>OX438919.1:32113547-41866047 GCA_949316025.1 Lapara coniferarum | reverse complement strand
CAAAGTCAGACAAACGGCCTGGCTCGATAGGCTTTACGTTGATTCGTAATTTGATCTAGTATTTAGGGCTCATAGGCCTGACATTATTAGGTTGTGAAGCAGGTGATTCAATTTAGTTTTACTTAATAAAAAACGGCCAATACCAATCCAAGCCTAGCTCAATAATCTGTTTTTCCCAAATTGAATCTCAAAAACGCTTTTTCACATTCAATATCAAAACCTGGTCTTCAAGACGGCTGGACTATGATTAATAAAAAACTATTTAAACCCCGGATCATTGAAGAACATCGGTACAGGTGCGACCGACATTTTCAATTACCGACCTGCGGTGTTCAATTTACAAGATTAAAGAAATTCAAATCGGCTGCGTTTTAATGAACGTTGGACCGGACTTTCTGATTAAAGCAAATTACGTCATCAGCAGAAGTAAATGCGGGATTAAAATGTATTTTATAAAAAAATACTGGTGAAGTGAAATTACTAGTTGATTGAATTTTTTTTTTTTTTTTTGTTATAGTATCTTCAGTATTGTCAACGATATCTTGGGTGTTGCATGGAGTTTGAAAAGGTACCTGGAACAATTTAGTCGCTACAGATAATTCTGACCATTAGGGTAGTTTCGTTATCACTTCAGCGCAATACCTGACCTAGTCTGATTATAGATAAGATCAAGCCTAGTCGTTCCTCTTCAAACACCTCGCACCTTTAGGATGAAAACGACACAATTCAAAAAGACAAATTGAGTTATCGTCATAAAATTACTTAAAACGAAGTTCTCAATACAATGATAGTTCACAGCCATATACAAGCAGGAAAAGGACAAAACTGCTATATCGTTCCCTCTTTTATTATATTTTTATAAATAAGGGACTGGTCTTCTAGTCATTTAAAATGACGACTCAATTTTCTATATTTAGAATTGTGTCGTTTTCGTGCTAAAGGTGCGACCTGCTAAGAAACGTCGGGAGTAAAATTAAATTTTTCGCGAAACATCTACAATACTTTTGAATCAACAACTCTCCAAATAATTGTAGACTGTAGTATATCCTAAATTATACCGAGAACCCTCACCATCCACCGCATTGTTAGCCCATAACTTACACTCTATGAAATCAATGGGCGATGATCGCAGTTTTATGCGCCGTCACAGCGAGTGCCATAAATCAAAGGCGGCTGCTCCACCAGATATCGCTTGATTTGTGGCTGTGGACATGAAAACTGTGTTTGTTCAAGGTTTGTGATGACAGTCCTTTTTATATGCCTTAATATTGAATACTATGTGAGTCACTCAACGTATCATGGATGGCGAAAAATAATCTTACTAATATTATAAATGCGAAAGTTTGTGCAAATGTTTGGATGTTTGTTAGAAATAAACGCAGAAATAACTATACGGATTTGGATAAAATTTTGCCCACGGGTAGGTCATTTCCTGGATAAAAAATAGGGTACTTTATATCCTGGTAATTTGTTCTCATGGGAAATAAAGGATATTCTTAATCTGATTTTTTAAGTAGATGACGCTCGCGTCGTACTGTGTTTTAGGGACTTTTGAAGCGGGAACGGCTTTTCACGCGGACGAAGCCGCGAGCTACATCTAGTTATACATATCGATAAATAGTTTTACGTATTATCAAATCCAGACAGTAATAATAAAAGTGTATTGTGCAGTGCTAAAAATTACACCTATCAAGTATGTTATCGTTCAGGCAGTCTTCTAATTGGCATAAAATATTCCATCGATATTCTTAAATCTTACTAATATTATAAACGCGAAAGTTTGTATGGATGTATGGATGTCTGGATGTGTCGATGTATGGATGTTTGTTACTCTTTCACGCAAAAACTATTGAACGGATTTTGATGAAATTTAGCATACGGGTAGATCATGTCCTGGATTAACACATAGGCTACTTTTTATCCCGGGGAAATATGCAACGGGACTTTTATCCCGGGAAAACTTATTCAAGCGGATGGAGCCGCGGGTAAAAGCTAGTTGGTTCATAAGGTTGCTTTTACCAAAAATTATCTCATAACGTGTAGGCAAAAATGAAGTTGTCATATAAAATGAAACTTTTAAAAACTTATTTTTATTTTTAGTGTGAATTTTATTTATAACATCTTATTTTGTTACAGGTATGTTGATGGTCACGAGAATTTCAAATAAACCTCGAAAAGTAAGTAAAATACTTCACTAATACAGTCGCTAAAAGCGCACAACACGAGCACAAATATTTACGTAAATGTCATTACATGGCATTTCTCATGCTGACATATTTATATGTCACTAGCAGTGGAAGGCTGAGCTATGCTATCCCCCTATTTATTTTTAATGTTCTGCCTCTTTGAACGGAGATTTATGCCCAAATCTTTGCTGTCACGGGCAGATCTTGCGAATTATTTTTCTCGCCGCTTTCTTTCTTGGCTTTTGACTGTTTTAATGAAGGCTCAGCAAAAACTTGTTTTGTTCGAACGTCGAATTTGCGGATATTGCTTTTTTGTTTTGTACGTTAGATGTAAGACGAGAATTATACGAAAGAAATACATTCTTTTTATATATATTATATTTCATAGGTAACGCAAGGTCTTGTATTGTTATTTCATTTAACATTCAGAAGGGAGTTTATACTCCACAGTAAGATACCTACATTGTAGTTATGCATCATTGTCCTTGTCGATTTTTTTATATGCGTGCTTTTTTTGTATCAGTTTGGTTCTTTAGAACAGCCGCTAGGATATAATTTCTGATTTCTGATACTGAAAAGTCGTCCATTATATCGAATATAAAATACCTTCTGAATACATATACATACATATACATATACACTCACGCCTGTTATCCCCGAAGGGGTAGGCAGAGACGCAACTAGTGCACCCACTTTTCGCCGTTATTCCGTCCCATGATGTGATAGGGGGCGAGCCTATCGCCATATCAGGCACAAATTCCAGACTTCGAGCTGACACTGAATAGAAAAACTCAATATCACTTTGCCCGACCCGGGGATCGAACCCGAGACCTCAGCTTTGCAGTCGTACTGTAATACAACTACGCCACCGAGGCACCTTCTGAATATCATTCATAAATCCAAAAAATGCGTACCAATAATCCCTGCGTAAGTAGAAAACTACGTAAACAAGAAGTATTAACTCGGCAACAATGCGCAGCGTAATCGGTAAAGTTTCGTACATGTTTCGGTTTTTGCGTGTTCTCTGATAGTATGAGATGATTTACTGCCTTTGGACATGATAAGATTATCATTTCGGATTTCTTTTTCACTTTTTATAAGCTCAAATCACGGCGGGTGATTAATTATATTTTTAAAGATCTGATTTTTAAAAAGAAAACATGATATCTAAAATATAGGAATTGTGGTATAGATGCCCCAAGAGGATAGATGCCTCGATAATTGAATAAAATATTCAGAAACACGAATTGATAAGCCTAACGATACTACGATAATACTATGCGCCCCTTTATTGGTGCGTGCCAGCAAGCAGGATTAGCTGATGTATCCTCCGTAGGATAAAAAAATGTACCTCATTTAAACTTCGAATAACGGATTGCGAAGATTTTATCAAGCTCGTACTTTATTGTTCTAAGAGAGTAAAGTCAATACTTTATTAATTGTTAGTGTGTTAAACGTAATTTTATTTATGGCATTGAATGACGAGACGAGCATGCCGTTCGCCTGATGGTAAGCCATACGACCACCCATAAACAGTAGAAACACCATCCAACCTTGAGTTACAAAGTACTGTGTAGCATTCCACTGAGCTCGTCATCCTAAGACATAATATGTTAAGTCACTATGTCCAGTAGTTACACTGGCTACAATGTCCTTCAAGCCGAAAAGCATCAGTGCATGCACACTGCTACTTGGCGATAGAAATAGACATATGTATTACCTACCTACTGAATGCAGCAACTATACAGCAATAATCCATTGTGACACCACAAATTCATAATACAAAACCATGAAATATTAATCACCAAATCAAAAATGAAACCGCACGTGGATTTATTGAAACGGAATACGCCGGGACAAAACAATCGCTACGATAACACGTGTTTATTAATTAATACGTTGTTTGCGATGGCCGATAAACGCATTATGTGGCCCCACCCTTGTGTACTCGGGCTGGTTTACATTAGCGCTCACCTGTACTTACTTTTCGTGTTGTTTTTCGAAAATGATTGCTAGTGTGGAATTCAAATAATATTGCAAGGTCAATGCGGTAAAAAACATATTTAAAATACATTATAAATTGATGAGTGCTGATGATATTATGGTAAGTTATGAGGTCAATGAAGTAAAATCGATACCACCTCCCAGCACTGTATTATATACTGCCCACTGCTGAGCACGGGCCTCCTCTACTACTGAGAGGGTTTATGCCTTAGTCCACCACGCTGACCTAGCGCGGGTTGGCAGACTTCACATACCTTCGAAGTTCTATAGTGATCACTTCTGTGATTAGCAGTTTTCCTCACGATGATTTCTTTCACCGTTAAAGCGAGCGATGATTCACAAAGAATATGCACATCACTTTTTAGAAAAGTCAGAACTCAGAAGTCAGTATTTGGGTTTTGAACCTATGGACATTCGTCTCGGCAGTCCGTTCCATAATAAAAAATCGATAATTTCATATCAATTTACCTATATGTACTAATCGTAAGTTTAAAATTACTTAAATAGGTACGTAGGACTCTCATATGTAAGAGTCCGCCTGGGTGGGTACCACCGCAATGTCTATATCTACCGCCAAGCAGCAGTGTGCATGCACTGTTGTGTTTTGGTTTGAAGGACATTGTAGCCAGTGTAACTACAGGACGTAATGAGATTTAACATTTTATGTCTCAGGATGACTAGCGCAGTGGAATGCCACACAGTACTTTGTAGCTCGAATTGCTGGATGGTGTTTCTACTGTTTATGGGTGGTCGTATCGCTTACCATCAGGTTTTTTTTTTTTATGGCCGTCTTCGGCGCATTAGGGACGGCTGCGGGCTTCCTCCGACTCACGTCTAAGTTGTCGTCCGCAACCGCCCCTGCGCGTACCGCTGTTGCGGTCCTTTTCCTGTTGCGGGGGCTCAGAAGCCCCCGAAACACCGTACCGTGTCCACCTTTTGGTGTCCGAGGCAGCGTGAGACACGCTGCCGTCCATCACGGGGGTCACCTTACCATCAGGTGAACGGCATGCTCGTTTCGTCATTCGATGCATTAAAAATAAATGTTTCAACTGACCATTTATCGTGTCGTATCGTATCGTGTTATTTGTGAGGTTGTCGGAGGTAAAAGAACCTCCCCCTTATTGTCCTTGAAGTAACCTTTCCTTAAGACAGTGGTACCAAATCTATATCCAAAAATACCTTAGTGCTTTATAATTATTGAGCTTTTTCAGCAAGACCAACTTATCCAACATTTCACACATTTTACAACACAAGGTTTTATCTTCACCAATTCTATAACATATGTTGTAAAATGGCTGTATGCTTATGAGATGGTTATTTTAAGAACTAAATACTGAAAAACAAAGACTTGCCACTGTTGAATGTCTTTGCTAAAAAAACAATATTTTAGAAATAACAAAGAGAAAAGGCTTATGAATAAAAAGTGTGAAATGGCGGTTACAATTTTCTCCTAAAAAGATTTGATATATTGTGGACTACGTTCACACACTATTCCGGTCTAAGCCTCATCAATGAATGGAAGATAGATCTGTGGAACACATTTTCAACTAAATCCCATAATGATAACACAATTACAGTATCCATGATAAATAGTTAATGATCGCTAACAGCTGTCGTGGGGGCTCAGAATGACTTGTGAGTGATTTGGACCGTACATCAGCTTGACAGTTCAAACTTGGATCTTAATGGGATAGACTTGAGTCAATTTCACCACATTCAGATAAAGTTCCTGATATCTTATTTGGAACTTATCTACCATATAAACTACAACTTTTGGTTTCACAGATCTCGAAAAATATCTGTCAGAAAAAGTCACTAGCAATATGTCAGATATAATTTTAAATAGCGTTACATGTCAGAGAGTTATTGGATTTTTTTTACGACACGGTAAAACTGGCCTTTAAAATTATTGAATACTAGCTTTTGCCCGCGGCTCCGCCCGCGTTAAAAAGTTTTCCGGGATAAAAAGTAGCCTATGTGTTAATCCAGGACATGATGTACCCGTGTGCCAAATTTCATCGAAATCCGTTCAGTAGTTTTTGCGTGAAAGAGGAACAAACATTCATACATCCAAACATCCAAACATCCAGATATTCTTACAAACTTTCGCCTTTATAATATTAGTAGGATAAAATTTTGTAAATAGTTTTAAATAAACCAATCCTACCGCAAAACTGTTTTAGTATGTCTCTTAAAATTATCTCTGATACAGGTTTATTAAATACATTTGTTTGTGTTTGATAAAATTAAATACAAAATAACCTAAAATTTAACCTCAAAACTAGCCCAAACGAAATAGAATTCCATACAACGCAGAATTTTCTCAAATAACATTTCATTGTCGCGTCGCTCGCTGCGCAGCTTATTTCTTTTACAATTGCCACTGACTTGCATAAAGAGATCTCATTCCCTGATCGGCCGTCCTTTAATTCTAAAATGATAGCATTATATTCCAAGGCTTTTTCAACACGCGCATCCGTGAACATCAAAAGACGGCCATTACGCTGATTTTAGTTGAAAGAATTCTGTTTTGGATAGGGTTTTAGAGGTATCATGTAATACATAAAATGTTATTAACAATATTAAAAAAAACAGCGATAGTGGGGGTGGAATGGATTGTTGAGTTTATTTGTTCCATATTACTTAAGTCTAATTATCGTAAAGAAATCTATTGAACTGATAGATATTTTGAAGGTGAAATCTGCCAACCCACATTCAGCTAGAATGGTTGGCGAAATCCTCCCAGTAGTAGAGGCATGATCCCAGCAGTGGAATATCCTCCTTCCTCCTAATATTATAAACGCGAAAGTTTGTAAGAATGTATGGATGTTTGTTACTCTTTTACGCAAAAACCACTGAACGGATTTCGATGAAATTTGGCACACGGGTAAATCATGTCGTGGATTAACATATACTCTACTTTTTATCCCGGGAAAATATAAAGCGGGAAATTTATCCCGGAAAAACTTTTTACCGCGGATGGAGCCGCGGGCAAAAGCTAGTTATAAATACAGGGCTAGTTTTGATAATACTCTCGCTCCATCTAGTATTCAGAAATCTCTCTTTATCACAGTCCGTATTTCCTTCGTAGACTACGCAGTAGGTATGTATAACTTTGCACCAAATCATCCAGTTTATGACAACGAACTACACATTGGATAAAATTTACGCATAAGACAATCCAATAACAATACACTTTCCTTATCACCTGTACCCAAAACACACCCTCTCAGGTCAATGACCAAACTAACACCTAATTAACTATAACCACTTCAACGATACCTGCCCAAGCAAACAAGACCCGCTGACTTTCCAAACCGTTATATCAGGTTTTGTGGATATTTGCAAAAATCGCCGAACGTGCCTCCGCATGAAAGTTGAAAATTTCCCGTGGCCTGCAGATTTCCGATAATTATAACGTTGGAAAATTTTGGGGTCCTTTAATCGCCTCTTGACCCCTTCGATGTCGAAGAGTTAATTCGGTTTGGTGAGGTGAAAGAATTTAATGATGAGGGTTATTTTTGGAGATTTTTACGATAATACTGTGACAATGTTATCGAGTTTAAAAAGTAGGGATGAACGTCTCTGCTTACCCTTGAAAAATTCAAATGGCTGTATCATCATCATCAGCCACACGTCGTCTACTGCTGAACATAGGCCTCCCCTAAAGATTTCCAGACGGACCTGTCAAAAGCGACCTGCATCCAGCGTGATCCTGCGATCTTTATGAAGTTGTTATGTATCTATGTAAAGCATTATAATATATATAATAATACCAGCCCTGTATTATAATACTGCCCACTGCTGAGTACGGGCCTCCTCTACTGAGGGGGTTTAGGCCTTAGTCCAGTAAAACATTGGCGATTTAATTTTCTAAGCTACTTTCCTCTTGCGATATTAAAAAAATAACATCCATCCGGTCTATAAAACCAAACATTTGCCAAATAAAAATACGTTTGACGAAGTTATTAGCACTCAAATAAAACGCGACACCGCAGTGGCTCAGGGTAAAAAATGTCATTCCATAAGACTTTTTTCACCATCCAATAGCCATAAACACAATTTGCTACCGCTTTTCCGATGCCGGTATGGCGTGAAAGAGGGATAGCAGATGTACAAAATTTACAGGAGTGAGAGAGACAAGTAGCCGACATAATTCTGCCGAATCATCAAGGATGGTTTGAGCTTATTTATTGGTGCGAAACTCTCGTATGGTTTTTGTTGACATGTGTAATGTTTGAGATTTTTTGGTGGAACTTTATTTGTATTGTACAACTAAATCATATGATTATATTTCAATCAAGATCATTAAAAAATAGCGAAGCTTAGACATAGCTATCTATGGGCTTTAGTTAGGTTGTTAAATGAAAAAGTCATTGGCTTAGTCCGAGGTTTAAATTTAAAAATAAACTTGATTCGTCAAGCCCCGCTACGGACGCCAGTGTCCGAGTACATAGGATTTCCTCATACACCTATATATATAAGCGGTGTTTGACGGGTCAAATTGCAATATTTTCGTCAAACTATTAAAATGATATCAAAAATATAAACACTAGTTGCCTCACAGTTAAATAAGTTTCCCTTGGCAGGCGTTGATTAACTATGTATTTCCATTTATACATTATTTAGCAGTGCTGCAAAGTGGTTGGGCGCATAGTGGCAGAGTAAAGTGGTCTTTCAAGAATTCCTAGCCATAAGACTCTCGTCTTAAAAGATTTTACACCTTGAAGTTTTTACCAACACCTCGGCTTGTTAACTCCGCGACACTTTCAAAGTTGAAAAAGATTTTTCTTGCTTTCTTGTAAAGGATAGAATTAATATGAGCCTTTGAGCGCAATTTTTTATTTTTTTAAATTAAATTATTATGTTTGAATGATATTGAGTTGAACTGCCGCTAAAACACGCGGAAAGATGTTTAAATTATTTTCAGGAAATAAAAAATTATTACAATACCACCCTTTCCGATACACTACATAACTCATGGAAAAATTGCCCATTATATAAAACTGTACAACCAAATCAATACACAGTTTGCGTGCCCTAAAGGCCTAAGCGTTGACTAATTACAAATAATAATTAATATGGTTCGCTGAGCACGGCCCTGGCCATGAGTAAGCCACGGAGGCGTGCGTTTGACGCGTGTTTGAAACCTATTACACTGGACACAACGCGCTGTCATTAACGTGTGATGGGGCGGATTTAGTGGGGAACCGTGGGGAACGGGATCCCCTTTTTAAAAATTTTGTAATATGTAGACTAGACTGCCAGTTACGAGAACTATGAAATGGTAGATGTTTTCTTTTGTAGGTAATAAAAAAAATTAACTTATTTCAAGTCCACTTACCGATCTAATTTCAATTAACATCATTCCCATTTAGGCTGCAAAATATTTTTTTACAATGATTTCAACATAATATTGTTTTAGTTACTATCCAAATCCCTGCACTCCTTTTGAGTGCTATAGGCTATAATGTAGCTTCCTATTAGTGAAAGTATCTTCAAAATCGGTCCAGTAGACTTTGAGTTTATCCATTACAAACAAACAATCAAATCTTTCCTCTTTATAATATTAGTATATAAAATATTGCAGACTCTATTCTAAATAGCTAGCAATAACTGACAGTCGGAAACATTAGGGCGCTCGTCCATCCAACGGCGACGGAACGTTGATCGCCGAATTTACGATTCGCACATAGCCCCGGGGCATCGTAACTCGATGATACCCAATTTTGCTGTCCACGCCTCCGGTGTCGGGGAATAAAAAAACGCCAGATTTATTTCCTGTAATGGATCGTGACCCTTTTGGATGTCGATTTCATTTGGGTTATTAATATTGTTGATTTGATATGCGATATCCTGAATTAAATTCTTATAATAGGCTGAAAGATTCAATTTTTCACATGAGTTCCTTATGTAACGTAATGGACTAAGAAATCGTTTTTAAAAATTCATTCTCTAATAGACCCTACTGAGAAAGTCTATTTATTCGAGCACACTGTTAGTGACTTAATCAATTAGTAACTTTGTAAAATTATTGGTTATTTCAAAAGTGTTGATTGTTGATAGTTAAAGAAGACTGCACATCAAAAGCAATTCTTAGACTTCCAGCCAAGATAAAATTACCTAAAAAGACTAGTCTATCGAAAGAGAATTCCCTAACTATCTTTGAGCTACCGTCTTAGTTCAATTATTCAAGCAAAACCGGCTGCAAACGTCGTCAGAACTCGGTTCAAATAAGTTTTTCGGTCCAATACATATGTTAGAGCACAAACTAAGCTCGCACTTCGAACGAAAAGCGTTTATCTGCGACTCATACGTGGTCGGTTTCTTTAGGGCCATGGAGTTAGAGATTTCATATTCTATACTGTATTGTGATAAAAATGTCGTTAATAAATTAGACTGTAATATAAAACTTAAGAAACTGGGTATTTTTGATAAATATATTTACATAATTGTGATACGGAGTTTTTTTAATCTTGTTTTGTAAGTGTGTGTAAAGTAGTTACGACACCGCGTTTTTCTTGTCTACGGAAGTGCGCCCTTATATTATTTCACTAGATACATGTCAATATCACCACTAATAATTTCACATAAACGGTTCTCGTTCAACATCTATTTGGAAAAGATACGGGGCTTATGATGTGAAAAAAAAACACAATGCGTCTCCGCTTCGTTTTATTGTGATTGGTTGAGAGACTGACGTATCAGTCTCTCGATTAATCACAAACATTAAAATACCTATACGTCAGTCTCTCAACCAATCACAATAAAACGAAGCGGAGACGCATCGTGTTTTTTTTTCACATCCTAAGCCCCCAGCTCTATACATACCGTCCCACTGAAGGTACGAGTCTCTTCTACTACAGTCCCCAGGCCACCGCCGTAAGTAAAGTTTTTACGCCACATTAGGTGCTATTAAAATTGCACTTTGGTATTTGCAGTGAATTCGCAGAATCAGCTTACCTGTATCGCTTTTTCTCCAGCCGTACTTGAGTATTGAGGGGCAGTCGCTCGGCACTGTTGCTTGCGGCTCTCGCCTCCGAGCAGTGGTAAGCCCTTGGATTGCACCAATCGATTTCTTTCAGCGTCTGATGCGCCAGACATTTTCCAATTTGACGACTTACTGAATTAGGAAGCTGTACCCTTTTGTGGTTGGTTGTGTCAATTACTATAAAGCTGCGTTTTCAAAGAAGTAAACCTTCGTTTTCTTGTGTAATTCACCCAACCTATAAGCGGACGTATAATACAGCTTTCAATTATAACTTGTTTGCGATTCAATTTCAAACGAAAGAGAACTGCGTTTTCAAAGAAGCCCTCTTTCGGTTTCTGATAAAGGTCATAAGTAACACACGGATATAGACGTACTAAAACGGTGTTAAGTATATGTTTAATTTAAAACATTCAGTCTTGCATTTAAAAGCAGTATGTTTATTTTTTTCGTTGGAAAAATCTTACTCCAGCGCTCTCCATAATATAAGCCTGAAAAAGCCACGCAATTTTTCATTCGATACGATTTATTGAAAATTCGAATACTTTCCGATTATCTCATTATAAATTAAAAGTTCCAATTTCAAATAAATCGAATATTCAATAAATCCGTTCCAGTATTCCATTGAAAGCGGCGCTAAAGTTGATACGTCTGTTGAAAGCCCCAAGTCCTTTGTGGTCGGGCGAGGAAACGAGCGCCTTAAAAATGAAATGTATCCTCAGTTTGTGTTTCTTTCAGTATATTTGTATTGGATTAATCTGTAGACCACATGATTTTGGATACAATTCCCAGATCGGGCAACACTGAGATTTTCGGTTCGAAAAAGATATGTCTTTAGTTATGTGGTTTTGGTTTTTAAATTAGATATCAAAACAGTCTGCGTTATCAGTTTCTTCTCGATTTAGCATCCTTTCGAAAATTCCTTAAATAAGAGGACTGCTAACCTATCTACAGTCCTTTTTTATTTTAAAACATATCGAAATCTAATTAATTTTCCCAAATTATCATTGTCTGGAACATAGTAATAGACAGAATTACGTAACCTCACAAATTTAGCTATAAACAGGTGTGTACTATCGCATTGTATCCTCTCAGACAGCGCCGTGCAAGTAATTACAGTTCACCAGTGTATCCAACACATCAGTGCGCCGCCCGCCAATATCTTTAGATGTATTGAGTACGTACGTATGGACACACACGCGTCGGGAGTTCTGGTAACTAATTTGTTGGGAATGAGTTGGTATATGCGTTGGACAGTTAGTTTGGATTAAAACAACTCGACAAAAGTACCTTGGGTATTCATGTAAATAATAAAATAATCTTTATGATAGTTATTTCCATAGAAACTAACAAACATAGATCAATTATTCAAAACAAAATTTAACGTTGGGGCTTTGTTTTTGTGTTCAAAATTGTTTGATCGTTAACATTTAATATGGCGGATATTCATAGAGTTTGTTTACCAACTTTAAAGCCAATATGTCAAATGACAAGTCACATTTATTGTGTAAATTTACAGCTACACCAAAACTTCTGTGACCCCCGTGATGGACGGCAGCGTGTCTCACGCTGCCTCGGACGCCAAAAGGGCGTCCTGCGGTGTACGGGGGCTTCTGAGCCCCCGCAACAACAGGAAAAGGACCGCAACAGCTGTACGCGCAGGGGCGGTTGCGGACGACAACTTAGACGTGAGTCGAAGGAAGGCCGCAGCCGTCCCTAATGCGCCGAAGATGGCCATGAGAAAAAAAAAAAAAAACAGCTACACCAAAAAACTTATATTACGAACGCGGTACAACTAGTCGAGTGCAATGACACCTTTGTCTACACTTGAAAAATAACATGATGCTATTATTTCTATTTCTAACGTCCCAGAATGGCCTCAAGGAGTGTTAACTTTGTTTATGAGCAGACGTGAAACCATAAGCAAGCCACTAGGCGAGCTGCTTGCATTTGAAGTAGACATTTACAAATTAAAGCAGGTTGTATAGCAAGACCTAAGCTTAATTAGTTTAACTTAGCTCTTATAGCTGAGATATTTGTTCATAATTGTGTGCAGACCATAAACTAAGCCACTTATAAACTACAATAAGCTTAGTTCTGGGGGCTTAAGATGTGAAAAAAAACACGATACGTCTCCGCTTCGTTTTATTGTAATTGGTTGAGAGGCTGCCGTATCGGTATTTTGAAATTATGTGATTGATCGAGAGACCGATACGTCAGTCTCTCAACCAATCACAGTAAAACGAAGCGGAGACGCATCGTGTTCTTTTTTCACATTCTAAGCCCCCTGGTTCTGGAAGCGATTTCACTCACCAAACGTCACGTCAGTATGTCAGTAACAAACGACAGCGTCACCTCTAACAGCAGACGTGCAAATTGTACCCGCGTCTCCGCAAACATTTGTCACGTGGCTCGTGAACGCGTCGCTTCTCGCTATTGTTGTGCTGGCACCTCTGAAACAAGGGTATACACAAGTGAAACTGATCTGTTAGTCCGAATGTGTAGTTCATTAAGAAAACATAACTATTCTATTATAATGTAATTAAAATATGTTACAACACTAAACAATAATTATACAACTTCTTTGTAAATAGATTGTCGATACTACAGCATTGGGATAATAATTCTGTAAGTAGTATCAGTTGGTAAATAAATAAATAAATAAAATTTACTAGTATTGGTCGCGGCTCTGCCCGCGTGAAAAAGTTTTTCCGCCATAAAAATATTTTCCCGGGATAAAAAGTAGCCTATAGCACTCAGGAGTAATGTAGCTTCCTATTAATGATCTGGGAATCGAACCCAGCCCCAACGATTCCTAGCTCAAGCAGGTACTTCCAATGAACCCATTCTTGATGCATCTATAATCACAATATCATTTTATAACTCAATAAAACCTATCTGCGCCTCGTAAATCTAATAAAAGGACATATGAAATCCTTTCTACTCGCTTAAAATCTTGTAAATCCGGTTGCCAAGGCAACGTGGGGACCCACGTGTAAATCTCCCATTTTGGAAAGGACTGTTTATCTGTAGATAAGGGACCGTACCCGCATACATTACGGAAATACGTGTTTTTGTTAATTCCATTTTACGATAACTTTTTTGGTGTGATTAATGAAATGGATTGTAATTTTCTCATTTGAAATTATTTTTCTGGAAGTCTCAAACCAAAGGCATAACACAGGCAAGCAGCGGCTTGTTTGTGTCCCCGGCATTGAAATCCTCCTAGCCAGTTTCGGCCACGGCGGCCAATCTCAACGGAGATCAGCCAGGTACGCAGGAGATATTATAGTGCACAAGTGTGTGCGCAATACACAGGTGCACTCGCTATTCCTTCACTCTCATAGTCCGGTGAGACGGCAATCCGACATGACCGGAGAGAGATCAGGCGCAGGACCAACGGCTTTACGTGCTTTCCGAGGCACGGGGGTATCATACCGCCAACTTCCTGACTCCGAGCTGCGACTGAGTAAATTTTAAGATGGAAAAACCCAGTCACAATTTTTTTTGGCTCGACCCGGGATTCGAACCCAGGACCTCAGCGCGCAAATCGTACTCGTAATGCGTACGCAATACCACTACGCCACCGAGGCAGTCATTGTCCCCGGCATTGCCGAGGCCATGAGCAGCGGTGGCTGCTTACCATCAGGCAGGCCGCTAGCTCGTCTGCCTATACTGGCAATAAAAAAAAACACACACACACACACACACACAGTGACAAGTTGTTTTTCAATGATGCAATGGTACTACACATGTGGAGTCCGCCTATTAATGGCGCAGACATTCCTACTGTGACTGTCATTTATACTTTGTCTTTATTACAAGCTTTTATTTAACTTGCAATGTATGTATGTTAGGTGGAATCTTGCATGTCAATTTTGAAGCAGCTACCCTCGACCGATTGTAATTAAATTTTGCATACACGTTCAGTTTGGGTGCATCGTTAGCTAAGTGACGTCATTCTGAATCCAATATGGCGGACGGCCCAAGATGATGAACTAGTTATTTTTTGTGCACGTCCACAATATGGGGATTAAATAAAGACTTGCTGAGAATAACTCGAAAAATAACTAAAAAGATGTTAATCCTATATTATGATTTTTATACATGTTAATGGCCATGAGTAGTAAGGGATTCGACGGTTCTAGAGCACGTGCGGGGGTCGGTTGGCGCCACTCTGGCCTAGTTCGTCAATAATTTCGATTGCTCCAATTTCGGCGCGTACGATCCGCGAATTAACCCGCGGATTAAATTGATACCTACCGCGAAAAATTCCGCGGATTTAATTAATACCTACCGCGAAAAATTCCGCGGATTTAATTAATACCTACCGCGAATTGATCCGCGGATTTAATTAATACCAACCGCGAATAAATCCGCGGATTAATTTGATCCGCGGAATCCATTTCATATCGCCCGCGAGATAGATATAAACCGCGAATTGGAGTTGCATGGTTTACGGTCCCCTCAAGCTTGTACCTTTTCCCTCTGTTTCGTTTGTATTTCTACTTTCTAACAGCGACCCTTTTTCTTTGAAGAATACAAATGTCTTTGTTCCATATTCCTATGGGCTCGTGTTTCTACGTAAAAGCCATTTACAATTACCCATCACTCACCCTTTATGCATTACGGGCATTATTTATGATCCATAAAGCAATCGTTACAATACACCATACATTACTCAAATTCTAAGTAAAACCCTTCGGGTCTTCTCATTGTCAATGATTAACTGCATGTCCATTATTTTAAACAACAGTTACGGATCCTATTATTCCCATTTCCTGATGCTATGTATTCAATGGAACGTTCAAAGTGAAAGTTGAACATGTTGGATCCTGTCTGCAAGGAAATAATACTCGCTCTCCATATAAAAGCCAAACTCAAAATCACATGGTATCGTATTCCACTCTGTGCTCTCTTCGAAGTGTGATCTCCAGTTGTTTGTAATAGTGAAGTGATAGTAAAACAGTGTAATAGTAAATACTGAAGCTGATATAAAATGAATGTAAGTACCTTCTTATACTTTGATCTAAAATTGTTATAACCAGATGTTTTATTAATTGTTTATGTTATGTGTTGTTCACTGGGTTAATGCATTTTAGTTGTATTTGATCTCTTATTTAATTTATCAAAGTTACTGTAGTGCATTTTATTTCACATACCTATAAGTGTTTATCATACGATACTTCCTTAACCGATTTGTTTTATTTACAGTTTTATTTTCGTTACATTTGATCTCTTATTAAATTATCAATGTTACTTTAGTGTACATTTATACTTCGCATACCTATAAGTATTTATCATATAATACTTCCTTAACCGATTTGTTTTATTAACAGTTTTATTTCATTTTATTACAGTTTTCGGAAAATACTTTCAAAAATTACTATTATGCTGAAGACATAGATGAACCTAGTGATGAAGAAGGTACACTCGCCTTTAAAGTAAAAAAAGCGATAATAGCAAACAAAAGATCCATGGAATGCAACAACATTGACGAATTTTTCGAAAAACCTAAGAAAAAGAAGACAACGACAAAAAAATCATCTAGTGTTGGTCGAGCGACGAGTGGTGGTGTTTCATACATAAAAACAAACAGCGATGACAGCAGTTCTGCATCACACCTCATAAAAATTGAGGTGTATGATGTTAATAAAATAAAAAACATCGCACCGACGGAACAATGGAAACATGCTGATGTGCGAGTTAAATATTATGCAGACACCGAGAGTGACAAAAACTTGCAATGTATCAAGGACGCGGTATACAACATAACTAAACAGTTGGCGAGTAAGGACGATTGTGTGAAATATTTTATAGACAACGACAAATGAACAAAGTGCCAGTGCGTATCAGTGTTTTAAAATCATAACTTTAGTCATATACTTTATTCTAAGAAACTATTATTGTGATAACTATACCTATTTTAATTTAATTTACATTGTATTGTATTTTAACTTTGTACTCTTTTAAGTTACATGCTTAACAGATTACTTCGTTTTTTATTCTAGAACTCTTTGTGTTGTTGCTAAGTATTAATGTAAATAGTAATAAGTCTTTTTAGTGTTTTTCATGTTCATGCTTACGATTGTAAAGTTATTACGAACATTCATTAATTGTTTGGATAGTTTAAAGTTAAATTGCATTGTTTAGGGTAGTGTTTATTATTAAAGTAAGAAGGTACTACGAAGACATTGCTCACGATGGATTCAATATCAAGCTGTGATTTACACAACATGGAACTCGTCGCACTTCTCGAGAACATTGAATCTATGGACCTGATGTCATCACAATACGACAAAGAACTTTACGAGCTCTGTGATAAAATGGAACAAACACAAGTTGAAACGTGAGTATAACATTTTTTATTATGTTAAGACTTGTTGCAACATGTTCTGGGCATCCACGAAGAGGGGATACAATTCAAGTATTTATAATGGTTGGGACATCTTTGCACAATCATTCCACTTGTTTCTTCCGTTTATATTTTTAACATTAGTGTGCAACCGAAATGTACCACTCGCTTGATATTTCTAGTTTATCTCAGAGTGAGATTGCTAGTTTCGATAAAAATATTATTCTAAATAAATATCATCGTTTCATACGGTTTTGGTATATACAAAATGTTTTGCCAGTGTCAATGTTGGGAGATCCTGATATTTCTCCTTATTATACGCCATGTAGTGGTCATAGAACCTCACAGCAAACTCATACCGATGAGGATGATATTGATGGTGTATTATCAATGAAAGCATATTGTTTTCAGTGTAAATAACAAAAAATGTTAGTATCTATTTAAAGAATAGAAATATAGTAAGAAGCTTATTACGTGTGATCACAATTTTTAACAGTTTTCTTATCCATCAGATCTATGCAGAATGGAGAAGGTAGCAGAAAAAGGAAAAGATTAGCACCAACTGAGTTGTTTGAGGAGGATCCGTTAAAGAGAAGAAAAAATATTCGTCTTGAAGCTCCTTCAACATCTACATCATCGCTGGGTACCATTGTAAATGTAAGTACAGAACATAATGATAAAATTGAATGTCCTGAGTGTCACGTACATGTGTCAAAAAAATATATGACCAATCACTATAAGAGCAATAAACATAAAAATAATTTAATTAGAAGAGATAATAATCTAC
Source organism: Lapara coniferarum (assembly GCA_949316025.1). Lineage (NCBI taxonomy): Eukaryota > Metazoa > Arthropoda > Insecta > Lepidoptera > Sphingidae > Lapara > Lapara coniferarum. The sequence goes on along the minus strand of OX438919.1, from coordinate 41,847,727 downwards.
CTAATGTTCAATTGATTGATAGTGCTTTTGGTAATAGAATTATTACATATCGAGTGAAATCTAATTTAGTTTCTGATACGCAGTTTGAATCACCTGAATTATTTTTACAAAATATTAAAAATGTAATTTGTACATTACTAGAACGATCTATTTTAGAATATTCTGTTGTAAAAGTTAATTTTATTCTCAATGCGGATTTCACACAAGAAACAAAAAATCTACTAAATATTTTTGATTTCCAAATTTCAAACTATCTTGTTTGTCAAGGTGATGATAAAGATATTATTTTCTCATCTATAACCACCGAAATTACAAACAAAATGACAAATTTTCAAAAAAAAGGTAGCGGATGGAGTTTAGTTAAAATAAATCACTTGGATATGAATGTCAACAAATTTAACCCATTGCGTGGATCTTCATACATAGACCTACCGTTAGATATAAAACACAAGAAAGCTGTAATCAATGTTCAAAATAACGATCACGAATGCTTTCGTTGGGCAGTTTTGTCAGGATTATTCCCAGTCACTCAGAGTTCCAATAGGGTATCATCTTATATAATACATAAAAATAAGTTAAATTTTGATAACCTATCGTTTCCTATAAAAATTAACGACATCCATAAGTTTGAAAAATTGAACAGTATGAGTATTAATGTTTTTGGATTACAATATGATTCAATAAGCAAATCAAATAAAGTTGTAGGTCCATTACACTTTACGAAACGTCGAAAAACTACTCACTTAAACTTGTTGTATATATCTCAAGGTTCTAAAGGTCATTACTGTTTTATTAAAAACCTCTCGAGATTATTATCTAAACAAATATCGACTTCTGAACATGCAGTTCATATTTGTGATGGGTGTTTATTAATTTTTCCATCATTACATAATTTAAAACGACACCAAGAAAATGACTGTTTCAATGTGTGCACAAATTTACCATCGGAAAGCGATAGCAAAAGAAACTGGTTTTATGAATTAATACCATCAAACCAAATTTCATTTAACAACTATGAACGTAAATTAAGAGTTCCATTCGTTGTGTATGCTGACTTTGAAGCATTTTTAAACCCAATAGAGAGTTGTTCTAACAATCCAAATCAATCTTTAACTGTTAATATTCAAAAACATGAAACGTATAGTTTTGGGTATTATGTTAAATGTTCGTATGATGATAATCTTTCAGTATATAGATCTTATACAGGACAAGATTGCGCGCTAAAATTTCTGCAATTCATTAACACAGATTTAGAAAATATCTGTAAAAAAAATTCTTTTGTAAGATCACCTTTACCGTTAACTGAAGAAAATGAAATAAATATCAGTCAAAGTGATTCGTGTTACATTTGTGCTACTAAATTAAACAAGGATAGCACAGTATCTTACAATTGGCATACTGGAGTATATGAAGGTGTAGCTCATAGAGTATGCTCTCAGAAATACAAAGCTCCTAATTTTGTACCAGTGTTTTTACATAATTTAAGTAATTATGACGCTCATTTCATAGTGCATGGTCTTGATTTCGAGAAAGGTGACATTGAACTTATTCCTGAGAACAAAGAAAAATACATTTCTTTTTCTAAAGTTTTACAAATCAACAACAGAGTTGTAAAATTACGATTTCTTGATTCTTTTAAATTTATGTCAAGTAGCCTTAACAAATTAGCTCAGAACTTACTACCCGAACAATTTCGTGAACTCAAATTAAAATATCCATGTGAAGAAGATTTTAAACGTTTAATAAGAAAAGGTGTATATCCATACGAATACATGACAACATTTGATTCTTTAAAAATAACTTCTCTTCCCACTCGCGATCAGTTTTATAGTTCTTTAAATGATAGTCACATTACAGAAAGTGAATACCATCATGCCCAAGACGTGTGGAAACATTTTAATTGTAAAAATATGGGTGAATATTCAGACCTGTATTTAAAAACAGATGTATTGTTGTTAGCAGATATATTTGAAAATTTTAGGGATGTCTGTCTTAAAACATACGGTTTAGATCCTGCCCACTATTATACAGCACCTGGTTTAAGTTGGGATGCTATGTTAAATTTTACCAAGATAAATTTGGAACTCTTAACAGATATCGACAAGGTTACGTTTATAGCAAATAATATTCGGGGTGGTATATCACAATGCAGCAATAGACATGCAGTGGCAAATAACATATTTATGTCGGAATACAATTCAACTAAACCATCTTCATTTTTGATGTACTTAGACGCAAATAACCTTTATGGTTGGGCTATGTCCCAATGTCTCCCGACAGGAAAATTTGAATGGGTCGACATAAATACAGATTTTAATATAGCCGATGATGCCAGACATGGGTTTATATTGGAAGTAGACTTAGAATATTCAAAAACTTTACATGATTTTCATTCAGATTTTCCATTTTGTCCAGAAAACGTATGTTTAGGAAGCAGCAAAGACAAGAAACTGATTCCAAATTTAAAAGATAAAAAAAATTACGTCATTCATTATAGAAACCTCAAACAATGTTTAAAAAATGGTCTTAGATTAGTTAAAATTCATAGAATTTTAAAATTTGAACAGTCTGCATGGCTGAAAAGTTACATAGACTTAAACACTCATATGCGATCATTAGCTACTTCAGATTTTGAGAAAGATTTTTTTAAACTTATGAATAATTCTGTTTTTGGTAAAACAATGGAAAATGTAAGAAAGCGAGTTCATGTCAAATTAATAAATCATTGGTTAAATCGTGGCAAAACTCAAGGTGCTCAATCTTTGATAGCAAGACCAGAATTCCATAGTTTATCTATATTCTCAGAGAGCTTAGTTGCAATACAATTAAACAAAACTAACGTTTTATATAATAAACCAATTTACCTCGGTTTTTGTATTTTAGATATATCGAAAACATTACTATACGATTTCCATTACGATTATATGAAACTGAAATATCAAGATAATATTAAATTACTATATACTGATACCGATAGTTTAATATATCAAATATTTACGCAAAATTATTATGCTGATATAAAACTTGATTTAGCCAACTACTTTGATACGTCAGACTATCCACCAAGTAATCAATATGGTTTACCATTATTGAATAAAAAACGGTTAGGATTTTTTAAAGACGAAAATAACGGAAAAATTCTTAAAGAGTTTGTAGGTCTTCGCTCTAAAATGTATGCAATGGATGTGCAAAATAAATGTATATGTAAAGCAAAAGGGATTAATAAAAGTGTCACAAAAAAATTTTGTCTCAGCGATTATAAATCATGTTTATATGAAAAGAAAACACAATACAGTGAAATGATAAGATTCAAATCTATTAAACATGCTATATATACACAAAAAATCAATAAGATATCTTTATCACACAATGACACAAAACGGTATTTAATAGAGAATTCGACAGATACTCTTGCATGGGGTCATTATAAAATAAAGGACATTTGATTTTATCAGTGAATTCTGTACAACGAAAATATGTATGTTAATGTGTGTGTATGTTTTATTTTCGGATTTAAATATTTTAATGTTCTGTCTTTATTATGTACTTTCTTTTCTTTTTTTTTATTGTGATACTATGACAACTATTTTGTGTATCATGAAAAATAAGATGCAAATTTGTCTGTAGGAAGTTAATTCTTATATCTGATTTAACTATAATGTATATTAATTACTGTAATATTTTTGAAAACATCTTTGAATTGTATGTGATCATTTTTCAAACTATTTGAATATTATGTAATCTTTGTATGTGGAACAAAAAATCAAATATAATACATTCAATCGTATCTTCTTGTTTTATTCAATCCGAAGCGCTTTTCGAGTTCACACGTGCATTTAAAAATGTTTCACTTTTATCATCCTTTTACTGCCATAGTTGCAGGTCCAAGTGGGTGTGGAAAGTCTAATTTTGTAACAAACTTTATTAAATACATTAATGATATGTGTAACACCACTTTTCATCAAATTACTTGGTGTTTTGATGAGATGCAACCCTTATATGATGTACCAAATGTAAACTATTATCAGGGTATACCAGATATGAATATGTTTGATGGAAAGGAAGCTAACCTTATCATTATCGATGATCTTATGAGGGAATCTGATGGTCGCATTGTCGACATATTTACTAAAGGTAGTCATCATAGGAACTTGAGTGTATTTTACATTACTCAAAATTTATTTCATCAAGGTAAAGGACAAAGAGACATTTCTTTGAATTCAAACTACATCATTTATTTCAAAAACCCACGTGATAAAACTCAAATACGTTACTTAGCGCGACAAGTATCACCAGAAAATAGCAAATTCATAGAAGATTCTTACAGAGATGCTACAAAAGAAGCACATGGCTATTTGATGATAGATCTAAAACAAGATACTTTTGATATGTGTCGAATGAAATCAAAGATCTTTCCTTCTGATGGTCATCCTACAGTGTACATTCCCACAAAAGAGTTTAAATATGTCAAAAACCAACAAATACCCGTCATTTGCAAATGATGGATCGACGCTTAAAGACGCATGAACACTTATTAAATGCTCTTTATAAGCTTAAACCTAAACATCAACAAGCTCTTTTAAAAGTGTGTAACGAAAACGAAATTAATTTTATTTGCGAATGTATTCATAATGTTTTACAAGGAAATATAAATCTTGAAGAAAAATCGAAGAATAAACTAAAAAAATACAAAAATCTACTACGAAAATTAGTACGTAAAAGTACAAATAAAATAAGAAAGAATATAATAGTTCAAAAAGGTGGTGCATTTCTTCCGATCATATTGGGTTCTATTTTGAGTGGATTGATAAGTGGACTGGTTTAAAATGGAACACGCCAAAAAAATGCTGTTAGTTGACCCAAGTTTAATAGATAAGTTAAATCAAAAAAGAAATGAAAATCCTACCTCTCGTTTAGATAGCGAAATGGAAAGAATACTCAGCAGTAATATGGATGATCGAAAAAAGTGTAAATTATACTTACAAATTTTACAAAGATATCTCCACTTTATGGAAGAAGATCGTCGTCCCATTGAACTCCCTATAATAACTTCAAATGACGATAACAATAAACCCACATCTGAAAGCTGGAAAATTTTTAATATAAATAATGATATCAAGAATAAAGATGTAGTTGTCAGTCAGACACTGAGTGATGAACAGAAGCAACAAGAACATTTTACACTTGAAAAAAAACCTTTCTATTCAACAGAACAAATTTTAAATTTAATACCAAAAACATATGTAAAAAAAGGTGAGTTATTATTGAATTCGGTGTCGCTAAATAAAAACAAAATTTATTGGAATGATGCTGGCACAGTGATTGTGGATAATGAAGTTATTCCTAACAGTAACATTATCGATTTAATAAGCGATACACTGCGACCATTGAAAAACAACGACCCACCCGGTTGGGAAAAATTTGCTAAAGCGTTAAAAGATTTGAAAATACCTTTAACATACATTGGCAATCCAAAAAGACGTGAGTACATAGCTCAACTTCAAAAAGACATCGAAGAACAACCGCCACAAAACACAGAGGTATATTTGACACCAACTAGTAAAATTAAACACGCAAATAAAATTAAGAAAAAGATTGATTGGGAAAAATGGACCCCTTATTAGAAATAAATCAAATTTATTATGATGTATCACACCCCGCTGGATATAGTAATATCGACAAATTATCAAAAGCTATGAAAGGTAAAATGAAAAAGGAGGACGTTAAAAACTGGTTGCAATCTCAATCTACGTATACACTCCATAAACCAGTACATAGAAGATTCGCTCGAAACAAATACGTTCTCTCTAATCTCAATGAACTTTGGCAAGCCGATTTAAGTGACATGCGAACTTATTCTAAAGATAATAAAGGTTTCAATTACATTCTTTGTGTTATTGATGTTTTTAGCAAATATGCATATGCCAGACCCTTGCAAAAGAAAAATTCAGAAACCGTAAAAAAGTGTTTCGATAGTATATTTAATGAAGCTAGCACCACACCTACACACATTCAATCTGATAAAGGCACTGAATTTGTATCAAAAGATGTTCAAAGATACTTTAAAACAAAAAACATTAATTACTATACGACAAATAATCCAGACATCAAAGCAAGTATTGTAGAAAGATTTCAAAGAACGCTAAAAATGAAGATGTGGCGCTATTTTACACACAAGAATACACATAAATATATTGATATTTTGCAGAACTTGATACACTCTTACAATCACAGTTTTCATTCTAGTATTAAAATGTGTCCTTCAGATGTCAATTCTAATAATATAATGACAGTTTGGAGTAATTTATATGAAAAATCTGAAAAATCATCAAAAAATATACTACCTATGTTTCATCTCGGTGATCATGTTAGAATAACCAAATATAAACATGTATTCCAAAAAGGTTATGAATCTAATTGGAGCGATGAAATATTTGTGATTTCTTCTATAATAGAACGTAGTCCGTGGCCCGTTTATACTATTAAAGATTTAGATGGTGAAGAGATAATAGGAACATTTTACGAACGAGAATTACAAAAGGTCATTTATGACCCCACCATTGAACACAAGATCGATAAAATAATTCGCTCTCGTTACTCTGGCAACAGACAACAAGTGTTAGTTAAGTGGAAAGGTTATCCGAACAAATTTAATAGTTGGATTTTAGCTTCCAGTTTGAAAAAAATATGAAGGATTTTTATTTAACTTTACTTAGCAATAGTTCAATGGAATACTTTCCTGAGAATAAAACATCAATTTTTTCAACAAAATTACCCAAACCCATAATATTGGAAGGAGAATGGTGTGTAGGAATCGTTGAATTCCAATATCCATGCACCATGTTTACTGTTCAAGATCATGAGAATGTTATTTACATAACAAAAATCATGAAAATGCCCCATGAAGACAAACTATCCACAGTATATTATAAAACTCACATACCTGCCACAAACTATGATAATATTAACCATATTTTATCAGCATTAAATAATATAAGGGAAAAAATCAAATTCCGCTACGATAATATATCCAAATTTGTGTCTGTTTCTGTATTAGACGAAACAATTAAATCTGTGACATTATCTCCTAAACTAGGCTTACAGTTGGGATTTGAACCAAACAGAAATCTCGTTGAAAAGAATTTAGCAAAATGTCCAGCTAATTTACATTTAGGGTTACCATCTCAACTATTCGTTTACTGCGATATAGTTGAACCTCAAATTGTAGGTGATGTAATGACACCTCTTCTAAGAGTTATACCATTAGATCCCTCAAAATACATCTATGGTGCGAATAAAATGCATGTATTTTCACCTCCACATTACTTATCAGTAATGCGAAGAGAATTCGATACCATCGAAATAGATATAAGGTCGAGCACCGGACAAAAGATACCATTTCAGTTTGGAACGGTGTGTGTTAAACTACATTTTAAAAAATTATAATGCATTTTGAACGCTCCGACATGTCGTGCCCTTATCAACGGTATTATTCTCATCAGGCTGGTTCAGGTATAGGGGTGGTATATAAAGGGGCACCTTATCAAAAAGGACATGGAATCGGTAGTTTTCTTGGGGGATTGTTTAGGTCAGTTTTACCATTACTGTCTAGCGGTGTTCGAGCTGTTGGTAAAGAGGCATTAAGTGCTGGTGTTGGGCTATTGACAGACATGGTTAGTGCGCGACCTATGGAAGATTCAATAAAAGCACGTCTTAAAGAAGTTGGTACCAACTTGAAACGCAAGGCCGATGAAAAAATAAATAAAATCAATATGTCTGGATCAGGATATATAACAAAACGAAAACGTCTACCTGGAGTCATTCCGTCGTTGACCACGAAAGTGAAAGCTTTAAAAAAATCAAAAATTACTCCAAAACAAATTAAAGACATATTTTCTAACAATTAATTAAAATGTCTTTTTTACATAGTCATTCTTGTGAATGTATTAAGTCCGAATTGGATTTGTTTGCATTGCCATCGACTCAAACTAGCATTGAAAGTGGAAATTGGATCCATTATAAACCAATTTCATCTCTTGCCGATGATGGTCCTATAGAATTTCAAATTCCTGGGGCAGGAGATGACTACATAGATTTATCTCATACGTTAATTCACTTGAAAGCGAAAATAGTAAATCAAGATAACACCAAACTCACCGCATCTACGGTCGTTGCTCCCGTGAACAATTGGTTGCACTCACTCTTCAGTCAACTTGATGTGTACTTAAATCAAAAACTTGTATCACCACCCAATAACACATATGCTTATCGTGCGTATATAGAAAACTTATTGAACTATGCTCCTGCGGCAAAAACTTCTCACCTCACCTGTGGCTTATGGTATGAAGATACGGCTGGAAAAATGGATTCCACCGATGATACTAATAAAGGATTTACTAAGAGACAAGAACTAGCCAGTGAAAGCAAAGAATTGGAAATGATTGGTCACTTGCATGGTGATTTATTCAATCAAGAAAAATTTTTAATCAATGGTGTTGATATTTGTGTTAAATTAGTTCGTTCTAGAGAAAATTTCAATCTCATGGCCTCCACAGGTGACCTTAAATTAAAGGTATCTATTACAGATGCATCTTTGATAATTCGTAGAGCACGAATCAATCCCAGCGTGTTACTTGCTCATCAAAAGGTCTTAGCTTCTACCACAGCCAAATACCCCATTACTCGAGCTGAAGTTAAAGTTTTAACAATACCATCAGGTGTTCAAGGAAAAACTCTAGATAACATTTTCTTAGGGCAATTACCTAAAAGGTGTATAGTAGGATTTGTAAATAACGCTGCTTTCAATGGAAACCTCACTAAGAACCCATTTAACTTTCAAAATTATGACATTAATACTTTTAGTTTATACATAGACGGTCAACAAATACCATCAAAGGCTTTACAACCCTCATTTGAGAACAATAATTTTACTTCAGTATATCATACATTGTTTTCGGGAACAGGTATACACTTTCTAAATGAAGGTAATGGGATATCCCGAGAACAATACGCTCAAGGGTATTGTATGTTGGCATTTGATTTGACACCTGATTTATCAGCAAACTCTTCAAGTCATTGGAATCTTGTAAAGCATGGTAGTGTGAGATTAGAAGTGCGTTTTGAAACAGCTTTATCACAAACTATTAATTGTATTGTTTATGCGGAGTTTGATAATGTTATTGAAATAGATAAAAACCGCAACATTTCAGTAGATTATAGTAGTTAAGAAAACAAAATTAACTGTTTAAGATTAGATTAAGTATGAATAATTTGATTCAGATTTGCTGTTAGATGTAAGTTACGAATAAAATGAATTAAAAATATTAAGATTTTTGTTTTACCATAATCCTTGCAACCCCACAAAAATAGAAAACTTACCACATAAGTACCATAATAGTGTCTTCTTAACCTTATATACGACATTACCACTTTATCATTCGACTTGATAAGATTCTGCAGCGATTCGATAAATAAAAATGAATACAATAGAAATACAGAATTACTTAAAGAAAATTGATCCATGTATTGAATATAATGTATATGCAGCCAATCGCCTACCAATACATGTAGTAACTCCTACATATGTAGTTAGCAACTTAGACTCTGATAACAAACCAGGTTCTCACTGGGTTGCCATACACATAGATCAGAATGGTTTTGGACAGTACTTTGATTCATACGGTCGACCACCTCAAGGATACCACCGAATGTTTTTAGCGAGGAATTCTAGAATGTGGAATTACAATACAAGCCGAATTCAAAATGACTTTACTATAGTTTGTGGAGAGTACTGTTTAATGTATCTGTACTATAAATATTATGGTAAGAGTCTCAAAGATTTTCAAGTATTATTTAGTGATAATACAATATGCAATGATGTGTTTTTAACTAGTTTATTTAAATCATGTTTTGAGGAGAATAAATGAAATATGAAAATGAATGAATGATTTTTCTTTATTGAGAATTAATAACCCCATACAAACTTATACTTCTTCCAAACAATTAATGAATGTTCGTAATAACTTTACAATCGTAAGCATGAACATGAAAAACACTAAAAAGACTTATTACTATTTACATTAATACTTAGCAACAACACAAAGAGTTCTAGAATAAAAAACGAAGTAATCTGTTAAGCATGTAACTTAAAAGAGTACAAAGTTAAAATACAATACAATGTAAATTAAATTAAAATAGGTATAGTTATCACAATAATAGTTTCTTAGAATAAAGTATATGACTAAAGTTATGATTTTAAAACACTGATACGCACTGGCACTTTGTTCATTTGTCGTTGTCTATAAAATATTTCACACAATCGTCCTTACTCGCCAACTGTTTAGTTATGTTGTATACCGCGTCCTTGATACATTGCAAGTTTTTGTCACTCTCGGTGTCTGCATAATATTTAACTCGCACATCAGCATGTTTCCATTGTTCCGTCGGTGCGATGTTTTTTATTTTATTAACATCATACACCTCAATTTTTATGAGGTGTGATGCAGAACTGCTGTCATCGCTGTTTGTTTTTATGTATGAAACACCACCACTCGTCGCTCGACCAACACTAGATGATTTTTTTGTCGTTGTCTTCTTTTTCTTAGGTTTTTCGAAAAATTCGTCAATGTTGTTGCATTCCATGGATCTTTTGTTTGCTATTATCGCTTTTTTTACTTTAAAGGCGAGTGTACCTTCTTCATCACTAGGTTCATCTATGTCTTCAGCATAATAGTAATTTTTGAAAGTATTTTCCGAAAACTGTAATAAAATGAAATAAAACTGTTAATAAAACAAATCGGTTAAGGAAGTATTATATGATAAATACTTATAGGTATGCGAAGTATAAATGTACACTAAAGTAACATTGATAATTTAATAAGAGATCAAATGTAACGAAAATAAAACTGTAAATAAAACAAATCGGTTAAGGAAGTATCGTATGATAAACACTTATAGGTATGTGAAATAAAATGCACTACAGTAACTTTGATAAATTAAATAAGAGATCAAATACAACTAAAATGCATTAACCCAGTGAACAACACATAACATAAACAATTAATAAAACATCTGGTTATAACAATTTTAGATCAAAGTATAAGAAGGTACTTACATTCATTTTATATCAGCTTCAGTATTTACTATTACACTGTTTTACTATCACTTCACTATTACAAACAACTGGAGATCACACTTCGAAGAGAGCACAGAGTGGAATACGATACCATGTGATTTTGAGTTTGGCTTTTATATGGAGAGCGAGTATTATTTCCTTGCAGACAGGATCCAACATGTTCAACTTTCACTTTGAACGTTCCATTGAATACATAGCATCAGGAAATGGGAATAATAGGATCCGTAACTGTTGTTTAAAATAATGGACATGCAGTTAATCATTGACAATGAGAAGACCCGAAGGGTTTTACTTAGAATTTGAGTAATGTATGGTGTATTGTAACGATTGCTTTATGGATCATAAATAATGCCCGTAATGCATAAAGGGTGAGTGATGGGTAATTGTAAATGGCTTTTACGTAGAAACACGAGCCCATAGGAATATGGAACAAAGACATTTGTATTCTTCAAAGAAAAAGGGTCGCTGTTAGAAAGTAGAAATACAAACGAAACAGAGGGAAAAGGTACAAGCTTGAGGGGACCGTAAACCATGCAACTCCAATTCGCGGTTTATATCTATCTCGCGGGCGATATGAAATGGATTCCGCGGATCAAATTAATCCGCGGATTTATTCGCGGTTGGTATTAATTAAATCCGCGGATCAATTCGCGGTAGGTATTAATTAAATCCGCGGAATTTTTCGCGGTAGGTATTAATTAAATCCGCGGAATTTTTCGCGGTAGGTATCAATTTAATCCGCGGGTTAATTCGCGGATCGTACGCGCCGAAATTGGAGCAATCGAAATTATTGACGAACTAGGCCAGAGTGGCGCCAACCGACCCCCGCACGTGCTCTAGAACCGTCGAATCCCTTACTACTGCCATGTAGTGCTTGGATAACGCTGGAGGTTGTAGGTTCAAATCCTACATTCGACTGTTTCTTTTTCAATGTTCGCATAAAAATATAAAAAAACAACATAAAAAGGTTTTTTTTAAAACAAAATTTTTTTTAAATTTAATGTTCTAAAAAGAAAAGAAAAAAGCTTAAAATTGAATCAAACTTTATGTAGATGAAAGCTTGTCGCGAGATTTACTTGTGTAGACAATACAATAATTATGTAACTTGATCTTGACAAAAGATTTATCTTTGTCAGTTATTTCTATTTTATTGTTATATTAACAACCCGTTCATAAACTTTTTCATGTAACATCATACTCCAAATAAAAAAGCAACTAATAATTGCTATCTGTGTATCGATAATCGAATCCATAACTACAAATAACAAGATTTAGTTTCTTATTGTTTTAGAAAAGGAAAATTACGAGAAAAATAATAATTTTACTTAAAAGTCAAATATTTTGTCACCAAAAAATAATAAAGAAATCAATTGTATTATTATACTCGGAATCAAACATTCCATTCCTGCTAAAATATTTGGTTAAACTAAGTTTTACCAAATATTTTAGCAGGAATGGAATGTTCGATTGTGCTAAAATATTTGGTTAAACTAAGTATTAAACTAAGTTATATATATGGGTGCTAACCGATACCCTAAAGGTCCTCCCCAATTCGTAAATCTGACGGTTTTTATCAGTCGTATCTGATAAGAACCGCCGCCCGCATGGGACGACGCATTGTGTGGACAAAATCCTTTGTATTTTTAATTTGTTTTAATCTGCCACATACAGATGTAAACATGAAATAGTTACATTTTTGTAATTATAATGTATTAAGCTTGAATTGTTTTTTATAATTTACGAAATGAGCAAGTTCAGTCCATGGAAGAGTTATATAAGGAATCTCAGAATTACAGTCTACCTTTGCAATTTTTCCGGATAAACCGTAATTTTTATATTATCCCTAGAGAGTGCAGTTTTGGGAAGAAAAGATGTTGTACGTTAAACTAAGTTTTGCGACTTGACCCTCGTGAAAGCGTTTTTCCGGAATAAAAAGTAACCTATATCTCTCTCAAGGTTTTAACTTATACCAAATTTTATCGAAAGTCGTGCAGTAGTTTTTGAGTTTACATCTTGAGACAGACAGATGCGGCGGCACTTAGTTTTATAATCTGTATAACTATAAGGATTATAATACAGGACATAGTCTGTGTTCTAAATTTAATTCAAAATTCAACGGTTTAATCTACACCAATATTATAAAGCTGAAGAGTTTGTTTGTTTCTTTGGTTGCACGCGCTAATCGCAGGAACTACTGAACCGATTTTGAAAATTCTTTCACTTATAGTGTTATAGGCTACTTTTTATCCCAGGAAAATATTTGTTTCCCGGAAAAACTTTATCATGCGGGCGGAGCCGCGAGCATCACCTAGTCTTAGATACAGAAATCACAATCTTTCACATATTGATATTCCCTGGATAGAATCATACCTTTATATAGTTTGTGTGGTACTGGTTACGTGGCGGGCGATCGGAGAGTACGGAGATCAGCCTCCCTGGAGACGACTTTATCCGATATCGGTTAGCGAAGAGACGTGGAAATATTAAATGTTATTCGGGAAGAAGCAACTTATAATAATGTTTACATCATTAGTGCTTGAAATATGTGAAAATATATAGGACAAAATAGTCCAACTACACCTACTCAGTTTTAGATTTAAAAAACATCTTTATTTACTAGCTATTAACACACATACATACTCTCACACCTTTTATCCCCGAAGGGGTAGGTAGAGGCGCAACTAATGCACCCACTTTTCGCCGTTATTCCGTCCCATGATGTGATAGAGGGCGAGTCTATCGCCATTACGGGGACAAATTCCAGACTCCGAGCTGATACTGAATAGAAAAACTCAATATCACTTTGCCCGACCCGGGAAACGCCACCGAGGCAGCCACTAGCTATTAAAAAGAGGAAAATTGTAACAGATTTAAAAATTTAAAAAAAAATTAGCTTTAATATATTTATTCTATAGAAAACATTTACTTTTTGTCTTTTTATTTATTATGTTCATAAAACTCTAGAAAATAACGTCAGCGAAAACAAAATCAGTTACAACTCCGGCGCGACGTCGATAGCAATTCATGAAGTTTCATAATTGAAAGAATAATGTGAAACTTCACACTTCATTTCACATGAAGCACACAAACCGATGAGTGCAGCGCTTTTATAACATGTTGCTTGAACGGTTGGCAAAACAATCGAGGAAAAAAATTATCGCTTACATAACATTTTCTCAGAGACGTATAAATGAACAGTTGTTGAATAAGTTTATTCAGCGAATCTTAAATAAAGTCCACTACATAACCACTTATATTTTACATTAATAATTTGTGGATAAGCAGCGTGGGAATAAGGATATTCATACACACGTATTTTTTAAACCTACACAACACAATGGCTAGAAAATCTATTCCAAACAGAAAATACCTACGCAAACTCAAAAATTTATGGTCAATCATTAATCAAAACACAAAATTTATCGCACATAATGAGACACAAACTTAATTCCTAATTCGAACTACCCATCATATTTGCTGTCGGTACCCGTCGTCTCTCAGACGTAGCAATTTCCCAGCACAGACGGTATTCAACCCGAGCTCCGAGATTGCTTCCTTATCTAAAATCAATTTTTAAATTATATGTCATATCCTCGTAAAATGACTGCCGCTTGGCTGTTTGTTTACTGTCATGTAGTTTGACATTGATGGCATTATGTATCATGTCGTCTAGGAAGTGCGATCTATATTTTTCTAGCTTCTTCCTTCTGTCATGTATGCCATATGTACCAAAAAAATGTCTGAAGAAATGTCCACCGATACATTAGTGGATGAATTGTGATAAAAGGTTAAACGTCAAAGCGTAATATTTTTTTTTTTCAAATTGTAGAGAATATACACAGATTCAATCATTTTTATAGCTGTTAGGGCGACGTTGGTCAAATAGAATCTCCTTAATTTACAAAGTATCAGGATGAAATGCAACTGAGATTTGATCTTAAATAAACTAAGTTAATGCTGAATTTAAGGTTCTATAATTTTCTATAAAAACAACTAGAAAATTCTATTGACCTACTTATAAGAACACTAAAAGCAGAACGCAATAAGTAAAGTTTTACAACACAACTTTTATTGTTACTCGGTACAAAGTTTGCCACATAAATCAGGCTTTGCTTTCAAGACTGATGGAGTGGGGGAATCTGGAATGGCTTGCGGTGATACGTCCTGATTTCCATCAGGCTTTGGTATTGGAAAAATAGCTTCTGCTTTGGTTAAGGTCAAATTAAGTGCCAAAGAGAATGTAGAAGAAATAAACTGGCCAGAAAAAGAATTTAATATTTTAGAGGAACCATCGCTTACACGAGTGTTGTATAATGTATTTAAAGCTATTAAAAATATCATGTCTGTGAAACATATCTCATTTTATGGCAACTTACAAAACTATAATTGTAAGTCGTAATAAAATGAGAAAGAGATCGTAATAAAGTGAGACTATAAGAACCTCTTGTTTTCTCTCAACAACAGGCAGAACTGAGAATCTAGTATCTTATTGCATTTTGAGTTACATTTACTATATTTGAATACAATGAACTCGACTGCCTCGGTGACTTAGTTATATTGTACGACTGCAACGCTCAGATCTCGGGTTTTTCTAATCAATATCACCCGGAGTCTGAAATTTGTGCTCGATATGACAATTGCCTCGCCCCCTATCACATCATGGGACAAAATACGCACAGCAATCAATGCACTAGTTGCGCCTCTGCCTACCCCTTCGGAGATAAAAAGCGTGAGTAACTGCGTATGTGTATGAATACAATGAATATTGTAGGTAATCTTTAAACAAATATTTTACAAAGCTATCAACTCTTAAGAGTATCTGCACCAAAGAGTAAAGTTAAAACATAGAGTTATAAGAACGCGCTCCTCTATTAGCCCCAGGAGTGAAGCTCGGCGGAGACAAAGCTGTTTCGTTTTACAAAACACCATACAAAAAAAAGGATTTCGTAAGGCAACATGAATGCCTCCCGACGTTGTGATATTTTCTCTAGATTCTTACTTTCAATCAACGATAGATCAAAACTGTCATTTTTGAGATAAGGCGGGTCTTTTGTGAAAATATTCGAGCTGATTTCACGCTTGACAATGTTTTATTGTGTTGTTTGTAGGTATTATGGGTTTTGTGAGGAAATAATGTTTTCGCTGACTGACATCCTGGAATCAGAAAGCTTCTATGAACGTTCTATCTGTTAATTACTAAATTTAACAAGTACCCTGTGGTCGATTTCGACCATAACGTCTCTTGTCATTAAGCAAAAATCGTCGTTCCTACCTACGCATAAGGTTTTAGTAAAAAAATGAAAAAGAAAACAAATGTCAGCCGGAGCTCTACGGTACGTTACGAGTCAATGGATGATAATAATTTAGTATCATCATCAATATCTTATCAACTGCGAGAAAATTTCACAATTTATTTCTTTTTTAATTCAGTAGCGCGTTAACGTAATATTTACTACGTTTAAATTTTTTACATTATTTTGATATTATTTTTAATGCTTATTAAAATTACTGAAATAAAAAATATATAAAAAAAACTACGTAGAACGAATTATTCGGTACACTGTGCTAAAACGAACTTATGAAGTGCCTCGTAGAATTACGCTGAATTAAAGTATCACATCTCACAAATAGTAATCCTATTTGGCATTTCAAAGGTGAGCCAATAGGAAATTAGGAAGCTAGGATTTCTCGCGGCTCCGCCTGCGTGAAAAAGTTTTTCCGGGATAAAAATACTTTCCCATGATAAAAAAAAGTCACCTATAGCACTCAGGAGTAATGTAGCTTCCTATTAGTGAAATAATTTTCAAATTCGGTTCAGTAGTTCCTGAGATTAGCGCGTTCAACTAAGCGAACAAACTCTTCAGCTTAATAATATTCGTATAAATTTCTAGTATTCAAAAGTATGTATACAAAACCCGTACTACTGTGAAGCGAGACTGTATTCATAACAGAGCGCGCTCACGTACGAGCGCGTGCCTTCCCTTTGCCGAATGAATTAATTCCCACTTCCCCGCTGATTTATATTACGTTCGCTTCTGGTTTTTGCTGCTCTTTTTGGACACTGAATTTTGCTTTTAGTGGTGTGTTTTTTGTGTGGTGAACAATTTGCCACACTTGTGTTATGGTAAAAGATTTTTTTTATTGCATTGAATGACTGCGTTGGTGACGTAGTTGTATTACAGTACGACTGCAAAGCTAAGGTCGCGGGTTCGATCCCCGGGTCGGGCAAAGTGATATTGAATTTTTCTATTCTGTATCAGCCCGGAGTCTGGAATTTGTGCCCGATATGGCGATAGGCTCGCCCCCTATCACATTATGGGACGGAATAACGGCGAATAGTGGGTGCACTAATTCGCCTCTGCCTACCCCTTCGGGGATAACAGGCGTGAGTGTGTGTGTGCATTGAATGACGAGACGAGCATGCCCTTCACTGATGTACTGTAAGCGATACGACCACCCATCAACAGTAGCAACATTCAGCACCTTGAGTTACAAAGTGCTTTGTGGCATTCCACTGGGCTCGTCATCCTGCGACATAAGATGTTAAGTCTCATTATGTCCAGTAGTTACACTGGCTACAATATCCTTCGAACCGAAACACAACAGTCCATGAACACTGCTGCCTGGCGGTAGAAAAAGATATTGCGATGGTACCCACCCCCAGACGGACTCTTACATATGAGAGACGTACCACCAGTAAACACCACCGGTTTTATCAATACTTCTTTTATAACTGAAAGTATCTCTACAAATGTTTGTATTTTATTTTGCTATACATAACAGACAACGGTTGTGAAGTTAATTCTAAAACTATTTTGTATGCATAGCGTCTTATGTCATAACTAAATAATGTGTAATCTTTAAAAGAAGAGAAAGAAGAAATACCAAGCATTAAAGGGTTCTAAACCTCTCGCCTAAAAATACTTTAAAAAGCATTTACAAGAAGCAAAAAAATCTGTAAATCACAACGCATAAGAGCCCAATCCGTTTAACATAGTTCCTACAAAGCATATCGTCAATTCTGGTACAAACCGAGTGAACTCGAATTAAGCTCCATCCCGAAGGCACTCAACATCATAATTGCTGAATAACCACTGCATGAAGTTTGTAATTGAAACCGACGGGCTCTGGCCAAATGTAACCGAATAATACTGAATACTACATGATTACAAATGGTATTTTTTAGTAAGAATTAAGCGGTATTTAATGAATAAATAGGTAACAAAACACATACTGTAATTTATATAGTAATACGTGAAAAAACACTTTGTATGAGTGTGAGATTTGGCATAATTAATGTTTATATAGAGAGGAGTGCAGAGAAATAAAATCTATGCGTAATATGGATTACCAATATATTAAATTAACATTTTCCAGCGGGTCCGCTCGCGTGTAAAAGTTTTTCCAGGATAAAAGTTTCCGGGGTAAACATTATAGCACTTTGGAGTAATATTGCTTCTTATTAGTGAAAAAATTAAACCTAAGATTAAATCTATAGAAGTTTCATACAAACTTTGCCACCCCTGTTTACCCCCTCAGGGATTGAATTTCGCAAAATCCCGACTTAATGAGCACCTACGTCCTAAAAGGAAGCTCCAAGTAAAATTTGAGACCCCACTTGTAGTTTCTGAGATTTTGTGATGAGTGAGTGAGAGACCTTTCTCTTTTATATATAGATTCGACGGTTGCATTTCAACGACAGGGCGATCACTAGTATAAATGATTTCATGAAATAAGGTTGGCATTATGAATCCTATTATCCTATTAATATTATAAAGGTGAAAGTTTGTAAGAATGTATGGATGTTTGGATGTATGGATGTTTGTTCCTCTTTCACGCAAAAACTACTGAACAGATTTCGATGAAATTTGGTACACGAGTAGATCATGTTCTGGATTAACACATAGGCTACTTTTTATCCCGGGAAAACATAAAGCGGGACATTTATCCCGGAAAAACTTTTTAACGCGAGCGGAGCCGCGGGCAAAAGCTAGTACATAATAATTCCTGGAATTGTACACTTTATCTCGGAACCATTAAGCATCCAAAAGCATATTCATTGCTACTTTCCACGAGCGTATCATCCATTTCTACATCATTTGATTAAATTATATCAAAAACATCTAAACCCAACGTGAAATGTCGGAAACAAAACGAATCCATTTATATCAGTAGAAACCACTCAATTTAATTAATTAAATCAAGCAACATTACACAAAACCATGACTAATTAATTTCGTTACTCAGATTTGAACCAAAATCGGCTCAAATGAAGCTCTACCATCATTCAGATGTAGTGTCTAATGCTACTTATTTATTGACTGTAATCCATTATATAAACCAGGCATAAAGACCTGCAAAATCAACTGTTATCTTTCACTACACGGTTCAAATAACATTGGTTTTTTCAGTTACCCAATATCATAAGATACGCAGCTGCGTACATTTTATATTTCAACGGGGGTTTTCACATAATGGTTGGTATCATCAAGTACGGCCCGTTGAAGTGGTCACATCTCGTTGTCGCTAGATTAAAATGATCTCCCCCGCCGCTCACGCTCGGCTAATTTAGATGGTGTATAGGGGGTGGTGTGTGGTTTTTGGAGGGGTCTCGGTTAAGTGGCCAACTGAGGAGCTCTTAAGAAAGGGTGTTTCGTGACCGCACTTCGCTCGTCTTACCTTGTACATTACTCTATGTTTCTCTATGTACCAGACTAAGGCTTAACTTCCGGTTATTTGGGAAGATCGTAAAGACGCTGGAGGAAGGCTTTTTATCGGCTAGACAGAGGATTAATCTAGGAAAGGAAATTTTAGTTGAGGAAAATATTAAGTTGTTAGAAGGTTGAATTGGTTGGAAGGCGGGAATTATACGAATCTTACAAACTATAAGAAATACAAACCTGCTATTATCTTCCGGTGAAATAGTGTTATCTCGGTCGACTTGTTTCAATCAGTGCACGAAATATATACAGCGCGGCCTTACCATTTTAAAAAACACCATATAAATTCACAACTAATTGTCATTTAAATTCAAAATATAAATAGTATAGTTTGTTGATTATACATAAAATTCCGTTATTTCTTAAGAAAAAACATTAATTAACCACTTATCAACAACTAAAAACCGTTCATTATCCACACAAAAAGTCCCTGACGGAGAATCGAACGCATCAACCACAAAAACATTCCCCCAAAGCCCGCCCTTTCCGTGTACTTTCTACGCGTATTAAATGCCCTCCGGATGCCCTGAAGCATTTGCGAAGGAGCCCCGTAGAAGGGCCACTAAGGGTCCCAGCCAGAGTCATTAAACTAGCCGGATATGGAAGGCATAAAGGCAAAAATAAAAAATATTTGGCAGCGGATGTAAATCATGGGGATCGTAAACAGAATTTTCAGGGGATAGGACTATTGTTAATAGCGAAGAGTGAGATCTGGGGAAATGCGGGTCGTGTATTCAAATCCTTTATAAGACTATTTATATTAATTAGTAGGTGTTGGTCGCGGCGTCGCCTGCGTTGAAAGCCTTTCCCGCTACAAAAGCCTAAAAACAAACCCGGCCCCATCTACTTTAAGAATCAAATAACAAATATCGTTTATCTCCCATGGGTACAAATTAGCGGGATAAGGACTCCTTTGTGTTAATCTAGGACATAATCTACCTGTGTGCCAAATTTCTTTCTTCTTTCTTCTTCTTAACTCTACTGAGCTCGTCACCCTGAGACATTAGATGTTAAGTCTCATAATGCCCAGGAAACCCTGGCTACAATGTCCTTCAAACTGAAACACAACAGTCTTATATGCACACTGCTGCTTGGCGGTAGAATGAACAAGATAAAAATAATATAGATAAATTAGAATTAAATCTTAATTCGTAATCTCCTCATTTGGAATCATTTATTCGCTCACTTTTTATCACTTTTCTTTCCATTTGGACGCACATTTTTCGCTGGCGATAGCGCCAACTCTATTCTGATGGAGAATAAAGTTGAAAAATTGGAATCGTCTTTTTTTTCGAGTTTAATAAAAACTCGCGACACCCCTGGATTTTCTACGTCGTTTTTCGAGTTCTGGTTCTGGGACGTTGTGGTAAATGGAGTAAACATTATGGAACTCAACATCTTATTTCGCAGAGAGGCTGTATCACTGAGGTAAAGCGCAGTACTAGTAGTATTCTAAAATTCCAAGTAGTGTTGCTACCAGTTGTAATAACACATTATCAATAGTGCTACGTGCTCGTCTCATCATTCAGAGCAAAAAACATAAACTTTTACTTTTTAAACGTGAATTATATCACGAGGAAAGATACATTTCATACACGAAATTTTCTTGCGCAAAATAATAAAGGCATTCTCTTCGCAAAATTCCGAAATTCCGTCCGCAAGACTGACGTGCTAAGAGGTATAACGCTATATTTGGATTTTCATCTGTTCTGTACAGTAAATAAAGTTAATTTTCGTGTGCGCTTATTTGTTTTAAGAACAATGAGACGCTGCAAGTTGAATTGTTTCTTGTTGGCTGACAAAGTTTTTTTAGTGTTGTTAAATGTAATATTTTCATCATTACTTTTCTTTGAATTTTGTCGTCTGCAATTTGAAAAATGTAGATAGATTAAATAAACAAAAACGTTTATTACATAACCGCCTTTTATCTTATAGAGCTGATTTGGGATTACACACTTTTTTATTCTAGTGTTGAACACAAAATTGGTTTTCTATAATCATGTTTGTATGTCATATAGTTTGCAATTTTGCATCAAGTCATGTCATACAATTGCCTCAAATTATTTCCGAAAACGTGGATATATTTGTTTGCAACCTGCAGGAATTCACAAAAGTGGCCTACAGGTGTACTGAGGCCAATTAAATAACAACTTTGTCTGTACATCACCGCTTTAGCTGTAATAGTTTTGCATATAAAATAAATAAATGTGGTCCACGAAATTATCTGCAATCTATGGCACTTTTACTTTTAGTCATCAAGTGGCTGTATCACAGACATTTTCTCTTAAATGTTTAGCCATAAATGTTTTTCTTAATAAAAGTTGGTCGCCTCAGGCGGCGATGCAAAATGTGACGTTTACGGGAAATACTGTCATGGGAAAAAGGAACGCCATAAAACCCCTCCTATCTGAAAAGTTTGACATGTTCGCGCATTATGGGAATTAGATAACCGTTATATTGAGAGTACAGTCGTGCACAAAACGGGGTACGATGGGAAATTACTAAAACAATGAGGATCTTGTATTTTTTACTAGCTTTTGCCCGCGGCTCCGCCCGCATTAAAAAGTTTTTCCGGGATAAAAGTCCCGGTTTATATTTTCCCGGGATAAAAAGTAGCCTATGTGTTAATCCAGAACATGATCTACCCGTGTGCCAAATTTCATCGAAATTCGTTCAGTAGTTTTTGCGTGAAAGAGGAACAAACATCCTTACATCAAAACATCCAAACATCCATACATTCTTACAAACTTTCGCCTTTATAATATTAGTAGGATATATCGACGTTCTAGGTGAATTTGTAGTGCGTTAAAGAGAAATTAAATCGTCTTTCGAATACAAGTGCTCTTTAATTTGTGCCTAAAAAAACTTTTCAGATAAAAAAAAATACCTTTTGAAGTTAGATTTTAAATAATCTCAGATATAAGGATGCAAACAAGCGTTTTTTATCACTCTAATACATTAAATACAAGACTTTTTATTTATTAAACACATACTTAACATTTTCATTGAACAAAATAACTTCCGTCATCGTCTGTACCGAGCTGGTATTCGGCCTGGAGCAATGATGTGCCTTTCTGCCGATTCTGTTTCGGTAACATCTTTTTAATACTTATTTACATGTTACGAAATAGCCGTCGGCGACCCTCTGTTCAAACAAAGGGTTGGAAGTATATTAAAAATTATTTACTACGCGGTGTATTTGGAAATTGGATTTGGATAAGAATTTCGAAGGTATGTGAAGTCTGCCAACCCGCACTAGGCCAGCGTGGTGGACTAAGGTCTAAACCCTCTCAGTAGTAGAGGAGGTCAGGGCTGCTATTGTTGTTATTCGTGGATGTAATCAGATACAGGTAACGCTTTGAGTTTAAATTGTTGAGATTTATCTGATAAAAGTTCTAAGTATTTTGAATGACATTGGATTTTAAAGAACGGTGAGTGTTTTATTAAGAATCTGGAAACGAAGTTTTAGAATAACTAGGAAATGTGTACAAATATTATGGCACACGCACGCCTTTTATTCCCGAAGAGGTAGGCAGAAACGCAACTCTTCTTCTCAGTCGGACACACTTTGCAAAGTGGTCTTGGTTGTCGCGATGGTAATACATGGACAGTTGTCAGCGTTGTCAGTCTTCTCGGCGATGTTCGTAGGTCTACTAATGCTTCTCCATTTTTGTCGGTTAGTAGCGCTGCGTGTACACTCTGTCATAGTGGACTGTGTTGCCGTTTTAGAAACGCAAATAGTGCACTCACTTTTCACCGTGCGTATTCCGCCCCGTGATGTGATATGCGGCGGCATATCGGGCACAAATTCCAGACTTTAGGCTGATACTGAGTAGAAATTTCAATATTTTGCCAGACCTGGGGATCGAGCCCGAGATCATTGAAATCGCACCTCAAAACAACTACGCCACCGAGGCAGTCATATCGACTGCAACATTTTTGTCAGAATTTTTCGGGAACACTCACAAACTACAATCAAAATACACTTACCTACTTACTGGTGGGAGATCTCTCATATGTAAGAGTCCGTCTGGGTGAGTACCACCGCAGTGTCTATTTCTACCGCGAAGCAGCAGTGTGCATGCACTGTTGTGTTTCGGTTTGAAGGATATTGTAGCCAGTGTAACTACAGGACATAATGAGACTTAACATCCTATGTCTCAGGATGACGAGCGCAGTGGAATGCCACACAGTACTTTGTAACCCAAGGTGCTGGATGATGTTGCTACTGTTTATGGGTGGTCGTATCGCTTACCATCAGGCGAACGGGATGCTCGTCTAGTCATTCAATGAAATGAAAAAAGATAAAAAATTACTACTTGTGTTGTATGTTTGTTATACATATTACTAATGTTTTTTTTATTCTATTTCCAGGTATGAACCCCGTCCCCACAGTCACAGTGCGTGAGTCCTGAAAACCAGTTCTAATCGCTTGTTTCCGCCTGAGCGCGTTGTTTTCACGCCTTGGAACGTGTATCTATCATTGCGTTTTTTGGCAGCATTATGCTTAGGGCTATCAGGATATTACGATTTAAAAAATAATAAGGAAAACTAAAGGATTTTATTTTTAACGTTATGTTAGTAACTAAAAATATTTGGTTATTTTAAATAAAATTTGTAGCTAGTTGTGTTTTTTATCAATATATTATATTACACAATAAAATCATATATATTAAATGATAAAATAACACGTAAAAAGCACTATAGTTTTTAATTTGTAAAATCATCATCACATACTGGCCAAAAGACCCGATATCCACTCGTTAATTCTAAATGTTGGCAGCCCTGCTCGCGTTCGCGCCATTCGGTTATCGCCATTCCGCGCGGTTGGCGCCACTGTACCCCTCCGATGTCTTTATTGAGCAATTTTTGTTTATATCGCCATCGGTTTTATTGTCATCCGTGAGTTATTGCAGTAAAGTCGCACGTTAAAAATGATTTTATGTATTAAAAATAAAGGATTAAGTTTTCCGGAGTTTTCAGTTATTTTTCATAACCTATTTGGTGGGGATCGTCTTCACCCGTGCGAAAAGCGATTCCCTTAATATGAGGCCGATTGTATGCACATTCACGATAAAAAAAATACCCTATTACACCCCATAGACTGTGAATATGGTATATCATTTTAGGTAATACTAATTTTATTCTAAGTTTACCAACCATCATTCAACAGCGTAAAATACCACAAAATTCTAAATAATTCAGTTATCAGTAGGTACGTACCTAAGTCCCAAATACATTTTTATTCTACAACAATAATAAAAAATAAAAACAAAAAGTCCAAATATATCCAGCCATAACCAAACACATCCCAAAGTTATCTACTCAACGAATCTACCCATAATAGTATGTGCAAATGTCCAAAGAAAATAGATACCGTAGAACTGGGCGGTACAGAGCCATTATCTGCAGGCGGAGGGTTAATGGAGCGAGATGTGCCTCAAGTACCGCTCCTACCATCTTATTAGTGACAGAGTGTTATAGGTTCAGTATGGGAAAAGATGGGCTATGTATATAGGTACAACGGACTTTAGCCCTTAATTGCATGTCAGAAACATTCAAAGTTTTTTATGTCATCAAATGACGAGACGAACAAATCTCTCGCCTTATAGTAGTATGCTTCGACTATCCATAGATAAATAATAGCAATAAGCAGTCGAGAGCATACAAAAAACGAAATGTAACAAAATAAGAAATACCTACCAACTACTGCCCAAAACCAGGAATTTTAAAAAGTACTATGTGGCACTTCATTACGGCTGTCATTCTGAGCATTCACCCCCCAGTGGTGGTAGCGATAACGCGTTTTTCCCCGCGATAAAAAAAAAAAAACCTAGGTTAAAAAAAAACACAAATGTCAGCTGTCAAACTCGCGGTCCCGAATAGGTTACCTAGGTTAAGATGATTTCTAGTGTCAATATATTGCACCGGCACGCTATGATAGCAATTTTGACAGATTACAATATTGAGTTGAAATCTCAATTCATTATGGAAAAAATATACTAGCCAGCGATCCTATAAGTGATGGTCGTATTGAATTTCATTTATTAAATTTCGAATTTCAACGTTTTCGAATTATACATTCCAATAAATTTTACTACTCGTCATTATTGACAATAATGAACAGAAATTAGCTCCTTCAACGTAGTTATGAATTAATACGAAACCTTATGAGCGGGCAAACGGCCATCACAGCGTGCTGGTACAAAAGTGTATATTAATAACACTGACTAGAATTTCCCAACGATACTACAGTGTTACACACGTTTTTACTGCCAAACAGCACCTTAGACAGTTTGTAGTATCTTCCCATACGATCCATCCAGAACTTATTTTATACAATACTAACCATAACAGTTGTATATCCTCGACCCATATCAACTATTTTCCACATCAAATGTACCAAAACAACCCAAAGTAAGACGTAATCAACAAAAACATCGCCTTACAGAAATGCTGCGTAACGCGAGGGCGCGAATCGACGTACACCCCATTACACTGATGAACTCAGTTTATAGCATTGCGTCTAATTACCGGGGATAGATGATTTATCATAGTTTTGATATAGCCTTAAGAATTACCATAAATTGAGAATTGGAAATTATCTATTGGTCTAGCATTAGTTAGTTTACGCTTGATGAAGCTCTAGGTTCAATCGCCGTCACTCAAAAATTTATTTTTTTGTTTAGGAAATTGCGTGTATTTTACATTGTACCGTATGATGAAAAAAAATTGTCAAAGTTATGGATCATGCATGGCATGCATACAAATATTATAATAATATTTTTATTGACTGCCTCAGTTGCGTAAGTTTTATTACGGTACGACGGCAGAGGTAAGGTCTCGGGTTCGATTCTCGGGTCAGGCAAAATGATATTGAGTCTTTGTACTCAGTATCAGCCCAGAAGTCTGGAAATGTGCCTGGTAAATGGGAAAAGGCCCGCCCCCTATTATATGTGCCCTAACATAGCTGGCGAAATGAGGGTGTCTCACACCTCTGCCTACCACTGAAAAGGGAAAAAGGCGTGAAGCGGATAGGATTTTCAACCTTGTCATACGAGAATACAGAAGCTTTATGAAATAGAAAACTAAGCACATACTATTAATCTTCTAAGATAGCTTGAAACCTCTTTGAGTGATAGCTCACATTTAGATAACAAATCTTCATTACCATTACAGCAATCTCCATTTGAATCTTAGTTACAAAGCCACGTACCAACAATAACTTTAAAATCTAGATTCCATTCAATTCGCGAACGTTTTGAATCTATGGTAACTGAAATCTATGATCGGAAGCGGGCGGGCCGGCCATTGTCTCCCGGAAACGAACGGCGCACGGGGGCTGGCTGTCGACCGCGCCCGGAAATGGCAAGTGTGACCGACGTGCAAACAAACGTACGCACGTAGATAAACTCATTTTGTGCTGGCAACATTGATTCTAGGGGAGTCTCTTCTATGACATGTTTTTTAAAGGTATTGGTGCCTTGGTGATGGGAGATAAGTTTTTGAAACTAGAAACGATGGCTTTGAAACTTAAAAACAAAAGAGAGGGGGGAAATTGGGCTTGACCGTACTCTTCTTCTATTCTGATGTCTCCTATTTAAAAATATTAGATTGTATTGCAATGGGGAAAAGAAATTCTATTATTTTATGAATAAGTAACTGACTTCCTGTATCGGAATCATCAGGCTGTTCTTTACAACATTACTAGTTATTACACGAATTTAGTAGTAAGTATCGATTTAAAATTTATTTCGTCTCGGAATTTTTATTGCATTGATATTTATTTTATCATCAGTTATGTTACATACCTAGCATGTATAACAACAAAATATTTACATATTAATTAAGCCTTTAAACTAAAAAGAGATTTTCACTTTTTAGGATATTCGATACCTACTGGTCGATTTTATTTTACTGGCAACTCTATTCAGCGCTGCCGGCGTAATACCAAATTGAAATATCTACATAATTATGGCTCATTGACACTCTCGCTTCGCACGTCGCCTCGTGGCTCGTATCGTGTTCGTTTCGCAGCTCGCTTGATTCGAGTTTTTGTTTATATTCTAGCGGAGCGTTCATTTGTTTCGGGCGAGGGCAGCGAGCTAAAAGACGAGGCGCGTGGCGAATCGCGAGCGCACTATTTACAGTGTCGTCTCGTGGTTCGCTTTGCGAGTCGTCTCACCGCACGCGCCAGAGCGTAAATGAGCCATTATACATTTATATTAGTCCTCGTCGATCCCATACGATAAGTTAAATTCTGGTTATTATCTAAACCAGCTGCTCATTAGTCAATACGGCAATTCAGTGGCAATGATTATATAGGTGCTATAAACATCTTATGTCAAAAGTTATTGTAATAAGTAATTCACAGAAAAATGTTTTTGAGGCTATATTCTATAGCGATTATTTCTTTACTCCTATTGTACAGACCGATTTCTATTTCTCTTTAGGAAATGTATCTATTATACCTATAAAATAATGCATTAATTATCTCTGTAACACTATTATCTCTGTAACCTCAGATTCTATGAAGTTTTGCGCGTCTCCTTTTCTGTGTAATAGAATTTGAAGTCGAAAGTAATTAATTCCTGATACCTACAACATAGGATTAGTCCTAGTATAGTCCTGGACAGTAATAACGTCAAAAAATTGTTCAACTGTCGAGTGCGTTACTATTTAATGGTAATCGACGTTCTCTTAAAATCAATCAGCCTATTGCCGTCTACTACTGAACATAGGCCTCAAAAAGAGAGCGCCAATCATCCCTCCCTCCCGTTCTCTTAAAAATGCTTACAACAAATCACCTATTTTCTTCCAACTTTACTTAAATCAAATCCTTCTTAAATTATTTTCAATGTATAAAATTTCTATGAATTAGAAAAACTCCATCGTAAATAATTTTTAAGCTATCGCATAGCTTCTATCGCGGGCCTTGAGTGTGGAGACCAAATCCAGAAATTCCGTAACGAAAAAATAGCCTATCACCCCTCACTCCGACCGGCACAGCGGTATTTTTTTATTTTCAACTCTATCACAACCATGTAGAGTGTAAAATTCCATAAGTAAATTTAATATCGCAGTCTTGTAAGAATACAATATGTCAGAGGATATGAGCTGAATGTTAAACGATAAAAAGTCGAAATTACCGTGTATTTAAAAATCGTTCCAGTCAGTGAAACGTATCGAAATGTCAAACGCGCGCAGTTGATGAGAATGTCCCCGTGGCGGGATGACATGATTCTAAGTTTGAATTTTTTAAAAGTTTTTATTTTATATCTGTTCAAAGAGGTTATAAATATTAGAATTGCCTGCGTAGAGTTTCGACGTTAGGGCACGAGTGAAATTTGGACAATAGAAAAAAATAATAATAATTATAATTACATAAGTTGATAAAACATGCTATGCAACAGCTTTACCGCGGCAGTCTCCGAGTGCCACTCGTCTTTTTTTTGCAATAAGCGCCATCTTGTCGCAAATAAGAACTTTCTATGTACAGACACAACCACCAAACAACCAGTCTCAAAAACGAAAATGGAGCACACATTTTCACGCTACAAAATGGAACCAGCCATAGTCGACTCACAAAAACTTACACTCAAACATTTATTTATTTTTTTATAATGGCCATCTTCGGCGCATTAGGGACGGCTGCGGGCTTCCTCCGACTCACGTCTCAGTTGTCGTCCGCAACCGCCCCTGCGCATACCGCTGTTGCGGTCCTTCTCCTGTTGTTGCGGGGGCTCAGAAGCCCCCGTACACCGAAGGACGCCCTTGGCGTCCGAGGCAGCGTAAGACACGCTGTCGTCCATCACGGGGGTCACAGAAGTTGGCTAGACTAATAGGTGGACGGCTCCTCCCGCCCACCCGTGACCCCCGGAGTGCACTCAGATATGGCGTTTCCTTTGCAGAATCGTTGGGAAATATAGCAATTGGTATTCAGTTTTAAAAGCGAGTAAACTGAACATTTCGAGTTCCTTTGAGAGACTTGGTGATCGTGGAAATATGCAGTATGTGAATTTCCACACAACTACGATCTAGAATGGATGGGTAAGAAACGCCTGGAGAAAATATAAATTAAAAAACAGCCATAAAATCCGTAAAATATATTTATTTAAATGCCTAACATTCGCGTAAATATAAGACATCATGATGGGTAAAGTATTTATTTATTTAGTTATTAATATTATCAAAACAAGCAACAATATTTATTTTGCAATAAACAACCCAGCGATGTTTCAACAACAAAATAATACAATATATTTATATATGCACAAGTAAGAAAGAAGAACAGTAACTTTCATTTAATATTTAGTTGCGAAATTAATTCGATATTATAATTTTCAATGCACATTTAATATGCCATGGTAAAGAACAAAATAGTTTATATTTTAGTGCGATTTTTTATAAATTTAATTGCTTAGTTACCAGGATAATATAGGACAACAACTTAAATTCGTAAGGTTATTGGTTGGAACCATTAATACCTTTTATTTCATCATAACCTATAGATTACTAAACTGTTTATAAAATAAACAATACTCATAGTTAAAGGTGATACTATCTTGTAATGAAATTTAGAGTTTGTAACAATGATTTATTTTTACAAAGTTTACCAGTGTACCGTTAAAAAATTCAACAATAATTCCTATAATGTATTCACTATAGGATACTTACACATATAATAACCAGAAACTGTGTCAGGGATAATTGCACGTCGAGGAATAAAAATCCAATGCGAAGTTAGAGCTAGGCGTTCGGCCAACTTCCTAACAGCTATCTAATATGCGCATAAATCAGATCGCAACAATGAAATTTGCACACGGTATTCACTTTCCGAGGAGTGGAGTGTTGAAAAATATGTGTCCATAGAATCGAGTGGTATGGCCCGATATTTTGTAGAAAGGTATCAACTGTTCCGATCATGGTTACGTGAGACCAAATTTTGGCATAATGTGGGTTTGTCATATCTCTGCCTACCGATGAAAGGCAAAACGCGTGATGCTACAAAAGTACATTTATGGTTAAATTACTTGAATATTTTATTCCTGATTAAATAGCGACCGCATATCATGAACAACGTTTTTTTAACTGATGATTTCACAGCTTAATTGTTATTTTATCCGCACAAATTATTGTGTACAAACAATTTGCGGCAGAGGGTGAGATTCCGCTATTTGATACGCAACTTACCCTCCGCTATGGTGTAACGCTTACAGGTTTCCTTAAGACTAATATACTTAATACTAATCGATGAACAAGAGCTGTTTTAAATATATTCACCGGCTTCATGAGGTTCAGTCAGCCACGTAAGTAGTTGAAAAAATTCAAAATTTCCAATTTAAATTTTTGCGTCAACATCAATAATCATTTTTTCTTCACTAAAATAAAATTCACAGGGTTAGCTTTATTTTAGATAAAAAAAATATTTCGACTGGAGTTAACGCGCAGAAGCATTTTGAAGTTTTTAATTTGTTAAGCTTTGTGGCTGACTGTAAAATGTATGGTGACCAACATATTCGGACTGACTGTTCTTACCGTTACGTATACTATAATCACTGGCCATATAATGGTCATGGCTGTATAAATCCTTTACTAAAAAAACGCACAATTCGAATTTCAAATTACCAAGCTAAGTGTAAAAAAGTAGAAAGCTTTAGACCCATAGGAACAGACCGCGAGGCATTGTCTTGTCCAAAGAGCTTTGACTCGAATTGCGCCCAACTAAGCCTGGCTGGAAAACTTCTACCAACTTGGGTATTCAATTGGCGATCCCTGAGAGCCTTGTATGGTGACCATGGCTTACGTGATTAGGAATATTTATTTTATAAATGGTATCGTACTGTTTAATTTCCTTTTTAAATTGTGACTCGAATGGAATTGAGGTTCAAGGAAGTTTTCTTGTGGATAGTCATTATTGACTAAATGTGTGATTTTATCTGAGTTTATAAAGTACAGCTATGTTATAACTTTCTTATATATGAAAAATATTCGTAAACAAGAAATTAAAAATCCGATTACAAATAAAATATTTTATGTTTGTTCATTATTACATAATAAATATTGACATGCGTTTCTACTATGATGCATATTAATGAAAAATACTGCCTTAACTAAAAATACTCCATCAGTAATGCTATAATTAGATTATCTCTATACTTGAATAAACATCAAGAATAAAAATATAATTCTTAACAAAACTCTCCTATTAAAGATATCAATAAAAGTTCACATTAATAAATTATCTATTATAAATACAACTAAAGAAATTAATTACTCAAATATGACGAGATTGTCACTACATAGTATAAAACAAAGTCGCTTCCCGCTGTCTGTCCCTATGTATGCTTAGATCTTTAAAACTACGCAATGGATTTTGATGCGGTTTTTTTTAATAGATACAGTGATTCAACGGGAAGGTTTTTATGTACTTTTAGCCCGGCAAAACTTACTAACGCGGGCGAAGTCGCGGGCAAAAGCTAGTAAATAAATAAAATGGCTACACGTCGAATGCAAGTCACGGCTGATGGAGTGGTTTCACCTTACGAGCGACTGCACTCCGCTACGGCTTAAAAGCAAAGCATTTTACTCGGAATTTTTGATTTTCAATAAGGTTCAATGTTAGGAATACTTAATTTTAAGTTTTTGATCAAATTTCAAAATGCTGGTCTTGTGTGAAAAATAATATGTCTTATCTTACTAGTTCTTATTAACATATAAATTTTGTAAGTTTTCCAAAAATGATTGTTAGAAGTATACGCAGGAACTACTGAACACATTTGGATGCAATTTGGCATACGGGTCTTTCATGTCCTGGATAAACATTTAGGGCATTTTTTGTTCCGAGACTTTGCTCCCATGAGAAATAATGAATATTTTTTATCTGATTCTTTAAGTAGCGCTGTCGTAGTACTATGTTTTAGGGACTTTTGTAGCAGGAAAGGCTTTTTACGCGGGTGAAGCCACGAGCAATACTTAGCGATGTTAGGATTAATCATTATTTCATTTCTGCATCACCTGATGATAGAATATGATTTGAGCATTAATTCAGCCGTTATTTAAATAATTATGTTCTTGAATTATAACTGCAAGCACTTCAAATCGTCATAATTTTCAAATATGGAACACATTTGGAAATATCTACACAAAATTATAGTCATCCTACCGGCTATCCGGGAATGCCGGCATAACCGGCGCGGCGGGGTCTGCGATCGCGCAACAATTTAACTTGGATTCCGGCGCGTCCGAGCGTCAGCCAAGTGCCGTCCAGTCCGACAACTACGCCTTAGCACGCTCTTGTTTGGATAAAGATGTTGAGACCTTTTCAAAGGAATGCCGTATTTTTACTTCCTTTTCTTGCAAAGGCAATATGAATTATCTATAAGGTACCTATCTTGTAAGGATTGTAAATACTAACATATTTAAGAAAGGGAAGTAAGTGTAAACAAATAGGTCCTTCGATTTAAATAATATTTTTTTGTGCATATTTTTGTGTCTAAGAGCTACGACTGCGCTTAATCAGTTAGAACAAGGAACTTGAAGTTAGAATGCACTCGCACTGTGCTGTCTAAAAATCCGGAGACATTTTATGTTAGATTACACTCAGGTGCGTAACTGCATCGTAAAAGCTCGTGGTACATTCAACGAATAGAGGTCACTGGTGCTGCCAGGATTTTACTAGCGACTTTTTGTTTTAGGTCCCAATACACAAAAAGTCTGTTCGGTCTTCTTCCTCTCGGGTTAAGGACCCGTGGCGTTTTACTTGTCATCCTATTGGATACATGGACCGCACCTATTCTGCTATGTCCTTTTCCGCGACCCAGTGACAACACTTTCCTCAGCCCCTTCATACTGTAAAGAAAACTTGTTTTGGAACATCTCTCAATACATTTTCCTCTTCTTCTACCAGTCCTCATACAAAATTTGGGGTCAGTGCAACACTCTTTACACAATTTGCAAATGGGATTTAGCTGCTATCTTCATTACCACTAGAAATAAATAGATTCAATATCAATAAAATCACAAACAAATGTCACAACTAACACCATTATCGGAAAACGGAAAACAGTTTTCCACTCAGAAAAATGTCACAATTTGACCTAATTCTTAGGCGCAATGACCCCGGTTCAGGCATTATTTTAAGGCAAGCCCGAAATTCAGCCCCGAACGAAAACCTTCGTTTAACTTGGGGGATAGAGTTGGGAATCGTGTGGCGTGTGAAATTTAATTTACGGATTTATCTAGTGAATGATCATGCGAGTGTAAAGTTTATAGAGTAGAGTGAATTACATTGGGTCGATGTGTGCCTTGTGACGCGCCTATCAACAGCTGTAATTAATTAAGTTTACATTTTTATACTTTCAGCCTATGTTTTGAAGGTACAAATTTAATTAAGACGTTTTTAAGTTAAGCAGTATCTACTAGATTAACCTACATGGTCGTTTTAATGGTGCGAATTCAACAAACATGTTTTTGAGGCAGGCAGTATCTTACATAATCTACCGATTAGTGTTTGAGATTTATATACATATACACTCACGCCTGTTATCCCCGAAGGGGTAGGCAGAGGCGCAACTAGTGCACCCACTTTTCGCCGACATTCCGTCCCATGATGTGATAGGGGGCGAGCCTATCGCCATATCGGGCACAAATTCCAGACTCCGGACTGATACTGAATAGAAAAACTCAATATCACTTTGCCCGACTCGGGGATCAAACCCGAGACCTCAGCTTTGCAGTCGTACTGTAATACAACTACGCCACCGAGTCAGTCAGTTTGAGATTTATATTTTTGTCATTTTTCATGATCAGATTAAAGTTCTCCTCAGATTAAATACAACATTAAACTATTAAACATAAAGATTGCATCTTACTCTTACTCAGTTACTCTTTTTATTATAACTCATTTGATGCTTAGCTTTAAGCAAATTAATGGAATCTAAATTGTTTAATAGGTACAACAAAACTGCATAAATTCGTAAACCATTCACAAAAAGCCTTTAAAAACTTCCTAAATTAACATTACTCGCTCCTAATTCGTATTTTAAAAAAAGAACATAGATTTATTACGCGACAGACGACGCTATATAGAATTAGATTCCTTTGCCCGTTCCTATAAAAACGGCAAACAAATAATGCCCCGAGATTAAAATTTAATTAATTACTCCCACATTCGCCAGAACAAATGAAAGCAAATAGTAAAAGGGCATAAAGAATAAAATTAAATGGTACCTAAGGCGGGGTAGTGTCGTAAATAAGTCGAGATGGGGGCGACAAAAAATCGCCGCTGTAAGTGAATATAGACGTGCGTTTAGTCGCATTTAATGAGAACGCTTGGAATTAGACGTCGTCAGCTCCCGTCATAAATTGTCGCCATTGCCAACTTTCCCGGGCAAAAAACGGCTAAGATTCCCGCGCTTTAGGGTTGTTGAAAAAACTTACATAAAATATTTTTTTAAATGTCCGGTATTTCAATAGGCATTTTCGTGATATTCATTCGTGAAATATTTCCTGCATTTATCCAGGTTTTGTGTGATTTTAATAAAAGCTCTTATTAGACAATTAAGTTTTAGGTTAAGAGATCCCAAACGCAATCAAGGACTTTATAAAATCTTCGAGAATAACAAAGTTAAAACGTATTAAAACTCCCAACGTCTTAAGAAAATTCTAGCACGTGCTAACCCTAACTGAGAATGAGACAATGGGGTCCAGTAAAAAACCGGGCGTCGGCCCGGGATCCCAACGAGCAACGAGAGTATCGATGCGTCTTTAGTTGATTCTTTTGATTGCAAACGTCCCCGGACTCGGAATAAAATCTCATCTCTTTTTCTTATCGGCGGTGAATTGATTTTTTAACATTCAAATCGCTGTACCGTCTTTGGTAGGCTTTTTGTTTCGATAAGGGATTTTTGTATTATTTTTATAAAGCTGCGACTACTGAACTTTTCGCCTTATTTTCTATAGTGATCAGAAAAAGAAGATTTATTTTACATTGGGCGTTAAAGTTATTATTAAATTACTTAGTATAAGAGCCTGTTTTACAAGTTTCAAGTAGATTTTATGTGACAGTTATGGTATTAAAGTTATTACCATTTATTTGGGAGCACATACATATAAGAATGCGATTTTCTTTGGTCGGCTTATGCATCTAAGCTCCTAGATTGGAGTGTGTCTTTTATTAGTTTAGACTGTCTCGTTGGCGTATTTGTATTGCGTACGCCGAAGTCCTGGGTTCAAATCCCGAGTCGAGCCAAAAACATTGTGACTGGATTTTTACAACTTAAAAATTACTCAGTCGCAGCTCGGAGTCAGGTAGTTGGCGGTGTGATACCCAAGTGCCTTGGAAAGCACTTAAAGTCGTTGGTCCTGTGTCTGATCTCTCTCCGGTCATTTCGAATTGCCGTCTCACCGGACATGAGAACGAAGGAATAGCGAGTGCACCTGTGTATTTCTCACACACTTGCGCACTATAATATTTCCTGCGTACCTGGCTCATCTCCGTTGAGACTGACTGCCGTGGCCGAAACTGGCTAGGAGGATTACGTTTACGTTAGAGTATGTCTATTGTTTTTGGCCAGCTTATACATTTATGTGACGAGTATTTGCTCAGTGCTTGTCAAACAGGCCCTTGACTTAGTACATCTCCTGATAAGTGATAAACTTACAAGTTATGCAATTATGACCCCTAATTCCATCAGCTCTGCGATATCATACAGCGGCATGTAAACAATACAAAGAGCGCATTAAGATTCCGAGCGCGGCCCGTGTCGCCGCTTCCGTCGGCCGCGCGATCGCAAAAAAAAAACAAAATGAATATTCATAACTGCTACAATGAAAGTGATTTATCGCAAACATTGTGTTTGGCTTTTGGTTTTTAATTTTATAATCAGTTGTGAGTGGTTTTCATTTTTCTAAGTTAGTGGTATTTCTGTTCAGAATCAGCCTAGAGTCTAGAAATAGCAACAAGCTCGCACCCTTTTTACGTAGAACTAATATACTATTTTTACCGCCAAGCAGCAGTGTGCATGCACTGTTGTGTTTCGGTTTGAAGGACATTGTAGCCAGTGTAACTACTGGACATAATGAGACTTGACATCTTATGTCTCAGGATGACGAGTGCAGTGGAATGCCACACAGTAATTTGTAGCTCAAGGTGCTGGATGGTGTAGCTACTGTATCATGGGTGGTCGTATTGCTTACCATCAGGCGAACGGCATGCTCGTCTCGTCATTCAATGCAATAAACAAAAACATACATCTGCCTACCTATGAAAGGGAAAAAACGCTATACTATGTTTACATAGTTTACAAAAAATATCCTGACTGCCTTGCTTGTATTGTGAGGTCGGTAGGACACTGCTTTGTGGTCTCGGATTCAAATCCCGAGTCGAGCAAAGTGATATTGAGTTTTTCTGTTCAGCCAGCATCAGCCCGGAGTCTAAAATTTGTACCCGATATGGCGATAGACTCGCCCGTTATCATTGATATGAAAGACGCCTGGCGAAAGGTGCGTGCACAGGTTCCGCCTCTGCCTATACCTTCGGAAATAAAGGCGTGATGTGAGTTGCTTTTTATACAAAAACAATCCCGACTTTACAAATCTCTACTAAGTTATCATCAATCATCTCGTTAAAATGGTACAAGGCACTTACGAGATTCATCTCATGCAAATAACATACTTAGACGTTCGCATCATCGTGGAATCTCTGTTTATTTAAATCAGTCCACAATAAGAGCTGCAGCCAAATCCTGGCGTGACCCATTTCAGCTGAATCCACCTAATACCGCTCTACAATCTTCCGCTGAAAGTGGTCGTATTGTCAGCGGATGCTCCAAATTTACTTTTACTTGTGCAATTTTTTGTGTATTATCTGTATTAATTGGTGTTTAAAATGCTAATTAGATTCATAAATGTTCATCCGCTTATCGATTACCTTTATTACTAACATTTTATTCAACTTTCAACCTTCGTCAAATAACTCTCAAAATTACAAGAGTCAATCTTTCCCCGTCTTTTTAGGTTCAAAATCGCCATCAACCTAACCGCACCTCAAACCGTATTACGTAACCCCGTTCGTTTATTCTAAAAAGAAATAATAACATTCAGCATAAGCATCTCGCAGAGCATTACGGGCACGAGCTTTCTTCAAATACGGTAATGCACAATTTAACAGTCACAAAATGGGTTAAATGTTCACGGCCATTGTGAGAGAATCTTTTCAGCGAAGTAATTCTCGTCGCGGTGAATGCTTGAAATTAAGCTATTTGGCCAGACCACGTTCATTTGGAAGGCATCCAAGTGTTATATTGGCTAGGTTTACGGTTAATAAGCTTCCTTTTGTGAGCTTTTACGTCTTTATTTCGCGGAGGGTTAATTGAATTTTCTAACTATATATTAAATATTGCACGAGTGTTATAGTTTTTACTTTTTGATACGCCTAATTATTTTGCAACAGTAAAATGCAGTATTGACCTCTTTTTTCGTTACTAAGCAGCTTTACATTATGTTCTTTAATAAGGAAGCTTACGAATAAACCTGACGATGTATATCTTCATTTCAACTGAAACGAAAAAGCTAAGCGAAAGCTCCATAAAGCGAGGCAACACAGTGCTTTGCGCAAGTAAACAAAGATTCACTTTCGTTAGATGAGCAATTTCATGAATAAACATAATAAAAGATGGCGGAAGGTCGCTGCCGCTGCCTCGCTCGCACTGATTTACTGCGATCCACGCGTTCCGCTGTCGCTTTTACGTTTACGGCACGAGTTACACGCTGAAGCGGTTTAATGTTCATTAAAATTAGGAAATACCAACATTGATATGCTTTTTTTATACATTAATGAATATCAAATAATAATTAACATCTTAGTCTACTAGTACATATTTGAGAGCATTATAAAGTATAAGCGAAATAAATATTTAGACATATTAATTTCCTTAACTAATTATCTTAACCATCTAATCTTGCCCTCACAGGAAACAACATAAATAATTTTAAATGGATGAAGCTCTGACCACCAACGTGAACTAATCTAAGATCCTACTTTTCGTAATTCTGCCCAAATAAGTCATAGAGTTAGATAGAGAGAAAGTGGCTTACCCCTTACTTAAAGTACATCTGCTCACGCTACATCTACCGCTAACTTTTATCACTTGTTACCCCAAGGTAGGCTTATACGTTGAATAGATAGCGGGTATGGAGCTCATCGCTCAAGCGGTAATGTAACCAGGCTCAGTACATGTACAGAATTGTTTGGTGTAACCCGCATGCCATTAGATTCCTTTAGATTAGTGTTCCAAGATCGACAGCTTAACAACATGTTAATTAACATTTCTATTTTAAAACATGCATTACTTGATGGTAAATATTACATATCGATCTATAGAAAAAAGTAATGTACTCGGCAGTTAAAATCACATAGTGAGTTTATAAAGAAATGAAAGGGAGAAAGATAAGTTTCAATTGCGTAAAGCCATGTCGCTGTAATTAA
The DNA here is from genome assembly GCA_949316025.1 of Lapara coniferarum. Lineage (NCBI taxonomy): Eukaryota > Metazoa > Arthropoda > Insecta > Lepidoptera > Sphingidae > Lapara > Lapara coniferarum. The sequence continues at coordinate 41,808,384 of OX438919.1, read as the reverse complement.
GAGTAATATTTAATTTTTTTCGGGATAAAAGTCCCGCTTTATATTTTCCCGGGATAAAACGAAACTTATTTGTTAATCCAAGACATGATCTACCCATGTGCGAAATTTCATCGAAATTCGTTCAGTAGTTTTTGCGTGAGAGTAACAAACATCCATACTTACAAACTTACGCGTTTATAATAGTAGTAGGATTGAATACTGTTTTGTGAAGTTGTTAAAACTACCATTAAATATAAAAGGCTCAACATTGACAGTATGTTTCGATTTATATATATTAAAAAAAGCGAAGCTATCGTCGTATCGTGACTACATTGGTAAATGAGTGAAAATAACTATAAAACAAAAAAACGATAGTGATTTACGAAAATAATCCACATCTTTAATTTTCAATGTAATTATATTGGCCTTTACATAGTATACACGCAGTCACCTCGCCTTCCCCGTACGTGACTTCGCACGGCCAGAGTAGTTTATAATATTAAAAAGATTTTTTATTAAATCTTAAACTTTTTCACAAACAGAGCTTGACTCAGTGTCTCAGGGCACCATCGACCCCCGCACCTCGTCTAATTGAATAACGCCGTCTTATAAAATATTCATGCGATATGATAATCTGTCTGGCCTCACCCCAGACCGGAGCGAACCGGATTATAGTTGACAGATTCAATAGTTTTAGGCAAATTTTGATGTTTAGCCGAATATGCATGGGTGAAAATGTATTGGATCAATGGTGTAGTAATTGGAGGTGTTTATTAGTGTATATTTTATCGTGCATTGTATTCACGATAAAATATACTGACCGAGTGCCTCGGTGGCGTAGCTGTATTACAGTACGACTGCAAAGCTTGAGGTCTCGGGTTCGATTCCCTGGTCGGGCAAAGTGATGTTGAGTTTTTCTATTCAGTATCAGCCCGGAGTCTGGAAGTTGTGCCCGATATGGCGATAGGCTCGCCCCCTATCACATCATGGGACGGAATAACGGCGAAAAGTGGGCGCACTAGTTGCGCCTCTGCCTACCCCTTCAGGGATAACAGGCGTGAGTGTGTGTGTGTGTGTGTGTGTGTGTGTGTGTGTGTGTGTGTGTGTGTGTGTGTGTGTGTGTGTGTGTGTGTGCATTGTATTCAGTCAATATAAACGGAGTTGCTACACTTTATTGTGACGTGTTAATAACCAATGCTGATGAAGCTGCTGACATTTTTCCCTTAATAAATAGACTTTTTCTCGCGGCTCCGCCCGCGTAAATAAGTTTTCCGGAATAAAAGTCCCACTTTATATTTTCCTGAGATAAAAAGTGGCTTATGTTACTTGCTGATGATGTAGCTTTATATTGGTGAAATATTTTTTTAAATCAGTTCACTATAATATAATACAAGTCCTTCCACTTTATAATATTAGTGTAGATATGAGGTATAATTTTAACAAAGAAGTGTTGGAATTTAAATTGAAATCTCAAATGCATATTAAGGCACACCAAATTATAAACAGTGCCTTTTGTAACCGAATATCAAGGAACCCTCTTATAAAGCTGACGTCCCAAATACATTTCATCACGACCGCGACACCGTCCGCGCTTCTGAATTCGTTATCCTACAATTTCCCGCTCATAAAACGTAATCTTGTTAAGAAAAAAACTTATTTCATAAAGTAAGAATTAAAAGGAGCTGAAATTTCAACCAGGGAACAAAAAAATTATTAATGCTCTCTGTCGAGCCCGATTGTTACAGCTTTGTAGGTTTAACAATTACTTTCAAAGTTTTGTCGTTGAGAACTTTTCTTTTCTTTCGTTTTTTCCGTCGCGTGATTGAATTAATTCGGTGTCTGCTTCACGTCAAGAATTGTTATTTTATTCTTTTGATTGTATTGCCGTTTCGGTGTTGAGGTCGTAATTTTTGTTCAATTGGTTTACTTTACTCTTGGTACCTACTTAACAAAATATTCTAGTGTGAAATAAAAAAATATAGTTTATTTTTAAAATTATATTTAATTATTTTGTTAAAAATTTGGAATGTTTTTTAAATTATTATTTTGTGGGTAATGATTACCATAAAAGTAATTTCATTTAAAATGTTGTGGGTTATAATGCCATGTATGAAAACGTCTCAGAAAAAATACAATTTACCAGCATTTGTAAACTTTATCACAGCAGAATAAAAATAAACCAAACCCCAAAGCCTTCGTTGATTAAGACATCCGTGACAATAAACATAAAAAACTCGACAAATACATAATTCTGTCAAATTTCCGGCAAGTATGGCAGTAAACAGAATGCCGATACCCCGCCGCGTCTCAACTGAATTTAATAAAGGGACGCTTCTCTAATCGAATCGTAAGATGTTTGGGAAAATTAAAAAAATATGGCCCCCGTCCCGGAGGTTGAACGTCAACGCAATTTTTATCTTAATCTGTATTATGAAACTGTGGGTGTGTATTCGACATTAATTATGGGGGTCAAATTGTATTGTAATTGTATGGGGGTCAATAACAAAAAATATAAAGATATTAAAATTTATTTGGAAGCTTTATTGCTCTTTACAAGTAGGTATTTTTTCTTGTCTTATAGCTTAGAAAGTTTTAGAAACCTTAAATATTATATTATTTCATTTACTCTTAAATTCTTATGTGAAGATTCTGAGAATCATTAATATATACAAACATTATGACACGATTCCGAAAATACTATACCCATCAATTAGTATTCGACCCGCGTATGGATTATGGCTCATCCCATCCCATAAATAAGGGGACAGAAGCAAACACATTTGGTTCATTCGGATATTTAATTGATCCTACGGAAATTACAATATATATTTGAAGTAATAATCATACCAAACACGATCACCATTTTTTTCTTATGGGACCCATTTCAGTACTCTTAGTACACCCCTGTCGTATGTAAGCTTTAATAAAATTTCGCCTGACTCGCATGGCAAGGAATGGTAGGAAGAACTTTCCTTAAAATTTGTTTTAAACATACTTGCTTTTAAGCTCTTTAAACTCAATAGCTAGGAGACTTCTTTGTATTTTAATAACATTTTATTAAGTTTTAGAGTAGAAAGTTTTGAATCTTTGAGGGTATAATTACATACTCGTTTATTTTTTAATCGACAGTAGAGTTCTCCGTAGCTCCTATGATATTTTGGAATACTAATAGTGACTCTGGACTCTATAATTTAGATTATAGAGTCCAGATTACCTTAGGGGAAAATAATACCTGAGTTAGGTCACCGCATTCTACACATAGGTAATGTCGACCGATGCGAGACCCAAGAATTTCTCAACGGTGGCCATAATTATGTCTGGCACATTGGTCGGTGCAGAATACATACATAGCGTCACGCCTGTTTCCCTTTTCCCAGAATTAATTATTACACAGAACATAGTTTATTACACAAGCAAAGCCTTACATAACTGTTACTACTTAATCTTATATTGAAACATACACCTCAAAAGAATAAACAGACCGCACCGGGAAACGAATTTGCGTCCTTTCAGGGTATTACTTTGAAACATTATAATCAGATATATGGGGTCTTCGACAAACAGACGGCATGTAAAGATCTGCGTAAAGGGTTGTTTGCAATTATCCCCCAAGTGCCGTATTGGACTCTGGACCCTGGAGGGTATTCTAGTGAATGTCATTGCATTAGATACTCACATATCTATTTTTATTTCTGGAAAATAAACATGGAATAAAAATATATTTAGTGATTTTTTCATTCAGTATAATAGTTACTACACTGCATCAAAATCCGTCTAAATATTTTTACGTGATGCGTAAAAAAAACTTGCCTTACGGAAGTAAAATTACATGTTGCATATTTGTTATTATATCATGATAATTTATTTCAAAAAGTACAGTATTACTATTATTATTATTATACATAAACTCGTAACAGTCTGAACTGCGTGTAAATAAAAAATACTACATTTTATATTATATTGGAGTATCTGTAGCCGTATAGCTGTATTATAATTATTATAATATGCCGCTATCTATCCCTAAAAGAGAACAGCGTGATGCTACGTTACGTGTGTTTATTTAACGATTTATGTTAAGAATTTCGGTACAACTATCATGAGAGTATATAGTATGAGCGTGCAATATTAAACCATGAAAAAGAAATTAATTTTTTTCGCTCTTCAACCCACTTTCATTGGCATGTGGCAAGTTAATTAAAGCGTAAGATTGTTCACTTTTCATGACGTGACCTGTATGTGTGAATTTATAGTTGAAATGCGTGTTCCTAATGTTAACTCGATTTGATTATGCTATATTTATTGAGTTAGATTAATTTATTTCTTATAAGCAGGTGTGCTGCCTCGGCGGCGTAGTTGTATTACGGTACGACTGCAATTCTGAGGTTTCGGGTTCGATCCCCGGGTTGGGCAAAGTGATATTGGATTTTTCTATTCAGTGTATCAGTCCGGAGTCTGGAATTTGTGCCCGATATGGCGATAGGCTCGCCCCCTATCACATGAGATGGAATACGCACGGCGAAAAGTGGGTGCACTAGTTTCGTCTCTGCCTACCCCTTGGGAGATAAAAGGGGTGAGTATGCGTAAGCAGGTATTTGGAACTCCCTTACCAATACAGGGTTAGTATTTGAACTTGGCATTTTTCACTGATGGCAGAAAACTGAAAAGCTAATAAAGAAAATACTGTTTAAATTTAATTCATTTTAATCTTGAAAGGTATTAAAATGGTCATCAAGGATTTTTTACAGAGCTATATTATTTTAAGTCTAATTTAACATAGAAAATACTAAATTTATCCTACATTCCTGACCGTATCATATCTCTATTACATGCACTTTGAGCCTTAAAAATACCTTACATAATTAAAATAATTACTAATAGCATCTCTTTTAATCACTTTTAACAATATAATACTAACATCTGGTCATGTTTCGTTGTATGAAGGAAAATACGAAAAAATTATAATAATTCCAGCTAATTTGTCGCGTGTTTATGTTAGTATTTGGTCACTATACTCAATGGCCTTGAGATGCCTGAAATAGTTGTCACGTACCAGTAATTACGTATTGCGTGAGCATTTATTTTTTTCCTATTTGTATGAGAAAACGGTAAATTATTTAATTAGTTTATCACGTCGTGGGTTCACGCAAATATCCATGAATTTTTCTATTCGAAATATGGAAGTTGAGGCATAGTCTGAAGATCTACGTTTCCCGAGAAAGAAGTGGTTAATAAAATGTTTTTATTAGTGGATGATGGGAAAGAAATTGCAGCACTTTGTTTTCTGAAATCTGCCTACTCCGACGAACAATGAGTTATACGCTTAGGCCACAGTCAAACAAGCTGAGAACGTGTTTGTTGGTGGCCAAATTTCTGTTTATGAATTCTTATTGTTTTGGTATACATATTTATTTTTCGGCCAGTATATTTTTTATAAAAAAATATTTATAAAAAAAAGATTTTTATAAAAAAAAAAAGAAATTAAACGAATTCCCCACTAAAATAAACCTTAGTATCAAATCTACTCACATCAACGCGCGCACTCTTCGTTGTTTTTACTCGCCGGCCGGTATTTGCTCTGGGTCTCAGGATATTGCTTGCCTGCAGCATCGTCCGACGTCGGACGTCACCAGACGATTAATTAGCCGTGAAAATTAATTTCAGGCTTTTACGTATCGATGTGTTAATACACTGGGAAAATTGGAAATTAACTATCTACTGAGAAATACTTTTATCTACGCTAGTGATACAGTTAGTTTGTATGCAAGTAGAGGTTAATATCTAGAACTACGGGAACAATTCCAATAACTATTTACTGGTGGAAACCTACGCTGTCCCATGTGACATAAGTTATACTATTTAATTACCGACAACAATTGCTGTGTTTTGGTTTTCATAGCACATCTTATGCTTAGATGGCCACCTAGTTGTCGCAGTGAATATTATGTTGTATGTACTTTGTTCTTTTGGTTTTTTTAAGTATCACGTGTACCACGACAATAAATTATTCTTTCTTAATTATGTTGATTTTGATAAAATTTTCACAAGAAATGCAAAAAGATCTTCTTATTCCTACATCTGATACATCCTCTCATCTCTACCACAACTACATCCACAAGTTTCCGACTTTAACATAAAATAATTCTATAGGTTATAGGTCCATCAGCCAAACGTTCTACTGGTGGTAGGTTTCTCCTATGCGAGAGGCCGCCTGGGTGGGTACCACCGCAATGTATATTCTACCACCAAGCAGCAGTATGCATGCGCTGCTGTCTTCCGGTTTGAAGGACATTATAGTCATCGTAATTACAGGGCATTATGAGACTTAACATCTTATGTCTCAGGGTGACGAACGCAGTGGAATGCCTCGCAGCACTTAGTAATTCAAAGTTATGTGTGGCGTTGCTACTGTTTATGGGCGGTCGTATCGCTTACCATCAGGCAAGCGGCTTGCTCGTCTCGTCAAAAAAAACGCCTTATTTGCTCATTTATCGCTTAAAAAAACTGAACAGCAATCCGTAACATCAAATCTCCCGGGTACAAGACGTCCAGCCCCGTCCTGTGCACACAACTTGTATGCCATTTAATTGGGGTGTCTCGTTTGTTTGCTCCGGATTATTATCTTCTCTTGTTTGCATGACCCTTGTAAGGGGCTTGAACTGCCAAATTTTCGTATTTATGTGTTTATGTTACGGGAGCTTGGAGAACGCTTGTAATATATGGCAGGTGAATTTAATGACGTTTGAAGAAGTCTCGATTGAGAGTAATACAATTCCAGGCCCGAAAACGTTAAGTCTACCGCTTTTGAAAATCTAATTAAAGGTATGTAACGTCTTATTTAATATTATGATTGAATTTCACTTACCTTTATGTTATTAACCTGAGTCTCCGATTTTTATGGCATATTATATTATTTTTATTCACAAGACAAATACTCTGACTCTTGCAACTTCAGATATATTAATACATAGCAAACATGAAAACACATAATAGCGCTATAAAGTATGCAACATAAAACAAACACAAAGTTGTGCCAAAGTTGGTCGGAATGATGACGTCATATCATCTTACACGATAGTAAATAAAAAGCCTATTGGCCTAGATTTTCTGGCATCGTACTGGCTCATTCTTGCCAAAATTGTGATGAATTCAAGCATTTGCTAGTTCCGCGTTGCTTATATTGTGTGGGCGCCAGTCGGCTAGGTTATTTGTCAAAAAATAGGGTAGTTAGATACACCCTTATTATATCTCTTCTCAACAATAATAATAAAAGTTGGCGAGTTTCAGGGTCACTAAACTTATGTTAGAGAGTTAAGAATTAAAAATAAATAACTTTTGACAGGTTTTATGAAGATAAGTCGTCTATAAAACAACAGGACACAAGTTGGATCTTCGCAACGGTACTAATGTTATATTATGATTTTTATACATTGCACCTTTAGAACGAAAACGACACAAATCAAAAATTTTAAAATTGAGTTGTCATTTTTAAATGGCTAAAAACTAGTTCCTTATTTATAAAAACATAATAAAAACGGGACTGATATAACAGTTTTGTCCTTTTCCTGCTTGAATATGGCTGTGTTTGAACTATTATTGCATTGAGAACTTCGTTTTAAGTAATTTTATGACGACAACTCACTTTTCTATCATTTTGAATAGTGTCGTTTTCATCCTAAAGGTGCGACATGTTAATGGCCATGTAGTGCCTGGACAATGTTTTTATATTTTTATGGGAACATTGAAAAAGAAACACGTCGAAAGTAGGATTTGAACCTACGACCTCCAGCGTACCGTTCCGGTGCTCTGCCAATTGAGCTATTTCGAGCCTACCTTCGTCTGTCCAAATTCAAGTGCCCTATTTGATCTCTTAAAGGAGATGACCAGCGACATCTGTTAGCAATTATTACAATTACTAACTCAGCGTTATTCCTTTACAGGCGTAATTTCACTAAACTTTTGTTTGGGGTGTTGTGAGATGGGAAGTAGTTTCTAAACAACCAGCATACATGACTTTTGTATTAAAGATGATCAGGGCTGCTTACTTATAAATTTATTCATTTACTAGGCGTTGCTCGCGGCTTCACCCGCGTTGAAACACTTTCCTGCTACTAAAGTCCTTAAAAATCTGTACGATGCCAGTGCCATTAACTTAAAGAATCAAATTAAAATTGTCTACTATTTCCGATGAGCGCAAGTTACCGGGATAAAACATGACATGATCTACCCGTGTGCAAAAAACCCAATTCCGTTTAGTTTTTTCGGCAAATACTTCTAACAAACGTAAAAACACCCAAAAATTTTCAGAAACTCGTATTTATAATATTAGTAAGATAAGATAGGGTTTTAATTTAAATGAAACTTCTGTTAAATTTATTTACAAACCTACTCTCTTTACTTACAGCTACTTTTTACTTTGTAATACAGATATAACAAATTGATTTATCAAATATTACACAGGCTTTCTCTTCTAAAATATGGTTTTAATTAAATACACGCTTGCCGAATTAAACTTTGTAAAAGTTCTATGGGAGGAAAAAACGGCATTTCCCTTTGAAACGGTCCGTCCCTGGACAGACGAATGTGAGCAATAATTAGCCCCATAATACGATATAATAGGGGAGCTTCAATAGGGGTCGTTTTGAATATTATTCATATTACGTTCTCAAATAGGCGGATATTAGAGCTTTTTTGCGATTATATTTTTAAGCTTGACTTGGTGAAATGAAGAATGAAAGAAATTACACATGTTTGAATCTCGTCTCTCTTCGCATCTTCTTGGTAAACAAACAATGTAAACAAAAATATAAGTACCAACATTTAGTGACTCAATGTTTGATGCTCCAAAATGCTTCAAAGCATTAAAATTCATTAATTAAATCCACAAAACTACAGAACAATCAAGAGTATTTGTAGAATGAAAGAATTCAAAATTAAATTATTTCATCGTCTTGTTACAAAATTTTAAAATAAATATTCTGTTATTTTTTTATTAATAATTCCATCCACGTATACCAACGTCACGTTAATCATGCGCGAAAGGGTTGAATAATTATAACAGACAGACAGACGGGGCAAGGGCGCCACTAATTACATTCTAAACGTCTATGTCATAGATTAATTCTTTTATGATTATGACTGTTATACATTTTCCCCATGATTCAGGACTTCATTATGGAAAGTAGTTGAAGACGTCAAGAATATTAAGGCTATAGTGAAAGGGTTTAATAATTATGTTAAAAAGTGGGGATGTATAGGTCCAGGATACTAAGAATCCTTTTTTAGTTTAGTATATTACCACGCCATATATACACTTAAACTGAACTAACTACCGTCCCATACATTAACTTCGGTGTAGGTTGAGACTATATCAATTCCTTGCCGACAACGTTCCATGTGCGTCTAATCCGTTACAGTTCCACTGACAAGCCTACAGCGTAGCAAGAGCCTACGGCGTAGCACTGTGCTACGATATTCGTAGACCTCTACAAATATTTACATGTTGATGTAAGTTTTCTGAACTACTACTACTTTTAGGTATTACTTCTAAAGAAATAATATTAATTTACACAAAAGACCAACATCATTCTGCAAAGAATATTTGAATAGTTACTGAAATAGCTTGATTTAATAGAAAATGTAATATTAAACCATTTCATTAAATTACTGTAAACAAACATATGTTCAGCCAACAAAAACATCCAATTAAGGAAAATTCACAGAAATACATCTCGAGTTCGCAAACATTTCATCACAAAGAAACAGTCATAAGTTTTGATTTCGGCTGTTCTGAGAATTTAATTTCCTTTCTTTCATCGCGCATTGAAAGGGAAATTGTTCAGCTTCAGAAATCAGTGGAGTAATCAAAATTATAATAACTGATTCAGATCCCCATTGGTCTGAGTACGTTTGAAATGGAAACTTTGTGTTCTTTGTGAATTGATATTGACTTTAAAGTCAATTTTTGTTAATCGATATTTTCTGATTGTTGTGATAAAATAACTTCTTTAAGAAATTGCTTGTACTTGTGATATCAGAATGTTTGATGTAAATAGCAATAAACAGATTATATATTTCCATAGTAATGCTTGTAAATCAATAATTACTACGTCCTGTGAAAAATCTCAAATATATTATAAGATTATTATAATGCTAGAAAATACTTCAACTCTATTTTCCTAAAAAAAAAAAAAAAATATTCTTTTTCATAAAAATTACATTATTACGAACACAAAAATCCTCATTTCCCAAGAGTCTCGTTTAACGAACCATTTCATCCATTCAAACTTAATAAAGTATCGGAAAGCAGCCTTATTAAATTATAAAAATGCTATACAGATCCGCATAGGCTGTTTACGGACCCTTCGTTCTATAGGGTTGTCATATTAGACAAAAATAAATATTTCTAATACAGTCAGGATATCTTTAAAAGTGAGTCTCATTTTAATTGAGAGCTCATTACTAGTGTAGTTTAATTTTCTGAAGGTTTATCTATTTGTAGTTATAAAAAAAATAAAGATTGATTGGCTAGAAGACTTTTACAAGTATTTAATAATATAAATTCAAGCAATTTCTATTATCAAAATGTCCTTAAAAAGCTTTATGCTATGTAACAGGATCGCAATTAGCTTCTAAGCTTTTGGAAATACATACCAAAAAAATAATTCGTGACAACCCTGAATGTCCCATGAGGAAATAATTACTGGAAGCCAAGTTGTAAGTTCTTAAAACACAATTTATATTGCCATTAAGCTGTTTGATGAGATATACATTTTGCAAAGGAATATTTAATGTTTAAATGAGTTTTAAAGAGTTTAGGGCGCTGAGAAAAGATGGAGGATGTAGAGATAAAAATATTAGTTAGTTTTTAAGAACTGGTATGGTTCTTGTTGTGTTACATGAAGAGTTTTTAATGATATTTTTTACTACCTTTTAAACGATCAAGCGATCAAAGCAAATTATGTTAAGGCAAGTATCAAGTGAGTTTAAAATTGAAGTGTCTTTATTATATAACGCCAATTCTCTTATATACTTTATGTTGTAAAGTCTTTTATATACTTTTCAACTATAAATTTTATATGAAACGTTAGTGTAAAGTCGATATAAAATTATAGTCACTTTACATTGCAAATAACATGTTGGATTTTTGGGATTCGCTTGTAACTTAAATCACTTCCGGTACAGATTACGACTTAAGCCTTTAAACTTTCAATATTCATGATTTAAAACTTTGCTTTCAAGACTAACGTTAAATTAATTCCAAAAGTTACAGTCTTAACAATGTTTATAAAAATATTTCGTGTCGATATTATAAAACAAAAATGAAGAGATACATATTTTTTATCGCTTTGAATGACTAGACGAGCTTGCCGTTCGCCTGATGGTAAGCGATACGACCACCCATAAACAGTAGCAACACCATCCAGCACCTCGAGTAACAAAGTACTGTACATGCCACTCCGCTCGTCATTCTGAGACATAAGATGTTAAGTCTCATTACGTCTAGTAGTTACACTGGCTACAATGTCTTTCAAACGGAAACACAACAGTGCTTGCACACAAATATACCTGCTTTGATTTTTTAGCCAAAATACGTTTGTTGATAAAAAATCACAATTCTTTTTTTTTTTGTTACAGGTATATTTATATCCTTTTGTCCTGGTCTCTACATACTATCAGGTGACTTAAAAACTGATTTGAAGTTTAAAGCGGTAAGTTACTATCTTATATGTTTGGGTTATTTCTAAATCACATCTGCTATGAAATTTTATTTAATACTAGCTTTTGCCCACGGCTTCGCCCGCGTTAATAAGTTTTTCCGGGCTAAAAGTACATAAAAACCTTCCCGTTGAATCACTCTATCCAACACATTTATTTGTATAAAGATTAATATTATGACGTTGATACAACTCTTAACAAATAATGCATTAATTTCGACCAAATTTGATTACCATAAAAACGGTTCTAGAGAGTTTATTTTAAAAGATAGACATATACTGTTGCGGACTTTTTTTTAGATCATTTCAAGAGGAATAATTCTTTCATACATATATTTTTGGTATCTTGAACCGTTTTCGCAGCGCACGCAATGGAAGTCCTCAAGGATGAATAATTTTCCCCGCATTTTTCACATTTTCCATTATTTCTTCGCTCCTAATAGTTGCATCGTGATGTTATATAGCCTATAGCCTTCCTCGATAAATGGTCTATTCAACACAAAAAGAATTTTTCAATTCGCACCAGTAGTTCCTGAGATTAGCGCGTTCAAACAAACAAACAAACAAACAAACAAACAAACAAACAAACTCTTCAGCTTTATAATATTAGTATAGATAACATTTCTTATACAATTATTCTCTTATATTAAAAACTACTTGGGTGGCGTAGTTGTATTACGGTACGACTGCAATGCTGAGGTATTGGGTTCGATTCCTAGATTGGGTAAAGTGATGTTGGATTTTTCTATTTATTATCAGCTTGGAGTCTGGAATTTGTGCCCGATATAGCGATAGGCTCGCCCCTTATTACATCATGGAATGGACTACGCACGGTGAAAAGTGGGTACACTAGTTGCGCACCTGCTTACTCCTTCGGGGACAAAAGGCGCATGTGTGTATGTGTGTATTAAAAATTAAATGTTTTATTTCAATTTGATATTATTCGTATATATATCCAAGTCTACTATTCCTCCTTTACAGTTAAAGTACAATTTGCAATACAATTCACTCACATTTACTCATAATACTATTTTTAATTCGCTCTACCTTTAATTCCAAAGTCAAATTAACTACATTAGATCATTCGATGACAATACTAATACACATATAACATTTTCTTCAAGCTATAAACTCTACGTAACGCAGGTAGAGCGTGTTTCACAACTTGTTAATGACAAGTCCTTTATTACTTGCCGTGTTGTGAAATTATTTAATACAACAGGAGAGGGATTTATCGACGGTCCGACGACCGTGATTAAATACCCCCCTCCTCCATCTCTAGTAACCTTTCTGACCCTTCGATGTACAGAGTAGGTCGGCTTCTGAGAAATTGTAAATGTTTCTTGATTTAACCTGTTGTATATTTTATTTGGAAAATCAATGAGTTGAGTGATTTAGAATTATTTAGGTGAGAAATGTACGTGTCTAGGAAAGTATAGAGTTCATAGTTACGAAAAAAAAAGTTAATCTTTGATTTATTAAAAATTGGAGAAGTAATTCAGATTTTACGAAGAACATGTCCATATCAAAAATAACTACAGTTTCTTTCAATTCCTTTTTCAAAATTTTATCACGGCGCTATTGTGACACACCCACTTATAGAAAACAAAACACAAATAAAGATCTCTCCTTAGGACTCTAAGATAATCTCGGAGCATAGATTAGAGAGGGACATTTGTATTTGGTCAGCTTGAAAATTTAGGTGACCAGTATCATTATCAGCAAACGATGAAATCGACTCTAAAACATCCATTATTATTATTTTTATAATAATATCACTATTGGCACTTGTCTTTAATATCTATGTAAATATATACATACATACATATACATATACACTCACGCCTGTTATCCCCGAAGGGGTAGGCAGAGGCGCAACTAGTGCACCCACTTTTCGCCGACATTCCGTCCCATGATGTGATAGGGGGCGAGCCTATCGCCATATCGGGCACAAATTCCAGACTCCGGACTGATACTGAATAGAAAAACTCAATATCACTTTGCCCGACCCGGGGATCGAACCCGAGACCTCAGCTTTGCAGTCGTACTGTAATACAACTACGCCACCGAGGCAGTAAATATATCAACTTTAGTATTCAAGTTAATACAATATCCTCTTGTGTAAACCTGCTAAAATGTAAACTCTACAACGTTTAATATAATTCCTGCTGCCGTACCTTCTTGAAGTACGAATGGGCTGTAAGAAATTATCTCAACCCCTCGTTGTATCACTAGAAGTGCTGTAATTAAACTTTCTCCATTCCGTTTCTACTTCTACGGACCTTTGTTTAAGTCAAACGTTCTCAAGGATTTCCACGGAAAATTGTTGGATTACCCAGCGAATTTTTCTAGAAAGGTGTTGCTGAAGTCCCTTAAAAAGTTAATTAGATGCACAGTTAGATAACGTTTTTCATTTGTGTGTGTTCACTTTGATTAAAAATAATAAAAGCCAACGTTTGTATCTGTAGGTAAGGCAGAAGTGCTTCAGTGTATGCACTGTACGCCGAATTTATTTTCGGCGTATAGTGTGACAATTATTATGCGTCGTGCGTGCTCTCAATTTGAAAAGCCACGAAAGATTAAATATCCTACCCGGCTTAGACCAAGGATCTTTCTTTCTCATCCTATACGCCACAAACTCAAAATGAAGTCCCTTAATCTGTCAAGCCCCGCGACGGACACCGGTGTCCATATATATATAGGGTTTTTCCATACATCTATATATATAAGCGAGGCTTGACGGGTTAAACTATCGTCTTAAATTCTAACAAATAGTACTACTTTCCAATTCTCGACGTAATTCCTGCCAGTAATTACTCGTCTTCAGAAAAACTCTTCTGAAAGCTAGCTTCTTAATTGCAAGACTATTATTGAAGGCGAAACTAGCCAACTTTTAAATTTAAACTGAGGAGAGAGTAATAATGAAACTGTAGCCCCGTAAACTGGCCCACTATGGCCCACGATGAACCTTAAATCTCAATACAGAGCAGTGTTCCATTTTTGAGCCAGTGGGAAACTCTTCCATGCCTAGTTACATTTTAATTTCGTTTTAAAAGAACTCTTTTACTTCTATTTAATCTAGGAAAATGAAGTCCATTATGAGATTTTAAAGATGGTTAATCTGGCTTGCATAGTATGCCTTTTTGGGACATTGACAGTGCTTTATAAGTACCAATAAATTACTTTTGTTTTCGCCGATACAATTGTTATTCATCATCATTGTCATCATCTTCATCAGCCTCATAACGTCCACTGTTGAACATAAGGGTCCTACAAAGATTTCCAAACGGACCTGTCAATTTTTATTATAACAATGTAAATACAATAACAAATAATTTAATAATGGTTGTCTGTAAGAGATTGCCTTGAGTGATAAGACCGCCAATTATTACCGCTGCCTATATTATTTTCTTAATATTACTTGTATGTAATATGATGTATTTTTTATCTCTGTTGGTGTACAATAAAGATGTAAAATAAAATAAACACATACATTTTTTTTATTTTATTTCTAGTTTCTAAGTTAAAAGCTCTTAATTTATTTAAATGGGACGCAGTATTGAATATCAAGTTAAGCATGAATAGAAAAAACTCAAATAGTAGAACAAATCAAATTAATTCTCCTGTCAACACCACAGCTTATACATGAAATTTAAACAAAAAAAAATCACTAAAATAAATTGAAATTCTCCCATTACCCCTTAATAATTAAACCGGAAAATGTCAAAACCGATTAATATTACCCCATAATGCCCCTAAAGAACAGCCATTTTTACCCCTTTTACGCATTACCTCGTTTTACCCCTTCATCCGTCAGTGGCAAATCTTAGGGTGGCCAGATATTGAATATAATAAAGTCCCCGAGTACTTAAGGCGCTTTCTTGAAGTCCTTTGTGCAGTTAATCAGTTAAAAAATTAATTAAGGATCTAAATCTGTGGTCGTTTGACGTACTTGAATCTTGTTTAGGGCAATTTATTTTGAAGGAATATTTGTAGTACTACGCGGATTGGATTGGCCGCTATATTATGGACCTTAGTACTTCAGAGCCATGTCTATATGGTAAAAATCAATTAATGTTTTATGTAATAATTGAAGTTATTTGAAACAATAATCATTTCAATTATTTACACTAGACAAGACATATGACCAAGGTTGACTGACGAAATTGGCATTAAGTAGGTACATTTTGTTTTAATTCAATTGAATTCAAAAAGAAATATCAACAAAATAATTGTGAATTGCGTATTCTTAACCATCGCTCAAGCAATCTTTCCATATAATTTTAAAAGTGCCTTTATTTTTATACTTCACTAGCTTTTGCCCGCGGCTCCGCCCGCCTTAAAAAGTTTTTCCGTGATAAAAGTCCCGCTTTATGTTTTCCAGGGATAAAAAGTAGCCAATGTGTTAATCCAGGACATGACCTACCCGTGTGCCAAATTTCATCAAAATCCGTTCAGTAGTTTTTGCGTGAAAGAGGAACAAACATCCATACATCCAAACATTCTTACAAACTTTCGCCTTTATAATATTAGTAGGATTGAGACTGGTGGTAGGTCTCTCATATGTAAGAGTCCACCTGGCTGGGTACCACCGCAATATCTATTTCTACCGCCAAGCAGCAGTGTGCATGCACTGTTGTGTTTCGGTTTGAAGGACATTGTAGCCAATGTAAATACTGGACATAATCAGACTTATCATCTTATGTCTCAGGATGACGACCGCAGTGGCATGCCACACAGTACTTTGTAACTCAAGGTGCTGGATGGTGTTGCTACTGTTTATGGGTGGTCGTATCGTTTAACATCAGGCGAACGGCATGCTCCCCTCGTCATTCGATGCCATAAAAAATAAGAAGACTTACACCTTTACTATATCTTACTGCCTCGGTGGCGTAGTTGTATTACGTGCGCGTTACGAGTACGGTTTGCGCGCTGAGGTCCTGGGTTCGAATCCCGGGTCGGGCCAAAAAAAAATATTTGTGACTGGGTTTTTCCATCTTAAAAAAATTACTCAGTCGCAGCTCGGAGTCAGGAAGTTGGCGGTGTGATACCCCCATACCTCGGAAAGCACGTAAAGACGTTGGCCCTGCGCCTGATCTCTCTCCGGTCATGTCGGATTGCCGTCTCACCGGACTATGAGAGTGAAGGAATAGCGAGTGCACCTGAGTATTGCGCACACACTTGTGCACTATAATATCTCCTGCGTACCTGGCTGATCTCCGTTGAGATTGGCCGCCGTGGCCGAAAACTGGCTAGGAGGATTTAATTTTTTCACATCTTACTACTACTACTACAAGCCCTGTATTATATACTACCCACCCTACCTACCCACTGCTGTACACGGGGCCCCTCTACTACTGAGAGCGTTGGTATATCTTAAAAGTCCTAAACAATTTAATAAAATCCGTTCTTGATTTCTCATTGCATAAATCAGATTATTTTCATAAGAACAAATCGGGGTGGCAAATCATTAAATTAGAATTTTTAAATTCAATTTAAAATCAATTTTCGGTTCGAGGGAGAGTTGATTTGAATAATGCGTCAAATTAAATGCACATCGCGTGGGTTTTTCGGATCATTAGGAGGCGCAGGGATTCAAAAAATCTGTTTTTTGTATGAAACGGTGGCATGGAGACGCTATAAAATTGACATTAATGTTTTATTTTGTTTTTGAAGTATCCAAATAATAATATTATAGCGGATTTATCTTTTATTAAGTGTATTTTAATATTTGGAAGGGGCCGCTGAGATCGATACGAAAAACTACAGTTCATTAACAAAAGATTACATTTTATATTATTGCAAAAACCGCAAAACTAGACTAAGCATCTTAGATTACTTGTCTTATTATCGTAACTTCCTATTTCACTAAAAAATAATCAAAATTATAGTACGTAACTTAAAACACCTTTTTACCACCGAAAGAATTTCTAGAATCTAATTAGCAACTTCAAAGATATTTACAAACAAACCCACAACGTAGTGTAGATTTCCAAACCTATCAAAATATAACAAGATGTGATCTCAAAAGAGCCAAAAGCGAAACTCCACAAAGGAGTTTCAGTGTCTGTAAAGTTGTACTAACAAGTCTCAGTCGCAAAGCATAATTAGTCACCATGGGAATTCATTTTTCCACCTCTCACTTTTCCTCAGTTCCCTAGTTAATCAGTAAATGTAAATATAGAATATTGTTTGCGTATTTAGTTGAGAAAACAATTGATTTAAGTGACTGGGAATTATGTTTGTTATAGTAAGTTTGTTTCTGATTTGTGTTATTTTAATGTCTTTCTTTGGTTAACAGTAACTACACACTTTCCTTTACAACACGTTGTGCAATTCCGAGAAAGAGAAAAAGTCACACTATAGGGTAGTTTCCTATGTTCTATTTTGTACATGACTTTATAAATGTAACAGAAAATAATGCGAAAATTTTTTTTTCTGTGAAATAAGCATCAAAATTGGTTGAGAAATGAAGCAGTTTTTGCACGCACGCAGCGTTATGGCCGGCGACTCTCGGTGACGTCAAAGTGTAATATTACTGTTATTTAGCAGCTACCCAACTACCCACTCTATCATAAGCATTTTTTCTCAAAACCAACATTTTCGAAATAGTTGTTTTAAAATTGTGTGAAATAAATAATTCGTTTTGGTCGTCTTTAACTAAGTGAAAGTTATCTGAAACGTTGGCATTACATTTTATCACACGCCAGTAATCACCATAAAAATAGCCCGACTGACCAACTCCATAACAATCTCTTAACAAGTAGCTGACCACATCTAACGCAACATCAAAGCGATCCTTGTGGCCATTAAAACGGCGCAATCGTCCAACAAAAGAGATCCGAAGGCTCGCGTGCCGGCAGGTGGTATAGGAAGCCATTTTGGAACGAAGGCAGCCACCTCCATCCCGTTTTATGGGTTAATCACTACCTTTGAAGTTTGACGAATGGCAGAATATTTATTGGTTTGATCACGACACGTGCAAGCTGGTTATTATGCCCAACCTAGCCATTTGGAGGGGAATGACAATTCAAAGTAGGAATAAGCAATTTTAGTTTAGTAATGCGTTGTTTAGCCTGATTCACAAATTCAAAGTAAATGTTACTCGTCGCATAAATGTATAAGGCGACTAAATACAATAGTCATATTCTAATCTATGCCTCCAAATTAATGGTAATAAAATGAGTACTATGTTAGCTGTTTAATACGATGACTGTCAAATAAAATTTACTTGACACTTATGAACTGAGACTGCCTCGGTGGCGTAGTTGTATTACAGTACGACTGCAAAGCTGAGGTCTCGGGTTCAATCCCCGGGTCGGGCAAAGTGATATTGAGTTTTTCTATTCAGTATCAGCCCGGAGTCTGGAATTTGTGCCCGATATGGCGATAGGCTCGCCCCCTATCACATCATGGGACGGAATGACGGCGAAAAGTGGGTGCACTAGTTGCGCCTCAGCCTACCCCTTCGGGGATAACAGGCGTGAGTGTATATGTATTGACACTTATGAAACAATCCCTAAATTTACTAAACGCTGGCTCTGTACTAGGAAAATGTACACACATACATATTATATACCATCATTCCTTTCCTTTTTCAGATACGTAATGAAGTTATTACATCTACGTTTCGCTAGATATGTTAATTACTATGTAAAGGAGATGAGCAAAAAAGTAAAACATTTAGACAGGTATCGTTGCTTTCTCAATGCCTCAGTCTAACATTGTGCATTGTTGTGTTTTAAAATTTACCCCATGGGCCTCGTCTAATTAGGATTATGAAACTTGATATAAAACAGCAAATGAGTGCAGTACAACGTCGTGCAATATTTCTTAGGGCCCGTTTCATAATGTTTATAAATTAAATGTTGTCCACCAGTTAACGAATGACAGTTAATGCATTATTTTATCTACCAGTTATTTGGGAGCTTGACTTTGGAATTTCAAATTTGGTCGTGTTATATTATATTCCACAATTGGTTTTTACTCAGAGATTGTGAAACATACCTTTAATCAAAATTTTGCAAGTTAATATTTGTACTCACTTACCAAATACCATTAGAGCACCTGCTTGTCTCTCATAATATAAAAAAAACAATTCGTATTTATGAATACTTATTATAGCCACACGATCGAAATAAAACCGATATTCATAATTTATCGTAAAATTCAATGCGACATCCAAAATGCCGTTCCGTTTTACGGCGGCGTTGATCGTCCAAAAATAGTTTATTCCGTGACGGTTAGCGAATGAAAGTAACATAAAAACGGAACGCATAATAACATGAAACGTAACTCACGGGATTGACTCATAAAGCTTTTTACATAAATATAAACGCACGGTCGCAGTGTTAGCAATTTTTAATATTTTTAATAATATACTTGTTTTTGAAACTAGTCACCAAGAATGATAAATAACTATTTTTTAATAATATGTTTTTCATCCTTTCGTAAATATTATTATACTGTTCCCTCTTCTCCTTTCTCGGAGCCAATATGTAGATAATCCCAAAACCAAATTATGTAACTCTAAACCTTAGTCTAATCTTATACGTCAACAATATGATAAATAGTCCTAAACTAAACCAAAGTAAACTACAGTTCCCGCTTCACTTAACCACACTGTTAAACAAGGTGCGCCCGTGTAATTGCTTTAATGGTACGTTACGCTTAGTTTAACCCGTTATTATGGTTATTGTTTAACTGAATTCTTAAAGACTTAGAAAAAAAGTATATATATGCTTTATAACTATATAAAAATATAATTTAATTATTTTATTTTAAATAATGTTTTGTTAATCACTATCTGAAGAACAGAAACATAACTTGCCACTGTATATAAATAATATTAATATTTTCATTACATTAGACATATCAATGATATATTATAATCCTGAATACTACCTAAACATCAGGAAATAAGTATTAACAAACAAAATATTGGTTTATTTTCTATTTCACAGGCCTATCGCCAGTGCCAGTAAAGCCTACCACCATTTCTCCTATTTCTTCGTACAACTGGGTGAAAAAGCGGCGTCTCGCCAATACTAGCACCACACCCTCATCCGTCTGCGTGTGTAGCTCGGATTTACACCCGCGTATAAAGCATAAAAGAAACGAGTGATCATCGAGGTATCTATATCGATGCGGAAAACGTACGCGGTACGTTACCTCTGTTTAGGTCGTTTTAGGAATTTCTTTTTAACTGATTTAGACTTTATTTTCATTGTATTTAATTAAAATTTCAAGGAATGGATTTCCACAAATGACTCTTCCCCGAACTCTGGATTTTATAGGATGACTGATGAATGCAAAATTCAAGTTAAACTCCAGGACATTAAATATTATATAAGTCTTACAGTACCCAAATAATTTCCAAAAAATTACGGTAGTCAGAAATGACTTCGGTAACTATTAAAAATATTCTAATTAAAGAAACAATATATACATATACCATTGACAGGTGGACAATCTGAACTATTTACTCAGGTTCAATGAAGTCACTTTCCTGTGCCAATCAAATAAAACCTCCAACAGCAAGCTCACAAAACTCAATTTTTAACCCGTGTAAAGACGTCGCAAACAACATATTTTGCCTTTCCATCAAATTACGAATTTCTGAAGTAACACTTGGCGTCAAAGAAATTCTTTGTAGAGTAATGTATCGTCGAAATAAGCATCTCACCTGAGCGGGGGAGCTTTTATACAATTTTGCGCATTCCGACGCAAAATGTGACGAGTGACAAGGAATGCATAAATGTGGCATTTTCAACAAATATATTTTGATTAAAAAACATAATGTTTTCCTTTGCTATTTATTTAGTGGACATTATTTTATTCCTCAATGTTTTGGATAAGATTTCCAGGATAATCAATTGTATCACTGTGTCGATTAAGAGTAGAATTTATGTCTGATATAGCGACAGGCTCGTTATATACCAAGAGCCGTAAATAAACTCAATAAAGCGCAGATGCAATAGTTCGGTCTTTGCCAACAACTTCGGAGGTAAAGTCATAACTTTATTACATACTATAAATGTCGTTATTATCACACTATATTGCTGATAAAAAGTTTGCCAGTCTCATAACCAACATTGGATTAAATATTTGAATATAGCACAAAAACTAACTGCAAAAAGTTTTTGGTTGCGAATACCATAATTCAAACATTATTGTAATGCGTCATCACTTCCATGATACTGTGCTCACTTATCTTAAATACCACATCCAACCCTCAAGCTTTCCTACATCCGATCAATAACATTCACACGATATTGAAGGCAGTGATATATTAGCGAGGGGTTTAGGGGCGTGGGGGAGGGAGGGGGGGACCAAAATGTGCCAACACCTTAATGACAGACGTTTATAGATGATTGCTGGAGAAAATGATGGGCAAATTGATCTCTCGGGGGAATTATGAGGTCTGAAATATTGATGACGTCGAAATATGTTCGAAAATGTTCGAGATATATCGGGAGGTTATCTTGTGGGTACATTTTCCCTCGAGCTATTTAAGGGTGTGGTGGTTATTCAAAAACAGACAGAGAAAAGATACAATTATATTAAGTTTCACTGTATTTATATTCTTCACTGAAATAGAAAAATACAGAACATTTTAACATACACACACTCATGCCTTTTTATATCCGACGGGGTAGACAGAGGCGCAACGCAGTGCACCCACTTCTCGCCGAGCGTATTCCGTCCCATGATATGATAGAGGGTGAGCCTATCGCCATATCTGGCACAAACTCCGGCCGGATACTGAATTCTAGAAAAATCCAATATCGCTATATCCGACCCGGGGATCGAAACCGAGACCTCAGGATTGCAGTCGTACAATAATACAACTACACCATCGAGGCAGTCTAAAAATGTACAAAATTTTATTCTACAGTATGGAAAAATTAAATTTTCCATTTCAAATCTAATAAAACTGTCACCGTAGTACATTTACGGCGTAGCATAACTACGAAATTCGTAGACCCGCTACGAAATGTATTTTGACATTTGACTTTAAATTTCCATCACAATAACTCTCAATAGTGACTAATGTTTCAGTTTTCAAAAGACTTCACGTACACGGTACATTTTGGGGGACATAAAGGAGACAATGGTGCCGTCTGAAGGCTCGATACAGCGAACAATGACACTCAGAGCCCTTAACATTTTATAAGTCCCTGACCTCGATCTATTGTCGCTGTACCTTGCTTTTGGCTATGCTATTATATTTTGAGAGCTTTTGTTATATATTTTCGAGACAATTAGAGTAAATATAAAAAAAATAGGAAATTTTATTTATGAATTGTGAGTTTAATCAATAAATACGATACGTCTTATGTCTCAATTCTCAGTGCAACCTAGTTCAGAATCAGGGCTCGTTCCGACTTGTCGGATGTCGGGCCCGACATATATTAAAAGCTCTACTGGCAGAACATTTTATAAGAAGCTGTCCACGTTTATCACACCTTGTTTTTTATAAAATGTACTGTCGCTAGGCTACCCGATACAGTTTCGGGCCCGACATCCGACAAATAAGGACAAGCTCTTACGCAGCACCTGTAATTCAAAAATCTAGGTGATATCGCTACTACTGCTACCAATCAAGCCGACCCATTCGTCTCGCTATTCAGTATAAATATACGAAGACCAACATGCCCGTTGTTTTGTCGGTCAGTTCTCTGGCTACATTACTCTACCACTATAACTGTACCTAGCTCTACATTACGCGCATTAGCGTCTCAGCGGATTAGATTAGTGCCAATGTCAGGATTTAATAGGAGCGGGCGGGCTATTAGACATTATTTATGTAAATAGACGTCTCCCCCCTCCTCCGCAGCCACCTGCAATGCCTTCATTTATCATCGGTTGTCTGTCAAACTTGTCTGGTATTATGACGCTGATGTGTGTATATGGTGTATATTCAGGTGTGTTTCAGTCTACATACCTGAAAATGGTTCGTAATTTGGATAGGACATTTTTTCAATTGATATACTAGAACATGAAATAATTACAATCTAGTGTAGACTAAGTTTTTTTCAAAAAAATATTCGTAAAAATGTAATAAGTTAGATAGAATTTAAACGCTGAAAGCGCAATTGAAAGCATCAACAATGGCAATAACTCTTTTCACTTCCTCCATAATTTCCATGTGCAAAGCTCTACGCTGAAGCTGGCGCCATTGTGTCGCGAACGTCACTTCCGCCCGCGAGCACAACTGTCATCCGACGGCGCTACGACTTCCGGTTTAGTTTGGGCATAGACATTGAGAATGTTTATATACGTTTAAGCGTAATTGCCTAATCTCGGTGGTAATTTATACATGAAATATTAATGCATTTTCAACTTTATTTCCCTGTATTTTGGAAACATCATTTGTAATCTCTCTAACCAGTGTTATATAATGAGCATTACCGTGAAAAGGAAGTAGCACAATTAAGAACATACAATATTTACAAATTCTACCCTCATCTCATACAAAAACAAGTCAAATCTCGCTACCGTGAAAATTTCTCCAAGACAAACATTTTGCCTACCCATTAACCTGAAACAAAAACGGCTTAACTGTAGCAATAAACGGGTACAGTCCACAAAAACACGTGTTATACTCGTGGTAATGTGTCATTAGCCTTAAAAGGCTTTGCGCTCGTGTGATGAATGCAAACATTTCTTAGTACTTTAAGATGTAATGCTCATTACAGAGATATCTTTCGAGAACTTTCCACGTGTTTGCAGAATTACTCACTTGATAAAATCTCTCTTAAATTTTCTTGCGTGAAATATTTCATATTTCATTGATGATTTTGAGAGAAAATTACTGAAAATTTTTCGTAACAAAATTTACATGGTATTCGTCTCTATTCTTTTGAAATTAGCAGAAATGCAACTAGTCTATGAGTCGTTGATCTTGATGAGTATTTCGCTACATCGAGAGTGTAGCACCATCGAGTACGCAAATTCCAATACCGACAGCAAAAATGTATTAATATTACAAAAACATTTATTTACTTCCATTCAAAATTCACACAGTGATACACACTCACATTATACTAAAACATGTTAAGCAATAATTAAAGCAGCGTACGTGTTTCTAAATTTAATAAGTGGAGAAGGAAAACCTGTAGTCACGTTCAAACGCGGATCGCGGCAATCCGCGTAACGATCAAACTTCTGCTAAACTTTCGTTTTCGCGAATGTTTAAACGATTAATATGATAATCCACCTGCCTTGAGTGTAGATGGTGGTTAGGCTTCGAAATATTCGTGTTCTCTCATTGCTCTAAGACGATATTATTTTTTATATAAATAAATGGGCTAAGTTAGTCGATCGCCTGATATAGATAATTTCTTCCATGATGACGCGCGCTACTAATTTTTGTGCGGCGATTTCGTGGGTGAAAAGGACGTCGATTATTCATCGTAGTCTGCATGTGCACTCATCAGTGTTTAGTTTGTATTTATAGAATCATATCACAAGCGGAACGTTGTCCGCTTGGACTGTAAGCGATTAGATGAACTAGTGGGGCGCGTCTTCGAGGATGGCATTATCTATATTCTATAGCAAACGGATGGTCATTAATGACACTACTTAGAACTTTGAATTACGAAGTATTGTACATCGCCTACTTGCGCAATAAAAAAAATATTACACTGGAGACCATCTTTTTTAATTAAATATATTGTTTTACATTAACCGCTCTACATAAGACTCTACATTGTGCGAGAAAAACGGTAAATCAATGATACATACGTAGAACGGACTTCCGCATACGAGAGACCCAACTATTAAAATTCTCTAATGTAATGTATTCGTTACTCAAACCATTTTTAGCTTATCACAAATATTCTACCAAAGACCTTTATTTACCTCTAAATTAAATCGATAAAACCAATGCTATTTAAACCAATAAAGCAGACATCTCTCAATTAAGTGCTAATAAATCTCGAGTCCCAAGCGCCGCATAATTCTGTCGCTCTATACTATACACACTACTCTAGAGTGGAATGGCGTGTTCTGGATCCACTTTATCATTCCCAATCCTATTGTTCCTGCTCAAAACGATGGATCTCTTTGAGTTGACTTATTACTTAACATGTGGGTAGTTCCCTTAAAAAGAGGTTTTTACATTTGTAAACTATTTTTCTCTTATAACAATCGTTTTTAAATTTTACATTTGCTTTTTTGTGTTTCACGGCTTCTCGTAATCTTTTATGTTCTTTATCCTGATACTTCTTACTAAACTTTATAAATGTTTTATTGTTTGAAGAACTTTGAAGCGTGTGTAATTTAACTTCAAACTGAGCATTATAAGGCTGAACTTCTCAAGGATGTTTTGTTTGTCTCTTGATTTATGCGTATAAAGTAAATAAACATATTTATACTGATACATCATCGGACCTTGTAAAAAATACAAATACCAAAAGCATAGTCTTTATTGTTGGAAATTATTCAATGAAACGTACTTATAAACGGTACGTAGAAGCATTTATGAACTCATTATTAAATGAAAAAAAAATGAAAAATTCTCCTTATAAGGTCTGTATAGTTAACCGATCCATTTTGTAACAAAAGATAAACACATTTATTTTCCACGACCAGAAGTTTCGAGCGCCATAAATCCAAGTTATGTACCCATAAATGTCACATAGGGATCGATACAGCTGTTACGTCGTAAACTGAAGACACACTAAAATATAACAAATTTTCTACATTTTTTCGACTATTTCAGGTATAAAAGTTCAGGGCATTAACATTCTTAAATCGTCAGACATAAGAGTGCATAAAACTGTATCTAATGAGAAATATTAGTTTATGTTACATTCTGTACAGTTTCTTTATTAATTGTAAAAGAGCATAGGAAATCTTGTATGATTTTGTGTGTGTATATGTTCGGCTTCATGTAACGAAACTCTACTGTCATTTAGTTGGATTTCTAACTAATGCAAAACATTATAATTTAAGAGAAATAAATGTACGCCAGAAAAAAAACATTACGAAATTTTTAAGTGTTTAAATAAACATTTAGCGCTTTGATTATTATATACCTAGATAGACACTGAACGTTTCAAACGCGTCAAAGTAGAGGTGAATTGTTCCCCACTAAATGAGTTCGAGGGAATTACTTTTGTTGTTTTTCATGAATATAATTTTCTCCTCGTTTTAATAGAAACCATGTAATAATTGGTATCCTTATGCGCGCACACAAGGATACGCAGCATGATGCAGCGATAGCATATGACACAGCTGTCACGCATACTAGCTTAAGAAAAGTTGGCCTGTTTGTTTTAGTTTCATTGCAGCGCGTCACTCTATCTAGGTATACAATTAATCAAAGGTTTAGAATATAAAAAGCAGGTTTAGGATATGAAATATATAGTTATGCATTTCCCTAAAATTTACCTAAATAAACAAATAAGAAAGAATAATTTTAATCCCCAATAAAAGTTACATATGGTATTCATTTTTGGCCCGCGAGAATATATTCTTGTTAACAACATTCAAAATTGCATTCTAAAAGACTAACATATTAAAATTCCAAATTCGAATACACGGGCCGCAACATAACTATTCGCAATTCACAATATCAGCAAAATTCATAGCCGGCTATTTATGTCCGGCTATTATTGGCGCCATTAGGGGCTAATCGGGCCGGGTCGCAAGTGGCCGTCGGTCATACGTGTACCAGATGCCAGTAATGGACACAGGTGGGATTAACGAGATTTATGACGGCTTTTTCTGCGGCGCTCTTGGTATCTTATACCGGCTTAGATATAGACAATATTGTCTTTCGCCTAATAATTTGAAAACTCCTTATTATATGGGTATTATATAGATGGCCGAAAAGTTGGTGTGTTACCTTTGCCTACGCCTAAAAGATGAAAAAGGCATGGACAATGCATCGTTTATGCAATATGCTTGAAAAATGAGTTGCGTCGGCCGCTTATACAATTTTATAAAGAAGAATAACTATATTTATAGAATTAAAATAAAATCACATCATCGTAACGGGGAATCTTAGGTTCAGATCCAACACAATAGAAAAATTTACACAATTTACCCGTCTCTATCAGATTATCCAATTGCTTTTGTCTTTTACTATAAAAAATATAATCTATAGCCATCATTCATCCGAGTACTTCTCAAGACGTCTTCAACTCCAGACAACCAATAGACGCCAAGGGGCTCAAAATAAGTTATAAGGAACTAGCTTAAGGCGTTGTTGATTACGACTCAAGCACACTTCGCAGAAGCTACTCACTATGCTGTCAACAGCAAAAAACCTTATCCCCTCTAACTTAACGCTTGTTCTGAGAGGGTAACTGCACGCTAGGTCTTTAAGATGTAAGTGAAGTGAGACTAATCTTGAGTTACTGTTGTATGAAGCGACTGATATTATGTAGCTTTTGACAGTTTTGTGTAACCTTTGATATATTATACTCATCTCCTTCTTAGAGAGGTAACTATAGGGATTATCACATACATGGTTTCGCCGAAATTATTTATAATGATATCATACCTTTTTTTTGTTTTTTTTTTTTTGTTTACGCGGAGAAAGTGAATTATTACAACCGCCCAGTGTTCAAGGGAAATGACTGAGCGGTTATGTTGGGTTCACCGTGCCTTACGACCCGACGTTGAGCCGCCCGGAGAGATGGAAAACGTCGGGCGACCGCCGGGCCGAGTCCCTAACCTATGTACACCGCACGGCATACCAACTAAAACTCCGCGGTGGCCATCTTCGGCGCATTAGGGACGGCTGCGGGCTTCCTCCAACTCACGTCTAAGTTGTCGTCCGCAACCGCCCCTATGATGTCATACCTGTCACTTTCTATTTTATTTTTGTGTATTTTCTAACTCCAACACACTACATATTACTAAGTATTTTACTCTTACTCTTATACAAAAGACCAAAATAAAAAAGAAATAACGGCCCTGTCCAAAGCCTCTTTAGATACACATTATTTATTTTGACACTTGAGGAACTTTAATTACTCTAAATTGGTGGTGGGTCTCTCATATGTAAGAGTCCGTCTGGGTGGGTACCACCGCAATGTCTATTTCTGGCACCAAGCAGCAGTATGCATGCACTGTTGTGTTTCTGTTTGAAGGGTAGCCAGTGTAACTACAGGACATAATGAGACTTAACATCTTATGTCTCAGGATGATAAGCGCAGTGGAATGCGACACAGTGGTTTGTAACTCAGGCTGCTGGATGGTGTTTCTACTGTTTATGGGTGGTCGTATCGCTTACTATCAGGCAAACGGCATGCTCATCTCGTCATTCGATGCCATAAAAAAAACTAAACATCATAATTTCCAATACAGTCACAGATCGCAAGATTCTGTTTAGTAGAGAACTGGCTGAAATGTGCGCGTACAAGGTACTTATCGTTATATCAATATCTCTAACCAGGGCCTAGTCAGCGCTCTGGAGAGGTTTGAGGGCTAACGCTGCAAATACCGCGATGTAGTGTGGTCTGATTTAAAAGAGCCGGCGAATTTAAAGTCGATTTGATAATATACGATTAAACTGCCTTAGATTATTGGTTAAGTAAGCTAAACTTGAAGCGAATCTGTTTATAAGTTGAAGATTAATTGAGCTCTTACTTGTCATGAAACTATAAAATACACTCATGATTCTTTATATTTTTTTTTGATTGTAAAAAGTTATAAAATGATCAAATTTTCAATAACTCTACAACTTGTTATCCTACATTTTCTTAATATAAACGAATGCTTGGTTTGTCTATTAACATTGTAAGTATTCGTCAAAAGTACAGCCTAACATTTGTTCAAGAAACATTTAAAATTTGCATGCCATTTTATGTTCATACCCGCTTACATTGCAGCCACTACTCATTTCTTTGTATTTGTGAGCATTTACACATTCTACACGGCACAGAAAATGAGAAACGTCAACTTAATGTAAAATACAAGTATTCATATTATAGTCGCTTAAAATATTTTAAACTCTTACCACAAGTAGTTTCCCGCGAATTGCATTCGGTGGCACCACACCCCAATATTTTCACCAATAATGGCCACACATGTTGCAAAGTGCAAACTCGTACAATAAGCATAAAAGCAATGTCATTAAAAATATGTTTTAAAACCTCAACAATGTAAGAGCTAGTAGCAAAATGGCTTTAAAACATGATATTATGAATTCTATTGCTATAACTGCAGGATTAAGTATTATAACCAAGATTAATTAAGATAAAATTTAAAAAAATCTGCAGGTGTGTTAAATCCTAGCAATTTTAGGTTTATGCTAGAGTAATAAACGAAATAAGTAGGTTCGGTTAACTAGCTCGTGAATTTCCTAAAGGAGACTTCGCTGACTTACATTAATTGTAGGCTAAGGCTCTAATGAGGAGAGATTTGTAAAACGATATAGGAGAATAAGTCACACCTATTTCGAGCTGTATCCTAGCTCCAAGACATCTATAAAAAAATCACAACGTAAACAAAAAAGACAATTTAATTTTTTTAATAAAACGAACTGCTTGTATAAGCTCAATTTCGTAGAACTGCCTGGCAATAAGCTGTTTTACGTTGTCGACAATATTTCATACATACTATTTATACAGCTGAAACATGATAACCCACTACCCGCGTGCAGTGGCACCCCACCCCGTCCTCCACTTCGAGGGCGGGCGCATACGGTGCGAACGCTTTCACTGAAAGCGTGCTCCACACGAGAAAATGGGCTTACGCCACTCATTGTTCCATTGTTCTACAAAGTTCCGCCGGCATTTTTTTAATAGCGCCCTTGTAAATAATATTTCAGCGTGCCTTTTGATCTGAACTCATTTCGCGTGGGGTAACTTAAAAATGGCTTTTAAGTAATTGGGTATCGATATGTAGGTTTTAGGTGTACTTTTAAAGCTACAGACCATAGATTTAGCTCAACTATATTGTTTGATTTCGACAAATATTGGTGGGTAATAGGTAATTAAAGTTTGTGTTTGGTTTAAAAATACTTTAGAGCAAGTAGAATATAAACTAGTGTGAGAAATCAATGATGTCACTATCGATTATCAGCAATAATGAATTGTTACATTCTAGGTTCATTCGATCGCATAATTACAAAGACTAAAAAGACATTTCTGTGTCGTAAATAAGTACTTAGCACCTTTTGATTCCTGACCACGGGGGATTCAGACATCAAAGAGTCGTGAGAGTTCATTGATTCTTTTCGAACTCCATTCATTACTCACCGACCTACATTCGTGATCGATCCACTGCACTATGGCTTACTGATCCATCCATTAGGATGACTGTTTATTTTTCGTAGTTTTTCATGGGATCTTAGAATCTTTTTTGGAAAACCGTGATAAGAGTATGTTTTTGATATTAAGAGCCTATTTTTCGTCCTGCTCGGACAAGATTACATGCATCTATAAAAAAAGTATCGAAATAGCTCAAAGTTGCACTTTGAGTTATCAGTCACTTACTAAAAAAAACAAGATTTCTGACATCCAACCTCCACTAATAGACATCCTCGGGCTATTACTTAGTCTGGAAACTGCTTAGTCAAAGCTGCCCCAGTAGGCTTCAAAGGTGGCCTCAAACCGTCGAAATGGCCGCCAGCTATTTGCCTTAATTCCACTGTGATACGTCTGCCTTCTTGCCAAACACTGGTAGGTTAAAGGTTTCTCCGTTAAGGATCCAGGGCGGAGTAAGAATCAACGGTGTGTCGCCTTGACTATTTTTGTCGTTAAGCAGCAGTGTACAAGCGTTGTACTGATTAACAAACAGTGTAGCGAAACCAGTATGAATTTAAATCAGTATGTTTTTGTGATGAACTTTTGAAGTAAAATTTTTGTATCGTGTGCAGGTCTCTTCATTCTAATGTTTTTTAAAAACTATAACAATTCTCGCGATTAATGGACGTACTGTATAAACTTTCTTTGACATACTAATTTTATTACTTTACAACGTACCAACTAATATGGCGGTACATTTTTTTACAACCCCCAAAATTTTCTCGCCATAAACACCTCGTAGGCTCGACTCGTATAAATTTACAACACAGCAGTTTATGTAAGCTATTCTCCGGGTAACCGACTTACTGGGCCTAGTGTGGGAATGTACAGTATGACATGTGATAGACTAGGATAGGAGGAATTTATTTGTCCTTATGTTACTATGTTGCTTATACGCTATGCTGGTTGGATTAGGGTTTAATTCAGTCTTTAAATTCAAAATTTTATTGTCAAACGAGTAATTTTATTGGAAGAAGTTCCTTATCGCGCGTTGTGAAAAGGAGCTAGACGGAAAAAATTCTCACGAAAAGATGAACGACACTTTTATACTTGCCCTGTGAAACCAGCCAGTAACAATAAAGAACTGGCCGTAAAAGTGACATTCGAAATTTAAATAAAAAAAGACAATTTAAATGCTTTTTAGAGTAGTTTTGGAACGAATAAAATATGTATGAAATTTAAATAAAAAATGACAAGTTAAATGCTTTTTAGAGTAGTTTTTTTTTCGTTAGTTGCATGTTAATTTTAATGTCAATGCTTGCTTAGGTGATGATCGTGATTCGATGACATATCTATTGTGTAGGTAGAAGTAAATGTTTTCATTGATGTGGTATCGTTTTAATGAAATATACAATTATTATTATAACTTAAAAGAAATAAAATTTTATTATATCTTCACTAATTAATCGAAATGAACTTCGTTCCATCCGGGTGTCCCTTGACACCTCTCAAGTTTTTTGCTTGCCATTATTTTGGTTTCTGTTTAACTTGCAATGCATAACTACATATTTTTTATACACAAATGTACCTAAAGTGTAATAAAACGCATACAGTTGGCGAAAGAAAAAAAAATTAAAAATATTTTATGTAATTCATTTGTTCGCACCAGCAATAAGACTGCTTACAACACAGAGAATAAAAAAGTGCATAGATATTTGTACTATTTTTTTCTTG
Organism: Lapara coniferarum; assembly: GCA_949316025.1. Classification (NCBI taxonomy): domain Eukaryota; kingdom Metazoa; phylum Arthropoda; class Insecta; order Lepidoptera; family Sphingidae; genus Lapara; species Lapara coniferarum. The sequence goes on along the minus strand of OX438919.1, from coordinate 41,775,749 downwards.
GGTGTATTTAATTAAACTTATAATATAGCAATGCTAACGCCCATTATCGCAAGAGCCGTAAAAATGTTACCTAAAATATCACGTAATATAAATAGCTACACTGGAATAATATATCCAATGCTGTCGACAAATTCCAATGTTATGACGAACGCTATTGTAAATTTTTACGATAAATCTTTTATCAATTAATGCAATAATTATACTATTAATCCCACCACTCATTAGACTCACTAAAACACGTTACAGTACTGTTCACCCACACCTCTGTAGCAGGCCTACATTTTTAATAAAACCGAAGTGGGTCGGTACACCTGCGGCTGACTTAGGCCGTCATTACACAAGCCGTTTGACGCGACAGCCGAGCTGCGTTATGGAAATTGGCCCCGAATGCTCCGACGGTGATGAAATATAGAAATTATTCTTGGAAAATGTAGATCCTGATGAAAGAAGTATGGGAATATTGCTTGTATGAGAATTTTAAAAACAAAAAGGTATGGTTATGGTAAGTTATTATCTTGGTGATCTAAGTATATTCTATGTGAATTATCGCTCGCTTTAACGGTGAAGGAAAACATCGTGAGGAAACCTGCATACCCGAGAAGTTCTCTCAATTTCGAAGGTATGTGAAGTCTGTCAACCCGCTCTAGGCCAGCGTGGTGGACTAAGGCCTTAACCTTCTCTCAGTTGTAGAGGAGGCTCGTGCTCAGCAGTGGGCAATATATATAAACAGGGCGGGTATGGTATATGGTATATTATCTTGGTCAATACACTCCCAATATAACGGCAGAACCACAGACGTGTTCTCTATTTAATGGTGCTTAAGAAGCTCATACACAACCCTTTCTTCCGCTGATCAGAGCCGATTATTTTTTATACCCAACAAATGGCAGCCACAAGTCAATTGTAAATTACTTTTTCCCAATATTTATTATGTTTTAAATAGGTATTTTTACTATACTTAGTTTAGACGAACTCATAACTAACTAGGTTTTGCTTCGCTCTACTCGAAAGAAATAGTATTTCGGGGATAAAGGTCTCACTATATATATTCCTGGGATAAAAGTTGTCTATATCCTTCCCAGAGTTTCAAACTGTCTTCATACAAAATTTCATCGAAATCGTTTCAGTAGGTCAGACGTTAAAGCATAACAGACGAAGTAACTTTCAGATTTATAACTAGACTTTCTCTTCCGACTCCGCTCGCGTGAATGAGTTTTTCCAGGATAAAAGTCCCGCCATATATTATCCCGGTATAATGAGTAACCTTTATTACTCACTAATAATGTAGCTTTATATTGTTGAAAGAATTTCTCAAATCGGACCAGTATTTTTTGAGTTTATCCATTACAAACAAACAAAAAATAAAAATTCTCCTCTTTATAATATTTAAACTTCTATACTGATATTATAAAGAGATAATGTGTATAGAATATTGTATATATACCTTATCGATTTTGTACCCAACTAGTTTCATTGGATCTTCATCCAGATACTTTGTGCGCAGTGCCATATCGCTGGGCTATTTGTATTATCCAGGCCGTGTCACCCACCAGACCGTGTGATACCTTTGTTTTTTCATCGTAGCCTCATCAATCGGCTCATTGGTTTAGAGATACATCGGCGGGCAAAATCCTAGGTTAGTTTTTTTGAAATCCTAGGTTTGTTCTATAAAGTTATAAAAGGAATAGTAATCTATACTATAATACTATAATATTATAAAGCTGAAAAGTTTGTTTGTTTGAACGCGCTAATCTCAGGAACTACTGGTTCGAATTGAAAAATTATTTTTGTGTTGAATAGACCATTTATCGAGGAAGGCTTTAGGCTATATAACATCAAGATGCAACTATTAGGAGCGGAGAAATAATGGAAAATGTGAAAAAAACGGGGAAAATTATTCATCCTTGAGGGCTTCCATTGCGTGCGCTGCGAAAACGGTTCAAGACACCAAAAATATACGTATGAAAGAATTATTCCTCTTAAAATGATCTAAAAAAATGTCCGCTACAGTATATGTCTATCTTTTAAGATTAACTCACTAGAACCGTTTTTATGGTAATCAAATTTGGTCGAAATTAATAACTCTGTCGCGCTTTCACGCCAATACTACAGAACCGATTTAAATGAAATTTGGTACACAGATATTTTAGAACCTGAAAAAGGACATAGGCTACTTTTTATCCCCGTGAAATATAAAACGGGACTCTTATCCCAGAAAAACTCTTTCACGCGGGCGGAGCCGCTGGCTAAAGCTAGTACAAAATATTTTGACAAGTTTAGATATTTTTATCTGGTATATTTGATCTAACGCAATGATTTAGAGACACTAACACCTATTTAAGTCGTCTCGATTAAGATACTTTTTATAGAAGAAGATCTAGAAATTGATCCCGAAAATACATTACATAAAATATTTTGACAAATTTGTATACACCCCTCAATTCTTACCCCTTCTAAGATCAATGTTATGTTAATGCTAGCATGCAAAGGTCTAACAGTAATGGACAGTTTAATTTATGAAACAAACACTGCCCCTCGTTTCCGTTCGCCGGAAGGTCTAATATTATTTAATGCGATACAAACTACACTAGTCATAATGCTAACATTATTTACCAATCATTAATCCAATATATATGTTTGAACAAATTTGTTTCTATTTCGGTAAATGATTATCAGTGTAAATGGCATTATGAGATCAAGTACTTTCTCCATTGATATATCAATGACTTTCCCAGAAGGAGCTCAAACTATTTGAAATATGAAAAAATAGAGTCCTTTACATTAAGCATTCACATAAATATTGTGATATATACATTTACTTTTACTTATTTAAAAATTGATAAACAGGTTGCCGCAATAACTATGACCTTTAACGTTTATGCAAATGTTACATTGAAATTTGAAAGTCTTACTGTATAAACAATCTTTTTTCTCGTAAAACAACGCTAGCTAACTATCCTCTACATTCCTATACTTATTTACATGCAAGTCTCATCCCCCACATGTCGCAAAAGGTTTACCAGCTATGGTTTAATAGGTGAGATTTACGAGCGCCCATCTGGTCAAGGGTGGACGCTGTAATTTGTCGTCGGATCTGCGTACTGTCCGTGGTAATGAAAATAAAAGCACGTTGAGTCCCATACGAGGTTTAGATACAATCATGTAACTCATTGTCGTATCAAGGTATAGTGTACCTTTTATCGTGATATTTTGAAGGCTTATTGAGGCCTTTTCTTTATTCATTTATTGTTCCAACCATTAATGTTTAGAATTAAGAAGGGCAAAGCCGCTCTGGTAAACAGTGCGAAATGTTGGTTACGATGTATTTCCAGATCTACTTATTTTCATAACATGCAATTATCTATTTTCAAACGATGTATAAGTCTATCAATATTACACTATTTTAGCAGTTTTAATGTACTAGGCGTTGGCATTAACAGTGTTGCCCCAGGAGTATGATATAACTCAGCAAAAGCTCAAGTTGCAGTCCGAATAACAACTTAGATTACCCAAGATTTCATACATGATCAGTCTAAGATTTTTAGCAATTCCTTCCTTCTTTTGAAATTCTACGAATTTTGTAATTTACGCCCAGGCGTATGTTTTAATTCAGCTCCCATCTACCTCACTGTCCACGCCTCGCGTGCCACCACTTTAATTGCATTACACCAACAGGTGAAAACTTTAATCAAAATAAACCGGGTCGATATTCCGTGACCGAGCGCAGTAAACGCCCGAAAACCTTCGTCAAAAACAAAACATTATATTACAATGTAATAAGCCGACGGCCGAAGTTGGATCGACCCCGGCCCGAAACATCCGTGATATTCCACGTGGGAAATTCGCGAAAAACTGCCGAACAATTTTCGACTCGGCGAGAATTAATTTTGACGTCATTAGGTTTTTTCGGAGTAGCGTTTTGAGCCGGTGTTCAATCAAGGGAAAATACTGTGGGATATAATGGAGAGATTATATTTTACAGCGATTATCAAGGATGGTAGATTTAATTTAATATTTACATTGGTTACCAATTTGTTATCGTTTTAAACGAACACGATATGCATGATAAAAATGTCAATACATTGGTTGTCCTTTCGTAAATCTTACTCTTAAAATACTGAGTTTCCATAGTAGATCTAACTTTAGATATGGGCCTAACTACAAATTAATGAGATACCTAATTGTTTGATAGATAATGACACATTTTAATGGTGATTTTAGGTTGAAATCAATAACATTATTATCTAAGATCAATCTCTACGTCCGTACTTTATGAAAAAAGAATAAAAATAAAATTTTAAACCCAAACATAAGAACTAAAAGATATCAAACCATTTATATTGTAAAAATGTCTTCAGTGCAAAAGGAGCACGCTTCAGAGTTATTGAAAAGTTCCCATTCACTGGATATCTGTTGAAGGAATAGATTAATTTCCTTCGAAGCATCGCATAATAAGCATTTTAACTTCACAATGGGATTTCAATCGCATTAATGATTTCAATCTCTGATGCCGTTGTTCATTAAGCATTCGTTGATCAAATAGTTTTTTGTTTAATTTAACTATTCGTGTCGCAAAATAATCTAGTGCTACATAACAAAGCCAAAGTAATTTCCGTCTCATAAATATGGCAGTTGACTAACCAAGTATATAACGCATAAAAACGAAATAAAAAACAATATTGTAATACTTGAAATCGAACGCAAACATCGCTTGGTATAAATTTCAAAAATACCCTGGATCTAGAACAAAGAGAAAAAAGATATTCTACTATTGACAGTTAAACATTGATGATTTTAAACACAAATAAAGTACCTAAAATACTCTGAAATAAAATAAATGATAGCCAATAAAATGTAATTAAATCATATTTAGTAAGGATAACCTTATAACAATGTTTGTATATAAAACAACGTAAAAATTACTTTATTATTTTGTACCCATTGTAAAATATAAATACCTAATACACACTCTTAAAAACAACACTTTTATACCCGTAACGTTACATTTAAATCCTTAATCTCTCTCAGGGTATTAATAATTAAAAGGGGCTAAAATGGTTGTTCTCTGTGGTTTTGCACAAGAATTATCTACAAAGCCGGCTTCAAAGACTAGAGCTTTTGCGCCACTTTTAATGCAGTCGTTCTAAATTAAGTGCTAAGATTGTAATCTTCTTTTTTTGTGTCTCATAAAGGAATTCTTCAGTTGAGTCAATGAAATACTTTTGTAGATATTTTTGAGATATATTTGAGCAGCATAAAGAAGTATAAAAATCAACTAAGCTGTATCGAGAGTGCAATCGCGTTCCTCAGTTATAGTAAGCATAAAATGTTTTGAAAACATTGTTTTAATATCACTAGAACTCAAACATATCGTTTCTATTATTCTAAAGCTTAGATGTAAAAAATACGGGTAATCGCGAGGTATTCTTCCAAAAACCTATGACTATTAAAAAAGTACTGCAATGACTCGACACACCTTTATTTTAAGCTGGCAACTATTTAAGCATAAAAAAAGAAAACCAAGTTGTCATTTATCAGCGGAGCCACAAGCGGATGTCGCACGCTAATGAAGTGGCGACGATGCTCAAGAGTGCTTCCTCTCTCCCCGTCCCTTTTTAACTCAAAGAAAAATATCTCCCCTCCCCCTCTGGCATAGTATGCAAATCCAGCCAGAGATTACGTTCGCATCCGCAAGATTGATCCATCTACGTAATGAAGGTTTTGGTATATTCTTGTTGCTTTGAACTTTGCAGCGTTAGACTTGAGGCAATCGAGTTGAGATATGGAGCATTTTTCCACGTAAAAATTATATAAGTAAAATCCTATGTAGTGAACGTGATGCATGCATGAAAGACATCAAATATTCCAAAAAAAATTGACTATTTCAATTAGTAGAATATTTTAGCTATCGAAAATATTTTACTAGTCAAAACCAATACTCATGAAAATCTTAATTTGGTCAGCAATATATCCTGTAATTACTTTTGGGTTGAGGCCACTGCCTTTTTTTAAATACATATTTTATTTTAAAACTATACATGTCTTTAAAGTCATATGGTTTGTTACAGGATGGAAGACACTGTCCGATCGCTACTGCAGTACAAGAGTCGCGTGGAAACTTTGAAACAGGAGAAGGCGTCTTTATCTTCCGCTCTGGAGGTGAGTATTATAAGTCATCCTACAATAAATTAAAGGTTCATAGAAACTTTGTATCTAGTTGTATAAAATGTAGTATCTGAAATCCAGATTATGCCAACTCCTGAGTTGATTTAGAAGTTGAAATAATGGCATACACCGACTGCCTCGGTGGCGTAGTTGTATTACAGTACGACTGCAAAGCTGAGGTCTCGGGTTCGATCCCCGGGTCGGGCAAAGTGATATTGAGTTTTTCTATTCAGTATCAGCTCGGAGTCTGGAATTTGTGCCCGATATGGCGATGGGTTCGCCCCCTATCACATCATGGGACGGAATAATGGCAAAAGGTGGGTGCACTAGTTGCGCCTCTGCCTACCCCTTCGGGGATAACAGGCGTGAGTGTGTATATGTATGTATGTAACAACATATAATACATTGTGCTATGAACGTACATCTCACCACAAAACCTAAAATATGCAGAGATTGCGGATTCCCATTTTGCACGATACGTTCGCTTCATCTAATTTAATTAATCCCTACATGGATTCCCGTTCGTGTAGAGTACGCGTTCCTTTATTTGGGGATGTCACCGATTGGCATAGTTTCAGTGCAGTCGACCCACACCGACTCTTTCATCCGCTGACGCTTTGAATATCTTTTTCTTCTGTCATATACATTCCTATTCTTGAATGATAAACTACAATAGAAAAATATTAAATCGCTGAAATTAAGCATTACAAAATCCTATGTTTAAGTTAAACGAATTACAAATACTGCCTCGGTGGCATAGTTGTATTATGATGCGACTGCAATGCTGAGGTCTCGGGTTCGATCCCTACATTCTAACTTACAAATTATACCTCTTTGTTACGTTATAAAATAACTTAGTAACGATGAGCTTAATAAAGACCAACAAGGACTCAGCACCCTCCCAATTAACAATAAAATAAAGAAACGCCCATCCAAAGTTAAACATAGCATGAAATTCCTCAGCAAATAATGTCTAAACTGCAGTATTAAAAATTCGACGACCCCAGCTTTCAGAACAATCATGACCAGTATAAAATGATCTGTCGTTTTTATCATTTATATTCCAAGCACTGGCTATGAGCAGTTCTTTTGTTATTGGTCTGTAAGTATGGAGTTTTAAGAGGAATCAAATACAAATATTCAAAATATTTCATTTCGGCCGTCTACATTGTTCGTTCCCCCATTTTTTAATATAAAAGTTAGGGTAACGTAAGACTTGGGCCTCGTAGCGGAGTTTTCCTTCAAAATTTGTGTATCAGAATATTTTCTTGCTAGTTTTTGTGCATTTTTATTACATCGTGAATTGTGACTACGTTGATTGACTGTGGACCTAGCCAGCCCATTCAAGTGTAGTCAAAAAAATTAAGATTTTATGTCAGAAATCCACTTCTCATAATATTGTGAACGAATGTATTTTTAAGTCAGCAGTTTATGACTTTATAGTGTGAATATTTTGACACTTACTTCAATTCATAGAAATTTTAGCCCTCAAATAGATACTAAGTTAAAAGAACTGAAAGACTCCCCTAGTTAAGCAATCATTGCTAAGTAACCAAAAGTGGTACAACAAAGGCGCTACCGTTTCGACAACATTTGGTCATTGTTAAACCCCCCATTTATCAGTTTGAATGTCAGATGTGAATTTTGATTTTTCCATTTCCCGTGACGTTTTGAATACCTACCTGCGTCCATTGTGATGCAAACCCTCTTTTAATATCAAATCTCTGTGTATGGTCATCGTTTTTTTTTCGTTTTTCGCTGAAAATTTTGAGGGAAATAATATTAAATTCTGCGTATTTCTTACTATAATGATATTTATGTACCTTTACATGCCTTGCCTTTTCGCATATTTATTTGTTATTCATAAAGTATGGTTATTTTTACCACATTTTTTACGAAATAGAAATGAAAGCCTATCTCCTTTGATTTCAAGTACAACTCTCGAAATAATTGTGACTATATCTTTGATCAATATATCCGTTTGATATTTTAGCAGTAGAGATGAATAAATACACAGACCATAATTAAATATATCAAATAATGCAAAGTAGTGAATACGGCATTTTGATCACAAAATTACCACGTACTAAACCTACACCTAGAAAAAGTGAACAAAATAACAATTTCCCTAATTCCAAACCTCTAAATTTCAAGCTATTATATCTCTTTAGCCCCACTATATTACTGGCTAATAAATATAACGAAGCAATTTCCTTTAAGAAGGATAATCCGTAGAACCATTACCACTAAAATACTTAGTTTATGGCGTACTTTTTGTAATGGTCACCACTTATCGTCAGATGGTCACGTGCACCACTAATTACGCAAAAACATCCCTCCAGCCCTCGGACACGGTGCAACGGTCATAATCCTTCAAAGAACGAGTCTAATAAAAAGACCAGTGTAACGTGACCCCTATTATTTATACAGGATGATAACGTAATGTTTCCAGGAGCTCATGGTAAAACTTTAAAATTAATAGATAATAAGAAACTTAAAAAACAACTGTATAAAATAGCAAGAAAAGCAATTCTTTTTCCGACACATGCAAATAATTACAAAGACACTAAAGAGTTCTTGGGGTACGACAAAGTTTCAATTTCGTTGATCAGTTTACTTGTTGTCATAATGAATGTAATTTTTTTTTATTTTGTATATAATTCAGACATCTGGATAAATTAACACCATTTTCTAAATAAGAAGATCGTGTTTTGAGCACTATTTATGAGTAGTATCACTTTGTATACGGGGTCGCGTGAGAAAGCAGCGATGTTTACTCTAGTGCCAGAGGTCATTCTAAACTGGTGACTAAATAAATTAATTCTCGTATCTACAAGGGCAGATATAATCCTAAAATGTTCGCATGTCCCCCAAGTAAGCTCGTAAATGGTATTTAATATTGCTAAATGGTTAACGAAATGGGGCTAAGTGAGTCTATAATATCTGTGGAGTCTGGAATTTGCGCCCGGTATGGCGATAAGCCCGCCCCCTATCACATCATGGGACAGAATACGCACGGCGAAAAGTGGGTGCACTAGTTGTGCCTCTGCCTACCCCTTCAGGTATAAAAGGCTGTGTATGCGAGTCTATAATCTCAATATTTTTTTGTATAAGTGAGTGAAAAGTCCATAGACTTGACCCGTAAGGCATATTTGGATGAGAGAAAAAGGTATCTCGCGTTATTGTAAACGCCTAGATATTCAGAAATTACTGATTGTAATTGCAACTACAAATAAAATTCTGAATAGACCTTATATTTTTTTTTTACAAAGACAATAATATTATTGATCGAATTAATCGAATCAATCAGTTTTATTTAAAATATAATATCATGTATAAATCTATTGAAATACACACACACACACTCACGCCTGTTATCCCCGACGGGGTAAGCAGAGGCGCAACTAGTGCACTCACTTTTCACCGTCATTCCGTCCCAAGATGTGATAGGGGACGAGCCTATCACCACATGGGGCGCAAATTCCAGACTCCGGACTGATACTGAAACATTGAAAGAATGTGAATTATTCTTTTTCTTTTTACGTATAGGAAAGATGAGCTGACTTTACACTTTAATAGGAACTCATCAACAAAAATAGTTATATCCTACTAATATTATAAAGGCGAAAGTTTGTAAGAATGTATGGATGTATGGATGTCTGGATGTTTGTTACTCTTTCACGCAAAAACTACTGAACGGATTTATATGAAATTTGGCACACGGGTATATCATGTCCTGGATTAACACATAGGCTACTTTTTGTCCCGGAAAAATATAAAGCGGGGCTTTCATCCCGGGAAAACTTTTTAAAGCGGGCGGAGCCGCGGGCAAAAGCTAGTTACATATATTATACTATAATATTATGAAGTCGAGTCAATTTACTGCCGTCATACGATGCTAAGAGGGATCCTCTCCCTCGTAATAACTTCTAAATGACGCACTGTCACACTCCTGATAGTTTCATATGTGTAGGAACTATAGCTATATTTATACTCATATACATGCGTATATTATAATATTTATATCAGTAATTATAATATAAAAACGTTCATTTACACAATTCTACCTAAAATTAATCAGTTATTTGTTGGGATTAACTGACAGTTATAGAAAAGTTATGGACTTGTAATAGTGTTTTATAAACTCTTCATGATGAAAATTTCGGGACAAAGTAGTTAACGTGAATCAAACCTGTATGTATAGCTGGCACTATGACTGAAAACATAGACAAAACAGCAGTGCCTGTTCAGAGGAAATCTCATACAAAAAATACGTTTTAACAAGCATTAACACAATGTATTAAATAAGACAATGCGGTGTCATATTAAAAGCAACATTACGGATATTTTATAAATATTAAATACTAGGTAAAATGATTACCATATTTCTGCATTAAATCTTACCCATTGTCATGAACGCTACCCTGAACATGACATTATAGAAAAATTCACAGAACAGTAATAAATAATGTACGAACCTTACCAGTGGCACAGGCGTTTCAACTACGAATAAACATGTTGAAAAATTTTACGCGACGCAAGTTATAAGAGAACGCGTGCCCAAAATCACAAATAATAAAGTAATAACTCTATGCTAAAATATATATCACTCAGCGGACAACATACTATGCATGACAATATTATGTTTGCCAATCAATTTGTCAACAGTGCAATACCTTATAATTTATCTAGGTAGATCCACTATGCCGTTCTAACACCTGCCACTGCAACTCCAGTAACTCAGTATCGTGGCACGATTTTATGATACCGAGCGTGAGCAGTGAAGCTCGGCGAATCTTAGGAAACACTATTCTGTGTTTATCCCACAAATTATAATTTACCAAATAGAAAGATACGGAGGAGCTGGAAATACATGTATGTGTATTTACTAGTCTAACTTCGTCATATTTTTAATATTACAATAAATATCCAAGTCGTTAAGTCGATGTCTTGTTCCATCACGGCCTGCACGGGCAGCACGAAGGACATTAAAATGGCGGATAGCGGGAAATCGGCTATGCACAATGGCAGGGGTTTCCCGGTTTAAAAGCCCCCCCACCCCTCCCCTCTAAACAATAATTCAGCTTCACCCTTCCGAAGTGCAAGGGCGCAGTTACCGAGGGCAGCGGGTAGTGCTGCCGCGAATCGATAAAATGTGATTTTTGAACATCGATTAGCCTTTACGATTCCAATGCAATGTAATCAGCTCTGTATTATATACTGCTCACTGCTGAGCACGGGCCTCCTTTACTACTTAGGGGCTAGGCCTTAGTCCACCACGCTGGCCTAGTGCGGGTTGGCAGACTTCACATACTTTCGAATTTCTTATGGAGAAGTCTGAGGTATGCAGGCTTCCTCACGATGTTTTCCTTTGCCGATTTCCTTTACAATTAATTGTAGTGATTAGTGTTTTCACAAAATATTAGTTATGAATGAATATGATTAAGTAATAGCAAATGAGTTATAACTTTGGTTTGGTCACATATTGACAACAAATTGATTTAACTTGATCACAAGCTACGATATATCTGCGTTTATGTACTTGTAACAGAGCAAAAATTTAATAAACTGCTAGATGTAAAATGCTAAAGAAACTGTCTTTTTATAATTGATAAACAAGCAACCCAGAACACTGTCATGAACGCCATCTTCAGAATATAAGAATCAAATCTAAATTTCCTTTCATTATAAGTCAATTGACCATCGAATTCCTGATCTCTTTTCAGCTTAGGTTTTATAGCATTTTCGACCAATATTCCTTCAAATGTTATCGATAGATCCCCTCACTATTCTCGTAATGGGGTGCATCGTTTATCTGTAGGTATCGCCCCGCAGTTCTGTGTATACACTAATTGTGTTTGCATGTTTGTTACCGAATATTTTGGGCTTTTTAAACAATAACATGCACCTCAAAGGTTAGTAATTTAGTAAAATTACATACAGCTAAGTGAAGCGATTATAGCCTAGTTGGGAGAGGAACGGACTGCCGAGACGAATGTGTCCGCAGGTTCAAAACCCAAGGGCACACACCTCTGACTTTTCTAAAGTTATGTGTGTATTATTTGTAATTATCGCTTGCTTTAACGGTGAAGGAAAACATCGTGAGGAAACCTGCATACCTGAGGAGCTCTCTATAAGAATTTCGAAGGCATGTGAAATCTGCCAACCCGCATTAGGCCAGCGTGGTGGACTAAGGCCTCCTCTCAGTTGCAGAGGAGGCCCGTACCCAGCAGTGGGGCAGTGCACAATACAAAGCTGGTATTATTATGTATTTTTATTGCATACCTGATAAAGCTAATTAGATCTCTCGTATCACCGCTATGTTCTCTTTTGCCGACTAGTACACAGACGACTTTATAGCTTGAGCCTTGATGGAATTTGCACCCCATCAGTGAGTGACTACTGACTAGTAGCACAGACTGGTAGGTCTCTCGTATGCAAGGTGCCGTCTGGCTAGATACCACCACAATGTCTACTTCTACCTCTGAGCAGCAGTGTGCAATGTGCATGTAGGATATTGTAGACAGCGTAATGACCGGGTATTATGAGACTTAAAATCTAATGTCTTAGCGGGACGAGTACAGTGGCACTCCACGAAGCACTTTATAATTCAAAGTACTGTATGTTGCTACTATTTAAGGGCAGTCGTATCACTTACAATCACACGAGTGACATGCGTCATTCAATTTCAGTAGAAAAAACAAGATACAGAAAAATATTTCCTAGCACAGAAAACGCAACAAATTGGATGAGTTATCGCACAGTCACCTTACGTGTCTTTAAAAAATTATAATTGTAAAAAATATTCTAATAGCGGTTTTCCGAACCTAAAACCTCAAAGGGTAAATTACAGGCTAAATATGCCACTAGAGCATAAATTATTATAATAAAAGGCAATTAGTAAACATTAATAAAAAGTACGACCATTATAAGTTGACCTCCGAAACATCACGGAAAACGGAATTAATATTAAATAAATGAACATTTCTATTAACACTCAACATTCTTTACAAAATACAATTCGAAAGAGGTAACCGATGGCTTAATTAAATTCCTACGTACAAAATGCCAAATCTGTACAGAGTGCTCGCCAAATAGTTGTACCGAAACCGTAGCATTTTATACTGACTGCGCTTGTTATTCACTACGCTCTCGAAGGTGTTTAGGGTTGCCAGTAAAATTAAGTATATTTCAAATGACAAAAACTTCTGTAAGTTAGGTCTTGTATAATCTTCAACTTTTGAAGAAAACGAATATAAGATTTGTAGACTTCTTTTGTTTTATATAAAGTTATCTAGATGCTTCCATTAACATCAAAACGATGGAAGAATTAAAAATGGTTAAGGCCTGTTTCAGAAGTTGAAGTAAATTTTGTTTGACAGATGTGAATTTCGTATTTGGTCGGCTTATACATTTATATGCCAAGTAACATTTACTCAAAAGATATGAAACAGGCCCATAATATTTGGAATATTTACTATCTTACATTAATTTAATTAACCAAGTAATTATCCGGTATCTTATGTAATTGAATAGTGATGGTAACCCTAGTGGAAGAGAAGCAGTGGGGTTAGGCGATGTATTTTCATAATTACGGGAACCCGCCCGTGGAGGCTGCGGTCCGCATAGTTGTGCCTTAACGAAACCAATTAACGGGTGCGCACTGCTACACACGACACGATTTATCTTGAGATATCTAGTCTTCACATGAAAAATATTGTTATAACTTTATGTGGAGTGTTTCCAAATTGGACTTTTATATTATAGCGTATTAAACGATGTGTTTCTAAATTATAGTAATTATAGTAAACAAAAATTCTAAATAACTTTAATAAAAACGTAATCTTTTCATTTTTTCGCGCATCGGTTTGTTAATATGGAAAAAAAAAACACATGTGGCGGACAGGAAATATTGTTCAAATATCGTCTGGATCTAAAATAATTATTTGCGGATAACAAAATCTAAATTTGAGATTCTTAGCGAACTGTAACTTTTTTCAGAAAATTAGATAATGTAATCAATTAACAAGAAAAATATCAAAAAAGTTTTTCCATGCACTTGCTGTTGATTTTGATACCTACTTTGCTTATATTGGACAATTGTTAAGAGCGACTATTGGCCTTTTGACTTGTTTCATTAAATCAACGCCAATAACTGTTTAATTTACGTTAATAATCATATTTAGTGTCAATTACTGCATAACGTATAGTCAAAGGAAACAGTGCCAAGATGGCCGTTATTGCTATTCTCGATGCCGTAAGTCTGCACAAACTCGTCGATAAGATAATCCGACCAAATTGGACGGTCGCCTGATCTATTAACTGTTGCCGGTTCAGAAGCACCGCATAATTGATCAGATTATACATATTCACGACTGCAATCAAAGCTGACATGCGTGCAGAATAAGGAGGTATTAATTAATCCAGTTAAGTATAATGCCAGTTTAGTAGTCATGTTTCTTTAGTATCAAAAACTATGTCTCGACTAATTTATACACTAATCTATACTAAATAATATTATAAAGCTGAAGTGTTTGTTTGGTTGATAGCGCTAATCTCAGGAACTACTGAACCGATTTCGAAAATTCTTTCACTGGCAAGCTACATTACTCCTGAGTGCTATAGGCTACTTTTTATCCCGGGAAACATTTTTATCCCGGAAAAGCTTTCTCACGCGGGCGGAGCCGCGAACAAATACTAGTTATCTATAAATGTAGGTAAATTATTACTTAACTGGCTTATTTGGGACTTCGGCCACATGTACGTAAATCTTTCATCAAAACAAAAGTCGTAATTAACACATTTCCTGGTTGAAGGACGTGGTCCATCTCGGTGCCAAATTTCATCCAAATCCATTCGGCGGTATATACAGTCAGCCACAAAAGTAGGTAAACATATTGAAAACTTAAAAACGTTTCTACACATTAACTTCAATCGAAATATAATTTTTCTTCTCTAAAATAAACTAAGCCCTTTGAAGTTTATTTTAGTTAAGAAAAAACGATTGTTGGTACTCACAAAAGTTTAAAGGCGATTTGAAATTAAAATTTCTTCCGCTACTTTTGTAGCTGACTATACCTATACGCGTTTGCTTGTAAAAATCCTTGCCATTCACAAACTTTCACATTTATAATGTTAAGGAACATAATTTCATGTACGTTGCTTAAAAATTATACCTGAATCAAATCGTTCCATATTCAAAAAAAAGATTTATTTCATAACCATATTGTTTTAGAAATTCTATCATAACTTTTATTAACTGCAGTCAAACACGCATCCTCATCGATTTTTAAATTGCAACGTTCAGCCTTCGCAAACTAAAAAAACAACGCTTCCTGCCAATAAAAACAAATACTGACAACCATCAATCAGGTACGCCGTTAGTGCGGGGAAAAAGAAAACCTTTCGGTTTCAGCACGCACGCCTGGCTCGTACGCGTGACCGAACAAAGCTAATGATGTACTGTGATTAATGGACACAGCTTTAATTCTAGTTATTGTATGTAATTATAATGAAAGGGGCTGTTGACGAACCAATAAATGCGGAATTAAATTGGAATTTCACTAGCGTTCATAAATGTCATCATATTCAGCTGATATTCCCAGATTAAAGGGTTTAACCATAACTATACCAACCCTGTATTACACACTGCCCATTGCTGAGCACGAGTTTCCTCAACTACTGAGAGGGTTAAGGCCTTAGTTAACCACGCTGGCCTCGGGTTGACAAACTTCACATACCTTCGAAATTTAGAGAACTTCTCAGGTATGCAGGTTTTCTCACGATGTTTTCCTTCACCGTTAAAGCGAGCGATAATTCACAAAGAATACACACATAATTTAGCTTACTAGATATGTATTTATTTATGTATGTATGTATTTATTTATTTATGTAATTGTTTATGTATATATTTTAAATAATTATTTATGTACGCAGTTGTATATGTAGCAAATGTAAGTATACATGTTTATTATGTTTAATAATTAATTATCATTGCATTTTATTTTTTATTTTTTTTCTTCTCATTATTTATAATTTACACCTGCCTCCGTCTCTCTGCACCACCTTAAGGTCGACTAGGAGAAAATGCCTTTAAGCATTAAGTCCGCCTGTACTATACTCTTGTACAAAGTGTTAAATAAATAAATAAATAATTTTTTTAGAAAAGTCAGACGTGTGTGCCCTTGGGTTTTGAACCTGCAGACATTCGTCTCGGCAGTCCGTTCCACTCTCAACTAGGCTATCGCCGCAATTAAAGGGTTTACTTTATTCAAAATGACCTTTAATTTATCAGCCACTAGCTTTTGCCCACGGCTTCGCCCGCGTTATTCAGTTTTTCCGGGCTAAAAGTACATCAAAACCTTCCCGTTGAATCACTCTATGACTATGACGTTGATACAACTCTTAACAAATAATGCATTAATTTCGACCAAATTTGATTACCATAAAAACGGTTCTAGTGAGTTAATCTTAAAAGATAGACATATACTGTCGCGGACATTTTTTTAGATCATTTCAAGAGGAATAATTCTTTCATACATATATTTTTGGTATCTTGAACCGTTTTCGCAATGCACGCAATGGAAGCCCTCAAGGATGAATAATTTTCCCCGTTTTCTTTCACATTTTCCATTATTTCTTCGCTCCTAATAGTTGCATCATGATGTTATATAGCCTATAGCCTTCCTCGATAAATGGGCTATTCAACACAAAAAGAATTTTTCAATTCGAACCAGTAGTTCCTGAGATTAGCGCGTTCAAACAAACAAACAAACAAACAAACTCTTCAGCTTTATAATGTTAGTATAGATTATACTATTCCAGTGGTGGAAGTGGTCATCCTCATTTAATGTCCTTCACAATACTGGCTTAATAATGGTTAGCACACGATACTTTCGAAATTCATAAGTTATGATGGCAGTCAGATTTTAGAAAAGTAGCCTATAGCACTCAAGAGTAATGTAGCTTCCTACTAGTGAAATAATTTAAAAAATCGGCCCAGTAGACGTTGAGTTTATCCATTACAAATAAAATCAAATCTTTCCTTTTTTATGGCATTGAATGGCTTGATGGTAAGCGATAGGACCGCCCATAAACAGAAGCAACACCATTCAGCACCTTGAATTACAAAGTACTGTGTGGCATTCCACTGCGCTCGTCATCCTGAGACATAAAATGTTAAGTTTCATTATGTCCAGTAGTTACACTTTATAATATTAGTATAACATTATATAGTATATACAGCATAATATATTATTTTTCCTTGTATAATATTAGTACAGATTAAGTAATATACAACAAAGATGTATTTCAACACTCGATATCTAGTATATGTTATAACAATTAAAACTGTGATGTACAAGCAGAGCTGTGTGATTCAGAATTCAGTATTTAAGTAGCATAATGTCATTAGTTTATCACTTGTTTCCCCGTCTATGCAACATGTATAAATGTTAAACAAATTCTGGATGATGCTTCTGTTTATGGGCAACTGAGGTTGAAGCGTTTAACTACCTTTATCATTTAGTTACACAAAAGTAATTAAATTTATTACAACCCTATGTTTCACTTTCCCCTAAAATCAGAATAATTAGATAAAACAGCCTTTTGGTTCTTTCTTCCAATTTGGCTAAGTGAGGTCTGGTAGGGCCAGCGCGGTCAAGGACACACGATAAAATTACAAGGTAAAACTCTAGCACAAAAAGGTTCCTTTAATCTAGGGAAGATTTAAAGAATGGCCTAAATTTTGACGTAATTAGGCTGCTCCACGAACGAGTCCATCTTGGTTGGAAGTAATAAAATAATTATTTTGCCATTCGATTCTCGATTTGGACTGCACCGTGCTTACATCAGGTACAGTACAGTCACTATGCCAAGCTCTTATAAAAAAAATAGATTAATCGGTTCAGCATTGAAGAAATTGTACCCAAAAAAACGTACAATAACTATTTAAGTACTTTATAATAGTGTAGATTTCAGAAGTGCTTAACGTGAGTTATGCTTATGACGTCAAAGAGAAATATGAAAGGGTGGCCGGTCAACAATGGTCACTCCGCCCATGATTACGTCACGCGCTATTCATTTTAGACAACCCTAGTTTAATATTTTCTCCCCTATATGACTCATAATTAGATGAAGTAGATAAAATATTGCAATTGGATCTGGTTATGCAAAATGGTGCACATATATGGCAGAATTAAATACGCAAGTTTCAAGACTGCCTCGGTGGCGCAGTTGTATTACGGTATGACCACAATGGCGAGGTCTCGGGTTCGATCCCCGAGCCGAGTAAAGAAATATTGGATTTTTCCATTCAGTATCAGCCCGGTGTCTGGAATTTGTGCCCGATATGGCGATAGGCTCCCCTCTATCACATCTTGGGACGGAAAACGCACTGCGAAAAGTGCGTGCATTAGTTGCGCCTCTGCCTACCCCTTCGGGGATAAATAGTTGAAACGTATCAGGTTACCACAATGTGTACAACAAACAAGTGTTTAAAAACGACTATTTCTAAGGTTATTATACCTTTTCTAAATATAGCCCCCTTGCACAATATAGAACTAAATACGCTCGGAAAACCTTTGGTGTACTAGTAACAATTTGTACCAGAAGGATGAATATCCATCGTAGTGAATTGTTATATGGTGGGTTGGATGGATGGACGGTGGACGATAGCCTAGTAGGGAATGGAACGGTCTGCCGAGTCAATGTCCGGAGGTTCAAAACCCAAAGCACACACCTCTAACTTTTCGAAGTTACGTGTGTATTGTTTATCAATTATCGATCGTTTTAACGGTGAAGAAAAAAATTCGTGAGGAAACCTACATACCTGAGAATTCTCCATTAGAATTTCGAGGGTATGTGAAGTCTGCCAACCCACACTAGGCCAGCGTGGGGGACTAAGACCTAGTCCCTCTCAGTTGTAGAGGAGGCCCGTGTCCAGCTGATTGCATTGCACATATAACAATATAAATTCAACTCAACATTGTTTAATTTCAAAGAACAAAATCCGTCAGAAATAAGGTAATTCAGACTTGATAAATCAAACACAAACAATAACTTAATTGAAACGTTATCTGCTCAAGGTAATTTGCCTCAGATTTAATTACCCAAATCCCTTTAACATCTGCGTTTCAAATGAAAAATACAAATGAATTTCACCAAAAGCGTTCAGATTCAAAATGGCGGCCGAACGGTAATGGCGGGATAACACAATATATTTTACGTTGAACAATCTCCCGCTATCTGATCCATCAGTCAATCAGTGAAATTTCAATTAAACATTGCTATTTAATTAAAGCAGGTTTACTGACTTGTGCTACTGCAAAATGTAAGTATATTGGTTTTCAGGGCTGTTATTTATGGAAGACTAGCTGTTGCCCGCGGCTCCGCCCGCGTGAATGAGTTTTTCCGGGATAAAAGTCCCATTTTATATTTTCCCGGGATAAAAAGTAGCTTATGTGTTAATCCAGGACATGATCTACCCGTGTGCAAATTTTCATCGAAATCCGTTCAGTAGTTTTGGCGTGAAAGAGTAACAAACATCCATACATCCAAACATCCATACATTCTTACAAACTTTCGCCTTTATAATATTAGTAGGATTAGTAGGAAGTAGGATTTGCGTATTTTTTAGCGGGTGGTCACATTAAAGCGAGGTTTAGTTTAACAAAAAACTTGCACGAGTTATCTGCCTCAAGCTATTTTTACTGTGTAAACTGTCACGGTGGCAAATTTTGGAGATTGCAGGGTGTGCGACAAGCCGCATTTGTGTAGACTATTTAAAATATTGCTGCTAGTGTAAACGCGTCTGGAAATCCTTGCGATATTTTCCTGCGAGAGCTTGCTAGTCTAAGGTTTAACACGTCTTAACGTAACTATCTATCCCAAGCAGAGAGTATATTTGCTATCTACGTTTGCTTTACACTAAATTCATTGAATTTTCTTCGTACAATAAATACAGACTTAGTTGTACAATCTCGTAAATTAAACGTACGTTTTGGCTTTAAAAAAATATAAATGTCTATCTATAAATCTATCAAGCTACATGACAATTCTGTCAGCTTTACAAAATGATTTGTAGTTTACATTTATTTTACCAGATTTACACTTCAAAATAGCTACATACATTCTACTTACATCGTTTTCTAATTAAATCAAAGTATAAATAGGTAAGCAATTCAAAATAACTCGAAACGCAAATTATTTACATTCCTACAGTTGTTATATTAATTTGCGGAATTTGGTAATGGAAACTATGGTTACAATATTCCCGAATGGAAACTGTAGGAGAAAACACTCGAAATTATTGATACTACAATGTCCCTTCTGATATTGATATCAGAAAACCTAATACTACTAACAGACGATTAGATTTGGTATCATGCGACCAATTCGTCACGCGGTACAGTCTTCACGCCACACGATCGAACCGTACCATGCGACGTCCAGTTGTATGCAACCAAGTTTGATGGACAAGCCATCGAACCAGCCGTACCAACAATAATAATAATAATGTCCATCGAACCGTGCCCCACACGATGCGATATGGTTCGATGGCATACCATTTTAATGGTTCGGCTGTACCAAATCGCATCGTATGTGCCCACTTTAAGAAAGATTTTCACCAGCGTTATTATAAAAAAAACTACAGTAACCGTCCATGTTAAACGGAGGTAACCTCGCCCATTCAAAACTCCCCTTTGACGCCATCAAACGCGTGTTGTTGCAGACACACAAACACAACTCTTTGTGTCTCGCCCTCGCTTGATGACTAATGAAAAACTCTCGTTACAACATAAAACACTCCTGCGATAAACTTTGTCCTTTCAGCAATAAGGCTCAAATCGCTCAATGCAACTCCGTCAACAATTTTGCCGATCCAAATGCAAGACAAACATAAGTAGGGCTGCCAATTCAGAACAAATTTAACTGCTCAATACTACTTCGAATGGGTGCAAAGAGTTTGAGGGGTCTTGTTAAATTGGTGGGTGCAGGGTGACCGCGGGCGGTCTGTTAATTAAGAGTGTGAATGATGGGTCTTTTTTTAAATATACTTTAACAAAATTCGTTTTGACGAAAACCTGAGCGTGACGTGCCGAATGACTATAAAGATAAATAGGGTGTCACTTCATCGCGTCTGATTTTGAAACTCTCGACTCGGGAAATGTGACACCATTAAAATGGAAAAATAATGGACATGACTCGGTCGTAGCTTAGTGGGTAATGTGCGTTCGTGATAAAATTTTGATAGCTTGGCTTGCGATATCTGGTGACATAAAATCCTTCGAATGTTTACGACGTCATTCGTAGCAATTATCACCAATCAAAAGTGAATCAAATACACCATTTAGACCATACCGTCCAACTATTTACTAATTGGCTTCAAAATTAACATTTGGATTGTATTAACTTCATCAGGCATCAGCGGCCCACTACCAGAGCCAGTTGGCGACGCTGACTGCCGAGAACGAGCGGCTGCGCGGTCAGCTGTCGGCGCTGTCTGCGGGGCTCGGCGGCGAACACGAGAGGAAACTCGACGATGTCGCGCACCAGGTTGTCAGGGCACTGCTTTCGCAGAAGGTTGGTTCGCTGGAACTTGCGTTGAATTAGTGCGAGGTATCACCCGACGGCCAACCTCCTATTCATACCGAGTCCTTTTTAACTGGCAAGACACGTCGCGTAGCTATCTCTCCCAGCACTTTTGTGGCCACACCGTTATTAAATTACCTAGAGTCCCACGCAAAAGCTAATATCTAATATTGATAGGTAGGTCTAATTTAATCACTATTATCAATATCAGGTTAAAAGATGCAACTTTCCTATTAATTTAATTATAAGTATCGTCAATAAATGTGTGTGTATTTGCAAGACAATGTCCGTGAATCTCATCAGTAAGAATAAATTAGCAAGCATGAAAAAACCTTACACTCGCGCAGGGTAATATGATAAAACCCACGAACCATCAACGTGCCACGAAGACCTCGTAGAAAGTTAATTAACGTTGATTTGCATACACATAATTATACTTATTTCTGCCGCGAGTCCACTAATATTTTCTTGGTGACATTAATTCACACAAAACAGTCACCGGGCGCATTAGAGCCGCGGAAAAACTGGGACGTCTGTATCTCTTAATCCTCGGGGCACATTAAGATGCATCCCGGAAATTGTTTTCTCATAATTATAGTCGGCCGGGTAGCGCGACCACGGATTATGCCCGGCTACATTCACACATAAATCGTACCAAATGGGACACTTTGGCCTTAACGCGGCACCGTAATAATTTCACAAACCCTGGCCCACTATAATCTGGGCATAATCTGGCCGATAATGCGAATGTTTACGCTTAAATCCCAATTGCAAACGGCCGCCATGTTGGCTTAGTTTTGGCGCGAACTAGGCCGAACTTTCCAGATAAAGATGGCGCCGTCTGTACCCGACGCAATGGACTTTTCAATTTGTTTTAAAAAGTT
The DNA here is from genome assembly GCA_949316025.1 of Lapara coniferarum. Classification (NCBI taxonomy): domain Eukaryota; kingdom Metazoa; phylum Arthropoda; class Insecta; order Lepidoptera; family Sphingidae; genus Lapara; species Lapara coniferarum. The sequence continues at coordinate 41,753,109 of OX438919.1, read as the reverse complement.
TAACCGTTGTTTACTGTGGGAACTTTGCAACGATTCTCCATTTGCGTAATAAAAATGCTGCTAACTTTGAACTTTTCAGTATTACTACATCTCTAACTATTCAGCGGTAAAGTTGTTCATCCTCGGTCCACAATTCTGGCATCTCTTTTAAATCTTAAGTAGTATTTTGCTACCTAATCTTAAAATTCAGCAAAAATTGGAAAACACATTGATTTTAACTCCAATAACACGGAGAAAATACCTAATGTGTTACTGTTATGGCATCTATGACATACGATAACACTCTCCCAATTACAAAGTAGTAACGCCAAGGTACAAACCATATTATTTGATGACGCCAACCCTCATAACCTACAGAATTATAAGCAAATATAGATGACTCGTGAAATTATGTACGAGTAATTTGAAGCTAAAGGCAAGGGGAAAGCGTAAGATCATATTTGAATTTTGATTGAGTGATGAATGTGAGTTTCAATTTTGGTAACGGATTATAATTATTCAGGTGAAGATAAAACATTGTTAACTAAGATGAAATTGTATAGTTACTAATTTCAAATTTAATTCTCATCACGCCCTTTTCAACTGTTATTATTTTGCAAATGTTTAATGGTTTCTTAAAACTAAGTGCTTTTATTATGGCACACATATTATGAAGAACATGAATTAGCATAAATGTAAAACTAATATGAAAAATAGTTTCGTCAATTTATCATATTATTTAAATATCGAACTGCAATGTAGTCATAATTTAAAGAACAAACAAATTTAACTAGTCCGTTTTAAATACATCTCAGAATTATTATCATTGAAGCTTATTATAATAATTCAAATTTGTTTTGAAATTCCGTCGCCGCGACCCGAATTGCGTAGAACGAAACGTGGAAATTGAAATGTATTTTGGGTAAATATCATTTGAACGCATCCCATCTTGACTAAAAGCATTATTTATACCCATCCTCATTAATGTTATTTATGCTTTATTAAATTTAAAACTTGCCAACTTCACGGGAAATCTTTTAATAAACAAACTTTGAATCATTTAGGCAAAGTTGTCGACACTGAAAGCAATGTCTTGCCAACCTACCGAACGCCCCTTGTAATTACGACCGTCAATTACCTTCCTCGAATTTAATTTAACTAATGAAGTATAATTAAAATGTACGCGTTTATTTGGACTGTCGAGATAGGATAGGGTAAACTTTTTACGTCTAATATAATTGTTCAAGTTTCGGAAACTGCGGCGTACGGCGTATCTTACGGTCAAATTCGTAATTTTACGGTTATATACGGAACACGCAAACCGCTTTCAAGAGTAACAACTCTTTATAAGCCTTATATTATATCGTTATAAGCCTTCATGGCGGATTAAGCTTTCAAATTTAATGGATACTTTAAGAGTAGAACTGGTTAGTATATTATACTAGTTGTTTATGATGTAAATTAGCAGTTCAATATCAGAAATCTAAACGCATACTCATGCCTTTCATTCCCGAAGGGGTAGGCAGCGGCGCAACTAGTGCACCTACTTTTCGCCGTGCGTATTCCGTCCCATGATGTGATAGGGGGCGAGCCTATCGCCATATCGGGCACAAATTCCAGGCTCTGGGCTGATATCCGGGCGAGACCTCAGCATTGCAGTCGCACTGTAATACAACTACGCCACCGAGGCAGTCCATCAAAAATCTAATTGAAATTAAATCAAAAGCTATGCTTCTTCAAACGCACTTGTTTACCGTAGTTGCTTAGTTTTACACTTATTATTATATTATCTTTAGTACTAATTAATTAGTAGTATAAAGTTGGATGACCACCTGCAAGATGGACAGATGACTTGATAAAGGTCACAGGGACACGCAGGATGCGGGCCGCTTTTGAGAAATCCATCTAGAAATCTTTGGGGGAGGCCTATGTTTAGCAGTGGACGTCATATGGCTGATGATGATGATGATAATTGCCTACTGACAATCTATCGTTAATTTGGCCATGAAAAAAGAAATGTGGCCTATTTGGTGCATTACTGTGACTTCTAAATAGTTCCATATTTATATATTTCAACATTCATTTCAGAGCATACGCGAGGAGTTGGGATGCGCACGCGCACGAGTCCGCGAATTGGAGGCGCAGAACCGCGCGCTGAGCGCGTTACTCGTGAGGCAGCTGAGGCCGCAGCCGCGACCCTCGCCAGCGACGCCTCACACCCCCCTCACACCGCTCACTCCTAGGGACTTGCAAGGTGAGACCACAAGCGATATTTTACAAATATGCAAGTAGCTCGACTATTCGACAGTTTTAGTACGGCCACGAATAATCGTAAATAGTAGTAACGACACTTATAATTTTAAACTAAAAATACAAACAGCATTTCTACTGGCACTGGACTATACTCGTCATCCTGAGACATAACACTTTGTGAATTATAGGCAAAACTGCTTAAGCAATTGTATTCAGCAGCAGAAATGAACAATGCGCTCTCAGTGCTCTTACCTACCAATGATTAAATCAATCTGTAATAAAAATACAAGCGACAAAACCTGACAAGTATATTGAGCGTTAAGATCTTTTGAACATATTTCAGTGCACTTGGTAGACGTGGGTTCTTGCGGGTCCTTAGTCTCGTTTAGGGACTCCCCGCCGCCCGCGCCTCCCGTGCCCCACCCGCACCCCCTCAGCCACGACGACAAGCGACGGCACCAGATCCTGGCTGACATTTGGACTGAACTGAAGGTACACTAATAAATATAATTGCTAATTTATATACGCGACTGCGTCGGTGGCGTAGTTGTATTACGGTACGACTGCAATGGTTAGGTATCGGGTTCGATCCCCGTGTCGGGCAAAGTGATATCGAGTTTTTCTATTCAGTATCAGCTCGGAGTCTGGAACTTGTGCCCAATAAAGCGATAGGCTCGCCTCCTGTCACATGATGGGACGGAATAACGGCAAAAGTGGGTGTACTAGTTGCGGCTCTGCCTACACCTTCGGGGTTAAAAGGCGTGAGTGAGTATATGTGTGCTAACTTATATACTTGTAAATTCTATATAGCGTCACGCCATTTTCCCTTTTCAAGTGGGCAAAGGTTTTATCACATGCACATTTCACCAACTATTAGGTTCTATCACCAAGGTAATAGAGGACGAGTCATTGCTAGTTACCCGGCATAATACCAGACTTTGGGCTAAACTAAGAAATACCTCATTTACCCGATCCAGAGATCAAATTTGAGACCACGGTACGGAAGTCTTACTGCAATCCTAATCCAAAATAAATACGGAAATTGTACTATCAGTAGGTATATATTTCTTATTTTACGATATATATTTTTCAGGGTCTTGAAGTGACCCCAGCGAATCTGGCGCGTGCCTTGTCGGCAGTTGACCCTACGTTATGGGCACCACCACCTAGACCAGCTACCTTGAGCCTCAGCATGCCGCAGCCACGCTGCGAACCCGTTCGAGGTAACTTTTTAGCATTACCTACATATTTAACAAATAATTATCATTAAAATAGAGAAAAGCTAATAAATCAATAAACACGATTCCAGGCGCGAGTGAAGAGAAAGTAACAGAAGAAGAGAGCGGAGAAGCATGCGAAGCTGGTGCTGAATCTCCCGAAAGCGGTGCCAAAGACGAGGGCTACTCCACTATGTCTAGCGACGTCCAAGCGGACGCGTCCAGGCAGAGCGACCACGCTGCGGACAGGGCCTTACCCGACCTCAACGAGGCTTCGGATGAAACTGACAACCAAACCATCGTCTCCATAAACCCTCGGGACACTAGGAGACACGCCAGATTATTAGAAGCGGACTACATATATTTTCCATTAGGAGTCGCGTTTGCTGGCGTCAGAGGTAGTTATCCACCGTCAAGACCGGTGCTGCCATTTCAACATGTTGTTCGAAGCTTCTCGGATTCGCACTTGTGTCTGAAATTTATAGCTGGAACCACATGTCCTACTAGCTGCCTCGATAGTCCTACACCAAGTTCAGGAGTTTTGGTGTTGGATCTAAAACCTGCTCCAGAAAGACCTTTAAGAAGACCAGCTATAGCTTCGACTACGAGTTCGGAAAGAGTGTCATGGGGAAGTACAGTTGATGAAAAAGCAGATGGTTCGCAATATGATGCTGATTATGTTCAGCATTGGCTAGAATTAGATGACGCAAGATCAGCACTCCAACAGCGGCATAGAGATTTAGCAGATTTAGAATACGACAGAGCAGAATTAGAGGATTGGAGTCTGTCGTTATCATGCGAAGATTTGAGAGACAGACAATCTCCGTTTGCAGAAATAACGACGCCGGGCCAAATATCTCTGTCTACGTTGCCAAGCATAAGAGAAGATGACGCGTTAGAGTTAGAAGAAGATGTGGGTGACTGTTTATGGAATGATTGTAGTTTTGCGACGGTGGAGGTGGATGAGTGTAAAATAGAGGATCAAGACTCGCACGACAAAAGGTGGGATTGTACTGGGACACATTCGCCCGGTGGATCTTGGTCTAGTGCTTCGGATGCCCCTGACAAGAGATCCAGTACTGCGTTGAGTGAAGATGGTGACTGCGCAAATGTTGGCTTAGATTTTACTAGAGATTTCTATCGCCTCGTCAAATATGAAAGCACAAAGAGCTTAGCATCAAATTCGTCCAGAGGTATACCATCGCAAGATGCGAATAGTCATTTAAGAATTCACGACGTCCAAGCCATGGCTTTACAAGACAGAGAGCACGCGCTTCAAAACGTTCTCCACTTTATAGCTGAACAGCAGAAATATTGCAGGGATCGTGAAGAATCCGATTCGATGTCTTCGAGACCTGTGTCTGAAATTAGAGAGTTACCACCTCCGTACGCCACTGCTGACTTTGACGATGATTCAGTCGGACCTCGTAGTGAAATATCTGAAGATAGAAGACCCGATTCCTTTGGCAGTTTCTCAGAAAACGATTCGTGTGATGTCATACCGGATAGACCAAAAATCGCGTTTTGTGATACTGTATCTGAATCTAGGTCTTTGTCGAGGTTTATTGAAAGAGAAGATCCCTACGTTGAATCGGAAGCCTTCTTCGATCAGTTTTCAACGATCGAAAATGTTGAAAACGAAACTGACGAGCACCACTTAATTAAAGTCCAAAGAAAGAACGAAATCAACAAAAACATTGACGCGTGTAACTCAACTGATATGGAAGACATAGCAATACAAGTAAAAGACTCGTCTTTTACTTGTATTGCTATGTCTCGGCTCTCGAGACCGAGTGAAATTGAATCTAGTCGGTGTGTGGACCATAACTCGGCGTTAAAAGAAAACACAGTGAACATTATGCTCAATAAACAAATCGCTGAAAAAGAAGTAGAAATTGCGAAGTCGTCTAGTTTGTTATTTTCAAGCAGCGATACTGAGATGTCGTTGGTCGAAGAGGTGATGAACGCGTGTAGGAGGGGCGCGAGTTTGCTCACCGTTCCTGAAGAAGAAGAGGGCTCCTCGCCGGAAACGAACTCTCCGCAAATGACTGAATCTAACACAACAAGTACGTCAACTGCTGAAACTGTGATAATAAGTAATAAGAACGAAGCGCAAAAGGAAATAAGGCCGAAGAATGAACGAAGCCGAATTCCTACTCTAATGGGCAAGAGGCCTCCGTCGTCGCCAAACCGATGTAGGTCTAAGATTCCTGTTGCGGATAAAAGCAAGCCGGGCGGGCAGGCGAGCGCGTTGCCAGAACCGATAATCGTGAGACAGGAGCACAAACTAAGCTTCCACGAGGCTGCCACTTCGAAGGATGTCATCGAGGAACTCAACAGGTAAGATTATTTTCGAATGATAAGTGTTAATCATTTTTCTAAGTTCATTTTCGTGTTCAATAACTCCCTACCATTTCACCAGATTCAGTACAGATGTAACCTTAAAAATTGTATACTAGCTGGTAACGTTCGAAAATAGAATACAATATGTACATTTATTCATAAATAGTACCAAAAAGGTTTAAGAGAAGACTATACCTAACTATTTGTAACATTTTCAGGATGATACGGCAGAGCGAGGGCACTCCACCGGGGAGCGGGGCGAAGTGTGAGGAGCGCGGGTCTAGCGGCTCGGAGGGGTCTGGCGGTACGGGGGGCGCGGGGGCCACCGGGGGCGCGGGGGGCGCGGCGGGGCAGCGTGACGCCGCGCTCTGGGCACACACCGGCTGGGTGCACGTGGAGAAGGACATCGACTTCAGCGATCCTAAGGTACCAGATAAAACTACCCGCGAAAAATAAAACAAAAATATCGAACTGTTTTCATGAAAACTATAACTAGAATGTGTTGACAACACAGTAATCCTACTTCCTACTAATATTATAAACGCGAAATTTGTAAGAATGTATGGATGTTTGTTACTCTTTCACGCAAAAACTACAGAAACGGATTTCGACGAAATTTGGCACACGAGTAGATCATGTTCTGGATGAACACATAGGCTACTTTTTATCCCGGGACAATATAAAGCGGGACTTTTATCCCAGGAAAACTCATTCACACGGGCGGAGCCGCGGGCAAAAGCTAGTAAACAATACCAAAAAAGATGACTGTTGCCTTAAGTATGCAATCAACTTTCCAGGCCCGCGCGAACCTCCTAGACGTGATGCTGGCGTCGAGCGACTCATCGCCGTCGTCGTGCGGCTCATCACCGGCCGAGCCTCCCCCGCCCTACTCTCGCCTGCACCGCCTCCACAGGTCCCGGAGGCAAAAAACTGGTAAATACAATGTGTACGCGGCTTTAGATACAAAGTTTACCGGGTGGGCAAAGTTAGGTTAGGTTTGGCAAAGTTGGGTTATGATAAGTAAAGTTAGACCAAAAATAACTTTGAACTAAATATTACAGAAATAGCTGGTTTATAATAAAATTCTTTCTTATTAAGGTAGAGTTTGAACAAAAGTGCAAGATACTACAATTGTCTGAATTTGACAGTTATGAGGGGTCTTATAATAATAAAGACACTGGTTAGTGCACGAGACTTTACTATTAAATATTTGAATGCCCAGTGATGATCAATGTAGGGAAATAAAAAATAACTGTGTAAATAATAAATATCCCTGTAGAAACTGTAATAGTCCTTTTTAAACCTTTGAGACCTAAGTACTGACTAGAGCACTTTTTCTCTAAAGCCGCTTTCTCTACATCTATCTCCCTGAGGAACAAAATGACCATGTTATTGAAAAAATAAACAGTAATTAGATAAATACGATCTATTTTAGTACGAAAATATTTCAAGTTCTCTTTTTTATTAATTTTAAGAAACAGGATAGTTGTGCCAAAAATATTGTGTTTATTTTTTCGTGACATGGTTGTTTTAAAGTAGTTTTCTATATAAAATTTTAAACACTTCCGCCCTACCGAATGTATTTTAAATTATTTATCATTCAAAATATTTCTAATTTAGTACTGAAACGATTGGCACGCGCTTTTTTCATTTTGTAAAATAATCTTTTATGACTTCATTAACACATTTTCATAATCATACAGTAGGCAAAGGGCATAAAATAATCAACTACTTATTTTCTTCAAGTAAATAACAATGGATCATTTAAACACCACCATTTTATTTTGTGTTTCTATTTTTTTAATAATTTAAAAAATATTAAGAAGCTTAGGTTTTTTTTTTATCCTTTAGTTCATCATATCATGATTTATTGTTAAATCAATTACTATTGTAAATATAAATCGATATCTCATAGGTTCGTTATATGGGCTATGTTGTGAGGTAAATGTTTTATTATTTGTGCTTGTTTTGTTTTCCATCGACAAATATATTTGCCGATATTTGCCTTTCGTACACACAAATATTTGTGGCCTGGTATTAAAAAAAATCTTATCTTGTTAAAGAATCGAATACTTACATTTGAAACTACGCTAATTATAATCAAATAGGTAGACTATAATGGCCTATCTCTAATATCAACTGTCAGTACTTAGTGCTGTACATGACGTTATCGATGTCGATGTTTAATGTCAAAGTTAACATAAGATTTTAATGATGTTGAGGCCCCTTTTATCTGTGTGTACGAATGTAAAAGGTCCCAGATGTTAAGCAGGGCGAAGGTCCGTTAAAAGTTAAGGGTAAATGAAAGCCTACGTAAGGGCATGACAACTTTTCATATAAATTAAATTATTATCATTTTACACTGCCATGTGCACCAAGACGTCACCCACCTGTGTAATATATGGGTCCGTTTGTTTTATCATTTGTGACCTGTCCCATATCGTCTGTCCGTCCGCACGTCCAGCCACGTCACTTGTTTCCGCTCTCACTCACGCACCATCTCACTCAATCGCCTCATTTCGAGTAGATGCCATGCAGGCGCACCGCTCCGAAGTCCTTACGGATAATTTATAGGCTAAACATAATTGATGCGAATTATACATATGCAACATTTCGTCTGTTTTAATTTTGCTCGAATAATTATCATTGAGATGTCCGTTTTATTACACCGAAAGAACAATAATTATTATATAATTTATTGTGCAAATTATTCCTCAACACGTCATGATAGTCGGAGTATAGTAACGCGCGTCGGAGCGGTGCGCTGATCTATGGGGTCAGGGGGTGGGGAGCGGGCACGGTGTGGGGCTGCGTGCGTTGACGCGGTTGTGTCGCGCAGAGGGCGCGCGCGTGTAGGTCGCTTGGCGCGCGGGTGCAGTAAGTAACGTGGGTGATGCGCAGCGGCGGCGCTGCGCTCGTGCGGGCTGGGCGCGCTGCGGCTGGCGCGGGGCCGGCGCCCGTCGATCCTCGGCCGCGAGGGGTTCTTCGTGCGCTACGGGGACTGCGAGCGCGACGCCGTCGCCACCTTCGACTTCCTCGACGACCTCTCCGGCGGTTCATCGCCGGACAACACCAAAGACTGTACCTAAACTTAGCAATAAACGCGTCCCAAAATTATATTTTTCTATTGTGATAGACTGATGCGGCCGCCAGCCGGCCCGGTAAGTTTGCGGTTTCCTATTTAGCTCGATTGCGCTCGTGTTGATGTAATTTTAAGTAAGTGTTCGCGTCTTCTTTACTCGTTCATGATTATTATACAAACGTAATACACTCAAAACGACTCTTTCCATTTACATATTAGTAATTTCTTTAAGTCTGGAGTCATGAGTACCTTCGTTCGTTATATGCTTTTTTTTTTGTAAATGCTTATAGGTATTATAGGTGAAATATGATCGGGTAAAGAAGACGGAAACACAAATGTGAATGAGAGTGCAACAATCAGTACACTGGCTCCGATTCTGCTAATTTTCCCGCTTCAAGTAATAAAGTGTATCTTTACAATCCGAATGAAGAACTGTATTATGACCATTCTAAGGCATTTTTATTGATTACGTGTCAGTGTAAATATAAGTTTGTTTGCGAATTACGACACACATCTCTAATGCCTTAATGTCTGGTCACCTTAACTTAGCAGAATAAGGGCCCCGTAGTGTCTCGCTTATGCGTAGTTTAGCGACGGTAAGCCAAATAGATTTTTTTATTATAATTTTTTAGTGTAGCATTGTATCTACGATGGCTGCACAGTCCGCAAGGCTGCAGCTTTTTAGATCTATTCCAGCTTCGAACGATCCTTTCGATTCTAGATCTCTTAGGTGATGTAGTGTATTTTCACTTTGAATAGTAATTGAAGGCACCTAGTCTTAACATTCTTCCTAGATTTCAACAATATAGGTGTGGGAGGGAATTTAATGTAAGGAGTGAATGCGATGGTTCGTATAAGTCATTTGTTTTGTCAATGAATTTGAAAGCAATAATTAAAACAAATCGCGCTCAAATCATGCTATGAATGAATTGCGCTTAACGCTTTCAACGAGCAAACAGTTATAATAATAAATAAGGGCGAAACTAATAATTTCCTGTTGCTTACGCTTCGTACCGAATAACGAGAACTTAGGTAAGAAGACGAAATAATTACTAAGTAATTGAAAGCTGCGGCCTCGATGTAATGTGATATTTTTGTATATACTGTAAGTCCCACTTATTTTCATATACATTTAAATGGATTCCTTTCTAACCGAAGCGATGACGTTGGTGATAGGGTGGTTATCTGTTATCAGAATGCACACCTTTAGACAGCTCGAACGTGCGGTCCGGCCTCGACACTCCGCTCCCTGTCACTCGAGTGTCGATAACTCGCCACGACCGCAGCGCACGTTCGCAGCACTATAATCATAATAATAGGTACTTATGTAAATATCGATAGTTACGATTTACTTATCGATTTAGTGACAACACTTAAAGAATAGTCATCTATAAGAATCGTTTAACCACTATAGAGATGCATTAAACTCGAAGGGTACTAAACTATGTTTAATTGTATATAATTATTGTGACTTCATTGAATGCTATTTATTAATTTGTATCATTTGCGTGATGTCAATCATTTGTGTATACTTAGGTACATATCATGAATTTGTATTGTGTATTTCGTAAGGCAACGATTGTGTACAATTTCAGTTTTGTGCGAGTAGCAAACAAACCTCAAAATAAACAGAATGTGATAAATAATTAAATATGTTTTTTTTTTATCAACGAACCAAAGTTCTTGATACAATACATAAAAATAGAAGATATCCATTATAATATTTTATTTAATAACTGAAATACGTATTTTACAATTTTCAGATTAAAATCGATTTCATCGTTTAATTTTGTTTGTTACTCGCACAGCTGTGATAGCTTTTTGCTATTATATGTATTATTTGCTAATTAGGAACATAAACATTATCATTGGACGCGGTTATGAACCTCAGCAGAATCGAAAATTGTCACGTTTTATGTATAGTTATTCTAATGGCTGAACCAAAGCGATTATTGTACGAAAACAAAATGAATTTTTGCCACCACTTGTTATGCTGCTACACAAATTGATTTTAATATATTTTCCTTTGTAACAAACCCAGCTTACTTTGAATGGTGAATATTGAAGACAATAAAGGAAGATTTATACCTATTATTAATAACGAAACGACGAGTCGAACGATATCTAAAAGTAACTTATTTAGTGTAAGCAATTATGGCTACGATGTATTGCCTGATTTGAGGTTTTACGTAAAGAACGTCCCTAATTGATGCTTTCGGATACATATTACCCATTCGTAGAGATTTAAGAGTGTTACTCGACTTTTTAATTTCTCGTTGACTACAATTTTTAAAGTTGCCTAGTAATGTTGTCAGAAATAGATTTTCTTTTCACATGGTTTTAAGTTATGTACATTTTTTAGTTTCACAACAAAAAGTGTTTTTTTGTGTGTTGTAAGCTTTATATTTTAAAAACTTTCCTATCTTTACTTTCTATACTTAACATTAGGCAGTAGGTGTTTCTTCATCTTCATATTTTAATTTCACTGGTAGAAAGTTTAATGACAGGAAAAAGTTAAATGTGTGTATCCGAACGTAACAATTAAAATCCCTAATTACTAGTTATTTACGTGATACAAATTATTGGATCTTTAAAAATATAAAGTATGTAACATGTATGATATTTTTCTCGAATAGCGTTGTTCCAAATAAAGAATAAATATTTTTTTCAAACGACCAATACGTTATACCATGTCATTCATTAGTTTCCATCGTCACATGAAAAACATATGTGTGTGTATATGGAATGTATTTATATAATCGTAGTTTCCGAAGTACTGTGACGGTAACTACCACGGTGGACGAATGCGGAAATAATTGTCGGGTACCCTGGGTGCAATTGGTACGATTTAACCTAAGAAATAAGATACTTGCGATAGGTAGGTACTTTGATCAGTACAAAATCTGTAGAGTTACAATTATTATCTACTATTACAGATGGGTTCAATAAACGATTCCGTTCCCAATTTATTATTGTGTTTTATTTATACCTTCATAGCGATTACCTTTACATGGAAATTTAAAACCTGAACACCTATAAATAATTTTCTGAATTGATTGGTAAGGAAAAGGAGTCTTGACTTCTGATTACTGCGAGCACAAATCACGTTAGCTGCATGTGCATTGTGCAGCATTATCGTTGATACTGAATACAAAACTCAATATCACTGTGCCCGACCCGGGATCGAACCCGATACCTCAGCATTGCAGTCGTACCATAATACAACTACGACGTAAGTACCTATGAGTAAAATATTTTTTAACGCTTTTATTTAGTTTTGACTCATGTACCAGTGTCTGGGCTCGCTTGATTATTTCTGGAAATGAACTTTTTTCGTGCTACGCTCTAGGGCGGCACAAACCCACCCTACGCCCCTGGTATACCAATGAGTAGAAGACACCGAGTACAGCCGATTAGTATAAGTTTGGAGAAGTAGAGCCTGCATTTTGTAATCAAATCATGTATTATTACGGAGAAACTCAAGCGCAACCGCAAGCAGAGACTAATGAAGGAAAAATAATACAGTTGAACATATATACACTCACGCCTGTTATCCCCGAAGGGGTAGGCAGAGGCGCAACTAGTGCGCCCACTTTTCGCCGTCATTCCGCGTCCCATGATGTGATAGGGGGCGAGCCTATCGCCATATCGGGCACAAATTCCAGACTCCGGGCTGATACTGAATAGAAAAACTCAATATCACTTTGCCCGACCCGGGGATCGAACCCGAGACCTCAGCTTTGCAGTCGTACTGTAATACAACTACGCCACCGAGGCAGTTGAAAGGCTTCATTTTTGATTTTTCAAGCTATTTTTAAATCTCGTCATGCGATAAGCGAGGAGGTTCATTATCAACAGCGATTATGCGAATTTGCTCCATTATGTCAAGGTTGTTTATAATGTAAGCTTATCACTACATAGTGAAAACAAAGTCGCTTCCCAGTTCCCACTGTCTGTCCCTATGTCACTACGTATGATTAGATCTTTAAAAATACGCAACGGATTTTGATGCGGTTTTTTTAATAGATAGTGATTCAAGAGGAAGATTTATATGTATAACACATGCATAATATGGTAGAGAAATAATTAATATTATGTTTTATTGTGACCGCGAGTGCCTTTCTGACAAAAGTCGCTGGTCTACTTATACTGGACGGCAATGCATCTTGTACCAAAGTGTCGCTGACCGACCATACTGCGAGATCTCTCTATCTATATCAGTTAACTGTCGCCTGGTACTTGCAATTATAACGGATAGGTACTGTTCCAAAATGTATATGAAGTAACCTTTATTTATAGGAAAATTATTTTAATTTTACATCACAATAAATCTGAAGGTGCTACAAAAATATATTTTATTGTGAGAACAATACTATTAAAATTGGAATGGCACGATAATTTAATTTAAAATAATTAAGTTATTTTTATACCGGAAAAGGTAGGCGCAGTAAGACTTTTATTCAGAAAAAGAACTGCGGCCGATGTCAGAGAAAAACCTAGTGCTTTTATAATAGCATAAGGTAGATACTTATAAACAGAAAAAAAAATGGTAACTAGCCCGCATGCGATAATTAAATGTGGAATCCGTGTCAAATTCTAGAAGTACAACACATTTTTTCGAAGAATGTGTATGATAAAGAAACACATCACGCCTATCTATATGCACGAGGGGGTAGGCACACACTTTTCACTAAGTGACTGCATCGGTGGCGTAGTTCTTTTACGGTACGACTGCAATGCTGAGGTCTCAGGTTCAATTCCCGGGTCATGGGAAGTGATATTGGGTTTTTCTACTAAGTATCAGTACGGAGTCTGGAATTTTGACTGATATGGCGATATGCTCACCCTTATCACATACGTCGGAATACGCACGGCGAAAAGTGGGTGCACTAGTTGCGCCTCTGTCTACCTTTTCGTGGCTAAAAGCCGTGTATGCATAAAAATCTTACTATGATTTCCTAAAAATAATGTTACAGTTGGTTAAGATATTTTTTGAAGAATCACACATAAACTACAAAATAGCTGGTAGGTCAAGTCATGGAACAAATAAATATTAAGCTATTTCTAAACAGGAAAAAAGCGCAGTAGAAATATTATTCAGCCGATGTCGCAGAAAACCTAGTTATTTTATAATAGCAAATAAGTAGGTACTTATTAATTAAAATAAAAATGACCTGACTCCGAGCCGATACTGGTCAGAAAAAACCTAATATCACAACATGTCTTCTCCACCGAGGCGCTCATAAGTTATTCGTTGACTAAAAAATATAAAAAGACTATTTGGTTAAGTGTGGAGGAATTAAGAATGACTATAATTTGTGTATCTGTGGGATAAAAAATATAAATAAACGGTTTAGAATTTTTGCCTGGCCACACTATACTGCGAATAAACCGCATAAAACTAAATCAATTGAATGAAATTAAATCCTTCTAGCCAGTTTCGGCCCCGGCGGCCAATCTTAACGGAGATCAGCCAGGTACGCAGGAGATATTATAGTGCACAAGTGTGTGCGCAATACACAGGTGCACTCGCTATTCCTTCACTCTCATAGTCGGGTGAGACGGCAATCCGACATGACCGGAGAGAGATCAGGCGCAGGACCAACTGCTTTACGTGCTTTCCGAGGCACGGCGGTATCACACCGCCAACTTCCTGACTCCGAGCTGCGACTGTAGGTATAATTTTTTTTTAAGAAGGAAAAACCCATTCACAAAGTTTTTTGGCCCGACCCGGGATTCGAACCCAGGACCTCAGCGTGCAAATCGTACTCTTAACGCGTACACAATACAACTACGCCACAGAGGCAGTCAATCTAAAAGTCTAAAAATCAATAAGATAAGATAAGTAATAAATTGTCATGTCTTTAAGTAAATAAATACTGGAGATAAGTTATCGTGGGAAACCACAGCGATAAACAGAATCAACAATACTTTTGTCCATCCGACGGCAAACACGTAGGTTTTGGTGACGCACAATGCTCGGATTTACATATTGATATTTACGTGGTTTACGTAATTAATTACTTGTCACAGGGTAGCTACGTCGCTTTTGTCACACAAGCATCTGGAGCTACGTTCAACTTTAAAAAATTAGAAATCTTTATTCGTCTTCTTCACCGGTGGTAGGGCTCTCATATGTAAGATTCCGTCTGGGTGGATACCACCGCAATGTCTATTTCTACCGCCAAGCAACAGTGTTCATGCACTGTTGTGTTTCGGTTTGAAGGGCATTGTAGCCAGTGTAACTACAGGACATAATGAGACTTAACATCTTATGTCTCAGGATGACGAGCGCAGTTGAATGCCACACAGTACCTACTTTGTAACTCAAGGTGCTGTATGTTGTTACTACTGTTTATGGGCGGTCGTATCGCTTACCATCAGGCAAACGGCATGCTCGTCTCGTCTTTCAATGCCATAAAAAAATATTAAATCCGCATATACGCTTAAGCTGAATAAAGTGATTGATGAAAGAACGTTTTTTTGGAACTACCTAGATTATTTTGATAGACAAACTAAAGGGAACGACAGCTTTTATCCGCAGCACTCATCAGCTAAAAATTCTATATCTACCTACTTCTATGGTGTTTTTGAAATGTGGCATTATGTGCGACTAGCTTGACCTCTGAACTCTTTTACTTAATAAAGAGTCTCAACTGTTTCCTGTAAAAAATATTTAAGATGTTTTTTTTTCGCGGGGAAAAACGCGTTATCGCTTCGACAACTAGGGAAGTGAGTGAAATGATTATGTTGGTATTACTGGTCTTACGACCTCGTATCGGGGTTAAAGCATCATCCGAGCGAGCATTGCACCGAGTCTAATACTATGTAGGTAAGTACTCCAGGGCCATAGCTAACGGGTGGCATTGTGGGGCAATGCCCTTTATAATCAATTAATAATAAGAAAAGCAGTATAGCAGATTATGACGGAAGAAAATATCGAATGACGGATTTAAGAGAATTTTGTTACAACCTGTATATCACCGAAACAATTATTTATACAAGTATTAACCTGACTCATACATGCTCACAAGTCAAGAAAGCCAAAAATCGATTGACCTGAACATGGCCTAAACAGATCAAGTAAAATTTTTACTTCCCGCCTACCTGTAACCACAGTTGCCCTACCTTAAATTCAAGTCTAGGTACGGCCTTGAAGTACTCCTTAAAACGACATACCTACCGAAGCTTTCTTCAGCGCATACGTGTCGGCTCCACGGTATCCTGTTGCACAATAGCTGCACGAGACCGTCCCTGTGCGATGCTGCCTTGCGATACCTATGCGAAGCTTAAGATGCCCCCAAACTAAAAAGGACGCCGTTGACGTCTCCGACAACGGAAGGTCAACATGCATTGTTCATCTCAGGGTACGGTTAAGAATTAAGACGGCTGGGCCAACTGCTGAACCAACAAGTCCTCCAGAATTTTTCACACTAGTATAATATTATAAATAAGGTACGTAAACACTTTTTATATTTTTTCTGTGAATGGATTACAGGACACTAGGTACGCCCAACAGCCAATTAAGATTACATAAAGAATACTTACACGATCTTTACTCTTTAGAATACCCCAAAATCCATATTCTATCCCAACGGTATTAACCAAAAATAATAACTAAGTTTGTTATCAAACCGCACTCTATAGACCAAAATGAATATTATAGGTATTTGCGATTAACCATAAATATCCTGAAACAAATGGAACAAAAATTTCGAAAACTGCAATTATCTGCCCGTATGGGTTTTTTTCTATATCAGTGCCTGTATCGAGTTGATGATCTAAGATACGCCTTATCAATCAATAATAACCTTTACTTGCTTCGCGAATATTCTTACACGTCAACTTGTAGACTGCCTCGGTGGCGTAGTTGTGTTACAGTACGACTGCAAAGCTGAAGTCTCGGGTTCGATCCCCGGGTCGGCGGGCAAAGTGATACTGAGTTTTTCTATTCAGTATCAGCTCGGAGTCTGGAATTTGTGCCCGATATGGCGATAGGCTCGCCCCCTATCACATCATGGGACGGAATAACGGCGAAAAGTGGGTGCACTAGTTGCGCCTCTGCCTACGCCCTCGGGGATAACAGGCGTGAGTGTGTGTGTGTCAACTTGTATATACGTAATATTTATCTCATGACATCGTTACCTATATTCAGGTCTTTTAAGTTATACCTGACGGATTCTACATAAAAAGATTCTCATACAATTTCAACACTACCACTGTGCACATTACTATTTATTATATAATCGCCATAACAGATAAAAAAAATGTTCTCTAGGGTAAGGAGATAAAATGAATCTATTAATTATTTTATTTTGTTTTTACTGAACTTGAATGACAGTTCGAGGATAACGCTCGCCTGCTAGTAAGCGATACACCAGCCTATAAACAGTAGCAATAATTGTACCTTTAGCACGATAACCATAGCATACCATGTGATTAAAATCAAAATATATGAAAAATGGTAGCACGTGTCTTTTTTTCACGTATGGTATCGTCTAATGCGTTAACTCACTCAAGACGAGATTACACTATACGATAATGCGCAAACTCGTGCTAGGGGTACAGAACTTTGAATTTTATTAATCGCTATAACAAAAGCATATCCTTTTTTAATCGGGTAGGCAAAAGCAGCATGGAATCACCTTTAATTGCCTTAATGTGATAAAAAGGTCGTTGCTATACTGGGCACGAATTCCTTTGACCAGCAACCCACATATATTTTAAACAATAATATCGTATTTTATTTGCTGAAATAAGATCGACGAAGTGATGAATGTATTATTATGAAGTAGGTACAATATCTGGGTGTGAGGGCTAGATTTAAATAATTTTGAGGACTGATTTTCATGATCATCTTTATCATCATCATCAGCCAAATGAAGTATACTGCTGAGTATAGGACTCACCACAATTTCCAGACGGACCTGTTAAACGCGGCCTGCATCCAACTTGCCTTAGGTACAGGTGACCCAAGTTTGCACTAATTAATTAGTATTTAAAGTAATCAGGACATTTTTTTTTCGAGAGAAATTAAATGCACAAAATAATTTATCCACCCATAGGTAACGTTAACAAAATCACCACAGTTTTTTATAAATCGTACTTTTATTCATCTCAATTTGTGATGTGTAAGCGCTTAATATATTATAAACAAGATGGAATTTATGTGATGTAGTCATTTCCCTAATCCCTTTGTTCGGTATTAGTCGACACGCGACGCGACGGAGCGATGGTCGCCCACAGCCATTGAAGTGACATTCAACAGTTAGAAGTCTTTGACTGAAGTAAATCCAGAGGACCCTGCTCCCGATCTTTACTGGGCATTCTTGCACCATAGTCTACTAAATAAATACACTAAGGTCCATTTCACCACTTGCTGATAAGCATTACTTGTCACATAAATGTATAAGCCGATCAAACACAAGTCACACTCTAATTTACGAGCATTAGTGTGACTTTTGTATTATTTTTATTTTTCAGAAGACCTCTGTTTTCAATATCTAAATACAAACTAAAATAGCTATTCGAAAATAATTATTTTATGAAACTAAAACATAATATTGTTTTGTGGATGAAACCCTATTGTATTATATTATACAACACAATATATTCTTGTTAAATTAATAAAATAATGCATTATTGTAAATACATAAAAATAACCCTAAATAGTGTGACAAACGCTTCAATTGAAAATATTTCTTCGATCAATATTATTGGCACATTGTACAAAAGCTTCATAATCTTCATGGGACCTGAAATTTATTTAACTTTAGTTAATAATTCATATGAAATAAAATATAAATACTGCCAGAAGCATTAGTGCATTCAAAAAAATGGGATTAAAACGAACAAACAAGGAGCAAAAAAAACACGTATACAGTTAATAATTTTATTTTAAAATAAAAAAACTTGTCATGACATAAACATCAAAAATCACAGACACATAAAATCAGTTTTATTTGTTAAGTCATTTAGCTACATAAAACAAACGGTGTTAGTAATTGGCAATTGCAATATAAAGAAAGCGATTTATCGCGTTTATTCGTTTTGATAAGGAAACATAAATAGAAAATTGTACAGAAATAAATTCTAGTAATTGAATAAGTTGAAGCCTTGGGAACTTTGTGGAACTATTGTTATGAATAAAACAAAATTTGTTCGTGGCTATTTAAATTTTAGGAAAAAATAAGATTATTTACCAATATAAACTTACTAATCAGTATAAAGTATAAAAAACGTATATTTGTAATAAAAAAAATACACAAATATGAAATAAAAAACGGAATACGCATTGTAATTTACATTTGCGTTAGAAATAAAAACAAAATATGTTTAATTTTACAGTTTTTATACTAAAAAACACCAAAGGATATACACAATACAAATAGGACTAAAATAAAACCCAATATAAAAATAAAGACTGGACAAAATCGTCACAGTTTTGAGCTCGAATTTATATAATAAAATTAAACCAATTTGTTGTTAAACCTAATAATACTAATGATTGTACCGGATGTTTGTGACCAAAAGTAATTAGTAGTAAGTCAATAAATCAAATTGGTTCGAAATAAATATACATATTTTTTAAACGCTTTACACGAATGAATTAATTGCAATAAAACAATGAATTAGACTTCCATTAAAATAAATATTTTTACATCATGGCAAAAACAATTAAAAACTGCTAATACATCTAACCACCATTATTTCAAGTTTTAACAACAATAATGCACAGTATGTAAAACACAAACGACTGGCGTATCAAATTGAAATGTTTAAAATTGACCATAATTTTTATAAATGGAAGCGAGCACTTATACAACGTAAAAAACAACTTCACCCCCGATGTAAAAATATTTTAACGGTTTAAATAAAAAAAATATCAAAACTACGAAGGCTGAATAGAATATTATAGAAGCGAAATGTACAGGATGGAAATACTTCGCAGAGCAATACTTGCTACAGGTTCAAATGAATGAAAATACTTTTGGGCTTTAGCCAAGTACAGTTAATTTAAAATAAACCAATCATTTATTTTACCCTGAACGATATTGCTAATGATAAAACCAGAAAAGCTACAGATTCTAATAAGATCATTATTGAGACTTCAAATTAAACAAATAAATTTGTATTTGGAATCTTACAACATTTCTGGTTTTAATCTTGAGAGGTATATACGTAATGTTAAATTCACTAAAATGTAAGTAAATTGTACTCACTATGGACGTCTATTGACTAGAAGGACAGGAATAGGAGACACAAGGAATCAATCTGTTGTATATAATCTCAGAAATTTTGAGTCATAAATATTACAAAAAGACATCAGATGAAAAGATAATTACAAATAAATTTTGCGAACCTTTTTGTATCTGAGTATCGTCTTTAATTTAAAACTCCACTATTTACCTTAACAGCTAACCTTAACGTACTTGCAGGATAACTACTGAGATGAAAATTGAACGTTTTACCTGTATCCATTTATACAAAATGCACTCATGTCGGTGATACCATTGTCAGTTCTTAACCTGCTTATGACAAAACTACATCAGCTAACTATATATTTGATACTTTAAGCAATTCCTTCTATCTACATATTATGTTACACGTAGTTATATTTAATAGGTACTTTTACGATGTGACCTAGTTTCATTAATGTCTGTCAAACAATAGTTTTTACTATACAGCAAACTGTTCAATATTCAGCACGGTAGCAAAATAAAAACTATTTAACATCACTGGATTTTCAATAAATACTTAAGTCTTGTGATGCTATTGATGTTGGCGTTAGAAGAAATTCAAACATTCGTTAAGAGCTTGACCCTCCCGCGAAATTCATAAACAACCGATTGTCTGGTCATAGACTGGTTCAAATTTGGTTTGTACCTATCACTCTTTTTTCGACAGTGTGAACGAGCAAACAATTATAAAATTGTAATTCTAATTGCACAGAAAACGATTTGCGTTTAATTCGGCATAACACCAGACACGTAACATCAGAGTGCTATTTATTGGTAACAATAATGCAAACAATGCATTGCTAAGATTACCTATACTTTTGACTAAAGGTGTTGATAGCATCGATCTTGATATAAACGAGAAGTATAAAGCTAATAAAAGCGTGTTAATTAGTGCATGTCTTAGTACGCAGCTTTAATTACTAAATCTAAGGAAATTTGTCTTTATGAAGAACTTTTTTCACGCTATTTATAATGGTTATTGAACAAGAGTTCGTAAATGTCCTTCAACACATTTACTTTTTTTGGTTCAATACTTTCAACAATTCTTTACACAAACTTGGACAGAGATATGAGACCAAAAATGCACATATTTTAAGTGAATCCTACTAATATTATAAAGGCGAAAGTTTGTAAGAATGTATGGATGTTTGGATGTATGGATGTATGGATGTAAGGATGTAAAGATGTAAGGATGTTTGTTCCTCTTTCACGCAAGAACTACTGAACGGATTTCGATGAAATTTGGCACACGGGTAGATCATGTCCTGGATTAACACATAGGCTACTTTTTATCCCGGGAAAATTTAAACCGGGACTTTTATCCCGGAAAAACTTTAATGCGGGCGGAGCCGCGGGCAAAAGCTAGTATTGTATAAAAACAACTTTCAAGTCTAAATTTGTTTCTTCCTCAGTTGAAGATAATGACAGTAACTAGAGGATTGTTACATCCGAGCCGTGATTGCATGCCTGACAAGGCTAATTGTTAATAACGGGATATGCAAATTTGACATGCAACTGAGCTGAAGATCGCTACTAGTTTGGCATAGGGCCATAGACATTGTGCCATAAAAAGAATGAGAGCATTTTACTATAACCGTAAAAATACTGTATCAAAGTGACAGATCAAAAGACGGTGAAAAATCACACTTGATGCTTTGCTTTTAATTATAAATCGTTTTAAGCATGAATGTTGCTGCAAATATAATTTATTTTATAATGAAGTAAGGATATATTATCGGCATCACAATAATAAAGAAGTTTAATTGAAAAAGAGATACTTAGCTTACGAAAAATCTCGTCTATTGTGGACACGAGTGTGGGTATCAGTATAATAGTTCATTTTAGAAATTACAGTGATATTTTTTACAGAAGGTATATTAAAGTATTATCCCTTACAAAGATAATGTAATTTTCTACTAACGCCAACACAATACTAACTATAACTATAACTATAATAATTTAACTCCAAATCCCAGGTTTAGCGCCGCTTGACGAGCAATCCTTTGTGTTGCCATCTTGAAGACCACCGTAAAAATTTGGCTTTGCTTGGCTCTTCTGCGAGCTACGAAATACGAAACTTTGCATTATATTCCGATCCAAAAACGTACCAAATAGGCTAAGTTTACCTATAGTTTGACCAAACTTGGTAGGTGTTGATAGCATCGATCTTGATATAAACGAGAAGTATAAAGTTAATAAAAGCGTGTTAATTAGTGCATATGTCATAGTATGCAGGTTTAATTACTAAATCTAAGGAAATTCGTCTATATGAAGAACTTGTTTCACGCTATTTATAATGGTTATTGAACAAGGAAAATTATTTAGAGCTCAACCTTCATTAACCTTGCTACAATTGTGAAGGCATCTCAGTAATTGTGAGTTTTTATGGTAATTTTAAACATGAAAATTTCATTATTAAAAAAATACTGCCACGAAATATTCTAAAGGAAATTTAAAATATATAAATTATGAGTTTCGAATTCATTCAATGAAAATAACTGCTAACGACATCAAATTCTCTGGCAGTGAAATTAAAGAGTTTGCACATTAACAGTACGACGAGTGCAAACGACGCGAATAATCGGTCTAACAATCCTTTTTAAAAACAATACTTTAACACACAAAAAAAATCGGATAACAATTGCTAACTTGGTGTTCTTACGAAATAATGGCACATGCAACACCCAAGAGATAGGCGCTAAATTAAGTGTTGACTGATACACGACTGCCATATAAAAATTGGTGACCGGTAAAAACGGTGGTCTGCGTTCGACGAAATATCTAACTAAATACCCAAACACATGCATAACACTTATTTACATTTTGTTAACATGCATAAATTATACCAAAATAGATACTAATATCAGAGCCAACATTTTACAAAGCAATGACTGCACAAACATGACAAATAAAATGTTTTTCGCTTACTTCCTAAGTGGATGGATGAATATCGTGTAATGTCTGAAAAATAATGGTAAAATGACAACCAATATGACTACTGCTTACTTTAATTCCAACTCTTTATGAGTAATGGCGAAGAATCAAATTGCGTCGAATCAACATTAATTATTAAAGGGAAATGTAGCATAGCGGGTTTTGGTTATAAACCCAAAAGTCAGACAAAATAGTTTAAAACCTACCTACTAAAGTTACTTTTCACTAATTCGCCATGACACTGAACTGATTAGAACTTGAAATTAACGCCTTTAAAAAACGATAACGCAAGCAACAAAAACATGCACTTAAACATGCCTCACATTTCACATGTCATTTTAGTTAATGTACAAACTGTTGTTTTGTTGATTCCTTAAATGCGAAAGTAGCTCTGTCTTGTCTGTCGCGTTTTCACGCCAAAACAACTGAACCGATTTAAATGAAATTGTTACACAGATAGTCTAGAGCCTGAGAAAGGACATAGGCTACTTTTTATCCCGGGAAAATATAAAGCGGGACTTTTGTGCCACATTGTACATCCATGAATCAAATGCCATATTAAATCTAGTAATTCATCGTGGCACCTAGCATACAAACCAAGGAGCGGGCGTCGAACCCGTGCCCTCTGAACTGTCTAGACATTTAAGCGGCATTAAAAACTTAAAACACATTGAACACACTTGCTATCTCCTTTTGTAAGCGTTTAAAAGAAACGAAGTATACCCTACTGCCAGTAAATTTTATCTTTTATTCTTAAAGTGTCTACAGAAAAACGTCTTCAAAAATTTCCCCGGATCTGGAACGGTTATACCATTAAATTTGACAATGGTTCAATACGAGCTGGTATCTCTTCTATCAGAAAGCATTATTCCAATGTGCTAACTAGACAAGCTTAGGTATATAATCCTACTGACGTTAGAGACTCCCTATACACCCGTCATTATTAATACGAACAATTAAATTATCCAAGCTCAGATAGTAAGAATAGACTTCAAGTGACTCTTGAATTCAATCAGTTAATGCCTCATCCGTTATCAACATCCTTTTAAACCATATCACTATGAGATTATCAGGTAAATTAATACACTTCATTGAAATCGTTATCAGAACCCACGCTTATGACATCATGCAAATATTAAGCATATTTTTCCGAAATTAATGAATCAGGTAGTTTGCATTTCTACAGAAAAACAAGACAGCTAAGCTGTAGAGGCACGAAAAGCTAGATCTATTTTTAGAATAAATGTGGTGACTTATATGGATGGCTCTGTCTTAATAATTAAGAAACCGACGTGACGTGACATAACAGCTTTACTGTTTACTGCCACAGAGCTTGTCGCAGGCCGAAGCATCAGACACTCCCCTTCTAAACATCTTCATTGCTTACACAGCTCGACAACACATGAAAATTCCCTCTATCTTGACGTTCCACTTTCAGATAAACTATAAAACAAGAAGAGTAGACCACCTGATATATCTACGTGTTCCTAAACACAAATTATTGACTCAAAATATTACCTAGCGCATGAGTCTCGAGAGGTCAACATTGACTCACAGCATCCCACTCACATCCTACGTGACATGTAGAACGTAAGAGGACAGACTGTTTTATGGTATCAATGTAATGTATTAATCACCGTAGAATAATTGATTATCGCAAGTATGACTGGTCTAATGACCTTTATTGCAGATCAACATGCATTCTACTGCAAATAATATATCAACATAAACAATTTATGTTAATTAAGTTCATATGATAGAGCCACGCTGAATCATTTTTGTCTACAGAGTATGATGTCTACAGATTGTTAGTCGCATTTCGTATAATATGATAGTTTTCCAAAGGTCCAAAAACATTTCTAATCTTTGACTATTCGGGTGGTGGATTTGACCGTGACAAATCATGCTTTAAAAAATCTTTAATAGTATAAATACAATACTACTTGCATAAAACATATCTCGAACATTGCACAATAATATGATACACCAGCTGTGTCTACAGACCAACCAAATAAAACCGTGATAATTCTACACACTATGCACATTTATGGTTATATAAAATAAATGATGTTCTAAACTACAGACTTAAATGTACAATGGTTCTTAAAAAGGAAAGGTACAGGTCCGTCTAAACTCAAAATTAATGTGAAACTAAAAGCCAATTTAAAAACAAAGAGTGTCATTAGAGTTTGGAGTTTTAAACGAATGTCATTAGGTCACAAAACATATCTAAATTGTACAACTGGTCAAATAGCTGAAACAATTTTATGCCTGCCTGCGTAAACCAATTTACATGATAGAATTTACAATTATGTAGGATTTATTTTTATTATACCACTACACCATCATTATACAAAATTAAGCTGTAATTTCGATTTGTTTGTACGCGCTAAATTCTAGAAGTTGTGCTATGATTTCGACTTCTTTCACTAATAGAAAGGTATTATACCGGAGTGTTGCCGGCTACTTTTTATCCCGGGAACGGCTTTTACGTGGGTGAAGTCGCGGGCAAAAGCTCGTTTTATTCAAAACATTACATAGAAGATATAATTGACATGATGATATGCGTTTTGATAGTATTATATTGCGGTGGGCGTGTTTGGTTAAAATAACTAAATAAATCTGTTTTCAGTACTTTAAGGTTATAGACGCGGTTTTTTTAATGGGATTAAAGCACGACAAGCAAACTGCCTCAGCGATAGTAACGGCCGCATATTTACATAAACATAACCCTCCTTCTTTCGTAGTCGGGTAAAAATAGTGAACATATCTCAAAAAATATGTCTTAGAAATTAGTATTATATGGCATTTGGCTGAGCTCGCCACCTATTTGATAGCATAATTTGAGCATACATATAATTTTTTTAAATTTCTGCTTTCAAGTAATTTGAAAAGTTTACAAGTACGAAATATCATAGTATTTTATATTTAAAATTTATAAAAATACATGAATAAATTATCTATATTTTGTGTGAAAGTAACATAATTGGGCACAAATTCTCAAACATGATAACTGTAAAGATAAAAAGCTAGTGAATTAATTAATTCAAGAAGTGATAAATTACCTTCAATCCTATGTGTCATAGATATTTATTACTAATGATTATGAAATTGAAATTTAATGAATTTGCCAGATAAAAAAATCTATAAATATTTTATCGTAAATAATACGTTTTTATTCTAATGAGCGTTTAATCAATGAAATACACAACTGAATGATAACAGATACAATTATTTTTTTTGTTGACGCGGAGAAAGTGACTTATTACTACCGCCCAGTGTTCAAGGGGAACGACTGAGCGGTTGTGTTGGGTTCACCGTGCCTTACGACCCGACGTTGAGCCGCCCGGAGAGAGGGAAACGTCGGGCGATCGCCGGGCCGAGTCCCTAACCTATGTACACCGCACGGCATATCAACTAAAACTCCGCGGTGGCCATCTTCGGCGCATTAGGGACGGCTGCGGGCTTCCTCCGACTCACGTCTAAGTTGTCGTCCGCAACCGCCCCTGCGCGTACCGCTGTTGCGGTCCGTCTCCTGTTGTTGCGGGGGTTCAGAAGCCCCTGTACACCGAAGGACGCCCTTGGCGTCCGAGGCAGCGTGAGGCACGCTGCCGTCCATCACGGGGGTCACAGAAGTTGGCTAGACTAATAGGTGGACGGCCCCTCCCGCCCACCCGTGACCCCCGGAGGCCCCTATTAGTCGCCTTTTACGACAGGCAGGGGATACCGTGGTGGAATTCTCCAAACGCCCCCAATCCACAGGGCGGGATAACAGATACATTGCGTTTGCATAATAGCAATATCTATACCTGGCTACAATCACTAACTCATTAAAAAAGGGATAGGAATAAGTTATTATACGAATGTGTTTGAGCCTCCAGAATCTGTGTAAAACGCAACAACAAGGAAGATATGTCGCATTGGGTTTCCGTCAGATAGTGACCACGTTTTAGAAAAAATTGTCTACAGGTGCCTCGAAATTTTTTCTAAACCTACCCAAACGTATAATATCATACAGATAACCTACTATTTATTTTAGTATCATAACAAACGATCAAAGGACTCCGTCACAAACACTTGACAATAAGGAATTTTTCTTCCAAAAAAGATTGCATCAGGCATGATAATTCCAAGAAATTTTGTTCCCAAGCAACATTTACAAAGCATGCTACTGTAACAATAACTTGTGTAACATGCATACCAAACAATGGCATAGGTGCATTGGCAATGGCATTAAGAAACGCTACATCCGGAATGTTTTGTTTGTATTTATAAAATCAGAAATTTAGTTTCCTCAATCAGTGTCAACATGAAAGTAATGTCTCTATAATTAGCAAAAGAAAAGATAAAAAAACAGTGCTGAAAGA
This sequence comes from Lapara coniferarum, assembly GCA_949316025.1. Classification (NCBI taxonomy): domain Eukaryota; kingdom Metazoa; phylum Arthropoda; class Insecta; order Lepidoptera; family Sphingidae; genus Lapara; species Lapara coniferarum. Next base: position 41,725,694 of record OX438919.1, on the reverse strand, counting down.
ACTACTGATAGAGCCAGTCTCCTGTTGGGGAGGGGAACTCAATTTCACTTTGCCTGACCTGGGGATCGAACCTGAGACCTCAGCATTGCAGTCATACCATAATACAACTACGCCACTGAGGCAGTCAATCTTAATATATTGTATTAATGAATATACTCCGAAAGGTGTTCTCTAATGTGGATTCTCAGTGTATAGCAACATAGAAAAGAAGAGAAATATTATATTTAATATATTTGACCACATCCAAGACAAAACTTGCATCACACTTACACAACAAAAATCACACTTTCACCCAATCTTAAAAAATAGTGCTATTGTAATGTATGTCTTTCTGATATACACATACAGATGATTTTAGGTTGTAAACCCACATGTTAAAGATGGACATTTGTTTAAACATAATGTTTTATCATTTCATAGTGAATTTAAAATGCTTATTGTCACAATTTTTTTCATTAAATTCCATATATTTGCTTCTCATAAGTTATCAGTTATTACTGTTTTTTATAACCAATTATAGTGTACTTTTATCAACACTTTGTTCAATAGATTACCTATTAAATATATACCTATTAAATTTATATCACATGAAAAGGGAGATGATATCCCAGGAATCAAAGCACATTTTTTAATAATAATCCAAAGTTAAGAAGTTTTGTGTGGAATAACACTTAATAATTTTTACCATTGGAAAATATTATATTTACATCCCTGTTGGTATTTTACATGAGCAGCATGCTCGCCTTTTTAAAATTTCAATAAAAATATATAATATTAATAAAAGAGATAATTATTATAGCCATATTTTTTGCACACCAATCCCCATAACTACAAATTAAGGCATGTAACACATATTGTCAGGGATAGTACATAACCACATAACCAGCACTGGTAAATACCATGTAAGTGAGGAAAAAAGTTAATTGAAATTGATATGACACTAAACTTATGATTGATAATACTGTATTTTTTTTTCACTTACGTGGTATTTCCATATGCTAATTACGCAGTATTGGACTATCCCTGACGATATAATACACCTAATATAAATAAATGAGAAACTACAATAGCAACTACAGTGTACCAAATTATCTATGATTTTTTTATTTCCAAGCCAGTAAGTGAACCAGTAAGCATGCAAAGCCCACACCACAAAAATTAAGCTAGATAGTCACATAATTTCATAAAACTCAATGAATAAGTATTGATTAAGCTTATATTATCAGAAATGTGGCAGTTCTTACATATAAAACATTTTTTTCTTATCAATTTATAGTGATTATGAAATTAGGTAACGATTGATAGTTTACATAGAGAAAAGCATTTGTTTTATGGGTAAATTATATATTCTTACCTCAGCATAATTCTGAAGTTCTCCAGTTGCCGTATACTATTAGATAGTCTGGCAAAAGCGTTGAACAAAGCAACAATTTCCGTTCTCTGGAGTCTTTTATGAATTTTATGTCTCAACAGAAGTTTTCCCTGGACTGGATCACTGTCTGGACTATTCCATTTACCAGAGAATAATATTTTCAAAGCTGTACCCAGTCCTTGTGTCTGCAACTTGCCCCATAATTTACATTTATCGCATCCCACACAATCCATAATCCTGGAGATGTTACGGAAATGCTCACGGAATTCTATTTTCAATTTAGTGGCTTGACTACCACCAGCAAACATAGACGATTCATTAAAATGTTCTGGGAATGAGTAAATTACACCAAGCATGTTACGGATCGCATCTCTAGTTTCATCATCCTCTGTGGGGTTGCCAGTAAAGTATTCTTCATGTTCTAAATACGGACCAGCCTTTGCCAAAGCCCTCATTTCCAATAAGTACACAAAATACAAATTTTTCAACCAACTTGTGCTTTCTCCCATTGTTTGGGATGGGTCGAATCTCCTCTGAAATTCTTCCAAGTTTGGACCCCATTCTCCCTCAGGTGGGGCTGCAAAACCAACACCTTTTTCAGACAGTAAATACTTTGAACATAAATGAATGTTAATGCTAGTGTGTAGTCCAGAAACAGCTCTGTAAAATACTCTCTTCTCTAAGCACATGTTGCTTAAATCTGAGCTCAAAACAAATGGGAAAGACTCATAGGGATTAGGCTTGGGACGGAAACAATTCTCTTGGTAGATACTCCTCCATATCCGATGTGCTGATGGACCTTTGTACCCAGTGTACCGTTCAGGGTTTAGTGTTAAGTCCACATAATCCGCATCAATATCTCTATCATCACTTTCACAGAAGTTGTCATGAGTTTGATCGTACACATTCCACTTTGCTATTTCAAATTGATTGGCAGCACTGATGGTCATGTTGAGGTAGCCGAGCTTGGGATCATGATCTGCATCCGAGCCACAATCAGACTCAGCTTCTTTAGAGTATTTTAAGGCGGGAACCTCGACAACATTGTCATTATTGTAGCCATTTTCGTAACCAGGTACACTTTCTTTCGAACATGTTTTTATATGGCAATATTTCATTGCGCATCTACTGTCGTCGGCCCAGAAAGGACATTCCTTTTTCAAATTTACTTTGTAAAAGCGGAAGTAATCTTTACTTACAAGGCTCTGTATCCGAGGGTATATTTTCACATTATTGAAGTAATCAATTGTATCGACATTACAGGAGCAGTCACCTAGGGCGCCGTGCAGGTCGTCGAAGCAGGCTGTGCTATCGCAAGGCTTAGTTTCGTACAACACTGTGTCGTAACCGACCGCTTGAACCACAACTAGAGCGAAAATTATAAACACAGTGTAATATTTTTTATGCGCCATTGTCGTTAAAGTCTTTTGCATCACATGAGTATTAAGGAACGGACATGCGAACATTCCCGGGGCACACTAACAACTGTTTGATTTCGGAGGTGGGTACTGAGTATTCACATCGAGGTGAAAGTAAACACGTATGACTCGATAACGGAGGACGTGCACGAACAAACGTTCACACTAAACATGATTTCAGACTGTTTTGACCTCTTTGGTTTTGACGGATGAAATGACAGTGAATCGGTATCCCATTTGACAAATCGATCGGCTGAGGCTAAGTCGCTATTCCACGTCAGAATTAAAGGAATGTTGTCATACACGTTTTATCTTTGTTACTCATATTGTTATGCAATTCTGCTTCTTTCTATAACGCTGATTTTATTCATGTAAAAAAAAGAGGAAGATTGGAACGTGATTGTCAAATATCATTTTTTTTTATAATTTTCTCTTATATTGAAGGCAAAGGGTTCAAGCCCATACAGCCTAATTTTAAGTGATATTTTTGGTTCTTTTTTTAACTAAGTATAGGCGGTCTTATCGCCAAAAAGCGATCTCTTCCGTGCTGACCTACGCTGATTGTGAGAGATATATGAAGTGATGAAAGGGGTGTATCATCTGTAGTGATGTATAAAACAAAGTCGCTTCTCGCTGTCTGTCCCTATGTCCTCATGTCCCTATATATGCTTAAATCTTTAAAACTACGCAACGGATTTTGATGCGTTTTTTTTTAATAGATAGAATGATTCGAGAGGAAGGTTTATATCTATAATACATGCATAATATAATAGAAGAACATTGGTAATTTTAGAGGTTTCTAATATGATGTCGTAAATAAACTCATTTTTTACGCTTACATTGCAGACCCTGGCTAAACCCTACGAGATAGATCAAAATAATGTACTACACTTTTGTACACCTTAAAAATATCTACAAAAAAGTCGGCGATAGCATATGTCTATCTCTTACGGATAGCCCACAATAACCATTTTTTATCCTTTACTTTTGACGAGAAATAATGACTTATTTACGAAGCTATTTTAAGCAATACAGCATTGATCCTTATCCAATTAAGTTCCATAAATATACTGTGTATTTAATATAGATCAATATGGCCCTTTACAATATGTATTTTACATAAATATTTTCGACTATATTACAGATTAAAAAGGCAGGGACATAACTGTTGCGGTGGTACCGGCCGGGGGGGCTGGCGGCGCGTATCTATAAATGAGAAAAAGTGTGGAGATAGTTTGAGACCCAGAGGAGGACATAGCCTATTTTTATCCCGGAAGAACATAACCCAGAAATTTTATACCGGTTTTTATTTCTCGCGAGTGGGGCCGTCACGTTCACGCCACTGAACTGGTTTCATTTCAGCATGTAATATTATGCTTTGCTACCTGTGCGAAGCCAGCCCAGGCCGCTAGTACTGTATATATAACAATTTAAAATTAATAGATATATCTAATATATCATAATACTTACATCATCATCATCATCAGCCTTTATCAGTCCACTGTTGGACATAGGCCTCCCCTAATGAGCGCCATAGCGCCCTATCTTCAGCTTGCCGCATCCAGCATCTACCTGCAATCTGTCGAAGATCGTCATCCCACCTGGCCGGAGGGCGACCTACACTACGTTTGCCCAGTCGCGGTCTCCACTCAGGAACACGTTTACCCCAGCGGTTGTCGGTTCTTCGCGAGATATGGCCAGCCCACTGCCACTTCAGCTTGCTAATCCCAGTGCTGGATTAAGACAACTTGATGCCCTAAGCAATTCATGCCTGTGGGGCCCCGCTACCATAAGTAAACTAACATCAGTCTTTAATCGCGCGGATTTTTCAACAGCTTTACTTTTGTGTGCTAGCACTTTTTTTTGTGCTGTTTCTGGTGCCAAGTCAAGTTGTGATGCCCTAAGCAATTGTTAATTTGCTTATGGGCTAATCCGGCACTGGCTAATCCCAAAGGATTAATAGCTCAAAAGCTATGTCGATAACTTTGGTTCTCTGTCGGATGTATTCGTTGCGAATCCTATCCTTCAGAGAAACTCCGAGCATAGCTCTCTCCATAGCCCGCTGAGCGGCTTTAAACTTTAAACTTTTTTACTTTAACTTTACTTTATACTTATATACAATATATAAACTATAATATTTAACGTAAAACAATAGCTAAGTTAATAGGTATTAAGCTCCGGTTACCTATATATATAGATGTATGGAAAAACCCTATAAAGTATTTATGGACACCGGTGTCCGTCGCAGGGCTTGACAGACTACTAAATACTATAATTAATATACGATATCACTCAATAATTACCAACTTAAGGAAAGATTGTGATTTTTTTCTTGTTGTTTAAAAACATATAGTAATGGAGCTTTCCTGATAAATGAGGGCAATGAGTTCCATAAACGAACAGCCTGCACACTACACAGTAAAGGAACAGTCATAGAATGTGCTGTCATGCAGACGAGTCTTGAGTTTTAGGTTTATTGACGACCTTAAAAAATGGGCCTGAGAGTTATGAAGAAAATTAAAACGTTCTTTAAGATAATGGGGAGAGGAGGGATTAAACAAAATATTAAATACAAGAGAAAGAATGCGAGTATTTCGACCGAAACTAATAGGCAGGCACTTGCAGGAAGACAGGAAATGTGATCATATTTGCGTAAACAACTTATTATGGTATTATTATTTTTTTGTTATTATATCTGACCGGATAGCGAGCACCGTACATAAGGTTTTAAAACCTGCTACAGTGGCCCACGTAAGAGTGCCGCATTCCGACATCAGCCTGTGTATGTCCAGTTCTAGCAGTCCGGCATAATTGTGTCAACTGACGAGGGATAATCATTGCTCGTCAGTCGACATTATCTGGACCCCTCTCCGCCTAACATCTAGGGTATCCAGATTGAAAAATCGAAATATCTGGATAATATTTCAAAATATCGGGATTTTGGAGTTGTTGTCTGGAGAAATACGCTAAAGGCATAATTATCATCATCTTTTGAAATATTAAGTTCGTTTAGAAAATCGGAGAGCTCTACCCAAGTAAATAAAATTCACCTTTTCAAATTCTAATATCATAAAATATACATTCAGAACATGATGATAAGCCGTTTGTCGGGAGCTTTTGTTATTTGTCGGGACATCACACAAATTATCGGGAGAATCCAGACGATTCCCGACCATTTGGCAACCCTTCTACCATCGGATGCAGTGGGGTCACTTTGTCGTGCCGTATAAAAGAATGAGCTAAGAATCGAACCAATTCAATACGATGTGAATTTCCACTTCACAGTCTATAGGTTTTTACTTGACCAACCGACTGCCTCGGTGGCGTAGTTGTATTACGGTACGACTACAATGCTGAGGTCTCGGGTTCGATCCCCGGGACATCATGGGACGGAATAATGGCGAAAAGTGGATGCACTAGTTGCGCCTCTGCCTACCCCTTCGGGGATAAAAGGCGTGAATGTGCGTGTATATGTTGACCAACCGCCGTTTCAATAAATGATCTAATAGTTTTTTCAATCTACCACGATATTAGATCAGTAAACCATGTATTTTTTACATACCATACCAGCTCTGCCCACGGCTGAGCACGGGCCTACTCTATAATTGAGAAGGTTTAGGCCCTAGTTCACCACGCTGGCCTAGTGCGAGTTGGCAGCAATCACATATCTTCGAAATTCTAATGGAGAATTCTTAGGTCTGCAGGTTGCTTTATGTTTTCCTATCGTTAAAGCGAGCGATAATTACAAAGAATACACACATAACTTTTTATAAAAGTCAAAAGTGTGTGCCATTGGTTATTGAACCTGTGGACGTTCGTCTCGGCGGTCTGTGCCACTCCCAACTAGGCTCATCACCGCTTTAGTCTTTAATTGTAAGCATGTTTGATATGCTTACAATTAAAGACTTAATATTTTGATTGGTTTATTCTCGGGACCGGATCGAATAATAACATTGGGATCGTTTAATGAAAACGTTCGTTAACCAAGTAACTTGACTTACACAAGTAAGCGATGGGCGGCAAATAAAATAATAATTCTTTTATTATAGAAAATTTAATTATCGTCGTAAAATAAACGTCATCCACAAAGCAGTTTCAGCGGAAATGCACAAAGAGATTCAAAATAGATTCAATGTTTTGCTCCCGTCGAGTGTCTATTTACATAAATATCAAAACACGACAATAAATCACGTTATTTAAGAAATGCACTATTTAAAGAACAATGTTTGTATATTGGACGCACATGAAAGTTCAATTAAGAAAATACTTTTAAATTACAATATAGAAATTCTGTGTATTATAAACATTAAACAGTCGCTTATCTAACTTAAAATATCTTAATTTTACAATTCATAATCAATAAATTTATGTGTAACAAAAGAAAAAAACCTAACCTAAGTTAGCAATAAGGTACAGTTCTTGGTACATCTAACCTTGTCATCAACGTAATATTGATACATGTAGATATATAACAGAAAATACAACAAAGTACCGTCTTATAAAATTTGTCTCCAAAAATATGCGCTCGTCTGTATTTACCACATTTAGTATTCCCGAAAAAGCTTATTTATAGATAAATATAAAAGGTAAAAATTGTGAATAAATTCCCAAGCTTCGATTTTTTTTAGTAGATAGATAAAGCCGAGAATATCTTAATTCCATCCATAATAATTGTTAAGGCGCAAATTTCCGAGACTTGAAGGTGGGGCTTGCTCGAGACATGGTCTACAATATCTTAACTTGTACATAATGTATGTCGTTGAATTGTTCTTATTTTCCAGGTGATGCTATCGTTTTAGGCGTACCTGCAAAGGAATAACAGCGTTCAAATTTCGTAATTGGCAACATTTTCATATGAACGACAATAACAAATTAATGAGAATCAATGAAAATACTGGTACCAAATGAAAAAATTAATAACAACAAAAACACAAACACAGACAACATAGAAATTACGTTTTTTACAATTTGACGCCATTACCAAATATGTTTTCCTTACCAACACAATACCTACGATTCTATTTTTTTATGCTTACACCTAAACCCTTAAATTACAATATACATATTATTAAAGTATATATTAATTATTTCAGTTATTCCTGTCTTCAAAAGGTATTTATTTATTAATAATATTTCTTCAAGTAAAAAGATTATATCGTGGTGTTTCGTTCTAAAACACGAACGTATAATTAATTTGTTTAATATTGCTTTAATGTTTTTTAAGCAGACAACAGGAACAATACTATGTTCTTCGATTTCAATAATCAAAATAAAATTATGATTTACTACAAAAAATATCGAGGCCCCACTAAACCCAGTAATGCACATATCAATGTACAAAGACCGTTAAAATATATTCAAAATTCGAATAGCTCAGGCCTTAGAACAATGTTATAGAAAAGTTAAAAAATTGGGATTTTTTTACTGAGTTATATACAAAAAAAAACATAAAAACATGCATATTAGTACTTTACGTGACTTACCCTATAATGCGTGCATGCCATGCCTTTAGCTTTTTTACAGTCATTCGTGCATTTAAACCACTCAGTGAAAAAATATTAATACCCCTAAATGTTCAAATTGACATTTTTCTGCATTCTAGGATTTCGTGTTTTCATTTTCATAAGTGAAAAACAAAAAAAAACTCGTGTATGATGAGAAATATCTAAATTGCAAACACATTCATTTATTCATAATAATATTCAATATTTATTTTTAAGAAAGAAGATCGAAAACACTAATTAAGAGATTCACTTATTAAAGATCAAACAACTTGTATTTTTTAATAGGAAAATTCACTATATCTTTTGATATTGGATACTGATGCAATAATGTAATACAATTATGATTTAAATCTTATATTTCGCATATTATAATTTATAAATGTTATAAAATACACTTTAAATAGTTAAATGGGCAATTTTACAAAAACACCTATCTTTACGAAAATATAAGCAACACCAAGAAGTATTTATTCTATAAAAATAAATAGAGATTCATCGATACATGTTTAATACAATGAATATTTTGGAAATATCAATAACTTTTCGTTTTCCTACTTTAAACATCAATTATTATCTTCTTTTGAGATTCTACAACTATTTAACACTTATGGTGGTTGCGAGAAATAAAGGCTTTCGCATATCTAGAAAAACCTTTTTAATCAAAATAATATCAACTCTATACACATTCTGTAGCTTTTAATGAATGCTATAAAAAGATAGCCCTCGTTTTATTTTTAATTATCAAAACAATCGCGTAGCATTAAAGTAATATAAAATGAATAAACTATTTAAAGTTAGGTCTGAAATAAATAAATATTATGATATATTTCAAATTTCGAATAATCGAACATTTATAAACCGAACGATAGTACGAAAGTCCTTATTTGTACGAAATACATTTTTCGATGTAATTAATATTATAGCGTATATATATATATATCAAATCTCTAATCTAATTTTATATCAAAGACATTCAACTGTATAGTTGTTAGTTATAGACCGGACATCAGACCCAAATATTTCGTCCAAAAGTTTATTACCAATGTCGCTATGATATCCTGTGGTATTTGATTAATTATATACCTAGATAGACACTGACCGTTTCAAACGCATTCAAAAAAACGGGGACCGTTCACCACTAAATGAGTTCGAGTGAATTAATTTCTGTCGTTTTTCATGGATATAATTTTCTCCCCGTTTTAATAGAAACCATGTAATAGCTGGTATCATCATGCGCGCACACAAGGATACGCAGCATGATGCAGCGATAGCATATGAGACAGCTGTCACGCATACTAGCTTAAGAAAAGTTGGCCTGTGGGGCTAGGATGTGAAAAAAAAAACACGATGCGTCTCCGCTTCGTTTTATTGTGATTGGTTGAGTGACTGACGTATCGGTATTTTGATGTTTGTGATTGACCGAGAGACCGACACGTCAGTCTCACAACCAATCACAATAAAACGAAGCGGAGACGCACCGTGTTTTTTTTTTCACATCCTGGCCCCACTGTTTATTTTAGTTCCATTACAGCGCGTCACTCTAAGTATATAATTAATCAAAGCCTGTGGTCATATCTGACACATCCATGTAACAAGACGTCTCGGTATGCCCAAATTTTGTAAAGAAAGCAATATTTCGGAAGGAAATATGCCAATTTGCGCATTAAGATCATGTCAAAGTATGTTCTAATGCATTTTACAGATTTACTGACGAACAGGCTCAAAATTTTTGCATGAAAATTTTCCCAATGTCCACTCTATATATCTTAGAACTCTTTGTTCTATATAAAATCGAGTTAATTTATAAATCGCGATGACATTGTCTCGAATTATATCGCTACTTAAGAAACAAAACCAGATATTTCTATATCGGGTTTTGTAAATATATTTTATTCATTCAGTGTCTCATTTTGTCGACTGATTCATATGTAGTGAATATTTTCTGAGGTTTTACTTACATGTGTTGAAAGTTGAACTAGTGTTGTCTCCTAAGTAATAATATAGTTTCCAATAAAAAATGCAGACATTAACAATCACTATGAATTTAATAGTACTTCAAGATGGTTTCAAACCATATGTATTTCAATTCCCTTATCATGAAATGTTATCTATACATTGTCTGCAAGTTTTATTTAAAACACTGGTCTTTTATATTCGTATATGCTTACTATATTAAGCAATAATTTAAGAATACAATAAACCGTTAAAGATGTTAAATGCGTACAAAATTGTTAGAAAAATTATTTTATAAGCATATTTTAGTGTATTACCATAAATAAGCTATAACACTTTGTCTTAAAAGCTGTCAAAATTGTATTTTTTCTTCGAGAGAATTTTTAATTTCAGCTATCTCCGATGAAGTAAAAAAATTGTCAATGACTGGGTAGAAATAATTAAGTTCAAGTCGTGTTAAAAAATAATTTGACTTGGTTAAATTTGGACCAGTAATAAATTTTGGAAATGTAATGTGCATCCTTGCATCGATAATTTACATCTGTTTTCAAAAGGGATTTTTTTTTTTACAACTGCGAACTAACATCAAAACTTTGATAGAAGCCATTAGGTGTCAAAAGGTGGGCGGGCTTCTGAGTCCCCGCAACAACAGGAAAAGGACCGCAACAGCGGTACGCGCAGGGGCGGCTGCGGACGACAACTTAGACACGAGTCGGAGGAAGCCCGCAGCCGTCCCTAATGCGCCGAAGATAGCCATTGAAAAAAAAAAAGGTGTCAAAACTAAAGTATACGAGACTATCCCGCCCTCACACCCACCACTGCAACTCCTGTAAGCCAGGATCGGCAGTGGCACGGATTTTATGACACCGAGCGGTGAAGCTCGGCGAGTCTCAGAGAACACTATTAGTCTTAACTCACAACGAAGTTAATCAAATAGAAGAATAGGGAGGAGTTAGAAATATATTTTCCACTTCCCTCCATAGCAAAGCGGGAGACAAAATAATGAACTAAAAAGGTATTTTATCCTTTTATTGAGATTTTTGCAACTGGAAAAGTCAGATGTAAAGCACCACGGATAAAATTAAAGGGGTCCTATTATTTGAACTGTTAGACTTGATTCCAATAGTAGGTATGGCAAAAACGCCGGAAAGCACGGAAATTCTGCCTAGTTTCCATTAGGTCCATGTAGTATACAACTCCAAATGTTATTTGTATACTAACATAATGTTGCGCTCACTTTGCCAAAGACTACACTCCCAAAGTATTTCTTTCTTTCTTTCTTTCTGATGCGCAGGTTGTTCAACGTTCAGATTGTTGTAAAACTAAAGTATAGTCAAACGATCTCCTCACACAACTTTGACTGATTTTAATGAACGACCCTAATCTTAATCGAAGATTAAATGCAATCCTGAGAGTAAGCCGATGAAACTCATTTGTAAATGTCAAATTACTTTATCCTGATTGGTCCATTTTGGCGACGGATCGAAAAAAGCGGTTGGAATCTTTAATCTCTATCGGCGGTAAGTAGATACAATTTTGACAGCGTGTTTGGTTTTATTCGTGCTCGTGTTAATTTAGCCATGAATATCACTTCAAGTTTATAAAAATATTGAATATTATATAATCAGTGATGAGTTTTAAATTCTGAAGTGAAATTCTTAACCAATGAAGGCATTATGTCTGTATAATGTGCACAATAACAATAATTCAAAATTATATGCAAAGTTATTGCAAATTTGAATTTATAATGGTTAACTTAAGGCATATTATATGCCGCAGCTAAAATTATTTTTGTGGTAATTTTTTTGGCCACCATAGAATAATACCTTCATTTAGAAACAGCCATGCAGTGTTCACATCCCTTGTTAAGTCAAAAAGACCCAAAAAATAATTGTGTTCATAGGTACCAGTTTTAATGTACAAAATATTAGTAGCGTGACCTTCTGTCCATGTTTCTTATGGAATTGGCGAGGTACAGCGCAAATAGGGCCCCGACCACCTGAAAAGAGAAAAACAAAGTTATAAACACACTTGTACACTCCACACACTTGCTCATTGCTGAGGCCTCGGGTTCGGTCCGCGGGTCGGTCAGTGACATTGGATTTTCTACTCAGCTGAACCTGAGTCGAATTTGTGCTCGATATGCCGATAGGCTCGCACCCTATCACATCATAGGACGCAATACGTACGGCGAAAAGTGGGTTCACTAATTGCACCTCTTCCCTTTTGGGGATGAGTGTAAAGGTATATATAATACAATGTATAGTATCAACTAGAGCGTCAATATGTCGTCAAAAACTTTGTCCCATGTAAAATACGGATGAAGTCATTGCCATATCGGAGACGAATTAGAAAAAAATGGAAATAAAAAAATAGAGCAAACATAGGCTACGTAGAACCTGCAGTAGTACCGCGTAACCGTCTTATTGAACAGACTGGAATAATTATATCGATTGGCGAGAAATTACTATCTCTTGACAATCGGTAATCTCTCCACTCCGCGTACTATTAAGTACAGAGATGCTGTGACCGTATAAAAATCTCTAAAAAAACGACGGAATGAGTAACCTCACTCTGTTGAAGTCGGTTAATATACACACCTCGACGCAAGCAATACCGATGGCAACCCCAGCGATGGGTTTGTTCCATTCGTCGTATTTCCTCGGGATGACCGTTGAGCAGCCCTCATACGAGTTGAGCGCCGTGCAGATTCCCTCCACGCCGAGGAATTGATGATCGCAGCACGATGGCGGCAGGTTGGCCACACCAGTGATCCCGTAGTAGTTGGCGCCGTTCTTGCCACAGCATTGGAACTGAGGACAATGATGGTGATGAAGAGGTAAGCTATTTGGAGTTTTGAGACCAGTTAGCTATGGACTCCGAAATGGCACGCAATGGCGATATTCAGACGAGTGGATTCACTTACAACCATTCCAGAAAATTACTAAGGAATTTTGACAAATTGATCATGAGATGAGCTGGCCGCTCGCCTGACGAGCGATACGACCACCCATGTCACTTTCAAAATTACACTCGTCATATTGACGGCATACATAGTTGCCAAATAAGGGTTTTTTTTTTTCTCAAATTTGGAGGTTTCTTAATACCATAGGGGACTAAATGGTTAGGCGGATATTTGAGGAAGATTTTACAGTGTATTTAAAGCAAAATATTGTATTTCTTTACAATACATCCCTCATGAACAATGAAAAGCCCAAGGTTCTGATTTTTTGCCAATATACCGATTTCCTGATAACCTTTCACTTAGATTGGGGATTACGTTGCATTAGTTTGGATTCAATTGCAGTCATGTGGCTGTTGAATCCTGTTAAATCTCAAATCAATAATCACACTGGTTATAAATTAGTCTCACCTGTTGCTGAAGGTTGTTGATGAGAGATTCGGTCGGCTTGTCAACGGTCGGGCCAGACCTCTTGTCGAACAATGTGTCCACTGACTTAGCGATGCTGCTCTTGATGCTGTCGCCGTACACGAACATGAGAATTGCTAGCGCCACTTGCACGATAATTATTATCAGAAGGAAGATCGCATACTGAAACAAAAAAATATTATAAGTAAAATAAGTTTGATTTCACACTCACGCCTTTTGTCCCCGAAGGGGTAGGCAGAGGCGCAACTAATGCACCCACTTTGCGCCGTGCGTATTCCGTCCCATGATGTGATAGGAGGCGAGCCTATCGCCATATTGGGCAAAAATTCCAGACTCCGGGCTGATACTGTACAGAAAAATCAAATATCATTTTGCCTGACCCAGGGATCGAACCCGAGACCTCAGCATTGCAGTCGTAACGTAATACAATTACGCTACCGAGGCAGTCAAGTTTGATTTCGTACAAAATTTTGGTACCTACGTGTAGACAGGGCCGAATTAGCCTAACGGAAAATTAGGCAACTGCCTGAGCCCGGCATTGACAAGAGGCCCTTCGTCCCGAAAAAAATTAATGTGAATATATTTAAGGATTCTTATTTAATGAACCCATTACTTGATTTTTACAATCATTTAATTAGGTTAGGGTAGGAAAAATATATTTTAGGAAGTTAGATCCTTATCTATATAAGGGGTACCAAGGAGGGGAATGCCTAGGGCCCTGACATTCTTGATCTAGCCCTGCATGTAGAAAATAAACTTTTCTAATCCTATATTATGATTTTTATACAATATGATAATGGCCATGTAGTGCCTGGATTTATGCCTGTAAAGGAGTAACACGCAGTTAGTAATTGTTATAATTGCTAACAGATGTCGCTGGTCATCTCCTTTAAGAGATCAAATAGGGAACTTGAAATTGGACAGCCGAAGGTAGGGTCGAAATAGCTCAATTGGCAGAGCACCGGCACGGTACGCTGGAGGTCGTGGGTTCAAATTCCTACTTTCGATTGTTTCTTTTTCAATGTTTCCATAATAAACATATAAAAAACATAAACTTTTCTGTAAAAAGCCGTATCGAATTTTTTTACAAAATTAGTTAGGATTGTTTTTTTGTATTTCACTGAGCAAGAGTGCGGCTCGTAGGATTACCTCGCTATCTCTTTCTTACACCCGCACTACGCCTAATGACGTCACGCCTTTATACATGCATCATGCATGCATTTGTTATTAAACAGTTGCTACCTCCAACTGATTTCACTTAATCCTAAAAGTATATACAACATATTAACATATTACGAAAATGTTAAAATGTATATAAATAATATATTTCCAACAATCCCATAGGTAGGTACTTTATGTTCATAATATTTATACATAAAACAAAACAAACCTACGTATTAACATAACTAATTATCATTTAGTTGGAATTGCTGACCAACTTACAACGAAATAAACAATGACATTGTATCAATTTTCAATTTGTATTTTCCTTCTGTTCACATAACAAAAATATGGATATAACTAACCACATAGACAAAAGAACTGTAAATAATACTGACTAATATTAGAAAAGTTTTGGAGTGTCATTGGATTTTAATAATAATATTATTATTGCTCACCTTGTTGTTCACTATAGCCGGCGTATATAATACTGTACTTTAACCGAAAAAAAAAAGAGGAGCTTCTGTGAATTATATGTATTTTATAACCATCCAAATACTAAAACTGACTTCTACCTACTAATTTCATGAATAATTCACATGACTAGATGCTGAATAATATACAAATTTAATAATTTCTATTAGATTTTTTAAAACATAAGTATTTTTAAAGTATCAAATCATCTAAGAAGGTTATTTTTGAGAACTTAATATATTTTTGTTTTGTACAAAAGGTTGGCACAACCTGGACACTAGAGTATGTTCAGTTTGCTTGCGTCATGTCTATAAAAGCAATTGTATCACTTTATTTGCATCCCACATACATTTTACGACAGTTCTTGGGTTTCTACGATGATTCATTACTTAATCCTAGTTAAAATGTAGGCATACTTTATAGGCTATAATTTTATGTTCACATAAATTCCAAATATAACTACGAAACAAGTTTCCAAGTTTTAAAGTCGATTTTAATATACCACAAACAATGCCACACAACACAGAAAACCCTGACGTCTACGATTTTAATATACCACAAACAATGCCACACAATAGCACGGAAAACCCTGACGTATAATACTTATCTATACCTACTAATATTATAAAGCTGAAGAGTTTGTTTGTTTGAAAGCGCTAATATCAGGAACTACTGAACTGATTTTGAAAATTCTTTCACTAATAGGAACATCACTCCTGGGTGCTATAGGCTACTTTTTATTCCGGGAAAATATTTTTGTCCCGGAAAAACTTTTTCACGCGGGCGGAGCCGCGAGCACTACTAGTGGGGTAAATATAATTAAAAGTTAATTTATAATATTTATAAACGGATCTACATATTGTGACTCCACAAAACAATATTTTATTTTCCAAATCAAATATGTTATTTTTACACGCATTTTTACGTCTGTTTATCTGTGTAATTACTTTTACCCCATAATACCTTACTACTTTTATTATACCTCTTCCTTAACTACAAGTTAAAGTACAAGGACAACATTGGAAAGAATTCAGTCCAGTGAGACGCACGCTTTGGCCTAAACATCGCATGAATTTAAAATTAGAGGCTTGGGAAAGGAAAGCTATTTAAATGTTTTAGAAAGTTACTTTGTTATACACTTGCCTATCGAAATTCTAATGGAGTAAAGGAATATTGTCTGGTAATAAAGAGACCAACCCGCACTAGGCCAACGTGGTGGACTATGGCCTAACCCCTCTCATTAGTAGAGGAAGCCCGTGCTCAGCAGTGGGCACTATATAATACAGGGCTGATTGCATGCAATATTGAGGCAATTATACTAATTTTGCGTATTATCAAAATATAAGGTGACGCCATATTGACATTGTAAGGAACGTGAAACTTTTTAACGGTCTTTATTATTAGATATTACGATTTAAATGAACACGAATAAATATTTTTAAGATCTTTTACATATTTACTGATTTTAATCTCAGACTTGTATTCTACGATATTTTTTGCCATATTTTGCTAATTTGATTTCTGAGTATCAACCGTTCCGTGATGTTTTAACTCAATAAATAATAAAATGTATATAATTTAATACCATAAAAGAAAAAGGTTTCTTATTTCAGCGAAACCAATTTCGTTACAATTATGACTAGTCATTACATCATAATCTCCAACTATAAAAATTAGTAAAAGACTGCAAATCGGAAGTTCAATCCTATTAGAATAATCATCAGAAAAAATCAGTACAATGAGCGAACTATTATAAATATTACAAGACTTGCGAACAGAATAAAAATAGCAAATTCATTACCTCAACGCAAATATATTATGTAGTAGAGGTTCCCAACCTTTTGGAACGGAGCCATGATGCTAGCTTTGATAAGAGTTGTTCAAATATATCTTCGATCATTAGACGTTTGTGGAGCTATAAGCGCAAACAGAATTGGTTTTCAGCTACAGTTGCACATTGTTTTGGGTCCCAGGGCGACAAGAAACCACGCTTCCCCACTGGCTAAATGATCACTAAGTTCCTACAATATCTAGAGTATTAAAGGAACCTATTACTGATTCTTAAGACAAGTAATTGGATTCCATTTTGATTGCTTCAAATACCTTTCTTTTCAATTCCACAATTTCTTTGATCTTGTATGAACATGAACTGGTTTATACAATCACTTACTAACAAATACTTTGCTAATATAAAGTTAGTTATTAAAACCTACGCTTTTATAATGACTATAGTGTTTTCTGTTAAAGCAACAAAAATTAGGAGAGC
Source organism: Lapara coniferarum (assembly GCA_949316025.1). Taxonomy (NCBI): domain Eukaryota; kingdom Metazoa; phylum Arthropoda; class Insecta; order Lepidoptera; family Sphingidae; genus Lapara; species Lapara coniferarum. The sequence continues at coordinate 41,708,155 of OX438919.1, read as the reverse complement.
ATACATACCGTGACAACCATGCAGTGACTTTCCCGTATCGCGCCACAACATCCGAAGAACGCTATCGTGAACATGACAGCTCCGATGATGATGAACACCCATGGCGCGACGGTGAGGTGTGACTGCAGCTCATCCTTCACAACCTTCCAGTTGACGACGAACACCACACCGATGGCGATCAGCACGATGCCGAGCAACTGGAAAATAAATGTTATTTAAGTAAAATGGTCGAGTTAAGACCAACATTTTTTTGGGAGCAGTTTAATGACCCAGGAAGCCTTATAGCGGATTGAGATATTGTGTCGACTGACAATGATTTTCCTTGATCCCCGACTGGCGAGTCAGCACAATTATGCTGGCCTGTTTGAACCGAATAGGTATATACAGGCTGAGCTCGGAAAACGACACTTAGGTGGGCCATTATGGTGTGTTATATACCTCGTGTAAGGTGCTCGTTACCCAGGCGGATACTAAATATCCATCAACAACTAGACACGCTGATAGAAATGATGGTAATGTAGGGTTTGATTGAAGTTCAGGCTTAGAAAAATGTTTACTAACTAGTATGTTTAAATATAACACAGTTAAAATGTTGATGTCGAAGACAAATGCAGCACTCATTACAAAAAGAAATAATATAATTCCATTTATTGATGCAATATTTTTCAAAGAAACAATTCATATTCAATCGATTTTCAATATTTAGATACCCATATAATTTTTTTTTTCTGTTTAGACCCACTAATCTTTAAAACGAATGGACCTACTCTGAAACTCTTTCTCTAATAGGTGAACACATGCTAGTACTATTTTCTAATATCTCCATTAGAGTATTGTAACCTCTACTCTATAAATTACCAAAAGATATAGCTACATTTCGATTAGTAGGCCTATTAGGTAATCAGACTATGATTAATCGCCAGGAAAGTTTTCTTTGCGATGTATCCGTTTTAGATAGGTTGGGTGTTTATCGGAACAATCTGGGTCAAGTGTAAGCTAAAGTAAGACAGTAGGTAAACTGAGAAGCTACGCCGAAAACGTGTGACCTTTATGGAAATAATTCGGCTAAATAGACTAGAGATGATTGACTTACTGGGCCCCGGCTTCTTTAATATAAATAATATTATTTAAAACATAATTGAAGATAGATGATGCAAATTACTTGTATTCTGATTTTGCAACCATTGGTTTCATATTATACTTTTTAGGGAATGACAAAATTCTCTGCCCAACTTTACTTTGTAACGTCTGCACATTTCTAACATGAAAAGAAATCTTTTATACTTCTTGAGACTTCTCAACATTTCCAAAGGTAATCTGTCTTCAAGCATCAGACAAGCTTGGCGTCCGAAATACCAACGTAAAATCCCATGATCACTGACTATTAATTTGAGTTTTGTATGTTTTTCCTCCCGGTAACTTCGGAATAACATGCTATTTATATCTCCGATACCCACTGAACTCCTAGTAACAAACATTATACAAAAACATTGAATTCTATATTTAAAACGGCTGGAGAACGCATGACCACGCAGGCGTTCCGCGATACACGTACATTTATTTTTGTTCCGCCACTACTGGGCATAAACAACGTTTGTTTTCAAAATATTCACGTATTAACTCTTAAACTACGCATAATTTAAATGTGGCGATTTTGTTTTAATTATTCAATTACACCTGCAATGCAACGCCATGCCTACAATGCCTACTCATAAAAATAGCAACACAACCCAGAGCTTTAAATTACGAAGTATTACATTCCGCGTGAAAAGAATGGCAGTGTCATAATATCTATCAATTACACTGGTCTCAATACACTTTGGAACCCGATAACAATGTTTGCAAAATACTGCTTAGTAACGTCAGATAGACAAACCTGTAGCGGATATTGAGGGGATGCAACAGAGGCATACGGCTTATTCATAAGAAAAAGACATTCATTTACTAGTGTCAGTCATATGTAATTCAAATAGGACCTTGCTCCAAAACTATAGAACTTGTTTCGCCTATTAAAGTAATTTAAAGCATATAAATAGACCTCAATATGCCTTATGTCTAACGAAACATGTGTTGTCATTGACATACTATTGAATTAGGTCAGGCAGACTGAAATAAAGCTACCTTTTAAACCATTAACGTCAAACCTATCTGGCATATGGTAAGAATTTATATGAAGCCTATATTTTATTGTTTAAACTTGGCATGGGTCTTGCAATTGTTTTTAAGTTACCATATAGAGCCAAGAAAATTTTTTGTACGTCGACAAATCGTTTGAAACATTGTAACTGCTATAGTCTTTGAGCATTTAACAAAATGGTCAATGCTTTTATGACGAAGACGATTCTAGTTATTACAAAAAAGATATTTTGGTGAAATATTAATTTGATTAGAAAAAATCTGGTCTAATTGATCGAAAACGTTCGTGCTTGCACTTTTGGATCCCGTTACAGTTCCGCTACACTACACGTCTCTCACATATTAATAATAAAGTCACGAACGTTACTCATTTTGTTTATGCAAAATACACCAGATTTGGAGTAGGACAAATATCAGAAAAACCGAATGTGTCATGATTTCCACCCGAACCAGATTGTAGCCTCTTTTATAACACAAAATGGCCTGCGTGGGCCAGGTTTTTAAATATAGAACGCACCTTTTTTTTTATTTTATTTTTTCGCGGTGAAAAATAGGTTTTTAAATATAGAACGCACCTGCCTGCTTTCGTAATAGGTCCACTATTTTATTTCAATAATATGGGGCTGTTTCATTCCCTGGAGATTAAAATCCTTGTTTCAAAGTGAGTAATACACTAATGTATCAATTTTATTTCTCATATTTCATACTTAAACAATATGTAAATTAATAAAAATAGGCGTTTCATTAAATATTGAGCAACATGACAGCAAACACCCTGCCGATACACATGTCGATGTTAAATGTCAAACATGATTACAACTGACCCGACATTTAAAGCTGGCTTGTGGATGCCGAAATATGCTTATATAACTTGTTACTACAAGTAGGTATTATTTATTAACGCTTTGTCAGATCTACACTAATATTATAAGAGTTTCTATTTGCAAGTTTGTAAACGATAATCTCTAGAAGCACTGAAAACATGTCAATTCATTTAACAAGAGTGGTGAAAGTAATGTTTTATTTTTAATTTTGTATTATCATCATCATCATCATCAGCCATGTGATGTCTAATACTGAACATAGGCCTCCCCTGAAGAATTCCAGACGGACCTGTCAAAACCGGCCTGCATCCAGCGTGTTCCTGCGATTTTTATCAAATTGTCTGTCCACCTTGCAGGTGGACGTCCAATGCTGCGTTTTCCAGCACATGGTGTCCATTCAAGAACTTTTTAACCGATCAGCCCTCAATTTTTCGAACTATATGTATGTAGTGAGCAGCATTACGACTTCAGCTTGCTAATCCACTGGGCTATGTTAGTAAAATTGTTGAAAGTAAATTTATTCCTAGAAAATACTTTCAGAGCAATTTATAATCCCATTAAAAGGAGATGCCTCGGGCAATTTCACCGGCTGTATGATATGAAAGCTAAAATAACATTTCGAACGAGATTTCTGACAGACTGGTAAATTAAAGCCCGCCTTACTCTCTTTATTTAAATTGATCTCAACACAATAAAAGGGAGACAATTTCTCAGAATAGAGAGTGAGCGTATTGCCACATTATACATTCCAATCCCGAGAAACTCAAGGAAAGACATCGTGATGAAACTACCTACGAATTCTGCATAAGAATTTCGAAGGAATGTAAAGTCAGCCAAACCGCACTAGGCCAACATGAGGGATGAAATCTAAACATTGAAGAAAGCAATCTATCTGTATATAGAGCCCTGTGTCTGGTATTATATCAACCAAAACCGTTTTTAGGGTTCCGGACCTCAAAATGAAAAAGGAACTCTCATAGGATCAGTTTGTTGTTCGTCTGTCTATCTGTTTTGTTATCGATGGCTCAACTAATCGGCTTCACTGCATCTGATGGTAAGGAAAGCCCAATGTCGACCGGCAAGAGATAAACATCCCTAGTCGGTCGTCACAATTATGGCATGCATAATTGCTTCTTCACGCTCCGCTTTAAGGACCCTAAGTTGTAGAGACACACGCGTTTTTATTTTACAGAGTAGCACATACATCGAAACCCTAATATCGCTTGCATCCCAATGTCATCAAAACTGGTCTAGACCCCTTCCCAGACCAGACTAGTGATGTGATTAATGGTTAAAAATTATTAATGGTTAATAGTTAAACATTAAAAAAAAATAACGTGTTAAATTAATAGTTAAGTTATAACGGTCAAGAAGTAAGGAGTTACGTGAAAAGCATTAGCGATAACATGTTCAACACGTCTCTTGCGTCGTTTATTTTAATTAAGAAATTCACAATGGCGGCCACTTTTTTCAATTCTAATATTGGATCCGTCTTTTGTACCTACAGGCCTACCCACATATCGATTTTGAGGTCGATAGGCCTTAAAACAAAGAAATTCAAAATGGCGGCCACTTTTTTCAATTCTAACATTGGATCCGTCTTTTGTACCTACAGGCCTGCCCAGATATCGATTTTGAGGTGGATTGGCCTTAAAACAAAGAAATTCAAAATGGCGGCCACTTTTTTCAATTCTAACATTGGATCCGTCTTTTGTACCTACAGGCCTACCCAGATATCGATTTTGAGGTCGATAGGCCTTAAAACAAAGAAATTCAAAATGGCGGCCACTTTTTTCAATTCTAACATTGGATCCGTCTTTTGTACCTACAGGCCTGCCCAGATATCGATTTTGAGGTGGATTGGCCTTAAAACAAAGAAATTCAAAATGGCGGCCACTTTTTCCATTCCGTCATTGGAATGTTCTTTGGTAACTAAAGTTATACTCAGATGTCGAATTTGAGGTCGATTGGCCTTAAAACAAAGAAAATCAAAATGGCGGCCACTTTTTTCAATTCTAACATTGGATCCGTCTTCTGTACCTACAGGCCTGCCCAGATATCGATTTTGTGGTCGATAGGCCTTAAAACAAAGAAATTCAAAATGGCGGCCACTTTTTTCAATTCCAACATTGGATCCGTCTTTTGTAAGTACAGGCCTACCCAGATATCGATTTTGAGGTCGATAGGCCTTAAAACAAAGAAATTCAAAATGGCGGCCACTTTTTTCCATTCCGACATTGGAATGTTCTTTGGTAACTAAAGTTATACTCAGATGTCGAATTTGAAGTCAATTAGCTTTAAAACAAAGGAATTCAAAATGGCGGCCACTTTTTTCAATTCTAACATTGGATCCGTCTTTTGTACCTACAGGCCTGCCCAGATATCGATTTTGAGGTCGATAGGCTTTAATACAAAGAAATTCAAAATGGCGGCCACTTTTTTCTATTCCGACATTGGAATGTTCTTTGGTAACTAGAGTTAAACACAGATACCGATTTTGAGGTCAATTGGCCTTAAAACAAAGAAATTCAAAATGGCGGCCACTTTTTTCAATTCTGACATTGGATCAGTCTTTGGTAATTAAAGTTATACCCACATACCGATTTTGAGGTCAATTGACCTTAAAACAAAGAAATTCAAAATGGCGGCCACTTTTATCAATTCTGACGTTATCTAAATAAAATTATTTTCGCAATCATTGGCGATTTTATTGTTCACAAATCACGACAAGGCATAATTTAAGACTTAGCTAAAGAAAAAATATAATTTTTGTGCTTATTAGTAGTATTAAATTTCGTTTAACAAATAACCTATAGAGGCGTTATTAGCATTTTTCTATGATTAACAGTTATCAAGTTTAGTTGATTAATAAATTAACGGATGGCATTAACTGCCTCCGCAGTCCGTTCATTAGTTTAAACGTTTAATGAATATTGCAATAGTAGTTAATAGAATTAACAGCTATTTTTTTATAATGAGTTAAATTAACAGTTATAACGTTTAATGATCACCTCTAGACCAGACGGCGGGACGTGAGAATATTTATATGTCTGCATTACCTCGCTCATCGTGGGGCAGATTACAATCCTCCCTAGTTTCGAGATTGGATTTGAATACGAGATATTTGAATAGATGTGTCAAAACTCGATTTGGTAATGCATTTAAAATGTTCAGACTAATAAAGTTAAAATATTATTTTCATAATTCAGTTTTTTATCTATGGATCTTACATCGCTAAAGCAGATGAACACAAAATCCCCATTACGTATTCACTGCAGATTCGTTTTTTATTATGTAGAAGTTATGCATACATAGATTAATCAAGTCCAAGCAAGCGTTTGGCTACGAACATCATATACGACATACGACATAGGCCTCCGCTAATGAGCGCCATAGCGCCCTGTCTTCAGCTTGCCGCATCCAGCATCTGCCTGCAGTCTTTCGCAGATCGTCATCCCACCTGGCCGGAGGGCGTCCTATACTACGTTTGCCCAGTCGCGGTCTCCACTCAAGAAAATATGGCAAGAGGCAAAATATGGAACTTGAATCCATTAAAAAAATTTAAACCCCTCCATTCATAACTTAAAAAAACGTTCATATTAAGTGTAGTTTTAAACAAAATAAAATACATGTCCAAAAAATAACCTTTCAAAGCCTTAACCTCAGAACATCTCACAAAAAAATCCTTAGCAGTCACGACTAAAACCAGTCCTGTGTGCTCATTACTGGTTGTGCGTTTACGTTTTATTTAACGCTTGGCAAGTAGAACGTTGGGCGACCCCCTTTCTTTATCTGTAGGTTGCATTTTTAAACGCTCCATAGTTTACCGCGAGATAATTAAGTCGGCTGTTCGCGTAATGGATCATGAGTACATATGACAATTTTGCAATTACGACGGGCTTGTCTTGAATCATTAATAAAGGTATATGAAATCTCAGAGTGAGGTGCATCAATAGTAAAAGCCAAGTTTGACATCATTAAAAAAAAGGTCTATGTGAAGTTCATGATAAACATTAAATACCATCGCAAAAACCTTTTTACAGTTTCAAAATAGCTTGATTAAATATCGATAATATAATCGTTAACACAAATTATGTCCTGCATATTCACAGGCAGTTTGTTAGAAACAGCAAAGACCATTTACCTACTTATATGATTATGCAATATAAAGAAACCTACTTGTTACAAACATAACATGATATAATATCCATTTTATACTTGAGACCAGAGCACCGGGTCGGTAACCCCACGTATAGTATGTTACCATCGTATGTTGCATAACAAAATGGTGACTGACGGCGGTACACGAAAAGCAGCTGATAAATTATTTGCATAATTCAAGTTCTCAGTGTATTTGGTCCATAGTTTTATGCTGTTAATTTCTAACATCTTTGCCATTATTAGATTCGTATGGCACACACTTGGCTGAACAAGATGGCGTTCTACAATTTCCTTGTATTTTTAATAACACTCTTTTATTAGTTACAGACGTATGTATGTATGTAACTTACACTTTGAACATGATTTTGACCCACTTCAAAGCGTCGGATTAAATCGAAATTTGGCATACTTATCAAGGACCCATGGCAATATAATATTTTAAACAAAAAAATACGTTTTTATAGAATTTTTTATAGAAACTAAATGAAGAATTTTACCTGAGAGATGATTAATTATAAAATACAAGGTGTTGCTCATGGATTCGCCCGCGTGAAAAGCCTTTCCGACTACAAAAGGCCCTAAAACACAGTACGCTAACGCCATCTACTTCAAGAATGAGATTTAAAACATGTATTATTTCCCATGGGAGCAAATTACTGGGATAAAAAGTAGCCTTGTGTTAATCTATGACATGATCTACTCGTGTGCCAAATTGCATCCAAATCCGTTTAGCTGTTTCTGCGTTTACATCTAACAAACATCGAAATATCCAAGCATTTTCACCAACTTTCGCACGCACACACAAGACAGAACTATGATCAAACGTTAGTATTAAAGCGACATATATTATTGTACAATTTAGATAAAGCTCTACAACTTGTTTTATTAACAAAAACAATAAGGTTTAATGAGATATTTTTAAGTGTGAACAAACGCCATTGTTCCCACAAAATGAACGCTTTACTGATTCATGCAAATGAAGATTTCTTTATTCGCTGATTTTAGCTGCTATTTATAAATATTACGCGTTGGTTGGCTCTGAATTAAAATAGATGGTTGCTTGAACAGTGAACACGGAGTCTATCTCGATAGTTATCGTATAAAAATGTGTATTTACTACACATGTCAGGGCCGAGCAGTGTAGGCGTCCTAGATTTTAAGATCTCTAGTCTCTAAAATGGAGGAATCCCTCTGGTGATCGTGATGTTCGCTTTTTTCTTTGTGAAAAGTCATGCACTAATCAATATTTGGCAGACATTATTTATGAGCATTGGCATACTGTTAAATATTAACATCTGGCGTCTCTAGATCACGAGAGCAGTTCAATACCATTCAGTTGGCAGTTCGTAGCTCTGGATGAATTTGTTACTATTAATACATAGTTGTGGCATTTATCATAAGGCAGGCACTCTCATAATTCAATTTTAAAAGAATAAATTTCATTCTTCATAAAGATGCATAAAGTTTTTATGATTTTAATGAGCCGCGTTCCATTTCAAGGCGTCCCTTGTTTCATGGGGTGGGGTCATTGGACTGTTACACCATAATATAAATGCGGATTAGTGGGTAGCATTGTCATGTGTTGGTCGGTAAGGTAGGCTAATTTTTGGGATCACTTGATTCTACATGCTGACTTAAAATTATTAATCGATATTTTTTTAATAGTCTCTCTGTCCAATGACCATGCGGTAACGAGTAATAAATCTCTTGTCTCTCTCTCTCTTAAAATACCAATTCGTTGAAGTTAATGTACAGAGCAAAGAAAACTTCAAGACGATACGTACAATGTAGACAATATAATTTTCGCAAAGGAGATGTCTGTCAACAGTCAGAGTGTTACAGGAATTAAAACGATACGTTGGAATGACAAACGCAAGCGACATAGACACTAGCTAGAATTATGCCGGCCTTGTTACCTTCCATACATTGGTCTATTCTAAGCTCAGCTCCGACGTATTTACATGTACGGACCACCGACCCAGATAGTGTCAGGCAGTCTCCGCGTTACGGAATCCAGGTCATCTGCGTAAAACTGATTACGGCTGCAGTCTCATTAAGCAAACAACTCTTTAAATTTGGGAGTGTCATAAATTCGTTTCGAAACGCTTATGTGCGATAAAAGTTTAAATAAAAAACACGACTGAGTTATTCCGTGCTTCTTTTTGGGTTTTTCCAAAGCACGGTGGGTAAACATTTTTATAAAGTTATCCTTACCAGCAGGTTTATAAACGATTTGAATTTGTTGCCTTGATTTTAGAGGACTTTTCGGAGATTTCGTATTAGCTTACTAAGAACAGACGATATGACTTAAAGTGATTGAACTCATAATGAACCATAATACAATAAATAAAATACACGTGTATTATGGATAGTTCTGGCCTATTTTCATCATTTATGGTTTGCCGTGACATGCAGTTGTATTGTAATTCAGGTCACGACAGATCAATAAAGCTTTTGTCACGCTAATAATCATGTTTTGTGCAGCCAGTGGGGCCACTCACCCGACTAATAGATCCTATTTGGCGCAACGGCCAATATTTCAAACACTACAGGCAGTGTATTAATTAAAAAAGTAGTTGTTGATATTTTTAAAACATAAAGCGTTTCCAGCCAGCATTATAGAAATTGAACAATTTTGAATTTAGAATATTGGTTTAAACGTAAGCAATAGGCAAAGGAATAACAGTCCGTTTAGCTTTAGAAAGATTTAATTTTTAGAAATATAACTCATGGTATGTTCAAAAGACCATGTACTCGTTGTGGTCGACAGTAATGTATTTCAAATAGTGTTTGCACAATCTAGCAAACAGTTTCACTTTCTAAATACGTCGATGCTCTTACAACATTTGTTGTTGGCGTCTTGCCACTAGGGAATTCCTGGGTCGATTCCCGTTGAATCACAACTCGCCCGTCTGGATGACCTATACTCACATACATACAGTTTATTAATGAAGAAGCAACTTAAAATCACTACTACCATCTCCCTCAAACGAGTGTTCGAGTGTTTTGGACATATTACCAGGAAGACGAGCGACAACTTGGAGAAACTGGTGTTCACCTGCAGAGAAAACGTGGACATATTTTATATTACTTGTTAAAACTAGAAATTAAAAAAAAAATTTGGGGGGAAACTCCTTATACAGGTTTTTTTAAACACTACTCAAGGTTACTTCTAGAACAATGTAACTATTGTAACTTAAAAAGTTTGTAGCTTCTCTTACGCTATCAATCTCAGGTTTATCGTAGTCGCGACAAATATGCCTTTTATTACTTGATAAACTAGCGAGAAGTTTAGTTACATAATACAGTGTGTTTCTAGAAATAAGACGAGTTGTTGAATATATTTTGATGTTAGTAAGTTATTAACGTTAAATAATATTTTAAATATTATGTTCACGAAGTTGCAGTTTGCCATTATGTAACACAAGTCACAAATTACGAAAATTTACCATCGTAAATCCTTCCTTGGTGGTGGTATATCACATCATTCGAGAAAACTCTTCTTTGTATGTTGTTTTAGTATATATTTTATTCATAGATTTGATCGCGAAATTTAAATTTTTGAAACACTGCTTACGCATTGATTATTCGAATCTATTATTTTACTTGATCACGCTTTGACATTCATTACAAAATTGGAATACGTACAAAAATGGTAAGATTTTAAACAATTTACCATTAAATATAAACATTGGCAAAGGTAAATAGGTACCATATAGTGGAGTTTAAGCCAGAATGTGCCGTTATCGAATGTGAATAAGCAAACATGCTGTGTTCTTGACTTTGCACGTTATCTTTATTATACTGTTTGTGCGCCCCACTTGTTATTTCATTACTTTCGTCATTATATTAAAAGAATGTACTGTTTTTAATTATCGTTCAAAGAATTGCATTGCATTTTTCAATTGGCCTGAGGCAATCGTTGTGACTTGTGGCAGAAACATTGTAAGTTAAAAGATTTAATCAAATGAACTTTTTTTCTTTTAATTTATATTGCCAGTTCTCAGAGAATAAGTATTACGCAACCAAATTAAAAAGCTCCGCGCAGCACTTATCTTACAATACCAACCAACCAACAGCGTGACATTAATTTTACGGTTATTATGCAACACATGCTGTACCAATCATATGGACAATTTGACCCGCCCAAAACTGCTCCCAGGTGCTCATTGCTCCCAGAAGTGGAGATCGTATCGGAGTCAACGACCGCTTGACAATGGTGGGGGCAGAGTCATAGACAAAGAGCAGGCAAGCGTGATAATGTCAGTAAAGTACAATGGCAGTTGAAAAAACTAATGTACTTGTCTGTGGTTCAACGTTAAAAGAGTTTTTGCAAGTGTTCTTATTTTAAAATTCATGAGGTACTCCTACACTACATCATGATGATAGGTACTGGTTTTATAAAAAAAATATATAAATGCAGTACTTAACTATTCCCTATTATTGTTCGCAACTAAACACAATTCTCAGTTTATTGGCCCATGCACTTCAAGGAGAAATAGTTTCATTATAAAATATCTTCAGAATTCATCTTCTAAATCCATTGGCTTGATATTCCAGACATATTGAACGAAGGACTTTTAATGTTGGAATAAGCACCGCTCCCTGGAGACATCCATCATACTGATGAAGCCGTAGAGCGTATAGGTACTTATGTAGAAATTAATTATGAAAGTGTCAAACGCAGAGCAATTTATTATAAATTTAATTACTACAATTTGCTATAAATTTACTGGCCTTATCAGTAAATTGATTCTCCCTGTGAAATTAACGTCTGGTTGACACGTCGAGAGAAATCAAATTATCGTTCGCCTTTAAAAATACAAAATTTTTGTAATTCTTCTTTATCGTGAAACCTTAAAATGAGTTTAGTATTATGTAGCAGATTCTCCTTATTATTAGGTCCCATTTTAATAAAAATTAGAATATAAGGGATTTTATTCGCCTTAAATTAGACTGACTCATCCGATATATCACCTATTTTAATAAATGAAACCGCTTTATCCTTTAATAATAAAGAAAATAATTATTGCCGATTTATCAGATAAATTTTATCGCTCAATTGTAAAAGTCTGGACTCTGGATGACGTCGGAATACAGAATTTTTAGCGTAATATTTCATTTCAAATTGTTTCGTTCTGAAAAGTCCTTGTAAAATGTCCTCCAGTTTTATATGACGGCCTTAAGGTACCGTTTTTTTAATCATAATATAATTAAATTGATTACGAACATGAAACACGACATAGATCCACGATATGTTAAGTCCTTGTATTCAACAAATATAATATATTAAGATAACGTTGCGTTCGCTTTCAAAAACCATGGATAAAATCTTCAAACAGGTATTTATCGAGTATCAAAATGAGACGCTAGGTAGGCGTCTTATTATCGTCTCAACTTTAAATATTTTTAATCGAAATTGCATTTATGTAAATCCCGTTCCCTCGACATCCAGATTCCAAAGCCATGGTTTCCATAAAAACAACCTAAGTAAGATAAATTCCGTCACACGCGACACCCCATGGCGCCAAGCCTGACACGTATAATGACAAAATATCGCTCGGCATCGGAACAAAGGGAATAATGTATAATGTTGTCGGTGTGCAAACCAGATTTAGTTTTTAAATCTTTTTACACTGTTCTATACATAAGTTAGGTAGAATTTAAATTAACTATTCTTTAGAAATAGTTTATAGGTCGTGTGATACTACTCAGTGTCAGCCCGAAGTCTGAAATGTGTGCCCGATATAGCGAAAGGGTCGCCCCTATCCCATCACAGGACGGAAAACGCAGAAAAGGCGGATCAACGGCGAAAAGTGCGTGCACTAGTTAAGCCTCTGCCTGCCTTCGGGGACAAAGGGCGCGACTGTTTATGAGTGTGTCGTGTGATACCAGGCAATAGGTATCTTCGTCAGGATGGTATAAGGTACCTATTTCTGCCGCCGAGCAACATAATACTCGTTACTATTTTCCTATTGAATTACCTGGCATGTAGGCAGAGTACTTGGCATTTTATAAGTTCGTGTGAATGATGACTGTAAGACGCTAATACAATTTTGATGGTGTTTGTAATCATTTATGAACAGGCTTTAATTTATTATTAGCCGATCGATTTAAAATAACATTCGATTCATTAAAAAACGCTCTCTAATACCAAGAATTAAAACACAATATGGTATTTATAATCTTCAACATACAGATGCACATTACCAGTCAGATACCATAAACAATTCTTGCTATCCGAGCCATCAACAAGCGAAGTATGTGATACAAACCACAGAAAAAAGTTTTTTACGGTAGGCAGCGGCTTAGCTGTGCTCTTGGCATTACTGACGTCCATGGGCGACGGTAACCACTTACCATCAGGTGGGCCGTTAGCTCGTCTGCTTTCGTGGCAATAAAAAAAATAAAATGACCCGTTGCAAAGCATTCGCTCTCGAAATGTGCAACATCCGTCCGCAATCTAGTTTACAAAAACTTCTTGCATCAACTGGATATTAGTAAAGCGGACGAGGTTTCTAGTTCCTATGCCGTTTTTATATTTAAATCACCGTTAAACTATGGTTGAGTTATTAGAAGGAGATAGATAGACGTTAATAATTCATCAGGATGAGAGAATTAGCTTTATTATTTATAGGATCATTAACGTAATGTACACTGACATGTGATTGATCGAGAGACCGACACGTCAGTCTCTCAACCAATCACAATAAAACGAAGCGGAGACGCATCGTGTTTTTTTTTCACATCCTAGCCCTACTGAAACATTTTTTTCTTCGTTTCAAGTAAAGTAAATCTCTTTCTAATTTTATTCTGGTGAGGAGAAAAGAAAATATTAGTTCGAACACAAAAGTATGTCAGCAAGTTTCAATTTTGAATTTTTTCAGCTACTTATGCTGCTGACTGTACATTCAGTAAGAAAAACCGACATCATTTTAGAAACATTCAAGAGGGGTTGTCTCTTACTACGACACTATGAACTAAATTGTACCTGTTACAAGAAAGATACGACTGCCTCGGTGGCGTAGTTGTATTACAATACGAGTCCAAAGCTGAGGTCTCGGGTTCGATCCCCGGGTCGGGCAAAGTGATATTGAGTTTTTCTATTCAGTATCAGCTCGGAGTCTGGAATTTGTGCTCGATATGGCGATAGGCTCGCCCCTTATCACATCATGGGACGGAATAATGGCGATAAGTGGGTGCACTAGTTGCGCCTCTGCCTACCCCTTCGGGGATAACAGGCGTGAGTGTATATGTATATATGTATGTATAAGAACGATAAAAGGCAAGTCAGCAAAATAGTCGGTTTACTATACGGAGGCTGTGTTTACTATACAAGATGCGACAAATAACTAGAATGTTTGCGACGAAGCAAGAATCGAGTGAAGTCATCAAGGTCGCTGACTCACACATCTCACTAACGTGGCAACGCGTAAGAACATTAAATACGAGTTATAATATAAAATAGGGTCATTGCTTTATAAATGGAAACGTTTTGGATTACTGAATCTAGTTGAAGCAACTATCAATTTTGTAGTAAATGAAGTCGGTATATTGACAGCTCGTTGTCACCATTTTGTGTAGTGAGTCTGGTGAGTGATGCCACAAGTTGACAGCGTAAAGGATGTGTCCACTTTTTGTATGGGTGCTGGTCCTCAAAATCTAATCTGGCTCATACTTTAGGCCTTAGTAGGGATGCCATCCGTCCGGAATTCCCCGGATTTGTCCTAGTTTGAAGGGCGTCCGGGGGCCGTCCGGCAGGGGTTTTTAAAAAGTCTCCGGGTAAAACCCGGACACTTTTAGTGTCAGGGGAAATCCATTTTTTTATAGATAAGCGATAAATTGAAATAAATCTTAGCTAAAAAATCTATTCATAATAACCCGCATTCAAGAAGGCACGGCAAAATATTTTTTCGGAGGTGTCCGGGGAAAAACCCATATTTCGCCCAAATGTCCGGGATTTTTACCGTGTTTATCCGGCGTCGGCAATTTAGGTGATGGCAGCCCTAGGCCTTAGGGATATTAAAGGGGCAAAATATGGAACTTGGATCCATTAAAAATATTTTTAGAACCCTCCATTAAAGTTATAAACTTATTGAAAAACGTGCATATTTAGTATAGTTTTAAAGCAAAATAAAATTACATAAATCTCAAAAGCGAAGGTGTTTAAAGTTAAACGATTTATTGTAACAGGTAATAGGTTAGCTTTTAGGAGTTTTATCGAAATATATAGAAACTGTCTTGATTAGAATTTTAGGCCCGTCTTTGGACATGTCTTTTAATTGCACATTTTCAAAAAAAAAAATATTTACAAAGAAGAGGTTTTCAGATGAATAGTTTATGAGTTGTTTTCGGCAGTTTTTGTAGCCCAAAAGAACGGAATTTTATAAGTGACTTGTTAGATTCATAAATAATTTAGAGTGTGGCCAAAACTTAGGCTGTAAACTGTAAGGTTCTTTGCTTTTTGGAGCTGTTAATAAAAATATGCATTTTTAACGCATTCCAAGACAACCATATAAAAATAATTCGTCCTTCATCACAGCCAAAGGGTCATATCCCTAAATATTACGTACCAGGGCGGCATGAAATACGAGGGGCGCCAGAGTGGCGTCTGCGAACATTGCATGATGTCACCACGTCACGTGGTCCTTCGAACGCGATATAATGGTGAGATGACCTTGAGATTCTTACTCGGTGTTTAGTAGTACTCGTGTGTTTAGGAATGTACTATACGTTAGAGTTTGAATAAGTTATTTGGTAGAGTTTTACATAATAGTCTGTAGACATGTCACATTTGTGCCATTTTCAAACTACATATAACATCCAAATAAGAAATTCCGTTTAATTACTTTAAAACTAAATGCTAACTCTATATTTTGCCAACCCTGTTATTTCCCATACAAATACACATTATCAATAGATAATTTGTAATTATTTATGAAATTTTTACTTGTCACGCATATTCATGTGGTATGAACATTAGTGGACTCACAAATCCCTAGATGTCGATAATATGAGTTCATCAAAGTCGTATTCTATAAGGGACACATTAAATTTACTAAATAAATAGCCCATAATTATCCATTATTAAATAATAGGCTCATTTGCGACATCACTAACCGAGTACCTAATTAGGCAGAGATGTCCAATGGTCCTCAAGATAATCTAATATTCCTTTTCCAAATAATACTAGTGCTGCCAGACATTAAACATTACTTTGTTCAACCATTAGGCCTAAAGAAAAAATACATATTAGGGATTTATCTTAAAACATAACTAGTATTGGCGCTACTCTACAAATCTGTTTGGTAACAAACGGCTTACAAATTTCCTAACTCTCTACACAGAATTTTACGAACGCGAACAAGGTCAAAGGGGAACGTTAGCATTCAAAACTTGTTCATAACCTGTCTTATAAATACAAAATGTATGACGTCAGCAGGACAAATCTCAAAGAACTTGAGTCATGTGCGAAGGATTTTCCTCTGTGAAATACGAAGTCGCAAGAACATGAAATGTGAATCACTAATTCATGTCATAAGTATTACACATACGCACTAAGCGATGACGGTAAGGAAAGACTAAAGAGTTAGAGCCTATTGAATGCAACAAGCTAGAATCCACTCATGACAATCTTGTCTTTCAGTTGTGGCATTCTAAAACTTATTTCTTCACATTTCTGCATAAAAAGTTTCCTTTATAATTTGCGTTTTTATTCGAAGAGTAAATGGCTGGTTGGCTTAAAATTCCTTTATATTATGTATCTATAAAGCAGTTAATAAAGCCTATAGTATAGTCATATTTACTTTCTGGGAACGTACTCAGCAATTATTAACAATCACATAGTGTTAGGGACTCGGTCCAATGCTCGCTCGGATGATGCTATACTCCCGAGTGCCGACATTGGGCTGTAAGACTGTGTGAAACCAACATAACCGATCCACTCACCCCCCAGTGGTGGTAGCGATAACGCGTTTTTTCCCCGCGAAAAAAAAAAAAAAAAAAAAAAAAAAAAAAAAAAAAAGGATCAAGTCCCCCTCTATTCTTCTCCAAAATAATGGCATCGTGGAGTAATAAAACCCCATATTAATACAACAATAATTTCTTAAAGTAGATAGATATACTATGCTTAAAGCTTGTAAAGCTGTCGCCAATTGTGCCATTAATTTTGGTCATGACCCAAATGCTTGTTTTGATTGTGGTTTTGTTTATTATTACAAGATTCAAGGGCGACAAACACCATAATTCTTGTGTGATTACGTTTGCTTTCATCCTTCCCCAATAATAAGTCTATTTACGATGTGGATTATATTCTCGTTACTTGCAGTCGTAACACAATTAGGTACTGTAAGGTAGTTTCGCAGTCCGTCATCCTGCCATATTGTTTGTCATTGTCTGCCAAATTTCATTATTTAATATTCACAGTACCTTAATAAGTAATAATGGTTACTATATTTTATGCGGTTGGAGCACAGCTCTGTAACTTTCGCTTTTGCTACAAAAAAAATGCGATCACTGGTTCCGAAATCCGCATTAGTCGAGTATATAGAAAACATTATCACTTTAAGAAAATTCTTTCTATAATGCTCAGCAGTGGGCAGTATATTATATAAATCCCACTCTATTTTAAAAAGTTACTTCCCACCATACTTCGGGCGAAAATAATGCATTCAAATTTTTATCTCCAAATCATTTCTCACACAAAACATAATGGCCAAAGGGCTTATAGGCAACAAAGGGAAGTTTGTCGTAAGCCCCGCATTCGAGTGGCATAGCATTACAAATTCATTAATTATTCACTGAACTGCACCTGTTGCCTCGTTTCCGACGGCTATTTTGGAGGGAAAATTGACTTCTGTCACGCCATCTCCTTGGGTCCAATACGTGAATGGAATTTAGTGAAAACCAGTGTAACTTGACCGCTGTGTCGCATTACACGTACATTTTATTATGTGAACATTGACAAAAAACATCTGGGTAATGATTATTATAATTGTTTCAATGATAAAGGCCACGTCCAAAAACGGGCGTATAATTCTAACCAAGACAGTATATAATTGAATAGAACTCCTAAAAATAGCCTTTTACAATAAACCTATAATTTAAAGACCTCCAACTTTGAGATTTATATATTTTCATTTTGCTTAAAAAGTACACTTAATATGAACGTTTTGAAACAAGTTAGTTATGAATGGAGGGGTCTAAAAAACATTTTTTAATGGATTGAAGATCCAAATTTTGCCTCTTTAATGGCCCTAATGTTTGAGCCTGGTTAGATTTTGAGGCTCAGCACCCACACAAAAAGCGGACATCTTTAAGAAATTTGTTGAAGTAGGAAATTCTTCAAATGTGCAATGACCATTTTGTCCATTATTGCTGCGCGATGACACCTTACACCCATGCCCACTGTGTTAAAATGGTTCTCATTTTAAAATTTGAATTAAATTCAGATGACGCATATCAACCAAATTTCCTTTAGTATTTCACCTTGAAAATAGTCACGTGTTCACAAAAACAAAGGAAGTAATATCGGTCGATTAAGCTGAACAATAAGTTATCCTTGCGATGCTGTGAAGTAATTTACTCAGAGCGAGATCCCGTGAAGGTCGTCCATTTTGTATTCAGCCCGAGCGGGAAAGATGCCTTCCATATTAACTAGATGTATTAAAGGTTAAATTGAGAACTTAAAATGTTTTTTTCATCTTCTGGCCTTTCTTTGTTTGTTATGCGAAATGTTTTTTTTCTTTTGTAGCAGTAATCCAATATTGATACCCCTACCCTTGAGTGATCATTAGTCATTACTGCCCCGAAACACTCGCCAACGTCTAAAGAAACGTGGGTTACTGGCCTTTCAAGAAACACTATTTCTGACCTATTTGAAGCAAATTGGCAAAGATAAGAATAGACCACAAATGAGTTATAAGAATATTACTAAATAAATTTTGTCAGTATACTTAAAATTCAAGATATAAATGTCATTAGCGGTCACCTATCAATGAGGTGACCGCGGAGAGGTAACCGCATGATTGTGTGCATGCGTGGGCGCATCTGCCAAACACTCCTACATACATTATATACATACATACATGTGTGTACACTCCTACATTATTACGCCATCCTTTATAATAGTATTATCATTCATAAACATAACCAACATAAATCACGCATTTAGCGCTAAAGAGTTCAGCAGAGACGCAACAAATATCTATTATCACTTCAACGACTTCTATATCCCTTCTATGCGATCATGGGATTATTTCGGGGCGATCATATCGCTTTTCCGGGAACAAATCCAAAAGCAACCAGATGAGATTTATTTAACAAATTAAAAACTCACACAAATCCTACTATCCTACTAATATTATAAAGGCGAAAGTTTGTAAGAATGTCTGGATGTATGGATGGTTGTTACTCTTTCACGCAAAAACTATCTACCCGTGTGCCAAATTTCATCGAAATTCGTTCAGTAGTTTTCGCGTGAAAGAGTAACAAACAACTGGATACATCCCTACATCCATACATTCTTACAAATTTTCGCCTTTATAATATTAGTAGGATACTTCACTGGTGGTAGATCTCTCATATGTAAGAGTCCGTCTGGGTGGGCACCACCGCAATGTCTATTTCTACGGCCAAGCAGCTGTGTGCATGCACTGTTGTGTTTCGGTTTGAAGGGCATTGTAGCCAGTGTAACTACAGGACATAATGAGACTTAACATGTCATGTCTCAGGATGACGAGCGCAGTGGAATGTCACACAGTACTTTGTTACTCAAGGTGCTGGATGGTGTTGCTACTGTTTATGGGTGGTCGTATCGCTTACCATCAGGCGAACTGCATACTCGTCTCGTCATTCAATGCCATAACAAAAAATACTTTTAAAAATAAACTATCAGTATTCGACTCCCGACCTATGGCTATATTACTGGTTTTTCCTTCGACTCCTAACAATGTTGACACGGCGGCCAGAAAGATTACAAAACGCATTTGTAAATTCGTTAAATATTTTTATTTTACTCAAATTGAACCTTTTTTTTGGTACATTGTATTAAAACGAAATCTTCAGTCCATAGAGTTATCTAACTTTACCGCATACCACACGCTGCTAATTTCCAAGTTCTCAAATAAAATACTCAGGTGGCCCAAGGAATTCTTGGATGTCATTTTATGAGTCCAGAGGTACGTCGTCGTGGTTTTTATCGAGTGTAACGCAATACAAATCCAATCAACTGACACCTACACTGAGAAACCCGATCCGATATCCGATCTCATTGAAGAAATCAATTTCCGGTTTTCTACTGATATAGCTATTTACTGGCGTGTTGTGTTGTGTTCATAGACTTAGTGACCAAATAAGGGGATTTTCCCCAAGTTAGAGGGATTTTAACGCCATGGGGGAGATTTGGGGGCCCTTTTGGAGGTAAGAAATTAACTGATAATCAAAAATTAATCAAATGAACGTCGTCTTTTAATCATATGAGCTAATATCCTACTAATATTATAAAGGCGAAAGTTTGTAAGAATGTATGGATGTTTGGATGTATGGATGTTTGTTCCTATTTCACGCAAAAACTACTGAACGGATTTCGATGATATTTGGCACACGGGTAGATCATGTCCTGGATTAACACATAGGCTACTTTTTATCCCGGGAAAATGTAAACCGGGACTTTTATCCCGGAAAAACTTTTTAACGCGGGCGGAGCCGCGGGCAAAAGCTAGTATAACATAATAATAACAAGCCAAAACAATGCGACAAATCAATCTGCGTGGTAAATTAACGTCCAAATCCTCTCTTTTGATTAAAAGACGTGGTGTTTCATGGGAACATACAGAGGAGTAGCCCCTAAAGCTTATTAGTTATTAAATCAATAGTGGCTTGCTTCTCCCCCTATTCAGCTTGGGATTAACACCATTGACTGCCTGTTATATTAACAGACACCAAAAGAAGGAGGTTCTGTATTCGACCCGTATGCATGTTGGTATGTATGTATGTAAGTAAGTAAGTTTGTATGGCCACGATTTTCTCAAAAACTACTGATCCGATTTGGATGGGGATTTAATACTATCTGTACTCTAATGAAGCTCATAAGGTTCTATTTAGTATTTTATAGCTCAGGAATTGATTACTTCAATAATTTTACACATAAATAATTATAGATGAAACTAAGTGTAGGACGTCTATATACAACACTGATGTCATTGTTTGTCCGTATGACATTGAATCTGGATGTTTATGGTTGAAATGCAATAATTGGTTATGACGTCGCTCATGATTCACGATTACTCAAATCCAAACTGCATAATAAAATGTAATTATTATAATAATACTGAAACTTAAATCGATATTAATTCCGCGCCATATCCTTCAATGTCAATAAATATATTGCCTCGTTTCCATATTATAATCTTAGCTTCCTTCTTATCCTAGCATTCCCAGATATTACTAGTTAAGAAATGAAATGTCGTTATTAATGAAGTTACGACTAAGTTATTATTCGCCTCCTTTCACATTTTGGAACGGAAACCGGATATCCAGCTGATGAATGAATCCCTATCTTCCTCTTCGGAAATACTGTCTATATCAAAACCTAAGTTATATATAGTTTGCAATTCTCAAGGCACGTTGTCATGAAGGACTCAGCCTTAGTTCCTTTTTCATCTAGCTGCGAACGGACACTTTATTTTATTTTTTAGTGACGTCGGTGACCTAGAAAGGATGTTATAAACACTCGGTTTACATATGATACGAATAATCATAAGGATATTGGGGTTGTTATAACTAGGGGAGACGTGGTAAGTGAAATACCTGTGCCACGTACAGGAAACACCATGAAACAGCCATGTATTATAAAGTTTGTTTTATACCGCTAACAGCCTTTATTTAAACATGAAAATATTATAGGTATTATATAATAAGGATTTTATGACTAATAGCCCAAAAAGTGATTTTTGCTATAGACGCTATATTAATACTAGCTAATAAGTGACTTTTCGAATAAAATTTGTTTCTACTAGGTACCTATCTGCTTGCTATTAAAAGGTTTTTAGATTCTTATTTCTTTATGGCGTATATTTCGATTTTCTTGTATGTATGTACTCCGATTTCTCCGAGATTGCTGAATCTATTATCGTAATTCTTTTTTTGTTCGATAGTGTAAATTAGTGAGATGGTCCGATGATGAGGTCCTGAGTTAAGCAATACAACTTCTTAGTTCATCAAATGTTATTCTATATGATTGCTAGGTACCGCTAGGTGTTAGGTACAACACTAAATTTGGGGGCCTGATATTATGGAGCTGACTGATCTAATAAAAATAGCAAAGTATTATAATAGGATACACAAGTTTTAGAGTCTTCACCACACTAGTTAAAATTCATATGTCGAAACTAAGCGTTATTTTATTATAATATTGTGTTATAAAGCGAGTTATAATTCAAACCATGATTCGTAGCTGGCTGTGAATTGTAATATTAATTGAATAACGAATAAATTATATTATTGTTGGTATAATGTATGAACGTCTGTTGTGCTCAATCGTAACGGCTAAATCTATTTCTATTCTACACGCACTCACGCCTTCTGTCCCCGAAGGGGTAGGCAACGGCGCAACTAGTACACCTACTTTTCGCCGTGCGTATTCCGTCCTATGATGTGATAGGGGGCGAGCCTATCGCCATATCGGGCACAAATTCTAGACTCCGAGCTGATATTGAATAGGAAAATCCAATGTCACTGCCCGACCCGGGGATCGAACCCGAGACCTCAATATTGCAGTCGTACCGTAATACACCTAAACCACCGAGGCAGTCTATTTCAGTTCTATATTCAAAATCAAGATTTATTCATATTTTCCTTTGTCGAGGTGTTTTGCATTTTGAAATACTTGTTGATCCTTGTTTAGAATCCCGATATTTTTCGGCAGCAGATATTACTGAATACATTTATATTGTCCTGTCTATGAATTCCATAAATCTATTAGCGTGTAGGTATGATCTAAGCTATTAGCAAACCATTGAAGAGAACCAAGCTGATTTTTCTTTGTGTTGTAAGTATTAAGTGCTCATTGAAGAATGACTATTAATTCGCTATTATCTAAATTATTTTGAAATTCGACCAGTTTTTGTTACATGTAAATATTTAAGCAAGACTCCAATCAAGCCTGTGTTCTAACTTTTAATATCCAAATTCCAAAGGCATCAAGGCGTTCGGCCACGCCGTAGGGCGACCCGCGCCGTTTCTGTTCGCTGGCCAACACTCGTACACCGGAACATAAAAACCGGTTTTATTGCCCGCCCTTTCCCAACTCACCGAGACCAGCAGATTGAAGAAAAACAGCACATATTTCACAAAGCTCGTTCCACAACCCATTTTGATCGCACTATTATTTCACAAACACTTCACTCGCGTCTTTCGTTCGAGGTCACGACAACGTAGCCTACCTGCTTCGGAGTAGTAAATACGACTAAATAAAAGCGGGCAAGAGATCGCGATGGCGGCGCGTCCCCCCCGCACCCCGCTTTTCATGAATCATTCGTATGGTGACCAAAACTTCCCTACATGGAGGATAATGATATTAAAATAAATTATTGACATCTATTTACAAGTGGCGTCATGTCTGTTTCAAAGCATTTACAAATACCTTAAAATATAGGCTGTATGATGTGCTATAATTTAATTATTGGCATGACAAAATATTAGGTCTATATCTATGAAATTGCTGTCTAGTATACAGAAAGTTAAAGTCATCGTTTTATAAATATTTTTTATTTCTATCAATCAAAATATGGACTCATGCAATCGATGCGTATCTGCCAGCGCAGTAGTACAAATTGCATATTTTGATTGATAGAAATAAAAAAATATTTATAAAAAAATGACTATCTTTCTGTATACTAAACGAAAAATATGTTACAGCATGTGTAACCGTTGGGGTTTGAACCTATGGTCGAGCAAATTAATATTGGGATTTTCTGCTTAATATCTGCTCGGAGAAAAAAAAGATTCTGCGTGACATGTGACAATATACAGTTTTAAGACTGCAAATAATATTTTTCTATATAGGGTATGTTTTAATCAACTTTCCCTACTAACGCTAAATAATTTAGGAGCAAAATAGACGAGACACTGAGTTAGTGAATAATTTATTGATAATATTATATGAACTAAAATAATTTAAATAATATAGCAATTTATTACATTGGGCAAAAGGTTTCTTCGCATTTTATATGAAAACTCAATACTTCTTTTTTCAAAGTTTTTTTTTACATTTAATTACAGTACATAAGGTGGCATTTTGTTCGATGACTTTCTGCCATCTTGTAGATACTGCCATAATCTCGTTGCTGTAGAAATTTTTAGACTTCTGATAAAAGAAACGCATCAAGTAGTTTTGGTAGTCCTCTCTTGATGTTAGCCTGACACTGCTAAAGAATTCTGAAGAGACCGAAACAGGTGGAAATCTGAAGGTGCAAGGTCAGGGCTATACGGTGGATGTATTAACATCTCCCAGCCAAACTCTTACTTTTTGTTGAGTGGCTAAAGATGTGTGTGATATAACGTTATCGTGATGAAAGACCACACCCTTTCTATGATCGATTCCGGACGTTTTCTTAGCTTCTTGTTTTAATATCAGCAGTTGTTAGCAGTAGAGATCCGATTCGATGGTTTCGCTAGACGGTGTAAGCTCATAATGAATAATGCACTTCCAATGCCACCATACACACAGTATTACCTTATTGCGAGTTAACCCAGGTTTCACCACAGGCTATGAAGCCTGACCGACTTTTCACGACCTTTTTCATACCTTCTTGTCGTATGTGATCCCCTTTTCATCACCAGTTATTAATCTCTTCAAAACAGGTTCGGTTAAATTACGTCTCAACAAAGAATTGCAAATGAGTACTTACACGGTTTATTAGATTTTTTCAGGGAGCTCGTGTGGCACCCAAATATCGATCTTTTTTGTGTACCCAGCTTTTTTTTAGTGGGTCGAAATTGTTTTGTTGTGAATTCTCAGTTCTTCAGCTATGTTGTAACTACTGCTATGTCGATCTTGCTCCACTTTTTCAATAATGGCGTCCACTTTATCTGTAACAGGACGACCAGAGCGAGGTGAATGTTTGATATAAAAATTTCCGGATTGAAAACGCTTAAACCCACTTTGTGCTACTCTTGCTGACACTGTATTACGTCCATAAACGTCACAATTTTTTTTCGCGGTTTGCTGTGCATTTGCCTTTTTTATATTAAAACTAGCTTTTGCCCGCGGCTTCGCCCGCGTTAATAAGTTTTTCCGGGCTAAAAGTACATAAAAATCTTTCCGTTGAATCACTCTATAAATTAAAAAAAACCGCATCAAAATCCGTTGCGTAGTTTTAAAGATCTAAGCATACATAGGGACAGACAGCTGGAAGCGACTTTGTTTTATACTATGTAGTGATGTTAATATGTGTCGAATTTCTTTATTAAATTTAGCACTTTGACCCTCAAAATAATAAACTAATATATACATATACACTCACGCCTTTTATCCCCGAAGGGGTAGGCAGAGGCGCAAGTAGTGCACCCACTTTTCGCCATTTTTCCGTCCCATGATGTGATAGGGGGCGAGCCTATAGCCATATCGGGCACAAATACCAGACTCCGAGCTGATACTGAATAGAAAAACTCAATATCACTTGGCCCGACCCGGGGATCGAACCCGAGACCTCAGCATTGCAGTCGTACTATAATACAACTACGCCACCGATGCAGTAATAAACTAATATGGCTTTATTTATTGTTCTGAGCTTTGACTGAAATAAAAATAGCAGAAAACATTCTACAAATTTCTTTTTTTTTGTATGTAACCTTATTAAATGTCATCAAAACCAGCCAGATAAATAGTACAGCCAAAGAGATTTTATTACAAGATCATAAATACTAAATGCGAAATGACTTTTTCCCGACCTATTACAATATCCACAAATGTCCTGCTTTTAAACCAAACTCGTAGATAACGCATACGTGACCCCTCATTCACCCTACACCCGTCTCGCTCACACTCCTATTTTACTACGATCTAGAATTCATTCTCCTTGTCTAACATTTCATCTCAAGATCTCATATGAAGAGCTTCGACGTGAAGTATAAGATGGAATTTGGGGAGAAGTACCTACGTTTGAAGAACGTATTGTACGAAAACAATAGGTACTTAAAACTAAATTACATTTTGCAAAGATGCTGTGATTTTTTATGGAACGCGTAGTTCTTAATATTAACTCATAGACTACGAACCTGTCGCTGAATAGAGCATAAATTCCAATCCAAAAACACTGATATAAACTCATCCGTCTTCGTAGTGTTAGGTAAAAGCGAAACTATTGCATCCAGATTTCCAGCACATCGGTCCCATGATATGATTGGAGACGAGCCTGACGACATATCGAGCACAAATTCTAATCCCGGCCAACTCGTGTATTTTTTCAATCGAAAAACTCAAATTTTTTTTTTGCCTCATCTGTGTGTCGGAGCCAAAACACCAGAGTTCATAGCCCACAAAGCCAATGCAAGCCCACCTGACTACAACATTTAACACGCTCTAAGATTTTATCAAAATGAAGAATCCGCTAGAAGACTGCCTATTAGCAGTAGCAAGAACACCCAGAATTCCTAATTACAGTGCACTGCATTATGCATAGCTTTGCACTGTCCTCGTTAAGTCATTTGGTGTTAAGTGTCGTATTTATAGCAGATGCGTGACACGTTGCTGACCTTTAGGCTCCACGCAGACGCTGTCAAATTGAGAAATACTCATGGAATTACACTATTAAGTTGCTAAATTTAGTTGGTAATGTGTTGTTTGTTCAGTTTGTTATAGTAGGTACAATCAGATGGACCAGCTCAAATAGGATGGAGACATCGGAAAATCTGAGGGTGTGTTACATAGTACGAATAAAAAGTTATTGTATAGCTGTATAGGTTTAAGTGTGCGTTTGTAGATGGGCTACGATTAGCAAAAAATCGAAAGCATTTATTACAAAATTCCAAGAAAAATATACATTTAGATCATTATTTAATGGGTTTTCGCGCACTCGGATATTGCCTCTGCAACCATACCGAGTACAGACATCAAAATAAACTCTGAAGCGATCCGATTTGTACCAGATCGTAACGTTCTCTGTGCGTGGCATGAATAACATTCGCGAAATAGTTCGTTCATATTCTTCAATAATGACATCAGAGGCATGATTCTCTATGACATTGTTAACTCGTAACGCGGCCGCGTCACGTTCACGTCGTGTAATGTGCGTAAAATGGTATTCTGTATGCCAATTTCCATAGTGATTAACGCGACGAGTTACGTTACGCGCTTGTTACGAATGGTGAAAATAACGCGTGTCATAGAGAATAAGGGGGCTGGTATGCAGATCGCTTTCGTTTGCAAAACGCGCCGTGAACATAAAACGAGACACGGAGTGAGAAAGTGTCCAATTGCCACTTTCCAATGCATCAGTTTGCCCTTTTTATTTACATGCTTATGGCAAGTTGTCAATGGAAACGTTGCGGCGAGAAATAGGCAAAAATACTGATGAACATGACAGGTAGGTATTCTGGAAATCCATGATCTTTTAACTGTAGACATTAATAAATTGAGTTTGTGATTAATTCGCTCGTTATTGTTATAGTGTACTTAGGTTTCAATAAATAATATAATTAAATTACACTTATAGATAATTATGACATTATTATGTACCTGTATGATGGTAAAAAGGGTGTTTAAAGAAAACAAGATATATATTAGTTTACCATTTATTTCAAAGTACAAAAATCAAATTTGTTTTATATCAAAACATTCACTACCATAGCTTAAAACATAAAATCACGAAACGAAATAACAATCACACAACCAAATATTTATCTTAATACTTATCGATTTAAAATTAGTCTTTTTAGGAAGACTGAATAGGAGCTATGTTGACAAAAATATCTATCACAAAACGAATCGAGTGGAAAGTGACAATATTTTCTATATGGTATAATGAAATTGGCTCTATGTACATTTATTACGAAATCAGGAACAAAAACCTGTAAATTTCCTGACAGGACTTTGACAAAAATATTGCTTCTATTTTAATACTGTTACGTGATGTGTAAACCGTACTAGTTCTCTTTTGAGGATGAGTGTTCTAGTACGAATTATTTTCGCGTGTCAACCAATCTTTTCCGCTACCTCTTTAATTTTATTTCAAAACATTCAACGCAACATGCTTTATCACACATGCAGTAGAAAAGAATTGGTATAGTTTTAATCGTGCTACAAGAACCTACACACAGCGATACCTGACTTGGGAATTGAACCTAGGAACTCCCAGACTACAGCGCATTTATGTTGGCACTAGACCCAATGAAAGGGTAGATCATAGAACGTCTAATAATCACGTTGTATGCAAAATCGACGTCCGAGCGTTTGGTCATATCAACTTTGTAATTCTTAATATACACTGTCGTTAAACTGAAAACAGTTAAGTGCCTAAACCTACCCGTTAAACTAAACTTTGTGACAATAATTTGTTATAAAATAAAACATATCATTTCAATTCTATAAATTGACTAAAAATCCTTATGAATCGTGTTGCTTATTTGTTAATTACTAAAGTCACAATTCAATTAAATTGTGTTAAAATTCGGAATATACAGCAATAGCTGCGTTTACAAAACCGGATATTTTAGTAATGTGACTAGCTAAGCGGAAGGCTAGTCATAATAATTCCAATTACGTATATATAACGCCCTAATGATGAAAATTCGAGTTAATTTTGGTAAGTACCCAACTACATATTTTTAAATAAATCAATGAAAATGTAATAATATAAATAATGTATTTAATGGTGGGTTTCTTCAAAACTGAATGCGATAATATTTTCCATTAAAGGAAATAATTACATAGGAATTTTGCACAAAAAAACTATTGTTTTCTTTCCTTGTCGTAAATTATTAAAAGGGATACAACCATGTGTATTCTACTAAAAATAATAAAGAACTTTAAGTCTTACTTAAATCCTTAATCATAATTTGGTCATTGTCTTATTAAAAATGTAAAAGTTAAATTATTTCATTGCATTAGGGTTACACACTCGTCAGTATTTTTCTGGTGTGAGGAGGCATGCCATCTCGGGTGGAGACTGGCCCTGAGGGATATCACGGCCCAATTGGCCTCCATCCGCAGCGCCGCCTTGACGGACTGGCATACCAGGCTGAAGAACCCGAGTGCGGGCTTGAGTAGAGTACCGTCGCGGCAGTGCGACCTGACTTTTTAAGCTGACTTGACAGGCGCTCCCTATCACAACATGGGACGGAATATACCCGGTGAAAAAGTAGGTGCACCAGTTGCGCCTGTGCCTACCCCTTCGGGAAAAAAAGGCTTGAGTGAGTGTATGTATGTTGACAGGCGCCACGGTGCGCCGACATACATTCCGTCTAACACAGGTGATGACAGGCCACGGGCGTTTCAGCTCATTGCTGTATCGGATCGGAAAAGTGGAATACATCGTTGTACCGACCGCGAGGACACGGTCCAACACACTCTCGAGGAGTGCCCAGTCTGGGATCTATAACGCAGCACTCTTAGAGCAGTTTTCGGAAGAGATGTGTCGCTGCCGGCCGTGGTGTCAGCTACGGTTGGCGGCTGGAGAACATGGCGAGCGATGGCCTCCTGCAAGTACGCCATCTCGCAGAAGGAGAGCGCGGACCGCGAGCAGAACAATCCCGCCCGTAGACTGAGGAGACAAAGGAGGCGCCGGGTGGACGCTAGACTGGCGCCTCGTGCCCTATGGTTCGGGAGCATCTAGACGACTAACGGGGTCTTAGAGAGAGTCGCGGGGCGAGCAGTTCCTTATGCGCCAAAGAAGGCCTAAGTGGGTTATGATTGGTATGCCGATGTAGCGCGTACATAGGATTAGGGACTCGGTCAAATGCTCGCTCGAATTATGCCAAACTCCCGAGCGTGCACACTGGGTCGTAAGACTGGAGAAACCAACATAACCGTTCACTCACCACCCAGTGGTGATGGAGATATCGCGTTTTGCTCCCGCTTCAAAAAAATACTATGTAATTTTTGTGATTTATAGTTAAGTATTATCAATACTTAACTAACTTATTGTTAATTCTTGTGATATCCATCACAAGAAAATAAACGACTCTCAGGGCGGTATTTATAATTCAATCTCAAGTTTGAGATACATTTCAAGTAGACATAATATATAATTGAATTATATCTACTTGAGGTGTAATTCAAACTTAAGATGGATTTATTAATACCACCCTTACTTCTATTCGATGCAAATTACGCATTGCCTAGGTGTCATTTTTAGTGCTTAAACAAATCTAAGCTGAATGCTAACCTAGAGCAGCAAATCTATTGCAATAAAACCATTAGTTTGAGGCAGAAATAATGCGCATTTCGCAGCGTTTTGCACATTAAAATACAAGCATTCATATCAGCCTCGACGACTAATCCATTTAATTGTGGAAATACGCCCATAAACGCAAACTCGTTTTGATAATGTACAAACCAATTGGGTTCAAAGGGCTATCAAAATACCACACGATAACATTCATCATCATTTACCTAACAATATATTCTATATTCTAGAGGTCATTGGTATTTGGTACATCTTCCGTGTAAACGGCGCGGAGAACTGTAAGAAAGTTGAGGCAATTGGCATAAAATTGTCAATCAGTGTAAAATTACGATTAAAATACATTAATTCGGCAGTTCAGAATCGAAAAATAACAAAATATATTATGTTCGTTATTCTATTTAATATATAATAAACTTATTTGGACTAATACAGAAGATCCCAACTTTTTTCTGCTCAAGCTGGAAGGATGAAATATTATCAAAACCTTTGGACGCAATTTTTAGGACCCATTACGTAAGTTAGGACTACAACTAATACTTGGGCAAGGTAGGCGCTGGTGCAGTCGGCGCAAGCAAGGAATCATCAGGAGCTGCGAACGTGGCCTCCCTGACAGATGAAGAGTTTCTGATGGATGCCCGGCGCTTCTGACTGATAGCGTGTGCCAGGAAAAACGTGCAGAATATACCGGTACTCTGTAACAAAAATAATTTTATGATACTTGATAACGATATCGCAATGTTAACATTTTTTTAAATGTTAGTTATAAAAACCGCTTTAATTAATTGAAAACCTCTTATCTTGAAACAATTATGGCTAAAGTACCTATTATAAAGGAAAAACAAAATTTATAAAACCACTTATATTTTAACCATTCGTCTGATAAACCAGCAGCAAGTAATGTTATCGGCTAAAAGTATAAAAAAATAAATGCGTTATTGGTTTTCAGACGCAAAAGCTGTATTAACTTGAGAGCAGAATAACAAAGTATTCCAATAATACAAACATTAGTTCGTCAGATATTTTATCACGTACTGAAAAAACATGCTTCTAGTTTTATTGAGTTTTAACCTTGTCGTCGCTACATATCTTTTATGTTGAATAATAAAAGAAAATATCTAAGTAAAATATACATCAACAATATATTTAAGTATTGTCAAGTTCGTTTCTTTCACGCCCTGTGACGCCATCGTGGCGCCAAGATGTAAGTCCACTTGTTAAATCAGCATTTCTTAACTTCACTTTATAGTGAAATATGTAAAACTACTAATGGTAACGCATCTAATGCATTTTATGTACAAACCTTTGCCTTGGCCGCATATATAGGGGGGAAGGGCTGGTTACCACTGACCGCTGACATTTTAGGGAGCCGGAGCCCCGCCCTTAGCCTCTAAAATGATTGGGCTACAAAACATGTCCACATTATTATGTGGACTTTGGAGTTAATATTACGTGACGGGGGGGGGGGGGGGGGGGATATACGGTGTCATGCAAGGCAAGAACCCACGCCACTAATTTTTTTTACATCGTAAGACCCCCCCCCCCCCCACACAAGCCCCATGTGAAAGCTATAGCTGTGACTCTTGCGTTTTACATGGTTGCTTTACCTACGCAATGCCTACCTATACCTATACCTATGCACAGGACAAAAAATTCAACACATTTGGAGTCAATTCCTTAGCACAGTTTATCAGAGATTCAGTTCCAAAATTGCCCCAAGTTCGTTCTTTGACCGTGTCAACAACACGCAATGAAATTGAAAAACCATTGTAAGATAGATCGTCCAAGCCAAAACACTTTACCCTTTATATCTCGGTACAAATGAGAAACATTATTCTGCTCTGCTGGATTCCGACGCGTGTATCACTATCATTGCGTGTGCCTTCAAAGGGATTTATATAGTGTAAATTTTAATTTGAGCGTACGATGGCCGCCTACGAAGCGGTCACGCTATACCACCCACAGGGCAGTTAATTCAATAAGTACACTAATGGCGTGAATTACAGAGACTCGTCGTGGCAATCAAACCTAAATAACAATGGATTAAGCTTGGGCACTGAAACCGGAATATGTTTTGACATCTGACTTCTGGTAATCTTCATTGTCATTGATACGGATAAACGATGTAATATTCTTAAGATCCTTTCAGCATTATCATCAGCCACGTAATGTCTATCGACTGCCTCGATGGCGTAGGTGTATTGCGTACGCGTTACAAGTACGCTTTGTTGAGGGACTATGTTCGAATCCCGGGTCGGGCTACAAACATTTTGTGCGGTTTTTTCCATATTAAAAATGACTCACTCGCAACTCAGAGGCAGGAAGTTGGCGGTATGATAACTCCGTGCCTCGGAAAGACCGTAAAGCCGTTTGTCCTGCACCTGATCTCTACGGCCATGTTGGATTTCTGTCTCACCGGGCAATGAGAGTGATCAGTGAAGGTATAGCAAAACCACCTGTGCATTGCACACAGCATGACTGACATACTTCTAGCATGACTTTAACATGGATTCACTTGAAGTTGAAACGCTTGGCGTCAGCTTGAGGAAGACTGCCACGATGGAAAAACGGACACAGTCATCGCATTTAATGAAACAATAAGAATTACTCTATGAAAAATACCCGAGGAGGAAACTTCGACAATAACATTAATTTATAGTGACGATGAATGGGGAACAATTAGACCTTGGGGAGTATAGTAGGGAAAACTTCCATTTCCAATTTGGTGAGTTCGTTTGAAAATCTATCAATTATAATGATACTATATCTAATCATCAATGTTATCTTAGAATAATAACACATAGAACCCGCGAGCATGTACGCTTAGTGAGGCAAGTAATACTAAGCCTTTTGGCATAGTTTCCGAACAGCCCGCATCAGTGCACAAAGTCGAATCGTAGCGCCAGCAGCTCTCGATATTTTATTTTAATATGACGGTTTGTGCAATAAGCGGATGTCACAGTACCTCGGATAATCATAAGAAACATTGTTACATAACATTTCACATGTAAATATTACTTTTAATCTAATATTTTGACATAAAATAATCGACAAAGCAAAAACAATCATTCATAATTTTTACAGACGACATTATATCAAAATGTTGCAAACAAAAGGAAAATTGTTACCCCAAAGTTTGATGTCCATGTTCTAAAATTAATATGTCTAAAATTAACTTATTTAATTGGTACTTTTGCATGCTTTGATATTGTGTTGCCAGTATTAGAAATATATTATTTTCTATTGATCTGACTTAAATTATCAATATTTATTTATTTTTTACATACTAATATTATTACTTAAGACTAGTTTTTGGCCGCGGATCCGCCCGCATTAAAAGTTTTTCCGGGATAAAAGTCCCGGTTTATATTTCCCCGGGATAAAAAGTAGCCTATGTGTTAATCCAGGACATGATCTACCCGTGTGCCAAATTTCATCGAAATCCATTCAGTAGTTGTTGCGTGAAAGAGGAACAAACATCCATACAACCAGACATTCTTACAAACTTTCGCCTTTATAATATTAGTAGGACTAGCTTTTGCCCGCGGCTCTGCCCGCGTTAATGAGTTTTTCCGGGATAAAGGTCCCGCTTTATATTTTCGCGGGATAAAAAGTAGCCTATGTGTTAATCCAGGACATGATCTACCCGTGTACCAAATTTCATCGAAATCCGTTCAGTAGTTTTGGCGTGAAAGAGTAACAAACATCCATACATCCAGACATCCATACATATTTACAAACTTTTACATTTATAATATCCTACTAATATTAGTAAGATTCAACGTATGTTATCCTTGTTTGTTAAGCTTTCTACTTAGAAAATTATAGTTCGTCCTATTTTTATTTAATTGTGAGTGACATACAGGGAAACAAGTGATCATGGTGGTGGGGCGGTTTAGATTTGGTGCTTGGATTATTGTAAACTAAGAGTTCAGGGAATCTATAGAGCGGATATTCGAAAAATTGTCAGACAAAAAAAAAAATTGAGCCTGTTCGTCAGAAAATCAATCTACCGCGAAATAGCAAAACACGTATACATAGTGATCGTAACGTGCAAATTGGCATATTTCCTTCCAAAATATTGTTTTCTTTACAAAATTTAAGCATACCGAGACGTCTTATCACGTGTCAGAAAAGATAGCGACATTTGGTCCTGATGTCCGGTCTATAACTAGCCATACTGTTTAATGTCGAGTATTTTGCCATATTTTATGTACAGTAATGGAATCTGCACCTATTGGGTTCAGCTGAAAATCAGCGCTTCAGTTTACGCTGTAGCATAAAGCTGAGCTGGATCCATTTTGATATTGGTTTGTTTCTGTTTTCTCTAGTTTTCTATTTGTTTGTTTTTAATTTTATTTTTCCTTATTAGTTTTTTTTTTATTTTGTTTTGTTTATGTTACTAAAACCAAATAAACTATTTCTTTCTTCTTTCTTTCTTTCTAAACAAAGTAACAAACACCATTAATGCGATACATATTATGCGGGCCTAGTATTTAGGTGCTAACAATTTTAAATTATATTTTGCCTATTTACGCATTTCAATGTTATATTTAGTAGTGGCAGCGATAATGCCCATAGTCATGGCAACAGGCTCGGCCCTACTGTATCACCATGACGATATTAAAATTTAAAACACGTGATATATATGTACGGCATAAACGTGAATTTATATTATTACTTAATTTTATTCCTATGTGTCGTGCTGTTTTCCTCTTCATTTGTTCGCTCCAGTAATCTAAAGCCGCAATATTCGCTCCACCCGCGTTAAAAAGTTTTCCGGGATAAAAGTCCCGCTTTTTTTTCCGGGATAAAATGTAGCCTATGTGTTAATCTAGGACATGATCTACCCGTGTGTCAAATTTCATCGAAATCCGTTCAGTAGTTTTTGCGTGAAAGAGTAACAAACATCCATACATCCAGACATTCTTACAAACTTTCGCCTTTATAATATTAGTAGGATGAAAATATATCTAAAGTAAGGACTTATACGCCTTTTCTCTTTCAAAAATATTTCGTTTTCATTAATAATTTTAACTTTTAATTTCGTCTTATCCCCAACAGACGTAAGCACTAAGCGTAAAATGACGTCAATTATACGGTTGAATAGTGATGTCTTTGTTTAACTATAATCCGGCAAAACTTCTAATAAAATAGAAGCGATGACATATTTTGACATTGTTTACTTAAATATAAAAAATTATCACCTTCACAAAATCACTATCAAGGCAAAGGTAAGTACCTCATTCAGCCGTTAAATGACGTCAGCACATGTTTTCTGGTTTTATTTTTTTTCTCCCTAACGAAGTAATAGTGAAATTTAAAAAATATGTAATTGAACTCAAGATAAGATAGTAAAGAAAAGGTATTTTATTGTTTGGTATCGCTTTGATCCTTTTCAAGGTTTCCCCACTTAAAACCATTCTGTTCTTAAGAATAAAATAAAGTAATTTCTTATTGTGGACGATAATAATATTTCCAAAAGTATATAATACTTAAATAATGGCTCAAGGTAGAAGCAATTCCACTTACCTCAAGTTTGGGGAAAATTTCATGCCCCTAGCAATATTATTTGCACGCTTGTATGCGTGTGACAGAACGTCACTACGAGTGACTTACGCTTACATCAATGCGTTTTATGCCTCACATTTGACAGTTTTTTGATATGAAACTATCATTCTTGGCGTTATTATTCTATGAATGTTATCATATATCACATGTAGGTAGAGTCTCACAACATAGCTTAGACCTCTCACATACCATATACTCCTTCCACGGTCTCGAACCAGTGGTATCCACGTTCGACGCCCTCGACGTTGTCGTCGATTTGACTTGCCGGAACAATACCCAAATAATAATAAAAAATTCAAAAGCTAGCAAATAAAACTATACCCAAGAGCGCGGCTGTGCTTTTGTAGACTTGTATCTAGAACCTAACAGAGTATGTGAACTTTGATAAAGATGTCCTTAATTGATGGGACAACATTAGAATTAGATCTCCAAAGATGTTGACGTCAGACACAGGGCTGTTAGTATAAATTAAGCCAGTAGTTTTTTAACATAAGTAAATGGTTTAATACACCAACTCAGTGAAGAACGGGGCGCAACGTTACATTACTATGAAATTGGCCACAATTAAAAAAAAATATTAAAAAATATTTATGAGGACACGATCTGCATTTATTTATTATTTAATCATTAATTGTCTTTATTTCTTTGCTAAAGCCAGTAGCAACCGACGTGAATTTCAGAATTCACATAATAGTACCTATACGTAGCACAGACGCCGGCAACACAATCCGTGCGGTTAGCAACCGACGGCCGAGAGCAAAACATTCGTGCCACAATTGAAATCATAAAGAAAACACTGCGTCGATTGTACCGTAGATATTTTGGTACTGGTTCAAATATAGCTTTAACCACCTAGTACTTGTGGATTGGCGTTGTTTAAAAGATTATTTTCATAATACGAATCGATATTAGCTTTATATTTAGATATTTTTTGTTAAATGCGTAGTTGACTGGCATAGTTAGTTCTTTAAAAATAACAACAATAATATATATGTTACAAATTCTGTGGTTTAATTTGTAGGCAAATTGTAAAGAGGTCATTACGCAAGTAATGATGGCATCTGTATCTGTTTACGTAACAGGAAAATGTAGAGGAAAGCAATAGGGTAGTTTCCTATGTTCGATTTGGTACATTATTTTATATGTAACAGAAAATAATACGAAAAACAAGTTCTTCTGTAAAATCAAAATGAAAATTGGTTGACAACTAAAGCAGTTATTCATATTTGAAATATTGTTGTGAGCAAAAGCGGGGGCGTAGTGGGGATATCGCGTCATCTGTTTCGCACGCACGCCGCGTTATGGCTGGCGACACTCAGTGACGTCACATTCTGCTGTTTCCGTTATCTTACAGATGTCCCTGCCACCAAACTTCAAAGCTTTATAACTCATTTATTATTGCTTGTCTTTTAAAAATTGTTTTTCCTCTAGATTTTAGAAGACATAAATATTTGATATATGTATTTAAAAAACAAGTAGTCAACTACCCTATTATGTCATAAATTCATCAACGTCGTGGTATTTACCATCAAATGACCAAGGGGTCTATCTCATTATCCTACTAATATTATAAACGCGAAAGTTTGTAAGAATGTATGGATATATGGATGTCTGGATGTTTGTTCCTCTTTCTCGCAAAAACTACTGATCGGATTTCGATGAAATTTGGCACACGGGTAGATCATGCCCTGGATTAACACATAGGCTACTTTTTACCCCGGGAAAATATAAAGCGGGACTTTTATCCCGGGAAAACACATTCACGCGGGCGGAGCCGCGGGCAAAAGCTAGTCTATACTAATATTATAAAGCTGAAGAGTTTGTTTGTTTGAACGCGCTAATCTCAGGAACTACTGAACCGATTTTGAAATTCTTTCACTAAAAGGAAGCTACATAACTCCTGAGTGATATAGGCTACTTTTTATCCCGGGAAAATATTTTTGTCCCGGAAAAACTTTTTCACGCGGGCGGAGCCGCGAGCACCACTAGTATGCAATAAAATACCAAACTTTGGTGCCACGCTTGCCATCAACCGAGCAACAAGCCTACTTATAAGTATTATCTTAAATATGAAACTTTCGTTTACCCAAAACAAAACAGCGATTAAAATAATCACCAGCAACAATTTCACTAGGTATTATTAGTATTATATTCACGACGTGCGCATTGATGACGAAGTCTCCACAAAAAGTCCCCATTGATTGTAAATTGCGTAGCTCACAGGCATTCGCATTAACCAGTACTACTGACATACATTGAGGTACTAAAGGTTTGATTCACAAGTTTCAAGTAGAGGAGATGTTACTTTTTGTATGGGTGCTGTGCCTCTAAATTTACCCAGTCTCAGATTTTAAATATATTAAATGGGCAAAATGAGAAACTTGGATACATTAAACAATATTTATAGAATCCTCCATTCATGACTAACTTAAAAAAAAATTACATAAATCTCGAAATCGGAGGTCTTTAACATTAACGATTTATTGTAAAAGGCTAGTTTTTAAGAGTTCCTTGCAAATTTATATAAATTGTCTTGGTTAGGTAAAGATAACTGTATAAAAAACTAAATTTGTTTGTCTATGTGGATGTTTTTCCCGTATTAAACATGACACTGGCTTGTTATTGTGGCTTGCAAAATCACTACTTTAATTCCACACAAATAATGATAACGGAATCAACTATCTAAAAGAACTGCCAGCATACGCCACCAATATTCCCGAACATACATGTATCATAAACGCAAAGTTCAAGTAAAAATAAAGCCTAGTATCGTCGCAGGGAATCCCCTTTCAAAGAGCTAAGACCCAGATGATCAGTAAAGGTTCTTTCACACATGACGTTTCATATTACCAGTATAGTGATTCAAAAGATTGTTATTTTCGGGTCTCTTTAGTCTAACTGCTAGACCAGGGACTAGATCAGAATACAGAAGTAGGAGAGAACTAAAAAAAAATTAAGCATCAAATCGTCGAGATCGTTACCTTATTTCTGGGAAAGACACTAACATATCGCTAGCCCCGTAATCTCCCATATAATAGGACTGGCTCGGTGGCGTAGTTGTATTGCGAGCGCGGTACGACCACTACTCTGAGGTTCCGAGTTCGATCCCCGGGTCGGGCAAAGTGATGCGATTTTCTGCTTAGTATCAGGCAGGAGTCTGGAATTTATGCTTCGCCCCCTATCACTACATGGGACGGACATGACACTTTACGAAAAGTAGAGCTATGGTTGCAGCTCTGTATACCCCTTCGGGGATTAAGGCGTGATTTATGTTTCTAAAAACTTGAAACAGTGGGTAGATATTATGTTATACACTTCTGTAACAACTCTTGTGAGTCGTGACTGGACTATAGGCTAGTTTCCTATTTGATTTTGTAAATTATGTTATATGTAACAGAACATACGAAAAAAAAATATTCTGTGAAATCAGCATTAAAAATTGGTTGAAAAATAAAACAGGTATTCATATTTGAAATATTGTTGTGAGCAAAAGTGGGGACGTGAAGGGGATATCGCGATATCTCTTTCGCACGCACGCAGCGTTATGGCCGGCGACTCTTGATGACGTCACAGTGTAATATTACTGTTATTTGACAACTACCCATTCCCTTATTGCCCCAATTTTGATAATTAGTTTTCTGTTACATTTTAGATGGCACATATTTTTGATAAATGTATTAAGAAAAGTAGTCCAACTAACCTACTATAGAGAACAACAATAGTACCTACTTATAGGAAAAAACATTGCAGATGCTTGTTTGACACGGAAAATAGCTTTAGTATGACATGATACGTGCGAATAACCTTCAACGCATAACAATGGCAGTACTTCTATTAGTACACCGAGAATTTAATGAAAATAAATATGAATCTTATAATTCCACATAAAATAAGTATCTATTATGTCATTCATTTTTTACTTTTATAAAGACAGATGAGCTTACAGCCCACAAGGGTATGGTGTACGCAATACAACTAGGCCACCGAGGCAGTCATGATATATTATTGTAACAGCTATATCCCAGCAATTTTGCATGATCAAACCGAATGGTAATTACTTCACAGCTAAAATTAATTTTCCATGTCACGCACTCCGTCACAGTGGCCAGTAAAAACAAAGGCCAATCGTAAATGAGGCACTGACGAGTCATCACACATCTGACGTGAGCCCACTATCTGTTAATTGCTCACTAGAATTCATAATTAACGTCATCCTGCTAAAGCTGAAGGTGTTAGGTAAAGGTTGAAATCTCCTATCCGGTACCGTGAGTTTGACAGCTGACATTTGTTTTTTTTTTTTTTTTTTATACTAAAACCTTATTGCGGGGGTAGGAACGACAATTTTCGCTTTTATGACAAGAGCTGTCATGGTTGCATGCGACCACGCGGGCCTGAAGCGTTAAGTAAGTACTACAGTCTAAGTAGAAGTCAGAAGTAGGTAAAGCAAAATCACAATGTCACATGACATTGATACAAATGACGTGAGGCGGCCGTCAAGGTTGACGGCTAACTGATTCTCTTACGGTCACACTATAATAATATTTACCTAAATACGATTTTAGTTTGGTCCTAGGCCCATCTAATATTATTGTTCTACCACTGAGCAGTGAAGACCTATACATTTTTTTTTTTTTTGTTGACGCGGAGAAAGTGACTTATTACTACCGCCCAGTGTTCAAGGGGAACGACTGAGCGGTTATGTTGGGTTCACCGTGCCTTACGACCCGACGTTGAGCCGCCCGGAAAGATGGAAAACGTCGGGCGACCGCCGGGCCGAGTCCCTAACCTATGTACACCGCACGGCATACCAACTAAAACTCCGCGGTAGCCATCTTCGGCGCATTAGGGACGGCTGCGGGCTTCCTCCGACTCACGTCTAAGTTGTCCTCCGCAACCGCCCCTGCGCGTACCGCTGTTGCGGTCCTTCTCCTGTTGTTGCGGGGGCTCAGAAGCCCCCGTACACCGAAGGACGCCCTTGGCGTCCGAGGCAGCGTGAGACACGCTGCCGTCCATCACAGGGGTCACAGAAGTTGGCTAGACTAATAGGTGGACGGCCCCTCCCGCCCACCCGTGACCCCCGGAGGCCCCTATTAGTCGCCTTTTACGACAGGCAGGGGATACCCTGGTGGAATTCTCCAAATGCCCCCAATCCACAGGGCGGGAAGACCTATACATACGATTTAGAAGAGTTGGACCTTTGTACACAATGATAGCTTAATATGGGTTGGTAGTTTAAATGTTGCTTCGAAAGCATGAAAAACTTATTTCTTTGATGGTTTCTTCCGCTGTTAAAGCAAGGATAATTAACAATATATGCTTATTTTATTTGATACTTACATATCTTTCCAGTTCTGAGACAATCTTCAGTGGAAACTAAAAAGA
The DNA here is from genome assembly GCA_949316025.1 of Lapara coniferarum. Lineage (NCBI taxonomy): Eukaryota > Metazoa > Arthropoda > Insecta > Lepidoptera > Sphingidae > Lapara > Lapara coniferarum. Next base: position 41,666,679 of record OX438919.1, on the reverse strand, counting down.
AATTCGAAGGACAAAAACAGATATCACACTTCAGACATTAAAACATTCCCAAGGCAACCGACAACATTTTGTCTCTACTTGCATCATGAAAATATTTAAGCAAAACATAAAATGTCGAAACATAGGTCATGGTAAAAGGAAAGAGACCACAGTTTTGCGATGTAGAGTTACACAATGCGTTATTACTTAACCATCGAGTAACTACTTGCACAGCCTTGAAGATCCTACACGGATTGTGGCATACATTATGCTAGTACTTGTGACCTTAGAGTGTACATCCACCATTATATTCAAATGTAACTCGTAAAGCAATGTGTTTGTTGAGTTAACCTTTGCTGAATCAGATACTCTTTTTATTTTAGCAACTGACATGACGCTAGGAGTAGGCCAATCATAAAAGATCCTGTTGATAAAGCTATTTTTAGAGGATACTGCAATGTCACTCCAATGCCTCTGATAAGAGTGCCGTCCAGATAATTAGGGTCAATTAACAAGAGAGAGTTATAAATTCCTAGTATAAAAATATATTAGGTATTGTAGCGATTGAATCCATACAAGAACTGGCATAAAGGAACTATAATGAATGCCAATGAGTCAGTGGGCAGTACAGCAGACCATAATGTAAAGGTCAATCAATGGACGCAGTACATTTTACTGATATGAATTGCTCATAATTTAATGACGTAGTTTCAAGTTCTGATAATAAAGAACAGGTTCGGTATGAAAAGTCTTTCATTTTAAAGATAGACAATTTGTGGTATGTTTTATATGTTGATGATCATCACTGAGTAATAGCTGATGATTGGATCATAAGAATCGATTTTTGTAATCACAATCCAAATTTCATTTCTTTTTGGCCCATGAGTTTCAACGATAAACAATTGAAACGTAGTAATACAAATTAACGATGACAGGATGAATAACAATGATTCGGTCATCAATTTATCTATACTAATATTATAAAGCTGAAGAGTTTGTTTGTTTGTTTGTTTGATTGTTTGTTTGTTTGTTTGTTTGAACGCGCTAATCTCAGGAACTACTGGTTCGAATTGAAAAATTCTTTATGTGTTGAATAGACCATTTATCGAGGAAGGCTTTAGGCTATATAACATCACGATGAAACTATTAGGAGCGAAGAAATAATGGAAAATGTGAAAAAAACGGGGAAAATAATTCATCCTTGAGGGCTTCCATTGCGTGCGCTGCGAGAACGGTTCAAGATACCAAAAATATATGTACGAAAGAATTATTCCTCTTGAAATGATCTAAAAAAATGTCCAGGACAGTATACGTCGTATCTTTTAAGATTAACTCACTAGAACCGTTTTTATGGTAATCAAATTTGGTCGAAATTAATGCATTATTTGTTAAGAGTTGTATCAACGTCATAGTCATAGAGTGATTCAACGGGAAGGTTTTTATGTACTTTTAGCCCGAAAAAACTTATTAACGTGGGCGAAGCCGTGGGCAAAAGCTAGTATGACTATAATACTCCATTTTTGTTCGAGTAATGGAATGATATATCGGCAGATGACATAAGTGTTAATATTCATACCGTATTCGTTCTTCCTGGAAGAACAATGGAGGCCTAATAACTTAGTTGCATTGAAAAGTCATTGGGCAAAGTTATTGATGCTTCATTCGCTACATACAAGGTTTATAGACAACCTGTCTTCTAATATTGTGTATATATAAGATAGCTATGGGTGTCTGTACCTACTGCTGTAAATTTCTAACACACATATTAAACACTATTATTATCACAGAATTAAGATAGCTTATTATTGTTCGACATCTAATGTGTCAGGGTGACGAGAACAATGGAGAGACACGCAATACTTATAATTCCAAGTTCTGTGTGGTGTTGCTACTGTTTATAGGCGGTCGTATCGCTTGCCATCACGTGAGTGGCATGCTCGTCTCGTCATTGCAATAACGGCTCTAATCGCGTGATCTCTTTGGCCAAAATCTTCCACTGCTCAGTGGAAGTTAAAAAGTTAAATGGTTAATCCAGGACATGTTATATCTAATTGCTAAATATCATCTAAATTCGTTCCGCGGTTTACAATAAAGTATTTCCATTTACCATTGTAATTATTTGTCATAACAAAATATTAAAAACATTGAATTATAGTTCAATAATTTTATTAGTATATTAATTATTATCACACAATACCGAGCCCTTAACATACAAGAATTGAGTCCTGAGTCAATCATCCACAACATCCAGATTCCAGACCACCATTCCTAGGTAGATTACTGGTATATGGCACTGCATGGCCATGACATGTATAAAAAATCATAATATAAAATTGGTATATGAGAGTTAGTCTTGGTAGGTGCGACGGCAATGTCTATTTCTACCGCCAAGTAACATTGTGCTGTATGCTTATTATACATAACTATCGCATAATTTAAAAGTGTTTTTAATAAAGCAGAGGTCAATTCGATAACTAACCATTGAAATCAGTTGAACGTTATCTGGGGTCATTTTTTATGTGAAAAACAACAAAGTGGCGTGGTTCTTATGATATTGCTCTTATATATTTGGTAAATTGTCGTTCGCAGATATACATATAATGAAAACACAGCCTTTACAGGCGACTAAAACTATTATTCTACGTAATAAACCAACATGAGTTGTAATAAAAATATTGTATTATGACCTTTTGGCGGTTTGTGTACACATAATAATCATAATAAAGATCCGACAGTACCTACACTTCAACAGGACAAAGGTAGGCATATTTGTTGTCCTAGGACGTTGTCTACCTGTGTGGTAAACATTCAAATCCTTTCTTTCACTTCTTCGCTTGCTTACTTCTGTCAAGCCATCAGTATAAGTAAGATGAAAATTACACTCAAGGTTTAAATAATTCTCCTATTCCCGGTGGTCTCAATCCAGACGGAAGCAAGTACCTTACGTAGCTGACTCAAATGACCACTCACTTATTCCTTACAATCTTTTGAGACTAGTAGAGAGGTTAGTATTCTATATCTTGACTGCCTCGGTGGCGTAGTTGTATTGCGTACACGTTACGAGTACGATTTGCGCGCTGAGGTCTCGGGTTCGAAATTGAGGGTCGGGCCAAAAAACTGTGACTTGGTTTTTCCATCTTAAAAAAATTACTCAGTCGCAGCTCGGAGTCAGGAGGTTGGCGGTGTGATGTCCCCGTGCCTCGGAAAGCACGTAAAGCCGTTGGTCCTGCGCCTGATCTCTCTCCGGTTATGTCGGATTGCCGTATCCCCGGCCTATGAGAGTGAAGGAATAGCGAGTGCACCTGTGTATTGCGCACACACTTGTGCACTATAATATCTCCTGCGTACCTGGCTGATCTCCGTTGAAATTGGCCGCCGTGGCCGAAACTGGCTAGGAGGATTTCAGTATTCTTAGACGGGTGAGGCGACAAGACATGTCTTTACACTTTAAATTTTAAGTTCATTATTTTTAAAGTATATAAGTATATAGTTAGTTTGTATAAGAACTATAACACAACTCGTATAATTCACAGTTCATAATGATGCTTTTATTCACACTGCTTAATAACAATCAATGAGTACCGAATACTCTGTCAGGCCGAGATATCAATCCAGACATGAATCAATGTCCATTTAGGTATAAAGTAGATGTCCGCTTTGCTTTTTGTATGGGTGCTAGGCCTCAAAATTTAACCAGGCTGAAACTTTATGTATACTAAAGGCACAAAAATATGGATCTGGGATCCATTAAAAAATATTTTTAGACCCCTCCATTTGTACCAATTTTTTTTAAAACGTTCATATTATAAAGTTTTCAAGCAAAATATAATTACACAAATCACAGGATCGGAGGACTTTTAAATTAGGTATACGATTTATTGCAATGGGCTAGTTTTTGGGAGTAATATCCAAATGTACCTAAAGTACCTTAGGTATAATCTCAAGCCCGTTTTTGGATATGTCCTTTCCAATAAAACTGTCTTTAACATCTTTTAAACCGTAACACATTGTTGCTTAGCGACAGAAACACACTAATCAGCGGTACTCGATAATCACCCAATCAGAAACAAATACAAAAGACCTTAAAATAAAATAAATTACAGCATACGCTCTGACGTCATCAGGTACTCGGCACCAGTTGGCGGCGTGACGTCATTCACGGTCATGATCATTAACCGGTTCTTTGTAAAATGATTCATATAACTCACTTGCGTGCAAACATTATTGCACAATATTAATTGTGTTTAGACGTATTTTATTCGTCCATCGTAGATTAAAGTGACTTCCTCAGTATTGTCATCGCCTCACCCAACACCTTGAGATTCGGCCGTAAGGTGTCGCTGTACCCTCATCCCAATAAGTGCGCTATTCTCCGTTGCTTTTCCCCCACCTCTCTCCTTCTTCCACTTATAATTTTTGGGAGGCCCTTTCGTGGCGCCACCAGCATAAAACATACTGGAAAAAGTGGTCCTTGGTTCGACTTTTGGGCTGATGAATTTCTGTAGTTTATGACTGATTAGTGTTCCCAAAGGCTCGCCGAGTTTCTCCGCTCGGTGTCACAAAATGGAGTCTACTATCGATCAAGATCGATAGGAATCGAGAGCCAAGGCTGACAAGAGTTTCAGTGGAGTGTGTGTAGGCGGGATAGTCCTTGGCTCAAGACCGCCGCTAGCCAAAGGAAGCAACAATGAACCTTTATAAAGTAAAACTACTTAGACGTGTTTGTTTTAAAGTTTTACACAATCCTCCAGTGTGTGCTACTAGGAAACATCACGTACATATATGTGTGGTTTTTGTTCTAATTTGAGCCGCTTACTCACCAACTATAGTTTGTATCTATAATATGTATTATTATTTCCTTGTATCTCAATGTGGCGTGGAATGTGTTGCAATGGTGAATATTTTAGTTTTTATCTAGATAAATACACGAGGCTTAACATCTGATATTATTCTTCAATATGAAGAAAATATTTCAATGTGGCTATTAATTCAAAGTTCTTTGACTTAGTACATGCAAATCTGGTGAACGTATTCAGATAAAAATCTGTACAACGCGATTTTGGTCTTTTAGCAGCGAATATATGAAATAGATGAATTTGGGCTCGTTTCCCAAGACAAAAAAATAAATCACTTGCTGAACTACATTCCAAACTTTTAAAATTACTCTGAGACATACCCATCTCGCATTTTCGTATATAGTAACATATAATTAGTACAAAACTCTAGCTGGTCCCCAGAGACGGTTATAAAATGACTCTTATTGTAAATAATTGTACTGACGGAATGATTCACATGACACATCGCATGCTATTACACGTTTATGTTCAACTGGTCTTAATGGCTGGAACTTCACTAGTAGGTAGGTACTTGTACACTGGATTTTACTAAATTATACGAAGAGCCTTACTAAGGTACTACCTCGGTGGCGCAGTTGTATTACGATACGACTGCAATGTTGAGGTCTCGGGTTCGTTCCCCGGTTTGGACAAAGTGATATAGAGTTTCTACTCAGTATCAGCCTGGAGCCTGGAATTTGTGCCCGATATTATGGCGATAAGCTCGCCCCCTATCACATCATGGGACGGAATACGCATGGTGAAAAGTGGGTGCTCTAGTTGCACCTCTGCCTACCCCTTCGGGGACAAAGGGCGTGAGTTTATATGTACGTATATATACGAAGAGATACGGTCATCCATCTGAAGAGATACAATGTCAGTAATTTATTCTTAAAATCCCTAACTTTAGGTATACACATGGACTATGGTTATGCATTTTTGAAAAACAAAAGCTGTCCGAATGTCGTCTATCCTTAAAATTGCTAAAGCGTTAAATCCCAAAGAACTCATTATTCATTCATTTTATTTTTTACCAATCGAGACCTAGTACGCCATTTTTTCCAGTTCAAATACAGGTTACGTGAATATTAAATCGAGTAACACAATTGATCCCACTGCGGTCAGATTGAATCCTTTTTTGAAGCTGTGGAAGGTCCTAAATGTGAATATTTATTTTTAGTTTTTCTAGTTTCAGGTTTTAGACATAGTAAAATGACTATCTGACGACAATTCATTGCGGTCTAAATATTATGGCCAGTGAGATATGCTGCATCTCTCAACCGAATACCTAGCCTGACTTCTTGTGTGTATCGGCTGACTGTAAAGCGAATCCTCGGAATGAAACACAGAACACTATAAAATTTGCTATGTGTATTCTAATTACAAAAATAAGTAGTTTAAGCAAGAAAACAAAAGTAAATAAAAGTTATTCAAAAATGTTGTAAGTTGTGTTATGTCAAAGGTATTTTGAACCCTGTCTGGTGTGTTTTAAATTTAAAATCATCTGACATAAATCCCTCTAGGCTCAGTGAGCTCCCCACGCGCTCGTATTGCATCTAATGAGCGGTTCATTACGCGACATCCTCTATCACACTAGGGAACAATTTTTATATTAGAGGAACAAGTTCCAATGTCACTGTTCATAGCCGTTGTAATTTTAAACACTTTCATTTTGGTTGGGTATTAAAAAAAAATAGCATTATCTCACAGAAGCGCGTCGTGAAGTGACAGTTTTTTGTTCAGTATGGTGAATGTCAATCTGGAAGCCCAAATATATCTGTAGACACATTAATCGCATATATATATATTAGAGGGAGTTTGAAAGTGGCACCAGTGACAGAAAAGTTGAAAGGAAATCTGTCTTGGTATGGACATGTGAGGAGAAGGGATGAAAGGCATATAAGTCAACGAGTGATGAATTCGAGTGTTGATGGATGGCGAGGACGAGGACGACCAAGGAAGAGGTGGATGGATTGTGTAAGAGATGATATGAAAGAAAAGGGTGTGAATGACTTGATGACGAAAGATAGAGGAGAATGGATGAAAAAAACATGTTGCGCCGACCCCAAGTAATTTGGGACCAGGGCAGGAAGATGATGACACAATAATCGCATCCAAACCGCATTTTAATATCATTAAGTTACATTGCTTAAGTATAATGTAAATTATAGAAAAAAGTGTTGGTTTCAAAGACCTTGGCGCTTTTTAAACAAAGTTAACGAAAATTCATTCACCAGTAGGTTTTTATGTCCGACCACGACCCTGGGTCAAAATTGCTAAATGAGCAAGAAATGACCGCGAACGAGCATCGGGAGAGTTAAAAAATGTTCTTTCTTATCGTGAATTATTGCTGCTATATTTTTCAAACAAATTAGACAATAGTTGGGGTCTGTTTCACAGGTTTCAAGCAAGTTATATTTGATTTCAATTTAGTAAACATCGATTCGTATTAAACAGTTAATATAGATAGTATTCATATTATCATCATATGGGAGCATAGATTAGTTACTAGATATAAGAGTGTGACATTTATATTACATTTATGTGACGAATACAATTTATTAGCAAGTGGTTAATTCGGCCTTTAATATCGTGTCATAACAAGTGGGGACAAAATGTATATAAAAAACGCACTTTTTGTGTTGGCTAAATAGCAGTAATCCCAACTGATAAAAAGTAGGGATAAGCTAAAAATAATGATGGAACGGATATCCGGGAACAGGCATATCTTACCTAATACAATTATTCAGCAGGATGGCGGACAATAATGTAATATCCGACCTGATAACGGGTTATATTCAATTGCCAAAATTGTATGGCATTAATGGGTATTTTAAGGACATTTTCAAACTATATTTTGACGTTATTTCTTTTAGTTTAGATTGTATTTAAATAGGATACGTACTATTTGGAACTTCAAGACTTACCTACATAATTTAAGACTTCAGAACTTTAAAACTTAGTGTTTTTTATGATTTCTATTGGTCACATCTCGTCTTCACTCTTCATAGAATCTACATACGGAAATCCATCATGCTAATTTCTTAAGAATAGAAAAATACCAGAACTATGCTCTGAAGGTTCGTGTTGGAAAATCTATAATTATGGCGGGACACACAGTTTTCAATAAATGTACTTATGTAGTTCTTTTAGCTCTATGTTGTGCGTAAAGAAAGAATTTCGTCAAACCGTATGGATGCTAACGACACTTGTGACCATCCTTTTGATATTACAGGTATCAGCTATATTCTTAATGTGCTCTAACCTTCAAGAAATACTATTTTACAATCAATAACCAAAGATGTAGAAATATTGCGCCGTGTAAAAGACAATAGGCTACCGATATACTAGAGACACTGACTGCAAACATTCACAAGTTAAAGAGGCACAGCAAAAAGAAGAATAAGAATCAAAGCTTGTAGATTTTTCTAACAGAGACGTTTGAGACAGCTCAAAACTTAGGCAAATTCTGTGGGAAGCATGTTTGGAAAAGCTGCAACTTTAATAAAAACCAAGGCTTGTACATTTTTCTAACAGAAACGTTTGAGTTAGCTCAAAACTTACCTAAATTCTGTACATACATACATATACATATACACTCACGCCTGTTATCCCCGAAGGGGTAGGCAGAGGCGCAACTAGTGCACCCACTTTTCGCCATTATTCCGTCCCATGATGTGATAGGGGGCGAGCCTATCGCCATATCGGGCACAAATTCCAGACTCCGGGCTGATACTGAATAGAAAAACTCAATATCACTTTGCCCGACCCGGGGATCGAACCCGAGACCTCAGCTTTGCAGTCGTACTGTAATACAACTACGCCACCGAGGCAGTCTAAATTCTGTATGCAAGATATTTGGAATAGCAGCAACTTTAATAAGAACCAAAGCTTGTAGATTTTTCTAACAGAGAGGTTTGAGACAGCTCAAAACTTAGCCAAATTCTATCTGCACCGTTTGGAGTAGCTGCAAGACGTTAATGTGGTATAAGTGCAAGTAAAAAAACAACAAAAGTTTAAAACAAACAAGATTGAATTCACACAATCAGTAACGCACTCGATTAGAGACATCTCGGACCACGCCCAATGACGCCATGCGACGCCGAACTAATCCAGAGCAAGGCTAGATATATCTCTTATACGCGAATAGCACGCGTCTGATCGCTTCTTTCAAGGGTTCCGTAGGCCCCGAAGGAAGCGTATTAAGACCCTTTTAGTGGTATCTAGAGAAGCTAAGTAAAATATTGTGGCATTTTAACAGGCACTTTTAAATTGTTGTCTATTTCTTGTAAGCCATTTGACATTGCTTAGATTTGACTAACTTAATACTTATATCTTAAATAGAGCAATACTAAAGATGGATAGAATATTATTAGGATTCTGGTTGATATTGTCTGTATGACGTTTAAAGGGCATTTATCTTTTGGATCTTAAAAGGTTCAAATTATAATTTACTAATTCTCTTCTAATTTTCTAAAATCTCCCACAGATCTAAAAAGCAAGGACGCAATTTGAATGACAATGTTAGAACAATCATATAAACGACCTTAAAGGAAGATATTTACTAAGGTTTACTTAGCATACACTGTTAGTATAATTAACAGCTATGGTATCACGGAACGGATTTAATTGTCGCGTAAATATTAAATGATACAGTGACGTCATATTATATTCGCGCGTTTCGCATCGGCCGCATGTATCCGACAGACTTAAAATAGAAGCGTGACTGGTTCAGTCAGTATCTTCATTTGTCTCAGCTATAGTTCGCATTAAATAATTGGATCTAGTTTAGGGTTGCCACACGTCGCAGTTTGTCGGGACATGGTCCATTAATTGCAGTCCAATGCAATTTTGAATTTGAAATATGCGAATTCGCAACAGGCCAATTTTTCGACTATGGGCTAAACTGTATTATCATCGCATTGGGACAATTCGCCCACTATAATAAAGTTTTGTTGCGCTGGTAAAAACGACATGACAGTCCTCATCGGTTAATTAAAATTTAAAAAACCCCCGACACAAAAAAGCTATAAAAAGTAAAATAATAATAGTGTCTTTGTCGTTTAAGTACCTAGTAAAATTTTGACCCAACCGTCGTCGCGTCGAGGGACCGCTAAAGAAGTATTTTCATCTCCCTGATCCGGAGTTCGGTCCCCCGACGTGAGGACGCTTGTGTCAAAATATTACTAGGTACTTAAACGACAAAGACACTATTATTATTTTACTTTTTATAGCTTTTTTGTGTCGGGGGTTTTTTAAATTTTAATTTAATTTTTATTTCAAACTTTTTAAATGACTTTATTCTCCATCATAGGGCCTTGATAATCAACTATCTATCACCTACTCATTGAGCCCATCCTTATGAGCCCAAACACACTATATCTGCTATAAGTTGCTAAGGAGTTGGGTATCCCGCAGACTACTTGATGCCGCAGCATCAGCTCATGTTTACAAATATATTGAATGTCACAGTACACCAAATTTAAAGTCAATCGGATTTTTTAAGTTGGAAATGAGCTGATAATCTTCAAACGCCTGAACAGATCTTCATAAATTATAGCTAAGAACCATCGCAGACACATCAGCTTTCAAACAAAAAAAATCGCGTCCCAATCGGTCCATTCGTTTGAGAGCTACGATGCCACAGACAGACATACAGATACACAGATACACAGATACACAGATACACAGATACACAGATACACACCCTAAACTTATAACTCCCCTCTTTTTTGTCGGGGGTTAAAAATACACTAAGGATCAGAATTTGTAAAGAAGCAATGTGCGCGAAATGTAGGGCAAAGGGGTCGCGTTTCTAAGGACGGCTTCAATTGATGCTACTATGGCCATCTTTATCTGACTAAACCGGATATTCCGACTAATATTTTACCGTAATAAAAGACCGTCTGTTGTCTGTGTGTTTTCTACGAATATATTATTCGGCTGTTCTTTAATGAAAATACAAATAAATACATTCAACGGATACTGTTGATACGTTAAGGTTCTATTTTAATAAATATACTTAGCTACTTAGTAATTTATGATATTTTAAACATTGTAACAATATACACAATAAATTCATTTATCGCTAAATAGAATAACATAAAAAGTAGGAAAAGAGCACGGCACGTTTAGGTATATTTTAGTAGTGTTCCAAAGAATAGAAGGTTCTTTCTTAAGGGCCAATTTCACCGCAAGCTGATAAATGCTACTCGTCACATAAATGTATAAGCCGACCAAATACGAAAGTCACCCTCTAATCTATGCTCCCAAATAAATGGTATAGTAAATGGTATGATAACTACTTAGTGCTTATTTTACTAAAATACACACAAACACAAACCCTAAACTCCTGAAAAAAAACACAACTTCCTATTGAACCAATAATTTTTGAATTTCTTCTAGCTATGTAGATCAATAAAGTGTTTATTTCATTATATTTTCCCTTATGGCATACATACATACTCACGCCCTTATCCCATAGGGGTAGACAGAGACTATTGAGCGCTACATGCTACGATCTTGACACACCGCTATCGTCTCTTCCACATTCATAGTTCTTCTCACACATTTTCACCGGTTAAGTGTACTCCTGGCGTGCCCTTGTAGGAGATAATTTATTTGTACTCCACGGGCGCCCCTTTCCTGCCGTGCCATCCACTTTCGCTCGGTAAATCCCTTTCGAGATCCGTCTTTCATCCATCCTCTCAACGTGTTCAAACTATCTCAGCAAACTTCTTTCAATCTTAGTTACCACGTTTTCCTTCAAAATACTACGATGTGAGTCCACATAATATATTCTATTAATAATAAGCGCCAACAACGTTTACAGCTTGCTTTTTTTTATTCATTTTATACGTAATTTCCGAACATTGACGGTTTTTCTGTAAGTCCTAAGGATATCCAATATACAAATAAATAATGCCTACAATTATATTATTAAGTCTCATTTTTCGTGACCATAATATATTAGGTTTTATGAGATTATTGTATTAATCTCGGGTTCATAAGAATTGCTAAATAATAATGAAAATATTTGTTTAATTTCTGTACGATTGGGTGTTTATGCAGTATATTAAATTCATCGTGGCTGTACCAACTTACAACTAATTCTTAAGTCATAATTCTATCAAGCCAAGAATGTTTATGAACCAAGTTCCTTGTTCAGTCCGACCGTTGTCGTATTCAGATTAATATAAGTGATGACATATTTATGGCGCAATCTAGACCGGGCCCAGAACAATTTGTACTAGTGATCGGACGCAAAACCGCTCACAAATTCATACTTCCTCCGATTAAAATAAAGATCCCTTACTGCATTCTAGGCTCCTAGCGGATATCGTAAATAAAGGGGCAAGGAAAACATACAGATGCTGTACCATGTAGCTGCTCTATCTATGAAGCTACGGAGAAACACTCATTTCCATTATAAATGTATAGAAAGTTATTCGATAGGATTTAATTTATTTATTTATACCGAAGCTGAAGAGCTGGCATAAGATCTGCCACACGAACGAACTTTGGTTTGAGTTAGCAAGACTTGTTCTGCCCTTGTAATTCTAAATGCAGTAGGTACTTGCAAAATAGCGGTTTCGAGAAAAAATCTCTACTCATTTACAAATCATATTTATTCATATATCTAACAATCTTTTTAAACCCAATGGTTACGTGTCTTATGACGCCGTTTTGCAAAAAAAAATGCTAAAAATGAAGACTATCTACTGCATTCTTTATTACGACGGCAGTGTTGTGATCAAGTTCAAAGGACATTAAACTCAAACTCAAATCATTTATTATGTAATTAGGCACTTTTACACGTCATTTTTAACAATGTTTTTTTTTAAACTATATGATTCTACCAGTGCTTTTCGGAAAAGCCCACTGACCTGAGAAGAATCACCAAGAAACTCAGCGTGGTTATTTTTTTTGTCATCTTGTTTTTTTTAACACATATTTAAATACAAATTTCAATTAACAATATAAATTCATATTATGGAACATGTGTGAATGCGAGCAACCTAATCCCAAGCATTTGTATATTCCAAATAATCTCCTATAGTGTAATAACCTTTTTTGTAAAGTCGTTCTTTGACAGTAGTTTTATTTTTTTTTATTGGAAGATTAACAATATGCATTGGAAGTTTATTGAAGACGCGTACGCATTGACCAACAAAAGAATTGCTTATTTTATGGAGACGAGTAGCATGTACAATAAGTTTATTTTTATTCCTAGTATTTTTATTGTGAATATCGCATATTCAGTCATTATATCCATAATTATAATTGGGCATTTGAATCCACAATAGAGCATATTGTCACGTAGCATCTCCTAATCTAGGTCGCTTAACAAGTGAGCAAAGTGCTCGTACCTAACAGTTGATATAAAAACTAGTTCCAAAACTATCCATCCATAGCCCAGATATTCTATGAACATAGATTAAATAACAACGCCAATCGTATTCTTTGCCAGCGTACCAATCATATCAAAACCGACCCAACCGGTCACCGAAATAAAACCGCAGCCTGCGATGGTTATGCAATATTGTGAAAGCCGTACCTCGCCCACTGATGGCCATGAGAAGACCTCAACAACACCATGCAATAGCCCCCTTTCGCTTATAATATCAAAAGATTTAACGGGACATGGAAGGTCTACACATCTGGCTAGTACTACTGTGAGATTGTAAAATGTGTTATTGATGCTTTATATGCAGTGAAAGTGTTTACATGTCTAATTCGCTATAGTTATGGAAATTTCCGTGAAATTTAGTGTTTATGCCTATAAAATACCTATTCTGGATACTTACAATATTAGAAAAAGTATAACTATGATGTATAATATTATGAAATTATATTTACTTAGGTAGTTAAAAATTGTAGGTGTTATTTTTTAAGGATTATTTCGTCATTTACTACTGTAAATAGATTATTAATTTATAAACATTAAATAATTAAAAACAATTTAAGTACTTCTTTAGAATATTTTTTAAGAAAACTTGCGCAGATTTGAAATGAAAATACAAGAAAAAAGGTTTTATGATGACGATGGTATTTAACAATGATGTCACTGGTCGTATGAAACGCAACAGCAGGAGCGGTACTATCTCGAACAAACCCACCCAATGCTATAAACCAAGGAGACGGTCCGCAATAGCGGTACGCGCAGGGGCGGTTGCGGACGACAACTTAGACGTGAGTCGGAGGAAGCCCGCAGCCGTCCCTAATGCGCCGAAGATGGCCACCGCGGAGTTTTAGTTGGTATGCCGTGCGGTGTACATAGGTTAGGGACTCGGCCCGGCGGTCGCCCCACGTTTTCCATCTCTCCGGGCGGCTCAACGTCGGTTCGTAAGGCACGGTGAACCCAACATAACCGCTCAGTCGTTCCCCTTGAACACTGGGCGGTAGTAATAAGTCACATTCTCCGCGTCAACAAAAAAAATAAAAAAATTGCTATAAACCAAACTGGCTATATGCGGCTTCATCACTTCTAAATCCTATTATTGTAATTTGCAAGCTTGTAAAGATGTTTCTAGAAGTTAACTTCATCATTATCGGCCACATAAAGTCCATCGCTGTACAGAGGCCTGTCTCAAATATTTCCGGACCTTTCAAAAACGGACTGCGATTAACTTGTTCCTGTGACCTTTACGAAGCTGTCTGTCCAGGTGGACAGTTTCAATGGACGTCTAACGCTGAGCTTACCGATACATGGTATCCACTCGAGAACATTTGTGTCCGTCTGCCGTCAGTTCTGCGATTTTCTTTTTGAAGTTTACTTATATTAACCAATAAATAGACGAAAAATAGCACGCATATCTACGGTCTGGATTATACGTTACTTTTTATCCTTAGAATTATGCGCAGTAGGACTTATTCCGGGAAGAAATATATACTCACGTGCGAACGCATGGAATTTCACTCATTAAAATTTTTGCTAAAACTTTTATTTAAGATATTTTTCAGTTATTACATTTTGAATCCAATGATCCGTTTTGGTGTGAGACTCCGACGAAAATAAAAGCAAAAAGACAAGCAGGCAAAAGTTTCGAAAGTTGTTTCAGTTCTGTTACTTAAATTATCTACTCACGTCTTACAGTTCTTTTTTACAAAAATATTTAATGTACCGACACAATACATCTATGATTTTATCATATGTACTTAAGTATAGATTTTCGACATAGCTGTCAAAGCCTAAGGTGCCCTTTGTGGTCTTTACAAGTTGACTTAATGACTTGGATTAATGCGTAGTGGACTGGAATTAACGTCTTCGTACTTGCTAGGGTCAATTACCAACTAATGAGAGGATTATTAACTCAGTACCCCTGTTCCAATGCCCTGTGCCTATAGGATATCCCATTGACATAATTATATCAACATTTCTGGAATATTCTTCTTGCGCAACTTTCGTCCTTAAGAGCCTATGTCAGGAAGTTTAAGGACTTTTAAATTCAATTTTCTCGTAAACTACTAAGATCAGAAGTTCGATTTTTGGATATGTGTAAATTGAACATATAACTCAATGATAGGTCAAAGCTAAAACACAATTGCTACAAATTTTCTCGATCGAAAAAAAATTCAAAGTTACCTCTGATATTTTCTTTAAACACGCTTTATCTCTAAATGGTGGAATATATACATTCGTAACTTGATTTAAATACAATAAATCAATATTTTCAAAGTTTATATCAATACACAATTAAAATGAATTAAATAGTATAATCACAATTAAAAGAAAATTGTTTTGGCGCTTACGCCATTTCATTTCGGCATACGCGTGCGTCTCCCGTCACTTTCTCTCATCCGCGACGTCCAAATACGCCATCACTGTTATGGGAGTGGCCCGTGCCGGCTTCAGTCGTCCGGAATCTTTACTGACGACGGACGTGCGCTCGAAATTTTCGGACGCCTTCAAAGGTCGAATTGGCCGTCTAGTGTAGGGATTGGTCCGCGCTACCGCGCGGCAAATTTGAAGGTGCCCTGGAAATTTTGTTTTATAGTGTATCCAGCTCACGTCCGTGTATCAATATAAAATTATAGGCTCTATTAGGTCTATAAGATAGGCAGCAAGCGTAATTATTACATCCTTTCACCTTTGTAAAGTGTTTCTAGTCGGAGACCTGCTTTACTTATATTTCGTGATCGGTACGACTACCGCGCTGAAGTGCCGGATTCGAATCCCTGATTGAAAAACAATAGTCACTGCTTTTTTTTGTTATGTATACTGCCTCAGTGGTGTAGTTGTATTACGTTATGTCTGCAATGCTGAGGTCTCGGGTTCGATCCCCGGGTCGGGCAGAGTGATATTGGATTTTTTTCTTTTCAGCCCGAATTCTGGATTTTGAGCCCGAAATGGTGATTGGCTCGCCCCCTATCACATCATAGGACGGAATACGCACTACTGAAAGTGAGTGCACTAGTTGCGTCTCTGCCTACCTTTTCGGGGATAAAAGATGTGAGAGTCTATGTATGTATTATTTATATTGCGTAATCCATAGCTAGGGACGCCCTGGAATGCCGGCCCAATTTTGCGTAAATGACGCTTGCGTGCCGCTCACACATTTGAAAAATTTGTATTTTGCATGTAGAGGCTGTTCAAATTTTTACACCATAAAATTATTTTAGTATGAATTTTTGTAGTACTCATTTATTTATACATTATCAAATCAAATCAAATAAAAAAAATGTTAAGAGCCAATGTTAGAATTGGTATACATGGCCGCCATTTTGAATTTCTTTGTTTTAAGGCCAATCGACCTCAAAATCGATATCTGGGCAGGCCTTTAGGTATAAAAGACGGATCCAATGTTAGACTTGAAAAAAGTGGCCGCCATTTTGAATTTCTTCGTTTTAAGGCTAATCAACCTCAAAATCGATATCTGTGCAGGCCTTTAGGTACAAAAGACGGATCCAATGTTAGAATTGAAAAAAGTGGCCGCCATTTTGAATATCTTTGTTTTAAGGCCAATCGAACTCAAAATCGATATCTGGGCAAGCCTGTAGGTACCAAAGACGGATCCAATGTTAGAATTAAAAAAGTGACCGCCATTTTGAATTTCTTTGTTTTAAGGCCATTCTACCTCAAAATCGATATCTGGGCAGGCCTTTAGGTATAAAAGACGGATCCAATGTTAGACTTGAAAAAAGTGGCCGCCATTTTGAATTTCATTGTTTTAAGGCTAATCGACCTCAAAATCGACATCTGTGCAGGCCCCTAGGTACAAAAGACGGATCCAATGTTAGAATTAAAAAAAGTGACCGCCATTTTGAATATCTTTGTTTTAAGGCCATTCGATCTCAAAATCTATATCTGGGCAAGCCTGTAGGTACAAAAGACGGATCCAATGTTAGAATTGAAAAAAGTGGCCGCCATTTTGAATTTCTTTGTTTTAAGGCCAATCGACCTCAAAATCGATATCTAGGCAGGCCTGTAGGTACAAAAGACGGATCCAATGTCAGATCTGAAAAAAGTGGCCGCCATTTTGAATTTCTTTATTTTAAGGCCAATTGACCTCAAAATCGGTATCTGAGCACCACTTTAGTTAGTAAAGGCAGATCCACTGTCAGAACTGAAAAAAGTGGCCGCCGTTTTGAATTTCTTGGTTTTAAAGCTAATCGACCGCAAAAGCGATATCTGGGTGTAACATTATTTACAAAAGAGTGATCCAATGTCAGAATTGAAAAAGTAGCCGCCATTTTGAAGTTTTTTGTATTAAGGCCAATCGAACTCAAAATCGATATCTGGACACTGTTTTGTGCACAAAAGGCAGATGTAATGTTAGAATTAAAAAAAAAGCCGCCATTTAGATTTATTTCTCTTTAAAGGCTATTGGCTTTAAAATCAAAATCCGCGGGACATGACCGCTGGCATATCCCACCAAAAACATAAATGTAAAAAAGGATAGCCAAGTTCAATACTAAAATTATGTTTAGCTGTGGACTTCGCCGCAAAAAGAATGGAGGTCAAAATGTGTGCCAAGTTTTATGCAAAATCTAAATATGTATTTATAGGAACAAAATAACATTATGAACAAGTATTAAATTCTATTTGTTTGCTTTATTGAATACCTATAATAGTTGCTGGTATTTACAAATGTGAGATCTTTTACATTTATGTTTTTGGTGGGATATCATTACTTTTTTGTAAAGAAAACTAGGTAGGTATTGAGTTGTGTGGTGCCGCGCGCCGCCGACGACACACCGTTGGCCGGCTGTTTAGCGCGTATTACAAGTTTTTTGTATGGGGACACCACAAATGTTTTGGCTTAACTTTATTTTTATATTTCTGTTATAAAGCAAATATAATAAAACATATATTGGGATAGTTTCAAATATTTGCTTGTAACGGTTCCAACGCTACCATTAAAAAATATGTTTTTTGGATGGGGACCCTCTATTTTTTAACTTTTTTTATTTTTAGATTTTTTCTTACGCTTACACATAATTACCGAGCTGGATTCCAAATTTCATCCTTCTAGGTCATCTGGAAGTAGGTTAGGTTTAGATACTATAAGTCCTAAGATTTTGACCTTCATATCTTTATAACCGTTTGAGCTAACTTCATGAAATTTGGGCTTCTAGATGTCCTTATAAATATAATTAAACTCACGCAGTTTTATGTGTTTACTTTACATAGGTTTTGAGTTATAGAAAGGTGAAAAGTGGCACCAAGTGGTTCGTGTAATATTACACACGGCACTGGCTAGCCAGTTCCTTTGCTTGGATGTGGCTTGACACACTGCCGCGTGTCTAGATTAGATTGTATTACAAAGGGGAAAGAAAATAAATTATTTTATGAATTATAACTAACTTCCTGTATCGATATCATCAGGCTGTCCTCTACAATGTTACTAGTTATGTACTAAGAAAGCACAAAACTATTCAGTATGGACAAGACAATCAACCTAAAAGAAGGAAAGATATGGTTGCTAAAATACCAAAATCAAATACAACCCTTGCAGATATACAATCTGCTAAACGTTCAGCCCAACTGTTCAACAAAATTCATAAAGAGTTGGATATCTACGGTAAAGTTTACTATAATTGTAAAAAATCTATAAAAAATTGGATAATCTCACTTACTTATGAGGAAACAGAAGCTTTATTGCGATGATTAACAATATACACACACACACACATCCACGCACGCACACACACACACACACACACACACACACACACACACACACACACACGCGCAAACACACACATGCACTATACATACCATCTACGGCATAATCTTAATATGTTTTGATTTTAAGATTTTATTAATTTTATTCTTATATACAAAACTAAAAGTAGTAATATCTAGTTTAAGTTTTGGAAGAGCGGTGTCTCCTAATACAGGCACTTATGCTTAAAAGGAGGCTCCAGCGACCACATATTGCAAACGCCAAAACTTTGTTATGATAAATAAACTTATTATTATTAATATTATTATTAACACGAATTTAGTAGTATCGATTTAAAACTTATTTCGTCTTGGAATTTTTCTTCCATTATTTAATTTATCATCGTTTATGTCACATACCAACTTAGAACGTTGGTTACATACTCAAAGAATACCAAGCATGTATAACAAGAATAATATTGACATATTATTAATAATTCTTTGGGGACGACCTATGTTCAATAGTAGCCTTTTAAAGGCTGAAAAAGAATAAGAATTAATAACTATAGGTATTTTAGAAATTAAACTAAAACGACATTTTCATTTTTTGGGATATTTAATATTGGTCGATATTATTTTATTTTACTGGCAACTTTGTTCAGCGCTCCCGACGTAATGTCAAATTGAAATACATTATTGACTCACTAACACTCTAGCTTTGCACCTCGCCTCGTGGCTCGTATTGTGTTCGGCTCACCACTCGCGCGAGAGTGTAAATGAGCCATTATATATTTATATCAGTCCTCGTCGATTTCATGTGATATGTTCAATTCTGGTTATTGTCTAAGCTAGCTCTGTTCACTATTCAATAAGGCAATCCAATGGGCAATGGTTAGGTACTGTGAACATCTTATGTCATCAGGTAAAAAAAGTTATTCACCGAAAAATGATTTAGAAGCTCTACTCTACAGCGGTTATTTCTTTACTCCCATTCGACAGACAGATTTTTCTTTCTCATTTGGAAATAGTTCTAATATAAGTATAAAATAATGCATAAATTATCTCTGTAACACTAAGCCCAAAGTTCTATGAAGTTTTGCCCGTCTCCTTTTAAAATATGGCCACCATTATTTTTCATTCAGTTCAATAAGGATATCGGAGCTTTGTTATATTGCACAACAAAAAAAAAAATGCCTTGGAATTGAAGAAGTAGCTGTGGCAGCAAACAGCAGTCAATTCTTCTGCAGAAAATATCAAAAATATTTTAAAAATTGTAAGTAATTAATATTTCAAATTTTCTATAAGCATAAGTACCCGCGTAGTAAGAATGACCTTGCTATATTTTTCTTACCCCACATTACATACAGTTCAAATTAAAAATTATAAAAATGATCTAGATAGGTAGCGGCAGCCTTCAACATTTTTAACATTTATATCCTATATAGTGACTATTGAACCATAATAATGTAATCAATCTTCATATCAAACTATGTAATTTTATTGTGCATACATTTCGAACATCCTTTACATACAAAATTTGATTTTTCAATTGTATGGTGGCACTAGAGTGAAGCATCATTTACGTAAAATATACCTGACATTCCAGGGAAGAAGCTTTATCGTGAATGACTTGCCGAAACTACCGTGATGTCGCAACTCGTAGTTGTATTACGTGCCCGGTACGGCTTCCACGCTGAGGTCTCGGGTTCGAATCCCGGGTCGGGCAAATACTATTTTTTTCTGTCCAGTATCAACTCGGACTGTTGAATTGGGCCCGGTATGTGGCAATAAGCTCGTCCCCTATTTCATAAGACCTAAAATAGCTAACGAAATGTGAGGAGAAAAGGTGTGATGCTATGTTTGACTACCTCCAAGGCGTAGTTGCACACACGATACGCCTATTGCGCTGAGGTCCCGGGTTGGAATCCCGAGTCGGGCCGAAAAATAGTTACTGCATTTATTGTCTTATTATTTATTTTGTGTCCACCAAAGTTAGGAAGGTCCACAAGAAATCAAAGCAAAGCAAAATATAATTTAAAACATATTATAGAAGTTTCATACTGCTTTGATTTTTATATACAGACCTACGTAGGGGTAAGTCTCGGACCTACCACCACACCAAATTTTATCTTGTCAACAAAAGTCAACTATAAGTGAATAATACTTTCGATGAGTTTAGATAACTTACAATGTCATTTTACATAATGTTCAAGTAATTAGGTAGTTAATAGTGACATAATAATGGTTCTATAAACGAATTAAAATAAATTCTATGTTTTAT
Organism: Lapara coniferarum; assembly: GCA_949316025.1. Lineage (NCBI taxonomy): Eukaryota > Metazoa > Arthropoda > Insecta > Lepidoptera > Sphingidae > Lapara > Lapara coniferarum. The sequence goes on along the minus strand of OX438919.1, from coordinate 41,645,477 downwards.
AAGTTATAAATTTATTAGAAATTATAATAACTATAATATTTACAACATAGACATGCATTTGCAATGACGATCTTTTCGCGGGCTTGAGTGCAACGACCTGTCGCAACGACGCGATGCGACGAGGGCCGAGGCGCGCGATCTATCTCAGCGGGGCCGTGCGGCGCCTCGCATTTGAAATACGCTAAGTCACGCCCATCACGATTCCATATGTTTTTCACATAGGCTCTTAACTTTTCATTTACGGGATTTTTCAAAAACCATGATGCAGATTTTGTAATTCTAAGTGTAAACATGAAATTATAACTAGCAACAATTCCCTGAACAACGCTACTCCACAGCTCCTGCGGTTTATGCATTTATTACGCAAAACCAATATTGCAACTCGTTCCGTCATTCGTAATACAAATTCTCAGATCTGATTTGGTAGAGTCACTAATCTTGAAATTCAACATTTATTTGACACACAATTCGCAAATTGACAATATTATCGCATTATTGTGATTTCGCAGTAAATATATAGGGAAATGATTTTGTGCACACGCCATTAAAACTACGACACATCCCGCCGAGCGTGGGACGTAACGTCACCGACACTGAACATATTAATATTATTTACCCATCCGTCGCTTCTTCTAGGTATTAGTTATGTACAGTTAGCAACATAAATATCTGAAAAAATCAAAATTTCAAATTGCCTATATACGCGTTAAGTTAAATTGAAACAATCTTTTTCTTCGTTTGAAGTAAAGTAAATCTCATTTGTTTTATTTTTACATACATATACACTCACGCCTGTTATCCCCGAAGGGGTAGGCAGAGGCGCAACTAGTGCACCCACTTTTCGCCGACATTCCGTCCCATGATGTGATAGGGGGCGAGCCTATCGCCATATCGGGCACAAATTCCAGACTCCGGACTGATATTGAATAGAAAAACCAATATCACTTTGCCCGACCCGGGGATCGAACCCGAGACCTCAGCTTTGCAGTCGTACTGTAATACAACTACGCCACCGAGGCAGTGTTTTATTTTTGTGAAGAGGAAAAATAGATTAGTAAGAACACAAAAGTATGTAGGCAATTTGAAATTTTGAACTCGTTCAGCAACTTATGCTGCTGACTGTACACACACGGTAAATCTACGCCTTCATTTTATATTTTCTGTATATCCGGTTTATACAGACCGGCATAATTGTGTCGGCTGGCGAGGGATAATCGTCTCATGTCACCCGGCACTCTATCTGGATGCTACTTAACTTACCATGAGGTGCAGTAATCTCATAGCCATGTGCGTATTAAAAACAAATATTACAATCTACATAATTCTTAGTCTTGTGTTCTGTGGTCGTCGGGCTCTGTCAGGGACATATGGGTGGGTAAGTATAAAGAAAGGAGCTATATCCACGATATAACGCCCAGGTGGTTGTTTTAAAATGTTTCAATCGTAATATAATTTCGCTTAACGTAATACTCAAACCTAATAGTTAACCCTTCAGCCACTTTTACGTGATGCGGAAAAAGTAACAAGCTTCTATTTTAATTAATAAAAATATAAATTTCGAATTAGTTTATTGACTCGTCAAGCCCCGCTACGGACGCCGGCGTCCGAGTATATAGGGTTTCCCCATACATTTATATATATATATATATATATATATATATATATATATAGAGATCTCTTGACGGTAAATGTTGATCATAGGCGACTTCACGCGAGCACTTTGTTGATCCAAAAATCTATGTTGATCCGGCGCCTTTTGTTGATCCAATATGCATTTCTGGTAACTAATGTGGCTCCAACTGGATCAACATCTACACTCACGGGACTTCTTGCTAGCGTTTGCCGAAGTTGATCCGATATACAAATCCACCTTGCGATAGTTACGGAAAATGTTGATCCGATTTGAATGAGCCAATCAGAGCACAGCAAAAAGTCTGATTCAGATCGGATTGGCTGAGAGCAGCCGCGACGTTTTATGCACATCCAATTAATCTTATTTTATTCATAGTATGAACATGTTACTAATACGGTGTCACTGTGCCCAATTTGTAATCACACTAATATTATAATATAATAATGGCGAAAGTTTGTCAGAAAATGTGTGTACATGTTTGTTACGTCTTCACGCTCAAACGGCTGGACCAATTTTGATGAAATTTGATATAGCCGTAGTTGACACCCTGAATTAGTACATAGACTAACTTTTATTCCGAAAAGTATTCCTGCTGGAATTTAAGCCGCGACTAACACCGCGGAGCGCAACTAGTCAAAGTATAAAAAAAGTGATGCTATCTAAAGTGTCGTAGATTGTTTTATACTCCATGTGAAAGAGATAATTTATCTATATTTTTTTACTGTATTTTTTACTCTGTGATACAGGACTCTTACATTCCTTCAAAAGCTATTCAACTTCGTTCTGCTCTAGGGTACAACGCCCGAGGCATGGAACAGGAGTGTGGTGGTATTGTTCTTAAAAAAACGGTGATAACGCCTTTTTTAAGAATTACAGACCCATCTTATTGAGCCATTTTTACAAGCTGTTCTCAAAAGTCATCACGAATCGTCTCAAGCGCTGGCTAGATGACTTCCAGCCTCCCGAACAAGCCGGATTCCGTAAAGATTATAGTACAATAGACCACATCCATATGCTGCGGCAAGTTATACAAAAAACTGGGGAGTATAACTTGCTACTTTGCTTAGCGTTCATGGACTATGAGAAAGCCTTAGATTCGATCGAGACCTGGGCTGTGCTGCAGTCTCTACAGCGGTGCCACATTGATCATCGGTACATCGAAGTGTTGAGGTGCCTGTATAAAACGCCACCATGTAGGTCCGAGTACAAGAACAGAGTTCGAAAGCTATTCCACTACACAGAGGCGTGAGACGGAGATGTTATCTCTCCGAAACTGTTCACTGCCGCGTTGAAAGATGCTTACAAGCTCTTGGACTGGAAAGGACTCGGCATCAACATCAATGGCGAATACATCACTCACCTTTGTTTTGCCGATGACATCGGTGTACTGGCAGAATCGCTGGAGGGTCTGACCACAATGCTCGACCGAGTTTCTCAACTGGTGGGTCTCAGGATGAACATGGACAAGACCGAGATCATGTCGAATGTTCATGTTGTGCCAACCCCGATTAACGTTGGGAGCTCAATTCTCGATGTTGTAGACGAGTACGTCTATTTAGGTCAAGTAGTCCAACTCGGTAAGTCCAAATTTGAGAAAGAGATCAATCGGCGAATCCAGCTCGGATGGGCAGCGTTCGGGAAACTAAGCAAGGTCTTCTCGTCCAAAATACCTCAATGCCTGAAGACAAAAGTCTTCAATCAATGTGTGTTACCAGTAATGACATACGGCACTGAGACGTGGCCTCTGACTATGGGCCGCCTAAGATGGCTCACGGTCACTCAGCGAGCTATGGAAAGGGCTGTGCTAGGTGTTTCTCTACGCGATCGAATCAGAAATAAGGAGATCCGTAGAAGAACGAAAGTCACTGACATAGCCCAACTGATAAGCAAGCTGAAGTGGCAATGGGCAGAGCACATAGTTCGAAGAACTGACGGCAGATGGGATAAAAAGTTTTCGAGTGGAGACCACGTACTTGCAAGCGTAGCTTCAGCCGTCCATCTGCAAGATGGACCGATGACTTGTTAAAGGCTGCAGGAACGCGCTGGTTGCAGGCCGCTTTTGATAGGTCCATCTGGAAATCTTTGGGGGAGGCCTATGTTTAGCAGTGGACGCCATACGGCTGATAATGATGATGACGATACCGGATGATAGACCTCGATGATTGTTCTGTGGAAATGGACTCACAAATTTGCTGCATGAGAATGGACGTTTCATTTTTGTCTCCCACGAAAAGTCGCCCCTTTCTATCACACTAAGTTGTTTTAATACCCATCCGCTTTAGACTTGAAAATGTGTTAAATGCTCATAAAACATTTTTGCAAAACAGAAAACGCTTAATTATAAATGTGTTACCTAGTATTATACTAAACTTTACCTTATAAGAGACTGAAGTCTCAATGTTAAGAAGTTCAAAATAGCGACCTCTTTTCTTAAGTCTATTATTAGATCTGTCTTTTACTATCAATGGCATGCCCAAGTATCGATTTTGATGTCAATTGTCCTTAAAATAAAGAAATTCAAAATGGCGGCCACTTTTTTCAATTATAACATTGGATCTGCCCTTCGTACCTAAGGCCATGCTCAGATATCGATGTTGACGTCGATTGGCCTTAAAACAAAGAAATTCAAAATGGCGGCCACTTTTTTCATTGCTAAAATTGGATCTGCCCTTTGTATCTAAAGCCATGCTCAGATATCTATTTTCAGGTCGGTTGACCTTAAAACAGAAATTCACAATGGTGGTTACTTTTTTGAAATCTAATATTAAATCTGCCCTATATGATAATTCTCCCGTGAGAAAATTTCGTGTCACACATGCGCGCGCATCGTAAAATTTCACTCCATTTATTTTTTCATAACGCGCCTAAAGAAGTATGACTTCAAAAACAGGAGAAAACAGTAGAATCAGGGATTTTGCCGCTTTGTGTAGTACCTATTAGTCAATTTTGGCTCCGGATCAACTTAGTCAAAGTAAATGTCGCATATAAGTTAAATATATTCTGGATCAAAGTAATCACATTCAGTATCATTTTTTTGACCGTTAATGGATCCACAAATGTTGGTCAAAACGTCGACGAGTATGTTGAAAACCTGTGAGTGCAGATCCACCGACGTCACACGCGCATCAAGCACGGATCAAAGTATATCAGTTTGCGAGACGAGGAGCGGAGTATACAGGCAAAATAGGTGGATCAACATTTGTTCTAACTTCACACTGGAGCAACATTTACCGTAAAAGGATCATTATATATATATATATATATATATATATATATATATATATATATATATAAGCGGGGTTTGACAGGTTAAAATTTAATGGAGGATTACTTGACAGCTCGCGGGCCCTGCACGCCACCCGGACATAGCCCGTTAATATGTGAACAAACCTATAAAGTTGCTCTAAGTAATGATGTCATGACATAAATTGTTTGTCGATAAAGTGACGTATTCCTATAGGAAGTACAAATATACGTTTCCTAGTTTTTATATGTCAGAATCGGTAGGAGGGCCTTGGCACTACAAAGGGAAAGTACACCAGGCAAAAGAGTTTTCAACCAGTCGTGAACAATAATAGTACTCAAATACAATAAGCGATGACTAATCGCTAATTTTGGTAAATTTGAGCTAGAATGTTTTTTTTTTATTAGAGAATGAGATCACTATCGACATATTATACACAGCTAACGACTTGGCATAAACGCCGAACTAACAAGACTCGACATCACCACTGTTTATAAAAACAAAACAAAAACAAAGCGCAGAATACACATGCTAAAAAACGTAGGAAGAGGACGGAGCAAGGATGAAGACCAAAGGTTATTGATACACTTAAAAACTACTTCTTGTATGTCTACACCTCTTAAAACAACACAGACTCACGATAGTGCGATTTACAATTATTTCCCGAAACTCAAGATCGTGAGGGTCTCGTTGCTGCAAACCAGGTGCACTAGGATTTTTTTCAATATTTTTCTCACAATTTTTGAACGCTATGGAAGTTACGGAATAACATTTAAACACGACATAGAAGAACTTCATGTCTCTGGTGTAAAGGGTTAAGGTTGACTGATAGAGAATGCCTATGGTATTAAGTCCTCATAAACACAATCAGTATATAAATAAATAACCTACGCCACACTAACAGAAGTCCTGGACGCATAACGATATTTTTATCGCTCGATATTTAAATTGAGGAAATACTGATTTCTAGCCAATTAGAATAACCATGTTCGTTAAGCAATGAGATAAGCGTTAACCAGTTGACAAATCGCTGTTTTCGTACAAGCTGATAATAAGGTTGCCCTTTTGCGTAGATTAATTGTAGGTATAACACACACACACATACACACACTCACTCACTCACGCCTTTTATCCCCGAAGTGGTAGGCAGAGGCGCAACTAGTGCACCCGCTTTTCGCCGTGCGTATTCCGTCCCATGTGATAGGAGGCGAGCCTATCGTCATATCGACAAATTTCAGACCTGGGCTGATACTGAATTTAAAAAACCCAATATCAGTTTGCGCGACCCGGGAGTCGACCCAATATAATATAATAATTGTAGGTATATAATACAATTATTAACCTAACGTTTAGAATCTAGGCGTCCTTTGTGCTTACACCGGTGTTAGGGCCTCAACGTACTTGGGCGAAACTGTTCATTCCTTACATCACATAAATCCACTGTTATTTATTTTAAAACTGTCGGCTGTCGTCGAGTGTCAAGGCCCATATGGTTAATTAACGTTATCGCGATAATGGCTGCTATGTGCCAAAATGTATTTAGAGGCGTTAAAAATATACGTGTTCTAAAGTGCGAACAAGAAAAGTATGAATTACCTATTAAATATAGATGAATAAATGGACGATAGCCTAGTTGGGAATGGAACGGTCTGCCGAATGTCCGGAGGTTTAAAACCCAAGGCACACACCTCTGACTTTTCGAAGTTACGTGTGTATTGTTTATCAATTATCGTCCACTTGAGGAGGGAAAAAAACCTGGAAAAACCTACATACCTGAGAATTCCCCATAATAATCTGGAAGGTATGTGAAATCTGCCAACCCGCACTAGGCCAGCATGGTGGACAAAGGCCTAACCGCACTCAGTAGAGGAGGCCCGTGCTCAACTGTGGGCAGTATATAATACAGTGCTGATTGCATTGCACAGATTGCAAAGTAAGTAATCTAACAAACGATTCACTTATCACTACGACCATCAACAGCTTCCGACTTTTGGGGGTTATTGAACCAGTAGGTAAATCGACACCCCTGCCGTGCCCCTGAGTACCCACAACAATATATGTGGGAGTAGTTGACCCCCTGGCAGTTTTAGTGACTGCACGAAACGAATCAGCACATCTTCACGTCATTGTTTCTGTGGGGTTTATAGCTCATTTGTGCTTTAGATAAAATTTTCAACACGGTTCTATTAAATTTGGTGATTTGGCACTAGCCGGGAAGTTAAAAGTCATAAATTCTTATGGTTGCAGAATAAAACGACCGTCTCTCCAGGTTTTGATCCGGAACCTTCAGTTTGAGATAATACATGTCCGGGTCGATGGGCCTCCAGATAAACCCGGAATGATTTGAAGGTGGTAACTGGTAACCCTAATCGCCCGGAGCCTCGCGCTTAGGGAAACCGCGCGCGTGCAACTAAGGACCTTTTATTCGGTCTCCACCCTATTTACCAACGCACTTTACGGCATCACCTTCGAAGATTTGTTGAAATGGTTTTTTTCCCCCGTACGGGGCCTTGAGGTCAACTAAAAAAGGCCACGCCAAGATCTGTCGCCCAAAGCCTGGCTGCCACTGACGGCGCATATTCTGTACAAAATTCTCTGGTTTAAGTAATTCTTGGCGGCTAAAATCTTCTCGAGCTTAACACAGAAAAAACAATACGTACAAATAGCTCATGTAAAATAGGTACGAAATCTAGTTCAAACCTTGCGACATTGTGTAAAAACTGCAGTAAACAATGACGCTGGGATTTACAGACGCGATAAAGTGCGTGAAGCGACAGTAAATATTTGTTGTGTGTCATTTTCCTCGTACAGTTTTATTTAATTTTCTTAACATAAAATGAGTCAGAGAATTAATTTGTCATCTTAATAGGATGTTTAGTTTAGGCGATATTTATCCCCAAGGCAATAGAATTAATTAAATTAATAAAGACTTCGCCCGCACCCAGAGCGCATGACAAGTATCTGTTGTCTTTGGGGAATATTAACTACATTGTAGAACCACACTCTAGACAATTCTATCAATGGCATAAATAAACTTGACTGGGTTGGTATAATCGTCACAAAGGCGACGGTAAAATTCATATTATTTCATTTCGTACAGTAAATAAATCCTTCTCTTTTTCTTGATTAGCAAATAGCAAATCATGACCATAGCATAAGGCAACCCAGTTGCTCTTTTACCAATAATGAAACATTTCTCAATAGTGAAAAGGACTTCATAACCACAGAAAGAAAGTTACATTTATGCCTAGTCCTTAGTTTGAGACTTTATTTCAGTTTAAAGTTTTACTTTTAAATAAGTATAAAAATGAATTTCGACACGAGCTTAACTATTAAGTAAAAAAAAACACAGCATTCCACGCAAATACTTTTTCAAAAGTCTAGACTGGGGATCCTTGGAAACGTCAATAATTCAAAATGGCGGCGTAAAGTCGCGCGCATGATCGACCTTTGCCTAAAACGATCCCGCAGGGCCGCGACCTCCAACACACAATGCCACGTTATACCTACTGAATCATAATTATTAATTACTGTCCTCGTTAAAAAATTTATAATCATATGACTGAAATTAAAAATGATGTCACATCTTATTTAGTTCTGTTGTTTTTGCAATTGCAAGTTACAAGTTTATAGGGAGCCGGGATAGTCTGAGGTTAGCAAAGGAAATAATTAAGACCAAATCTGGTGCTCATTTTTGCTGCTATTTGAATTTTATTAGTAACTACTATCCTATAAAATCGAGCCTTTTCAGTAACAACACCTTAGGTCCATCGTAACCGATATTCCGCACTTTTTACCAGACCGGCTTTTTTCCTTATTAATTCAAAAACAGTTATGGTGTATTTGCAGTATTTAGTTATAAAAAATTATTCCATAAAAAAATGGAAATAATACCTAGTATTTACTTACCACAAACATTTATAAATTAATAAAGGAGTCAATTTCAGTAAAAAGGCGAAATATCGGTTTTGACATTCTTTAAAAAGACTCGATATTATCGTATTTAATGAAAATAAAAGACATGACCAAAAACGGGCTTAAAATTCTAACCAAGACAATTTATATACATTTGGATAGAACCCCTAAAAACTAGACTTTTAAAATAAGTATTAGACCTCTAATTTTGGGAATTATGTAATTTTATTTAGCTTAAAAACTACATTTAATATGAACGTTTTTAAAACAGTTATGAATGGAGGGGTTAATAAATATTTTTTAGTGGGTCCTAGTTCCATATGTTGCCCCTTTAATATCCCTAAAGTTTGAGCCTGGTTAGATTTTGAGGACCAGCCACCCATACATACCTAAAGCGGACATCTCCTTTGTTAAAAAACTTCAAATACCTATAACCTAGAATATTTTTATATCCAGAGTTTACAAATATCATAAACAGAGAGCTCTGGGTTTTAATTAAATAAGATAAAGATAAAGATAAATTTATTTCCAAAAATTACAATTCTTACAAGCGTTAACAACGATGTTCACACTAGGCTATGCCTGTACCGTGAACATCAAAAACATAGTTTAAAAGGACAAACCATATACCGTCTAAATTGTAATAGTAATACATACATGTGAATTTGAATAAAATGTATAAGGAAAACAACAATAAAATTATAACACAAATGAGTAATCATACAGAAATATAAAACTAAAAAGAAACTAACACAGTTGAAAAATTTATAGTCAACGACCCTAGGAGTGAGTGTGTAATGTGTATGCATGCGTGTGTAAGTGTGGGTGTGTATGTGAGTGTAAGTGTGTGTGTGTTGTGTGTGTGTGTGTGTGTGTGTGTGTGTGTGTGTGTGTGTGTGTATGTGTGTGTGTTTGTGTGCGTGTGTGTGTGTGTGTGTGAGTGTGTGAGAGTGTGTGCTTATGTAAAAATGTAATAGTCGCAATAATTATAATTTAAACATCAATTTTTAAAAGTCTCTCAGTATCCTCATGATTTAAATTCAAAAGCATGCCCTTGACTGTATTTTTAGCTTCTCGTATAGTTTTTGTCTTAATGCAGCATTTTGTACCTAAGATGTCAAGAATATTTCCAAATTAAATAGATTTAAAATCCGTTTAGTAGTTTCGCGGAGATGTGCAGTAACAAATAGGCAGAAAAGAATTATAAAAATCGCTGATTTGTTTTCCATTACTCTTCTTTAGTCACCCCCTTTCTTTTTTATCACATTTCTTTCAGTGTACAGACGCACCGGCATCTACTGCTTAATTATAGTATTATAGATGACTTATTGTTTTATTAGCTTTGGCCATTTACCATTGCCATAGTAAAGTTATTTTAATACTTTAAAATATTATTACATAAAACTAAAATCTTAGCTCATCACGATCATTTAAAACAGGCCAAGCCCTTACCTGCAATATGGAAGCGCTGAGTGCAGTCATCGAGACCAACAGCAGCTGCTGCTTGGTGTAGTCGTGGAGAGGCTTCCCGCAGCCTCGCTTGAACACCTGGCTGCATTCCACCGCGTAGGGCTTGTTCACGTCGTCCAGCGGACCCTGACCGCAGCAGGATAAGGGAATGTGGCCTAGAGATGAGTAGTCGTGATGACCCGTCACTCCACAGCATTCGAACTGTTGGCAATAGAACAAATATAATGATTATAATGTCTCACAGTTAGACATGGGCCTCCTCGATAAGGAAGTAGTAGTAAAGCCTACGTTGGTTATAACTTGATACACTTCACATAAGTACCTATGAAATGCTTATGGAGAATCCTCATGAATTTTGTTCAATTAGAAGCAGAAAAATTGCGTTTGAATTTTATAAAAAAGAGAACTTAAGTATTACTTTAGTATGTGTTACGTATTTTACATGCTTACATACTATAGTATCATGATTTTTCCATTTCAGGGCGAGCAGAAGTATAACACATATGTACGCAATTCGGCAGCTGTTAGTTCCAACGTAATAGTACCAGCTTATGGCCATTTATTGCACACAATTTCAGATTCCAGGCTAATATTAAAGAGAAAAATACCAAAGTCACTTTATACCAGCCGGAGATTCAAGGCGAGGCTATAATAGCCCAAAAACTTTTTTTTTATTGCATCGAATGACGAGACGAGCATGCCGTTCACCTGATGGTAAGCGATACGACCACCCATAAGCAGTAGAAACACCATCCAGCACCTTGAGTTACAAAGAACTGTGTGGCATTCCACTGCGCTCGTCATCCTGAGAATTAAGATGTTTAGTCTCATTATGTCCAGTAGTTACACTGGCTACAATGCCCTTCAAAACGAAACACAACAGTGCGTGCACACTGCTGCTTATCGGTAAAAATAGACATTGCGGTGGTACCCACCCAGACGGACTCTTACATATGAGAGTCCTACAACCAGTTAAGTATAACGGATATTTTCACTATGTATTTCGAAGTCTCTAATCACTATCCAGAGAAGTACAAAGCCAGTAGACCGACACAAATTTACCTTAACTTGTAACCTATCCCATCTTATAGCCTCTGCGGAGTTCGGTTCGGAACCTTTGGTATCCTCAAAGTACTGTGTCATGGTGGTCTTCACGTCGATCTCCACGTTGTCCCACACCACCATCGCCCAGACGAAACACGAAAACTCGATCGCCACCACCAAAACCAACAAGATGCCAGTCTGAAAAATTAAAGAAATAGTGAAGGCATTAAAAATTTTTGCTCAATAGATGTGGCTTGAATTAAGCTGGCCGTTGTCTGTCAGTTTGCTACTGCCAGTATTTTTTTTTTTAGTTGGTGAACCCTGCAGTCAGCACCGGGGAAACCTGCTAACGGTATACAGTGAATCCCGCGGCTTAGCGACTGCAGGGGCTTAGGAAGGAAGCGGAAGAGGAAGGTGGAAGGGAAAGTGGGGGAAGGGAGGAAGGTTCCCAGGATGGGCGGAAAGAGAAGGTGCCAGAAAATGTTCGCGGAACCCCCAAAGGCCTCGAATGTGTTATCCAACCAAGAGGTGTACACACTGAACTGTGTGCCACAGCCCGCCACAAATCTTCCCACATGCATGGGCGTGCATTGGGTGTGACTGTGAAGACCCAGCGCACAAGAATTGCCTGAGGGGGCTGCCAGTATTATTAGGTATACAAGTTTTGATATAAGTTACCTATAAAGAATTCAGACAACGCCTTGCCTACAACACTGTTCATCAGGGGGCTAAGTATGAAAAAAGAAGATATCATTACCACTTTAATGTGGTGCCCTACTGATGATAAAAAATCCCAGATGCCCCTATTGAAACAGGCCTTCGGTAGTATATATAGATTTTTTCAGGCAAAGCGGCTGTAAGTACCTTATGTTAAGCCAGCCAGTGAGCTAAAACTGTGACAAAAAATACGGAACGACTCTGTTTTGTTTTATTAGGATTGGTTGAGATACTAACACGTGACTGACTTATTGGTCTCTCGACCAATCACAAACATCAAAATTAAACGACACCGTTTTACGAGTTGCGTCTTTTTCTCACATTCCACGGAAACATTACATTCCTCAACGGTCGTCACAATCAGCTTGTTACATGAAAGTTCACATAGATTAATCCCGAAAATAGACTCCTTTAAACCAATACCTACCTAACTATGGCGAATTTATCACCAACCATACTGTATCACTTTCCAGTTTTCCAGTCTTTTTACCCGACTACGAAAGAAGGAGGGTTATGTTTTTCGAGTGTATGTATGTATGTATATTTCTTTGGCACGCCCTAGAGCCTGAACGGCTTGTCGTACTTTTATGTGAGTGGTGTCAATAGATTCGTCTGAGTCATAAGAGTGACACTGGGTACATAAAAATAAAAAAAAATCCAAATTAAGGATTTTTGGCGGCAAAAAGTAATCTAAAAAAAATATTAATGTTTTCAAAATACATCTAGTGTGGTATCAAAATAAAGAGTTTTTAACGGTGATTATGAATATACTATATACAACTTAGGTATATATTTTATTGAGTTTGGAATAGGAATGCTAATAAAGCACATCACTCTTCACACTAATAGTATAAACGACATCTGCTCCCTCCGAGATTTTGTTGCTCTACCTATATCACTAACCAAATAATGAGAAGTGAGCGTGTTATGCCTCCGACAGCGTTTGTGAACACTGTCAACTAATATTATTCAAAACCAAAATAAAATATTCAAATTAAAATCTTGTTTCTATCTTTTCAGTTCTTCGATAACTTTATAAAGATGGCAGATTTTGACGCAGTTGGGTTTTTTGTTTTGTTTTGATATTTGTTTCATTCAGCAAAATTGCTATATCCGGTACCGTACGAGCAATTTTCTCCATTTTTTTATAAAGCATAACAACGCCTACATATCGTAAGAAAATTATAAAAGCGAAAGTCTGACAAGATATTTGAATGTATGTTAGAAATGAACAGTGAAATCGCTGGACAGATTATGATGAAATTTGTCCCAAAGCTAATCATGTCCCGCTCCCCCGCATTAAACGCTAGTTTTTTATCCTGGAAAATTACTATAAAATGATTTTGATTCCTAGGCCTTTAATGCGGGCGAAGAGGTGAATAAAATTTTATATAGGCACTTGATTAAATATTTCAAGAGTTATCAGATGATAAGTTTTGAATTTTGATTGAATTTTGATATCGTGCAGATGCAAGATATTAAAACAATCCATCAAAGATTACATTAATGCCATAATAATATGAGAATAAGCCATACAGAAATAGGATCTAAAAATAAATCTTCTGATTTTATCTAAGTACCTCCTGATACTCAAAAACTCGTTTTAAAAAAAAAGGGATTTAACTCCACTTTTAACCCTATCAAGTCTACTTAAACGAATTGACAAAGTTTAATCCATAAGTATTCATGTTATAATTCAGATAGTGTAACCCTGTCTATTTCCCTTGCAGCTAAGCTGCTGAATCAATTTTGATGAAGTTTGGTACAGAGTGGCACTAAACTTCTAGGAAATAATAGCTCAGGTTGCTTCATATTTGCCACTTGCGATTAGCAAACTCCACGTGTGAAGCCTCAAGTAAAAACTAGACCGAGCAGTTCGTTCACTTGTTGGTAAGTGCTACGTGATCATCAGTCCGACTTACGAGAGCCGCACTAAACAAACCACCGTGTTAGAAGTTAAACATAGACATCTTGGTCTTGCTGTTACATCTCATAATACCCCGTAATTGTACTGGCTTCAATTATCTTTCATGTCACTTGCGAAATGTTGCTCTTTTACATGGGCAGTGGGTATAAAAAAGTATGGGAAAATGTATCCTATGTCTATGTCAATAGGTATACATAGTAGACACGCACTATACCTATAAGCTATAGTACCTACCTACAGGAACTACGCATGTTAAAATTTTAATTTAAACTTAGTTTTACCAATGCCTACTTAACCAATGATATAGAAACTAATTTCCCGTAGCTATTTTACTTTGCATAGGTACTTATAAATTTTTATTACATAGACCAGTACTGCCAGACTGGTTTTTAGATTTACAAGCTTAAAATACATCACACATTTCAAGTTTTTGTCTGCATTTAAATGGAATGTCTATTGTTGTATATAAGTTTTCTGTATTTTTTGTAAATTCTTGCAAGTAGCGCCATCTATATGTGAACAGCTCAACTAAAATAACAGTTTCCAAGTAACTTGTACAGTGTACTTACTATTATGACGTGTATTTGATGCATCGACATAGCCGTTCTCCATCCAATCCATGCAATTGAACAAGTAATAATAGCCATCATGAGAAGAAGTATGGCTGGATATTCCACATTCACTCCAATGAAGTGACGGTACACGAAAAGTCTGTACAACAAAAAGCCGCTAGCTCCAAATAGTACAACTGCTGACATCTGTTGACAACATTCAAAAAAATATGTTATAACTTGGCTGAATTAAACTGTAAGATAGTTGTTCGGAGACCGCCTTTGCACTCGTATTTCGGGTATAATACCATCTCAACTCAAGGTTCTCTATTGTGAACAATTTAAATTTGATTCATTAACTTGATTGGGCGAATAAACACAATACACTCAGCTTCGTGTAATTAAAATTATTCGTGTCACAGCTTAATTGAAAAATTAATCCCAATTATAAAACAGACCTAATTAAAATTACCGTGTATTGTAATTTTATAAGAAAACGCTACGCGTTTTCATTTCGTTGTTATGACTACCAAGTTCGAGTTTGGTGAATCAAGATCATAAATAAATATTGATTCTAAAATAATAAAATACTCACTGCGAATAAAACATTGAAAGTCAACACTAGATATTTCCAGCAATTCGTCGAGAGGCCCATTTTGACGACGTTTTCACATGTCACGGATCTTGTTTGAAACACAACTCAAAACAAAGAACCCGGTCGTTCCACTTCGGGGATTGTTTGTGTTTTGTGGTCCCGCGCGGTAGTGATGCAACCGAGCGACCGTAGATACTCAGTACCAAATTAAACATAAAAAAAATTATCTACTCGTAAGCCAAAATACTTATCGGTTTATCTGTACTAAAACGTATAAAACATTGAGGCGTGTCAATAAAGCGAAATTTCATGAAAAGATAGTTCCATGAATATGACACACTAATACGTTGCGATGTTGATTAGTCATATCAGTTTATCATGCCGATAGCGATGCGTTATTGTGGTTGTTGTAATCTAACCTACTTTCTCAGGCAGCTGAGGAGAGACTAGGCCCGCACTGTAAATAGATCAGTGACACTTCTATTTTTGTAGCACTGTGCGTTCCTCTCCGGCGAGTTCGTAACTGTAAACTTTCTGGCCACATTGTGCTATTGCACTTTCCCACCAGCTACATAATACAAGTTTGAAACGCAACTGCTTTAAAGTAATTACATAATGTAACAATAACATTAACAATGCATTTGCTCCGATATTAAATGAAGTACCTTTGTAAACTAAACTCAGTAATATTCGCAGAAGCAGATATTCTTAACCAACGAGTCTGGCAACGTTTCCAATTGCACTATATCCCTAACTTTCTTCACTTCATCCTCTATGTCTTGACTGAGAGGACCAACTTGTCTCGCTGTTCGCAGCATCACTCTAGCTTTGTCTAGATTCTTCTCATACATTGCTAGCAATGCTAATACAGCCCAGCCGTCGGATAACTGAGGCTCTAACTTTACAGCAGCCGCTGCCCAACGTTCTGCTAAAACTTCTTCGTTTAATCTTGCGTAGATTCGAGCTATTATGAGTGCTGAGTGTCCACTTGGAGCTGCCTTGTGTGCGCGAGCTGCTCGTTGCAAAGCCGCTCTCGGATTCGTCTTAAAGCCGTTGAGAGCTGCTTGTAATAGTATCGCAGGGTTTACTAGAGCTCCAGCTTTCTCAGCTTCTTTTAATGCAAACGCACACTCTCCGTCCCAACCCCGCGCGCACATTAGGCAGCTTGTGCGCATTTGTGACATCATAGGCGAAGGGCCGAACGTCTTTATACCTTGTACAGTTATATTCATAGCCTCATCATACTGGCGTTTTAAGAGAAAAGAAGCAGCTTTCAAATAATAAATATCAGAGGTAATTTTAAGCCGTGTGCCGCGACGACAGCCCCGAATCGCGCAGCCGTGTTCTACACACTGGAGAATTCTGTCCACGAATTTGTAACATCGAAGACAAAGAAAGAATGCTGCTGTAATCAACATGGGGTCATCAAAAGCAACCACCGACGGAATCCAGAACATTTCTTCCTCCCCACTTGTATCAGTCCAACGTTGCAAAAACTTGTGCCAATCTCTGGGAAGTTCGTATGCCTTTCTCATTTTCTTAGCCGATACAAAAGCTGCATGTGTGTTGTCCCAATGGTGGTATAAAGCGTGCAAAGCTGCCCAACCAATTGCATTACCAGTCCCATCAGAATAATCACCTTTCACAGCAATGCGAAATGCTGCAGACGCTGCCTCGGCACCTTCGGGATCTGCGTCATATTCTTGGGCTCCATAAGCCCACAATACAAATTTATTCCTTGTTTGAAGACTTAAGGCTTCAAGCATGTAATTTTTAGCATCTATGTTATTCCTTTCTTCAAGGCATCGCAAGGCCTTTGAAAGAAGAACGCGAGGTTGATCCCCAGCTGCTTTAAGATTTTCTTCTATATGTATATCTGCTAGTCTATTGTCTCCTGCTATGCGACATCTTGCTGCAGCTGAAGGAGTCGATTGGCGTACTGGTGGAGGTTGTGGAGCAAACGACGAAGTAACTGCTCGTCTACATGCAGCATGTTGCGCTGTCACTGTATCCTGCCACTCTATCTCAGAACAGTCACCGGGAGGAAACTGTTTTAACATAGATCTGACTCTCATCAATAAACGATTAGCAGCCGTGCGTTTAATTCCCTGGTTCATTGGCACTGCGCCTCTACAAGCCAGCCCACTGAGTTCTTTATGCACAGCTAATGCTCCCCCTTCCTTCCTGATGCGTCTTACATCAATAGTAAGATCCTCTGGAGGCGGTACACCTTCTAAATCATCAAAAGGAACTGCAATGCCCTCAGGAGGTGAAAATCCTAACGTGTCGAAAAGAAATGTCATTTTCTGTTTAGGTACAAGAGGTTCCATCAAATCAAATCTCATGACGATGTAAGCGTTGTGGCCATATTCATCAAATATCATATCACTTTCACGAGCGCTGGCTTTCGCACTAGTAGGGGGAAGCTCTAGTAAAGGATTGACGTTATCAGGTAAATCAGCTTCATTAAAGAACAGTAGTTTTGTGCAAATTGTAACACTATATTGCCCTGCCTCTAATAGTACACCAGCGTCAATCCATCCCATATAACGTCCCCTTACATCAATCTTACCAAACCTAGGTACCCCAGCAACTTCTATCAGAAGCGGACTAGACAGTCTATTTCTTAGAAGAGCAGGGTCGACCAAAACTCTCCTCATAGAATTCCAGTAAAATGAACGGCACATTTCATTATCCTTTGGTTCAAAATCTTCAGGGAAATATTTATCATCGTTGGAGATATTGTAATGTGAATTTGCTGCCTGTCCCGCGTTACTGGCAGATGCCCAAACAATTTTCTCAGCTTGGGGAAAACTTATGGATGTGCTAAAGTCAACAGCCGCACGATCTAGTACTCTTTCTAATCCTACAGCTGAAAGATAAACAGTTCCGTCCTTAGCATAAGGTAAGCAATGCGCAGAAAGCATGGTCATCGTCAAAGGGACTTTCGTTATTACAGTAATGCCACATGATTCAGCCCGAACTTCTACACTACATCCAGCAGGCTCTCCAGTGTTAATTAATAAAACTGGTACATTAATAAATATTTCTTCTTCTCCTAGTACCAAAGGAAACAAATCCACTGTAGCTCCTGCTCGATTGTCCAAATTTAGTAATGGATCAGGGTCCTTAGCACCTTTTCCTCCAATAACGCGCAAAATAAATATCAACGGCTTATCTGCTAACAGAACTTGAAAATAAGTTTCCTTGAGATTCATAGGCAATGCCTTTGAACTGATATGTGAACCATTCTGCCACTTTCCATCTAATATTACTTGACCGTTAAATATTACCAAAAACATCCATTCTCCAGGCCCTGGAGGTTCTCCATGCAATAATAAAGATAAACTCACACTACGTGGTGTAATGTAACATAAATCTGATTCTCCGCAAACACTGGACTTATCAGTCATCTTTGATTTTTTTGGATTAGATGGCATTTCTCGGTTTTTAATTGTTTCAAATATTTAAAAAAATCTTTAAAAAATTACCAAATGTCAAAATATTTTTGAAGTTTCCTTATTTAGGACCAAAGAGCATTATTTTCCGTAGTATTATATAGCTCTTTGATTATAATAAGTACTCAAAGTTTAGGACACATGATTTGTGATACCTATAACGTATAGTACCTTTGAGTACCAATGGAGATGCGATGACCGGGCGAACTCCTCGTTAGTCATACATGTGCAGCTAGGCATAAACTTTTCTATGTGACTTGCGATCGAGTCATTACATTCTACGATAATGTCATTAAGCGGAGCTCTACAGAAATTGTGATTTTTGTTGTGTTATTGTGTAAAAAGCGACCTTATATTCAGCTGTGCACGTCTGGATTTTTTTTGTTAAATGTGTGCTATCCGTGTCTATCTCGCCGCCCGCCAGAATTGACAGAAAAAATTGTTTGCACATTATTGCCTTACCATTTCCATTAGTCAAATACTCAAAGCACTCTAGTGATTACATCAAAGAAATTTTTTTTTTTTTTTTTTTTTAAATTCTCCCTTACAGGGAAGGCAAAGGGTTCAAGCCCATACAGCCTCGTCTTAAGTGATATCTCTGGTTGTCGTAGTAAAGCAGTGGCTACCTTACCAAGACTTTATCAAGGAGTTTTGGCGGCAACGAAAAAACACTTGATTGGCACAGTTATTTCAATTCACTTCATTTGAGCACTTTAATAGAACTATATTGGATAATATACCACCATAATTATGCAATATAACACTAAGTATCACCAAAATAATGAATTAAAACAAGAGCACCTCATGACACTTCCACATTCCCGCCAAAACTCACACATCAAAGAAAATTATAATACATAATAATATGGATTACATATTCCTTGGTGATAGCCGGCAGAATATATTATCAATATTTTTACAAAGGACGAAATACCTATATAAAGCCAGTAAAACTCATATTTTTTATTATTTGACGTGGAAACGTCAAAAGTGAATGAATGTCAACTGTGAACTGTCATCAAGTGTCATCCTCTGGATTGTGTATATTTTTGTTGTAATTTGTGATTATTTATCCAAAAAGCCATAAAATGCAATAAAATGTATACACTATTACACGGTTTCTACAAATATATCATACAAAAAGACGAATATTTTGTTTTAATATTAGGTCTGGACAATGCAGGCAAAACAGTAAGTCTGTTAACATTCTTTATATTTATTTTTCATTAACATTTTCTTTGATGACCTAAATTAGTGAAATGCACTCTATAGATAATATTCATAATAACAATTTACTTTTCAGACGTATTTGGAGGCTGCTAAAACGAAATATACAAAAAAATATATAGCAATGAACCCCAGTAGAATCACAACCACAGTAGGATTAAACATAGGCAAAATAGACGTAGACGGTGCTAGACTTAACTTCTGGGACCTCGGAGGGCAGCAGGAACTCCAGTCTCTATGGGATAAGGTAACTTGGTATTCAAGAAAGGAATCTAGATATCAACTTCAATACATAGCTTTATTTCAGGGATCGGTTCGATTCCGTATCCGTTACAAAAGTTTCGGATAAGGGCAGAGTCTAATTAAATCATGTTACAACAGGTTTTTATTTCACTGCTCTCACGCCATGTGAATCTTGCATAGTTTCATTACTTTAATCTAATATCGGTAACCGAAACTATCCGAAACTGATATAATTTTAGTCTAATATCCGTATCCAGACCCTAAATTAAATATCCATAACATCCCTGCTTTATTTTACTTAGTATGCTGCTTGTGGAAATGCAATCCTATGAAATAGTTGACATGTTTATGGATCATATAAAATGGCTATGAAGTGTGCTCATAGCACTTGTGTACACATGGCATAATAGACATAAAACCTTGCAGGGAAAAACATTCATAAAATGGAAACATTTATTAACCAATATGAAATACAACATAAACAATACCATCTTATCATATATGGCTCTTGTATCTGTAGTTGTATAGATTATTGTGTAATTTCATAATATAATATTGAAACAACTATAACTGTGTTCTATCCCATGTATAGAATAAATAAAATAATTCATTGGTAAAAGCTTTAGTGTAATTAGTCAATTTTCACAATAGATTGACAAAGACCCATGGGGTTTGATTCTTATAATCGGTGGTTAGTTGTTAATTGATATAATTAGAACGCAACCATAGGCCCACAAATTATAATATGAATAAATATATTTTAGCTGTGGCTTTGACTCCGTGCACTTCCCGCTAAAATAAACTCTCTCTCTCTCTCGCTCTCTCTTTCTCTCTGTGGTTTCTGCTTCAATACATGTGACATTGTTAATGTTATGTTATATTATTTATACATCCACAACCCTATAGGAATCCTAAAAATATTTGTTTCGAAAAAAAAATTTTTTTTTCCAACGTGAGACAAATTAGTGAATATTCTATTTGTTAAAATATTACAGATTTTTATATACATTGTATTTACATTTCATTGTGTACAGGTTTAAAATAATTGACTTTACAGATTACATTTCAATTTGTTAGATGTCCTAAAGTATATTTTTTAGATGCACAATTTCACATTTTAAGTATAGTATAGGTGAATAATGAAAGTAACATTTTCTTACATATGACTAGCTATCTAATCTTCAGACTGCATCAGAAACATACATTTTACATTTTTTTTTTTAAATATAACCAGCATATCATGATCATGATATGCTGGTTTTCCCCATCGCTTGGAAAGTGTATACATTATAATAAAACATCCTGATATAAAGTGAATACTAATATTATGGTGATTTTAACTTATGGTATTAATAAAGAAACACATTTCATTTTCAGTATTATGCAGAATGTCATGCAGTTATCTACATAGTAGACTCATCGGACAGAGAAAGAGTATCAGAATCAAAAGAAACTTTTGGTAAGTAACTGATGGTGCAAGATTATATATTGTAGCAATATGTATTCATATTACCATCGATGCGTTAATACCATCTATGGAGGCGTAGTTGTAGTAAAGTACAACTGCAGTGCTCAGGTTTTGGGTTCGATCCCTGGCAAAGAGCCATTGGGTTTTTCTACTTAGTATAAGCTCCTAGTCTGGAGTTGTGCTCGATATGACGATAGGCTCGTCTTCTATCACATCATGGGGCGGAATACGCACGGCGAAAAGTGGGTGCACTAGTTGCGCCTCTGCCTACCCCTTTAGAGATAAAAGGCGAGAATGTGTGGCTAAACTATTGATGTTGACAAGAACCTAATCATTGAATGGACTGGGATAACCATTGGATAAGCAAGAAACATTCTGAGAAAGATGTCCAAAATGGGCGTAAAATTCTAACCAAGATAGTTTATATATATTGTTTGGATAGAACTCCTAAAATCTAGCCTTTTACAATAAATCGTTTAATTTTGAAGATCTCCGATTTTGAGATTTATGTAATTTTATTTTGCTTAAAAACTACATTTAGTATGAACGTTTTTAGAAAGAATAGTTAAATATGCAGGGGTCTAAAATATTTTTTTAATGGATCCAAGTTCTATATTTTGGCCCTTTAATATCCCTAAAGTTAGAGCCTGGTTAGATTTTGAGGACCAGCACCCATACAAAAAGCGAAAATCTCCTTTATCTAAAAAAATCATGTTATACATGATACACAGTTCATTTTTGTAATTCCCATAATTTGTAATACTTTTGCTTATATTATAACAATATTGTGGAAATAATTTCAGTGAACCCTTTTAAATTGTTTAAAATTAAAATGTGGTGTTGATAAAAACTTCATCAATTTATAAACAACACATAAAACTGCATTATATTAAAAAATACAACACATATATATTATAAAATGGGATTTAAGTATATAGGGTTCCCCCATACATCTATATACATAAGCGGGGTTTGACAGGTTATCATATTTGACACAATTTTATTTATGTGGCTTTGGGTAGACACATCCTCATAAGTTTTCATCACTATTCTTTGTGTATTTATCCACACTTTTTCTTTTCCAGATAGAATGATAGCATCAGAACACCTCTCTGGTGTGCCGTTGCTGGTATTAGCAAATAAACAAGACATTCCAGACTGCATGGGAGTTCACACAGTTAAGCCTATATTCAACCAAAACGCGCATCTCATTGGTGCTAGAGACATTATGCTCATGGCTACCTCGGCTTTAACAGGGTGATTATAATAGTTATTTGATATAATAAAGTAGGCTGGTGAGCGATTTCAAATCTTTTCTTACTGTAATTGCATGCACAGGTTGAGGTGCAGACAAAACAACACAATATTGAATGCACTAAAATTGAAAACTATGTACTATGTTTTATTGAGTTCAGAAACATATAAAAATGTGTAGATTTTCTTTAAACAAAAAAGGAAAACAAACAATAGCCTAAATTGGTACATCATCCTAAATCTAAATTTACACAATTAATTATTAATGCTACCCTCAACATTTTCCATAGATTACATTTTGAAATAATAGTTGTTGTGAGCATGTGAGTTATGTTTAAGGACTTAAATGTTATATTAAAATTAAGGAAGACAAAGAAGATACAATATTTTGAATTTTAAAGGAAGAGAAACAATAAATATTATAAAGTGCCAATAATATTATTATGTTGTATTGCACAATATATTCTGTACACGGCTTTAGACCACACTTCCTTAAAGGCGCGATTCCATTAGGCAAGTTACTTGTATACAAATTGCAAATTGCATGCAACTTCAACAAACCTGCATACAGGCTACAACTTGCATGTGGATAGTTTGTACTTATAAATTTTCATTCAAGTGACGCACAAATTGAACGGGCACAGGTAAGTTGCATGTGTCGAATTGCAAACGAGTGACATGGTGTCTTTTGCTGAACAAATTATCGAAACATAATAACATATGGTTCAAGCTACCCACATGCAAGTTGTAGTTTGTATGCAGGTTTGTTCAAGTTGCATGCAATTTGCAACTTGCATACAAGTAACTTGCCTAATGGAATCGCGCCTCAAGCAAAAGTTACGCGACATATTCGTTACTTGCACGCGAATTCTCTAAACTCTAACACACATACACTCACGCCTTATATCCCCGAAGGAGTAGGCAGAGGCGCTACTAGTGCACCCACTTTTCGCCTTCCGTATTCCGTCCCATGATTGATAGGGGGCGAGCCTGTCGCCATATCGGGCACAAATTCCAGACTCCGGGCTGATATTGAATATAAAAACCCAATATCATTTTGCCCAACCCGGGGATCGAATCCGAGACCTCAGAATTGTAGTCGTACCGTAATACAACTACGTCACCGAGGCAGTCTAAAAACTAAATACATCAAAAAACACCTTTTATTTTGACTCTTCAAGCCCCGCTACGGATGCCGGCGTCCAAGTATACCTATAGGGTTTCCCCATACATATATAATATAATATACTAGCTTTTGCCCGCGGCTCCGCCCGCGTTAAAAAGTTTTTTCAGGATAAAGGTCCTGCTTTATATTTTCCCGGGATAAAAAGTAGCCTATGTGTTAATCCACGACATGATCTACCCGTGTGCCAAATTTCACGGAGGAGTAACATACATTCTTACAAACTTGCGCATTTATAATATGAGTAGGATACACATACACCTTTCTCTTTAATCACACCGACCATTGGTGAAAACGAATAAAAACCCGTTCGGTAGTGTTTGAGTTTATCGCGTTCAAGAGAGAAACAGATGCCATAGGGGACTTTGTTTTATAATAAGAGTGATGTAAGGACATATTCTTAAAAATATAAAAAACGCGATAAAAAAAAACAGGTTAAAATTCCTGGTTTATAAAGTGTACCGGAATAAGCAGTTGTCTTATGTTGGGATAAGACTTTTGCCTAGGTCCTTCCCAAGGCCTTAAACTATCTCCCTACCAAATTTCATCGAAATCGGTTCAGTGGTTTGGCTGTGACGGCTCCACTCGCGAGAACATAAAATCCGGGATAAAATTCCCGGGTAATGTTTTTCCGGGATAAAAGTAGCCTATTTCCTTTTCTGGATCTCGAACTATCTCCATACTTATTTTCTTGTGGTCCCACTCGCAGAAAAATATTTTCCGGGATTAAAGTTCCGGCTTATATTTTCCCGGGATAAGAAGTACCCTAGGTCCCTTCCAAGGCCTTAAACTATCTCCCTACCAAATTTCATCGAAATCGGTTCAGTGGTTTGGCTGAGGCGGCTCCACTCGCGAGAACATGAAATCTGGGATAAAATTCCCGGGTAATGTTTTCCGGGATAAAAGTAGCCTATGTCCTTTTCTGGATCTCTAACTATCTCCATACTTATTTTCTTGTGGTCCCACTCACAGAAAACTATTTTCCGGGATTAAAGTCCCGACTTATATTTTCCCGGGATAAGAAGTACCCTAGGTGCCTTCCAAGGTCTTAAACTATCTCCCTACCAAATTTCATCGAAATCGGTTCAGTGGTTTGGCTGAGGCGGCTCCACTCGCGAGAACATGAAATCTGGGATAAAATTCCCGGGTAATGTTTTTCCGGGATAAAAGTAGCCTATGTCCTTTTCTGGATCTCTAACTATCTCCATACTTATTTTCTTGTGGTCCCACTCACAGAAAACTATTTTCCGGGATTAAAGTCCCGACTTATATTTTCCCGGAATAAAAAGTAGCCTATGTCCTTTCTCAGACTCTAGACTATCTGTGTAACAAATTTCATTTAAATGGGTTAGTAGTTTTGGCGTGAAAGCTTAACAGACAGACAGAAAGACAGACGGACAGACAGAGTTACTTTCGCATTTATAATATTCGTATGGATTAGTATGGATAAGCGGGAGTTCATGCATGTTCACTAGTTTTTCTCGAACAAATTACGAAACTTGAAGCGCATACAAGTAACGGTTGCAAGCAACAGGTTGGGGCCATGTTCGTCAGTTCGAACGTAACAAGACCAACCAACGGCAAAATCTTTTATATTCGCTTTTTAATAGATATTATGAAAATTATAAATCACATGACAAAAAACTGAATTTTTATTAGGCATTATTAAATAACTCGGTTTGTAACCTAGTATAGCGACCTTAGAGCGACCTGAATATAAAACTTGATTTTATGTTGGAAAAGCAAGCATTAGTGAAGACCAACAGTGGAATAAAACGAAATCTATAGGTAGTGTACTGGCTGTTGAGTTATGTGCGTACGTCAATGGATCTTAAATATCTATCGTTTTATAAAAAAAAATCCTTTCGGCATTTCTTAAATTAGTAACTTGATTTTTCTTCTATTAAGTATAAATGACATTATATCAAGGCCCTTTTAAAGAAACATTTTCAAGAATTGATAATATCATTAAGTAAATTGATTCGATGTCAAATACTTAACACGAATATTTAATAAACGTAATGGATTAGAGGACATGAGTATTACGATTTACGACTACGCATTGCGCCTGAGTAGTCGGTTATAAACGCGAGATCGCGGATTCGATTCCTGTATTTTAAATCTAAATGCAAAGCTTGTGAAAATTATTGATTGTAATAACCAATCAGCTGTAGACTGTGGAACGGATGAAAGCTTTAACTATTTTTGATATTAAAAAGGCTTGATATAAAGATAGGCTCGCTCCTTATTGTAACATGGGAAGTAACACTTGACGAAAAGTGTGTGTGCCCTTAAAATGTTTAAAAAATAAAATAGAATAACATCCCAAGGTTCATCGTCTTCTGAATTTAAATTATTTTATTCCTATAAGCTCAAAGGTATAATACTGCTGCTTGTTGATGTAAAAATAGAGCCACTTAATTAATGCACCCGCATGACTCGTAAAATTAGCATTAAAATAAATCAACGTGATGCGCAGTATAAACATAACTATATGATTTCAACATAATTTCTCATTAATATCTACCTTGTTACAAATAATCTGATAATTACCTATATTTAATTAATGAGCATTTTATCACATAACTGATGACCCATATTAATACATTTTTAAATTTGCAGCGATGGTGTCGACGAAGGTATCAGGTGGCTAGTGGACTGCATAAAACGTAACAGCGTCGACCGGCCGCCGCGCAATCACGACGATAATATATAAAGCCTCACGATGCACAATACGCGTCCATAGTCATACTAATACAATGAATAATAATTAGTTTTCCTATTAAGATAATGGATATGACTCGGTTGGCCCATTGTTGTGTACAGTATTGACATTTGAGAATAAAACATTACTAGAAGTGGTATTGCTGTCCTTTTTTAGTGATAAATTGTACCTTTGATAAGAGATACGTTGTGACTGAATATTTGAGGAGTACCTGCACCTGATAAAACACCTCTGATAACAGTTCAGTTTGCACCGTCGTGAAATACTGTGGCATATTGTGAAATGTTTTTATTAAAAAGTTTTTAGATATATTTTGTGTTATTTTACACCGTTATTATGGCGTATCCGATGTATGAAGTTGATTGGAGTGTTTTGCCGCCAGAACAGAATAGACGGTAAGTAGGCAATATTTAGCATCCCTAATCGATCAGTGTCTATAATGTGTGCAATTTTTTGACAAATCATTTTACGCTTACATTTTCGCAAGTTGGTATTATCAAGTTGTGATAAGAAAACGGAAATACCTAGTTTTCCCGTTTCAAAAAAGTTTTCCACGTAGCGTTCGTTAACATTCGTACAGTTGTCACTTTTCCAGGATAATTGAAATTCTGTATTTTTGTAAAAAAATACTTATCTCTGCCATTTTATAACCAATATTTTTTGTTATATTTTAATACGTGTCACGTTTTTATTTATTCAAAAACTTGTTTAAATGTAGAAATAACAGAAAGTTATTTGATCAGACCGAATGGTAAACGTCATGTGCGAGTCACGGTAGCCATGTTGAATTTCTTGCAACGCACCACGGAAATGTCAGTTGGCGATTGTATTATTTCTGTGCAATTATTGTGATAAAACATAAAATTCTATTAAGAATTTGATTCCTGTGATATAAAGTAAACATAATAAGCAAGAAATAATAAAATTTAGTTGTAATTGGAAGTAAAAAATATGACCGAAGTTAGTCAAAGGTGGCACGAGATTTCACTTGCATTTCTATGGTTTGTGACGAAATAAAATGCTTGTCGAGTTGACTAAATACGTGTAAAATATCCCTAAGTTCCTTATAGTTATGTTTTTAAGAGCAACCAAGTGATACAGTGTTTATTGAAGTGTGTTTATTTTATTAAATATTTGACCTCTTGTTCTCTGCACCTGCTTTAATCAAGAACATTTACCTGCGATTGTGAATACGAAGAACATCTGTTTTGCATAAAACGATATTGTAACCGCACAAGATGAACGGCTCCGAATCCGGGTAAAGACATTCATTATTTTCAAAAAGAGGTTATATTGTATGAGATGTCTCATATTGTCCATATAAGTATGTAGTATTCTGCAATGGATCTTATGAGGCGTTCTGTAAACAATCAATCACTTATGTGTGTCATAGTTATCTACTTCATTTCTGGCTGTTTTATATTCATATTTGTTTTAAAGCCTTTTTCTTTTCAAACAATTTCTATGTGTTACTAGTTACTGTGCAGTGTAGTAACTTTTATTTAGATTTTCTACCTAGTCCATTTATTATTTTTCCCAAATCAGCTTTTGTAGATAAATGTATCTTAGTTACTAAAATTTACTATATTATTGTAAAAATTATTTAAACTTAATAATTCAAATAACTATATGTTTACCACTGGTGTCGAGAAGTATAAAAAAACATATTTTTGTAATAGTACCAACTATTATTGAAGTATATGTTAGTGATATACATTACACATATTTCCTAAATTGTCTGGTTTGAGTTTTATTAGTCAACATACATTAATATGTTGTAGCCATTTTCCTTCTCTTATAAGTAACTAGATGATACTTGTGGCTCCACCTGCGTGAAAAACTTTTTCTGGAATACAAATCTTTCCCAGGATATTAAGTAGCCTGTAGCACTCAGGAGTAATGTAGCTTCCTATTAGTGAAAGAATTTTCAAAGTTCATCCAGTAATTCCTGAGATTAGCGGGTTCAACCAAACAAACTCTTCAGCTTTATCACATTAGTATAGATAGTATACATTTAACAGCATTGTAATGTTACATCACATCTAAATTAACCAATGTCGCACTGCATTTAGGAATGGTGTATATTACAACATTAGGGCCGTACAAAAATGGCATAGTGTATGAAAAACCATGTTTATTTTAGATTATTTAATTTTAAAAGGTCACAGCAACTCTCTTGAATATAATGGATATTATGTTACATTTATGTAGAGTTGATAATGACATTTAATATTCATGCAAACAAATTTATCATATCAGAATAAAAGTGATTGCTAGGTAAATAATATTGTTTGAGATGGAAACTTTTGCATAATGTTTCTATAATTATTGCAATGTAAACTCAATATATGCATTTATGGATCATAAAACCTATTTTTTGTGTAAAATTCTGTCCTGTTATTTATTATTAATTGGTAGATAAATTACGTAACCTTCTCGTATTTTCCAGTGTTAGGTAGTATATAACCTGTACATTTCATAATATGATACATTGTTGATGTGACATTTAGCTTTGCTTGTGTTGTTTGCCTGATGAATACCGGCTTACATGTTGAATAATTATTAAAACTTTCATAAAGTGTAACTTATTCATCTTTTTGTAAAACATCTATAATATCCTAGAGAAATTTAAGAAAACCATCCTAGAACCACCAAGCCTAAGCAATTTCAATTTAATTATGTATTTTATAATTTTTTACTTAATCTCCCATTGATCTGTCAGTCGCACACTTATAAAACTTATGATACCAAAAATAATTATTGAGTTATGAAATAGGATGCTAGTGATAAATGTGCCCTTTGAATTTTGCAGTACTTTATAGTCATAAAATTATTAAGGCCAGTTTGGTTTATAAAAATACATTTTATTAAAGGCATTACACATTAATCAAAAGAACTTTTTCGTTCAATAAAAATCTAAAAAAACATGCATTATACAAAATCTAACTAAGAATACAAAGATACATTTTAATAAACTTGAATAATTAAGAATAGTGTAAATAAGTAAAAAAAAATATTGTAAAAAAAGTGTGAGGTGGTTTTTTTATGATAATATCAAAATTATAATCCTTCTACTCATATTATCTTTAAATAAAATATTTATAACTATTGATACCTTGCACCACTCACTTTTTTACAATAAAATATTTTTTTTTCACTATGTATTTAATTCATAAAAAATAATCATAACCAGATTTTAGCCCATTTTATTTAGATGACCTTATTATACTCTATTATTAATTTAATATAGGTTCATTCCTAACTGGGACAATGTTAATGTCTGCTATTAAAATCATCCGGCATGACAGCAGACAATATGTTACCTAGTCCTTTTGTTTGTGTATCGAGTTTATGTAATGTTGAACTAGAAAATGTAGAGGTTTATGTCTAATGTAATATATCCATTGCCAGGGAACAAAAGCTGTGCTATCTACTGGAAAGGATGTTGAAATTTCAGAATGAGGTATAAGTTAATGAGTTGAAAGGAGTTTGTAAAAATGTACTTTGTGAACATATTTCTTCATTAAAAAGACAATTTACAGAATCAGGAAATGAGAAACAAAATGTAGTCTAGGTGTAAAATATTCTGTACAGTATTTCCTGCTTAATTACAATTTAATAGAGCCTTGTATCTTTCTCATGTCTGCGCGTTTCTCAGTACTAGTTATATATAACAAAATTTAATTAATCAATGTTATTGACTCTTGTCATGTTGATTTTATTAATTTAATCTATAGAAGGGCTGTGCAACAGAGACATCTTTAGCATCTGGAGATATTAATGTTATTTACAACAATCTCTGGAGTTTATCCCAAGAATCTCCAATTAAGTACCAATATAACGAAACCGATATTATTAAGATCGTCAGAAATGGGGTGTAAAACATTTTTAGACGGTGTGCCCGAGTTCCTAAGGCTGGCCCTAGATATATTTAAGTTCATAAATAAGTCGTAGGAGATATCTCCTGTTTTCTTGCCCCTGGAGCAAGCAAGGCCCTAATTTATAGTCTCACCTCATACTGGGTTAGTTCCATATTGGTCTGATCATAGATGATATTACAATTGTTCCTAATTGACCACAATGAATGTAACAAGAACTTCCAATAGCCAATTGTCAAATTGAGTTATTGATCCTTTTACTATAGATGGATGACAGTATATTCTATAGTATAAATGATAATAGGCACTTCATGGCCCTTAACATGTATAAAAATCATAATATAAGATAAGTTGGGTTAATTAATATCAGGTGCTTGAAGATATTTTCAAGTTAACAACATCCAGACACAAAAGTGTTTTAAATAAAAATTAAATCAATTTTATTTAAAATACATTTTATATGCCTCGATGGCGTAGTTGTATTACAGTACGACTGCAATGCTGAGGTCTCGGGTTCGATCCCCAGGTCGGGCAAAGTGATATTGGGTTTTTCTAATCAGTATCAGCTCGGAGTCTGGAAATTGTGCCCGATATGGCGATAGACTTTCCCTCTATGGGACGTACTTGCACTGCAAAAAGTGGGTGTACTGGTTGTGCCTGTGCATAGGCACAACCACAGATGTAGGCCTTCTGGGCTAGAAGGCATGAGTGTGTGTTTGTATGTATTTGTGCACATTTTATATAATTTTCAACACAAAGTCCCAAATGTAACACATTTATTTCTATTCCAGGTTTAACCCGGCTTTCAATATTGCCACCATAAAACAAGTTGTAAATGAGGCTATAGAACGAGGTGAGTACCTATATACATACTTAATTGTGTAGGTAAACATACCTAGACAATTTTGTGACTTTACAGCCAATTTTGTTGTCAGTAGATTAGTGACTCTTATGTCCTAACATTTGGGGTTGGTTCTCACTTAATTAAATTACAAATTCAGTGTAGAATTTGTAGAAATTTGTTTGCGTATAGTGTAAATAGTTGTCTAATGAAAAATATGCTTACATTCATAGAAATAAATGCTTTTCATACTAATAGTATGTAATTTTTCAATACAGAAAGAAAAATACAAATTTAATTCATTTTTGAACTCACAATATTGCATTAATTGTTATTCAACTTGTCATGATAAGTATTCATTTTAATTCTGTCAACCCATCAAACAAGTTGATAGAGTTGGAATTTTTTTGTTTATTTACAAATCATATACGCAGACGATTTATTTCGTTATTGTTAATGTAATATTAGCTTAAGTAATTAAACTAATAACCAAATAAAGTAATATTAACTAGATGGCAAATTAATTTTTGAAATTACAAAAGAAAAATCGAGTATGTGGATTGTTGACCCACAACACAACTGGATAAACCAGTTTATCGAGTCTGTAACTGCAACGTAGTTCAATAACTATGACGAATAACGATATACGTCCTTTATTAGCCATTTTGATCATGCCGCCAGTTATAAATCATGTTAAATGATGTTCAAAATTATCTATACCAATAGAAATCATTAGAGTTTAAACTCTTAAACATACTGGTTTAATTTCTGTCTGGAGACTAAAGACTGGTCAAGGATAATTACTAGTTACGTAAGTTAGGTATTGTATTTGTATGTTATGGAATTCACAATTAAATGTTGATTTATGTTAAGCTATTTACTGGAAATAATAACCAGAATACAAGCATTGGCAAATTAATTGAAATCTTGTTTGATAGCGAATATCATTTCTCGCGAAATGTGTATTATACTCTGTACAAACCATATGGAGATCGAAATACGACTTCTCGATAGGACATGCTCATGCAGTATCTTCGTTTCATAAGATTTTAAACCCTAAAATCTTTGCCTTTTTTATAAGTACATTAGTATTACTCGCGGCTCTGCCCGCTTGAAAAAGTTTTTCCGGGATAAAAACTAGCCTACAGCACTCACGAGTAGTTTCTTATTAGTGAAAGAATTTTCAAAATCGGTTCAGTAGTTCCTGAGATTAGCTAATCAAACAAACGAAACAAACTCTTCAGATTTATATTATTGGTACAGATAAAATTGATACGTAACACGTCATTACTTTGTACTTGCCGTAGACATGGTGAAACCCCGTCGTAGTGCACTGTGCGATGAGTCACATTTTAGGGTTAGTGTACTCACAGTAAGACAGGACGGCATGTTTGGAGGCCAAAAGTAGAGGGACCGAACGTCGGTCTATAACTAGTATTTGGAGTACGTTGTACTTACTATCCTGTGTTGCCATCAAATTCAGAGTAGTTATCGTGCCTGATTATAAAGAAAAAAATATATTTCGTTCATCCCCCGTTTATACGATTCGTTGTAGATAGATCTATTCAAAAAGTCAATTCTATTGTCGATACTGTAAAACATTGTTTATTCCAATGTCAAAATGGCATTTATATTTACTGTCTACCTCGTCAACGCTAAACATATTAATATACGCGACGCAATTTGGGACAGTTATGTGAATACAAATAATGTTTTTATAGAATATGCTAATCTGATATCATTTTTTTATACATCCTCAATTTTATGGTCTGGTTATGGAACGGCTTGTAAAGTTGGTTTAATTTTAGTACGTATATCAGTTGGTTAGTTCGTTATCCAAAACCATTGATAAATAATTGAAAATTCTTGCTAATAAAAAACGATTTGTAGTTTAGTATAATTACCACAATGCCGTCTATTTTTTACCTTTAGCTTCGCTTAATTAGTTATACTAACAAGGGACGAGGTTTTTGTCGAACAAAGTATTAACAACCGCACATAAAATAAACTATGTCCAATGTAAGTTTTATCTTTGTGAATTCTTGATATTTCTCTTGTGACTCGTTATTGACTTTTTAAAACCCAAGCTGTCTTATAAGATTTTATCTCGACCTCAGTCATGACTTGCTCCAGTTTTAAAATAATTTGTATACATACATACGTTAATTAAAGATATGTAATACTTGTCTTCCTTGATTAGAATTCATTACTTACGCCATCTCTCATATTACAACTAGATGTAAGCTCACAGTACAATACGCTATATCTTCGACAAGACATGACGTAATCCAATTCAACTACTTTTTACCAATCCACCACCACTGCGTGCCAAAATTCTCCCAAGTGTCTCATAATTCGAATTTATGCCTATTCTTCACTGATCTCATGCAGATCAATGGACCTCCAAATTCAAGTGATTTAGCTGTGCGCACAGAGTGCGAATAAAGTTAGCTCTAGCCCTATTAGAACCTTATTTAACCCATATTGTGACAAGTCCAATTAATAAAATCAATCTTGTCCAGTTCACTCAATCTAAAACCTTCTCCACACACCCTGCAAGCAACAAAACATTCGACACAAACCAGCCCCTATACTTTTAGTATTAACGCACTCTATAACCATGCACTGATCAATGCTTGTATGTGTGTGCCGTCCGTAACAGTCGCGCCGGTTTCAGTACGGATGCCCACGCCGACTCGGCTCAGGGACCTTATCAGACAGATCAGGGCCGCGAGGACTGCAGCGGAGGAGCGAAGCGTCGTCAACAAGGAATGCGCGTACATACGATCCACGTTTCGAGAGGAGGACAGCGTGTGGAGGTGAGTTGTTTTTCTTTTTGGCAAGAGTGAAGGAGTTTTATTGTTAGGATAGATACGATAGTTTAACTTTCTCCTAAAAATCTTGTGCCTAGTAAGTACACTTTCCGTGTTAAACTTTTCTTATGTTCATTAATATCAATCAAAACCACGGTATAGTAAGCAGTTATACATTCGACAAAGGGTGGACTAGCTTAATAGTATACAGACCTACATGAGTAATATGCGTAATACAAAATCCCAACCCAACTACAATTTCGTTGTTTTGGGTAATCTACGGACTTTGTTTCCACAACACGTCGGTATATACCAAATATTTGAATAGACCCCTCCTGACCACGTGCCCAGACAAACTATCCTTATGTGTGTCAAATATAAAGTCGTTCAAAAGGTTATTGATCCTCTTAACAATGGAAGTTCTCGTGTTAATAAAAAATTACATAAACTTGGCCTTTGGCTGTAATTTAGGCAATTTAAACTTCAATGACAGCTTTGTATTGCGTTTTGTATAGAAAATGAGATTTTACATACATAATATCGCGGCTCTACGCCATGGGGGTAGACATAAGTGGGCCCCCGATCCGATAGAAATGTTGAACGTCTCCTGAAGGAACATTCAGGTGAATCCTACAAAAAAGTAGGCCGGGTTTTGGACTGGCGAGGGATCCCATTCCATGAATTTGCCACAGGCCTTCACGGGTGTAGTTACGCCACTGGTGCCTACCAGCCATCTACTCTGCTTAGAGACTATGCATTACCACTTTGCCCTTTTCTAGCTCACTTATTTTGCTACTTCCACTTTCATCATTCTGTTTACGCATTCCCACAGGTTCAGGGTTTTATTGACCTGCCCTTTACTATGAATGTCGGATATCTGTCATCTAAAAGTTCGAAGCGGTCTATTCCTATCGACTTTTCCATTTTGATATTATAAGGCAGAAACTCTCCCCTTACTTATTCTACTTTTGCAGTATTATAGGCGGCGGAGATGACTTTACATGAGACGACCCTATAACTCGTTAGTGGTCCATGGCATACTAGCTTTGCTCGCAACTCCGTCCGCGTGAAAACGTTCTCCCGCGTTAAAATGTATAATCTACTAGCTTCTGCCCGCGGCTCCGCCCGCTTTAAAAAGTTTTTCCGGGATAAAAAGTAGCCTATGTGTTAATCCAGGATATGTTCTACCCGTGTGCCAAATTTCATCGAAATCCGTTCAGTAGTTTTTGCGTGAAAGAGTAACAAACATCCATACATCCAAACATCCATACATTCTTACAAACTTTCGCCTTTATAATATTAGTAGGATAGGATAGGATCTGTGTGCCAAGTTTTATCTAAATCTGTTGAGCCGTTCTCACGTGATTAAGTAACATGCATCCATCCAAAGTAGATTATCTTGAAATTATGTGTAAGCATATTTGGCCGATCCTAAACTAGAGTAGACTACCAATAACTACCCACGTAGTATTAATACGATTTTATTGGAAAACCCATTTGGAACAAATAGCTTGGTTATCAAATATTTAACAATAGTACAAAGTATGTTTGTTCAAATTATGCAAATAGAACTTTGGATCAAATAAATGTGGCGAATTGATATTGACTTGTAAAATTTGGTTATGTGACCGGTGATGTCACCGCAAACTAGTCCAATTGGTTAAAATTGTTTTTGAAGTCAGAACGGATGATATATTTTTATGTGTAAATAATATAAAAATAACGTATACCGACAGACAACTATACAAATTGGCGAGTTTTGCGAACTGTGGAATATTTTATTGAAAAACACAAATTATGGAACTCTGTCATAGAATGTGAACTTATTTGCTTAAAAGGTTCAAAAACCATACAAGACTTGTGAGTTTCCAATATTTTATGCTTCTGCTGCGTCAATGACCTGTATTAAAGACAGTTGTAATACCAATTCAAAATATCTCATAGTATGAATGTTCTTTTCTCAGAAATCCTCCAGTCCGTCAAAAATCAAAGTTGAAACACTACTTCGATAAAGATTTTTGACTTAGATCTAAAAAATCCATTGCGTGTTGTATTACCATGCTGATGTAATCGTTAATGTAATAAACCTCATACGTCCAGTGATGGACGTCAGGTTTCAAATAAGTTGACATGTCGACGTTGAGACGCGAAGGTCGATGGCAACCGCAGAGAAAACCACAAGCCGTAAGGTACATAGTCAAAGTAATAAACGTTACAAGTCTCACCAAACTGCTCTGACTGTGAAGTGAAGGAAGATGTGCACCATATTTTGTCGGAGTGTGTACGGAGTGGACCTCATATTTTAGTTTGTAATATAGGGGATTTTAATAGTATGTTGTCGGCTCCTATGTCAGAGGGGGCTAGGACTTTGGTTAAAAAATATTTTAAGTGTACTTACTAGGATGAACGTTTAGTCTGTAGACATAATTATATTAAAGTGGACGTATGGAGCGACTTAGTTGTAACACACGACAAAGCTCCTTAAAATAAGATAAAAAAAAAACGATACAAGTAAAGATAATGGTTTGGAGGAATATGTAGTAAGATACATCTTGAGTAAAGATTTTTAGAGTCTATTTCGACTTATAAACCTCAAATTGGTTTCTATACCAGCTGAACAATTTTTGATGCATGCTACATTTTGATTCAAGTAAAACTCTAGAAAATTACATTGTACATGGAAACTATAGGCTACAAAATACGAATTCTTATAATAATAACTACCTTTTGCCCGCGGCTCCGCCCGCATTAAAAAGTTTTTCCGGGATAAAAGTCCCGGTTTATATTTTCCCGGGATAAAAAGTAGCCTATGTGTTAATCCAGGACATGTCTACCCGTGTGCCAAATTTCATCGAAATCCGTTCAGTAGTTTTTGCGTGAAAGAGGAACAAACATCCTTACATCCATACATCCATACGTTCTTACAAACTTTCGCCTTTATAATATTAGTAGGATTCACACATAAATCGCTAACGTGACAAATACCATACCCGAATATACAAATTAAATTTTATAAGAACTTCGCCAGAAAACGATATTAAAGAGAAATGTATATTTCTTAAGGTACAAATTAAATAGTTGATATCTCTCTCTCTCCCCATCTATTCATCCCACATGATGGTGGGGTCAGCTTTCTTCACTTTTCTCTTCCACTTTGCCTTATCGATAATGCCGTCATCAGAAACATTGCATGCTACCATGTCGCGTCGCAACACATTTGTCCAAGTAGTTTTTGGTCTCCCTCTTGATCTTTTTCCGGGAATGGACAGTTCCAGTACTTGGTTGCCAACGTAGTCAGGTGGTCTTCTTTTGCCATGTCCATTGTCCATACCACCTCAGCCTGTTTTCTAACAAAACTGGTCCAAACTATGTTTTCACTAGAATAGTTTGTAAAATCCCCATCGAACGACTAAACTGGGACAAATTCAATAAAACTATAGCAGAGAGGCGGACGAAATATTGGAAAAAACTATACCAAATAGTTATAAATTCTAACATGTGAAAAACAAACGCATGCATCTACAATATTACAATGAATTACACTAACTGTATAATAGATGGCGTGTAAGAAAATACTGTATGCACTAGGGTTGTCAACCGCCCTGTTTTCTCAGGACATGTCCTTTTTTATTGCATAGATCGACGAGACAAGCGTGCCGATACGACCACCCATAAACAGTAGCAACACCATCCATTACCTTACAAAGTACTGTGTGACATTCCACTGCACTCGTCAACCTGAGACATAAGATGTTAAGTCACTGACAGTAGTTACACTGGCTATAATATCCTTAACACAAAAGTGCATGCACACTGTTGCTTGGCGGCAGAAATAGACATTGCGGTGGTACCCACCCAGACGGACTCTTACATATGAGAAACCTACCATCAGTAAAAGTATTTTTTGTAGTGTCCTGGGATGACCTGGATAGTATTTAAGACGTTCTGGGAGTTTAAGCGCCCTGATAAGGTCGTTAAATCATAGTATTTAAATATTTCATTGAACCCTCTGCCTCGGTGGCGTAGTTGTATTATGGTATGACTGCAATGCTGAGGTCGCGGGTTCGATTCCCGGGTCGGGCAAAGTGATATTGAGTTTTTCTATTCAGTATCAGCTCGGAGTCTGGAATTTGTGCCCGATATGGCGATAGGCTCGCCCCCTATCACATCATGGGACGGAATAATGGCGAAAAGTGGGTGCACTAGTTGCGCCTCTGCCTACCCCTTCGAGGATAACAGGCGTGAGTGTATATGTATGTATGTATGTCATTAAACCCATTTTCACTACGTATTATTAATTTAACTATTGCTACTTTATTACTGCGGTCTTTTTTAAACTGAATTGACGTGATTTTTACTTCAAATCCTAGTTTTTGAAATTTGGCGTTAGGAACCCTAGCATACACTTTATTAAACCCAATAAAACGAAGTCATTAAATCATTAAAATGAATGCACGGTGAGGTCTGGGCTTAATATTATAGAATTCTCTGTTTCATGTACATAAATAGTTACCCAATATATTCACTAAGCAGTGAAATGAACTCTGACTCGCAAAAAATAAAGGATTGGTGATGTGATGCAAACCTTCAATCCTGATGTATAATATTCATATTCAGCGATCGAAAAATATAACTTAATCAAATATGTACCGTCTTTTCAATCTCTATTGTTTTCGGTGAAATTGTTAGATCTGAACAAAATATTTATTTGCAAAAACGGAAGAATGCCGTTTTATTTTCCCTTTGTGAATGGCATACAGAGAAGTATTTGTCTGTAATAACCGAAATCAATTCACGTCTGAATATTCTTTCTTTGTTTTATCTGGTTAGTATTTCGTATCATACTAGAACATTCCAATTTGTCCTTATTTGAGATATATGTTTCAGAAATTAAAGCATGTCACCACCTGTTAAATAATTTGAATAACAAGACCCGTATCTCACACGTCCCCGTAACAACCTCACGAACTCTAATAATGTTGATAAAGTAGGTACACTTTCGCTTAACCGTCGGTTGTCATGGCAACTTGCGCCCGACCAAACCCAAGTTAACAGAGAAATACCCGTAAGTTGGGGCTGAACATGTAAAATGACTATAAAGGTTTACAGTGGGGCTAGGATGTGAAAAAAAAACACGATGCGTCTCCGCTTCGTTTTATTGTGATTGGTTGAGAGGCTGACGTGTCGGTCTCTCGATCAATCATAAACATCAAAATACCGATACGTCAGTCTCTCAACCAATCACAATAAAACGAAGCGGAGACACATCGTGTTTTTTTTTCACATCCTAGCCCCACAGTTCGAACTCGTGACCATTTCTTCGACTTCTCTTAGTACGGTCACGTGGTAATCAGTGCACATGAAATGTATAAGTTAGCACGTGACCAAGTTATTTACACGCTAATTGGTATTTTCATGGTTTCACGGTACAAAATAATTTACAATATCACGTGACCATTAATTTGAAATTACACTAAATCTGATCGAATTGAGGTAATAATTGTCGAAATTTATATGACTAATATTGTTGGAAAGTCCCTTGTGTACAGGAGTCCCTCTATAAGTAGTTAAGTAGATACTTTGGGCTAGCTAAAAATGTAAGCTGGCCTTTCACAAGTGGCAGTTAACGTTCAATATCTTCTATTTTATAATGGTTTCTAACTAAACTTTGTGGTAGAAACTTGAAACCGATCAACTCTCAAAATCGGCTAGGTTCGCTAAACAGTAACCAGTTGTTATTCAGCTGTAAACCAGAATACGCACGCCATAATAAATTTCTAATTTTGACGCTGAACATTGAACGAAACATGACATTGCAGTGAACGCCTTTACAGCGCTATTACTGCGTCCCCTCCCGAGAAAATAACGGGGCCGACAGAAGTTTTCCGCAACATTTACCGCCGATGACTCTACCCTGTTTAGGAGACGATGTCATTATGATCCGCTTTCGATGGCACAATAGATCTTATTTAACTGAAATACCGGCGAATACGAAGAATTCTAGCTTTCCAACTATATTACCATACTGTTGTAGGATTAGGAGTATTGTTTTCAAATCTACAGGTAATCCGTTGTACCTGGGGCGCTGAGTAGCCCATTTTGTTTTGATTTACTAAACCTTTCACAGTCGCAGACAATAGCAAGTATTTCCAATATTAGATGCATTCAGATATATTAAAATAATCCTTATACAATATTGGGCTACACTAAAAGCATGGTGAAAATTATCGATCTTCATAAGTCGTAAACTTTGCCGCGTCAAGTTGCGGCCCACCTTCCATTGTGTCGGATTCATGGGCCATAACAAGGTTATCCACTGTCCCATTTATAATGGACTACACGTTTGATAAATTGACTACATATTGGTGTACGAAAGGTAGTGAATCTATAGCCAACACTGGTGTTGGAATCTGAATATGTCTATTGTAATTTTTAGTAAACTCAACATATGATTTTGCTGGGATGAAAGTGAATTCCGTAGTTTTATTTAATCTAGCTTCAACGACACGTCTTAACCTGATTGCATGTTTGGTGAAATACAATGTCGTTAATGAAATTTTTTTTAGACTGTAGATACCACAAGATACTATAGGTCTAAGTCTTATAAGACTCTACCATTAGCTAAAACATAATTTCAGGAGACCTAAAAACCGTATGTGTATTTCGAGACATCAATTTTCATTGAACACTGCACTTTAATCTTCGCCGGACAAGCCGTAAATTTAAATAAAAATAAAAACACTGTTGACCGGTAAAAACAATGTCTGGCGTTCACAGGGGTGGCACTATTTAAATGTCTCAGTCAATACTAATTTAATTGAAAATTTGTGTGCTCGCTGTCGCATATTCAAGGGTGTTTATATGAGAACTGTTTGTGTAGAGGTCGCGCGATCGATTTTCAATTGACACAATTTTGATGGGTTTTATTTGTTGCACGACAACCACTCGTCTTGTTTGTTCAACCCAGTCTAAGAGTTTAAGAACCTATCTATACTAATATTATAAAGCTGAAGAGTTTGTTTGTTTGAACGCGCTAATCTCAGGAAAAACTTTTTCACGCGGGCGGAGCCGCGAGCACTACTAGTTTATAGTATAAAAGGCTATGGTCCTAGTGATGATGTATTTCAGGTATCGAAAAAATATATCTAAACGAATAGATATCAATTGAATGCTCAATCCTACTAATATTATAACGGCGAAAGTTTGTAAGAATGTATGGATGTTTGGATGTATGGATGTAAGGATGTTTGTTCCTCTTTCACGCAAAAACTACTGAACGGATTTCGATGAAATTTGGCACACGGGTAGATCATGTCCTGGATTAACACATAGGCTACTTTTTATCCCGGGAAAATATAAACCGGGACTTTTATCCCGGAAAAACTTTTTAATGCGGGCGGAGCCGCGGGCAAAAGCTAGTTATTCTATACATGTAAGTCATAGATCTGAACCAGTCTTATTTTAGAGAAGGTATCCCTTGCATACATTTTATTTCTTCTTTCTCTGATTATATTACTAAGCTAATAGGGTATAGGCTGCGAGATTCGAGGTTCGACCCTCAAGTTGTATAATCAAATCTTGTATTTTCGTATCGAAGAAACAGTTGCCTGGGATTGGATTTCGTCCTGTTCGGCGATCGACTCGCTTCGTATAACATGATTGGAATAAAGCTCGGTGAAGCGTGGGTGCGCTATTGCGCCTATCCTTTACATTCGTGCATTATTATAGGTGAATTTGAGAAGACCATGTTGCTCGTTCTACGTTCAGCGCTATCTTTAATAACATCTCTTACAAATCTAATTACAAAGCGATATAAGGGCTACATGTAGGCCTCTTTTGACAGATCCGTTTAGAGATCTTTAGAGGACGCCTATGTTCAGCAGTAGGCATCATGTGACTGATAATGTAAGGCTTTGTATGGCCCTCGTCACTTTGAGACTTTAGTCTTAATATGCCCAGTAGTTGCTCTGGTTAAACAGTTGTTCTTAAAAAATACCGAGAAAAGGCACGAACGGCTGTTGAAAATGTTCACAAAGTTAAATAGCCCAATGCGAGATAATGAACTAGCAAAGCTACTAACTTTTTGCCCGCAACCGGCCGAAGTAAGATAATTCCCAACTGTTATATAGTCGTATTTATATCTAAATCAATCTAGATCTCAAGATCTTAGACCACGGTATACTAATGGTATAAACCCGTCGCCCTCATGGCTTGAATGATAAATGCGAACGTTTTTCACTCCGATATCTGAGTGTAAAACATCGGAGCACTTGCATAAACATTATGCAGATTGTATCGTCGTCTGTGTCTAGGGGCTGTTCAAAATCAATAGAGTATTAATGTTACAATAGTGAGTTTGCATAAATCAATTGCATTGTCTGTGGTTTATCGAGCATTGTAATAATAAATTAAAATAGCTTCATCGGACTCGGTATTTCACTTTGCGTTTGAAGTTCATTAAACTGGGAGGCCATTGCATGCGATTTTGGTCACATCTTTGGGTTGTTATTATACTTAAATAATCCTGTCTAAAAGCTGAATATATCAGTAAAATACGAAATAATATAAATCATATGCGCACGCGCAGCGCAACCTCGAGAAACGACTCGTATTTGTTTACCTTAAAATAAAAGTGTAATATTAACATTTTCTACTTCAAAAACGTATTCACTAAGATCACACCTCCTCAACAGATGTCGGAACATAGCCAAGCTGCTCTACATCCACATGCTGGGCTACCCGGCCCACTTCGGCCAGCTGGAATGCCTGAAGCTGATCGCGAGTCCGAGGTTCACGGACAAGCGAGTGGGATACCTGGGCGCCATGCTGCTGTTGGATGAACGCCAGGATGTACACCTGCTCATCACCAACTGTTTGAAGAAGTAAGTGATTGTTTTATACAAAGTAAGACCATTGCCGGATTAATACAACTTGATGCCCTAAGCAATTCACGCCTGTGGGGCCCCCCTACCACAAGTAAACTAACATCAGTCTTTAATCGCGCGGATTTTCAAACAGCTTTACTTTTATGTGCTAGCATTTTTTTTGTGCTGTTTCTGGTGCCCCCCAAGACGTGATGCCCTAAGCAATTGCTTAATTTGCTTATGGGCTAATCCGGCACTGAGTAAGACTCATTGACAATTGTATTACATTGCCTATCTGATAAGGGGTTAATGACTTCATTGGTAATACGTATCGGCAAGTAAAGTCCTAGTGGAATAAGAAAATACTCGTTATGTTCTGTAGTTACACTGGCTACAATGACCTTCAAACCGAAACACAACAGTGCATGCACACTGCTACTTGGCGGTAAAAATAGACATTGCGGTGGTACCCACCCAGATGGACTCTTACATATTACAGACCTACCAGGCTACCACCAGTAAATGGCATTCTTTAATCTCCTAGTATGGTAAATTTTATGGTAACTGTTAGTACAGTCTAAACAATGACTAACGAAACACGTTGCGTCCATTGATGGTTGTCAAAATACGAAATTAATGCCTTCCTTACATCATTTATTCAGGTTTTTAAATTTATTGCAATAAAAGGCAGTAATGAAAGAAACACTAGTAACGCCTTTTATTCCCGAAGGGATAGGCAGAGGCGTAACTAGTGCACCCACTTTTCGCAGTTATTCCGTCCCATGATGTAGGTAATAGGGGGCGAGCCTATCGCCATATCGGCCATAAATTCCAGACTCCGAGCTGATTCAATATCACTTTGCCCGACCCAGGGATCGAACCCCAGACCTTAGCATTGCAGTCGTACCATAATAGAACTACGCCACCGAGGCAGTCACTAAAGAAACACTAGGTTGGACACGGTAGACACACCGAGATAATTGGCATAATATCTTAACTTACATTAACAGATGTTCCCTAACTAGGCCACGCTATCTTAGTACCGAGTAATTACATCAGTATATAGTTTGACGCTTATTTATGGAAGAAAAAAGAAGGCTCGTGTTAGGAACGAAAAGAACCGGTTATCTAACTGACATACTAAATTTGCATGTCAAACGTCGACGAAAATGTACCTACGGTGTATTTTACACTAGCTTTTGCCCACGGCTTCGCCCGCG
Organism: Lapara coniferarum; assembly: GCA_949316025.1. NCBI lineage: Eukaryota > Metazoa > Arthropoda > Insecta > Lepidoptera > Sphingidae > Lapara > Lapara coniferarum. The sequence goes on along the minus strand of OX438919.1, from coordinate 41,601,207 downwards.
TTAATAAGTTTTCCCGGGCTAAAAATACATACATAAAAACCTTCCCGTTGAATCACTCTATCCAACACATTTATTTGGATAAAGATTAATATTATGACGTTGATACAACTCTTGACAAATAATGCATTAATTTCGACCAAATTTGATTACCATAAAAACGGTTCTAGAGAGTTAATCTTAAAAGATAGACACATACTGTCGCGGACTTTTTTTTAGATTATTTCAAGAGGAATAATTCTTTCAAACATATATTTTTAGTATCTTAAACCGTTTTCGCAGCGCACGCAATGGAAGCCCTCAAGGATGAATAATTTTCCCCGCTTGTTTCACATTTTCCATTATTTCTTCGCTCCTAATAGTTGCATCGAGATGTTATATAGCCTATAGCCTTCCTCGATAAATGGTCTATTCAACACAAAAAGAATTTTTCAATTCGAACCAGTAGTTCCTGAGATTAGCGCGTTCAAACAAACAAACAAACAAACAAACAAACAAACAAACTAACTCTTCAGCTTTATAATATTAGTATAGATAAGCGCACTCTTGCTTGATCTAGCACATTTGTGATGTGACTCTTTTATGGAAATAAATGATAAACGGGTTTGATACAAAAGTCCTTTACAATATTATGTACAATCAGCCTCCAAAAGTACCTGAACTTAAACTTTAAATATACACTTTGTTTAATTGTTTTTATAAGTAAATCGCAATCTACAATAATATTATAAAGAGGTAAAGTGTGTGAGTTTCTTTGTAGGAAGCAATCTCTGGAACTGCTTAAGCGATTTCGATGAAAGGACATGTCCAAAAATGGGCCTGAAAATCTAAACAAGACAGTTTATATATATTTGGATAGAACTCCTGAAAACTAGCCTTATGCAATAAATCGTTTAATTTTAAAGACCTCCGATTTTGAGATACATGTAATTTTGTTTGGCTTGAAAACTACACTAAATATGAATGTTTTCAAAAAGTTCGTTATGAATGGAGGGGTCTAAAAATATTTTTTTAATGGATCTAAGTACAATATTTTGGATTTTGAGGCCCAGCACCCATACAAAAAGCGAACATCTCCTTTGTATGGAGATAGTTTGAGATCTTGGATATAGAATTTTTATCCCGGGATATCTATAAAGCGAGACTTTTATCCCGTAAAATCTTTTTCGCGCGGGTGGGAACCGTGAGCAAAACCTAGTTATTTATATTTCTATGTGAGATTTTTTTTTTTAATTTTGAATTTGTTCAGTTACTTATTATTTACACGTCATTGTACAATAAAAGTCGTAAAAGGTTTAATGTGCTGGATTGAACTAGAGTACCTAACATGTTGAATAACTAGAGGTGCAGACCGCTCGCTTGTTATGGACCACGCCTGTCCGTAAACTGTAGCAATGGCAAATGCCACAAAGATCTAGGCATTACATGTACTGTATGATACTTTATTGCGATCTGATGAGCTGTAGGGTAAAAGTAGGCAAATTTAGTCAGACGTGTTTGAATGGATATTTGGATGTTTCTATCACCAACAAACTGTTGAATTAATACTTTTAATCCCAGTAAGCTACCAGTGTGATACTTTTATTAAAATTCATCAAGAGACACAATCATTACCAATTATAATTAAAGACTTTTCCGATACGATAATAATTAACAAAAACAATCATTATTTAAAAAATTAATCATATGTCGCAAAGAAACAACCACCTAGAACTGAAGATCATACCAAGTGTACTGATACCATATGTCATATTTAGCCGAAATATTTCTACATGAGTGACGAAACAGCGTCGCGTGTGCGGCAGGAAACATCGGATTACAGTCCGGTGAACGCCTATGAATGCTGTAATGCGGACATCGCTCTTACCGCTAATGCTCCACCAACCGCCGCCATACTGCCAAATCAACACATATATTCGGTCAATTATGTTATACATTAATGAGAACAGAAGCCAGAATAATGTTAATAGCCAGCTTCTTAGTCGGTTGTTTTTCAGCCAAGATTATGCTGGTGGGATTTAAATAAGAATGTTCAATTCTTCTTCTTTCAAAAATGGCTCCACCGTTTCATCGATGATTTTGCCAGAGAATGTTCAATGTTCGCTAATTAGTAAGTGGAGATGAATATAAATGGCTAGTGTGTTAGCTAGGTTATGATCTTTATTACAATAAAATACATTTCTTTCTTTCTTCTATTATCATCGCCGGCGAGAACCGTGGCGTTTCATAAAAATAAAAAGATACCATAAAAATATGTAGGAAAGCATATTTTTTGTAAAGTTTTATTAATTTTGGAATCGAGCAATGTTAAATCTGGAATATTGTTTATCTTCAAAGGCTGTAAATTTTATAGCAGGTTCGTCAAAGAACAACACAGTTTTTATATTTTTATGGTTATATTTACCGTGTCTATTTCGAGACACATACTCCAGTACAAATCGTTCTAGAATATTTTTGATACAACGTTGGTCTTTATACATATTCTAGTTATTGTATAAAAATATGTCTAGATCAGATTGTTTGTAACAAAGCAATTTAAAAACACAACAATTTTCGGTTTTTATACCAAAACAACGTAATTATAGATCGCGTGTAACATTTTTGTAGTTACGGTAATTATTCAAATTCATGCATTCTGGGTTCACTTTCACTTTTTGTGATATTTGATTTAAAGCTGTATTGTTAACTCCTTAACCTAAAAATGGTTATTAAAAACAATAGGTAAGGATAATTGTATGATTTTAGCTTGACGAACTGTAAAGTTGATGCTAACATAATTAATAATAGTTTAATGTTGCACATTTCATTATTGTAATCTGAATAATAATGTCGTGATAAACATCGTTTCAAATTTTAAACAATACGAAACACTGCCTGCCTTTTCTTCTTCTTCAGCATATATATCCACCCAATGCTGCGTGTAGGCCTCTTCTAATGAACGCCAAGTTGTTCTGTCTTGGGCAGACCTCATCCAACTTCTTCCCGTCACATGGAACAAGTCCGTCCACCTCATCTAAGGTCTGCCCCGGTTTCTATAACCAGTGCTTGGTCTCCATTCCAGCACTGTCTGACACCATCTGCCATCATTTCTGCGGCTTATAGAGCTATCATAGCCTGATTTAGAGCTATCATAATTACAAACTGTCACACAACTAAAATGGTTTAAGACTGAAATTTAATCACAAAGTAAAAATTATAATCATCAGAATTAAGTCGTGCTCCATTTTCGCAAATCATGATTGCACATAATAATATCAGCTCATTATGTCCGCATAACCACTGATAACGCGTCACCTGTCAAGCGGTACGGTTATCGCGTAATTAGACTTGGTGTCAACGACCACCGCACATTTGTGGGCCGCCAGACTCCTCCACATTTGGCAAAGCTTACCGGTAATGGTTACAAATTCGGTTAACAAAAGTTGGTAATGGCGTATTCGAAATTGAGCCTTGTTTGTCGTTGGGTTTAGAGGTCCTTGACGTACTTTTGTGGGTAATGTGGGGGTGATGTAAGATATTTACCAAAAAGGATTACCGTTTTTGGATAGAATGTTTATTCAGCCATTTTATAGAGCCAGAAACCAATATTAAAGATCAATGCGCATGTCCGCGAATACATCTGTATTCTTATAAGTTCTCGAAGCCGATTTCATATTCTTATATCTAAATACATGTGTATTTGCTTAAACAGCCTACATCACTTTTGATTCTGATACTGTAGGAATTTATACGTGATGTATTGTCTATACACCACGTATAAATTCGACTAAAACTGCCTCGGTGGCGTAGTTGTATTACAGTACGACTGCAAAGCTGAGGTCTCAGGTTCGATCCCCGGGTCGGGCAAAGTGATATTGAGTTTTTATATTCTGTATCAGCCCGGAGTCTGGAATTTGTGCCCGAATATGACGATAGGCTCGCCCCCTATCACATCATGGGACGGAATACCGGCGAAAAGTGGGTGCTCTAGTTGCGCTTCTGCCTATCCCTTCGGGGATAACAGGCGTGAGTGTGTTAATTGTCTATACTCTGTACCTATTTGTTTCGGTAGTCGACATTCGACACCGACCTTGCAGTTTCGTCTCGCTGTACGGGTCGCATCTAGTTACATGTCATAGATTGATTGCGAAATCCTATGTTATATAAATAAGAAGGATTGTAAAGATATTTGGATGGGAGAAATAAAACACAGAAACCGTTGAATGGAAGAAATTTAGGGCACTTTAGAGTTTGCACGTATGCGATTAACATAATATAGGCGAATTAACATAATGATGTACGGAGCCGAGACGTGGACACTGACTGTGGGGCTAATCCATAAGCTTAAAGTCGCTCAACGTGCTATGGAACGAGCTATTGCTCATAAAATTCGGAACGAAGTGATCTGTCAGAGAACTAAGGTGACCGATATAGCTCTGAGGGTTAGTAGGTTGAAGTGGCAAGCCGGCCACATATGTCGCAGAACAGATAACCGCTGGAGTAAGCGTGTTCTGGAGTGGAGACCGCGTCTTGGTTAACGTAGCGTGGGACGCCCTCTGGCCAGATGGCGGGACGACTTGCACAATAGAGCCGGCTGCAACTGGATGCATAAAGCAGTAGACCGGGCTCTAGCGTATCTTGGGAGAGGCCTATGTCCAGCAGTGGACTGCAACGGCCTGATGATGATAGGCGATGTTTAAATGTTTGTTAGAAGCTACTCCATAAACCGCTAATTAGACGAGGATTCAATTTGACAACCATAAAAATCAAATCCTTAACATACAAGCTACTATTAATTCCTAAAAAATATGCACAAAATACTTTATCACGGTAAATCTCTTCCACACTGACAAACATGAGCAGGATCTCCGTATTTATAAGATTATTCAGCACTTTAAAACTAACAATACCGTAACAACATTTTCCTTCCACAGTGACCTGAACAGCAACACGCAGTTCGTGGTCGGTCTCGCCCTCTGTACGCTTGGGGCCATCGCGTCCCCCGAGATGGCGCGGGACCTCGCCTCCGAAGTGGAGCGTCTCATCAAGTCGCCAAACGCTTACATCAAGAAGAAGGCGGCGTTGTGTGCCTTCCGCATCATACGAAGGGTGCCCGATCTGATGGAGATGTTCTTACCGGCCACGAGGAGTTTGCTCACTGAGAAGAATCATGGTGAGATGTGATTAGCCACTTATTGATGCTGCTGTAGGATATCTGTCTTGAGGCTTGACCTCTCGTCACACAAAGGTGGACAATGCATGTTGTTTTTTTATTATTATTGAGTAGTGATCATTACCATTATTGGAACGTTTTATATTTCCTCTCAATTCTTAAAAATAATATTTAATGTGACCTTTTTATTGAGCATTGGGTATTTGATCCAAAAAGAAGTTGAATTTGTGTTCATAGATGTTCATGTCAAACATTAAAAGTACTACATATAGTCGTACTAATTGATATTTAAAGTCAATAATCCGCATTAAACAAATATCGACCTATGGTTCTTAAACACAATAAAAAATTTACAGAGTTTAGTGAAACAATTTAACATGATTTATTTTTTGTATTACACATTCGAGTTCATTATATATGAGTGTATGATACATACACCACACACTGCCTCGGTGGCGTAGTTGTATTAAGGCTCGACTGCGATCATGAGATCCTATCACATCATGGGATGGAGTGCGTACGGCGAAAAGTGGGTCCACTAAGTTGCGCCTCTGCCTACCCCTTCGACAATAAAAAGGCGTGAGTGTATGTGTGCATACACCACGCATTAAATATTCTCGTAGCGTAATGTAAATGCATGATGTCGCAGGTGTGCTCATCACTGGGGTGACACTCATCACGGAGATGTGCGAGAACAGTCCCGACACGCTCAACCACTTCAAAAAGGTAAATATCCACTCAATTGTTCATTTTATTGAGTATATTCTTTATGTTGTACAAAAAAAATATTTGGTGTTGATCAGGGGGCTAATAAGGCTTTGGCTGAATCATTTTGAATGTTGAAAAAAACTAATGCTGAATTGAAGGTTACGTGAATGGCTTTTTTTTATTTAGAATAATGTTTTACAGCAAGGGTAGTTAGGGTAGCCAGATTGAAAAATCTAAATATCTGGATAACTTTTCAAAATGTCGGGATTTTGAAATTGTCTGGAAAATGCACTAAAAGCATAATTATCAACATCTTTTGAAATATTAAGTTCGTTGGGAAAATTGGAGAACACTTTCCACGTAAATAAGATTTACTCTTTCTTTTTTTTATGTGGAACATGATGATAAGCGGTTTATCGGGAAATTTTGTTATTTATCGGGACATCACACGAATCATCGGGAGAATCGAGCAGATTCCCGACCATCTGGCAACCCTTTGGGTAGTGCCCTCTATGCAGAGCACACTCACACTATAAATAACATAGAACCTACATTCAAAGTTGTAAGACTGAATTAAATCACAAAAAAAAAAATAGAAACCGTAATTTCCCTTCTATGTTTCTGCTAAAGAGGCCTTTTTGGACTCCCTGGTCATATAAAGAGTCAAAACACGTTTTGAATAATAATTTCAAGTCACATTTAAAAAAAAATGGTTTCTGCATTTTGCTATTGATGTTGTAATATAGATTTCCGTTTTGAAGAATACGTATAGAATTAGCTACGTTTCGACACTAGCTCTTGATTGTCCACGAATCTCGTTTTACTGTCAACTATATCTGAATATAATTTACATAAAAAATCTTATTAGAATAAAAAAAACAAGTATTATGTATTTCAAATTGAATCGATGCTTTCCAACGTGAGTAATCATAATTTTCAAAATTTGTGAAAGTTCTTCCATTTAGAAACACACGAAAATGGCGTATAGTTATGAGTTGACGCTTATCTGAAAATATAATTATGGACGAACGCACGCTTAGGAATGAAAATTAGATAGTTTCATTTTGGTTTACCTTCAGGAATAAAGGCGTGAACTACATTAACATAGTGAAATAGAATAGGTACTAAAATATACATTGTTATAAAACATAATTAAAATATCGTGACTGGAAATACTTATTTTTCGAAAGTCCATTACACGTGTAATAACGATATGAAACAATGACTCAGAAATGACAGGTGAGAAACAAAATAAACTACATGCCTACATCATAACTATATACTAGCCTTGTATTATATACTGCCCACTGCTGAGCACGGGCCTCCTCTACTACTGAGACAGTTTAGGCCTTAGTCCACCACGCTGGCCTATTGTTGGCAACTACGTGCCTACATCATAATATACCATACTAGCCTTGTACTATATATTGCCCACTGCTGAGCACGGGCCCCTACTACTGAGAGGGATTAGGCCTTAGTCCACCACGCTGGCCTATTGTTGGCAACTACGTGCCTACATCAAAACATACCATACTAGCCTTGTACTATATATTGCCCACTGCTGAGCACGGGCCTCTACTACTGAGACAGTTTAGGCCTTAGTCCACCACGCTGGCCTATTGTTGGCAACTACGTGCCTACATCATAATATACCATACTAGCCTTGTACTATATACTGCCCACTGCTGAGCACGGGCCTCTATTACTGAGACAGTTTAGGCCTTAGTCCACCACGCTGGCCTATTGTTGGCAAACTTCACATACCTTCGAAATTCGTATAGAGAACTCAGATATGCAGGTTTCCTCACGATGTTTCCTTCACTGTTAAAGCGAGCGATAATTCACTAAGAATACACACATAACTTTTTAGAAAAAGTTGGAGGTGATTGCCCTTGGGTTTTGAACCTGTGGACATTGGTATCGGCATTATAATATAGTACATACATACATGTTTATATTAATGTCCTGAAAATTTATTACATTTTGTTCTACAAGGGACTTGATCATACATCATCAAATAATTAAGCCTTTAATTAGTTTGGGTCGTACTGTTGAAGTTTTAAGTATTAAATCTTACTTAATAACAAGGAAAAATTATTGTATGCACTTTATTTTTATGTCCGTTTTCTAATGACTGCGAATTTACACATACGATTAGTTAATTTAAAATTAAATAAAAAAACTACTTAACAAAAATGTAATTATTGTAGTTATAATTAGTCATAGAAATGTAAAATCTTATTTAAATTTATATTTTATTAATTCCAATAGTACATAATAGTGTGTAATTGTAATGTGTAATTGACTAACATACTGGTAATGTGTAATGTAACTGCTTCGGTAGTGCAGTTGCAGCGGTACAACTGCAATGAAGAGGTCTCGGGTTCGATCCCCGGGTCGGGCAGTGATATTAGATTTTTCCATTCAGTATCAGCCCGAATTCTGGAATTCGAGCCCGATATAGCGATAGGCTCACCCCCTATTACATCATGGGACGGAATATGCACGGCGAAAATTGGGTACACTAGTTGCGCCTGTGCCTACCCCTTCCGGGATAAAAGACGTGAATGTGTCTATATATAATGTAATAAAAACTGTATAATGTGTACATAGCAATTGGTCGAGTTTCTATTTAATTTGATCCGATATTACGCACTCACTGATACCTTAATGGGTACACTCACATTACGTCTCTATCGCGGTGTAATAGAGCCCCATATCACTGCAAGATTTTACACGATTGGTATATTGGTGTAATTTTTATGGCGGTATAATTATAGTAAAAAGATTTTTTCGACCGTTATTTCCAAGAATTATTATTTGAGAACGGAAACTCCGAAATCATTATTGACAATTATTGTTAATAGTTCCTTAATTTGCGGAGTACCTATATTATTTGTTTACGTTTAGGTTTTCCCTTTGGATAAGTGTAGGAGTAATAATGTGCGATTCGAGGAATTAACTCGTTCATATTTACATACATTCTGTTCGATTATACCCACTTTTCCCCTGCAGCAATACGGGGTAAAAGGACACCATTCCTTATAGGGGGATTATTAGTAAATAGCTGTGTGTCTCAACCTCCCAAACGAGGGCTAATAAAATTAAACTCAACGGATGTCGTGCTTTGATTTTACTGTTAGTGTTACTAATAACCATTTTTGCTTATCGAATACAATCAAGTTACTATTACATACCATAAAATAAAGTGAAAATATGTCTTCCAAAAATAGTTCTTACTATAATCTAAGCATGGCCTTCTCTCAGCTTACGATAAAATATCTGCTGATATCGATGATTCTAGTAAACGACAGGTATATAAAATTTATATAAAATTATTCGCTGCTAATTTTAACTTTATCGGTGCAGAACCATTGCGATTGACTAATCGAGAGATAAAATTGTTTATTTACACATCGTTACCCGTAATATTGTTTATTTTATAATACAAAACGATACTGCCTCAATAAAACCTTATGTGTACATTGGTACTACTTTCAATGCCAATTTGCGTATCTATTATAAGATATAAGCAGATAAAAGTACAGTGAAATTCGATTACGTTTACACTATTTTGAATAAAATCACGGTTTGATAAGCCAATATTATCGTAAAACAACACAAAGTAATAAATATTCAAAATGACGGCTGAAAATAAAAGCACGCTGTATACAATTCGAATTAATCTAGCTAAAAATCTCCTATATTACTGCAAACCATATTGTACTTTACAATACAGGTTTAAGGTTCGTATTGAACTGTTTTTTTTTTACGAAATATTTTGTCGACGATCTTGTACAATAGTGTATGTATTAAACTATAAAAATGAGGCATCCAAGTATAGGAAAGTCCGCACCGATTTAAAAATTATAGATAGTGTAAATAGTCAAGCGTTATTCCTTATCATGCTTTAAGTGTTTTGAATTCGAACTGAACACCTGCGTTATCAAATGTAAATACCGAGCAATGTATATGATTGCCAATATGTTATAGTTACGCCTACTTTTGTTTTTATATTTTTCCTATGTTCATAGATTGGGAAAAACAAAATAAGTAAATCGTTGGGTATAATGTATTGTGAATTAAATTTGCTATTTAGTTTTATCTTATGATTTTATTTATGCTTTTAAGGTATGATACGTTCATTTTAAACATTTAAACCACGTGTTAATTTAATTAAAATGAAAATAACAGACACCTGGAAATACTTTGATAGAGCTACAAAATATTGTAACTTCTTGCATATATTTTAAATTGTTTGTAAACTGTAAATATTGTGGAACAAAATCATTAATGAGATGTTTGTGTTCTCCCGTAGGAGAGCGGGCAGCGCGAGGTAACACACAAACGCTCCATGCACTTTGACATATACCCTTATATAGTCTGATGACATTGACACATAATGACACGTTAAATTAACGTACACGTACGTTAAAGTTACGCACGCGTCCGTAATCACGAACGTTGTGAGAGTTTGTAAAGAGATTACTTATTCGATTACCTGTTTTAATTTATTATATATTCAAAGACAAAATAAATATTGAATATTTCGTGTCTACAATGTCGTCTGTTTGTGACTTGCAAGTATAATGTTCAATGTCAACAGAGTACATAATAAGCATGAATGCAATGTTGTGTTGGTTATACGTATACATGGGTACATGCGGTGTTTACCGTCTGCCTTACGTAGATTAGGTAATGCAAAGCTGGTAATGCTTTGATGACGAGGCTTTGAGATTCTGGAGGGCTTCTTCCGACTTTTCTGCGTAGGACTTTCAGTAGTGTTGAGTACTAACTTTTGGGGTAGTTGTTAAAAGTGATGTGTATGAAGGTAGTGATTTAAAATGATGTTTTGCTTTATTTTTGACGCCATAACGACTTTGTAAAGCTATTATGTTCACAGTTATGGCTTCTAGTAAACATGATTTCGTAAAAAAGTTTTAAATCTTTGTCCATCATAAGATTCTTTAGAGTTTTCTGATATTGCATCAATGTTGTAAAAACTTTAATTAATAAACTAATATTTAAAATGTTGTAAAATACGAATTTTAGTTTAATTTTAATTTATTACCTTCGCAATTTTTTATAAAACAGGTAGAATAGATTTCCTTCTACAGAGACGGTAGCAAACAATACGCATTACAAAAGTATACAAAATACTTCAAGCACATTCGGGTCCATACGTCAATTTCCATACAGTTATTAACACAAGCAAACCATTAGTTTGGATAGCACAGAATTTACTAATTTGGAGGTGTTAATAGTCTACGCGGAATTGCTAGTCATCTACAGTATGTAAGCAGTAGGGAGGGTCGTTTTATCACTTGTCAAACTGTGGAAGTTGTTTCTTCTAACGTTATCGGTACAGACTAGAATACAAGATACGGCCTCTACAACGAGAGACTGCTCTGGAGTGTCGTGATAGGCTCCAAATTTTTATCTATATCTTCTTAATCATACTGCATAGTGCTTAAGCATTACATGAATTGTGAACCATGTTCATTGGATCATGCCTATCACCAGCTCCTTGGTCGGAACTATTTGCTGGTGATAGGATACAAGATCCGCTCGGACAGCTACCACCGAACATAAGGTGTAAAATACGCCATATTATTTTTATATTATGGCATTGAATGACGAGACGAGCATGCCGTTCGCCTGATGGTAAGCGATACGACCACCCATAAACAGTAGCAACACCATCCAGCACCTTGAGTTACAAAGTACTGTGTGGCATTCCACTGCGCTCGTCATCCTGAGACATAAGATGTTAAGTCTCATTACGTCCTGTAGTTACACTGGCTACAATATCCTTCAAACCGAAATACAAAAGTGCATGCACACTGCTGCTAGGCGATAGAAATAGACATTGCGGTGGTACCCACCCAGACGACTCTTACATATGAGAGTCCTACCACCAGTAATGCCATGTGGCCTGTGTTTCTGGTTCAAACAGGCCGTCATAATTGTGCCGACTGGCGGTGTCATATCTCATCACTTGACACTCGTATCTAGACCCTATTGCACTTAGCATAAGGTTCAGTTTGGACACTTTGCCGTGCCTGTGAACAGAGATGCCCTCCTCCCTCCCGCTCATACTCCACAGTAGGTGACTAGCATTTGCGCGCGGCGTATAGTATTTATTAAGTAATGTGTCGCCCTTTCCTACATAAGTATTCGCTGTTGTTACTGTGTACATGCCTTGTAATTGTAAATACCATCAGAATCCAGTTGTAAAGTATATAGTTTATTGCCAATTGCCTGGTACTGGTTGTAAAACTTTTATTTTTTCTTTTTTACGCTTTTTGCAAATTGTCTCTGTGCATTTGGGCGATGTGTTGTGTTATCTGTGGTTTGAACGAGACTGATGTTTGTTTTTAGATTGTTCCGAATCTGGTGAGAATATTGAAGAACTTGATTTTAGCCGGATATTCGCCGGAGCATGACGTCAGTGGAGTGTCGGATCCGTTCCTGCAGGTGAGTGATTAAACAGTAAAAATGAATAAACATTTTGTATACTAGTAAGTCTGCGAAAATATATAAAACCTGAGTAAACTATAATTAATATTTTTAAGAGGGTGTTTGTGACATGACCTTCGTTTGCCGCCAGTGGTATCGAACCTACCGATTTTTCGGTATTTATACCGATATTGGGTCTGTCCTACCGAAATGACATAATTTTTCTACGATTTTTAGAAATCTAGAAGATTCTCCCGTTTTTTTTTTTACCGATTTTCAGCAATTCGTAGTTAATATCTTTCTTTTCTTTTATATTTTACAATTCCATGGTTAAATATGTTACTGTTTGGGGCGGCGGGGGGCAGTACTTTTAAAGGGACGACAAAATTTGTTTGGTGGGGGGGGGGGGGTACGCGTGACCCTTGTTACTTGACATTACCTTCTTTTGTTGGAATAATAGTCCCTAGAGTTTTAATATTGCTTGTTTTTTTTGCATATACCGATTTTTCTTAGCGACTCTACCGAATTCACATTTTGTCGTCAGCGACCACTGGTTGCCGCTCTTACCGTTTGGTTGGATGGTTATAAAAGTATTTCTGTTGAATATCTCTTATGAAATACGGTTACGTATAAAATGAAACAATCATCTACCAGGTAGATTCTACCCTAATCGAGACAACCAGGAAGTCGTTTGCTAATATTAATTTTGCTCTGCCATGATATATTTTTTTAAATAACAAATTTCTTAACATTCATATTGCAGGTGAAGATCCTCCGCCTCTTAAGGATACTGGGCAAGAACGACGCAGAAGCGTCCGAAGCGATGAACGACATCCTCGCGCAGGTGGCCACCAACACAGAAACCAGCAAGAACGTCGGCAACACCATCTTGTACGAAACCGTACTCTCCATCATGGACATAAAGTCTGAATCGAGTCTGCGAGTGCTGGCCGTGAACATACTGGGGAGGTTTCTGCTGAACAATGACAAGAATATACGTTATGTGGCGTTGAACACTTTGTTGAGGACCGTGCATGTTGACACTTCAGCCGTGCAGAGGCATCGGACTACTATTTTGGAGTGTTTGAAGGTGAGCAATATGAATGTGGTTATTTTTCGATCGAAACGGAGTCTTGTAGTATTTTTTAGCCATACTCTAAGCACAACAGCTTGCTTCGTCTTATCATTTTCATTAGAACTGGTCATATTTGTTGGGAATTGAGAACGCGAACATTTTCTGTTATGTTTTTGGCAACATTATTTTTGTTATTTTTCCTTGTTGTGCTGGCAACTCTCTCTCCAGAATATGTAATGTGTGAACACGTATCTAAATATATGATTTTATGTTACTTAAACGTTCTCGGTTTATTGTAATTGCACCACAAAATTCTCCAATATTATTAGCTTGATTTACAGTCTTTCGTGATTTAAATATTGAACCCTATGTTATGCTTCATAGTAATCTGTTTTAATTACCTTATCATCGAGATAAGCAGTTCCTATTGTATGTGATAAACAACTTAAATAGACATAACAATTATATACAGTACACATACATAGTACATCTTCATCCCCGAAGGGTTAGGTAGTATTATCGTTCGCCATTACCCATTCGGACTTGCCCAATAGTAACTCATACGACCGCCCATGAACAGTAGCAACGCACATAACTTTGAATTACAAACTGTACTCTGTGGCACTCCACTGCGTTCGTCAGAGACATAGGAAGTCTCATAATTCTCAGTAATTACGCTGGCTACAATGTCTTTCAAACCAGAACACAACAGTGTATACACCCTGCTGCTTGATGGTAGGAATAGACATTGCGGTGGTACCCAGACGGCTCTTCGTATACGAGACACCTGCCACCAGTACAATCTTCACAATAAGATTGCAGTAATTTAAAACTGGAAGTGCACAAAGTAGTTTTATGTAGTCTGTAGCACTCTGGAGTAATGTAGTGCCCTATTAGTGAAAGAACATCGGTTCAGTAGTTCCAAACAAACAAACTCTTCAGCTTTATAATATTAGTATTGTATTAATGTCCCAATGTTGAGCAAAGGCCTCCCCAAGACCTTTCCATGCCAATTACTGTCAAATGAATCCAGTTCATCCTGCCGTCTCTTCTTTGCTCTACCTCGACGCCTACAAGCAGTGTCAGGATTCCTGGCACAAAGCTCGTCAGACATACGACTGATGTGGCCAGCCCAGTTCTATAAACAAGTTTTGTGGGGACGTATGCAGTCGCACAGACGGGTGATCAGTTCGCCTTGTTGCTATTATTTCACCTTAGCCCAGTTCTATAGATATAATAATTGTTTTTGTTCACCCAGGACCCGGACGTGTCGATCCGCCGCCGGGCCATGGAGCTGTCGTTCGCTCTGATCAACGGCCAGAACATCCGCAGCATGATGAAGGAGCTGCTCTCGTTCCTGGAGCGGTCCGACGCTGAGTTCAAGGCGCACTGCTCCAGCGCCATGGTGCTCGCGGCCGAGAGGCACGCGCCCTCCAACAAGTGGCATCTCGACACGCTGTTTAGAGTGCTGCTCAAGGTCAGCTTCTGGAATGTTCTTTAAAATAAAATACTTTATTCATTACGTTGTCGAACATAGTTGCACTTATGATAAGTCAAGATACATTCAATTACTAATTATTATTTTTACAAAAAATCACAAACTACTGTCATTTCCATAGGGAGTAAAAGCAATGAAAAATGAATCATGAAGCCAAGCTCGGCTGGCAGGAAAAAAAACTATGAATTAATTTTATTAAAAATAATGGGTGGAACGCGTCGCGATCCTCACCGGTGAGGACACTACAGGCCCTAGCCTAGCTAACCTACCAGCCTTTCACTAGCTACCTAAGCGATGACTACCCGTTCTGCTCACCGCCTCTTATAACCTCTATGCTTTGTATGACTTCATCAGCCGGATGTGATTGTCTGTTCGTATGGCTGTCTGATTTTTTTTTATTAACTAGATTGCTTGATAGAATTCTCGATTGGCACCGTATAACATTGCAGCAGTTTTTGTAGATGCTTAAACTGCCATCGGCATTGTTTAAACTCAATGGTAAACGATGGAACAGCTGTGGAATAGTCAGCCACTGAATTACAAATGAAATGAAACTGAACAGTTACCCATTCATTTTTTTTTTTTCTTTTATTTTTGTCTTAGAGTTAAATATGAAGGTCTAATACGTTTATAGATGAAAATAGTATCACATATTCCCTTGAGCCATTTATTTGCATTGTTCTGACTTGTTTTATGACATTGTGAGGGTTGGAGTACTGAATAAAAGGCTCGGAAGTAGTGGTAAAGAACTGTAATATTCGGTTTTAACACTGTAATATGTGTACATTTGGATCTTACAACAGCTAGGGGTTAAGAGCGTATTCAGATCACGTCGGTGCGAGGATTGGATCACGTCGGGGTCACCAATGTAGTTGTAGTGTGGTAGATATAATGTAGTGAAGAGAGTGTTCGAAGTGAAGAATAAAATAGGCACGGATAGACACTATAGTTTATTAACAGTTAACAGAAACACAATCACACAACAGTATATAGTTTATAGAAGGAGTAAGAAAGAAAATAGTTAGGAGAAAGAGCACGACGGATATTATTAAGATAGTGGAAGAACGAAAGGCGCAAGTGATATTTTAGCCAGCGCACGCGTCACGTTATAGTGGTAAACCGACTGGTGGCCAGTTCTCGTGTGCGCGTACATCGATCAACGTACGGCGAACCCAAATTGAGGTCACGCGCCAGGTAGCCGATGCAAACAATAGAATCGTAATCATTTTACTTAACAAAACAAGCTAGGTTATCTATATAAAAATTATTGTCATATTAATATTTATTTGTCCGTACGTTGATTATTTTTTATTTCTTTTTTCTTTAATATAATTTTAAATATAGCTTAATGTATAAATACTAAATTAATTAAAGTGGTGATATGGGTCAACCACAAGTAGTAGCATCGCTACACTATCGTAGTGCGAAACTTTTGGTGTGGCGCCACTATCGCAGTCTGACGGCCGAGCGCGGGGCGCATGCGCAGTGAATAGTATAAACATGCATGGTACGGCACCCGGCAACGATTCGCGATGATGTCGGCATGCAGCTACAACATAATTTACCTAAACATCATCACGTAGCCCGAATAAGAGTGTTAGAGAATGTCTCTGGCATTAAGTTCACCTTTAACCTACTAATCCTACTAATATTATAAAGGCGAAAGTTTGTAAGAATGTATGGATGTTTGGATGTATGGATGTAAGGATGTTTGTTCCTCTTTCACGCAAAAACTACTAAACGGATTTCGATGAAATTTGGCACACGGGTAGATCATGTCCTGGATTAACACATAGGCTACTTTTTATCCCGGGAAAATATAAACCGGGACTTTTATCCCGGAAAAACTTTTTAATGCGGGCGGAGCCGCGGGCAAAAGCTAGTTTTACATAAAGTTTTAAATAAATGAACGGAAGAATTAACACGGACTAGTGGTTACGTTCTCCTTGCCATAACTGATGTCAAACGTTTTAGATACATTGCTCTTTGCTACCATTGTTTCTAAGAATTTCGAGGGTATGTGAAGTCTGCCAATCCGCACTAGGCCATCGTGGTAGACTAAGACCTAACCCCTCTCAGTAGTAGAGGAGGCCCGTGCTCAGCAGTGGGCAGTATATAATACAGGGCTGGTATTATTATTAATAATATTTTTTTTGACAGGCCGGCAACTATCTTCGCGACGACACAGTGTCCAACACGATCCAGATCGTGTCGTCCGCGCCGGCGGAGAGGCAGGCGTACGCCTCCATGCGACTGTGGACCTCGCTCGAACGGTCCGCCGTGTCCGGAGACGCCACCGAGAAACAACCGCTCATACAGGTCAGTGGGACGTGTCTAGGACGTGAAAAAAAAAAACACGATGCGTCTCCGCTTCGTTTCATTGTAATTGGTTGAGAGACTGACGTGTCGGTCTCTCGAGCAATCACAAACATCAAAATACCGATACCTCAGCCACTCAACCAATCACAATGAAACGAAGCACGCATCGTGTTTTCTTTTCACATCCTAGCCCCACAGTCAACAGTTCAACTATAAAGCGGGTGTAGTAACACGACAACACAGTGGTTTAAAGAACGAAACAGTCGAAAGCAGGATAGGACAGGTCAAAATAATGAATTGTAAATGTCCCTGTTTATACATTGGTGTATTGACCATTCTGCATTTGCGGAGCGCGCCAATATCCTTTGATGTGCGCACGAAAAACCGACAACATTCGCTTGGCCGGCCAATGTTGGCGCCAACTACCAACATACCGCCAAGTAAGTTTCTGCACGTTGGCCCAACATGCTGGCCCAATGTGTACAGCCGCCTTAATATTTTTTTTTTTTTATTTTTTTTTTTTTTTTTTATAATTTTTGTTTCCTGCAATCTGCCTGTGTTTAGGCATTTAGCTGGAGGTTAGGAATTTCTGGTCGTCTTGAATGGACAAAGCCCAGCGGCTTTACCATTATTCTTTTCATGAAGTCATATTAAGTCTGCGGGTGATTTTCTTTTAATTCTTTGGAAACTGCTGGAGGTTTTACTCATCAAGTTGCTAGCAAGAGAGTTGGGATGCATCGCAATTCGTGTTGCGTAAGATTTGAGCTTTTCTATTATGACCTGCTTGACCATAGATATCTTCAGATCGCGGTGAAGTTGGATGTTGGTGACATACCATGGTGCATTTGTTATCATACGCAGTATCTTAGACTGAAAGCGTTGTAGGATTTCCAAATTAGAGTTGGCTGCAGTACCCCATAGCTCAACTCCGTAAGACCATATAGGCTTCAGAATACATTTGTAGATAAGGAGTTTATTATCCAAAGATAGTTTGGATTTACGGGACAGCACCCAGTATATTTTTCTGATTTGTACGCTGAGGCATTTCCTCTTAGTAAGGATATGCTTTTTCCATGTTAGCCTTCTATCCATGTGAATACCGAGATATCGCACTTCATCATGTTGGGGTATTTGTATCTCATTTAGCTTGACAGGAGGGCATAAGCCGTGTCTTAGTGTGAAAGTAACATGCACCGATTTGGCTTCATTTGCCTTGATGCGCCAGTCGCGAAGCCACGTAGATATTTCATTGAGGCTTCTTTGTAGTATGTCAGATGCCGATTGTGGGTTCACATGAGTAGCTATAACAGCTGTGTCGTCTGCAAATGTACCTACTACAACGTCATCTGTGATTGGCAAGTCATAGGTGAATAACAGGTACAAGATTGGACCCAGGACGCTTCCTTGTGGAACTCCTGCTCTGATATCGTATAATTTAGTTCTGGCATTCCCATGTTTGACATAGAAATGTCGTTGGGTTAAATAAGAGTGCATCAGTTGGTGGTAGCACGAGGGGACTGTTTTATATATTTTGTAGAGTAGGCCTTCGTGCCATACACGGTCGAAGGCTTGCGAGATGTCAAGGAAGGCAGCCGAACAGTATTTTTTGTGTTCAAAGGCGTGGTTGATCTCTTTGACGAGTCGATGGACCTGTTCAATAGTCCCGTGGGCCTTACGAAACCCAAATTGATGTGGCGGTAGAATCTGTAGCTTCGTAATCTCTGGCAAGAGTCTTTTCATTATGAGAATTTCAAGAATTTTAGATGCTATGGGAAGTAGGCTTATGGGTCGGTAAGAGGAAACATTATCTGGTTCTTTCCCGGGTTTGAGTATTTGTATGATTTCAGCAGTTTTCCACTGTTCGGGGATGAATTTGCATCTTAGAATGGCATTGTATAGTTGAGTGAGGAATGCTATACCGACATCAGGCAGTTCTTTGATAGTTTTAGCAGTAATAAGATCATATCCAGGGGCTTTATTTAGATTTAATCTTCGTATTGCATAGTAGACTTCATTTTTGGTGAAAGACCTAAGAGAAAATGCGGAATGAAGTTTGCGAGACAAGTTCACCCTTATTTCTTCCGTTTTTGATGATCCTAAGTCGGGATTAGGGGTAAAAATGTTGAACAAATGTTCTCCAAACAGTTCAGCCTTTTCAGCGTCAGTTCTGGCCCAGTTTCCATCCCTTTTACGTAGTGGTGATTGGAATGTAATTGGTCTTTTAATGGATTTGGTCATTTTCCACAATGAGTAGTCCGTGGTATGTGTGGCATCCAGGCTTTTAACGTATTTTTCCATATTTTGGTCTCTGATCAATCCCAACATGTGATTTAATTTTTTGATCAGTCTATTGTAGTTTGTCTTGTGTAATGGATATTTCGTTTCTTGCCATTTTTTCCTAGCTTGTCTCTTTTCCTGCACTAGGTCTTTAATAACTTGAGGATACGAGGGTATAAGATCAAGTTTGTGGGTTTTAGTTTTGGGATTGGCTGCCCAAGCTGCAGATTGTACGCATTTATTAAAAATTTCTACTGCGTTGACTATATCGTTGTCTGTTTTTAGAGGGATTTGTGTATCCATGGTATCGCTTATATAGTGCCGAAATTGGACCCAATCGGTTTTTCTGTTGTGTAATTTGCAGGGTGTCTCTGCATATACAGGTTCATTATTTAATTCGGCTATAATTGCAGTGTGATCAGATGATAGATCCAAGCTTGTGGTGCAACGCAGCGACGACGATGGAAGGCCTTTTGTGACGAAGACGTCTACCAGATCAGGTTTCTTTTTTGTATCACTGGGCCAGTATGTTGGTTCTCCAGTAGAGAACACTTTGAGATTAAGTTGTTGGACTGTTTTGATCAGTTCACGTCCTTTAGGTGTTATTATTCTTGATCCCCAATCCGTATGTTTTGCATTGTAATCTCCTCCTGCAATGAATTTATTGCCCAATGTTGTAAAAAATGATGTGTAGTCTGCACTTTTTAGGTTGTGCTTTGGGGGCATATAAAGGGCCGATATTACAAGTGGTCCGTCTATACATTCAATCTTGATATTTGTGGCTTGGATATGATTACTACAGTAGCAATTTGATACATAGTGATTCAGATTTTCCTTAATTAGTAGAGCAGACCCGGCGTGTGCTGAGCCGTCGGGGTGGTCTGTTTTGTATATTTTATATTTCTCTAATTTGAAGAAGCTTTTTGTTGTAAAATGCGACTCAGAAATTAACATAACATCTATATTGTTTGAATACAAGAACATTTTCAGTTCAAGTGCATGTTTTGACAGCCCGTTGGCATTCCACGTTGCTATTTTTATAGGCCTGAATGTGATTGCAGTTTGGACATGATACTTACAAGTAGTGTTGAGATTGTGGTCATTTGTGTCATTATTTGTTTGAGCGTATCCATCATTTGTATAAAGTCACAAGGGGAGTCAGTAGGTTTGTATAATAATTGGTTGGAATTAGGTAACTCAGGACACTGGGTCATGTTAGTCTGCGTTTGTGCTATACAATTTTTATGAGTTACCTCACTGAATGTTTTGTTTTGGCTGTTTAGTTGAGACAAAGTCAGTTGTTTGCTTGGGGAGTTAGCTTGGTTGTTGTTATTATTGTTAGCAATTGTTTTATGGCGAAGTGGCGGGTATCTCTGTTTTTGGATTTCTTTAAATACGGAACAGCCTTTATAATTGGCAGGATGGTTACCATTGCATAATGCACACTTCACATCCTCGGAGCGCGCTTTGCGTAAGCAGTCGGCGGAGGCGTGGTATCCGGCACATTTGATGCATCTTGGTCTACGGCGGCAATATCTTTTGGTATGCCCATAGTCCATGCAGTTTGAGCATTGCGGTATACTGCGTTTTGGTCTTGGTGGTTCAAATTTAATGCGGCAGTTTAGTAGGCCTTTTATATTGTATATTTCCTTGTTATTGGCACTAGTTTGAAGTTCAACTACAAACATGTCTAGAGGTTTCTTAGTAATTGCTTGTTTTATGTTCCATATATTGGTGACCAGGTGATCCGAGGCGGCCAGTGCTGCTTTTATGTCTTCAGTGTCGGTTGATGGGTGAATATGTTTCAATATGACCTTGAAGTTGCGTTCTTGCTTAGGTTTGTAGGTATAATATTCTGTTTCCTTTGCGTCTAATTCCCGTGTGATAGTTTTGTAGGCTTCGATTGATAGTGATTGTATTTTAACTTTATTGTTGCGTAAGACTTTCAGTTCAAACAGCCCAGCTATTTTATCATTAAGTAGTTTTGTTAAGGGTCGTATGTTTGTAACATTATCTACGAATAGTGGAGGAGGTTTTGGTACTTTTTCAATTGATTCAGTCGGAGGCGAGTCTTCCTGGTCATTTTCTAGCTCAGCAAATGAGTTCGATGTAGGTAATGGTTGGCTGAGCCAATAGCTGCTCAGTTTTGATTGCTTTGCAGACCTTTCCTTTTCAGGACTATTGCGCTGTCTTTTTTTACTGTGAGCGTCAGTCCAAGTATCATTTTCCGTGTCTTGAGTCAATATTTGTACTGAATCATCTATAATATTAGCTGTAGTTTTATTGCTCTGGTCGACGTTCGGAAGAGAATGCGATCTTGATCTGTTGAACAAACCAGGATGAAACACCTGCTGAGTAAGCTTTGAGTTTTCAGGTTTGTTTTGAGTATAATGGGGGTTTTTAGGATCTAAATTCATTGTTATTCCCACGAGTAGGGTCGATTAACAGGTCACATACGGGGTGACGCCCATTCCCGTATGAAGGCACAATACTTCAAAGTGAGCCAGGTCCATTGAAGTTGGCGCTAGAGACTGGTCCTCCCACCAGTCATGCATCCTCTTGGCGCGTTTCCCACCGTAGGATTGGGGTGAATTTTTATTGAGGCTGTCTACCTCTTAGCCCGGGCGATGAAGCCAAGGCTTCCGGCCTCGTGAGACATGACCATAAGGTAACGGGTAGTGAAGATCATTTCCTATCAACACTAAGCAGATAGACTAAGTCTGGTTTATCAGGTTATTTGACCGCCGCCCGACACTCGGCGTTGTTACTCATTTAGCACCACCCAGGGGACACGTGTAGGGTGGGTCTAGGAAAGGTGGTAACTCCTACGGACGCGAGTAACATTTGCCTTAATATAGGTGTTATTTTTTTATCGATGGCTCGAGAAAGTGGCTTCACTGCATCTGATGGTAAATGAAGTGAAGCCCAAAAAAACATGTTGACCAGCAAGAGATAAACTTCCCTGGTCGGTCGGCACAGTTATGCCAGTCTGCATAATTGCTTCTTATTAAGTAATTAAGTAGAATAATCAGATAAACCACCGATTTCTGTTACACATCTGCACTACGATGATTAGAAATAAACTCAACTGTCCCCTGTTCTGTTCATCCGTAGAAGGGGAAAACTAGTATTACAATTTGAAAATGAAGGTAGTTTTGACATTGACGATGATAAGTGCGACAACACAACTACCTGCGAGACGATTTCCAACACGATCCAGAAACCTGACTAAAACAGCAGAAGAACCCAATAGCACTTAGCCGGACCTGTGATTCGAACAATGTCATACTGCGTAGTCAATACAACTACGAGAATAGCGCGCGAGAATATAGCGCTCTTAAAAATTACGCAGTTTCAACTACTATGTTTCACCCAAGAAAATGTTTTTTACTGGCATCAAATGCGCTTCGCTATTTGGTTAAGATAATTATCTTGTGTCTCAGGTGGCGGCCTGGACTATTGGCGAATACGGAGACTTGCTGGTATCGGAAGCCAGCAACGCCATATCCATGGTCGATGAAGATGGAGTCGGTGAGTTTCTTTTCCACCTACCTGTCACAGCCACGACTAGCCATTGTTATTATTGTTTTTTTTTATGCCAAATGTTTCTGTTTATGTTGCCACTGTTACAAATAAATCGTTTTTCTTTCATTCTTTACGCTTGCCGCACACGTTCGGTTTCCTGATCAGGAATTCAGATTCAGGAACGTGTGCGCGTTGTTGAACATTTTCTATGTAAGCGGAGCATTCAGGTTTCCGAATCTGAATTCCTGATCAGGAAACATAATCAGGAAACGGAACGTGTGCCGCAAGCATTAATGGCGGAATGTTCAAAATATTGACAATGTCTTATTAGCATATTAACATTCACTTGTGGCTCCATCCGGAAATGTCTCAAATTGACTTGTGGCATAGATATTGGTTATAGATGACATTTTATCAAGACTGACAAGATTGCAGCATTAATTGTATGGATTGGAAAATATATATCGCTGTATTACTCTTAGTTACTTCATATTATAATGAAAAATATAAGCCAACAGACAATCTCATTACACACTCCATTCCAGACGACTTCGTCCGCCCCTCTGAGGAGTACGTGATCGACATATACCAGAAGCTGTTGTGGTCGACGCAGCTGTCCATCACGACCAAGGAGTATCTCCTGCTGTCACTCGCCAAGCTCTCGACCAGGTTCACTACGCAGCCAAGTCAGGAGTCAGTAGCATTGTTACACATTTGTTGTTGTAGCTCGGTAAATACAGAATGCGGTTGAGTACACATCGACGGTTGGCATGCTAAATAAAATTTTAACTATGTTCAAAAGCTGGACAAAACGTGCTGATTCACAATGTGCATACAACTCGATGTCGCTTAAGTCAACCGTCGATATGTATTAAGAAATACTATAGGGGTCTATAGATCTGCAGAATTTTTCATACTACGTAGTACCAGAATATAAACTTGTCTAACGCCTGAAAGACAGTCATTGTTATTAAAAATATGTAACTATTTAATTTATTAATTGAAATTGAAGCTTATTGGAACATTGAGTAATAGCAAATTAAAATATATTGTACACCTTTATGTGTTGAACAATATTAAACGGTGTAATCATTGCCAATATTTATTTTCCAGCAAAATCCGAGTAATCATAGACACATTTGGATCTCACATTCACATTGAGCTGCAGCAACGAGGAGTGGAGTTATCTCAGCTCTACAGGTCAGTTATATAATATCAAAATTACTGCTGTACTGGTTTTAATTTCCCTTATTTTATCCTTTACTGGATTTTGCCTGCGGC
This sequence comes from Lapara coniferarum, assembly GCA_949316025.1. Taxonomy (NCBI): domain Eukaryota; kingdom Metazoa; phylum Arthropoda; class Insecta; order Lepidoptera; family Sphingidae; genus Lapara; species Lapara coniferarum. Next base: position 41,576,916 of record OX438919.1, on the reverse strand, counting down.
TCCGCCCGCGTTAAAAAGTTTTCCAGGATAAAAGTCTCGCTTTTTATTTTCCCGGCATAAAATGTAACCTATGTGTTAATCCAGGACATGATCTACCCGTGTACCAAATTTCATCAAAATCCGTTAGTAGTTTTTGCGTGAAAGAGTAACAAACATCCATACATCCAGACATCCATACATACTTACAAACCTTCGCCTTTATAATATTAGTAGGATTCAATAATACTTCTTTGTGTCAAACGTCAATGCAGCTCAATATCCTAATATCCAGAGCCGTAAAATACTTTTTTTTTGCTACAGACAACATGCGCACTTGCGACCCGCCCTATTGGAACGCATGCCGGCGCTCGAGCCTGCGTCCGATGCACCCGAAAGAGAACGAGCTCCTGACTCCAGTCCCGTGCACAAGCCTGAACAGGTACTCAAATGCTTAGCCTCATTTAGACGTGTCAATTGTTGCTAGAAATAATTGGACGCAATTATTGAACCCTCTGAACATGCGCAATGGCGAGGAAATTCTCGGCCGCGTTGTACATACGAGTCTTGATAGATACTGAAAAAAAAACAATGTTGCTAGAAATTATTGCATAGGATTGACGTGCAATTATTTTTATAAATGACGCTTTATGCATATCAGTCTAAGTATGTACATAACGAGCCACTAAGCAACAGTCCAAACACTTACATTCCGATTTGCATAATATTTGGATTTTAGCATTTACCATCAAACAAGTAAACTAGCTTGAGTAGTAATGTGTTACTATTTATTAACATACCTTACAAATCACTGACTGCCTCGGTGGCGTAGTTGTATTACAGTACGACTGCAAAGCTGAGGTTTCGGGTTCGATCCCCGGGTCGGGCACAGTGATATTGAGTTTTTCTATTCAATATCAGCCCGGAGTCTGGAATTTGTTCCCGATATGGCGATAGGCTCGCCCCCTATCACATCATGGGACGGAGTGACGGCGAAAAGTGGGTGCACTACTTGCACCTCTGCCTACCCCTTCGGGGATAACAGGCGTGGGTGTATATATATGTATACTTACAAATCATTGGCAAATCACTCCTGCATGTATGTTAAATGTTCGTAATCAATTGAGATTATACTTGGTATCGTTACGTGCTGGGGTTCGATATGAACAATTAAAATACCGGTATTGCGATAAAATACCAATCAGGACTTTATTAGTACTAGATACAGCTATAATTAAACACTCAAATACACTTATTCCTCCTCCCACTGCCACAGTCGGATAGTCCGCTTGTCGCCAATAGATGGCGTTGTTTATCGGCGAGTACTAGCACGCGTAACAGTATTTTGGCATACTTAATCCTCAAGCCCCGCGACGGACACCGGTGTCCATATATATAGGGTTTTCCCATACATCTATATATATAAGCGGGGCTTGAAGGGTTATTAGAATATTGTTTACCAGGACGCGTTGTTGGACCTGATCATCGGTTCGGACCCGCTGACGAACGGCGACGTGGACCACAAGCCTGCGCCCGCGCCGAACAACAATAACAGTAGCAATGTGAGTAAATATCGATTACAATAACGCAATATACTTTTTTTTTATTGTTTTCACTAAAAATGACTTAATAATTTTTGATAGCCAAGATTAATAAAATATAGGTGAGTTTAGTTTGAACAAATTTTGGTTGCTAAATGCAAGTAAAATTAATTGTATTTATAGTAGCTTAGAAATGATTGTACTTTTTTTTATCGATGGCTGACAAAGTGGTTTCACTGCATGGTAAGTGAAATGAAGCCTAAAAAAAATTTCGAACGGCAAAAGATCCCTGGTCGGTCGGTACAATTTTGCCGACCTGCATAATTGCTTCTGCACGCTCTGCTTCAGGGGCCCTAAGTTATAGTAAGGAGTGCGGCAGAAATATGAGTTACAGAACCTTTAGGTTCGAGGTTCTTACGACTTTAGAAGTATTATAATAACCTATTAGTAGAACAACAGAATCATGGCACAGGCAAAAAACAGACAAGATTTTTTATTTTCCTTCACATATTTACAGCAACTAAGTACAATGACAATAAATGGCGCTACATATTATTTTGTTACATTTAACATACTTAGACAAAATTTTAATTACTTAATGCGTATTACAGGATATCCTGGACTTGCTAAGCGGCCTGGAGTTGTCTGGCGGTGTGGCACCGAGCCTGCTCAACGCTGAATCGCCCGCTCCCGCTTCCGCTCCCGCTACCGCTCCCTCTCCCGCCGTGTCCGCACCCGCGATGCTGCTCGACGGACTGTTCGGGTCGCAACCACTCAACATCACACAAGGTAAACACCTCATTCGTAATATTATAGATCGTATACAAAATGTATCTGTGGGGCTAGGACGTGAAAAAAAACACGATGCGTCTCCGTTTCGTTTTATTGTGATTGGTTGCGAGACTGACGTATCGGTCTCTCGATGAATCACAAACATCAAAATACCGATACGTCAGTCACTCAACCAATCACAATAAAACAAAGCGGAGAAGCGTCGTGTTTTTTGTTTCACGTCTTAGTCCCACTGAGCGAGGAACTGCTATTCTTGTTTAATAACATCTTATTGTGGGTTCAAAAATACCGAAACATATAAATGTATTCCAGACGGTTCACTTAATAGTTCATAAAAATCTACATATAATTTGGCAAATACTTATCTATCTGTCACACCAACTATTCAGAATATTTTTAATGTGATTTCCTCTTTGAACAAACGCATTTACCTCAGCTATATTATAAATAACTTCGTTGCCCCACAGAGTTGCCAACAGTGACGGCGCTGGACAAGAACGGCGTGCGCATAGTGTTCGCGATCCAACGCGGCGGAGACACCGTCACCCTCACCATGCGCGCCACCACCGCCACCGAACAACTCACCGAGTTCCTCTTCCAGGCCGCCGTGCCCAGGGTAAACATCTCATCATCATCATCAGACCGTTGCAGTCCACTGTTGGACATAGGCCTCTCCCAAGATACGCCACAGAGCCCGGTCTGCTGCTTTATGCATCCAGTTGCTGCCGGCCCTCTTGTGCAAGTCATCCCGCCATAAACATCTACAGAGTCATTTTTACATTACTTTACTAAATGAAACCACGTATTCGTCTATACCTCTGCTGACATCGTGCCACATCGCACCTGTGTATTACGCACACACTTGTGCACTATAATATCTCCTGCGTGCCTGGCTGATCTCCGTTGACAATGGCCGCCGTGGCCGAAACTGGCTAGGCAGATTACATGTACGATAGACGAATCGAATTAGTTGAAAATATCTCTGGATATAAAAAAAATCGGCACACTTTTCTACCTGATATGTGTGCACTATTTCAACACGACTACGTAGGACTCGTGTGATTCTTGTTATTGCTTCGTTTGAATTACAGAATTGAACTCCGAACATAAACGTGCCCTAGACTTACAACGCACTAATGGCTGCTCAGAGGATAATAGGGTTGTGTGCAATGGCGCACCGTAGTCTAGCTAACCGTATCGTCTGTGTACCATTGCAATCGTCAGTGCTTTTAGAAATAACATAAATCACACTCTAATTGACTTGATGGCGTAGTTTTATTACTGTACAACTGCAGATCTGGGGTCTCGTGATTCAATTTCCGGGCCTGGCAAAGTGATATTGGATATTTCTATTCAGTATCTGACCGGAGTCTGGATATGTGCCAAGTAAATGACAATAGGCCACCTATTACATGGGACCTAACATGGTTGGCGAAATGTGGGTCGAGGGTTACACCTCTGCCTAACCCTGAAAAGGGAACTAGGCGTGATGCTATGTATATATGTACCTAATCAGTATGTATAACTCATGCTATTTATTCCAGACGTTCCAGCTAGACATGATGTCACCATCAGGCACGGTGCTGTCGCCGCAGGGAGAGATCACTCAAGTTTTGAAAATCACCAATCCATCCAGGGTATGACTTCCATCACCATAAACACTATTATCAAGTCGTATGTTTGTGGTGCTTGCTCTGCGGACAAGTATTAATGCTGGGAACGGATTCGACCCGTGTCAATTTAAATTTGAAGAATTTAAAGATTGAAGGTTTTAACGGTCCCCAAAACAATGTGCAATCATGATTGTATAATGTTATGGATTCAACTTTAACATAGTGTTTAAATGTTAATATAATATTGTTGTAATTCCACAGACCCCGCTAAGACTACGGATACGAGTGTCGTACAACACAGACGGAACTCCAGTGTTGGAGCAGACAGAAGTGAACAACTTCCCGCCCGACCTGTTCAACTGACGAGTGGCCAACCCGCCCGGCTACTGTCTATAGCCACTACACGGTCGACCCGACCGACCGGTCGTATATCACTAGGTCGACGCCGATCGACCGGTCGTATATCACTCGTTCTAAAATATTTTTTACATGTGACAAGTGCGCACGCAATCGATTTCTTAATCGATCATCGATTGCTTTCGGTTCCGATTTAAAAGTTACCACACGATCAAGAACGTCCACTGCCCGAAAATTTTGTAATCGATGATCGATCAAAATTGACAACTCTAAAGTAATGATGGCATTTTCTAATTTCTTTCTCTTTGAAGACTGACCACAGGATATAAATATTTCGACCTGAGTACTAAAATCCTCCGTAGCCGTCACTGTAGAGATGATTCAAGCTTGTAGATTCGTTTTTATAGAGATTTGAAACATTCCACGTTGTTTAGATATTAATTGCTCGTTCAGTCTGATTGTAGGGCCCAAGTACGCGCGATAGGTACGGTTGGCTGGCCAGATGGATAAGAGAATAATTATTTACCGACAGATGGCGCTGAAATATATTTGCACGTTACAAAAACCGACTACCCTTAATTCAGAAAAATTGGTGGTAATCTGCACAGATTATAAAACTTTGTTTTTTTATTTCTCTGGTCATAGTGTCAGCATTATTCCAATCTCGAAAGACCACCTTTATACCAGTGTGAATTAATTTAGTTATAGATCAACTCCGCGACTAAAAATAGTTTTACGGTCTTAAATAGTGGCAGATAATTTTTTCGCTCATTTTTACACACATAAAATTATTGTGATGTATAACTACGAGAAAAATGTGAAATATACTGGAAAATAGAGATTTAATGAAAATCTGACTGCATTAGTTTTGATTGATTGATCTGAAAAAAAAATGCGTCGAAAGTTTTAAAGTATCATTTTTAAATTTTGGTACTACGTCTACAGACACTTTAACAACTTTGATTTAAAAAAAATGATACAATCTCCCTAACATTCCCTAGCGACTACCGAAGCATCGGCAATTCAAACTTCGCCGCATTACGACGTAATTTAGCCGCCAATCTTTCCCAATTTACATATAAAACTACATTCGGTCAAGTACGAACGTTTTCTGTGTAAAAAGAAGGATCGATGACATAAACTACGTCATAATGTAGTGTACAGAAATAAGCCGTTCACATTGTACATAAAAAAAATGAGATTGTGACACTGTAACATAGGGTATATTGTAAGTTATTGAAGGAGGGCTGTATGGAATGTACTTAATTATTATATGAAATCACTATTATGATAATCTTTGTGATAAGCACTTGTGCGGGCCGGTGTACGAACGGCCTGAGACGGAACGCGCTCGAGCGATATAGTGACGTCATGAGATTGTTTAGTCCGTTATTCTGACGTCACTATATACAGGGTCATTTTTACATTGCGTTACTAAATGAAACCTCATATTCGTCTGTACCTCTGCTAACATCGTGCTAAAAATTATCAATAAATAACTAATACTTTCGCCAAAAATCCCGGTGGTAGTATTCCATTTTTTATCATTTTGTAGTTTAGTGTGAATATGGTGTGTGCGTAAGTGTATTTCTGACTGAAAGTGTAATGTTGCTGCTGCGACGAATTCTTCTAGAGCAGTCATAGTCGCATTAGGGCGTGTAAACTTAAAGCTACATTTTATTGATATTTATTTTGTTCGAAACTTACACTTTATTTTACATCTATTGTTAAAATAACTTGATGGAAAGTATTGTTTTATACGAAATAAGTATGTAGTTTCATTTATTAACGCAATTTCAAAATGACCCTGTATAGTTAAATTTTATACTATCTTGTTAGTTAGTTTCTTACAATAGTAAATCGAGTCATTATGATGGCTTGAAGTGACATAAGTTTTTTTTTATAAGGCAGCTATCATATAGGAAGGCATAATATTAATTTAAAAGCCTGTTTTTACAATGTTTTCACAATGTTTTCATTGAACTTGTAAATTAGGAAAATTACTGAAGCATTATAACCGCGAATTAATGTAAATACCAAGATTTTTGGCTCAAATCAATTATGAACAGTTTAAAATCTTTGCAAAAGTATCAAATAGTGTATTCGGTTGGTTTAAAGTAAAACCGATACAGTCGCTCAAGAGCGTCCCGTCGAAACGTCATTTTACTTTCGGATAGTAAATGTTCGATGTGAATCTAGTTTGTCCGTAGTTTATTCCCTATGCATTTTGTTAACAGTAGTTATTTGCGTATGAGATTTGTTGCTTTATACTAGTTGCGAATGCCGTTCGGGGCCAGTTCGCTATTTTTAATTGACGACCATGTAAATATTCTCGTCTTGATGCACTAGGTATATGAATGTCGGTTATACTGTTTATTCTAAGATATTTTCGATAATTTTTAACAATTAGTAATTAGTTTTATGTATTTTATTTTTATCCTATTTATGTTGGTTTAAACTGCACGTTATAATGTTAACGTAGATATTTAAATGTAATTGTAATTGAATTTAAACCATCCGCGTATAGGAGACGCATAGCTCTATACCGGGAGCATATTATTTTACATTATGTAAAGAGCTTGGCAGAATATATTATATATCGTGATTTGGTGCTTCGTTTTACTATATCTGATTAATAGAAGGCCCTCCACGTTGTGAGATGTTATGATTTTGTGTATAACTAAAGCTGTGTGAGAGATGTACATAACAATTATAATGATTTTATGTAAATTGGTTAATAAATATTTGAGAATGTTTATATAATCGATTTGCTTGTTTTATTTTTCATTCTATACCATTGATGTATTATAATCCCTTCTACACCCATAAAATATTATTCTATACCGTAATCAGAAAATTTTACAAAATGTAAACAAACCCACCTTTCTTATATTTTCTTTTCAAGATTGATTGAGCTAACCATAGTTTTTAAATTCAATTTACTAATACTCATTGTAAGTGGACACTAAGTCTTTTATGAGTAAATAAATTCTTTAAACCCAAACCTCAAATACTATCCGTTCACTGAATATTGAATAAACTGTTTGATGCATAAATAAATACTCACATGTTGAACAGCTACCACCTTCACTCATAAGAAGAAACTCAAACTTCTTTTGCAACCAGTACACTCACTAACGCACACACTACTTTTATCCTCGATTGGGGAGGCTGACTACTGGTGGTAGGACTCTCATATGTAAGAGAGTCCGTCTGGGTACCCACCCACTACACCACCGCAATGTCTATTTCTACCGCCAAGCAGCAGTGTGCATGCACTGTTGTCTTTCGGTTTGAAGGACATTGTATCCAGTGTAACCACGGAGGAAAGAGAAGATCTGTGAGTGTAACTACTGAACATAATGAGACATCTTATGTCTCAGGATGACTAGCGCAGTGGAATGCCGTACAGTTCTCTGTAACTCGAGGTGCTGGATGGTGTTTCTACTGCTTATGGGTGGTCGTATCGCTTACTATCAGGTGAACGGCATGCTCGTCTCTTCATTCGATGCCATAAAAAAAAGCCAGAGGCGCAAATGCGCACCTGCTGTTCACAATATATTCTATACCAACAAACTACAATTTGCTATGAGATGCAATGCAATCAGCCTTGTATTATACCTAATTATATGCTGCCCACTGCTGAGCACGGGCCTCCTCTACTACTGAGAGGGGTTAGGGCTCAGTCCACCACGCTGGCCTTGTGTGGGTTGGCAGACTTCATATACCCTCAAGATTTTTATGGAGAATTTTCAAGTATTTAGATTTCCTCACGATGTTATCTTTCACTGTTAAAGCGAACGATAATTGATAAACAATACACACGTAACTTCGAAAAGTTAGAGGCGTGTGCCTTGGCTTTTGAACCTTCGGACATTATCTCAGCAGACCATTCCATTCCCAACTAGGCTATCGTCTACTAACTAACTACAATTTAGTAACCTCGTAATAACGGTTAACTGAAGCCAGACATAGTAACGTTCTGAAAGTATGCTCGATACAGCTCCCAGCCTGATTTTGGAGCGACTTTTATACCCCAGCTGTAACTTCATTATCTCTTACCTCCTAATAATTTCATAGTAGTTCTAGGCTCGTTACATTTTCAAACACTTTAAACAAAGTTCAATAGAAATGGATACACGTAACGAAACATAACTTCATGTATTTATCTCACCAAGGTATAAACAGAGAGGCAACTAGCAGTGGCATATTGTGGCTTCTTGCCACTCGGGACGGACACAAATTTGCTACTCCAAGGCGGCATAACTTAAATTTTTTTAAATATTTTATTTAGCCTGATTTTTGACTGCCTCGGTGGCATAGTTGTATTACAGTACGACTACAAAGCTGAGGTCTCGGGTTCGATCCCCGGCTCGGGCAAAGTGATACTGAGTTTTTCTATTCAGTATCAGCTCGGAGTCTGGAATTTTTGGCCGATATAGCGATAGGCTCGCGCCCTATCACATCATGGGACGTAATAATGGCGAAAAGTGGATGCACTAGTTGCGCCTCTGCCTACCCCTTCGGGGATAACAGGCGTGAGTGTATATGTATATGCATGTATGTATTTTATTTAGCAATTTTTGCTAAAAGTGCCACCCAGGGCAGACCACCCAAAAGCCTACTTTCAACAACGCACGGCGATTGAGTATAATATGATCCACGAGTAGATAGAGTAAATAGAAATCTATCAAAACAAAACCAAATACTCGAGTTTCAACTCATTTATTTTTACACTTAAATGGCTCACAAGCAAGATTTTCATGACAATATAACGACGGCTCCGAAGAACAAAGTCGTATATGCAAAATGTTAGCTTTTCAGTAGAGCGCTTTGAAAGTCGTTAGTTTGTATTCATGTGCGAATTAGTGCTATTTTCACACATTAAGTTCAAAGTTGTTACTGAACCCTATAGAATATAATGTTTTGTTCACTATAACTTGTGATTTTCACAATTAACTTAGTCTTTCAAAGCGCTCTACTGAAAAGCTTCATTTTGCATATACGACTTTGTTCTTCGGAGCCGTCGATAACACTACCACTCCAGTAATATTGCCTGAAAATTTGTGAGCAACATTACAATTGCCAGTCACACATTGCATAACTGCTTGAATATTGACTATTTCAAACAATTACAATAAGATTATTCAATCATTGGTGTAGGTGGTGCGGGCCGTCCACTGACGCTGTTGAAGAGTCTGTCCTTGATCATTTGCGCCATCAGCCCATGGATCACCTCGATGGTGGTCTTGCACGCGTCCTTGGTGGCCTTGCCGAGCTTATCCTCAGTGCGCTTCTCGTGGGGATCAGTACCGGCGACTATGAACCCACCACGACCTGTGATAAATGGACAATTGGTTTTAAACTAGTATTTGAAATAAAGCTATTCATCGATAAGAAATAGAAATCGATAAGAAATAGAAATAGTTGTGATTCAAAACTAAACAAAAAGTATTTATTACTAAACTAGACTTCTGCTCGCGGCTTCGCCCGCGTGAATGAGTTTTTCCCGGGATAAAAGTCCCGCTTTATATTTCCCCGGGATAAATTATACATATAACCTTCCTCTTGAATCACTCTATTTATAAAAAAAACCGCATCAAAATCTGTTGCGAAGTTTTAAAGATCTAAGCATACATAGGGACAGACAGCGGGAAGCGACTTTGTTATAAAACAAAGTTGCTTCCCGCTTCTTCGCTATAGTGATAAATCAATATTACTATTGCATCCATATGTTATGGTAATTCACCATACACCCGTGTTATTCAAAACTGTTGATTACCACTATACCTATTAATTCTATTTCTGGGTTAAGTTTGCAAGTCAGTTTAAATTGTATCATTAAGATTGGTATGCACATAATGAATATAATTTCTTTATACTCACCCAAGCAAACTTCACTTTGCTCCAACTTATCAGATAAATCAAATATCTGCCCTGCTGTGTACTCAGCGTTTGTAATCAAGCTAGAACTGCTGAGAGTATTGACCCAGTATTTGTTCCACAGAGAGTCCAGCAGCCTCCTATCTAATGATGATTTAAAGTATGACACTTCCAGAGAGTAGTATTGTTTGCAATGAACACCAAAATCTTCGATCTTGTTCAATGGGATTGTCTGATATTCGGAGGGCTCTTCATTTGCTGGTTTATAGCCCTGAAAGTATAATAAAACATTGACTGTATTGTTCAATAAGAAAATATGTTTTTTCAACATATTGCAGTATACATATAACAATTTGCAAAAAGCTAGTGAACTTTTATAAATGGATTGATTCAAAATACCTGGAAATCATGTATTTGTTGTACCTATTTACCATACTGTGCAGGTTTTTTGAAGAATTCATAAATTATATTGGTCTATCATAGCCTTAAGAATTCACAAACCTTAGGGTATGTCCTAAAAGCACCAAGACACACTTTGCCAGCAGAGATAGTTCTGACAGGGTCAATGACAATCGCTACAAATGGCTCTTGGAAGTTTTGGTTGAGCATCTGTGTGGAGACATCAATACCTGACAGCCAGCACCCATAGCCCGGATGACTGTGGTACCAACCTATGGCATTTTCATGACGGCCAACCTGTGAATAAATTGTGACATGAAAATATGCAGGTTTTTAATAACTATATACAACCCTCCAACTCCACGGTTAAAGAATGGAAAGCAAATGAATATAGCTACACTAAACACTCGAACACTAAAATCAAGAGATAGTCTATTAGAACTCGAACTAGCACTTAATGAGACAAAGTGGGATATACTAGGACTAAGCGAAGTTAGAAGGGAAGGAGAACGAATTGAAGACTATGGGAAATTTTTGCTTTACTATAAAGGAGAAACTCCAGGCCAACGAGGAGTAGGATTCATAGTAAAGAATATCTATAAAGAAAACATTGAAGAATTTATTGGAGTATCAGAACGCATTGCTGTACTTAACATGACACTTCAGGACTCTAAACAAAAAATGACAATTATTCAGGTATATTCACCTACAGAACCGTCAGATAAAGAAAAACGCAAGGAAGTTGAAGAATTCTATACTAAACTGAATAAAACAATAAAGGACCATGCACATAAGACCCTTATTGTAATGGGAGATTTTAATGCCCTGATTGGTTCCCGGCAAGAATTCGAAAATATAATCTTAGGTCCTTACACAGACGGCAAGAGAAATAGTAATGGTGAGATGTTAGTAAACTTCGCATTCGAAAATAATCTAGTGATCTTGAACACCAAATTCAAGAAAAGAAAGAACCGTCGCTGGACTTGGATATCTCCTAACGGAAAAACACGGAATGTGATAGACTTTATCTTGACTAATAACCACAAAAGTTTCAAAGACATAAATGTTATATATAACTTCAACTTTAATTCCGATCATAGAATGGTAAGAGGAAATTTCAAAATCGAACCAAAGAAGAGCTCCAGAAAAAACTTCCACGCTTCACAGAAAAAACTGGATATAGAAGACCTAGAAGCAGTTGGTACTAACCTACGGAATCTACTACTTCACTACGACAGCCAATCGAAACAACTAACGACTCAGGAAAGGTATGATTATATGGAACAAGCATTCAAACCTAATCAAAATAAAATGGACAAACCCAAAGTTACACACGCAAACGCATATATTTGCGAGTTACTTGAAGAAAGGAAAAATCTAATAAATGTAAAATACAAAACCAAAGAAACACGAGCGAAGATAGAAGTTCTTAGCAAATTAATACGCGAAGGTATGAGAAAAGAGAAGAAATACAAAAGGTTACAAATAATAGAAGATCATATATCTAAAACAGGTGGAATAAGAAAAGCTCAAAAAATATTAAATGATAAAAGAGAATGGATTCCAAAACTAAAAGACAAAAGTGGATATGACAACACAAAAAGACCTGATATACTTACTATAGCTACTGAGTTCTATGAAACTCTTTATAAAAAGCAGAAAGAAGGCCAAGATATCAACATCCACGAGGACACTGAAGATATACCAGAGATACTCATTAGAGAAGTGGAAAGAGCAATTGAGTCTCAAAAGAAAGACAAATCCCCCGGCCCCGATAACATAGTCAATGAAATCCTACTACACAACAAATCAGAAGCTGCAACAGTACTGACAAAAATATTTAATGATATTCTAACAACAGAATATATACCTACTCAATGGACTGAAACAAACATTATTTTACTATTTAAAAAAGGAGATTTATATAACATTAACAACTATAGACCTATCAGTCTTATGTCCAACATTTACAAGATATTTTCCAAAGTACTCCTACATAGACTCACAAAGGTGTTAGATGAGAAACAACCAATTGAGCAAGCAGGATTTAGAAGTGGGTTTTCGGTCATGGATCATATATACGTAGTGAAGCAGGTCATAGAAAAGTACAATGAGTATAATCTGCCACTATACTGCGCCTTCGTCGATTACAACAAAGCCTTCGACTCGCTTGAGCATAACTCCATTTGGCAGGCATTAAAGGAACAAGGCGCAGCAAGCAAATATATAAGGGTCATAAGGAATATATATGTCAATAGCACAGCAAGAATACGTCTTGAGAAAAAAGGAAAGAGCATTAAAATAGGAAGAGGAGTTCGCCAAGGCGACCCACTATCACCCAAACTTTTCTCAGCAACACTAGAGAAAGTCTTTTGTCGACTGAATTGGGACAAACTTGGAATAATGATAGACGGAAATAGGCTAACGCACCTGAGATTTGCAGATGATGTGGTCCTTTTTGCAGAATCACCGATAATACTCAGAAAGATGCTAGAAGATCTGGCTAAAGAAAACGAGCTGGTGGGATTAACAATGAACACCAACAAGACTAAGCTAATAACTAACCATGACAAAGTGGAGATAGATGTGAATGGTAGAATAATATACTACCAAGACGAATACATTTATCTAGGGCAAGTCATCTCTGCAAATAATATGGGAGAGAAGGAAATTGATCGACGTGTAGCCAACTCATGGAAGAGATACTGGTCGCTGAAGGAGGTGTTGAAAGATAGGGATTTTGATATGAGACTGAAAAAGAAACTGTTTGAATCATGCATCTTACCAGTTTTAACATATGGATGCCAAACATGGGGTATCACACAAAACCTACATACAAAACTAGCAGTTTGTCAGCGCGCAATGGAGAGGAGTATGTTGGGGGTGAGAAGGAAGGACAGAAAGAAAAATGCGGAGATAAGGAAAGAAACCAAAGTTACTGATGTAACTTGTAAAATCAAACTGTTAAAATGGAGATGGACCGGCCATACAATAAGAGGTATAGATAAGTGGAGCAGAAGGATCATGGTTTGGCATCCAAGAACGGGAAAAAGGAAAAGAGGAAGGCAGAATACTCGGTGGATGGATGACATCGTAAGGACAGCAGGGAAGCTATGGACTAGGATAGCGAGGGACAGAACAAAATGGAAGGAGTTGGAGGAGGCCTATGCCAAAGGGCACACAGACAAGTAGCCGGTGGCAAAAGAGGAAGAGGAAAAGTAGCATAATAAAATAAAAAGCAAAATATGTAATGAAAGAAAAATAATATAGTAATGTCATATTAATAGAATTTATATTTAAATAGCATGATACAATGGAAAAAAAAATATTTATTATTATGTACTAAATTGAATTTATGTAAATCTAATCTTATTTTGTCTGAATAAAGGGCTTTAATAAATAAATAAATAAATAAATAAATAAAAATAACTATATTGACTGTTCACTAATTCACTTGACTCGTTAAGCCCCGCTACGGATGCCGGCATCCAAGTGAATAGGGTTTCCCCATACATCTATAGATATGAAATCCTCCTAGCCAGTTTCGGCCACAGCGGCCAATCTCAACGGAGATCAGCCTGGTACGCAGGAGATATTATAGTGCACAAGTGTGTGCGCAATACACAGGTGCACTCGCTATTCCTTCACTCTCATAGTCCGGTGAGACGGCAATCCGACATGACCGGAGAGAGATCAGGCGCAGGACCAACGGCTTTACGTGCTTTCCGAGGCACGGGGGTATCACACCGCCAACTTCCTGACTCCGAGCTGCGACTGAGTAAATTTTAAGATGAAAATACCCAGTCACAATTTTTTTGGCTCGACCCGGGATTCGAACCCAGGACCTCAGCGCGCAAATCGTACTCGTAATGCGTACGCAATACCACTACGCCACCGAGGCAGTCATCTATAGATATAAGTGGGATTTGACAGGTTAATCGATTTTTATTTGTGACATTGAGGTTTATACACATTTTGACCCTTTTTTTAACATTGTCAATTTTTTTTAAAAAGCATCCCCTCACATTTCCATATTATTGTGAATGTGAAAAACACAATATTCATTAGCATCAATCAACAACCTTTCATTCTGTATGTCTCCTAGGCACTACATGATCTTTTTTATGAGATACATAATATAATAAAAATTATATTATGTTAAAAATTGCCTGTACCACAACCTACGTGAAAAAAATTGAAAAACGCAAGTCTCCAATTTGTGGCTGTTTATGTAGGAAAAAGGATCACAGCTTCATGAATGACCTTCTGTTCACTGTGTCAAGATTCACATGTCTACATCATGTCATGTGTGTTCCTCTTAGTCAAGGCACTCTGAACACTCGCTTGACCATTCAACCCATAAGAAAAGCTGAACTACATAGTACACAACAGTAAGATTCTATGCATATCTCACCTGTTTGGCAGCTTCGATATATGCAGTCATGTATTCATATGCCTGTGCCTGAGCATTCACACGTGTCTCTGTGCCCTCCACAGGCAGTGCAAACGAGTCCATCACTAGCATTGTGTTTGCATCCACTTTACCTGAAGTACAAAATATTTATAGCACATTTCTACAAACTGCATATTTCTTTGTTTAACAATTCTTCTTGTAATATGTGCTAGATGCAAATTTAATATTAATTGTTTAGGGTCAAAATTTATAAGCGAAAAGTTTCTAAATTATGGATTCATCTAAACAATTCCGTACTAATGAGTTTTTAGACTCTTTTTGTTTAGACTACTATGACCTGACGTTTAGCTCATGCCACTGTGTTTGCCATTTCTATAGAGAAAATAATCGCGTGTTTCTTTTACCTAAAAGAAGTCCCATAACTTCCAAAGTGCCTCCAGAACGCGCGTGCATCACCATTTTCAGCAATGCTAATGCCGATATTTTGATATCTTTGAAGAAATGTGGACTGTAAGAAATGGTTAGGTATTTGGTTATTTATTCAACTACTTCGGATATATTAAATTTGTAGACAAAATCTCACTCTTTCTCCCATGGCTTAGCAGCGAGAATGTCTTGTTGTTGCTTTTTATCGTATCTGTAAATATCGTCTACACTAGAAACGGTTTCCATGTTGTTCGCCATTGCCCACGTCTTTTGGGCAATATTGGACTGCGAGTCCGCACTGGTAGAAGCCATTTTATCGAGAATTAATGAATACAGTAAATACCGTGTATTTATTACCTACTCGTATTTTTATTTTTACAATGACTTGAATTTGTCAAATTTACCAAATTGGAAGTCAACAATGGCCGCTTGACAATTGTCATTTTTTTTAATAATTTTCCCTTAAAGGGATGGCAAAAGGTTCAAGCCCATACAGCCTCGTCTTAAGTGATATTTTTGGTTGTCTTTTTTTTAAACCTATTTACTATGTCGTAGTAAAGCAGTAGCTATTGTGCCTTACCAAGACTTTATCGAGGAATTTTTAGCGGCACCATAAAAACACTTAATTGGCACAGTTATTTCAATACACTTCATTTGAGCCCTTTAATAGAATTATATTTGGTAATATATCACCATAATTATGCAATATAACACAAGTATCACCAAAATAATGAAATAAAACAAGAGCCCTTTATTAACCGACTTCAAAATAGGAGGAGGTTATCAATTCGACGGTATGTTTTTTTTTTTTGTGTGTATGTTACGCGATTACTCCGCCAATTGTGGACCGATTTTCAAAATTGTTTTTTTGTTCGAAAGGAGATACTTCTGAAGTGGTCCCATAGTCACCAAGTCAGGATCTGATGATTGGATCCTGAAGAAATCGTAGGCAACCCTCAAATTTTATAGGCCTACACATCGTTTTTTTCGCAAATCTTATGAAGTAATTTATTCTTTAGTGTGTTCGCGTAAATAACATCACGCCTTTTACGATTTCAGGGGTAGGCAGAGGAGGCATACCGCGTGCTCAATACAACTACGCCATCGAGGCAGTAAATTTCTTACTAACACAAAAAGCAACAACTAAAAACTTTTTAATTGTTGCTTTTTGTGTTAGTAAAAACTTAAAATTACTAGCTAAGCTAGATATACGAATAAATATGCGAAAACAATGTTTAATTTTAAATTGGCATGGACTCCAAAATTGGTTACCAGTATATAAATAATGCTATCGTATATTTATTCACTATTAAATAATTTGTTGGTTTTTAGTTTTTTTAGTCGTTTTTGAAGGCGGTTTAGTTTTTTGGTAAAAAGTTTATAGGACACTTCCAAGTTTCCGCCAAAAACTCTGCCATCTGCTTAATGAATCCGATTTAAAATATCCGTTATTTCCCATGGGAGCAAATTACCTGGATAAAAAGTACCCTACAATATCTGTATAAAATGTATTACTCCAGGACATGACCTACCCGTATGCCGAATTTCATCCAAATCCATATAATTGTTTATTTCTATATTGCATAATCACTTTTATACCAATAAACATACATATATATGTACCAATAAACAGTAGTTTTCGTTAGTTAGTTTTAAGCACGATTTTGACTGAAAACTACTACAAGTTTGAGTCTCCGTACAAAAAAAAATCTGAAACAGACGTTGGAACTTGGTGGATAGATTGAAATTAAAGAAAGATATGAAAAATCTGGCTCGTTTAGTCAATTTGTGTTGAAATAGCCTTTCTGATGACGTATTATAAATTAACCAAATCAGGTATCCGTATTATAAATTAAAAAAATCACGATGAAAAGTTGACTGAAATAGTCGAAATTTCGTATACGGCCTCTTAAGATGTTTTCGTACGTTGCGAGCAAAATGTGCTGGAGCTCCATCATACTGAAACACCACGTTTGGTTTGGTTTTGTTGGTTCTCAAAGTAATCCCAGTCAGCCACAGGAAAGTCGTCAATCACCTCTTCGAATTCATTTTGTAATAACGTTAGATAGTTGCTACCTTCAGACGTGATGGCAAAATGACGGAACCGATGACATGCCCGTCATAAACGCCGGCCCACACATTCAGCCGCCACTGGTCATCACTGGTGTTGCAATCTGCCCTGCCGAGAAGTATGTGGATTCACGCGACCGCTATCTAATAATTATACATAGTAGAACCGTATTTGGAGCCCCCTTTTAAGCATTTAATATACTTGTGTTAGGGCACTCCTTGTATTGAGGTAGCAAACATTTATGAATGAAAAATAGAAAAACTATTAGACAATTATTAGGTAAAACAGGTACGTATACCTTTCTGTTAAATAATCTGGTTCCCTGACATGACAGCTCACTAGGGTTAACGATATTTTTGGCTTAGATAATTAATTGTATTTGTTACGGGGTATTTTGTGACACGTTGTATATGTATGCGTGCGATCATATCATACTCGGTTTTTTGTTCGCGTTAACAGGCACAAGGCGTGTCCATTTTCGACGAATTTAGTGGCAGCAGTACGGGGTGGTTAGGTTTCATGCACCTACATACATTGTCAGAACCAACCCGTCCATAGGGCGAACGGAGCGGCGCGGCCGCTCCAGGCGCCAAGAGTCAGGGAGTGCCACAGGCTCTAGGGGGCGCCACAGGTACACATTTGGGACGTAAAAATGAGGCCCAATGAATGTTTCCTAGGGAGAGCGCCAAAGGCTCTAAGGGCCCTAAAAGACTGCCAGAAAAAAGAGGCCCCATAAGATATTTCGCTCAGGGCGCTCGAGTAGTTAATACCGGCCGTGTACATTGTTATATCCTTAGTAAGATAAAAGATTATTTATCTCTGGTAAGATAGTGAGGTAAGGTTTCCTTACCACACTATACTAACAGAAAAGCATATTTTGAAAATCTCACACTATACGAAATGCAACATTAAGCTGTTATTTCTTCAGTGTCTTGAGTTAAAAGGCTGGGCTAACCGAGCCGTCTCATTCATGGTACATAGATGATAAGGTAGAGTGCAGACTTATATGTCTGCAGCATAGAGTAACTTGAATTGGTCTACAGGTGACTCTACAACTTTTAACATACGGGAATACCTGTAGTGG
Organism: Lapara coniferarum; assembly: GCA_949316025.1. NCBI lineage: Eukaryota > Metazoa > Arthropoda > Insecta > Lepidoptera > Sphingidae > Lapara > Lapara coniferarum. Next base: position 41,558,360 of record OX438919.1, on the reverse strand, counting down.
TAGGTAATACATACAAATTTATTTTAATAGTATGTAGATAATAATTCATATTCACATTATTTAAGATAATGTTAATTTATTTAGTCATGAATTGTTGTAAACATTGCGTAACAAATATTGTAATATTCACCGCATCTTACCGGTACGGTATTAAAATGTTTCATCAGAAAGAAGCGGGTGAGTCATAATTGTCAAAATTTAGTTTTTGTGTAGGTTACCTCCATGACAATGATAATATCGTGTTCCTATTATAAATACTAGTCTGTAAGGCCTCGAAAATTAATAATAATAAAAGGGGATAAAACAAGTCACGGCTATTGATCAAAATAATGCTTTTACCTCTTCTCTTTCCTCCGTGCTTTTACCAGTCTGGTATTCTTCTTTCTCTTTCTTACTCATTGTGCCGTTTCATGTAATTCCTAATACGACGTCACTACAACTATCTCTTTTTAAATTTACCATATTCATATATCTATCTCCTTTTGCCACGTAATCAGCGAATGACGTATCCGCCTACTGATAATACCGGCCAATCGGAAAACACCACATACGCGACTCAGACTCCCCTGTAAAACAATTTATTATTCATCTTGAGGTTGAATATGAACGACGCAATCGCATGTTGTCTACGCGCAGAGAACTATCGTATAAAACTCTAGCGAATAGCGATAGAAAAATCAAGATAGCATGATAAAGGAACATTAATTAATTGTTTTCAAGTGCGCGGAGTGTTTACAAACGGCAAAATGAGTGCTCCGATAATAATAACTGTGCCTAACAACTACCTGATGGATGATGAAGACTCCAAAGTCATGGTTGACGTCGCGTCACCGGCTCCGTCACGGAAACGGCGGCTGGACCACCTGACATGGGAGGAAAAAATGCAAAGAAAGTAAGTATGTCATTTAACTTGTGTTTTGCTTGCTTGTGTTGCTTGCGTGTCATGTACTTATTTTAGGTTAATTGACTTAATTTCGTTGGCAATTTAAGCAATTTTGCGACTTACTCAAAATTCAATTAAAAATAATTCACTTGCTGTAGCATAAGTATATAATGCAGCTTGAATAATGTAGAAATAGAAGTCTTCAAAATTATAATATGCTCATTCAGTAATGACCTCTAAGCTCCAACATAACCATCGTTTATTGAACTCTACTGCCGTTATGCACAGTTACCGATACTCATTTATTTAGACTTTCTATTAGCATATATTCACACTGTCACACAAATTGTATTATTGTGTAGTTTCGTTTATGTCAAGCATGTGGGTTTTGTATAATATACAATTTACCATGCTGCATTTATTACTTTGTATCGAATATGTCTTTGTAGACACAATGATGCAATATCGTGATATTTACGCTGAACGGGGAACATTCCGACCGCTCTCGAATATTCTGTTTTGTCTCTATAGAAAGGAGATTGTATGAACGTGAAAGAGATAAAATAAATGTGACCTTGATATCAATTACTGAGAACAAATTTCATTTTAATAATGACATACCTTTGTAACCAAAAATATCTATAATTAAGTACATGTTCTAAAACCTAGAATTATCTTTTTTTTACTTTTTGGAGGTCTTCAATTTCGTATACAAACATAAAATACATTTGCTCTCTTGCTTTAACAGGAAGTTAAAAAATCGTGTGGCGGCCCAAACCTCGCGAGACAGGAAGAAAGCCAAAATGGACGAAATGGAAATACAAATCAAGCAGTTCAAAGAAATTAATGACAAACTTATCAGTGAAATAGAGAGCTTAAAGGCGTTGAACGAGCGACTATTAAGCGAGAACACAGCGCTACGCAGCGAGGCCGCGACGCGGACCGTCCCGGATGCCCAGAGACCAGCAGAGTCAACTCCTCAGCAGAAGGAGGGGCAACCGGCGGCGATCCGCGTGGCGCGCCTGCTGATGGCGATGTGTCTCCTCTCGCAGACATCCTCGCTCACCTCGACTCCGAAGAATACCTGGACACACTCCATCAACTTGCAGACTCCCTCCTCCAAGAAATTGATGCAGGTGTTACAGGAACGGCTCAAAATGTAAGTAAACACACCTTTGACTTAATATTACCTTTGAATTTTTGAAACTCAAATAAAACTTCGTTGCTACGTAGGTACTTGTTATTATGAATATAGATCCTATGTAAAAATTAGATCCCTGTTTTATGGTACCTATAGGTAATTTTAAAAAGCACCATCTATAAACCACCTTTGGAATTATTTTGACTTTATTCTAATCTAGTTAACTCTTCGTCCAGGGTTTGAATAGGTGGCAATCGGCTGTTCAATATATGATCCCAATCTCAATCTTCGATCCGATCCCAAGAATAAACCAATCAAAATACTTATTTTATGTCAAAATAAAACTTAATCTGATTGATCAATTTTCGCGATGGATTGAAAAAAGCGATCGGGATCATTTATTTTAAACTGCGGTAAGGCACGACGCCACCCCGTGGACGCTGAAATTAAATTCGATACATCGCATGTATCACGGTCTCTAAGCGTGATATCATTCTCTGTAGGTACGCCCCAAATAAACAGTACCTTTTATACGTTTGGATTTAGGTAAGAATATTGTATTGGAAGGCAAAAATGTTACTTTAAGTAAGCTTACATATTACTCGGTAAAAAATTGAATTACACAAAAAAAAATATCTCAAGCCTATAGTTAAAACGAAGACAACCTTATTTTTGTTTAGTTAAACCCAGAATATACATATGAGATAGTAAATAAATGTAGAACTCTACAGGAAATCCCAGCCTACTTTACAAGTGGGTTGATGCAACTGTCGTTCTGTGTTACGTCATCGTGCTAGTTTCCTTAAATGAATATCGTTTGTAGTTTGCACCAACCGTTTACTGATAGTTATAACATTATAAACCGACAAAGTAAACCAACCTATTAAGGGATTTCTCTGTTGTTAACATGGAAGTTATTTAATAGTTTATTAATTTTGTCTATATACTTAGCTGTGTTAATAAGTTTAGGTATACTTGCCAGATTTATTATCGGTCTGGGTTTATCAATATCATTCACATAAGGGGAAGTCCTAATGTTATTATTAGTTAATAGAATTCAATTTGTTAATCACATTTACATATTTGAATTTAAACGAAAATGATAGGTATATTCAAACATGATTATCATTTAATACTCTTAATTGTGTAGCTACTTATAAAATTAATCTGTAGAAATCATAAAAACATATATTTAAATTCAATATTATTTATGTTTGTCCACAGGTCACAGTCAGGGACACTAGAGAGTGTCCTAAAGGAGCTGAAGTGGTGGGGACCGCAGCAAAGCAATTGGAATCCGGTGAAGGTGCTATAGTGGACATCAAGCACGACGTCGACAGGATACTGTTGCAGCATTCTTACGCACATCCCTACCCGAGCATAGTCGTCACCGAGCCGCAGGACGCAGTACAAATCAAAGAAGAAAACAATGATAAAGGAGACATCTTCTACGCGAGTTGCGACGAAGCCAACGACTGCATCACAATAGAAGTGCCTTGCGAAGAACAAATGGTGGATGAAGTGACACCAGTGCAAATTGAGACAGACTTTAATAATCTTACGGACAATTGTACTGGCATTACACTGGAGTGCGACATGAAGATGCTGTCGCCCATGTGTCTGTCCCCGAAGTCGGTGGAGGAGAACCTCCTTTCTCCCACGCACACCAGCCTGAGCTCCGATCTAGGCTACGAGTCGTTGTCGTCTCCGCTCAGTGAATCTGACTCCATGGACTTGTCAGATTTTTGGTGCGAATCATTCTCAGAACTGTTCCCTGGACTTGCTTAAGTCATGGACTTTCTGTATCATTATTCCCACCAAAGACTGATTAGTTTAGGTTAGGTTAATGAATCTAATTATAAATGACAAATTAATATATGACAATTTGTATGTGTATAAGTAGTTAATGTATAAGTTCGTCGTAGGGATGTAAGTAAGTGCTGTAAATAATCAATCTTCTGTCGAAATTATGTGGTTTCATTACATTAATTTATTAGTCAATAATCATGCTCGATAACACGCATTTAATAGCATGTGCATAAAAATCCCGTTCATAAGAAAAATAATAGTTTTATTACGATAGATAACAATAATACTACGATAACATATTAAGATATGAACTGGGAAGTACATATTTATATCTCCAAGCATAAGGTGATAAAGTTAGTCGTTTCTGATAAAATTATCCTTTACTAAAGGGCGTTTATCTTTCGTTTCAGTTGCTTGGCACAATTGTTTTATTGTAAATATGATTAGTTCGAATCATTTCGATATGAAACGGTAAATTTAGCTCAATACGAATTATTTACAGCTTTGATTGCTTGTGAATGAAACGTAAAGGAAGAAACAAGATTTCTCTTTTTCATACCGTTTTTTACTATTAGTTATCAAAACTAGCAAAAACCCGAAAGTATAAGAAACGTATAAGAAGAAGAAATAAATTGGTGTTTAACTTTCGATTCTGCATTGAAACGGGCCACTTTGTAACAGTGATTTAATATTTTCTGTGAGACAGGTGTTGATTATTGATTGAAGATGAATCACTAGCACAGTAGGTCCTAAAAAAGTGAAAAACATCTAACCACTGTAAATATTTTGGGGAGATTCAAATTCGAATCACTTATATAATTAGGCCCCTAGGGGCACGTCATTTTTAACAATGTTTTTAAAGACTGTAAGATTTTACCAGTGCTTTGGAAAAGCCCACTGGCCTGAGAAGAAGCACCAAGAAACTCAGCGTAGGGCTTTTATTATCGTATTGCCGAGTCAATTCTACCGTCCTTATACAACTGTATTTTTCTTTTTTCCCTCTCAATTAAAATATGATTGTACAAAAACCAGTTTACATACATACAGTCACGGCTTTTATCCCCGGAAGAGTAGACAGAGGCGCCACTAATCCACCCACTTTTGGCGTACATATTCGGACCCATGATATAAGGGGCGAACATATCGCCACATCGGGCACAAATTCTAGACTCCGGGCTTATATAGAATAGAAAAAACACAATATCACTGCCCGACCCGAGGATCGAATCCAAGACCTCAGCATTGCAGTCGTACCGTAACGTTACTACGCCCCAGAGGCAGTCTAAGTTCTAAAAACCAGTTTTTCTAGATTATACGACTGGGGTACGTAGGTATATTTAATGACAGGTACAAGGAAGTAAATATTTATTAATGTTCGGAACTCGGAACGTAATAAAACGATATCGAGTGAACAAATTGTGTAATAATTTATAGCAAGGCGATAGGAAGAAATGCAATATCAAATTACACCTACAAAATATATGCTTCCATTCATTATGTAAGTAAGCATATAATGCTGTATAGTATAGACAGTAATTCTAAATATTTAGTATAGACAGTAATTCTAAATATTCGTACGATTACAGTGGCTGCAATATAACCGACAATAATTACAGATAATGAATGATGGATGAGCGTAGCTGGCATAAATAATTGTCATCCTAGCCGACCTTATCATAATAATATGGTATTTCCAGTATTTTCGTTTTAAAAACGAGGCTCTAGATATTTACGTGACGAACATGATCAAATAATAATTACCTACTGTTTACATTTATTTTTCATGCGAATTTTGGCTACTGTGAAGTCTAATTGCTTAAGTGATCTTACTTGTACGTTAGGCTATGAAATTCTTAGACTCTGGGTTCGCTCTCGTACTTGGGAATTCAAAATTTCCCTAAATCTCGCTGCTCCCTATCCTGTACGAAATTAATGATGCATTTGGGAAGTCTAGTAAGTACCTAAAAATGCTTAGTACAGTCTCAGTTACATCAAGATATGCTCCAAGTTTAAGGATGATCTCAGTACGTGCTCCTACAACTTTATAAAGTGGGTTTGACTGCCTCGGTGGCGTAGTTGTATTGCGTACAAGTTACGAGTATGATTTGCGCGCTGAGGTCCTGGGTTCGAATCCCGGGTCGGGCCAAAAAACTTTGTGACTGGGTTTTTCTATCTTAAAAAATTGCTCAGTCGCAGCTCGGAGTCAGGAAGTTGGCGGTGTGATACCCCCGTGCCTCGGAAAGCACGTAAAGCCGTTGGTCCTGCGCCTGATCTCTCTCCGGTCATGTCAGATTGCCGTCTCACCGGACTATGAGAGTGAAGGAATAGCGAGTGCACCTGTGTATTGCGCACACACTTGTGCACTGTAATATCTCCTGCGTACCTGGCTGATCTCTGTTGAGATTGGCCGCCGTGGCCGAAACTGGCTAGGAGGATTTCATTTCAAAGTGGGTATAATCTTAGACGTAACTACAGTACTTTTGCAGGGGGAGCTAATGTATTAGACTAAATAAATGACTTAGTGTGCTTGCAGAATTCATAATTATAGAGTTTAATTTTTGTTAAACTAGCTAGATAACTGTTGCGATTCTGAATTTCAGTATGAAGCTACATCCTCTGTTTTTGAAGGATGTAGGCTATACTATACTAATAATACTTTCAGGATAGCCTGAAAGCGATCGATAACGCGCGCTAAGACTAATACTATAATATTTGCACAGCTGTGTTGCAGCATGTGTCTTAAAATGAAACAGTCACATAAGTATCGCAAGTGTGACTTGATTACACAGCAACTAGAATAACAAAAAATAAACAACATTGTACACCGACTCCAAATATACGTATATACTAAGCGAATATAAAGTTGAATTATTTTTGGTTTGCAGTGGTTTTGAAGTCGGTTTATTTTTTGTTAAAAAGTTTTTATTTATTGCCTTTTTGTTAGTTAATTATAGAATAGTGTAAACAATACATCATAGATATACGATTATAGCATTCGCGAGTCATCTGCTGTTAGTTATTGAAGAGTTTCATTGTGTATCTCCGAAGATCTTCATCAAATCTTCATAAATTATATACTAAAACCATCCCTGAAAACTATGCATTTGAACATCAAAAACCACATCCAAATCGGATCAGTAGTTTTTGAGAAACTCGCGGCCATACAAATTTACATACATACAAACATACATGTACATACATACGGAACCTCCTTTTTGAAGTCGGTTAAAAAGAAAATAGTAACGCAATCCATTGACAGGATACACCTAATAGGAATAATAGCACTCGGAGATAATGAGGCTTTAGGACAGGATATGGATACTACCTGAAATTATATTAGTGAGAGTTTTTGAAACAGGATTATTTTAGTTTTAGCAATATTAATGATTGCCCTATACACCTAAACAAGCAAACTATCCACTTTATAATAATATTTACCTATAATTAGTAAATAAATAATTATAGCGATGGTGTTTAATGAAAAATATCTAGTAATCTTACTAATATTATAAAGGCGAAAGTTTGGAGGAACGTATGGATGTTTGGATGTATGGATGTTTGTTCCTCTTTCACGCAGAAACTACTGAACGGATTTCGATGAAATTTGGCACACGGGTAGATCATGTTCTGGATTAACATATAGGTTACATACGTTTTATCCCGGGAAAATATAAAGCGGGATTTTTATCCAGGAAAACTTCATAAAGCGGGCGGAGCCGCGAGCAAACGTTAGTTCAAAATAAAAAACATAAAGTAAAATCTGTTTATTTCCTTAGCAACAAAGAAAACAACTGCATTAGCAATTTTTTTTAGTAAACTATTATTCTGAAAGATACTGCACACTCGGGCGCAATTATGAGAAAATGCTGGTGTTTGAATATCATCATGATGGCGTGTCATCTGAGTCATTATTATGGCCTTTGCACACTAGACACGTTTTCTGACATCATCAAAGATGTGTTATTGCATAAAAATCGTGATATTTTCAACCACTCATCCGGAATGATATTTAAATACCTATATTTTTTGCGCCCTCGCCTAAACTTACTAAAAAATCATATGAGAATATGTCTGGTACTAGTATTTCATCTATTTGTCACTAAGTAGCCCTATACAATCATTTTGCCGTTCCATTTCGAGGTATATTGGCCACTGTTATTACTGGATATGTCCAGTACTTACATAATAAGTATGAGTTAGGTGTTTATCCCCGAAGGGGTAGGCATAGGCGCAACTAGTGCACCCGCTTTTCGTCATTATTCCGTCCCATCATGTGACGGGGGGCGAGTCTGTCGCCATATTGGGCAAAACTTCCGGACTCTGAGCTGATACTCAATAGAAAAACTAAATATCACTTTGCCCGACTCGGGGATCGAACCCGAGACCTCAGCATTGCAGTCGCACCATAATACAACTACGCCACCGAGGCAGGCACAAGTATTATAAATTACCCATAAACTAAATATGTTGATCTATATTTCATTGTTGCATCTGTATCAACACGCCATTAATTTAAATTTCAAATTAGCGTGAGATCGTTTGCAGATGTATTACATGAGTGACCTAGAAGCATGCTGTTTGCACATCGTACGTTTTAAGCTAAGTTTCGTTTAAGTACTGTTTAGGTATTTTCTTCTCTTTTCTCTCTTACCTTGCTGCAGTAGCAATAGGGTGACATGACGGGCAAAATGTCCGGGCTAGAGGATCTCCTAGCCGAAAAAAAGTTCCTCGCAGGAGAATCCTAAAAAATATGTTAGTCTGCCCCAAATAATTTTGGAAAGGTTTGACTTGGCTTTATAACTGGACGATTGTCAGGTTGTCTCTTTTTGGCAAGGGCAGATCCAGATGGGAGTCATTGTGGTGATGACCTCCCAGCCTCCTGGTCTGGCTCTAGGTGAAAAGAGGTATTTTTATATTCGATTTGTAGTCTGTCCTGGGGGCTTATAATGTGAAAAAAAATACGATGCGTCTCCGCTTCGTTTTTTGTGATTGGTTGAGAGACTGACGTATCGGTATTTTGATGTTTGTGATTGATCGAGAGACCGATACGTCAGTCTCTCAACCAATCACAAAAAACGAAGCGGAGACGCATCGTATTTTTTTCACATTCTAAGCCCACTGACGAGAACTCGGCTATACGACCCCCTCCCCTGACTTGAAAGCTAGATCTGCTTAGCTCTTTAGATTCCACTTCCGTGTAGAATCTAATAAGTAGTAAAATTCAAGACCTCTGGGAATCGAACTAAGATGTTTGTGATCTATGGGTTACATAGGCTGCTCATAGATCAACTATCAAGATGGCGCAGGTCCAGGTATTAAATAAAAAAGATACCTACATTATACAAAAAATTGCGTGAAAACCCGCATAATTAGATCTACATGAAGGTAAACAGGTTATCTGGCAAACAATTAGAACTAGACTTATTTATAGAAAATCATAAAATTGATATTCTTTGTGTCACAGAGCATTGGCTACAGAATCATCAGATGTTATTTAATAACAGCCATTACTCGGTAAAAAGTGCGTTCATAAGAAAGACAGCAATACATGGTGGTTCATTAATCTTTGTAAATAACAATATTAAGTGTAAGGAACGTAAAGATGTTTTAGAACTTTCTATTGAGCGCACTGCTGAACTGTCCTGTGTTGAGCTTGAGCAACATATTATAATTTGTGTGTACCGCCCACCGTTGAGCAATCTGAATGTATTTGAAGGTGTTATGGAGAATGCTCTAAAACGTATAGGTTCTAGTAATAAGCATATAATAGTATGTGGTGATTTTAGTATTAATTTATTGGAACAGTCATCCTCAAAGGATAGACTCATTAATCTATTTATGTACTTTGGCATGAAAAAAATATTTTGTGAGCCTACTAGAATCACAGCTACCACAGCAACTTGTCTAGATAACATTTTTTGCAGCTGTCAATGTCTATGTAATGCTAATTTGAGTGATTTAACATCTGACCACTGTGGTCAAAAAGCAGTATTCTGTGTCTCAAAACAGAATAAACTGTCTAATATTACAATTACAAGCAGACTGTATACTGCTAATCGCTTAGATAGGTTTAAAGAGAGTATCTTTTCTAAGGTTACCAAAATAGAGTCAGAGGGCCACCCGAATAGACTTTATGGTGACCTTTTTAACTTAATAAATACAGAATTTAATAAGACATTTAAATTGAAATCTGTAAATAAGACAATAAAGACCAAGTTTTGTGATTGGGCTACTGTAGGTTTACATAGAAGTAGAGCTCGACTGTATGAGTTATATGGTATGAGGCGATATAAGCATGACCCGTCCTTTGTTACTTATGTTAAAAATTATTCTAAAGTTTTTAAAAAGGCTTGTCTTACTGCAAAATCATTGTTCATAAGTAAAAAAATTGAAAAGTCGAATAATAAAATAAAAACAACTTGGGATATTATTAATTCCGAATCTGGACGGACTCAGCTACGCGATCGTAATTTTGAATTGAACGTTGATAATAAAATCATCCGTGACAACGTTCACATAGCTGAATCTTTTAATAACTTTTTAGTAGTATACCTATAGCCACTACAAGTTCTTTGAATTCATGCCCATCTAAAGCTGAATTACTTTTAAAAAATAATATAAATGAGTGCTCGGTAACCTTTAGCTTTAGGCATATAAATCCTGGCCACATAGTAAATGCTTTTAAGTCAATTAACCAAAAAAAAAACCTCTGACTTATGGGGAATTTCAGTTAGTTTAGTTAGTAATATTATTCATATTTTCGCCCCAAATCTAGCACTAATATTTAATAAATGTGTTGATGAGGGCAGTTTCCCAGACCTAATGAAATATAGTAAAATAATACCCTTGTTTAAAAGTGGTAATAAAAGTGATCCTAGTAATTTTAGGCCTATTTCTATATTACCGGCACTGAGTAAAATATTTGAAAAAATTATACTAAATCAAATATTACAACATTTTAAAACAAATAAATTATTGCACAGTCAACAATTTGGATTTAGTAAAGGTCGGTCAACTACTGATGCCGGTGTTGCTCTTCTACAACACATTTTTGATGCCTGGGAAAATTCGCAAAACGCAATTGGTATTTTTTGCGACTTGTCTAAAGCTTTCGATTGCGTTGAACATGCCACACTCCTGTGTAAACTACGCCATTATGGCATTAGAGATAACGCTCTGAATTTAATAGTATCTTACATTAGTGATAGATCACAGTGCGTCGATGTTAATGGAGTCAAGTCTTCTGGTTCCCCAGTGCATATGGGGGTTCCACAAGGCTCGATTCTAGGTCCTTTGTTATTTTTGATTTACATTAACGACTTGCCTTTCTTTGTTAGAGGTATGTGTGATATTGTGCTATTTGCTGATGATACCTCTCTTGTATTTAAGATTGACCGTAAAAAAACAAACTTTGACGACGTAAATAGTGCACTGTCGCAAATCTTAGATTGGTTTACTACCAATAATCTGTTATTGAACGCAAAGAAAACCAAATGCATTCGTTTTACGTTGCCTAACGTCCAAAAGCAAACGATAGACTTATTTTTAAATAATGAATCTTTGAAACCAGTCGATTCAGCAGTTTTCTTGGGAATAACATTGGACCCTAAACTTCAATGGAACGCTCAAATTTCTTGCCTGGCGGGGAAACTCAGCTCAGCGGCGTTTGCAATACGCAAAGTGAGACAATTGACCAATGTCAACACTGCTAGGCTTGTCTATTTTAGTTATTTTCACAGTGTTATGTCCTATGGAATTTTGCTTTGGGGCAGAGCCGCTGACATTGAAACAATTTTTATATTACAAAAAAGAGCTATACGAGCTATTTATAACTTAGGGGCCCGAGTTTCTATTAGGGAACGCTTTAAAGAAATAGGCATCTTGACAGTTGTATCACAATACATTTTAGCTAATATTGTGTATGTAAGACAAAACATTGAATGTTTTAGTAAAAATAGTGATCATCATAATATTAATACTAGAAATAAAGATAAATTAGCAGTACCAAGTCACCGATTGCACAGGGTACGTTGTTCGTTTGTGGGACTGGGTATACAACTTTATAATAAAATACCACCAACTGTTTTAAATTTACCTTTGAACAAATTTAAGCAATTTATTAAAAACAAATTATTAAAAAAGGGTTACTATACTGTTGACGACTATTTTAATGACAAAAACCCATGGGAATAGTTGCTCGCTACGCAAGGATAAGATCGATTGTATTTAGCTTAAGTGACTTGTGACAGATGGATATGTGCGACTTTCCCGGGTTGTCCTAAGAGTATATTTTTGAACATACTACGTTACTCATTTGATATACCCCTTTGTTGCATCTCTTTTGTCTTGGTTAGCCACAATCTGAGTAGTCTTGCTCGCTTTAACGTCTGTGCTCGCGGCGTCGTCGTGTGCCGGGTCGGTCACTTCCCTGCAACATGGTTGAGGAGGCCGATGGCTGGCACATGCGTCATACTCGTGAACGGGTGCTGCTTGTGTGGACTGGTCTGCTCTGTTTGATGGTTGACTTTATTTTTTACTTAAAATTAAACATGTAGGTGGTTGTTTCACTTAGGTACTCTCCGTTAATTTTCGCATTTAATATCCATCTTTAAAATTGAAGTAATATTGTGATTTTCAAATTGTAAAATATATATATTTAAAAAAAAATGATAAAAGACCTACGCTGAGTTTCTTGGTGCTTCTTCTCAGGTCAGTGGGCTATTCCGAAGCACCGGTAGAATCTTTTAGTATAACATTGTGAAAAATGAAAAATGACGTGTAAAAGTGCCCTTAGGGGCCTAATTACTGAATAAATGATTTGAATTTGAATTTGAATTTGGTATTAGTGTATTAATCCAACATAGCCTATAAAACACACCAAAAATAAAACTGCATATAAATAAAAACATTAAATATATTTGTTATAATATTACAGATTCAATAAAATCGTTTTAAATTAGATGTGCATGCGTACGGTCTTATCTCACGATAAAGCGACCCATAGGCCATACACAATGTTCCAACCAGTACTGATAAAATAAATGGGCCGTCGATCACGAAACAACTGACACCAATATGTTGATGGAGAAAAAAAAAATATAAGAACCATAGGTAAATTATAAAGATAAATGTCATTAGAAAAAAACGTCTTCATAGATCGTGGCATACCGTTTTCCTTAAACGTTTTATACCTCTTTTAAAAATTAATAGGTGTTACTAATTACAAGATGGATAAACCCAACCCTGGCAATTTATATGTACAACGTTTGATGGACAATATGGCATGTTGTGCAACATTGTTAAATGTTGCGTGCAACATGTCAAATGCGTAGTGAACACGGTGCTGTGTAACTAGGTCAATACGACAAATTAAATATCATTGTTAACAATAAAAAAAACTATTGTGAGTGTGTTTTATCATAGATATGAATCTTGTAATATGCCTTCCTATAACTTGCCATGTTATTTCCAAGTTTGATAACATTTTTATTTAATCGAATCTTGCTGTTTATATACCAGCGTTTTTTAAGTTTTTTTTGTTACATAACATTACTTTAGTAACCTTAATTTGTTTCTAGATGTTTCTTTCATAAATCGATAACATGCAAACTCGAATCCGCATCGACAATGTGAACGTAATAAGCCAAGATTTGTATCAGGTTAGACTCAGAGTATTTTTGGTAGAAGTACCTTCATAACTCCTGATATCTAAAGACACTGTGAGGTCAGAATTGTGACTGTTCTTTTCTTAGTGACCCTGATTCTTGTAAATGGAATATAAATACATACATACGTAGCATCACGTTTTTTTTCAGGGGTAGACAGAGGTGTACCACATCCCCATTTCAACAATAGGGGGTGTTTTGTCTATTACCATTGCCGGGCACATTTCCAGACTCCGAGCTGATATTGAATAGAAAAACCCAAATCACTTTGCCCGACCCGGGGATCGAACCCGAGACCTCAGTACTGTAGTCGTACCGTAAACGTAATGCAACAACCCCACTGGGGCAAAATTGAAAAATAATATTTTCCGTGATTTATTTAACAATTATTTTTTTGTAAAACATGTTCGTGATCAACACCAGCTATAATACGTTTGGCACTTAAAGCGATAACACAAATTGTATGTAATAAAAATATAAACGATACATAACAAAAGCGATAACTGTACAGCGTTTACTCTAATGGAAGATAAAGTTCAACTTTCAACGTATTCAAGCGTATGGTATAAATAAAAATGCAAGTAAGAGCTAGCGTCATGTAGGGGTATAGAACATTCTAGAACTTAGATCTATTTGAGTCTTATTTAAGGCCTTAATTTTTTACTAATTATTTAAAGTTATTGAATATATTTTTAATATGGTTTGTAGGGGTCTATACAGACTATCTGTATTGTAAGCTATGAGCATGGCAAAGTTTTACTGGTGGTAGGTCTCTCATATGTAAGAGTCCATCTGGGTGGGTACCACCGCAATGTCTATTTCTACCGCCAAGCAGCAGTGTGCATGCACTGTTGTGTTTCGGTTTGAAGGGCATTGTAGCCAATGTAACTACTGGATATAATAAGACTTAGCATCTTATGTCTCAGGATGACGAGCGAAGTGGAATGCACACAGTACTTTGTAACTCAAGGTGCTGGTTGGTGTTGCTACTGTTTATGGGTGGTCGTATCGCTTACCATCAGGCGAACGGCATGCGCGTCTCGTCATTCAATGCAATAAAAAAAATACGCATTAATCATAATATAGTACGCTGAGAATACCAAAGAGTGTACAAAATATAGCCCCAGCTATACACAGATCGCCTGCATAAACCTTAAACTACTATAAACTTATTCTTGAAAACCATCTCAAAACCTTTGTATTTTTGTATGTTACTCTTATTTTAGGTACCGCTAGCTCTGTCTTCACAGTACAATATACCCTTATTCCTCGTAAACTTTTCAAAATTTCTCCATCATCGGACGCGACAATTAATTTTCGCTTAAACCTAAAATATTAACAATGTGTGTGACACCCCTAGCGATAACTTTCACGAGAAACATTATTATATCTAATTTAGTGTAAATATCATATAATTAGTAATCACATGCACTACATTCTATGTTTAAAACTATTTTTCGAAGCTGTCCGTACCACGTACTTTATCATTCGTTCTTTACATTCCCTCATTCGGTCAATGTGAAACCTTGCGAATGTAGCCTTTTATTTTGGCGGCCATTTTTTTTATATTAATCACAGTGGCTACATAACAATGACAATTGTGTAGATTTACTACTCTATTTAAATAAAATACAAACGGAAGTGTGTTTTAAACAGGTGGACTAAGCTGTCATACTTCGTTCGCGATTTTCGATAATTAGGCTTGTTTATCGACAAATATGTCGAAATATTTTCGAGTGCTTTATCGTGATACAGTATATCTGTCATTATTAAAGGTGGAAAAGTGAACACAGTGAATCCGCTAATATGTTTACAGGCAGAAACGCTGTGTCATTGAAAATATCGATATACATTACATCTTCTATTTTCTGTATTTTAAACGGGACTACTAACGTTTAACTCGAATTTATTTATTATCGGGAGTCTTGTTGACTTTAATATATCGAAAAACGCTTTTAAAATTTTGAGCCTAAACGATCAAGAAATTATATTCACATCTCTGTTTATACAACTCTACAATCACGTGATGTCGCGCCATCTTGTCCGCCATCTTGCCGCCGCCATTTTATCCAAACAGCTTGTCAAAGCACGTGTGACAATACGGTTTGTCATTTTGCTCTTTGAAGGTTCCTTTATTGAGTTGTCGAAGGCAGAAGGCGCAGACGAAGTGTTCTGGATGGAATTTCCTGAACATGGCGGTGATGCAGCGTCCGGCGATGGGTTTGTGGCAGCCGGCACAGAGGGAGCCACGTTTGCCGTGGTAATGAGTTTCGCAGTACGGTTGACCTTCATGCTCGAAGAATGAGCCCCCGTGGAATGGTTCGCGGCACTCCTGAAATGGAAAAATGGAATGTCAGTTATAAAAATCCTTAATTGTTTTAACCTCAAATAAAGTAGACAGCTACGCAGTAGCGTACTTAAGTTGTATGTCCGCTTTTATACTTGAATTGACAGTTGCAAATGTCAATTAATACCCAAGTGGGAAGCAGATTTATTGGAAGTAGTCGACACACAGGGCATTGTAGCCAGCGTAACTACAGAACATAATGAGACTTAACATCTTATGACTCAGGATGACGAGCGCAGTGGAATGCCACACAGTACTCTGTATCTCAAGCGCTGGATGGTGTTTCTACTGTTTATGGGTGGTCGTATCGCTTACCATCAGGTTAACGGCATGCTCGTCTCGTCATTCGATGCAATGAAAAAAAACAGAATTCATTTCGCTCTTAAGTTGGTACTGGTAGATAGTAATTTAATATGTTCCGAATCTAAAGATGAATGAGATGAAGGAATTTATTTAATAATTAAATTATTTCGTTCATAAGAAATACTAGCATGTTCTATTTTAGTGAAATTATTCGAAAGAAAGAAAATTACGAGATTATATTTTAGTTTGTAGAACAATAAACATTTAATAAAATAAACGATAATAAATAAACGACCGGAACAACAACACAATAAAATATCGATAATCTATCTATATATATAAAAATCAATTGCTGTTCGTTAGTCTCGCTAAAACTCGAGAACGGCTGAACGGATTTATCTTATCTTGGTCTTGAATTATTCGTGAAGGTCTAGGGAAGGTTTAAAAGGTGGGAAAAATTCAAATAATTGCCGGGAAAATCCTCAAAACAGCATTTTTCTATTTCCCATACAAACGTTTTCTAAATAAAATGGTGTAATTTATTACCGCTGCATAAAGTTCAAATTCGCGTGCGCGTTAGTAATCTTCTGACATCTATTACAAATTGTCGATAGGGCACGTAGAGTTTCGTGTCAGTGTCGTATTTAATGATGTTATGTAATTTAGAGATTAGATTGACGATGAGTGGTATAAATGTAAAATGTTAGGTACGTTTCGTTTATGTAATTCAAGTTAATATAAGGTGTTACGTGGATAATAATATACACGACATGTCTATATTATCGTCGACGGTGTGAAAACTTGCCTTATGTAAACGTTGCAAAAAAAATGATGTCAGTGGTTACATTGCTACTAATCGAGTAGGTATGCTAAAACATTTATTTATCTTTGGAAATCAAACAGGTCTATTAATCCTATTAATATTATAAAGGCGAAAGTTTGTAAGAATGTATGGATGTTTGTTCCTATTTCACGCAAAAACTACTGAAGGGATTTCGATGAAATTTGGCACACGGGTACATCATGTCCTGGATTAACACATAGGCTATAAAGCGGGACTTTTATCCCGGAAAAACTTTTTAACGCGGGCGGAGCCGCAGGCAAAAGCTATAATAATATATAAATGTTGGAATGTATGTTTGATATAAGTATGTTCATCCTACTAAAGGCGAAAGTTTGTAAGAATGTATGGATGTTTGGATGTCTGGATGTTTGGATGTATGGATGTTTGTTACTCTTTCACGCAAAAACTACTGAACGGATTTCGATGAAATTTTGCACACGGGTAGATCATGTCCTGGATTAACACATAGGCTATCTTTTATCCCGGGAAAATATAAAACGGGACTTTTATCCCGGAAAAACTCATTCACGCGGGCGGAGCCGCGGGCAAAAGCTAGTATAAACTAAAAAAAACATACAATAAAGAGATTTCATATTTTTACGGAAGACTTTATGTTTGCCTTGCCGGTGTCTCTTTGATCGTCATATCCAAGTGCTTATCGTAAAATATCTATTTTGGTAGATAATGTTTGGAGAAACGCCTCCGTCCTTGCGCGCCGTTTATATGGTCGATCTGTGTACTCTAAGCTTCAGTGCCGATCGCTGCAATGGATTTGGGCCACGTGTGGATCCAGCATTACTAAATAGAAGGGAGTTTAGTATGTTTGACTTTGCGAATGGAACAAAATAATTTCGGTGAATATGGCAATGAATAACCGACTGCCTCGGTGGCGTAGTTGTATTACGGCACGGCAATGCTGAGGTCTCGGGTTCAATCCCCGGGTTGGGCAATGTGATACTTGGTTTAAATTCAGTATCAGCCCGGAGTCTGGAATTTGTGCCTGATATGTTGATGGGCTCGCCCCCGATCACATCATGGGACAGAATATGCACGGCGAAATGTCAGCAATTAATTATTTAAATATCGAACATGTCGCTATCTCCATCGCACGCATGTATCATTATTATAGTGACGTCAGACTAAGCCATCTGGACTCTTTGTAAGTGGATAATCATTCCCCACATAAATATTGAAAGTTCTCTAACTGTATTTTGGGGTGGACTTTTTATTTTAGACTTTTGCTATTGGGTGTTTTTAGCCTTTGTAATTTATTTTCGGATGGATGAGATAGGATATCTCGGCCACGTGCTTAGGCACGAAAGATATTTGCAGCTGCAATTAATAATAATGGGCAAGTAGAGGGGAAGAGACGCTCTGGGCGAAGGAGAAAATCGTGGCTTAGAAACATCCGGTAGTGGACCGGTACCACCTCCGTTGAAGACCTGTTCCGCCTGGCCAGTGACAAGGACGAATACAAGAAGCTGAAAGCCAACCTTCAACATTGAAGAGGCACTAGAAAAAGTAGAAGAAAAAGAAGAAGATATTCGGTAATTCAGTCCTCAATATATTATAATGATCCAATACACTATTATTGCTGCTAGAAATCGTTGCTGCTGCATTCATTAATTTATATTCAAAATGAATCCCAGGGCCCAGAATATTAACAATTATTGAAAAACGTGACAACAAGAAATACTATTTATAAATCAATTATTCCTTTATTATAACGATGTGCACATCTTCACAAGAGAATTTGTTGAGAAATTGTTATTATACATAATTTCCCATTTGTCGGGCAATTATCGTTTGGACGATGTCCACAGAGACGTCTTGTTTGTGGAACTTGAACAAAATGTTTTTATTTTGTCAATTTGTATTTACATATTTGATTGATCTACTAGACTGTAAAAACATACTTTGGACCCCAAGCCAATTTCAAATTTGGTGGCATCTTGCCGATATTGAACCACATGCATTTAGTGCATCTAAGGTTCAACAAAATTACTTTCATGCCATTCGATAGAGACATTGGCGTATATAAGTAGGGGCCGGGGGTTTGCGGGTCCGGACCCCCCTTAGCTTAAAAAAGAATCCGGGCAACAATACATCGCACCTTTAAAACGAAAACGACACAATTCAAAAAATAGAAGATTGAGTTGTCATTTTTAAATGACTAAAAACTAGTCCCTTATTGATAAAAATATAATAAAAAAGGGACTGATATAACAGCTTCTTCCTTTTCCTACTTGAATATGGCTGTGTTTGAACTTTTATTGTATTGAGTACTTCGTTTTAAGTAATTTTATGATGATAACCCAATTTTCTATCTTTTTGAATTATGTCGTTTTCATCCTCTTTAGGATGCCTTTGTGCGACATTATATGCCTATGTGCACGTCTAATAAATATCTAAACTTTTTTTTATTTACAATAAGATAAAATAGTCCCAACGCAAAAACACAACTGAAACTGAAAATGCATATTTTTATTTATTTTTTAGTTTTGGTGACGATGGCGGGGGTTATACGTGACTTATTTGTTGAAAGGTTTTTGTGTCATGGGGCGGCAACAGCCCACGCTACGACACTGATGTTTAAGTATCCTCAGACCTCCCCTATGTGAAAGCCATAGCTAAGCCCGTGAATAGAGGAGTATATTGCCAAATAGGGAACAAAATCGATTGAATACTTCCTCATAGTCGTCTATAAATTTTTAGGGCACAATTTTTTTCTGGCTTTGTAAGGTTAAAACATGTGTGAGTGTGTTTTGAGAGGAACTGGCAATAGCTTTACTAAGGGGGCGTGCCACCCGCAAATGAGGGTCGCTGTTGACCTTAAATTGCTTAACGACAGTATATTATTAGCGAATTAAAAATAAAATCCAATCTAATGGCCTATAAACATGGCGGCCTGATTTCGAGCAGCCGGTGTGACGCCGTGACGTCACCCGGGTATAAATAGCCGACCGAGTTCGGCAGTCGAACGGGAAACCCTATATGCCTAGCACTTGACCTCCTATACAATTTTGTTGCATTTTTCATGCGTCCTTCAACCGTAACATTGCAATTGATAAGAGGTCATTGCCACGCGTCACGTGACCTTGAGCCGCGACCCGTGAAGGCGCGACCGCGGTCTCGCGACGTTCTATTTTCAAAATTATGTATGATATTTTTTGTTTGTTTTTGTTTATGTTTTCATTTTTTATATTTTTTCATTTTTTTTATTTTTGTTCTCTTTATTATAAACCTTACAATTACAATAAATTTACAAAAATATATTACATTAAATTTTTCCCTAAGTACGCTAACTTGTGTGTTTGTCATGTGTGTGTGTTTAAGAGTAACATCTGTGTTTGCGTCATGTTTACGAATCATTCCTTCATCTCACTCGGCGAGCATAGCTGTAAAATAAAATGGGGGAGGGCATTCATTTTGAGACAGGCATAGGGGTCATATTGGTGATCCCTTAATCTTCCTCGTCGACTCCTGCGCATTGGGGGCATACCGGTTTTCCTTCCATGGCATAGAATGATTTACCTTTGACGGCATTTTGACAGTCCTGTGTGATCGAAAATCACCATAAATAAACTTACCAAATGCACAAAATTATCCTTTAGCAATTTTAGTAACACTTCCATACTTTACCTGGCATATTTTGGGGTTAACACAAACATTGAACAGTGGCGGCGGTTGCTCAATGATACAAACCTTGCAGACGAAGCAATCTGGATGCCACTGTGTGTTGAGGGCGGATATGTAATTCTCCATGATGGGTTTGTTGCATCCGCCGCACTTGGGCGCGAACATGTCGAAGTAGTCGGCGCGGCAGTACGGCTTGCCGTCCCTCTCGTGGAACCCATCCTCGCCGAACTGCTGCCCGCATTGCGCGCAGAAGAAGTGCTCTGTGTGCCACGTCTTCTCCAACGCCGTCACGCATTTCTGCAAAGGAAATTATGCCTTAACCCTACACTTTTACTATTGTTTGTGTTAATTATTGTCCGGCAACTAACGTCGAGGATCGGGCCGTTGCAGTAGGCGCATCGCGGCGAGAACAGGTTGTGGTAGTCCGGTTCGCAGTACGGCCTGCCATCGCGCTCGAAGAAGTTCCTCGTGCCTAGCTCCTGGTTGCAGTGGGCGCAGGTGAAGTGCTCAGGGTGCCATGTGCGACCCAACGCGGTGATCACCTGCGGCACAATACACATACAAAGTTCACAAATCTGGAATCCAAATTGCACTGGATTGCTAAACTTCGGGTTTCATGTCTTCTGATCCCCACAAGTCCAGTAAGGTATGCACCTGTCCAACGATGGGCTTCTCGCACGCATTGCAGCATCCCTTCTGGGGCGTCTGTACTCCTTGGCGGCTCATGTCTGCCCGAAGAGATCCGAGCATATGCTCCAGAGAAGCTGATTCCGGTTGCCGCGGGTTGCTGCGGTAATGTTCTTGCCAGGCACGCTTCTCGCGATGCACGTGGGTCCCACCGTCTCCTCCTGTGCCACTGACCTGCACAAAAACAATTATGATACCGCTGCTTTGCCTCTGCCTTCGAGTCGACGGCAGAAACAAAACAGAAGTGCGGCTTCGACCTTCCACGCAGACTTGCACCCGTGCCCGAGCGCCAAGCCGGAGTCGAGGATCGCAAGTCGCAACCACGTGAACGTACAAAAGGTATGCTCTCGGTCGCGGTGGTTCGGAACGAATGCCGTCCGAGTGAAATGTTTTTCTATGTACTCTAATATTATAAGCTCGCGTCCCCTCCACGGCTGTGATGTAACGCTCGGGCCTATCTTTAGCCGAGTGGCGGCGTGTGCGCGCGAACAGGACGGCCGTAACGCTGGAGCGACGGCTTCTGCCGCGGCTGGAAATAGCCGTGGACCAAGAAAGGCGAGTTGTAAATATTATAATAAACGGGAAAGAGTTTGGTGTAGTGCAGTGTGCCGAGGTGGCCGTGACAGCTGCCCGCCCGCGACCGACACTGGGCACAGGGCGCGCCGCGTCACGGCTCACGATCACCTCGTAGTACTATAGGCGCAGGTCGCCGTAAACTCGCGCCGAGCCACACCGCATTATAAATATACTTTATTCATTAGACACGCTGATCATGAATGAAAGAAAAAATATCTTTAATACAAATCGGCTAACATAAACACTGGGAGGCGGTCAGTACTGCCGTGAGTTATCAGGTCAAGTGTAGTTTTGGCAAGTCCGGCGCGACTGATCTCTTCACCTATTTCACACTTTACAGATAACCTCGTGCTACAAAATGCATATATAAGTAAATAAATAAATCACCGGCTGAAACACATATTCATTACGTTGAAACCGCGAGCTGTTCCAACACTAGTCAAAACACTGTAGCTATAAAAGTGAGTTTTGATTGGAATATTGAAGATTAAACAGTAAGAGGAAAGTTTCGATACAAACCAAGATTATAACCTGGTCTCGCAGTTATTTATATTGGTGTAATGAAAACATCTTATAAGTTGAATCTAAAGAGATTGAGGTTGAGGCAAATGAATCCGTTGAAAGTCAATAACTTTTGGTTTATATGACCTAATACCAATATTCCCAGCGTTCTCAAATGAAATGTATTAATTTCAGCATCATATATAAATATAGAACTATAATATAGACTCTGATAGAACTATTTTAGTATAGAGATGCGGTAAGAACTTTTAAAACAGATAACAAATTCTTCGTGCCACTAGGATATTTTTCTTATTTTGCACTTCGGCTTTCGTATTAAAGAAACGACACTTGAGTTAAGATTTTACATCTCTAAACAGAGAAGCAATTAGTGGCATGCTATTTGTTCATATTTGGCAGAAGTTTTAGAGCAAAAGCCCTTTGTGTGGGTACTATTTGGCAGCCTATTATCCACGTTTAAAGTTCCGTCCGTCAACCCATATTAAACATGGCGTCATTTTCACAAATGAACGCTATTTGGCATGAGTGAAGACTGGCGCTACGTGTTTGCCGAGACACGGAGACTATAGACTTGAAACAGTAAGACAACAGACTTGAGACTCGAAACGTTCTTCATCTGAGATTTAAACTCACTTACAGGGTAGAGTTAACTGCAGATCTGAGTACTCACGGCTCATAAAACTGTTCCTAAACAAGTATTTGCAAAACACACATTTTTATAACTGGATCAAATCATTGACCCGTTTACACAGACTGAGAATTGCCTGTCGCATCAGAAAGATTATGCAAAAGGCATTTTAGTTGGATACATCAAATAACTTTATAAGCTAAGCGTTGATTTCCATTTGTATAAAACATATAGATTTTGTTTAGAGCCTTCATTAATATTTTAAACATCCGTCATAAATGATGGAAGAAAATCTAAATCTGTAACATTCTCGTTTGTTATGTTACGTCCAGAGCCCAGTCAAGATCAAGGTAAGTCAAGTTTTAAATAATAATAGTTACAAACAAAGATTTCTAGACGTCGCGTCCGTCTGCGCATTATACGAGACGATTCTCTTCATCGTGATTTTTTAAAAAATAAACTGATCTGATTAATTTATAATACATCATCGGAAAGACTATTTCAACACTAATGGAATAAACGAACCAGATTTTTCATATCTTTTTTTAATTTAAATCTAGCCACCAAGATCCAACGTCTGTTTCAGAAATTTTGTCGTACGGAGACTCAAACTTGCTGTCGTTTTCGATCAAAATCGTGCATGAAACTAACTAACAAAAATTACTGTTTATTGGTATAAAAGTCACCTAAAGGATAAATGCGACAATTTCTTTATTTTCAATATCCAAGATATCTATATCTTTTGATGTATGAAGAAAATGAAAAAGAAATAAAGATCTTCTTCAGCCAGATAAACTCTGCTGACGTAGGAATAACGTTTTATGCAAGCTGAATTCAAATATTAAGATCCCCAATCTTGTAGTGAGGCAATAACCTTCCAAAAGCACAATCTTAAGAACTTACCTTAAAATCAGAGAGCGAAGCCATCAATTCGTCCAGCTCTTTGGTAGCGCTGGACGCGTGGTGATGGTGTTGTACCACCGCGGCGGTCGGCGGCGGCTGCTGCTGCGCAAGCGCAGGCTCCACCACCGTCTCCTGGACAGTTACCGTCACCTGCTTGGTGCCAGGGCGGGGGAGCGTACCACCAGTTGACGGTGGCGGGATTGGCGATATTGATTGACGACTGTTGGGTAAAGAGAAAGACATGTTATGGGCTATAGTCAAATTAAACTATGATTTGGTGTTCCAGAATATTGAATTGCTAATTACTACACGGAATTGCCTTGAGGTCGTGTTGCTAAGCATTGGATGGTAAGTCTCCCAAGCCAGTAGTTATGCCGATTACAACGTTGTTTAAACTGGAGGATAATAGTGCTTGCATACTGTCGCGCCTTGATGGCAGAAGTAAAGAATTATGTAGATGTTCAAGTATGTTTCAAAAGGTACATATACAAATACACTCACGCCTGTTATGCCCGAAGGGGTAGGCAGAGGCGCAACTAGTGCACACACTTTTTGCCGACATTCCGTCCCATGATGTGATAGGGGGCGAGCCTATCGCCATATCGGGCACAAATTCCAGACACCGGACTGATATTAAATAGAAAAACTCAATATCACTTTGCCCGACCCGGGGACCCGAGACCTCAGCTTTGCAGTCGTACTGTAATACAACTACGCCACCGAGGCAGTCAAAAGTCAGTTCAGTAGTCAGTTTCAAAAGGTAACATCAATAATATTGTGAAGACAATAGGCAATACATATTTTAATAATCCTCTTTAAAGTATATAAGACTTTCATGGACAATCTTCTGATTAAGTAAAAAATTAGAATAAAAATATAGGTTGGTGGATATTTTATTAGCTTCCATGAATGATAAGCAAAGACGTAGGTATTTTGATTGTATAACTATTGCCTATCTTGTAATATCTAAGGCGTTGTCTCATTAAGGCAAATAGCCTATGTCACAAGAACCATCATACATATGTATGCTTTAGCTTGCTTCAAACACAATTATAATTTTATCCTCATAATTAGGATATCCATAATTGAACATAGGTCTCACCAAAAATATAATTTTACTAATGATAAAGTACTTCGTCTATATTTTCTAAAAACGACCACGACCAAAATCATATTTAGGTGTGACACAATTCGGTCAGCCCTGGCGCGAGTTATTGCGATCAACTATCACCAGTAAATAATACAACAGATGTACCTTGTAAATACAATAACAGGTGGAGAAACACACGCGCATAAATACTAATTAGCGTGAGGAAACGTGCGCAACATTACCGACCATGCCAAGAAACATTTACAAACATACATTTTTACAAACATATCGCCTATAGATATCGAGGTTCAACCCTAGACTTGTAACAATAAACTTTGGATTGCACGAGAGATGAGAGGCGAGCGTACTAACGAAAACTCAAATGTGATTCCTGATTAAATTAATGCAAAGTTGGCTGATGTATACAGCAGTAAACGCACATAGAAAACCCGATGGTAAACTGAATAACTTCATAAAAATATTTGTTGGTTAATTAGGATTAACACCAATAAAGGAAAACGCAAAAATCGGTTCAACATTGGTTATAATTACAATCGATTTATTAGATGATCGAATGAACGACGTGCATAAAACGACAGGGGGAGCACATCACGGTATAACTGTAATCTCAGCATATAAAAATATATCCCACAACACATGGGACGTAATGGATCGTTGCCAAAATTGCGATCATGAAAAATTACCCTTCCGAATAGAGAATTACTGTCGTAGGCTGGATTTGATGCCGTAAATCTCCGTGACGAAATTGAATAATATATATTTTTGTTTTTGAACCCTGGCAACGCGTTTATCAGCTGACACGTCAGATCAGACCTCTTGATATGTTTAACTGATGGGGCGATAGATTCATTTCAATAGAACAATATATTAGAATTGTTTTATTCAAAAACAAAGCTTTCGACTTTGCGTAGATGATTTGATTAGTAGCCAATTTTTTTTATCAATAAACTAATATAATAGACTATGTAATCCAAATTAATCCCCATGTTTGTCCTCGCGGCTCATTCAACGTTTGCATATTCGAATATTCAGTTTATTCCAATGCAATTGTTGTCATATTTAACGTGGCAAAATTCCACACGCTGAACTAACTTTGCTTATCTTGATTATCATTACCATCAATTTTATATAATTTTAACATCTAAAGTAATTTGGCCCAATCTAAAATATTACAGTTCCAAAACGCGAAGCAGCTATTGAACAAAATTCAACCGAAACTGCACATCAAACTATCGTAAATGTCATCACGAAAGCAGTAAAGACGCCAATACGAAAAGTAAATATTTCAACGGCAAATTGTCATGTGGTATAAATACTTGCTGACTAACTGCACAACAGGGGATAAAACAAAAGCAATGAAACCAAACCGCGTAAAGATCACACGCAATGGCGTTAGTTCCAGTGTTTATCCAACCAGCCCCTCTACTTAGGGATGTTATTTCAGGATTATTGCTCAACGGTCGGCTTCCGAACCGCAAGTGAGAGATAGATTGTTTGTTAGGGAAGATATTTCGGGTTTTCCGTTACCACAAACGTAATCTTATGTACTAGTAATACTAGATGATTATTTAGTAAGAGTTGTGACAAAAATCGAAATGCATCGTCACTGCCAAATTGTATTTCGGACAACCGAAACTTTTTTTTAGGTACGTTTCATCAGTTTTATTTACTTTTGGTAATTTGAGACATGATGTTAAGAATTTGTACAAAACAAAATCTCTAAGGGCTTATACTACTATGTTTGTTTGTTTCTGTTCTTACATCACGTACTTAGGTATCTACTTCACCGATTTCCATAATCTTCCCATAAATCTATTTCGAATTCTAATCCAGAAATCTTACACCAGAAATTTGCATCTAAATTCTAAAAAATAAAACAAAGCAATATCAGCACGTGACTGGCGCCCCTGGCGTGGGCGGGGAACAAAAGAGAGGATACTTTCGAATCTGTTTATTTTATTTCACGCGTGTGGAATCATGTGAATATCTTGTGAATAAAAAGATTGTGTATTGCTAGTTGGACTGCCTCGGTGGCGTAGTTGTATCATGGTACGACTGCAATGCTGAGGTCTCGGGTTCGATCCCCGGGTCGGGCAAAGTGATATTGAGTTTTTCTATTCAGTATCAGCTCCGAGTCTGGAATTTGTGCCCGATATGGCGATAGGCTTGCCCCCTATCACATCATAGGATGGAATAACAGCGAAAAGTGGGTGCACTGGTTGCGCCTCTGCCTACCCCTTCGGGGATAAAAGGCGTGTGTGTGTGTGTGTGTGTGTGTGTGTGTGTGTGTGTGTGTGTGTGTGTGTGTGTGTGTGTGTGTGTGTGTGTGTGTGTGTATTGCTAGTTGGACTTTAGAGTAAAGGGCTTTTACTTCTTTCTGAAGAATATAATTCTATACACACCCACACACACTCATGCCATTTATCTTCGAAATGGTAGGCAGAGGCGCAATATAGTATTGCTTGTTTATGGGAATTTCTGGAACTACTACCCAGATTCAAAATTCCATGCACATTTACTGGTGGTAGGACTCTCATATGTAAGAGTCCGTCTGGGTGGGTACCACCGCAATGTTTATTTCTACCGCCAAGCAGCAATGAGCATGCACTGTTGTGTTTTGGTTTGAAGGGCATTGTAGCCAGTGTAACTACAGGACATAATGAGACTTAACATCTTACGTCTAAGGATGACGAGCGCAATGGAATGCCATACAGTACTTTGTAACTCAAGGTGCTGGATGGTGTTTCTACTGTTCATGGGTGGTCGTATCGCTTACCATCAGGCAAACAGCATGCTCGTCTCGTCATTCGATGCCATAAAAAAAACTATTAGAAGTTTGTCTGGGAAATGTCTGATTTTTGGGAAAATACTACTAATAATGCAAAATCTTGTATGAAGTATCAATTAGAAAACGAAGTCCCAAATTAGATGAATGCATTATAGAGAGCAGAAAGACTTCCACTTATTTACAATACGGGCCTACATTATTATCTTACGTTTAACTGTACAATAAGAAATATAATAATATATATAGAAATATAATAAATAACTATTTATATATTATGGCTGTAAATGTATAGCTATGTAAAACTGTTTCTTATATTTTCTTATGAAATTGGTATAGACCAATTTCATAGTCCGACACTCCCGATCGACCGCAAAGAAATCTACGAAGCTAGACCTTGACAGTTGACACAAATGGGACACCGGGCTGAAAAAATAACATATTAATGAGTTTTGACAGGCGCAGTGTGGCTATCCCAACTCGAAGTTATAACAACGGCGAGGCACAGTGACGTCACTGGTTATTTGCGGCCGGGATACAAAAATACGCGCGATTTTCACACGGCCCTGTAGACTCGGGACGGTCGACGCACACAGTGTTGCTGGCTAGATGTAACTCGGATGATTTGTTGTGTACATGGTACGTGACAATGTGTGAAACGGGAATCGTGTTTCCAGATTGTCTCCAGTGGGCGAGGCGCGGACGGAGTTGGGTTGTTTGATGTTTGGGTTTTAGATACGATAGAAGTGTTAAGTATGAATACATTAATTATGTACGCACTTCTGTAATATTCATCGACAGCCCACGTCTTATTCCCTAAAGGTGAGGCAGAACAAAACTGACACAAAAAACGGGTGTAATCAGGTGTAGTTGTGCATGTTTCGCCGAACTCAAATCCATTGAGAATCGTGGCCTGAATTTTATGTGTACATACTCGAGTTAGATAATGGATGGATACTCGATTTAGTTCATTCTAGAGGTGCCCGGGGCCTATGGGTTTTTTCAACTATCTACTTGTCCTAACTAGCTGAAGAGGCAACCAATTGACGGACGTAATGAGATAATGTATTTTCAATTGATAGCAGTTCAGCAAAGAAAAATCTATTACTACGAAAAAAAAACGATCGTATATGTAACAATTTATTAGTAGGATACTCTGTTCATAACATGTTTACAAACTGTACATACTGTTGTACAAATTTTGTTTTGATAATCAAAATTCTGAATACGGCCCACATTATGTCAACTTCAGTATTTCGGTAACAGCAATAAAGCTTTTAGAAAAGCAAACGAGATTTATTTATCGCGTGTCATTGCAGAGGTGACAAAAAACATTTTGTGTAGCTGATGATTTGTTACATCTCCAGCGGGCGGTGTCGACAACATTTTAATTTGAAAAACTTTCATAAAAAAACCATAATGCATAATAAGAAGTAATCTGACATCACCAAGTAGATAGTGATTAGTAAACGATACTGATGACCAATAAACTGTAGTAACTATGAACGTTACTGAGCCTCAGATTGCAAATCACTGTTCTTCGAAACATGACATTGGACATTGAGTTCACTGTAGCTTGTACACGTGCTTTTAGGGTTTTGGGAATAAATTAATCTGAATTTGGAAAGTACAAAACGCTTAGCATTACATCTATGCCTATTCTTAATATAGACAATTGCTTAAATTGTTACATCTTGGAGACAATCCCAAATTTATTATGATCAAACTTAGCACTGAGTATAATTAGCACATAAATTATGCGGAACTGACTATTGCTTCCGACTGCTCGCGAGTTTCCCTGTTGTTATAAAGTGACAATAGCTTATATAAAATGTAAACTGCGTTATATTTAAAAGGTATTGGCATCGACGCTGTTGCCACATTTTTCTTTTATTTGTGACAAGTCTGTTATTGATATGATGCAAGTTAAGCATGTTGTAGACCAGATAGATGTTGTAACTCTTGATAAAGTTAAGATTATATCGACTTTTATCTCTGTCAGTATACAGGCAGAGTCTGAAGCGTTTTTTGCCGAAACAAATCAATATAGCATAATTGTATCATAAACGCTATTGCCGCTAACCAGTAAAATATACTAACCGCTTGTATTTCTGTACAAAACAAATATCCGTACACAAAATCTTTCATATTTACAATATTAGCGATATATTATAAATAGTTATCTGTCAATGTGCCAATACATATTTATTATTTGAGCTATGATGCCAAATGTTTGACATATGTGCAGGTCAAACGATGGGTGTCCGTATGAGAGAACGCGACGATTATAGAGTGTTGATATGGAGGAATGATGCACACACGTGCTGATCGTTGGAATTAATAGATTTTATCAAAGTTCTAGATTAAAATAGTTTTTTTTTCTTGCACATCAAGTGATTGCAGTGGATTTAATGATAAGTACAGTGTAGAATATAGATATATATTTCTATCGCCAAGCAGCAGTTGCACGCATTAACCAGAGTAATTACTGGGCATTATGAGACTTAACATTTTATGTCTTAGGGTTACGAGCGATGGAGGACCACTTTGTAATTCAAAGTTCTGTATGGCGTTGCTACTGTTTATGTGCGGCCGTATCGCTTACAATCAGGCGGGAGGCATGATAGTCTCGTAATTTCACTACCATAAAAAAAAGATCGACGATAGGCTTCCTTAGACGACAAACAGGACTACCTGTACCGGATAGTCTTACTGGATATACCTCGTACAAAGCCTCATCAGAATGCGAATTGTCAGAATGAGGATGTATAATGAATTGGCACAGTGCGTTTGCTATGCTGACTGATAGATAAAACATGTGAAGCAGTTTCGAATTAGCAAATTGGATCTTCCGCCTCGTTTCTTGTTATATTATATCCAACAGGAACTATTTTAGTCAATTTCTTTTTTTTGACTCAACAATTCCTTTTCTAACAGTAACGTAAACCCTTCTACAATGAATAGTGAAATCTTTAGGTGTTTTTGTAATCGAATTTGAATATCCCAAACACAAAATTTGTGACCTTCGGGCCCATAAATCATGACTGCAGTTCCAATACCGACTTTCATTACACTCGCGAACAGTTACATAGTACCGCAAACAACTATTTCCGTTTTATATAGAGAAACACATCAACGAATACATAAAACTTGTTATTATCCGGTAAAATTTTAGTTATATATTGGACTAGAGAAACAAACAGTGAACGAAACATGAGTCCGCGCGGTTTACGAGGATGTAGAAGTGAATATTCTGTATTATTCAATTTTTACCCATGGCGAAGCACTAAGACTGTGGCACGTAAAATTATAGGAAAATCCAATGTTGTGAGTGTTTAGATTAAAGAAAACAACGAAAGTGTTCACGGTTAACGTTTGTAGTCTATATGTAGATGGGACTCACAAAATTTTATGGAAAGGCTGTAAGCTTAAATGCGAGTAAATTTTTTACATGTTATGTACTTCTTACTTTATTATCTCTGGCTTCTAATAGGTTTTGTCTATGTCTGTATGAACAGTGGTTTAAAAGCTTCGATTAATTTACGAGATGAGAATATCACTTTATCCTTCCATTTGACATATGTAATGGATTTTATTGCTACTACTAGCTGGTAACATTTTTTGTAAGTAACTGCGCATACTTTTAGCTTTCAACTACTTACATAATAA
This sequence comes from Lapara coniferarum, assembly GCA_949316025.1. NCBI lineage: Eukaryota > Metazoa > Arthropoda > Insecta > Lepidoptera > Sphingidae > Lapara > Lapara coniferarum. The sequence continues at coordinate 41,526,848 of OX438919.1, read as the reverse complement.
TGATCACCAAAACTAATTTAAATATCCTGGTTGATCTCGATCTGGGATCAGCATTAACTACGCGATTTTTAAAGTAATCTTAACTGTTGCTCGCGGCTTCGCCGGCGTGTAATATTCCAATTGTGATTTTCTGGTCTACCTGTGTGCCAAATTTCATCAAAATTTGTTTAGCAGTTACTTCCAAACATCCAAACATGTTCACAAATTATTCCATTGATATCGTATCATCAGTACGATAAGATCAGATTTGTGATGCATTAACATCTTTGTTCGTTTTCATGAACAGCATTGAACTTCCTAAGATTCAGCGAAATCCGTTGAATTGCCAAGATTTTTTATTTCCCTTAAAACATAGAGAAGTTACCAGCACAGTGACGACTTTAGGAGATGGTAAGCAGGGAAACCGCAGAAAGCCTCGCGCTTATATTCTAAGGAACGCAACAACATAACCATTATCATCCTTCAGCAAGTCAATAGGCTCGAGTAAGCCAATTCACCAAGCTGGTCAGTTTTAGGATCCCTAAGAGAATAATCCTTGTTGGTAATACCAAAGCATTCGTAAACATCAGCCAGAGTCTCTTTACTAGTTACGGCTATTGCTCGTTCCGTTCTCGGACAAAGAAACAATGTTTCTTCGATACACAGGAGAAAACTTACGTTCACAGCGTTTATTTGGCAGCTATGTGTATCATTATTTATTGCGGCTATAACTCCAGGCGGCTGTGGTTACTTCTGCGCCATACATAAATACTCTATTTCATTTGCGTGATGATGTTTTTTGCGTTTTGCGTCAGCCCTGTGATGTTTCAATTGACTCTGTAGTGCGTGAAGGTCGATAAGAAATGGCATACGCGATTTGATTTTAGCGTCTCGTAATGTTGTAATGGGCTGTGCGTAAAAGATGCGTGTGTTTTTTCAACGTTTTATTGCCAAATGAGATTAAAAATAATAGATATTCACTGGTGGTACGAGTCTCATATGTAAGAGTCCGTCTGGGTGGGTACCACCGCAATGTCTATTTCTACCGCCAAGCAGCAATGTGCATGCACTGTTGTGTTTCGGTTTGACGGACATTGTAGCCAGTGTAACGACAGGACATAATGAGACTTAACATCTTGTATATCAGGATGACGAGCGCAGTGGAATGCCACACAGTACTTTGTAACTCGAGGTACTGGATGGTGTTTCTACTGTTTATGTGTCGTCGTATCGCTTACCATCAGGCAAACGGCATGCTCGTAAAATATAACGTAATATGCTGAGAGTTAAAACCCTTGTTAATTTATTTGCTGTGAAATCGGGTTGCTCAGAATTATACTCAGACCTAACTTGTAGACAAGAATACATCTAGCATCACTAAAATTGCTGACACAGGACAAAATCTTAATTGCCTTGACGCCTTGTGACTTGGAACACGACCAAGGAAACTAAATAGGTTGTCAGATAAGAGAAGAAAAGGAGATAGTCAGTAAGAGTTACAGTTCCACTGACCGTAAATAGAATTTCAGTTCTAGGTTCGCTGACTACTCTGATCAGCATGTATCATTTCCAAGCCCATAACACAAACTGAATGATCATTCACTCAAGTATCTACTCACCCATTAGGAATGTCGGTGCTGAGTTGGTCGAGCAGCGAGTCGACCGTCGGTCTCGCTGAGGCGGGGCTCGCGGCGCCATTCGTGCGAGAGTATCCATCGGTCACTGTGAACAAATGACGTTACAATAACAAGTTCATCAAAGGTATACATTAGATACTTATACAATTTGTGAATAAGGTATTTTTAACTAGTTGCGTTGATTGCAAATTTTTGTAAAGTCTAGTGACATTAGTAGACAAAAAGTTTGTGTCTGCTGCGCCTGTCAGCTGCCTGCAGTCGCAGTGTTTTTTATACGAATGCCTCAGGAGATTTAAAGCATGTTTTGTCTGCAACTAAATGCTAGAACAGCGAGTCGCTTGCCTAATAATGGGCCCCAAAACTGGACTTAACAGCTATCAAATAATAATAATAATACTAGCCCTCTATTATTATACTGCCCACTGCTGAGCACGGCCCTCCTCTACTGAGGGGGTTTAGGCCTTAGTCCACCACGCTAGCCTAGTGCGGGTTGGTAGACTTCACATACCTTCGAAATTCTTATAAGGAACTTCTTAGGTATGCAGGTTTCCTCACGATGTTTTCCTTCACCGTTAAAGCGAACGATAATTGATAAACAATACACACGTAACTTCGAAAAGTCAGAGGTGTGTGCCTTGGGTTTCGAACCTCCGGACCAATGTCCGGAGGATCGAAACCCAAGGAATGGAACGGTCTGCCGAGGCAATCCTCGGCAGACCGTTCCATTCCCAACCAGGCTATAGCCCACAGCTATCAAAACTGAACTGGAGGCGTTGATATTGAACTGTATTCATCATACATTACATTATACATGAAGTCTCAGTCTTAACTAAGCTTCAAGCCGTTCTTTTTTTTCTGTACAATGTTTAGTATCAGTTTTATAAAGTGTAAGAGCAATGCATGTATGACCGCTCGAAGAAGATCCCGAACAAGTAGAAATACCCTCGACTGGTGGTAGGACTCTCATATGTAAGAGTCCGTCTGGGTGGGTACCACCGCAATGTCTATTTCTACTGCCAAGCAGCAGTGTGCATGCATTGTTGTGTTCCGGTTTGAAAGACATTGTAGCCAGTGTAACTACTGGACATAATGAGACTTAACATCTTATGTCTCAGGATGACGAGCGCTGGAAGGTGTTCTTACTGTTTATGGGTGGTCGTATCGCTTACCATCACGCGAACGGCATGCTCGTCTCGTCGTTCGACGCAATAAAAAAAACCCTAATTACAACTCATGAAATAGCCATCGTTAATACCGAAAACAATTATTTCAACACTATCCAATCCAAACAATTATCCCCAAAACAATGTAACAGAAACCGTAATTTGTACGAAACAGTTGCAAACACACTAACAATAAATTAAAACATACACACATTAAAATCATATTTACACTAGTCAAGAATACTGTGAAAATAATAATTCCTGCCAAGACGAATGGAAATTGTCTTGTTATAATCGGTTGGACAAATGGCCTAGAGGAGGAGATATCGGGGACTCGGGGTCTAGTGCCAAATACGAAATTAAGGTCGAGAGGGATTGATTTGCGCCCCATAAGTGATATCTTATGACTTGTTGATGCCAAATTATTGAAACTTCTAAATGAGATTTGACAACTTTTGATATCTTGAATGATTTGAAATCTATTTTTATTATTTTTTAATTAAATGTTTCAATAACATACAAAACAATATTATTGTCATTAAGCATTTTTCATTTTTCGTAATGTGTGAATTATCTCTCATCTCTCTGGCGCTTAAATACGCTATATTTTATACTTAGTATACTTTTATACCTGATACGTTTAGGTTCAGTGGAGATATTATATTTATCGATAAAACCTATGCTTTCATTTTGGTATATTGCCATCTAGCGAATTCGTCTCCAGAACAAGAACAGTATAGTTTAGTTATTCTTGTTCATAATGAAGAATGTAAAATATCATGCTGTGTCATGAGATACCGCGCACTTAGGTAGGTATCTAGGAAAACACACTGGAACGAGAATGATGAATTGCTTATGACAAATGGAATATCCATTTGTGTGGACATATTCCAGTCACTTATTATGCTAATTCACATGAGAGATATTTATGGGTTAATGTGATCGATCTGCACATACGTCAACAATTTGTATTAGATTAACATGAGATTAGTATCAGTTTACGGTTGCACACATATCATTGCATTCCTGGATAAAGAATAAGTAGTATACTCTTCGTTCTTTCTTTAATCTCTGCACCACCTAGTTTGTCTGGGAGAAAACATCTCCGGCATTAGTTCGCCTTTATACTGTACTAGCTTTTGCCCACGGCTTCGCCCGCGTTAACAAGTTTTTCCGGGCTAAAAGTACATACATAAAAACCTTCCCGTTGAATCACTTTATCCAACACATTTCTTTGGATAAAGATTAATATTATGTCGTTGATACAACTCTTAACAAATAATGCATTAATTTCGACCAAATTTGATTACCATAAAAACGGTTCTAGAGAGTTAATCTTAAAAAATAGACATATACTGTCACGGACATTTTTTTAGATCATTTCAAGAGGAATAATTCTTTCATACATATATTTTTGGTATCTTGAACCGTTTTCGCAGCGCACGCAATGGAAGCCCTCAAGGATGAATAATTTTCCCCGCTTTTTTCACATTTTCCATTATTTCTTCGCTCCTAATAGTTGCATCGTGATGTTATATAGCCTAAAGCCTTCCTCAATAAATGGTCTATTCAACACAAAAAGAATTTTTCAATTCGAATCAGTAGTTCCTGAGATTAGCGCGTTCAAACAAACAAACAAACTCTTCAGCTTTATAATATTAGTATAGATAAAATGTATTAAATAAATGAAAAAGAGTATTTCACGTCCGGATAATGTAGCTTCGTATTAGTGAAAGATTTCAGAACCGGAGAGATAGTTTCATACACTTCTTCTTAGTCGTGCACTCTTGACAGAATCGTCGTGTTCATGTTTGGGCTGATTGATGAATTGCCGTTTTACGATGCGTCGCATTATATCTCGATGTTTGGCGGAGTGCTTCACTTGTTTACAGATGACGTCATGGTTTTAATTAGGTCTATCCAACATTTAGGAGCGCGTCCACGAGCTCTTTTGCTCTGCACTTTTCCCTGAACCACTAAACGTGAGAGACGAAGTACAAGCAGCTATCAGGAATCTTAAGCGTAACAAGGCAGTAAGTTTTGATGAAATCCCGATCGATACGATAAAAGACATGGGAGAAATCGGAGTAGATATACTGTACACTATTTGTTGCCGAATATGGACAACCGGAGTATGGCAGATGATTGTAGATCGCATGGAAAACAACCGACCCGATGTCCAGAATATAGCGGGATGTGAAATAGTGGGGAACTACATATATCTAGGCTCCACTTAAAAATTGAAGCTTTATAGAAATAGTAACGATTCTTTCATTATAAGCTGAATCTACACTACTGTTCCTTAATGTATTGCCGATTTAAGTAACTTCAATTATAATTACGTCAAAATCTGACATGAGCGACACCGCATACAAACCTAGTGTTCCCTAAAACAAGACGGTGATATAGACGGGAGTCGGGACATTAGTTTCAAAGTCAAACTTCTAAATTTACGTCGCTCCTGTGCCAGACGATATTATGGAGTTCATAATTTTCGTCAATGTAGGACATTAGATACTAATTGGAACAAATTAAAGTGAACGCGATTAAGAAATAGGTACATTAATAACGTTGGACACGCTGCGAAGGTAAATTAGGAATGTTTTCTAAATTATCGAATGTTTTCAACGTTGTTCGATTAATGATTTCTTATGTTTACGCGAATGTTAGACATTTAAATAAAACTATTTTACGGATTGTACCGCGGTTTTTTAATTTATATTTTCTCCCTATAAATTAAAAAACCGCGATAAAATCCGTAAAATAGTTTTATTTAAATGTTGTTCGACTAGTTGTATTAGAAACGCATTTATTTTCATGTGTTTTGCACGTGCAATTTCATCTATTTAATTTAAAATAGAATATATTACATAAGCACGCGATAAGTGAATACTCAGGTTTGTTTTTAAAGTGACAATAATATCAACTTATTGTAAACCTTATAAAACTTATAAGTAGTATATTTAAAATTTTAACTATTACACGTTTTATATTAAAAAAAAAGTTAGTATATAAGTGACTATTTGTAATAATAATAATTATTAATTGAATGTATCTTGACATATCATAAGTGCAACTATGTTCGCCTACGTGATGAATAAAGTATTTTTATTTTTTTTATTTTATGCGAAATATTTATAGATTAGTGGCAGTAGCCTAGTTGGGAGTGGAATGGACTGCAGAGACGAATGTCCGCAGGTTCAAAACCCAAGGACACAACCACTGACTTTTCTAAAAATGATGTGTGTATTCTCTTTGTGAATTATCGCTCGTTTTAAAGGTGAAGGAAAACATCGTGAGGAAATCTGCATACCTGAGAAGTTCTCTGAATTTCGAAAGTATGTGAAGTCTGTCAACCCGCACTAGACCAGCGTAGTTGACTATGACCTTAACCCTCTCAGTAGTAGAGGAGGCCCGTGCTCAGCAGTGGGCAGTATATAATACAGGGCTGGTATGGTATTTCATAGATTAACAGATCTTGTTACAATTTTCATCAACAGATACATAAATTGAATAAATAAAAGCTTGAATCATCCACCGTTACGCTGAAAATATCGAATATTTTCTAACAAAATCTAATACGCAATGCTAAATGTTGGAAGTAGTAAATCCTTCATTACCCGACTAAAACACGTCATCGAATCTTTATTCCAGCTACATCCGACGTGCGAAATTTTAAACAGCGCGAATCAATAGCTATTCAAATAAAATTGTTAAATATTTACAAAGTAAACGTTTTAAAACGTATGTTTATGACGAGAGTGCAATAAAATTACGTTTCAAACCGGAAACTGTTCGCAAGGATGGGCAGATTCAGTGTAACGATCAAGGAGCCATATATTTGTTCGTAATTTGATTAGGTGCTAGAAGTCTACATTTCGGGTCTCGAATTATTTCACCAAAACGTATACCTAATATCAGACGAGTCTCTTGCGAACCAACAAATGCATGGTTTGGCGACACTATTATCTATAAAGTTACTCATATTCTTGCGGCTAGTTGGCATACAGCGTAGTCTATTGCACATAGTTACGTTTAAAAAAAAACAAAATGGGTAAAACGGAACACACATTTCCTTCCGAATTTTCTTACAAGTAAAATGTTAATTCCTTCATTTTTTATCATAAAATTGCCTTCTTGCCGTTTTTTAGTTCACGTTCAAGAATCGACATTTTGGTATCACAAAAATTGGTCCTTCATGCCGGACTGGGAGACTAGAGCCCCATTCCAAATCTTCCAGTACTCTCGCGCTCGCAAGTCAAACAACCCGTATCGTACTGCCATGTCGGATCTATTTCTGTCAGTTGGATGGAAAACGACGGCCTTGCCAACTATTACATTTGTCTATTACTTATTAACGTTCTAAACAATTTATTTACATCAATATTTCAACGGCGTGTTTGACGGATCATAGCTCGATATAGTATGATGACGTCACAGTATATTAGTGGTATTTTGTAACACAAAGACTGGAAACCTTTCATATTGTGATTGGGAATTCAGAGAAATATATTTTGGAAATTGTTTACTTCGTTATTTAGGTAAAAATAATCCTAAAGAAAACGGTTATCAATATAGCTCCTTAAATAATATCTTGGTAAAAAGAACTTACGTGAATAGAACGAGAAAAAGATATAACATAAAGAATACCAACAATAAAATATTATTTCATTTATACACGACATCTATAAAGTTTATTTGTCGTCATGAGCCAATGTGTCAAATTTAATAGCGGCTGTAATTGTTATGTCTTGTCAGAAGGTATTAAATATGAACACATGACGAGTAGCGTAGAATTGTTAATAGGTACTATGGTTATAAAAGAAATATAACTCTGTTATAAGAACATATTATATTGATCAAATAATTGATCTTCGAAACTGGTAAGTCAGGAGTAACCTTAACCACCGAAAATGTATGAGAACTGACTGTAGAAAAGGCGAAAAAGGTGTGTCAAGATCGTAACTTGTGGCGCCCAACAGTATCTGCCTACCCCTATGAGGGCGTAAGTGTGTATGTAATATGTATGTATCAGTGGCGTAGCATGTCATTGAGGGGCCCTATATCTAAATTTGTTAGGGGCACTTCTAGGGCCAGATTCATACTTTCCTTAAGAATAAGTCACTTAGTTTATGCCGCCTCGATTGTCCTGCGTCTAAAGGTGTGATTATGTGGGATGAAAAAAATGTTTTTTTTTTCCTCCCACATAATCACACCTTTTGAACTTCTTCTTTCGAACTTCTGAACTTTTGGGTTATCGCTAAAGTTTACCGTCTGGGCTAAGAGGGGCCCCTAGAGCTCGCGGGCCCCGTATCAGTACAGAAGCAGCTACGCCTCTAGTATGAATGTAATTATGTTATCTGCCGCTTGGCTTGTCCACGAGTATTCGACAAAGAAGATGACGATTAGTCCCTAAAATATATTTGTATTCAACTGTATAGCGACAGTACCTATTCCACAGTACGTGCGGTGATCCAATTGTAAAAGAAGACATCGCGGGTTCGATCTCTGGATCTGGACAAAGATAATATTTTTTATGGCGAAAGGTTTTTTTTCGTTGAAGAACCCAGTAGAAATTGTCTCAATATGTAATCAAGCATTTTCATTAATATGGCAATAAGCGCGCCCACTATAACACTGTGGGACAGAACAGACTTAGTGAAAAGTGAGTGTCCTGGCTGCACCTGGCTCTACCCTATCCTCGGGGACATAGGTGTGAGGTGAGAGAGAATTTTCATTATTCACTGAAGATTCGAACACACTCCTGCGCACAAATTATTTGCATGAGCCCTACACGGAAACAAACCACGCAACAATGACAGTGACAAATAGAACACTTCACATATGGTTTTATTGGGGTCGTGTCATAGACAATAAATGTCTATGGCAGACAAGGCTGTACGGAATGAGTCATTGCACATTATCAGACTGTAATGGCGTGCTATGAATTATATTGATACGCCGATATGCACTCGTAACTCATGTGGATACTAATGTTCGTCTAGGAGTTCAATGTGTCTGGCCGGGAATAGATTAAATAGCTTATTACAGTCTGCAATTTTTTTTTGTAAAGAAAACTTATATCTTAGGCTTAAGAACGAATTACGATTTGAAGGAAACTATATGTATGAATAAAGAATAAAAAATAGAGCGTCCGAAAAATGGCAAAAGAGACACAAGCTAGTTAAAGTCGAATTAATTAAAGAAGGTAGTACATAATTTAGATTTTAAAAAATGATACAAAGACGGATAAAAAGATAATTATTTTTTCCAAACAATAGACGCGATACCTACAGGTGGTCATATACGCTTGTAAATAAGCGATTTGGTTTAGTTTTTACGACTGGCCATCTGAATCTCAGGGATCCTGATTTGCCTGATTTATTTTATTTTTCCAAATACAAATATAAAATATGCACCACAGAAAAATCGCTATTAAATATCAAAACAAAAAAGAAAGTAATCAGTATTGCAATTAACACACAAATAAGAAAAACATACAAAGAGCAGCTGCATAACTTAACAAAAAGAAACACTCCAACATCTGCCATCACCGAGGCTTTGTAATGGATATTTACAGATGCGCAGGCGCCGCGCCGGGCGGTTTGCTCGAGCAATTATTGTTGAATTAGCGAGATTCAGCCTACCGCATCGCAGCTGCGACAGCAAATATGGCGCTGATTTAATCTCGAAACTTGCATACAATAGTTTGTTACTATTTGTATTTTAACTCGTGATGTTTTACTATAGAAGTCTTAATTTTCCACTGTAGAGTAATTTAAAATTTCTATTTCAATGATGACCACAAAAAATATTCTTCATGTTACTGTGTGCCACATTTTGTCTGAAACCATTCAGTGGTGACGCTTTACATAAAAAATATGAAAACTCAAACACCCTTATTTCAAAAACTTAATAGTTATTAGCAAGTTAATAATAGGATATATTACAAAATGTGAAATCTATTAGATTTTTCTTATGGCATTGAATGACGAGACGAGCATGCCGTTCGCCTAATGGTAAGCGATACGACCACGACCTATAAACAGTAACAACACCATTCAGCACCTTCAGTTACAAAGTACTGCGTGGCATTCCACTGCGCTCGACATCCTGAGACATAAGATATTAAGTCTCATTATGTCCCATAGTTACACTGGCTACATGTCCTTCAAACCGAAACACAACAGTGCATGTACACTGCTGCTTGGCGGTAGAAATAGACATTGCAGTAGTACCCACCCAGACGGACTCTACCAGGCCTACCACCAGTAAAGAGGTGAGTAACATTGTACAAACTCTGATGCGTTCTGGTTTAAAGGGCATTATAGCCAGTTTTATTACTGATTGCCTCGGTGGCGTAGTTGCATTACGGTACGACTGCAAAGCTGAGGTCTTGGGTTCGATTCCCGGGTCGGGCAAAGCGGTATTTTGTTTTTCTATTCAGTATCAGCCCCGAGTCGGGAATATGTGCCCGATATGGCGGAAGGCTCGCCCCCTATCACATCATGGGACGGAATACGCACGGCGAAAAGAGGGTGCACTAGTTGCACTTCTGCCTATCCCTTCGGGGACAAAAGGCGTCATTATATAGGTATATGTATGTATGTTATTACTGGCATTATGATAATTAACATCAGGGTGAAGAGGATGCTACACTGCTACGCAATACTTTGTAATTAAGATGTGGCTGGTCATGCTACTGTTAAGGAGCAGACGAGTCACTTGACTTAAGCGTTCCCAATCAACTCACCGCTCCTCTCCGTGAACGAGTTCTTCTCTCCATAATTGCCGTAGCGAGCATTACTCAGATCATCGAGCAGTGTGTCCAACTCCGTGAGGTTTCCCCTGCCGGCCCTGCCGTACCCTGCCGGCGGCGCGTACGACGGCGAATGCGTGCTGTGCGTGCTGTAGTTGGTTTGAGTCGTGCTGTACTTCTGTACCGGTATTGACTCGGTCATCTTCTCTCGGTGAAGACTGCTCGTGTTCTGATAGGTGGGCTGTTGGCAAAAAAATGTGTTATCACTACATAGTATAAAACAAAGTCGCTTCTATCTGTCCCTATGTATGTTTAGATCTTTAAAACTACGCAACGGATTTTGATGCGGTTTTTTTTAATAGATAGAGTGATTCATCAGAAAGGTTTTTATGTACTTTTAGCCCGGAAAAACTTATTAACGTGGGCGAAGTCGCGGGCAAAAGCTAGTTTCTTCATATAAGGCTAAGGTGAATTTAAATGTGTGAGTATGGTTCATATTTCCTCAGAATGTGGGGCGCATTATCAATGCTATGACACTTTTTGGTATACTATGCCAACTTATAAGACGTGGTACATGATCAGTTGTATTAAAAAATATAATTGATATTTAAAAATGCCAGATGTATAACATGACTGAACACTATACAGCGCGAATAATAGCAAAACATATTTGTCAGATAATGAAGGAATTTGTAAGCAAACAGGGTAAAATAACAATAGACTCAATGTGCTAAAAATAAACCGTAAAGCTTTAAACGTGTTATTATTTTATTAGAACAATCGCATAATATTTTTCAAATACACTATAATTTCAAGCCTCTTTCATATTTATGAAAAGAAAGTGGGGTTATTAAAGATAATAAAGTGGATGAAACGTTTACTTCATAATAACATGTAATTTCTATTGACCTCCTTGTAATTAAGCTTCGTCGTCGTAAGGACTTTATTTGAAATATCAGCTGATATATTCCCATAGGAACTTGACATACGTTTAATGTTTATAATTGTATTGATTACAATGTATTTTTTTAGTACTAGGATTTTTTTAGTTGGAAGGTATTTCACAGTAGAAATATATATAATTATATTTATTTGTTTGCGAGGGACCGGCTGAGTATATACAATGGGAGTGTATTTCTGCCCTCATGCAGGCCATCCTGAGTGGGCTGGAAGAGTATAATATCACGTACAACTCTGAAATACAAAGCCGTGCATGGCAGTTGGCATTGCGTTGGCCGTCTTGTGGCATCTGCCATCCACCCACATCGTAGACAGACACATGGAGTGTTAAGTGGGAACTAGATAAGTAGTGACATCTAGTCTAAAACAACCCTAACGAAAACTCTAACATGTTCAACTAGATGGCGCTAAAATTCAGGTTTTATAATTCTTGAAATTTTGAAAACAAAACATAAGGAGGTAACAAGGTGTCTAGGAAAACAGGGGAAAATACTTAAAAACCAGAGAAATAATAATTATCATATTTCGTAAGTTGATTTTGGACTAATAAACCGGCGGGGAAACGCAATGTAGTGGGTTCGGCTCCCATACTGAGATAAACGTCTGCGTGATCCAGAAATGTTTGTTTATGGTTTGTGGGACCGAAAAATTTCTCAAGGTCCTAATTTAAGAACAATAGACTTATCTCAGTATAGGATGTCATTTACTTGAAAATCTGTCGGATGTATCTGTATATTAAGAAAATATTAGGTAAAGTGTTGTTTTCCGTGCCAGGGAGAAAACAATATTATTAACAGTTGAGAGAATATCAATTTATCCTTATACTGTGTTGGTAACCTCAAATGAGTGACGTTAGCTGATGAATAAGGCCACTACGCCACCAAACAAATCACAAACACTAAATAAACTAGAATTTTATTATTTACTAGCATTTGCTCACAAATACGTCCGATTTAAAGTCATATTCCGTAATAAAAGTAACTCATACAACAGTAGGTACTTATGGATGTTAAAGTTAAATGTTTAAAGATTACTTAGATACGCACCACCTAGAAACGCCCACAACCTTAAAAGAATCAATGATCAGTGCTATCTGCCATAAAGGAGATGAAACGAGATATGGGAACGGACAGGGGAGTGTTACCTGACCGGTGATATGTAAGAGTCAGTCTGGGTGGGTACCACCGCAATGTCTATTTCTACCGCCAGTCAGCAGTGTGTATGCAGTGTTGTGTTTCGGTTTGAAGGACATTGTAGCCCGTGTAACTACTGGACATAATGAGAATTAACATCTTATGTCTCAGAATGACGAGCGCAGTGGAATGCCACACAGTACTTTGTAACTCAAGGCGCTGTATGGTTTTACTACTGTTTATGGGCGGTCGTATCGCTTACCATCAGGTGAACGGCTTGCTCGTCTCGTCATTCAATGCCATAAAAAAACCATAGAAGAATGTAGGTTGGTGGATACGGACAGGTAAATTTTATCCTAGAATGATTTAGCTTGGCACGCACTAGCCAATAAGTTTTATGAAAATGCCCCAAACAGACAGGCACACGGATTTGATATACGTTTTGACGCAATCATATTGCTTGGTGATAACTGATAAGATAAAGGGAGAGAATCTAATTATCGCACGCCATGACTCCGTTATCAAGGTTCTAATTATAATTGCTACGTTGAATTACACAAGCGACCTCATCTTGGTTATCTTTTCATCTTGTATTGTGATTAATGCTATAAGTACAGTTCCACAATGTTGAGTAAGACATCATATGGTCGAAAGGGCTTTTACGACTAGCTTTTCGTTAATCCCCTCTGGCAGGTCTTCCTGGGTAAATCGTACTAGAAAACACAGCGTTGCCACAAGACCTTTCACACAACTCTTCTACAGTGTCTCAGGCATCACACTAAAAGACGAAGGTGGGAATATATTCACCTCAACACTCAGCTCAAGCTAACTCTGTCATGGATAGCCCAAGATACAGACTATGCGTAGTTTGGGTACCTCTGGAAATTCTCGTTTTAAGAATCTCATAGTTTTGTTTGTTCGTTTTAAATAGAATTGATTCTGTGTAAGTCTATTTTTTTTAAATTAACGATTTTCATTTTCATATAGATAAGAGCATGAGAGAATATTATCCTTATTATCGCACCATTTGAATTTTTTTCAAGATCCTAGTTCTAATTACCACATGTCACAGTTTTCTAACCAACTCTATCTTAGAAACTGTTTGTTTTTGATAAATAAGTTTGCATAGACACCGAGCCTCGCCATTAAAATTATCGAGGTACAGGTAAAATAGAGGTCACTGGGCTAAAAAATGTAAATAAACTTTTACTTGAGATTTTACAACCAGATTGAATTGTACTTCTAAGTGGATTTTGTCTCTACCTGCGCATAAGGGCAGGTGCGATAGCTCACTTGAATAAAAGAACACGTTTATTTTTTGATACCAAGCAACAATGGACAATCGGTCCTGTAGCCAATGCTTTTCTATAAGCGTTAGCGCCAATAGAACAGAAAATAATGTATGCGAATGACATATATCTGATCGACAAGTCTAGCACAAGGATACGCTATTCCCATACATTCGTTACTATTCTGTTGGCTCTAAAGCATCTTGGCTACAGGCGTCGGTGTTGTTTTGATTGGAAAAACATTTTAGCCAGTGTAATTACCGGACATTTAACCGGTGAAGATGATGTCTCAGGAATAGCATAACGAGCGCAATAGTTACTAGCTTCAAAAGACTTTATATTTTGTGTTTTGATTGTTGTGGCTACTGTTTAAGTGTGAGGCGTTTACCATCAGAAAAGATGGTTGCTCGTCTCTACATTGCGTTGTATAAAAAAGCGTTTACTTTTTAACTAACTTTTATCCGACAACGGAAGATGTATATAAATTCTGCTATTCCTTAAGGTTGAGAGATGAAAGATGTTACGTCGAAAATCTCATATAATAAGGGTTGATCTTCAATATCCTACTAGAACTACGATTTAGTCGTCCATTTTATCGACCACAAAGACTCACCGAAGAAGGTTTCGTGTAATCCGAAGTGATATTCCTCGATCCATTTATAGAGCCGTAGCCTGTTGACGTGGGGGAGCTGAGACTACCGCCAGGAGAACTCAATCTCCCTGGCGAAACTCCCCTGCCGATGGGAGAACTGGTCCTACCAGGGGAGCTGGTCCGCCCACCGGGGGAAGACGTCCTGCCACCTGGACTGCCAACGCGAGCGCCAGGGTTGATCGAATTCTGAAGATCTGCGAGCAGGGCATCTGGAATTTGAAGAGTGGAGTGTTAAAGCTAATTAAAGTTTTAAAAATATGCTTTTATGGCGGACAATACGGTAAATTTTCGCTCAGCAGAATCAATACTGAGACATCAAAACAAAGTTCGACAAACTGCTGGTTTAAATAAACAATCCGGAATGGCTTATTTTGATACCAATCGGAATAAACCATTACTCTCGGAATCGATCTGAAGGTAGCTATTGATATCTTTTTGATCTCGGCCGTAATACAAATATCTATACCCAAACATAAACAAATATACAAAAATCTTTTGAAATTCATAATTATAAATACCTCTACACGACATATTCCGCTATACATAGTTACAGGAATATATTATGTCGTATTCCATAACAAAAACGGAATTCCCTAAGCTATTATACATAATCCTTAAAAATAACAAAGGAAAAAATCAATTCTCACCTGGGATAACAAAAAACCCCAAGTACTTCGTAACTACAACTAAGTATTGTTCTCTATAATCCTAATTCAAAGAAACTCTGGTTCTATACAATGACGTTCACAGCTTACAGAATTGAACCTTTAGAATTTCCAGGAATATTATTGTCGATTCATTTGGAAGGACTTTGTTTGTAACATTGTACACGCATTGATGCGGTTGAAGTTGGCTCAGAATGCGTGTTTACTACGCTAGTTGTGATATACATACAGCTCTCAGCATCACAGATGTATCCCATAAGGGTAGGCAGAGACTATGGATTCCCACTTTGCCCGATTCTGGCAAACTACTTCCTGTACCTTCATCAATCTTTCTATGCATAGTCGTGAATCGTTATATTTATACTAGTTATATATACATATAGCTTAGTGTATATTCTTATAGAGCGGCCATGCTCAACCATTTTGTGACGCGAGCCACAATGACGTCACGTTTGTGGTGGCCACGGGTAAAGAAAAGGTGCCTCAGAGCACAACGTACTACTTCAGTTTCTAAAACCTTATTACAATGTCAAGTTTTATTTATTTTAATCAAAGTATTCCCAATTAACTGAATGATTTTATTCTAATAGGGTAAGTATACAGCTGAAGCGATCTTGGGTTAATTTATTTAGTTTTAGTGATTTTTTGAATTCAGACGAGTCATTCAAAAGCTCGTCGGGACTCGGTCCGCAGGTTGAGTATCGCTTCAGGGGCGGTTGCGGACAACTTAGACGTGAGTCGGAGGAAGCCCGCAGCCGTCCCTAATGCGCCGAAGATGGCCACCGCGGAGTTTTGGTGGGTAATCCGTGCGTCGGGCGGTCGCCCGACGTTTTCCATCTCTCCGGGCGGCTCAACGTCGGGTCGTAAGGCATGGTGAACAAAAAAAAAAAATAGAGACAGCTTCTATGGACTGTGGGCTTTGTGAGAGTCCTGGATTCAATATGGTCGACACTTTGTATTTTTTTTTAATATTTTTCCAATACTGATTCCAGAGTCGCTATAAGGTAGACGGGTAGTTGTAAAATGTCTACATCTTGCTGGAAAAAGTATATTGCATGGACTCCAGTCAACGTAACTATTTATTACATAAAAAAAATATTTGGATAAGTTCAGTAGTTACAGGGATTTCCCGCTACAAACTGACACACTAATTTAGACATTTTACCATTTTATAGAAGTGTAAATTACATTTTCAAATAATTTGAGAACAAATTAAAAATACACACTACAAAAAATCCACTGGCAGATTATTGGAAATCCCCGTGTTCTAAACAGGAAGGCAATAAAAAAAACTGGATTCACAATAGAAACACATATCGGAGGTATGTCCAAAAATAACTCGTGGTAGTAGAATTTATAGCATTTCGAAACAATAAGTACATAACATTTTCCTTTTAATGCTGGGGCCACACTTATATTGAATAATTATAATTAATTATCGCATTAAGATGTAATCGGGATTCATCGAAATAATAAGGCATAGATACATTATTAATTATTGAAATATTAACAATTAGCATGCATGTAGATAATTTCATTCAATATGACGCGCGCTACCAATTTTTGAGCGGGAATTTCGCGGATTAAAAGAGGTCTTTGATTATTCATCGTAGTGTTTATAAACTCATAGGTTGCGCACTTGAACTGTAAGCGATTAGGAAACTTAGAGGGGCTCATCGTGGATGGCATTATCTATAGCTTGAAATATATAAATAACGGCTAATTGAACGCATTGCCAATGACATCATATTGTTGCGCTTCGTGCGAGTTGTTCTAATTGGTTGAAATTAATATGTGGCACGGACGATGTTCATTTATCGTACCGCGGTTACTGTACATGACTTTAATGTTGGTTTAAGTTCGAATCAGGGAAAGACCGTTGCAATGTTTGTTCAAAATTCACAACGATGACTACGCAATGGTATGTCAGGGTTCTTAGGAAATGTCGGGCTTAGCAGTAATTTTGAATCAACGGTCTTCTCTTTGGTTGTGAACTTGGGTCCTCATAATATAGTCCAATTTTTGTACAGGCTTTGTGATATTTTTTTACTGTCTATAACCCTGCTATTGTTCATAAGCAATGGTTTACAAAATCAATAAATTTTCGTAGGTTCTCGCTTGGAAATAAGGTTTCAATATTGTGCAGTAGATGTTAATAACCTTAAGTAATGCTTAGTACAAATCCTCTTATACGTTTTCTAATTATTTCAAGTTGTTTTTTTTTTCTATATATTTCTTTCTCTGTACAGCTTTTATGTTTTTGTGACAATAGCACGGTACAGTAGTACATTAAACGAGCGCTGTTTAATTTAAAAAGGTAATTAAAGCATGATTTGAGAAAATTCAGGTAAAACCGATATAAACATATTTAAGTGTCTTTAAAAACGAAAATGCTATATCGATTAGGATGTAGACCATGAGATGTGCTAATTTATGACTATTAAAAGGAATAAAGATTCCTTTTTCAGTAGAAATAAAGCAAAGACTACATTTTGTTACTTAAAAATAAAAATGACGCTAATAAATAATAAATGGTACAGATGTACACCAATAAAGCACAATACTCATTTATATTCCTTGTACATTTGCTTGAGTGTAAACATAGCGTTTTTACGATTTTTCAATATGTACAAGTGTGAGTCAAGGTAAAAGATGGCGTAATAAAACCATTCAAATATTTGTGGCTATCGTTAAAAATATTATTAGAACGTATGGTATAGCTAATAATGTATGTTCAGCATTTATGAATAGAATAACGTTTTTTTTATGGCATCGAATGACGAGACAAGCATGCCGTTCGCCTGATGGTAAGCGATACGACCATAAACAGTACAAAAACCATCCAGCACCTTGAGTTACAAAGTACTGTTTGGCATTCCACTGCGCTCGTCATCCTGAGACATAAGATGTTAAGTCTCATTATGTACTGTAGTTACACAGGGTACAATGCCCTTCAAACCGAAACACAACAGTGCATGCACACTGCTGCCTGACGGTAGAAATAGACATTGCGGTGGTACCCACCCAGACGGACTCTTACATATGAGTAATGAGAGTTCTACCACCAGTAAGTAACGTATCTTATATTGTCTTTTTTATCACGCTGTTCATGTGTGTAGATGCTTTTGCTTGCTGGGCAGAATATAATTATGATATGCATTACTTTCAAATTGTAATTAACAATAATTCGAACCTTTCGTCGGTTGCGATCCTTTCGTCCTGCAAGACTTGTTTGACAAGAACTAGTTTGCTTTTCGGAGGGTTCAACGCCTTCTCAACTCTCGTTTAAACATGAACTAAATTTTATAATTGTGCCGTGTTGTTCACATAATAAACACCATAATCCCTTATCGGTCACGTATGAAACCTCTTCTCAGCGCAGATAAGAAAATTCGTACGTGAAGTTCAAAGTATCTATTTATGAGATAAAATTAATTGATTCATCTCAATATGATCAACAGGCATCATTGTTATCATGTCGGAATAAAAATCATGACTAATAAAAATATATAGAAAACAATATACCTAGTCCTTCACAAGCTTCATAAACTTCGGCATATTTCATTTCCGTCTTCGAATTTGTGTGGGGTTTTATTATTTTTCCGTATATATCGTCGTTCACTGTATAATGTGTACTCGACATATCGATAAAAAAATACAATCGATTTTTAATAAAAATATTTTACACTCGGAAACTGTTCACATTTAACTGGCCGCGGAGAATTCGCGAGAAACGTCATAAAAATAAAAAATAAACAACACAACCAAGGGCGGAGGAAGGGATTCTAAATTTAAATATCTCAGCCTTCGTACAAGGCGCGAGCGACTCTCTTATGGGCTAATGCAGTACTGATTCACCTCAAGCGCAGACCGCAAAAATCGCTAACAGTCTAACACATTGTTCACGTAAATATTTGTGGTTTTAAAACGTTCGCGTTGACGGTGCTTCAAGCGCTGCAATTATTTTTATGTCTGTATTCATAGCTCGTTTGCCATGAGGATAATAGGCGGGTGATCGCGATCAATAGTAGTTGGAATTAATCTGTGTTTCACTGACGCGACGTAATATATTTTGTAATTATGAACCACAAGCGCTTTAATTGCTGGAAGGTACACAATTATCAATGAACTGGCTGACACCGCTTTGATAATGAAGACTTGAGGCGTCATACCAGGATGACGCGCGCTCGGCGGAATTTGTCTTCTTTCTCTCTCACAAGGAGTGTAGTTTAGGACACAAGGGCTAATGTTTGATTAGCAAGAGCTTTCAGAATTAATATTTATTAAAACCACGATAAAAGTGGTTTAAAATGCTTTAACAGTTATGTTTTATTACTTGAGCGAACAAAGGAGAGAGGTTGCAAAATGCGATTTTTCGAAATCTCGATGGTTCACAATACCTTTACGGTAATATTTTTTACAAACATTTTGAATTTTTTGTGAATAATTATTTTGCGTGAAGACCATCTGCAATCACCTCAATGTGTTTTTTGGTGTCTTTCTTTCCTTATTTATATTTTTAGATTTATGCGTACGCTAAATAAATCTTATTACAAACCGTAATACCGTCTTATTCATTAGTAGAGCTTGTTTATCCAAATACCCATGCAGAAGAGATGGGAAATAGAAATTTTACGCATACGGTTAACTAAAACCAAAATTTGCCTTAAAATTCCTTCGTTAGGCCCTCGACTTGTGCTATATTGCAGAAAATATTATTTAATAAATCCATAATTTAATAAATTTTCCGGGATAAAAAGTCCAGCTATAAATTTTCCCAGGCTAAAAAGTAGCCTAAGTCCTTCCCAAGGTCTCAAACTACCTCCATACGATATTCCTAATTATATTGAAATCCATTCGGTAGTTGAGTGTATCGAGCTCAGACAGACTGACAGACACGGTAGGAGACTTTGTTTTATAATATATAAGGATTATATATACTCTGTAACATCTAGAATATTACGCCTTTCCAATTGGTAATCCTTTATGATCAGCTTAGCTACGTGTTCGCATGCTTTTCCATATACAAAACACGAACGTAATAATATACACACACTAGCTTTTGCCCGCAGCTCCGCCAGCGTTAATAAGTTTTTCCGGCATAAAAGTACATACATATAAACCTTCCTATTGAATCACTCTCATAAAAATCCGATGTGTAGTTTTAAAGATCTAAGCATACATAGGGACAGACAGCGGGACGACTGTGTTTTATACTATGTGAAAATTATGAGAAAATATTAAAAAAAAAAGAACTATTTAAGGCACCGTGTGATATGTAGCTAACCAAGTCCATTCAATTGGTATAATTCGCGACTAATCAGCGTATTGCCGAATTCTCGTGAGCATGAAATAATATTTAAAGAACCTGACGCAGCATGTTGATTGTTTTTAAAACAATTTCGATTAATATCTTATGAGTTGCACTTTTACTTGCAATCACAATCATCAAAAAAGTTAAATTTAAAACAGTGACATCTGTTATTTGAAAATGGAAACAATGAACGCTAACATGCGTGATGCAGATTAATTTGTCTAAATTTGTATTTCTTCTCAGCCTCATTTTATCACAAAAGCCATTTTTTTCTGTGGAACTTAAGTTTGTGGCTAAGTGCATTTTTGAAAATATTTCGTAATGCCCAAAATATATTTTCAATTTTTGATTCGTGGTGCTTTAACATGGTTTTTTTTTAAGTTACACTATTTATCAATCACTTCGTTACTCAGAAATACCTACTTCATACAATAATTTAATGCATGCAGACGGCTTGTAGGAATACCGAATGCAGACACTGAATCTGTTACAATTGCTGACTTTGAGCGATAACTTCCAGGAAAATTATAATAAACACAACAATTTTTGTTTCATACATGCATTGTCTCATCGTATTGCTGTAAAACGTTATCTAAATTATTTTTTTAACAATTGTACTTATTTCTGTCAGTAATGAACTTTCCTTAAAAGAAATCCAATCATAAAGTGTTTATTTATTTGATACCGCAATAAAAAAAATTAAACATTATGAAGTAATTAGAATAAGTATAATATTAAAACGTAACGATTCTTTGTTAATAATTGAATAACACTTATAAGTAACATCATTATTGTGTTTATAATTTATGAAAATATCTTTTGCATCTTAGCCCCGTGGCCGTAACTTACAACGTCATCCGCGAGATAAGGTGTCTGATTATAACCCACATTGCAAGTTATTATATTCTAATGAAAATTACCGTCATAAAATATAGGCGGCGTTATTTCTTAGGATACATAAACATGGAAAAACTTGATGCATGTTGAATATCCGCGACTATTACTTACAAAGTAAATAGTAAGAAAACGCCTAGTGGAATTATGTTAGCAAACACACGCCAAGGGGAATGTCGTATCAATGTGCTTGTAGGCGTTGTGCGCACCAAGACCTTTTGTCAACTTTGTTTGTTTTGTGATACATAAATGTAATTGAATTAAAAATACTCAATATACCATCAAATGTATTTTTTAATTCAAATACAATTTGCAGGATTTTGCGTACACTATGACTGTAAATACAGTCAATACAATATTATGTTAATTACGGACTGTAATTAACATAATATTGTAGCAGAGTTAATTAAACAACGGCGCGAAGCTGCATTTAATTTTCAAAATTATGTAAAATTAATAACGCGTAGTGTATGTAGTACCTATTTAAATTCATGTAGATCGTCACGCGGTACGCTAATGGTTTTCTAGTAATGTTCCTAGTTAACTTACTCTGAATAAATAAATAGATATCTTATTAATATTAATACAATGATGGCTACATTGGGGTTATAACAAGATCCAACGCGGTCAAAAAGCCCCAAGGCAAGAAGATCACAGTTACTGGACAAACAATTCACAAGCCCTGCGAATGACAGGAGCACTTTAACTCCTAATGTTCATCAGAAGACTCCACGTGACTTTGAGTTTATATTTTCTAACAACAAAAATAAAGTGCATTGATTGGAACTTTATTTTTGTTTATATTTTCGATTTGGGGCAGCGAAACCTGAGTTGAGCCAGGCATCCATTGGACTGGACTGTAAGATTTCTGTCGCTGGGAGTTTTTTTATTTTTCTTTGCCGAGCTAAATAAATAATTATTTAATTTTTTTTTTACATCTTTCTTGTACACCAAGAAGAAAAAATATACTCTACTTAATATTAAAATCAATATAAGTAGGGGTGGTACAAATGCCGGTCTTTAATGCCTTCAAAAGCCTAATATATGTATTTCGCAGCCTCACCTCTACAATTATTAGTAAATAAACAACTTACCACGGTTTTCAATAAACAATTCATGGTTTTTTCGATCAATCGCGAAAACGGACCAATCAGAACTAAGTTTTTGGACATGGTTTTAAATTACTTATCTTGATTGGTTTGTTCTCGGGATCGGATCGAAGATTAAGATTAGCATCATTTATTGAAAACGGCTGTGAGCCGATTGGAAATTACTCAATGAATCCCTTATATGTATATCATCTTGACTCCTAAACTCTCTAAACCTTATCTTAACGCTGTATACGTTTGTTATAGTTATTCAACGTTTTGTCTCTCCCCTCTGAAGGTAAACATCACTCAACAAAGCAAGACTAAACACTGGATAATTTTCACAGACGTACACAAGGTTTATTAGTTAAAGGGTAAGTGTGGACACTGAACTTTTTAAATTTTCATCATATTGTAAAAAAATACCATTGTATTATGAGCAAATTATATTCCCCTCATCATCGAAGTTACCATTCTTAAATTCAGTTCCGTTAAATCAAGACTAGGTTCATATTTCCTATACCTCGACCTTGAAAAAATAACTACATCTGAAGGTATAGACAATACATCGGTATAGATATGCGGTTCCAAGCCACAAGGTTATCTGTCCAGTCAACTCTACCTAACATATAGGCTCGAACCTTCACTTATGTTTGATAACACCACATACAAGCTAGTTTTAGTGTTATGGCAGGAAATCTGACCAACTTCAATGATTCTTATGAATTTTCTGAGAGGTACGTTAACTGTGTATCTAACGATGATCTAATTAATGACTATGCTGTAAAAAATCAAAAACTCCACACCAAATTATAAACATACTTCGAAAATAGTAGAAAAGAGTACTATCTAGTATCTTGTAGTGACTATGAATACACAAGTAAAACATTCTAAAGTAAGATAATAAAACACTTAAATACTAAGACATGTAAAAAATGATTTCAAAGGACGATCACCTGAATGAAACAACAAAACACTGCAAACCTAATTGATGCGATTATGCAAGATTTGTTTACCGAGTGATTCCCGCACGTCCCACTAACACGGAACCAATATAGCGCAAGGCCGTCCAATAAAAGCGCCCTGACTCAGCGACTCCAACTCCTCACCACGACTTACCGAGATACGAACTGAAGTCTGTGAAGTATTTCCTCCAATCGGCGGCCTTCAATTGTGGCGGGCTCGACGGCGCTCTCTCCACGCTGTACTTCCTCTCCAGCACGGGGGAGAAAGACACGGTTTTGGGGGATGCAGAGCGCGTGCGCACCGATGCCATCCCTCTTGCTATATAAAGCGGAACGTGACAATTTCACGTACAGTCGTGGTCGCGTCGCGGCCTGGAGTAGACTGGTTATTTTTGGTATGATGCAGGGTTATCTGCGGAGCGAGCGACGGCCGGTGATAGCGCGGTCACACTGCGACACGGCGACAGACGCGAGCGACGTTCTATTCCCGTCAGGTGGACGTTTCCGCCGAATCTTTCACAACTGATCGTTGACTTCATTAACCTCTTTATTTACAAAGGTGAGGAGTAAAATGTTGTATTTGCGTCGGGTTTTTGGTTACATAACGCGTCGATTTTGGCGGCGGCGGCACGTGGGCGGCCGGCGCCCTACAGTGATCGCTCACGTGGTCAACGCGTAAACAAAATTATCCCGATACGTGATGCGTGCGATTCGTCAGCTCGTTATTCATAACTTCTTTGAAGATTTCTTAAATGCGTGTAAATATAGTTGAGAGTTACAATAACGAAATATATTATTGGCAAATGTCTGTGATAATTCTTGTTTATAATTCTTATGTAAAGGCATAGAGATAATTTATTTGTACGCTCTTAATCAATGTGAGAAGACATTATCAATGACGATATATCATAAAATTATTCTAATGAGTCATAGAAGAAACAAGAAACAACCATTTCATTACCTATAATATAAGTCTGATGATATGTATAAATACAGGAATAGGACCGATGATGGGAAGACCAGTTTTTCATAGCCTTTCACGGATACCTATTGCCGAAAAATTTTTACAGGTTCTTTTTCAAACCGATTTTTCAAAAAACCAAACTAAAAAGCTGTTAAATAATACACTTGGGGCGATTTCACCGGTTGTTGATAAATGCTACTCGTTACATAAATGTATAAGCCGATCAAACACAATAGTCACATTGTAATCTAGGAGCATAGATAATAATGTAACTTTTGTACATTTATGTGCAAATAGCGTTTATGAGCAAGCAGTGAAATCGGTCCTTACAAATATAAAGTAACAAATTTGACGAGAACGAGTAAAAAACGTAATGTCGACAGATTGCGACAATACACTCACCACGTAAATGGAATCAGCAATGAATGACTTTAACGATCTTGCCGTGTAAACAGTTGGTAGTTCTGAGTTATCATGAGTTTCGACTTAAAACAATTGATGAAATTGTGTTACTCTTGTGTTTAATTAACATAGATATGATAAAAGATCATAATAAATAAAACAACAGAATGACGATACTGACAAGACGTTAGCGTGATGAGAAGCGCCACGACGCCTCATAGGAATTAGGAAGTTGGAACTAACAACAACACTCTGTAGGTAATTACAGAGTATAGCATATCTACACATCCGCTCGTTAGCCGAGGTATTCAATGGCAACTAGGCAACAGCACCCCGAATCTAAAACGTAAAACTAATAACTAGCCATGACCTACATTAATCAGTACAAGTAGACTCGGTCTACGCTATTTAACCTTAAATATGGTTATTTCTAATATCAATTAATTAATGTTTTATGATTACACAATTTTGATTAATGTCGCTCTTCTTTGAACTAAAGCGCAGATATAACCTTAGCCAAGGTCTACAGTGCAAATAAACACTGACTCACGTGGACCATTTCATCATATAATTCTCGTAAAATTATCGCAAACGATCAAATTCTAGATGTAATGGATCAATAATTGGCGGCTTTGGAGCATTGTTCCACGTCCAGCATGTGGGCGAGGCACATCCGAGTGGGCGGCCCCGATGGGAGCCGAAGGTCAAAACCGTAACGTATAGGCCAAGACACGGCACCGACTATGTCATGGACAAATATGAACATAGTTTATGATATCGGTAATCTATTCTGAAACTTATTATAGATTTTTTGGTTTGGCTCTGGTTCTGAAGGTTCTCTGACTTTAAGTAGAATATTTCTTACTGCAATTGTAGACATAGGAGCAAACGGTATCCGCAGTCCATGGACTGTGGCAATGCTAAAGGCACAGCCAAGCCATAAAGGCGGGCACGGTACGGTGTTTCGGGGGCTTCTGAGCCCCCGCAACAGGAAAAGGACCGCAACAGCGGTACGTGCAGGGGCGGTTGCGGACGACAACTTAGACGTGAGTCGGAGGAAGCCCGCAGCCGTCCCTAATGCGCCGAAGATGGCCGTTTTAAAGAAAAAAAAAAAAAAAAACAGCCAAGCCATAAAGAGTATCATAATGAAGAACTCTTATTTTCCTAAATGTATTTGTATACCAAATACATTTTGGAAGACAGTTCAGAGATATTTTTCCTAAACTACACCGATAGATGCCATTGGACATAAAAATAATACTTTATAAGAAAAACAGGGGAAAACTGATCATTTTTTCTTAAAAAAATCTATAAATATTTTTACGACGACCTTTTTAAGGTCCCAAAACTACTATTTTTGTTTGTAACCAATCCTAAAAGCCTGCAGCAGTACGTATTTTTTGGATTTCTAACATGAAAATCTGTGTCAAGTTTTTCCGGTGAACTTTAACTTTTTTTAACGAAAACTTTTGGAATATATTTGGAAGCCTAAACTAAAAACAGAGGATTTCCAAAAAACTGTACTGATACTGATCTACAGTTAAAACTGTAGAGTTGGCATCACTGTTTAACGGATAATAACACAAGTCATTACTTGTAATACTAAAGCTCCAAGAGATTATAATCCTTTCGAAAATTGGCTCATCTCACTCTTAACTGTACGTAGAAGGAAGTTCCATTAAACAAACTTCAACAATCGAACCGCAAGTATCCAAGAAATGTGTAATCAATCAACACCACTCACTTTACAAGTTTTCCGTGTGACCCAATTCGCAACGAGTTAACTGACGATGGATAACAACACACTAAAAATAATACTCGCCAGTACAAATGCAACAGTCAATAAATGTTCCGCAAATAGAAACTCAACACCGTGAACTGCAATTAACAGCAACTAGCGACTAGCAACTTCATAACTACTTATTGCATTTGGGGAACAAACATGACCCGACTAATGGGAGATGAATTACAAAACATTCGCTATGGAATTGTTGAATTATGAATTGATTATGGTGCTGGAGATCGCTGCAAAATGCTGCGTAGACTTTCCTTGGAATCAATCTCTATACTATGGTAGAATATGGTAGTCTCTAAAGGATTGTCTTCACAATAGGGAAATACAAGCTGAAGTAGACTTAAATAAAGATACTACAGATGCGCAAAAATACAATCTTTGCTCTTTTCAAACAATATTGAACCAGAAAACGCACCTGACGCTTTCAGCTTTAAAATACATTTTGGAAAAATATACAGAAGCTGTTCTTTGGAAGCATCGTGAATTGTCATTATTAATGAACATTGAGTTCTCGGTCAAACAAACATGGAGGTAGTTAGTGTAACTAAAGCGTGGAACAGTGTTGAAACAGTTTTAACTGTTTACATAACTGCTATTTTACTTTAAGTGGATTTGTTAAGTTACGTATGGTAACGAAATTAGTGATGTGGCATATTTGGTGCAGGTACTCCAAAATAGTATAAAATACAGCGTGCCCCAGGAAATTAGTTTGAAGCGGCGAGGTTTCGATGTGCAGATCATGTGCAGATTACAGTATTACACTAAATTATAGTGGCACTCGAATTGTGTAGTTTGCGAATTATGAATGTCATTCGTGTTCTCAGATATTGGTGTAATTTTGCTCTAATTGTAATTATATAAATGTTATAAATTATAGACTGCAGATAAAAAATTACAATTCAGTAACTTTACGTAAATGATCAAAAAGAAATATCAGTCAAATCTCATGAAAAATCGCAATTAGCCTTGACTGGATATTCACTCAAATTCCAATATATATTAGGTACAATTACATTGCAATTAATATAAGACACTAGAGCATTATCCACCCACGAAGGTGCTATGAAGATATTCAATGTCAGTACAAATCTCTCGAGTAATTAATTATGAATTCGATTCCCACGAGGTGGGAGATCATTAATTCTTTGTCATGTTCTATTGATTTTATTTTCCGAGTTCTTGAGTTTAACATTTTATAGCACTGTCACATCATACTGACGACATTCGCTCAATAGTACTTCATTGTTATTTAATTAATGTGAAACTTTGTGAAGATGCATGAGGGTTAAGATGTAAATACACCAAATGTAAGCAAACCAAACTTAAGCTACTTCTTATTTCGTAACATATTATTTTTACATTATGAAACTTACAAGTTATAAGTTTAGTGATGTGGAAAATATTTAATTCGCCTAACTAATGTCCTGTATTTATTCTTGTAAACAGTCTTTGATAACTTTTTTAAAATTTCATATGGAATAATTTTTTACTCATCCAATTTTATTCTGCTTGAATCCGCAAGCCCCGCGACGGACACCGGTGTCCATATATGTGTACCATATAGGGTTTTCCCATACATCTATACTATACTTAATATTATAAAGCTGAAGAGTTTGTTTGTTTGAACGCGATAATCTTACGACTTACTGAACCGATTTTGAAAATTCTTTCACTAATAGGAAGCTACATAACTCCTGAGTGCTATAGGCTACTTTTTATCCCGGGAAAATATTTTTGTCCCGGAAAAGCTTTTTCACGCGGACGGAGCCGCGAGCACTACTAGTCTCTACATATAAGCGGGGCTTGAAGGGTTAATCGGTTTCCCATTTTCAACATATACAGAGTCTTCTACCTTAACTTCAAATTGTTTCCTGTTTTTATCAAATAGTTTCTAATTGTAGTTGTGAGAGGTTTTACATTATTTTCTATGGCATGTTTTATGTTACATTAAATTACTTTTGCCCATCAACTTGCCTGTCTATTAGAGCTGCGCCAAGCAGACTTTTAATTTTCTTTTTAATTATAATCTGTAACGATAAATCTACCCTTTATAACACCGAACTCTGAATGGAGGGTAAGGTCATTAATACATAGCCAGGTATTATTAAACGCGTGTTTTATAGGCCATGGCTAGTTTCTGCGAAGTCAATGCGTTTAGTTTTATATTTTAAGAACGTCATGCAAAATGAATTCATGTGGGCTATGTTTACACTTGCACAAAGTTTTGTGCGTGAACAAATGCATTAGAAAGAGGAATGAATGAACAGAAAATTGTGGAAATCTATACTAATATTATAAAGCTGAAGAGTTTGTTTATTTGAACGCGCTAATCTCAAGAACTACTGAACCGATTTTGACAATTCTTTCACTGATAGGAAGCTACATAACTCCTGAGTGCTATAGGCTACTTTTTATCCCGGGAAAATATTTTTTTTCCCGGAAAAACTTTTACACGCGGGCGGAGCCGCGAGCACTACTAGTTTGTTATAAATCTAAACCAGCAAGATATTTGTGTTTTTACTCTGTAATACTGGAGAGGTTGAGCTTAGTATATCTAATGAAAGACCCCAGCTAATACAAAACAAATTGACATGTGACCAATTATACTACATCCTTAACAGTCGAAGAGTATTGTAAGTGGAACGAAGCCGCGTACATGGACATTTAGGGCGTCTTAATTGTTGTACATCTGCATCACGAACGTGAAGATATTTATATGTCAGGCAGCATCATTTTGTCCTATTCTGCTATGATATACAAATTAATGACGAAGCCACTCGCCTAATGATAAGAAACAAAAAGAAATTAAATATTTATTCGCACAATGGGACACCAAACATTAATTAATTATAAACAAGGTATGGAAATGAGGAAAAAGGAATAAGCGACATGGTTGCCCGTAAAGCTGTGATTCCGCAAAACGCGGCAGACGGCAACGGCAGACGGCAACAGCATGTGCCGCGACAGCAAACGGCACTACTGTGCAGTATTAAATTGTATGAGACCGATTCCGCACACGACGGCAAATGACGCCCGTCAGGACGTCACTTGTCGCGCGTCATTTGCTGTCGTGTGCGGAATTGGTCTCATACAATTTAATAGAACACAGTAGTGCAGTCTGCCGTCGCGGCACATGCTGTTGCGTCTGCCGCGTTCTGCGAAATCACAGCTTTAGGGTTTCTTAATATATGCAGAAAATGTGGCGTGTGTCAAAGACCGTGTTAAGCTCGTTACGATCTACTAAACTATTGAACCTCATAGTTAAAATTACTCGTCAAATATAACAACGGTAATCACAGTAACAATAAATCTATTTTAACTTTTAGGTATAATACAAAACACAACTCTACCTGATATCTACAATCACCTAGAAGTGTTAATATAACGTTCATATAAATAATTCAGTCAGGCGGCGTGCGGGTAACAGATTTTCGCATGCAGCCGCGAAGGTCGATAGAAACATAATACTTCTGGTTAGCAGTTAGCACTACACTACTGAACCACAAATGCGCCTCATTATATCACCAGGAACTTTGTAGGTACTATGTAGTATAAAACATGTAAAGAATATTATTGGAAAACGATTAGTTCTATCAATGGGGAGAATTAGACATTTCTAGCTGATAGTTCTTTCGTATAGATGTTCGTAGGTATCAACATTGTGGTAATTTTTGCCAGCCAGTATAATCACTGGACAATTATAAGCGCGATGACTGCAATATACACCGTATTTAGAATTTCTGATTTACAGACTTTGAAACTAAGTTTTGGAAGCTGTTGCTGAGTTTATGGGCAGTCAATGGGCTTCAATTTTGTTTTAATCTCTTTAATACCTATAAGTTATTACATTAGATATAAAGATGTTGTATTCGAAGATTCTAGAATCCGTATAGTTTTTGCAACATTCTTAACCCAGACCTGTCAAAGTACACGAGTGATGTTTGATGTGAGACGTGCATAGCTGATAGCATACAAAAGACTCGTTAGAGGGACACGTCTCTCAATGGGCTGACAAGATACAACACCTGGATTGAATTAGTATGAATTATATGACAAAGTGGCATTGGATGTAAATTTATTTAAAATATGCGATTAGCATTATCCTCTAGCTAAAATATTTTCAAACATTAGACGATAAATATTGATTTTATTTTGGGGCCAGGACTACAGTACGCGTTTAGTTTAGCATAAAGGTTTCATGACGAATCATATTTTCATAAAACTTTTAGGTACTTCAATAATATCTAATAGGCATGAGGTTGTTTGCTTTTGTACTAATTGTATTTATTGAATCAAATTTCGAGCCAAAACACCAATTTGGCACGGTTCGTTATTGATCATTGCATTGCAATTTCACTAATGGCATTCCAACTAGAAAACTTTTAAAATGTTCATTCTTCAGTATAAAGGAATCACTTCATTCCTACATTCGTACCTACTTATGATAAGTAGCTATCCAGACAACTATCAAGTGGTGCCATTAAAACCCATCACCAACCATCGAAGACCTGCCACAAACACTCCCACTTTGTCACTTCACCTAATTTTGAAACTGATCGGAGCTCATCTATGACTGGACCCTGTCGTGTTCCCATTTTATTTACAAGCAATTAACGCGGTCTTGTAGTCACTGAGACTGTTCTTTGATTCTGTGCTGACATTTAGTTACATCATGGTGTACTAAGCATTAAGGTCAACAATGCAGCAGAGGTCTAAATGTCAAGACTTCTGCATATTTGGAGAACAAAGGTAAGATAATTGATTATAATTGCAAAATCGTATATAATTTACCTAGAAAACAGTTACAGTTTTGTTTACCTCTAAAATTAGATACTGAAATTATCGGTCGTTATTTTTGTTTTAAAAATTAAATTCCATTGCACAAAAATTCTTTTTAACAGCAATGAGAAGTAATTACAGAAGTATTTTCACATTACGAGGAAGTTAACCAAACCAAAAACGATGTTTGGACTTTCGTCTTTCCAAACAAGAACCAAACAAACGCATAAACGCACGCATTAAAAACCTAACACGTGTGATAAGAAACAACAAAGCTTTGATATATTATACGCGCGTACGCAATGCCGCAGTTATTTTGACGTGTACGCTCCAATTACTTCAAAGGGACATAACAAGGCCGTCGCTCACAACACTAACGAACCACTGTATCACTGAAACGCCAACACTACGTGAAACACTCCGGTACCGAATGGAAGATGAGCGATCGGTTGCAACGTCGTGGTCCGACTAACATCGTACGCGGTCTAATGATCTTAGCTTTGGTATTACGCGACTAATGGGGCCGTGGGCGACATCGATGAGGGAAGGTCGCTAACTGGCGGTGGTCACTGGTCACCTATGGCGATGTAGCGGAACGCTGCTTCTAAGAACCATCCGCAGATGGGAATACCGGCCGTGGTGCTTCGGCAGGAATGTCGCCGCAACGTTATTCGCAATATTGTTGCCCGGTTTCGGTGTTTTAATTGGACTGGGGTTGTAAAAAATTTGCATCGACATATTTAGAACTGTCAATCAACAACGACGTTGATTTATAGATTGATTGAATTTGATTTATGTCAACACATAACAAGCAATTACAACAACAAATAAAGGAATGTATACTTCTAATTAGAAATATTATAATCTTCTTGCTTCTAATGCTCAATATGGCGATACGACAGACCATAAACCTACTAAGTTAAAAATAGACGAACAAAGTGTTAATGTGTTTGAAAGGTAAAGTTATCGTAATAATGAAACTACGTTCGAGTCTAAAACTGAAAGAAACAAAAAACCGAATACGGATAATGATCCAAATGGCAACAAAGAGGTGGTGCGAAGTACCGCGAAGCCGTAACAAATCGAATGGTCAATGCCATTTGTGCGGCATGAACCTAATAAAGGCAAGACACAGGGCACTAGACTATTCGTAAGTTTTAAGACAGGTTAGGTAATATACGATATCGGAAAGTAAATACAACTGAGACTTTAAAGTAATCTAAAGTAAATTGAAACGCGTTGTAGTGGTGATGAAAATGTAGAGCTGAATATGTTCAAGTAACAATTTAACCTATTTATTTATTTGGTGCTTTTCATAAACCATTATATATTTTAGCTGGAATCCTCACAACCGAATCTTCAGATAAAATAAATTCGACATAATCACACTCTTCGCATGCTTTCTATCTGAAATAGATCATATACATATATGGGTCCTTCTTGGAGAATTAAACGTTAGTATGGCTAATGAAAAAAAAAACATAAATCATTCAAAACCGTAATCAAATTAAAACTATATACTAATTAATTATCGACAGCTACCTAAGCTTCCACACTCCACAGAATCAGGTGTTATTATCTTAGTGGTAATTAATATGGCGTCTTCCGGGTGGGCAGCGAGTGGGCGACCACTGTGTTTGGTAACTTGTAATATGCGATTCATTTGGACAAAATTGTAGGGCTGGACACGCGCTCCGCTCTATTTTTGGGTCGTTCGAAGATACTTATGTCGAGAACCGTAATTAATAACAATGAGGTGGCTTTTTGTATTCAAATGGAATGTATCCACTAACTCACCGAATTCTGACCCATCAGATTTGATTAGAAGACATTCTTTACTGTGGTTAAGATGGATAAATCTTCATGGTATTCAAACGATATATATGGGCAAGAATAACGGACACCAGAGGCGTTGTATAAATAAAATTTTACTAGGGTGCGAAGCATCTCAGAACGAATACCTACTATCATAAATCTTGTATACCTCGCACCATCTGACATTTACCATCCCAGTCCTGTATTATATACTGCCCACTGCTGAGCACGGGCCTCCTCTGCAACTGAGAGGGTTTTAGATATTATGTTCACCACGATGGCTTCGTGCGGGTTGGCAGACTTCACATACCTTCGAAATTCTTATAGAGAACTTCTCAGATACGCAGTTTTCTTCACGATGTATTCCTTCACAGTTAAAGGGACCGATAATTCATAAATACACACATTTTTTTTTAAGTTAGAGGTGCGTGCCCTTGGGTTTTGAACCTGCGGACACTCGTCTAGGCAGTCCGTTTCAATCCCAACTACGCTATCGCTGGTTCCAACATTTATAGTCTCATATATCCAGTAACTTAAATGGCTTAGAGGCTCTTCAAATTATAAAAAAATAGGCAAACAAATAGATCACCCCAGGGTATCAATTCCACTGGTTAATCCAAGTAGTCAGAAAAATAGTGAGTGTATTGTACATTTTTAAAATGAACTTATGAATCGTTAACAAATTGGATTTGTTCAATCTCTCCTGTTGACATTATGAAACCAAGAATATTTTTTTAAAAGGCAGTGGTATCATCCTGGTCAGCCTATCTAAGCCCTAGATAGATTTGCTTCCAGCGTAAGTAGTGACAATAATGCAAGAAACGAAATTATTAGAGAATCACGCGTGATTTCTTCATAAAAACTATTAAATATATTTACCATGAAACTATGTCTTTCGACATAGATAAATGGAACCTTAATGACAGTAAATGGAGTATAATGATCCATTCCAAATCTCGTCGGAATTCTTAGATTAAACAATATAAAGCCATATAATTGTTTGGGAACATATTAAGATTTCTTTGATGAGGCACATAATTGGGTCTAATCATGATGGTACACGGAACATTTTTATGGGTTTTTATATGGCACGGGACGTATAGAGGTCACTGTACTCTTTATGGACTCATGATAAGAATACTAAACAAGAAGGGTATTGTTATAAAGCCCCAAGCCATTTTTTTTTTCTTATACCAAGCTAAAATAAGCTGTTCTTATTCCTGTTGTAAATTTTTCAAACGTCTCGTATTGTTTCATAGATTTCTTTTGTCTATAAACTGATATAAAGAGATCAAATTTAGAATATTGTATGAATTATTCACAGCTCAGTTTTATCCGTTATTATTCATGCAGGCGTCAGACCGCCATGATCAAAATGGGTACGAGAAACTCGTCTCCCAACATGGGACATTTCGCGGGTCGTGATTCTAACTGCGAATGTGTACGAAATTTAGCATCACTAGTCTCGCGTGGGAAGATTCAGCAAAGAGCTTGGATGGTCGCATTAATACATGTCGAGTTGTTTGATTTGTGTAATCAATTCAGAGTTCAACTCCATTGGCTTATCGCTTAATTGGTCTTGTATTTTAATAGTGGCTTCATGCTGAGGTGATCATGATATCTTGCTCGATTTCTATGTCGGGACAGTTTGCCAGATTCAAAAAACATATTAATTGGCCAGAATTGGAATTTCTGTCCGATTTATCTACAGGCTTTCCAATAACGTTACAAGATAAAATTTATAAACCCCTTTTCTTGTCGGGGTTACAAATAGTTTCGAGCGAGTACTTTAAGAATACATAACGACTTTGACAATTAATGTCTACATTCGTAAAACTAACTGCGAATATTCTAAAATCGTGACACTTTTGGGCGTGGGAACTCCTACCAAGGAATCAAAATGACATTAATACGCGCCATGTTGTATTCAAATAATTAACATTCCCGATTGTGCTCATTGTCCGAAGTCGAACCGATGCACCACGATTTATGGTCAATTGTTCGTCGACGGTTTTTTAAGAACCCATGGTGTTGTCACTGAATTATAAAACAAATACAAAGAACCGTTCGAATACTGTATTTATTATTCGACACTGCGTTTGATAAGTGCATTACATAAAATTTTTTTGGATCGAAAATAAGCTAAGGAATTTTTTGAGAATATATTGACTAGGAATCAGTCGAGGATGATAAGCTCGGAATATATGTTTTATTAAGTAGAATGACAGCACAATAAACTACCACGGTCGCTCAAGTACAACCCAATGCCAGAAGAACTATTGGCGGGGCACTTTAATGGAATGGTTATTCAGTAGTGGAGTGGTAATCATCTGACCTCTTGCCACTAACCGATCGAAATATACATACATACATATACACTCACGCCTGTTATCCCCGAAGGGGTAGGCAGAGGCGCAATTAGTGCACCCACTGTTCGCCGTTATTCCGTCCCATGATGTGATAGGGGGCGAGCCTATCGCCATATCGGGCACAAATTTCAGACTCCGAGCTGATACTGAATAGAAAAACTCAATATCACTATGCCCGACCCGGGAATCGAACCCGAGACCTCAGCATTGCAGTCGATCGAAATATAATAGTAAAATTTCCGTTGCATTTTATAACACCGAAAGATTAATTATCTGTGGTATCTCGTGGTACATGCTCCTTCGAGTCTCTTTGCACAATAAATTGTTAAAAAAAAAAACAAAGAAATTAATCAAATAGACTGGAAAGAGTTGAAAAAAAAAAAACAGGAAGAAAAAAATAAGCATTAAATCTTTTATGGCTTTAACATCCTAAACACTCGTTCCTACCACGTAAACCTCCACTAACGAAGACAAATACCTTCTGTCATTTCTCAAGAAAAAGTTAATAAAATAAACGCTAAATAATTACATACATCTTGCATTCAACAAGCTGCCCATATATACCCTAACTTAATTAATGTGTATGAGAAAATTTCTCCTCGAACACGGAAACTGGTATATAACGAAGGTTTTTCCTAATTAAAAACACCAGATACAAATTGACTGGGAACTGAATGGTGGTGTATGAGTCTTGCCTTATACAGCCTACCCCCTGTTGTCTTCCGTATAGCGAGATGGATTAACAAAAACGTTCTTAATTGCATGTGCAAAAAACTATTGTTTTGGTACATGTATTGAGATTTCAATTGTTATAATATGTCTAGTGATGATCTGCGTCGTGAACAGTTACGTTTCAGGTCCAGGCAGATAATCTTCGACCCGAGATTCAAGCAGAGGGTGAAGGTTAGGTGTGGTATACGAGAATAAGATATTTACTTAGAACACAACTTTGTCCATTCAGGACACTCAAGTATGATTTGCAAGACCAGCGCCTGTTAACCTACCCTATTCTGTGTCTAAGTGGAGAACATACTCTTATTCCAAAAAGGAGTCAATCTTTGTGTTATATAATGAGTAATCATGACTGTAATGGTTTTTTTTTAAGGTAATTATGCGTAGTTGTCTGAGTCTCAATCTCAAGAACGAAATCAGTCTGAGCAGGGTAAAAACAAACGCCAAATTGCAATCTTATTGGCGCCAATTAATGAGTATTTTGCATAGATTCGCTAGGTGAGTACTATGCGCCAAGGTAATCCTACACTACCTCGGAAATGAGCTAGAAAAGTATATAATTCATATCTCAGCGATAGTGGTTATTGTCTTAAATAAGATAAAAGGCTACTTAATTTTTTAATTAGTTCTGGGAATCGCACTTAAAACTTAAGTTTAATTTTGAAAGTTTTAGTTTTCTTTCGTAATTTTTATCATTTTCTTGGTAATAATTAGCGAAGTTACGAGTTTGATTCCCAGGTCGGGCAACATTGCGTGGGTATTCCTAGCAAGGTCTGCCCAGGATTGAGTCATATCAGACAGGCGGCTGGTCATGAAAACTAGGATAAATCAATTCAAAAACATCCTTGAAAAAGTTTGTGGCAAAGAGAGCAAGTAGTCGATTTTTAACCAGAAAACATAGTAACATACACGTATCAGATACTGCGTATCTATATTCATTATGTACTTAACCAAGTCAAACACTGATCAAATAAATTATCTCCGAAAAGGCCAGACCAGGATTACCTTTAACCGGTGAAAATGTATGAGAAGAACTATGAACGTGCAAGAGGCGAAAAAGGTGTCAAGATGTAGTGCTTAATAGTCTTTGCCTAACTCTATGGAATAAGGGTGTGAGTGTGCATGTATGTACAGTTGAATCCGCTTATAACGATATCGAAGGGAAATTAAAATCGCGTCATAATAAGCATACGAAACATAGGATTTTACGTAATATTTTTTAGAGCCCAAATCACTTATGCACAATGCCATTAATTCGACACAAAGATTTGAACACAGCAAATCAATTCGCCATTCGCAAATTGCAGAAGATGGGTAAAAAAAGTTTTTGGTATTCTATTGGTCACTATAACCAGTCATATTTCCTTGAAAATGTTACCATAAGTGTCATTATAAGCAGCATGAAAAGTCATCCGATTTTACTTTCGTACAAGCTTGTGTGAAACTAAACGAATTCTACTGTTTCGTCATATTAAGCGGTTAGTCGATATATGCGGAGTCATATTAAACGGATTCTACTGTATGTATGTATGTATGTATGAACTTAATCAAGGAACAAAATCTAGTTTTCAGTTTACCCCCAGTGCCGCCGCTACTCAGCACCTCTCTTTGGGCTGGCAAGACAATTTGACGCGTTTGACACCCTGATTGCGAGCATTTCTCAAAGCCATTCACTTGTTGAAGTTATTTACGGCATTCATTATGGGTGCAAAATTGAACAGTTTTCGAAATGATGTATATCGAAAAATTATAGCGTCTTGATTCCTTGCTTGAGGGATTGAAAATTACGATGATTTATAACTTATATTCAAAAGGAGTTTTGGGTTGACATCATAATCGATAGAAAGAAGCACTTTCTTATGCCTTTGTATAAAATCAAAATACCTATTGTTACGAGTGGGGAAACGAATTACGATGGTTTAACTGAAGTAGATCCTTCCTTGACAATAATATTAATTTCTTAAGATTGAAGTAACATATTCTTCATGCTCTCTTTTAGAGTATGAAACACAACATGCATTTAACTAAATACGTTTGTATACCACACAAATAAACAT
Source organism: Lapara coniferarum (assembly GCA_949316025.1). Classification (NCBI taxonomy): domain Eukaryota; kingdom Metazoa; phylum Arthropoda; class Insecta; order Lepidoptera; family Sphingidae; genus Lapara; species Lapara coniferarum. The sequence continues at coordinate 41,488,437 of OX438919.1, read as the reverse complement.
CAGAAAGTATGAGAAATCAAAACAGTTCCCGAGAAAGTTACTTTTAAAAATTACTATCAAATATTTACGCACCATAAACAAAACAATAATTTAAACACGAATAACTACGGACAAAACCTTAGTTAATACAACAAACACTACTGTCTATATTTGGTCGAAACATATGTTACCAATGACCTAAAAATGCTTGTTACCAAAATAACAAGTCGAGAACGCTTGAGCCGATTCTAAAACGCTTATCACAGTCATAACAAACTTGATACTTAAGGGATTTTTGTGGACCGTTAATTAATGTTACCTCAATATGCATGTACGCTTCTTGAGATGAAAGTGTAATTATCAGAGTCGGTACAGTTAGTTCGCATTATGAAATGTAATTGTTTGAAACTAAATTATCTATACTAATATTATAAAGCTGAAGAGTTTGTTTGTTTGAACGCGCTAATCTCAGGAACTACTGAACCGATTTTGAAAATTCTTTCACTAATAGGAAGCTACATAGCTCCTGAGTGCTATAGGCTACTTTTTATACCGGGAAAATATTTTTGTCCCGGAAAAACTTTTTCACGCGGGCGGAGCCGCGAGCACTACTAGTTTCAAAATAATTTTCTCATCACTCCATCATCGAAATGAGAATGCGTAAGGCATTAAGTCCATTCGTATATATTTACTGTATATAAAAATCACTGCTTTTGTTGTTGAATCGGTCTGAGTGCATATTGTCGATGCATTGTGGAATTAGAAGATGTTGAACATTGTCTGATTTTATGATTCACACACACATACATGCCTTTTATCCCCGAAGGGTTAAGCAGAGGCGCGACTAGCGCAACCACTTTTCGCCGTGCGCATTCAGTCCCATGATGTGATAGGGGGCGAGCCTATCGCCATATCGGGCACAAATACCAGACTCCGGGTTGATACTAAATTTATAACCCAATATCACTTTGTCCGACCCGGGAATCGAACCAGAGATCTCAGCATTGCAGTCATGCCATAATACAAATACGCCACCGAAGCGATCAAGATTCATGATAGAAAATGTATTTTATTATTTAAAACTAGCAAGAAAATCTGCAAACATGTCTCAATTGCGTAGTTCTTATTCCTATGATTTAGGAACGTAATTAACAGGCGTAAATCTCAAACAAACCCGCTTAGTATTTGTTTTTTCTCAGCTCCCAATACCCATATAGAGATTCCTGGTTTAGAAGCAAGACTGAGTATAAGTTTTAACAACATTCATTACCGCGATTACTAAGATTCTTCACTACATAGTATAAAACAAAGTCGCTTCCAGCTGTCTCTCCCTATGTATGCTTAGATCTATAAACTACGCAACGGATATTGATGCGGTTTTTTTTAATTAGATAGAGTGATTCAACTGGAAGGTCTTTCTGTACTTTTAGCCGGGAAAAACTTATTAACGCGGGCGAAGCCGCGGGTAGAAGTCTAGTAAGTACTAAAGTAGGAATTCAGGATACAAAAAAGCCTTCTAACAAGTCGATAAGTTACAATTTTACTTACACTCAAGACTTGAAAAAAGAAACATAACTCACCCATATTCTAAATAATGAAGAATTCAACACAAAACTACAACAGTAAGTGCTAAATACACAAGGCTTCCTCTCGTATCCGCAACACGACTGATTCCAGAATGTTCGCGAGGGAATATGTTCCCGCCATGTGTTTATAACCATTAGGTACTACTATTGGTAGCCGCGTGTTGCCAAACTGGTATGGTATACAAATCCATAATACATCAATTAACATTGATACGAACGGTAAAAAAGTGGCAAACATAATATAAAACCAATTGCCACTGGTGCGTAAATAAAGGCAATAACTTAATAACGTGGCAAAACATAGAGTCTGAAACAGAGCTCTATTTTTGTTTGTGTAGAATAAATAATACAAGCCCTGTATTATATACTGTCCCACTGCTGGGCACGGGCCTCCTCTACTATTGAGAGGGTTTAGGCCTTAGTCCACCACGCTGATTATAAAGAACTTCTTAGGTATGCAGGTTTCCTTACGATGTTTTCCTTCACCATTAAAGCGAACGATAATTGATAAACAATACACACGTAACTTTGAAAAGTCAGAGGTGTGTGCCTTGGGGTTTTGAACCTCCGGACATTATCTCGGCAGACCGTTCCATTCCTAACTAGGCTATCCTCCACTCATGTAATGAAAAAAAAATCTAATTTGTTCGAACGCGGCGGAACAAAATAGGGCATGCTATAATATAATAGTACCAGCTACGTTTTAAAATATACTGCCCATTGCTGAGCTCACTCAACTACTGAGACAGTTTAGGCCTTAGCCCAACAGCTGGCCTAGCGCGGGTTGGCAGACTTCACATACCGTCGAAATTACTTTTGGACATATCTCAGGTTTGTAAGTTTTCCGACGATGTTTTCCATCCGTTAAAACGAATGATAAATTGATAATTACTACTTACGAACTATGGTATACAAATCCGTAATACAGGGTTCATTTATTTGTAAGGGAATGCGAATAATCTAGCAAATACATAGAGTATTAAACGGAGCTCTATCATTTGTATGCATTGAAAAAAATTTACTAAATTATTTGTATGTGGCTGAAAATCAACGTAGCGGCAATCGCATAAGCATTAATTACAATATACCGTACATATCGATACTAGATGTGATAACTACGGAACTTCGTCTAAATGTAACGGCCACGGCCGGGCCCGATACTCTCATTTTTGGCATCAAAAGTTTGAACTTTAAGAACTGCGTTTGATTTTAGCGGTTAGTACAGTAGCAGTAAATGGTATAGCCCCAAAATGTCATACAAAATACATGCCTACAAAGAAAAAGCCACAACTAGAGCCTCTCACTTCAGCAAGACGGCGCAAGTTATTTCCTTCATAAAACCTCTAAGTACGTTTATCTGAAATTAATTAGACTACAAATGGGACTTTTAGTACCTTATAAAATACTATTTGCACCTATACATATTTTTATACTAAAACTCGAAGTTCAAAAACTTATAGACCAAATTCGTTGTTTACAATATACATTGCACAGCACAAAAACGTCCTATCACAAAAATTCCTAGGGCTAATATACAAAACGTTTGCCAGCAAAACAAACATTTAAAAATAATTTATGAAACCAAACATTGGACTATTTTCAACAATGTGAATTGGCTTTACCTTGATCATTCATGTTCCGTTTCACGCAGAATCTTCTCTCTTGCTTTGCAAATACAACTTTAATTAAATCAAATAATTCACACAAGTGGCTGTATTTTTTTAAAATTACGATTGAAAATACGAAGGAATGTGGTGTAAACTGAGTCTAGGTTCAAGGATAGGCTAGTATAATGACATTGGAGTTTTCCCGGGTGCGTGGGCGGGCGGGTGTTGGACACGGACGCGGCGCGATGCACCGGTTATTGCACCCGTGACGTCACAGGACACGGCTGCATCGTGATATTGACTCGGATCGATAAGACATCGCAATGCAGTATTGTAGTGAAAATTTGTACACAGTTCAATATTGTTAAATGAAATGATGTGTTAAAAATATTCCATATTGTAACATTGTTAACATAATATTCAATCAATGATAGTGTTTGAATAATTTCCATAAACATGTTGCCGCCATTTCATAACGCCACCTAGCGGTACAACGTTGAACTACATTGACGTTGTGAATGAAACATAACCAGTAGCCACGACACGCATAATAAATGGCTGAATTAAATTTCCTTACTGAGCATAGATGGCGCTGAAAGTACAAAAATTACATTAAGGATAATATTTATCGTACGACCACTGCATGTAGTCATAGGCTTGTTGATGTGTATGCGCTGAAGTAAAACCACCGTTCGCTCTGGATACTGGCACTATTGACACCTATAGCCCTTGTAAACGTGTTTTACTTCAGCGCATACACATCACTTATGCCTTATACAGAGGGAGCTAATGAAAAAAAATACTCAGAGTTTGGAGTCATTAACATTCCGAAAATTTAGTACAATATTTATCTCGTAATTAAGGAATATAATAAAACATGGCATGAGTGGTTCTAAATGAACCAAAGAAATTAATGAACTATCGCAACAGTTAACAGCCCTCTGTTTCTGTTTGCGCAACTCGGGAAGTTATGTACATTTTTCACATCCGTTCTTGCTTCTGCATGATCTTTTATAAGTAACGGAAATTAAAACTGAATTGTACGCAGTGTTGCCAACCCTACTGATTTAACAGTAGATTTACTGTTTTTGCTTTTTCATCCTTGTTTTTTTGTTTAGAGTCGAATTTTTACTGTTTTTTGTTTTAAAGAATTTTTATTGGTTTTTACATGCATTTTCACTGTTTTTGTGCACAGGTTAGTAAATTAGTACTACATAAAATGGTGCAGGAGCTTTTTTTTGGTCGCCACCCTATGGACTTCCCTACTTCTCGGACGTTACTGAGGGAAAAATCCAAATAGAGGACCTTTTTTTTTAGAGTTGGCAACACTGATTGTACGGTTCAAACAAAAGGTCATGAATTTACTTATTTGTGACGCGTGAAAGTCAATAGGACTACTACTCATGACTTCTTAACTAAAATTGTTTAATTTTGTTATAGGTTAATTCCGCGCCGGTTGAAATCGATAAAAACGTTGAACAATCAACATTACAGTATAGCCACACTACACCACAAAACAAATACTGGGATTCATCACACGAAAAATCACAAGAAATGGATCGTATTATTGCTGAAATGATTGCCCTCCAAAATTTATCCCTCAACTTCGTAGAGGGCACAGGCTTTCGCAGAGTAATGGACGCTGCTCTTCCAAATTATAAATTAAGAGGCAGTGGATTTTTTTCATCATACGTGTGCGATAATTTGTAGAAAAAGAATTCCTTCAAGAATTTGATAAGTTATCTTTTACAACTGACATAAGCTCAGCTGGGTTACTCTTGACGCCAAGATAATTCTAATACCAATGTCAATCCAATTCCAATCTCAATTTGTACGTCACATGATTTCGTACTCTTGAAACGCAATTTATTGTAATTGGATTAAAATTAGAATTGCATTGTCATTGGGTAACGGGTTCGTCGTTAAAAATGAAGTTAGCTGACATAAGAGATGTCAGAAGCTTCAAAGAAATCGGTAAAACAAACATTAAAGACAAAAATCTTAGCAATTACCGGTTGAAATCCTTTATCCATAAGTAAAATTCATTTCTCTTCCAATATTTAATATTTTCACGCACGTCGCATTAAAAAAATATATTAAAATGAATGTATTTGAAAGATTGAGGCTGTATGCTGTTTGTCCTTTGCCATGGACTGTTTTTTAAAAAGTCAAATATTTACGGGAACTAAAATAATTATTTGTGATATTTGATTTTATTTTTTTACTCCCAATTTTATTTAGCATTATTTATTCCACACATTCCACATAAAGTTTCTTAATAATCAAGGTATGCTTACTTAAGCGCCAACGTTGTTGTGTTATCATCATTTGGCGCTTTGGTTAAGATTTAGAGTCTTGTAACAGGAGTTTGAGGTCATAACTGGCATTAGTTGTATTAGTTTCTGTTTTCACTTATAACAAAACCATTTTCGAGCGTAGAAGATGTTGTCTCTAATTTTATTATGAAGGGTTTATTGTTTTATGTTTGTAAAGTTCCTTCAATTGGATTATATCCTTTTTTAACGGTGTTGTGTGTGCATTTGCTTATATAACTAATCTGACTGTGTGTATTTTGTTTTTATTTAGTTAAAATAGGTAAATAAATTCGCAAAATACTGAAAAAGCAGTATTTGGTTGTTAAAATTCGTTATGCGTGAATTTTTACACCTAGAAAGGCGAAGATATTCGGTACCATATAGCCTACAAATGTTTTTTATGTACATGAAAATATCTAGACCAACTTACGTGCAAATTGAAGCCTAAGTAGATTTTTTGGAAAGCCACCCGGGCATGGCAAAAGAGCTTTTAAAAAGTGCGCATGCCGTCACCTGCTTTATACACCGAGATACCGGCTATTGGGATACAATGAGCCCCTTAGTACCTCCAACAAGGCGCTGGTAGCTCCCGGTGGTGTAAAAGGACAACGCTACTAATATCTAAACGTTAAAATACGAACTTTAATTTAGCAAATCGTCGTCCGGCATTCAGTACCGCGAATGTAAAATTGGGGCACTTTACAGGAGAGACAAAAAACTGATTTTATTATAATGTACACTTTACCTTCTGCTAAACTATTGTTATTTAGCATTCTAAACTATTGTTATTTAGCATTCTAAAACAATAGTTTAGCAGAAGGTAAAGTGTACATTATAATAAAATCAGTTTTTTGTCTCTCCTGTAAAGTGCCCCAATTTTACATTCGCGGTACTGAATGCCGGACGACGAAATGGTACTTGAGAAACATTTTTTACTCAGATTATTGATTTGAAATATTTAGGTTACGTTAATGATTATGATAAAGATAGATCTAGAAGTACTAGTTTTAAATTTAGGTAATATTTCACATTTTCTTTGGGGGCCGGGTAGATATGGTTTCAACTCTATGTACAAATTTTCAAATAAAGGTTTTTTATTCGAGAAATTGCTCGAAATTCATCGTCTGGTAAGGACAATATAAGGTATTATAGGTATAAATATATAGGTATAATAAGGTTTTGAGAGGCCTCGACATTCTTCCCTCATTTTTCCTTCTTTTTAATTCCCGTAATCGGGTATTGTGCAATAACTTATAGGCGAACACCAAAGTTACCATTTCAATACATTATTCTTAAAAATTTCCAATGAAAATTTTATACAATAAAAGTAAAGTTACTATTTTTTTATTGAATTTTTTTCTTTGACAACGCAATCACACCGCAATCTAATATCAATTTGAAATGTCAAAATCACGTCAAGAGTACCGCTAACGAATTTTCCAATGTCAATCCCAATCGAGTTTAGTTCATTAAATAGCCACCTAATATTGGTCCAATGTGGCGCTGGTGTGATTTTCAAGAATACCAAATTCAATTGGACAATATCCAATCGATCGGTATTGGCGTCGAGAGTAGCCTAGCTGATCTTCATTCTGGTATTTCATTGCTTATTTTGACTGTACATGAAATTTCAAATGATTTTCGCAAAAGGTCTATTATTTTGAAATGGGAAGTTACGGACTAACGTCATACGGGTACTGTAATACCAACTAAGTTTCAAATTATTCTTCAAGAATGGGGCATACATAAACAAAAAGTGCACTGTATGGTTCGTGATCGTGGATGTAACATGATTAGTGCAACGAATATGTCAGGCTTTGATGCTGTCCATTGTGCAATACACCAGATCCAGCTTTGCACTAGCGCTGGCATAGAATCTCAAGAGTGGCTCCTACAACTTACTCATAAATTAAGAAAAATTGCTTCACATTTTAACCATTCCTTAGTCGCACAAGCAGAACTAACGAAAATACAGAAGGAACGCCTGAATCAATCTGCTCTATCTATCATTCAGGATAGCCCTACACGGTAAAACTTAAAATTATTAATTCGTTGATATCTTTAGAAATCACTTACCCCCGAATACTCAAACGCTACTCAACCAACCAAGTCATCTGAGGGCTACTTAATTTTAACAGGCTTCTTATTTTAAATGGCATTCTCAAACGTACTTTAAACGATTTGATGGAAAAATCAGTTGAGGAGCAGTAATTTTGCTACAGATTATAAAAAGTTTGTTTTCGATTACAATTTTAATAAATTTGACATTTATGTGTCGTTTCACGCAGTATAATTTTTAAGATGTTAAAAAATAAATAAATCGAATAACACAATGCGTATTATAAAAATGATTTCCAATGTTAAATTATGTCTATTATATTTAATTTTCGTGTGTATTTTGTGTACTGTGCTGATGCTACATAGTAAAAATGGTAAGTAGGTACGTTTAAAATACCATCCTAGATTTTTAATATGTAGGAATGGCATCATTGATGTGATGAGCTTATATTAGCATTATATTGCCACTTGGCAGTATAGTCAGGGTTGACATTAGCCATTTTGAAAAAAAAATAAAACAACTCAACAACAATAATATTCGTAATTCTTATTTCAGTTTTATCATCAGAAGTAGGCATATTTATAAATGCTGACTCAATCGCCATATTACGCACAATATGATGTACTACCATTGGTTGTTTCCCGTGAAAAATAACCTCGATGACCTTGGGCTATCGGTTGGATTGTTTCCGTGTCTTTTTGTGTCCAGCTGGATAATGTCCCAATTTAAAGAACATAAATGAAGAACAGTTTCCTTGATTAGTCGGAATCTTCTTTTAAATTCATCATAATTGTATTCTTCGAAAGCGTTTAATTTCTCTCGATTTCTTCCATTGATACCTTTACTATTACTATATTCCTCCTCAGACAATGATAATAGTGAAGAATAAGACGATTTACTAAATCTAAAGAGAATATAATAAGTAGTTATTACGCAATAAAATCATTAAAGATTTGAACATAAACATTTGAGACTAGTCCGATGCACTCTCAAATTAATCTTGATTAACAGCCATATGAGGAGGCCTTACATAGCTGTCAAACTTTAAGCAGTGTTTGTGAATACCGTTTGAATCAATAAGCAGACCTTAAACTGAGTCGCCTTAAATTTAAGGTTATGAGATAAGTAACGTTTCAGTATACCAATTTCAACAATAACGAATGCTTAAATCCGTAAAGCCATCTCAAATATGTAAGTAGCGTTTGAGTATTCGGGCGTTAAAGTTGCAGGATACTAGGTTATTCCGTGGCTTTGCACGCGTTGCTCTGGAATAAAAAAGTAGCCTATGCTTCAATCTAATCAAACTAGGGCTTCTTTAGATCCCAGTATTCCGGGATCCCGCGTCATTTTCCAGTTCTGCATGTTGCGGGATTACCGCCGCGGGGTCACGCGGAATTGATAATTTTCGATCCAGGAAACACTGAGATTGAATACAAGTTGCAGGATTGGAAGCCCTTAATTAAACTATGTATAGTAAAGGGTATATTTATCCCATCCATTCTACCGTTTTTTAACAAACATACAACCTTTAAAATTTATAACAATAGCAATAAGTAAAGTAGTTATAAGATAACATGTGTAGCTAAACTTGTATATTTTTTTAGATGGAATAGCACATTCTACATGATGAAAAGGTTTTCAGATCTCAAGGATTCGCTTGTTTTATACCTAAGCGCCAATCCGATCGCAATAGTCTCCCCTGAAGACTGGATAATAATCCAAAAATTCGTCGAAATAATGAAACCATTTGAAGAAATTACTAAAAACTTAAGTCATCCTCAAGCGAGTATTGCATCGGTCATACCCTTCATTCAAGTTCTTATAACCTCATTACAACAAGAAGAGATGAAAGCTAATACTTCGGAACAATTCCAAAACTTGACAAGAAAATTACGCGATGAACTGAACACAACTGCAAGATTTGGAGAACTGATCAAAGATGACAAGTACATAATTGCGACGTATTTAGATCCTCGTTATAATTCACATTTTTTCACTAGCAACACTATGGCACATGTTGAAACCAAATTATATAACATGATGACCAGCACAACCACAGAACTCTATGATACAACGAATTCCACTGAAATTGGTGTTGATATACCTCTCCACAAAAGACGTCGAACTCAAATCAGGAATGAAATCGAATCTTCGTCATTATTAATGTTTAATTCGTCATTACAAATGTTAGAGTCCATGTTAACTATGAATGAAGACCGGCAAGATCCAACTACAATTGATACTGACAACTGCAACCTACTCTTGGAGATACAGTCTCATCTTCGTGAGTACAAAAAAGAAAAGCGATTGCCTCTACATGAGGATCCCCTTATGTGGTGGAAATCAAATGCACATAAATACCGCCTTCTTGTGCCAATAGTGCGCCAATATTTGTCAGCTCCTCCTAGCAGCGTAGCTAGTGAACAATTATTTAGCGGAGCTGGTCCAATTTGTAAAGAACACTGTGACAGATTGCAGAGATTAGAAGCAGCTAAACTACTTTTCATAAAATGCAACTTACCGATACTTGATTTTGAAAATAAAAATTAATACACGTGCCTTTCTTCATATTATTCACACTCCCGCTTCCGTTTCTGTTTCCATTTCCGCTAAGATCTTCTATTAACATCTGATTTTGTTTCTGCTTTGTTTATATCACCTCCGTGGCATCACTAATCTTATTATCTCTGACTCTACCTCGTGAATGGACCAATTATAATTAAGTTAGAATCCTTAGTGAATATCTTTCTTCTTTAAATAGCTATAGGCCATATTTCTTTCCAACTTGAAGGCGTACACGTACATACGAGGTTTCTTTTGTCTTTACCAAATCAAAAAACTCACTCATCAAATAGCATAAAAACTAAAAGCCCTAATTTGTCATATTTCTCTACTATTCCTGTTGTTATTAGCCAACGTTAAAAGGGAGGCTACTCAAATCGTAAAAAAAAACTATAAGCTCACTCTCTCAACTTTATGAAATTAATGAAATAAATTGTAACAAATATATTTTCATTCTCAGCCTCATCATAAACAATTGAAAGTGGTCCATAATTCATGCCGCAAAAACCATCAACATTTATAATACAAGATCGTAGTTTTTAATAATCCACAATAGACCAATAAATGTAGAACTATCGCTCGTAAATAAACCGGAACGTTAGCGTGTCTAGCTTTATTGGCCTATATTGCATTAGGGTCAAGGATGGATGAAAGCGGAACTTTTATGGTATTAGTTACTGCTGACCGTCGAAATATTGCGCCGTAAACATGGCGTAAATCGGATGAAATTGATCGTTTATGAGTGTGGTGTGTAGAACGTGTTAGAAATTGTTGTTCTGTCACATTATAATACAGTTTTTAAGATATTGTTGAAGGACTTGATAGTAGGTGGTAGATCTTTGGTTCTGGTTAGAAGGACAATGAAGTAGGAAAGGGCAAGAACTCTTCAGATCTAATGTCCCAGGCTGGCAAGCGTAGTGCAGCGGCCGTGTATGTTGCAAAGTTCTGGGGGACTTTGCTTACGTTTATGATTAAAGGTCCACTGCACACTACAGCGTCACACATTCAACTAAATATAGGTAGTCACTAAGTGTATGCGTCCAAGAATATAATCGACGAGATCCTGCCCATTATGCTACAGGGCCCAGGCCATTCTCATCCCCGTATGATCACTATGTTGACCTCAGACTCCAGGCAGATAGGTATGTATACTGAATAATGTAATTTTTATAGTGCAAGGCCAGGAAATAAAGACCCAAGCGTTATCGCGTCAAAGGACCGTTAAAGAAGTATTTTCATCTCCCCGGTCCGGAGTTCGGTCGGTCTACTCGTTTGAGAGCTACGATGCCACAGACAGACATATCTGTATGTCACAGATACAAACCCTATGCTTATCACATCCCTTTTTTCATCGGGGGTTAAAAAAGGGAATAGAAAGTAAAGACTGTAAAAGATTTGCAAAAATGCAATTACATTAAAACAATATTATTTCAGGAACACTTTCAACATAGTGATGGTACTCAGTCAAGCCTAATCGCGCTGTAGATCAAAAAATATACGTGACTACTAAGAATCAAACATGCATCGGCACACACCGTAAAAAACAAAACCACTTCCCATTTACTAAACAAACATCACCCACATTTGATCAAACATTCGTGTGAACGTCCATAATATTTTGATGAATGAATCCATAAGCTAATCAATATGCAACAATATTTGGGTATGAATACATAATCATCTAAGGAGCACGCGTGATTCAAATCTATTTAATTATATTTGGACGTATGGGGCCTTAGTTATAAGTTATAACACTCCAATTTGTAAGTTATGTGTGTGAGGCAATTACGCATTTGAGGATCGACTTTGGCATTGAAGTTTTTAATTGCATAATCCGACCAACGAGTAATTAGGTCATATGATGTTAAGTGACTTTTTCTGTCGGTAAATGTATACCCTAATTTCAGAAGGCCTGGAAAATCGTCTAGGAAAAAGGATTAAGTAAGATTTGTTTAGGACTTTCTCGGTGGCGTAGTTGTATTACAGTACGACTGCAATGCTGGGGTCTCGGGTTCGATCCCCGGTTCGGGCAAAATGATATTGGATTTTTCTATTTAGTATCAGCCCGGAGTCCGGAATTCGTGCTAGATATGGCGATAGGCTAGCCCCCTATCACATCATGGGACGGAATACGCACGGCGAAAAGTGTGTGCATTAGTTGCGCCTCTGCCTACCCTTTTAGGGATAAAAGGCGTGAGTGTGTCTGTGTGTGTTTAGGTCTTTTATGTAATTATCTAACACCATACGAAATGTAATACTAAGCTGTGACTTCACATTGCCTTTCGGGTAGGACAATATTACCCACAATACTACCCTAGTCCAGTACATCAATTTTCAAAACAACTCGCAAAAACTGTCCCCGTACAACAAACGCATAAAAAATCCCGCACGATCGTAGAACCCGTAAACACGCAAACGTGTTCAGTTAATACAATCAGTTACAAGTCCCGTATTTTATCGTTTCGCACTTAATCACGATTTATCGTTACTATTTCGCTCCATAACAATGTAATCAACACGCTCGTTAAAGATTTTTCACACACTTTCCTATTGTTATGCGTTCGCAGCACGATTTCTTTCTATAACAGATGTCACGACATGTATGGAAACGATCCATACTTTCTCTCATTACACGCATCTATAATAACAGTAATACAACTGAACCCAACTACAGTTGTACCCAAATATAAAACTACGGTTACGATGTATTTTGTTTAATCAATCGCAATAGCTCCCAGGAACTTGCGCTATATAAGATACCTGAAACATGTTAACTGTCATTCTGCCTCGTGATTACAAGTGTGTTATAAGCGCTGCCCAATGCTTAAAATATCCTTCTTACCAGTACACCATAGACCTTACCTCATAATCGCTTATCGAGCCAGACGGCTTCCCGCCAATGAGACAAACTATGGTGAAAAAAATATTAAACGCATTGTCTCAAAGGTTATGTGGGATGAATAGTCAAGACGAGCGAAAGAGATTGTGTCCGAAAATTTAGAAATTTCTATAAATTTTCTTGTATCCATTCCGCAACAAGTCATTCTAAACAAATTAGACCCAATGGGCACTGTGCCAATTGCTACAATTAATGAGTGAGCATCGGCCGGTATTATCCAATGCCATTGACCGATCAACTTTCACAATATTTTCATTTCATTTAACAAAACAAATACCTTCTTATTCGGGCGTCAGTTCTGAAGTTAACAGATTGTTAGACGTCTTGATAAACATCGATTATATTACATTAACAGTTAACATACATTAACAGTTCAATATCATCATTAGTCACATGACGTCCACTTCTGAAGATAGGCCTCCCCCAAAGATTTCCAATTCCAATTTCGTTACTATAAGAACTGCTGTATAACAGAAAAGTAATGAGCAGTGAATACATTTTTCACCTTACGCCCATGTGGTGGTGGCGACACGGCCAAGCCACATATTTTGACTAAGGTGCAGAGTTTGTGACGTTAGGGCTTTAGAGTTAGAAACTTGGCTCTACATGAGATCTGACAACTTTTTGACAGAGCGAGCCATATGATCTCGTCTTGGCAACATTTTACATGAAAATGTTTTTGGTGGGATATTTTTCTATATCTCATTGGCGTGGATAATCTATGCCGCATAATAGCTTAAACTCAAATTTATCCACCCGCATCCACTTGACAACTACATAATCTAATTCAACGAGGTTTATTCTATTGTGTATATTCCAAGAGGCCTTAGACCTGCAGCTATTGCTTCCCGCGACAATAATCATCAGCCAATAAATTAAGGTCAAACAATGACAACGTTGGCTATTGTCAATCAATATGAATGAACAAAAATCGAACTAAAAATCCATCGCGTGACCAGTTAAATAGTAATTTGATACATCACCGATGAAATATTTTATAATCATATAAAAACTGTCGTTGCTTTTTTAACAGACATACAATAAAATAGAAATGGTTTTTTTAGTGCTACAATATCATTTGCCACATTTTTCAAAAGCTTTTTTTTTATTTATGGCATTTAATACATATACGATACAGCATTCGAAAACACAGAGGCAAAAGTGTCATTAATTATTTCATTTATTACAAGCAGAAAATCTTGTGTGCTCGTTAATGCCGAACAAAAAACCACTTCAGATTAAGACAAAACATATTCTACTAAAATACAAATTATAAACGTTACATTTCAGTCAGCACGGATACTCGAACCAGTCCCGCCATACACAGTAACCCTTGCAGACACCCACGCGAAATATTTAAAAAGTCACCGACCCGCGACCTTTAAAATATTATTGACTATTATCCCCTTTTTATCACTAAATTAAAATTCTTTCACGCACGCAACGATGCGATCTATTGTGACTTAAAAAACTACGAACTCAATTCTATCGAAAATACGGTGGAAGCTTTGAGTGATAAAAAGTGCGTCAGTTGTCACTCTATATTGAACAAGTTTAGGTAATTCGGATAACTGTAACACAAGACTATAATTACCCATGTACAATTATTAGCTAGTTGGAAAATTTAAATGGCAGTGGACGAAGGTCAGGATAATAATTCTTAAAATCGGCTTCTCTCACCATAGATTGTAAGGACATTCTATCAAAGTCGTTCAAATTTTAGGCAGAGGAAATACCATAAGAATTCTTCCTGCCTAACATGGTGTAGGAGTTAAATAAGGTATAGCTTTTCCAATATTTTTCATCAAGCAGAAGCAATCTTCTTTGACTTCGTGACTATACATGAGCGGCGTGACAACTATTGTTTTTAGAAAGATGGCGACTTAAAGAGCTTTGGCAAGTGAGATAAGAAACTTACGGCTGCCAAGAAGATTAATTAGACTTATAAAGGAGAACAAAGTCCAGAATGTAACAAAATAAGAACATTCTATTAATCCTGTAAATCTCATAGAAGCAACACACCGAGACGATTTATGCAACATGTTTTTTCCGGACACTCAAGCAGCCTAGAAACTGGGACAAGCATTTTTATATTCGTACTCATTAGTGTTACGACAACCGGTGGACAATTTTAAACAAGCGACCGGCCGTGACTTGGCTTATCACGATTTCTGCAGAAACAACTAAATTAGATACAATGACCAAAGATAGAACTGCTATATGCTGCTATAGCTTAGTTTTATTGTTAGTTTCTTTTGACGCTAGATTACTGAGTGATCAATAGATGACACACATAGGTATACAGATCATATGACTAGCTACCTTTTTGCATCACCATAAAACTACTCCAGCGATAACAAACGATGCAGATTCTTTTCGATCACTGCCCATATACGGTGTTGGACATATGATGCGACCTAACTTTCTTTTAACACAGTTCACCAACCCTCTTCTAAGTTCTAACATGGCAACCAAGCTAATTATTCTAAACAGTGGCATTACTGCTCGTGAATAAGGCTATTGTTAAACGAACTAAAATAATTAGTAGAGTCTGGTTAATTTGTACGTTCTACGAAACATTCTGTAATCACTAGTTCTGGTTTGATCAAAGAAACTACAAAGCGTTTGTTCTAGGTACATATTAAATGGTTCAGTATGTGAGGCGTGTTCCAGTTTATTTAACATACGTAACGGTATGCTAAAACTTTTTATTCTGACTATTAACTATTATCAAGTATCCATTAGTGGTTTTAAATCATTTGAATGAACCATCTTTCCTACATAAATGTTCAATTAAATTGTACCTTTTGTCTAATTTTCTTTCCTTAATTCAATATTTGCATGTATTTCATCACTTTGGCGTCAACGTCCTCAATTTAGCTGTTATTTAAAATTCGATATCAAATGCCTTCTTATAGCGATTACGGACGGGTTATAACTCTCATTAATAGCTAACATTTCCCAGTAAACAGCCTACACTTAGCCTATTTAAAGTAAATGCAGTTAAGCAACGATTACGCGATGGATAACCGCATATGTCCGCAGTCTGGCGGCACTGAAAAAATATACCATAAAACAAATATAGGTCACTCGTAATTGATGACTAGACGTGTTGAAAAACATCTAGAACGATTTGTTAAACACTAATACAATAGACATTGTTTTTAGGTTAAGAGAATTAAGTCTACCAAACTGACCAAGCAAAACTACGATATATCCAGAAGAAGTAAGCTTTCCCTTTGTAGAAATTTTAATTAACTACTATAAAAAAATAAACACAACGCAGGACATTAATAATTAAGCAGGACTTCCGAGATTTTTTTTCTTAGAATTCCCTAGCTGGAAAGCTATGGATGGCATATCAAGGTACAAAAACCATCGTATGTTACAATAAAAACTCCTTGACGCTGAAGGTGATGTGAATCCCGTATTATAACATAAACCGGTTAATCATCACTATATACGGAGAAGGTGACTTTCGCAGCTGACCTTCCGCTCTCGCCTTAGTCATCAGCAACGCTATATTTCTACTTAATTCTACTGGACATATCGTGTCATTCTCGTTCAAAATTCTTATAAATCACGGTGATGTGTGGAAAAGGTAGTTAGTTGTTATTCTATTCTATTTATACCGACTTAATTAGATATTTGAAAGACCTGCTGCTGAGATAAAGTCTATCTTAATCATTCATGGTTAGGTTTTAAATTATAAAACTAAATTATTTCGCGGAATAAGTCTCCAGAGCCCTTCGTTTTCTAAGCAATCTACAACAACTACAACTGTAGGAACGCACGTTGACAATCAGAATTTTAATAAATATGAACTGTTTTAATAATTATTTTGTAGTTCCAATATTTTATGATGAAATTCCAGCATCGATAACGTTACCATAATTCGTTTTATCGAACCTAGTGTATTGACTCCGGGATTATAATATTTATTCTAATTATAATCAGCCTCCCTGTGGACAGCCTTTGTCCTCCATATGCAGATGAAGTACGTACGTAGAATACAAGGGAGTGATAATGAAACTGAGTGCAATGCGAACGTGTCACCTTCCACTCACCACATCAGTATTATTTCCTGTAAACATTACATTCACTGCTGTTTATCTTATAAAACTAGTACCTATGTTTAGGAAAGGAAAATATAAACATTTGGCTATATAACAATCAGTATAGCGACACTGAATAGGAAACTTGAACCGTGCATCGGGAGGTTCTACCTTTGATTTGGCTGAACCGTACACAAGGAGTTGACATCTAACATGAAGATGGCCATATAACTCAGCCAATTCTTCAGAACCTGCGTTACGACGAACCTACATAAGAGTTGCATATAAAATATTAAAAGTAGCTGGAAGAAGATTATCACTAGTATTTGGTGTAATTGACAGACAGTTCTTCATAAAGGCATTATTGAAAGGAGGATACTATTTGTGTATATGGATTTCCTCTTCTAAATTATATACTACTAGCTTCTGCCCGCGGCTCCGCCCGCGTTAAAAAGTTTTTCCGGGATTAAAGTTCCGCTTTATGTTTTCCCGGGATAAAAAATAGCCTATGTGTTAATCCAGAACATGATCTACCCGTGTGCCAAATTTCATCGATATCCGTTCAGTAGTTTTTGCGTGAAAGAGGAACAAACATCCATACATCCAAACATCCATACATTCTTACAAACTTTCGCCTTTATAATATTAGTAGGATTTTACAACAAATTATAAACAAACATTCATGAATTAATTGAAATAGGTTTTTAGCAACTGCAATTAACATTTATTTTCCTTCTTTGAACATAGTTTATTATACATGGTAAAAAAGTCGATATAACAACTCAGCGGAGAAACATGTCATCATGATTCTGATGAACATTGAGAGACGCAACGCAACTTATCAGATAATACATATTCAAATTCAATCATTTCTTTGGCAAAATGGGCTTAAGGGGCTAAACGCACTTTAAAACTACACAATATGTAAAAGGTGTCACATAAATCCTGCTACTATCTACAAACCGCAATGATCTCACCGTTTCAATGAAGCCAAGAATGATCACATAAAAGCGTGAAACATAAAACACCGCAAGCTGACATCGACCAGGTGTGTCAAAGGACACCAGTATCCATACACAGACAGCAATATATTATGTCACGCGACCTCGGCAAGGTCTCGCTAAATAAATTCATGACAAGTTCATTTACGTAAATGCCCCCCTCCACTACACTCCCCCACCCTCCAACTCCTACCTACGACGTTTCAATGGAAACTGGTTTACTTTAATGTATGAATTCTTTCCTGCAACTCCTAGTGTGTCAAGGTTTAAGATTTTTCTGATAATTGACAGCGACATTATTTATTTCATGCTGCGATTCCTTTCATTCATGAAGTGAGTTAATCACTATAAATATATTAATGGTTTTAACCTTCCTGTTGCACAGCTGTTCATTTTTTGATTGGTAATGAGGTAAAGAGATAGATCGCTGTAAAACAATATTAAGTTTATACAAAAATGAACCGACTTCAAAACCACTGCAAACCAAAAAATAATTCAACTTTATATTCGCTTAGTATATGTATAAGTATTTGGAGTCAATGCCCAATTTAAATTGCCAGCTAAGCCAAGGAAATACAAGATCAAATATACGAAAACATTGTTAAATTTAAATTAGGCACCGACTCCAAATATACGTATATACTAAGCGAATATAAAGTTGAATTATTTTTTGGTTTGTAGTGGTTTTGAAGTCGGTTTATTTTTTGTTAAAAAGTTTTTATTTATTCAATTTTTGTTAGTTAATTATAGAATAGTGTAAACAATACATCATAGATATACGATTGCAGCATTCGCGAGTCATCTGCTGTTAGTTATTAAAGAGTTCCATTGTGTATCTCCGAAGATCTTCATCAGATCTTCATAAATTATATACTAAAACCTTCCCTGAAAACTATACATTTGAACATCGAAAACCACATCCAAATCGGATCAGTATTTTTTGAGAAACTCGCGGCCATACAAATTTACATATATTATACATACATACATACGGATCGAATACAGAACCTCCTTTTTGAAGTCGGTTAAAATATGTAAAGGCGATGTTACAACTGAATCCTAAGTAAGGAGTCTTCAAATAAGTCACAAGAAGTATGAAATACATTGACGACTATTTGCTGTAATCCTTTCATACCTTTCACGCCATTTGGTTGCTATTATCCTACTAATATTATAAAGGCGAAAGTTTGTAAGAATGTATGGATGTTTGGATGTATGGATATTTGTTCCTCTTTCACGCAAGAACTACTGAAGAGATTTCGATGAAATTTGGCACACGGGTACATCATGTTCTGGATTAACACATAGGCTACTTTTTATCCCGGAAAAACATAAAGCGGGACTTTTATCCCGGAAAAACTTTGTAACGCGGGCGGAGCCGCGAGCAAAAGCTAGTTAAGAAATAAAAATACCATTTAATTACCTAAAAAGCATTAACTTCCAATATTCTTTTTAATTATGAATTTTATTGCGTGTGGTTATTCTACTTTATTAGTATATTTTCCCGGCATTGTCCCGCGGAGACTTCAAACAAACAAATTAAACATGCCCACATTCGTCGACAGCTATCTATACTATAATAAAGCTGTAGATCCCGGTGTGTCTGTACATTGAAAGAAATGTGATAAAAAAGGAAGGGAGTGACTAAAGAAGAGTAATGGAAAACAAATCAGCGATTTTTACAAGTCTCTTCTGTCTGCCCGTCAGTTCTTTTCTGTTTGTTTGTTACTGAACATCTCCGAAACTTTATTGCATTTAATGACGAGACGAGCATGCCGTTCGCCTGAGCCCTGATGCTAAGCGATATGACCACCCATAAACAGTAGCAACACCATCCAGCACCTTGAGTTACAAAGTACTGTGTGGCATTCCACTATGCTCGTCACCCTGGAACATAAGATGTTAAGTCTCATTATGTCCAGTAGTAACACTGGCTACAAATTTCTTCAAACCGAAACACAACAGTGCATGTAGACTACTGCTTGGCGGTAGAAATAGACATTGCGGTGGTACCCACACAGACGGACTCTTACATATGAGAGACCTACCACCAGAGAAAGGATTTCGATGAAATTTGGTATGGAGATAGTTTGAGACTCTAGAAAGGACATGTATAGGCTACTTCTTATCCCGGGAAAAAATAAAGAGGGACTTTTATCCCGGAAAAACTTCTTCACGCAGGCGGAGTCGCGAGCAAAAGCTAGTAGGGAACAAACATGATATAATTGGTTAATCCTGAAAGAATGATAAACAAATATGACAACAAAACTATGACGTCGTAGTTTTTTCATTGCTTCAATAACTATTCCTAACAAAGAACAGATGAAGATGGATGACCTAAGAAAATATTTATAGTGCCGTTTGAAGTATTAAAATAACTGCAAATTGAACGATTAAGACAACCAACTATATTGTTAGCGATAATAAAATAACATATGAACACTCGGGCTGAGATAGCGAGCAATAAAATCAAACTAGACAATTAACTAAATTCAATTATAACGTTGAAAGAACTACAGTTAATAAAAATAAATGTAAAAGAAGATACATCCATAATTGTTATTTCGAACAAACTTTTTTCAAACTATCTAATACAATAAAAATGTGAAGCAGTATAGATAATTAGGAGATCGCTAAATAAAAAAATACAAACACAAGAACGGAGAACCTCCTCCGTTTTTGGAAATCGGTTAAAAACTGAAAACATTTTACTAGTAGTCTTATATTATCTGGTTTAATCAAATTATTTGCCGGAAGAAAGGAAGTGAGACACCGATTACCTAAGAAGGGAAGATAAACACTTCGCAACTAAACGACTCCATGTTATCTCTTACATAATAAAGATCAAGAATGCTAAGGAAGTACGAACAGACAGCCGGTGTGTTTGATACGCGGACCGAACGCGAGTACACCACGTGTTCAATGTTTATGCAACCTTGTTAATGAGCATAGTGTACGTCGCATATGGGTTAATAAATAACGCTTATACAATTGTTTGTGCACATTATGTTGTTGCCGTACTCGTATTGGTTTTCACCGTGTGATGGTAAATTGTCGAATGTAGACTGTAACACGTACATAATTTTGATTGTTGAAATATTGGGAATTTTATGCAGAGACTAATCTATGCTGGCTTATTTACAATTATATATAATCTTACTTTAAATTAGAGGAGAGCAAATAAAGAAGGTACACAACAGAGAATCTCAAAAAAATATTGTATGTTAAAAATAAATCAAAGTAGAACAATCTAGACAATCTTCCATCCATTGATAAGAGAACGCATGTGAAATTTTCGCAATCAGCTATGATGTCAATACATGAAATGCAATTTGTCAAAAAACATCGGCAATTTAAGAAAGGTCATGAATATGATAACATTACATAATTCTTTTATTAATTTTGAACCACTGGATCCTGGTCAGAAGTTAGAATTCAATACAATTTTAGAGAAATACATTAAGATGTGGACACTGTGTCTTAAAAATAGCGATAGCGACCGATAAAGAAATCTGCAAAGTATTAGTTCATTTTCGTAATTTTTTAAACTTAAACATCAATATTTATGCAAAAACGTTTAACTTATATTAAAAATGTAATGGCTTTATCACCAGACGTAAACTTCAAACCCGACTATAAAGATACCTGATATCCTTGAATGGATTTAAGACGTTTAGAATATTTCGTGAGGCAATAAAACAAATATTGAACCGAAATAGATAGCAATACTAACAGCTGATTAGCATAATCCTGTAGCCTTGTAAATGTGACCGCACAGCATTCCTTTATTATTCGAAATTTCGTAAACATTATCACTAAAGCGCTAAATATAATGGCCTCTAGGATATATCCTCGGAACTTTTAGTATCGATAAAAATCTGTTTAAAATATAAAATCTGAAAACATTATTACAGGAACAAAAGGTGATTCACACTTTGTAAAGTGCAGTGAATGTAAATATTTGTCAAACATTTCGCGACCATTCAACGTAAAAAAATGGACACTTAATATAGCTCGATGGTGACGATGAAAACAGAGGTATCGCTAGGTGCCCACCCACGACATCACTACGAATAGAAACAGATGGCACAAACAACATCAAAATAACAATTACTAATACAAACGAATTAACAATTGCCAATGACTTCACTAATACAGCATTCACTTCAAGTAGATCATTATGACTCGTGCGTGACGAGACAAGAAAATTTAAAACTAAAACACTAGAAATACCGTGATTTTAATGTAAACATCGCTTACAAGTCTAACAACAGTAAATTAACTATAAGCACTGGAGCACCTTATGAAAACAAATAGTAACACTCGTTATAAACGTCAAAAAACTTGAGGATCAGAATTTAATAAATAAAATACTCACAGCCGGGCGATATTCCGTTCTCCTTCATCGCGCAGCGGAACGGATAATAAGTGCCGGGCAGCACCTTGCCATACATTGTCCTATCCATGTCGGGCCAATCGGGTAGCTGTTCTTTAGCTATAAAACACCTACATACAGCGCCGCGTTGACGCTCTATAATCACAGCCCACACATTATCCTACACTTTAGTACATAAAACCGTAAAACACTCTTAATCACCGCGTAACACGATGCACTTGGTTTGTGTATATTCAAATATTATCAAGGTCGCGATGGGTTCGAACGGTGGACGCTATCGACAAAACATGTCATTATCGTTGATTTTCGATAACATTGATAAGTGATAAGAGCCGGGCCGTGGGCGTGATGAGCAGAGCTCGAGTAGCCGACAGCGCGTCCCAGTCACAACTGAAGTGTATGGTGCACGAAGCCGGCGCCGGCGCACGTCGCTCCAGCCACCGCGGCTGGAGATTATTTATACGTGACGCTCGCTGACCATCCGTCAAAATCAATCTATTGTTCTGTTAATTACATCATTAATAACAATAATAAAAGTGTCGTTTGCATCAATGAGGTACTGAGGTGCTACTAAAAATGTAATTTGTGGATTATTTATAGCAACAATCATAACAAACGTTGGTGCCAATAAGAACACTCAGTCGTGTGTCGACTGTCATCACGTACAGACCTATGTCAATATATCCAACGCTTGATAAATTGAAACCATAAACAAGTGTTGATTAGATAATATAACATGTACATAAAACAGTAACTGTAGATGTTAATTCACTAGTGTGTGACAGTATTTCCTTACGCAATTCATGTACCCGTTTATAATCATTGGCACATACATTGGCGACGTAAATTCTTATTTCGTTTGTAATCACAAAGTGAAAACAGTGATATATTCATAAAACATTATTTGCTTTCCGTCATCGGTATCCGTTAACAAAAGGCAATCAATCACATGCCTGGCGTCAAGAAAATTCTATATTGGTCCTTCGAGTCGGCGAATTTCCCCGCACCCACCACGTCCGGCCGCACCAGCCCTGCTCGAGTGTCTTTTGACATCACTTCCTGCTCATTATTCCCACTCCATCACATCCACGCACTTTACGACAGTCGTTAGCGGTCGAAACGACACCATCAGCTTTGATCTACCACTCTAGAGAAAGGATTATGAAAATTTTGTGATCCGTTAACCGCCTTAGTTTATTACTTGCTTAATTAACACTAAACTTTTCTACTGCCAAGCAGCAGTGTAGCCAGTGTAACTACTGGAGATAATAAAACTTAACTCTTATGTCTCCGAATGACGAGCAGAGTAGAAAGCCACACAGTACTTTGTAACTCAAGGTGCTGGATGGTGTTGCTACTGATTATAAGGAGCGAGTAATGAGTCTTGTTTCTTTTTTTTCACATATACATTCTTCTAGTTGGATTAATGCCATGGGCATATCTTTACACACTTCTTCAGCAGTAAAAGTTGTGAAATTTTACCAATAAAGATTATGTAACATAAGCACATTATGGCTTTAAATTTTCCTTAACACACTTTGGGAAAACGGTAACGTGTGACGTGGAAAGCAGTCACACACAACATTCATTAGCACGGCAAACAGCTTGTCCGCTTTACGATCGTAACTGTACCATTGTTTCAGTACTAATAAGGAAGTAAATATTTGAGTTGGACCCCGAAGCCAACCCACACGCATGTGCGAACTTGTATGCCACGTGAGAAACGCGTTAGGGACGATAATTCTCATGATTATAGTGCTCAACACGTGGATAAACTGTGTGGATTCCCCGCGGTTTCGAAACAAGGAATGGCGACTTTGTTCTTTTTAACTCTCGACACAAAAAGAGGGTTCTTATTAGTTTAAGTTGTGTATTTGTAGTACAGAATTTGTGTATGATGCGCTTTTTTGTGTACCAATCTAAAGACTACTTGTATATAGTTATAGGATTACTCATAATTCAAAGCTAATCAAAAAATTTAGGATGACATCGGTTTACGCTTGTCATCTTAAAACATTGGATTGTACCTGTAACGTCTAAATTGCTATGGGTAGTAATAGCTCTCTAGGACTATCAGAACAATAACGGCTCTAATTCTAAACTGTAATACAACGTAGCCATGTAGATTTCTTGTAATTTGTGTGTTATAAAAATTCCGCGTGGTATCTCATTGTACAGAAAATAGGCCAAGTTTGCTTAAAGAAACCATTACTCCACGTATAGTATTGATGCTTTAGTATTAAATCAAGTAATTAACGCAATCAAGAGCGCATACTTTAGTAATGCTATATTACATTCCCAGGTACGTCTTACATACATAGTATTTACATGCAATAGATCGAACTGATGAGGTCTGGTAATTGAAAAGCACAAAAAATATTTTTAAAAAATCTTACAAAAGATATTAAAAAGTTTCTCAAATTGACAAATTCATCTTCTGTTTTTATTATATAAATAAATAAAAAAATAAATTATTCCTTCAATTTATATCGGGATGTGTTGGAATTCGGTCTACGCTGTAGCCTACAGTGAGGACATTTAATAAAATGTTATAGTGGTTTGAATTATCTACAAACCAAATAAAAAAAAACTTTTTATTTGTTATCTATGGCACAGTTCACGAGCGTACAAACAATATATTTAGCGTGGCTTTGACTGTGGAGGGAGTGGTGTGGGAGACAGGCGGTTCACGAACCTAGCGCGATTTTTTTTTAAATTTTGAAACACAGCCAAGATCGATTTAGTTTCGACCAAGGGTGGACACATACAAAATTACACAATGGTTGTAATGGACAGATTTAATTCACGGGTTTTGTTTTCATACTGATTGTGTTTTTTTAATCATTGTTTGGTGTTTGTGTGTGTGAATTTTAATAACACATTTAAATAAATACTGCATGATACATTCAAATAAAACTTTGATGAATGGTATAAGAACACTATTATAGTAGGTAAGTGTTATCACTTAGATCATAGATGTACTTATGTACATCTATGTAATATATAAAAGCGAAAGATCACTCACTCACACATCACGAAATCTCAGAAACTACAAGTGCTAGGAGTCTCAAATTTTGCATGAGTTCCTTTTAGGCTACGTCCTAAAGTGCTCTCTAAGACTTAGCGTATAGGGAGTAAAAAAGGCAAAGTTTGTATACAAACAACAAAGTTTGTATTGTTTGTAGACTATACTCTATAGTCTATACTAATATTATAAAGAGGAAAGGTTTGATTGTTTCCATTGAATTGGCTCCGAAACTACTTGACCGATTTGACAAAATATTTCACCAATATAAAGAAACATTATATTATCAGCGAGTAACATAGGCTACTTTTTATCCCGGGGAAATATAAAGCGGGAATATTTTTCCGGAAAAACTCATTCACGCGAGGGGAGCCGCATGCATAATCTAGTACAAAATAAAGCCCGCCGCGTACCGAACGGATTTTCATGTATTTGGGTACGGAGATACCTAAACACCCTGGGAAGGTTTTAGGCTACTTTTTGCCCCGGGAAAATATATAACGAGACTTCTATCCAGGAAAAACTCTTACGTGCGGGCCATGCCGCGCGCAAAAGCTATATTTTAACAAATGTATATACTAAGTTTGAAGTGAATCAAGTTCAGCTTAAAAAATAAATAAATGACTCTCAAGATCATTGATAAAGACATGTTTTTCATTTTACCATTATGTGAAGTAAAATGTACTTATTCACATTGCAGTTATAGCATAAAACAATCTTTATTATTAAAATACACTTGCAGAACTACCAAAAAGAATCAAGTAGGTACATAAATACTTCTTTCTAAGCTAATCACGAACCATAAACAAGATTGTCCTGCCAATCCACCGTTCACAAACCCATAAAAAACCGTCACAAAAAGAAAATTCTAGAACCTTTTTGAAGTTACGCGCGCCTAATGTAGAGCAATAATTTTTCGCGGCCGTACGTGTCAAGGCAATAATACGCGTGCGACTGGACTTGTCAGGCGTGATACGCAACTCGTTTCGACCCGTGACGTGATGGTGACGTCACAACGCGGTGCTTCAACCTTCCACAGACAACAGCCCCACGAGGGCCAACTAGGTCGAACCGGCTAAAAGCAATCCATAAAAATGTTATTGACTAGTCTACTGTGGCCAGCAAACAGAATAACGTAGTCAGTTTATTGTTTCAATATATTATTGCTTCTGGTATATTATAGAGGTGATCATTAAACGTTATAACTGTTAATTTAACTCATTATAAAAAAATAGCTGTTAATTCTATTAACTACTATTGCAATATTCATTAAACGTTTAAACTAATAAACGGACTGCGGAGGCAGTTAATGCCATCTGTTAATTTATCATTCAACTAAACTTGATAAATGTTAATCATAGAAAAATGCTAATAACGCCTCTACAGGTTATTTATTAAATGAAATTTAATACTACTAATAAGCACATAATGATATTTTTTCTTTAGCTAAGACTTAAATTATACCTTGTCGTGATTTGTGAACAATAAAATCTCCACTTGCAATGATTGCGAAAATAATTTTATTTAGGTAACGTCAGAATTGATAAAAGTGGCCGCCATTTTGAATTTCTTTGTTTTAAGGTCAATTGACCTCAAAATCGGTATGTGGGTATAACTTTAATTACCAAAGACTGATCCAATGTCAGAATTGTAAAAAGTGGCCGCCATTTTGAATTTCTTTGTT
The DNA here is from genome assembly GCA_949316025.1 of Lapara coniferarum. Lineage (NCBI taxonomy): Eukaryota > Metazoa > Arthropoda > Insecta > Lepidoptera > Sphingidae > Lapara > Lapara coniferarum. The sequence continues at coordinate 41,461,269 of OX438919.1, read as the reverse complement.
TTAAGGCCTATCGACCTCAAAATCGATATCTGGGCAGGCCTTTAGATACAAAAGACGGATCCAATGTTAGAATTGAAAAAAGTGACCGCCATTTTGAATTCCTTTGTTTTAAGGCCAATTGACCTCAAATTCGACATCTGAGTATAACTCTAGTTACCAAAGAACATTCCAATGTCGGAATGGAAAAAAGTGGCCGCCATTTTGAATTTCTTTGTTTTAAGGCCTATCGACCTCAAAATCGATATCTGGGCAGGCCTGTAGGTACAAAAGACGGATCCAATGTTAGAATTGAAAAAAGTGGCCGCCATTTTGAATTTCTTTGTTTTAAGGCCAATCCATCTCAAAATCGATATCTGGGCAGGCCTTTAGATACAAAAGACGGATCCAATGTTAGAATTGAAAAAAGTGGCCGCCATTTTGAATTTCTTTGTTTTAAGGCCAATCCATCTCAAAATCGATATCTGGGCAGGCCTTTAGATACAAAAGACGGATCCAATGTTAGAATTGAAAAAAGTGGCCGCCATTTTGAATTCCTTTGTTTTAAGGCCAATTGACCTCAAATTCGACATCTGAGTATAACTCTAGTTACCAAAGAACATTCCAATGTTGGAATGGAAAAAAGTGGCCACCATTTTGAATTTATTTGTTTTAAGGCCTATCGACCTCAAAATCGATATCTGGGCAGGCCTGTAGGTACAAAAGACGGATCCAATGTTAGAATTGAAAAAAGTGGCCGCCATTTTGAATTTCTTTGTTTTAAGGCCAATTGACCTCAAAATCGATACTGGGCATGACATTGATAGTAAAAGTCATATTTAATGTTAGACTTAAGAAAAGTGGTCGCCATTTTGAACTTCTTTGTTTTAAGAATGATTGGATTTAAGATAAATATTTGGGCTTGTTTTTAGACAAATAGAATAAATCGAGGTTGGAATTTCAAGAACTGCATTCCATGTTAAATGTTCTTGTTTTAAGGGCTATTGGTTTTAAAATCAAACTCCGCTGGACATGGCCACAAACTATAGTAGGTTATAGAACTTTTAAATAATATGGCCACCATCAATGCTTATTCAATTCTCTTCAATAACGTAATCGCAGGTTTGTTATGTCGCAAAATAAAGAATTGAAGAACAAAAAAGTGGCCCGTGGCAGCAAACAGCAAATAAAGTAAATTCTTCGGTGAAAGCATCAAAATCGGTTAAAAATCAGGGAGTCGCTAACAATTCAACTATTGCTATAACAATAATTAGCCGCCTAGTAGAAATTATCTTACTATATTTTTCTTCCCCCACATCGTTATGCCCTGTTGGTTGACCATTCAATTAATGTATCTTTTTTTAATTTACCCCCTTCACCAGACTGCTCACGTTGATTACCTTGTTAATTTTTTAAAGTATTTAATTTTGATGTGACTGCGTATTTAAATTGTTAAATTAGTAAAATTACAACCTCGATTTATTCTATTTGGCTAAATACACGCCCAAATATCTATCTTAAGTCCAATCAGTCCTAAAACAAAGAAGTTCAAAATGGTGACCACTTTTCTTGAGTCTACCATTAGATCTGTTTTTTTGCTAACGATGGCATGCCCAAGTATCAATTTTGACGTCAATTGTTCTTAAAACAAATAAATTCGAAATGGTGGCCTTTTTTTTCAATTCTAACATTGGATCCGCCTTTTGCACCTAAAGCCATGACCAAATATCGATTTTGAGGTCGATTGGCCTTAAAACAAAGGAATTCAAAATAGCGGCCACTTTTTTCAATTCTAACATTGGATCCGTCTTTTGTACCTACAGGCCTGCCCAGATATCGATTTTGAGGTCGATAGGTCTTAAAACAAAGAAATTCAAAGTGGCGGCCACTTTTTTCCATTCTATTATTAGATCCGTCTTTTGTACCTACAGGCCTGCCCAGATATCGATTTTGATGTCGATAGGCCTTAAAACAAATAAATTCAAAATGGCAGCCACTTTTTCCATTCCGACATTGGAATGTTCTTTGGTAACTAAAGTTATACTCAGATGTCGAATTTGAGGTCAATTGGCCTTAAAACAAAGGAATTCAAAATGGCGGCCACTTTTTTCAATTCTAACATTGGATCCGTCTTTTGTACCTACAGGCCTGCCCAGATATCGATTTTGAGGTCGATAGGTCTTAAAACAAAGAAATTCAAAGTGGCGGCCACTTTTTCCATTCTATTATTAGATCCGTCTTTTGTACCTACAGGCCTGCCCAGATATCGATTTTGAGGTCGATAGGCCTTAAAACAAAGAAATTCAAAATGGCGGCCACTTTTTTCCATTCCGACATTGGAATGTTCTTTGGTAACTAAACTTATACTCAGATATCAATTTTGAAGTCGATTGGACTTAAAACAAAGAAATTCAAAATGGCGGCCACTTTTTTCAATTTTAACATTGGATCCGTCTTTTGTTCCTACAGGCTTGCCCAGATATCGATTTTGAGGTCGATAGGCCTTAAAACAAAGAAATTCAAAATGGCGGCCACTTTTTCAATTCCGACATTGGATCAGTTATTAGTAATTAAAGTTTTACCCAGATACCGATTTTGAAGTCAATTGGCCTTAAAACATAGAAATTCAAAATGGCGGCCGTGTATACCAATTCTAACATTGGTTCTGAATACTATAGTGCTAATGTCTAATAATAATAATAGTAATAAAATAAATAAATAAAAAATAAATGTCCATAATAAATAAATAAATAAGTAATATAAAGATACATACTAACATAATTTTAAGGTGTAAAAAATTGAACAGTCATTACACCTCAAAGCAGATTTTTTCAATTGTATGAACGGCACGCAAGCGTCATTTACACAAATGTTCATGAACACGTAATAATTAGAAAATGTTTATTTCGATGTGACTGTTATTGTGAAAAAAAATTAACCTGTTGGTTATTGGTTCAATGTTAAAAAATTTAACATAATTAAAATAAACGACGCAAGACACGTGTTGAACATGTTATCGCTAATGCTTTTCACGTAACTCCTTACGTCTTGACCGTTATAACTTAACTATTAATTTAACGCGTTATTTTTTTTTAATGTTTAACTATTAACCATTAATAATTTTTAACCATTAATCACATCACTAGTATATTATTGAATAAATGTGGAAAAAGCCTGATGATAAATGCTAGATATAACACAAAAACTTGGCGCAAATTTAATTGAAAAAGCTTATTGCGGTACTACAATGTTCTCATCGCCATCATACATTCAATCTCATAATACCTATACAATTAATCATTCCAACTATTAGCGTATTTTATCAGGGCCAAGTTTTCCCACGCTCACATATTTACTTTATCCCTTACCAAATCCCTCATGCATTCATACTACGAACCTGTAATCCCACGAGATACTTTACCGAGTGTCAGATTCCAACTTATTAATATCAATTAGGAATTCATTACACTGGCTAGAAAACCATTAAAGTATATTTCAGTAAAACGCCATGTGATGAATGATGTTCTTCGCTAATATAATAATTAAATAGTGGGGATGATCAAAATGAAGACATAGAGAATGCATAGAGCCCCACAAAACTAACCATTCCGCAGACTGTGCGGCCTACATTTATCTATTTTTTATAGGTCTGTAGTATGAACTTAATGTAGTCTGTGTCTATGATCCCACCTTACGATATTTAAAAAGATACTCAAACTAGCTCAGCTCGGCTCTAGTCGCGTAACAGTCTTCTGGCACCTTTCTGTTAGTGAAAGGATTTCCAGAATCAATCCAGTAGTTTCAGAGATTAGCGAGTTCAGTCAGTATACGAAAGATTAGATGGAGAAAGACATAATGCACTCGCAGTTTCTTGGTGCGTCTTCTCAGGTCAGTGGGCTTTTCCGAAGCACTGGTAGAATCTTTAAGTAAAACATTGTGAAAAATGACGTGTAAAAGTGCCCTTAGGGGCCTAATTACTGAATAAATGATTTGAATTTGAAAAAAGTTCAGCGAGAAAAGCCACCAAATTATAGCAAGCGACCTATCACAAATTCAATGCCCGTGCAAAAAATATTTCTAATTTAAATTATACCCGGGGACCAGTAACAGCCTTGGGTGGGGGAAAAGGAGGGACGAACCGGTCAAGCGCCCGGGGCCTAGCGCAGTATCCAGCTGGGTATCTTTATTTCGAGTCACCACCGTGTCAACCAAATTAAAATCAGGACTTTTTTTTCTCCTGCCCGGTAAGGCCACCACTGTCGCTTTATTAACTCCAACAACATAGGTGTGTCACACAGGGTTGGTAACGAACCATGACGTGTAATTAAGTTAATTAAGTCCAAACGTAGGAGTGGTCTGTTAAATAACCAAATCATTGCGTGGACGGCGAGAGACATCTGTGAGGTGATGACGACGCGCCATTTAACTTAGAAAGTATTTTAAAACAGTACAAATGGAATACTAAATATAGTTTTTAGATTAATTATCTAATTATAGGTAGCTACCTAAATTAACAATAGGAACCATAGTGAGAAGTATTATTGGAATTTAAATAATATATCTGTCCAAAACACAATGAGGTAAATAAATTTGATTAAAGATAAAAACCCACTTTCGTCCCTGGATTATTATCCCATATTTTTTTTACCTCAGTAATGTTTTTACTCATGTATTCAGGTTAAACAAAGACGAAATTGATTCTTCATTCTAATATCTCCCTAGTCTGTCTAGAATTAATGTACTGTCATTTATCACCATAATTCTTCTTGTAGTTAAGTACTGAGGTGGAAATTTAGTCTAAATTGAGATTGCTCGGCCCCGGCTACATCTAATGAGTAGATTGCTGCGTTGGATTTTTCACACCTATCAAACGACCAAGGCTACATGTATATTTTGTTTTACAGGTCAAAAGAGAACAAAAGTAGATAAAAGTTGTCCCTTTGCTTGAGTAATATAACATTTAATAGGGTAGTTGACAACTTTTTTTTTAAAACATTTATCAGAAATGTATGTTATCCAAAGTCTAGTGAAAAAAGAATTATCAAAATTGGGGCAGTAATAGGTGTCAAATAGAAGTAATATAAAACTGTGACGTCACCGCGTGTCATCGGCGTGTAACGCTGCTGCGTGTGAAAAGGAAAGTGCGATATTGCCCCCACGCTCCCACTTTTGCTCTCAACAATATTTCAAATATGAATAACTGCTTTAATATTCAACCAATTTTGATGCTGATTTCACAGAAATAAATCAGTTTCGTAAAAACATAGGAAACTACCCTACTCCCCAACCGAAAACATCAATGACTAACTTTTTGACACCTCTCATTCCTTACTGGATCGTATGCATTTAGTGCCAATTGCTACCTAAAATTAGGGCTGCCATCCGTCCGGACTTCCCCGGATTTGTCCTAGTTTGAAGGGCGTCCGGGGGCCGTCCGGCCGGGATTTTAAAAATTGTCCGGGCAAAACCCGGACACTTTTGTTGTCAGGGGAAATCCATTTTTTATAGATGAGCGACAAATTGAATTAAATCTTAGTTAAAACTTCATGCATTTCCCCGCATTCAAGAAGGAACGGCAAAATATTTTTTCTGAGGTGTCCGGGGAAATATCCATATTTTGCCCAAATGTCCGGGATTTTTGCCGTGTTTATCCGGCGTCGGCAATTTAGACTATGGCAGCCCTACCTAAAATACTACTTATTACACAAGTTTTAGGCTTTGCCGCTTTACACTAGTCACTCAAATAGCTGCCGTATTAGTACAAAAAACAACACACTAAACGTGAACTTAGAACAGTATTAACTTTCTCCTTGTACTTCTTGACTTTCTCTATTTTCTTCATGAATATTTAATTAATGACTTTCAATCGAATGCCGCGTCTTTTAAGGTATTGGAAACCGCCAAACGCATTCGTTCCCGCTAATGTCATTTTAATTGCAATAAATTAAATGTCGAGGAAAGTGAAAAATGATGCACCTTATTTGTCAGTGTTTATTTACTTTCGCGTAATTTATTTCTGGTTGAAAAGCAGGAAAATGTGTTTAAAGGCAGAACTGAGGCATGATTCTCTATGACATTGTTAACTCGTAACGCGGCCGCGTCACGTTCACTTCGTGTAACGTGCGTAAAATGGTATTCTGAATGCCAATTTCCATAGTGATAAACGCGGTGAGTTACGCTACGCGCTTGTTACGAACGGTGAAAATAACGCGTGTCATAGAGAATAAGGGGGCTGATGCTATATTATTACGACACAAAATGAGCGGTATTATAAGTTCCTAGTTATTTTTTTTATAGATATTTATCTCTCGCAGCTTGACACAATTATGCTGGCCTGTTCGAAAGATGATTGCATGTTACTCAAAACGCATGCGAAAATCTTTTGAAATAAATACTTGACGTTAAAAGGACTATTCGTAGCTATATTATAAAACTATATTTTAGGGTAATCCTGAATCCATGATCATTTTCCAAACTCCAAGGTACAAAAATATAATATATAATGTTATATAGCATCATCCATTCATGCCATGACTATGCTACGGTCAATAGAACCGATGACACAAAAAAGCTGCAAAACGTCTAGAAACTTGCTAAAAACATTTCGAAGGTTTTCAAAGGCTTTATTTAAATATATCACTATACTTAAAATGAATCTAAGAGCCTGGTTTCATTTCATACACATTCTTTTGTCCTTACATGAATTTACATTGACTCAAAAACAATGACGTAACACATTTTAGACAAAGACACAGCCTTACAGTCACATGTTAGTGAATCACCTTTTTCAAACCAGAATAAACGTTGACTTAACCTGTAGTTAGAATGCGTGAGGTCAGTATGAATCATGCCTTATTTATATAGAAATTCCCATTAAAAAACAATTAGTTTGAAGTAGTTAATCCCTGTAGTCAGTTGGTGTATCGACTGCGTAATAGATGCCGTATGCTATTACCGTCGACCAGGGGCGTCAATTTAAAAATAAATCATGTAGGAAAGATAAATAGTTTATATGGTTGGATTACGTAGCATCAATAAAATTTACGTATGTAGTAAACATAGGAAATTAATTCAAAATAATTAAATAGGTTTTCGGTAGTTTTTTTAAAGTCAGGGAAGAAAAGGATCCGAAACGAAATAATTAAGCACGTACAGCAAAAATCAGAACTCAAGAATAAATACCAATGCTACAAGCGTAAGAATTAATAAAGAAACCAAATTGAAAGTTGACTGGATAGCACTTAATTTTCAAATGATTTGTTTAAATTAGGGTTGACACTCCTGAAAGATTTTTCTCGAAATATCCAAACCAGTTTTAAAGTGACGAATGTACGTCTTGGGAACCATAAACACCAATTACGGCTCTGCTGCCTACGCTGCCCATTCATCTTCATCTAATATCTAAAAATAAAACTAAAATCAATCAGAAACCGTAGGGTTGGTATGTGCCTGTTTAGTGTCGGCGGTACAATGAGACAGTTATAAATCTCCTCATTACATACTTTATTCACAGGAATTTTAGGGTTGCCAAGTGTTTTTCGATTATAAATTAGTTGCGAAACATTGATGATGAGACTATCGAAATAGATAAATAATTGATACCACGTTTTATTGGTAAATCGATTTAGCTGTTTCTTGACCTGTTTGAAATAGAAAATTGTGAAATTATTTCTGTTAAGGAAAGGTATCACGCGATTAATAAATACAGTAATCAGTAGATAAAGACCAACTTCTGCTCATGACAGTCGCACGCCACAAACGAAAAGCTTATTCAGTAGTATACACTGACTTCTATTATACTAGTACGCTGGACAGGATTCGCGATACAAAATGACAGCTACATTTTGTGCCGATTTGAAACGCCCCTCTCGAGCGTCCAGGGAACTAAATTTGACGTATAATGCATATGGCCGTCGTATTGTTTTGAGAGCTCTCTGTCTTGTCAGTGCATTAAAATGAAATATTACGGTGAAATGTGTTGTTTTTAAGTGTTATTTGTGTGTGGTTTATAGTAATCCACAATGAGAATTCGTGTGTGTTGTAAAACCCGTTACGAAACGGGTAGTGGAGTAACATTTCATAAGTACGTACATTTACATCATCTTTTAGCTATTTGTATTAAAGTTAGTTATTGTAAAGAGCAAACTATCATTTACAAGTAAATAATAACTCAATTTAAACGTATTTACACGATAATTTGTTTTCAAATAGCATATTTATAAAGTAAGTATATCTTGATAGGGTTGTCCAAGTTTCATATCGACAATGCATATCGATAAATTTTTGGTTTGGCTCTATTAGCATTTATACTTTTATACTGTACCTTTAAACACATAAAATCATTAATTAAGATTGATAATAAAATAAGGTTAGAAATGTATTATTCTATAAAGAATGTACTCTATCTACTCCAGAAGAGGAAATATCAATTTAAAATCATAAAAATGTCATTATAAATGTATTGTTACAGGTTTCCAACTGACTTGACTATACAAAAACTATGGCTGAAAAACATTTAATTTGGAAATTAGTTTCCGAATAAAAATAGTCATGTATGCTCTAAACATTTTATAGAAGATTGTTTTATTGGACATGTTTTACGAACCCAATTGAAAAAGGATAGTGTGCCCACAATATTTTCTGGTGGGTATAATAATTTATATTATTCTATTGAGCATTTTGTGCATATAGTATATTGTAAGACGTTTTGCAATGGTGATGTTATTATTGCAGATTTAGGTATTATTCCTGAGGAAAATAGAGAGTGAGAAGCTGATTTAATTAATAATGAATGCGGAGAAAACCAAGTTGATGGCATGAATTTAGAAACAATGTCAGGTAAAATGACATATTTTTTGCAAAAAACTCAGTACTAAATAAATAAGACTCACAGGTTTTCAGATTATTTTAAAGGTAGTTTAAGGTTTTTCATTTATACATAAAGTCAATGCACCTATTTACAAATATTACTAACTACAAGCTTAGTAACTATTTTTCACTGTAGTTCATTTTGTAACTAACAGGTTCATAATTGTTTTATAGCTAACATGTTATTAATTAACATGGTTTATAATTGTTACACATTATATTTTATTTACATCTTTAGCAAATAAAGTTTATTTGGTAACCCTTTTGAGGCAACAACAGCTTCAATTAGTTTATAATTATTTTGTTTTACTTGTAATCTTTTATTATTATTACTATTATTTCTCAACGAGTTTTTTTTCTTTATACTGTCTTATAGTTGACTTGCTTCGATTAATGTGAAACTGCATTCTTACATTTTGTTTCTTAACGAAATTCAAATTGAATATTTTTTTTTATATTCTTAACAGGACCCAGCACAAGCTACTACAACAAGGAACTAAATGAAACCCAGAAAAGGAAGCGGTCTTACACCGAAATCTGTGAAAATATCAATCATGACACCGCTACGAAAATACTCCTAGATCATCTAAAAGGGTTATGCAAAGAATACAAAAAGCTTTACGAAGTTCTCAGACTCTTCTCAAAACTTTATCTCAACATGTGAAAAGATTGAAGATTAAAGTTTCTTCTTTGAAAACAGTAATAAATGAATTAGAGAAAAAGAAATTAGTTACTGATGATTGTGTATATTTGTTAAGTCAGTACAATGATTTTAAACCACAATTATTTAAAAGGATGGCAAGAAATTCAGAAAATAATGTTAGTCATGCTAAATATTCCCCAGAGTTAAGGGCTTTTGAAATTACTCTACATTTTTATTCGCCAAAGGCAATTAATTTAGCCTTGCCTCATCCTCGAATTATACGATCTTGGTACATTTCGGAAGATTCAAACCCAGGTTTCACTACTGAAAGTTTTAATACCTTGAGGTATAAAAGTGAGCAAGCTAGAGAAAAAGGCGAAAAATTAATTTGCGCTTTAATGATTGACGAAAAGAGTTTGAAAAAAAGTTGTACTAGAAGTCGTGATGGAGTAACACGTGGGCATGTTGATTTAGGAATAGCTTCTGAAAATAATGATTTACCGTATTTTATGTACCATATTGTAAAGATGCCCTAGTTTTTATGATTGTGCCATTAAAATAAAATTGGAAGCTGCCAATTGCATACTTTCTAATTAAATGTAGTATAAACTAATATATAGACATTCTTTTATATACAGCAACAAAAAACTACTCCCTTAATATTATAGGTGTCAATATACCGAATTATTTGTCGCGTAATATAATTTGGGCACGTCAGTGACTTAATAAAATATAACATGATCTACCGTCACACTGTCTTTTTTTCATCTCTTCCATAATATTTATGTGTACGTTCGTATGTCTATTTCTTACGGCTTCCCGTTCTAATTGTTGAACGAATTTGATGTGGTGGTAACTTCCAAACTGAAATAAGACAACTTTTTTCACGGATACTATATATGGTATGACAATAGCTTATGGAATAAGACATGACTACTTTTTATTCCGTGGTAACGTGGGTTAAACTGCTAATATTGCCACAATGAATAAGTAACGACAGATTTGTCTGAATCTTCACTACACTGTACATCCGATTGCCGTTATAATCATTATTTCGATCAAATTTTTGAGTAATTTTTTCAATTGTTAATAATAAATTATTTTTTTCAATTTATACTCGACTGTTTCGTATGATTATCGATATATCAGCTGTTCCATGTTCCAACACTATCGTTAGTTCCATGGACACTCGCTACTCCTATCAGCGCCAATATGGCGAAAATCAAATAGGCACACTTTGGCGATTCGAATGTCCAGTCCAGCGTACTAGTATAATAGACGTCAGTGGTAGTATAGGATTTGAAGACATAAATGTCGTACGTAGTAAGTAGTTAAATGTGTTAACACTACTCAGAGCCAAAATAGTAAAAGAAATGTCACGGCGGCGTGCAAGCTTTACAAAAACGTGAAATATACGGTTTATATATACATATATACATTACATATACACTCACGCCTGTTATCCCCGAAGGGGTAGGCCGAGGCGCAACTAGTGCACCCACTTTTCGCCATTATTCCGTCCCATGATGTGATAGGGGGCGAGCCTATCGTCATATCGGGCACAAATTCCAGACTCCGAGCTGATACTGAATAGAAAAACTCAATATCACTTTGCCCGACCCGGGCATCGAACCCGAGACCTCAGCTTTGCAGTCGTACTGTAATACAACTACGCCACTGAGGCAGTCAGCAATAAACGGTTTATTTGTACGGAAAATGTTTTCAAAATGAATCAAAATAATTTCGTCAATTTTATAGACAGTTATAAACAAATCAAAGAGAGAGAGTTAACTTGGCACATTCAGTGTGCGGGGAAGCAGACAAATAACCCAAGACACTTTTACGAGATGCAAAACAGGTTCGCAGGAATGCTGGACTCTTGAAGTGTTTGCGACGATAAAACTCAACACATTTCGCTGCGGACATTCCGTTTTGGTGTTTTATTTTAGACATTTTAAATCTTATGTTAACTTACTATCTTATTAATATTATAAATGCGCAAGTTCATGTAAATGTTTGTTAGAAGTAAACGCAGAAACAACTTAACGAATTTGGGTGAAATTTGGCACACGGGTAGATCATGCCCTGGATTAACACATAGGCCACTTTGCATCGGTTATTTGCTACCATGGGAATTAATAGATATTTTTAATCTGATTCTTTAAGTAGATGGCGTCGTACTGTGTTTCAGGTGAATTTTGTAGCAGGAAAGGCATTTACGCGGGCGAAGTCGCGAGAAACACCTGTAATATTGTAAAGTTGTGGTTTTTTTTATTCTAAAACATCAATGTTGCTAACATTGATGTTTAGATTTTCAAATCGTCGCGCACCAAGAATCTAGAAGTTACTCAAGCCTATATTTCAGCCTACTACATAGTGTAGTTTTCTTTTATTTCGCTTGTTTCTTCGAATATAATATTAGTTCTGATTTATATTCGTCTGTAAATTGCAGACAGCTCGTCAGTATTTGGGGCGCGTTATCAGAGATCTGATAGCAATATCGACGACGGAATTCGGAAATATCAAATCGTTTATTCATTCTTTGTGTGAGGGAATTTGATGCTGGTTTATGTATGAAGCTTAGAATTATTATATATAGCTCGTATGTTACATTTGTTTTTTTTTAAATAGCCTTATAACTTGAATCCTCAAGCCCCGCGACGGACACCGGTGTCCATATATATAGGGTTTTCCCATACATCTATATATATAAGCGGGGCTTGAAGGGTTAAAAAGAAAGCGAAGGCATGATCAATATCTCCTATCCCTCACCAGACCAATGTGGTGTACTAACAAATATGTTCTAACCTAACTAGTGTGTAGACACGACCTGTCATTAGCGAATCAATTTAAACCACGATATTAAAATAATACATAATAAAAACACCAACATTTAATCGCGTAAAACCTTTCCCTGATATCGCAAATCTGATATAAAATATAATTTCCTTAGTTACAAAACACCTTTCATAATGTCAGGTGGCGCGACCTCGCCTGCGGTCATTTATCACGGCGATGGCAGCCATTAGGGTTATTTGCTATTACCCTCAAAGGTTGGTTAGCTGTAAATCTCTGTTAAGCTTCGACCATAGTTGCGGGTCACGGCGTCGGTAGACATATCGGCAATGAAGGATACTGACGCATAGGGTTATCCAGGCCCAGGGGGTAGGTGGATTATCCTTCTCCTGGGCTCAGTTGAGTAAGTCCATATTAGAGCATAGGGACATAGTTACCAGTTACAACCAAGGCGCTAAAGGATATTGGTGCACATTTTTTTTTTATAGGGGCTTGGCATAGTGACTGCACTGCACTTGATGTATGGTGCAGTCCAAATAGAGAAACGAATGGCATTGGACGATTATCCCATGCCATTCAACACAATCATGCCGGCCTGACCAGCTGCTTCTTCTACGCACGTGGGGGTATCCAGGACGTCAGAAGGTAGTGGCTCCCTAAGGCTGGGTAACTTAGTAAGACCATGCATCTGGAGATGTGATTTCGATATTACACAATACACCTTTAAAAGTGCGATGTGAGGATAAAATTTTTTGTAGGTATTTATTATTTCACTAGGTTGTAGGAATCTAATGGCTCTTTAAAATCCTCTTGAATGGAAATTTTGGTCACGTATCTTTGTGGTTGGTTATGGAATAAGGTGTTTTTTTAATAGCCAATAAGGCCTATCATACAGAAATAATAAAATAATTACTCATTTAATGATAACGGTATGATAAATAAGTATCATTAAAACTGTTTTTTTTTCCAGAAAGCTGGTCAGCATGGCATACCCCAAATGCAATGAAATTAAACTAGCATTCGACTTGGTGTGCAAAGTAAAATGAGTTTTCTGTAAAACAGTTCTTTTCCAGATAACTTTTTTTACTTTGCACCCATGAACTTGTAAATTAAACTTATAAGCCTTAACTAACAATTAATGCTTTAATTCATTGTTGTTTTGTCACTTTTTACAATCTAAGCAATTATTTGCTTATTAGATTGACTCGTCAAGCCCGCTATGGACGCCCGCGTCCGTGTATATAGGGTTTCCCCATACATCTATATATATAACTAGCTTTTGCCCACGGCTTCGCCCGCGTTAATAAGTTTTTCCGGGCTAAAAGTACATAAAAACCTTCCCGTTGAATCACTCTATCCAACACATTTATTTGGATAAAGATTAATATTATGACGTTGATACAACTCTTAACAAATAATGCATTAATTCCGACCAAATTTGATTACCATAAAAACGGTTCTAGTGAGTTAATCTTAAAAGATAGACACATACTATCGTGGACATTTTTTTAGATCATTTCAAGAGGAACAATTCTTTTATACATATATTTTTGGTATCTTGAACCGTTTTCGCAGTGCACGCAATGAAAGCCCTCAAGGATGAATAATTTTCCCCGCTCTTTTCACATTTTCCATTATTTCTTCACTCCTAATAGTAGCATCGTGATGTTATGTAGCCTATAGCCTTCCTCGATAAATGGTCTATTCAACACAAAAATAATTTTTCAATTCGCACCAGTTGTTCCTGAGATTAGCGCGTTCAAACAAACAAACAAACAAACTCTTCAGCTTTATAATATTAGTATAGATTGGGGTTTGACAGGTTAATAACTAATACAAATTATTTATTAACTGGGCTTATGAGTCGCTATTGTTGGCGACTTGGCACATATCTACATACAGGATTGTATTATCAGAGTTTGTACAAGGAAAACAATTAGAAACAGAGGCATATATACTAATTTTAAAACTTTAAATGTAAATGAATAATGTTACACTGCATGTTATTTAAACACCTACTTGATAATGACCTCACTGGATTGATAAATGCATGGTACAAACAAATGTTTTGTACTGAACTTATCTTTGGTTACCGTTTAAAATTAATTAATACTTTGTTGCTTATGCAATGCTTAAATTTTGGTAAGAAATATACCATGAAGTAAAATCTCTTTGAATAATCTAAAAATGCTTAATGTTTTTAGAGACAGAAAAAAATATTCTAGCAACAAGAATTATAATGGCAATAAGAGCCAATTAAGAAACAGTAATCTTATTTAAATGTTAATGTTAAGTTAAACTTTATTGCAACAAAAACACAGATATATTTTGATTAATTAATCTTAATTTGATTTCTTTCCTATGTTTGACTGATTACCTTACATAAATTTGATAAAAATTATGTCATACCAGCAGATTTTAAATAAGTTAGGATGGAGTAAGTTGAATGAACTTTACATTAAGTAGACAGTTCATGACCTTTATCCTTTACATTACTCAACAAAGGTGTGTCATTGAAAAGTGTAAAAATTAAACTCTTGCTTATTATTTTAAATATACCATTTAATTGTGTACGATAACGTTTCTGTCGTTTCATGGAAGTAGTATTCACAACACGGGCTAAACTTTCTTAGTTATATGACAAGATAATACTTTATTGTACTGTAAAGAAAACATAAAATTTTGCATACTTCTTCGGTTTAATACGCTCTAGCTAACATCAAAATGTAAATTAGGTGTTATTTTTAGTGGAACACGTCATTTGTCACGGTATACAGGCCACCAAAACAGGTTATGATAACATACACTTACCTAGATCATCCATGGTTTCAACACCTTCAAAAACAATGTTTATGCACTAAAATATTTTACTACTAACTTCACAAAACAATGGCACCACTCATAAAGCTCTAATTAAATTATGTGAGCAATATATTATCACTAAGTAATACTGCAATTCAAGTTGAAATTATTAACCCAAGTATGGCAAACTGAGAGATGGTCATTTACATTTTGGCCAACTGTCAGTGCAGTCGCAGATTGTCAAAATATTTTATGCAGCTTAATTTCTGAACGAAAGTGTAGTAATTTTTCTGACTGTACGAAATAAAAATAAATAAACTATAAATAATTATCAACAACCATTTTTCATTTCATTTTTGTGTTAAAGACAGGTGTACTTGAAAATCGTTCAATAATTATTAACTTATGAGAATACATTTCCATTAGGAATACTTCAGAACGAAAGCAGTAGTACCAACATTTTCCCAAAGGCTGTCAATTTGAAGATTGTCAAGGAGTTTTGGCGGGAACGTGAAAGTGTCATGAGGTGCTTTTGTTTTAATTTATTATTTTGGTGATACTTAGTGTTATATTGCTTAATTGTGGTGGTATATTATCCAATATAGTTCTATTAAAGTGCTCAAATGAAGTGAATTGAAACAACTGTGTCAATCAAGTGTTTTTTCGTTGCCGCCAAAACTCCTTGATAAAGTCTTGGTAAGGTAGCCACTGCTTTACTACGACAACCAGAGATATCACTTAAGACGAGGCTGTATGGGCTTGAACCCTTTGCCTTCCCTGTAAGGGAGAATTATATAAAAAAAAAAAAAAAAAAAAAAAAAAAAAAAAAAAAAAAAAAAAAATGAAGATTGTCAAACCAAAGGTGCGTTTAGAAATTGTAGTTTTAATCATTTTCAGCATTGGAAAGTGCTGCTTAAATGTTTTGTTTTTTTTCATAGTTTCATTTAAAATAACTAATTTTTATATTGTCATATCACAGTTACACTTTATATCATTCCTACATAAGAGAATAATTCTTAAGTGACGGTATTAAATAATAATAAAACCAAAAAAATTCAGGATTTCGATCGCAAACAGCTGCTAATATTGATTCACCCAATTTATACTTTCATGTTTTCAATATCTTAAAATTTGTCTCCTCTTTTCTCTACGTCTGAAACATTTTTCTAAACAATGAGTAGTTCAGGTGAGCAGTTAACCTTAGCTCGGGACATCAAAAGGGCTATAGAACTCCTTGAAAAACTTCAGCAAAGTGGCGAAGTTCCTGCTACGAAACTGGCTGCGTTACAGAAGGTGTTGCAGAGTGACTTTTTGAACGCTGTTAGAGAGGTTTATGAGCATGTATACGAGACCGTTGATATTCAAGGCTCCGCGGATATAAGAGCTTCGGCAACAGCTAAAGCAACGGTGGCTGCATTCGCCGCGGCTGAAGGCCATGCCCATCCACGGGTCGTCGAACTGCCAAAGACGGAAGAAGGTCTCGGTTTCAACGTCATGGGAGGTAAGGAACAGAACTCTCCCATATATATATCAAGGATTATACCAGGTGGTGTTGCAGATCGTCATGGAGGGTTGAAAAGAGGTGATCAACTACTCTCTGTAAATGGTGTGTCAGTGGAAGGGGAAAACCATGAAAAGGCCGTGGAACTGTTGAAGCAAGCTGTGGGATCTGTGAAGCTAGTTGTACGGTACACTCCAAAGGTTCTTGAAGAGATGGAAATGAGATTTGATAAACAGAGGACTGCAAGGAGGCGTCAGAACTATAATTAGATTCACTGTCATGTGTCTACCCCACCCAGCTGATATTCCACCAATAAGTAAAGTCCAGAGTCCATTTAATTAATAGACAAGGTAGGGTATTTTTTACACCATTATTTTGAGACAAAATAGGGCATTTGATTTCTGTTGATAGAAACATTTGTAGGTCATAATTTGCATGATATTCCTAAGGCTATGCTCTAAAAGTCTTGATATCCTATTCATGAATCTTCATGAATCTCTTTTAAAGTTCTAATTGTTATGAACTAATAAATTATGGATAATATATCTATAGCTTAATCATGCAACATCAAAATAAACAGCCATAACAAGATCTTTTAAGCTCATTTCCCAAATAAATTATGAATATTACGCTGAGGTGTTTATGTACTTATGTTTATATTTATTATTTAAGCCAGTATTATTAGAAGAATTAATATAAAGTCTTTAGAATTTATAAACCATTTTATTAAAATATGTCATATGTGGATGTATTGTGTTTAAATTTTAAAACCTTGTATATTGCAATATACAACCGTAGTTCCATCAATTCGATTTATATGTAAAAGAAAAAAAAACAGTTGAGTTCTAACAGAGTGGAAATCAAAATCTGCTACCTTACAAAAAAGGTCTGGCACACAGACAGACGGACAAGATCCTATAAGAGTTTCCCTTTCCTTTTGAGGTTCTGGAACCCTAAAAAAGAACTAAAATCTACTAAACTATAAAAAGGAGATTAATTTTTACACAACATTACTGTAATAAAATTCACTGAAAGGATTAAAAAGAGACAGACACAAGTAGAGTGTGTTAAATTGAATTCAGATCATTTTAAAATGAATTACTCACTGTTAGAATTTCACTGACAATAAAATTGTGTTCAAAAATAGAAAAATGTAATTTTAATATGGTGACATCCCATGGGAAACAAATAGTAGTATGTTTAAAACTTAAAAGAAACTGACTTAATTTCACTGTATATGAAATATAATATTGATAGACACAACCCTTCACATGTAAAACATGTCTGGTCTCTAGAAGAAAAAAAAACCTTGTGGCCAATATTGTTAGTAATGTAAATGGTAATTATGTTTTTAATATGAGGAAATTGTCTAGTTTGTAATTTAGAGATATAAATGTGCGTATCACGTTGATCAAATTAGTGTTAGTAGCATGATTGGCATAGCACAAAACAATTTATGTAGCTTGATATTTATGGAAATTAATTATTATAGGTCTGTATAATAATTGTATCACATCTGGGCATAAGCTTTTCCAATTGCAACATTAAAACTTTTCTATACAGCCTCTTTCACCATACCATACCAGCCCTGCATTATATACTGCCCAATGCTGAGCATGGGCCTCCTCTATAACTGAGAGGGTTTAAGCCTTAGTCTACCACGCTGACCTAGTGCAGGTTGGCAGACTTCACATACCTTCAACATCCTTATAGAGAACTTCTCCATTATGCAGGTGTTCTCCCAGTTTTTTTCCTTCACTGTTAAATTCACTGATAAAGTGAGTGATAATTCATGAACAATACACACATAACTATTTTGTAGCCTCTTTCAAAAGTCTTCAATATGCACATCTGAAATTTTTTCCATTGCTGTTAAAGCAAGTGGTTATGTATGTGAAATATACAGGTTTACGATTCCTGAAAGTGAGAGGTGCATGCTTAAGTTTGAACTTACACTTGCAACAAACTGTTCCATTGTCAGAAATTTATTGCTTTTATTTCTGAACAGATAATGCAAAACCCATTATTATAAATTATTGTAGCTGTGTGTCTATATATAATTATATAGTATAATGAAGCACAATAAGCTAGTTGTTGTTTAAAAAATCGCCTTTAATGTAAGTATAGAAAAAAGCAAAAATGAACTAAAACCAAGTTTCTGGAAACTCACTCTCTATGGTACATAATTAAATGTAAGCCCTTGCTTCTTTATGATAATATAACTCTTGTTTATACTTAAGTTAATCAATAAAACTATATGTATAAATATAATGATTTTATTTTCTATCTGTATTCTGTACATTACAATAAAGTCTGCAAATTTATCAATATATATGCGTCTATACCTTAAACACCGAACAAAAATATTAATGTAAAGATTAAAGAAGTCTTCTTTTCAGTTATAACATTTGTTAAGAGTGGTCAATAGCAAATTCAGAAGAGATATTTGAAATCTGAGGCCAAAGGTGTGGTTACATTTTGGTTTTTCCTTACCTGAATATATTATAAAAATTAACAGACTACTTATTTACAATGTGAATTAACATATAAAAACGCATTGGGCACTGTAAACAGGATATAGACATTGATCGGGCCAGGACCGAATGTACGGATTAAACAGATATTCGTAAGACAGCCGTGAACACATCGCAATCTAATCAGTGCATGAAATCCAAATGTATGATACAACAATTTGTCTACCAAGCATCAAAATTTCCGAATCCAATACCGCTTTTTTTCGACTTCTTAGTGGGTACTTGTGTTTTGCTACTTTTGCTTCCAGAAGCTTCTTGCAGGTTGAGATATCTACCAACACCCTCTCTGAACACTTTGAGGGGTTGTTTTGTTGCTTTTTTTGGTTTTACACCTGGGCCTTGTTCCTCAGCTTGCCTTTTGAGTTCTTCTGCCCTTTCAACTGCCAACTGTAAATTTTATGTTTATATTTTATATGTATATATTTCAGGCAATAATTAAATCTATATTAATAATATTATAAAGCTGAAGAGTTTGTATGGTTTAACGCACTAATCTAAGGAACTACTGAACCGATTTTGAAAATTCTTTCACTATTAGATACATACATACATATACATATACACTCACGCCTGTTATCCCCGAAAGGGTAGGCAGAGGCGCAACTAGTGCACCCACTCTTCGCCATTATTCCGTCCCATAATGTGATAGGGGGCGAGCCTATCGCCATATCGGGCACGAATTCTAGACTCCGAGCTGATCCTGAATAGAAAAACTCAATATCACTTTGCCCGACCCGGGGATCGAACCCGAGACCTCAGCTTTGCAGTCGTACTGTAATACAAACTACGCTGCCGAGGCAGTCACAGTTACTTAGTTAGTTCACTAATAGAAAGCTACATTATTCCTGAGTGCTATAGGCTACTATTTAACCCGGAAACATTAACGCGAGCGGAGTGGCGAGCATCACCTATTTACTAATAATACTGGGTTTAATCTACCACATGCAATCTTGCTCCTCCCTGGTTAGCAAGTTAATATTCTTGCTTTTTAATCAGACGAATGTTATCGAAATGAAATGAAATATCTCAATATAAGAAGAATTTAATATTATCGAATATCCTATCTTGGCACAGTAGAAGTCTTGACAAATGAGGACTGTTTGAAAAATCAGCTTTACCATTCAGTCCCCTGATTCTTCGGAAGCTCATAAATTACGTTTTGTTTACTAACCTGTTCCTCAGCCTCAGCAAAAGGGTCCACAAACACCTGAGCCACTTCTATAACAATGTCATGTATCGGCCGGTCTTTGTTGTCCACTTGTATCTGCTCCATGGCGTTGAGCGTGTCTAGCCCGCCGACGAGCTTGCCAAATATTGTGTGCTTGCCATCCAGTTGTTTGCATGAACGGAAGGTTATAAAACTGGAAATAAGGGAGACTAATTTCAACTCTATAGTCATAACCCCACTACAGGATTATTTTTGACAAGCTTTATTTGCCAAAACGACAAGGGCTGTATTTTTTAAATATTTTAGTTGCTGCTATTTAAATATTCCATTGCATTTACTGTAGTACCTGTTGCCTAGGTACTAGTACCTATGAGCTAAAACTATAAGTACAGTTTAAAAAGTATAAGTATTGATATAAATTAACATTATGAAAAGAATTCAACAATACTTACAACTGTGACCCATTAGAGTTTGGTCCAGAATTAGCCATTGACAGGACACCTCGGCCCGTGTGGTGGAGATTTGGTTTGATCTCATCTTCAAATGGTTTCTTCCATACGGACTCTCCGCCAAGGCCCGTGCCGGTCGGGTCGCCACCTTGAATCTATTTGATTGACAATTACAATATAAAATGAAGGGCCAAAATAAATTAAATATAATAAAAGGCTAAAAGGATAGTGTATCTTCAACCCATGGTATAAGGTGAAACAACACTAAAAAATGATGGACTTTGAATTCAGAAATTTTCCTGATAATTATGAAAAAAAAAAGTAATCACTATTAAGTATCACTATTAATTTGCTAATTAAATCAAGATGTGCACAACATACATTGCGGGCAAGCTCAATAGGGGCAATTTGCTTTCAGAACCACAATGGGCCATTTAAACAAGGACTATTATGCTACGAAATTCACCATAAAATTCCTGATGGATCTGTGGAACTTCGTGCCATTGTAGTATCCATTCTTACAGTGCTTCATGAAGTTGTCGCACGCTTTTGGCGTTAGATCGCAGTATAGTTCGAAGTTCAACGGTCCACAATTTGTCACCAATCTCACATAACCTGTTGACAAGATCTCATAATTAAATTACATTTAATGAATCATCAATTCAAATTTCAAACATTTAACAAACATCTAACAGTAATGAACATCAAAATAGTTTTAATGGTTGTATTGCTAAGATGAATGCCTGGAAATTGATAAAAAAGAATTTTTTAAAAGCAAATGTTTTTGTGCCTGCTGTTTACCCTTTTTCTTAACCCTGTCGTAAATAACATCATCTTCGCATATGATGGCAGCTTCATGTGTGGTCTCCGGCACCATGGCAGTAGACGTGAAACTTGCTGCGACCATACCCGTTGAATAGTGGGCTGCATTGAATTTATCGGCAACCTAGAATTATATGTGTGACATTATAACGCTTCCAAATGTGGTTACTTTGAATATCATAACTTTTTTATAGTTAAAAATAACAGAAATTTACGCATTTCATTTATGCACAAAATTATTTAGAAATGAAAAAATTATTTATAAGACTCGAGTGAAAAATGAAATCTATACAATTATTTATTCAGACATCAAATGACCTCTATATAATTTGGATGCATACTTCTTTTTTAGTTTCAGTCTTCTCAGGCGCTTTGTATTCTTTCTCAAGTTCCTGCAGAATATCTTTTGTTTCAGCTGAAACCGTTTTTAGTCTTGCATGTGGGTCTTTCCTCATAGCAATCTCCTCTGTAAAAGTAAAATAAAAATGATGGTAATCTACAAATTGCATGCCTTTGCCTATCAATAGACAATACCGAATTGGTCACTCTGATTCTCATAGTAACAACAAATGCACCATATACAATACCTATAAAATAATAATTACCTTCCGTTTCAACCCTCAAATTATTCTTAATATGATGGAAGGTTGAAATATTAAACTTGTTCAGGTTATTTGGCTCCTGTATTGTAATGATATCATTTCTAACAAAAGGTGTGTCATTAACGAGATCTTTCCAGTTCTTGCCCTTGATATTGAGCTGCTCCACAGCCTCGTATGAATAAACATTACCACTTGTCCGCACGGCAACAATATGAGAGTTCTTTGTGAACGGTTTGAAAAGTACTGGGCAATGGTAATCATCTTGTGAGTTTTTGAAGAAGTTTAGCTTTGTTAAGGACTTGATATCGAATTTCTGGAAAGGCAATCGGGTTTTGAAACTAGTGTTCATGATTAGTTGTTTGAAGCAAACTGGCGATTAGCTACTTGAAGCTATTGGCACTAAGAAATTTGTGGTCCAAAAATATTTTATGTTAAGATTTTCAGACAATAATGTGGGTAATCAATGTATTTATTTACATATAACATGGCGCTATTTTAAAAATATTGAAAAACTTCAAACTTACAAACAAAAATACCAACCTTCCCAGTAACCGGATTTATTTTAAACTTCTTAACAAACTCTATAATAGCCTGTAGTTCAAATACATTGCCATCTGCATCGCAGTATGGGTCATCGTAAGGCTGGAGGCATAAACAGCAGTGGTCAAATGGTAACCGTTTGAAACTAGTGTCCTCCTCTACTGTTGTGCCTGATCGCTTTCCACCATATAGTGTTGTCCATTCTGTGTACGTTAGGTACCTGAAATAATATCACCGTTGCAAAATTTGTTGTAGAATGGTTCTATGGGAGTATAAATTGAAGATTTAAGCCACCTTCTTGGACACTTAAGAATTGAGGCATAGAAAGCAAAAGTTATGACTTACATTTTATCCTTTTGATGCTGCCGTTTCCCCATCTTGCACTTTTATTATTTATTTATAATTAGCAGAAGATATTAATATATAAATAATAATTGTATGATCTGTGAAAAATCACAAAAATATTTGTGTTACAATTACTGACAATCAGAGACAAACTGACAATGGGAAAGAAACAATAACAAGCAGAGACGAATAAATTAGTTAGCTTAGCCAAAAGTTCCCATATTCAACTTCAGATAGAGATACACATAGCTCGTTTGCGATATGAGAAACAGAGATAACGAATTTGTAATTAATGAAACGTAACTGAATTTTTTTTTTTTTTTTTTTTTATAATTTTCCCTTTAGGGAAGGCAAAGGGTTCGAGCCCATACAGCCTCGTCTTAAGTAATATTTTTGGTTGACTTTTTTTTTTTCCTACGTACTATGTCGTAGTAAAGCAGTGGCTACCTTACCAAGACTTTATCAAGGAGTTTTGGCGGCAACGAAAAAACACTTGATTGGCACAGTTATTTCAATTCACTTCATTTGAGCACTTTAATAGAACTATATTGGATAATATACCACCATAATTATGCAATATAACACTAAGTATCACCAAAATAATGAATTAAAACAAGAGCACCTCATGACACTTCTACGTTCCCGCCAAAACTCACGTAACTGAAATGCCAGTCAAAATAACAGTGTTTCTTTTTTTTTTTTTTAATCATTAGCTCTACAGCTTGGCAAAAAAGAGTGTGGATTTAATGAGGGCGCCTAAGTCTAATATAACACTAATATGGCAACCCAGTATACTACGACGTAAAGTGTTTAGATACTTGTTATTTTTCAATGAGTATCACGTGGCACAATGTGTTTAGCCCAAGGAGATTATAGTGGGTATAAGGTTCTTGGTTTGGCCAGAACACAGAAATCACAATTAAGAAAAAAAGCAACTTGTTGATGAAAAAATATTTCTTACGAAAACCTCTTGTTTGATGTAACTCACAGTTTTGTTCATTGATTGTTGTTTACCTACTGAGTCTTTAGGGATGCTTTCCAATCGTCAGGTAAATATTATTTGTATAAAAGAACAAAGGCATTTATGATATACCGGGTGGAAGGGAAACGCTCTCTATATCGGAACGGTAAGAGAGAAGAACCATAACATTAACGAAAAACTATATTCATTTGCAAAGCTAAGCGATAATACTTACGATTTTAGTATTTCCGTAATTCATGCGCGTGCAATGTAAAGCGTACAAAAAACTGGGTAGGGTACAAACTACAAAGCAAACGCCGACAAGGCGGCGGCCGCCGCGCTGCGCGGGCACCAGCCGTGCGTCCGCGGTCGTTGACCCGTCAACTGGTGTACGTGTTTCGTTACGATTTTTTTGAAATATTGACCTTTTTTACTATGTTTTTCAGAATAATAGTTTGATTTATCTATCCATACGTGAAGCTGTACAGAAATTTGAGAAAATCCTACTAAAATTGTAACAATGCGATCGCGATTTTTTTAGTGCCATCACGTCAGGAATCACCAATACTATCACCTGTATTCGTTTCCGAGAGCGTTTCCCTTCCACCCGGTATGCAAAAGAAAAGAGGTTTATTTTTTGCACTAGGTCTTTGATAAGTTGAATTTGTAAGTAGTATTGAGTCCATCGAATTATGAATAATATTACATGGAAGCATCTGCTCACTCACGGAATTATTTGTTATCAAATAATTTAGTAGCCCTTCTTATTCTCACGAGATTCGAACTGGTGTAATCATAGTTAGTAAATACTATTGTAGTATAAATATCCGTTCATCGTATCTTAAACATTTAGGAAAATTAAACATTTTTATATCTTCATAATTTATTTAAATAATACAAAATTTCTATTAAAATTAATCCGATTCTAAAACACTTTCATCTAAGTATTCTACCCCAGAAAACTATATTGTGTCTTGGCTAGATGTTCCTGCAATAACAAAATCATCTGATTCTGAAGCAGTGTCGCTGCTGCTGTCTTCTCTGTTAATAATGGTTAATAACCAATTATTCAATATCATGATACATAGTCATACCCCTATCATAATATTCCTTTTCAATTTTCATATGATGGCAGGAATTCTTACAATCTTCAGCAGTAATAGCTAGAAGTGCTTGTTCAGCTGCCATCTGTTGGAGTAAAATATTACTAATTATGAGTTCAAGTTAATAACATTAAGAAAAAATAATTATGTACTATATCTCTACCTTTATGGCAATGGACCCTACATTGGAGTGTATATAGCTTTCATCCAAATAAATAACATGTTTTTGTAATTCTGTACGGAGATTTTTATTATGCATTATTATTTTTAAATATTGCTCTCTCTTTGGAACCTTTACCCCGCAAAAGCGTTTTACCATGGCCAGATCCGGGACAAAAATCTAATATCAAATATATTACCTACCTGCTTTTTTACGGTGTAGAAGAAATGAACCCTTTGTCTAATTGCGCATAAGTCAAAATCATCGAGATCTTTCTGTGGTCGACCTTTCCGATGTTTCCCAGGTGTAGAAAAAATGCCATTATTTTGTTCACCTTCTTCAACAAATGTTCTTATAGCATTGATTGATTTACCTAAAATAAATACCAAACATGCATGAACTTTCAAAACATTCATATTTTTTTCATGTCTCAAGTATCAAAAAATTTAGTCAGTGTATAAGTGGTTTGTAAACATAACCTTTGTCAACAAAACACTAAAATATCTTAAATTTTATGTTACTCATGTTATAAACCAGTGCAAAATGTATGGTTCGACTTGTAGAATGTAAATAATACCTGTCATATCGGCAACTCTCTGATAAACATTGTCAATTTGAGACAAAATTTGTCCCGCTTGAGATTCAGCCAAACATCGAAAAAAACTTGGTATATCACTGCTCTACCACTACTACGAATCGCTTTATTCATTTTAATTAATAAAACAAGCAACGAACGTAGAAGAATTTACAGAATTCCGTCGAAAATAACTTAGCGTAAACAACGATGACACAGAATGTACTAACAATTTGACACAAATGACATTTTTTTTTTTAATTTAGATATTACGGCTCTGGAGACTAGTCCATTGAGCCCGTCTTTCATACATTTTTATCCTCAGTCCTAGCTCCTAACTACTACGTCGAAGTAAAGCAGTGGCTACCTTACCAAGACTTTATCGAGGAGTTTTGGCGGCAACAAAAAAGCACTTGATTAGCACAGTTATTTCAATTCACTTCATTTGAGCCCTTTAATAGAACTATATTGGATAATATACCACCATAATTATGCAACATAACACTAAGTATCACCAAAATAATGAATTAAAACAAGAGCACCTCATGACACTACCAAGTTCCCGCCAAAAACTCCACACAAATGACAAGTCTAATAGTGTTGCTACAAATAACTAGTTTTAGTTCTTATTTTCACCGCGTCATACTCTTTTTTGCCAAGCTGTAAGGAAACATGTGATTTAGTTCTTTTATCGTAATATTATTGCGCTTCATGATATCAAGATGCACAACGTTATAAATGTTAGAATTAATACATATAAAATGAATATACTAAAAATTTCATGTTGTGTTGTTATTCAATTACAAACAATATACATAGAATTCACATTTCACGTGTTCAGTGTAGTAACACTAAATAAGTCCGTTGGTAACACCTGATGAAATAAAAAAAGTTAAAAAATGTCGGATAGTGGTTGTGCTTCATTTAATTTCTAATAATTTCTTGGTTTTATTTTTATTAACTACCTTAAATAAAGTAGATTTTGCTTAAATACTTGTAGTAGATAATCTGTAAGTATAGAAAATATACAATTATCGTATTTAGATAAATTTCTTTAATTCACGAGTTGGTGTGCATTCCACGAATTTCAGTTCTTGTTTGTGTTGGTGAGGGTGACGGACAAATGGAAGAAATGTGGTAGAAATCGTCTAGATTTCGGAAATTCTTAGCGGAGCGAAGAGAATAGGAGTATTAGGGCTTAAAAAGGTACATTTTATTCATTAAAACTAATTATCATTCAATTTGTGTTAGTTCCGAGTCACGGGAAAGTAACAGGGTGCCTATTTGCGCTTTGCAGTGCGGACAATTTAACCCGGAGATTATATTGATATTGTTGCACGTTACCCGTCTATATTGTGGACGAAATCTCTTTTATTCAGTCTGATATATATCGGGACCGATCACTACCCCTTTTTCGAGTCACTGGTGAATCGAAAAACTAGTAAATTATCGGATAACGCCAGCCCACAAGATGGCCGACTGTTATTCGTAAGGTACTAAATAAATCTTATTTCCATTACATTGTGTGTAAAATTTATTGATTTATATTGTTCCATTGATGCCTGTAGAGATACCATGTGTTAATTTTGTCGTTATCATGTATTTTGAGCTCGGCAGGTGCGGTGTAGCAATGTCTTTGTTCTCAACATTTTTTTTTTCGATTCAAATAAAAAACATTGAATATTTTCTTATTTTGTATTCAGCAGTTTTGTTTATTGTAACGATTAACAATTTAGATTGTATTTCATCATTTTTCACGCACAACATTCTAGCACTTTTTAATAATACTCATGGAAAAGTGATAATTCTTTGGGAATCAATATGTACATACTTTCATGTTGTGATGCCACTTAAAAACAATAACAGCATGATCAATGGTAACTGCTTTACAATAATGAGACAAAACACTGATGGTGAAATGCTGGCTTTTTAACAAGTGGCTGTGTGTTTAAACAGTATGAGTGGTGTGGTCCTTTTAGATAATGTCGGGTGCCTCTGGTTCATCAGGGAGTGGAACGGGCCGCGGCAGAGGAGTTGCTGACAACAAACCGGACACAAAGGAGAACAAGCCAAACCCGAAAATGTCTAAAGCACTGGGCACATCGGCGAAGAGGATTCAAAAGGAGTTGGCAGAGATCACACTGGACCCGCCGCCTAACTGCAGCGCGGGTCCCAAGGGCGACAACTTGTACGAATGGGTGTCCACTATACTTGGGCCTCCGGGATCAGTGTATGAGGGTGGTGTGTTCTTCTTAGACATCCATTTTTCACCAGAATATCCCTTCAAACCACCTAAGGTAACAAACTTTAATATTAACGCAATATGAAAATGCTTTGTTTTGTTTTGTAGATCAACATTTCTTAATTACTTCTATAATATTTATGTACATCTAATGATAACATGTATAGAATTATATTCAGGAATTTACCTGTGACTAGGCCATAATATTGAATTTTATTAACTTGTAATTTTCATGAATATGTCTTCACACATCCCAGCAATCAAATCATTCATTTTGTTTGAATTATGTAGGTTACTGTAATATTTACTTATCAAATTGCTTCAATGTATCGTAACTGATAATATTATTTGAACAATTTAATTGTTAAGTAATGCATATATAGAGTCATAATTAGACATATCTAATATTATATGTATGTCACATGAATATCATTTAAAAATATCTTTTATTACCCTTTAACTATCTGGGAGGTCACATGTCAATGACATGTTGTTTTGATCAACTTCTTTAAATTATGTGTGATTAATGAATGATATATTAATTTGGAGTTGTATTGATAAACTAACTGAGGTTAACTCCGACATTGGGCCACAGTTTATGTGAGTTTCCTCATAAAATTGTTTATGATTGTATCTTGATGTTTAAACAATTTATTTATAATGTGTCTCTTTTTCCTTATTATTTAAAACTAGCTTCTGCTTATACATTCCCCCGTTAAATTCAAGATCCCAAAGTTTTAATTAGCTTATAGTAAGTACTCTGGCAAATAGGAGCTTTTTCATCATTGAAAGAATTTTCAGAATCTTGGTCCTGGATAGAA
Source organism: Lapara coniferarum (assembly GCA_949316025.1). Classification (NCBI taxonomy): domain Eukaryota; kingdom Metazoa; phylum Arthropoda; class Insecta; order Lepidoptera; family Sphingidae; genus Lapara; species Lapara coniferarum. The sequence goes on along the minus strand of OX438919.1, from coordinate 41,432,362 downwards.
GATCTAGTGACCATTATCATGTTTAAATAAAATACATCAACATATTAGTATAAATCTGAAGGACAATACAATACTTCCTTTTTTGTATTCAATAAAGTTAGGAACCAAAAAATAATTCAAATATAGTTGTGGGCAATCAGCTATTATATTGTTATTATTATACAGTTACTCGTGGCTCCACCTGTGTGAAAAAGGTTTTCTGGGATAAAATTACTTTCTCAAGATAAAAAGTAGCCTATAGCACTCAGGAGTAATGTAGTTTCCTCTTAGTGAAAGATTTTTCATAATTGGTGATATTAGCGCGTTCAACCAAACTCTTCAGCTTTATACTAATTTTTAGTATAGATAATTTTCTTATGAAATTAATTACTCACACTCTTCCCATAAGGCTAATAGGTACTTGTGATTAGCCAATCATTTAGAGATTAGAAAACTATTTGTTCATTTTGATAGCAAATGATGGGTAATTCTTGTGCAAATTGTTGAATGACACACAACTGCTAAACAACCTCTTAAGCTTTTTATAGTATAGATGGACATCAGCTATATTAAATTGTTCTCATAAACCCATAAATCTTCAAACTAACAACCTTATACGTAAACAGTTTCTAAACCTATTTTAGTTATCAAATGTTTTGTCTTCTTCGAACGAATTTTGAATTGAGTTTGGAAAAAGAAGACATTTTATAGCAAAAATAGGTTTAGAAACGGTTTACGAATGAGGCTGTAAGTCTTTTGTCTATAGCTTATTTGATGTAAACAAGTATTTTTACAAGATAATATATCTTAGCCATTGGCTGACGTTTTCTTGGATGGAGAGAGAAAATAATGAACTGTTGTTGTATCCTCCAACATGATTGAAACAAAGGGTTTATAGTCCAAAGAACCCTTTGTGGTTGAACAATCAAAAGGTTTAGAAGTAGCAAAGAACAAAACTTCTTAACAATTTATTCATGTAAACTATGTTTATAATTTTTTTTTCTAATAAACTACGTCATATATAATTCTGTTATACATACATATATTTATGTAGAAAAAGTCATTGTATTGTGTAACTGCAACATCATAATCATGTTTGGCAAAATCAATAAGAGTGCAATGACCTTTGTCATTGGTGCTTGCTTGTATGAACACAGTTCTTTTGAGATTTTGGCTCCTTTTCAGTTTATTGACGAAATCATAAATTTAGAGAAGGAATTATATTATGTACTAGCTTTGGCCCGCGGCTCCGCTCGCGTGTAAATGTTTTTCCGGGACAAAAGCCCGCTTTATATTTTCGCAGGATATAAAGTAGCTTATTAGTACCCAGGAGTAATGTAGCTTCCTATTAGTGAAAGTACATGCACAATCGATTCTGTAGTTCCAGAAATTAGCCTCTACAAACTCACTAACTTTTCCTCTATAATAGTATAGATTAGTTCAGTATGGTATGTTTAGTGGGGACGTATGCAGTCGCACAGACGTGTTATCAGTTCGCCTCATTGGAACTATTTCATCCTTAATCCCAGTAGTTATTAGCATGGATCTCTTACATTTTGCAGAACTTAACTTACCAATGGTATAACTATATATCTGTCTCATATTTACAAGAAATATAAATTTAACCAAATATAGTAACGAGTGGAGAAAACTAGAGACGTTTCAAATAGCTTTTGCTTGCGTTTTCGCCCGCGTGAAACAAATAAAACTCTTGCTATAGATTATCCAAGGATAAAAAGTACCCTATGTCCTCTCCAGAGTGTCAAACCATTTACATACCAAATTTCATTGAAATCCATTTGGTAGTTTTTCAGTTTATTCAGACAGTCTGACAAACAGATCACTGGTTTGACTTTCTTATATGTGAGGATAGAAATTAAGGAAAGGATTATTTGACAAAGAAATTATAATTATTAGGAATTTATACACATAAACATTAGGCAATAGTATAAGACACTTTTTGTTTAAAAAATATTGACAAAGCATGGAAGAAAGCTATTATTAGTATATATTTTTTATATTTTACCGTGATTTTTGTTCCATTACATAGTTGACATTTCGCACGCCCAGATCAATACTGAACTATCTCGAAAAAATCTGTGAATCATGTTTTTTGTTTCGTGTCAATCTGCAAAATTTGCCTATTCACATAAAAATAAAAACACGACTTTCGGATTTTTTCGAGATAATTCAGTATTGATCTGGGCGTGCGATTTGCTTGAATGTATTAAATTACTATTAATAATTATTAATATCCTATAACACTTGTACGCTACTAGGCAAAACATAGCGCGCTATAACTTTATTGACATGTTATTGGAACTGTATTCTGCCTGTTTCATAAATTATTATTAAGAGTATTCATTTACTAAATAAAAGCTTGGGCACATACCACGCTATAAAGTTGAAATATCCATTAGAAATTGTAAATATTATGTCTCAAACATGTATGCTTCAATAATTGTTAGTTTAAGTCTCATGTTACTTTGACAAGTACGCTAGCGGCGCCAAATCATGACGCCAGCGCAGTTCGATGTTATGTATTGTGCTATCTATTTTGCTTCAATAATGCATACTCACGCCTTTTATCAGCCAGAGGCGCAACTATTGTATCTTCTTTTCGCCGTGCGTATTCCGTCCCATGACGTGATAGGAGGGCGAGCCTGTATCGGGCCATATCGGGCACAAATTCCAGACTCTGGGCTGATACCGAGAATAGAAAAATCTAATATCACTGGCCGGCCCGGGGATCGAATCCTAGACCTCAGCATTGCAGTCGTACCAATGATAGATATTGATTAAGAATGTTAGTAAGACATACGTGGTCTAAAACAGTGTCTTTAAAGGAATAATAATAATAATAGTTTATTTGCACAGAAGAGATATGACATAGATAATGGGTGTTACCCTAGATCCTGAACTAGCGTTAGCTGTATCTCAGGAGCCAGTGTCTTTCCCTAACAATACATGTAGCTGTTTTTATACAAATAAACTCGCCTTAACATTATGTAATTAGCACATACAAAAATGACAATAAGGAAAAAGTATTTTTATTAGGTGTGAAAGTGTTGAGTGTGTGTGTGTTTATAGTGAGGGTGTGTAATTGTAATATGTTGAATGAATGGCAAGCCAAGACACAAAAGTGTCTTGGCTTGCCATTACTAAGTGAAACTACTTGTTACATTTAAAGTTCTAGATTTGTGTAGATGCTATAAGGGTCAGGACCTGTGGATTAATACATATACACTCACGCCTGTTATCCCCGAAGGGGTAGGCAGAGGCGCAACTAGTGCACCCACTTTTCGCCGTCATTCCGTCCCATGATGTGATAGGGGGCGAGCCTATCGCCATATCGGGCATAAATTCCAGACTCCGGGCTGATACTGAATAGAAAAACTCAATATCACTTTGCCCGACCCGGGGATCGAACCCGAGACCTCAGCTTTGCATTCGTTCTGTAATACAACTACGCCACCGAGGCAGTCATAATAAATATCATAATAAATTATTCGTTCATGGATTTAGGCATGTAACAAATGGTAATTTTCTTAAAAGAATATTACATACATACTCACGTTTTTATCCCCAAAAGGGTAAGCAGAGGCGTAACTAATGTAACCACTTTTCGCCTGGCATATTGGGTCCCATGATGTGATAGTGGGCGAGCCTATCGCCATATCCGGCACTCATTCATCACTTTGCCCGACCCGTGGATCGAACCCAAGACCTTAGCGTTGCAGTCGTATCGTTATACAACTACGCCACCGAGGCCGAGTGATATTGTATTATTAATTGTATAAAATCAGACATGTTTAAAGTAAAGCTAAACTTATTAATAATATTTATTTACCTGAGGAATATGTTTATCTCCAAAAAGTGTTCTATACTAATATTATAAAGAGAAAAGTTATTTATTTTTGTACGTAATGAATAAACTCAGAAATCACTAAACGGATTTTAATTATTCTTTCACCAACTATAGTATCAATAAGTAACAGGCTACTTTTTATCCTGGAAAATATAAAGCAGTACTTTGATGCTCAATAAAACAATTTTGATAAAGTTTTCACCATCTGAAGTGAAATCGCAGAGATCTATATATGCAATACCTGTATAAGTGAGCCTATTTTTATAGATGTTATATTGTTCCAGGTGACATTCCGGACTAGGATATATCACTGTAACATCAACAGCCAGGGCGTGATATGCTTAGATATACTAAAAGACAACTGGTCTCCCGCACTGACTATATCTAAAGTACTTCTATCCATATGCTCACTGCTCACCGATTGTAATCCAGGTAAGAACAAGTTGCAATTTGCCAGCATATGTGTATCCATCCTGCAAGGGTCCTTCAGATGAAGTATTTATGCCTGTGTCGACCGACCAGGATGTTTATTTCTTGCCGGTCGACTTTTTTTTTTGCTTCACTTCACCTATTATTAGGTGCATTGAAGCCACAGGGGCGGTTCCGTGCAGCTCTTCGTTCAACAAGATACTCCGGGGCAGTCCCCTATGCGCCGAAGTAGAACACCGCGGGTTTTGTTTGGTATGCCGGTGTAGGGTGTACATAGTGTTAGGGACTCTGCTCGTTCGGATGATGCTATACTCCCGAGTGTCGACATTGGACCGTAAGATTGGTGAAACCAACATAACCATTCCACTCACTCCACAGTGGTGGTAGCGATAACGCGTTTTTCCCCGCGATAAAAAAATAAAAAAAAAAAGTTGCAGTTTAGCCACTTTGTCGAGCCATCATTGTGTATGGTATTGAAGGGTATTTTTATGCCAGCAACAGGCAGATTGGGATTCAATATTTGTTGCTTGGCTTGCAGTTGAATATCTTGCACAGTTTTGAACATATTGATTTTCAAATATAAAAATAATCTGGCTTATAATGAAAAAAGTTTACTGCTTAAAAATATTCTTAGTTTTTCTGTATACCACAATATAAAATATGTCTATTGTAACAACTAAAAGGTTTCAAACCATACAGAAATTCGCGAAATTCAATTACATCAACGTTCAAACTACAAAAGCTTACAAAATTGTGTACATGCGTGCTTCGTTATTGCATTCCTCAATCGAGGCGTATTGTATTTCAAGCCCGTAGTCCGTTACGCAGGGGTCGACGCTTGCCCGGGGGTTGGTAATTCATCACGTTCGGATAATGAATGTACCTATGTTATAGATATGTATTGAACTGTCAGAATTCGTCTCGCGCGAGGGCATGACCCTTCCGCCCGAAATGCCCTCTGTGAATGTATATTTTTAAACACCGTGTAACTATTTAATTGGGTTTTACCGTTCGCACGTCTGAGGTTCGCTAATGATCGATTTTTCTTGAGAAATGTGTTTGGAGTTTGTCCTTTGTAAATTCACGATGAATAACACAACCATGCGTGCTGGCTTACGGAACCACAGGTTAGTGGTGTCTTCCATCCCGGCTTGAACCAAAAGATTTGGAAAATTATTTTTGCCGCACCACTAAGATGAAAAGTTCGCCAGCAAGATCGTCAGGGGGTATTTTTATTTCGTGCCGGTCGACACTTTCTTTGGGATTCACTTCGCTAACAGATGCAGTTGACATTGCCATAAAAATATATAAAAAAAAAAAAATGATATTTCGATAAACAGAAACGCATTTTAATTACAGGTTTTGAGTTTGCACATTTGTTAACGAAGACTAGAACTAGTAGGTACTACAATCATTATCGCGATACCTTTACGCTCTGAATGGAATCTTTGCGATGAGATATCCCCCGTAGATCGTTCAAGTCAACGCCAACCATCCCGGTTGTGAGCAGCCCGTATCCATCTGCTATCCGCCGCCTTTTTGTAGTCGTCGGGCCATCGTGCAGCAGGGCGTTTAACACTACGGCCATCTAATCGCGGTCTCCATTTTGCGAGCGATGTCGGTTGCTCTGATTCTCTGTCGCTTTGGTTTTCCCCCGAAACAATATAATAATAGGGCTTTCATCTTTTCACTGGTTTTACTGACGCATAAGATACTCATCCAAGGTTATTTTGCAACTTCAAGTTTTACTGAATCATATCTCTTACTAAAGCTCATATAGATTCCTTTTTATGGTTTAACGTCACGTCATCTTGAGCTAGACGTCGCAATTTGTATCCCCGTTACTTGACCTCTTATTTAACGTAAACAATAAACACTTAAACGTCAAGAGGTATATATAAATCACAATGCGTGTTAAACGATATTGACTGTGCGACCGCTTTATATTCTTGATTCTTTTACCATATCGCACGCCAATATGGAGTGGACGCAGCATGTTGCGGAAAATATTACGCTTAGTTTTTGTCACCATAGTCTGTCTGACACCAAAATTCAGGACCTCGCATTTTTGATTGATTATTCACTAAACTCGTATAATAATACATTATGCCATCCACGATGACGCGCCCCCATTAATCTTCTTACCCGCTTACAATCCATGTGTGTAATCTCCCCCTTGTGTTTTAGTTCTGTTAACACACACTTATAACTTACATGCGTAATCTTGGATGACATTATTTATCCATAACACTAAAGAGCTCTTGATATCGCAGACATCTATTAAGAATTCTCCCAGCCGCTTTATCCAACCTCATTGCTTAATTTATTTTGATAAAGCGTATTGATGAATTGATTTCTCATCAAGCATTGGAAATCATTTAACCATTACCCTTCTCAAATGCGATCTCTTCCTGTGCCGTTCTTATGTATACGTGCCATTCTTTCTCTATATCTCTGGTTCTGATTGGGGCATGCGCTTCGATTTGTTCTAAGAACACTCGCTGGAACGAGGTCTTTCATTTGAGTTATAAAAACATCTAATAAAAATTGCCCACTCAAATTGGTTATTAGGGTGCTAAATGTGAATTCAACTTGGCTATGAATATTCGTCCAACTTCAGTTTTATACGTATAATTCGCATTATATTATCAACACAATGCTGGGAATTAAATTGAAGTGACCGGATCTTGGTAAACGTAGCGTGGGACGCCCTCTAGCCAGATGGCGGGATGACTTGCACAAGAGGGCCGGCAGCAACTGGATGCATAAAGCAGCAGACCGGGCTCTGTGGCGTATCTTGGGAGAGGCCTATGTCCAGCTGTGGACTGCAACGGGCTGATGATGATGATGAATGCTGGGAATCTTATTTGGTCTACTGCGATACGGGCCTGGAGCCTAGTCCAGTGACCGCTGTAAACAGTATTGTAATAATTATTTTTGTGTCAATAAAGATTATTATTATTATTAAGTGGCACGGGTCTCGTATTTATTGTTTATTGTGTTTTCCAGCGGACCCGCTAGTGGGCAGCATCGCGACACAGTATCTGCAGAACAGGGAAGAGCACGATCGCATCGCCCGCCTCTGGACCAAGCGCTACGCAACATGATTGTCTTGTCGCCTCCCAGCCGCCGCGTATCTACAATGTCATACTCAATACCACTCTGTTCTAAATCCATCCTGTTCATCTAAATGTAAGCTTACAATGTTATCCAAGTATGTCGGGCGCCGCCACCGCCCCGCCCGATGGCTTAATTAATATTTAGTTGCAATTAATGTGATGTCATGCTTGTGACGACCGGTCTGAATTGTATAGTTTTAGACGAAAGGATTTTTTTAGTTATGAATTGATCGATTTTCTGTTGATGTACCTAGCTGTGTATGTAATACAGTGATATGTTTACTAATGAAGTGTATCGTAGGTTTAACCAGTGAATTGAGTCAATTTTGCCGCTCTATCGCGATGATCTCAAACACAACTATTACTACTTATGTGTAAGTACGTCTGGACTATTGCGATGCCTATTATAACATTATGGAATAAATCGCATATTGTCTTGTAAAAATGGTTTAATTTCAGGGTATTCTTGCACGATTGGTACAGTTAATGTTGATATATTCTCGAAGATTCTCCCCATAAACTGGTAACTTTGCACTGCCAATTTACTCAATGTTTACGCTGTCGCGTCCGACCCTTTTTAATATGCGTGTATCGAGCATTCATAATGGAAAAGGCATCATGAATGACAAAGCAGTATGACTAGACAAGTGTTAAGATGAGGCCACATGAGCCGGTGGCTACACCGTGCGCTGTCAATGTCCAGTAAATAGATATGAACACAACAATCTCAACATCGTACAAGATGTGTGTCAGTTTTCATATAAAACGTATGAATCCATATTTTTTCCGGCAGCATACGGTTTTGGTTCCCATGTGTGTGTGGGGAAAAACCTTAGTTGTCTCTTTTTAACATTACTAGTTTCTGCATACCTCTTAATCGTATCATATTCGCTAAAATATTGTTCTTTGTTGTATTGATTAGGCAAGGTTTGCCTCATTAGAATTTTGGAATTGTTCATTCATTTAAACTGCCATTTAAGCTCGACTTTTCACGAAAATAAGTTGTAAGTTCCTAATCGTCGTAGCTACCATATTTTCTAAAAAAAAAATGACGTGTGTGGAGTGATAAACGATTTTCTGTTATTTAAATTTTGTTGGTTATGAATGGAAAGATTTAGTGAGATTCGGTAATTGTTCAATGAACTCCCGATAGTCAAAATCATTTCAACTTTAACACTTAAAAGTAAAGTCGACAACGTCGGCGCATCATCAATCAATGTATTTTTTTCATTATATTTATTGTAAAATGTATTATTTAATCGACATTCTGCTGTAAATTAGGCCAAATTGTTCAATGTGTTTTACTTCCTTGTTTGGAATAATTTAGCTAGGTTTGATATTGGTCCATATTTCTTTAGGTTTAGATAGTCAAATTATTTCAAATTTATAACTGGTGATTTATTTTATTATGTATACATTCGCCTATTGTGCAATGGAGTTTTGGTTAAAAACTCGTGAATTATTTGCATCTTTAACTAAACTGATTTTAACAACTGATTAAACTTAGATTAGCGTATATAAAATACTATTTATTTTTATAGTATTGAGCTTACGGAAGCGTACGTTGCACGTACACCGTTTTGGGGGATTTCATGACCACGTATCGACAATATGCAATGCCAGGATTGAAGTATAAGTTGGGATTTGCTTTGCTTTCCAATCACCGTTGGCGACGGAAATGTTAAAGGGTTCCTTTGCCCTGTGAATGATTCTAATAGTTGCAGTATAGTCGCCAATGTACAAAACATATCAAGATTTACGTTGCAACGATGAACCGCTTTTCTTTGCCGCCGTATGTACCGCTGTCCTAACGTGCCAAATGTGCACTCGGCCTCCAAACCGATCAGACTACCGACTTTCTAAATATTCCGTTTAGCATGTAAACAGTTATTAGACGTAAGTTATTTTATTGTCTAGGTAATGTATATGTATGTCTTAACCTTAGTGGATAGTTACTTAGCGTTGTAATGTTGCGAAGTGTATGTCGCGCGTATATGAATGTTTTGGTGATAGCCATTGTGACAAACTGTAATTTTTTATAATTGGAAACGACTCGGTGATTTATTTTGGTAACTGGTGCTGTGAGATTCAGATGCTTGCGACATGGACCCGACTGGATGTAATTTGTCATTGTGATTTCTCTAAGTTATAATATAATGATTCGAATGTGTTGCTTGCAAGTCAACAGCTCTATTATACGCGACTGATGTTCCTCGAAACTCTATGTTCGTACTCTGAAACCTTGTACCTATCCTTTGTTACGGTTTATATCATGAATAGGAGAATAAAATTGTGTGTAATTAGGACACGGATCGCTGTTTCATTGTATCTAACCTACTGTGAATTAAAACTCTTTTTAGATAATGTCGATTTTATTATGTATCCTAAAACACTTATTACATTGGTTAGAGATCGGTTTAATTACAATCCAAAGTTAAATCGACTCTTATCGCACCTTGATCGACGTAAATTTAATAATACAATATATGTGCACCTACGATACAAATGACTACAATATGAAGAATATATTTCAGTAACTCGGATTGGTAAGAAAATACAAATTTAAGAAAACATCTACCGTTTGGCAATTACAAAACCATTTCTATTCAAAAAATCAGTCTTCTACGCTAAGCACACTTTGTGGGTTGACAATAAACTGTGCATTGTGCCATACACTCCGTTCATTTCTTAAACATATTTGCCACATTATTCGAGAAGTGTATACATTTGTAGTTTAAATCGTCATAAACTTATAATAGGTACAATAAATTATATCCACATATACATAGAAAATTGTAGTTACACTTAAATCACAACAGTAAATAATCTGAAAAATTATCAAGAACCGCTTAGTATACTTAAGAGGAGTTAGCATCGTGTCGTAATGTATTATACCGTCTCGTACTGACTGCGTATGGAGCGAGCTAGGCAGCACGCGAAGATCACTCCCAACAACTGGAATTATAAAGGGCACAAGTTAAAAACCATTTGTTGTCGGTATAATATTTGTAAAATTATATTTATGTACCCGCGTAAAGTGCATGATTCAATAAATCAGTCTAATCCCAGCGCTCGTCTTTGATTGCTGTGTACCACTTACATTTTTATTTCGAAAAAAAAAAAAATCTACCGGCTACGCCATGTAAGTGGGGTACATAAATATTATTTTACAAATATTATACTGACATTTTTCAATGTATTTACAAAATAACATTTTTAGGGCTCCACTGCCCCTGAATGTCGGTGGAGTAGAGTCCAGTGTCGAATAACGGGAGATGATTAGCCTACGCTAGTCTACATAATTATGCCTGCTTATAGCTAGCGAGGAACGAAACGAACTTTTATCACTATACAAATATGTGTATTTTCTTTATTGTAGAAAAATTACTGACTGCCTCGGTGGCGTAGTTGTATTATGGTACGAATGCAATGCTGAAGTCTCGGGTTCGATTCCCGGATATTCCCGGAAGTGATATTGAGTCTTTCTTATCAGCTCGGGAGTCTGGAATTTGTGCTTGATATGGCGATAGGCTCGCCCCCTATCACATCATGGGACGGAATAACGGCGAAAAGTGGGTGCACTAGTTGCGCCTCTGCCTACCCACCCCTTCGGGGATAACAGGCGTGAGTGTATATATGTAGAAAAATGAGCGTGACGTTCACTCGATTGTAAGCGATACGACCGCCCATAAACAATAGCAACGCCGTAGATAACTTTGAATTACAAACTGTACAGCGTGGCACTCCTAATACTATGACTACAATGTTTTATAAACCGGAATACATCAGTGCATGCACACTGCTGCTTGGCGGTAGAAATAGATATTGCAACGGTACCTACCCAGACGGCTCCTCGCATACGAGAGACTTACCACCAGTAGAATTACGTAAAATACAGTGTATTAGCATTCAATTATTCTCTAATTTGTAATCGACCTCATGAATCCTAGTTGCGGTTTTCAATCCGAGCGCAGTAACACGCTACGAATAATTTAAATACGATCTTTGCGGTTACTTGTAACTGTAAAGTCACACGGTAATCTGTACGTCATCACTCAATCTATATTATAGCGTGCATATTAAATTCAAGACTTGTAGTGAACGAAATTCACAAAATACGTAGAGTTCGTATCGTTCGCAATTTATAAATCGTTTCTTATTAAAATGTTCATTACTGTACTTACAACATGATATTCAAGGATATAATAAAAGCATAGTATGCAAAATATAACAGTCCGGTGCAATCGCCGTGACAGCAGAAAAACCTGACCTTGTTAACTTTTTCCTTAGAATTCACTCAAAGACCATCATAAACTGACCTGTACAAATGCAATGCCGAGCCCAACTCCTCCGAGAACCATGGCGATGTCCTTGAAATGTGTGACCAGTTTGTCGAGGCACCCCTCGCTGTGGAACCCTGGGGAGGAGGTGGTGCACTGCGCCGCGACGCTGTTGTTGATCTCGACGCCGGTGCAGCACGTGCTGGGGATCGTCAGGTTGTGTGCCGCCCAGTCTTCAGGACCCTTGATGCCACAGCACTCCAACTGGAAATTAAATAAATATTTTAAAACATCGATACACACTTGTTACAAAATACGTTTTCTAATTGGATGTTATGTATTCTAAATTGCATAATTAATAATCAAGTAACTAAGACAAAATGGAAAACGCGCACATTCGTGCAATTGTAATTTAATAGTGGTCATCCACTGGGCGAAATCGGACTGCAATTCATAAATTTTATTTTTCTGCACTCCTTATCTATATGAACTTGAATAATGCTAAATTACACCTGTGCGTGGAATGTGTTTAGGGTAGGTACTAAGTTTCTTCCTCACGTATGGGTAGCTTTTATTCTAAGAATTAAGATTAGGTACGTCGAATGATAAACTTGTAATTTATCTGCACACTGAAATGTGTATGGTGGTATACCTATTTTATAGATTTACCCGCGAGCTATGTCCCATCAACTTAGTGTTAGTTTCCTTTTTAATTTATTTTTATATCCAACTATGGTAAGAGATAGCGTGGCAAATGGGAATTGTTCTCACGTGAGCTAACTTTGAGATTAAGCATCATTTGATACGCAGGTGACTTAACATGGAATGTGAATCGATAATTTCTTGTTGAGAACGAAGTTCTTTAAAGCTGGTGATTAGTAGAACTACTTTTTATTAATTAATAGGCTGATAATTTTAATTGAAATCGAAGGGCACATAAGTTACGAATGGATGGCGCAAGAAAATAATCTAAAGCTGCACATTATTGTGCAAGACTGGTATGTATAAGTTTTTACTTATGAAATACGAACGAGCACATCAGAGATCATCACCACCGGCCAAAAGACTAATATTTTAGTAACTCAAGTGCATGAACTACTAGATTCAATTATTTTTGCAAAACATAGATTACCTAAGTATATTATTTATGAACTACAAGCCACGACAGTTCATCAACGTCGAAAAATTTAGCAAACAGTTATTAGTATAAAGTAACATTCCACCCGCTATTATTATTCCTGACATCTATAAAATCATAGAATATATAAAATGCTATGCATTCATCACTTACAAAAGGTGTGCATGTGTGCGAGAAGATATTTTGAAACAAATTACACCGCCACAGTGATTCAGATGGATTTGATAACTGCGGTATTTCCATGCATTGTACAGTTTGTTATTCATTTTGAATACGAGTATGAACAAAAACATGGCGCAGTATATGCCCACTGACAGTAGGAAAAAGGCAATGAACCTAGTTATAGTACCTGAATTTACAAAATATATGTATAGGTGAGAGAGAATTCAGTGTACTTTATTTATTTAACAATAAAGCCTTAAATACCCTACTATCCTATTTTAATGATATTGTTGATTGCCCGCGGCTCCACCCCGTTAAAAAGTTTTTCCGGGATAAAAGTCCCGCTTTATATTTTCCCGGGATAAAACGTACATCTGCTACCTGCCAATAAAAGTCCCGTCAAAATCGGTCCAGCCATTTCAGAGATTAGCCGGAACAGACAGACAAAAATTGTAAAAAATGTTATTTTGGTGTATGTACCGTATATGGAATTCATATACATGTAGTAAAAAAAACGGTTATTTCAATATTACAAACAGACACTGAAATTTTATTTCTATGTATAGGTAAATGGTTGGCCCGTAATTTGTGAAGCCCCCTGGGTACTTACTACTTAGTAATTATCGATTTGTGTCTATGAAAAAAAAGCCTTAGCGGGCGACTGTTATGTTCCTGTCTGAAGGAAATTTAGGTTAGCATAATTATTACAAATTATGAGGTTCAACATCGAATGTCGTACGTATGACGCCTACCAAATGGCAAACTATTCCTTACATCAAAGTTCATTACATTTCTAATGTCCTACATAAAAAAATACGCTTTTTCCAAAACAATAACCGAATAAAAAACGCTGACGTGTAAATTGATGTTGCCGAATACTGTTATGTAAATCGATGCATCCGTTTTTCTGAGCGATGAACGTAGCAAAAACTCCCGTGCGAATGAACTGGTTTGTAAGGCAGATACGAGGCAGAGGCAGCGGTGTTTGCGAAATATTTGTATACAGTTTTATTAAACAAGTATTCATTAACATAAATCAGTTTGTGGTTTAGTTTGTGGTGGTGGATTAATAATTAAAAGTAATCACACTTTTCACATCGGCTGATATAATATTTATTACTGAATCCGTTTTCACGTAATTAAAGACATACAATCTCAAGTAGACATAATGTATTGAACTTTTCATACATTATGTCTACTTGAGATGTAACTCAAACTTGAGATTGATTTATTAATACCGCCCTTAAATATCGGATTAACCCTCTTTGAGAAAATTATGATCTTAGTGGCATAAATCTCATAAACTATTTTCATTTCTAATTCTCAGTATATACCAGTTGTATATAATATTAATTCGGTCGAAATTATCTGCATTGTGATTATGATACAATATAGACAGTTCTACGTAATTACCTACATCAGCCATAAGTAAGAAAAATGCTTTATCGTTATACATTGTACCTCTCGCACATGCCTCTTCATACTTTATTGAAGTTTTTTAACTTGCTCGTCGAGCTAAAGAACAAACTCGTTATTCCCAAGCAACTGAATTGCTTTTTTTTATTAACTTTTGAATCCAGTTTGTCACGTGGTATATCAGTCATACATACAATATTTAGTAGCCTAGTCAGTTACTGAATTATAACGGAATTGCGTCAACGGCTTTTTCGTCCTGACTCCTAAGATAAACATTAAGATTTTATGACAGAAATTAATTGACAATGAGTTCAATATTTACGAATCGATTCTCAAAATACCTTATAATTCTTGTGGACACGGTCGATCTATAAATATGGATTTTGATAGATGAATAATTGGACCAAAAAGCAAGACCACGATAATGACAAAGAAGTCTGGTATCTTCACAAAATCTATTCTCTGGAAGAGCTAAAATCACTTTTTGCTTTATGGAGGTCTCTAGTGTAGACATTTTCTAAGGAGCCGTTGTATCAACCGTGGTATTAAAAGTTTAATTACACTGGACCAGCATGCATTGCCTTCGCCTCGCTGTGAAGTCACTTGTAATTCGGCAGTGTTATAGATCCTTAACTTGTTTAATGTCATGAGGATCACGCTTCTCCCTCTCAATTATTTATCCGTATTTACTTCAGTTGAATTTAATAGAATATCTACGCGCACTATCAAGTTGTCACAGCAGCCATTTTACAAAAGGTTATTCCGTAAAAAAGCCGTTTCATATAATACCAGTGTATTATTTACCTAATTCATATATTGCATTCAATCCTCAAGGGGAAGTCTTTGTTTAATTGACACCTATAACTAATGAAGAGTTGTGAGAAAAACATTGCTTTTCATTTCAAGATAATTAACCGCAACATACGAGTATATTGTGAACATTTACGACCGTAACCAGCCTTGGGTACGTTGAAATAGACCACATTATAAAAAGGACCTTAGAATTTTAACTATTTTCGAAACTTTGTCAGTCTCTGGGGACCAGTAATGAGCCATGATTAGATGAAAGTTAAATCAGTTCTTACGGATAATATTGTAATAGCGTGGAATGGAGGATAATTTTAGCAAAAAATATAAAAGCATTTTTTTTGGCTGACCGTTAAAACACTATTTCAAGAGCACATTAAAGCTTTGTTAATGGTGTCAGGTCAAACCTTGAACTAACACTGGAGAATAGACAATGAGGCACTTTACTGAATGATAAACAGAAAATTATAAGGCTTGCAAATATATTTAATTGAGAGTTGTGTAGTTATTGCTAGTTGTTAACACAAAAGTATTACAATTCCATTAACATTAATATTTTTAATTTGATTTTAGTAACAAAAGATACACGAAACCGACACAGAATAAAGGTTATGTGCAGTGTGTGTGATTCATTCGAGAGGCGAACTGCGCAATTTTTTAACAGGGTTCCTCTAAAACTTTCCTTAAGTAATTCGATGTTGGATCAAAAATGTGAATATACCAATCCTTTCTTCCATTGTTTAATTAGTGATTTCATGTATTGCTTATTTTCTTTGGTTGATCCCTATTTTTAGCTGAAAGAACAGCTCAATATAATTCAAAACAAAAAGGACAACATCGATTTTGGCACTTATTTGATCTTGTATAATGTGTTTGTAGTACACTATGTACATGTTTACAGATATATGGCAGGATGCCAAGGGAAGGCCGCCGCGATTTACGATGTCCGATAGATGAAACATTGTTAGTGCTCTTATAAAGGAAAACACTTCCGGAACTATGTACTTTATTTCTATTGGTATAATGTTTATTTCTGAGTTTCCAAGAGTTTAAAAAGACCTGCGTGGAACTTGATTCGTTTACTTGTACTGAAAAACATGTGTGTTGTATCGATTCGGTATAGTGCGCGAAATTATGTGACATAAAGAAACGATTTAAGAGTCCGTTTTTTTTGGGGTCCTAATGCATAACTGAATTAAAGTTTTCTTATTTTTACGCGAATATTAAACATCGAAATAAACTATTTTACGTAAAGTGTTATTTAACGTGTAAAGTATTCGAAACTTCGGAAGAAAATATAAATTAAAATACTGCGATAAAATCCTCAAAATTGTTGAGTTCTGAACATTAAATTAGCTTCTAATTTATTCTCTTATGGTTCTAAATGGCAATCAATTAATAAAACAAAGGATGCAGCAAGAAAAGAGCAAACCCTATTAACGATAAAGATAGAAAAGGATAGAACATTCTCAAACATATTTTGTAAGCTGATTTTATTTCTAAGCGGCGATAGCCTAGTTGGGAGTGGAACGGACTGCCGAGACGAAAGTTCGCAGGTTCAAAACCCAAGGGCACACACCTATGATTTTTCTAAAAAATTATGTGTGTTTTTTTTGTAAATTATGGCTCGCTTTAACGGTGAAGGAAAACATCGTGAGAAAACCTGCATACCTAAGAAGTTCTCTGAATTTCGAAGGAATGTGGTCTGCCAACCCGCACTAGGCGAGCGTGGTGGACTAAGGCCTAAACCCTCTCAGTTGTAGAGGCCCGTGCTCAGCAATAGGTAGTATTTGTATACTATGGTATAGATTTTATTTCTTCTCGGCATTTTAGCAAATTATCAGGATATAGCTATAGTAAAAATGTCTTCACACGTGTTCCTATGAACAATGTCCTAAGATTGAGCAATGAATTGCAATAGTGAACTGCCCATCAGTCCTTATGTAATGCATTGCGGTATGCTCCATTGTACTGTGAAGACGGTTAGCATACGGACCCGTTGCAAATCGTGTCTGAATATGTGTAGCTAAGTTTTATTGCCTTTCATGCTCATCACTAAATAAATACAGTGTAGGTTAAATGGCCAAATGTAATTAATATTGATCAGAGGCCCTTTTTGTCCTTCAACGGTTTAATTTATTTCGGCGTGTCTTGTTTAATGTTCATAATTTTTTTATTTATAATGTGCGCACTCGTTAATGATATTAAATTTTACTATTTAACGAAAAAAATGGGGTTTTTAGCATACGTTCTATTGTCATATCTAGTTACAGTTTAATAGAAATGCGTACGAAAATGTTACGCTGGATTTAGTGGCATTTTATAAAAAGACACACACACACACACACACACACACACACTCACGCCCTTAATCCACGAAGGGGTAGGCAGAGGCGCAACTAGTGCACCCACTTTTCGCCGTGCGTATTCCGTCCCATGATGTGATAGGCGCGAGCTTATCGCCATATCGGGCACAAATTCCAGACTCCGGTCTGATACTGAGTAGAAAAAGCCAATATCACTTTGCCCAATTCGGGAATCGAACCCAAGACCTCAGCATTGCAGCCGTACCGTAATACAACTACGCCACCGAAGCAGTCAGTTTATAGAAATAATGATTAATTAAACACATTTTATGTAACAACTAGGGCTGCCTTCCGTCCGGATTTCCCCGGATTTGTCCTAGTTTGACGAGCGTCCGGGGGCCGTCCGGCAGGGGTTTTAAAAAGTGTCCGAACCAGAAAACAGAAACGCGGCCACTTGTTGTCAGGGGAAATCATTTTTTTTATAGATAAGCGATAAATTGAAATCCTTAGTTAAAAAATCATTCATAATAACCCGCATTCAAGAAGGCACAACATATTTTTTCAGAGGTGTCCGGGGAAATCCCATATTTCGCACAAATGTCCGGGATTTTTGCCGTGTATATCGGGCGCATCGGCAATTTAAGTGATGGCAGCCCTAGCTACAAGATTTTATATGTGGCTATTTATTTTCATCTTTATTAGAACGGCAGAAATGGAAAACATGTCATTAGCAACCAACAGTTTGTAATAAATTTTACATTAAGTTCGATTACGTCATTGGATAATGATACTTATTTATAAATTCCATTCAGTTCATTATTCATAGTGTATTCTTGGCAGGAGGAAACAACAAAATTTTAAATTTATTATCGAATATAGCAATTTAGAACTATTTAAATTATAATTTTCCTGCTTGGCCCAAATTAATTTGGCATAAACAGAACTTTTCGTTTTTAATTTTTCTTTATTAACGCGTATCGTTACATCCATGATAACAAAGATCGGCTGATATTGCATTGGCCACATAATATACCTAGATTAATAGCCGATTACCATGAAGACCAATGGTCATCTTTACACCCACTTTCTTTTTGTTCACATGTTCGCAAATTAGTACCTATACATACATATACACTCTCGCCTTTTACTTCCAAAGGGGTAGGCAGAGGCGCAACTAGTGCACCCACTTTTCGCCATTATTCCGCCCCATTATGTGATAGGGGGTGAGCCTATCGCCATGTCGGGCACAAATTCCAGACTCCGAGCTGATACTTTATAGAAAAACTCAAACTGCCCGACCCGGGGATCGAACCCGAGATCTCAGCATTGCAGTCGTACCATAATACAACTACGCCAGCGAGGCAGTTCCCAAATTAGATACAACATAGAACCATATTTCCTGAATATTAAATCCTAAGATCATCGAGAGAAATTCTTCTTCCACTACAGTGTATTTGTGTTATCAGAATCGAGCAAAGTGGCAATTCATAGTCTCTGCCTACATCAGCTCGGAGTCTGGAATTTGTGCCCGATATGGCGATAGGCTCGCCCCCTATCACATCATGGGACGGAATAACGGCGAAACGTGGGTGCACTAGTTGCACCTCTGCCTACCCCTTCGGGGATAATAGGCGTGAGTTTATTAAATTATTAAAAGGTGTGGTAAAATCTGCCTATCATGGTGGACTATTGCCAAACCCCTGGGTATTGGAGACTAGAGGTCGTGTCCAACAACAGGACAGTATAAATACAAAGCTGAAATTATTATACCTAAGTATTATACTCACATCAGTCTGGACAATGTCGAAGGTCTTCGCCACCTCCTTATTCGTTGGGTACTGGTCGATGGTCTCGTTCAGATGGCGCACGATGGAAGCCTCCAGGTCCGAGTGCTTCATGTATCCAGCGATGCCGACGGCCATCTCGGCGATGAAGATGATCAGCAGGAACACCGAGAACTGCGCACAATACGTCTACGGGTCAATAAGTAATTTCGGATAGTGAAATTCAAGATTTGACGACATAAGAGTTCAGGCGTTGGGAGATCAAGTACAAAAATTGGGCGTATGTTTTGTTCAAAAGCAAACCTTGTAAGAAAACCAAGTCTCGCAACTCAGTTCTTCTACAGTAAAAGGTTGTGAGATCTATGTAATACCAAGTCGGTTAATTTATTCAGTACCTACATAAGGGACTTTTGTCTTAAGTTATTACGTAATTAGATTGGCTTGGCAATCGCACCAAACAATCTTATTTATAAATATTATGTATTACTTGTGAGATACATTGTGCTTTCACGCGATGGACAAGTTGCGATGAAAATTTAGGCTTCTAGTTTTATCCACGACGAAGTTATAGGTCGAAAATGGCCTGAACTGCTTCGAGAAAAGGATGGTACGACCGTGCCGCTTTTTTGTTCGACAGATTCCCTTCAATTCTGTCAGTGTATAAATGATATGGTCCCATTGCTGCCCGGACTGCGAGTGTGTGGTCAAATCTGGATTCGTTGTACTTATGAGTTATGGCATAGTTAAAATATACAGATCGTAAGGTATATGTAAAAAAAAGAATATGGGAACTAAATTCTTTTAATTTTTTTTAAGTGTTCGAAAAATTTGCAACTATATCTATTTTTTATTAATTGTGTCCAGTTTTTGTTCTTCCGTAGTGACCAGTCTAATTGCTAACAAACACAAAAAGGCCCAATCTATGATTACGACCAAAATAACAACCATTATTACTGCAATAATAACAGTAATAATTGAAACAGGTATATTACAAAGCAAAATGTTGGTAGTGGCGATAGATGGAGCGTGAAGGCGTACGAAAGTTGAGGTCAGAAACACCGTAAAATATTCCACAAGGCTATTTTAAAATATGTTGAATATAACTAGTGAAGCTGCTATTTTTAACCGATTTGGTGCAATCAAAGTTATATGTTTGAGGTGTACGTTTCTTTTACTGAATGGTCAGGTAAATGGGTACTACGACGGCATGACCTATGCCTGCAAATAAAATAAAAGCCACCAGGAAAATGAACCACAACTTCTGAAAGCACTGCCAGCGGCTTACATCAGAGACATTAGTGACTATACAATAATAAGAGCTTTAAAGTGTCTGAAAATTGCGTCATAATTCCACACTACTGTTTGGCGTTAGAAATAGACGAAGCCGTTTTTCCTAGATGTACTCTCTAATTAGAGACATAAAGCATGATACTTAAAATTACTCTATGATTTAGTTTTAGAACTTAAAATTAAGGCGTACGTTTTAATGAACCAATGAATGTTACGACTATTTTAAAACAATCCCCTCAAGATAATTTACGTAACTCCAACAGTAGGTACAGGGACTCATACGTAACACAAGTGAAAGGTATGGCGACTGCTTATTCCTACATTAGAGCATTAGTGAACTGCATAATGCGTACGAAGCCGTTTTGAAATTATTGTATGATGCATAAAGGAAATATTGCTGACGCCAATATTATCAATGAGTTTGCAATAAAGTAGGCTGCTGAAAGGTCAATAGCAATAGAGTAGTTGCGGGATTTCTGAACGACTTGTGTCTATGGAGTTCATATTGTATGACTAAAAAACTATTAATAGTATATATGCAACAGTCCCTGAGGCTCTGTACGGCAGCGGGCTATTAGTAAGTATAGTCGGGTGTAAAACATTGCAAGAACGTTGGGAATATTAATATTATTATTTGTAATAAATGTGAGTAAATGCTACTAAAGTAAAAAGAAGAAACTGAACGCACGTGACAAAGGTGTGAATGTTTGAATGTTAATAAATATGCATCAACAACTGCACGAGTAACTGGAATTTCCCGCTTGAATATAAATAAACACAGCTTTAGTGATAATTACGCTGAAAGGCATCGACACATAAGAGCTACAATCAATAATTATTGATCCTGAGGTTGATGATGGACTGAGGCGTCAAAAGGGTGCCGTGGAACGACCTACTGACCTACATATCAAAGCAATCTCCTCCGAAGTGCTTCGCAAACAAATTAAAGCAAAATATATCAATATAAACACGAGTATTGCATTTTCTCGTCGCACGTCATGCTGTGATGTAAATTCATTGAACTTGTAATAGCTGTAGACGTTATTTCGCACTTGAGTAGGTTATATACGATAAGATGTGCTTTTGTTTTTCTTTGATCGGTATTAATTTAAGCAAAGAAAGTATTTGAATGATAATATTAACGGGTTTGAGCTGTTTTGTAAAACAAACGAACGCAACACACTTCTAAAAACCTAAAAACGCGTAAAAAGGTTTATTGTTATTTTCTATTTTTTGATTATTGATAGTTATCAAATGAGCACACAGATGTTTATGACTCACAAGTCAAGACTGATGATTGAGGTACTTAATTATCCTTATGAGTCAGGTTTAGACTAGTTGGTACAAACTGGCGTAATTCTGGCGAATGTGGAGGGACGTAGCGTCTCTCAACGGTCATTACAATCAGGTCCATTGCACTTTTCTTTGTAACGATAATTATAATATAAAATAGAATTTGTGTTTAAGCAAGCAGAAGATACGACTTATTTTCCCAAGCTTAACTGTATATTATGCACGCAAGGCACGCATTTTCGGTTTCTTGTGGTAAATAATTTTGCTGAGAAACTGCATAAATTATAATTTGGTTTATTCTAAAAAGGCAACTTTGCAGATAAGCGAGATTATGCTTCTGTTTGTAAAATATGGGACCAATTAACTTTCCACCTGTGCTCTGCCTTGTGCGTAATGTGTCCAGGTTTGAAAATCTCTAGTACTTGACCTGAAATCTATCAACCGCTAAATATTGTATGATGAATACCAGTGTTGTAATTAGATCTGTGCCCTGTGGTTCGAGGGCATCTAAAGAATTTCGCTACGGCATCCCCTGCCCGTCGTAAGAGACGACTAAATGGGGTAAGTGAGAGTCGCGGAGTAGTTGAGCGAGCAGTGGAGGTCTGCTCGCTCAACTACTCCAATGTAAGCGACTATGAGGTGGATGACAATGCGGGTGGTCGGTCTCCTGCAGTCGTAGACGCAAAGCGTGACCTAGAGTTCGGAGGCTTCTCAGCCTCCTCATTTAGAGAGGGGCCGCAATGCGGCATCGCGCAGGGGCGGTTCCGTGCAGCTATCTTTGTGCAACAAGATACCCGGGGCCGTCCCGTAGACGCCGGAGAAGGCCACCGCGGTTTTGGTTGGTATGCCGGTGTTGGGTGTACATAGTGTTAGGGACTCGGTACAATGCTCGCTCGGATGAAGCTATACTCCCCAGTGTCGACATTGGGCCGTAAGACTGTGTGAAACCAACATAACCGTTACACTCACCCCCCATTGGTGGTAGCGATAACGCGTTTTTCCCCCGCGATAAAAAAAAAGTATTGTAATTAGACCTGGCATATAACACAATTTTTTTTGCTAACAGCAATAAGGAAAATAACGACCTATTTTTCGGGAACTCAACTGAAATACATAATGCACGAATATATCACCAAACGGACGAATTTGCCTTGTGTATTGTGTTGCAAATATTATTTATTAAAATAAATTTATTACAATGAATAATTATATAATAAATTAAAACCCCTGGCAACTGATATCATACGCGTCAGGTTTGCGTGGCATATTACTCATACACTTGCACGTGATTTCATACATAAGAGGAAAATAAATAAGGTATTCACCTGTATAATGTCTTAAAGGTATACTTAGGTCTTTAAAAGTCACACTATATTAATAATTATGTTTCTGGCAGAATTAATAACTAGGGTTAAGCCCAATGCATTTTGTCAGTCAATATTAAACTGGTAAACTGGTTCATCAACAAGATGGACTGACCAAGTGAAGCACTCATCGTCCTCTAAATTCTACACAGTCGTAAGAGACGCGCTGGGCAGAAACCGATGGAGGCAGATCATCCGCTCCAGATGCAACCCTGATGCCGACCACGATCCTCAGACATGAGGGAGCGACCAGAGAGAGAGAGAGAGAGAGAGATTAAACTGGTATAGAGAATTAACACAAAATGTGTACGCGATATGAAAAAGTAGTTATCGAGGATTATAAAAATTAAAATTACAATAGTAACGTAATGAAGCAAAATATAGAAACGCAAAATTTCATTAATTTATTAACATAATATTCGGTTTTAGGACATTATACCTATTGTCGAATCGACTCGTACTTTATTGAGATTAAATTGTAAACTCACAAGCAACATCAAAACTAGAATTCCTTGAAATACATACGGAAGTGATCTGAGAATAATTTCTAGCCCCATTTACAATCTGATACAGATTTTAAGTCCAGACTTTCGTATTGGCTAGCTTAAGATCTCGATTCACGAATAGGAATAAATTGTTCTATTATTGTTCGTTCTATTACAACTTTAGAACATGACCTGATTCTACACAATTCAATTCGCCCACTCCACGCCAATTTGAGAGACGGTCGGATTTTTTTTGTAGCTTCTGTATGTTGGTACAAATACGCCAAATGTTGATTTATATTTGCCCAAAATATTTTTGTTTGTATGTACATTGTCGATAATCATAGCAAGACCAAACAGGAATACAAATAACCGTTAAAACCGGAGGGTGAAATTTGCATAAATGCATTTTTTTATGACAGAATGACGAGACGAGCATGCCGTTCGCCTGATGGTAAGCGATACGACTGCCCATAAAAAGTACCAACACCATCCAGCACCTTGAGTTACAAAGTACTGTGTGGCATTGAACTGCGCTCGTCATCCTGAGATATAGGATGTTAAATCTCGTTATGTCCAGTAGTTACACTGGCTACAATGTCCTTCAAACCGAAACAAATCAGTGCATGCACGCTACTGCTTGGCGGCAGAAATAGACATTGCGGTGCACCCAGATGGACTCTTACATATGAGAGACCAGTATTAATATGCATAAGTTTTTTAGTATGTATGCATAATGAAAATCTTGTATCAAGTGGAATGTTGAGACTTAATATTCCATTCTGATGCATCAAAGCCTCAAATGATAAGTGAATTTGAATTGACACTTTGGTAAATTCTAAACAGTAACTTTTAGCAACACACTGAATTAATTTGCAAGCCAGTCAACCGTGTAGTTACAAGTAGGTGTTTTTATAATAACAATTATGCTAATATGTGTAAAGGCGCTTGGGCAAGTTATAGGGCAAGTGATAAAAGTATACAAATTTAAAATGGTTTTAGTCCTTCCATACATATACATATACACTCACGCCTTTTATCCCCGAAGGGGTAGGCAGAGGCGCAACTAGTGCACCCACTTTTCGCCATTATTCCGTCCCACGATGTGATAGAGGGCGAGCCTATCGCCATATCGGGCACAAATTCCAGACTCCGAGCTGATATTGAATAGAAAAACTCAATATCACTTTGCCCGACCCGGTGATCGAACCCGAGACCTCAGCATTGCAGTCGTACCACAATACAACTACGCCACCGAGGCAGTCCTTCCAATTTAACTATAACACTTTTTTGCCGTCTCAGCATTAATAGTAACTGGCTTTTATTCGCGGCTTCAACCGCATGAAAGCATTTTTGTGGGTTAAAAGTCCCGTTATACATTTTCCCGGGATAAAAGGATGCCTTATGAATGATCATGATGATGCCTATGTCCATCCCAGGGTCTTAAACTGTCTCCACACCAAATTTCATCGAAAGTCATTCGGTAGTTTTTGAATTTTTCGCGTTCAGACAGAGATAGACGCGGTGTGGGACTGTGGTAAAAATGCCTCTAAGTTTTATTGAAGACTAGCTTTTGCCCGCGGCTCCGCCCGCTTTAAAAAATTTTTCCGGGATAAAAGTCCCGGTTTATATTTTCCCGGGATAAAAAGTAGCCTATGTGTTAATCCAGGACATGATCTACCCGTGTGCCAAATTTCATCAAAATCCGTTCAGTAGTTTTTGCGTGAAAGAGGAACAAACATCCATACATCCAAACATCCATACATTCTTACAAACTTTCGCCTTTATAATATTAGTAGGATACAACAAAGTACAAACAGCACGACAGTTCTAATTGTTTTTGAAGTATAGGGCAACGGAAAAGACGAAAATCAAAACAAACAAAAGATTGACTATGGTATTGTACACCTCGACAAAAACGGCGAAATAATGAAGCGTTTTTTGTAACACCCGCCATTTTAGATAAACAATAGCTAATTTCATAGAGTAAGCGGTTGAATCACCATCAAGCGTGTATTTTTGCTGCGACTGACTCACTACAGATAACGTTGTTTGTCGGTCGGTGCAATGACAGCTTTAGTATCGATTTTTATGTTGTTCTATGATGACCATTGACGTATGGGTTTTTTAATACATCAATGATGATGACCCTTCACGGTGATTAGTAGTGTAAAGAGAAGTTAGTAAACCTAGAGCCACACACATTCATGAAATCTTGTGCCAAGAACGCGGGATTTTCGATCTCAAAATCTGAAACTATCGTATGTACATGAAAAAAAAAACCGCATTATTTCTAGTTGAAAGTAGTTAATATTATGGACATAGTATAAGGTCATAACTCGGAGACAATTTCACATCGATTACACAATGTGACATACAGCATTTCAAGGCTCTTATAAACATCTAACAGGCTGCATCTGGACTTTTGGTTAGTTCGAATCTAGTTATTTCACATCTTTTACGCTTAGAGCCCTAGATACGTCGTTGTATAAATGTAATTATTTATCACCAGTCACTCTAATGCAGTTATCCCACTCGAATCCTTCTGTGATTTTATCTTATCTTTACAAGTCATATCCGGCCACGGATCCTCGATAAATACATTGCGTTTAGGGTACAACACATGGGACTATCAACATCAGCGGTGGGCGACATTGTGGAGGTTTGAATAGCTAGGACATTTTTTATTAAATCAATTGTTATAATATGCGATTACAATACCGTCATCAACTGCAATATGAATCACAATGCAACCTTGATATATGAGTGCAAAATCTCATATCGTCGTCTAAAAGTATCCTATTCACTAGACCCTAATATTTGAATTAGTAATTAATTAACAAAAAAAAAACGGCCTTCAAATACCACTAAAAACCCTCAAATATTTTTGGAGTCGGTGATTAATTAAAATTAAACATTGCTTTAGTTTATTTGTCCATGTATTCATCTGGCTTAGCCAACAAAGAAATAAAATAAAAATACACAACGAATTAACAATCTCCTTCGTTTTTGGAAGACTAAAAATACATACACAGACATATTAACATAAACTGTCTCCTAAAACGACAACTTCTTTGGATATCTTTGATAAATATTATTATTCCTATGAAACTACCATAGATTATAATACAGCCTAAATCATCAAATTACTTAAAATCCTAGCCGGAAGACGATCATTTTTTAACATTTCCAGCGGCGTAATTAGGAAACCCTCGATTACGGCGTTCTAAACGTAATTAGTAATTATTGTATCACGTCCGTCCATTGTGTTTTCGCTCATTTTATTATCCGACTGCGCGAAGAAAACATAGAATTTTTTTTTCTAGCCTAGCAAGAATGGTTAGAGATGCTTTACTTGGTAAGCCTAATGTTTTTATATTAATTGAATTAAATTAAAGTATTGATTAAAGATGTTATAATACACTGGGTAATATTAGCAATTCAACTATGCAAACCCACAAGTTGTCAATCAGTATTTGAAAATGTAAGCCGTTTCACATTGTGAATAGCTTGGTAAATTATTAAGAATGCCAGCAAGTATGCTCATGTATCATATTTTATTCGCACAGAATTTCGATTATTATTCATAGCCAGGAACAACATTATTTACATATAACATTTGATTGCCATTAGTCTAATAATACAAATAAAAAATAATACAAAAGTTGCATCATTGAGAACAGATAAAAGTAATAAAACAAACAAGTTTGTCTGAACACGAATTAATACGAAATAGGAAACCTAGACATCAAAAATATCAATGTTAATTATTGTTTTGCTGTTTTATAATGAGTATTATTATTTATTTACAACACTTAGACTAACATTACAACAATGAAAACTTACAGCCCATAATTATACTAGAAATAGGCACATTTTAGGTGTTATAAAGCCAATAACAAATTCTCACTTATGGAAATAAAAAAATCTGGTTTTATTTTTTAATTCGCTGTGAGCACAGCTATACTTGGAAATCTGTGATATAAGTTCGATTCTCAGAAGGACAATGCGTTTATGTGCTTTTTTAAGGAGATTGCTAGGATTCAAATTAGTTTCTGATAGAGTAAATTCGCTCCTTAGTGTATCATGAGTCGAAAAATATGCATTAGTCGTGAACCTTTAACTAAACTTCCAAAAAGAGAGCATATTAAAATAACGTCCAGTATAACTTGACTGGTCGCAGGGCTACTTTCACCGAGTCATGTGACTGGTTGAAGCTTGAGGAAATACCCTGGAGTGTTTTGTTTTTCACATAAAACAACAGATTTCTAAGATGTTGTTGTTAATTTTATCCTTTTATTACTATAATTTCGATCCGAAGTTTGGCTACATGTAAAACGGTTTATAATTGAGTTTATGCTACTAAACTGTCAGTATGATGATAAAATTGATGCAAAGAAAGTGTGCCCAATAGTTGTTTCAATCTGCATCAAGATTATCAAATTTAGTACCCGTTTAGTTTGTGATTAACCTAGCCCTCGTGATATACCTCATTAATATTTTCAACGATAATAATATTGACATTAACCGTTAGACAAAGAAAAAAAAACAAGGTCTGTACATTCATCCAATCTCTGGGCCTCTAAGTACATTTCACGATAGACTTGCTTACAACAACATTCATGAATTTGATTTGCATATTTTTAGTACCTTCATCCATTGGTGAGGTCATATATATGTCATATACTTAAAATTCGAAGGCATCACATTCGTTTTAAAGTTGGACACTAAAGTATCTCAATTGGAGGTTACATGATTATTATTAAATTATCATACATTTTTTTTGTATTCGTCATCTTTTTACAATACTGGGAGCCAGGCTTTGCCTTATAGCCGTCACGAGTCACGCCGACTCATACACAGTCGTAAACTGACTTTTAAATATGACAAAGCACTGTATGATATTAAGGCTCGTAACGATTAGACATCAAACTCTACAATCACGCCACTATTAAGGTTCAAATACGTTTACCAAACTAAACGCCGGATCGAGTTTGGTTCCACCAAGTTTCGGGTAGTAACAAGAAACCTATTATCAACCTTAAAGAGATCCACAATCATCCACAATCATAAACCTCCACATCGATCGATGCTAGACAGTCCGAGCGCGGGACACTACACATAAAACATGTCATGTAGTATGATACGGGCCTCCATGATGGTTTTTAAAACGCTCATCATATGTAAAGGCATCTTACTACTTCGCAAAATCGTCGAATTATGTAGAATAAACAGGTGAGCTTTTACCGCCTGCGTTAAATGCCTTTCTTGGTTGTAAGCCCTTATGCGCACTTCCCAGGATTAAAAACAGTATGCACAATATACTTAAACAATAAGAGTGATGTGGGAATCAGAGTACCGGATTTTCTCAAAACATCCAGATGCGAAATAAAATTTTCGCGGATCAACCAACAATTGTTCTCGATGCGAAATCGATTGCACGACATCCTATTTTAACAGCGCCAAGCGGCAGAAAGAAATATTACAAAAAAAATATTACAAATGCGTAGGTTGGAGGCTATATGGTCGCTGGTAGGTTGTGAACATGTTTGGATATTTATTAGAAATAAATACAACCGCTAAAGGATTTTGCACACAAATAAATATATCTAATCCGGGTTAACTTAATATAGGCTACTTCCTGTACTATAAGAGGTCGTCGTTGAAATTTTATTCCAGGAATGAGTTTTCTAAAGAGCCGGCAGCTAAACATAGTGTAGGAATAATACTTTTATATGGACGGTCTCTAACAAATTAATTGTTGTACCTATTTAATGTAGACAACCGTTATGTTAGTTATCATAATTCATTGACTATGTTAGTTATCATATATCATAATCATCGACATAGTATGTATTTTTTCCTCACAACCACATACACACATTTATATGTGTAACTTAGTAAAACCATTATGGTAACTGTCAGATAAATCAGGTTCTGAGAAATGTTAATGCGAACGAGTTTGCGATAAAGGAACGCATTAAAACTTATTTTAATACTAGCTTTTGCCCGCGGCTTCGCCCGCGTTTTTTAGTTTTCCGGGATAAAAGTCCCGTTTTTTTCTCGGGATAAAATGTAGCCTATGTGTTAATTCAGGACATGATCTACCCATGTGTCAAATTTCATCGAAATCCGGTTAGTAGTTTTTGCGTGAAAGAGTAACAAACATCCATACATCCAGACATCCATACATCCATACATACTTACAAACTTTCGAGTTTATAATTGTGCAGGACGCATATTCTCGAAGAGAGAACAACGTAAAGTGCATACCGCGCATGCGCGATTTCGTAATAGAACTCGGACCTCTTAGTGACGTCATAGACTTTAGTCAGTGATCTTAGTGAAAAAATCGTGTTATCGTTAGGGTCATTGAACGCTTATAACTCACCCGGTATGAACTGTGTAGTGTTTCATTCGGTGTCATAGTGTAGGTTAGAACTTTGCCTACCCCGCTGCGGTAGCGGGACGAACGTATGTATAAAGTTTAAATAGTTATTTTTAGAAATGTTGCTTGTGTGCATCGTTTGTGCTAAACTTAGAGTAAGTAAATCACGATAACTTTCTTTGTAATGCACATAAGGTTGTTTTATGATGTTTAGTATATAGAGCCACTTAGTGTCTATGTACCAAGACACTTATAGTTTAGGCATATAAATTTAACTTAGGCGCGAATTGAAAATAAGTGTAATCTTGAAAGTGAAAAAGAGGTCCTAGAAAGAGGGAAGGCCCTCTTAGTGCTCCGTACGGTATAGCCGCGGAGTACTTAAGCTAATTTGTTTTTTTGTATTTTTGAGTTAAAACGTGTTAGGAGTTTTTTGTTTAATAGAAATAGTTCGGGACATCAAGAAAACAGCAAGTAGTCGGCAAGAAAGAAGAAGTCTGCAAGTTTGAAGAGGAAACAGGCGCTTATGCAGAGTGGACCATCCTTCCTCATCAGCTGTGGCACGGTGCTACGAGGACGACTTCCAGCTACGTCGCATAGCTACGGCGTAGCAACGAGAGACTACGCGCCGAATAGTAACGCCGGGAGAATTTGGCTACCGTTGTGGCTGAACTTTGTAACTTTCGATTCAGTGTGTGTGAAATAAACGCTATTTCCCGATTTTACGCCTTTGTTACTTTGTCACTGGTATCGCCATATTCCCACTCACGCAATCCAGCACACACACAACACATTGCGGGGTGTTGGCCCAGTCCGAGCCCCGCACATTTTCTGGTCCTTCGCGAGCCGGATCTACGTGAGTGTGGAAAATGCCAGTGACAAGGTCAA
The DNA here is from genome assembly GCA_949316025.1 of Lapara coniferarum. Lineage (NCBI taxonomy): Eukaryota > Metazoa > Arthropoda > Insecta > Lepidoptera > Sphingidae > Lapara > Lapara coniferarum. The sequence continues at coordinate 41,401,369 of OX438919.1, read as the reverse complement.
TCGGGAAACGAACGGCGTCGGCCACGGAAGCGTCAACGATGGTCACGTCATGCACCGCGACGTCCGCAACGGGGACGTCCGCGACCGCGACGTCTGCTACAGCAACGTCTGCGACTGAGGCCACCGAGACCACCATCGCCGACACCGTTCAAACGTGTTTCACCACCGATAGGGATACCGCTGCCGGCACCGCTGCGGAGGAGCTTCAAGCCGCCGCACCGGAAGAGAGAAAGCCACAGCGGCCCCGAAGTCGACCAGCCACTTCTTCAAGGCGTTCAACGAAAGCACGTCGCCTGGCACAGGCCAGGGCCGAACTCACAAAACTCAAGATAGAGCTAGCGACCGCAAAGCTAGCAGAGATCGAAGCGGAAGATAGCGAGGATGACCTTAACTCCGTCATCACCGAGGTCGAGCAGGATCAACGCGTTCACAGCTGGTTACATACCAGTCAGCTGCTCGCGATTGATAACCGACCTCACGAAGTGCAAGATGCGCAATCCCGTGTGCAGCCGCCACCCGAACCCATAGACCCAGTGATCACCGCCGCATCCTGGGACATCCCGGCGTCTGCACCGGCGGGAGCCAGTGCCGTGCCCCCGCCAACGTGTCACCCAGTGGCAAATGATGCATCAAATAATCCGCTCGATTTCATAACATTTTCAGGTAACCCTGCGGCATCGAACCCGAATGTGCAGCCGCTGCCTGCGAAGCAACCGCCGCCTGTAGTAGCAGCCTGGTTAAGAGAAAATGAAGCTTCGCAACAGCCGCCGCCGCCGCAGCCCCCGCCTACCCCGCGTCAAGTGCGGGGCGGGGAATTGGTCGCAGCGCGACCGAACTCCGATTATAGTGAACTTGCGTGTGCCATAACGCAAGCTGTGCAAGCTGCACAACATAGACAGCCGTTGAAGTATACGGAGTTGCCCATTTTCAACGGTGCGCATCAAGATTGGCTAACTTATAGAGCCGCTTATAATGAATCCGCAAGTTATTTTACAGCGTTGGAGAATATGTCCCGATTGCGCCGCAGCTTACGGGGCACAGCAAAGGAAGCAGTACAAGGGCTGCTCATCACCAACGCCGAACCGAACGCTGTGCTGAGGACTCTCGAGACGCGGTTTGGGCGTCCGGACTCGATCGCATTGGCAGAGATCGAGCGACTCCGGGCGCTACCCCGCCTCACTGATTCGCCGCGAGATATTTGCACTTTCAGTACGAAAATAGAAAATGTCGTGGGAACCCTGCAAGCGCTCGATTGTGCCTTCTACCTGTATAATCCGGAGGTTACGAAGGCGGTGATGGAAAAATTGACTCCGACGCTGAGAAGGCAATGGTATGAGTTCGCCGCCGCACAACATAGAGGTGAGCCCGACTTATTAAAATTTAGCCGATTCATTGCCAGGGAAGCGGAGATATGCAGTCCGTTCGCCGTGCCAGAGATCATCGCGGACAAGGCCCCGGTGAAGGCTAGCGGCGGCGAACAACCACGCCGGCAACGAATACATACCGTCGCCGACAAACAGAAGCCCGCATGCTGTGTATGCAACCAGGAGGTACATTCGATGGGCGAATGTGCACGATTTCGGGATGCCGCGGTTGACGCGCGGTGGGACTTAGCAAAAAAACATAGGCTATGTTTCAGGTGCCTGAAATTTCGATCGAAGCAACACACATGCAAGCCTCGAAAATGCGACACGGACGGGTGTGAACGACATCACCATAGGATGCTGCACTCGGACCGGAGGAGTAAGAGTACCGACGAGGCCACCAATGAAGAGGTGGTAAATTCGGCATGGACGTCGCAAATGTCATTTTTGAAAATAGCTCCGGTATGCATTTCAGGACCGGCGGGAGAGGCTCACACTTTCGCGCTACTTGATGACGGGTCGACGGTCAGTTTGATCGACCGTCAGCTGGCCAAGGACATCGGCGCGGAGGGACCGGATGAACCGCTCCACATAATCACGTACGATGGAGAGAAAACTACACGGAATAATTCATGTCGTGTTAAGTTTCAGATAAGGGGAAGTCGGGGACGGCAGCAGATAGAAGCCCGCACCGTCGACAACTTGAGATTGGCGGCGCAGCGTATTCCTGAAGAGGCGCTGCGAGACTGTACCCATTTGAAGGGCCTCCTGCCTGCATCACAAACGCAAGAAGCGAAACCCCGACTTCTTATAGGCCAGGATAATTGGCATTTGCTTATATCTAGCAAGACACGGTCCGGGAGGAGGAACCAACCGGTCGCCTCGCTCACACCACTAGGATGGGTGGTACACGGGAGCCGGACCAGAACCCTAGGACACAGGGTGAATTTCGTCGGCCAGACAGCAACCGACGACCTAACTGAGGAGCTCGTAAAAGAATTTATTTTGTTTGATAATCTGTTTGTAGATCCCCGCAGGCCGAAGAGCGACCCCGGAGAAAAGGCGCTGAGAATCCTGGAGGACAACACCACGAGAGAACCCTGCGGAAGATATACCACGTCTCTCCTGTGGAAGAAAGAAAATGTCGAGCTCCCGAACAATTACGAGAACACTTTGAAAAGGCTGCACAACATAGAAAACAAGCTGGATAGGAACCCCGAACTCAAGGTCAGATATAACCAACAGATGGAGGCGCTGATCGAGAAGGATTACGCCGAGCCAGCCCCCGCGACCTCCCATGCAACAAGGATATGGTATTTGCCGCACTTCGCAGTTTTTAATGCTTTGAAACCGGACAAGCTGCGAGTTGTGCACGACGCGGCGGCCAAGACAAAGGGTACCACTTTGAATGATAACTTATTGACAGGTCCAGACTTGTTGCAGCCTCTTCCCGCCGTCCTGATGCGATTTCGGGAACAACCCATTGCAGTCACCGCGGATATCACGGAGATGTTTATGCAGGTGAGATTGCGCGAGGAAGATCGCGACGCCCTCAGATATCTCTGGCGAGCGGATCGCCGAGATAACGAACCGCCGGAAATATACAGGATGAAGGTACTCATTTTCGGTGCATCTAGCTCTCCCGCGACGGCGATTTATGTCATGAATCGCAACGCGGACAGATTTCGATCGACGCATCCGGAAGCTGTCGACGCGATAAGGAGAAAACATTATATGGACGATTACCTTGACAGCTATCCGGACATAGAAAGCGCGACAACGATTGCGCGGCAAGTGCGCGACATTCACGGTGAGGCGCATTTTATATTGAAAAAATGGACGAGTAATTCGCCTGAGGTACTTGAAGCACTCGGCGAATCGGCAAGTCCCCACCGCGAAGAGGTGGACTTAGAAAAGGCGGAGAGAGTCTTGGGCCTCATTTGGAGACCAACGGAAGACAGACTCGCCTTCAATTTGGATTTGGCGCGCATACCGCCAAACTTGTTAATCAGAGAAGCGCCCACGAAACGAGAAGCGCTTAAAATAGTAATGTCCCTGTTTGATCCTCTAGGTCTTGCATCCCCAGTGACGGTAAGGGCCAAGCAGCTGTTGCAGGAGGTCTGGAGACGCGGCACTGCATGGGACGATCCGCTTGACGGCGACATATCCGCCGGATGGGCGGATTGGGTCACACAGCTGAGAAGATTGGGTCACGTGTCCGTGCCACGCTGCTACCTAGGCTATACTCGAGCTAGAAGATTGCAGCTGCACGTGTTCACCGATGCCAGCGAGTCCGCCTACGCGACCGCACTATACTGGCGAGCCGAAGATGAAGACGGACGGGTCACGGTTTCGCTTATAACAGCGAAAGCGAAAGTTGCGCCGCTGAAACTAACGTCCATTCCCCGTCTAGAATTACAGGCAGCAGTACTCGGCACACGGATGGCAGCCGCGGTGAAGCGCGAACACGGAAGACAACCCGAGTCAACGACCTACTGGACAGACAGTCGGACAACGCTGAGCTGGATCAGAACAGGATCCAGATCATACAAACCATACGTCGCTCATCGCGTCGCGGCAATAGAGGAACATTCACAAACGAGCGAATGGAGATGGGTGCCGACGCGCCACAATGCCGCTGACGATGCCACACGCGACGTGCCGGACAACTTCGATGAGCGACATCGATGGTTCAATGGGCCGGAATTTCTCCGAAATCCACCCGACTTATGGCCCACGGAAGAAAGGGGCATCATCACCACGACCGGTGAAGAAAGAGTAGGCGCCGTCACCTCAGGACATCGAGAGCCACAGCTCTCAGAGGCCCTACCCGACGTGAATCGGTTCTCGAGTTGGACCCGATACTTGAGAGCTACAGCTCGCACTCTGCAGGCAGTGCGCATGTTCCGGCGACGGTGTGATTACGTTAATCACAAGCGAACAAAGGCCGCTTCGCAAAAGGACCCGGATTGGAAACGCGCTCAAACGTCGAAAAAACCGTTGAAGAGGAGCGCGCGAAAATCGGAGGACATAACATTCATGACCCTCCCAGCTGAGCTGTTAGAACGGGCGGAATACCTCATTATAAAAATGAGTCAAGAAAAAGTGTTTGCCGAAGAAATACGTGCACTCGCACAAGGAAAACCCGTATCACGGGATAGCCGCCTGTATCCTTTGAGTATTGTACTAATTAATAATTTGATATGTTTAAATAGTCGGATTTCAGCTACCACGGGAATCACAGAAAAAATGAAGCACCCTCCGGTCGTCGACGGCGAGCATCGAGCAACACGGCTGTGGATCGAGCACGTCCACGCAGAGCTGCATCACGCCAGCGTCGAGAGCGTGGTCAACTGCTGCCGCCAACAGAGATGGATCCTGAGACTACGCCCGACGGTCAAGACTACACTGAGGAGCTGCTTGAAGTGCCGCCAGAGGGCGGCGACCCCGCCGCAGCCGGTGACGGGCGACTTACCTGCCTGTCGGCTGGCTCATCATCACAGACCATTAGCCCTGACGCCTAACCACTTTTTGTTGGGCGGTCGGGGCCCGTGGTCGGTGCCGAACTTCCCGGCCGACCACGACTTCGGCGCGCACGCCGACCTCAAAGCCACACAGCAGCTCGCCGACGCATTCTGGACGCGTTGGCTCCGGGAGTACCTCCCCGAGCTAAGAAACCGGCGGGAGGCCCACAGCCGGGGCCCCGAACTGCAAATAGGTGATGTCGTCCGCATCATAGACGGCACGCTCCCGCGCAACACATGGCCGCGGGGGCGCATTTGCGCCATGTATCCCGGCCCAGATGGAGTGGTGCGCACAGTGGACATCACCACCCGCGGAGGTGTCCTGCGACGACCCGTGAAGAGGATCGTCGTCATACACCAAGCTGACGACACAAGGACCGAGAGCGCCGCGCCGCAGCCAGCGGCGGATGCATCCTGCCCGACAGCGTGACTGCATCACCCCCTGGACGCTGGGTGATGCACGGCGGGAGAATGTGCAGGACGCATATTCTCGAAGAGAGAACAACGTAAAGTGCATACCGCGCATGCGCGATTTCGTAATAGAACTCGGACCTCTTAGTGACGTCATAGACTTTAGTCAGTGATCTTAGTGAAAAAATCGTGTTATCGTTAGGGTCATTGAACGCTTATAACTCACCCGGTATGAACTGTGTAGTGTTTCATTCGGTGTCATAGTGTAGGTTAGAACTTTGCCTACCCCGCTGCGGTAGCGGGACGAACGTATGTATAAAGTTTAAATAGTTATTTTTAGAAATGTTGCTTGTGTGCATCGTTTGTGCTAAACTTAGAGTAAGTAAATCACGATAACTTTCTTTGTAATGCACATAAGGTTGTTTTATGATGTTTAGTATATAGAGCCACTTAGTGTCTATGTACCAAGACACTTATAGTTTAGGCATATAAATTTAACTTAGGCGCGAATTGAAAATAAGTGTAATCTTGAAAGTGAAAAAGAGGTCCTAGAAAGAGGGAAGGCCCTCTTAGTGCTCCGTACGGTATAGCCGCGGAGTACTTAAGCTAATTTGTTTTTTTGTATTTTTGAGTTAAAACGTGTTAGGAGTTTTTTGTTTAATAGAAATAGTTCGGGACATCAAGAAAACAGCAAGTAGTCGGCAAGAAAGAAGAAGTCTGCAAGTTTGAAGAGGAAACAGGCGCTTATGCAGAGTGGACCATCCTTCCTCATCAGCTGTGGCACGGTGCTACGAGGACGACTTCCAGCTACGTCGCATAGCTACGGCGTAGCAACGAGAGACTACGCGCCGAATAGTAACGCCGGGAGAATTTGGCTACCGTTGTGGCTGAACTTTGTAACTTTCGATTCAGTGTGTGTGAAATAAACGCTATTTCCCGATTTTTCGCCTTTGTTACTTTGTCACTGGTATCGCCATATTCCCACTCACGCAATCCAGCACACACACAACACATTGCGGGGTGTTGGCCCAGTCCGAGCCCCGCACAATAATATTAGTAGGATTATAGTAGGATAGATTTCGCCTGCTGCTCCGCCCGCGTTAAAAAGTTATTCCGGGATAAAAGTACGATTTTTTTATTTTCCCGGGATAAAATGTAGCCTATGTGTTAATTCAGGACATGGTCTACCCTTGTGCCAAATTCCATCGAAATCCGGTTAGTAGTTTTTGCGTGAAAGAGTATCAAACATCTATACATACTTACAAACATTCGCGTTTATAATATTAGTAGGATTATAGTAGGATAGATTTCGCCCGCGGCTCCGTCGCGTTAAAAAGTTTTTCCAAGATTAAAGTCCCGTTTTTTATTTTCCCGGGATAAAATGTAGCCTATGTGTTAATCAAGGACATGATCTACCCATGTGCCAAATTTCATCGAAATCCGGTTAGTTGTTTTTGCGTGAAAGAGTAACAAACAACCATACATCCATACATCCATATCCGCCCTGTGGATTGGAGGCGTTTGGAGAATTCCACCACGGTATCCCCTGCCTGTTGTAAAAGGCGACTAATAGGGGCCTCCGGGGGTCACGGGTGGACGGAAGGAGCCGTCCACTTATTAGTCTAGCCAACTTTTGTGACCCCCGTGATGGACGGCATCGTGGCGGTTAGGCCTCACGCTGCCTTTGACGCCGAGGGTGTCCTTCGGCGTACAGGGGCTTCTGAGTCCCCCCAACAACAGGAGACGGACCGCAACAGCGGTACGCGCAGGGGCGGTTGCGGACGACAACTTAGACGTGAGTCGGAGGAAGCCCGCAGCCGTCCCTAATGCGCCGAAGATGGCCACCGCGGAGTTTTGGTTGGTATGCCTTGCGGTGTACATAGGTTAGGGACTCGGCCCGGCGGTCGCCCGACGTTTTCCATCTCTCCGGGCGGCTCAACGTCGGGTCGTAAGGCACGGTGAACCCAACATAACCGCTCAGTCGTTCCCCTTGAACGCTGGGCGGTAGTAATAATTCACTTTCTCCGCGTAAACAAAAAAAAAATGAACTCGTTGAGACACAACCATCAACAATACCCCACTCGCGCGTTCTAAGCCCGCGGGATAGGCAGCCTTTGTGATATTAATTCGTTGGTGGGAGAAGTGGCGGGAGGCGCCCGACGTGATGGCCCAGTGGTGGCATGCGCGTGAGCTGCACGTGGTACTGGACAGTACTTGGACATTGCAAAATTATTTTTTTTAAATAAAATATTTTTTGAAAAATAATCGTAGTCTTAGTTACTCTTTATTACATCAGATACCTGCCAATAAAAGTCCCGTCAAAATCAGTCCAGCCATTTCAGAGATTAGCCGGAACAAACAGACAGACAAAAATTTTAAAAAAGATTATTTTGGTGTATGTACCGAATATCTCGACGGTTCCGTAGAACAAAGTCGTATATGCAAAATGAAGCTTTTCAGTAGAGCGCTTTGAAAGTCTAAGTTAATTGTGAAAATCACAAGTTATAGTGAACAAAACATTATATTCTATAGGGTTCAGTAACAACTTTGAACTTAATGTGTGAAAATAGCACTAATTCGCACATGGATACAACCTAACGACTTTCAAAGCGCTCTACTGAAAAGCTAACATTTTGCATATACGACTTTGTTCTACGGAACCGTCAATCTATACATATCTATACATCTTTCTATACATATCTATACATTTTTCTATACATATCTATACATTTTTCTATACATCTATCTATACAGCTCGCGTGGAAAAGTTTTTCCGGGATAAAAGTCCCGCTTTATATTTTCCCGGGATAAAACGTAGCCTAAGTTATTCCTTATTACGTCAGCTACCTGCCAATAAAAGTCCCGTCAAAATCGGTCCAGCCGTTTCAGAGATTAGCCGGAACAAACAGACAGACAGAAAGACAGACAGACAAAAAATTTAAAAAATGTTATTTTGGTGCATGTACCGTATATATACTCATATGCATGTAGTAAACAACGGTTATTTAAATATTACAAACAGACACTCCAATTTTATTTATATGTATAGATTGTTCTCAATCTATTCCAATCGATCGCAAAGCCCCGACTTTATTTATTTTGCGAGACATACTGTGTGAGTGTAGTATTAGTATGTACAGTTAGAAATGCAAAACTTCAAATTGCCTGTACACTTTTGTGTTCTTATTAATTTAATTTTTCTCCTCAAAAAATACATATAAACTGACTGCTTCGGTGGCGTAGTTGTATTATGGTACGACTGCAAAGCTGAGGTCTCGGTCTAGCAGTATTGATTAATAATTTTTAACAATATTCTTTAAGCACACGTAAGAATCACGGAGACTAAGAAAAGTGAATAATATTTATACCTAACTTAATATTTTTTCCCACGTTTGAATATGAAGTCTGAATATAAAATTTTGCCTAATGTTGGCAGAGAGACGACAGGGCGAAGTAATAAAAGCGATAATCTTCAGATAACTTATTATCAAATGCCAATCTGACCTGATTGGTTGGTCAATATTTGAACAATGACCAACTTCTACAAATATTTTACTGCGTCTTTTTTAAACTACGTTTAAATTTAAACAATGTCCTAAAATCCATTGTCCCTTGCTCTTACACGTCTGCTTTTCATTTCGGCCTTCCTAAATCTTGCTAAGCCCGTTATTTATTCAGTTCTACACAGCCATGCTCGTGAGCAGGGTTGCCACCCGTACTTTATTATAAAGTATTGTACGTTATTTTGGGTCATTGTACTCTATACTTTATGAGAACAATAAAGTACGCGAAAATACTTTATTTAGCTCGATTTGATTTATCTGGTATTCGTTTTGCATATAATCAAATGTTGGCCGTAAGAAATAAAAGAAATGGCAACAAATAATTATTTATTAACTCAAATAATTTAAAAATAAACTGGCAAAATATAATTCTGTATTTTTTACAATGCCTAAGCGATGTATGAATGTCTAAGGCGTCCAGATAATGTATGGAATAATATTTATTTTATACTTTGGCTAGGCATTCATTCCGCCAATACAGAATGCGCAAACAGCAATATGTGTAATATTTTATGTTTAACATAATATATTTAGTTCATGTACGCATTTCCAACCTAATCTAACTAGTTTGAGAAAGGATATGTCCTGCTTTTTGTATTTGCTTGGGTGCTGGGCCTCAAAATCGAACTAGGTTCAAACTTTATGGATACGAGGCAAAAATATGGATCTTGGATCCATAAAATATATATATTTAGACCCCTCCATTCATAACAAACTTTTTAAAAAAGTTTATTGTAAGTGTACTTTTGAAGCAAAATAAAAAAAAATCTCAACATCAGAGGACTTTAAAATTATGCGATTTTTTTCTTTGGCTTAGGTTTTGGGAGTACTATCCAAGTATATAAAAAAGTATCTGGGTTACAATTTTAATCCCGTTTTTGGACATGTCCTTTTAAGACAACTTTTGCAAAAGCCAACGAGTACGCCGAATACGTTGTAACATACCATCATAATATGTTTATCAAAATAACAAATTAAGAAAATCGTACTTTATTTTGACGCCATGTACTTCTTTTTTCTACCTTTAAATAACCAATGTACTTTATTTTAATAAAAAAAAGGTGGCAACCCTACTCGTGAGAGACAATTACGCAGAGTTTTTATGCCATTCTTAAGCGTTTGTACGTCTACCTACTCGCCTTGGCTGTTTCATCGACTTATTTATCTCTAGCAACAGTTGTGTTGTATCAAAACATTGTTGTACATGTACATATCTATACTAATATTATAAAGCTGAAGAGTTTGTTTGTTTGAACGCGCTAATCTCAGGAACTACTGAACCGATTTTGAAAATTCTTACACTAATAGGAAGCTACATAAGTCCTGAGTGCTATAGGCTTTAGACTTTTTATCACCGGAAAATATTTTTGTCCCGGAAAAACTTTTTCACGCGGGCGGAGCCGCGAGCACTACTGGTTATACTTTGTTGTTTCACACAACGATTTCTTTACTTATTTTAGGTTTTTATTTATTTCAAACCGATGTCGATTTAATAATTCGAAAACAATCAAATTGAAAACCACCGAAGGGGTATGTAAGCACAAATTCTTAATTTTGAATCGAATCCGTACATGTAATTATAAACTCATTTGCAAAAAAAACGGGCACCTAAGCAATGAACCATTTCTAATGTTACTATTGGTTTGTTTGATAATTATAGGTAGTTTTACTTTCACAATTTTGTAAATTAATAATCAAATAATCGTTTTCGTCAGTATTATCACAAAATTTTGATAAAATTTATGGGTTTTAATGCTAAAGTTCACTAGTAGTGTATGCTCGCTAGTAGTGCATATGCTCGTGAAGTAAAAGTTAACAAAGATTTTTGTTTGTTTTTTCTTTAATAAAGTAAAAGCAGATAAATGTTTAGTATCGAGTGTGACCCCCTCTAGCTGAAATCACAGCTTGAATTCGTCTGGGTATGCTAGCGAGGATATCCCGGATACTTGCTTGCGGAATACGTTCCCACTCCGCGGTAATCACATTCTTCAGCTCTCTGATGGTTTGCGGAGCCGGTTGTACTGATCTCACGCGTCGTTTCAGAACGTCCCAGACATGCTCTATAGGATTGAGGTCGGGACTTCGAGCTGGCCAATCCAAACGACGAATGCCGACCTCTTGCACATACGCTTCCACATCGCCAGACCGGTGGGCGCGAGCGTTGTCGTCCATAAAAATTGAGTCTTCGCCTAAAGCGGCCAATGCGGGTTGTGCATGAGGAATAAGAACTTCCGTTATGTATCGATGTCCAGTCAGTGAGCCGTTTTCAATGAAGACTAACTCTGTACGATCCATTGAATTTATTCCTGCCCAAAACATAATAGAGCCCCCACCATAAGGTGTGATTTCTTCAAAACAAGCCTCTGCAAAGCGTTCTCCTCGTCTTCGTAACACTCGCCGACGTCGATCTTCATCGAACAGAGATATCCTGGCTTCATCGGAGAATAATACCCTATTCCAGTCTTCTTGAGTCCATGTCTCACAATTTCGAGCAAACCTAAGCCTGGCAACTCTGTGCTCACGGAGTAACTTAGGGCCGCGGGCCGGGCGATGACTGCGTATATTGGCCGCGAGCAGCCTACTCCTGACCGTCCATAGACTAATATGCACATTTCTTACTTCTTCGAGGTTGTTCTTAAGGTCCACATACGAAGACTTGCGATTTCTCAATGCGCGACTCACAAGAAAACGATCATCCCGTGGTTGGGTACATGGTTTTCTTCCAGAACCAGGCCTTCTCTCGACGGAACCGGTGTCTTGATACCGCTGCCAGGTCCTTTGAACCGTCGAGCGACTCACACTTAGCCTCTGAGCCACGAAGCATTGGCTGCAGCCCTCTTCGAGCAGCGCAATAATTTTGGTAGCTTTTACCACTTTCTCTAACATTATTGAGACAGCTAAACAGCAATAAATGAAGCTTTGACAATTAAGAATATGAAATAAATTCATAAAAAATGACTAAAAGTTATGAAAACCGATATTATCTTTTGGAACTTCGCACCAAAAATGTAGGATAAAAAGTGGTTTTCTGTAAAAACGAGCATCAAACGAAAATTTTAATTTAGAACGTACTGTTTTAAACACCACGGCATTTTTAAAACCGGCCAGTAACATGTACAAATGATTGAAATCATTTTGGTACCGTATTTTTTTAAAAAAGAATTAAAATCCAATCCGCCCGTTTTCTTTGCAAATTAGTGTAGTTTCCTAACTCGAGATTCGAACCCAGAAGCGTTAAGCCTTTATACGCTGCAATCCGAGGAGTGAACGTAAACTATTTGTAAAATTCGTAACATTTAATCAATAAAGCTAATGGAGGCAAGTAGAAAGGATGCTTCCATTTAGCGACATTAAAGTAGACGCGCCGTGTCAAAGGTCGCAGCTCCTGACTTCATCTTGTCAATTGAAGACTTAACCGGGTTAGTTTATAGACAGTACATGAACATTGGTTGCAGTTTCTCGCATCTTATTATATTATTATAAACTCTGTTTTTCTCGGGACTTTCTCGTGAAAATACTTTCTCAGAATAAAATTTACAGTGGGATGTTCCATTTAGTACACAGATAGACAGACCTAGATTACTATATAGTTTAGTTTTTACCTCGAAAATAGACATAAATGCGGGCGTAGTTGCGAACGAAAGGATAAATCCGCTAATATTAAATCTATCTTATATATCTTCTTCTTCTTCTTCTTCTATTATATAAAAATGAATCCTATTCTCCTTGGTCACGGCATCACGCGTGAACGGCTGGACTGATTTCGTTATTTCTTTTTTTGATGTGTTTATTATTGTCAGGAGAAGGTTCTTATTAAAGAAAAAATTAAGAAAATTGCGCGGAAAAACGGCTGGACCGATTTTAATGAAATTTTTTTGTGTGTCTCCAAGAGGATTCGAGAATGGTTTAGATTACAATTCTATCCGGTAGGTAGCGCTGGGCAGGACAACGTCTGTCGGGGCCGCTAGTTCATTATAATAATCAAGTTCAATGAGCTTATGGATTGGTTAATGTCTAATTGCATGGGCGTAACTAGTCATTTTCTAGGGGGCGGACACAATGTCCTAGACAAAAAAAAATATATACACATATATACTTTTGTGCAAATTTAATTATTTTTAACGTTTTAAAAATTATAGTGACTAAGACTGCCTCGGTGGCGTAGTTGTATTACAGTACGACTGCAAAGCTGAGGTCTCGGGTTCGATCCCCGGGTCGGGCAAAGTGATATTGAGTTTTTCTATTCAGTATCAGCTCGGAGTCTGGAATTTGTGCCCGATATGGCGATAGGCTCGCCCTCTATCACATCATGGGACGGAATAACGGCGAAAAGTGGGTGCACTAGTTGCGCCTCTGCCTACCCCTTTGGGGATAACAGGCGTGAGTGTATATGTATGTAAAAATTATAGTAGTAGTAGACTGCCTCAAAATGCAGTGGGTAGACACTACGCCCCCCCCCCCCCTTCTCTATATTCGTCTACGTCTAGTTGATCGGGTCAGTGTGGATGCGCAGTAATTTTATATTTGTTTGTGTTGCATCGATGGTCTAACCTTGAGTATAATGAACTGTTATTGATAACTAGACGTCTGCTCGCGGCTCCGCCCGCGATAAGAAGTTTTAATATAAAAGTCCCGTTTTATATTTCCCGGGGATAAAAAGTAGCCTATGTTTCTCGCTAATAATGTAGCTTTATATTGGTGAAGAACTAATCAGTCCAGTAGTTTCGGAGCCTATTCAATACAAACAAATTATTACTCTTTATAATATTACTAGCTTTTGCCCGCGGCTCCGCCTGCGTTAAAAAGTTTTTCCGGGATAAAAGTCCCGCTTTATGTTTTCCCGGGATAAGAAGTAGCCTATGTGTTAATCCGGAACATGATCTACCCGTGTAACAAATTTCATCGAAATCCGTTCAGTAGTTTTTGCGTGAAAGAGTAACAAACATCCATACATTCTTACAAACTTTCGCCTTTATAATATTAGTAGGATATTATAGTATAGATATGGACTGTGAAAGTACTGATGTTTTTATTAGACTAAACAATTTGCATAGTCAATACTAATTGAAACGCATTGACATTTATCAAAGCCGGTCAATAATGTCGCTAGTCGTTGCCGGAGACAATTATAAAGTAATAAAAAAAAACACTTTATCGCACAATGAAGGTATCTGGCGAATTGATGACTTTCCTTTGTTTATTTGCTTCAAACATTTCATAAAGTTCATTTTCCTTGAGCAAAAAGATATTTTGCCTACTTTTTGTATCTATATTCATTAATGATTTTGAATTGAACTTAATACTAGTTATCATTCACATTCTATCGCCCACATTAAACTGAAAGCCACAATAAATACTCACGGTGACTATCATGCAATGGTTTTCTTTAACTGCGCCACAGCATCCGAAGAAAGCCACGATAAACACTATAATTCCCACGATGATCAGCACCACTGGGCCAGAAGTGTAGAAGTTCTCATCGGTGAGGTCGATATATGGCCACGAGTTGATCTGGGCTTTAATACCGACTATCAGGATGATTAGACCGGTGATCTGGAAAGAAAGACATGGTTAATACCTGATGAATAACTCTTAGACAATATGTAAATGCGGCTTTTATATCTTTCCTTTCTCCCAAAGTATAAGAGCAATGCATGCACACATTTATAAAAACTTGTAGTGTGCTTAAAACAGACAATTACAGTCTTACTAATTATAAACTTGTTTCAGCGTTACGAGGTGGTTAAGCACTGCTTAACTAACTGTCAAAATTAAATATCGCCGCAGCCTAATTTAAACCTACTTAAAAGGCAAGATGGCGGGTTTTGCCTTACAGCTGATCGTGTGTCAAAAGTTAAGCATTGCTAAAGAGCAAATTGGTAATTTTATTATAAGACTGTTTTTGTTAAGGGTATTTATTTATGTATGCGTTCATAACGACACCCAACGGTACAGTATGTTACACTTTCTATGTAGTACTTACATTGAAAGGGACACATTTTTTGACGGCAAAGAACACATGACGCGTCCTTTCTAGATAATTTAAGGAATAACTTAATAATAAAGCCGCTGTCTGTCGGTCGTACAGCCTATAGATAGTAGCGACAACTCATAACTTTTGCTTGCCCTGAGACATTAAAATGTGCAAATTCATTCCTGGATTTACCGACTGTAAAACATTGCGCAAGTTGTTTAAGATTCTACTAAATAACTCCCTCTCGTTTTTTGTTTGTATGTTGGCGTAGGATCGTTTAGGGACTGGGCTCTATTGCCCCTCTGATGGTAACCGGTCGGAAGGTAAAGGGTATTAATGTGTAAGCACGTTCTGGACCGTCAGAGAGGTCCTTTTATGATCTATTTTTAGAAATGGGATAAAGCGCTTAATGTAGCACTTGGGTTACGGTTATGGTCAATTTTTTTTTACCAAGAGGTACCTGAATTAGGAGAAGGGTTTATAAACTTCGTGAAATTACTGAAATTTTATATACATACATCATACCTTTTTCAGGGGTAGGCAGATGTGTATCACACATTTCTCCAGCTATGTAAGGTCCTATGTAATACGGGGCAGGCCTGTTGCCATTTACGGGGCACATTTCCAGACTCAGGGCTAATATTCAGTAACACTACTGCAAATTTTTAACCGCATAATATAAAATGTCGGTAATAAACCCACAGCCTTGAAGATTCAAATGATCAAAAACTCTAATTATATCTATCACTCTTTCTTCCTGACTATTCATCCCACATGATGGAAGGGTCGGCTTTCTTCGCCTTTCTCTTCCACTTCACCCTATTAATGGCGTCGTCATCGAAAACATTTGCATGCTACCAAGTTGCGCGTGCAAAATGCAACATATTTATCCATGTAGTTATGATTTCCAACTTGGTCTTTGTCAAAACCCGCGGTGGCCTTCATCGGCGAATACGAGACGGCTCAGGGTATCTTGTTGCACTAAGATAGCTGCACGGAACTGTCCCTGTACGATGCCGTTGCGGTCCATCTCTATACGAAGGGGGTAAGATGCCTCCATACTATAAAGGGCGCCTTTGGCGTCTACGACAACGGGAGACCGACCACCCGCATTGTCGTCTACCTCGGAGTCACTGAAATTGGACTGAGCAGCCTCCCGCTGCTCGCCCCGTGACTGTCTCGAAGCCCCATAGAGCCATCTCAACTGCTAGTTCTTGCCTAATGTATTGCTGTAGAGAACTTGCTAGTCTAAACTTAGCTTTAGGATGAAGAACCCAGTTCGTTGGTACGAGTAATTAATAAAATTAATTCAAAGTTAGATAGTGTTGCTACTGTTTATCGGCAGAAAAGCAGGCTATTCGTCTCTTCATTAGTACTCAAAAGCTGCATCTTTGTTTAAATTTATAGATTTTAATTCAGTGTTTTAGGTATGAATAGTTGTTTTAGATATTATGTATTTTGTGGTGCAGATTTGAAATATAATTTAGCCTAGGTGTTGTGGGAACTAAATTTTACATTAGTGTATAATCTAACTACTAGTGCAATTAGATTTATACCCTTGCTTCTTACGTTGATGTATTATTATTTTATTATATTACCTATAAACAATTGCACAGAATGGGTTCAATTACCTGCCTCTAGAGATTATGTTAAAAAACAATACCCAAGTCACAAATAATTATGAAAATGTGGGACATTCCATTGAAAAGATCTAAGATAAGGGAAGATAGATAAGGGAAAAACAACATCATTATTTTATCATGATTTATGTTAATAACTGAAAGGTATATTTTATTGTGTTAGCAGATAGCTTTGGAGTGTTCGTTTAATCATATGTCATATATATATATGCCACCTTTCAGGAAGGAAAACATAGATATAAACAAATATCCTGTTTTTAATTACATCTAGCTTTTAGGAAAATATATTTATGAAAACATTGCCAGTATTAAACATAACTATAAATTCAAACATAACATGTTCATAATAATATGTTATTGTTATTCATTATTGAAAACATATTAATATAAACATCAGATTAATATGTGAAATATTATCAACAGTATATTGTTCATAAGTTCAATAACAAATTACTGTGCGGGTCATTGAAACTTTCTAATGATAAAAATGAATGTTAAAAATAGATTTGTTTGGGTATCAAACTTCCAATGCATTGGCAATATTTTAATATCAATAACATTTACAATATTTTATGAATGCCAATGCCGAGACGAGGCCGGTTCTCAGCAGTGAGCAGTATATAATACAGGGTTATAACTGGATTGCCTCGGTGGCGTAGTTGTATTATGGTACGACTGCAATGCTGAGGTCTCGGGTTCGATTCCCGGGTCGGGCAAAGTGATATTGAGTTTTTCTATTCAGTATCAGCTCGGAGTCTGGAATTTGTGCCCGATACGGCGATAGGCTCGACCCCTATCACATCATGGGACGGAATAATGGCGAAAAGTGGGTGCACTAGTTGCGCCTCTGCCTACCCCTTCGGGGATAAAAGGCGTGAGTGTATATATATGTATGTATATTATTACATTATTATTATTATGTATACCAATGAAGTTTATCATATTTAAATATGGACCATACTATCCATGCCATGCTAAACTACATTCACATTTTATGGGTGGATTAGTTAAACTTAGTTGAAGAGCATCTATAGATGTAATACACTTTAATTAATAGATAATATTTGAAAATCAAACATAGTACCTTAGAATTCTACATTGTAGGTACCATATTTTTTGAGTTTACAAATCTGTATTTTATTATTTTATTTTTATTTTTTATTTATTTATTTCGAAACACCATTAGGTAATACACTGAACATACATTTGTTTAAATTACAGGTATAAATTATAAACGATTGTGTTTACCTCTTAAAGGTATTTACAGCTAACTCGAGGAAGACAAAATGCTTAGGTATTTAATTGTATAATACAGGCTTATGATAGCAACAAGTTATGGTTCTAAAATATGTTTATTTTTAAACATTATATAGTTGGAGTTTATAGTTGGCTAACTGCGTAACAACAAAAAAAAAATTCCAACAAAAAAGGCAAATGAACAGAAATTTACCCGATTTTGTTTTAAATATTAAACAAACAAACACAGGTACTAGTGATGTTAGCTTAATCTAGTATCTATCACACTATTATGGAAAACTCTTAGTCCAATTTTTTTCCTAAAAGTAGTCAATTTATCACAGAGGATGTCAACGTCATCACCGTTAGGCAAGTAATTATAGGTTTTCATCATTCTGGTTGTTGGCGAACTGAAACTCAAGTTTGAACGAAAGAATGTTTCTTTAAATAATTTATAGGTTGAGAACCTTGGTAGACGACTCGGAGTTGAAATGTTTATCCTATTGAGGAGCTGCGGACAGTCAATGTCTGAATTCAGTAGTTTGTAAAGGAACATCAAGTCTAAGTATTTCCTGCGCGTTGTCAATGACTGCATTTTGTAAAATTCGAGACGCTTATTATAGGATGTCACATCATGAGCACGACAATTTTTATAACTTAAGTAATTTAGAAATTTTCTTTGTATCATCTCAATTCTATTTTTATGAACATCATAGTGAGGAGACCAAACTTGGGAACAGTATTCAAGAGTACTTCTCACTAGTGAATTATATAGAGTAATCTTTGTAGACGAACACTTAAAACTACTGCCATTTCTCATGATGAAGCCCAACATTTTGTAAGATTTAGCTATGATGTTATTGATGTGATTTCTGAAACTGAGCTTACTATCCATATAGACCCCAAGGTCACGGATCTCTGTCACAGTACTAAGTAAAGTGTTATCTATATAATATTTGTGGTTAACTATATTTTTAGTGTTTCTAGTGAACGATATGTGGTAACACTTATCTACATTAAAGTATAGTCCGTTTTCACTACACCAGCGAGCTATGTTGTTTATGTCTTTTTGCAGTAGATCACAATCAAAATTTCCTGTGATTGGTTTAACAATTTTTAGATCGTCAGCAAAGAGAAAAGCTTTCGAAGCAGATAAACAGTTGACTAGGTCGTTGATGAATATTATAAACAGTAAAGGTCCCAAGTGTGATCCCTGAGGAACACCAGATTTTGCCGTAAAAAAAGTTGACTCAGAATTATTTACAACTACGTAAGATTTTCTATTTCTCAAGTAAGATTCGAACCAGCGCAACATTTGAACACCCAAACCACATTCGGATAACTTAAATAGTAATAAATCGTGATTAACTTTGTCAAAGGCTTTGCTGATATCGGTGTAAATTACGTCCGTTTGAATTCGACGATCCATGTGGTCGTGCAAAGTTTCGACGTAGTCAATCAAGTTCGTGTTTGTAGAACGATAACGTATAAACCCATGTTGGTTACTTGATAATTGGTGGCTTACGTGTTTGTACAAGTACGGATATATAACACTTTCAAAAACTTTCGAGAAAATTGATAAAAGGGATATTGGCCGGTAATTCTTTATATCAGTTTTAGAACCGCTTTTAAATATAGGGGTTATTTTCGCGTTCTTCCAATAAGTGGGGAAAACTCCAGTTTGAAGGGATCTATTAAATATCAAAGTAAGAGGTACGTATAACTGTTTGGCACACTTTATAATGAAATAACTCGGTATTCCATCAGGACCGGGACCCTTATATTGGTTTAGAACTTTTAACTTATTTAGTACGACATTATTATCTAGTACTATTGAGCTAAGACAAGTATTAAAAGATGACTTTATTGAAGAGTTGGTATAATGATGAGAAATAGGATTATCGTCGCATGTAATGTATGAGAAATTTTCAGCAAATAGGGAACATACTTGAGCGCTATTTGTCGCGATCGATGAGCCTAGTGACATCGACGCAGGAAAATAGGATTTATTTTTTCTTTTGCGTTTAATGTAACTCCAGAAAAACTTTGGATTTCGAGCAATATTAGACTCTATAATACTTATGTATTCATTATAACTCTGCAAGATCAATTTTTCACATCGTTTGTTTAAAATGTCTAACTCAATTTTATCTCTGCCGTTTTTATATTTTTTATAGCGTTTCCAAATTTTCTTCTTTTCATTAATGACCCTACGAACGTCTCGTGTAAACCATGGAGGCTTGTTGCTACCGTGTACTTTAGTCATAGGAACATGTAAGTTAATGACCGGTCTCAAAATTTTATAAAATATGTCGACCATTGAATCAACATTATTATGATGCTGGTCCAAAATTTCTGCCCAATTAACAGCACTAAGGTCATCTTGAATTGCCCTATAATCAGCTCTATAAAAGTTTAATCTAGGTTTCGGATCAAACATAAGCGTGTTTTCAATGTTTAAATTTATATCAAATTGCATTGGTGGGTGGTGTATATCAGTTACTGTGAGTGGGTCAATTACATTGTACACTTTTAGATTGGGTATTGTGGAGAATATCAAATCCAAAATGTTTGAGTTATGGTTTTTTATGTAATTAAATTGTGTGAGACCATTGAGAGACATGAATTCAGAAATCAAATTGTGATACGAACAGTTGGTGCGCATTAAGGTAGCAACAGGCTCCTGTGATTCGTTATTTTGTGTCCAAACTAGATTAGGGAGGTTAAAGTCACCTAATAATAATGTGTCAGTATATTGGGTCAAGTGTGAACTGGCCAAGTCTAAGAAAGTCTCTAATGTAGCTATGTTAAACGGAGGTGCTAAGTAAACTGTACCAATACAAAATTTTACCAACTCACGGTTCTGTAAGAATTCTATCACAATCCACAGATCCTCAAAATCGCTCCGTTGATCGGAGATTAAGTAAGAATTAAAAGTTTTCTTAACAGCAATCAAAACTCCTCCACCGGTACTTTTAGATGAAGGATTTTTTAACTCACGCGCTCTCCTATACACTACATAGCGATCGTCAAACAACTCAGAGTCAGCCACATTGCTCTGAAGCCATGTTTCGGTAATGACGATGACGTCGTAGTTATGTACATTTACACTTAAATAAAACTCAGTGGTTTTAGTATTCAAACCTCTTGAGTTCTGATAGTAGCAGCTTAGAGTTGTGAAAACAGTAATATTATAAATGTGAGAAGCGTGTACAAAAAAAAATCAATTAACGAAATACTAGCAGGTATTAATCTGAGAGTTTTAAAAGGTCTTCCGGATTTTTGATTACAACGGCGCGATCTTTCTCAGATTTTCTTACAAAAATCCGACCACCTCGTATCCATACAAACTTATAATTAATTTCCTTGGCTCTTATCCTGGCTGCTTTGTGAAGCTCCTTATTATGTTTTTTTTTGTAAGTCATATAAATACAGCTTTACCATTTTCGATGCAGGTTACATTATTTTGTTAAGCTACATTATAGTTCGAAAAAGCTATACACATCAAATCAATTTAATAAATCAAGCAAATGTAAATAAAAATTTGTTATTAATGATGTATGATTTTTGTAATTTTTTTCTTTTATATGGCAAACATATTTAATTATGAAAATACTTATAATAACAATGGAATAAAATAAGTTTTCTATTTATTGTGCAATTTGTACTAACAGATGAGTCACACATACATATCAGTTTAAAATGCCATTTGCAAATCTACCCACGCATATAAAACGATAGGTAATTATTATTATTTTGGAATATATTTTTCTAAGAACTAAGACGGCTGTTGGTTCTAAATTAGAATAAAGCGCTGTAAAACAAAGTACATTTCATGTTGGTACAACAGCTACTCATTATAGACAATAACAAAGAACTTGAAAAAACTCACCGCGAATAAAAGATTGAAGCAAAAAAGTAGGTACTTCACACAGGACATTCCTCCTCCGAGAGCCATGTTTATTTTCTTAGATTCCAAATTCAAATAATAATCACGACCTGTAACAGGACACTGAGGTTAGTACCTTTCGCCACGCATCGTTTAGCCAAACATTGATTTTGCGTTGTTGACACTACGAGATACTACGTCTCGGAACAAGTTTTTCATTACACTGTGTACGCGGTAAAACAGTTTTATCGTCTATATTTTTATTTAGAATTGTGTGGCCGCATAAGATTCACAGCGAGAATAAAAACTTACCGCCAAATGTTATCTTTTGCGTTTAAACAAATATCCGCAAAGCACACGTCCAACACGCACGAATCTCAACGAATAATGTTGCTACAGCGAGACACAGAGTGCTACTATGGAGTAAGTGTTGCTAGTAGTATTGGTTCTGAAAATGGTAGTTTATTTATTAAATGTAGTTTTGAATATTGTATAAAAAGAAGGAATTAATGTCATGTTTCACACATATTTCTTTGTCATAATATGGATTAAGAATTAGTCCAATATAAATGTGTATTTCTGATATTAGTAGGTACCTATGTTGTATTCAGAAATGTTTACTTATTCACTAAAACTTTTAACTTCTACTGACAATATTTTCGGAGATTAGATGGCTGAGCTGTGTCAAGATAACTAAGATATTGGCTTGTTTATGATTGATAAATGTGCATCATCTCAGTTTTCAGTTAGCTTATCTTTTTCAGCGGACGCATGTATAGTTTATATAGAGTAATAATGGCATTTAATTTTGAAGTCAAAGTTCCTAAGGCATTGAAATCTGTGAAGTATACTTTAGCTGCAGTGAATGGTGTGTTTGTGGTAAGATGAACAGACGACCTCAAATGTTTTAATTTTAGCGCCGAATTAGCCACATTTTGTCGTGATGCTGTGAGATGTGATTAATAGTATTGGGCCGATAAGTTTTCTCGTGACGCTGTCTCCTGGTTATCTGATAAGACGTGTTTAGGTAATAAAGAATAATAAATAAATCTAGAGCTTAATTATTTTTACATAATATTTACCTAATGTAAATACCTTAGTATTTAATTACTAGATTCACATCGTGTTATTAGAATAATAACGTAACATTCGCATAATATTTACTAATTCACTAATTATTGAACACTACCTAATCACTTGAATTATTGCTTAATCGAGGATTTCTTATTATGTAACTATGAATAATAACTTAATACTTTAATGTACAGGTACTACATAATTGACTTTTTTTTTATAAATGTTAGTCATCTCTACAATAACAAGCAAATTTTGTGGTATCTATATTACATGATGATGTTCGGTTAAATGATTAAATAGAATTAAAAACAAAATCAATAAAAATCTATTTGAATTATGCGATTTTTTAATATTATATTTTACGTACAGCTAAAAAAATAAATCATATATTAGATGTGTAAACATCAGCATAGACAAATAAGAGTAACATCAGGTATCATTTCGAGTTCAATATCCGGTCACGGCCTGACCTTTCTTTGGATAGAGCGCGAATAACTTTCAACACTTTTTCCATCACTAAAATATAAAATAGCTATTAAAGGAACAAAGTTGTAAAAATTGGGATTAGCGCTATTCCCTCCCGGCGGTCAACGCCTAGAGCGACTGCCACTAAGTTCTACAACAGTAGAGACTACAGTCTCCAGTAAGAATTTATTAAAGAAAAGGACGAAAAATATACGAATAGTTTAACATGCTGATAAAAAAATATACATTTGAATAACGAAAACTCACATAATTATATACATACATAGGTACATACAAACGGGTCGAACATAGAACCTTTTTTAAAGTCGGTTAATAATACTAGGTATTGCGTAAAGATGGTAGAGCAACGAAAGTACATGGTAGAGCCATTACCGGGTGTAGTTTATAATTCAATATTTTTGGGTTAAGACGTACCTACCCTCAACAAAATTAATGATTTGGAAAAATTAATGTTGAATATGTACCTATATGAATAGAATATAATATTCTTAAAATATTTATGAACGTCTAACTGCCGAAAACGCTACATTACATACCAGTATACTAGTAGCGTAGTATTTTTCGGAACATCAGTTTTTCGAAGATCACGCTTTGATCTTGGCCAAAAGGCCGAGAAGCGATATTCTTCTAAGATCCTGTTTAACGAGGTCTGATTAGTATGTAAACGCTAATCGTCAAATAGGGTGACCGAAATCAAAAGTCAAGCTCCTAAATAAGAGGTAAACAAATTAAAAACTATACTCAGTGCCGGGTTAGCCCATAAGCAAATTAAGCAATTGCTTAGGGCATCACGTCTTGGGGGGCACCAGAAACAGCGCAAAAAAAATGCTAGCACATAAAAGTAAAGCTGTTTGAAAATCCGCGCAATTAAAGACTGATGTTAGTTTACTTATGGTAGGGGGGCCCCACAGGCGTGAATTGCTTAGGGCATCAAGTTGTCTTAATCCAGCACTGACTATACTTACGCAGCAGTCTTATACGTTAACCGGCAGATAACAATTAGGTACTAGAATATTGTGTGTATTATCAAGTTACGTGTGTATTGTTTATCAATTATCGTTCGCTTTAACGGTGAAGGAAAACATCGTGAGGAAACCAGCATACCTAAGAAGACCTTTATAAGAATTTCGAAGGTATGTGAAGTCTACCAACCCGCACTAGGCCAGCGTGGTGGACTAAGGCTAAACCCTCTCAGTAGTAGAGGAGGCCCGTGCCCAGCAGTGGGACAATATTTAATACAGGGCTGATATTATTCTATTATTATTACTAGAATATTGAGAAACACGCCCTTAGTAGTCCGTCTTTCTTCGCAACAAGTTGACAGCATCTGCGTGGCGCTTAAATGACCTACTTGAAAACATCCTTTAGGCGAATGGTATAGTCATCAGTCATCAAAGTATTCAGCTTAAAAAAATACCGTAAAAATCGTTTTATGTTATAGATCACTGGTGTTTTACTCTTAATTGTCGGGATCGTGGTACTGGTGGCCTACTCAGAATATAATCTGCTCATCACTCAAAGATTTTTCACGATACCTGGTTTTGTGATTGCCACGGGAGTGATCATTCTCCTAGGTTCTCTACTAGGATTCTATGGCGCTATATCGGAACAGTTTTATTTAATTGCTGGGGTGAGTTATTTGATCGTTTTGTATAATGATAGTAGCCTATTAGCATAATATAATAGTGGAAAAGTTAGTATTGTACTTAATTTGTAAAGTCCAAATATATCTAAATAGGCACACACTCACTCACGCCTACTATCCCCGAAGGGGAAGGCAGAGTTGCAACTAGTGCATTCAGTTTTTGCCGTTATTCCGTCCCATGATGTGATAGGGGACGAGCCTATCGCCATGTCGGGCACAAATTCCAGACTCCGAGCTGATATTGAATAGAAAAACTCAATATCACTTTGCCCGACCCGGGAATCGAACCCGAGACCTCAGCATTGCAGTCGTACAACTACGCCACTGAGGCAATCATATCTAAATATATCTGAATACTAATACCAAATATATTTGAGTTTAATAAGGAAAGGTTCCTTAAACATTCGCTCGGGGAAGTCGCGAGCCAAATTGAACTAAAGCTAATTTAAGACTAGCAACTTCTCTCAGCAATGTATTGTGGGCGAACTTCCAGATGTGCTTACATTAGCGGCAATATTACAATAGTTTTATCCACGTGGGATTCGACGCAAGAATTGCAACCTCCAAATTTGCTCAAATGAGTTTGCGGTGATTGTCTACATGTTATCGCTGCAGTGGACTTCTGCAAGTTTTCTTCTAAACCTTACTTAATAAAATCTTGCTTGTTGCAGTACTGCGGACTACTACTAGTAGTGTTAATATTCGAGATAGCTGTAGTAAGTGTGAGCTATGGGCTGAAGAACGACGCGGCTTCTGAGATCAGGGCCCCGATGCTGCAGACCCTACAGCTGTATGAGTCGAGACGCGACATCGCCAAGATATGGGATGATCTGCAGATGGAGGTGCGTATTGGTGTCACTTTTAATTATGGCTAAAGTATAACTGGTCATTTATCATGGGATATTAAAGGTCCCAGGACGCCATGAAAGGAAATTATTTTGGCACTACTTTTAAAAATACGTTAGAAATTTTAACGACGTTTGATTTTAATAATCTGTCAATGCATTAAGCTTAAGCCCATGAAGCTCCTATAATACATGTAGCTCCTCCCCAGTAGGTAATCTGGTGCTACGGGCAATATTGTCAGTAACTTAGACTTAGAAATTCGAAACTTAGATACTTCTGTAATATGCTATTTTCGAGTGAAATTTCTCTTTATTTTCATACAAATTATAATTTAGTAAAGAATCGAACTTCCTATCGGTTGCGACTTTGCACACACCATGAATCCGCAACAAACCAAAATATTATTACGTGACTCATTTTATATCATTACCACGTGTTATTTATCCTACTAATCCTACTACATAAACGCGAAAGTTTGTAGGAATGTATGGATTTGTAGATGTTTGTTCCTCTATCATGCAAAAACTACAGAACGAATTTCGATGAAAGGATATCTCCGCTTTTTGTATGGGTGCTGGGCGTCAAAATCTAAACAGGCTCAAACTTTAGGGATATCAAAGGGGGCAACATGTGGATATTAGATCCATTAAAAAAGTATTTTTAGACACCTCCATTGATAATGAACTTTTTTGATAACATTCATATTAAGTGTAGTTTTCAAGCCAAACAAAATTACATGTATCTCAAAATCGGAGGCCTTTAAAATTAAACGATTTATTGCAAAAGGCTAGTTTTCAGGAGTTCTATTCAAATATATATAAACTGTCTTGTTTAGATTTTGAGGCCCATTTTCGGACATGTCCTTTGGCACACGGGTAGATAATGTCCTGGATTAGCACATAGGCTACTTTTTTATCCCGGAAAATCGTTTTCTGTGGAACCGCAAGAAAACATGTACAGAGATAGTTCGACATCCATAAGAGGACATAGGCTACTCTATCCCGGAAAAACATTACCCGGGAGTTTTGTCCCGGATTTAATTTTCTCGCGAGTGGAGCCGTCACAGCAAAACCACTGAACCGATTGCGATGCAATTTGGTAGGGAGATAGTTTGAGTCCCTGGAAAGGATCTAGGCAACTTTTTATCCCGGGAAAATATACCTAAACCGGGACTTTTATCCCCGAAAAACTTTTCATATCTATAATAATAATCATAGATAGTCCCATTATCTTCATAAATATCTACTATAACGTTTAATATTCTCGTAAGGATTTTGTCCCGATATGCGGTACCTAGTTAAAATCCAGAAATGGTCATTCATTTTATAGTAAAAGGCCATTCCTATGCTTAAAAAAGTGTCTAAGGCTGACCTTATTGCTGCGCAATAATATGGTAGGTGAACGAGAAGATTATCTTTATCGTGTACTTAAATTTTCTTCCCCAGTTCGAATGCTGCGGTGTCGCCGGCCGTTTTGACTTCGTCTCGAATAGGATTCCGGTGAGCTGTTGCCATATCGACTACGGGACTATATCCCCCTTCGAATGCGTGACAGCCAATGCCTACCCCACGGGCTGTGCCAGCGTGCTCGGAGAGTGGCTCAGTTACAATGCACACGTCATTGCCATCTGCGCGTTACTTGCCTTGTGTTTGCAGGTGTGTTATCTGTTTGTAATGCATTATAATGAGGTTTTATTATTTTCATTGGGGTTAAAGTGAGAGTAATATCCATATTTAGCTAATGTTTATGTTTTTTGATATCGTATGTTGGGCAATTGGCAACTTTAACGAGTTCATCAATCATCATTCATTATTCGTCATGCTTGTCCGTGAATAGTAGCAATATTATTTTATTTAAGTATATGACACTAATCTACTTATCTCGGTGATAAAAACACAGAAACATATTATCCAATTTTTTTGAATTTGTACAAAGAATTACTTATTTCTAATATCAAAGAAATATTAAATTAATTTGATTGTTATATTTATATTCAACCAATTACTTATTCCAAGTGAATAAAACCTAAAAGGGCGAAATAGCAACATGTATAGTATTTGATTAAAATAAGGGCAGAAATGATGCCGATGCCGATAATGATGAAGGTGACGATGATAATGATGATCGGTTATATCTGTTACAGGTGTTATTAACAGCGATGGCAGGATGGCTGGCGTATAGATCGAAGTTCGAAGAAATTGAACTAGAATCATAATTTATGTTATTTATTGTTTGCTTTCCTTTTTTCTTCGATTTAGCAATAACATGACCTATAGATACAGTGTTATGTGAATGTGTAGAAAGCGTGTTTTCAGTTGAATCTGTGAAATAAAGTTATTTTGTCTGTAACTTTATTTTTATATTATCCGGTTAGCCTACTGAAAAAATCTTTCCAGAAAATTTACTTTTCTTTTAAGTTAGATTTGGTGTAAGATAAATATTTTACGTAGCAACTGGATTGGAAAATGAGTCATGGAGACAACCTATTGTTCTATTCCATTTTTACTGATCAGCTGTTATCTCTTTACTCATTCTTATCTTAAATCACACAATCCATCCACATATTTTAGTTCTTTCTCTACTTTTAATCGACTGTTACGACGCTGAAAACATTTTATTTTTCCATCGTAATTTTTTTCTAAACTAAATAGGTAGCTACTTTCAACTGTATAGGTTTTGTGGAAACAAAAACCCATAATGTTTTCCGGATCTTGTTAGGGTACATGCATGTGTCTCCATACATAGGGTCTACTACAGGGTATAATTAATACTGGGAGGGCCTTTTTTAAACCTGCTTGTTAAGCAGGTAGCAAACAGTTCTTGAGATCTCTCTCAATCCCAGAGGGAAAAAAATCGGTTCAATAGGAGCGACGCTAGAGTGGAACATAAAATGGGTACATACATACATACATAAGGTGTTAAACTCATTACCTTTCCTAGCTTCGTATAGTACTCGAAATAGGTTATATTATAACTTTTAAATTATTTTATAAACAACTAAATGCCCATAAAACATCGCTCCCCTGGTGGTATGTACCTGGTGTCGTGTCAACCCAAAACAGTAGCAATACAGACTACATGATACTAAACTAAGCTCGTCACCTTGACTCTTGAAATATATATCCAGTCTCAAATAATCCCATAATGCCCAGTAATTTATACCACACACACATACACATACACTCACGCCTGTTATCCCTGAAGGGGTAGGCAGAGGCGCAACTAGTGCACCCACTTTTCGCCGTTATTCCGTCCCATGATGTGATAGGGGGCGAGCCTATCGCCATATCGGGCACAAATTCCAGACTCCGAGCTGATACTGAATAGAAAAACTCAATATCACTTTGCACGACCCGGGAATCGAACCCGAGACCTCAGCATTGTAGTCGTACCTTAATACAACTACGCCACCGAGGCAGTCCGTAATTTATACCGTATACATATATTACACAAGGTCCTTCAAATGAAAACAGGACTGTGTGTTTTGAGATGACTGAAGCTCTCATTCAGTAAAAGAGCTACCTGATTTCAGAAGGTTTCTTCGGAAGTATAAGTATATTTTATTGTATTGTACATCTATTCCGTCATATAGTACAAACTATGTTTTAATTACCAAAATTTTACATAGAAAACTGTTTAGATATTCATTCAGGAAAGTTCTACTTTTCGCAAGAAACGTAATATTGTGCAGTTTCAAGTTAAATGTATAAAGGTGAAATTTGTTGGCTCGAAATAAATTGTTGAGTTATGTTTGCCTTGTTTCTCTTATCAAGAATACGTAGCGTTTCCTTCACGCTGCCTTCTCATACATTTGCATTTATTACGGCGGCAGTTAAAATTAACACCTTTTGAAATATCGCGAAGGCAGACGGACGTCGCGTACAAAACAACTCTAGATAATTAAAATTATTGTGATGATTAAACAATTATATGAAAACGATAGACAAAGGTTTTGTACAAAGTGTAATCGCGTGAAGCGCCTCCAACGAGATAAATCCGCTTGTTTTTCTTATCAAGATTAAAATAGTGATAAAGATATCCCCGCCAAAGTTGTACAGGTGGTGTCGTCGAGCGTGCGTGTCGTGTGATTTGTAATTAAATAAAATAAAAATGTTGGCAAAAATATTCACAACGGTGAAATACACATTGGTGTCAGTGAATTTGTTGTTCGTGGTAAGTTTTATTTGTTTATGTGCGTAATAGATATTATGATATAAAAACGTGACGAGTTCATGTGACGCGGTGTTTCAGATAACTGGAATCATTATATTATCTGTGGGTAGCTCGGTGCAGTCAGCCTACAATGGATACCACCACTTCCTTTCCGAGAGATTCTTCTCATTACCAGCGTTTTGCATCGCGACTGGGATTATTATATTCCTCATCTCATTCTTCGGCTTCTATGGCGCATTTATGGAAAATTATATGATGAACATGGCGGTAAGTTAACCTTTCATATAAAAAAAACATATGAGCATAAATTAGATTGTAATGTTGTAACAAAAATCTATGGTATTTTAAACATGTTTAAAAATGGAATACAATTTTAGGATCAACAATACAGAACTCACGACATAATCGTCTTTATAGTTCTTGATTTAATGTCTATAATGCTATGGTGTTGTTACGTCGTTAAAATTTGTTTACAATGCGCCCTGGGATGATGGAATTAGAATAACTACGTTCTAACCGGGCGGCGTGCCCTAAATATCAGCTATTGTCTCACTTCGAAGAACACAATATAGGTACAAACATGTAGTTTATCTGTTGATAATATCAAAACTAGTTAACATGGATTATGGAATTAGTTATGTAAAATATGGCCTTACCTAAATGTCTTATTATCAGTAGAATATTAAGGCGTATGTTAGACTGCCACTTTATTTTAATACATTTTAGTATATTCTAGCTCCTTAAAGAGGCCCGATATGATTTTATTAAAGGAATACGTATGTAAATGAGAAATGCGAAACCAGTATTAAAATATTTATTTCTACGGTACACTGACGCTTATTATAAATAATGCTGCTTACGGTTCATTTCACACAGATTATGCCGGGATCGGAAACTGTTAAGTTTAGAATGTATAACTTAAAATTATTCGTCTAGAGCCTGAACGTTTGCATTTTAATAGATATATACTCCCTCCGTCAACAATATCCTAATACATTGTGACGATACAAAAAGGACTAGCTTAGTATTTACGTCCGCCTGTCTGCCTGACAAAATTGGGTACCATCCCCGAGTAAAACGAGGTAGAAAAACCCACACAAATCCGAACCCCACATCCGCAGTGTATATACTGTCCCTAAACCAAAGAGGTGACAATACTTGTCTATTAGTTGTAGACTGTCTCGGTGGCGTAGTTGTATTACGATATGACCAAAGATCTTGGGTGCGATTCCCGGGTCGGACAAAGTGATATTGGGTTTTTTTAAATTCAGTATCAGCCCAGAGTCTGGTATTTGTGACCGATATGGTGATAGGCTTGCCAACGCCCCCTATAACATCATGGGATGGAATACGCACGGCGAAAAGTGAGTGCACTAGCTGCGCATCTGCCTACCCCTTCGGGGATAAAAGGCTTGTGTGTGTGTAGTTGCAAATATAAAGTACAAAGTAAATGAAACGTGACATGGTAATCGCCCTGGTTGGTAATTATGGCGACAGTCCAAGGATATTCAATATTCATGTTTTTATTTATTATCTTTAAACTACCTCAAATGAGGTAAACAGAATTCAAAAGATAGAATGGAACGAAATTTAATCGAAAATTATCCCCAGATATAAAAAAAAAAACTACCAATCATTCTAAATGAAAATGAAGATTTGATTCCCAATTTCAATATTCGATCCAATTTCTAGAAGAAGTCGGTTAAACCAAACAAAATAAGTCATTTCTAAACGTGTCAAAAAACCTTTATTATGATCTTCGGGATGGAAAGAAAAAGAGATTGGGTTCGTGTATTTCATTGATTTGCGATTAATTAATGATTCCTCTTTGATCCCTGTAGCCCTATAATTCGCGAAACTGCAGTTATTAGGAACTATTATTGACAGTTAAGCGTACTCCTGGGTTGGACTCTACATTTTGTACAAAATTAATTATTAGTATTTTTATCACAAATACTAACCATGATACGATTCTAAAATTAGCTATATTGTATAACGTGAAATACTGATTCGGTTTTGATAAAAATGCATTTGATATTGAATTCCAGTTTTATAGAATTTAACAAATTGTGACTAATTTTCTCCAAGGGGGTTGGGTTCATAGTATTTATTTATTTAGGAAACATACAATACTTCAACTCTTATGAACTAGGTAATATAATTTTAAATACAGAAATCTATAAAGTTTCCACTCATGGAAAGCTACTATACTATAGGGGAGACCGGGGACGGTTAGCGATAGAGGCAGATTGACTAGCAGTCAAAAACTCGAGCTGTGATATTTAAAAGGAGCCGGTTTTTATCGAAATAATTAATAACAATTATATAATAATAATAAAACATTTATTGCACACAAAACACCACATACACAACTAAAACGCCACAGTGCCGAGTGAGACGGAGCACCGCACAACCTAGATCTAGATCAATTTGTATGTACCTAAAACACTGATTAGAAATTGCATGGTTTTGTCAATATTCGTACATATCATTACAAATTGCGGTATCAATAAATCATTTGCCTGTCATTTGAATGTTAATTATTCATTATCACAAAAGCATGATTGATAAAACGCACAAAGGCCAATTGTGTTTGATACAAAATTTCTCTGATATAAACAATCATGCGAATTATATGAAAATATTGAGGAAATATTGAGGATTTCCGTTGGTCATTAGTCATTACCGATAATAATGGATATATACACTAATTACTACGGTATTATAGATATGACTGCCTCGGTGGCGTAGTTGTATTATGGTACGACTGCAATGCTGAGGTCTCGGGTTCGATTCCCGGGTCGGGCAAAGTGATATTGAGTTTTTCTATTCAGTATCAGCTCGGAGTCTGGAATTTGTGCCCGATATGGCGATAGGCTCGCCCCCTATCACATCATGGGACGGAATAACGGCGAAAAGTGGGTGCACTAGTTGCGCCTCTGCCTACCCCTTCGGGGATAACAGGCGTGAGTGTATATGTATGTATGTATTATAGATCACTTACTGTTAGAACATTAAGTCGCTTCTTAACTCCTGCTTCTATAAATAGATAAGAATGAATGTTTAAGTAAATAAATAAAATAGGTTTTCTAAACTTTAGGCAATTCAACAAGTCTTATAATAGTCGTAAACTGTACTTGCCTTGGCAAACGCTCTGTTCATGGCCGGTAGATACATAATTCGTCATATCTCATAGGCGTACTTTATGTACTGCAGCTAAACTTGACGAATTTTAGTAGAGGTAAACTGACTGTCGAATGTTAGGCTTATAGGATTTGGAAGTTATTTTTGTAACAGTGGATGAAAAGTAAGTTTTTTTACACACACACACACGCACGCACGCACGCACACACACACACACACACACACATTCACACCTGTTATCCCAGAAGGGGTAGGCAAAAACGCAACTAGTGCACCCACTTATCGCCGTGCGTAGTCCCTATGCATGTTACGTAGGGCTGCCATCACTCAAATTGCCGACGCCGGATATACACTGCAAAAACCCGGATATGCGAAACATATGGGTTTTTCCCCAGACATCCCTGAAAAAATATGTTGCCGTGCCTTCTTGAATACGGGTTATTATATATGAATTTTTAACTAAGGTTTATTTCAATTTATCGCTTATCTATAAAAAAAATTATTTCCCCTGACAACAAGTGTCCGGGTTTTACCCGGACACTTATTGAAACCCCTGCCGGACGGCCCCGTACGCCCTTCAAACTAGGAAAAAAACCGGGGAAATCCGGATGGATGGCAGCCCTAGTCTTACGTAACAATTGAATTTATTTTTTAATTTTGATATTTTCCTTTTTTTAAATTGATGTTTAATTAATTACCTGTAGTTATTTTTATTCAGCCGCTCGAGGAAGTATTGTAATTTCCTTAAAGTCACAACGTAAAAACATTTTATGAAGCCACAATATATGGAACTCCCTATAGTATTATATTCTGTTTTCTACTTTCGAAAGCGGCCATATCATTGATTTATGAAATCTGTTGAAATCGTTGCATTTTTTCAACTAGATACTCCGGGCCCGTCTCGTATACGCCGAAGCAGGGTACCGATGGTTTCGGTTGGTGTAGTACGTAGCGTCTGTGACTCGGCCCAACGCTCGCTCGGATGATGCTATACTCCCGATTCTCGACATTGGGCTGCAAGTCCCGTGAAACCGACATGGCCTTCCCATTCACTCCCCCCCAGTGGTGGGAGCACTAAAAAGGTTTTCCACGCGAAAAAAAAACAGGGTGGCCGTACCTGCACGAAGTACAGTGTTTTTTATAGCAGTCACAGCGTTTATCACGTGGATTCCTCGTCTTCCCTAAATGAGATGGTTAGCTGCTACCAATCAGTTACTGTCTTTTTTGATAAAAGGATATTAATTTCATACTTAAAATTTCCAGTTCGTCGGCGCCATGATTCTGATGTTCATTTTCCAACTATCGGCGTGCATTGCTGGTTATGCGTTGAGGGGTAACACTGTCGCCTTAGTGCAGAAGCAACTAATGTCTACCATGGAATTGTATGGGCCTTCATTGGAGGTCACCAAGTTATGGGATGAAGTTCAGGAAGACGTGAGTATTTTTACAAAGAGTTTTGAGTGCTAAAACTTTGAATAGATCTATGGAACATTGATATGTAAAAAAACTAAAAAAAGACGTGTGGCCACAAAGAAAAGCTCGGAGACTGCCGCGGTAAAGCTATTGCATAGCATTTTTTATCAACTCTTTAATTATTTAATTATTTTTTTTTCTATTGTCCAAATTTCACTCGTGCCCTAACGCCGAAACTCTAAGCAGGCAATTGTAATATTTATAACCTCTTTGAACAGATATAAAATAAAAACTTTTTAAAAATTCAAACTTAGAATCACGTCATCCCGCCACGGGGACATTCTCATCAACTGCGCGCGTTTGACCTTTCGATACGTTTCACTGACTGGAACAATTTTTAAATACACGGTAATTTCGAACTTTTATCGTTTAACATTCAGCTCATATCCCCTTACATATTGTATTCTTACAAGACTGCGATATTAAATTTACTTATGAAATTTTACACTCTGCATGGTTGTGATAAAGTTGAAAATAAAACATCACCGCTGTGCCGGTCGGAGTGAGGGGTGTTAGGTTATTTTTTCGTTACGGAATTTCTGGATTCGGTCTCCACGCTCAAGGCCCGCGATAGAAGCTATGCAATAGCTTAAAAATGATACATCAATGCTACGGACTATACTTTTATAGTTGAAGTCCATTTGAATTTAGTATTTATTTCGTATTCTAAATTCAAAAAAGTAAAAGTAATCAGATACGTATACCTTAAACATATTTTATGGAGTGATGGCATCTCTGATGTTTTTAAAGGTTAGGCGGATATAAATAATTATAATTGGATAATGACATTAATTAATTATTATTTTATTTGTATTTTAATTATTTTCATAACTTATAGGCTGTCAAATATGACCATCGTGAAATGAAGTTATTATGGAATTATTATTGAGGTGCCTAGTAGATTGTTCTTGTAAACGTGATTAGTAGTATCAAAATTATGTATACTTGACAATAATAAAAACTGAAAAAATATCACAAACAGTATTTGTATCACAGGAATCAATTAAACAATTAGGTAAATTAAATTACCTATCAATAATCGTGTTTTGATCATAATCATCGCGCAATTATTGATAATAGTGAATAAAAAAAATGTTATAACAAAAACAAAAAACCCGACTGCGTCAATATCTGCCATTCATTGCAGAACTGAAAAGATAGAAACAAGATTTTAATTTGAATATTTTATTTTGTTTTTGAATAATATTAGTTGACATTGTTCACAAACGCTGACGCGATTCGTTTCCCTGTAAAACACGAACACAATAAACAAATAGACAGTAGACGGGTTCTAACCTTATTTTCTATAATATTTGCATACTTTACTTAATACTTGAGGTTAACATTCTAGTCTTTGGCATATTATTATTTTGATACAAGTACTCTGCTATCTACCAGTCACTCGTAAATCGTAATAAATGCTTTCGAGACGTAGTTACTAAAAATTAGTACTTACTATAGGTACTCTACCTTCGAATACAATCTATATTTTACTCGGGGATAACAGTTTTTAAGTCTGATAAAAGTACATGCATGTTTTATCAAAAATACCTTTAATAATTAAATAAAGCAATATTATCTAATACTGGCTTTTGCCCTGGGCTCCGCCCACGTTAAAAAGTTTTTCCGGTATAAAAGTCCCGGTTTATATTTTCCCGGGATAAAAAGTAGCCTATGTTAATCCAGGACATGATCTACCTGTGTGCCAAATTTCTTCGAAATCCGATAAGTAGTTTTAGCGTGAAAGAGGAACAAACATCCATACATTCTTACAAACTTTCGCGTTTATAATATTACTAGGATATACAATTCTTGTGTCGCGGTGTTTGTTACCAAACTCCTCCGATATGGCTGGACCGATTTTCACGAAATTTTTTGTGCATTTTGGGTAGGTTTGAGAATCGGTCAACATTTATTTTTCATCCCCATAAGTGATAAGGTCGGCACACCCCAATTTTTTTTTAAACTTTTGAACGGATTTCTATGAAATTTGCCATATGTACAGATATCTCATGTCCTGGATTAACACATAGGCTACTTTTTATCTCGGGAAAATATAAAGTGGCACTTTTATCCCTGAAAAGCTTTTCAACGCGGGCGCAGCCGCGGGCGAAAACTAGTGTTGTTCTAAATTTAAATGTTTGGGTGCCTACTCATTACTTTTATGGCTATAAATTTAAAGATTTTAATGTACAAGTATCACGCTTTGTAGTCAATCACCATGGAATCAAAGGTCTACATAATAATTCCATGCCAAACACCTATTCACGATTCTAAATTCAAATATTAAAATGTTTTTATGTATTACCTTTTGTAATCAATCAACTCGCAAAATTCCAGTTCGAATGCTGCGGAGTGGTGAACGCGAGTGACTGGATTGCACCATTAGGCACTCAGGAAACAGGCGGTCTGCCAGTGAGCTGTTGTCCTCACGTGTATGGTACTATTCAGACTGTCAACTGCACTGTGACCCAGGCCTATGCCACAGGTTGCGGCGCGGCTTTCGGGGACTGGGTCCAGTCGCATGCCACTGCGATCGGTGTCGCGGGAATCTTCTTGGTATTAATGCAGGTTGGTATTTCCAGACATTTCATTGCCAGAAAAGTGTGAGAGAGGTATTTAGCGAACGTTAGTATCCGTCCTGTTTTAGAATTGTGGTCAAGTTCACAGGGTTGCTGGAGCAGATGAGTTTTGCGATACGTTTTCGTTTTTATTCAGAGTGGTTGGTTAGGTAATTTTGTGATAGAGTTAATCGCTGTTTTTTGATTATACTTGCCACGTTTGTTTCTAATATTAATTTCTATTGTATGCCCAAATTTTTTTTTATTATTTATTTTTTTGTAATGTGATTTCAGGCGTTAGCAGTGGGCGGAGCGTTGTGGATGGCCAAAATGTCGAGAGAAGAACGAGGTGCTTATCCGTGAAGTTTCTAGTCTCTTGTTTTTATGATTACTTGAGGCAGAATGTAAATAAAATGAGATACAGAAAAAAGTGGGTACAGTTTTTTTATCAATAAATATTTTTTCAAGTGAATCCAAAATCAATATTTTCGAAATATGTGGGTAATGAAATTGTTTGTTGAATTTAAAAATACAATGGTTGCTTTCATACTGTAAAATAATTATCCAGATTTAATAGGAATGTATTTAATATAGTAAATTATTGATTTTGTTTTTAAACTCTGTTATTTTTTGCTTGCATACTGTCTCAGGCGAAACTAGATATAAATTTAAGTATCAATATGTATAGCTAATCCTAGAATTGTGTAAAAATGTGACATCGTGTCGTACATGTGAAAATATTTAGTATTACTAAGTTATATAGTGTACAGAATATCTGATAATCGTTATTGTTTTATTTAATATTATTGTGACTGATGGTCATTTAGTTAAATTATAGTTTAAAAGTTATTTACCCTTCAGTTTCTTTTCCTAAATCGTGGTGCGTTTCCCAGAAATATCGATTTAGTAGGAACAGTCATCCCAACATTACTAGGCATTAAAATCAGACCGAATCGAAAAAATATCAAAATATCCTCCATAATAATCATTATATTTATGAAATTGAAGATTGTATATATAATACGTATACCTAATGACCACAAAAGGTTTCATTATTAATCTGGCGTATTGCGCATGCGCGTGTTACAACATTAATTTCAGTTTTAGGAGGCAGAGAAATGAATTAAAATTAAATAATTATATTTGTCTTTTTTTATTTTGAATGTTGTTTGACTCTATTTCCTATTAAATTATGGTTAAATATACTTCCATATACACGAAAATAAAATATAAAAAATAACTAGACAGTGTTACAAAATATTATAATGTACCATCCATTATATTGTTATCATTGTTACGGTTATCATCCATTGTTATATTTTCCATTATTGCCTAATGTCTATCATTGTACCAAGACACATAATGATAGTATGCTGAAGATCCAAGCAAAGCCACGAAGTTCGTAAACATTGATGGAATATAATGTAGAAATAATATCATTAAAAGTATTATAAATTCTAAATTATTCCAATACCTAATATACTTAATATCAAATTCTGTGTTATAACCAAGGTGAACGTACTGGACAGTTTATTAAAACTTAAAGGTGGTTTAAGCAGTATTTTAATGGAGATATTATAAGCCGTATAATAGTTATTAATTTTTTTGTTGGTTCTAATTGCAAAAATAAATATTATTTATTTTAAATACGCATTTTATAATTAACAATGCTACAATTAAATATAAGTGATGAATATTGTGATGTGTACCTATATCCATTCAATATAACTTAATCAGTACCTCTTTACAATTATTACTTCGCTTAGATTTTCGGTATAATCATTCTGGTTACATTAGTTTTTAGTAAAATGTTTATTATTTTTAAAACAATTGTTATAAATAAATACGTGTGTAGAAATGGTCTCATTTAATATTAATTATTTGTCGCATTTCCGACTGTATATCTCACTATGGGCTTTTATAGGATAAAAAGTATCCTATGTACTACAAGACATGGTTTATCTGCCACATTTCATCCAATCCCTTCAATGGTTTTATTTACTTTTAAAATCTTAAAACTTTTCAAATCTTAAAACTTTTCAAATTTAGAATAGGTAAGTACTATTACGGGTTTATTGTTTTTAAAACCCTTTGGTGTCGTGTACTTTTTACGCTCATTATAGAGAGAGATCACGTGGGCTATGCCTGGGCCAGGACTGCGTGGTACCTACCCACAGGATTTTCAAGCACCCTGCTGCTACAATAAAGTATTAAAACGACGAAATCTTTCATATCTAATACGCAGCAAGTTACACAGAATTTGCAATTTTTTAAGTCTGGGACACTGCCCCCCTGGAAAGGACTATCTACGCCCATGTTGTTGAATTTAGTTCTACGTGTGGAGTATGTATGTGTGTGCTTGCGAGAGTAATGAAACAGCTGACAACTGTGTTTATTTATTAAACGAGCTTATATTTAAGGCGCGATTCCATTAGGCAAGTCTTGTATGCCAGTATGACGTCACATTTGGCGTACAAGTGGCTTACATTTATTTATTTATTGTTATAAGGTACAACAACAGCACTACATATTATAACATTAAAATATACTAAAACAATAAGGTGCAACATCTGATATGTATGGCTACTTATAGGTGTACACAGCATTCACCACAGACAACATATTTAAATAAAAAAATAATAATTTTAAAGCAAAAATTTAAACATTAAAAAATCAAAACATAATATTAAAAGATACAGGATAATACGAAGTACTAATATTATGACATTATGAAGTAATAATTGTATGCATTATAAGTAAATCAAATAATTTGGTTACAACACCAAACATGTAAAATGTAGGCAACAAGAAGGGCCATAGAGTACATACATTTACATAAGTTACATTGGAAACATGTTCTCGAGAGTGTGCTTGATTGTATGGAAGTTTTACTTGTATACAAGTGGAGACATTCAAAATTGAGTAGGAAATCATGTGTGGAAGGCACTCGTTTCTGTGATATTCCTCAATAAAGATGATTATTTTCTCGTGCCCCACCTAACAGCCATTAGGTTTCGATAATTTGTACAGCAAAAGACACCATGTCACTCGTTTGCAATTCGAAATATGCAACTTACCTGTGCCCGTTCAATTTGTACGTCACTTGAATGAAAATTTACAAATTAAAACAACAAAAGTACTCTGTGAATTCAAACTACCCACATGCAAGCTGTAGCTTGTATGCAGGTTTGTTCAAGTTGTATACAATTTGGAACTTGCATACAAGTAACTTGCCTAATGGAATCGCGCCTTTATACTTTATAAATGCATGACGTGTGCCTTTCACACATTATGTTCCCACATACGTTTTTATAGCCTGTCCGCACACACACAATAATATTGTCAATATTTTTTTACTATTGAAAAATACCGCAATACGCGCCGCACACACAATATTATTGACAATATGCACTTTATTGACCACTAGCTTTTGCCAGCGGCTCCGCCCGCGTGAAAGAGTTTTTCCGGGATAAGAGTCCCGTTTTATATTTCACGGGGATAAAAAGTAGCCTATGTCCTTTTTCAGGTTCTAAAATATCTGTGTACCAAATTTCATTTAAATCGGTTCTGTAGTATTGGCGTGAAAGCGCGACAGACAGAGTTGTTAATTTCGACCAAATTTGATTACCATAAAAACGGTTCTAGTGAGTTAATCTTAAAAGATAGACATATACTATCGCGGACATTTTTTTAGATCATTTCAAGAGGAATAATTCTTTCATACATATATTTTTGGTATCTTGAACCGTTTTCGCAGCGCACGCAATGGAAGCCCTCAAGGATGAATAATTTTCCCCGTTTTTTTCACATTTTTCATTATTTCTTCGCTCCTAATAGTTGCATCGTGATGTTATATAGCCTAAGGCCTTCCTCGATAAATGGTCTATTCATCACAAAAAGTTCCTGAGATTAGCGCGTTCAAACAAACAAACAAACAAACTCTTCAGCTTTATAATATTAGTATAGATATTAGTATGTGTGTGCACCAATAGATAAAGTTTCCGGAATAAGCGCCCTTACATGTTGCGTGACGCGTCGTTTCGATCTAGCCTCCATATCAAATTGAGATAAGTGTTATCAAAATATGACTGTACAACCTATCTCGGCGGGAAATGGAGGAGGGGAGGGGGGGGGTATGAGTGTACATCAGGCGGGTTTTAGATTAACAAGAAAACTTGCAAAATTATCCTCCGCAAGCCATTTGTAGGTACTGTGTAAACAATCACACACACACACACACACACACACACACACACACACACACACACACACACACACACACACACACACACACACACACATGGGCGCAGCCACGGTGGGGCACTGGGGCACTAAATTAGTTTTTAGGTTTGATTACGTACCTTACTGGCTCTGACCTGTAAGGTACCTAAACAAACCCAAAAAACTAAATTATCTAGGTACTAACTACAATACTTAATATCCGTAAGAAAGTTCGCACTCGACAATCGTCAGTCGACACAAAAAAAATAACCATTTTTTTTTATATCTACATCCATGTAGAATAGAAGACTCAACTGTTTACTTTTTTCCGTGTACATACAGATACAGGGTGCTATAGGTGTAACCTTTTTTCGGGATGAGACTTCGGGTATAGTTTGCTAGTTACATATTATTTTATACAGCTGCCCCACCCTAGGGCCATGGCTAGCTACGCGCATGCACACACATACACACACACTGTCACGGCTTTTTATCCCCGAAGAGGTAGGCAGAGGCGCAACTAGTGCACCCACTTTTCGTCGTTATTCCGTCTCATGATGTGATAGGGGGCGAACCTATCGCTATATCGGGCACAAATTCCAGACTCCGAGCTGGTACTGAATAGAAAAACTCAATATCACTTTGCTCGACCCGGAGATCGAACCCGAGACCTCGGCATTGCAGTCGTACCATAATACAATTACGCCACCGAGGCAGTCCGGCAGTAAACAATCACGGGCCGCGGCAATACGACTTCTGCATATGTTGGAGCTTGCCGCCTTGCGGGAAGTCGCATTTGTATAGAATTATTAAAATACCTACTACTTGCACTACGTGTTGCTCGCGGATTCGCCCGCGTGAAAGGCCTTTCCCACTACAAATGTGCCTAAAAGTCAGTACAATCCGTTTAGTTGTTTTTGCTTTTATTTCTAACATACAACATTTTTATTTCTGACTGCCTCGGTGGCGTAGTTGTATCACAGTACGACTGCAAAGCTGAGGTCTCTGGTTCGATCCCCGGGTCGGGCAAAGTGATATTGAGTTTTTCTATCCAGTATCAGCCCGGAGTCTGGAATTTGTACCCGATATGGCGATAGGCTCGCCCCCTATCACATCATGGGACGGAATGACGGCGAAAAGTGGGTGCACTAGTTGCGCCTCTGCCTACCCCTTCGGGGATAACAGGCGTGAGTGTATATGTATGTATGTATGTATTCTAACATACAAATATCCAAACATTTTTTAGTAAGATTGTCGCTCTTGCAAACGCGTCTGGAAGTTCATGCGCAATATATTGCTGCGAGAATTTGCCAGTCTAAACCCGGTTTACCTATGTAGATAGTAGCATTGCGGTCTTTTGTGTATTATATTTTCTTCAATCTTTATAAAGTACCTATGGTTCAGATAATCAAATTGTGTGAACGTGTTTTAAAAATGTGACTGCCTCGGTGGCGTAGTTGTAATTATGGTACGACTGCAATGCTGAGGTCTCCGGTTCGATTCCCTGGTCGGGCAAAGTGATATTGAGTTTTTCTATTCAGTATCAGCTCGGAGTCTGGAATTTGTGCCCGATA
This sequence comes from Lapara coniferarum, assembly GCA_949316025.1. Classification (NCBI taxonomy): domain Eukaryota; kingdom Metazoa; phylum Arthropoda; class Insecta; order Lepidoptera; family Sphingidae; genus Lapara; species Lapara coniferarum. Next base: position 41,358,568 of record OX438919.1, on the reverse strand, counting down.
TGGCGATAGGCTCGCCATCTATCACATCGTTAGTCTAAGATCACATCATGGGACGGAATACATAACGGCGAAAAGTGGGTGCACTATTTGCGCCTCAGCCTACCCCTTCGGGGATAAAAAGCGTGTGTGTCTATGTTTTAAAAATGTAATGTTTAATTTACTGCTGACCTTACATGAAAATAATTTAAATTAGAATAGAGAGCGAGTTGTGGCTCCTAAAAATTTCATTCACTATCTAGACACGCGGCAGCGTGTCAAGCCAAGTTCAAGCCAAAATGTAATGAAAACTGGCCAAGTCAAATCTAACCTACTTTAAGATCTCACATTTTTAAATAACAGCAATTGTTATAGGTGTCCAATAAAGCAAAGAAATAGAGTTTAATACTTGTTCATAATGTTATTTTGTTCCTATCAATACATATTTGGATTTTGCATAAAACTTGGCACTCATTCAGATCTCCATTCTTTTTGCGGCGAAGCCCACAGCCAAGCATAATTTTTGTATTGAACTTTTCTCTCCTTTTTTACATTTATGTTTTTGGTGGGATTTTAAATACAAATACGGCCTATCATTTTACGACCGATTTATATAAAACACTTTAGTCACAGAATAGAGTTCACTATAGAAAAAAAAATATTTTTGTAGCTCTACATAAGGTGCTCTATGATTTCATGGGATAAGAACAACATCGTTAGAAAGGGCTTGTCCAAAAACGAGCCTAAAATTCTAATTAAGATACTTCCTACTAATATTATAAAGGCGAAAGTTTGTAAGTATGTATGGATGTATGGATGTATGGATGTTTGTTACTCTTTCACGCAAAAACTACTGAACAGATTTCTATGAAATTTGGCACACGGGTAGATCATGTCCTGGATTAACACATAGGCTATATTTTATCGCGGGAAAATAAAAAACGGGACTTTTATCGCGGAAAAACTTTTTAACGCGGGCGGAGCCACGGGCAAAATCTAGTTATATATATTTGGTTAATACTCCCAAAAACTAGGCGTTTGCAATAAATCGTATAATTTTAAAGTCCTCCGATGTTGAGGTTCATGTAATTTTATTTTCCTTAGAAACTACACTTAATATGGATCTTGAATCCATTAAAAATAATAATAATGGATCCAAGATCCATATATTTGCCCCTTTAATATCTATAAAGCTTGGGCCTGGTTAAATTTTGAGGCCCAGCACCCATACAAAAAGTGGACGTCTTTCTGGGCAGTAAGTACAGCTACTTCACTGTATGGTATAGTTCTCATGGTAACTAATTCCAAAATTAGTAGACATTAGTCACGGACGCTCATTAACTCAGTCTTCGTATGCTTAGAGTTATCCTCGTGATGAATTGCATTTTAAATAATTCATTATTCGCTCCGAAACCCATTCAAGCAGAAAATGAAACAGTAGAGATAATTAAAAGCGTTTCACGGACATTTTTAAATAAAGAAAAATCCTTGAACCTAGTCAATTTATTATTAACGAATTATTGTCGGTTTGTTACATTTTGTTAAGGCGCTTCACACACTGCCCCGCACCACGCTGCCTTGTGCGGGATTGCGTGTTCTTACGTTCCTTTTAACTTGTAAGTATCTCTTTTTGTATTGAAAAATCAAATCCCAGACTCCGGGCTGATACTGAATTTTAAGAACCCAATGTCACTTTGCCCGACTCGGGAATCGAACCCAAGACCACACCATTGCAGTCATACAGTAACACAACTACGCCACCGAGGCAGTCTCAGGAATTGAATCAATAATAATAATATGTTTATAGGCTTTAAGGCTGTATAATTTGAACCTGTTTTAATCTGAAAATGAAAGCGGCGATAGCTAATGCGGGCCGCTTTTGACAGGACCATCTGGAAATCTTTCGGGGAGGCCTATGTTCAGCAGTGGACGTCATGTGGCTGATGATGATGATGATGATAGCCTGTTGGGAGTGAAACGGACTGCCGAGATGAATGTCCGCAGGTTCAAGTCCCAAGGGCACACACCTCTGACTTTTCTTAAAAATTGTGTGTGTGTATTTTTTGTGAATTATCTCTCGCTTTAACGGTGAAGGAAAATATCGTGAGGAAACTTGCATACCTGAGAAGTTCTTTGAATTTCGAAGGTATGTGAAGTCTGCCAACCCGTACTAGGCCAGCTTGTTGGACTAAGGCCTTAACCCTCTTAGTTGTAGAGGAGGCGCGTGCTCAGTAGAGGGTAGTATACAGGGTCATTTTGACATTGCGTTAATAAATGAAACCACATACCTACTTATCTCGTTGAAAATAACACTTTACGTTAAGTTATTTTAACCATAGATGTAAAGTAAAAAAAATGTAAGTTTCGAACAAAATAAATATCAATAAAAAGTTACTTTAAGTTTACACGCCCTGATACCACTATGACTGCTCTAGGACAAGTCGTCGCAGCAGCAACATTACACTTTCAGCCAGGAATACACTTACGCACACACCATATTCGCACTAAACTACAAAATGATCAAAAAATTGGAATCCTACAACTGGGATTTTTGGCGAAAGTATTCGTTATTCATTGATAGTTTTTAGCGCGATGTTAGCAGAGGTATAGACGAACATGTGGTTTCATTTAGTAACGCAATGTAAAAATGACTCTGTATAATACAGCGCTGGTATGATATGGTATGGTAGGTATGGTTTGAATCAAATTTAAGGGTAATCTCTGAAAATACTGTTCCGAGTCAGAAAATTATTTAATATGGAAGGTAAAATGATCCCAAATGCTATTATGGCCATTTTATCCCAGAAAGGCACGCAAAGACAATACAAAACATGGGAAGACAACAAAAGTACACTATGTGAATTTTATTGTGATAAGTATTGGCTGTATCAGCTCGAAGTCTCGATTGTCCAGTAAATGGAAATCGGCTCGTCTTCTATAACATGGAACCTGACAGCATAATGCGCTTGTGATAACACCTCTGCCTACCTTTGAAAGAGCAATAAGGCGTGGTGCTATTACGTAAAATATAGTTTTGCAAATATCGTGTTTTCAGTTTTTGTTTTTTTATATTAGTTATAAGTGATGCTCGCAAATCCGCGCGCGTGAAAAAATTTTTCGGGGACAAAAATATTTTCCCGGGATAAAAAGGAACCTATAGCACTCAGGAGTAATGTAGCTTCCTATTGGTGAAAGATTTTTAAAATAGGTTCAGTAGTTCCTGATATAATATCAGTTTTTGTTTGTTTGGTTAAACGCGCTAATGCGCGTTTAACCAAACATACAAACTCTTCGGCTTTATAATATTAGTACTTACAGATTTTTAAGTCCTGCTATTCTGTAAGAGATCGCTATCGAGCTCACTTCTGAATCCGTAGTGCAATCTACACTAGCGCCATAAGGTGAGAATGTCCCTGAAGTGAACGAATCACTTACTAATAAGTGAGACCTTACGTTAATCGGTTTTCTGCAAACAAAGATTTCGATCGTCACACTGGCTTTGTGTAGGGCTGCCATCCGTCCGGATTTCCCCGGATTTGTCCTAGTTTGAAGGGCGTCCGGGGACACTTTTGTTGTCAGGGGAAATCCGTTTTTTATAGATGAGCGACAAATTGAAATAAATCTTAGTTAAAACTTCATGCATTTCCCCGCATTCAAGAAGGAATGGTAAAATATTTTTTCAGAGGTGTCCGGGGAAATGCCCATATTTCGCCCAAATGTCCGGGATTTTTGCCGTGTTTATGCGGCGTCGACAATTTAGATGATGGCAGCCCTAGCTTTGTGTCATAATCTTACCCGAGATGTCGAATTCACCTTACGTCACGCTATGTTTCTACAAATTGGACCGCAAGCCATTTATGAGGTCTATTGGTGCACGCCATGTTGTCACCTTGAACCCGTGATAGCAACTGTCAAGGGCACATTGTAATGATGATTGCCGGACCGTCTAGTATAAGTTCACGCCGTTGTTCCCCAGGGCTAGTCAGAGTCTAACTAGTGTCCACTGTAAGCAGTTTATATCTGTCCCTTCTTGTGATAGAGGTCGGTCTATCAAGATACTGGCAACGCAGATTTTTTGCTCGAAGTGAGAATGGAACCTATAACAGTCCATAAAACACCATGAGGCCATAAAACATTTCACAGCTCAACAACACTGCTATCGAATAAGTGAAGCAATTACCTCATGAATTCATTACCGTCTATTCTCCACTTATGTATTTTTATTTTTCCAGCTTCCAGGCAAGTTACCACTTAAGACACTTTCATGCTGATTGAAGGTTAACGTGGGGAGTAAGTAAGGTACGACGTACGTAAAGCCAACATTTGTTATAAATAATAACAATACCTATTTTAATTCAAATTGCATGTCGAGTACCTATACTGCGACACTACGCTCCTCACCTTGAGGTATTAAATGTTAAGTCTCATAATGCCCAGTAATTGCAGCGACTAAAGTGTCCTTCAAAATGTCCTTAGCGATAGATTTATCTTTTGCCACTGTCCAATCGACAGCATCTTTAGGAAATATAATTAATGATTAAACGAACTTACCTGTACGTGAAGTTCTATCATAATTATACGAAGGCTTCGTCCGAGGAGATTAGCATGAAGAGAATTATAGAACACATGTAGTACGTGTACTTAGTACGCCTTTGCACTTTATTTGAGATTTATTTTTTTTATACTTTGGTCACACCCAACCTGTCAAGAGAGATTCATTTAGTTTAGAGAGAGAGTTCCATATACCAATATTTCACAACTTACTAGGGTTAAAGCAAGTCACGGGAGGGAGGGATGCTAATCTCCTCGGACGAAGCCTTCGTATAATTATGATAGAACTTCACGTACAGGTAAGTTCGTTTAATCATTAATTATACTTCAGCTTCGTCCTCGAGATTAGCATGAAGAGAATTATAGAACACATGTAGACTTTTAGAGAATAAGTAGTGAAATATTTGTATAATTTCAATTGCAGTAGTAATTACAATTAGCTAATCAAAAAACTTTATAAGCTTGTACTTAGCAATAAGCTTTTTGATAGGATATCAATATAAAATTTCTAATTGGTTATCATTGAATTAACAAAAAAATTCGTCATTCCCAACTAGATTCTTAAGGTCTCATTACCGAATCTCCAGGATAAGTCAAAATTAATAATTTATGATCCAAACTGCAGTTTGGTAGATCGAATGCAGTTTAATGCCATAAGTACCTATAGGTAGGTAAGCGGTGGAGCCCGTGGCAACGTGCCTCGTGCTGTGAGCACTAGACATCTAATAGAGTTATATCTATTCCACATTTGCTAAAAAGATATGGAATGTGACCATACTGTTATATGGGGCTCTCTGGCAACATAAATAAAGAAACTTAATTTTTATGAATTCATTTTGTCATAAAAGATATTATATTATCAATACTATATTAGCGACTATTTGAGCAAATTCCGAGTAAACTATAAAAAATATTATATTATGCCTTTAGTAATAAGATCTGGTTCTAAGAAAATTCTAATTTCCTTCAACAAATGGTTATTTTGGATGGTGGCTATATATAGCCGCTATAGTATAGGCACTTGAAAAATAATTAAACAATAGCCTTGGCATAAGGGAAATGTTCCCTGTTGTATGATCTAATATCATCTAGGTATATCATATTTCGATAGCATCGATTGAATATACTTCCCTTAAAAATCCTTTTATTGGTTTGTCTTGACCAGCATGGCAGCATGTGATTGCAGTAACTAACTTGGAGGTGGTCTACACTTCTTTCAAAGTCTTACGCTTCTTCTTCGTAATATTTGTGTCAAAAATCATATTAACTGGAAAAACAAACTTAATTAACGGTAACAATGCGATGCAATCAGCCCTGTATTATATATCACCCACAGCCGAGCACGGTCCTCCCCTTGAACTGAGAGGGTCCAGGTCCCATTCCACCACACTCGCCTACCGTGAGTTGGCAGACTCCGCATATTCGCGAGACCCTCATGGAGAATTCTAAAGCATGTAGGCCTCCTCTCCGTGTTTTCCTTCACGGTAACATTATTAATTAATAATTACAATCAACAAAACAAAGATATTTTCTCAAAACAGACATCTTAGATCTGTCATCAAATTATATTATTTATCAATATTAGAATATTAAAACTTGAAATGGAATTGGAGTATCATCTGAATAGATGATACCTACTCTGCCACAAACATACCAAGTTGAAGATTAACTCCTAGGCAAATTTTTATATTAGGAAATAGACATTTCAACCTTTATATAAAGACCACATTTTGATGTGTGGAACTCGTAGCGAATGCTACTTATTGGAGTAGTTGGATCAAAAAATTGAGCAATGTGTCATTTTATATAACCGACCCAACAAAATTCTTTCCGTGACAAAGAAATTGACACTTGCCGACTGCGAGAATATGACAGAATTATTGTTACTGTTAGTGAACGTTTCCAAGAAGGAAAACACCACGGAAGCTTAGATCTCAAGAGTAAAACCGGAGTACTTTATAACGCTTTATTAAAAATAGTTAAAGCGTTAAATATTATAAAATATCATCATAGCGACGGTCAACCTTCTGACTGCGTTAGTTACGCCTATACATAGAGTAGGTTTTGTAGAATTCGTAAAATAAATACATACATAGACTCAGAGATTTTATCCCTAAAGGGGAACAGAGGCGCAACCAGTGTACTCGTCCCTCACGGTAGCTAATAACTATAAATAATATTATGCGCTGCTTTCTTCATACTTTTACTCTCCACTAGCTGCGAGTCACCTGCATGCAGCCCCCCCCCCCCCTTTGTTCAGGCATCTGAACAAATTTTGAGGCGCTACCGATGATCGATAGCATCGTCTCAATTTCAATTTTCAATTATTTGCCACAATTATTGGTTACAAAAAATACAAACACACGAATTGAGAACCTCCTCCTTTTTTGAAAGTCGGTTAAAAATGTGTTACATTTTAACAATATAGTCAGGTACATAATGTCCCTGTCGGGCACGGCAAAATTTGAAAGAGAGGGAGAAGCTATAATATAAATGTAAGTACTATATTATTATTATATTTTATCTTAGAATCAATTGTAGGTATATGTTAATAAATATTGAGTTGACGACTAATTAATGATATTTGAAAATTATCACAAGACTGTATGTTACAAACAAGAATACGTCACTAAAATAATAACGAGAAAAGATTTGTTCTTTTCATATTTGTTTGTAATAAATAAACTCAAAAATTAAGTAACCTATTTTGAAAAAAAAAAACAGGTAGTTAAAATATCTTTGAGTGCTACTGGCTGTTCTTTATCCCAGGAAGGAATGTCAACGCGGGCGCAATCATGAGCAAAAGCTGTTAACAATAATAATGGTGTACATGTAAACATAATATTATCACGCCTTTTCCTATTTAAGGTGTAGGCACAAGTGTTAATATATTTACACCACAATTCGCCAGCTATGTTAGAGTCATTGTAAGCGAGTGTATTGATATTTAGCAGGCAAATTAATTTTGCCAGGAAGAAATTAGACTTATAACATCCGGTCAAAAAACAGTTTCCAAATCAACCAATCACACGCAGTTGTGGTGAGCCCCGAGCTCGCCAGCGCCACGCGTTCGCCAGTTGGGAGCGGCGGGAACTTCCGCCGTCGCCATGCGCGCGCCATTACTCGCCCGGCCCGTTACCGCTAACACCATTGTCGATTATTTCTAATGTAAAATACCAATGTTTTCACATATTAAAAGGTGTTTCTTTTCGGTAACTGTGCATGTGAAAGACTTAATAAATATTCTGAGTCTAAAAAATTGTAACGAGTCCCTTAAGGCAATCAAACAATATAGACAGATCATAATATTTCTGAGGGAAACTCTTTTTCCGCTTCTGAGACATGATGGTAGATAAATAACGATTTACATGATCATTTTGAGTCAATTTGAATAAAAGCCTCTTTGATTTGATTTAAATTATAATAAAATTCTATGTTCTTTATAGACAACCCACAGATCAAAGTAAGTATACAATGAAACAATTAAATACAAAGAGTAAAATGCGGAACGCCTAAGTTCCGGTTGGACTAAATTATAGTCACGTTTCTGGGATCTGTGTCATTTTATTTTAAAATATTCTAATCTATTCGCCTAATTTATCCATGTTGGTTTAGGCAGGTTACTTTATGGAGGCTTAACTTTATAATAAGTACAGCATATTTTGCAGCTACCTCACTTCGGCGACGCGCCGTGACGGTTACTATTTAATTCTTGCATTTTGAAACAGTGATTTTATACCATCAAAATAGTGACATATTCGGTCATACCCAAGACACAAGACATAAGGCCAAGAAACCTTAGTATATAATTCTGTGATCATTTATGATTGCGAGCGACTACGATTTTTTAACTCAGATCACTTACCTGCAATTTATCCTGTTCCGTGCCGTTCTCGGTGAATTCAAATGGCAGTACCTCGTTGCTGCTGGATTTTCCGTTCTTAGATCGACTCCTTATCATTTAACACATACTGTGCTGTTGTAGGTCATTAAGCATTTAAGACGTTGCTAAATCATGACCAGACATAATTGTCTTTTATGCTATTAAATTGATATTTCGTAATATCCAGCACATGGCGACGTGGTGCAGTGGTGCATCGCGCCACGTTGTCAGGAGTCGTCAATCCACTGCGCCGCTTGCGCTGATATTTTTCAAGCGGTGCTCGTTATCTACTGGTAGATAATAGCGGCCCTAAATATTGTAAGGCTCTGGCCGGCAGATGTTAGCAAGGCCTTTTTTCCCGATTGCCGAAGGAGGGTATTTTCCACTCCCTAAGGCCGCCACTGGTGGTACTAACATACTGTTACATAACATTATACATAAGAACCAGTCGTACAATACTGATCGCAAGCATCAATTGCGGGTAGTGACAACCGCCATGTGTAGCACGCAGACCCGGGTAACAGAATTTAGCATAACGACGGTAGATTGAAAAAATGTGTAATTAGGGCAATGCCCCTCAGAAACTTTAGCCTTCTGATAAATTTAAATTGTACCATGGTAAGAAGGAAACAGTCGTAATTATTACACCGACATAGCAAAATAAATTGCTCAGGGACCATATTAATATTATCGATGTAAATAGGAGACAGACGCAAAGTAACTGTCCTCAACATTATTCTGGCCCGGTACACAATAAGGTTTTGGTACTAACCGTTTTACCTGTGTGGTATTTTTCATTATGTCGGTAGTCTCGGAGAACGGGAACAATGTTGATCACTTAGGTAATCTTCTATTTTCTGTACCAAATAGAAGTATTTTCCATGTTCTTCTATTCTATTACACTTAAAATCCATGATGAGCAATAGATTAAGAATAACTTTAATTTAACGTGCAATACGGCGACGCACTAAAACGCGAATGAATCTCTCTTGACAGGTTGGGTGTGACCAAAGTATAAAAAAAATAAATCTCAAATAAAGTGCAAAGGCGTACTAAGTACACGTACTACATGTGTTCTATAATTCTCTTCATGCTAATCTCGAGGACGAAGCTGAAGTATAATATGTGCTAATTGTGATACATGTTATAGTCATGCTGGCCCGCCCCAGAATCCCTTTAACCAACTCATGTATTGACAGGTATATAAATTATAAGTAGCCCGGGACCCAAGTATTTAAAATCCGAGTCAACTCGAAAAATCTCATTTTTCAAATCTAAACATAATTTCTATTTTGAAATGCACAAATACATATATCTCGAACTGGAAGTAAGTACTTCTGAAGTCAGAATGATAACAATGTTCCTGCAACAAGGGTATTTCGGTATGCCATCATATCACACGTCTACATTGATAACACGTATGACGCGCTCTTTGCCTTTACATTTAGCAGAGCTAGTGTAGAAGCTAATTGGCTGAAAAGAAAACTACGCGTTTTCCGTCCATACAGCAAAACAGTCGTTGCAGGACAAGCTTAGCGGTCGCCGCGTTCGCTCATTGCGTGTTCGAATTTTAAAAACTCTGTTCAGTGTTTTGTGGACAAAAATGGCGCAGACCAATCTAGAAGTTGGCATGAAATGTATAAAATACATGCTTTTATGCATCACGGCGATATTTGTGGTAAGCGCTCATGTTGCGACATTGTATTATCTTATCAACTTTATTTTCAATAACGTGCATATAGTTTCGATTTTTTCTATGGAGTTGTTCCTTTTGTTGTGTTAGGGTTGACGAATGTTTGGAATGTAGTTATTTATGTCAGCGGATTAAGGGGTGGTGAACGGGCAGAGAAGGGGGCCACATAAAAGTGGAAGCCATATGTAGCGATATAGGTTCACCTTGAACACATGTAACTTTGCAAATCGTCGTGTAATTAACAGAGTTAACACATTTTTTATGGGTGTGCGAAATGGTTATTTTCCATATTCTTTTTCAAGTCATCATTACTACGCGTACTAATTACTTATCATAAATCATAACTAAACGAACCATTTATAAAGGTATTTAAAAGTAATGTAGATTGCTTAAGCCATTAACTTCTTTGTGGATTCCACGTAAATTTTAATATTTTCTATATTTTTTTAACTTATGTCCGTCACTGTTGTTTTCTTGGTACATAACATATTAATAAGAGTATTGATTTCTCCCATCGAAGTACACGCGGAAATTTTATATGACGTATTAAATATAATATAAATAATGTATCATAATCGTTTGCGGCTAACACAGTAATATTTTCATTAATAAAGTGTGTGTTTCATGTATAACATTGTGTTACATTGTTTTATAAGACAATTTTTTTAAATTGTATAATCCTACTTTTATATATGATAGCAAGTCTATGACAAATACGATAGTTTATGAAGCAGTTTGGATTAAACACAGAAACGACTAAATGGATTCAAATGAAATTTAGTACTAGATTCCGTCGGGGACGTGGATTACTTTAATGCCAGAAATGTACACAATGGAAATTTTATATATCAGGTAGTCTTAAGGCGGGAGAAGCCGAAAGCATACCTTTTTGAATTTGTGACATAATCCTGCATGATACAGAGATGTTTTTTGCGTGATGAGGTAACAAAAAGGCCAATTCCAAAAATGGTCAACGCTTGTTTGATGTATTACTAAATTTAATTTTGTTGTGTAATGTGTACTAATGCTTCGTTTTTAAGCCGATTCTGCGTGAAATATTTAGCAAAACAAAATAAATATGTAAAAAAAATACCAATCAATACATCAAGCTTAAAAACATATTCACGCTTTTATGAAAAAATCCTCCTAGCCAGTTTCGGCCACGGCGGCCAATCTCAACGGAGATCAGCCTGGTACGCAGGAAATATTATAGTGCACAAGTGTGTGCGCAATACACACGTGCACTCGCTATTCCTTCACTCTCATAGTCCGGTGAGACGGCAATCCGACATGACCGGTGAGAGATCAGGCGCAGGACCAACGGCTTTACGTGCTTTCCGAGGCACGGGGGTATCACACCGCCAACTTCCTGACTCCGAGCTGCGACTGAGTAATTTTTTTAAGATGGAAAAACCCAGTCACAAAGTTTTTTGTGGCCCGACCCGGGATTCGAACCCAGGACCTCAGCGCGCAAATGGTACTCGTAACGCGTACGCAATACAACTACGCCACCGAGAAGTCACGCTTTTAACCATGAATGGGTAGGCAGAGGCACAGGTAGTGCACCCATTTCTCGCCATGTTTATTCCGTCACATAATGGGATATGGGGTGAGCCTTTACCCATATCGGGCACTAATTCTAGACTCTGGGTTGATATTGAGCAGAAAAACATAATATTACCATGCCCGACTCTAGATTCGAACCCGAGTCCTGAGACAGAAGTAGCATCGCTCAAGCAGTCCAACTACGCCACCGAGCCAGACTAATAAAATTAAAATAATGGCCAATTATTTGGTTCACGGGCCAATTATTGTTAGAAAACAATAATAACTTGTGAAAAACAAAAAAAAAAATTGTCAAGTGACGGTTTAAAATCTTGATAAAGTGTTTTTTACTTTGGTCTTATCATAGCTCTATTTATCCAAGAAAATAAATCTATACTAATCTATACTTAATATTATAAAGCTGAAGTTTGTTTGTTTGTTTGAACGCGCTAATCTCAGGAACTACTGAACCGATTTTGAAAATTCTTTCACCAATAGGAAGCTACATAACTCCTGAGTGCTATAGGCTACTTTTTATCCCGGGAAAATATTTTTGTCCCGGAAAAACTTTTCACGCGGGCGGAGCCGCGAGCACTACTAGTATTTAATACGTTTTCCTATTCGTTTAAATGCGTTGAATAGAAAAAAATGTAATGTTTGACTGACTGTTCCAAAAAAAGAATTAAAATAGGTATACCTTTTTGTTTTATACCAAACAATATACATATAGAATTGTTTAACCTTATCCCCTCCTCTCCTTTCCTAAACAGAACCACGCCTGCTGGCTTGCGGAACCACAGCTTAGTGGTCTGTTCCATCCCGGCTCGAACCAAAAGGTTCAGTAATTCATATTTCTGCCGCACCATTAAGCTGTGGAACAGTTTGCCAGCGTACGTGTTCCCTCCTTCCTACGACTTAGGGTCCTTCAAGCGGAGCGTGAAGAAGCAATTAAGCAGGCCGGCATAATTGTGCCAACCGACCAGGGATGTTTATCTCTTGCCGGTCGACATAACTTTTTGGGCTTCACTACATTTACCATCAGATGCAGTGAAGCCACTTTGTCGAGCCTACGATAAAAAAATATATATAAAAACAGCAAAGATTTATTTTAGACAAAGCAATAACAAAACTGATAGCGAGAATCTCAGAATTGGGGTCCTCTGTATTGAGAAATATTAACAGAAGATACGCTGTGTACTCCTATGAAATAGTTATGACGTCAACAAAACGAAAACATTCTGAGCTAAGTTTAAGCGAATATATTACGTAGACATTATGATTTTGGGTAAATACACGACGCGCATTTTATTTGTGATATTTGCGCCATCCTTCCTGAGTTTTTGTCACTTATATTTTATTGTTCCCATATGGTTAAATTGCATATGAATTCATTCACATTTCACGTAATGTGAGAATAAATTAACATCTACCTACAAAATAAATTGCATTGTACAAGTATAAAAAATGTGCTCCACTTTTAAATCCAACAAAATTATCTTTTCCGATCCTTTATTCGCCTTGCTCAGGTAGTAAAGGAACGAAATAACATTTGTATACCTTTGAATGGGCTAGTAAAGTAATTGGATATACTATTACACACTGGCTTGTCCTGAAACCGAAACGTGTTTTGCGGTAATGAGTCACTGCAGATGTTTTTACCGAGTGTGGTAGTGATCCAGGCATCACGAATTCCCTCAATTACCGCTAACGGGGATAGATTTCTAAACTTTGATTCTAGGAAGGGCGTAGCATTTCACAGATGGGTTAGCGAAAGAAGAGTGCTGATTACCCTTATTGATTAATTACCCTTCAGTAATTTTATATGGTGGAATAAACATACAGAGTTGAACTAGCATGGGATTTAATAAGAGATTGACGTGTCCGTAGAATGACGTATTGGTTCCACTTGTAACTCACAAACCAAAAATTTTATTTTTCTGCCCCAAATAATATCTTTCTCTAGAAAAGAAGAAACTGGCTGACTGACTGATCGATTAACGCACAGTCAGATCCGCTAAGAATGAAAACTTTCTTATAATTCTTGTTGTTACAAAGGTTTCTTAAATGACATAAATGCCCACTAAGGGCCTTGTCGAAATTCTTCCCCTAATGGGTTAAAATAGGCGCTGAAATTTTGTACAAAACTCAAAAACTGCGTAAACGATTTTGAATTTTTTTCTCTAATAGGAAGCTACATAACCCCTGAGTGCTTGCTATAGGCAAATTTACATAACGGATATTAGCGTAAACACGAGCGAAGTCGCGAGCAAAAGTTGGTTAAAGAATAAAGATGGGTCGTAATATTTATATGCCTTTACACATTGTACGAACCAACGAATTTATCATGTCGTAATATTCATTGTTTGAACATCTTTCCTACTTAATACGTTTATAATGCCATTTTAACGCGTCAATGTTAATGCTTTGCATGACAGTGGTAGTATTTAATCTGTTCAATATTCCTTGATGTTGTTCTGATTTTGAATTGAAATCTTATTTTCTTTCTCCCTCCGTACGCACAAGCGTCTAATTGAGAACATCTTTCTTCTTGAAGTTGGTTAAATAAGTCCTTAATCTATACTAATATTATAAAGCTGAAGAGTTTGTTTGTTTGTTTGTTTGAACGCGCTAATCTCAGAAACTACTGGTTCGAATTGAAAAATTCTTTTTGTGTTGAATAGACCATTTATCGAGGAAGGCTTTAGGTTATATGACATCACGATGCAACTATTAGGAGCGAAGAAATAATGGAAATGTAAAAAACGGGGAAAATTATTCATTCTTGAGGGCTTCCATTGCGTGCGCTGCGAAAACGGTTCAAGATACCAAAAATATATGTGTGAAAGAATTATTCCTCTTGAAATGATAAAAAAAAATGTCCGCGACAGTATATGTCCATCTTTTAAGATTAACTCACTAGAACCGTTTTTACGGTAATCAAATTTGGTCGAAATTAATGCATTATTTGTTAAGAGTTGTATCAACGTAATAATATTAATCTTTATCCAATGAATATATATACGGTACATACACCAAAATATATATTTTTTTAATTTATGTCTGTCTGTTCCGGCTAATCTCTGAAATGGCTGGACCGATTTTGACGGGACTTTTATTGGGAGGTAGCTGATGTAATAAGGAGTAACTTAGGCTGCGTTTTATTCCGGAAAAGTATAAAGCGGGACTTTTCCCGGGAAAAACTTCTTAACGCGAGCGGAGCCGCAGGCAACAGCTAGTATTGAATATAATTAATCTAGTACCTCTGTAGACAGTTTCATAAAATCTTAATAATTCTAATGCTATAAAAATAAACCCTTTATCTTGAAGCATTGAAAGCATTATTGTTGCCAGTTGCACAATATTCAAACCGATGACTGTTATAAGCTCTTCTTCTTTTCTTCATGGTTATAAGTAAAACAAATCATAGATACTTTTCAAATGTTATTTGAGTGCATATGAGTCATATGAGTATTCTATTATAATTTGATTAATTTCTGGTTCTTCGTACTGATAATCACTTGTAGCCAAGAATTTTGTAGATATATTATAAACTTCTTGCTTGTAGCTCATTCCTGATTGACACGACGCGACGCATAAATCAAGACTTGTATCTTACAGGAAGGACTTATACCGCCTAATTATAATTAATATTATCAACCCTCCATCGTTTTTACTTATTGATAGAGATCAATATATAAAAACTATTAAATCCTGGTGTTCTAGAAATCGCTTCCGTTTGTTTTGCAATATCTTCTTCAGCTATTTCTTTTGTTCTATTATTTTCTTGATGATAACATATGTTACCATATTTCTTTCATTTTATAATAGCCAGAGAAATGTTACAATTGCTTTTTTTTATTGAGAGTTATGTATATTTTATGTTACACGTATAAATTCAAGGCAAGATCATTCTAGGCGTTTATTGCAAAATATTGTTTCAAACTTTATTAACGATAAGAATTTTCCCTAACCTATGATACATTTCGTGTGTCATAAGATTATGCGATAAGTCTCAAATGTTTACCTGTATTAGTTAGCACGATGAGGTATAGTACCGTCATTATAGAAGGAACTAGAGTAGAAGACGTAAGTCACTCGCCAGAGGTCGGAGCCAAGATTCCTCTTCACAATCGTAAACGGAAACGTTATGTATGAGATTGACATATCGTTGCGATCGACTTATCAATACGATATATCATGTCTCATACATTTTTTCTGTTTTCTCGATTATAGAAAGGCATCTACGCTACGTCAACAGTACCAACATCAGACAATTTTTGAATTTAATTGCATTGTTCTGCGTAACACTGAATAGATAATGATTTTCATCATTCATTGTACAGTCTCATTATGCACAATAACTACACTGGCTTCTGCGTCTTTCAAACCGAAACATAATGTTTTGATGGCTTTACGTCTTAGATATACCTATTTTTAAATTTTCTGTCTGTATTCAAATTACGTTCAGTGGTATTTAGTTATGAATGGTTAATTTGCCAAACGTTTTTAAGCTTTACTTATTCAATTGTATAAAAAATACACTTTTAATTATATTTTTCTTTCAAATAACTTGCGGTTTGAATTAAGCAGCAAACAAGACATATTTTAATTTGCAACTAGCGTCTGTATTGACTTTTTGTTAATTTCAAAGGAATTAGTCGCCTTACAGCGGTCATTTAAGTTTTTGTAGAGGCCTGGATAGTCAACAAAGGATCTTAATCAGATAGTTTGTTTTTCTGTTCAACATGGTCACATTTTCACGGAAACTTTGTTGCAAAGTACAAAAAGTATAATTTGACACATTTTATTATTTACTCAATATCTAGGATTTCTGGTATTCGTTATGATTTATCACCACAAACCTTATATTTATCATATTTTATCTACGTTAAAATGCTTTATAAACAAGATGGTATTCTAGATTTTTAATTTATTAAAAGTTTTGTCTATTACCTATCATTTGTAGATACATGTTTTACTTTACCTTTGATTAGGTAATTTGATTTAAATAACTTTGTAAAAATTCTTAAGTAAATTCTCAGTTCCCAGTTCTTCTTTATAGTTAGATCCAAAATAAACATGACATATAAGTTACTAGCATTAAAGTTGTTCCGGGATAATAGTCCCGCTTTATATTTTCCCGGGATAAAAAGAATCCTATGTGTTATTTCAGGACATAATCTACCCGTGTGCCAAATTTAATCGAAATCCGTTGTCTTTTTTGCTTGGAAGAGTAACAAATATCTATACATCCATGCTTAGAAACTTTCGTGTTTATAATATTAATAGGATAATTACATTAGTAAAATGGAATGTGCAGAAGAAAACAAGTCTGTAAAATTGGCTTAAAATCAATAAAGTAACTACGCAGGAATTGAAACTAATACCATGTCGTGCGTTCAACTCCCGCATGGCCATTTGTTTCTTTCAGGTGCCTATAATAAAAATACAATGGTTTCGTGAGAACATTATAACCTTGATGTAAACGATATTGATTTATAGTGAGAAAATATTGCAATAAACAGAGTTAAGAAAAATATTTCTTTCAAATATCTAACGAGTTAAGAAAAGCGAAAAGTAGAAATTTATATAATATTCTTAGTTCTTTCAATGGCGTAGTTTTATTAAGGTATGACTGCAATGCTGAAGTCTCGGGTTCGACCTCCGGGCCAGGCTAAGTAATATCAGGTTTTTCTATTCAGCATCAGCCCGGAGTCTGGAGTTTGTGCCCGGTATATATAGGCTCGCCCCCTATCACAGCATGGGATGGAATACGTACGGTAAAAAGTGGGTGCACTTTTTCCGCCTCTGCCTACCCCGGGAAAAAACCGCGTGAGTGTGTATGTGTGTTTGTATGTAATCTCTGTTGAGTGGTGACACTTGAAACCTAGAATTATGGTGTCTCTCGCAAACCTGAGACTCTGGTATCACCTACTGATGAAAAACCCAATGTGTGTCAGTTTGAATGACAAGCTTGTGTAGGTGATTAGTGCGTTCATAAGATTTAATATCTAAGGCTGTAGATCTTAATGCAGTTTCCTTCTTCTTATTGGTAGCCTAGCAGCTAGGCCTTTGGGTTCGATTCTCAGGTTGAACATTTTGTAAGGGTTTCGTCGTCAGATGACGTCTTAAAATTAAACCAATCCAAGCAATATGAATTATGTTCACATAAACTTAAGAAACCATCAAGCAGCATTAAAGAGCGTTGCATCAACTTTAAAGGACGATAAAGAAATGATAAAGAAGACAGTATTATACCACCAAACAAGGCTGTAAAACAATAATAATTTACGTAATTTAAAGTATATCAAAGAATATGGTGGTTTGGGATCATTGAAAGGATGGATGAAAGGAGAGTAACGAAAGAAATCTATGTCGCGAATGTGAGCGGTAGTGTCGGACGGGGACGTCCTAGACATAGCTTCATGGACCAAATTGGCGACCTCAGGAAGGGCCAAATAAGGAGTTCTTGTAACCAACGAGCATGTATGAAGAGACTGATGACTGGAAGAAACGAATGAGGTATGCTTGGATCGTAGTACTTAGCGCTCCATAGTCTCTATACGCCAAAGGGAGAGAGGCGTGAATTTATGTATCATATAATATTAACATTTCAACTGATTACAGATGATTAAAATTTGTGTCTTTAAAAAACGATAAGATAACTAATGAAAATAGGATATGAAACCAACAAAAGATAACACATTACATGTGTGATGTGTCATATGTTTTATTTGTTTCGCTTAGGGCCCGTTTCACAGGATTCAAGTGAAATTTAACATTTATCATATTAACTAATGATCACCGTACTCATTTTATTAACATTAATTTGGGAGCATAGATTAGAGTGGGACTTCTGTATTTGGTCGGTTTATTCATTTATGTAGCTTTACTTATTATAAACAATGGGAATTGAGGATTAACGGCTGATTTTAATATCCATCCCATTCGCTAACTATTCGTCTATACTGAGTACTAACCGTTCAAAAACCTCATGTAAGCATACATAGTACATACACTCTCGCGCCATAGAGGTAGGCAGAGACTATTGAGTGCCACATGCCATATTGACATACCTATTTGGCTTCTTCACATTCATAGTTCTTCTCATATATTTTTGCCAATTAAAAGGTACTCCAGACCTGATCTGCAAGCATGCTAAACAAACTTTATTCTGATTGGTCCGTTTTCGCTGTAGATAATATGATTGTAACGGTTCCGATACATTTTAGCAATCAGCCATGAAAATTATCATGGTATTTGAAGAATCAATGCGTATCTCCCTAATCCCTGATAGTAAAACAGTCGGCTAACGGTTTTGTTCCAAATTTGAGACACAAATAATTTTCATTTTCTATTTTGTACACCATATCTATAACTTTACATACCAATCGTAAGTGTTTATACGTGTAAGAAAATAAAGCAAAACCACAATACAGAAAGCATATCAATAATAATCTAACAGATAAGATTAAAAAACATCAAGCAGACATAACACTAGCGTTCTATTTATGAATTATTGTTGAATATAAAGACAACCGAAAATAAAAGCGTGTGGAAAAGGTAGGTTTTGAATTATGTGTATCTAGTAGGTACCTATTGGATTTATTTTTAAGCCGAAAGAATAATTAGTGGACATTACTGGTGGTAGCTCCTTCATGCGAGGGGCCGTCTGGTTAGGTACCACTGCAATCTCTATTTCTATCGCCAAGCGGCAGTGTGCATGCACTATTGTTTTCCGGTTTGATGGGCATTGTAGCTAGCGTATTTACGGGGAATTATGAGATTTAACATCTAATATCTCAGGATGACGAGCGCAGTGTAGTGCCACGCAGTACGTTGTATTTAAATTTTGTATGGTGTTGCTACTGTCTATGGACGGTCGTATCGCTTACCATCAGGCGAGCGGCATGGTCGTCTCGTCATTCAGTAGTAATAAAAAAATAATAATATACACATTGGTATTTTTCAGTTTTTTGTAATATGCACTGTGCAGTAAATGCGCCACGAGCTTCGACTCTAAAAGCTTCTAACTATAATGTGATATCCTGGAATGAATTGACTTAAATCATACATTCTGCATTATTTATTTGCCATCCTCTTCGAATGTTTGTAAATCATTTTTATTGCGTATTGTTCAATGGGGAAATACATAGGTATGCATTACACAAACATGCTTTATGAAAATTTCGTGGTAAGTTATTAATAAGAAATATTAGTGTTTTTCATTATAATGGCACCTGTCTACTTTCAAAAACATAGAAGTAAGCAGCTTTCTAAGGCTGGATGTTGTAAGGATGTGCGACACAAGTTTTAAACTTAGTGTGCATCCTAACAGAGCTGTAACTTAATTGAATTGTAAATGGTATCTAAATAAACAAACAAAACTCCAAATAAATAGCCTAACATTGAAAAAACATATTTTTAAAATTAAAAGGCATATGTTATATGTATTACAGAATAGATTCGCGTATTAATAATACTTAGACATTGCAAAAGTCGTAAAGTTAATTGATTTGTAAGGCTTCTAAGTATTTTAACTCATATTGAAATCCTATTGTGAATATTAACATAAATGCCATTTTGTAATTGTATAAATATTGACGTACCGTGGCGTTACTTCAACTTGACTACAAAATACAGAGATAGCGTCAAACAAGTTCTCCTTTCAACTATAAATAAAATACTATCAATTTTAGTTTAAGGTTAACCGAATATTAAAACAGGGTACAGGTCATTGATATGTTTTTTTTTACATAATATAAGTACAGGTACTAAAATTATTTTACAATTTGTTTGATGCTATAAGTTTGATCTCTCAGTTTAGATATTGTTTTTATCTAGGTATATAATCATATTATGGCTTATAGTTCTCTATGTAAATGAGATGTGCCAATATATTCATTATTATTTATAATTAATAAATAATATTTGAAATATTGATTGCAGCCATAATTTCCAAAGACACTGCTGTCACAGAAGGATATCTTTTATCAATAAGGTAGGTACTGTCCTTTTTAAAATACGTATGTACAAAATAAAACATAGGAGTTAGGACTTTACATCTTCACACATAATATGTAATTATTTTCTAATACAGTTCTGTTAATCAAGAAGTGACCCTGCTTTTTGTGTTATTTATGGCACTGCATTTCTCTCAAGGTTGTCTGGAAGTCGTTGCGAATAGCGATAAGACAGTACTTTTATATAAAACATTACACTTGAATACTAATATTCAAGTGTAATGTTTTATAAAAAAGTAAATTACCTAAGTAAGTAGGTATATTAACTTAAAACTTCACTAGCAACTATCAAACTATTGTGTATATAACTAATGTGTCAATATAGAGAATAGAGATGACGCCAAAATGAGGTCCAAGCATATCGCCATGTAGATCATGTAGCATCTACTAGATGATTAGTCTTTAGTATACGACTGTCCATCTGAGTAGGTTCCGCTGCTTTGTCTATTTCGATTAGTGTATAAACGTTACTGTATTCATGTTGTGCCAGCAGCATTTCCGGACAGATACGACTTGGCGACCTTCAAAAAAAGAGCGTATTCCCACCTAAAAGGCCGGCAACGCATCTCTGTACCCCCTGGTGTTGCAGATGTTTATGGGCGGCTGTGATTACTTACCATCACGTGAACCGTATGCTCGCTTGCCCCTATATCATAAAAAAAGACGTGTGGCATTCGGAGACTGCCGCGGTAAAGCTATTGCATAGCATTTTTTATCAACTTATGTAATTATAATTATTTATTTATTTTATTTTTTTTCTATTGTCTAAATATCACTCGTGCCCTAACGCCGAAACTCTAAGTAGGCAATTCTAATAATTATAACCTCTTTGAACAGATTTAAAATAAAAACTTTTTAAAAATTCAAACTTAGAATCACGCTTAGACTAACAGAATCACGCACTGACGTCTATTATACTAGTACGCAGTATAATGGAAGTCAGTGGAATCACGTCATCCCGCCACGGGGACATTCTCATCAACTGCGCCGCGTGAAGAGCCATTCTCGCTACAAAAGTCCCTAAAATACAATACGACGCCAGCGCCATCTCCTTAATGAATCAAATTATAATATCCATTATTTCCCTTTTGAATTTGCTAGGGATTAGTATATTTTATGTTAAGCCAGGACATGACCTACCCCTGTGCCAAATTTCATCCAATTCCGTTTAGTTGTATCTGCGGTTACTTCTAACAAACATACAAACATTTTCACAAACTTTCGCATTTATCATATTATGTATATATAAATGTATCTTTTAATCTTATTTATTTTTATAATTTATTAGGTATTCCTTACATAAGAAATTGGTACCTAAGGAAGAGAACACTGACTTCTATAACACAGGTTTATACCTATCTCAGAAGTCAGGGGACTTAATAATGTATGTTAAAATATGTGGAAAATAAATTATATTATTAGTAAGAAGTAAGATTCGAGGTGTCGTGTTTCATGGTTGAGCACAGTACCATGGGGCTCTGTGGTTCGATGTTCAAGATAATGTTTCTGTCATTTAGTCACGAGATGCATAGTATTGTTTTAAAACATAGAGAATGGACATCATTATACGGCTGGCAAGTAAATAGTGTCGGAAAACTGTGAAAGAGACCTATCCAATTCTTATAGTAGTCACAAGCGTGAACAAGATGAGTTTAGTTATAGAGCAGATCTACGTATCTAGATTAGTTAATTCGTGAGGGATATTTCTATCTAGACATAGTTTCAGCCAAATCTTAGTAACTAACTTTAGATAGATCATTGGTAAGCGATGTATGCATATACGTAGTCCTAAGACTAACGTAGTGTTTACATTATTTTTGGTCTTAAGCTGATCTCGATTTTTTTACTCTTACTACACGTGTCACGCACGCCGCATCATGAAAACAAATACTGCCCGTTGTGATTACCACCATGATTCTTAAGTGACGGTGGCAAGGTCGTCTCGACCCATTGTTTCAGTCGTTTATCAGCGTATCGATTTTCTATCTACGCTGAAATATGGACCGGCGATTATATTTAATTCGTATTATGTGACTTGCGACATTAACCGGCAATTTTTTTTTATTTCTTAATCAGTTTGCGTTATCAATTTCCCTTTTTTAATCCGTTTTATACACAAAATAACTAACTAAACAAATTCTAACAAAAAGGTTAAAGAGGATAGTGGTTAATTGGCTCTTAAAAAATGTAATTGGATATTATGTGCCATGTTCGGGATGGAATCTTGAGTTAAGAGATTTTTTTTGCATCCAGATTAGTCAAGAATTTTCTGTAAGGTTTCTAATCTTGCTGAACTGGGTATGTTAACTAGTGTACCTACTGTGTATTACGTGAGGAATGACCGCGACCGCACGATCCAAGATCATGGATACGATGTCAATCCTCATTCTATATCAATCTATTACTGACCCATTTATATAAAACATAACCGACAGATATATCAGTGGGCTATATGAAACGATTGAGTCTGTCAAGTGTCACGTGGTTAAAGAAATATTTAAGTTTTTGTCCTTCTCCGCTAGAGACTATTTGGTTTTTTGCTAACCGAAGTTTGATTTTTTTACATCTAGCACAATTTTCTTTAACTTAAGGTAAAATGAAATTTCTCGACGCGCTTTTTGCTTCCGTCTCTTTTAAGTGCCTACTTATACCAAGAAGACCTAGGGAAAAATGGTGGTTAGATGTACCAGTGACGAACTATCTACTAAAATATGAATAAATAGTTTTTTACACCCAAAAACGCCATTGTTAGTCCTTGTAACTTCTACAAAATACATTAAAATTGAAATACGTATGGACATTTTTATCATTAATTAGTTTTCCTTCCTCATCTGTACAAAAATACATTGGAAATATGTTATGCTTACCTTTGGTAATAACATATACGCAGTGTAATCAGCAAGCAAAAACAATTCGACTCGAGACTAGAAATTATTTCATTATAAGTAATCACAGTAATCGTTTAGGTCTGTAAGTTTACTTATTCAAAGCAAGGCAAAATATAGCATTCATGTACATCTCCTTTTGTTTCCAGTTAACATCTGCCCTAATAATTTCCGTTGGAACAACAATCTACGCTATCTACCACGATGTGTCCTTCTTCCTTGAGGATCACTTCTTCTCTCCCGCCACCTTCGTCATCGTCATCGGTGTCATCATGCTGTTCGTCTCGCTCTTCGGGTGCATCGGTGCCTTGAAGGAGAGCACTTGTTTGGTCAACATTGTAAGTATCAGCACTTTAGCTAATTTATGAAATTGAATTTACTAAACTGTATGGATGTATGGAAAGTAATGTAATTCCATCTGGTAGTTAGTGATTGGAGAAGAGAATCTCTTAAGGCAAAGGGAAATAGTTAATTTATAATTATATTTACCGCATGTTATCGTAATGCCCTCAATTTTAGAACCATTATTTTCTAGCGTTTTAACAGAATATTCTAGCAAGAACTCTTTCTGTTTCTAGTTTGCAGTGGTCCTCAGTATTGTCTTCGTGTTGGAGATTGCCGCATCGATTGCTGCGTACGCTCTCCGTGGACAGGTTACTGCTATGCTTGACGCCAACCTTAGACACACGATGCCGCAATACTACAAGAACCCTGAAGTGCAAGACGCCTTCGATTTCATCCAGAGCAGGGTTGGTATCCTTTTGTGTTCTTAACTGAATACTGGAAATGTGATAAAAAAATAAACTGAACAGCATACTTGGCAAGGTATGACATTTTTCCATGGGGTAGTGTTTAGTGCGTATAATCGCTTGTGCTTCAGCAACTGCATATTAGAAGTTGTTGCAACGAGCACACTTCTCAAAATAGGGGCAATAAGCCGTCAATATTAAATTTCGTTTCATACAATAACAGAACTGATGATTACTTAAAGGTTATGTTGGTTTCACAAATCTTACGGCCCAATGTCGACTCTCGGGAGTATAGCATTATCCAAGCGAGCATTGGACCAAGTCCCTAAACAAACAAAACGCGGTGGCCTGCTTCGGCGCATGCGAGACGGCTTCGGGGTATCTTGTTGCACGAAGATATAGCTGCACGTAACCGCCCTGCACGATGGCTCTTTGCGGCCCCTCTCTAGAGGGCGCTAAGATGCCTCCGAACTCTAAAGCACGCCTACGGCATTTATGACTGCAGGAGACCGCCCACCCGCATTGTCGTCCGCCTCAGAGTCGCATACATTGGAGTAATCTAGGTAGCATCCTCCCACTGTTTGCCCTGCGACCCTCTGGTGTGTAGGTGCGCAATGAAACGACTGTATTACTCCGTAGCTGGTTTATTACTGACTGAGCGTACCCTCACTTACATACATGGCATCTCTCCCACGTTATTTTGGGAACCTGTAATTACAATTATAAAACTAAGTAAGTATAATTCACTACTTATAACTAAAAATATTTCTTGTAATCAATTGTTTTTTTGGGTCTTTGAGACCGCCCTGCCGCGCTAGAGCTAGCCGTGCTTAATACAACTTTTCTCTTAGGATCAACACAATGGGTAGCCGAACGGGATACCTCCGTCGTCTCGTTGTTAGCACCCACTAGCATGCCGTCGTCCTCGGTCCGTATATTTTCTCGACTACTATTTTCTGTATCGATCCCCTCTTCACCTAATTCCGTGGTCGATGTCTCTTTATCATCCTCCGCGGTAGTAGTCACCGGAAGCGGCAGAGACACCGGCAACGGCTCAGCGTTAGCACTAACGGACATTGGTGTTGATAGCAGCGATTTTGGAGGAGACTTCGGCGTGGACGATGTCGGCGGTACACTAGAGGGTACTGGATTATTAATGCCTGAATTTACATGTTCATTTGATAAGATCAAATCACTATTAACAATGACACACTTTCTCATCTGATCAATATGCCTATTGCAACAAATATTAAATTCCTTAAAATAAATTTCGAACATCCTGGTCCCTAAAATCTTTCTTACAACGCCTACACGCCAAACACTTTTCCTTGCTATAAACCATTTAGCCCATACAATTTCACCTACTTGAAAACGTCTATTCGGCTTTAGGGATAATTGGTCATTTGTCATAATATTATCAATTTTCTTTGGCGGTAGGATTAAATCCAATCTACACTTTAGATTTCGACCCATCATTCTTTTAGCTGGAGTGTCACCAGTTGCACAATGCACAGTGTTCCTATAGGCAAACAAGAAATCCTGTAACTTATCTCGCACATCTTTTTGAGACCTAGTTTCTAATATTAAACATTTTATCATTTTCTTGCAAGTTTTAACAGAATTTTCTGCTTGCCCATTGCTACACGGATGATAAATAGGCGACGTTAAATGTTTTATTCCGTTCATTTTACAAAATGTATGGAATTCCGATGAGCTAATTTTTACATCATTATCAGATACAATGATATTTGGCAGACCAAATATACAGAATAAATCTTTTAGTTTTAAAATTAGTTCATTTGTTGAAGTGCCACGGTTCATAAGAATACATTCTACCCATTTTGAAAAAGCGTCGACTACAATTAAATACACCGCTTGTCCTATTGACATGTAATCTATGTGTATGCGGTGCCACGGACCAGATGGACTAGGCCAAGGCGCTGGGACAGCAGATGGCGGCGCCGCCCGTATTGCAGCACACGCGGCACATGCATTCACCCACCGTTCGATATCACCGTCGATTCCCGGCCACCACATTCTACTACGAGCTGAACTTTTAGTCTTAACTATTCCGAGATGTGTAGAATGCAATTCTCTTAACATCCTACCTCTATACACCGTTGGAATTATTATTCTATGACCGCGAAATAAACATCCATCAACGACTTCCAAATCAGTTTTACAGTGGAAATACGGCGCAATCGATTTACACGCGATTTTTCTCGGCCAACCATTATTCATATATTTAATTACCGTTTTTAGAACTCTATCGGTGGCTGTAACCTCTCTAATATTTTTGAATAAAACTGGCTCCGTGCTAGACTCCAAAAATAGGAAATACTGAGAACTATTTTCCTCTTGTTCATTATCAGGCGACACTGACAACGGTGACCGAGAAAAATAATCTGCAATTTGATTGTTCTTACCGTGTATATACTGAACGGTGTAATTATATGCAGATAAAATTATTGCATATCTCTGCAAACGCAAAGCCGCCGTAACAGCTATACCTTTTCCGGTACCGAAAATGGAAAGCAAAGGTCTATGGTCAGTTTTCAAAATAAATGGGTCCTGGCGGCCATACAGGTATTGGTGAAAATGTTTCACTCCGAAAATAATCGCTGTGGCCTCTTTCTGAATCTGACTGTAGTTTTTCTCGCTTGTCGATAATGATCGCGAAGCGAAAGCTATAGGACGTTCACCACCATCAGGCTCTCGGTGCGCCAGCACAGCCCCTAGTCCATTGGGACCCGCATCGACGGTCAGTACCAAAGGTTTGTCTGGCTGAAAATGAGCTAACACGCGCTCGCTGGCCAGCTCGCGCTTAACGCGCTCGAAAGCTTCCTGCTGCCGCGTGCCCCATTGCCATTCGGCGCCCGCGCGTAAAAGTTCGTGCAGTGGACTCAAAATCGCCGACGCAGACGGGACGAAATTCCTATAATAATTAACAACGCCACAAAATTGTTTGACTCCTAATAAATTGGTAGGCGCTGGCGCGTCTAAAATTGCCTTGACTTTCGTTGGGCAGGTCCGCAGCCCATTTTTGTCTATCACATAGCCTAAATAGGTAACGCTATCATTAAAAAAAACGCACTTATCTTTTTGTAAGCGCAATCCTGCTTCTTGCAATCTACTGAGAACCTCTCGTAGTCTAGACAAATGCAAGTCTTTTGTTGGGCCCGTAATACAGATATCGTCCAACCACACGCTAACTCCGTCTAAACCTGACAAAAGAGTTTCCATCGCTTTTTGGAAAATAGCGGGCGCATTAGCCAGGCCATAAACTAGACGCGTATACGAAAATAGCCCCTTATGTGTGTTAATGGTAGTTAACTTTTGAGATGACTTCGACAATTTGAATTGGTTATAAGCATTACTCAAATCTATTTTTGAGTATTTTTCCCCACCTCTCAGCTTAGAAAACACTTCTTCTATACGTGGTAATGGGTACTTATCTATTTTTAAATCTTTGTTCAATGTGCAAGAAAAATCGCCAGCTATTTTTAACTTCCCATTTTGCTTAAGTACTGGCACTATAGGCGTAGCGTACTCTGAATAATTCACCGGTTCAAGTATGCCTAAAGTGACTAGCCTATCTAATTCCTCACTGACTTTATCTTTGAGGGCAAAAGGTACCGACCGTGGCTTAAAAAAATTCGGCGTCGTGTTGTCTCTTAAATGTAGTTCGACTTCAAATTTATTAAAACAACCTAACTCATCTTTCCACACATTGGGGTACTCTTGCAGTAACCGCTGCACTTCTCCGATGTTACAATATGAAATGTTATTGTTTTCCGTTGAGAAATAGATTTTGAATTTAGTCATGAAATCGCGTCCCAGAAGGGGAGGTCCGCCGTGTTTTATTACATATACTTTAATCTGTTTACAAATATTATTATATCTAATGTTGCCAAAAAAATAACCTAAAGGCAAGATATTATGACCATTGTATAAACACATCTTAATATCATTATTATGTAAGGGCGAAACTTTAAAATAACGCGAATATAAATCGTCCGAAATAACAGTAGTACCGGAACCGGTATCTAATTCCATGCCCAATAGGATATTATTTAGCTTTACATATAGTTTAATAGGGCTATACTTAACATACCTTATGTTATAAAGCTCACATTCCTTGCACATATTGTTTTCTGGAGAAAAATCTGTTTCCTCCATGCCGATATTATGTAATTTACTCCGAGCAACATTACACACTTTTTTAAGATGGCCCTTCTGTCCACATTTAAGGCACTCGTAATCTTTGAATCTACACTTTGACGCACTATGGTTTTTTAATCCACATACGGTACAACGGAACTCGACATCAGATTTGCGGCCACGTTGATATGTACCGCCGCTCGTGCCTGCGCCGCTGCCCGCCGCGCCTCCGCCTCCGCCGCCGCCGCCGCCGCCGGCGCCTGCGCCGCCAGCCCGCCGGGCTCCGCTCGCGTGGAACACCGGCTCATCTTTTATTACGGTGGCGGTTTCGCGCGCCTCTCGCGCACATGCCGCTTTCTGAGCGACTTCCAATGCTTCCCCAAACGTTAGTTTCTTTGAATCTCGCTCAAAAAGTTTATCCCGCTCCGGTCCTGCTTTGAAACCCAGCACAAAACGGTCACGCAATAGCGTGTCTAGCTCGGTGCCAAAGTCGCAATACACAGCTAAACCTCGTAGACGTGCAGCCCATGCCTCGATGCTCTCACCGTCTGATTTCACTGCTTCATAGAATTTCGCCCTATCGGCGAACGTTGACCTTTTGGGTGTAAAATGTTTGTTGAGTGCCTCCACCAGCTCAGTAAATTTGCAGTCTTCGAGTTTTTTCGGATATATGAGGTTCCGGATTAGACGGTACGACTCCTCTGACAAATTTGTTAACAACACAGCACTTTTATGTTCTTCTGGAATGTTGTTTAGTTTAATAAACTGTATCAACCGTCCATTAAAAACTTCCCACTCGTGGATTTTATGGTCGAATATATTTAAAGTTCCGATCCAATTCGACATTTTTGCATAAACCCGCGGGTAGTTATTCCTCGTCGCCAAGTGGTGTGTAGGTGCGCAATGAAACGACTGTATTACTCCGTAGCTGGTTTATTACTGACTGAGCGTACCCTCACTTACATACATGGCACCCTCTCAAATCCCCACTTAGTCGCCTCTTACGAGAGACAGGGGATGCCGTGGCGGGATTCTCTAGATACCCTCGGACCACAGGGTACGAGGCGCCGGTCAGTCGTCCACCCGGCGCCTCTTTGTCTCCTCTGACTGCGGGCGAGGTCCTTCTGCTCACGATCCCGTTCGGCACTCTCCTTCCGCAAGATGACGCACTCACAGAAGGAGGACATCGCTCGTCACGACGAATACTCTAAGAGCGCTGCGTTTCTTACCCCAGGCTGGGCACTCCTTGAGAGTGTGTTGGACCGTGTTGTCGCGGCCGTTGCCACAATGATGGTACACGGCGGACTCCTCCTTACCGATCCGACACAGAAATGAGCCGGAGCACCCGTGGCCTTTCAATATCTGTGTCAGACTGAATATCGGCGCACCGTGGCGCCTGTCCAGCCAACTTAAGAAAACCTGCGACCTGCGCTGCCGTGACGCGACGCTCCTCAAGCTCGCATTTGGGCTCTTCAGTCTGGTATCCCATTCCTGCACGGCAGTGCTGCGGATGGAGGTTAATTGGCCCGTGACCTCCCTCTACTTCAAGGCTCAAGCAACTATCAATTAATCAATCATAAATTAATTTAGCCATTAGTCGAGAGTGAGCCACAATTTTTAATGTTTCAGCTGAACTGCTGCGGCGTGGACAGCTACCTCGACTGGAGCGACGTCTACCCTCCCACTGGCGTCGATGGAATTTCTGTGGCCAACATCACCGTACCCAACTCCTGCTGCGCCGAATCCCGCTACGAAATCGTCGATAACGTCCAGATCGATGAGTGTCTGAAACTGTACGCCAATGGATGCCTTCCCAGAGTGTTCTACTTGGTCTACCAGAGTGCTGGTCTCCTGGGTGCTGGTGCTATGACCATTGCTTTCATCCAGGTACGAAAACGCTTAAGGTTTATTGTTGTAGCTAACACGATGATCGTTAGACAGAATTATGTGACCAGAAGGTTGTAACTTAATGAGTCGGCACCGGGAATAGGAAGGAAAGGAACATGCCTACGTTCCAACATGAAACGCCCATGCTGATATAACTGTATTATTATTATAGTGAAAGGCAGGTATTTATACAAGTTCAGGGAATTATTTTTTCCCTCTTAACCTTGTCCTTTGTAATGCAAGTGCGGCTTTAAAAATAAATTATGATTTAAATTTCATTATTCTGGTCGAACTGCCGAAAACTTTAAAATTGATGGTTACGGATGGTTGTCGCTAGACGCCTCACAATCAATAAAACAAATAAGTAATCCGCAATCTGTAGACTATTTCCTCCCATACATTGATTTTGTTTAGCCTTCCAATTACAACACGCAAAATTACGGTTATCATGTCCAAGATGTTATAAAAAGAATATTACGAAATGTTTGATGGTTACCATCAATACAATGAAACAATCGATGAAGGTTCTCTGATTCCGCGAACCGTATTTGTGGCTTCATTGTGGTTTGGCGTTCTCCATGTTACAGAATGCAGTGCATTGCAGAATATATGCAACACGGTTTTCAATTCAAAATAATTATTTATATTTATATTATGTAGTCTTAATGTTAAAGACAAATATTTAAAAGACATAAAAGCAACAGTATGATAAATTAGCCTCCTTGTGTCAAAATATCTTTACTTACATATAATATATTTATCGATTAACAGAGATTTACCTATATCGATAAAGAATGAAAGCTTTTAGATACAACACTTCCTAATCTATTTTCAATTGTTTTATACACAAGTATGTCCTTAGTAAAATCTATATATATAAAAATGAATCCCTATTTTCCTTGGTCACGGCATCACGCGTGATCGGCTGGACTGATTTCGTTATTTCTTTTTTTGATGTGTTTGGTATTGTCAGGAGAAAGTTCTTACGAAAGAAAAAAAAAAATTGCGCGGGAAATTAGAAAATTTAAGAATACTTAACCACCATATTAAACGTGCATGTCACTGAACGCCTAAACGGGTGGACCGATTTTAATGAAATTTTTGTGTGTCTTCAGGTGGATTCCAGAATGGTTTAGATTACAATTCTATCCGGTAGGTAGGGCTGTACTGGGGTTCTAGGATTTTATTTCCTTTTTAGGGCAGGACAACGTCTGTCGGGGCCGCTAGTAAAATATATTTACAACGATATTAATGAATTTATGATGGTATGTATTGACCGTGAACTATAAAAAAAAAACAAATAAAAAAACGAATTACATACTTCACAAGCATACTCGGGGTCTGTTTCACGATTTCTGAGTAAATGATAAATGGTAATGCATAAGTCACACTCCAATAATTTATGCTCCCAATAAATAGTAATCAAACAAGTAGGGATTATCTACGTTAACTGTTTAATACGAAAAATTAAGAAAACAAATTACTTTTTTTTTTACAATGGCCATCTTCGGCGCATTAGGGACGGCTGCGGGCTTCCTCCGACTCACGTCTAAGTTGTCGTCCGCAACCGCCCCTGCGCGTACCGCTGTTGCGGTCCTTTTCCTGTTGTTGCAGGGGCTCAGAAGCCCCCGTACACCGCAGGACGCCCTTTTGGCGTCCGAGGCAGCGTGAGACACGCTGCCGTCCATAAACAAATTACTTGAACATTGAAAAACATTATTAATCTTGTAGAAGTACCTCTGCGTATTCCACCTGCCTTAAATCTAATCTAAATTGTATTTAAATTGAACCTAGGATATCTCACTTTATAGTGCTAAAGGGGCACTAGAGTAAGGAGACGACCAAAAAACGTTGATGAACAAAAAATTTACAGCCTTCAAAAATTTTAAGCTTTCAAATATTCGTTTCGTTCATTTTTCAGTTCACCAAGATGTATATTTTATATGTTTAAAGTCGCGTTTATAACAAAATTTATAGATAAAGTTTATGTCGGCTCGCCTATGAGCCCAGACGTAATGGTAATATCATTTTGCCCTTGGACAAACAAAAGACAGAGTGGAAGGTCTTATTCAAGTATTGGGTCTTTAAATTTTTTTCTTTTCCAGATCATCGGCATCATATTCTCATTCTCGCTGGCCAGTTCGATTCGTAAGGCGAAGAGCGAGCGCGAGCGCAGGCGGTGGGAGATCCAGGAGCAAATGGTCAACGCGTACACATCCCTCAACCCCGACAACGAGAAAAAAGCACCTATCGTTTACGTTCCGTTCCACGGACAAACAAACGCTTAGATTTTAAGTTAACAAAATTTATAGACGGTATGTTGTGATTGTCAATTTATTCATATTTCTCACATTCCACGTTTTCTATAAGTAGGTACTATAGGAATTTACTGTGGATTTTAAATGTTCATGTCCAAGACATAAGCCTCGACATATAAAGTTAATATTTGTCCATGGACAAATAATTCGGGACCTGCGTTTAATGTTATGCAAGCCTTATAATACAAATTATGCCTTATAGGAAGTTATTTAAATGACAATGTGCATTAATTAAATATATTTTTATTAAGTCGAGTGTTTTATTTTCAAAAATTTCGAAAATAGTCTATAATGTCCATAACCCCCTTCTCTTACTGATCGACTCTCTTTAGTTTCTCACCGTTCGTAAAGCTACCTCCTTTTTATATTTGCGTACAGAAAACACGGTAATTTAATCATTGATGTAGTAGAATTAACAAAGAGTAGGTATTTAAACGAAGTTTAGCCTAACAAAAAGCAATGGCCAAAATGACACAGATAATAATATTAAACAACATTTAAAATTCCCAATTTATATTGTAGCTACCTATTAACATCATTCATCAGTCATGCAATTTAGAGGTACGATCTAATTTTATAATAATATGGAGACCATAATGTGCTACGGTCGTGCTCCTAACAAATTGTCTTCACTTGGAAGGCTGAAATACGAGACGCTCAAAAAGCAAAAGACGGGGGAGCGGGGTATATTTTACAAGTCAGAATAATAACCATGTTTATTCTTTTGGAATACGTGATCTATATTAGACCTCTGTCATTATTGTTGTTGTGCATTATTTACCCGAAAATCATAATATGAAAGGCAAGTGCGCGCCTACAACGTTCAAGTAAAGGAACTCAACTCCAGGGCCCTCAAAGCCCCATTTAGTCGTCTGTTACGACAGGCATGGGATACCGTACAGAATTCTCGTGATGCCCCCATCCAAGTTAAGTTGGCAAGCAGTTAATAAAACCAAAGAGAAAAATAAACGGCAACGATAATACAATGTTGAAATAGTTTCCGAACACGAATTTTCCATAAATCTATATGTACGTACAGGTAGATAAGCCGGGTGATAAGCGATATCTCTGTGTGATAATATGCCAGCTCTACTTACACTTCGTTTAGATAATGATTTATATATGTACAAACACATTATGGGTAAAGGAACGATTATAGTTTTTTATGGTTTATTTGAAAGCCTTATGCGCCCATTAATTTTTATTTTTCGAATGTGTTGCGAAATTATTAGGTTTTTTTAATACATCAATGGGCCTACTCATGACAGGCCTAATACATGCAGCATGCAAACAAATTATTTCCTACTAAATGATGACGTGAGTGTGCGCAATATGCATATAACAAACAATACGATTGCTATCCACATAGCTCATCACACAAAGATTAAAGATTATGTCTTAGTAACATAACTTCTTTCAATAATAAATAAATTATCGAAGAATTATTTTAATCCCTATTTCTGACATTGCTTTTTGTCTGCCGTTTATCGCAGTGCAATTACCTGTGCCTCCGGCTATGTGCTCTGAGACGCATGAAGGGAGAAAGATTTTTTAATTTTATATGCAAGACGAGACGAGCAAGCAAGCAAGCTCGCCGACTGTTAAGCGTTTAAGCATCGACTCCAAATGTAGTTACGTATACGGTATATACTAAGCGAATATAAAGTTAAATTATTTTTTATACATCGGTTAAAACTACTTAAATTCTTCTAATAATTAGTATTTTCATTATGCATATTTTGTGCATATTCGACTCCTTTTAGTGCGCATTTGCATGAATGTTTTGGCTTTTGATAGTGAATATTATAATATCCAATGTCTACTGATTAGCCAATAAAATATATTTGTCTCAGGTCTGGGTGAATGATTTTATATATCTAACGTGACTCATGCAAAATAATTCGGATTATATAATGCATTTTAACAATTGCAGATCTATTTGAGCGTATGCCTACCCGAATGAATTCTGGCATGTGAAGCCGTAGCTTGATGGTTAAAACCACCTCAGTCTGAAGCAATAGGTACGCCAAATCTTTTCTTTGCCGCACCATCAGGTTTTGGAATAGTTTACCGGCGCGCGTGTTCCCTCCTTCCTATAATCCTGGGTCTTTCCGTCGTAGCGTGAAGAAGCAGCTCAGTAGACCAGTATGAGTGTGTCAAATGGCATGAGATAACCATCTGCTGCCATTTGATACTCCACCTGGACGGCATCGCGCTTACCATCAGGTGAGGTGCAGTCACTTTGTCGTGCCCGAATAAAAATATACTAGACTATAGACTTTTTTGAATCTGTATTAATCCCTCACTTCCATAATTCTAGACTAATATTATAAAGAGGAAAGATTTGCACTTTTATGTTTGTAACGAATAAAATCAAAAACTACTGAACCTTAAAACTACTGAACTTTTAATTTAAAAAATTCTTTCACCAATATAAAGCTACACCGGCAGCGAGTGACATGGGCTTCTTTTTATCTCGAGAAAACATAAAGCGGGACTTTTATCCCGGAAAAACGCAATCAAGCGGGCGGAGCCGCGAGCAAAGATCTAGTTTTCAATAATGATACTCATTAAAATCATGCCAACGTCAGCAGTTCTATACATTTTCAATGTGGCCTAAATGTTGTGGTTGAGTTGCCATGGATCCACTGTGGATCAATAACTCTAAAAATAAACTGCTAAGTATGTATTTAATTTTAACTATTCTTACTCTGATAGATTATTAGCAGGATTGGCATTGTAATGATGATGATTCGTATTTCGATGGTTCTGTTTTGTTAGTTCAGTCTTAGTAGAGGTAAGCTATGAATTTGACATCAGATGTAGGCAAAAGACCGACTTAAATGGATGCTGCATAAGTATTAGAGAAAAGCAGCACAGTAAATCGTGCAGATACTCAAACTGACAAGGTTGAATTAAACCTTGTCTAAGAGTTCCGTATTTATATTACTAAGTAGAATATTGATCAATAGGTACTTAGTAGGTATCTACTGGGGCAGTTACAAGAGTAACTAGAGAGAAGAACGATTTTGGTTTAGAAAATGTCAGCATTGCTTTATTCGTCAGTACCAGTTAGTTTAGATGTGCGTTTTGGAGCAACCATTTAGTGCTCTATTTCGTCGGTAGTTTTGAAATAAGTTGAGACTTGGAGATCGCGTTTCTACAACTTAAAATGACTACAGCAGCCTACCGACACAAACGTAAATATTTATATATTTATAAAGAAAACAGTCAAAGAACGCTTAGTATAATATGTTTGTGATAGATACGTGTGAAGTTAGGTTAAAGTAATAAATAGTGAAACCGTGAGCGCGACGACACAGTTTCCATTGTGTTGTTAGTTGGAAAACAACAGAGTGCAAAATAAACCTTATCAGTTCAGTTATCAATGCTATCGGTACTCATAAGGGCATTGAATGAGGTGGTAGAAAGTGCGTTGTAATTTTTGGTGTACTGCATACAAAATGATCGAGGAGCCAGCGCCGAATCATCAAAAAATGAAGATTAACAAGTCGGAGTCGGAGTACAATATGAAATCTATTAGGTTTCTATTGTTAATCATTACGGGAATGTTTATTGTAAGTACTTGACATTTTTATCAGTATTTTCAAGTGGTTAAGCTTTGACCGTGAAGTAAGAATCTAAGGTTCAAGGGACTCCAGAGTATGATGAGAATTCTTAGATTCGCAAAACTATGTTATTTTAAGAGATATAGTTGATATATATGGTAAAAATTACTCATGGAAACTCGCACGATTTAATCGTTTTTAAAGTCAACTAGAGCGTTCATATGTCTTCATAGGATATGAAAATATTTGCATCGCCAAAGTTTTATTAGGTCTGTGTCGGTCAAAACTTAATACACTTGTATCATATCCACAGATATTTTTGTGAGAAATGGGTACAAGGAGCCGTGGACACCTGATGTCATTGCTAGACACTAGGTATATTGTTTAGTGTGACTATTCTTGAAGTAAAAGTTTTTAAGGCGTTAACAAAATATTTATGCAATATAGCATTCTAAGGTATATAACAAACAAGAAATACCTACATAACATTTTATTATTGAAACAATATAGGTATAATAATACCAGCCCTGTATTATATACTGCCCACTACTGAGCACGGTCCTCCTCTACTACTGAGAGGGTTTTAGGTCTTAGTCTACCACGCTGGCCTAGTGCGGGTTGGCAGACTTCACATACCCTTGAAGTTCTTATGGAGAATTCTCAGGTATGTAGGTTTCCTCAGGATGTTTTCCTTCACCGTTAAAGCGAACGATAATTGATAAACAATACACACATAACTTCGAAAAGTCAGAGGTGTGTGCCTTGGGTTTCGAACCTCCGAACATTGTCTCGGCAGACCGTTCCATTCCCAACTAGGCTACCGTCCACTTAATATAATATAAGTTACAGCTTTATATTTAGAAATAGTTTGTCTAATTTTCAAATGGGTCATTTAATGGATATGCTCAATGCTCATGTAGTACATACTGTAAGGACGAGATAGTCGCATGAACGGGCGATTCCTCGAAAAGATACCGGCAATTAATTTTAATTTACTGGTGGTAGGACTCTCATATGTAGGAGTCCGCCTGGGTGGGTACCTC
The DNA here is from genome assembly GCA_949316025.1 of Lapara coniferarum. Classification (NCBI taxonomy): domain Eukaryota; kingdom Metazoa; phylum Arthropoda; class Insecta; order Lepidoptera; family Sphingidae; genus Lapara; species Lapara coniferarum. Next base: position 41,321,285 of record OX438919.1, on the reverse strand, counting down.
CGCAATGTCTATTTCTACCGCCAAGCAGCAGTGTGCATGTACTATCGTGTTTCGGTTTGAAGGACATTGTAGCCAGTGTAACTACTGGACATAATGAGACTTAACACCTTATGTCTCAGGATGACTAGCACAGTGGAATGCCACCCAGTATTTTGGAACTCAAGGTGCTGGATGGTGTTGCTACTGTTTATGGGTGGTCGTATCGCTTACCATCAGGCGAACGGCATACTCAATAAAAAATGCAATAAAAAAATCCTAGAATAGACCTATGTCTATCCTTACACGTTGTTAAGTACAGTCGGGTCAGGGACACGTTTCGCTAAATGACTGTCTATGGCTGGCTTACGAAAGTAATGACGTTTGCATTTTATTGTATACCTAATAAAGCTCAATAATCTTTAATCTTGGAATGAAATTTATCAGTTCGCGTAAGAGGAGCTCTTGTGTTTTATCTGCGGCGCTTTACATCTACGTTTTATTTGTAACCGTCAAAATGTTAAACATTAATCCTCACTCACGTCACTCCAAATTATCTCCATTTTGCAAAATTTATATCTCCTATTGAGGCATTGAAATATTCAAGGTACAATAAAAAGTTAATGAAGGTTGTCTTATGCCTTTCGTACCAGAGATTATAATTCTATAGACGGATGCCCTTAGATATACTAATGCAAAGACTACCTTTTTTTTTTTTAACGCGGAGAAAGTGACTTATTACTACCGCCCAGCCTTCAAGGGGAAGACTGAGCGGTTATGTTGGGTTCACCGTGCTTACGACCCGACGTTGAGCCGCCCGGAGAGATGGAACCATCGGGCGACCGCCGGGCCGAGTCCCTAACCTATTATACAACGCACGGCATACCAATCAAAATTCCGCGGTGGCCATCTTCGGCGCATTAGGGACGGCTGCGGGCTTCCTCCGACTCACGTCTAAGTTGTCGTCCGCAACCGCCCCTACGCGTACCGCTAGTGCAGTCCGTCTCCTGTTGTTGGGGGGGGGGGGGGGGGGCTCAGAAGCCCCCCGGGTACCGAAGGACGCCCTCGGCGTCAACGGCAGCGTGTGGCCTATTTGCCACGCTGCCGTCCATCACGGGGGTCATAGAAGTTGGCTAAGCTAATAATAGGTGGACGGCCCCTTCCGCCCACCCGCGACCCCCGGTGGCCCCTATTAGTCGCCTTTTACGACTGGCAGGGGATACCGTGGTGGAATTCTCCAAACTCCCCCAATCCACACGGCGGGAGACGTCGGTCAGTCGTCCACCCGACGCCTCCTACGTCTCGTCTGGTGGCGGGAGGGATCACCACTGCGCTGGCGATCCCTCTCGGCACTCTCCTGCCGCGAGAGGACCACCTCGCAGAAGTGGGCCACCGCCTGCCAGGCCTCCCGGCCGCCGACCATGGAAACGACCACGGCCGGGAGCGAGAGATCTTCTCCGACGACTGCTCTGAGAGCGCTGCGTTCCTCATCCCAGGCTTCGCAAAACACCAACGTGTGTTGGGCCGTATCCAGCGGGCAGTTGTCACAACGGTGACACACGGCCGACACCTCCTTCCGTACCACTCGAAACAGGAACTCACCGAAGCAGCCATGTCCGGTGAGCACCTGCGTCAGGCGGAACGTTGCCGCTCCGTGGCGCCTGTCCAGCCAATCGGCAAAGACAGGACGCAATGCCTCTACGACCCTGAGCCCCGACGACGGGGCCTCCAGCTTGAGACGCCACTCCTCCACGGCGGCTCGCCGTAGGGAGGCCCTCTTGGCCTCCACTCCTTCAGGGCCGGCCGCTGCCCGCGACTGAACGCCTCCTCCCGCCAATGAAAGACATCGGCAAGGGATTTGGCGTCCAGGTCCCTGGGCAGAAATCCGGCCAATAAACAAGCCAATGCAGACTACCTACGAAGTTTTTTTAGGAATAAAGGCGTTATAGTCCGTCAAACCATTTATTTAACTTTTGACATTTCGGTTTCTAATCAATTGGGGATGTACTAATGCGTTACAGATTCGATTTCTTATAGCAATTGATTTAATTTATGCAGAAGTTTTGATCGATTAAACACATTGAAATGTTTTTTTGCTCAACATTTTGTATTGTTTTATAAACATGCCTAAGCGTTTAAATGTGTATATTTTCCGTTTATAAATTTATTCTGTAGGTATATATTCTATATTTAATATCATTTTATCAAAATTTTACTTGAATAGTTTATTTTATCGGTAATTATATACTAACGCATATAGAAAAGGATTTTTTAAAATTTACATTGCGACATTTTATTTTTCAATGTAAAAGTTTTGAATTATTTTTGTTACACAATCAGTGGGCTTAACGAATATCGATTGATAATTAATATCGGAGCTGAACAGCTAGTCTCTTCACTATGGAAAACAAAAACTGGCGTCCATAAAGTATTCAATTATTTTGTTTCGATTCCTTGTCAAGAATTATAAAATTTCATAGGCGTGCTTATGTCAAAAGTTAAATAAATGGTTGGACGGACTATAGGTAGTATTGTAATAGACATATTATATTACAATTTAAGTAAAATGGCGCTGGCGAATCGTACTGTATTTAAGGGATTTTGTAGCGGAAAAGGTTTTTCACCCGGGCGAAGCCGAGCAACACCTGTTTATTTATATATTATGAATTGTAGGTACTAACAAACATACATACATACATATACACTCACGCCTGTTATCCCCGAAGGGGTAGGCAGAGGCGCAACTAGTGCACCCACTTTTCGCCATTATTCCGTCCCATGATGTGATAGGGGGCGAGCCTATCGCCATATCGGGCACAAATTCCAGACTCCGAGCTGATACTGAATAGAAAGACTCAATATCACTTTGCCCGACCCGGGGATCGAACCCGAGACCTCAGCCTTGCAGTCGTACTATAATACTACTACGCCACCGAGGCAGTCTAGAGGCATTAACCGGTACCGAGGCACCGAGGTACTAACATTTTTTTAGAAAAATAAAAATGCTATCTATACTCCATCGGTTTAGGTATTTAACTAAATGCAAACAAAAAATGGCGTATGATTCCCGGGTAGTCAACATTTTCTTACTAAAGTATTTACGGAGACTGTGGTGTCAATGAAACTACGGCTTGCAGCAAACATTTCAAATTATTCAATTCATTTTAGAAACAAAACAAATAACTAACAATAACTAATTATCAGAAACAAAGCAAAAAATTTGATAAACAAAACGGCTGCAAACAAAAAATACTTTCATCCATCTACAAAATTTTAGTTTAAAATTTATAACTTATGGTTTTCATTTTTTCAGGTAATCGCTGGTCTGATGATAGTCCTCGGCATATCCGTGTATTCCCACTACCACAGCTTCTCGTTCTTCTACGAGAGCGCCAAGAGTGGAAGGTTCCTCACACCATCAGTGCTTAGTGTGTTCATTGGTTTGCTGATGCTAGTTGTGTCCTCATTTGGGTTCTTTGGCAGTTTGAAACAAAGCACATGCATGGTTAACTTGGTAAGATTTTTAATAATTCAAATATAAATAAGTGGCTTTGTCATTACGCACTATGGCGTTCGTTAATGAAATTGAGATGTGGCCTACCACATCCACTGATCCTAATCAGTCATCATTCTGTTAAAATATCGTTTATTTAATTTTCTATACGTTATATTTAAAATTATAAAAATGGTGTATGATTTAGTTGGGTGCAGTGTGAACTAATTCACTTACTATTCATTATTTTATTCTTTGTGCATAATTTTGTTAAATTGTTCGTGTTTATATGCATGCCATATACGTATTATAACGGCATCTAGCTTAAGATTAATGTGTTAATTCACTGGTTGTGGGTCTCTCGTAAACGAGGGGCCTGGTTAGGTACCGAAATGTCTTTTTCTACCGCCAAGCAGCAGTGAGCATGCAGTTTTGTTCCGGTTTGAAGGACATTGTAGCTAGCGTAATTACCGGATATTATTAGATTTAACATCTTGTCTCAGGCTGACGAGCATAGTAGATTATCACGCAGTACTAGTTACTGTTTATGGACGGATGTATCGCTTACCATCAGGCGAACAGCATGCGTGTCTCGTCATAAAATGTACGTTATGTTGGCGTTACTAAAGAAATAAATATTAATAAAAACTAAAAAGAGAAAAATATGAAAATGAAATCACGTGTAAACATAAATAAACCCGATTAATTTATTGTTTGCTTTTAAGATTTTTTCTTATTATTAGAGAAGTCTGTTCAATTACAAATTATATTCAGCCTGTTATACAAACAGTCTTGTACAATTATATTTAGATAACACGTATGAAAACTAGAATAGCTTAATATGTTTATGGGGATTCTCATTTATAAATAGATATTTAAAATATCCGTATAAAATTATCTGAACAGGATTCAATTGAGCACACATACCAGTACAAATTATGCCCAATGATTAATTTTAGATTGTGTCATGGTTTGTTGTGTAATCTGTCACATTTCTTTTGCAATGCCTGATAGCCACTTTAAAATATATATCGATGTTTCCGCGCATTTTTTGCATAAAATCTAGAAAAAAATATATCCGCAAACAACAGTTAGGTACATATTTAATTAATTTAGAAACACTATTTTTTTAAAACTACCAAATTTAGTCATTTCGATCCTTGAATTTTTTTCGACAATTTTACGGTACTAAAAGTAGATAAGCTACTTCGTTTTAAGCCCCCAGGAAGCACCAACCAGCGGGCGTAGTTTATTCTGAAGCTTTGATTTTATACTTAACTATAGCCTATGAAGCAAGAGGGGACAGCTTCAATACCCGTATCGAGTCAAATGTTTATGTTTTGCACCTCTGGGTATTGTAGCGAGTACCGACGCGATGTTAGACTTGTATCTAAACGCTAAACTGTCAAACTCATACTCATGAGAAAAGTTTTTCGCACGAGGGACAGGCAAGAATATATTAAAAAGGGAAGAATATGTTAGAAAATAATAATATTGAGACCGCATGCAATTGTTATTTATTGTCTATACAAAAATTATAAAGGGGAAAGATTTGATTATTTGTTTGCATTGTATAAGCTCCGAAATTACTGGACCGTTTTGAACAATTCTTTTAACAATAGGTAGGTATAATGCTACATTATCAGCGAGTAAGATATGGTACTTTTTATCCCGGGGAAATAAATGGCATTTTTATCCCGGAAAAACTCATTCACGCGGGCAGAGCCCCGAGCTGACGTCTGTATCCCCGATTATCAAATTGTGAAATTATGCGTTCTCTAGAAAAAAATACCTACTCATCTCTGCGAAAAACTTTCGTGGTGTGAATCAAGTTTAAAGCCGCGACACGTAAAACCATGTTATCAGGGTAATTTATATATAATCACGCCAGTTAAATAATAATTTATGAATAAAATGCCCATTACCGTAATTCTATTCGAAGACAGATACCTAATAAGGCCCAGAATAGAGTTCATTGATTTACCTCCTTATTATTAAAAATCACTGTGTAAATTATTATTACAGCTTAATTTGCATCTTATGACATTTTAAACTGCATAAACAACTAACGTGAAACCATTATAATTAAATCAATAATAATCGCAGTACTCAAATTTTATAATAATACTGCGTGGGAAAAATAAGTGGTATTACCGCTTGATGCAGGCCGCTTCTGACAGGTTGGTCGGGAAATATTTGAGGGAGGCCTATGCTCAGCAGTGGTTTTCTATAGGTTGAAGATGAAGAAAGATTAATACCACCTTTATTAAGAAATCAACACTTTTGGTGCTGACTTAAGTCGGTTGCACACCAAGAACTAAGCTAACTTAGTTTAGCTTAGCTCGCATAACTGGATAAATCACATACCTATAGGACACTGTAACACTGTGCGAAACCATCATAACCGTTCCACTCAACCCCCCCCCCCCCCAGTGGTGGTAGCGATAATGCGTTTTTCCCCGCAAAAAAAGGTATGCGAGGTAAGCTAAACTTAGCTTGGTTTTTGGTCTGCAATCGGCATTAGGGTTGCTGATTACGCCATAAATAAATAAGTATAGGTGACTTTGGTGATTCAAAAGATATATATAAGCACGTAGATATGAGTCGATGTAGCCTGCACCTCTGCTTTCTCCTTTCCACAACAACGGTACCTATTTAAATTCTTAAGCTTATTGTACATTATATTATGTTATATAGATAAATTTTAATTTCAGTACGCGTTCATATTAACCTTGTTACTCATCTTTCAAATGGTGGTTGTTATACTTGCATTCACAATTGATACGAACACAATTATGAGCTACATCAATATACCAGTCGAGAGGTATACGTACGACCCAGAAATCATGGACGAAATTGACAACCTGCAATACTCGGTAAGTTTTTTGTAAGTAAACTACTTATTTATAACAAGTTTCAGTTATTATGCCTTCACAAATAGGCTTCTAATATATTAGATTGGTAGATGCTAGATAGCTACAGTCAGCCACATAAATAGCTGACCAAATTGAAAATTTCAAATCACTTCTACGCGTTAAGTTTAATTGAAACTTTTCATTTTCTTTTTGGTAAGTAAAGTTAGTCGCCCTTATTTTATTTTTGTGAAGAGAAAACAAAATTGGTAGAACACGAAAATGTAGACCCGATGTCAAGTTTAAAATTTGTTCAGCTAGTTATATCGGTGACTGTACTAGAGGCATAATTCATACTACGAATGACCTATGCCATATATGAACATTTACAGCTATATTATGTAGTTTGTCAGTGTTGCCACCTTTCAGCTGTGTTTTCAGTCACAAACATTTGTTCTTCAAAACCTCGTAACATTAGAACAATGGGAGTAATGTTTGTACTCTAAGCCGCAGTCAGGTCACTCAGGCTGGCAAAAAGTGCATCGGAGAGTTTTTTTAGTGCCACCGAATATTATGGATTGAAGCTAACTTAAACTAGAAATTTTGAAAACAAGTTCATAACTATAGGTATACCTGTAGGTATGCTAAAAGCTATACTTTTCGCTGGTTCGACTAGGGTCTTAGGATACACAACTCTGAAGAAAGCCGCACGTGTTTACAGCAACCGTTAGTGCATTAGGTACTTCATGTGCTGTGTTGCGCACTATTGTGCAATATCAAACGCTTTTATTTATTTATACAGTCTTTTTGCACATGAGTATCACAATTTAAAATAAAGAATAAGACAAATGTAATTTGGGTACTTGGGCAATAAAAAAATCCTTGAGAAATACCATATCTCTTAGTTTGTAACTGTTATGAGTTATCATTATACATTCAGCGAAGCAGAGCTGTTATTACGATTTCTTTAGTGTTTTATAAGCATCAGGAAGTACTTTAGGTACCTTAAACTTAAATGCACCTCGACTTGACTGCCTCCGTGGCGTAGTTGTATTGCGTACGCGTTACGAGTACGATTGGCGCGCTGAGGTCTTGGGTTCGAATCCCGGGATCGAGCCAAAAATATGTGACTGGGTTTTTCCATCTTAGTGTGATACCCTGGCGTCTCGAAAAGCACGTAAAGCCGTTGGTCCTGCGCCTGATGTCTCTCCGATCATGTCGGATTGCCGTCTCACCGAACCATGAGAGTGAAGAAATAACACTTGTATAATATCTCCTGCGTACCTGGCTGATCACCGATGAGATTGGCCGCCGTGGCCGAAACTGTCTAGGATTACTTTTTTTTAAATTTACCTACTCACATTTACAGTTGGGATGCTGTGGAAGCAACTCTTATATGGACTACTTGGGTATGGACTTCAACACAAACCACTCCACGATAACGGTAGCAAAGAAAATCGAAGGCAATATGGTCTCAATGCTGATACCCACCACATGCTGCGTTGCACATAATGAGGATTACACGTTTTGCACCAGAATGTTCTCCGTCAGTTGTAAAACGGCTTTGGTCAACGTTTTAGTCCAAAACGCCACTGTTCTGGGCGTTCTCGGTGTATCAGTAATGTTTATTCAGGTGAGTAGATAAATAAATGTAGCCTATAGGCACCTATATTAGGTAGGTCCTGGTAAAGCCGTTTTTTTTCTTATTCATTTATTTAATCAAGTATGAGTGAAAACACAGATAAAGATAATGTAAGGTACAATACTGTACGATAAAGTTTTGCTCGTTAATATTAAGCACATAATAGGACCTATATTGTTAAATAGTATAGTTCTTTATTAGTAGGTATGTGCCTACTTACATCTGTGTTTAATCTTCATTCGTTCAGAAATTGTACCTCACAAGTACTGGCACTGGTGGTAGGTGTCTTATAAGAGTCCGTGTGGGTGGGTACCACCGCAATGTCTCTTTTTACCGCCAAGCAGCAGTGTGCATGCACTGTTGCTTCAATTTGAAGGACGTTGTAGCCAGTGTCACTACTGGCCATAATGAGATTTGACATCTTATGTCTCAGGATGACGAGCGCAGGCAGTGGAATGCCACACAGTACTTTGTAACTTAAGGTGCTAATGGCGTTGCTACTGTTTATGGGTACTCGTATCGCTTATCGAGCGAACGGCATGCTCGTCTCGTCATTCAATGCAATAAGGAAAAATACAGGAACACTCAAAGTGGTAAAAAAAATCGAGGGTGTACAAAAGGATGTTAGGAAGGGGAGCGATGCTATTATTAGACGCTCTGATACCCTGTCACAGCAAAATTATCATTTCACGTTAGTTTTTTGTGGGAAATTTCCCTTCGTGAACTCAACTTATTCATGTTGAAAATGATCTGATAGAGCCACAACAAAAAATACATGCATAAAGATTTCGTTTAGCTCTTTTTATTATTTTGCCATTTACAAAGTTTGTGTTCGCAGTTACTGGGAATCATATTCGCTCTGCTGTTAGCGCGTTGCATCCGTAAGATGAAAAGCGAAACTGCATTGATGGCTTGGAAGATCAGGGAGCAAATGATAATGGCCCGAGAAGCCGAGGCAGAGAACAAACAGGATAAGACAGTGTATATAGCACATGCAGACTCCAGTTTAGCTTAAAATATGATATTCCTTTTTAAATCTCGAATAAAGCTGAGTTTCCATTACGCAAGTAGGTTGCATGCAGTAGATACCTACAACTTGTTTATAGCTTGTCTTGAACGCAAGTACGACGTCACACCTGTATGCTAGGATTAGCACAATGGAAACGCAGCTTTATTAGGTATACTCCATCGGTTAGGTACTTAACTGAATGTAAACAAGAAATGACATATGATTCGTGAGTAGTAAACATTTTCTTACGAAAGTATTTACGGACTGTTGTGTCAATGAAACTACGGCGTACAACAAACACTTAAAATTATGAAAATCACTTTAGAAACAAAACAAATAACTAACAACAACTAATTATCAGACACAAAGCAAAAAATATTATAAATAAGCAAATTTCGGAAGTGTATCGATAATTGATCTCTAGTTAACCGATTAAATTAAAGAGCGGTCAGTGCCGTGCTACGTGATAGTCGTACTCTTAAATTTTGTAGGGTTATCTATTACGATTCATTGGAAAACTGTTTAGTCTGCCTGTAGTATTAGCTCTTTTTCAGTGGACAGGTTGAGATCTTTTATAAAATATTGTTATGTATGATATTTAATTGTGTTCGTACAACAACTTTAAAAACGGGAATAACAGTGCTAAGTGTTGTGTAAGGTTATGAAGACGTTTATTTTGAAATGAAGTGTTTGGTAAAGAGAAATGGACAGGTAAAATACCTTTTTTATCGTTTATTTACATTTAGTTAAATTCCTAAACAGATGTAGTATAGTATTATTTAAATGTCTAATTACTATGTTACTGCGACCAATTAATAAGCTTAGATAGTTTATTTTATGTAAAAACTCGTTTATTTCAAGTAACTTATTAAAATTATTGCAAAACTTTAATTAAAATTGTAATAATACGATGAAAATTGTTAAACTTGTATTTTTTGTTAGCTTGTAAATAAAGAGCATTCAATAAACTTTTTTTTGTGAAACACTAACAGTGTTTTTTATTCGTGTCTGGCCAATGATGTTTTTTTACCTATAATATATAAAATATGCTAGGCCTTAATGGTATTTAGTCGAAACGTGATATAAATATATACGTGGGTATCATTGATGTATTAAGTATAGAAATTAGGCATGTCTATCGATTTCGTCACATTTGATATTCCATACTTGCTTATCTTTTTCTGTGCAGAGTTGTTCAAGGGAAAATAAATGACTAATAAGTGATAGTCCACGATTCATGGTGGCCTTGCCTCTTTACATGCAATTAATATTTTTGTCTTAACTGAAAAAGGAAAAAAATGGAATACCATAATACTCTATATCTATTCTCCTATGTACTTGTAGTGGCAGGTCTAAATAAGTTTTAAATATTTTTATTTGCATGTACTCTTTCTTCAATCCAAATATTTTATTAAAATAAATATCATTAATTTCACAATACCTTGAAATAACTCATATTTTTTTGTAAATAGGAATGTTTTTTATGATTTAAAACACGCTCAATTTGTACGCCTGAACGCACATTACAACGTCTTAAAAACTGAAGTGTTAAAACGTTTCCTACGTAACAAATATAGTATGACTCTTAATTATAGATTAGCATACGAGAAATAAACAAAGCTAACCTGTTCAAACTCAAATTATTTTTTTTCTTTAATCAAATAGTCGTTTACAAGCTCTTTTGAATCGTCACGAGTCTACCACCGCTTCGTGTTATCGTTGTGAGAAGAAGCGACGCAACAAACTCCTTCAGCAAATATTAGCAAGTTCTGTCAATCCATCCACAAGCATACATTTGAAAAAAAACAACAAATATACTTCTACTCACTGGGTCTTTATTTATCATAATAAATTGATACTACACTAACACAAACAGTAAATGCTTAAAAAATAATTACCTAGTTTATTAAACTAACATAATCACGTATGTTTGAATTGCGAGTGCTCTTTGGTTTAAAAACAGCACAATGCTTCAATGACGGTTACGAACCGTTACGTTTGAAATACAACCTACCTGGGCTATATTAAAAGGTTAGGCCATATTTCAAATTTATTACGCCCATCATATATATTTTGATCACATAGATCAGTGGGGCTAGGACGTGAAAAAAAAACACGATGCGTCTCCGCTTCGTTTTATTGTGATTGGTTGAGTGACTGACGTATCGGTATTTTGATGTTTGTGATTGATCAAGAGACCGATACGTCAGTCTCTCAACCAATCACAATAAAACGAAGCGGAGACGCATCGTGTTTTTTTTTCACATCCTAGCCCCACTAAATAGGTTTACAAATAAGTGTCGATCTCAATACCCGTACTCACGAACAATATTTTGAGGACTCAGTGCGTCGAACACATAAGGTCGACAATTTCTTAGTTTTCTTTGGCTTTACTTTAGTTGGCTTTCATTTTTTATCTGGTCGTATCTCACCCAGTTCTATCCTATGGCTACGCACTGCAAAAGTTTTCATGCCAAAAGCATATTTTTAATCATATAATTTCTCTTTACTAGGTAACGTTAGTGAATACGGGCGTCAGTAATTCCATAACAGTCTGACGACAGGTACAGTATAAATTATAGTTGGTTACTTTCTCAACCTTGTATCTTAATTCTTGACAAAACGTTTTACAGGCGACAAATTAAAAAAAAAAAGGTTTTAATGAACGAGTGCATAGGTTTTTTTATACGCGGCTGGCAGTAACGCCACTGCATCAGGGGGTCTAGACAAAATCCCTTTTCTGTTAGCGTTTACGGTTGCAGTACAACTTGTTAGTCGACACATTTATGCTGGCGGGCTAGCCTGTTTTAAACCGAATATAGGTACTTAAACGCTGATCTGATGTGTACGATGGTCGCTATAAGGATAGATATAAATTAATTTTTTTTTAATACTATTTGATAAGTAATTTAAAAGACACATTTTTTGGTGTCTTTTACTCATAAGTAAGCTAATTTAGTTTTGAAAAACTAAATTGTTATACAAAGTTGAGAAATAAACAAATTCATTAAGTTAGGTTTAGAGGTGATCATTAAACGTTATAACTGTTAATTTAACTCATTATAAAAAAATAGCTGTTAATTCTATTAACTACTATTGCAATATTCATTAAACGTTTAAACTAATGAACGGACTGCGGAAGCAGTTAATGCCATCTGTTAATTTATCATAGTTATAACTGTTAAACATAGAAAAATGCTAATAACGCCTCTATAGGATATTTATTAAATGAAATTTAATACTACTAATAAGCACAAAAATGATATTTTTTCTTTAGCTAAGACTTAAATTATGTCTTGTCGTGATTTGTGAACAATAAAATGGCCACTTGCAATGATTGCGAAAATAATTTTATTTAGGTAACGTCAGAATTGATAAAAGTGGCCGCCATTTTGAATTTCTTTGTTTTAAGGTCAATTGACCTCAAAATCGGTATGTGGGTATAACTTTAATTACCAAAGACTGATCCAATGTCGGAATCGAAAAAAGTGGCCGCCATTTTGAATTTCTTTGTTTTAAGGCCAATTGACCTCGAAATCGGTATCTGGATATAATTTTAATTACCAAAGACTGATCGAATGTCGGAATCGAAACAGTGGCCGCCATTTTGAATTTCTTTGTTTTAAGGCCAATTGACCTCAAAATCGGTATCTGTGTTTAACTCTAGTTACCAAAGAGTGATCCAATGTCGGAATTGAAAAAGTGGCCGCCATTTTGAATTTCTTTGTTTTAAGGCCAATCCACCTCAAAATCGATATCTGGGCAGGCCTGTAGGTACAAAAGACGGATCCAATGTTAGAATTGAAAAAAGTGGCTGCCATTTTGGATTTCTTTGTTTTAAGGCCAATCCACCTCAAAATCGATATTTGGTCATGGCTTTAGGTACAAAAGACGGATCCAATGTTAGAATTGAAAAAAGTGGCCGCCATTTTGAATATCTTTGTTTTAAGGCCAATCGACCTCAAAATCGATATCTGGGCAGGCCTGTAGGTACAAAAGACGGATCCAATGTTAAAATTGAAAAAATTGGCCGCCATTTTGAATTTCTTCGTTTTAAGGCCAATCCACCTCAAAAGCGATATTTGGTCATGGCTTTAGGTACAAAAGACGGATCCAATGTTAGAATTGAAAAAAGTGACCGCCATTTTGAATTTCTTTGTTTTAAGGCCAATCCACCTCAAAATCGATATCTGGGCAGGCCCGTAGGTACAAAAGACGGATCCAATGTTAGAATTGAAAAAAGTGGCCGCCATTTTGAATTTCTTTGTTTTAAGGCCAATCCACCTCAAAATTGATATCTGGGCATGGCTTTAGGTACAAAAGACGGATACAATGTTAGAATTGAAAAAAGTGACCGCCATTTTGAATTCCTTTGTTTTAAGGCCAATTGACCTCAAAATCGATACTGGGCATGACATTGATAGTTAAAGTCATAATTAATGTTAGACTTAAGGAAAGTGGTCGCCATTTTGAAACAAAGATTTTAAGAATGATTGGATTTAAGATAGATATTTGGGCTTGTCTTTAGACAAATAGAATAAATCGAGGTTGAAATTTCAAGAACTGCATTCCATGTTAAATGTTCTTGTTTTAAGGGCTATTGGTTTTAAAATCAAACTCCGCTGGACATGGCCACAACCTATAGTAGGTTATAGAACTTTTAAATCATATGGCCACCATCAATGCCTATTCAATTCTCTTCAGTAACGATATCGCAGGTTTGTTATGTCGCAAAATAAAGAATTGAAGAATAAAGAAGTGGCCCGTGGCAGCAAACAGCAAATAAAGTAAATTCTTCTGTGAAAGCATCAAAATCGGTTAAAAATCAGGGAGTCGCTAACAATTCAACTATTGCTATAAGAATAATTAGCCGCGTAGTAGAAATTATCTTACTATATTTTTCTTCCCCCACATCTTTATGCCCTGTTGGTTGACCATGCAATTAATGTATCTTTTTTTTATTTACACCCCTTCACCAGACTTAAAAGGCTACTCACGTTGGTTACCTTATTAATTTTTTAAAGTATTTAATTTTGATGTGACTGCGTATTAAAATTGTTAAATTAGTAAAATTACAACCTCGATTTATTCTATTTGGCTAAAGACAAGCCCAAATATCTATCTTAAATCCAATCAGTCTTAAAACAAAGAAGTTCAAAATGGTGACCACTTTTCTTGAGTCTACCATTAGATCTGTTTTTTTACTAACGATGGCATGCCCAAGTATCCATTTTGACGTCAATTGTTCTTAAAACAAATAAATTCGGAAATGGTGGCCACTTTTTTCAATTCTAACATTGGATCCGTCTTTTGTACCTTAACTATTAATTTAACACGTTATTTTTTTTTAATGTTTAACTATAACCATTAATAATTTTTAACCATCAATCACATCACTAGTTAGGTTACAAAGCTGTGAAATATTGATACGGCGCTAAAATGCTATTTTTATTATTGAATTGAAAAAATATAAATGAAATCGCTTTAAAATAATTGCCATTAAATATCGCGTACAATATCCGACTACGAAACAATAAATAGGTCCCAATTACGAAGACACCGAGTCATTGTACTTTGATAAATGAAAGTAAGAATTAAAACAGCCAAATATTTGATTAACCTAGAAAAACTACGCTGAAAGGTACAATATAATCAGCATATTTTATCTTATTGATAAAATGATAACATAGATAGAATATGTGGTTGTGTAAAAGATTGTGCCTTCTAAAATAAGCCTTATGCACATAAACTTAAAATTTCTTGACTGTAACTTTATCCATCTAATTATTAATAATAGTGCTAGAAACATTATATGATTGTGAAGGATTTGAGCTAGATATATCGCACGCCCAGATCAATGATGAATAATTACGGTATATTGTGTAAATCGGCAAAATTTGCCGTTTCACAAAAAACTTAAAACACGATTTTCAGATTTTATCGAGATAATCCAGTATTGATCTGGGCGTGCGATATTTACACAAAATTATATCATAAGGCAACCCGCACTAGGCCAGCATGGCGGATTAAGGTGGATTAGGCCAGCATGGAGGCCCGGGCTCAGCAGTGGGCAGTATACAGGGTCATTTTGACATTGCGTTACTAAATGAAACCACATACTTATCTCCTTGAAAACAACACTTTCCATTCAGTTATTTTAACTATAGATGTAAAATAAAAATTTATAAGTTTCGAACAAAATAAATATCAATAAAAAGTAACTTTAAGTTTACACGCCCTAATGACACTACTACTACTCTAAGAGGATTTGTCGCAGCGGCAACATCATACTTTCAGTCAGAAATATACTCACGTACACGCCATATTCGCACTAAACAAAAAAAAATTAAAAAAATCAAGAAAGTCAATCTATCTATTTTTGGTCAAAATATTCGTTTCTCATGGATGATTTTTGGCATAATGTTAGCAGACGCAAAGACGAGTATGTGGTTTCATTTATTAACGCAATGTCAAAATGACCCTGTATAATACAAGGCTGGTATGTTATGGTATATATCATAAGGCTATATCAGAGTCCAAATTTGCAGTGCAAACTTAGTCTATTTAAATTTCTAATGTAGTTGAAAACAAATTTAAAGCAATAATAATATTGCAGGTATATTTAACAAAAAAAATAAATTTACTATGTTGACCAGCCAACATCCTTCATCAAACTTAATTATTGGTCTTAAATGAGTCATTTTGGACAAATAAAAAATGTCAATTGACTTAAAAATCTTACTAATATAAAAACGCGAAACTTTGTAAGAATGTATGTATGTTAGTTGCTCTTTCATATTACTCTTTCACGCAAAATGTAAAGCAGGACTTTTATCCCGGAAAAACTTTATAACACGGGCGGAACCGCAGGCAAAGCTATCTAGAAAAAAGTAGGCAGTCAAACATGCAGCTGAAATATGCCCACTTATTTATTATCAAATGTTGACTTATAACCAAAAAAATCACATCAATTACTACATAATATTAAACAATCAAAAAGACATTCGACAATAATTTAATCAATAAATAACTTATGTCCACACTGGATGTCTTGTTTCAATATCATCTCATGATTCCAGAATATTTTTGCTCTTTCAATGATTTCCTTGCCTAGCTCTTGATATTCTCCGCCCGTCAAATATGGAGGAGTGAATTCACGGTATGCAATACATACTCTTCTTGATGTAATATCCTCACGGAGTACGCAGTGTTCCCAGTTATATCGTGGCTCTCCGTAAATGATAATTAATGATCTCCTGAAAAGTGAAATAAGGATATTATGTTACTATTTTTTTAGCACTACAAAATAACACAAAGTGTCTCCACTGCAGCTGACGGTAAGTGGCTCCAAATGGAGTTTTGACTGACAAGAGATGATCACCCCATGCCAATGAGCCTGTTTAAGCCAGATACATACAGGCTGATTCTGGAACGCGACACACTGATGTGCACATTTTGTATGGTGGTCACTATCCAGCCGAATACAAGGTATCCTACCAACAGCAAATAAATAAATCCTACTAATATTGTAAACGTGAAAGTTTGTAAGTATGTATGGATGTTTGTTGCTCTTTCACGCAAAAACTACTCAACAGATTTAGATGAAATTTGGCACACGGGTAGATCATGTCCTGGATTAACACACAGGTAACATTTTATTCCGGGAAAATAAAAAGTGGGACTTTTATCCCGGAAAAACTTTTTAACGCGGGCAAAGCCGCGCGCGAAATATAGTAGAAAATAATTATTCATTTTTAACCCTAGAAAGATAACCTACGTCGAACTGAAGTAATCGATTTTGAAAAATTGATATAACTCGCTCGTACCATGTTTAATTTTTTTTCCTAATAAAATGTGAAGTAAATAGTTATGTTTTTCATTTATCTTATGTATAATAGAATATATTACAATGAATATTACATACTAGCTTTTGCCCGCGGCTCCGCCCGCGTGTATGAGTTTTTCCGGGATAAAAGTCCCGCTTTATATTTTCCCGGGATAAAAAGAAGCCTATGTGTTAATCCAGGACATGATCTACCCGTGTGCCAAATTTCATCGAAATCCGTTCAGTAGTTTTTGCGTGAAAGAGGAACAAACATCCATACATCCTTACATCCATACATTCTTACAAACTTTCGCCTTTATAATATTAGTAGGATGTAAACATGACATATACATAACCGAAAATATGATCACTCAAAATCCATATGTAGAAATGGCGTATGGTTATCTTTAGTGTATAGTGAAATATGGTTATCTCTCTAGGGTTAATATGAGAATTTATAAGCCATTCGAATTTTTATAGGGGTTTAATATGCATTATTTAGCTATAGTATGATATCACTTAATAAAAGTCACCCACAAAACACAAGATAGATAGAAAGTTGCATTATTTAACCGTCTTTCTATGAACAACTATATCTTCAGTGTTATCATTGAGTCAAATTGGCCTTAAGGCATCCATAAGACAAAGGCTTTTCACATATAAAATAACAATAACTGCCTTAAAGATTTTAATATTACAACAAATACTTCTATTATGTCTATAATTTTAGTAAATAAGCTTTAGGAACCAATAATTTATTAAATAAAAATTACAATATTAAATGTATAAATTGTTTCAATAGCCATTAATGCAATAAAAACTGATTTTAACTGACATATTTAGCTTGAATATATGGCTCGAAATCAAATTTAGTTTAACATAAATATCTCATTAGTGCCAATTTAGACATAGCATTATGATGCAATATTATGCCACCTTTTAAATTAATTGAATAAACAAAATAATTAATATACTGAATAAAAATCAAGAAAATATTTTAATTTGAATAACACTAAGTATTTTTATTTAGATATACAATCTATATATATAAAAGAAAGTGGTGTTAGTTACACCACTTATAACTCAAGAATGGCTGAACGGATTTACCTGAAAATTGGTGGAGAGGTAGCTTAGAACCAGGAGACGGACATAGGATACTTTTTATCCCGGGAAAATATAAACCGGGGCTTTTATCCCGGATAATTGTTTTCTGCCAGTGGAACCGCAAGAAAACAAGTATAGAGATATTTCGAGATCCAGTTGAGGACATAATTACTCTTATCCCGGAAAAAGATAAACCGGGAATTATATCACGGATTTTAATTTCTCGCGAGTGGAGCCGCCACGACTAAACCACTGAACCGATAGCGATGCAATTTGGCAGGGAGATAGTTTTAAACCCTGGGAAGAATCTAGGCTACTTCATATCCCGGGAAAATATAAACCGGGACCTTAATCTCGGAAAATAGTTTTTTGCCAGTGGAACCGTATGAAAATAAGTATGGAGATAGTTTGTGATCCAAAGGAAATCAATCTCAAGTTTGAGTTACATCTCAAGTAGACATAATGTATGAACAGTTCAATACATTATGTCTACTTGAGATGTAACTCAAACTTGAGATTGACCTATTAATACCGCCCATAGGCTACTATTATCCCGGAAAACAGACACCGGGAATTTTATTCGGGATTTTTTTCCGGAAAAAAATATGGTTAGGTATTATTTACGGGGGGGTGGGGGTGTTTAGGGATTTTAAAATTTCGTTAAATAAGGACTCATTTGGTGGCAGGGAGGTTTTTTGCAAGAAAATTCCGCGGAAAATTTGAAAATTTAAGAATACTTAACCGCCATATTAAACGTGTATGTCACTGAATTCCTTCTAAGCGGCTGGACCGATTTTAATGATTTTTTTGTGTCCTCAGGTGGGTTTGAGAATAGTTTCGATTAACAATTAGATCCGGTAGGTGGCGCTGTACTCGGGTTTTAGGATTTCATTTCCTTTTTAGGGCAGGACAACGTCTGTCGGGGCCGCTAGTAATAATATATATAACTGGAACAATAACAACTTACTTCCCCTGATAATGTACGGCTAATAGACAGATATTTTTTGTATGAATCTGGTCATTATTACCCAATAATATATGCAAAATATATGGTTTAATGTGCTAGTACCAGTTTTTTGTTTTATCAAAATAAGTCATAAAATGTTTTACAACAACAGGTAAAGTATACATACATTTAAATTTATTAAAATACTTTGCTTTTCAATAGTTACAACACAATCATAAATCAATCATGCATTGCAAAAGTGTTTTAAATGTTAAATTTATTACAGTTTATTGCACAATGAGGCAATATAAGTAACAACTTGAATATGGTTAAAAAATGCATAGACAGTAAGAAAATAAATAATGAATGGGCAAAATGGTTATACTAACTACACACCCTAAATGATATCATATAATAAGTAAAGCTTATTGCACAATGTTATATTCTGTTGAGTTAATTTTAACCTGATGTCATGACTGTTAAATGGCATTGAAGTTCATTTACATTCAGAATATGGGTTATAATTTTTTAACATTGAGCAACATATTTGTTCAAACAATTGTGGTCAGAATATGCTTGTATAATCATTTATATTTGAGACATTTCACAAGCATTTCCTAATTTTCATAAATAACTCATTCTAGGTTGGAAGTATACTATTTAATCCATTACCTTGGCATTGGTATCCTGATGATGGCTTCCATAGTTAACTGTGATTTAGAGATTTCCAATGGGTTACTGTTTTCTTTTTCCCAATCGTTTAAGAATCTGCCATCCCTGCTCAGCAATGCAGGATATTCTTCAGCACAATATAGATTATATTTCTTATTCTCACCTTTAAATCGCGTCATTGTTAGAACTGTGTCTGACAAACAAGTTACCGTTGCGATTCTCTCGCCCCACACCCAGCAATCGTCGATATGAGGATCTATAGACGCACCTTTTCTTGGATCATATTCCAAAGAACACTGTTCTATCACTTGATAGCCTTTTAACAGATCAACACTGTTGAATCTTTCTTGTATAAACTTAGAAAATCTTGGAAATCCTCCGAACTGACCGGGCACAAGCTTTTTCTTTTTAAAATTAGCCTTTGGTCCATAGTTTTGCTTCCTTCGCCCGCTCTGTGAAATGTCCCACGGTATCTCGTCAATATTTTCCATTAAATCTTTTTCTTCATTTTCACTTAGAAAATCTAGTTGAATATACACACCAGGGTATTCTATAGGTTCGCCTTGATGATACGGATGCTCCTTGTAAGAGTCTATATCCCATCCTTTCCAAGCTTTGTTGCAAAATGGACAATAAACATAACCTTTTTCGTGGTCAAGTTTAAGTTGAAGTTTTAAATTCTCAGCGCCGTATTGAGTTTCGCATATCAAACAGGTTCTGCAGCCTTTGCAACCACATGGTCGTGGTTTCGTCATGATACTAATGTTTGAATTCAACACTCAATAGAACACATACATAAAAATCGTACCGATCACAGAACAGAGATAGAGATAGAACTATAAAGTGGGCGTAACCTTTGATACACTAGTTTAGAATGCAGTACAAACTCACTGTTTGAACGGTCTCAGTCGTCATTGCGCATTGTCAAAGGTTTAATGATTGGAAAAAATATTTAAAAATATTAAAATGCCCTATTATGCTATTCTGGAATGCAAAAATAATAGCCGTACCAAAAATGTGTCCCACGGAGGTATTTCGTACCATCGGTAAGTAATATTTTCTGGTATATTGCTATTTAGTTGAAAAATGTATCTTGATTTTCTATGTCAAACATGACACAAAAATTACAAATTAAAATGTTCCTTATTCTTTTCACTATATGGTTAATTGTCGCAAACGAAAATCAGTTGTTCTAGAATGATTTGTCACCAATTCATAATGTCATCGCTACTCAATTAGTGCATGCGTGGTCGATAAAATATTATCGATAATTATTAATTTTTCACTGAAGCGTTATGTTATGCAGAAAAGTACGAAAAGTTATCTGATGCATGATCCGCTTGTGATGCATAGCTGTGGTCGATATAATAATTAATTAATGAAACAATACTAGATTGTTAATTTTCAGTTTTCCAAAAGATCAATTTATTAAGGAAAGTTGGATCAATGCTACGGGAAGGTTAAATTGGTTTCCTTCCAAATTTTCCGTAATATGTTCAGAACATTTTGTAGAAGATGTGTAATGTAAAAAAAAGGGGAAATCAATATTTTAAAGTGAATGCAGAAGCTCATATAAATATTCTAATTCATCAATCAATAAGAAAGCCACACACCATAATATTTATTTTATTGTTTTATTTTACTACATAAATTTATAAAAAAAACTATAGGTTATTATTTAAAAATACCCTTTTTAATCTTATCTTACTTCTTGTCTTATTTTAGTAATATCATAAATGCAAATGTTTTTGGAAATTTTTGGATCTCTGTATGTCGGGATGTTTGTTTGGTTTGTATGTTTCTTAGAAGTAAACTCAGATATTTGGCACACGAGTAGATCATAATACCCTTTTTTTTCGCGGAGAAAGTGACTTATTACTATCACCTAGCCTTTCAAGGGAGGCGACTGAGTGGTTTTGTTCGGTTCACCGTGCCTTACGACCCAGCGTTGAGCCACCGGGCCGAGTCCCTAACCTATGTACAACGCACGGCATGCCAACTAAAACTCTGCGGTGGCCTTCTTCGGCGCATTAGGGACGGCTGCGGGTTTCCCCGGGCTAAAGTGTCTAAGTTGTCGTCCGCAGCCAGATCATAATACCCTGGATTAACACATATAGGCTACTTTTATTCCGGTAATTTGCTCCCATGGGATATAATGGATATTTTTTCTATGCGTCGTACTGCGTTTTAGGGGCTTTTCTAACGGGAAAAGCTTTTTATTGAGACAACACATAGTTTTAAATAATTGTTTTTAATTACATATAAATGTGCCTGTCTGCTTTATAGGTTAACAATGTTTGATCAGCTATGTTACTTGATATTATATTATGAGTATTACTTGATATCTCATCGTTAATGTTATTTCTTAGGGTGGTGGATTCCAAAGTAAACCTGAAATCATAAATTTAAACGCAGGCGTATCTTCTTCAAACGAAGCACAAGAAATTGTTGCCCCCAAAAAGCGTAAAATATTACCGAGTCAGATCCAGGTACAAAATTAAACAACTTTTGCTTGACGAGACGAGCATGTCGCTCAACAAGCGATACGACCACTCATAAACAGCACAAAGCACTATTCAGTTTGGAATCAATGCAGTTACGCCGAGACATTGCCTCACTTAGTGTATTCTATCGTCCGTGTCTTGGTGAGTGCTCTGGACAAAAGTTTAACCTTAGGCCATCCTCACACTTCCTTAGGGGAACCACGCGTGCTGGCTTGCGAAACCACTGCTTAGTGATTTCTTCTATCTCAGCCCATATCAATCGGGTTAAGAAGTTCGTAATTTTGCTATTAAACTGTGGAACAGTTGCCGGGCACGAATGTTTCCAAGTCTTATGATATTGGGTCCTTAAAACGGAACTTGCAGAAGCTATTAGCAGGCCGGCATAATTCTGCTGTCCGTCAAAGGATATTTTCTTGCCTTGCCGGTTGACGTTTTGCTTAGACGTGAAGTCTACTCTTACTCTCTTAACCCCAGCAGTGAAATCACTATGATAAGTATATATACTTGTCGGAGACAGTGACGGCCGATATCGATACACGTAGGTTCACATAATAAAAGTCACAAATGAATTCTCTTTAACTCGCTATTTATTGTTCGTTGGTCAATTATTGCGTAATAAACTGTTCACAGAGTACAATACCACGTCAGGATTCATTATTAACTTTGGTTATTATAACACACTGCATATTGAGGCAATTACTTCAACAAACTTCGCAACTCTAAACGACTCACCTAGTAACAACCCGAATTAACATAGTAACCGCTTTACTAAGCACTGACAGATATGAAAACCACCATAGTTACCACTTAGTAGTGATCTACGCCGTACTAGTAGCTTCAAATGATTCGGCACTCGTTTTTATACACCCAAATGTCGCTCCCACTACGAGTTCGACATACCGACTGGTTTATCGCACGATTATTATTTCATCTTACCCGACGTAATATAATCAGACACCCTCAATGAAATTAATAAAAAGGAATCTGCCGACACGGCCATTCTGACCAGACACACGTCCTCGTGTGTTGCTCTGAATGATACAAAATACGATCATGTACACTTAACACTCTTCAAAACAATATAGTTGAAAATTACAAAAACGGTTGAAGGTTCTATATCGTTAACCAAACTCAAACCAAATAAACCAACCAATTAAGCCCTGCATGTGATCTCTGCCAGTAACCTCTAGTTACTCTCATATGCGAACCCCCATGGGAACGCCGAGTCTCTCCCGGACTCTATGGTTTCCTTTGAAACCCGACCTCCGCCAGAGCCTCCCGCGCACCGCGCATCCACGGATTGCTTACACAGCAAATACCGACTTCCAACGGACTACGGCTACGAAACGATTACTGGTACGGTCCACTCCAGATCACCATGCAAACTTAATTACTCTCAAGTGTCACTACCACTTGCCTCTGCTTCAATTTAATCGATTATCTCAAAACTTAACCTTCAAGCATTTTTCGCTAACGCACATTTCATAAAATCATGAAAATTTAACACTTCAACTAATTAAATGACAATTTAAAATTCCAATTAAAGTGCAAGAATCCAACAGAAATTTTAAAACTTAGGAATTAATACCGCCGTGAATTTAAAATTATTTCTGTAGTCATAATGTGACCATAATCGATAAGCAAAGAAAGTTATCGCTGTGACCATTTGCACAAGTTACTACAGTCAGTCGCTTGCATCGCCAAGACGTCAAGGAAAAGCTCGCAATGTGTCTCCCTGAGTGCAAGGGATTTAAGAAACAAATCTCATTTTAAAATTCAGTTAAATCACGTATAGTGACATGGACCTCCTGACATGTGATCGTTCTCTTACGTACGTTTTTACAAAATAGACAGCACCCCCAAATCGCCCTTCCGCCATCACTTCCTAGTACCTCCTAACAAGAGAGAAGTAGTGACGGTAACAAACTCTCAAGGATACAGCTGTCCAATAGTTATTAGAACTGTATACAATGCAAACAATTCTTATCTAAACGGAGATCAGTGCCTATGATCAGCAGCAGTTTCCCCTGGGAAGTGGCTCAGTAGCTCCATTGCACTGCACACCGTCCTCGAACCGGAACAGACATGTCACACGCGGCCACACCAGCAGCAATTTCCAATTCCTGCAAACAGAAAATAAACGCAGCAGCATCACATCGCTCGGCTTATTCTGACCTTACATTAAGAATCCTTATGTTACTACAATGACTATTTTGATTATTCTAGATTACCATCAGTACCAAATTTGCTACAATGATTTAGACCTAGTAAGTGATCACGCTATAGTCTCGCAATACACAGGCTACACATAGTGAGCTGATTGTAATGTATTCGCTATTCTCACAATACAAGAATCTGGTCTAAGTCACGTCATTAACCCATCACGCTCTAAATCGTAAATAGCACGTAAATCGCAGTTGAACAATTTACAAAAATGGCTGAAGGTACTAAAACACAAATCTCGATTTATTACTTGTTCAGTTTACTACACGAATTCAAGATACACTAAACGCTCAGACATCGTACCTCCATGCACGATCCTCCCGGGACATCTCCATCGTACGTTCCAGTACCTACTTGTGCCACCATGCACCAAGCTTTCCAGGACAACCTCCATCGGGCGTTCCAGTGCCTACTTATGCTACTACGCACAAGGGTTCTGGGATATCCCTCCATCGTGCGTTCCCCTCTTGGGCACGCAAACATCGAGTTTCCCATTCGTGTGCTTCCTTCGAGCACCATCCGCACTAAGATACGCATACATCGAGCTTCCCGTACTTGTGACTCCTCTGAGCACAAACTGTACTAGGATACGCATACATCGAGCTTCCCGTACTTCTCTCCCGCGAGCACTAGGCAAAGTGTTGATTATTACTTTAATCAACCGTCTTATCTATTTTGTTCTACCGTTGAACGTTTCAATCACTACTTGACCTTCAGGCATTTTTACAACCATCACAGGAACAATTTAAATCTCAATACACAACAAAATGAAAACTTCTCACCAGAGTGCGCATCGCCAAGAGTACTCGGTTCAGCAGCGCGAGAAGCGCGCAGTTCAGCAGCGCACCGCATCGCCAGGAGCGCGCAGTTCCGTGGCTTTCCGTTATCTGCGCAGATTGGAGTGCGCGTATCCGCACGACATGGACCGCGCGTCTCCGCACAGCCTGAAGTATACTGCTCTGCACTGGGAACACTACACAGATCTCTTGTTCCTGCAAGCAAAGAAAAACCAAAACAGAAACACGCACTATGCGAATTACATATGAAAATGGCTATCCTTTTTTTTTTACACTATTTACGGTACTTTACTTATACTCACAAATTGATTGTTACGTCCAAGAACTAGGTACATGACTAGTAAACGAAATCCCAATATTTTTAGAGATTACCAAAAAAAAATAAAAGAAAACTTAACACTCAAATTAATAAGGAATACGGGTCATACGATACCAAACTTCTTCTACCGCTCCAGTAAGGATATCTGTCGTCCAGTTAGCCACACGTGATACGCGATGCAGCAGTTAACATCAACCGGTACTAGACAACCGTGCAGTCACGTTGTCCGGGACACCAACTACGACACACCATACGCAGCACATCTACCGGAACGCTTGATCACCAACAGGAACGCTCCAGTACCAACAGGAACGTTTGAACACCAATAGTTCAATCGCGGTACACACGCAGATTCTTGTTCATTCGAAGTCGTATGCACATGACGTCACAAACGAACATGCGATGGTTATGTTTCACACGTGGTCACTTTTATTCACGTTGTAGTCTAGTTCTTATTCCGATATTACTCAGTGCAAATTCTTTTTCTTCACATGAGTTGCGGGTAGTTAATTAATATCTCCATAGTAACAGTATTTGCGTTTCACGCATTTGCGGGAACAGGCTCATCTCACTTCTGATGTCGGAGACAGTGACGGCCGATATCGATACACGTAGGTTCACATAATAAAAGTCACAAATGAATTCTCTTTAACTCGCTATTTATTGTTCGTTGGTCAATTATTGCGTAATAAACTGTTCACAGAGTACAATACCACGTCAGGATTCATTATTAACTTTGGTTATTATAACACACTGCATATTGAGGCAATTACTTCAACAAACTTCGCAACTCTAAACGACTCACCTAGTAACAACCCGAATTAACATAGTAACCGCTTTACTAAGCACTGACAGATATGAAAACCACCATAGTTACCACTTAGTAGTGATCTACGCCGTACTAGTAGCTTCAAATGATTCGGCACTCGTTTTTATACACCCAAATGTCGCTCCCACTACGAGTTCGACATACCGACTGGTTTATCGCACGATTATTATTTCATCTTACCCGACGTAATATAATCAGACACCCTCAATGAAATTAATAAAAAGGAATCTGCCGACATACTCATTATAATTTATTGCAAACTAGCTATATAAGCTGTGTAGCTAATATAGTATGTGTAACATACATATCTGCAGTATTGAAATTATAAAGTAGGAATTTAAAATATATACTTAAAATTTAAAATAATATTTAATTTACTGAGTTAAAATTGTATTCAAGACAGTTCCAACAACTTTTCCAGTACTTATCAAATTAATATTATATAATTTTGTTATAAGTCCATTTCATTTATTAATGTTAGTTATAAAACAAACACCATCGATAGGTTTACAAAAAGGTAACGTATGGGTGCAACACTATTACCGGCATGCGTAGCGTACTGGGTGTCATTCAATAACTTATCTTAAAACAACTGCCATTGAGTTCTTATGAATGCCATTGCGATTATACGCCATCTCGCGTGGACTAGCGGTATGAAATCGAATTAAAATCAAAATTCAGACTGAAGGAATAATGTCGTATGAAGTCATGTGAATTTTTAGAATACGAAGTTTATATAATGGCATTAAGGTTAAATTTAATGCAAATGATTTTGTATTATACGCTTTATCTTTATTGGTGATTTTGGCCAATCATAATGAAGAGATGATAGTATGCGAATATATGCATGTGTGAGTTTGGCGACACTGGTTTTCTTAGTAAATTGATACTAAACTCTATCCATTCTATCTTTAATTCGTGGTACCGATGGCCGATTGACATTTGTTTTTGGCAAAAATGACAAACAAATGACAACACTTGACAATAGTCGCGTTCCGATAATACGTGTATAACAAATGTAGCATAATATAAGCGTATTTCCTCCATATGTGCGCAGTATTTTAGAGCGTTTCCACACTATCCGATATGATATCGGTATTAGATACCGATACGATATCGGGGCAGGTAAATGCAGGGCTGCGCCGTCCCTATGTGCGAAGTGTGCGGCGCACACAGGCGCCAAGGCAATAGGGGCGCTGGAATAAGGATGACATGGCAACGTTAATTATTGAAATTATATTTGATACACTACAACACATTCTTTATAGCTGAGTAGATAAGAAAGTAGGTACAAGTCTCCCAAGACAACATTCACGCCTGTGGTTTAAATTTTAAATCTCTTGAATTTTGACCCCAATGTTTCTGAGCTATGTGTTAAAATCAAATAAACCGACGCAGACGCTACAATAGCCAACTACATATCTTATTAGTTATTACAAACGATTTACAAAAGGTCATTTTCTTAATTGAAGCTTATGAAAAAATTACGTGCGCTCCACAATGAACCAAGAACGGTTAACGTTAAAAATAATAAAAAAACTTGAGAGGTGTCAAGGGACACCCGAATGGAACGAAGTTCTTTTCGATTAATTAGTGAAGATATTGTAACAAAATTTTATTTCTTTTAAGTTATAATAATAATTGTATATTTCATTAAAACGTTACCACATCAATGAAAACATTTACTTCTACCTACACAATAGATATGTCATAGAATCACGATCATCACCTAAGCAAGCACTGACATTAAAATTAACATACAACTAACGACAAAAACTACTCTAAAAAGCATTTAAATTGTCTTTTTTTATTTAAATTTCATACATATTTTACTAGCTTTTGCCCGCGGCTCCGCCCGCGTTAAAAAGTTTTTCCGAGATAAAAGTCCCGCTTTATGTTTTCCCAGGATAAAAAGTAGTCTATGTGTTAATCCAGAACATGATCTACCCGTGTACCAAATTTCATCGAAATCCGTTCAGTAATTTTTGCGTGAAAGAGGAACAAACATCCAAACATCCATACATTCTTACAGACTTTCGCCTTTATAATATTAGTAGGATTCGTTCCAAAACTACTCTAAAAATCATTTAAATTGTCTTTTTTAATAAAATTTCGAATGTCACTTTTACGGCCAGTTCTTTGTTACTGGCTGGTTTCACAGGGCAAGTATAAAAGTGTCGTTCAACTTTTCGTGAGAATTTTTTCCGTCTAGCTCCCTTTCACAACGCGTGATAAGGAACTTCGTTCCAAAATATATTAATGTCGAAAGAAGCCGACAAAAATCAAAGGCGCTTCATAGATTTCGCACACAGGCGCTATCTTGTGTCAACGCGGCTCTGGGTAAATGCAAGAAATATATGCCTGATTTCATATTGTCCGTATGAAATGCTCTCTCTGTATATAATATATGTTGTACAATAAGATGTATCTAATAGCATCAGTGGTTGGATCTTTTTTGCTTCTCAAATTTAACAGATACAACAAATAAAGTTTTCTATTATAGTCTGCTATCCTGCCTGCTCAAAGCTATCGAAAAAAGATGGAATCGGAACTATATCATTCCAAATAATACGTGAAGATACCACAAAGTATCAGATATCGAATATCTGCTACCTGTGTCTCACACCGATATAGTGACGGATAATGTGGAATCATCATAATAATCTCATAGTAGTGTTTTATTTTATTATCACATTAGGTATATTACTTTTATGAAAAAAAAGTACAAAAACAATATGACATTTTTTATAAAATTTTACTGACGTGTTCAACGTGTTTGAAGCAGGTGACTGATTTGAATGCTGTGTGATCGTGATGTTTTTATTCATAGTTCATTATTTTTGCTTGGCTTGGCTGATATCCAAATATAGATATATACAAAAAATTAAATGCTATAATAATATATATTACTATTATGAAAAATGAGCTTCGACAGCGTTTGTGCCGCTTGATGGCAGATTTAGACGCAGTCTGGTTTTTTGTTTTGTTTTAGTATTTTTTTTATTTCCATCTTTTTAGTTTTCAAGCACCTTTTTTAAAATTTCCTATTCCAAACTCCAAGTAGTATATATATATAACTTGTATGTTATATATATATTCGTAGTCACCGTTAAATATTCTTTATTTTGATGCCACACTCGATGTATCTCCAAACATTGATTTTCAGGTTACTTTTGCTGCCAAAAATCCTTAATTTTGTTTTTTTTTTATTTTGATGTACCCACTCTCATGTCACTTTCACGACTTAGACGAATCTATTGACAACACTCATAAAAAAAAAACGACAAGCCGTTTAGGTTCTAGGGCGTGCTAAAGAAATATACGTACATACATACACTTGAAAAACATAACCCTCCTTCTTTCGGAGTCGGGTAACAACGTAATATTAGACTGCCTCGGTGGTGTAGTTGTATTACGGTACGACTGCAATGCTGAGGTCTCGTGTTTGATCCTCAGGTCGGGCAAAGTGATATTGGGCTTTTCTATTCAATATCAGCCCGGAGTCTGAAATTTGTGCCTGATATGGTGATAGGCTCGCCTCCTAACACATCATGGAACGGAATACACACAGCGAAAAGTGGTTAACCTAGTTGCGCCTCTGCCTACCCCGTCGGGGGTAAAGGCGTGAACGTATGTGTGCAATTTTAGATACATCTTTAATTTTTGAGTTCACGATATCTTTTAACTCCCTATATAATTTACAGAAAATACCTACCGATCGTTAGAATAACTTTGGTTGCGTCACGTCGTTTCGAAACGAATTTGTGGACAGGTAATGTTTAATGAAATAAAACTCAATTATTGAAAGGTGTTATTTTATTAAATGTCTTATACATTCTTCATATTATATAGGTATCATATTAAAACTATTACATTATGAATTCGTAACTTAATTACACAAGTGCATTAAATTTAAAATATGAATAAAACTTGTCGTTTGTTTAATAAACGCGGCAACCTGGGATATTGAAACGAATGTTATAAACTTTGGAATTCGTTCTCAAGGTAGTTTTCGTCATAGTTCGAGTTTATTTTTTCGACTAAAAATACAATTCACGATCATCATCAACTCACAAAGCAGCTTTGTAAATTGATTACCTACTGCTTACGTAATACCTAGGTACGTGTCACTATGAAGTATGATGCTAGTAGGGCTGTATTTAGGATTTTTTGACATGAAGACAAATTTTACAAAGAAAGGCATTATTTTACTTCTTACGCATAAATATCACCCTAGTTGAAACTTGAAAGAGTGCCAGCCAACTGGATTTGAATCACAGGCGTATATAAAGGGGGGGCTGGGGCCTACTACTGTAATTTTTTAGAAAGGATAAAAATGTTATATCGGCAAGTACACAGAAGTCATTCTATTTTTTTAAATCTAGGACACTGGACCCCCTGGAAAATAACTCTAGCTACGCAAATGATCTGAATAGAGCTGGCATGAGCTAGATTTTTCAAAGGAATACAAGAGAGCAAAGATCTTATTTAGAGCGATACAAACATTGTACAAAATGGCAAGATTACATAGGAAGATGGAATTTGATATAGACAGGAAGAAATGACATAAGTTCTAGGATAATCTTCCTTTGCATAATAATTAGTTAGAATATGACATAAGTATTTTATAAACAATTCCATGATTAAATATTGTTTGACTTGATTCTGGTGCGTTACCTACAACTTACAAATGAGAGCAGCATATTTGGTAAAATACGATATAACTGGTGGTAGGTCTCTTGTATTTATAATAATAATAATATTATATAATAATATAAACATTTATTGCACACAACACACACACAAAAAAACAAATATTCATTTCAGCGTAATTACTGGGAATTATAAGACATGACATCTTATGTCTCAGAGTGACGAGCGTAGTGGAGAGCCACAGAGTACTTTGTAATTCAAAGTTATGTGCGGCGTAGCTTCTATTTATGAGCGGTCGTATCGCTTACCATAAGACGAACTCACCATTCAACTGCAATAAAAAATATGTAACCCCCTGTTTTACCGAATAGATAATTGTTGTAATAAATAGCTAAAAAAAAACAATCTATAATCGATACCACGGAAATTAAAATTATTTCATACGAGGACAATATATCAAATATGAACGAAAATAAAATAAATATTTGTGGCCTGCCACATTGAGTATAAATCTTATAGGTAGTGATAATATAGTGTCATATGAAATATTATATAAAATTGTGCTTATTCATAACTAGCGCTTGCTCGCGGATCCACCCGCGTGAAAAAATTATTCCGAGATAAAAGTCCCGATATGTATTTTCTCTGGATAAAAAGTAGCCTATGTACTATTTCAGACCATATTCTATCTCCGAGTCCAATTTTATCTAGATACGTTCAGCCGTTCCAGCGTAACTGAGTAACAAAGATCCATTCAAACTTTCTCATTTCTATTAGTAAATAGTATAACATAGATTCTATCATTCATATTATTATGGTCTATAGATTCATAATATTATAATTTATATAATATGTGCACGCATTCGAAATTGTGACTTAAAAGCCTCAGGCGCTGTTCGCGAGCCTCAGGATCCTTTATAAAATAAATGGGCGGTCCAATATAATTTATATTAATACCAACAATTCACATTGGGACGTTTTTGCCAAATGTATCATATAGCGATGTAGATAAGAAATCTCAAGATATTTAAATGCGGCTATCGATCCCGGCCCACGTTTTTACTTTTGTATAGATAATTAATAAAATAGAGCGTCCTAACAGATATCTTGACCTTTAAAGATACATACTTTATAATGATTATTAAATGTTAATAAATATCAAATACGTCTGCAACCAACTATACCGTTGAATGTCTGGTTAATACTAATACTCGAATGATGACTACCATCAAAATTATTTTTTGAGGAAATTCTCAACATCATTTCTATAATAAATTTACTCTTTATTAATCACCTTTAAGCCTTAGAATATATTAGCGTGATATACTTACATGCTCTACATACTTAATTTATATGTATGCAAGTAAAGAATGGCAGTGTGTCGTGTATACTACGAATATTCGAATATAATACTCCTTACTCCTCGTGTTTCATATCCATTTATTGGTATATATTAATCCCAAACTGGGAAAAACATGCGCCATATTTGATATCTGAAATATTGTTACCTAACGATAAGTTTTCGAAAGTAAATTCGATTTATTTTAATGACTAAAGTGGTACATCATCGAATCGTAGTCATTGAATTGCTCGTGATATCTGGACGTGCTCAGTCCAGCTCGTCGAAGTCCAGGATTGGGAAGATGGGGTGAGGGGCAATGGGAGGCGTGTCCACCAATGCCCCGACGCTTTATGGTAATCCAGAGATTGAAGCGGTACACCATCAAACCATATTCATGGTTATTGAAATCCTTGCGATATCTGGTCGTGTTCAGTCCAGCTCGTCGAATTCCAGGATCCTGAAAGTGGGATGTGGGAGAAGAGGAGGCGAGGGGGTGGGAGGAGCGACTACCACCGCCGGGGCTCGCCCCTGCGCCTCCTGCTAGTCGTCCACCAGCTCCCACAGCATCAGCGCCGCATCACTACCACCAGCGCTTACCAAACACCGGTCATTGAACAAGAAACGAGCGTTGAATATTGTCCCACTATATGCTTTCACTTCGTTGTACTCTGCTTTCGGACTGGCGCATGGGTACCTGTCAAAAGCAAAAAGAGTTTTATAAAATACATTTTCTTATTAATTTTTTTCCTGGGAATATAAATTACCTGAAGAGACGCAAATATCCATCGAAGTCTCCACTTATGAGAAGATCGTGGGCGGAAGAACGACTTGAAGTGGATATCAATGTTGTCATTGGATAGAATCGGTTGTTCCACATGCCTGTAGAAAGAAAGTTATCATATGTTTTACTTTGAAAATGGCAGCAGAAAAAGATAGAGAGAAAAGAGAAACCATACCTGATACAAGGAATCCCACTGTCGAGTTGTAACTTGACCATTTCACGTCTTTCATTGCTATTGGACTCTTCTCTGGCGATAATGATTTAATGTCCCCTGAAACACAAATAATATTAACTTAGTGCAAGAAGTAAAAAAAAAATGTGATTCCAGTATCTTCTTTACTTACAGAAAGCTAAATCATAGTCAGCAGTAACAGTTTGCAAATAGTTTCCGTCCAAACTCCAATCCAGTTGAACAAGTGGCTGGGCACCACGAATTTTGTTTGATTTCTTGTACGAGAATCCATCTCGCGATACCCTAAACAAGTATATACTGCCGTTTTGTGATCCTATTGCAAGTGTATCTCCAGCTGTAAGGAAAATAAAATTTAAGCCCCATTTCCTAAAATAAGAACTAATTTAAAATGAACACAAAATAGATACCAGAATTGTAATGTAAACAGTTCAAAGGAGATCCACAAACACGAAGAGTAGCCACGTGTGACCCGGCGTCAGCATTTAACACTATCAGATGTCCTTCTGTACTGCCCGCGGCGAGGGCGCCACCACCTGGATGCCATGCTAAAGATACGCACTCATAGCCGACCTGGAACGCGACGCATTAACCATGAAGATTTTTCAACGTAAAGTGACTCATGAGATTTAACTAAATGACCTCACCTGTGTGGCAAATAACAATTTGTGGCCTTTCCATAAAGCGATGTTTTTGTCATGGCCAGCGGTGGCAAACATTTCGTCGTCCGGATGTACCGCTAAGCCAATAAGTTGTTTGTAATGTCCAAATACAATCTGTAATTTCAATATTGTACTTATAGAAATAAATTGTTTCTAATTTAATTAATAATAAGTTCTGATTTATCGTCTCACCTGATTAAAGCGCCTTTGTAAAGATCCCTCCATGATATTGTTTCGGGTAGTACCAACGTATAAGTTGCCATCATTTCTTCCCGGCCTTTGAGGGTAGATACTACGAACTCCGCCAGCCATATCCGGAAGCTAAAAGTCCAAATTAAAATTAGTTCTTCTATTATATTTTAACAAATCTACTAACATTAAAATAAATGGTAAAAATTTAAATTTTAAAATAATTCGGCGTTAATCAGCCGGCTAGGTTACTGCTTAATTCTTATAAGGACTAAACTTAAATTTTAGTTTATCTCATTCTCAAACTGATTAAATTCCTCAGGGATACCTTCGTTTCAGTTATTCTCTTGTAGTTCTGTAGAGAGTCCCATGCTGCGATTTTCCTATCCTTCTCACCTCCCGAAATAAGAGTGCCTTCAGACAACATTATCAAAGAACTGATGCCTTTGATGTGTGCCTGAAAAAAGAATGTTATTGACGCTCATTTCTATTTTCTTGTATGTTTTACTTTACATGTAGTAAGTCTCTTACATGCGAGGGATACAATGTCTATGTATGCCACCAAGCACCAGTGTGCACGTTGTGTTCTGTTTTAAAGATTATCCGCCGTGTCATTTACCACCAGATGAGCAGCTCGATCGTCTCGTTATTCAGAAGCAAAACAATTAAAATTAAATTATTTTGTCGGATATAAAGGCACGCTTGCTATCACACTGACTGTCTCGGTGGCGTAAATGTACTATACGACTGTAGTGCTGAGATTCAAGTTCGATGCTCGGGTGAGGCAAAGTGATATTTGGTTTTCCTATTCACTATCAGCTTTGAGTCTGGAATTTGTGCCCGATACGGAGAAAAGTTTACTCCCTATCACACCATGGGTTTGAATACGCACGGTGTAAATTTTTTTTTTTTTTGTCCCTGACTATACTCTTTCTAGCCTGACGAGGGTCGGCTTATGAAAGCACACCGGTCTTTTGGGTGAGTGCAGAAGGCGCTCGCAACCCTTAAATTTAAGCGACCACGCTGAGGGCGACCCACTAACGGGTCACGAACCTCGGCTCAGGGCGGCCACTGAGAGAATAAGACATCAGCGTTTGAAGAAGATAGTTTTTAACCTAATCCTATTAATGCGTACGTAGTAGTCTTCGGCACGCGGGCCGGAACTGCTAAGAGAGGGCAGGGTGACGGGGAACGCGACGAGTACGAGGTACAGCGGTCTTGTAGAGTACGGTGTAAAGTGGGCAATGATTTGTACATACAAACACGAGGATTATATATTAAAACATCATTGAAAGTGGGTGTACTAGTCTCTGCCTTCCACTTCGGGGATAAAAGGCGTGAGTATGTGTGTACAATTATAAAAAAAAATAAGTAGTCAGTGTTGAACAGATGCAGTGTAAGTTATTGGAGTCGAAATAAAATAGGTACATAATGTTATGGTTTGTTTTACGTCTTAATTTTGAGCAACACAAACACACAAACAAGAGTGCCATATTTAACTCTGAAACAAGTTTCCATGCAGGTAATGAGAATGCAACAAATGGTCAAATTAACAAAATAAAATAAATTAAAGGTTGTTGTTTTATAACAAAAGCCGGATTCTTGTCCTTTAAAACCCACTAGCTGGGCCGTACTCAGGATTATGAGGGGCCAACGGCCATGAATTGCGTGCCGAATAAAAAAATATTGACAAGCCCGCGAAACTATATAATTACTAAATTAGGTATGTTATTTAGTCTGCCTCGGTGGCGTAGTTGTATTATGGTTCGACTGCAATGCTGAGGTCTCGAGTTTAATCCCCGGATCGGGCAAAGTGCTATTGAGTTTTTCTATTCAGTATAAGCTCGAAGACTGGAATTTGTGCCCGATATGGCGCTAGGCTCGCCCCCTATCACATCATGGGACGGAATAATGGCGAAAAGTGGGTGCACTAGTTGCGCTTCTGCCTACCCCTTCAGGGATAAAAGGCATGAGTATGTATATTGAGGACTTTTCTAACTGTGGCGTATTTACAAACACTAATTTAGATGTATATCATCAGCTACGATATGAAGGCATCAAAAAACTACGCAAATGATTAAACTACATATAAGTTCCTAAAAGTAATTAGAACTAAACCTCAAATTCCATCCGCACGAAGTACGCCCCGTCGCTATCGACGCTGTAAATTGTGATGAACCCGTCGCTGTCTGCTGTCACCACATCACCGTCCTGTTCGAACTGCAGCGCCGTCACGTGTGTGCGAGATGGCTAGAAACAATGTATATTGATATACCGTCAATTCTAATTTTCAAGAAAAGTGTGTACCAGCAATGATTCCTTTGGATGGATGTTTATGGTCGGCCGTGTTCACATTTCTGATAAACGATGGTATGTGATCACCGCCAGTTTAACTGGTGGTAGGTCTCTCGAATGCGAGGAGCCGCAATGCATATTTCTACCGCCAAGCAGGAGTGTGCATGCACTATTATGTTAAGGTTCGAAGGACATTGTAGCCAACTTAATTATTGGGCATTATGAGACTTAATATCTCATATATTATATATAGAAAGATATAAAAATAAGTTTTTATAGATAGTTTGTAAACAAACGCCCAAATGAAATAGGTACCACCCAGTACTCAGTCCGAAACTGGATCAAAGTAATTATTTTTGCGATCGTCATCGCGTTTTGAGAGCATTGAACTAACCAGTACCTAACATTCATGTTTCGGCAATTATTTTATACAATCATAATAAATTCTGTATACTAAAGTTTATAGCTGGCTTATATAGTTTATTTACGATGTATATTTGGTCCGGACTCGTATGTACTAGGTTCGAGTCGTTGGTTGGACAACCATACAAGGGGGTTTTTGATTTGTTTAGGGCTAACACTGGGCCATAGATATGATAGAAACGAGGTTAATTTTTGAAAACGTGTAAAATTGGGTAGTTGACTACTATTTTTAAAATACATTTATCAAAAATTGATGTCATCCAAAATCCAACGGAAAAAGAATTTTCAAAATCATCGCCATAATAAATTAAATAAGTTTTTAAATTTGATGGAAGGGGTAGCTGCCAAATAAAACTATCAAACTCTGACGTCACCGAATGTAACCGGCCATAACACTGCGTCCGTGAGAAAGGGATAGCACGATAATCCCACCACCCCCCTACTTTTACTCACAACAATATATATTTCAAATATGAATAACTGATTTATTTTTTAAACAATTTTGATGCTGATTTCACAGAAGTATTTCTTTTTTGTATTATTTTCCGTTACATAATATAAAGTATTATACAAAACCAACCATAGGAAACTACCCAACTGTGTTGAGCGGACCCCACTTCGTAGTAGAATACGGGCAGCTAAAGATGTATTACAACAATTTCCAAAGACATGGTAACTATTAATAGTTATTAGGTATACATTTGACATTCTTTAAACTGATTCACGTATAAATTAGTTTTAGTTTTAGGCACTTATCTCACCTCGTGGAGCGAGTTTAAGGCCGGGTTGTTTTATCCGAAGTCTGGTAAAGTTAAGGCTCTCATCACACTGGCGAACTGCAAGCGAATTCCCAGGGAGGTGAAGTCTGCGCACTCGTCCAGTGTAATAAGACTGTTAACTTTACTTGGACACGGATGAAGCAACGGGACCTAAGTCCAAACAAGATACCTATAACAAGTTGGCAACTTGAGGCTAAGTTATATCGTAGCGTGAGAAAACGACGCGCGACTTCAGTTCCAGTTTCTATTATTCTTATGTATATTATGCAAATGTCACTCTCGAGTGTTTTAGATGTCAAGAAAGCGTTGCATCCAGATTTTATATACCTATCTATAAAATAAACACCGCTGGCTGAATATAACGATTCCATAGGCTCTTCCATAGTAGGCATTTAGACAGGTATGTAAACGACATAAATACCGGTTTAATGATGTCCGTTCGTTCGAAGAAACCGTCCTTCCTTCTATTCCAAAACGCCAAATGTCCTTTCCCGTGTGTTATGAGTAGGTTGTCGTCAAGTGGATGGAACGCCGCTCCGGTCAGCTCCTCTTGTAAAGTCTGTAAAAGAAGTAAGTTCTAACCGTTCATATTTCTACGTTGTGTCGGTAACTAAGTTTTCTGTTGCCGCAACTACAAATTAGTTATGACTAATCAGCTGGTTGGAAGATATTTGCATTCGCATGTATAGAGCACAATTGCCCACGTGTGTCATGTAACATAGTCCCGGATCAGGCATGTGTAGGTATATTCGGCGTCGAACAGGCCGGTATAATTATGTAGACTAGCGAGGAATCTTCGCAACTAAGTTTCCAATTGCGGCAACTACAAATTAAGAGTAGGGAACTGATTCCGTTGAGGGTTAGAAAACGTTGCATGTTAGCAAAGAATGGTTTTCTACTATTCGTGTTTCAGGATTAAGGTTAGAATTTAGTTTGTTGATTGCGAAAAGCGCATAATATTTTTAAATGCAGTAAAGTTTATAAAAGAAACAAATAACAATGATTGAATGTGATTTCGCATGTCCAAATGCTCTCGCGTTAGCTACCAGTACTAATTACTAATTACAATCTTGATTATGTTTTAGTGTTTTATGGAAAATATATTTTTATTATTTTACTGCTAAGCATTATTGTGACAATGTTCGTGTTTGTAGGGCAAATTTTAAGCCTATTATAAGGCAAGCACGTTTATTATAGTGTAGTATAGCAGACTGCAGAGGTAGAAATATTAAATATGCAATTTATTCTCATGGTGAGGAAGGTCCAAAGGAAAACGACCTTAACAAACGCTTGTCTTATCCATCATGGCGCTAGTCAGATTTATATTTCTCCGCGATGATATCGAAAAGTTTTTTTCTTACGGTTTATATCCTTGAAAAGTGGAAATTTTGTGTTTAATTAATATATCGATTTAGAAAGTATTATCGATTATATAGCTTATCAATTTTCAAGTTCGAACCTTGAAATATCCAACTCTGTGATTTGTCATGCCTGCATGGACTGCTTCGGTGGCGTAGTTGTATTACGTAAGTTGTATTATTATTTGAGGTCTCGGGTTCGATCCCCGGGTCGGGCAAAGTGATATTGGGTTTTTCTATTGAATATCACCCCGGAGTCTGGAATTTGCACCCGATATGGCAATAGGCTCGCCCCCATCACACACATACGCATGGTGAAAAGTGGGTGTATTAGTTGCGTCTCTGCCTACGCCTTCGGGGATAAAAGGCGTGAGTGTGTATGTGTGTGTGTGTTTGATTTAGTTTGTGTCGGTTATGTACTCGGGATATCCCCGTCAGTGCCTTTCTTTCCAGTTCTTACTAATCTACTTAATTATCATACATCCAATAGAGTTACGTGCTGAGTCGTTGACACATTTTTTAGGTATTTATCGAGTTGCACTATCGTGTCTAAAATCTTAATGGGGCCTTGAGGGTTCATGCAAGGTCACAGACGATACGTTATACAAATTAAATTCAACACCAGACCATTAATTTTTTACGTATATAATAGAAAACAGTGACCAGTTAGTAATTTCATTGTATCTACATTTTTTTATGTAGAAGGTAATATTTTAGTTAGAGAGAGTTATGTTCAAAGAAAGATATTTGAAAATAAGTAACCATATAATCATAATATTAATATCAGTCCTGTATTATATGCTGTTCCACTGTTAGACACGGGCTTCCTCTACTACTGAGAGGGCTTAGGCCTTAGTCCACCACGCTAGCCTAGTGCGGGTTGGGAGACTTCACATACCCTCGAAATTATTATAAAGAACTTCTTAGGTATGCAGGTTTCCTTCACCGTTAAAGCGAACGATAATTGATAAACAATACACACATAACTTTGAAAGTCAGAGATGTGTGCCCTTGGGTTTTGAACCTGCGGACGTTCATCTTTGCAGTCCGTTCCACTCCCAACTTGACGACGGCCGCTTTTTCACCAAAAAAATCATGTAAAATTTTGCCAAGAGATCATGTGGCTCGCACTCTTTAAAAACTTGTCAGATCTAATGTAGAGTCAAGCTTCTAACTCTACAAGCCCTAACTTTACAAACTCTACGCCTTAGTCAAATAGGGAACCAACGCGCGACGCCCCGCGTCTTCCTAAATGAGGCCTTAGAGCTACTGAAAGAACTTTTTTTTGTTTCTACAAGAACTTAACAGGAAAGTAATGAACGGTGAATTTTTTTTTCACCTTACGACCAGGTGACGGTAACGACACGGCCAAGGCCACAAGCCACATATTTTGACTAAGGCATAGAGTTTGTAAGGTTCCCTATTGTATTGCATAATTTTTTTTGTAATAATATTGTTACGCATCTTAGCTTTAAGCCTAAATATCACTGTGCATAATAATCATTACGCATAATTGTTTTAGCATAAAATAAAAAAGCATAAATACAAAAAGCACAACCATCAGAACGACTAACGTCAAAAAGCATAAATATCAAAAGTCATAAAAATAAATAAGCATCATTCATGTTTGTTTTGTCTGAGTTGGAAACGACTTATAGTCGGTTCTGGCACTCGCGGGCCGCTGCCGCGGCACGCTCGCTTCGCTCACTCAGCTCGTGCGGTGGTTCATATGTACCTAACACGCTCGTCACTTCGCTCCTCGCTAACCTAATTTATTCTAAATGCATGTTATGCAAAATGTGTCTTAGTCTAATACAAATTAGTCGAACTAAAATTATTCCAATAGCTTATTATGACAAAAAGTAGTAGGCCAAAATATTACTATGCGATAGTACTATTATGCCAATACACATTATGCAAAGTCAATTATGCGAAAAAATAATAGTTTAAAAAAAAGTAGGCGAACCAAAGGGATCCCTATGGAAAGACTCGATTGGGACAGTTATCTTCATGTTTTTAGACTGCGCGTATTAATGGAATGTGTTTATGAACCTGTTCATTGTACAAAAATCATTGCTATGAATACGAATGATTCTCATTATAGGTAGTTTTATCTGCTGATATCAATATTATATTAATCAATAAGACATTAAATAAAATAAATTACTTCTGTTCCTAGTTTAATGATGGGGTCATACTAAGGTCAATGTTATCGCATTAAGTGTAAAAACTGTTTAAGATCAATAACAAATGTCAATTAGTATTTAGTATTATGTGTATAACTATTTTAAAAGCCAATATAATATAAAATAAGCCTCTTTGTTTCTCATGTTCTCTTCATGCAGTTTTTACATTTTAGTATGTTTTATGTTCATGCAGTATCAAAATATATTTTTAAAATTGTAGATTAGATTATAATTTGATAGTAATAAAGGTTAGGTAAAGAGGTCTTTGAAATTCTTTGTATTTCCCTATTTTGCTCTCTAGTGTTTGAATATGGTCGACGATTGAGTAACGCCTGCGAAAAGCGGCTTGCTCTACCGGCTGTTTGTCATAATTTTTTGCAGATATCTGGGCTAATCCCTATAATCTATCTGTGGTGGCTCGTGATTGGCTCATTGTATTTAGTTCCTACTTTTGTTTATTGTATTAGTTAGCTGTGAGCCACCCAAATAAACTAAAATAAAATAAAATAATCCCCGTGATGGACGGCAGCGTGGCGGTTAGGCCTCACGCTGCCTTTGACGACGAGGGCGTCTTTCGGTGTGCGGGGGCTTCTGAGCCCCCCAACAACAGGAGACGGACCGCTACAGCGGTACGCGCAGGTGCGGTTGCGGACGACAACTTAGACGTGAGTCGGAGGATGACCGCGGCCGTTCCTAATGCGCTGAAGATGGCCACCGCGGAGTTTTGGTTGGTATGCCGTGCGGTGTACATAGGTTAGGGACTCGGCCCCGCGGTCGCCCGATGTTTTCCATCTCTCCGGGCGACTCAACGTCGGGTCGTAAGGCACGGTGAACCCAACATAACCACTCAATCGTTCCACTTGAACACTGGGCGGTAGTAATATTTCACTTTCTCCGCGTAAACAAAAAAAAGATATCTGGGCTAAAATGCGTAGTGAGAATAGTTTGTAGAGGCTAGGTAGTAAGCTGCGTCGATAGTTGCCTATGTATTTGGGGTCACCCTTCTTATGCAGTAATATAATTAAAGGCAATGTAATACTATCGCGATAATTTTCACTAGCTAATATGCTTTTTCTATTAACTTCTCAATATTCTATGTCAGTTTAACAGTTCTATGTCAAATTTTTAATCAGAATCCTATGAGTAGGCGCGTAAAAACGATTTTCTCTTAGGTAATTGGCAAGTGACGTTTGTTCCCCCGTGACCACTTTATGAATATTGAGGGGTTAATGTAATCAGAATTAGTGTGACCTCAGCTTTATAGCTAAAGTCATTGGCCAGTTAATGTATTATCATATTGTGATATGAATTAGAAACACATAAAATCACAACAAAATAAAAAAAACAGTAAACAGATTCGTTATTAACATTTAAAGAAGTCGTTTTATTTTTAAACGAATTGTTATTGGCTGCATAAAAAGATTAAGATTATCCAATCACTGATTCTATTGTTATTTTTTTCTTGTTTTTTTATCGTCATTAATGAACTGATATTTTGACATTAACATACAAACTTATGAATACATACATACATACATACATACACTCACGCCTGTTATCCCCGAAGGGGTAGGCAGAGGCGCAACTAGTGCACCCACTTTTCGCCATTATTCCGTCCCATGATGTGATAGGGGGCGAGCCTATTACCATATCGGGCACAAATTCCAGACTCCGAGCTGATACTGAATAGAAAAACTCAATATCACTTTGCCCGACCCGGGGATCGAACCCGAGACCTCAGCTTTGCAGTCGTACTGTAATACAACTACGCCACCGAGGCAGTCAAATAACTTATTAATTAAATATGTTTATGTTTTTTTTATATTTCTTCTGCACGTGTAGGTATCTGCCTTACTTGACATTGGAAAAATTTTCCTAAAGGACAGAGCCAGATGGAAAAAAAACAATTATGTATATGCCAAAATGGAATAGAGCGAAGTGTAATCGGAATAAGAAGTAAAGATAAAATAAGATTAACAAAAATAAAAAGTGCAACTAAGTTTAAAGATGTAAGGAAAGTATGCAAAACACCAAAACGGCGATGGGCAGGACATATATCACAAAACAAAAACGAGAAATGGACAAAAATAATAATATCGGAGTGGTACCCTAGTGACGGCAATAGAAACAAAGGACGACAAACTAAACGTTGGGAGGATGACCTTAAAAAAGTTGCTGGACCTCAATGGATGAGGATAGCTAGAGATAGAAAGAGATGGAAATCTTTAGAGGAGGCCTATATCGAAGGACAAGATGTTATTGGAAATGTAAACATCGTCTATGATAAACAAGCAAATATATTATAGTCATTTGTACAAATTTGCAAACATCAATAAAAGCTTATTTTTTATTATTTATGCAACTGTTGTGTTTTGTTTTGAATGTCATTGCAGCTAGAGTATTTCCAATACATTATGAAGTTTGACTTTTATATGCCATGATGACGAGCACACTTCGAATTCTGACGCTACCTCGACATGCGTTGCAATTCAAATTTTGCTCCCTTAGATCGTGGTGAAAACACTAGAGTCCGAGAGTCGTTTTATTCTGATTGGTCGAGAGACTAACACGTGGCTCTCGCGTTGGTCTCTCGGCCAATCGCAATCATCACAATTAAACGACAAAGACCTTTGTGTTGTGTTTGATATACCACATTCTAGGGTAGCTCTATGGTGTGTAGGTTTTGTGCCTTGCTCGTCTTGTCACTCAATTGTAAAAAACAAGCGACGATAGCCTAGTTGGGAGTGGAACGCACTGCCGAGACGAATATCTCGGTTCAAAACCCAATGGGGGTGCCATTTCTAAAACCTCTGATTTTTATGAAGAGTTATGTATTCATCTATATCATACATCTCTTTCCTGCCAGCCCGAGCTTGGCTTCTTGATTTATTTTTCATTGATTTTGCTCCCTATGAAAATGACAGTAGTTATACAGGGTCATTTTGACATTGCGTTACTAAATGAAACCACATACTTATCTCCTTGAAAATAACACTTTCCATTCAGTTATTTTAACCATAAATGTAAAATAAAAAAGTATAAGTTTCGAGCAAAATAAATATCAATAAAAAGTAACTTTAAGTTTACAAGCCTTAATGGCACTACTAGTATTCTAATAGGATTCGTCGCAGCGGCAACATCATATTTTCAGTCAGAAAAATACTCACGCACACGCCATGTTTGCACTAAACTAAAATATGATAAAAAAATCAGGAATGTAAAATTGAAAATTTTGG
Source organism: Lapara coniferarum (assembly GCA_949316025.1). NCBI lineage: Eukaryota > Metazoa > Arthropoda > Insecta > Lepidoptera > Sphingidae > Lapara > Lapara coniferarum. The sequence goes on along the minus strand of OX438919.1, from coordinate 41,277,000 downwards.
CGAAAATATTAGTTTTTCATGGATGATTTTTGGCATAATGTTAGCAGAAGCAAAGACGAGTATGTGGTTTCATTTATTAACGCAATGTCAAAATGACCCTGTATAAGTGATTTTTTGTAATAATCATTATTATTAATTACATGTATCTTGACTTATCATAAGTGCAACTATGTTCGCTTACGTGATGAATAAAGTATTTTATTTTATTCTATGTGAATTATCAATCGCCTTAACGGTGAATGAAAACATCGAGAGGAAACCTGCATACTTAAGAAGTTCTTTATAAGAATTACGAAGGTATGTGAAGTCTGCCAACCCGCACTAGGCCAGCGTCTCTCAGTAGTAGAGGAGGCTCGTGCCCAGCAGTGGGACAGTATACAATACAGGGCTGAAATTATTATTATTCATTATAGATTAGAGTGCGACTTTTGTGTTTGACATCAAGCGCTGAAATAGACCCTAAATTTGTGAAATGTTACTTACAGCAACTTTGCCAAGTAGATGTCCCCATTGCCACTGCCAGACGGAGAGGATGCTCTCTCGGCCAGCGTCGACCGCCAATACATAGCTGCCTCCGTTCTACAAGAAAATAGTATTTAAAATGTCTACAAAGAAAAACATGCTTATAGTAAACTCACTAGTCGCGTCGTTTGGTAAAAAAGATTTTTATACATTATAGTTTTAAGATTTATTCATTGAAAAAATTATTACAGAAATCAATAAATCGACAAAGATACGATGCTTGAGTTGTACGTGGATGATAAAACTCTACATAATAGATTTAACTTTCAAATCAATAAACTAGATATTGGTATTTAGGTCAAATAAAATACAAATTAATTTAGTATATTTCAATTAGATACAGAGCCGAGGTTCATATTTTTATTTTATTTTAGATGTATGTATCATAATTATAGCAGGAACGCGCTGGATGCGGGCCGCTTTTGACAGGTCCGTCTTGATATCTTTGGGGGAGGCTTATGTTCAGCAGTGGACGTCATGTGGCTGATGATGATGATGATAATTATAATCGATATCCCTGCTCACCACTCGAGCACCTTAACCGCCCTTTTCAATAAACGATCTCAATCCCTTTTTCGATTCATCTCGAAAGGGGATGAATTTCAACAATGTTTTGAATGCTTACAAATGACAGTTTTTGATTCGTTTACTCTCGGAATCAAGAAGATTATAATATATCTAAGTGTATAATGTTCTTGCTCGGAATCGAATCAAAGGTTAAAATTGAGGTCGTTTATTGAAAACGGTCGTAAATCGAGGGTGGCACGCACTTTTAGGTAGAGTTTGAAACGGTTGTGTAAACTGAGTATTACCAATTCGAGAATACTCCGCCCTCACACCCACCACTGCAACTCCTGTAAGCCAGGAACGGCAGTGGCACGTATTTTATGACACCGAGCGGTGAAGCTCGGCGAGTCTCTGGGAGCACTAATTAGTCTTAACCCATAACGAAGTTAATCAAGTAGAAGGAGTTAGAAATATATTTTCTACTTCCCTCCATAGCAAAGCGGGAGACAAAATAATGAACCAAAAAGGTATTTACAACCTAAACTTTTGTGTCTTTTACAACTGGAAAAGCCAAACGTAAAGCACCACGGATAAAGTTCTAAAGGGTTTAAATAGTAGTATGGCAAAAACGCCGCAAAGTACGGAAATTCTGCCTAGTTTCCACAAGGTTCATGGAGTATACAACTCCAGATGTTATTTGCATACTATCTAACATAATGTTGCGCTCATTTTGCCGCAGATTGTTCGTAGTTGCGGTCAGTAGGCGAACATTGACACGTAGGCGAATCAACCAACCTAAAGGAGAATAATTTGCACTTAAAATTCCCATGGCCTGTAAGGAATTGCGAAACACAATGATCAATTTCGAGCCAAAATTTTGTAAGACGATTTGGAACCGAAGGAAAAAATTGATATATTGATAAAATACAATAATAAGGAGGAGTTAAGTATTACCAGTTAGTATTAGAGGCCTATGTCCAGCAGTGGACTGCAACGGGCTGATGATGATGATGATGATGATGATGATGACGAAGTATTACCAGAAAAGTGGACGATAGCCTAGTTGGGAATGGAACGGTCTGCCGAGAGAATGTCCTGAGGTTCAAACCCAAGGCACACACCTCTGACTTTTCGAAGTTACGTGTGTATTGTTTATCAATTATCGTTCGCTTTAACGGTGAAGGAAAACATCGTGAGGAAACCTACATGCCTGAGAATTCTCCATAAGAATTTCGAGGGTGTGTGGAGTCTGCCAATCCGCAATAGGCCAGCGTGGTGGACTAAGGCCTAAAACCCTCTCAGTAGTAGAGGAGGCCCGTGCTCAGCAGTGGGCAGTATATAATACAGGGCTGGTATTATTATTGTTAAGTATTACCAGTTGTGAGAAGGCAACAGCGGACACGCCCGCCTCGAACTCCGCCATGCCGAACACGTGCAGCGTCTGCAGCGTGTCGGTGCTCCAGATGCGGACGTGCGCCTGCGCGCGGCGGCCCCGGCCCGCGCGCTGCCCGCTCGCCACTAGCTCACGTGACGGGTGCAGTTCCATGCTTTACGACAATTACATGTAATACTATAATGACTTCTTCTATTTACGCGAATGTTAGACATTAAAATAAAACTATTTTGCGGATTTTATAGCGGTTTTTTAATTTATAATTTCTCCCGACGTTTCGAAGGCTTTTCAGCACTTCGTGGTCACGGGGCGGGCTGAAAATTAAAAAATGAAGGTAGATATTGTAACATTAACTTTTCGGACCACCTCAGTCCGCCCCGTGACCACGAAGTGCTGAAAAGCCTTCGAAACGTCGGGAGAAAATATAAATTAAAAAACCGCGATAAAATCCGCAAAATAGTTTTATTTTAATGTAATACTATATTATGATTTTTATACATGTTAATGGCCATGTAGTGCCTGGATAATGTTTTTTGTAATAATTGCTAACAGATGTCGCTGGTCATCTCCTTTAAGAGATCAAATAGGGAACTTGAAATTGGACAGCGGAAGGTAGGGTCGAGATAGCTCAATTGGCAGAGCACCGGAACGGTACGCTGGAGGTCATGGGTTTAAATCTTACTTTCGACTGTTTCTTTTTCAATGTTGCCATAAAAATATAAAAAATTACATGAAAACAAATATAGAGTGCTGAGACCGTAGATAAGGTGCATTTTTACAAGCGTTACAAGTTTTTTTTGAGAATCGCACATTCGTAGTTTCGTACATGCAATGTCTATTATAATTAGCGTTGAAAAAAAATTCCCGTTTCTTTCAAAATCCATCATATTTTTCAGTGTAACATTCGAAAATTTCACAGATGTTTCAACGGAAAAAAACTAATGTTTTTCATGAGAAAAACAATTCGTTTCTTTCAGAATTTTCAACGCTAGTCATAGCACTTGATGCGACATCCTACTAATATTATAAACGCGATAGTTTGTAAGTATAAATGTTTGTCATTTTTTCACGCAAAAACTACTGAATGGATTCGATGAGATTTGGCACACGGGTATACCATGTCCTGGATTAACACATGCCTACTTTTGTCCCGGGAAAATATAAAGCGGGATTTTTATCTTGGGAAAACTCTGTAACACGGGCGGAGCCGCGAGTAAAAGCTAGTATAAAATCTGATGTCCAAGATTTGACATCGCACTTTTGACTCTTAAACATATACTTCATATCGCCTACATAATTTGCCTGGACGACCGAGCCTTCCTCGAGCGATTCTTTAACATTTTTAAAATTCGTAATTCTCTCCAAATACTGTCTGCTAACAATATAGGTAACTAAAAAGATAATATCTCCTTTTCCCTTATTTTGTACGTCATATGCTTCGCCCACGTGAAATTCTTTAAAATATCCCTGTCCTAGTCCAATTATAAGTTTAAAGCAATTTATTTCGGTTCTGAGCCATTTCTTATCAATGATTCGAAACACGCAATTAAAATGGAATATGTCGGTAGCCTAAATATAAAAGGCTCAAGTATTTGTTTACGTAAAGCAACATTCTACCAAAGATGACGTATTTGGGTCTATTGATGTAATTTATTATGTAATAATCATTGTGATGTAAAACGTTATGTTATATAAAATGAGTTTGTCATAGTAATATTATCAGCGATTGACGTAGTGCTTTAGCTTATAGTTAAACACTCTGATTTAAAATGTGTTAGGCATTGATCTTAGATCTACGGAAAACAGAATCACGCATTGTAAAACCACAGCTTCGTGGTCTCTCCCATCCTGTAGCGAACTAAAAGGTTCGGTAATTCATATTTCTGCCGCACCATTAAGCTGTGGAACAGTTTGCCAGCATACGTGTCTCTCCTTCCTACAACTTAGGGTCCTTCAAGCGGGGCGTGAAGAAGCAATTATGTATGGCATAACTGTGGTGCCCACCGACCAGGGATGTTTATCTCTTGCCGGTCGATTTTTTTTTGGGTTTCACGTCGCCTACTATCAGATGCAGTGAAGACATTTTGTTGAGCCATAGATAGAAGAAGAAAAAATCCTATGTAAAAGCCTTATCTGGAATAAAACTACTGCTGTGTATTTTTTAGGGATTTTGTCGTCTATCAATTAAACCGATCTGCGTTTACTAAGAATCATCCAAACAAAAAAATCGTTTTTTGCGGTAGGCCGCAGCTTAGCTGTGCCCTTGGCATTGCTGACGTCTATGGGCGACGGTAACCACTTACCATCAGGTGGGCCGTTAGCTCGTCTGCCTTCGAAGGCAATAAAAAAAAATCCAACATCTTAAAAACTTATCACAATAGAAACATGATTGTTAACTCACCACTGGATATCTTCTGTATGGCCCATATAATGTCTCTGCGATTCTTCATCTCGATCGTACATTATAGCAACGGCTGCGACGTAGTACAGCAATTCTCCAGTCGGTAACACCCAGAGATTACGTCGGGAATCTGCACCGCGGTACCCATACCTGAATAAAACAGGTGGGCACAAATCACAAGACCTCTAAACCCCGAAATCGAATTTTGACAGCTAAGTTTTTTTTACACGCAATAGCACTTGCTCAGCTGAGTACAAGCTCTTAAATGCCAGTTTAAGCTTAGTTTATTATCGGGTTCGATCCCCGGGTCGGGCAAAGTGATATTGAGATTTTCTGTTCAGTATCAGCTCGGAGTCTGGTATTTATGCCCGATATGGAGATAGGCTCGGCCCCTTTCACATCATGGAACAGAATAATGGTGAAAAATAGGTGCACTAGTTGCGTCTCTGCCTTCCCCTTCGGGGATAAAAGGCGTGAGTGTATATATGTACATTAAATGTCTAGTTGAGATGTTACACAAATTTGAGATTGATTTATTAATACAGCGGCTACTTACACCCAGTCCAGTTGTAGTTTCTTCTCTGGCGGTGAGTTGTCGATAGGCGCGTGATGTATCGGAGGGTAGAAGGTCCTCCGCAGACCTCGTATTGTCACCCTTATGGGCTCCTCTTTTAGTACCTCTAGGAGAGTATAGTCTGAAAGTAATGTAATATGTTCCAGATTGTTTTTTTTCGATATTACGATGTTAACTCACAAAAACTCGAAAGTATTCATTGAAATTATGAGCAATAAATATTATAAAATTACAAGAACTATGAAATGTTTTTATTTCTGACGTGTGTGCCCACATATTTATTATTTGTTTACATCTAAATATTATATTCAAGCTTGTTATAGCAAAACATAGAAAATTATAAAGTATGTAAAAAAAAATTCAAGTAATTAGGAGTTTAAAAATGCCTATTTCATTATCTTTGTTCATTACCTGAGTTCCGAACAATTTCTCCTTCAGGAGCATAAAGAACTCGCGGTCGACTTTTGCTTCTCGCTCGTCTACCGCGCAAGTCTTCTGTCAATGGCGCCGTAGCAACGTTACCTCTAGAACGGGACCTTAAAAAATAAATAAAATGGTAGTAGTACTGGTGGTAGAACTCTCATATGTAAGAGTCCGTCTGGATGGGTACCACCGCAATGTCTATTTCTACTGCCAAGCAGCAATGTGCGTGCACTGTTGTGTTTCGGTTTGAAGGGCATTGTAGCCAGTGTAACTACAGGACATATGTCATGTCTCAGGATGACGAGCGCCGTGGAATGCCACACAGTACTTTGTAACTCAAGGTGCTGGATGGTGTTTCTACTGTTTATGGGTGGTCGTATCGCTTATCATCAGGCGAACAGCTTGATCGTCTCGTCATTCGATGCCATAAAAAAAAATATATATTATATATCTGTCCAGCAAGCGCCCATCGTAAGATGTTAAAATCTTTATAGTGACCCACGTTACGGTGCAGTTCTAGTATCAACCTGTATATATCAGATCCATACAGGCTGGTATAATTTGCACCTTTAGAACGCAAACGGCACAGTAAAAAAAAATAAAATTCAGTTATCGTTATAAAATGACTTAAAACCAAACTCTCAATACAACAATAGCTCAAACACAGCCATATTCAAGTGGGAAAAGGACCAAACTGTTATATAAGACCTTTTTTAATTATATTTTTTATGAAAAAGGGACCAGTTTTAAGTAATTATATGACGATAACTCAATTTCCGATGTTTTTGAATCGTGTCGATTGACGAGAGATGATCATCGCTTGTTGTCGACACTCTATCTAGACCTCTCTCCGCTTACCATATTATAGAAAAGTGTGCTTATACCTGATGGTAGGTAAAATGGAATCCAGAAAGTCTGGATATGGGAGAATCCTACTGTGAGAGGGATTTGATTTAAATCAGGCTATCCTAATGAGAGCTTCGTATTAGCTACATCGCACAGGTAAGATAAGCTACAGATTTGTTGTACCATTAATCGACTAATATGTAATTTTAAAATTTCCTCTGCTATATCTAGATTTTTTTACATTTATCAAGTATGCTCGCGAGTACTCGCGTGAAAAAGTTTTTCCGGGATAAAAAGCCTACAGCACTCAGGAGTAATGTAGCTTTCTATTAGTGAAAGAATTTTCGACATCGGCTCAGTAGTTCTTGAAATTAGCGCGTTCAATCAAACAAACAAACCCTTCAGCTTTATAATATTAGTATAGAATCTACCTTTTATTAAAAGACCTACGCTGAGTTTCTTGGTGCTTCTCAGGTCAGTGGGCATTTCCGAAGCACTCGTAGAATGTTTTACTAAAATAATGACGTGTAAAAGCGCCCTTAGGGGCCTAATTATTGAATAAATTATTTGAATTACCTTCGTATTGGCGATTCGATGGGTAACGGTGCGCTAATCCCTGGACTTAACGCAGGTGCCATCATAACTGGCCCCAAGTAAAATGTCTCCACGTCAGCGAATTCGTTGCGGAGTTGTGAGAAACTTCGGACCTGTTGGAATTTGAGTTACTATAATATTAGGGTGCATTCATATTAGTCCCGGTGTCAACCGATAGATACATACATACACACACACACTCACGCCTTTTATCCCCAAGGGGTAGGCTGAAACGCAACTATTGCACCCACTTTTCGCCGTTATTCCGTCCCATGATTTTGATAGGGGGCGAGCCTATCGCCATATCGGGCACAAATTCCAGAGTCCGAGCTGATACTGAATAGAAAAACTCCGAACAATCAACTTCAACCGAAACATGCCAGTAAGATAATATACGGATTTTGATTTGTGTGTATTTGCAAAGCTGTAAGACTTGTGCTACATTCGTGAGAATGTGTAAACGTACTCTATGTATCGTAGTGGCGTAGTTGTATTATGGTATGACTGCAATGCTGAGGTCTCCGGTTCGATTCCCGAGTCGGGCTAAATTATATTGGATTTTTCTATTCAGTATCAGCCTGGAGTCTGGAATTTGTGCCCGATATGGCGATAGGCTCGCCCCCTATGACATCATGGAATGGAATACGTCCGGCAAAAAGCGGGTGCACTAGTTGCGCCTCTGCCTATCACTTCGGGGACAAAAGGCGCGACTATAGCGTATGTAAATAAATAGCAATATGTGACACACACACACATACGCTCACGCCTGTTATCCCCGAAGGGGTAGGCAGAGGCGCAACTAGTGCACCCACTTTTCGCCGTTATTCCGTCTCATGATGTGATAGGGGGCGAGCCTATCGCCATATCGGGCACAAATTCCAGACTCCGAGCTGATACTGAATAGAAAAACTCAATATCACTTTGCCCGACCCGGGAATCGAACCCGAGACCTCAGCATTGTAGTCGTACCTTAATACAACTACGCCACCGAGGCAGTTAATATGTGACAATATTGATATATCGAATATTAACAGGTTTTCTAATAAAAAAAAGTAACACTGAATGACTAACAGCCATTGATATATAAATAAAACCCTATATCAATGCTTACAGCGCACAACAAACACAAAAGCATCGATTCTGCTCACAAGTTTCTTCGTACACAGAGAAGCATTTTATTCGTAGCATGTGAGAAATTCAGTTAATAAATCTACCTCTTGTCCAGTGATTGTGTACATTCTTTTAGCGCCGCTCATCTTTAACACTTGGCCTAAATCCTCCAGCACTTCCTCGAATGGCTGTGTGGTACGTAAGTTCAGTAGAACACGACACTGGAACAATTTATTGTGTTACGAGTAGTGCATTTTTGTTTAACCTTGTGGCAACAACATGGACAGTGGGTAGAAGGTTCGAATTCCAGGTCGAATAGCACTCTATATGGGTTTTTCTAACGTAATTTGGCTTTGATTCTTCAGGAGAAGATACCACCGCACTCATAGATTTAATACTGGCTTTAACGTGATCCTAGTCTCTACCATACAAAGTCAGTCATATTTGTAGTTTAATAGAGATTGTAACTGACTATTTTATTGTATTAATTTACTGTAGTAAAATTACAATTTTAAAAATGATTCTTGTAATTTAAGCCTAATATAAACTTTCGTATTGTAAATTTAATTTACGCCGTATAGATTTCAAACCAAGCTTAACTTACAAAGTTACACGTAAACCTTATAGATCATAAAATTTTAGTATTACATGTATTCATTAGCATATAAACCATCTTCGACTCATATGGACATGAAACACAGGCTTTGCACTACAATTTCGCAGTCGAAAAGCCGGGCGCGCCGTTTACCTATCAAGGTTTGCCATTGAAGTCTTATTAACTCCGCCCAGTTCGGGTAGTGTGAATTCGCTTTTATACTGATTGCTTTCACTTATAGCACGAATTGAGGGTTATTTATTTTAAATATACGATGCCTTGGAAATTTTGAAACATTTTATGGTAAGGTACAATAGAAATTCAACTTAAAAAAAATATCTCACATCTGTTTTTGCCTATCAGTGAATGTGCTTAGGTGAGTATTTAAGCCTATCGAAAAATGATTTTAAATTTAAAATAGGTTTTTTTTTAAAACGCATCATAATTCTTGTCGAGATTTTGGTGGCTTCGTTCTCAGTGTGGTCTGTGATTTATAATTTTGAAATTAAATAAACCGACTAATGTGTGCAACAAATATTTTTATCATTATTATATGCAGTATTTTGTACCATATCTAATCAATAGCATTTAAAGATAAGCCTTTATTAGTTATTTTGAATGACGTAACGGAGATTCGGACATTATTTGATTGGGAATGTACTTAGTTTAAAATGTTATGTCCCATTGCAGGGCAAAGCCTTCTATATCTTCTATAGTTTCAAGAAATGGGTTCGGCACAGTCAAGGGCTCAGTGTTCAAGGGCTGTGTGTATCATGAGTACATTATGGATTGATGGGTCGCCTTAGACTAGATTTCTATCGTTATTTTTTTATTGTAATTGCATGATATACACAAAACTAAAATAGGTAATTAAAAATTAGGCACCGACTCCAAATATACGTATCGTGTACTATAAAGTGACATTATTTTTGGATCGTAGTAGTGTTGAAGTTGCTTTTATTTTTTGTTAAAAAGTTTTTATTTATTGCTTTTTTTTAGTTAATTATGAAATGGTGTAAACAATATGTACATCATAGATATACGATTGCAGCATTCGCAGGTCACCTGCTGCTAGTTATTGAAGAGTTCCATTGTTTATCTCCCAAGATCTTCATCGAATCCTAATAAATTAAATACTAAAATCATCCCTGAAAAATATACATTTGAGCAGTTTTTGAGAAAATCGCGGCCATACAAACTTACATACGGGTTGAATACAGAACCTCCTTTTCTGAGGTCTGTTAAAAAGTTCCTATCTTGCCGACACAACATAAATCGTTACAGCCTGATACGTTAAGACCATGAACCTAAATTTACCTAAAAATTCATAAACCTTACCTGTATAGAATGATCCATATTGTTGATTATTCGGATGACGCGTCCGCTGGTAGGTTTACCACCGCCTGGTGGTGGCGCGTCGGACTCCGCGACCGACTGCTTGCGAGTACCAGCTCGTGACCATCCGCTGGTACCTGTACCACCGTACCACATACCGTTCTTCTTGCCGTAGCTCGCCGCCTGTACAGGAAAATAGATTATTGTTATTGGAGATTGGATAGGTTATATGATCCGTGATTAACAGTAGTATGGTGTTTTTAAGCCAATCAGAGAAGAGAGAGAAAGAAGACGAGTGTTAATGTGCTTAGACAAAAGATGTGGTAAATATTAAAATGAAGCAAGGAATTTAATTCTGAAAGATTGTTGAATATGTGAAAAATTGTAATTAGACGCCTAATTAATAGTTATTTATATCGGAGACTTTAAGTCATATAAAATTATAATGAAACAAATTAATTGGATTTTTTTTATTACATAAATGTACAAAGTTTAAATTTTGGGGACTCCAAGTCCATATATTAATTTATCGAAAAGATTATTAGTATAAATATGATGCATTTAAAATAGACACGTATTTTTTCTATTTCGGGTGCTTCAAGATAACAAAGCAATATTAAAGAGCGCAGGTGTATCTTTTATTTAATAAAAAAATAAACTGAAAACAATATGGCGTCTGTATTTTCGACCCAAATACACCAATAACTAATTTTCAAACACGGCCGGCTATAATTGCGCCCCTGACACGAATTTTGTGTTTGATAAATGTGCAAACGAAAACAACAGGCGAATTCAATGTTACCTTCGAACGAACATATGGGCCATATTGTTTATTACTATTGAAGTAGACAGGTAAAGTTGCAACAAAATTACGGTGGATAGAGTAACCTTCCGTATTAAAGTCGGTTAAAATATCATCTATTTACGTTATACAGGTTTAATGCAGTCAAATAAAAGGAAATAAAGGAAAATAGGTAATAATTCTTTCAACAATGTTCGGACTTTCATGGTATTCGCATGGTTCCGCTATACACGGTGAGGCTTTTTTAAGTATTTCTTACGTGAACGGCTTTTAACCTACTTTTATGACCTGATTGTTCTGATATTTATTTATTGTGAACGTCAAAAGTTGAACCGACTGAAGACATTATCCGAAAATTCTTTCTATTTAATTCGTAAACTAATAAAGGAAAGGTAAAATAATAAAAAAATTAATTCATAAGCGAATATACTTACCATTATAGTAATACGTAAATCTTCGGAGCTATTGTGATACCTAATTCTTATCGTGGAAATTTTGCTAGATCACACTTAGAGCGCGACGAAACCCTGCGACGTTGGAGCAACCACTGACGAAGTAAACAACCCACATCCAAATTTTAATATCCTTGAGACATGTTACTGACTTACAAGGACAAGTTGAATTTTCGCTCGTAATTATTACTCTTTTTTCGACAGAACGACGCTATCGTAGATTTCTGTCGCGTTTGTAAAACCTCTACTTGGAATGAACTAGTCAGATATCGTTTTATAGCCTTGAACTTTAATTGTAATAAGATGATGATTTTGGTGTTAATTATAATTTTTAAGGGCCTTTACTTTGATTTAAAAGTTATAGTCATAAATAAATAAAATATGGTCAAATTATATTTATCATATAATAAGTAGATTTTTTTTATATAAAGCTCTATAGTAGAGTTTTTATAAAACCTACTTTTCTAGGACAGTATCCAAAAACGACCAAACCTGTAAGTTCAATGACAAGAGAAAAACTAAAGAATTGTAGGTCGAAATCGCCATGCCGGCCTGAAATATTGCGAATATAAAACGTGATAGAATGTGGAAATAAAGGGATCTACTTACTGCGATCTCACCATACTCGTAATGGTATGTCCGCGGCTTGGTTTTAAAAAATAAAATATATTTAGTTTTAACATTTATTGCAATTTTATTTAAAAACAATATTCAGAGAGATTTATTCCGTGATATTATCAGCTGTGCATAGGCGTAATGTAAGCTTTGATATGTTATTTACATGGTCTTGCTTTTAGCCTTATTTTTTAACAAAGCCGTCTTGTGATACTTTTGCAATACTTTTAAAGTATTTTTGATGAAATTCGTAATAAAGTACGCTTTAAAGTTTTTATATATTATGTAAAATGTGTTTTTTTATGTTCATGATTTTCAAAAAGAAGATGAAAATTCCCCGTAATATTATTGTGGTCACAATTAAATACTTGCTGTTATATACAAAAAAGTGTAAAAATTAAAAATATAAAGCACATTTAAAATTCCTGGTTCTACAATTTTTATTTATATATGGCTACAACATTGATGTATTAATACATCAATGGGCTACAAGCACTGTATTGCTGTGCTACGCCAAGGTTCTACAATGCCGCTATTCTTTTTTTAAAAGGACATATCCTAAAACGGGCTTAAACTTTTAACCAATATAGGTACTTTATGTATATTTGGATAGTACTCTCAAAAACTAGTCCTTTGCAATAAATCGTACAATTTTAAAGTTCTCTGATTTTAATATTTATTTAATGTTATTTTGCTTAAAAACTACACTTAATGTGAATGTTTAAAAAAATGTTTGATATATATGGAGAGGTCTGCAAATATTATTTTAATCTATCCAAGATCCATAGTTTTAGCCTAGTTAATTTTTGAGGCCCAACACACACACACACACTCACGCCTTTTATCCCCGAAGGGGTAGGCAGAGGCGCAGCTAGTGCACCCACTTTTCGCCGTTATTCCGTCCCATGATGTGATAGGGGGCGAGCCTATCGCCATATCGGGCACAAATTCCAGACTCCGAGCTGATACTGAATAGAAAAACTCAATATCACTTTGCCCGACCCGGGAATCGAACCCGAGACCTCAGCATTGCAGTCGTAACATAGTACAACTACGCCACCGAGGCATGAGGCCCAATATCCAAACAAAAAGCAGACATCTCCTTTATTATGCCTTTATTTCGATAGTTTGGTTGGTTTTCGTCCGGTCACCGCGGCATGTAGCCAGAGCACCGAGGTCGCGTATCAAATAGCTGCATAACAAATGAACTGCGGTCTTTGAAATTAATATGTCTGAAAATGCTGGACATTTTGTCGTTTCACTGGAAAATTTCTGTCCACGTGCATGTGTTTTTTCTAAGTAAACTGTGAGATTTATTAGCGGTATTACGGTGAGTGTTTTTCATTCTGAGTTAAGTGTTTGGCTGTGATAAGTATCGCCATATTTTATTTTCTTTTGGCCATATCGGAGTATGATTTATTCGTAATTTTCACCTTATGATTCAGTTATTATTTTTTGTATGATTTTATTGCACTTTGAAGTGTGTTAAGTTATGAAAGAGTTATGGAAATATATATAAAGCCATAATTCAAACTAAACTACAAAAAGCGCGTCGATTTATGGCTTGCATTACTTCTATCAAGTATGTAAATGACAATAAAGTTCTAATTATGTCTTTGTTTATTTATAAAGGCTAGATCAACACACAAAATTCGTTCTAAAAGCTATAGGGAACCAAAGGGTATCATACAGATAAAAGGCATGGACATGTATTTTGTCCTGCGTATTAAATGAGATATATTCGTTTATGCAAACTTAGAATAACTAACAAACCTATCATCTATACTAATATTATAAAGAGGAAAGATTTGTTTGTATTGAATAGGCTCCGAAACTACTGGACTGATTTGAAAAATTCTTTCGCCAATATAATAAATACTACATTACCAGCGAGTAGCACTCAGCGCATAAATTGGTATTGGTATATTTATGAAGCGGGATATTTATCCCGAAAAAAGTCATTCACGCGGGCGGAGACGCGAGCAGAAATCAATGCTACACAATACAATGCTACGTGCCATACGATATGTACCTAAGCATGTTTTTTATTGGTAAGTAGGGATTTGTATAAAATTAAGTGTTTGGGACTCGCACAATACTTTGTATATTACATACATATATATACATATATATATACACATATACACTCACGCCTATTATCCCCGAAGGGGTAGGCAGAGGCGCAACTAGTGCACCCACTTTTCGCCATTATTCCGTCCCATGATGTGATAGGAGACGAGCCTATCGCCATATCGGGCACAAATTCCAGACTCCGAGCTGATACTGAATAGAAAAACTCAATATCACTTTGCCCGACCCGGGGATCGAACCCGAGACCTCAGCTTTGCAGTCGTACTGTAATACAACTACGCCACCGAGGCAGTCACTTTGTATATTATATGGCACAAATTTGTCGTTATGTTTAAACTAACGAACTATTTCACACAATAAAGTAAATAAGAGATACATAATTCAACGCGTAATCCAAAGTAATTTATTAATTTACGTTATACTAAATATTCAAATGTTGCGGAAGTTTGATATTACGTATGGATTAATGTCATGCGTACTTTCATTAGGCTATTTGTTGCGACTAATTACCGCCTTGTAGTTCGTATAAATGTACCTACAGTTTTGGTTTTGTTTCTAATTTTGAAAGACAATGTTAATGGGGAAATTGTATGCAATGCGTAAAATTTCATGGGTTTCAGTTTACATACGATATTTGATAATTTATAAGTAACTAGCTTTTGCCCGCGGCTCCGCCCGCTTTAAAAAGTTTTTCCGGGATAAAAGTCCCGCTTTATATTTTCCCGGGATAAAAAGTAGCCTGTGTGTTAATCCAGGACATGATCTATCCGTGTGCCAAATTTCATCGAAATCCGTTCAGTAGTTTTTGCGTGAAAGAGGAACAAACATCCTTACATCCAAACATCTAAACATCCAAACATCCAAACATCCATACATTCTTACAAACTTTCGCCTTTATAATATTATTAGTAGGATACCTATAATTTTACTGTTTTTGGGAATGGGATTATTTGGAAGAATGTAATTAAACTGAGGTACTAAACGAAGTTTCTATTACTTACTTTAAAAATAAGTTATTATGATTATAAACTTAATAAAACTGCTTCATGTTTTCCTTCAAATTTTGGTATGTATTTTTTTATTTACTGTATTTTGCTCTTAAAAAGTAATTTTAGGTAGAGTTGCAGTTCCAAAGGGCAAAATTAGTTTTAAGTGTAATTAAGGATACTCACAAATGGCTCAGGACTGTAGACTGGGAGGGATATGACAGCGAATGACTCCTCGTCGCTGTCGACCATGGAGTCAGCTGCCTCCAGCCAGCGGTACCGGCTTGGCTTCCCGCGCCACACTTTTATGTCTTTGTAGAACTTGCAAAATAACTAGGGTATCCACCCAATTTCGCTTATTCGGAGTTTGTATTGTCTTTATAGCTTTTTGGAACTTTAGGAATAAAACTTTAATGTCAACCCTGTGATTTTTTTATTTTTTTTTAAATGCCATCTTCGGCGCATTAGGGACGGCTGCGGGCTTCCTCCGACTCACGTCTAAGTTGTCGTCCGCAACCGCCCCTGCACGTACCGCTGTTGCGGTCCTTTTCCTGTTGCGGGGGCTCAGAAGCCCCCGAAACACCGTACCGTGTCCTCCTTTTGGTGTACGAGGCAGCGTGAGACACGCTGCCTCGGACATGTCCATCACGGGGGTCACAAAAGTTGGCTAGACTAATGGGTGGGCGGCACGTCCCGCCCACCCGTGACCCCCGGAGGCCCCTATTAGTCGCCTTTTACGACAGGCAGGGGATACCGTGGTGGAATTCTCCAAACGCCCCCAATCCACAGGGCGGATGTCAACCCTGTGATGCGTGTTCGGACTTCAAATTGACTATGTTCAATTCAATGAAAAATCTAAATGCAAATCGAGTCACTTAATATTGCGATGAAATATTTATAACTCTATATTATATAACGTTCTTTATTTTGATTTTGGACCTAGAGTTTATATAAATGGTTATGTCCTAGTACATGCAGGAATGTGAAGAAACTAAGAAATTATTCGAAATTTAAAATTGAAGAGCTCATAGTACAAATAGAGACCAGATCAACGTAGGCTGGGTTAGGTTAGGTCTTGTTCATGATTCTAAATGTCACTAGCGTTCATACTTCAGAGTCAAGTTCAAGTATATAAACACATGGAATCTTCGTGTTGGCATGCAGTTTTGTTTTACATCTACTTAGTGTTGCAGTGACGCGAATCCGGTCGATTAGATAGACACTGATTTACATAAAGTCGTTGTGGATTTAGTTTATTCTATTGTTGTGTATTTTATATAATTATGTCTAATTTTCATAAAAAGTTTTACGAAATATGTACATACAATTATTATTCTGGGTATTTTATATTGAACTAGTAAGTTTAGATGCAAATTCAAAACATTTAAAAAAATTTCTTCAGAAAATTATATCTAATTAATTTAAGTATTTATTAGATGCAGGGCCTGCGTACAAATATATAAATAAAAGCGTAGGTGAGATCTATGAATTCATCGACAGGATTTGAGCAGTCTGATTTATAAGAATGTAAATAGAAATCAAAGTAATTATTTAAACTACTTTTAATTTATACGTGTCTCATATACGCTTACATAAAGCGTGTAAGTACAAAGTCGCACTGTATTATTTTCTTTTCTAAGGGCTCATATTATGTTATTAGAAAATATAGCTTTTTTTAATCGCGCAAGTGTAAAGTGGGCCACACTGGACATTAGTTCTCGGTCTGTCGACGTACAGATCCGATCTTTGACACGCGATCTTTACGCTATATGTGACGAATACAAAATCTGAATACATAATGCTATTGTTCTACTATTTATGTTAATCGGGGAAATTGTCGTCATTAAAATAATATCGTAGTTAAGTTCTTAACATACTGTAAAGTATTCAAATGTAATATAGTACCTAATGAACACACAAACTTTATTCCAAACAGTGAACGAAAAGTAATTTGATGTTTACGATTGCTTGAAACTTTTATTCACTGAACCGCAATAGTTATTTTACGAGCAATAACGTTATGGTTCACCGACAACACATATGTCACTGGGTCCATTGCAACAGCTTAACAATCTGCACCACCGGCAAAATAAAACCCACGCGACCCGTTCCAAAACGCCTCAACAACCACCAATCTAAAGGAAGCTGTATATCTGAGCAATAAAGTTGTCTATTACAAGCAGATAACCGTGTACGACCGTCGGAGGTAGCGGACTATTCGAAACTTTTACTCGGCGGTACAGGGCGGGCGGAGGGAGGGGGTCTCAAGGTCATTCTCAATCCACGCAACTATGTGTCAAACAGTTGGCCTTAGACGCTGGTTCACTTAAGGGCCGCATTATGGATTTCAGGTGAAATAATTACACATTGGACCCAACGTTGGACGCCCAAATCACGCGATGCGATAAGGATTAATTTCAGACCACGCATTATGTAAACGGTGGGACCTTGATCCATTTTGTGTGATTATTTGTTTGAGTAATAATGCCGCAAATGTTGGTCAATGAAACAACTCGTTAATTATCACTTATGAGTGGTCGCAGCAGTGTTGCCAACCCTACTGTTTTTGCTTTTTCATCCCTGTTTTTTGTTTAGAGTAGAATTTTTACTGTTTTTTGGTTTACATGCATTTTCGCTGTTTTTGTGTACAGATTAGTAAATTAGTACTACACAAAATGAAGCAGGAGCTTTTTTTTTTTTTGGTCGCCACCCTATTGACGTACTCTACTTCTCGGACTTTACTGAGGGAAAAATAGAAATCGAGGACCTTTTTTTAGCTCCTCTGTCAAAATCCCTGATCTACTGCTTTCTCCTGTTTTTTTTATAAGTCATCTGTTGTTTTTTGGTTTCTTGGAGTTGGCAACAGTGGGTAGGAGTTAGAATGTCTTCCTGGTTTACTTTACATTGTTCTTATTTAACGAGTATTAGGCAAACAATGTCATTTATAAAGCTGTTTAAGAAAATAGCTGTAAATATTCAATTTAAAATTATAAACTTTAATTCACTCAAATATTACATAAACTAGAAAAATATAGGTTTTCTAAATAAACTCTACAACTTTACTGTTTTACCTAATAGCTCAATCAAACAAATATTTCCTCATTCTCCATTTATAAAGTAAGGTACCTTAACCCACATACTTAGTTATTTAAATACTTAGTCATTTTATACTTATCACTGGCTTTTGCCCGCAACTCCACCCGTATTAAAAAGTTATCCGGGATAAAGTCCTGCTTTATATTTTCCCGGGACAAAAAGTAGCCTATGTGTTAATACAGGACATGATTACTGGTGATAGGACTCTCATATGTAAGAGTCCGTCTGGGTGGGTACCACCGCAATGTATATTTCTACCGCCAAGCAGCAGTGAGCACGCACTGTTGTGTTTAGGTTTGAAGGGCATTGTAGCCAGTGTAACTACAGGACATAATGAGACTTAACATCTTATGTCTCAGGATGACGAGCGCAGTGGAATGCCACACAGTACTTTGTAAATCAAGGTTCTGGATGGTATTTCTACTGTTTATGGGTGGCCGTATCGCTTACCATCAGGCGAACGGCATGCTCGTCTCGTCATTAAATGCTATAAAAAAAAATGATCTACCCGTGTGCCAAATTTCATGGAAATCCGTTCAGTAGTTTTTCCGTGAAAGAGTAACAATCATCCATACATCCATACTTAAAAACTTTCACGTTTATAATATTAAGTAGGATAATAGTAATTTTAAAATGTATGCGATGTGTAGATATGTATTTGTAGATGTAGTCAGTAACCCACTAGAACTTAAAATTTTAAATTCTAAGTAATTATGCAGCATGGAACTTGGAAATTTAAAATGAAAATGTTCTAATCAAACTTTTCAGTTTAAATTAATTTAATCAATCTTTATTTGCTACGCTTTCGTAGCAACTCGTAGCGTTTCTACAATTCGTATATGTAATGATCTACTACAAACTATTGTTTTATGTACATTTTAACGTGTACACAGAAAAACTAATTATAAACAATTAATACCTTTGTAAGACTTTGCAATTACGTAAACCATAACTACATAGAATTATATAATTGAATTAATAAATAGTTGGATTTGTATTTGTTTACATTTTGTGTAAATACCTTCTCTAAAAATTATTAAATAAGTTATTTACTGACATTTTTTTTCAGCAAACTCAGCATACCAGTACCAGTATTAACTGCTTCCTTCCAACTACTTCTGCAAAATAATACATCTACTGAGACGTGCTTGCGCCAGTGTCACTTTATAGAATTTACAGCTGTACGCATTTAATCATTTTTAATATTTACGCATATAATAATTACAATACATCGAAGTACTCTCAGGAAGTAATCAAACCTTACTTGATTAAAAGCAACACGCGAAAAAAATATTACTTTTGCATACAATATTACCGACCGCTATTTTAATTACTGCTATATTATTATATGGGCTTCATTACCCGCTTTGATTGTAAATTACGAGTGCATATGTAATTTACAACGTGACTGTACAACCGCACCCAGGTCGTTAGGGCCTACTATGTTTTCATAATCTTTAGATTTTGTGGGCAAGGCCTAATGTCTCATCAGTAAATGGCTTGAGAAAACTTTTCGTCGAAGGTCAGCTTTGAGTGGTCTACGCCCTTATGCGGTAGTCCGTAATGGCCAAGTTATATTAACATAAAATGGCCGATAATGCGCCTATTTGTATAGAGTATAATTTCTGGTAAATGCTTCAAAATGGACGTTCAACAGCAGTTCATACAGGGTCACTTTTACATTGCGTTACTAAATGAAACCACATATTCGTCTATACCTCTGATAACATCGTGCTAAAAATCATCAATGAATAACGAATACTTTCGCCAAAAATGCCGGTTGTAGTATTCAATTTTTTTATCATTTTGTAGTTTAGTGCGAATATGGTGTGTGCGTTAAATTGTATTTCTGACTGAAAGTGTAATGTTGCTGCTGCGACAAATTCTCTTAGAGCAGTCATAGTGGCGGCATTAGGGCGTGTAAACTTAAAGTTACTTTTTATTGATATTTATTTTGTTCGAAACTTACACTTTATTATTTTACATCTATGGTTAAAATGACTTAATGGAAAGTCTATATTTTCAACAAGATAAGTATGTGGTTTTATTTATTAAAGCAATGTCAAAATGGTCCTGTATATCAATCGACCCTTTTACATTATATTATCTCAAGCGTGTTCGTTATTTACTTATTTTTATGCTTTTTTCTAAGAAAACATAAACGCTAAACGCAACGGGCATAATTAAATAAGAAGTAAGTAACATAAAATATACTTAATTCGTTTTATGTATTTTTTTTATTCCTACCTGAACACATTTCGCCGTAAAAAGTATTACAGTGACACGTAAAGTGCAATTATACATTATTATTTTAATAAATCATTAACTCCCCCTCTGGTCCTTGTAATCCATGATTTTACGAAGTCCAGTCCAAGTTATATCGCGTGATTTTCTTACAACTTCAATTAAAGTCCAAATAATTTGATACCAGGATTTGATAACACGATGCCACGAGTGAAAATTTTACATTAATAACAACACAAAAAAGTCCTTTTAATAATTTTAGTCCCTAATTATGTCCTCGTAAAATTTCGTGACCTTTAATCTTTATTGTTGAGACTAATTGTATCTACGTCATTTCTACGATTACTGATTTTTTTCATTAAAAAAAAGGAGGGAATGTTTTTCGTATTGTGTATCATTTATTTTTTTGTTGTTGTTTGATTAAGATACATACAGAATATAATCAGAAAAGCGTAATATAAAAATAGCTAAAGTTAGTAGTTATAATCTGGATTGCATTCCAATCGAATGAAGTGTAGTTATGATATGTAAAAAATAAAAACTACTACAAATATTATAATTGACTGCCTCGATGGCGTAATTGTATTACGGTACTACTGCAAATCTGCAGTCTCGGGTTCGATCCCCGGTTCGGGCGAAGTGATATTGGATTTTTCTAATCAGTATCTGCTCGGAGTCTGGAATTTGTGCCTGGTATGGAGATAGGTTCGCCCCCCGTCACATCATGGGACGGAATACCCATGACGAAACACTTTTCGTCAAACCCACTGGTGCACTGGATGCTCCTCTGCCTACCCCTTCGGGGATAAAAGGCGTGAGTATGCGTATATAAATATTATAATTAAGTTCAACTAAACTGCCTTTAATTTTTGTACAAAAGATTAAAATTTCATATCTAAGTCAGCAGTATTTGCCTCACGCTTATTATAAACTTCGCTAAATTGCTATTCATGATGTCAATTTGTTTCCGTTTCTTTGCTAAATCATTTGGCAAATATTTAATTTTATTCGGAAAAATTCTCCACATTTCCCCACGTTTAATTTCAAATACGATAAATGTGTGGCAGTCCAACGCCACCTGATAAATAGTGATGGCTGAAATTGAAATACAATCTATTCCACCGCTTTAATTTTATCATGTTCCTAAGAATCGAAGAACCCATTTTAAGTATCATGCTAATGCTATATCTCATGTAAGGCCAATGGATTCTAGAATCTAGAAGTTTCGCCAATTGTTACTCTTTCGAAAATCTCAGAGAACCCAAGTTTGAATCTGGATTCGGTCAAGCCGGGCTATTCGTATCAGCTCTAATAATTCAATACTATGGTTGTCACTGCACTTGCAATCAGCTTCAGTGGAAAACTGCCGTGCCTGTATGAAAAACGTTCACACACACATACATACACTCACCGTTATCCCCAAAGGGTACGTAGAGGTGCAACTAGTTTGCCCACTTTTTGCCGTGCGTATTCCGTCCCATAGTGTGATAGAGAGCGAGCCTATTGCCATATCGAGCTCAAATTCCAGACTCCGGGCTGATACTGAATAGAAAAATCCAATATCACTTTGCCCGACCTGGGGATCGAACCCGAGACCTCCGCATTGCAGTCGTACCATAATACAACTACGCCACAGAGGCAAAAGATGTTTTATTGCAAAAAATATTTCATGGCGTTTCGTGTCATATATCGATGGTGCCAAGTATATGGATTATGGTAAATTAAATTATATACCATAGTAATCGTATAAAAAGTTTGCGAGCCAGTCGCGTGAAACCAGGTGTACTTAAACTTACCGCTGTTACATACGTAATGACCGCAGCGGCGACGTTGTTCACTTATTATTCATATATTCAGACCTTATCGATAACCATGATGACAGTTTGTTTTCTAAGCTCCTCTGTTGCATGTCTCGTTGCCTTGACTTTTTGTTGGCGGGTTTTGCTAATTGGTTGAATTTTGATTGTACTATTGCAATGTTTTAAAACTTATATATTTTGGTGTTGCTCGCGTCTTCGCCCGCGTGGAAAGCCTTTCTTGCTATAAAGCCCGATCACCGTAGCGATCGGTAGCGCCATTTATAAGACACCAGCGCCATCTATCAGATTAAAATTTCAATTATTTCCTACAGCAGCAAATTGTCGAACTAATATATGTGTTTGTGGCGGCATAATTAACAACACCGCCACCTACCAAATTGGTTGGAGGGGCCGCGGCCGGTCAGGCGCATCATCTGCCTTTTTTTTTGTTTTCGCGGAGAAAGTGACTTATTACTACCGCCCAGTCTTCAAGGGGGGCGACTGAGCGGTGATGTTGGGTTCACCGTGCCTTACGACCCAGCGTTGTGCCGCCGGGCCGAGTCCCTAACCTATGTACACCGCACGGCATACCAACTAAAACTTCGCGGTGGCCTTCTTCGGTGCATTAGGGACCGCTGCGGGTTTCCCCGGATTAATAGTGTCTAAGTTGTCGTCCGCAGCCGCCCCTGCGCGGTGCCACCTAATGCAGCCCGTCTCCTGTATGGGGGGGCTCAGAAGCCCCCGCGCACCGAAGGACGCCCTCGGCGTCAACGGCAGCGTGAGGCCTACTTGCCACACTGCCGTCCATCACGGGGGTCGTAGCAATGTGCTAAAAAACACGCACAAAACTAAAGACGGACAGCCCCCTGCCGCCCGCCCGCGACCCCTGGCGGCCCCTATTAGTCGCCTTTTACGACAGGCAGGGGATACCGTGGTGGAATTCTCCAAACGCCCCCAATCCACAGGGAGGGAGACGCCAGTCAGTCGTCCACCCGGCGCATCCTTCGTCTCCTCTGGCGGCGGGAGGGATCTTCTCGCTCCCAATCCCTCTCGGCACTCCTCCCTCACTACTCCTTCCTCACTACCCGCCACAGATACTCACCGAAGCAGCCATGCCCAGTGAGCACCTGTGTCAAGCGGTAGGTTGACGCACCGTGGCGCCTGTCTAGCCATTCGGCAAACACAGGACGCACTGCCGCGACGACTCTGAGCCCCGCTGACGGGGCCTCCAGCCTCTGACGCCACTCCTCCACGGCGGCTCGCCGTAGGGAGACCCTCATGGCCTCCATTTCCTTCCGACCGCAACAGCGGCACGCGCAGGAGCGGTTGCGGACGATAACTTAGACGTGAGTCGGAGGAAGCCCGCAGCCATCCCTAATGCGCCGAAGATGGCCATTGAAAAAAAAAAAAAGTACGCCCTGATCGCCCGCTCTGCCTGACTGGAAATTCCCCTTCAATAGAGGAACGCAACCATCTGTTTCTCTACTGCGGCGACGAACCTTTCGCCGCCAAATGTTAATCTAGAACATAAACTATCAATGTGTCAAATTTCATCAAAGCACGTTCAGCTATTTCTGAGTTTACTTCTCACAAACATCTAACCACTCAAACATCCAAATGTTATTATGAGCTTTCAGCTTTCGTATCTTAATCTTAACATAGAAAAAAAAGAAAGCGCTTCCCGCTGTCTGTTCCTATGTATGCTTAGATCTTTAAAACTACGCAACGGATTTTGATGCGTTTTTTTAATAGATACAGTGATTCAAGAGGAAGGTATACAATATGTATAATATATGCATAATAATTTATGTGTTCTATTGTGACTACGAGTGCCTTTCTGACAAAAGTCGGGGATCTACTTATACTGTACGGAAAGGCGTTTTGCACCAAAGTGTCGCTGACCGACCATATTGCAAGATCTCTCGATCTGTATCAGTTTATTGTCGCCTGATACTTACAGTTATAACGGATACTGTTAAAAATGTATAGTTTATTTGTATATAAAGTATAAAGGTTGTATATAAAGACTTTTATTCAGGAAAAACTCTTTAATGCGGGTGAAACCGCAGGCAAAAGCTATGTAAGTACAATAAACTTAAACTTATTACTTATTATCTAAGACAAAATGAAGACATTATCAATTTATGAATCTTTTATCTCGGTTTCTATATATATTTAGGTATTTATATGCATGTATATGTTTATATGTATGTATTTATACAATATTTGTATGTATTTATATCTATAATATTTGTATGTATATATCAAATAATTAATCATATACGTAATATAAGTCGTACACCTTATGCTGCCCCATATTAATTTATTTTCCGTTTTCTCTTATGTCCATCCCATGGTTGTCTGTAAGAGATTGCCTTGTGCGATAAGACCGCCATTTGTACTTATTAATTTTTCTTTTTGTCCTATGTTTCATTTCTCTGGTGTACAATAAAGTATAAATAAATAAATAAATAAATAAATAAACTGTCTTGTTTTGAAGTTTAGAGCCGTTCTGGACATGTCGTTTGATAGAAATACGATTTATTTTAGTTCCTTCATTTATTCCAGTTTCACGCAAGGCGGCAATATTTATTTAAAATAGCCAACGACATGTTACAACATCAATAAATTATACCTTACTAACGACATTATTTCCTTACTAATATTAAAAATGCGAAAGTAACTCTGTCTGTCTGTCTGTCGCGCTTTCACGCCAAAACGACTGAACCGCTTTAAATAAAATTTGGTACACAGATAGTCTAGAGCCTGACAAAGGACATAGGTTACTTTTTATCCCGGGAAAATATAAAGCGGGACTTTTATCTCGGAAAAATTTATTCATTAATAAAAGCTAGTTTAAAATATTAGTAAAAGTAAGATAAAATTTAGTATTTCGAACGATGTCATTGTCCAAATATTTATTTATTTATTGACACTTTATATACGGAGTAAAGGCGGACTTAATGCCATAGGCATTCTCTACCAGTCAACCTAAAGTGGTGCAGAGATACAAGAAGGCAGGTGCGTGGAGTGAAATACCACATGGAGTACGGATTTGTTTTAAACAGGATCTTAGTATATGTACTGAGCGCAATTTAAACCCAGCCAGTTACACGTAAAATGCAGGATATTATTCCCTAGCTCGGTCATTCCGCTGTAGCGTGAAGAAGCAGTGTGTCGAATGGCATAAAGTAACCGTCTGCTGCCATTCGATACTCTATGTGAACGGCATCGCGCTCACCATCAGGTAAGGTGCAGTCACTTTGCCACACCCGAATAAAAAAAAATGGAGAGCTCAATACGACAAAACATCTTAAATCCTATTTGAAGCTCAACTTCTATACTGTCTTGCTTAAATTAATCCCGATATCTTAACATACAAAAGATATTTTTAACGGTCCAAATTCATTTGAAAATATACTAATCCACCACAGTTAAAACTTTATGTAATGTTGACATGTTACCATTTTAAATGTAACTTAGCAAACAATAAAACCAAGACCACGCAATCCAATTGCCCACCGTTCAAAACGTATCAAATGCCTCAAAGCGGAAACAAAGTAAACCACTTGGAGCTGTAATTTCTTCTATCTAATCAAGTTCACGACTTCCTTTATTATTACATTTAAAAAAAATGACGTGCCAATTGTTCGCGTGCCTTTTACTCGTACGAAAAATAAAATGTAGACCACGGCGTCACCCGTCAAATTTTAACTTCATAAGTGTCCCAGTTGTTAAAACTGCAAACATGTTTTTGTAACGGACGCAGATTTGGATCTCTTGCAACATTTACGCGGAAAATGGACGCTTGTTATGTGATTTTTGGTATAAGTCCAACAATAATCCACACAAGCACTTCCTGAGTAATCGAGTGGTCAGAGCGTGAAATAAACTCCCAGAGCATGTGATTACAGCTGAGAACAGAAATCAGTTTAAGAACCGACTAGACAAATACTTAGCCGCAAATGAAAACAAGTAGTAATAGCGAGATACGGGCATTATCAGTAGTCTCAACTGCCTGCCTGATTATATATAATAATATTAGTCTCTACATGGGAGACACCCACACGACCTGGAACAGCCTTATGTTGATAAGAATGCATCAAACGCATGGCTACGGCGTGGCGAGCTCTTCCCGGAGACCGAAGGCTTTATGCTAGGTATACAGGATCAAGTTATTGACACAGGAAATTATCAGCGTTATATTATCCGTCGTCCAAATTATAATGATAAATGCAGACAATGCCACACAGCTTCAGAAACAATCCAACATATTACCGGTGCATGTAAGTCAATAGCTCAAAGTGATTACAAACATAGACACGACCAAATAGCTGCAATAGTACATCAATCATTAGCCTACAAATATAAATTAGTGAAAGAAAAAGTACCCTATTATAAATACAAACCACAGACTGTTCTTGAAAATACATATTATAAATTATATTGGGATAGGACTATAGTCACAGATAAGACCATACACTGTAATAGACCGGATATAACAGTATTAGACAAACACAACAAATCAGTTTACCTTATAGATATTGCCGTTTGTAACACACACAACCTCACCTCTACCCATACCGAAAAAATTTCAAAATATGTTGATCTGGCCATAGAAATTAAAACACAATGGCGTGTAAACACCACCAGGACAATACCAATAATTATATCTACAACTGGCGTAATACCGAAAACACTTCACACTAGCTTATATACATTAGGGATCCCACCAATGACGTTTATACTTTTACAAAAAGCTGCAATACTTAACACCTGCAGAATTGTTCGTAAATTTCTGAACAACTAAGGGAATTTCGCAAC
The DNA here is from genome assembly GCA_949316025.1 of Lapara coniferarum. Lineage (NCBI taxonomy): Eukaryota > Metazoa > Arthropoda > Insecta > Lepidoptera > Sphingidae > Lapara > Lapara coniferarum. The sequence goes on along the minus strand of OX438919.1, from coordinate 41,249,791 downwards.
TCTATATATATTTAAATTATATTAAAAAATTATATATCATTCATGCACTTGGCTTCGGCCCGTGCTACATTAACCTTCTGTTGCAGGAGAGAAACGTTCTCGTTACTACAAAATAATAATAATAATAATAATAATAAGCCCGCAGGGGTGGCTTTGTGGCGAGCCGTCGGTGAGTGGCGACACCGCGTACCCTGATTCCGTGGGGGCTAAATGAGACCCCCTGACCCTTGGCTTGCCTTAACTGGCCGGCTAGGGGTGGAAATCGCAAGAGCTAAGAACCTGAGCTCCAGGGTGGAAGTGCTCAATCTGCATAATAGCGAGGAAGCCCACTCCGGGACGCGTTAGCGACCCGCGATGGTGAAATCGGTGCACACCTCTCGACACCCTTTAGCCACCCACACCGATGTTGCGTCCTTGGCATACGCCACTTTTTGGGATGCCCATCTAGTGGGGGGCAAGTTACCGTCTGCCTTGAATACAAATGATTGAGACATTTTACTTGGCAGGCGTCCCGTTGTCTCAATCAATAGCCCAGCAACCAGTCCATCTAGATCCCATCCATAGACCCAGTATAATTCCCATCTTCTCTGCAATAGTCCTTACGCCTTACGGTCGCTGTCTTTGGCTATATTTCCTCCTTAAGTACAGACAGAGAGAGTACCCGTAAGGCGTACACATCCCAACTAGAGTAATGTATCTTAAAGGGGCCTCTACGTGTTGGATCCATATCCCCACGCAAGCCTTCCAAAAGGACCGGTCTTCGTGCCGTGATTTCCCGCAGGAAAGATACAACATAATAATAATAATAATAAGTTTAGGTAGAATAGATAAACCAGAACGGTTGGATTGAAAATCACTTATTAATAAAAGATAAACATTGATCTATTGATATATAAAAACCCATTGATTCTAGAAGAGAAAAACATACAATAGAAGTTAGGTCGAGATTTAAAAAGACACTATCATTGGTAGTTGTCATAAATGAGGGGTTGTAAACATTGATGTGTTTTTTTACATCAATGGTTGTAAGTCACACATTATAGACAGATAATTCGATATTTCGCCGCAGAAGCCAAAGATCTAAGTAGAATTTTGCTTGAACCAGGAACCCTTTTAACAGCTGTTCATCTCCTAGTTACTTGGTGATAATAACAGATATAAGGGTATTGATAGGACAATTATAATTTTAATTTACTTTTCTGTTATTGGTCTATTCATGGAACGAATTGTAATCTTAATTAAATACAATATTTTTCAACTTGGCTTATTTACAACTGGCCTATGATGAATTTATGTATGGCTTAGATATTAAAATAATAATCTCTATTAGATAGTGATTAGTAAAACCAATAGGAATTGTACACCATGAAGTTGATAATATATGGCCAAATAAAGTCCGTGCCAAAGGTAAACGCTAATGTTCTGTTGGCCTCAAGCCTTGGCGCATTCTAAGTGCAAGGTGGTGCAATGACCTCGGACCTCGCCTATCTCGTAATGTATTTACTTAAGCGGCTTGGAACTTTCGTTTTAAATTAGAGACAGGATTTTTTATTGGAAAATTATGTCATGAACTGCTGATATGATATAGGATATTTATTTTTTGTTTGGCTATGTACAAATGTCCTGTTATGATTTTACTTTATACGAATTTATTTATGTTTGTAAGATAACAGATTTTTTTTCAGTGTTTTATTTTGTACGAAAACCGTTATCGTGACGCTAAAAACTCATAGAAATCATTTGTTTCCCTATATTTTAAAGCCTCAGCGCAGATAAGTTACATATGATAGTAATAACAAAATCTATATTTTACCATAAAAAAACAATCAACGAAATAATATTAAAATATAATTTCGTCGTATTCCGTTCACCGATATTAGCGGGTTTGTCGTTTGTACCCAGTAATGAAAATGCAAATGTGCGAGACGGTGCGTGGCTTATCCCCGACCCACATCTGAAGGACGCGACCCCACTCCCGGCGACAAGCCACTCGTAACACTTCTTTAGGCAAAATTCTGCTCGTAACCATTTTTTTGAATAGTCCAAATAGCTCGCCTAGGTAATGGCACCGTAATTGCATGACGCTGCTCTTGGCGCGGCACGACACGGCTTAATCATTGATTTTAGATATTTTGCTGTATTTTACGGAAATGGTATCTAAAATTTTCAAACGCGTTGCACCAATCTGCGGGATACGCGGGGTATAAATCATTTGAGTTATCTCGGTGCTACGAACGTAGCCCGTAGCAAATGCGTAGCTCATTGCGTAGCTTAATGCGGTGTTGTAGCCGCGTAGCTTATAGACGTGTGTAGCAAGCAGTGAACGAAATGAATTTCTTAATAGTTTTTAGAAACTTAAATACTTGTATTAAAAATGTGTTTTATGAATTAAATTATACAGATAAATTACTATTAGTTTGTTTGGTAACGACTTTAAGGTCTGAGCTATAAAATTAATGATGCATTTTTTGACATAAAATATTCATATTTGATTATAAAGCTTACCTTAAATGTTTTGTAGGAAGACACCACATATGAAGCTCCATCCTCAAGCTCTTCAAGCCTGTACTTTCGATCTCCGTCCATCCCGAATATGAACCTGGCACCTCTCGGCAGTTCAAGCCTCTCAGAAAGCCTATCCAGCAAAGCGTCCATCGAAGCGAGATCCCTACCCGGCTTAAACCGGAACTCGACTCCAGGATGAAAAGGATCTCCGTTGCGATAGAACGTGACCCGTCTAGCCTTCCAGTAGTTAAGATTAGCGTAGCGGCTTACAGGCTCCGGTCTGGTCGGTCGCGTAGCTTCAGATACTTCCGAAACATCGTCAGGGCCTTGTGGCGGGGACGAAGGCCGCGATGGTCGCCAGTCGCCGGGCTCCTTCTCGTCATCGGATGGGGGATGTTCAGGCTCCGGTGCTGGGGTCGGCTCTGGGGCTGGTGTCGGCTCAGGGGCAGCCTGTCGACGAACACGTGAGTGAACACGCGGCCGAGGGTGCGAGCGACGCGACATCTCGCGCGACCTCCCGCCCGCGGACTGACCGTGCGCCGCCCGCGCCCAGTCCCAATCAACTGATATTGTCTATAGTACATCCATTCATGAGTCACGTGACTGGTCCATCACTCATTCATCTCACAATCTATAATATCGTTCTCTCTTTAAGTTACAGCAGTATTGCATTATAAAGAGTGACTAATTCTAACATAACGTGCGTAACGTGTTTAGAGAGCTGTTTTTCTAAATCAGATTGTTGAGTCACGAACTCGAGCGTTGGTAAAGAGTTTATAAATAAAAGCGAATTATATTTTAGATTTTATAAATCTTAGGTACTCATATTATTACGTTTACAGGTGAGTGTTGAAAAATATTTGACCCCATTCGACATTACAATAAATTTAGAATTGAGTTACAAACAAATTGTCTAAGACTACTACAAAAACATTCAACAAACGATGTTCTTAAATTATAAAGCACAATACTAATAACATTAAAGGCGCCTAATAACACCATCATCAATTAATGTTAGTAAAATACCAAGTTAGTGAATGATGTATCACATATTTAGTGTCCGACAAAAGATGTTAGATTAGGCTTAGCGAGTGAGAGCCTTACGTTGCGCCGTGACTAAGTGTCTTTAGTCACGAGTAAAGTAAGTTCCACGACTCAGTAGGCTTGTGTTGTGTCATCCATAACGAAATGACTGTGCGAATATTTTAAACTTATAAAATACTCAGAAAATATTTTATTTTTGTATTATACACTGTCTCTAATTTATACCTTTGACCTGATTTTGAAAAGAGCAACCCTAGAGTTTCTAGCCCGTTCTTCTCTGGTGGAAGCTGCTTTCCGAGCTGGTGGTAGAGTAAAAATTTACTGAATCTAAGTAATGTTTAACATTTTATGGATTCGAATAAATGATATCATTAAAAAAAATTAACAATAAATAAAGAGGCCAAGCTCGGGCTGGCAGGAAAGAGGAGATAAAAAAATATGAATAACTTATAAAGCTGAACTATACACAGTATTTCCTACCTATCCTAAAAGGGACATAAACGTTCCTTTATTTCCTGTTCCTGTAGGCACGTTTTCCCAGAGTCCTGGAGACTTCCTTTCATGTATTAAAGTGCCAAGGGTTTTAACCGCAATGTTGACCTATTTTCGACCCAACTCGCTTTGTTCCTACGAACTGTTGAGAAGTTATTTATCCGTTAACATAAATACAGCGATGTCATCCTAAAATATATTCAAATATATTTACTCTGATATATGTAATGTACTTAACATTAATACTGTAAGCACTTTTTTTTAATGAGGGCAACCTTTAAAACCACCAAGCATATTCTATAATTTGTTTCACTAATAAAATGCTAACCTGTCAATTAAAACAACTTATATTGATGAACTGATTACTTTTATTACTAATTTTAAACGTGCAAAGTCGTGAGAAAAAGCTGCTGTCCTAACTTGATCTCATGTTTTTTCCTGACTAGCTCTGATAACTATTACTTATCATTACAACTTTGACTCCTCAAGCCCCGCGGCGGACACCGGTGTCCATATATATAGGGTTTTCCCATACATCTATATATATAAGCGGGGCTTGAAGGGTTAAACGATTTAAGTTAAATATACACTGTAACCATCGAAATTAGTTGAGTCACATATTAAACTCAAGGATCAACAAACTTATTCGAAGAGTCGAGATTATATCTCAAAACGCGAAGTCGATAGAAAAAGAAAACTAATAAAATAAAATGAGTTTAATTTGGTTTATCGCGGCTGGTAATGAGTTCTTGGAAGTTGTGAGTCGTTGGCGATGTAATCGCTTCTATAACGTACGCAGAGCTAAACAATCACATTATAATAGGATTATATAATATTTTGCAATGCAATGTAAACAGCCCTGTATTATATACTGCCCATTGCTGCGCAAAGGCCTCGTCTACTACTGAGGGGTTAGGCCGGTACGGTTTGGTAGACTTCACATACCTTCGAGATTCATATAGAGAATTCTCAGGTATGTAGGTTTCCTCACGATGTTTTCCTTCACTGTTAAAGAGAACAATAATTGATATCAATCTACACGTCGCTTCGAAAAGTCAGAGGTGTGTGCCTTGGGTTTTGAACCTCCGGACATTGTCTTGGCAGACCGTTCCGTTCCTAACTAAGCTATTGTCGCTTTTGAATTATATTGAATTGTATTCAAAATTATTGTTTCTTAAAGAAAAGTGTCATATTAATAATTATGTTTGAAAAAATTAAAAAAAATATTAACAAAATATTATTTATGTGACAGTAAGTTGAGAATACGCGGCGATAGCATAGTAATTGGGAGTGGAACGGACTGCCCGGACGAATGTCCACAGGTTCAAACCCAAGGGCACGCACCACTGACTTTTCTAAAGTTATGTGTGTATTCTTTGTGAATTATCCCTTGATTTAGCAGTGAAGGAAAACATCGTGAGGAAACCTGCATACCTAAGAAGTTCTTTAAAAGAATTTCGAAGGTATGTGAAGTCTGCCAACCCGCACTAGGTCAGCGTGGTGGACTAAGGTCTAAACCTTCTCAGTTGTAGCGGAGGCCCGTGCTCAGCAGTGGGACAGTATATAATACAGGGCTGGTATTATTAAGTCAAGAATATTTAGAGTATATGATAAAATTGTAATCTTCGTGTTCTTTATCACTTAATCTGACAAACAAGACTAGGTAAGGTGTATGTTTTTATGTTATGATTTTGTGTGAATACTTTACTATATTTACCTGCCGTATGTAGATACTGTTATGTCGTAATCACTCCAGATAATTATTAAGAAACCATGCGACAGATCATCGGCTAATTATGAAAAAATAAAATTTGTTGATTCATCAATGTAATTTCACATTCTTAAATTTAATTCCGCTTACCAATAAAATATTATTAATATTTTAATTAATTACTTCTTTTAAGTTTTGATGAGACGAGTAACTATTAATATTAATAATACAAAAACATTTTTGGTCAAACATCAAACTAAAATATAAATTAATTAACAAATGACGTAGTTAATACACAGAATCTGCTACATAAATACATATTATATATTTAATTATTAAATTTGTTTATTTTGAATAATTCATATTTTTTCTCACCACAGCGGCGGCAGCGGCTGCAGCAGCCGCGGTATCTTCAGTTGCCATCCTACCAAATTAACACATCACAACACAAACTACATTTATTCCAAACATTCGCGTTCCACAAAATCTTCCCAGTATTCGATAATATGGCACTATGCAGAATATTTAAACAAAAACCGAAGGGGGGTTAAGTTGTTTTTGTTTTTCCATTAATTCGTAGCCGACCGGTTATGTTTTGTGAACGGAATAGAGTGACGGCAGTTCCAATGGGCGGCAACGTGGCGGGGTGGCAGCGGCCAGCGCACCCGTGTGCGTTGTGCCCACGATACTGTCGAGCTTTTTTAAGCCCATACCATACTATACCAGCCCTGTATTATATTGTTAGTTTAAGATTATATACTGCCACTGCTGAGCACGGGCCTCCTCCAAAACTGAGAGGGTTAAGGCCTTAGTCCACCACGCTGGCCTAGTGCGGGTTGGCAGACTTCACATACTTTCGAAATTCAGAGATGTTCTCAAGTATGCAGGTTTCCTCACGATGTTTTCCTACACCGTTAAAGCAAGCGATAATTCACAAAGAATACACACCATTTTTTTAGAAAAGTCAGAGGTGTGTGCCCTTGGATCTTGAACCTGCCATTCGTCTCGGCCGCGGCAGTCTGTTCCACTCCAAACTAGGCTATCGCCGCTTATGTAAGCCAAGCCACATATAGAAATTGTATAGCCGTAAATTTGGGTTTTAACTGTGCCTAAATTCAAATTATTTATTAATTAATAATTTGGTAAAAGTTTATAAACGCGGAAATTATTATTCAGTTTTATTTTCATTGGTCCTATTTCAATGTAGAGACACAAATGTATAAAAATACTACATTAATAAATTCCAAAACATACGATTTGTGAATTAGTTATTTTCATGATTATAAAGGTTTGCTTTATATGGATAAGCATATTCATAAGTGACGTCAGCTCGTCAGCTACTTAAACTTTAGCGGTGATTAGGAAACAGTCGTTTTTTCATAAATATTCTATGTGAGACGCTGTCAAATGAGTTAAACATAAAATCTTGTTGTTCAGCTTCTAAAGAAAAGAGTAAAAAGTTGCGTGAATGAACGACCTAACTAAGATGTTTTGTTAAAGGAAACAAGTTTCACTTTAACTTGCCTCCTAAAATAATCACTTACTAGGACTTAAAAGATAAATATTAATGTAATAAAATAAAGCTTGAGTGTTTTTATATTAATGCAGCACATAAACTAAAAATGGATTAACAACAGCCAGCCCGACGGACACCAAGCCCGCGGTCAAGTCAGGGGGCATATTATACGTGTTTATGTAGGTTACGACAAAAATTTTCACCTCTCTTGATTTAAGCTATGCGCGCCACTTTTTATGGACCGTAATTACGTACTGACATTATTTATGTTTATTCCACGTGTCTTTGCCGTTCGTTTTGCGTATTCTACCTATTTAAATTAATAAATGAGACCGAAAGAAACATCATTTATTTACTCGAAGTTGACCCTGTGTTTGGATTTTTTTTTATTGATATTTAATTACGTGTTATTAAGCATAGCATATGATGTGCGAATAGGTTATATGATCGCAGAGAAACATTTAAATCGTCAAAAATAAATACTAACCAATCAACGGCGTCAGAATAATAACTTGAAAATGTCAGAAAAAGTTGAAACGGTCAGAAAATCATACGTTCTGCAGCCGGTAATCACCGTGACCACAGTTCGTGATTACTCGCTAATTTTTCTGCGAACGTTTCACGGCAAAAGAAATAAAATTACAGGTGCCAACTTCATCAATTATATATAACTGTATACATTTGACCTAATTACTAAATGACGACCAGTAAGGCTCGAAATATTTAAATAACGATTTGTGGACTTAATCAAGAAGTTTATCTTTCTATTGAATATTTGTAAAGTAACTGAGTATAACATAACTATAGTGATTTCGTTGTTTTAAAACTATGTACGTACTTAGGGGATTTGTTTCATTTTTATTAGTCCAAGTACTTTTATTACAATAATTGAAAATAGTAAATGGATAATATTTAAAAATAACTACATACCTACTTGCGAAAAACTTAATTTGTTTTTAATTATATTTACATAAATCATGTTTTATAATATCACGCACACACTCACACCTTTTATCCAGTAAGGCGTAGGCACAGGCGCAACTAATGCACCTACTTTTCGTCGTGCCTATTCCGTCCCATGATGTGATAGGGGGTGAACCTATCACCATAACCCAAGACCTCAGCATTGCAGTCATACCGTAATACAACTACGTCACCGAGGCAGTCAAAGTATCAATTGAGCGCATATATATAACGTAGTCACGAAACGTCAGATGTTTGTGAAACGGACTTGAAATCGAGACCTCCGTGAAGGTAGTGCCTACGGTACACGCGCTGAACTATCGCTGGCTTCTTCTGGGTCTGTTGAAAGTATTTTTTTAAATAAAGTTTGCAGTTCAATGGCAGCCCATATTAATATCCGACCTTGTAAAAATGCATTACATATTTTGTCACACAATTTATTTAAAAGCGGTTTTTGAGTATAAATACTTATAAAAATAAATAAATCGTTATATTCCGTGTTTAACTGTTTATTGTCTTATGACCATGAGCAAGTAAAATATTTCCAAATACAAAATTACCTACTAATTAATACTAGTCCTAATAATAAAGTTATTAGACATGGTTATTAAAATGTCACTCTATACTATATTGTAAAACGTTATGTATAGGTTAGAATTTTAGATATCAAGAAACATGTGGTAGGCGTTTAATTACATTGGTATACAGGGTGGTGACATCAATTCACCAGCCAATAACGGAAGTTCGGTTCCGTTGTCTGTTACAAGCTATTTTAGCCTCTCTGTCGTTATAATACGGTACAAATTTAAAAATATAGCTACTCGGTGACAGACACTGAGTGACACGACTGTCATAATATTTGGCATCCGGCCTGCGATTGGCTCTCAGATAGGGTAGAGAAAACCCGCCCTACGCATCTCGCACGCCCAGTCAGCGTAGTAACTCGCGTTGCTTGGCAACCGTTTCTGTTATTTACTGTTCGCCTGGAATACAGGGTGTGGCCTGAATTAGTAAGATGTTTAGTTTTTTTTTTAATGTTACTGTGAAATCAATAAGTTTCAGATAGTTTTTATGGAGGTACATTTTAAAATGTCATCGATTTTTAAACAAACATAAAAGCAAGATTTTTTCTGATGCTAATTACCTAATATGATTTTTTTTTTTTTTTATATGGCCATCTTCGGCTCATTAGGGACGGCTGCGGGCTTCCTCCGACTCACGTCTAAGTTGTCGTCCGCAACCGCTACCTAATATGATGGCAGTTTGGATTAAAATGATTATGTAATTACAAATCGGTGACTGCCTCGATGGCGTAGTTGTATTGTGCTACGACTGCAATGCTGAGGTCTCGGGTTCGATTCCCGGGTCGGGCAAAGTGATATTGAGTTTTTCTATTCAATATCAGCTCGGAGTCTGGAATTTGTGCCCGACATGGCGATAGGCTCGCTCCCTATCACATCATGGGACGGAATAACGGCGAAAAGTGGGTGCACTAGTTGCGCCTCTGCCTACCCCTTCGGGGATAATAGGCGTGAGCGAGTGTGTGTGTGTGTGTGTGTAATTACAAATAAATTCTAGCGAGGAAATTGCTACGCCAGAACAGAATTTCCGACTTTACTATTTTGTTAAAATTCGAATGAGTCTTAATAATCATTTTTTTTTTATTTTCATTCACATTATTATAAATACAATTTTTATTTAACACAGAATGATTTATATTATAGTAACTTGCGTGTTTATTTACCGTTGTAATAAAAGTTAGGAGTTAATATAGGTTGCGATATTTATAATTTACACAAACCCTATCGTTTGTACCAGTTTTTTCCGAAAAAATACTTGTTTTGACTAATATGGTACTACGACTTTCAACGAATTGTCGTGTTTATTATATGATTGCATAATGTTTAAAAGTTCCTTGGTTCATGTTTTCAGTTTGTAGAATGAAGAAAATTTTACATAATTTTTTTCCAGCCATCATATTATGCTCGAGATAATTTCCGGCAGATATACTTATGCTCGGCAAGCGAACTTCTGAACAATTATTCGTTAAGACATACACAAAAGTAAAAAAACTTTAGCATCAAATGTTTTGTAGACTTCATGAATGAAATTTCGAATCCAGAGACCCATTTTTGTTAGTTACAATTAAGTGTTAGTAGATAAAATAACTTGTTAAACTTCGTAAAAAATTAGGCAAAAAGCAATTTACACCAAACACGCATCCATTTGTTACCCAATGTTTTCATTTTTCCCAATTAGCTCAAGGCTACATCGATAAGGGTTTGTAACGCAACTGCGTGGTTACTGACCTAAAGAGAATTTGACCCACTATTGTATTAGTTTCTTTATTGACTTTGTTCTTTAATACATTATGCTTACCAGTACATTAGTCCGCAATTATTACGTCACTTCAAAATACATGTATATTGGTACCTATATATAAGTTCACAAATTCGTAGGTACTGGTGTATGTGTGTCATTTCCTTTCCTAGTTCGTTCTTGTTTGAAGCACTGGTTAAAAGTGCACTTATACATAAATTAACTCTTATTTGTTCTATGTTTTCGATGTGTTATCCTCAATATTTCTAAACAGATTGTTTTGTTATTTATTTTGCACTTTCAGTTAGGACAGTATTCACAAACGTTATTTTTTAGTGCCGGCTTTAGGGAAGGACGGATCAGGCGGTCGCCCGGGGCGCCGATGTAAGGAGGGTGCGAAAGGTTTTAGATGGCGCCACAGGGTTACACATAGGAAAGAAAAAAAATGTCGCCGGAACATGGGGTGCAAGAAACTTTTTCGCCCGGGGCGCCCGGATAGCTAAGGCCTCGTTTTCGGAGACGCAGGGCGTCGCGCGGCGCTTGCGACGTGGATTCTCGCGGCGCGTCGGGCGGCATTTCAGTTTATAGAGAGGCGACGCATGCATCAGCCGGCGTTATCGTATGCGTAACCACAAATATATGGGAATGTATGATGTTGTTGTTTTAAATATGCGGGGCGTGGAACGCTTCGTTGACACCTGCAGGCTCCGCCGCAAATATCGTGCAAACGCGTGTAAAATCGCTTCTCCGTAGACACTACGGAGGAAGAAGAGGTAGACACAGTCATACAACGCCATATGTTTGAATTTATTGCGTGCCGCCACGCCCAACGCCACGCGCAACGCCTCGCGTCTCCGTAAATGAGGCCTTGATCCGGCCCTGGCGGTATTATTACTTAATATTGAAATAAAAATTTCCTTCAGTTGACTGTTTCCTTCACTGTCGGATAAAAAATGCTCAACAAAGCCAAAGAAAATTAAGAAATTGCCGACAATATACGATCAGGCTCACTGTGCCTCTTCATATTATAATATTTGTGAATACGGGTGTTAGGCCTAGATTTACATAAAATCATCCCTATCATAATGTAATTAAGTTCATTTCTGAATAGTGTACAGTCAGCAGCTTAAGTAGCTGAACAACTTCAAAATTTCAAATTGCCTACATACTTTTGTGTTCGTACTAATCTTTTTATTCTCTTAAAAAAAAAAGAGATTTATTTTACTTCAATCGAAGAAAAAAGGTTGCAGTTTAACTTAACGCGTATATAGGCGACTTGAAATTTTTTTTTGTTCAGCTCATTCGTGCACTGATGCTGCTGACTTTACAAACACTTTCATTCCAGGAAACCAGAGCCGTGGGCAAAAGCTAGTTAAAAATAAAGTGTTCCACAGTAATTATACGTACTAACGTAGTACGTGGAAGGTTAAGTCAATTAGTCCCGTTAATTTTTGTAAAGAATAATTTCTAACGAAATGTGATACATAGTAATTTTGATCGAACGATTGGTAAACGTCATATCAATGCAGTACAATTGTAATGTGTATCATCAACACAATTAGATCATAGGAGATTGACGTCATTTAGGCGGATAGTTGTAAAATTAAAGCCCAAGCCCTCCTGTTACCTGTTTCGAGATGAGTGTGACGCTAACCCCACATCGGAGGATGATTAGGGCAGGTAGAAAGACACAATTAGATTACAGTGATTTGTGTTACCATTTTTTTAGCTTATAATAATAATACCAGCCCATATTATGTACCATCATCATCATCATCATCGTATGGCATCACATTATGGTAAAACAAAAAAGTTAATAAACGGGGTTAAAATTCGATATCAACTTTTGACAACCATTCCTCGGCCTCCGGTGTCACCTGGTGTAGGCCCAGCAAATCCCCTTCGAATCTCCTGATGGGACATTCCTCCACGTTACTGCTCCACAGTCACAGGCTGGCGACTCAGTGATGCCCCACTTGTGCAGATGATAGTTGCACCTTGCAAAGCCCGTGCGTATGCGGTTGAGACTGGTCCACAGTTTACGGTTCTTCGTAAATCCTCTTCGTAAATACCAGTAATATATTATACTGCCCACTGCCGAGCACGAGCCTCCTCTACTACTGAGACGGCTTTAGGCCTTAGTCCACCACACTGGCGTAGTGCAGGTTGGCAGACTTCACATACCTTCGAAATTCTGAATTTCTCAGGTATGCAGGTTTACTTACGATATTTTCCACTTAGGATAATTCACAAAGAATACACACATAATTCAGAAAAGTCAAAGGTGTGTGCCCTTGGGTTTTGAACCCGCGGACATTCGTCTCGGCAGACCGTTCCAGTCCCAACTAGGCTATCGCCGCTTTTTTTTTTACTAAATAAAGCTGAAAACTGAAAAGTATTTCAAACTAATATTTCAAAGTTAAAGTGGGTGAAATCATATCTGAACAGTATTCTATAGTGTAACCGTCACGGCGTCTACCATAATAAGGTCGCACGAGAATTCGTGACAACTTGGCGTGCGGTGTACTATATTGGTGTAAATTGTAAACTCAACTTTATTCCACGGTAATAAAGTTTAATACGGTATATAAAATGATATGAACAAAGGAAAAAGGTACGGTTGGTTCGCAGAAACAACGGCTAGACGAAATAAACGTCCTATTATGACGCTCTACTTATAAAGGATTTGTTGACTTTACACAGTAAGTTACATACAGAGCGAAGCTACGCTAAGCTAACATTGTAAGTGGTAAAATCCTCTTGAACTGTTTTGTGTATAGCAACAATAGATTCGATCGAACCGGGTGGTACCAACATGTTTATTTGGTAAATTGTGTGGACCAACTTTGCCATATAGACATAATAAGTGTTGCTCGCAGATTCGCCCACGTGAAAAACCTTTTGCGTTACAAAAGTTCGTACAGTACGATGCATTCTAGAATCAAACAACAATGATGATGATCAAAGAATCAGATTAAAAATATCCATTTTTTCCATGGGAGCGAATTAACGGGATAAAACTGCTAGGGGGTTGGGTGGGCGACGGGGAACGCGGCGAGGTCCTCGACGGCGAGGACGGAACTGCGGTCTTGTGGAGTGCTGGAGTTTCAAGAACTCGTACTTACGGCGGATGGCCAGAGTGATTTCGTCCTCTGGATCGGTTAATACGGAACGCGGCCGCCTCCATTTGGCGCGGTCGAATGGAGATCTACCAGATCCGTTTATTTGATTCTACGTTTACTTTTAACAAACATTTTCACTAAGGAGATGTCCGCTTTTTGTATGGGTGTTGGGCCTCAAAATCTAACCAGACGCAAACTTTAGTGATATCAAGGTGTCAAAACATGGATCTTGGATCCATAAAAAAAATATTTTTTAGAACCCTCCATTTATAACTATAAAAAACGTTATTCATATTGTGACATTGCAAAATCAAATTACATTAATCTAAAAATCGGAGGACTTTAAAATGAAACAATTTATTGTAAAAGTTAAGTTTTAAGTAGGTAGTTCTTTTCAAATATGTATAAACTGCCTTGGTTAGAATTTTAGGTTCGTTTTTGGACGTCCGACGACGACGACGTGCATTTGTAATATTAGTAAGATAACAATAGATAAAACCTTAGACTATTTAACCAATGGACACGATTTGGAAATAACAATTTTTTCTGCCAATCCTGACGGGGGGCGAGGTAAACACGGATAGCACACATTTTACAAAAAAAATCCACACGTGCAAGGCTGAATATAAGGCTGCTTTTTAAATATAACAACAAAAATAACAATTTCTGTGTAGCATCGCTTAATGTCATTATCGTAGAATGTAATGACAGCGATCGCAAGTCACATAGGTTTTAATAAAAGTTTATGACCAGCTGCGCATGCATACCAACCATGGGTTCGCCTGGTCATCCCATCTTCTTTGCATTGCTAGATGTTCAAAGGATAAAACACAAATTATCCTATCCTATCTTTAGTTAGAATTGGATTTTGAAGCATACTAATTCTCAAAAATTATATAGTGTTTTTTTTTGTAAATCCATAATAGTTTTCGCGTCGCAATGTCCTATGTCCTCATGCCTATTAATGAAAGTGTAAATATGGCATAACATTTTTCTTTTGCAAAATGGATTTGTAATTACATCTAGATAAACAACTATTCTTTTGAATAAAACATGTAACTAACTTCATTATTGCTTAGAAATGAAATTGTTAATATGGTGTAACATTTTCCTTGACGCATCACGCAAAATGAATTTAGATACGTTAATGATTATTTTTAAAACCGAAATACCCACTTCCGACTGTCTGTAGTTTACATATTTTTTGCTAGTTATAACAATTTTTCGCTTTTGACCCGGCAAGCCCCGCTACGGACGCCGGCGTCCGAGTATATAGGGTTTCCCCATAAATCTATACATATAAGCGGGGTTTGACGGGTTGACGGTGAAGGAAAACTCAGTGAAAAAGCTTATACCTAAGAATTCTAGATAAACATTTTGAGGATATGCGAACTCTGCTAACCCGCACTAGGCCAGCGTAGTGTACTTACGCCTAAACTTTCTCAGTAGAAGACCAGCGCTGTGTTCAGCAGTAGGACTATATTATAATATGACATATGCCTGATAAAAATGTGTTCAAACTCGTATTGCCGCCATTTCAGTTTAAAAAAGTAGGGTTACCATAGGATTAATGTATTTCAATTAAATTCTAAAAAATAGATGTCATGTAAACAATAGAGCCAGTGTAATGATACAATATATTATATGCAAATTTATATGTTTTGTGTTTTTTGTGCTGCCTTGTCATAATTGCTTTTTAATAATTACCTCAATCATTCATTAAAAAACTAATGTTATTCCATCATACACACACACTCACGCCTTTTATCCCCGAAGGGGTAGGCAGAGGCGCAACTAGTGCACCCAGTTTTCGCCGTTATTCCGTCTCATGATGTGATAGGGGGCGAGCCTATCGCCATGTCGGGCACAAATTCCAGACTCAGCTGACATTGAATAGAAAAACTCAATATCACTTTGCCCGACCCGGGAATCGAACCCGAGGCCTCAGCATTGCAGTCGTACCGTAATACAACTACGCCATCGAGGCAGTCTAAATTATTATAATTTTAAATAAAACATGCCGTAACCTTCATTATATTTAATTTTCAATAAAAAAGTAAAAATAATGCTGCAATCAGCAGATTTCTGTATTTTCACTTCTCTTGTGTTTTTTCTTTTTTTTCTTTGGAGGTTCATCTGTCATCATTTCAGTATCAACTGGAAGTTGATCAGACTCTGTCTCCATATGTTCTTTATTCCTTTTCTTTTTCTTCTTTACTGGATTTTTCAGTACATTTGAATTTACATCCTGTGAAGGATATTCATTGGATTTATTTTCGCTTTTCTTTGTCAATTTGTCTTCATCATTCGCATTATTATATAAATCGCGATCTTCCATTACTATCTTATTTTTATCGTTTTTCTTCTTTTTCTTTTTGATGGGCTCGACGCTATCACGCTGTGTGTTTTCAACAACCAATTCATTCAGATTGTCAGCAAGGTTTTCTACATCTAATTTGTGTTTTTTATTTGATATCCCGTTTACTATTTCAGCGTCAAGTTTATTACGTTTTTTCTTTTTTTCCTTAACAACTAGTTCTGTATCGCACGCAATGTCATTTCCAGCTGTTTGCTCAGCAAGTTCACTCTCAAATTGCGACCGCTTTTTCTTTTTATGCTTTTCTACTTTAGCAGTCTCACTTATGTCTTCAGAATTATCCATTTTTTCCTCGTGTGCATTACTATCATCACTCTGTTTGTGTTTATTTTTCTTCTTTTTGACGGGTTTGTATACGCTTTGCTTAAAATCTTCCACACTTTCGACCGAGTCATTAGAATTAAGTTTATATCTTGTATCAATAAAATTCAAATATTCCTGTTTCGATTTGTTTTTATGAGCCAACTCACTTTTCATTTTTAAACTTTTTTCCATGTCTTTTTGGTCTCTGTCTAACACGGCCAGGAAGAAACCAGTGGTGAGATCAGATTCAGGTTTGGCATACAAGCACCTGGTGCCCATGCTACCGTACATAGCTGATCCGAAGTTGTTCCACTGACCTTTTAGTAACTCTTTTACGTCTTGCACTCTCCATTTAGCTCTTGATGTCTTAACTACATTCGTTATAACTCTTTCATTTTCCTCAGGGAACATAGAACACGTACTGTATACTATACGCTTGGCTTTCGGAAAAGAATTCATTGCGTGTTTCAGAAACTTCTCTTGGAGCGATGTTAGCTTCGCGAGTCTTGATTCTTCTATGTAATTGTGGACGCTAATATCCATGCCTGGAAGATATAATTTCAAATTTATTCGTGTTAAACATAGTACACAACAATGTCTAAGTCTTTTAATAAAACAAATTGAGTTTTTAGGCTGGGATCCAGTAATACACATAGGTAAATCTGAACAAAATAAAAGCACTTAAGAATAATTACCTATTTCAAGGGATTTTCAAAGCAACTACATTTTCATAAACATTATTTTAATAAAGCTCCAATGATAACTTCGATTTGAATTAAATAACCACGATACCTAGCAATAACATTTTGCGAAACTGTTTATTATTTTTAAACTTATACGAAAATATAGCCAAACGTTAAGCAATTGTAATAAAGAAACATAATGCATTACCTGAACCAGAGCAACTAGGATCCAATATAATGTATTCTACATCTTCGTATTCTCCTTTTTTAATTTCCAGACAATCTCGGTGTATTGTTTGAACGCTACTCGAGCCAGTTTTCTGAACGAAATCACACAATATCTGGTATCTCTTATCGTTTCTCTCGACCGCGTATATTGTTCCCTGGAACAATGAATAAAATTGGCATGTAGAGACCACCTAGAATGATATTCCGTGTATTTTATTGCACGGAAGGATAAATTACGCGGTCGGCGTCGTGAACAAGAGCATTTCGACGGCTCCGTAGAACAAAGTCGTATATGCAAAATGTTAGCTTTTCAGTAGAGCGCTTTGAAAGTCGTTAGTTTGTATTCATGTGCGAATTAGTGCTATTTTCACACATTAAGTTCAAAGTTGTTACTGAACCCTATAGAATATAATGTTTTGTTCACTATAACTTGTGATTTTCACAATTAACTTAGTCTTTCAAAGCGTTCTACTGAAAAGCTTCATTTTGCATATACGACTTTGTTCTACGGAGCCGTCGATTTTACCTTTTCACAATTCACTTGCAATGTTAGATCTCATTTTATAAGCAGGCCTATTTCTGTTTACCTGCCCGACACAATTAACAAACTCCGAGCAGATATTGAGCTGAGAAAACCAATATCATTTCACCCAACTCAGAGATTAAACCTGCGAGCTTGACACGGTAGTGGCTAACATTCAAATATTTTTCTTCTTAGTCGATTCCTCAAGGCTGAGGGTCGTGACCACTATTAACAACTCCCGCCACTAGTGTTCTCCAGGCCGCTCTGTTCTCCGCGTGGCGCATGGCTGCTGGGATGTTCAATCGGGTGCGTTCCCTGATAGTGTCCGTCCATCGGGCAGATGCTCTTCCTCTGTTCCGTTTCCCGTTCATGCGGCCAACTAGTATGAGCTTTTCTAAGTTATCGGGCTTCCGGCGTGCCACATGACCGAAGAAAGTGAGCACTCTCTGAGAAAAAAATTTTAGACTTACGTTATTCCTGATGTAGGCCGCAAGTTGTGTGGTCTTCATACCCGGCGCGGCGCACATGTCCAGAACAACGCTGCCAGGAGGTGGCGCCAACAAATGCACGGCCAAGGTTGGTGCCTGCAATAATCATATATACATATACACTCACGCCTATTATCCCCGAAGGGGTAGGCAGAGGTCAACTAGTGCACCCACTTTTCGCCGTCATTCCGTCCCATGATGTGATATGTGGCGAGCCTATCGCCATATCGGACACATATTCCAGACTCCGGGCTGATACTGGATAGAAAAACTTAATATCACTTTGCCCGACCCGGGGATCGAACCCGAGACCTCAGCTTTGCAGTCGTACTGTAATACAACTTCGCCACCGAGGCAGTAATCATAAGTAGGTACTTATTAAAATACATTTGTTGATGTTCCACTGATGCGTTCCATTTATCATGCGCACCGCTAAATAGAAATCTTTGCCAGAGACTGTATTTCCCAGTAATTTTAACATGGGCATCTTCACGAGTGAATAGGTATCTTCTAAGCAAGCGTATTCCGCCGTAGACTACATCACTTTAGCAGGCGAGATAGTGGAGTCAAACGCAAGCCAATATGTTATAAAAAACCAACAGTAACATTTATGATTATTTTTGTACGTAGCTTCGCCCGCGCTTATTCTGATTTGATTGGTAGTTATAAGCGGCGGATTTGATTGGATGTTATAAGATCACTTAACGCTATTCCTTCCTTTCAAAGCTCGTCATTGGTAGTTTAGGGGTAAGATAAAAGACAATTTAAGGCAATGGTCAATTGTGCACAGACATATATACAAACGTCACACACACACACACACACGAACACTCACGCTGTTTATCCCCGAAGGAGTGGGTAGAGGCGCACTTATCTACTTTTCGCTTAGCGTTTTCCGTCCCATGATCTTTTGCCCAATTTTGCGATGATTTTCAAATCAC
Source organism: Lapara coniferarum (assembly GCA_949316025.1). Lineage (NCBI taxonomy): Eukaryota > Metazoa > Arthropoda > Insecta > Lepidoptera > Sphingidae > Lapara > Lapara coniferarum. The sequence continues at coordinate 41,230,576 of OX438919.1, read as the reverse complement.
TCAATGTTCTATAACAAACAAATAAAACCACATGGTCCCAACTCGCCTTATTTTGTAGAATAATTTTGTTCTCCAAATACAGTTCATGGTTGTGAAACTTGGTTCCCGGCGGGAACACAAACACAGTCTTCACGTGATAGTCTTGTGTGAAGTCGTACTCCGTGAGATTCTTGACTTGCTCCAGGTAGTCGTCGTAGGAACCAGAAGTGCAGCGGATGAACCGGTATTCTTCATCCTGGAACCATCTGATCGCGTCCGATGTTGTCAGGAGGTTGGTATTGACTCGGATGTATCTAGGCCTTGGAGTTGCTGAAGAGAAAAATTTAAGATTGAATTATTATACTTACATCACCGATTTTCATAGGATTTTTAGTACCATTGGCCCCAGTTTCGATCCCCCAATTAATGCTGGCCGTAAAATTTAAGGCAAATCATTTCTGCAACTTGCTGAAAAAAGTGTGTTGCCTTTACCATTCATTAGGGTGGGAAAATGTTAAGTTAGTAGAACTTCTAGTGCGAATAAAAACTTGCCACTAGAATTGTCGCCATTAATGTCTTGTATCAGTAACATAAGCTCGCTGCAATAGTTGATTTCTACACATGTCGCAGAAAAGATTTAGTTTTAGAAACTACTGCATTCCATAATTATAGTAGGCTAAAGAAAGGCATCTATCTCGTATAAAATATTCGCATAAATAATAGTGTACAGGCATATTGTGTTCCGAAAACTGTTGCCGCAATATTAGATATTACTGAGTAAGACCAATATAAATATTAAATATTATAAAACTAGCAATAAGTTGACTCTCAAAATGCATGTAGTGTTTTGTGATTCAATGTCGCAGGTTTATTACTACTGTTCAAAGGCATATGAGGCGCTTAGCAAGCGACATCTCAATGTATTGTTGACAGCTCCCATTCTCTGTACACCCATGATTTTGGATAGTTCATTTGCAGAGGCATTGCTATCAGCGTATCTAAAGGTTGAAATTAGTATTTGTTTGTAACCCTCGCAGTGAACAAGATTTTTAATAGTCATTAACAGTTGTCATGCTATAAGAATATTGATTCTCTCACATAATTCTAAAGAAGCGTTAGATAGGTAACCCAGCATAATAGTGACAATCATCTCTCTTTTGCCATCAGGAGTAATATAGGTAGTTCCTGCCATGCATAACAATACTGTAAGATTGGTAGGACCACAAGTCATAAAAGCTTCGTTGTCGAGTTTCATATGTTGAGCAAGATTCCCACAAGCTCAAGCACTTCCCTCTTTCTCTGAATACTTATTTCCCCCATTCAAGGGTTGCAGGACATCAATGATGCTTCTGGTACTATTTATGGGCTAAGATCCCATATTATCTTTGCAAAAAAAGAATTTTGGTGAAATGTATTAATTAAATGTAATTAAACTATACTGTATCTGAAAAGCCATATGTGGATATTGCTTTCCTTTTTTCAATACATAAATAAATAATGTGAATTCCTGTTGGAAATATTCCGATAAGTTAACAATCATAATATTCCTTGTTCTACAGTAATATTAAATAGCATCCCTTAATGAAATAAAACATGCCTTCATAATGGTATTCTTAAACCAGAACTTAAAAGCAACCACTACCCAAAACTATAGAATCTCATTTTTAATCTGGATAGCACCTGCGAATATATTATGATTTACATCTCACAAAGCCTCGTCAATATTGTAGAAAGCTACACTGTTGTTAGACTTATCAAAGAATACTTTTTCATGTTCAATTTTGATTATCCCAACTTACAAGTTTGATAATTAATTCATCAACAAATTGTATGGTAGGGCCTGTTCATCATTACCTCACATTTATTAGCCTTTTTATGTTATAATAAGCCCAGTAAAACAACTGTATATTCCATAGGAGTATTTATTTCTAAATGGATGTTTAAGCATTGTAAATATATAAAAATATAACACACATTTGGTCTGTTTGCTAATTTATTGAATACTTGTGAAATCTCATTACATAGATTTAAACTATTTTGAAAATATTTAAACAAATATAATACTCTACATTATTTGCCAAGCTGGTCATATTCTAAATTAAGGGTTTTTAACAAATCTCTTTTAATTTAAAAAACAGAAATGTTTAGCTTTGGTTTTTTATTTGAAAATACTTACACAAAAAGATTAAGTTAAACCAATTAGTTACTAGAATTTTATAGATATATTTCAATAAATTTATTTTGTAAAGAATTATGCATTGGAATGTGTGAAATTTAGTCTTGCTTTACATTCAAACTGCTTTTATCAGCTTCGGTGGAAAGAGGTTTATATTTGTGCTGATCAATTTCATTGCCATGGTCATCATATTCTTTCTCGTGATATGCTTTGTATGCATAGGCTATAATTATCAAATTAACCACAACAACTGCTGATATCACAGACCAAACTGTCACTGCAAATGTGCCTACCGGATAATACACAGTAAGTATATGCCGAACTCCAAAAAATGCAATAAAAGGCATTGTGAACATAGCAATACTGTACACAAACAGATTTGCCAACACAATCACTGCCATTTTCGTTTGCTTAGGGATAAGTGGACCTTCGTCAGTCTCGGCCATTGTTAATGATTCTGAAATGAGAAAATAAAATAATTACCTTCAACCTTCGAGTCATCTTGGTGTTCTGATTTATAATTTTCGAACTTGTTTCTGTATGAGAGTATCGTTTTTTCAGGTTTGCTTTGTCCCGGCAATTCCTTTTTACCATACAACAGTTCTGTAGTGAGAATTTTGGCCAACCACGGATCTAAGCGTGGCTCATTGTCAAGCAGATTACAACTTTCAAAAATTTTGTCTATTACAGCTACATGTTTGATTGTTTCTGTTATTATGGCGAAAAGCACATCAGTTCTCTGTAAATATTATAAACTACTAGTAATTTACTTAGATTAGAAATAAATACTGCAACCTTCAAGTAAAGTACTTACAAAGTGCCGAAGTTTATTATCGTATAACAAACTTTTAACGCTTCCGCCTTCCGTAGAAACTTTCTTAAATATGTTTGCCGCAATCTTATAATGTCTAGGTACCTTGACGGAGTGTTCAAACATTTTAGTTAACGCAATGTATTCAGAAAAACAGCCGCATTGCTGAACAAATCTATTGACCAATATTTTTTTAATCACGAGACAAATGTCAAAAACATATTCAAGTTGATGGGGTTAAAATGCGTTCAAGCATAGAAATTATTCTAAGCGTTCAAGAATAAAAATACAATAACGTGTTTTATTATCTTATTCATATCTCCTAACTAGCTGTTACCCGCGGCTTTGCCCGCTCAAAAAAGTTTTTCCTGGATAAAAGTCCAGCTATACATTTTCTCGGGATAATCACTTTAAAAAGTAGTCTAAAACCTTCCCAGAGTCTTGAACTAAAACAATCTCCATACCAAAAATTAAAATCAGTTCTTCAGTTTTTGAGCAAAATTTTGCCATCCTTTTTTACTACCTTAGTTTTTGAATTTAGCAAATTTTCGGCTTATTAAGCACCTACGTCCTAAAAGGAATTAGGGAACCCTCACAAATGAAACCCCCATGCAAAATTTCAGACTCCTAGCCATTGATGTTTAAAAAAACCCAAGATACACAATCAGCTTCTCAAAATGTCCGCAAAATAAGAGCGCACAATTGAAATATTCGTCTTCTTTTGTTTATTAATAAATTATCCTAAATCTATAAATGTAGTTAATAATGGCTTAGTATACAAACATACTAAAGTTTATTTACCTGCTAAACATCTACTCACTCATCAATTATGTTTATAGTGTTTTATTTACTTCCGTAAGTTGTAGATTAATTTCATACTGTAATTTCGTGATGTAACTATTTGTAGTTTTGCACCATTATATAAATTTGATTTAAAAATATTTGTGTTTTGTTACTAAACAAAACCTATTCCTGTTACAAAAAATATATACCTTGGGTGCGTTCCACTAAGTGTTCACAACGCCCAAAATACTCTTTTGGCCGTTCCACATGGCGACTACGATCGTTGTGGTCGCGGCGAAAACGTCATTAATGACGTCATAACTCACGCTCACGAGAAGCCCACAACGACCCATCTCTGGAGGTGGGTCGAAGTGAGCGTTGAGAAAAATAGCAAAGTTGTCAGAACTAAAAAATCGAAGATTTCTATTTTCACGATTATAATTTTCTAAAATTGTATTCCATTCTTCATCTGAACTGGATGAACTAGTACTTTCGACAGTATTATTAACACAATCCACAATCCATTCCACTTGGGTTTACGATAACAACGCTCAGGACATGCTCAGGACTTAGTAGAACGGGAAAACTCGTGGTCGTGAGCGTGATCATCGTGAGTGCTTAGTGGAACGTAGCCCTTGAAACATACCTTTGGCTACGTTCCACTAAGCACTCACGACGATCACGCTCACGACCACGAGTTTTCCCGTTTCACTAAGTCATGAGAAGGTCCTGAGCGTTGTTATCGTAAACCCAAGTGGAATGGATTGTGGAGCGTTTTGGGCGTTGAGGAAATAATACAAATGGCGAGCTAGAAAAATAAAGCAATAGCTTTAATAGGTTAGGCTACCATTATTAAGTTTTAATGAGTTTTAAGTGTAAATTTTAATAATTATAAGTGAAGTTGGTTTATGTCGAAAAATAAATGTATAATTCAATTTTTATATGTAATTTCAATTAAGTATTCAATTATTTTACATTCAAATATATTCAAAATGTCTTTAGCGACAACACTAGGTTATTTGATGATGCGTGCAAGCAATAATACTGTCGAAAGTACTAGTTCATCCAGTTCAGATGAAGAATGGAATACAATTTTAGAAAATTATAATCGTGAAAACAGAAATCTTCGACCTTTTAGTTTTGACAACTTTGCTATTTTTCTCAACGCTCACTTCGACCCACCTCCAGAGATGGGTCGTTGTGGGCTTCTCGTGAGCTTGAGTTATGACGTCATTAATGACGTATTCGCCGCGACCACAACGATCGTAGTCGCCATGTGGAACGGCCAAAAGTGTATTTTGGGCGTTGTGAACGCTTAGTGGAACGCACCCAATGTTGAAACGCACTGTACCGCTTGAAGTTTGAAAATATTCGCGGTGGTAGTTTCTGAGATTTTTTTGATGAACGAGTGAGTGAATAGCCTTTCGCTTTTAAAATATTAAAAAAATAAAACAATAATACCGTTTGTAAAGTCTGTCTCACGAAAGAAGTCCCGGAGACGCGGCGCCACAGTCATGCCCCGTAATGTTGCTAACTTTAAGGTGTTAGATGTCCCGAAATATAAGTGTACGCTATAATTATTTTTTAGTGATTATGAACAAGTAAAACAAAATTTTGACAATACTGCTGTATTCAAAGATTCTGCGTTACAGGGGATTTGGGGTTGCCGGGACAGGCTTACAATTTTATTTTACTCCCGTCGTTTTGAATGCTTTGCAGCATTTCATAGTAATGGTCAATGAAGCAAGCTTGGAAAATCTTCAGAACGTCGTATGTAAAATGAAATATCAAACTAGTTTACGAACAACCAGTTTTGTTTCAGTATTTTACTTTAGTATAATATATCGGGAGATATGATAGTGAAATCGGTATATCGGGAGACTGCAGACGAAATTGTTAGATCACCCGATAAATCGGGAACTTTTGCAACACTGCACGTAAACAGCACTTCACAATGACAACATGGCCGATCTGTGACATTTGTCATGATTAGTTCTACATATTGCCGCGGGACTTCTTTCGTGAGACAGACTTTTTCACTACACATACCTTTTTTTTCTAAGTTTTTTTATTTTTTCTAAAATTTTTAGAAAAGTAGCCATAAACTATACGTTTGTTTCAACTTCCATTTCCCAGTTATGGTCTGTATTAACATAGCCATCTATCTCTGTCACACATTATTTTTCAAAAGCATGTTAGAATAGGATAGTTTATAAATATATAATATTCCATATTTTGAGAAACAGTATCACCAAGAATGTTATACCCATATGGATTTTTCATTCCGTTTAACAAACTGAAGAATAAAATGTGACGTCACAGCTATCTGCTGTCTCTCTCTTTAGAGTGACAAAGGTTTATTTTCAAAACCAGGACGTAACATAATTAACTGTCCATAATAATATGATATGATATATTATGGCTGCCTCGGTGGTGTAGTTGTATTATGGTACGACTGCAATGCTGAGATCTCGGGTTCGATCCCCAGGTTAGTCGGGTCGGGCAAAGTGACTATTTTCCATTCAGTATCAGCTCGGAGTCTGGAATTTGTACACGATAAGGCGATAGGCTCGCCCCCTATCACAGCGTGGAACGGAATAACGGCAAAAAGTGGGTGCACTAATTGCACCTCTGTCTACCCGGGGGATAAGAGGCGTGAGTGTGTGAGTGTGTAATAATATGATATCGCACCATAATATTTATTTTTATCTCTATAAAGTAATGTGGTTTAAATTAATTATGAAAACCAACTACAGCGGCTAGTAATAGTTGATATTTAAAAAATATAATTTGAGTTAGAAAGTTTATTCCAAACAAAATTGGCATATTTACATACTTTTTTGGTATGTGTAGTTCGGAACTACTAGTTCCACTTACATAAAAAAAATACCTCACCACGCGGTGGTGAATTCAGTGGCGGCCTTGGAGGAGGGGGGCGAACCAGGCAACCGCCTGGGGCCTCGCAGTTACAGGGGCATCTTGCAGCTCCTTGGGGGCCCGTTTTTTGGCACCTTACTTACAAAGCTGTTAAAAAAAATTATTTGCTTCGCACGGGGCCCCGCGTGCTTTTTTTTGCTCGGCACACAGCCTCACATTGTATATGTTTTACTTTCCCCCGCGACTGGATATGTTCACGTTGTTTGCCGGCCTTTATAACCAAATATGGAGACTGTAAGGTTAGACAGAAAAACATTGGGATATTTAAAAATGAATACTACAGTTATTGTAAAATTTAAATATAATAAAAAAAAATAAAAAGCATACTCATAAAAGTAAACAATCATACATAAAAAAATAATACACATTTAGGAAGTTAAATAACCTAATTTTCAGTAAGTAATTTTGTAATATTACGAATATCTATTTTGTGTGATTTTACAATTTTTGCGAGTATTCTGCGAACTTTTTTTCTGTAATTATCCATAATAATACATATTGTGTTTTAGAGATATTCTACTATGAGTTGTGTAATTCATGGTTGCAGAATTATTTGCAATCCAACATCTAGTGTGAAATTCCATAGGTAAGTTGATTGTAAACAAAGTTGTGTAGATATTTATAGCAAAAGTAATAAACACGTGGATGTTTTACAAATTACAATACCAAATAAATTCTTGTTTGAGAGCCATGGAATCAAAAATTAACGCTACATTCTGCGGGTGAGGTTTCGTCCTTAAATTTATTTTTAATATTCTAATACTTCTGTGAAGAAGCCAACAAAACAATTCAAGTTTGCTAAAGATCACCATAATGTGCTCTCTTTCGGCAAATATATCTTTGAATTTATAAAACAAAAATGTTTTCGGCGACTAAAAGTGTAATGTTAAAGCAAAAGTCTTTATGTCATCACTATATGTAATTTTTCTTTGCTTGCTACTTGGAATATACTTTAAAAAAAAATCTCAAATATTAGCAAAATTTCACTGCAAAATATTTTCAATTTCAGACTGTATAATCATGAACAACTTTAAAAAGAAATAACTTGTAATTAATTTTCTTCTTTTATCTCTTCATCTTCTGCTGCAATACTTTCTTTTATTTCTTTAAACTTATTTCACTGGATGTCTTCACATTAACTGATATATTGAAATCTTTCAAGTCTTGGCGTTTCAATGGTGGTTCATATTCATTTCGCTGACATGTAATGTAAAAAGTAAATATCAATCAATAATAATATATTTAAGTACCTATACATTTTAGACAGAGGCAGAGGTGCCATTTAGTACACTCAGATATCACCCAATGTACCGCCGTTATAAAATTTGGTGGGTCGCAATCTAATGTGGGTGCCCTATCCTACTAATCTTATTATATTATAAAGGCGAAAGTTTGTAAGAATGTCTGGATGTATGGATGTTTTTTTCATGCAAAAACTACTGAACGGATTTCGATGAAATATGGCACACGGGTAGATCATGTCCTGGATTAGCACATAGGCTACTTTTCATCCCAGTAAAATATAAACAGTGACTTTTATCCCGGAAAAACACATTCACGCGGGCGGAGCCGCGGGCAAAAGCTAGTAAATAATAAAGTCTAAGTGGATCATAATTATACCAGTGAAATGATAAAAAATAATATACTTACAGGATGAGTTTCTGGTAATAAATAATTATTTTTGACATCTACTGCCATATTCCCAGAAGTAGAAGACACATTATCACATTCAGAATCATAATCTTCTGTCTTTAAATGTTGACTAGTAATTCTTGCAGACATCAAATTGACCTTTTAATGGTATTTATATTTAACCACGTTTTTGCTTATCTAGATCTTTAAGAAATCTGTAAAGAGAAATACAAACTCGATTTTATTTAAAATCAAAGTTTCAATAAATCAATGCTGGATACACTGAGAACTCGATTGTAACTGTTGATCCTCAGTTTTTATTTACGATGATTATTTAAAGATTAATAAGCTTTATAATATTCATTAGTAAGGCGGCTAGTATTACAAATACTCTAGCACCATTGTCAAACCGGTCCACCAAAGCTTACACCATGGTCACCCTAGCCTCTTGTTTATATACACTATTTACAATACAAAAAATCACATTTAACATTACGTTAATATGAAAAAAGTAGTCATATATAAAGCAAATCACATTAAGCGATATTTTTCTACAGTTCATTTATAAAATATTCACGTATTTTATTACATTTCGTATAAATATTGATAAAATTATAATATTTACACAATATTGATTACAATGAACTTACCTGTAGAATTTCACATTAAATGATGGATGCCAAATATTTCTGCAACCATGAACTACACAATTCACATTAAAATATCACTAAAACACACTTATTATTGTAGATAATTACGGAGAAAATTTCGAAGTGAACATTTATTTGACAACTATATTGACATCGAACTTAACGTTTTATAACAGTGTTGCCGAAGTATGTATTCGCAATTACCAATTAAATGAGGAAATTTTTTAAACTAAAATGTTAATAAGGATAAAAAACCTTAAGGATATCTTATTCAACAAGAATAATTCTGAAATGAAAATAGTACTTATATCATTATATAAGATATGTTGGAAATATTTATATATACATGATTGAGACGACAATAACGGTATTGATATTTTTTTATGGGTAGGGAAATAATCCGTAAGCTTTGGCAACATAGGTTAAAGAGTGAGTGAGATAGAATACAACACAAAAGGTAATTTTTTTGTCTTCACAAAAATGTGTGTACCGCTCTCTCCATTAGATAATATTATAAACTTCTTGAGTATCACTAGTACCATAAACAAATTAATTTACTTTGCTCGTGTAGTTTGTTGCACGTAATCTTTATTTACAATTTCGTAAAAACATATTTCAATAAATGTATTTCGTTTATGTGCCATCAATAAATTATGTAAACAATTCGTAAAGAGGTAATCTAAAATGATTTACGTCCACAATCCGTATTGAGTTGTTTGTGTAATATTATCGTTGACAGTTTAATTTCGAATGGCGATTTGCTTCTCGTAAAATACCAGGAAATGCTATGATTCAACGCGAGTGCGGTTTCGAAAACAGTGACTAATGTGTTCAGTGCATTATTTTCAGTTGGGGACAGCGACTGGGTCGTTGTGCACGCGAGTTGTTTTTAATAGTGGTTAAAATGCCGCGAGGGTAATTTTTTGTGTTCAAAGGGATAAAATATCATAACAATGGTGCCCGCGCCTAGTTGTCCCAACACATGGGACTACTGGACGTCCTCGCCGTCAGACTGCGTAGAGCTGACGTGCCTGCTGCCCAACTCCATGTACATACCCCTGAGGATAAGTTGGGATGCTACTCTTCAGGATGTCAAAGAGGTTAGTGAGTGGATGGAGCACCCTGGTGGTGACTAACGCCACCGACACTTTATTCCGATTACGGCGTGGGAAAGTGGGTCATGCAATTGAGTAATATGTTTACTGTAGATGTATTTGTTAGTTTTAGAAAGTAGCTTATATTGTTTACAATTTACATCATGTGTGGAGCTCGTGGGTCGCCTACACATCTGAGCTGATTTTTTGTTACTTTAAATGTGTGAATAAAACACATGACATGTTATGGTACAAGTGTTCTTTACATTCAGATAAATCATTTCTGTCTAAATGTTGATAGTTTGTGGATTCCAACTATGCAGTGACATGAATTACTTTTATCTACGAAAACTATATTGAATAGAAAATGATTCCTTGGTTTAAATACATTGGTAAAAGATATTTTACAAGTAGCTTTAAAAGGTGTACCAGAATGGATGATAAATATCTATCTGGATTATTTTAAACCATCATAAAAACTATAAAGCATTCCTTTTTTATGTGCTTCCCAAATGCTAGATACCTACTTACGAAACCATCTCTCATGTATAATTGTATCTGCATTACTGCATCAACAAAGGAGTAAACAGGTATATTTCACATAATAATGGTCAGAATCTGTGTTATGTTGTTGTTTCTTGTTTGTTAACAATGTTTATTTCCTTGTATGAGAAAAATTATGTTACATCCTGTTGTGAGCTACAGAAAGATGATTGTGTATTTTATTTATGCTGAACAAAATGAATGAGGTTGTTTGTTTTGTACTTTAATGTATGATAACATAAAAAATAATTTTAATAGAAACTGCTTCAACAGAGGGCAATTTTTTTAACGAATATAATATCTAAGCCAGTATAAGCAACACTCTTATTAATAGATATGTTAAAATGACATTAATTCTTAATCTGATATAATTCAAGTACTGTTTGATAAAGCAGGAGCTTTATTTGAAATCTTAATTTTTACTTTACTATTTATTATTTATTAACACTTTATTGTACATTAAAGTAAGGTGAATGTATGAACATGAATTAACACTAAGATGCTAAAAACACAAGTGCAATAATTGGCGGTCTTATCGCATTCCACATTTAGTATAAACTAGCAATAAAAATTATAGCATAACAAATTAAAAACAACTCTGTGACATTCATAAATTTGTATGAATATTAATGAAGAAGTCTCTGATAAGATATCATGGCTAAACTGCCAAACAAATTTTGATGACATTCTGTAGAAAGAGCTTGATACTGCGAGCCACTGAATCTAAATAATGTTTAACAGTTTACGGATTTGCAATAAATTATTTCACTACATATCATGGACAAAACTATAATTATTCCGGCTATAATTTCTAATAGTATATGTACTTTTATCATGTTTTTCAGTATGTATTATTTATGCCCAAATGTAAGATATTTAGATTTTATGTCACTTTTTTCTACTTATTTTAATTAGTTATGATTAAGAAATTTAAAAAACAACTGACTCATAGGTTAGAAAACTGTGTCACCTGGTTACGAGATAAAGTTAAGTTGTTACACTAAAGTTGGTTAAGTTGTTACACTATAAGTTGTTGTAATGACTTAAAGTTTGACTGATAAGTTAGTAATGAGGTGAATCATGTTTTGATAAATAATTTAGGTTTGTTACAGCTACAGAAGTATGATTGATGGTGAGTGATGAATGACATGAGTTTTTTAATTACTAGAATGTGTAATTTTATTCTCTACCTTTTTTTGTGTTTACTTTTGAAAGCAAAAAAAATCTAAATGTTTTTAATAGTTATATTAAGAACTAGCTTTTGCCCGCGGCTCCACCCGCTTTAAAAAGTTTTTCCGGAATAAAAGTCCCGTTTTATATTTTACTGGGATAAAAAGTAGCCTATGTGTTAATCCAAGACATGATCTACCCGTGTGTAAAATTTCATCGAAATCTGTTCAGTAGTTTTTGCGTGAAAGAGTAACAAACATCCATACATCCAAACATCCATACATTCTTACAAACTTTCGCCTTTATAATATTAGTAGGATGCACTTCACAATGGTAGTCCATTGCATAGTTGCAAAGGATATGTTGTGTCTCTATACCAGTCTAATTGATGAAGATTTGCTTAAAATAATCACCATAATCTTTAAGGCCTTTGTAAAGTAGTGTTTAAAAAAAAAATCAACAGATCTTTTAGAAACTTAAAACAAGAACAATATGAAACTATTATAACAAAATTGTCTTAATACTTAAATAAATACTTACTCTCTTGAGAGTAAACCTTTAAGAATTAAATTTAAATGTTTCTCAATTATATGTTTTGACAATTATGTATAAAAGTTATTTATGAAAACTTACTTGCATAAACCAATTTTAGGTCCTTCAATACATAGATTCAATAACCAACTTTACCTCATTCATCAGATAGTTTATAAATTTTAAACTATTACTACTTAATTATATAATTGTAATATCGATTAACTTACAACTAATAAATGTAAATAAGTTTTTACATAATAAAACACTAAAGCGCTACATAATAAAACACCTTTTTCTTGTTTGTATAAATATAGTTAATTGCTTCCTTGAATTTGGTATTTAAACATACTAAACACCATTAACATTTGACTCCAATTAAAAACAAAACAATCGGCATTGAGATAAATCTGTATACAAACATTTCAAAATTGTATAGGAGGAAGGAATTAATATAAGTTTTTTATTATCCGAGAAAAATAAAAGTCAATAATAACATAATTTTGTAGTGCACTAAGTGATGATTCCAAAAACGGAATATCCTTCATAAATAATGGATTGTATTTTGGAGTAATAAAAAGTTTAAAACCCAATTATAACTGCATTAATATAATGTGTTTATCTAAAATGACTCAATCAAGAGAACAGCTTTTGCAAAAAAACAATACCTGCAGCTCACCCTACTCAGAGTTATGAAAGTCTTAGATTTTATTTTAGTATTAGACTTCTTGTATAGATAAAAGGGTTATGTGAGCAAAAGCCATCGAATTTATCTAGTTATACTTTGGGGCCTTACTGGTTCAGTATGTAATTTTGTGCCTAATGTAAATTGAACAATGTTTTCATGATTTCATATATTTGATCTTGTATTTCCTTGGCTTGCTGGTAATTTAAGTTAGGCATTGACTCCAAATATATGTATATACTAAGCGAAAATAATGATGAATTATTTTTTGGTTTGTAGTGGTTTCGAAGTCAGTTTTTTGTTAAAATCAAAGAAGATCCAATACCTTATATAAAACAATGAAGTAAATGATGTTACTGCATAGTTAAAAATTCACCCTACCCTTACCATTAATAACACCTGACGAAACCAATATTAAATTTCGTCCAATAGGACCTATGGGAGCGGGCGGTCAACTACCCCCTATTTGGCATGTTGCGCGAGATGTCCGGCTATGTGTTCCAATTCGTCAATTCGTTGGCTGTCACGGAAGAAGTGGATGATGAGAGCAAACGTATATGTGATATCAAGCCGGTCTGCGGAGTGCTGTTGATCGTCGAGCGGTCTATCGAGAGACCTGGGGAGGATGTTCTGAACAGGGACATCACACATTTGATCGGTAAATGTGAGTATTTGTATTTATTCAGTAAAAAAAATTGAGTACTCAAGAACTACTGAATTACACAACTAATACGATTTACGATACGAACATTGCATAATAAGCGTGAATTTTTCTTTTGTAATTTTGTAATTAAATATTCTATGTTATTATTTATGACGACACGTCCAGACGAGCGACTTTCTTGTCGCAATGTCTTGATTTAATAAAAAGTAACATACACATTTTGCAATAAAAATAAATGAATTGCATGTTTAATTTGTCTTCTTGTTTTATATACGTGAATCGTAAATCTATTCTAACACTGGATTAATATTCAGTTCAGTCTAATTCCGTCACACGAAACAGGGTTCAATGATAACATTTTATTATCATCATAAAAGAATAAGCCGGCGAAAACCAGTTCATAAATTAATTTTATTCCTATGAATTAATGAATGAGTCCTTTATTTGCGAAATATTTGGTACAATATAGGTCTTAAATAGTCGTTTCGGATCAATTAACCTTTGTCAAATTTCTTGACATGCAAATTTTTTAATGTGCTAATAAATGAACATAATTAATTCTTTCAGGAAATGCATTATTTATAATTATTTTTAGATAATGATTAGAATTTGGCTGTCAATTTAACAAAGTTTTACATTATGATGTCTATTATATCGTTCATAAGTTCCTATTCACATTTTACAGTCATTGTTTGTAAACTTTAAAAATATGGTGATATTATACAACTGAATAAGGCATTTCTACAAATTTAGACAATACTAGGCCTACAACGTCGTCTTCTTAGATTTATTGGATCCTATACTATACCATCTCGATGCACCTTCGCCTAACTCAGAAAACGCACGACACATGTGTCCCGTATGCCCCGCAAAGTTAGTCTGCCCCCGACTTATCCTATATGTTACACAAAATAAAGCTTAATATTCTTATCTATTGAGCGCTTTAAGCATGATACGCCAAAATGCATCTGAGCAACAAACAAAAAATAAGTTTCATGTTCCTCGCGGCTGCTTTTCTTTTAAAAAATAACAGACAATTTACGATTTTATTTCGTATGGACTAACTTCTGTATCACGCACGATTGCAATACGCGTCGCAAGGCGATACTAACGTATGACAGCATCGCTACTGTATTCATATAATTTCGCGACAGGATCAATCCTGTATTGATACAGACGTATGACTTGCAACGTTGGCGTAGACATTGATTCCTGTTTCGAACTTGCATTTTTGCATCACTAACTTTTTTCCAACAGCCCTCAAGGAATTCGACAGTCTACGCAGCTCCGAGGTGAACGACTTTCGCATGAGGATGAGGTACATAGCCGAGGAGAGTCTGCTCAAGCGAGCTCAGAGCACGCGGCTCGACCGGCTGCGGTACCAGTGCCCGCTGCGTCTCGCCGACCAGCCGGAAACACCCGCCACACTCAAGAGCCATCTCATCAACAACCAGTACTTCATACTTGTCACCAAGCCGCATTCCTTAGAGGTGAGATGAAGAATTCATCATGATCAGCGTTTGGTAGTCTCGCTTGAATATAGGCCTCCCTAAAGATTTTCAGACCGACTTATTAGAAGCGAACTGGATGCAGTGAGTGCCTGCGATCTCGGTCGGCTAATGCTGCACTTGGACTGATTGACTCATGAGTGCCTTAATTTTAGAATCAAAACAAACTTAAGGGTTATGGGTAATTTAGGATCAAACTCAGAACTTTTTGGTGTTGTCTTGAATTTAAAATCTTTGTAGTGGCTTAAGGATGGGTTGTTTCCATCGTGGATAAAATTAAGGCTCTTATTACATTGGCGAATTGCAAGCGAATTCTCAGCGAGGCGAAGTCGCTACGCGCTCGTCCAGTGTAATAAACACGCCAGCAGCTAGTAATTAAAAATATTATTAATATTACTGAAAAACAGTTTATAGCGTCATAATGATAGTGCCGTCGAGTCCTAAAACAATCAAAATAAATTAATCAGTAAATCGAATTAGCGTCATGAGAAATTTGACATACATGGAAAAAGGCCCTAAATTTGCTTTACTTATAAATAAAACGTAATACACTATTAAATGAATTATGAATCATGTTTTCCTTTGTCTCATTGTGTTGTTTAACTAGTAAGTAATTAATAGTAACAGTGATAATAACAGTAATAGTAGTATCTTTATTGTAACAAAAAAACACATAAGTAAATCAATTGGTTCAATAACTTGGCCGTAATGCAGACTTTGTTGTGTATATAAACACTTAAAACTGTAGAGCTTTTAGTTCTTGAGTTATATGATGGCATATAGTCCTTCGATTGTAGGTAATGCATTGGGTTTAAACCCGGTTCACGGGTAAAACTTAAAAACTGATAAACATCCATATTTATTCCCACATACTTATTCGATGTTAAATGATACCCATTATCCACTGAACGTAAACACTCAAATTGCCTTAGTCATACGGCAATTTTCTCTTTAAATAAATCGTAGGTACAAAACATGATGCATTTTTCACCAGGCTAACTCATATTGTGCAGTACTTTGCGATGTTTGTGTTTTTATAAAACGCTGTATTATTGAGTTAACATAGTAGAAATTGTTTTCCGATGATGTTGCTCTTGCCGAGGTTATTTTTGTTTTTCCTTGCAATTTTTGCCGATAAGTAAAACTATTCGTGTATGGTCAAAGTGAAATAAATTTACATCATTAACGGAATCCGACGTGGGCCTCCGCTGCGCCATCTTTAAGTGTTTTTTTATAGAATGTGTTTTTCTAGTATTATTATGAACTAGCTTTTACACGCGGCTCCGCCAGCGTGCAAAAGTTTTCCGGGATATTTTCCCGCGATAAAAAGGCTTTGTCCTTTCTAGGGTCTCAAACTATCTCCATATCAAATTTCATCGAAATCTGTTTGGTAGTTTCGGACACGTGCAGTAATAAACAAACAGAAAAACAGACAGAGAAGAATTATAAAACACGCTGATTTGTTTTCCATTACTCTTCTTTAGTTACCCCCTTTCTTTCTTAACACGTTTCTTTCGATGTACAGACGCCGGGATCTACTGCTTTATTATAGTACAGATAAATGTATGAAACATATCCTTCCTCAATTACCTCTGAATTACGATTATGGCATCAAACCGTCAAGTATTTTAGAAGCAAAACGACTAAAATACGTATGATTTATACTCAATAAAACCAATATATATGATAGTTGCATCAAAATTATTCAAGTACCTAATTGAGAAGAAAAACTGTCAAACAACGTACTATTTATCCTCAATAAAACCGCAAAATTACCATAACCGCATCAAAATCGGTCAAGTAGTTAAGAACTTTTTTATTCTTGGACCACAGAAAAAGAAACAGACCGAGTGCATGCGGCATTTCGCTTGCAATCAATAACTCTCAGCGACCTAAATCAGTGCTCAATCTATTGCGACGTCGTATACTGGAATTTGCAGTTGCGTCGTCACCTCTCTAGAACTTTCCTGCATTCGTATTGATTCAGCACGCTGCTTTGTTTTGTTTACAGAGTTTGATATACTATATTAAGTTAATAGGCATATAACCATGGTTTCACACTTTTTTGTATAAATATATAGGTATTGTAAAACCCCTTGGTGTGAACGGAAAGTTATCAAGTTGTTGCGGTTATTGTAATAAAATGCATAATGCACATGTCTTCCCGTAATGTGTGGCGTAAAATGGATGATTGGTAAAAGAGGACTGTTTTAGATCAATAATTGTTTCATTACATGTTGTATTTAGCAGTACAAGGATTCAAACAGGCCGGCATAATTGTTTCAAACGACGAGGTATATTTATCTCTCCTTAGTTGACGCTGTCTTCACCCCATTAGATGAAGTGGGTCACATAGTTGTGCCGGTAAAAGAATTTTACCTTTGCCCTTGGTGGACGCTGCTGCGCAGACCAGTATTTATACGGTTATTCATTCAGAACCTCCAGACTGTTCCTAATGAGTTGAAGCCAACGGCGGGTTTTCCGGCGTAGGTAATTTTTTGAGGGACCCGAATGCGAGGCCCCTTGTACTAGATCGAAAGGCCAGATCGGGCTTTGCAGGGCCTCTTCATCCTGTACGGTTAAAATCGGAAGTTTACGTCCAACAGTGCCCCAATTTATTACTCTAAAGTCTAAAGATAATTATGTAGGTATCGTGTTATCTCTAACTATTATAGAACTGGGTTTTACTGTTTACATGTGTAGAGCGATGTTTACAAAGTTTTGTTCCTCCTTTATGGAAACTAATTATATACCGGGTGGAAGGGAAACGCTCTCGGAAACGAATACAGGTGATAGTATTGGTGATTCTTGACGTGATGGCACTAAAAAAATCGCGATCGCATTGTTACAATTTTAGTAGGATTTTCTCAAATTTCTGTACAGCTTCACGTATGGATAGAAAAATCAAATTATTATTTTGAAAAACATAGTAAAAAAGGTCAATATTTAAAAAAAATCGTAATGAAACACGTACATCAGCTGACGGGTTAACGACCGCGGGCCGGTCCCGGCGCAGCGCGACGGCCGCCCAGTTCTTTGTACGCTTTACATTGCGCGCGCATGAATTACGGAAATACTAAAATCGTAAGTATTATCGCTTAGCTTTGCAAATGAATATAGTTTTTCGTTAATATTATGGTTCTTCTCTCTTACCGTTCCGGTATAGAGAGCGTTTCCCTTCCACCCGGTATACGGACTTCCCGTAAAGAGCTAACAGAATCTCGAGATGCGCTAAGTAAGGCTTGATTCCTGTAACTAAGCGGGGACAATTTCTATCTTATATAGTTAGTTTGGGTGATATATATGTAGCTTGTAAGATTTCTTGCAATATTGTAAATATTCTTACATCTGCTTGTTAACCAATTGCTCAAACGGAAGTAGTGTAGCAACGCCGAAGATCGTGTAGGAAGTGAGTTTATGTGCTAGACTGTAAAGGAAGTAGCGTTCCATTTCGTACGGCCGCCTCTTTGACCCACTGACGAGTGACTATTTACGGTGCCAAAACCTATTGATTTGTTGTGACTTTGATCTTTTCGTTGTAATGTAGTCTTATTTTATGTACTCGCGCCTTTATGAGATGAGTGGGTAGAGGTGTTTGGTTTACGGAGTTTATTTTGATTTTGTTTGGTGGCTATTAAAAGTTAATTCAAATATAAATTATAGCTTTTATTAGGGTATTCTCTATTAAATCGGATAGAGTTAACAAAACCCGTTTACATGTAGATCTATTTAATTTATTTTAATATGTTGTATGTGTGTATGTGTAGTCATTATAAATTAAATATTATGGGATAATTATTTGTACTGATATTGACGATCTATAAAAGTCTTTAGAATTTGGAAACGTTATTACTTTTTGGGTTAACGATTTGTTTTCGATATTTGTATACACATATTGTCCTATAAATTGTATTACTGGGTATCAAACTTTTCTACTAAAAACGCATTTGGTTAATAAGTTATTCTAATGCAAATTTATAGGCTTCACAAAGCGCCAATTCGTTAAAGGATGTCTCTCAGATATAAACCTTCCCATTTGGTGTTTTTCCTCATCGACAGACTACGACAAACAAATGTGTAGTGTATAATACCTCTTACCTACCTTACCTACCTTACCTCCGTTCCTCTCGTCCACTTATCGGTAGGCTATAGGTAGTTACTCATACAGTTTGTCAAAAAACAATTATATTTAGATATACATAACGTCGCGTTTGTATTTATTTTTTTGCCTAAACACGGGAAGGCGCTTAGTGCGTTGATAAATATCGTATTACATCTCGACTTTCAGACAATTGCCAAACATTTGTATGAAGCAATAAAAATTGTTTGCGTCAAACGCGTAGTCGTGAAACGGGCGTACCGATCAGCTGAAGCCGCTATAAATAGCGTAGACTGGTCTAGACGAAATCGCCGGCGCTTCACATAACCGCTGCCAATGACAATCAAACGTGTTATTCGCTGTACGCCGGCTAATTCAATAAATTATACGCACAGACGGTCATTTGACAGTTTCATTGCGCGTCGCACCAATAAAATATCTTCAGTTTGTTCGTAGAACTCTGAAAATATTGTTTACGCTCGCTGATTGTGAAGAGGAGTAAATCTAGGAATAGGTTAGGTCAGGTGTACTAGACTCTGTCTGGGTAGGTGGGCGGCAGAAATGTATAATACGATTGTATTATGTACTATGGTATTTTAGTTTTAAGGATATTATAGCTAGTATCATTAATGGCAGATTCGAATTGTAACGCTTCATACTGTGTAGGTCAGTTCGACGATTTTTGAATGCAAATTTGTAAGTATTATTTACAAGTAGTTATGACGCTCTTCAGATGAGAGGTTTACTAGTGTCGTCATTCAGCTGTATAAAATACACACACACACACGCGCAAACACACGCGCGCCATCCTCCATCCATCCTTAATGTTACTCGAAAAGAAAAAGTTATAGTAATCGGGAATATGTTGTACATTAACTAAAATATTTTTATAACTAATGTGTTTTGTAATGTGAGTAAAGTTGTGATGACATAAACTTCTATAGAATTAACTGTAGATTTACCTACCTACATAAGCTTTCCATATTATTGCAATACTACAAACAACATAACATTATTTGTAAACTGCGTGCCGTTTTAAATTTAAATATAGCGTAGCAAATAATTTCAGTGTTGTTTGTGTTAGTCACACATTTATGTTTAGGCCGTAATTAAATATAACACACATACACATATACACTCACGCCTGTTATCCCCGAAGGGGTAGGTGGTAGAGGCGCAACTAGTGCACCCACTTTTCGCCGTTATTCCGTCCCATGATGTGATAGGGGGTGAGCCTATCGCCATATCGGGCAAATTCCAGACTCCGAGCTGATACTGAATAGAAAAACTCAATATCACTTTGTCCGACCCGGGGATCGAACCCAAGACCTTAGCTTTGCAGTCGCACTGTAATACAACTACGCCACCGAGGCAGTCAATAATTAAATATAAATAATGTGTTATATCAATTCAACGACATTTATTTTATTAATAGTCATTCCACTAGAGTTAACTTAATCTTCTGCATTCGATTGTTCTTCGTTTTCTTCTTCCTCGATATCTTCTTCGTCTTTGAAGCCTTCTTCTAGCCATTGCTTCATCAATTCATTAGCTTCAATTCTATAAAAATATTTATTTATAATAGGTGCCTAAAATTAGTAAGTGTTAAGAGCCCAACTGAGGCGCGCATCACCCGCATGCCAGGCCGCGGTGCCACAATTTTCTCACAGCCAGGATCAAAATTTCACGAAATGCCAATAGCAAAATATTTGTAACAGGATAGTTTAGCTTATCGCTATATTTGTGGTCTGTGAGAATGCGGAAAGTTAAAAAAATCCTCGAAAATCCATATTACACACTGTCAAGTAGGTGTAAATGGTAAGTAGTGATCATTTACCATCACTAAATCCGCTAGCTTCTTTAACCTATTGTAAACAAAGATAATACTTACTTCTCTTCCGGCGACACGACATTTTTGTTCAATCTCTTCAATCTAGGAAGCGATGCCAACACCTCGAGTCTCAACTCTGGATCCTCTTCTTCAGCACCGACCTCTGCCGTCTCCTCACCCGTCCCTCCCATATACGGACAACCCTTTAGGATGAGAGTGTCCAAAGCTTTGAGAACCTGTGATACAATTGGTTACTTTAATCATAATGTGTGATTTTTGGAACACAAAATGTATAATGCAATAGTTTATATTATCGTCTAATCATATTCCCGTATCAGTAGTGATTGATTTCCAGTTTTAAATAACGGATGTTTATTAGGGAGTCGCCAATTTTGATACCGTTTTCCTTAAGAGTTTTCTATCGTTAAGATTGAATTTTCTGTGCGAGTAACAAATCACATATTAATTGACGTGGTTGATTATGGAACTTTATACGACAACGTCGACCCGGACGTCGACCCGCCGCCCGATCCCCTTGCGCCGGTGACGATTGAAGAAGTCACCACTCTGATCAAGGCACTCAAACGTAGGAAAGCCCCCGGGGGTGATCTAATCCCCACCCGTATGATTAAAATGCTCCCGGAGCATCTAGTACAAATTTTAACCTCCATATATGATGCCGCGTTTCGTAACTGCATCTTCCCAGAGGTCTGGAAAGAGGCAGTTGTGATAGGTATCCACAAGCCGGGGAAACCCGCTTTCGAACCCTCCTCTTATAGGCCCATCAGTCTGCTCAGTACTCTGGGCCAAATCTACGAGCGGATCGTCCTCGACCGCCTCAAAATAGTAGCCCATAACCAAAACTTGACCCCTCCGGAACAGTTTGGCTTTCGCGCTAGACACAGTTGTGTCAATCAGGTGCTCCGCATCACGGAGTACGTCCACGAACAATTCCGTAAAGGAATGCCTACCGGTGCTATTTTCTTCGATATCGAAAAAGCATTCGACAGGGTGTGGCACAACGGCTTCCTTTTCAAGCTGTACACTCTCAACGTGCCCACACAACTCGTGCACATCATACGAGATTTCCTGTCGAATCGCGGTTTCAGATATCGCGTGGAGGGAACTCTCTCTTCCCGACACACCATCACGGCCGGAGTCCCGCAAGGCTCCGCCCTGTCCCCTTTTCTTTTCTTGCTTTACACGATCGACATCCCTAGACCACAAAACGCCCATCTGGCACTATTCGCGGATGATACCGCAATCTACGCTTCACGTAGAGACCCCGACGAAGTGGTGCGCACTTTGCAAACCGCCGCCGACGAACTCGGCGAGTGGTTCCGCAAATGGCGAATCACCGTCAATCCCACCAAAAGTCAGGCCATCCTTTTCACTCGGAAAAGGAAAGTCCATGTCCCTCACTTCTCAGTCCGCATGTCCGACCAGGTTATCCCCTGGAAGGGCCAAGCCAAATATTTAGGAGTAACCCTTGATCAGAGGTTGACCTTCATCCCACACGTAAATGCGGTACGCGCGCGAGCCGCATTCGCGATGAGCCAGCTTCACTGGCTCCTAAACAAAAATAGTAAAATGTCAATCCGCAACAAGATTAGGATCTTTAAAACATGCATCCGCACGATAATGACATACGCGTCGCCCGTATTCGCTCATTTACCGCCCCGTCGCCTTCAGCGAATGCAGGTGCTTCAAAATCGATTCTTACGACATGCACTTGGTGCCCCGTGGTACGTTCGCAATCGCAACCTCCACGTGGACACCAATATGCCGACCATCAGGCACTTTATGCAGTGCGCCAGCAGACGCTATTTCGACAGGGCGGTAAACCACCCGAACACGCTTATCCGTAAAGCGTCTATATATACTCCATTTGATCGCGCCAAATGGAGACGACCGCGTTCAGTTCTTACAGATCCAGAGGACGAAATCACTCTGGCGTTACGTGAAAATACCGAGCATCTAAAGCTCCTACACTCAACAAGACCGCTGTACCGTCCTCGCCGTCGAGAACCTCGTCGCGTTCCCCATACCCCTGCCCTCTCTTAGCAGTTCCGGCCCGCGTGCCGAAGACTACGATCAACACGTTAAATAGGATTAGGTTAAAAACCACGTTCCCCAAACGCTGATGTCTTATCCTCTCAGTGGCCGCCCTGAGCCGAGGTCGTGACCCATTAGTGGGTCGCCCTCAGCGTGGTCGCTTAAATTTAAGGGTTGCGAGCGCCTTCTCCGCTCACCCACAAGACCGGTGTTCTTGTATAAGCCGACTCTCGTCAGGCTAACAAGAGTTTAGTCAGAGACAAAAAAAAAAAAAAAAGATTATGGAACACAAAAAAGATCTTGTTCGCTTTAAAGTTTGCATGCTTGCCTTGAGTTTCTTCACTTGTTTCAACGAAGAAATCTTACAATTCCTTAAGTTAATGTACTGTAGTTTTCTCAGTTCAGGAACAAATCCATTTAACGTCCTTAAGGGATTGTATCTGACGTGCAAAATCCTCAAATTAACTAGTTTCTCAATACCGACCAGGGTGGTTATCTTGTTTCCCGCTAAATATAAACTGTCTAAGTTTGGAAAATTGATATTGCCGATGTCGTCTATCAGATTGTATCTGAAATCTAGGCATTTGATGTTTGTCATTTTGTTGTCGAAGTGAACTTTTTGTATTTTGTTGTACGCCACTTCTAGAGTGCTCAGTTCTGGTTGGAACACGTCGTGAATGCTACTTATGTTGTTATTGTTCATTATCATTACTTGCATGTACTTCATTTTCTTCAGAGCGGCGGAGAAGAGAATGTTTTTATCAGCTTGGATCAATACTAGAAACTGCAGAGCTGTTACAGCTTGCAGCGCTTCGAGATCCAAGAAGTTGTTGGATACGTTCAAGAATTGCAAATGCTTGAAGCTCTTTATCGCTGTTATGTCCGTTAGTTTCATGTCGGTTAGAGTCGCCTTTAAATATGTGTATCTGAAAATT
The DNA here is from genome assembly GCA_949316025.1 of Lapara coniferarum. Classification (NCBI taxonomy): domain Eukaryota; kingdom Metazoa; phylum Arthropoda; class Insecta; order Lepidoptera; family Sphingidae; genus Lapara; species Lapara coniferarum. The sequence continues at coordinate 41,206,493 of OX438919.1, read as the reverse complement.
AAATTGTTGGATGAGGAAACAATTTGTGGAGTCCAATAGACATGACCGTCCCATGATGCGATAATTAGGATTCTAACACAGAAAACTCACTGTACATTGGATATCAATCTAAATCCGGATTACCTGTTTGATTTACATACAAAACCTGCAAAATTTTTATTGCATGATCTAGACATCAAACCTTTCAGTCGCCAATTAAACCATTACCACTGAGAGGGGTCATATTAGTATCCTATTGGAATATTACGCACCCGTCCCCTTCAGCAGTCTTTCCCAGCATGCTGAGCCTGATGCTCACTTCAGACTTGTTCAGTTTTCTCTCGGGATATGATGCTTTCTCCTCATCAGGCACTGTTTCTGGTTGCGTGTGCTCTTCCGCCTCGACTTCTCCCTCTTCCACGTCTCCCCTTCGTAGGTCGAAGTGAGATTTCAGCATTTTTATACTCCAATAGCAAAGACTGTGTCAATAATCGGGTAAACTTTAATGCCAAGTGTCATATTTTGATGTCATTTTGAAATAAGAGTGTTTTTTTAATGAAACATTTGGAATCAAGCAGTTCTAATTCTGGATTAATTTATTAGTGCACTGGTAATTATAACAAACTCTAAAGTAATAGATTTATAATTATTATAAGCATAAACACGGTAAGCGTGTCGTTTACTCAGTGATATCCGTTAATTGGTATCACTTGGTGCACAAGTAAAGGCCAGACACATACATGGCAGCTATAATGTAAAGCCAGGAAAAGTAGCTGAACAAATTTAAAATACGAATGATAAATAAATAAATAAAAAAAAAAAAAATGTCAAATTGCCTACATACTTTTGTCTTCTTACTAATCTTTTTTTTCTCTTCACAAAAATAAAATAAAAGAGATTTACTTTACTTCAAACGAAGAAAAAACTGTTTCCGTTTAACTTAACGCGTATATAGGCGATTTGGAATATTGATTTTGTTCAGATTTTTATGCTGCTGACTGTACATTACATCCCAGGATGTATAGCTTTAAAGTGGGCACATACGATGCGATTTGGTACAGCCGAACCATTAAAATGGTATGCCATCGAACCATATCGCATCGTGTGGGGCACGGTTCGATGGACATTATTATTATTATTGTTGGTACGGCTGGTTCGATGGCGTGTCCATCAAACTTGGTTGGATACAACTGGACATCGCATGGTACGGTTCGATCGTGTGGCGTGAAGACAGTACCGCGTGACGAATTGGTCACACGATACCAAATCACATCGTATGTGGATACTATAACATTATCTTAAATTGTCACACACAGAACAGGTAATGTAATGCGTTTCTATTGACTCTTGTATCGAGATGTACCTAAATGTCTATGTTAATGTTTTACTGGTGGTAGGTCTCTCATATGTAAGAGTCCGTCTGGGTGGGTACCGCCGCAATGTCTAGTTGTACCGCCAAGCAGCAGTGTGCATGCATAGACATAATGAGACGTAACATCTTATGTCTCAGGATGACGAGCGCAGTGAAATGCCACACAGTACTTTGTAACTCAAGGTGCTGAATGGTGTTTCCACTGTTTATGGCTGGTCGTATCGCTTACCATCAGGCGAACTGCATGCTCGTCTCGTTCGATGCAATAAAAAAAATAACAAAAAAAAGTCTATCATGTATTAAAGTACTGGCAGGCGCCATCATCATTTAATTTACGATAATCAGTACATAACATGAGGTAACAGTGCGTAGGTTTCCTTTCAAATTCGTCACGTGGAAATATTGTGTTAGTCAACCTGTTTGGCATCCTAGTTGACCAAATTATAGTATTTCCTATTCAAATAAATGTCTATTTTCGTTTACATTGTCACTACATACACTGATAACAAGGAAAGCCGACGTTCTGTTTGTTATAAAATGTACGTGGTGCCACTTCCGTGCTAAAGTTTCGAGTTCAATTCTCGGGTCGCGTAAAATTATATTTTTCTGCCCACTATCAGCCCGTAATTTTGTGCCGTTAATGGCAAAAAGCACGCCCCTACTAACATCAAATGTGGTTGAGGTGTAACTCAGCCTATCCCGGGCAAGGGAAAAATGATAATAAAATATACCAGGATTTTTTGTCTCTGCAGATGTCGTTCTCGGCGAAAGTGGAAGCGACGCGGACCGCCCAGCAACACATAGAGAATATATTATTAAAGCTGGCGAAGAGTCTAGACCGGCGTGGTGAGCATGCGCACAACTTTGTGCTGAAGGTGTGCGGTCGCGAGGAGTACCTGTTCGGAGACCACCCGCTGATACAGTTCCTGTATATCCAGGAGATGCTGTCAACAGATGGCGTGCCGCAAGTGATGACTGTCAGCATCGATAAGCTGCCGCTGGCACGTGAGTGGGGTTGATATAAAGCATGTCAAATGCAACGGAAAAAATATTTACAAATGACTTAAATATCTACTCTTTTTTCAAATCACTCAATTTCCATTACCTATTACAATTAAAATTAATAATTTGTATGTTATATAGTGTGTAAATCCCTATTAAAGTGCAAAGAAAAATGAACCCTTATGTGTTTTTTCTAGTGAACCGCGACATCCCCTTTATGCCGGAGCGAAGGCGGCTGACGTCAGAGCACTCGAACACTATGCGTAGGAAAAAGAACGAGTCCTCGTGGAACATCCATCACAACTATACATGCGTAGTGCAGAGCGTGTGTGGACTCAACGTCGACCCTGGCCGGACGGCAGCGGTGAGTGGGTGAAACTAGTAACACCAGCCCCCTTCTTCTCTATGGCAGTGTTACCTCGTAACGCGGCCGTGTCACGTAAACTTCGTGTTTAGCGTTAAATGGTATTCTGTATGCCAATTTCCATAGTGATAAACGCGATGAGTTACGTAACGCTCTTGTTACGAGCGGTGAAAATAACGTGTGTCATAGAGAATAAGGGGGCGGTATGGCTTGGGTATTTTGGTATTACGGAGCCGAGACATGGACACTCACGGTAGGGTTGGTCCACCAGTTTAAAGTCGCCCAGCGGGCTATGGATTGAGCTATGCTTGGAGTTTCTCTGAAGGATAGGATTCGCAACGAATACATCCGACAGAGAACCAAAGTTATCGACATAGCTCAAAGAATTAGCAAGCTGAAGTGGCAGTGGGCTGTCAATATCTCGCGAAGAACCGACAACCGCTGGGGTAAACGAGTTCTTGAGTGGAGACCGCGACTGGGCAAACGTAGTGTAGGACGCCCTCCGGCCAGGTGGGATGACGATCTGCGAAAGACTGCAGGCAGATGCTGGATGCGGCAAGCTGAAGACAGGGCGCTATGGCGCTCATTAGTGGAGGCCTATGTCCAGCAGTGGACTGATAAAGGCTGATGATGATGATGATGATGGCTTGGCTATGACATACACTAACTGTCGGCAACTTCCCTGCAACATGGTTGAGGAGGCCGATGGCTGGCACATGCGTCATACTCGTGAACGGGTGCTGCTTGTACTGGTCTGCTCATTTCGCTTACTATGTCTCAAAACTAATAGTTCAATAATACCTTTATTGGACAAGTATAGATCATCAAATTATTTTGTGATTCCTGAGAGGGTTGTACACTTGGATGGGAATTGAGAATTTATTATTATGCTAGTAAATATATGAACTGCTCAAACAAAATTGATATTTGTATTATATACTGCCTCGGTGGCGTAGTTGTATTATGGTACGACTGCAATGCTGAGGTCTCGGGTTCGATTCCCGGGTCAGACAAAGTGACATTGAGTTTTTCTATTCAGTGTCAGCTCGGAGTCTGGAATTTGTGCCCGATATGGCGATAGGCTTGCCCCCTATCACATGGGACGGAACAACGGCGAAAAGTGGGTGCACTAGTTGCGCCTCTGCCTACCCCTTCGGGGATAACAGGCGTGAGTGTATATGTATGTATGATTTTGAAAAGAGCAACCCAAGAGTATCTTGCCCATTCTTCTCTGGTGGAAACTGCTCTCCGAACTGGTGGTAGAGTAAAAATTGACTGTAAGTAATGTTTAACATTTTATGGATTATAATAAATGACTTCATTTCATTTTATAGTCTAGGGAAGCAGCTCCGCACGCTAGTACTTTCTCTTTATAATTGTTAGTTCAAATATCTGTGAAAGTGTTTGTCCGCTACATTTGAATATTCGAAATCGGGTGTTATTATGAAACATGTAGGCAAACGCCATAGTCTTAAATGGAGTTGGTAGCCAATGCGTATTGAAATGGAGGATGAACAATTTTTTCGCATTTCTCAATTCCTCCATTCGACCTCGCTAAATGGAGACGGCCGCGTTCCGTATTAACAGATCCAGAGGATGAAATCACTCTGGCCATCCGCCGTAAGAACGAGTTCCTGAAACTCCAAAACTCCACAAGACCACAGTTTCGTCCTCGCCGTCGAGGACCTCGCCGCGTCCCCCGTCTTTACTGGTAAAATATATTTTTTTACCCAAAAAATCCGCTGAATGTGCTGGTCACCTCAAATTTCAATTTTGACTCGTCAAGCCCCGCTATGGACACCGGCGTCCGAGTATATAGGGTTTCCCAATACATCTGTATATGTGCGGGGTATATCAGATTTAAATATAAGTCTCCTAAGCCACGCTTAAGCAGATCTATTAAATATAATTTGATGAACCTTATTTCATATGATACAGGTGGTATGCCAAGCCGGCATATTCCACGGCGGCAAGCCGCTATGCGAGGTGCAGAAGACCCGCGTGACGAACATCAGCCAGGAAGGCGTCGCCACCTGGGACCAGGAGTTGACATTCGCCATCCAAGTGCACAACCTGCCACGAATGGCACGGCTGTGCTTCGGCATTTACGAGATCACCAAAGTCAAGTCCAAACGCCGTGGCAAGGATTCTAATAAGGTATGATTGTTGTATAGCTATACGACCTTTATATACAGTGTATAAACCTATATTAGTTACAGAATGTTTTGTCGTCTTGCTTTAAACTCATTTCAAAATTCGTTCAAAGATGATAAAACATTCGTTAACTAAAATAGTTTTATTTTTTTTTATTTTTGGAGTTAATTGACTACACTGGATCAGGTGTTCATTATGTCCAAGTGTCGATCAACCGTAGTACCCTCGATGGTTGTCAAGTGTTATTAGATATGAAACGGTGGTTTCAAGGAAGCAGCTGTTCGGAACCCAAGTTTCACATGACAGTGGTTAACGTACTAAATACAACTGGACAACTACCACCATCTCATCTCTCACTTAGCTCATTAAATTAATGAATTACAGGCATGAATCTAAATAGAATATGACGCGAGTATAATTATTGCATGTGTGAAAATCTTGATTGCCGCCCGATCTTGATCAACTAGTGATGTACCGAATGTTTGCTTGATTTTGATATTCGTATTCGCAAAAAATATGTATTTTATAGACATTTTACAAAAAAGTGTATGAAACTATAGTCTATGGTATTTGCCTTCGAAGGCCATAGCTGCCCAACAAAGCTAGGTACGTTAAGCTTAAACCGCGGAGAAAGATCATCGTGTGTTATTTCTTAAACCACGCTTAGAAAATCTCACGCCTACAGCCGATAAGGTGGGTTATGACCTATCCTGTAAGCCTAAGATTTTTTGTGCTTCAGTAATAGATTAAAACTGCTAATAACCCGTCAAACCCCGCTTATATATATAAATGTATAAAGAGACCCTTTATAGGTACTCGGACACCGGCATCCGTAGCGGGGCTTGACGAGTCAATGAATGAAACTTATTCGCGAATATTAAAATACAATGTTCGTTACATCACTATTCACGACGCTCTTTCATTTACCGCTGATTTCAATAAAAGTTTCTAATTGCTCTTTTCGAGCGATCGCGAAATGGACCAATTAGAATAAAGGTTTTTTGACATGTTCACAAATTACCTATCTTGATTGCTTTATTCTCGGAATCGGTTCGAAGACTAAAATTAGCATCGATTATTGAAATCGGCTGATAGTCTCCGCTCCATTGTCATCTGCATCAAACATCAATCGAAATTCATTGGAAATTGTGCAGTACTGAACTGTAAAAAAAAATACAAAGGTAATGGAAACATTTTGTTTCATGGGTAAGTAATTATTTTGTACTTGCTGTTTTTTCTTCGGTGTTGAGGTTCCAAGTTTACTGGGATTCCTCCTAACGGTTTTGAAGCTAGCCTTGTCTTAATGACAGCAACGGTCTGGGACAGAGAAAAGTTCTCAAGACGGGAGAAGTGATAAAAAAATGGTAAATCCTTTAGGGCGTCTTACAAACTCTTGTCTCCTTTTTACATATTGAACTGTGTACCCCGGCCCGCGACAGATATTCTTCCAAGCATGAGCGTGCATTTGGTGTGAGGACCAAGCACACAAGAATTGCCTAAGGGTGGTATTTGTTGTGGTGTTACCATAACTATTGCCAATTTTAGTTACAATGTCACTTAGCTTATGACATGATCATATGAAGTTTAATCTAACACGAAATGAACAATAAACCATCGATACTGCCAATCGTTGCTAAATTTTGTGGCGCCGTTTCTTTGACTGACTTCTTCTAAAATAAAAAAAATAGTAGGTATACTTTTCTCGATTTTGGCATCAGTCCAATGTTTATGCTGTGTTTGGCTACGTCTATTGTGTGGCATGTAAATTTTATTGCAAAAGACGTCTCGTTAATACTTTTGTTCCGAATATTATTCGTTATAATTGTTACAGGTGTCCGATTGATGCCAACATAAAAAATATATAAACACAAAATATTAATTGATTAAATTGATTGAATTGAATCGATTTCACGCAGACGGAGTGAGTTAAAATGCACTTGTGATGTCATAGCACACAGGCAAAAAGCGGCACGCTTGGTTTCCATACAGAAAAAGCAACTCGCGTCGTCTATTTAGATTTATGTCTTTATACTAAATGACACGGAACAAACAAAAACAGTGGAAGTAATTGTCACCAATTAATTAAGGAAACCAGTGTCGGCAAACTCACGCATTTCCATATTACACATACTACCAGCCCTTCATTATGATTGGCTAAAATCAGCAATCGCGATATGACGTACAACACAAAATAATTTGCATTGATTTTAATCTATTTGGCATTGCATAAACTGAATTTTGGAAATGATCACGACTATATGCCTTTTCTTAATGGATTTTTTAATTCATTTTGATCAAATATGTGTCAAATTTATTTAATACAAAATTATATTAACTCTGTTAGTTGGCGGGGTCGTTTTAAATGGAATTTTTATTTGAAAATTATTCAGAATTTAAATAATATTAGATTTCAATGTCTACTTTTACCGCCTCGCAACATTGAGCAAGCAGTGGTGTATTCCGATTTGAAGGAAATTATAACCCGCCTAACTACTGGGTATCATATGACTTGGCATCGAATGTCTCTGAGTGACGAGTGCAGTGCAACGATCAGGGTCGTTACTGTTCTTGGGGACTCGAGACGTATACGCTTTACTATCAGGCGAGCGGTTAGCTCGTATTTTCATTTCCTTGTATAAAAATATCTTATCTCACTAAGGCATTAGGTATAAACTTTACAGCGAGTTCATTATTTTTGCACCAGAAGCTGATAATGTATTGGTGCACTTTATTAATTCCCTGCAAAATAAAGCAACAGTAAAAATATTATGGATAACACCATTTTATGCACTAATTGAATAGAGAAATTTTGAATCTGTGTGCACGCATTATAGAACAAATTTTCCTACAAAAAAAAAATACTAACATCTTCACAATAAGGAACATTTTAAAATAGATCTCAATTTTCTATAATAGTATTTTTTAATAAACTAGAAAACCTTAATTACCTCTATGAGACAGTCTCACCACGGCTATAATTTATTCAATCTAAGGTTGCTTTGTCAGTTCACAGTAACTACTGAGACTGCTCAACGACGAGTAGGTACAACTGTACTCACTAGTGACGACAAGGTGCGCCCCCATATCGCTTCCATTGTTTCCTTTGTTCCGTGGTAAATAATAACCAAAGTAAATGCCTAATATGTATTTGAAGGCTTTATACTTATTACTTTCAGATAAGAACATTTCTATGAAACCCGGAAGTGGGTCTTCGTTAGGCAAGAGCTACAATTTGCCTGCTGGTTAGGTCGGCCAGATGGTGTAGGTTCTGGACATGCCTATACCGTCTAAATCATCTCCCAGGCAAGGCTGCTTCTATATCAGGCAATGAACCCAATCAATGCCTCTCCCGATTGTCCTTTTTGAGCCTTCCATTACGTAGAATTAAGAAAGACATCAATTTCGTTAGTGTTTTACGTAATATTTTTTTGTACAATTGTTCGAAATTTATGATTTTTTCTATAAGAATATGTTACACAAAAGAGGTTCAATAATATTTGGGTAGTAAACAGGGTTGGTGTAAAGTTGTCAATAATTAGTACGAAATCTTCAATCGCGTACATTTAAAATAATCTAAAACATTTTGTGTATTAATTTTCGCTGATCTAATTCAGCTTGAATGTCTAAGCAATACTGCCATATTCATATGCACTAGGATATTAAACTTGTATATATCTTCATTTCTGGGAGCACGACGGAGTTAGCGCCAGTACCAAAGAGCTAGTTAAAGTGAATGTTCATTTGCCAGGAGGCGGTGACGCGGCTGACATGGGCGAACACAATGATATTCGACTACAAGGAGCAGCTGCGCACAGACGGCGTGCGGCTGTCGATGTGGACTCACGTCGCCGACGACACGCAGGGCGACGACATGATCCTGCACCCGCTCGGCACCGTGGTCGCCAATCCCATCACCTACTCGTGCGCCGTGCTGCAGGTGCTCTTCTCCAAGTGAGTGCGCTGTGCTGCTCATGACTCGTTCCGGGGTACCGAATACAGTATACAGGGCGACGACATGATCCTGCACCCGCTCGGCACCGTGGCCGCCAATCCCATCACCGACTCGTGCGCCGTGCTGCAGGTGCTCTTCTCCAAGTGAGTGCGCTGTGCTGCTCATGACTCGTTCCGGGGTACCGAATACAGTATACAGGGCGACGACATGATCCTGCACCCGCTCGGCACCGTGGTCGCCAATCCCATCACCGACTCGTGCGCCGTGCTGCAGGTGCTCTTCTCCAAGTGAGTGCGCTGTGCTGCTCATGACTCGTTCCGGGGTACCGAATACAGTATACAGGGCGACGACATCATCCTGCACCCGCTCGGCACCGTGGTCGCCAATCCCATCACCGACTCGTGCGCCGTGCTGCAGGTGCTCTTCTCCAAGTGAGTGCGCTGTGCTGCTCATGACTCGTTCCGGGGTACCGAATACAGTATACAGGGCGACGACATGATCCTGCACCCGCTCGACACCGTGGTCGCCAATCCCATCACCGACTCGTGCGCCGTGCTGCAGGTGCTCTTCTCCAAGTGAGTGCGCTGTGCTGCTCATGACTCGTTCCGGGGTACCGAATACAGTATACAGGGCGACGACATGATCCTGCACCCGCTCGGCACCGTGGTCGCCAATCCCATCACCGACTCGTGCGCCGTGCTGCAGGTGCTCTTCTCCAAGTGAGTGCGCTGTGCTGCTCATGACTCGTTCCGGGGTACCGAATGCAGTATACAGGGCGACGACATGATCCTGCACCCGCTCGGCACCGTGGTCGCCAATCCCATCACCGACTCGTGCGCCGTGCTGCAGGTGCTCTTCTCCAAGTGAGTGCGCTGTGCTGCTCATGACTCGTTCCGGGGTACCGAATACAGTATACAGGGCGACGACATGATCCTGCACCCGCTCGGCACCGTGGTCGCCAATCCCATCACCGACTCGTGCGCCGTGCTGCAGGTGCTCTTCTCCAAGTGAGTGCGCTGTGCTGCTCATGACTCGTTCCGGGGTACCGAATACAGTATACAGGGCGACGACATGATCCTGCACCCGCTCGGCACCGTGGTCGCCAATCCCATCACCGACTCGTGCGCCGTGCTGCAGGTGCTCTTCTCCAAGTGAGTGCGCTGTGCTGCTCATGACTCGTTCCGGGGTACCGAATACAGTATACAGGGCGACGACATGATCCTGCACCCGCTCGGCACCGTGGTCGCCAATCCCATCACCGACTCGTGCGCCGTGCTGCAGGTGCTCTTCTCCAAGTGAGTGCGCTGTGCTGCTCATGACTCGTTCCGGGGTACCGAATACAGTATACAGGGCGACGACATGATCCTGCACCTGCTCGGCACCGTGGTCGCCAATCCCATCACCGACTCGTGCGCCGTGCTACAGGTGCTCTTCTCCAAGTGAGTGCGCTGTGCTGCTCATGACTCGTTCCGGGGTACCGAGTACAGAATACAGGGCGACGACATAATCCTGCATCCGCTCGGCATCGTGTGCACCAGCCAACCCCATCACCTACTGGTGCGCCATGCTGCAGCTGCTCTTCTCTAAGTGAGTGCGCTGTGCTGCTTATGATTCGTTCCGGGGTACCGAATACAGTATACATACACTATACAGGGCAGTGACATGCCTCTGTTCCCACCTAACGCCGTGCAACTCCACTCATTTTTTATTACAGTTTTCTGTGTAAGTTTAATATGTCTGAAATAATTAAAAAGTGTTCTAAATTGAAATTATTATTTTGTTTTCAGCTACGACTGCCAGTATCCGATTTTATTCCCGAAACAAGAGACAGTGATAGCTTACGCGGAGAAAATAGAGAGTTCGGCTCCGGACGCGGTCGACATGCTGTCCCGGGACTTCGAGGGACTGCGTTGTATAGCTGAAAAGGACGCCATGTTTGAAATGCACGAGCAGGAAAAGAAAGATATTTGGGCATTGAGGTACTTTGATACGTTTTAATTTTAAACTGATTATACTAAGAAACCTTGCATGGTCACGAGTTTAGTTGAAGTTACATTAGTTTTAGCTCTAGTTTTCATAATTTGCGGAGGCATTAGTGGTTTCAAATTACCTTATTTATGTTATAATTATTACAGTTAGTTTTAATTTAAAGCTGTTTCGTTAATTGTCATAGTAATCACTACAAGTTATGAGCTCAGATGAACAGTGGATTCGGTATGCTCATGTACTAATCGGACGAAAGCTTTAAGTAAGCTCAACAAGTATCGAATAAGGAATGAATCGTGTGAACGTGGTGAAACCGACCAATCATGAGTGGTGACCACTCGTGTATGGTGAGGATTGTGTGTAGTTGATGTTAGTGTTGGGTAGGATATACAAGAGCCGGTACATTCGTCTAGGGTCTAGACGAAAATCAGCGCCAAGCATTGCTGTTTGGCATATTATGCTGATCTAGATCCTATTGCCACGGTTGCGGTGGGACATATACCATCTACACTGAATGACTATTTGAGTACTTTTTAAAATTGTATTACGTTACTCACCACTCACCACTGTTGTTCTAAATTCACCACCCAACTAGTGGTCAATAATTTTTTTTTCTTTCTTTTCTTTCATTTGTCCCGTACATGACGGCGAAGTGTAAGAGCGGCTCAACTTTTTATATTGTACTACTTCAAATTTTATGTCGCGGCAGTCGCGAATTCGCGTTACTCACTTTCAGTCTCCGTAAATCTATAGGAAGAGGACAGAGAGGGAGCGAGACGGATGCTACATAATTACAATAGTAGCCATTACGCCTTGCCTCATTTGAAGTAGTATATTGTACTGGCTTAGTGCAAAAAAGAGGCTACTCTTACAAAATGTTTTTTATATCGTGTCCTACCCAACACTAGTTGATGAGAGTTGTTTGTGCGTAGAGAGCGGTTCCTGGCGGAGCGGCCGGAGCTGCTGCCGAAGCTGCTGTCGTGCGTGGAGTGGGGCGAGCGGTCGCAGTGGTCGCGCGTGCGGTCGCTGGTGTCGCGCTGGCCGCCGCTACACGTCGAGTGCGCGCTCGAGCTGCTCGACTACGCGTACGCCGACCAGGCCGTGCGCGCCTTCGCCGTCAACTGTCTCAGGAACATCAGGTCACACGCTACACCACACTACACACTACACTACACTACACCACACTACACACTACACTACACTACACCACACTTCACCACACAACACTACACACCACTACACATCACTACACATCACTACACATCACTACACAGCACTACACAACACTACACAACACTACACACCACTACACATCACTACACAGCACTACACAACACTACACAGCACTACACAACACTACACAACACTACACCACACTAATACCACTACAACACACTAAAGTGATAGATAACATTTTCTAATGTCCCCGAAATTAGTCATGAAAAAGTTAAACAAAAATGAACTGTCGATTAAATAATACCATCTATTGAATGAAATTGATTTTTTTCGAATCGTTAATCTCGCCTCTATCGTGATGCTATCTATCCTCAACTTTAATTTTATTTTAGACAGAATAAAACTTAATGTTTTTCAATGATTAGATCTTAAATGCGGCTAGTAATTTTGGCGTGGCAATATAATCAACATTTGAGAAAACAGACAATTTATTTTATCACTTATTTCTCATGTCTCCTAAAGTTACGATTTCGCAGGACGCGACAGACGGCAGACAGCAGCGGCAGTTTTATTGTATGGAGTAATATGAATTGACGCGCTGCATTTGCAGTCGTATGTTGAAATTGGTCTCATACAAATAAATATTTCAAAATAATGGCGTCTGCCATATACCGCGTTCTGTGGAATTGCAGCTTAAATCTCTTTTTGTAATAAATATTTAGTTTTTTATTTTCGAATTAATTTTATGTATTTTTACATAGAATTTGATTAACTAAAAATATTACTGAGTACATCACCATGCTTTACCATTTTTGTCCTTCGCAGCGACAACGACCTGTTACTCTACCTGTTGCAACTCGTGCAAGCTTTAAAGCACGAGTCGTTCCTAATGTGTGACCTCTCCGTGTTCCTGCTACAACGAGCTTTCAAGAACATGGCGATCGGACACTACCTCTTTTGGCATTTAAGGTATGTTTTTACAATCCCAATTTATTTATATGTAAAGTTAATGGTATGAAGGAAGACCTATAAAAAAGTAGGAGAACCACACTACAGTCAATTTTTTTTTATGGCATTGAATGACGAGACGAGCATGCCGTTCGCATGATTGTAAACGATAAGACCACCCATAAACAGTACAAACACCATCCAGCACCTTGAGTTACAAAGTAATATGTGGAATTTCACTGCGCTCGTCATCCTGAGACATATTCAAATTCAAATCATTTATTCAGTAATTAGGCCCCTAAAGGCACTTTTACACGTCATTTTTCACAAAGTTTTACTTTAAGATTCTACCAGTGCTTCGGAAAAGCCCACTGACCTGAGAAGAAGCACCAAGAAACTCAGCGTAGGTCTTTTGTCATTTTTTTTAAATATATATTTTACAATTTACAAATTACAATATTACTTCAATTTTAAATATGGATATTAAGTGCGAAAATTAACGGAAAGTACCTAAGTGAAACAACCACCTACATGTTTAATTTTAAGTAAAAAAATAAAAAATAAAGTCAACCATCAAACAGAGCAGACCAGTCCACACAAGCAGCACCCGTTCACGAGTATGACGCATGTGCCAGCCATCGGCCTCCTCAACCATGTTACATATTTATTTTATTATTTATTTTATTTTACATCTTTATTGTACACCAACAGAAGTAACAAATAAATCAAAATATATACAAGTAATATTAATAATATAGGCAGCGGTGATACAATTGGCGGTCTTATCGCTCAAGGCAATCTCTTACAGACAACCATTGGATGGAGATAAGAGAAATGACGAAAAGGGCAGTCAGGGGCGTACATAAAAGTTACTATAGAATACACTAAATGTAAATAAATAAATGCATACGAGAGCACAAAAATATTTACAGACAACATATTTACATACATACATACATAGATACATACATACATACATACATAGTCATATGTACAAATACATATATAATATAATACATATATGCATATTATTATTATATAAAAGTATACATATAATATTTACTACACAAAAGTAAATGGGTACTTATATATGCTAATCATTGACATACAGATCTGAGAGATTCTAGAGGTTGAGGAAATGTTCCTTTACATAAGATGTTAAGTCTCATTATGTCATGTAGTTACACTGGCTACAATGCCCTTCAAACCGAAACACAACAGTGCATGCACACTGCTGCTTGGCTAGAAATAGACATTGCGGTGGTACCCACCCAGACGGACTCTTACATATGAGTGTCCTACCACCAGTATAGATTTTTCTGGAAATGTTAGTATTTATGGGCCTTGGATATCATTTAACATCTGAAGGCATTGCTTGCTGGATTAGATAAGAAAAATCGTCTTAAAATTGATTATGCTGATTGTTTGCCGTCTCAAATTTCATATCAATGATTATCATTTTTCAAATTTGCAGGTCTGAAATTCGCGTGCCGTCCGTATCGGTCAGGTTCGGTCTGATGCTCGAAGCGTACTGCCGAGGCTCGCAGGAGCACATCAAGAATCTGAAAAGGCAGATCAATTGTCTAGAGAAGCTTAAATGTGCGTATACAAGTTTTTAATCGATTGTAAATTTTGAGAATCGAATTACTTGATATATAAAATTCTAATAGCTTGTTTAAATTTATCTAAATGTCGAAGGATTTAAAGAAAATATTACAACTTTGATTTCCTCTATTATTTGGGAGCTTTGACAGCATAAAGTGGTTTACATTCGACAATTTGACTGCCTCGGTGGCGTAGTTGTATTATGGTACAACTGCAATTCTGAGGTCTCGGGTTCGATCCCCGGGTCGCGCAAAGTGATATTAAGTTTTTCTATTCAGTATCAGCTCGGCGTCTGGAATTTGTGCCCGATATGGCGATAGGATCTCCCCCTATCACATCATGGGACGGAATAATGGCGAAAAGTGGGTGCACTAGTTGTGCCTCTGCCTACCCCTTCGGGGACAAAAGGCGTGAGTGTATATGTATGTACATTTCACAATTAGCACAGACGTGAGGAAACAACTGCTATGTACTATAAATGGTCATTAAACTGGATTCTGTTTAAGTGTGTATTGTTTATCAATTATTGTTCGCTTTAACGGTGAAGGAAAACATTGTGAGGAAACCTACATACCTGAGTTTTCTTCATAAGAATTTCGAGGGTGTGTGAAGTCTGCCAACCCGCACTAGGCCAGTGTGGTGGACTATGGCCTAACCCCTCTCAGTAGTAGAGGAGGCCCGTGCTCAGCAGTGGGCAGTATATAATACAGGGCTGGTATTATTTATATTGTTCGCGATGAACAAAAGAAAGTTGAATTTGTATGAAATTGAATTTATTTCCTTTTACAGTTACAATAATTATTAGCTTGTGTGTAATGTCGTCGCAGTAGTAGGTAAAGTGTGCGAGTGAGTGACTGTGGAGTGCCCGATGAATTTGTGACGTCTATGCATTGATGCGTCTACGTTATGTAGGCGCGTGTTGTCAATGTGATTGGTGGAGTGTATGGCTCGATATAATAAACACTAAATGCGCCTTAACTCAAAGGCGATACGGTAGACATTAGGGAAATCCGGCGTCGACATATCGCACCTTTAGGATGAAAACGACACAATACAAAAAGATAGAAAATTGGGTTATCGTAATAAAATTACTTAAAACGAAGTACTCAATAGAACAATAGTTCAAACACAGCCATATTCAAGCAGAAAAAGGACAAAGCTGTTATATCGATCCCTTTTTTGTTTATATTTTTATAACTAAGGGACTAGTTTTAGGACATTTAAAAATGACAACAAAATTTTCTATTTTTTGAATTGTGTCGTTTTCGTTCTAAAGGTGCGATATATTATTATGTATTTTGAATGCGACTGTTTGTACGACAGCGGCGAGTGAGTGCATCCGCAAGAAGAAGGAGATCTCCAAGGCGCGCAGCTCGCTGCACCAGCACCTGCAGGAGCGGCACTGTGTCGACGCGCTCTGCGACTTCGTGTCGCCGCTCAACCCCAGCTTCATATGCAAGAGGATCAAGTAATACCATATTGTGATTTTTATACATGTCAATGGCCATGTAGTGCATTTTTTTTTCGCGGAGAAAGTGACTTATTACTACCGCCTAGTCTTCAAGGGCGACTGAGCGGTTATGTTGGGTTCACCGTGCCTTACGACCCGACGTTGAGTCGCCCGGAGAGATGGGAACCATAGGGCGACCGCCGGGCCGAGTCCCTAACCTATGTACAACGCACGGCATACCAACCAAAACTCCGCGGTGGTCATCTTCGGCGCATTAGGGACGGCTGCGGGCTTCCTCTGACGGAAGTGTCTAAGTTGTCGTCCGCAGCCGCCCCTGCGGTGTGCCGCCTGGTGCGGCCCACCTCCTGTTGTGGGGGGGGGGGGGGTTCAGAAGCCCCCGTACACCGAAGGACGCCCTGGGCGTCAACGGCAGCGTGAGGCCTAACCGCCACGCTGCCGTCACAGGGATCGCAACAATGTGCTAATAAGAAGACATAATTAAAGACGGACAGCCCCCTGCCGCCCGCCTGCGACCCCTGGTAGGCCATGTAGTGCCTGGATAATGTTTTATATTTTAATGGGAACATTGAAAAAGAGACAGACAGAAGTCGAAAGCAGGATTTGAACCCGCGACCTCCAGCGTACCGTGCCGGTGCTCTGCCAACTGAGCTATTTCGACCCTACCTTTCGTCTGTCCAATTTCAAGTTCCCTATTTGTTTGATATTTTTTATTTTTCAATGTTCCCATTAAAATATAAAACAGGATCAAGTAAGGTGACTGGTGGTAGGTCTCTCATATGTAAGAGTCCGCCTGGGTGGGTACCACCGCAATGTCTATTTCTACCGCCAAGCAGCAGTGTGCTGTGTTGTGTTTCGGTTTGAAGAACATTGTAGCCAGTGTAACTACTGGACATAATGAGACTTAACATCTTTCTCAGGTTGACAACCGCAGTGGCATGCCACACAGTACTTTGTAACTCAAGGTGCTGGATGGTGTTGCTACTGTTTATGAGTGGTCGTATAGCTTACCATCAGGCGAACGGCATGCTTGTCTCGTCGTTCCTTGCCATTCTTCCGTGGCATTCTTTGCCCGTACTGCAAAGCTTCCAAAAAGACGAGGAAAATATAACCTAAAAAACCGTGATAAAATCCGAAGACTGCTATTTAGACCGTAGTACTATATAACATAACTTCCAGGCCGGACGGCTGTCGCGTGATGGACAGTAAGATGCGACCGCTGATGTTGGACTTCGAGAACGTGGACTCGACCGGCAATGACATCAGGATAATACTGAAGATCGGCGACGACTTGCGCCAGGACATGTTCACGCTGCAGATGCTCAGGATAATGGACCGCTTGTGGAAGAACCATGGATATGATTTCAGGTACACACTTTATATATTCAGATATTTTATAATAACTAAAATAAATATATAAATAAATAAAATACTTTATTCATCACGTAGGCGAACATAGATGCACTTATGCTAATTCAAGATACATTCAATTAATAATAATTATTATTACAAAAATTCACTTATAATATAACTACTGTCATTTTCATAGGGAGCAAAATCAATGAAAAATAAATGAAGAAGCCAAGCTCGGGCTAGCAGGAAAGAGATGTAAAAAAAAACTATGAATTAATTTTATTAAAAATAATGGGGGGAACGCGTCACGATCCTCACCGGCATTGATACACTTTCGGCGCCTTATACACCATTCATGGGTGCATTGTATAGGTACTTCCAGTGCCCTATAAACTTCAGTTTATATAGTTCAGTTTATGGGCGGTCGTATTTCTTACCATCAGGGGAATGGCATGCTCGTCTCGTCATTCAATGCCATAACAAAAACTACAATTCTGCCCCTACATGATATGATTGTGTTTATTCTACAGATTAAATCCGTACAATTGCATATCGCTGGAGTGGAAGGTGGGCATGATCGAAGTGGTCGAGGACGCGGAGACGGTCGCGAACATACAGAAACAAAGCGCGCCGTTCAACGCCGCCTCTACTATCTATAGAGCTACGTTATTGCGTGAGTAAACGTTGTTATATGCGGTGTTGTTTTTCATTAAATGATTTTCAATGCAATTTGCTACTTATACTGGTGACTACACTATTAGTCAGAGAGGCCGTAAACCCATCAGATGGTCGGACCAAATCCGCTCTTCATTAAACACCAAACTTCATGTTGCGCTTCACGATGCTGAAGACAGGAATAAGTGCAACTTGATGAAGACAGGGATACCTCCATGTTCAGGGGATCGCTACCCTCAGCAAGGAGGAGTACACTATTATTAACAAACTCGTTCTGTTTCCAGAATGGCTCCGCAAACACACAGAGAACAACGAGGCGGCGTTTAACAAGGCCGTGGACGAGTTCACGATGAGCTGCGCGGGGTACTGCGTCGCCACCTACGTGCTCGGCATCGCCGACCGACACCCGGACAATATCATGGTCAAGAAGAGCGGACAGGTGATTACATTTTTTTTGTAGTACTAATAATAATAAATAATACCAGCCCTGTATCAAATACTGTCCCTCTGCTGGGCACGAGCCTCTACTACTGAGAGGGTTTAGGCCTTAGTCCACCACGGTGGCCTAGTGCGGGTTGATAGACTTCACATACCTTCGAAATTCTTATAAAGAACTTCTTAGGTATGCAGGTTTCCTCAAGATGTTTTTCTTCGACGTTAAAGCTAATAATACACATGTAACTTTGAAAAGTCAGAGGTGTGCGCCTTGGGTTTTGAACATATGAACATGGTCTCGGCAAACCGTTCCATTCCCAACTAAGCTATCGTCCACTTGTAGTAATATAGGGTTAAAATTGGTTAGATAAGGTCAACATAGGTTATTTGCACTGTTGCGGAGAAATTGTTGCTTATTTTTATGAAAAACTAGCTTGTGCCCGCAGCTCCACCCGCTTTAAAAAGTTTTTCCGGGATTAAAGTCCCGCTTTATATTTTCCTGGGATAAAAAATAGCCTATGTGTTAATCCAGAACATGATCTACCAGTGTGCCAAATTTCATCGAAATCGGTTCAGTAGTTTTTGCGTGAAAGAGGAACAAACATCCATACATCCAAACATCCATACATTCTTACAAACTTTCACCTTTATAATATTAGTAGGACTATTTGAATCGGTTTTCTGTGAAATGGTATCATCCAAGTTAAGATAATTACACTATAGCAATGCAATTTACGATTTATCAATTTTGTAGCTATTTTTCACAAAACTTGCAGACCATATAAACTAAATTACACATTTTTTTTATGAATACAACCCGGATATTTCATAAATCTGATAGATCGTTATCTTTCTTAAAGCTTTGCTGTCAAACACTTCATTATTTAGATTGTAATGTGATATTTTTTCTCCCAGCTGTTCCACATCGACTTCGGCCACTTCCTGGGACATTTTAAACAGAAGTACGGGTTCAAGCGAGAGCGCGTGCCTTTCGTCCTGACACACGACTTTATACACGTCATCAACAAGGGGCAGAAAGGCTCTGGCGACAACGAACCCATCGACTTCAAGATATTCAAGGAACACTGTGAGACGGTGGGTATCGATAAATAAAATAAATCTATTGTGTTAATATAAGTTTGTACAGGACAGCAATTCGTCAATCCAAAGCTCGATTTATCGATAAAATTAATAGTTTGTGAGGTGTATTTTAAACGTATCGTTACTATATTTTTTTTAAAACAGTTTATTTCACTTTTTAATCAATGACATTAATATTCAAGATGAGTTATACAAATAAATACTTTTTTTCAGGCATTTAAAATACTTCGGAAGCACGGTCACTTGATCTTGTCCCTATTCTCAATGATGATATCGACTGGTCTGCCCGAGCTTAGCTCCGAGAAGGATCTGCAGTATCTGAGGGAGACATTAGTGAGTACATTTCGTTTATTTATTTATTTTTAATTTTAGGCTGACTCGGTAGCGTGGTTGTATTATGGTACGACTGCAGTGCTGAGGTCTCGGGTTCGATCCCCGAGTCGGGCAAAGTGATATTGAGTTTTTCTATTCAGTATCAGCTCGGAGTCTGGAATTTGTGCCCGATATGACGATAGGCTCGCCTTTGCAGATAAGGTGTTTTATTGAATATCGATTTTACTTGTTACCCTCAGGTAATGGACCTGTCAGAAGAGAAAGCGATGGAGCACTTCAGACAGAAATTCACAGACGCAGTAAAAAATTCGTGGACGACTTCCTTCAACTGGGCAATCCACAACTTTGACAAGAATAACTGACAGTGACCAGTGAGCCGGCGGCTCAAGCGCCAGCCGTCCAAACACGTGCCTCAGACTCTGTGAGTCACGGGCATCACTCGTGACTCAGACCCTGTGAGTCACGGGCATCACTCGTGACTCAGACCCCGTGTGAGTCACGGACACCACAGTGACTCCCCGGTCCCGGCCAGGGTCGACAGTGGCGCCAGTGTGTTACGCAGGAACTGAATGGACGTACAGTGTCGGGCATTATCGAGGCTCATTTTCTTGTAATACAGTGTTCTGCCCTTTGCCGATTTTCATGACTGGTTTACTGAATGTATGGTTTTATTCTCAATGTTAAAGTTGGTAATTGCAATTGTAATGTGAAGTTCTCATATGTTTGTCAATTATATACACGAGTTGATAAGTTCGTTTAGGAGTCTGAATGCTGTTAAATTTTTTAGGTATCACGGTGTTGTTCTGCGCCCATGGAAGGTTAGCGCAATTTGTTACGAGCAAAAATCTACTTTACCCATTGTGAATAAAGATTATGTTACAGTGATCTATTATATTTATGAAATCTATTGATATCGAGCGTGTTTCAGTAGATACGAGTGGTTTAGAAGTCGATATCGGGAGATTAGTCGATTTTAACGTGATACCCAACATTGTGAATTAGCCTCTGACGTACCCGATCGTGCGTCCGATAGCATAATAATGGTTGCGACTTTTTTTCGAGCAATGCACGTCTCGTTAGCGGTCCAACAAGTAAAACGGGGAGTTTTAGTTACCGAAATTTGTTGTTACAAGATGTCCGGGAATGACTTTAAAATAATATAATCGAATTTGTAATTTCCATGATAGACATTTTTATAAAATTATTTCAAAAATGTTTTTTCGGCTAAATCGTGGTCTAAATTTCAATTAACTAATACGATATCGATAAAATCAATAAATATTTTTTTCCTATACGATTTTGCTATGCAATGTATGCTTCAGTTATCGATGTTTTCAGCAAACCTAGGTTTTAGCGACTTATCACCTAAAATAAACAACATGCCGTGGCCAAAACTACAGTTTATAAACTTGTAGTTAAACTTTGACGTCTCGTGCTTGCAGAAAAAAGTTGTAGTTATCCTGTTAGGTCACCACGGCTGACCATGTATGCTTCGAGGTGTAAGTAATTTAATTAATACTTTTGGTGTGTATTAGTGACATGTTCTGCATATTTTTGACAAAAAACTTGTGAGTCGATACATTAATATTTAATTGATACAACGATTTGACTTTAAGATGTAATCGTTATCACTATCGATAGATTATTCGTTTCGCGTTGCTGTAGAGTTCGCATTCTCAGCGTTTATTTTTTTGATACCGCGTCATATGTTTGTTATATGAGACATTAATGGTTATTGTTTTGTAATATATAGAAATGCCAATGCCTATTGATTTTGAGTATCGATATCGGTGTAATCGATGTAATTGGATATCGATATAATAAGGTAGCGTCAGTTAAGTAATTTCAAACTACGAATAATACTTATATTTTTTATACGTGAAACTTGATATTTTAACTCTCATCATGCCGCCATTAAAATTATTTCTATCGTTTATAATAATTATTACACCAATAGGCATAAAAATAATGTTGAATGAAATCTAATACTTATCTGATACCTTCGCACTAATGATCCTTAACTGATGTTACCATACGTTGGTAAAGGGGAAGTGGTAGTCTAAAGACTGAGAATTTATTTTACGTTTGGCGTGGTTGAAGTATAGCGTGGAAGCCGTGGCGACCTGTAAAATATGTTATAAATATAGTTTACTCGTGTCGTCATTGGTAGATTTTCAAAAAAGGCATTGAACCAGTTTCGAAAATTTATCACGATTGACATCACGAGAAATGTTTGCGATTTGCGATGTAAAACAATTCGATGTTGAATATCGATATTATACGTATATCGATTATCGTTATTGATTCGCAGATGAGTCGTATGTTTCAAAAGGCGAGCGGCGGCCAATTTGGCTGTGATATAAACGCGCTGCGAATGTGCGTATTAGTTGAGAAATTATGCTTTCGTTTTTATTTGTTCGGACTTGATTGTTTAGGCGATGACATAAATTTATTCGTTCTTATGAGATAACACTAAATTAATTTTGAATTCGATGACTAAAAAATAAATGTCAACAATTTGTATCTTTTGAACGATTTTTTTTTCAGTCGTGTTGTGGTTTCGATTAGATTCGCTGCGTATCGATATGAATTACTTGCTTCGCACACAGTTGTAGAACTAAGTACTCTGTGAAAGACATTTATTTATCTGTAATTATTTATCTTGAAATTTAGATTAAGAGTGTTCGAATCAAAATTTAATTGTCTATCGATAGCTTTAGGCACGTATACTAGGTAGATAACTGTAAGCTGCTTTCATGGGGAAGGGAACGTAGACGATAGAATGGGCCGCCGCGAGTCCAACAAAGCCTACATTGTAAACGTTTAATGTTTAAGGGAATTAATGCTCTCATTTTTAAGCGTAGTAAATAAGTAGTCAACTTGTTTGAAAATTTCGTAAGTTCCGTCATAACTTTCGCCTTTATTCTTATTAAATTTGTATCGATATGTATCGAATTGAATTTGTACTTCGATAAATATCGCTATGCATGTGAGCGTACGCTAAAGAAATAATTTAATAATCCTAGCAGTATTATATCGTCGTATCGTTTAGGATGAAATTGCTTTTAGGTTTTTTGTTATATATGACTACCTCATGTCGTGTATTAGGGATGTTCGTTTGCCTTCATGTTCGATGTAATACGTAGTGACGCTATCTCTGGACATGATACGCTAGATAATTAAAACAATTTTAGTAAAGTTGAAAATGTTTAGCACTCGTTGGAAATCTCTAGTGGAAATATACACATAATAGTGTCGATTCATATATAATGAATATTTAAACGATGAATATGCCTTATTATAAATTTAGCAGTAAGTTGTTGCCACACGATGCAAGCGTTCGTTTATGTAATCTCCATTAAACTAATGGGAATTATTTAGTAATGTATCTATAATGTGAGTCATTGTTACTCAAGCCCGTTTATTATATAACACTTAACCGATCAATCCTCGCTCGGTTACATTGGCCCGGTACGTCATCTGTCAACAAGCGAAAATCGAGCTTATCGACCATAAATATTTATGTGGGTGCGTATAAGGTTGATTTTCGCTTGTTGACAGATCACGTACCGGCCAATGTAACCGAGCGAGGATTGATGGGTTAAATTATTAGCCTACTCAAAAGGCCTTTGATACATACATATTGTAATCACACACTGTCCTTGTCTATTTGCATACTTTTCTCCTAACGAATGCTATGCGTAGTTGTAGTAAGGACACAAATTTACATTTAGTTCTTATTATTTACTGTACTGTTGATGCATGCCCTATTGATTTGTGTTCTATAACTGTGCCTATTTAAATAAATAAATACGTGAATCTATATATGGAATACGCCAGTAACATTTATTAATATTAATAAAGCAGTCGGCCGTTTCGATCAAGATAAAATATATAAAATTATACGATATTGGTCTCAAAATGCAAAGTGACACTTGACGACAGGAATATTCAGAGAATAATTTCAAATCGATTATTTACGATACGAGTGTAACGATAAAAATATCGATTCTGATAAAATTATTTTCATGCTTATAGAATTATTTAAATCGCGATCATAGTCCTCATTGTTTCCTGTTCACAGTGTTTGTAATTTGTCGTTATAAGTCTTACCATTCATAGCAATTATTTTTAATTTTAGAAAGTCGATTACGTTGATATACATATATCCTAGTTAATTACGTGCCGAAAAAAAATCACAAAAGACAGATTTAGTACCTACAAGACCTTTATACCTCGAATATATTTAGATATATCATCATACAGCCAATCAGCATAATTTTAGCCACGAATCAATCGCATTATTTTCAAATTCAATTTATTGTATCTATCGATATCTTGTATCGGTAAAAAGTCTTTATCGATTCAAGTGTGACACAGCAGTTTAGTAATTCTTACTTTATTAAAAATCTGCTTTCTAATAAATGATTAACCGATTTATTAACAAACGTTTTAAGTTATCACACATTAGATAAGAATTAAATGTTCTATTTCATTTAAAATAATGCAAATTTGAAATTAATACGCTCAAAACGTATATTTCGTGTAATCTTTAATGACGAAACTTAACGAGAACATTATCATATGTATAATAATAAATTGATGAATAATTTGAATCGAGCGTTATAGTAGGAAGACAGACTGTTTTTTTTGTGAGAAAATAATTTTGAATTAAAGAGGATGCGATATCTCAG
This sequence comes from Lapara coniferarum, assembly GCA_949316025.1. Lineage (NCBI taxonomy): Eukaryota > Metazoa > Arthropoda > Insecta > Lepidoptera > Sphingidae > Lapara > Lapara coniferarum. The sequence continues at coordinate 41,181,896 of OX438919.1, read as the reverse complement.
AGTTTCGTTCATTCGTGGTTATTTTTTTATCATATGTGTGCTTAGCTCCAGTATATTTTTAAATATCGAATTTGAAATTGAGTGGAATTAAAAGAAAAAAAATTGCCAATGTCCTGTCCTCATTGATTGAATTTGAATATAGAATTCCAAATGTATTTGAAATATGTAAGTGATTTGATACACTTTCAATAATTAATATTTAAACATACACGTGTTTAATTTATTACATGAACTTATAAAGTTTGTTTCAATGTAAAACTTGAATGATTGATTTAATATTTAGCATATTTGTTTGTCCACCAACTCTCACTAGGCCAGCGCGGTGGACTAAGGCCTAAAACCCTCTCAGTAGTAGAGGAGGCCCGTGCCCAGCAGTGGGACAGTATATAATACTGGTATATATTTGTTACTCAAGCTGTCGGACCAAACAATTTGTCTATTCAATTTTGCTATATTGTTTGTAAATGACTGCCTCCGTGGCGTGGTTGTATTACAGTACGACTGCAAAGCTGAGGTCTCGGGTTCGATCCCCGGGTCGGGCAAAGTGATATTGAGTTTTTCTATTCAGTATCAGCCCGGAGTCTGGAATTTGTGCCCGATATGGCGATAGGCTCGCCCCCTATCACATAATGGGACGGAATAACGGCGAAAAGTGGGTGCACTAGTTGCGCCTCTGCCTACCTCTTCGGGGATAACAGGCGTGAGTGTGTGTGTGTGTGTGTGTTTGTGAATATATGCGATGTTTAACGATCTATTTGTCATATTTTGAAGTAATTTTCATCGATCATTCATATTGATATTAACTATTATTTTTCACGCTTTTAAATCTGTTAAAAAATAATCACATTGCCTCGGTGGCGTAGTTACTAGTTGTATTATGGTACGACTACAGTGCTTAGGTCTCGGGTTCGATCCCCAGGTCGGGCACAATAATGTTGGATTTTTCTATTCCGTATCAGCCCGGAGTCTGGAATTTGTGCCCGAGATGGCGGTAGGCTCGCCTCCTATCACATCATCGGACAGAGTACGTACGGCGAAAAGTGGGTGCACTAGTTGCGCCTCTGCCTACCCCTTTGAGGTTAAAAGACGTGAGTATGCGTTAATCTTTGGAGTCGAATCTTGTGAGTACAATATTTAGCATTTAGCAGGCGAGTGTAATAGAGTTGAGAGGTTCTGTATTTGAAATATATAAATAGTACGTGCTAATATTTCAAAAGTCCTTGATATTTATATAATGCTGGAAGTTGTATTACATACAAGCAATACAAAAAATAATTTGAATCATTCCACTCTTAGTGGCATTTAAGTCACGAAATAGTATTTTGCGTTGGTAAATACTAAACAATTTTTATTAACATGTTAATAATAAAAAAAGTAAAGTAGAAGATATTAAGGTTAAAAATTAATATAATTCGATCGATAAAATAAAATGCTCGAGCTAATCACACTATGACGTCACACTGCCAACATGAAAACAGTAGACTGATCAATTTCGCAAATTAGCAATAGTTGTAACACTGCAACACATTCGTATGTAAGTTCCCTTGAATGTATTAGCTTGGTTAATCTTAACTGTATTTACTGACACCGTGTGGGTTCGATTCAATTGTTGTAACAAATTTATTTAAGAAAAACTTGCATTTCATCTTAAGATGCCGTATCGGATCATTTTTGTGTTAAAATAATTGACATGTTGTCCGTAAGTCACACAAACCCGCAAAATAGTCTATAAGCAAATATCGATAGTTTAAACTCTTTTCACAGCAATGAGGCGTTATCGAATCGAAATGTAGTTCCATAAGCCTTGCCATATTGCTTAAAACTTCCGATTAGAAACATTAGCTTCCAATATATTGCCGATATTTTAATAGGATACTTTATGTAGAGAAATTGATATAGTCACATTATTTAGGACGATAGGGATGTGGTGGTCGATGTTTTATCGATAAAACAGATGAGCTTATATTTTTTTTAATAAGGCTAGATAGTTCAGTTTTTGATAGATATTTTTAAATATTATTTTATTGAGTTACAGTATAGAAAAAAACGTTTGTTGGATCAAAATGTGACCAATGTTCGACACATTGCAGTTTGCACCACCACATCCTATTAACATAAATAATGCCTCTTATATTATGCAGCTGTTTATAAACTAAGTAATTTTCTATCGACATATTGATGCGTCAAAGACAAGAAGAATACTTCGAACATTCATTGGGTATCGATATAATTGTGTCGAATCAATAGTGTTCTATCGACACATTTTCTCGGTCTCATGGTAATTTGTGCATTGATTATGCTTCCCTATCAGTGCTAAAGCATAATATTTTAAATAGTCGTAGTATGTGACGTTACACAAAAATAATTTTTATTTTATTTGAAAAACTGTAGATTTTTAAAAGCACTATGTCCATTTTTTATTATTAAAAATAAATCGATAGCATATTTTGTAATCGAAAACATCGATTTTGTTACTAACAAACGGAAGTCGTGGATTTTGAAATATTTATTCCGGTGTTTAATAAAATTTTGCTATTTTATTTATGGACAAATTACTTATCTTTCGCTTATGAATACTTGTCTTGCCCAACTCAAATGATCAAAGCAATATGAAAATACCAACGGAATGTTTTCACGTATGAATAAACATTAAATTCAGTGTAGATAAGATTCTGAAGGTAGTATCTTTATCTTCTTACAAAATACGAGTCTAACGTGAATGTCACCGGTGGAGGCCGCCCACTTTTTAAAGTCCCGGAATCTTTATGTATTATAATGTGTAACGTCATGTGGTTATATTTAATCCTAGAAACATGCAATGGAAAAAAACCTAACTGCCAGTTGTGTTTAGAACGACTTTTTTCTTTAAGTTTCAAAAGGTTTATTTTGACTTTTTCGTTCTTGATTTTAGACGTACGTTTTTATGAATTTGAATTCTGGGTAAATAAGACAGTTCAAATTATAACGTATTCGCTTTATGTTGGCAACACTAAAGACAAACGCGTATAAGGGTTTTTTTTTGGCGGGAACGTGAAAGTGTCATGAGGTGCTCTTGTTTTAATTCATTATTTTGATGATACTTAGTGTTATATTGCATAATTATGGTGGTATATTATCCAATATAGTTCTATTAAAGTGCTCAAATGAAGTGAATTGAAATAACTGTGCTAATCAAGTGTTTTTTTGTTGCCGCCAAAACTCCTCGATAAAGTCTTGGTAAGGTAACCACTGCTTTACTTTGACATAGTAGTTAGTAAGTACTGAGGATAATTAAAAAAGAAACAAGTATGCGTCTGAAGGACTTTGTATCCATGGACATGAATAAATTAACAAAAAAAAAAAAACCGCGTATAAGGAAGTGGGGGTATAAATTATACCGTTTAATCACCAAATAATATTGTAAATGAATGTTTATGTTACACGATTTCCCTTCGAATTAGTTTTTAAGGTTTCATTATTTTGTAAGTATGCTAGTAACATAATAGTTAGGGTTATGAAATATCTCAAGTTTATATACAATAGTTCCTCGGTTATGTGTCATTTTATCATACGTGTTATGAATGCAAGCGTATATGTATTCATTAAAAATATTGTATAAAAATAATGTACGAAATAATTACTTGCTATCTCAAATATGATTTTTTTGAATAAACCTTTACATATGAGTTGTATCTGTTTTTTTCTAACGTAACCTGTGTTTTAGTTTCCGTATTCATCGCCCCGTTCATTTAATAGCCTTCTTGTTAACCTGTTTTAGTCTGAAGACTCATGTATAAGTGCAAAATGACGAAGAGCCGTTTTTCTGAGTATTACATATTTATTAATAAAATTATCGTAATGTAGAGCGATGTAACGACTTAGAATGCTGCGAGGCCACGTCGGTAATATGGCGTGCTAAAATGTGACGTCTTTTAATGCATCATGAAAAACCAACAATGAATAAAGGTGGTTGGGGTTATATATTGGAACAAGATCGTTGGGACATGGCACGATTGTACACACACACACACACACTCACACCTGTTATCCCCGAAGGGGTAGGCACAGGCGCAACTAGCGCACCCATATTCCGTCCCATGATGTGATATGGGGCGAGCCTATCGCCATATCGGGTACAAATTCCAGACTCCGGGCTGATACTGAATAGAAAAACTCAATATCACTTTTTGCCCGACCCTGGGATCGAACCCGAGACCTTAGCATTGCAATCGTACTGTAATACAACTATGACACCGAGGCAGTCTATCCATAGCACGATTGTATTCATTTAATATGGTATTTATGTAATGTTAACCACACAACACCATCTGAAATAATCTATTTCACTATAAATAAACTAGCCCAATTTAGAGATACATGATTATGAAAAAAAATGCGCATACTTATCAATTTCATTATTGCAACCCACAAAAAATTTATAAATTATTGCCTGATCAAATAATAATTGAAAGATCATTAGTAAATGCAGCCATTACCGCATGTTGCCCAACTGGCCATGTGACTCCGCCCACTAGTCTAGCCACTGTTGTGTGTGCCATCGTGGATCGCGCGCGCCCTAGCTCCCGCTAGGAGACTGGATACCAAAAACTAGTGCGACAATGTTAGTGGTGTTGTAAAAAAGTGTTTTGTAAAAATCAAAATGACTGCAGGAAACGAAGAACACGAGCCCTTGATAGCGTCGTCGGTTGATAACCAACGCGTTGCGTACAGCAATTCGCCGCAGGTGAGTTTTAAAATTGGAAATTTTTTTTTTAAAGAATATTTTAATTAGTGAGGTGAATATAGCTTTGGATAATAATTATGGTAGACACGTGAATACATTAGAAGTAGGTCTCATTTGCTTTTAAGGAGTGGATTTTACGTAAATGGAATATTTATGTACTAACTAAATTTTCTTAGATAAAATAATATTTGGCTAGTACATAAAATTAACAGGTACACCGAATGATGATGCTTAAAATTTTTTAATTCTCGAAAGTTCACACCAAACTAGTGAGGAGGGACTCTATGTTGCAACATTTACATATTTTAATTGACCCCTAAGTATAACGGCGCAGTATTTTTCCAACACACACGGCTTTTATCCCCGAAGGGGTAAGCAGAGGCGCAACTAGTGCACCCACTTTTCGCCGTGCGTATGATGTGATAGGGAGCGAGACTATCGCCATATCGGGCACAAACATTTTCCAACATTACTTCTTTTCTCTATATAATATCATTTTTAGTTTAACAACTGATTTGAGCATCATCGTATTCTATGTTTAAATTCTAAGTATACCTGTAGGCAACTAGGCTAAGATTATATTTGGGTCTTCACGATACAGGCTTGCCTAGTGTGAAGACCATAGGATATCACCATTGTAAATTTTGTCTTTCGTAAATATATATATTTTCATTTTCCTGAATAAAAACGACGGCAAATTGAACCAAACCGAGCACACGTATTAAACCTACTTGTTGGTAAAGTTCTTAAGCTTTTATGCGAATCAAATAGCTTAGTCTCGAGAAAATATTGGTAAGACTTCGTTAATCATGTTCATTTTAACTATATTGACGTTCTAAAGCGGTACATAGGCGCAGCTTATGAACGTTTAACTTTAAGATGCTTCATCCGTCGTAAGTTTCGGGACGTGTTAGCTGAGCCTAATCTAACAAAGGCTTCAAAAGAGATGATAAAATAGGAACGAAGTTGACTGCAACTTTTCTATTTTAAGGCGTCGTTTCATCCGATATATAAGTAAAGTTAAGGCTCTTATCACATTCGCGAATTGTAAGCGAGTTCACAGCAGGGCGAAGGTGCTGAGCGCTCGTCCAGTGTTATAGGACTAACTTTACCCAGTGTAAACAAAATAATACTATTGAAAACTTTACCTGACTACGGAAGAAACGACGGATCTAAATATAGTCATATCAATCTTACTATCTATCTACTATTATTAAGTTTATTATGTAATGGCGTATGCGCGAACCGCTTATTAATTGCTGATTCGATATTCAAATCTATTATTCTCGATCAGCATTTTCATGAGGGAAATATCCTCAGTTAATTTGTATTCATCCAGGGTGTACATTTTACTGAAAAGCTAAGGCAACTTTATAACGTAAACTAATATAGCAATAAGTATTGAAGTGGTTTCTAACTCAAGGAGTTGGGGCGGAGTTAATTGACAAGGACACCACTCCTTCATTCACACACGCTTCTGCTCTGCTAAGTAAACAATGTGTAAAGGGCCGCTATAGTAATCAGACAAGAAACTCAATCGATAGTTTCTCTTTTCCAATTATGTCATATAACGATATCAAATTTCATTCAACATTGTCGTAAAACCAACACACCTACCAAACACATACCAAGGCTGAACTTAATTCGATTGGTGTACCTCTGGCTGCGATAAAAAACGGCAAAACTGGTTTTTTGATGGACCGGATCCGACCACCATTCTAAGTGTTTCTAATGTTTCACATTCTTAACGTAATTTTATTGCCTTGACCCGATGTTTGTTTGTAAAGACAAAGTTTATGGAGCACCTATGTATACATATGACCCTAATTGACATATATAATGATGAGTTTAAATCTATACTAATATTATAAAGCTGAAGAGTTTGTTTGTTTGTTTGTTTGAACGCATCTCAGGAACTACTGAACCGATTTTGAAAATTCTTTCACTAATAGGAAGCTACTTTAATCCTGAGTGCTATAGGCTATAGGCTTTTTATCCCGGGAAAATATTTTTATCCCGGAAAAACTTTTTCACGCGGGTGGGGCCGCGAGCACTACTAGTAATTCATACAACATGAGTTTCTTAATATGGAAATGTGATACTTAACTTTCCAAGCGGTTCTGCCGCCTCTATTTCCAATATACAAGTATATGCACTTTTCTGGGATATAAGTAGGTTACAAGTTAATCAAGGTCATGTTTTATGTTGTACCAAAATTCGTCCGAATTAGATATCGAAATATTTCGACGAACTTTCGCATTACTGTAGGTGCTTATTTGAGTTGGATTGGGTTAATATTATTCGTAGATCCTTTAGCTCTACGACATAGCGACTACGAGTACCGTGGGTCTACAAATGTGTTTGGAAGCCAGTGAAGAGCGGAACGGACTGCCGCAACTGAACTCGCAGTGTCAGTCTCACGCCCAGTTCACGCCCCTCTAACTTCTAAGTTATGTGCGTAATTATTATGTGTTCCTCGCGTTAGCATTATAAAGAAACGTTCAATATAGGAGAAATCTTTCGTACTGTTCGCGTCCCCGCCCACGTGACCAAGATTTCCGGGATAAAGTCCTGCTTTATATTTTCCCGGGATAAAAAGAAGCACATGCTACTCGCTGATAATGTAGCTTAATATTACTGAATAATTTTTAAAAATCAGTCCAGTAGTTTTTGAGTTTATCCATTCAAAAAATGAAGTCAAAACATCAAGTTGCATTGGACTAGCGCGGGACGAAACGCCTAAACCCTGATATGAATCGACCATTTTTATCCAAACTATTATAAGTGGCATCGTCATTATATTGCCTCCATAATAAGCATAACTTGAAAAAGTAACGTTATTCCACCGTCAATTTATGCGGTTAGATCGTATTATAAGATTATTGTGCAATCGTGCAGTCGTTGGGAAATATACTATCTGTGCACGCGACTACGTCCGTGTGAGAAAATTTTTGCATACTAACTCGCATATAAGCGATTATATTGTATTTACATTATTATAGTTTTCTTGGAGTCTACTATTGGTAATGCCATCCACGAAGACACGCACCACCACTTTTTGACCGGATGATTTATGGGATAAGGGGACTGATCCAAGTGTCCTGTCTCAGTCGGGAGCCATATTCATCGTAGTAAGCGATTAGGGAAAGAAGTGGGGCGCATATTCGTGGATGGCATTGTCTATACTGTAGTCATAAAACCATGTTTTATCTACAATTTTAAACAACGAATCGACCGTTTCCATTTCAAGCAAGAGTAGTACCCCTGTCAACACCATTTCACGGTAAACTAACGAAAAAATTATGATGTAGATTTATTCATTTCTTGCTAAACGAAATACCTTGTTGAACGTGTAACGTGTTCCAAAAATACGGTCATCACCATTACAGTCAATCAATAGATAACTCCGCAGATCCATCGGTCAGTCCTCGGCCTATTCAAATAATTGGGCCCAATTTAAGGAGATCGGTTACTTCCTCATATATTTCTAAATTATTATATTATGCTGCTCAATAAAAAGCAAAAGATTACTTTTGGCGATGGGTGTGTAGATTAGATTCATTGGGCAGTGACAAGGCGATTTTTTTTCCAACATCTATTGGTTTATTACATATTCCTCTTTATAATAGAATAGATATACATACATACTTAATTTTTTAATCTATTAATGATTGGTACATAAGCTATATTTATATGAATAGTGGATTATAAATAAATTTTTGTGTCTTTCAAAGTCCTAAATCTCGTCTCTCTAAGTGATACTTTGATTTTATATTTTATAATCTTTAATTATAACGCAGTGAAATGACTTTTTACATACCTAACAAGTAACGAAGAAATGTTAGATTTCTATTCATTGATGTATTAAAATTTCTATTTGAATATGGGAGTTTCGAAAATGGTATAACCATGGAGCTATTATGTCCTTCTACGTCCATAGATACATAACCAAACCTCATGCTTAGACGAGTGAGTAATATTATGGTAGTCAGATATTTAATTCGCGCATTTTATGAAATAAATTATTCTCATCCAACATCTCTATCGAGTGATATGCAAAACGAGCAAGAAAACTTAAATTTTCAAGTAGGAGTAAAATATTAAGTTGTTTTTATTCAATGATGTCCTAAAGTGTACTCAGCACGGGGCCAATTGAAGACTAATAATAACAATAAATATTATATGTATCTGATATAAAATCGGGCCATTAAATCCATATGAGCAATTATATTCTAAGATGTCCGCATAGTTCATATTTGCATAAAAGTGGTACGGATTAACATACAGAATATTATTTCTTGAACATTTATTCACATTGCTTGCCCTTATGAAGAAATCACACCACGTTTTAAAATCCTGATCCGAACATTATATATAGATCATGTGACTGTTATATTTCGCGAGAATTTATATAAAATTCTCAGCCACTCTCCATTTATTATATTTACAGCAAATTTTAGAATAATTTTTCATATTGTACCTGTCGGAAACTGAGCACACGGCCGCCGATAATGCGTAGCTAATACTTTGCAATAGGGTAATTTCCTATGTTTGATTTTGTACAGTATTTTAGATGTAACGGAAAATAATACAAAAAATAAATTCTGTGAAATCAGCATCAAAATCGATTAAAAATAAAGCAGTTATTCATTTTTGAAATATTGTTGAGGGCAAAGAAAGGGGGAGGGGGCGTAGCGGGGATATCGCGCTATCTCTTTTGCACGGACGCAGCGTTATGGTCGGCGGGGCTTGATGACGTCACAGCCTGATATTGTTATTTGACAGCTACCCCTTACACCTTTTAGGTAATATTTTTTCTTTATGTCTCTTACAAGCGCTGGGCTCTATGTGATTGCCCCGTTTGTCATCCCCTAAGGCCGCTATTGTAGATTCATAAATGAGGGATACGTAGCAGTTAAAGCCCCTGTTGTTTCCTCCGTAGTCAAGAAAAATTAACGGTCTTATTACACGAGCGCGCAGCGACTTCGCCTCGCTGTGAATTCGCTTGCGATTCGCCAGTGTGATAAGAGCTTTACATCTACATTGAAAATCCCGGCCAAGATTGTAATTTTTTCTGCCATGGATGACGTTCACTCATCACCGCGATGCCAGCTAGTCTTACACAACACTCACGTGCTCGAACTTTACAATAAATATGAAGCTAGTCACATTTAGACTAGATAGTCTATCTCGTTTATTTGAAATAAATATAATTTAAACGGCTTTTGTTTTGTATAATTTAACTACGTTCTTTGTAGCTGACCTTAGATCAACTTAATGTGTTTTAAACAATATTTTTATTAATACATCTTAAAAATCATATAAATGGGTATAATTAACAGTTTCCGTTATTAATTATAATTTTTTAACATACATCTTAATATAAATGTGTATTTATATAAATTAATGGATTCATCATTAGTTGGATCCTAAGTATTATTTATAATTTAATTTATAAGGCTCACTCCCTATCGCATCATGTAAAAGCGAGTGCACTAGTTGTGCCTCAGCCTATCCCTTCGGGGATAAAGGCGTGGGTCTGTGAATAAAAAATATATATAATACTTTTCGATTGCCTCGGTGGCGTAGTTGTATTACAGTACAACTGCAAAGCTGAGGTCTCGGATTCGATCCCTGGGTCGGGCAAAGTGACATTGAGTATTTCTATTCAGTATCAGCTCGGAGTCTGGAATTTGTGCCCGATATGGCGATAGACTCGCCCCCTATCACATCATGGGACGGAATAATGGCGAAAAGTGGGTGCACTAGTTGCACCTCTGCCTACCCCTTCGGGGATTACAGGCGTGAGTGTATACGTCTATAATACTTTTATTAATTTATTACAGTATTATCAGCAATAACAAACGCTATTACTACGACAATTAGGACTATATAGACTCATATCTGTTTCATCCTACTTAATATTATAAAGGCGAAAGTTTGTAAGAATGTATGGATGTTTGTTTGTTCCTTTTTCAGGCAAAAACTACTGAACGGATTTTGATGAAATTTGGCATACGGGCAGATCATGTTCTGGATTAACACACAGGCTACTTTTTATCCCGGGAAAATATAAAGTGGGATTTTTATCCAGGAAAAACTTTATAAAGCGGGCCGAGCCGCGAGCAACAGCTAGTACAAATATAGTTTTAAAATTAATAAACTTGGTAATAAAATCTACTGTACTTGAGCAAGTAATGCCCATGGAATTATATCATTGAACTCATGGTATGAAGTTTGATGCTTTTCAGAGCATAAATTTGGTGTTTTGTTTATTTATTTATTTATTTATTTATTGGGGACAAAAAACAGTTGTATGTTACAGTTAGATTTTAGTTTTGAACATAAATAAATTATTTAAACATACAACCCACACCATTGTCCGCAGAGTAACAAAATAAAAAATATTTATATAATGAAGGAAAGCAAACAATGCATCGCCGTTGAACCTATTATGAAAGTAAGTTTATTGCAGATTTTTTAAATTTCTGGCTTGATAATGAGAATATGTCTAAATCAAGAAAGTGCGTGTTGTATGTTTGTACAAGACGGCGCAGAGGTGCTCGCTCACCGGCATTAGTTTGGCACTTGGCAGTGTGAAACAACCGGGGCACGCGCACCGCTCGTCGGTACACTGTCCTGGGTACTGTATAACATAACTTATTTGTAATTTCATTACAATCGTATTTGTTATTACACACGCTGTGAAGCATCATAACACTAAGAAGTAATCGCCTTGATTCAAGACTCAGGATATTATAACGCTTCAATAACTCCTCGTAATGTAATTTAGAATTTTTACATTTATAATTAAGAGTTCGTATAAATTTCTTTTGAACTAACTCTAATCTTTCGTTATACTTAGTATAATAAGGATTCCAAATTGGGACGGCATATTCTAACTGGGGTCTTATTAAGGATTTATACAGTAGCAGAAGTGTAGAGGGGCGCACAAAGTCGCGGGTGGATCTTATGACGAAACCATACATTCCATATGCTTTATTTATTATGTTGTCAATGTGTATGTCAAAATGTAAACGTGAATCTATGGTGACACCCAGATCTCGGACAGAATCTACTTTTTTTAATTGCACGTTATTTATGGAATAATTGAAACAAATTTTATTTTTATTTTTAGTGAATGTAATGGTATGACATTTAGGTAGACTTAAAAATAGTTTATTGTTAATACAATAGGCACTCAACCTATTGATATCTTCTTGTAGAAGCAAGCTATCTTGTAATGTTTTGCAAGGTTTATATATCTTTATATCATCAGCATACATTAAAAAATTTGAATTTATGAAGCAATGTTTAATATCGTTTATAAAAATGATAAAAAGAAGGGGACCTAGAATGGATCCTTGTGGAACGCCTGAATTAACAAATATTAAATCGGATTCAAATCTGTTTATTACTACTTTTTGGGTTCTGTTATAAATATATGAAACAAACCAGCGAAGTAAGTTACCGCGTATTCCATTGTAAGCAAGCTTTTCCAAAAGCAATGTATGATCTACCTTGTCAAACGCCTTCTGAAAGTCAGTGTACACGGCGTCCACTTGAAGTCTATTATCCATGTGTTCAAAAAGAGTGTTAGTAAATATCATGAGATTAGTAGTGGTAGAGCGTCGTTTGACGAAACCATGTTGTTCGGGTACAATAAGTTGATGTACGTGGGAATATAAAACACCGTGTACAAGTCTCTCAAAGAGTTTCGACAGAGTAGAGAGAATGGAGATAGGACGGTAATTTTCTACATTACTTTTATCACCACTTTTATAAACTGGTATAACAAACGCTTGCTTCCAAACAGCAGGAAAACATCCTTCTCTTAAACACTTATTATAAACAATGTGCAAGGCATTAAAGATACACTTATAAGTATTTATGAAAAAGCTTGGAGGAATGCCGTCAGGACCAGCTCCTTTCGATGCGTTAAGCGTCCTTAATTCCCTCTTTATGACATCTTCGGCAAGATAAATATTAGATATACAAGTTGATGTGTCTAGGTAGTTTTTACAAGGTTGCCAATTGTCAGGATCAAGTGTAGAGGTTTCATATACGGAACTAAAGTAGGTTGAAAATAAATTACATATTTCAGGGGGATTGGAAGAAGTATTATTTTTGAAAAACATCTTTGATGGAAAATTCGAATGACTCTTTCTGTTAGTAATGTAAGACCAGAAAAATTTTATGTTTATAGGAATACTATCTTCAACCAAGTTAATATAGGACTTAAAACACTTGGCTGACTCCACATGAAAGAGATTGCGATAACTAGAAAACTTTTGGTAGTCATAGAAATTACGGTATATTTTCCATTTAAACCAATAGCGTTCCTTATTTTTAAAAATGTGTATTAGGGAAGAGGTAAACCAAACGGGATATTGAGAGCCTTTAGTTCTCATCAATGGGACATTCAACCTAATCACTTCATATAATTTATCATAAAAGACATTGACAGCTGTATCAGCAGGAAGGGGAGACAATAATAAATTCCAATTAATATTACGGAGTTCATTATTAATGTCGACGTAATTAGCTTTATTGTAATTATGTTTAAGAACCGAGTGGTGTTTCATAGGTATGAACTGTAAATGTAATTCCGTCAAAGATGTAAAAGGTGGGTGGTGACCATCAGGTTCAAGAAGTGCATTGCAGGACATCATCTGGCAGTCTATATTAGATATAAAAAGATTTATGTTATTATACCTATTGTAGGCTGGATTTAAATCTACCTTAAAGCTAGAACTGGTATTGTGAACTTTGAAGTTTATTATGTGACATCTTAACAATTACATAGGTATTTGTTGAGTATATATCTTGTTGATAATCCTACTAATATTATAAAGGCGAAAGTTTGTAAGAATGTATGGATGTTTGGATGTATGGATGTAAGGATGTTTGTTCCTCTTTCACGCAAAAACTACTGAACGGATTTTGATGAAATTTGGCACATGGGTAGATCATGTCCTGGATTAACACATAGGCTACTTTTTATCCCGGGAAAGTATAAACCGGGACTTTTATCCCGGAAAAACTTTTTAATGCGGGCGGAGCCGCGGGCAAAAGCTTATAAAGCGGGTATATATTAGGTAAACAAAAAGTTAATATAGTCAAGCCGCTAGAAACACCTACTAATTAAATAAATATACCACAAAATAATATTATATCGTCATCGTCTGTTACCTTGATGTATACAATGGGAATAATTATGTTATTATTAAACTGTTGAATGTCTTTGTTATTACGAAAAATAATGTACTGCATGAATTGCAGATTACCTATATAGAGAAATAAATTAATTATATTTGGTTCATATATCACTGTTAATTTAAATTCGCTTACAAAAAGTGGTTTCTAATCAGCATCAGCATTATATTATTACTAGCTTTTGCCCGCGGCTCCGCCCGCATTAAAAAGTTTTTCCGGGATAAAAGTCCTGGTTTATATTTTCCCGGGATAAAAAGTAGCCTATGTGTTAATCCAGAACATGATCTACCCGTGTGCCAAATTTCATCGAAATCCGTTCAGTAGTTTTTGCGTGAAAGAGGAACAAACATCCTTACATCCATACATCCAAACATCTAAACATCCATACATCCATACATTCTTACAAACTTTCGCCTTTATAATATTAGTAGGATCATAATAAAATACTGATTGCTGCTCACGGTATCGCCCGCTTCAAAGGTAGTTCACTCAATTTAGCCGTCTCACATAAAATAAATATTCTTAATAAGCTTAAATTTATCGATTTAGACCAACCGAGATAGTTTTTGGGATACAAATCGGTGTTGTGGACAAATAAAAAAACCAGACTTTTTTCCTTTCTTATTGGTCTCTGCTACACAGGCCTGATGCAGTGGCCACCGTGAATGATGTATAATTAAAAAAAAAATAAAGCCTTTATTAACGAAGCCTACTTGTCATCTCAGGAAATGGTCTATCTGTATGTCTTTAAACCAAATCCGTTTAGCGTTTACGGTGATTGTAACAAACAACTAAAGTTCAAATACTCCGAACGTATTCACAAACGTTCTGGTATGTTACTAGCATTCAAAATTTAGCTTATTAATCGTATAAGGATCTATGAAACTACTGTACTGGTGGTAGGTCTCTCATATGTAAGAGTCCATCTGAGCGGGTACCATCGCAACGTCTATTTCTACCGCCAAGCAGCAGTGTGCATGCACTGTTGTGTTCCGGTTTGAAGGACATTGTAGCCAGTATAACTACAACACAAAATAAGACCTAACACCTTATGTCTCAGGATGACGAGCGCAATGGAATGCTACACAGTACTTTGTAACTCAAGATGCTGCATGGTGTTGCTACTGTTTATCGGTGGTCGTATGCTTACCATCAGGCGAAGGGAATGCTAGTCTCGTCATTCAATGCAAGAAAATTCGATATGGGGGAAGTGTATCTTAGAAAGTTCATGACCACTTCAAAAGTCAAGGTCTGGCGACAAAGTAAAACACAGGATATATTGAGATAATGTTGTATGTGAATACCTAAAATCAAGCATTGGTTTGGACGCGGCGCGCTGGTGGTAATTTGTGTCCATCCGGATAGCGACTACTGTACAAAAAGTGTAAGACAATCCATAGCTCAAAGTTCAAATCCTAGGCGTCCGTGACATTACAAAACGGCCCAACGGAAGACCAGCGCTGGTTTTTACCAGCTTATCCTGAGTTGGGTCGCCTTTGTGACGATTAAAATAAATTTAACAGTTTTTTGTAATTATGTTGTAATCATGCTAACTTTTCATTATTAGTCGTGCACTGAGTGGTCGTGGTCATGTTTGGGCTGATTGATGAACTATCCGTTTTCACAAAGCGTCGCTATATGTCTCAATGTTTGGCGGAGTGGAAGCATTTGTTTAATCATGCTTGTTACAAATAAATATTTCTTTCTTGTTACCCATGTAAGTGTGTCGTGTTCTGGGATCAGCTTGTTATAACTGGCTTCAAATTGGGCGGCAGAATTGAGCCGTCTGGCGAGGGTAGTCGTCTCTCGTCACTCGACATAGACCCAACTCCATATTCCATTACAAGCAGCGGGGTAATTTTGTCGAGCCCGTATAAAAAGACCCAAGCTAATCTGACACGCGGGGTTGCTTTAGTTCTAATGAACTGGTATGGTGAGCTGTGGTACCAGGTCTTTTTACCCGACTGCGAAAGAAGAAGGGTTATGTTTTTCGAAGGTACAAAAAAAAAAACAAAATTAAGGATTTTTGGCGGCAAATAGTAAATAAAAAAAATAAATCTTTTCAAAATACATCAAGTGTGGTGCTAAAATAAAGAACTTTTAACGATGATTACGAATATTATATACAGCTTATATTATGTTTTGTTGGAGTTTGGAATAGGAAATGCTAATAAATCACATCACACTTCACACTAATAGTATAAACTAGCTTTTGCTAGCGGCTTCGCCCGTGTTAAAATGGTTTTCCAGTATAAAAGTCCCGGTTTTTATTTTCCCGGGATAAGAAGTAGTCTAGGTCCTAACCAGGGTCTTAAAGTATCTTCCTACTAAATTGCATCGCAATCGGTTCAATGGTTTGGCTGTGACTGCTCCACTCGCGAGAAAATTAAATCCGGGATAAAATTCCCGGGTAATGTTTTTCCGGGATGAAAGTAGACTATGTCCTCTTCTGGATCTCGAACTAACTCTATACTTGTTTCCTTTGCGGTTTCACTCGTAGAAAACTATTTTCCGAGATGAAAGTCCCGGTTTATATTTTCCCAGGATAAGAAGTACTCTAGGTCCTTTCCAGGGTCTTAAACTATCTCCCTACCAAATTTCATCTAAATCGGTCAGTGGTTTAGCCGTAACGACTCGCGAGAAAAAACATCCATGATAAAAGTCCCGCTTCACATTTTCCCAGGATAAAAAGTAGCCTGTCTGTTAATCCAGGACATGAGCTACACGTGTAGTTTTTGCGTGAATGAGGAACAAACATCCATACATAACTTACAAACTTCCGCGTTTATAATGTTAACAGGATGCGAAGTTTGTGTTACTTTGTTACTTCTTCACGGTAAAACGGCATGACGGGCTTAGCTGACATTTGGCACACAGGAAGTCTATAAAAAAAAGAAAACTAAAAAGATGAAAATAAAAGCAGACATAAAAATAAAACTAAACACCCGACTGCGTCAATAGCCATCTTTATTAAATTCATTGAAGGACTGAAAAGATAGAAACAAGATTTTAATTTGAATATTTTATTATGCTTTCGAATAATCTTAGTTGACAGTGTCCACAAACGCAGTCGGAGGCATCTGCTCACTCCAAGATTTTGTTGCTCTACCTATATCACCAACCAAATTATGAGAAGTGAGCGTGTTATGCCTCCGACAGCGTTTGTGAACACTGTAAACTAAGATTATTCGAAACCATAACGAAATATTCAAATTAAAATCTTGTTTCTATCTTTTCAGTTCTTAAATAAATTTAATAAAGATGGCAGATATTGTCGCAGTCGGGCTTTTTGTATTTTGAAAATTTTTTTTTTACAAACTAGTAAGTGAGTCATGTGAATTTAATCGATGTTCAGTGATTAAGGACCACGATATAAGTATAATGAACGTATTGTTAGTGTAAATGGACTTCAGAAGCAGACGTCGTATCAAAGCTAGGAAACATAATATAAAACCAGTCAAACCGAAATAAGTTAAACCTAACCTATCATAATGTGATTGTGAGACTCTTATCAAAATGTCAAGGCATTTCACTTAATTAATGATGTTGACGCATGTATAAAAAGTACACACATACTCACGTTCTTTATCCCCGAAGGGGTAGGCAGAGGCGCAACTTGTGCACCCACTTTTCGCCGTGCCTATTGCGTCCCTTGATGTGATGGGGGCGAGCCTATCGCCATATCGGACACAAAGTCCGCTGATACTAAAAAGAAAAATCCCATATTACTTTGCCCAACCCGGAGATCGAACCCGTGGCCTCAGCCTTGCAATCGCACCGTAATACAACTAAGCCACCGAGGGAGTATACAAACTATTATGCATTTTAATGTTTTGACTTCTAAACTTCGTTGGGCGATGTAACCTCGTTTTGGAAGTGAACGTAAATATGCAAAGTATGGTACTCCAATGATTTCGTGAGACTGTTCATGTCACCAAGAACATAGTTGGTGAACATGTGAACATAATGACCTCCCACAAGACTTTATCTCACAATCTGAGTAAAGGTAGCAACACATTGTCAATCAACTTCGGGAAACGTTTTAACTACTTTTTAGGGTTCCGAACCTCAAAAGCAAAAAAAGGAACCCTCATGGCATCACTTTTCCGCCTGTCTGTCTGTCGGTAAGACCCATTTTTTCAGAAGCGGATGGAGATATTAAGTTGAAATTTATATCAAATACATCTACGGAGTTGTAAGGCATTGCGATCAAAAGATTTGACCGTTTATGTCGCAAAAAATCCTTTTCACCAAATCCACACAGTGCACCTACTTCTTGGTATAAAAAGTGGTCGATGAGCCAAATTACACCCAAATCCACTCACCGGTTACTGAATTCACATCTAACCAACATATTCATAAACTTTCACATTTATGATATATGTACCTACTTAGTATCAGATCCTTAGTAGTGACATTATACTATAATAAAAAACAAATGTAGGACAATGCTTGATTTGTGGGCATTACACTAAAATAACTAATAGCCAAATGCTGATAAAAAGCACGGTCATTGTCACCAAATAGGACAATTGGGTGCCTTTCAGGTCGTAAGAATTGTTAATAAATGAATCTTATCTATGTTCTGTCACTAAATACCTACATATTGTAAAATGTTTTAAAGCATTGCGTACCAAAGATTAATTTGCCATTGGGATTAGCCCGATCTCAATAAAAGATAATGACAGTATTGTTTAATTTTGGTTATTGAACTACATACTAAAATCTTAGAGTATTTATCCAATTGAAACGATATGGCAATAATGCGCAAACATTTTTTTCGGTTAATCCTGACAGGAGGCAAGTAGGACACGCATAGCATACATTTAACAAAAAAAAACCACACGTGCAGGGCGGAATATAAGGTCGCTTTTTACACAATAACACAGCAAAAATCACAACTTCTGTAGAGCACCGCTTAATGTCATTATGGTAAAATGTAATGACAGCGATCGCAAGTCAAATAGGTTTTAATAAAAGCTTATGACCAGCTGCGCATTTATGACTAAGAAAGGGTTTGCCTGGTCATCCCATCGCCTTGTTAAATGCTCTAAGACAAAAATATAATGTTTTGGCCATTGATGTATTAAAAGACCCTTACACGTTTATTGTAATTTTTGGACGTAGTCGTTTTTGAAGAGTCCTTATAAGGACGCAATTAAAAGCAATCTGAAAAAATTGCTCATCACTGAATTAATTTTTAACATACTTAGAGACGGCGACGAGAATTAGATGAGATTTCGGATTTAAAGTGGGCTTCAAATGCTTCAAGCTAACAAAAAAAGTACATCACCAATTTTCACTCTTCATAATTCTATATTGTTGCAGGATGGTCGCTCACCACAGGACTCTCCTCGCACGAGCAGCGGTGAAGTCACAGTTCCCATCGCCCCCACAAGAAACTATGGTGCTGTGGGGGGCGTGGAGAAAGTCACCTACACTTGGGCGGACATCAACGCCTTTGCCACAGAATCTAGGTCCCGAAGTAGAAGGTTCTGGAACTTCTGGAGGACGTCTTCGGAACGTATGTTCCAGCAGAGGAAACAGTTACTCAGGAATGGTAAGTTTGTATTTTGTACTGTGAATATACTAAGTTTTATTACGTAAAGCAAATTGGAGACGCAGTTTCTACGTATGTACGAAGATAATTTTTGGAATTTCCGACCTTCATAGTACCAAACCTCTAATGGTCTTTTGATCCTTATAAGCATCAGGATCGATTGACATCGAAGGTTTTTGCGTAAATTGTAATTTTCCTTGCAATTTTCTTGTAGCTACAGCGGTTAACGTAGAAGGCGTTTACTGTCGTCTCATAAATCCTCTCTGTATATTTTGAACATAACATAAAACTGGTAGGCCACCTAGTAGAGTCGCATAAACTTGCGACAAAAAACAAATAGGATCACTATCATAGTAAACCTAACTAAAATATTTATACTGTGTCACTATTATTATAATATCATTGTCGACGTTGTTTTTTAACATGGTTTTTAAATTTCAAACAAGACAAGGGGAAAAAAACACTTTATACGTTTACACGTGTTATTATAGGCGAGGTAGTATCCTTGAGAATAATAGTTCAATACCCTGTGACTTTAAAAAATGATTACTGCAGGTATCTAGCTGTACTTTAAACTTATTGCTATTTTATAATACTCGTTAGGTACTAAATATAGTGCAGAGCGGAATTTAAAATGGTTATTATAGCCAGTTGTTTTAGAATATAGCCAATATAATTGATGCGTAGAAAGATTTTAAATCTAATGTCTCTCTGCATAGAGCTTTGTACCCAATGGTGTTACATGTAGTACAATAAATTATGAATAATTATTGTTTCTGGGGGTACCTAATTCAAAATCATGTTGTTCTTTGTTTTATTCTTATTGTTAATTGTATAGAGCTCAATAGTTTTAATTTATCTTAGTCCGCAAGTCTGTATGTTATAATTGTCATGATTGTACTCTGTTTTGCGTCGTAGTTTGTCAAGCCCCGCGACGGACACCGGTTTCCATATATACATGATCATTTTGACATTACGTTAATAAATGAAACCACATACTTGTCTCGTTGAAAGTAACACTTTTCATTAAGTAATTTTAACTAAAGATGTAAAATAAAAAAGTGTAAGTTTCGAACAAAATAAATATCAATAAAATGTTACTTTAAGTTTACACACCCTAATGCCACTATGACTGCTCTAGGAGAATTCCTCGCAGCAGCAACATTATACTTTCAGTCAGAAATACACTTATGCACACACCATATTCGCATTAAACTACAAAATGATAAAAAATTGGAATACTACAACCGGGATTTTTGGCGAAAGTATTCGTTATTCATTGATAATTTTTAGCACGATGTTAGCAAAGGTATAGACGAATATGTGGTATCATTTAGTAACGCAATGTAAAAATAACCCTGTATAGGATTTTTCCATAGGTACATAACGAAGGGCTTGACGAGCCCCGCTTATATATATAGATCTATGGGGAAACCCTATATATATGGACCCCGGCGTCCGTCGCGGGGTTTGACAAGTCAATTAAATAAATAAATAAAAATGTTGACGATGCTGCCATCTTATGGGATCAGCTGTGAGACCTTAAGCGAGTGTCTCGGGAATTTCCTTCATGAAAATCAAGGATATTTTGACATATACATATACACTTCACGCCTTTTATCCCCGAAGGGAAAGGCAGGCGCAACTGGTGCACCCAATTTTGGCCGGGTATATTTCTTCCCATGATATTATAGGGGGCGAGCTTATTGTCATATCGGGCACAAATATCAGACTCTGAGCTGATACTGAATAGAAAACCTCAATATTCAGTCACCTCAAGTGCAGTCGTACCGTAATACAACTACGCCACCGAGGCAGTCAGAGGACACTGAAACATAATTATAGCTATGATTCAATATGTCAATAAGGTATGCATTATTGTCTTAATATTCCACAATGTTTTTTTTGGTATTATTATTCGTAATAAAAGATGACCCTTCATTTTCAATTCTGTTAGTTTAATTCATCAATACTATATTAATCATTTCTTCACAGTGAACGGCGCGGCGTATCCTGGCGAATTACTCGCCATCATGGGCTCGTCAGGCGCTGGGAAGACCACATTACTCAATGCACTCACATTCCGCACGCCCAGCGGCGTGGTCTCCAATGGTACGAGAGCTCTGAACGGCCAGCCTGCTACTCCTGAAGCTCTGACTGCGCTCTCAGCATATGTACAGCAGCAAGACCTGTTCATAGGGACCTTGACTGTACGGGAGCATTTGGTGTTTCAGGTGAGAATTTATTCAGTAACATATGTAAGTATGAGGGGACAGACGAGTGACAACTTGATAAAGGTTGCAAGATGCAGACCACTTGAAATATTTGGGGGAGTCATAGGTTTAGCTTTGGTATTCTTTTTATGCTTATATATAAAAATCTCGACAGTAATACTTATTCTCATTGATCTAACGAAGTGGAACGCCGTGCTTTATGTATATAATTGTGCGCTTTATGTCGCAATAGTGCGACGAGATGGGATTTCAACATACTTATGTTTAACAACATGAGAGAGGGTCTAAGTATCAACTTAAAATATGCATATTATGTTATGTCAACACGCATTGCGTTAAGTATTTAAATTATTCAGTGCGTAAATTTAAAAAGGCAACCAAGGGGAAAAGTTACAAAGCCACTGAATAAAATTGGATAACATTCGTACCCAGAAATGTATCAAGAACGTCAATAGGAAGTAAAATGTTTATTCTTTAATTTGATGCTTGCATGTTCACATTCACTTCATAAAATGATAAATAAAAGATCTTTAATCAGTTAAATGCATTTAACATTACTAAGAAAGGAGATTGTCTTGTAGAAACATGGCTTGTGGTATCTGTAGATGTTCTACGTTTAAAGATAAGAGGAGCGTGTATTATAAATATTTAATTAGGTTGCACACGCGTGGGATGGCTGAACAATTAAAAACTAAGCTATATAATATACTGCGACGTAAATCTTTTAAACAAGTAACATTTTATATCACCTGTTAGTAGAATGAAGTTTGAATAACGCAAGAAGTATCAAACTGAATACTTTGGTTCATAGAATAATAACGCCATTCTAAGCTTTGGTCCATGTTATAGTATCTAGCGTCTGATTTTCAGTTTCAGATTTATTCGCCATATCATGTAAAATACTTACCTGCTTAATAAAAACAACTAAGTATATCACTACATAGTATAAAACAAAGTTGCTTCCCGCTGTCTGTCCCTATGTATGCTTAGATCTTTAAAACTACGCAACGGATTTTGATGCGGTTTTTTTAATAGATAGAGTGATTCAAGAGGAAGGTTTATATGCATAATTTATCCCGGGAAAATATAAAGCGGGACTTTTATCCCGGAAAAACTCATTCACGCGGGCGAAGCCGCGAGCAGAAGTCTAGTAGAAGATATAATAAAAATTCGGCCAAAACTATAAGTACTAATATTTAAGTCTAATTTGCAAAGGTGAGCTTCCCTTGACCACGGCCTACGTATTAGATACTTGCCAACTGGTTAGTGTGGTCCTATTTTATTCTCAAGCCTCTCCCACGAAACGTAACTACCAAAATTAAATAGATTATTCAAAATAACTATTAATATAAGGATCAGAAGCTGATATATTTGTCCAAATCGTTAACGAATCCGGTTTTCAAGACCTTGACTGGTGGAAAAAGTTAATTTATTTAAAATATTTCAATCGTACGATGTAACAGATCATAGCAACGGTAGAAGTACTAAATAAACCCACAGACTTTTAACATTAAATCCTAAGACCATTGATAGATTCACAATGATAAATACTTTAATGACGAAGACTTGTTTCTTTGAAATGTTAGCTAACAGTTAAGAATTTAAATGAATCATTCTTCAAATTTAGTTTAGAACGTTATCTTAATGTTGTTTTAATGGTTTTTACGTCATAAAATTATAATAATTAAACTGATGATTATTTTTCCAATGCAAGTTGAAAGTGTCTGCTCTAGATTCATACATATTAGGTCAGGAATAATGTTCTTCCTTTCGCATAAATATGTAGTATCATAAACATTAATTTTTCTTTAAACAGGCTTTGGTCCGAATGGATCGTCACATTCCCTATGCCCAACGCATGAGGAGGGTCCAAGAGGTCATCTCTGAGGTAAGCTACAAGTTTTTTATAAAGAAATAAATAAACAGCAAAAAGGATTTTTAAATGCATGTTTATGTTTTAAATAAATAAGTTTCGAAAACGCTCAATAAACACATATATTTTTTATGGCATTAAATGACGAGACGAGCATGCCGTTTGCCTGATGGTAAAGCAATACGACCACCCATAAGCAGTAGCAACACCATCCAGCACCTTGAGTTACAAAGTACTGTGTGGCATTACACTGCGTTCGTCATTCTGTATTTTATTTAGATTTTCAATTCAAATGATAACAACTTATTGTCATTTGGAATAAATCGATGAATTATTATTTTGTTGTAAAAACACAACTGAATTTTTATTTGTCACGCTACATGTTCGCGGAAAAGGAAAGTCCGTGTGCCACACTTTTCAGTCCGCATGTCCGACCAGGTTATCCCCTGGAAGGACAAAGCTAAATATTTAGGAGTGACCCTTGATCAGAGGTTGACCTTCATCCCACATGTAAACGCGGTACGCGCGCGAGCCGCATTCGCGATGGGCCAATTGCACTGGCTCTTAAACCGGAACGGTAAAATGTCCATCCGCAACAAGATTAGGATCTTTACCACGTGTATTAGGCCGATAATGACGTACGCGTCGCCCGTGTTCGCCCATTTACCGCCTGCTCGTTTTCAGCGTATGCAGGTCTTACAAAATAAAATGCTCAGATATGCTCTTGGTGCCCCGTGGTACGTTCGCAACCGCAACCTCCACGTGGACACCAACATGCCGACCATCAGGCACTTTATGCATATGGCCAGCAGACGCTACTTCGATCGGGCGGTAAACCACCCAAACACGCTTATCCGTAAAGCGTCTATATATACTCCATTTGATCGCGCCAAATGGAGACGACCGCGTTCAGTACTGACAGATCCAGAGGACGAAATCACTCTGGCCATTCGCGAAAAGATCGAGCATCAAAAGCTCTTACACTCCACAAGACCGCTGTACCGTCCTCGCCGTCGAGGACCTCGTCGCGTTCCCCGTCACCCTGACCTCTCTTAGCAGTTCCGGCCCGCGTGCCGAAGACTACGAACACATGAATAGGATTAGGCTAAAACCATGTTTCCTGAGCCGAGGTTCGTGACCCGTTAGTGGGTCGCCCTCAGCGTGGTCGCTTAACTTTAAGGGTTGCGAGCGCCTTCTGCACTCACCCAAAAGACCGGTGTTCTTTCATAAGCCGACCCTCGTCAGGCTAGAAAGAGTAATGTCAGGGACAAAAAAAAAAAAAGCTACATGTTCTTCTAAATTACGAATATTAATTGTTATAAAATTTTGTGCCAAATGTAAATACATAAACGTGAGTATTTTTATAAATCGACAAGAGTTTAATTTCATTTTTTCACACTTTTAATTTTATTTATCTATAGTTGGCATTATCAAAATGCCAAAACACAGTGATCGGCATCACCGGCCGGCTGAAGGGCATATCGGGCGGGGAAATGAAAAGACTCTCCTTCGCCAGCGAAGTGTTGACAGACCCACCCCTCATGTTCTGTGATGAGCCGACGTCAGGCTTGGACTCATTCATGGCTCAAAACGTTATACAGGTTGGTTGAATAGGCTTAACTAATTTTTTTTATTTAAGTTTACCAAAATTTACGTCATTTAAAATGTAATGCAGATGAAAACACGATTGAAGTCCTAGGAAGCCCTATACATTCTTCAATGGTCCTCAATTGTTGAAATTCAACAAACATACTATACTGTACCCATTGTATACCTTTGAACTGTTTTGAAAAGAGTAACCCTAGAGTTTCTTGCCCGTTCTTCTCTGATGGAAACTGCTCTCCGAACTGGTGGTAGAGTAAAAAAAATACTTATTCTAAATAATCTTTACCATTTTACAGATTCCATGTTATATCATTTCATTACTAAGTATTACTTTGCGACAGAAAATACATAAAATTGCAGATATCGAAACAATTTATAGAACATCTTCACAATCGCAACTTCCACAGAATAATTAATTATGCCGCATTGATAATACCTACCTACGATTTTTAAGTAGTACCTATGAGAAAAGCTATTGATTCATACCGTGGGATTTAAAATTAGCTTCTCTAATGTGTTTTTTATCCTAAAAACATATAAATCCAGTATAGGAAATTTAACAGTTTTTAATAAATACATTTGTTGAAGCAATAAATCGTGTAATATTAATTTGAACAGCAAAATTTAAATATTATTAGATTATACCGGGTGGAAGGGAAACGCTCTCGGAAACGAATACAGGTGATAGTATTGGTGATTCCTGACGTGATGGCACTAAAAAAATCGCGATCGAATTGTTACAATTTTAGTAGGATTTTCTCAAATTTCTGTACAGCTTCACGTATGGATAGATAAATCAAACTATTATTCTGAAAAACATAGTAAAAAAGGTCAATATTTCAAAAAAATCGTAATGAAACACGTACATCAGCTGACGGGTTAACGACCGCGGGCCGGTCCCGGCGCAGCGCGACGGCCGCCCCGTTCTTTGTACGCTTTACATTGCGCGCGCATGAATTACGGAAATACTAAAATCGTAAGTATTATCGCTTAGCTTTGCAAATGAATATAGTTTTTCGTTAATGTTATGGTTCTTCTCTCTTACCGTTCCGGTATAGAGAGCGTTTCCCTTCCACCCGGTATAAAGGTAAATTACATAAATTTATATTTATAAATAAGAAAATAGAGGATTTTTTAAAATTGCAAATGAATTGATAGTTACGTCTCAGTAAAAAAAAAATCGTTCTCACGATACGACTTATAAACTTAGTAATGTTATTATGTCAATTAGAGACTAAACTACTGTTAGACACAGACCTCTACAAATGAGTTGGCTTGACTCCTCAAGCCCCGCGACGGACACCGGTGTCCATATATATAGGGTTATCCCATACATCTATATATATAAGCGGGGCTTGAAGGGTTAAGTGTTGAGCCTAATAGTGTTTGACATCGTTCAAACGCCTTTAGTTTTTTAGAAACAACTCAGGCAGGTAAATTTTCGGCGATATTATCCATTCTCTTGAAACAAGCGGTTACTGGTTGACATTGAATAGAAGTTAGAACGTAGGGTTGAATACAAAAAGTCCATCTACAATCTACTTATTATTATCTGGTTTAACTATCACTGCTTGTTAATAATATGTAGTTTATTTTACTTTGTTTGTTTAGGTACTAAAAGGTTTAGCGCAAAAGGGCAAGACAGTAGTATGCACAATCCACCAGCCTTCATCAGAATTGTACGCCATGTTTGACAAGCTGCTGATCATGGCCGATGGTAGAGTAGCATTCCTGGGATCACCTGATCAAGCCACGGATTTCTTTAAAGAGTAAGTTATATTTATTCTTATTACCTGTTATCTTGATCTATACTATTTTAAAGTGTATCTTGATCTGTATTCTCTATTTTACTGATTTTATCTTCGACATTTATCTAATTTGTCTATACAATACATAAATTATTAATGTTTTTGAAACACAGCAAGTTCAACTTCTGACTCTTCTTTCTATAAAAAGAACCCTCTAATAAGGAGTATATATCTATTTACAGACATTGGTGAATACAACATAGAAACATGTATATCCCTCATTTAGGAAGATTGATAACATACGTTTTGTAAATCCTTCAAAATTGTTTACTTCTATAGTTTAGGAGCAGCGTGTCCTGCCAACTATAACCCGGCGGACCATTTCATCCAACTCCTGGCCGGAGTACCTGGGAGGGAGGAAGCTACGCGCCACACCATCGATACTGTATGCACCTCCTTCGCCAAATCTGAAATCGGCTGCAAGATCGCGGCCGAAGCCGAAAACGCCTTGTATAATGAGGTGTGTTATATGTTTTTTTTACGGTAACAAACAATGGACCTTTGACGATAAATATATTATAAATGGTTAATTCCCATGTCCACCTAGTATTATATATAGTTAATTACTGTCTACGGTTACGTGGGTTAACGTGACGCGTGACGGAGAACGACTGGCGATCGCTGGCAGGCGCGCTCCAGCGTTGCCACAAAATGTTTTAGCATAATGCTAACTCTATAAAATATATAGTATGTCCCTACAATATCATAAACCTAACTCTGTCCTTTATATTATGCAGCGCAAGATATCAGGGGGATGGATCGAGGCTCCATGGAACTCTTCGACGGTGCGCACACACCGCTCGCCATATAAGGCGTCGTGGTGCGCGCAGTTCCGCGCAGTGCTCTGGCGTTCCTGGCTCTCAGTCACCAAAGAGCCCATGCTCATCAAAGTGCGCTTCCTGCAAACTGTTGTAAGTATCTTTAATTGTAAAAGTGCTCGTATTGGCCCGATCGCTGTATGAAAGAGAGGTGGATCGAATTCCACATATGGTACCTAAGCTTCTAAAAGCACGTGTCTGGTTGGTGCTACCCTGCATTTTTGTATTGAAGGAAAATTGGTTAGATAAAGTTATGCAACTACGATATAGAGACAAACCCAAAACTTAGTAAAAATATCAGTTTTACTAAGTTTTCTTGACATATCAAGATGCCACTTTAAAATTATTGCCATATAATAAAGTTAGGTGTAAACATGGTATATGATTACCTAAACTAACAGGTGAACTTTTAAATTTTTAAAGAAATCCCAATATTTTCAATCACTGTCTTAATTTGGTTTTCTTTTATGTGTACCTGAAACATATTCTATGTTCGTTTCCAGATGGTATCTATCCTCATCGGCGTAATCTATTTCGGGCAGCAGCTGGACCAGGACGGCGTGATGAACATAAACGGCGCCATCTTCATGTTCCTCACCAACATGACCTTCCAGAACATCTTTGCTGTCATTAACGTAAGTGGTTAATTGGATTTTAACGGGATATTTTTGTTGGTTTCTTGAATAAATCAAGGCTTATATCCAAAAGAAATAACAATACACGCTACGTATGTCATTTTGTCACCATAGCATGCATCGATGACAGGCAAGTGCTCGCTAATTATGAGCCTGGTTTGAAGCTCGTGAGATTTTAGGGAATATAAATTGAATCTCCCATCAAATAAATGACGAAACATGTATTTACACTTTAGTTCATACCCAACACACACACACACACACACACACACACACAATTGTTTGAAATGAATAGGTACCTACAAAAATACCACTGGGTATTAAAACCTGTTATTTATGTTTATTTGTGTTTACTATATAAATAGGGCCGCCCTAAATATTCGAGACCATAATGTAATTACTATCCGTTACAATCGGATTTGAAACCAAACACCGAGTCGCCTTCTCGAGTGGCTGAAAATTAACTAGAACGGAAACAAATAGGGTGGAATGTGAAGTTGTATCGATGACAACGGTTTATTGAACTAGTGAATTGGGACACACGGTTACATCTGAGGTTATATGAATCAGATGGAGAATATTGAATGATGCGTTAAAGATATATGATTAGTTTCAGCTCTTCGCTATTTCGTTCTAAAAGTAGTTCAGCATAAAGTACCTTCTATTTCTGAAATGGATATATAGTACTACAGAAAAAACCGCTTTCTAGGCAAATAACAATAATTTCAATTTGACCTTCGAAAAAAAAGACAAAAAGCGGTTGGTCCTGGTAAACATGAGCTACTAGGGCTATCACGGTTGTCAAGATCGTTACAGCCTTATACTGCTTACTTGATCTAGTGGCCGCTCCTAAGTACTTTGAACTTCGCAGTTTCGACTTCCAGGTCTGGAAACTTGTGTAGCTTTTCTATCGTGGTTTAAGCGGCATTGGCTTCCCAAATGGTTTCAAGAATTCATATTACGAGAAAGACAAAAAATAATCACATCGAACTCAAATTTAAAAAATTTATTTACCGTCATGGTAAATATTTTTTTAGTATAGACTGGCTCGGTCATGTAGTTGTATTTCGGTACGACTGCAGTGCTGAGGTCTCTGGTTCGCTCAGGCAAAGTGCCATTAGGTTTATATACTCAGTATCAGTCCGGAGTCGGGAAATGTGCCTGGTAAATGGCGACAGGCTCGTCCCCTATTACATGAGAGCTCACATTGCTGGTGAAATGCGGGTGTGATACACCTCTGCCTATCCCTGAAAAGGGAAAAAGGCGTGATGCTATGCTATTTTATTGTAGCTTAGAATTTTACGGATCCAAGCTCCATATTAACAAACTTATTTTCAATTTTAATTGAAACAAATTTAAGTCATAAGAATAAATTATATATCTCTTTCTACAGGTCTTCTGTTCAGAGCTGCCGATATTCATCCGAGAGCATCATTCAGGGATGTATCGAGCGGACGTGTATTTCTTATCGAAGACTCTCGCAGAAGCTCCCGTGTTCGCCACCATACCACTCGTCTTTACCACCATAGCCTACTACATGATAGGGCTCAACCCTGATCCGAAGAGGTTCTTCATCGCTTCGGGGTTGGCAGCCCTGATCACAAACGTTGCTACGTCCTTTGGTAAGTCAAATATACTAATATCAAATGTAAAGTACATCACATAGTATAATTTGCGGGCACTTCCCACTTTATTCTCTTTACTTACCTCCCCTCTTTTTTTTGTTTTCGCGGAGAAAGTGACTTATTACTATCGCCTAGCCTTTAAGGGGGGTGACTAAGCGGTTATGTTGGGTTCACCGTGCCTTACGATCCAGCGTTGAGCCGCCGGGTCGAGTCCCTAACCTATGTACACCGCACGGCATACCAACTAAAACTCCCCGGTGGCC
This sequence comes from Lapara coniferarum, assembly GCA_949316025.1. Lineage (NCBI taxonomy): Eukaryota > Metazoa > Arthropoda > Insecta > Lepidoptera > Sphingidae > Lapara > Lapara coniferarum. The sequence continues at coordinate 41,151,536 of OX438919.1, read as the reverse complement.
TTCTTCGGCGCATTAGGGACGGCTGCGGGTTTCCCCGGACTAAGAATGTCTAAGTTGTCGCCCGCAGCCGCCCCTGCTTGCTTATCTACAAATTTGCAATAGTCACTATAGGAACCACTGATTTTCTAGCAATCTTCTTCTAAAGTATCTTCTTTTGCTATTTAATCTATTCTTCTTTGGAATTCGCTCCTCTCCGAAATTAGATCGTCCACCACTCGGCTTGCCTTCAAAAGGAGAGACGACAGCTGTTGGTGAACGAAGCAGAAGAGTCACCATCTTAACTCATTGTACTATATTATATACATATTTGCTTTTACCCGCGGCTCCGCCCGATTATAAAGTTTTTCCGGGATAAAAGCACTGTTTTATATTTTCCCGGGATAAAAAGTAGCCTATGTGTTAATCCAGGACATGATCTATCCGCATGCCAAAATTCACTCACCCCAAATCATTTGTTTGGAGTGAGCCACCAATATCATTTTTTTTTATACATGTTAATGGCCATGTAGTGCCTGGATAATGTTTTTATATTTTTATGGAAACTTGAAAAAGAAACAGTCGACATTTATTAAAAAAATCATAATATAGGATTAGAAAAAGTTTAGTGACGCGTTTCAGTAAATTTACTACTGTAAAGGAGTAACGCTGAGTTAGCAATTGTAATAATTGTTAACAGATGTCACTGGTCATCTCCTTTAAGAGATTTAAATAGGGAACTTCAAATTGGACAGCCGTTTTTTTTTTGTTTTTTTAATATCCCTACTGCCAGTAGCCTGACGCGAGTCGGCTTTTTGGCCACACCGGTCTTTAGGGTGAACGCAGAAGGCGCTCGCAACCCTTTGAATTAAGTGACCATGCTTAGGGCAACTCACTAACGGATTACGAACCTCGGCTCAGGACGGCCACTGAGAGAGGATGAGACATCAACGATTAGGGAAAGATTGGTTTTTAGGCCTAATCCTATTAGATTGTGTTGTCATCGGCACGCAGGCCGGAACTGCTAGAAGGGTCGGGGGGGCGACGGGGAACGCGGCGAGGCCCTCGACGGCGACGACGGAACTGCGGTCTTGTGGAGTGTTGGAGTTTCAAGAACTCGTTCTTATGGCGGATGGCCAGAGTGATTTCGTCCTCTGGATCGGTTAATGAGGACAGCCGAGGGTGGGGTCGAAGTAGCTCAATTGGCAGAGCACCGGCACGGTACGCTGGAGGTCGTGGGTTCAAATCCCGCCATCGACCGTTTCTTTTTCAAGTTTCCATAAAAATATAAAAACAATAATAAATATTTTATGTATTCAGACGTTTATAATATTATTCATATTATATTATACTGCCTCGGTCGCGCAGTTGTATTACGGTATGACTGCAATGCTGAGGTCATGGGTTCGATTCGCGGGTCGGGCAGTGATATTGTTTTTTTTTAATTCTATATCAGCCCGGAGTCTGGTATCTGTGCCAAATATGGCGATAGGCTCGCCCCTTTCACATCATGGGACGGAATACGCACGGCCAAAAGTGGATGCAGTAGTTGCGCTTCTGCCTACCCTTTCGGGGATAAAAGGCGTGAGTGTGTACGTTATATTATGTTTATTTTTTTTTTATTTCATATATCGTATATTTACATTCATATATATTTTATTTGTAACTTTATATTCCTATCAAGTTACCTTGATGCACCTACCTTATTTATCTCTGCACCACCCTAAGGTTGACTGGGAGAGAATGCCTTTGGCATTGAGTTCGCCGATATACATTTGTATATAAAGTGCTATAAATAAAAAAAGAGTATAACGAGAAAGGCCGACATATTATTGTCCCAGGTTCAAATTGTCATGTTAGGATAAAAAAGTTCGCAAAAATGTGTAACGATAGTGCTAATACATTTAAAAACTTCGCGTTGCATTATTCGGTCTTACCGGACTTTAACCTTAAATCTATGGAGCAATTTTTGCATAGGACGGAGACTATCTTAAATTTAATTTGATTAAAATTTAATATAAAAAAAAACTTTTGATAACAAAACTCTTGGCGGAGATTTTTTTATACTTGTATGACGAATTGACCCCTCTGTACTTGATGGTAAAGTGTTTTTTTTATTTTAATGTATTGAATGACGAGACGAGCATGTCGTTCACCTGATGGTAACCGATACGACCACCCATAAACAGTAGCAACACCATCCAGCACGTTGAGTTACAAAGTAGTGTGTGGCATTCCACTGCGCTCGTCATTCTGAGACATAAGATGTTAAGTCTCATTATGTTTAATTACATTGGCTACAATGTCCTTCATACCGAAAAACAACAGTGCATGCACACTGCTGCTTAACGATAGAAATAGACATTGCGGTGGTACCCACCCGGACAGATTACACTCTTACATAATATGAGAGACCTACTACCAGTAAAAATGTTCATCTCTCGCCAGTGCACACAATTATGGCGGCCTTTTTGGATCCGGATATACATAGGCAGGAACAGGAACGCGACACACTTTTAAAAAATCTGTCTTGGTCCTTCCCTTCTTTCTAAACTAGGCTCGTATATCAATCAGCGACGCGTATTTTATTAAAAGATTGCTGTATGAACGCAGGTGACCGTTAAAATCATTTTTTATATCCATGACCACTAGGCTCCATCTTTTCACCTACAAAAAGCAGTTACCCATTACGCCTTTCATTCCACACTGGGCTAATGAACGTTTTTATATTCCTCGTATCGTTGAAATTGTTGTGTAATTGTCTCCACCATGTTTCCTTTTACCGTAAAATCTAACAATAATCATAAATGAATGCTATCGTAACTTTGAAAAGTCATAATTCCCTATCTTGTAATACGATTCGAGTACAGACCTCCATTTAGATCGTTCCAAAACTAGTAAGAATTTTGCCCAAGTCAGGCGTATTATTAGCATAACCGTTGTATGTTCCAAATCGCTAGTAGGCTAAGCTTAAGAGTTATCATATTGACAAAGTATGGTGAAATACATACAAATACTTAAAATAATAATGCAACATACCACAACTCCAATAATTTTTATGAATCATTTACCATACCTAATAATTGTTATGGTCATTATAATATTTGACGCATGAGTCACAAAGCGACGTATCAAATAATACCAATTGTGAAATAGTTGTGAATATTTATGCTCGTGTTTTCTATCAGAGAATAAGGGTCTCTCACAAGTTTCAAATTTATTTTAAATGACAGTTATCATATTAAAAAGCTAATGGAGATAGAACTCATTTTATTTCTACTTGTTTGGGAGCATAGATTAGAGTGTCACTTTCGTATATGGTCGGTTTATACATTTAGTAGCTCTTGCCCGAGGCTCCGCCCGCTTTAAAAAGTTTTTCCGGGATAAAAGTCCCGCTTTATATTTTCCCGGGATAAAAAGTAACCTATGTGTTAATCTAGGACATGATCTACCCGTGTGCCAAATTTCATCGAAATCCGTTCAGTAGTTTTTGCGTGAAAGAGGAACAAACATCCTTACATCCAAACATCCATACATTCTTACAAACTTTCGCCTTTATAATATTAGTAGGAAGGATGTAACGAGTAGCATTTATCAGCTAGCGATGAAATTGACCCTTAATAGAGTTTCTTGTGTTTTATCTTATATGTAAGAAATGTTTTTTTTTAACAAATATATAATAGAGTTTGGGGTAAACAATAAAAAGTAGGTACTAATGGCAGTCTTATCGCAACTGGCGATTTCTTCCAGAAAACCATTCGATGGATTTAGTTAACTAGGAAAAATAGAGCGGGCGGTCATCAACGGGTATAAAAGAGGGTGGAAAACAGATGTAGATAATATTATAATAAATACAATAATATAATAAAAATAACATAATACTACAGTACTGAGGTCTTGGATTCGATACCCGGATCGGGCAAAGTTTTATTGGAGATTGAGCCCATATGGTAATAGGCGAGCCCCCTATCACATCATGGGACGCAATGTACGGGTAACAAAAGTGGGTATACTAGTTGCGCCTCTGTTTGCCCCTTCGGGGATAAAAGGCGTGAGCGTGGGTGTGTATAATATACCTAATATAAAACTACATATGATACATAAACTACACAGCTACAACTTAATATATACACTCATTTGCAAAAAAAACGGGCGGTTTGGATTTTAATTCTTTTTTAAAAAAATACGGTACCAAAATGATTTCAATCACTTGTACATGTTACTGGCCGGTTTTAAAAATGCCGTGGTGTTTAAAACAGTACGTTCTAAATTAAAATTTTCGTTTGATGCTCGTTTTTACAGAAAACCACTTTTTATCCTACATTTTTGGTGCGAAGTTCCAAAAGATAATATCGGTTTTCATAACTTTTAGTCAATTTTTATGAATTTATTTCATATTCTTAATTGTCAAAGCTTCATTTATTGCTGTTTAGCTGTCTCAATAATGTTAGAGAAAGTGGTAAAAGCTACCAAAATTATTGCGCTGCTCGAAGAGGGCTGCAGCCAATGCTTCGTGGCTCAGAGGCTAAGTGTGAGTCGCTCGACGGTTCAAAGGACCTGGCAGCGGTATCAAGACACCGGTTCCGTCGAGAGAAGGCCTGGTTCTGGAAGAAAACCATGTACCCAACCACGGGATGATCGTTTTCTTGTGAGTCGCGCATTGAGAAATCGCAAGTCTTCGTATGTGGACCTTAAGAACAACCTCGAAGAAGTAAGAAATGTGCATATTAGTCTATGGACGGTCAGCAGGAGGCTGCTCGCGGCCAATATACGCAGTCATCGCCTGGCCCGCGGCCCTAAGTCACTCCGTGAGCACAGAGTTGCCAGGCTTAGGTTTGCTCGAAATTGTGAGTCATGGACTCAAGAAGACTGGAATAGGGTATTGTTCTCCGATGAATCCAGGATATCTCTGTTCGGTGAAGATCGACGTCGGCGAGTGCTACGAAGACGAGGAGAACGCTTTGCAGAGGCTTGTTTTGAAGAAATCACACCTTATGGTGGGGGCTCTATTATGTTTTGGGCAGGAATAAATTCAATGGATCGTACAGAGTTAGTCTTCATTGAAAACGGCTCACTAACTGGACATCGATACATAACGGAAGTTCTTATTCCTCATGCACAACCCGCATTGGCCGCTTTAGGCGAAGACTCAATTTTTATGGACGACAACGCTCGCGCCCACCGGTCTGGCGATGTGGAAGCGTATGTGCAAGAGGTCGGCATTCGTCGTTTGGATTGGCCAGCTCGAAGTCCCGACCTCAATCCTATAGAGCATGTCTGGGACGTTCTGAAACGACGCGTGAGATCAGTACAACCGGCTCCGCAAACCATCAGAGAGCTGAAGAATGTGATTACCGCGGAGTGGGAACGTATTCCGCAAGCAAGTATCTGGGATATCCTCGCTAGCATACCCAGACGAATTCAAGCTGTGATTTCAGCTAGAGGGGGTCACACTTGATACTAAACATTTATCTGCTTTTACTTTATTAAAGAAAAAACAAACAAAAATCTTTGTTAACTTTTACTTCACAAGCATATGCACTACTAGCGAGCATACACTACTAGTGAACTTTAGCATTAAAACCCATAAATTTTATCAAATTTTTATGATAATACTGACGAAAACGATTATTTGCTTATTAATTTACAAAATTGTGAAAGTAAAACTACCTATAATTATCAAACAAACCAATAGTAACATTTGAAATGGTTCATTGCTTAGGTGCCCGTTTTTTTTGCAAATGAGTTTATTATACCACATATCTTCAAAAAATCTAGCCTGAATAGATAAAAAAATGTTAAATCCGGCAACAGTAATTAATTGCCAGATTACAATTCGAAGGCTCAAACATTCCCCACCCTAACCTTATCATTATAGGAAGAGGAAGGTAGGGGAAAATAGCCTTTAATGACCCTTTATTTTATCTGCAACTGTGAATAATCGCACTCTTAATAAAACAATGACCTGATCCTACTAATATTATAAAGGCGAAAGTTTGTAAGAATGTATGGATGTTTGGATGTATAGATGTTTGTTACTCTTTCACGCAAAAACTACTGAACGGATTTCGATGAAATTTGGCATACGGGTAGATCATGTCCTGGATTAACACATAGGCTACTTTTTATCCCGGGAAAATATAAAGCGGGACTTTTATCCCGGAAAACTTTTTAAAGCGGGCGGAGCCGCGGGCAAAAGCTAGTACAAAATATTGGCTAGATAAGTTTTAGCAAAATATGGACTCTATCTACATAATCTACAGGGCACGCTACATCGACTAAGAAAAAAATGCGTCTTTCAACATTAGGAATAGGGACAAAATTGTTAGAATTTATGTTCGTTCCCCGTCCAACTTAAAAAAAATGTCGTATACAGTTAGTTTTTATGACGATTGCCACGAGCCAACGATTTTGGATTAGGTCATTGTTTCATTAAGAGTTCAGGCATAGCCGATGAATATCTCTTAACATTATATTACCTACAAGCTAGTTTACTAGTCTATGAGGCTGTTTCACAACTTCTATGTGAATGAAATTGTCACATAAATGTATAAGACGACCAAATTCAAAAGTCATCTAAGCTTTGAAGATAATCAAATGAGTACTATGTATGATTATGTACAAAAATTATAACTGTCAACATTAACCTGAATGCAGTAAAGCCAAGGGCGGCGCCAAGGGGGGCAGGGAGAGGCAGCTGGCCCTCCCTAAAGATTCGGAAAAAGTTGCCAAATGCCAACTATTTAGAAGTTTCATATTTTCTACAGTCAAGAACAGGTGAAGTCTACACTTGGAGTCTGTAACATTATTACAATCGCTGTAGATGTAAGGCCCGACGTACTACGGGTGAAAAGTTTCATGTGCTCTCGACTTTACTTTATTCATACTTTTCTCATTCCATATGCACTTAGCCGCCCCCCCCCCCCCCCCCCCACGACGCGCGACAGGGCGACGACGAGTGACCCCGGAGCTATATCTACCTAAACGTTTTACAAGAAATAACCTAAAAAAAAATTAATTGAAAAATAACTCATAACAATATAATCGTTCCAAATCATGCGGCTTCTATAATTATGGTATGTAATTAGTATGGAACGCTTAAGGCTAACGGTTTATTAACCGACCGACCTTAATAAACCGACTTCAAAACCACTGCAAACCAAAAAATAATTCAACTTTATATTCGCTTAGTATACACGTATATTTGGAATCGGTGCCTAATTTAAATTGAACAATGTTTTCGTATATTTGATCTTGTATTTCCTTGGCTAAGCTGGCAATTTAAATTAGGCATCGACTCCAAATATACGTATATACTAAGCGAATATACAGTTGAATTATTTTTTGGTTTGCGGAGGTTTTGGAGTCGGTTTATTTTTATAAGACCGGTTAGCTTTTTTCGTTCTTGTTATGCCATGGTCACGGGTCTTTAACTTTATTCATGCAGCTGCTTAGACTAGGAATGCTGTTGCCTTTTATTAAGTGGCTATTAGACTTTGATTTATGGGCATAGTTACTTGTTCTTGGTTTTCGAGCCTTTCATAAAGAAGGGTTTTTAAGTAGTTGAATGTTAAGTGCTTTAGGAGAAGGGTGGATGAGGATTCTGTGTTTTAGCCCTGAATGTTACTTTGATACAATTTATGCGGCAAAGGTATGAAGAAAGAAAAAATATGTTAGTGATAAGTTATTAGCATCGTCAAAGAATAGTGGACGATTATAATGGAACTATACTTATGTTAATATATATGACGGAGGACAAGGTCTAGAACTTTTTAAAAAGAGGTGACGTCAGCTCTGCCGACGTCACAGGGTTCCACCTCATCATCATAACCCATGATGTGAGAGTAAAATTCCAAATTGTTCTGCATCCTTTATTTCTGGATGTTCCAAACTTATTTTTGGAGCTCCGAACAGTTGGGAGTCTCACAAGAGACTGCCGTTTCAAATGCGAGGCACCCTATTTATACCAACGATTTGACATCTCGACTAGTTTTTTGCACGATTATTATTTCAAAATACCCGCCGCTCCGTCATATATAATTGGACAGTAGTAGTTAGTACATATTATGTTGAGACACTATTAACTAAATAAATAGAAAAAAATATGACCAATTTATTAGTCATAAATTCGTTTAAACTTATATTAATAGTTCCATAAATATCATTCGACAGCTTTAATCTACTGACAGGCTTTATAAAATTGCGTCACTTATCATCATTGCACTATAAAATATTTATAGTGGCACATTATTCGAAACATCAGAATATGTTTTTAGAACAGCTTAATTAAATGTTTATGTAACTTAAATAAATAAAGTATAATTTAGTTTATGATGCCGTTATTTACATAGGAATTTGATCAACGACAGGGCTTCAACGGTAGAAAAGTACAGATGTACTTTTAATACCCTACCACCAGCATCTGCTGGTGGTAGGGTATTTACTATTTGACTTTCCCCGGAAATTAGTTTTCTAATGGGGGCTTTAGCCCCAATTAGAAAACTAGACAGAAAAATAAAAAGACTTCTGTGTACTTGTAGTTTCGATAATTTTGGTTGTTTTAAGAATTTATAGTACTAGGATGCTTCAAAATTCTGTGGGTGGGAGCCACGCACGTTTGACCACACATAAAGCGTAAAACGCGATATATTAGCACATGTAAATGTTTCGCATTCCGAAATTAACCTGTGTTCTGATTCTGATCTGGATTCACATAAGCCAGCATAATTGTATTGTTTGGGGAAAGATACTTATCTCTCTTTTGTTGACACTCCATCTCATCATCAGATGTAGTTGGGTCACTTCCCCCATCCCAAAAGACAACAGCACTTTAGTATAATATTTTAAAGTACACACACTCACTCACGCCTTTTATCCCCGAAATAGTATGCAGAGGCGCAACTAGTGCACCCACTTTTCGTCGTTATTTCGTCCCATGATGTGATAGGGGGCGAGCTTATCGCCATATCGGGCACCAATTTTAGACTCCAAGCTGATACTGAATAGAAAAACTCTATCACTTTGCGCGACCCGGGAATCGAACTCGAGACCTCAGCATTGCAGTCGTACCGTAATAAAACTACGCCACCGAGGCAGACTAGTCTATATTCTAAAGTATTCTTTGAAAGGATGACTTGTCGGTGTGCAAACGCGGTATGGTACTGAAAATCGGTAGAGTTATCCTACAATCTTTTTCTCTATAAAGTTACCCACTTGTAAAGACTCTACGATTTCTCTGGCATTATGGACGCCTTTAGGCAGCATTGAGCATTACTAACTTACAGATCAGACATAATTATTCGATAGCCCAACCCACAGCGTCTATGGCGTAGCATCAGGGCCTGATTAACCATTAGGCTAATTAGGCTGCAGCCTAGGGCGCGAGGATTGGGGGGGCGCGCTGAAATCGTGTCATCGCATGCACTATTAATCTAGCATCATTGCATCTACCCTACATATTACAACTAGACCGAGCCAAAATACTAAAACTAAATGCGCTGTGAACTGAAAAAGCCTGGGACTCCCTGATTTGTTACTTTAAAAAGCGCGCGAAAAACAAACTGATTTATCACTCGAATCGGTCGGTGGTCGAGCGACTCGCTCGACTGCGATGTTGCCAACTCACTCGTCTCACTCACTCGCTTGGAGCGACGTCAACGACGCGCGAGGACTCCCCAGTGGTTAATAGTCAGTATACTTTGCCGCGCTTCATTCTCTTTCGTTAATCGTCGTTCGTCCGTCATATTATCACGCACTCGAATATATTCGTTTTTTGGTGATTGATATTTATTGTCCTTTCCTTCATATTTCGGTATTTTATTAAGACTATGAGTAGTAATGAGAGTATTTCGCTAGTAAAAAAGCCAAGTGGAGCAGAATACAGAAAAAAAGCAAAAGAAAAGGAAAAGAAGAAAGAAAACATTTTAAAACATACTCGTAAATTGGAAACATTTTTTACGAGCTCTGCAGAAAGGAACAAAACGGTGAAGAATGCTGAACTATCGCCAGCGATTTCTTGCCCTGGTCCTTCTATCGCGGACTGTTCTTACGTTTCTCCGTCCAACACTAGTCCTATAGTAGCGACGACGCCGACGACCTACAATGAAGACGAAATCCTAATAGAAGAAAAGCCGTCTATTCCGTCAAGTGACCCTTTTTTTTTAACGCGGAGAATGTGACTAATTACTACCACCCAGCCTTCAAGGGGAAGACTGAGCGGTTATGTTGGGTTCACCGTGCCTTACGACCCGACGTTAAGCCGCCCGGAGAGATGGAAAACGTCGGGCGACCGCCGGGCCGAGTCCCTAACCTATGTACACCGCACGGCATACCAACCAAAACTCCGCGGTGGCCATCTTCGGCGCATTAGGGACGGCTGCGGGCTTCCTCCGACTCACGTCTAAGTTGTCGTCCGCAAACGCCCCTGCGCGTACCGCTATTGCGGTCCGTCTCCTGTTGTTAGGGGGGCTCAGAAGCGCCCGTACACCGAAGGACGCCCTCGGCGTCAAAGGCAGCGTGAGGCCTAACCGCCACGCTGCCGTCCATCACGTGGGTCACAAAAGTTGGCTAGACTAATAGGTGGACGGCCCCTTCCGCCCACCTGTGACCCCCGGAGGCCCCTATTAGTCGCCTTTTACGACAGGCAGGGGATACCGTGGTGGAATTCTCCAAACGCCCCCAATCCACAGGGCGGGAGACGTCGGTCAGTCGTCCACCCGACGCCTCCTACACGTCTCATCTGGCGGCGGGAGGGATCACCACTACGCTGGCGATCCCTCTCGGCACTCTCCTTCCACGAGAGGACCACCTCGCAGAAGTGGGCCACCACCTGCCAGGCCTCCCGGCCGCCGACCATGGAAACGACCACGGCTGGGAGCGAGAGATCTTCTCCGATGACTGCTCTGAGAGCGCTGCGTTCCTCATACCAGGTTGGGCAAAACTCCAATGTATGTTGGGCCGTATCCAGCGGGCAGTTGTCACAATGGTGACACACGGCCGACACCTCCTTCCGTACCACCCGAAACAGGAACTCACCGAAGCAACCATATCCGGTGAGCACCTGCGTCAGGCGGAACGTTGCCGCTCCGTGGCGCCTGTCCAGCCAATCGGCAAAGACAGGACGCACTGCCTCTACGACCCTGAGCCCCGACGACGGGGCCTCCAGCCTGAGACGTCAAGTGACCCTGGACTGTGGCATGTAAACGATGAATTTCGAGATTATATTGTTAAAAAAGGACTGCAACAATACGAAAAATTAGACTTTTCCAGATCAGAAAGGTAGTATACATACATATACACTCACGCCTGTTATCCCCGAAGGGGTAGGCAGAGGCGCAACTAGTGCACCCACTTTTCGCCGTTATTTCGTCCCATGATGTGATAGGGGGCGAGCTTATCGCCATATCGGGCACAAATTCCAGACTCCGAGCTGATACTGAATAGAAAAACTCAATATGACTTTGCCCGACCCGGGAATCGAACCCGAGACCTCAGCATTGCAGTCGTACCGTAATACAACTACGCCACCGAGGCAGTCTAGAAAGGTAGTATAAAAATTAAAAAAGATTTCTATCTAAACATATGTTTGTGATAAAGCTTGTTAATGGCGAAATTGTGAAGAGAAGCTGGTTAGTATACTCAGAATCCACAGGTCACGTGTTTTGTGGTCCTTGTAAATTATATGGAGGAACATCCATATTTGCCAAAAGTGGATTTAATGACTGGAAAAATTCTAACTGATCATGACAATTCTCCGGATCATCGTAAATGTTTGGGACAATAATATGTATGTAGAGGAAACTTTTACAACGATTGGATACCCAAAATAATCAAACAATATAATGAAGAAATACGTGTAATAGAAACAATTAAGTTTTTAGCTTCTCGTGGCCTTCCATTTCACGGTCAAAATGAAATTATTGGATCTGCACTAATCAGAAATTTTCTTGGCTGTATTGAGCTTATATCCAAATTTGATCCTTTCATGGCTGAGAGTTTGGTGAGATTTGGACAAAAAGGCAGAGGTGCTCCATCGTACTTGTCATCCTCTATAATCGATGAATTTATTTTACTTCTCGCTGATAAGATAAGATAAGATAAGATAAGATAAGATAATTTTTATTTGTATAAACATGAGTATACATACGCACATGAGTATGCAAGATGTTTCATAATTACAGTAGAGACATCATGTTTAGCCGCAGCAGCGGCGTACTGATGAAGTTCGACTTTCGATTATTGGAGAAATAAAAAAAGCAAAATATTATTCGATTAGCATTGATTCTGCTGCAGATATTTCACACACCGATCAGTTGACATTTATAATTCGTTATGTTTTGCCTGACGGAGAACCTGTCGAACGTTTTGTCACCTTTTTACCCAATTGCGGTCATAAAGGTGAAGACATGGGGAAGGCTGTTCTGGCGACAATTGATAAAACTTTGGGACTTGATATTAAAGACTGTCGTGGCCAAAGCTATGATAATGCTAGCAATATGTCTGGTCTTCAGTCAAGAATTAAAAGGCCGTATCTAAAATTTTGACTGTTTCAGCTTACTCTTCATAGTGATTTTTTTTTTAAATAAGCTGATCTGATTAATTTATAATACATTATCGGAAAGACTATTTCAACACTAATAGAATAAACGAGCGAGATTTTTCATATCTTTCTTTAATTTCAAGCTAGCCACCAAGTTCCAACGTCTGTTTCAGAAATTTTGACGTACAGAGACTCAAACTTGTCGTTTTCAATCAAAATCGTGCTTGAAACTAATTAATAAAAATTACTATTTATTGGTATAAAAGTCGCCTAAAGGATAAATGCAACTTCACACACTAGATGACCACGCACATGGTTAATGGCCGCAACAACTAACTTCTCTATAGAAATTAAGCCAATACAAGTCATGCGGCCAAACACGACATGGATTTGGTTTTCTACTTGGTAGCCTGGAGTCACTTGTCATGATTTTGGTCGTATAATTCGCGAGGTCGTATAAAGCGCCTTTATGTACGGTCAGCTAAAAAAATGGTTTGCCACGCTAAGGCTGAATATCTTGTAGATTAATGGACCACATTAGTTGCACTGATCGATCTGAAAACGTTTATAGGTAGAATGAACCATGTTAAAATTTTCACACTAGTAAACAAAGTCAAACTATTATACTACTTTTTAGGCCTACCGTATCACTTACACCTGGCGGGGGCGCGTCCTCATAATTAGCCTAGGGCGGTCAGAACTCTTAATCAGTCGCTGCGTAGCATGATGCGGAGAGTTCCACTGTCAAAAAAACAAACATGAAGCTTTTTTGATGCACGTGGTCAGCGAAACAAAATTATTCATCTCATTTAGTTCTCTAAGCATCGTCAACTCAATAAAATTCGGGTATTGTGGGCGTTCGTGGGCGCAGGCGATTAAATACCATCTAGAGTCTTTATGCCGTTTCCTGACATTAAAAAGGCTGCCTATGCTATCAAACATAACATGTTTCCTAGTAAATAATATCAAAACCGCATTAATTCCACCAAAAGTAAAGCTAACCGAGTTTACGTGGTTAAAATCTTTAACACGATATCTAACGGAAAATAAATTTCTCGAAACCACAACCTCTCGTGTAACATGTAACTAGACGAGGCAGCCCTATTACGAAACTTATTTACATAAACATAAAAAAAATAGGTTGAGGCCCTTCGCATTAAGAACCGGAATTCTAACATTCTGACGAGCTGATAGAGCCGGTTTATGATGATACAAAAAATAAAGTGATTTAAAATTTGATTACGTTGATTTAGTATAGAGAAAGCGTGATGATTAAGGTATAATTTTAGTGATACATTAACTTTGCCCTAGAAATAAAATAGCATGAAATTGATATCAATTTGCATAACATAAAAAATCACGTTTGCCAGTTCTACCTATTATGCTGAAAAATCATTTCCGCAATTTATACATCATTTTCAATTTAATATTTATTTTAACATTTAGGTGGCATATTTGTATTGCAGTACGACTGCAATGCTTAGGTCTCGGGATCGACCCCCGGGTCGGGCAAAGTTTGGTTTTTCTATTCAATATCAGCCCGGAGTTGAATTTGTACCCGATAGGCACCGATAGGAATTGGCCCCCTATTGTGGGACGCAATACGCACGATGAAAAGTGGGTGCATTAGTTGCGCCCCTACCTACCTCTTCGGGGGTAAAAGGCGCGCGCGCTTGTGTATTCTAAATAAAAACCATTTATATTTTTGCATAAATTCAGATTATATCGAATATTTTGAGTATCTAGCAATGCAAAGGAGATGGGATGACCAGGCGAACCTTTCGTTGGCCATACATGCGCAGCTAGTCATAAACTTTTATTAAAACCTATGTGACTTGCTATCGCTGTCATTACATTCTACGATAGTGACATTAAGCGGAGCTCCACAGAAATTGTGATTTGTGTTGTGCTGTATAAAAAGCGACCTTATATACAGCCCTGCACGTGTGGATTTTATTTGTTAAACGTGTGCTATCCGTGTCTACCTCGCCCCCGTTAGAATTGGCAGAAAAAATTGTTTGCGCATTTTTGCCATATCGTGTCCATTGGTTAAATAGTCTAAGATCAAATAAACCAAAAATGATATAATAATGATGTTACGTAATAAAAAATCTTACTAAAATACAGTGACCGTACAGGTCGCTGCTAAAACATATTTTCTTTGTGCAGGTTACCTAATATCCTGCGCGAGCAGCAGTGTCAGTATGGCGGCGTCAGTTGGGCCGCCTATTATCATACCCTTCATGCTGTTCGGTGGCTTCTTCCTCAACTCTGGGTAAGTATACTTTGGGTTGTTTGAATGATTGTATGGGTTATTGTCAGAGCATTATCAGTAAGTACCAATCACAGGCAATAAATAGAACTATAGCAGAAACACTAACTTATCGAAATTGCTTGTCGATCACTTTATGGTCACTGATTATGCCTTTCTTTATTAATAGGTAACGTGTAAAATATAGTTGAAAAATAGAGTTAGATATAGCTATATAGATAAATAACAGTGAGTTTTATTTTCTACTAGCTTTTGCCTACGGCTCCGCCCGCGTTAAAAAGTTTTTCCGGGATAAAAGTCCCGCTTTATGTTTTCCCGGGATACAAAGTAGCCTATGTGTTAATCCAGAACATGATCTACTCGTGTGCCAAATTTCATCGAAATCCGTTCAGCAGTTTTTGCGTGAAAGAGGAACAAACATCCATACATCCAAACATCCATACATTCTTACACACTTTCGCCTTTATAATAAATAGTACTAGCTTTTGCTCGTGGCTCCGCCTGCGTGAATGACTTTTTCCGGGATAAAGTCCCGCTTTATATTTTCCCAGGATAAAAAGTAGCCTATGGGTTAATCCAGGACATGATCTACCCGTGTACCAAATTTCATCAAAATCCGTTCAGTAGTTTTTGCGTGAAAGAGGAACAAACATCCATACATCCAAACATCCATACATTCTTACACACTTTCACCTTTATAATAGTAAGTAGGATTTGATTAAATAAAAACAAGCTATCTACGACCTTAGAAATCTGTTATTTTTGTTCTCATCTAGTTCCGTGCCCCCGTACCTGGGCTGGATATCGTACCTGTCATGGTTTCACTACGGGAACGAGGCGCTGCTCATCAACCAGTGGTCCGGTGTGGAGACCATCGCCTGCACCCGCGAGAACTTCACCTGCCCTGCATCAGGACAAGTTGTACTCGACACGCTTAGTTTCTCGCAAGTGAGATATTGTCACATTTTTTATTGCAGTTAAACCACGAGACGAAAATGCCACTTGCCTGATGGTAAGCGATACGACCACCCATAAACAGTAGCAATGCCGCACATCACTTTTAATTACAAAGTACTGCGTTGCACTCCACTGCACTCGTCACTCTGAGACATTAGACGTTAAGTCTCATAATGCTCAGTAATTAGGGTGGTTACAATGTCCTTCAAACCAGAACATGACAATGCACACACACTGGTGCTCTGTGGTAGGAATAGACATTGTATAAAAACGGCTCTTTAATTAGCAATGGTCCTTAAGTAACGTGAGCTTTAAGCTGTCTTTAAAAGCTAAACACTGAAAGTAACTTATTAAGGTTCCAGGAAACCCCCTAGGAATGATTACGACTACCATGAGATAGTGATTTTGGCCATTGAAAATCTGACATGCGCTCCATTAAATAAAATACTAAGAATTTGCCTAACGTTATGTCTTTGTGTATCTTCTGCAAAGCGATTCATGTTTACTTCTCTCGTCAGGATGACTTCATCATGGACGTAGTGAACATGGTGCTACTCTTCGTTGGATTCAGACTGCTCGCGTACTTCGCTCTTCTATGGCGCACGCGCAGAGCTAAATAGTAGGCACTACGAAGAACCAACAAAGACGTTTTATAGTGATTATTTTTTGCTTACGGCCTTGCCAGCATTAAGATCGTTTGTCGGGATTAATGTAATTATATGAAATACTGCCTATATTACTCAGTACTCGAATAGTGAAATAACTTTAAGAACAAGAAGTTTTAGAGATTACGCCTATAAATAAATTTAAAAAGAGATACAATAAATCTTTATAATATCAATTTAGATTTTTACTACTTATTAATATTTGTTTTACACAGGGTCATTTTGACATAGCTTTACTAAATGGAACCACACACTTATCTTCTTAAAAATAATACTTTTTAGTAAGTTATTTTAACTATAGACGTAAACAAAAAATGTATGTTGCGAACCAAATAAATATCAATAAAATGTCATTTGAAGTTTACACGCCCTAACACTACTACTCACTAAGATGATTATAAGATGTCTCGTCGCAGCAGCTACACAGCGTGTGCGTGAGTGTTTTTCAGTCAGAAAAACACTCACGCACACGCCCTATTCGCACTAAACTACAAATATTTAAAAAAACGGTGAAATTGAGATTTTTTGTAAAAATTATCGTTTTTCATTAATGGTTCTTGGCATAATGTCAGCAGATGCAAAGACGAGTTGATGGTTTAATTTTTTAAAGCAATGTCTAAATAACCTGTATGTGGTGTCCGTGCCGACACCTCTCAACTAAGTGATTTAATCTTTAGCACTTTGATCGAATATAAGATAAGACTCTTCGAGGTGTATGATTATTGAGCTTAATTGGCCATTAGTGTTCTAGATTTGTAGATTAAAAATAAACTGAGAAGCAATACACTTGGTTCAGTTTAGAAAAACTAGCTACGAATCATTATTGCATAATATTTCCTAAACTATAATTATAACCAGTTCTATGTATTAGAATGCCACGCTAGCGTAGTTGTATTACGGTACGACTGCAATGCTAAGGTCTTGGGTTCGATCCCCGGGTCGGTTAAAGTGATATTGGATTTTTTTATTCAGTATCAGCCCGGTACTTTGGAATTTGTGCCCGATATGGCGATAGGCGCGCCCCCTATCACATCATGGGACGGAGAACGAAAAGGATGCACTGTTAGAGCTTCTGCCTATCCTTTCGGGGATAAAAGGCGTGAATATGCATTAATGCCCAAAGACCCATTTTAAGCAATGTATCCACAATTTATAGTTTCATTCTTAAACCATAGAACATGATGAATATAACCTCATAACAAATAAACTGTTTTTATGTTTTTGTTTATTGCATATTTTGTAATTATCTATACGTTGCGTGAGAAATATCACCATAAAACATCATCAAACAAAATATATATGTTAATCATCTGTTTATTTTTAAGATTTTTTATTGACTTGGTTATTCGCATATTCTCATGCATTTTTTTGTTATTTAAGAAATATAGTGTGCGTTACATGTTTTTTTTTTATTTTGCTTAGTTTGCTGAAGTTGTTAGTAACAATATCAAGAAAATTTAATTTTGTTATAATAAGTTGTAATAGTGTAATTCAATTAATAAGTTCGTGTTAAATTGTGGAGTGTAGGTACTGAAAGGAATGCCTAATTTTATTTCTCGAATGATTGAAAGGTGAGCTTAACAAAGTAATATTGAGATAATCTAGTAATTCCATAAGTCTAGAATATAAAATTGTAGTTAACATTAGTTGTGTCAAAATACATTATTACCTTAATTTGTATAAAAAACAATAAATTTATAATGAAAATTACCGTCTTTTCCTACCATTGCATGTTTATTATTGTTTTAAACATTAATTTACCTCTTTAGGTAAGATTCTAATACTTCAATGTCGACATTACAATATGCGATCAGGTAAACAAGAAATCAATAGTCATTGCCGAAGGTGAGTATAGATTAAAGCATTTTAATAGAGCGTTTAAATGGAATAGGATAAAGTTACCAAAATGGAATCCCCTAACGGCTTTTCCTAAGTAACTCCAAAAACATAAATCTGTATACTTAAAAGAAAGTTGTTAGTTACACCATTTATAACTCGAGAACGACCGAACCGATAATTATCATGTGCTTTGATTTTATGGGTTTGTATCCCTTCTGAACAGCGGAATAACTATAAAAATATGGAAAATGTTCACGATCACGGAATGTTTTTTGTTGATTTTGTTTGAAATTTTAAAAAGTGAATATGGCATGTATTTTTTCTTTTGAGAGCCGTCAGTTGCGCAGTCGGAGCGGCGGTCACAAAGAGTATATTATAATGTCATAATATGACCTCTTTTCATTATGTATACGGTTTCGCTTAGCTCTTACGCCATTGATTAGCATCATTTTTGAGTTGTCACCAATGTTTACTTTTCGATTTTTGACCGAGTTTGTATTTGATTTATTCTCTTCATACGAAAATTGTTTCTGAAATTAATCAGCGAAAAGTAATTTTAAAGAGGAGAGTTTCAACTCCCAATTTGTTATGATTCGCCTCATCATTTAGAACATTTTTATTAACCGATTTCAAAAAGGAGGTTCTGTATTCGACCCGTATGTATGTATGTATGTATGTATATACGTATGTAAATTTGTATGGCCGCGAGTTTCTCAAAAACTACTGATCCGATTTGGATGTGGTTATTAATATTCAAATGTATAGTTTTCCGGGAAAGTTTTAGTATATAATTTAAGAAGATTAGAGGCAAGCGCAACACAATGATCGGTCGGTCATCATTAACAAAATAATAATATGTCAACGCAAAGATGATAAAGAAATTATATAATTTACTGATATCAGATTAGATGAAGAAGAAACATACGCTATCAAAATATGATAATAGCACTGATTGTCACAGATTAGAATCAAATACTAAAAACGGCGTTCAACAGGAAACCGTGGTTTTCGTTCTAGTAGACCGAACCCAAAATGTCTGCAGTGCATTCTTTGCCACTCACAATCGATTTGGATGAAAATCTTAAATGTCTCAGGAAGTTTAATTGCAATGCAATGCAATCAGCCCTGTATTAGGTACTGCTGAGCATGAAACTCCTCTACAATTGAAAGGGGTCAGGCCTTAGTCCACCACGCTGGCGTAGTGCAGGAAGTTTAATTAAATGTTCTAAAATATCAGCTATCGCAAGATTATCATATCAAGATTAATTACATAAAAAATTGCTACAAAATTTATTACTTGCTTTTTATGGAAATACTATCATTCCTGGAACCTGTTTCGTAAATATAATATTAGATATTCTAAAATATTGTATTTCAACGGTAGAGTCGTTATGTGATAAAATTACAAACACACTCACGCCTTTTATCTCCGAAGGGGTAGGCAGAGGTACACCTCTACAGGTGTACGGAGAAAAGTGGGTGCATAGTTACAACTAATGCACCCACTTTTCTCCGTGCGTATTCCGTCCCATGATGTGTTAATGGGGGTGAGCCTTTCGCTATATCGGGCACAAATTTCAGACTACGGTGGCGTAATAGTATTACGGTATGACTGCAATGCTGAGGTTTTGGGTTCGATTCCCGGGTCGGACAAAGTGATATTGGGTTTAAAAATTTAGTACCAGCCCGGAGTCTGGAATTTGTGCCCGATATTGCGAGAGTCTCGCACCTTATCACATCATGAGACGGAATACGCACGGCGAAAAGTGTGTGCACTAGTTGAGCCTCTGCCTACCCCTTCAGGATTAAAAGGCGTGGGTTGTGTGTGTGCGTGTGTGTGTGTGTGTGTGCGTGTGTGTGTGTGTGTGTGTGTGTGTGTGTGTGTGTGTGTGTGTGTGTGTGTGTGTGTATGGATGTGTGTGTCTGAAATAATAATACTGTATATTTAGCGCTTTATGCGTTCATTTATAGACTTGCAGTGTTAAATAGACTCAAAGTATCTTAAGTATATTATTTATTCGTTCTTTAGGCTATTGTATAGTGTATATACATGTAGGTTAACATTCCACTATTCTATATAATTTTTAAAGCAAGTCAATGGGTAGGAGGGGGTACCTATGTCACCTGATATTAACATTCCTGCCATGCATAAAATATATCTAAAATGAAAAGAAATTAAAGAGTTTATTCGAATTCATAAAATGGATACATTACTTAGATTCAATAAATTCTTACTTTACCACCAGTTCGGAAAGCAATTTCCACCATAGAAGGATGGGCACGAAACTCTAGGTTTGCTTTTGGTAAAAGCAGTTTTAAGGCATAAATTAGGCACGTATAAAACTTGTATATAACAAAAATAAAAACTACATGTGCTCAACACTCTCAGGGATCAAAAAATAATTTGATGATCTGTAATTTTTTGGTACAATGTCCTGCAAACTAGAATACGAAAATCAATAAAAAAAAAAATCAATCCTCACTTAATTTCCCACTATTGACGCACCTGCCCTCTTGTATCTCTGCACCACTTTAGGTTGACTGATAGAGAATGCCTATGGCATTAAGTCCGCCTTTACTCCATGTAGGTATAAAGTGTAAATAAATAAATACGAAAGTGCTTTCACACTGCTCCTTGAGAACAGAAATACACGTGTTGGTGTTGATACCCACTCAAACGTACTCTCATGTGCGAGGTATAAATATTAGTTTTAAAAAACACGCTTTATAGTAAATCCAACTAAAACACAGACGGTAAATTTTAATAAATTTGAATTAAGAATAGTGTAAATAAGAAAAACGTATTTTATTGTAAAAAAGCTTGGTGTGCAGGGTGTAATAGTTATAAATATTTTATTGACAGATAATATGTGTAGGATTATTATTTTGATAAGATCTTAATAAGCACCACAAGTTTGTACCACCTATAATAGACATAATGGTTTAACTATGCGTGCGTGTAGAACGTTTAATGACCTTTCCGTTAAGGTTTATTTGGACCTTTTTGTTACCAGTGTACTCAAATATATTTTAACAAAACATTATTTCTGTATCTAGAGTTACACTTTTTTGTTGTGTTTTGTAGCTTATGCATATACCTAAATTATCTATATGTTTTGCGATTGTATTTTATAGATTTAACCGACCTATCTACCTGTTTAAATATTAACTTACCTGTGAAAACATGTAAATACGTACGTGTATCACAAACTGGTCAGACAATAAACCTTGAATTATAATTTCATTGGGGGTCATTCCGGAAAATTTGGATATAATCATCCATTATTGAACGTTGTAGTGGTATCATTATTATATGCATATTACATATAATGATAATTAAAAACGTAGACTGCTTTGATGGCGTATTTGTATTACGATACAAATGCAGCCATATTATTCTCTATGACAGTGTAAACCCCAAACACGGCTGTGTTACGGTATGTTCGTGAAATTAACGTGAAATGGTATTCTATATGCAAATTTCTATTGTCACAAACGTGATAAGGTACGGTACGTGCATGTTATGAATAGTCGAAACGTGTTGGCATAGGTCAGGCAAAGTGATATTGGGTTTTCTCCTCAATATCAGCCCAGAGTCTGAAATTTCCGCCCGATATGGCGATATTCTCGTCCCCTATCACATCATGGGATGGAACATACATGAGAAAAGTGGGTGCCCTGGTTGCATATCCACCTACCTCTTTCAGGATAAAGACGTGGTGTATGTGTGTCGAGAACGTTGGTTTCGTCTAGGTGAAAAAGTACGTTATTATATTTTTTTTCACCTGCTCTTTGCAGTCATGGTACGAAAAGGATGTAATGTAGCTTTAACAGCATCTTTGGCGTAGTTGTATTGCGTGAACGTGCGACAACCACATTAAGGCCGTCGGAGAAAGTGATTTTGGGGTTTTCTTATCACCAGCAGCCTGGAGTCTTGAGTTTGGTGTAGGGACATGGGAGGCCACATAAGACCTCAAATGGTGTTTTAAAACTCTACTGACTCCTGAAAAGGAAAGAAACGATTATAATTATGTTATGTTTAGTAGTTGTGACGACGGGGCGATGGTATTAGTCTTAAGGTTTTTTATGTTATTAAAATATAAGACTGGCTTCATGTGGAAGTGCGTTAGCGCGATTTCAATTAGAAAACCACCGCATAGATCTTATTTCGAAACCTAACACTAGGCTATCGATTATGTTACGAGCTTAATGATTTATGGCGTATTGAGAGTAGGTATCTAATAAAATAACGGTAGCTGGAAATCGTGTTACGGTCTAGATTTATTTATGCTGTGTACAAAAATATAGTTTAAACGATCTAAGATTTTAATAAAATACGACTGTGCCGCAATCGTAACAATAAAGTGTTTTAATTTTGCTGTAGGTGTGTTCTATCTACTTCTTCCCGTATTTAGTCATGATATTGTATTTTGACCAGAATTGATCGATTGAAAAAAGAATGCGATTTTTCAATAATATTTCATTAATTTGTCTTTCGCTCTGGACTAGAGTGTAAAATATAACTCCCAACTGTCACCCTGGATCATCGAAAACGAAAATGGTTGCAAGTCTTAGGTACACGAGGTTTTTGTGCCGCGGGTCTTGTTTCAGAAATAAAATTCACAGCGGTGCATCGCCTGGACCCATGTGAATAAACAGTACGCTTTCATTATATTATCTTAATCCATCCATCCTCCATCATCTCCCAGTGACCATCGTGAGGCGAGGTTCGTAACCGCGAATGCCTAACGCGTTCAACTTTCAACATTCGGTGTGATCACAAAATCCTCGCGTCAGTACCTACCAGGACAAATTTTTAAAATCGATTTTTAAATTTGATTATTTCCTACATTAATACCAACGCGGAAGTAAGCCGTTGGTGTCGCCTAACTCATATACATTACACGAAAACCGAAGCCTCGCAAGATCTGAAACAGTTCACTTGGTCTAATAGTGTAATTTGGGTAATAGTTTCCTGTCCGACGGGCTGTATGGGATTTGTCGTGTGGGGGTTATCCAATTTGGGTTTTAAGGGGAAGGGGAAGGTCGTTGAACTCTTCACGTGTACTTAATACCGTATCTACAGGTTGTTTAGAAAGGTTTTTGTGATAGTTTTTTTTGTTGATAGAACAAGTGTCTGCGATTTTAAGTAGAAGGTCCATTGTCGTTTCTAATGGGACATGTTTTGGGACTGAATTACTGACTGTAGTATATTGACATGAAATAAACACAATGTACTCCGATCCTTATATCAGCCAATTCGAGTCAGAGTGATATAGACATGTTCTTCAAACCGAAAAACTTATCTATTTTGATAAACCTCTGCGATCAAGCTTCAATTTCTCATTTAAAATTCACTGTTAGTAGTTTAAAGAAACTTATAGGAAACAGAATAACAAAATCATATAGAATATGTATTACTAACGTAACCATACGTTCTGCTTTGGGCAAGACAGTCTCGCTTCCGGGTTATTTGTCCCGTTGTGTCACGCTAAAGCGGAAATGTCCCGGTTTTGCAAATAGACCAAACGGTAATGCTTAGGAGCCACATGCGTACAACTTACCGAGTAACAACCTATATTCATTGCATTTGAAACGCGCGGGTGACAACGAAAGGCCTCTTTAATTACCTACCAAAAAAAAAACAACAATTAATAATGTGATAAGTTCCATTCCTACTTGAAAATGACGCTCGACATTTTAAAACTGATTTTCTCTGCAGACAAATATCGAACAAAGGCATCTGCAACCGAAAAGGATGTTGACTAATTTGAATTACATATTAATGCAAGGTTCTTGTTTATACATAATTAGCAAAAATAAATTATATTGACTATTAGTTCCGCGATCGTCGATAGAAAAAATAATGTTGTATATTACCTATTTCATTCTTAACTTAAATTCAACACACACACTCACCCCATTCATACCCGAAGGGGTAGGTAGAGGCGCAACCAGAGCACCCACATTTTGCCGTTATTCCGACCCATGGTGTGATAGGGGGCCAGCCTATCGCCATATCGGGCACAAATTTCAGGCTCCGGGCTGATACTGAATTTAAAATCCAATATCACTTTGCCCGACCCGAAAATCAAACGGTAGACCTCGGCATATAATTATTTTCTTCTAGCCACATGCAATTGTAAAGTCTAAAATGCGACGTCATTTTGTTTATGTATTAACATGCAGCAAGCCTGTTATAGGCACTATAACTTTTTAATGTTTGGGAAAAATAAATCATTGAAAATAAAAGTAAACTTCTTATTAACCGACTTCAAAAAGGAGGTTCTGTATTCGATCCGTATGTATGTATGTTTGTGTGTATGCAAATTTGTATGGCCGCGAGTTTCTCAAAAACTACTGATCCGATTTGGATGTGGGTTTCGATGTTCAAATGTATAGCTTTCAGGGAAGTTTTTAGTATATAATTTATGAAGATCTGATGAAGATCTTCAGAGATACACAATGGAATTCTTCAATAACTAACAGCAGATGACTCGCGAATGCTGCAATCGTATATCTATGATGTATTTGTTTACACTATTCTATAATTATCTAACAAAAAAGCAATAAATAAAAACTTTTTAACAAAAAATAAACCGACTTCAAAACCACTGCAGACCAAAAAATTATTCAACTTTATATTCACTTAGTATATACGTATATTTGGAGTCGGTGCCTAATTTAAATTGAACAATTTTTTCGTATATTTGATCTTGTATTTCCTTGGTTAGCTGGCAATTTAAATTAGGCATCGACTCCAAATAGCAGCGTTTTACCAAAAATAAAACGCATATTAAAATACTTACCTCACTGGAAACTTTTTATTGAGAGAGCACATCCGTTTCCGTCAATTCCTACTAGATATTCAGTACTTCTTTTGACTTATTTCCGTTCAGTGGCGCCACCTAGCGGATTTCTTGCCCTTGTGTTTTCGTCAAACATGGCGAGAAATTTTTGTTCATTAGCTCAATAATACCTACATTGACACCAGGCAGAAATTAAAGTTAAAGTTTCCAGTGAGGTAAGTATTTTAATATGCGTTTTATTTTTGGTAAAACGCTGCTATTAAAACACTTGACCGTCACTGGAAACTTTTTATTGAGATCTGTTTGTTATCGCCTGGTGCGACACTGATCTATAAAGGAACGCTAATGTGATAAAGAAATGGATTATAGAAACACAGTATAATTAGTGTTGTGATATATTAACAATAAAAATCCATATCAGATTTTAAATGTAATTAATCGGATTAAACAGTTGGGTAACAGTTCTAGAATCATCTGTTTTAATCACTTCTTTTTTATAATAATTCTTGAAAGTGTTAGCTGATCGCCAATTTCCACGCGCCAGGATTTCGTCTAATGGGCAGTTTTCAAGCCAACTTTTACTGGCTACTGCAGAACGAACACTGCCAGGAGCGGCTGAAATTCCGGCTTCTTTAAATAAAGTCTTTATCCATCCTGCAATCACCGTACGTGAAGCGGGTTTGGCTTCACCTCTCACTGTAATAAATAAATTAAAACAATTTGCAGAAATACGTCTTTCATTAAGCAATGATATAGTTCTTTTTATCCAGAAGATCGGGTTCAAATTTATATTATTAGGATTATCGAGGAGTTTCCAACCAGACTGTCTATAATTGCTGCAATCTGTCTTAGATCCGAATTCAGGCCACAAAACTATACTATCATTGGTTATTATGCAATAATCAGGGTCAGTTCTAAGTAGAGTTAAGTCGTGTATGCGTCTACCTGAGCAGAGTAGTAACAAAATAGCGGTATGACGCATTGTTTGAAAAACGTTTCTCATATCTACCGTGTAATTAGTTAAGAAAGAAATAAGATCACTAACGTTCCAAATTGGTGATTTTATAGAAATTGGATTTTTTGTAGCAATTGATTTTAAAATATGTTTGACGAGGACATGTGAACTTAACTGGCTTGACGACTCAGAGTTACATAATGTAGAAACAACAGACTTATGTAAAATTATTGTGTTGTATGATAACTTATTAATTAAATACAAGTCTGATAAGAATTGGGCTAATTGAGCACCCGTAGGATTGTTTGAATCAATATATATAATAATAATATAATATGACGATTTTAATAGGGATAGCTGCTCGTGGTTCCATTTTTCGAGGTTCTTAGACCACCCCCACATTTCCATACCTCGAGAGTAATTTTCTCTACTTGCGGAGGAGGGAGACTTGTTGTCGTATCGACTAGATGTTTGTGTAGATTTTTCAAGGTTAATGGGGGTGCTAGGGCTCGGTGTTTGAGATCGGCACGCCAAAACACTTTTTCCCATCGCGGTACCACTAACAGAAATACACCTATTGATTGGTTTAGGTGAGTCAGCACACGGGGAATTAGGAACGGCGGTGGAAATACCCAAGCCAGTGGGTAGTTCCATGGAGTACTGAAAGCGTCGTGAAAAAGAGCTTGACTGTCTTTCAGGTCGCGAGACACGTAATTGTAAACTACGTGAGCTGTCGCAGAGGCGAACAGGTCTATTACTGGTGTTCCCCATTTCGCAAATACCACTTTCACACAAGCTGGCAGAAGGTGCCATTCTGGAGGTTGACGGAGTCGCGACAAGCGATCGGCATGACAGTTGTACTTGCCGGGGAGATAGTGTATGAGAAAGTGAATTTGATGCTGATCCAATAAATGCAAAATCTGATAAGTTATTTCTATTAGGGCTAACGATTTCGTACCTCCTTCCTTCCGTAGATGAGCGACCGCTGTTTTGTTGTCGCTTTGTATAAGTATCGAGCTGTGACGTAGAAAATGAGCGTGGTCCTGAAGAACATACAGTATGGCTAACATTTCCTTTTGATTGCAGTGCATGGCTTGTTCTTCTTGTGTCCAAGTTCCTGCAATAGTCAACTCGTTTAGTTGTGCCCCCCACCCCTTTTCTGACGCGTCGGTCGTCAGAAAGTTCACAGGGGGGGGATAATGCAGAGGTGTTGATAAGTGACAGTTTTGGGTCCACCAATAAAGCTCGTCTGACACATTTTTGGGTAAGGGGTGGCCCTTTGGAGATGGACTTAACACAGAGTTCATGAACATTAACAACTGCCGGTGGTTGAGACGACCACGTGGAACTACAAAACTGGCAAAATTTAAAAGCCCTACGAGGCTTTGTGCTTGTTTTAGATCGATCGTGTGTTGTTTGAGAACATGATCTATTTTTTGTAAAATTATAGCTGCTTTTTCTTTCGGCAGAGCCTTTAGATTGTTCCATGGTCTCCATAGAACCCCTAAGTATGTGAGACTTTTTTGAGGACAAAGAACAGATCTTTCGAAATTTATCTGCCAACCTAAATATTTTAATAAATTGACTGCACGTGTGACATGTTCTTGTAGAACGAGTGCATTTTGATGTACGATTAAGAAATCGTCCAAATATACTATAATTCTTACCTTCCATTCGTCCCTTAGTTTCTGAGCAACCCAATTTGTTAGAATTGAAAAGGTTTTCGGAGCCGTGCTCAGTCCGAATGGAAGACAGGTCATCTCGAGTAGCTCGTGGTTGTACACAATGCGAAGGAAGCGTCTGTGGGAATTTGCTATTTTGATATGAAAATATGCTTGAGTTAAATCTATTTTGCACATCCAGTCTTCGGGTTGAAGAAAATCTGGTATGCGATACATATTTATTAGATGAAATGGTTCGGCACGTACATAGTTGTTTAGCGCTTTGAGGTTGAATATAGGACGATTTGATCCGTCGGCTTTGGGAACCAGAAACAAAGGGGAGATAAAACTTGGTGACGGGTGAGCCACTCTTAAAATGCCCTGTGCTTTCATTTTGTATATCATCGCTGTCATTTGCTCTGAAGCAGGAGTATGAAAAGGGCCTTTGGCTAAATTTGGAAATACCAGAGGAGGCTTTCGGAAAAAAGGTATTCGATATCCCTGGATTAATCTTAGAACAATTTCTGGTGATCCCATGTCTTGCCACTGTGTGTGATAAAGCGCTAGGCGACCCGCACGAAAAGGCTTCGAGTCATTGTTTATATCTCTTTTGAGAACCTCTGGACCCTCGATTCGTACCGGAGCGTCCCCTG
Source organism: Lapara coniferarum (assembly GCA_949316025.1). Taxonomy (NCBI): domain Eukaryota; kingdom Metazoa; phylum Arthropoda; class Insecta; order Lepidoptera; family Sphingidae; genus Lapara; species Lapara coniferarum. The sequence goes on along the minus strand of OX438919.1, from coordinate 41,123,211 downwards.
TTATTTGAGCGGTCAATCCGCGAACTACGGTTGTGATATGATCTTCTTCCATAGGAGTTTTGATCGTATTGATTGCCTGTGGCAAGTGCTTCACATCCGTAGTGAGCATATTGATGGCCACCCCGCGAGGGTGGATTATTGCAGGATTGTGACTGCATTGGTAAATTTTGTTCGTGAAAAATGCACCGAGTTCCACGCGATGGAACTACAGGTTTTCGGATGCCCTGCCCCCGCGAGGGGCGGCTGTTAGGTTGAGTTGGTTTTGCTGGTGTATCAGTTCTCAGTGGCCAAAAGGCTTTCCGGACACCTCCTGCCTTTTCCAATACTGCCGTAAAGGATTCACTATCAAATATATAAGTTGATGATGGTGGTATTCTGTTAACAGATGCTTTTACCAAAGGGTCACGGATTTGGCTACTAATGGCCTCACGTCGCATTTCTATGCTTTCAGCCCGGTGACCGCAGACTATTTGCAATAAATCTGAGGAAATTTTATGCAAGTCACCCTTAAGAAATAATTCCTCAACCTTATTATTCAATTTATCGGTATTAAATGAGTTTTCTTTAGCCCAAGATAAAAGACTGCGTATACTTTCTTGCAACGCTTCTTTTTGTTTTAAAATGCCATATGTCAGGGCCCCATACGCCTTTTCAGCATGAGAGAGATGACGCAACGTGTCATACGATTTCACCTCTTCGTTAGTGTCCAGGTCAATGAAGCCTGGAGTATGGTTATATGATTTTTGAGTATCTGCGTATCTAACTTCTGACCATGACGTAGTGCCTAAGCGTTGAACATCGATAAGCATCTTCAAGTAATTATCGGATGTTTTTGGAACAGACGGTTCCTTTAATTTTGTCTCTATAGCGAAAGTAAAGTCTAGACTAGGGCTTTGGGAATCATGTGTGCCTAGTTCATTATATAGTTCTTCACTAACAGCTGAACAAATTGAACCCTCATAAGGGCAAGCATCCTGACTATTTGTTTTAATATAATTACGGAGTTCACCAACCTCTTTAAATAATTTGTCCATCATTCGGTGGTGGCGCTTATTCTTCTTGCGGCGGCGCTTCTTATTTTTATTAACGCAGGAACTCGACGAGCTACTACTACTACTACTGCTGCTGCCGCCACTAGAGCTAGATCGATTTCGTTTACGAACATTGCCACTAGGACCAGCTCCAGCATTTTGGTCGCTATTTAATACAGTTTCATGGATATTATCCATTATTTACTGGCAAAAATATTTTACGAAAATAATCTATTAGTAGGAATAGTGATCCGAACGGAAAAACCGTTAAAAATTTGATCACGTAATCTATAAAGTTAAGTGAAACACTTACGTGCACGTTTCTCACTTTTAACACAAAAAATGTATTAAAATTATTTATTAATAAATTTTCACTTATTCACTGGTAAAATATAAACGCGAACAAGTTAATTCGACGGAAAACGAAACGCTAATGAACAAAAATTTCTCGCCATGTTTGACGAAAACACAAGGGCAAGAAATCCGCTAGGTGGCGCCACTGAACGGAAATAAGTCAAAAGAAGTACTGAATATCTAGTAGGAATTGACGGAAACGGATGTGCTCTCTCAATAAAAAGTTTCCAGTGACGGTCAAGTGTTTTAATATACGTATATAGGAAGCGATTATAAAGTTGAGATATTTTTTGGTTTGCAGTGGTTTTGAAGTCGGTTTATTTTTTGTTATTTTAAATTCTGTAAACCGCTGAAGCCAATGTTGTGGAAGTTTGAGAACTTATTAATATACTTTCAATAAAATTTCCCAAAGATAGAGATATTTTTAAACACGCACAATATCGTTCAAAGGCACATATTGATTAAATGACAGATACTGTGGACAAATTTAAAAAATCGTTCATTATGTTATATATTCTAGATCCATTAGCTTAGGCCATGAGATTAGACAGCGTTATCTATCATTTTAATAAAAAAAAGTATTAACAGTAACTCAGAATAAGGACTATAAAACAGTAATCGCAGCTCTAGCAGTAATAAAACTTTGGCAACGCGTATGTCAAGGATTACATTGCTACATATTCATTACTGTTTACATAAATTCAAGATTAAAATATGCACATGTTTATACTTTATTGATTTGTTAAATTTAAAAGCATTAAATTATTTTTTATAAATTATTTTATTAGCATAGCATTTTATTAAATTTTATTAGAGAAGTATATTGGAAACAACATATTAAGCTCTATAATGATTTTATTAGTTTAATATTTTCTCCCAACGCGACGTTTAAACTTTCATCATCATCACCATCATCAGCCACATGACATCCACTGCTGAACATAGGCCTCCCCCAAGAAGTTTATAATATAACTACTCCCCTAAAGATTTCCAGACGGACCTGTCAAAAGCGGCCTGCATCCAGCGCGTTCCTGATATAATTATGATAATATAATTATTATAATTATGATACATCTAAAATAAAATAAAAATATGAACCTCGGCTTTGTATCTAATTGAAATATACTAAATTAATTTGTATTTTATTTGACCTAAATACCAATATCTAGGTTATTCATTTGAAAGTTAAATCTATTATGTAGAGTTTTATCATCCACGTACAATTCAAGCATCGTATTTTTGTCGATTTATTGATTTCTGTAACAAATTTTTCAATGAATAAATCTTAAAACTATAATGTATAAAAATCTTTTTTACCAAACGACGCGACTAGTGAGTTTACTATAAGCATGTTTTTCTTTGTAGACATTTTAAATACTATTTTCTTGTAGAACGGAGGCAGCTATGTATTGGCGGTCGACGCTGGCCGAGAGAGCATCCTCTCCGTCTGGCAGTGGCAATGGGGACACCTACTTGGCGTTCCTACGGCCTTTACCAACTGTAAGTTTAAACTTTACGTTGTTGTAAATTTTTTATACATAGTTCAAAAATGAAAATACATGGAGCGACCAACACCCCAGTCCGGCTCGGGGCCATGAAGGCTGCAAAGCCTTCGAAATGTCAAGTCAGGGGTGAAAATTCATTTAAAGGAGATGTCCGCTTTTTGTGTGGGTGCCTAGGCCTAACGTTTCCAACCATTACCGTGATTTTTTATTTATTTTTTCAATTTAACCAGTCCCAACTTTGTGGATATTAAAGGGGAAAAAACATCGATCTTGGGTTCATGGATCCATCCTACTAATCCTACTAATATTATAAAGGCGAAAGTTTGTAAGAATGTATGGATGTTTGGATGTATGGATGTTTGTTACTCTTTCACGCAAAAACTACAGAACGGATTTCGATGAAATTTGGCACACGGGTAGATCATGTCCTGGATTAACACATAGGCTACTTTTTATCCCGGGAAAATATAAAGCGGGACTTATGTCCCGGAAAAACTTTTCAAAGCGGGCGGAGCCGCGGGCAAAAGCCAGTAAAATATATTTTAGACGCCTCCATTTATAAATCACTCTTTTAAAATTCGTTCATTCTAAGTAGAATTTTTCAGCAAAATAAAATAACATAAATCTCAAAATCGGAGGACTTTACAATTGTACGATCTACTGTACAAGGTCCAGTTTTTGGGAGTACTTTCCAAATATATATAAAGCATCTTGGTTAGAATTTTAAACGCGTTTATGGACATATCCTTTATCTCACAAAATCGACAGGTAATAATGATCATTTGTTTTCCAAATTTATTAAGCAAAAATTTCAATAAACTTCAGATAGTGACACAAAATGGTACAATATTTATAAGTTACAACTGTCATCTTTGGTGTCTGTTTTTGTATATTGACTAGACAAGCCGTTCGCCTGATGCCCTTGTGTTACAAAGTACTGTGTGGCATTCCACTGAGCTCGTCATCCTCAGACATAAGATGTTAAGTCTTATTATGTCCTGTAGTTACACTGGCTACAATGTCCTTCAAACAGAAATACAACAGTTTACAAATTATTAAGAGTTTACAAATTATTAAATCAGAGAATAGTTTTTTTACGATTTAGACGAGTTTATCGCCTCCTTGGCTTAACAGTAACTGGAATGTCCATGCTTCATTTCCGTGATGGATATACACTTTGTATGTGATGTTTGCTAACACGATTTTCTCAGGATGGGATTGATCAAGAATCTATCAGCCACACACCCAGCCGTAAAGACTACACACATCTAGCCTTTATGCTCGAAAGGGTAGAGAGAGGTGCAACCGGGGCACCCAAAAAAATAAGCCAAATGTTTTCTGCGGCATATCTACGTGGAGACTTATTAATCCCACATTAATGTGGCTAAAAGTAATTAGACGACGACCTTAATAAAAATATTGCAATTTTGAGGTCTCAGGGTCACTCGCCGGGTTGGGCAAATTCATATTGGGTATTTGGAGTATGGAATTTGTGCCCGATATGAAGATCATGGGACGGAATCAGGGCCGCGCCGTCCATCTGTGCGAAGTGTGCAGCGCACACAGGCGCCAAGGCAATAGGGGCGTCGGAATCAGGATGACATGCCAACGTTAATCATTGAAATTATATTTGTTATACCACATTTGTTGTAGTTACTACAACACATTCTTTATAGTTAAATAGGTTAGAAAGTAGGTACAAGTCTCTCAAGACAATAGACACGCCTGAGGGTTAAATTTTAAACTACTTGAATTCTGGCCCCAATGTTTATGAGCTATTTGTTAAAACCAAACCGCCGCAGTCGCTACAATAGCCAACTACATATTATCTTATTACAAACTATTAACAATAGGTCATTTTATTAATTAATACTTACAAAAATGCTCCACGTTTGACAATAAAAATATTAATGTCGAAACAGGACAATAAAAATCAAAGGCGCTTCATAGATTTCGCACTCAGGCGCTGTCTTGGGTAGGCGTGGCCCTGGACGGAATAGGTACGCACAACAAAAGTTGGTCTTACTAGTTGCGCCTCTGCCTACAGCTCCGAGGATAAAAGGCTTGAGCATGTTTTAGGCATAATTAGTATTTCAAGGATTATTTATTGGCCACAAATTATATGCCACTCTGATTTTGTGGTGATTTTGTAATAATTTATAAATATAGGGTGTCCCAGAATTAACGGAAGTATCTGCGGTAAAGTGCTGGCAACGCAAAAAAAAAACAATTTGACAGTTGACAGTTTAGGGTTAGTAAAAATGGAGCGTTACGTAATAAAAGAACGTGTTGTTGAAAATAATTACTAAAGTTTTGCGGCCGCAGTACGAAAATTTCATACAATATATATATATATACCCGACATATATATATATATATATATATATATAGAGATAGCTTGACGGTAAATGTTGATCAGAGGCGACTTCACGTGAGCACTTTGTTGATCCAAAAATCTATGTTGATCCGGCGCCTTTTGTTGATCCAATATGCATTTCTGGTAACTAATGTGGCTCCAACCGGATCAACATCTGCAGACATGGGACTGCTGATAAGAGTTTGCCGAAGTTGATCCGATATACAAATCCACCTTGCGATAGTTACGGAAAATGTTGATCCGATTTAAATGAGCCAATCAGAGCACAGCAAACAAGCAGATTCAGATCAGATTGGCTGAGAGCATCCGTGACGTTTTATACACATCCAATTAATGATATTTTATTCACAGTATCAACATGTTACTAATACGGTGTCACTGAGCCCAATGGTAATCACACTAATATTATAATGGCGAAAGTTTGTGAGAAAGTGTGTGAGCATGTTAGTTACGTCTTCACGCTCAAACGGCTGGACCAATTTTGATGAAATTTGATATAGCCGTAGTTGACACCCTGAATTATTACATAGACTAACTTTTATTCCGAAAAGTATTCCTGCTGGAATTTAAGCCGCGACTAACACAGCGGAGCGCAACTAGTCAAAGTATAAAAAAGTGATGCTATCTAAAGTGTCGTAGATTGTTTTATACTCCATGTGAAAGAGATAATTTATGTATATTTTTTGACTGTATTTTTTACTCTGTGATACAGGACTCTTACATTCCTTAAAAAGCTATTCAACTTCGTTCTGCTCCAGGGTACAACGCCCAAGGCATGGAACAGGAGTGTGGTGGTATTGTTCTTAAAAAAACGGTGATAACGCCTTTTATAAGAATTACAGACCCATCTTCTTGAGCCATTTTTACAAGCTGTTCTCAAAAGTCATCACGAATCGTCTCAAGCGCTGGCTAGATGACTTCGAGCCTCCCGAACAAGCCGGATTCCGTAAAGATTATAGTACAATAGGCCACATCCATACGCTGCGGCAAGTTATACAAAAAACTGGGGAGTATAACTTACTACTTTGCTTAGCGTTCATGGACTATGAGAAAGCCTTAGATTCGATCGAGACCTGGGCTGTGCTGCAGTCTCTACAGCGGTGCCACATTGATCATCGGTACATCGAAGTGTTGAAGTGCTTGTATAAAACGCCACCATGTAGGTCCGAGTACAAGAACAGAGTTCGAAAGCTATTCCACTACACAGAGGCGTGAGACGGAGATGTTATCTCTCCGAAACTGTTCACTGCCGCGTTGGAAGATGCTTACAAGCTCTTGGACTGGAAAGGACTCGGCATCAACATCAATGGCGAATACATCACTCACCTTTGTTTTGCCGATGACATCGGTGTACTGGCAGAATCGCTGGAGGGTCTGACCACAATGCTCAACCGAGTTTCTCAACTGGTGGGTCTCGGGATGAACATGGACAAGACCGAGATCATGTCGAATGTTCATGTTGTGCCAACCCCGATTATCGTTGGGAGCTCAATTCTCGAAGTAGTAGACGAGTACGTCTATTTAGGTCAAGTAGTCCAACTCGGTAAGTCCAAATTTGAGAAAGAGATCAATCGACGAATCCAGCTCGGATGGGCAGCGTTCGGGAAACTAAGCAAGGTCTTCTCGTCCAAAATACCTTAGTGCCTGAAGACAAAAGTCTTCAATCAATGTGTGTTACCAGTAATGACATACGGCACTGAGACGTGGCCTCTGACTATGGGCCACCTAAGATGGCTCACGGTCACTCAGCGAGCTATGGAAAGGGCTTTGCTAGGTGTTTCTCTACGGGATCGAATCAGAAATGAGGAGATCCGTAGAAGAACGAAAGTCACTGACATAGCCCAATGGATAAGCAAGCTGAAGTGGCAATGGGCAGGGCACATAGTTCGAAGAACTGACGGCGGATGGGACAAAAAAGTTTTCGAGTGGAGACCACGTACTGGCAAGCGTAGCTTCAGCCGTCCATCTGCAAGATGGACCGATGACTTGTTAAAGGCTGCAGGAACGCGCTGGATGCAGGCCGCTTTTGAAAGGTCCATCTGGAAATCTTTGGGGGAGGCCTATGTTTAGCAGTGGACGCCATACGGCTGATAATGATGATGACGATACCGGATGATAGACCTCGATGATTGTTCTGTGGAAATGGACACACAAATTTGCTGCATGAGAATGGACGTTTCATTTTTTGTCTCCCACGAAAAGTCGCCCCTTTCTATCACACTAAGTTGTTTTAATACCCATCCGCTTTAGACTTGAAAATATGTTAAATGCTCATAAAACATTTTTGCAAAACAGAAAACGCTTAATTATAAATGTGTTACCTAGTACTATACTAAGCTTTACCTTAAAAGAGACTGAAATCTCAATGTTAAGAAGTTCAAAATAGCGACCTCTTTTCTTAAGTCTATTATTAGATCTGTCTTTTACTATAAATGGCATGCCCAAGTATCGATTTTGACGTCAATTGTCCTTAAAACAAAGAAATTCAAAATTGCGGCCACTTTTTTCAATAATAACATTGGATCTGCCCTTTGTACCTAAGGCCATGCTCAGATATCGATTTTGAAGTCGATTGTCCTTAACCCCTCGGCTACCGTCCGGCCAGATCGGGCCGGTCTGACAGCTGTCAAACTCGATATGTGTGCGTGTTGACGCGCCTTATGTGTGTGCGTGTAGGTCGATTTTCGCGTGTTGACAGACACGCGAAAATTGCGCTTGCGCCAGTGTGACCAGCGCTCCGGGCTCGAGGGGTTAAAAATAAGAAATTCAAAATGGCGGCGATTTTTTTTTAATCTAACATTAAATCTGCCCTTTGTACCTAAAGCCATGCCCAGATATCGATTTTGAGGTCGGTTGGCCTTAAAACAAAGAAATTCACAATGGTGGTATTTTTTTTAAATCTAACATTAAATTAAAAAAAAATACCACCATTTTTATGATAATTCTCCCGTGGGAAAATTGTGTGTCACACATGCGCGCGCATCGTAAAACTTCACTCCCATACATTTTTCATAACGCGCTTAAAGAAGTATAACTTCAAAAACAGGAGAAAACAGTAAAACAGATTTTGCCGCTTTGTATTTCAGTACCTATTCGTCAATTTTGGCTCCGGATCAACTTAGTCGCAGTAAATGTAGCATATAAGTTAAATATATTCTGGATCAAAGTAATCACATTCAGTATCATTTTTTTGACCGTTAATGGATCCACAAATGTTGGTCAAAACGTCGACGAGTATGTTGAAAACCTGTGAGTGCAGATCCACCGACGTCACACGCGCAACAAACACGGATCAAAGTATATCAGTTTGCGAGACTCGGAGCTGAGCAAACACGTGAAATAGGTGGATCAACAATTGTTCTAACTTCACACTGGAGCAACATTTACCGTAAAAGGATCATTATATATATATATATATATATATATATATATATATATATATATATATATATATATATATATATATATATATATATATGTGTCGGGTAATTCCTTTTTATAAATCTCATTGAGGTTGCCTGAATATATTACGACGGGTAAGATAAAATAATAATCGTGAAGACTAGTTTGGTGCAGTTCAATACTTTGTGGTTACTATGGAGGTTTTCATATCGGACAGTGCTTAGTAAAGCGGTTACTATGGTAATTAGAGTTGTTACGGAATGAGTGGATTACAATGGAGAAGTTTGCTTAAGTAATTGCCTCAATATGCAATGTGTTATAATAACCAAAGTTAATAATGAATCCTGACGTGGTATTGTACTCTGTGAATACTCGATTACATAATAATTGACGAACGAACAATAAATAGCCAGTTGAAGAGAATTCATATGTGACTTTTATTATGTGAACCTATGTGTACTGATATCGGCCGTCACTGTGTCTCCGACATCAGAAGTGGGATGAGCCTGTTCCCGCAAATGCATGAAATGCAATAACTGTTACTATGAAGATATTAATTACCTACCCGCCACTTACGTGAAGAAAAAGAAATTGCACAAGTAATATCGGAATAAGAACTAGACTACAACGTGAATAAAAGTGGCCACGTGTGAAACATAATCATCGCATGTTCGATTGTGACGTCATGTGCATATGACTTCGAATTAACGAGAATCTGCGTGTGTACCGCGATTGAACTGTTGATGTTCAAATGTTCCTGTTGGTGTTCAAATGTTCCTGTTGGTGTTCAAATGTTCCTGTTGGTGTTCAAACGTTCCTGTTGGTACTCGAGCGTTCCTGTTGGTGCTCAAGCGTTCCGGTAGATGTGCTGCTTATGGTGTGTCGTAGTTGGTGTCCCCGGCAACGTGACTGCACGGTTGTCTAGTACCGGTTGATGACAACTGCTGCATCGCGTATCACGTGTGGCTATCTGTGACGACGGATATGATGCTTACTGCAGCGGTAGAGGAAGTTTGGTATTGTATGACCCGTAATCCTTATTTGAACGTTATAGTTTAGTTTATTATTATTTTTGGTAATCTCTAAAAATATTTGATTATCGTTTACTAGTCATGTACCTAGTTCTTGGACGTAACAATCAATGTGTGGGTGTAAGTAAAGTACCGTAAATAGTGTAAAAAAGAAAAGTATAGCCATTTTCATGTGTAATTTGCATAGTGGATGTGTTTCTGTTTTGGTTTTTCTTTGCTTGCAGGAACAAGAGATCTGTGTAATGTGCTCCCAGTGCAGAGCAGAGTACTTCAGGCTGTGCGGAGACGCGCGGTCCATGTCGTGCGGATACGCGCACTCCAATCTGCGCAGATAACGGAAAGGCACGGAACTGCGCGCTCCTGGCGATGCGGTGCGCTGCTGAACTGCGCGCTTCTCGCGCTGCTGAACCGAGTACTCTTGGCGATGCGCACTCTGGTGAGAAGTTTTCATTTTGTTGTGTGTTGAGATTTTCCTGTGATTTTTTTGTAAAAATGTCTGAAGGTCAAGTAGTGATTGAAACGATCAACGGTAGAATAAAGTAGATGCGGCTGTTGATTAAAGTAATAGTCAACACATTGCTTAGTGCTCGCGGGAGAGAAGTGCGGGAAGCTCGATGTATGCTATCCTAGTGCGGATTGTGCTCGGAGGAAGCACACGAATGGGAAACTTGATGTTTGCGTGTCCTAGAGGGGAACGTACGATGGAGGGATATCCCAGAAGCCTTATGCGTAGTAGCATAACTAGGTACTGGAACGCACGATGGAGATGTCCCGGGAGGATCGTGCATAGAGGTACGATGTCTGAGCGTTTAGCGTATCTTGAATTCGTGTAGTAAATTGAACAAATAAAAAATAAATAAAAACAATAACAAGATTTGTGTTGTAAAATGTACCTTCAGCTATTTTGGTAAAATTTTCAACTATAATGTCTCATGTGTGCCTGGCTGATCTCCGTTGAGATTGGCTGCCGTGGCCGAAACTGGGCCTTGTATTGCGAGCGTACATTACAATATGTTCACTTTGTGTCCTGTGTATTGCGTGACTATAAGGTGATCACCTACTGGGTCTAAATCATTGTAGCAAATTTGGTACTGATGGTAATCTAGAATAACTGAAATAGTCATTGTAGTAGCATAACGAAGAGTCTTAATGTAAGGTCAGAATAGGCCGAGCGATGTGATGCTGCCGCGTATATTTCTGTTTGCAGGAATTGGAAATTGCTGCTGGTGGTGCCGCGTGTGACGTGTCCGTTCCGGTTCGAGGATGGTGTGCAGTGCAGTGCAGCTACTGAGCCGCTTCCGAGGGAAGATTGCTGCTGATTGTCAATGACACTGATCTCCATTTAGATAAGAATTGTTTGCATTGTATACAGTTCTAGTAACTATTGGACAGCTGTATCCTTGAGAGTTTGTTACCGTCACTACTTCTTTCTTGTTAGGAGGTACTAGGAAGTGATGGCGGAAGGGCGTTTTGTGGGTGCTGTCTATTTTGTAAAACGTACGTAAGAGAACGATCACATGTCAGGAGATCCAATTCACTATACGTGATTTAACAGATTTTTAAAATTAGAATTGTTTCTTAAATCCCTTGCACTTAGGGAGACACATTGCGAGCTTTTCCTTAACCTTTGAACAATAGAAGCAACTGACTAGTAACTTGTGCACATGGTCACAGCGATGACTTTCTTTGCCTATCGATTAAGTTCCCGTGACCATAATATTAACAGTTCCAAGTATGACTACAGAGATAATTTTAAATTCACGGCAATATTAATTCCTAAGTTTTAAAATTTCGGTTGGGTTCTTGCACTTTAATTAGAATCTTAAATTGTCATTTAATTAGTCGAAGTGTTAAATTTTCATGATGTTATGAAAAGTGCGTTAGCGAAAAATGCTTGAAGGTTAAGTTTTGAGATAATCGATTAAATTGAAGCAGAGATAAGTAGTAGTTTATCTAAGCAGGCGAGTTGGCCGTTTAGATGTAGGTAGTAGTTTATCTAAGCTGGCGAGTTGGCCGTTTAGATGTAGGTAGTAGTTTATCTAAGCAGGCGAGTTGGCCGTTTAGATGTAAACAATGGTTTGTCTAAGTAGGCGAGTTGGCCGCATAGACATTGAACGGCGAGTTGGCTGTAGATATTAGATGCATTAAGCTTATTTAGTGTACGACGTTAGAGCGTTAGATGTCGCTTGAAATACGTGTAATAAACTGAGTAGGTGAGAAATCTAGATTTATGTTGTAAGTGAACCTTCAGCCATTTTTGTAGCTTTTTGTTTCAACTATATTGTCTTGAAGAGTGTTAGTAAATTAACGTGATGATCGTACTTTGTGTCACATTCAGAGCAACACACGAGGACGTGTGTATTGTCAGAATGGCCGTGTCGGGTAATTCCTTTTTATAAATCTCATTGAGGTTGCCTGAATATATTACGACGGGTAAGATAAAATAATAATCGTGAAAAGACTAGTTTGGTGCAGTTCAATACTTTGTGGTTACTATGGAGGTTTTCATATCGGACAGTGCTTAGTAAAGCGGTTACTATGGTAATTAGAGTTGTTACGGAATGAGTGGATTACAATGGAGAAGTTTGCTTAAGTAATTGCCTCAATATGCAATGTGTTATAATAACCAAAGTTAATAATGAATCCTGACGTGGTATTGTACTCTGTGAATACTCGATTACATAATAATTGACGAACGAACAATAAATAGCCAGTTGAAGAGAATTCATATGTGACTTTTATTATGTGAACCTATGTGTACTGATATCGGCCGTCACTGTGTCTCCGACATATATATATATATATATATGTTCGGAATAGCGTTTTAAATTCATCAACTGTGAATAGATTAATTTAAAAATTCAGGGAGACTGGATTAGTTGGAGTCTCTAAACACACTGGTCGTCCAAAAACATGCCGTTCAAATATCAATATCCCTAAATAATATAAATAACCCTTTTTATGCACTTTATAATTTAATAAAAAAAAATCATAATACTAAAAACTACGTTTTCTATTTAATTCAAATCTTGCGTAATTTTTGGGGACAACCTATAGATTAGTCTCACTTTATTTCCAATCAAAACTATTGCGCTATTACCTTTTTAATTAACGTTTGGAATTGAACGAAAATCGTTCCCAATTAAAATATTATTTGAATAACGTAGCTGTCAGAGACCATAAATAGAATGAACATTAAATCAACAGAGCCTATTTTGAATATACTATATGATGGTGTAAATTCGGAGTTTATGGATCTTCTCTGATCCAGCAACCCCAATTTACACCTGCTGCCAGCCCAGATTGCATGAGATGAGGGCAGGTGGTCGGTCGCAAAAAGCCAAAATTTTCTGCGACCTAAAAGCCTACTATGCCAACCCCACACAGTGGGATAAACAGTATGATAGCAGCAAATATATAAACTTATACCTATAGTACTTACAGTACTTATAATGAAAAACATAGAACGACAAACGTCCTCTAAATTTGATAAAATGTAGAATATTATTTGTTTACTATTTATTTGATACGCCTGTGTCATGCCGCCGTGTTATCTATCATACAACCTTTTATTACTGGGCTAATACCACGGAACAACAAACTATTCTTAACCGTCTAATTTTCCCGTCATTCCTATTTGACTTACGATTTCATAACCAAAGGGACAGAACAGAAGTATCATCATCCTACTCTAACTATGCTTACCGTCCTTCTCTAACCTATAGAACAATGTTAAAGTAACGACTTATTCGTCGTAGGCAGTCGCGTATACAGCAACGTTGTGACGTTACGCACGATCGGTAAAATGATCGGGCGGATATTATCGAAGAACGCGTTCCAAATTCGAATTTGAATTTTCAATTTTTGAATTCCATAAAAGAAAGTGACAAAATGGGTAAAAAGTCGGACGGTCCTGAGACGCAAAGTGAACCATCTCCGAAAAAGGGATCCATTTCTTCTGGGTCAACAAATGAATCGTATGTAAGTAATAATTATATTTTCACCAAAATAGTGATTGATAAAATTATATGATATTGATGATAAACATTGATGCAAAAAAAATAACTTACATCGAAGCTGTGCCATCACGTGGTAAGTACTTAACTCTAAAGTTAACTGTATTAGAAGTATAAAGTCAAGAAAACTAACAACGCGGTGTCGAATTGAAGTTCTTTCATTGTACACTTACAAATGGCGACGCATTTTGGTCAATTATTGTGCAATATGGTATTTAGTTTTATATATTTAAATTTACTTACCTCATTTATAACCATTAGCAGACGAAATTCTTTGCAATAAAATATTATTTATATGTTTTAAATATATTTGGATCATAATTAGAAATATAATATTTTATGTCGTTTTAGTGTGCGTAGACCTTGAAAAGAATTGCGTGAACATCTTCTAACGGAAACGTTACGAACAAGATGAAACACATAACGTATAATATAAATTAGTAATGTAGTTAGGTGTATGTATCCCTATTATCGATAATAATATAATAATAATAATAATAATACCAGCCCTGTATTATATACTGTCCCACTGCTGGGTAAGGGCCTCCTCTACTACTGAGAGGGTTTTAGGCCTTAGTCTACCACGCTGGCCTAGTGCGGGTTGGCAGACTTCACATACCCTCGAAATTCTCATGGAGAATTCTCAGGCATGTAGATTTCCTCACGATGTTTTCCTTCACCGTCAAAGAGAACGATAATTGATAAACAATACACACGTAACTTCGAAAACTCAGAGGCGTGTGTCTTGGGTTTGAACCTCCGGCTATTGTCTCGGCAAGCCGTTCCATTCCCAACTAGGTTATCGTCCACTGTGTATGAGATATAGAAAAAACATAAAACAAACATTTAAAACATTTTTCGGTGGATAGCTTAACACAAGATGTTCACAGCACTTAATCATTGCTCACTATTCAAAACGGATTCCCGTTTTGAATAGTGAGCAGCTAGCTTAGATAACACCCAGAATTAAACTTATCATATAGAATCGACGAGGACTGATATAAATACATAATGGCTCATTTACACTCTCGAGAGTGTAAATAAGCCATTAATGTATTTCAATTTGACATTACAACGTTGCCAGTAAAATAAAAGTATAATAAATTGGTATATGACATAACCGATGATACAATAAAATATATTAATGCAATAAAAATTCCGCGGCGAAATAAGTTTTAAATCTATACCACTGCAGTGACGGGACATTTTAGCAATAACAGTATTTGCAATGCAAAATACTAAATACCTTTTTCTTTTTTGTATTTAAATACTCTTTTAGAAGAGCATTTCCTGTTTTATTTGAAATAATTTTAAGGATATATTTTGTTTTTGCAAAATGCAAATTACTTTTGATAAGTTGTATCTACATACAGGAAGCCAAGCCCGGACTGGCAGGAAAGAGGAGACAAATAAGATGAGAGGACAATACAGACCCTAATCTAGCTAACCTAGTATTATTTTCGACAATAGATAGGTATTGGCGAGATTGTATTAATTACAAAGGAGATGTCCGCTTTTTGTTGGGTGCTGGGCCTCTAAATTTAACCAGGCTAAAACTTAACTTAAAGGGGAAAAATCTGGATTTTGGATCCATTACAAAAAAATTTTTTTAGACGTCTCCATTAATATCTAATTTTTTTAAAAACGTTCATACTGAGTGCAGTTTTTAAGTAAAATAAATCACAAAATCGGAGTGCTTAAAACTCAAAATCGGATGTCTAAAACTCAAAATCGGAGGTCTAAAACTCAAAATCGGAGGTCTAAAACACAAAATCGGAGGTCTAAAACTCAAAATCGGAGGTCTAAAACTCAAAATCGGAGGTCTAAAACTCAAAATCGGAGGTCTAAAGCACAAAATCGGAGGTCTAAAACTCAAAATCGGAGGTCTAAAACTCAAAATCGGAGGTCTAAAACTCAAAATCGGAGGTCTAAAACACAAAATCGGAGTCTTTAAAATTAAACGATTTATTGTAAAAAGCCAATTTTTAGGTGTTCTATGATCTATCCAAATACATATATCTAAATTGTCTTGGTTAGAATTTTAGAGCCATTTTTAGACACGTCCATTACTTTGTTCACTCATTTAAATATATATATTTTTTTTCATTTATTCGGGATAATAAAATTGTTGTACATTTTTACAATTCTATAGTGATGACCCACAACACTATCCACAGATTACTGATAAGTGTTGCCTTTAAGCTGAAACTATTTTTTTAGTACGTAATGTAACTCACACTATGATGGACATATACTTTCCTACCACTTACTATTAAGTAGAGGCTGCTGCCTTAGTAAAAGAAGTTTAATGGCTGTTGCTTTAAAACTTGCCGCGGGTGTAGAAATTATGTCGATAAAAGAGAATACATAGTTGTATGTTTCAACGATCCTACGCAATTGCGAACGCAGTCCAACATTAGTTCGACATGATCCATTATTACAGGTGAAAGCATGTAATTAGCAACTTAATCTAAAAAAAAACGATAGCCTAGTTGGGAATAGAACGGTCTGCCGAGACAATTTCCGGAGGTTCAAACCCATGGCGCACACCTATGACTTTTCAAAGTTATTATTAAATTAAAGGGCTGGTATTATTATTTAATCTTAACCTATCGCTAAATTTACTTTATTAATTTGTTATTAGTCTGTTCTGGTTTTTTTTATCTTAAAAATTACTCAGTCGCAGCTCGGAGTCAGGAAGTTGGCGGTTTGATACCGGCAAACAGGTGGCGCTCACGCCCCACACGCCCTATAACTGTAAGAGGAATTACTCAGGCTCTTGAACAATTCGATGCAGTCAAATTTGTTGTGGCATATAACATGTAACACCATTACGTCTAAAAGTAAACGTCTTGGTGTTAAAGTCATGAAATTGCACTTTTAGTGTGATATTTTTTTAGTAAATGTAATTTGGTGGCATCTATTTAAGCTCAAGTTTAGTTTATTTGTTTCACAATATAATGAGAAGCGATCAAGATCAGATTGAAGAAGGATATAATAGTTATAATTTGTTATGATTTTGTAAACTTTTAGGTCGTCCGCATACAGAAGAAATTTTTAATACTTATCCCGGCAACGCCCGCTGATATATAGATATATATATACGTGGTTGCCCTATATACCCGGACGCCGGCATCCACCGCGGGCACGAGCTTATTGAGTCCTGTTAGTTACGTAGGATACAAACTATCGCAATAAATTCCCCCTAATTAATTAATAAATAGCGCAAAGACTGTCTGGCCAATGATTTGTCTGTAGTTTGTCATTGCAATTAAATTTACATATTATCTTTACACACATTATATATTTTAAAAAAGTCAGAGATGTCTGCCCTTGGGTTTGGAACCTGCGGACATTTGTCTCGGCAGTCCGTTCCACTTCCAATTTGGCTATCGCCGATTGGTGAATTATCGCTCGCTAGGAAAACACCGTGAGAAAACCTGCATACCTGAGAATTTCCTTGAATTTCGAAGGTATGTGAAGTCTGCCAACCCGTTCTAGGCCAGCACGATCGACTAAGGCCTTAACCCTCCTAATTGTAGAGGAGGCCCGAGCTCAGCAGTGGGCAGTATTACAGGGCTGGTATCAAATATATATATGTTTATTGAATGTCTCGGTGGCGTAGTTTTATTATAGTACAACTGCAATGCTGAGGTCTCCGGTTCGATCCTCGGGTCAAGCAAAGTGATACTGGATTTTTCTATTAAGTTTTTCTTTTGTATTCATTCCCGGAGTCTGGAATTTGTGCCCGATATGGCGATAGGCTCGCCCCCTATCATATCATGGAACGGAATACGCACGGCAAAAATTGAGTGCATTAGTTGCGTCTCTGCCTACTCCTTCGGGGATAAATGGCGTGAGTATAATATGCATATATATATTTAAATTTAATATCTGGTTTCGGGGAATCGCACCACGCGTTAACCTTGAGCCAAAGCACCGGCAATTTGTATACTTTTGGTAGCAGTGATTGTGGTCAGATGACTCATTTTACATACAACTTTGGTAAATGAACAGATCACTGGTGAAATTGAAACATGATTATGCTACTAAAAAACGCTACTACAAAATTGACACTTCATGCTCGTACCCCCTCTACAAGACGTGGGTAGCCTAAAAAGATGGAGTCATACTGAAGGAAAACATCGCACATCGACAAAAAAAAGTATATTTTCACAGCACAGTCATAAAAAAGATCACAAAAAACGTAATTACCTATGCATACACATAAAAACCAGATTTTTTATTTATTGACTCTTTTTTGCCGATGTGTGACGTGTTCGAGCATTTGAGTCTAGAGAAGTGTTCAACCTATCTGCGATTTGTGCATACCTGTACTTTTTTGGTGCAACATTTAAAACCGACACAAATGTATACGGCCGCACCTTAATTCTCGTTCAAATTCTGTCAGATTTGTAATGAAAATTAATGATTAACAAATATATAGTTCTTCTTCGGAATTTAAATTGATGACAAAAGAACATTTATTTATAGATTTATAGTTATAATTAAATTAATAAGGAAGCAGCGATAGCCTAGTTGGGAGCGGAACGGACTGTCGAGACAAATGACCGCAGGTTCAAAACCCAAGGGCACGCACCTTTGATTTTTCTAAAAGTATGTGTGTATTCTTTGTGAATTATCGTTCGATTTAACCGTTAAGGAAATCATCGTGAGGAAACCAGCATACCTGAGAAGTTCTCTGAATTTCGAAGGTATGTGAAGTTTGCCAACCCGCGCTAGGCCAGCGTGGTGGACTAAGGCCTTAACCCTCCCAGTAGTAGAGGAGGCCCGTGCACAGCAGAGGGCAGTATATAATACAGGGCTGGTATGGCATGGTACAATTAATAAAAGTTTGTGATATTTATAGTTCAGTTATTGACTCACTATGTTAATAATAATAGCCCTCCTAGCCAGTTTCGGCCACGGCGGCTAATCTCAACGGAGATCAGCTAGGTACGCAGGAGATATTATAGTGCACAACCGTGTGCGCAATACACAGGTGCACTCGCTATTCCTTCACTCTCATAATCCGGTGAGACGGCAATCCGACATGACCGGAGAGAGATCAGGCGCAGGACCAACGTCTTTACGAGCTTTCCGAGGCACGGGGGTGGGGGGGAGGGTATCACACCGCCAACTTCCTGAATCCGAGCTGCGACTAGTAATTTTTAAGATAGAAAAACCCAGTCACAATATTTTCAGGACATCAGCGAACAAATCGTACTCGTAACGCGAACGCAATACAACTACGCGACCGAGGCAGTCACTATGTTACCTAAGTATTTAACTTTCAGACAGATTTGATAACACTTAATTCTACAGACGTAGAGAAATAAGTTTAACTAGAGAAATCAATATAGTTTCTTATGCATAATCGAATACAAATGTCCTTCAAGCTAATACAACACATACAAATCCCTCTGAGTCTATTGTTAGATTCATGTTATGCATTAATTTTATATTACTACGGCTGTTATTTAACACTTAAACCATTTTTAATACACACATAAAAAAGTCATTTTTAATAAGAATGCACAAAGAAGACAAAACATTAACTTTTAACTCTCCTTTACTAACCTCGCAACTCTACGCTACGAATAACGAAAATATTCGCTCAAATTAACAAAAAATAAACCGACTTCAAAACCACTACAAATAAAAAAATAATTAAAATTTGTGTTCGCTTAGTATATATGTATATTTGGAGTCGATGCCTAATTATTAAATTAATAAATTGTAAACAATACATCATAGACAAACGATTACAGCATTCCCCAGTCATCTGCTGTTAGTTATTGAAGAGTTCCATTGTGTATCTCCGAAGATCTTCATCAGATCGTCATAAATTATATACTAAAACCTTCGCTGAAAAATATACATTTGAATATCGAAAACCCCATCCAAATCGGATAAGTAGTTTTTGAAAAACTCGCGGCCATAACTATTTACATACATACATATAGAAACATACATACATACGGATCGAATACAGAACCTCCTTTTTGAAGTCGGTTAATAAGCCAGTGTCGTACCAGCACTACGAAAGCAAACATGCTCGAATTTTATTATATGCAATTAATACAAAAAATTTATGGCTATTTAATTAATTTTTGTTATTGACTTATGCAGAGTTTGAATATTATGATACATAATATTATGTACTTTGCGTTATGAATGAATTTGTAATTTTTTACCCGACTGCGAAAGAAGGAGGGTTATGTTTTGGAGTGTGTGTATGTATGTATGTATATTTCTTTGGCACGCCCTAGAGCCTAAACGGCTTTTATATATCTATAGCTTTTGCCCACGGCTTCGCCCGCGTTAATAAGTTTTTCCGGGCTAAAAGTACATACATAAAAACCTTCCCGTTGAATCACTCTATCCAACACATTTATTTGTATAAAGATTAATATTATGACGTTAATACAACTCTTAACAAATAATGCATTAATTTCGACCAAATTTGATTACCATAAAAACGGTTCTAGAGAGTTTATTTTAAAAGATAGACATATACTGTCGCGGACTTTTTTTTAGATCATTTCAAGAGGAATAATTCTTTCATACATATATTTTTGGTATCTTGAACCGTTTTCGCAGCGCACGCAATGGAAGCCCTCAAGGATGAATAATTTTCCCCGCATTTTTCACATTTTCTATTATTTCTTCGCTCCTAATAGTTGCATCGTGATGTTATATAGCCTATAGCCTTCCTCGATAAATGGTCTATTCAACACAAAAAGAATTTTTCAATTCGCACCAGTAGTTCCTGAGATTAGCGCGTTCAAACAAACAAACAAACGAACAAACAAACAAACAAACTCTTCAGCTTTATAATATTAGTATAGATGTGAGTGGTGTCAATAGATGTGATTCCGCAGAACGCGGCAGACGTCAGACGGCAACAGCATGTGCGGCGACGGCAGACGGCACTACTATGCAATATTAAATTGTCACCTGCAGGTGACGTCCTACCGACCGGGGTCATTTGCCCTCGTGCGGAATCACAGCTTTAGTCGTGAGAGTGACACTGGGTTCATCAAAATTAAAAAAAAATCAAAATTAAATATTTTTGGCGGTAAAAAGTAATCTAAGAAAACATGTTTTCAAAATACATCGAATGCTAATAAATCACGTCACACTTCACACTAATCTATACTAATATTATAAAGCTGAAGAGTTTGTTTGTTTGTTTGTTTGAACGCGCTAATCTCAGGAACTACTGGTGCGAATTGAAAAATTCTTTTTGTGTTGAATAGACCATTTATCGAGGAAGGCTATAGGCTATATAACATCACGATGCAACTATTAGGAGCGAAGAAATAATGGAAAATGTGAAAAATTCGGGGAAAATTATTCATCCTTAAGGGCTTCCATTGCGTGCGCTGCGAAAACGGTTCAAGATACCAAAAATATATGTATGAAAGAATTATTCCTCTTAAAATGATCTAAAAAAAATTCCGCGACAGTATGTGTCTATCTTTTGAGATTAACTCACTAGAACCGTTTTTATGGTAATCAAATTTGGTCGAAATTAATGCATTATTTGTTAAGAGTTGTATCATCGTCATAATATTAATCTTTATCCAAATAAATGTGTTGGATAGAGTGATTCAACGGGAAGGTTTTTATGTGCTTTTAGCCCGGAAAAACTTATTAACGCGGGTGAAGCCGTGGGCAAAAGCTAGTTTGATATAAAGCATAATATGTACATCGTGGCTAAATATTACTATGTTTACGTAATTTTCTGTACCTAATGCGCCCTTAAATTAGCTGCATTCATTCTATGTAGGTACATTGTTTTTATTTTCGTGTTGTAATAAATATTTGGCTAATGGGTTTTAAATTTTAATGCATTTTAAGATTGTCTAATATCAGTTTATCGGATAAGGTGTTGCTTTTATTCATAAATAAAAATATTTATTTTATTCGATTTTAAAAAGAAGGAGCTTCTCAATTCAACGTGTTTTATTTTATACTAGCTTTTGCCCACGGCTTCGCCCGCGTTAATAAGTTTTTCCGGGCTAAAAGTACATACATAAAAACCTTCCCGTTGAATCACTCTATCCAACAAATTTATTTGGATGAAGATTAATATTAGTCACGTTGATACAACTCTTAACAAATAATGCATTAATTTCGACCAAATTTGATTACCATAAAAACGGTTCTAGTGAGTTAATCTTAAAAGATAGACACATACTCTCGCGGACATTTTTTTAGATCATTTCAAGAGGAATAATTCTTTCATACATATATTTTTGGTATCTTGAACCGTTTTCGCAGCGCACGCAATGAAAGCCCTCAAGGATGAATAATTTTCCCCGCTTTTTTCACATTTTCCATTATTTCTTCGCTCCTAATAGTAGCATCGTGATATTATATAGCCTATAGCCTTCCTCGATAAATGGTCTATTCAACACAAAAAGAATTTTTCAATTCGCACCAGTAGTTCCTGAGATTAGCGCGTTCAAACAAACAAACAAACAAACTCTTCAGCTTTATAATATTAGTATAGATCAGCTTTATAATATTAGTATAGATTTGTTACCTCAGAACTTGGTCGTTTATTATACCGATATGGAAAATTCTTTTTTTTATTTGTAAAAATAACCATCGTGGTTGTCTCATTAAAATTGCTAGTCAATCTAGATAAATACCTATACGAAAACAATGTTTCATTTTTATTAGCAATGGCTTCAGAATTGGTTATGAGTAAATAGAAAATGTTAAATTACTACAGTTTCTATACGTTTTAACACGCTTTTATTGGCTTCAGATTATGTAATATGTACGTATGTAACTGACACTTTGAACATGATTTTGACCCCTTCAAAACGCCGGATTAAATCGAAATTTGGCATACTTATCAATGACCGATGATAATTTAATATTATAAACAAAAAAAACACGCTTTTATAGAAAATCCAACTAAAAAATGAATAAATAATAGTTTATTTATTTTTACTGACATCTGTTGGACCATATTAGAATTATAACTAAACTAGCTACTCTTATGTGTAAAAAATCCGACTTATTTTTTAGTGACTTTTGTTGGACAATAGTAGAACAGAACTAAAAAATTAAAATTAAATAATAGTTTAAAAATACTAAAAAATGTAATTCATAGAAAATCCAATTTAAAAATAGGAAATAAATTTGAAATACGAATAGTGCAAATGAGACAAAAATGTATTTTATGGTAAAAAAAAAGCGAGTGGTGCATGGTGTCAATAGTTATAAATATTTTATTGACAGATATGAGTTGAAGGGATCGTCCAGTGTTGCAGTGGATTATCATGTTGCTAATATCTTAAAAAGCACCACAAATAACTTAATTGAATTCTTAATTCAAATTGATTCAAATTTATATTCCATTTTAGTTGGATTTCTATAAAGCGTGTTGTTTAGTTTTTTTGAACTAATTTTTATTACTTTGACTTTTTGAAATTACACGTATATTAGTTACTGACGGCGAAGGTAAAATTCACACGAAAACCTAAACTCTCCGTAAGAATTTCGAAGGTATGTGAATTCTGCCAACTAGGTGGTAGAATATGCCAAAGTCCTGCAGTGGGACGGAGTGTCTGTATAGGGATGATATTATAATTTTATCATTGAGCCGTTTAGGGTTCCTGCGAGTATTTTGACAGAGGTGTCTAAGATGACAAAGCGTTCAGCGCCATAAATGCTTTACGTTTTAACGTAATCCTTATAAGCATTACAAAATATATTTGGCAATTGATATTCAAATATCATTATTACGCCAGCGCCTCAGTAGATTTGACCTACGCTAACAACTTTTATATTCCAGATCATTACCTTGATTTTTTTTAAATATGCATAAACAATTGTGTTCTTAACCCGCAAAGTTGTGTGTGCGGTCAGTACGATTGCGTGTGCCAGCCTTGTCATAGTGCAAATGTATCTCTTCGAAAAATCGGAAGACGTCCAATGTTGCAGTGGATTACGATATACGATGAAGGTAATTTTAATTGAAAACGATAGAAGCAACACTAGTGGAAAGTAAGAATATTTTACTTAAAATATTTTTTTTACGTAGATACCTGTTTTAGTAGAACAAAATTACGTAGAGGTAGGTAATAATATTATTGTCTTATTATCAACCACTAGGTAAATAAGTTTGTTGATTAATTATAAATAATTAATTTAAAATATAGTAAACGAATTTCCCGTATTTATTTCGTTGACTACAAATAAAAAACATCCAGGAATTCGTTGAGCTAACTGAATCATAATGAGATGCGGATCGAAAATTATTAATTAAGTGCCTATTTATGTGGACCGTCTCCAATGTTCCTAAAAACTTTCAGCGTAAGAAAGTTTAGTATTTAAAAATTTTGCATGTACAGATTTAATAGGCATATTATGCAATGTATTATATACTGCCCACTGCTGAGCACGGGCGTCCTCTACTGAGAGGGGTTAGGCCTTAGTTCACCACTCTGGCTTAGTGCGGGTTAGCAGACCTCACATACCCCGGATTTTTTATGGAGAATTCTCAGGTATGTAGGTTTCCTCACGACGTTTTCCTTCGCCGTCAAAGCGAACTATAATTGATAAACAATACACAGGTTACTTCGAAAAGTCAGAGGGGGGTGCCTTGGGTTTTGAACCTCCGGACATTGTCTCGGCAGACCGTTCCACGTCGTCATATATTTAACCAGCTTTTACTCTTGTCCACTTGCGAGAAGATTGTGTTCAACAGTCACAATGTACTATTTCGTAGAATAGTATGGGGTAGTGACGTTATATTTTAGTGGAAACTTGAAAAAGAAACAGTCGAAGGCGGGACTCGAACCCAGTACCTCTGGCGTACCTTGCCGGTGCTCTTCCAATTGAGCTACTTCGACCCTACCCACGGCTGTCCAATTTCAAGATCCCTATTTAAATCTCTTAAAGGAGATGACCACATAAAAATATAAAATCATTATCCAAGCACTACATGGCCATTAACATGTATAAAACATCATAATATAGGATTAGTATGAGGTAGTGTTTGTGCAACTCGAGAATATATCCATACTTAATATCTATGGCAAAGTCTCACTTAGCATTTTTGCGAGGTAAATATTAACCCATAGGTGTGTTAATCCAGAGCATGGTTGACTGTATGATAAAGGAGATGTCCGCTTTTTGTATGGCCCACCATGGCTACCCAGGCTCAAACTTCATGGATATTAAACGGGCAAAATATAGGTCTTGGATCCATTCAAAAATATTTTTAGATCGCTACATATGTAGCATTTTAAACATCCATATTATGTGTAGTGTAAAGCAAAATAAATTTAGGTACATAAATCTTAAAATTATACGATTTATTGCTCAGTTTTTGGTAGAAGTAGGTACTATCTAAATATATAAATAAAGTTCCTTGGTGGATAGAAATTCATGGACATGTATTTTCATGCAGTTTCTGCATTACAACTAATAAACATGCAAACCATCCATCGCCATCATAAAGTTTCGAATTATACAATATTAATATTTGAATAAGTCTCATATTCATATTTTAAATATTTTTTTTGTTTATCTTTATTTATATCAATATAAATGTGTAATATGTATATATTTATGTATTTTATAATTAATCATTATTACGTATGTTTATTGGTAAATATGAGTAAACCCACACTCCAACTCCTCCGTAGAAGTGATTTCATTCTATGATTGTCTGGAAGAGATCGCTCTTAGCGATAAGATCGCCAATTGTTACACTCGCTATATCTAGCTAATAAGTATGTTTGATTTTTTATGTCTTTATATGCCAGTGGTGTAAAATAAAGTGTGATCTATCTATCTAAGCAGGAGCTGTCGACAGCAGGCGTGGTGTTTGTTGATAGCAAGAGGGCAGTTTCTACCAAGTATGATCCTCTGTATCCTGAAGTGGAGGAGATGTTCGGCGTGCCTCACGCCCCCATGCCGTGCACCCTCGTATGGCGTGAACTGATGGTCCACGTGAGGGTCAAGAAGGGGAAACTCAAGCGTATAATCAATAATGGTAAGTGATTTGTTAAAAACAATGCATTTTGTAATTCTTCGACGTCCTTATGTTCTTCAGTTTTGGGTATTATTTACTTTAAAAAAAGCTATCGAAGCATTCGTAAATAACTGGTATTCAGGACATAAAACGTACATTTGCGAGAGGCTTAAAAGAATACCTATATTCCCGTTTAAAACTCCAAAATGAATAATTAAGAAATAATTAATAAATGAATATTTATAATATATTCTTTGTTCACTCAAATACAGATCAATAAAAATTTGCATCTAACGAAATGTCAAATTAACAACGTGTAACCTTGATGTGTTTGTTTTATTTAGCTCTAATTATAATTTTATTTATATTAGAATATATTATTTTTCATAAAGGTAGGTCATTGCTTTAATAATTAGACCTTGTTTTGACCTCCCAGTTCTTTCTACTAATCGCTTCATAAAAAGGACCATAACGACGAGAAGAATAATTAATCTAATGAACCTCTATGAGCGAATAACAGTACCATTCCGATTTATTTTTAAAATTCTATTGATTTTGCCTGCTGCCTTACTCGGGTTTTTTATAAATCAATCCTCTACCCACATAAAAGTTCTTTCCTTTATGATAAGCCTGCGATCTTTCAATACAATACCCATTTAGCGAGTTTGAAGATTAACTCTTTATAAATATTATGTAAACAGGAATCGCGTAATTATTGTTTTTGTTATTAAAACCTACTTACATGCAATGAATGATCATCATATTATATTATAACTTAGGAAAAAATATACAAAACGCTGAGGGATATATTATCATATAAATATATGCAGTATATTAGACACTGACGGTTGTATACTAATGCCACATATTTCTCAAAAACCGAAAATAAAGCAACTATTTCCTGTTTCTCAAAATGCTGTTCGCCTGCTCTGTCATAGAATCCTACTAATATTATAAACGCCAAGTTTGTAACAATGTACGGATGTATATTTGTTACTCTTTCACGGAAAAACTACTGAAGGGATTTCGTTGAAATTTGGCACACGGGTAGATCATGTCTTGGATTAATATATAGGCTACTTTTTGTCATGGGAAAATGTAAAGCGGGACTTTTATCTCGAAAATCTTTTTTAAGCGGGCGGAGCCAAAGGCCAAAGCTAGTACACTATAATAATAGCTCTGTTACATATTGGAAAATTGCTCTTGTCTTTTAAAAATACAGTTCGACACTTTGTAGTATACATTTTTTCGAATTTGTCCATCGACATACACTTGAAAATACTTTACATGTGTAATGTCGTAATACATTCTTGTTGTATGAGTTTCTATTTATAAAATACACACAAAAAGCCCTTATAACCCTAATGCAATATTCCTTCATGTAACATTCTTACCAACATGTCTTATATCAATTTTTGTTAAATTAGTTGTTTGTTCGAAAGTAATTTTTGACACCCACCCTTATTTATTATTACGGCTCTGGATGACACCTACCCTAATGATGCGGGCCTTTCGTGCAGGCAGAATTCAGCGAACTTCTTTTTTAGCTCCAGCCAGCTAAAGAGAGTCTGTAGCGTCGCCAATTAAAGCAGTAGGTACATAACAACAAGAATAACAACTTAATATGAGAGTCCCTTCTCTCCGGTCATGTCGGATTGCCATCTCACCGGACTATGAGAGTGGAGGAATAGCGAGTGCACCTGTGTTTTGCGCACACACTTGTGCACTATAATAACTTCTGCGTACCTGGCTGATCTCAGTTGAAATTGGCCACTTTGGCCGAAACTGGCTAGGAGGATTATTATAATATGCACGTCACCCGTATCAATAATCAACTAAAATAACGTGCGTACAAAAGTTTGATTTTTTTTATTTGTTTGCAGTTTCCGGCATAGCAAAACCGGGCACTCTTGTTGCACTTATGGGCCCCAGGTGAGTTGACAATATAATGTAGAAAAATTATGATTTTGTTTAACAATCACGTTTCGATGTATTTTTTTGTTCCTTTCTTCTTTCTTTGATGATACTTATCATCAAAAATATTGTGTTATAAGAAACAGTAATAATAAGTCTCTACAGCGGTGCGGTTCAGGAAACCATGCAAGGTCTTCTCGTTCAAAATACCTCAGTTCCTGAAGACAAAAGTCTTCAATCAATGTGTGTTACCAGTGATGACATACAGCACTGAGACGTGGCTTCTGACTATGGGTCGTCTAAGACAGCTCACGGTCACTCAGCGAGCTATGGAGAGGGCTGTGCTAGGTGTTTCTCTACGCGATCGAATCAGAAATGAGGAGATCCGTAGAAGAATGAAAGTCACTGACATAGCCCAACGGATAAGCAAGCTGAAGTGGCAATGGGCAGGGCACAAAGTTCAAAGAACTGACAGCAGATGGGGCAAAAAGTTCTCGAGTGGAGACCACGCAGTGGCAAGCGCAGCGTCGGCCGTCCATCTGCAAGGTGGACCGATGACTTGGTTAAGGCCGCAGGAACGCGCTGGATGCAGGCCGCCTTTGACAGGTCCATCTGGAAATCTTTGGAGGAGGACTATGTTCAGCAGTGGACGTCATGTGGCTGATTATGATGATGATGAATAAGGAACAATAAAACAACAATTAACCTTAGGAAATGACTTAGATCATGTGTGTTAGTGTTAAGTGAGTTTAATAATAAATATTCATATCTTTGCATTTCGTTACTTGGAAATAAGTAGTTTATTCAATCATTCATTTATTCCATTCTTTGGCTTTTATCATTGATATATCCGGATGCAAATTAACCAATAGAGTCAGCGAAGGTCAGCCACATCTTCCTTAGTAGGTACTCCTGTACTAAGAAAGATGTGGCGTGAGTATGATATATGGGTAGTATAGCTCCCTAGCTATACTCCCGAGCTAGGGAGCTATACTAACTATATATAATCACGCCTATTTCTCTGATAGTATAATGTAATAATACCAGCCCTGTATAATATACTGCTCACAGCTGGGCACCCTCTACTACTGAGAGGGTTTAGGTCTTTGTCTACCACGTTGGCCTAGTGCGGATTGGCAGACTTCACATACCCTCAAAATTCTTATGGAGAATTCTCAGGTATGTAGGTTTCTTCACGATGTTTTCCTTCATCGTTAAAGCGAACGATAATTGATAAACAATACACACTAAATTTGAAAGTCAGAGGTGTGTGCCTTGGGTTTTGAACCTCCGGACATTGTCTCGGCAGACCCTTCCATTCCCAACTAGGCTATCGTCCACTTCTATCTATCTTTCTCTGCTAGGCAGAAGTGTAATTAGTTCACTGAAGTTATTTCTACCCACACATGACAGAGGCTACCCTATGATCAAAGAATAGAATTTTCGACGCGGGCTACTATAAAATTCGAAGGTGAAATCTTCATACATTTAGAATAATTAATCTAGGAACCTACGACCTTATCAATTTCTCATTATACTATTCAATTAGACCAATGATTAGATTTTATTCGCTTTTACTTGCGGGTTCTTCCGCACGGGTCTTTGCTCCGATTCAAAGTTTTATTGTGCATTTTCCTGCAAACTACATAAATATTATATATGACACGCATAGTACTTTGCTTTACAAATATCAGTAATCTTATCTGATATTGAAAATGTGAAAGTTTGTGGATATCGTTGGACGTGTGTATGTTAAAATTGTCACACGCATATACCATGCCCTGGATATAAGGATATAGGCTACTTTTTATCTCCGTAATTTGCTTCCAGATGATATATTTGATTATTTAAATAGAATGGCGCTGTCGTACCAATGTCGCTATGGATCGCTACAGTTATTTTAGAGATTTTTTGAGTGGGAAAAGCTTTTTTCGGGCGAAGGCGCAGGCAACGCGTAGCATATTTTAATCTTTATTTATTCCGGGGTTTTTATCTATCAAGGATATGCCAACCCCACAGTACCTTATAACCTAGTTAAAACGTATAATATTCTAATCTATTAACACAAAAAAACAACTTTTGCTTAATGACCCTTTGATTAATAATACACCCCGACCGTAGCTATTGGATAACTGTTATTATTTTACAAAGTTTCCTGGCAACGTTTGATTTTGGGTTTGATAAAATACTTCGAAGTAAACATACATCTAGTTGTTGTATACGTATATTTGACTCAAACTTATTTGACAGTAACGAGTCTCGTTAATTTTTGGTCCGTTCACATTCCCAACCCAACCAAGGTACGAACCGTCGTCTTATAGACCAATAAGTCTGTTCAGTACGCTGGGCAAACTTTACGAGCCGATCGTCCTCGACCGCCTCAAAATAGTCGCCCACAATCACAACCTGAACCTTCCGGAACAATTTGGTTTTCGCGCTAGATACAGTTGCGTGAATAAGGTGCTCCGTATCACGGACCACGTTCACGTCAAGTTTAGAATCGGCATGTCTACCGGTGCTATTTTCTTGGATATTGAAAAGTATTCGATAGGGTGTAGCACAACGGCTTGCTTTTCAAGCTGTACACTCTCAGCATACCCACTCAACTCGTACACATCATACGAGATTTCCTGTCGAATTGCGGTTTCAAATATCGCATGGATTGAACTCTCTATTCCCGACACTTCATCACGGCTGGAGTCCCGCAAGGCTCTGCCCTCTCCCCCTTTCTTTTCTCGCTGTATACCAGTGACATCGCCAAACCAAAGAACGCCCATCTGGCGCTATTCGCGGATGACACCGCAATCTACGCCTCACGTAGAGACCCCGACGAAGTGGTTTGCGTTTTGCTAGCAGCCGCCGACGAACTCGGCGAGTGGTTCCGCAAATGGCGAATCACCGTCAATCCCACCAAAAGTCAGGCTATCCTTTTCACTAAGAAAAAGATAGTCCATGTGCACCACACCTCACTCCGCATGTCCAACCAGGTCATCCCCTGGACGGACAAAGCCAAATACCTAGGAGTTACTCTTGATCCAGAGGTTGACCTTCATCCCACATATAAACACAGTGCGCGAGCCGCATTCGCGATGGGCCAATTGCATTGGCTTTAAGCAGGAACAGTAAAATGTCAATCCAAAACAAGATTAGGATCTTTACGACTTGCATTCGACCTATCATGACGTACGCATCGCCCGTATTCGCCCGTTTACCGCCTGCTCCTTTTCAGCGTATGCAGGTCTTAAATAAAATGCTCAGACATACTCTTGGTGCCCCGTGGCACGTTCGCAACCGCAAACTCCACGTGGACACCAACATGCCAACCATCAAGCATTTCATGGATACGGCCAGCAGACGCTACTTCCAATTCTTCCTACGCCTACAAACCAATCTTTCCCTAATCGTTGATGTCTCATCCTCTCTCAGTGGCCGTCCTGAGCCGAGATTCGTAAGCTGTTAGTGGGTTGCCCTCAGCATGGTCACTTAATTCAAAGGGTTGCGAGCGCCTTCTGCGGTCACCCTAAAGACCAGTGTGGCCAGGAAAGCCGACTCGCGTCAGGCTACTGGTAGTAGGGCCATAACAAAAAAAAAAAAAAACAGCCAAGGTATCTGCGTCGGAGCTCTATGTATAGATTTATACCATATTTATTAGTTGAAATTCATTGAAAGGTTCTCAAAATGCGCTTTCCATTTTGTCATAGCATACAATTTTAGGCTTATACATAATTTCACAGTAATCTGGAGTATAATTAGGTAAATATAACAACGTCTAAAGCTGCTAATTTCGCTCTCTTTGGTTTGTAGTTTTTGAGTATTTTTATAACTAATAATAGATTTTTATTAGTAAGGTTAGATATAGAGTAATACATATAAAAAGGGTAATTTTAAGGACTGAACCTATCAGGGAAATGTACTTTACGACCTGATCTAGTCACTCTTCCTTTTAGTGAATTCTCCTTAGTAATTAGTTCAGGTACATCTATGTCATCACGCCATATGTGTGCTGGCTTAACCCTGTCTATAGAGACTTTGACAATTTTATTATTTAACATAATGTCAATAGTTTTAGGGTACCTAGCAATGACTTTATAAGGACCTGAATAAGGCGGCTCCAGTGATCCGCGTAGCAGATCCTGGCGCAAAAATACGTGCGTTGCACTATCTAAATCTTTAAAGATAAATATTCTATTGTTAGAATGATCAGTAGCTGGGCATGGTCGTAAATCAGACATCTTTCTACGTAAGCGACTGACAAAATCTGGGTACTGTACCTTGTCAGAAGTGGCAGTGAAAAATTCCCCTGGGATACGTAGCTGCTCCCCAAACACCAGCTCTGCAGGCGAGCAGTTCATCTCATCCTTGCACGCGGTACGCAATCCTAATAGGACTATAGGGAGGATACTTGCCCAATCCTTGTCTCCGTGTGCCATCACAGCAGCCTTCAGAGTACGGTGCAAACGCTCAATCATGCCATTGCAGGCTGGGTGGTAGGCAGTGGTTCTCGCCAACTTGATACCGTAGGTTTTGGCTAAATTTTGAAACAAGTATGATTGAAATTGTCTACCTTGGTCCGTTATTACCTTCTTCGGACAACCATACCGAGCGATCCACTCCGACACGAAAGCTTTCGTCACAGTCTCCGCAGTCATGTCAGGAAGCGGAATCACTTCGGGCCATCTGGTGAACCTGTCAATCAGAGTAAGGCAATATTTAAAATTTGATGACACTGGAAGTGGTCCTATCAAGTCCATGTGGACATCTGCGAAACGAGCATCCGGCAGATCAAATTTACCGATAGGTGACACGGTATGTCTTGTTACCTTAGACCTCTGGCAAGGAATGCACTCTCTAACCCAAGCGCGGACATCTTTTCGAAGGGAAGGCCAAACAAAACGTTCACTGACCAACTTAATGGATGATCTCGCTCCTGGATGGCTGAGACTATGAAGGATCTCGAACACGCGACGTCTATGGGCAGCTGTTACAAAAGGTCTAGGTTTAGGCATAGAAACATCACAATAAATTTGTGTATTTGAGTCTGGTACTTGCGTTTGTACTAGCCGTAGCGAAGTCTTACTCTTAAGCAAATCCTGAAGTTCCGGGTCATCACGCTGCGAACGAGCCAGTTCTTCAATGTCCACTGGTGCAGTGACTGCCTCGATACGGGATAAAGCATCCGCCACCTGGTTGTCCTGCCCCGAGATATGCTGTATGTCAGTCGAGAACTGAGAAATAAAATATAATTGGTTAATTTGTCTTGGTGAACCTTTTTGATCTTTTTGTTTAAAAGCGAATATCAACGGCTTATGATCGGTATATATAGTAAAACAACGAGCTTCTAACATGTGACGGTAATGCTTTACAGCTTCATAAATTGCAAGAAGTTCTCGATCATAAGCGCTGTATTTTTGTTGTGTAGGACTCATCTTCTTCGAATAAAATGCTAACGGTTGCCATATGCCATCTACCCTCTGCTGCAACACAGCTCCTATAGAAACATTAGATGCATCTACTACTAATGCTAACGGTGCCTCGGGAACAGGATGAACCAACAAAACTGCTTCAGAAAGACTGCGCTTACAACGTTCGAAAACATTTAAAAGGTCTGGAGTCCAATTCACTGGTTTTGAACCTTTCATCTTTGGTCCAGCCAGCAAGTCGTTTAGAGGTGCCTGTAACTCAGCTGCATTTTTTAAAAAACGGCGATAAAAGTTAAGCATCCCTAAAAACCTTCTTAATCCTTTAACCGTCTGAGGCGCTGGGAACTCTTGGATAGCCTGCACCTTTTCTTCTAACGGCTGTACCCCATCGGCCGAGATAGTGTAACCTAAAAACGTTACTTGAGACTGACCGAATTTGCACTTCGCCACGTTAACTACGACTCCATTCTCCTCGAGACGTGAAAACAACATTCTTAGATGCTCTTCATGCTGTTGGGTACTTCTAGAAGCAATAAGAAGATCGTCGATATACGGATAACAAAAATCGAAATCACGTACTAACCCATCCATAAATCGCTGGAATGTCTGTGCGGCATTCCGTAACCCAAATGGCATGAAAGGGAATTCGAACAAACCGAAAGGTGTCGTAATGGCTGTTTTTTCCACATCAGC
Source organism: Lapara coniferarum (assembly GCA_949316025.1). Lineage (NCBI taxonomy): Eukaryota > Metazoa > Arthropoda > Insecta > Lepidoptera > Sphingidae > Lapara > Lapara coniferarum. Next base: position 41,089,464 of record OX438919.1, on the reverse strand, counting down.
GGGATTGACTGGTAACTGCTGATAAGCTTTGACTAAGTCTATAACAGAAAAAATAGTACAACCATGTAAATGTTGAGAAAAATCTTCTATATGGCGCACCGGATACTTGTCTGGCACTGTCCTCGCATTCAATGCTCGATAATCTCCGCAAGGTCTCCAACTCTGGTCATGCTTCGGCACAAGGTGCAGAGGTGATGCCCACGATCCGCGGGAGCGACGAGCAGTTCCCTCCTGAACCATATTCTCAAACTCCGCTTTAGCTATTTTTAAACGATCTGGCGCTAACCTTCGAGTTTTACAGACAACAGGTGGACCAGGTGTGGTATTAATATAGTGTATGGTTGAATGTCGTACCTCCTTAGGAGATCCTGGCGGACGTAAAATACCTGGGAACTCACTTAATAACTTATGGTACTTCGAATTTCCTGTTATGGTTTTTATGCTGGGTATTGCCGTATTAGCAATCGCCCATCAACAAAAAGTTTAGTAATTCCATCTATTATCCTCGAGTTATGACAATCGACTAACAATTGGTAATGGGAAAGAAAATCATATCCGATAATAGGCTTCGTAACCTCAGCAACAATGAAATTCCAGCTAAAATCTCGTCTCAGTCCTAAATTCAGCTTCAAATGAATATACCCGTACGTGGATATAACGGTATTATTAGCTGCACTCAATTCAAAATTAACACGCGTCCTCTGCTCATTTAAATAACTACGAGGGTACACGCAAATATCAGAACCGGTATCTACGAGAAAAAGTCTTCTAGAATGAAGATCTTTAACAAACAGACGGCTGGAAATGCTGCAACAATCGCTCGCCGTCATTAGCGACCGGCAGGGTAGTTTTCCGAGTTGTAATCGCATGGTGATGAACATGTATGGGCCTTATTTCCAAATTTGTAATGATGCCAACATAACCTCTTATTATCTACTACCTTGAACGGGTTCCTACGGGTACGACTTCTTGAACGGGAATTTCTTCGATAACGTTCTCTTTTTGACTGACCAGCGGGACGGGATTGACGTTCAACCTTGGTAGACAAATCATCGAGCTTCCGCGTCAGACTAGCTATTTCATTACGCATTACCTCTAGTATGTTCCCAGAAGAGGATGATGCACTCGCGACTTGGGCTATTGGATTCACCGGAACAATCTCCAAAACTCGATCAGCTAGCTCCGCAACAGCTTCTAAAGGAGTATCGGCTTGCGATGCAATTATTGCCTGTACATTTGTGGGTAGGCGGCTGGTCCAAATGGTACGTAAAAAATCGTCTGGTACCCCACGGCCAGCTAAACTCTGCAGATGCCTCAGGAATGCCGACGGCTTCCGATCACCAAGCTCCTCATGAACAAGTAGTTGCCGCACCTTCTTTTCCTGAGAAACTGACAAACGCTTAATTAGTTCAGTCTTAAGTTTTTCATATTTGTTAGAAGCGGGTGGGTTCTCAACAAAATCCTCTAACTGTTCCATAATAGCTGGTTCAAGATTGCCCACGACAGTAAAATATTTTGTGGCATCTGCAGTAATATTTGACAGAGCAAACTGAGCCTCAACCTGTGCGAACCATACCGCTGGTTTTTCGGGCCAAAAGGGGGGTACACGTACTCTAACCTTAGCTATTTCTGCTGTCTCCAAAGCTGCAGCTAATGCTTCCACGAAATTCTCCTGCGTCGCCGACTTCGTTGTCTTCGAACTCTCGCCCATCATGGTTGGAACGGGGAAAAAAAAATCACGTCACCCGTCGGAACGAAATCGCTGAACGCCCTTGACTTGACCTCGCCGGTTCCAGAACTTTCGTTCTGGAACCGGCGGAAAAAAATCACGTCGGGGTCACCACTTTTGGGTATGTTAGTGCGAAATTATAAGGCACACGTAACGTCCAAATTAATTATATTTGTATTTACAATAGAGGCAACAGCAGATAGCAATACAGATGATAGAATATTGAAGAGGAAGAAACTAAGTTGAAACTCGAAGATAGAAAATACGTTAGATTAAAAGTTTAAATATCGCGGAAGCAAAACGTAAGCTGGATAGCGCGAGTAAACGACGTGTAGTCTCGGAGAAACGTTGCGGTCGACTGTCCGGTGGCCGTTGCGTCTGCGCAGCTCCCGGGGCTCCGCTGGCGGCCCGGTGCGAGACGCGCGGCGTGAGAGGGCAGGTAACCGGTCGTCGCTGTAAGGTGAACGCTCACATGTCAGGCCGTGTCGCTGTTTAACCGACACGCAAAATAGTGGAATGTTTCTCCGCTCTGAAAATAAATAAATATTAATATTGTGGGTCTATAATGGAGACGCCACACATACATATATATACACTCACGCCTGTTATCCCCGAAGGGGTAGGCAGAGGCGCAACTAGTGCACCCACTTTTAGCCGTCATTCCGTCCCATGATGTGGTAGGGGGCGAACCTATCGCCATACGGGGCACAAATTCCAGACTTCGGGCTGATACTGAATAGAAAAACTCAATATCGCTGTGCCCGACCTGGGGATCGAATCCGAGACCTCAGCTTTGCAGTCGTACTGTAATACAACTACGCCACCGAGGCAGTCTAACATAGAGATATAGAATAACTAAAAGATTAAAGCGATGACATTTTTCAATATATAATGCAGCCTTGTACATTATACCTAATTTAAATATTTGTATATTTTCATTGTAATACATTATTGTTATTTTCAATATTATAATAACTGAACTAACACATTCATATATGTCGCTAATAGGACTGCCTCGGTGGCGTAGTTATATTACGGTATGACTGCAAATGTCTTGAGTTCCCGCCGTGGAGAAGTGGCATACCAGGCTGGAGAGCCCGAATGCGGGCTTGAGGATAGTCGCGGCAGTGCGACCTATCTTCTTAAGCTGGCTTGACAGGCGCCACGGCGCGCCGACATTCCGTATGATACAGGTACTGACGGGTGGGTGTTGCGGCTCGTTCCTATGTCGGATTGGAAAAGAAGAGTCCGCCGTGTTCCACCACTGTGGCAACGGGCGCGAGAATACGGTCCAACACACTCTCGAGGAGTGCCCAGCCTGGGATCTACAACGCAGCGCTCTTAAAGCAATCGTCGGAGGAGATCTCTCTCTACCGAGGGTGGTATCTACCATGGTTGGCGGCTGGAGGTCTTGGCGAGCGATGATCTCTTTCTGCGAGTACGTCATCTCGCGGAAGGAGAGCGCCGGGCGGGATCGTGAGCAGAATGATCCCGCCCACAGCCAGAGGAGACGTAGGAGGCGCCGGGTGGACGACTGACCGGTTCCTCGTTCCCAGTGGTTTTTTTTCCCGTAGTACATTTTATCGAAAAAAATACGAAATTTAATGAGCTTCGATGTCGCCGACATAGCCCCGCGGATTAGCAAATTAAAGTGGCAGTGGGCAGGGCCTATAACTCGTAGAACTGACAGCAGATAGGGTAGAAAAGTTCTCGAGTGAAGACCACATAATGGCAAGCGTAGTGTGGGAGGATCTCCTACAGGGTGGATAGACCTTGTATAGGTCGCAGGAACCCGCTGGGTGCAAGCGACTCTGTTTAGTTATTTATTTGTAAATGTATTAATTTAATTTTATAAACATCAATGGTATAAGATGATAGTTTATAGTGGTATTTTTATTTATAGAAATAAACATAGAGTATACTTACCTACATTCGGCATTCGTTTTGGACGTATATTCTTGAAAATTTCACTACGTTAACACTTTCATTTTGTATGATTTTATACTGAAAATAATTGTCACGTTTATCCTTTAGGCGACTTTTATACCAATAATCAATTAATTTTCGTTAAAGCACGATTTTGATTGAAAACGGCAACAAGTTTGAGTCTCTATACTACAAAATTGCTGAAACAGACGTCGGAACTTGGTGGATATATTGAAATTAAAGGTGAAAAATCTGGCTCATTTATTCCATTAGTATTGAAATAGTCCTTCCGGTGGTGTATTATAAATTAATCAAACCAGTTTATTTTTTTAAAAATCACAATGAAAGTTTACTGAAATAATCGAAATTTTAGATGGGTATAATGTTTATGCCTTTGGCGACCGTTACATTACAAAACAGCCCAACAGAAGACCTCCACTTGGTTTCACCAGGGTATGCTGAGTTGGGGTCGGTTTTGTGACGAACAAATTTAGTTTAAGTATTCATTGCGATTATTTTGTAGTCTTGCTTGTTACAAATAAACATATTTCTTTCTTTTCGCTAACGATTATGGAAAGGTATCTTGGTTACACCCAAGAGCAATAGATTCAGCCAATGTGTGAACATAGTACATGATACCGTTCGTACAGAAACCGCTAAGAGTGTGAAATTAGTTGCGGATACAACCGCTCCGACACCGCGCTCCACATACTATCTCAGGTTTCAAATTACACAGGTTACCTACATTAGTATCCTATTGAGAAATGCGTAAAGCGTACAATGTATGTTAAATTCTCGTCTCATAGTAAAAAAAGGGTTGTCAGGGTAAAGTCCTGGGTTCGATCCTCGAGCCAGGAAAATATAGTATATGACCAACATAAGACTATTGGATGTTGCATGTGAGTTACCTGGTACATTATTTTTTCAGTTTAAAAGAAGTTATTCTCTAACACGTTATGTACGAATAACTCAGTGAACAATTGATGCACTAAAAATGTTTCTACCTATCCCTTTAGAAACTAATATAAGTACCCCACGCTAATATAATTATTCGATGCGTTTCGTATATAGCTTACATCTGATTGTCATCATAGATACCTCATGATACGTACCGTTTAGGAGTCGTCTACATGTGTGTAATTTCGCCGACCAACGGGTCTCCCAAAGCCATTTTAGATGTTATCACTTATCACATGCTATACTTATTCTAATATGTGCATTAATTATCACATAATATACTTATTCTAATATGTGCAAACATTCAGCATTTCTGATAATGTTTTATCTAGATACTATATTAATGTAGGTTAATACCTACATGTAGGCGACGTGAAAACTGAATGCAAAGGACATGTCCAAAAACGGGTTTATAATTCTAACTAATGACTACACTAAACAAAACACTAAATCAATGAAATTCTGTGCGACATATACGTGTCAATGGATATAATTACCCTTTACCCTCTGCGGCGTGTGGCCGCAGATAGGTAGTAAAGAGAAAGAAGAAAGAAAGAAAGAAAGAACTCAGGGTTTAGGTTCGTGGTACGAGCTTTATTTTCACATCTCCGCATACACTCGATACGTTTGCTGATGGTATGCAAACGAGTCACTGGCCTGCCGGGTCTCCGACTCAGGCGAACGGCACGACGCTGATGCACGTGGCTGGCTCCGGCGACAGCTCGCCGGGCAGGTGGTATGGCCACGTGGTCGGCGCTGCGGTGGTCAGGTGGTGGTCGGGGCTAGCGCGCCCGACTGCGATGATGGAGATGAGCACGTGGCGGGCAGCTCCCGCGACGATGATGGTGCCCACGTGGTCGGGGCCAGCACCCGCGACGATGATGGTGCGCGTGCGGAGCAGCTTCCGCACGCCGGTGAGCACACGGAGTCAGCACTCCGTGCAATGAAGGTGCGTCAACGCCGTACCGTAGGTGAACCCTGAAATCAGACACCCAGCGGTTCGGAATGCAAGCTAGGCTTGCATTCCGCGCCAGCGACTCGTGACAGCTCACGAGCCCAGGTACACAGAATACACAGGTAGCGGTTAGTACGGATTGATTGGCAACTCACCCAGCGGGAACAACGGTATGCGCGGCAGCACGCAGTTATATAAGGCGTGGTGCCACGGCGAAGAAGATTGTGAAAGAAAGGCCGCATGACAGTGCACGCTTATTTATACGGTCGCCATTCCGACGTACGTCAAACGAATGACAACTAAATAACGACCAATCGGCACCCACGAGGGCTTCGATTGGTGGTTGTAGCCATAGACAGTTTACGAAAGAGTGTAAACGTTCCATGCAACGCTACAGTACCCCGCCGAAAAGACCAGGATTTTACTTATACCTGAATATAAGTAAAATCCGTCTGTCTACCTAGGATTCTTGTCATTCCATCCATTCATTCCATCATCTAACATACATCTTTCTATCAAACTGTCTAGCATCAAAATATATGACCGAGACTCTATCAAACAGAAAGTACTTTATAGTATTCAAAGACTCTCCTAAAATAACAAAAAGAATAATTGTACCATACTACAATATTCATAATACCAAGTAGAAGATGTTATTAAGATGGCAAGAGATACAATATGTATGTTGCACAGATGTAGAGTAGTGAAGTTAATAAGTTAAATGTTTGTATAAGTTATAGAAATATATTATATAATTTAGTTAAGTGTATTATTAGTTCATTAGTTAAAATTAGGTTTGTAAATAAGAGTTTAATAATTTAGATTGTATATAAAGTGTGTAAATCTATAGTTTAATATTTGTAATTAGTAAGTTTCAAGTCTTTAATATGCCAGGTACCAAGTGGATTACCATTCATATCAGCCAAATCATAAACTAAAGGTGATTTTTTACAAATAATTTTACATTTAATATATTTAGGAGCTAGTTTTTTTATTAAAATGCTTATCTTTATCACTTTGATAAAATGTTTTTCTCCAAACTACATCACCAACATTAAATTCTGCAGGTCTCTTTCGCAAGTTATAGCTAGCACTATTCCTCTTATGAGCTTGCAAAAGTAAGGACTGTACTTTGTTAAATATATTAGATAGTACGCCTAAGTTTTCAGCATAATGATCTCTAGGTATGAAAACAATATCCTGATCCACGTTAGTATCTACGTAGTGTGAACCACAAGTGACTAATTCACGACCATGCACTAGGAATGAGGGAGTGTAGCCAGTCACCTCATTAACAGAGTTGTTAATGGCAAACTGTATTTTTGGAATTAAAAGATCCCAAACACGCTGATCATTTTCAATGAAAGTGGAAATAGCGGTCATGATAGTCTTGTTGTAGCGTTCGACAGTGTTTACATGAGGAGTATATTTAGGTGTATAGTGTATGTTTGGAACTTTGTACTTTTCCAACATGTGTTTTAAAGTGGAGCTAATAAATTGCCTTCCATTATCCATAAGAATGGTTGATGGAATGCCATGTACAAGGAAAACATTTTCTTCTAGGATTTTAGTGATAATTTCCGCGGTTGCGCGTTTTAAGGGAAAAAGTAAACAATATTTAGAAAAACAGCAAGTTACTACAAAAATATAACAATTTTGTTTTCTAGTACAAGGTAGAGGTCCAATAAGATCTATACTTAACATTTGAAATGGTCTGGAACATGACTTAGGTCTGCCCATTTCACCCAAAGTGGAGTGGTTTTGATGTTTGTGAGAAATACAAATATCGCAAGAAGAGACAAAATCGACTACACTAGCATGCATTCCTGGCCAGTAGTATTTCTGTGCCAGCCTTCTATACGTTTTGAAAATACCAAGATGTCCAGCTAAAGGGTTACTGTGGTTTTCAAAAATAATAGGGGACCGAAGTTCTTTAGGTACAACTTCCTTCCATTCAAATTCAGAATTTAAAACACATTTAGACTTCATAAAACGATAAAGACGATTATTTTTTATTATATAGTTAGGGTATGAGGTTGGAGAATTTTGACAACCGTGAAAGATATTTAGGTACCATTCATCAGTTGTATTTGAAGAATTTAGAGAGGTATCTATAGTACTAAGCTGAATAGGACACGAACGAGACAATGTATCAGGAATAACATTATCCGCACCTTTACGATGTTTGATGTCAAAAGAAAATGAAGAGAGACGGACACCCCAGCGAGCAAGCCGTCCTGTAGGATTATTAAGGTTTAGAAACCACTTTAGAGCTGAGTGATCTGTGTAGACAGTAAATTTTTTACCCGACTCTAAGTAACATCGCCAGTGTTCTAATGCAACTAAGACTGCTAAAGCTTCGCGTTCAGTGATGCTATAGTTTCGCTCCTGTGGGGACAGTGACTTACTCATGTAGGCAATAGGATGTTCTACGCCCTCTAAAGTTTGTGTGAGTAAAGCACCGACGCCATAGTCGCTAGCATCTGTGTGAACTTCGAAAGGCAGATCATAATTAGGACACGACAATATAGGAGCTTGAACTAGACAATCCTTTAGTTTAGCAAAAGACTCGTCCGCCTCTTTAGACCAAATGAAGGGTTTAGCCTTCTTACTTGTAGAAGTAAGTTTATTGAGGGGACCAGCAATTGAACTAAAGTTTGGAACAAACCTACGATACCAAGATGCAGTGCCTAGAAAACGTTTGACCTCCTTAGGGTTGGTCGGTACAGGAAAATTAAGAATGGCATCGACTTTACCAGGATCGACTTGTAAACCATTCGAGTTAACAATATAACCTAAATACTTAAGTTCAGTACGAAAAAATTGCGATTTAGAAAAATTAATAGTCAAATTAGCAGATTTTAATTTATTATGGACTCTTAAAAGCATAGCCATGTGATGATCAAAATTAGGTGAAACAACAACAATATCATCCAAGAAAACAAAAACACAATTCTCAAATTCAGACCCATAGAATAAAATATCAACTAACCGTTGTTGAGTAGCAGGCGCGTTAGTAAGGCCAAACGGAGTTGTTACGAACCTGAACGAACCGCGTGATGGAATATAAAATGCTGTTTTATCACGATCACACTCTGCAATAGGTATTTGCCAAAAAGCTTTCGAAAGATCAATAGAACTCAAATAACAAGCATTATTCAAATTATCCAAAATTTCTGACATATACGGTAATTTATATGCATCTTTTTTAGTGACTGAATTTAATTTTCGACTGTCTAAGCAAAATCTTAGTTTACCATCTTTTTTAGGTGTAAGTAAGACAGGTGAACACCAGGGACTCTCACAAGGTTCTACAACACCAAGCGCTAACATATCATCCAGCTCGTTACACAATACGCGTTGTTTTTCTGGAGAAAGTCTGTAATAGCGTTGTCGAATTGGCGGTGAGTTGCCTGTGTCGATGTGATGTGTTATGATATGTGTTCTGCCTAGACCTCGCTTTTCAGCAGAAATGGAACTAAATAATTCTATGGTGTTATCAGCGTTTAGACGCTGTGATTTAGTTAGATCATCATAGGATAACAATTTAGTTTTGTTATCTTTTACAAAAGAAATACTACTATTTTTAGAATCACCCATGGTTATCGATTGTAAATATTTAGGACATATATCAAACTTGGACCAAAAATCAACACCCAAAATTAAATATGATGATACTGTAGGTATCACATAAGCTTTAAGGATGTGAAAATTATTTTCAAAATTAATAGGCATGTTTATATAACCAATCGAGTTTAAAAGTTGGCCGCCTGCGGCAACAAAGTATGTATCAGTATTATCCGGACACAATTTAAATCCAGCTGATAGCAATAATTTATGTGCATTGTTCCCCAGTATAGTCACTGAAGAACCAGAATCCAACAAAGCACAAAAAGAAATTTCACCAATGTTTACGTTAACATACGGACGCGAATCATTATCAGGTTTACGTTCCCAGATTGATGTAATATTATAGGTAGAAAAAAATATTTTAATAGTGGAAAGCCAACGTTCCCAGTCTTCTTTATCGAAATTATTATTTTTAGAAGACATACTACAACAATCTGGCGTTACAAGTTTTTTGGACTCGATTTAAATTGACACTTTTTACAGTTAGGAAAAATAACACCCTTAGTACCACATTTAAAACAAATCGGAAACCTATCTTGTTTACAGTTAGCGAGCGTATGGTCATCAGTACGGCAGCGAGGACACTGAGAACGGCTTATGTGCGCGGGCGATAAGCGATGGACCGGTTTACTACGATTCGAAGATGTATATATAGGGTTAGTTTGTGTGTTTGTTTGTTGAATAAATTTATTAGAATTTTTAAAATGTGTAAATTTATTAAAATGATTATTAGTGTTTTTAGGATGTTTATAGTTAGTGTGTGCCAAATCTGGGGCTAAAGTGTTATTAGTGATAGGTGGTGGTCTATGATATTGTGCAGTCATACATTGGATATTTTCGAAATTTTTACAGACTAAACGTAGTTCTTCAATAGTGGAAATTTTAGATGAGCAAGCAATTACATTAGAATAACAAGGCCGAATATTGTGTAGTAAGATTTCTAATTTTTCAGTTTCAGGAAATTGTCTAGAAAGACGGGAAAAAAGTTCAGACATTATAGATAAATAGACAGTTATATTTTCAGATTCGTCCTGAGTACGATTGCGAATTTCGGAGACTAAGCGATAGTCGTAATCGAATTGACCAAATTCCTCAATTAATAATTTAGATAATTGTTCCCAGCTATTAATTTTATTTTTTATGCTACGGAACCAATGCAATGCATTACCATAAAAAAATTCGGTAGCGAATTTTAAGATATCAGAGGACGATATATTTCTAGAAGTTATGAAATCATCAACTTTTTGCAAAAATATCCTAACACAAGTGGATCCATCGAATTTCAGTTGTCTAAAATCAGACATACGAATGCGCTCGCATAAATAAGGTGCAACTTGAACATTATCGGCAACGGATGTGGGTAGATTTGAGTCGACACTCGAGTTAAAATTATTAAGTTTACTAGTTAAAATATTATAATCACTTCGGATGGTATGTAATGAATTTTTGTCATCGGAAGTGAGAGGTTTGATTCTACGAATTCTATGATAAATATGATTACTTAGAGCAGTAGTACGCTTAAAAATACTAGGTTCAAATTTGGTTTCTAAGTTTAAAATTTTAGATTTTAATTCCGTTAGGGATAATTTTAAATTATTTAAATCAATATCAATATCGAGACCAGACTCATCGATATCTTCAGAGGGATATAATGTAGACAATTTATGTATCTGCTTCCGTAAATGTAATACGGTATTACCCGGATCTTCACCACGGATAATAACCTCATAGCTAAGTTCGTTTTTATTCAATAAAAAGAAAGTAATAGGGTGAGTGCCCATTATGGAGGTTGTAATGGATTAGTACTAACAAAGTTTAGGTAAAAATAATATGGGGTAGTCTGACAAAAATTGCGAACAATGCACTAAAACAATCACCGTTATGATTTTACACTATTCACTTTTAATCACTGCACTTAGAAAAAATAATTTGACTCACCTGTTCGCAATTTATGTACCGCTCGCTTACACAGTGTAGACTGTGCACTGGACTGCGAGGAGTATCGAGTAGTACTTGGAGATGCAAAAACCCACGTATTTAGTTAAGTTAGGCGCCACTGCGGCGTGTGGCCGCAGATAGGTAGTAAAGAGAAAGAAGAAAGAAAGAAAGAAAGAACTCAGGGTTTAGGTTCGTGGTACGAGCTTTATTTTCACATCTCCGCATACACTCGATACGTTTGCTGATGGTATGCAAACGAGTCACTGGCCTGCCGGGTCTCCGACTCAGGCGAACGGCACGACGCTGATGCACGTGGCTGGCTCCGGCGACAGCTCGCCGGGCAGGTGGTATGGCCACGTGGTCGGCGCTGCGGTGGTCAGGTGGTGGTCGGGGCTAGCGCGCCCGACTGCGATGATGGAGATGAGCACGTGGCGGGCAGCTCCCGCGACGATGATGGTGCCCACGTGGTCGGGGCCAGCACCCGCGACGATGATGGTGCGCGTGCGGAGCAGCTTCCGCACGCCGGTGAGCACACGGAGTCAGCACTCCGTGCAATGAAGGTGCGTCAACGCCGTACCGTAGGTGAACCCTGAAATCAGACACCCAGCGGTTCGGAATGCAAGCTAGGCTTGCATTCCGCGCCAGCGACTCGTGACAGCTCACGAGCCCAGGTACACAGAATACACAGGTAGCGGTTAGTACGGATTGATTGGCAACTCACCCAGCGGGAACAACGGTATGCGCGGCAGCACGCAGTTATATAAGGCGTGGTGCCACGGCGAAGAAGATTGTGAAAGAAAGGCCGCATGACAGTGCACGCTTATTTATACGGTCGCCATTCCGACGTACGTCAAACGAATGACAACTAAATAACGACCAATCGGCACCCACGAGGGCTTCGATTGGTGGTTGTAGCCATAGACAGTTTACGAAAGAGTGTAAACGTTCCATGCAACGCTACACCTCTTAAAACAAAAAGAATAAGAGCGTTAGCTACGGGTAGTCCAAAGAGCATTATAATACTACGGAAAGGGTAGTCATATTAATCATCTGTCGAAAAGATGTGTCGATACATATTACGGCTATGCGTAGAAGTGTGTGTGATTTCCCTGCGGCGTGCCGCATCTTATACATTGCAAGTTTGCATCAACCGAGACGACCTAGCCTGCTGGGATTTTCTACAGCCAATCATTTGACCATCCCCGCACATCTATTGTAATTGCGGAACCTCTCGTGTTTCAATCCGGTCCATAGAGACCAGCTGTGCATAGACACAGACCTTGACACAATGTACACGCAGCGCTATTAACAGACAAAAATGGAGAACTTAGCAGACCGGCAAACATTGCCGAGAAGACTGACGACGTTGACAATTTTCCGTGTATCACCATGGCTACCACCACGAGCAATATATCGAGAGTGCATGGTTCTTCTTCTTCTGCCTTTGGAAGACCACTGCTGAACATAGGCCTCCTCCGAAAGATTTCCAAACCAACCTGGTAGAAACGACCTGCATCCACCGGGTTCCTGCACCCGTTACAAGATCGTCTGTCCACCTTGTAGGACAACAATTTTTTTTTTGTTGACGCGGTGAAAGTGACTTATTACTACCGCCCAATGTTCAAGGGGAACGACTGAGCGGTTATGTTGGGTTCACCGTGCCTTACGACCCGACGTTGAGCCGCCCGGAAAGATGGAAAACGTCGGGCGACCGCCGGGCCGAGTCCCTAACCTATGTACACCGCACGGCATACCAACTAAAACTCCGCAGTGGCCATCTTCGGCGAATTAGGGACGGCTGCGGGCTTCCTCCGACTCACGTCTAAGTTGTCGTCCGCAACCGCCCCTATAACACAACAGATGACAGAGTGCAATATTTCCTTGAAACTACTTTTACTTTTTTACAGTGGCTCCGGAAAAACAACTCTTATGTCAGCGCTCTCCCATAGAAGTCCAGGTGAGGGTTTTTCAATAAATTATAGGACGAACAAGGCGCTCGCCTGGCGGTAAACGACTGCCTAGAAACAGTACTTGCACCACCCAAGTTATAAATGCGTTTTTCCCCTTAAGAGTAATAGGACTGCCTCGGTGGCGTAGTTGAATTACGATACGACTGCAATGCTGAGATTTCGGGTTCAATCCCCGGGTCGAGCAAAGTGATGTTGGATTTTTCTACTGAGTATCAGCCCAGAGTCTGGAATTTGTGCCGAATATGGTGATAAGCTCGCCCCCATGAGATCATGGGACGGAATACGCACGGCGAAAAGTGGGTGCAATAGTTGCACCTCTGCCGACTGTGTGTGTGTGCGTGTGTGATTTATTTGAGTATCTTGTTATAGCACGCTCTCAAACCCTCTTCTATGTATGAATAACTTCATTTTCGACATTTTTCATTTACGAATATCTAGGGTATGTTTAAATATAAAACAATGTTATAGGAAAACCATATACTTTATTAAATAAAGATGTATTTATTATATGAATTTTATAATAGTTTAAATTATTTTAATACTGGTATTTTATCTTAAAGATTTCGCGAATGATAATTTCTAATGATGTTGACTGATAATGATAATGACTAATGATTCTGATTTATTTGTTTTCTATTCAAAATAAATTCATCCGTTTTCTATATTATAAGCAACTAGCTTTTGCCCGCGGCTTCGCCGCGTTAATAAGTTCTTCCGGGCTAAAAGTACATAAAAACCTTCCCGTTGAATCACTCTATCTATTAAAAAAACCCCATCAAAATCCGTTGCGTAGTTTTAAAGATCTAAGCATACATAGGGACATAGGGACAGACAGCGGGAAGCTACTTTGTTTTATACTATATAGTGATATGGTGTGTACCTTACTATCTTCTGATGTACCCCAGTCTGTTCGTCATGGGCATGATTGGGTACTGTAGGCTCGAAGTGAGAAAGGTTGTTGCGCTCGTCAATTTGGTGTTTAGATTGTGGCGCGGTCTGGCCGGTCCATATTGCTACTGCAATGGGTTTGGAGGTGGACAATGAGGTGACGACTGAACGTAGAAAACTCCCTTTATGTCCTCGTGCGCAATAGCTACCAAGAAGTATGCAATTATAATTACCGTATCATAAAAGGGTATATATTCTAGGATATAATTATATAAACGAACAGCAGAGATTTACTAATGAGTTTGACTTTTTGAATAATATGTGCATTTTATTTTTTAATGCAATATGCTGAATTTTTTATACGAACTAATGTTATATATCTACTTCGAGGAATTATTTAACATTTACGATGATCAAAATATGTTTAAGATATGTATTTTAATGTTTACATAAGACTATATATGTTGGTTTTTGTGTATTTATTTCATATATCGGTATGTATCTACAAAACAAGCTCTAATCTAGAAATGGACGATATCTTGGTTTTAATCTTTTAAGAAGTGCTGTATCACACTTAAAACAACTATAACTTTTATGCCATTAGATTTATTCATTTATTATTTATTTGAATTTAATTGACAATTTTACGCGTTTTATTTGATTAGCTAAAAAGGGATAATTGCAGGTATATACGCGGTACGATATAGTTCTGAGGTCCTGAATTCGATTCCCGGGTCGGGCTAAGCACTATTGAGTTTTTCTGCTCAATGTCAGCCCAGGGTCTGGAATTTAATGGAGAAAACTCACTTGACGAAAGTCGGTGCAACTACGCCTACCCCTTCGGGGATAAAGGCGTGATGTGTATATACATATACACTTACGCCTTTTATCCCCGAAGGGGTAGACAGAGGCGCAACTAGTGCACCCACTTTTCGCCGTTATTCCGTCCCAGGATGTGATAGGGGGCGAGCCTATCGCCATATCGGGCACAAATTCCAGACTCCGAGCTGATACTGAATAGAAAAACTCAATAATGTGATGAATGCGTGATGTGTGTTTGTGTGTAAAAAAAGCCAAGCAATCCATATATTCTACAGGACTTTTAATTTTAATAGAGTAGTTACAAGTACCAACCATAAAAGGTTTTACTCCAGTTGACTACCTAAAGTCATATTTTGATTACTCATGGCCGTTAGGGATACAGACATGCAATTATTAGAAACGAGGTTTCTTTGTAGCCGGTACAGTGTTAGACGGCGAGATCTCCATGAACGGGAGACCGTTGGGCGACTTCATGCACCAAGAGAGCGGGTACATGCACCAGGATGACCTGTTTGTGAACAATCTCACTGTGCTAGAGCACCTCACTATCATGGTAAGTGGAATAAATTATATCCAACTCCTCCTTATCCTTCTGTTTGATTAATTTCGTTGAGACTAATTAGTCCTCGATATAGCGGTAAGCTCTCCCCTATCACAATGCGAAAAGTGCGTGCAGGGCCGCGCCGACCCAAGACAGCGCCTGTGTGCGAAATCTATGGAGCGCCTATGATTTTTGTCGTCCTGTAACCTGTTTCATAAGTTTTAATTTAGAAAATGAGCTTTTGTAAGACGTTTGTAATAATATATGTAAGACTTGTACATGTAACTACTGTCTTACCTACTCACATATAAAGAATATAGTGGTAGTATAACAAATATAAAATGTCATCCTGATTCCGGCGCCCCTATTTTCTTGGCGCCTGTGTGCGCCGCACATTTCGCACATATGGACGGCGCGGCCCTGAGTGGGTGCCCTGGTTACATCGGCCTATCCCTTCGAGGATAAAGCGCGTTATGTGATTTGATCCACTCGTTGATTTTTTTTAAACTAAAATGAACATACAAACATTGACTGGTAGAGAACGTCTATGATATTAACTATTAAGTCCGCTTATACAGCATGTATAAAGTGTTAGGTAAAGATATAAATATTCTTGTTCAGGCTCGTCTCCGCATGGACAGGCGCACATCCAAAATGGCCCGTAAGAGACGCGTCAATCAGCTGATGAGGCAGTTAGCTCTGTACGAGTCCAGATTTACCAGGATTGGGGGACTGGACGAGGCTCAAAAAACGCTATCTGGAGGAGAACGAAAAAGACTAGCGTTTGCTACTGAAGTAAGTATAGCAACTGTAAAGGTACCTTTTTGAACGATCTTTAACGTAAATTGGTGGTAAGATATATTGTGTCCGAATAACGACCACCGCATACAAGGTGATAAGATCCGGCATAGTGGCCACTGGCCAACGTAAGTGTATCGCGTTCTAGGATCAGCTTGTGTATATCCAATTTAAAGGGCCGGCAAAATTGTGTTGACGGTCGAGGAGTGATCTCCGACGAGAGGTCATCAGATGGAATGCGGTGACTGCCGTGCGTATAGAAAAAATACTTTCGCTAAGTTACATAGGTGATAGCCTGTGGGCTTCACGGCCTCGTTTTCGGAGACATGCGGTGTCGCGCGGCGCCTGTGGCGTGGAGTCTCTCGGTGCGTCGGGCGATATTTCCGTTTGTAGAGAGGCGACGCGTGCAGCGGCCCGCGTCATCACACGCGTAACACAAACATACGGCAATGTACAATGTTGTTTATATGATTATGTCGTCATCAGACATTATTCGATCTAGTTTAAAACATGAATGGCTTAGTAAATCTTTAGTTGCATGGACAAGTTTGAGTCCATGACCCCTGATATAATGACTTGAGTTTTTACTACCAAGCTAGTTGAAACTATGTAACTCAAGGTTTTTGTGTAGTGAATTAAATGTGGTTTCAAACTACGTTTGTTTTTTATTTATTACGAGATTATATTCACATGACTGATTATAAAAAATCTTTGGTACGTTGCGGTGGCCCACTTCTGCGAGGTGGTCCTCTCGCAGAAGGAGAGTCCCGAGAGGGATCGGGAGCGAGAAGATCCCTCCCGCCGCCAGAGGAGACGAAGGAGGCGACGGGTGGACGACTGACCGGCGTTTCCCGCCCTGTGGATTGGGGGCGTTTGGAGAATTCCACTACGGTATCCCCTGCCTGTCGTAAAAGGCGACTAATAGGGGCCACCGGGGATCGCGGGCGGGCGGCAGGGGGCTGTCCGTCTTTAGTTTTGTGCGAGTTTTTTAGCACATTGCTGCGACCCCCGTGATGGACGGCAGTGTAGCAGGTAGGCCTCACGCTGCCGTTGACGCCGAGTGCGTCCTTCGGTGCGCGGGGGTTTCTGAGGCCCCCCATACAGGAGACAGGCTGCATTAGGCGGCACCGCGCAGGGGCGGCTGCGGACGACAACTTAGACACTATTAGTCTGGGGAAACCCGCAGCCGTCCCTAATGCGCCGAAGAAGGCCACCGCGGAGTTTTAGTTGGTATGCCGTGCGGTGTACATAGGTTAGGGACTCGGCCCGGCGGCTCAACGCTGGGTCGTAAGGCACGGTGAACCCAACATCACCGCTCAGTCGCCCCCCTTGAAGGCTGGGCGGTAGTAATAAGTCACTTTCTCCGCGAAAACAAAAAAAAGGTACGTTGTGTAATTTGTTTTTAACAAGCTCAAGCAGTAGAAACGATTGTGTTATTTTTCGTGTAAGCACAACGTGTGATTTAGGATGAGCAATATGTATATCAAACACTTCTAACTATAAATAAATTAATGATTATATGATATCCTCCTAGCCACGGCTGCCAATCTCAACGGAGATCAGCCAAGGACGCAGGAGATATTATAGTGCACAAGTGTGTGCGTAATACACAGGTGCACTACCTTTTCCTTCACCCTCATATTCCAGTGAGACGGCAATCCGACATGCCTAGAAAGAGATCAAGCGCAGGGCCAACGGCTTTATGTGCTTTCCGAGGCACGGGGATATCACACTACCAATTTCCTGACTCCGAGCTGCGACTGAGTAATTTTTAAGATGGAAAAACACAGTCACAATGATTTTGGCTAGACCCGGGATTCGAATCCAGGACCTCAGCGTGCAAATTGTACTCTTAACGCGTACGCGATACAACTACGCCACTGAGGCAGTCGTAATGATTATGTACACATTCTAGTATTTTTTTTTATTGAATTGAATGACGAGATGCGCGTGCCGTTCGCCTGATGGTAAGCGATACGACCACCCATAAACAGTAGCTCAACACCATTCAGCAACCTTGAGTTACAAAGTAGGTACTGTGTGGCATTCCACTGCGCTCGTCATCCTGAGACATAAGATGTTAAGTCTCATTATGTTCAGTAGTTACACTGGCTACAATAATAAGTATAATATAGACATTATCATTTACATACATAGTCATTAAATGTTCAAAAACATAATTTGATACTTAATACCAAAAGAATGCCACAACACGGGTATTTAAGGCCAATTAGAAGCCCTAAATAGCCAAAGAAAAAGTATTTACGTAATTAGCTTAAAACCTACCCAATAACCAGTATTAGGATATGCCTCGATTCCTTAACTTATTCTTTCTCTTTTCTACGCATCATTCCATCTCAAGGGATCTTAATACTGTCTCACCTACTCCGTTTCGAATTGAATATGTTTTCCGAACTGGTAGAGTAAAAATTGACTGAATCTTGTTACGGGTTAACATATTGAAAGTAACATGCCCAATTGACAAACTTTATTAACTATCCACTAAACTTAAATTCCTTAAACTAATGATTACAAGCTAGGTGTAAACTAAACATCTAAATTTGGACGCCAGGAGAGTTTTTATTTCATAGGTGACGGAACTCTGCCAAAACCAAGGCCCGGCCAGTTAGATGTCCCAGGGATATACACTCATTTGCAAAAAAAACGGGCGGTTTGGATTTTAATTCTTTTTAAAAAAAAATACGGTACCAAAATGATTTCAATCATTTGTACATGTTACTGGTCGGTTTTAAAAATGCCGTGGTGTTTAAAACAGTACGTTCTAAATTAAAATTTTCGTTTGATGCTCGTTTTTACAGAAAACCACTTTTTATCCTACATTTTTGGTGCGAAGTTCCAAAAGATAATATCGGTTTTCATAACTTTTTGTCAATTTTTATGAATTTATTTCATATTCTTAATTGTCAAAGCTTCATTTATTGCTGTTTAGCTGTCTCAATAATGTTAGAGAAAGTGGTAAAAGCTACCAAAATTATTGCGCTGCTCGAAGAGGGCTGCAGCCAATGCTTCGTGGCTCAGAGGCTAAGTGTGAGTCGCTCGAAGGTTCAAAGGACCTGGCAGCGGTATCAAGACACCGGTTCCGTCGAGAGAAGGCCTGGTTCTGAAAGAAAACCATGTACCCAACCACGGGATGATCGTTTTCTTGTGAGTCGCGCATTGAGAAATCGCAAGTCTTCGTATGTGGACCTTAAGGACAACCTCGAAGAAGTAAGAAATTTGCATATTAGTCTATGGACGGTCAGGAGGAGGCTGCTCGCGGCCAATATACGCAGTCATCGCCCGGCCCGCGGCCCTAAGTTACTCCGTGAGCACAGAGTTGCCAGGCTTAGGTTTGCTCGAAATTGTGAGTCACGGACTCAAGAAGACTGGAATAGGGTATTGTTCTCCGATGAAGCCAGGATATCTCTGTTCGGTGAAGATCGACGTCGGCGAGTGCTACGAAGACGAGGAGAACGCTTTGCAGAGGCTTGTTTTGAAGAAATCACACCTTATGGTGGGGGCTCTGCTATGTTTTGGACAGGAATAAATTCAATGGATCGTACAGAGTTAGTCTTCATTGAAAACGGCTCACTGACTGGACATCGATACACAACGGAAGTTCTTATTCCTCATGCACAACCCGCATTGGCCGCTTTAGGCGAAGACTCAATTTTTATGGACGACAACGCTCGCGCCCACCGGTCTGGCGATGTGGAAGCGTATGTGCAAGAGGTCGGCATTCGTCGTTTGGATTGGCCAGCTCGAAGTCCCGACCTCAATCATATAGAGCATGTCTGGGACGTTCTGAAACGACGCGTGAGATCAGTACAACCGGCTCCGAAAACCATCAGAGAGCTGAAGAATGTGATTACCGCGGAGTGGGAACGTATTCCGCAAGCAAGTATCCGGGATATCCTCGCTAGCATACCCAGACGAATTCAAGCTGTGATTTCAGCTAGAGGGGGTCACACTCGATACTAAACATTTATCTGCTTTTACTTTATTAAAGAAAAAACAAACAAAAATCTTTGTTAACTTTTACTTCACGAGCATATGCACTACTAGCGAGCATACACTACTAGTGAACTTTAGCATTAAAACCCATAAATTTTATCAAAATTTTATGATAATACTGACGAAAACGATTATTAGCTTATTAATTTACAAAATTGTGAAAGTAAAACTACCTATAATTATCAAACAAACCAATAGTAACATTTGAAATGGTTCATTGCTTAGGTGCCCGTTTTTTTTGCAAATGAGTTTATAATATTATGGTGTGATGAGCCACATTTAAAGGGGCATGTCTTAAGGCTAAAACAATAACGAGAGCTTAGTTACCAGATAGCTATTAATAAAATTGTACTATTTGTTTAAAAGTAAAGTAACTCACCCCCACTGTGCACAACACGTTAATCTGAAATGCTCTAAAAAGCAAATTCAATTATGACTAATAACACACTAAACAAGATGCAATGTCGGTAACGTTAAGTATGCCGGTAAGCTGCCGGCCAACAGCTCGCTAAGAGCTCCTGTCAAAATTCGTCATTGGTTGGAGCGACAATAATAATTTGTTTTTTTATGTGGTGATATCTTAACCTACCCGCCGTTTTAAATTTCTATATTATAACAATCTAAATATAAAGTTTAACATTTTATGCATACGAAAAAAAGTATTAAATAACAGTAGAATTACTTTATTATGATAATTTATTTCCTGTAGGCATTATTTACTCGAAGATATTCTTTGATTGTATCTGTATTCATATTATAAACTAGAAGAGTTTGTTTGGTTGAACGCGCTAATCTCAGGAACTACTGAACTGATTTTTGAACGTTTGTGAACTTTATTTCGTAGAATAAAGGCACTCTGAAACTCAGTCCCAATACTTGTGTTTCAGAGTTTCACTAAATTCAGACCTAAAATCTTATGGTTTAGATTCGTTAGTTTATATTAATCATGATATTCTCAAATTGATGTATACGTTTATCAAATTGTTACACAATGTTAAGCCACATTATACGTTTGGCTATTTTGTTTCTACGCGCGGAGTTCTTGTCGGTGTAGGCGATTATGACTTGTTTTTTTGACATGTCTATTGCCTAAATCATAATTACCTGTTGGTTACAACTACCTCTTGGTATGCCTGTATATTAATTACTGTCTCGATAAAAATATTATTTATTCTAATTATAATAGTTTTATGGTTAGAATAAGTATTATAGAAGAGATGCGAAAGTCTACGATCTCTGGAAAATTATGTGGTGGATTAACGAATTACTAGTACACAATTTTAGTTTTCTCTAGTTTTAACTAGAAAAAACGCGTTGTGACTAAGAACGGGTTTTAACTGTAGCGTAAACATAGAAATAACCATTCACAGCTCCTCACAGACCCGGGCTTGTTGTTCTGCGATGAACCAACGACAGGATTGGATTCGTCATCAGCACAGAAGCTGGTGTCGCTACTGCGTGCCAGTGCCGCCCAGGGGAAGACCATAATATGCACCATACACCAACCGTCGTCAGAACTCATGGCGCAGTTTGACAAGCTAGTGTTACTGGCTGAAGGCAGAGTTGCCTTTGCCGGCGATTCGTCGGCCGCTTTGGGTTTTTTTGAAAGGTAATTTTATATGATTTTGATTTCTTATTCAGTCATAGTTGTTCATGTTATGATAAGGCTCGGTGATCCGTTTCCAAAGTTAACGTTTTCATTTTGGTTCCATGAATTCACGTAGGTACAAGTAGACTAAAGACGAAAAATGTTGCTTATCGTCATTCAATCTGTTTCAATCATCATTTTAATGGAGAAAAATACCTATTCATTGCAACAAATTCAATAACTTTGCTATAGTAACGTTTGACATCTCAGCTCGTTGGAATAATCCAATGCAATTGTGTCTCATTGAAACGATCTAGACCATACGATGACCTCAATATGGCATCCGATACATACATTTCACATAGGTATATTGTTATATTATGCTCCTTGCTTGGTTTATGGACATAACTAGTCTAACTGTAGAATTTATTTTCTTATATGTACGTAATTGCAAGTTTACTTGGAAATTGTAAGTAACAAGAGATAAAGCAAAATTTAATTCATAAGTTCTAATAAAAAAATATGTAAGGTATGTCAATTCTTCATTGAAAATTGAAGTAAAAATATTTACATACATACGTACACACTCACGCCTTTTATCCCCGAAGGGGTAGGCAGAGGCGCAACTAGTGCACCCACTTTTCGCCGTTATTCCGTCCCATGATGTGATAGGGGGCGACCCTATCGCCATATTGGGCACAAATTTCATTAACTAGAATTTACTTACTGTATATATCATTTTGTCATAAATAACCTTCGTTACTTCCAGTCTTGGCTACCAGTGTCCCATCACATACAATCCCACAGACTTCTTTATTAAGATGCTGGCGCTGACGCCAGGGTCGGAAGGCGCCTCTCGTCTCGCGATCAAGAGTATCTGCGACAGGTTCGCCGTCAGTGACGCTGCTAAGGAATTGGATATGGAAATACAGCTCGAATACCACTTGATGGGTAATGACATTGAGGTTTGTAGAGAATTTATTGGTCAGTAACGGCACATTATGGCATTATTAATGGACCTAAACGGGTTTTTAATACATTGAACTAAGTGTTTAATATTTTATAGGAATTGAGAAGATCAAGGCAAAACACATTCAAGGCTCCATTCTTTTTCACGAAGATATTGTGGCTGACATACAGATACGGGTTGATGATATTAAGAGATCCAAGGGTTCAACTACTGCGGATACTGCAGAAACTGGTGAGTCGACGACACGCTTTAATAGAAATTTTGTTTTTACTACTACTGGTTCTTGTCTACTCCCTACTTACTAGCTAAACCAAATTCATGATCTCACATATTATAATATTGTGATAAAATCACCATATATACTCACTGTACCTCTAGTATAGTGAAATGTATTAGTAAGTGACAATGTTGTTAAGCCCAAATGTAAAATCAACCAACAAGGAATATCGTAACCCTTGATGATCGTCACAGTTATGCCGCCCTGCCCGATTGCTTCTTGTATACTCATCATGATTGTTTTTCAAGGCCATTGCTGTCACAGCGGGCCTGTGTTTCGTTAGCACCGCTCAGTTCACCCAGGCGGGAATCCAGGACGTCCAGGGAGCGCTTTTCATCATCATTGCAGAGAACACGTTCATTCCCATGTACTCTGTGTTGAACATATTCCCGGAAGAGTTCCCGTTGTTTAATAGAGAGTTCAAGGCTGGCTTGTACTCTACGCCTATTTATTACGTAGCTAGGATGATAGCTATGGTGAGTGTATTTTATTGAAATTGTATTAATCGTTTAAGTCACATTTATTTTATAGTACTAGAAAGTGGAATTAAGGAAACCACTGATTTATGGCAGGGATTTAACAGTAGACAACCAAAAGGATTGTTCAAATGCGTGAGGTTAAGCATGATTAGGCAAATATCACGTCTAGTAGGGCATGTGTATTCCGTTTAAATTTTTTTAACTGCCTCGGTGGAGTAGTTGTATTACGGTACGACTGCAATGCTGAGCTCTCGGATTTGATCGGGTTTGATTTTGATTTCTATTCAGTATCAGCCCGGAGTCTGGAAATTGTGCCTATAATGGCGATAGGCTCGCCCCCTATCACATCATGGGACGAATACCCACGGCGAAAAGTGGGTGCACTAGTTGCGCCTCTGCCTTTCCCTTCGGGGATAAAAAGCGTGAGTATGTATGTATGTCTTTTTGACTAAGTAGTTGTCGGCAAATTAAAATACTATTTTCATTTATGTCCAGTTACCAGGGCTGCTGGTGGAACCGACTCTCTTCACTCTGGTGATATACTGGGTAGCTGGTCTTCGGAACACCTTGTACGCGACTGGATTAACTGTCTTTCTGTCAATATTGGTGCTGAACGTTGCTTTAGCCTGCGGTAAGTTGATTTTAAAACAATGAAGAATGAAAGCTGTTTGATTGTTACCAGATGATGAAAGGAATCATGATCTCTGTGAGTGTGTTTTTGACTGTGGTGGAATTATTGTTTTCCAAAGGTTACAAATTATAATGGAAAGCCAAAGGTCAAATATATTTTCTCCTCGTTCAATTTATTTTGTTGCTCGCTTACTAGGCTTGAACTATAAAAATCATGATATTGCTATAGATATCGATATCGCATACGAGGATAGATTCCTCAAAACAAATATCTACTGTTTGAAAACCAGCATATTAGTGTTTAGTGGACTCGTTATCTTACATTGGTAACAGTCTGAATTAAAAAAAACAAACTGCGCAAAACTGGACAGTATTGAATTACTCAAATTATGTTGATATATTTCATGAATATATTAATAAAATATACATAATATCATCAACCTTATTGGCTGGCATATACATATTGTTTACACGGGCTCGGGAAGGAGACCCGACCTCGTAGTAAGCGGAGAGGAATCCATATAGAGTGTCGACTTACAAGATATAATTATCACTAGTCAGTCGTTTCGTCAGTAGTTTACTGGTACCACCGCAATGTCTGCTTCTACCGCCAAGTAGAAGTGTGCATGCACTGTTGTGTTTCGAATTGGAGGACATTGTAGCCAGTATAACTACTGGACGTAATGAGACTTAACATCTTATGAATAGGATGACGAGCGTCATCTTATCTGGATGACGAGCGCAGTATAATGCCACACAGTACTTTGTTACTCTAGGTGCTGGATGGTGTTGCTACTGTTTATGGGTAGTCGTATCGCTTATCATCAGGTGAACGGCAAGCTCGTCTCGTCATTTAATGTCATAAAAAAAGTCGACTCAATTATGCCGGCCTGTTTAAACCGGTATACCTACTCAGGCTGATCCTGGATCGCGGCACATTTACATGAGCTACTATGGTGACTTTGAACACGTTGTATATTGTAGTCCGGGCAGATACTAAATGTAATTCTACCATCAGCAATTTGCAAATAGGTGTTCACCAAATAAAAAAAAATTTGCAAATTTTTTATTATACTACCCATCGACCGACAAAAATTTGCATTTTCATAAATATGTATAGGTACTCAACTACAAAAGTAGCTGAACAAATTCCAAACGTCATAACGCTTCTACATATTATTGCCTTCAATCGAAATATTGATTTAAAATTTATAAAAAAATAATTAAACACATTGGATGTTGTTGATGTTTATAGCAAAATAAATGATTTGATTTGATTTGGAGTTTATTTTAGTGAAGACAAGACGATTTTTGATAAGGACAAAAAAGTTTAAAGGCGAATTGATATTATGAATACGTTCAACTACTTTTGCAGCAGACTTCATAATAAAAAATGCATTTTTTACATCGGCACTTAATTTCAAATTAATGGTTATTAGAATAAATACCATTACTTATAAAGCCAGAAATATCATATTAAAAGCATTTAAAACATGTTGCGCACGTTAATTTTAACTAGTTTGTATTCTCGTTTTATAATAGTATAACCAGAATTTAAAGTTGATTAGAATACGTGTAGTAGGTACATAAATATTTACTATGAGATATTTTATGTTATCTGTGGAGGTCTAGACACGCGCCTTACGCACGGTCCATCTTGACATCCAACCAAGGTCTTGCACGATGCAAAACGACCGTGAATAGTCTCGACGTACGTCAATTATTATTATGTTGTATCTTTCCCGCGGGAGATCACGGCACGAAGACCGGTCCTTTTGGAAGGCTTATGTGGGAATATGGATCCAACACGTAGGGGTCCCTTAAAGATACATTAGTCTAGTTGGGATGTGTACACCTTGCCGGTACTCTCTCTATTTGTACTTATAGAGGAAATACAGCCAAAGACAGCGGTCGCAAGGTGCAAGGACTATTGCAGAGAAAATAGGAACTGTACCGGCTATATGGGTAGGATTATAAGGGTAGGATATACCTGGACTGGTTGTTGCGCTATTGATTGAGACTGCGGGATGCCTGCCAAGTAAAATGTCTCAATCTTTTGTATTCAAGTCAGACGGTGACTTGCCCCCCACTAGATGGGTACCCCAAAAAGTGGCGTATGCAAATGTGCGGGTAGCTATAGGGTGTCGAGAGGTGTGCATCGATTTCACCACCGCGGGTCGCTGACGCGTCCCGGAGCGGGTTTCCTCGCTATTGCGCAGCTTGAGGGTGGAAGTGCTCAAGCTCAAGCTCTAGCTCAGGATCTTGGCTCTTGCGAATTCCACACCTAGCCGGCTAGTTAAGGCAAGCCAAGGGTCAGGGGTCCTCATTTAGCCCCTATGGAATCGGGGTACGCGGTGTCGCCACACACCGTCGACTTGCCACAAAGCCGCCCCTGCGGGCTTATTATTATTGTTTGCTCGCTGAACTTGAACGATCCAGCGAGCCAGTGTTGCCAACTGGTACTTCTACTATTTATCTAAATGCATCACAAAAAGTTACTAAATTTATCATTTTTTCTTTAAGAAAAATCTACTAAAATAATAATAATAATAAAAAGCTTTGTTAGGCCAATGTTATGCTAGATTTGGTATAGTGATTGTGTGAAATGCCCTAATAATCCTATATTATGATTTTATATACATGTTAAGGCTCATGTAGTGCATTGACAATGATTTTATTTTTAATGGAAACATTGAAAAAGAAACAGTCGAAAGCAGGATTTGAACCCGCGACCTCCAGCGTACCGTGCCGGTGCTCTGCCAACTGAGCTATCTCGACCTTACCTTTGTCTGTTCAATTTCACGTTCCCTGTTTTATCTCTTTAAAGGAGATGCCTAGTGATATCTGTTTAACAATTATTACAATTGCCAAACTAAGCGTTACTCCTGCAATGAGCCCTGTATTATATACTGCCCACTGCTGAGCACGGGCCTCCTCTACTACTGAGAGGGTTAAGGCCTTAGTCCACCACGCTGGCCTAGTGCGGGTTGGCAGACTTCACATACCTTCAATATTCTTGTAAAGAACTTCTTAGGTATGCAGGTTTCCTCACGATGTTTTCCTTCACCGTTAAAGCGAACGATAATTGATAAACAATACGCACGTAACATCGAAAAGTCAAAGGTGTGTGTCTTGAGTTTTGATCCTCCGGACATTGTCTTGGCAGACCGTTTCATTCCCAACTAGGCTATCGTCCACTTCTTCTTTTTCTAATAAACTAACACAATTGTTTTAAAATACGTCTTAGATTTAATAATATTATATATTCAACGAGTGACCCCATCACTCTGAGTCTTGTAACGACAGGCAATAAATAATCTTTAATGCGTATCCAAAAATATATCTAAAATCTAAATCTTTATAAATTATTCACGAATTGTAAATTTCTGTATAAATATATATATTCATTTCATATCTGTATGATGTAAGCATTAAAAATCTGTATAAATGCCATTGACCAGAGAGTAAAGATAAATATAGATAACTGAATACCTGGCAGCACCGTCTAGCACGCACGATAGTGCGTATGCTACAAAGAGCATTATAATACTACGGAAAGTATGCTACGTCCAGCACCGTGACGTACTGCATGCTGTACGTCAAGATGGACCATAGAATAAAGACTAAAGCATCCTTATTCTGAGAGAAGCGACTCCAAGGTGGACGACAATGCGGGTGGTCGGTCTCCCGTTGTCGTAGACGCCTAAGGCGTCCTTTAGAGTGTGGGGGCATCTTAGCCCCCTTGTATAGAGAAGGGCCGCAACGGCATCGCGCAGGGACGGTCCCGTGCAGCTATCTTAGTGCAACAAGATACCCCGGGGCCGTCTCGTATGCGCCGAAGAAGGCCACCGCGGGTTTTGGTTGGTATGCCAGTGTAGGGTGTACATAGTTAGGGACTCGGTCCAATGTTCGCTCGGATGATGCTATACTCCCGAGTGTCGTCATTGGGCTGTAAGACTGTGTGAAACCAACATAACCGATCCACTCCCCCCCCCCCCTGGGGTGGTAGCGATAACGCATTTTTTCCCCGCGAAAAAAAAAAATATCTTTATTCTGAGAGATGGACCGTGCGTATTGCCCTTTATGTTTTTTTGATGATTTATTTCGGAACCTTTCACCTCTTAGATTATTTAACCAATGGACACGATATGGCAATAATGAGCAAACTATTTTTTCTGCCAATCCTGACGGGGGGCGAGGTAGACACGGATAGCACACATTTAACAAAAAAATTCACACGTGCAGGGCTGAATATAAGGTCGCTTTTTACACAATAACACAACAAAAATTACAATTTCTGTGGAGCACCGCTTAGTGTCATTATGGTAGAACTAGCTTTTGCCCGCGGCTCCGCCCGCATTAAAAAGTTTTTCCGGGATAAAAGTCCCGGTTTATATTTTCCCGGGATAAAAAGTAGCCTATGTATTAATCCAGGACATGATCTACCCGTGTGCCAAATTTCATCGAAATCCGTTCAGTAGTTTTTGCGTGAAAGAGGAACAAACATCCTTACATCCATACATCCAAATATCTAAACATCCAAACATCCATACATTCTTACAAACTTTCGCCTTTATAATATTAGTAGGATGCTTTGATTAATAATGAAGTAATAATTATTAACCAAAGGTAGAATGTAATGACAGCGATCGCAAGTTACATAGGTTTTAATAAAAGTTTATGACCATCTGCGCATGTATGACCAATGAAGGGTTCGCCTGGTCATCCCATCTCCTTTGCATTGCTAGATACTCAAAGTTTCACCTGATTAATCAGATCTTATTGTGGAATGTTTCAGGGTCCTTTTTTTCTTGCGCTTTTGGTTCAATGCCGGTAGCGATTGCTTACCTCGTGCCATTCGACTATGCGCTCATGATGACTTCGGGAATCTTCATTAAATTAAGGTACGGAATTTACATAACGATATTATTATAAAATTGTATATTATAAAATAACTATTAAATGATTATACAGAAGCTTCTGAACCTTTGGGCATATCCTTAGCACCGGTAGAGTCACAATTATTATAAACGTGTGTGTGTGGCTTCACTTCATTTACCATAAGATGCTGTGAAGCTACTTTGTCGAGCCATCGATAAAAAAGAGACATCAATGATTTGTTTAATAAAATATTGCATTTACACAACAAATGATTATATTTTTAATAATATTAAAGTATAATAATACTTCAATGTTAAAACTCGCATTATTTGGGTACGAACCTATATTTTTCATTGACAACCCGAAATACGGAATCGTATGCTTTATATCGGACACACAATACTGACCAATATAATATGTTTACAGTTCGATGCCGCGCTACGTTTCATGGATACGTCACATATCTTGGTTGATGTACTCCAACGAAGCCATGGCGATACTGCAGTGGGATGGCATCCAAAATATAAGTATGTATGCTTTCCGAAACACTTTCTAAGTCTAGACTGAATGTTTCAGTGGCACAATAATTGTAGTAGGCGACATGGCTGCCGCGTTGAGTTGTCGGGTTCGGACCCCAAGTCAGGCTATATTGGTGATTTGGAATAGATACTGAGAAATAACTATAGCCTTGCCCGCCAATACATGGATTGACAAGCAATAATCGAAAAATAAAAATCACGCGCTTCGAAACTGAGTTCAATACTCCAGCTGTTTATATTTATGAATTGTCTTTAATTGTTAAAAGCGACCCCAAGTCTAAAAAGATTCGGGTTTTCCCAAACATCTAAAATAGATCCCATTAAGAATAATATCGTCCCATGACACTTGTTGGGGTACCAGGTAGGCAATTACGGCTCTGGGCAACCCCGACAAAAAAGGGTTTGGCAGGTAACAGGACAATGGGAGAATAATAACACTTGGGCTATTTGTTTCTCATTAGCTTATGTTTACTTGTTCAAACGTGTTCTAAATACCTTAGGAAAATTAAAATAATAAGATTGAGTTACTCAAGGACGATTTTTACAAATATTATGTTTACATAAAAATATACCTAAAGGTTGTAAGTATCGAATTGGAATTGTAAATGTATGTAGGTAACTCTTATTTTAATTTGTTCAATGTCTATCTAGCTGAGAATTCACTGATATCGTCTCCATAGAAGTAGGTACGTCTAATGATTTCCTATGTTTAGGCGAATGTTAGACATTTAAATAAAACTATTTTATGGATTGTATAGCCGTTTTTTTATTTTTATTTTCTCCTGACGTTTCGTAGGCTTTGCAAAACTTCGTGGTCTCGGGCGGCCTGAGGTGTAGGTGGTCCGAGAAGTTAGTTTACAAAACAATTAAAATAAAAAAAACAGCGATAAAATCAGTAAAATAGTTTTATTTAAATAGTTACGGCTAAGTAACGAAATGGGCAAAAGGCTACAGGTAGGATTGAGATGTATTTCCTAGTCTTTATTCACATAGCATTGTTTTTTTACAGCATGTGCGGTCACTAATGATACAAGAGTTCCATGCGCCCATACCGGAGATGAAGTTCTCATACGGTACGACTTCGACGGCACAAGGTTCTGGTGGGACGTGACTGCTCTGGTCATTTTGTACGTCATCTTCCATTTCCTCGCCCTTCTGGCCTTGAGACATCGCGCCCGTAGAAAATAACTACGCTGTGAATTATAATTTGCTATGGTGTCTATCAATTAAGATGTATTCTTCTGTGTGTAAATAATGTTAATAAATGCATCTTTTAAATTAAAACATATTTCATTGTAATTTTTGAAATCGAAAGTTGAATACATTTATGAATGAAATCAAACAATATTTCATTTAAATGCTACCAATAGATCGATGAATGTACATACACACACACACACACACTCACGCCTGTTATCCCCGAAGGGGTAAGCAGAGGCGCAAATAATGCACCCACTTTTCACCGTTATTCCGTTCCATGATGTGATAGGGGCCGAGCCTATCGCCATTCGCCACAAATTCCAGACTCCGGGCTGATACTGAATTGAAAAACTCAATATCACTTTGCCCGACCTGGTGATCGAACCTGAGTCCTCAGCATTGCAGTCGTACTGTGTGTGTGTCCCTATATTGTATTACAATATAGGGACACACAGCTATGTAAGTGAACATACGTAGTTGTGCGGGAACGCTGTCACACCATGCCTCCCGTATATGAGCGATGTACGTCTTTGTTTATTCAGTACGTCTGACCAACCATTACTGTTACCATAACAAATAAATGTCTGGCTCGGTAGCGTAGTTGTAGTGCGTACGCGTTACGAGTACGATTTGCGCGCTGAGGTCCTGGGTTCGAATCCCGGGCCGGGCCAAAAAACTTTGTGACTGGGTTTTTCCATCTTAAAAAAATTACTCAGTCGCAGCTCGGAGTCAGGAAGTTGGCGGTGTGATACCCCCGTGCCTCGGAAAGCACGTAAAGCCGTTGGTCCTGCGCCTGATCTCTCTCCGGTCATGTCGGATTGCCGTCTCAGCGGACTATGAGAGTGAAGGAATAGCGAGTGCACCTGTGTATTGCGCACACACTTGTGCACTATAATATCTCCTGCGTACCTGGCTGATCTCCGTTGAGATTGGCCGCCGTGGCCGAAACTGGCTAGGAGGATTTCATTTTTTCATTTCACTGTTACCATCTAAGTATCCGCTGTATATACGTACTCTGAAGTCTTAAAATATAAATCTTCACATCGCCATCTCTGGAGTTTATACCAACAATGTAGAGCCAACACTCCCATATCAAACAAACTACACACAAGTACGCCGCCGAGGTAGTCGATGAATGTTTGGTGGATAGATTGGGTTATTCCTGATCTGTATCAGCCCGGAACCTGAAATGTTTATTTAAATTACATCCTGTAAAGGGCCATATTGATCTACATTAAATGTACAAGTATTTCAGGTTCTTAATTGGATAAGGATTAATGCTGTATTGCTTAAAATTGCTTCGTAAATAAACCATTATTTCACTTAAAAAGTAAAGGATAAAAAACGGTTATTATGGGTTATCCCCATGAGATAGACATATACCATTGCGGACTTTTTATAGACCTTTTTAATGTATGCAATACTGTAGTACCTAAATTATTTACTTCTATCTCGTAGGGTTTAGCCAGCATTTGCAATGTAAGCGCAAAAAAATGTGTGTAGGTATTTACATCACATTAGACACCTACAAAATTATCAGTGTTTCTCTACTACATTATGCATGTATTATACATAATATAAACCTTCTTCTTGAATCACTCTATCTATTAAAAACCCCATCAAACTCCGTTGCATAGTTTTAAAGATCTAAGCATACATAGGAACATAGGGACAGACAGATAGCGGGAAACGACTATATGGGTTTTTCCCCGGACAACTCTGAAAAAATATTTTGCCGTGCCTTCTTGATTGCGAGTTGTTATGAATTAATTTTTAACTAAGGTTTATTTCAATTTATCGCTTATCTATAAAAAAAAAAATATTTACCCTGACAACAAGTGTCAAGTGTGGTTTCACCCGGACACTTTTTAAAACCCCGACCGGACGGCCCCCGGACGCCCTTCAAACTAGGACAAATCCGGGGAAATCCGGAGGGATGGCAGCCCTAACATAGATATAAGATTGCAGCAATCGCGAGTCATCTGCTGTTAGTTATTGAAGAGTTCCATGGTGTATCTCCGAAGATCTTCATCAGATCTTCATAAATTATATACTAAAACCTTGCCTGAAAAATATACATTTGAATATCGAAAACCACATCCAAATCGGATCAGTAGTTTTTGAAAAACACGCGGCCATCAAAATTTACATACATACATACATACGGATCGAATGCAGAACATCCTTTTTGAAGTCGATTAAAAAAAGAGGCGTTTCATGTCAAGGGCGGATCCAGCTTTGGCGCCAGGGGGGGGTCACATAGTCGTGGTCAAGTCACAAGAAGTTATAATTTAATTTTGAAAAGTAAAAAGTAGGTATTCTATTAATAAATGTAATTACTGTAGGTACTTAAAAATACCTACCTATATTTAAATAACAATTTTTTTTAAGTCTTCTCCCGAAACGCGTTACCTAATGTTTCCGTATTATTATAATGCTCTTTGTTTTAATGCGTTCGTTCTTTTAAACGTTCCATTAGAGGTTAGTTCTAGTTAGACATTACGCGTTAGTCGAAAAAAAGCGCGCACAAGTGTCACACGAAATTTGACATACGTAATATGAATGGTAGCGGCCGTGGCGGTGGCGCGACAAAATTCTTTTCGATGCGTTCGTTCCCGAATGATGCGTTTGGCATCAAAGTATTATATTAAACTAGCTTTTGGTCGCAGCACCGCCCGCGTGAAAAAGATTTTCCGGTATAAAAGTCCCGCTTTATATTTTCAGGGAATAAAAAATAGCCTATGTATTAATCCAGGACATGATCTACCCACGTGCCAAATTTTATTGAAATGCGTTCAGTAATTTAGGAGATGTTCAGTAAGAAAAAAACAGAAAAACACACAGACAAACAGAAAAGAATAATCACTGATTTGTGTTCCATTACTCTTCTGTAGTCACTGCCATTCTTTTTTATCACATTTCTTTAAATGTACGGACATACTGATTCTACTGCTTTATTAAATACACTTAGTATAGTACTATACAATTTTAGCTGGCTGGTATGACAATTCAAATGTTTCGCGACGCGAAAGCTTTGTGAGAACGTCTAACCAAAAATTCTAAAGTCGGCTACATAATTACAAATATTTATCATGTTTTCTATACATTATAAGAAATATTATCATACTTATTTTACATATTTGATTTAAAATTGTATAAATATACTGAAATAAAGAATAACATCTTGACTCTTATATCAACGCTTTTACAGTGTTGTATTTTTCAGTTTATGAGCGTAATGTTCCGAAAGTTTTAAATCGCTTGGTAACAAAACGTAAACGATTACTTTAAAAAATCTAAATTTTGAATGCAAATAAAACACAGCTGTATATATAAAAATTATGTTGTAAGTATGTTTTTCAAACATATTTGAACAATGAGTTAGATATTTAAATTTAGATATAGAAGACTGAAAATGAAGATCTCCAAAGTAATTTTTCGCTAGTTTTTCGCTCGTAGTTTTTCGCTGCGCAAAGTCTTTTAAGCAGATGAAGACTTTAAAAATCCTATACTGTGCTTATGTTAGGAGTCATCTGGAATACGCAAGTCAAGTTTGGAATCCTCTCTACAACATTCACTCCACCAGAATTGAAAAGATTCAAAAGAAATTTACGCGGTATCTAGGCTTTAAGTTTAAAA
The DNA here is from genome assembly GCA_949316025.1 of Lapara coniferarum. Classification (NCBI taxonomy): domain Eukaryota; kingdom Metazoa; phylum Arthropoda; class Insecta; order Lepidoptera; family Sphingidae; genus Lapara; species Lapara coniferarum. The sequence continues at coordinate 41,055,093 of OX438919.1, read as the reverse complement.
TTCCTAAGGTTGAGTATGAAAAACGGTGTGTGCGGTTCCACCTATTGCCACTGTCAGTGCGCAGAAACATTGCCGATATCTCTTTTTTAATGAAGATCGCTCAGTCTTTGGTCGATTGTCCAGCACTTCTGACTAAAATAAATTTAAATATTCCGTCTCGTTTTTCGCGTCGTAAAAATCTTCTTCACATTCCGTTTGCACGAACAAATTACAGAGCTAATAATTTCATGGTTCGATCTGTAAAAGCATTTAATGATGTACCGTATGATGTGAGCATAGACCTATTTTGTAGTAGCATCGCATTTGCGAAAACAGCTTTAACCAAAGGTTTTATTGAAGTTCATGGAGACTAGCTGTTTTATATATATTTTTATTTATATCTTCTTTTTAGTTATTGCATGTTAACCCGTCAAACTCCGCTTATGTATAATATAGATGTATGGGGAAACCCTATATACTCGGACGCTGGCGTCCGTAGCGGGGCTTGACAAGTCAAATCATATATCCAACTTAATCTAAGTTACTTAAGTAGTAAGTAGTGTTAAGGTAATTAGACTAAAGAAATTACAATTTATCTGTCAAAATCTATCTGTGGTGGCTCGTGATTGGCTCATTGTATTTAGTTCCTACTTTTGTTTATTTTATTAGTTAGCTGTGAGCCACCCAAATAAACTAAAATAAAATAAAATAAAATAAATAAATAAAATAAATAATTTACCGTACCACCAAATTTGTGATTTAAGTTTCAGTACACACATTATTTCTTTGTAATGTACAATAACCAATTTAAATGTTATGAAAGGATAATCGTGAAATTCTATCGATAAATCAAAATGAACGACTAACAAAAACTATTATAATAAAAAAACCTCTTGATTGTAATGTGTAAGATTTGATAATAATCTAACTCTATTTACATACGATAACAAAATCCTTGAATATAAAATCAATTGCATTCAAAAATCGATTATTTGTTGCAACCGATTTTTTGTTCTCTTCCCTACACACTATCCGACCTATAAGGAGTATTGATATCTTACTGATACTTCGAAGCAAATCAATGCCAAAATAACTTTCTACGCCTTTTTTAGTCTAATCAACAAGTTCAAAAACGTGAAAAATAGAGATAAAGGGCCTAAAAATATGAGCGATGGCTCATTCGATTTGTAATCACCTCTAGAAAAATGTTTTTGAAGGATTTTGGTGCAGGTTAAAAATTGCAATTGTTATTAACAAAATACGATGAAAAAAAAAAGATATTTCGTTTTTTGTTAATAACTCGAAAAATATTAACATTTAAGCAATTTTGAAAAAAGCTCATTAAAGAGGTGGAAATTTCCAATAAAAAAATTCTAACTCCTGGAATTCTATCTCCGTTATTTATAATTTTAATTAGACGTTGAAAATAGGGCTCCGCGCGACAGTTACGGCATGCGCGCACTGCCGCTAAAGAGAGTTCAACAATAAAAATAATTTATTTATAACATAAAATGTGATTTTAAAAATTTGAAAATATTATTGTATCTTCTTGACACTTGAAAGAATCGAGCCCTGAAGAAAAAAAAGTTTAATCACCATTTTTCAAAAAGTTATTCAATTGTTAACTAACCATTTTTTTCCCAATCTCCATTGGCATAAACAATGTGATGAAAGGTATAAATAATTGGCCTATAAATATTAAACTTCGTGGAGCCCTTTTGATATAGGTACTTTATAATATCCTGCGGTAAATTTTCATTAAAGTTTATTAATTTGTTTGTTATGATTTTTATAACTACTTAATTTTATAAATATTGTAATTTTTCAATAGTTATAAAAAATCATAATTAATAAATTAATAAACTTTAATGAAAATTTACCGCAGGATCTTATAAAGTACTGTAACATTTATTCTGTCGGGTAGTTATAAGTTGTTGCTGTTTAATACCAGTTTGATACTAGTGGCGGGGAAATGAGTATTGGTGGGGTAAGTTTAGTATAAAAGGACCGGACGACGCCCCGATAAGGCAGTCGTACTTTTGCTTCAAAGCGGAATAGTACTAAATTGTGTCGTAATAAAGTGATTGATATTACTAAGTTACAATAAATATTGTAATTGATTTACCGACTTTTTATAACTTCAGAAGTGAGATCGAAACCACAGTCTCGCAGGAATAGCATTATTAAAATGGATGATAATGCTGATGTTTGTGGACAAGAGGAGCAACTCAGTCCTATTTTAAAAGGAATAACGAAGACTGCAGAGATACGTAACCCGCCACCCGAGACAAGGAAAAGGGGCCGGCAGGATCGCAGTCCACACAGAATTTTGATGACTCCCAGACTGAGGAGCCGGAGCCGTAGCCGCGTGCGTGACCAGAGCCGCGTGCGTGACCGTAGCCGCGGGCGTGACCGGAGCCGCGGGCGTGACCGGAGCCGCGGGCGTGACCGGAGCCGCGGGCGTGACCGGAGCCGCGGGCGTGACCGGAGCCGCGGGCGTGACCGGAGCCGCGGGCGTGACCGGAGCCGCGGGCGTGACCGGAGCCGCGGGCGTGACCGGAGCCGCGGGCGTGACCGGAGCCGCGGGCGTGACCGGGGCCAACGTGGTGATCGAAGGCAGAACCGGAGCCGGAGCCGTGGTCTTGACCGGAGTTGGAGCTGTGGATTGGAACGGAGCCGAAGCCGAAGCTTCCACCGAAATCGTGATCATAGCCAGAACCACGACCATGGACTTAACCGGAGCCGCGATCATGGAGGGAACCATGATCGTGGACGTAATCGGAGCCTCGATCATGGAGCGAACCATGATTGTGGATGTAGTCGGAGCCTCGATCGTGGACGGAACCACGATCGTGGACGTAGTCGGAGCCTCGATCGTGGACGGAACCACGATCGTGGACGTAGTCGGAGCCTCGATCGTGGACGGAACCACGATCGTGGACATAGTCGGAGCCTCGATCATGGAGGGAACCATGATCGTGGATGTAGTCGGAGCCTCGATCATGGAGGGAACCATGATCGTGGATCTAGTCGGAGCCTCGATCGTGGACGGAACCGCGATCGTGGACGTAGTCGGAGCCTCGATCATGGACGGGACCGCGATCGTGGACGTAATCAGAATCACATAGGCAGTTGTACGCATACTAGTAATGGACACAGAGATAGAATAAGCCCAAGAAAAGACAATCAGGAGACCAAGAGGTCCAAGTATGACTCAACTTCACAAGTTTTTGAGCAAATCCTCAAAGCAATGAAAACTGGTGACCGTGACAGTTTCCCAATCTTGAATGTTGTGCCTGAATTCGATCCATTGCAGAAAGGGCAAACCATTACAGTTTGGCTGAATAAAGTTGACGAATGCGCAGAGATTTATAAATGGAATGATAGACAAACTATCCACTATGCTTTGCCAAAACTTTCGGGACATGCCAAGCTGTGGTATCAAGGTTTACCATCTCTCAAGCGAACATGGGTCGAATGGAAGATTCTGTTATCTGAATCGTTCCCAGCGTCTGAAAATTATGCAGAATTGTTGACCGAAATGCTCAATACAAAGGCTCGATTCGGAGAGTCACTCGAATTATATTACTTCCTTAAAATAAATCTACTGAATCGCTGCAAAATTTTCGGCAAGGAAGCGATTGATTGTTTGATCCATGGGATTGAGGACAGAGGAGTTAGAGTAGGAGCCCAGGCAGCTAGTTTTGAAAAAACTGAACACGTTTTACAATTTTTCAAAAATTTAAAACCACCAACGAAAGAAACTGACAGAAAAAGGGATAAAAAGCCCTTCAATAGCGCGATAAGCCGAACGGCTACCAACGTTGATAGCGGAACTTCGTTTATACCGAGGCAACGTCCTGAAAGTATTACTTGTTTCAATTGCAAGGAGAAAGGACATCCTTGTTCCAAATGCCCAAGACCTATAATTAGATGCTCGTATTGCCGTTTGGTTGGCCACACAAATACCGACTGTCCTAAGAAAAACGAAAAACCCGAGTCTGTGGACAAAAGTATTTTAAGAGTTCTTTTAGACGGGAGAAAAGAAAACGGTACTTCCAACCTTTACGAAAATATTCCGCAAAACTTAACCTGTAAAGATACCGGGAGTAAATACAAGTTAACTATCCAAATCAATGGAAGGCCAGTGCCTTGTCAGGTCGATTTAGGTAGTGAAGCTACATTAATAAGAAAAACCGAAGCATTAAAGCTTGGTTTGCAATGGGTAGCAGCAGTAGGTTTAATACTAAGGGGATTGGGCAATGTACCGTATGAACCTATAGGTAAGACTCAAGTTGATATTAACGTACATGGTATTATTGAAACGGGGATTGAAGTTTTCATTATTGATGATCAGTTAATTAACAGCCCCGTACTTTTAGGGCATACATTTACCGAACGACCTAATGTACGAATTGTTAAGACCGCAACGGATTTAAGATTTGAAAGATTAGATGAATATGACGAAGTCAAAATATCGCTACGAACAGAAAAAGATGTCATTATCAATATAGGTAAAATGGAAGCCGTTAGAGTAAATACCAATAACCCGCTTAGTGGGACTATATACGTAGATGGATCAGTGAGAGGATGTGTAGGAAATGAATATTTTCTGTTGCCTGGTCAATATGACATTCATGTGGGTACATGCCTATTGCTGATTCAAAATTTAGGTCCCAAACTCGTAAGTTTACCGAAAGGAATTCTGATTACCAGGGCTAGGTACTTAGGTTCCATAAAAGAGGTCCTAAACGTAACATGTGTTAGAGAACCTAATGAAACACTTATGTGTTATGGAGATAAGCTTTCAGTTGATGAAAAAAGGAGGTTAGAGATTTTGTTACAGAAATATCAAACTAGTTTTTCTACTGGCTTACATGACTTAGGTTACACTACTGAAACAGAGATGTTAATTCAGTTGAAAAATTCTGAACCAGTAGTATACCGTCCTTACCGAATGTCTTATTCAGAAAGATTGCACGTTCAAGGCATGATTGACGAAATGATGAAATGTGGAATAATTCGTGAATCCAAATCTCCATATGCCAGCCCAATCGTTTTAGTGAACAAGAAATCTGGCGAGAAACGCCTCTGCGTAGATTATCGTGCACTTAACAATAGAACCAAACGTGATCACTATCCTCTCCCTCGAATCGAGGACCTGCTGGATCGATTAGCGGGACATACCGTATTCACTACACTCGATTTAGCATCTGGATATCACCAGATACCGATTGCTGAAGAATCTATTGAAAAGACTGCGTTCATTACTCCGGACGGGCAATACGAATATACTCGTATGCCCTTCGGACTAGCAAACGCACCAGCAGTATTTCAAAGGCTGATGCATAAGATTCTTCGTGATGTCAAATATGTTGTGATTTACATGGATGACATCTTAATACCAGCGGGGTCATTCGAGGAGGGACTAACCCGATTGGAAACGGTACTCTCGGTACTACAACAAAGTGGTCTTACTCTAAAGAAAGAAAAATGCAGTTTTTTTCAATCTACAATAGATTTTTTGGGTTTTGAGATTAGCAAGGATGGAATCAAACCTGGCTTTAAAAAAATCGAAGCTGTGTCAAGGTTTTCCTCACCGACAAATCAGCATGAAGTCAGGAGGTTTCTCGGTCTTGCGAGTTTCTTCAGGAGATTCGTTAAGGATTTTGCGTTGATAGCGCGGCCCTTGACTGCCCTCCTGAGAAAGGATGCCGCGTGGCAATGGGGTTCAATAGAGGAAACTGCTTTTGAGACATTAAAACTTCATCTAATTGAACGGCCGGTACTTGCGTTGTATGACCACACGGCGGAGACGCAATTGCATACGGATGCAAGCAAATTGGGTTTGGGTGGCATTTTGCTGCAACGTACTGGCAGGAACCCTTGGAGTCCAGTGGCATATTACAGTCGACAAACGACCAACGATGAGCAAAAATTACATTCTTTCGAACTCGAGACTCTAGCAGTCGTAAGTTCACTTAACAAATTTAGAGTATACCTACTTGGCGTTAAGTTCACAATCGTCACAGATTGTAACGCGCTGCGTTCAACTTTTACTAAAAGAGATCTTGTTCCGCGCATCTCGAGATGGTGGATACAATTTTTAGAATACGATTGTGAAATTGAATACAGAGCCGGGGAGAAAATGGCACATGTGGATGCATTAAGTAGAAATCCCGTTTTTGACGCAGATGAACAAGTAACGCATACATTAGATGTATTATCAGTTAACATTGAGGATTGGATCACGACTGTCCAGTCTGGAGATATCGAAATAAGACGTATAAAAGAGGTCTTAGAAGATCCTTCTTCTGTCAAAATTTCAAATATACAGAAAGACTATAAATTAAAGAATGGCAGAGTATTTCGAGTTATTGATGAGAATACAATACGCTGGGTCGTACCTAGGGGAGTTCGGTGGCAGTTACTCAAAGCCAATCACGATGACGTAGGACATTTCGGATTCGAAAAAACCCTGCAACGCCTACGTTCATATTACTGGTTTCCTAAAATGAGGCGGTTTACTAAGAAATACGTAGCCGCGTGTTTGGAGTGTGCTCATCATAAGATCCCAGCTGGGGCAAAAGAAGGGGAACTACACCCTATTCAAAAGATAGAGATCCCATTCCACACAATCCACGCCGACCATTTGGGGCCATTTGTTCGTAGTAGGAAAAAGAATTCCTTCTTGCTGGTAATTGTAGATTCCTTTTCCAAATACGTAAACCTCGCACCGGTACGTAGTACCAAAACTAAAGCAAGTATTAAGGTATTCAAAACAGTTTTCAGTTATTTCGGAACTCCAACTAGGTTGATAACGGATAGAGGAACTAGTTTTACGAGTAAGAAATTTAAAGAGTTCTTACACAAGTTAGGTATAAAACATATATTAAACTCGGTGGCCACACCTCGTGCAAATGGACAAGTCGAGCGATACAATCGCACAGTCTTATCCGCTCTTAGTACAATGACCCACGGGAAAAATCCCGAAAAATGGGACGACTACATTCAGGATGTACAATTGGGCATCAATTCTTCTATACACGAAGTAACTAGAAAAACACCTACAGAATTATTATTTGGCAAGAAAATCGTTAATCCATCACAAAGTAACTTGTTAAATAACATTATCGACGATATCGGAGGTGGTGGTATAGACGAAGGTTTAGACGAAATCAGAGACCAAGCTAGTAAACTTATAACGGAGCATCAACAGCGCAGCAAAGAGAGATTTGATAAATGTAGAAAAAAGTGTACTGAGTATAAAGAAGGAGATCTGGTTAGAGTAATGAAAACTACAATCGGAGGTTCAGGACAATCAAAGAAGCTAGAATCAAAATGTCGAGGGCCCTATAGAATTAAAAAGATACTACCTAACGATCGCTTTGTGGTTGAGGATACGCCATTAACTAAGAAAGGTAGACGTTATGAGGGAATCCTATCCATAGATAAAATATATCCGTGGCTCAGTTTCGACAATGATCCAACTGACGATATCTCAAGTGACGATAGCTCACCACATTCAAGCTAATGCACTGTCATTTCCAATTTCCAGAGTGAATTAATAGATATGGGATTGGTTGAGTCATACTAAATGAACACGACTAACAATGTTGGTTTCTTAGACATAAGCAGTGCTAAAATATGTTATCTAACTTTAGTTGTATCAGCTGATTTAATTTTCACTTACAATGAGACAAAAATAATATGGATCGATCATTAGACTATATGTTCAGTTAAGTTACAAAATTGTTATGTATATGTATAGAGTATAGATGATTTTCTATTGACCTAGATTACCAAATTTGTTACCATAGCTCAATACTAAAAACGAAGGGACTCGTTTGGTGACAGATGGCCGACTGTAACATTTATTCTGTCGGGTAGTTATAAGTTGTTGCTGTTTAATACCAGTTTGATACTAGTGGCGGGGAAATGAGTATTGGTGGGGTAAGTTTAGTATAAAAGGACCGGACGACGCCCCGATAAGGCAGTCGTACTTTTGCTTCAAAGCGGAATAGTACTAAATTGTGTCGTAATAAAGTGATTGATATTACTAAGTTACAATAAATATTGTAATTGATTTACCGACTTTTTATAGTACATATATCAAAAGGGCTCCACGAAGTTTAATATTTATAGGCGAATTATTTATACCTTTCATCACATTGTTTATGCCAATGGAGATTGGGAAAAAATTGGTTAGTTAACAATAGAATAACTTTTAGAAAAATGGTGATTAAACTTTTTTTTCTTCAAGGCGCGGTTCTTTCAAGTGTTAAGAAGATACTACAATTTTTTAAATTTTTTAAAATCACATTTTATGTTATAAATAAATTATTTTTATTGCTGAACTCTCTTTAGCGGCAGCGCGCGCATGCCGTAACTGCCGCGCGGAGCCCTATTTTCAACGTCTTATTAAAATTATAAATAATGGAGATAAAATTCCGAGAGTTAAGACTTTTTTATTGGAAAATTTCCTCCTCTTTAACGAGCTTTTTCAAAATTGCTTAAATGTTAATATTTTTCGAGTCATTAACAAAAAACGAAATATCATTTTTTTTTCATCTTATTTTGTTAATAACAATTGCAATTTTTAACCTGCACCAAAATCCTTCAAAAACATTTTTCTAGAGGTGATTACAAATCGAATGAGCCATCGCTCATATTTTTAGGTCCTTTATCTCTATTTTTCACGTTTTTGAATTTATTGATTAGACTATTTAACCCCATTAGGGAAGGAATTTCAATAAAATACGAAACATGTCTTCCATCAATTGTGTTAAAAAAGTTTACGCTAAATTTGAATTAGATTGGACCAAGGAATCGCGTTGCCCCATACAAACTTTGCCCCCCTTTTTCATCTCCTTAGGGGTAGAATTTCGGAAAATCCTTTCTTATCGGAAGCCTACGTCATACAAGGAACACACCCTCCAATTTTCAGGTCTCTACGATCAGCGGTTTAGGCTGTGCGTTGATCCATCAGTCAGTCAGGACTAAGCCTTTTATATGAATAGATTAATTAAATATTTAAAGTACTTAAATAAAATCTATATTGTGACAAAAAATATATAAAAACATTATGTTTAATAATTTTAATTAGTGGTCCACCTAGGTTCTGGCCTCCGTCCAGGGGGGGGTCATGACCCCCATGACCCCCCCCCCCCTGGATCCGCCCTTGTTTCATGTAGGTTTCGCACACAGGCGCTGTCTAGTGTACTAGTTCCATTGTGCGATATGAAAGACGCCGAAGAAAAAACTAATCAAGAAAAAACTAATAAATGACTGTTTTCGAAGCTCAAATGTACCAGGTAAATATATGTATTTATATATTTTAATTTATCCAAAGGGGAGATAAGTATTTCAGATCAAAGTGGCTAGTATGACAAAAAGCCAATTCGAGAAAAGGATGGTACGGCCCGGCGCGGCCGTGCCGCTTTTTTGCTCAACTTGGCGGGGGCACTGCCGTGCCCCCAGATTTCATAATATTATGTAAGGACCTAATACTACCTATAATTAAATAAAATAAAACCTAAAAAAATGAAATAATCCTTTCTATGTGGATTATTTCTTGTTCGATAGTAATATTATTATCTTCCTTTGAAATACCCGCGAATTATTAGCCATAGATGTTTTGTGTAAGCATCGCCATCTACACATTCATATCAAAAACGTTGATGGATTGTCGCCTTCATTTTCACGTAGTTTATGTATGAGTTCCGCGACGGTTACAGAGATGGCGTAACTATCACTCATGTTTTGTACCTGGCCGGCTCCATCGTTTGAGTGTACGCCGCGCGCAAGCGTAGTTCAAATTCATCCGCCATATTCGTCGTGTCAGACGAAGTGCAGAGCGCGGCTGTGACATGTTTTATCGTAAACTGCATAAAACTTATGACATCGAGTCCTCATTGGTGCCTGTTTTCTATAGAAAACACAACAAATATGCGATCTGATGGAGTTTTGAATGGATACTCGCGTCGTTTGTTGAATAATAAACGTGCAACGAACTGTGCATTCGTGTGTTTATGATAACAGTATTAACAGTAATCCTCGATCGTGTATTTTTTAATCCTTCGACTTGATGTAAAGTTTGTGATATTATGCAACGTGACATAACCGTGACCTTCGTGTTTTGTTTATGTGCTAAAGGTGCTTTTTGAGGTTAAAATGCAGCTTGGATTATGAGTGACTGCGCCGAGCCATCAGGTTAGTAAGACATCCAGTTATTTTATCTGCGCTGATAGTGCGAAGTGTTTATTTATCTTGTGCCCTACATTCGTTTGGTCTCGACACAATATTTACTTATGTTTGTGTTGGAAATAAACGACTCGGGTGTTGATAATGACAAACTCTACACCAGTGTTAAATTTTGAATGAAAAGTCGTTCAAATTTCGAAATTATAACCTCATACATGTGATGTAATAACAAAAATAACTGATGGTACTAACGCCCCGCGCTTAATGTTAACGACTTGGTCGTATTTGATAAAGAAGCAATTTATGCATTTGTCAAACAAATTAAGTTGGAAATGTGTACTATACGGCCAAAGACATGGTGCGGTCGGTTAGCGCAACGGTCCGCGCAGGCCGCCGTGCGCCGTGCACCTTGGCGGGCGACGGGCTTGGGGCCGGCGCACCGCGGCCCCGCGCGCTGCCAGGGAATGCAACCTCCCCGCAGGAATTACAAAAGGACTAATGTGAAACAAGGACGAGTCTTTGATCCCCGAAATGTTTTTTGTCAGTCGTTTATCGATCTCGTTCGATATCGGAATGTCTCCTTCAAGTTCATTGCCATCGGTCGACGAGTGGAGCCGAGCATTTTACTTGCTTGAAATGTTAACAATAACAACAATGTACAGAAATAGTTTATGTTTCTCCATAAACTCGTATTTCTCTGTTACTGCATAGAGCAGCATAAAACATAACGTGCTGTAAACAATTCGAGATACCTAGATACATAATCAGTATTTACGTGGTTAATATTGCTGTTTGTATAACAAACGTTGACTTCTTTACCCTTGCTCCGGTTATGAGGCGGTCTAGTAGAATTTTAAGTAGTTGCTCATCGTTTCTGAGATTTAATGGACGTTTGAGAAAATATATCCAAGGTTCTCGAACCTAGCTATTACAAATTGTTTGGCAAATTGAATAAAGTTTCTCTTTCGTAACAAAGGTTCTATAGACGAATTACATTGTCATAATGAACCGAACAAAATCGAAGGTATCATACAAAGCTTTAATAAAACGTAGGCAGCGCTCCGAGTCAACCACTCGGCCTCCTACTGGTTTTAACTAGAGTATTGATTGGATCGGTTTGTTTTTGTGCCCCCACATTGATTGCTTGTGGTAGTAAAACCTTCATTCGTATTATCTTGATAAAGCCACTCCAGACCGATGTGCTTTACATGTATGCAGTGACGTCATCGTAACAAAACACCTCGACTTAACCGCGACTTCACATATCTGATACTTAAAGTCAATAAAACATACTGATATTGGTGGACCAGTTTGATTTGATATTAGTTCCCTATAAATATTTCATGTTAACGTTTTAAATTTAATCCTGCAAGATAGGCATATTATGACACCCTTCTGTATGCCAAAGATGCTGTGCATTGCAGTAACAATTCGCCGAACTTATTTTATCCTATATTAAATTGATTCAAATGTGTGATTCAAAGCGAGTCTATACCAAAATTCCGGCATTATTTTTCAAATAATGAATTTCGTCATATTTTTCATTCATCCCATTATTTACTCACCACTAGAACGGGCGTAGTCTATTTAATGTGTTAGGATAAAAAATATACTGCTTAAAGTTTAATTTTCTTCACACCTATACGACAGCTTTACTTAAGGTGTTGTCCATGAATCCTCTCCCTGGTGATATGTGGTGAGGTTCCGTACTTCGAAAGGAAAAAACGGAACCCTTATAGAATCGCCTTGTTGTCTGTCCGTCTGTCTGCCACGACCCTTTTTCTCAGGAACGCGTAGAGGTATTAAGCTGAAATTTACATCAAATACTCAGGTCTACTGTCCTTTAGAGCTGTGAAAAATCAAACTTCTAAGCCAACGCAACGAAAAGAAACAGCAATTTAAGCCGCATATTTTCAAACTCGCAACTACTCGCAAGGGAATCAAAACCTAAATGGTACTTCCAGTCGACCTAGAATCTTGAAATTTGGCATGAAGCAATTTTTATAGCACACATAATGGAATAATTCCAAAAACCTTACATTTTTAATTACATCACATTTTTATGGGTTTCATTTGCAATCAAAATACCATAACTGTGACTCGATTGTCGTGAGGAATTAACTTTTATTTATATACCCACAGGTTTGTACGGAACCCTCGGTGCGCGACTCTGACACGCACTTGGCCGGTTCTTTTTAGTACAAAGTAGTAGTAGTTTTTTAGTATCTTAATAATTTTAGTGTGTTATCTTCAAATACAGGTTAGTATAGTCTAACTTGAATCGCGTGTTCAACGAAAAATAAATACCTGTTATATATCAGTGTAACCTCCCCACCCTGGTCATATTTCGTGATTTTTTATGAATTCCCCCTTTCCCCTTTCGAGCCTCACGTGATTAATGGACCTAAATATTGGTGCAAAAAGGTATTTAATTATTATATTTTCTTCCACTGAAATAGTGTTCAAATAATTATTTGTGCATCTACAGAAGTAAGTGTGGGGGGAGATAATGAATCTTATGACCTTGATATAACATCGTGATTAATATCTCCATCTCGCTTTTTTTTTTTTTTTTTTTTTTTTTTTTTTGTCCCTGACTAAACTCTTGTTAGCCTGACGAGGGTCGGCTTATACAAGAACACCGGTCTTGTGGGTGAGCGCAGAAGGCGCTCGCAACCCTTAAATTTAAGCGACCACGCTGAGGGCGACCCACTAATGGGTCACGACCTCGGCTCAGGGCGGCCGCTGAGAGGATAAGACATCAGCGTTTGGGGAAGATGGTTTTTAACCTAATCCTATTTAACGTGTTGATTGTAGTCTTCGGCACGCGGGCCGGAACTGCTACGAGAGGGCAGGGTTATGGGGAACGCGACGAGGTCCTCGACGGCGAGGACGGTACAGCGGTCTTGTGGAGTGTATGAGCTTTAAATGCTCGTTCTTTTCGCGTAAAGCTAGAGTGATTTCGTCCTCTGGATCGGTCAGGACTGATCGCGGTCGTCTCCATTTGGCGCGGTCAAATGGAGTATATATAGACGCTTTACGGATAAGCGTGTTCGGGTGGTTTACCGCCCTGTCGAAATAGCGTCTGCTGGCGCACTGCATAAAGTGCCTGATGGTCGGCATATTGGTGTCCACGTGGAGGTTGCGATTGCGAACGTACCACGGGGCACCAAGTGCATGTCGTAAGAATCGATTTTGAAGCACCTGCATTCGCTGAAGGCGACCGGGCGGTAAATGAGCGAATACGGGCGACGCGTATGTCATTATCGGACGGATGCATGTTTTAAAGATCCTAATCTTGTTGCGGGTTGACATCTTACTATTTTTGTTTAGGAGCCAGTGAAGCTGGCTCATCGCGAATGCGGCTCGCGCGCGTACCGCATTTACGTGTGGGATGAAGGTCAACCTCTGATCAAGGGTTACTCCTAAATATTTGGCTTGGCCCTTCCAGGGAATAACCTGGTCGGACATGCGGACTGAAAAGTGGGGGACATGGACTTTCCTTTTCCGAGTGAAAAGGATGGCCTGACTTTTGGTGGGATTGACGGTGATTCGCCATTTGCGGAACCACTCACCGAGTTCGTCGGCGGCGGTTTGCAAAGTGCGCACCACTTTGTCGGGGTCTATACGTGAAGCGTATATTGCGGTATCATCCGCGAATAGTGCCAGATGGGCGTTTTGTGGTCTAGGGATGTCGCTTGTGTACAGCGAGAATAGAAAGGGGGACAGGGCGGAGCCTTGCGGGACTCCGGCCGTGATGGTGTGTCGGGAAGAGAGAGTTCCCTCCACGCGATATCTGAAACCGCGATTCGACAGGAAATCTCGTATGATGTGCACGAGTTGTGTGGGCACGTTGAGAGTGTACAGCTTGAAAAGCAAGCCGTTGTGCCACACCCTGTCGAATGCTTTTTCGATATCGAAGAAAATAGCACCGGTAGGCATTCCTTTACGGAATTGTTCGTGGACGTACTCCGTGATGCGGAGCACCTGATTGACACAGCTGTGTCTAGGGCGAAAGCCAAACTGTTCTGGAGGGATCAAATTTTGATTAAAAGCTACTATTTTGAGGCGGTCGAGGACGATCCGCTCGTAGATTTTGCCCAGAGTACTGAGCAGACTGATGGGCCTATAAGAGGAGGGTTCGAAAGCGGGTTTCCCCGGCTTGTGGATTCCTATCACAACTGCCTCTTTCCAGACCTCTGGGAAGATGCAGTTACGAAACGCGGCGTCATAAATGGATGTTAGGATTTGAACTAGATGCTCCGGGAGCATCTTAATCATACGAGTAGGGATTAGATCGCCCCCGGGGGCTTTCCTACGCTTGAGTGCCTTGATCAGAGTGGTGACTTCTTCGATCGTCACCGGCGCAAGGGGATCGGGCGGCGGGTCGACGTCCGGGTCGACGTTATCGTATAACGGTCGCGGTATAGAGACTGGCGGTGGCCGGACCGCGTTCCTATCTTCGACGAAGGTGTCAACCGCAACAAGAATGTCGTCATCTACGGGTACAGAGGTGAGCGAGCATTGAGACTCCAGGCTGCCGGCCAGTAGTTCCGCTTTCTCGTCGTCATCAAACGCCGGGCGTTGATTCGGACGATTGAGCGGAGGCATGGAGGCCACATCGTTTCTCCTGAAGGAACGAACCAGTTGCCAAAAGGCGGTATGAGTCGGATCGATATCGGCAAGACGAGTGTCCCACCTCGAATCGACGACCTCTTTTATGCGACGCTTGACCTCACGTTGGAGGTAGCGCGCAAGATGCCGTCGTTCCGGGATGGGTCTCGTCGCGCAGGCTTTGAGCGTAGCGTTACGCAACCTCACCCACCACCGAACGTCTTCGGGAAGTTGCCAGTGACTGTGAACAGTCTCTGGCACCCTCTCGGAGCTTTCGCTCAAAACGTTCTGAAGGTGGTCGGTGAAGACGCGTATCGCGCTGGTCGTTTCCTCAGGAGTCACGATGTTGGTCGGGATCGCGGAAAGATCAGTGGATGAGGTGTCCGCGAGCTTGGTGCCTAAAAGACGCCAATTCGTTTTCACCTTCATCGGGATATTAGGACCTGTGTCTGTTGGACTGTTTTCGGGGACTAGATCGAGGATCACAGGTCTGTGGTCAGAGTCTAACTCTTGTAACACTTGCATGGAACGCACGCTAAGGCTTACGTTCCGTACAAGTGCCACGTCGAGTATGTCCGGTCGGTGGTCGTCGTTGTAACTATAGTGGGTAGGTTCTGAGGGAACCAATAGGCTTAGATTGATTGTGTCAAGACAACTCTCTAGGACTGCACCTCGCTCGTTGGTCGAGTTGCAGTTCCAGAGAGTGTTCTTGGCATTGAGGTCTCCCGCCAAAATGACGGAATCCCCCAGATCAAATAGGGTTTCGAGTTCGTTGGAGTGAAGCTCCTTAGTGGGCGAGAGATAGGCCGATATGATGGTGATCGGCGGGTGTCCGGTCATGGCTAGCCTGCAGACCGAAGCCTCAATGTTGCTCAAGCTTATCGGTGATTCTAATGGGATACAATGAAGGGACCTTTTGTAATAAATGAGAGTGCCTCCTAAACGGCCACTGGTACGATCATTTCGCACCAGTTTGAAGTTTGGGATGTTGGGATCGCGGTGAGAGGGCTTAAGGAACGTTTCCTGGATGAGGAAAACGTCAATTTGGTTGTCGCGGACAAAAGAAGAAATTTCGGCTTTTTGGTCCCGAATGCCGTTACAATTGAAAAACCCCACTCTGAGGGAGCGAGGTTTTGTCCGCTGGGGGAGTTGTCTGGCGTTGGTAGCCATTTATGAAATTAAAGAGGGGAGACGCACAGCGTTAACTGTAGCCTCGAAAATTTGTTGCTGGATCAGAGCGATCTCAGCGATTAGAAGGGGGTCTTCTACTCCCGTACGGGTGAGTAGACGAGAACGTTCGAAAAGTTTCCCGTGGAGAATCATTATCTCCGGGGAGCCTAATAGTGAGGCAACTGAGGAAGAGGCGTCGCTTGCCTTCGCCGCCACCGTCGCCGACTGAGAAGGGGTGGGAGGGGTGGTGGGTTTGGGTTTGGGTTTGGGCTGGGCTGCCTTTGAAGAAGGAGCCACAGCTGGGGGAGGAGAGGGTCGAGTAGAGGCCGGGGCAGCGGGAGTGACTCCGCTGGGGGCCTGCGAAATGGGTTCAGCGCGCGCCGTGGGAGGAAACCACGGGTTGCGCACTGGCGCAGGTGCCAGTTTGAATGTGGTGGCCTGAGGGGCCGAGGGAGCCGCAGCTTTAGGAGCTTTGGCAACTCTTTTGGGGGCACGAGGGCATCCGCGATAATTCGCTGGATGGCCGGTTTGCCGGCAGTTGGTGCACGAAGGCGGCTCCGTGCACTGAGAGCGGTCCTTGGGACGGGGGCACTCGGATGTGCCGTGTTCGCCGAGGCACTTGACGCACCTGGCGGGGAGGCGACAGCCACGAGAATTGTGGCCGTATTTCTGGCAGTTGTGACACTGCCCTATCTGGGTCGATTTGTGTGGGGCTTCGACGGTGAAGCCGCCTAGCCCCGAGATATCTTTAATCTCAAAAAGTCTTTTGACGTCGGAAGGGGACTGGAGGATGGCGAGAACCATCTCGTATTGTATTCCCGGCCGGGAGGCGCGGGACTGTCTGTGCATCCTGTGCACTTCTAAAGTGACTATGCCTTTCTCTTCGAGGCCTTCTTTGACCTCGAGAGTCGACATTTGCGTGGGGATACCGCGAATGACGTAGCGGAAGCGCCGCTCGTCAGGGAGGGAATAGGTGAAATAGTGCCAATGTTTGGCATCTAAGAATTTGGTCAGCGCCCTGTGGTCCGCGATTGAGGCGGGCTGCAGGGCAAGAAGCTTGTGGACTTTGTTCCACGAGTTAGACGCGATTGCTATGCGCTGTTTGCGCAATTCGTCAAATATGTCCCGCATGGACATATTTGATGGGAGTTGTAAGTTCAACCTCGGGGGTTTTTTAGGCCCCTTTGGTTGAGTCGGCGGCGGTGGCGGCGTCGACGCAGACGCGGACGCGGTTGGCGCTGAAGGCGCGGAAGGCGCAGAAGGCGCGGATGGGGAGGCTGGTGCGGGAGCAGCGACGCTTCTCTGCTTCTTCCTCCGGCTGTTCTTAACCGTGGTGAAGCCTTCCTCGTCGCGTTCCGACGAAGACGACTCCTCCCCGGATTCGCAGGCGGAGGAAGAAGCAGATATTGGCCGTTTCTTAGGGTTGTTGGCTTCGGGTTGGCTGGGGGACGTGTCCATTTCCTCTTCAGACTCCGCGGAGCCGCCCGAGGTTTCGGTGGTCTCCGTTGAGGTCGTAGCCTCGGACGACTCCGAGGTGTCTGAGGACGCAGACGGTTCCCTGGCTTCCCTAGCCATGGTAAGAATCTCTTGTCGGACCACGTTGTCCGACCGGAACATCTCCCTCACCACTCTCATTATTTCCTCCCTGGAAATAATGGGTGCGGCGAGGGGGATGTTGACTGGGTTTGGTTGAGCGGCGACGACAGGCCGCTCGGGAGCCAAATCCATAGGCCCAGAATCAGCCATATTGGCGGCTGAGTCCGAGCCTACGGTAAACAAGATTTAGGGGCCGCGTGTGTGTTCACTAACCCCGGGTGTGCACCGCCTGTAAAGAACACACAGAAGAAACCAGGCGGGTTCACACAAAACGAAACGAGCGCGGATCGCGACGCGGTATGGGACGCGATGAACTAAGTCCCCGGGTAGGAACGCCCGGGGGTGAGTGAGTGCGTGTCCCTCCCCGCCGGGTATAGGCGAGGGGGGATGTACTTAAAATTAGGTGTGCCCTAAGCTTGTATCCCTTTTGCCAGTCTTATTGTGCAAAAGGGTTCCTAACAGTCCGTGTATCGTAAACGGTATTGGCCGGAGGCCGCACGCTCAACCGATACACGGGATGGATTTTAAGGAAAGGGTAGGGTTGGGAGGGTGATGTACGGGAGAGACTGCGGTGTGCCTCCGCAGCCTCCGGATCCGTACCCGTCGGCTTTGCCTTGCCCTGAAGGGGCGCAGCGCGTTGCCGGTGACGCGACTCGGCTTGTTAGCACCGTTAGGTTTCCGCCGAGCCAATACCCTGAAGGGGCCAAACGTCGATAAGAAACAAATTGGGCTAAACCCTGTCCTGAAAAGGACGCGGCTTGGCCCGAAATAGGCTAACAAAATAGCAAAGGGTTGCCCCTTTGCTACCTGTTTGGCCTTGGCTGTAGCGAGGTCGCTACGGAACGCACCGAGCAGGTACTCGGACGGAACAATGGAATGTCGCAGCAGGTACTGCGACAAACAAAAGGTCCGCTCGAGTCGGCTGCTCAGAACGGAATGTCAACCTCTCCATCTCGCAAACACACCGCAAATAGGTGAGAAATTCAAATGACAAACAAATAGCTTCTGCCATTTCGCATATCTGCGTCCGAACCAGTACGGAAATGTTCTAGACACAGAGACTGGCCATAACAGCCGAGATTTAGATATGGTTTGGCACTAACTAATTGTCTCGAGTCACGGCATACTGCGCGGACACGGCGGCAAAGGTCGATCGGTAGCCCGGATCCTTTAGAATTTAGATGTTGCGACTGTGGAGTAGTGATGTGTTCACGCGATCGAATCGAATTGGTAGCGTTATAAGGGCTAATCGCTTTTCCTATTAGAATTTATTTGATTTCTGTTCGTGTTTTTGTATTTAAATATAAGTATGCTTTGAGTACAATCTAACTGTTGCACAATGTTTTATGTTATGTGCCTATAGAGAAAATAAAAACTTTATTAAACATAGGTGGATATTCTTTGACGTCTTTATATATATTTAGTGAGATCAGGATGGTTTGCCAACCTCATGATATGTATTTTTTACAGCATATATGTGTTGCTATATTTTTTACATCTCAATGCAATCAACAATACAAATGTACTCCACTAGTATTTGCAATTTGTAGAGTAGCATATTTTACAAAGTACCGTTTACCAGACATTGAAAATGTTTTTATTGTAAAAAAAATTAAAATTTAATAAACTCACGCCTATTATCCCCGAAGGGGTAGGCAGAGGCGCAACTAGTGCACCCACGTTTCGCCGTTATTCCGTCCCATGATGTGATAGGGGGCGAGCCTATCGCCATATCGGGCACAAATTCCAGACTCCGAGCTGATACTGAATAGAAAAACTCAATATCACTTTGCCCGACCCGGGGATCGAACCCGAGACCTCAGCTTTGCAGTCGTACTGTAATACAACTACGCCACCGAGGCAGTCAGGCAGTTTTATTGTAACTGTTGTCAATATTATCAATACTTTCACGATAAAATAACAAAATAACAAAAAAATTATACCAAACGAACAAACCTCTTGCCTGCTTAAAGTGCTTAAACCAAGCTAACGGTAACATGATTCAAACACCAAATTGAGGGTACAAGATGCAGTTATGAAATTGTATGTAAAGGTTCGATTTCATCGATAAACTGAGTTCTAAGTACTCGAGTTAATTAAGAACATCGGTAGTTACGGAATCGTCGTCGAGCGTAACCACGCTCAGTTAGTTAAACGAGGGCTGTGTAATTTGCACTTAGCTAGACGGATAACGAGCTACCGAATTATGCTAAAATAATAAAATGACCAAGATTTACTAGATGACACACTTTCCAACTACAATGTAACTGCAGACGCTAATAATAGCTGCCTAATCTCTGTTTAAATCTGTTCTTAGTTATAACGTTGTATTATATATTATTAGTTGGAAATAATTCGTCGAAACTTGGTGGAATATTGTATGACGAGACTTTAATGGGTTTGTAACGCTCGTGAAACCAGATTTAATTTATTAATATGTTTTGATAAAAGATTCTCGATTGGACTACCTCGGCGGCGTATTTGTATTACGGTAAGACTGCTATTCTGAGGTCTTGGGTTCGATCCCCGGGTCGGGCAAAGTGATATTGGATTTTTCTATTCGGTATCAGCCCGAAGTCAGGAATTTGTGCCCGATATGGCAATAGGCTCGCCCCTTATCACATCATGGGACGGAACACGCACGGCGAAAAGTGGGTGCATTAGTTGCGCTTCTGCCTACCCCTTCGGGGATAAAAGGCGTGAGTGTATGTGTGTATATACATATTCTTGATTAGTTAGTTTTTAATCGTGATAATTTTGCCACCTTCTTGAATTGAAAATATTTTTTATTTCTTAATACTTCTCTAAGGTCCAGATACTCTACGTTAGTTGCACTTCAACACACCAATTAATTATTTCACAATGCACACATTTTTATCACCAATATAATAAAAATACCACGGTTTTTATATGAAAAGTACTATATAAATTCCCGGCAAAATGTTGGCGAGACCATTTTTGGTCAAATGCAACCGGCTCGGTATTTTTCTTCGAAAGGCTGCTGACCTGCAACTATTTAGAAACTGGATTTGTGCAAGCTAAGGATCTCACGATCTAGCTCAAAATAAGAATTTATTACGCACTTTGATGTTTAATGTTGATCTATGCTGCCGTTATAAGGAAAAAGTACGTTTCTACATAAAATTATATACAGAAAAAAAAATTAGGTTCGTCTTTTTTTACTGATAGAAAATATGTATACAAGGTCATTTTTACATTACGTTACTAAATGAAACCACATATTCGTTTATACCTCTGCTAACATTATGCCAAAAATCATCCATGAATAAGGAATACTTTCGCCAAAAATCCCGGTTGTAGTATTCCATATTTTTGTTAATTTTGTAGTTTAGTGCGAATATGGCGTGTGCGTAAATGTATTTCTGACTGAAAGTGCAATGTTGCTGCTGCGACAAATTCTCCTAGAGCAGTCATAGTGGCACTAGGGCGTGTAAACTTAGTTACTTTTTATTGATATTTATTTTGTTCGAAACTTACACTTTTTTATTTTACATCTATGGATAAAATAACTCTATGGAATACGATATTTTCAATGAGACAAGTATGTGGTTTAATTTATTAACGCAATGTCAAAATGACCGTGTATTTTAAAAAAAAAATTCAGATTTAAAAAAAAATATATGTCCGGTACTTATTTTCTCCTTATGACAGCAGTATGGGTATAGCGTATAAGGCAATATCGAGTTATCAAAACGCTGTACGATGTCGTGAGTAAAAAAGGCCTTAATGTTGCTCTTAGTATTTCACGCAGTGCACACGTGACTTCAGTGTTTGGAGTCCTTGTCCTCTTGCAAGACCTAAATATATATTTTTTATTGGGTACAGCCTTTTAATCTGTCAAGCACCGCGACGGACACCGGTGTCCGTGTATATAGGGTTCCCCATACATATATATATAGTATGTATGTAAGCTTTTACATTGATTTCGATTGTTTTCGTAACATTCAATGTCCTAGTATATAGGTTCAATTTGAAAAACCTCTTTATGAGAAGCACTCCGAAATATGCGCCATTACTGGATGTTTGACAGTTCGCACCAACAGTTTGTTATCGACATTTGTCCAAGACCGAAATGTTGTATTCGAAACCTAAATCAGCGCTTAATCTGAAAATATAACGCTACTCCAATCGTGCTCCTTATTTTATTCTGCCCAGGCCAATCGTTTTTTGATGTGTCTCTCGGAAAGAAATGTTTTCTTGATTGTGCTTCTATATTTCCCGTTCGCTTTCTTTAAGCGACACCTTATAGTAACCAGAGATATGCTGGGACCTGATTTTTTTTTCTTGCAGAAACCCAAGAAAAAGAAACCTTTCTTTTAACATAGTTGCAGTATCCGTGTATCTTCGACTGACGTCGTCTTTCTTAATATACCCCATTTTGGTAGGCCATCAACAATTTTATTATGTGAATACCACTTTACACATTTTTTCACGAATACCGTTGACCTTTTTATAAACTTTGCTGCTTGGATTAGGGACATTTTAGGTCCTTTTGGGTGCAAACTCAGAAATACCGCTCCGTAGCGCAGCGTGTATGTTCCACTCATGGCGAGAAATTTGATCTCGCTCCTATGTAAGCACTTAAACCGGCTCAGAGGTAACGATGCATTCATGATAACGAATCATTTAATTTGATGACAGAAAATAATATATAAAAATATTGAATCCAAAAATAAAATGCCGGTTAAGTTCTTATCGAACAGACTGTATAATATTAAAAGTAAGATATACTGTGTCGCTCTGTGGCCATCTGAGTTCTTAGCAGCACTCTTCGTCAAATCACAAAATAAATTTCTCGAGATTAGGTTTTTATCTAATCTAGGCTTTAGTCTGCATAAGAATATGTAAACGTCATTGGTGAAAAACGGTTACACTAACGGCATCCTGTATCATTTTGGACCGTGTCCTTAAATGTCTATAAGTAAACGAGAACAAAATGAGAAATGCAATATATTTTGTACGCGTAAAGTGTCAACATATCAAACATGACTTCAAGCCTATAAGAATATAATAAATATTATAAACTCAGGTATAATGTAGGCTGCATTAGATTTAACTAATGAAGAGTACGTGTTTAACGTAGGTTGCGACAAGCAGGATGCGATTAATTAAATCGCCGTGCTTACGTTTCCGTTTTAACCAGTTCCACTAGCTTGACTATTTACTTAACTTGTCTACGTGAAAATAAGTACCGTAATAACGTATTAAGGAAAATAATAAATGTCTCAACATATATGGCGGAAGTGCGTCCGAGAATCAATCGGATATCATTTACAATGGTTAATCTATTAACAAAAATTATGTTTCCTGTTAATAATAAATTATAATTAGAGAAATTGGTTATAGCATCAGCATATATCGGAAACAGGAAATTAAATAAGGGGAGCATCGTCTTTAGGTCATTAAAAACTTCGCTGAGATTTCAATTAACTTAAATGAAGAATAAAACTATCGAAATGTAAATTAATGAATATTTGTCAGGGTTTCGTTCAGAAATTCTTCTAGGTTTTTTATTTGCTCTGTTGCTATCAGAAACTTTGCATTAAAAGCCACTTCGAATTAATCCGACATTAATATTAATGGTTCATTTACAAAGCGGCGAATCTAAATCAATTGAAGAGTGGATTTTCTGTCTGATGCACGATAAGAAGAGACGAGCGCTTCACGCTGACTCACTAGCGGGGCAGATGATGTAACATCTGATAATTGTACAGTCGATGCTACTGCTAAGCTACTATTGAAAGATCAAAATTAGAATAATGAAAACGTATATTCTTTCAAGATCATAAAACACAAAACCCGCATTACAATATAGCTAGATACTGCGATAAATAGTTTAACATTGCACTGATCTATCAGTTCAACTGTAACTCCGACGAACTTTGCAATTAGCAGGCTACGTTCCGAGAAGGTGAAAGGAAACTTGTGATACTGTTTTTATATGCCACCTATGGTATTATAATGAGAATGATTTCGCCGGTCGCAGTTTCTTGTTCGGAACCAATTACTATGGCATTGGTCACATTAACGATCAAGTGAAAGTCCATAATTATGTGATGGCGGTAACGAGCGCCCGGGAATGACAATTTACCTCAGGAATCTTAATTTTAGTCAAATTTGCTCTTCGGTTAATCGTCGTATCCATGTACGAGAGATTCTTGGACATTGTGTTTCTCCACCAGGAAAATCTCGTGAGAACAGATGGAGTGTCGAAGTATTTACTACCAGATTTGGCATGACGCGATGAAATGTGGAACTGGTTTGATGCTCGTTAAGACGCGCCGCGGAGTCTCACGTATCTGAACAAAAAGCAAGTCTCAGGAACAGGGCCGACTCGTTTTGGACAATACTATGGGCCGACACTTGAATGCCGATGCGTTTACTATGCGACACGCCGTGCCCGCTACTATCATTCCTTAGACATCTACAAAGAATAGTAAAAGTGGAGAATGTTTCCCTGTATCATTTATTTTATCTGTGATATTTCCTTGTATTTTGTTCGTATCTTTGGTTATTTTTCTTAATGTGTATTCCTTGTATTCATTTTTCATTCTTGTTCATATGAGACTTTGTAATAATTTATTGGTACACAGTTGCTTATTTTTCATTATGATTGTTTTGTTCGTTTTTGTTTTTTATTCTGTTTGTTATACATACATTTTATCAATTGAATTTGGAAATTTTAGCACCATGAATCGGTGCATGATATAATGTTATATGACACTTTGCGAATAGTATGTTTGTTAAGTACACAACATTCATTCAGTGTTACAAACTACAAATAGCTTAGTAATGGGTACTAATTTTCATATCTACGACGACAAGCAGCAAATCAAACAAAACAATTACGACCATATTTCGTACGTACTTACGTAAGTAAGTGTGACCCATATTATTGTGTTTGCGCTTGCCATAAATTGACGAGGCACACATAGTAAATGCCACTTTTACGCGTAGAATATGTTTGCATTTCAACGCGAACGTTACAAGGACTGGGCTAAAAGAGTTGGGCAAAGAACACAAAATGTTCATTGTTCCCTCTTGAAGGTCACGAAGATAAATAGCAAGATAAAAATGAGTGACTACTTACACAATATTGAATTACGATAGAAACTATAGAAACCTCGGCCGTTCAAATATATTACTGTAATCATTTTTGAGTAATGATAAGTGGAAAGAAAATTGTTCCATTATAAACCCGACTGGTAGAAATTGAATTGCGCACTTCCCGGAGCGGTGCAGCGTTCAGTAGGCAGAATTTTAGCACTAGCTCCCTTTGTGTGCTTGCAACGGGTCGCCGACCCTTAATTATCCGACTGCACACCGCTGTAGTGCAATGCTCCAGTAAAATACTGCATAACAAGCCTTTATTAGACCCCGACGGCTCCCGCTTCCTCGATGCCTCTTAATGGTCTTATGGAAAGGTTCAAACTGCTAATGTATGTCACTAATTTTCGTTTGTAAAATATTGCAAAAGAATTGTATCCGTTCGCAAATGTTGCCGTCGACGACATCATGTGGTGTAATACACACCGGATTTTTTTTTTTTTTATTTTTTTTATTTTTATTTTTAGGAACAATAAACGGTTATATGCTAAAATACAATCCAAACTAATCTTAATCTAAATAATTACAAAACACATAACCCACACCATTGTCCACATATTGACATATGAGAGAATTGCGATTAGTGTTACGAATATGGAATATTATGAAGTCATCTTGGACAACTTGAGCATTGCATTTTTTTTAAACTTGAGGTTTGATTCAGCAAAAATGTCAATATTTGTAAAATGTGTGTTGTAGGTATCTAAAAGACGTCGGAGAGGTACTCGAGTACCTGCATTACTTCTACATGGCACAGTATGAAATAACTGAGGCACGCGCACCCCTCGTCTAATTACAGTTCTAGGTACCCGATAATGTATTTTATTTGTGAGTTCGACACAATCATATTTGTTGTTACACAGGCTGTGCAGCATCATCACGTCCAGGAGCAAACGTCTTGATTCAAGGCTTAAAATATTGTAACGGTTTAATAATTGAGTGTAGGGAATTTTTGAATTGTGGCATCTATAATTCATAGCGCACAGAAACTTCTTCTGGACTATCTCAAGTTGATTATGGTATTTCTTGTAAAAAGGATTCCAAATCGGCACTGCGTATTCAAGCTGTGATCTAATTAGAGTTTTATACAGTATGAGGTAAGTATGAGGCCGCACAAATTCGGATGTAGATCTCATAACGAAGCCATACATACTGAAAGCTTTGTTGACTATATATTCTATATGCGAATCAAAGTGTAAGCATGAGTCTAACAATACACCCAAATCCCGCACCAAGTTTATCTTATTTAGGGACGAACTATCTAAAGAGTAATTAAAGTTAATTTTATTTTTGTTTTTCGTGAACGATATAGCATGACATTTACTTATATTAAGGAATAATTTATTATTTATGCAGTAAGTGTATAATCTGTTAAGGTCATCCTGAAGAAGTGCGCAGTCGTTGAGATTTTTGCAGTCTTTGTATATTTTTAAATCGTCTGCATACATAAGGAAATTACAGTTATGAAAACAGTATTTAATGTCATTAATAAATAAAACAAAAAGAAGTGGTCCTAATATGGAACCCTGAGGAACTCCGGACTTGGCGGTAGTAGAGTCTGATTCAAAACCATTGATTACTACTTTCTGAGTTCTGTTGTATATGTATGAAGCAAACCAACGGAGTAAGTTACCACGTATACCGTTAAAGGCTATTTTTTGTAACAATATCGTGTGATCCACCTTGTCAAAAGCCTTCTGAAAATCTGTATAAACAGTATCAACTTGTATCCTGCGATCCATATTCTCAAACAGATAATTGCTAAAAATCATGAGATTAGTTATCGTGGAACGTTTAGCTACGAAACCATGTTGTTCTCTTATGATTTGGTGGTGCAGCATAGGATAAAGAGCATTATGTACAAGGCGTTCAAACAGCTTGGCCAGAGTGGAGAGGATAGAAATGGGGCGATAGTTTTCGATGTTGGCTTTCACACCACTTTTATAGACGGGCGTAATAAACGCTCTTTTCCACGTGTTAGGGAAGATTCCCTCACGCAAACATTTATTGAAAATAATATATAAGGCTATGTAAATGCTATTTGCAGTCATTATGAAAAGTTTAGGTGGCAGGCCATCAGGTCCAGGTCCTTTAGTGGCATCTAAGGATTTTAGCCCCTTGAGTACAGTTTGCTTGGTAAGATAAACATTGGATATACAACAAGAGTCCTCTGCATATGTTTCTGGTGGCTGCCACGTCTCTGGATCGAAACAGGAGTGCTCATAAACCGATTTGCAAACCGATTTGCAAACCGCAATGTAGCCAGCCGTTGCGATTCCCTATTGGGTACCCGAACTGAATCATTTTCGCACACGCACTTTTTGGATGAAACTTTTTTGTATTGTGTTTTGTTTGGGAGGTATGTTATCAGTTTGATTGATTTTTGTTGATGATTCATGCAACCCGATCGGATTTTCATTGTAAACATTTTTTAAAACGCGTAAATTAATTATCACGGTTGGCTAATTTTGATTTAAGCTTTTTGATCATAATTATTTTACATGCCTCATATCTTTTGTGGCAAATTTATTGAACTACGCATTTATTCAATCGATAGAAGCACTGCCTACTCCAAACATACAAATCACGCTGTTACATTGTTGTAAGTGAACATTTAGAGTGTTAGGACAGTTTGCCAGATTAATATTATTGACAATAAGCGGAACCTGTTTTATTACATTTCGAGTTGTGGCACCATTGTCGAGATACGGGTAAGTAATGAACGTCCTGCCCGTTGCCATTGTCCAAACAAGGAAGTGTGAATGTGGAGTAATTGGCCGGACCGGGAAGTTGCTGAAAGGTTTCTCAGGTTCATCGATCATTTAGCAGTCGGTCTCGTTTATAAAGCTTCCTTTCCTGATGTGGTTGGAGCGTAACGATTCAATGAAAGCACTATCTGCAGCGAATTCACGTCGGGCCAAGACGGCTGTATTAACGAGATTATCATTAGCGGAGGCCGAGTGAAGCCAGTTGTTATAAATGACACGAGTTGGCCGTACTCCCGTTAGATGCGACACGAACACTAATATTTGGTGTTCTATATGCATAAGCCTCTGAGCGTGCCGAGCCAACGGTCCAAATTACTATATTTACTCTCAATAAAAGTAGACGCTTTTTGGATTTATGGTGCAATTAAGGCTACAGTCCCTACGCCGGTGAGGCTATTGCAGAATACTTTGTGCAATGTGCATGTAACCCAAGCCGTATGTGGGACTGGTTGTTTTTTAAAGGTTATGTACCTTGTTGATAACTTTTAAAGTTGGTGTCTGAAATGCAGTTAATTTAACGGCATTCGATTGACATTTTAGAACAGTTTCTTCGTTTACGAAATGCTTATCGAAAGCTTGATATTTAAGTTTTTAAAAGGTATACGATCCAAATTTCCATGTCCATGTGCATGGTGATTAATATCATTATATCAATAGTCTAGATTTTTCGGAACCAAATTATTATCGCAAATCATGTCAGTAGTACTATGCAAAACAGTAGCAACTCTTACCAAAGCACGTGTGCGCCGATGCACACAGTAATCAGATGTAATTAGGGTCGTGTCGTCCATTTTAATGCAGAGCAGATCAATATACGAGCGGACTGACGGTCAGATGGTCAGATCGTCTGATATCTAATTTAAGTACCGTTGGCAGGTACGATATTGTTTATGCGTTAAGCATGTAGCGCTAGCAAGAAACAGGAACGCATGGCAATCTCTGGAGGAGACCTTCACCTGAGAAGGGGTTCTTGCTTATTCATTTAAATTCTTAAGTAATATGTACCTACTTTAATTGGCAGAAAAATAAGACATTTTTATTTTATTTAAGCATGTAGCGCTAGTGTATAGTTTTTGTAATTATGTCGTAAATAAAACTTTATTGAAAATTGATCAGTAACATTAATAAAGTATGTTGTAAATATCTTTAAGAGGTAAGCACAGTTTGTTATGTGTATTACCGAAAGATGTTTCGAAATAATAATAAAAAAAATGAAAATGGCATTTATTTTTAGCATTCATTAAGTATCCTATTTTATGAACTTAATCCGTAGTTTGATTGAATTTGGATGTGTTTATTTAAGTATAATACCTTCAAGCCTTCCAACTCTTACACTCTTATATTCTTCTTCTTCTTATACTCTTTGTATGCCGTACCATAATTCGTCAACATTGATATACACTTGAGGAGACTTGTATCGTAACTTCTATCAGTTCTTCTAGATGAGTGGTCTCCCCGCAGTTATTGAAAATTAATTACTTGTTATTATCTGGTTCATACTTACTTATTCCAACTGCACATGATTGTGAGTGATCATAATTCCCATTAAAGTAACACTTTGGACTCTCTCCTTTTTTGCGAGGTAAATGTTAAGTACTAGTAGGTACCCAGCATCAGGGCGAATGATTGGTTGAGATCACCGCTTTTATGATACAAAAAACATAAAACATCCGGTGACCGCTGGTTCGAGCACCAGGAAGAATATATTATTTTTTGAGTCTTCTATTCAACTCGTTTTTCTGATAATTATATTCTTCAATGCCCTAATTTTAACATTAACGGCAAAGTTCACCGTTTTGATTCAAATAGTATTAATCCTACTAATATTATAAAGGCGAAAGTTTGTAAGAATGTATGGATGTATAGATGTCTGGATGTTTGTTCCTCTTTCACGCAAAAACTACTGAACGGATTTCGATGAAATTTGGCACACGGGTAGATCATGTCCTGGATTAACACATAGGCTACTTTTTATCCCGGGGAAATATAAACCGGGACTTTTATCCCGGAAAAACTTTTTAATGTGGGCGGAGCCGCGGGCAAAAGCTAGTAATAAAATATAACTACGACTGTTATTGATAACACTTTTAATTTCAATTTAGTTACAATATTATCAAAATAAAAGTCATCAGTATTCAATTACTGTAGTAATGAACATTATTTTTACGAGTTGTTTATACATACCTGTTAACTTGTATGAGTTTGTTATGTTTCTTATCATATTATGTTTATTTGATTCCGGGTCTTTATTACTATCTCTACGTAATAAACTTTATAATTGATGTCATATTATATCCAATGGTCATATTATTACACATTTTTGTATCTTCTTTTTTATATTGTTTAATTACTAGTACATTATTTTCTTCCACTTGTCTTTCACTAACCTAACCTGAGAATCCGAAACCAGTATTTCCTAGGCCAATAGCCTAAAGTCCGCAAACGATTTATTGATGTTAATGACATTATAATATGCCGTCGAAGTAACAATAACTTACTTCAATTCTAATTCTTCAATTAAACAAAACAAATGCGCTTGTTAATAAAGGGGGGCTAGACGGAAAAAATTCTTACGAAAAGTTGTCACGACACTTTTATACTTGCCCTGTAAAACCAGCCAGTAACAATAAAAAACTGGCCGTAAAAGTGACATTCGAAATTTAAATAAAAAAAGACTATTTAAATTTTAGAGTAAGTATATCTACGTATACATACTCTAAGATTTAAATGCTTTTTAAAGTAGTTTTTTTTTGTTAGTTGTATGTTAATTTTAATGTCAATGCTTGCTTAGGTGATGATCGTAATTCGATGACATATCTATTGTGTAGGTAGAAGTAAATGTTTTCATTGACGTGGTAACGTTTTAATGAAATATACAATTCTTATAATAACTTAAACGAAATAAAATTTTATTACAATATCTTCACTAATTAATCGAAAACATCATGATGTGATAGGGGGCGAGCCTATCGCCATATGGTACAAAACAATCATAATCAAATATTGCAAATACTATCCACATAATTAAAAAAAATATTTAATGCGCAATGTTTAATATTGGTTGAAGAAAATCTCGCAGCAATGTACTTGTTACATAAAATTATATTACAAGCCGACTATATAAACTACAGACTTCATTTCAAAACAGTAATAATTATGATACATTAACAAATAACAACATGGCACAGGAAAAAAAATAACCCACGGCAGATGATAAACAAATCATCAACCAGATATTATGAAATATTATAGTAATTATAATCACACACACATAAACTCAAGCCTTTTATCCCCGAAGGGGTAGGCAGAGGCGCAATTAGTGCACCCACATTTCGCCGTTATTCCGACCCATGATGTGATGGGGGCGAGCCTATCGCCATATCGGGCATAAATTCCAGACTGCGAGCTGATACTGAA
Organism: Lapara coniferarum; assembly: GCA_949316025.1. Taxonomy (NCBI): domain Eukaryota; kingdom Metazoa; phylum Arthropoda; class Insecta; order Lepidoptera; family Sphingidae; genus Lapara; species Lapara coniferarum. The sequence continues at coordinate 41,024,218 of OX438919.1, read as the reverse complement.
TAGAAAAACTTTGCCCGACCCGGGGATCGAACACGAGACCTCAGCATTGCAGTCGTACCGTAATACAACTACGCCACCGAGACAGACAGTAATTATAAACTGTTTACAAATTATCTTTACTTGTTCATATTATCAGGTTTTTGTTACGATCTTACGCCTTCAGTACCCAGTGGGCATCAGTGAATCATGAGTAAAATTACGTAACTAGAATTAGCGGCAAAACGTTTACAAACAGCTTCTTGTGCCGATCATTCCTAGAATATGTGAGTTTTATTGTATGTAGTTCTAAGAAAAAAGATTGTTCTCTTGCAATGTGAGGCGGTCTTATTCTATTCTGGTTTATCAAAAAGCTGTCACTAGACAGGTGAGTTGCGTGAAGTACATGAATGAGCATCTTAGATGTGCATCTTTCTCTGACTTCTGTTTCAAACTTAATATTGTGGCCTAAATAATTAATTTTTCATTTTATTCTTTTCAATAAGTTAGCTTCTGGAGACAGGCCTAGATAGCAATAAAACAATCAATGATCTTGAAAAATCATTTTGCGTTTGTATGGCAATCGTATTTTTAGTTATTAACTATCCTTCACTGGCGCATTTATGTATTAACTTATGTAGTATAGTTGCAATAGATGGAAAGTGAACTACTACGTACATTTGCGTTCGACACGGCACGTCCAACATGTTGCGAAGTTAATCGCTTGTTAGTTGCAATTTGAGCTATCATGCCTTCACAATGAGTTTGGAAATACAGTAACGTCTGTACATGATTACAGAGTATTGTTATGGTTATAATGTAGTGGAGGGAGTGTATGGTCTTTCTGCCAATGGCCAAGAGTGATAATTTTTAAAAAACAAGTAGAGTTTTAGGACATTATTCATAAACAGTTTATAAATGGATTTTAGATATAGAATAGTCTTCTTCCTCCAAACTCAATTAAAAGTTCGTTTGAAGAAGACCAAACATCCCATAAATAAAATCGGTTTATAAACTGTTTATGAATAGTTAGTTGATGTATTAGCAGTATGTAAGTGTTGTAGAAGTTTGATGAGCCGATACGAAACGTTTTTTTGTAAATACAGACACTTTTCTACTCATTCGTATATAATTTGATGAACAATTGGGGGTTTGTGAGACCCTAGTGATACAAACAGAGACAGAAGGCAATAAAGTCATCAAATGAAATTTCGATAATATGAGATCATGCCAATTTTTGATGCCATGATGCAATCGAAATTTAACAAGATACGTCAATTATCTTCAGCATAATTACGAGTAATTGACTGGCATTCAGAAACGTCTATTATTAGAAATAATCACGTAGCAGTATTTCGTTATTACATAATTTTATAGCACAGATTGATGATAATAATAGGATATTTTGTTTTTTTTTTATTGCAGCAGGAATATTCATGGTGAGCTTTTATATCCTGCTGTACGTATGAAATTTTTTTCGTAGTGATTTGTCCTATGTTCCACGTTCCTTTTTTCCACGTTCTATGAGCGTCAACGAAAGAGGCAACGTAACTCAGTCAAGTTGTTCCATGAGATGCCATTAAGTAACTCGGTAACAAATCCAGACATTGACATACACACAGACGCCTCAACACTTACAAATATGACTGCTCAGCTCTATTTTTACCCTGTCGCACGCGGTATGTTATCACGGCTCTCGTGTTACCTGGGACTGCGGTCAGATAAGGCATGCATTATGCGTCGACAGAATCCATAGACATGTATGCGTCATATATATGGCAGAATGTTTAGTACTATTGACTTGCTTATGCGGCACAAAGTAAATAGAGGAATGAACTATGAATTGGAATATAGATTTTGTAGTCAGTAAAATTTGGTAATGTGGTATTGAATTGAGTGTAATAAAAGGACGTGTCCAAAAACAGTCTTAAAATTCTAACTTTGATAAGTACTTTATATATATTTGAATAGTACTCCAAAAAACCGGGCCTTTGCAATTAATCGTTTGCCTAAAATTAAAATTAAAATATCCACAGACTATGCCGTAATAGCCTGGTTAAATTTTGAGGCTCAGCGCCCATACAAAAAGCGGACACGGACATCTCCTTTATACTGCGCATTAAGATGTAATAAATGCATTAATAATATTGCGCATTAATAAGAATTGGGTAAAGCATCGGAATTAAAGAACAGTTCCCTGTTTCTTCCATATTATGCTCTTGGGAACTTCGGGTGGAGCTTAACGAAGCAACTAAGCAGACCTGCATAACTGTAGCAACCAACAGGTGTAGTGACTAGTGAGATCATCAGATGCGAAACAACAAAAAAAAAACGAATAGTTTTGAAAAGGAAAATCACATCGTAATCAGTTTCTTGATGATTTATTAATTACAGTTAATCTTATTTAAATGAATAATTCACATCAATTACAACTGACCTTTATGCAATAACGAAATTAAGTTATTAGTTCAAGCAGCCCGGTAACATTTCCAGCAATTACGAATCAGGTAAAATTTATTTACTTTGCGTTAAACTGTCTCGCTGAATAATTACTGAATATTAATTAATAAAGTGCATTACAACTGTAATAAAACTCACATTACAGCGTTATAAGACAATCACTTTATTTGTAGTAGGTACTTACACTTTGCTTCCAATTTACACAAACACTATACACTTCTTGATCCCAAGGCACGTCTGACTTCAACCGTCGCTCCCAATAGAATGTCCGTCTCGTCCATCATATTCTTAGAATTCAACAAACGTCAAATCATGTCATCCCTACCATTCCATCCGCTCCTTCCGTTCAAACTTATTCAATGTTATTTCCGTTAGTCTTAAACTTCGATAAAGAATTGCTACAATACTGTATTTATGCCTTATAATTCTGATTTTATTATTTAAATAATTGCCAAATATTTTAACCTAACACTCGTCCATCCTGACCTCGTGCATGTCCTCATGCACAGTTAACCTAACACTCGGCTGTGGGATGTAAGACATGATAAAATTTGTTGATACATTGCATCTGTGGAAAAAAAAACGCCTAAATCGCTTATTGTTGCCACATATTTCCGCATATAAGTTGAGCTGTTCGTGAACCCTTCCTTCTCACGACAGCTCACTTAGTCCTCTAAAATCAATTTTAATGATTGTGAACCCTTCCTTCTCACAACCATGACAAATTTAGTCTAGTGATTGTGAACCCTTCCTTCTCACAACCACGTAAAATTTAGTCTAGTGATTGTGAACCCTTCCTTCTCACAACCACGTCATTAGTCTAGTGATTGTGAACCCTTCCTTCTCACAACCACGTCAAACTTAATCTAGTGATTGTGAACCCTTCCTTCTCACAACCACGTCAAACTTAATCTAGTGATTGTGAACCCTTCCTTCTCACAACCACCTCGAATTCAATCTAGTGATTGTGAACCCTTCCTTCTCACAATCACGTTAAATTTAGTCTAACAATTTGTGAACCCTTCTTTCTCACAACAATAGTTTTAGGTGCTATATTTGTGAACCATTCCTTCTCACAGAACATAGTACAAACTACCGTTTATTTGTGAACTTTTCCTTCTCACAAATATAAACTATGATATAATAAATAATATGTAACACATTGTTTAATACCTCCCTTCTTATAACATATATAATTAACAAATCTTAATTTTATAATTAGCCTCAACAAATAATAGGCAGCATCCAAATACCTAATTCTTTTCCACTACTTGTGAAATGATTACTTACTTAAATGTAACTTTCACTGACTCTTAACTATATAACACATGCAAATCAAGCTTAAACATTACAATAGTACTTTATATCTCTTGCGTACTTTCATTATCGTCATTAGTGCTATCATCCTCTTCACAATCATTATCTGCATCATTAACATTTAGAGTAGCGATATGTACCCAAGGCAATATGCGATCAGCCGCCATGGTTATTTTACGTTTATTTTTAGCTGTACTCAACCCTGGAATAGCAGCCACTCTGTAACGGTCATTACCTAACACTTCGACAATTCTATAGGGACCCTTATATGAAGGCAGAAGCTTCTTGCTTTTCCCGTCATTATGAAAACAAGTTTTGGTTATTTTAACTAAATCTCCCAAATTATATGTTTGGGCAGGGCGCCGGTTTTTATCGTGGTACTGTTTTTGCTTTTTCTGTTCTACATCAATTTTATCTTTGGCACTTTTTCGTATAATCTCTAAATCACATTCTTCACGGGTCTGGTAAACTATTTCATTCATTTTTGGATTTATTTCAGAGTTCATGCTAGTTCCAAACATGATTTCTGCCGGTGTCCTCCCCGTAGTCTTTTGACGGGTATTGTTTAAACCCCATTGGATCCTTCCTACTTTATCATCCCAATCCTTCTCATCATAATTCAAGTTTTGAGCAGTTAACGAGTCGAGTATTGTGCGGTTATACCGCTCAACCTGCCCGTTAGATCTGGGACTGGCAACGGCATTTAATACATGTCGTATACCTTTATCCAGACAAAAACGCTTAAAAGCATGGGACGTATAACATGTACCGCGGTCAGTAATAATACGATCTGGGTTACGAAAGGTGTAAAATATATCTTCTAAAATCCGCAAAGCTGTCTGAGTTTTAGTATTGCGTACTGGACGGATAAAGGTAAATTTTGTAAACCCATCTACTATTATCAAAAGATAACTGTTTGCCCTTTTTGATCGAACAAAAGGCCCCAGGTGGTCTATGTGTAGAGTATGAAAGGGGATTTCTATTTTATCTATAGTGTGTAGATGGCCGTCTTTACTAGCCACAGTTTTAGCGTAAGCGCATTCAACACAAGCCATAACATATTTTTTTTACGAACCTTGACATTTTAGGAAACCAGTATGTTCTTTTAATCCGTTCTAATGTCTTTTCGACACCAAAATGGCCAATTTCATCGTGGTTTAACCGACAAAGTTGCCACCTCGCGCCCTTCGGCACTACCCAGCGTAATTTTGATTTATCCCCATCTACACACCTGTAGAGTTTGTTATCCTTAATAACGTAATTATCTCTAATATATTTTAACCCATCAGTATCGATATTACAAGTTAAAATGTCTCTAATTCGACACAACTCGTTGTCACCTAACTGCAACGTTTGAAGCCAATCGTCGTTACTGATCGACATTATATTTGGATAACGTTCGGGATCATTTGTGCTATCGCAATCGCCTACCGGATTGCGGGATAGAGCGTCCACGTGTGACATTTTAGTACCAGCACGATACTCTATATTGCAATTAAATTCTTGCAAGTGTAACCACCAGCGAGCTATACGTGGAATCAAGTCACGTTTGGAAAACGTCGAACGTAAAGCACTGCAGTCTGTTACAATCTTAAAATGTTGGCCTAACAGATAGACTCTGAATTTTTTTAGTGAACACACAACCGCCAGCGTTTCAAGCTCAAATGCATGAAAGACTTTCTCCTCTGGAGAGGTCTGTCTACTATAATATGCTACGGGTTGGAACGAATTTTTACCACGTTCACGTTGTAGCAAAATACCACCGATTCCGACCTTGCTGGCGTCTGTGTGTAATTCTGTGTCCGCGACCGGGTCATATATAGCTAAAATCGGCCTATCTATTAATTTATTTTTAAGTAAACAGAACGCCTGTTGCTGTTCCTCTGTCCATGACCAAGGCACATCTTTCTTAAGTAAATTGTTTAAAGGATGTGCTATAGCTGCAAAATTCCTTATGAATTTACGAAAATATCCTACCAAACCGAGGAATTGACGTACTGAATGCGGATTAGTTGGACAAGGGAAGTTTTGTACTGACTGAATCTTTTTATCACCTGGACGTACACCTGCAGAACTAATTTCATAGCCTAAGTAATCTATTTTAGTTTGCAGAAACTTACACTTTTTTAAATTCAAAGTTAAATTTGCTTTTTCTATCAAATGTAATACTCGTTCTAATCTCTCCAGGCACTCATCTATAGTCCTACCATATATAAGTATGTCATCTATGTAGGCAGTTGCTTCGGAAAATCTAGCCGAACCAAGAAGCCTATTCCTCATACGTTGGAACACTGCTGGGGCGTTCGCTAGCCCGAACGGCATACGATTAAACTCGTATTGGCCGTCCGGGGTTACGAATGAAGTTAGCGATTTAGAAGATTCCGCGATTGGCACCTGGTAATAACCGGATGCCAGGTCTAACGTAACGAAATATGCCTGCCCTGATAGTCTAGCAATTTCATCGTCAATCACCGGCATGGGATATCTTTCTTTAATTGTAACGGAATTTAGTTGCCTATAATCGATGCACAAGCGTAAATTACCATCCTTCTTACGTACTAAGATTATAGGACTCGCGTATTCTGAAATCGATTCCCTAATTATGCCAGCGTCCATCATTTCCCCAATCATATCCCTCACCTTTTCTCGTTCCTTATGCGACAATCTGTACGGGCGATACACAATAGGGTGCGTATTATTTAACTGTATATTCATCTCGGCTATATTAGTACAACCGAGTTCCTTTAATGAAGTTGCAAAACAATGTTTAAATTGTCCTAATAACTCCATTAGTTTGTGTCTATGAAAGGTGTCTATTGATTCACATACGTTAACCGTACTTTCATCAACACTTTCATATACCAGTGACGGTGGTTCAGTAAGTGCTGCCTGTATACGATACACCACCCGCACAGATGTAGCTCTGCCTATCCCCATACCTTCATGAAGGAAACATTGCCCAGATAACGGAGTGATACTAACATATACGAAACCACCCTTGACCTGGTAGAGTCCGCCGTGGACTAAGAAGTGTTCATTAGGTTTTCCAATGACCTTACCGTTTAACATAATTTGACCATTTTCTAATGAAAAAGCGCGGCTTTTAATTGATGTTGGACCACAAACTACAACGTCAAAGAAAACAGAAATTTTTACCGGACTACCTTTGTATTGTGCATTCCTTAGGGGCAATTCATTATTTAAATCGAAGAACTTTAATTCTTCAGAATTCTTATGCACAATTATATGTGCTTGCTCAGTAAATGTTTGACCCAATAACAATGGAACATCCAAGAGATGGTCATCCACCACTTGACATGAAACCCTAGCCTCAACACCGTCAACGTTCAAATCTGCAATGACTCCGCCCAATGAATGAACTATTTCATTCCCAAAACCCTTCATCGGAATGGAGGAATCGTCATAGGTGAGGCCTAATGACAATGCTGCGGTGCGAGTAATTAAAGAGACTTCACTTCCAAAATCGATGAAGGATTGTATTGGAACACCATTCACCCTACCTTCCTTAATAAATTTTGCACTTACCCCTGAAGTTGAGATACGCATTGTTTTTGGAACGGTACTAGTTTTACCGTTATTCTCCAAACTAATTGTACAATTATCCGTTTTATGGCCTACCCTACGACATTTTAAACATTGAATCAAAGGCTTAGGACACTTAGAATACGGATGTCCTCTTTCCTTGCAATTAAAACAATATATCTGATTACTGTTGTTGAGAAATGATTTTATGGGCTTAGTCAAACTCGCTTCAGGGGGTTGTGTTCTAAACTTAGAGTAAGCACGATCGGAAAACTGTAGGCTCTCTTTGTTGCACATAAGAAATTGCAGTAACTGGTCGGGTTGGGTACAACGGAGTGCATTAGCACTGGATCTCATTGATTTGTCACTTAGTCCATGGATAATACAATCGACTGCATGCTTGCCTCCGATATCACATTGATTAAGTAAGGCTAACTTTTCATAATAGTATATTTCCAGAGCTTCGTTGGGTCTAGTTTTCCTCTTAAGCATGTCCTCCAGAGATTGGCCATAATTTTGTTCGTATGGAAATGCATTTAGTAATTTTTGCTGCCACTCGGGCCATGTGAACAATATAGAATTTAAACTTTCATACCAGGTTTTAGCCAACCCCTGGAGCCTCTGCATTGCGAAATGTATTGTAACACGCTCATCCCAACCGTAGACAGTAGCGCACTCGTTTACCTTTTTAAGCCACATATCAATACGCTGAGACTTGGACGAAGGATCAAAATCAGGCAAAATATTCTTATGATTCATGATATTGTTAAAAGGTAACGAGGTCGCTGATGTTAACTGTTGGTTTTTAAATTTTCCTAACGAATTAATTAAGTTTACGATATCCTTGGATGTAAAAGTAGGACTAACTGACCTTTTGGGCGGACGTTCTCGATCGTCCTCCATACCTTCCTGTGTCCCGCTCGAACGCCGTAATCTCAGGCTGCGCTCCCTGTGAAGACTTCCATCGTTGTGACGATGATGTTCCTTTTCGTCAATATTACGATCCCGACGATGCTCTCGATCACGGGATGCCGCACCGGTGTCAGTACGTAGAGATCGGCTTCGTCTTTGAAGCACTTCATCCTCCAGCACACGTATACGGGCTCGTTCTCGTTCAAGTTTAAGCTCCAGCTCCCGGCGACTTGCACTTCGTTCTTGTAACTCTCGATAGTTACTGCGTGGGCGACTGCGGCTGCGGTACTCCCGTTGGTTTCGGCTACGGCTGTCTTGCCTCGAAGGTTCTCGGCTTGGACCTGGTTGTTGTCGATCGGGAGTCGCCAATCGCCGGTGCGAAGGGGTTCTTTCATCACGTTGCATCATTCTCGCGCCTCCGAAACACACAAACAAGTATTAAACACTTTAAAATTTATAATCGGTTTGACAGAGTTACATGTTACTTCCTAAAATAAAATTGCGAACACTATGTTGAAGAGAAACATTAATCTCTATTTTTATAGGTTTATGGAAGGTAAGTCTCAAATAGAATCATAACGAATATATTTATTTAAACTAAAATGAAAACTATACTTTCTGAATTATAAAATGGTGCCCATGATTATATGAGGCCTGACTGTAGTAAGAAATGCTTATTTATACACACTAAAATGGGTTCATCCTGCTTCTGAAATGTAATAAAACTCACATTACAGCGTTATAAGACAATCACTTTATTTGTAGTAGGTACTTACACTTTGCTTCCAATTTACACAAACACTATACACTTCTTGATCCCAAGGCACGTCTGACTTCAACCGTCGCTCCCAATAGAATGTCCGTCTCGTCCATCATATTCTTAGAATTCAACAAACGTCAAATCATGTCATCCCTACCATTCCATCCGCTCCTTCCGTTCAAACTTATTCAATGTTATTTCCGTTAGTCTTAAACTTCGATAAAGAATTGCTACAATACTGTATTTATGCCTTATAATTCTGATTTTATTATTTAAATAATTGCCAAATATTTTAACCTAACACAACATTTTCAAGTGAAACGTTCACTTATAGTAGGGTTCTCAACCCCAAATTTCAAAAACTATGATTTGAAGTTAGAAAATCCAGGACAATTTATAAACTAGACTCAGTAATAGAGGAGCTAAAGTTAAATTCACTCCTCAAGCCCCGCGACGGACACCGGTGTCCATATATATAGGGTTTTCCCATACATCTATATATATAGACGGGGCTTGAAGGGTTAATATGAAGTGCAATGAAAGGAGATTTTAAAATTCATGACGTTGTCAGGACGCTGGACGCTGCTTAAAACTGTCCAGAACATCCCAGGACACTACAAAAATCAGGACATGTCTGGGAAAACAAGACGGTTGGCAACCCTAACTTGATCCGATACCGTCTCATTAAAAAACGCCGGCCCATCAATCAAAGGGTAAAAACGTTCGGTTTGAAAGTGGACCGAAATCAAACCCGATACATATCGCACGTATTACTTATTGTCAACGTTAAGAGCTCAATTAAGGGCGATCACGAACGTGGCAACTGGTAATGGTTTTAATTATTCATTTGCTTCTTAAAGGTTCGAAAGTGATGAAAGAAAATAAAATGATCCCTTGATTCAGATACTTTTGTTTTTAATATAAGGTTTGTGTATTGGAAGAAAGAAAACGAATGGAGGTGAATATTGTCAGATTGTATAATCTACTTGGGATTTCTCATGATTACTTTTTAGTGTAATATAGGGACCCATTTTAACAATTTACAAAATGTTGCCTAATATCCTACGTAACACCAATATGAAGCGGAGTTTCGAAATATTAGGAATACTGAAAAGATTGCTTAATTAAACTGTTTGGGAATATTTAAAACACAATAATTGTTCTATTGCTGTAGATATAGTTACCTAGATATAGTATCTGTGCTACCGGGTAAGTGAAAATTGGACCCAATAAAGTCTGACAACATTGCATAAGGATAGTCGATAGCTGCCTTTATTACGTCAGATCGATGATACTGCCGTGATTGCATCGAATATCAATCTCACTAGCTTACTATCCTAAGGGCTAATGCACACATAATTTTAGCATTAAATACAGTGTTATTTATTTCTTATGTTGCACCAACGACACGTCACAACACAATATAACGATACTTAAATAGCTGTGGGGCTAGGATGTGAAAAAATCACACGATGCGTCTCCGCTTCGTTTTATTGTGATTGGTAGAGTGACTGACGTATCGGTATTTTGATGTTTGTGATTGATCGAGGGACCGACACGTCAGTCCCTCAACCAATCACAATAAAACGAAGCGGAGAGGCGTCGTGTTATTTTTTCACTTCCTAGCCCCACTGAGATTTTGTACAATATGAAATGCCTTTACAAGTGTATACAACATTTGAAAATTTCAGAGCAAGAATTAGAAAAAGTATAAATAGATTGCATGATAAAAGTAGACATACATTTAAAGTTAACATTAATAACATTCGTACAATAATGTTAATCAACAATAATGTTCACAAGTAATGAATTTAATACCAATAGCTTTTGGCCATTGTCAGACTTCGATCGTTGTAATAAATCTTTCGTTATTATTTCGACGATGCTTGGCGTTTTTTCATATGTATTGAATTTCTAGAGTTACTAAACTGATCGCCGATGATACAAGCGTGCGTGATGTATCGTTGTAAATGAAATGATTTATGCAGCGCTATGCATATGATTTAAAAAATCTTTTGAAAATCCATGCTTCATCGAATAACATCGTAAATAACACGACATTACTATAAAGTGTCAGTTAAGCTGACACTGGCATGACGAATGGCGTTGTCCAACAAAAAGAAAATAAAATCATAAGCCTTGTAAAAGGAACCTTTACATTGAATACGATATTCGTTGGAAGTTAGTTAGATATTCAGTCTAGGACGGATTTGAGGGGTGGGTTCGGGGCACCGAGATTACTGTGTATAAAAGTTTTTATTTAACTTAACCTTAAATATTTGAAAGTATTTAAATGTTTTAAACAAAATGTTTCAATGATATTACTTCATCCAAATATTGAGGTTATATTTAACCGAGTAGGTACCTATAAAAGCGAATTCGTTAAAGATATTCAGATTCATCAAAAAATATTTTTTTTCTTTTGTGCGCCAAGGTCAATGATACGAAAGGAGTTAAAAATCTATTCAATTGCATGTTATTTAATTTTTTTTATCTTCTTACGATATGCACTGTGTGCTGGATATTAAAATATTTTCCGATAGACCTCTGAATAATACCCTAAGTTTGCCCGGGTATCGACGTTTCCTAGAGATCGTTTGAACGGTGTACACATTGACACAATACTTTGGCCGTACAGTGAGGCTCCGTGAATTGGCCCCTTGTGTAAAGGCCAGTCAATATGATTCGAAGATGGGACCTCAATAGATCCGAAAGACCCTATTGTGAGGCCCGGCGATTTACAGAGTTCGGTGACCCACGTTTCAATTAGTCGGTAGATAACTTTACGTGAGTTGCGTCATTATGGAAATTTTAATTGGTAATCTAAATAAATAATTTGGTTGGACACTTTAAAAAGGGAAATCCAGGTTCAATTAATTGATTTTTTTCGATAATGTGCCGCCCGGCTCACCTTGATTTCCTCCACCCACGAACTGAATTGATGAGAAAATGGAGAAAGTTTTGATGCTTATAAAAGTTGAGGAATTTATGTACGCTATACGGCGATTACATTATAAGAAAGATGATTTTCCTGGTTCTTTTTTTATGATATACTAGCTTTTGCCCGCGGCTCCGCCCGCATTAAAAAGTTTTTCCGGAATAAAAGTCCCGCTTTATATTTTCCCGGGATAAAAAGTAGCCTATGTGTTAATCCAGGACATGATCTATCCGTGTGCCAAATTTCATCGAAATCCGTTCAGTAGTTTTTGCGTGAAAGAGGAACAAACATCCTTACATCCATACATCCAAACATCCAAACATCCATACATTCTTACAAACTTTCGCCTTTATAATATTAGTAGGATGGGGCAAACGAGCATACGGTTCACCTAATGGTAAGTGATCACAGCCGCCCATGAACATGTGCAATTTAGTGAGAAATATGTTTTTCTGAAATGGAAACAGTTTTATTATAGCTTTTACTAATATATTGTGTTGTATAATTAATTTTATCATAAATTTATCAATATCGTAACATCACGCCTAACTATTAGGGCGCGTTCTTTGTGCATTTTGTGGTGCAATTAATTAATATCATAATAAATGCGTATTTATTATGCGCAGTTAGCAGGATCTAAAATAATTATTAATTATGCTTTTAATTGAAATCAAATTCTACAACATTTCGCAGGCATTGCTAAATTCAAAATATATTTCAAATGGCGTTATTGCGAATGGAAGAAGTCCCTGTTATCAACAAACTGGGTCACCCGCGTGCCGTTCGAAATCCGGAGTATTTATGACCAACTTTCGCTTTCTAGTTCGTGTTCTAGAACTGGAGTGACACCCACGCATTCGGGACTGGTCTATCGTAGACACAATCAGAACACGTTATATGGATAGCACTGACCATCGGCAATTTTATTGATCACTTTTTAACGCTCATTTGTAACAGTACAGCTAATTGATGAGTTTAGAGCAATTTTCCCAAAATCCGAGGAAGTTTTCCAAAAATTACCATAACTTTCAAAGGTTAAAAATGATCCTAATTATAGAAGAATGGTAGAAATGAAGTATTATTTCTTAATTAACGCAATTTGCGTATTCTCACAGTACTAGTTAAGCTAAACCTTTCAGCTTGTTTTGTTAGTGCGTTCTTGAAACGTCGCGTCAGCTGAAATAAAGTGGACACTATTACAATAAAGTGTCTTTGAGACGTTTGGCAGCAAGTTGAGACAGTGGATTCGTTTAGACTAACGGCGTTTGCAATGTCAGATGCTATAAATATTCTTACACCAGACTGACCACTATTCCAGTACAATGGATGAATAGACATCTCAAAAGCAATGGATTCCGTAACCTATCACGTCTATGATTTATTATAATCATCAATTTATGTTGTGTCGTATTATGCGCCTATATTTTTAGATATAGTAAAGCAATGAATTTCTCTAGGCCAGCTTTCTCCTGGGAGCTAACTGTTCCCCATTTTGGCATAAATCAAAATGTTTGCTATTTACGTGCCTACTTGAATCAGCTTTTATAATACGTTATCAGATAGCGTACAATGAACAAGCACGCCTGTGTAGTTATAGGGGTTGAAGATAATATTATGCTCATGCCACTTTGAGTATAAAATTTTTCTTAGATTTCATTATATTTAGAGACTTTAGGTATATCTTTCAATTATTTCTGCAGTATATGTACAAGTTTAATATATGTACCCTTTCCCCACTTATGCTTACAATTTAATGCACCCATTTCTACTAAGTAGTCAATTAGATTAGGTTGGAGAGATTTCTTAAAAGAGAAGGGGCTGTGTTTCGACACGTTTTCACAAGTTGCCAGCAATACGATTAAAAACGTAAGAATTCATTTTAAGGTAGTGTTGACAGATGTCCAATTATCAGGCAGATTTAATATTGAGGTTGAACAAGTCTCCATTTGTGGCTGTGGTCACGTATGCACATTGTAACTCTTACTTCATTGTGATAGGGATGAGTTTCTAGCGAATAGCTAGAATATGTCAATCGCCTATGATAAAAGTGGGTTGACATGGACATGTATGATGCGGTCGGATCAATTTCAAGGCTTCGCGGTTGGACGTGCTGTGTTTTTGGGGCACGCAGCTATTAAAACGTTGGTGTGTATAACAAATGTTGAATTGTTTGGTATCGCATTACCGATGCCGTTAATTGATGATGCTACTCGTCTATGTATTTGAGATGTTTATGTCGAACAGTAGTTGTATCGAATTAATGAAACGGTTTTTTGCATTCCTTTATTTCGATGTCATCAGAAGCTCATTATTAAAATTTATAGTTTTGTTGTTCCTGTCACGGTTACAGTTTTAATTGCTGACAGTTTTACTTTTATGGTTATTTAGGACTGGATTTCCTGTAATCAGTCCATTTTTGTATTTTAAATACCAAGAGTATTATTAACCTTAATGTAATTTGGCATATTTACTTTCATAATGAGGAATATAATTAATTAATTCGATTAAGCTTATTGATTCGACATGTGTCAAGTTATTGGGTGGAATTAGCAAAGTACTTACCACATTCTTATAACTACGTATGGCTTCTTTCCTTATTTCTTTATGTTACTTTGGAATTTTCTGACTTGTTGTTACAAGCCATAACGTTTTAAAAATGTCCACTGCAGCTGCAAAGTTGACTGAATAAGTTGACTAAGTAATAATATCCACTTTGTTCTTAGAAATTAGCAGTTCGAGTCAATTTACCCGAGCGATTGCTCAAACCGTCGTCTTCGTGGAAATCTGTTATTAGTTTAATTATAAATATTCGCTGTTTTGAGTAATGGTCCGTGGGCCAGTGACAGATTTCGATGACCAAGTTTCTCTCAAACGATAATTGGTGAGACGCATCAGAGACGTGTATCATAAAGCCTCGTGAACGTCAGCTTCGGCTCCGTGGGTGCCATGAGCGGTGGTAGCCTCCCAAAGATGTAGAAAAAAATATATTATTCAGTCATTTCCTCCCAACTAAGAATCATTTTAAATTGTAGCTAACCCGATACCTTGAAGAAAAAAAATAATCAGCTGACTGTAACTTGGGGCATTATGCGTCAGCTGGTCAATCAAACATGTAAAAAAAATATATCATTTCAGTGATTTCCTCTCAACTACAAATTTACCTGATGATAGCTTATACGCAACTATGAATAAATATAATGTCAGCTGGCTGTATGCCAGGCAAAAACCGTCAGCTGATGCCTTGAAAGTTATTACGCAGGTGTTAGGCGAGAGCTTCTATTACATAATTACATGCATCAGCTGACAATGTTTCCCTCGAGTTACTGATAGTACATTCTCTTTATTAATTACAGCATTGTATTATCAATCTATACATGTAAAATGCTTTGTCCTGAATGACTGACTGACGGTTAAACGCACAGCCCAAACCTCTGACCGTAGAGATCTGAAACTTGCAGGGTGTGTTCCTTGTATGACGCGATCTAGGCATGCAACACTTTTCTAACCTTTAGATTAGAAACGTGTTGCAAAGGTGGTACCTGCAGTAGGTTGTGTTAATCTGAAAAGTCTTCTGCTGACCACTTTATCTTACTCCGGAGAGTACAATAAACTATAAATTCATAATCACTGTTCTTAATATTTCTTCAATTATTTAATTATATACGTATTAGTCGTAAAGTATTTAAACATTTCATCGGAAAACTCATATCTGAGCGTAAAGTCAAACATTTAAGATACATTATATCTTCCCAGATGAAAATTTATAAGCTGACTAGCTTTTGCCCGCAGCCGCGGTCGTACGAAAGAGTTTTTTTTATTGATAAAGGTCCCACTTATACATTTTCACGGGATAAGAAGTAGCCTAAAACTTTCCAGTTTCCCAGATGCTCGAATTATCTCCATACCAAATTTAATCAAAATCCGTTTGATAGTCTTTGAGTTTATCGCGTACAATCTTTTTACCCCATTAGGGGTTGAATTTCGCAAAATCCCGTCTTAGTGAGCTCCAACGTCCTAAAAGGAACCTCCACAAAATTTGAGACTCCTAGCACGTGTAGCTTCTCAGATTTCGTGATGAGTGAGTTAATGACCTTTCGTTTTTATACATATTATATATTACGGGATGAATTTCAATAAAACATGAAACACGTCTTCTATCAGTTCTGTTAAAAATAACTTTAAGCAATATTTGAAGTAGGTTGGACCAAGGAATCACGTTGGCCCATACAAACTTTGCCCCCCTTTTTCACCCTCTTAGGGGTAGACTTTCGGAAAATTCAATCTCATTAGATGCCTATGGCATACAAAGAACACACCCTGCAAGTTTCAGGTCTCTACGGTCAGAGGTTTAGGCTGTGCGTTAGTCAGTCATTCAGGACAAAGCATTTTACATGTATAGATTGATAATACAATGCTGTAATTAATAAAGAGAATGTACTATCAGTAACTCGAGGGAAACATTGTCAGCTGATGCATGTAATTATGTAATAGAAGCTCTCGCCTAACACCTGCGTAATAACTTTCAAGGCATCAGCTGACGGTTTTTGCCTGGCATACAGCCAGCTGACATTATATTTATTCATAGTTGCGTATAAGCTATCATCAGGTAAATTTGTAGTTGAGAGGAAATCACTGAAATGATATATTTTTTTTACATGTTTGATTGACCAGCTGACGCATAATGCCCCAAGTTACAGTCAGCTGATTATTTTTTTTCTTCAAGGTATCGGGTTAGCTACAATTTAAAATGATTCTTAGTTGGGAGGAAATGACTGAATAATATATTTTTTTCTACATCTTTGGGAGGCTACCACCGCTCATGGCACCCACGGAGCCGAAGCTGACGTTCACGAGGCTTTATGATACACGTCTCTGATGCATCTCACCAATTATCGTTCGGGAGAAAATGACTGACGAAATTTTGCTACTGGCCCACGGTCTATAACGACTTGCTAATTGTACCATTTCAGCTATGAATAGAATATCTCCCCGTAAGTTAAGTAATGGTTGGATATGAGTAAGTGTGTCTATGACTAATTATTAATTAAAATAAATAAATAATATTAATACGTAAGTTTTCATACTCCCTAGGAAAATAACGAATTAGGTGAACAATTCACGATCATCACTATTGCTTGGTTTTCTTCAATCAATATTTAGGACATTAAATTATACAAGTTTCATTTTTTTTTTCATTACTTACTAAACATTCTTACATATCCATTAAGAGGGTCTCACAGACCGCTTTTGCATGACTAGACACCGTCACTAAAAAAGCCTAGGAGGCCCTCATCAATCGCCAACTTTCTTATTTTTTTTAACTATAATATATTTAACTTACCCGTGCCTTTAACCAGTAGGTACACATTCGGCTGCCTTACAAGTCCATGACCGATTTAAGGCGCCTTTCAATACTATGTCGCATTTTACTATAATTTTTATCGAGAAACGTTTAAAATCTTTAATTCTCGAAATGACTTCATCATTGACATCGAAGCGTAATTAGCGAACAATTTTGGCCAGTTTCTGTTTTATTAAAAAAAATAAACTGGCAAAGTTAAAATGGACGGAAAAGAAAAACGCGAGAGCCTTCACCCGATCAGATATGATTTTCCTTATAAATCTAAATTATGTAAAAGATTTTGCAAGAAAACCATAAATGAAATATGAGACGTGTTGTGATATTACGGCGCACTTTTTCTGTGTATGCAGCGGTTTCATTTAAAATTCATATTTTTAACTACAAGAAAAGGTAATAAATATGCAAGCACATCACGCCTGCTGCAGAACGTAATATTATAATTCACATAACATGCTACCATCGTATTCTAAAATAATTTAAAATTCCCGCCCACAACAATGTTTGCAACATTGACCAAAACACCTGAAATAAATTTCTAGTAATGTGTAATTTACGTTCAGTAAAAACACACGTCGTAAATGAAAAAAAAAAACACCTCGTGCGGAAATCAAAGTCGTTGTAATCGCATTGTAAGTCGTGTTAGCGCGTTTGATGTAGACATTTATGGGATTGTAAAATGGCGGAACGTTTTTATACGTCGCGTCGGTTTGTTTTCAGTTTTGAGTTGTTACTGAGACCCGTTCCATTGTAGGCACGATTGCCTCACTAGCTGAACTGTTGCGAATGGAGCTGTAAATTGTACGCGCCCACTCTGGATATGGTTTATTTGATCAGGTTTAAGGTTCGACGCCCGCTGGTGGTCTGCGCTTTCAATGTTGACATTTTCACGCTTCGCCGCTGCCATCGGTTCGGCAGTCTGGTTAGAAACTTGAATGGTTGTTGCCGTATTGTCTAATTCCACCAAAAACATAAATGTAACAAAGGAGAGCCAAGTTCAAAAAAAAAATTATGCTTTGTTGTGGGCTTCGCCGCAAAAAGAATGGAGAACTAAATGAGTGCCAAGTTTTATGCAAAATCCAAATATGTATTTATAGAAACAAAATAACATTATGAACAAGTATTAAACTTTATTTCTTTGCTTTGTTGTATGCCTATAACAGTTTCTGTTATTTTAAAATGTGAGATCTTAAAGTAAAACTATACATTTAAATATCGAAAACCCCATCCAAATTGTATCAGTAGTTTTTGAGAAAATCGCGGACATACAAAGTAACGTACATACATACATACATGCAAGTTGAATACAGAACATCTTTTTTTGAAGTCGGTTAATAAATGCTGTGTAAATAATATTGTACCTAAAATTGTTAGTTGTCACTAACACTACAATATAGATAAAGCAAAATTGCATCGTTACAAGAATTAGGTTGCATTTGTCGAATGTAACTGTACTTGCCTCTTGCTGCTTGAATCATCGTGTCGTTGTACGTTGTCATTCGCGCGATGACTGATGATGACGTCAACTGACGATAATGATTTTTAACAGTTGAAGTAGTGACAATAGGGGATTGTCACAAAATGATGTACAATGATTTTTATTGCAAAACTAGCGGCCCCGACAGACGTTGTCCTGCCCTAAAAAGGAAATGAAATCCTAGAACCCGAGTACAGCGCCACCTACCGGATCTAATTGTTAATCGAAACTATTCTCAAACCCACCTGAGGACACAAAAAAATCATTAAAATCGGTCCAGCCGCTTAGGAGGAATTCAGTGACATACACGTTTAATATGGCGGTTAAGTATTCTTAAATTTTCAAATTTTCCGCGTAATTTTCTTGCAAAAAACCTCCCTGCCACCAAATGAGTCCTTATTTAACGAAATTTTAAAATCCCTAAACACCCCCACCCCCCCGTAAATAATACCTAACCATATTTTTTTCCGGAAAAAAATCCCGAATAAATTTCCCGGTGTCTGTTTTCCGGGATAATAGTAGCCTATGGGCGGTATTAATAGGTCAATCTCAAGTTTGAGTTACATCTCAAGTAGACATAATGTATTGAACTGTTCATACATTATGTCTACTTGAGATGTAACTCAAACTTGAGATTGATTTCCTTTGGATCACAAACTATCTCCATACTTATTTTCATACGGTTCCACTGGCAAAAAACTATTTTCCGAGATTAAGGTCCCGGTTTATATTTTCCCGGGATATGAAGTAGCCTAGATTCTTCCCAGGGTTTAAAACTATCTCCCTGCCAAATTGCATCGCTATCGGTTCAGTGGTTTAGTCGTGGCGGCTCCACTCGCGAGAAATTAAAATCCGGGATATAATTCCCGGTTTATCTTTTTCCGGGATAAGAGTAATTATGTCCTCAACTGGATCTCGAAATATCTCTATACTTGTTTTCTTGCGGTTCCACTGGCAGAAAACAATTATCCGGGATAAAAGTCCCGGTTTATATTTTCCCGGGATAAAAAGTATCCTATGTCCATCTCCTGGCTCTAAGCTACCTCCCTACCAATTTTCAGCCGAATCTGTTCTGCCGTTCTTGGGTTATAAGTGGTGTAACTAACACGACTTTCTTTTATATATATAGATGAATTGTATTTGTTTAGACGTGCATTTGCTAGATAGTGTATTGGCTACCTTACTAAATCAAACTAGATGACAAGTAACAAAATGTATAACAATTGAAATTATCTTAACAAGCGTTTGTAAATTGAAGCTACATTTAATCGCATTCCAATTGAAGCGTCTTAGAGTATCGCCGATTTCCTTGGTTCCTTTTGTATAAATACCATCATACAAATTCTTTTATGACAGATTCTCGACAGATATGGACTAATTGAATGTTAAAATATTTAAACTTGCCTACAATTCCCTTCAATATTTCAAACAATCACATTTGCTCACTGCTTGATAGCAATACTGCTTGATAACAACACAGTTATATCTATCCAGACGGACTCGCATACAAGAGACCTACCAAGTAGCAATGTACGATTTAAAATATCATCCAACAAAGTCAATTGTTGCCGCATAGTGTTTATTTGCTCTTCACATAATATGACTTGTGTCAATTGATGTAACCAGAGCCAATGTTCGCATGTATTAATGTTTTGCAAATTATTTGTCCAAATATCCATTTAAGTGTGCGTTAGCGTCGTTTAGGCCTAGTTTCGTTTCCGATGATTCAACATTTTTGTTTAGTGGTGTGACGTACTAACTCGTGTCAATTGGTGTAATCATTTTATGAATCTGTTTCGTAAGTGTTTTAAATATTTGAGTGTTGAATATTTTTGTGTTCAAGGATCTATATAATACTATATGTTTAGCGGTCAGGCTAAATAGATACAGGAATGGCAATAAGCCCGCCCTATTTTATGGGGCCTAACATACCTGACGAAATGTAGGTGTGATACACAGCTGTCTACCCCTCAAAATGGAAAAAGGCGTGATGGTATGTATGTAGCGGTCAGGAGAACCGTTGAGGTCTCACTATCCAACGAGTAAACTGTTCCTTTTGTCATTTGTGAGACTTGCAAGCTGAGGTTGTGGTAGTAACACGCAATTTCTACGACCATTGGACTAAAGACACGTGGGTTTAAATCTCGGATAGCGGGCCACCACGTGTCTGCAGGGAGTCTGTCGGTTGGTCGATTCCATAACGGAGCAATAGTGAAACTCCGACAGATTTTGTATGCAGAATTTTAGGTCTTACTAGATACGAATTAAATCAACTAATTTAAATTGGTTGTTGTGAATAATAAATTTAATTTAGCGCCAAATGATAACTACGTTCACATTTTCAATGAATTACAGAATATTATGTATTGGAATACAAGCATAAGTGTTAGGAAATTGTGTTTTACATATGAATCATGATTTGCCCAAAATATTTTTAGAATGTTTTCAATACAATCGTGACTACTTAAATTATCACTTCTTTCAATTCCGGTAATACAGGAATAGGTTTTGCCAATTTTTAAGGTAAATGTTCTGCCTAAAGTTTACTTTTCTATAGGCCTATGTGTGTTTGCTCTATTGTGGGATATTTCACTGAGTATAATCCTAAAGGAGATGTCGTCTTTTTGTATGGGAGC
The DNA here is from genome assembly GCA_949316025.1 of Lapara coniferarum. Classification (NCBI taxonomy): domain Eukaryota; kingdom Metazoa; phylum Arthropoda; class Insecta; order Lepidoptera; family Sphingidae; genus Lapara; species Lapara coniferarum. The sequence continues at coordinate 41,002,840 of OX438919.1, read as the reverse complement.
TCGGCCTCAAAATCTAACCAAGCTCAAAGTTTAGAGATATTAAAGTTGCAAAATATGGACCTTGGATCCATTAATTTTTCCCCTCCATTTATAGCTCACTTTTAAAAACGTTGTTTCGTTTTTAGGCGTTCTATCCAAATTTATAGAAACTGTCTTGATTAGAATTTTAGGCCCCTTTCTGGACATGTCATTTGCATGCAAGAACCCAGTGATAGCTTTTTTTCTGTCTTTGGGTCTATTTTTTCTGACAATATCTATGCGTGTTAGCCAATTATAATTTTAGAGTCTATTAGTATAATATACCAGATAAATGTTAACTATGATTTAATCTAGAATGTTTACAATTAAAACAGTTTAACTACGTTAGTTATGTAAATGACACTTGTTTGTGTAAACTAGAACACGGTCGACTTTGCATCCTAATACGTTCAGTGCAGTTCATACACAATGATGACCAGTAAGCAGCATGAGCGTTTCGAAGGTCGGCGAGATTGTACTCGTCTTAGGGCTGATTTTTCAATAGTCAGATAATAGTTAAGGAAATCATGAATAACATTTCCATTAACAAGGCAATTCTATTCTTCACTTTTGTATTAAGTCAGCTTAATATAATTTATTTTAGGCATAAGTTTGGATAGGGATATGTCGATTAAAGAAAAATATCTGCACTTTTTATTGAAAAAAAAAAACCGTACTTATAGTTTTTTGATAGACGAAATACTTACTTTAGGAGAAGGCTAACACATTTGTTTGATATAGGGTTAATGAATTCTAGAGGTTTCATTCAAGATGTGGGATAGGTTATGTGGCTTATGTTTTATATTAATTGATTTTCAACGGTAAATATTACTATAATGATACATATATTATCTACAGTAATATTATAAAGCTGGAGAGTTTGTTTGATTGTTTGGTTGAACGCGCAAATATCAGAAACTACGAAACCGATTTTGAAATTTTTTCACTAACAGGAAGCTACATTACTCCTGATTGCTGTAGGCTTTTTATCCCGGGGGAATATTTTGATCCTGCAAAATCTTTATCACGCGGGCGGAGCTGCGAGCAGTAATAGTCATTAAATATATTCCAATAATCTAAGCCGAACTGCGTCAATACTTACTCGGTTTACTCCATTAAAATTTCTTACCCCTACCGTATAAGTTTTCTGGCGCATTCGTGTGACTGCTTGTATAAACATAAGCGTTAAATATAAATGATTGAGTCGTGTTCGAAAACAAACAAAGTTAAAGTTGGCCGTTGTTTACGATTACATTTAATTTTGTGAGTTCAATGTTCACGTGTATGATGAAAGATCATCTGCGAAGTATAAAGTAATCAGTCATTGCTGATTTTGAGAATAAAAATGATGTTTATAGCTGTTTAGAGAAAATCTGCAGTGCTGCCTTCTGGCTTTATTTTTTATTAACTATTTTATATGTTCCAGGTATTTTTTCTAATAAAAGTTTTTATTTAAATATAATGTGTTATTGTTCATATTTTTAAATATACACATACGTGTTATTTTGTGTTGTGTGTGTGTCATAAAACACTGCACTGCGTGCGGTATTCGCTGAACCTAAAAGGTTACGCTATCATCTCCAAATTAAATTGTTAAACTCTCAAGTTAATTATACCCTGATAAAATTATAGCGTTAAAAAGCTTTGCATTAATAAAAACAGATGATTAAAGCAGCAGATATGAATTAATTAGTTATGTCTGGAACATCAGACTGACCGAGACTTTGCAAATTATTCAAGTCTTTTTGCGTTGTCAAATTATTATTCATAAAGATTTTAACTTTCTATTAGTAAGTACCGACAGTCATTATAGTTAATTTGAATCACTGAAAAATTCGGTCTTGTCCTTCTCATTGTTGTAACCCTATATAATAAAGACTTTTATTATTATGTTACACACATGCGCTTGAGTAAAATTTGTATGTAGCAGGTATTACAAATATAAGTCCCAACTTGCCTCTAGTCTTAGGATATCATAAATTAAGCTTCCAACTATGCTAATTTCAATTCTCTGAAAGGCCAATAAAAAGTAATCCATGATTAGTCTCATCAGTAAGTTTCAGGCTCTCAAATAAACCGGCTCTTAAGCACTAGTTACACGTGATGATTCTGGCAAGAGTATTATAATCTTGTTTCTGCTATATTTGAAGCTACATTATTACTATTAAAGGTTACTTTCTATCCCAACTGACTCATGCCGGGACATTTACCCGGTGCAGTAGCGACATTAACTAGTCCATAAATACGTCGATCTAAACAAATAGGCGGATCAGCGGATTACGAGTCAAGAGGTGAGAGGATCCCACTATCAATATATAAGAAAATAACGTGAAGTAACCGAATCGAATATGGGCAAGTCATGATGCGCGGTCACTGTCGCCTGTCCCTAAATGGAGAGAAATGGCTGTGCTGGCACCCGCCAACATACGACCCGTGAACGCACGCTCCCAGTATTACTTTCGATTTTATGTGTGATATTAACACGATTCGACGTTTTTCATGTTCAATAGTATTGTGTTGGTGATGGGATTTTTATTGGTAATTAATTGTTGACATGTTGGTAAATACTCGTTTTAAATGTAGGTGTAATATTTTTTATATGGTATTGAATGACGAGACGAGCATGCCGTTCGCCTGATGGTAAGCGATACGACCGCCCTTAAACAGTAGCAACACCATCCAGCACCTAGAGTTACAAAGTACAGTGTGGCATTTCACTGCGCTCGTCATCTTAAGACATAAGTTGATAAGTCTCATTATGTCCAGTAGTTACACTGGCTACAATGTCCTTCAAACTCAAACTCAAATAATTTATTATGTAATTAGGCCCCTAGGGGCACTTTTACACGTCATTTTTAACAATGTTTTTTTTTTAATCTATATGATTCTACCAGTGCTTCGGAAAAGCCCACTGACCTGAGAAGAACGAACCGACTCAAACCGAAACGCAACAGTGCATGCACACTGCGGCTTGGCGGTAGAAATAGACAATGCGGTGGTAGCCACCCAGACGGACTCTTACATAATTTGAGAGATCTAACACCAGTCGATCGAATCTGTCACTAAGATAGGTACAACTCTTGGGTCGAGATCAGGAATTAAGGCTTTTGAGTTTACAAGGACCTTACATACTTCTGGATGAGGGGATGGAACTTGCTCTCTGTTGTTTGTGGGCTCTTCGTCTACTGTGCTACAGATGACATCTGCGTTTCTACTTATTCAGACGTTTATATTATTTACATTGTAGAATGTTGTAATCCTACTTCCTACTATCCTACTAATATTATAAAGGCGAAAGTTTGTAAGAATGTATGGATGTTTGTTACTCTTTCACGCAAAAACTACTGAACCGATTTCAATGAAATTTGGCACACGGGTAGATCATGTCCTGGATTAACACATAGGCTACTTTTTATACCGGGAAAATATAAAGCGGGACTTTTATCCCGGAATAACTTTTTAACGCGGGCAGAGCCGCGGGCAAAAGCTAGTTGGAAATATGGTTATGGAAAAAATATCGCTATTGCACCAGCCACTAACACCATAGTACGAAAATGACGTCTGTATGTGGCATACATAAAGTCTATCAATATAATCCTGGATTTTAATACGGGTTTTCACCATACTAAGTGGTACGGTCACACCCACCAGCGAATGCCAATGCTGTTACGGCGCAAACCACTTGTTAATGAAGCCGGTTTTTCTTAAATATAATTGAATATCTAAATGTAATGTGTAGAATTTGCGTGATGACTAGTGCTCTTTGAAATATGACCTCCGTTTTGTGTGTTTACACTATGAAATATAAATGCCAGGCTAGCTACAGGTTTAGTATAAAAGGAATCGTGTGCGAATGGCGATAGGTGATGCAATTTCAGATAGAGGATAATGGAATCTAGTATGTTAATTATATTTTTGATGTATATGTGCATGACTTATGGGACTTGAAGATACGTTTTTAGTTACCAAAGTAGAAAAGCTTACGGTTCTTTTATCATTGAACTTTGAATATACTAATTGGGAACCCTCACCTGCACCTAGGGTACTCTGGGTAAATTCCTTCATGATAAGCAACAATTGGTATTTGGATATTTATAAACCAGAAAATAATCATCATCGAGTGCATCGAATGCTTTTATATTTTACCAAAATTCTGCTCTAAAATTTCAATTACACATATAGTTATACCTACATGCAGTCACAGAAGCAATGTACATTAAAATTTCGCAACAGTCGTCCTTAGAAATAATGATGTATTAGGTGTTGTACACAAGTGACATTTTATAAATGAATGTGAGCTAGACGGATTATAATTAACTGTCTACGATACAATGCAACAGACCGACAACAGTCTAGCAGTACTACTCATTTATACCGACATTTTAGTTGAAATGATCAAGGATCGTGTATGTTATTATCCATACTAATAACTATTAGGCTTCATTGCTTAGCAACTAAACTGATTTTCATGGAATATGGCACGTATTAAACTTGAATCCTGAGAAATGACAATATACAAATACACACACACTCATGCCTTTTATCCCCGAAGGGGTAGGCAGAGGCACAACTAGGGCACCCACTTTTCGCCGTTATTCCGTCCCATGATGTGATAGGGGGCGAGCCTATCGCCATATCGCAATATAATAATATCGGCATCGGTGGTTCAGTGGTAGAATGCTCGCCTGCCAATATACAAATATTTGCCACAAACTAAATTAACTGGGCGAAACCACGACCAAAAGCAAGTGTTGTGTACATATTTGTAGGTGTAGTAGTAGTAAACTGACAAGACGATTGCAAGAAAGTTTAGTATCTCTACAAATTACGTAGGTAAATATTATTATCAAGTTGTAATTTGCGCGGTACAACATAAATAGTAACCTTTAGTTTATCTCCATATTAAAATGATAGTTGTTGTGCCGTTGGGTCATTTTAAATATAATGATAGCATAAAATCAGCCCTGAATTCCATAATGTATTGCTACTAGTCACGGATCTTGTGCTATTGAAAATCTAATAAGCTTTTGGATAACTTAGGACTGATTCGTAGGCCATACATTTGAAATTCTAGTAGAGAAGTCTTAGTTATATAGGGCTCCTTAAGATGTTTTTCGTAGCCATTAAAACGTGCATTAATTAATAAGGAAGACAGATGTAATTACAAAAAAAATTAACTTGCTTGGGTGTGGCTTCGAACCTAGGATATCAATCTGTACACCTTAATTCATTCTCCACCGTGTTCCCTACTTTTTTAAATTACACCGTTTTAACCCCAAATATTCCCAAAACATAAACCACATAATTTATCATAGATAATCTCGAAACATAATGCATAAGAACACGTAACGTGTGTTCAACGAAGCCGCGTGACCTTCCTGTGTCCAGCACCGGGTATTATAATGATTTAAATCCGACAGTTGTAAACTAGTTTGTTCGATACAACACAAGTAGCTACTGGGTTACCGGTTTTGAGGTCAGTGGCAGCCCTAGCCTGTGATTATCGGCCATTATATTTTGTTTGCATGTTCCGTGTTTTAGACTACCGTTTAGAACTATTAGGTTGCCTGTAGTAATTTTATACTAGGATGTATGATGTAATCGACCTTTAATATGTCCCAAATGATTTTTCTGCCATTGATTGAAAATTTAAGTTGTGGTTATCACCCTAGCCCAATGTGGGGGGGATTAAACAGTTAACACCATTATTACCTCCTGTCTTTGTCATTAAAACGTGTGTTAAGTAAAAACGCCCAATAATTCTGTTAGTCGGTGTTTAAACAGCCTGCAAGACTTTTTATTTCCTTTTTATAACGTTTAGTTTATTGGCCAGCAAAATGTAACAACCCCTTTGCGATGCACTGAGGCAATGGCGCGTAATGTGAAATTTGATGAGTGCTTGTTTGGGCGAAACGAATATCCAGGAAATATTTGAGTTATAAACGCTCCATTTCATATCGAATAACTTACATGAATACAAAATCTTTGTAAAATATTCCGATACACACACACACTCACGCCCGTTATGCCTGAAGAGGTAGGCAGAAGTGCAACTAGTGCACCTACTTGTTGTCGTGCGTATTCCATCTCATGACGTAATAGAGGCGAACCTATCGCCATATCGGGCACACATTCCAGACTCCGGTCTGATACTGAGTAGAAAAACCCAATATCGCTTTGCCCGACACGGGAATCGAACCCGAGACCTCAGCATTGCAGTCGTACCGTAATACAACTACGCAACCGAGGCAATCTCAGGCTCAGTCATATCGAATAACTTACATGAATACAATTTTTTTGTAAAATATAAGCCTATTATTAGAGCATTTTCTGCTATCCTTATTAAGCTCACAGTATCTGATACATAAGCTTTATCTACTAGCGCGTTTAATTGAATAAAATCTTTGTTGCACCCATCAGAAAGGGAAAACGCGTGTTTCACCGCTTGTGGTCTTGTTAATGCAGTCTCGTTCCAAACGGTACGACGTTCGCTGTCAGTGATAGAATAATAAAACACCTTATGGACAAGCGAATGGCAGATACGTGAGTGCTGAACATGTCTAAAATGCATTTAAATTGTACGAAGTGAGCGTTGTTGCTGAACATTTACCCGATACCTTGTGTAAGCTCTGTACAACGAAGGATTTTGGTTCTTTAGTTGATAGTTTTGTGACTAATGCAGATGATTAAGTCGCTTTAGACATTGTCGGTGAACGGCTTCGGAAATCGTGTTAATAGATTCTTAATAAATTTTGGGGAAAGAAGTGATTGGGATAGGAAAGAATATTTTTCCTGGCTCCGGTAATTTCACTGTGTAAATGACACCCTACGGTAAAGTTGAAACTACTGTGGTACCATTAGCTGCAACTGATCGTATCGGTCTATTCATGTTTCAAGTGTTCTTTCATGGGACACGCGATACTTTAACATTGGCGTTAATTTTAATGCCTGATTGACTAACGGTCGTTAAATAAGAAATTGGTGAAATTGGACCTTAAGCTTGTAAGTAGCTAATCCAGGATTAAGAGCCAGTGATCGAGATCTGGTTACATACACTCCCATTAGCAGGATCTGACCGCCTTCCCTTTGAGACACGAAAGAGCCTTTTACAATATCCAAAGAATAAATCCCAAATCACACTTTCAATGTGTTACCAACCAGCCGCATGACGTCATCTAAAATCTTTAGCATGAAAATATAAGTTTTACAATATTTTAGTACACGCAATTAATAAGAGTGAATTCGAAAGATATATGGGCATTAAAATATACCGGCACAAAATTACTTCACAAAATTTTCCTGAAGATCATTTCAAAGTGATCTTACTAAGCAATAAATTACTGCATATAGATAGAGTCCTAGCAACTTTTACATGTTACATACTGGTTGCTTTGAACACCAGGTGAAGAATCTGTCTTCGGATCGTTTTACCTTTAAAAATATGATTTCTGTATGTGAAGGTGAAGTACTGTCATTGTGAACAATTTATAGCTGACAAATTACTAAAACTTATCTTAATTTGAGTATATTATGTACAGTTTTGCCTCTATGTGTATATGTTGAACATTGCAGTCTATATACACTACAATATTATAAAGAGGAAAGAATTGTATTTTTGTATGTTTGTAACGACTAAACTCAAAAACTACTGGATCGATTTTAAAAATTATTTCACCAGTGTAAAGCTATATTATCAGCGAATAACATCTAGGCTACTTTTAGCCCAAGAAAATATAAAGCGGTACTTTATCCCGGAAAAACTCATTCACGCGGGCGGAACAGCGAAAAGTTTAGTATTAAACAAAGAGTAAGAGCACGACCATGTTGAAGGACGACAAAAATTAATGATAGAGGTGGAGCCTCATAAAACGATGAAATAATGATAGCAATTCCGGCAACATTTTTGCTCATTCCATATGACGTGAGCCAACAGATTTAATTATACCGTAGGTGGCGCGAACTAAATTGCAAGTTGACATCATTCTCGAAATTTTGTGAGCTGTAATTACGTCAGGGTTTCTCACAGGATTGGCATGAAGTGGAATTTGATTTTACATTAACATACAGACCGTTACCAAAATTAAACGATTACTTATTACACTTTACTTATGATGTTATAAACAAACACGTGCTGCGCTCGACAGGCTCTCATTTCCAATTCCACAATATCGGTGTCTTAATCGATTCACGGTTAAATCGATTCGTGCATACGACTTCAAAAGTTGCCCAATCGCCTAGAACAATGGTCGGTGTACATCGAAAAGGTTGGCTTTGGCGTTATCCGATCCTTATGCGGACACGGTACATTCGTATTGACATTTAAACAACTGCTTTACTCTAAATGTAGTTTATTTAGCGCCAGTTTCTCAACCTAATGAATGGATATTGTTACAAGAATTAGACTATATCCCAGACTTATGCTATTATAGTAGATCATTTCTTGGCAATACAATCGGCCCTGTATTATGTACTGCCCAGTGCTGAGCACGGGCCTCCTTTACTACTGAGAGCGGTTAAGCCTTTGTCCACCACGCTGGCCTAGTGCGGGTTGGCAGACTTCACATATTTATGGAGAATTCTCAGGTATGTAGGTTTCGTCACGTTCACCGTTAAAGGGAACGATAATTGATAAACAATACACCCGTAACTACGAAAAGTCACGAGGTGTGTGCCTGGCATGTTGAATCTCCGGTCAGTGTCTCGGCAGACCGTTCCATTCCCAACTAGGCTATCGCCCGCTATTTTCTTTAATATTCTTACTATATCCTGTTGGTACTGAGAATGATAAAATTCTTTAATTTACTTCGTTGTGAATCGCTTCATGTTGGTCTCAGATATTGTTATAACGGATACGATGTGTACGCATATTTATAGCTTACTTGGGTTAGGTCGGAGTAAAAAATTCAAAGATATACAGGTCCATAGAAATATGTACATAACATTATATACTACGTTCCAATTGCTACTCCATTTAAAAGGAATAAATATGTTTCTTTTTTACTATTGAATGGTTATTGCGGTTGTGTATATATTCCAGTTATGAATACCGAGTAGTTGTTGGAAGCAATATCATTAAATGTCAGATAAAAATTGAAATTTATTGCGGACTCCTGGATTTTTGTATAGGAATTTACGTAAAGTGGTTTTAAAGTGTTTTTATTAATATTGTGATGCTGTCCAATATGATAAGCAACTTTTGAGAAATAAGTACTTTTTGTAGTCATGATAATCCTAAGTAATTAATATTAGCCAATATTCCAGTCGCTTTTATGGGCAGTAAGGTCGATAACGATTTTATAATTACACATAAAATATTGCATAAATGAGAAGTGTTGTAAATGCAATTTCATTATATCATATGGCACGTTACGTGTTGATTGTGTGAGTAATTTTCGGGCAGTTTACGATAATTTTCATTATTACCGACGACACACCCCTTATGGATAGGTGTCAACGTTTTTAAAAAGGCGCATGACATGGCACCGTCCCTTAAACGGTGGGCATTTATTGTTACTTAACCAGATTTAAAGATTTTCGATTACTTTAACACTTTATTTTATCGATTTAAATTATACACCGATATCGATCTAAAGTGCGTTCGATTGTCGTGACCTGGCCGATAAATGGCATTTTTATACGTACTACCGTTTTGTTTTTACAGACCGTTTAAGGTTATCAACTATGCCTTAAATACAGTAATTGTATTTATCTTATTAATTGAACATGTATTTTTGTAGTAAAAACATAACGTGCGAAACACTTGTATGATGATTTTAATACGTTGTTGCCCTTAATATCTTTTTCTCATAAAAACGTAATATTATTATGTATTTGTGTATCTAATCGATAACAATAATTGTCAACTCTAGAATCGATAGACGAAGGTCGTGGAAAATCGATATATGCGTTTTTTATTTGTTATTCGAAAGCTGTTACATGATTTTATAACACGAACACACTGACATTAATAGCTTTGTTATTTGCATTTATAATATTTTATTGCTTGAATGTAATTATATAATTATGATAAAAGTTACTACTGTGTTTGGTATAAATACTGAAAATTAATTGGTTCTATGTTAAATATTGTAAGGTTGACAGGAGGTATCTCTTTCAATGGCCATGTGTGTGGAAATGCATCTATTATAGGAAAAGAGTAAAATAAAAAAAATGTTAATTCCGATACCGGGAATCGAACCCGAGCCTCCTGGGTGAGAGCCAGGTATCCTAGCCACTAGACCATATCGGATATAGCGGTGAAGCCAAATTATGTCATGTGATTCAAAAAATTACAAGATTTATTTATAAAGCGACGTATCTAGGTACCGAAACTAACTTTAGGTTTATCAACGAGCGAGGATAAATCAAACTAATGGAGATAATCTATCGTCGATGATCTTGGATTTTTTCATGTTATTTTACGCATAAATTAAAACTCTACGATGCGTGTAAATAAAATGGCCCGGGTAACGATACACACTTCCTATGTGTTACGTTATATTACAAATTATGATGATGTTGAGTATCATAATGAGAAATAATGGATATGGGCTCCAGTAGGCTAATGAATATGAAGAAATATTGCTTGTTTTTAAACAAGCATGAAGCCATAATAAATACGACCGATAATAGATCACCTACTGAATCGTTATTGAACTTTATTCAAATGTGCTTATGGTTTTATTTTTGTTTCAGGTAGTTGGTGAATCTACATTCAAATAATAACAGTGGAAAGTAAGACACTAAAGGTCTATTTCACAACTTCTGAGGAAATTCTACTCGTCACATACATAAAATATGTATAAGCCGAGCAAATACAAAAGTCTTAAGCTGTGATTCCGCAGAACGCGGCAGACGGCATGTGCCGCGACGGCGCGGCAGACTGCACTACTATGCAGGTGACGTCCTGCCGCGCGTCATTTGCCGTCGTGTGCGGAATCGGTCTCAAACAATTTAATACTGCATAGTAGTGCCGTCTGGCGTCGCGGCACATGCCGTCTGCCGCGTCCTGAGGAATCACAGCTTTATGTTTACGTCATTGTTAGACATTGAAATAAAAGTATTTTTCGGATACGTCGCGAGAAAATATAATTATTTTAAAACCGGGAAAAAATTGTCTTATTTCAATGTCTTATCAACTTACCAACTAGTCATTTTTCAAACGAACAGGGTACAGTTTGTCTCTACCACGAGTTAGTCAAAATAATAACATACGTACGCCCGAATACTCAAACGCTACTTAAATATTTGAGATGTCCTTACGGATTTAAGCATTCGTTATTGGTGAAATTGGTATACTGAAACGTCAGTTATCACTTAACCTTAAATTTAAGGCGACTCAGTTTAAGGTCCGCTTATTGATTCAAACGGTATTCACAAACACTGCTTAAAGTTTGACAGCTATGTAAGGCCTCCAAATATGGCTGTTAATCGAGATCAATTTGAGAGTGCTTCAGACTAGTCTCAAATATTTACGTTCAAATCTTTAATAATTTTATTGCGTAATAACTACTATTATATTCTCTTTGGATTTAATAAATCGTTTTTTTCTTCATTATCATCGTTGTCTGAAGAGGAGTGTGGTGTCAAAGGAAGAAATCGAGAGAAATTAAACGTTTTCGAAGAATACAATAATGATAATTTAATGTTAATGTTTGACAAATAAATATATCATATCTTATCTTAACTTATCGTAAAAGAAGATTCCAACTCAGCAAGGAAACAGTGCTTCATTTATGTTCTTTAAAATCGGGATTATATCCAGCCGAACACAAAAAGAAACCAAACAATCCAACCGATAGCCCAAGGTCATCGGGGTTATTTTTCACGGGAAACAACCAACGGTAGTACATCCTATTGTGCGTAGTATGGCAGTTGAATTAGGATATTTTGTAAATGTTTGTAAATATGCCTACTTCTGATGATAAAACTGAAATAAGAATTATAAATATTATTGTTGTTGACTTGTTTATTTTTTTTCTAAAGCGGCTAATGTCAACCCTGACATACTGCCAAGTGGCAATATAATGCCAATATAAGCTCATCACATCAATGTTAAGAATATAATAATTAATAAACTATTTCTAATAATGAATATGCCATTCCTACATATTAAAAACCTAGGATGGTTTTTAAACGTACTTACCATTTTTACTATGTAGCATCTGCACATAGTACATAAATTACTCACGAAAATTAAATATAATAGACATATTATAACATTGTAAATCATTTGCAAACTGCGCATGGTGTTATTCGATTCATTTATATTTAACATCTTAAAAATTATACTGCGTGAAACGACACATAAATATCAAATTTATTAAAATTGTAATCGAAAACAAACTTTTTATAATCTGTAGCAAAATGACTGCTCCTCGGCTGAGTTTTCCATAAAATCTTTTAAAGTGCGTTTGAGAATGCCATTTAAAATAAGAAGCCGGCTAGAGTTAAGTAGGCCTCAGATAACTTGGTTGGTTGAGTAGCGTTTGAGTATTCGGGCGTTAAAAAAATATTAATAAAGCAAAAGTTTCAAACTCAATCACTCCATTCAACAAACCAATTTAAATCGTATTCGTCCAAACAAACGCACATTTGGAGCTTCAAAATAAACTAATAACAAACAAGTTCACTCGATGAACACCGATAATTGTTCAATTTAGGACCGTTTTATTAGCCGGAAATTTATTTTTAACGCTCCCAATTGATTTCCTCTCGCTGACGGATTCCTGTCATAAGTTCATGGTGGGTAGGGCTGTCATCAGTTCTTAGAAACGATGCACGGATGAAACGGCGGAGCCATTTTTAACCGACTTTCAAAAAAGGACGAGGTGTGCGTGTATTTTTTTATATAAAAGTATTAGAAGACATCGTTAAATAATGAAGATTAGACTATGACGCAATACTATTATAATTTGGCTGGCTTATTAACATATCAGAGAAAACTATACTAAAATCAACTCGGATCTTCGTAAGACGCGCATCATTGTGTTCACTACCATTCATCATTCATTGGTAGTAGCACATCCGATAATACATTGTGTACGAGATAATAAGCTTATTCATAATTATTTTTGGAGTGCATTATACTTAGAATCAGGTGCAATCTTTCTCCAATCCAAAATAAATAAATGACATGACTTCAAGATACTAAAAAGAGTCAAACATGTCCTAACTGCGTAGAGTAAGCATCATTTATTAACCGACTTCAAAAAGGAGGTTCTGTATTCGATCCGTATGTATGTATGTAAATTTGTATGGCCGCGAGTTTCTCAAAATCTGCTGATCCGATTTGGACGTGGTTTTCGATATCAAAATGTACATTTCTCAGGGAAGGTTTTAGTATATAATTTATGAAGATCTGATGAAGATCTTCGTACACAATGGAACTCTTCAATAACTAACAATACTTGTGATGTATTGTTTACACCATTTCATAATTTACTAACAAAAAAGCAATAAATAAAAACTTTTTAACATAAACCGACTTCAAAACCACTACAAACCAAAGAATAATTAAAATTTGTATTCGCTTAGCATATACGTATATTTGGAGTCGGTGCCTAATTTATTGCAGCAAAACTTTAGCTAGCAGCTTTACAAATCACAAAAAAGCTTTATTAGTTAAAGTAATGGTTTTCTATTTTCAAGGTAGAATTAGTGCTGTATCATGTACACGTTCCATCAATCTAGGTAGCCCTATCATAACAGGATGGCCTGGTCCCGCTGACGTGTTGGGAACGCTTCTATTTTGAATTGTTTACAGCCGTTGCCATTCATAGCTAATAAAGTGCGCGCGCGCAGCCATTGTGACCGCAGCATGGCCGCCGTTTAGGGAGGAATGCCCTCCCTCGACAAAATGTTGGCGTTATAGTGTTTGGATTAGGAACTATGAATAATTGTGTTTGTGTAGATTGACCGCAGTGATTATGGCTAATCACTAATGCAATGTAAGATCTGTCTGTGTGATAAAGTTTTATTTTTTGAACAACTATCTATTACCAAATAGGACGCTCGTATGCATAGTTTTTGTGTTTAAAACGCTTGTTGATTTGTTACAGTGTAAAGTTTTGTAACTTTGACTATTAAGAAATGAGTTCGAAGGTTCATAAAAGATCTTGTCCTTAATATTCTAGCTACATTCACAAAAATCAAATTATATCCACTGTTTCTAATCCTCCAGAAATTCTCCTTTGATTAATCGCTGTATTTATAGCCTCAAATGAAACACACAAATATATCTTTAAAAAAATATATATCACAATCTTTATCGAACCTTGGACTTAATATTTTTACAATACATTAATCGAAACGTAATAAAAAAAGTAGCACGAAATGTAATCTAAACCTTGACAGCAGGAAATATAAATAGATATAATAGATTCACGATTTATTCTGACCATGAACTTAGTTTTTTAAGATAATATCTTTCTAAGATATTTTATTGTGTTAGCTGCAAAATAATTTATTTGTTGCATTAATTTCTCTATAAAAAAAAATCTTCCGATACCGGGAATCAAACCCGAGCCTCCTGGGTGAGAGCCAGGTATCCTAGCCACTAGACCATATCGGATATTGGATGCTACATTGAAATAAGCAGAATAAATCGTTATTTACGTAATAAAAATGGAAACTACAGTTATTTTTTTTATTAACTTGACAGCCACTTAATACCGGGTGGAAGGGAAACGCTCTCTATACCGGAACGGTAAGAGAGAAGAACCATAACATTAACGGAAAACTATATTCATTTGCAAAGCTAATCGATAATACTTACGATTTTAGTATTTCCGTAATTCATGCGCGCGCAATGTAAAGCGTACAAAAAACTGGGCTGCCGCTGCGCTGCGCCGGCACAGTCCCGCGGTCGTTAACCCGTCAGCTGATGTACGTGTTTCATTACGATTTTTTTGAAATATTGACCTTTTTTACTATGTTTTTCAGAATAATAGTTTGATTTATCTATCCATACGTGAAGCTGTACAGAAATTTGAGAAAATCCTACTAAAATTGTAACAATGCGATCGCGATTTTTTTTGTGCCATCACGTCAGGAATCACCAATACTATCACCTGTATTCGTTTCCGAGAGCGTTTCCCTTCCACCCGGTATTATGGTCTTTGCAGAAACAGCGTACATTAGTGCATGTCGTTGCTTCATGACACTCAACCCTAACTTTTACGACTGAAGGTACAACATCCAGAAGCGCCTTGTTATTCAACCTTGCTAAATTCTTGTAAGCCACGTGCTCCGAATTAACTATTGTCTATTCCCTAGACTCTAGTGAACGCAGGACTGGCCTTCCAATATAACGACGTGACAGTCTCTAAACTGTTTCTTTAGGACTTGGAACCAGGAGACTGACCAAAAAATCTCCCCTTATGAAAAGTAATTTTCAAATATTTTTTAAAATCAAGTTTTCTATATTTACATTTACTGCTTAATCCCGATCGTTCCTCCCGAAAAAAGGTTCCTTCAATAATTTAAATTATTATGAACATTGTTTTCTTTCAGAAGTGTGTCATAATAAAGAAAAACACGTGCTCACAATAAATTGTGTAATAAATATCTGGAAGTATTGATCTGTGGGGGTAGGACGTGAAAAAAAAACACGATGCGTCTCCGCTTCGTTTTATTGTGATTGGTTGAGAGACTGACGTGTCTGTCTCTCGATTAATCACAAACATAAAAATACAGATACGTCAGTCACTCAACCAATCACAATAAAACGAAGCGGAGACGCATTGTGTTTTTGTTTCACGTTCTAGCCCCACTGTTCGAATTATTGATTCGATCGTAACTCGTAATGTATTCGCCCCGTCTCGTACATCATCATTATGCTGATGATCCTAATTGCGACCAGAACGTGGTTTCGTAAGGGCGCTATTGTTTTAATCGAACGCATCCTCATCTGGCCGGCGCAATTGTTGTGACCCAAATGTTGCGTCAGGGTTGTTGATACCGTCAACCTACCAATTTGTTGTATAGATTGAAAATGTATGTTAGTTTTTGTATGTAACTTGTATACATTAAACGAGAAGTATGAAACCGAATTGCAGAAGGTGAGGTATATGGGTTTACCTAAATTTTAAAATTGACAGGAATTCTGATGCTTTTACTTAATATTGTTTTTAAGTGAGTTAATGTAATGTGTATGAAAAGTAATAATTTATTGTAAGTCCGAACTGCGGAAAAGTTGTGAAGATATTGTTTGTATATGTATTTGCATGGTGTGACCACTTATATAAAAGCGCGCGCACTGCAAAAACGCGTGACGTATCACAGTAGAAAAAAAATCCACACGTTATCGCATTGCGCGCTTACCCTAATGCACACATAGTATGTTATAAAATAATCATTTATTCATCTATAAAATATCAAAAAATATCACACAAACTCCAGCTCTGCAGCCCTGTCACAAAGTCGGATTTGTGGGATTGGCGCAATTTCGCATGAGCTCATAGAGGAAGTCGACGTTGCGAGTTCGCACGTTTGCTCCCGGTTTACGTAACGTTACCGTTGAGCTCAAAATATCCTGCTCTTAACTAATGCTCGAGTTTTATTGCCAATCAAATCGCACCGTTAAAGTTATTATTGATTTATGCGTTTTTTAAGAGCAGGTATGACATGTAAGTTTGATTTTTCAATATACCTACGTGGAATGGCGATTTATTCTTAATGGGAGTTTCCACTGCGTCAGGATGTTTTCTAATACTATTATAGACATGTAACTACAACTATTACAAAGCTGCATGGACGTATTCAGCTCCTAATATTTAGTTTTTTTTGCAGCACTGATTTGGCGAAAATGTATTTTGTTTTATCACTAATAATAAATAATAAATAGCCTTTATTTTTCCTTATGCCTAATTTGCTATTTTAAATGGTATTTGCGGTTACTTGTTAGTAGGTAATTTAATTACTTTCTAAGTGTTAGTACAAGTTAGTTCTTTTGGATATGGAACCCCTCCTCGGGTGAAGGCCTCTTCCAGTTTTTTCCATTCATCTCTGTCTTTGCCAATATTTAACCAGTCACTGCCTTTTACAGTTTTATAACTATGCCTATGTTATTTCGATCATGGATTTACCATCCCATAACTGTAATGGTCGCTATCCACATGTAAATATGCATCTTAGTTCGTTGCCCGTGGTCCTCAGAAGACCAGGTGGTCGCTCGTCGGCCGGTATTCCTGTTTATAAACAAAATTCACACCTTTAAAACTTAGTAATTAACACAAATTTCCTTTCGAATGCTCTATTTGTCTCATACAATGAAATTCTCAGAATGTCTGAAACAAAAAAAAAGAAAATACGAATGTACAAAACAACATTTTTCACATACAATTAAAGTACACGGCATATTCAGTAATAAAATGTAAACGATTTCAACAATGGCGGTTTATATTTACGACTATCATAAAATACGACATACTCGTACAAATTCAGAGGTATAAAGAACTTACAAGAACCGGATTTGCCGAAAAACAAATAAGAGTGCGCCAAACGGGAAATGTCCGGGTTTCTTTAGAGTTTAGATAATCTCGCACGTGAAATGTTATCATTATTTTATTTTCTTTTCCCTGTTTCGTGTTTTATAAGTCTGCTTCAATGACGTGGATGAATGAATGGAGTATATGATTTGCTTATTTATAGTAGTGTAATAGGTACATGCCTAAGAGGTCCTCGCAAAAAAAAATTACGGCTTATATTATGGTCTCTCATATGCGAGAGTCCGGGTGGGTGGGTACTACCGCAATGTCTATTTCTACTGCCAAGCAGCAGTGTGCATGCATTGTTGTGTTTCGGTTTGAAGGACATTGTATCCAGTGTAACTACTGGACTTAATGAGACTTAACATCTTATGTCTCAGTATGACGAGCGCAGTGGAATGCCACAGTACTTTGTAACTCACACACACACATAGTACTTTGTAACTCAAGGTGCTGTATGGCGTTACTACTGTTTATGGGTGGTCGTATCGCTTACCATCAGGCGAATGGCATGCTCGTCTCGTCATTCGATGCCATAAAAAAAATAACGTACCATTAGGAGACCCATGTGCCCGCTCACCGGTCTTATACATATTATAATACTATTTAAAACATGGTTTCTATGTTAACATTCATTATGAAATAACATTGACTCCGACTTAACAAATAATGTTCCAACGTGTACGTTTGTTTACGTTACATTTGAAATACACAGCTAGGTAAACATTAAACACGGTTTAATTTTAGTGTAATTTCTTGTTTAGTTGCCACGTTTTAGTTAGCCACCTGCGTAAGGTTTCTGTTGGGAATAAATTCGTTTATTATTTTTATATTTCGGCCACCCCTTTAGTTATTCAAGTGTGACGACCTATGATAATTCCATAGGACATTTTTATAGCATTTCAGAATATTGTCAATCAAGCAAGTGGTTCGAAGATATTTGGGTATGACTTCTTTTCGATCGATTACTTTTATAATTGTATGTCGCATTGGTGTGTATTAGTTATGGCAAAGTGGAAGTGAATATCTGATGTCTCGCAGTAATCATTGTGCATTTACATAGTCCTTATCTGATTTTGATTCTGGATGGAGTAGGTTTACTATAAACAATAAAACTTAGAAAGCGTCATTGCGGATCATGCAAGTGATGTTACTGATCTCGCTATTCAATTGTAAAAAGAATATAGTTTTTAAGATAACACAAATCTTGAAAATATATACAAATGCCTATTTAAAGATTATTCAATAAAATAAACTCACACTAAATCAAAATGTCCTTCTTTCACATCTAAAGATTTCTCTATGCAACGCGATACAGCATTTTTAATTACACACCATGGTATCGCTTAAAACAGAATTTCAGACACTTAACGACGATGATAAATTTAACAATGGAGGCGGCGTCAGCATCGACAGCTGCAAACTGCTCGTAAATACTGCTAGAGTTTACACGAGATAACAACGGCTTGAAGTGTATCAGACGATATTGTGGAGAGGATTTTCTTTGAAATTCTAAGACCATTGGGCGATTTGTAGGTCTATTAAACGCTGTATAAAAAATGCTATTCGTAGATAGTTAGAATTGGGAAGGTATTAAACTGTTAACAGCAATATATGTGAATAATGCGGGAGATGATAAAAACATTTGTATTTTTAAATTATTAATATTCAAACATTTACATTAGAAATAGAAGAAATGTGCGTCAATACTTTTTGAGTCAAGTGATTTCAATTTGAAAGTTATTCTATGTTTTCTTCTTCCTGATCGTTATCTTCATCACCGAAGGTCGTGTCCGTCCTGAAATATTTTGATGGAGTAGATGACGAGCCGTCTCCATGCCGCCCTACGCCCTATCTTCGGCTTTCCTCAGGGCAGTGGCAATACAAAGTTCTGTTATGGCCTTTATTTGGTCAGACCAGCGGGCAGGTGATCGCCCACGTGGTCTTTTACCTTCTATTTCCCTACAACCAGCAGTTTGTCTAAGTTATCTGGTTGTCTTCGGGCAATGTGGCCAAAATTGCTTAACACTTTAAATATTGTAGAGAGCCTAGTCTTGATGTTCAGTTGGGCAAGAATAGACTTGTTGGTGTGTCTTGCTGTCCATGGTATGCGTAACATTTGCGTCCAACACCACATGTTTTATGTTTAGTTATTGCAAATAATTAGGAGATAGTTAACGCATAAGAATATTCGACATTCCATCCAATATTGAGAGTTAATAATTATTTTAAACAAAGTAAGTAGGTATGCATAATAATAATTTCACTCTCAAAATGTTTACATACTTTAAAGTAATTCAAATTAATTATTATACAAGCATAACGTCCTTAATGAGTTATTTTGGCTTAATATGTCGCTGCAGTTGTTAAAATAAAGTGTACCAACTCATTGCTTTAATTTTAGCTGTCATTTGTGAAGAAACTAGCAACGCTTGCGGCCGATGCCAAACGCCCAGTCTTTTGTGTTCAGCAAACAGGTGATTCATTGATACATATTTTTGTTCTAGAAATTACATTTATACTGACAGTTCGCGTTTCGACAAATGTTTGTATCAAATTTTGTAGACATGGATACGTAAAGAGACAATAAAAAATACTTATCTCAACTGTGACGTCTATTCTACTATTGTACTCATTGGCACAAAACCAAAATGACGGATTAGGACCGCACAATTCTGTAATTACACGGTCAACTACTTGTCATGGTTTTATCAAAATCCTTTATAATTAATGGGAATTGCTTCTAATCGATAAACGAGAATCTGTTAGTCAAACGCCCACGTGTCGAACTTGGTGTCAAGACATCATCGGCTCAACCGACACAGAGAAAACACCTGTTTGAGTGGGCGGCGCGACCGCGGCCGATGGAAAATTCTCATAATAAATATTTACCTGGTTACGCAAACAGGAACCAAGTACTGATCTTTGTTTGAAACGAATTATAGCGTTACTGAGAGATGCGCAAGACTCCATGGTTGTTAATTCTCATTCCGCGTATTTCCGAATAGATCACACTTAGCTATTGTTTATCTTAAAATGTTTTGATACAAACGGTTATGATGATTTATGCCAGATATATTTAAGTACAATAGAATCACTTTGAAGTTTAATGTTGTTTTTTCTTGGAATAACAATGAATACGCGTGTGCTAAGTTCAAGG
Source organism: Lapara coniferarum (assembly GCA_949316025.1). Lineage (NCBI taxonomy): Eukaryota > Metazoa > Arthropoda > Insecta > Lepidoptera > Sphingidae > Lapara > Lapara coniferarum. The sequence goes on along the minus strand of OX438919.1, from coordinate 40,982,173 downwards.
GATGTACGCTCTGAGCGTGAAGCTCAGTTTCCGGCGCGACCTGATGCAGTCATTAGCTGTGGCATACCACGACGTCGTGCAAAATTCTACGACCCTCTGTCTGTGTGAATTTATAAATAATCCCGGTACGCCAGTGGCAGTGGCGGTGCGGCAGACCGCGGACGGCGCGGGCGCGCGAGCCGCAATGAGCGCCGCCCTGCACGACTCTTGGGTATCAGCCATAACACGCTATACTACAATCCGCACCTTGAGTAACATCCAATGTGCGCGCTTGTGGTCTACCTGCTAAAACGTCGCGTGTGCACAATCGGTTTTATACAAAAGTGAACGTGAAGTGTTTTCTCCAAATTAGTCGAAAGTCATCTTAACGTTAGATGACGGCTATAAGTGTTTGTGCGAAGTGATCCGAGCATTGGTTATTGTTAAACAGGTTTTGTTGCTAAATTTTTAATGATCAAATTCAAGAGTATTCCCGTTAGCCACGGTTTGACCGGTCACAAAGATTTTTGCATGTCGTCTGGCTGATTAAGCGCAGACATGTCACTTCCAATTCACAGGAGAGAATAAATTGCCGTTCGTTCGCGACACTCACAAAATGCTTGGTTTATTTGCGAGGAGACGTCTCATTCAAAATGTAACGAACTGTTTTGTGAATTTCTTTGCGCATGAATTTTGACACATAGTTCTTTTTTGGTCTGGAGCAGAAATCCAAGGAACATCAAATACGATCCATGAACGAGATCTAATTTTATCAAAGCATAGTTCCCTAACAAAAAGGACATGAGTTACTTCCAGAAATACGCCTAGACATTCAACCATGCCGACAATGCTACCTATTGTGACATTTAAAAATGTTATGGAATAAATCACTAGAATCTTAATTGAATCATATAATAAACTCGTGGTGGATGACCATAAAGATTAGGCGTTTGAATGAAGTCTCTATTATGTGTTGAAGACAATAATTATTTCCATTGATTTCGCAATCGTTCTCAAGTGTAGCTAATTCACTGTGCATTCGAATTGACGGCTCATTATACTATTCATTTAGGCACATTGTTATTGACATGTCTATTTTTATACGGCTAGTTTTAAACGCGGTACAAGTTCAAATGTGACGTCGGACTCGTCTCCGTCCGCTTTACGGCTCATTGTTTTGGTCGTAAATCATTTGGGGCTTTTGTTTTAGGTACCAAAGCTCGACTCGTTGGTTTTTTCAGAGCTATAATCTTATTTTCTTGGACCGTAGCGTTGCCAATAATTTTTCGTTTAACGCCATTATCTTTACTTCTCGTAACTCTGGTTACTATTCTGTGTATCATAAAACAATACTACTTTACTATCAAAATTCAAGACGCGTGAGATGTAAAGTCTGTCAATGCTTTCGTTAAATATTTAAAATTACATTCTACAAAGATTGAAATTAACCTGGTTTAGATTGTGCCGCTAGCAACATGGGGTTAAAACATTTTTTTTAGAATTTCATCATTAGTATCACTTGTCTTATGTATTCGACACATTTTTAAGCTTATTACTGGTGATAAATGATTTTAAAGAACGCTCGTTAAATCTATTTGCTAAGCTGAGAGATCTGTGCCAAGATTTATAAAAACAAAATCTTTTTGTATTGCTGTCAGTAATAAACAAAGCGGTAGTTGCATGATGTGTTATAGTTATGACAAATAAATATGAGAAGTCGTTTTGTTTGTATTAATATTTTTTCCCTTTTAGATGTGAATCGCACACACAGAAAAGAAAGAAAAAGTAGTCTTGTTGTCTGTAATATCATTAGCAGCACTTAAAAATGTTGTTGCATGTCGAAGTTGTAGTTTTGTTGATATTTTACGTTTTAGTGTTAAGATTATAATATGTCTATTCTTGTAATTTGTTTTCGTGTCAGACGTCCCACACACATTTCTAGTTTCCACATTATTAGTCCATAACCTTATGTCGTGTATAACATGATGTCTTGGACGTTGTAACAGCATGGTTGTTACATCACTCCGCGCGACCTTGTACTTCATTGTTGTTTAGTTTATGTGATTTATATGGTAATTATGTTTTAAAAGGGAGTTTATTGTTTGTATAAAGTTTTGATCATATAATGAAATCGAGATACCAATTTAAGATACGTGACCTGATAAGATATCATGGTCAGAGTTAAATATTTAGAGCACTGATCAAATAGATAAGTTTGTTGAAATCAAACCGATGTTTGTTATACGATTGTTCTCCGGAATCGAGTATTCAAGGTTATTTATACAGAGTATCTAATAGCACTTTCATTTGCATTATAAATGAACATGTGTCCTCGTTGTATCGTATTTCTTTTACTCGCATTGTTCATAACTGTGTACTGGTGTAGCGCATTCCTGGTGATCAGTGATATGCCACATTCAAGTGTACCACTCAAGTAATTGCTAACAGATTGTTACGCGAATGTGATTGACGATAACGATTCGGTTGTGTGTACCGTTACTTCAATTTGGCCACTGTTCTGTCTATCTGCTGCCTCTGGAGGTTCGTTCACCTCTCCATTTCGATGTTATTACATCTCGTGTAGTTTGTACCGATCGGCTCGATAGGCCGACCTTTGTCCAACATATGGAACTAATTTCAACGTAGTAGCCGATGACTGGTCATTTGGCAACGAGAACTTAATTTTCAATGATGTATCAATACGGAATGAACATGTCTCGTTATTAATAAAAAATAATGAAGCAATGTTGTTCAGTGAATAGTGTGTGAGTTTTTTGTGATAAGTGCCGCGATAAAGCCGTCAAAATGATGCAAGGATTTCTGGACTCGCTCTACAAAATTTATTCAGGTAAGTTGCATATAAGGTTAAAATTACGATAAAGTTAAACTCGTTTGTCTTTTTAATCTCTGAGAGACGATTCGTGCATTTATGATTAACATATAATTCTAAAGCCCAAATCAAAATAACAGTCTGTAAAAACTAACGGAAACTTAGGATTAAGATCAACAAAGCCGAAGAAAACTTTCGATTTTGTTTGTAGCAACAATAAATTATTGCTAACAAATCACTTTGAATACTTATTTATGTAGATTAATATTATATTGCATGGCCTCAGGCGTCTGGCCGTCCACATGTTTATAACGAAAAAGTTCTAATATACAACAGATTATGTAAAAAAAGCGCGCTTAATTCCTGCGTTGCGGGAGAGTGCAGTGATCTCCAAAATCTACAACGGTCCACAAACAGCTACCTTCATTGGTTGCTAATCGCTATAATCATGCGAACCATCATTGTAAATCCGAAACGTGTATTAAACCAGGGTCTGAACGTTGGGTTGATGCAAGCATATACAGGTAACCAGACCAATTCTGATTAAACACTCACTTGGCATTCTGCATCGACGTCTATGATCCTTGAATGTTTGTATTTTACCGTCGCTCCACGTGTTCAATATTGAGGTTACGAACGCCGATCCCCCGGAGCCCACTTTTTTGGTGCACGTAGTTCACGATGCTTTACTCGTTTAATTAGTTAGCGTTGCACGGTCACGACTGGTCATTATTTGAAACGAGATTCGTCAGGGGCGGGTCGGCTCATGTATTAATGTTTAGTGGTAATTTCAGCAGTCATTTTTTTGCTTGTATTGTTGGTAAATTAATCTTTGTTAATGGGGACGACGACCTCGGAGACTGGAGCCTTATATCGCGGACGTTTGTTGCCAAAACTATTACAAGCGTTATAAGAGGTTACGTTTGCGTTTTTTACGATTCAGCGGTAAAGAAAGGGAATTTACGTGAACGTCTCGTGTTATTTTTAACGCTTATCCAAGTTGTGTAGAAATTTGGCACGTTTGGTAAGGTTCTTTGCATTTATATAATATACTTTTTATGCTGGTTTTCAGCGTTCTTTACATAATGTACAGTATATTCTAATACTTATATACCTTTAGACCATGTAACAGAGACCTATTTTTTTACTATGCGTCGCCGCGTCGCATGGTCTTAATGCGTGTATGGCGTCCCAAAGTAAACTTAAATCGATGAAAACCAGCGTAAATTCTCATTCAAATAATAAAGTTAACACATTACTATTTGTCTATCATATGTCTTTGTGAATACTAGGACACATCTAACTATATCGTTCAATCAATAACATTTCATATTTACCGTGTCGACGTTTGGCAATATATTTAATTAATTTCTCAATATTTAATAGAGCGCATGTGCATTGTTGCAATCGTTTTGACCTGTAGTCCAGTGTCATCGCGACCTTGAGAGCGTCAGATAAGATCTATCAGTTAACGAGGAACATGCTTTATTAATTATCGTTAGTATTTATTAAAGAGTGTGCATATTACATGAAGAAAATCATTGCATGAAAGGTATATTTATGTATCTTTCTCGGCATTTTTGGAAAATTTTACGATACAACAATGCAGCAATAAACAAGGTAAAGTGACTTCGATATATGTTATTGTTTTTAATGGGATAATATCGAAAAATTACTCCTTATTCGAAGGAAGTAACTCACAATAAAAATGAGTTTTAATAATACTTGCAATACACAAGGAAAATTACGAGATCTGTGTTCTTTTATTGCCACTGACCTATCCCTAAGCAGGGGTCTGGAATTCGCTTGGCATCCTTCCTCGACCGTGAATTTCTCATAAAAGAGGATCATGTGGGCCATAAACGGACCTCTACCATTGTGTTTCGCTCGTTATCAGTGAAATAAAATTCAAAAAACTCCTCGTTTCTTCTGACAACTCATTTACTTTAAAATAGAGTTTTCTGTTTTTTACGATAGTCTAATTCGTTGAATTAATGTTCTCTATTTTGACTTAGTGGTAATTATAGTTTTTTTTTATTTATTAGTTTTTAAATTGGGTTGGTGTTATGTCTTTGGGTCACTTCGTCTGTTTTGGGACACTCGTTGGAACCAATAAATGTTATCGGAAAAAATACGGAATTAAGCACATATTCCATTCAGTAGGCAAAAAGTTCTAAATTTAATAATCATGTAATTCTATGCTACTATATCCATGTCACTTAAAAGCCTCCTAATTTTCTTATTCGAAATTCCCCATTAAGTTAAATTAGTAAAGAAATATATCTAAGTATTTGTGTGGTCCGTAATAGTGTTTGCTCGATTATTTTTTAAATCATCCGGCGATGGACAGGTTTGTATCTTTGGATAATGCTTATCGCTTTATAATGAGTTTGTTTCCAAACGTGATAGGTTAATCTAGCGGTGTATAAGTTGTGATTACGTAACGCTTTATATTTGAGTTTGATGAGCATTCATTTCAATAAATTAGCATCCTTATTTTGATCTGAAGTGCATATATTATAATGCAGTAGAACCGGTGTGTCTGTACATTTAATGAAATCTGATAAAAAAGAAAGGGGATGACTAAAGCAGTGTAATGGAGAACAAATCAGCGATTTTTATGTTTTTTTCTGTCTCTCTGTTTTTCTGTTTGTTTGCTACTGCACATCTCCGAAACTTCTGAACGGATTTGGTTGCAATTTGGCACACGGGTAGACCATGTCCTAGATTAACACATAGGCACCCGGGAAAATATAAAGCGGGTTTTTATCCCGCAAAATCTTGTTCATGCGGGCGGAGCCGCGAGTAAAAGCTAGTTGATTAATATTGCAAAGATTTTATTATAACCAGAACAAGCGTCTGACAATCTCTTTAGGGTCGCTTTGAAACTAAACATTTAAAGATGTTTTAAATGTCATTTTTCACCGACTTCAAAAAGGAGGTTCTGTATTCGATCCGTATGTATGTATGTATGTATGTAAATTTGTATGGCCGCGAGTTTCTCAAAAACTACTGATCCCATTTGGATGTGGTATTCGACATTCAAATGTATTGTTCAGGGATGGTTTTAGTATATAATTTATGAAGGTCTGATGAAGATCTTCGGAGATACACAATGGAACTCTTCAATAACTAACAGCATATGTCTCGCGAATGCTGCAATCGTATATCTATGATGTGTTGTTTACACAATTCCATTATTAACTAACAAAAAAGGAATAAATAAAAACTTTTTAACAAAAAATAAACCGACTTCAAAACCACTACAAATCAAAAAATAATTAAAATTTGTATTCGCTTAGTGTTTACGTATATTTGGAGTCGATGCCTAATTTTTTAATTAATAATTGCCAGCTAAGCTAAGGAAATACACGGTCCGGCTCGAAGGACCAGATAAATTTTATAGATGATACAAAATCAAACTCTCGTTGAAACCGGTGCACGCAAAACAGGCCACGTAAGCCGACCTGTGTTGCCACCAAAAATATTTTTAATGCAACATAATAGATAATTGTACATATACCTTGTGACTTCTTAATCGACTAATTTTATATAAAAAAAATACATATAATTTTACAAATAGGTAACATACTTATTATAGCTGTTAAAAAGTAAATACAACATGGTTCGGTGGTCGTATCGTATGTATGGTGCGTCGCCTACACCAACAAATATACGAATATATTGTTCAATTTAAATTAGGCACCGACTAAGCGAATACAAATTTTAATTACTTTTTGATTTGTAGTGGTTTTGAAGTCGGTTTATTTTACATCACAATCTTCTAAATCGAAGCATAGGCACTTAGTTTTATAAACAGTTTTACTTATTGCTTCGTCATCTCCTCGGTGGAATACACCCAAATCCAGTATAATGAAAGAACTACATACATTCCAAATATTAATCTGTTTTGTCTTTTTAATTATTATTTATCAAGATATCTTACATTACACTTAGCACAGCAGAATCTTAGATTAAAGTTCTATTGAATAAGACGCAGTGGAGTGTTAGTTCAGTATCTAAGATCATTGCTTAAGATTATAATATGACTGGAATTCGCAAATCCAAACAAAAAATAAAATCGTGACTTAAGAAATGAACACGCCACATGCATGACGCGTTAATTTCAACACCAAATTATTGTTCCTATATCGAATACTATCTAGAACTCATAGTAAAAGAGAATGCAGGTGTGCAAAGTCGTGATCACACCAGCAAGGTCGAGAGTTGATGCGGCGTATAGAATAACCATTGTTCCTACCAATTAATATGCAAACTGTAGACGTATTTCGGATTATAATCGAGATCCTACAGTACGGGCTAACGGTTGATCCAGCGGCCAGCCATTCAATTTGGGAATCGTGTTTCATGTTGCTGGTTTGTGTTACGAAGAATGGAAATTAAAGGTTTGTTGCAATAATGAGTTTTAGGCTGGGTTAATATTTGTAAGGGAACCCTAAAATTAAATTGACTACAAATGGCGTGAATCAATGTATCCATTGTTAATCTATACTAATATTATAAAGCTGAAGGGTTTGTTTGTTTGTTTGTTTGTTTGAACGCGCTAATCTCGGGAACTACTGGTTCGAATTGAAAAATTCTTTTTGTGTTGAATAGACCAGTTATCGAGGAAGGCTATAGGCTATATAACATCACGATGCAACTATTAGGAGCGAAGAAATAATGGAAAATGTGAAAAATGCGGGGAAAATTATTCATCCTTGAGGGCTTCCATTGCGTGCGCTGCGAAAACGGTTCAAGATACCAAAAATATATGTATGAAAGAATTATTCCTCTTGAAATGATCTAAAAAAAAGTCCGCGACAGTATATGTCTATCTTTTAAGATTAACTCTCTAGAACCGTTTTTATGGTAATCAAATTTGGTCGAAATTAATGCATTATTTGTTAAGAGTTGTATCAACGCCATAATATTAATCTTTATCCAAATAAATGTGTTGGATAGAGTGATGCAACGGGAAGGTTTTTATGTATGTACTTTTAGCCCGGAAAAACTTATTAACGCGGGCGAAGCCGTGGGCAAAAGCTAGTATAATATGAATGCTGAAATGTTGGGTGTAGAAGATTGAGTAGAAAGGCAAACCCCGTTATAGTTAGGGAAAGAATGTTTGGAAAGAAGACGTGATTTTGATCACTTATTTGTTTTTATTTTCTTGAAACTTTTCACACATACGTGACCTTTATGTTGCAGGCGTTAGGAGATATTCGTATCTTATCTGATGGTCACAATTTCAGTTTGTGACATATTTCTTGTAAAACGCCATTTAAATAAGCCTTAATCACGTTTCAGTATTTACCTATATGGAGATGATCCTTTAGCTCAATGTAATTATGTGGTTATTGTTCGTATGAAAGACTTTGTACTGCCGCTTCTCATTGCACATTCACTGACAATTATTTGGATAGTGCATCATCTATGATACGTATTTTATCTCCAATCGCATTATTTCATGTCATTAGCAACTTATGACGTCACATTATAATATCACTAGTATTGCTTGCAAAATATTCACGCAAATGTCAAGAGCACTCGCGGTTTGAACTGCAAACTGTGCTCAACATGATATTTCGTTTCATGTCTCACTCAAGGGGACACTGCAACGCCCAAAAGTAGGCTAAGTATCATTGCTTGTATCAACTTCTTTTTTTGAGTTAAATATTTCATAAAATGCTGATATGTAACGGCCAGTACTTTCCGGTGGGAATTTTCTGACCTTCGCTTTAAAACACTAAAGAAAAGGTTGTTAATGTATGTTTGGGCTTTTGTTTTTTTCTTTTTTACGCATCGAAATGCACCAAGAAGTGAGTGTATGTCAGCCAATGCACTTAAGTAGCTAATTTAATTTCAAACGCAACTACGCTCAATCTGCCAATTGACGTCACAGCATGACAATAACTCGCATTTTAGGGTTACAAACTACTGCTTTGACATTTGTTACTTGTTCATTTGTTTACCATTCTGTCATTTTCCGGACGATTGTTTCACAGCAAACTGTAAAATTCCACAATCAAGACGATATAGCGTTTCCCAAATCGTGATGGTTACTTTTATTAACATTTTCAATATGTCATAATGTAGGGTGGTCTTTGTTTTGGTTGAAAACGTTGAGTGTAAAATTTATCGTATGTATAAACTTAATTACTTACATACATATACACTCACGCCCTTTATCCCCGAAGAGGTAGGCAGAGGCGCAACTAGTGCACCCATTTTTCACCATTATTCCGTCCCATGATGTGATAGGGGGCGAGCCTATCGCCATATCGGGCACAAATTCCAAACTCCGAGCTGATACTGAATAGAAAAACTCAATATCAATTTGCCCGACCCGGGGATCGAACCCGAGACCTCAGCTTTGCAGTCGTACTGTAATACAACTACGCCACCGAGGCAGTCACTTAATTACTTATTGTTCAAAATTTACAATAAAAGTTTGGCCCATAATGTCAACAAAACCTGAACTTGGACAAAATCATGACTAACCAATTAATACCAATAAAAACAATTACACATATCAATTAGTTTAATAAGTGGTGTTGAGTCAAAACTTGCATTTTCTTAGGGCTTGGTCAAACAAAGTGCTTTTAGCGCGCTTGAAACTGGTGGTAGGACTCTCATATGTAAGAGTCCGTCTGGGTGTGTACCACCGCAATGTTTATTTCTACCGCCAAGCAGCAGTGTGCATGCACTGTTGTGTTTCGGTTTGAAGGGCATTGTAGCCAGTGTAACTACAGGACATAATGAGACTTAGCATCTTACGTCTCAGGATGACGGGACACCAAAAGGTAGGCAGGGTACGGTGTTACGGGGGCTTCTGAGCCCCCGCAACAACAGGAAAAGGACCGCAACAGCGGTACGCGCAGGGGCGGTTGCGGACGACAACTTAGACGTGAGTCGGAGGAAGCCCGCAGCTGTCCCTAATGCGCCGAAGATGGCCATACCAAAAAAAAAAGAAATGACGAGCGCAGTGGAGGGCCATACGGTGCTTTGTAACTCAAGGTGCTGGATGGTGTTTCTACTGTTTATGGGTGGTCGTACCGCTTACCATCAGGTGAACGGCATGCTCGTCTCGTCATTCGATGCCATAAAAAAAAAGTAAACACTCTTTACAGACAAAAATTACGTTTTACTGTGAATATAGAACTGTCAAATTGAATCCAGTCCTAGCACCACATACCGTAAAACGCGCTACTTTACTGCATTAAAATATGTGCTCGAAATTCGTTACCACACGCATTCTCCCTTAGACAGTCAACACCTCCTCTCAGCCTACTCTCTGTTAGCTATAACTGACGCAACTAAAGAAGATGATGCATTCACAAACATTACTATGAGGGAGTACAGTGCGCGCGAATGTATATTGTCGGCAATTTCATCGTTTACTTTAGCTTTGTTCAGCTTTCTGACAGCCAACTGATGTAAGGTTGTACCTGAATGTTGGCCAATCACAGTACCTCTATGTTTACGCACTGCGAAAGCTGTCATGCCGCAGGCACTGAGAAACAGGCTTCTTATCATAGCATTGTACTATGCTTAGCTGAGTAACGTTTGTGAATGCAATGCATTGCAATCAACCATGTATTATAGTATACTGCCCACTGCTGAGCACGGGCCTCCTCCACTACTGAGAAGGGCCTTAGTCCACCACACTGGCCTAGTGCGCGTTGGTAGACTTCACATACCTTCGAAATTCTTAGGGAAAATTCTCAGGTATGTAGGTTTTCGAACGATGTTTCCTTCACCGTTAAAGTAAACCACCGATAAAAAATACACACGTAACGTCGAAAAGTCAGAGGTGTGTGCCTTGGGTTTTGAACCTCCGGACATTGTCTGGGCAGACCGTTCCATTCTCAACAAGGCTATCGTCCACATCGTTTACCGTCCACACGTTTGTAAATACAGGCCTGAATATAGCTATACTTGTTAATACAAGAGCACGTGGTGTTAAATCGCTTTCTGTTTAACCAGGCCTTTAACGTTTTCACATTTAAAGATTCGAACTTGAAAGCATTAATGATGTTTATTAAATTAAGATCTGGAAGGTCGCGGTCGAATGGGAGACAATAATGTGTTTCACTGTGTATCTCAGATCGAAGGTCAACTGTTACTTTCAAGTCACGAGTCGGTTATTGGTGTTTGTTTCCTGCATGGTTTTAGGGTTCCGTTTGGTGCGGGTTCGATGACAGTAAATAACGAATCCGTGATCATGAGGGCATGAATGGATAGCTTGTTGAAAATAAGGCTTAAAAAGAAAACTAGAGCTTTTCATAGGAGAGTCAAAGTCCCTGCCACTAAAGCAATTACAAATATTTTCGGATGACACGTCTATCTTAATATTATAATTAATTCCAAATAAACTTGCAGACGTTGGTATCTCAGCCACGATCGCCACGGAAGCCGTCAAATATCACTAACACAATCCACCTGTTTCCTCGTCTGTCCATCATTGTCATACCCTTTTATGGAAAAATTACGTCTTTTAATAGTTACTAATAGAAATAATTCTTTGGTGAATTAGTGTAACTAATCATAATATGGAACTCTGTGTATGAATCAGGTCCGCTCAATGCCGTTTTTTTGCTTAGGTGTGCAATCCGAACTCATGATGTTTTTTGTTGATGTATTTCGAAGAAATATCTGTGGAATTAATCCATCAATATTTCCAAAGAAATCGTTGGTCTTGTCAGTGATTGCGAAATAAATGTTTAAAGATTTGTTAACAAGAAATTGCATACGTACAGTGTTTTATATTCGATTTCGTAACCAAGTCAAACTTTCAGTTATAAGGAGTCATACTAATACAATCGGGTGAGTGTCATGATCATTAACAATGACATCTAGAGTCTAGACCGCTTGACGTAAGACCTAGAAACCTATATGATAACTTGTCACTTGTATTGTTAACGTTCTTTTCCACTATCAGACCCACGTAAAGCAAAAAGAAACATCGCCGTGTAGTGATGTATAATATAATGTAACACCGATGTCATTATCGTACAAATTGTGTACGTATAGCAAACTTTAAAACATCGATAAGACGATACGACGTGCTATTTGCGGCAGATAGGATGTTTAAACTCAATAAAATTATCGTTCAGTTATCGATGTTGTGTAACGACGAATGCAATTTATCGATAAATGGATAAAAAGAGGACAGCGCATAAAGGCGCTTATCGACTACGTGAGCCGGACGCGCGTTGATTGCAGATGTTTAAGTCGTAATGCATGCGGTCGGTGTAAACGTTTGTTTATATACGATGAGGTGCATTGTACTATGTTTGAAACTTGTTAATAAGGGACTTTGTGAATAATTATCTAGTGTCTTTTGATAAAGTATTTTTTTATTGCATTGAATGACGAGACGAGCATGTCGTTCGCCTGATGGTAAGCGATACGACCACCCATAAACAGTAGTAACGCCATACAGCACCTTGAGTTACAAAGTACTATGTGTGTATGTGTGTGTGTGTGAGTTACAAAGTACTGTGGCATTCCACTGCGCTCGTCATCCTGAAACATAAGATGTTAAGTCTCATTATGTCCTATAGTTACACTGGCTACAATGCCCTTCAAACCGAAACACAACATTGCAAGCACACTGCTGCTTGGCGGTAAAAATAAACATTGCGGTGGTACCCACCCAGACGGACTTTTACATATGAGTCCTACCACCAGTATTGTAATATGAAGTGTTTTAATTGTGATGGATCTTTAACGTAGAATTACTAAGTTGTTGATTATCACAAGTATAGCATTAAGAATAACTATAGGTATAAAATAAAAATCTATTAATGCGTAATTGTAATGTAATTTCATAACTGTTCCAATATTTCAATAAAATTTGTACATTTGAAAATTGAATATGTCATTGTGTACTCATATTTTGTATTTTATTACGGTTCTGCTTATATTTTTTATTATATTAAATGCTTTAATAAAATAAAATTATAGTTATATTTATCGATTCATATAATATTAATTATCAACTTCCGAAACATATGTTTTAATTTTTACTTTATAATATCTTGTTGATTTACTTTTCTGACAGATGTAAAAGTCACGGCAAGCAGTCAATTTTAACTCATTAAATTGCAGTTTACACGAATAATAAATGGTGACGCGCGTTTTTAAACAAATGTGTAGTTCTCTTTACACGAATTGACCTTCTGTGCCTACTTTGTGCAAGGTGTTGAATCAAGTAGATAACTTTAATTATAATCATTTTACCGTTAAACTTATGCATTGACCCAATTATTTACAAGTTTTCTATAGGTACGCCGTGTTGATGTTGAGTTTCCTGTTTTTGTTGCTTGTCAATTTTTATTTATTAACTATTCCATTTGTCACCTCATTATGTCTTATTTTGAATGTTGGTTGATTTTTGAAACATGTCTGATGGAACTGTGTATTTATATGCCATAAATATATCTGGAGTATATGTAGATGCGTACCGAGGCGATAAAACTAATGAGCTTAAGTAGCGGGTACTATTTGGAAAACTAATGTAAATTATCTAGGATCGGTAAATGATGTGGCTATGGGATCGGAAATAGTCTTGTCAAACCTTAATATTATTCACAAGGCTATGTCTACTGTCGGACTAAACGTAAAATTCAATTTAAATGATTTAAAAAGGCCTCTTTTGTTGGTATTCTTCTAGCTGGCGAATTGAAATAATTATGTCCTTCCATTATTATTGCGATCAGACGTAAGCGTGCAGCATCTTTTCTACGTAGACTATGGGGCAGTACGAACAGTCTCCTATTTGTCCTTGCAGAAAAATTAGATTGTCCTCTGGTTCATTCTCTAAGCAGATTGCATCATGTAGGTACTAACATATCGACGCTGGAAAGCAAACACGTAGTAACTGACATACATCATATGTGTCAGTTACTACGTGTTTGCTTTCCAGCGTCGATATAATAAGTGATAATAAGTGTCATTGTTACTAACTATACTTATTGTTGATATTACACTATGAAATATTTAATTTCTGAAATAAATGGATTATTATTATTATTATTATTATTATTATCCTCCTATTAATTTATTTCATTATTATGTCCTTTAATTTTGTTGTCTTACACATTCGTTTAATTAGCCACCCGTATGCGATCGGTCGCTCACGAATCCTATACATCATGCGACAGATTTATTTTTTTACCGAGTTTTCCTGTTTGTTTTTTTATTTGGTATACCTGTCGATATGATACACGTTTTCCGGAACACCCGGCATAACAAGTTTTTATAATCAAACCGTGCAACCGAAGCAGAAAGAAGGGCTAATTAAGATTAAAATGGAAAGTCCTATGGGTACAATACGCATTGATATTTATTCAACGAGAAAGCTCAAAGCGGGATTTGAGGGGTGTGGAGTTAAAATTATTTATAGCGAAATTGAATTTTGTTGTTGGAAACGATTTCGTGTTATAAACTTAATTATATGCGATTCATGCGTGACGATTTGGTCATAAATGTCGGTTTGTTTTATTGTAATTGATTTTGTTTTAGGGATATGTTATTGGTGACCGTGTAATATGATACTAAGAAATTTTACCAAAATAAGCAACTTCGTCACGCTATAGAATTTACGAAGGCGTAGGCGTAAGAGTAATGAGTGCGTGATTTAGTCAATAGTATTTTTATCTCATGATGTAGCAAGGATTGAGAGTAGTACTGTTAGACCATAAATGGCATGTAGCTTTATTAATCATTTCAAATTAATTTGAAATCGTCGTCGAACGGAAATTGCACATGATTGAAGTCGCGAGCGAAATCTAATTCGAGAGTAAAAAATAAACGTAAGTAGAGAAGCAAATGGGATCCTGTCTGCTCGCCGAGCCTACGTTGCGTGACGTCATAGGAAACAACCCTATCACGAACTATAATCCTAAGCTTTAGTCGCAATAGTGTAAGTAGAGAGAGAAATTGGATGCTCTCTGTTCGCCGTCTCGTGACTTCATAGTAAAGAAGCCTATCCCTGACAATTCGCATGTACTTTTGCTACGCTAGCAGACGCATTTATTGCTCAACCTAGAAATTTAATCCATAACCCACTCGTTCTACCCAGAGATCAATAACGCGGTCTATACATAGTAGCAATGTTTGAAGATTAGAGCTCCGCCCTCTACCTCATTCACCTACAACAGTTTGTTTCATAGATAAGTTACACAATAGCGGAGACCATTGTTTCGTTGTTTGAGTTTTCAAAACGCTCTTACGAAATTTAATTAAAGATAATAGTATTGTGCGCCTTGTTAAGGGACGCTGTGAGGCAAGGATTACATCTGTGCTGTAAAAAACAAAAGTGGGACTTAAATGAATCCCTTTTTATGTCGACCTTATCGACGGGTGTTTTTTGTTTTTGCCTCTTATTGTTTTTTCTCGTCGATCAAGACGTGGCAAGGTACAATTACCTAATTTGGTTCTAGTACGCTTTCTCAACATAAAATTTCATTTTTCTTACTTTACCAAGTAGGTGCGATAATTTCGGAGATGTACCAAGGAAACAGCAGATATCTCTTATTATTTACTTTAGTTGTAAAATGCACGTTGCTGACAGGTGACGCGCAAACGACTTATTTAGAACCTTAAGGTGGTCGAGCATAGACTTTTTCGACTGTAGATGTGTTTGAAATCGAGCGGTTCTCAATAGTCAATGTGATTAATAAAAAGAGAGAGGACAAATCATATATTTAAATTACAAAAGGATGTGAAAGTTACTAGGGATAACAATTGACCGATATAACGCCAAGCTGGTTTTTCTAACATAGGACTAGAATAAGTTTGAGCTTGTACCTTCATTGAGTAGATTCTCGTCGGATCATAAGCGCCACGCCTACATAAGCATTAATCCTGCAAAGAACTTTGAATAACTATTCATTGCAGCCGATCACTTGATACCCACTCCATTCGACCGCGCCAAATATAGACGGCCGCGTTTCGTATTAACCCATCTAGAGGACGAAATCACTCCGGCCATCCACCGTAAGAACGAGTTCTTGAAACTCCAACACTCCACAAGACCGCAGTTCCGTCCTCGCCGTCGAGGACCTCGCCGCGTTCCCCGTCGCCCCCCCGACCCCTCTAGCAGATCCGGCCCCCGTGCCGATGACAACACAATCTAATAGGATTAGGCCTAAAAACCAATCTTTCCCTAATCGTTGATGTCTCATCCTCTCTCAGTGGCCGTCCTGAGCCGAGGTTCGTAACCTGTTAGTGGGTTGCCCTCAGCATGGTCACTTAATTCAAAGGGTTGCGAGCGCCTTCTGCGTTCACCCTAAAGACCGGTGTGGCCAGAAAAGCCGACTCGCGTCAGGCTACTGACAGTAAGGCCATTAACACAAAAAAAACTTGATACTCGAAACACCAAGATCTTAATCTCGTTACGCACAGTAATTACATCTGCTACAATCTCCTTAAAATCGAAAGTCTAAAGTCAGCAGAAGAATTTACAAATAAAGTATAATTGAAAAAGAAAAACTCTGTGAGAAGTAAGTAAATCCCTTTTATTTTGTGAAGAAAACAAAATAATTGGTGAGGACACAAAAGTACAGGCGATTTGAAGTTTAGAATTGGTTCAGCTACCTATGGAGCTGACTGTACACTGATGTTGGTTACAGAATTAAATCAAGTTGTTGTGTGGTCTATATCTATGGAGACGGTCCCTCGCGTCCTAAAAACCTACCATCAGATAAATCACTACAAATCGTATTTAAGTTCGTAATATCAAAGGATTACGTGACTAACACCATACTTTAGATTTAAACATCAAGTTTTATAACTTAAATAGTGCTTAGGGAATCAACATTCGAGTTTATTTAACCAAATCTTGTTTTAACTATGCCTAAGTTAATAAATTGAGAGCTTAATGTCTGATTGGTTGTGTAAGCTTAATAAAACATGGTTCATTCATAAACTAGGATTGTGGAGAAAAAACAAGTGAGTTTTGTGCATTGTATTCGGAAAGTATTAATAAATGCTATAAAATTTATATTCCTGTTTTGTGTTTTATTAAGTCGACAGCACGTATTTGTTATTGAAGTACTTACAAATAGATCGTTGATCACTATGATTCCTTTGGTAAATAGTAAAAATTAGGAAACTATGAGATTATTCTATAGCACAGAAATAGGTTCCTACCTACATATTACATATACAAAATTGTTGATACACGTTTGCGGTCAATAACCGATAATAGTATTTCTAAGGGCCGGACACCGTAACCCGAACCGTGAGCTACATGTGCAAACAATTTATGACATTAAGTAGAATAAGGGTAGTAATACAGAAATATAGTAATAAAAGGTATTAAAAGAAGAAAGTGAAAAATTTACCCAAAAAACTGGGAAAAATATTCAGTCAGCTTTCTCGCAAAAAGTATGAATTTAGTTCTATAAGAATATAATTAATGTTTTGTGCAACCAACAGTCTGCAAACGACGACAGTTGAACGATTAGTCGCGGATGCAAGTCACGCGATGGCGATTAAAGCAGCCATATATATACCTAAGCACAGCACCGAATTTAGGATCCAGTGAAAAAACTAAAGCCTAAAATGAATTCTGGACAACATTGAAACGGAGTTTGATGAAAATTAGACAGGCGTTATTGTGTCAATTATCAAGACAGATGAGTCTCGGTTATCGACATTTTA
This sequence comes from Lapara coniferarum, assembly GCA_949316025.1. Lineage (NCBI taxonomy): Eukaryota > Metazoa > Arthropoda > Insecta > Lepidoptera > Sphingidae > Lapara > Lapara coniferarum. Next base: position 40,964,688 of record OX438919.1, on the reverse strand, counting down.
CTTAAATTGCATTACACTCATTACACGCAGTCATTGCCTCGGTGGCGTACTTGTATTACAATACGACTGCAAAGCTGAGGTCTCAGGTTCGATCCCCAGGTCGGGCAAAATGATGTTAAGTTTTTCCATTCAGTATCAGCCCGGAGTCTGGAATTTGTGCCCGATATGGCGATAGGCTCGCCCCCTATCACATCATGGCACGGAATAATGCCGAAAAGAGGGTGCACTAGTTGCGCCTCTGCCTACCCCTTCGGGGATAACGGGCGTGAGTATGTGTGTCATTACACGCAGAGTTTAGTCAGAATAGAGCCCAAATAAAAAAGAAATTGGATATCAATAGCATACACACACCGTTAGCTCTTTTTTCGTAACGCAGTTGTTTTGGAATACTTGTAGAATTATAGATGTTAATCGACTACTATTACTGCAAACATAGAATGTTTAACGTTTGACTCAGAAGAACCAGTATTACATGAAATTTGTTATTGAACCTAATGAAATAAAAGTCCCAAAGTAAGATCAGAGTCGATATTGATTCATCATACATCTCTACTCTTTCCCATACGCGTTAAAAATGTTTCGTATTGCTAAGTCCGTGAACTTGTAATAAATCAATACATACAAATGAGCTCTCAACATTATCTATAGAAATGTACACGAGGTCAATAAAACGTTGTAAAAATGAAGTTCCTATTGTAAACGTTGGTTTATAGTGTCGATGACTTGCGATATCTCTAAAAGCTACCTTTTCAATGCATTTCGCAGTGAGTTCTCTTTTGTAAGAAAGTGTTTTTTCTTGTTCTGTCGGTAATGTCGTTGTTGCCCACGGCAAAAATGTTTCAAGAAAGAAACATAAGATATTTCAAAAAGTTTTAAATCTATAATCCAGTATCATTAAAATTTTTGGCTGAATAACTCAATAGAGCCAATCATAATGCGCATCTAAAAAAAGTAACTGTTCGAATTACGAAATGATCGGCAATTATTTTTTATTTTAATGTTTTTGTTTTGTGGCCAGCGGCACTGTGAGTTTCGTAATGTTTTGGCGATACCCATCGGTATTAGCGAGTGCTCGGGGCGACGCGTGGCAACGGCTAGTGGTTTCCGTACGGCTTATCGACATGATAACAATTCTGTCGTAAAACTTAACTGTGTTTAGGTAATTGTGTTTTGTAATAGATAACAGAACTAGAATGTTGTGAATTTTAAATGTAGCCTACCTTCCACCGTGTTATGATTACTATAAAAATAATCGTGCAATGGGTCATTAAAAGATACATATTTGCCATAATGAATGTTGATTGATAAAATTTATTTAATCCATTACGTAATATGATGAAAAAAAAAACATAGTACATACACAAAAAAAAGGCTGCTTATATGCCCATTAGGATGGCTACCATCTTAATGGATTGCATAAAACGATGTGTCGAAACTGTTGAAGTATTACCATTTAGAAAGGAACAATTATAAGCAATTTGTCGCGATTGTTGCAAATAGAGCACCTTTCAAACCAATAGGCTTCGAAGGTTATTATTGATGAATTGCGTAATGAATAAGGTTTGTTGTATAAATTAGTATAATATTTAATTGTCGAACTGTCTGTCTAACATAGTAGCGTAACAGCCAAAAAGCTATATGAGAGAACACGCGGTTCGTTTCGCGTACAAATATTATTGTTATTTATCAATTAACTAGCTTTTGCCCACGGCTTCGCCCGCGTTAATAAGTTTTTCCGGGCCAAAAGTACATACATAAAAACCTTCCCGTTGCATCACTCTATCCAACACATTTACTTGGATAAACATTAATATTATGACGTTGATTCAACTCTTAACAAATAATGAATTAATTTCGACCAAATTTGATTACCATAAAAACGGTTCTAGTGAGTTAATCTTAAAAGATAGACATATACTGTCGCGGACTTTTTTTTAGATAATTTCAAGAGGAATAATTCTTTCATACATATATTTTTGGTATCTTGAACCGTTTTCGCAGCGCACGCAATGGAAGCCCTCAAGGATGAATAATTTTCCCCGCATTTTTCACATTTTCCATTATTTCTTCGCTCCTAATAGTTGCATCGTGATGTTATATAGCCTATAGCCTTCCTCGATAAATGGTCTATTCAACACAAAAAGAATTTTTCAATTCGAACCAGTAGTTCCTGAGATTAGTGCGTTCAAACAAACAAACAAACAAACTCTTCAGCTTTATAATATTAGTATAGATATTCCTTGCGTATTGTAAGACGTCTTGTATTTATTTTTAGGATAAACATATACATACATATACACTCACGCCTGTTATCCCCGAAGGGGTAGGCAGAGGCGCAACTAGTGCACCCACTATTCGCCATTATTCCGTCCCATGATGTGATAGGAGGCGAGCCTATCACCATATCGGGCACAAATTCCAGACTCCGAGCGGATACTGAATACAAAAACTCAATATCACTTTGCCCGACCCGGGGATCGATCCCGAGACCTCAGCTTTGCAGTCGTACTGTAATACAACTACGCCACCGAGGCAGTCATTTTTTTTGGATAAAATGAAATCTAATATAAGATCTAGTGTGTGTACGTGACTTTCTAGTATTTATTTATTATTACAAGATTACTTTTATTTCTTGCATCTGTAAGCAATAAACAACAATTTGTACGATAGTTTTAATGGTTCGATATTGTTTGAACCAATAATCTGATCTAAAGCGCAACTTCAATAACTAAACCCTGTAAGAGTTCTATCTTCAAATAGAATTCCTAGAAACTAAGTTTTATCGTAATTCATCGTAACCGTGTACGGATATTGAATTTATCGATAACCGACGCTATCAGTATCCTTCCCATCACTATGCTTACGGTACAAAAATCATAAAAAATAACATGTTAAGATGTTCTCACGTTGCCTCTCGATATCCTTTAATTAAGGTACGAAACGGGGCGGTCGTGACGGGACATTGTATGCCTTTAAATCTTTTTTTTTAATGAAGCCGTTTTAGTGCCTCGAATCACGTGGCCTCCATCAGTTTGATCGTAAGGCACGGTGTATCTGGCCGTACGGAAAGAGTCAGGAAGATGTTTTTTTAATCTTTCGCAAGTATGTAGTACCTATTGCTTACTATTATTACGACGAATGCAGTAGTCAATTTAGCGTTATTAACAAACAATATCTCCATTGTTTAATTCACAAACTCTTTTTTTTTTTAATAAGAGAAATGCACAAAACTACACGAACGCGCCAGCAACCTCTTATCATCATCCAGGGTGAACTCTGATTATAATGTCTGTATGTCGTGTGGTCGATTTTGCCTTTCTCGTATTGGTCTCTACTGCTATCAAAGAAAGTGTCTCAGAACCACCTCCAACAGTTGACGCTGTTTAAATTATCTAAAATAGATGTAATAGGCTAATGACGATGATTATTTTTAAGTAAGTTACCTTCTATTTGTCGGCATTGTAGCCAGCCAGTATAATTAACGAGCATGCTAAAATTTATTTATTATTTAGGGTTATCGATCACATGGCCATTCAGAACTTTATAATCCAATGTGCTGGATAGTGTATGTGCAGTTTACAGATAATCGTATTAATAATTATCATCAGACTTGTTCTGATTATTATCTACAAAAAGTTAAAGAGAAATTAGAAGCTGAGGTGTTTGCTCAGGTGTATTATTTAGGACAAGTACTGAGCTGCTCCTTTAAACTAAAACATAAAATAGATTAACCTGGTGCAAAATAGTGAGGAGACCCGACCCCAAATAATGAGAACAGGGTTGGACAAAGAAGAAGATAAATGTACAATTGCGTCACAAGCAAAAACGTATAGAGACGTATGTCACATCTGAGAAGCCACAGACGTAATTACATCACGGCTCGCTGATTACAATTAACAGAGATCTTCTCTGTCATTTGGTTTAATTGACAGCGACTATCGCGCAAATTAAGTGCTTGCGAATTATAAACAACGCTTGCTACGTTCAACGTTGTTATTATTTTGATGACAGAGACGGATTTTCATGTTATGACTTCATTTATTTCTGGCGATTGTTGAGCAATGTTATGTCAGATTTTTATCTCAGTTGTAAAGTTTATTGTCTGATTAGCAATTTCTGCTCCTTAGTAAGCTTACACAATAATAATACAATTATGCCACCGATGCAATCACATATACATATTACTGAATATTATACAAATGATACCAAATTACAATCGTTCATAGGATTACGAACATCAGACTGTCAGTAGGTGTCGACACGTCTTCAACGCGTGATGGAATGCCTCGCCGGCGATGTTGCCAAACAGCCGATGGTACAATGGAAACGTGCTTTTTGTTGTTCTGATTAGATTCATTGTGATGGCTTGGAGTTACAGAACGTTGTTGATAACGATGCATACGTTAAGTGATCTTAAAGATGTTTATCGTGTACTAAACATATTTACTATGTTGTCGTAAATAGGGCGATGACTTTTTAATCTTGGCGCAGAAAGCCACATGCCTGATGTAGGATGGTGCAATCCGAATATTAAGTCGGTTAATAATAAGTGATGGTTTGTAAGCAGCATTAGGTGAACTATCGTCATAGCATCTCTTGATGATCGCCGGAATGAAGTCTGCATTAACTAGATATAGACTGTCACCTCCGTAACAAGCCATTATTGTGGTTTGCTTATCATGTCTATGATGAGAGCTATCCGATCACGTGGTGACTACTGACCTACGAGGAATAAGTATGGATTTTTTATTTGTCTACATAAGGAGTTTATTTCATTCTGATGTCAAAATTGGATCCTTGCATACATAAAAGAGGATCTTCTTCGTGTTTATTGAATTGTGGTATATTCTCAGTCCTATCGACTTTCGCGATCCGTATGGCCCATTGCAACTATGTAGTTATACTGGAAACAAACTCATGAAACATAAGTTTGAAGTGTTTGTACGGAATCTTCTGGAAGAACACATATTTCAATCCTATCTGGATAAATAGGGACATCTCTTATTAATATTCTAAGGTCGGCCGCGTCATGGCATAATGATATTGCGTTTTTGTAAGCCCACCTTATAAGCTCTTCGTTAGTATTGCTCGCGTGATTCTGGATATGGCTGAAGGTTTTTCTTAAAGTTTTTTTTATTGGTGATGGATATGGAATGATTTGTTTACAAAAAAACATGTTGCGCCATAAACATGTTTGCCTAATGAAGATCAGGTGCGATTATGTTTTGCGAATACGGTGAACGGTCATCAGGGATGCAAGCGAATTATTTTAATACTAGGCAGTAACAACGAGTAGTCATGCGTTAGATAATCTAATCAAAGGCGAAAAAATAGTCGTGTGATTCTAAAATAGTCAGGGTAATTATAGTGGTTTCCGACTGATGAGATGAGAGATTATGTTTTGATTCTTGCGATACGGTATTCAATCTGGATGTTGTTGAATCTAAGCTACATGTAATTATCGCGATATTATTACCTTAATTATGTACGATCTAACTGTTCTTGTTCTTTATTTATATACAACAAAGGTGTCACTTAATTAACGTCTGACCACCGAAGCATCTGGTTACTACTACGCAATATATGCTTAACATGCACCAATTTATTACCATTTTATACCCACTGAGTAGATACACAATTAGAATTAAGTTCCATACTTAAGTCCACTTTTAAAACCACTTCAATCACTCGGCACACATTATGTGAATTGTAAGCTTTTTTTAATCCACGGCGATAAATAGTCGATTCACGGGCGCGAAATAACTGTATTTAACGAACTGGCTAGCCGATGCACCGTCGATTTCTCACGTCTTACCAGTCCATCGTTTAAAATTACTTTTGACTCTTTAACACTATAGGGTTATGTGGTCTTGTAGGCCAATCTATTTTAGAGTTTTTTTTAACCTGGCAAGCCAAATTGGCTTCATTGGAGTTTGTTAGTTTGACCGAACTACTAGTAAATTTGACCCACGAGAGAATTGTGATGGCTGATTGCTTTCGGAACCATTCATTGTAGCAGGTTATTCACAATGCCTGCTACGGTCGGTACAAATCCAATACTCTGTAGCCAATTTTGCATAACATGACTAGATGTGCGCTATAACATTAAATAACAAAGTAAGAGAGACAAAGACGTTATAACACCTTGTGTAAGGCTTCCCCATGCGTTTTATAGGACTGTTGGGGGATTGTGATCTACCAAGTTAGTCAATATCTGCAGATTTATGAAGGAGTGAAACCTTGATGATTGTTCTCAAAGACAAAGCACGGGCATCCCCAAGTTCTAAAGCATGGAGTTACTATACGTCGTAGGATTAACTTGTACCTTGTAATACATGTGCCTTGCGCATATCAGCTCAGGTGTCTTGTACCCCATAATTCGCATTGGGAATATTCTACACGCGATCCACCGCGAGGGTTAAATGATGCACAACATGTCGTTCGGTGCCCCGAGGCGTTGTTTACCAACACTCCGAGTATTGTAATGAGCAAGTCCGTGTACATTCCGTAATGATTGAGACCCAGCTTGCGTTGGAGTTGATTTACTTATTATCATTGTTTTGTTTCAGGTAATGAATACGTCTTAATTGAAGTACATGTTATGAGGTAATGAGCTGCAGAAGGTACACCTATGGTATCGAGATGTTTTGCTAATTAAGTGTTTGAGTAGGTACTGTGTGTTTATAGTTTTATTTTTGTAATTATGAGAACGGATACACGTATGGTTATTCGTAGAAAGGTATGAGCAGGTTTAAGCATGTTGTAGAAAGTATTTGGCTTAGTTTTTAAACTGGCTACTTGCCTGTCATTGTTCATCTGCATTGACAATCATTCTCTTCGATTGCAACTCTCCCGCGTGATGTAATGCTAAGACTTTTATCACTTTTTCCTTTCTCTATCATTGTCTTCTGAATTCATATACCACAGCAACATCTATACAGCCTCCACAACCAAACCGCGGCAGACGGCATGCGGTAACGCCACAATAAAACAAATGACACGCGTTTTTAACGCGAGCGAAATGGTTGAATCGTGCATTAGTTGTGAAAGAAGGTCACGACTCTGATATTATTGGGCATTAGCCGGTCGTAACACTCGGGGCGCGCGCCTTCGAGCCCCAGGCGATTTGCGGCTGCCCATCTTGATTCACAATAATGGTGCTCATGGCGCATTTGAATGGAATGCAAGTTAGATCCTGCGCTATTAAAGGGGCAACGTTTGTGTTTTTTCTGGTAGGAAACTTGGTTACTTTGTTTGGATGTCGATGTCTTGAATTTAGAATTTGAAGGTATTCTGCATGCTGAATACTACGTTCTTAAATTTATATATATAAGATATCAAAGCATTCACTGTAAGTAGTAAAGCAACACTGAAGACAGTTTTGCCACAGCATTAGAGTCGACCAAGATGCTACCACTATTTCATAAAAGTCGGAAACAAACAACAATTTTGCTGTTGCGTTTCTTACGGTCAATGGGAATGCTTGCGTTCCAATAATACCGCCCTCTTGCACCCCAACACCTTTGCAAAAATCAACTTAGTACTCTACTGGCATTGTCATATGTTTTATTATCTAAGTACCTTGTGGCCGCCGTTTATTGGCCTGCTTGCTGCTACATTAAAAATGAAAAATCCATGCCTATTATGACTTCAAACAAAAAAAAAATATGCTAAATGTATTGCCGAACCCTCTCACTGGTGTCTATTGCCCTTTATTCGACCTCGAAATTCCTAAATTTGTGCTTAATTAGTTTATAATTGCAGTAACGCCGAGCCTATTAAATTTGGTAAGTTGATTGATGGTTCGACCAGCACTGTTCATTCCGAGGTTGTTCCGTCGGATATCAATCTATTTGAAATCTCTAGGAATTCAGATCTATTCGAAGACCAATAGCTATAAAGTAATAAGTAATTGAACAAGTAACCTTCAATTTGCGATGAATTAGATATTACAAATTTGTAACTCAACTCGCATTGAAATTGGGATAATTGTGTTTTATCAATTGTGACGAAACTGTCTCGGTGTGGCTCGTTTTAAACAATTCATACACGTTGAAATATTTGTAGGGAGCATTGGTTTGTGAAATTCAATAATTCTTGAAAGTATCATGACAGAAGGCAATAAAAGACTAAATAAAAAGATTTCGTAAAGCAATTATTTCAAATTTATCACATTAATTAACCGGATTTAATATAATGTTTTAACCGGAAACTAAACAAAATGATTCGTTAGAGTAAATCTTTACTAGACCTTTATATGGACATAAACAACGTTCGCTCTTAATGATCCGGTGATTCTCTTAATGTGTGCTAATTTATTCAATAATTTGAACGGAACTTGTGTGCCACTTGGCATTATTTGTCGCTTGAATTCTCTAAAACCTTTCAAGTATAATACATGGGTCATTAAGTACTTCAATGTTTATGGTCGTAAGTTCGAATTCATGACCGCAATTGTTGAAATTACCGTTGATTACCGTACTTGCGTCACCGTTGTCCACTACGATACTGGCAACTTGTTTATCGAATCGTATTAATCATACTTCATTGTTGGTGTGACAGCGGTATTGCCGGGCATCTGCGTGGTTGCATGTTCGAAGGTCGATGCTGCTAGATACATAGTATTATTATTACGGTAAACTGATTTTAATAATTCAACCTTGACCGCAACTTGATTTGTAACGATTGTAATCGATATTTAATTTGTTTGGTCTGTATTTCATATTTCAATTAAGGTGAGTGGTGTTTTAGTTACGTGATCGTTTTGAACATATTAATAGGTCTATTTAACATCCTTGATGAACCACACACACACACACACACTCACGCCTGTTATCCCCGAAGGGGTAGGCAGAGGCGCAACTAGTGCACCCACTTTTCGCCGTTATTCCATCCCATGATGTGATAGGGGGCGAGCCTATCGCCATATCGGGCACAAATTACAGACTCCGAGCTGATACTGAATAGAAAAACTTAATATCACTTTGCCCGACCCGGGGATCGAACCCGAGACCTCAGCATTGCAGCCGTACCATAATACAACTACGCCACCGAGGCAGTTGATGAACCAAATTCGAAAATGTTGGCATTATGCTTGTAATTAGTGGATCTGGTAATGAATTGCATACTCTTCATACATAATTATTAGCTTCCACCTTTTTTGGGTTCTTATATTTCATTTCAGTTTGTTACCAGGGAATGTAACAATTTGTTGCAACCATTGTAGATCGCATTTTTCTGTGATGTAGGAGAATACAGACATGTTATCTGAGTGATACATTCATGAGCTATTCTTATATAGATTGTTAAAATTTATTTGAGGTCAGGGTCCAACTATGAAACTTAAATATATTGCAAACAGAAGACGACTGGCGCCGTCTTTGAGGATCACTAACAGATTTCAATAGTTCTTGTGTATTATGATTAGATTGCGCACAAAGCGCTGCGTTCAACACTCCATTAAATCGATGGAAATGAGTTTAGCTTTGAAACATATGAACCATCATTTGCTTATGTAAATGACACAAGAGCCGAAGCGTTTTAGAATAACAAATGACGATAGTAAAACAAAATATACAAGACTGTTATCTGTAATGACCAATCATCACATTTGACAATATTCATAACAATGCACTCGCGCCTAATGTCGAATATTTTCATACAATAGGCAATAACTTGTCGAGATGTAAGGGCACGTTCACAATGTGTTCACGCAAAACTGCGATTTAAGTAAGTCGTGGGAAAATCATGGTGGATGCGTGCGTGTTTAGGTTTATTTGTGTAAAGCGTGCTGTTGATTTCATGGGAAACATTGAAAATGGATGTTTGTTTTATAGAAGCTGGATTATTTTTGTAACGAGTTGTTTTGTGATGCACTCATTTGGATTTAAAGATGGAGGCAACAGATTGATTAGGATTCTATATGATATGTTCCCTTTGATATTTAAGATGTTTTACAGTAAATCTTAGCTTAGACTGTAGACATTATAGATGCTTTGTATTGTAAAAGGCGTAGAAAATCATGTATATGAGAATATTATACTATATCACACCTACCACTATTCTCTAATATTTAAACATGTATTGATTTAAAATTTACATGTGAGGCTGTTAAACTAGATTAAATAATTACTCAATCAAAAAGTGCAAATATAATGTGTACACGCCTGCTAACACAATACTAACGCGTGCTATAAGCTATTATCTTCATACGGTATTATGCAATCTAAAGGATAATTCTTTGCAACCGCTTTATTACAGCTTATTCAATAATTACTGTTTACAAATAGAATATTAATTGAGTAACGGAGAACTCGCCAAGCGGTATCAGCATTGACATAATTATAATAGTGAACGGCCAAGTCGCACGAGACGCACGCATCTATATGGAAGAATCCTTATACGGGTGAATAATATTAATGACATGATCATAATGTCTATTGATGCTTCAGTTCATAGTTTTAAGGGCGTATTTCCCTTACCTTTTCATCTAAGCAACAGCAAACGAGTATGGAAATCTGTTTTTATTGATGGGCATTCATTACATTTGTTTTAGTACGGTTTATACTAATAACGATTATTTACGATCAGCGAACGTTTTACGGCATTAAGAGTTAAGATTGCATGTGTTAAAGTAACAGTAATTCCTCGAAGAAGCTTATTAAATTTGACTTGAATGGAAGTGAGATAAGTTTCGATTATCGTTGCTTGAAAGGTGCATGCGAATAAATTAATGAACGGCTTATATGGAGCGAGATCTTAAAAACGCTTGTAAGCCCAGTCAATAGTAAATAGTTCATTACATAAAGTAGTTTTCTTTATTGATGAGGTGGTAATCTCGATTGATGCAAACAGTAAAGAACCAGCCATTGAAGTCAGCTTCATGGACGCAATTTCCTGGATCAAGAATGAAAAAGTATTCAGAATACAAACATTTGTCTTACGGAACTGCGTCATCGATTGATTCTGTTGTGATATAAGAATCTTGATTCATCTCCGAGTGGTGATTAAATCACAGCCAAATAACATGAAATCAACGCGTAGTGGCTGAATGTTTGACTAATAATAGTTGGCTAGATGTTTAATGACCTACATCTGAATGTTTAGGTTTGAAGGAATCATAATGTGTGGTTATTGATGATTGGACGATTTTATGTGACTGGCGCCGAATTCAGATTCAGAATGTAAATGGCGGTCGTAAAATGTTTGATAGGACTTAACGATGTCCATATTTTTTTTGTTTTATGTTAGAAAATATTTCTAATATTCGTGCGATAGTAAAAGAAGTCAGATTATGTAAATAAAAAAATGTATTAGTAAGTAATTTTTTTTTATACGGGCACGGCGATTTGACTCTACCACGCTTGATGGTAAGCAGAGAGAGGTCCAGAGTGTCAGTCGACACAATTATGCCGGCCGGTTCGAACCGGACATTTGATCCCCGAACGCGGCGCACTTACATGGGCCACTATGTCGGACTAAAATCCGCTGGTGGTGGTGGTGGTAGCTCTCCGTGCGGATCCTACTAATATTATAAAAGCGAAGTTTGTAAGAATGTTTGGATGTATGGATGTTTGTTACTCTTTCACGCAAAAACTACTGAACGGATTTCGATGAAATTTGGCACACGGGTAGATCATGTTCTGGATTAACACATAGGCTACTTTTTATCCCGGGAAAATATAAAGCGGGACTTTTATCCCGGGAAAACTCATTCACGCGGGCGGAGCCGCGGGCAAAAGCTAGTATAAAATATAATAATCCTACCACCACCTAATTTCTACAATTCTGTTTTTGTTATTGAATTGCATGGCGAGACGAGCATGCCGTTCGCCTGGTGGTAAGCGATACGACCACCCATAAACAGTAGCACCATCCAGTACATTGACTTACTAAGTACTGTGTGGCATTCCACTGCGTTCGTCATCCTCGTATATAAGTTGTTAAGTCTCATAATGTCCACTAGTTACACTGGCTACAATGTTCTTCAAACAAATACAACAGTGCATGCACACTGCTGCTTGGCGGTCGAAATAGACATTGCGGTGGTACCCACCCAGATGGACTCTTACATATGAAAAACCTACCACCAGTGTGCGACCCCCATCCTCGACGTCATTTCAACACATCTCCAAATTTGCTACAAACGATTTTGCGAACCACTCGATATAATGATAAATTCGCATGTCATAATGGTGTTAATGTTATGCGTATTTTAACTATCGATTACGAAATACACAAACAACTAGACGAAACATCCTCGTCATTGTCAGTGGTCACGATTGGTTTTTATGCAAATTGCCCCACAAAGTGATACTATTACCGCTTGTTTTGTTGCCTTTATATGGTGCCATGATTATTGTTATGTGCACACTACAAAAAGTGTTAACATTATGTTTTTATGGTGTGTTTCTCGGTCTATTTTCGGTGTAATAGCTTAATGTTTTGAGAGGCCTACTGAAGAGTGCGATGAAGCGTAAACCATCAAAACGGTAAGGAAAAGCTGGTACTTTTTTTTATTAATTTTGATGAGTTTTGTATTATAGACGTAAAGCATAACTTTGCTGAACTGAATAAATTATCAACACAATGATACACCGGAAGTTAATCTTCTGTATCTCTATGTATCGATTCAATGGTTCTCCATAAAACATTATCCTCAACTTGACCGGTTATGCGCCTATGACACACGACACGCATAGATAAACGTCAATATTTATTTCCTACCGGATTTTTATTTGAGCATTCGTATCAAAAGCGGCCCACACTTAAGTGCGACTGGAAGGTGATAAAATTAGCACTTTATGTGTGCATGTATTTTTATTTGCTTAACGGTCATTTACCTTTTATATTTGGTTAGGTTTTGGACAACATCATCCAAATGATCGGCGTTGAGTACCGAAAACGGTAAAGAAATGGCTTTGCCGCTTATGACTACGTAGCCTTTCGTCCAACGAAACCCGGGCGATTTCGATGGGTGGCGGGTAAAGACGGCTCACGGGCGAGGGCGGAGCTTTTTAAATTTGTCAGTCTGCCGTGGGTGAACGCCTCGTCTGCTGTAGTTCTTATGATTGTAATGACTCATTTTGGTAAGTGTCTGGATATCGGTGTCCCGCTTTAAGATATATATTGTTTGCATAATATTGCACATGTATGCATGTTCAATGAAAGGAGCTAAATGTAATAATCATATTTGGAACGTTTTTAGCTTTAGTGTCTCACTACCATGTAACACGAGTAAATTATGTCAAAGACAGAAAGGAAATTATTAAAGTCATGAACATATAAAATCATTACTCCAAGCTGCACTCATAAGACATAAAATCTAGATACCGACAAACACAAAGAATGAATATCATACTGTCGATTACTCATCTCATACATTTTCCTCTGCTTTAACATTATCAGGTAATAGCGGAAAAAGTAGCCGTCACGTTTCAAATTATTTTTTACAGGAACCGCCTTTTTGACGTGCTCTCGGCCGATAGTAATCTCTTGAGACCACTTCGCATCGGCCGGCATCATAGTGTATTAGCTAAATTGGTTTTGTGTTGGTTTAGCAGCGGTTTTCTGTTCATTTTTTAATGGACCAAAGTCTGTCACAAAGCTAATATTCTTAACTTAAAGATTCACTACCAGATCTAAATATAAAATGTATTGTGTGGCTAATACATACAACTATAATAATATTCTATGTATAATTTATGAGCTTTGTTGCATGTTCAAACTTTAAAACAATGTTTGTATTATACCTATGGATCAAATATACAATTACTTTAATTTGTATGTGTAATTTGAATCTGGGAATGATTAATGATGTATGATATTATATAATTGCAGATGATTTTTTTCCCCTTATACCCATCACGCATAACCTGAGAGTATGATTTATATTTTTTAACTCTCAAAATGCCAAAGTTCGCACAAGCCAATCCTTTCAACTGTAATTTATCGTGCGTTTACAATATTGTTTAGGGATTATGTACCAGTTGTAATCTTATACTATTCAATGTTATGTAGTAGTGTAAGTTGAGTGAACCTTTGGCTTAGTGCCAAAAATGCTAACATGTTGTCTACGTGACAAAAATGGTATGAAATTGCTTTCACTAACTTATTCAATACTCTTTCTAAATATAGATCATCTTTATGTATATAATTCTTCTGTGCGTCATGCTGTAACTTTGGACCGATTTTAACGTTGTTTTTTTTTGTGTTTCTTTAGGTGGATTCGAGAATGGTTTAGACTAACAATTGGATCCGGTCGATGATGCTGTACTCGGGCTATAGGATTTTATTTCCTTTTTAGGGCAGGATAAATTATAATTGTTTCACGCTTTCAGTGAGTGCCTTTTGGTTCGCATTTCTATAAAGTCCATAAATATTTCAATATTTTTAACTCGCCTTCCACAAAAATATAAAATGAAATGTTCGCCACCCCTAATACATTTTCGTCGTATGATGTCATGAGTTTGTGGTGCAAAATTATGGTTTAATTCGAAACAACGTGACCGCGTAACGAGAGCGTGAGCGTTAAATATGCGAGCAGTTTGTCTCCTGTGTTGCGAAAATCTATTTTGCCGGCACGAACTTCGTGTTGTCATATAGGAAATACAGCAGGCAAAGTTGCGTTAGCTTTGAGGGGAGAAACTTCGACCTCCGGTTGAAGGTATTGGCAAAGATGGAGAGGGAAGTTTGCTTTGTTTTAGCCTCTGTGTTGCTTGGCTAACTTAACGTAGCATTCCTGGTTGTATTTAATTATTATTAAACATACTTTAATAAGAATGTAGGCTTTTGTTACTTAGTTCATCTGGTGGTATGTAGTTATAGTAGATCACAATATGTTTCGAAAATAATTTGAAGTCAGTAGCTTGAATGTTGGAGTATGCTAAAAAATGTCTGTCCGCTTAACGAAAAAGTACCTTTAAGTTGACGCAACTGAATACATATTTGTTCATAATTTACCACCAAACCAATGGATGAAAAAAGAACCAACCTTACACGAAGTGACAGTCATCGGAAACAATTTTCAAATGGCATGCAATTTGTACAAACGGTTTGTACCGGTACAACCATTACGCGACAGCAAATTAGCTCTGTGGGGAGGTAGCGATTTTTATGGACAACCATTGTGATTTTTTCGCGCCAAACCAGCCAAGCGTGGTAATGGACATGCTATAATATTGTGCGGTTAATGTACCACTTGTCGACTTTTTATCTGAATCATATCAGATATCTCCACAAATGGGTTATTGCAATTAAATGGTGCGGGAGGCCGCGAAATATCTATTGATTTTTTTGTCAACTTCATTTTGCTTTGGCGTGCACTTTTTTTGTCTGTTTCGTCGATTCCAGGAACGTATGACGGCTTCCGTGTGAAGGCGTTGGTATTTTGAAACTCGTGCCCAGCTGGTGGTTATAATAAAATAGATCCTGATTTAATTTTAATAAGGTTGCGATTAACATGTTTTTATAACTATGTACTGTATAGCAGATAAAAATACCTAAGGAGAAAAACTGGCAACTTCACAATGACATATGACCCGCATCGTGCCAGATAAAACCATTCCAGTACGACGCAACCACACCTCTACTTACACGCATAAAGATGCCATCGCTTCTGCCTACGCGCCTAATTCTAGCCTAAAAATAACAAACTCAGGTATATGGTTACCGGCGTTTATCTACCACCAACCGCCGCGGTATATGGAACGGTTAAGTTATTAGGGGCTTCCTCAATTTAACATCATTGCTGATATTCTTAAGAACCGGTTTTGTGTGGTCCGTTGTTCGAGCGCGCGCGAGTATGAATTTAGAACGTAATTTACGCATTAGTGCGTACGTTATGCATTCATTATTCACTTTGTGTTGTTAATAGTTAATGGCTGATGACACACACGTGGTCTCTGATCTGGATCATCGTGAGTGCTTAGTGTATAATTTGAATTACAGTCTGGGCTGGCATAAATCTCGGTCTATCGTCGATATCGTAATGATTATTTCTAATTGAACAATAATGTGTTTGAATTTAGAGCATGCGCCTTAAATTAATTGTACTTTCTCCATCATTATCCTTAGCTACAAGACGTTCGTGGTTGAACATTGTCCTCTCTCAAGAATTTTTTCTCCCGCACACACTCTCACTCCTTTATCTCCTTAGGATTCCTCCCAGAGGCACAACTAGTGCACACGATTTTTGCCACGTGTATTCTTTCCCATGGTGTGATCTAGAATATTTCCTCGCTAGGCCGTATTATTGCCGCCCTGTGGATTGGGGGCGTTTGGAGAATTCCACCACGATATCCCCTGCCTGTCGTAAAAGGCGACTAATAGGGGCCACCGGGGGTCGCGGGTGGGCGAAAGGGGCCGGCCGTAAGTGGCAGATAGGCCTCACGCTACCGTTGACGCTGGAGTCGTCCTCGGAGCGCGGGGGATTCTGAGACCCCCCCCCCCCCCAACAGGAGACGGGCCGCACTAGCGGTACGCGCAGGGGCGGTTGCGGACGACAACTTAGACGTGAGTCGGAGGAAGCAGCCGTCCCTAATGCGCCGAAGATGGCCACCGCGGAGTTTGGTTGGTATGCCGTGCGTTGTACATAGGTTAGGGACTCTGCCCGGCAGTCGCCCGATGATTTTATCTCTCCGGGCGGCTCAACGTCGGGTCATAAGGCACGGTGAACTCAACATAACCGCTCAGTCGTCCCCCTTTAAGGCTGGGCGGTAGTAATAAGTCACTTTCTCCGCGTAAAAAAAAGGCCGTATTATTCAAAATATAAATACACCATAACCGTCTGCTTATAACTTGAGCCGCAGGTGTAGCTGTATGTAACCAGTAAATTGCTCATACATGTCGTTCAAGTGAGCTAAAAGGGACGGTTTTTTTTCGCATCGAGCTGTGTTTGCCGATGACTTCGGCGCGACTTTGTGACGTCACCGTTCGCCGTGGGCCATTACTCACGCGCACTTTTTGTTTTGCGCAAACCACTAATGATTATATTGATATGGGTTTAGGCCGGTAGAGAGCCGAAGCTCTGTGCTATTTTACTGTCGAGTTTTGCAGCGTTTATTTACTTTGCTTCATTGCGCCGGGTCCTTTCTTCCTAAGCATATTTTTGTTTTCATAAAACTTGATGATGCTGGACAAGTCGTCGCTTGACGGTAGATGCTAAAACTGTTCTTACTCGTAAGTTGTAGCTACACAGAAGTTAGTGCGTTCATCCTGATGGCTGAGGCATAGATGAATTTCGTGTGTCCATTTATTACACTAGTTACAATCTCCTACACACCGGTGCACAACAGTGTTTGAACCCGGATGCTTGGTGGCAGAAATAGACGATGACGATGTACACAAGCGGAACTTTTATACGAATGACCACCTACGCGATTTGTCAACGTAAAGTTTGAAATCCATGTACTTCCGTGTTACCTATTCTTTTCCTAGTACGGCTAATCCTCCATTTATTCCTCCTGAATATCCTTTGATTTCGAGTTAACAAAGGCTCGCACCATCCCGGCATCAGCTTTCACCGCTTTAATGCCTAATTGTGCCAAATTGCGAGGGCCGTCTTGTTTCTTATCTACTTAATTTATCTATTTAGCTCCAGAAATAGGAGCTGACGTTAACTCTAGTGCCGTCATAATAATCTGTACGCCCTTGTACGCTGGCTTGATGTAGAGTAAGTGTAATTATGGAACGGACACTAGAAATTGACCCATGTTCATGAGAGTCCTATAAATGTATTTAATTAAAAAATCAGTTAATTCAATGATACGATTATTTTATATAAATAATAATAAAAGCGTGTTAATAATCTATACTAATATTATAAAGCTGAAGAGTTTGTTTGTTTGTTTGTTTGTTTGTTTGAACGCGCTAATCTCAGGAACTACTGGTGCGAATTGAAAAATTCTTTTTGTGTTGAATAGACCATTTATCGAGGAAGGCTATAGGCTATATAACATCACGATGCAACTATTAGGAGCGAAGAAATAATGGAAAATGTGAAAAATGCGGGGAAAATTATTCATCCTTGAGGGCTTCCATTGCGTGCGCTGCGAAAACGGTTCAAGATACCAAAAATATATGTATGAATGAATTATTCCTCTTGAAATGATCTAAAAAAAAGTCCGCGACAGTATATGTCTATCTTTTAAAATAAACTCTCTAGAACCGTTTTTATGGTAATCAAATTTGGTCAAAATTAATGCATTATTTGTTAAGAGTTTTATCAACGTCATAATATTAATCTTTATACAAATAAATGTGTTGGATAGAGTGATTCAACGGGAAGGTTTTTATGTATGTACTTTTAGCCCGGAAAAACTTATTAACGCGGGCGAAGCCGTGGGCAAAAGCTAGTAATATATAAAAAGCGTGGGGTTGTTATGTGTGTTTTTACTATCTTTTTACTTTTTTAGGACTATCAACGTTGATGTAATTTTGATATGGAAATACTTAGTTTTATTCTAATAACTGTATTCGTGCAGTGCGGAATCGTGGACAAAATCAATTACAGACCAAAACAAGACACGGAAATAAATAGAACAAAAACTGATAATTGCAATGCGTATTCTATCTTTATTACTGCAATTTTTTTTTATTTAGCAGTTTTAAATGATCAGTGAAATAAATGCATGACTACACGCTACACAGCCGCGGTAGGTCTATAATTTAATTATGTTCGTACTCAGGTTTTACCAGGATGTTAATTTGTGCGTTTATAATTGAACAGTATATTTCTGGTTTCTTAAAAAAATGTATCGATACTGGCTGCAATTATGTCTTCCAATAAAGGAAATAATTAGTTTTGATTCAAGAACGAAATATATTTATTATAACGTTCCAGTAAATAAAGTAATAGTGGGGTTGTAGTTGAATTTCTGCTCCTCCCTTATAACGTAGAAGGAAGTACCTACTGTTGCAGTTCGAAACTTCCCGAAATTGAGGTCCAAGCTCTATAATAACAGTCCAGACTGAAACCACTTATTTTACAAAAAACACTGCAGCTTCGCCCGCGTTAGTAGCCATAGAGCTCTGGAATAATGTAAATTCCTATTAGTAAAAGAATGTTCATAATCGAAGTATATCTAGCAAGACAAACAAACAAACACACAGTACGCCTTTATCCCTGAAGGGTTTGGTAGAGGGGCAACTAATGCAACAAGGTTTCACCAAGTGCGTTCCGTCCCATGACGTGATAGGGGGCGAGCCTATCTCCATGTAGGGCACAAATTCCAGACTTGGGCCTGATTGTGACTAGTGAGCCGAAAAATTACTATATAAAACTTAATGTCTGACATACATTAATACTATAATATATGTATACTCTGATGTATGGTACTATTAGAAACCGTAACGGTTTTGATTTAAATAAATATGTACTAATGATTTTACAGAAATACTTTCACAAAAATATCACCAAGCAACCGACTGGCACGAAATGTCAAACATTCTATGTATTTAAGCAAAAACTGTAGATCGCGTCACAAATACCGTCACAAAAAATATTATTGCTCTAGCAGTACCTTGTAACAAATTAATCATATGTAACCCGATGATCGCGTATCAGAAGCCACATTAGTATAAACAATCCGAGCAGCAATGACGCAGATTTTACTTTCTTTTATGGAGCATGATTAGCGGCGAGTGAGGAGACCGCAGCACGCAGGGCGTCGGAAACCCCGCGTAAACCGCAGGTGATCGTGGTCTGAAAGTATGGAACTTACTAGAAAAAGGTTTTGGAATAGAATGGTATTTGAAAATGATACTCGATATATGATATTTAAATGTTTGAAAGAGAAGATGAAAATGATACAATAAAGGTATATTTTTCAATTTCTTACGTTTAGTATATTATGCGATAAAATAAACATAATGAAACAATAAAAAATCAATAGATTAAAACATCTTTTTACCTAATGGTTTTTAATTTATGTGAAAATTATAACAGTAATTTAAAAGTGGCATCCATTTGTAAACTACAATATTTTACAACGATACTCGTGCATTCCGTATTTTTCCTCTGTAAAATTTAATTAAAACACGGGGAGGGACGTCCCTCCATTTACAAATCCTACAATCAGATTAATAAATACGTCGTAAAAATACGTAAACGTGATATTATTCAGATGCATTTTACTGTTAGAAAATATTGTCGCATAAAATTATCAAGTCCATAAAATATTTATGCAGCATGTTCTATTTCACGTTTAATAGTTTCATAGGATTTAAATACGACGGCAATTTACACGCAATAGTTAATGTCTGTTTAGTTATTGTATATGATTCTAACGAATAACTTTATCGCACATTATCCCTGGTATGAAGGTTTGGGCTGCATAATCTAGTATTTCAACAGAAATGTGTAAAAAATATTAGACTGCCTCGGTGGCGTAGTTGTATTATGGTACGACCGCAATGCTCTCGGGTTCGATTCCCCGGTCGGGCAAAGTGATGTTGGATTTATCTATTCAGTATCAGAACGGAGTCTGGAATTTGTGTCCGATATGGTGATAGGCTCGCCCCCATCACATCATGCGATGGAATACGCACGGCGAAAACTGGGTGCGCTAGTTGTGTCTATGCCTACCTCTTGGGGATAAAAGGCGTGTGTGTGTGTATTTTGAATGTGTCACATGTACACTGAAACAAAATAAGAGGAAAATTAGGGGGAGTATAAGAGGATGCAGTAGATACAAATGAGTGAAAACTTCCACATATAAATCTTACATAGATCGGAGCATTACTCAAGTCTCATTTTAGATTAGAAGAACGTTCCGAGTGCAGTTTCATACTCTTGACCAGCTCTTAGAATTGAAGTGGCTTTATATACCTCACGATAAAATGGGGGACGAAAAATGCTATTAAAATTGAGGAATGAATTATGACTTAAGAAGCGAGTGGCAACCTTAATGAACATCTATCCAACCCCTAAAAAGGGGAGTGACGAAGCTCTTACAACAAAACTTAAACTGACGTCTTAATGAATGCGGAATGTTAAAAAGTTGTGTAATTAGTGCGCATCATCCCCCTTCATGTAAATTAACCTTCTCATTGGATATTTATCTTCGAAATTCAGGGGACAAGTTGTGTCGTTGAGTGCAACCCCTCGTGTTAGGGTGACACCCCTGGCTGTGTGCCCCTTTTGTTTGCATAAGGTTGTGAATTAAATGCTGCTGGATGCGTCTAGGTACGTTTAGATTTTGTTTTGAATACACAAAAACCACATCATGTGTTATATTGGTGGCATAATTTTTTATATTGAATTATTAATATTTATTTTTGAAAGATATTTGTCTTAATTATTGTATGATTATATGTGGTTTTACTATAATTTAGGAGTAAAATTTGTGGTAAATATTGTAATGGGTCAAGATTATTAGCAAAATTAAAATGATAACTATTGTTTCGACATTAGACAGTTTACTAAAAGTATGCCATTATTATTATTGTAATGCTAAGGTTGGCTTGTTTTTTATCCGTTCATACTATAATCCTACTATAGTAATATAATAATCATAATAATCCTACTAATATTATAAAGGCGAAAGTTTGTAAGAATGTATGGATGTCTGGATGTTTGTTCCTCTTTCACGCAAAAACTACTGAACGGATTTCGATGAAATTTGGCACACGGGTAGATCATGTCCTGGATTAACACATACGCTACTTTTTATCCCGAAAAATATAAACCGGGACTTTTATCCCGGAATAACTTTTTAACGCGGGCAGAGCCGCGGGCAAAAGCTAGATAATAATAACGGTTTATTTATGAATTAATTGTGAGAAAAATTACATCAACAACGTGTCGGTTGGTCAATTAAAAGCCGCTACCAGATAAAACTGTAATTAGTTGATTTATAGAATAAATGGTGCTAAATAAGTCATCAAGATATCCTACATATTATACAGATAGATGCAAAATAGCTCAATATTTAAGTAATAACAGTTTTATTAAAAAATTACATTAATTTACTCCGCTTTTTTGCACTATTAGTCACGGGCATGGTGTATATTTTACAAATGTCTTGTTGCAAACACTTTACACGAGTCCTCCTGACTAGTAACATTGACAGATGTATGCTTTTTCCACTAAATAAAATACATGCGACGCGTTGACACCGAGTTATTTTTGCGTTCAGGTGAGCGAATTTTCTAGAATTTGTACTAAGATATTTTGGTTGTAAGACGTTCTAGGTCATAGGTGGTAGTGGTATATATTTTTATATTTCGTTCTCAACCTGAAAATAGACGTACGCCAATGAAAGCTAAACAGTGGGGCTAGGACGTGAAAAAAAAGCACGATGCGTCCCCGCTTCGTTTTGTTGTGATTGGTTGAGAGACTGACGTGTCGGTCTCTCGATCGATCACAAACATCAAAATACCGATACGTCAGTCACTCAACCAATCACAATAAAACGAAGCGGAGACGCATCGTTTTTTTTTTCACGTCCTAGCCCCACAGAAACGTGATAGCTTTGTTGTTTACATTCTGTCCTTATTCTGGTCTACTGATTTATCAAATGAAGATACTGCAAGGTGGGCGTGGTTGAGCGATCGAATATTCTACGGATGTTTATTTTGTATGGTTATTATCATGTTTCATGCACTCACGCGTGTGGCTATTGCTAGAACGAAATCAAATCACGACTAGAGACCGGTTATTAATGAAATTAATTACTTTATCGCTTAATTTGTTTCCTGAAATATAATTATTATTTACGACTTTGGCCGTAACAAACGCCGCTCACTGCCACTTCCTACACACAATGGATCGCTGTACGCGAATGCAACATTTTGTACAAGTGCATTTAATGTTGCGAGTTTTGTATGAGTCACAGCTCCACCGTACATGGAAGCCGGTACGTGGGTGTTTCGCGTCTTACAGTATCACATTTGTAGGAATTCACCGGTTGAGAGTATGATGTCATCGAACACAATATATCCGTCGATCGGATACGAAAGATGAAAGAGTACTGACACTGTTTGCTGGAATAACATTTTTATAAGTGTTTTTGTTTGGTGAGCGTTGCCATGTATTTGAAGTATGGTATGATGTTATGCTAGATATTAGTTGTACAGGAAAGCGGTAGGAAGCATGACGATTCTTAAGATCTTTTTTCTCTTTTCATGTCAAGTAGTCAAGCTTAGTAGGTATATAAAAATCATGATTGCTTTGAAGAAAAGTAATCAGTTAAATTTAACAATAGAAGTAACTTGAGATAATAATATGTTCACTGCAATATATGACTCAAAAATTCATCATAAATTTGCATTTGTATACCAATGTAATACAATTAATAATTGAAAAACAAGTTGTACAAGTAACGTAATATGTCGGGGTGAAGTAGTTAAATTGATGGATTATAATAAAATTTTGACATAAATTTAGGTGAAAATAATTGACTAATTGTATATAACAAGACAATCTTGAAAGATATTTGTATCAATCCGATTCTTCCTTTGATTCAGGGTTCATCGCAGGGCACGAAGCCAAACGAGTTGAAACTGTTGTCGACATTCGTTTCATAGCTCGCTTTATTCATGTAAATACGTATTATAACTCTTTTTGATCTTAGGACTCAGTTTGTTTGATTGGAAATTAATTTTCCTAACAAAATTTAAGGGAAATAGGTAAAGTACCTTTTAAACTAAATAAAGTATTATTTCATTACTATATGAAATTGTAATTTGTCTTATAAACATTATCTATAAAATCACCAGAGCTAATAGAAAACCTTAAACTGGGGTAATAGTAAATTTTACGTTATCCGGGTGATAAAGAGCAATAATTTATCTATACTAATATTATAAAGCTGAAGAGTTTGTTTGTTTGTTTGTTTGAACGCGCTAATCTCAGGAACTACTGAACCGATTTTGAAAATTCTTTCACTAATAGGCAGCTACTTTACTCCTGAGTGCTAAAGGCTACTTTTTATCCCGGGAAAATATTTTTATCCCGAAAAAACTTTTTCACGCGGGCGGAGCCGCGAGCACTACTAGTGTCTTTAATAAAATCTTTTCACTTCCGTATTCTCCCACCTGAAAACATTCCATACACATGTTCTAACACATGAAATTATCATAAGCTCTAAATATCATCTCTGCCGCGAAGAAATTCGATCTCTCACACATCCTTACTAGCAAAGCTCTAAATTACGTACATGATAAAGATTATGATGCAGTTATGTCCATTGTTATGGAAGGTAGTGTGGGTGGTGATACCAGCCCGGGAATAGCGGTTAGCCCATGTTTTTACTATCCAATCGACGCAAAATGTTGCCGAAATAACAATGAAGACCCGGTTATGCGTGCGAAAACATTCGCGCGTTCAAATTTCAAATCATTTAATTAGGCTCCTCAGCGCACTTTTACACGTCATTTTTAACAATGTTTTTAGAAACTAAAAGATTCTACCAGTACTTCGGAAAGCCCACTGACCTGAGAAGACGCACTAAGAAACTCAGCGTAGGTCTTTTATTGTTGACTTGTTTTTTAAATATATATATTTTACAAATTGCAAGAAACAATATAAATTTAATTTCAAAGACGTTGGTTTTCGTATCTAAGGAATAAAATACACTCGTTACGTTGCTAGTCATGTTGAGCGTCACATTCAGCGGTATGTACTATTTTATATATTCCACTTTATCAGGAAAAACATGATTGTATATGTGAAATGTCGTATTTGTTTTACTAGTTACGACAGACTCGGTGGCGCGGGCGGTAGAAATGCCGCTGATCCAAATGTTTACTCATAATAAAAATAATACCAGCCCCGTATTATATACTGTCCCACTGCTGGGCACGGGACTCCTCTACGACTGAGAGGGTTTAGGCCTTAGTCCACCGCGCTGGCCTAGTGCGGGTTGGTAGACTTCACATATCTTCGAAATTCTTATAAAGAACTTCTTAGGTATGCAGGTTTCCTCGCGATATTTTCCTTCATCGTTAAAGCGAACGATAATTGATAAACAATACACACGTAACTTTGAAAAGTCAGAGGTGTGTGCCTTGGGTTTTGGCCCTCCGAACATTGTCTCGGTAGACTGTTCCATTCCCAACTAGGCTATCGTCTACAAATTTTCACCTATATGATTATAATTATTAATAGTCAAATATGGTTTTGGATAACGAGGAACTAAGTAAATATATTTGCTAACACAAGACTTAATAGTTACATATGCGGTGTTCTATTCCATGATATATTTAGTTATATTGCGTGTCAGAATTGGCATCATTAACAATGCTCTTGTTTAATCTCGCACAAGGGATCCAGATTACTGTGCAGTTATTTTCATTGTTGTACGGGTGTGGGCGGCGCAGCAGCCCCGGGACCAACCGTTATAAAGACGCAGCTCTCGCGAAATTAGATAAGCGAGGCGGGACGTGAGCGATGGCGGTTTTGACGTGTCAGTTGTAAGACTGTGTCTGTTTTGTTAATTTTGTTTTATTGTTTGTTATGGCGTTCGCTAGATTATTGATAGTTACTACTGGCTACATCCATGCATATATTAACCTGTGTAATAATCAAACTGTAAAATATATTAAAAAAATGGAAGAAAATCATGGCAATTGATGACGAAAAAATTAAGCCCAGAGTTTCTTTCTGCCTCTCTTCGGGTCCTCATCGCTTAGGTAGCTAGTGAAAAGCTAGGCTAGGTAGGTTAGATAGGGTAGGACCTCTATTATCCTCGCCGGCGAAGACAGTGGCGTTTCCTTTCCTCGTGATGTTAAGATGCTCTTTCCTTTTCTTTTATATCAGCTCCACTTCTCCTTCCTATTCCTATCAGCTCGTGCTGGTTGTTCGATGTTTAATATAGGTAATTTAAATTATTTAATTAGTATATGTACCTTTGTAAATGTGTTATTGTCACTACCTTGTAATGAGTTAGTTGTCATAAGTGCTTTTTTTATAAGCCTACTTGATTAATAAATGATTTTATTTTATTTATTTATTTTCACCTTGATGCACCTTTTTGTAAGCTTCAATCGGTTTAGAATTGAAACTTTGTATGTTACAGATTCTATTTTCAAAACATCCGTACTTATATTATAGGTAACTTTTGGGACCGATTTCACCGCTTGCTGATAAACGCTATTCGCCACATGAACGTATAAGCCGTCCAAATACAAAGCACATTCTAATTTTAACTCCCAAATAAATGATAATGAAATGAGTACTATCTACATTAGCTGTTTAATACGATTACTGTCAAATAAAATTTATTTGAAACCTGTGAAACAGGCCTACAGCGTTAGTAGTGTACTTTCGCAAAATCGACCGAGATGAGACATTTTAGACTCATCCATCTCAAAACATACACGAGTTCAATTTCAAAGTTCCCGTCGGATGAGCGCTAATGACGTGCTCATTAACCGCTCGTCGGCCGGTGATCGGATCGGTAACCGCTTCATTAAGAGTTACCAACATCTCCCGGTTGATCGACGTCGAACGTGCGCTGACGCGATACCGATCTTCTGAAAGTTACTACAAGTCTTTGTGTTAAGGATGTGGTGTTTTTATTGTAGATTGGGTTATAATTGGAGGTTAAGAGTAAGCTGTCATATAACTATATAAGGGGTTATCTGGTAACAATTGATCTCCTAAGCCCGTGGATGACCACAGGGATAGAGGAACCATTGCTGACCTTAAAAGAATGGATGGGGATTAAATAACTGGGAGGTTATATTTTGAAAAATTGTATTCTGGAAGCTCGGTTTTACTTAACCTACTTACTAGTATTTTAATTGATGAAAAAAGTGATAATAATTACAACATTCATTTAGTGACAGCATGGACAAAGTCAAAATCGTGGGAGCTAATAAATTTAAAGCATAAAGTCAACTAGTGCAGCGCGGAGAACTTAAAACGCAAAGAAAGAATGGATTACAATTACTAAAATGTTCATGTTTTCTCATTCCGAACAATGCGTGTACATTTCAACAAGAGAATCACGCGAGCGTTAAAACTAAATTCATATTTACATACAAACAAGACGGTCTCACTTATAGGCCATGAGAAACTAACTGTAATATAAAAAATATAGTTTCGAAAATAAAATCGGTTACATTTCAACAAATAATATAAGGTAAGCTAATCCAATGTTGGCACCTTTAACTCTTATATCATAGTACATTTATCAGATTACTTTGAAACTGCTGATAAATATTTACTAAAAATATGGTTTGGATTTCGATCAATCGTATTTTAGTTAAAAAAAAAAAGCTGGGGTGCCCATACATTAGATCACATTATTACATTTTTAATTTTATTACGTTATTTAATAGGAACATTATTTAAATGGCTTTATTTCTTCATTTATATCCCGTATCTCCAATACGATTGTTTCACGATGCATGTTTCAATAACGGTGCAGACCGCGCCGGCGCCGCTGCGCCCACTCGCAAAACTCAAATGCTAGAGTGCTATGCAAATAAAATCGACACGTGTATAGCTGGAGGTGTGTCTGTTTGTGTGTTATTGAGGATTAGTATTGGAAACAAAAACCTGGTCAAGTGCAAATTGGACTAGTACACTAAGTGCTGCGTATCCAAATTCTTAACATCTTTCTTGTTATTTGCTCCGATAGTCGCTATAGTCCTACTATCCTACTAATATTATAAAGGCGAAAGTTTGTAAGAATGTATGGATGTTTGGATGTTTGTTCCTCTTTCACGCAAAAACTACTGAACGGATTTCGATGAAATTTGGCCCACGGATAGATCATGTCTTGGATTAACACATAGGCTACTTTTTATCCCGGGAAAACATAAAGCGGGACTTTTATCCCGGAAAAACTTTTTAACGCGGGCGGAGCCGCGGGCAAAAGCTAGTAATACATAATACATATTATTCTCTGAAAATATAATGTTCTTACTTCACTGCCTAGTACAGTGAATATTAGAGGCCTATAAAGAATAGACAGAAGACTAGACTGCGAAGTTTAATGATATAGTACCATTGGTAGTTGATATTTGTTAGTTTGTATCCTTTAGTTTTCCACTAGAAACTCAAATTCAGCTCGTTAAAAATAATAATAGTATCTGATAAAATTCGTCTGACAGGTGGAGACGCGAGTCGCCGCTAGTTTCACAATAAAGTGCAACTCATGTTGTGTGCGGTACATGAAGAGATTATTACAAAGTGGTAGTGGCTTGGTTGGTATTATAAGGAGTAGGTTATGTGCTTTCAAAGCCGGAAGTAGTTATGGAACGGATGAGTGTTAAAAGATAACCCGAGGTTAACTGAAATTAGACCAAATGATTTATCAAACCGTTTAAATGTAAAATATAGTCCCAACTAGGTGAGGCTCGCTGCTACGCCCGCGTGAAAAAGTTTTTCCGGGATAAAAAGTAGCCTATAGCGCTCAGGAGTAACGTAGCTTTCTATTAGTGAAAGAATTTTCAAAATCGATTCAGCAGTTCCTAAGATTAACGCATTTAACCAAACAAACTCTTCTTTATAAGTATAGATCTATAAAACAGAAAAGCATAAAATAATTTTATGTTTATTCATAACCCATGATCTAATAAAAATGAAACATTTCTCGTTTCTATAATTTAAATATTTTAAATTCGTCGTTTGAATTTGCATACATAAACAAATGCCTGTTATAATCGCATTACGAATAATTTTACATAATACAACGAGATTAATCAATCCAGCCAGTAACCCTTTGAAACACGACGCAAGGGTCCCGGAGCCCTTTTCAATGCACTAATCACGTAATGGCGTATTTGCACTGCGGCTCAGGGCGGACAAAGGATTTCTGTCGCGAGGGTCCCAATCGAACTTTCAAATTTTATCGAACGTTGCGAGTGTTTGGAGGGTTGACCTTAATAACTCGAAATTAAGATATATAATGGTATTTCAGATTGTAAATAACTTACTAAATAACGGTATTTGATAAAGATTTTTGTTTATTTATTTATTTTTTATTTATTTAATTCCCAAAAAATATATTTCACATAATAAGGTTTTGGTCCCCTGGCACCCAAACTAGGTTAAACCTGTATTTTGGGCGACAGTGTTCCTCCGCAAGTATACATGATTTGGGATTTATATCTATATTAGTAACATTTTAATCTGCTATGGAAATCTAATTTTTTTTTTTGTTTTATTATGGGTAATGTGTGCGCGTGTGAATGTGTGTGTGTGTGTGTGTGTGTGTGTGTGTGTGTGTGTGTGTGTGTGTGTGTGTGTGTGTGTGTGTGTGTGTGTGTGTGTGTGTGTGTGTGTGTGTGTGTGTGTGTGTTTGAAATGTGTTTGTTTTAGAATTCAGGAATTTCAAGTAGAGGAGAAGAGGCTTTCTATGTCGTCATATGTTTGTTCCATGAGCCATGGCTGTACTTTGTTTTTAGTTACGTGCTTGTTAAGTCTATATATGGAGAGAATTTTATTAATTTTATTGTATAGCTTAGAACTAAGATAGTAAAACTGGTGTTCCATAAAGTTGGTATGATGTATAATAGGAGGGAAAACAATGTCAGCTCGACGCTTTTCGGATGTTATTAATGGTTCTCTGTGTTTTCTTAGTATACACTGTAGTACATATAATTTTCTCACCGATAGCACTTTACAGTTTTTATATAGTTCCGTTAGTTATTTGTTTATTTCGTTGCAGTCACGTTTTTCGTTCTTTAAAGGTTAAAACTAGTTTGTAGCTTTGAGTTTGATAATTAAGAGTAATTTCATACTTACTTTATAAACGGTACGATGGTATACAGGTAACATAATAGCCAATTTCACAACTTCAATATCATACCATACCAGCCCTGTATTATACTGGCAGACTTCACATACCTTCGAAATTCAGAGAACTTTTCAGGTATGCTGGTTTCCTCACGATGTTTTCCTTCACCGTTAAAGCGAGCGATAATTCACAAAGAATACACACATAATTTTTAGAAAAGTCAGAGGTGTGTGCCCTTGGGTTTTGAACTTGCGGACATTCGTCTCGGCAGTCCGTTCCACTCTCAACTAGGCTATCGCCGCTACTTCAATGACTGATTAATTGTCTACATAAGAAATAACTTTTCCGATAATGACATACATAAAAAAAAACTATTATACAAGTTATTTTAAAATAAATAAAGCCAACCGTCAATACTCGGTGTTTCACGGAATTACATAAAAAACGCAAAAGGTCTTAGGTCGTACACCTGGATAACCCCGAGCGCATAACTGTACACAGGTAATAACAAAAGTATTTGTTTCAAACGCGTACAACCATTGTCGGCGCTCGGCTGCGAGGTGCAAATGCCAAAACTTGCAAATTATACTGCGCGTGACTGAACTTTGAGCAACGCAATCATTGCCAAAGCAACACTCATCAAACATTACACAGGCACGTATCGAGGGGCCGGGAAGTAACGCAAATTGGTTTTATTTGATCGTAATAAGACTGAATATGGATGAGTGGTGAAATACTACGAAAGGCGTATTAAGGTTTATAAAAATGTGGTCGGAATTATGTATTGTTTTAGAAGAACTAACTTTAATGATCCCTAAATGCTGTAGGTAACGATTATAAATTTGACGTGGGTACTGGTTTCCATTCCCTTAAACTTACAGAAACGTTTAATATTTAATATTATATTATGTTGTAAAATGTACAGGTTACTGATAAAAACCCGAACTACCTAAATGCACACATCTAGGCAAGCCTAGACATTAGTCAAAACAAATGATAACTGTGCAACATACTACGATGTCAGTAACACAAACAATAAATTCTTTCTATACACAGTCATCCCCTTTTTAATCGACACAAATAAACGATTAAGGACCTCCGCCCCCACAGAGACGTCTGATTCCCGACCTGCGCGGCCCGTACCTGAGGTGTTATTACTTAGCTAATGCCAGGCTTAAGGAGCCATGTTGAAACTTAACCAACTTGCTTGGTCAAATTGATTCGTTGAGTTATGATCACGAAGGGAAAATGAAAACAAAACGCTTAATAACAATTAGTTCTGTCAGTTGCTGAATAATTTAAAGCGCCAATATACGTTTGAATTGTACTTAGCTGCTATTGTTTTATATAATGTTTTGTTAATAATTTAAAGAATTAAATACAGCAATTATTGTAAATTAATTATTTTCTCAAAAGTTTGCAGTAATGAAATTGCCTATTTACTGCTGAGTGCTGGCATGGCAACTATTTAAAAGCTGTCAAACGAAATCGTTTCGATTTGTGAAATGCAATCTAAAATATTTTTCGGTGAAGGTGAAAGTTGTTCGGAAGTTGAATGATATTGCCCATTTCCTGTGTGACAGAAAGGCACAGGTGTCTTATAATAATGGCACAACAAAACGCAATTCAAAATCAACATACAAACGTTTCCATTGGCGTGCGTGGACACCAATAACGAATAACAAGGAAGTTTAACACCAATTATCGCGACTAATACACGCATCAGCTGAGATCGGCAACACGTACGGTTCGTGCCCAGACTGCCAACTAGCCACCGCACGTGACCGGTATCAAACACATACAGATTTGAATAAATGAACGTCGCATCCCGGACCATTTGTTAGCGAGAGAGAAAGGTGTTAGATTCCTTGCGCCTGCTGCAATCATAAAGCCTAATCTAGCTTTTACCGGCTTTATTTGTGTGAATTCCGCTGACAGACTGAGCGGTTTCACTCCTAATCAAGTTGAAAGTGGAAAACGGTTCGGCTTTAGTTTCTTTTGTTTTGAGATTAGCTGATATGGAGTCAGGGTTTAAATGGTTGTGTTGTGCATTGTGCAACCATTAGCTTTCAGTAAATCATCTATTTATATATACATATGTATACTACAGCTATAGGAGTGTTATATTGCTTCTTTACTTTCGCTTTGTAGGTGCTGAATCGGCCTGCATTGCAATCTTTATAAAAATTCACACTGACTATATTTTTGCAATTTTAGTTTTAATCATTACGTAATATTTTTCAATTTATCTCAGCAAATAAGCGAGATTATACAACTTGTTTTCAATCGACTGCCTCGGTGGCGTATGTGTATTACAGTACGACTGCAAAGCTGAGGTCTCGGGTTCGATCCCCGGGTCGGGCAAAGTGATATTGAGTTTTTCTATTCAGTATCAGTCCGGAGTCTGGAATTTGTGCCCGATATGGCGATAGGCTCGCCCCCTATCACATCATGGGACGGAATGTCGGCGAAAAGTGGGTGCACTAGTTGCGCCTCTGCCTACCCCTTCGGGGATAACAGGCGTGAGTGTATATGTATATGTATGTTTTCAATCGAAATGTGGATATGACTCACACTTCAAAATTGCTTTTATGTATCTATCAGTGTTACAAAATCTTTTAAAGCACTTGTTGCATTCTCTGACTGAAATAATAAAAAAGAAAGTATTATGCCATATGGTTTATTGCATTCGCAAATTAGGGGTATGTACGTGCGTTTCGTATGCAATTTCATATTGTTTTTTTCATACTTTCAAACAATCCATTTGCGTCCGCATTTCTCTTAATCTTAACAATGTCATTATCCTTTTACGTTGTCATCGCGGGCATAAAATTCAAGCCTGGTAGAGAAAGTCGTCGAGATTGAAGCTTGTTGGTCGCGGTTCGTTTCCGGCGTGTATCGTTCGTGTCATCGGTCCGGGGAGATGATATCTGTCGTAACAACAGTTTTCACGCTCAGATTTATCTTTAACTGTGTTGTTTATGTGCCACTACGTTGGTGGTATGATGGTCGTGGAATCATATTGTGTTGTACTGTGTTAACTGCGAAGTCTTTAAACTCCCACTTTTAAACATGTTCCGCTATATACATTTATCTTAATGGTAACGAAAGTCGTCATCTATTTCATGCATGTTCCAGTATTGCAACAATTTACAATTATTTTCTTACATCGAAAATAAAAAGTCACCAATTAAGGAACACTAGTGACCATTATACAACAAATTTCTCCACGAAGTTTTTTGAATTAAAGTTCACTTGCATTTACTGTCCTGATAAAAGCTTATCTTTGAACTCATAAGGTTAATAAGATAAGCGCATTCAAAAGAATACTATTAACAATTTCAAGTACTTAGTTACCAGTTCACGGCGAATATTTGTGAACGACATCTCGTTAATTTAAGCCAATTAACATCTGCGTTCAAATGTTAATTGCCTCGTGTAATTTACGCTATTGCCGCGACACAATTATTTATAACCGCTAGCCGGTACCCGGTACTCGGTACCCGCAGTTGACTTATAGCCTGGCTCTGACGGAGTTATTTACAGGAGCTGGCTACCATAAATATTAGATAAAATGTGACATGGAAAAAATTATCTCTAAGAGGTATTGCGTAGTCGGTGATGTGATTTTTTCATAAGACTTATTTAAAGCGAAATATTTATTAATTATTTTATGCATCTGAAGGAGTTTTTTTAGACTCATATCACTAACGATTAGTGATGACAGAATTACAGGATATACAATGTCTTTACCTAAATCCATTTATCAAAAGTCCCGCATCTAAAATAATTATGTTTCTACCTACCTAACACCATTTATGCGTCTTGTTCACCAATTAAAGTAATAACATCCTACCTTAATCCTTTGATATTAAATCCTTAATAATAACATTGGCATAATGGTTCGTAGACCTTGAGTAGCCTTGAGCATTATTATACACAGTAGCCATTAACATACATACATACATACATACATACATACACTCACGCCTTTTTGTCCCCGAAGGCGTAGGCAGAGGTGCCACTAGTGCACCCACTTTTCGCCGTTATTCCGTCCCATGATGTGATAGGTGGCGAGCCTATCGCCATATCAGGCACAAATTCCAAACTCCGAGCTGATACTGAATAGAAAAACTCAATATCACTTTGCCCGACCCGGGAATCGAACCGGAGACCTCAGCATTGCAGTCATACCATAATACAACTACGCCACCGAGGCATTAGCCATTAAATATTTAAAATAACACATTACATATGCCAGTGCTGCCTACGATTCATCGTAACACGCGCGATTCATTAACCGTCATCCGAGATCATTACGATGATCGTATGACGAATCATTACACGCCTAATCCATAACTAGGAGGTGTTATACGCTCACGTGCATTTTAATTGAAATAATGTAGAAATATTGTGTATCTACTGTCCCATAGGCGTAGCCGTACGGTAATGCAATTGGCTTCCATTTCTGTAGCTGGTGTGAAGTAAATTGTTTCACTTACTCTATAGGTTCTTTTGTTTTATTATAATAAACTAGTCTGCTAATATATACTGCCAACTGCACAGCACGGACACTTATTACTGAGAGGGTTTAGGCCTTAGTCCACCACGCTGGCCTAGTGCGGATTGACTTACAGACGGATTCACATACCCTCAAAATTCTTATAGAGATTTCTCAGGTAGGTTTCCTCCCGATGTTTTCCTTCACGTCGTTGGTAGTGTTTCTTCATATCTGTTCTTCGTATATTGTTTTTGTTTAATTGCAAGTCGACATGAACAGGTGAGCCACTTGGTGTTAAATGTTGTCCACGGTAAATTCTCACCACACCGAAACAATCATGTTTATCGGGTCTAAAAATAAAGCAAAATGGATTACGGTTGTCGATACATGGACTTCCGAATATATCAAAACTAGCTTTTGCCCACGGCTTCGCCCGCGTTAATAAGTTTTTCCGGGCTAAAAGTACATAAAAACCTTCCCGTTGAATCACTCTATCCAACACATTTATTTGGATAAAGATTAATATTATGACGTTGCTACAACTCTTAACAAATAATGCATTAATTTCGACCAAATTTCATTACCATAAAAACGGTTCTAGTGAGTTGATCTTAAAAGATAGACATATACTGTCGCGGACATTTTTTTAGATCATTTCAAGAGGAATAATTCTTTCATACATATATTTTTGGTATCTTGAACCGTTTTCGCAGCGCACGCAATGGAAGCCCTCAAGGGTGAATAATGTTCCCCGTTTTTTTCACATTTTCCATTATTTCTTCGCTCCTAATAGTTGCATCGTGATGTTATATAGCCTAAAGCCTTCCTGGATAAATGGTCTATTCAACACAAAAATAATTTTTCAATTCGAACCAGCAGTTCCTGAGATTAGCGCGTTCAAACAAACAAACTCTTCAGCTTTATAATATTAGTATAGATTAATTATAGCAAATTGTGATGACGCTCGTGACTAATATATGTCAGATGAGTGATATTGGCTGCAGGCTACAGCTCTTATTTTAGTACATCCAGACAGTTCCAATAATTTATTAGGTACGTAGAGTTTTAAATAGAGAATTAATAACGGTATATTAAGTAGTAAAGGAGATGTCCGCTTTTTGCATGGGTGCTGGGCCTCAAAATCTAACGAGGTTCAAACTTTTGATATATTAAAGGGGCAAAATATGGAACTTGATTCATAAAAAATATACATTTAGACCCTCCATTCAGAACTACCTTTTTTAAATATTCAGAATATCAAGTGTAGGTTTTGAGCAAAATAAAATTACATAAATCTCAAAATCAAAGGTCTTTAAAATTAGACGATTTATTGTAAAAGGCTAGTGTTTAAGAGTTCTATCCAAATATACATATACTATTTTCATTAGAATTTTAGGCCATTGGACGTCTTTTGTTAATGGATGTTTCATACAATATAGAACCACGATTCCGCACGAAGTTAACTAATAAACATACAGGATATACCATTCGCAAATAACCATAAAAAGGTGCATACATAAACATCAACCCTCCCCTGCAAAACGGTTGCGGAGGTCGTGCGCTATCTAGTCGCATCTGTTATGTCATTTTGCAACATGCTCGCCTTGTCATGAACGTGATTTCTATGGAAGGAAGACGTAACCCTATCAATGCGCAAAGGGGAGCTGATCTTTGTGTAGAATATTTAAATATCTGTGGGCGAAAATGTGTCCCTTTGAAGTCGTTTGGTTTTAAAATCGGATTTCCGAAGATTCCGCTTGGCTGGACATTTGAGTTACAGGGAAATAAAAAGTGCAGCGATGAGAAACTTGAAGTATCTAGTAGTCAGACTTGCATCCATAAATTCTAACCGTATCTGGGGGCACGGTATTGTCCCCGCTAGGGCTTTCATTTCGAGACTCTCGGTCTCGAAAATTTCGAGAGTCTCGACGATTTTTTTGTATTTTCGAGACTCGAGACTGCTGCTACAGTCTCGGGAAAAACGAGACTTTCGAAACTAACATTAAATAATAATTATTATTGAAAAAAATTACTAAATTATCAGGATCTTTTTAATGCGGATCAGTGGCGACATAGAAAAATTAAATTTTTGATAATCTCTCGGAAGTCGCAACCTAACTTTGTTGAAACATATACGGGTCTTTATAATTAAGTACATTATTGTTATGATAAATTGGGAAAAGATCTCTTTTGACAATGGTAGCGATAGGGGGAAATACTCAAACCATTGCTAAATCCCTGCTAATTATGGTTTGAAAAGTTACGAAAATCCTAAGACATGAGACTAGACATGGGCGCCGCCTAGGAAAAAGCCGGCGGCGGCGTGCTGGTAATTTTTGATCGGCGGCGGCGTAGCGCCGGCGGCGTGGAATTTTTAATGAATATTGTATAGGCCGCATATCAAGTTCCCCTTCATTTAGATGTTCATTCTCAGTTAGATGTTCGTAGGTAGTTGGAAGCACTAGCCAATTAACCCATCGGTATAAAAATCCCTTCAGGACCCCTGCTTCATCCACTCTGTAGATTGGGGGCGTTTGGAGAATTCCACCACACTAGGCCTCACTAGGCGGCACCGCGCAGGGGCCGTTGCGAAAGACAACTTAAACACTTCCGTCAGAGGAAGCCCGCAGCCGTCCCTAATGCGCCAAAGATGGCCACGGCGGAGTTTTGGTTTGTATGCTGTGCGTTGTACATACGTTGGGCGGACACCTGATGGTTCCATCTCTCCGGGTGGCTCAAAGTCGGGTCGTAAGGGATCCAGCATAACCGCGCCGTCGCCCCTCTTGAAGGCTGGGCGGTAGTAAAAAGTCACTTTCTCCGCAAAAAAAAATAGTAAAAGGAGACCCATGCTCCATGGTGCTCGCGAGTCTTTATCTTGTTTCGCGGAGAAGGTGAAATGACAATTAATGCCGTTCGGTGCCACCATTCTATTATCAAAAATGACTGCGCGGTTACATCATTATCACCGCTTTTACGACCTAGCGTTACGCCAGTTATAGAGATGGTAAGCATCGGGCGACACACCATGCTGGGCCAAGTCTTTTAGTCTATGAAAACTATTAGTGGCGACGTTAGGCGTCGGCGACCGCCGACGGATTATAGAAAAAATATTAAGTATTACTTCTTGATAGTGGCGGTTATCTAGTTCTGTGTGTCCTTTGTCAACCGCGGGCTCAGCCACCGCTAAGCCCGGGTGAGAGAAGAGTGGAAAATAAAAGGGACCTCACAAAGCTGATGTCGCCGACGTTCACGTTTGGTCTAGCGCCGCCATTGTAAGCTACCACGGCATACTAAATGTATACCAAAGCACTTTGTTGCATCAGGGACGACTTCATGATCCCGTGGTCATGTGCGCCTAATCATTTGATCCGCAAATCTCTATCGAATCTTCAGGACGGGTAATATTCAGTTCTCCACCTCGTGCCTCAAATTCCTCTACTACTGGTGAGAGGATTCCGACCTTTCGTGTTCCTGCACCATCTCTTTTCATAAGAGGTCTACCTTCGTACTCGTAGGCCATCAAACATTAAGATCTCCTGCTGTGATCTTGGTTAGCAACACAGCGATAGCGAGAGGCCTCCTCCTTTAAACGGCATGAAATCGCTATGTTCTCAATTAAGGCTAGCCACAACTTCAATAAGTGATAGGTTATATATTGGACAGCATATTGCAGCCTCAAAGCCCGAGTGGACGGTTATGATGGGTTCGGGAGAACCCACGATCGCCCGATAGCCCCTATTGGTCGGCTTTTACGACAGACCGGGGATGCTGTAGTGGACTTCCCTAAACGCTTCCAATTCACAGGTCAGGAGATACCGGTCAATTGTCCACCAGGAGTCTCTAACGTCTCTGATGGCAGAGGGATTGGCCCGTTATCGATCTCTCCTAGCAATCTTTTCTGATGGAGGACTACTCCGAAAAAGTTAGCCACTGCAATCTAGAGCCTCCGCCTGTCGACGATGGACCAGTAAACCACGATCAAATGTACCTGACCGTAAGACACCGCCGTTGGGCAGTTATCATAAGGAACGACATGACCTACGATCTGCCACAGATACTCTCCGAAACAATATTCTCCGATGAGCACATTTGTCAGTTGATAATTGGACCATCGTTGCTTCGCACCTTGGTGAAATCAGGGTGCACTACTAAAACGTCTGGGCACCAAGGACGGATTCCGCTGGAGAGCATTGCACAGGGATTCGGAGGATCATGGACCACATAACTCCGTGGCATAAAGTCTGGTTAGCGATGCCAGGACCCAGGATAGACAGCAAGCTTGAAAGAGCGCAGCTGCGTATGGGCGCGTGGGTACAGAGGCCATAGCCAAGATGCCTTTTACAATAGTTTACGTTAATAGCCATTTTTCTGTTATTAACTTTAAAAACCCAAGTCGACCAATAACTGTGATTAAAATTTTACAAGAAAAATGTTCTTTTTTTCAAATCCACGTCGGCGCGGCGCCTATGTCTACATCGAACTATATAATATGACATCGGTCATGTGGCTCGCCGGAAGCCTGATAACTTAGAAAAGCTCATACTAGTTGGCCGCATGAACGGGAAACGGAACAGAGGAAGAGCATCTGCCCGATGGACGGACACTATCAGGGAACGCACCCGAGCGGCCTGGAGAGCACTAGTGGCGGGAGTTGTTAATAGCGGTCACGACCCTCAGTCTTGAGGAATCGACTAAGAAGAAGATATATGACATTTGAAACCTAATCATTAATAAAATTTGACAATAAAAATTAAAAGTATGCACAAAATCCACGCCGTTTAAGTTAGGCGGCGGCGGCGTCGGCGCGCGGGTCCTGCGCGGCGGCGTGACGCCGGCGCGGCGCCCATGTCTACATGAGACAACCCAAAGCATTCATATAACATTATAATTAAGCATGTCGAAGGTCACGGAATGCACATGTGCATGCTATCGCAACTTTCGTAGGAGTCGGCTCTTGAGCAGAGTCTCTCGCTGTTTGAAGATGAGGCTCGAATAAAATGTCAAATAAGTATGAAACACTACGCGGCATCCTCATATACTTGTCTTTATTTATACAGTAGCAGGTCACCGATCGCCCAACCACCGTCTGCAGGCCGGTTTTAAAAGAGGCTGGAGACGTCTCGTCTATGTCTATTACGAGAAGGGAGTCTTCACTTACTATAGCGTGACATGTTTCGACCCTAAAAACCTGCGACTCGAGACTATTAAAAATACAAAAAGTCCCGATACTTTGAGACACGAGATGACCTGGGACCAAAAACACTAATGCTAATCTATACGTACTTCTAGCGTAGAATTGGAGATTTTTTTTCTTATGCGATTTACTTAATTAAAAATTATAAAACAACCCCCCGCTGAGTCTGTATGTATGTCTTAACGCCAAACTACTCAAATACTACCGAACAGATTTCGTTGAATTTTGGTATGGAGATAGTCTGAAACTCTGGAAAGGCTATAGGCTACTTTTTGTCCTTGTAAAACTATTTCACGTGGTCGAAGCGGTGAGCAAAAGCTAGTTTGTAATAAAATCAAATCCTCTCTTTGAAAGTAATTATCCAACGCTCTTTATCTTTTACGGGACAGATATAAAAACTGAAAAGTCGTATAAGTAATTGGTAATTTAACTTCCATATGGCTTTATAATAGTGTGATTTATAAAGTACTTTATTGATATATCTTGTATTGACTGCCTTAAAGGTCTTTAATCGTGCCCTACAAGTATAATGACTATTTTTGAAATAGTCTCGAAAGTGTCGTTTTTTTTCGAGACTGGACCAAGTCTCGTTTTTTTTCCCGAGACTCGTAAATGTACCGAGACTGAAAGCCCTAGTCCCCGCCAAGTTGAGCAATACATCCTTTATCCAGACAACTGCAGAACTTACTATTAAGAATTTGTGAGCCATGTCCATATGTATGTACATTTTGCGTCACTTTACATTTCAATTAATTGAATATAATTAAAATACCTGCCATAACGCATAGTGTTACGTTTCCGTATCGAAATACATATAAAAGCCAATTGCAAAATCGTTTAAAATCCCATACACAAAGTAACCTGCTAAATTCAAATCACGTAGTACATTCTCACCCCTCGCAGAGAGGTACCCATGTCATTCGCCCCGGACAGACCCCGGGGTGGTCCCGGGCGCTCATTTATGTGCACCTACGACGCGAACGCGGCCGGTAATTATCTGTGACGTGAATACTGATTGTGTCGCGCGACGTCATGTACGAGATACATCGGGTGATTTAAATAGGCCGTGTTCGAAATTGTATCTAATAGCGCCATGATGTGATGTATGGATTGATAATTTCAATATATTGTTGCTCTAGAATTTTTTGGAGTATATTTTTTTGTTTATTACATCGCCATGGAATACCTTAAGATGCGTTTCGACATAAAAGAAAAAGTGAAGCATGATAGGGTTTTCTAGTCATACACGAGGTTTTTGATCTGATAAATCAAACGAATCTGACTTGGATCGGACCCAGGGAGTTTGTTAAAATAAGCAGGCAACAACTATAATGATGCGACGGCAGCGGAGGCGAATGGTTCATTATAAAAACTTTAATAAATAAACATCATGCAACATGAAACACCTGTATTAATAATAAATTACTACAAATCATACACCTACACAGTAGAATGACATCACAACCGCAATACATCCAAGAGAAGAGTCATAAATACGCAAATAAACCTCTGCGTTTGATATCATCAGTATACTGACACAAATCCATCATCAACTACGAATTGGCATCTCACGCTTGAAGTACACATGACCTGTGATGAATATTAGCGTGTGATGCATCGTGCCTACCTCAATGCGAGATTGCATTAATGCGCGAAATATGTCTATAGGTAAATGGATCGATCTTGGTACAAAATGAGGTATTTGTAAAAATCGGTTTCGATGGACCACGATCTTTTTTTGACATTAAAACAGCCGCTACCTTTATGGTGTTACGATTACGTTTAAAACTATATCCAATTTACCAAGGTCTTTGAATTATAAAGTACTGTATCACGTGTAGCAATGCATTAAGGTCATCGTTAGATGTTCCCTTAAAATAAATTTCAATTGTTCTACATGGGAATTTGTTCAAATATAATGCGCATTAATGTGGATGAACTTCACTTTGCATGCATATAGCACATCCGGTTGGTACCGAATGCTGATGATGGCAAAATGACATCATAGTTTAAAATGATTATTACCTGATATCAATCGATTCTGAAGTGTAGAAACAAGTTTAAACTTGTAGGGATCTGTCTAAGCAGAACACTTCTTTTTACTCCGTGGTCTAAGCAGTATTTCAGAAATGGTGGTAAATGGGTGTAAAAAAATTCCTTCTTTTATACTTCAAATATAGTAAGGTACCGTTCGAATAAAATAATGAAAAGGTGAAATGCTGTCACTAAATTAAGTATGTTGGCAATGTCTAAAGTTTTCAGTATTGTGCGTATATAGATCCCAATATTTTGGTCGGTACATCATGCTTCTCACTCCTGTGTTAGCCTTTGCTGTCGGTGACCACACCTACATAGCTCTGTCATGGATATACCTTGTAATCGAATCCAGGGCTTTTTCGATTCATAGCCGACAATAATGACATGTTTAATTAAGCCAAATGAACCTCATAATTGGTCAACTTATTTATGCAATATTATAAGTTTGTTTCTCTATACATCCTCATGTTCCAATTCAATCCATTAAGTAAACAACTCTTATATACTAACATTTTGACACACCAATTTTTTTTCAACCAACACCAATTTTCATATTAAACCAATACGTATTACATGAAACGTAAACGCAAACATTGTACGGTAATTCATTGTATATAGTCTCGAAATTGCGGAATCACGTTCTGCTTAACATCTGTTACTCGTACGGGGAAAGTTAAAAACATTTCATATTTTTGCAATAATGCAAGTAGCAATGTATGGAATTTACACTTTGACTTCATGTTTTGGAAAAACATTGTACATCATGATTGCAAAATATTGTTGCTTAACAAAAAATAAACTTATTTGCAGTTGTTTATGGATGAGTATAAATTAAAAGATTAGTTTTGATAGAAGGCATTAATTATTAATTGGGATATACACATATCTTCTACAAGATTATAGACCACCAACGTCACGTAGTTTTTGAACACCGGTAGTGAAAATGATACGCGCAATCTCGTTCCATCGAGGAAAGTTGAATCATTCCACCGCGCCGGTGCAATCACCCCTACACCTCTACTTATATTTAATAAGAATAGGAAAATTGCTACTGCGGGCTATCATCAACGTTACTTGCGTGAAGCGAGACACGCGACTCGCGACCAACAATGTTATTCTAGCACTCCTCGTAAACTTATATTCAACGGCTTAAAGTTTATTTTCATTTATACGCTGTCAGTCAGGTTTGTAGAAACGGAGCGCATGCGCCCTTTTTGGAGGGAAAAACGCAGTCAACAGTGTTGTCATGACAACGGTGTACAATGCACCGCTGTGCATCAGTTTCCTCTATAATTGTCGTTTGTCTTTGTGCGTAGTGCGTGATCGATCGGCAATAAAATTGTACGCGCATTGTTGTTTGTAAACAGCACAGTGCGAAGGTGCCAAGTGAATAAAGCCTTTGTGTTTTGTGCAAGTGATCTCAGTTTACAAGGATTGTTTATTATTTGAGCAGGTATTATATTTTTTTTCTTTTCTATATGTTTTTTATGATTTTAATTTGTACTGAAGCGAGTTTAGAGACGGCAGATGATAGTATGATTTATGTTATCTATTTCTTAAATCAGAAACACCTAAATATTTGTAAAGTATTATTAGACTCTTATTAAATTTTGAATTATATTTTTATGAAATAATTGTACATATTATTATAATTATAGGAGTTCTATATTATCGCAAAAATGCCCAAGAGAATCCATGCAACAACTCATTAGGAAGTCTATTAGCGTGCAAAATAAATGAAATTCTATAAATTTCTAATGCCATATACAAACATATGTATAGCTCTACACCCATGTAATTAATTAAATGCCTGACCTGGACTGTAGCAAATTTTGCAAATGTTTAATGTATTCGGGGAAATTACATTTGTCTTTGAAACGTTGCGGTAATCAGATTTGTGGAAACAGGTATTCGTGATATGAAACATGACTCAGTTTATACCAAGTGTCGAATAGCCCACAGTTTGACGATTTTAACATCACTTCATGTTATAAACTCCAAAATATGTGAGCACTTCAAAATTGGTACTCTTCTATGTTTTATTTGAAAATAACCTCTTTAACTTTGTTGGTTAGAAGTTGG
Organism: Lapara coniferarum; assembly: GCA_949316025.1. Taxonomy (NCBI): domain Eukaryota; kingdom Metazoa; phylum Arthropoda; class Insecta; order Lepidoptera; family Sphingidae; genus Lapara; species Lapara coniferarum. The sequence continues at coordinate 40,921,184 of OX438919.1, read as the reverse complement.
TCCAAACATTGGTCACACAGGACCACGTAGAAAAAGAAGGATATGCCGAGCCGTGCGTGTGTTTGTGTATTGTATTTGTCAATTAGACCTTTCAACTTTGTGCTTAATTGCCCCGTCTGGATCGACTTTGAACCTGTTTTTCAAGTAGCCGTAACCCTCAGTTCGTTCTTGTTTTTTTTTTGGTCAGATTTTGTCGCTTGCTCCGACGATTAAAGTTATACACGAAATATTTTAAAGATTTTACCTGAATGTTTGATCTTTCTTCTTGATTCATTTGCTCCGTTGTGATTTTCGTTTAGCGAATTTGCCAAACATAATATTTAAATAATGAATTTATAGGGTAAAAGCCGAAATTAAATTTTTATAAGAACTTCCATAGAGTGAATACAAACTATTATGAATTATGATTATATTCTTAGTAGGATATTTAGATAGGTTTAAATTTTATTTTATTTTGCGAGATAAATGTAATTATACTTCCTATAATGGTAAAATAATTATAAGACCAAAAGATTATTTATCTTTGATGTACTATTTAAGGTCTCAACGCTATATTGAGTAAAATATTTATTTAGGTTACCTCCATAAAAATACTTTAGCTTTACAATAAGACGAGTCAATATCATTTCAATATTTAAGCATAAAATATACAGTGTGCCTGTCATAGAAGTATAAAATATTCACCAAGGTAAATGTTGGTATATAAGGCAGTAAATTAAAGCAAGAAGACCATTTAAACGTAAAAGGACAGAATTTACTGGAAGTCACTAAAAATTACCCGATAAACTGCCGTGTAGTATGTAACGCTAGCCAAGCGAAATCATAAATCGATTTTATCGCTTTACGCTAGGATATTATTACTTCTGTAGGTACTCTAAGTTTTTAAACAAAGAACTTGAGCTAATGGCCTCTACCCATAACGGAATTTTCGATATTTATTCATATTTTCTCGCTATGCGTCATGGTAGAGACTTTGTTACTTTTACAAAAACGAATTCTTATTACCGCCATCTAGGAAGACTGGAAGAATATCGTTTTGAATTTGGTTTTTAACTCTTAGCATAGACTCAATGATGTTTGATAAAATGAAATTCTAATTTGTGATTGTACTAAAATATATTTAGATTAAATTCAGATAAATTAAATTACTTTTACATGACTTGTTATTATTTTTTTTATTACACGTGCCGGTAATCCGCAGCACATTCATAGATATTCATGAAATACTACATATGACACGTTGCCAATAAGTATGAATTTCAATGTCATTGCTGATTAAAGGTAGCAGCTGTCGCGATTTATTGGTGTACCAGAATATTAACGAATATCTGGCCATTCTGCCATATAACTGTGGCTGAGTGTGGCGCCAATCTCGTCCGGTGTGTTATTTTTACACACGTTTATCGTCTGCGCGTGCGCACGTTGCCGGTTTTTTCACACGTGAACGAAACATGTCGCGCGCTACTGAACTACGTGGTTCTGTTCCGCGTGGATAGATGGCGGTTTATTCATTATTATGCTGTGTTATTATTTTGTTGTATCAGTATTTGTCGATTTTGATAGAATAATTTGGCTTGATAGGGTATTTTATGGATATTACGATAGGAATGGTCCATGCGTTAATTATGATAACATTGCAGAGACTTTTTTTATAATTACTACTGCATTTTTTAAAGTAAATTATAATTATTTTTAGTAAAATATTAGCACCAGTCATAAAGCCAAATACATGTGTGTGGGCGTGATTGGTTTTATGAGAAATGAAGATTAAAAACATTGTTGAGCCACTAACAATATTATTGCCCTCTCATGGTTTAGAATTTTACAAATCTGGCTACAGATGTACTCTACAATCTGCTATAGTATTAAATATTAATAATGGTGTTTAATTGAATCAATAATATTATATTCTTGCACAGGCATCCTGAAGTTAAGTTTAAGAAATATGCTGCTATAATATTTATTTATGATCCAAATCCATTCCCCTTAAATTGATTTTGTTGATTAATATTCTGGATTGGATACCATGGATAAATCATAAAATATGATAATTTTCACAATCAGATTTAAAATTTACTAATTTTTTTGTTCCAGATTGGCGCGCACCAATGACAGACGAGTCGGAGGCGGCGAAGGGGCGGCGCGTGCCGGCACCGCCGCCGCGGCAGCCGGTGCGTCCGCCCGAGCCTCGGCCGCGCACACAAATTGCGGAGCCGCCGGTCCGGCTCATTCGCCCGTCGGAACACCTGGCGATGGTGGAACGCGCCATGGAGCGGCGGCCGCCGGTGCCGCTGGTGCCGTCGGTGACGGTGGTGCAGGGCCCTCGGCCGGCTCTGCCGCCGATGCCGCCGCCGGCGCCCGTGTACAGGCACGTAGCGCCGCCGCCGCTCAGGATGCCCGCTCCAGTTCCGCCGCCTGTGATGAGGTTGCCCCCGCCACGATTAGATGTTCAGGTTTGTATCTATCATTAGCTTTAGGATGATCACATACATTATATTAGCAGACTGAAGACTTCAATCCAGAATCAACCCAGAACCTCGTACAGGTTACAGAGCACTAAAGAACACTATAACTATATTGCCACTGACTACGCAATGAGATGATTATTTTAAATAGGTAAAACAGTTTGAACTCGGAGCTGATTTACACGATTTATATACCTGTATTTTATCGGGTGCGTCCTACAATTTTTACAGCCGTGTATAATCAAGCGTTTCGCCTCAAAAAAACTAACACACATACACGCGTGACACAAGTGAGACTCGAATCATCAACGGTTATCGGAGTCCACTGTGTTACTGTATACGGGTAAATGTGCATATTATGACGTGCCGCGGTTTTTGCACGCCCGTCGCCCGTCCTTAATACCGTACGTCAGCCGATGTGACTTTATTTTAATTCGGCGGGTCCCGTTCTGTGTAGGCCGTTTGACGGGGTTTTATGGCATCGTGTTTTCGCGAAACTGCACTGTTTACTTTTGTGAATTTGTACAGGAAAATGTATGGTTTGTGGTTATGGCCCGCTGTGTCAAATGCTGTTTGAGTTTTTGTCAACTTTGGCATTTTGAGTATGAGTAATGTTTCGATCTCATTCTCTTTTTTGTTTATCGAATATTTCATTGGAGAACAGCTTCGTTTACTTTATATGAGTAGGTACGTAGGTAGGTGTACTAAGAGTTAGATGTAAATTTTAATTTTATCTAAGAAGAAGCCTTATAACATTTTGAGAAACATTCGCAAAATCGAGATTTTTTTTAATTGCATTGAATGACGAGACGAGCATGCCGTTCGCCTGCTGGTAAGCGATACGACCACCCATAAACAGTAGCAACACCATTCAGCACCTTGACTTAGGTACAAAATACTGTGTGGCATTCCACTGCGCTCGTCATCCTGAGAAATAAGATTTTAAGTCTCATTATGTCCAGTAGTTACGCTGGCTACAATGTCTTTCAAACCGAATAATAATAGTGCATTCACATTGCTTGGCGGTATAAATAGACATTGTGGTGGTAGACGCCACCCAGACGGACCGTTACATATGAGACACTTACCACCAGTAGAAATATTATTATTACTGTAATATACTTTCGTAGAAAACATTAAAATGTATGAAATATTTTTCTTTTGAATTAAGAACAGCGGAAACCCAATAGTCGCACTATACTTATTACTTCTGGACTTTGTTTTAAATTCCTGCATAAGCATATAAGCCAATCACGGAATTATCAGTAAGCACAACAATCAAGCTTTCAATCGTGCTTCTGCATTGTCTTTGCTACCGGAACGCGACCAGCTCTGTCACGTCGAGCCATCAAGCCAGTTTCTCTAGATCCATATCGATCAGAAGTTTCTCTCTGATGTTCAAATAATAGTTTTACGTCATGTGTTTTTTACGTTTCAGATTACCGCGTGGGTGGTGATTTCTTTAGCGTTCCCGGTTATGCTAATTGTTACGGTGTCATGACGTGCAATATTCTCGTTATTGTTACGTGTATATGAAAGTGAGTGTGAGTCATGTGATGAACAGACTTTATTAGTGAGTAGTTTCGTAGACCTAGATTTTGATTCAAGAGCGACTGATTTATAAATTAATATTTACCATATAAATGTTTTTGATGAACGTCCCTATTTACATCTTAAAAGCGTTTGATGACGTCTCTAATAGGGTACTTTTCATATGGATTTCTATTATATAATTTTCTGTTCGGAACAAGCTCTAAATGGTGCTTAGGCAATGTAAGTAAAACATAATACTAAAGCTATAATAATAAGGAAAGAATATCTATGTACATATAAAGTTATTCAAAATGTTACAAACATTTTAATATGCGCTCATACAATGTAATAATACAATAACCACTTAAAAGTACACAAAGAATATCGAACGCAAATGAAACACGTATTTGAACAGCGAAGGTCATTTCCGTGTGTTTGCTTGAACCTAAGGGCTGTTTTACACTAGCGATTTATGAGCGTGTGTGAACACGATGCGCATTGTGCATTTCAAGTACATTTATGGCAAAATAGTTAAGTTTGATCTATAATTTCTAATTTTGTTTACTGGTGGTAGGTCTCTCATATGTAAGATTCCGTCTGGGTGGGTACCACCGCAATATCTATTTCTACCGCCAAGCAGCAGTGTGCATGCACTGTTGCGGTTCGGTTTGAAGGACATTGTAACTGGACATAATGAGACTTAATATCTTATGTCTCAGGATGACGAGCACAGTGGAATGCCACACAGTACTTTATAACTCAGGATGCTGGATGGTGTTGCAACTGTTTATGAGTGATCGTATCGCTTACCATCAGGCGTCAAAGCAATAAGAAAAATGTTGCATTATTTTTATTACTGTGAATAAAATGTTAAAAAGTTTGACTCGCGAATAACGCACTTGCTGTCAATACTTTTTTTTAGTTTCTGCACGTTTTAAGCAGATCACTGCACGAACAAAGATAATTTTTACTTTGATCACAGTAAATTTGAAACTGGTCTTTGGCTTACCTATCCTACAAACTCCATGTATGTGTACATATGTCACTGGATTGTTGGCAAAAAAATGCTAGTATGCAACTCCCCTATACGGATCCCTTCGCACCACCGAGCAATGTGTAATCTCCGTCTCATACTGGACTCTGCAACGCTTGCCCGTTCGTTTGAGTCATTGACGGGTTTCTTTGTATAATGAGCTTATGTTAAATGGTCGGCTTTTTGTTGGACACCACAATGGCCCGCCGTGACGTTTACCGGTAGTACGGTGTTGGGCCTCGTAATGGATTCGAAAGTTGGACTCCCGTTGGCAATTGGGCTTATAGAGTTGCGTGTCAAAATTGGATTTTCAAAATTGATGCGCGTATTCGGCGGAATGACCTTTGAAACCAGCCAATAAGTTTGTATAGGAAAGTCTCTGATTTCCTGGAAAATTTGTTTGCAATGGAAATAACTGGTTGTTTCGAGAACATTTTAATTGTCAAAATCAATTTAATCCTACTAATATTATAAAGGCGAAAGTTTGTAAGAATGTATGGATGTTTGGATGTTTGGATGTTTGGATGTATGGATGTAAGGATGTTTGTTCCTCTTTCACGCAAAAACTACTGAACGGATTTCGATGAAATTTGGCACACGGGTAGATCATGTCCTGGATTAACACATAGGCTACTTTTTATCCCGGGAAAATATAAACCGGGACTTTTATCCCGGAAAAACTTTTTAATGCGGGCGGAGCCGCGGGCAAAAGCTAGTAAAAAATAATATAAAGATATATTTATAATTTATCACCTCCATAATAAATTATACTCCTACTTGAATACATTACATTGCAAATAGTAAATAGTACTAGTGGTAGCTCTCTCAAATAACAACAATATGTGACTACATACACAGATGTTACACAGTAGATGCCTTCGAATAGTTTATTTCTACTGCCAAGCACCACTGTTGAATTCCTGCTAAAGTAACATTGTAGCTCGTGAAATAATGCTTTAAGTATCAAGCTAAACATCTCGCACGATGAAAAACGTAGTTCAAAGCCGTACACTTTTAAAATCTACCATAAAAGACGGTACGGATGTCTATGTCGTTCTATTGTACATAATTAGTCGAGGGAATCACATGTGACTCGGGTGTTGGTCTCTCAACCAATCACAATCATCATTTAGACGACCCGGGCGTTTGTGTCGTGTGTTTTGGCATATTTTGGAGGGACAGACAGATATTGGTATAGCATCAGACGACTAATCTCGTCTGGTCATTCAGTTGTATGAAAACAAGCGTGCGCAACAAAACCATTTCGAATTTCTCGACCCAGTTAAGGGCTTCTCCACCGGACCAGCTAATGATACGGCCAGACAGGGCGGGGTTGGGCCTTGACATAAAACCGCACGCGTTTACTGCCGGGTATTGTGGACCGTGGTCGCTGTTACGAGCCATTGGCGGGGATATTTAAGCTCAATCTGCTATTGGAAGCATGATTTTTAAAGTATAATGTTGAGCGTACCACTTGATTGACTACCGCAAAATGTAGTCACAATAATAAATATTATGTAACAACTCCCATGGAATTTAGAGATGCAAGAATATTCACATAATTTAATATGTAAGAAACGCATGTCACTGTTCTAAAACAAAATGTCCGATACTGTTTTGCAAAATTTGCGCTATTCAAACTTTTTACCCGACTGCGAAAGAGGGAGGGTTATTTACTGCCTTTACCAAATATGTTTCAACATCAAATATTATTGTTTGCTCTCACTGTGCTTGTTCAATCGCCCACACCGTTTAATTACACTATACACGTTGTTACAATATAATAATACGAAGCACATTATCTCGGCACATTACTCTTTCACTGTTGATTTGATCGAAACATTGAGCCCTAATTTAGTTCACTGGACTTATTAAACTTAATTTAATGCTGAGTTGAACAAACCCCGATATCTGTGATCAAAGTTATTTGTGCCTTTTGTTGTTATGTTTCTTTTGAGTCGTGAACGTTATTTTCTTAGTGATTGTTTCTTGTTAGAAGTATTTTATTAATAATTATCTTAGTTTCAATGAAATGTCTGTGTGTTCCAATATTTAAATGTTTGGTAGAAGAGTATTATATTTGTATATATTGTGTATATTTGTACTGTTTTACGCATACGCATACTCACGCCTTTTATCTCCGAAGGGGTAGGCAGAGACGCAGCACCCACTTTTCGCCGTGCGTATTCCGTCCCCTCATCGCCATGTCGGGCACAATATCCAGACTCCGGGTTGATACTGAATAAAAAAATCCAATATCACTTTGCCTGACCCGGGGATCGAACTCGAGACCTCAGCATTGCAGTTGTACCGTAATACAACTACGCCACCAAGGCAGTCAAGCACCAAGTTGTATTAATAATTATCTTTGTTTAAATGAAACATGTGTGTTCCAATATTTAAATATTTAGTAGAGTGTTGTGTAAATTTTTACTATACATCAATTAAAGGAAATTAAGATCAATAGAATGGTCTATTCAATATTTGTATTACAATACTTGACTTTAGATCCAGTGTAAACACAATCTCAGATCGAAATGCACAATAAACTTCATCAACAGAAGCCTGAACAAATAGATCTCAATAAGAGACCAATTTTCCGCACACCATACAAGGGCCGCCTATAATAACCTGACCTGTTTGATGGAGTGTCGGCACCGGCCGTGCATTAGGCACGCGATCAGCGATGACATCGGAGCAATCGTTTGTCTTGTCCCGATTGCCGTTGCGATCGTATTGTGGAGCGGTAGCTATTTGTTTGTGGATGATGAGGTTTTAGATATTGTTTGTTGTGTTAGTGGTCGGAGTTGACTAATGGGATGGAGGGTTGCGTTTATCAATCACCTCAGTAAACTTTTTGTCATAAAAATTACTCAGTCGCAGCTCAGAGTCAGGAAGTTGGCGGTGCGATATCCCCGTGCCTCGGAAAGCACGTAAAGCCGTTGGTCCTGCGCCTGATGTCTTCGGTCATGTTAGATTGCCGTCGCGCCGGAATATGATGGTGAAGGAATAGCGAGTGCACCTGTGTATTGCGCACACATTGGTGCACTATAATATCTCCTACGTACGTGGTTGATCTCCGTTGAGATTGGTCGCCGTGGCCGAAATTGGCTAGGAGGTTTTTCAAACTTTTTAGAATAGCGTTTTTACGCAATTTGGGGTTGTTAGTTAAGTAAATCGATTATGATCAACAATAGTGCGAAGTAAAATCGAGCGTTTTTAAAATTTAAAATATTAATTATATTTTCCTTTTATAAATTAATGTCTCACGTGTAACGTGTAACGAGCGCAGTGGAGCGTCACTAAGTAGGTAGGTACTGTATGGTGTTGGTACTGTTTATGGGCGGATCGCTTACCATCAGGCGAGCGGCATGCTCGTCTCGTCATCGAGTAGCAATAAAAAAATAAGAAACGTAAATTAAGTATTAAGATTCTTTGGGGTCAACAAGGTAGTATAAACAAAATATATATTTATGGTTGATCTATAACGGCGTGTAGACTTGTAGTTCCAACGAAACACTTTATTATGACCCTTTCGTGACGATGATGATTATTAAATTGAGGAATCTGGGTTAATTACTATACCATGCGCATAAGGGTCACGTTTTATAAATGCGTTTTCTTTGTAACTCATCTTTATGTATACGATACATACGTGTAAGTAGCGTTACAAATTTCGAGTAGCTCATTTTTGTATTCAATAGATTGCCTTTTTTCTTTATTTCTATATATAGGTACAATAGTTATAAACAAACTGCCTTATCCACGGTTTATAAACGTCTAATTTTCCCACATCTACAGTACAATCATAATCTCTGGTTACATTCGAGTTGATTGCATAGTAAATGAGATATACATATACGGTTAATTCGACATTAGCACCCGGCGCGGCGTTGCGAACCATTTCTCTCTTATACCAGAACGTAATTACGTGAAATCTTGTGGATCTGGTGCTGCCAATTAACAGTACCAATGTTGTGTACAGAAGCCAATTATAAAGAGTCAACTGCGTTTGTAAATTGTTCACAATGGCCACAGTTTATATAACGCGCGATTCGATACGTGTAAGGACGGTGTTTACTGTGGTTTGGTGGATATTATTTGAATGAGTAGAAAATGGTTTGCAATGTTTATCATAACTGGCCAAGCCCATCCGTAACGATAAACTATATATACGTATATTATACGTATTGTCGCGTATTTAAATGTTACTATTACAGTTTAAGAAAGAAAGAAAGAAACATTTATTCGCACAATATGCTGGGACGCACACAAACAATTCACTAAAAAGTAATACTTAGATATTAACATAATGCATGCGGGCAACGTGCATCCCATGATACTGTCGAAAAGGATCCAGTTCAGCATAGAATGCCAGGCAAGGTGTGCTTGGCTTTGCTTTAGACAACTTTGTAGTAAGTAGATTTTAATACCTGATTTAGATACTTGGTGAGTGGAGTAGTCACGAATACGAATGTGTAAACAGCTTATTCCTAGGGTGTATTTGTTATTCATAGTCATATTTATTCGCCAAGTTATTCACCAATACTCTGAATGAGGCATAATACTTACTTTGAATTTTATGGTAAACTAGCTTTTGCCCGCGGCTCCGCCCGCATTAAAAAGTTTTTCCGGGATAAAATTCCCGGTTTATATTTTCCCGAGATAAAAAGTAGCCTATGTGTTAATCTAGGATATGATGTACCCGGGTGCCAAATTTCATCGAAATCCGTTCAGTAGTTTTTGCGCGAAAGAGCAACAAACATCCATACATCCAGACATTCTTACAAACTTTCGCCTTTATAATATTAGTAGGATTTGGTGCGTGAAAACTTTATTACAACCCTGTCTTGCGAAATTAAATCAAACTCCACTGATCGATAGCAGTTGGTACAATTCATTAAATAACCCTTTACCGCACTCATGTAATGTTGTATACAACTAAATGTTTACAAATCGTCCCACAAAACGGAATAAATAACCAACCCGTGATTCTCGTACGCGGTCGTAAATACCGACAATGTTACTCACTCGCTGTTTATTGACATAATATCAATTTAATAGATTCGAATGGTGCATATTAATAGCGTCGGGTCGAGCAGACCGCCCGTAGACGCGTGGGTGACGCTATTCATTGCCTTAACCATTCGATAGTTTGTCATAATATCGATAGTTGTGTCGGCCGGCTATTATCGAGTGCATTAGCCTCTTAATTGTGTATTGTACATAGACACCTACGTTTGAATCTAATGTTTGGTCCAACATAATTGGACCAAATGTTTGTGTGTCAGTGTTTTTGGGTCAATTATACCGTCCGTACGGCGTACGAATGCGCTTTTAGTGATGCTAATTTTGTGTTACTGCTGTTTTGTATCGATGAATGAAACATACGCTTTATCGAGCTTGGCAGGGTGGATTAAGAGTTGCGTGTAAGGAGAACGTTTGATCGTAATTGCGTATTCGGGACTGCGTTTATGTTTTGATTTTAATATTGCTTCTGTTATACGTAGTGATTCAAGTACGTTTATTTCAGGTCTGTTATGAGTGTAATTGCAAGTAACTCTAGAATTTGTTTCAATTTTTTTTATACGCCTCCTCAATGTAAGTTTAGTTCAACTTTATCCAAACAATTTGATGCTTGTTCCAAAACAACACAATAGCAGAAATTGTTAACCAACAACTGTGAAATAAAACAATAGTAAAGTTGTTACATTTAAAATGAATTTTCCGTCATGCTAAAGTAACAATGCAATCTCTCAAATGCTTAAGGAAGCTGGAATTTAATTTAACAGTAGAAACTCGAAACATTTAGATTCTCGACTCTACTACGGCAATACGAGAAAGGTGTGCGAGTCGTGCAATTGAAAAATAGCTTATTACCTTCCACCCAATAAACGGAATTAGTAGCCCGCCGTGCCCATAGAAAGTGCATTGAGATATTTGAAATGCGGTTCGCAATAATTCGACGATCGGATGGTGTTGACGGCTGTGGGCTTTATCGCTCCTGTGACCACGAGAAGGGTTGAACATTTACTTTTAATAATAACACGAGTATAAGTCGTAAAAGTATACATGACGTGTATAATTTGCTTACGTTAAAGATTGGATTTGTAGTATCAATAGGTATAAACTGCAGTATTACTACCGTAAGATATCCTGAATTGGATAATGTCACAGTTCAATTCAAAACAATGAGTTTCGAATTGCACAGATCAAGTCGTGGAAATTTATATTACAGTGTCAACCTGGATTTACAAACAACATTAGCAGGCCGACCGATATCCGAGCACCATAAACTCACTAACATATCACCAATAATGCAAAATCTCTAGTACTAAACTCGTTAACGTTGTAAGGCTGTGTCCTACAAACTGTCGCGAATAAAGTTGTTACTCAAATCGTGGTCATATCATTGCACACATTAGTGCCGCCTCTCGCAGGGTTGTCGCTTTTGCCGCAAGAAGGCGTTTCGGGACGCGGAGGCCGCGTTGATCCACTTGGTAGTGACCGATTCATTAAAGGGTTATTACAGATGTTTGCGAGTTGCACGTACCCGATTCATGGTCATAGCATGCCGCACATTAGTAATGCCCTTCGCAGGGTTGTCGCTTTCACTGACTGTTTTGAGGTGTTCCGGGTCTCTGAGGCGTTGCTGATCCGAATAATATGAACGGTTTCGTTAAGGGTTGTCACTTGGCATACGTATTTTTATTCGCAGCAAGGTTGCTACAGAATTCGCCATATAATTTAAGTGGATTTAAAATATTACCGATTTAGTTCATTATTATGAACACTAATCTTTTTAAAACTAGGATGCAACATAGTATGGATACATAATTTAATAGCGCCTTTCGCAGGGCTGCCGCTTTCGCCTTTAATATGATAGTCTATGAAGGCAGCCGAGTAATATCATGTACATGAATTAGCAGCGCCTTATACGACTTTGCGCCGTTTTAGCCATTCGACGTAATTTTATGGTGATTGGTAATGATTTCATTATGGTCGCATTTCTCTTCGTATTATGGCGTACGATTTTGTTTTGAAACTGCGATAAATCGTAAGACGAAAAATATTCGTCTTTCTCGATTTTTCTATTCTATTAAATGTTCGAAATAACTAATTTATGCCAATTCCCGTGCAAATTAAGTAATTTTCGAGCCATACCAAAAAGCCGACTTCGATGTCCACTTGCGACACACAACACCGCTTATAAACGTAACACAATAAGGCGAAACTGTTAATCCGCAGAGACGTACAACTGCGCTAAATGGCTCTATGTTCTTTTTAGTGAGTTGTCAAAGGGTTAAGACGAGAAACACTATACGTGTGGGTAACAAGATACAGGGATTACCGGTAGGACCACTGCCTGGTAACGCTGCGATGGTAAAACGAAAAGTCCACGGCAGCGCGTGTGCCGTGATGGATTGGCTTCTTTTATTTTAGTAAATGCATAGTAATTTGTTTCTGTTTTCATTGGTGTGTAACGCACCTAATTTTGACAGCTATACTAGGTGCAAACTGTCATTTAATAGGGGGCGAGCTTATAGCCATTCTCATTGGTTTTAGCGGATTATTGCAAAATTTATTTACGCTTTTAGTTTTTTTTTCAATTACTAGTAATAAACTGGGAAAATCCACTACACAATAAACAACCGTACGTATTCCCCATTCCGTCAACAATTACTTGAATCATTTTACGATTATATCCAAAATATAAACACCGCAAACACTACACAACTTACATCCATACAAAATACAAATAAATTAACATTATAATGTTTACGCCGCGCGGGCCACTTTCCAATGTCAACGTACAATCGCCCACGCTTGTGACTCGCGGCTGATTGACAACCCTATGCCGGGCCATGCGCGTTCCCATTGTGGCACGATTTGTGAATGCGTGGAATGGAGGGGAATGTGGGCCAGTGGAGCATGTTTAGGTTGTATTGCGAGGATTAGAGTTATGCGAAATTCGGATTTTGATATGGAAAGGACATTTTCAAAAACAGGCTTAAAATTCCTACCAAGATACTGTATATATATTTGTTTAGTATTTCCAAAACTAGGCCTTTGCAATAAATCGTATAATAAGTCCTCCAATTTCCAGATTAATGTAATTTTTTTTTGCTTAAAAACCACACTTAACATGAACATTTTTAAAAAAGTTTTTCATTCACAAGTGGAGAGGTCTATAAATATGTTTTTATTGGATCCAAAATCCATATTTATGCCCCTTTAATACCAAGTTTGAGCTAGATTAGATTTCGAGGCCCAGCACCTATTCAAAATGTGGACATTTCCTTTGACCTTTTTTATGGAACGCAATATTTTGTTTGAAATTTGTGTAATTAAAGGTCATCTGACTAATATTATAAAGGCGAAAGTTTGTTAGTATGTATGGATGTTTGTTACTCTTTCACGCAAAAACTACTGAAGGGATTTCGATGAAATTTGGCACACGGTTAGATCATGTCCTGGATTAACACATAGACTACATTTTATCCCGGGAAAATAAAAAGCGGGACTTTTATCCCGGAAAAACTTTTTAACGCGGGCGGAGCCGCGGGCAATAGCTAGTATTATAATAGAGGCAAATGCATGACGTGCATTCGGTCGTCAGTTTGATGTCCAATTTTTTAAGATATCAGTTATCAGTCTTATCTAGTGTCCATAATAATTTAACTGTGATTGGGTTGACACTGTGATTACATTGAAGTGAATTCTGCAACCACACAGACATTAATTTTATTTTATATCTGTGTGCTATCACTAGGCAGGTATTTGGAACGTTTTAAGTCGAAAAAATAAATTTATATGAAAAAAAAACTTATTTAAAGTTACAAACAAATATTTTCAATAATACACACAACAAATATTACGAATAAAACACTTTATTTCTCATCGACCTCATAAAAGCATTTCATTATTTTAAACCTCAGTGTTTCGAACTTAAACATTCTTATAAAATCCTATTTATATAAACTGCGTACTAAATTACCTCCGATTAAGAATATTGTCATATTACCCTTCAAAAAGGCATTTATATGCTAAATATTAATCGATGACGTGTCGTATATTACGTTGGAGATGGGCAACGCATTCTTTATGGGATGATTATGCAAATATTGTCGTTTGGCGCGCGTCTCACAATGCCCGTACGGGCACCATTACTTACTTCTGACGACTTTGATATGGTAATGTACCAAATTCTAATGAGTACGGATCTCAAACGATGGGGCGGCTCCTTGTATATGGTCCTCATTTTGATATTTGTATGGGGAAACGAGTTCTGGTTATGATTCAATTTGAATTTTGGATTAAATTGTATTTTGTTTTGCGCACTTAGTATCAGCTTACAGAACAAGTGAATCATGGGTGTGAACTATCTAGATTATGGATGTATTTAAATCGACAGAAATTTGAGATTTTTTAGTGATACGTAATATTTTCTGGTATTTGTGCCCGATATGGCGTTAGGCTCGACCCCTATCACATCATGGGAGGGATATGCACGGCGAAAAATAAGTGCACTAGTTTCGCGTCTACCTACCCCTTAGAGGGTAATAGTACGTACCATTATAATGTAAAAACCTGTGAAAGTCACCATACAACAAAACCAAGACCTGAATACCATCATTAGCCTCTTCAAGAAACTATCAGGATTATGCTATTGTATTTAAGCTCCTTTTTCAACACCTTTACCATAATGTTTACACCTTTAAACGCAAATAACACGAGCCAGCATTCAGGCATAAACCAAAACTGATGCGCATTGACTCATTCTCAAGACGTTTCAAATGAAAGTGAATATGTTTAATCTGTCAACGTAGGCCGCCATTTTGTGTAAAATATCAGCTTTGTGGGAGTTTGATATCTGCCTGTCATTGTCAATATGTATTTATTTCCGATTTGACGATTAAGTACTTTTTACCCGACTACGGCGAAGCCAGGAAGGGTAATGAGTTTAGCACCCTATGTATGTATGTATGTTTGTATGTATCCATTTTATGTTCCACTCTAGCGTCGCTCCTATTGAACAGATTTTGACAAGTGAGGTGTCTATTGATGCGTATTTATTGTGCGATGGTTATAAGCTATGTATTTTTACAATATTTTTATTTGTTTTCCAATTACACGTAAAAGAAGCACGTATATAACGGCATGCGTCTACGATCTCGTTATATCCTATACATCACCATACTTGTTTTAGACTATGATTTCAAATAGGATTATTTTCTTGTTGAATATTTTTCGGTTATTCTTTCCGTAGTCGGGTTTTAGTTTTTTTAACTTGAAGATTCTATCGTTAAGTCCGTGTCATGCCTAATGTCTTTGGTATGGTTTTAGCATAATTTATGATGATCCATATTTGATAGAATTTTTGTTCAATGACCTTGTTAATTTTAATCAATATTAATAACCGACTTGTTTAATGTCCGATTTAACAGTTTAATTGTCTAGCCATTGTCACGAGTAAATTGAACATTCAATTCGTAGATAACAACTTTGTCTTTGAGTATCTAGCGATGCAAAGGAGATAGGATGACCAGGCGAAACCTTCGTTGGTCATACATGCGCATCTGGTCATAAACTTTTATTAAAACCTATGTGACTTGCGATCGCTGTCATTATATTCTACGATATAGACATGGGCGCCGCGCCGGCGTTACGCCGCCGGGCAGGACCCGCGCGCCGCCGCCGCCGCCGCCTAACTTAGACGGCGTGGATTTTGTGAATACTTTTAATTTTTATTGTCAAATTTTATGAATGATTGGGTCTCAAATGTCATATTTAATTCGATGTAGACATAGGCGCCGCGCCAGCGTGGATTTGGAATAAAAAAATCATTTTTCTTCAAAATTTTATTCATAGTTCTTGGCCGACTTGGGTTTTTTAAAGTTAATAACAGAAAAACGACTATTAGCGCTAACGATTGTAAAAGGCATCTTGGCTGCGGCCTCTGTGCTCACGCGCCCATACGTGGCTGCGCTCTTTCAAGCTGTCTAACTTAAAAGGTCCTGGCACCGCTAACTAAACTTTATGCCACGGAGTTATGTGGTCCATGATCTTTTACAGCAGTACCTTTTCGGCCGAAACCTTGGACCTCCGAATCTCTCGGCAATGCTCTGCAGTGGAATCCGCAGCAGATAATGAGGGCGTACAACACGATCTTGTACGTGACTTACTTGTTGGTTAGATACCGGCCTAGGATCTGGACCCCAAAGCCCTACGGCCATCCTTCCACTGGTTGGAGGGAGCTTCCACGCACGAGCAGCGCCCGGCTCCTAAATAGAGGCCAAGCGGGCACCTTTCGGCGGAGTTGCCATGGAGGATGTGGTCTCAGGCTGGAGACCCCGTCCTCGGTGCCCAAATGTTTGAGTAGTCCACCCTGATTTCACCAAGGCGTGACGCAACTATGCTCCAACTATCAACTGATAAATGTACTCATCGGAGAACATTGTTCCGGAGAGTATCTGTGGCAGATCGTAGGTCATGTCTTTTCCTTGTGATAACTGCCCAACGACGGTGTCTTACGGTCAGGTGCATGTGATCGTTTTTACTGATCCATGGTCAACCGGCAGAGATTCTAGATTGCAGTGGCTATCTTTTTCGGAGAAGTCCCCATCAGAAAGAGAGTGCTACGAGAGATCGATAGCGGGCCAATCCCTCTGCCATCGGAGACGTTAGAGACTCCTGGTCCTGACCTGTGAATTGGGGGCGTTTAGGGAAGTCCACTACAGCATCCCCGATCTGTTATAAAAGCCGACTAGTAGGGGCTATCGGGCGATCTTGGGGTCTCCCGAATAACCGTCCACTCGGCCTTTGAGGTTGACATATACGGTCCAATATATAACCTAACATTTATCAGAGTTTTAGCTAACCTTTATTGAGAGCATAGCGATTTCGTGCCATTTAGTGGAGGAGGCCTCTCGCTGTCGCTGTGTTACTAACCAAGACCACAGTAACAGATCTTAATTTTTGATGGCCTACGAGTACGAAGGTAGACCTCTTATGAAAAGAGATGATGCGGGAACACGAAAGGTCGGACTCCTCCCACCAGAAGTAGAGAAATTTGAGGAATGAGGTGGAGAACTGAATATTACCCGTCCTTTCGATGGAGATTTGCGGATAAAATGATTAGGCGCACATGACCATGAGATCATGAAGCCGTCCCTGACGCAACAAAGTGCTTTGGTATACATTTAGTATGCCGTAGTAGCTTACAATGGCGGCGCTAGACCAAACGTGGACGTCGGCGACATCAGCTTTGTGAGGCCCCTTTTATTTTCCACTTTTCTCTCGCCCGGCCCTAGCGGCGGCTGAACCCTCGGTTGACAAAGGGCACAAAGAAAAAGCCGACGCCGACGCCTAACGCCGTCACTACTAGTTTTCATAGACTAAAAGACTTGGTCCAGCTTGGTGTGTCGCCCGATACTTCCATCTCTATAAGTGGCGTAACGCTAGGTCGTAAAAGCGGTGATAATGATATAACCGCGCAGTCATTTTTGATAACGGGATGGTGGCACCAAAGGGCATTAATGGTCATTTCACTTTCTCCGCGAAACAAGATAAAGACTCGCGAGTGTCATGGAGCATTTGTCTTTTTTTGTTATTATTTTTCGCGGAGAAAGTGACTTCTTACTACCCCCCATCCTTCAAGGGGGGCGACTGAGCGGTTATGCTGGGTTTACCGTGCCTTACGACTCGACGTTGAGCCGCCCGGAGAGATGAAACCATTAGGTGACCGGCCAACGTATGTACAACGCACGGCATACAAACCAAAGCTCCGCTGTGGCCATCTTCGACGCATTAGAGACAGCCGCGGGCTTCCTCTGACGGAAGTGTCTAAGTTATTGTCCGCAACCGCCCCTGCGCGGTGCCGCCTAGTGCGGCCCGTCTGCTGTTGTGTTGGGCTCAGCCGCTCCCGTGCACCGAAGAGTGTCCTCTGCGTCAACGGCAACGTGAGGCCTACCTGCCACGCTGCCGTCCATCACAGGGATTGCAACAATGTGCTAAAAAAACACAAAACTAAAGACGGACAGCCCCCTGCCGTCCGCCTGGGACCCCCGGTGGCCTCTATTAACTAATAGTCTTTTACGACAGGTAGGGGATACCGTGGTGGAATTTTTCCAAACGCCCCCAATCCACAGGGTGGATGGAGCATGGGTTCTGAAGGGATTTTTATACCGATAAGTTAATTTGCTAGTGCTTCCAACTACCTACGAACATGTAACCGAGGAATTTATATGTGGCCTATACATATATTCAATTTTCATTAAAAAAATCCACGCCGCCGGCGTTACGCCGCCGCCGGCCAAAAATTACCAGCACGCCGCCGCCGGCTTTTTCCTAGGCGGCGCCCATGTCTACTACGATAATGACATTAAGCGGTGCTCCACAGATTTTGTGATTTATGTTGTGTTATTGTGTAAAAAGCGACCTTATATTCAGCCCTGCATGTGTGGATTTTTTTCGTTAAATGTGTGCTATCCGTGTCTACCTCGCCCCCCGTCAGGATTGGCAGAAAAAAATGTTTGCGCATTATTGCCATATCGTGTCCATTGGTTAAATAGTCTAAGCCCTTTGTTCATCTTATTGAAACCCTTATTACTCAAAATCCTTTAGAGCCAAGAATTCTGGACACATAAGACGTTTAAAATAGCGCCCATTGAGTTCGAAATGAGCCGTAAATTGCGTCACACAAGAGTCTATACAAAAATGAGAAAAACTCATTATCCCTACGACTACTTTAACAGACGTTGACCTCAATTGAGATTGTTCTTTTACGCCCTTTAACACTATAAATTAACTTAAACAACTATGTAATGAATAGCGCCATTGTCAAGTCCACAACGATATCTTTAAATGCAGTAATAATATTTTATGTACGCATTACTCATGAAAAAAGTGTGTGGATGCGTACGTCTTTGATGATTTATTATTATTTGAGTTATGAGAGCGTGATGTAATAGAGTTTTGTTTTGTTTGCAGGTAAGCTACTAATATACGGACCAGTGAGCAATGTCTGTTGGTAAGCCAAGGCATTTATTTTTGAAAGGTTAATAGATTATAAGTATAATTTAAAGCTAATCTAGTATAGACTAATTCTCAATATATATTTTCTAAACCTTAGATTAGAAACTTAATCCGTAGATTAAGTTTCAACATTTACTGACCGACGCTTTAACTCGCCTTCTTTATTAATTGCTTAAAAATTACGTAACCGCATTACAATATCTAAAAGTAAAATCATAACCATTAACTCGGATAAAAACGTGACAATAAATAAGATTTTTCGCCGTTCAAACTAAATCCGATATTCCGATCCCATTCATCTTTACATTAATCTGTTAAGCCCCCAATATCCGTATACAGCTGATAGCAATGTTGATATTGATTGTTCTAACACAATGGCTTCTTAACTAAACGCCAACACTCGGACAGAACAAAGGACAGATTATTATAAATGCAATAATAGGCTGTAATCGTGCGACAACCCCGAAGCGCCGTTATTGATATAATTTGTGATAAGTTAGAGGACTTTTAGGTGATTCTTTTATAGTAATCCTAACCAAAATCCGAGAAGTGCTACTTTAGCATTCACCCAGTTACGTAAGATTTTCTATATATATATTTTTTTTCATAAGTGCCCTACTGCCTAGTATAGTAGCCTGACGCGAGTCGGCTTTTCTGGCCACACCGGTGTTTAGGGTGAACGCAGAAGGCGCTCGCAACCCTTTCAATTAAGTGACCATGCTCAGGGTAACCCACTAACGAGTTACGAACCTCTGCTCAGGACGGCCACTGAGAGAGGATGAGACATCAACGACTAGGGAAAGATTGGTTTTTAGGCCTAATCCTATTAGATTGTGTTGTCATCGGCACGCGGGCCGGACCTGCTAGGGAGGTCGGGGGGGGGGGGGGACGCGGCGAGGTCCTCGACGGCGAGGACGGAACTGGGGTCTTGTGGAGTGTTGGAGTTTCATGAACTCGTTCTTACGGCGGATGGCCAGAGTGATTTCGTCCTCTGGATCGGTTAATACGGAACGCGGCCGTCTCCATTTGGCGCGGTGGAATGGATTATATATTGACGCTTTACGGACTAACGTGTTTGGGTGATTTACCGCCCGATCGAAGTAGCGTCTGCTGGCCATATGCATGAAATGCCTGATGGTCGGCATGTTGGTGTCTACGTGAAGGTTGCGGTTGCGAACGTACCACGGGGCACCAAGAGCACGTCTGAGCATTCTATTTTGTAAGACCTGCATACGCTGAAAAACGCGATCAGAACGTTCGAATGAGTTGAATAGTGGACAGAAAAAATAATTTAAATATTTAGATAGAAATTAAATTGAGGATCACACAAAAACAAATGTCCAAATTACCAAATACCTGGCAACAATACCATTTACAATTCTCATCCTCTGAGCTCGAGTCTATTATCGTTAGAAATATTTCCACATTCTCGATCCGACTGTTAGATCTCACGGGGATCACCTGTAATACCACGGGATACCAAATGGAAACATACTTCTCTAAAAGAGAACGTCTATCATTTCTGCGACCTTTTTCGTCGCGTAGGCGATGTTTCAGCTTAGGTAATCGCTATTAAAATCTGTTTAAGAATAATTCGTCCATTACATAAGCCAATTGTGAAGATTTCTGTTCTATACCCGCTGGCTGTATCAAAATTGCTCTCTGTTATATATGAACTGTAACTAAACGTTTGCCATGATTACAATCACAATCGGATTAGAAATCTCGCTATCTGTGTATGGAGATTCGGTTATGTAACGTGAAATGACCGATATTTGTGGGTTGGTTATGAATGGGTCGGTTTGACCGGAACGGTTATCGTCTTGGAGAAAATCGTTGTGGAACAGGAGTTGTTTTGCATGGTCAGTGATACTGTGAGAGGTTAAATAAATTCCTTTTCCAAATAATAATAATAAGCGTCGGAAGCGACTCTCCAGGGACGTTATTTCTATTTTACGCGTCCTGGTCATTTATATCATGCCCCGGGCACTTGTAATTTGCCACCCCTGCAATTCAATTGAAAATGGCAAAAAAACGGTTTACTCGCATGAACGCTGCCCCTCGTCGCGCTGCTTCGATAAATGTCAAACTCTCAGGCAAATAAGTCATTCATTATAGAAACTAAAAAAGGAACATATACATACCTAAGTGTTAAGTATTTCTTTTTAAAAACGTCAATTATTGTCCACATGAAGTAAAAGGCATTCCCGGGTAGATACAAATGTATAATCCGTAAATTACATATAAATTCCTGGTTCGATTCTTTTCGATTTGAAAGTATCTAATATTGTACACCTTCTTCATAGTCAGAACTTTGGTTCTATGTATTTATAAAAGTACTTCTCAGTATCTATCGTATAAGAATTAACAAATACGCTTATAACACTCAAACCTAAATAAAAACCAAACATCCCACCAGAAATAAAAAAACAAGACATCTTTACCCAGTTTCCGTAAGGTCCAAAACGTGATACCTCGACCACAGGCTTGCCCCGAGCGTGACGCCCACGCTCCCACTTATGCGAGACAAATCGTAAATTGAATAAACATTATAACCCTGTAAGAACATATCGTTTTAATGTATGGAACAATTAGAGGTTTTCAATGCTTGTCTAGTGAGAGTTTTATTATTAGTTGTAGTATGAGCGGTGAAGGAAACACATCGTGCGGAAACCTGCATACCCGAGAAGTTCTCTATAAGAATTTTGAAGGTATGTGAATTCTGCCAACCCGCACCTAGGCCAGCTTGATGGACTAAAGTCTAAACCCTCTCAGTAGTAAAGGAGGCTCATGGCGCAGTGGGTAGTATATAATATAGAACTGGCGTGGTAATATTTAGTAGATATCGGTTTTGGTTGAAATACAATGTCTCTATCAAATATTGTAATGTGGCAATCAATAACGAGAATAGTGTAAAGAATTATACTAAAAACGTCTATTATTTAAGATAGGGTCACGATTAATTTCGTATCGATGCCATTTATTTTGCTTAATGGTATCAAAAATAATACTACGTTGGTAAAAATTGCATGGAAATCGCTGAAGTATTTATGACGAGTAACGTCGTACCTATAAATAGGATGTTATTATCCTATTTAATGGCTAATGGGTCTTCTCCCACCCTATTATTTCCACTTGGATAAACATTCTTACTTATTGAATTAAAAGGACAACTTATTTACACGGAAAGAATCCCTCAATTGAACTTCGATGTACAAGATATTTATGTTCTTTCGATGAACAAACAGACGATATTTTTAAATACGTCTGTAATAAAAACATCATTTGAATCTTAATTTTTAAATTATACGGCAGCTTGCTACTGCCAAAACTGTCCCAATGTAAAAATGTCCAGTCGAACCTGTCACTGTTCAAGTGCTGCACCCATTACAACTAATTATATACTTAGCTATTATTAGTTTAATACCACAATCAGATAAGGCAAGATTGACTGTATATACTCAAATCAAACACCAGCCTAAATAACTTCTCGGCTTGATGGCAAGAGATACGATCTACAAACCGACTACCCTCACTTCCTTCAATAACGATGAAAGTTCCAACAAACGTTTTATCCACAACATTATCGAACGCAATACATTAGTCTCGGTGATTGACAAATGCACCAACATGCGCCCAGTATGGCCAATACCGATTTATAAACCTTACGAAACGTCCACAAAGATTCTATCAATCTCAATCCGGTCACGGAGGCAGTTTATCTTCCAGGAAAAGCTAATATGTCCTTAAATTGACAAGTGGTGACATTGCGCGCCAGAGATGTGGAAGACCTCGATTTAGAAACGCAATTTGTATGTCTGTATTGGCTTATTAGGTTTGCGTAAAACACTGTTTCTTATTTAATTCGAATGTTGTAATAAAATCGACTCGTTAATGTGCTAATTACATCTCGTTTGAATGGATGAGTGATTTATTTGCGACTAAATAATTAATTAGATTTGTTAGTGCAAAAAAGTAATTAATTTTTATTTCGTTTTTGTCGCTTATATAAATGTAAAAATAATTACATGTAGTTGAGACTTTATTGGCTCGTAATGGAACCGGTATAGTTGGTTTACTTTGAGAATATGTATTTTCGAAAAGCTCATTTGGCTACCGGTGTTGCTTACTGCAAACGGACTATCAACAACGATTAATCTTTGGCGACTCACTAACACGCATTGAATCATCGTGATGAGAAATTGGTGTAGACTTTCGTTCATCATTAAAATTCATAGCAAAATAATCCTTAATTTTCGATTCATATTTGACTACCTAATACATGACATACAATTACCTCAATTTCTTATATCGACGAGACAATGTTACGTGGATGAAGGTAAATGACATATTATTATCTCGTATCCACCTTATCGCCGCTGGCTATTAGTTATCATATCATTATCAGTTTCAGAATTCGCAACATTGTTGTTAATTGCACGGCGGCATCTCCACATGAATGGATGTTTGTTATAATCGTCACTTGGAGACGTTTAATTTCAACCTTTAACGTCAATAGTTGTTTATTTTATTACCACTTTTTGTATGAATGTATTTCTTATTAATTTTGCCAATTACACTTTGTTTCTATATGGGTTTCGTTATGAGAAATGTCCCTTTAAGTTTCTTTAATGATGATTGCTGTGTATATCATTCGTTTTGTTTTAATAAATTAAGTAATGTTTTTAAAACTTGAATGTGAAAAGATTTCGTAATGGCGTGTTTATAAACGAACTGCAAAATTTTTGTTTAACCTTTATCAGAATTTTAACATGTGATAGAGAATTTGGAGCGATTCAGCACATGATTAAATGTAATATTTTTAGAACATATACGACGTTAATACAATAACACACGTTTGAAACAAGAGAACATTTAATTTTACTCTGCACAAAATGTACAGCAGTTATACAGTAGATATAATTTCTGCGATATCCACTTAGAAAGTTTAACTTGTAATATTTCATAGTGTTTCATTAATAAATGGCAGCTTATAGGTCATCGGAGAGTGTTTGCCGCTGCGGCGCTGCGCGGACGGCGAAATGTTATAAATCTTCCGCTTGGATGCGCTCTGATTGCCATTCTGGGGTTCTGTTCCCGGATTTAATACGTGCAACGGCTTAGAAACACTTTCACCGGCTTTGTTGCGTGAAACAACTGCTCCGTGGGCGTCCGATAAATAGTTCATTACGCTTTAGTGAGACGAGGAGTTTGCTGTTGTTAAAACAGAAATGGTGTAATAAGCACTGTATTTTTTTTGAGGCTAAGCGTATAGAGACTTGAGAGATACGTTTGTGTGATCCGTGTTGTTTAGTGGTGTTGCTAGAAATTGAGTTTGTAGATATAATATTTCAAATGGAATTGTAGTATCGGGGCAATGCTTCAACTCATGTCTTAAAAATATTTCTTTTTGCTTAATATTTATTACTCTGATGCCCTAGAATTCAGATGAACTCATTCCGTATTTTTTTTAATGCGGCTAGTTTTTCGTTTCCTCTGTAATTACCTAGAATCTTAAAGAATATTGTGTTGTGGGAATTTCTCTTTAGACTTCGTCGTTTATCTCCGAAGGTGCGATTTCGTGTTAAGTGTTCAGGCATGATATTTAATAAAATTACCTAGTTTAAAGTAAAAATACAATGCCGCCGATTAAACGGCCGCGTAGTAATGAGCCCATATCATTATCAAAATGACACCTCGCCCTTCGGAAGAGGCAAGTGTAACTTGATTAATGATTCCACCGTATGTTTTTGATTTTGCATGAAATAATTGCGTTTTTAATTCACGAGCCAGTGTAATGTGACAGGTGAACCGTGTCACAGTAGACCACACTGGAGTTAACCAGCGTGTATAATTTGCTATTTATATGTATGCAATGTTGAAAATTGTGCGCGGCGCGTTTTATCTTTACGCCCGTGAGATAACGGAAGCGAGAGTTAAGGATTT
The DNA here is from genome assembly GCA_949316025.1 of Lapara coniferarum. Taxonomy (NCBI): domain Eukaryota; kingdom Metazoa; phylum Arthropoda; class Insecta; order Lepidoptera; family Sphingidae; genus Lapara; species Lapara coniferarum. Next base: position 40,896,170 of record OX438919.1, on the reverse strand, counting down.
TATATTGACATGCAGTTTATTTTGCGCGTTGTTGTTTTACGAGTATCGGTGTCTCCGTGACTCACGTAAACGATATTTCGGTCCTTCCTAGATTTATTTATCAACAGTTTAGGGTCTGTTTTAGAGGTGATCATTAAACGTTATAACTGTTAATTTAACTCATTATAAAAAATAGCTGTTAATTCTATTAACTACTATTGCAATATTCATTGAACGTTTAAACTAATGAACGGACTGCGGAGGCAGTTAATGCCATCTGTTAATTTATCATTCAACTAAACTTGATAACTGTTAATCATAGAAAAATGCTAATAACGCCTCTATAGGTTATTTATTAAATGAAATTTATTACTACTAATAAGCACAAAAATGATATTTTTTCTTTAGCTAAGACTTAAATTATGCCTTGTCGTGATTTGTGAACAATAAAATCGCCACTTGCAGTGATTGCGAAAATAATTTTATTTAGGTAGCGTCAGAATTGATAAAAGTGGCCGCCATTTTGAATTTCTTTGTTTTAAGGTCAATTGACCTCAAAATCGGTATGTGGGTATAACTTTAATTACCAAAGACTGATCCAATGTCAGAATTGAAAAAGTGGCCGCCATTTTGAATTTCTTTGTTTTAAGGCCAATTGACCTCAAAATCGGTATCTGGATATAACTTTAGTTACCAAAGACTGATCCAATGTCGGAATCGAAAAAAGTGGCCGCCATTTTGAATTTCTTTGTTTTAAGGCCAATTGAACTCGAAATCGGTATCTGGATATAACTTTAATTACCAAAGACTGATCGAATGTCGGAATCGAAAACAGTGGCCGCCATTTTGAATTTCTTTGTTTTAAGGCCAATCCACCTCAAAATCGATATTTGGTCATGGCTTTAGGTACAAAAGACAGATCCAATCTTAGAATTGAAAAAAGTGGCCGCCATTTTGAATTTCTTTGTTTTAAGGCCAATCCACCTCAAAATCGACATTTGGTCATGGCTTTAGGAACAAAAGACGGATCCAATGTTAGAATAGGAAAAAGTGGCCGCCATTTTGAATTTCTTTGTTTTAAGGCCAATCCACCTCAAAATAGATATCTGGGCAGGCCTTTAGATACAAAAGACGGATCCGATGTTAGAATTGAAAAAAGTGGCCGCCATTTTGAATTTCTTTGTTTTAAGGCCAATCGACCTCAAAATCGATATCTGGGCTGGCCTGTAGGTACAAAAGACGGATACAATGTTAGAATTGAAAAAAGTGGCCGCCATTTTGAATTTCTTTGATTTAAGGCCAATCCACCTCAAAATCGACATTTGGTCATGGCTTTAGGTACAAAAGACGGATCCAATGTTAGAATTGAAAAAAAGTGGCCGCAATTTTGAATTTCTTTGTTTTAAGGCCAATCCACCTCAAAATCGATATCTGGACAGGCCTGTAGGTACAAAAGACGGATCCAATGTTAGAATTGAAAAAAGTGGCCGCCATTTTGAATTTAAAACCAATAGCCCTTAAAACAAGAACATTTAACATGGAATGCAGTTCTTGAAATTCCAACCTCGATTTATTCTATTTGGCTAAAGACAAGCCCAAATATCTATCTTAAATCCAATCGTCTTAAAACAAAGAAGTTCATAATGGTGACCACTTTTCTTAGTCTACCATTAGATCTGTTTTTTTACTAACGATGGCATGCCCAAGTATCCATTTTGACGTCAATTGTTCTTATAACAAATAAATTCGAAATGGTGGCCACTTTTTTCAATTCTAACATTGGATCCGTCTTTTGTACCTAAAGCCATGACCAAATATCGATTTTGAGGTCGATTGGCCTTAAAACAAAGAAATTCAAAATGGCGGCCACTTTTTTCAATTCTTACATTGGATCCGTCTTTCGTACCTAAAGCTATGACCAAATATCGATTTTGAGGTGGATTGGCCTTAAAGCAAAGGAATTCAAAATGGCGGCCACTTTTTTCAATTCTAACATTAGATCCGTCTTTTGTACCTAAACGCCTGCCCAGATATAAATTTTGAAGTCGATTGTACTTAAAACAAAGAAATTCAAAATGGCGGCCACTTTTTTCAATTTTAACATTGGGTTCGCCTTTTGTACCTACAGGCCTGCCCAGATATCGATTTTGAAGTCGATAGGCCTTAAAACAAAGAAATTCAAAATGGCGGCCACTTTTTTCAATTCCGACATTGGATCAGTTTTTAGTAATTAAAGTTATACCCAGATACCGATTTTGAAGTCAATTGGCCTTAAAACATAGAAATTCAAAATGGCGGCCGTGTATACCAATTCTAACATTGGTTCTGAATACTATAGTGCTAATGTCCATAATAAATAAATAAATAAGGAATATAAAGATACTACTAACATAATTTTAAGGTGTAGAAAATTGAACAGTCATTACACCTCAAAGCAGATTTTTTCAATTGTATGAACGGCACGCAAGCGTCATTTACACAAATGTTCATGAATACGTAATAATTAGAAAATGTTTATTTCGATGTGACTGTTATTGTGAAAAAAAATTAACCTGTTGGTTATTGGTTCAATGTTAAAAAATTTAACATAATTAAAATAAACGACGCAAAACACGTGTTGAACATGTTATTGCTAATGCTTTTCATGTAACTCCTTACTTCTTGACGGTTATAACTTAACTATTAATTTAACACGTTATTTTTTTTTAATGTTTAACTATTAACCATTAATAATTTTTAACCATTAATCACATCACTAGTCTGTTTTGTGAAACCAAAAGACAAGATATATTATTTGAGTACGTGTTACGTGTTATTAATTATGTTTGTTTATGATAATAACAATATCATAAACATAATCTCTATTTTCTTTCGTTAATAAAGTTACTCAAGTTATATTATCGTATCTTGAGACGAAGATTTAGAGTTTTAGACGAATGGCGCCAGATACCAATTACGGCACAAAAAGAACCTCTTAAACATGCTACATATATTAATAAATAAACGTATATGTCTATAATTTAGCGTCGAACACGGTTCTACAACACTGTGGAAGTTGATTATGTGTCGTGTACCGGAAGATATTACTGTAAAGATGGTATCGCGTCTGCAGCCAGTTAATACAGTCTCGAGTTACGCGCACCGAACGTCGTAAGTAAAAAAAATGTAATCGATGTTCCAATGTGATTATTATTGCGTCGATATTTGATGGTACTTTCGATCGTACCGTTTTGTATGAATGTTTCGCTATGAAATTCTTCGGTGTTCGGACAATTGGGTGGTAAAATGTTGCGATTGGCATAGTTGGGTGATATTTTATTTTTCGTTGAAAGTTAGTTAATATGGATTTTTGGAGAGTTTTCTTCAATATTTACGATATACATCATGTAGGCAATTATTGAAATGCGTTGTGTGGGTCGGCGAAAAAATGTAGCGCTCATGCGGCAATTCATTCGTGAATTTTTAGAATGTTATTCTTGATTTGAAAGAAGCGTCAATATAGGTTTTATATTTTGTGCGTATTGTGGCTTTCTGGTGGACATGGGACGAAATACGCACGGCGAACAGTGGGTGCAGTGGTTGCGCCTCTACCTGCCCCATCGGAGGTAAAAAGCGTGAATGTGTGTGTGGGTGTGTTATTCTTCAATGAAAGAAGGATCAATTTAGGTATTATATTTTGTACGTATTGTGGTTTTCTGTTGGATATGGTTTTGTACACTTATTTGTATATAGGTTTTATCAAAAAGGGGTTTAAGGTAAATGCATGATGTGTGATGTCGATGCGTGTTTCTACGCTGCATCACCCCACTGTTTTGACGTATTTCAGGCGTCAGAACTTCGTACACAGTTGACGGTTCAGTGTAAGACATACTAATGACGATAAGCGCGAATATTAGTCGCGACCTTTAGAAATAACGAACTCTTTATAACACTGACACCAAGCGGTAAACCGCGCAACTCGTTGTATAGACAGTATTACAAATCAATCAACAAGTTTGGTGTAATTCGATACATAATTTAAGGTCGTATGATGATATATGTATTAAAATCGCATAAGAAATAATTAAATTATAACATTTACACGCAAATGAACATGTATCGTGTTACCATGTCACTGCTAATTACATTTCAATGGTTCATTTTGTTTTGACATAATTATACAGTGGTCGTTATTGCGAATAATTATAGATTATTACATGTAATTTGTTTTCGGTATATTGTCTACTAGCTTTTGCCCGCGGCTCCGCCCGCGTGAATGAGTTTTTCCGGGATAAAAAGTAGCCTATGTGTTAATCCAGGACATGATCTACCCGTGTGCCAAATTTCATCGAAATCCGTTCAGTAGTTTTTGCGTGAAAGAGTAACAAACATCCATACATCCAAACATCCATACATCCAAACATCCATACATTCTTACAAACTTTCGCCTTTATTATATTAGTAGGATATCATAGGGTTGTTGTGACATTACAATTTAAACGAAGTCACTGTGGCCTAATAAAAGAGTTTGAAAGTTTTGACTATTTATTTGCAAAAGGAATAATGACGCTGTACTGCGCTCGTCGCCTTGAGATATTAGATGGTAAATCTCTTACCCAGTAACTTAAAACGTGTCCGGACGTCAACGAGACAATACGCCTCTTTAGGCTATAGCTAATCTAACCATAGCTGTAGACGTTTCCCTATTATGGTACTTTTTATCGATGGCCCGGCAATGTACTCTCACTACACCTTATGTAGAGTGAAGTGAAGCCAAAAACACTACTCATAAACTTAACTAAACTGCTAAAACATTCTAAAGCGCTTCGTATATTAGTATCTAAACTTATAACCCGTACAACCAGCGTCCCATGACGTTCCCGTTATGACAAAATGCATGTGACGCGCGACGACGCGCCAGTTTTCGCCAATCTCGACCAGTTTCCACGAAACCGCCCGCGGCTGTGCGCTTTAATAGATTTCTTCATTATTAGACGTCCGATGTCAGTATTATGCGCAGTAAATTATACTGATCGCCCCTTGGGCTGAATGGATAGATATCGATCTAGTATTATAGATGGTTTTGATTAACGGTCGATGCTCATCGGTCTCTCATCGACATGTTGTATTTGTTGTCTGAAATTAAAACGCTTATGGCATAACGGCATCCACGTGGGGCAAGTTTGTGGGGATATTGTGGCGAGGTTTAGTTTTTGAAAGGATTTACTTTGCTAGTTATTGAATCGAGCATAGTGTGAGGATTAGAAACAGTTTAAGATATAGATACAGTTTTTGAGATCGTACGAATTATTCATCCGGCCGGGTATAGAATACTGTTCGCATCTCTGGGACGGTTCCGCAAAATACCTGCTCGATGCCTTGGATGGATTGCAGCAAAGGACTATCCGCATTGTAAATGATGCAGACGTAACAAAAGTTTGGAGCCACTGCAGCTGCGCCGCGACATGGCCTCGCTCAGTGTATTCTACCGTCTGTATCATGGTGAGTGCTCTGAAGAATTGTTTAACCTTATCCCCTCCTCTCCTTTCCTAAACAGAACCACGCCTGCTGGCTTGCGGGACCACAGCTTAGTGGTCTGTTCCATCCCGCCTCGAACCAAAAGGTTCAGTAATTCATATTTCTGCCGCACCATTAAGCTGTGGAACAATTTGCCAGCGTTCGTGTTCCCTCCTTCCTACGACTTAGGGTCCTTCAAGCGGAGCGTGAAGAAGCAATTAAGCAGGCTGGCATAACTGGGCGGACCGACCAGAGATGTTTATGTCTTGCCGGTCGGCATTACTTTTTGGGCTTCACTTCATTTACCATCAGATGCAGTGAAGCCACTTTGTCGAGCCTTCGATAAAAAAAATTAAAAAAAAATTATGGGTTTTCATAGTGTAGTGTCATAACCTGGATGAATAAAATCGTGTTTCTTATTGTTAACGTAAAACCGGTTTCAAAATCTTATTAAGAAATGGCGTTGTTTTGCTAACTACTTAAAAAAAATATACATATTTAGTACATGTTTAGATAACTGGTTTTTAAATCGTCATAACTAAGACATATGGTGTTTATTTTATCCAAAAGTCCGCCTCTTTTGTGGTATTTTTTATCCCCTAATTAACCTTATATTATTAGCAAAAAAAAAACAAATAGTTATTAGTAATCCCATACTAGTGCAGTAGTAGTTTTTGTGACAAACTGTAGTAGTTCCAGTAGAACATGTAATCCAATATCTGTATAAATAAGTATCACCTGTCTCGTTAGCTCGGTGGACGTTTTATCGACTTTTGTAACTGTATCTGTTTATATTCAGCATTAAAAATATATCAATGTGTACTGGGTCACGCGAACAAGTACTTGGTTATATTTTTGTGGTGTCACGTTGAAGAACTTTGTTGGTTGTGATGTTGTTTGGAAATTTCAAAGTTAATTTACTCTTTTGTTGTTACTGAAGAAAATTATACAAATAGTACCTATTCGCCCGACAGTCCGGTCCACTCGCAACTAGGCTATCGCCGCTGTTTTGCTCTCTAATATATGCGCTCTAATGTATGTTCTCAAGTAAATGGAAATAAAATGAGTACTGTCAAATAAAATTTAATCGAAACTTGTGAAGCATGCCCTAAGCCTAGTAAAATGGCTAGATCATATTAAAGTTTTATAAGAATAAGTTAATTATAATGAATGAAAAATACAGACCCATTCCGTTTTGTTTGACATAGAGAAAAAAAACTACTTAGTTACCTCTTTACGCAATAAATCTTTAATAGAAATTGATTACTTTTTAAAAGCCATGCAGCGTACATTCTAAATTTAAAATTAAGTCACATGTCATGTTAATGCGACGTCAGGAAGCTGAGTTATAAAATAAAACGTGTCACTTCGTCAGCGAGTCTCGAGTTTGGAAGCATGGCGAATAACCATGTCATATACTTTTTATTATGTTTGACTGTACATACTCTATCAACCAGACTGATTGGCGGGAACAGATATGTGTAAATTAATACGTAAGTACGTCATATTTTTTATTTACCATGTTCCAGAAATTAAACTATCCTCGCTCATGATCTTCTGGTTCAAAACTGTTTAGTGTTCCTAGAAACAAGCTCGTTCGCTGTTATAAAACGGCTTACAGAAGTCGCACTGGCGGGTGTGAGGGCGCAACAGCGTATTATCCTGGAACATTGTAATAAATTAAATGTCGACCAATAAGACATATACGCACCTCGATGGTCGCCACAACTATGCTGGCTTGTCATAGGACATAGTAGTTGTACTCCGATGATCCCAAAATGCAACGCAACAGGAAGTGTATTAATCTGTCGTGTTACACCGTGGATAGCTAGTAACAACAATCTATATGTACACTAATCCAATTAGATATTTGTTATATCCGGCAGTACCAAGCAGTATTTGTTCAGCATGTCAAAGTATATTAAGAAGGAAATCGCACAAAGAATGTAATAACTAATAACGAACACGTGTTCTGCACGTCTCATTTGTATAGCTATTGCGAAACGTGTCGCAGCACACACGGACATTATTAAAGGTAGGTTTAATCTACGGGTACTTTTAATTTATATCCATAATACCTTCTGGTCGCAGCTTCGAACCGTGAAAATCTACACTAATATTATAAATAGGAAATATTTGTGTGTTTGTAAAGAATAAACTCTAAAACTACTGGAACGACTTTAAAATTTCTTTCAGAAATATAAAGCTACAACATCATCGCGTAATATAAGCTACTTTTTAGCTAGTCTTTTATAGAAGGTATAAAAGTTTCACCGCACTTTTAAACTAGCAAAAGTGGAGGATAATTATTAGCCTAAACTCGAAACTGTCTTCTCTTTTTTGTATCCTTCCCATGGTTCTCTGAAAGATATTTTCTAGAGCGCTTATTCCGCCATTTGTACTTATTGTTTTTATTTTTCATTTATAAATATGTGTTTTTTATATGTTTGTGTTTATAGAGTGTATAAATAAAAAAATTCCCTAGGTATTATGAGTATTGAATGGCGATATATTATAGTCGTCACTTACAATCCAGAGATCACCTTGCTCAATTGCTACCTCTGCTATACAAAAATATCCGAAGATAATAAGCCCTTTTTTATCCATCCATCACGAAAGCACGCACACGAATCACGAAGTCTCATGCGAACATTTTTTGCGATCTAGGACATACTATTAATGGAACAATAACTCTATAATTATAACGAAAGTGTACGTCACTCAAATTCAATAGCGTGAAGGTACTTTGATACGGTTGTGTAGACGATTCATTGCTTGTCATATGGCGGGGCTAATTCATGGTCTGCGCTCTTCACGCGAATTTATTGAGGGTTTATGTCCATTAATTATATGAATTTGTATTTACCTACGGTTGATATACGTTCTATTCAATTTGAAGGTTTCGTACCTCTATTAGTCCCCAGTCGACCTTTAATTTGTGTCTATGGCATTTGTAGGTTTGGCTAAGTGCACTGCTTTTACCGTTGTGACACTTGTCACTTAAACGCCCAGATAGATAAAGCGACATGTTGAAATTATTGAAAAAAACTATGAAGAAACATCTAAGAATAGATAACACAGAAGCTATGCTAATTAGCGTACAGGTGAGTTGCCACCTTCACCTTCCAGCGATCGTATATCCAATCTTAGTCAACAAACCGGTGGTAATTCGTATGCAGAGTAAAGAACGCTGGATTTACACGCGCCGGTGTGGAATTAACCGTGTCATAAAGTGTGCACTCTTAATGCATAGTCATTACGGATCGGTATCGGACCGCGATCTACGTGGCAGATTCACGCCCCGAGCTAGGCACACGTAATGTTACTATATTACGTAACATGTGGGCTTGGCTCGCGATGATTCACTGACTGCACACTGCCCATTGTTGCTCGTAACTCGAGCTTGTAGTTTTTGGAGAGATTTGGGGACATGTGTTTTCCACTTTTGTAACGATGTCAATGATGATATCAATTAAGAAAATAAAGGAGTTATTCAGTGTTTAACAGCAAACAATGCAGTACTGCATTCAAGTGATGGATTTACGTGGAGTGACCTCTGTCAATGTCCGGATGCAGTGGCCAAAATTGAGAAGTATATGCTAAGGTGTTTTGAGCATTTGGAGGGGATGGATGTTAGAAGATTGAAAAAGCGGATATACAAGGCGAATCTGGATGGAAAAGCCAGACTGATGGGTCGACCGCACTGAATCTTCAAATGTTAAATATCTCACATTCTTCGTAAAGTCCAAGTTGAAACTACCCTGAACCGGTGGGAATGCATGAAAAGAGGCTAGGTCGGAAATACCCTGAACTGATTGGAATGCATGAAAAGGTTGATAAAGGTGGAGGAACCCAAAGAAGTATGCCAGCATCAAGCAAAGTGGCGATCCATAGCCTCTGCCTACCTCTATGACTGATTCTATGTATGTGTATATATGTATCGTATAAAGGCAGGTCAAATGAAGTGATCGATTTACCAACCGAACTGTCTTACACGGTGCACGCAGTTCAATCACCTAAGGTCGTGCTTCGACTGCGACACGGACCCCATCAGTCTCGCGCAAGGTCCGAAGATAAGGAAATGGAAGGCAATTTCCCAACAGATGCGACAGACGGTTAATCGGCATGTAATTTTAATATGATAAATAAATGGGGATAAATTGCGCAAAATTTAAGCTGATTCGTCGGAATCGATCATTGGTGATGAGTGAATCTATCAATCGTAATGGTTCTGACTTCTGACAAGTGTACGTATTAAGTTTTTAATATCCGTGAACGCGAATTAATAAATTATTCATTGATCGAGTGTTCAATGTAACAATTCTTGTATAAAATAACGAAATAATACTGTCCAGCTTTTGGTTACGGACTGCGAGCTTTCTCAACTAATAAAATGGCAGTCTTTTCGTCCTCTATGCTGGTCTAATTCGTAATGGAACAGTTCACATGCCTTATAAATTCTTATGCAAAAGTCGTATGCACTTCGGTGTCTTCACAATGTTTCCTGTCACCCTTCATGCTAGCGATAATGAATAATGAATGCACACGTAACTTGGAGAAGCCAGAGGTTCGTGCCCTGTTGGTGGGATTAAATCCTCGACCTCTGTCATAGCACCACCTAGGCTATCGCTGCTTCTGAAATGAAACGCTATCCACGTAATTAAACATTAATTATATACGGATATTTCTCGCTTTACATTTTTGTTGTAGAGAACGAATAATATTCGAACGGATACTTTTGTTTAAGACAAAGTATTGTCTTGAAGAAAACTTTCTTGAATTGAAAAGCCGACCAGACATCTGATTACGCGTTGTCGGTATGTAATTAAAATATCATATGATGTGTTGTTATTTGTCGCAGGAAATTAAAAATCTCGCTCTTGTGTTCGCAATTATAGTGTAATTATCTTCAACATACACACTCTCTCTGTCTACGTAACATTGTAGCTCATGGAATGTTTCATGGACGGATTACTTCCAGTTGTTTGATAAATTGCCCGTTCGTCTATAATATTTGTGGAATTAATACTTATTGATATGAAGTCGTCTTTCATTTAAAATATTGGAATGATTTGGTTTCATAGTTATGGGCGCTATGCTAAATCCTTTCCATTTCTATTTGCCATTTTGCTTACAAGATATGATGAAATTTCAAATTATATGTGTGGTTGGTAAAAGCTCGGCCACGACTACACCCATTATCAAAAAGTAGTACCAAAGTACAGTAATTTTGACAAACCAACATATAAATTAAACTAGTTTTCTTTAATAACAGTTGCTCCGTCGTTATCAATCGAGTCGTCAATTTCTACAGTCAATTCAATAACCTCAAGTTACTCAACTGCTTTGCATACACTATCGTTGAAATCAGCATCAGAATCTTATACTCGTGGAAACAGACTGTCAGCTTGTCTGATTTCTGGATTACGTTGCTCCCGATCGCCCGGCGTGCCTTAATTGTGCACATTATTCGTTTTCATTCACGAGCCCAACGCTGTCCCACTTACTGGTTTGCGTAATTGTTTACATGCGTAATTGACGTTTGCCGATGATATAAACCCGTTTGGTGCCGTCTGGTGTAATCGAGGCGTCATCTTGACTGACGTTAAGTGCCGCACAGAGTCGCTTGTTTGCCGCGTCAGTAGTGTTTTACTTCATTAAACCCTAGATCTGACTACTTTTATGTTTGATAACGGACGCTTAATAGTTTGGAGAAGTTTATTGTCTGTCTCTGTAACTAAGTTTCGTTTTGTAACAACTTTGACGGACGACTGGGGATAAATTAGATCTTTAGATGTAAGAAGTTCTGGGAATAATTGCGTTTGGACGAAACTGGTTCAAATATATATTGTATTTTAGAAACATTTAATCGCTTTCGAAGAAACACTTTATGCAACCACGGACTTTTCAGTTTCTATCAAGTGTTAGAAGTCATGCAAACTTTCCATTCTCGTATTGATTACTTTACATTTGAGTTTAAATAAGGTATAGAAATAATACAAAGTGAGGCACAAGTCATGCAAATACTTATTCCTTGGATATCGATTGCACGATTCTTACAGACGGTCGAACGGGTCAGCGGCGTTCAACTCGGGTAAGAAAGTAAATTGGAAACCGTGACGTTTCTCGTGTTGGCGCGATTTGTACACGTCACTTCCATAGTTCCACTTACAACCCAACCTGTTGTAATGCTGTGAAAAAGCCCTACTCCATGCACGTCTCAATATAGCATCCAGTGTTGGTCGGTTAGCATCGGTGGCGTCTTTAGTGGGCTAATTTACCACAAATAGCCGCCGTGATAGATGGCTTGACGCGGCATGTGCGCTCGCGCCGACTCATGATTCTCGGTCAGAGGTTAAACGCCCACTTTGAACACGATACCTTCTTTCTATTGATTTTGCAGCCGATCGCTATTATGACTTCACGAATATCTTTATATCTTGACGTTGTTTGAATAAGAGTTATATGTACACTGTACTTGGGTAAAAGTCGTAAAGGCAACGCCACACGGTGCAAATGCATGTTTCGCAGCGGGCTCTAACGTCGGGCGAATGTCGGTACGTGGGAGTAGAAGTGCCCGTAATTTTCTTTATAGCTACATTATCTAATGACTGGCAGTATGCAAAAACTATATTTTAACATACACGATAAGATGAAAATTACGGTTTAACGAAGCTTTAAAAGTGGTTATATCATTTCCTTGGCAGCTGACACTGGCAGTGGGCGTCTAACTTAATGATCGGCCGATATTAACGCAGCGCTAGATTCTTATTCATTACGTGTAATGATTTGACGAGTATCATCACGTTTCATGTTCAATATTCCGCTCGACCGTTGAATGCGACTAATTTCAGTCGGAAGTATTAAACTTTTTAACTGCGAGTTGATTTACGATTGAGTTTTTGGCTTTTTTCAAGCGTCCCGATTTCCTTTTCGGTGCGAGCAATAAATTGGACAACCTCAGTACTTTTGTCGGACCTTTCTCTGGTATCGCGGAGTTCGTTAAAAAGAGGTCGTAATTTTTGACTGTTGTTTACAGTGTTGGTTTTTATTTGTGTGGAAAGTTTGGGTATCGGCACCGGGCTTTCTGTCGCACGCAGTAGTTCTATTGTGTCAGCAGTAACCCTGCGTTCGGTGTCGTAAGAAATTGTCTACGAGACAAAATGAAACGATAAATTATGGTATGATGTCGACATAACCGCTGCTACCAATTTTAATGTGTGTACCAATGTAAGATTTACTGCCATGTTTGGTGTTACGATACTCAATTTGTATATTATTTACATCAACGTTTGAGTTATTTCTGTTATAGTTAAGGACGCAGTTAATGTCAAACATTTAACAATATTCAGTTTGTAATAATTTCAAAGTTAGTATCAATTAGTGGTGCTCCTACTGCGCGCATTTTATTTATAATGTAAATCAATAAAGGTCTGACTGAGAATCTTAAAATTTTTTGCTTATGATTTAAAATTATTTCGTAGACCATTCTTTTAAAAACGGGTCTTGAATTACCTATAGAAGCCAGTGACACAGTCTGTTAGGACAACTCTTTCAAAATCTACGACCATATTTCCCATCGAAACCTTCGGATCAACATAAAAACCCCCACCTTTACCAATATCTAAATTTAAAGTGCTAATCTAGAAAGTTTAATGCACTAAGTTGACCATTTGTAAAGTATCGGGGCCACCCCAGTCCGGCGCTATCTGCATGCACTACCTTTTATCTGGCTTCCTCATGCAAATGATTGCAAATGGCTGCTTTCGACAGCTATACAGCCGGTGCTTATGTGCTTACGTTCGCCCTTTACAATTAAATATTTCACATTTGATTACTGTCAAAGCGGCCGGTGTAACGTTTAGTTCGAACGGGTCGATTGTATATTACTTTCGAGTTGCTACGCTGATACTGGCGCTGTTCAGGGTTCAAGTATTGATTTTGCTATTATTGCCGCAAGATGTACTATACGTTCTTTTTTAAAATAAATATCGTAGGTAGGTAGTTTCTGGAATGATTCGATTCGCATTGAAATATTTTTATACGTCAGTAGTTACAAGATTGAATCTTTGGTAGTAACAAGATTGTTTAATATATCCACGTAGAAATTTGGTACACTGTAAATACGTATTTTGAATTCTCTAATTAGGGTAGTGTTTTTGTGATTTAGTCTTACATACATAATCTTTACTGACATAGCCCAGCGGATTAGCAAGCTGAAGTGGCAATGGGCAGGGTACATAGTTCGAAGAACTGACGGCAGATGGGGAAAAATGTTCTCTAATGGAGACCACGTACTGGCAAGCGCAGCGTAGACCGTCCACCTGCAAGGTGGTCAGACGACTTGATAAAGGTCGCAGGAACGCGCTGGATGCAGGCCACTTTTGACAGGCCCGTCTGGAAATCTATGGGGGAGGTCTATGTTCAGCAGTGGTTGATGATGATGACATAATCTTTGTGTACAAAATTTTTCTTTGCGTATGTATGTCACTGAACACCTAAACGGCTGGACCATTTTAAATGAAGTTTTTGTGCGTCTTCAGGTGGATTCTAGAATAGTTAAAATTTTATAATTCGGCCCGGGGAAATGTATAGCGGGACCTTTATCCAGGAAAAAACCTTTCGTGCGGGCGAAGCCGCGGGCAAAGGCTATTATAATTTAAAGATTTATCAATACGCTAGTTCCGATTTGTATTTACAATTAATACCTATGTTATAATGGTACCTATAAATAAAATAAGGCACATTTTTTATTATTCTCATTTCGTGCTGCGTTTTATTAATCTATATTGTGGTAATTCAGGCAGCGTAGATAATAATATTATCGAAAAAGTAAGGCCTGATAAATCTAACCCCTAACACTACATGGTCTCCACTTTACAACACTGGAACTTGACAGATGCTAGCAGATCGATTAATACTTCTAATTTCCCATAGAACACCGAAGTCTCAGTCGCACCATTACTCGTTTCGAAATGTGATAAATCTTTCTTTAGCGAAATGTGCAGGTACAGCGTGTTTTATCGCGGCCAGCTTTTTCTTATCTACCATTTGCCGTTTCCAGGGTTTAGCGTTTGGCTCAAGCTGTAAGAGTTAGCGGCGTTTTGAAGTGAGAAATATTTTGTAATAATACAAAATCAAGTATTTGTGTAAATTTTATTTTATTTTTATTTATTTATTTATTATGACAATTGCAATTATATAATTACAGCAATTCACGGCGGCCGCTGCACTAGGCTCTAAGCCTGTATCGCAGTGACCAATAAGAATTAACATATTTTTTTTTTATTCGGTGACAAGTCCGATACACATCCCAAATTTAAGTATGTGAAATCAATAATTTCATTCAGTAAAATGTTTTCAAAGAACTGGCAATATAATTTTATAATTTGTCAATGGTATCATCATTATGTTCAGCCATTGGAAGTCCACTGCTGAACACACGCCTCCCTCAAAGATTTCCTGATTGAAGTGGCCTGCATCCAGCGAGTGCCTTTGACCTTTACTACGTCGCCTGTCCATTGTTTAGGTGTGTGTCTAACGCTGCGCTTGTCGGTACGTGGTCTCCACTTGAGATTTTTTTCCATCTGTAAGTATATTAATGGTATTACCGTGTAGCACAGAAGTAAGCACAACGACCCTCGCAATAAGTGTCCCGCTCTATCTAATCTAAAGTCCGGGGAAATCCCCGGGATAAAAAGTAGCCTATGTTACTCGCTGATAATGTAGCTTTATATTGGAGAAAAGATTTTTAAAATCGGTCCAGTAGTTTCAGGGCCTATTCAATGCAAACAATCAAATCTTTTCTCTAAATAATATTAGTAAAGACCATTAATTCTTAACCCGAGAATCATTACCATATTATGTACGGAGTTTAATTGCTACATTTATTTATTTATTTTATTCCTGCTCAAGGATCTAAGAACCGCTCGACCTTCACGTTCGGACCACAAGCTCCCATAACACCGCAGTTGAGGGAACTGACCCTATCTCATAGAGTTCCCTTTCAAATTGCCCTCGATGGTAATCTTCACTAAGTGAATGGATTCTCAGTGAAATTATGAAAGTTTAACCCAACGATTCTAGTAATAATGATATGCAACTAGAAATAATGCGCTGAAGGTAATCGAGCGCGCGTCGTCTAACGTATTATAGATTCCAGATTAGTTTAATGAGGAATATTAGAGATTTGATTATAAATGCTAAGCCTAATTGGTTTAATGATGACCTCTGTACAGCGGGCTTATAGACAACACTAAGGTTTCAAAGTGTGTGCAGAACGTTGCACGATATGAGTTAAGGAATGGTTTATTATGTTGGGGATTATTCTAGTATTTTCGATATTTCTCGGCGTTATCAATTCCAATCAGCGACAATTATTTTAATAAAATGCATTTAAATCAGACTACCTATTTGATATACCAAATTCTTTACAATAGTAACAATTGGAGATGAAATGTGTTTTTTCCAATTCCGACTCCAAATTTTTTGCCCATATAGTATTTTAGGTTGAGTCTTATCAAAAAATACCTATTAGTTTATTGAAAAACAAAGTTCAATCCGTAAAAATGTTAATCCCAAATCCCGTATAAGATATACAGCAAAATAGTTCTAGTAGTTTAGACAAAGAGCTCATTGCATAACTAGGCGGAGTCGATGGATATTATGTATTCACACCTCTATGTGGAAAGGAGAGTGTGTAGAAACGTCATACATTAAACAAACTGCCACAGTGCGAAGCGCGTGTTGCTTGACAAAGTTCATGTAACTTAAGAACAGTATTAAGCATAATTTAATGTCAAACTTTTGTCTGTTTGTTTGTTTAGTAACTAGTTGAATGTCATAACATAGTAACACTAAGCACTGCATAATTAACTTAGTAACAAAGCAATAACACGCGAATTTTGACTGAACTCACAATGTTGTTGGTACAAAAATAACACACACACTCACGCCTATTATTCCCGAAGGGGCAGGCAGAAGCGCAATTACTGCACCAACTTTTCGCCGTGTGTATTACGTCCCATGATGTGATAGGGACGAGCCGATCGCCATATCAGCTACAAATCACAGGCTCCAAGCTGATACTGGGTAGGAAAATCTAATATCACTGCGTGACCCGGGGATTAAACCCGAGACCTCAGCACAGCAGTAGTAACGTAATATAACTACGCCACCGAGGCAGCCTATCTCAAAATAAATCCGCAAATATTTGTAGCGTGTTCAAGTTCTCGCAATATTCCCTAATGTTATCCCGTCGCAGTCACGGGCACCCATAATGCTTGTCGATGTAATCGTATAACATTTGTATTAGCTCACTGTCATTGCGAGCGACGCGTCTTGACGGGCGTGACCGCTTTTGTTATGCAGTCTCAGCCCGGCTTGCACATTTCCCACTGTGGGCCGTGGGCGGGGATTCTGAGCGTTAATGATGTGCCAACTTGTTATATTGTTTCAATATTCTAATGTGTTGGATTGTTTATGTTTTAGTTGAATCCATTTACTAGTGGATGGAGAAATGCTATTATTTACTCGATGCTTACCGTCCGTATATTTATTTATGAATTCGAAATTTTAAGATGTTTTATTCCCCGTTAACGAGTTAGAAGAATAGAACAGAATACAACACCCTATGCTGAAACAATATTGAAATGAAAATGAAATCCTCCCAGCCAATTTCGGCAACGGAGGAGATATTGTAATGCCCTCATAGTCCGGTGAGACGGCAATCCGACATAACCGGAGAGAGAACAGGCGCAGGACCAAGAGCTTTACGTGCTTTTCAAGGCACGCGGGTATCACACCGCCAACTTCCTGACTTTTTTAAGATGGAAAAACCCAGTCGCAGTGTTTTTGACTCGACCCAAGATTCGAACCCAGGACCTCAGCGCGCAAATCGTACTCATAACGCGTACGCAATACAACTACGCCACCGAGGCAGTCAAAACAACACTATTGTGGGAAGGAACAGAATCAAACAAGATGCTATTATATACTCGATGCGTACCTTCCGTATATTGATTTATGAATTTAAATATTTAGATCCCTGTCAATGAGGAAGAATAGAAACCCAATGCTCAAACAATATTATTGAAGGAACATCTGTCTCGGTGTGAGAATCAATCCAACTTGAACTCTTCACAGCTGATTAGGATTACTAAATAAATAAATTTCTATTACCTATGGTTCATAATTGACATTTAATCGCGTCGATAATCGCAGTACTACCAACATTTGTTTGCATACAAATGTTATCTCGATATCTCAAGAATAAATTTAATGTGATAACAAAGCACGGCAGGGTTTATCAAGAGGCGCGTAATGCGTGTGTTACGCGGTATCGTCGTATTGCCGGTTAGTTTGCATAGATATCCCCGGGCGTGCCGGGTTTGACCAGGCTCATTTACAAAGAACATTTCCTAGGCACCCGTTTGCGGCCCGTGGGTGGGCCAGGAAGTTCACTCGGACACCCACGTCCTTTCATCGTACAATGATTCATGCCCATTCCGCAGCTACATTAACTAAGAGACTCGCGTGTCTCCTTACATTGGCCGGTTTACCGTCTTCCATACCCTTGAATGGCATCTTTAAGGCACTCGGGCGCAGAAGTGTTTTCTTTGATCCCTCAGTGTTGGTGTAACGTCTTTGCAGATTAGATGATTGTGCGATAATTTTCGCACGCGCTGTGGCCGAGTCAGCACTTTGTTGTGAACTTGAACGTTATAATGTGTGGTTTGAACTGACGTGTGTTTTGATGTGAAATTAGAAAGTAAATTGGAAAACGTATGATTTACATCCAATCGCAACATATTTCTAGACGCGTTTGTGATTAAAATACATAGTTGGATGGTCGATGATGGAGTTTTCAAGAGGCGTTTATTAGACACTCGTGTTTACGGGAACGTGGGAAATGACGCGGAGTAACATTTATAACATTTGCATATTTAGACATGTATTTGTAGATATAAAACCAGATCGGTGTACGCTATTTATAAGTCTGTGGAGTGGCTGCTATGTAAATTGTAAATTACTGGGCGTTTTATGTAAGAACAGTTGTTTCACGCGTAACCTATCGGGTGTCTCAATCAGACTAATTTTCCGATAATCGACCACGATACGTCATAGTTAAGGGGCAGTAATATAGGTGCGGACGGCCCCGGGGATGTTTTTCACCGAACGACACGGAGAGGCGAAATTATAGGCTTTTTACAAGTTAATGCAGCAATAAATAGACGATAAACATCGCCGGCTTAGCGTAGCACGCGCTTATTAGCCTTCGGTTCAAGTGATGAGCTTTAGATTGTTATCTGAAATATGAAGTTCTTATTTTTTTCCACACACTCTTTAATTAAAACAAATTATTTTTGAAGTAGTTGATGCAAATTATGTTATTGAATTTTGTTAATATAACGTCGAAACTAGCTCCAAGTGGTGCGCGTGACATTACTCTAGGCTGCTGCGTCTCGTTTTTTTTTTTTTTGCTTGGCTTAACACGCTGCTGCGTGTCTAGATTTTCCATGACATTGCAACTCTTCGATATATAGGCATATTAAGTTTGGTTTTGGTTATAATGGATAAAAAAAAACTATAACAGCTGAATGTTAAAATGAATGAGAAACTATTTTCCAATAATTGTCCAATGAAATCGTTAAAAATGCCCAAAATTAATAACACATTCGATATCCCCGCTATCGCTTCTCGCTAACATCCGGAGCTTGAGTCGACTAAAGCTTTAGACACGGCGAAGCCCAGTAGCGAAGCACTTTCACTGCTCCACTGTGGAACACGAAATTCGACTAATAGTTTGAATTATCACAATTGCATCGTCTGTTTGTTTGCTGGGGTAATACTCCATGATCCTAGTGAAAGGATTTAATTTGCATTGTATGTTTAAGACTGTTAGATTGAAGCAATCATGAAAGGTTTTGTACTGTGACCTTTTCAGGAAGGGTTCGGTTTGTTTGAGATTGTAATGTTTCGATTCTGATAAGGACGTAAGTTGGTTGTGGATTTGTGGGGTTAGCAATCAGCAATGGCCATTAATTGATTGACGCGCATCTATATATTTATATATATAATTATTCTGTACGTGTGTATATCACTGAACTCCTAAACGGCTGGATTCGACGATGTTTAGTTTAACAATTGGATCCGGTAGGTGGTGTTTTACTCGGGTTATATGATTTTATTTCCTCTTTAGGGCAGGACAATATCTGTCGGAGCCTCTAATAATATTAATAAGTAATATATAGTCACTTGATTATTTTATGCACTTATGTGAGAAATAACACAAACAAATCGCTTCACAGGTCTATGGGCTGCATAGCTCAGAATTCTATAATATGGTCTTGAATTCTGTTTCCGGAGAACCAAACCTGTCTGCGTTTCCAGAAATCATGCGCGCAGCCATTCGACAATCGATTCGATTACGAGCAATAAAAGACGATTATTACTGAAAGACGGTGCTACATATTTATGTTTTCGAATGGATATTTATTTAACTGTCAACAACAGACCAACAAGGCCCGTATACAACGACATGTTAACAAAAAAAATGTACAGCAATTGCAAGCAATGAACAATGGAGAATTACTGGCAGCAAAAACCCCTTCCTAACTTAATCGTCCCTACATTCTTCCATTCGGTCTTTCCGGGTGCATTTTTTAATTTAATATACCATCGACAATGAAGTTCTTGCCTTAAATGCTCGCTGCGTACCCTTTAAGGTATTCAATCGGGTGCGTTACGCCTTTTTTTGTATGCTCATGATAAATAAAACACGCTTTACGTACGCAATTTGCATCGGCCATTGTTTTTCGCGATTCGTAATTTCGTCTGAATGTATTGGCGTGTTGTGTTTTTTTTTCGTTTGCTTTTTCATTACGGATGTCCCGCATTCCGTTATTTATTTTTGTCCTTTTGTTCGTGTGTGCAGTTTGAGGTTTTGGTTGTTATTAGGGTGTTTTAATTTTATCATAATAATTAAACCGTCAGGAAGAAAAAGAATCAGTGTAATTTTTTTAAGACGTGCATAAAATGTAAATATAATTTAATATAAACATGGCAGTCTAGAAAACAGAGGAACGGTCTCCAGCAGAGAATATAGTAAGCCGTCAGCGTTCGGGTTTTCAGGAATTTGATACCCGCAGCACCTACATCGTAATATCGATACTAACCTCAAAGAAGTTAGCAAAAATTCGATACAAGATCAAAGCTATCTTCAAAACGCGATGTTGCAATAATACGCTTTTAACCCAATTCTTGCATAATGGAATTAGGGGATGACTGTAGTATTGCACGATATCGCTGCCAAACAATATTCTGGCTAGACGGCTAAAAGCGTGCGCCAGTTTATCAGCGGAACATAAAAGCCATCAGAGTCTGAGTTTGAAAACGGTTCGGATTTTGGAAAATAGCCATGATAGCTCAAGGCAGGCAATTTATACATTCTATATTTGGTTGTATCACTTGTATCTAAGAACTTGAGTAGTTAAAATAAATTAGAAGATCAAGTCATCCGCCTCGAGGTGCACGCGAAGACTCTACAGTTTAATGTAATTTACATCCTAAATGGTGTAGCGATTATGAAGAGACTACTCCATTGCTTTACGTTACTGGTGTAACAATGCTTTTAACGTACATAAACTGGCAAACAACCATACCAACATTAAAAACACAGTCATTCCGAAATCACTTACATTTCAATTTATCTATTTGTGTACGCTCACATTGACTTTACATTTAAGCACAAGTTAATACCCATTCGTGAAGTATTTAAACTGTGCGCACACAATCAGCACGTACGCTCAAATGTTAACGGTTTGTCATGTAATTGTTCCGTGTTTGATGGCCGTGTGAGTCGCGGCGATTACTCATAAAATTGTCTATAAACTAACAATTTCACGCCGTTTCGCCTTCGATCGTGTGGCGATGTGTCGTAGATTGCGAACGGTTAACAATTATACGGGCTAGTTTTTTGTTTGTTCAACGATGAAGCTGGTTTGTAGGGAGATGTGGTTCGATATGGTATTGAGTGTTTTGACGATCTCCAGAATAAATGTATTGTCAATTCGCAATACTCCTGAGTAATTAACTAAACTAGCTCTTTGCTCATTAATATTACGTCACATATTTTTGGTTTTTTAAACCACCCATCAATCATCGATACACGTGTCACGATTCTAGGTATTCGCAATTTAAGTATCGATTAATGACAATTTAAAATTCTACTTGAAAACAATTAACGTGAACAAAATACCATTCGAATGTCGATCACGGAAGAAATGGTTTTTGTACGAATTGCGCGTCGACTCGAATTTTATGATGTTCGTCGATAAATCAATAAGTGTACATAAATGAAAAAAGGTTTTGTTTACTTTTTGTATATTTTTTCATTTATATGTATTTATGTTGCCTATTTGCTTATCAATTATCGATTTTGAGGTAGCCCACGGTAGAGCGATTAAATTTACATTTTAATCGACAAATGTAGGTTATGCGGTTGCATAGACATTTCCCATCGTGTTCGATTAGAAAACGGTTAAAAATTTACATGTGTCTACATCATCGACAATTACAATGCTCAAGCGACGTTTTAGCATTTTTTTAAGTGTATTTAAGTTATGGTAACGAAATACAACGGTATCAAATGTTTTGTCATCGTACTAGTAAGAATATTTAGAATTGTAGAAATGACTTCTGGTGTACCTATCTAGATTCCAGACTGTCAAGAAATTCTATAGATATCTACCAACTAAAACATAACTTCCTAAACACCTATACTTTCTCCTTCGAACTAGTTTTAAAAACGTCATAATGTATAAAAGTCATTGTAATCTGACGTGACGTTAAAACTTTGTTGACCACTGTGCGTCGTCGCAGGCTCGCCGTCTCCATGTCACACAGCTGAATGTACGGAGCTACTTTTTGCCAAGTATTTCATGCTATATATTCGAATGGTCAATTTTTATTGTTATTCTTGAGGAAGTAAATTTACGTGAATTTATATATTTTATTACGAATTGACGTAGGTATATTAAAACCGTTTCTTTGTATTGTGAACTAAAAAATGTATTTATTGTATGATTAAACGTATTTTATGGTTAAAAGGTACATTATTTACGGTTCGAGGTTGAATATCATGGATATTATTAAAAGGATACAATTTTGTTTAACTTATGTTTCATATAAAAAAATTGATTGTATTGTATTTAAATATATCGTGTATTTCTCTTCACATAAAATACAAAGTCATTAAGTATTACTAGACGAAATAACAACCATGAATGAACCATAGGCGAAGAGGTCCAATGTAACACAGAACACCAAGTCTCTACCCCACGGAACCCTTTGCAGGCATTACAGATTTTTTTCAATTCTCAAGTAAGAATTGGATTTATATAAATATCTGTAAAAGAGGAGAATAATATGTTTTGTCATAAGAATGGAAAAGGATTTCCAATGATGACGTAAATGGCGCATCTTTACCATATTTTCAGCGATGCCCGTAAACAGCTAACACATTATTCACATTTCCGCAGCGTTACACAAGCGACCCAGTTTTAGCAAACAGTGGCCTATATAAACGGACCACGCCCGTGCCTCTCCCATATCCAGCGACTTTGACCCTCAACCGGCCCGCCCTTGACACGGTACGACCTCACGGCGAATCCTGAAACATTGCCGCGTTTACGATCCAAGGCCTGTGTGGCTTAAGTCGTAAAAAGCTCTAAACCTCACTGTGTTTGGGTTAGGTTATGTCCTGTAGTTAATTATGTATGGATAAGAAGCACTTACGGGTTTAAACATAAAGTGGATGCTAAGCTTACACGGGATGTCTATCAATTTGCCTCTAAACTATGCAAATTACACCCACATTCCATAATGGTACGTTTATTGTAACACCCAGGCTTTAGGGATCTGTGATGTTCTATTTAACTTATATAATCTGTTAAAAAAGCTCTACGCAAATGTCATGAGTATAATTTTATCCCCTAAATAATGTTTGAAATACCTAAATCATACGGCAATCAATAAAAAATCTTCTAAATTAAAAAAAATCGGGCAAAAATTCACATAACAGTAACGATCACGAGACCGTGCCGACACCTGGCCGTTTGCAGGAATCGATAGCGTTAGCGACCCCGGCGCGGCCGTGAACCTTGAACTTGCGGACCGCACGCGATCACCTTCCGTCAGGGTGGAGAAGCCGTGGGAATTCGCTCGCTGCTTGTTTTCATTACCGTACAAGTTATAGATTGTTTGCTTTCGGGGTTGGGAATACGCTGTCGTTTTCATTACCTACCGTACAAGTTTGGTTATTGTTTTGTTTTGTTCGGAGTTTTGTATGATTCAATTGTCATTTATGGAGACAGAGATTGTAAAGCCTAAAATGATACGTGCTTATCGTATTACTCGTTTAAAGCGTTTTCGGAAATTAAATAATTCCAGATCCATCTACAGAGCTTCTGAGGAGTCTCGTGGCTAGGGCTGCCATCCGTCCGGATTTCGCCGGATTTGTCCTAGTTTGAAGGGCGTCCGGGGGACGTCCGGCAGGGGTTTTAAAAAGTGTCCGTGTGAAACCCGGACACTTGTTGTCAGGGGTAATCATTTTTTTATAGATAAGCGATAAATTGAAATAAACCTTAGTTAAAAATTCATTCATAACAACCCGCATTCAAGAAGGCACGGCAAAATATTTTTCCAGAGGTGTCGGGGGAAAAACCCATATTTGGCCCAAATGTCCGGGATTTTTGCCGTGTATATCCGTCGTCGGCAATTAAAGTGATGGCAGCCCTACTCGTGGCAAATGAGCGGGAACCATTTACATGCATGTAAAAAGTGTCTTCTCTTCAATAGAGATAGCTATTTTGGGTTTTTACATCATTGTGTTTTAGAGACTTACCATTGTTTTAAAAAAATACGATACTAATAGATTTTTTGGATCCAATATGAAAATGGACCAATCGGAACGAAGTTTTTTTTTACATGCTTATAAATGCCTTATTTTGATTGATTTATTCTAGGGATCAGATCGAAGCTAAAGATGATTTCAGATTTGCTTTTAACGTCCAACAGAACAAGCTCACAAAATGAGTTAATTAAAATTATCAATACCGATGTCACCCATTAAAAGCAAAAGAATAAACGTATGAGATATCATTAATTTTAATGCCTTCCGTGCATCTGCAGTGCAAGTAACATTAACTAGAACCTTAAAGGAAAAATAAACCCCATATCCACAATCAGCCACATGCGAGCAGAAAACTCGTAATGAGTGAGAACGGGACGGATCTTTTCTTTCTCCCTCCCACTTTCTAAGTCGCCGGCCGATAAAATATAATTAGCAGATAAGTTTCTACGCATGCGAAGTTTAATGCTTAGATGTAATGCGGAGATATTACTTAAATGTATGAGGGATTGTATTTATGACTATTGCCAGTAATTTAATAAGTTTATAAGAAATTGTAAATACATATAAAACATTATTTTCTTTTATTTACCAGTCCAGAGGAGTCGGTGAAATACTTCAGGCATGTTGCACAAAGGATTTGAATCAGTTTTACCCACCAGCCGATAAAAATTCTCTTGATTATCGCGGAAAGGGTTTGTCTTGGTTTCATAATCGGAAACCCTTAGCATAAATATAATATTATCTTTCCAATATACCAAAAAGAACGTCGAGTAAACCGCATGGTCATAAGAGTACAGTTGAAAACTGCTTTCTATCACTTGAAAAGTGTTAAGCTTAGGCACTAGTGAGGTGGGCGTATCATAATATAATTAGAATTATGTGTTACTAATGTGGAAAATTTTAATAATTTATACTTAAACTCAGTCCTAATCCTGCTTGTTTTTATTTATTACAGGTACGCAGTCTTTGTGAAATCGGTGATAAGATGTAAGTTCAGCACAATAATTTCACGGCCTGTGGCCTTTTGCCAGATTAGTGGTACACGTCAAAAATGAATCATAACTGACATATTTCCTCACACAACTTGGGCACGTTCGTTCGCAAATAGCTCGTCGTATAAACATACATTTTACTCTCGGCGCCAAACTATGTGACAGATTGCGTAGGCTTTCGTTTTGTTGTCAAATAATTTTAATAGATTGACTAGAGGAGGAAAGATGGAATTTTTCTTGAGTATTACTCATTTGCCATTAATTTTTGACGTAAAGTGCTATAATTGAATTGCGTCGTAAGAAATGATAATTGGATACTTGATCAATATCAGTTAAATTCAGTTTTTCCGATAAATACTTAAAGCAAATCATAGATAAATGCATTTATTAAAGAATCCAACACAAAAAATATTTAAGTAGCTACCTATGACATTATGATACAAGTTACCACTCTTAAAGTAATTTCTTATTAATTTCGCTATAGAACTAAACTCTACATTTCTTCGTAGAAGACAATAGCCACAAATGCACTCCACCTTTAAAAAAATATATAAATATCCATACAAATCATTTACAAATAAACAAATTCTCGAATATCCGCTCAACCCTGACACTAGGCGTTGTACCGCCGACGCCCACCACACGCGTCTGCCCCGATACTAATCGCGTTATCTGAGCGGGGCATCGCGCGATTATGCAACCATGATATCTGACTATCGATATCGCAACACTTCGCATCACTATTGTGCGACGAGTCAATGCACTTTAGATACCTAACGTTGTGTTGTAGGCTTCTTGTGAAAATATGTTTCTTGATGAGCGAATGTTAAACATTTGCGTTTGCAATAATACAAAATTATAAAAGGTTTTCATAATAAATATATGAACACCCTACTAATAAAAAAAATGTCGTAGGTAGGCTTTCGATCGCTTGACATCTAAAAACATATTCGTAAACGACACAAACGTTGTGTCAGCGGCAATGGAATCAAAGGTCTGGTTTAAAAGCCAACTGGGCTACCGTTGACTAAAGCTGTGATTCCGCAGGACGCGGCAGACGGCACTACTATGCAGTATTAAATTGTATGAGACCGATTGCACATACGACGGCAAATGACGCCCGGTAGGACGTCACCTGCCGCTGACACAACGTTTGTGTCGTTTACGAATATGTTTTTAGGTGTCCAGTGACGGCCGTCTGCCGTCTGCCGCGTCCTGCTGAATCACAGCTTAAGGGCCACCTATACCCGAATGACGTCACGCGTTCGCTTCCCCTCAAGACTAGTCGTCACTACACTCTCCTCATACCTCCACATCTAATATTACGTCAAATTTGACCGCCATCTAGTGAAAATTAGGAAACAACTTTCAGCGACTATAGCGATTTCACACCATGAACCTAAGAATATTAGATGCGGCATAATATTTCATTTTTCATTTTAATTAAATACAAAATCAGAATGAATCGTTAATAACCTGATTTGATTGTTTAATTACTTGTGATTATTACATGATCTTTTTTTTTGCGAATTCGACCTTGCTTAGGCGAAAAATATTGTTAACTTCGTTTCCAGCATTATAAAATATTTTTAGCGCGACCTATAGGTACTTTGTCACTCTAATTACAATACTGTTGCGATGGTGCATTATTATATACGGATATGTCAGAAATAGTGTTTTTCAGGAGAGCGAAATAAGATTCAAATCAATGTACAAGAAAATATATTTACTTAATAAAATAGCGAACGTTTACGAACTGTAAATGGAAGTACAAAACCGACACAAGAGCCACATGTGGATAAAAAAGAAAACTTTTACAACCTATAATTTAATTAGTTATAATATGGTAAAAAATATAAAATATGGCTTCCCGTCGCTTATTTTTTAAATCAGCGTGGCAGAATATGCTTTATTTTTAGATGATATTTGGAGTTTTTGTATATAATTGAAGCAAAGTTATGAAGTTATGTTCCCTGAATTTTATATTTGTTTCTATTGAATATTAACTTCAAACCTTGTTTAATTTTACAAATTATTCAATGAGATATTTCTAAGTTCTTTTGGACCTTATACTTATGTATGTTTTTATAGCTAGCACAAAAATGTTGCGTTACATTACTATTTTGAATAATCATAAAATGGTTTTGTAAGAATACTTTCTTCTTCTTCTTTTTAAAAATGGCTTCACCGTTTCATATAGTGTTGCATGAGAGATGTCAAGTGGCGTCGTGTACAAAATGTATGAGAAATTAAATTATCTTCATAATTTTTACTTTCGTGAACTCTTCAAATCTTTTATAGTTATTCTGCTATTCGGGACTTAGACAAGTTATAAAGGGTTTAATTACCACGACTTTGTCATATCCTTACACTAGTTTTTGCCCGCGGCTTCGCCCGCATTAAAGAGGTTTCCTGTATAGAAATCACTTAATATACAAAAACTATAATTTTTTTAACAGTATTCGTTACACATACAGATCGAGAGATCTTGCAATATAGTCGGTCAGCGACACTTTGGTACGAAACGCCTTTCCGTCTAGTATAAGTAGTTCCCCGACTTTTGTCAGAAAGGCACTCGCACTCACAATAGAACATACAAATGATTTCTCTACTATATTATGCATGTATTATACATATAAACCTTCCTCTGGAATCACTCTATATATAAAAAAAACGCATGAAAATCCGTTACGTAATTTTAAAGACCTAAGCATACATAGGGTCATAGGTGTTACAAATATTAATGTTGTGTAAACTAAACGTAATTTTAAATGTCATTGTCAAAAGTGACGTTTCTCTCACTCTGTTCTGCCTCTTTCCCCGTCAACATGTAACATGTTGGATATTTAATTGTTTTTTCTAATATAAGCAAGTTAAATCCTCTGTGGCCGTAATTATTTCACCAACATAACCTACAATAGGGACAGACAGAGGAAAGCGACTTTGTTTTATACTGTTAAGATATTATAAAATAAAGTCCCCCGCCACACACTAAACTGTAACCCCCGATTTTATAACATTAGTTTTTGAATCGTCTTCCATTACGGAAAAAAATTAAACACGAATTTACATGAAAAAATAAATATTTTGAAAACCAATAAAGTAATTATGCTGCATAGCCTTGTAAAGTATAGTAAAGGGGCTAAATATTAAATAAAAATAAGCAATAAAATAAGTGAATAGTCACCTAATAACATGGTATTACGATGAGGGGAAAGAAAAAAATATAGCAAGGTGACTCCTACTATGCGGCTACTTACACTTAAAGCAATATTTGAAATGTTAGTTATTCCATATTTTTTTAAACAATTTTGATATTTTCACACAAGAATTTATTTCATTTGCTGTTTGTGGCCACGTAATAAATAATAAATAAAAAATAAAAAAGTCTTTTATTTCTTGCTAATAAATTACAGAATTGAAAACATTAAATACAATTTCAATAAAATATAATCGACACAGGAATTTTCATTAAGTATCATTATTATTATTATTATTGTTAAAATCATATTGTATTATGTGATTATCATAACTCATCAAATTATGGCCACGTGCCACTTCTTAAATATCTTTGCAAAATAAAGTTCCGATATCGTTATTGAATTGAATGAACATTGATGATGGCCAAATTTTAAAGTTCTAAAATTTATACCTATTACCTACTACAATTTGTGGCCAGTCATGCCCAGCGGTTTTTCATTTTGAAGCCAATAGATCTTAAAACAAGAAAAATCTAAATCGAGGCAGCTTTGTTATTATTTAAAATTGGATATGCCTTTTGTACACAGAACAGTGTCCAGATATAAAATTTGAGGTCAATTGGCCTTAAAACAAAGAAATTAAATATCGCGGCCACTTTTTCCATTCTGACATTGGTTTCGTCTTTTGTAACCAAAGTTATACCAGATGTCGATTTTGAGGTCAATTAGCCTTAAAACAAAGAAATTCTAAATGGCGGCCACCTTATTAAATTCTGACATTGGTTCAGTCTTAGGCAACTTATTCTTATATCCAGATATCTATTTTAACGTCAATTGAGCTTATAACGAAGAAAGTCAAAATGGCGGCTAGTTTAAAAATTCTAACATTACCTGCGTCAAGATCTTGCAATTAACGGCAAGCCAAAAGTAGCGAAAGAAAAATAATCTGCAGATGTTCAGTTTTCACACATTTTGCAGAAATAGGCCCGAGCTATATTATGTACACTCTCGGCAGAGTATGAACACTTTTTTGAACGTACATGTACGCTCCTGGCACGCGAGAGCGTAAATGACAAATGAAATAATTACTCTTTTAATAAGCCGTGATTTTTTTAAGAATATGCGGACTCAATACTCATTTGCCGCATTCATTATGTCATAGAGCCGAGACAGCGAAAACAGGAATTTTGTGGCAGGACAACATGTCAATGTAAAACTAATTATAATTATTACTTATTATTCTACAAATAACCGAGAGAATCAATGTGGCAAAAATGTGGATAATATTATTTTATTTATTTATTTATTTATTTATACTTTATTGTACACCAGAGAAATGAAACATAGGACAAAAAGAAAAATTGATAAGTACAAATGGCGGTCTTATCGCACAAGGCAATCTCTTACAGACAACCATGGGATGGACATAAGAGAAAAATAAATTAATATTTATATTTTAATACTTATTTCAGTCATTATTTTGTTCAAATAGAATATTTTAATGACGTAAACACAACAAAAA
This sequence comes from Lapara coniferarum, assembly GCA_949316025.1. Classification (NCBI taxonomy): domain Eukaryota; kingdom Metazoa; phylum Arthropoda; class Insecta; order Lepidoptera; family Sphingidae; genus Lapara; species Lapara coniferarum. The sequence goes on along the minus strand of OX438919.1, from coordinate 40,866,068 downwards.
AATTGCGTACGTCCATTCCTTGGAACGGCGCTCGCCGTACTCCCCCTGTCGCCCGGCAGAGACCCGCTTCAATAGTCCGAGCGGAAACTCGAAAAATGTAAATAAATGACTTAAAATTATCGTAAATCAAAAAAACATTTCTGCAATATCGACAATAAATGTGTTCTCTATTAATAAATGTAAGTTTTATATTCATAAATACATTGATGGAAAAGTTGATACCCAATTTAAGTGAAAGTACTAGTTTTTTATTTCGTTTATATTTTTCTTAACAAATGATAAATTGAAAATCTAATTCTGCAAAATTAAAGTTAATGAATCAAATTATTATATATATTTTCCATGTCATGTTGTTCAGTCATTTTAAGGTACTAGTTAGGAATTGTAAAACATGTATTTTCGCAGATTTGGAAAGGAAGCCCCTTAAGGAAGACTGGCAATGTTAATCCGACATTTGTTACACGTGTCTATTAATAATATTCTTAGAAATTATATTTATTAATGTAAATTATAATTAATGAATTTATCGTTAGTGTAACATTTATTTACACATCTATACTAATATTATAAAGCTGAAGAGTTTGTTTGTTTGTTTGTTTGTTTGTTTGTTTGTTTGAACGCGCTAATCTCAGGAACTACTGGTTCGAATTGAAAAATTCTTTTTGTGTTGAATAGCCCATTTATCGAGGAAGGCTATAGGCTATATAACATCACGATGCAACTATTAGGAGCGAAGAAATAATGGAAAATGTGAAAGAAAACGGGGAAAATTATTCATCCTTGAGGGCTTCCATTGCGTGCACTACGAAAACGGTTCAAGATACCAAAAATATATGTATGAAAGAATTATTCCTCTTGAAATGATCTAAAAAAATGTCCGCGACAGTATATGTCTATCTTTTAAGATTAACTCACTAGAACCGTTTTTACGGTAATCAAATTTGGTCGAAATTAATGCATTATTTGTTAAGAGTTGTATCAACGTCATAGTCATAGAGTGATTCAACGGGAAGGTTTTGATGTACTTTTAGCCCGGAAAAACTTAATAACGCGGGCGAAGCCGTGGGCAAAAGCTAGTACTATATATACATTGTTCAAAATAATTTCTCACGGCTACCATTAAAGCTCCCAATCGAAAATAGATTCTTCATTATCTCGCATCACGACTTGCCCTTACGATATTAGCAACTGCGACCATTACTCATCCAATACCGTACAAAATAAAAGATGCACCTCCTTATATGGATAAACATTATTAACCATTTGTATCTAGCGTAAAGATATAATTCACCGAGCTGTAACTTAATGATGCCTTGTTCGCCAAACTTACAAGCCGTGTGTAGTATGTGCGCGTACGGAGCCCCGCTGGTTGTAATTAAGTTTGCGATTTATTTATTGCAACGTCTTTTCTGCAATTCATGTGTACGGAAAGAACTACCAACTCTATTTAGTTTGTAATGTTGGGATATATTCTACGAATATTTTATTTTCAATTATAATTGATTTATTTTTTATTTTAATAATTAAGCGTTGTCATGTTTTATCCCATAATATACTTTTGTATATACACAAATAATCTCTCATGCCTTCATAACGTTTCGTAATTGTTGTATACTACGATTATGACACCCTAAAAGTAGAGCCTCCACTTTTGCGTATGTGACCGGCTTTCCCGCTTTTACTGAAAAAATGTGTTTTTTTTTCTATCTGGTGCTATATAATTGACGCTAACGCTTCGTTAAAATAATTTTATTTAGTAAAATAAAAAAAAAACACATTTTTTTCAGTAAAAGCGGGAAAGCCGGTCACATACACAAAAGTGGAGGCTCTACTTTTAGGGTGTCATAATCGTAGTACACAACAATCGCGAAACGTTATGAAGGCGTTAGAGATTATTTGTTTTGAATAAACTATATGCGTATTTTATGTGTTCAATAATTGCTTAATAAACTTCGCGACAATATGTACTGTCACCACCATATAAACTGACAGAAATGTGCGCTAACTCAACGGAATGGCAAAGCCAATACGTACGTTCTTAGTGTCTGCAAATAACATGGTTATTGCCGATAATCGACATTAACTATCCGTTAAATTATTTCCTTATTAATGTGTCTGTATTTTGAGTAAAGTTACTTAACGCTGCACTAAATGAGGTTTTAAACCTTATATGGCCGTAGATGATTCGACGAGTCACGTCAAAGCACTTTGGTTACTATAGACCTGATATTATATCATGTGTTAGGGTAATTTCCATGACCGTCTGGCTTTGCCTAAATGGGTAAGCAGATCTGCGCTAGCACATCCAAGGTTCGACGAGCACAACTCCGTCCAATTATGTGTGGGTAAGATATTACACCGCTCACTAATTAAAAAATACAGTTGTGGACGCCTCGAAGCAGATTTTAGATTTTTATGATGCTTTCCTTGAATATATTTTTTTTTGCGTGAAATCCTTTTATCCCATAACGAAACAAAGTCAGTGCATCTACTTTATCAGTTTTCGTTCTATTTGGATATTTGACAATGATCTATGACTATTAATCATATCAATCTTTGACTAAAGATCACGCGACAATACCCTAGTTACTTATCATGACAGTAGAATCTTGAACGTAAACTACTTTACATCTGGATTTGAATATAGACAAAGTTTAAAATTATTCTGCTTCTGTAATTTATTAGGTACGACCCCGGGACATTGTAACTTCTCAACATGGTCTTAATTAATTATTTCTTGTAAGATAATACACACACACACACACTCACGCCTGTTATCCCCGAAGGGGTAGGCAGAGGCGCAACTAGTGCACCCACTTTTCGCCGTTATTCCGTCCCATGATGTGATAGGGGGCGAGCCTATCGCCATGTCGGGCACAAATTCCAGATTCCGAGCTGATAAGATAATCAATTTCCATACATTATAGATTACACGTTATTTGAGCATATTGATTACATATCAATTTACCTTATTAACAAATCTCTCAAGAGCTCTCACTATACACACCCTAACAAGTCCTAGTGGATATAAGATAGGTCTATTTACGCCGGTTTTAGTATTACCAATCCCACGCCTCCCACAGTCATCCCACAGCGGTCCCAAGCTCAACTTCTGGTCCGGTAACAATGCTTTCACCACTCGTGCTTTAACGTCTTGGCTAATTAATGATCACGCGGACCTGCGAACAGCATTATGCAATATATTATCATCATCTGTTATGTAAGCAATATTGAATTCTTGGTAATTAATTTAGTGTTAATGATTGGGTTGGATTGAGTAAGATTTGGTTTGAGGTTTGAATGAGCGCGTGTTCTGAGCTATGTCAAAATATAGTAGATAAGATCTTCATTTAGCTGGCAAAGTAGAAAATATCGGACCTTTTTATAAATAACAGGCTTCTAAAATACGCAACGTAACTTTAAGAAAGGGCAGACCTGTTATTGGCTTTAGCTGTGTCCATCACTCGTGTGATAAAAATATAGATATCCTAAAAACATCAAAGGAAAATATTTTTAAAACAGTGTGAATCGCAAACTGAAAATAGACGCTTCAATAATTCCCCTTTTAGCAGCAAAAATGTTCATAAAGTCAGTTGCCGGTGCGGACCGATTTCCTCCGATCGTTAATTGGAAGGTCATAGGGCGGAGTAAAGAAATGTTATTAAAAGCGTCAATTTCAAGTAATGCCACCATAAAATCTGTGAAGTGAAAACAGTCATTATTGTTTTATTGGCTATCAAAACCTTAGTCGGCGTCAATGCTACTGGCTCTTGTATTAAAAGTAATAAGTATGGCGGTAAATGTCAGATTATAAATATGTCTATGGTTTTCCTACCTGTTTGTTGTACTGGTGATGTTCTGTAATCTGTTTATTGCTTGAAGTATGCCATAATATACAGACAGAATATGTGAAGTAACTCCATATTAGAGCAACGGTACGAGTTTAAAACTATTTTGGTATGTTAGGGTCATATTAAACAGTATTTATGAAGCCCTCAATGTTTGTTTTTCGACATGGCGACAACTTTTATTCCTAATAATTTATATTTATTGTTTTGTATCTGCTATTATTACTTGATAGTGGCGAAATCACCGATAGATAATCGGTGGAAGCCATAATTTAAAAGAAGAAGAAGAAACAGTATTTATGGACTAACTAGGTGTTGGTTGCGGCTACGCCCGCGTGAAAAGCCTTTCCACTACTTAAGTCGCTAAGACACAGTACGAAGCCAGCACGATCTACTTAAAGAATCAGATTAAACCAATCCATTATTTCATAAAGTGATATTGAGTTTTTCTATTCAGTATCCGCTTGGAGTCTGGAATTTGTGCCCGATATGGCGATAGTGTAATAAATAAATAAATAACGGCGAAAAGTGGGTGCACTAGTTGCGCCTCTGCCTACCCCTTCGGGGATAAAAGGCGTGAGTGTATATGTATATCTATATATCTATTACCCATGAGAGCACGTTACCAGGATAAAAGTACCCTATGTGTTTATCCAGGACATGACCTACCTGAGAGCCAATTTTTTCATACAAATCCGTTTAGTTGTTTCTGCGTTTACTTCTAACAAACAATATTTTCTCAAACTTTTGCATTTATAATATTATTAATATTCTACCATATCAAGAATAAACATAAACTAGCCTAAAATAAATTTACAGTAGCCCAGAACTTATGTATGGAATTGAAGATGTTTTCAGTTAATTTTCTACCTAAAATGTTAAATTATAAAGTGAAGGATAGCATTGATCATGGCTAAACATATAATGAACAATAATTTCCACGTGGGTAATGTTTTGTGCAGACGTGGATGTCAACTAGTGACCGTAACCAAGATGTCGCCCCAGGGCACCAAAAAGCTCATTTCGACGAATAAGGGTCACGCGTGTGCGTCACCCACGCTCACCAAAGCTTCAGTTTTTGTAAAAAGTTTTATTTAACGATTTTGCCGCCCACCATAAAGTGCCACTCGGGGCGGAGCGTTCCAACCGTGCTACGCCTTAGTTATGCGATCTGTCCAAAAAAATCTTTAGAATCATTGATTTAGCCGTCAAAAAAACAACAATATCAACAGCGGCGTGTGTTATACTCTTATTCATAATATTAATGTTTATCTAACCTTTTCAGAAATGACTCCTGTTAAATTGAATTCAATTTTACGTCGTAATTGAAAATGAGTTTGCTCAGTTCATTACGAGGAAATTACATGGGATACAATCTAGCGCTCACGATGCAGTGAAGTTGTTCAGAATGGGATGACTTCACGAAGGATGACTTCAACAGTCTAGTTCAACGGATAAACTTGTATTTTTTTCCATTGTTGACCAAACCTTAGATTCTTTTTTTAAAGTTGATTAATTGTAATAGAATGATTGTCCGTCACGCTGATGCACTACAGATTGGTCCAAAATGCGCACGTAGAATAGCGACTAATTTAGTTTCTCAAAACGTTGACAGCATTTCATAGACATATTATCATAATCGTTTACGATATTTAATTTACCCGTCTCTCAACGCGAAAAAAGTATTAATAATAACAAATTATCTAACTAAACTTAGACAGTTAAACCTCCAGCCCGAACTAAACTTAGACAGTTTTCTCCTCTGTACAGAATGTCCAACCTATATAATTTAATTGGTGGTGAAGTGGATATATTTCGTTTGTCCCTAAAAGAATTTAAAAGTCTAACACGACAACAGTTGACACAACAAAATTTTGCCTCTTGCTAAATTTGTGGTGATATAGTTGTATATTATTTTTGCTTTTTTTTTTCATATGTTCCTTTCATAGTCTTTATATAGAGTCATAGGTTTAATTTAATTTATTATATTATGTATATTTTTCTAATAGCACTAATTTAACAGTTGTTACTGCTACCTCTTTTTGGCGCATGCTGTAGCAACCTTAAAAAGTAGTGCACTCAAATTTTGTTAGTTTTTATGGTTCATGTAATTATTATAATCAAACAGTGTAACTACTACTGGTTGTTCATAAATAAATAAATAAACTAAAATCCATAGTGACAGACTTTCTTACGCGTCATATTTGTTGGTATCTGCTTGTATTCAGTCAAGTTTCACCGATATGCGCCCGCGCAGTTGCAGTTGCATTAATTAACGTTGAACGGCGGTAGCGCCCACGCGTGTACCTAGAAAGCGCCGAGGTGTAGGGATAGGATAGTAAGGTGGTTGGGACATTCGTAAAATATGAATAGATAGCAAAGAAATTTGTTGAGAAACTTCGTGAGTTTAGTGACTTTCACTGACGATGCATTGTCAGCAATATGATCCAGAGTATGAGCTTTTAGATATACCAAAGACTGCACCTGTTATGTAACCACACGATTTTATTGACAAATTTATATATCCGAAGGATCGCTCAGAACAGGAGACTCAAGTTGGTGTCTCTTTTTCTGGCAACTTATCGATCAGAAGATTAATTAAGTTCTTTTCTAAAGACAACCTTTCATTTTTCTAGTTACATCACATTATTATGTTCTTAAAATCACTCAAACATAATTACAGGCTACAAAAATTTACAATACAAGTCACCCTACTACACCTCCCATATTAGACGCAATATTAGTTACACGTGTACGCGGAAGTCGCAAATTGGTATCAATGAATTACCGGGCGCTAAACGTCTGTAAAGGAAACGTAATATCAGTTAGCAGTTTATCGGTACGTCGCACACCGTTGGCCCACTTTGTCTATCAGGATAATCTTAGCATGTGGAGATAATTTAAATGGAAGATGCTTGCTGGATAGTCGGAAGTGTTCGCTTTGGAGTCGAAACACATCATGGATTGTATCAGCCCCTTATTCCCTATGACACACGTTATTTTCTCCGCTCGTAACAAGCTAGTAACGTAACTCATCGCGTTTATCACTATGGAAATTGGCATACAGAATACCATTTAACGCTAATCACAGGAAGTTAACCTAACGCGGCCGCTTTACGATTTAACACTGTCATAGAGAATAAGGGGGCTGATCTGTGGTTTATCTTATAAGGAAGATAATGAGTAGTGGTAATGCGAAATGATTGCATGATTATTAGCTAGAAAAAAATAAAAAGATGTATAAAATTAGTACCTACCTAATTATATTCACAAATATTACGTGATTATTAAGGTTTACACAACTTTTTTTAAAACATATTCAAAATCTATCTTAGTCTAAATTAAGTCTCAATTCTCAATGTCTTGATTCATTTACAGAACAAATTGAAGTAAGTAATTGTTTAGAAAATAAACATACCTGAGGCTGATTTGTTATCGTTTCAAAAGCGCAATCCTTTGCGAACGGTCTACGTCGGTGAAATTACGTGACGGCATTATTATGCGAGGAATACATTAGGAGCTAAAGAATTATAGCTCGATTATCTTTAACAACATCGTTTTCATAGTTTACGGTAAGTGAGTCAGACACGGTGAGTTCAGCACAAATTCTCAAACGACGTATATTTAACATACGGTTTTGTAATCTTTGAGAGGACTTCGACCAAGTAACTGTTGTTATTATTATTTTTAGACTTAAGGGGTGAAAAAGTCTTTCAAGTATAAATTGTTACTGATATAATGAAAGTTTGTTGGGTCTAATCTAAAAATCTTAAACAATACGAAAATTAATGCATTTTCGAAATCGAGGTTGTTTCTCAGTCTGAATTAAAAACAGACGCTGTTTGATTTCAAATATTATGTATCACCAAACAAGCCCTTATTTCATGTACGTGTCATTTTTTTTTTACGCGGAGAAAGTGAATTATTACTACCGCCCAGTGTTCAAGGGGAACGACTGAGCGGTTATGTTGGGTTCCCCGTGCCTTACGACCCGTCGTTGAGCCGCCCGGAGAGATGGAAAACGTCGGGCGACCGCCGGGCCTAGTCCCTAACCTATATACAACGCCGGCATACCAACCAAAACTCTGCGGCGGCCATCTTCGGTGCATTAGGGACGGCTGCAGGCTTCCTCGGTCTCACGTCTAAGTTGTCGTCCGCAACCGCCCCTGCGCGTACCGCTATTGCGGTCCGTCTCCTGTTGTTGGGGGAGCTCAGAAGCCCCCGCGCACCGAAGGACGCCCTCGGCGTCAACGGCAGCGTGAGGCCTAACCGCCAAGCAGCCGTCCATCACGGGGGTCACAAAAGTTGGTTAGACTAACTAATAGGTGGACGGCCCCTTCTGCCCACCCGTGACCCCCGGTGGCCCCTATTAGTCGCCTTTTACGACGGGCAGGAGATACCGTGGTGGAATTCTCCAAACGCTCCCAATCCACAGGGCGGGAGACGTCGGTCAGTCGTTCACCCGATGCCTCCTACGTCTCGTCTGGCGGTGGGAGGGATCACCACTGCGCTGTCGATCCCTCTCGGCACTCTCCTTCCGCGAGAGGACCACCTCGCAGAATTGGGCCACCGCCTGCCAGGCCTCCCGGCCGCCGACTATGGAAGCGACCACGGCCGGCAGCGAGAGGTCTTCTCCGACGATGTACGTGTCATGCAATTATAAATTCATCATGAGCGAGTCGTATTCTATTAGCATCGATTCCGTAATAGAAACAAAACGTGAGCACATTGAATTCACCTAAAAGTAATGTGGGCCAAGCCCCAGACTACTTTCTATTGTAAACATGATTAAGCCATTAAATTGGCTCTAAAACGCATTGTAGTCGCGACCGATTATTCCAACCGACCGCCGTACATTTTGTCCGCAGTGAATCACCTGTATCGCTGCGATACCGATTGATTTTATCGATAAAAGTGAAAATTGTATCGATAACTGCGCATTGTATCGATGTAACCGGCCATTACGCTCCCATAACACTCAGTCAACATGTTTGACCTTATCGTGTTTTATTACAATAAATTATGTTATGGAACATCTAAAGCACATTCTATTGTATTTCGAGTTCCTTATCTCATCGTAACATAAAATACACAACATAAGGTTGTAAAATAAGTTTATTTAAACTTAACCCAATTGCGTATTGCGTGCAGGTTTCCAGTTTACTGGGTCACCATAACAATGGCGTAAATGGTAATGTTAACACATTTATGACGAGTGAAAAAACGGTAGCACTCACACGTTTTGGTGAGGTTATCAACCTCAAAACGTTATGTGTCAAAAGTGAGTCGTAAACAAAATAAGGTAACCGCCACGGAGTAAATCGTGACTTGGTACCCGTATTAACATATTAACGCAGGACAAACGAGGGCGGTTGGCACCGACCGCCTCCGAATGGCGGTCATTATCGAGTTTATCGACATTATCTCGCCGATGCTCGCCCCTCCCTACGATTCGCGTTTGATTTTACAGCTTAATTTTATTGTCATTGTTCCTATTTGTACGTGTTTGGTTTGATGTATTTAAATATGCGTTTAGGACATTTGATTTGGTTAATTTGCATAGTTTATGGTGGTGCGTTACGCTTTCTAATGCATGGTTGTTTTATAGACCGTTGCATGTAGGCAGTACATTATTGCAGACTGTGGCTCTATGGGATTGCGTGTGAGTAGTGGATATCTAATAGACACTATGCCGCCCACATGTGTGTTTCTGCAGCTTCCGCAAGCCGACGTCAGATAGTGAGTAGTGACACATCTTGAGAATTACACTTACGCTTGGCGAATTACTGTAAAAAAATTGCAATTAATATTATAAAACTAATCTTTAAAGAGTGACTGCCATGAGTTTCGCGCTAATGTCTCAGGTTCGAATGGCCAAAGTGATATTAATTTTTTCTATTCAGTATCAGCCCGAGTCTGGAAATGTGCACGGTGAATGGCAATAGGCCTGCCCCCTATTACATGAGGCCGAATATAGATGGCGAAATGTGTGTGTGTTACACCCCTGCCTACCCCTCTGAAAAAAAAGTTAGATACTGTTGTCTAGTTTCTATGTATAGTTGTAAAATAAACAGTAAGATAACCTAGTTGACAATGTGTCCCAATTACAAAGTTCATATTTTTTTCATCGCCAATTTACAAACAGCCCCTTTACAATGTAACTAAGTGATGATGAAGTCACGTACAAGTTTCTCACGAACTTATATTTTTCGTCGTAACGATCCTTTGCAATATCAGTGACATTTGACCTCATGTTTTTTTTTTCACTTACACCATTAAGTGTTACAAATTCACGACATCTATCTGTCGAAATGTATTTTGCTCCGAATTTGTCTGACATTTGTTACAAATGTGCATTAGGTAATGATCTGATAGTACCAAGTTGAGAGCATAGCGTGACGGATTGGCAGTAGGCTGGACACAATTGGCTGACAAGCGAAAAATGTAAGCTGTGGTCACTAAAAGTTGTTATTGTTTATACTTCTGAATACACACGAGAAGTTTGCTTGCTTGAGGTTCACATCTGCACATAAACAACAGCAACGCGAAGAAGTAACTTTAAATGAGCTGATGTATCTTTAGACAAAGATCCGATTATACTGTCTATTATCTCATTGCCATTTGGGACGGTCGAATTGAAACTGCAATACCTACGTCATATACTGCATATTTCAGTCATAAAGTCCTCTAAGCAAGTGTATAAAGAAGGCAAAACATTTTAAAAATCAAGATATCACGCACACAAGATATCACAGATTCCCGAATTAAAATAAGGAAATGAGGGTTTAAGGAAGATGATATGGGATGTATAGCAACAATTTAAAAAGGCCACACACCGCTCTAGCAGAACTCGTACCCTCTTAAAATAATCATTGCCGTACCTCTTCCGTCATTACCATTTATTATTCTAAAATCCTCTCGTATCGATATTACGGTAGCTAATTTTACGATTTTCGATTGTCGACCGACGCCTAATGCCTTTAACTTAGGATCAGAAGACAGTTACGTTGGCAGCTCTTCCGGCTAGGGTTAGCACTAGATTGTTGTTGGATTTTAGCTTGTGATAGTGACAAGTTTCATATGATCATTAAACTTATTATTCTGGATGGCAATTAAAAATTCGATCTAGCGTACAACATCCAAGTGGCCCATAAAAACGCGAAGAAATTATTTTAAGTATATTGAACAGCATAAAAAATTTAGAACTTTTCTTTATTTTCTTTATTCTCACGAAGTAACTAGTAATTATTGTGTGCCAGAACTTATCCCAGGCTCTATTTCTTATCCGCTAGAAACTGCTTTCTATGCCTTACCATTCCTGACAACCCTACATCCACGATGGCGTCTGCGCTGTTAGCTGTCAATTTATAGGCTTTTGGCGGACTCGCCCACGCCCCGCCTCGCTGATGCCCGTGTAATGTGTGCCCGATTGGATTGCAACAGGGATTACAGTGTCAAGAGCCAGGGGTGGTGATTGGAGCTTTCAATGTTTTGCGAAGGTTATGATTTATTTTCCATTTTATGTTCTAATATTGTTGCTGGCGAAATCAATAGCGATTACCATAACTACGAATTCATAAGTATTGATTGTAAAAAAAAACACTGTGTCTTCACGTAAAAGCTGCTGTGAAATCGAATAATACGACACGCGCTTGTATGAATACACTTATTACGAAAATCACTCAATTTAAGAGAATACTATTTTAATGACTTTTGACTGCCTCGGTAGCGTAGGCGTATTACGGTACGAATGCAAAGCTGAGATCTCGGGTTCGATTCGCGGGTCGGGCAAAGTGATATTGGATTTTTTTATTCAGTGTCAGTCTGAAGTCTGGAATTTGTGCCCGATTTGGCGATAGGCTCCTCCTCTATCACATTATCGGACGAAATACGCACGACGAAAAGCGGGTGCACTAGTTGCGCCTCTGCCTCCCCCTTCAGCGATAACAGGCGATAGTGTATATGTGTGTGTGTGCTATTTAATGCTATAATTAAGATTCTCGAGGTAGGCTATTTTTTGTTAGCACCCTTATCAGTACCTCATTCTTACTAATACGTCCACAATTTCCCGTCTGATCGCCATTATTCCTGAACATCATTTACGTCTTTACTCATTACCATAAAATTATCTAAGAGTGTATCGATATAATTCCGTACGGTATGCAAATGTTCAGCCCTACGCGATCTCGACCCGGTCGTGTATCGAATGTCCTGTTTATGTACACCGATGTAATTTACTTATGTATAATATGCAGGAAATGCCGGGAATACTCGACTAGTTCGCCGCGGTTTAATTTGAACTTATTTTTCCGTTATGACTACGATAACTGTAACTCTCGTGCGATGTTTATGCGCATTCTCTAAGTTTGCTTTAATTGTATATGTTGTTTTTAATGTTTATATATCCTCATCGCCTGCTTGATTTTTATTTATAAGTAGTTTGATATTTTATATTTTTATTTGACTTTCTCCTCGAATCTTATTTTACTTCGCCGTGACTTTGGTATCATTTGGATCCATTCGTTTTATAAGGGTCTTTTTATAAATAATTTTCCAATTATCTACGATTCTTGTGCAGTAGGCACATATAAATATGCTTCGGCAATGTAACAGAGAAGTCTGTAACAGATGTGCTTTGAGGGCTAACCTGTCCATATTAAAATTACCAATGACTTGTAATTTCTTCAACTGTTCATCTTTAAAAAGCATCTCAGTTCGTAATGAGCAATAATTATGCGTTTATACGCCGCACTCCCCGCAGTAAATACATTTACGCAATAATTGACTGTGTATTTAAGTTATTAGCACTGTATTCGGTAGTAAAGTTTTCGTGTTAACATTAAGGAACAAGTTCAGAATCGTCCCGATTTAACCTTTGTGCCGGTTGAAATTTATTATATACACGTCTGCGAAATGTTAAACAGCTCGTTAGTAACTCTGGACGTGTTTATACGTCGTGCTATAATCTATAAGGCTATAAATATTTCCCTATTAGATAACAACGGTCGCATTCGTTGTGTTGAATAATTAAGGCAGAGGTCGTGGGTTTGTTGGGTAACAGGTATACCGCCGCGGTGATAGATTAAATAGTTGAATTCCTTGCGGTCGGCATCCCCAAACATTAGTCGCCGTTGGGAACCAAGCGAGAAACATTATCAATGAATTTCCCAATAAAAACCTAAAGAATCGAGCTTGAAACGAGTTTTAACGAAGAGATACCAAGACTGTTTTAAGATACACCGTTTATTAAATTTGATCTGATTGAATAAATTATAACCTTTTAAATCTATGTTCGAATGTATGTAAATTTTAATTTACGATGTCGGAAAAAATAAAAGCGGCTCGTTTTAGAACTCGTACAAAACAAACTGCAGCTCTAAACAGTGCTTTTAAATTTTCATTCATTATATTATTTGGCGAGCTACAATATCATGATAAACTTTATGGTATACTTCACACTACCAAATTGCCTCACAGCCATACATTTTTTTTTGCCTGTTACTTATGGGCACATGATTCTTAATATAGAAAATAAATACACACACTGACGCCTGTTCTCCCCGAAGGGGTAGGCAGAGGCGCAACTAGTGCACCCTCTTTACGCCGTGCGTACTCAGTCCGATGATGTGACAGGGGGCGAGCCTATCGCCATATCGGGCACAAATTCCACACTCCGGGCTGATACTTTGCCCGACCCGGGAATCGAACCTGAGACCTTGGCTTTGCAGTCGTACCGTAACAACTACGCCACCGACGCCGAAAATAAATAGTCTAATTGAAATACCGTTTGTTGTTCAGCGTGGCGTGTAAAATAGCGCGTGATAAATATACTTTGAGACGTTACGCAATGAAGTTATGTCAAGAAACATTTGTCATGAAACACTTTGACTGGCCTTAGCCTAGGGGTCTGCTCTCAATCTCCTTTACTAGATAAAATGACCCAGACATAATAGGTCAGTGTAGTTAGTGATTGTAAACGATCAAATAAATAACACACCTTTCGAAATATAAAACGCATATTTTCTAAAACAGAAGGTTGGTAATAAGTGTTTCGTCTGATGGTAAGTAACAAACAGGCCGGCATAAGTGTCGACTGGGAGTATAATGATCTCGCGCCAGTTGGCACTTTATCTGGATCGCAATTCACCATCAGGGCAGTGGGGTTATATTCCCGAGCCAGTAGAGAATTAAAAAAAATGTGTACCGACGCCCACAAATACCTATAATAACGGATGATTGCCGAACCTTAGGGAATAAGTGAGAAATCGAACTTGGTGAAGAGAAGTAGGTATTGGTTTCCAGAAAACAAGAATATCAAAAAGTGAAACATTATCTGCGAGATGTGTTAGTAGTCAACCAGCACATTAATATTGAAATCAAATCTGTCAATGGCGTGGCTATACCTCATAATATAAAGAAATTATTAAATTCTATTAATTAACTTATCAAGGAATTGATTGTTGATGAGAATATTATTCGTGTTTATACTAACATTTGTTCAACCGTTCATCCGATTCAGCAAACGCATTTGATTCATGTGATTGAGCAACTAAGTCCAAACCAAACTTTCCCATTTGTGATTATTGATGTTGCGCAATGCTGATCTTAAATCATTTCGCGCTATTATACAGTTTGTGTAATTTATGACTGGTTGATTGGATATTTGTCGAATTCTCCTTTTAAATGAGGAAGTTTCTGTGTCTGTGATAATCGCGTAACAGCTGCGATCGAATTGAAATGAAAATAGGTGTAATGTCTTTCACCATCTTCAAAAGGCTATTTGTAGGTTGTATTATTATAATTAATAGACTTCATACTTCATTCTTTGGTAAGTTGTAAGGATTTTTGTTGTAATTTAAATTTTTTCTTCCTATATGGAATATTAAGTATTGTGATTAAGCCGAAACTTAGATACTTTTGTGCATCCCATGTTCACACCGAGAAGGTTGCTCACTTTTGTAAATGAACATAACATATCTACCCACTTGATTTGATTCTGTGAACACTATACTGTGTACAACTAAACTATTTTAACGGATTTTATCGCGGTTTTTTATTTTATTTTTCTCCCGACGTTTCGAAGGCTTTTCAGCACTTCGTGGTCACGGGGCGGACTGAGGTGTAGGTGGTCCGAAAAGTTAGTATTACAAAGCTACCTTCAATTTACATTTATACAATTTAAGATGTTAGTCATTGTTTGCGGTCCGGTCTACGCAGAAAGAGCTCACAATGTCTTGAGGTCTGGCAGCAGGTCTTTTGGGGCCCGATTTAATTAGATGTATTACCGGGTCCCAGGCAGGTGCAAGTTTCCAACCATCTTCTCTATTGAAATTGGGATGTTTTTTGATTTCAATAGCCTCGCGAATCATCCTAGGCAGGAATCGGTGTTCTTTGGCAAGGATTTGTGGCTTGTCAAATCTAAGGTAATGGTTGGAGCCTTCTTCTGAGTGCTCAGCTACTGCAGACTTCGTAGAGCGTCGGTGTTTAACATCAGCTATATGTTCTTTTACGCGGGTCCCTATATGTCTTTTTGTTTGACCAATATAAGAGTCCAACCAACCAACCTCTTATATTGGTCAAACAAAAAGACATATAGGGACCCGCGTAAAAGAACATATAGCTGATGTTAAACACCGACGCTCTACGAAGTCTGCAGTAGCTGAGCACTCAGAAGAAGGCTCCAACCATTACCTTAGATTTGACAAGCCACAAATCCTTGCCAAAGAACACCGATTCCTGCCTAGGATGATTCGCGAGGCTATTGAAATCAAAAAACATCCCAATTTCAATAGAGAAGATGGTTGGAAACTTGCACCTGCCTGGGACCCGGTAATACATCTAATTAAATCGGGCCCCAAAAGACCTGCTGCCAGACCTCAAGACATTGTGAGCTCTTTCTGCGTAGACCGGACCGCAAACAATGACTAACATCTTAAATTGTATAAATGTAAATTGAAGGTAGCTTTGTAATACTAACTTTTCGGACCACCTACACCTCAGTCCGCCCCGTGACCACGAAGTGCTGAAAAGCCTTCGAAACGTCGGGAGAAAAATAAAATAAAAAACCGCGATAAAATCCGTTAAAATAGTTTAATTTCAATGTCTAACATTCGCGTAAACATAAGGAATCATTGTGTACAACTAGTTCTGTGAACTTAATAAAAAAAAATATAGAAAATTTAGCTTAGATAATCAAATTCAGTAACAGGTTTTGAAAGAAAATATTAACATAATTATAGTTTTTTTTTCACAAACATTAAGATATCGTGATTCATCGAAATCCGACTTTTAAAAAATTGGACTAGTATTGATGGGACATAGGTAATTATATCCATACTTCCCACGTGTCATTAGGCATCATTCCACTATCTTCTAAAAATGTATTTCCATACATCCCATAGCTAAACAATCATCATCCCTATATCTCCTAATAAGTGTGTCTCCTTTTTTAGGAGCACTCTTTTTTAAGATTCAAGCTTCACTCCACCTTCTCATACTCAAGTGTTTTTCCTAAAAAATAAATTAGAAACTAGTTTTTACCCGCGATGTATTCTTATATTCTTTTCATTCCAGAAAAAAACGCCACTGACGCCGGCAAAAACCAACAATATGGCATAGAAATATAATAACTTACTATTATGAAAAAGTTACGATGTCGGTTTTTCGATCCCTCTGCAAGTTGCGAAAATTGTAATGAGAAGTTTCTCCGGAGTCATTTTATGTACCGTGAGCATCGCGTCGAGATTATGAAAAGATGTTAATTATATTACGAGATATTAATTCATGCTAATTGAATTTCACTGAAAAGTAATTTCGTTTTAGACACTAAGTTTGGAAAGTAAAAGTGATTAAGCAAACTCGTAGTGTGTTTTTCGCCGTAGCGATTAGTTTGCGTTTCAATTTCGAAGTAACCGAGATTAGACGGCGGGAGTTAATTAGCCTTCGTCCATTCTTAAACTCTGATATAATTCTATGGATAATACACACGATGTTTTATGGCATTTAGACTCAAGTATAATACACGCGCTTCAATAATCATTTATAGACAATGTCGGCTTTAATCAACATCAAACGACACACAATTTTTATACGCTAATATAATACATTAATCATTCAACTTTCATTGTACATTCTTAGAATACATTGTCACGTCTTGAAACGTCCGCCGATATAAATCGATTACGGGCGTAGTCATGCCCGATCAAAACGTACTCAGGCGATCGGTGTCAGTGAGCTAATACGCCATTTCCCGTAAAGCGTTTATCGGCAAATGTACCGTGAACTCACGTTGAGCCGTCGGTCTAGCTTGTTGTCAAATGGCAGTCGTTATAGCACGTCCGAGTTGTTTAAATATCTGACACTGCGGGCCACTGGTGTAAATGCGTAAACAAATTGGCTGCGGTTTGAAGTTATTTGTAGCTAAGTTTGGCCCGCAGATCCGGTAGCGTTTAAATCTTTTGACGGAAAAAAATCTCACTGTATAATCTTATGGAAAAAATAGGCTAAATATTAATCTAGGACGTTTGTTTATGTGCTAGATCCATTCTTTAGTTTCCTTCTAACATCCATTCAAACATCTTCCCAAACATATGCAATCTTGGACCAGTGTCCAACATACACATGAGCACAGTAGCTGTTTAGTTTATGTGTTACAAACCAAGTTTATTAAACTCAATTTTTTTCGTTTTTCTACCCACTGTAGGTACGCGACATAAACATGTAGCAGCTTTTGTGGTACTACCCTACAAACCATAGTTTAAACTTTATCTAGACCTAATATACATAAGTGTATATTGAATGCGCGCGCAAACAGTAAGCAACAATGTAACCCAGCACTGAAGCGCACGATGCCTTGTTACAGATAAAGCTCCGGAAATTTATGTAAATTGGTATTAATCGATATACGCAGAATTAATGTTGTTGTTAGCGCCTTCCAAGCGGTAATGGCTGTTTTAGTTATCGATAGGGTTGTCGAAAATGGGTGAAGGAATATGCTTTGTTATATTACACTATTATCGTAAGCTTATGTAAACTTATATTAAATCCAAATAATTTATATTATCATTTTGCCCAACTTCGGTGCCGACTCCCTCAGTGGCGTAGTTGTATTACAGTACGACTGCAAAGCTGAGGTCTCGGGTTCGATCCCCGGGTCGGGCAAAGTTATATTGAGTTTTTCTATTCAGTATCAGCCCGGAGTCTGGAATTTGTGCCCGATATAGCAATAGGCTCGCCCCCTATCACATCATGGGACGGAATGACGGCGAAAAGTGGTTGCACCAGTTGCGCCTCTGCCTACCCCTTCCGGGGATAACAGGCGTGAGTGTATATGTATATGTATGTATTATGCGCATCCATGTGTTGTTTATTTAAAGGCATGTATATACAAATTTCATCTATGTCCATATTTTAATATTGATACATACAAACACACTCATGCCTTTTATCTCCGAAGGGGTGGTAGGCAGAGGTGCAACTAGTACACCTACTTTTCGCTGTACGTATTCCGTCCTAAGATGTGATAGGGGACGAGTCTATCGCTATATCGGGCACAAATTCCAGACTCCGGGCTAATATAGTAGAAAAAAACAATATCAATGCCCGACCCGGGGATTGAACCCGAGGCCTTAGCTTTGCAGTCGTACTGTAATACAACTGCGCCACCGAGGCATTATATTTGTTATTAAGAAAAGTATAGTAATTTTCCATCATACCTGAAAAACACAGCAACATTTACTTTCACATAATTACAGAATCCTAACACCAAAAAGCTGGTTGCTCGCCAGCTCTCGCGGTTTTTGCTCGTCTACTGTAGGCAATTTAACGATTTCACTGAGGGTTTTTGCGTCCATACTCTGATAGGTCTCGCATAAGCAGTTTAATGGGTGCATTGAAATTCGCTCTTGTGTGATCTCACACTGCGCTAGGGTTGTCGCCTTCACGTTTAAATTTAATTTGTGTAATATTATGGAAAATAGGGATTAATTTTTATATACATATATAGATATAAGATTTTTCGTGGATATAAAATATAGTTTTCAGTACAACACGCCAAAGTGATCACTGGATCTGATAGAATGTACAATGCTGCCTCGGTGGCGTAGTTGTATTACGGTACGACTGCAATGCTGAGGTCTCGGGTTCGATCCCCGGGTCGGGCAAAGTTATATTGAGTTTTTCTATTCAGTATCAGCCCGGAGTCTGGAATTTGTGCCCGATATAGCAATAGGCTCGCCCCCTATCACATCATGGGACGGAATGACGGCGAAAAGTGGTTGCACCAGTTGCGCCTCTGCCTACCCCTTCCGGGGATAACAGGCGTGAGTGTATATGTATATGTATGTATTATGCGCAACCATGTGTTGTTTATTTAAAGGCATGTATATACAAATTTCATCTATGTCCATATTTTAATATTGATACATACAAACACACTCATGCCTTTTATCTCCGAAGGGGTGGTAGGCAGAGGTGCAACTAGTACACCTACTTTTCGCTGTACGTATTCCGTCCTAAGATGTGATAGGGGACGAGTCTATCGCTATATCGGGCACAAATTCCAGACTCCGGGCTAATATAGTAGAAAAAAACAATATCAATGCCCGACCCGGGGATTGAACCCGAGGCCTTAGCTTTGCAGTCGTACTGTAATACAACTGCGCCACCGAGGCATTATATTTGTTATTAAGAAAAGTATAGTCATTTTCCATCATACCTGAAAAACACAGCAACATTTACTTTCACATAATTACAGAATCCTAACACCAAAAAGCTGGTTGCTCGCCAGCTCTCGCGGTTTTTGCTCGTCTACTGTAGGCAATTTAACGATTTCACTGAGGGTTTTTGCGTCCATACTCTGATAGGTCTCGCATAAGCAGTTTAATGGGTGCATTGAAATTCGCTCTTGTGTGATCTCACACTGCGCTAGGGTTGTCGCCTTCACGTTTAAATTTAATTTGTGTAATATTATGGAAAATAGGGATTAATTTTTATATACATATATAGATATAAGATTTTTCGTGGATATAAAATATAGTTTTCAGTACAACACGCCAAAGTGATCACTGGATCTGATAGAATGTACAATGCTGCCTCGGTGGCGTAGTTGTATTACGGTACGACTGCAATGCTGAGGTCTCGGGTTCGATCCCCGGGTCGGGCAAAGTGATATTGAGTTTTTCTATTCAGTATCAGCTCGGAGTCTGGAATTTGTGCCCGATATGGCGATAGGCTCGCCCCCTATCACATCATGGGACGGAATAATGGCGAAAAGTGGGTGCACTAGTTGCGCCTCTGCCTACCCCTTCGGGGATAAAAGGCGTGAGTGTATATGTATATGTATGTATTATCCAAAATACAACAACGAGCATTACACCCTTCGGCAACTACCAGAATTATGCCATTCTGTCTTATTGGAATGCACCAGTTAATACAGTCTGTCCATTAAGTCATAGAATAGTAAATTCATCGGTTAAATGTAAATAAATGTATATATTGTATGTAGTAAATTTACTTGTGGTAGGACTCATATGAATATGAACATATGAATGTAAGAGTCCGTCAGGGGGGGTACCACCGCAATGTCTATTTCTGCCGCCAAGCAGCAGTGTGCATACACTGTTGTGTTTCGGTTTGAAGGGCATTGTAGCCATTGTAACTACAGGACATAATGAGACTTAACATCTTATGTCTCAGACTGACGAGCGCATTGGAATGCCACACAGTACTTTGTAACTCAAGGTGCTGGATGGTGTTGCTACTGTTTGTGGGTGGTCGTATCGCTTACCATCAGGCGAACGGCATGCTCGTCTCGTCATTCAATGCCATAAAAAAAATTAACCAGCAATCAGTTGTAAAATAATTAATCAGCACTGAAAGTAATTCGACCTCTATTTCAATTCGATGTCTATTTCAATTTGTAATGAAATACAAAGGCAAGTATAAAACAATAGTGTTACTTCAGTAAATTTCCGTTCCAATGTGTTATCGTTTTAATCCTATCACACGATTCTGCTGATAGCAATATCAATAAAGATGTCTAGTGTTCTTAATTTGATTGGTGTTTACTCATGAGCCAGCTTATCCTGAGTTATTCCAATAAAATGCGTTTTTATCTTCTTTGTTATTAGATGTGTAATAGAAATGCTATAAGTGTCACTAAACAAATTTTACTACTTACTGGTCGTTTAAATCAATAACTAGGTATTTCTCGCGGCATAGGCTACATTGTTGTTATGTAACCTATGTATGTCTGAACAGTCTATTCAAGCCATCAAAATTTCATTCAAACGCGTTCAACAATTTCTGTGTTTACATATCTATACTAATATTATAAAGCTGAAGAGTTTGTTTGTTTGAACGCGCTAATCTCAGGAACTACTGAACCGATTTTGAAAATTCTTTCCCTAATAGGAAGCTACATAACTCCTGAGTGCTATAGGCTTTTTCACGCGGGCGGAGCCGCGAGCACTACTAGTTAGAAATATGTAAACATTTGAACAAACTTTCGTATATTATGGAGCGGTAAGAAATATGATATGGTATTTCCGTAAATTAATTATAGGGTCAGTCGTGCAGCCCTGCCCGGACGCAGCTCCACACTACACACTTTCACTCCTTTTGTTCGAGCCTCTAAATGTCACTTTTTGCTGCTGAAATATCATGTCAGACAATCGGACTATCTGTCCGTAGATAATGCCACTTTCTTATCGTATCGATGCGTTTGTAACACTTATCTCGGGTCACCGAATTATTTTGCTTATGACTTCACATTTTAATGGCGTAGACGTGATTAGTATGCGCATATTGGAGTAGATTTATTTAAGCTTAATCCTTGTCCTAAGTTATTGTTTGATCACTGTTTTGTTTTTTCTGTCTTAGGGGAGACCGGGGATAGTTGACCAAATTTCGGCTTGGACGCTTATAATTTTTTTGTTTTAATATACAATGTCAAAAAATCCTATAGGTTCTATAGGTAAACTAATAAGCTTTCGAAAGAAATACCAAAAACCTCGCGATTGTTTATAACATAGTGTACAAAAGCCATTTTGTGGAACAAAATAATCATGTCAACCTACCCCATTTCAGGGGTTGGTAGACTATTTACCTGGGGCAAATTGACCTACGAAGTGATTGGTATAAAATACGGCAGTAAAATAAAAGAAAACACAACAAATACTTATTTACTATTATCAATGTGCCTTATTGAGACAAAATGTCAGTAACATTTACGTAATTTACATATAATTTGTCACTTTTTGTACGATATTCGTTACTGAGGCGGAAACAAAAATCCTACCACCAGCAGAGGGTTTACTGTTTCGATTAGTTATTATTTTATAAATCCACATTGTTTTAAAATAACAAACATTTGATAAATTTGCCAAAAAACTCACATTATTCCATGTGAACAATATTTCGATTATTACGTAGTACATTTTGTAGGTAGTCAACTAGCCCCAATACAAAGTTTGTCTACCAGCCCCAAACAACTTTCTCAAATTTCAACCATATGTGAGTACTTGAAAACTGTGTCGAAATATAAAAAAAATTACACTAAAATAATCATCAATAACCAAACTCTTACTTTAAATTACTTGAAAGTACATAGCATCGAGTATAAAGACTTCAATACAAATAATATTAAGAAGTAAATAATTACTCATAGGTATCATTTTTCGATAAATCGTTTTTTCTCCTAGATTTCGTACGCCCGCGGTGCCGCGTTTGCGGTGAAGGTTCGTAAATAGTTAACGGTTTTTCGTGTATATCAGGACAACGCAACACTTTAAAATAGCTCGAGTTATTGACGATTATTCATCCTGCCCCTATCGCCAACCATCCCCAGTCTCCCCTACTCATCAGATAGTCGGAGGTGAAATACTGATAAGGTGATTTATCAATTTTCACTAAATGTTATACATGTATACGAGAAACTTGACCTGCTTGCAGTATGGTGGTAGGTCTCTCATTTATGAGTCCGGTCTGAGTCGGTACCACCGCAATGTCTATTTCATTCATGTCATTCAATGCAATAAAATAAAAAAAGTATGGAACCTACTAGTTAGCTTTTATTATTAATTGAATCTATAAATATCGCTGTAGCTAGTTCCCAATAGGGACTATTAAATATTACAATATACGTAAAATCGAATTCCCATTCCATACATACTTTCTAGTATAAATTGACCCATCAGTTGATTCGAATCAAATCATGTTCGCCATAATAAATGTATGCTAATCCATGTTGCGCCCACATCGCATCGCCAAATCACCAACGTTTATTATTAATGGCTCATTCAAATGTAAGTGAATTCTATTAATTGCATTAATTACGCGGATGGATAAACACACCGCCGCTGCCGCCGAGCCGGTTCGCAACGCCGCTGGATGTTGACCTCAGCCGATCAATACGTTTTCTAATAATTTGATTATTATATTAAGGGCAGTGATCGTGGTCGTTTTTGATACTAAGATAATGTTAATAACACCATAGAACTTATGGAAACTGCATGATAAGTTATTATTAGAGGTGTTGGGTGTTTCTACTCGGTATCAGCCTGGAGTCTAGAATTTGTGGCTGATATGGCAATAGGCTCGCCCCTATCATATCATGGGACGGAATACGCATGGTGAAAAGTAGGTGCACTAGATGTCTAGCCCTTCGGGGCTAAAAGGCGTGAGTGTGTGTGTAGGATAGGTTGGATTTTACGACATAAAAAGAAGAATGTTTTTCCAAAAAATATGAGTCAAGTTTTAATTATTTAACTTTAGTTTCCACACATAACTAGGAATACGATATATAAGATCATCCACATCCTCTCATGATGCCCCGTAAATCAGAACTCGTTAAAACAAAAGTAAAAATGGTGCCAGAAGCATAATAGCATATAAGGAACTCCAACAACAAGTATGACCGCTCAGCGAGGTGTATTGCCTGTCAGCGCAGAGACATTTGGTAGCTAATAACTACGTTTTAGATTTCGAGATAGCGGCCAATCATGGACGATACAAACTTATAATAACACGCGATGAATTAGGAACCGTGTTATTTTTCATTAGAAAGTAAATCGAATCATTGCAGATGGCAATTAGTTGTCAAATCGAGAAGTCATGGTGCCGCCCCCTATTACTGTTTCGAGTTTTGTCATTCAAATTTCTAAATACATAAATCCGCTGGAGATTTTGCCAGTGGTTTTTTTTTGTTTCGCATCTATAATCCTTTCTCTTTTTAATCAGCATTTCTTGTTTCTTTGATTCACATTTGGTTAAGACACACCCGCGATGCCGTTCGCGAGGATAGAAGTTTTTAATTTATATCAATGAAATATCAACGTAAACATTAATTTATACCTAGGATCTGTATCATTTCAAACTCAATCCAATGAGCCGTTAACAGACATAAAACAAATACAAACGGGCAAGCAAAAAAAGTCGTACACACGTTGTAAATATCCAAGTGGCTAACAATAAAAATATGTATCGTTTAATTTGCTTACAGAATTCAAGCACTTAAATTTGAAATCACGGACAGACGAATACGTTTATTTGTGTTAATACCGGCCAATAAAATCGATTACGCTCTATCAATCGGATGTTAGGTATAACATAAATTGCTTTGATTTGACAGCAATCAATTTGTACAGCAGATGATGGGTTTTATGTCGTCCGCTAATTGATACAGTAGTCTGCATAAATTAATTGATTTCAACCGATTTTGTTTGGTCTCATTTCTGTTCACTTTCAAATGTTATAAAGCCAAAAGAAAACTTATTGATTTGACGTAGGTATCAACAGTTAAATTAAATGCAAATTTTTAATTATTATGTTATTCATAGAGAAATGGAATACAGCTTAATTGATTTGAATTTGCATTCTATTAAAAGTAATTTGATTTGTAATTTCCTGATTGTTTTACAGTAAATTTTGCAACTTAATTAAATATCTCTCAAATGTAATTTTACTTCATGTTTATCTTCTTTATTAGACGTATATGATTGCCAGGATTTATGAATAATTGCGAGCAAGAATATAAATTTTAGTCGTCTGCATCGCGATGTTTATTATTTATTATTTTGAGACTTTATCGCTTCAACCACATTTCATAGAGCTTAATTAATTTGTTTAACGTGTATCATGAAATTTAACCAAATACTTTAATAATCGGTTTTAAACACCGGAATACCAGGTAATCTTGTAAAACACCCAAATAAATTATTGATTTACCTAATTATATATTTCAATGCCTATTTCATACCAAAATTATAAACAAGGTGTATTTACCATAGTTTCATCGACCGTTCCAGAATAAGGGTAAATAATAAGAATAGACAATAATAAGCATTTTAACATTTAAAAATTAAGAAGACTGTTATCTCGCGCATAACAATAAATAAACGGTGTGGGTCGAGATTTACTGCCAATAAATAAAAGATGTATCGATAGTCCTAAATAAAAGTTTTCGTGACTCCACTCGGTCCCTTCCTACTGTGACGCATGCTGCAAAAAGGTTAAGGAACCTCGCACACAGTCATGCTGATCTGTATTCGTATGACGTCACCATCGTGTGGCTGAAGACAGTCAATTCCCACAATTGGGGAAACTAAAATGTAAATGAGGTAGATCGCCGTAGTCGTTTACTACTTTTTAAACGAATTGATTCTTAGAGATGTACACTGTTTAATTGGTTAGTTTACTTGGTAGAGCATCTGTAAATTTCGATTTCTATATACTTTTACTTATATTCGAAGCGTTTTAGTAATAAAAATAAAATATTGAAAATATCACAATAAATCACTCGCAGATAAAGCTCGTCTATAACCGCTCCACACAAATCAACTCCATTCCAATTTCAAAGAGTAAAGTACATCACTCATAACAATTATAGCATCGATCAGCTGTAGAAAGGCTTTGGTCACCTTTCACCCGGAAAAGCGAGCGACATACGAATCACAACGCGCGTCAATAAATCAACGGTTATTATCGGGAAGCATCGTCGGTGCCGTCCGCGGCGGTCCCATAACGATCGGTTTGTACCAGAGGCCGCAATTAATATCTTGGCTCGTTCTTTTTTCAATTTATCACTATATTGCCGTTGTGTGGTATACGTGTGGGGTGCTTGGCGAACTTGAGAGTTAGTAGCAGCGTCCTATTGGGAAAGATATTATTGGTGTACTACATATATCTACCTAACATAATTATTCATGATTTAAGCGGTGTAGTCTACATAGATACTCGTTCCTAATTACCTATTTTAAATGGGCGAAGGGTACCGATTAATTTACAACGTATGTAAGTTGAGTGTCACACGACACGTACTAGTTGGAACAATAATTGTTTCAAAGGAAACTGGCGCGAAGTGGCTGCCTTACAATTGCGTTCAATGGTGCTAGGAATATTTTTTTCGTCTAAACAAACTCCGTCTCATCTTGCATACATTTTTCCCCTTCCTCAACGGTTGTAGCACATATTCCATAACCTCCGGCGTTGTTGATATTCATGGGCGGTGATGAATTATCAACAACAAAATGCTCGTCTGTCGACCTCAAAGTATATATTAAAATGTCTGCAAAACTATACATCTGGTGAAGAGCATCCAGTAATTTATTACGCGAAGGTGTTGCCAGTGTGTCCGAGTCGGTAATTAAATGTAGCGATCGTGATGGCATCATCGGTAACCACCGCATTGTCTCTGATACTTTCGAATTTTGACCTCGGCGCGAGGTCGGTACCGGGACCGTCTACTGGCGAAAGTTTCGGGATTACCGAAATGGAACTGCATTTTGGAATGTTCAATACAGTTGAATTGTAAGATTTTCTTTTATTATCACATCTTTTGTAGTGTGCTGTGCGGGTTGCAGACTGTCGAAGAGGTTGCTGATTTAGACTTTTATGATTGGCAATTATGTATGTCTAATTATTTATTCTGGTTCCCTAAGCTATATACCGTCTAAATATCCCAAATCTAGAGCATTCGCTACCATCTGGCGATCTTTCGAGGCCATTACCTAAACTTGTCGCCACTCGTCTTAAATTGAAAACATTCATCCAATAAAGGCAAAGTAATAAATTACCTTAAAAGCACGCCAAAAACGTATCAGTTTCGACCTGTTTTTGACAAAATAAATAAAATTAATTCAGCTGTTATGAAGTTTGTCGAGTTCAAGTTTGTTCATGAAACCAATTACGATGCGGCTCAGACCGCATGTCCGATTTGGGGTACGTATCAATTAATCATAATGCCCCACAAAAATGTTGTAAACATTTTTACCAATCACGTGTGAGTGCGCTTGACACGCGTTTTACAAATGTGTATGTGACTGTGATAAGCCTTCGATACTAAAAACATTAGAAATTGTTTCTAGTCTATTTGTATAGGAAAAGAATAAGTATTTTTTTAATAAAAAAATATTTTTAGCCAAAAATATTCATCTACATACATTTATTTAGGTAGCGAGTATGTTATTGTGCTATCCAAAGTTTTAACCGTAAATCTATTGAATCGAGTTCTAAACTCAAAAGCAAAATAAGATGCTTCAACCACATTAAATACATATTTTACTTTTATATCCCAATTTGATTCGTATAATTTATAATACGATCCCCAATCTACTATTTACAATGTAAAAACACATCTCATTACACGGTGCCCTGGTGTTTTCGACACGCACAGCTTGTAATGTATTACGTGACTCTATCGTCCGTTTGTTGTCTAAACGGCTTGTTGTACGCACTTTAATGTCGAATTATCTTGTTGCAACATCTAATAATGGTACCAACTTGTACGGTATCGTATAGTTTCCGCTGTTTATTTCTCACGGTCGTGATTGTCGCTTTTGGTACTAAATTTTGAAGTGTTGTACACGGGAAGAGTAAAAGAGTGCTAAAAAGTTCGTCTGCTTATCTTTAAGCGGTAGGCTGGCCTGCAGTACTATACACGACTATTTGTGAACTTTCTAAGGTGTCATTCCTCGGACTGCGACAGGCTTTGCCCAAGAGCCAACTCCTGCGAGGGTTGCGGTTTCATGCGCATGCGCACCCCGCGACCTTCGATATAAGGAAGAGAGTGTAGCATGGCGGTGTTTTAATCGGTAGGACGGTTTAGACCAGTGAGTTCAGCAGAATTTTTTTCTGTGTTTAAAAAACAAGTGGTAGGTAAAGCACGTTCGTGCCGAGGAGAGGGATAGTGTATTATGATATATAGCATTGCTATTAATAAAACTAATACCTATTTTTCCTGTTGAAACTGAAAACCCTTTTTGCGCTAGTAAGCTAAAGAAATAATTTCCATACAATTGTTTTACGAAATTATATGCCTATTCTAGTATCCGTTCAAGATACGCAAGTATATCGATCGGTGGCGAGTTTGCGAGTCGGCGGACCGTTTTTTCGACCCGTTATTAATAATTGTCGCTTTAACCTAGGCCTCAATCGGAAGCGTTAAACAATAACCATGGCCCGCGTCTAGAAGAGTGAAAACCTGTGATTGTAAATATAGGAAAGTGTTCAAATTTACTTATTGCTTGTAACAGAATTGTTAGATCGTGTAAATGCTAAAGTATAGTAATGAAATAAACCTAGAGACATTTCAAATAGATTGTACTTTAAAAACGTTGATCGTGTTACCAATTAATTTGATAAAAAGTTTTCGATATTACAATCTCGCTGCATTGACACTTGTGGGTAATATAATAATATCCATCGTCTTGCTTAGGTTACTAGTAATCCTGATACATTTTAATTATCCGTCTCATCTCCGGTGCCGACACACTCACGATATACTAACTCTGCGCCAAAAGGACAATGCCGGGTCATTTATCACAAGTACAAGCGATACCCAGTGATTTATCCCCTACTCGTGGACCGCTCGAGAATTTGTCCAGCCTCGCAATTGGCCCCCAGCGCCCCTGTGCGTACAATGTCGAACGATTTATAGACCTCTCGTGGCGTCTCTATGATTTGTCGCCTAGCCCTTGATAACGAAGAATCTCGGAATACTATCCTTGAGATTTGCGATAATTTATGAGCGAGAATTATTGTGCAAGCGTTAAGTTTTTTTTATTGAGCTTAGGTAGTAGTATAAGTGGGTCCAAATGAAATTCTGTTACTATAGTTCTGTGTTGAAATACGTTTATCTGTATATCACCTATTTAGTGCCACATTTAAATATGAACTACCAATAGAATAAGTTTAATGTCACCAAGTTTTATAACTTTAAATATCGAACAAAGTTAAAAAAAATTGTTCATATGGAGGCGTTGTTCCCACATGTTTTGATTTATTTTCACCTGACCATTATCGCGGATCTTAAAACTTAAATCAGCGAGCGGTTCGCAACATTTCAGTGCAATATAAAAGTAAATATTTATTTATTTATCTTATAAGGGCATCTACTTTCTACGTTCGCGCCTTACAAATCTACTTGTACAGAGCACAAAATAAAATACATCGAAATAGACTAAAACATTGCGAACAATACCTCGGGCCCTTACTACGTGTTTTTATAGTAAACATTCCCGCTGAAGTTATGAAATTCGATCTGTGAGTTTCGTGCTTGTGTCGAGTATCGATTTATGTGAGATGGGTGGTATACGAATTGCAACAAAGAAATTACTAATTAACATGTACCACTTTTTGAACCCTCGATATTGTATGTTATTTTTTACTTGTAAGTTTTTATGTGCGCAAAATTACAAACCATTTCTAATTACAAAGTTTAATAGAAACCTTAAGCTTAAAATTTATTTTTAGTACATTTTTTTGTTTGGTACTAACTAAGGCGTTATTTATATTTATCTTCCTAATACCACCTTTTTTTTCGTGGGGAAAAAACGCGTTATCGCTACCACCACTGGGGTGGTGAGTGGGCGATTATGTTGGTTTCAGCGATCTTACGGCCCAACTCGGGAGTATAGCATCATCCGATTGCTAATACCACCTGGTTGGTAGTAAGGGCAACGGTAAGAAATTATACCACAGCGATAAACGATATAGCGTTGCTGCACTATTGTGGCAGATAACTCACGCAGCGGGTTGCAAATTGTATTCGCAGTGTTTTAACACTTCTTCGTTATTATCTCACGTGTGACATAACAAAACAATTGCAAATGTTAAATAACATTGCGAAATTATAAACATAAACCATTACTTATAAAAATATTTTAAAAATCTTTTATAGTTATAATCTAATTCTAGATTTTTTTTCTGTAATTATAATACCTAATAATAGCTACAAGATGGACGGACGACTTGATAAAGTCGCAGGAACGCGCTGGATGCAGGCCGCTTTTGACAGGTCCGTCTGGAAATCTATGGAGGCCTATGTTGAGCAGTGGACTTCATGTTTTTTTTTTATCGAAGGCTCGACAAAGTGGCTTCACTGCATTTAAGAGATAAACATCATGTGGCTGATGATGATGATGATGATGATGATGATGAACCCTTCCTTCTTTCTTTTCCACGTACACTTTCACGTATATCCTATTAACAGCATCCTTGTTTCATCTACATACTAAACAAAAAATATTCTTTAAACACCATACAACATTTCACTGGACACATTGTCTATTTTAACAAACGACACGCAATTACACGTGTACACTGTACATTGCAAAAAAATAGAAGCCATGTACCAGTGACGACATATAACGCCATCCACAGAGCATCTGCTAAGGTGGTGTGCACTCGTTTATTTGCGTACGGTCTGGCCATTGTTGGTCGTGTAATGGGTAAAAAGAGTCTGCCGTCCGATGGACAATGACCATAAACGGACTAGTTTTCGTACTTTTTATTTGGTGTTTGCACACGCTGGGTTGAGATGTCTTTTTTTTTTCTTTTTCATTTTACATGTTCAACATGGTACATGGTGTAATGATTTTAATATTTTTTACAAACTAACCCGTGGCGGAGCGGCGGTGTGGGCAAAAAGTAAAAAGCAATGGAAGCTAACTCAGAAGGCTTATTGTATAACTAGCTGTTGCCCGCAGCTCCGCCCGCGTTAAAAAGTTTTTCTGGGATAAAAGTCCGGCTTTATATTTTCCCGGGATAAAACTTAGCCTAAGTTCTCCTTATTACATCAGCTATCTGCCAATAAAAGTCCCGTCAAAATCGGTCCAGCCATTTCAGAGATTAACCGGAACAGACAGACAGACAATTTAAAAAAATATATATTTTGGTGTATGTACCGTATATATATTCATATACATGTAGTAACAAACGGTTATTTCAATATTACAAACAGACACTCCCATTTTATATGTATGTATAAATGAAATAAGCAAAGTCAATAAGAATCTTGTCATGCATGCAGATGTGAAGTTAATGAGATGCTAGGTTTAATGTGCAGTTCGCACAATCAAAATTTTTGGTTTCGAAAAACACGTATATCGTCCGAGATTGTCATATAGGCTAGATATATTTCGCTGTTTGCTTCTTGTCACATTATATGGAAATTGGCGTACAAATTGCAAAATTTTTCTTATCCGTTTGATGCGTTTATTAAATAAAACATACTCTAAATCAAATAACAATGCATCAAGTACTCGAATACAATACTTTGCTCTGTTGTTTTCTTACAAAAAGAATCTAGACACAAGCTATCTCCGCGGTGGTCTATCTAGCCATTGGTATCTACGTCCACAATATATTACCAAGAGAGATTTCCAAATCGAATTTCTCAAGCGAAGGGTCCAGGGCGCAGCCACTATCAGTCCGTACAATGTAAGAATTGGGCAATGCTAGGAATTCCGCGCCGGCATTGTTTGCCGTTTGACTTTTCACATGGATCGGTTTCTACGACCTCTGTTATCAGACGTTGCGCAAATCTTTGCCTCCTGAACAGTATTTATAGTTTTTGAATCAGTACGATCGATTTCTATTGGAAATTTGCAACGCTGTGGTATTGGAGAGGAAATTTTTAACGTGTTTTCGGAGTACTGGACGTCTACATATTCTAATGTTGCTGTATTTTTTTTTTATTTGTAATGTTATATTATAATTAACAAATAGTGCCGAGGAACATTTATTTTTAGGAGAATTACACTTACTTTCGTGTCATGGGACGAAAATAATAAAAACACAAATACCTTCCTACGTCACGCCATTACGCTTTGGAACGATTAGAGGTGGCATCTTCGTTTTATAAGGATTGTCTCTTGCGTTCAACTCTATATCGCCCTATTCATCACATCAATTACAATGTAGTGACTGCTTTACCAAGATCTCTTATACAACAGAATGTATTCCTCTAATAAATAAATAGCCATACAGTAAGCCCTTTGATATAAACCAAGATATAATTAATTTTCATAACATGAGTCACTATCTGCGCTGAAGACAAGGTATCATAACTTGCAGCGAATGGCGAAAGTAAGCAGTTAAGTAACTGTTTCATCACTAATTTAGTATACTTCCTAGTGGTTTGAGTACACTGTGTTAGTTTGCGAGTTGTCCTGGACAGCTACTTGAGGGCAGCTACTCGTATGGCGTATCGTATTATCAAATTATTATACGCATTATTGTTTTATGGAGTGGAAGTTTTACTTTAGCATATTGTAAGGTTCTTGATTTGCAGAGGACCGAACACAATATTGCCAATGCCCATTCTCAAGTTTAATGATCGGCAACGTAATTTTAAAGGTATTGGGGGTATGCACTCTTGGAACAGATTAACTACCACAAGATGACTTGCTCGTTCAGCTTTATGCTTTTAAATATGTATGGCCAGGATCTTGCATTCAATTTAACCCTTTTTTTTTACTTGCCTTGCCCTGGCCTTTCTACGTTATCTTGACAAAGAATATAACAACAACTTCGATTAGCATTTCAAGTTCGGAGCCGATATGTGTCGTCGTATCAACAGACCAGGTAAAAAAACCCAACTTGTATTATGCAGGAAACCCTTAAGAGACAAAACATTTTATATGGCGTACTAGCAAATTAGCATATCTAGTACCATCTGTTTCTTCTGTAGAAGAATAAACAATAACAATATTAAGTAATAGTTGCTTTGTTTCGACCGCTTTGGAAACCCTTTGTTTGAATGATGTTTTGATTTCGTCACTCGTGATGCGGTATCTCATGATCTTGTTTGGAATTTTTTGTATAATTGTGTAATAAGTAACGCTGTCATGGGAAAATTGTATTTTGGCAAGGTTATATGTTTATTTTGTTAATTGTTTTATTTATTACGTACGGTTATGTTTGACTCCAGAAGGGGTAGGTAAACATTGAAATAATTAAATTTTACCGATTTTGTCTAAGTTTTTTTTTATTAAATTTTCTCCGCGATAAAATCCGTAAAATAGTTTTATTTCAATGTTTAACATTCGCGTAAATATAATAAATCATAAATCTGGTAGAGATAAATGAATGGGGTCATTTTTTCATTATACATCGCGAGATATTGCATATGAATGTAATCCCTCGGGTACAAGGTTCTCAAATGATTTCTGCTTTCACGGCCTGGAAATCGAACCAAAACTTAACGGTACGCAGACTTACGACAATGTTGCATATTTTTAAGAAAATATTAAATTTCTTTGTACTTCCTCTCTCATATTTTAGTTTACCGCTGTCATCGGCAAAATAAATAAAAAGGAATATCACTTTAAAAGTATCTTATTTCATTTGCCGCGATACACGCGTGTTTTAATAACTGATGGTAATTTTATGCACACTCGTTTTCGATTGGGTGGTCGTCTTTTATTCGCAAGGTTGGTTCTTTGTATATTCAAAAATTAAAATTTCAACCATATTGATACATATTATTAAGGTTTATTATAGTGCGTCGTGTGGGTATCGGCAAATATACAATAAGGGCTAGACATAAAAGGAGATGTAGCTTTATCAAGTCCAAAGATTTGGATTGGCGATGGCGTCGTATTACAGTAACTGTCCGATACCGCTACACTGTATGTTGGTAATGTATGATAATAAAAAAAAAATTGTACTCCAATCCCTTAAATCTTCGTCTTGTCACAACTATTGATCGAGCTGATGTTCGAACACTGATGTGTTGGCTGTCGGTATTACAATGAATTTAAATACTTTTATTGCCAATACAAATTGCCTTTTGTGAGTTAAAATAGTTTCGTATAAATCAACCGTCTCCGCAGACTGACAACGAAATGGAATCGATTAAAATAATTTAAGAAATATGTATGTTTTGTGAATTATTGAATTTTAATGTAACTCCAATGATTTATTAAAATATAAAATATCATTAACCTTGTAAAATTATCGACGGTAGCTGACGTATAAATATGCGAACTTGTGTATTTCTTCATGCAAAAACGGATCCTAATATTAAAAGAGTGCTATCCTATATATTCGAAAAATCCAATTGGAATGCGTTAACATATCCTTGCTTTCTCGTAGCAGAAGGCTGTCGGTGCCAACACCCCGCTCCGCCCATAAAATAATATCAACTCAAATGTTATCTTAATAAAATAATGATCGAACGTGCAGCTAGACTAATCTGACAGGTTGTCAGTTCTCATAACCACTGGCGGAAGCATGAACACGCGACCGTACTACATACATACATATGTACATTCGTACAAGTATGAATGATAAATGAACGCGCAACAAGCCCAAAAAGGCAACTGAGCACGGCCCATGCGCCGCGTTGGTTTTGGCAATATGTTTTATTCATAACAACGAAATGAATAGCGGTACGATAGTTGCATGTCGTATCCTGGTTAGTTTTTGATGTTGGACATTTTTACAATATCACGCGGGGTGCCGTCGTTCGTGCCGCGAATGTTAAATAAAGTCTGTTTTGATCAAAATCTACATTTTTTGTCTTATGTATGTGTCATGTTTTCACAGCACCTTGCACTTAGATTGCGATCTTATATTGAGCCAAATAAGGTTTTGTTAGCGCTAACTTAGCAATCCACCTCGACACTATTCTACACACACTCACGTCTTTGATCCCCGGAGGGGTAGGAAGAGGCGCAGCTAGTGCACCCAATTTTTGCCGTGCGTATTCCGTCCCATGGTGTGATAGGGGCGAGCCAATCGTCATATCGGGCACAAATTCCAGACTCCGGGCTGATAATGAATTTAAAACTCAATATCACTACCTAGATACGTTTTTATTAAAACAAGTCTGAACATGTTTTAGCAGAATTTACCTTATAGACTTTCAGCCAGTACGCGCAAGCACATCTACTATCGCACATGGCACGTATCGAAATAAGGAGATATTCGTAACGTAAATGCTACCTTAAAAATAAGTTCGCTTTATTTACCGTGGCCGGTGTAAAGGTCCAGTGTGACACAGTTGTGACCAAAAAAAAAAGAAAATAAAAAAGCGTTTTTGTTCAAGAAGGTTGCGTGGAAAGTGTCCATTGTGCCGCGCGGACGAGTTATGCGCACGCACGCATTCCGATCTCGGTAGATAAGCTCGGTGTAATTTGTTTTGCCCAAGATAATAT
The DNA here is from genome assembly GCA_949316025.1 of Lapara coniferarum. Taxonomy (NCBI): domain Eukaryota; kingdom Metazoa; phylum Arthropoda; class Insecta; order Lepidoptera; family Sphingidae; genus Lapara; species Lapara coniferarum. The sequence continues at coordinate 40,830,781 of OX438919.1, read as the reverse complement.
ACGAGTTTGAGAACATTTTTGCGCCGAACTATCTACTAGTAAACTTGGATCAATACGCCCTTATTAGTAAAAAATTGACAATGTTGAATGATTTTGACGACTAATGAACAAGAATTTCAACGTTTATCATTATCGTCCACTCCCTGTACATTGCAATCATAGTAAACAATGTGAACAAATTGTGAAACAATGGAAAAAAAACGTCCTAGTGGGGTAAATCATGGAGAAGCCCCGATTTGTTTGTCGACCAAGGGCCACACGCACTTGGCTTACAATTCCTATAAGTCTTGCCTATAACGTTCAGATGACATCAAAACTTTTAGCCGTGATAACAGTTTTAATGCATATAAGCTCGTATATTGATGCTCGGACAGGCACGTGCATATTCATTCACAGACAGGCAATGTTCCGCCACAACTAGGGCTGCCATCATCTAAGTTGCCGACGCCGGATAAACACGGCAAAATTCCCGGACATTTGGGCGAAATATGGGTCTTTCCCCGGACACCTCTGAAAAAATATTTTGTCGTTCCATGCGGGGAAATGCATGAATTTTTAACTAAGATTTATTTCAATTTGTCGTTTATCTATAAAAAATGGATTTCCCCGGACAACAAAAGTGTCCGGGTTTTGCCCGGACAATTTTTAAAACCCCTGCCGGACGGCCCCCGGACGCCCTTCAAACTAGGACAAATCCGGGGAAATCCGGACGGATGGCAGCTCTAGCCACAACCCACTGTTGATCCCTGTCGTGTGTGGATCTATCACAGTAGACTTTATTTCGCGGATCGAAGCTGTTTTTTATCGCCTTAACGATGATATTCTTCAAAATAATAATATGTTATTAAATAGAATGACTTTCTTCTGAGTAGCTTGATTTCTTAATAATGATTAGGTATTGCCTAAGCTTCCTGCTTAAGTGTTAAATTATTACGACCTTAATCAATGTTTTAGCTATCGAATGTTTTGTCTTCTTCGAACGAATTTTGAATTGAATTTGAAGGAAGAAGACAAAACATTTTATAACTAAAATCCTACTAATATTATAAACGCGAAAGTTTGTAGGAATGTATGGATGTTTGTTACTCTTTCACGCAAAAACTACTGAACAGCTTTCGATGAAATTTGGCACACGGGAAGATCATGTCCTGGATTAATACATAGGCTACTTTTTATCCCGGGAAAATATAAAGCGGGACTTATATCCCGGAAAAACTTTTTAACGCGGGCGGAGCCGCGGGCAAAAGCTAGTAGGCTTATAAACTGTTTATGTATAAGGTCGTTAAAGTTTTATGTGCCTTTAATGAATAGTTTTGATAGTAAACTTTGCACATAAGCAAACCATTTTGTACTTGATCTACGTGATTCATGACGTTTAAGAGTTAATGTTTTTAAACGTATTTATTGTCTACGCACAGATAGGTCATAAACTTGAACATTTTATATAAGAGAAATAAAACAAAAATACGACAGTCTTAATGCTGCTAATTAACAATACGTATGTTATTTAAGCTGTTGCTTCAAATTAATTAATTAGTCTTCGAACGAAAACCAGTTAAGCAAGCTTTTGTTTTGTGCGGTTTAGTTTTAAAACATTTCATCCACTAACCTTGACTCTGCCACATATACTTTATCGTTTATTATTTTATTTCAGTTTAATCTACATCTGACATAATAAAGGGATTAGTGTATAACACGAACCGTCACGAAAACTTGCCCGTTACTTAGGCGGTAGCATGTAAGCTTTGTTATTTTTTCTTTTACGAATTTGGATACGGAACTGGGATTTCTAAGTTATATTTTCTCATTCTGGACTATTTTATTTTCTTACTTATGTTAGTTAATGTTCTCGTATGCTACGGGAGTTCTCACCACCGCTTTCTATCTTTCTGTTACTAAAAAGCATTGTGTAAGTATTATTGTGCCCCTGTGCTATTTCAGCCAATGTAATTAATGGGCATTGGAAGACATTCAAACAGGCCGGCATAATTGTGCAACTGGCGAGCGAATAGATATAACCATCTCTCGCCAGTTAACACTATTTGAACTCCGCTCTGGTTACTATCAACTACAATGGTGTCAAGTTCCCGCGCCCGCATAAAAAAATGCGCGACGTCTCGGTTGACGAGTTCTAACCCAGAACAAATATTGCTTAGTACCTATATCAAAGTTTAATTGACGATGCTAATAACTGTAGGCTGTGTGGCGCATACCAAGAACCCACGAAAACCAGGAAATCCACTCTCAAAATTCGTATAACAGTATTTTTATCAAGATATATCAAGTATGTGGATTTAATAACTGCATTTAAATAACTGACTGCAATGTCGAAGTCTCGGGTTCGATCCTTAGGTCGGGCAAAGTGATATTGGGTTTGTAATACAGTATCAGCTCGGAGTCTGGAATTTGTACTCGATATAACGATAGGCTCCCCTCTATCACCACATCATGGGACGTAATACGCACGGCGAAAGAGGGTGCACCAGTTGCGCCTCTGCCTATCCCTTTGGGGATAAAAGACGTGAGTGTGTGTGGATTAAATAAATCGGTATCATCGCGTCGGTAATTATAATATGTGCGCACATCGTGCCCGGTGATCGTGTGAATGTTTATGTCGAACAAAAAGCGGTCAGACACGATAGGGCCCACTTTCACCCGCCCAATGCCATTATTTAAATTATTTTATAACGATAAACTAAGCCGATAATCGAACGATTGGTGTTGTAATTGTATTGTGACAGAGTTTTTCATTGTCAATGCGATTGTGAGTGGAACGTGATTTGTAAACGATTTGTGCGGCAATTTAGATGATTGTTTTGAGATGATACATTTTTATGATCTTTGATGCAATAGATAATCAATAATTTTCATTTTGTTCTCGCGTAGAAACAAAATATAATTAAGCTGTCGGTTACATTAATATTCGAAGTAAGTGTTTTTGAACTATTCCCATCATATTAAAAATATTGTGTGATGTATATTTGTGCATTTTTAATTGCTACACTACCAATGAACAAAACTATTAGATCGCAATTAAATGTTGCTACAAGTGTTGTTACTACGTAGATAGTATACTCTACGTGAAATGCGTAGAAACATCTCCATGACTGTACCAATTGCAGAATTGAAAATCATGCACCAACAGCTTCCTAAGTACAACCGCAGTAAATCTCAGCAGGCCAATTCATAATGATACAAATCTGGACCAAGAATCCGGTAGAAAATGACTCATACTCTAAATTATGCAATAAATATCTAAGTGCTCACCATCTCAGGAGAAAGTGAGATCGCGCGCGGTATGTCAAGCATGCATATCCTTTTCTGTATGTACGTCACGATTGTGGCTACTGAACTGTCATTATATATCACGATCTCTTTGTTTCGCTAATAATAAGAGCTCCGAGGTGGTGGATTTAACACCTATTATGTTGTAAACGGCGGGCAAACACATATAAAATTTCATTTATGGGAATTACTAAATTGTTCGACATATTGTATGGTGCCGGTGACTGCCTCGGTGGCGTAGTTGTATTACAGTACGACTGCAAAGCTGAGGTCTCGGGTTCGATCCCCGGGTCGGGCAAAGTGATATTGAGTTTTTCTATTCAGTATCAGCCCGGAGTCTGGAATTTGTGCCCGAAATGGCGATAGGCTCGCCCCCTATCACATCATGGGACGGAATGACGGCGAAAAGTGGGTGCACTAGTTGCGCCTCTGCCTACCCCTTCGGGGATAACAGGCGTGAGTGTGTATATGTATTGTATGGTGACTAGAACTCACACACACACTCACGCCCGTTATCCCCGAGGCACAACCAATGCAACCCACCCTTCGCGGTGTGTATCCCGTCCCATTACGTGATAGGAGCGAGCCTATCGCCATATCGGGCACAAATTACAGAATCCGGGCTGATGCTGAAAAGAACTAACGCCGTTAAAGTATTTGAGCTGAGGGAAGGATACGACTCCTGGCAAAATACGTAGTAAAAATAATCGTCTCTACATTTACAGTCACACACTTTTTTCACAACCGGTACATCATTATTTGTTTATCATGATACGACCGTACCAAGATACTGGACTGAGGTAGACAAAATTTTAAACCGTAGAACGCAATACAACTACGACTGGCCGGAGGTGCACGGCGCGGCGTAGGCATGTCTACGAATCGGTTAGATTATGTTTTCTAACAGAAGTGAACAGTATTTATTATAGGTTAAAAGTTATAACAGTGACGTGAGAAAATATAGTACGCCTTTACGGTGCCTATTTTTTATATTGACGAGCCTAAATGAAAATATAAAAAAAAATATAGCGTCAAGGACCTGCTACACCGGTTTCAAGTAAATTGAATTTGACTGTTATCGTATTAATCAGCTAGTGAAGATAGTACTAATTTTATTACCATTTATTTGGCAGCATAGCTTAAGAGAATCACTGTATTTGGTAGGCTTGTAGATTTCTGTGATGAGTAGCATTTTGTAGCATTCAAAAGTGCATGAAAGTGATTTCGGCCCTAATTATTGTGAAATTATGTTTTTTAACCTTTTCAATATTTATTTCCACTCGCATATAATATTATAATCCAACTAACAATTTTAAATTGCGCACTCTATAAAAACAATCCAATTCACTTTCGATACACGTCTATCCTTTGCGTGACCTTTTTACTTTCGCTTTTTCGTGCAAGTAATTTTAACATTACAAGGCATTAAGCATCTCCAAGATGGATTAGTTGTGACCTTTGCACCTTGAGTGATTACGGTTATTGTAACGTAGATCTTATTGCTAGTTTTTAAGCGGTAAGCAGGTCATTATGCTGTGGAAGAATATCAAGCATGATTTGTTTGTGGGTACCTACTTGTACGTTTTATATAGTGATGCATAGGAAAACACTGTTGTGTTAATTGTAGGCATCCATTTTATAAGTAACTCAAGAGACGTGCTACATTCCGTGTTGGCCGACATTTTTCTTGAACGTCATTTGTTTGGTATCAGAAGCAAAGAAGGCAACTTGTGCATGAATAAAAAAATGTAATATGTCGGACTCCAATTTTCTTTAAATTAAGAATGTGTCACTGAAGAGTTTTACGTTATACTAGAATTTTCCTGTTGTGTATTACTTACCTTAAAAGTTAAAACTATATAATAAATATAAAAGTGTGAAGCCTGTAATTATAAGAGGCAGAAACAACGTGCGCAATATGTTTCGTAATTATTTTGGACATGTACTATTGCTAAAGAACTTATAAGACGATAATGAGGACCTTGAGCCGACACCATAAACTGTCAACACTTGTCTTTTTTAATTAACAATATATTATTTTCAATGCAAACAATTTAACACTTCCTACGTATATCAGTCGTGTAAATTGCGATGTTATTGTGAAATTTAATTACTTACAAAATAAACTGTCAATATATAAAATACCACCCGTGGTTTTATACGTGTCGATTCACACGAACTTTTGCAGTTAAATTGATAACGCAGTACAATATAATAAACTAGCTTTTGCCCACGGCTCCGCCCGCGTTAAAAAGTTTTTCCGGGATAAAAGTCCCGCTTTATGTTTTCCCGGGATAAAAAGTAGCCTATGTGTTAATCTAGGATATGATGTACCCGTGTGCCAAATTTCATCGAAATCCGTTCAGTAGTTTTTGCGTGAAAGAGGAACAAACATCCATACATCCAAACATCCATACATTCTTACAAACTTTCGCCTTTATAATATTAGTAGGATATTGCTGTGTATTCCTAAATAAAAAATATTGTAGTATCGTGTCACGGAAAAGTAAAGACTTGTAATGTGTATTGAGAACTACGAAGACGCTGCGGTCCACGACGTATACACTTACGACGAGAATGTAACATGCAAATGTTATACCAGTGTTACATATTCAGAAACCGTTGCGTGCAGTGTACCTACACTACACGGATCAGCGCAACAACCACATAGCTCTACTAATATTTGTACGCAGATATTCACGCCCGCAGCGGCACCGATGGAAAACGTTCATACAAATAACACAGTAGTTTGCATACAATCACAGTGAAAGCCACTATTGATATTTTAATCGTAGCCGCTATTTATCTACGCGTGAAATCGATACGCACATCTGGGCTCGCTCCGTTTGTAAATGTCTCGTTTTTGCTGAAGGCACACCGTTTCCGCGATAGATTGTTGCAAATGGCCTCTGTGTATTCAATTTTCTAATGTATTCATAGGTTTGTGTTTCGTCTGTGCGTCATGCTAAGTAAGACAGATGGGAACCGCCCACACGCAGCTACTGCATCTGTAAGCTATGATTGACAGGGGCACACATTTGGACGAGACCTAATAGTGAAGCTCTGTAAATCGGCAGGGGATTAGATTGTATTTAGTTCCTCAATTTTGGACCGTGATAAAATCGCTAAGTGGTATAGAGTTTTATCAAATTATTGATGTAACTGCTACGTACTAAGATAACGAAATCATAAGATTCTGCGCTTAAAACCAACAAATATAAAGAAAACGATAGGGAGCATCCAAAACCTAAATGGTTAAATGCGTTGCAATTACATTAGTTCTTTTCCGTCGAAAGATTATTGCGTTCGAGGAAAACTGAACGATATCTCGATACGCAGTAAACATGGATTATAAGCGCGCTTCATTCTTCCTGTTTACAATATTGATATAAGACATTATCGGCTTCCAGTAGGAAATAGGTATTATATTAAATTGCGTTGTTCCTGATAAAAACAATTGTGTTCTAAGTAATGGCTAACCAGTCATAAAATGTACCTGTAAAGTGAGGTTTAGATCAACAAGAAAACTTGCAGTAGTTGACTACCGCAGGTTAATTTTACTGTTTAAACCACGGCATGCTATCTTCTGCGAATTTTGTAGCTTGTAGAACTTGCGACGAGTTGTGTGTGTATAAAATTATTGAAATAATAGCGCTAATAAAAAAGTATCTGGAAGTTTCGACGCAATATAAGAACACCCTAGTTAAAAGTTAGCTTAATAATTGCTCGATTTTATTATTATACCCATCAGTGAAGGACTGCGTCGGTGGCGTAGTTGTATTGCGTGCGCCCTACGACCACCGCTCTGAGGTCCCGGGTTCGAATACCAAGTCAGACAAAGCGATATTGAGTTTTTCTGCTTAGTATAACCCAATAGATCCGCACCCTATCACATTATAAGACGGCACACACATAATGAAAAGTATATGCCCTAGTTTATTTATTTATTTAATTAAGACGCAAAACAGAGTACAATCATGATCATTTTACACAACATAAAGGCTTATACTAAAACTAGATTGTATTCCAAAATATGCGCCCTTATATGAGCAAATTACAGAAGGTGCGGACTAAAATAAATTAAAACTATTGTGTTGTATACAAGTAATAATAAAAATAAAACAAAGAGCAGCAGTATATGGGTAAATTAACAGCAACTATTTCCAGTAAATATTATTTTTTGGAGATCTCTTGAGAATGATCCAAATCTGCCATTCATAACATCAAGGTGTTTAGTTACACTTCTGCCTACCACTTCAGGGATAAAGGCGTGAAAGGTATTTGTTTTTGTAATTAACTCTCACACGTTTATAAAGCATGCATGTCCGTCGCATAATACCAACTCTCCCATAAACGTGGCAAATAAAATAAATCATTTGTAATGTTAATTTTAATTAGTGGTATTCCTCGTTCAATAAATCAGATCCAGCTGCACGGTAGCTGAGGAAAGTAAGCGAACAGGTTAGAAACTCATTGTGTTATATGATTTATCGTGTTGTTGACTACCGACAAATTTATTAAGAGGTAAACTAAATGGATTAATGTTAGTGTTTAACGCGTAATGTTGCTTTTAAGTGGTTCGACACGAACGGGCGGGCCCATCGTAATATGACTATGATAGGCCATTTACGTGGCAACGGTCGTAGAGACCGTCTCAAGAATTTATAGCGTGACAAATTATATTTTACCAATATTTCACGAAGTATTTATTCATCATAATCAGCCACAGGCTAAGCACTTCTGTACTATAGGCCTATGTTCCAAACTAAGGCTAATATTTTTGGACTGACTTGACGGAAACGGCCTGCATCATAACATGTTGTCTCATTATGCATGTCGACGGCTCCGTAGAACAAAGTCGTATATGCAAAATGTTAGCTTTTCAGTAGAGCGCTTTGAAAGTCGTTAGTTTGTCTTCATGTGCAAATTAGTGCTATTTTCACACATTAAGTTCAAAGTTGTTACTGAACCCTATAGAACATAATGTTTTGTTCACTATAACTTGTGATTTTCACAATTAACTTAGACTTTCAAAGCGCTCTACTGAAAAGCTTCATTTTGCATATACAACTTTGTTCTACGGAGCCGTCGATGTATATGTTTCGTAAGGATTGTCGCGAACATCGACTTGATCTGTTGTTAGCCAGCTCGATGTGGAAAGTACCAACGGCTCGTTGGGAGCGTTTCGTTTGGGTGACATTTTCATATAACTAACATAACATACTAGCCAAAAAAATGTAACCTTACGCTCGTCTCCCCCAGGAGCCGGCTATTAGGTTGAGTGCACTCAAATTTCGCAATGTAATTTCGATTTCATGGTGGAGTAGGTTGCGAGTCTATCAACATTTTAGAAATAAATTGAATTCGATGGAATAATTTTTGATGCGAAATGGAAATAGTTTTCGAAAAACATCTGGCAGTTGCCTTGGATTAGAATAGTTTTCGAAAAACATCTGGCAGTTGCCTTGGATTAGAAAATGTGCCCGGCATGACGATAGCCTCACCGCTTTCCACATCAAAGGATGAAAATTGCGCTTATAATTACAGCTTCGGTGGTATACAATTATAATACAAAAACACTCCTTATCAACCCTACTTTAGAACATGACTTGTTCGCAATCAGGAAGCGTATCTAGAACCCTTCAGACACCGAACACGGCTTCTAACAACCACAAAGTTTCCAACTAGCATGAGAGCGTTGTAAAAGCTGTAAACCCGGCTCATCGGAACACCATTAACATTAATAAAGTAGTTGAACCGATTCTACAATACAGTGATAAAATCGCTGCGCTATCGCCGCGATCTTGGAACAGTCGGCCGAGTGTTGTGCGTGCACCGCACTGCGCACGCGCACGTACATATTTTCCTACGTTGATTTACGACCGGCCAATCGCAGGTCTGCTTAGTCACCACTGATAGTGTGGTCTTGCTGCATTATTATAATAGAAATAATGTGAATGTTCATATTTATATTCATTTATTTTATTCTAGAGTCACAGTTGGTAAACGAATCAGATTTAGAATGGTAGTAAGTGACACTGCTCGTGAAAATCCCAAACTAAAAACCAAAGATTTTAATATTTTTCCGTTATTGATTTGTATTTATAGTCACATCTCAATGAACTCATTATTATTACAAAGCTAAATTATTCGACTAAAGGTCTTTGAAACTACTCAACTTTTGTGATAACAAAAGTTTATTTAATATTTGTTGCTTTTTTTAAATGACATGGCGGCACGGGCCACTCAACCCGTCGAGATATGGCGGATCTCCCAAACTTCATTAAGTTATTTCGTCGTTTATTACCACGAGAAGGTTGTATAAACAATTTTTTATTTCAAAATATACGCCGCTCATCATTCAACAACTGTAATTAAAACGTTGAGGAAGTTTCTTTAAATGAATATGAACGCATTTGCAATTCCATTGGCTTTTAATTTTATATTTTTATTTCTCATCGACCTTTGCCATTGTTTCGACCAGTTTTTAAAGGGATTATAGTAATTATTATATTATCAGATTTGTATTCATTTTTGCTGTTGTAAAGGCTATCGAAATGGGCGTCGCTACTAATATTTATGCGTTATCGTAGCTTTTACCACCAAACTAATAATTTATTTTGTCTGAGAAGCGTATCATAAAACAACGCGCATCATGAGCAAGGTCTAGAACTTAGAACATTTATTTGAAACATAATTTATACACGGACAGGTGAAGTCGCAATGTTAAACTCAATCGGAATCCTTAGCAAAGGTTACCGTTTGGTCAGACGGTCGGTCGGCCCGCGCGGCACCCCGCTCGCGGTCGCGTCGGTCAAACCATAAATAACACTAACGTTTCCGGGCTACAACCCGCTACGACGCACTAAAGACCTGTAACTGATGTTTGCAGTTTTTGTTGCGCAACACTATATTGACAGATGTTCTCAAACTTTTTCGAGTCCTAACTCTTCGTTTAGGTAGTTTTTTCTATTTTCGTAGTATAGGTACTATTGTATGATGCCGTCCAGTAATAGCGCGGCTCTTGATTTATCAAATAAAATAAATAAATATTAATTAATTTATACAATGACTGCCTCGGTGGCGTAGTTGTATTATGGCACGACTGCAATGCTAAGGTCTCGGATTCAATCCCCGGGTCGGGCAAAGTGATATTGAGTTTTTCTATTCAGTATCAGCTCGGAGCCTGGAATTTGTGCCCGATATGGCGATAGGCTCGTCCCCTATCGTATCATGGGACGGAACAACGGCGAAAAGTGGGCGCACTAGCTGCGCCTCTGCCTACCCCTTCGGGAATAAAAGGCGTGAGTGTGTGTGTGTGTAACTTGTCAAAATGCATATAAATTATTCTTGTTTCGTGTTAGAAGCTCGTCTGACGATCGCTGTTTATTTTTCAGGTACGATGATAAGTTAACGCTGCTAATTGTGCGGTACGCTGTGAGTACATGTTAATTAACATAAGTATTGGCTGTCACAATCGATTCCCGCGCGGCGTCTTTTATTTCCTCCGTGCTGTTTATGCGGTTGTATGTCTCGCAAATATTGTAAAAAAAATACGATTTACTGTATGCGTGGTTTATATTATTATCTTTACATATTCAGCAAAGTCGCTCGCCGTGTCTGTCTATCTGAACGCGATAAACTTAAACTACCGAACAGATTTCGATGAAATTTGGTATGGGAAGACCCTGGGAAGTACATAGGCCTTTGTATCTCTGAAAATCCTTTCACGAAAAAGTAGTAAATATAGCCTTTCGTGTAGACGTCAAAAACTCATAAGGTTGATAAATAATACGAGGTATTCATAATTATGTATACGTATTAAAATGCACTAGTACCCTATTGTGCATCTATTCGTATTGCAATAACTGATTTGTAAACTTTTGATAAAGTGTAATCTGTTCCCAAATCATTAGTCAGCTTGAGTAGGAAATATTATCCAGACCGTGATAATGTAAAACGTCTATAATGTTATATAGGGGTAGACTTTCTAATGGACAGCGCCAACGGTCGGAGAGGCCGGTTTAGATGACAATTAAAACTCAACCGTATAGCCATTTGTTTAAAGTATTATTGCCTAATTTAGTGCCACGTCCTTCGTCTTTATAGACCTTAAACCAGGGATGGCACCCGCGCCAGTGGTGGCTCGCAACAAAATAATTCGGACACGCCAATTATAATTGATAATGATGACTTAATTGAAAAAAAACGATCAAATTTTTCTATTTTCGTTTCGTTTTACGAACAGAACTTTTTAGTTTATTGGTCGAGAATGTCTTCGGCATTAAGTCCGCCTTGACATGATTTGTATGAAGTGCAATTAATAGATAAACTTTTATAAACTTGGATTTGATCCAGTATTCGCCAGATGACTCCAGTCTAGCTTGCATTCTGCTTAAAGTAATAAAGAGCTTTTATAAGATATGTAGCAACTAATTTGCGAGAACAGACATCACACCAAACTTTAATTGTGGTACGTTATAACCACGTTTTAAAATATTGTCAACTTGACCATTAAAGGTTCGGCCACCCCTGCCCTAAATGATGTACAAAACTCATTTATGAAATGACGAGTGAAATCGCAGCCGCCATTTCGCATTGCTTTCACAAACAGCGCAGTGACATTTCATATCTAGATGAGTCCAGATTATCTAGTTTTGCCATCTGTGCAGTACTGGACTGGCTTTTATCTGTTTACTTAATGTCGTACAGTAAATCTGTAGGGTGGCGTTCGAGTGGAACAGTGAGTCAACTGGAGTCGGACAACGAAATGCGTAGATAAAGCGGCCGGCACTGGGTCAGGCAAGTTAAGGTTGACGCGCGTATTGTCTATGAAAAATATTTTAATACTTTTGCTTATAACGTTATTTCAATAGTATCAAAAAAACATTCGTGGTGAAAAAACGCGTTATCTCTACCGCCACTGGGGGTTGAGTGGAAAGGTTGTATTGGTTTCACCGGTGCTACCAATGTTGGCAATCGGGCGTATCATTATGCAAGCGAGCATTAGGCAAGCTGGCAACACTTCAAATGGTAACGGAAAGTTACTGTTTTTAATTTATCTGCTATGAAACGACACCTAAATGTTTACGTTTTATTGACATTGGGAAATATTATATAATCCTTTATGTATTTTTTATTATATTGGCATTAATTTTATGGATCAAATTTACATTTTACATCGATATTTACATAATAAACACAGACTATTATCGATCTTATTGCGACATTTTAAACAGCGCCCCGTCGTTTTGATGCATATCGCAGTTTCCGTTTCCGAACACAAACTTATTTGACTTTTATATTCACCTTGATGGTTATTGATGCCGTCTCCTTAGGATTACGTATCATGAGCTATATATATTATAAGTAGCAGACGTTAATAGCGATGAGGGTCTCTTGTCTGAACAAAACACTTTCACGTCGTATTAGAGTTGCAACTAGGGCATCCATTTATTGCTATGTGTATTCCGTCCAATGATGTGATAGGGAGCGAGCCTATCACCACATCGGCAACAAATTCCACATTCCAGGCTGATATTAAATCCCAAAATACGATATCACTTTACCCGACCCGGAATTTGAACCAGGACCTCAAAGCGATAATGATACCGCGCTCGTAATATGACTACGCCACTTATCTCATACTCTTGTGTGATTGAAAAATATATGTATTTCTGTCAAATTATGGCAATTTAAAATTGTTTTAAAAATCGTGTCAATCTATCTGTGTAAAATTTACGAGATCAGTTTCCCATGGTCTTGTCCCCATCAGTCTTACGCCCATGGGTAAGTAGGGATGAAACTGATATAAATTTCATTAGGGATGCCCCTATTCACCCCATTAGACCGTAAAATGTGAGGTGGGCGAGCATCCTTATATTGTTTCTGTAAACTGACACGATTGTAACTAAGCGTTGGTGAATAATGAAATGAAAGTTTTAACCGTCCGTACTCTTTAGAATAATATGAGAATCAAGATAATGGACTTGCGAATTCAGTTAATGTAAATGGCGAGCGAAATTGAGTATTCAAGTTTAGAATATACTTGACGATTGTTAATGCTGAGACCTCTTTGAGACAGTTCCTGTTTGGAGCGTTATTGTCTATTAACTAAGTGGGTTGAGATTCGAGTTTGCGCTGATGAGATTTAGACTGATGCGCGCTTTTACCTTAATTATACGAGTGTTGTAATTAAACATTTAGTGTTGCCAATGGATAGTTTTTTGTTTGATATGTCGGGACTTAAATGGCATTTATGTAAGGTAGAGACAGACTAGACTAGAGGCATTTAAACGAGAGGTGTGTTATGCGCCTATACAGTAAACCATTATGTAATCCCTGAAATCATGAAAAACAAGTTTTAAGTGGAAGTTTTGTACCTTGAACTGTAGCTTGTGCTCAATAGTTGAATAAAAAAATTCTGCAGGAACATTTATATGATGAAAAGCAATGCGTATTTTTTTTTCATTAATTATACTAGCTTTTGCCCGCTGCTCCGCCCGCTTTAAAAAGTTTTTCCGGAATAAAGGTCCCGCTTTATATTTTCCGGGGATAAAAAGTAGCCTTTGTGTTAATCCAGGGCATGTTCTACCCGTGTGCCAAATTTCCTCGAAATCCGTTCAGTAGTTTTTGCGTGAAAGAGTAACAAACATCCATACATTCTTACAAACTTTCGCCTTTATAATATTAGTAGGAAGGATTTTACCTCGTCTGCCCTATCTCTCCGAATGATTGGTGGGGATGAAGGGGATTTTAGACGAGTTATCTCAAACATCGTTTTGTAGCTGTATTTTTAATCGTATTTACTTTTTCATGTGAAACGTTAAACGTAAACCGTGTAAAAGGACTTTTTAGAGTTATGAAAGCGAATAGGAAAAAAGCTGGCGTCGACTGAGCCAGAATCGGGCCACGCCAAAGCGATTCACATTTAAACCGCAATTAGACGGATCAATTATTGCTATTTAATCAGCTCCGCGCACATAGCGTGTTAACCTAATGGACGCCATTTCATAGTAAATGTATAGCAGGCGACTCTCGAAAAGCCTGGTCGACGCTAGCCATAATGTAAATTAAATTCTCACGTAATTACGTAACGAGTTGTCGTCGCGGTGCCGTCGCGTCATGCGCTTTGATGTGCCTATTTATGATACGATTCATCTGCCTTTTTGACCACTCCCCACTGGGCTTCCTTATATCAGTGTCTATATATCCCGCATAATTTCTCTTGTATTATAGAGTTGTTCTAATGATGTTGACGAATATGTCAAGTTTGCAAATATTGTTGGTAACGCGTGTTTTAACCGACTTCAAAAAAAGAGCTTCTGTATTCGATCCGTATGTATGTGTGCATGTAAGTTTGTATGTCCGCGATTTTCTCAAAAACTACTGATCCGATTTGGATGGAGTTTTCTTCAGACTATTGTTGTCGTGTGTTTGTTATATTATCCGAGTTAATCTAAAGACCAATTAATTGGTGTTTGAGTCTTCGCTTTGATTAAACTCTATTGCCCTTATAAATGTTCCCTAGAAAATTCGGAATTAATTCAGTTTCCGATTAGTTCACGAATTTACAGTAACAATTGCCATATCGAGTGTAATTTTAACTATCGGAGTGGACTGCACTATCATTTACCACGCAGATTAACGTACAAATGAATTTAGGCAACCATAACGTTCACTAAATGAACTTAGAAAGTCGGCGTTCTAAAAATGATTAACAACTTAATTTAAAATTGGTTGATTCGTTATCTGCAACGTATGGCTTGTGTCTTCGTCTAATCACTGGTTATTATTCAGTCGCAAAGGTTAAATGAGAACGGCTATCCATAATGCAGAGTCAATTTAATAGTGGACTCTTAAAAGATACTTTGTACGTCTTAGTATTCCATTTTACAGTTGGTTCTAATAATTATATTGGGTGTTTTGATCTGAGACCAATCTTTTGAGTTCAATCTCTAGTTTTTTGTAAAAGTTATTTATAGTTAAAGCTTGTAAAGGAATGATACTGTCATCTGCCTATATAAAATCTGTATAATGTCCACGATGCCGGAAGGATTTTATGCGACTTTTAAAGAATAGATTTGGGACTTCCGTTCATTTTAATACACAAATTTTAACTACCGTACATAATACCTCTTAAACAGCCTAGAATTTATCTTTTAAATTTTAAAAACTACACCGGGATTTTCGTTAAAATTTAGAGACCATACTAACTTACTTTAGTAATTGATTTCTCTATCCGATACTTCCAATAACCCATCACATCAAAAGTTATATTGTCCCAATCCTTTTATTTCCAAAACGGTAAAAAGCATGAAGTTTTTATGTCTCATATCCGTTACACACCATAAGTGCTTCTCAATACGAAATACCTTATCACATTGATTATATCACGAAAGTAATCCTGCGCGCGTAAAAGCAATTTTATGTGAACGCATAATCGTTCTGTCAATAAAACAGAAAACAGTGTTTTTACACCTTGACTCTTGAGTGTTTGAGGGCTTTTAAACGGAATCGCGTTTCACTTCCAACAATCAATGGTACCTTTTATCGGTTGTCAAAGGAGCTTTGAAATGTCGGATTTCGTAACTTTTGTTTTTGGTTGTAATGTGTATTTTTTAATGGTTGAAAAGGTAATCTAAAATATATTAGACAGGAACTTAAGAGTGGTGAAAAAACAAAACTAGCACTCATAACATAATTAAAGTAGCCATGCCAGCCCACAAAATAATTGTAACTATACATAATCACCAATCTTAAAGTAATTGTGAAGACCAGTTGTAAACTTCGTCTTATTCTACATTACCACTTTTTCCATTAATGAAAACATAAATTTCACATTAACTATAACGCCAATAGGAATCAAATCACATCATGCTAACCCTTTATTCTACGCGATTTATTAGACCGTGTAAAGAGACAAAAGCTCGTTCGCAATCGAGCATAAAGCCGCACATGAAAGCTTTGCCGCGGTTTGCGGTCGCAAGTCGAGCCACGCGTTTAGCGAGTAAAATGGTAGCGCGCTAATAAAACGCTTGATTTGCTTCGATTCTGTTTTGTTTTGTCAAAGGTTAACTTTGTAGCGGGAGCTTTGTGTAAAGTGGGAAGTAGCGTTTAAGTGCTTCAAAATTAATGTCTGTTTTTGGGATTACTTTTTTTCTATTCAACTGTTACCTTTTGGTGCAGAAATCAGTTAATTATTATACTGGTAAATTAGTCATATGCCACATAAATTTACATTTAAACACTATCACTTAAGTTTGTGTGATAGCTTAAGCTGTGTTTAATTTCTTACTTTAACAGATTTTTAACTTTTACCAGAATATGTATCGGCTTCAACCTTCATAACTCACCGTCTAAAATACATCTCTATGAATTGTTAATCCAGCAATCCAGCAGAAATATCATTAAGCATTAAATATACCCCATCTTTTGACATTCGAACTTGTGACTTTGGAATAACGACTTTTATCAATACTCGCAAAATTTACTTCAACAAATCTCTCCATTTTAATTGACTCATAAAAACTTAGTAGATGCTGGTTCTGCATCTCTGTACCAGAGGTCATACATTTATGTACGCACATTACACATACGAGCATTGGTTAATGAATATAATGAAAGTGTTTTACTGATGAAGAGAAAATCTCAATTTCACTTTCCATTCGCTCACAAACTCCGCTCGCTGAAATTGCGCAACATTGCGTTAAATTAACACCGCTAAACTGTCATATTAATTGTATTTTACGCATCTCAGGGCTGCGAGTATTCGTGGTTTTATGAAGTCAGTGAAACAGTTCCGAAACTCCAAGTTTTTCACAATGCAACACAGATGGCTTATGGGAGCATCAAAAAAGGAGTTTGTTTTTTCGATGGTTCTTCGGCGTTTTTTTTTATTGCTTTTGGATGATGAGACGAGCATGCCTCTCGCCTGATGGTAAGCGATACGGCCGCCCATAAACAGTAGCAACATCATACAGAACTTTTAATTACATAGTAGTAAGTACTAAGTAGCACTACCGCGCTCGACACCCTGAGACATTAGCAGTCATACCTATAAATTTGTTTTAGTGTTTAGAGGTGCTTAAGCATTGCTTAATTAAATAACTGTCAAAATTATGATGTCAAGATTAATGTTATTAACTTTATTGTCTACCATATTATAGTGGTGTAAGCTATTAAATGTAAGTTGTGGTTGCCTACTTGAGGAGCTCGGCTTTTAGATAATGTTGCATGTTTTATTTCTTGTTTGTTTTGTAACGTGCATCTTCTATTGGCAATCTTAAAATAAAATAAATAAATAAAATTAAACATCGCCGTGGCCCAGTGTAAACCTAGATAAAAGGCAAGATGGCGGGTTATGAATTACAGCCGATTGAGTAAATACTGTCAAAAGCATTGGTATGTAAAAAAAAAATTAAGCATTGATTAAGGGCAGACTAGTTAAGGCGCAACTAGGCATAACTTAACGAAGTTTTATAATTAAGATTGTAGCTATCAAGTCTCATAATAGGGTAGTTGACTACTTTTGAAAATCCAATTATGAAAAATGTATACTATCCAAAATCTAATGGAAAAAGAATTTCCAAAATTGTCGCAATAGTAAGATATAAAGCTTTGAAATTTGGTGGAAGTGGTAGCTGTCAAATAACAGTCATACTAGGCTGTGACATCACCAAACGCCGTCGGCAATAACGCTGCTTGCGGGCGAAAGAGATAGCACGATATCCCCGCCACGCCCCCACTTTTGCTCACAAAAATATTTCAAAATGAATAAGTGCTTTATTTTCAATCGATTTTTATGCTGATTTCACAGAAGAATTTCTTTTTGTATTATTTTCTGTTACATCTAAAATAATGTACAAAATCAAACATAAGAAACTACCCTATTTGAAATATGCGAATTCGCAACAGGCCAACTTTGTGAACTATGGGCTAAACCATCTCACCATCGCATTGGGACAATTCGACCACTATAATATAGTTTGCAGTGAATAGGAAACTACCCTATGCCCAGTAATTACACTGACTATAATATCCTGCAAACCGAGGTACAACAGTGCATGCACACTGCTGCCTAGCGGTAGGAATAGACATTGCGGTGGTACCTACCCAGACGGCCCCTCGCGTACGTGATACCTACGACTAAGCTGCAGATATTTAAATGTATAAATCGAAAATTGTATTACAATTATTCAATTAGCATATTTAATTTTGGGAACAGCATGGAAGAATAGAACGTATACCGTATTGCCGAAATCCTCTACTCCAAAATAGTTTTTTTTTTATACAATTTATAGTTCATAGTTTAAATAAACAAATTGAAACATCAAACCCCTACTATCGTACATTTTTCACTTATCTCAAACGGGGGCAGCCCGCAACACTCTCGTACGGAACCGGCGGCGCTTTGAGTGCGCATTGCAATATTAATAAATTGCGAACATTATGATCCCCAGTACTAATAGTTTGTAGAAAGCATCCAGATGAGAGTCGGGTTCGTTTCCGTGGATTATGTTTGCGATAATGATGGTGGATAACGTTATCGTGTGATAAAGATGGCATAGTCTGTACCGTAATGTTGTTTGGAATGATTTGAAGGACGGTATTAGATAAAGACATGGTGATATTAAAATTTGGCAAAAAGATTTCTAAGTTGGGTATACTTATTTTGTAATAAAAACAATCCTGAAGATGATATGACAAACTTAATGTATTTAGATATTCACCGTAAAACTAACAAAACAATACAATGTGAAATAGCTCTGACCTCTCGAAACTCAATATTTCATGTCACGAACATGTTCATTACAATTTCCCATCAGCAATCATAACCCACGGTTAATAATGTGAAAACTTAATCGAACGATTAGCTACAAAGGTTTTCAACGGTTAATTACAATCAACACCACTAGGTGGGTTCCGCGAGACACCGCCAGTATTTACGGCGGAAAATCTAATGATAGATACTAATTAAGCATCGTTCGGCCTAATGGAGTGCCGCCTGGATATAAATGAATGGAATTATCATAAGTAATCGCGCGGATACCGTAATCCGTCCGGAAAATGAATACGACTGCGCGGTAGTAATGCTTATTTCGTATTTTTCTACCGCCTTATTGGGATGCTGGTTATGTACTTTGACGATGAAATAGTGATGTCCTAAGTTTAATTACGTTAGAAAAATAATAACAATGAATAAATGTTATGAAAAAAATTGCTCAAATTTGGTTATTGATTGATACAATCATAGACGCGTATCTCTATCGCCTGTTAGGAAAACTAAGAGGAACTACGAAGTAAAGACGAGAAAATCAAATGATGAAAAATTATTAACTCACAAAAAGACACAAAAATCGTTCAGTAGCAACGTTTGCTCCACAAATAGATATCAAAGAGTTCAACAGAGCTGACGCGATTCAGACGTTTCACGTTGCGAATATGAAACATTGATAGACGTTTACATTTGTTTTGTTTATTTATCCTAATGCTAATTGCATATGCGTCAGTTCAAAGCGTGGGTGTAACAACGTATCACACGTGAGAGCTTCGGACGAGATCTTTGAGTATCATGCTGGTTATGTTAATTTTGACTGTCGCCTTGGCGATGTGTTTTTGTTTCTTTTTACTTGATTAATGAGACGAGATGAATTGAAAAACGAAAATGGAGTAAAGAGGGACTTTCTCGCTATGGTTGGTGATGAATATAATTACAAATTTTGCATGTGCTATCTGCGAAAATTTAAAATGTTCAGACTACCAACGCCTTTACTATCGCCTTTGCCTAGCTTATTGAGCATAAATTAAAGAGAATATAGACTTTATTATAAAATATATCGTCAATTTACGATGCTCATAGAAAGTGTAAGTGTCAACTGTATTTATTGGCCGATAAGGTACACCTTATTTGCTTCGGCAAAGCTGAGATAAGCAGCTCTCAATACAAATAAGTCAACGATTGGTGGGTTTAAATCGACAGTAACGTTTTTATTGCCAATAGTTATTGTGTGAAAGTGGATTTATGTGATGTTTTTAACGTGTTTATCGGTTGTGCTGTCGAGCGTGGAGATACAGCGGTTAGTTTGCCGGTGACGGTAAACAGCTGAACTACGTTTATTAGTGATACGAGTAATTTACGTTTTATTACTGCTTTGTGTAGGTCAACTTGTTTGCCTGGGGGCTTGAAAGGTATTGCTGGCAACATCTTGCTTTTGTTATTTGAAAGAGAATGGCATTTCTTTTCAAACCACATACTAAGATTTTTTCATGGATATCGACACAAATCGAAAAAATCCTGATGTGAAATGTCAGAAAAAAACATTTTAATTTATTTCTTGAATATTTAAACCACAATGCTTTTCGAATATTACCATGCAATTTTCATTTAATTTATCAGCATTTGAAGTTGCATCTAATTGATTGTCTCATGCTTCACCCATATAATCTTATAGATTTAAAATGCCCGTCTTCTCGCCTTCAGACTTAAATTCTGCATTCACCCATAATTAAGCGGCATTGCCACCACGACTGTTACTATTTGTACAGCTCAACCCGCACTTACGATGTCAAGTGGCGGAAGTCGCCTAGTGTTGTGCAATGCTATACTTATGCTAAATTATTCATATTTAAATGCAGATTATAATATACAATAACGTGTATGAATGGTATTATCGTTTATGTTATTTATGTCTTTAAGGGTGGCAGCGGGCATTATCCTTTGCGAGATGTGGTTACGATATTGCATTGAAATTACAGTTTAGGATCTTTTGTTGAGTTAAAAATGGCTTTATTTTATTCTGAATCTCAATCATAACGAGGTAAATAATTGTAAGTGTGGAAACGCAATATTAGTTGTAAAAGTACATCTTGTGTTTTGAATTTACAATTGTTTGATAGGGAGATAATATTTTTATGAACTACTACGTACGGAATTGAATTTTATATAAGAATATATATTTTAACGAATACAATTCTTGTTTAGTGAAATCAGCATTGCGATCTTCCTGCGCGTTTTCTAAACACCTACGCACCTAAAATTATCTCTGTTTGTACACGAACTGTTGTACTGCGTAAATTAGTTGCTTTGTTTTTCTCTCTCAATAGAACAAATCTGTATCGCATCTCATGATAAAGTCGATATGGTCTAGAAAATTCAAATATTTTCTTTTCTAAAGTTTTCTATGAAAAGTGGACTGGACTGGATTAATTTCTTTGCGCGTCAAAGACAGATTAGTGTTCCCTGAGACTCGCCTAGCTTCACCGCTCTGTGTCATAAATTGCGTGCCACTGCTGTTCCTGGTTTATAGGAGTCGTAGTGTCAGGTGTGAACTTATAAGATGTCTTCATTTATATGATCTACGTTACTTACTATCAGATGACCAGTTTCCATGTTCGCTCCTAGTTTATAACGAAGGAGAATTAGAGAAAACCATCTAGAATTAACACAAACCGTCCCATTTAAAATATCAAACATGATTGACCGAACTCGAAACAACACATAAACTATCACCATTGTACTACAATCAAAGTTGTTAATTCACCATTCCACCGACCATACATCACGTAAACAATAGGTTACGCGCTCGCACAATTTTTCTGTCATCGCCTGGCCAACGTTTCCATGTACGGATTTTGACGTACGTCATTTTTACAGCCACAACTCTATACAGATATTTCGTATGACAGATCGGGCACGGCAAAGGTCGTCGCGATTAAAATAATCGGTACATTTATCAAGCCGTTCATTGTTTTCCGACGAGATGAGACAGATGTCTTAATCGTACGACCGTTTTGGATGCGGTGGTTTTTTTTATCGCTGATCTACGGGCGGACGAAGCGAAGGATAGCAGTGATTTGGTATGCAGACGTCGGGTACAATTACATTACGCACTTGTATGTTAAGTATGATTTATTGAGTCGGTACTGTGATGCTCTTTTGTGATTTTGATCGGTACTTTTTATCGATTGCGACTTGCCGCTGCGATGTTTTTTTGCGCTCGCTCATGTTTTGATTGTTACTTAATAAACGATTGGGATATGAGTGGCTTACATTGTCGTAGGGCCTTCGTAATAGTTTCTCAGGTAAAGATTATAAAAAAAAATTATATCATATTTTTATTCCGTTAATGACCAGATGCAGAAAATGGCTACTTATTGTAACTTTAATCCCTTTTCACAATAGTGCTAAGTGCATATATAGCAAAGATTCAATCGCCAGCTATCTATCATGGACCATGGTCATCTATATAAAAATGGTTTAAATAAAATATTTCAACTGAGGAACATCGTTTCCTAATAGTGATCACGAACATAACTTTCGCCAAGTCTAGACGTCAAAATTCAAGTATAAATAAGTTTTTTACCACTGCGCCATTATCTTTGCTCAGCACTTTCGATGGTCCGCTGATTGCCGGTCTGGGTTTATGCAAATTGTTAAAAGTGCGCGCGTGCGCAGTGCTTTCACTCTCGGCGGCGCCTCACGTCCGTGGCACTGGTGCGTCACTACGGTCAGTGATGACCTTTCGTGATTTATCGATGTGTTTGGTATTCATATTATAATTTTGGCATGATTTTTTATTTGGTCTATTATTTAACCAGTATAATTAAATGACATTTAAATTGAATGACATGGAAATTTATGAAATGTTTTAATTTATTACTAAATTTATTATCAAATATAAACTGGTGATTTTATACACGCCCATTGTCATTTTGAATATGAATATTTATATATTAATTATACTTGTTATACCCACAAAACAAAAAGTTCCATCCGCACGCAACCTGAAAAACCACCTTCTACGCAACACCGCAATAAACGGCCATAAATCATAACAATCGAAAGTAAACGCGCATAAATCGGCACAGTATCGATTGTGTTATCGATACACCTACAACACTGGCCCGGTTCGTACCGGCGCGTTGTTTATGCGAAACGACCGGTGTCTAATGTGTGACATGCCGTGTGGGAGGTCGTAATCGATATTAGATAATCGCATTAGGTTTACAAATGTAAAGCTAATGCTGTGCGGTTGGGTCACTTTGTGCGGGTTACATCACGACGCGTATTTTAAACGAATAATTATGATTTATTAGATGTTCATTTTTCTGTATGTACGATGACAGCGTACAAAATGCTGCGCGAAATAGTGTTAAATACGTTGTGAAGGAGGTGAATAAGCATCTTTATTAGTTTGTATTGCGATATGTTTGTGGTGCAGTGCATAAATGGTGTTGGCTTTTGACTGACATAAATGTATTTCTGTTAATTTTAATAATAAGCCTCAATGTTAACTGTGGCACAATTAGTAATATAAGCAATTATAATTTGCTTGGAAAGTTTTTATCATAATTAACACTAATTTTACAGAATATTCGAAGAGATGATTCCAGAACAATTATAAAGTACTAAGGGCGGTATTAATAAATCAATCTCAAGTTTGAGTTACATCTCAAGTAGACATAATGTATGAATAGTTCCATACATTATGTCTACTTGAGATGTAGCTCAAACTTGAGATTGATTTATTAATACCGCCCTAAGTGTTGCTCGCGGCTTCGTCCGCTTGAAAACCTTTCCGACGCGATACTACGCGAGCGCCATCTACTTAGTGAATCAGACTAAGAATATCCATTATTTCCTATGGGACCTAATTTCCGGTACAAAAAGTAGCCTGTATGTTAATACGGAACATGATCTGCCCATGTGCCAAATATCATCCAAATCCGTTTAGTTGTTGCTGCGTTTACTTTTAACAAACATCCAAACATAAATTTTCACAAACTTTCGCATTTATCATATTAATAAGATATGTAGAATTGTAGAACCATGTCTCGCATTTTTTTTTTCTAAATGTTACTCTAAATATTTATTGGTTATACAAGAAATAGTTCTATTATTATTATACTTATGTGTTTAGCCAACAAAGCCCGGTAGCCGCAAGAGCAAGCCACGAATTATGTCGCAAGACGCGTGCCCATATTACGGACCACGCGGGTCCGTCACGCTCACAATGGAATTAGGGGGACGAAAAACGTCTGAGCTCTTAGGAATTTATATCCGCTGTTGATTTATGCGAGTTATTAATAAGTGAATGTGCTACCGGGTTTTCTGTTTCTACGTGGGCTCTGATAGGATAATTTGTAATCGAAACTTTTTGATTCTGTAGTTTTTATTTTATGTACCTACCTTTTGAAGATAAACAGCTGTGTTTATTATCTATAGAGAGAGAGCGGCGATTGCCTAGTTGGGAGTGGAACGGCCAGCCGAGACGAATTTCCGCAGATTCAAACCCAAGGGCACGCCCCTCTGAATTTTCTAAAAAGTTATGAGTGTATTTCTTTGTGAATTATCGCTCGCTTTAACGGTGAAGGAAAACATCGTGAAGAAACCTGCATATCTAAGAAGTTCTCTATAAGAATTTCAAAAGTATGTGGGGTAAGTGGTGGACTAAGGCCTAAACCCTCTCAGTAGTAGAGGAGGCCCGTGCTCAGCAGTGGGCAGTATATAAACAGGGCTGGTATAGTATGGTACATTATGTAAGCTCTAATTTGGTGCTGCAATAAAATTCTTTTTCTTAACCTTGTAGAAACACGCCACTACCTAGCTGGTTGTTTAAACCGATCCGCGGATAAGTTTATCGCGAGTTCTATTCCCGGTGGCGCATTAACATTGGCCGATTGGTCGGCAGATAGCCGCCGCGCGTGTCATCCTCGCATGTGCAACGCGTTAACTACAGTCAGCCTCATGTTAATGTTTACCCAGATAACTAAATGTATAAATTAATGAGTAATCGTCGTATTAAATATACGAATACATTCATTTGGTGCTGACTATGCATTATTCAATTGCCAGTTTGAAACGTATTTACTATATCGTATCGTTTTATGATATGTATCGCTTGTACCTAAGAGTGTCGTTATAAATCTGAACGTTTTAGTTTATTTTTTATGTAGGCATGTTAAAGCGCCATTATCAGTGTCATCTGTGTTTGTACTTCAATATACTTAATTGTCCCTGATGCTTACATACTTACAGATCTAATTACTTGGCGTGGTGAATTCTTTTATTAGTTAGAATCATAAATATAATATCAACGCTCTATCCTAAAAATATCAGCAGCCAATGTGAAATTCCACTTACTCGTATTTTAGCTTTCACTTCAACTTATTTATCAACCTTGAAGGTACACACCTTCGGCAACCTGGAAGGGAGCTACGATGCCTCTAAGGTCTAGCTGAGCCGCAGCGGAAACTCTCAATGGTGAATGCGGTCTCTGGGCATGGTACCAGCGAAGAGAACCGACCCAAAGCGAAAGTGGTAGCGCCACCCAAACTGGGACTAAGGGTGAAAGGGTGACCTCCAACAAGATCTATTCAAGCTACAAGATTACTGCCAACACAACAAACTCGAGCTAAATGTATCCAAGTGTTTCGTCGTTTCTTTCACTCGCAAACCAAATCCCATTACCTACAGCTACAAATTGTATGGATCATTCTTAAATAATAAAAATGTAGTCAGAGATCTTGGTGTGACATTTGATTCCAAATTACTTTTTGATGTTCACATCGCGGATGTCATAAAGAAGGCTAATAGGGCACTAGGATTCATTTTGAGATTTTCATCGGATTTTAAAAGTGTTAAAACATTTAAAATATTTTACTGTGCTTTTGTTCGTAGCCATCTTGAATACGCTTCGCAAGTCTGGAACCCAAATTATAGCATCTATATTGACAGAATTGAGCGCGTTCAAAAATGTTTTCTACGTTTCATTCAGTTTAAGCTTAAAGTTCGTAAAATATATTCTTCAGACTATCTAAATCAATGTAAAAAGTTTCACTTTTTGCCTCTATACGGGCGCAGGAGAGTGGCCGATTTAGTATATTTAAAATCTTAAACGGGACCATTGATTGTCCAGAGTTGCTTAGTAGTTTTGGACTAATAACCCGACCTATAGCGCTACGCAAACCAACCCTACTTTACACACCCCCTGTAAGCACTGCGTACAGGCACAACTGCTTTACGATTCGTGCATGCAGGAGCTTTAATAAACTCTGCAGTGACTGTGATTTAGACTTGTTTTTTACCAGTGTCTCTCACTTAAAGAAAAACATTGCCAATAACTTTTTTCTGTAACGTTTTATGGCCGTCTATAATTTATTACAGTTCTTTTTGTGTGTGCAAATATTTATAATCCTTTTTTCTATATTATTATATAAATTATATTTTAACCAACCCTTACTTTTTACGTATTGTTCTACTTGTGAAAACTTGTAAATGGCCTTCTTTTACTTACTTTATATCAATATTGTACATGTTAGCTGTAAGTTTTCCGAAAAAATAAAAAATAAAATAAAATAATAGTTCCAATGAGACGAACTGATCACCCGTCTATGCGACTGCACACGTCCCCAATAAACAACATAATACAATTTATTAACTTCGCCACAGATTCTTTATTAACTTCGCCACAGATTCTCAACAAATTAGGGCATTCCTGATCTGCGCCTCTATTGTCAAGTAATACATCAATTTTTCCTGGTATAGTTAA
Source organism: Lapara coniferarum (assembly GCA_949316025.1). NCBI lineage: Eukaryota > Metazoa > Arthropoda > Insecta > Lepidoptera > Sphingidae > Lapara > Lapara coniferarum. The sequence goes on along the minus strand of OX438919.1, from coordinate 40,803,944 downwards.
GTGCGATTCTGCTCTGTTCTTAAAATATAAATGTACGTTAACTTTACAATCAATTTCACTAATTTCAAGTCTTAACAATTTGTACCGTACAGCACACCACAAAACACTTCCATTACAAATCTAATAATCTCTAGTTTCGAAAGCGGGTAATAAACAACGGGCCTAATTAAATTTTAATTAAATCTCTAATTGAAACAATAAAATTGGCAAAAAGTGGACCAAGAACAATCTCCTTTCAAATCTATTGATTTACAGCTGAATTCCTGGCTGCTCATACAATGGGACGTTCCGTGAGCGAGACACGTTGAAGCACTGTGTCATAACACTGGGAGTTGTTCAAAGCTATGCCCACGATTTATGACACGGTACCGCGCAGCTGGAAAACGCCCGACGAAAGTGGAAACATTAATTTCGTTTACACCGTCAGATTTTAATTGCCATAATATTGATAACATTGAACGCGAGAAGTGATGCAACTCGATTTATGGTTATTGACATACGTAGAAAGCGTTATTTTAGACGTAAGATTTATGTACTGTATGTTTTTTTTATAATTATTTAATTATAACTTACAGGGAAGATGGTTTTTTATCTGTGCCATAATCGGCAAACTCTATAATTTTGGTAACTGTAATTGGCGATGTGGGTAAAAGTATGAGCATAGATAACATTTAAAAGCATAAATGAATATTCACTCATGTTAAAGTTCATGTTTTATGGTTTTTAAGAATAGAAAAAAAATTACGGGTTCATTTTGACATTAAACGCGGTAACCCAGTTATGTAAAGCTGTTTCACTTTGAAAGGCTATAAAGACAAAAATTGTGTTTGAAAGAAGAAAGAAAGGAACGTACGTGTTAGCGCCTTTAGAATTAGAAATAGAAAAATAAATTAATATCTTTCCTGTTACTTCAATTTATTTATAACTGTTTTACTGTGCTCTAAAATATAGGTAACGTTAACCGGAGATAATAAGCTCTAAAATAGAAATTAGAGTCCATATGATATTAACAAATTGTCTGTACAACTAATACCGTTATTTTTATAATTAAACTAACTTGTACATTTGACATGAACGCTTTTTTCATAATATATCCAGTTACGAATGACCTTAAAGTACAATATGATTTGATGTGAACCAAGGTCCAGGTATAATGGAGCAAGTACAATGCAAAATCGCCCTTCCGTCACGCAATGGTCATTATTCAAAATCAAATGATTAGAATTATTTGGAAACCTCCGGCGGATGGTAATTATGTTGTTACTTGTGTGTGTCTTATAGCAAGTGGGTCGACTGTAGATGATGCTTCTCCGTAATCAGAAGATTTCAAATGTAATGGAATAGTGGTATTCATAAATGTGAGAGGAAAAACTGGTAGGATGCTTGAATGTGAAGACTTTGGTTTTGCATAGTGACGGTATTGTATTACGTACGTGGTATGACTGCCGCTCTGATGTCACGAGTTCGAATCCTGGTTCAGATAAATGTGTTTTGGATTTTTCTGCTTAGTACACCGCGGAGTCTAAAACTTGTGCCCGATATGGCGATATGCTCGCTCCTAAGTCCTATCACACAACGGAATGGAAAACACATGGTGAAAAGTTTGTGCATCAATTGTGTGTGTGTGTGTGTGTGTGTGTGTGTGTGTGTGCGTGCGTGCGTGCGTGCGTGCGTGCGTGCGTGCGGGCGTGCGTGCGTGCGCGCGTGCGGGCGTGCGTGCGGGCGTGCGTGCGGGCGTGCGTGCGGGCGTGCGTGCGGGCGTGCGTGCGTGTGTGTGTGTGTGTGTGTGTGTGTGTGCGTGTGTGTATATGTGTGTGTAAGATATTGCACTATTAAGATATGGAACAGGCCACATAGTGAGAAACTAGCCACATCAGCTTGTTCTGATCTGTGTCCCGGAGATAGCCAGTGGATATACAATAGTAAGCCTGTAGAATTCAATTCAAAAATGACAACTAGCGGATAATATCTATCAAAACATTGTAATTGTTGTAGATAGTACGAATTGTTGTGACGTAAGGACTGACAAACGTAAAAACATTGTGAGGGTTAAATTTTGACATTTAGCTTTAGAACTGCTGATGCCCAATTATGCATCGGTTTTGTTGTAAATTATATTTTTAAAGTCAATATAGTCATTTATCAAGTGAAAGGTCAAACAGAGGTTAATTAGTTACATCTGGTTATTAAAGTTTACGTCACTTATTAGACAGAAGATACACAGGTCACTGAATTTCAGAAACCAATAGATATGTCATTAACAATTTGGGTCGATGATGGATTGAGCGAAAAAGTGCGGCAACGATTGTATAATTATGTAACAATATCGATACTACAATGAGCACTAACTCTGCGATTATTTTTATAAAGCTATTAGTTTTAGAAGGTGCGGGCTTGGCATTTTAAAGTAAGCTAATCTGTAATTATGTACGTAATATCGTACGACACAACGTCGCATGTCATTTGACTAATAATGGATTCGCGAGGGGAATAGCAATCCCACGAGTGACGTTAGAGGAATAGATTTAATTTTTTAAATATCAATTCAATATTCAATTAAATATTATTTTTCGTCATAAACCTAGTCGAAGAGGCCGCCCAGGACCATCCCTGGTGAAAAGGTGCCCATGACGCTGACAACATTACCACGCTGTATAGCGAGAGATATATGTTGCACCAGATAAGATTCAGAACGGAAAACCTCATTTTTTAAATTGATTAGCTTTTGAGGAATTTGATAGACGTAGAGTTTACGGTGATGCTGTAATGTAATAAAATGTTTTTGAGTTTCATGATCTTTTATTAGTTGTTGTTATAAGTATTCTAAGTAAATAGCAAGAATTGAAGAGCCTTAGGTTTGAGCCACAGTGGGAGATAATTCATGTAATAGTAGCACATTTTATTTTTAATCATCTATTTGTATTCTAAAAACGACTACTTTCCTAACATTGTTTGACAAATGAAGGATTGCCTAATGTCACACAAAATAATATGTGATTCATTATGCAAGACATAGTACATTCATCCATTGATATTTGTCACTCGTGCGAATAAAATCGCGAGCGGGAACGTTTCAATAATAATAGCCGAGCTTTCTACTACGCGGAGCTCGTCCCGATCTATCATTAAACCTGCATAGCATTAGTTCTTGGTGCGACCATTCCACGCTTTCACTGATAAATTCGGCTGCAATTATGCAATTTGATAGAATAACACATCGCATTCCTTCGCCTGACTGTCGTTCGATTTGATTGGTTGTTATTTTCACACAGTAGGTACGTTTATATTTTGAATTTGGAATCGTACGTTCGTTGTTACATTTTGTTTTGTGACCTCTTTTGTGAGTTTTGCAATTGTGTCATTGATTTTAATCAATTACTCGTTCAAAATTACTGATAAAATTAATTGTTTCCATTTTCGTTGCTTTAATTAATATTGTTTTGTATTTCTTCTTTGTTGTTTTTATTTAAATTGTTAATTACATGTATAATTCATTAACATTTTGTTTACTTCTTATCATGTAGAGTTACGGTGGCTCCAAGATATTTTATGTGATAGGCGTTTATAGCCTGGTTTTCTAGTATCGACTTGCTAAGATGGTTTGCATCATTCATTATTTAATTTTAGAACATTCACCAATGCATAACCAATTTTCTGTGTATAAACAACATAACTATCAAAATTATGTATCAACGCATAATTTCCAATTAAGTTAAGTAATTTTAAATCCATCGTTAACTCCACTTGATCTTTCCACATTATTCATAGTAGATAGTCGATCGCGATTATTTATGACTATGATAACAGCTTCTAAAATTGGTGGCGCTACATGCAAAGTAACGGTACAAAATTCCCCTACAACGTTGTCCCTGTCATGTCCGCCGTGTTGCTTGCACTTTATAAACTATTTTATAAAGTGTGTCAGCCGTGGTTGCGTTGAGTGAGTCATGAATAACGTCGGAGTGGACGAAACGCTCAACGGCATTGGTGGTTGGTTAAATTCTTTTTTTGCTTGTGAAACATGGCCAGTGAAAATTTGATTTTTATTGAAAAAAAAACTATTTGTGTATTTTTTTATTGCATAGAATGACGAGACGAGCATGCCGTTCGCCTGTCCCGCCGCCCACAAACTAGCAACACCATCTAGCACCTTGAGTAACAAAGTACTGTGTGGAATTCCACTACGCTCGTCATCCTGAGACATAAGATGTTAAGTCTCATTATGTCCAGTAGTTACACTGGCTACAATGGCCTTCAAACCGAAACACAACAGTGCATGCACACTGCTGCTTGGCGCTAGACATAGACATTGCGGTGGTACCCACCCAGACGGACTCTTACATATGAGAGACCTACCACCAGTAGTTAGATGATAGCAGCTTAGACTAAAGCGATTTTGGCGTATAAATCTCTGAATCAGGTACTCATTAAGAAAAACGCTTACCATTAATTGTTTACGCATATTGCGCGCGCGCGTGTGGTCCGCGCGAGAACGCAGCTAATTACCGTCAATGTACACTCGGCCAGTGTCACGGCCCGTTCGCATTTGGGCATGGTGGCGGGGGCCGGTGCCCACACATCACCTGATCACAATCGCCCGACGAGCGGATTGCCAAACGTAACCAATTAAGGGATATTGTACGAAAACGCGTCGTGATTTATGCGCTGCACCTATGGTGATGCAATTAACCAGTGTAATTAGCGACGAGTATTTAATTTTTTTAATGCCGCGAAACAAATCTTTGTTGAGCATAAATCTTTGTGCGGTTTTTTCTGCGATAATTCTGCAGAGTAAATGGCGAAGGTGAGCTGCTGTTACTTGTGATGATGCTGGTTTCGGTACGATTCTAATGTTGGACTTGAGAAAAAAGCGGTTTAAGTTAATAGGTGTTTGGCACGCTTTCTGTGGGAAATACATAGTAACGGTATTTATGATGAGAAATACAGATGATGTTCTAGGGTTATTATATGTGTTTAAGTAGATGTTCTAACCGAAATAACAGTATCATCTTAGAACCGCAACACCTGACGAATTCTGTACAGCTGCAGTTAATAAAAATGATTATTTGCGTAAATAGCTTTATTAGTAAAGTTATTAGACGTTATTTCAATTACGTTAATATTTTTTTGGTTAGGCCATCCATGTTTGTAAAAAATGTTACTAAAGGTTTTTAAAAATGAACTTTATCTTAATTAAAAATCTGTCTATGCTACGTAAATGAAACTTTTTATATAATTGTTAATTGCTTCATACTTAGTACGCGAACAACTTTCCCACGTCGAAAAGTCCTCGTAGCGTTCACCTCAACTGTTTATGTAGGTAATTAATTAAAAACAATAAGAGTTGCGCATTGTGATGGCGACAACGATTGCCCTACCACAGTTGGCATATCACGCGACCTCGACTCGAGCGCTCGCCTTTTATCGACTCTTGCGCATCTCTACTGGTATCGAGAATAGCGCGGCGCCAATTAAAATTAAACTTGCTCGATATTAGATATGCGGTAGGTAGGGTTGGTGGTTCGTCTGCTCGATCAACTACTCCAATGTAAGCGACTACGAGGTAGACATGGTCGGTCTGCTGCAGTCGTAGACGCAAAAGACGTGCTTTGAAGTTCGGAGGCTTTTCGGCTTCCTCATTTTAAGAGGGCCGCAATGCGGCATCGCGTAGGGACGGTTTCGTGCACCTATCTTCGTGCAACAAGATTCTGCACGAAGAGTGAGAGACTCGGGAGTCAATACTCCCGAGTGTCAACATCGGGCTGTAAGACTGTGCGAAACCAACATAACCGTTCCACTCACCCCCCAGTGGTGGTAGCGATAACGTGTTTTTCTCCGCGATAAAAGGGTTGGTGGGTCAGCTGATAAGAATAGAAGTCATTTTTAGTAGGAACCCTGGTGTTAATGTATTTTTAACCGACTTCAAAAAGGAGGTTCTGTATTCGATCCGTATGTATGTATGTACGTTTGTATGTATGTAAATTTGTATGGCCGCGAGTTTCTCAAAAACTACTGATCCGATTTGGATGTGATTTTCAATATGAAATGTATATTTTTCAGGGAAGGTTTTAGTATATAATTTATGAAGATCTGATGAAGATCTTCGGAGATACACAATGGAACTCTTCAATAACTAACAGCAGATGACTCGCAAATGCTACAATCGTATATCTATGGTGTATTGTTTACACCATTTCATAATTAACTAACAAAAAAGCAAGAAATAAAAACTTTTTAACAAAAATAAACCGACTTCAAAACCACTAAAAATATATAAATAATTAAAATTTGTATTCGCTTAGTATATATATTTGGAGTCTGTGCCTAATTTAATTTGAACAATGTTTTCGTATATTTGTTTGTGTATTTCCTTAGCTTAGCTGGCAATTTAAATTAGGCATCGACTCCAAATATAAGTATATGCTAAGCGAATACAAATTTTAAATATTTTTAGATTTGTAGCGGTTTTGAAGTCGGTTTATTTTTGTAAAAAAGTTTTTACAATTCTTTAAAGTTAGTTACAGTCTAGACGATATTCCTGACACTTTCGTAATATACAGTTAAAAACAACCATTAAAGTTCAATCAATTTTGGTGTATAGGTGATAAATGCCTAGCTGTACAAGAAAATACGCGAAAAGTTAAACATCTAGATACTAATGTAATGGTTGTAACACACGCCCTTTACATGAAGGGTGCTGTAATAATAATTAATGATTTTCAAATAGATAGAGATCTTTAAAACAGAAGCAACCTCTACGGTTACGCAACAACCACATTATCACAGAGAACTTTCTTTTATCTGTGTTTGTTTATCTTACATTCTCAAACAAATTCTTTTATGAGTCTCTTTGATGAGTCCGCATTTTTAATTCGTTACAAAACACTTCTCTTGGGTGGGCGTAAGTTAAGTTTTAAGTGACCTTTGGATTCGAATGTTTGCCATTATTTCCTCCAATTGAGATTCTAAAGTTTAATGGATGCCTTGATAAAGTACCTATTAGTATTGGAATCTTTATAGAAGTTATAATTTGTAAAAATGCCATAGTAAAATCTCATTGTGAGTTGTGTTGAATACCTTACTGCGATCTAAAATAAGTAAGAGTTTCTCTTTAGAATACTTCGGTACGCCCACTACGCGTTCGTATCCGATTTAGAATTAGGATTATCGTTTGTCACAATCATTTTAGGTACTTAATAAATTTACATTATTATGGGACAATTTTAAGCCTCCTTTTTTCGCGGGCAAATAAGAACGATCTATCGCTACCACCACTGGGTGAGTGGACGGCTATGTTGGTTTCACCGATCTTATCCCTCCTAATGTATTAAAAATTAATCACTTACGGTTTTGAATCGATGACAACGAATGACTTGCAGTTTTCACAGTAAATATTAAAGTTAACCTTCGAATTTTAATCATATTTAAAACACGATCTGACTTTTCATTCATCATTAAACAATGTTGGCAAATGGGCGTCGCGAGTCGCAAAAAATTCCGAATTGATTTCTGATTAATTGTCCGCTTAATGCCGACGTTTACAGTTGAATTCTCAGAAGACTTCGGATAATTGTGAATGAATTCCTCGACCATTACACTGCCCAAATACGATGTCCAGTAGTTAAGTTATTATATTGTTATTGTCTCGATTCAAAATGGCATGTTTCGATAATGAAAAGTGCGTTTCCATTTAATAGCCGCGTAGTGCGGTGGTCACAAATTGTTCGTGCGCGACAACCCTATCTGGTATCGCATTGCGCAATAAAATTTCACTTTTATTTCAAGTATGCGCATTATTCGAGATGCCTTTTGTGATATCAATTGATTTTGTATCTTGTTATCTCAACTTTGAAGCTCGTTTTGTGTTGTCGTCTTCGAACTGGAATGCCATGTCTGTGAATTTTGATCCCATTTTTTAACAATGCTTGTGTCGTCTCAATTCGTGTGGTGATGACATGTTTCTTAGAATTTTAGGTTTTGTGAAAGTTGACATCTGTCTGAAGATCTTAGGCCCCGTTTTTAACTGTAGTCATCTTTTTGTCAGGGTCTTATTAAGCTGGACGCGATCGCAGCACCTGAAGGACTCGAAGCTCTGCGAGCGCGCCCAGCGTAATAAGACCCTGACAAAAAGATAACTACAGTTGAAAAAACCCTGCTTAGTGTTTATGGTTAGGCATTTAATTATGTGTTTCAAAATTTGGCATAATGTAAGTATTTAGCATTTGAGGGTTTGAAACACTAACGTTGCTTTTCTTACATCTATATTATAATTGCGAAAATAAAATAACGTGCTTGTTTGTAAGGTATCTACTAAGTATATAAGTTCAATAGTACGCCAAAATTATTTCTAATCAAATTTAAATAGTTTGTAAATTCGCTTTTTTGTTATTAAAGGACATATTTAGGGTTTCAGATTTTTTTCTTTACATGTGCTGTAAGACCTTGCTTCTTGCCACATTTTATGATTCTAGTTCAACGGGAAGTACCCTATAAGTTTTGATTGCCTTGGGAAATCGCAAAATATGCGAAGATATTCGACATAAACGGTCATATCTTTTGATCGCGTTGACTTACAAGTTTTGTTTTTTCACAGCTGAAAGAGACAGTAGATCCAAATATTTAATACTAGCTTTTGCCCGCGGCTCCGCCCGCGTTAAAAAGTTTTTCCGGGATAAAAGTCCCGCTTTATGTTTTCCCGGGATAAAAAGTAGCCTATGTGTTAATCCCGGACATGATGTACCCGTGTGCCAAATTTCATCGAAATCCGTTCAGTAGTTTTTGGGTGAAAGCGGAACAAACATCCATACATCCAAACATCCATACATTCTTACAAACTTTCGCCTTTATAATATTAATAGGATAGGATTCAACTTGATATCTCTACGCGTTCCTGCGAAAATAGGTCTTGACATGTAGACAGACAGACGGACAGCAAAGTGGTCCTATCAGGGTGCCTTTTTATTTTTGGGGTCCGAAGCCCTAAAAATAGTGGAAGGTGCATAACGGACAGTACTGTGATATTTATTTTATTATAATAATTACCGATAACAACTTACGATAGTACATAGCCCTTCTATCACATAATGTCCTGTAATTGCAACATGTCTCGCTCACAGAATAACTTTACATAATACGTTCAAACAACTATGCACATTTTATTGGTACACAAATAACCGACTAACAATCGAGCGGTTTTCAATGCATTCCAATACAATACGCTTACAAATAGAGCGCGGTTTTGTCCGTACATATAAAAACAATGGTGATTCTTTCGCTTTCCATATTTCCCATTGTGTCTGGGTCTAGGCGCGGTGAATGCATAAAACATGGCGTTTACAAAACTCCCGGGACAATAAGATCACGAGAGAGTTCGCCAAATGTAGAGCCGCCACATGTCCGGATTTGTCCCGGTTAGTACGAAGTCTTGTTTTTTAATCCGCTCTTTAGTTCTGTATGATTGTCATACGTATCAACTAAGAACGTCATTAAATGTTATAATTGATTGTAAAGATGTATGAAAAATACATGTCCACGAGAAAAATATTTTACTCAACAGTTATAGTTTTGTCCGAAGACGGCAATTAAATATATGGTGGGCGTAGCGATCAGTCGTCTGTTTTCCATACGGGCGTAGTAAATTGTTTACAAATGTCCAGCCGTGGGCGCGGGACATCGGCGGGATAATGTACTGCCTGCCGTAACTGCTATTCGTTGAGGATTAAGAGGTTACGCACACGCGCGATTTGTGCTGGTTTAGTCGATGATTGTTGTGATATTTTTTGTTGTAAGTAAATGATGACAAAACTTAAAGTAACGAAAATGTGTAGGAGTTTTCAATATCTTTTTAACCGACTGCGAAAGAAGGAGGGTTATGTTTTTCGAGTGTATGTATGTACATTTCTTTGGCACGGCCTAGAGCCTAAACGGCTTGTCGTATTTTTATGTGAGTCAAAATTGAGGATTCATGGCGGCAAAAAGTAAGCTAAAGAAAAATTAATATTTTCAAAATACATCGAGTGTGGTATCAAAATAAAGGATTTTTAACGCTGATTACGAATATATATATACAACTTATATGTTTTGTTGGAGTTTGGAATAAGAAATGCTAATAAATCACATCACACTTCACACTAATAGTATAAATGCGAAGTTTGTGTTAGTTTATTACATTTTCACGGTAAAACGGCTTAAAGGGTTTGGCGGAAATTTGGCACATAGGTTGACTATAAAAAAAAAAAAACTAAAAAGTAGGAAATAACAAAAATGTTAAAACAAAAACAAAAAACCCGACTGCGTCAATATCTGCCATTCATTGGAGAACTGAAAAGATACATACAAGATTTTAATTTCAATATTTTATTTTGGTTTTGAATAATCTTAGTTGACAGTGTTCACAAACGCAGTCGGATGCATCTGCTCACTGGGAGATTTTGTTACTATACCTACATCACCAACCAAATTATGAGAAGTGAGCGTGTTATGCCTCCGTCAGCGTTTGTGAACACTGTCAACTAATAACGCAGTCGGGTTTTTTGTTTTTATTTTAACGTTTTTTTTATTTTAATTAATTTTGTATCATTTATATTTGCAGTTAGACAAAACTTTTTAATCCACAATCTACCATACGTTTTATTTGACTGTCTAAAAGTATTAAACCAATCAATCTTTCCGGAATAGTGATCTGCACATTAAGTTCCATGTTAAGCCGAATAATTAATTTGATCGCCATTTGTTATGCACTTCTCCGTGTGCGCGCTCTCTAAAGTGGTAAGATACAGTCGCTCGAACATTACGTTTGTATTGCACTTTTTGCGTTCGCGTGCTCTGAGCGCCGGCTGCGCAATCCAAATGGACTTTCATTCAGAGTCTAGCAGAAGTTCCCAATTAGAAACTTAACCCCCTATAAAGTAAGTAGCCTAGGCCGTAACATACATAGACTCACGCCTGTTATCCCCGAAGGGGTAGGCAGAGGCGCAACTAGTGCACCCACTTTTCGCCGTCATTCCATCCCATGATGTGAGGGGGAGCGAGCCTATCGCCATATCGGGCACAAATTCCAGACTCCGGGCTGATACTGAATAGAAAAACTCTATATCACTTTGCCCGACCCGAGGATCGAACCCGAGACCTCAAGCTTTGCAGTCGTACTGTAATACAACTACGCCACCGAGGCACCTAGGCCGTAAGACGGCATCTAACAAAAATAATACCTCTTTTTGAACAGTAATGAAAAAATATACTTTTGGGGCCAATTTCACCCATGCTAATAAAGTCCCTGATAGCCTATTTGGAACTTATTGGCCATATAAACTAGGTACATCTTTGGTATCACAGGTCTCGAATCGAAAAAGTCAGTAGTAATGTAAGATTTCTTTTTTAGATAGCTATATGGAACCGGTGAAACTAGTCCTTACTCTTTATATTTAAATGTTATTAAAAAATTAAACGTTGTAAACCTTAATCACAAAAATATTATTTCAATTCCGTCCCTAATATTTTCATTAAACAGTTCCAGCGGTGATGTTAATATGCCTTTCCTGCTCAATTTATTATCCTAGGGGGCTCAGCCGAAAAAAGTTGGGAAACTCCGTTCAATAGCATTAAAGGTCGTAGTTAGACATCTCGTTATACAAACTGAAATTGTGCGAGTCGCCCTAAAGAATGCAGTTGGGACGGATTTTATCTGCGAAAGTGAATGAATGTGATGCAAAGTTATGCGGAATGAAAATATAGAGATTGTTTGGTGACTACCTATTTATAGCATACGGACGAAGGTTTCTATTTTTTTTACTAAGCTTTTTATTACATTATGTTAATTGACTTACCAATATTTTTTTCATTTTGTATATGTACACATCTGAAAGAGCTGTCGAATCTATTTTAATTTGTGATTTCAAGTTACGTATCTCTCCGTATAAAAATAAAACGTTGAAAAAAATACAGTAGTAATTGTCACATGTCAGTATCGATAAATCGATACCCGTTGACCAACCAACATATCAATCCCATCTCTACCGTCAATTATACCAACGGCACCCGAAAAATGATTATCGACTCTAAACAACATTCGAATATGTTGCACAACTAGTGATGTAACGCGTCGCCAGCACTTGATTAGCGCTGTAATCAATAAAAGTCACTGAACACGGATTTAATTACGAGCGATTGATAAATGTCTTTGTGTGTTACGTTTTGAATAATTATTGATTATCCGCATAATTAAAATGGAATTAATGCAATTTTTTAATCATATTTCAAACGGATTGAAGAAGCGTGAGTAATACACGTAAGTGTACAGTGTCTTTTTAATTGAAAAAATGTGTGTGCCAGTTTAGTATGAATGATTTGGGTGATATAATTAAATTAGGCCCCGTGTCGGCGTTTTTTCAAGTGTAGTTATCTTTTTATCCATGTCTTATTAAACTGGACCCGCTCGCAGCACCTGGAGCACTCGAAGCTCTGCGAGCGCGTCCAGCTTAATAACACCGATGATTACCCTAACAACAGTTAAAAAATCCGGTCCTAGTGGCTTATAATAAAAATTTAATATGTAATTGTATTTGACGTATTCATACGTCTTTTATAATTTAATGTCGATAGCCATCTACTTTTATTAATTATGTTATACTTAATATAAACTATAGACTGCCTCGGTGGCGTAGTTGTATTACAGTACGACTGCAAAGCTGAGGTCTCGGGTTCAATCCCCGGGTCGGGCAAAGTGATATCGAGTTTTTCTATTCAGTATCAGCCCGGAGTCTGGAATTTGTGCCCTATATGGCGATAGGCTTGCCCCCTATCAAATCATGGGACGGAAAGACGGCGAAAAGTGGGCGCACTAGTTACGCCTCTGCCTACCCTTTCGGGGATAACAGGAGTGAGTGTGTATATATATATGTCGGAGACAGAATGGCGGCCGATATAGGTATACGTGGGCACACATAGTAAAAGTCACAAATGAATTATCTTCAACTCGCTATTTATTGTTCGTTCGTCAATTATTACGTAATCGAATGTTCACAGAGTACAATACCACGTCAGGAATAGTTATTAACTTTGGTTATTATAACACACTGCATATCGAGACAATTACTTAACCGTTTGGTTAAGTGATTATAATCAACTCACCTAGTAACAACTCGAAATAACATAGTAACCGCTTTACTAAGCACTGACCGATATGAGCACCACCATAGTTACCACATAGTATTGAACTGCACCGAACTACTTGCAACACAACCGAACTTAATGACGACAGACTAAGACTGTTTCTTCAAATGATTGCGCACCCCTTTTATGCACCCAACTGTCGCTCCGAGAATTCAACACGATTTTTATTTAGTCTTACCCGACGTAATATATTCAGACACCCTCAATGAGATTAATAAATATGACAATTCCTTTTTATACTTCCTTCCTGTCCCGACATATATGTATGTATGTTATACTTAATTATGTATGCTGAAACACAAAATTGTCGAGCCGATGGTACAATTTTTTATATGACAACATTAACCTTAATAAATTAATTAATTGAGATAAAAGTACTCACTTTTTGCAAATATTAATATCTCGTTTTGCGCGCTATTCGTAATTAAGCTTTAAATCTGCAAGAACTCTTTGAACGCGCCGCTGAAAAAATAAAAACAAACGTCGACGTTTTCGTCTCTGCACTTATTTTGTGTTAAATAAAGTATTTGTAAAATTTGAAACTTCCTTTTCCGTATATGGTGCCGCTAAGGCTGCGGGGAACTGATACCACGAATGATAACGCAGAGTGAGTGATGTAATCTTGTTTTTTTTTTGTAGAGGTAATATGAGAATTTTAGGTTTATAAATAAAAGTTTTTGTGCGTGACCTAAATAAATTGCAATTTTAGAATAAAAACGACAGACGTTGGGTCGTTTATTTTTATTCTACTTTAAAATAGCACAATTGTATCATATTTTTGTCAAAAGAATACACATAAATAGCAATAATAATGTAACACGTGTATCCTTACGATGAAGGCAGAAATGCAAATGGTACAGTTAAGGAAATCGCTTTTTTATGATATGATAAGAGATAAACCTATCGGCATATCACTAATCACATATTCCAATAAACTTTCCTTTGATCTTCATCGCTCGTAAACGATTTCAAAAAAATCGTGTATACTCTACACTAAACGAAAGAAATAGGGATTTAGGAAGAGTTATTTGGGCTCTACCCCCAGTGTAGCGATAAAGCTTTTCTTCTTCGCAAAAATAAAATAATTGCATCTCCGGATATCTCACCTATCGTATGAAATACAAGTTGCAGCTAAATTTAAACTAGTAAGTTCGCTAAGTAATATATTGCGCACGAACTTTCAGATGCGTTTACGCTAGCGGCAATATTTCGATAGTTCTATGCACATGCAACTTGCCGCAATTTCTGCAAGCTTTCCAAACTTGCAGGAGTCGACTTGCCGTGATTGATGTAACTGTAAATTGCTAGCTGAAGTCGATTTCTGCAAGTTTCCTTTCTAGTCTAAACGTTGTTTACGAGTATGAATCACATTGATAGCAAGTAACAACATAATATAGTAGGTATTTATGAATCTTTTATTTGTTACAGGTACGCACGAGTTTATCTTGAAGTGAAGTGAGATAAAATGATTATTCCAACAGGTGAAACTATTTCTGAATATGAGTAAATATTATTGATAAATATATCGAGAAATTACGTCGCGATGTCCGTACTATATGATTTTGATAGATTGTTTTTTTTTTACTTGGAGTAGACGGTTTGTAATCGACATTAAAGCAAGTTTTTTCATAAGGTGGGCTTATAGTAGCAGATGTTGAAAACAATGAACACGATTTTTCGAATTTATGTGTGTAAGTATTAGGTAATAATCCATTTCGCTTTAATACCATGTCATCTCAGTTTTTATACAGGGTCATTTTTACATTACGTTACTAAATGAAATCACATATTCGTCTATACCTCTGCCAACATTGTGCAAAAAATCCTCAATGAATAATAAATACTTTCGCCATAAATCGCTGTTGTAGTATTCAAAATTTTTGATCATTTTGTAGTTTAGTGCGAATATGGTGTGTGCGTAAGTGTATTTCTGACTGAAAGTGTAATCTTGCTAGTGCGACGAATTCTTCTAGAGCAATCATAGTGGCATTAGGGCGTGTAAACTTAGTTACTTTTTATTGGTATTTATTTTGTTCGAAACTTACACTTTTTTACTTAACATCTATGGTTAAAATAACTTAATGGAAAACGTTATTTTCAACGAGATAAGTATGTGGTTTCAATTATTAACGCAATGTCAAAATGACCCTGTATAAGGCAGAATAGATTATTTATTTTTGTGATTAAACGCGCCCTTAAACAATTGTTTTTATTCTCAACCTTGTTACACTTATACAAAACTACATTATCCCTACCTACATGCATTATCCGGAAACGTGCCATTACTCGAAGCCACAAGTAAATGCAACTATAGTAGACTGTAAATCCAAGTGTTCAATAAGTGATATAAAACAGCACTTAGAGAGTGATGTGACGCGTGAGGAGTGCTCGTTCGTGAGGCACGGACTCGGCACCAGCCAGCAGATACCAACACGACGCGACTCGCGGACCGTTTAATTGGAGACAATACTCAAATTGATGTAACACATTGTATTAAAGAACTAATGGGTTTTATTTCGTTAATACATAGTGTTAGGTGATTTAAAATTCAAATGAAACTAAATGGAATTTGTTCTGGGGCATGTGATTTTTTAAATTATTTCAAAAATGATGGTTCTGTGTTTGACCTGTATGTGTGTAAGTTTGTATAGTCGCATTTTCCTCAATAACTGCTGATTCCATTTGCATGGAGTTTTTTGTGTAGGCGATTTTTATACCGAATACTAAATAAGGTTAGCATAGCTCGCTTAGACGAGATATTTTGCTTACTTGTGTGCAAACCTCAAGCTATGTATAAAAAGAAAGAAAACAGTACCAAAGGAATCATCTATGCGTTATCCAATGATTCATGTTATGTTGCGTAATTTTTTTTTACTAGTAGGTATATTATGTATAATCTGACCATTAACATAAAGAACCTGCTTTGGGCCACTTGAGCTTTTTAGTTTTAACGTTAATCTTGTCAGTACGAGGCATTAGTTCCATTGTGAGGTTTGTTAATTTTCTGGTTAGGCTGTACCTTCAGTACTAAATTTAAGTGCCATTCAATTGACCACTACTAATTTTATAACCACTATTAATATATTTTAACTTCGTATCTTATCAACGACTTTCTGCAATGTTCAATCATTCGATAAAGGAATGACAAAATTCATGATGCCATCGCCCCAAATATCAATGAAATGATGTGTATATAAAGAAATACAATGCCTATCCATAATTTTGAATTACATCTAAATAAGTTAACAGAAATGTATACAAACATAATAGGTAATACCGAGAAATTGTCTTATTCTCTACGTTCTTATCTTAATGCCTAGGGTCAGCGCATCAGAATTCAAAAACGATTTGGCTTACTTTTTACCACCAGTTGTCAGCATGATGTCAATGTTTTTAGAATCAAGTGAATTATGTTAAAAGAACACACCAACTGAGATCCCCCAAACAATAGACTACAAGGGGTTTGTTTATCGGAGTGAAATATTGCGACTCTCTGAAATGGCCGCATCAATTTTATTGCAAATCAATTTTTTCTGGGTTATAATATAGGCCTCAAGTAAAGATACTGGTAGCATTTTTTTTTTGTGGCATTGAATGACGAGACGACCTTGCCGTTCGCCTGATGGTAAGCGATACGACTACCCATAAACAGTAGAAACACCACCCAGCACCTTGAGTTACAAAATACTGTGTGGCATTCCACTGCGCTTATCATCCTGAGACATAAGATGTTAAGTCTTATTATGTCCTGTAGCTACACTGGCTATAATGCCCTTCAAACCGAAACACAACAGTGCATGCACACTGCTGCTTGGCGGTAGAAATAGACATTGCGGTGGTACCACTGGTTACTACTGTTTATGGGCGGTCGTATCGCTTACCATCAGGCGATCGGCATGCTCGTCTCGTCATTCAATGCCATAAAAAAATCTTCAGTAAATACTTAAATGCCTAAATCCAATACAAATTAATTATTCTTGGAACTTTCTATGAGTTCATTGAACTTCGACCCTTATGATCATACGCCAGAGAATTTCCGTTCCATTGTTGTTAAATCCTATGGCAGACTTAATAATTGATTAATTGATCTGGATTCCTTATTTTTGATCGGGTTCTAAGCAAAGAGGCCTTTTATCAGAGACCTCGTACCATAATCAGTTTAAACCAGTCACTTCTAATTCTGGATCTGACCTAAGCAATGAATAGTAGTTGAATTTGTGAAGGTTTACAAGATATTATGCATTTTATGGTATATTTATATCGTAGCGATATAATCTGGAACTAAATTTAAATGAGCAGCCAATTATGTAATATTGCTTGGCTCAAGGTTGAAGTCTCTGCACTAGTCTCAAGCCATCTCGTTAGCTACTACATATAAACTTGCACCATGCATTTTGGTCTTAACACATTGCTCTACGTTAATTAAATATCAAAATAACTGTAGAGGTACGTACTTAGCAGTTTTGTAGGGCTGCTTTCATTGGTAAGTTCTTAACTTTTACACATTGCTAAAAGTTTTGCGTTCACAGTAGCGCCATCTAGTGTGAAATAGCGCCATATTAAAAAAAATACAATAATTATGTACACTTTTATAAATATTATTAACACGACCAGTGGTAAATAAACAAATCGATTGACAATTTCATGTGAATCGATTACATCGATTATAAATAATGAATGCGCCACTAAAGCGGCGCGGTGCGGCCACAACGCGGGCCGCGTGTTTAATTGTAAATTATAGCGTGCTCGCACACGTTATGTCACATTTTATAAGGTCACAGATGTCTTCCGCCGCGGCTCGGTTCCCACCTAACGAGCCACCGTACGCAAATATTAATTAGTTGGTTAGAAATGTGTCCAGTCGGCCGGCTACCTGTCCGAGTAGGGTTGCGCTTCCCTTGATGTTGTTATTTCGTGTTGCATTCTAATTAAGCGGAGGTGGCGCTGCGATCTAAATTCAAATATGGAAAGATTCTAATTAGTTGTACTCGAATTCCTTTTTTGAATTTAGAATTCTTGCCGTTTAAATTTTGGTCCTTCGAGACGACACTTTCCCACGTCAGAAATTGTTACAGGTCACAGCTTATTTATTTAATATCTTCATTCAAGATAATTGCAGGTGTTTTTTTTTTTTTTGTTTACGTGGAGAAAGTGAGTTATTACTACCGCCCAGTGCTCAAGGGGAACGACTGAGCGGTTATGTTGGGTTCACCGTGCCTTACGCTTACTCCTAAAACTAACACACGTATCGCGACGAAGAAAAAAGCAATATTGATATTGATAAAATCTTCCATTTTTAACGATCAAAGCGTATCTTACCAATTCAACAAATTATTTAACAAAAACATTCAACGTAAACGTAAAAATCATGACGCAAAATATGCACGCATGCTCGATCACAGGAAACAGCTGCTATTGCGGCGCAACGATTACGGATTATAGAAAACATTTCAACGGGAATAAAAGGAACGCGAGCTTAATTAACCTTTTATAAAGATACAATAACCTAAAAGATATTCTAAATTCAAAAGATTAGATTAACTTTAATTGCGAGCGCCGAGATTGCGGTTGTGGATTTAATGCGACGTAATTACCAGATCCAAGCCACCGAAGCAGGGATGGCGCATCATTGGTTTGTGTGACAGAAAAAGAAGACGATATAGCATCTGAACTAAATAAAAACTAGAACTTGTGAAAAATACTTATGACAAAATTATACGGATATGAAATATAACTAAATTATGATATTTAAATGCATACTCGTTTTAAAAAATCATATATACGAAATACAAAAGATCAGTGAATTGATTTTTATGCCATTCTTTCGCCGTTTGTATCGTTTTATTTTTTACGAATTATTATTTTTCTGTTATTCTTTTTTTTAAATAAGTTTATTCTGTCAATCGAAAGTTCACCACCCCTACCTCATGGTGTGGTTGCGCGCGCCGTCCTGTATTAATTAGTTGCATTATCACAACTCTGTACGTGATATGCTGTTTCCTTAGAATTTCAGAATGTTACCGGCGTGTTTTGCATCTATCAGATAGCCGCGCCGCTGGCCGGTATTAATTTGCTATAGTATAACGGTCATTAGTTCTCGTCCGTGCGTCTGAATAGTGTGTGACTGTGTGTGTTTCTTTTGAATAAGATTGATATTTGATACTGTGTTTTTTAAATGTCGTGATTGTTCTCGATTATATGAAGTGTATTTATAATTAAAGTTTATGTAAAGTAACACTATTACACCTGTTTCCTAGACAATATACCTAGAGGTTAGATGTCTCTGGACGAAAAGTTTAAAAATTTAACGATTCATAAATAATCTTGGTTTTCATGAATTTCAAGTGGATTTCTTGAATATATTCAGCTGCCCAAGTTTACGCACTATACTAGTGGTGCGTTGCCGACGAGCAAAACGTGAATAAATAAATAGTTTGTGACTAATATCTATGTGACTCCTTGAAATACGAAAGTTATTTTTCAAAATAATTTATATCTAGGTGTGAAAATATATTTAGGATATTAGATTTCGAGGTGCAATAGCAAGATAATCTGTCAAGAAATCGATGACTTTTATCTTATAAAGAAAAAGTAGTGCTAATACACACACACACACACACACACACACACACACACACACACACACACACACACACACACACACACACACACACACACACACACACACACACACACACACACACACACACACACACACACAAAACTCTATAGTAGACCTCATTTTCATTTTTATTTTATTTTCTTATGTAAGTCTTATACAAAATCATTATTTGATAATTATTTAAGTTAAAATTGTACAACCTAAATATATCCGAAGGACGGGCGTAAATAGCTGTAACACAGTTTTTAACTACAACAGCTATTATCGTTCAATTTTGTTTATGTATATTTAAAAAAAAAAAAAAAAAAAAAAAAATATGTGGTTCAAATAAAGATTTATTATTATTATTAATATCCAATACTCAAGAAAGTGCACAATCGAAAAACTATAGGTTATTTCGAAACGAAGTAACGTGGCCGAGTTAAGTTGGACATTTAAATTGTACTTGCATTATTTTAACGAGACAGTCGGTAAGGGCTGTTCGGAACTTGTTTGCGCCATTGTTCGCTCGGTGCCGGTTCGATTCCCGCGCCATGTCGTCGTGTACGATACGTGCCCGCCGATAAATCGCCCGGACCCCGACACCTCAGATACTACAATGGAAAAGAGAAAGTCTTTAAAGGGAAATATCTCGCTCGAACGGACAATTGGTTACAAAAATTCACGTAAATCGACTTTATACAGCAGTTTATTGTTCTTCGTACAGCCGTCGATTACCTTTCCAAACGTATCGCCTTTCTAAACCAATTTACAAGAAGTGAAAATATCACATGGCAACGTGGAATCTTCTAATTTCCCCCTACAATATAATACCCCTTTATCGAAACTTTTACGAGTCGTGGTGTTCTTAGCGTATAGAGATAATAAAGCAATTAAACTGGAACTGTTAAATTCTTGACGTGTTACGTGTGGAACGTTTAAATTGTCTGCAGTTGTAATATCAGTTGTGGCGGCAGGAAACTGTAACGAGATGGAATTCTTGCGATCGGATTCCCCTCGTGGCTCATCAACATTGATAGCCGTCTATGTAAAGTTGCTCGTTCAGAGGATGGCACGACTGAACGAAGCGACGCCATCGATATTCGATCGTGTAACACATGATTAATAGCCACAATCAAGTGACCGGGTCTTCTAGATTCCTATTTAATTGTATCAGCTTTCTTCCATCTTCAATGGCTATCGCTAATTTCAATCGTTCCCAGTCAACCATCGCATTCTTATCTTGCACATACCATTAATTATCGCAATCATAAAAGCTGCAAAGGAAATCATATCGATAAATTGTAGAGTATTGCTAAACTATTTAGTGCTTCGTGATATCGATTAAACGATTTCATCTCTTAGATTTGCTTTGTAGTGTACGCTTCCCATAAATTCATGTGGTAAGAGCGCACCGTTACCGCGGTCTGTTGAGTCAATTAACAAATACCAGTGCATGGCGAATTCGAACAGCTGTACAGTGTACACGGTCGTAAATCACATTGTAATCAGCAAAAGGAGGTGCGTTTGCACCGCCGCGATACATAATAATTAAAGTTAGACATCGTTATCTCTGAAACCACCAATTGTCCCAGCTCGGCGCACGCTGCGATTATTTAAATAAGGCCCGCCGTGCACCGCGGTACCGTTGCGTCTACGTGATGGTCGGGAGTCGCGCCTCGCCCAGCGCCTAGCGGCACCACCACTATCGGTGCCCGTCATTATCTACCCATTAGCTTGCCTTCAGGATGTGACACACTTACGGTTGTGAATACATCATACTGTTTGGGCGTTTAACGCGCCGGCTGCCGACAGTTGATACCGCACGTCTCTCACTAATGTCACTATTGTACATGAACTTATTTTGTTCCTTTGCAATATCGAAAAGGATATCTTAAGAATTATTTAAGGTTTAATGGAATTTCGGATGAAAATCTGGAGGATTCCCTACCTAATTTCTGTGAAATTGGCCCAAAACGTTTCATGTTGCAGAAAGGATTTGATTTAGTTTTAAAACCAGTCAGTCTACTTAATGTCGAGTCACTTCCCTCTAGATCATCCAGCCGTTAGCAAGTAATTTTAAAATAACTCATGCTAATTTGTTTCCCTACTCTGGAATAAAATACAAAACCGTCTGTTTACAATGGCACTAAACCAGACAAGCGATTAAAGCTCGTCAGATAACCTAAGTCAATCGCATTAACGCTCTTATTTTTCACGTAGGATATTTCAAAGTAATCTCTGGCCGCAATCATCATTCTCACGAGAACTTCTTGGATAGTTTCTGTTTACGCATGTACGTTAATTCAGGGTGCCGTAAAAGGCGTGAATAATTCCTCGGATGATGCAAAAAGCGGTCAGAATCCGGCGTGGAGGCGTGCAGTGGTCCGATGCGCGACTCGATGCGCGGTTTGCTTTTTTTCGCTTCAGGGGTAAAAACTTAGGCTTGGAAGCTGTTCGTGGGATGGGGAACGAGGGGTTGAGATGATGCGGCGACGTCGGCGGCCGGAGCCTGGCCGTGCGTCAGTCGCACCGTGCCCCGTGCGTGCATCGGTCGCGGTAGAGGGGCGTCCTCGCATTACTCGCGTCTGTTCGCCGTCCGCTGTTGTTCGCGGTTTACCGTCGAATGCGCACGTGCCACGCTGAGTGCCGACACTCACGCGTCCCGACATACATACGACACTCGACAGTGCACCTGTGACATGAGCAAATATTTGTCGTGATGTGAAAGACCATTATTGGTTCAATCGTATGGTGTTACGAAACTCGACGTTCTGATTATTGTGTACCTACACGAGACGTGCTTAGTTTGAGTGTTGATTTTTGTTTTTATTGTTGTTGCCTATCGACGGTTTATTCTTTAGAGTTTCGCATATGGAACTCATGTTTTGAAGTGTACGAATACGAAATTCGGCGACAGCCAAGGCGTTAACATCACAAATTGGATGAACGCCAGCGTCTCCGGTCCTAAGGTGAGCGAAATATTGAAATACCGCGATATTTGCGAGTTATTTTCATTTCGTGGACATCGAAATCCACTATATTTATTTTTATCTGCCACAACAGCGGCTTATCGGAATGTCCCGCGTGTTGTAATTTAATAATACGTGCCATTAATGTTTACGATTTTAAGATAATACCGAATTCCGTTCGTTATGATTGTGTCTTGTTTGCCCAGTGCATATTGTTTCTTTCTAGAAATTGCGATCACGTATACAACAATACCTTTGACATTCGCGTAGGTTAAAATTTCTGGAATTCCTTTTAAGCTAGCAACGCAAATTTTAGTGTCTCTATATAGTTAATCATTGACAAATGTTGCGTCCTTGGGTTGTTTTGTCTCGAGCACAATGCTCCTATTCAAAAGCTTCTTAGCACTAAATACACAATGCTGCGACTGTCCGCATCTTTACATTACGATTCCCATAGTTTGTTATGAACATCGATTCGAAAAGTTTCATTTGTTTACTTCGCTTTTTCATCTTCATCGATTTCTTATTATTATTTGTAATAAGCTTTAGCTCGCGGTGCCGACCGCACGGAAGTTTTCTTGGTATTAAGGTCCTGCTTTGCACTTTTCCGAGATAAAAGTATACCAGATACGTACATACATACGTATAATGATACGTCAATCTAAGTTTAAATGCTCTATGTGCCAAATTTTGTTAGAAAAACTTATAAACCACTGAATGGATATTATGTCTAACACATCCAAACATATCAACTGGCACATTTTCAATCAAATCAATAGTATTTTGACGATTTGTGAAAATTTTCCGCTATTGTGTATTGTACGTTTTATCTGTTAGTGTCGGCGTTTTGCTTGTTTCGTTATCATTGCGCGGTTTATCAAAATTTTTTCAAGGGCACAATTATGGTATATTGATTTATCTATTGACATTGCAATCACTAGAATCACTTGCCCGTTTATTTGGATGATGATTCGGTTTCCTTTTGTTTTAGTTTTGTTTCGACAGCGGATGTTTACATTTTAATTGCTATACAAAATTTAATATTACAGTTTACGTTAAAATTTCTTACGGAAGATGATACATCATCAAAACAGATTCAGTCATCTCTTAGATTACACTATTCGCAAATGAAGCTGTCTTCTAGTTCCAATGTCATAATTTTTGTTCGTGATTGGCGAATGAACAGTGGATGGGCGATCGTCGTGTGATAAGAGCGGAACAGACAGCACGCCGCGGACGTGACTGGCACAACACTCCATTGGGTCCCAGCTCACGTTTGACACACTCTTCAATGGACCTCCTTAGCTGACAGTTGTCTGTATTAACGCACATTCACTTGCTAACACTGCAAGACTTAGTTGTCGACAGAGTACCAAATTTAAATTGTGCCAACCCTAACCTAAAAGCGGCGATGGCCTAGTTGGGAGTGGAACAGACTGCCGAGACGAATGGCCCCAGGTTCAAAAACCAACGCCACACACCCCTGATTTTTCTAAAAAATTATGTGTGTATTCTTTGTGAATTATCGCTCGCTTTAACGGTGAAGAAAAACATCGTGAAGAAATCTGCATACCTGAGAAATTCTTTGAATTTCGAAGGTATGTGAAGTCTGCCAACCCGCACTGGGCCAGCATGGTAGACTATGGCCTTAACCTTCTCATCTGTAGAGGAGGCCCGTGCTCAGTAGTGGGCAGTATATAACACAGGGCCGGTATGATATGGTATGGTAATCCTAACACTTTGGATTATGTGTGACAACCCTAAGACAATTGCCAATTCGTTTAGTAACCTTTTTTTATCGCGGGGAAAAATGTGTTATCGCTATCACCACTGGGGGTGAGTGGAACGGTGATGTTGGTTTCACACGGTCTTACGGCCTAATGTCGACACTCGGGAGTATAGCATCATCCGAGCGAGTATTGGACCGAGTCCCTAACACTATGTACACCCTATACCGGCATACCAACCAAAACCCGCGGTGGCCTTCTTCGGCGCCTACGAGACGGCCCCGGGGTATCTTGTTGCACGAAGATAACTGTACGGAACCGGCCCTGCGCAATGCCGCATTGCGGCCCCCCTCTAAATGAGGAGGCTGAGAAGCCTCCGAAATCTAAAGCACGCTTTTGCGTCTACGACTGCAGGAGACCGACCACCCGCATTGTCGTCCACATCGTAGTCGCTTACATTGGAGTAGTAGTAGTAAGGGATTCGACGGTTCTAGAGCACGTTCGGGGGTTGGTCGGCGCCACTCTGGCCTAGTTCGTCAATAATTTCGATTGCTCCAATTTCGGCGCGTACGATCCGCGAATTAACCCGCGGATTAAATTAATACCTACCGCGAATTGATCCGCGGATTTAATTAATACCTACCGCGAATTGATCCGCGGATTTAATTAATACCTACCGCGAATTGATCCGCGGATTTAATTAATACCTACCGCGAATTGATCCGCGGATTTAATTAATACCAACCGCGAATAAATCCGCGGATTAATTTGATCCGCGGAATCCATTTCATATCGCCCGCGAGATAGATATAAACCGCGAAGCGAATTGGAGTTGCATGGTTTACGGTCCCCTCAAGCTTGTACCTTTTCCCTCTGTTTCGTTGTGCTTTTGTATTTCTACATTCTAACAGCGACCCTTTTTCTTTGAAGAATACAAATGTCTTTGTTCCATATTCCTATGGGCTCGTGTTTCTACGTAAAAGCCATTTACAATTACCCATCACTCACCCTTTATGCATTACGGGCGTTATTTATGATCCATAAAGCAATCGTTACAATACACCATACATTACTCAAATTCTAAGTAAAACCCTTCGGGTCTTCTCATTGTCAATGATTAACTGCATGTCCATTATTTTAAACAACAGTTACGGATCCTATTATTCCCATTTCCTGATGCTATGTATTCAATGGAACGTTCAAAGTGAAAGTTGAACATGTTGGATCCTGTCTGCAAGGAAACAATACTCGCTCTCCATATAAAAGCCAAACTCAAAATCACATGGTATCGTATTCCACTCTGTGCTCTCTTCGAAGTGTGATCTCCAGTTGTTTGTAATAGTGAAGTGATAGTAAAACAGTGTAATAGTAAATACTGAAGCTGATATAAAATGAATGTAAGTACCTTCTTATACTTTGATCTAAAATTGTTATAACCAGATGTTTTATTAATTGTATATGTTATGTGTTGTTCACTGGGTTAATGCATTTTAGTTGTATTTGATCTCTTATTTAATTTATCAAAGTTACTGTAGTGCATTTTATTTCACATACCTATAAGTGTTTATCATACGATACTTCCTTAACCGATTTGTTTTATTTACAGTTTTATTTTCGTTACATTTGATCTCTTATTAAATTATCAATGTTACTTTAGTGTACATTTATACTTCGCATACCTATAAGTATTTATCATATAATACTTCCTTAACCGATTTGTTTTATTAACAGTTTTATTTCATTTTATTACAGTTTTCGGAAAATACTTTCAAAAATTACTATTATGCTGAAGATATAGATGAACCTAGTGATGAAGAAGGTACACTCGCCTTTAAAGTAAAAAAAGCGATAATAGCAAACAAAAGATCCATGGAATGCAACAACATTGACGAATTTTTCGAAAAACCTAAGAAAAAGAAGACAACGACAAAAAAATCATCTAGTGTTGGTCGAGCGACGAGTGGTGGTGTTTCATACATAAAAACAAACAGCGATGACAGCAGTTCTGCATCACACCTCATAAAAATTGAGGTGTATGATGTTAATAAAATAAAAAACATCGCACCGACGGAACAATGGAAACATGCTGATGTGCGGGTTAAATATTACGCAGACACCGAGAGTGACAAAAACTTGCAATGTATCAAGGACGCGGTATACAACATAACTAAACAGTTGGCGAGTAAGGACGATTGTGTGAAATATTTTATAGACAACGACAAATGAACAAAGTGCCAGTGCGTATCAGTGTTTTAAAATCATAACTTTAGTCATATACTTTATTCTAAGAAACTATTATTGTAATAACTATACCTATTTTAATTTAATTTACATTGTATTGTATTTTAACTTTGTACTCTTTTAAGTTACATGCTTAACAGATTACTTCGTTTTTTATTCTAGAACTCTTTGTGTTGTTGCTAAGTATTAATGTAAATAGTAATAAGTCTTTTTAGTGTTTTTCATGTTCATGCTTACGATTGTAAAGTTATTACGAACATTCATTAATTGTTTGGAAGAAGTATAAGTTTGTATGGGGTTATTAATTCTCAATAAAGAAAAATCATTCATTCATTTTCATATTTCATTTATTCTCCTCAAAACTTGATTTAAATAAACTAGTTAAAAACACATCATTGCATATTGTATTATCACTAAATAATACTTGAAAATCTTTGAGACTCTTACCATAATATTTATAGTACAGATACATTAAACAGTACTCTCCACAAACTATAGTAAAGTCATTTTGAATTCGGCTTGTATTATAATTCCACATTCTAGAATTCCTCGCTAAAAACATTCGGTGGTATCCTTGAGGTGGTCGACCGTATGAATCAAAGTACTGTCCAAAACCATTCTGATCTATGTGTATGGCAACCCAGTGAGAACCTGGTTTGTTATCAGAGTCTAAGTTGCTAACTACATATGTAGGAGTTACTACATGTATTGGTAGGCGATTGGCTGCATATACATTATATTCAATACATGGATCAATTTTCTTTAAGTAATTCTGTATTTCTATTGTATTCATTTTTATTTATCGAATCGCTGCAGAATCTTATCAAGTCGAATGATAAAGTGGTAATGTCGTATATAAGGTTAAGAAGACACTATTATGGTACTTATGTGGTAAGTTTTCTATTTTTGTGGGGTTGCAAGGATTATGGTAAAACAAAAATCTTAATATTTTTAATTCATTTTATTCGTAACTTACATCTAACAGCAAATCTGAATCAAATTATTCATACTTAATCTAATATTAAACAGTTAATTTTGTTTTCTTAACTACTATAATCTACTGAAATGTTGCGGTTTTTATCTATTTCAATAACATTATCAAACTCCGCATAAACAATACAATTAATAGTTTGTGATAAAGCTGTTTCAAAACGCACTTCTAATCTCACACTACCATGCTTTACAAGATTCCAATGACTTGAAGAGTTTGCTGATAAATCAGGTGTCAAATCAAATGCCAACATACAATACCCTTGAGCGTATTGTTCTCGGGATATCCCATTACCTTCATTTAGAAAGTGTATACCTGTTCCCGAAAACAATGTATGATATACTGAAGTAAAAATATTGTTCTCAAATGAGGGTTGTAAAGCCTTTGATGGTATTTGTTGACCGTCTATGTATAAACTAAAAGTATTAATGTCATAATTTTGAAAGTTAAATGGGTTCTTAGTGAGGTTTCCATTGAAAGCAGCGTTATTTACAAATCCTACTATACACCTTTTAGGTAATTGCCCTAAGAAAATGTTATCTAGAGTTTTTCCTTGAACACCTGATGGTATTGTTAAAACTTTAACTTCAGCTCGAGTAATGGGGTATTTGGCTGTGGTAGAAGCTAAGACCTTTTGATGAGCAAGTAACACGCTGGGATTGATTCGTGCTCTACGAATTATCAAAGATGCATCCGTAATAGATACCTTTAATTTAAGGTCACCTGTAGAGGCCATTAGATTGAAATTTTCTCTAGAACGAACTAACTTAACACAAATATCAACACCATTGATTAAAAATTTTTCTTGATTGAATAAATCGCCATGCAAGTGACCAATCATTTCCAATTCTTTGCTTTCACTGGCTAGTTCTTGTCTCTTAGTAAATCCTTTATTAGTATCATCGGTGGAATCCATTTTTCCAGCCGTATCTTCATACCATAAGCCACAGGTGAGGTGAGAAGTTTTTGCCGCAGGAGCATAGTTCAATAAGTTTTCTATATACGCACGATAAGCATATGTGTTATTGGGTGGTGATACAAGTTTTTGATTTAAGTACACATCAAGTTGACTGAAGAGTGAGTGCAACCAATTGTTCACGGGAGCAACGACCGTAGATGCGGTGAGTTTGGTGTTATCTTGATTTACTATTTTCGCTTTCAAGTGAATTAACGTATGAGATAAATCTATGTAGTCATCTCCTGCCCCAGGAATTTGAAATTCTATAGGACCATCATCGGCAAGAGATGAAATTGGTTTATAATGGATCCAATTTCCACTTTCAATGCTAGTTTGAGTCGATGGCAATGCAAACAAATCCAATTCGGACTTAATACATTCACAAGAATGACTATGTAAAAAAGACATTTTAATTAATTGTTAGAAAATATGTCTTTAATTTGTTTTGGAGTAATTTTTGATTTTTTTAGAGCTTTCACTTTCGCGGTCAACGACGGAATGACTCCAGGTAGACGTTTTCGTTTTGTTATATATCCTGATCCAGACATATTGATTTTATTTATTTTTTCATCGGCCTTGCGTTTCAAGTTGGTACCAACTTCTTTAAGACGTGCTTTTATTGAATCTTCCATAGGTCGCGCACTAACCATATCTGTCAATAGCCCAACACCAGCACTTAATGCCTCTTTACCAACAGCTCGAACACCGCTAGACAGTAATGGTAAAACTGACCTAAACAATCCCCCAAGAAAACTACCGATTCCATGTCCTTTTTGATAAGGTGCCCCTTTATATACCACCCCTATACCTGAACCAGCCTGATGAGAATAATACCGTTGATAAGGGCACGACATGTCGGAGCGTTCAAAATGCATCATAATTTTTTAAAATGAAGTTTAACACACACCGTTCCAAACTGAAATGGTATCTTTTGTCCGGTGCTCGACCTTATATCTATTTCGATGGTATCGAATTCTCTTCGCATTACTGATAAGTAATGTGGAGGTGAAAATACATGCATTTTATTCGCACCATAGATGTATTTTGAGGGATCTAATGGTATAACTCTTAGAAGAGGTGTCATTACATCACCTACAATTTGAGGTTCAACTATATCGCAGTAAACGAATAGTTGAGATGGTAACCCTAAATGTAAATTAGCTGGACATTTTGCTAAATTCTTTTCAACGAGATTTCTGTTTGGTTCAAATCCCAACTGTAAGCCTAGTTTAGGAGATAATGTCACAGATTTAATTGTTTCGTCTAATACAGAAACAGACACAAATTTGGATATATTATCGTAGCGGAATTTGATTTTTTCCCTTATATTATTTAATGCTGATAAAATATGGTTAATATTATCATAGTTTGGGGCAGGTATGTGAGTTTTATAATATACTGTGGATAGTTTGTCTTCATGGGGCATTTTCATGATTTTTGTTATGTAAATAACATTCTCATGATCTTGAACTGTAAACATGGTGCATGGATATTGGAATTCAACGATTCCTACACACCATTCTCCTTCCAATATTATGGGTTTGGGTAATTTTGTTGAAAAAATTGATGTTTTATTCTCAGGAAAGTATTCCATTGAACTATTGCTAAGTAAAGTTAAATAAAAATCCTTCATATTTTTTTCAAACTGGAAGCTAAAATCCAACTATTAAATTTGTTCGGATAACCTTTCCACTTAACTAACACTTGTTGTCTGTTGCCAGAGTAACGAGAGCGAATTATTTTATCGATCTTGTGTTCAATGGTGGGGTCATAAATGACCTTTTGTAATTCTCGTTCATAAAATGTTCCTACTATCTCTTCACCATCTAAATCTTTAATAGTATAAACGGGCCACGGACTACGTTCTATTATAGAAGAAATCACAAATATTTCATCGCTCCAATTAGATTCATAACCTTTTTGGAATACATGTTTATATTTGGTTATTCTAACATGATCACCGAGATGAAACATAGGTAGTATATTTTTTGATGATTTTTCAGATTTTTCATATAAATTACTCCAAACTGTCATTATATTATTAGAATTAACATCTGAAGGACACATTTTAATACTAGAATGAAAACTGTGATTGTAAGAGTGTATCAAGTTTTGCAAAATATCAATATATTTATGTGTATTCTTGTGTGTAAAATAGCGCCACATCTTCATTTTTAGCGTTCTTTGAAATCTTTCTACAATACTTGCTTTGATGTCTGGATTATTTGTCGTATAGTAATTAATGTTTTTTGTTTTAAAGTATCTTTGAACATCTTTTGATACAAATTCAGTGCCTTTATCAGATTGAATGTGTGTAGGTGTGGTGCTAGCTTCATTAAATATACTATCGAAACACTTTTTTACGGTTTCTGAATTTTTCTTTTGCAAGGGTCTGGCATATGCATATTTGCTAAAAACATCAATAACACAAAGAATGTAATTGAAACCTTTATTATCTTTAGAATAAGTTCGCATGTCACTTAAATCGGCTTGCCAAAGTTCATTCAGATTACAGAGAACGTATTTGTTTCGAGCGAATCTTCTATGTACTGGTTTATGGAGTGTATACGTAGATTGAGATTGCAACCAGTTTTTAACGTCCTCCTTTTTCATTTTACCTTTCATAGCTTTTGATAATTTGTCGATATTACTATATCCAGCGGGGTGTGATACATCATAATAAATTTGATTTATTTCTAATAAGGGGTCCATTTTTCCCAATCAATCTTTTTCTTAATTTTATTTGCGTGTTTAATTTCACTAGTTGGTGTCAAATATACCTCTGTGTTTTGTGGCGGTTGTTCTTCGATGTCTTTTTGAAGTTGAGCTATGTACTCACGTCTTTTTGGATTGCCAATGTATGTTAAAGGTATTTTCAAATCTTTTAACGCTTTAGCAAATTTTTCCCAACCGGGTGGGTCGTTGTTTTTCAATGGTCGCAGTGTATCGCTTATTAAATCGATAATGTTACTGTTAGGAATTACTTCATTATCCACAATCACTGTGCCAGCATCATTCCAATAAATTTTGTTTTTATTTAGCGACACCGAATTCAATAATAACTCACCTTTTTTTACATATGTTTTTGGTATTAAATTTAAAATTTGTTCTGTTGAATAGAAAGGTTTTTTTTCGAGTGTAAAATGTTCTTGTTGCTTCTGTTCATCACTCAGTGTCTGACTGACAACTACATCTTTATTCTTGATATCATTATTTATATTAAAATTTTTCCAGCTTTCAGATGTGGGTTTATTGTTATCGTCATTTGAAGTTATTATAGGGAGTTCAATGGGACGACGATCTTCTTCCATAAAGTGGAGATATCTTTGTAAAATTTGTAAGTATAATTTACACTTTTTTCGATCATCCATATTACTGCTGAGTATTTTTTCCATTTCGCTATCTAAACGAGAGGTAGGATTTTCATTTGTTTTTTGATTTAACTTATCTATTAAACTTGGGTCAACTAACAGCATTTTTTTGGCGTGTTCCATTTTAAACCAGTCCACTTATCAATCCACTCAAAATAGAACCCAATATGATCGGAAGAAATGCACCACCTTTTTGAACTATTATATTCTTTCTTATTTTATTTGTACTTTTACGTACTAATTTTCGTAATAAGTTTTTGTATTTTTTTAGTTTATTCTTCGATTTTTCTTCAAGATTTATATTTCCTTGTAAAACATTATGAATACATTCACAAATAAAATTAATTTCGTTTTCGTTACACACTTTTAAAAGAGCTTGTTGATGTTTAGGTTTAAGCTTATAAAGAGCATTTAATAAGTGTTCATGCGTCTTTAAGCGTCGATCCATCATTTGCAAATGACGGGTATTTGTTGGTTTTTGACATATTTAAACTCTTTTGTGGGAATGTACACTGTAGGATGACCATCAGAAGGAAAGATCTTTGATTTAATTCGACACATATCAAAAGTATCTTGTTTTAGATCTATCATCAAATAGCCATGTGCTTCTTTTGTAGCATCTCTGTAAGAATCTTCTATGAATTTGCTATTTTCTGGTGATACTTGTCGCGCTAAGTAACGTATTTGAGTTTTATCACGTGGGTTTTTGAAATAAATGATGTAGTTTGAATTCAAAGAAATGTCTCTTTGTCCTTTACCTTGATGAAATAAATTTTGAGTAATGTAAAATACACTCAAGTTCCTATGATGACTACCTTTAGTAAATATGTCGACAATGCGACCATCAGATTCCCTCATAAGATCATCGATAATGATAAGGTTAGCTTCCTTTCCATCAAACATATTCATATCTGGTATACCCTGATAATAGTTTACATTTGGTACATCATATAAGGGTTGCATCTCATCAAAACACCAAGTAATTTGATGAAAAGTGGTGTTACACATATCATTAATGTATTTAATAAAGTTTGTTACAAAATTAGACTTTCCACACCCACTTGGACCTGCAACTATGGCAGTAAAAGGATGATAAAAGTGAAACATTTTTAAATGTACGTGTGAACTCGAAAAGCGCTTCGGATTGAATAAAACAAGAAGATACGATTGAATGTATTATATTTGATTTTTTGTTCCACATACAAAGATTACATAATATTCAAATAGTTTGAAAAATGATCACATACAATTCAAAGATGTTTTCAAAAATATTACAGTAATAAAATTAATATACATTATAGTTAAATCAGATATAAGAATTAACTTCCTACAGACATTCAAATTTGCATCTTATATTTCATGATACACAAAATAGTTGTCACCGTATCACAATAAAAAAAAAAAAGAAAGTACATAATAAAGACAGAACATTAAAATATTTAAATCCGAAAATAAAACATACACACACACATTAACATACATATTTTCGTTGTACAGAATTCACTGATAAAATCAAATGTCCTTTATTTTATAATGACCCCATGCAAGAGTATCTGTTGAATTCTCTATTAAATAACGTTTTGTGTCATTGTGTGATAAAGATATCTTATTGATTTTTTGTGTATATATAGCATGTTTAATAGATTTGAATCTTATCATTTCACTGTATTGTGTTTTCTTTTCATATAAACATGATTTATAATCGCTGAGACAAAATTTTTTTGTGACACTTTTATTAATCCCTTTTGCTTTACATATACATTTATTTTGCACATCCATTGCATACATTTTAGAGCGAAGACCTACAAACTCTTTAAGAATTTTTCCGTTATTTTCGTCTTTAAAAAATCCTAACCGTTTTTTATTCAATAATGGTAAACCATATTGATTACTTGGTGGATAGTCTGACGTATCAAAGTAGTTGGCTAAATCAAGTTTTATATCAGCATAATAATTTTGCGTAAATATTTGATATATTAAACTATCGGTATCAGTATATAGTAATTTAATATTATCTTGATATTTCAGTTTCATATAATCGTAATGGAAATCGTATAGTAATGTTTTCGATATATCTAAAATACAAAAACCGAGGTAAATTGGTTTATTATATAAAACGTTAGTTTTGTTTAATTGTATTGCAACTAAGCTCTCTGAGAATATAGATAAACTATGGAATTCTGGTCTTGCTATCAAAGATTGAGCACCTTGAGTTTTGCCACGATTTAACCAATGATTTATTAATTTGACATGAACTCGCTTTCTTACATTTTCCATTGTTTTACCAAAAACAGAATTATTCATAAGTTTAAAAAAATCTTTCTCAAAATCTGAAGTAGCTAATGATCGCATATGAGTGTTTAAGTCTATGTAACTTTTCAGCCATGCAGACTGTTCAAATTTTAAAATTCTATGAATTTTCACTAATCTAAGACCATTTTTTAAACATTGTTTGAGGTTTCTATAATGAATGACGTAATTTTTTTTATCTTTTAAATTTGGAATCAGTTTCTTGTCTTTGCTGCTTCCTAAACATACGTTTTCTGGACAAAATGGAAAATCTGAATGAAAATCATGTAAAGTTTTTGAATATTCTAGGTCTACTTCCAATATAAACCCATGTTTGGCATCATCGGCTATATTAAAATCTGTATTTATGTCGACCCATTCAAATTTTCCTGTCGGGAGACATTGGGACATAGCCCAACCATAAAGGTTATTTGCGTCTAAGTACATCAAAAATGAAGATGGTTTACTTGAATTGTATTCCGACATAAATATGTTATTTGCCACTGCATGTCTATTGCTGCATTGTGATATACCACCCCGAATATTATTTGCTATAAACGTAACCTTGTCGATATCTGTTAAGAGTTCCAAATTTATCTTGGTAAAATTTAACATAGCATCCCAACTTAAACCAGGTGCTGTATAATAGTGGGCAGGATCTAAACCGTATGTTTTAAGACAGACATCCCTAAAATTTTCAAATATATCTGCTAACAACAATACATCTGTTTTTAAATATAGGTCTGAATATTCACCCATATTTTTACAATTAAAATGTTTCCACACGTCTTGGGCATGATGGTATTCACTTTCTGTAATGTGACTATCATTTAAAGAACTATAAAACTGATCGCGAGTGGGAAGAGAAGTTATTTTTAAAGAATCAAATGTTGTCATGTATTCGTATGGATATACACCTTTTCTTATTAAACGTTTAAAATCTTCTTCACATGGATATTTTAACTTGAGTTCACGAAATTGTTCGGGTAGTAAGTTCTGAGCTAATTTGTTAAGGCTACTTGACATAAATTTAAAAGAATCAAGAAATCGTAATTTTACAACTCTGTTGTTGATTTGTAAAACTTTAGAAAAAGAAATGTATTTTTCTTTGTTCTCAGGAATAAGTTCAATGTCACCTTTCTCGAAATCAAGACCATGCACTATGAAATGAGCGTCATAATTACTTAAATTATGTAAAAACACTGGTACAAAATTAAGAGCTTTGTATTTCTGAGAGCATACTCTATGAGCTACACCTTCATATACTCCAGTATGCCAATTGTAAGATACTGTGCTATCCTTGTTTAATTTAGTAGCACAAATGTAACACGAATCACTTTGACTGATATTTATTTCATTTTCTTCAGTTAACGGTAACGGTGATCTTACAAAAGAATTTTTTTTACAGATATTTTCTAAATCTGTGTTAATGAATTGCATAAATTTTAGCGCGCAATCTTGTCCTGTATAAGATCTATATACTGAAAGATTATCATCATACGAACATTTAACATAATACCCAAAACTATACGTTTCATGTTTTTGAATATTAACAGTTGAAGATTGATTTGGATTGTTAGAACAACTCTCTATTGGGTTTAAAAATGCTTCAAAGTCAGCATACACAACGAATGGAACTCTTAATTTACGCTCATAGTTGTTAAATGAAATTTGGTTTGATGGTATTAATTCATTAAACCAATTTCTTTTGCTATCGCTTTCCGATGGTAAATTTGTGCACACATTGAAACAGTCATTTTCTTGGTGTCGTTTTAAATTATGTAATGATGGAAAATTTAATAAACACCCATCACAAATATGAACTGCATGTTCAGAAGTCGATATCTGTTTGGATAATAATCTCGAGAGGTTTTTAATAAAACAGTAATGACCTTTAGAACCTTGAGATATATACAACAAGTTTAAGTGAGTAGTTTTTCGACGTTTCGTAAAGTGTAATGGACCTACAACTTTATTTGATTTGCTTATTGAATCATATTGTAATCCAAAAACATTAATACTCATACTGTTCAATTTTTCAAACTTATGGATGTCGTTAATTTTTATAGGAAACGATAGGTTATCAAAATTTAACTTATTTTTATGTATTATATAAGATGATACCCTATTGGAACTATGAGTGACTGGGAATAATCCTGACAAAACTGCCCAACGAAAGCATTCGTGATCGTTATTTTGAACATTGATTACAGCTTTCTTGTGTTTTATATCTAACGGTAGGTCTATGTATGAAGATCCACGCAATGGGTTAAATTTGTTGATATTCATATCCAAGTGATTTATTTTAACTAAACTCCATCCGCTACCTTTTTTTTGAAAATTTGTCATTTTGTTTGTAATTTCGGTGATTATAGATGAGAAAATAATATCTTTATCATCACCTTGACAAACAAGATAGTTTGAAATTTGGAAATCAAAAATATTTAGTAGATTTTTTGTTTCTTGTGTGAAATCCGCATTGAGAATAAAATTAACTTTTACAACAGAATATTCTGAAATAGATCGTTCTAGTAATGTATAAATTACATTTTTAATATTTTGTAAAAATAATTCAGGTGATTCAAACTGCGTATCAGAAACTAAATTAGATTTCACTCGATATGTAATAATTCTATTACCAAAAGCACTATCAATCAATTGAACATTAGGTAGATTATTATCTCTTCTAATTAAATTATTTTTATGTTTATTGCTCTTATAGTGACTGGTCATATATTTTTTTGACACATGTACGTGACACTCAGGACATTCAATTTTATCATTATGCTGTTCTGTACTTACATTTACAATGGTACCCAGCGATGATGTAGATGTTGAAGGAGCTTCAAGACGAATATTTTTTCTTCTCTTTAACGGATCCTCCTCAAACAACTCAGTTGGTGCTAATCTTTTCCTTTTTCTGCTACCTTCTCCATTCTGCATAGATCTGATGGATAAGAAAACTGTTAAAAATTGTGATCACACGTAATAAGCTTCTTACTATATTTCTATTCTTTAAAAAGATACTAACATTTTTTGTTATTTACACTGAAAACAATATGCTTTCATTGATAATACACCATCAATATCATCCTCATCGGTATGAGTTTGCTGTGAGGTTCTATGACCACTACATGGCGTATAATAAGGAGCAATATCAGGATCTCCCAACATTGACACTGGCAAAACATTTTGTATATACCAAAACCGTATGAAACGATGATATTTATTTAGAATAATATTTTTATCGAAACTAGCAATCTCACTCTGAGATAAACTAGAAATATCAAGCGAGTGGTACATTTCGGTTGCACACTAATGTTAAAAATATAAACGGAAGAAACAAGTGGAATGATTGTGCAAAGATGTCCCAACCATTATAAATACTTGAATTGTATCCCCTCTTCGTGGATGCCCAGAACATGTTGCAACAAGTCTTAACATAATAAAAAATGTTATACTCACGTTTCAACTTGTGTTTGTTCCATTTTATCACAGAGCTCGTAAAGTTCTTTGTCGTATTGTGATGACATCAGGTCCATAGATTCAATGTTCTCGAGAAGTGCGACGAGTTCCATGTTGTGTAAATCACAGCTTGATATTGCATCCATCGTGAGCAATGTCTTCGTAGTACCTTCTTACTTTAATAATAAACACTACCCTAATCAATGCAATTTAACTTTAAACTATCCAAACAATTAATGAATGTTCGTAATAACTTTACAATCGTAAGCATGAACATGAAAAACACTAAAAAGACTTATTACTATTTACATTAATACTTAGCAACAACACAAAGAGTTCTAGAATAAAAAACGAAGTAATCTGTTAAGCATGTAACTTAAAAGAGTACAAAGTTAAAATACAATACAATGTAAATTAAATTAAAATAGGTATAGTTATTACAATAATAGTTTCTTAGAATAAAGTATATGACTAAAGTTATGATTTTAAAACACTGATACGCACTGGCACTTTGTTCATTTGTCGTTGTCTATAAAATATTTCACACAATCGTCCTTACTCGCCAACTGTTTAGTTATGTTGTATACCGCGTCCTTGATACATTGCAAGTTTTTGTCACTCTCGGTGTCTGCGTAATATTTAACCCGCACATCAGCATGTTTCCATTGTTCCGTCGGTGCGATGTTTTTTATTTTATTAACATCATACACCTCAATTTTTATGAGGTGTGATGCAGAACTGCTGTCATCGCTGTTTGTTTTTATGTATGAAACACCACCACTCGTCGCTCGACCAACACTAGATGATTTTTTTGTCGTTGTCTTCTTTTTCTTAGGTTTTTCGAAAAATTCGTCAATGTTGTTGCATTCCATGGATCTTTTGTTTGCTATTATCGCTTTTTTTACTTTAAAGGCGAGTGTACCTTCTTCATCACTAGGTTCATCTATATCTTCAGCATAATAGTAATTTTTGAAAGTATTTTCCGAAAACTGTAATAAAATGAAATAAAACTGTTAATAAAACAAATCGGTTAAGGAAGTATTATATGATAAATACTTATAGGTATGCGAAGTATAAATGTACACTAAAGTAACATTGATAATTTAATAAGAGATCAAATGTAACGAAAATAAAACTGTAAATAAAACAAATCGGTTAAGGAAGTATCGTATGATAAACACTTATAGGTATGTGAAATAAAATGCACTACAGTAACTTTGATAAATTAAATAAGAGATCAAATACAACTAAAATGCATTAACCCAGTGAACAACACATAACATATACAATTAATAAAACATCTGGTTATAACAATTTTAGATCAAAGTATAAGAAGGTACTTACATTCATTTTATATCAGCTTCAGTATTTACTATTACACTGTTTTACTATCACTTCACTATTACAAACAACTGGAGATCACACTTCGAAGAGAGCACAGAGTGGAATACGATACCATGTGATTTTGAGTTTGGCTTTTATATGGAGAGCGAGTATTGTTTCCTTGCAGACAGGATCCAACATGTTCAACTTTCACTTTGAACGTTCCATTGAATACATAGCATCAGGAAATGGGAATAATAGGATCCGTAACTGTTGTTTAAAATAATGGACATGCAGTTAATCATTGACAATGAGAAGACCCGAAGGGTTTTACTTAGAATTTGAGTAATGTATGGTGTATTGTAACGATTGCTTTATGGATCATAAATAACGCCCGTAATGCATAAAGGGTGAGTGATGGGTAATTGTAAATGGCTTTTACGTAGAAACACGAGCCCATAGGAATATGGAACAAAGACATTTGTATTCTTCAAAGAAAAAGGGTCGCTGTTAGAAAGTAGAAATACAAAAGCACAACGAAACAGAGGGAAAAGGTACAAGCTTGAGGGGACCGTAAACCATGCAACTCCAATTCGCTTCGCGGTTTATATCTATCTCGCGGGCGATATGAAATGGATTCCGCGGATCAAATTAATCCGCGGATTTATTCGCGGTTGGTATTAATTAAATCCGCGGATCAATTCGCGGTAGGTATTAATTAAATCCGCGGATCAATTCGCGGTAGGTATTAATTAAATCCGCGGATCAATTCGCGGTAGGTATTAATTAAATCCGCGGATCAATTCGCGGTAGGTATTAATTTAATCCGCGGGTTAATTCGCGGATCGTACGCGCCGAAATTGGAGCAATCGAAATTATTGACGAACTAGGCCAGAGTGGCGCCGACCAACCCCCGAACGTGCTCTAGAACCGTCGAATCCCTTACTACTAGTAGTTAAGCGAGCAGACCCCCACAGCTCACCCCGCGACTCTCGCCAACCCCATTTAGTCGCCTCTTACGACAGGCAGGGGACGCTGTGACGAAATTCTTTAGATGCTCCCGGACTGCAGGGCACTCCTTTAGTAGCCTACATTCTTAAGTAGTCTCTGATGTAGACTTTTTGAGTAACTTCGATTCACACGTTAAAGTTCCAAATTTCTTGTTTGTGGGATCCTTAAAACATCGCATTTAACCTTTCTATACCTAATTATTGCCAACAATTATCTGACGATTCTGTATAAATGAAATGCCAACGTCATGGCCATGACCGAATCTGAGTATTTTGTTGCTAAAATATTTCGTCTCTAATTTATGGTTATTGTGATTCTTTCATTATATACACTTTTTATTCCTGAAGTGTAACTTATTTAAATACATAAACGTATTTTAAAAAACATTGCCGAAGAAATAACAAGTATAAGTCAAAACTCGACCGATAAGAAAACATTGAATATTAACAATGTGCTGTGAGTTGTAACGAATTACTGTTTCTTTAAGCATCAAGCGTGAAACGCGAGATATGACTGAAACCTCAGCGTACGTGCATTTCAACGGACAGAAATATTCGCCGAGTGTTCACTATCGTGAATACGCATTTCCTCTAGTTCAATGAGACGTTCAAGTGCGGCGCTCGTTTCTGACTCAGCTACTTCATATGCGTCCTCCCACAAATAGACCCGATCGTTGTCCGGCTCCTTTATTTTTTTTGTTTATCTAATCGTCACTCATTCAATCGGTCCACTTTGGCCTTCGGCCAGGCCACGGATGCCAAGGTTTGATCCACATTCGTATTTGCGGAATGGTATCACGCGCGTCTTCGACCGAGACCTGACGACCGTCCGCGATGCCGCGCCGCCCGGTGAAAGCATAGCCGGCGGGCGGCGACAAAATGTTTGCAAATAACTCCACACGTGCCGCCGACACCCCGTAAATAATGTTGATGTGCGTTTGTCGAAATCGAGCTAGGACCACATGTGGGCGATATATTTTGAAATCGGCGGTAATGGCAACTCAATCTAAATTAGTTTTACGAGTGGCGGCCGCTGCTCTGACGCTCGCCGGGCCCGCTCACATCAAAAGCGGCAACTCATTGTTACGTGTTTATTATTAGTTACCGTAGAGTTAGCGTTACATCTGTATACGTAGACCCTCCGTTTTCCTAACCTTGGCTCGTGTTTTGTAAACGCAATTACTCATCGTGATAATTCATCGCTTCACTCTGTCCGTTCATCATTAATCTAACGGCGTGTTTGTTCTGGAAACCAATATTGAGCTAACAGAAGAGCGGTAACAATAGTCCGAGGACGCGGCGCTGCGCACAAGGATGTTTATCGGTGTCAATGGAGCGGCGGTTGGCCCGGGCCGACACCGTGCCCGCCAAAATGATGTTGACTAAATTATTCATGCCGTGTCGCCAAAAAAGTGAAGCGAGAAATCCATGCCGACCGGTACAGGTGGCCTATTCATGTTTGACAAATCGAACTAATTACGAGCCGATATCGGCGGTTTCACTTTCCGATCTTGCGTCGGATTCGGATTGGAGCCGCGTTGTCGTTAATCCGTGAACAGCCTTGGTCGCGATTCCGATTCGCCGGACCTATCGTCTCTCGCGTCGAAGTGCCGTTCGCAATTTCCGATTAAACAGTGTGACGACGCGAAACCGCCTCGCGGCGTCTCATTTGCTCCGCCTGAAGATTTAATGTTCCCAAAATATTGGTTAATGGGTCGATTATCGGTAA
The DNA here is from genome assembly GCA_949316025.1 of Lapara coniferarum. Taxonomy (NCBI): domain Eukaryota; kingdom Metazoa; phylum Arthropoda; class Insecta; order Lepidoptera; family Sphingidae; genus Lapara; species Lapara coniferarum. Next base: position 40,762,097 of record OX438919.1, on the reverse strand, counting down.
AATATACGTTACCTGCGGCATCGCGCGGCGTCGACAAACTCCGACCGTCGCGTCTGTCTTGTGAATAAATGCACGTTAAATTTTATTGTTGCATTGACACCAATATGTCTTCAGAGCGTAGGGCCGAATGGAAAAAAGTGGAAGTCCGATGAGGCTAGAAAATCGGAACATGACGCGCCGTATACGGCGGGGTGGACAGGTTCTTAACGATTGTCGAAGTCGCGAGTAACGGTGGGATCGGGAGAAAAAAGTTTCAGTGTTCCCCGCATAATTGGCAGTTCACATTTGGAATGCGATGCGGCGAAGATGCCTCCCAAAAGGGAAGACGGTCCGCCATAAACGGAGTGACGGATGCCTACATTAAAATAGAATTTCAATTAAATGTCGTCGCAGCGACGAGGAAAAATACCTGCGCGCTTGTAAAAACCGATGCCTTCTTTATTTTTGTATCTAGTATCGATCTGCGGGCACAAGCTCGCCAAAATAAATACGACCTCACTTCACCTTCTCGATTTTTGACACACTAACGCGAAACACCGTGGGTATGTAATTATGTGAAGCCAACGCGAAATTTAGATTCACATACCGTTTCTAATTATTAATGGTAATAAATAATGAAATCCTCCTAGCCAGTTGCGGCTACGGCGGCCAATCTCAACGGAGATCAGCCAGGTACGCAGGAGATATTATAGTGCACAAGTGTGTGCGCAATACACAGGTGCACTCGCTATTCCTTCACTCTCATAGTCCGGTGAGACGGCAATCCGACATGACCGGAGAGAGATCAGGCGCAGGACCAACGGCTTTACGTGCTTTCCGAGGCACGGGGGTATCACACCGCCAACTTCCTGACTCCGAGCTGCGACTGAGTAAATTTTAAGATGAAAATACCCAGTCACAATTTTTTTTTGGCTCGACCCGGGATTCGAACCCAGGACCTCAGCGCGCAAATCGTACTCGTAATGCGTACGCAATACCACTACGCCACCGAGGCAGTCATAATAAATAACACAAACCGTAAACGTTATTTATCAAGTTTGCGTTTCGAATCCGCGCACTCGGATCACACGCTCCGATTTACGTCGATTATTCAATAATCTAGTTCGGAGTGACATTTTAAGCTGTCAGTCACGATTCATGTCGCGGTCCGAAGGCATGGAAATACATTTGGATGTAATTATCCGCTCGTTCTATACGTCGCAGTCATTGTACCTACGTGGTCGTAATGGTGGAATGGTAGTCGCGGAGGTAACTCGGCCGACCAAGACAGTTGGGTGTCGGTTGCATAACGGTAAGCCTAATCATAACATTATAGTGAGATGTGACTAAACGAGCTGTCCCTTGACCGTGGAATGTGTGTTAAATGCATACAACTTCCTAGAAGGTCGGTTAATGCCTTTCAGCCAGCTTAATGTGTTTTTACGACTCCCGTTCGGATGGCTTGTACGGGTTAATCGGACTGTTCTTAAGAATTTATTTTTATATGTGTTATGGATAATATGGTTTAAATTTACGAGGTATGTATCGGTATTTATGAGGATTTTTGTAATGTTTTGTAAACTTGTAAATCATGATTGTTATGTTATGAAGAGCTTTTATAACATATTGTATGTATAATATCATAGCACGACACCTTTTTCCGTTTTCAGGGAGGTTTATTTTTTATGGCATAGAATGACGAGACGAGCATGCCGTTCGCCTGATGGTAAGCGATATGACCACCCATAAACGGTAGCAATACGACACAGCACCTTGAGTTATAAAGTACTATGAGGCAGTCCACTGCGCTCGTCGTTCTGAGACATAAGGTGTTAAGTCTCATTATGTATAGTAGAGCTGTGAGACACCCACATTTCACCAGCTATGTTAGCTTCCATGTAATAGAGAACGGGCCTGTTACCATTTGCCGGTCAAATTTCCAGGCTCCGGGCTGCGGTCGTTTTTATACCCAAACTTGCTCTTTCCAATATACCTACAGTAATCAATAATATGGCTACATATCTTATTGTGCTCTTTATTTCAATACTTAAATCTTCTGCTTTTTTACATTTTTATGTGTACAAAAAAAAAACATTAATACGTATAAAAATATACCCAAGCCACTGGTGGTCAGGGATTCAAAGCGAGGAATCTCCTCACAATGCGTGCTGTGTCCAGAAGTACTTATTATTACTACCATTATACATATTATTAATATAAAACAAAATACGATTAACTACTGAACGGACCCAGGGAAGGATCGAGGCAACTTTTTATCTCGGGAAAATATATACCGGAGCTTGAATCCCGGAAAAAACCCTTTTGAAGCAATTCCGTAAGGAAGCATTTTCCGTAATTGAATTTTGATGAAATTGGCACGCAGCCCACGTCTTATATGAGCTAGCATAACTTATTAACAACAAATGCACTGTAGTAGTGAACAGAGCAATACTAGCAAACCGATCAACAAAATACAGATCGACGAACCTAGTTCTCGACGCGCTAACACGCGCGATTAGACCTAACCCGCGAACCAACAGCTATGTTTGCGCGACATATTGTCGCGTGTTATCGCACGCCCGTCGAGCCCCATTCATGTGTACGTTACGTTTGTAAATGCACTTTACATAATGCATCGCTTTACATAAGCGATGATGTGCGGGCTTCGGTTGTGCTTTGTTTGTTTTTAGACGGTCTGTGAAGGGATAAAAAAATAAGAGGCTCGCTAGTTGATATGGCAATGCCGCCTTAAACATAAATTGTTCTGAACTATACATTACAAAATATTCTGCGGTTTTATAACTCACAGTCTTGCTCGACCCGGGAACCGAATCTAAAATTTTCGTTTCACAACACTTTAAAGTTATTCATATAAGGATCAACAGGATTTCTATTACTTAAATAACAATAAATTAGTCATTCATAAAAATAATTGATTTGAAATTTGAATAGGCAATACAAAAGACTTCACAAAAATGAGTACTTACGCATTATATGCGCCGTAAAAAAATAAACGACCATTCAAAAAGTCATAACCGTTTGTCTTAATAAGAGAACGTGCAAAGAATGTGATATATTAGATTATAGTGTAGGAGACTTTCTTTTTTCGAAGGTACTGTTGGCAAAATCCCAGTTCAAGGTCTCGCGTGAAAGCGAGGGTCGAGTATGAAGTCACTTTCGTTTGTTTTATATCTTGACGGTACACATAACATTCCTATTTCTTGAAGTATGTGTTTGAATTTTGATCGGTTATTCTTCTTTGCAAAATAGGCAAAGGAATTGCTTTTACTTGTTTTTTTAAAGCTGCGTAGTTCTTCAAGCTGAGCATACTGTTTTCTGTAGTTTTTCTATGTATTCTGTTCAGGCTGAGGTTCTTTAAAACATTAAAACTGACTCTGCATTTTGCTGTAGTTTTTCTATTATGTTTAAGAAAAATTTGCCGTGATTTAAAACATAATCCGGATTATGTTATAGAATAGGCTTTTAAGCATCATCCGCATATTTAGCAAGCCTAAGGTGTGTCTAAGATTACGTTGAAGTTATAAAGAGGTACAACTAAGTATACACTTTCACCAGAATTCGTTTTTTTTTTGCTTCATCTCATAAAAAGTCTGCGTGAATCTTGTTCAGGAAAACACTCATTCCAGAGGAAGGAAAGCTAAACACCTGTACAGAGCGAATAATCTCGTAATGATTAACCATATTAGTGATGAGCAACAAACAAGCTTTTTGCAGATATTTCTACCATTTGTTTCCGATTGATCAGCGTGCCTTTCCACATAGCTGCAACTTTAAATTCCTACAGTACAAAAAACGTAGTTGCTTAGCCATATTGGCGTGTTCCAACGAAAGGTGTTGCAAACTTTACAACCTGTCGGTTTGGTAGAGATAGAATGACGTATGCGTCCTGACTGAGGGCTAGGTAGGCACTGCGGTTGCCTCCCAGGGTTAGATGAGAAAACACCGTGTGAGACATGTGTTGACAGTGCACGTATTGTGACTATATTTTTTTTTGCTATCCCTTTGTCAGAATTATTTAATATTTTTTTTTTATTAATGAGTTTGATTGTATGAAATTGGATTTAAGAACTAACTAACTTCCAGTATATTTTGATGTAATATTAAAATCACGTTTCTCATATAAGTATTACTACCATATTGAAGTAGTAAATTAGGCATAACAAGTAATGTAATTAGCCTTCAACCTAAAAAAAAAAGAAAGAAACTCATTTCGTAAATCTGTGTGAAATGTATCAACGATGACTAAGTATTTAGCACTTACTATAAAAGACTAATGTCTACGACTCTACCAAGAATCATAACTACGTATAAACAAACACAAAAAACGTTAGTGTGAAACACGATAATATTATTAAATTGGTTTGTAGTAACGTATCCATAACTAGTCTCACCTTGTGTATGTATTCCGTGAGTGTTACAAATTATGTATGAAGTATTCGAAATTGACATTGCGAGGAAGGTTGAAGGTACCGCATTCAAATTATTTTAAGTTTAAGTTTAATAATTTTTAGCACTTTCAAATAAACTGGTCGTCATTTTTTATTAAAAAATTATAAAAAAAAAAAAAAAAAAAAAATATGATAATTTTAATGCCATTATCGTCATACACAATATGATTTTTAATCCTACGCGTCCAATAAATTATAATTTAATCTGTTCCTTATTAATTTATCTATAGACTTTTTTTATTCTCCGCCCTTGAATTAATCATAGCTTTGAGATCATGTATGAAACAGAAACGTAAAATCCTGTTCAAAACAACTAATTAGAATTTTCCTTCACACACTCAATGCTGAGGATGCCCAATCAAATCTACCAATATATCACGTCCATAAATACGATTTACTTAATAACCGTTTATTCGTGTGTGGCAACCCCGCTTTTTGGCATCAATCCTCAACGCACTTCGCTGGCAACACTCAGGGCCTGATTAACCATTAGGCTAATTAGGCTGCAGCCTAGGGCGCGAGGATTGGGGGGGCGCGCTGAAATCGTGTCATCGCATGCACTATTAATCTAGCATCATTGCATCTACCCTACATATTACAACTAGACCGAGCCAAAATACTAAAACTAAATGCACTGTGAACTGAAAAAGCCTGGGACTCCCTGATTTGTTACTTTAAAAAGCGCGCGAAAAACAAACTGATTTATCACTCGAATCGGTCGGTGGTCGAGCGACTCGCTCGACTGCGATGTTGCCAACTCACTCGTCTCACTCACTCGCTTGGAGCGACGTCAACGACGCGCGAGGACTCCCCAGTGGTTAATAGTCAGTATACTTTGCCGCGCTTCATTCTCTTTCGTTAATCGTCGTTCGTCCGTCATATTATCACGCACTCGAATATATTCGTTTTTTGGTGATTGATATTTATTGTCCTTTCCTTCATATTTCGGTATTTTATTAAGACTATGAGTAGTAATGAGAGTATTTCGCTAGTAAAAAAGCCAAGTGGAACAGAATACAGAAAAAAAGCAAAAGAAAAGGAAAAGAAGAAAGAAAACATTTTAAAACATACTCGTAAACTGGAAACATTTTTTACGAGCTCTGCAGAAAGGAACAAAACGGTGAAGAATGCTGAACTATCGCCAGCGATTTCTTGCCCTGGTCCTTCTATCGCGGACTGTTCTTACGTTTCTCCGTCCAACACTAGTCCTATAGTAGCGACGACGCCGACGACCTACAATGAAGACGAAATTCTAATAGAAGAAAAGCCGTCTATTCCGTCAAGTGACCCTTTTTTTTTTAACGCGGAGAATGTGACTAATTACTACCGCCCAGCCTTCAAGGGGAAGACTGAGCGGTTATGTTGGGTTCACCGTGCCTTACGACCCGACGTTAAGCCGCCCGGAGAGATGGAAAACGTCGGGCGACCGCCGGGCCGAGTCCCTAACCTATGTACACCGCACGGCATACCAACCAAAACTCCGCGGTGGCCATCTTCGGCGCATTAGGGACGGCTGCGGGCTTCCTCCGACTCACGTCTAAGTTGTCGTCCGCAAACGCCCCTGCGCGTACCGCTATTGCGGTCCGTCTCCTGTTGTTAGGGGGGCTCAGAAGCCCCCGTACACCGAAGGATGCCCTCGGCGTCAAAGGCAGCGTGAGGCCTAACCGCCACGCTGCCGTCCATCACGGGGGTCACAAAAGTTGGCTAGACTAATAGGTGGACGGCCCCTTCCGCCCACCTGCTACCCCCGGAGGCCCCTATTAGTCGCCTTTTACGACAGGCAGGGGATACCGTGGTGGAATTCTCCAAACGCCCCCAATCCACAGGGCGGGAGACGTCGGTCAGTCGTCCACCCGACGCCTCCTACACGTCTCGTCTGGCGGCGAGAGGGATCACCACTGCGCTGGCGATCCCTCTCGGCACTCTCCTTCCACGAGAGGACCACCTCGCAGAAGTGGGCCACCACCTGCCAGGCCTCCCGGCCGCCGACCATGGAAACGACCACGGCTGGGAGCGAGAGATCTTCTCCGATGACTGCTCTGAGAGCGCTGCGTTCCTCATACCAGGTTGGGCAAAACTCCAATGTATGTTGGGCCGTATCCAGCGGGCAGTTGTCACAATGGTGACACACGGCCGACACCTCCTTCCGTACCACCCGAAACAGGAACTCACCGAAGCAACCATGTCCGGTGAGCACCTGCGTCAGGCGGAACGTTGCCGCTCCGTGGCGCCTGTCCAGCCAATCGGCAAAGACAGGACGCACTGCCTCTACGACCCTGAGCCCCGACGACGGGGCCTCCAGCCTGAGACGTCAAGTGACCCTGGACTGTGGCATGTAAACGATGAATTTCGAGATTATATTGTTAAAAAAGGACTGCAACAATACGAAAAATTAGACTTTTCCAGATCAGAAAGGTACTATACATACATATACACTCACGCCTGTTATCCCCGAAGGGGTAGGCAGAGGCGCAACTAGTGCACCCACTTTTCGCCGTTATTCCGTCCCATGATGTGATAGGGGGCGAGCTTATCGCCATATCGGGCACAAATTCCAGACTCCGAGCTGATACTGAATAGAAAAACTCAATATGACTTTGCCCGACCCGGGAATCGAACCCGAGACCTCAGCATTGCAGTCGTACCGTAATACAACTACGCCACCGAGGCAGTCTAGAAAGGTAGTATAAAAATTAAAAAAGATTTCTATCTAAACATATGTTTGTGATAAAGCTTGTTAATGGCGAAATTGTGAAGAGAAGCTGGTTAGTATACTCAGAATCCACAGGTCACGTGTTTTGTGGTCCTTGTAAATTATATGGAGGAACATCCATATTTGCCAAAAGTGGATTTAATGACTGGAAAAATTCTAACTGATCATGACAATTCTCCGGATCATCGTAAATGTTTAGGACAATAATATGTATGTAGAGGAAACTTTTACAACGATTGGATACCCAAAATAATCAAACAATATAATGAAGAAATACGTGTAATAGAAACAATTAAGTTTTTAGCTTCTCGTGGCCTTCCATTTCACGGTCAAAATGAAATTATTGGATCTGCACTAATCAGAAATTTTCTTGGCTGTATTGAGCTTATATCCAAATTTGATCCTTTCATGGCTGAGAGTTTGGTGAGATTTGGACAAAAAGGCAGAGGTGCTCCATCGTACTTGTCATCCTCTATAATCGATGAATTTATTTTACTTCTCGCTGATAAGATAAGATAAGATAATTTTTATTTGTATAAACATGAGTATTCATACGCACATGAGTATGCTAGATGTTTCATAATTACAGTAGAGACATCATGTTTAGCCGCAGCAGCGGCGTACTGATGAAGTTCGACTTTCGATTATTGGAGAAATAAAAAAAGCAAAATATTATTCGATTAGCATTGATTCTACTGCAGATATTCCACACACCGATCAGTTGACATTTATAATTCGTTATGTTTTGCCTGACGGAGAACCTGTCGAACGTTTTGTCACCTTTTTACCCAATTGCGGTCATAAAGGTGAAGACATGGGGAAGGCTGTTCTGGCGACAATTGATAAAACTTTGGGACTTGATATTAAAGACTGTCGTGGCCAAAGCTATGATAATGCTAGCAATATGTCTGGTCTTCAGTCAAGAATTAAGAGGCCGTATCTAAAATTTTGACTGTTTCAGCTTACTCTTCATAGTGATTTTTTTTTTAAAATAAGCTGATCTGATTAATTTATAATACATTATCGGAAAGACTATTTATTTCAACACTAATAGAATAAACGAGCGAGATTTTTCATATCTTTCTTTAATTTCAATCTAGCCACCAAGTTCCAACGTCTGTTTCAGAAATTTTGACGTACGGAGACTCAAACTTGTCGTTTTCAATCAAAATCGTGCTTGAAACTAATTAATAAAAATTACAATTTATTGGTATAAAAGTCGCCTAAAGGATAAATGCAACTTCACACACTAGATGACAGGCAGAGGCGTAAGGAGCCCAAGCTGCGTCAGCCACGCTCGGCAGCCATAGTGCTGTCGCTGACGCCAGCGGCGGTGGCCAAAGGGCTCACTTACGCCAAAGTGCTGACGGATGCCCAGCACCGAGTAGACCTCGCCGGCCTCGACATAGACAGGTTGAGGCCCAAGGTGGCAGCCACGGGTGCCATGTTGTACGAGGTGCCCGGGGCTGAGTCGGAGCGAAAGGCGGACTCCCTCGCCGCAAGGCTGAGGGAATGCTTTGGCGGGTCGGACGATGTTCAAATCTCCCGGCCCACCAAATGCACGGAGCTGCGGCTGTCGGAGCTAGATCCCGCAGCCACGTCCGAGACGGTCGCGGCGGCCCTTTGCCTTGCTGGCGAGTGTGCTGCGGACGCCGTAAAGGTGGGCCAAATCCGGCCCGATCGCTCCGGCCTGGGCTCCGTCTGGGCCAAGGTGCCGACCAGGGCGGCACAAAAAATAAAGGCGGGCCGCCTGAAGGTGGGGTGGACTGTGGCCCGGGTGACCGTGCTCGGGGCGCGCCCGATGCGCTGTTACCGTTGTTTGGAGCACGGTCACACGCAGAGTACCTGCGTCGGAGGACCGGACCGCAGCGATTTGTGCTATCGCTGCGGTAAACCGGGCCACAAAGCCCGTGAATGCGAGGCCGCGCCGAACTGCGCTGTCTGCGCGGCCGCAGGGAGGCCCGCCAAACATCCGGTGGGCGGGAAGGCGTGTCCCGCCCCCTCCCGTCGCGATAGGCGTCGCGACGGAAGACGAAGTGTTGCTGCCGCTGGGGCTTCGACCCAGCCGCAGGCAGCGAGCCCACCGCAAGGGGCCGCGATGGACGTGGTAGAGATCGCCCAATAATGGATTTAAATTTCCTCCAGGCGAACATCAACCACTGTGCCAGTGCCCAGGACCTGTTGTCCCAAAGCCTGGCGCAGTGGTCGGTGCAAGTGGCCGTGGTCGCTGAGCCGTATTTTGTCCCCCCCCGGGATAACTGGGCGGGGGACCTTGACGGCTTGGTGGCCATCATCAGCCGGGGCGCCGCTGGCTCCCCACCCTTCGAAAAAGTAGCGAAGGACAGGGGATGCGTGGCGGTTCTGTTGGGAGACATTTGGATAGTAGGAGTGTACTTTTCTCCCAACAGACCCCTCGCCGAATTCGAGTCTTTCCTCGTTCGGCTGGGGGCCTTGGTGGAACAAGGCCAACCTCACCCGGCGGTCGTCGCCGGCGACTTCAACGCCAAGTCCGTGGCTTGGGGTTCGCCGGCGACGAACGGTCGTGGTCGGGTCCTGGAGGAATGGGCGATCTCTGTCGGCCTGGTCGTCCTGAACAGGGGGTCGGTGGACACGTGCGTGCGGCACAACGGCGGGTCTATTATAGACCTGTCGTTGGCAAGTGCCGCCGTCGCACGCCGTGTCCGGGACTGGAGAGTCCTCGTGGGCGTGGAGACGTTGTCGGACCATCGTTACATCAGGTTCGGCGTCTCCGCGTCCCCGAGTGTCCAGTCCGGTGGTGTACCGAGTGCCCCAAATCAGGACGGCCCGCGGTGGGCGCTTCGTCGCCTCGATGGGGAGGCCCTAGTGCTGGCCGCTCTGGTCATGTCGTGGCTCCCCGTGCCGGACGGGCCGGTACGGGTTGAGCAGGAGGCGGAGTGGTTCGGGGTGGCAATGTCGGATGTCTGCGACGCCGGCATGCCCCGAGCTCTCCGCCGTTCGCCGGTGCGACAGGTGTACTGGTGGTCGGCGGAGCTAGCGCAGTTGCGCGCGTCGTGCGTGGCTGCGCGCCGCCGATACGCCAGGCATCGTCGTCGCCGGCTAAGAGACGAGAATCACGCAGACCAGGAGCGGCAGCTCTATGGCCTCTACAAAGAGGCAAAGAGAGCGCTGCGGGTGGCCATTCATGGGGCCAAGGTCGCGGCACGTAAGGCGTTCGTGGGGACTCTCGACAGGGACCCGTGGGGGCGCCCTTACCGGATGGTGATGAAGAAGCTTCGCCCAGCGGCGCCCCCGCTGTCGCAGAGTCTCCGGCCAGAATTACTGGCCAACGTCGTCGCGGCCTTGTTCCCGGCCACCGTGGAGTTCACTCCTCCACCGATGGCGCCACCGGATGTGGCGTCATCGTCGAATGAGAATCCGGCAAGGGATATCCCGGAGGTTTCGCCCGCTGAAATGCGGGCGGCAGTGCTTCGGCTGCGGAGCAAAAACACGGCCCCAGGGCTCGATGGCATCCCCGGGAAAGCCTGGGTGCTAGCCCTCGAGTACCTGGGCCCGAGGCTCCGCAGCTTATTCACCGCCTGCCTGGAGCAGGGCGTCTTCCCGGTGCGTTGGAAAACCGGGAAGCTCGTCCTGCTGAAGAAGGGAGGACGACCCGCAGAGTCGCCGTCGGCCTACCGGCCCATCGTGTTGCTCGACGAGGTGGCAAAGCTCTTCGAGCGCATCATCCATACCCGCCTCGTCGAGCACCTCGATAGGGTCGGTCCGAATTTGGCCGACGAACAGTATGGATTCAGGAGGGGACGTTCCACTGTCCATGCGATTCTGCGGGTGAAGGCACAGGCGGAGGATGCAGTGGCCAGAGGCAGTGTAGTGATAGCGGTGTCGTTGGACATATCCAACGCATTCAACTCGCTGCCCTGGCCCTGCATCCACGAGGCACTGCGGTACCACGTGGTGCCGCCCTATCTCCGGCGTCTGGTGCACGCGTACCTGTCTGACAGGCACGTGGTGTATCCGGGCGCCGATGGGTGGCACCGAAGAGCGATGTCGTGCGGTGTTCCACAGGGCTCGGTTTTGGGCCCTCTCCTGTGGAACATCGGGTACGACTGGGTGCTCCGTGGTTCCAATCTCCGGGGCGTCGGCGTGACATGTTACGCCGACGATACGTTAGTCACAGCGACTGCTGGGACCTTCCGGGACGCCGCAACTCTGGCGGCGGCGGGCACCGGCCAAGTAGTTGGAAGAATTCAACGTTTAGGTTTGAAGGTGGCCCTCGAGAAAACCGAGGCCGTGTGTTTTCACGGACCTCGGAGAGGGCCACCGGCCGGTGCCGGCATCGTCGTTGGGGGGGTGCGGATCCCCATCGGCTCTAGCATGAGGTATCTAGGTTTAGTCCTGGATAGCCGATGGCGATTCCGCACCCACTTTAAGGAGTTGAGGACGAAATTGTCCCGGGCAGCGGGCGCTCTTTCCCGCCTGCTGCCCAACCTGGAAGGTCCTGGCTTCCCTTGCCGGAGGCTGTATCATGGAGTCGTGCGGTCCATAGCCCTTTATGGCAGCCCCGTTTGGGCTGACTCCCTGGGCCGCCCCTGCGTCGCCCTTCTGCGCGCCCCGCAGAGAGCTTTAGCGCAGCGGGCGGTCAGGGCGTACCGCACGGTCTCTTTCGAGGCGGCTTGCCTATTGGCCGGATTTCTGCCCTGGGACCTGGACGCCAAATCCCTTGCCGATGTATTCCATTGGCGGGAGGAGGCGTTCAGTCGCGGGGAGCGACCGGCCCTGAAGGAGGTGGAGGCCAAGAGGGCCGCCTTACGGCGAGCCGCCGTGGAGGAGTGGCGTCTCAGGCTGGAGGCCCCGTCGTGGGGGCACCGGGTCGTAGAGGCAGTGCGTCCTGTCTTTGCCGAATGGCTGGACAGGCGCCACGGAGCGGCAACATACCGCCTGACGCAGGTGCTCACCGGGCATGGCTGCTTCGGTGAGTTCCTGTTTCGGGTGGTAGGTGTAGAGGAGTCGGCCGTGTGTCACTATTGTGACAACTGCCCAATGGACACGGCCCAACATACGTTGGAGTGTTGTCCAGCCTGGGATGAGGAGCGCAGCGCTCTCAGAACAGTCGTCGGAGAAGACCTCTCGCTGCCGGCCGTGGTAGCTTCCATGGTCGGCGGTCGGGAGGCCTGGCAGGCGGTGGCCCACTTCTGCGAGGCGGTCCTCTCGCGGAAGGAGAGTGCCGAGAGGGATCGCCAGCGCAGTGGTGATCCCTCCCGCCGCCAGACGAGACGTAGGAGGCGTCGGGTGGACGACTGACCGACGTCTCCCGCCCTGTGGATTGGGGGCGTTTGGAGAATTCCACCACGGTATCCCCTGCCTGTCGTAAAAGGCGACTAATAGGGGCCTCCGGGGGTCACGGGTGGGCGGGACGTGCCGCCCACCCATTAGTCTAGCCAACTTCTGTGACCCCCGTGATGGACATGTCCGAGGCAGCGTGTCTCACGCTGCCTCGGACACCAAAAGGTGGACACGGTACGGTGTTTCGGGGGCTTCTGAGCCCCCGCAACAGGGAAAAGGACCGCAACAGCGGTACGCGCAGGGGCGGTTGCGGACGACAACTTAGACGTGAGTCAGAGGAAGCCCGCAGCCGTCCCTAATGAGCCGAAGATGGCCATTAAAAAAAAAAAAAAAAACACACTAGATGACCACGCACATGGTTAATGGCCGCAACAACTAACTTCTCTATAGAAATTAAGCCAATACAAGTCATGCGGCCAAACACGACATGGATTTGGTTTTCTACTTGGTAGCCTGGAGTCACTTGTCATGATTTTGGTCGTATAATTCGCGAGGTCGTATAAAGCGCCTTTATATACGGTCAGCTAAAAAAATGGTTTGCCACGCTAAGGCTGAATATCTTGTAGATTAATGGACCACATTAGTTGCACTGATCGATCTGAAAACATTTATAGGTAGAATGAACCATGTTAAAATTTTCACACTAGTAAACAAAGTCAAACTATTATACTACTTTTTAGGCCTACCGTATCACTTACACCTGACGGGGGCGCGTCCTCATAATTAGCCTAGGGCGGTCAGAACTCTTAATCAGTCGCTGGCAACACTGCAAATAAATAGTAAACAACCAAGGCAGAAATTAATTTCTCGACAGTAAACGGCTGTACGGCATCGTGACCCGTATATCATAGCAATAGAGATCATTATCGGACATCTAAAATGGCTTGTTGTTCTCAAGTGGCGAGCAATTAATTAAATTCGCATCGACGTTTTTCCAAGTACGGTGTAGTTGCTGGAAAAGAGAAAATTCTTTAGGGGCAGCGCAGTCGGTCGACAATTATCTGTACGACAAACTGCAATAGGCCGTGTGATACTTTGACGCAATCATCGGCAAAAAATAGGTCCTTCGATCAAAACTGGTTGACTTTCTATCGATACATTGCTTCATAGTGTAGGTAATTTGCAGTTACTAACCTGTGTGACAAAGATTGTTTGAAAAAGACCACCATTATTTATCAGAAGTCGTGTTAGACGTGTGACGCCTTAATCGATAGTGTATGTTGGGCCTTAAAGCTACCGGATCGACTTCAAATCCGCGCTCGTTAGATTCTCGTTTCAATTACAGCGAATGTAAAAGTTGCCGGGAACAGCTAATGTGTCCACTTGTCGACGGATCGGTTTGACGAGGATGCTGTCATATTTATTTGATGACTGCCATGTATCATGCATCCGCCATAAATGGCAACAGTCGGTGACAATTTAGAGGACGGGAATTTTCTTATAACGTTCAGAATTGCTCACATAATGACTATTTCTTAATGAAAGAAAATTATAGCCATTTCCTTTTAGATAGGTATTGTCGTTTATTTAACAGATTACTGACGTATATTCTTTATTATAGTTCTTTTAAAGCTTTTTGGATATGGCAGTCTTTGAGACGTGTTCAAATGACTTTTGAGATATAATATTGATTTGTACTGTAAAACACGTTATCTCCATCAATTCAAACCTACCATAAAAACGAGTTTATTGAAGACATAATATTATGCTATAAAGATGTATCTATAAAATATATACCTAAACAGTTTATATTACAGATTTATAGATACAGACTAGTTGCGATATTAGTCACAGCGACGCGGCAGACAGCAACAAACAGAGAAACCGGTGAAATATTGCCGTACATCCATAATTCATTAATTAACCTACTATCGCCACTGCCATAACGGGCCATCCTTCGGAAGCCACTAGAGTTATTGCTTCTTACACACAAACATGTACACTCGATATGTTCCATGCGTTTATGCAATCGATAATGTTTTTATTCACTGCGGAAGGAAATACTTGAAGAGAAAATGTATTTGTTACTGTTTTTATGCAGAGACGAGTGAATCGTTCGTTTGATATTGCGCCAAACTTGAATATAAACTGTCCCAACTCCATCCAGATTCTTGGTAAACAAAATACTTAGTCGCATTGAACTGCACTCTTCACCCTGAGACGTCAGACAACTCTCGTAATGTGTCCAGTTATTTCAAACATGTAAGCGTTTAAACGTCCAATAAATATCTAGATTTATTTCAAACAAAATTAACATTTGCGAGGCTAAATCTTCGCGTTTGAATAAAACATACATCGTTCCGGTGCAATATAAACAAATAATACAAATTGTATTACATTACGTACCGGTAAAGCAAATTGAGTTGAGGTAAACTATAATTTGCAACTGAGACATGTAATAAAGACTTAAGGCCGTTTCACACAAGAAAAGTTTCTCGCATTATTGAGACTGTAAGAAAAAATCTCGTATCGACATAGCGAAATTATTTCATTGTTTTTATTTATGCTGGTAGACTTCAAAGGTGAATAAATAGAAATGGAAATAAGCGATGGTTTTTAACCGACGAAAGAAAAACAGAGGAGGTTCTCGAGTCGACGTGTACATATTTTTTTTATGAATGACATAAAAGTTATGCGTGGTATAACTTTTTAACACGCTTTTGTTATTACAGAGTAGCTCGATTTTAATGATACTTTTTTATTGGATAGGGTATACCTCGAAAGTGGTCCCATGTAAATTTGGAAAAAAAATCTACTTTAAGGGTGATTATTGTTTACTCACAGATTTTAATGCTTAGGTATCAACTCCAAATATAGGTAAATATTTGTTGTTAAGCTTAAATTAAAAATGGTTATTTTTTGCTTTTCAGTTTATCCAGCGGTTAAATTTTTTTGTTAAAAAAAAATTCTGTGTTACATTCTCAACACTACCGTACGAGAAACAACTCTTGTATAAATATAGCTTTACGACGCGAGGCAAAAGAAAATATACGAGCAATCATGTTCTCATTATTCAATTACTAGCTAGCACGGGATAAAGTATAGAGAAAACGGAGTTTACACACAAAAGTTAACTAACTGCCTGTTTCTTAGTTAAACAATAATGAGAGAAAATTTAGAAAGGTTATTGATTTATTAAGTGGAAGTTGTAATCAATAAATCTCGGTATTATGTTCTTTCTGAACACTTGTTGTGAGTGTGGACGTCTTGGCATCCCATAAAGTAATGACAGTATGGAAGGTTTAGGATTGGATGTTGTCAGAGTTAGTGGTATTAGAGGAGGTAGGTACAAGTACTGTAATTTTTACCGATGATTTTAAAAACAAGTCGACTTTTATAATAATGAGGTGGTAATTAGAACTTAACGTTCACAATGATGAACGACCAACAAAAGAAAAAAACTGTCAGAAATGCTATGGGAATTTTTAAGTAGGCCTTATTAACAATGAAATCGAAAGTGAAGCAACGATGACCGAAGCGAACAACGGTATGGTATTTCTTCCGCATGGTATTTGCATAAAACCAAGCGTTTTCTGACCTACGTATGCAAATCGCGACGTTTCCGCTCCGATGCATTATTTATGTTGCAACTCTGATATATAAATAATGTGTCATTACGTCGTGTTTGCTTCGTTTACATGATAATTTCATGTAACGTGTGTGTTGTTTGAAATTCTTTAAGTTTTTGTGTTGTTGTTCTTTTGAAGTTTTTGTTGTTTTGTTAGACAACTTTTGTTTTATTTCAATTTGTTGCTTTGTTATTTTTGAGATATTGAAAAATGTATTACATGTAATTAATGAAGCATATTATTTTTTTGAATTGTAATTCATAACACTGTTTCTATGTTACTAATAGTAACAACTGGATGAGCGATACGTACTATCCACGTCCTCCTTAGAATACTGCACAAATTATCTACAGGAGCACTTTCTGAACAAAATGCAGTAGTTACAGATGCATTTTGAAACCACAATACCACCCAACGACGTTTGTGAAAGCCACGTGTTCCGTTCAAAAACAAACGTGTTATCAACCGACGTGTAAAGATAGTGACGATGATTGATGAGATGCTGCGAACGTAGCGCGAGTTACAGACAGCCTTCGGATTGTGACGTGTTTGGGTCAGCCGGCTGTATCGGCGATCTGACATTGCCGTGAAACGTACGAGGCCAAATATTTGAACTTGATGCGTCCGCCGAATTTGGTAGAAAGTGCACACTGAGTAGGCGATATTATTGTTGCAGTTGTAGGCGGTGTTGTGGAAGAAAAATTTCTGATAGACATTGCGTAATTTTTTTTACTAAACAAAGAGTCCTCGTCTGGTCATAAATTCTGTACATCTTGTTTTGCACATTCAAATAGTGGACATTCTGTGCCCGAATTACAAGTATTGTTGAATCGCTAGATAGTATTAAAGTTAATACGACCGCAGATTTATGTATTTGTGTACCTCCTTTTCTCTTTGTTATAAAAAATAAATGTGAATTGTTAGTGTTTAGTAAACAAAGTGAAGTCTGATCGAATGTGCTTTCCCCAATAAATATAATTCAAAACATTGACCTACCGCAGTACTTATTAGTAAGTATATCCGTTGACAACTTTTCGTGATGTCCACCGCTTATCATCCGAATGAACGCTGTAAGTGGATGACAGACACTCAACTCCATTAAAAGGCACGTTTGGAACGGAAAAAAAGAGTGGAAACACCAAATGTAATAACGTAGTTGGAAGTCGGGACGAGACACGTACTAGAGACCCCTGCAGCGATGTCGCTCCGACTAATTGAGGCGACAAAGCGACAATTTCGAGCTTACCGTTCATAAACTGTTTATGGATTGATGTATGTAAGGAACAGTTTTGATCATTCATAATTATCATTCAAATTTCTGCTGTTATCCAGTTTCAATTGAATTTTCTAACGAGTCCCATTTTTGTAAATGTCTAGAGCACTTACGATGCCATAGGATGTGATTATCTTCGCTTTGATTCGATCATCTCGGATTGTCAACAGCATACCGGCAGTTATCTCGTGTAATCTATATCACAAGATCGACAATCAAGCACCACTTATTCAATTTCGATTCAATCGCAGCGAGCGATGCGGGCACGGGACGGTCGAATGAATTGTACACATGAAGAAAAGAAGAAGAGCGGAGGTGCCGCAAGGCGATTAGGTCATGTCACCATCAACTAAGGTCATGACGTCACAGTAGGCGGGGCCTAAAACTGTAGTCCCGAGTGAGTCGTCAGTGCGTTCGGATCGGATTCATCTGACGTTTAAATAGGTATAATTTTTTTTAACCATGAAGTGCGCTGTTGCTGGGTGTAGAAATTGCTCAGGATCACAAATCAAACAAGATGGCATAACATTTCATTTGTAAGTCGTTTAAATTTATGATTATTTGCATTTTAAAACACATTTTATTGTTTTATTACAAAGTGACATCTGTCGTCAAAAAGTTTGGTTCTTTAGATTTCTCACTGATATCATGATTTTAACGTTATAAACGCATGTCATACGAATTTTCGGCAGAAATTAGTAAATTTAGCTTATTCTGCCTGCTAATATATTAATTATTTCAAAGATTTATTACTTAGTTACATAAAATGTGAAAAAATATATTAAAACATGTAGTGACATCTGTGGGTAAGTATTCAGAAATAACGGATAGCGAAAAACATGTGCGTCATGCGAGCGACACCCAACATCGAATATAATTCGACGCTTGAAAGGCAATAATATCTAAGCGACAAATATACCGAAAATGAGTTATATACATATTTGGAATCGCCAAAGTTTTTTGCGTCGATTGGTCCGGGTTTCGTAGCTCTAGGACAACTTTTTTGGCGGTTAGATATTAGATGATTCCGGTAAATTTCACAACTTTTTTCTCGTTTACCGACAAGAAATTCACGACTTTTCGGATTTATAGTAGTTGGTACACTTAAGGAAATTGATTTTGAACTTATCGTGTCTCACTTGAAATCGTGATATTACTGTTTTGCATTAATATATGTTTACTTGAAATAAAAAAAAATGCTCACTATTTAATGAGTTGTTTATTACCTACACAACAAAATTATAGCATTGGCGTAGATATATATTTGCCTGCACCCATACTCACCATATTGATGTGCTTAGATATTTTCAGCTTAATAAAATATTTTGTTAATAGTACATATATACAACTTTACATAAAACAAAATAAAAAGAGATTAATCGGTTAGATAGTTTTACCTGAATAATATAAGTTCTATTTTTTATGCTTAGATATTTTTACTTGTCAACCTTTAACTTCAATGATGTCGCATAGTTAATTTTACCGGGTATGTTCAGGTGGTTATACTTATTGTTAGGAGATATTCACCTGTTCGTAATAAAGAAAATACACCCGCTTGCGAATCACCTAGTGTTTTGAAAGTGTCGTTGGCTATTCTCATCTAGCCATGTACTTTTCTTATATTCCATGGCCTCTTTTACATTGTCCCACATTCTTTCTCGTGTTTGCAAAGTACTATAAAATCCTTTGTGGAAGACGTATGTCAAAATCGTAGAATGTGGTGCTCCATAGTCTCTGACTACCCGTATGGGATAAGGGCGTTAGGTTGTATGTGTGTGCTTTCAGCAAAAATAAAATTTGAGTGAAAATTACAAGTTTCCAACACAATGAATAAATGATAATATTATTGTTTTCTAGTCCTGCTTGAGGCGAGAACCTCCCTCCAACGAAATTAGTTAACTATTAACAAATTCTATATCAATATGCTATATTTTGGATGTAAGTATGTTTATCTAACAATAAAATTTGATTTTCATTAAAGTTTGCTGTTTATTAAATAGTTTAATGTTGGTGCGAATAACAATATTTACAATATTGTGCACGTATTTATGTTTTTCTACTTTCGTGCGACCCAATAATTTAGCTATAGATATTTTTAATTGATTTTATTAATATGTTTAGTTATCCTTATACGATTCTTAACAACTGCGCATTTTTAAATATTTGATATTTCTTTAAATTTACTTGTTACGGTATCCATAAAATTATCCATTTAGATGATTTTACCTGTCTGTAAATTAAGGTAATTTTAAACTAAGCGACGGTAACTTTTTAATTTATAATCGTCAAGGCTGTTGATTTAGGCCAAAAAATGTCAAAAATTAAGAAGTTTCTAAAACAGTTACAATTATTTTTGTGCAGCAAATAGTTTCTTTATGATTTTTTTGTCAAAATCAAAACTTTAAAACGCTCTACTGAAAAAATTTGCTAAATGTCGCTTAGATATGATTGCCATTCAAGCGTCGATATTATTTTTATTAATTTCGTTGTATTTGTAACTTTTTTTCGTGTTATTGAGTTATTTGTTATCATTTTAGATTCCCCATTTTTTTTTTGTTTTTGCGGAGAAAGTAACTTATTACTACCGATGCTGTAAATACAGAAAATAGAAATGCATGAATACGTGTTATGAATAGACGCAACAACTGGACGCCAACAAAATATTCGAAAATATAAAAAAATGCTTGGAATATAGTAAAAACAACAATTTTGCTTTTCTTTAGAAAATATTCCTACCTGTCAAACATTTGATGTTCGTCCCTTCGTTTAGAAATCAACTAAATTTACAAGTTAAAATATCACTAAAAGTGGAGTTTTATTCTTCTTGTTTTGGTTTTGAATGTCAAACGTTGAATATTCGTCCCATCGTTTAGAAATAAATTAAATTTAAAAGAATACTTTAGTTCTTTTTATTTGTTTTTGACATTTGACATTGACAACCAACAATTTATGATCGCAACTATAATATTTTACGGACTTTGGCGGGAACTTGGGCGTAAAGGTTGCGTTGTTTCGGTTGAATTTGATTTTTATGTGCATGATGCGGTTTGTTCAGTGGCCAATAAGGAATATATTCATTTTTATCATAATACTAGGTGTTTCTTGCGGCTTCATCCGCGTGTAAAGCCTTTCCGCTAAAAAAAGTCCCTATGAAGAGATTAAAAATATGCATTATTTCCATGGGGGTAAATTACCGGGATAATAAGTAGACTATGTGTTAATCTAAGACATGATCTACTAGCGTGCCATTTCATCTAAATCCGTTTTGTTGTTTCTGTGTTTACTTCTAACACACATGTAAATATCCAAATATTTTTATGAACTTTCGCATTTATAATATCATCACAGGATACTGAAGTAGATATTAGTAAGATTATCGTAATTATTAATTTTAATCAATAAAGATTTTTTATCAACAACTTTAACAACTTATTTTATTTTGTTTATTCCCTAATTTTCCTGTACGTATGATAAAATAATTATAGACATATATAATTATTTTATGATATATGTGTCACCTATGTAATGTACCTATATGCTGAAAAAACGGCTAAGCGCCAGTAGAATAATAAATAATGTGGTCCGCCATACTAACGCACATAGAATCGTCTGGAACAAACACTTTTGCTTGTTACGCCATAGGGGTGAAAAGACGAACTAAATTATTGACAAGTTAGCTCTGTTACGCTGTAATAATGCCATTCACCGCTAGATGGATTTTGATTGGGGGGAGGAGCAATCGTTATATTTCATCCCCCGACCCCCCGCATTTAGCGACGCTACGTTCTAAAGAGATTTTGGCTTGACACACCTCCGCTCTTCTTCTTTTCTTCGTGATTGTACAGCACTCGGACGCGACGTACCGACTGAGAGGTGATTTATTGATTACAATTTGTGTGTATCACTTATCACCTCATTGCAGCATTGATTGAGTGGCAGTGCATGTCGGCCGTGAACTGCTGCCTCGATCCTGAAGGTCAAATAAAAAACAAATTGATATCGTGAAACTGAGGATGAAGGTTCGCTACGTTTATTATTATTCATTAGAATTTAGTTCTCTTAAAAGGTTCAACTACAACAAATTCCTCCAATCATGTGAATAATCAAACCAGCATTTTTTATATAACACCATAACGTAGGGCGTTATGTACTTATTTTAATTCGTTGTGAGGTGAAATCAATTTGTTGTTCATTTTGATGTTTTTCATCCGAGAGGCTGCAGCTATCTGATAGCCATTTGGCTCGGGATCTTGTTATGAGGAAATTCAAATGGTTTTTTTTCGTGAATCAGAGAGTCGATCCGATCAAAAACGATGTGATGCGGGCAAATGACGTCGAACGCTGGCCCGTAGTCCGGTCAAATTAATTACACACATCGTTCAAACGCGTTGTTTTACTTTTGTTCGAAATCTTTTATAAATTGGCTGTTGTTTTATTAATGCGTTAAGCTCTATCGTCGTTTGAGGCAATAATGCTTTCGTTTAACGCCGGCTTATTTTTTCCTTTTAAACTAGTGTTTTGTCCGTCTTCTATGCCCAAATATTTATATATATATGTATAATTTTCGCACAAAATGTTGTACTTAGTACTCGAACCATTCTAATTTCTAATCACCGTACATTACCGACAAACATGAATTTCTGTTATTTTAAGTTTACCATTCAACTATAACTCTACGAACCACTTAAAACTTTTTAAACGCAAAATATCGATATCAACTTGTCCGTAATAATTTTAATCGCTCAGTTTAAAGTGCTCTCAAACGAGCTTTCCATTACTAATCCAACCTACGTCATGTCCACACAAATAATATATGTACTTCATAACTTCTCTAATTAAACTTACTTCATGAAGACCAGCTCAGTATGGATTCTACACACAATCCAATATAGGCTTTAATTCCACAACATCAAAGTTCGAATTGCCTCGATTAAAAATTCCGTATTAGTAACAATTCAGTGCTTCCTTTGGGGGTCTGGCGACCCACTTTGCTCATTAGAGCGAAGGTACCCCGTTCGTAATTATTACATGGTTACGGTGCGAGGCTACAATGGCTCTGTTATGGTATGTGCTCATAAACTACCGCGATCAAGGTTAATATTAGAATTGTAAATGGGGAAATAAGAGTAGGGATGTGGTGTATATAGATTATACATCACAGCTTACGTTCATATTTATTTGCTTTCGATTTATAATAAAGTCACTTTTTATAGAGAAGGCGGACAAGCTGATGCGTTGCCTGACGGTGGTCAATTTTACGCATGAAATTCTTTAACACGAATCGTAGATATAAGTGTATAAGTTGCATTTACCTTGAATGTTTATCATTGACTTTTCAACCGCTCGATCATACTAATCTTCACCTGTATTGTTTGTTTTCTGTTTCGTACAATATATCTTATCTCGGTGGCGTCTATATGTAGTTTAAAATAAACACACGCTGCGATAAATAATAATTTACGTTAATACCGAACTACTTGTAAGGCTGGACGCACATTTACAATGTAGTTTCATGACGATTGCAAAGATATATATTATTGTAATGTTCATGCAAACTTAGCAAAACTAAAATACCATCTAGGATAGTCTTAATCTCATCCTAAGAAACAAATATCTTGTGACGTGGGCCAGGATATTTCGATGTCAATACTAGTACTAATATTTGAGGATCACAAATATTTATACCGTTACGGCATCGCTCGTGTGCTCGCTTATCTACAATGTAATTAATAAATGAAACCACCATATTGAAAAAAATGAAATCCTCCTAGCCAGTTTCGGCCACGGCGGCCAATCTCAACGGAGATCAGCCAGGTACGCAGGAGATATTATAGTGCACAAGTGTGTGCGCAATACACAGGTGCACTCGCTATTCCTTCACTCTCATAGTCCGGTGAGACGGCAATCCGACATGACCGGAGAGTGATCAGGCGCAGGACCAACGACTTTACGTGCTTTCCGAGGCACGGGGGTATCACACCGCCAACTTCCTGACTCCGAGCTGCGACTGAGTAAATTTTAAGATGGAAAAACCCAGTCACAATTTTTTTTGGCTCGACCCGGGATTCGAACCCAGGAATTCAGCGCGCAAATCGTACTCGTAATGCGTACGCAATACCACTACGCCACCGAGGCAGTCAACCATGCCACATGTCATTAATATTAAGCATGTCAATTATCCAAAAATATTACTACCCGATGTGTGGTCACCCTAACACACTGCCACCGAATGGATGCGTGATTTATTTGCGCTTAAAGTATTGACCTATCGTGTCTCACATTATTTTTTTGTTCTTTAAATTTATTGGTGATTTTCATGTGTTTGAAAATACATCGTTGAAGAGATTTTGTGAAAATATTGTGGTGTATTTGTTTTTTCAAACAAGTGTATTTTATTGCCGTGATAACTTGCAGGTTTGTTGCTTAGCTCTTATATCTGAGCTTATTTCGTTTAATATAATAAAGGTTTATTATTCTTACTGCTTTGTTTTAGCCGCCAGAATAGTTGAAAGTCATCCTAATTCCGGATCTGCATTAATAATTTTTTTTTATAATGAATTAGTAGAACACTAGGAAATAATTCCCAATTATCAAAATTTACAGTAATACACTTTCGTAGTAAAAAAAACACTATGAAATAACTAAAAAAAATATTAGGTTAAATAATAGAATACAGACAAAGATTTCGATTAGGTAAATATGATTTTATTTTATTAATAAACATGGTTTTTCTTCACATTTACTAACAACTTACATAACCGCTGATTTGATGTTATTATTTCTATAAGAGTTTTAAAAATACTTTGTCTTAAGGGGATTTTCAACAATGGCGTTATCTTCGTAATCAATCAACTGGCTTCACATAGATTGTGTTTATCGGCTCTTGTATCTAATTCATTAATTTGTAATGAAACCTCGTGTAGGAATAAATCAATTTCTAGTATATGGCGTATAACAAGAGGGTATGTTACTCGTATAATGCGTAGCAGTGTGCACGAGTTTAAAGTGTAAAATAGATATCTGAACTAGATGAGAGATCACTCTTATGTGTGAGGTCGTCCATGGGTCACTGCTTTGTTTATTTCAGCAGCCATGCAGCAACCAACATACGAGAACTGTTGTCTGTTATTTCAAAGAATATTAAAGTCAGCGTAACTAACTAGTAATAAGAGATTCGGCATTTATTGACAAGGCGTAACATTTTTTTTTTGCAATACTTTGTTCTTTTATATTTGTTCCTACGTAGTATTGTCATGCTTTACTTACAGTCAAGCTTATTGCCAGGACCCAGGACACATATCGGTGTTCTAATTCAGTAACACAAACAACGCACATTTTTGCCATTTTTCCCGTTGTTACATTCAAAATAGTACTTTAACACCCGCAACACGCCAGTTGATTTAAAACTGAACAAAAAGCCGACACACGAGAGCGCGTAACAGCTGACCGACAGGATGCCGAGTATTGGGCGTTAATTGTTCGCCGAGCGTGCCGGCGTTTCCGTTGCAACGGACTGCACTTACACATATAGTATAGATATGTTATTGTTTATGAGTGGAATGGAACACTATGATAATTGGGACAAATTTCTATGAAAGTGTGACTAGTAGTTATTGAAAGTTGTGCAAATTTTTGTGAACTATATGCAATAAAATTCGTGGTTGAATGGGCCTTGTTAAGAGTATATTCGGGCTTACAAAATTTGTCGAAATAAAAATGAGCCGTTATTTAGATAGGATAAATCTTTAGGTAATAAAGGATATCCGCTACTTTAAGTGATGGAAGTCAGTATTGATAAACGGAATCCGACGTAACTCAATTTGGGCCACCCCTGCACTGTTCCTTCAATAAGATTACGGTAAAATTCCTGACAAATAAAATAATGTCACTATTGATGTTATTCAATGCGACATTATGCAGTGACTTGTAAAAAGTAGAGCATACAAGATACATACAAATCGAATAGAGATGTTTACCTTCCCGAATTTACTGTTTCTGGCGTTCGTCCATTGTAAGCTTTCGCATATATTTTCACTCTAACTGATATCAATTAAACAGAAATACCATCGGCTTGTTAAGGTAACGTATGTTTTAAAAGCGAAAATATTGCTCTAGCTAATTCAATAGTAAATGTTTTAGTAGGTCGCCATCCCGCTGTTAAGACTCAAATTGCATTACACTAAGATATATAAAATTACTGTTTTTGTTGGCGCGAATGTAGATACTATGTAGGTAATCAGTATTTTTGAATATTGCTTGAATGTAGTTACCGGCTTGGTCGAGAAATATCGATTCGATTTTTTTTAAGCGTAATAATCTCTAACTACTGGACATAATGAGAATTAACATCTGATGACGAGCGCAGTGGAATGCCACACAGTACTTTGTAACTCAAGGTGGTGGATGGTGTTGCTACTGTTTATGGGTGGTCGTATCGCTTACCATCGGCGAACGGCTTGCTCGTCTCGTCATTCAAAGCCATAAAAGTTTCATTTCATAAAAACTACTTAGGACTTAAGATACAGCTTCCTCTCATGTGGATTAAAATCCCACATTTACTAGTTTCCAAACTTACACAAAGCCAACTGAGCTACGTGTTCCTAAATGTATCTAAAAGTTATTTCGATTTGATTATGTAAATACGTAACGGCATGCTCTCCCCTGGCAATCCCCTAGCAAATGTTATTATTGCAACCCCTAGACACTACGTTGCGTTTTGAAACTGCGTTCAATAATCTGATACATATCTTGATGGAGTATCTTTATCTGTTGTATGCCAGAATTCATTTTTTATCGTGAAAATATAAAATATTCGAAGTTGATTCGAAGATAAGAATATTGCAGTAAAAAATTGAAAATAATAAAAAACCAACCAGTTGATATATTGCTAAAAATAAAAAGTTTTATTCAAAATGCACGTGAATAATTATATGAAATAACATCAAGCAATACAAGTGCGCTATATATTTACATAAAATGTAATAATAACTTTTTTGCGTTTATTATTTTTTCGAAAAATATATTTCTGTCTTATAACTAGTTTCAATTCACAATTTCATAAATAGACCACACGTTGAGGGGTGGCTGTCTCCCTTATGAAAACGGCTATAAAGTGACAATTTATTGGTCATATCACAACAATAGCACAGTGCAATTTATTACGTGATAACTCTCATTTTTAATATTCTTTGTTTCGTTCGGAGATTTTCGTTCATCCACGTGGATTTAAGGATTCGTTTCATGTGAGATTAAATTGTGTAATGGCTTTAATAGTAGAGTTTGAAATACTGATATCGATATATCGAATAATGCATCGTTATTCGCCTCTACGGTTTATATATTGAACAAAATTAGTCACAAAGTACTGAATCTATTGAGTTATTTGGGAGAAAACTGATTTATTTTAGCGCGTGTTTTTGAAAGCTAATGGGGAGTGTTGTGACTCGATATATATGTCCATACCAAGTATATATGGAAACTTCTAATTAGAATATCGATAATTATACATCATGAGTCAAAGCTGTGATCAAGCATCAACAGTTTTACGCCATCGATACCACCATTCGCAACATTTACACAGATTTATGGGTGTGAGTGAGATTGAATAGATTTAATGGTAAACAAATATTATACATCGTTTTAACCTCTCGATACGCGAGAGAGGATCAGTGACCGAGCGTCTCGCCGACCGGAAAATACGCAATTTTATTTGTGGTATGATTTTTGCGGATTTTACAAATGTTGTACTGGATTTGTGTGAAATACGACCGCGAGGAGATGAAACTTGTGTTTTGTTAAAGGATTTACGATCTAATTTTGTATTTACGGCTTTAAGAATTCACAGTTGGGAGAAAATAACTAGTATATTTCAACCAATTGAACCTATAGAAAATGTCATAATTTTACACTATAGCAATCAGATTGTTCATAATGCCTGTCGTAGAGACATTTTTTAATAAACCTCGACACTGTCGTCGTTATTATGGATTCCAGAATAAATCATAAACCACAAGATATTTACAAGTAAAAAATACAGTATTCTAAGTCTTGAAAGCTTGCATACTTTTTGTAATATAAATATCTATACATATAATAAAACAGCAAAACCCAGTGTGTCTATATATTAAAAGA
Organism: Lapara coniferarum; assembly: GCA_949316025.1. Taxonomy (NCBI): domain Eukaryota; kingdom Metazoa; phylum Arthropoda; class Insecta; order Lepidoptera; family Sphingidae; genus Lapara; species Lapara coniferarum. The sequence continues at coordinate 40,734,641 of OX438919.1, read as the reverse complement.
AATGTAATAAACTGAAAGGGGTGATTAAAGGAGAGAAATAGAACATAGATCAGCTATATTAAGAATTCTTTTCTGTCTTCCTGTCTGTTTTTGTGTTTGTTGGCGCATATCTCCGAAACTACCTAACGGTTAAAACTTGTTAGGATTAAACTACTCAAGTGGAGCTGCAGTAGACGGCTAGTAATATAATATACCTAGACATCTACATAACCTCATTACCAGAATAACCCTCCAAATAAAAAATATATTTTCCCAGACCCAAAGTTTGCAACATGCATTCTGTACGCTCAAATAAGCACGGAGGGTGACTTAAGGGATGCACCCTTACATCGTCTCACAAAGGGACGTGTGCCGTCGCGTGCGAATATATAGAGCGTACATGCATGTCATTAACCACGCCACAAGATGATATATTTATCTGACATGCCGCATCTGAAGTTGATGTTTTTATACATTCATGTTCACGAGTGAATGAAGTGTAACGCGTGAGTATTGGTTTTGGTCACTCGGTTTTTGTATTTTCTCGCAAATTGTGTGATTGGAAATATTTTAGTTGTACCAAGTCCTTGTTCTTAAGCCTAGTCATAGTTATTTTAGGCAGATAAAATGTAGTAACTAATTTTTAAGACAATTTAACTTGATAATTTTGTACAATTTGACACACTTAAAAAAATAAACATTTTCTGGGTTATCTAGTGCTGTGTACAACATAAAAACCGTTCTTTTATTACCATCATTACAAAACCCGACAAAGTCACGTTTCAATACGCAAAACGCCATGTCAAAATTATATTATAGCGAAATATGATGATGCAAAACGTATCGGGCAGATATAAAGCCGTTGATTAATTTCATCACTCCATTGTAGTGGCTCGGGGAGCGTGACACGAGCATGGCTGAATGTTTTGTGCAACGCTTTTGTTGAAAAAGTAAAAAAAAAACATACAGAGCGAGTAAGCTTTGAGGCGAAAGGTCCCGTAGCAAAAAAATGGTGCAATAAATTGTTAAAAACAAACAAAAAACCCGACTGCGTCAATATCTGCCATCTGTATTAAATTCACCGAAGAACTGAAAAGATAGAAACAAGATTTTAATTTGAATATTTTATTTTGGTTTTGAATAATCTTAGTGTCAACTACAACTCTGTCAACTGAACACTGTCAAGTGTTCACAAACGCAGTCGGATGCATCTGCTCACTCAGAGATTTTGTTTCTCTACCTATATCGCTAACCAAATTATGGGAAGTGAGCGTTTGTGAACACTGTCAACTAAGATTATTCAAAACCAAAATAAAATATTCAAATTAAAATCTGGTTTCTATTTTTTCAGTTCTTCGGTGAATTTAATAATTTTAGGTTACTTTTTCCCACCAAAAATCCTTAATTTAGTTTTGTTTTTAATTTTGATGTAGGGGAGACCGGGGATGATTGGCGATAGGGGCAGGAGGAATAGCCGTCAATAACTCGGGCTATTGTAAAGTGTTGCGTTGTCCTGATATACACGAAAAACCGTTAACTGTTTACGAATCTTCACCGCAAACGCGGAACCGCAGGCTCACGTAATCTGGGAGAAAAAACGATTTATCGAAAAATAGTACCTATGAGTAATTATTTACCTCTTAATATTATTTGTATTGAAGCCTTTATACTCGATGCTATTTATTTTCAAGCAATTTAAAGTAAGAGTTTGGTTATTGATGATTATTTTAGTATATTTTTTTTATAGTTCGACACAGTTTTGAGGTACTCACATGTGGTTGAAATTTAAAAAGTTGTTTGGGGCTGGTAGACAAATTTTGTATTGGGGCTAGTTGACTACCTATGAAATGTACTTCGTAGTAATCGAAATATTCTTCACATGGAATAAGGTGAGTTTTTTGTCAAATTTATCAAAAGTGTGTAATTTTAAAACCATGTGGATTTACAAAAGATTAACTAATCGAAACAGTAAACTGTCTGCTGGTGGTAGGATTTTTATTTCCGTCCCAATAACGAATATCGTACAAATAGTGACAAATTATATGTAAATCATGTAAATGTTACTGACATTTTATCTCAATAAGGCACATTGATAATAGTAAATAAGTACTTGTTGTGTTTTCTTTCATATTATTGCCGTATTTTATACCAATCACTTCGTAGGTCAATTTACCCCAAGTGAATAGTTCACCAACCCCAGGCATGGGGTAGGTTGACATGATTTTCTTGTTCCACAAAATTGTTTTTGTACACTATGTTATAAACAATCGCGAGGTTTTTGGTATTTCTTTCGAAAGCTTATTAGTTTACCTATCGAACCTATAAGATTTTTTGACATTGAATACTAAAACAAAAAAATTATAAGCTTCCAAGCCGAAAATTGGTCAACTATCCCCGGTCTCCCCTACCCAGTGTCACTCTCACGACTTAGACGAATCTATTGACACGTTAGGCTCTAGGGCGTGCCAAAGAAATACATACACACACTAGAAAAACATAACCCTCCTTCTTTCGCAGTCAATTATGAATTCAATTCATAATTAATACACAAAGTTGTATTAATTATGAATTGAACATCTATACTAATATTATCAAGAGGAAAGATTTGATTGTTTGTTGATTTGTTTGTAATGGATAAACTCAGAAATGACTGGACCGATTTTGAAAACTCTTTCACTAATAGGAAGCAACATTACTCCTGAATAATATAGGCTACTTTTTATCCCAGGAAAATATTTTAATTACGGAAAAACTTTTTCATGTGGGTGGGTGGAGCCGCGCGCAGAATTCTAGTAATTAATAAAACTACTTGTATTAATATAATAAACAAGGCAACATTTTAATACAAAAAAACTCCTATGAAATCTATACTATCTATACTAATATTATAAAGCTGAAGAGTTTGTTTGTTTGTTTGAACGCGCTAATCTCAGGAACTACTGAACCGATTTTGGAAATTCTTTCACTAATAGGAAGCTACATAACTCCTGAGTGCTAAAGGCTACTTTTATCTCGGGAAAATATTTTTCTCCCGGAAGAACATTTTCACGCGGGCGGAGCCGCGAGAACTACTAGTCTGAATATAAAATTTTATTATTCCAACAAATTAAATAAATAAATAAAAAAATATTAATGCCAAATGACAATTATTTCACAATGGACTTTTTAACGCCATATAATTAAGAACAGTAAAAGCAGTGCATTCGGGGTTTTCTTGTTTTGACACGTTCAACCCTAAACGAAATGTCCGCCCAAATTTCGCACAATGGTCTGCGCATGCGCGCGTTGTGTGCATTGTGCAATAGCAAGGGTTCGAATTAAAAATCACCCCCGGTCTACGCCCCACGGTCAGCTTTGTGATGTATTAATAATTCCCGGATTATTCTCACGGGATTCGCGTAATGGTTTGGCGCGTTGCATTTTTTTGATGAGGCTCTTTACGGTCACTGGAGACTTTATTTTGCTTAGGAAGCGCAGGTATGTTTGAAGGTTTATAAGCACGCAGCATTACTTATATTTTACTATGTTAAGTAACAGGCATGATAGTCAAGCGAAGTGCTAATTAATTTTAATCAAATGTCGTTTGATGAACTTCATTACCAACTTCCTCATCCCCTAAAACTACAATTCACACACCCATCCAACCCTCAGTAAATGACGTAGAAATCGTAAAATAATAACCTATCAACTAGCTCCGTACATAAACTAATAAAGGAGCCATTAGCCAGCGGGGCTGATCATCAATCATATTTGTTACGCGGACGGAAAGCCGTTTTGCTGCGGCCATCGGATAATCGTTTGCGCTTGGATGCGAAGCATCGATCCGATTATACTTTTTATCTTCCATTTGTACTTTCCAAGGGATTATTGCTAATAGAGTTATGGGTTGAGAATCGGGAACAGTTTGAACTTTGAACAGTAAATTCTGGAATTATCTAGATTTCGTCTTTAATACCTTAGTACTTTGAACTAGCTTAGTGTTAAATTATTATTGTCGCAGCTTCAATAAAGAATTATATTCTAGATTTTTTGGATATTGCCATGGTTATACTTCTTTCGTGTAAATTTATTAATGAGGTGATTTGCATTATAATTACAATCTCCAACAGTTCTTAACAATCCTCCTTTCATCCATTGTTTGAAACTAGAAACCGCGACGCATTCAATCTTGTAGCGTAGTTTTTCTTTTAAGTAGAAAGCTCAGTACAATCCTTGCGACGTACAATTGTTACAGGAGACACACTCGGCCGCACACCCCAAAGTCTAAGGAGTCCTCTCCAGTCACTCCCCTTACCTTTGTGTCCACGCTGCGTGACTGCACATGCCGGTACATCACCTGTCTTTGTGTTCTCACGGAAGAAAACGTTTAAAAACGTCCCCCCTTTTGTGTTTGTCGCGGCATGTGTGATGATGGTGCTATTTCATACATTTTTGATGCCGCTTTTTAAATTGAAATTACTTTTTTCAACGTATTCACGTTTAGATTGTACGGTTGTGTTCATATGCTTTTCTATTTGATAGATATGTGAAAGTGTGTAGCCCTTTTGACAATTTGTTGCTGATTACGCTGTGTCGTCATTTAGGTCAATATTAATACGCTGAACATGTATTGATTGCAAGATATGTTTAACGATCCTTGCATGTTCTAATTTAGTTAGTTTACCAATAATGAATTGTTTCTATGACCTACTTATTAACGTAGAAGCAATAACTCAACGAAATTGTTATTTCAATGTTACGCTCTCCACAAATTTTCCAGTATCCATGTGAATCACGTAAGTTGGTTTTGGCTGACTGGTGATGCAATAAATCACCGTTTGCTATAATTAACAGTTCTCACGGTGCCACATCTCCTGGCTACGTCAGTGCCCCGTCACCGTGCAAATCCAGCGGAGGAGGAGATCACGACCGTTGACCATTCCCATGGTTTTCAATTATTATCATTCCCACGGCAACGTCTACTGATTCAGCTATTATGTCTGCGAGATCTAGCAAATTGTTAGATTTGTTTGCGGCCCGTTCTATTGTTTGATTGATATTGTCAAACCGATAACGTTTTATATCAAGTTTGCGTTAGATTCATGATAGAACTATTGAATTCATGTTGTCAATTAAACATTTTAAATCACCATTGGAGAGAGTTTTTATGAATGGTTTTAATTTTGATTTCTTGCCAGCTTCCGAAGCGTTAAATTCCGTGACATTTGGATATTTTACGAGTTTTCCTCGTCCATAAATCGTATACATTTTTAACAATATTTTTTAATAATTCAAGGACACGCCGATGATACGTAATTGAAACCCGTTTAATTTTTGTTATCTATACAAAAAAGTCTTGATAGTGCGAAATATAAGATATTTAAAAATTATGCAAAACACTCGCCGATTCGTAACGTAACACGCTTATAATCCGGCCTTTTGCGAAATTCAAAGTTGATATCCCGTTGTTTGATTGATAGATTGTAAGTGAGAAAGGTTAGAAATACTATGTAAATGTCATGGTTGGAAATAATAGCGTTTCCCTATTGTTATTCTGTTACTTACTTCTAAATAAAAGTGGTTTCCTTGACCGCAGCTCGTGTTTCGTATATTTTAATTACCATTTGGCAGTTGTTAATTAATCATCGTCGAGTTACGTTAGTGTATTTACGGCTTAAGGTCTGATTCAAGGCGGTTCAGTAAGTGATACATGCATTGACCAATCTGGACGATCTTATTATTTATTATAATGAAGTGTGTGTCTCGTTATGTTCGTTGATTTTGAGTTCTTGTTATAAATTTCAATGAAGTTACACATGTCATTTGAAGACCTTATTAAGATGTACACTAAAAGAAAAAATGTTAGGTATTATGTTCTAATTTTAACTGCAAACATGTAGAACACGAATAATGAAACTTAAACAGAAATCAATTGTGAAAAACGAGGAGCAGCTCTACGTAAATACCTTAACGCGGCCAGGATTAACCACGCCCCAGTAACAACACCGTACGTCCTCAGCTCGTAATTCATTCAAGGCACGTTTACATTAGCTTTTAAATGACTCTAAACACCGCATCTCCTAAACGGGGCCGGCCTGCTGCATGCTATTGCAATTTGTAATAATCTTCTTGAAGCGATCCCTGGCTAGTATTGCCTTGACCTAAAATCGTGAGCGGCAACCCGCCTGCTGCGCGTGCGCACCATTCCTAATGTCAGAGGTCCACCGAGCGCAATGCCAGATTTTACCGAGGATAATATTTAAATCTCAAGATACCATAATAAACTCACATAAAATACCTATTAAAGTACCATAATGTGCATATTTGCGAATAAAACGATGTAAATCATGAATTATTTTTGTCTAGTGCACGCTCAACATAATTTAAATGGCAATGACGCACGAATATTCTGGCAGAGGTTTTACTTATTATTATTAATAACGTAATATTTATGAGTATTTTCACTTTTGTGCGAATTTTGTTATCTCCCCAGTCTCGAGTCGGTCATCAAATCAAATATCCATGTTGTAGTGTAGTTTTGGTTTTTCGGTTTTATGGTTTAATACTGTCTGATATCAATGAGATACTTTGTTGTAAGTAAGACAAAAAATCATTAACTCTATGAAAGGAAATTTATTTAACTTATCCTCACTTATTTTACTTTCTATAGGTGTACAAGTGCCGACCATAAGTTGCAGATTTATCACCGCAGCACCGCGGTCGGTCGCGTAGCACCCGACATCGCAATGGGTCGTCCGTTTCTAGTGTAGAAAATGATCCACCTTAGGAGTACAAAGGTGCGCTTAAAACTTTCGATCGTGACAATGTCGCTCTTTGCGCTCTTGATGCTCTTTACGCTATTTTACCATCGATAATGCTGCGAGGATAGAAATGGAATTGTTTACATGCAAGTCTGTGCCTACAGGTGCGATACTGTTGTGACAAATTTGCTGAGTAGGGTGTAGATTTCAATAGTGCGCCTGTTTATCGTTTGAATGAGATAGAAGACTAATAGATGCGGGCGTTTGAAATGATTGCGGCATTTACTTTGAGCACATTGCAGTTTTCGATTCCAAAACAGCCAGATCATTATTCCCACTGTCTGTCGCACTCTGCTTTTCACAGCTGATGTGTAGTCCTATACGGTACGGAAGCTGTAGGATAGAATGTTGGCGTTAATCTTATACTCTGTCGTATATCTATCGAAACATATTAATTGTTGCATAGCCCGTGTTTATCCAGCATCGATGGTAAGGCTGCACTCGGTGTGAATCTTATCGCCATTTAGGTTACTTCATTACGTGTAATAGGTCACGTTTCTTTCTTATTTAGGTTTTTACCTCTTGTAGATTCAGTTCGGTTTATGAGGAAAAATGTTTAATTTCGTATTCGACTTTTGTACCTATAGTAGTGGCTTTGAAACGTTGAAGATGAGAGATCATTTTAATCAATATTGATTTTTTCTAGTAGAACTGTTGATATGGTGAAAGATGAAGCGATGTTCAACGATCGCCCGCATTGTGATGACAATTTTTCTACTACTACATTATAAAAATGTACACTCTAATATAATTTATTTCTTTCACATCAATAAGGGATAACATACATTTTGGATCTCCTCTTCCACTGACTTAAGAGAACTTGTAATCCAGGGGGATATCAAAAGACGCCTTAATCTTAACACCAGTATCAATTACACGTCAGTAAATCAATATTCAGTATCCTTTATAACACACCTTGTGCCATTTTCTTCTTGTTTCAATTTATCGATATTTACTTGTAATGGCTGTTATGTTCGTTTCGGTTTCTGAGATCTCGACCGCAATCTGACTCATTCAATCAATAACGCTAGTGCAAATCAATAAATCTCAACGCAACTTTGCCATCTTTATGTTGACATGGCATTAAGTAATGCTAGTAGTTAAAGCCACTAATGCATATTTTACGATCTGTTTGTTTAGGTGAATGTTTTCTGCTAATTAAGCTTCGTTGAGTCGTAATTATGGCATAAGACTTTTCCATTTTTCTCTGTCCTTAAAGGCAGCAATAGATATTGAATCCTTTCTATTTCTGGATAATTAAATTTTGTGATAGAATTATAATCTTCGAGGTTTGAACCATATCACCTATTTACTTAAAAAGTTTATCAAAGTTATCTAGAACCCTTATATTTTAATGCAGTATATACAGCCCTTTATTATCATGATCACTAAATATCCCGGTGTTTGGTAACAATAGTATATCGCAAAAGGCGTACGAATCAGCTGGATCTATAGCAATTAACATGTTCACATTGCGATCGACGATCGGGCACGGTGTGGCGTGAGTCACGACCGGCTCCCGTGCGCCGCCCGCCGCTCGACTCGCGCGAAATTAATCTGTTTTGCGTTCGATCGAGTTTTGCGTGAGATTTACAATCATGGTATGGGACGTTGGATTTCATGTATACACACACATACACACTCACGCCCGTTATCCCCGAAGGGGTAGGCAGAGGTGCAACTAGTGCACCCACTTTACGCCGAGCTTATTCCGTCCCATGATGTAGTAGAGGGCGAGCCTATCGCCATATAGGGCATTGGATATAATCAACTAATTACATATACATATACACTCACGCCTGTTATCCCCGAAGGGGTAGGCAGAGGCGCAACTAGTGCACCTACTTTTCGCCGTCATTCCGTCCCATGATGTGATAGGGGGCGAGCCTATCGCCATATCGGGCACAAATTCCAGACTCCGGACTGATACTGAATAGAAAAACTCAATATCCCTTTGCCCGACCCGGGGATCGAACCCGAGACCTCAGCTTTGCAGTCGTACTGAAATACAACTACGCCACCGAGGCAGTCAACTAATTATTTAATATTTGTATTGTTGTGTGTCAGATAGCTATCATAATATATGGCATGTTATCCCAAGAGACCATGTGATCGATTTAGCACCATTTGGCTGAGATTGGATCCCCCAGAGAGCTGACGTCAGAGATTCCGGTCATAAAAACTAAACTAAATCGTTTTTGCAACACGTGTAAAAAAGTACCGACCCCATGCAGGAATGGGTGGCATAAGGGCAAGGCCAGTAAGATGATTGCTGTATACGAAATGGATTTTAGTTTTAAGTCCTCGAAGTCATTGATTATGTTTGTATTCTTTGTGTGCTTATAATTCTTTTGTTTTTCCTGAATAATATTTACTTTTTTAGTTTATTTACACAAATCGCCCCTCATTATCATTACCTTGTCTACATAATATAACTTACACAGTATCTCAAACTATCACGCCCACTGGCCCGTCATGCTATGCGTTAATACATACAGCTGTTTACTTGAAACAATATAGCGTTTTGATAGCATTGCGTGTGTAAATCAATATACGACTTTGGTATTCCGTGTTATGGCATATTTGTTATGTGTCGCGTGAAGTGTACTATTTCAAGGTTAATTACTGCAGAACGATGAACATGTGATCATCGTGTTTATTTAAAGAATTGTATTGTTATGCATTATTGTCACGCAATGAAATAATTAACATTCACCACCTCCACGTGGACTAGATATTTAGACGCTTAAGGTCCAATTTCACCAATTTCTCATTTAAGGGGCGTTAATTAATCAGACATTAAAATTAACGCGAATGTTCAAGTATCGCGCGTTCCATGAAAGAACGCCTAAGATACTCACCGGTTAAGAGACGGTGAGACACTCAAAAACCTTAACAGTCCGTTAAGACTGTTAACAGGCTGTTAAAGTAACTAACAGAGCGTGATGAAATTAGGCCTTAACTTCAAGAACTGATAATGGTTAAAACTTCATACAAATTCATCAAAATATTTAGACCCTTATAGCTTAAAATTTTTGCATGAATTTCACATGGTAAGCGATCCAGGCAAATGAACTTTATTTACACGCTATTTGACTACGGAAACAGCTTAATTCTCTAAAGTAATAATCTAATCACAAAACATAATAGCTCTGTCATCGTCTTAATGAACAAACAGAACAATCACTAAAATCCAGTTTCCACAATATTGCATGTTGTATAAGCTCTTTATAATTTCTTTATCATATTACTTTTCATTTACCATATTGACGATGCCAACTGCCTGGACAGTTCCGACAACAGTTGGTGATAGCCAACCCTCCTTGTCGTTGTATATCACTCTTCAATATATATTGATTGCTTTGAAGTCAATTATTAGCTTACTGCTTTTGATGGCTTTCATTATTTTCAACAAAATGTTGTATTTAAGGTTGCCATCACAGCTGTTACTATAAAATACAAAGGCAGTTGTCCATCCAATGTTCCGGCAACTGGTCATGATAGCCAATCCGTCTGGTCGTTCGCAACCGTAATGATTCGAAGATTATTTTATCACACGCCGTTTGTTGTAGCTGTAGATGCGGAACTGTTTGTTTTTGGGACCAGTTTTTTGTTTTATCTTATCGGGAAACATGTTTGACCATTTCCGTCACTTCCTTTTATTAATGAAATTTCTGTCTCACGACAGATTTATACATCGATTTCATTTTGTTTCGGAAGTTGTCCGAGTGTTGATTTGCTATCTTGGTGAATGACGTTTCATTTGCTAAGCTTAGATATGCTATTTCTAACAGTACTTGTTCAGTTAGTCGACACGACTGTTTCTTTAGTTTATTCATGATTTCCTTCGGTTTATTTATCTACTTCATATGCTATGACATTTACCCCCAATTATTCAATATTTTGAAACGGCGTTAAACAATTTTGGGTTTAACTGAAATTTAAATTAAGGCTCAAAGATCGTACTCGAAACTGGTCGTGCGTAATCCGGAACAAACAGCACGTGTGCGACCGAGAACACGCAATGAAGAAAGCTCTTCGATAAAGCTCACGGTTTACGTAAGCTCAACTTTTTGTCCGAGCGAGCGGCGACGGCGTCAGGACATCTTAAAAGTGCGATCTTATCGCGACCGTTTCCTAACCGGTTGTACTATATCGATTGTATCGAAATCGAATCGGATGTTCTCCAAGGTATAGGCGAATGGCTGGGAAACGAAAATAGTAATACATATATATCAAAATGATAACAAGCAAGGGTGAAAATCATAGCAGCTTGTTCCTAAATTAGTTTTAGTATGTTTCTTTCATCTATAAGTATTGGTAAAGTTGTTTTTAAGTTACATAAATAAGCATATTTGATTTTTTTATTCTATGATTTAAAGAAATGTATAGTTTTGTCGATACGCACTCACGCACGCATACTCACGCATTTTATCCCATAAGGGGTAGGCAGTGGCGAACTAGTGCACCCACTTTTCACCTTGCGTATTCCGTCCCATGATGTGATGGGGCGAGCCTATTTGGATTAGAAAAACCCAATACACTTTGCCCGACCCGGGGATCGAACCCGAGGCCTCACTCAGCATTGCAATCGTACCGTAATACACCTACGCCACCGAGGCTGTCAGTTTGGTTCCCTATTGGATTGCATACATTTTTTTGTAATAATATTGTTACGCATCTTAGCTTTAAGCCTAAATATCAATGTGCATAATAATCATTACGCATAATTGTTTTAGCATAAAATAAAAAAGCATGAATACAAAAAGCACAACCATCAGAACGACTAACGTCAAAAAGCATAAATATCAAAAGTCATAAAAATAAATAAGCATCATTCATGTTTGGTTTTGTTTGAGTTGGAAACGACTTAAAGTCGGTTCTGGCAGTCGGTGGTTCATATCATATGCACCTAACACGCTCGTCGCTTCGCTCCTCGCTAACCGAATTTATTCTAAATACATGTTATGCAAAATGTGTAATAGTCTAATTCAAATTAGTCGAGCTAAAATTATTCCAATAGCTTATTATGACAAAAAAGTAGTAGGCGAAAATATTACTATGCGATAATACTAATATGCCAATACATATTATGCAAAGTCAATTATGCGAAAAAATAATAGATTAAAAAAAAGTAGGCCAACCAAAGGGATCCCTGTCAGTTTCGTGGATACATATTTTATATTTAGGAATTATGGAATTTTCGGGCAAACAGGCCTTTCTCATTAAAAAAAGCTATGATCTACTAACGGCTTATTTATTTCTAACACGATTTTTGTCGTGTCCGTTCGATCAGTGACAAAAAGTTTTAAATACTTAACAGAGCATAACTTACTCAACAATTACTTCATTCGTTTTTTTCGTCAGTCGTAATGATGTCTATTATTTAAGTTATCTAGTTAAGTGGATCTTCAATTGTTTAAGAATTAAAAAGCGACCATCCTCTCTGAAGTTGAGCGATGCTATAATAAGCGAGATTATATCACATTGTTTGCTGTGGAATTTCATTATTTTACGTTTCAGTCGGCTGAACGCGCCAATTTAGAAGTTTCTTGGATTGTATTTATTTTACTATAACATTTGTTTCGCATTTATTCAGTGTTAATTATCAGACTTATAGAATTTTTATCTTCATCCATCTTTTTAATTGCACTTTTGGACATGTAATTCTCTTTCTACACAAACAGATTTAGTACTGGGTACATTATCGTTTTCTGCATATTTCAATAATGTAATGTATTCTATGGCGACGCTGTTATATTTGTCGTTTAAACGGGGAAGGAAAATGTTAATATCATAGACGTGCCTAATGACGACTAGGATATAAACAGTTTCTGGGTCAAAGTCGACCTCATTTACGGACGATGCACCCGGCCAGCTAAAAATAACACAGTTTCATAATCTTGGAACACCATTGAATCTATTTCGACGGCAGTTTTGCAGATTAGGGCGTTTATATTTTTCTACTTTGGTAATTTCATTGCTGGTTGAAGGTAATTTAAGGTTGCCAGAGTCTGTAAGCTCCAATGTCATAATTATGCCGCAGTTGATCGTTGCAGGATTTGTAGTGGCGTGTGATAGTCTTGGAACCTACACAGGGCGAACTAAGAGGTAACTTGGACGTTCTATAGTACGTGCCATTAGAAAGCTTAATCTCTGTTTTGGCTCATTCCATGTATTATGTAATGTCTATAAATCAATATGGAAATATGTTGAATAATCTGGGCTTATTACTTATCTCCTCGATCAAATCTTTTGGCACAATCACAACTTTTAATTTCTCTATACCAATTTTTATCTGATGCGTTGGAATTCGTATGAGTCACTCGTTGAATAACAATCGCGGTATCGACAACACAATAACTTTGTTTATGAAATGCAACTTTTTGTACTAGAGCCGCCGGCACCAGTTCTTGATGTTTTTCCTTGTTTCCAATGTGTTTGTTCTCTTAATCCTTTGTTGTGGTGGCTCAAACGATGTGTACAGAACGTGAACCTTGGATTTATTATTTATTCATTGATATTTATACAATGTTCGGTGCATTAAAATAAATCATAATACGCCAAATTCATTTATTGTTTGTCAGGTATCTGTTGTGTGTAATGTTTCTTCGAGTGCTTGTATACGATGTTTCGAGATTATTGAATCATCTACCGCTTTTGTTTTTGGTATGATTTTACTGATGGTCTGTATTGTAGGCCTTGATCTCAAGATATAGACTTGAATGATCGGAAATGTATCAATTGTTTAGTTGAACAATAATTCCTGTATGGATAATCTTTGCACGAAACTGTCTTCGAAATTTAAAACCTAATCGAATCATAGCACTCATTGCAGATACCAAAGGTTTAAAGATAAATGGGTTCTAGATGGTATTATTTTTTTATCCGTAGTCAAACGGATTAAAATTGTAACATTGTAGTTTCGAGGAGGATTCCATCATCCATTTAATATCGAGTGCCTACTCGGTGCACAGTCTCGGTACAAAGCGACGCACACACACGTGTGTGTAACACACACGTTGCAACAATGCTATAACATTAGAAATCACGTGCAAGCTTTTGGGAGTGCGAAACGTGGTAAATAATGTTGATTTTAAATGCACAGGTGAATCTCTCATCTGGTGGTCGGCCAGCGGCTATTTGCGTGTTGCGCTTGCGAGTTGAAATGCATCTATTTACGTCGGAGTCTAAAATAGAGGGTGGATTGACGGTGACTTCCGTTGTTGAGAGAATAAATGGTAATTGATGTTGTGCAAGGTCGATGATTTTGTCGAGTTTTTAGTTGGGTGTTTGTGAACGTGATTAGTGTTCGAGTTATTGTATTAGGGTACTTATACACGAAATTAATAAATGGCGAATACGTTTTTAGAAAGAAAATTGTGGAGCATTTTTAATTGTGTTTGTGTTATATTTATGCCGTAGGGAAAAATGATCCCTAACATATTAAAGTAAAAAGGGGTTTTGGAATCCAATCGATCCGCTGCTCCCATTCAGGTTGCTGGGTAACGGAGCCAAAATTACGTGCATTTTACTAGATATGAATATGCAAAATAATCGTGTATGAACACAAAACGAGTACATACACGAATTAGACATGCATGTACACTGTTAGAATGCAAATAGATTTTTGATTAGATTTTCAATGTACCGTTTAGAACTGTACAGTAATATAATTTCACGCGTTCGCAATAATTGCACACGAAGTTTGCGTTTCGATTAGCGGAAAATTGTTGTTTAAATGCGGTTTTGAAATAGACTTGCAGTTAACGTTTATCTATTATAATCGTGCTGAATTTATGACTGTTGTTGATAAAACTGCAGCGACTATTAGGAAATGTTAGGGCAGGAATAAAGCAATCCGGCGAAAAAGTGAAGGATAAATTATTGGTCGTTTCTAACTACTACTTACTAACTACCAATAATAAAGGTATAGGGGTTAGCAAAAGCAAAACCTTTACTATTGGTAGTTTTAGCACGTCGATAGGTCGAAAATTTGTACGAAATAACTTGGTATCAGCGTTTTCGGGAATTCGTTTCCTAATGTGGTAAAGAACGGATGGAAATGTACATGTTACAGTTAAAACTCATTCTCAGTTACAACGCGTTTTGTCTAGTTAAAATTAGTTTTCACTAAATGCCTTAGTTAAAAATAGAATTCCCTAGTTATAACTAGAATTTACTGTTTTATATATATGAATTTTAGATAAAACTAGTTCTAACTTTGAACCTTAGTTAATTCTAGTACTAATACTAGTTGTATTAGAAAAGAACTTGTTGGTAACCTAAACTAACTTGTCATATATAAAATCCCTTTTCCTGGATGGGGGGGACAGAAAAAAGAAAAAAAACCTAACCTAATGTACTTATTGGAATAATAATACAGGAATGAGCGCGCGGGTAGCTAGATCTCAACCAATCATGAAACACGATCAACTTTGACCTCGGTTGAAACAGTTTTAACTGAATCTTTTCGACAAAACGTGTTTTATCTAGTTAGAATTAGTTTTCACTGATAGTCATTTTTACCAGCAGTTAATTCTAGTATTAACAAAGGCATTTATAGACTAGTTTTACTTTTATCTAGAGAAAACGCGTTGTAACTAAGAATGGGTTTTGACTGTAGCATATATAAATGTGTGGATAAAAAATTTTGGAACCATTTATTTATATTCTTCTGTAATCGTTTTATAACTTAACTCAGATAGAAAAAAAATATTAAAACAAGCTTTTTAATTCATTATACGAATGAAATGTTTTGTTGTTACAGGTACTTGCTGTTGCTACCCGTCCTATTAAAAGAATAGTAAGTCAGTGAGTCAACATTGTAAGAAAAAAGAACTTTGACCTTATCTATCAAGTTATACCATAAATGTTGTTTGGCGTAATTGAAAGGATTGAGAGGGAACCATGTGTATATTTTTGAAGTGATTCTTCAGACATATTTTAATATACCATATATTCTATATATACTTAATTATTAAGTATGATACGTACTCAAATAAAAATGGATATAATGTGCTAGAAATTTATATTAACGATCAATTTGAAACACTCTATCAATAACTCTAAATCGAACAAAAACGCACTAACAGGACGAAAGCTTCATGGCCACGTGTATACATTATAGCTATTACATTTTATCGATTTATTTCTAGACTCAATATAAATATTCGGATTAATTTTTAATTTGGGTCATAAACATTATAATAATATTTTCTAAAGTTCTACTCCCCAAACATTATTATAGAAACTCGCTATCTCCTGTCAGTTATCCAACGCTACATGCGACAGTCTCGCTAGCATTTCTCTAATGTGAGTCACGTTTGTCGCGTTTTATTTTCGTAGTTTCGTATTTCCAGCCGAAACTGCGACCGTGATGATTCAGGACACGGGTATTACGCTACTAAAACAAATCTGTTACTATTTGGACGATTTCTGCTAAGACCCACGTTCCACTCCTGCGAAGTTGTTTATGCAGGACTCATTTGTCGGATGTTGGTCTTATTTTCAAGTAATTTATATTTGAAATCTTATATGCATTACTGTAAGAATGAAATTCGGATGCAAAATGTTGTAAACCTTCACTGCATTATAAAAAATTACATCTTTTTAAAATTAATGACCGTCAAACCTTTGAATAGCGAACCTGCACGATAAGCATCGGAATCGTGCCTAATTTTAGTCTATACAAGTGTCACTGCGAAACTATTCTATGCACGGCGCGACGCGGCTGCGCAGGCGCAGAACCGCATGATTTATGATCATCGCGACAGTGAAAGTATAATGCAACTAAACTGAATAAAAACTCTTTGTTCGCGTACCTTCAATGATTGATGATGGCCATTCAGGTGTTAAGTTGCTTTTTAATATGTTTTTTACGTTTTTCCCGCCGTGTGGGTCGATGAACCTGTTGCTCGGCCCTTTATGCGTTTATGTCAAATGTGTAGAAATGTTACAAAAAGCCCTGACATTGGTTCGTTATTAGCTGGTTATGTGAAAAAAATTGATTAGTATTGTTGCCAATTACGATTTGATACATAATGCTATTTAGCTGTGGACCAACTAACTCTCCTCGATATTTTTTTTTGCATTTTAATATATTTTTTGGTAAATTGCTGATATCGTTTAGAGATTTAAAAATTTCTGTTTGAGAGTAAAACTCGAAAGGACAGGGCAAAAAAAAAAATGACTTGAATTCATTATCATCAGCGCGTTGCAGTCCACTGCTGGAGGTTGGCCTCTCCTAAGTTACGCCACGGAGCCCAGTCTGCTGCTTTAAATAAAGTAATCAATTCTGTCTTTAGCAAGTTAGATACAAGGATCTCGACTAATATTTTTTTTTTTTTTTTTGTTGACGCGGAGAAAGTGACTTATTACTACCGCCCAGTGTTCAAGGGGAACGACTGAGCGGTTATGTTGGGTTCACCGTGCCTTACGACCCGACGTTGAGCCGCCCGGAAAGATGGAAAACGTCGGGCGACCGCCGGGCCGAGTCCCTAACCTATGTACACCGCACGGCATACCAACTAAAACTCCGCGGTGGCCATCTTCGGCGCATTAGGGACGGCTGCGGGCTTCCTCCGACTCACGTCTAAGTTGTCGTCCGCAACCGCCCCTGCGCGTACCGCTGTTGCGGTCCTTCTCCTGTTGTTGCGGGGGCTCAGAAGCCCCCGTACACCGAAGGACGCCCTTGGCGTCCGAGGCAGCGTGAGACACGCTGCCGTCCATCACGGGGGTCACAGAAGTTGGCTAGACTAATAGGTGGACGGCCCCTCCCGCCCACCCGTGACCCCCGGAGGCCCCTATTAGTCGCCTTTTACGACAGGCAGGGGATACCGTGGTGGAATTCTCCAAACGCCCCCAATCCACAGGGCGGGAGACGTCGGTCAGTCGTCCACCCGACGCCTCCTACGTCTCGTCTGGCGGCGGGAGGGATCACCACTGCGCTGGCGATCCCTCTCGGCACTCTCCTTCCGCGAGAGGACCGCCTCGCAGAAGTGGGCCACCGCCTGCCAGGCCTCCCGACCGCCGACCATGGAAGCGACCACGGCCGGCAGCGAGAGGTCTCCTCCGACGACTGCTCTGAGAGCGCTGCGTTCTTCATCCCAGGCTGGGCAAAACTCCAACGTGTGTTGGGCCGTGTCCGTTGGGCAGTTGTCACAATAGTGACACACGGCCGACTCCTCTATCCCCACCACCCGAAACAGGAACTCACCGAAGCAGCCATGCCCGGTGAGCACCTGCGTCAGGCGGTATGTTGCCGCTCCGTGGCGCCTGTCCAGCCATTCGGCAAAGACAGGACGCACTGCCTCTACGACCCTGTGCCCCCACGACGGGGCCTCCAGCCTGAGACGCCACTCCTCCACGACGGATCTCGACTAATATGCCCTCACGAAAATTACCCCACGAAAACCAACGCCGCCAAACGGTGGCGTTGATCTTCGTGGTCCTTATATCTTCATATCCTTTGACACAGCGGTCCTTTGACATTTAAAGTAACTAATGTTACACGATCTCATTGTCACCTAACCTTTGTCATTTCATATTTCGCAAGCTCTGTTGTATGAAGACGCGATTTTGTAGCCCTGTATAATGATTGCATCTATTGATTGTCATTGATTCTGTAGTCAATAATGCTCAGTTTACTCACAACATTCCCTAAGATACCCACGTCTTTAAAACATCATGCCATGATCAACCGACGGGACCCTATGTTCTAATTCCACATTTATTTATATTATACATAATAATATAGAGTATCTATCGCAACTAAGCCTCAGAATAAATCATCGTATATTTACTATTTCAAGCATGTAACGAAGAGGACTTTCTTGGCAAGTAAACAAACTTTGATAATATTTCTTCATGGATGTCGCAGTTTGAAACCTGGGTGGTATTGATAGCTTCTCAATAGTTATATACGCAACAGCCACAGGCATATTTCGTGAAGAGATTCAATAGACTCACAGAATACGTATAGATTATGATGAATGGCTTCGTGCCGTTGAACTTGAGCTTTTTGCTAGTTGAATGTACGCATAGTGTTGGTGGTTGTTACATATAGTTCGGTAGCTGAGAAATCGATAAATTTGTCGCAGAGTAGTTCTTTTCGTGCGTAGTACCTTGAATGGCGTTTGATTATAGTCTTCGAAAACTATATTTACTAGCTTCCTGTGATTATGAACTATAAATATAAAGCAGTTAATGTCTAATTTATCAAAAGCCGAAAAAACACGAGATTAAGATGAATGGCTTCGCAAGGCCAATGAACTGTGGCAAAATTTACGCACAACAGATTTCCGTGAATGTTAATTAGATAATGGAAGCCTTTCATTATAAATAAAATAAAATAAATAAATAAAATCATTTATTGGTCAAATAGGCTTATAAAAAAGCACTTATGACAGGTCATGACATGAAGGTAGACACAATAACAAAGGTACATAATAAACCAATGAAGTAATTTAAAGTTAAATATCGAACAACCAGCACGGGCTGATAGGTACAGAGGACACGGACATTAGGGACGGGAATAGGGCTAGGGAAAGGAGAAGTGGAGCTGATATAAAAGAAAGGGAAGGAGTATCTTTACATTACGAGGAAAGGAAACGCCACGGTCCTCGCCGGCGAGGATAAAAAGGTCCTAGCCTAGCTAACCTACCAGCCTTTCACTAGCTACCTAAGCGATGACGACCCGAAGAAGAAAGGCAGAAAGAAACTCCGGGCTTAATTTTTTCGTCATCAATTGTCATGATATACTGCATTTTTTTTTAAATATATATTTTACAGTATGATTATTACATAGGTTAATGCATACATGAATGTAGCCCATTAGCGCTTCAGGTATCATAAGATTAATTTTCGGGTGAAAGTTTGCACGTTTCGATAACATCTGGAAGTTTCGTGCCGCCAATGATGTATGTAGCCTCTTTGTTTTCAAGGTTTAGGAAGATTTTATAACATATCTTAGAAATTCAAGTGACTCATTTACCACTTTTGCACTGGTAAATCCCAATAGATTTGTCAAACGTTCTTCAAGTCACGAGTGAAAAGGTATCTTGTAGGCATGCGTGCGCCACTGTAGACTACGTCATCACTTTAAGATAATGGTCAACACAAGCCTATATGTTAAAAAAGTCTCGTCTCTTCTTTCCAACTTCACCAGTGATTTTGTTTCATTGTTTATTTCCCTTAATTCTTTCATAAAAATATCCACTAAGTCCTTACGAAGGTAACTTATTGTTTCATACTAATTGTTGGATTTCTGTCTCATAGTCGCCTCATAAGTTAATTCAACAAAAAAATATAGTTAACATTTGTAGAACAGCTGCCATATAGAATCCAACAAAAAAAAATAATAGCTTGCTAATTATACACATATGCAAAAAATAAAGCAAACGTAACACAAAAAGTTACTCCATTTGTTATTATCAAAATACATCATCTAATGCGTAATGTCAAAACACTTACATCATACGCTTTCGGCGTGTAAACTGTAATAGGCGTGAGTCACGGTCCATCGATTGCCCGAGACGAGTGCAAACAAAAAATTAACAAGCAATTAGCCTCTAAAACACACTAGTTGTGCAACCAGTGTTACGACGAGTCGTTGCACTTGAATGATAGAGACACGTTTCACTCTCGTCACGGTACGCCACGTCGCAGATATGCATCTGTTGTCTGTTCGTCACTCAATTGGGTTGTGACACGCTATTGTGTGTGCGTATTTTTTAGTTGGTTGAATGATGTTACAGGTGTATATTATTGAATCTCTTCTACTGTCGGAGATGCTACTTTCATAATATCATGTTTGGAAATTAGCAGTAAAAATTAGAGCACATATGACTTTCACATAAATTCAAATATAAAAAAAAATCGCAAAATAAATGTCAAAATTACTTTCTCGTTCATTTCCCTTATTAATCTAGATTCTCTGATCTAGATATAAGTATGCGTATTGCAGAAAAAATAAACGCGTATATCTTGACTACTGTCCCAAATAACACTACATTTTCTTTTCGAATAAATACTCGAAGATATTTCGCGAATACTTAATTCAACCTGTTTTGTTACTACACGCACCGTGACGTTGCATAATCGAAGTGTGTCTCCGCTAAGTAGTTTAGAGAGAACACTTCCTTTTAACATAAAAACACACTTAAATATAACATTAGGCATAATGAGGAATGAAATTACCATATTAATTAAATAAAATACGGATGGGTTTGACCGACTTTGGAACGTTAATCGTTTTATATTAACATCTTATTTACCTTCTACAA
Source organism: Lapara coniferarum (assembly GCA_949316025.1). NCBI lineage: Eukaryota > Metazoa > Arthropoda > Insecta > Lepidoptera > Sphingidae > Lapara > Lapara coniferarum. The sequence continues at coordinate 40,713,577 of OX438919.1, read as the reverse complement.
AAAACAGCTTATTTATATTTGCATATTCAAGTTAAATACAATAGGGATTACGTGAATTTGAAACATTTTATAGCCCTGTTCGTAAATACTGAGTTTTTGTAATCGATTATAATTTTCCACTTAATAGCTATAATATTTATTGTTATCGATCTTCGTTACGCAAACTAAATATCAATTTACTTCACTTTTTCCGCTATTAGTCATGCTTAGCGTTTCGTTTTATAATACCAGTGTTAAAGGGCCCGTAGAGCATCAATAATGCGAAAGTCTGCCAACCCGCACTAAGCCAGCGTGGTGGACTAAGGCCTAACCCCTCTCAATAGAGGAGGCCCGTGATCAGCAGTGCGCAGTATATAATACAGGGCTGATTGCATTGCATTGCATAACAGCATGAAATGGGCACTTGTTTTCACTTTCTAACAGAAGCAGATGTTTCGGATTGTCCAAAATGTTTGCTCGTTTGTCGCCTTTTCATTTGATCAGATCGATGATATAGACAAATGTTTGAGATGTTATGTCTCCGAAGAATTTTATGCGTGCGATCGGAGCACTATTTAACATAATATTATTTGTTTAACCGTACGTCACGTACGGCAATAAAGAGAAGTATTGCATAGTAAAATCGATTATTCCTCACTCATTTGTTTACAGAAAAAAAAGGAGATAAACCTAATTTAAAGTAAACGATGCAATAGTAATATATTCTATACAATAGTATTAGTATAATTATCTAAGTTAAATCCAAATTGATGTTCTTATTCCCATTCAATGTCAACAATGACAAACTGACTCATATATTAACTCATAGAAGATAGATATTTGTTCTGTGTATTAAACTGATGCGCAAATTTCATTTCTAACTGCTGAATGCTTGTCATGTTATTACTTTACATTATTTCTCAAGGGCCTTGGACATTAACAACTGTTTATTTCAATTCCTTGACGGAATATGATAAAACTTATTCTGCGGTTTTCCTTGTTCACAAATATGATGTTTAATATTCGAAAAATTGATTGGCACACAACAGGATTTGAAACCTCGACCTCGCGCTGCCAAGGCGTTGGTGCACGGTTGATTCACTGAGCAATAGTTAAGTACTAATTAATGGTTTACAGGTTCGTTGACTTGTTCAGGACTTTAAGATAAATGTATCTTTCAAGGATAAGACTTTCAATTAAAGTATTGAAAATCATGTTGATGTAATGAATGTAAAACTTACAGTAAATGAAAAACAAAGAGAATCATTAGCCCCAGCCCTCCCCTCCCCGTCCCCCTTTACTGCTCTGTCTTTTATCTGCTTTGCTTTATTTTGTTATAATTCTAAAGTTGAACTGGCTAATTAGTCGTCTAAATGGATTTAGTTGTATATTATTACATACTACATATGTGATTTCAAAATTCTATGTTTGGATGTGAATAATATAATTATATAATATTATGCTTTTTCTGCGGTCAATTACCGATCGGTAAACTGTAGTTATTACAACAGACCTTCCTTAAGTGGCTGACTCATAAAAACTATCTAAAATCGTTGAAATACATATAACCGATAACATGTACATCAATGGTCATCGATGGCTACGAGTGTATTGTCACGTACAAAATCATATTTTGTAATTTATGTATTTCAAGAAATACATATTGGTCAATAAATAAATGTTATTTTAATGTATTCTTCCTTTTAAATTGTGCATAATACTGTCTTACATTGCCCGTATTTAAATTTAATAGTGTCAAAATTAATTAAAAATACTCTTATTCAATAAAAATTTATGTAAAACTTATTAAACTTTATGGCACTTAAACCCGTCGTACTCTCCTTGCGCAGGATCCGTAAATATTAGGCCGTCGTTACACTAAGGAAGCCATACGAAGCAACCGAATTAGCATCGGAGACGGCGGAGACTTCCCACTTCCGCGCCGTTCGGCTCTGTTTGACAACTGGTTAATTATGTGCACGCGTGTCGGTTTCGGCATATGATTAGTCTTTTTGCGTACTTTGAGGCTAAATATTCAGATTGTTTGTCGGTTTTATAATAAAAATATCTGGATCAAGCGCTGGGGCGTCATTCATAATTGACCTACATTTTAAATGTTTTACAGGCTAAGGAAACTACAGCAGAGGCACGATTTTGTACTGTACTACAAACAGTACAGTATCAGTACAGTTTCAAAATACTGTACATTAATGTGTTATCTGCTGTATTAGGGGTATAATGCTCAGGTAGGTATAAGAACAAGATGTTTGTAATTCTGTGTTATTTCAACGTGGAAACTAAATAATCCGCGACTTTCTTTTGTTAGCCAATGTATCACCCACTTTGCTAAGTTGTCCTATATCGTTATTAAAACAAAATGTAATCAGGTTTTAAAACTTGTTTGGAAGAAACATCTTTTCTGTCTACTTGCCAATAGTACAGAAAACTGATATCTTGATGCTAATCCTACTAATATTATATACGCGAAAGTTTGTAAGTATGTATGGATGTACGGATGTTTGTTACTCTTTTACGCAAAAACGTATGAACGGATTTCGATGAAATTTGGCACACGGGTATATCATGTCCTGGATTAACACATAGGCTACATTTTATCCCGGGAAAATAAGAAGCGCGACTTTAATCCCGGAAAAACTTTTAGACGCGGGCGGAGCCGCGGGCAAAATCTAGTATTAAATATAATAGCTAAAATATCCGACGAGTCGATGCCGACAAGTCTGGCTCGCTTCATACTTTATACTAGAAAATCTTCACGTATTATAGTTGTCTTTGGAGATGCGAACACTAAGCTCCTCTAAACATGGGGGATTTGGCGGATCTATTTTATTTCATATAATATTAGTAGGATGGGGAGAGATGTACATAATGTTACAATCGTGTTGAGGAATGACTATACATTGTCTCAAATATGGTCCGTTATCCTTAATCCAGCTTTGACCGTCATACAAATTCCGACCGCACTGTATGACACTGTCAAGGCCATAGTGTTTTATTCTCCACTCGTCAACTATCGATGGAATTTGATTGACCCTAATACAGAAGTGGCATATTTTCGCTATAAAACTCACTAAATCATTCTATGAATTCATAAATATCAATGCAACAGCGAATCCGTGCCTTTCATGATGCCATGACACCAACACTCGTCGAAGCAAACGTTCCTTAACATTTCCTCACATCGCACTGCCTCGGAATACTAAATAAACAATACCTCAGTAAGTACAATGTACTTGTTAGTACTGTGTACATTCTTGAGGCGTAGTGAGACGTCGCACCACGTGTGCCACCGCATGCTATCAAATGACGTCATAACACGTTCAAATAGTTGTAAGTTATTGTAGATTTTATTGCCTTTAGCGTAGAGCCGCTAATTCGTTTGGCTTTTGTTACATTTGGTGTAAATTGGTTTATACGGCCTGTTTGATTGTTGGGCTTTGAATCATTCCTTATTTATAATCTGTGGTGATGTCTGCGAAGTAATTCATCTTTTTATATATCAAAGGAGTCGCGTCCTTGATGCCATGGTGCTAATTTTCTTAATATATAATGTATTTCATATCGAAAGTCCACTTCTTTGTATTTATTTCTTTGTCCACTTCTTCAGGGAAAAAAGTATTTATTAATGTAAGAATTTTTATGAAAGCTCATAAGCAGAGCTATCCTAATTGAGAATTCATATTATGTTTACTTTATTAGACTGCGATAAAGTACATGTTCACTCATTATTGTTCCGGGCAAATCAGATTGACAAGATATGTAAGAATGAAAGTGGCATTCAAATAAATTATTTAACCGCTTTCGCTTTGTAATAGTTTTTTCAACTGAATTTCCGTTTTCACAATCCATTTTTTTCAATTGTTCATATAACCGTCCACGTAACTAGTTCGATGTACCATTAATACTCTAATTAGCCAACCAGTTATGTGTGTGTAATCTGTGTACACACTTTCGTTGTCTGTGTGTGCCTGTTCTTTGAATTTTACTTTCGTTGATTCATTCCACTAACTCATTGAATACGTATTATTGTGTTGCTTCTTTGAAAGATTGCATCGGGTTAGTATTGACTTGTGAGTTTGTGAAACGATTTGTGATGGCTTTGAAATGGTTTGTGTTTTGATTGACAGTTAGATGTTCACTATCTATGTATTCATAACTTAGCTCATGACTGTATAACCGTAGCGGTAGGTTAAAACTCAGTATTGAAATTAGTGTTCCTACTGTTCTCATTTCTGTATAATTGTCTAGTATTGTAGCCTGTATGTTAGCCTATAATGTTTCAATGTCAGGCAAAGGCCTTCCCAAGATCCTTCTGTATAATTATAATATGTATTTTAGATGAGATCATGAGAAATAGAATTTAAAAAAATATTTTGATTTAATCATAATTATGTATAATTCAACGCCACTTTTTTTCTAAATGAAATAAACCGTATACGTAGATTCAAAATAAAAAATTTACAAATACAGTGTAAATTTACATCAAGACCTCGTCAGGTGGAGCATAAATATGAAAACTTTGACAGAGCTGACATATTCAACAAGATTGTTTACGAGTGTTGAATTAACGTCCTCATAACAATTCATATCAATGAATTAACAATGAGACAAAATATCAATATTTCTCCGCGGGATTACAGTTACTGCCGCTTTATCAATTTTAACGGCTTCATTTAATGCGACATTCAGCTTCAAGTGATCTAAATGACACCGTATTGTCTTGATTGTAACCGTGTGAAAATATTTGAGGACTTTTATTGTACTCGCTAAATATTGTTTTTTATTTGGATACATTTGTGTCAATGAATATTGAAAGAACTGCTTGTGGTATTTCTTTCTCGATGCAGCGAACGATGCAATGCGTTTTGCGATGTTTTGTACATATAAAATTATATGGCCTTAAATAATAATGACTTTAACCACTATGTCTCTAAAAACATTTACGAAAATATTTAAATTGCAAAAACGATCAAAACCAATTTAGATTGGGAAGATTGAACAAAACTGTAGACAGTTTACAGTTAAATAAAGAAAAAATATTATCGAACAAAATTTACAACGATGATACAATCGTTTCACGTGTTCGGAGCGAAATAAAAAGCAGATTACCAAACAGAATAACAAAATGTGACTATAGTGAAACAAAACAGAAATAATTAGCTCGAAATTCGAACATTTAACACGATGAAATATAATGGGTCTCGCCTTGCATTATAACATTTGAGAAACTTCTTTTGTTTTACGTAATAATAAAAGCAGTCTATATCATGTCGTAATTACATAATGTACAATGAAGATTGTGAGAATTTTTAGCAACAATCACGCTGTGGCTTAGCGTGTGATACGAGATTAAAAATTAAGCAATCGTATTCAGAGTGGAGAGTTTTAAACAGAAGTTGTTTTGTTTTCATCCCAATGCCTTGTCAAGTCTTGGTCTTCTGATGGTAAGCACGGTTTCAACTTTAAGTTATAGCCCACCAAGATGTTTTCAATGTACAATGTGTGAAAATTATACTGTTTAACATATGCTTTCACAAGAAGCTCAGAGGAACTCACAAGAAAGTGAGGCAGAAATGCAACAGACGCATCCAAGGTTAAACAAGCTATTTCTGTCCGTAAAAATATGGTAAAATATACGATTATAAACAATATACAAAAACAGAAATTGAAAGCGGTCAAGAAAGGTTTGCATGATGGGAAAAATTTGCATGAAATAAAGCGCTGTCTTGGTAGAGGAAACGTATTCAATCAAAGAATGGCCCAAAATGTCTAGATTCATGAAAAACTACAAAAAATGAAACGCTAAACCATAGTAGTTATCAAAAGCTTCATTTTTATTAATCATATTAAAGAAAAAAAACTCGGTTACTTAGTTTTTACACGTCAACGAATAAGAAACGTACAAGCTCACTAAATCTTTTTTTTAATTCCCATCTACTTAAGAATGGCCTCATTAGTGCCGTACCGGCTAGTCAGATTCATTGCGCTTAATATTTTTTACACACAATTCTAAGTACTGTGTACAAATGTGCTCTCATGTTACGAGAAACCAGCGACTATGAGGCTATATGGTTGCTGCGAGAAACAAAACATGAGCAGTTCAATTAAACGCATGTCCCGAGACGGGGAGACATTTGAATGGTATAATGGTCGTTCACATAAAAAGGTTCAGTTTAAATGGAGTACCAGGCCCTATATTTAACTTATACGATCCTATAATTGGTATGAAACGTCTTCAGTATGGGACGATTGTTCTGGATAGATTGCGGGCGGAGCTATGGCCGCTGTTTTGTTGCGACACAATCAACTGTTGCCTTATTTAGTACAATATACTGAAGTTAGATTTCGTTTTTTTTTTCACAAAATATTGTATTGTTTGGTTATTTTATTTTATTTCTAGCGGCTCAAAAACAAGTAAAAATGTGACTATTTATTTGCTCAAATGGTTAACTGATCCTGATTAGGTCATAAACAATATGCTTTAGATGCATACATCAATATATAATATGAATTTAAAAAAAAACTTTCATACCATAATATTTTCATGTATTGTATTTGTGATACCACTTAAAACTAAAATACATTTAACTGTAAACCACTCAATGGGAAGCCCATACTTGTCAATAATATTTCTGGCAGAATAGTAACCGACTCGTAAAATACAATACTAATGTCCCGTTTCCTTGCAAATCCTAGATCGTAAATTTCATAATATCCTAGCTTTATGCTGGAAAGTGTGAGAATTTCTCATCATAACTTTAACATCGCGAAATATAAACTTAATGCAATCAGGATGCATTGCCTTCTTTAAAGACGTATTGTGACTCTTCGCTTAGGTGATTGCTACTTCTACGTACCTATTTGACAGTTATATGATTACTAACATCCTTTTGATGTCCTATCGAGTCTGCTTTGTTTGAAGGAAGTTGTTTATGGTTCAATTAAATGCGTATAAAACGCTCGAAGCCGTGTTTTTGGGTTCTTTTGTAAGAACGTGTTTATTATTTCCCGCTGTGGTCAAATCTTTGTGGCAACTCTCTTACTGGCGCCGGTACTGGTATTAATATCGTATAATATTTAAATCAATTTGCCTTATTGCAATTAATTCAGACACGGGCTATTAAAAATATACCTTACATTTGCTACGAAATGAAATTTTTATTTCGTTCTAAATGCTCTTTGTGTTGCAAAATGACAGATGGCTTTCGATCGTGGTCCTCCACTTTTATAATAGCCTCATATATAATTTTAAGAGCTTAGCTTGCCGTCGGGCCAGTGCTAAATAAAGGCTTTATAGAGAGGCAATAAAACGGTGTTCAAAGAGAATGAACGTCATTAATAACAATTAAAGTTCAAGTTGTAAAATTAATAGATAGTTTTAAAGATTTTATCGATTCAGCAACGCGGACAGTAACTGGTCCCGATTCAGAACGGAGCGAGTTTTACAAAAACAATTTCTAAACAATGAAATATGACCGTATTGTGTTTCAGCGCGAGCTTTCACTATAATTGTGATATTAATTATTCAAGAGCGACCCGCTGTGAAATTACGTCGCTCCATTATGAAACTTCCTATTCAAGTTGATGAACGACTATTCGGACGCGGCGTAAATAATTCGTAATGATACCGGGCGCTTGTCACACGTTAAGTTTGGCTTGAAAATTTAATAAGACGCCACTTTACACATCGACGGATAGATAGAACACGTTCTAAGAAATAGTTAATGCCATCTCGAAATGTGGCATCACAGACGGTGAGCTCATTTAGCCACTGTTCCACTTTCGCTTTGTGTTCGCGTTTTAAATCAATGATGTTCTTGTTTCTGTGTAGATGCGTTTTTATTATGAATGTTGCGATCAAGAGCGGCACATTGATTAATCGTATTGATTTCAATTTCTACCTTTGACCTTTTGATATTCATTTTTTATTGGTCCCAATTTCGTTTTTTCGTTTCACTATCAGAAGCTTATCTTAGATGTGAACTTTTGCTTCTGTTATTCGGCTTTCATTTTCAATTTGTGAAACGCACTGTAGAATTTATGAAATTTTGCTATTGGATTTATGGCTGGTATATAACGAAGCTTAAACTTTGTGTCACAGAACGGAAGTACATAAATACATATGCGGTTTTTTAAGTTCTAATATATCAAATTGAATCCATTATTAAGCAAACGTGATTAGTAATAATCCACGAGTACGCTTATTACTGCATTTAGATGTGACACATCCTTATTTATTGAGTCGGTTCACAATGTGGGAAAAAAGGCGGCAAGCTCTCATGAATCACATACTAATGTTCATAAAATACACTCGGAAATCTACATACTGATATATACAGATGTATATCTTGTTTTAAATAAGTAACCAGCAGTAACTAGACATGTGGAAAAATGACTTTTTTAAATATGTATCAAACGATCAACTACTTATTGTTTTTGCTGCAAAAATATTTTACATCAATAAAATGTCAATGTTTGGCAATCAATGTTTGGCAGAAAGTTAATTTTTTGCTCCCTTCAACCTCAATCCACCAAGCATTATTTACTGCATCAAGAAAGACAATTAAATCTCTGTATATTATAATTATCATACGATGATTTATGTTCTCCGTACCTACATAAAACATCAGTTAAATCAGTCATAACAAGTAATCGTTCCCATATCCGACTTCTCACCATTCACAAACAAGTATTTTGATACAAACTCTATAACACCCATTAAAAATGACCTCATCAATTAATCCGTGTACATGTTATGTGGATCTGTACATCTCGGTACATTTTCAATGGGAGCATTTGGCATTGGGACGGCCGTTAATTGCGTTCGTGGATTTCTAGAGGCATTTCGTTGCGCAACAACGTTCTATATATTGTTGATATGTGTAATGTTTGCTGGATCGTGTATGATTTCAAATTTATCGATAATGTGTATCTTAGTTATATTACAATGAAATGCTACAATTGTTTCATAAATGGGATTTGATTTGTCGTTTAACTTGAGTAATTAGAAGTAAAAGTTTTATAAAATGTGAATTAAAAGATCGGATCAGGTGTTTTGAGTACCACCCTTTTAGCAGCAAGAGCAACTGTTTGAACAATATATAAATCCATTTTAAATGACATTGATGCCAAAACTAATAGCTATTAAAGTAAAAAAATACTTAAGGGAAGATGTCTAAATAGTAGCAGGCGACGACGTATTTATGTTGTTAGCCCGCTTATATATATAGATGTATGAGAAAACCCTATGTATACGGACACCGGTGTCCGTCGCGGGCCTTGACAGAGAAAATTTTACAAACATTTTATTTCAAACAATTGATATGAGAAGTGGACGATAGCCTAGTTGGGAATGAAACGGTCTGCCGAGGCAATGTCCAGAGGTTCGAAACCCAAGGCCCACACCTCTGACTTTTCGAAGTTATGTGTGTATTGTTTATCAATTATCGTTCGCTTTAACGGTGAAGGAAAACATCGTGAGGAAACCTGCATATCTGAGAAGTTCCTTATAAGAATTTCGAAGGTATGGGAAGTCTACCAACCCGCACTAGGCCAGCGTGGTGCACTAAGGTCTAAACCCCCTCAGTAGAGGAGGCCCGTGCTCAGCAGTGGGCAGTATAATAATACAGGGCTGGTATTATTATTATATTATAATTGATATGAGCAAATTGTTTTGCTTCTTAATAAATTCGTTTCTCCTGCGAGTTGTGCCCAATTATATCAATTAGAAACCATGTGAGTGTGTCTTCAGAATCTCGGTGATTGTCAAGAATTCATGAGTGTCATTTGATTGGAGACATTAATTTTAAGTCTGAGTATATAAATAATTTTTTTATCTCAAGTGAGAATACTTTCCGTTTTTTTTTTGTTTAGTAATAAGATTATTTTGATATCGTTTCCTTTTTAAAAATGATGTTCGAACGTACTAAATTGAAACCAATGGTTTCACATTCTCAAATGCTATGTGTTTTTCATTTTATAGTACAAATGACCTTAGAATAAATTATTGTCGGTCATATTTCTTACTAAATCTATTTTCACACTAACGCTAATCCCGTACTTCCCCTGAACGTATCGTTTCCATGCTTTATAGCTTGAGTTGTTTTCCTGTCTGTACGTCTTGACTTTAATACTTACGTGTGATGATTTTACATCTTATTTAGCTAAATTAGTTTTTATAGCTGTATTATTATTCACAATTTTGTAAATTTTACTTAAAATTTGGCAAAGTTCAGACAGGGAATAATAGATTTTGATTAAAAAATAAAGCAGGAATTTAGCTTAAAATTGATGCAACTGTTTCTACCTAGAAGATTGTTCCACGTACTTATACAATTAAGTTTATGCTTGTATTTCTTGATGCGTGGGCCTTGTTTTACTATCTCAATCAGTGTTATTAATAACATTATGTGTAATTATAGTTATTACAGCCAGATTAAGTCTTTTAGCTTGTAGTTAACTAAATTGCTGGAAATTACTAATACTTACTGAGTTCGCTTCACTTGCTAGTTGCTTCTGCGAGAGTGGATCGTCCAATTTTAACATTACTGTTTCTGCTTTGTTGGATTTTTTTTCTGTTAGGGCTCATATGCCGTATTTTTATTATTTTATGTTTTTCTATTTATTTTGAAAAGGATTGAAAGCTTGTTAAAATAAGTGGCATGAGCTGAACCAAGAATGGAACAAATTGCCGATACTGAGGACTTAGGTTCGACCCTATGCCCAAAATGTGCTTGCGTTTAAAATACCATAAATTCTTCTTGTTTATCAAATAAAATAATACTCAGTTCTGTGAATGCTTTTGTCAATCTCGTGGACATTCTTGATATATTTTTAGAGCGAAAGAATGGCAGACCAATATAAAGCAATAAAAAGATCCTTGACCTGATCGAGGGAAGCCAAGTATCGTCGTTTCGTGTTGGTAACGTCCTTGGTCGAGACTAGACTTATTTAGTTCATTCGTTGTTCCTTTTGTTAAAAATATGAAATGTTATTGTTTAATTGTTAACGTTATATTTTTAGTTTATTTCATTAGTAGCTGCTTCTTTATTTTTTTCTCTTGTCCCAAATTGCGCAACGATATGTGAATTATTTAAGTCTTCACTTTCCTAAACCAATGGTAATGCGGCTAAGCTGACCATTAATTTTGCAAACAGTTTAAGGCCTCCCGGGCTAACACAGAAGTCGCACAAATCTACGTACTTACGCCTCGGCAGTGACGCTGTGGCATTAATTCACAATTTACAGTGTCGAGACGTCGTTGGTGAGTAATTTCGCCAAGGCCAGAGACGATCCATTATTATTTATTACCTTATGAAATGATTCTTCCCGAGCTTCAACTGATTCAACCCTATTTTCAGACCTGTAAAGCTCATTTTTAATTATCACTCTCGAATTGAAATCTCTTTTGGACCCTTTACTACGACAGTGAGTCACATATGCGAATTAATGCGTATCTAAAAATAGTACAAGTGCTTGTATTAACATTTGTGTGCAAACAACATTAATTGCTTCGAGAAATTTCCTTTGTCCCTTGGATCTGATATTTTTTATTACACAGTAGCTTTATACCGTTGTTTTACTATTTGTTGTTGTGTTACAAATATTTGTTGTTCTAGGAATGTTTTTGGCACGCATCCGCCATAATGGTATGGTGTTAGTAAGATATGGGGATATTGCATTAGCATATGAAAGCTTTAGCTCTCTTTTACTTCCTATGTATAAAATATGTGATACAATACAACATGATAGATATTATGTGATATCAAAGACGTATCAGAAAACGATAAAACTTGAGCAAATTAAAGGCAGCTTAACAATGTAATTAGATTAAAATTATAATGTGAGAAATCAAAGAAGAGTAAATTTCAATTATAGAAAGAATATACACATATCAAAAGATATTCAGTACACAATTTAAAGAATTAGCAAGTCGATAAAAAGCTTACGAAAGCTTTTTGTCTTAGATTTATTTAATAATAAGAAAAATATTAAGTGATAAATTTATATAGGATTTTCCTCCTTTCCCCAATTCTTTGGTAATCAATGTCTTGTCGCGGCTTTTGATCACAATTTAGCCGACTTAGGCTTTTCAATAATTAAATAATTCTGATTAGCTTTGTGCTCCAGTTATTAAGTGATAATGATTTCGTTTTTTTAGCTAGTTTTTATTATCTAAATTTTTAAGGCGGTCGCAATGATTCCAATTATTTGTATGCGTGTAGTACCTTTATTGATTGTAATACATATTCTTCTTTCTTGTTTGCTTCTCGTTATACTATTCGTTTTCTGCGGATTAATGATTATATTAACAAGGTGATAATTCCTTTTCCGATAATATTTATATGACGGGAGGTCGGGAAGCCGCGCTGTCGCATCTGGGTGTTGCTCATCAGCACGAAAATCCATGGTGGGCTTTAAACTTCAGGGAACGTTGAAATAAGTAGACTGCAATATTGACTTTTCACTCTTTTAATTATACAGACATTTATTCACTTAAACAATTATAATTAGATGGAGTCCAATAATAAGAAGCAATTCAGAGCCAATGGGTTTGCGAATCATCACAACGTGCAACCGCTGTCAACCAGTCAAGAAGAATATAACATGACGTTCGCCAGCCATGATCAACGCAACTGCATTCGGTGTTACCCGCTCTTAGTAAATTAATAATAACAGAACCATTTGCCAACGATTAAAATAATAACAGAATAATTTATACCGCCTAAAATTAACTGATTTTCATTATTTAAAAACGTCACGCGCCGTTATATATTATATAAAAGCAAACAATTGGTACCTACATCAGTCATAAATAGAGTTCTGACCCCCTTTATAAATATTGTGGTTTGGTCTATCAGTATCAGTCAAGAAATTCTGGTCTCACGAACAAAAAGAAAGTAATGTGTACATCATTAATTGGTTGCCGAAAGTTTTCTTCTTACATTTTTTCTGTAACACGTCACTCAACACTTGTTCTGTTCGGGTTTGTTACGAGCTGGGTGTAATTATTTTTAGTGTATATATGTGTACCTTCAAAATATTATGTATGTATTTAGAATTGTACTAGAACGCAGCGGGTAATGACCGTTATGGGCGATACTACAAATTCATTTCTTAACAGTTAAAATTATTATTATAAACCTTTTTCTATTAACATAATAAGCAAAATTGATCGTCGTTTTGAATATCGCACCCATACCAATCACCGTCACAGACCCCTCCTGTCAAGCCGTTTTATATGTAAGGGCCCCATAAACCCCAAGGTACTTGAGCAGCTATCAAAAAATCTGAAGGGTCAATCCAGCGTTATTGTCGCAGAATGTGGAGATGATAGTATAAAAGACCTCGAGGGTATGCGATAACCCTTACAAAGTGTTTCTATAGACGAACTGTATTTGCCGTTTTCAACCTGTCATATACACGAGAACTCTTCAATTTTGCAAGGCGACGGAAATATTAAATTTTGCAGTGTAGGGTTGATTTGGGATGACGAAAATCAGCACATTAAGTACTTTGTTTCTTTTTTCGAGATCAATAAATTAATTATGTTAGTTTTTGCTGAAAGCCTTCAATAAAAAATTAAGTTAAAATTACCCCCGACACAAAAAACCTCTAAAAAGTAAAAAAATAAAAGTCTGTTTATTGTTTAAGTACCTAGTAATATTTTGACCCAAGCGTCGCGTCGTCGCGTCAGGGGACCGCTAAAGAAGTATTTTCATCTCCCTGGTCCGGAGTAACATGAAAATATATCACGAATACCACGCAAACGAAGTCACGGCTGATAATAAGTGTTGTACGTATTGTGGACGGGTGGCGCCCCGCCGGGAACCGAACCCATTGACGAGTCCGCGGCGCACACCTTTTTGTTTCCAATGGACCTGCTGTGCCGCGGGTTTGAGTAATGGCGGTAGTTTCTTTATGAACGTTATTGAATGGAGCTTCGAGTGTTAAGGGCGTTTTGGCACATGTGTTAAGTTTGAAGCTTGGTGTTATGCAGTGTTGAATCAGCAGTGGATTGCACGAGACGGAAAATGTTAGTGAGGTGGATGACTTGGGTTGGGTTCGATGCTCTCAAATTTTTCGACGGCGCATGCATTCATTATTATGGTAATTTTCTGTGAGAGAGTGGTATCACTCTTTAACAGCCGTTTTATCGAAATCATAACCAATAATTAACTTTATTAGTTTTATCTCAAATGCGATATTTGTTTAGTAATTCTTTTACGATGTCACATTGAAAGCTTTATCACATTGTCATATTACCTTGAATAATGTTATCAATAATCCCATCAACTTATATTGCATATTTGTGATTTCTCCTATTCCTCATCAAAGTTTGCGCCAAACACAGCAATAAATTAATATGAGACGCGTTTGCTGTCGTAATATTATTTAATTTAAAAATTACATAATGAACATACATGATATTTTTATACATAAAATGTCTGGTACGTCATTTTACTGCTACTTTCGGCTCTTATCCTTCCAATTTCCTGCCGTTGAGACGTTTTTGACAACCGAATGGCGAGACGAGCCCGCTGTTCATCTGATATAAGATACTGTAACTACTTATATAAGCCAAGAGATTTAAAAAAACTTTCAGCGGTTAGTTTCCATTGGAACTTCAAATACTAATCCGTGCTCCAAATATGTAGTTTGTAGACCTACAAACATATCTACAAGTCTCTCACCCCGTCTGTCTATACGCACATGCAAGTTCACCGTCATAGTCGACCTCCACGCTGCCTCCACCCTCTTTGCTCCCCTCCCACCCTCGCCGACTGTCGATGACGTCAACGCGGCTCATCCTGTAATCTCGTTTGGCCAGATTACCGAAAGCTGTTTGTTAGCAAATACAAGCGCAATGATTTGTTTGACCGTGTACGTTTGATTAGGCCGGTATTGTATTGAGTTGTGTTATTTTGTTTGCATGGAAATGTATAGCAATCGTCCTGTGTTTGAGCCAGAGCCTTTGGTAAAGCCTTTTTCTGGTTCAAGGTTTTTCTCCATTTTGCTTACCGGTTTCGATCCGCTACAATCAAACAATTGTAACAATTTTTTTCGCAAATATAGATATTAAAAAAAGTGAAAATTAACATCTCGTTTTCTCTCCAAATGAGCTTTCAAAGTTCAAACCAAATAAATGCGACACCATTTCGGTACACTTGAGACGTAAAACGCGGCTCCAAAACCCACCAACAAAATAAAATAATCTGGTTGGTGAAATAAAATTTTCGCAAACATCAAAATCAATAAACGTTGCACGAGCCGCAGTTTCGTTTCCACCCCGAGTGGCGACCTTCCTCACTGTGGAGGTCGTTGCCCCACGGCCCGGGTTGGTCCGCACGCCCAGCTTCCCCTGCGCCAACGTCGGCCGCGTTCAAGAGGCTCCGAGCACCGCCGAGATAAAACCTCGCCTCACAGACTCTAGAACTCTCGCCGTGCGCGATTCTATTTAAAAAATGGAAGATACTTTTCTCTTTGAATGATGGTTGAATGCGTTTTTAGCGTATTGAAACTAGACTTTTGCAGTCTGCGCGTTGCTATTTTTGTATGTGAATGGGTATTTATGGAGTGGCTTTGCTGTAGGCGAACGGAGATAAGCGTCTCGCGGCGTCCACGCGAGTGAATTAATGTTGTGCAACTGACACTATGTTAGATGGGTGATGTTAAAAATCAATTGCCGTATGGTAATAAAGACAAATGTGTTGCGTCTTGCGCTAGGATAACTGGTTTCAAACCTGGTGGTATTCTCCATAACATTTGTCATTGTATCTCGATGCACCAGTTTGTTTTTAATGGCAAATGTTTAAAGTCCCTGGATTTTCTGAACAATATGTATTTTCGGTCTTTCTTCCAAGTTGTCCATCACTAACAACCCGAGACCGGTACTAGTAGCATGAAATGAATACGTACGTAGTCATTAACACGAGTGGAAGCCGACCCCGGGCGCGTCACCTAGCTATCGTTGATGTATGCACGCGCAGGACTTCCGTTCCATTTGCACACATACCCTGCACTACACCGCGCCACAGGCCAGGCTAATGAATTCACCTCGACCAGCCCGAGATGGAGAGATAAGCGCGTCCGCACCGGCCCTGCGTTTGCAAACGTTAATTCAGACCTTTTTTTGTTATTAATATGCGTGAGAATGTAATACGTGCAGTGTGATGCCATTTGGAGCGCAATTTATTTATAATAGCCTCGTTTGCCGATGGTATACATAGATAATGTTTTTGTTTTTTCAATATAAGTGATAACATCATGCGGAAAGCGTTTACTACGTATGCTTGCTAGAACTTGAGTTTGTTTACGCATAATATTATGTACCTACTTTTTTTTAGAACATAGCAGGTACTTAAATATCTTAGAACGCAAACAGCATCTCTACGAACATTTACAATTACATAAGCTTCGTAATATCCATCTTAATAGAATGACTAGGAGCATATCCAGCTATCCTGATTGGTTTTTCTGCTCTTAGATTAGACGGTTCTACGGCGATCCGTTCTCAATCAGCTCTGCAGGAACCTGCACTACCGTAACCATCGGTTTAGCTTAATTGGAATATATCAGTATAATTAAGATATGTAATAACAATAAGTCGGCTCTAACCTACGTTTAGTGGAAGTGTAGCCTCCTGCCGGCCTGCCTACATCCGCCGCGGCGTCGTCACTGACCCGTTCCCACACCGCCCCGCGGCTCGCGAGGATACGGGACCTGTTTTGTGTGTATATTGATCGTAATTAGAACATTGGTTCTTCGATATGCAAATGTGTAGATACGAATGTAAATTGTTATAAATATTTAATGAAGTAATGTTTGGGAAAGTTCTTGTTGGTGCGGTTTAATATAGTTTGTGAGTGGTTTAATGTGCGTTTTTATTTTTTGTAAAGATGAGGTATGTTTACACTACAAAATCTATTATGGGATTCTCTAAAATCAAAGGGACCAAGCCCAATACCATAATAATTGTAATAACAGCGCTGTATTATATATAATCCCATTGCTGGGCACGGCCTCATCTACACCTGAGAGGGCTTTAAGCCTTAGTCCACCACACTAGCCTAGTGCGGGTTGGCATACTTCACATACCTTCGAAATTGTTATTAAAGAACTCCTCAGGTATGCAGGTTTCCTCATGATGTTTTCCTTCACCGTTAAAGCAAGCGATAATTTACAAAGAATAAAACATCGCGAGGAAACCTGCATACCTGAGAAGTTCTCTGTATTTCGAAGTTATGTGTAGTCTGCCAACCCGCACTAGGCCAGCGTGGTGGACTAAAGCGTTAACCCTCTCAGTAGTAGAGGAAGCCCGTGCTCAGCAGTGGGCAGTATATAATTCATGGCTGGTATGGTATGGTATATAGCAAATATATAATGTTAAAAACTATGATTTTAAAGGAGGAAGGAATAATTTTCCGTAGTCAAGGTAAAAAAAACTAAATTACATAAAACATAATTGAATTTGCCATCTATACATTGGCGTAAACTTCCTCAAGGCACATTTTATACGGTCTCCTAGAAGTATCATTTGATCTGTCTAACGAGTATATCGAGTATGTAATCCTATTGCCAGCAGTTTGTACTGCTTCATAAGCTTCGTGACGCGATCTCAGCTAATTGTATTAATACTGTCTCTCTGTTTTCAGGTATGACGTGTTTACTTGGAAGTTTAACGACTCAGGCGAGTTTCTTTTTTAATACGGATGGTAAGACTTCATTACAAGTTATGCCCTGGTGGTAAGTTACATTCGTAAATCTTTGCAACATTATAAAATCTTAAATGTCTACATGAACTCCGATTATTGTCACGTGCTCTGCTGATTATGTATTACATTACGCATATATTTTCATTATTCCATCGAATTACGTCTTTGTTGCGTTTCATTAAAGTGCACTATCGTTCTTCGAATGTTTCTCCGTGATATCCTACACTTCCTATTACCACAACGTCGAGTTTGTTTACTTACCTTAAATTCTATTTACGTCGCCAGCTGTTCACATTTATAGATCTCATTGCTGATGCACTATTTGTGTGTAAACAACCTTGGCAATCAAGTAGACACTAAAAATAAAAGATAACCATGATTTATATTCAGGAAAATTGTTATCTTCTTGTAAGTACGACTGTTTAGCTCTGCGATAGTCTCAACACACTTTTATTTGTAGAGGAATGTAAATATAAAATTCTATCAGATATTTTCGGATTCAGTTGTGTGACGGCATACTTTGTTTTCAAGAATAATGGGGCCCTTAAAATTTTAGGTCAGAGTAAAAAAAACAATAGTTGCACTTGAATTAACTTATCGAGGTTGAGAACTTTTCTATTCAATCTTTGGGTGAATAAAGACAGGGTTTATATCGGAGTCTGCGCTATACACCAATTTATAAACCAATTACACTGCTGAGCTAAAACCAAGCTGACATGCCGGTTAAAATCCCTTGGCAGCGTCATTCAGCGCATGAGGGGAACAGCTTCGAAGGCCCTTGCTGCGACTGCATACGGTTTCACGTAGGCGTATGACGTCAAATCTCTTCCGACTGATTCGATTGAAGTCGGCTATCGATCGTAATATCCTTCAAGTGTATTTAAGTGAGGTGCGTGTCCATTGATGTAAACATGGTTGCGCGAGTGGTCCGCGCTCGCGCCGCTGCGTCTGCGCACCACCCTATATTTAACCTCTCAAGGGTTTCCTGCACGAAATGTTTATTAATTTATGTATGTATGTTGACCGTTTGTTTACGCGCGTACCACGTGGCCGGGGCCGATGAACTCCCGCTATGATATTTTTATTCGTGTTTTTCTTTCATTAAATTCTTTGAAAGTGGCGCGTGTCGCTATAAATCTGACTCGAGTTTGCTGTTATACTAAACATGCTATTTTCTATTTGTATTTTTTTTTTGTGTTATATTCGTACTGTATGTAATTTGATTAAAGAAGACTATATCAACGTGTGGGCTCTAAAAAGTATTAATTTGTTGATGTCAACTGGCTTGTCAAAATTATGATAAATAAAAAGTATTTTTTACAACAATCTTTTACATAAATGCTCTAAAAAGAAAAAAAATTACTATAAATTGAATCAAACTTTGTTTGGTACTATGTAGAGATAAAAGCTTGTCGCGAGATTTACTTTTGTCAAGATCAAGTTACATGATTATTGTATTATCTATACATGTATTAAAAATACACAAATAAATACACTTGCATACTAATTACTGGTTATATGTAATGCCTAATGACAGACTTGCAGACCTATAATTAAATCGCTATTGACAAACAAGCTTTCTCGTATATTGTAATAAGAAGTGTTAATTTATTCATTACAGAATAAGAACTTGTTGCAATCGCATAACGATACTAATTAAAGTATCTGTATTTGCATATTGCTTCATTACACCTTAAAATATTAGTTTAAATTGACACTAACGACTTATTATTATGGCATAGCTTTTGCCCGCGGTTACACCCGCGTTAATAAGTTTTTCCGAGATAAAAGTACCGCTTTATATTTTCCCGGGAAAAAAGGTAGCCTATGTGTTAATCTAGGACATGATCTACGCGTGTGCCAAATTCCATCGAAATCCGTTCAGTAGTTTTTGCCTGAAAGAGTAACAATAATACATCCATACATCCATTCTTACAAACTTTCGCGTTTATAATATTAGTAGGATAACTTTTGTAACTATAACCTACGCATTAGAATACTAGGTTAGCTGCTCAGTTAAACCAGATCCTCTTTGCAACGCTGTTCGGAGTGAACAAGACTCATATGGTGCAAAGTATAAAAACTTTAATTACACGGTCAAAACGTCTCACTGTAAAGTAGGTTTAAAAATATTGCTAATAAAAAAAACCGCGTCAAGATCGGTCCATTCGTTTGAGAACTACGATCCCATAGACGG
This sequence comes from Lapara coniferarum, assembly GCA_949316025.1. Classification (NCBI taxonomy): domain Eukaryota; kingdom Metazoa; phylum Arthropoda; class Insecta; order Lepidoptera; family Sphingidae; genus Lapara; species Lapara coniferarum. The sequence continues at coordinate 40,693,669 of OX438919.1, read as the reverse complement.
ACGTATAAATACACACCCTACACTTATGACACTTCTCTTTTTCTGTCAGGGGTAAAAAAATAAGCTCTATGATACAGTTAAGAATGTCTGCATAATTAAAATAACTCGTGTTTAGCTAGGCTTGTTGAACTACAGATGTTCATAGTTTTCATTATGTGTTCAAATGTATATTTTTAATTATGCGCTAATTATTGGTATAATTAAGAGTAAATGCTATTGTCGCGCTTCTGCTTACCCTTTTAGGGATGAAAGCATGAGCTTGTTTGATTTATGCTTCTGACTACTTGATAGAAATTCTTGGTCGCGGACATTGACGTCGGGTGTTTTAGTATGAGCCCAGAATTTAGAATGTTACCGATATGGCGATAAGCGCGCCCTCTATTACATCATGGGATGAAACGTACATGATGAAAAGTGCGTGTCCTTATTTCACTTCTGCCTACCCGTCGGGGATAAAGACGTAATGTGAGATTAAGGTTTTAATGTTTACTTATACATTTTCCACGGCAATGTGTCCTGAAGCACGAACTCTCATAACACACGGTTAAACTAGTTCGAGTCTTAGTAGGAAAAAGTCTAATAACATTGTAGACTTCAAAGCACTCTTTCAACGGCCCCACTGTGGTACTGGGTCCGCGTACCACTTTCCACATAATCGATACCGGCCCGTCAAACAAGCCATCCTTAGGGCCCTGTTCGAACGCAGTTATTACGCCGGCCGCGGAACCATTTGCCTGAGCTAATTATTTCACTGTCACAGTGACAGCTCATTGATTCATGGGAATTAACGGCTGGGTACGGTCCGCAGTTTGTGGTAGAAGTCGGGATATGATATTGTTTGATTCGGATGCCAAACGATGTTGAAGGAGATTCGTTTATAGTTGCGTTTACTTTGGCACGGGAATGTGAGTTTTCTGGACGCGATGATACAGTGTAGTCTATACATCTATATACATATAAATAAAATTGGAGTGTCTGTTTGTAATATTGAAATAACCATTTTTTACTACATGTATATGAGTATATATACGGTACATGCACCAAAATATCATTTTTTACAATTTTTGTCTGTCTGTCTTTCTGTCTGTTTGTTCCAGCTAATCTCTGAAATGGCTGGACCGATTTTGGCGGGACTTTTATTGGCAGGTAGCTGATGTAATAAGGAGTAACTTAGGCTTCGTTTTATCCCGGAAAAATATAAAGCAGGACTTTTATCCTGGAAAAACTTTTTAACGCGGGCGGAGCCGCGGGCAACAGCTATTATAAATAGAATATTGTCGACCAACGAGTCGCGTCTCTGGATTAACAGTCCTTTAAAAGTCGGGTCTTCCTACCATTGTTATATGCATTACCCATTAGAGAACCGATATTTTTTTAAGTATTAAAAAAATAGAGTAAGTGAAATCTTAGTGTGCTCAAACTAACTTACCAACGTGTGAAAATAAACACATATTTTTACACGTTTTTTCATACCTTTTTATTTTGCTGTCGGTACGTAAATTTTTGCAATTACCCATTGATGTGATAACCGAGACATTGCAAATTAATCCTACATAATCCGCTGTGTAAATCAAAAGTATATAATCCGCATGGACATTTGACTTGCTAACTAACTAAGCCCATATTATGGAGAACATGAAGTTACTGGAATTGTTTATTATGTTATGTCTTTACACCATGCTTTCGTAAATGATAGACTCTTGCAAGAGCTGCCGCTTGGTCTATTTCTGCGGTCCAGCATAGGAGTGCAGGCACTTTTATGCAGCTGTTTGAAAGGGAACGAGTCTGTATTATTAACGTTATGAGACTAAACATCTGATGTATTTGATGACGAGCGCAGTGCAGGGTAATACAGTAGTTTGTAATCTACAGTGCTAGATGGTGTTAATGCTATTTATGCGCAGGCGCGTAGTTACCATCAGGCTAGTGACCTGCTCGTCTCTTCGAAATTACTGCTATTATAATGTCACTTGCGTTTACTGACACGTGAATATAAACGCTACGTAAATGCCTTAAAATTGATTTTACTTTGAAGATACAGTTTTAACAATGCTAGGCCATTATTACACCGTACTGTAATTATTACCACTGCCATTGTCACTTACCCTCAGTACAACTGATCCGTGATTGTAAGTGAAAGTCAACCTTACTTTATGGCTCTAAAAGTGATTTTGCATTGGAATGGCTATCTGTAAAATGATTCGGTGTATAATTTACATACAATTTGAATGACAGCTCTGTGCCAGACGGAGTTTTGAATGTTTAATATTATGATTCCATGTCAACAAGGGTCAAATTAAGTCCACTGTGGTTTCACTCTCGTCCACCATTTATTTTTCGATTGGTATATTATTTGCTATATTTAAACAATTTAACAAAATTGTCACGGCTGTGCGATATTGTAGAAGAAACGTTCCCGATATTGCTCATATGGCACAAAAACGAGAGCAAATAGACTGAATGGATAGAGCATTTGCTACCTGCAATCTATACAATGTTTTTACCCATGCTTGTATTAAAAAATGTACCCCATAATACCTGTCTCTGAATGGGTAAGCACAGGTGCTCGCGTGCACCCGCGCCTTGTTAGTTTTTTGTGATAGGGGCGTTTCTATCGCCATATTTAAACTTCCAGATTACGTATTATTAGAAACTGCAACGGTTTTGATTTAAATAAAAATATGTACCACTGACTTTACAGAAATACTTTCACAATAAATATCACCAAGCGAACGACCGGCACGAAGGCAATGACCAACTCACTCGAACTATCAAACGTTCTATGCTTTTATAGCAAAAATTGTAGATCATGTCATTAATACCCGCACAAAAAATATTTTTGCCCTAACAGTATATTAATTATATTGTAATAAGAAGCTTATGGACTTTATTTTAGAATTTATTTTATGAATACCTACCTTATTGATTGTTGTGCTCAGTAGGAGGATAGGAGCATAGAACGCAGATCTCTGAATTGACAGTTCTCTGTCGATAGCAAAAATCTCAGCAAAATCCCCACTGCGTGGTGTTTTTATAAAAATACTAGATACCTGAGGGTAAATTACTTGACTGTCCATCAACAGTAATACCACCAAGGATTTAGAATTACTTATCTCTGTCCGAACTCCACACACTTCTCATGGTCACAGGAATAAACCCTGGAGATTAAAACATTAACAGAGTAGACAATATCTACAGGCTTTTAGAGACCACAGAACTCACACAAATGCGTATTATGCCAAACTTTGTACTCGTGTAATGTACTTGAATGTTATTACATGAGGCGCACATGTGCCCCCCAGGAGGCAGTTAGCCTGAGAGCTTGTTACATTCTCGCGTTTTAATGTTACCCGAGTTATTTTTAAGGATCTCTTGGCATAGAATGTAATAAAAATATCATCTGAACACAGTGATGTAAATGCGTCTGAAATTTGTAATAGGTTATGTTTATGTACATGAGATTGTTTTTATGTAAATTTTTACTTTTGCTAGTCCATAAGCTTCTGATGTTTGTAAATATTAGTATTGATTAAACGGGATATTTTAGTAAATTACAAAATTATTATATGTTTACCAGATTTTCCTTTTTTTTTATGACAAATAAATAGTGTATAAATAAATTTAATCTTATCAGACAAACATATGGGCTACTATCAATATGATAGTACCGGCAGCCACTTACTACTGCGCTTATAACCGCCTACTGTGGAATACTTTCTTCAAACCTCCTTTGTAGAAGCACATGCAGAAAGACATTAAAACTAATAACCTGAAAATATATTTCCAATGATATCTGGTAAAACTGGAATAAACTTAGTGAGCTTATGTCGGCGTGGAAAGATTTCTTCGATAAAGGCGTCTCTTTGGCGCCACTGTGCCAGTGCTCCGTATAAATGATGACGAAGTAGCATACGTGTGATATATATATAAGATATATATAAGAATGAAGGACAGTTTAAACTTACCAGTATTTTTTTTAAATATAAAATACTTTCCCTGTTATACCTTTGAATCTCCATTCCTTATATACATCTATAATATATAAGGAATGGAGATTCAAATATATTATAACAAAATTTTGAAGTTAAATATGTTTTGAATAAACATATCTTGCCGTAAAAAAATGTGCATACTCGGGAATCAAATTTCAGACCTACATTTCGCTATCCTGCTATGCTAGATTCTTAATAATGATTATATTAATTCCAATCCTAGACGTCTTCTAAAACCAACTCAAACCGTTTTGAAATACCATTAAATCAAACCAACAACAAGTGACGCCCATATCCATCACAAAGCTGTCTACTTAGTAATTATCCAATAGCACATGATACGATGATCTCCTTTATTTCTACGTATCTTTCTAAGTCTTAATAAAGCAGAGCCGGATCTACATATTTCCAATAATGGCATGGAAGTAAATTAGCACACGAAGGTAAAAAAATGTTTAGACAGAGTTTAGTAGTTGTAATACGAAATTTTTGGGCTATTAGGTTTTTCAAAACGATATTCACAATCATTAATTTGTTATACGAAATAAGTTTAGCTCTACTTTCCTCTTAACAACATATAGTTATACATACTTAGTTTCAAGAATATTTACATGCAGTTATTAAAATAATTCATTTTTTAAGGCAATCAGGTAAATTTTACTCCACTGGCATTGGGGGACATCGCAATTTTTTCTCTTTGATGCTACCAGCGGGGGACAATGAGAATAGATGAAAAAGACATTTACTAGATTCGACTCTGCATAACCGACGTAATTGACCAGTAGGAGACCGGTCCGGCAGCCACAGATGTTTCATATTTTATTCTGCAGTGGTTTTGCGTACAGTGCTGGATCTTGTTGGAGGAGGATCTTCTCGACGACTATTTAATAAACATTTAAAGGTGTGCTATTACGTCTGTAATGTGCGATGGACATATTTTCAAGTATGGTCCTGTTGTTAAGTTGTACATAGTAGGTACACATAATAGGATAAGAAATCTGTTTAATATTGCTATAACGTATAGGAAATATTTTTACTACATTTCTGATGATGTTGTAAAGCAAAATCATAGAACAAAATTAATTTAAATAGTGATAGATCTACTTTTATGTACATTTCTCGTACAATGTTAAACTGTGGTAAAAGTTCATATAATTGAATTATATTCGGCGGAAACGATCCTAAAGCTTTTATTAAGTCTTCTGTAATATATTCTCGTCGTGAGACCATGTTTTTTGTCATCACCGATACACACAGCTCAATAGTTCGCCCAACACGTGTGGAATATGTTGGCTTAGTAAATGATATATTTTATTAACACTTCTTGGAACAATAGTAACTAACGACCTTAGCATTTCAAACGATCGGTTTCTTATCGTAACGCTTTTTAATGAGTTTTTTATATCCATAAATGCATTCTAAAGGTTAAGGATATATCGATGTGTCTTATAGTTAGAATGCTCGTGCCATGCATGCGTTTATTATTTCTCGTGACCTATCACGGCACACCTAAATAGATACTAGGATATGAGTTTTCTTATATCGTTTTTATAATGAGTTCTATGCAAAAATACTTGCCCTTTTATGGGAGATATAATAAATTGATATCATATACACGAGTAGACAATTTAATGTCAGGCCTTATCGTAATAACTTCAATATTTATTCAAAGGCATTACTATTACATATCCTTGAATAAGAGTATTCAAACGGTTTCAAACAATGTGTGACATTGACCCGTGACATATGAAACATATTCGATAAAGATCACGGCAGTGTAGCACAAAACGGACCTCGAAACAAACGAACGGGAATCGAGCAAAAAGCTAAGGGCATTCGCTGAAAAACATCATTAGAATTGCTTAGATTTTTTATTGTTGACGCTTCATTCAGCCGCGTGATAAATGCTGATCGCGGTAGATACGTGTATCATTGTGTGGGGTGTCAATGAACTCGGCACAATGGTGTTTTACGATGGGGTCTATTTTGTTATAAGCTGATTTATGGGGTTTTATGTCCGCAATGACCGTGTGTTGTAAACGGATCGACACAATGCGGATTATGATAAATAGCGCGGTGATTTAATAAAGATTTATTTATGTTTTGTTTAAAAATAGTTCTTAAGTAGACTATTCATTGAGTGATTGATTTTTTACATGTCTAATAGGCATGGTAGAAGCCTCAAGGATTCTTATTACAAAATTAGGCAATTCACGCCATTCTTGTGAAAAGTTCATACATTTTCTATATTGTTGGCAGTTGCCATGACATAACGTGCTGTTCGACCAGAACAAGCGGTATCCATATTGAACGCTAGAGTTATCTGTTAATATTTGTATTGGGATTAAAAAACGAAACTTGTTTGTAGGCCTGGTATTTACCGACACAAACTTTTTGAGTCCCAGTATGAAATTAAGGCACCGTATGTGTCTCTATACCGTACCATACATGATACAAGCCCTGTATTATATACCGCCCACTGCTGAGCACCGGCCTCCTCTACAACTGTGTCTGTATGCATTTATTTAATCACCTACCATGTGAAATGGACCACCATCACAATAAATAACTTTTAATTACCTCTGCAATGGTGTTTTTATCATGTAACATGGCACTTTTCTTTCATGGGAAATGCAATCCGCAGAAGATACAATGGTTAGTAAACAATCGTTAATCAGGCGGCTTCCGTATAACGTGTGCGTTAACGTTTGCCCATGTAATTATTAGCCAGCTTATAATCCGAGGAAAAAGTTTATAAACACTATTTACCGTTAGGGTATTTGATGATTCCGCCTTCGGTTTCTAACATTGATGGCCAATTGTGAATGGTCAGAACTGTGATGGTTGCGTAAAAAGTCTGCTTAGTAGGTATTAGAGCGAAACCGATCGCTTTATTTTATGAGAACCTAGACCACGCGCTTGAACTGTGGTGCCAGTTGAAAATGTTGTTTTATTATCATCTCTGATGGTTAGCGGAGCTTTGAACAGCAATCTATAGCAATTATTTCAATATAAAGAATATATGTATCTTACTTTACCTATACGCACATACACACTCTCAGTCCTTTTATCCCTAAAGGGGTAGGCAGACGCGCAACTAGTGCACCCGCTTTTCGCCGTGCGTATTCCGTCCCATGATGTAATAGGGGGCCAGCCCATCGCCATATCGGGCACAAATTCCAAATTCCGGGCTGATACTGAATAGAAAAACTCAACATCACTTTGCCCGATCGAACCCGAGACCTCAGCTATGCAGTCGTACCTACCGTAATACAACTACGCCACCGAGGCAGTCAAAGGCTTTACCTATACTTATTAACAAGTGTGATTTTATACCTAAGTCTAATGACAAGCAATAGTCGTGTATAAATACAATTTATTACAAAACATCACGCTAATCGCAAACCATTATCACAGTAATCAATCATTCTATTTTTATTATCATAATAAAGTATAACAATTAATTAACTCGTAACTCGTAAGAACATCATGATCTGTCATGTTTTTTATCAAAGTTTTTGCAAGGGTATATACCGCTGTACAGCCGAACATTATTTCTTTTTTTTCACTGGCAAGTCGTTTCTTTTCATAAAAATGTCGTCAGTGTGGAATTAATTATGGGATATTTCTTATCGTATTCGCTTCGGAAAATGGAGGTATATGAGGTTTTTTTATGCTCCTTTTACGGTAGTGGACAGTGGTGTAATTTATACTGTGACGAGGTGACGCGACGGCTTGAATAACGTCTAGTGCGATAGAGTTCGCTGTTATTACTTATCTGTATGACCTAACATTTATCAGTGAGATAATATAATCTAAAAACAACGTCACACTTCTAGTAATCTAGATTACTATTTAACATTTCTATTCGGAAAGTGACACATCTCGCTTTTATCCCCTAAGATCTAACAAGATGGATCATTAAAATCAGTGGTCTTCTTCAACCAACAGATACGAAGAAGACAATTCTATTTTATCAGAATCAATTCTTATAAATTTAATTAAAGAAATGCGGTGTCGCATAAAAAAGTAAAGCTGCACAACAATTTTATTGTCAACCATTCGGTCGCGCCAAATCCGCAGATAGTGTTGTAAAACGTCCCGCCCGCGCAAAATATCGATACGCGCCGGCCATTAATTAATCGAACGCTCGTTAATTCTCAGTGTCTCGGAGCGATTTACACTCACGTATATACATGGTGCGATCGTAATTGTCCTGAATAAAGTTGTTTTTCTCGACACCATTTGTTCTCTCAATTACCACTGCGTTCCATTACTAAACCGAGCTCTCGTATCGGCGACTCTATTTCATTTTGATAAACGAACGCCAAAATCGAAGTTTCGCAACCGGTGGCCACAATACGCGTTTCTGTATCTCGTAATGTATCTTATATAAAGCAAATTGAATTTTCATAGTTGTTTGCAAAGGTTAAAGGTTTTGACCAATTAAGTATTGCTAAATAAGTCAAACTGGGCCCTGATAACGCAGCACCGCTAGATGTTGGTTTGAAATTAATGGCTTTATAGAAATAGTCAATTTCCTGTTGCAGATAAACGTTTATCATTATATTTATGACGATTATAATCTGTTATTGCATTTCTAACACTTTGTATAATGTAATAATTATTTATTGCATACATTAATTACGTTTAATACAAACGAGATGCTCAACTATTAATGTAAATAAATTTACAATAATGAAAATATGAAAGGAAATTGTATTGAAATGGAAATGTAATATTTTATTTGATGTTTATTTTGATTCTCTCGTAACATGATGTAAAATTTTATTATGATGTTTTAAGTTTAAGAATTTCGTCATCTACAGAAATAAACCTTTTATTCGATCAATAAGTTAACTTAATTGCCTATTCTTTCCTCAGTCACCAAATTATCTAAAATTGTAAACATCTTGTGGAGGATTGTTAGCAGAGAGAAAATTTTTAAATCCGCTCAGCTTAACAACTTACATACATACATACATACATACACACTCACGCCCTTATCCCATAGGGGTAGGCAGAGACTATTGAGCGCCACATGCTACGATCTTGACAAACCTCTTTCGCCTCTTCCACATTCATAGTTCTTTTCATACATTTTCGTCTGTTACGGGTACTCCTGACCTGCCCTTTTCTGAGAAGATCATTTATTTGGTCAGAAAATGTTCTCCTCGGGCGTCCCCTTCCAGCCGTACCATCCACATTCGCTCGATAAATACCTTTTGTGATCCGTCTTTCATCCATCCTCTCCACGTGCCCAAACCACCTCAGCATACTTCTTTCAATCTTAGTCACCACATCATCCTTTAACATACATCGATCTCTTATCAAACTATTCCTCATGCGATCAGCAATGGTGACTCCACATATACTCCGTAAGGAACGCATTTCCACCGCATTTATTCGACTTTCATGCTTCTTTTGCCAAACCCAACATTCACTTCCATACATAAGCGTCGGCACCAGCACACCATTGTGAATAGCCATTCTTGCCTTTTCAGACACCGCCTGGCTACTCACTATTGCACGCAAGGCGCCATTCACTTTGTTTCCTGCTATAACTCTTCTTTCAACATCCATGTCATACTTTCCATCTCTTGTAATCATACTTCCCAGGTACACAAACTCATTCACTTGTTCCACTTGCTCACCATCTATACTAATGCTACATTCAGTAGCATTTTCCTCTCTTTCTATCACCATCACTTTCGTCTTGCTCGCATTAATTTTCATCCCCTTGTCCTTAAACACACCATTCACTAAATTTAGCATGTCTTGCAGCTCCCTCGCCGACGGTGCAAGTAAAACTTGATCATCGGCATAAAGGAGACACTTGACACGCCACTCATCCATTCTCAATCCACATTCTATCTCTTTCAGGGCTGACACACAGCTGTCCATATAGAGATTGAAGAGCCATGGAGACGCAACACATCCCTGTCTAACACCTTTTGAGATGTTAAACCATTCTGAATGCGCTCCATTTACCCTGATACAGGCCTTGGAGTTCTCATAGAGAGACTTCAAAGCCCCTACCAGATGACCCTCAATCCCATATGTTAATGACAGCGTTGCCCACAGTTCATTCCTCGGTACACGATCATAAGCCTTTTCCAAGTCTACGAAGGCACAAAAGACTTTTTTTGACTTAGCCAAATGTTTGTCCGTTATGCACCTTATGGAAAAGACTTGATCTGTGCACCCCATTCCACTCCTAAAACCTGCTTGCACATCCCACACTTTTTCTTCCGTTTCATTAATCACTCTTTTAATCAGGACCTTTGCATACAATTTACCGACAACACTGAGAAGGCTTATTCCGCGGTAGTTTTTGCATTCTTGCTGTGACCCTTTGCCCTTGAAAATGGGGATGATGATGGCTTTGCACCAACAACTTGTCACATCAAAATGTTTAGAGATAATGTAAATGGTTATTAATGGGATAATACGACGTAAAAATCCGTCTCGTTTATCCCCTGCTAATGAAGTTATAAATTTATTATTATAAAAATATTTTATCGATAACTTCCCACGCGCATTAGCACATGACTCATTTACAACTAAGATTAAACCACTTTATTGGCATCGGGTGAAATTTAATCTCGCTTGATTGAATCGATACTACCACATTATTTTAAAGGAGATGGTATGTTTATATGTATACAACATATCGAGTCTAATTAGGGGTCCCTGAACTACTGATATGTTTGTTAGCATTTTATGTGAAACAATTTTGACGCGATAATTTCGAGACAATAATAAATCGAACTTTTAGAACGAAAACGACACAATTCAAAAAAATTGAGTTATATGTTATCATAAAATGACTTAAAACTGTGGTCTATTTTTCATAAAAATATAAAAAAAAGGGGACCTATATAACAATTTTGTCCTGTTCCCGCTTGAATATGGCTGTGTTTGAACTATTGTTGTATTGAGAACTTCGTTATAAGTCATTTTACGACAATAACTCAATTTAAGATTATTTTGAATTGTGTCGTTTTCGGTCTAAAGGTGTGAAATGTTCAACTGTGTTATATTGACCGAGATATTTGAACGTCAACTTTATATAGAAGACTACAAACACACAGACTGCCTTAACCACATACTATGCATATGCCTATGCATGGATAAGTTATGGTGTAATATTGTGGGGCAATAACACAGACATAAAAACTATATTCACCTTACAAAAAAAGCTAGTCAGAATAATAGTGAATATTAAAGAAACTGAAAGCTGTAAGCCTCACTTTAAAAAGTATAAAATTCTCACTCTTCCTTGTATATACATTTTAGAGATAAGTAAATTCGTAAGAAAGTACCCTAACTTCTTTTCCAAACGCGAAGACATCAACCCTTCCAGAAATCTACGACATAAAAATAGACTCAACCTACCAGCCTCTAGATTACACATGTTCTCTTCTAGCCCTTACGTTATGGCAATAAAAGTATATAACAGACTACCTAAAAAAATAACTGAGGAAGCCAAAAATAATATATTTGTACACAAACTAAAATCATTACTATACGAAAAATGCTATTACTCTTTAACTGATTTCTTTAACGACGAACTATAATTCTATATTTGACATTCTACTTTAAAATAAATACAATTTTATGCTATTCCGATTAAGCTAATCAAATATAATTATATTAAATTTAAATGTATGACATAGTAATATTTAATGACACTACTTATTATATAAACAATGATATCCAGATAAAAATTCTCTAGACTCATAGATGAAAAAAAAAAAATATTAACAATAAAATTACACAAAAATAATAACTACTTTAGACAACAATTTTTATTTATAAAAACAGTTTTCCCTCTCTACTATGTTGCCGTGCCCTGCAGGGTCCACAATTATGTACTTTTATGTATTTTGTAAACCTATTTAACAATTGTGGAGAGCAAAAAATTGATTTGATTTGATTTGATATGAAGAATTTATTGAAAACGTATAGCCAATATTGATTTAGATCAACATAATAGCTATTGTATATATTATACTGTCCTGGCAGTATAAAATGCTGAAAATTATTCACCAAAATATCAGTAGAAGATTGTAGATATTTTAATTATTCAGTGGTAATGCACATTTCAATTCTTTTTGATCGAGTTTCCCGCTGGCCCGGTGGCTGGCCGTTGCGTCGTTCGATTATCGGAAGCTATCGCGCCGTATAGGGTAAAAGGCACAACGTCTGACGCACACATCCGACCTACTTTCCATCTAAACATGCGCCAAGCGATGAGAACCCGGCGTGTGACCTTGATGCGTGGCAATTATGCAATACATATTTACATAATATACATATACACTCACGCCATTTATCCCCGAAGGGGTAGGGAGAGGCGCAACTAGTGCACCCACTTTTCGCCATTCCGTTCCATGATGTGATAGGGGGCGAGCCTATCGCCATATCGGGTACAAATTCCAGACTCCGAGCTGATACTGAATAGAAAAACTCAATATTACTTTGCCCGACCCGGGGATCGAACCAGAGACCTCAGCATTGCAGTCGTACCATAATGTCATGTGGATGATGATGATGATGTTATTTCTCAGCTATAAATGAACAGGGTTCTGCAGCACCCCTTGACGATAACGTTAAACATTTATGTAAACAGTGCAAGGTCGTGATTTGATTGTTTATATTTTATGAAACTAACCAGGCGTTATGCCGTAACACTGCATTAATATTATGTACTAGCTTTTGCCCGCGGCTCCACCCGCTTGAATGAGTTTTTCCGGGATAAAAGTCCCGCTTTATATTTTCCCGGGGTAAAATGTAGCCTATGTGTTAATCCGGGACATGTTCTACCCATGTGCCAAATTTCATCGAAATCCGTTCAGTAGTTTATGCGTGAAAGAGTAACAAACATCCATACATCCAGACATCGATACATACTCACAAACTTTCGCCTTTATAATATTAGTAGGATAAATTACCAAGTAGCTTAAATTTTACCTCAGTCAATTGCATTACTTCGTTGGGAGTTATGTTGTACCTAAACACTTTGCGTACAGAGTTATGTTTGCAATAGAGACTGTTCTACCTAAAGCCGTTGTTTCACGTTGTATTCTGTTTACAATGTTAATAAATTTAACATCATGTCATGTATGTTATTAAATTTTTCTACATAAAATACTTTTGTACAAATCGCTTGCGCTTATAGCTCGCGCCAGGAAAATCATGTCTCTTAGCGTTTTCGATTGATAGTGCAGATTAGCTTTCTATCATATCCACTTGCACAGCACCATCCCACATTCGACGCGACTGCATAAACAATATTTTGACGTCAATCCGATCCGATACGACGATAACGATGACTTTTTGTCTACCTTTTCATTCAATTTATTTCATTTATTATTGAAATTGGCTGCTTTTAGATGTAAATGTTTTTCGTTATGAATGAAACAAGTAAACAAATGTTAAAGAGCATGTTTGTTTATGTTTGTTCGGTAATAAAGATTAGTTTGTGTCCGCGTGATAATTAGGTGCACGATAACAATGTTCACTTTGTTTTCGTCTTTCGTAATTACAATACCCACAAAAATATTTTTCACTCCAATATATACATATAATAAGATGGATATAAAGAAGAATGCACTGATAAATGTTGTTCTTAGAAATTGAGTTTTAACAAGCTTCAACAACACGTTTCTATCAACAGCACAATAAACGAATACCTATTCATTATTTAACTTCCGTAAAACTTCGTATTCCACAGTACGGTATCAGCAGAGTTTATGCAGTGAAAGACCTCGTAAACGTCACTACAGGCCAATATTTTATCATCAAGCCAGCTGCCACAACGTTGCAGAAACAATTATTACCTCACATATTTTCTATAGAAACCTTCTCCGCGCCAATACACCTGGTTTCGCCTGTCACTCTATCCATCAATCAGGATTGAAGTAAAGTTGCCACTGCCTATTACCGGCCACCGGATTATCTATAATAGGCGAGCGTGTGTGCCTCGGTGACACTTAAATAAGTTTCGTTACAAAATGAAAAACAACTTTATTTGTAAAGCGATAAGGGTGTTAAATATACTTTTTCCGACAGATGGCGTCACAATTCACCCGGGGTGACATAACAAATCATTATTAAGACTTGGCAGAGGTTGGTGCGTTTACCTTACATGCACTGCGGTAAAACAGCGATCTTGTTATCAATGATACGTGTCAGTCTGTTCGTTAGCTACGTAATACTCTATGCTCTTGTTAGCGTTGGACACAATTGGCTATTATGTTTCTTATGCGAGAAAAAACTTCCTGTGTTTTGCAGTCGATGATACGAAGGATTCCAAGCCGATCACTGATAAAGGAGTATTATATTGTGTGGTAACTTGGTTCGTTATATCTTTTTATATGATTACGATTTAAAAGCTCGCTGTAGTCTCTTGCCGGGCGTTGTAAGTTATTCTAAATTCTCTCTACCTTATGAAGACCTTATCTGATCATGTGCTTACAATAAATCCATAATTTAATAAAAAAGAACAGCTTGAAACTTGTGTTAAAAATATTATTTTTAATATCTCTAAAAGTGGGAGTTTAGTCACTCGTAAAAAGCAAGTGAGTCAAACAATTTTCATCTTTACAATTCTTTAAAAAGTAAACGTCAATCAATCCCACGGTATTTGGGAATTAAGACGTATTTATATTTGAAACGGTGTAGGTAGGTCCGTATGGGGTCGGCGTAAATGATTCAAATGGCCCATAAAACATCGAATGTCTCGAATAACTCATGTTTGCGTTGTAAATGTTACTTTTTATTTTATTGTGTGTAGTGAAACAGATTATGTTTATGTAATAAACGAAGGTGAAACTACGCAGTTATAATAAGGATATAGTGTTCTTAATATAACACGTTGTGTTATCTTATTAAGATACAAGTTTAATGCTTTGATACCAGGAAGGAGACATGCGGTCCCTTGTAAAAAAAAAGCTTTAACACACATCCACACACTCACTCAAATTATCCCCGAAGGGGTAGGCAGAGTTACAACTAGTGCACCCACTTTTCACTGTGCGTTCTCCGTCCCATGATGTGATAGGGGGCGAGTCTATCACCATGTCGGGTACAAATTGCAGACTCCAGGCTGATACTGAGTAGAAAAGGCCAATATCACTTTCACGCCCCGGGAACCAACCCCGAGACCTCAACACTGCAGTCGTATCTTATAACCAAGCCACCAGAGTAGAAAAAGTGAAGCTAAATGTGACTATAATGTATTCTTTTGTCTCTTTGCAAAGATCGAACCGGTTACCCATCGTTTCGAAATGGTTGTAAATAGTTAGTGGGTACATACCATAACTTTTTAACCGTCAGTTCACATAACAAAATACCCATAAATTTACACCATCAAAATTTATTTAATCGTTTTAGTTTTTTTTTATTTTACATTATATCATAATATGATTTCATATCTAAGATTTAGTTCTCCAACTGGGTAAGAAAAGGCATCACTCCAATGCTCCTTAAATTTCTTTATTTCGTACTAATTTTACTTTTATCTGAGCTTTCATGTTTACGACGCATGTTTATTGCTACATCAAAGGTAGCCATATTATGTCTTCTCACGTTCCGATTACTATATAAATCATTTGAATTGGCATAGCAGACGAGTGGTTGAGACGTGTCAGGAAGCGAGTTCTATTCAATGAAGAAAAGCCATTAATGTATTGATTCTAGATGAACTTATTTATTTTATTCTAGACAGCTGTAGCTCATGGCATCACTCGCTTTTAAGTTTGTTCTCGAGATATAAAGTAGCACTTGGGGTTGACGTAGTTATTACGGGAAGAATTTTCAAAATGAGATTAGAAGTTGCAAAGATTTTAATTCCGCTCATATTATACGGTTTCAACCATAAAACTGTATACAAATTAGATCCCCAATTAGGACCCATTTAGTGCCTAATTTTGAAGTATAGATATACTAGTAGACCGATAAGGCGATTATTATGTTACATTAGGTAAAGGTATATTTCGATAAAATAGCTATTAAAATTTAAGTTTCCCCCTCTACGATGGTGTTACATGATGAGTTAAATGAGACGTTAATAAGAGTATAAAAATCAGCCAAATGACATAACGTGTTGATTTTCTACCGTTTATGTGTAATTTTTACGACTGTTGCGTTAGTGTTGTATTACAACACATTAAGTAAATGTCTATTGATTCTGGCTACCATTTCACTTTTACGACAAAAGATGTATTCGCAACACGTTGTTGTTTTATGACCATTATTTCACTGTACGTTTACCAAATGTTTTTGTTATGATGTAGAAAGTTTATTGGCATTTTTGGATGGCTTTCGAGTATGTACGAATTCAATTTATTTTATTTCAATACTGTAATACTGACAGTATTACAGTTTTATAGCTTTTGGTGAATTTTATATGTTTTATATTATACTAAATTTGTTTCCCATATTTTTCATTTTGAGTAAAGCATTAGGCCTGTATTCTTTTAATCATTAAACGTATTGGATTCTAATAAATAAACCAACCTATTAAAAATTATTAATGTCTAATACTTCTAAATTATGCTTTAGTGTTTATAACTTATAGTTTAAAATAGTCGTCCATTAGTATGCTTAAAGCTAACTAGTCATAAAGCTATTAATTATTTAATCAAAATATTTTAGAAACTTGCTTTTGTTTGTTCGCTATAGTCTTAATATTTTATTTATTTGTATTTATTAAGTTAAATAGTACTGGTTTTCATACATCATTAATTGCAACGTGCAAATCGTTCCATGTTGCGTCATTTTAATAAAATAACATATTAATTCAAATGCTGATTTCTTACTGAGAATGATGCCAAAAAGACTGTTATTTTAAGGTTTTTTAACAGGCCAGTCATCATTATAGCTGTTTGTTTCTTACCAAAAAAAATATATATTAGTGACAGGTTTTATACTGTATTTTAGTGTTTTTAAAAACGTCAGGTGTACTAAGCTTCTATAATTTAAGCTGGGTACAATAGCATACAAGGATTCCATTTGCATCAGAAATCATAATATGTGTTCCAATAAGACACTGATCTCGTATAAAAATAAATAAAATTATAAAAGTACTATGTGAGATTTCATGGAGCACGAACCCGATATGCCGACTTTGTGCCGCCAAATAATAACTACCATACGCCACGACACAGATTTGTAAAACAATAGATAAATTACATGGCGCCAGCGTCGTAGACAAATGTAAATTAAAAAATAAACGGGCATAATGGCAATGCCGCTATGTGCCAATTTCATCGCGCGTTTAAAAACATTTGCATTAATTTATGCCGCGTTGCTTTTTTGTTTGTTGTTAGACGATGTGATGCTGAACTGTTTATGGCGTGCTGATGTGTTAACGCGCGTAATTTTATTTATTTCATACTTTATAATTAATTTTACGGGCAGTAATTGGAAGTTATAAGTATTTATTGAATATTTTTTTATAGTAAAAGTATATCGTAAATCATATGTGAAAAATGATATTAGTCAACGACTCTATGGGGAAGTGATTTTCTCTATTAATCGAATAATAATCTACTATACTGGTGATATATCGTTGGTAATTAGGTCTCTCATATGTAAGAGTCCGTCAGGGTGGGTACCACCGCAATGTCTATTTCTACCGCCAAGCAGCAGTGTGCATGCACTGTTCTGTTTCAGTTTGAAGGGCTTTGTAGGTAGTGTAACTACAGGATATAATGAGACTTACATCTTATGTCTCAGGACGACGAGCGCAATGGAATCCTATACAGTAGTTTATAAGTCAAGATGCTTGATGGTGATGCTACTGTTTATGGGTGGTCGTATCGCTTACCATCAGGCGAAAGGCATGCGCGTCTCGTCATTGAATGCAATAAAAAAAAATCTTTATCACTAGCGGCGCCAGAGTGGGGGGGGGGGGGGGCAGCGGGGGTGATCCCCTCCAGGTACCTAGCACCAGGGGGTGACAAGTTTAACTCACTTGTATGGTCTAATAAAATTATCAGAACACTGAATGAAAAAAACTATCTGCTGCTTACTACGGGTATGATTTTCGCGTAAGGGCCATCTTTACCCGGAGATGCCAGGAGTGCGTGGTACTTAGACGCATGGCCTTAGGTTGCGCAAGCCGATAAAAAAACTTTAAGGGGGTGCTAGATAGAGAACATTGTTTTTAATCAATAATATCTAATATTACTTTATGATCCCGCCGCCCTCCTGTGAGCCACCGCACTGTAGTGTCTAAAAACATTTGGTACACAGCTCAGTGGGGCTAGGACGTGAAGCGTAAAACACGATGCGTCTCCGCTTCGTTATATTGTGATTGGTTGAGTGACCGACGTATCGGTTTTTTGATGTTTGTTATTGACCGAGAGACCGATACGTCAGTCACTCAACCAATCACAATAATACGAAGCGGAGACGCATCGTGTTTTTTTTTCACGTCCTATCCCCACAGAACTACCTTCAGTCCAGCCCGAAACGAATTTACTCATTATTCAATCATACACATAATACTACTGCCTCGGTGGCGTAGTTGTATTACAGTACGACTGTAAAGCTGAGGTCTCGGGTTCGATCCCCGGGTCGGGCAAAAGTGATATTGAGTTTTTCTATTCCGTATCAGCTCGGAGTCTGGAATTTGTGCCCGATATGGCGATAGGCTCGCCCCCTATCACATCATGGGAAGGAATAATGGCAAAAAGTGGGTGCACTAGTTGCGCCTCTGCCTACCCCTTCGGGGATAACAGGCGTGAGTGCATATGTATATGTATATGTATGTACACATAATACATACTACATGTCGCTAACTCACCGGTATACTCGGTCTGGACTCACGCCAATCTAGAAAAAAGAAACCAGCATAATCGCCCGACCTTGGTACACATTTCCACGGCTGACTGCTGTCGTACACAAACATTGTGAGTGTTTTTTAGCTAATTAGCAACAGGACGTGTGTATGAAAGATAGTTTTCTCGCGTTATTTGTATAGCGGATGTTTGAAATGTGTATTCTTATGGTTGGCGTTTGTCCAGAGTCCAGAATGTTATATGCATTATAGTAATGGATATTTCGTATTCTTTTAATGCATGAACTTGCAATTTCTTTGCTAATGTTTGCATTAATATGTATTTTTTAAAATTATTGTATTTTATTTATTTATTTATTTGCACTTAATATACAAAAGTATACAGGCAGACTTAATGCCAAAGGCATTCTCTCCCAGTCAACCTGAGGGTGGTGCAGAGATAAGTAGGCTTATTTTAGGCTTTACGGCAATCTTATCGGCAACATTATTCGTTAGGTACTAGTGTATAGTAATAAATGTTATTGCTTCTTTTTACCGCTCAACATTGCAAATGCAAGTCCGGACATAGTGGTTCAACAAACCTATCTACTATGAAAAAGTTACATCCTACTAATATTATAAAGGCGAAAGTTTGTAAGAATGTATGGATGTATGGATGTTTGGATGTATGGACGTTTGTTCCTTTTTCACGCAAAAACTACAGAACGGATTTCGATGTAATTTGGTACATGGGTAAATCATGTTCTGGATTAACACATAGGCTGCTCTTTATTCCGGGAAAACATAAAGCGGGACTTTTATCCCGGAAAAACTTTTTAACGCAGGCGGAGCCGCGGGCAAAAGCTAGTTACTTATATAGCTCATCAAATGAATGAAAATTATTCAAAATCACAACGCAAAAAACATACCATCACGAAATGTGTTTAAGATACAAACGCTTAAACGCATTATCAGCTATGACGTCACGCCAATGAACTTGCCCAAAAACAGCATGACGTAACAAGTGTGAGGCGCAGAGGTCGACGCACCCATCAATGGTAATTTTTTCAACAGCGATATGTAGAAACGCAAGCCGGTGTCAACGATTCGTCATCGTATTGTCTGCGATGAGACAGGCATTTATCTGGATTGATTAATTGGTATGGTTGGTTAATGGTCTTAGATGCTTTGCAAATGAGGATAAAGGGTTCCCGTGAGACTAGGTTCGTATCTGACAAGTGAAAATGAAATCCTCCTAGCCAGTTTCGGCCACGGCGGCCAATCTCAACGGAGATCAGCCAGGTACGCAGGAGATATTATAGTGCACAAGTGTGTGCGCAATACACAGGTGCACTTGCTATTCCTTCACTCTCATAGTCCGGTGAGACGGCAATCCGACATGACCGCAGAGAGATCAGGCGCAGGACCAACGGCTTTACGTGCTTTCCGAGGCACGGGGGTATCACACCGCCAACTTCCTGGCTCCGAGCTGCGACTGAGTAAATTTTAAGATGGAAAAACCCAGTCACAATTTTTTTTGGCTCGACCCGGGATTCGAACCCAGGACCTCAGCGCGCAAATCGTACTCGTAATGCGTACGCAATACCACTACGCCATCGAGGCAGTCAATCTGACAAGTACTATAGTTTTGTAGACTTATGGACGACTAGCTTTTGCCCGCGGCTC
The DNA here is from genome assembly GCA_949316025.1 of Lapara coniferarum. Taxonomy (NCBI): domain Eukaryota; kingdom Metazoa; phylum Arthropoda; class Insecta; order Lepidoptera; family Sphingidae; genus Lapara; species Lapara coniferarum. Next base: position 40,673,200 of record OX438919.1, on the reverse strand, counting down.
CACCCGGGTTAAAAAGTTTCTCGAGGCTAAAAGTCCCGTTTTATATTTTCCTGAGATATAATAATAGCCTATGTATTAATCCAGGACATGATCTACCGTGTGCGAAATTTCATCGAAATCCGTTCAGTATTTGCGTGAAAGAGTAACAATTTCTTACAAACTTTCGCGTTTATAATATTAGTAGGATGAGAGAAACACCAGAGTTTTGTGACTAATATGAGAATTAATTATCATATCCAAATTTCTGATCAACATTGTCTACGAATTCTTGCTAGATACTTAATAATATTTATTAAGTTTAATATTCGCGGAATGATACGAAAAAATTCGTATTTTTTTTATACATACATACATATATACATATACACTCACGCCTATTATCCCCGAAGGGGTAGGCAGAGGCGCAACTAGTGCACCCACTTTTCGCCGACATTTCGTCCCATGATGTGATAGGGTGCGAGCCTATCGCCATATCGGGCACAAATTCCAGACTCCGGACTGATACTGAATAGAAAAACTCAATATCACTTCGCCCGACCCGGGGATCGAACCCGAGACCTCAGCTTTGCAGTCGTACTGTAATACAACTACGCCACCGAGGCATTTTTTTTTTTATAAAAACTGAAATATCTCCAACAATATCAGCTAAATCTTAAACAAAACTATGCTTCTTATTTATTTAACGGATGAGCCAGACGTCTCGAAGAATTAAAAATCACGTGATGCGACTCGACGTCAAACCGGGCCATTCGTCACTTCCTCTACAAAATTAGCCGTGCATCATCGGCGTCTCGGATAATGAAATCGCGATGCTGAATAGACCATCTCGAACGTGTCGTCACCGGCGCCGCATCCTGTCAGCGTGAAAATTTGTACGTAATCTTGTTTATGAGCTGTTTATTGTTCCTTCGTCGAGTTTAATAATGTATTGAATGTTAGAGCTGCGAAATTAACTTTTAGACATTTAAACAGTTTTAGGTGAAATTTGGGAATAAGGTGGACGATGTGGAACAATTATTTCAGGACTGGCTAATTTGCATTGGCCATTGCCCATCATTAGCATGATTGGTGATAGTCTAACACCCTTTATTATAGATTAAAATGCTGCTTTTGACCACCAATGGGAAGATTGTAGGCCAGCAAATATTCTATGTAGGTAGTACCTTTCAAATAGCTCAGTGTATTGTTACAAAGATAAAACAACAGAGGACGATCTCTAGCGAGAAATTTTCCACACTTCCATTCATGAGTCTTATTGAACGCCAAATTTTTAGAAAAAAATAATGCTCCGAAATACTATTTCCTATCTTAATCTAAAAGAACCATTTTGTCTTCTAAATTCTGTCTTAAATTATTACTATACGCAATGGATTTAGTTTGTAATATGAAAGTGTTCATTCAATTACCATTATAAATGAAAAGCCACCGTAAAGACATTAATCAAGCGCTAATCTCTTACATTTACCGGGAATTATTTTAGTTACGAGTGCATTTCTCCATTTTACAACGTCTTTATGATATACATCAAAAAATATTTGAATATACGTTTGTTATCTGGCCATTAAAAATTATTATCAGAAGCTCTACAACTTAACGTATAAGTTTACATAAGCTGAGAATCACTACAGAAACTACTTCGATCAATTCTGAATGCACAAATAAATTAAATGATTAACCCTTCAAGCCCGCTTATATGGGAAAACCCTATATATATGGACACCGGTGTCCGTCGCGGGGCTTGAGGAGTCAATTATAGATTTTCGTTTACAGAAATCAACAAAAGTTTTTTGAGCACGACTCGATATTTTTGTATAGAAATGTTATGGAAAAACTAGTTTAGGCGAATTCTTTCATTTGCCTAGTGATATCTTGGAACTGCAGCAGGATACAGTTTGCTTATACTTTATAGTGAAGTAAGGCATGCATCCCAGTGCCTTAATTCCGTACAGAAATTGATTTAATTAATACCCTGACGACCATCACACTAAACCTTAAGCTCCATATCATCGAATGCAATCGCTTATTTTCGAATAGCGTCGTGTATCTTTAAGACGGGAAAATGACCTCTAACAATAACAAAACACCAACCCATTGTCCCGGGCGGTCCCACGCGCCTACGACATTGACCGTAATACTTAAGTTACATAATAAACGTGCGCGTTTGCGTAACAGTTTTTATTGTCGATGGCGGATGGTGTGTAAGCCAGAATAAATCTTCGTATGAAACTTCACGGGTGTTTAGATAAACCACTTTTGTGTTGTAAATGCTAAATGACTACGGATGGTTTGTGATGAAATGATGCGGTATGGGAATTTTTGTTGTTTGAATTGATGGTATATTTTGGATTTGTATACATAAGTGTTACTTGAAGAATTTTTTGATTTACTAGAATACGGATAAATTCAGACTCTATTTCCGTGCCATAAAGATCGGCAAAGGTGCCACCCTTCTTAAATAGTGGGTAATTATTAGCTGCGATTATAACTTACCCATGATTTCATGATCCACTTGCTCGTCTAACAATATTATTTTCTTTTTGCTGCTCGCATTTTGCTCTCTTATCAGTCAACAATATTTAGAAATCCTGAACGTGAAATATGTGACGTCATCATAATGCCAATAAAACGTTGGAATGTTTACGCTCTTCCTCAATTTTCCTACAACTTATCGCAATGCAACCCTGATGTCTTCCTACCGTCTTGTGCGTTACAAAAGCTTTGTACGTAACACGCGTCACATCTTTTACCTTCCTTACATAACGAGATGGACTTCTTTTGAAAATATCTCTCTAGAGATTTTCATTATTTTTCACATTGTGTGTAGCCTCCGCTTAATATCGCGAGTGAATAGACTGGAAATGATTTTTCATGTTCTGAGTGCATTGTATGATGGATGAAAGCAGCATCGAGCTTTTTGTATTCACAAATGAAAATATGCAATTGGATTTTGATGAATTAGCTTTGTAAACTTCTCGTGAAGTTTATTTTGGTATTAAACGAGTTATCTGTAAACAATGATTGTTGCCTCACATGAAGTCATAGATTTTATCGTAGTTCAAGTTTCCGTTCAGATTTTATCGGATCATGACGAAGGTATCTGGCATTTGACTCTTAAAATATGTCTACATAAATATGTCTTGAAACTACATTTGCACATGTTTCAAATGTGTTTGAATATATCTTAATGATAACGCGTTGCGTACAATTTCGAGTGTTTTATTTGTCTGACTTGCTCAATAGTATAATTAGATTTTTCACTACAAACGGACGTTTGAAGTTGTATAATTGTAAGGAATCATAAAAATGATTTATGTAGTCAATTGTAAGAGTTAAAGGATTTCCTTTAACTCGTACTCGTAATTTGATAGCCGATATATTTATATTAGCTATCAAATTGCGGTTCAATCGTTTGTTCTAAGATCAAAAAGAGGCCATAAAGTTGATCGATAATGTTTCATTTATGTTTTATATCATTTGATGCACCAACTTTTCTCGTTAATACGTGTGTAATTATAAATAAGCATCGAGAGAACGAAGCCTTAGATTAATTCGATGTGCACAGAAGATTCCAGAATCAAATTGAAACAAGTCATAAGTGACGACAACCTGTTTTAAGGAGAGAGTGCATACAGAGTTATTATTTTTCGGGTTACATCAGGCTAAACCACCTTCGAGTAAAGTATCGAGTAGACTAATCGCCAGTTAAAGTCACCCGTAACTGCACGTGTCAATTTCACCACGTTCGAGTAGCACTAATCATATGATAAACTGACCCGTAACTTACTTGCCACGTCGTCTACCAAGTAGCGTGTTTACTTGACGGTTAAATTAAATCACAGAGTTAAGATTAATGAACATTTGTCTATGTATTGTCCAAAAATGCATTTAATTGATATCAATAGTTGGATGAATTAGAATGTTCTACGCTGCAACGGATATCGAGGATTCGTGTATTGAAATTCCGTGTTGATTATTTTACAGACTCAGATGGAACCGAATTTTTCGCTAAATTCCGTCTGTCGAAGTATGCCATGAACCAAGTGCACAACTTAATAAGACATAAAATAATTTCTAAAATTCCTTTTGTAACAAGGTTTGGTATTTTTGTACAAGTGATACTAAAATGTCCCGCTCATGTAATGAAAAGTTTGCAAAAAATTAAAAGCACTCGAAATAATTCCCTAACCTAAAACGCAACAAACAACACAAAAAATGAAACGACTACCTGCCAAAAACGTTTGAAGAGTATCGTTGACTTAATATTGAACGAATGTAACGTATGATTTGTTACTTCATTCACATAACCGGTAAGTTGTTACTCGAAGCTTCATTTTTGCTTGTGAAATTGATAGAAGATACTCGTAAGTTTTACTTGCCTGTTAACGTTAATTGGGAAGTAACTAATCAACACTTTACTTGGAGATGGTGAAAGAGACCCTTAGTCTAAACTTATCATAAACAACAAACTAACCTAACGTCACGGCTTCGTTTGAACGTATTAAGTCGACGGTTATTTACAACCGCCGGGCCGATGGGCGCTGGTGTCGCTTTCTAAGCTCTAACTTACGGCCGATTCCGAACGACCGGTCGAATTGAGAGATCAGACAGCCGCCAGATGAAATTACGAACGTGATCGGTGCATTTTCCACGGGGATTCTCGATGAAATGTGACGTGGCATCCGGGAGGGGAAATGACGTCGTTACGAAACCGTGTTGCTTGAAATGGCAGATTGGCTGCTTAATTAATTACTGGTAGATATAACCCGTTCATTCTGATACTGTTGTTTGTGTGGAATATTGATGTGTTGCTATTTATGATATCGTAATAATCTAGAATAATATTTGTTTTATCATGATGAACAGCTTAAGACTTAATAATGTGTAACTAAATAGTCACCTGCCTTCTTAATTTGCTAATCGAACATCTCTTAAATACGCTGATTGTAAAAAACTAATGGAATATGTAGGATATTCCATGAAGGTGCAGGATTGTTTAGGTTTGTTGCAGATGTTAAAATTAAGCATGTCAATTACGCTTCCTTTTCTATGAACCTATCGTATAAAGTATCTCGGTAAAGCCTTCCAACAATAAATCGTACAATTATCTAGCTTCAACAGTGTTGATTGCTCGAGAGAGTTCTACAGTTTCACGTGCAATCTAAAACTTGTTGCTCCAATTTGATCGAAGTCTAAGTACACAAGTCCAATCAAGTATTTTTAAAAGATCACAAAGTATATAAATAGCAATACAACTCAAATACTTCTTTATTTTAGCTTAAAAAAACCTCACAAGATCCCTGACGTAAGTTGTCACTATGACGAAGTGTCGATTGCTGGAAACCAAACAATGACCCAAATGACTCCAAATAGGTGCGTGCAGATGCTGCTGTGTCACTTTCTCCCTAACCGTGTTGCTCAACACCGGGCTTCAGTGTCTCCGTGGTTTATCGCCCCATATAAAAGTACACATAATTTTTATTGCTACTTGTATATTTTTGGTCATTCGTCTCCGTCTGGCAGACGGGAGTTTGTTTTATATTAGACTTATTAATGGTGCATGAGATTGGAAAATTAATATAAGTTGTTTTAATAAAGTTGGATTTCTGTCTCGATGGCGTTTCGTTCCGCTTTTGTGGTTGACTAATAAACTTTATGAATCTTTTGAACAACTGCAGTGAATGTAGTATTAATATCTTACGTTTCCATGCGTACATTTTCTTTGTCAGGAAAACGTATGTCTATCCCTTTCTGCTCTTCATTGACCGTGTTCGTCTATCATGCATTTGAAACATTTCATTCTTTCAAACCTCATATTCCACTTCAAAACAAACGTAAGGAACTATAATACATTTCAGTTATCTACCAAATCCGAAGCCTGTAACCTGTTAATTTTCCATATCTCCAAACTCGTATTTGGTCATTGTACAAAAACCGCACCGCATTAGAAATCACACACGGCGTCTATTTATATAGAACAGTGGAGTTATACGCGAGATATTTCCGCATTGTACGCACATTCGTCGTTCGGGAAGCGAGTTATTGTTATGCCCGCGGGCCGTATCGTGTTGCGACACTGGCATATGTTCGACGTACGTGTATGCCTGTTATAGATCGGTTTGTTCTCTAATATCTGTATGCCAGGTGGTGTTCTATAAGGCCGTATAAGGGCGCAAGCACATGATGTTTTTTAGGTTCTGTAAACGCACATTTGATATGCTCTGGCTCTGCGTACATAACTTGAAAATATGTGTATCCGTAGCTCCAAAATGTATCGCGTTTACTTCGTGTTTTAATTGCGTTTGAATCACATCTTAGCTTCGTTCAAAAACGGTTTTCCTGTTATCATATCGAAGTGATATTGCCGTGTATTATTTGTATTGATGATTAGCGCAGCGCCGTGCAATTTGTAATTCAAATGTGAGTTGTTTATGAGCAGACGTGGCGCCTGCCATCATGCGACTGGTATACTAGTCTTGCCGCCTTTTATTTGTATAAAAAAATATGTATTATATGTAATAGTACAAGTATATTTTCGTAGTATCGATAGTCAAAATATTTCGATGATCTCAATGTTTTAAAGTTGATCTGCCCGAATTGAACAAAGTTTTGATAGTAGACAGGGGCTTGGATGTGCCCCTCACATTGCAGAGTCCATGGCTGCCGGTGACCACAAACCATCAGATGGGCGGTTAGCTCGTCTGTCCTCGAAGGCATTAAAAAACGAGTATTTATAAAACATAACTGTAGCATCATTGTAACAACAATACATTCTTGCCATTATCATTAACTGTTGCTACTGTGTTCCTCGTCACTCCATTAGTTACCTCTAAAAGGCGATTATTGACCCCAATGAGCTTAGAAACAACTGAATAACTAACAGATACCGGGCCTCTGTAAGAGTTTCATATATCCCTTACAGAAACTGCTTGGCAGGGCTGGCAAATTCCGGTATTTTGGGAAAGTGTTCCGCTGTTGTAGTTAAAGAAATTGTTATTGATCTTAGAATATACTTTTGTGTGCAAATTGATATAGGTACCTTATGGATTAGTAAGTAAAAATTACCAATTTAAAACCATAAATTTGAAGATAAATTGCGTCGAAGCACTAATATAAGTGTTCTTTGACGTATCCTTAAGTTTTTGTAACTGCTTTACCAATAACTCAAAAGTTCTTCCTTGATATCCCTTTATACAGGTCAGATCTGACAACCCTACATCCTAAGTGCATAATGTCAATGGGCAACAGACATTCCGCATTCCCCACCACAGCCCATTTGACGTTAATGTGGGGGCATCCATTCATTAAGCACGAGCTAGCAGCGCTAGGAACGAGAGCAGATTAAATGATTGCACCACGTGGGACGGGCGTCCTGCCGAGCGTTATTATGGAGGATTTTTATACGTGCTGCGTGGAATTGGTTGCATTTACATTGGTGTTTGAGTTTCTTCTTGATGTGTAGTGTGGTGATACTAGAGGCTTATTAAGCATGAGATCAAGATAAAAGAGAAGGAATCAGATTAGATGTTTAGACCACGTAGGACGAGCGACTTGCAAAGTTGTCACTTTGCAAGTTACTCTTCTTCTTCTTCCGTCCGTCGTCGCTTTTTCATTAATCATTTATTGGTGAGGCGTGCTGAAATTATACCACTATTTACGTGGTTTACTAATAATTATTAGTTTAAAGTTGGTTATGATCGTGAAATTTTGTTTTTTACTCTTATCGTATAAATATAACACTCAACAACTCACGAATCGACTTGACATTTTTTTTATATGAGTCAGCTTAGTGAATCCACTGCATCTGGTGGTAACTGGAGTATGGTCCAAAGTAGACCTATGTTTATTCGTTAGAATGAAAAGTATATAACTTTGATGGATTGCCAACAGCTCTATTCATGAATGTGTAAAATCCAAGTCCTACCTTAGGTAATTATACCTCTACGACACTGCAAATAGCAGTAACCATAATAGTAGGTATGGCAGAAAACGCATTGACGAGTAGAAAATTGGCACAGTCTGCCCACCAGAAACTAATTCCAGACTCTAGCTATTAGAATTCCTGGTAAAAATAAACTCGTCGTAAACGCAAACCGTACTCATTTACGTTCACACTGACTCACAGTGCACTCGAAGTTTGGCATGACAGGTGACACCCTTCCCGCGGGTGACGGGTGACGGCCGACGGGTGACAGACCCATCCAAAGCGCGTCACGTCTACTGACCTACATACGAGAATGGTTCCCGCTAATTATAATCACTGTATTTTAAACAAAAATACGCGAGGTGTTACATTTCATGCGATTTATTTTTGAGTTCTATAGTAAGAATCTATACATTGTTTATCTTGTTTTATGTTTCAATCATGTATAGTAAAGTTTATGTTTAAATGAATGATATGTAAATTTTGAATTTCTTGTGGAGTCAACATTGATACAATCAGAGCACGATCCTATAGGAGGAGCTTATCACCACATTGGGCATAAGCATTACTGGTCAGTTTATTAAGAAGACAGGAAATTATTAGTTTATAGCCAATAATCTGTGAAGCTACAAACACTATGTTTTCTGCAAATAGATAAAAAAAGCTATTAAGATGGGAAGAAACTTTTTAAGCCACATAAAAATCTGCCGTAAACTTTAAAAGATAGCAAATCTTCCAAAGGCATCACGTATTAAATAGAAATGGAAGATTCGTGTATATTTAATATGGTTGCTTTATGATGATCATAATTCGTAAGGATATAACAAATATCGTTTGGTGCTCTCCGCCACGCAATATCGCTAAGTGAGTTTCCTTGTAGAACAGCTAATGCAACGGCCGTATCGATACCGAATTTGTGGATTCAAAAATGTATTGAAGACTTATGAAGCTGCAGTACTTTTGTAACTTGCCTATGTTTTGAAATAAAACTATTTTACTGATTATATCGCGGTCTTTTTATTTATATTTTCTCTCGTCGTTTCGAAGACTTTACAGCCTTCGTGGTCACGGGGCGGATTGAGGTGTTGGTTGTCTGAAAAGTTAATACATTGGAATATTTTTTGTTAAATTAACCTTGATAATATCACTAAAATAGTTTTAATTCAATGTCTTCACGTACATATAAGAAATCAATACCTATATTTTTTAAACAGTAATATTAAATGCAAAAATAAGCCTATAATTCTACTTTTTCAAATTTTATGTAATATAGCTTTTGTCCGTGGCTTTGCTCGCACGAAAGTTTTTCCCTGGATAAAAGTCCCGCTATACATTCTGGAATCCACCTGAAGATATACAAAAATTTTCATTAAAGTCGGTCCAGCCGTTTAGGACGAGTTCAGTGATATACACAATCACAGAAGAATTATATATATAAAGATAATGAGAAATTAATATAGCTTGCCTGATTGCAAACTGTCCGAAACACACAGTTTTGAATAACAAAATATCTTTGCACCAAGTTTGATTTATATCACAATGCGAGATTACAACTGCTTCATAGAACAATTTTGATGAATGAATACAAAAACAAAGTTTGTGAAAAAAATATATAATGACTGTGCCAAAACAAATACACACTCTATTATCTCTTTGATCTTTTATCTAAATAGCGCACTTCCTCGTCTCAATTTTCCACAGTGTTCCAAGAAAATTAACTCCAGTGAATGATCCAGAAGTAATGTGCAACCCGGCCGCGCAACTGCGATGTCAACAATTACCCATTAGTTAGACGGGGGTAACGAGAATGCCCTTTCATATGAGTGTGTTTAAACCGCACCCGCTTTTGTAAATGCCCTGCTGCGCAATCTTAATGCGTAATTAGCGGCCGATAGTAGCGCTCAGTACACTTTGAAGACTTTAATTAAAATATATTGCGTATATAAAACCGATAGTAAAACTATATTCCTGTTCAGGTTCTGGCTTCTCAATGTATTACAATCCAGGAACGGTAAAAGGCAGTTTCGTCGACTTGTGAACAGCATTACACTGTCGCCATAATGTTGCCAGCGTACCTAATTTTTCTTCTAATGCCGCCTTGAACACCCAATACAATAGGGTTGAAGAATTAAGTGTGGAGTTACGTCGTTAATCCTCATGGATGTGTAATCTCTATGTTATATTATAGTTTGAGTTTTTCATCATCGATTGTTTATCGGTGTCTTGTTTATTGTAATTCTCCACACAGATGCTGACTGTTGTGTTTTTTTGTTACAGGTACAAACATCTGAATACGCGATACCAGTTAGGAATGTGAGTTGAATTCTCCCTTCTATGTATATTTTGTTTCTATTAATAAAAAATATCTAACGAACTAAATGGAATATTTCGTATATTCTATTTTGGAAAATCATATATTTTCAAATTGAAAAAAAATACAAAGTTTGTTTTCATTTTCGTTAAGTAAAATAATATTATAATTACTGCGTTAAATTTATCGTAAGTGAAAAGAAAGAAAAATATCATATTTCCAACAAATCGCCAATATAGTGCTGACGTACAGTATGACACTAATGCCCAACAGTACCGTTGTTGAGCGCTCCGTGCTTATGTTACACGGGTATGTATTTCGAGAACTTTTACGAGCGCTGAATATTGATTCGAAGTGCCTCGCCCAATGCGAACTTAGTTTCGGTTGATATTAAAGTTGCAAGTACTAAGGATGGGATTATTCGGTAATGATTTTGTACGTTTTTGTGATAATCGGGTAATAGAAATTATTGCTATAACGCCAAAAATTAAACAAATATTTAGGAGTTCTAACGCAATAACTAAGGGCAATAGGTCATTAAACTTTCTATGGTGTAAATATATTATATTGTGAACAGTAAATAAATCAATAAATGTTTTAATGAATACGTATCTTAGAAATAAATATTTAACTGCATCAAGGTCACCTGTCAAAAAGCGTTTTTTTTTTTTATTTTCTGCTCATACACACAATCCATCACTATTCAGCGTCATTCGAAGGCGAATTTAGACGTTCCGTGTATCGACGCGTGCCGCTTATTTACGATTACGCTAAAATTATTTATGTGTGTCAACTCGTTCTATTTACGAAACAGGCGCGCCGATGCATGTCGGGAGCAAAGCATCCGCCACGTGAGAAATGCACGGGGTAAATGGAATGACGAGAAATAGAACTTAGATGTTTCTTCTTTTTATACCGGCGGAGCAAAGTGATACTGAGTTTCATAAGTACAGGGAGATTTTGCCCCTCTCGAAGTTTAGTGATTTTTAAATATCACATATCACAACAAATATTTATCAATAATTACAAATAAAATATTTTTACGCGACTCAGCTAATAGAGATTCCAATGAATATGTACTTAAAACAAACAGGAACAGGAACGCATGTAAATCACAATTAGATATCAATCGCCAAATAAAAATGATTCACAATCCCATTACGCAAGCTTAATCCTATTTAAAATATATTGCTGTCAGCATATTATGAGAAAAATCTTAATAAACGACGTATAAACTGTCATACTGCGCATTTGTTCTGCTCGGACAGTAGACAGGCGCGTCGCCCACAGCTTCCCGTCACTGAATCATGGTAGGAAAATGGGTGCATTTCTACGTCCTAACGAAGCGACAAGTTGAAGTATGGCCGCAGTTAATCAAAGATATGCGTAGTGGTGTAAAGCTCCGGTCGATTCGACGGTATTCGATCATCTTCGGGAAGTAACGCAGAAATATGTTATCAGATACAGAGCTGGTACAGCGTTAATGAATATAAAATTCTGTGTCATTAAAAATAATTCACGCTGACTATAAATAAACATCATTTGAATACAATATTCGACAGAGGCTTATCAATTAATGTGGAACCAAGTGAGGGAACACTTATGTGTTGCTACTTTGACTTTTCCTTTAGAGTTAGACCGATAAAACTATTACCTACGACCGTCGAGAGACGCGACGGCTCGCTTTGCCTGACAATATATTTGAAAAGCACTGAGCCTACTCTGATGAGTAGGATGGTAAGCTGATGCTTACCATCAGTTTCAATACAGGTACTGGCCACTTTCTTTGACTAGACAAAAAAACATTCCAGAAAACAAATTCGAATTTCGAATAACCAAAAATCGCTAACTCTGGGATGTACTCTCCAGACCCAATTTATCCGCAAATAGATATTAGCTGCACTCGGTGGACAGGAGTTGGTTGATGTGCCATGATTTATTACGACTGGCTGGCTTGAATTTATTTTGATACATTGAGGTTGTCGCGCAAGGGCGATTGATTGTAGCAGCAACGGCGCGGTCGCGGATTTGTTGATTGCCAGTAAGCCGTCGGTGAAGTGGACTGATTGTGTGCCGAGATTAATGCTCTCAGTTGTTGTTAGCTATGAATGAGTTACGGGTGTTACGGGTTTCATATTTTCACCACTTGTAGGTTTGTCCAGATTATAAATTGAGTGATATTTTAAGTGATGTCGTCGACTTTAGAAATGAAGTACATAAATGTACCGCGTAGGAAACGAAGTTTTAAGTTTATCCGTACTTTAATTTGCTATTGATTATGATGGTAATGATTCCGACTATATTTACCTAAGAACACAAATCGTTCCTGTACCTAATACACAATAATGTAACGAATAATTCAAAAGGTGCATGTCACAAAATCAAAATAGGTTCAGTAAACTTTTTATATTTAATATGCCTTCAATTACCTCCATACTTAAATATTCCCAATCACCTTCTAATACCAGGTGACAATCCCATAAATATATACCTGTGGCGCGGCAACTGGCGGGTGACAGCGGACGACATAGCGGTAACGACCGCCGGTCACACCAACCGCTCATTAGTAGCACCGCGGTCGCAGTGTCGCGGTAATGAAGGAAAACGAAAGTTTGCCTACTGTACTGTACTCTACAATGTAATAAGTCAGTTAAATGACGGGCTCGTATTGTTCGAAATTTAAATATTTTTGGAAAGTGACGATTCGAAAGTATAATGAATTGGCGCACGCTTTGTTACTTTATGCGATGATTGATGATTCTATCCTTTTGGTAAACTTCCTTGTAGCTGCACTTTCAGCTTTCACTCTACGTTTTTCTTTATTGTATATCAAGTTGGAATGATTACTTTTTCAATCGATTATTACGAAAATCATTGTTATTATCTGTCTTGGATAGAGATGGTAATTTATAAATTCTGGTAATATACATATCTCTCAATACTGGTCATCTGATTAGACAATAGATCGGTAATAAAGTATTGGTAAATAAGTATGATCTCTGATATTATGATTTAATGGTTTCCAAAATAGAGTTTTTTTATTGATGATCTCAATATTCCATCACCTACGTTGTGAGAGAACAAATAATTGTGTAGAAAACCGTGCCGGCACAGATTTTCATTGGCAAATTGTTGGAAACCGAGATGCACCGCGCCGGTAACTATTGCAATAACGCGTGTAAATTGCCTGTGTTTAAACTCTAAATACCTAGCTTTAGTGTCGTATTATTTTATACATGATGATTTAGTTTCACCACGGTCCTGTAATGATATTTGCGTGAGTAACGTCACGCTCCCGGGAATGAGTAAGTGTAATGATTTGCTTCTCATATTTACGATTATATTCTTTATTTAATTGTATGATAATTTAAGAAAGCTTGATGTCTCCTGTGGTACAATACAATAAAAGTTCGTGATACGCAATAGCTGATAATAAACGATTATGATAGGGCCATCCGCACATTAAAATAATAATCATGTATTGTATGAACAATACGTGCAATAAGTTTATAAGAATGTGACGGGCATAGCTATTACATTGGAATAGGTATACATATATGAAGCAATTCTAGTGTAGAATCTAAAATTATTGGATCTGGTTGATCTAAAATTATTGAACCTACGTATGAGTGTAGGTTCGATAATATAGTCTAAATATGATGATGATTTTATATTTTTATGGAATCTTGAAAAAGAAACAGTCGAAGGCGGGACTCGAACCCACGACCTCCGGCGTACCGTGCCGGTGCTCTTACAATTGAGCCACCTCAACCCTGCCTTCGATTGCTAATTTCAAGATCCGTATTTAATTCTCTTAAAGGAGATGACTGTTACTACCAAGTCATTGTAATGGCTCTTGATATTAATTTCTCGAACTGCTTCTGGAACATACCTTGCCTTTAATTCCTTGCTATAATTCATAGCAACTCTTATTTACCACATCAACGTCATCGGTCTTTCTCTACAATCCTGATCCAATTCAAAAACCCCAGGACACGGATCTATGAAGATAGAACAATTTTATTGCGGTAAACAAGTATAAAACTGCGCACACGACGCGCGCGGCATCTCAATTATAATCACTTGACGACCCATCAAGCTAATTTGGTCAATTTAAATTTTTACGACTGACATACTGCTTTTTGCGAGCGCGGGAAAGTGGTAACCTCGTTCGGCATCTGGATGTATGGGATAGGCAGACAAGGATGGCGGTTGTATCTCTTTCTTGCGTGTATTAACTAGGGCTATTTCTCATGGATGAGATGATTAGATATGACAAATCCCATGATACAAAAAGAAAAATACGAATTTTGAAACTGGTTCCTAACTCATCAATAGTATTTATTTTCCAAAACCCTGTTACTAGATATCCATCAGGATATTAAAAGTACGTGCTATTATTTCGATCCTTATGAAATAAATTATAACGGTGACAGCAAAATGGCTACTTTATACTGATTTCTTAACGTAGATTAGTCATTAATAAAGCAATTTATTTACAGTTATTTCGATCATTTCGAAACGAATAAAATTGATGGATTTGATCGTAAAATAGTAGGAAACATACGTCATCAAATTTTTTTATCAGTTTTATTAGCCTCTAATGTTCACCGATCCATTAGTTATTAAACATGTGTGTAAAATTCTTAACATTTGCGAATAGTGGTAATTAATCAGGCCTTAATGATTATCAGACTTAGGTCTCTTTTTGATGTCTTTCGTGACTTGAAATACGTAAAACCCGTTCGAAAACTAAGTAATAAGTACAGGTGTAAAAAATAGGCTCACAAATTAGGTTTAATGTCTAATTGGAACCAGAAGTAGATTGATGGTCTGGTTTTGTGTTTTGTGGAGATGATAAATACAAAATAAGGATAGCTTATTAAATATTATAACAGTGTTAACTGGAGTTTATCATCTGTTTAGTGGCAGTAATTAGGCAGTGTAATCGGTGATGAGTCATGATGAAGTTAGATACGATCTCTAGATAGAGCAGTTGAAATAAGTACTTATACGGGTTGAACAACACAGAATTGTTCGAGATTTCGGTCGGGATATTATAGTACGGAAACAGGCTCAGCTAGTAGGCTGCTGTATTGCTGCTAATCTTTCCCGAGTTACCGGCGCGATATTATAATTTGATCAGTTCAAGTGAGAACGCAAAAGGGATCGGCATATCGGATGAAATGGAAAGTTGACGCTTGATTAAGCAGATTATTGGTTTTTCAAGCCACTGCCCCACAATTATACCATTCCTATAGTAGTAATGAGTCGCTGGACCAATCAGCGGTTATTAGCAACGTGTTTATCCGTTTTTTCGTACGATTTCTTGTCTTTTCTTGTTCAACGAGTTGTTATTGTGCTGATTCTTATATTTTCGAATTGCTTTCGAGTGATTAAAGTCGAGAATTTTGGTCGGTGAGATGCGCCTTGAACCTAAATTTTTGCCATCGCAATATTTTAGTGTACTGTAGTTAAATGAATAATTACAATTTTATTATCAAACCGTTCAAAATTAAACACCAAAATATTTATCAATCTATTTATAGACAGTGACGACACAGCATCGCGTGGTCGCTGATTGTAAATTAGGATTGTGAGGAAAAACGGGAATTAATAAGGGGAAGACGGCTTTCCTTCTTTACTATGGACTCTATCACATAAAATAAATAACTTTATAATTCTCCATAATATACTTGTCAGTGTTTCCGACGTATACCGGTATCACATAACATATGTATCGAATCACTATGAGCAGTTAATCAATTACGTGGACATAATCGCCGACGCATTAGTCCGATTGATTTAATGCAGGGAAATGGGCAACATTTCAACGTCTCCCGTTACCTAGGAAACGTTGTTGAATTGATTGCTGGTAATACAATATGTGTTAAATGATACCGGGAAAAATACGCGTTTGTATATGTATATGGAAGTGGTATACTCTGTGGTGTAATAGGTTCGATTCTCGTGGCAAAGATTTGATACAAAAATGATGCAGTTGATTTGACGGTTTGATAGGAAGATAGACAGATTTTTTTTTTACGCGGAGTAAGTGAATTATTACTACCGCCCAGTGTTCAAGGGGAACGACTGAGCGGTTATGTTGGGTTCATCGTGCCTTACGACCCGACGTTGAGCCGCCCGGAGAGATGGAAAACGTCGGGCGACCGCCGGGCCGAGTCCCTAACCTATGTACACCGCACGGCATACCAACCAAAACTCCGTGGTGGCCATCTTCGGCGCATTAGGGACGGCTGCGGGCTTCCTCCGACTCACGTCTAAGTTGTTGTCCGCAACCACCCCTGCGCGTACCGCTCAGAAGCCCCCGCGCACCGGAAGACGCCCTTGGCGTCAACGGCAGAGATAGACAGATGATATCTGTAGACGCCTAGACCACAAAAATGACAAGCCAATACATCAATAAAATTAAAACAGTTTCTTATTAGACCTATTACCTTTTTTAAGCTATTATAATATGAGTATGTACCCCTTGGCACTCAAGCAATGGGTCGAGGATTC
This sequence comes from Lapara coniferarum, assembly GCA_949316025.1. Classification (NCBI taxonomy): domain Eukaryota; kingdom Metazoa; phylum Arthropoda; class Insecta; order Lepidoptera; family Sphingidae; genus Lapara; species Lapara coniferarum. Next base: position 40,656,446 of record OX438919.1, on the reverse strand, counting down.
TACGACTTTTCCGAACCGCATACGATTTTCCGTCGGATTTCCTTATTACGGATCCAAGAAGTTTCCGAACATAGAGCGTGTTGTGCGGCATTTCTCAGAAGTTTAACGTGATCTTTCTAGTAATGTTATATTTTATGTACGTGGTTAAGACGTACTATGAACTCGACATTTCCATATTTGGTATTTTCTTAAACAAGTATTTTTAAATGCAAATACACACGCAATTTTATAATGAATGTAGTACTAATTATTTTATTCCCCGACCCCAAAATGGAGTCTGTAAAATCTTTTAAGTGGATGTTTAGTTTTGAATACCGATTTTCTAAATGTCTATTCATGTCATAGACTTTCAAATCTAATGTTTTTTTCAGTAAATCTAACAATACTCTTATAGTTATTCCTCTGAAACGAGAGTTCATACCATAATATGACGAAATCCTTAGGTAATCTATCGATTGAATGGAACAGTTGCGAATTAGTACATACTACTTCAGTGCCATGATTCATCAATGTTTTGAATTAGTTTGTTGTACTGAAACGCAGGCAGACCTTGAGAGCGTCCCTTTAAGAGACTAAACACAACATTTACCTCAAGTTGAGTGTAGTGAAAATGTCACGTATTGTTATGTACATAGGGTCGAGACGTGATATTCTAATTGCAACGCTTCTCAAGATAATTGCATAGTTCATACTTCATATATCATAGGTTATTATTTTCGTAGTAACATTGTTACGTATTGTGTTGAAATTTTGTAGGTATGCGAGTTACTCGACTCGTCATTCGGTTTAATAAAACCATTTAAGGATAATGTCGCATTGTATTTTATGTGTCACGCGCTGTTTAAAGATACCGGTATATAACAAAGTATAATATATAGCTAAACAAAATCTCGTGACGCACACACATACACAAATCTGTTACTATGCGAACGCAATCATTTGGCGACATTATTCACAGCCAGCGTGTCTCCGTCGCCCACAAGTCTACGGCCAGCGCCTTATAAGGCAGCCGGGCTAGTCCCAAGCCGACCTTCGATATATCGCCATCACATTGTTTATAACGACCTTCCTTAATTACGATCACTTTCCAACCCAACCCTACTCGGCTAATAGGGCTGACCTTACCTCCGCCCTGATTTACTTTTCAATAATTGGGCTGATTTTATCGATTATCGATTCATTCATCGATTTATATTTAAAATAAAAACAAATTATATATGACCAATTTTGGATTTTTTGCGTTTAATCCGCGGATTGCATGCTGACGCACAATTAGCCTTCCTTTGTTCGCTCGGGTTAATATTGGTTGTAAACGGTTTTAATTTATCTGTAAATACTTAAATAACAACATTGAGTGTATCAATAGCTTTTGAATGTACATTACGGTGTTTATACGGCATTATGTATCCGAATTCGTAGAATTAATTTCGAAACAGAACCAGACCCCTCGCGAATCACTCGTGAGTCATCAGGGGCCGTAGGACGTCTTTCTACAATCGTTAACGCTAATAGAAAACAGAAAAAATGTATGAGAATGCATTATATACATATCCTAGAATACATATCCTAGCGCACACACACACATTCACGCTTTATATCCCCGAAAGTGTGGGCAAAGGCGCAGCTAATGGACACACTTTTCGCAGTGCGTATTCGGTCCCATAATATAATAGGGGGCGAGCCTATCGTATCGGGCAGAAATTCCAAACAGCGCGCTGATACTGAATAGAAAAACCCAATATCACTTTGCCCGACCCGGTGATCAAAGCAGAGACACCAACATTGCAGTCGTACCGTAATACAATTACGCCAGGCAGAGTGGCAGTGCTAACGATAGAATTATAAATAAGATACGTCATTCCCAGCGGATTAGCAAGCTGAAGTGGCAATGGGCAGGGCACATAGTTCGAAGAACAGACGGCAGATGGGGCAAAAAATTTTTCGAGTAGAGACCACGTACTGGCAAGCGCAGCGTCGGCCGTCCACCTGCAAGATGGACAGACGACTTGATAAAGGTCGCAGGAACGCGCTGGATGCAGGCCGCTTTTGACAGGTCCATCTGGCAATCTGGGGGAGGCCTATGTTCAGCAGTGGACGTCATGTGGATGATGATGATTCCCATACATTTTTTTTAATAATAGCGTTAACAGTTTTAGAAAGACATTTTGGTTACGGCCTCTGTACTCCTAAACTCTGCAACTGCAAGTTTAATCTTGATTTATATTTTTTGAATGCTATTGTGCGCTAAAATCTAGAAGGCTATCGCATTAATACTTTGTTTGTTATATTATTAATCACAATGGCATGCTCGAGGAAAATGCTAAACGAATTCGCATAAAAATACATAGCTTATTAATAACTGCGGCGCAAAATTATCATAATTTAATAACGTAGGTACATGAGCAATAAAATGATTATTTCTTAAATTTAATTGATGTAAATATATGAATTAAATGTAGGTGTGAAGAGTAAGCAAATAAGTACAACATAATTATTTCTGAATTAATCAATTTTTACGATTTAACAAAATATTTCATTTGTCACATAACACATTTGGGTGTTTCTTAGTCTCGAGAAGGAAACTGATGGCTTTTCCTGACTACAAGTTTTGAGTTCTGATCACTGACAACACCACCTGACACCTCGTCGATTACACATTCTGCAAGACAAACACTGGCCTATTGTACGCTTTTGAATCAGTTCTGATTATTAACTAGAGTACCGGCACGCTATGATGGCCGTTTTGACGTTTGTTCGCTCATGAAGTTTCGCATTAATTCATAACTACGTTAAAGGAATTAATTTCTGTACATTATTGTCAATAGTGACTTGTAGTAAAATTTATTGAAATATATAATTTTATGACAAAACTCGACTTGTGTTTCTCGAAATTTGAAAAAATCGCTGGCTGATATATTTTTTTCTATAATTAATTTAAAATCCACCTCACTATTGTAATCTGCCAAAACGGACATAATAGCGGGCCGGTACAATAGTGCTATGTAGCTATACTAGCTCTCACTATAGCTAAAGAATAAAAGACAACTCATGAAGTAGTTGGTTCACGTAAAACAGTTGTAAAACCAACGCTTTAATTTACAAAAATGATTCATACACCATTCGATTTTATTTTGAACTCGCACCTAAATGGTAGCAGACTGAATCAACTATTATGATTCATTTATTTAATATAGTTATCACTTTAAATAAATATCATGTAATATGCTGTCAGTTTTGTTTTTATGATATTTAAGTAATTGCTTATGTCAACAAGACATTAAGTTGCACTTGTATTTTCAAATGAGAAGGTACCCTTGTATTGGCTGGGTGGTTCGTTTACTTTCGGCGAGGCATTTATTTATATTTTCTTGAGTAAATAAGTGTTGAGACGATGATTATGCAAAAATATTTACATTGTTTATACTGGAGAGCGGACCAATATTTTTGTATAATACTAAATTGCTATTAGTTTATACGTTGTCACATCCCTGCTGTAATGACTCCTTGTGGTTGTGGTGCTTACACCAAGGACGCTAATATTTAGGTATATTTCACTGGCTCACCACTACACAGCTCCGAGTGCGGGCGCACATCCCATCCGTACCGTGCCTGTATTCAGTTCCCTGACTGACAGCTACGATTGACAGATTAACGGCAACTCCCTCTACTGGTGTACATCAGACAGTGTACAGTCCTACTAATATTATAAAGGCGAAAGATTGTAAGAATGTATGGATGTTTGGATGTTTGGATGTATGGATGTTTGTTACTCTTTCACGCAAAAACTACTGAACGTATTTCGATGAAATTTGGCGCACGGGTAGATCATGTCCTGGATTAATACATAGGCTACTTTTTATCCCGGGAAAATATAAAGCGGGACTTTTATCCCGGAAAAACTTTTTAAAGCGGGCGGAGCCGCGGGCAAAAGCTAGTATCTAATAATTAAATTAAACACTACACCTGCCATAGTGACTTAGACTGCAATCCGTTTAGAGTTTATTGTATGTACAGTACCTACAGCAGATTTTTTTTTTAAACGTGGAGAAAGTGAATTATAGCAGATGTGGGGGCTCAGAATGTGAAAAAAGCACGATGCGTCTCCGCTTCGTTTTATTGTGATTGGTTGAGAGACTGAAGTATCGGTATTTTGATGTTTGTGATTGACCGAGAGACGGATACGTCAGTCTCTCAACCAATCACAATAGAACGAAGCGGAGACGCATCGTGATTTTTTTCACATTCTAAGCCTACAGTACGCTTCTGAAATATTAAATAACGCCCGTGCCACATGTCTCGTTTTTATTGAACAAATATTGATATGTGTGGACTGCACTCTACTTATTATAGTAACGTTACCGCGTCAAGATATAAAATACCATACGTTAGTTAAAAATATCCATAACGACCTCGTTACAACTTAATAACGTTATGGCACGTTATTTTAACATTAACACTAAAATTACATCACGACACGTTGCAACTGGAAACGTTCTAACGCCTCAACGTTCGTACCATTCGAAGAGTGATGATTCAATAAAACCATCATCTGAGTTTACGATTCGAAAACATATTGTATCGTTAATTAATTTGCCCGTCGTCGAAACTGTACAATTTTTATGGCAATTTTACGTTTTAATGATGCTTTAACCCGAATCAGATACGTTTTTGTTGGATTAAAAATTAGCATCACATCTGAGTGCAACGGGTGTATAAACAGTGGTTATTTGGTTTTTGTTGTACTCAAGACGAGACGAGACACAAGTTCCGATGTAGCCTAGAATGTAAATAGACGAGCGATCTCCTTATTTCATTATCTCTACGAGCATTGTCAAGTATTTTTTTATTTTCCTAATAGAAAGCTACTATTGTTCCTACTACAAACCTTTTTTCCAGAAAAAAATGATGTAGGCGCCGCGTTCAAAAGGTAATTAAATTGCAAATTAAAAAAATCCATCGCTAAATTTCCGACTAAGCCACTAAACTATTCAGCAAGTAACAAGATTAATATTAGTATCAAAACCGTATTAAATTAGTGTTAGCTCTTGTAAGACATTGTAGATCGCCACTGATTGAGCACTGTCGCGCAGCGGGTGTTCCGACCGGGTCGGCGGCTCGCGGATCTAGGATCGATCTCAACAGGTCAAGTTTTTCCACTTACTGAATGATTAACTCATATACATACGTTTTAATCCATCCTATTGGACGGGTTATGCTTGTTTTTTAATTAGGCAGCTCGGTATAGTAACTTCATACCCACTTGTGGCACATGCATAATTTATAATTTACATGGATTCAAATGTACGGTCGATTTTCCTATTTGATATAAATTTCTTAAGAATCGACGACGAAATATATCCGTTATATTTGAGTAGCATAAGATTTATTTCTTAATGAGGTACATGTTAAATGACATGGTAATTGTTAAAGTGGGCACATACGATGCGATTTGGTACAGCCGAACCATTAAAATGGTATGCCATCGAACCATATTATTGTTGGTACGGCTGGTTCGATGGCTTGTCCATCAAACTTGGTTGCATACAACTGGACGTCGCATGGTACGGTTCGATCGTGCGGCGTGAAGACTGTACCGCGTGACGAATTGGTCGCATGATACCAAATCGCATCGTATGTGGATACTATTACTTTATAAAATAACAGGCAAGTTAATAACCCAACAGTAGTAAACCATAGAAACGACCGCAGTCCCATGTCAATCACAAATCGTGTCGCGCACGGTTTTCTCCTGTAAATCGTTAATAACTGTGAGACTGAGATCTTATCACTGATTCTATCTCGTCTCAAATGCTCTGATAACGGCTGTTAAAATGGATTCTGACTTATTTATAACAGCAATGAATGAAATCCTCCTAGCCAGTTTCGGCCACGGCGGCCAATCTCAACGGAGATCAGCCAGGTACGCAGGAAATATTATGGTGCACAAGTGTGTGCGCAATACACAGGTGCACTCGCTATTCCTTCACTCTCATAGTCCGGTGAGACGGCAATCCGACATGACCGGAGAGAGATCAGGCGCAGGACCAACGGCTTTACGTGCTTTATAACAGCAATAAATATTGAACGAATGGAAATTGAATTCAATGTTTATGTCGTAGGGTGTTGCAAAAAAATAATTATTAATTGTAGTTTCATAATATTGACATAGGTACTTATTAACGCTTGGTTCTGGGGTAAGCATGTATATTTTACTTTTTTAGAAAGATAGTAAAGAGGAAAAATACGATAAACAAATTATTGTATCAAGATAAAAATTAAGAAAATAATTTTTAAGTAGTCTGATTGAATTCGGATATTGGATACTAGTCCAAGGAAAAACAGGCAAAGTTAATATCTTTATTTTACTATTCATAATTATTTCCAATCCAGCATTCAAACACAGGGCTCGGTCGGCTGAATTGTAAATGTCATTAAATTGAATATGAAATGCAATTTAATTCCATCTAATAAGACTAACTGAGCAGTTAAAGGTACAACGTTTCAACGAAAATAATTTCCCCCAAGCTACTTTCGGAGGCGGAAATAAAATCCCTACAGATATTAAGTTGAGATACCTCCGAAGCGGTGAGATACGCTTGTTTGCGGATGCCGGGTACTCTTCTAAAATTACCACATAAAATGTTCCTTCATTTTACGACTTTAAGTTGTACCAGTGACGTCCCGGCGCTCGGGGAATGTAGAAAAAAGTATCCGAGATTAATATTTTTTATTATGTGTTCTGTTCGTAATAATAAAAAAAAATTGTGCGTTACTGTATTTTGAATAAGTGTGCTGAGTTTTTCTAGTTGTTTTTGTTTTATATTTTTGGAATATTATTTGACGAAACTACGTTTAAGATTTTTTTTATATAGTACGTCAAAATGACAAGACGAGCTAGCTATACGCAAGCCTGATAATAAGCGGCAGCTGCCGCCTCGATTGGCTATAAGTGTGGCAACATTAACTACAACTTTATATTACAAAATGAAAATAAAATACAAAGTTCTGCAAAGAAGCGCACTCCACTTTGTCTTCTTGAGGCATTAGAATCTAGATGTTTCTATTACAACATTTTCGCTGCTTGTTTCAAGAAACTGACTAATAGTGCCTCTGTGGCATAGATGTATTTCTTGCGCGGTAAGACACCACTTTGAGGTCCCGCGTTCGAATTTCGAGTCGGGCAAAAAGATATTGGGTTTTTCTTTTCAATATCACTTCGGACTCAGGAATTTCCGCCCGATATAGGGGTATACTCGCCTTAGGTACGGGACGTCATGGGACAAAACAGACAGGCAAAAAGTGTGTGCCGTGGTCGCATCTCTGCCTACCCATCCGGTGATATATTATGTTTGTTTGTTCTTTCAAAACATGTGTAGGTATTCAAATTTGTTACAAATATTGTGAAATTAACGCACGGCGACATTTTAAGATGTACTCATACCGCATCAGTCGTCGGTACTCGCATTCGTAAATCGCGCTTTCCTTTGGTCGCGTGCGAATTTCGCATCGCTGCCTGTTCAGAGCTGTTATTAATAACGGGTATTTAGGACCACTAAATATTTGCCTTGCAGAATAGTGAGCGATAAAGTTTTACGACCGAGGGCAGGGTTTTTGCGTGTGCTCGGAAATTTTCTTATATCAGTTTTCTGCTACTGATGATATTGAGGTTTAAAGTTTATTTATATGAAGGTTGATTTGATTTTACAATTATTATAAAAAAAGCTTTCAACCCACCTTTCTTTAATCGTAGTATCGGATAACTGCATTCTAATAAGTAGTAACCTGCGCATCTATCAGGCTTCTGTTAACTTAAAACAGTGAAAGCGAAACACATAAAAAATATAAAATGTGTAAAAATGTGTCCAATGCCTCATTATTCAGTACATAATGCAGTAGCCATATAACGATAGCTTATTCGATATAAAAGCTTATTTCGCATTCATCCGAGGCGGGTACATTACGCGATTTAACAGTTAATACTCGTTGACTTTGCATAATTATTGCATTTTCATGTAGAAAGGAAAGTTTAATGTGAACAAATCGTAAACGCCGGTATCCGTAATATTCCTATTAGTTTTATGTTGCTTTCTAAATGGTGCATTAACTAAGGGAGTATGACTTGATTTTTATTAGTTCCAGATATCTTAACGTCTGCGTTTCTAAACTGTAAGGATGTTGAGAGATTTCCTATGCTATATATAGATTGATTGCTTGATAAGGGTTAAGCGTGTATGTTTTGCTTTTTATACCTTTGAGATGATACACACACTCACTCATTCACGCCTTTTTATCCCCGAAGGGGTAGACAGTGGCGCAACTAGTGCACCCACTTCCTGCCGTTGTGAATGTTTCGTTGTTGGGATAGTATCCACATGATACTTAAACGAGTAAGGGTTCATTACTTCACAGACACATTGACTTGAGAAATCTGACATTAAACATTCTTCGACATTTACAAATATTTCTTTAGCCTTCAATGTTGTTCTTAATTTGTAAGGAACAATAAATTATCGGCTGATTGATTCAATGGAACGTAGCCGATGTAAATGTACATTAAACATCGCATTTGTGCCATTCGGCTGTGTCCGTGCGGGTTGACAGCTGACCAAGTATTTACGTCGTAGCGAAGACAATAAAACTGCAATCAACAATGTTCGGTTTAAATATAACCAGCTTTATTCAAACGGGCAGCCCGTGGATATAATGTCGTAATGTCATATTATATTTTAGTTATAATCGCGATATATGGTTTGTTTGTATAGTTGGACGTTACATATTTCTAAAAGGGTATCGAAAAATATACAGTGCGTTGCTAATTTTGTTCCACATTTTCCAAGCGACTCTATTTCTTAAAATGTAACCAACCAACCACGGAAAGTCACAAAAATCTCTACCAAATTTACTAAAATTACGATAATCATATTGCCCGTCAGGAATATAACAAGGTAGCCCTACAATGCCGGAAGAGGGTGGATCACACCGCACCTGACTTGCAGTTGAGACGGTAACACGAGACGCGACGGCAGACCACTCGGAACGGCTTCTTTACACACTGATTTATACTGACTTGTGCATTACTTTGTCTGGTACATGTGCTGACTTTTGTATGGGATGTGAATGACAGCGGTATTGATTTTTTTATTGATGCTTGTATATGGTGATTTTTTTTATAATGTGGGTATTCAATAGGCCATGTATTGAGGTATGTTTAATCTGATTGAATAATTTTATTGGCAACATTTGCATAGAGAATGGGAGACTCATGTGTTTCATTTTAATGTTTTCCAAACTCTATTCAAGTGTCGAGTTTGTTATCTTTTTGACTAGTCTGCGTAATGAACTGGCAGAATTTATGTCCATTTACGTAAATATATTGCGAATTTATAAAAAATAAAAAAAATAAAAAAAATTTAGTTTATCTACGGTTCGTTTTCCACAACCATTTATGAAGCTTCTTTACACTCACGCAAACTAAAACCGAATAGTAAATAATCTAAACCTCGCCGATGCTGTCGTGTAATTTACGCCTATCCTGACTTATTCCCCTGTCGGTGTTCCCAGGATCTAGCCGGGCTCTTTTCACGCGTCATTAGGGGATGCATGTCGCCCTGTCGCGTATACGACGCTGCGTAGGCGCATAATCTGCCGGACATAAGCCGGTGGCAACTTGCGCTCGACAATATTTATAGCTTTTGAAATTGGAATCTGATTTTGTTGAATAAGATACCTATTTGCTGAGATGATTTGTTGGAAATCGCGCTGGGATAGACGCTGCGTTTTTATGTATAATTATGGTAGAGTTACAGGAATTTCCTTAAATATTTTTTATTATGCTTATAGCTATCGTATTTGGGCAGATGAACACCAACTTATTCTGTATAGTAATTAGTGATTACACTTCAATAATTGTTACTTTGTTATTATAATTTTTTTCCTCATCCACAGCCCCAACCGCCAGTGCACGCTCAGCCACTGCCACTGCCGCAAGCGCCGCTCGCGATCAGCCACGTGCCCGCACCGGTCCCCGCCCCTGCGCCTGCGCCGGTCGCTGCTGCCACACCGGCGCCCGCGCTCGCTCTCGCCACGCACTGCGCCGCCCCGCGCACCATCGTCATACAACGACCCGACGCACGACACGGCTTCGGGTTCACGCTTAGACATTTAGTAGTGTACCCGCCAGAGTCTTTACAGGTCAATAGCTGTAATTACTATGATAAGCAATGAATTAACCTCTGTCATGAAGGACTCCAAAAAACAATCCTTTAATCTTTCATTGAGATAGAGGATCAAAACTGTCGAGCATTGTTCTGGCATTCTCTTACATTGTATTTAGCTGAAGTTTTTTGATTATGAGTTGTGTCTAATGTTCAGGAGTTGTACGAAGATGCTCGTCACCTGGCGGTGGGCGCGGTCGGCGCCCCGATGGACACGATCTTCGTGAGGTCGGTGCGCGCGGGCGGGCCGGCGGCGGCGGCGGGACTGCGCGCCGGCGACCGAGTGCTGGCCGTGAACGGCGAGCCGGTCGCGTGCGGCCGCGCCAGGGCGCCGTACGCGCGCGTCGTGCAGCTGGCGCAGCGGGAGCCGCGCGTGCTGCGGTTGACTGTGGTGCCGAGGGACCACGACCTCCTGCAGAGGGTCAGTACCATATCATACATATTTCCGACGTGAAGATGATTCATTCATGCCCTCACTTTATCGGTTAAAACTGAGTTACAATCCTTTTCGTATCTTGTGCTAGAAAGAAATTGAATACGACAGGGACAATCCACATCCAAGTTCAATTATAGTCTTGACACTAACTTCTGAATTTACGAACATTCCAATAACTTCCCCGGTGGCTTCAGTATTTCAGCGAAGCCGCGTACAATCCAGAGACGAACCAGCGTCCGTTAGAGATGCCGGCACCGGTGTCTGAGCACGAGTCGCGGCTGTTCGACGCATACCGGCGGCCGCGCGCGTCACTGCCCGCCCCGCAGGCGCCCGCGCGCCGGGACGACCCGGAGTACGCCAGCGTCGCCTCCATAGCGCCCTCGAGGTACGACGTGTCGAGGTTGACCGGCACGCCGCATTATCTCATGCATGATGGGTAAGGAGTTTAGTCATTTCTGTTTATTGTTTGATCAGATGTCAACTATGACAGGAACTAAAGCGGGTTTCTGAAGATTAAAATCATAGGAATCAAATCCCAAAGAATTACTTCATTTGTATCAATGTCAATTACTCTAAAATAAAGAGATGCAATCATTATGTACTTACATCTCATATTTTACTCTTTCCAGGAGACGAGAATCGGACACATCCCTACCATCATCAGCGGCGGAGAGCAAGGACAGCCTCGGATCATTCGACTCGAACTCAACGCTCACCGGTCGGGAACTAGACGACTCGATCATCCTCTCACGAATACGAAAGAGTTTGGAACAGAAAGAGGCTTTCCTCCGACGGCCCAGCCAGCCGACCGGCTGGGTCACGCCAGACGCGCCACCGCCCATCAAACAGAAGGAGTTCTACGCCAGGCCGCAAAAGCTACAGAAGCCGGCGTGGCCTCCGCCCACGGCGTCCCCTCCCCTCGCCGCGTCATCTCCCCCGCAATCATCTGAACAGAAGAAAGAAGAATGCGTTAGCGTTGACAGCGGAACGTACAGCGGTTACGGAGAGGTGAACGGCACACACAACGACAAAAACAGAGCGAAACAAGACAAGAATCAGTTCGTGGTGACGCTGTCCAAGATACAGGAGACGGCGCCGAGCATTCAGAGTCCTAATGTTGGGACCGTTACTAATGGAACGGCGAAAGAAGTCAAAGACATGAAGGATGAAGGGGCTTCTAGTAATCCAGATAACAAGTGAGTTGACGAAAAGACTGTAGATATTCAAAACATAATTATAGATGTGATACTGCAGATATTATAGTAAAATTTTGAACAGTTCTGTGTAATGGTTGCAGTTGCTTGTATAAAATACAATAAGACATTGTAGAAGTGACAGGTGGATCGCTCTAGCTATACAATTTGAAGAGTATGTTGAACACAGACAGACTGCCTCGGTAGCGTAGTTGTATTACAGTACGACTGCAAAGCTGAGGTCTCGGGTTCGATCCCCGGGTCGGGCAAAGTGATATTGGGTTTTTCCAATCAGTATCAGCCCAGAATCTGGAATTTGTGCCCGATATGGCGATAGGCTCGCCCCCATCACATCATGAGACGGTATGACGGCGAAAAGTGGGTGCACTAGTTGCCCCTCTGCCTACCCCTTCGGGGATAACAGGCGTGAGTGTACGTGTGTGTATGTGTTTGAACACAGATACCCAGCGGGGGAGCTGCAGCTGGTGACGGCGCGCACGCGGCAGCTGGAGGCGGCGCGGGGCGGGGCGCGGCGCACGGAGGCGGCACGCAGCGAGCTGGCGCGGCTGTCGGCCACGCGTCTGGAGCCGAGCGTGGCGCTGCGCCGCAAGGAGTTCGAGACGCGCGCGCAGCGGCGGGAGGCGCGCTCGCTCGACGTGCAACCGCATCACGGTCAGTTGCGTCAATGTTTCTCTTACGGTAGGCAGCAGCATAAGTAGCTGAACAGAATCAAAATTTAAAATCGCTTATATACACGTTAAGTTAAACTGAAACATTTTTTTTTCTTCGTTTGATGTTAACCAAATCTCTTTTATTTTATGACTGTGAAGAGAAAAAAAGATTAGTATGTCGGCAATTTGAAATTTTGAATTTGTACAGATACTTATGCTGCTGACTGTACATGGGCAACGGTAACCACTTACCATCAGGTGGGCCGTTAGCGCGTCTGCCTTCCAAGGCAATAAAAAAAATTTCGTGTCGTTACTGTACTATTGTACCGGCACGCTATAATGCCCGTTTTGACATATTACGATATTGACGTGAAATCTCAATTCATTATCGAAAATATACTAGCCAGCAAGCCTATAACACGATGGTAATTTTTTTTCTTTTTATTTCAAAATTCGAAAAACATATGCCGAATTTTGTCGTAAAATTATACATTCCAATAAATTTTTCTGCACGTCACTATTGACAACAGTGTACAGCAATTAGTTCCTTCAATGTAGTTATGAATTTATACTTTACTTTTTCATCGGACAAACGGCCATCATAGCGTGCCGGTACTATAACTAACAACAATGGCAAATTTTCTTTTCCATGTTATTGTTTTTTTTTTCTTTGGGCTCCGCTGTAAATAACGCAGTTCAGTGTCTCAATTACAGATGTTTGTAAATCAAAGCCTTGCTTCTCTAAAAAAGGACATTATTTAGCGTGGGTCTAACAAAGATGATATAATATGAAATGCTGACTTGTCTACAAAAATTAGCATTTCCCTAAGTTATATTTCTATTTTCCAGAATTAGAACACGAGATACCCCTAGGTGGCAGCCTATCAGGAAACCAATTAATGATCACCGGCAGCAAACACTTGCATTGTCCACCTCCAGATGGATATAACATGCCCGGTAAATTCATTTTAATATTATTTTCATAACTAGCTTTTGCCCGCGGCTCCGCCCGCATTAAAAAGTTTTTCCGGGATAAAAGTCCCGGTTTATATTTTCCCGGGATAAAAAGTAGTCTATGTGTTAATCCAAGATATGATCTACCCGTGTGCCAAATTTCATCGAAATCCGTTCAGCAGTTTTTGCGTGAAAGAGGAACAAACATCCTTACATCCATACATCCAAACATCCATACATTCTTACAAATTTTCGCCTTTATAATATTAGTAGGATAAAAAGTAGTCTATGTGTTAATCCAAGACATGATCTACCCGTGTGCCAAATTTCATCGAAATCCGTTCAGTAGTTTTTGCGTGAAAGAGGAACAAACATCCTTACATCCATACATCCAAACATCCATACATTCTTACAAACTTTCTTTCGCCTTTATAATATTAGTAGGATTTATGAACAGCGCCATCTGTTAGCATCCGACGCAACTAACATATCGTCTACTTTTCAAATAGCAATTTGATATTTGAATATTTTTTTAGTACCCAATTTTTTTCAGAAACGGAAAAGGTTCAAATGCGAACAAGGTCGAACAGTACCGGTAGTGAAGGATTACCTATTAGAAGACATCATGCCACAGGTAAAACAATCACTTCATATAAACTGTGTCACAGCCCAGACGGCATAAACATTCACACTCTTCGTTTTACACATACTACTATAGTTTCATCTACTGTCACATCGTTTAAAACACATTGTCTTTGCACTAGTTGTTTACACTTAATCCTTGAACTCAATATAATCGAATAAGTACCTACATACTCTATCATCTAGTGCTTAGTTTTCATTGTCATACGCAAACTCACTTTCTTGCCAGACAATACTACTACGTTTCATGTCACAGTATACCTTGACGCTTGAGCTTACTCGTCAGCGTTGCGCTCACGCTCACTAACTTCTGTCTGTTCAATAAAAACCTTATCGTTTGTTTGACAATTGATTATCGAACAACTCTTCATCGACAGTCATTTTATGTATTGGCTATAATATTGGCAAAGTTATTAGGAAACATTTGCTTGGTTTGCGTATACAAGAGAACACGGCACGCCGGTCGGCACACAGACACACACACGCACACAGAGAGCTTGGTAGCACGGCGTCTAATGGCACTATTACCGGTCCAAGATGGCAGTCACGCGAAGAGACGTATGGGCCTGAACAGAGAGCAAATGGAGGCGATGAACCGAGTGTCGCTGCCGTCGGCGGTGAACGGCGAGGGGCGTGAGGGGCGCGAGGGGCGTGAGGGTCGTGAGGGGCTGGCGACGCCCGCGCGGCCCACGCAGCTGAGCCTGGCGCCCGCGCCCGCGCCGCCGCCCCCCGCCTCCGCCTCCACCTCGGCCACCACCTCCCCCTCGCCCACGCCGAGCACACCCGCCGACTCAGGTCCCGCGCACACACCACACCTACTTGGAATGCTCTCATCTCTTCCCTTCTTGCGCTTACGCTTATAGGTGTCCGCTGCGGCCGCGCGACAATATAATGAGCTGATCATCCACTATGCAACTAAACCATGCACCAGCACGAACACATTGAAGCAAGCTGTGAACGAAATTCAAAATTTATTGAAAAACCCTCTAAAGTCTATTCAACTAACAGAACTTATGAACTGATCATCAATCATTGCTTGAATGCTCAGTGCTCGAATGAAATGAATACTGTCATTTTAACATCGCTTATTACCAAGGCGGTAGCAACGTGAATCTAACCTCTCTTCTTAACTTACGTGCATTAACCAAATGTTAAGTGTGCTTTGACGCCCTCGCTGACTGCAGGAGGTACGGTGTGCGGTCCGCGAAGGGTCTGGGTGTGCCAACTAACCGTCGTATACTAACGTCGACTCCACCATTCTAACAATTTCAAGAATGACAATTCTTACACAGGTTTTGCTGATGATTTGGTGACGAGAAGGCAGAAGAAAGATGCTCAACTTGGGGGTGAGTTTCAAAAATAAATCCTTTGCATTTTTTTATAAAGCAGCCACTGTTGTAATTAATAAAAAACTACAATGCTAATTTCGCACGATAATCAAATAAAAAATGCTATGATATTTTTAATATCAATTTAATACTTTTTTTTTTCATTCTCCGCAGAAGAGGAGCGTGCCATGAGGAGGGTTTCCTACCTGAAAGCCACATGGGGTGATCGGTTGCACTTAGACAGCGATGTAGAACCAGAGGGTGACCACCACGCTCTCCGAAGGTACGTTCAAATCTCACCTACCACTTGACTTTCATCACAGAAGTTATCACTAATTTTTGTCACCAACATTAGAAGTGCCAAAGATCAGTGACAGCGTCTTGTGTGTTCTTTCTATAAAAAATACCAAGTAGTGTTACCAAATGTTTGTAACTTTCATGAATTGTCCAATAACCAAACTCTTTGTATGTCATTACTACAACATAGCACAAACTGTATCTTATTATTGTTGATCACATAGATTGTTGTAGTTAGTTAATGAATTTATCGTAATTGTCCTCCAAGTAGTTAGATAACCTTATGTAACAAATGCAGCGGGTTTGTTTTTATTGATGACAAAATTTCTTTTTTTCACTAATCCGGGGTGGTTAATTGGGTTCAAAACACAGTGTGTATCGCAAGTGGCGCCCTCCCCGATTCACCGATGACATTACGCCGCTGCTGCGGATATTCGACCCGCAAGCCGTTCTCCTCGCGCGGTACGTCGCATGGCGTCACAGTTTACGCTGATTTAATTCAGATGGCGCTTATTATAAAAAGTTTTGCAATAGTTCACGAATGTCAAAATAGATGGCGCCTTTACGAAATAAAAAAATAGGTGTTATTGCAAACGGTTGTGAGAATTAATTAAACTGCCTTGCATTGCTTAGTAACTTAATATTTTTATTACGTTAGAGGTAAGTTGAGATTAGTTCGAAATCATCTCAAATCATGCAGTATTTAAATTGAAATCATATCATGTTTTCAGTACAAATGGAGCAGATACTGAATTTTTGTTCCTACATCAATAGTGTGTAAAATACAGAAATTTGTGTGCATGGGATACATTTCTGTCAGCCTTCGTATATGTGCATGATTGATGTTGGAATATGTAAAGATAAATGTTTAAAGCATGGTTGTTCGTTTGATGTCGTTGTTAATTATTTCATTTTTAAAGTAAAATAAAAAAATACAACGATAAATATGTAAATTTTTTGTAAAATAATTATTGTTTGTTGAATAATACGTATTATGTGTTCCCATAAAATGTATTTATTGTTTGTAAATAGAATAGACACTAGATTAGGAAACTTAAGAACATAATGTCCACATAATATGTAGGTAAGCAAAAATAAAAATTTAAAATGCAATTATGACCTTTTTATATAGGATCCATGGCGGTATAAAAAGTCCAAAATATATCAAGTACTTTACCAACCGTAGCGACAAAACCAACAAATAATGGAAAAAAAAACTCAACTATAACGTCTAAAATGGAACAATTTCTAAGGATGAATACGTAGGGCTGTAAGAGCGACGCCACACGATGCATTAACGGTGTGTCACCCTCCTCGTCTCTTAGGCGATTCGCACACTGCACCGCATTACGTAGCGTAGCGCGGGAATGCGTGTTCTTACGTTGCTTGTAATTATCTCTTTTTGTATTGAAAAACACGTAGTGCCACACACAGAAAACGCATTCACGCGCCCACATGCAGAGAAACACGCGTCACCGCGCGTGGGTGGGGGGCGAGACACAAGGTATGGGCACATCGAGTTCTGCTGTATGGTGCGTGATTTCTTCTAATTTGAGTATACAAAAACCAAACAGATTATAATATCACTGCAGCATCGTGCATATTCCTCCACACAAACGCGCGAGGACCGCAGTATAGTATGCGGCGCCGCACCGCACCGTCAACGCATCATGTGGCCTCGCTCTAACTAAATAGTTCTCTATGTCTTAACTCTGTAAATAAATTTGTGTACTAACATGTACCATGCAGTGTATGCTCCTGCATGAATGAGGTGCTAGTTTTTAACATTGTACTGTTTCTGTAGCCCCGAGAAGAAGGGCGACGGAGAGGCGACAGAGAACGCAGTGGAAGCGACAGAAGGCGACGTGCAGGGCAACGTGCAGGTCAAGATGGTGGTCTGCAACGGGAAGGCAAGTTACTCCTTACTAATACTATAAATGCGAAAGGATGATGTTTGTAATGTGCAGTGGTACTCAACCTTTTTGCTATATGGGCCATAAAACGTCTTAGCTATGGTGCCACGGGCCACAGCGAAAATTCATCGCCCTAGTTTAGTGTCTAAAAATGTTACTAAAATATTTTATGCAACCATTGTATTCTTATAGAGTTAGCATATATCTTAAGTAATCTTGGGAACAGTTACCCTTAGTTTTAGTGTTTTTTTTTAAGTCTGGTGGGCCACTTACGATGTCTCTGCCAGCTGCATGTTGAGTATAGCTGTGTCAGATAGACTAAATCCTGGAATTGTGGTCAGTGGAACTTTTCCGGGAAACGTTTTTCATGCGGGCGAAGCCACGAGCATAATGATTAAAATGTTTTTAAGTTTAAATAATATTGTAAAAGCCATATCAAAAAGATGTAGATCACCTCTAAGTATGAAGTGATACATTTGGAGATCAATGCAAAATCACGTTAATCGCGTAAAAACTCTTAAAAAATACCCCACCCTGAATTAGAGGAGTCTGAACTGGTATCAGGGTTGTCACGTGCGATCCAAAATACAGGGCTGTCGCTGTATTAATTCATCAATCTACATCCGTCCCACATTCGGTGACGGGATTATGTCACAGACAGGCGACATGTTGACCTACTTCTCGTCGGGAACCTTTATAAATTGGGCTAGGGTCGGCTTAAACAGAGGAGGTAGGGGATATACAATCAATAAAAATGTAAGACGATATTAAAAATATATTGTTTTAACATCTCACAAAATTCTTCGGAAATCTCTCAGCGGCCATCTGAAGTTAGAACTGTGTAACGTTTATGCCTCTGAAGTAAATAAGTTATTGTCTGTCTGTCTATCAGTGTAAGAATTTTATGAAGTAGTTTTAATATCACAATTTCAAAGCAGAATACTTGCTAATTATGTTTGAAAGTCTTTTCAACGTTTTAAATCCTTGCAGCGCGCCAGCGACAGATCGTGGAAGCAAGTGTGGGCGGTGTTGCACGGGACGAAGCTGTACCTATACAGACACCATCCCAGTCAGGTGAGTCGTAGTGGATATTTCATATAAGTATTTGTGTTTTACCGTTGCTTGAAACGTATGCTACCAGAGGTATTTTTCGTCGCCAATGTAGGGGACGAAAATGGAGGAGGGATTTGTTGCGTGAACTTTAACAGACCGTACGATACGCATTGACAATACTGCCACTTAACACCGGTATATATCTATGTTTAATATTATAAAGCTGAAGAATGTGTTTCTTTGGTTGAACGCGCTAATCTCAGGAACGACTGAACCGATTTCGAAAATTCTTTCACAAATAGGAAGTTACATTACTCTTGACTCTTGAGGCTTTTTATTCCGAGAAAATATTTTTATCCCGGAAAAAGTATTTCACTCGGGCGTAGTCGCGAGTAATACTATGAATTATACAAGTATATCGATCTTACTGGCCTATTACACCCGAAGACAAACTCTTTTCTATTATTACTACGTACTGTGTATCGTGTACACCCTCTAACCTATAAAAATATATACGCTCATAATCCACAAATCAAAGAAACAATCGCATCTATTTTAACATCTCGAACCAACCAATCACTTGAACGGCCATCAAACATATTACGATTGGCAATAAAGAATATCGGCATAAACAACGCCCTGTAATGATCCGATCCATTTGCTGGTCGGATTGGGTGGTCCATGTGACCTTCGCGTGCGGCGCGGCCGTTGGTTTGTTTGCGGCCTTGACGCGGCGATCAATGGTGCCTATCTTCGAGATGAGGGGTGTTCATAGGAAAGGAATTTGTCGATGTTTCGATGCTAGGACTTTTTGTGGATATTTATAGACACGTGTGGCAGTTTAGCAAGCGAGCCGCCGCACAGTGGAACGTCCCCATAGAAAGGGCGTGACATGAGTATGTCTCTTAGATATCTTATGATAACTCAACAACGGAACAACGTAAAGATTTGAATTTTTTTACGTGTATTATTGAATAACAAACGTATCCATTACCAATGTAGTTTATTTGAAAAATACTGACATGACTATAAAAAAAATATCTGAAATATGCCTATATTTCAAGGGAGTTTAAAACCAAATTAAGGATAGATACACAATAATTTGATATTAATGCAATTAAACAAGTGACATACAATACAGTATAGGGTATATTTTAACCTAATTAATGGAAAAATAGACATGTCTTAAAATCGCCTAAATTTACGATCTCAAGGACTTTACTCAAAAGAAATTGTCAGGCGTTTCCGAACACTTTGAATAACTTATTTCGAGTAATATTTATATTAGGATGGATTAAAATGACACTACAATTGAAAGCATAATGTTAAAAATTATTTACACCAACCTACTTGATTGCTTTCGTGTAATATCAACACCTGATTAAATATTCATAATTGACAAAATATAGTCAGCTTGTAGATGCTCTGGCATTTTTAGCAGGCGTGTGACCTATTTTATTACTTTTCTTCGAAAGGGGGATGACGGGGGGTGCATAATGTTCTAGCGAAATTTCCTAATTACTCTGAACTATCAAACACAAGTATCATTAGGTCGGGGTTTCGTGGCGTTTTTATTACATGACAGATTTTATCAAACACTTCGATTACTTTTTAAAACTTTAATTTAACCATAAAATATAGCGTCTTTTTAAAAAGAAACAGTTGCATTTATATAAGTGTATCCTATTAAACCGTTTTATTTATAAAATACTTCTCCAAACTATTGCGAATGCCACAAATATCTTTCGGTCATTTTTGACAGTGTTCGATACTTCAACTTTAGTGCTATATATTAGGTAAAATAAAGTGATTAAGGGTAAAAATTATAAAACTTGAAAGGTCATATTGTCCCCTTTCCACAATGCATTTTAGTTTCCAGTTATCAGACATTCAGTACTACCGGTACATGTCACGCCCTTTCTATGGGGACGTTCCACAGTGCGCCGTTGTGTTTTCAAAATCGAATCGATAAAACAAACTGTGTGTGATGTATATATTTATGTTCAGTCAGCTTTTTGTTAGAGTTGGAAGAATGCTGAAAACAGCATCTCTTACCTAGTGTACTCGATACTTTTACGAAGCTGACAATAATACCTAATTATATGAATGTTTACTGCAATTACAATATTTTACCATTGTCGATAGGCGAGGATCATCCCTAAACGTGAACACGTGAGCACGAACCACAATATACACTTTAAGGGCAAACATCATGCCGTAATGGAATGTTTTACTCGGAAAAAGATTTATTTCGGTTAGTTTCCATTTCGGATGGCCGGCCAAATTTAACCGGAACTCACCTTGGAATTGTAGTTGATATGTGACGCAAATTAGTAGATTAGATTTGTAGTTGTAGCCGACGTGCTAGTATAATCGGGGAAGGTAAAATTCTATACGAACAAATTGTACCTTTTTGTCGTAGCTAATCATTTTACAGGGGGGCAGTGTCCTAGACTTAAAAAAAATTACTTGTATGCTTGCCGACATGAAAATATTAATTTTGAATGTTAATTTTAAAAAAAATTAATAGTAGTAGGCTCTCATCCATGGGGTGGGCACCACGCAATTCTGGGGTTGGCAATGACTTTCCCCTCCCCCCCTCTACATAGGCCTATGACTTTTTTATCTGGCACGGCAAATAAAATAATTGGAAAATCAGAAAAGCCGTAGTGTTTCCTGTCTCACAAAATTCAGATCCAAAATAAGTTTTATGGTAGGAACATGCAATATTTGCCTTAGCACGAGAGTCGAAGTCACGGCCTTTCTTTCTTATTTAATCATGGCCTGCTGCCCCACGAAGGTCTTCATATATATCTAAGACAAGTAAGGGTTTCAACCTCGCTGGTTGCCAAGTTGTTGTCTTAAATTCTTGAAGCTAACGTAGCTATGGTTGGCCCAAAATTTTCCCAAAGTAAACATTGTGTTCTAAATTCAAACTCAAGGCAGAGTTGTAAGTGGCCAGTGTTATCAAGAGAATGTCAGTTGATCAAAGGCTTCCTATATTCTGTAATTTGTACAAATTATGACGTCATAAAGAATTTGTGAGATCAAAAGCTGTTAAGGCAATGAAAGACAATGCGCAACTTTGAACCGTATTGTATTTTGGCAAATGCATTAATGTATTACCAAACTGTCTGACGAACCCTTAAATTGAAATTAATATTGCTTTGTTATTTTCCACCGTGGTAGACGATATTATGCATTCCGTCTCTCTCGTGTACCACTGCTAGGCACAAACGTATCAAGTTAAATCACTGTTGTTAAAGAATTTCCGGTCTAGTATTTAGGGGTCTAAGGTTTATCTCAGATTGACAAGCGCAATGCTGTGACACAAAGTGCTTTGTAAAGGAAAATTTGGGTTGGTATTGTAACTATTTATAAGCAGTAGTGACTCTTAGCATAAAACTAGCTGCAATATATCCAATCATTCATTTAAATAAAATGGAAATATACTTTAATTTAACATTAAAATTAGTTAAATAAATATTAAAATGCAAACGTGGCAACCCTATAAAGGGCCACGAAACGCGTCACGGCGTACTTTATCAAATGTAATGTTTGTATAATGTGTTAATTAATACGTTGGCGATGTATTCTAATGACGCTTTCATTATCTCGATACACTTCCGTCGCGTGCCATAAGCGTACGTGCGCACCTGGCTTGCACACTCGGAACACCTTTGGGTTACTAGGGTTGTCAACGGCTTTGTTATTGAGGATTTCATGAACTATGTTATGGCCATTCTTACTTAACGTTGATTTATTTTATTGGGATTATTGGAGATTTTGCAATTTTGGCAAGTTTAATTTCGATCTATCAGAAAGTTCATTTAAAATTTGTTTGCAGTAACGAAGTTTCTAATCTACATATTAACCAAAAAAACCCTGTCCCTTATTTCCGTTTGATGTATGTTTGATTTTCTCATAATTTCGATATTAAGTGTCGTAGCATAAAAATAAACATAAAAGAGACATTTTTTCTCACAGCTTATGTGACAGCCCTAAGGCACTAATTCGAAGGCCCGCAGCTCAAAGCAACAGAGTGTAACCTAACGGACTTGTACGTTTTGGCTACGATGGTGGAGTATACCGTAACGGCAGCTGCACTTCTTTATTTAATTCTTCTTTCAACCTTATCCGTCATATCTGGTGGTTTATGGTAATCGGAAGATGCTAGGGTTGTTACGAACAATTAACGGAATTTTAACCGTTTTTTTCCTGCATATGGCACGATTGATATGATCAGTGAAAATGTACAGTTTTCACTGGTCATATCAATCGTGTATATATGTAGAGTTTTACATTTAAATATTTCTTCTATAAATAATCTTAATTATACTTTTTCTGTAAAGTCACCCCACTACCTGTGATGGTAATTGGATAAGGGTGCAGGTACACTGTCGACTGAATTCGGCCTTTTTGAAACCGGACAGGCACCTTTGAACACAACTCACTCACGTGGGAAACTATGGGTTTTTACCATTGTATACGGTAGTCGTTATTCGGGTGGATACAGACACCCTACCACCGTACTACACATATTTAACATATTTTCTACCCTTAGGAAATATTTTTTCCCATTATGCCAATTTGTACCCTAATAAATCAACACACACTATAAAATCCCGCGTCTTTAAATTGCCAAAACCGTTTCTGGCATTCAATACGATAATAAACAATCGCATTGTGACGTGACCGTGCAACCATCAACTGGAAGGACTAAACACTAACCCTGATTTATAAAGTGCACGATGCGGAAGCACGAGAACACTTACGGGTTAAGACCAGCGCACACTGGGCGCCGTGTTGCATAATGTCGGACGGATTTTCCCGTCATTAAAGGTTAGACATGATTTGGGTACTCAAGATATGATATGATCATGCAGTTGTCTAGTCAGATGCGTAAAAAAAATATGATTAAAACTGAGCGTATTGCATTGCAATGCTGTTCTCAGTGTGTAAGAGCTTCAAGGGTTAACCACCGTGGGGTAATAAAATTCATGCGCAAGTACTAAACGTCGCACAAACAGTTGCGATTGAAGCGAAGTGTGACGAAGGATGTTGCGCGCGTCACTCACGCGCCGCCGCCCTATAAATTTCAATATGATGTACTGCAAAAGCAAGGCATAAGCTGGCAAAGATGGACGGCGGTCGAATAAATTTTAAATTTCGAACATTTTTTTTTTTTAAACAGGAGTATCGTTTTAATCTATCATGAAATACTAAAGAAATAAAAATATGCGGTAAAATAAAATAGTATATTTTGGAGAAAAAGAAAACAAAATATCATGAAATAATAAAATAGATTACTAGACCCTTAAAATACTCGGCTAAAATTTCAATATTATTGGTAGGTACATAAGCCTGGCCAATCAAGCTTGACATTTTAATTTTCAGATATCTTCAAATTCTGCTATATGCCAAATTGCCAGCTCATTTCGGTGAGCAGTGCACACGACACTCGACCTTTAGGCGCCCATTTTCTGAATGTCACGTAAAACGAATGGTGTTCCAACGTTGCTGTTTATAACTAAATAAGGCGATTTCGGCTCGTGTGGCCGTTGAAAGTTCAAACATTATGTAAACGCATTTTGCCGCCTTTGTTATCGGTACTTGCATGGGCGTATAAGGTAATGGAGGGGGGGGGGGGTCAGGGGTCCGGACCCCACCCTTTAGCTTACAATAAACAACGGTACGCCACTGACTGATGACATTTTGGGGATCCGGACCGCCGCCCCCCTTAACTTCTAAAATACGGTGTCATGCAAGGTAAGAACCCACGCCACTAACATTTTTATATCTTAGGATACCCCCCCTCCCCCTCATGTGATAGCAATAGCTACGTGGGTACTTGTAAAACATACACTTACACTGAGGCTGATACAAACAACTCTTTAACTTAATTCATAAAAGCATGTTATGAAATACAGTTGTTTAGAGATGGGTGTAATTCATAAGGACTTTAATATGAGGCGAATGACACGCTTTTGGAAGGAACTGATTTTTTTTAATATTCCGAATAATTACATATCACTGAAATGAGAGATACGTATCGAATATCAAAATAATTCTCAAATCGTAACCCCATTATGAGGTTTACGAGAGCTTTCTGGGAATCACGTAACTCTCATTTAAAATCTTGACAATTGATTGACGTGGCTTTCGGAAGTATTACGAATCGATAGCTTATTAAATGTTATTTATGCGAATGATGAGGTTTCAGAGTCTGTAGTTAATTTGATTAATTCTAAAATGCAGACAAAAAAATGTTGGGCGTGGAATTTAAGGTAGAACATAATAATATGTTTGCGTGATCCGAAAATGTTTGTAGTCCTTACAGCTTTGATTGTTCTGAGCTTCTAAAGTACTTAAAGTTTTACAAATTGAAAATAAATGTATACTCTCCTTTAATAAAATAATTTATAACTGAGAGACTTTTCCTCACATCCTTGTTCTTGACCCAAATAATGTTATAAGGCACCTTGACTTTTCAAAATCCCATCTAACCGAAGACCGTGAAGCTAGGGTTGTCAACGTTTGACGGAGTAAATAAAATAATGCGAGCATTCTGTGGTTTGACACATTAGATGTTATCCTGCTGATTTCATTTCGTATACAGTATTATGTGTTGGTCGCGGTTTCGGCCGAGTCAAAAGTCTTTCTTGCTACAAAAGTCTCTAAAACGTCAGCACCATCTTTTTTTTCGTCCAGAGGACAGGCTATAGTCTTTTGACCATACTGCCTGCTCTTACGTAATTCTTTTCATTTCATCAGTGATTTCCTCAGCACCACCTATTAAAAAACCTTAAGAATTTTTTTTCCATGGGGCAATTTAACGCAATGAAAAGTAGCCTATGTATTAATCTAAGAGATAGTCTACCCGTGTGTCAATTTTCAACCAAATCCGTTCAGCTGTCTCTGCGTTTACTTCTAACATCCAAACATTTTCACAAATTTTCGCATTTATAATATTAGCAAGATAAGATTATACCGAAATATATTCTTGAATTTTAGATGTGGCCGCGCCAGTGTCCCGTCCTCCATGGAAAGCATAATTGAAAAGTGTTTGGTAACTATCATGTTAATAAATATCGTAAAAAATGGGTTTTAGTGAAAAATAATACGTCATCAATTCATTAATATCTAGCTTAACCCGTCAAGTCCTGTTTATATATATATATAGATGTATGCGGAAACCCTATATACTCGGACGCCGGCGTCCGTCGCGAGGCTTAACGAGTCAAATTCGAGTTGCACATAAAACAAACCTTCACCACGGTCTAATCCCCAGAAAAAATTATATAGGTATAAGCAAAAGAATAATCAACATCGTTTGACAACCCTGCGCAAAGCTCCCATTCCTGTCGACTCGGTACATCCGTGTAATATGTCTTGCGATGGATAAAGCTAAGCCGTGAAGGTCCATCGTCACGCGATGTCACTGGATTATGTCAGCGACAGCCCTGACCTACTTCCCGAGACATAGCGCAGCCCTCAAAGGTTAGGCTTAGGACGCTTTTGTATTGGGGAAGTTGGGATGGCACGAATCACAATGAAAAATGACGCGAAGGATTAGAGTATTTGAAAAATGATTTTTTTTCTTTTCTTGTCGCAAATGGCCAATAAAGTGCCTATTTTTATAGGACTTAACGGCCATTGTCAAGGCTAGGACCAAGTAACTGTCAGCTATGTTTTAGACCTCTACAACGATTTAAACTATGTGTTTAACGTGTCCTCCGCAAACGAAACCCACGCCAATTCCTTTCAGTAATAATACCATTTGCGTGTTCATTAAGATTTAAATTCGAGTTATGTTTGAGTTATAAATAATATTAACTCAAATAAACCTGATTATTGAAATTTATTACTTTGATATGACAATTGCCAATGCACCGAATACATAATTTATGAACTCGTTGAAAGGCAAATGAAATTATGTTAAACTCGATTTATTTCATTTCATTTGCTTATTCTGTGAATGAAAATGCAAATTATATTATTCATTTTGTAATGAACGCAATAATTTGGCAATGTTTCGATACACAAAAGTGTGTAAGGATTTTTACTTTGCCTAAAAATTCCATAGACACATACTTAGCGTCTTGATGCTTGCATCTTACAAAAAAAATTTTTTTTTTTTAACCTCTCAATATTCATGTCAGTTTGACAGCTGTTATTTCAAATTTCTAATTAGAATCCTATGGCTAGGCGCGTAAAAACGACTTTCGCTTAATTGACAAATGACGTTTGTTCCCCTTTGAACACGTACTGAATGAAATGAAATCCTCCTAGCCAGTTTCGGCCACGGCGGCAAATCTCAACGGAGATCAGCCAGGTACGCAGGAGATATTATAGTGCACAAGCGTGTGCGCAATACTCAGGTGCACTCGCTATTCCTTCACTCTCATAGTCCGATGAGACGGCAATCCGACATGACCGGAGAGAGATCAGGCGCAGGATCAACGGCTTTACGTGCTTTCCAAGGCACGGGGGTATCACACCGCCAACTTCCTGACTCCGAGCTGCGACTGAGTAATTTTTTAAAGATGGAAAAACCCAGTCACAATATTTTTGGCTCGTTCCGGCATTCGAACCCAGGACCTCAGCGCGCAAATCGTACTCGTAACGCATACGCAATACAACTACGCCACCGAGGCAGTCAACGTGCTGAATATTGAAATGTTAAATCGTTTCATACATCGACCTTTATAAAATAAATAAAAATGCGCATTAACTGTTTAGGCTGTATGATATGTGACTACTTTGCCCAATTTCCTCACCAACAAAAAAACCCTCATACTGTCGTAGTAAAATCTATATTCGTGGTTATCGCCAATACATACACAATAGACATGCGTCAATGTAAATCCATACAAACCACCATGTCGAGCTATCACCAATCGTGTAATAAATCATGTTGCATGGTGTTCGAATCCCATGCATCTTCCCACCCACTACCACCCACGTCACGCCGCACTGAATAATTTACTAAATCAATACTGCCTTGCATAGTTAGTGTGGTGAACATGTATTATTCAAATGAAGTTATTTATATATAGGTATTATTTTATGTTATTTCTTATTAAACTTATTTACATTTTACTCATGGTGGGTCTCATATGTAAGAGTCCGTCTGGGTGGGTACCACCGCAATGTCTATTTCTACCGCCAAGCAACAGTGTGCATGCACTGTTGTGTTTCGGTTTGAAGGACATTGTAGCCAGTATAACTACTGGACATAATGAGACTTAACATCTTATGTCTCAGGATGACGAGCGCAGTAGAATGCCACACAGTACCTACCTACTTTGTAAATCAAGGTTCTGGATGGTATGTCTACTGTTTATGGGTGGTCGTATCGCTTACCATCAGGAGAACGGCATGCTCGTCTTGTCATTCAATGCAATAAAAAAAAAAACAAATGGAGCTAGCCCCGACCCTTATTACATAAGACCTTACGTAGGTACCAAAATGTGAATGTTACACACTTGCCTATCCTTGACAAGGGATAAAGACATGGTAGGTATATGTTATTAAAAACATCGAAGAGCAAGTCGATCAATGATACCTACCATGCGGGTCTATAAACAATATCGACGCTACATAGGACATTGAATTTACAAAGTATAGCATTGCGGTGCCCTTCGGTAATGACCGAAGACGTAAGAACTTAAGCAGCATAATTAAGAACCAGGCACTGTGTTTTGATAAGCATTATTGTATTTATAAGTATTCAAAAGGTGGATCCATTTGATGACTCCATTCTGTTACTTCATTACAAATCCAGTGTTATCTATAGTCTATTCAATCACTTACCTGAAATACTAACTCAGTCAAAGCTCTGTATAATTTATTCAACCCTTATTAAATGGTACTTACATAACGTTACCACATAAGTTTACGTCTCTATTTGGTATTGATATCGTACGCCAAAAGGAAGAAAACTTAACGTACGTGTTTTTTGTTAAAAACAAACGTGCAAGGTCGCCAGTCTGCCCCACTTATCCCGCGGTGTAGTCTCACCGTGGACGCAAATTGTTGTGGCCATTTATTCAAATATTTATTGCCCTCTTTTGGCCGCAGCTCAAGTATTTTTCATTATGTTAATGTTCAAATTATTATGGACAGCTGACAGACCTATTCAATTATCTTTTTTTTCAATTGGGTTAAAGATAGCGTGAAATGTAACGAGATATAAATCCATTTGCGCTTTGCAATCGCGTCTCGGAGCGCAGTTTTTCATAGTAGTGGTTCAAACATTACGTTTAGTAACGAATGTTTTATAATTTAGTAGACGATAAAGTCTTGGTCAATAATTATACAATAGTCTCTAGAGATGTTTGTTTTGATCAATCAACTTTGAGATGTTGAAAACAAGTACGAAGAGTGCGGAGGCGTGACGCTGAATGAGATGACGTTGTTCATTATGTGACATTGCTTTAAATTCCCTCATTCGCCTTCTGGTGGCACACCCTCTTACGAATATAGTCAGTAGTTGACGTCAACAGAGTTCTCAATATCAACCTAAATGACCTAAGAATTACTGTTAATTTCAAATTAGAAACGTATCCAAAATAAATGTAGGATGATAATTTAGGTCACACTGAGACAAGGATTAACGTGTATAACTAGAAAGCTCTTAATTACTTAATCAAAACAAGACTTGCCGACACGCGATTTTATCGCACGACACAAAAATGCATCATTCCGCGCGCCAAGACGTTCGTCTTGTTCCAATTGTGACCCAATTATGTTGAACAATGTCCTTTATTTAGACCGTCGCGGAATAGAGTCCCGGTTTCCTAGTTTGGCACGGCATCGAATAACGTGTCGTTTTTATTATGTTGCCTGTTAAACGTTGAATGTAGAACTAGTTTAATCGCGCCATACACCGTGTAATGAATCTTGGTCTCGCTATCGGCGATCAATCGGTAACTGCTCTGACACCGATCGCGGGGTGGTATTATTGAAAATGAGAGACATCGATTTTCAATTCTGTTAATTTGTGTTTAAACTGTGCGTAGCTAAAAATAAAGCCGTTAAAAGAAAATGTGATTGATTTGATTGTTTTAAAATTTATACATTTTTAGGAGGGTATTTTTTAAGATTTGTGACATGGCATTGTTTACAACATTTTAAATCTCATTTAAATCAGCCGTATCACATACAGTATACACACACACACACACTCACGCCTGTTATCCCCGAAGGGTTAGGCAGAGGCGCAACCAGTGCACCCACTCCTCGCCATTACTCCGTCCCATGATGTGACAGGGGGCGAGCCTATCGCCATATCGGGCACAAATTCCAGACTCCGGACTGATACTGAATAGAAAAACTCAATATCACTTTGTCCGACCCGGGGATCGAACCCGAGACCTCAGCTTTGCAGTCGTGCCGCAATACAACTACGCCACCGAGGCAGTCTATAAATCTAAATTTATATGTATTTCCAAGAAATACCGTCTAAAATGATTTATTTGTTAAGAATATCACAAATGTGGAAAATCTACCAAGAAACACAATAGGACAAGAAGGCTGTAACAGCATGTTGACATGAACTCGCATTAAAATACTATCGCCATATACAGATAAACTTGTTTATCGCTTTATTAGCAATATCTTATTACGTCCTAACATAGGATTAATACTTATTTGTATTAATACTCATCGATGATCACTGACATTCTTTTCAAGCATGGACGTAAAATATTACGTATAATAATAAATATTAGTGTCCCTACTTTTACACGTTATATATTGGACCGGATCCTCATAACTGAAATAACATAATACTCAAATTCAACGCTCATTCCTCAGCTAACCAGCCAGTCCAATAATGTCTAACAATTTCAAATATCACACACTTCACACCGCACGTGACCAGAATAGTCCCCATGCGCCGGCGCAGCAGATTATCCGATAACCGCCCCACGCCCCAGTGAGTTACAATCGAGTTTATAATTGAAAATCACCGAGATCTGATGAATAGAGCCAACTTCGTACAGCCGTTTAATTGAAACTGACCATCCAAGTGTAAGAAATATGAATAATAATAAATTAATGTATCAACCTTGTACATGCCTACCTATTTACGGGTACCGGACTTCTTAGCATGATAACACGGATTGGTAGATTTGAATGGAGAAGTCACAGATACTATGCCATACCATACCCTCCCTATATTATATACTACTTAGAGCATGGGCCTCCTCTGCAACTTACAACGGTTTAGACTAAGGTCTACCACACTGGCCTAGTGCGGGTTGGCTGACTTCACATACCTTCGAAATTCTTATAGAGAACTTCTCAGCTATGCAGGGTTCCTCACGATGTTTTCCTTCAACGTTAAAGCGAGCGATAATTCACAAAGAATACACACATAAATTTAGAAAGGTCAGACGTGCGTGCCCTTGGGTTTTGAATCTGCGGACATTCGTCTCGGCAGTCCGTTCCACTCCCAACTAGGCTATCGCCGCTTGGATGGACAGATACTGTGGTTTTATCAAATTATTTTTCGTCGATATTAGACGGGCGAGAAAAACAATGAATACAAACGTAACTCCGAAAATTCATAAATGGTTACCCTCTAGAGTGGGATTGAATTAGCGATCTTCTAATCTACACTCCGTTCAATGACCTGCTAGATTATCGACGCTTTTTACAATGAAAATTCGTCCATCTGTTTCTATATATTGACCTTTTCAGTCGTAACATCTCTTAATTGTGTTTACATTTGTTTCGACGTACTAAACACTAGAGTAACCACGAAGCGATTCTTTATAGAAGGTCGATCGAGACCTCACATAAACATCATCGTAGGCGTCTGCTATCGGCCCATCAATCAGTGCTACTACCTAGGTCAACGGGTAGGCAGCCTGCCATGTCTAGGGTTAGTGTTTAAGTAATATGTGCCGGAAGCAATGTGTGCCGGAAGCAATGTGCTACATCAAATATTTGTGTAATGGAGAACGGCCTTAAATGTTCACTCAATTTAATTTGAAATTTTAAAATATTCCGGTAACACAAATTTGAAATTCTGGGTGGTGTTGCTAATGTTTATGGACAGCCGGCTTCTTACCATGGAATTGCTTTCTCGTCTCCTCAAGTAATAAAGATATAACGACCAGTATTCGTGTGTTCTCCTTCACAACACCGAGTATCTCGTCTAGACTCGACATCAGACCATATCAATCTTCAAGCTTCTGTATTTTAAGTATCATCATCCTCATCACTTCAATTGAAGTACGCACGACTATCGCAACTCACGCGCGTTCATTGTTCGTGAGCCCACCTAAAATGGCAGGTGGGAAGAATTTGGCGAAGGTACCGCGACCTCAGCGGAAATAACCGACGTCTCCTGACGTCGCCTGACGCCACCTGACGCCATCAGACGTCTTTTGTTATATTCGTGCTCCATTGTTACGGTTGTGCCGAAATTAAAGTACGGAATGGAGATGATTGAATCATGAAACTTTACGTAAAGTACCGGAATAATGTTTTGTTGTTTTGTATTTCGTTTATTGGTTTGTTTGTTTGTTTGTTTTCGAATTTACGATATTATGCCGCCCAATGTAATCATTCCTATAAATTGACACTGAAAGTGGAAATGAATCAAATAAGAAATTTGAGATTAACCGTATATTATTATTTCCGTCTATAGCAAGCCGGGAGACAATTCTAAAACTGTACTTATACATATATATAACTCAATATTGTAAAAACAATTGCCTCGGTGGCGTAGTTGTATTATGGTACGACTGCAATGTTGAGGTCACGGGTTCGATTCGCAGGTCGGGCAAAGTGATATTGAGTGTTTCTATTCAGTATCAGCTCGGAGTCTGGAATTTGTGCCGATATGGCAAAAGGCTCGCCCCCTATTACATCATGGAACGGAATAACGGTGAAAAGTGGGTGCACTAGTTTCGCCTCTGCCTACCCCTTCGGGGATGAAAGGCGTGAGTGTGTGTGTGTAAAAACAACTCTTCCTTATAGCAACTTACACTGTCATTATTCAATACATAGACCGTTAAATATTAGAAACAAGTATAAATTACTCTCAATTCCCCTTCTAAAATTATAGTAAAAGCGATAGAGCTATTTTTATCAAAAACGTTTCATTTAACAATACCAGATCTTGTCCATAAGTAGTTAAGGGTAACTGCATTGATTTTACCACTTAAGGCGATATTGAAACGATAATCGTAAATACCACCAATAAATAAAAGTGCATTTACACGCGACTGTAGTGGTCCCGTTTAGTGTTTACACTTCGTGCAGTCGTGAGATCATGCCGGATAAAATATTTCGTGCTTTCGTGTAGCGTAGTTACGAAGTAGAGATATTTTTATTTTATTTTATTCTGTGTGTTTTATGTATGTAGCAAAAATTGTGGTCAGTTTTGTATCCTGGATATATACTGACTACTTCAGCTGATATAGTCAACATTAGACTCCAAATATAACGCTAACCAACGACAATCTGTCCCTCGATAGTTACCAGAATAAATACCCTCCAACGCTGAAACGCATGTCACCCTAACTATCCATAATGAAAAACAAGTTCACCTGCGCAAACGATTTGTATCCACTATCCAGCAAGAAACCCTCCCTTTAGCAAGAATGCGAACAGATAACTTCAAAAATAAAATACATCAATATCGACTTTTATATCAGCCTGAGGGTGCGAAGGAAACCTGCCCTATCCAGAACAAGCTAACTGGTTGTAGCCGACCGAAGCTATTTATAAACTAGAACAGCCTTGAAGACTTACGACACGTAATTTGCACCAATAATGTGATAAACAATTTGCTCACTTAGTGTAGGCGTCATTCATTCACCGACAGGGATTTTTCCTAACATTGATTCATCTCAGTTCGGTGACCTCGAGTCTGAACTCTGAACACAGGTTAAAAAACGGCTAACGAACTGAAGAAGGTACTGTCTTAGTTACGTGGTCGTCTGCACCTTGCTTACGTCACGGGAAGGGGCTACGACCTCGACAGGACTTCCATTACGGGCGAGGTCTTTCTCTCGAATTCACTTTCACTCATGCACGACTCGCGAAGTATAAAGGCGTCTACAAACGTAACTGAAAGCAAATGCATCCATTCTACTCCATCGTCATACAAAGTTCTTTCACTTGCCATTCACAAAATACAGAAAGAAAAGTGCATTCCTTAAAAGCAGCATTTAGGCTGAGTAATCTAGGTTTAGAGTACATTACCCTGATTAGACAATCGAAATGTTTTCAATTTGCCTAAAAGAGCTGGCTGGCCTGTTGGCAAGGGTCACAAGCTCGTAAATAATAGCAATGCCGCCAGAGCTTTGAATTGCAATGTACTTACCGCACGGAATTGCATCGCCCGGTGTGATCAGTCAAACTGATAAACAATCATTCAAAGGGAAGTTTATTGTCCTTGTGCAAAAAGATCCTTGTCCTGCCATGTTTGCTACGTCCGTACCATCCTTTGCCACTTGGCTCCAACGTCAACACCAATTTTAGTATTGCCTCTGACGTACATCAAGCAATTACAGTCCATGTTACTCAGTAAATAACGTTATCGTCCAAATTTCATTTACACAACAGTAGAGTCTCGTCTGCCGAGTTACTCTGGCTTGGCACTTCCTGCAGCGGCAATTACAAAAATAAATAATAATCACTTCCTACGGTATTAACGGGTCTTTAAGGTCCGTCGGCGTTTAATTTGAGGGTGGCGTGGATTCGCGTAATATTTCTTCGTGTGCGGCGCGGTGACCGCGTACGCTCGCCTTATAGGGTGAGGACGGCGACAACAACGCCAAAAACGTGCCCGCCGGCCGTCACCGCGACATCGACACCTCGTCTAGCTTTTGTTTGTTAGCCTCCAATATGGCGACGAAAAGCAAGATGTAAAGGGCTTTCTTACTCTTGCAGGGAATATTCGGAATTATATCGCCGAGCTTTAGCAAGTGGGATAGTTATGTAGCACATCCGAGGTAATACACACATCATGCCTTTGTCCCTGAAGGGGTAGGTGGAGGTGCATCTAGGGCCAGCTGTGTTCCGTTACGATGTGATAGAGCCTATGGCCATGTCGGGCTCAAATATATACGCCGGGCAGATACTGAACAGAACGACCCAATACAACTTTATCCGAATTATGATTCAATGGTAAGCACCTCGGGAGTCGGGACAGTTGTCAGTCCCTAAATTTTATTAATAATAATATAATAATACCAGCCCTGTATTATATACTGCTCACTGCTGAGCACGGGCCTCCTCTACTACTGAGAGGGTTTAAGGCCTTAGTCCACCACGCTGGCCTAGTGCAGGTTGGCAGACTGAAATTTTATTAATTCCTCATATATCACCTCATTTGTGCAAGCTATGAGGTAGATGCAAATGTTAAATAAAAGCAATAATATTATACATGCCGTCGTGAGTAAACTATGTAGTCCATAGTTTAACCTTGCGCTTTTCAAATTGCCTATGGTTTATGGTTTATGGTTATGGGCTCCTTTTCCCGCACTTAGCCCGTAAAATATCGGGCCATTGTGCGTGATATGCGTGCCAGCTATAGGACAAGCCAGCCTAACTCCGACCAGAAGCGCAGGATCTTCCTGGTATCTCCACAGGCTTCTCGGAGTGACCCCGGTGAGTCGAGGATTTCTGCCCGTTGCGCAGCTACACCTTCGCATTCCAGGATGACGTGGGCAGCCGTTTCATCGACCAACAGACATCCCCTACATAGGGGGCTGTCAGTCATACCTAAAACATATAAATGTTTGTTTAGTGGGCAATGTCCAGTAATGGTGCCTACAACTATGCGTAGGGATGCCCTATCCAGAGATAGGAGACGTTTAGTGAGACGTCGATCCGGGTGTGGCACAGCTTCCCGGGATTGTCTACATGTACTGATATTTGCCCATTGATCCGCGTGTTGGTTTAGCGTTCTGTGTCGCAGCCATGTTCTCAGCTGGTTGAAGGGCAGCGGCATTATTGGGTTAGGACCCATTAATACCTGATCTGACCCTCTTTTGGCCAGCTCATCAGCTGCGTCGTTGCCTAGAGAGCCACTGTGCCCCTTTATCCACTGTAGGGTAAATGAGTTTGTTTTTCCTATACCCTCCAGTGCCTGGTGGCACTCTAGTATGAGCCCCGATTGGATAATCTTGCTGTCTAGGGCTCGTAATACAGCAGCGCTATCGGATACAATACGTATTTTATAGCCTGTAAGGCGCCGCTTTTCCACTGCTTTGGCAGCCTGTGTGATGGCGACACATTCGCATTGATAGATGGAACTGTATTCGCCCAAGGCCATTGATATCTTGATGTTCAATTCTGGTGAAAACACTCCTGCTCCCGATCCTGTCCTTGTCTTTGAGCCATCGGTGTATATGCGCAGTTCGTATTTATCAGACCAGTCATGTTGTTCTTCGGTCAGCTGGACAGTGTAGCTTTTGCTGAAGATGTGTTGTTTGGATACCCTGTCGGTGGGAGCAGCCATAAATGGTTGATAGTTGATGGCTTCTTCCAGGATTACGGCGTGGGCACCATTAGCTGTACCCCAGAGCTTGAGTGTCTTCAGTCTTATTGCTGCTGAGGCAGCCTCTTGTTGGATAAATAGATCCAAGGGCACTAGCCCCAGCAGGACCTCTAAAGCTGCCGTGGGTGTGGTTTTCATGCAGCCTGTTGTAGCTGTACAAGCTAGTCTCTGGAAGTGCTGCAGTTTGGTTTTTGCTGTGGTTAGTTTGGTTCTAGGCCACCAGACAACAAATTGCCTAAATGCTAGACATTACGGCAGCGAAGCGGCGCTGTAACTGCAACAACTATTTGTAATAGTTCAGCAAATATAACACTGTCAATACATGTTGTGAAAGAAGTTACAACATTTGCAGATAACAGTCTGTGCAACATGAAAGTCTGTGTTGGTATTTAGTGTTGGTACAGTATGTCTAAATATGCGGAGTCATAATGTTTAAAAACTCATTGAACCACAAAAATAATGACTCGCTGAAATGTTCGTAGCAACAATTGCTATAAAATTAGCAAAGTTTGGAAATTGAGACTGACGAAATCTGGAATCTATAATGACGCATTATTTATTATATTGACGTGAAACCTGGGATTCTTGAAACAACAAATAACTAATACGTCACCACATTTTGGATTGAAATATGATTATGATAACAAAAATTTAAAAATGTTGACGAATTTTCGGTTTTTCTACTGTATGAAAACCGACACTGAGTAGTGAGTACCATTGTAGGGCATCAACACGTAGTGGCTAAATAAATAACCACCTCTTCCTGATGTTGACAACCCATCCATCACTGACACGATCATCAGGTCAACGTCATCACATCGGTAAAACAACAGTTTTTGTGAGGAGTGAGGACACTACCTTTTCCTTTAAGGCTACGATGAAAAATTGTCTCCATTATTCAACAGAAACACGTCGATTCGTAAGCGATCAATGCGTTTGTATCATTCGCCGATTACGTGTGGAAAATATTATCGTTAAAGGCTTGTAAGCTTGTCAAATGTCAAGTTAGACTTCGAAAATTACCTTTATAATTTTTCCCTCACTATAGCATCTTATAGTAAGGATTTTTTTTTTAAGTAATTTATAATGGTCTTTTTACCATTATAGGATATCTCTATTATAGGAGATTTCCTATAATGGTAAAAAGTCATAAAAATCGCTATAATACAACTTTAAAATACGCCAACGCCACGCTAATTACTGACGTAACCCCCAAAGGTATATTGTGCTGCGTTAACCGGTCTGACGCGTATTGGTTGTTAGGGGTCTTCTTGAATTAAAATGGTGGTAAAAAGTAACTAATAATGTATCCAATTAACACGCTGGCCCAAAATCAAATATGGCGCATAGAAGTCTGAGCTACGCAGTAGGTATAATGCAATCATATCACGCCGTGCCTGATCTGAATGAAATATCTATACATTTGATTAACAAACTTCCTTAGTCGTGGTGTTGAATTACAATCCGGTAGATTTGCATTCACAAGTTTTAATGAAGTGCTTAATTCAATCAGAGGGGGAATTCATAACGAGCAAAACATTAGTTTTTAGGGTTCCGTGTCTAAATGTTCCCAACGCAAGCGTTTAAAAGATAAATATAAAGATAAGGATTGTTCCAGTACGGAAATTTTTGCGCGCAAATCTAATTCAATACTCATGTTTTTACCTGTATCAGTATTTTTCTGTATACTCAAAAAAATATTATATGTAAAATGAAATTATTTCTGAACCCCATCTTATAATGCTGAACTACACATTCGTAAGTAATTTCAGTGAAGTAAATCGAATTGTAAAGGTCACGGCTCTGTTTAGCGTTTACCATCTCCGATGTAATAAGTTTTCGTAATTGAAATATTCAGCGGGATAAATATGTTTCGCTTGAAATACAAATTGTATTGATGGGTTCAAATTATACGGGATATTTGTTTTAGAATAGTTTTATTGCTTGAATTGTATTTATAAATTTCTGGTGCATGAAGATCAAGATTATTTCAATTATAAAAACAAAATTAATTATTGATTTATAAAAGAACGTGTGTTAAAAGGCATAAAGCAACTATTTCCAGTACAATCTGCAATAAACTACTCGAGAAACTTCACACCGCGTTACTATACCAAAACAGCAATTAAAACCAGGATTCCAATACAAATTCGGGAATTCCCTACACCCACGACTTTTATAATAAATAAGAAGACTTCGAAGAACAAAATATATTATGCGAATGTTGCATAACATTCATACCAAAACAATCTGATACGCGAACAAGTCAAAACTAACGAACAATGTACAATATGCATATGCATGAACCACCAACAGCCGTGGCACACGGGGCTCAGGATAATTTGTCAGCTTCCGTCAAAGAACAAATAGTACAGGAATAGAAACGAAGTAATTACCGCACGGAGCTATTTGGGCTGTGCGCTAATCTCAAGAGGCGAGGGTTGTCCTAGAAACAGCGGTGTGGTGCGACACGCCGCGTGGTTCGCGTGTTTTGCTTGGTGAACTTTGGGACGTTATGAGAAACAGTTATTTTGTTTGAAAAGCGTTATTATAGAAATAAACTTTGTTGAGAGGCTGATGTTTAATGTTTAGATATGCAGCTATCAGGAGCCATTTAATGCGGAAATAGGATTTGCGGTATGGGGTTTGTATAAAATGCGCCGTTTTCCAACGTGTCGGGAACCATAATAATAGGTCTCATTTGTTGTATATAATAAATAGATAACTTTTTGACCTACGTAACTAGCTATTTCAACTGCAGGACCAATAATGCAGTTAACTTGTACAGAGAGTAATCATAATCAAGTCTCCACCGGTACCTGCTTAATCGTTTGCAGAAATAGCAGAGGTCACGAAACACAAGTTACAAACATTTTCAAGTAACATATTATGAACAATTTCTCACTTACACGAAAAGGAAAAAACATGTTTTTACTGATTCCTGGAAACCCGTGATACATCTGCTTGTGATGTTACTTACTCCTATCCGGTTGATGTCCTAATCTCGAAATTGGGAGAGGTCGTGAGGGAAGCTGTCACGTCGTATCGCCCCACATCTCCCGACATGTTTCAAATAGGATACATTGTTCAGATTTGTTCACATTGTGTTACGCGCAACACATTGGTACAGATGAGATTTTATGAGTATTTTGACTTCCATAAATTATGTAATAATAAAGTCTTTAGAGTTTAGAGGTTAATGTGTATTGTTGTAGCAGGAGTTGCTTAGTATTTTAATTGATCTTTTCAGGACTAGGCAATTCATTTTTATTAAACTTCAACGTGGTTCATGACCTGTACATAAAAAGTAGAAATGGAAAAAAAACTGAAACAAGTTGTATATATGCTGATGTGATGAGTGCAGTTACTTATTGTCTCTTTTGTACGTTGTATTCATTGAAAGGCATAAAAACGCACACCCTGTGGTAGTACTTTTGTCAAAGCATATTGCATATAAGTCGCATGTCATGTTTTACCGTACCAGAATATCATGAATCGCAACGTTATTGTAACATATAAACAAAGAGATTTAAGCACTTGCCGCCCACTGACCTTTCTTTCTGGTGCGTATACCCCAAGTCGTTGCGTAACATAAAAGTGAAGATGTTTCGCGCACGCTATATTCAGACGCTCCTTTTATGTTGTGATTGATTTATGATAAACTTTGGTAGCACCGACGATATTTTTACGTTTTTCGTATGCATAATGAAGCTTATAATTAGGGAATGTATTCTTCTAAATATGTAACAAGAAGGTATTTGTTTTTGTTATATGTTATTATTCAGGCAATCTGTTTAAGTGAACGTGAGTTTAAAATTCGAGTGTGTTTCGCCCAACTTTAAAATTCTCTGCATTTTTTTTACTTGATGACGAACCGAGCCGTTTTTCGCCCGAGTGAGCGCCTGGTGATCAACAGTGGCAACGTCATCCATAAACTAGAACTACAAAATACGCTATATGTTAAGTATTATACTTATTATTTCTTTCAAAACGATGTCTTTCAAACCATAACCCAAGGAAACTTCCACATTTATGAATAGAGCAGAGACTGCCTCCTTCAAACCTTCGCCACATATCCAGCAGATACTCTACCAATTACTTGCCGCGTCGACGTCACAAGATTAACATCGTCTGATACGATAAAATACTATAGTATTAATACTCATCAGAAAGTTAATTTATCTCGTGATTCCTCAAGATGTAGGTTAATTCCGTCCAAGGTAGGTGTAACTATCACCATCGCCCCTTTATTCTCTAAGACACACGTTCTTTTCTACGCTCGTAACAAGCGTGTAACGTAACTCATAGCGTTTATCACTATGCAAATTGGCATACAGAGTACCATTTAACGCTGATTACACGAAGTTAACGTAACACGGCCGCGTTGCGAGTTAACACTGGCGTAGAGAATAAGGGAGTAGAATTGTTTGTGAACTTTGATAGCCGCTTACTCTTGAGTGACGTTTGTAGCTTGTAATCTAGAGTTGCGATGCATCCATAGACATGGGCATTGGAAGTTCTAGGTTACGGAAACATGATTGGTGGAAATATCAGTTCTATTTTTATGGTAATTGGGTTTATTTCAATTACAGCGTGTTTTTTATCTTTATGTAGTTTGATTAGCAAATTGTCCGTGTATGAATTGACTTGGGTTTTTGTTTCTTTTAAGACCAATGTCAAGTGTCTTCTCTAAGCTCGCAATCTTGTTCTTTTTATCATAAGATATTTGCCAGCGGCTCTGCCCGCTTTAAAAAGGTTTTCCGGAATAAAAGTCCCGCTTTTTTTTTCCCGAAATAAAAAGTGGCCTATGTCCTTCCTCAGGCTCTAGAGTCTAGACTATCTGTGTACCATATTTCATTTAAATCAGTTCAGTAGTTTTGGCATGAAAGCGCGACTGACAGATAAACAGACAGAGTTACTTTCGCATTTATAATATTAGTAAGGATTGTCCAAAGCAGAAGGCCTTATTAATCATCAACTAACTTCCGATCCTTATTAACCCTCGCATTACTATTTTAGCACTGAAATAAAATCCATCCATCTGACCTCACAATCAATGTGGGATGAAAATAACTCTCATCGTATTCGCATACGTGTAAACAAACAAATCAGAGAGACAACTCTTTTATCCATAGTTTATATGCACGTAATACTACTACTCTGCTGGTGGTATGTGGAATATTTGGCAGCTATTGTAACACCGCACTCTGGACGAGTGTTTCTTTGTAATCCACGAAAAGCAGGAAAATATATTTACTTATTCAAAGAATTCAAAGAAGATACAGGTAAATATGGCGGTGGTATTGTGCGCATGCTATTTTAGGTGAAAGGATTTTGTATTGCAACTCTTAGTCCTGAATAGGGCTTTAGGGCTGCCACAACTCGTTTTGAGGTATCGTAGACGAAGACTAAGTGAAATATCTATGGGTAAAGTCTAGGAACGTTGATACTGCTGTATCAACGTCATCAACGAGATCATTCACGATCTCTATTAATTAGATTGGCAAATTGAAGCACTAAGGGCGGATTTCATCGCTTGCTTATAATTGCCAACCCTTATATAAAAGTATAAGCCGACCAAATACAAAATTCACACTCTAATTTATGCTCTTAGACAGTAATTGGCCGGATAAATAACGGTCTAATGTAGACGGAGAAAAAACTAATAGTGTTTCCATGTCGATTTCCATTAAGCTGTACAGAATAGGCAAAATACTCCGCTAGTAATCACGTATTAATCAACAATGAGAGACGCAGAGGGGGCAGAGAGGTGGGGGGGCGTCCTCGACTCGAGCCAAAACATTTCAACAATGATCCAATTACTCACGGCAATACGGCGTGAAATGAAACGAGCTGTTTACACCAAATGAGCTATTACGTGTAATAGTGTGCACTTAGGGATGTCACTGCGGAGTAGATCAAGATAATGAAGTATGCGCCAAATGGCAGAAATAATTGAGGTATAGTTAAGAATAAAAACAAGTGGACAATAGCCTAGTTGGGAATCGAACGGTCTGCCGATGAACAATGTCCGGCGGTTCAAAACCCAAGGCACACACCTCTGACTTTTCAAAGTTACATGTGTATTGTTTATCAATTATCGTTCGCTTTAACGGTGAAGAAAAACATCGTGAGGAAGCCTGCATACCTAAGAAGCTCTTTATAAAAATTTCAAAGGTATGTGAAGTCTACCAACCCGCACTAGGCCAGCGTGGTGGACTAAGGCCTAAACCCGCTCAGTAGTAGAGGAGGCCCGTGCCCAGCAGTGGGACAGTATATAATACAGGGCTGGTATTATTATTATTATTATTATATTATATATATAAGAACCGGATTTTTTGTTCTTTAATTTACCTTTGGTCTTATTTTGGTATTTCAACAATTGTACGAAAGTTAACAAAAAACAATGGAGAGCTGCAATAAAATATATCGTGGGTACATATTTTAGTTATAAGATTCTTCACTATAAACAAAATATCCGCTCTAAGTAAAATATTCCCCCAGAGAAGTGGCAACCCTAGGCGCCAATAGGAGCGATCCTAATAATTTTTATTACGAATCATTTGTGTTGACACTAATAATTCGAATTATAGTGAAAAGTATTAACTAAGTCATGACTCGGATATTTATTAAAGCTTTAGTGTCGTATTAAAAAAGTCGTTTGAGAAAAATTACTGAACCCATTTAGCTGTGATGTATTTTTAATTCAATGAAGTGATGTGATATACAATTTGTATTATGAAATTCGGCTTTAGATTGTCTTATTAATATCACATGCAGAATTTATGTACTGCAATAAATATAATTTATGAAGGTCACCTATATTTTGTGATTTTTTTTAAGACGAAAATTCATTTGGCGTCATATCTCACACTTATAAGTCGACTGAAAACATTTTACTTTGATAACAACTTACAGGTTTACAGAAACGTTATATTTGCTCAAACATTTGAACACATATTACACATTTCGAAGCCAATGTTCGGAACTTCCGACATTCCAATGTTCTTTTTAAACTTCTGCACTTATTTGTGCAAAACATTTGTCGTTTTGCACCCAAGTATTTTCTGGTGATGTGGTGTGATGGACTACATTTGGGGCACATTCCTCGTGCGTTAGCTTCCTTCTCCCCCGACTAATTCGAGAGCACGACACACATCTGTCCGCACCGGTGACATTCGTGCGACTTTTGACTTCGTACGAATTTTTTCTCTAGAGATTAATGAGTTATCTAACAAAATGGTGTATATGCTAGATTATTGAAATTCTGCGAAACGGGCGGAGATTCACGTTGCGCAATATTACATGCGCTATAGAAATAGTGTTTCGTATTAATATCAGTCGACGGAACTGTGTCCTATTTACTTTCCATAAATATTGTTCAAGGATTTTATGATTTTTAAATATTATCGCTTCCTGAGAACGTATTATAAAATTCCACATTCTTAATTAGCAGAATTATGCAGCTCGATCTAAAAAATGAATTGGAAGTTATTTCTACTTAGAGACACGAGTTCTTAATATTCTTTGCGTATTTCCATTGCAATTGGTAATTCTTTTCCTCTTATTTACTCAAAATCACTTTTAAGTAACTAAAATTGACTTACATCATACCAAATTTCTATCTCGTAACCTTCATGAAACAACGCTAAGTACACTCAAAACAATTATGTATGCAAAGCCTAATGTTGTGTGGCAAAAAGAAGGCGGTCTACTTAAAGGTTAGCCGATGGGCTTTGTACCCAAATAAATTAATTTCGGGTCACGAGACGATTAGCACACATCCTTTAATGAAACCACTGAGGTGTTATGGCGTATATATATGTTATAAACCATTTTTGGCGTATCATAATACGCGAAAAATGTATATTTTGGGCGTAGAGGTCTAAACCGAGCCTGCCGAGGTAAATTGAGGTCTGGACGACATATTTACTTTTGTAGTAAATTTTATGAGATTTTGACATCCATAATAATAAATTTACCTTTATAATGCATTAATTGGTATAAGGTTTAAGACAAATAACATGACTGATATATATAAAGGAAAGAAAAGGAGACAATGTCGCAGATGGGAGGATGATATAAAATTAAAAAAAAAACAAAAAACACGACTGCGTCGATATCTGCCATCTTTATTTAATTTATTGAAGAACTGAAAAGATAGAAACAAGATTTTAATGGAATATTTTATTTTTGTTTTGAATAATCTTAGATGACAGTGTTCACAAACGCTGTCGGAGGCATAACACGCTCACTTCTCATAATTTGGTTGGTGATATAGAGTGGTGGAGATATAGTGGTAGAGCAACAAAATCTCGAAGTGAGCAGATAAATGACTGAAAATAACTAATCGATCCCCGGGTCGGGCAAAGTAATATTGA
Organism: Lapara coniferarum; assembly: GCA_949316025.1. NCBI lineage: Eukaryota > Metazoa > Arthropoda > Insecta > Lepidoptera > Sphingidae > Lapara > Lapara coniferarum. The sequence continues at coordinate 40,611,837 of OX438919.1, read as the reverse complement.
GTTTTTCTATTCGGTATCAGCCCGGAGTCTGGAATTTGTGCCCGATATGGCGATAGGCTCGGCCCCTATCACATCATGGGGCGGGATGACGGCGAAAAGTGAGTGCACTAGTTGCGCCTCTGCCTACTCCTTGGGGATAAAAGGCGTGAGTGTGTGTGTGTGAAAATAACTATAAAGTTTATATTCATATTAAGAGTAATTTGAAACATCAACTCTAAGAGGTAATTTGAGTACAATTCATCATTTTTGTAAGACGCTTTTGACGTCACAATGATTGGAAACATCTTGAGGAAACTCGCATGGTCCTGAAATATCACTCCAGGTTGATGCCACGCATACAATGTCAGGTTTATATGCCGTTTCTAAGATCTAGCTTTTAGTGAAGATCTCTCGTAATTGTAAATTTCCGTCTAAACATAATTGTTAATAAAAAAAATACAAACACGAATTGAGAACCTCCTCCTTTTTTGGAAGTCGGTTAAAAACGTGTCCATTTAACTCTTACTTACTTCACTATTCTAAGAATGAATAACATCTATTAAAAACTCATCCAGCTTGCACTAACTTTATAAAGGTTAATAAATTGATTTATCTGCACGTTGTACTCTGGCTAGAACCGTCTGACGTCATCCACTCCATTTCTATTGAATTATTCTTTTGTAGGTAGACGCTAAAAGCTTATCCGCCATGTAATAGACAAGGTGCGATGAAAGTGATAAAAATGGACACATTGCTTTAATAAAGAATGGTGCAGTTTTTAAAAGCTAGGTGCGTATCCGGAATTATTTATAGGGGGACCTTGCCCTAAAGGTTGTTTATTTTTTGCGACATCTATAACGGTACGATAAATTGTAATTTAAATTGCATTATTTAATATTGACCTTTCCGACACTACTGTTGTATTGTGCGACAATCCTTGATCTACAAAGTGTAAGTTAGGGGTGTAAGTAAGTGCTCAACTGCTTGTATTTCCCGTATTCTATAATAATCTCCAAAAAAAAACATTTAGACGGTATATTGTGATCACTAAAAATGTTATGGTGCAGCACAAAAAAGAGAAAGAGAACTTCGTGTGGTGCGGTCTATGCACAAAATATATTTTGAAAATTTCAAGTTTTTTTTTATTCAGTCTGAATACGTCTTATATTTTTATATGACCCACTCGACCTCCTATCTAATTACGTACATGTTGATTTGTATACGAAACTAGACACCGGCGACGCGTATTAGTCATCGGTGGTTACCCGCAAAACAGTATGATCTGATATATAGGTGAAGTTTTTGCGAAAGTCTGCCAGCACGGAGATTATAAAAATACTTATCTTTTTTAAATATGCAATACTACATCTGTGCAATATGGATAATATGTGCAAGTGAGCTTGATATCAGTTATCACGTGTCATCGATGTGTTGGCCCTATGTAGGTCTATATCCATACTTAATGAAATAAATAAAAAATTGTAAGTAAACTGCACTCTTTGTTAATGATGCCTTTGATAAAAACCATTGATATACTAAATACAATAAAAACTATTTTATATCTTTACTTTCTGTTTACGGAAAATATGATTTTTCTGTTTCATAAAATGTCAGTCTCATTGAAGAGATCGACCAATCTTCTCATGTATGCTCTAACTAATTTTAATCCCCGAGAATGCACCTTGAACAGATCACTTGACCCATTCCCTCGAATGAGTGGGATTGAATAATCTTTAAAATGGAACAAAGGCTTAACTATCGATTCTTTTCGTAGACACGGAACGAGGTCTACACTCTACGCTCCACAAATCCTATTGAAGTGTCACCACGAACAAGTTTCCGTTTTGTTGCATTATGTCAGACCGCGACGTCGCGTGGGTCGAGCGGATTTCGCGCTGATTTATTTTCGTCATTTAGTGAATGTGGTGTAACCGCCGTGGCGTTGAACTCGAAGTGCAAATACTGTCCTTTCTTTCGTTTCCATCATCTTTCACCAAGTAATAAGTATCTGCTGAAATTGTCGTCAAAGCGAGACGTGTTAACACTTGTAAGATCTTTGCAATTTAACAAGGTTTAGACTCGATGAAAATCGCACTTTCCTTGTTCATTAACAGTATGAATCCAGGCAGTAAAAATAACATTCACAGATGGTATGTATTAATGACACTAAGGAAAAACAATATCGTCTCATCAATTTGTAAAAATATACCATTCCTGAATACTCTAAAGCCACAATTAAAAAACACATTAAAATATGCAACATTTTACTCTTTATTATTATATTCTGAGGTCTACGTATATATACATACATCGCATAGTTAATTAAGAATCGGCCGTGGCAGTTTCCTTTATTATTAGGAAACGGCGACTATTGGGCACTAGCGAAATATGAACTATTTTCGTTCGATCCATATCGGTTGGCACTCGATCTAATTAAAACTTGGCATTGAATTAGTGAGAGGTCATTTTGCATCGGTGGAGCGGGCAGCGGAAAAATAGTTTTTCACAAATTTGGTAAACTTGCAAGTTAGATGTATCTAGTCTTTTTTGTTATTTTTGCCTAGAGGAGAGGCGGAATTTGTATTTGCTAATTTAGAGCACGCCATTTGGTTATATTTTTTTAATTAATTACTACATACTTTAGTACTTCCTACATACTAAATCATGCCATAAATTTCACCATAAAGAAAGCAATCTGCTTTCGTAATAAGTAAAAACTCCAACACTAACATACAACATCCCGACTTAAAAAAAAATGAACCCTAACTCTGCCACGTACACAATAAAACAGTACACGTCGTACTTAATATAAGCGCGAGTCCTTTCACACATCTTCCTTCCCCGGAATCCTTTGTTCATTACTCACCGGGAAGCGAACCCGTGTCGCGCGCCCTCCTTCCACTCATGGCGGTTGAGTCGCATTCAATTCGTTCGGGAATGTGGGTCAGAGGCTATTCGAGTGTGCTCGCTAACAAAGAAAGTGTAGCGGAAGGGATTTTTAATTATGTCTAGTGCTTCTGGAATTAATGAGGGACTTGGTTGGACTTGTTTTGAAGATGTTTTAGAATGTGTCGTTGGACGGAAAAATAAATATTATGTAAGTTGTAAAAGCATGAGGAAAAGTGACTGTAGGTATTGAGAATAAGGCTTTTATAATCCTTTTTAACTTTGACTAGAATTTGAGATGCATTCTAGAATCTAGATACTGTATACAATATACATTTGTGTCAGTTTTTGATTTGCAACGTTCTCCTTCGAGAGCCGCCAATAATATACACCTTGTCATTACGAATAATTAATCTCAAAGTAAATATCACACCCTTTACTTTCATTAATAATTCATTAGTTAATTACACCAAACATTACCATTTTCTTCTATCTTCAAGCAATTGTCAAACCTGTTAAAATAATGAAAAATTATGACTATAATCTTCGAATTAAACCATCATCAAATAGTAACTAGATATAGAGCTAGGCGTGGTGTTGTGACGTCATGGAGCTTCCGATGACGCGTGCCAATGGACAGATTGTGCGCGACTAGTTACCAATTGTTGAAGTTTAAGAGCTTTAACGTTAAGCACTCACAGATGGAGAGTAGATTTTCCAAAGTATCTCTCTCTGTAGTCGGTTCCTCATGACTGAGGATCGTGGTCATCATTGGATGTACCACATTTGGGGCGGATTATTTGTATCCACCGGTTTCTGTTCATCGCATCTTCGACTAATTTATGGAACTTGGAGGCAGACGAGTCCTTAATCTGGTCTGTCCATCGGGTTGGTGCTCGGCCTCGAGAACGTTTGCCTTCCGAAGTATAGAAGCTTTGAATATAAAGCATGTTATTTCTGGGGAATACATTTTACTTCTGTGAGGCTAGAGAGGGGAAAGAGGGTTGAATTTGAATAATTTTGTAACTTTTTATACATTGACTCGTCAAGCCCCGCTACGAACGCCGGCGTCCGAGTATATAGGGTTTCCCCATACATCTATATAAATAAGCGAGGTTTTGGCGGGTTAAACAAATAGTGTAATTTACTCTGGTTTAGTGTATCATTATTGTTGATTAATTTAGAATAAATTTTGCGTTAAAAAAATTGAGTGCCAGATTATGCGCAAAATCTGTATCGCGAAAAATCGCATGTAAGCATGCGATATCTGTGTAAAGAAAACTTAGACTTAACTCCAAATAAACATATTTAACCGACGTGTGACATAATATTTGCGAAGTATTTGTACATATACAAATATTCTCCAAGAAAGGCTTCGTGAGTTAGCTCTCGGACAACATCCGCACGAGTGTTGTGATCTATGCCAATGGTACTAAATCGTGGGTATTGGCGCGGTGAGGCGTGAATCAATACAATGACAATAATGAGGCAACTATTTGTACTTAATATTGATTACTTGATAATATGAGGAGCCAAAAACAGCTGTTTTATAGTTTTACAGTTATAAAAGGCTACATTGCATTATAAAGGCTTTGATTGCTTTTATTTAGGCCCGTTTAAGATGTTACAGAAAATCACTTAAACAGATTTTAAATTGCCTGATATTTAACCATACTTAAAAAATGATTTATCCAGGTTGCATGCCTCGAAACGGTTATTTTAAGCCTTAATCGTGATTTCCTTTGCTGTTGTTTATTTTCTTATACTTATATAAAACAAAATTCCAATTTAAAAAGAATGGCACTCGTTTACAACGTGGTACTACAGTTATAATTTCGACAAGTCTGTCTGGAAATTGTTTTTCCCTAAGGAAAATTCATAGAACACATACAACATGACGACCAGTTTCGCGCTATCACGTAACTCGTTGCAAATAAAAACATAAAATTAACGCGATAAAAATTGCGGATTTTATTTTATGTAAACAGTTATACAATTTGTTGAGTAAGGTGAGTTTTAAGGATCAACCGTGGATAATTTAAATGTTAGTGTCAAAATGCTTACCGGAATTTTGTGCAATAATCAAAAATAATGGTTTTATGTGCCGCGTAGAAAATTTGGTAGGTATTTTGTGTTATTTTTAAATACCTTTTGCTTTGATATATAACTGATTAGACGGGCAAGTAACCCACCTAATGACTAGGCCGTCTATAAACATTAATCAATAGCAATTAGGAAGTACCCAGATTTCTAAATTACATATAAGTACCTAATATTACGATTGCTATAGGTACTATCGTTCACCTAAATACGGCTGTGCTCGCACACCGTTGGCCAGTGGTAGAAATAGAAAAAGCTATGCTAGACAAACACTGGCATACGACAGTCCTGTTGCCTGCATATTTTTGTTATAAATAAGCATTCCTATTTCTCAAGCATTACAAATTCAGCACAAATAAATTTGTTAAAATTAGTAACAAAACAAACGCATTGAAAAGCAATGCAAACAACATAACAACTGAGAACGTGCCTTAATATTGACAACACACTTATGTAACAAATTTGTGTAATTTTGCTATCAAAACCTTGTTATATTTCGTACTGGGATCGATTGTTAGAAATATCCCGTTCATCCCTCGAGAAGGCGAGAGACGTAACATTGTTATCTATGAAATGTTGAGTAACAACATTACACGAACAGACGTCCACTCTTACGTATGTATACAAGAGATCTATCTGCCTAGAAAGATTATTAAACTCTTATGGCACACACACACACACACACACTCACGCTGTTATCCCCGAAGGGGTAGGCAGAGGCGCAACTAGTGCACCAACTTTTCGCCGACATTCCGTCCCATGATGTGATAGGGGGCGAGCCTATCGCCATATCGGGCACAAATTCCAGACTCCGGACTGATACTGAATAGAAAAACTCAATATCACTTTGCCCGACCCGGGGATCGAACCCGAGACCTCAGCTTTGCAGTCGTACTGTAATACAACTACGCCACGGAGACAGTCTCTCTCTTATGGCATGATAAAATAATTGTAATACCTACCAATAATCCACTGTAATCAATTTCTGCTTATTACTTTTTCAAAATTAGTACGTAAGCTTTAATTAACGAGTAACTAATTCACAAAAAACATTTTTGGGTTTGTACATTAAGTCTTAAAGTACTACGATTTACGGGACGTTCGTCACTAGACCCTCTTCATACTTACTAACAGCTTTAAAGCTGATTTAAAACTTTGGAATTTATCGCGGTTTTTTTAATTAAATTAATTTTATTAAAAAAACCGCCAAAATATTCTTTAAATGTAATATTTCAATGCCTAACATTCGCGTAAACATAAAAAATCATTATTAAAACTTTGGACTTAAACACAAAGACCATAAGATCCATGAAATGAACACAAATTATAATAGCGTAAGAAAATTCATCAACACATTTAAAATGAGCGGGGCGCGAAGCTTGCAGCTCGGAGCACATTGTTCCAGCATATTGTGCTCTATATATAGCACGGGCAGAAATAGCGCTCTCTCAACATTAATGGATAACTCAGTGATTGTGGGAACAGTTTCAGTTCCTTGTTCGGATATGCGATATAGAATAGTGTGAGTACGCAAAATGATAGTTGGATAGAGTGGCTGTGGAAGTTCGTAGGCGAATTTTAAAAGCTCTAAAATAGGAAAATATCAATTTTAGATTGAGTAAGTAATCAATTGTTTTGTTCTTGTCTTGCAAATTATTTTACCTAATAAAATTTCAAAAACAGTGATTATTTAAAACACAGTAAGTAACTCAAATTATTATTATAATATTATTCTTAAGAAAGTAAAAAAACTGAAATGCGGGCTTTGACACTACAAACGAACTCCTAAAAGCCATTAGCAGATCGCATCTTAAATCAATCCGTTTACCGTAACACGTGAATTAAACTCAAACAGTGTCTCGTTATATTCTTTGTCTCTCCGAACGATGTTTTATTCGTCATCACATTATAAATTAAAGCGCAAAATAAGATACGGACTATATGTTTTGAGAAATCTTTAAAAATGTCCATCTTGAAACCGCAGCGTCTCAAGACATTTGTGTAAAGAACGAGGAAGAAATAGTTTGACTAAAGATGGGGCAATAATTAAATAATTTGATGTACATTTTTGTAATGCTCAGGCCGGCAATAGTAAGCTGACTAAGAAAGAAAAGGTAATGATAGTCTATTTTTTTTATTGCATTGAATGACGAGATGGGCTTGAAGTTTGCCTGATGGTAAGCGATACGACCACCCACAAACACTACTAACACCATTCAACACCTTGAGATACAAAGTAATGTGTGGTATTCCCAGCGACTATATAAGTCGCTGGGTATTCCACTGCGCTCGTCATCCTGAGACATAAGATGTTAAGTCTCATTATGAACAGTAGTTACACTGGCTACAATGTCCTTCAAACCGAAACACAACAGTGCATGCACACTGCTGTTTGGCGGTAGAAATAGACATTGCGGTGGTACCCACCCAGACGAACTCTCACATATGAGAGACCTACCACCAGTATTTCCAAATGAAACGAAAAGAAATCAAAATAAATGTTTGAAGCATCCCGTGATTTCTAAAGGCTTAAATTTTTTATTCATGTGCTATACTAAAAATCACATTCAAACAACTAATAATATATTACGCTGCGTTACCTTTTATATTTTTCTAAAAAGACTTTTCTTTGATTGTACTATTGAAATATTTAATTTTCCGTCTTTCGTCGCGGTTCGATAGCATTTCAACAACATAACCACATTTTCAAAGCACGTTATTTCCGCTTAATTTCTCGTGATACATAGACAATATAACATTTTTCGCTGGAATTTTAGCCACAATTTCTCGCTTTTCGGGATACAGAGTTCAACGAACTACAGACGAAGTAACTATTTGTAAAAGCGAATTTCGTTTTCGCGATTGTTTTGCTAGGCTTGTTTAGAGATCAAATTTGTGTAAAGTTATGATTTTCGAGGACGTAATGCGTGATTTTATAATTTTAAACACGGTCCGTATTTGCGAGTGGGTCAAATTAAATATCATGTTTATGTATGTTAATTAATTAATAAGCAAATAGACTATTTGATTTGACTTGATTTATAGATTTCAACATTTTGATATATAAAATTGTGTGGAGAAATCTTTTAAGTCTAACCATATTGTCCATTTCTTTCGGTATTCAGCACTGTGCATGCTAGCTGGATTCCGCTCATAGATTCCTGAGTATTATCACACTTAAGTGTATCGTCCGAGTTGTCCGACGAATCTGAAAAGGAAATTAGGGCATACATTAAAATCGATCTAATTACGTCATTTGTCTTTGTCCCATCTTCGCATTGTCCATCAATTTTATCACAATATTCATTATGAAATCCTCCTAGCCAGTTTCGGCTACGGCGGCCAATCTCAACGGAGATCAGCCAGGTACGCAGGAGATATTATAGTGCACAAGTGTGTGCGCAATACACAGGTGCACTCGCTATTCCTTCACTCTCATAATCCGGTGAGACGGCAATCCGACATGACCGGAGAGAGATCAGGCGCAGGACCAACGGCTTTACGTGCTTTCCGAGGCACGGGGGTATCACACCGCCAACTTCCTGACTCCGAGCTGCGACTGAGTAATTTTTTTAAGATGAAAAAACCCAGTCACAAAGTTTTTTTGGCCCGACCCGGGATTCGAACCCAGGACCTCAGCGCGCAAATCGTACTCGTAACACGTACGCAATACAACTACGCCACTGAGGCAGTCATACATTATATTGGGATAATGGTGTGCATAACACAAATACCGTTCCGTACCGCGTTATGAATAAATGTCAAGATGTTCAACATCAACCATATTTCACGTTTCATGACTAAAGAGGAAAATCACCCGGCACTTACGGCTCGGAAAAATGTTCGCGCGAGCTTTTTGTTTTGTCACATGATATTAATTTTATGACTTTTTATTTACAGTGTTGTGGCTCAAGTAATTTTTGTGCGTGTGAATGCTAATGAAAAATTGCAATTGGTTATCATAAAACAAAAATGTAGTCATATTATATTGAATGCTTATATTTTGTTAATCCTCATAGGGTTTGTTAAATATAGTGCCTATGATGTCCTTCGACGCGACAAGCAACAGTGCTTTTATAATGCTTTTATAAATTTGATGGCAAAATGGACAATATACTAGTGTCTATGCAAATTTAATATCGCATACTACAATCATCTAGTGATCGTTACTCCTATGCAACCAGCCCTGTATTATATACTGCCCACTGCTGAGCAAGGGCCTCCTCAACTACTGAGAGGGGTTAGGCCTTAACTTCACCAGGCTGGTCTAGTGCGGGTTGGCCGACTTCACATACCCTCGAAATTCTTATAGAGAATTCTCAGATATATGGGTTTCCTCACGGTGTTTTCCGTAAAAGCGAACGATAATCAATAAACAATACACACATAACATCGGAAAGTTAGAGGTGTGTGCTTTAAGGTTCGAACCTGCGAACATTGTCTCGGCAGACCGTTCCATGCCCAATTAGACTATCGTCCACTTTACGTTACTCCTATAGTAAACATGAATAAGTACTTAGAATTAATCAGACGACGAAAGTACCACTCTGCTGTACAATTTGTTTTTCCAGAATCGCTAATGCAAGTAACCGAACACCGTACCCCTAAGTGAATTTTGAATGGCCGAAATAAAAATTGTAAGACAAATACTAATTTCCACCTTTCAAGTTTTTTGATGTGCACAATTGGTGCTATTTTTATTAAAGGGTAAATGACCAAATATTCGTGTGAAGCCAAATTTTTACGGTAATGATTCGATGTAATCTAAATTCTTGCTTTGCCCATAATTCAATCTAAAAATGTCGATAAGCATAATAGGAATTATTTTGTCTCGGAGAGAATCATTTCAAATAACTGGTAGTGGTCGAATGGTTGCCTTTTTTATTCTAGCACTACACCTGATCGTAAACGCGATGCTAGCCAGATAGAATATCGAATGGCAACAAATGGTTATCTCACGCCATCCGACATAATCATGCCGGCCTACTGAGCTGATTCTTCACACTACGACGGAAAGACCCAGGATTATAACGCGCGCCGGCAAACTAGTCCAAAGTCTGATGGTGCGGCAATAAGTTGGTGAACCCGTGGCTTCGCATGCCACCACGCGTGGTTCTACTAAGGAAAGGAGAGGAGGGGATCAGATTGAACAATTCCTCAGAGCATTCTCCATTATACTGACGGTAGAACACGCTTAGTGAAGCGTCATTCCCCCGCAACTGCGACGATTCCAAGTTGCTCGTGATGTCTGCATCATTCACAATGCAGATGGGCCGAATGTATACAATTTTTTTTTTACAATTTATAAAAAAGATCTTTATAAACGGTCTCCTTCCAATGCACACAGTAACGCTATTTAAAAAGTGAGGATGTTACTAAATATTATAGCAGTCTTTTCGATCTACAACGGATAACCAACAACAATAATGAATTAAATTTCATTAAACACCAATAATCAGCGCATAAAATCAACGAAATTTCATAAACACAAGGTGATGTTAAATGAATTGGACTTGGTTTAGCAAAACGGAACCAACCTATAATAAAATCATTCCAATTTGTTGATGTCATTAAAATAAATTATGTCTTTGTTCAACTAGTCGGATTTATTATTTTTTACTATTTTTATAGTAGGTAAAGTAAGAATTACATATATATATATATATATATACATATACACTCACGCCTATTATCCCCGAAGGGGTAGGCAGAGGCGCAACTAGTGCGCCCACTTTTCGCCGTCATTCTGTCCCATGATGTGATAGGGGGCGAGCCTATCGCCATATCGGGCACAAATTCCAGATTCCGGGCTGATACTGAATAGAAAAACTCAATATCACTTTTTGCCCGACCCGGGGATCGAACCCGAGGCCTTAGCTTTGCAGTCGTACTGTAATACAACTACGCCACTGAGGCAGTCTATGATAAAGTAAGAATTATGTGTTTTTTTTTTTGTTTACGCGGAGAAAGTGACTTATTACTACCGCCCAGTGTTCAAGAATTATGTGTGTCATTTATAACTGTTGTGTACTCCTTTTATTGGTACACACGTCAGAAATAAGAAATGTGTTGTGTATTATTAGAGAAACTTATTTAAATTAATGAATAAATGGTTTGCAATTATTTTAAAGTTAAATTCACAAATAATTATCTCAATTCCAACGTCATCATTTCAAAAAGTCACGTCTTCACTATAAGTGACAATGAACAAACTGGCTGTATGTCAAGTTTGTCAAACTTAAATTGGTTACCTTTTGCACAACCCCGTCCGTTTCGAAACACGAAGATCTTTACGGTGTGCGATAAAGATTTATTAACGTTATAATTAATTAGCGGGCGCGTGGTCGGTATTATGCATGCCGGATCAGCGGCAAGGCCGCGAGCGATTGTTGCCGGCACTACACCCGCACAGTGCACCTGTTTGCGTGTTTGTTTGTACGTCGTGAAGGGCTTTGAGCTTGATTGTCTACATCTGTTGTAGTGTTGTTGCTGTCGATTGATTCGTCTACAACTGATGTCTTGGGTTGTTGATGTTGGATTCGTATTGTTGGTAATTTTAGTAGATGAGTAGGTGTGGGCTTAGATGGTTATGTTTCGTAGTGTTATAGGTACTTTCACATATTATCAGTTCATTGTAAAGTGCTTCCAATACTATAATATATTTAGAGAGTCACATAGACTGTATTCTTGTATCATTCATGTACTTGAGATAAAAATGTAAAGTAATAACATTTGTTCGTAGGAAGTAGTGTAAGTATTTCGGAACCAATATTTTTACGCATGCGAAAAAGATAATAAATTTCTCAGGCGGTTGGAACTGCGACCCAAGCCTAGAATAATAATATTATAATGACTAATTTGACTTGGTTTGAATATTTAATTATTGATATTCAGTTATTGTCTTTTGTATATACAAAAGACACAAGTAACATTTTTGTAGTATCTATATAATTAGTCAGAATTTAGTTCAGCCCATTTACAATCTTTACTCAAACTTTTTATAGCTACATTATGTTGTTTTAGTTCCTGTATCCGTTTCAGCGTAATGTTCCATAATCCAACACAATGCTCGCAAACGTGATGAAACGTCAATATAAACTTTATGAAGACTGCAAATGGTGGAAAAATGGCTACCGACCTTAATGTGTATCATCAAGCATATGACTGCTCCTAATAATCGTGTTTGTTTTTTTCTCATTTAGCATATGCTTAAATAGAACTATGACGCCGAAAAAGCTGAGCTTGTTTGTTCAAGAACCGTCTTTAGAAGCCAATTTCGAATTAGTACTTAGGGACTAACTACATTTATTCAGCTCCATTCGCGTTTCGCTGGACGATTTTGGTTACACATATAGTTTCGCTTCTATTACCCGTGTACAGCATCGTAAGATTGTGGAAGGTCATCATATCGTGCTATCTCCGCTGAAGCTCTTCTATACGCGTCTATCTTCTAACAGCGCATTACGCGGCAGAACAGCGCTAAACACTGACGTAAACGTTCGCGTGATAAAAACACACTTTTCCTCCTTTTATGCCTGTTTGCTGCGAAAGCTGAATAGACGCGGAGAGCTGAACATACAATAAGCTCCATAGAAAACTAGTGTTTTTTATGGAAAAAAGCTGAATTGAGCTAAATAAGTGTAGTTAGACCCTAAATCAGCAAATTTCTGTGAAATGATGAGGTTTTCTATCCCTAATTAAGTTCTGCTCCGTATCGTTAAAAAAAATCTCACGACAAAAGATCTCTGTCGGTTTCTCGGCTAACATAAGGGCAGAGTGAATATGCTTCAAAACTAAAACATTAACCAGCGCGAACGTAATTCCAGTTTACGGAATGAGTCTGTAAAAAATATACTCTCTCTCTCGTAACTCTAAATACTGAAATGTTAAAACGACGTTAAAACGTGCCGGTGACCCGGTTCCGCGTCGTGTTTACCACTTTTTTCACGCTTTATGCACCCGATGAAGTAACGTAGGCTTTTAATGGTGTTTTTGAGTGAACCGGTTGGTGATTTTGCGAGTATTTTTGTTATTTATTGAGTGTTTGATAGAGTGCTAGGAGGCCTAATTCCCTAGACGACCTACTAGTGAAAAACGGCTTTAGTGTATAAAATTTGACAATTATTAACAACTCCCTACTCATTCCATTCTAATGTGGGGTTAGCGCGACACGGGTTTTACATAAGTTTTTGAATGAAATGTCTTAACTTATGCTTGAAATTAACGTTTTGTTTATATTTTGTTACAGGTATGTCGAACTCTCAACTATAATATTGCTGAGTCTGTATGTATATTTTTTACTTAAGATACCATGGTATTAAGTTCATCGACCCGTGTCCACGCTACTGAATATAGCATGTTTCTGAGGCATTTTACACCTAACGGTGTACTTCCAAAAAGCGACAATTGTCCAGACTGATATTGGGCCACTGAACGGCCAGTAATCCTACTAATATTATAAACGTGAAAGTTTGTAAGAATGTATGGATGTTTGTTACTCTTTCACGCAAAAACTACTGAACAGATTTCGATAAAATTTGGCACACGGATAGATCATTTCCTGGCTTAACACATAGGCAACTTTTTATCCCAGGAAAATATAAAGCGGGACTTTTTCCGTAAAAACTTTTAAACGCGGGCGTAATAACCTTATTATACTGTTACCATTTTCGACTAAGATTCCGTGAGGCTTTTAGATTAAGTTGTCTTCTTTTCTAAATGTCTTATTCCAAAATGTCTAACCCATGTCGAATTTTATTATCTTAACGTACTCCAGACTCATGTCGGCAAAACTTGAATTTTCCATTTATTTTCATTCAATCGATATCGAAACATTCACCAATACGCATCGTGCAGTTATCTTTCACTATACCAGATAATACAATTTTCTATTAGCATAATAATTATGACATAATATAGACGATTGCAAACACTAAAACACTTGCAAACGCATGGGATTGTACTAAATTCAGCCAGCATTTAATTGTCAACAAAACTTCAAAGGAATTTTTATGTTTAGAATTCATATTAACCACATGGCTTATTCAATATATTTTTTCTTTATTTCTCGCTGTTGTTAAATTGAAATTAAATAAGGACAGGACGTAGAAAAAAGACACAAAAAGTCTTGTATGCGATTCGGATTTTCCATAATGTCGCAATGAAAATAAATTTTCCTTCCAGTAAAAGTACACTAGACGTCTTAATAAATTTAACTCGGAATACGTATTCCAGGAATAAAATATTTCAGTTTAATAGCAAACATATGAGACTCTTCGCAATAGATAATAAAAATAAAATTCACACTTGGAATTTACGACGCTAATAGTGTAAATCTCGAAGTAAGTTTATCATCTTTGCTCAACCCGCTGAAGAAATAGGAGGAAAGTGAATTAGTACTACTGAGTAACACAAGCTGTTACCCCATAAATTGCAGTTTCCTAATCAAAAACCCTACAATAAATATTTATCACATGAAGTCACGAGGCAAAACTAGCAACGCTGTAAAGAATTATGTATGTTTTATGACTTGTAAATTTTTTACACAACTTTTGCATACGCGCCGCCGTAAAATCTTTAATTGTTATTCGCGCGTCCACCGAGTGTTATGTAGTGTGTTAAACTTACTCAATGAATTCTCTAGTGTAAAATTTATTGCGAATATTATTTATGTTCTTTATTACATCGTGTCATAAACATAATTTTATTTCACCACAAGTGCCAAGCGGTTGATCATACGAGTCTACGACACTACATTTTATGTCTTCTGTGTAAATTCGCCCTAGTTTTCCTCAAAACGTATGATACGTAACGATTAGCATAGCTCATCGTCATATTAATTTCGTCTTTCTATATGCTGTGATATAAGGTGTAATTATGTGCCGTATTTATTGGCCGCAACCTTTTTTTTTAGTATCTAGGCTCGCTCAAATTTGCATTTTAAGAAACTGGAATTTTTTGTATCTAAGTCTTGCTGGGCAGCTACAAGCGATTGATATTTTAACAACTGGCAAATATGGTCGAATCTTAAAAATTGTTGGAAGATTTTCCTTCTTTTGACAAGTTTCAAATTCGGCTAAATATTTAATTTTCTTAGTACACGAATCACCAACGCAAATTGAGAGAGCTGTCACCGTTTTCCCGAAATGATTTCCTTTAAGATTGTTCCGCCATGTCCTCTACTAAAATCCATTTCTCGAATGTCCAAACATATTACCATCATCTGTGTTATGGTTATTACGTACTAAACTTCTTTATTACGCGTAGACGACCTCAAAAGAGTCGAATCGATTTTTGACCCCCTCATACGAAACCAGTATTATATCGCAATTCGCAGTCGGCCACTACTTTACTAACTCCACTTTCAGCAATAAAAGCGAATGTTCAATCTTAGTTTTATTAGTTGAACGTGGGAAGTGATTGTCAGAGAAATTGGGTCGTCCGCGAATTCCACCCTCGCTTAAGAGAAAATAGAACGATAGCCACGTGTTTGTGCCGAAAATGGAACAATTTACTTTAAGATTATTCGCGGAAACTAAGTTAGAAATCAATTTACCGTATTTTTAGGATGTATTGTTCGAGGAATTGTGGAGGGATAATTTGATTCCGCGCTGTTGTTAAGAAAATAGAATTCCTTGTAAATAAAATACCAGAAACTTACAATATTTTCCTACTTAAATACATATACCCTCACGCCTGTTATCCCCGAAGGGGTAGGCAGAGGCGCAACCAGTGCACCCACTTTTCGCCATTATTCCGTCCCATGATGTGATAGGGGGCGAGCCTATCGCCATATCGGGCACAAATTCCAGACTCCGAGGTGATACTGAATAGAAAAACACAATATCACTTTGCCCGACCCGGGGATCGAACCCGAGACCTCAGCTTTGCAGTCATACTGTAATACAACTACGCTACCGAGGCAGTCCTACTTAAATATTCAAGAATAAACTGGTGTGATTTGAGAAAGGTTTGTTTTATCCATGGAATTCTTCTAATAATTTTAAAATAAATGCTAGATAGCAGTAAAACGACTATAAAATAACAAATACCAGGAAATCCTGTACATTGAATTAACTTTGAATTTTCAACATATTTATTCAGTACGTGGAAATATGCGTCGGGAAAAACTGGGATGACAACATTTTTCGACATTAAAGCAATGACGTAAACATTAAAACATTTCACGTGTGTTACACTATTTGTAACGTTTGGTGTATAATATTCATAGTTACATAGCTAAGCACGATGACAGCTCTAATTTCCTCGGCGTAGCGGCGCACGCGCAACACGCCGCGCCCCGTTTCAAACCACTGACATAACTCGGCCGTGTATTTTGCAACACACTCTATAAATAATAACGCCATTCGCTCATCCCAAAATTAACAGTTTATTTTGCGCTTCATAATTATAGAGGCGGTGTCTTTAACCGCTAATTGGGCTTTGGAACACGTTCTAGGAATTTAGAGTGGCGTCCCTGGCGTCCCGTTTGTCGCGGCACTAAATCAAGGACGCTGCGGCCATTTTTCATGAGAAAAATGGCTGTGGCGAAGATATTTGGTACGTGGAACCTCGATGACCCACTGACATGGACTACGTGTACCAAACAATGGATATGTATGGATGGACAGCCGTTAGACGAATGCCTTGCCAATTCACTTATGCATACGTGTAATCAAACTAGTAGTACTTTATTGATTTGAGTATTGTTATGTGTAAATTCGATACGAACAAACTAACGATCCTTGATAGTAATTGGCATTTGCAAATCGACGGTCCCATAGAACAAAGTCGTATATGCAAAATGTTAGCTTTTCAGTAGAGCGCTTTGAAAGTCTAAATTAATTGTGAAAATCACAAGTTATACATGAAGGAAACATTATCTATTAGGGTTCAGTAACAACTTTGAACCTATTGTGTGAAAATAGCACTAATTCGCACATGAATACAAACTTACAACTTTCAAAGCGCTCTACTGAAGAGCTAACATTTTGCATATACGACTTTGTTCTATGGGACGAACGAAATGTATCGTTTAAGTTTCAAAAAAATCAAACAGACTACTTAAATGTTACCTACGTAAATATTTCATAAATTAATCATGTATTGTAATATTTTGTAAGAAGACATATTTCAAAATCTTACCTTGTTTTCTCATTCATTGTTGTCGGTGTAATTTCAGTGTTATTAAATTTTTTCATTGGCCTCTATCAAAGTGAAGAAGGAAGCTTTTAAAAGCTTTGACTTTTCAATTCCGGTGGCTTGATGCCGCCCGTTTGGAATTCATTTTCTCAGAATGTGTACGCCTTTTTTGTTTCATTATCAATAAATACCATATTTAACTCGTGAAGGAAAACCATTATTTATGCTCATGAGAACTGCAGATAAGCTTTCAATGTTTAAATTGTCGTAACAAAGAGCAATAAAATAAAATGTGATTTGTATATACAAATCACGTAAATACAAATTGTATATACAAATACGTAGTTCGAAATATCTATAGGTACAATATTGTACCTATAGATATTTCGAATTACGTATATAGATACACTAGATTATAAATAACTGTCCTCAACTTTCCGATGACCGTAATTATCTACTCGATCACCCGCAAGCCCATCCCAGCGTCAACGCATGAATCAAATTCCTCATTGCAAACGAACAGCACGGCTTTATTATTTCTATGAACGCAACAAACTCTCGCCGCGATTACGCGCCGGCATTTCTCATAAACTATAAACCCATATTGCAGTGATGCGAGCTTATGTTACCCTTTGAGCTTTGCTACGGATTATATTTTTTTGTATGTGTCACGTATATAGGACAGTGGGGAATGTTTTGGACATTTGCAATAAATGAAAACTGAGGTTATTGCACAGTGATTAATCGCGTATTTCTACGTTTTGTGCGCTTTCAATTTCATATCGAAATGCACTGAAATCCATGACGATTAGAAACAATACCTTACATACCCACAGTGAATGGGCATTCATCGTGGCCCCAAATATTCTTTAGATTCCTATATCCATAAGTTTTTGTGACACGTTGGTATTATAATAAAACTATACTTGAAATTTCGAAGTAAATAAGCGGATAATGCTTTATTTCTATAACATATGAAAACAATCTCCTAAAGACATGTCTCGTTAACAATGCGTCTGTGATGTATTTATGCCTTTATTATTTAAACTGGTAAACATGTACATAACTCTCGACCTTAGAGCGAAGCTGCCGGGTATTATATCAATAATTTTAACGGAAAACAAAAGGCACGTCATCGTCATCCTTCTGAAACAATGCAAAGGAACCTCACTGTACAAACGACATGTATTTTGTACGGCATGAGTCAAATTCCACGATGTGTTGAAAGCAATAAACGATACGCTCGTTGCGCCTTGAGTTGCGTTTATTGTTAGTTTGTTGAATGCTGTTCTAAATAACATTATGTTCATTCTGTTAATCTCCATTGGCGTAGGTAGAGACACTACTAGTGCATCCATAATAGATTATCTATATTTCCTTCACTTTTCACTTACCGTTAATATTTCATTACTTCTTCTAAATATGATATTACCCCACTATATTATGCAAACAAGAACTTAAAAAAATCACAGTGTTATTACGATAAGAAACTCAATTACGAAATATATAGTCGATTTTGATACCGAAAATTTAAAATGTATTTCTATTGCTAAAACGTAAGTGCTAACAGTTAAAGGTGATGGTGTTTCAACATCTAGATTTGGTACAGCCTAACTTGAAAACGTTGCACGCAAACGAACAATATTCAATCCGACACGCCATGGGGGTCGGCAGACATTCACGCACCCTGATTAGATGTTTATCAGATGTAATGTTACACTGTAATCTGTAAAATGTTACATCGATTTTCGTAATAATTATTTTTTAACAATAAAAGTTTACACTTGCCTCCGCAAGTTTTTTTTTTGCTACATGATTCTACGACTCTATAATTTGTTATTTTATTAATTGTATTAAGAAAATTTGTAATAAAAGTAGAATGTTATTTACTCCCTCCTTACAATGAATGTTATTGTTAACGGAGTTAATTTTCGATGTTAGACAGCTATACTATGTCAATTTTCGAAATAAAGATATCTTTAAACCAAAGCATTTTAATAAAATCTGTCAACACACATTTTAATACACACACATACACATACACATACACTCACGCCTGTTATCCCCGAAGGGGTAGGCAGAGGCGCAACTAGTGCACCCACTTTTCGCCATTATTCCGTCCCATGATGTGATAGGAGGCGAGCCTATCGCCATATCGGGCACAAATTCCAGACTCCGAGCTGATACTGAATAGAAAAACTCAATATTCCTTTGCCCGACCCGGGGATCGAACCCGAGACCTCAGCTTTGCAGTTGTACTGTAATACAACTACGCCACCGAGGCAGTCCACATTTCACAGACACATTTTAGTCTGCATGGGTTTTAGTCTAAATCCCGAATCATCATACGAATAGATCTTTGCCCAGCATTAACAGACTTGACTCGTCAAGCCCCGCTACGGATACCGGCGTCCGAGCATACTTATAGGGTTTCCCCATACATGTATAAGCGGGGTTTGACGGGTTAAAGGTCAGTAAAACAATATCATAGGTCAGAAATATATTGAGTAGAAAATACAGACATAATTGGCCTACCCTTTAATGCAACCTATTAACACATTCACACTTAAAACATTCTTCTTCTTCTTCTTTTCGTTTTGTGGCTTCCACCGTTTATCAGTGATTTTGATGTCCAATGTCAAGTGTCAGACTTTCCAGTTTCCGTTGCAATATTATGAAAATCGAAAGAAACTACGCTTAAAACATTATTCAGTCAGCTAAACGCATTACGCGGCCAATTAGCAAATATGGAAACTACCTGAGTCCCGGTCAAAGGCTACGCCTGCCACTTTGGATATCCAATTATTTGTATGTAAATTTAAATGTCATTCCGTTTGGCCTTGGGCGGGGTGTACCCGGCATAAATCAAACTAAATATACGTGAATATAATGTTCCATGATCGTACTGATGCTAAATATAGTGCACTGCTTGCGTTTCGTTTTCTCAAGTTGTTAGTCAAATATTGGTTATTGTATTGTAGTGTTTTCAATTTCGCCTGAGAATTATAGAATCAAACAAATCGGTATTTGGATGAATTCCATATATTTGTGTTAATTTCGAGTTTTAGGATAGGAAGACAGAAGAAAGAATGAAAGCTTATTTGTGACAACACAATAACAAATTACACACACACACACTCACGCCTTTTATCCCCGAAGGGTTAGGCAGAGGTGCAATTAGTGCACCCACTTTTCGCCGTGCGTATTCCGTCCCATGATGTGATAGGGGGCGAGCCTATCGCCATGTTGGGCACAAATTCCAGACTCCGGGCTGATACTGAATTTAAAATCCAATATCAATTTGGCCGACCCGGGAATCGAACCCAAGACCTCAGCTTTCAGTCATACTGTAATACAACTACGCCACCGAGGTAGTCTATAGAAAATTACAAAAAAATATATGCTTAAATAGAATTACTATAGGAAGTTGAAATTGTTTTACTTAAACTTTTGAAATCTATGTTGAAATGTATTATATACAGACTCATACTGAAACATTGAGTGCAATGTTTGTTTACAATGTCTAAAAGATTTGTTTAAAATATTGCTCTTTATTGCAGTTAGTATATAAAGAAAAATACAAGGATTTATTACTTAAAGCATTCTAGGGTAGCAATCATGACACAAAAAGTAAATGTTCAATTTATTATGATTGTTTTTTTTATAATGTCTCTTTTTTTATTGCTTCCGAATGACGAACGAGCATACCGCTCGCCTGATGGTAAGCGACATGACCGCCCATAAACAGTAACAACACCATACAGAACTTTTAATTATAAGTTACTGCGTGGCACTGCACTGCGCTCGTAATCCTGAGGCATTAGATGTTAAGTCTCATAATTCTCAGTAATTACGCTGGCTCTAATGACTTTCAAAGGGGAGCACAACAGTGCATGCACACTGCTGCTTGGCGGTAAAAATAGACATTGCGGTGGTACCCACCCAGACGGACTCTCACATATTAGAGACCTACCACCAGTAACTCTCTGTATTCAACTTCTAGGTTTTGATTGTGTACTTGGACCAATTTCCCAATGTTAAAATAAACATTATCCACCACATAACGCATAAGAAAGATAATGCAGAACTCACTCTTTTGTTTCTTTTTAAGCCTTCAGAAGTCCACTGCTGAACGAAGGCCTCCCACAAAGATTTCCAGAGCGACTCTTTAGTTTACCATAATATTTGGTGGCTGTGCTTTTGTATTTGGGCATCTTAAAGTGGGCACATACGATGCGATTTGGTACAGCCGAACCATTAAAATGGTATGCCATCGAACCATATCGCATCGTGTGGGGCACGGTTCGATGGACATTATTATTATTATTATTATTATGTATCTTTCCTGCGGGAAATCACGGCACGAAGACCGGTCCTTTTGGAAGGCTTGCGTGGGGATATGGATCCAACACGTAGAGGCCCCTTTAAGATACATTACTCTAGTTGGGATGTGTACGCCTTACAGGTACTCTCTCTGACTGTACTTAAGGAGGAAATACAGCCAAAGACAGCGCCCGTAAGGCGTAAGGACTATTGCAGAGAAGATGGGAATTATACTGGGTCTATGGATGGGATCTAGATGGACTGGTTGCTGGGCTATTGATTGAGACAACGGGACGCCTGCCAAGTAAAATGTCTCAATCATTTGTATTCAAGGCAGACGGTGACTTGCCCCCCACTAGATGGGCATCCCAAAAAGTGGCGTATGCCAAGGACGCAACATCGGTGTGGGTGGCTAAAGGGTGTCGAGAGGTGTACACCGATTTCACCATCGCGGGTCGCTAACGCGTCCCGGAGTGGGTTTCCTCGCTATTATGCAGATTGAGCACTTCCACCCTGGAGCTCAGGTTCTTAGCTCTTGCGATTTCCACCCCTAGCCGGCCAGTTAAGGCAAGCCAAGGGTCAGGGGGTCTCATTTAGCCCCCACGGAATCAGGGTACGCGGTGTCGCCACTCACCGACGGCTCGCCACAAAGCCGCCCCTGCGGGCTTATTATTATTATTATTATTGTTGGTACGGCTGGTTCGATGGCTTGTCCATCAAACTTGGTTGCATACAACTGGACGTCGCATGGTACGGTTCGATCGTGTGGCGTGAAGACTGTACCGCGTGACGAATTGGTCGCATGATACCAAATCGCATCGTATGTGGATACTATTATATTCGACGATGAGCGTTTACTCTTTTAGTAACCGCTTAATGTCTAGTTTTGCCAGACAGAAAATTAGCAGGGTTGTTCCGTTCATATGGAACCATCCCTCCCTTATTACGTGTTAGGTTTATTGTGTAAACAAGTAGATCGCCGGATCATCCCCGATGACGTCATCACATGTTTGGCCACTCGCGGACTTAATGTAACAATCAATAAAGCATCCAGCGGCGACCTCACACAAAAAATAAGGTCGAACAATCAATCAACATCGTGTTTCAAAACAATATGTTTACTTCAGCCGACGGGTTTTGATAAAACAATGTGGAAAGTTTTACAATAATGCCTGTATCCTGATGTATGCGCGTCGTAAAACGGGTGTAAATTAGATTTCGTGTTGTGGAGTGGTGGTTCTTCGATATTTACTTTAGTATTATTGTGTCCTTAGATTTCAGTTGGTTGAGATTTCTCATATAGACGAAATTTTTGGTCCATATTCAATTAGTATAAATAAATTTACGCTCTTACTGCTTTTTTTTATTATTAAGTAAGAATCATCTCACTCATGGTGATTAGTGAAAATAAATACAACAATGAACCCATTAATAAGTAGACTACACAACAATGAATAGAGTCGCGTACACATAGTTGCAGAAGACATCTTTTAACACTAAATGAGTAACTGACATTCCTGTGTTAAGCTGCGTTCCCATGTACACCACACGCGCATATTTAACACTTTCTGTTAACAAAGCAGGAAGTCTGCCCTTTCATTACGTTACATGAAGCTCGTCTGCCAAATCGCATTTTACGAGCGCACGCGCATAAACCTACAACATGACGCGATGTACTTTCAAGCATGAGTTTAACGTCGTAAACTCCGTTTGGCTGTTTATAGCATTTAGTCTTTGTCTTTGGCCTGTCGGAGGCGGTCTGTAGGATCAGCTAATTTAATAATGAGAATTTTATTGTTCAAGTGATAGGAGTTAATTTCAAATGTCAATTTTAGGCGATTATACTTAGCTGCACTTTAAATTATAAAAGTATTTAAGGATGTATTTTATAAAAACTCCTAAGTATACTGGTGTATTTAAAAAGAATATTATCAGCGTGCAAGCATTATTGTATTCCAGGATGGAAGAAGTACATTGTCTTCTTGAGATAGTGTCGCTGCTATCAATGAGCTGTAGTACGTGCCACTTGCTCATCAACTCAGTAGATGTACAAAAAGAGTTATCCTTAAAGGAAAACCTTCAGCAATCGCTCATCCCATACATTCAATTAACAATCCAGACGTATCCAAAAACTCCGCATCAACACAATATAAGAAGTTGAAAGTCACACGAGACTGTTACGTTTGTCGTCGGGCGGTCGTGAGCCGACGGCTTATGGAGATTAAGGGAAACTCGTTATGATGCGCTGAAGACAGAGTGCAGTGACAGACCTTTGTGATCGCTTTTGATTATTGTTATCTTCGCAAGGTCTCTGTAATCCTATATGCGTAAACAACTGTGAGGGAATTAAAACTGACTGTGTGTATAGGTGATGTTAGAGTGCTGTATTTTGGTATCAATCAGCCTTAAGAGTATGTTGCAAGGAACTTACGTCGGTTTAAAGTATATTTGGACTATTCTGTGTGTAATTCATCGGATTTACTACCTATAATAACATTGCCGTGTTAAGATAAGAATAGTTCCAGCTCCGTTTTAACCTACTTCTTTAAGGGGTGGTTTACGCCGAAATGCTACAGTGCAGTACCAGTTCAATGTAGTTTGGTGCGTTGCCAATAACACTACTGACCCATTGTTCAGGATTCAGTACAGGCTAGATGGACAGTTACCATCAGACAAGTGACCTACACGTCTCTTCATATAATTATACAAAATATTTAACGCGCGAGTTTACATTTTTCATATGTTTTCCCCACTGAACTCTAATGTCCGCTCCGGCATCGTCGATCTATATCCCGTTTATTTTTATAAACAATACGAGTGTGTCGCAATCCATCATACTGCTAGTGTGCACCTTAACCCGTCGACGGCTTACGAAACTTTTTATATTCACTCGAGCGTAAAAGCACATAGAGCATCAATTGCACCGGATTGAGTCATCGGCTTTTGATGATGCCGTCTCTATTGTACGGAACGGACGGCCGGAGAATGCCGAATTAATAACGTTTTGTAAAAACAATAGGCCGGGACAGCGCGACCCGTGACCCTGTCGCGGTGGTGGGTTGATTGATTTTTTTATGCTAAATGAAATTTATAAGTTGCTAGGTTTCATTCATGCTTGGCACTTTTTATCTTAAACAATTGAACGGCCTTATTCTATTTCAGTATTCCCCATATTCTTTATTTTTGTATCGATTGATTTGTGACTGGACATTAACCACCGTACCTACTCTACTACTACTCTTATAGCTTAGTCATAGTGGCTCGTTATGAAAACGAACGTGATATCTAGTAAGACAGACCAGAGTCCAGACCGACCAACTGTCAAAAGTTATAATATCTGATTAATCTACAAAATCTTTAGTTATTATTCTGAGACAAAATCATATTTTGACAGTAAGCCATACCTACCATCAAGAGCCTTATATTACCAGAATATAAAAACATCTCGAGCGCACACAATCGCAATTCCTACCTTCGCAAGAAGTTGCGCAACACATCTTTCATAATATCCATCTAATTTGATACCACGCTGTGATTTATTGTCTGCTGGCAATGAACTCGGATCAAAGGCCATTTTGCTTTTTGTATATTTAACACGTTCTGGAACGAATTTGAAAGTAAATTGAGAGCCGTCCGGAAGTGTCTGGTATGAGAGTCGTCTATGCGAATTAATTGTAGTCCGATTTTGGTGGCAATTGTTGGATTGTTCGTTACGTCTATGCGTTTAATATTGATGGTTATAAATTTACGATACGAAGCAAATGTAGTGGAAGGAAAATTTTGACAAAAAACAATTCTAAAATAATGTTTTCCTAATTTGTTTCCTTCAATCAATCGGTATTTTAACTCCAATTTGCTCACCGTAAAAGACACTGAAATTACATCATCCGTAATTCCTAGAACAGCTATGCATTTTGGTATGTTATACCAGGTCATCGCCCGCCTATAGATACCTAGAGTCTACCTATAGATATAGATCGGGACGTGGCACGCTCGAACGCTCTTGTGTTACACGTGTTACGAGCTGTTAGATCCGACGAACGACGTGTTACATGTTTGCTGAGGAAGTGAAGTGGAGCGTGGCGGTTGTCGGTTGTCAGTTGTCAGTTGCTGGTCGTAGCTTTATAATTAGAGCTTTGTAGAGGATAGGTAATGAAAAGGGCGGTTTTAGACTTGTGTAGAGAAAATAATATTCACAAATGTAAACATTTTTGTATAGTGATGTAAGAATATTTTTAAGTTATATATTATGTATACGATGATATCTTGGGAGTTCGTTTAGCTGATATTAAATCGAAACTTCATAAACAGTTGCAAGACCCCATAGATCTGCGTATACTAGGGACATGGCATATCAATAATTCATCTTCTTTGCCAAAATAATAAAGACACTAACGGATGTGCAACACATTTAAATATCGTCACTCAAACGAATACCTATTGAGTCGACATGACCCTGCACATAGAGACATTTTAATGACGGCTCACTATGTTTGCGTAAATATGGTTATCGATGCATTTAAATCTTTTCCATTTGCATTGCTTTCCTGTTGGTTCGTCTTTGAATTATGTAATTCGAAAGCAAAAACTAGACATGTATAACTGGCTGAAAACGTGTTGCTAGATTTCTTCTATCATTGTCTGAGATCGACGAATAAGTGGAAATAAGGCGCTGTACAGAAATAACTGTGTGGCAAAACATTATTATTTTAACATTACGATGTGGACATAAAATACGGTGTATAAAATTATATTCTCGGAAAATATTATGATGAAGTATTCGTTATATGAAAATAATGGTATGTTTATTTACATGTTTAGGATAGGGTTACTCCGTACACCTTCGTAATTGTAATTTAGTATGTTTGGGTGCTTCATAATTAAAAGTAGGCCGCAAATTCAAGTACATAAGACGTTAATTAAAATAATGGTGCATTCATAGACACATGTGCTGGTTGGTTGTTCGCTCGGATAGTGACTACCGTACCACAGGTGAACTATACCAGCCCTGTATTATATACTGCCCACTGATGAGCACGGGCCTCTTCTACTACTGAGAGGGTTTAGGCCTTAGTCCACCACGCTGGCCCAGTGCAGGTTGGCAGACATCACATTCCTTATAAATCCACAGAACTTCTCACGTATGCAGGTTTCCTCACGATGTTTTCCTTCACTGTTAAAGTGAGCGATAATTCACAAAGAATACACATATTTTTTTTTAGAAAAGTCAAAGATGTGTGCCCTTGGGTTTTGAACCTGCGGACATTCGTCTCGGCAGTCCGTGCCACTCCCAACTAGGCTAGTGCCGCACCACAGGTGTACGCAGATCAACAACGTAATGATTGTAAATCTGGAATGCGGTTCATCTTTGAATCAAAGGTTTCTTTCTTCCGTATCCACTATCTATGGCAGCAAGATTCATCATTAACACCAGCCGTATAATGTGCACTGTTGATCAAATGCCTCCCCTAAAGATTTCCACATCGACTGCTAACTATTATTACGTTATAATTTAGCCAACAACTCAACGTGACTATAACGTGTAAGCACGTAAACTTGCCCGCCAGTCGAGCGTCATGTAATTAAAGTTCAAAAGTTTGCGTCGTACCTCGCCCTGTATGGAATCAATCTCTACAAACCTACGTAGTCGCTACACTTAAATGTGGGTAACGTTTACAGAGAATTCAATTTAAACATTCGCCACATTTCTCGCGAGCCTTTGTAGGATTTCTGAGTTGCGTGGAAATTGTATTTGAGACGATATTGAAAATTTCATTCATCATAGTTATTTGATATGATTTTGCAAGGGATTTTAGGCTTTGGAACAATGCGAATGATTTCAAATTGACTTGACAGAAATTCTAATTTTTTTATTCTAGAATGTACCTACCTATCTTATTTTTTTGGACGATCGCATCCTGTGTTTCTATTTATTTTTTTACATAATTTATTATTTTTCAGTGCTTTGGTTTTTTTCAAATTAGCCCTGTCATTTAAGACATTATCTGATTTCCTTCGCAAAAATAAATGCTTACTACACATACTCGTGAAACGCTTGCGACAACTATGTTGTGTACGTAATTTGGATGGCAACTGTGCTTCTATTTATATCATCAAGGCTTTAGAGAACGTACAATGACATAATACCGCTTAGCAAACGAACTACACCCAAAAATAGGTGACGTCGGCCTAAGGGCGCCTTTCCACTACAGAACGACGAAGCGGAATTCAACTAAAAAATAAAAAATCTAGTCCCTGTGACTTCGTTTATCTCGTCATACCAATATCGGAATATGTACCCGCCGTGAACGAGTGTCCACAGGTTCGATTCCCGCACCATCCCGTCTGGAAATCCTTCGTTTCTGATACAAAATAAAATTTGTATCTAAGCGAAGATTCAGTTTTTAGAAATATTCGACTGTTAGGTGGATTTATTTATTACTAGCTTTTGCCTGCGACTCCGCCCGCGTGAATAATTTTTCCCGGCATAAAACTCCCGCTTCATATTTTCCCAGAATAAAAAGTAGCCTATATGTTAATCCAGAACATGATTCAGTAGTTTTTGCGTGAAGGAGTAACAAACATGCATACATGTATACGTACATTCTTACAAACTTTCGCGTTTATAATATTAGTAGGACTATATAATTTATGGTTTTAATTAATCACCAACCTTTTTTTTATTCGAGCACGGAATAGTGACCCAAATGCATCTGATGTTAAGCGGAGTAGGGTCCTCATAATGTGGACTGACGAAAAGTTATCCCTTGCTAGTCGTCACAATGTTTGAAGCGGATATGCGCTCATGAATTGTGGGTTTAGAATGTGACAAAAAGACGCAACTCGTAAAACGATGTTTAATTTTGATGTTTGATTGATCGAGAGACCAATACATCAGTCACGTGTTACTTGTTAGTCTCTCAACCAATCACAATAAAACGAAACGGAGTCGTGACGTGTTTTTTTGTCATATTCTCAGCACACTGACCCTTATTCCGATGGTGTAACTGCGTGACATAAGGCCGATCTATTAATTCGGGATTAATGAATGCTTGATTGTACGCAAGTCCTTTGGGAGATCCACTAAAGGTCTCTCTAAGATTAATGTTGTAAAAGGTTGCGTCACTTCATTCATGTTGACCCGTATTCTTAAAGTTATGTGAAGAGGTATTGCTTCTTCGATGGTAATTGATCAACGCTGCCATTGAGCATCCTCGTTGCCAATCATCATCATCATCAGCTTCATGACGTCCACTACTGAACATAGGCCTCCCCTAAATATTTCCAGATGGACCTGTCAAAAGCGGCATGCATCCAGCGTGTTCCTGCGACCTTTATCAAGTCATCGTTGCCAATATTAGCTGTAAAAGTGGGCACATACGATGCGATTTGGTACAGCCGAACCATTAAAACGGTGTGCCATCGAACCATATCGCATCGTGTGGGGCACGGTTCGATGGACATTATTATTATTATTGTTGGTACGGCTGGTTCGATGACTTGTCCATCAAACTTGGTTGGATACAACTGGACATCGCATGGTACGGTTCGATCGTGTGGCGTGAAGACTGTACCACGTGACGAATTGGTCGCATGATGCCAAATCTAATCGTCTGTTAGTAGTATAAATCTCCTTCTCGATGATTTCGTTAAAAGTGATAGATTTTCAGTGTTTTGTGTTAGACTAGGTACAAGTTCATTCACTTTAAACCAATTAGTAAACTTTACAATCAGCAGACAACGATCACATTCAATAATCATTGTTCTAATAAACAAAACACTCTAAAACTGTACCACGCTGTAAAAACACATTAAAAAAAATTGAAATTCCAATGCCTTAAAAGTTAACCTCACATTCAACAAAAGGCCAAACATCGGCTTCAATACGCCTTTTCGCATATCGGAAAGGTCGTTGTATCGTTTGCTCGAGAATCTCACATAAATGTTTTATGCTTAATATTATTTATTAGATTGAAAGCTCTAACACGAGTGCATCAGAATTCCGATGTTTATTAAGAACAGATTTGACGGGCATGAGTTATTTAAAGTGTGCGCATGCGCCTGTGTCACTGACACGTTTATTGCAGTGTGTATGAAAATGCCGCGAAAAAAATCGCGCGACAATGTGATATGACAGTTACAAGATCTTGAACATCATAAAATTCGTGGCGCTGATTGACAGACAAAATACAGCAAGTCTAGAAGGATAAACTTTTCCAGTGGAGTTCCGTAAGAACTAAAACAATTCATCCCCTAAGGAGGTTCACACATGTATTTCTTTTAAATAAATAGTTACAAGTAGCGTGAGTGAAATCAAACTACAACTATTTATTGCGTCCAACTTCAGTTCCTACCAATTTGTATACATCTTATGCATCAGAAATATACTTTATAACCAATGATGCTGTGCTATTTGTATGTGTACTTGATTTTACATCACTAATTAACTTTTTTTTGTTACAGGTATGTCAAGTTTGGCTTACTTAATAGCTTTACGTAAGTTTAATACCATTCGACCGCGCCGAATGGAGGCGACCGCGTTCCGTATTAACCGATCCAGAGGACGAAATCACTCTGGCCATCCGCCGTAAGAACGAGTTCTTGAAACTCCGACACTCCACAAGACCGCAGTTCCGTCCTCGCCGTCGAGGACCTCGCCGCGTTCCCCGTCGCCCCCCCGATCCCCATAGCAGTTCCGGCCCGCGTGCCGATGACAACACAATCTAATAGGATTAGGCCTAAAAACCAATCTTTCCCTAATCGTTGATGTCTCATCCTCTCTCAGTGGCCGTCCTGAGCCGAGGTTCGTAACCCGTTAGTGGGTTGCCTTCAGCATGGTCACTTAATTCAAAGGGTTGCGAGCGCCTTCTTCGTTCAACCTAAAGACCGGTATGGCCAGAAAAGCCGTCTCGCGTCAGGATGCTGGCAGTAGGGCCATTAATAAAAAAAAAATAAGTTTAATATAAATAAGTAAAAAGAGTTGATATATTTGTAATCATCAATGCTATCTGTTTTTAACGCCGTCTACATCTCCCGCGCGTCCAATAATTTTCACACCGCAAGTAACTGTACAGTTCGTTCAAAAATCTTGGGGTTTTTATACGATGGTCGACATTAGCGTAATGATAGGAAACTTACTAGCGTGGGCGGCACTCGCCCTACAAATAGTGTTACTATTTTTACCAACTACGAGTGACGTAGCGCGACACTGATTTACAAGTCAGACGTATTAATCCGTCCTTGGGGCTGCCTATTTGGTTACTTAGACGAATAATTTAAACGAGAATTCTTCCCGGGCCACACACAGATAATTATGGCTCACTTTATCGCAAGCTATTTTTAGAAACACCTGCAGATCTAAGACACTTTCATCCATATTTAGAAGGTTTAAGAGGCTAAAATGTCAAGTGGATGTTTCATAAAACGATTGATGTCCTCAAAGTAACAGATTTGATTGAGCTCAATTTCATGGGGAGTAGGGAGGTGACAGGAACTTTGTAAATAAAGAGAATAGTCTTTGCCCTGCATAGAGAGAATCCCTTTTAAATGCAGTATTTTGATTCGTGAATTTATGATTCGTGAATACATAAGTGTTCATAACTAACTAGCCACAAGTAATGTAGTGAGATTTAGTTACTCTTGCGAAAATAATGGCAGAAGAAATGGCAGCGTGTAGTTTTTCTATGCTTGACGATGATTAATTTTAATTATGGATAGCTGTTTAAATATGGTTGAATCGAGGCTACAAGTTGTCCTGGTTGTAGTAACGCGATTACTTATAGTTTTATTTTGTGTGAATATTGATTTACTGGTGGTAGGTCTTTCATATGTCAAAGTCCGTCTGGATGAGTACCACCGCAATGTCTATTTCTACCGCCAAGGAGCAGTGTGCATGCACTATTGTTTCGGTTTGAAGGACATTGTGGCCAGTGTAACTACTGGACATAATGAGACTTAGCATCTTGTGTCTCAGGATGACGAGCGCAGTGGAATGCCACACAGTACTTTGTAAGTCAAGGTGCTGGATGGTGTTGCTACTGTTTATGGGTGGTCGTTTCGCTTACCATCAGGCGAACGGCATGCTCGTCTCGTCATTCGATGCAATAATAAAAATACACTACTTAATAAAACAAAATGTTATTGATATAACCTATATTGAAGTCATTAAAAGTGAATATTTACAAAATTTTATTAACATTAAATCATTTATTTCAACAAATCGTGTAATATCTGTAATCACTAATTAGTAATCTATAGAAACATGCGAATTAATGTAACAATTCCAACTTTTATAGAAACAAAAACAAGCTATTAATGTAAACATTAAATCGTCATCTATATATATAAAAGAAAGTGGTGTTAGTTACACCACTTATAACTCAAGAATGGCTGAACGGATTTACCTGAAAATTGGTGGAGAGGTAGCTTAGAACCAGGAGACGGACATAGGATACTTTTTATCCCGGGAAAATATAAACCGGGACTTTTATCCCGGATAATTGTTTTCTGCCAGTGGAACCGCAAGAAAACAAGTATAGAGATATTTCGAGATCCAGTTGAGGACATAATTACTCTTATCCCGGAAAAAGATAAACCGGGAATTATATCCCGGATTTTAATTACTCGCGAGTGGAGCCGCCACGACTAAACCACTGAACCGATAGCGATGCAATTTGGCAGGGAGATAGTTTTAAACCCTGGGACGAATCTAGGCTACTTCATATTCCGGGAACATATAAACCGGGACCTTAATCTCGGAAAATAGTTTTTTGCCAGTGGAACCGTATGAAAATAAGTATGGAGATAGTTTGTGATCCAAAGGAAATCAATCTCAAGTTTGAGTTACATCTCAAGTAGACATAATGTATGAACAGTTCAATACATTATGTCTACTTGAGATGTAACTCAAACTTGAGATTGACCTATTAATACCGCCCATAGGCTACTATTATCCCGGAAAACAGACACCGGGAATTTTATTCGGGATTTTTTTCCGGAAAAAAATATGGTTAGGTATTATTTACGGGGGGGTGGGGGTGTTTAGGGATTTTAAAATTTCGTTAAATAAGGACTCATTTGGTGGCAGGGAGGTTTTTTGCAAGAAAATTACGCGGAAAATTTGAAAATTTAAGAATACCTACTTAACCGCCATATTAAACGTGTATGTCACTGAATTCCTCCTAAGCGGCTGGACCGATTTTAATGATTTTTTTGTGTCCTCAGGTGGGTTTGAGAATAGTTTCGATTAACAATTAGATCCGGTAGGTGGCGCTGTACTCGGGTTCTAGGATTTCATTTCCTTTTAGGGCAGGACAACGTCTGTCGGGGCCGCTAGTAAATTATAAAAACAATAAAAAATATTGTATATGACAAGCACAAATGGTGTAAATTAAGAAATATGAATATTACTGTCATAATAATATGCGTAAAAACTTCTTAAAATGTGACAAACCATTAACATCCCATTACAAAACGACGACATAAAGAATACATAAAAATATCATAAAGCAGAATTAACACATTTACGCGCAAATTTTAACGATCGCTTACGAAAAAAATCGTGTTAAGCTTTCTCTATTTTTGTCATTTTAAAACCTCTTATGTAGGTTCACTCAGAAGCGCTTATATAAAGACTAAACTATGTTAGTATGTAATTAAAAGAACTTTATACCTTTGGACTCAGTATCTTCTTAATGACCAAAGAAAATTAGTGACATGCGTAACGAGCGTGTGGCCAACTTAAATATTACCTATAACAATATTTAATGTTACCTACTTAATGTTATATTACTAAGTATACTAATATGTTAGCAAATAATATTTTCATAAGTTATACAATACAAAAATAAACACAATCACGCCTTTATCCCCGAAGGGGTAGGCAGAGGTACAGCTAGTGAACCCACTTTTCGCCTGTGTGTTCCGTCCCATAATGTGATAGAGAGCGTTTATATCGCCATGTCGGGCACAAATTCCAAACTTTGAGCTGACAGTGAGCAGAAAAAAACAATATCAGTGCTCGATTCCGGGATTCGAACCCGAGACCTCAGCACTGCAGTCCTGCGTACATCTACGCCACCGAGGCAGTGATAATACATAGTGATATACTTACCTTATTTCAAAGAATTCGGATATATTTATGTGTAATTTTACAATATTATATTCATTAAATTTTTATTCACTGCCTCGGTGGCGTAGTTGTATTGCGTACGCGTTACGAGTACGATTTGCGCGCTGAGGTCTTGGGTTCGAATCCCGGGCCGGGCTAAAAAACTTTGTGACTGGGTTTTTCCATCTTAAAAAAAATCTCAGTCGCAGCTCGAAGTCAGGAAGTTGGCGGTGTGGTGCCCCCGTACGTGGGAAAGCACTTAAAGCCGTTGGTCCTGCGCCTGATCTCTCTCCGGTCATGTCGGATTGCCGTCTCACTATGAGAGTGAAGGAATAGCGAGTGCACCTGTGTATTGCGCACACACTTGTGCATTATAATATGTCCTGCGTACCTGGCTTATCTCCCTTGAGATTGCCTGCCGTGGCCGAAACTGGGTAGGAGGATTTCATATCGTTAAAAGACTTCTAACACATAGATTTATATATTGCATCACTAAACAATTTAGAAGGCAAAATCCTGACTCATTTATCTTATTCATTGAAGCCTCACCAATCTCCTTAATTAACACGCTTATTCATTATTTTGCTCCCGTTCCCTTCCCAATAAATGTTTACAAGCACGGGCTAAGCTAAAACCCCGACTTCAATAATATTTGTATCTTCTAAGCAATTGTTTATCGATAGATAAACATTGGAAATTTTCGACGAAGAATGAGGAAAAGCTATTTCGGTGCCGATGATAATATTCTCGATCGAAATGATTATTTCTATTCCTGATTGTTTGTTGCAATATGTATTTTAAAATGATTATGAAGTGTGTATAAAATAGAGAGAGATACAAGCAAAATCACAAAATATTGAACAAAAGCAACGTGCATTCAAAATGTGTGTCGTCTATATTCAACTGCTCTGTTATTGAAAAACTTTATCCCAAATAAAACAATGATATGTCCATACTTTTAAAAGCCATTAGCTTCCCGAAACATGAAAGAAATTAATCAATGTTTCAAAATAGAAGTGAATCGCTTTGTTTGACGCGCGCTTGTGATATTTATGCCTTCGTTGTTGTAAGTTATTTATGTCCTAGTTTGGAGTTTTTCATTGCACTGATTTACTTTGCCGTGTTTGTGGTGGTCCCGTGTTAATTTTGTATTGTTTATGTTACAATAGGTGTGTTGTTTCTATATTAATGTCTTGAATATTTTTTAAGTGCGTCAACTTATGTTGTCAAAGCGAGTAATAATGACAATATTACACATGTAACTTAAAAGTTCAAGTTGCTAGGGAATGTTGCTATTTATGCATAAGTTAACATACCTGATAGCTTCCTATAAAATTATGAATTAAAAGTTACCAAAAATAATTATGCAAGCAGTTTGAGCGATATGCATAAGTCTTCAAAATCTGAAAGGATTTGCTAATGCAAATACCCACAATTGACAACTTAAACCATTTCTGATATTAATAACATCTTCGCTGATCGCAATATACCTAAACATTTAATGCTAGTCTCACAATATCCTATTTTTAATCTGTTCAACACATTGCATTACGCGAGTTAATTAGAGCAAATAATAATTAAAAATTAGATTTACGCTCACAATCACAGCTTCCTCTGCTAACATTCGCATTAGGCCAAGGCGATACGATAATTACGCCTAAACAAACAGCATTATGCGATTAATGTAAGGTCGTATTGCAAATAATTTTTACGTAAGGAAAGTCTACTTGATTCATTTCCTCCGTAAATTGTGAGTATTTTACCTTGATTATAACATTTATGGGGACCTTGTTCGCTTGTTGACTTACAGCTGTCCAATGATTGTTTTGGCTATTCTAATACCGCCTACCAGATATTTGATCTATACGGTGAGAACACATCGTTGTTATGACGATTAGTTTATAGATTAAAATTAAATTTAAATAAGGATATTTAAATGTGTCGCAAAAGTATAATTAATGTTTTGGCAACTAGTACGCTGAAATACATATTCCAATTCCTAATTACATACTTCATAAGCCGAGATTAAGGAGAAAAAAACACTGGACTGCTTTATTTCTATATTTTTTTAATTTAACTAGGCAGTAATCATGTGTTGGAATTTAGTATTTGAAAAAACTAATTGCTCTGAATGCTATAGTTCAGGAGGATCGACCTACGCTTTCACCTTTTGAAAATGCTTGCACATGCATTAGGGGAAAATCTTTTACGAGTGAATCAAAATGAAAATACCCGTAGTTTATAGTCAATGAACAGTTTATGCTCAATGCCAATTCAATAAACAACTCGACCTATTGAAAGTACCCGCTAACGGTCAGTTAAAACTGTCAGTTTCGTCGCGTAGGTGGCTTGACGTACATTAAGGATAGTATATAAGTATTTATCTGTTAGAGTGATAGATCAATTCGATGAATTCTCTATAATAATAAGGCCGTTTTTTCAATACACTTGTATCAAAATATGTATCCGAGAAAAAGGATCCATTTCATGTAAATGTTACGAGATTTTTGAGTCTTGTGTTCTGGTTTTCTAAATATAAAAATGGATAGCCTATCGAAAAGTAGAATACAGTTTGTAACCACTCACAAAAAACATCGTAGGATGCTGACATTGATGGTCCAGATTTTTAAGGGTGTATAAAAATGCATAATCTTCTGTACTACAAATGGAAAAGTTTTGAAAGCATTTTGGCTGATCGCGTGCAGTTTCCTTAGTCGCAGTCTGCAAGTGTTTTAAAACTGAATGGGCGAAACCTACGCTAGAATGTGGGCTTGCGGCCTAGAGGGCCATGTTTCTACGCCTTACATTCCATTGGAACACGAAATTGTATAATGGTGAGATAATCGATTGATTTATATAATTGTATCATCAAGCGATTAGATTTACGGCAAAATGGCGCTTCAGCTTAATTAAAGCGGCAAGATGTTACGTAAATATTGAATAGTGTTAAGGAGTCATTTATAATAATACAACTGGCATATCACTTCGGATTCCATGAGTCCTGGAACCAATATCCAGATCAGACAATGCTGTTGTAGTCAGGTTTGAAGGCAGCCAGTGCATTTATTTTGAATAGTATTGGGGCTTATTTTTTTATATCTCAAGGAACGCAATGCAGTGCCAACCATACTTTGTAACTCGAAGATCTGATTGAAGTAATAATTATAATCGGAAATCGCACCCGTCTCCACCAGTGGCAAGTTATTCCTCTGGTCATTAAATTGCACAAATAATGCCAACTTTATGGCCTTAATAAAGTCAACACCTACAACCTAACGAACGTCACATGATTGTTTACGCACAAGCGATACTACCGAATCGACCTTTTCATTTAAATCAGGAAAATAATAATTACGACGTAAGCAACTATTTACTCGGGTTTCACGCAAAACTCTAATTTAAAAAATAGCGTTGGGCATAAATCCATCCGTCTGTTCGTCTACGCGAAATGGCACAAGGTCGGGGGGCCATCAATTCCGAATCTCTTGATTGTTTTGCCGTACGCCTTAAGCCGGAGTCTCACGTGCCACACGTAGGGTTCGAAGGATGAACTTTGACTTGAAATCTGTTTACGGACTTTCTGTTTGCTTTTTTTGCAAAGGTCGTAAACCTTTTCGTGGAAAACTATGTTTTTGTGGGGAGCTTTTCCGGGAAATATAGGAAAATAAATTGCTGGGGTGATGTGGTTGTTCTTGAATGAGATGAAACATAAATCATGTAATAAACTCAATAAATATTGGCAGAACAGCCAATTGTCTCAGATAAACTGCATGAATTTTCTCCTAAAATAAAGAATCTAATAAGACGCCAAGGATAAGGATATAGGTACCCAATTCTATACAAAATTCACTAAAATTTTATTTACAAATGACTGCCTATGGCGTAAATGTATTACGGTGTTACAACTCAATAAATATTGGCAGAACAGCCAATTGTCTCAGATAAACTGCATGAATTTTCTCCTAAAATAAAGAATCTAATAAGACGCCAAGGATAAGGATATAGGTACCCAATTCTATACAAAATTCACTAAAATTTTATTTACAAATGACTGCCTATGGCGTAAATGTATTACGGTGTTACTGCAATGCGAATACGAATCTCGGGTTCGAATCCCGGATCGGGCAAGGTGATATTAGGTTTTAAATGCAGTATCAGCTTGGAGTCTGATATTTGAGCCCGATATGGCGATAGGCTCGTCCCCTATCACATCATGGGAAGGAATACGCACGGCGAAAAGTGGGTGCACTAGTTGCGCCTCTGCCTACCCCTTCGGGGATAAAGGGCGTGAGTGTGTGTGTGTGTGTGCAAATTAAATTAACATAAATAGGTAATACGGAACCAATCGAAAATAAATGATCGTGTGAACTGGGTTTTATTCGCGGCCGACATTCCGCTGTCTAATCGCGAAAACACTGAATATTTTGGAAATGTACAAATATTTAGAATAGTAATTGACTAGCTATTGGTTTTTGGCAGTCAATCGTCAGTCAATTACAAGGGTACGGCAGGATAACATTGCGAAATGGTGGTAAAAGAGTGCGAATTACTTCATGATGGATGTTTTCGTTTGTCTGTTTGTATTCTTTGTGTATGTACAGTTGAGCAAAAGGGCTGGCACACTTTTATAACAGAACGCCGATTTGTAAAGCATGCCGGCATAATTCTGGCAATCGTGAAGGTTGGTAGAAATTCTATTTGGATCACACTGAGATTGCTTTTGGCTGTAAGTCAGGTGCTGTAGTCTTTGTAGCCATACACGGCATTTTAGTCATTTCGCTACGTCAGAATGAGGACGGAAATTGATTAAAAAAGTTATAGGTAATCGATTAATAATCTTCGTCAATAATTAATGACAAGCCACAACCATGTATAATTTGTCCTGTTAATAATTAATAAATCCCATATCGATACACAGGTTACTTTGAACTAATAGACAATAAATTATAATTGTAATCGATCAGCTTGACGTTTGATTTGACGTTCGCATGACGCGTTAGAGGTGTAATGTGACTCGTTTAAGCGCAGGCGGTACACTGCCGACCAAAATAGATTACCATTTGATACATTATCGCAGAATTGTTAGAAAATGACGACTTCATTCGTGCAAGGTAGATTATTGTTATTGTGTTAGATGTGGGATTTGTTTTGATTAAGTATTTTTATATCTTTTTAGGATCACGAGACGCAATGAAAAATTAATTGGTTTTGATTTCGGACACCTCACCCACATCAGAAAGTATAAAACGAATAATAATGAATGTTATATGTGATTAGGGTACTTAATTTTATTTTAAAGAACTTAATAAGTTAAAACTGGCATTTGTTTTTTAAGTGGAAAACTACAATAGCCACTCTAATACGAAGTACTATTATACATCATGTATTATATACCCCCGTCAATATCACCGTCAAGGCACTGGTGGTAGGACTCTCATATTTAGAGACCGTTTGGGTGGGTATCACCGCAATGTCTATTTCTACCGCAAGCAGCAGTGTCCATGCACTGTTATGTTTCGGTTTGAAGCACTTTGTAGCCAGTGTAACAACAGGACAAAATGAGTATTAACATCTTGCGTCTCAGGATGACGAGCGCAGTGGAATGCCAGTACTTTGTAACTCAAGTTGCTGAGTGGTGCTTCTACTGTTTATAGGTGATCGTATCGCTTACCATCAAGCGAACGGCATACTCGTCTCGTCATTCAATGCCATAAAAAAAAACTAACCCATCGAGGAACCACGGTAGTGAGCTCCACTCGAAGAGGCAGCGAGGAATGCACACTAATTAACAATTAAAATCTGATACACGGGAAGCTTTCGAAATCTGCCACGGTGACTGAGAGCCTTCAGAGAATCGCGCACGTAACAGTTTTGCGAAAGTAAAATTAAAAAAATTGTCCATATGTATTCGCCAGCGGTTTTGTTGATGACTATCGAAAATTTTTGAGCAGCTTAGATAGCGACCGTCGTATACATGGCAAAAACCCATCATAAGGGCTCGTTCCGATCAGTGGCGATAAGGGGTCAGTCGGCGTGGGTCTTGTAAGGCTTAATTATATTATGGGAACAGGGCAAGCACCTCTCATTAATTGATACTTTAATGTGGCCTTCACTGTACAATGGACAGTCACCCACATAATTAGCTGAACGAACTCAAATCTTCAAATCGCCTTTACACGTTAATCTTAATTAAAAAATTTTTTTTTGTATTAAAGTAAATATTATGTTTGTGAAGAAAATAAAACTTTGATAATAAAACAAAAATGTATAGGCGATTTAAAGTGATTTGAATTTGTACAGCTATTTATGAGGGTGACTGTATACAGGTATTTACTAGTAAAAGAAGAGAGACTATGAAACCTGGAGCTTAAAATGTTTTGCTTTGTACATGCCCCCAATCCCTGTCCCACTCCAAAGTGGAGACAGCAAAAGTAGCTATAAATTAATATAAAGCAAGCATTTCAAGCACAGACAACACTCTTACATTATGTTTATTATAAACTTCAACATTGCGTTTCCTCAGCATGCAATGTGCATTTTGCCGTGAAGCGTTAGTCAAGATTTTTTACTAATTAAGACTCTAATACGATCACATTTGAATTGAGTTTTGGTTATGCGATGGTTTTATACACTCGTGCGTAAGGTTATTAAATAAAAATAATTTGTATTACATCACATTAATTAAAAGGTCCATTAAAATTGTTAGAGGTGCTCGAATAAGTTATGACGAAAGGTATTTAGAATTGGAAGAGTTTTAATCCGCAAACATTTCGGGTATTCTTAAACCGACTAGCTCGTAGAATGTTTAGACTAGTCAAAAGGTTTTTAATCCTCAAAAAGATTTAAATCTAATCAACTTACGTAACGCATACGATAATCTACTTTCCATTTCAACAAAATCTCTCTTTTCAAATCTGCGTAGTAAAAAGTTATCATTGTCAAATCTCGGTCGTAAATTACTTTTACATGTCAGAAGAATAAATGTGATAACCGTAATGTCACAATAAAGACCTAAAATTTCTCTTGTATTTATAAAGACATGCTCAAATGTTCCGCATTAATCGTGCTTATAAAAGTTGTAAATGTCACCAAAACACTACAGATACGAAATCGGAAATATATTTTATATATTTAGCAACGTGGAATCGTCGCCTTAGTCAACTTGGCACATTAATTAAATTAAAAAGAAAATATTTTAGCCGTATTGACGTAGTAATCAGTTTTAAATTAGATCACAGCAATAAGACTAACGGCAAAACAAACCATAAAAGAGTACGACTTATCTGACAGAAAGGATTGGAACATCTCTAAAGACCGTAAAACTGCAATTCCGATCCGACCTTGCTGACGAGTAACCCCCAGTCGTTAACCTTTGATGCGTCCCTGGCGCAAAGCTCACCGATGTTTACGACTGAAACCGAATCAAGGCAATCGCATAGTTTCCGTAGGTATATACAAGAATAGTAATAGCTAATGAACGATAGTAAAAAAGTAATTATTCCGAATTTGGTGGTTACATTCCCGCTAGTTAACATTAAGTGCGTCCCTGGGGAAAAGCTCCGGTGAGCTTTACGACCGGAACAGAATGGAGGCAACTGTTAACGTCCGCTCTAGTCAATACACGTGTAAAACTAATAAAATATTGGTATATGTGTTACCATGAGACTAAAATAAAAAAAACATGCGAATAATGAAACTTTGACAAGAGAGCTTTTAAGTATAACGAATAAAATGAAACTTTTTCTTACTAATTATTTTCTTGACAACTAATTCGGATCTATAGTACCTACCTAGTAACTGTTTTATTCATATGAATTCCTCATTATATTTATTGAATATCACCTGTAGACTATAAAATATCAAAAGAGAAATAATGACAATAACAACACAAAGAACATAATAATAATAGTACATCACCGAAGACGTAATCTATACACTTTACGTAACATATGCATAATCTGGCATTATTACTATTGTTTGTACATAATAGATACCGGGTGGAAGGGAAACGCTCTCGGAAACGAATACAGGTGATAGTATTAGTGATTCCTGACGTGATGGCACTTAAAAAATCGCGATCGCATTGTTACAATTTTAGTAGGATTTTCTCAAATTTCTGTACAGCTTCACGTATGGATAGATAAATCAAACTATTATTCTGAAAAACATAGTAAAAAAGGTCAATATTTAAAAAAAATCGTAATGAAACACGTACATCAGCTGACGGGTTAACGACCGCGGGCCGGTCTCGGCGCAGCGCGGCGGCCGCCCAGTTTTTTGTACGCTTTACATTGCGCGCGCATGAATTACGGAAATACTAAAATCGTAAGTATTATCGCTTAGCTTTGCAAATGAATATAGTTTTGCGATAATGTTATGGTTCTTCTCTCTTACCGTTCCGGTATAGAGAGCGTTTCCCTTCCACCCGGTATATTGTTACAGCGTGAGGAATATTATAACGATATCTGTTCTAATGATGCCAAATGAGAAAATTGTAGAGCGCCGATGATTTGAACCCGTTACATTCATGATTCAATGTGTGTAGAAAAAATAATTTTGATTTATAACATTACCTATTACATGCATATAAGGAAGTAGTTGAATCATAGTTTGAATACAAATAATTATGTTTATTTATAATTTCAGCCGAACAAGGGTGCGGCGGGTTGTCAAATAAGAAATATTTATTTTATTTTATGCACTCAAAGTGGCGAGATAAGAAAAGTTAAAATATTGTGATCGAAAAGTGTACCATCTACAGGTCATTGTTTTTTGAAATATTAAATACATACACATACACACTCACGCCTTTTATGCCAAAGGGGTAGGCAGAGACCTAACTAATGCACCCACTTTTCGCCGTGCGTATTCCGTCCCATGATGTGTGGTGGCGAGCCGTATTAGGCACAAATTCCAGACTTTGGGCTGATAATGAATAGAAAAATATCACTTTGCCCGACCCGGGGATCGAACCTGAGACCCCAGCATTCGTACCGTAGTACAAATACGCCACCAAGGCAGTCTAAAAAAAACGATTAAATGTCCGGCAAAAATTAGGAGTTATACGACGCAACAATGCAATTCAATTTTTGTTAGAAAATATTCGGTGGTCATGAGACTCCTCTTTAGATGATGTAAATAACTGTATGGGAATAACTATAATTCTCAAAGTTGATTTAAATAACACTTTCATGTAGTCCACACGATTCAAAAATATTTATCCTACGGCATTGTCCATTTTCACGTGAAACATTTCGCTATGTTGTCAGTTGATACGCTATGTTATTTATTGTTTGACTGTCGTCGCTGTTCGGAGCACGGCGCCATGCATTTCACTCTGAAGGTTGCACAAGCTCGTTCGAGGACGATCATACTGACAAGTTACGAAATGCGAAAAGAATTTATACATATAAAAATCTAATAAACATTGTATAGATTATAATCATTTGTTGCTTAGACTATAGAATAGCTTGGAAATGTACGACTCTTGGGAAATTAAAATGTGTTAATATTATATTTAGCGTTGTATTGTAAACGGGTTTTTAAAGGGCAAAGGTAGAGTTTATTGACCGTTCTTGTCTAACAG
This sequence comes from Lapara coniferarum, assembly GCA_949316025.1. Taxonomy (NCBI): domain Eukaryota; kingdom Metazoa; phylum Arthropoda; class Insecta; order Lepidoptera; family Sphingidae; genus Lapara; species Lapara coniferarum. The sequence goes on along the minus strand of OX438919.1, from coordinate 40,568,713 downwards.
TAGCCTTTTGTATAGAATCAGACTAAAATACGGGCTAAAATGTAAAAAGAATTCAATATTTTCTTTCACATAAAAGCGCAATAAAATATTATGCCGACACATTCCTTTCCACTTGAATACATATTCATTCATAACAATGCTATTAATATTAATTTCTTAAATAAAATCCCACAAGCGGTGAACCAACACAACATTAAAAGCCTGCCTGCGTAACAGCTTTAACGGAGAATGATAAAAAATGGATGTCATAATTTTTTTATGTTCTGCCAATTTGGTATTTCTCATGAAAAACCTATCGTGTGAATCATGTGGACATCTAAAGTGTAACGAATTCCAGCAAGAGAAAAAAATGCTCCAATTCGTTTGGGCGGCCGCAGGGCGGGCGCGGCTTTCCCGGCTAAGGGAAACCGCTGCGGGCTTTGGCATTCGCGCCGCAGACGCCGCCGTGGACGCACGCGGTCTGCGCCCACAACCTCACCGACAACACTACACACACGCGGCAACAAATAATGTAACCTTTGTGTTCATGTGCGTATAATAAAGCTTCAAGTGCATCAACTCTATTCAACAGGCATTTTCAAGTGAATTTTCTCTTCCCGTATCGAACAGTTTTTTAAGTGTCAGTACCGGTGAATGCACGCAAGATGACGTTGGACAGGGGTGAGAACTGTGCTAAGATACAGCCGGCCGCGTCCGTCTCGTGCTTGTCACAGTGTCAAAACATTTTCGGGAAACGACTTAAGCGCTGGGGCTCCACTGGATCGTGGGTAAGTCGTTTTTGACATGACGTTCGTAAATAAAAAATCGCGTATATTTCAGACATGTGACGCGAACAACCCAATACTTTTTACTGAGCTGTTATGAGAAATTTCGTTTATTTAGACATTTTCGTAACATTTCTGCGAGTAAAATCCGGTACTTCTCTCCACGGGGATGTTTATATTTCAGGAAGCAACGCAGTGACTGTACTATTATGTCATAATTGCAGTTTCGCCTTCCTGTGTGTAAATCAAGTTTTATTAAACAATAAAAATTACACGTTAATTGAAACCGAGTAATTGTTATGACGTATCAGGCGATGCAATCACTTGACGTCGCGCTCGTCTTGACCTCTGTCGTTAATTTTTTGAGTTTACAGGTGAGAGATGCTATATGTTTGGTACTTTCTGAATATAAAACTCAATTGATTTCAATCTTATCTATTTTTTTTATAAATTATAAGTATATATAATTTGCAAATTTAAATATAACCCAACAATATATCTCGGACATGCATATACAACGAGGAAAACTTATTTCAAATATAATTATTTTATTGATTTGATACCAAGGAAAAAAAATCGAAATAATTTGGCAAAACTTATTGATTAAATGTCATACGTTATGAACGTAGGAATAACGAAGCCTTTTAAGGGCCGATTGGATATTGGCGCGACTCTCGTGCGGACGGCGTGCCGGTCACGTGACCAGTGCGTTTCCGACTAGGGCTATCATACTTTTCATTTCCCTTATTTAAAAAAAAAAACTCGTTTCTCAAATATCACAGAATGCATAAATGTTCAAATAATTGATGTGAGCTCACGCCTTTATCCTGAATAAGACCATCTTTATCCGTCGGCAGTATCGCCCAATGCGCCCACAATTCGCCGTACTTATATCCGTCTGATAAAATGATTTCCTATTATTATTTTTTATGTCACAAGAAAATGTTTTTTTACTAAAGTCATTCGACCTTATTCCCGACCGCCCGGCGACCCTCTCATGTCACTTGCGGTGGCGAATGCGTGAACCTACATTACAGAATATGGAATCACACGACTATTGGATTTCAACTTTACCGTAAACTACATACATAATCATACATCTATGAGATGTCAAACGATGTAGGTTTCAAAAATAAGTAAATTTACTGAACTGTCTCTACGAATTACAACGTGATTATAGGGCTATTCTTGAAGAATGAAGCCAATTCTTGGGTCTTATGAAACTTGAAAGCCAAAGTTTTTAGAAGTATGCCACTGTTTTTGGACATTTAAAATAGTGCGAACAAATTGCGCATCTAGCTATTCAATTGTATAAATAAACGTTGCACCGTGTTGAATTCTATCCTAATCTAATTAGATTTCGATCAAAGTCTAGCCCAAATAGATGCCTAAAATAAAACCTTTCAACTCGTTCATTAATTTGTTTAAACATACGTTTTGTTAATATGATTATTTGAAATTGTTAAGAAAATGCTGCACATGTGCTTAAAGATATTTTATTAGAACTTTCGTTTTCAATTATTTGTTTTTTTAACCTTTCTTTGTGTTTGCTTTAATATTTTAGCTGTTATTGTTAGTTAGTACGCAAATGGTAACATAATATTGTTACTTAGTTTCATTCTCTAATTTCCCATTTTTTGAAAAAGTGAAATCGCTGATCTGAGAACTGATTTACCCCACAAATTATCATCAGTTTCGTGGAATGAGCCGAGCATAATACAAATAATGGTTAAGCAGAGCAGAGAGAAATTAAACTGATTACGATAAAAAAAAAACAATAAAGATAACGACACACGTGTAACAAAAATACACAAGTATAAACTAGATATAGCAATCATAATGGCAACGTTAACATTAATCGTAGCGTTACGGATAACGATAATTGTGTTAATAAAGTAGTAAAGAACGATCGGTTTAATGATTTGGAAGCTCGTAAAACTGTTTTAAATATCTATATCGAGAGTGTTGTGGTGCACGCTAAAGTACAAATTAAATTGAGCCGCGTTGACGTGTGTGTTTTACAGATTCTTTCCCGGTGTAATTATCTTTGTGAAATGTACGTGTTTTGTTGCTTTTGAAAAAAAAATTTGATTTATGGAATTCGATCATAAGTTATGCCTGCTAGAATACTAAGATTTAGAAAAACATATTCCAACCTTAAACCTTTCATGCGCCAATGAAAAAGAAACAAAGTGAAAAAACGTACAGGCCACAAAGAGATTCGAAATGAAAAATAAAAAATAAATTAATATCGTGTTTAAATATAAAAATAAAAATGCGAGGATAGTTTAACGAGCGCGCCGGGTCTATGGCAGGACCTTGCTCCGGAGAAACAGGTCCGACGCCCGTGCGGACTGGTTCTGAGCCAGTCAGGTGCCGCACGCACGGTTTACGTAATTTGCGAGTAGTTTCAATGCTTTTGGATACATTTTCTGGATGTTATCTTTTATAGGTTTGTGTTATTCTGTAACACAATTCAAAACTTATTTTATCTATGTTATTATAGATCTTACGGCTGATAAAAACTCAATTTGCGTATTCTTATTTCATTTGTATTATTTTTTCTTATTTTACTTCCTGTATGCTTTTTATTTTTAATTTCTTTAAGGAGTGTTGTCATTAATCTGTTAATATGTAATTATGAGGATGTGACCAATTTCAACGTCTGGAAATAAAGTTTGCAAGTAATTACCATTAACACTCAGGCAAAAGTCTTCTAATTACCAATTTAGGTTAATTTAAGGTTTTCACTATCGCACGCTGTTTATTACCGTGGTGTGGCTCTTTGAAGCACGTCGGCCTTTCAAACGATATTCAAAAATCTTAGTCTGACATATAACTCAGTGAGATAAATAACTTTTTAGATCTATAAATATTAATATCAACGATACCAACAAATGCCAACGAAATAAAATGACGAACCAGATCAGATGTTACGATTCATCAATGCTACCAACAGCCAACATCCAATATGTAACGTTCTGTATCAGACGACACGACAGATCGAACGCATTCTCATAATGTCAGTTATTGTTGTCCAATAAAAACTTGCAGTGAAATTTGTAAGACCATTGTTTTGATACGCGCAATACGATTGACTTTCACTTTGTTTGCACAGCACCGTGCACGGACCGACGGGTGCCCATTGATTCTGAAGCTATGCATATTGCATATGCATTTGCGGTGAAACTGTATTGCTCGAAATTCAAAGTGTATGCTAAAAATTTCGTGTTAATTGACGTTGTGTTGGAAAGTTTGAGGTATTCAGAGACTTGTATATCAGCTATTAACTGTATCTCTGAGTGTTTGATAGGACAATTGAAATTTGTATGAGTCATTCGAGTCACTGAAACTGGATTACAGGCCGATATGGCGATAGTCTCAACTTCTATCTCATCACAAGCCAATAAGAAGCTTTACGAATAGTTGGGACTATGGCTCCACCTGTGTCTCTCCCTACAAGGATACGTGCGTGAGCTCATGTATGTGCAGTATGCACATGGTGTTCAACTAGTCAGTGAATCATTTCCGTGAATCTCGTCTAAAACCACACCCATCCGTCTGTCTAGACTAGACACTACTGATACTAAAGTAAACCATGAATTAAATAATTAGGTCACTAAAGAAGATTATATGTGATTATCACATATAATCTTATAGTCGACAAACATGTCGACTATAAGTTTCAATGAAATGTCATTTTACCTATATGCCAGAGATAAGATGTGGGAAGACGAGGAGTTCCAATATACCGCATTGCATAGAACGAATTATGTCCTACAGTATTATAAAGTTTATTCCAGTTAGAAATTCAAAATTCATTTCGCAATTTCAAAATAATTTCTTCAATCGATGTGCTGCGTTGAAAAAAGATAATAGTGTGGGTTTTAAAGCCCATCAATCATACTTTTTATAATCCACACACACGCGCCATAAATCACAGAAAAGCAGAGGACGCGGATGCGTTTGGAATTACCTAATTACACGTTCGTACACAATATTATGAACGAACCTTGACATATTAGTTTTCCCGTGGCGTGCTGTGGGCGTACGTCGTATTTATAAAATTTACTTGTACTATAGTTTAAAAATAGGAACAATAGATGTTAGTGTCGCTATGTGCGCTCAGTGCTCACGTATGTGTTGTGTGCATCGGGTTGTTGAAAATCTGTTTTTAGATACTTTTTATTTTTAAACGCGTATTGTAGTTTTGTTTACGATATTGACCAAGAAGTTTATAATATAACTACTGGAGAGCGCGGTACGCACATTTTTGTGAAGACAAAAAAATTACCTTTTGAGCTGTCTTCTATCTCACTCACTCTTTAACCTATGTTGCCAAAGCTTACGGATTATTTCCCCACCCATAAAAAAATATCAATACCGTTATTGTCGTCTCAATCATATATATATAAATATTTCCAACATATCTTATATAATGATATAAGTACTATTTTCATTTCAGAATTATTCTTGTTGAATAAGATATCCTTAAGGTTTTTTATCCTTATTAACATTTTAGTTAAACAAAATTTCCTCATTTAATTGGTAATTGCGAATACATATTTCGGCAACACTGTTATAAAACGTTAAGTTCGATGTCAATATAGTTGTCAAATAAATGTTCACTTCGAAATTTTCTCTGTAATTATCTATAATAATAAGTGTGTTTTAGTGATATTTTAATGTGAATTGTGTAGTTCATGGTTGCAGAAATATTTGGCATCCATCATTTAATGTGAAATTCTCCAGGTAAGTTCATTGTAATCAATATTGTGTAAATATTATAATTTTATCAATATTTATACGAAATGTAATAAAATACGTGAATATTTTATAAATGAACTGTAGAAAAATATCGCTTAATGTGATTTGCTTTATATATGACTACTTTTTTCATATTAACGTAATGTTAAATGTGATTTTTTGTATTGTAAATAGTGTATATAAACAAGAGGCTAGGGTGACCATGGTGTAAGCTTTGGTGGACCGGTTTGACAATGGTGCTAGAGTATTTGTAATACTAGCCGCCTTACTAATGAATATTATAAAGCTTATTAATCTTTAAATAATCATCGTAAATAAAAACTGAGGATCAACAGTTACAATCGAGTTCTCAGTGTATCCAGCATTGATTTATTGAAACTTTTATTTAAAATAAAATCGAGTTTGTATTTCTCTTTACAGATTTCTTAAAGATCTAGATAAGCAAAAACGTGGTTAAATATAAATACCATTAAAAGGTCAATTTGATGTCTGCAAGAATTACTAGTCAACATTTAAAGACAGAAGATTATGATTCTGAATGTGATAATGTGTCTTCTACTTCTCGGAATATGGCAGTAGATGTCAAAAATAATTATTTATTACCAGAAACTCATGCTGTAAGTATATTATTTTTTATCATTTCACTGGTATAATTATGATCCACTTAGACTTTATTATTTACTAGCTTTTGCCCGCGGCTCCGCCCGCGTGAATGTGTTTTTCCGGGATAAAAGTCACTGTTTATATTTTACTGGGATGAAAAGTAGCCTATGTGCTAATCCAGGACATGATCTACCCGTGTGCCATATTTCATCGAAATCCGTTCAGTAGTTTTTGCATGAAAAAAACATCCATACATCCAGACATTCTTACAAACTTTCGCCTTTATAATATAATAAGATTAGTAGGATAGGGCATTAAGCTTGCGACCCACCAAATTTTATAACGGCGGTACATTGGGTGATATCTGAGTGTACTAAATGGCACCTCTGCCTATGTCTAAAATGTATAGGTACTTAAATATATAATTATTGATTGATATTTACTTTTTACATTACATGTCAGCGAAATGAATATGAACCACCATTGAAACGTCAAGACTTGAAAGATTTCAATATATCAGTTAATGTGAAGACATCCAGTGAAATAAGTTTAAAGAAATAAAAGAAAGTATTGCAGCAGAAGATGAAGAGATAAAAGAAGAAAATTAATTACAAGTTATTTCTTATTAAAGTTGTTCATGATTATACAGTCTGAAATTGAAAATATTTTGCAGTGAAATTTTGCTAATATTTGAGATTTTTTTAAAAAGTATATTCCAAGTAGCAAGCAAAGAAAAATTACATATAGTGATAACATAAAGACTTTTGCTTTAACATTACACTTTTAGTCGCCGAAAACATTTTTGTTTTATAAATTCAAAGATATATTTGCCGAAAGAGAGCACATTATGGTGATCTTTAGCAAACTTTAATTGTTTTGTTGGCTTCTTCACAGAAGTTTTAGAATATTAAAAATAAATTTAAGGACGAAACCTCACCCGCAGAATGTAGCGTTAATTTTTTATTCCATGGCTCTCAAACAAGAATTTATTTGGTATTGTAATTTGTAAAACATCCACGTGTTTATTACTTTTGCTATAAATATCTACACATCTTTGTTTACAATCAACTTACCTATGGAATTTCACACTAGATGTTGGATTGCAAATAATTCTGCAACCATGAATTACACAACTCATAGTAGAATATCTCTAAAACACAATATGTATTATTATGGATAATTACAGAAAAAAAGTTCGCAGAATACCCGCAAAAATTGTAAAATCACACAAAATAGATATTCGTAATATTTCAAAATTACTTACTGAAAATTAGGTTATTAACTTCCTAAATGTGTATTATTTTTTTATGTATGATTGTTTACTTTTATGAGTATGTTTTTTATTTTTTTTATTATATTTAAATTTAACAATAACTGTAGTTTTCATTTTTAAATATCCCAATGTTTTTCTGTCTAACCTTACAGTCTCCATATTTGGTTATAAAGGCCGGCAAACAACGTGAACATATCCAGTCGCGGGGGAAAGTAAAACATATACAATGTGAGGCTGTGTGCCGAGCAAAAAAAAAGCACGCGGGGCCCCGTGCGAAGCAAATAATTTTTTTTAACAGCTTTGTAAGTAAGGTGCCAAAAAACGGGCCCCCAAGGAGCTGCAAGATGCCCCTGTAACTGCGAGGCCCCAGGCGGTTGCCTGGTTCGCCCCCCTCCTCCAAGGCCGCCACTGAATTCACCACCGCGTGGTGAGGTATTTTTTTTATGTAAGTGGTACTAGTAGTTCCGAACTACACATACCGAAAAAGTATGTAAATATGCCAATTTTGTTTGGAATAAACTTTCTAACTCAAATTATATTTTTTAAATATCAACTATTACTAGCCGCTGTAGTTGGGTTTTCATAATTAATTTAAACCGCATTACTTTATAGAGATAAAAATAAATATTATGGTGCGATATCATATTATTACACACTCACACACTCACGCCTCTCATCCCCCGGGTAGACAGAGGCGCAATTAGTGCACCCACTTTTTGCCGTTATAGGGGGCTGTGATAGGGGGCGAGCCTATCGCCTTATCGTATACAAATTCCAGACTCCGAGCTGATACTGAGTGGAAAATAATCACTTTGCCCGACCCGACTAACCCGGGGATCGAACCCGAGATCTCAGCATTGCAGTCGTACCATAATACAACTACGCCACCGAGGCAGCCATATTATATCATATCATATTATTATGGACAGTTAATTATGTTACGTCCTGGTTTTGAAAATAAACCTTTGTCACTCTAAAGAGAGAGACAGCAGACAGTTGTGACGTCACATTTTATTCTTCAGTTTGTTGAACGGAATGAAAAATCCATATATGGGTATAAGATTCTTGATATTGACTCGTAGGATGTTGTCAATGTTGACAGAACTGAAGGTAATTTCGATGACAGAAACGGTTAGCTAATACTTAATTTTATCTTGTAGTCATATTTGTGGCGCTTTTGCTTCTGAGCTCCGGAAGACTGGCCGATATTATATAAAGCTCACTTTCTGATATATTATTAGTGTCATATTATGTTAAGGGGATGCTAACTTTCAGTACCATTAATGCTATTCTAATTTTAGTGAAGATGTTAACCGACATTTAATTACTATTTGTATTTCACTTATATAGGCATAATCCTTATATTTTCTAATTCTATACTAGCATTTATTATGTATTTAAGGTACTACTACGTACAGACGCAACGTTACAATTTTATAATATTGCAGATTGACATCAATGGAAGCTCTCATCGCTCTAGTGTGGAGCTTGCGATCTCAATGAGATAGCAAAAGAAACTGGGTCGTGACCTCCCCACCCCCACCATGATTCTGCGTAGTGAATATATTACGCTGTTTATAGAAAATTATTCTGCTCGTTGAGATCAGCCTAATGGATATTGGACGATATTGAAAGAGTTTAATTTTGTTTATAAATATTCTATTTAGCTTGTAGTGTTCTTAAACGCCATTTAAGTTAAATAGATCTGCCATATTAGTATAGGTATCTTCAACATTTTGTAGTTCATATATCTTACGTGTTTGTTTGAGGCATCGTATTGAGTTTCACTCCAATAAGTCAATCAGTTTAGTTTGATTTGTCATATTTTGACACGCATATTAATTGCTAGATGATAACTTGTCAAATAAGTGACTTATCATGAGGTAACTACATTTCAGTTACCTCATTCATAATTTAATACCACGTTACATTCACAGCATTCGAAACACCGAATTCTCCAACATCCGAGATATAACCGTTCCATAAATCCATAAGAATGCTCGTAAATCAACCGCAAACAACCCGAATACTTCGAAATAGTATGAGAATGATTGAGTATTCGCTTTATGATAACAATGTTTGAACTGCAGCAAAAAATACTTCGGCTGATTACCCGTATGTAATGGTAATACTGGAAATAATTGTATGAGATTCAGTACGTATGCTGTAGGGAGTATTATATTGAAGTGTAGAACTTTAAGCGACACTATATCGTAGGTTATAAAAATATACACGATGCTGAAAATATAAGTAATTTGCCCGGGGATCCAGCGTTAAAGTTTTTCCGGGATAATAGTCCCGCTTTATATTTTCCCGGGATAATAAGTAGCTTATGTTTTAATCCAGGACATGATCTACCCGTGAGCCAAACATCGAAATCTGTTCAGTATTTTTTGCGTGAAAAAGTAACAAAAATCCATACTTACAAACTTTCACGTTTATAATATTAGTAGGATATTCATGGTTTGAAATTGTTGGTGATCACAGGTTCAAAATCTCCACTCGTTACAGCCATATCTACACTTTCAGACATAATTCTGACGATGTATTATATGTATTACAAAAATTGAAACCATTCAATAATATTATGACCATCCGCATTCGACCTCGATTAATCTCCCAATACTACGAAAAACCTCCGATATTAAAAAATATCCCGTTTTTTAAGCGTTGTATCCGCTCCGCAGTGGGTCGCGGTTGCGGTCGCGATCGTTATGGTGGCCTATCATTGCTGTTTGAGTGTATGCACTAAGTGGAATCGCGGTAATAAATGTTTATAAATAATTATGTTTATTTTGTGTTTAGTTTGGCCTAGTTTGTCTTGATAATATAAACTTCAAATAAATTGTTTACGTAATAATTTGATTGCGCTAACTATGGTGATTCCCTTTTTTTTTTTTTTTTTTTTTTAAAAAGGCCATCTTCGGCGCATTAGGGACGGCTGTGGGCTTCCTCTGACTCACGTCTAAGTTGTCGTCCGCAACCGCCCCTGCACGTACCGCTGTTGCGGTCCTTTTCCTGTTGCGGGGGCTCAGAAGCCCCCGAAACACCGTACCGTGTCCGCCTTTTAGTGTCCGAGGCAGCGTGAGACACGCTGCCTCGGACATGTCCATCACGGGGGTCACAGAAGTTGGCTAGACTAATGGGTGGGCGGCACGTCCCGCCCACCCGTGACCCCCGGAGGCCCCTATTAGTCGCCTTTTACGACAGGCAGGGGATACCGTGGTGGAATTCTCCAAACGCCCCCAATCCACAGGGCGGGTGATTCCCTGGTTAAAAGAAACACATGATGTACTGAAGAGTAGGTGATTCCCTGGTTAAAAGAAACACATGATGTACTGAAGAGTAGATATTGTTACTTAGACTAGTCTTTTAATTCTTATAGTTGCTTGATATTTTTATTTAGGCGAGGCATAATCTTAGTCGTTAGTGGGTTTATCATGTGCAGTAGAGTAATTTTTCCATACCTGTATATACAAAAAAAAATTATAAACAAATTTTACTAGTTAATATATACAAAAAAAAAATATAAACAAATCTTACTAGTTAATGAATAGTATAATTTTATGACAGCATCATATAATCGCATATAATTTATCAGCTACGATACATCTAAGATGTGTTATCTTTACACGCATGTTTCATCGAAATGCATATTTCATAATACATTTGCACGATAACGTAAAAACAAAATGAATCATACATTGAATAACTGGAATGTAAGGTTTTCATACTAAGAAACGGTGATAGTTTCGTGATGAGTGAGAGGACTGCCGAGACGGAGATCTGGGGTTCGATGCTAATATACGTGATAGACCACTAAGTATATAGAAGCTTACCTACAGTACTATCATAAAAAATGCCAAATACTTTATGGAAGACATTAAATTAAGAATATCAGCTTATACTATATATTATACTGCCTCGGTGGCGTAGTTGTATTATGGTATGACTGCAATGCTGAGGTCTCGGGTTCGATCCCCAGGTCGGGCAAAGTGATATTGAGTTTTTCTATTCAGTATCAGCTCGGAGTCTGGAATTTGTGCCCGATATGGCGATAGGCTCGCCCCCTATCACATCATGGTACGGAATAACGGCGAAAAGTGGGTGCACTAGTTGCGCCTCTGCCTACCCCTTCGGGGATAACAGGCGTGAGTGTGTGTGTGTGTGTGTGTGTGTGTGTGTGTGTGTGTGACAATTTATAAGTACAACTCACTGTGTGGCCATTTTTTATTTTAAACACCAATACTTTAACGTCACCATAATATTAATAAAAAAGTAATAGTAAGGGTTTGTTCATCATTCTACCACTAAGTTTTTTCACGTATTTTTCAATTCGATAAGTCCTCCACAAAGACGCCCTTTACAAAACAAGCTTTTACAACTGTACCAATGTTTACGCACGAAACCAGCGGGTTTTGGAACTCCATATTTTTTTTACCTGAACTTGGTCACGCAAATATTTGTCAATACATGTAGTGTTTTTTACTGGTTATACCGATTGTATGGTAAAAGTCTCGTGTAAAGGCTCGTACTAATGATTCGCATTCCAAACTCCGCCGGTGTACATCCTATGTAACAGACCGACATAATTCGAACGACTATCGACTATCCAACGAATTAGGGTACTCAAAGTTTATATCAACTTTATGAAAAACGCATAAAGAAAAACTATGCAGTCTTTACTATACGGTAGATACTTAACAATGAACCTTGTGTTCATGAAAATCCTCTCGAATCCTCGTCATACTTATACAAGATAGACGAAATTTATCGGATTTTTACTAATTAAAAACCCATGTTGGTCTCCATCAGCACTTCAGAACTCGAACCAAACACGCCAAGTCTTTCCAATGCTTACTATAATCTCGATAAAAAAAGTTGAATAGCCATGTTATGTTCCAGTCGAGTGTGTTTTCGAGCATTTTTCGTTAAACTCAAACGTATGTTCAACTCGTTCGCTACGTCCGCGATTTCTAACATTTGCGGTTTTCTTTACCTACATACTACGCACCGTATAATGCGACGTTGTTCACACCGAGGTATGCAATGCTATTAACGCGTAGCTTAGCTAACTGTCAGGCACAATTTAATGTAACCTTATTGCCTTATTGGTAACCTTTATTCACGCTTTAGCTACGAAGCGAGGATGTGCTTTGAAAATTGCATCTTATCCTCTAATTTATTCATTGGACATGCAAATTACGTTTTATATTAGTTGAAATGTAATTTAACCGCCCATTTGTTAAGTTATTTTTTATACAGCATTAATGAAATTGAAATGCATTTTTTTATTTTTCCAAATTCAACTGCCTCAGTATCATCGCACAGCTCGGTGAGTGCCTGCGCCAACCGGCAGCAGTTGCACAAGGCACAGTTAGCGCGGCGGTCGTCGATTATCGCGGCCCAATTGCCCGCCAACACCGTGGCGTAAGCCTTACATGTGTAGCACGACCCTAATATCGACTGTGCAGTTCAAAACTGCGCGTCACGTTATTATGCACAACAATTATGTCCTGAAGCGTTGTTAAGTTACAAGATCGATCGGTTGTATGTTGCGTGTTGATATTTAGCACCGATAAGCAATGATTGGCGGTTACATTAATCATTTTGCAGGCTACTGGCAATATGAATTCCTGATATTCTTTGTTGAATGGGCCAAATTTTTACTATGTACCATTTGAAGACCTATTCATAAACATTTTGTAAACCTACTTTAGTTATAGAATATATTTTTTATGGCATTAAATGACGAGACGAGCATGCCGTTCGCTTGATGGTAAGCGATATGACCACCCATAAACAGTAGCAACACCATCCAGCACCTTGACTTACAAAGTACTGTGTGGCATTTCACTGCGCTCGTCATCCTGAGACATAAGATGTTAAGTCTTATTATTTCCAGTAGTTACACTAGCGAGAATGTCCTTCAAACCGTAATACAACAGTGCATGCACACTGCTGCTCGGCGGTAGAAATAGACATTGCGGTGGTAACCACTCAGACGGACTCTTACATATGAGAGTCCTATCACCAGTGAATGTTTGTCTTCTCCATTCAATCTAAATTCAAAATTCGTTCGAAGAAGATGAAATATTCGGTAACTAAAATAGGTTTATATAGTTGGTAAATAAGGCCGTCAGTTTAAGAATTACATTAAACAACCACAAACCAAAGAACAGAAATGCCCGACTCTCGATTCCAAGATCAACGGCCGCGAAATCACAACGTTAAATTACAAACAGATAGCCTGCGATGAGAGCGCAAACTCACTTACGCTGGGGTACCTACAGTAATCCGCTCAACAAACGTAATTAAATGCTGAAATGTCGTCAGACGCCATTACGCGAACGACGCAAGGGCCACTAGTTATGATGCCGGTAGGAATGGCTCGGGCAAACGGGCGACTTATCGATAGTCAGTTTTTATAGAACTATAGTACCAAAATCTTAGCCAAATGAGTATTTTATGATAGTTAATCGCCATTAAACATCGACAATGCCACAATAAGCGTTGATGCTTTGCCAATCTTTAAGAAAAAGCAAAGATGAACATTTTCACCTTAGGCACTGCCATACATAACTCAACAGTTAAATCGCCACCTGATATTTTTTTTACAGTGGTATCACCCCGGTCTTGTCAGTCCACGCACGTTGTGACCAAATTGGCTTTTATTCGGTCTGGTAATTATAAAAATAATTCAACAAATTAATCGAATCAACGGACTGTTAATAGACTTTGGAGATAAATTGTACGAACATTTTCAATCGTTTGATGATTTCACAAAAGAACAGAAATAAAGTAGCCGAGCGCATTGAAACACGTTTTAAGGTAAATAAATGGCCGCTCTATCACTTTGTTAAAAATCGTAGCATTCAAGATAAAAGGCATAGCTAATAAAACGTAGGTCGTGCGCGTTTGGCCTTAAAAAGTCAAAGACCTTTTTGAATACCTCCTGTAATAGGCTGGTGTCCGCGCATCATCCCAGCCTCAAACGAAGCCTGTTAAAATCTCTTTAATTCAAAGTCATGTAACTTCTCCCTAAAGGTCGACGCTCTCCGTATCTTGTGGAAAATGCGTAATATTTCGTTTTCGACGAAGTTACGCTTCGGCGAACGAGGCAATATTGTGCGTAAAACTTTTTGATGGGTACAAGTGAAATGAAAAAATGATTATATCACTGAAGTTTTCCGTTCTATCGAGCGTGTATTGACCCCGAGTTCTGAGAGCAATACAAAAGTCTACGACCTGATAAAGGCTTCTCGTTTTTCGCAACTGAATGACGAGATGAGAAATCACTCTATTGTCAGCAAGCCCCGCGATCACTCATGTAGGTACACGAGGAACATGGATTTATAAACTATGCTAGTAATTATGAGACAGGGTGCTAACTTTCATACTAATAATTATAATTACACTGGATATAATAGCTTTCAATATGATGTAGAGAGACTGTAATTGTATTGGGTTTTTGGTGTTTTGGTGTTATTCATGTGTTGATGAGGCCTCTAATGAAACCTCAAGTCTCACAATTTGGAAAAAGGTTCACATTATTATAAGCAATCGCATTAAATATTAATAAATAATGTATAAAGTATCTTAAAATTGAAATTTGTCGGTCTGTCTTATCGATTACATATCGATATCGATTTACGAGTGTATCTAATTATACACTCGTATATAGATATGCTGTCACATACTAGGGAACTCTTTGTTATAGTATTGAATCACTAAAACCGCCTAATCAAAACAGCATACAAATTAACAAGGAAAAATTATACCATACTTACGTCAAACTTTTATAGCACCAACAATGAATCTACATTGATATTATACATTTGTAAGTTAGTGAGTTTGGGAGAAGTATTTTCTGGATTTGCTGAACCGATTTCGATGAAATTTGGTATGGAGATAGTTTGATCCTGGAAAATATAAAGCGAGACTTTTATCACGGAAAAATATTTTCGCATATCGAGATATTTATGGGCATTATTATAATCTAAATGAAAATACTTAATGGCAACTTATAGACATATGGTCTAATTATTGGAAGTTAAATTTCAATTTCCAGGCCACACTTTGTGTGAGGTTTGGGGAGTCTTACGTAATGTAAGTAGGTATCGGAAATAATTGAAACTTTTGTGTTAATGTAAATAATCAGGTCTCAATTTGTATGTTGTATTGTTACAGGTATGTCGTGCAGTCAGCTCTAGTATTACTGAATCAGTATGTATTACTCTTATTGTTTTATTTCCCATCTTCTATACTCTCATACTGTTTCATCATATAATTAATTTTAACTTCAGAGAAAGTCGGCTAACTAGAGTGAATGAATGAATAAAGGAATTCGGTGGAAATAATTCCATACGATTGTATGATAGGAATCTAACATAATAGGACTCTTGTCTTTTAATAAATAATATTCAAGTAGGATCATTAGGTACTACGACTCATATATTACACCATTTCCTCATAGACTTATAACGCACACATAAAACAATCGATTGTCCGTATCTCGCAACGCCTTGAACTCATCGGTTGTCGATTCTTTAAAGGGAAGGCAGGCTCAACGCGCGGCCTCGCGCGACGCCCCGCCAGAGAGCAGAGGCGCCTAGAAAGGGCTTGGTAATGACAACTCGGGACTACCCGCGCCACGTGATTACATTGTCTTTGCACGATGGTTATAGCGGTCATAAATTTTCCGTCGTGTGTCTAGTATTGATAGGTTTATTTATATATGAGAATAAAGGCATAAGTAGTTTATCCATTTTGGTACAAATTTTGTGTCATAAAAATCAGGCTCCGGTACACTTTTGTCCTGTATAAATTTCGAACTCTAAAGTTTCCCCGTTTGCTCATTGCCTGCTGGGCTACGGCGTCTGTCTTTTATCAAAATCTGCGTTTCCTTGACGCATCAGTTTCCTACGGCCCTTGTCTGATTTATTTCGTTTGTGTAATGGATAACGTCGTAATGGTTAATTATTAAGCCTACAGTTGCAGGCTTAGACAGTTTGGCAACAATCGTGATCGGCAGCTCAATGGGCGAGTTACCATAGAGTCTTAAGCCTCAGCCCCAAAGGGGTTTCAAGGTGTTTGACACCTTGAAACCCCTTTTATGTACGGCCCTATAAGTAGCTGAACAAATTCTAGACTTTAAATCACATACACAGTTTTGTGTTTTTACCAAAAAAAAATCTCTTTACAAAAATAAAGTAAAAGAGGTTTGCTTTACATCACACAAAGAAAAAAAATGTTTCAATAAAACTTAACTTAAGGGATTTGTAATTTAGAATTTGTACATTTGGCTGACTGTATATTTATTTTGCCCTATCAGTGATTTGCGTCTTCGTACAGGATATTTTTAACGGTCTCGCAGCTCCGTAATAAACTCATAATATAAGTACGCTTTTTTGATGTCGCCGTGATGGATGGCTGTTTACCTTGTGTTTAAGTTTTTTCATAGTCATTACCAGACTATCGCTACTTGAGGCAGGTTGCGACGTTCACCTTAAGCGTCCGTGTAAACTTGATCTTCACCTCACCTAGGCCGCCTTACGACATATTAGATCGAAGAGGACGTTATGTTGACCTCTAATTGACTATTCGTCATCCAAAAACAACGCCTAATAAGGTGCAAACCGTGTGAATCACCGTCAAATCATGCGTATTAATCTCGCGCGGTCCGATCGACGCAGGTGTCATTCGACAACAATTCGGCAACTCGTCAACAATGCGACGACGGCGACGATCGCCGAACATAGCCGCGGCGTGCGTGCGCGCAATTCTTTTATTAATTACAGTGGCCAATTGAGTGGAGGATATGACGCCATGGCAGCGGTGCGCGCGTGACCCACCTGCAAATAGAGCCTGCGGGCGCGCAATACCTCATCCTTGAACACGTCCAGTTTGGAATTGTATTATTTAGTGGCGCGTGCCAACGAATTGTTGAATTAAGGACATGCATGGCCCACGCTACGGTACGTCTTCAATGTGCACAATTGTCGACAGTATCGCAGTAACCAGGGCCGGCTTTCGGTATAGATTTGCCCTGGGTTTAGAAAGAGACTTAATATAACGGTTATAATTTACTTAGCAATAAATAAAAATTACATTTCGACTACGGAAGGAGTAGAAGAGAATTACAGGAAAGAAACTGAACACACCATTTTTGAAGTAAAATCAATTTCCAAACAACCAATCATTTAAATTTATTCGTCGAATATCAACTTAACTCAGGAAATTTCTATTAGCTTTGCTTCTTAACATTATGAATTTAAGGACTAGTTTTACGTTTGCAATTCATCACGTTAAGCATAAGACTTGTCTAGAACCAACTCCGGTACTGGAGACAGCGTGAAATTATACACGATGTAATACACGAGTCGATCTCGTCGCGTGGGATATGTAATTTGTGATATAATCTCACTTTAATATGATAATGGCAGACGACGTGACGTGTGTTGCTGTGCGATGTGACACGATGCCGTGACAGACGTGTTTGGACGTCATTAACTATTCACATTTTTAAGGAACTTGGCGTTTATGAAAATTGCTGGCCCTTTAGGAAGACGGTTTTGTCCGGTCGGATTAAAGGCATCATTATGATGTCAGTCGCTTATAATGCGGTTTTTAAGATTTATCCTCGGGCGTTTCGTGGACGGAAATAGGTTCTGATTTCTGTATCCTCTGACGATCATAAACGTTGGGAACTTCCTTTTATTTTGAAGAGTGGATTCAAATTTATTATTTGTCTCTTTAGCCGTTATGTTTCTTTTATTTTTTATGCCAATGAATAGTTTTACGCGACACATATCATATAATTTATAATGAAACATCGCCATCAATCTCATCGTCTGTTTACGGCGCCAATGGCTCGTATTATGGCACAACAACTCCAAACTAACAGATTTCATAACTCATATCGTTTGTATGCAATCAGTGGCGATGACAATACAGGCTGGAGGTCGAGAATCGCGAATCATCACCCTTGATGACAGCAATAAACTAACTTACAGTGTAGTAGTCCTAGGTTTGGTTCCGATTGGGCAGATAAACACGAGAAACAATAGAAATTGGAATTTGTGTAATAGTATACCACTGTCATAGTAGGTAGGCTAAAAACTTACAAAGTACTTTAAAAACGTATCTCTATATAGAAACATATGCGTCGTAACTTACAAAATAGTTAATACTTTAAAACCTAGTTGTAATTATTAACTATTTAGATTCCTATCAGATTTATATTCTTTCGTGTCTTTTGAAAACAAGTTACACTTGGCATAAGTTAGCGATGTCTAAAATAGGATTACGAATTCTAATTTTTTTCGTAGACAGCCAGTCTGCACAGAGGACGTTCAATTTATGGAGTAGAAATATTCGTTAATAGACACGGTTGCAGGAAGTCGACCGCTATGTCATGAAGTCAAAACTTTTACTATCTATTGTTGGCGTGTTAACCAAACTTACTGATGAGTATTTTAAAATTGGTTTCATTAACCAATATAACTGATTCGAATTGTTATTTAATAAATGATGAAAAGGATAGCTCCCGTGATGCAATAGGTTATTGGATAGGCTCTAGAACGAAAAACTAGGGTTCGATGGCTATACTGAGACGAATTTCATATTGTAAAAATTCCCATATATTAAGTTATATTGTGTTGTGACGTGTCGTTGGTGTAGCGTAATAAATTAATCATATATGACCTGCATACCTCAGGTGATGTTTATTAAATAGTTTGTTTACTTTCTACCGTATAAAAAAATCAGTCATTTATTAACGAACGTTCGCCATTTCGCTCTATTGTCACCATTGATGTATTAATAAACCCATACATCAATGATTGCCTCGGTGGCGTAGTGGTATTGCGTACGCATTACGAGTACGATTTGCGCGCTGAGGTCCTGGGTTCGAATCACGGGTCGAGCCAAAAAAAATTGTGACTGTGTTTTTCCATCTTAAAATTTACTCAGTCGCAGCTCGGAGTCAGGAAGTTGGCGGTGTGATACCCCCGTGCCTCGGAAAGCACGTAAAGCCGTTGGTCCTGCGCCTGATCTCTCTCCGGTCATGTTGGATTGCCGTCTCACCGGACGAGAGTGAAGGAATAGCGAGTGCACCTGTGTATTGCGCACACACTTGTGCACTATAATATCTCCTGCGTACCTGGCTGATCTCCGTTGAGATTGGCCGCCGTGGCTGAAACTGGCTAGGAGGATTTTCATTTCATTTCACATCAATGATTGGCACATACAAAACAAAGACAGAACATTCTATTCGTTTCCACATTCAGTGTAAGTATTCAACCGGATCGCTTCAAATATGTGTTTAATTAGATATATTTGTGAAATACCTCACTAACGTTACGCTATGGAACCGATGCCAATCATAAAATGTGGCTTTAACTCGCTGTTTTTGGATTATCACCAACAATAATAATAAAGCGGTGTTCAGATTACGAGAGATCTATAAATATGCTTTCATTATGCACGCGGTCTTGTTTAAGGCCCGCACGTAACGTGGAGTTAAATCTTCTCTAGGATAGTTAAGCTATAAATATGCTTTGTGCCACGTATTGGTCTTGTTAGAAATTTGAATTTATAAAAAAATGCTTATCTTGACCCACATCATCGGATTACCTATAGATAGTAATGCATAAACACTCATAAATATATCTTTACAAACGCTCCATTACTCAAACATTTTTAGTACTAACACATTGATGTATCAAAAAATATTAATAGTACTAATACGCACATAAGATGTCAGCTGTCAGAATGCAAGACGTCTACAGTACTTCATACAAGCCGAAGGGTTTATATAGTATTTATATCAGATGGTGTACGTGTCTCCCGACACGGTGGCCACAGAATGGTCCGATTTAAACCTCTTTCGCAACTAACATCCAAGCTCATAAACAGAATGTCACTCAGACTGGACTGTGTTGTGCAGAAGTGATCCAACACACAGTTTCAAATTAAAGTGACGATACTTCAACCCACAATCAACGCTTTTTTTTTATCGCGGAGAAAAACGCGTTATCGCTCCCACCACTGGGGGGTGAGTGGAACGGTTATGTTGGTTTCACACAGTCTTACGGCCCAATGTCGACACTCGGGAGTATAGCTTCATCCGAGCGAGCATTGGACAGAGTCCCTAACACTATGTACACCCTACACCGGCATACCAACCAAAATCCGCGGTGGCCTTCTTCGGCGCCTACAGGACGGCCTGAAATATTGATTCCAAACTATCTGAAATGATGTATATTCGGTTGAAACAAGCTGGCATAATTGTTTCGTACTGGCGATGTCATCTCTCGTGAATCACTCTATTGGGACCCCATTGTGCTTACCACCAGATGCAGTGGAAACTGGAAACACTATGGCTTAACTGCAAAACATTAGGTTGTTTGAATAACGAGTCAAATTACTTGATGGTTTCGTCAATACTTCAAGTTTGAATAATTTGGATCGCTTCTGCACAACTCGGTCCAGTATGAAGCTCTGGATTCGATCGAGGCGCGTCTTGGTTTCTACAACTGTGAATGCTGTAGAGATATTTTATATTTATAATGCTGTAGTTGATTTTTTCAATTTATGATGGGGAATTTCTTGGTCCGTCTGGAAATTTTTAGGGGAGGCCTATGTTCAGCAGTGGACGGGATGTGGCTGATGATGATGATGATGATGAATTTCCCTGCACAATTTTGGCAAGATTGTGATATGACATATATTTAAGTCTAGGAATGTCTGTTATCCCCGAAGGGGTAGGCAGAGACGCTACTAGTGCACCCACTTTTCGCCGTTATTCCGTCCCATGATGTTATCTTTATAATTTACAAATAAATTTTATTTTAAGGCAGTTTAAATTCCAATTGTAATTGTATAAATAATTACATTAACTAAAAAAAATCGTTTTTGCAAACTGATTTTCATCGATTAAATCACATTTTTTTCTCGTCAAAGAGCAACATTCTAAAAAATATTTTTGTGTGTACCACTTTATTACTACTTACATGTTCAAGGTTCAGACTTTGATACTAAATATCAAAAATATATAATCAATATCATATTACGAATACGTGCTTAACATAGATCGAGAGCTATCCTCAAAATCGTAAACAAGCCAGCTTGGCTCCGAACTCTGACATGTTTCACACGATCGTTTTTATTGCCCGTTTGGCAAGTGGATGCGGTTGCAACATTGTAAGCTATTTCCAAAATAGTTGAATAGCTGTCGTGCCATTGACCTAGTCCCTTTGATCGGTACAACACGAGTGTGAGATGGATCTGTCGGAATCCTGATAGCCCTTCGATTTATGGAGTCGCATACGACACATTTCATTGGGTGACCTTGTGAATTTCAGTAGTTAATCTATTAATAAGTTTGTTTTAAGGGGTTTTTAATAGATTTCTGTAATTATTATAGCATTTCAAAGTAATTCCTGCAACACAGTGTTTAATACTGTATGATGAGACGTCAAGATTACCGACAGCAAAAATAAGTAGGAAAATTATTCTTAAATATGAATCTGTTATCAATCTAAAAATCTTAATGATCCCAATTACAATTTGGTTGAATAAGTACACACACACACACACTCACGCCTTTCATCCCCGAAGGGGTAGGCAGTGGCGCAATTAATGCACCCACTTTTCTTCGTGCGTATTCCCTCCTATGATGTGATAGGGGGCGAACCTATCGACATATCGGGCACAAATGCCAGACTCCGGGCTGATACCGAATAGAAAAATCCAATATCACTTTGCCCGATTCGGGATCGAACCCGAGCCCTCAGCATTGCAGTCGTACCGTAATACAACTACGCCACCGAGGCAGTCTAAGAATACGATTAACAATTAATGCTCTGAATATCAAGAAAGTTGAAATCTACACTAATATTATAAAGCTGAAGGGTTTCTTTGTTTATTGGTTTGGTTGATCATCATCATCATCAGCCACACGACGTCCCCTGCTGAAGATAGTACTCCCCCAAAGATTACCAGATGGACCTGTCAAAAGCGGCCCGCATCCAGCGCGTTCCTGCGACCTTTATCAAGTCGTCTGTCCAACATGCAGGTGGACGGCCGACGCTGCGCTTGTCAGTACGTGGTCTCCACTCGAAAACTTTTTTGCCCCATCTGCCGTCAGATCTTCGAACTATGTGCCCTGCACACTGCCACTTCAGCTTGCTAATCAGCTGAGCTATGTAAATGACTTTCGTTCTTCTTCGTTGGTTTGGTTGAACGCGCTAATTTCAGGATACTGAACTGATTTTGAAAATTCTTTTATTAATGGAAGCTCTGAGTGCTCTCTCTGTAGTCGGTCCCTCATGACTGAGGATCGTGGTCATCATTGGATGTACCACATTTGGAGCGGGTTATTTGTCTCCACCGGTTTCTGTTCACCGCATCTTCGACTAATTTATGGAACTCGGTGGCAGACGAGTCCTTAATCTGGTCTGTCCATCGGGTTGGTGCTCGGCCTCGAGAACGTTTGCCTTCGGTGTTGCCAACGATGATAAGTTTCTCCAGATTCTCGTCGCCTTTCCGTATAACGTGTCCGAAGTATGCAAGGATGCGTTGGTGACATATGGTGGATAAACGTGTCGTCACTTTAAGCTGTGAGAGAATCGACTCGTTTGTGCGTTTGGCGGTCCACGGTATCCTCAGCATTCGCCTCCAGCACCACATTTCGAACGCATCGATCCTCTCTCTTTCTCGAGCTAGGATTGACCACGTTTCGACACCGTAAAGGAAAATAGGGAATATTAATGCTCTGATGAGGCGCATTTTGGTCTTAATAGTAATTCCCCTTTTCCGCCATATGTTTCTAAGTCGAACCATAGCGTCCTTGGCCATGCCGATTCTTCTTTTTATTTCGGGAACACAACTACCATCATTGCAAATTTGGGACCCAAGATAGATGTAGTGGTCAACCGTCTGGATACCGGGAATTATATTTCCCGTATCTGACAAATTCCCCGCTCGATCAATGACCATGATCTTCGTTTTTGCCCTGTTGACTGAGAGTCCGATATTCTCACTCTCTCTCTCAAGCCTCTGAAACAGCTTCAGCATGTCGTCCTTCGAGGTAGTCAACAAGACAGTGTCATCGGCGTAACGGAGATTGGATATACGTTTTCCACCGACATGAAATCCCCTGTCCCAGTCTTCTAGGGTTCGTCTCATTATATATTCCCCATATATGTTGAAAAGAGCTGGCGACAGAATACATCCCTGGCGTACTCCCTTTTTGGTTTTGAAAGTCTGAGAAAACTTTGTCCCGATTTTTACTGAACAGCGATTGGTGGCGTAAAGCTGTTGAATTAGTCCGACTAAGTGACAAGGTACACCCATTTCAATCAGAATGGTCCACAAATTGTCCCACTGCACACAATCAAAAGCTTTAGAGTAATCTATAAAGCACAAGATTACGGAGCTATTAAATTCCCTACTCTTTTCTATTATTTGGCGTATATTGAGAATTTGCTCCCGAGTGCCCTTCCCTTTCTTAAAGCCGGCCTGCTCTTCAGGTATCTGATGTGAGAGATGATTGAGAAGCCTCTTGTTGAGGATATGCAGCAGTATTTTGCTGGCATGTGAGATTAGTGCAATTGTTCTGTAATTGCTGCATTCCTTCATGGAGCCTTTTTTGTGTAAAGTAATAAATACCGACTCTGTCCAATCATCTGGCCATTTCCCAGTCTTCCAAATGGCATTGCAAATTCCCGTGATAGCAGTGACTCCCTTGCATCCGAGACTTTTGAGCAGCTCAGCCGAGATGCCGTCCCTGCCTGGCGTCTTTCCACGCTTAAGAGCATCAATAGCCTTCTCAACTTCAGCACGCAGTATATCCGGCTCCTCTGATGACCACTCAACGTGTTGGATTAGAGGGTCATTTGCGTCATATAAGTCTGAGTGCTATAGGCTAGTTTTTACCCTGGTAAAATATTTTTATCCCGGAAAAAAATCCTCACGCGGGCAGTGCCGCAAGCAATACTAGTCATATATAAAACTAAATAGACTTAAATAGAAATCACATCTTGGAATGATAGATGTCGCGTGGATTTTAGTTTGTTGGTTAAATAAATAAATTAATAATATTGAGAAAGTTTTTCTCTCGTCGACATGACGGATGGTGCAATCCGTCATAGTATTGGGCGGTATTTGGGTTTATTTTCCTTATTTACGACTCTTAAGTTATGTCCCGGGTTTGATTAATACACACTTAACTTTGTTGTAGATTGTTCTTTGTGGAATAATAAATAGCTATATCAAACATTCGCTAAATATTACTCTGTATAAACATCTTTAAGATTCATGTATTTGTTGACAATATGTTAATACAAACTGCTTACAATTTATATTTTAAAGGCCATAAGGCTAATAACTCATGGTTATAACATAAAAACATGTACGTCCTCAAAAAGTGTTGAAACGATGATGGTTAAAAACACGTCTAAATAATGTAACATCCCGGTGCAATGTATCTTGTTTTCCAGATAGATTCACTTGAAACACTATCAAGGAAACGAGAGCATATAAATCAAAACCAAGGTGCGACGATCGATCGATCAAACAAAAAGGCATCAACCGTCCTGGTTAACCTTAATAAAGAAAACTTTAAAAATAAATCATAAACATGGCAACAAAATGATTTTTTCATTGAAAACTCTAACGTTTTCCTTTGATGTCCCGCCGCTCTTGGTGTGTATAATTGAAACGGACTTTGTTTTTTTTACGATTTATTTCACGGCTCGTGGAAATGCAGAAGACACGTTGAGCATAAAATCAATCGTTTCCAACAATCGACTCGAGTCTTTACAAAGTTGTAAAGATTCAGTAAGACAACATAGAACAACATTAATTCAATATTTTTATTATGCTATGTTAATAATTTTTGTGTAACATTGAAAAATTATTGTATTAGACTCTCGAAATATTTAGTATCGCCGAGTTATTAACATGCCAAAATGAAATACGAAAACGTAAACCGAACCTGTCTTAATTTTTATTTTTAACATAACCTTACTCGTAAGTTCGTTTACAAGACATAGCAAACACAACGTCCGATCCAAAGGTTACAATTACTGTACTATTTACGCACTAAAAGCTCACCAAAAGCATTGTCAATGAGTAAATACTTTTATCAAAAGTCTCTTTGACACTTAAACTAATTGCCATAAGGCAGGTAATGACAAAACAGTAATTACTCAATACACACTGACTAATGACGTTCGTAATTCTATTTTTAATGGTAAGCGTCGTCCTGTCTATCGATTCGGTGCAGACTACGTAACCCAAGCGTCCTATCTAATTTATACGTCATACTGTACATTCATTGTGTTGCGCACCAACTGTCTCTATTCTAAATTATGCAAGCGTCTGTCCGTCTATGCGGGCAAACATTAACGGACTCAGAAGGCAGTTAAGGAGCCCATACCCCCCGAACTTTTCTATAATTGTACCAGACCAGCTGTATTTAGAGACAATCTTGGTAAATAATGTATATTCGTTGTATTTTCTAGATCCGCCCCTGTTCAGTGCACGCCTGTGTTCTAGGAACGGATGCCTCGATCCTACAGGATGGCACTAGCTCGTTATAAGTTATTAGAAACGTTTCAGACAGACGCAGATGCGTCGCTAAATGTACTGCCTGGCCACTTAATTGCATAATAGAGCTGTTTGAATCGATGCTTTTATTGTTGGTTGTTGTTTAATAAGTTAATAGCAACATCTGTTAGAGATAAGTGTTGTACTGTTTTTATTAGTTCTTTTGATTATTGTATGGTTGAATAGAATGATTTATAATTTAAATACGATTTCGATCGGGAGCTTGAAAATTTAATTAAAATATCAATATTCTGACTGACATGTTTTCCTTTCTGAACAACAATATGAAAACACGAGTTTCACCAGTAAACATTTTAATTGGCCATTAACATACTACTTTTTGTTTGGGATTAAAAAAGGGAATTAAGGAAAAATATATTTAAATGGACAATCACGTTTATTTTAAAGACATGACATATTAATCGTCTACGCTCTTTAGACGTCATCGGTGTTAGTGCAAATACCACATGAAAGACGAAAAAAAATGTATAATCAATCAAAAGTTTAGTCTAGAAAGGATCAATTTCAATTAGGCTTTTTTCGGCACTTACACTGTATGTATGTATGCAGTATACCTGACAGTATTACGACCTCTATACCAGTACACGTTAATGTTATGAAAACAACTTAATCTACTCCTTAAAGCAAAGACCTAGGTGATAATAAATAGCCCGTTCCTAGAACCGGAGAAAGGTTTTCGCAATACGTCATAAAGTATCATCAGGGCTGGTAAATTGATACGATCAGCGGAACACTTAAACGAATTGTAGCATATGGAACCGACACTTAAATTATGTGCCAACTGCCAATATAGAGACCGTAATGGACTCGACAGGCCGGAGCGCGGAAAGATCAATGGAAATTATGGTGTATGTTAAACTATGTTAATTTTGAAAATTGAATGTTTTTTGTCTGAGCGTTTTGAGCTATTGCTCTTATAAAATTCTTTCATAGGAAGCTGCTTTATACCTGAGTGTTTTTGATCCCAGTAGTAGTTTAGTAGACTTTTACGCATGAATTTGAAATTGAAAATGTAACGAAATTTATCCAAAATGTGCGTAACTTAAAAATATGTTATCAATGTTTTTAATCTTTTTTTCGTAGCACGGTTAAATGTCATCACCCTCTCAAAAATAAGAACTTCGCAGATGTAAATAAACTATTTTTTTGACGACGATTGAAATAATTAATCAATTTGAATAATGTTCGTCAAGATTATATTGTTGACTTTTATTTTATTACCTTAAAACTATTTTGTATATTTTTGATGACAATGATAACTCAGAATCTCTCAACATAATATACTAATATAGATAATATTTGCAATAAGAAAACAACATTAACAACGAAGCTCCCGAACGAACTTTCGTTCACGAGAAACCATAAGTAAATATACTAATATGCGAACTAGTTTCATAGTCCGGTTTTAAGTTTTGTTTATATCCTGTAGTATCTCTGTGTGGTACAGGCCGAACTTTGGCCGCGATGTGTGGCCGGTGCATGCGCGTGCGCCGAGCGGCCACAGACCGAGTGTCTGGCTTCTGCGAATCGCGTGAACTAGGGCTGCCGACAGAACTACTAGCATATTAATCTGGGTCATTAGTGTTTTATTTAGTTTTCTTACATAGCCGGACTCAAATCAAGCTTAAATCATAAAACGTACTGGCCTTATCTTAAACTAGATGAATAAAATAATGAATATCAAGAAATATGTTCCTATGCCACCTTCTATTATGTATAAAAAGAAAATGTTTATTAAACCTTATTCATATAACTTCGTGAAGATGAAACTCCGCCTTGTAGTTTTAGGTGTTGAGATCCGTTATTACTTATTATGCCAATTTGATTATGATGCAAAGTATGCCAACCCTAACAAAAATCGCGACACCACAGA
Source organism: Lapara coniferarum (assembly GCA_949316025.1). Taxonomy (NCBI): domain Eukaryota; kingdom Metazoa; phylum Arthropoda; class Insecta; order Lepidoptera; family Sphingidae; genus Lapara; species Lapara coniferarum. The sequence goes on along the minus strand of OX438919.1, from coordinate 40,540,797 downwards.
CGGTCTTTCTTTGCGCGCTCATTAAATTAATCAATGTTGTGTTTGGATTCACACTTAGTTTTTGACATTTACGACCCATTCAGAGTTCAGAGCGGTCCGCGTTACCGCAGTTTCTGGCATTTTCTCATACCTCATTAGTACAAAAATGTATTTCACCCGTGCAGATTTATGCATTCGCGGAACTTTATGGTAATCGCATGAAATTAGGTATGTATGCCTAATTTGGTCCGACACACCGGACCACCTGTTTCTGCGGTGATTCACGCCGGAGTGTAATATGTGTAATTTTTAACGCGTCGAATGTTCGGAGAGTTTTATTTATTTACTTACTTTTAAGCGGAACAGGATCTATTGACTTCTGTCTAATTTTAAATGTTGATGATCATCTCCTCGTATTTCGTAATAGACTCGCTCTCAATCTAAACGTCTCAACTCTCGATACAATTGAATGGTGCATTGTTTCTCCGAATCCATTCAAAAGCAGTGGTATCGCAGAAGCTCATCGCAGGTTCCCTGCCAACTCCTTATCGCACAATCTGTTATATGCGCGCACGCACGATGCAATGCGTTTATCCGCTCGCACTCTACCGGGTTCAACGAACTACACCACAAATCATTATGGATTTTACTAGAAACGGTATTGAAATTGATATTTTACGCATTATTATTAAATTTGTAATTTAAAAAAAAATTATAGAATTGAATTACCTTTTTACGTTCCTAATGACGCTCGGATGCTATAAATGGTGCAAAAATTATAAATAAATGTTAATCATTTTCTAAAATAGCAATGCTTGTTACGAAATATTTATTTTGAACGTATGGGAAATGCTGAGCTCATCGTCGCTCGTCTGTCTGCCTTATAAGATTTGTGCTGTCATTCCTCTCGTTTTTTCTTGACATCACGAATATTTTGGAAAGTTCCTGTACAATATAAATCACTGTTTGAAATAGAAAAAAAAATTAACACATTTTCCTCCTGTCATGCAAGCCTTTGAAAGTGTTTCTACCTACAATCGTGTCAAACGGGAACAAATAGCTGTCAAAAGATAAGAGACAATTCTTTGTGCAACAATAGAATGGCAATCATTGAGCCGCTTCAGACAGGACAACAATGTCCATAGGAGTTATCAATTAATCATGTCGTAAGAAGCGATCACTATTAGTCACAACATTACGTGTCGTCGCTTTCCCGCGTTGCTCAATAGATGGCGTTAAAACAATCGTGCCCACGTGCCGCATCTAGACAAGTCCTTTCCGCGTACGACTTATTGTACGTGGGTAGTTCTCATTTGCCAATTTGTCTACTTTCTATACGTAATTATCTCGTTTGTTATGTCGAAAATTATCGATTCGTATTGAGCTGTAATAGCTTCATTGTTCATGTAGGCATTAATAGGTAGGTAGAAGATTTGTTATTCAAAACAAATTGATGAGAAAGTTTCATGAATGATCATCAAGTAATACACACATGAGACGTTTAAAATTTTAAGTTATGATGATGAATGATATGTTTGTTACTTTGTTTCTCAGCGCCGTAGTTGGGCTTTACTTAATCTGGAGCACCGAGCAAAATCTTGAAGCGTATACAGGATCATTTTGACATAGCGTTCATAAAGGAAACCACATACTTAACTCGTTCAAAAAAATCCTTTTCCATCAAGTTATTGTAAACGTAGATGTAAAATAAAAAGTATATGTTTCGAACAAAATAAGTATCAATAAAACGTAACTTTAAGTTTACACGCCCTAATGCCACTATGACTGCTCTAGGAGAATTCGTCGCAACAGCAACATTACACTTTCAGTCAGAAATACAAGTGTATTTCTTATAAAACATGCATACTAATCCGCAAAATATTGACACAGGAAACACACTCACAACTTAGCTTTAACAAAAAAACTCATACATATAACACAAGACAACGAAACAAACTTCATCTTCCTACGCCTAGGACCAATCATGGTAACAAAAATATACTCTTCGAAGGAGCTCAGCTATATAATAAAATACCAGAAGTTGTTTTAAAAAGCAAAATTTTAAAATTGTTTAAAAATCTTTTAGAGAAATATGTAAAACAAATTTTTATTTAACATAGGTTAACGGAGTACTAACAATACAAATTTTGTTATTAATAATTTCTCGATATAAGAGAGCTGTAATCATGTTCATTTTTCAAGAAATAAAGATATCTTTGAACCGAATACAAGTGTATTTCTGACTGAAAGCGTAAGTACGAACACACCATATTCGCACTAAACTAAAAAATGATAAAAAAGAAATTGTAATACTACAACCGGGATTTTTGGTGAAAGTATTCGTTATTCATTGATAATTTTTAGCACGATGTTAGCAGAGGTATAGAGAATATGTGGTTTCATTTAGTATCGCAATATAAAAATGACCCTGTATATATATAGCCAAATCATTAAAATCAAAAGTAATCGTATTGTCATACATTCGATTTATGCCGCAATATCGAAATCTAACCGTAGCCGCCAGCGACTACTTACGACGCGGCGCTGAGATCTATTTATCATTTACTGAAACCAATTTTATAAAATCCCGCCGGAGAAATGTTTAATTAGTCTCAAAAACATACACATTTTGAAACCTCAAATAAAATTAACCACAAAATAGAGCGACTCAACATACAACATTCGTGCAAAAACTGCATCACATCCTACTAATATTATAAATGCGAAAGTTTGTAAGAATGTATGGATGTCTGAATGTATGGATGTTTGTTCCTCATTTACGCTAAAACTATTGAACAGATTTCGATGAAATTTGGCACAAGGGTAGATTGTGTCCTGGATTAACACATAGGCTACTTTTTATCCCGGGATAATATAAAGCGGGACTTTTATCCCGGAAAAACTCATTCACGCGGGTGGAGCCGCGGGCAAAGGCTAGTTGAGGATATTTTTAACGCGAAAGTAATTCACAAAACATTAAACTAATCGGCCAATAACCGTGTGTACCGGAAATCAAACAATTTCTAAAGTAAACAGAGCTGCCGAGACAGAATTAAATGTGGTATCATCGGCAGGCAACAGGCATTCCAAGCAGTGCGGTGTGCAATACAATACCTGCAAACTATCAAAAACTCAAAGAAACTCCAAACGATACGCTAAATATTTTCCGCTAACGTAAATAATAAACATTCAATTTCTGTTCTGAGAACATCTCTACAGAATGTAAACTAAAATTAATGCTCTTCGTTTGGTTTATTAATAAATTACGAGTCGATTTGTCAGTCGAAAAGCAGTTTTTTTTTTGTTCAGTACTCGCGTGCTGTTCGCGTGTTCTTTCTTCTTGTGTTGAAAATTTTGCATCAATTTTGTATTTGGAAGGATATGAACAATAGAAGATAGTTATTGCTCCTGAGGGAAATATGGAGAGTCGCGCATTACTTTTGTAGACAATGTAGAGTCAGTTTTTAAAACCACTCTAAATGTTAAGGATAGGTAACTAGAGATACGTAATTATATTATTTCAACAAAATTCTACTAGCACACAGTAAGTAACAAATATTTGTAAATAAAATTGTGTTCTAACAAATAATATTACTTATTCCAGAGTGTCTAATTATGTTCATATGCACTGTTTATTCTAATGTTGACCACATTATAATCCAAACTTTATTATAAACTAGCTTTTGCCCGCCGCTCCGCCCGCTTTAAAAAGTTTTTCCGGGATAAAAGTCCCGCTTTATATTTTCCCGGGATAAAAAGTAGCCTATGTGTTAATCCAGGACATGATCTACCCGTGTTCCAAATTTCATCAAAGTCCGTTCAGTAGTTTTTGCGTGAAAGAGGAACAAACGTCCATACATCCAAACATCCAAACAATATCAATCTTTCGCCTTTATAATATTAGTAGGATTTACAGCTATAATTTAATATTATGGTAAACATTTCAAACCTCTTTCCAAAGCCGTGTAAATATGCGACATGTGTAAAACTCGCACTTTAAACTATTTCTAGTACGTGACACCAACAGATGCCAAAAAGTATTCAAATTAATGAAGTGATTAACAACCGGAACAGGCTGTATCCGCGCGCCGTTACGGGGCCACGAGCTGCGCACGCGCAACATTGTAAACACAACACGTGCAAATGAGAATTGTAAATTTCACCGTGTACTAAAAAGTTAAAAATTAGTGATTTCAACTTTGGCAGATTCGTCCAGCTATACGTTTGAACGGTTTCTTTTGGCGTGTTTGAATCACAAAATTAAAGCAATTGGTGTTCTTATATTATATGTACATGTTTGAAATACAAAACAATTAATTAAATAAACACACGAAACAATCATTATTATAGTTCTGACTCCTGACCTAAGACAATACTTACTGAGATACAAGTTCAGTCGGTCCCATAACACCCTAACCCTTAAGCGAGAATTTGTCTCAGTACAAGAATGGAACATATAATCTTTTACATCCAACGTCGCAAACCGTACCACGGAGGCTGATAAATAAGAAATTCATATTCATCATACATATTTACAAGCAATAAGGTCATCGTCAACAGCATCAGTACCGTTGCTAAAGTGATCCCGATCTAGGTCGATCACTGAACGAGTTAGCGCTTATCTAAATATTTGGTAACGCATCGAACCTCTGACCTACATACGCGTACAATTATATTAGATAATTACGCAACCATCGTCTCTCTAGTGAGTGCAATCAAAAATCTTACAGCAAAGTATCATAAAACTTTCAACGCAATGTTTACTAGAAAATAACTGACATTATATTTTATTGTTATTTGTATTGTTTAAGTTTCGTGGAAAATAACGTTTTTTGTGGTTTTAATGTGAACGGCAATTGGATTGCTAAATTTTATTTGAAGTGTCCGTTAGTAGTGCGATTTTATTTAGCTGTGTCTAAGCTGGGTGGTTATTGGGCGTATGTGTTGGATATTACACATAATAAAGCTGTACATTTATTTTATTAACGACTGTATTTGACTGCCTTGGTGGCGTAGTTGTATTACGGTACGACTGCTACCTGAGGTCTCGGGTTCGATCCCCGGGTCGGGCAAAGTGATATTAGATTTTACTATTCAGTAGTAGTATTGTTTATCAATTATCGTTCGCTTTAACGGTGAAGGAAACCATCGTGAGGAAACCTACATACCTGAGAATTCTTCATAAGAATTTCAAGGGTGTGTGAAGGCTGCCAACCCGCACTAGGCCAACGTGATGGATTGAGGTGTAACCCCTCTCAATAGTAGAGGAGGCCCGTGCTCGGCAGTGGGCCATATATTTATTTATTTATTTACACTTTATACCTACATAGAGTAAAAGCGGACTTAATGCCATAGGCATTCTCTACCAATCAACCGAAAGTGGTGCAGAGATACAAGAGGGCAAGTGCGTCAATACTAATAATACAAGGCTGATTGCATACCATTCAGTATCTGCCCGGAGGCTGTAATTTGTATTTGTGTATGCCGATAGGTTCGCCCCCTATCACATCATGGGACGGAGCATTTTTTTTTTTTTTTTAAATGCCATCTTCGGCGCATTAGGGACGGCTGCGGGCTTCCTCCGACTCACGTCTAAGTTGTCGTCCGCAACCGCCCCTGCACGTACCGCTGTTGCGGTTCTTTCCTGTTGCGGGGGCTCAGAAGCCCCCGAAACACCGTACCGTGTCCTCCTTTTGGTGTACGAGGCAGCGTGAGACACGCTGCCTCGGACATGTCCATCACGGGGGTCACAAAAGTTGGCTAGACTAATGGGTGGGCGGCACGTCCCGCCCACCCGTGACCCCCGGAGGCCCCTATTAGTCGCCTTTTACGACAGGCAGGGGATACCGTGGTGGAATTCTCCAAACGCCCCCAATCTACAGGGCGGGAGACGTCGGTCAGTCGTCCACCCGACGCCTCCTACGTCTCGTCTGGCGGCGGGAGGGATCACCACTGCGCTGGCGATCCCTCTCGGCACTCTCCTTCCGCGAGAGGACCGCCTCGCAGAAGTGGGCCACCGCCTGCCAGGCCTCTCGGCCGCCGACCATGGAAGCGACCACGGCCAGCAGCGAGAGGTCTTCTCCGACGACTGTTTTGAGAGCGCTGCGCTCCTCATCCCAGGCTGGACAACACTCCAACGTATGTTGGGCCGTGTCCATTGGGCAGTTGTCATAATAGTGACACACGGCCGACTCCTCTACACCTACCACCCGAAACAGGAACTCACCGAAGCAGCCATGCCCGGTGAGCACCTGCGTCAGGCGGTATGTTGCCGCTCCGTGGCGCCTGTCCAGCCATTCGGCAAAGACAGGACGCACTGCCTCTACGACCCGGTGCCCCCACGACGGGGCCTCCAGCCTGAGACGCCACTCCTCCACGGCGGCTCGCCGTGAGGCGGCCCTCTTGGCCTCCACCTCCTTCAGGGCCGGACGCTCCCCGCGACTGAACGCCTCCTCCCGCCAATGGAATACATCGGCAAGGGATTTGGCGTCCAGGTCCCAGGGCAGAAATCCGGCCAATAGGCAAGCCGCCTCGAAAGAGACCGTGCGGTACGCCCTGACCGCCCGCTGCGCTAAAGCTCTCTGCGGGGCGCGCAGAAGGGCGACGCAGGGGTGGATGGGACGGAGCATGCGCAGCGAAAAGTGGGTGCACTTAGTTGCGCCTCTGCCTACCCCTTCGGGGATAAAAAGGCGTGAGTGTGTGTGTTTAAATTCTTGTTAAGTAACAAATAGCTCTGTTTATAATAATACGTATGCCTATTGACTTATCAAATTGATTTAATGTTGAATAATCACAGTTCATTTAGTATTACTTAATTTTTATCATATTTACCCACTTTATATTCACGGCAGCACATCAATTTTCGCTGAGTAAACAACCGCGATCTCCATAACCTACTTACATGTGAATGATTCATTTGCACTCGCTCTAACTCGATTTAGGGTTGTCAAAACACAAAGCGAACAGTTCAATGCATAATTCTCTCATTCGCCCATTGACGTACATCGGCATTATCCGTCCTACTTTCCGACAATATCGATATAAAAATAGTTGGAAATAGGTTATAAAACATGCATGTACTGACAATCTGACCCAAATGTCGATATGACGTTCGCACCTGACGTAATCGTACGCAACGCAGGCCGCGACCGATATGAACTCATTGACTGAATTACCATTACACACTTTCTCGGTCGTAAATTGTGCGTAAAAACTGGCCATTATTGGCTCCTTGGCATTGATAAGCTAGGTGGATGTTTGTAAGATAGTCGTCGCAACCTCATCTAAGGTGGTGATTTCTATTTTGACGCGCACCTTTACATGCGTATTAACTAAACACGCAAAGATTTCTATGATTTTACCAGTATTAATTCTGAGAATCATATTTTCTAAAGAACACCTTTAGGCGAGGTGAAACTTTATAATCGTTATTTAATAAAGCTTTGACATTTCCAGATCTCGTGCAATTACTGTGGCCAAATAGCAATCTTAGCATCAATAGCGTTATTACTTATTACAAATAAACGAGCGGACGAAATGTTAACAACATTATCGACAATGGCAATAAACTCGCGAAACACATTACAAAACCGTCGTGTACCAACACAAAACGTCATTACATTTACACGATAATGCATCTCATTCTTCACAATATTTACAAGACGTATCATAACATGCCATCGGACAATCGTAAGACGGCTCTATTAAGTTGCGACAGAGCCGTAATGTCTGCGTGGCAGTTTTAGAATTTTATGTAATGCGAATTTAATTGCCAAGTATCAGCTATCTACGACAATCGGCGGGCTCAAGTCTGGCTTTCAGTGTTGCGCAACACTGATTCATTATTACCAAATGTCTTTTTGCACTTTGATAATGCTGTTTCTTGTCGTGAAAATGATAGTTGAATCATCGACGTTATTATCCGTCGTCGGTTAGTCACGACGGTGGCCGCACAACGTGTAGGTACGACAGACGATTTCGGTACATTAGATCTTGAATGTTACGTAAAGCGGAAACGCAAGTATCACGGCGTCGTACTTTTTGCTTGCTTATTATATTTTGTGTGATTCATTCAGTCCGCGGTATAACCCTAATGACGAAATTGTTTTAGATAGAACGCCAGCAAATGAAGCCGTTCACCTAATGTTAAAATCGCCACTTCTGGTAAATCATACTGTAATAAATTGAATGGACATTTAAAAAGAGGACAGGCAGCGGTGTATTCAGGGCAACCGCTTTTCGCCAAGTGTATTCTGTCCGACAGTGTGATGGGGGATGAACAATATCGCCATATCGCACAGATTCCAGACTCATGGCTGACACAGAGCAAAAAACCTAATATCGAATGGCGCGACCCAGGATTCGAACCTGCGACGTTAAAGCGATGTCGTACCGCGCTCTCTATATTAGCTGTTTAATCCTCCAAGCCCCGCTTATATAAATAGATGTATGGGAAAACCCTATATACATACATGGACCCCGGTGTCCGTCGCGGGGCTTGACGAGTCAATAACAAAATGCATTAACAAAGCAGCCAAATTTAACATCACAGTTCACAATCCAGATATTGCATTTATATTTTAGTTAGAAACCTCGTATAACATTTATATCAAGACAATAGTTTATTCAATATTTAACAATTCAAAAAGGTTACTCAGAAGCAAGAAAAAGTAATTTAGTACTTTAGTCTACGCAGAAATATACATCCTGGTGATTGTATTATCCAAAATGTAAATGATTAAAATAGTCATAATGACTGAATTGTCGATTTCTTTATTTTATTTTATTACAGCATTGAAAAAGTTTAAGTTACACGGTTAAATTTGTTCCGACAATCAAACCGTGTAAATGATCTTTCACTTTAATTCAATGTTAAACGAAACAGCTAAACACTAGCGGCGGGTCAATGACAAGAAGATCGCCAGCCGGAAGGGCTGTCAACTGTAAAAGCTTAATTTAATACGATATCGCCGAATGAAGTGTATCCTGTTTGGAAATATTTTGGCTCATTTCTAAGAACTTCGCATCCCTAAAAGTGACGATTAATATTTTTTGACACTAACAAGTGCTCCACATTCTTTGATGAAAAAAATATCAATGTTAATATTTTGACAACCCTACATTACAAAGTGAGAAGGAAAAGCATGACAAATGACGATTGCTGCGCGGTGCGTTTGCGGATCGGATGAAATTACCGGTGACACGGTCGTTCGCGGCTCACGACCGATCTACGCTCGTCAATTATAAATCACATTATTAACAAGCCGGATTACCTACAAACTAACCGAGCGCTAACTACGCCTACATCACTGCCGAAACAAAAATATTAAAATAACTTTATAATTTAACGAAAACAAGGCCAAGACTAATAAAAGTTACAATACTATTGATAACAATAAATTGTTTAGTTTCTTTCGTAAAATTTAATTATAATTCAAGTAAAAAATTGCGTTAATTTTCCAATGTAAGTTGCAAAAACTGAATGAAAGTCAACGGTATCATGCACGACGGGTCGTCCGGAAAAAACATCCATTTCCGAAGCGCGAAAAGCACCATTTGGCAGACGGCGCGGAGTCTGCGGAACTTTCTCTGCGCGGACGCAGCGCAGGCGGCGCGCTCACAGTCCTTTAGAGCAACGAGCCGAGCGCGGGAGTGTCGACCGCACCTCACACTTCCCGCGCTAATAATCTATCGGTCCGATCGAACGATAATTTCTGCCCGAATGGGTTATCTCGCATCGGTGCGTGCGCGACCCGTGTCATTCATCTCGATCTCTGTGATATTCGGGAAGATCACGAGTGTAGGTTAGGGCAAACGGCCGCGTGTCGTACGGCCGTATAAAATTAGACGGAACCGTGTGTGTATTGTATGCCGGTGCATTATTGTCACGTACAGTGACAATGACCAATACGAAGGTTCACCTGTGACGTGCATGGAACTCCGCCAAGCTATGACACTCTGGTACACTGATATATTGGTGAGCGGGCGATTTAATTCTATTGTTAATTTTATGATTTATTTTTAATTGTTCTTAGAGATCAATTGCGTTTACGCAAATTGTGGTATTGTGTCGGTTTTTGGAAAACGATACGTATGGCTTCACGCCAGACGTTCGGCTAGACGTAGTGATGATGCACCATAGCTTTGATAAACGGAGACTACCATGTGTGTAGTGCATGCATTAATAGTATTAGTATGGAAGTCGGTTAAACACTGCACGGAATCGATGCACGTAAATAATCGCTTTACAAAAATTATACAGACCTACGTAGTTTTTTCCCCCACCAATTCATAAATTATAGTGTAATAAATAAAAAATCACTAAACATCGTGATATTTTCGCCCACTGCGTACAGTTCCAAGGCCATTAATTAGTAACATATAAGCAACATGAGACCAATAAGTATACGTTAACGCTCGTAAACCTACATAAAATCGATCAGGTCAAACGAAATTACATAAAATGATAGACGAGGGAGGGGCGTGCGTCACCGAAAAGTTCGGAGGCGCATAATCACTCGCAAGTAACGTGCTTATTATACAGACATTTAGCGGGTCAATCACTAGAAACACTGGTTTTCAGTTCACTTTCTTTAACGTTTCGTGAAGACTATTAATTAAACTTTCTGGGCTCTTTAACAAAAGCAATAACTTTCTTTCCATTCAACCTACTATTGACTATCCATAAATTTCCTACTGTGGGGCATGAGCCATCAATAAATGATTACTTTGTCAATTCCCCACAATAGTTAAATGCATTCACTATAATCATTATAGTAATATTACAACTGTCCGACAATAAATCTTCTTCTTTTAGTTTATGGCTTCCACCGTTTAAACAATAAATCTTAATATTTACCTATTTATGTTTGTATTGTACCTCCTTCTAAACTGAAACGTAAACGCCCACGTTGTTCTTAATTTAAACTGCTACTAAATAACGGTCACTTTATATCCCTACCGCTCCGTAGGTACTATAATTTAATTAACGCAGCGCTCTAGTGATGTCTCGACTCTGGAGCATCCTCATTACTGGAGCCTGTTAATTGTCTGTATGCACGTTTCCTGCAGTACTCGCCTCATTATGCACAACAGAGATCCCTCATATGTATACGAGACTGCACAACAGACTTCTGGACGCCAAATGTCAATATTTACATCACTATCACAAAATTGAACTCAACAGTCCATGCGTTTGTGTCTCTTTTTGATGAAGGTCTACGGGCAGGATGTAGTCTGTGTCTGTCTTATAAAAAAGGAAATAAAACTTACCTACAAAGGTATAATCACTCACACACATTGACGGGTGCATTATAAACACACACGTTACGTCATTAGCCTCTGCGCTACATTTTATGGCTACATGTGACGAGTCTGACCTGCTAATTGCGACTGAATAAGTTAGTCGTGAAATGTTGACGGGTTATGTTTATTCTCTTTTCGAAATATACGGAAATGTATTTTTTTAGGTCGCCAGTAATAAGTCATCGATTGTTATCGATTGTCGTGTTTTTATTGATTATTAAAAGTCTGTGCCGTTGTGTTTGATCACGGAATATTAGCTTTGTGATCGAATTGAAATACAAATAAGTCATCGGTGTGACTCACGTAGTAAGGATCGTGCAGCCAGTTACGGTAAATAGCAATATTTCATCAGCTAAGAGTATTATAAAGATTACAGAATCGTAAATGTCGGGATTAATTTAGATATTCTGTTTTATTTCAGAGCACAAGTACGGTTTCTAATTTACAAATAACCTACACGAAAACGGCAGATTTCACTTTCTGTGCTTCTTTGTTGCATTAATATTTAATATAATCTTGAAATGTCAAAGCTAATTTTACCGAAATGAATTACGAAGAAATTGTTAATTAATTATTCGTGACATGTCATTTATCAATCGATTTCGAGTGTTAACTGCGTTGGTCTCATGAAAAGGTGCATATTGTATACATACCTACTGTACGTTAAAAGTATGACAGTGATCTGAACAATACATTCGTTTTTATTTTAAAATACTAAGAGTAAGACCTAGTAACCCTATGATTCTTATTTCTAATACGTTAAGTGTTATTTCGAATGTATTTTTAAAAGCATAACATCACGTTTCCGGAAGCATATTGTTGTTTTTATTTGGCTCAGCGACCCACAGACATTTCCTAAGTATAACTGCCAATTGGAACTGAAATGAGTGGCAGCTTACTGCGTATATTGAAAACACATCAGCAGTATTCAGCTCTTTTATTACACCTAAGCAGCTTCAAATTACTAATTCTGCAAGACATGCTGTTTGCTCTTATGCGACCTGCTTCTGTCTGGTGATAAAAATATTCGACTATACAATTTAGATAAGCAGTCACAATAGCTATCGTCTAAGGTACCAAAATCGAAAACATTATACAGACTAATTTAAATTTTCATCGCCTTATGACCAATCATCCATACGTGAGCCTCAATCACCTATGAGATAAACAGCGCCCTACAAAAAAAAAGGAAGTCATAAAGAGAGCACATGTATTTTCACCTTTCTATTGATTATCCCGCGGTATCAACTACCGCTTGAGGGATTTCCCTTTGGAAAGCCCTTGAACGTGCGCCGGTGCCGGATGATGCGACCGCATTGTGCGCCTTTCCATTTCCTACGTGTAAGTAGATTTTAACTGCGATGCAGATCGGTCGGAAGTTGGGGGCAATTTGTGTAATGATTGGTGTTGTCTCCCGCTGCATAGGGAATGAACTTATTTAACAAAACTTCATGGATGAATATGGTTAGGTACGAGAAATGCAAATTATAGGTAACGGCATTATTGTCATAAAAATATTATCAAGTTTAACCCGTCAAACCTCGCTTATATATATAGATGTATGGGGAAACCCTATCTATATACTCGGACGCCGGCGTCCGTAGCGGGGCTTGACGAGTCAAATGAGCAACGCCATTTTAGATCTGACGAAAATTAAAAGTGTTCCATTTGATTTAAAAGTCACCGGTCAGTAAAAATAATAAAAAGAACTAATTTAACATCGTGAAATTAAATATAGATCGTTCGCAGAAATGATTTAAACTTTTTCTCTAAATGAACCAAATTGATTAAACATTTCAACGGCATTGATGATACTTCCAAGAGACTGAATTAACAAACAGTAAATCTAACAACAAAACGCGGTCTACAATAGAACCGGTAGCCCACTTACATTGACACCCAAATGAAAAAAACTCCAACTGCGAGTTGAGACCGTGGCGCGGTAAAAAGTGCCCTCTTCAAATATTCCGACTGCATGGCCAACAAAGACTTAACAAACTTTGGTTATTTAATTTACTTGTACAAACGACGCTCTGGTTTGCGTTAGTTTTTTTTTTAAAACACACTCTCGGTTATTTCGAATGGTACTCGATAATATACGTTCCAAGAAATTTCATTATTATATGCTTTTTTTTTTAGTTGATTTGTACAAAAATGCCCTATATTTTGAAACTAAAAACAAATTATGTTGGTCTAATTTTAAAATTAGTGTATTTTTTTTGTAGCAAGGATGTCAAAGTATTTACGGCATTCAGCCGAACACCAGAAAATTTTGCGGAATTGGCAATACGAGGAATATTATGTGTTACAGACTTACACACGCTAATAAGTTTGTAACCTACATATACGGCCTAGTCATAGCGAACGATGTTATATCATTAATTTACATCCACACTCGAACATGTTACGACAAAAGATGTATTTATGTGATCGCCAACGCGGGACGTTCGCGTGTCCGAACATTACGATATCCGCGAATAAATTTGACGTTTGGCACGATGCTCGTCGGAAACCGGGGATGTTTCGCTATTTATTCGATTTAACAATTTGTATATCTTATTATACGGAATGTGTAACATTAATAACCTATTCGTATTGATAACTAAATTATTTTACCATTGTTACATAAAAAAATCTCGACTGAACGACTCAGGTTAAGTCGTATAGCGTGTGACTCATTTAACAACAACGTTTTAATATAATAAAACAATATGGCTGTAGAATCGATATTTACCGATTGATTATAATCAACTTAATTTAAATAATATAATAAAGTTCAAAAGATCTAAGTCACATTAGAGTAATGAAAGTGTATATGCGCATAACAAAATTAATTAATTATATACCACATAACACAAATCTAATAAAATATCATAGACATTGAGATAGGTCAGGCCTAATGTGAAACTATCAAAGATACTCTACATTTATTAGTCATTCAATATCATCCGAGACAACCCTAAGTTCAGAGTAATCAATTTCGATAGTAAACTGTGCAATATAATGTAGAAGGCGTGTATAACACGACTGTACGTAGCAGGTTGCTTGGCCCGTTCCAGAAATGATCTGAAATAAAATATTAATAAAATATATAGGACATGTATGTAGATAGGTGAAGATTGTGATTCGATCGAAACTTTTGTAACCATTGCACAACATATCTAATTATGATATAATAGTTATTACTCTAAAGATCATGCGTGTTATAATGTACTAATTTTACATAGTAATGAGCGCTCTGTATAAATCCCTTCTACGCACAATATTACAATTGGTGATGTTATATAATAATACCAGCCCTGTATTATAATATACTGTCCCACTGCTGGGCACGGGCATCCTCTACTACCGAGAGGGTTAAGGCCTTAGTCCATCACGGTGGCCTAGTGCGGGTTGGTAGACTTACATACCTTCGAAGTTCTTATAAAGAACTTCATAGATATGCAGGTTTCCTCACGATGTTTTCCTTCACCGTATAAGCGAACGACACTTGATAAACAATACACACATAACTTTGAAAAGTCAGAGGTGTGTGCCTTGGGTTTTGAACCTCCGGACATTGCCTCAGCAGACCGTTCCATTCCCAACTAGGCTATCGTCTACTTGTATTTGGTGTTATATATTGAAACTAATTTTGAAGATGAATTAAAATTAAAATTGTTTGATAAAAAGTTGAATATAATGCAACTATATCAAGAATTGGCCATGAGACCTACACACGAAACGTACAACAATTGTAACACTTACACCTCGGCATCAATTTTTGACGACTTTCGCATAATAAAAGCTAAAACATAAAACACTGCAAATGTCTGACTAATCCCCATTATTCACGATATAACTATAATTAGGGGTGAAAGCACTAGTCTGTGCGAACAATGTCTGGCCCCACTGTGACATACTGACGATGATTGATGCTTGACTAACAGTTCTAGTCATTTCGAAATACGAATTACTTTTCTATCAATAGGTATTGCATCTTCTTGAATATTCGGCTGCAATTGCGAACGAATATATATTTCTTTATAAATAGTTTTGATTCATTCAGGTGTGTTCGTGTGTGCTTTTTTCGTATTTTAAATTGTCATCAACGTTTGCTGTTTTGCGATTTTTATGTTTTTTTTTTCAATTTAAAGATATAATTGACCGTCTTTAGTAATAATATCTTTGTAAATTTAACTTGCCTTGAGTAGGTAACGTCATAAGATACAAGATCGAAACATATGTACCACATAACGCTGTCAGTGAAGATCACATTTGTTACGTGACTTTCCCTAATTGCTCGCATTCATTTAGCACGTTACGCATTCGCCGACGCGTACAAGAATTTGTTCCCTACCAGCGTCTCTTCGTCGGCTAGCGTCTAATCGCCAGTTAATTACTCTCAAAACGTTATTTTTACAAGTCCCACGTCACCGGCCGTTGCGCCTGGCGCTGCTCACGGCCTTATCAAATCTACCGACATGTATAATGTCGCTTTTGTTTTTTTCGAAACGTTCAATTAGTTTTGCTGTATATTTTCGACTGTTTACTGTCAAATATGAGTGGTGTCAGTGTGTTTGTGTCTTATCCAAGAAGTTTATAATATAGCTACTGGAGGCCTCGGTACACACATTTTTGTGAAGACAAAAAAATTACCTTTTGAGCTGTCTTCTATCTCACTCACTCTTTAACCTATGTTGCCAAAGCTTACGGATTATTTCCCCACCCATAAAAAAATATCAATACCGTTATTGTCGTCTCAATCATATATATATAAATATTTCCAACATATCTTATATAATGATATAAGTACTATTTTCATTTCAGAATTATTCTTGTTGAATAAGATATCCTTAAGGTTTTTTATCCTTATTACATTTTAGTTAAACAAAATTTCCTCATTTAATTGGTAATTGCGAATACATATTTCGGCAACACTGTTATAAAACGTTAAGTTCGATGACAATATAGTTGTCAAATAAATGTTCACTTCGAAATTTTCTCTGTAATTATCTACAATAATAAGTGTGTTTTAGTGATATTTTAATGTGAATTGTGTAGTTCACGGTTGCAGAAATATTTGATATCCATAATTTAGTGTGAAATTCTACAGGTAAGTTTATTGTAATAAATATTGTGTAAATATTATAATTTTATCAATATTTATACGAATCGTAATAAAATACGTGAATATTTTATAAATGAACTGTAGAAAAACCTCGCTTAATGTGATTTGCTTTATATATGACTACTTTTTTCATATTAACGTAATGTTAAATGTGATTTTTTGTATTGTAAATAGTATATGTAAACAAGAGGCTAGGGTGACCATGGTGTAAGCTTTGGTGGACCGGTTTCACGATGGTGCTAGAGTATTTGTAATACTAGCCGCCTTACTAATGAATATTATAAAGCTTATTAATCTTTAAATAATCATCGTAAATAAAAACTGAGGATCAACAGTTACAATCGAGTTCTCAGTGTATCCAGCATTGATTTATTGAAACTTTTATTTAAAATAAAATCGAGTTTGTATTACTCTTTACAGATTTCTTAAAGATCTGGATAAGCAAAAACGTGGTTAAATATAAATACCATTAAAAGGTCAATTTGATGTCTGCAAGAATTACTAGTCTACATTTAAAGACAGAAGATTATGATTCTGAATGTGATAATGTGTCTTCTACTTCTCGGAATATGGCAGAAGATGTCAAAAATAATTATTTATTAACAGAAACTCATGCTGTAAGTATATTATTTTTTATCATTTCACTGGTATAATTATGATCCACTTAGACTTTATTATTTACTAGCTTTTGCCCGCGGCTCCGCCCGCGTGAATGTTTTTCCGGGATAAAAGTCACTGTTTATATTTTACTGGGATGAAAAGTGGCCTATGTGCTAATCCAGGACATGATCTACCCGTGTGCCATATTTCATCGAAATCCGTTTAGTAGTTTTTGCATGAAAGAAACATCCATACATCCAGACATTCTTACAAACTTTCGCCTTTATAATATTAGTAAGATTAGTAGGATAGGGCATTAAGCTTGCGACCCACCAAATTTTATAACGGCGGTACATTGGGTGATATCTGAGTGTACTAAATGGCACCTCTGCCTCTGTCTAAAATATATAGGTACTTAAATATATTATTATTGATTGATATTTACTTTTTACATTATATGTCAGCGAAATGAATATGAACCACCATTGAAACGTCAAGACTTGAAAGATTTCAATATATCAGTAAATGTGAAGACATCCCGTGAAATAAATTAGAAGAAATAAAAGAAAGTATTGCAGCAGAAGATGAAGAGATAAAAGAAGAAAATTAATGACAAGTTATTTCTTACTAAAGTTGTTCATGATTATACTTTACAGTCTGAAATTGAAAATATTTTGCAGTGAAATTTTGCTAACATTTGAGATTTTTTTAAAAAGTATATTCCAAGTAGCAAGCAAAGAAAAATTACATATAGTGATGACATAAAGACTTTTGTTTTAACATTACACCTTTAGTCGCCGAAAACAATTTTGTTTTTATAATTTCAAAGATTTATTTGCCGAAAGAGAGCACATTATGGTGATCTTTAGCAAACTTTAATAGTTTTGTTGGCTTCTTCACAGAAGTTTTAGAATATTAAAAATAAATTTAAGGACGAAACCTCACCCGCAGAATGTAGCGTTAATTTTTGATTCCATGGCTCTCAAACAAGAATTTATTTAGTATTGTAATTTGTAAAACATCCACGTGTTTATTACTTTTGCTATAAATATCTACACAACTTTGTTTACAATCAACTTACCTATGGAATTTCACACTAGATGTTGGATTGCAAATAATTCTGCAACCATGAATTACACAACTCATAGTAGAATATCTCTAAAACACAATATTTATTATAGTGGATAATTACAGAAAAAAAGTTCGCAGAATAGTCGCAAAAATTGTAAAATCACACAAAATAGATATTCGTAATATTTCAAAATTACTCACTGAAAATTAGGTTATTAACTTCCTAAATGTGTATTATTTTGTTCATGTATGATTGTTTACTTTTATGAGTATGTTTTTTATTTTTTTTTATTTAAATTTAACAATAACTGTAGTTCGATCCCCGGGTCGGGCAAAGTGATATTGAGTTTTTCTATTCAGTATCAGCTCGGAGTCTGGAATTTGTGTCCGATATGGCGATAGGCTCGCCCCCTATCACATCATGGGACGGAATAAAGGCGAAAAGTGGGTGCACTAGTTGTGCCTCTGCCTACCCCTTCGGGGATAACAGGCGTGAGTGTGTGTGTGTGTGTGTGTGTGTGTGTGTGTGTGTAGTTTTCATTTTTAAATATCCCAATGTTTTTCTGTCTAACCTTACAGTCTCCATATTTGGTTATAAAGGCCAGCAAACAACGTGAACATATCCAGTCGCAGGGGAAAGTAAAACATATATAATGTGAGGTTGTGTGCCGAGCAAAAAAAAAGCACGCCGGGCCCCGTGCGAAGCAAAAATTATTTTTTTTAACAGCTTTGTAAGTAAGGTGCCAAAAAACGGTCCCCCAAGGAGCTGCAAGATGCCCCTGTAACTGCGAGGCCCCAGGCGGTTGCCTGGTTCGCCCCCCTCCTCCAAGACCGCCACTGAATTCACCACCGCGTGGTGAGGTATTTTTTTATGTAAGTGGAACTAGTAGTTCCGAACTACTTACCAAAACAGTATGTAAATATGCCAATTTTGTTTGGAATAAACTTTCTAACTCAAATTATAGTTTTTAAATATCAACTATTACTAGCCGCTGTAGTTGGTTTTCATAGTTAATTTAAACCGCATTACTTTATAGAGATAAAAATAAATATTATGGTGCGATATCATATTATTACACACTCACACACTCACGCCTCTTATCCCCCGGGTAGACAGAGGTGCAATTAGTGCAACCACTTTTTGCCGTTATTCCGTTCCATGGTGTGATAGGGGGCGAGCCTATCGCCTTATCGTGTACAAATTACAGACTCCGAGCTGATACTGAATGGAAAATAATCACTTTGCCCGACCCGACCATCCCGGGGATCGAACCCGAGATCTCAGCATTGCAGTCGTACCATAATAGAACTACGCCACCGAGGCAGCCATATTATATCATATCATATTATTATGGACAGTTAATTATGTTACGTCCTGGTTTTGAAAATAAACCTTTGTCACTCTAAAGAGAGAGACAGCAGTTAACTGTGACGTCACATTTTATTCTTCAGTTTGTTAAACGGAATGAATAATCCATATGGGTATAAAATTCTTGGTCTTATCGCATCATCTTCACGTGTTTCAGTGTCATTGTGACCTTTGCGGAACGTGTTTTGCTTTTAAATAGCAATTTCGGTGCCTTGACACTATAATGTCAGTCATAAAAATATGACAGCGCGGTAACTTTCCTTTATAAATAGTTTTGTGTCAAACAGCTGAATACTTTCATTGAGACCCAAAATAGAAATGAAAATCTTGATTAGATAAATAATTTCATTAGGTAGGTACATTTATTATGCCATAAATTCATGTTAAACGCATTTGAAAAAGCATAACAATAATAATCGCATAGACTTCTTAAAATAGTTTCATTATACTCGTACTACCCCTAAATGATAACTGAGTCAGACTATCTTTATCATTTAATTTTGCCCATTATGGTAACATAATAACGTTGTAATTTCCTTGTCCACAGAGCCCCGGCGCGGTGACCGGCGGCGGCGCTGACGCTGCACAGTCGCGCGACGCGCTCGACGTGCGCTACTCACTCGCCGCGCTCGCCGACGACTACACCAAGCGAAAACACGTGGTACGGGTCACCACGGCCGCCGGTGCTGAGCTATTACTGCAGGTCAGTGGTCATAGTAATACAGGAAACATGGAGGAGGTAGGAGAGCTGTGGAGTGAGAGGGATTTTACTGGAAATGCTTATTTACTATGGTAAAACTGACAGCCAACTGTATATAAAGTTTGTTCCTGATGGTTATGTATGCAGTACGATTAGTGAGATTGTGCAAAATGAATGTCGTGTATCAGTCGATATGTCCTATCCCAGTGTTTTTCAAAGATGTTGAGTTGTCATTTTATTTCACCCTTACGGTATTATTCGTGTTGTGCAGGCCGAAGGTGCCGCGGACGCACAGCGATGGTTGGCGGCGCTGCGGCGTCACTCGGCCGAGCCGCCGCCCGCGGAGCCCGCGCCTGCGCAGACCGCGCCTGCGCCCGCACCAGCCTCGGCGACCGCGCCCGCGCCTGCTTCCCAACCCACCGCCGAGTGCCCCTCGCCGCTCCCCCCACAGCGCAGCAAGAAAATCAGCAGGAACAGGTCGCCCACTGGTAAGTTGACGTCAATTTTATAAAATAATAATTACAGGTAAGTATGTCCATCATCTTTAGATGTCATTATATTGCAGTTAATTAGAACTCTATTGTAGCTGCTTTTAGATTTGATGAGGATAATAACGTCGTGTCATTTCAAAACTGTAATTCAAGATAAGTACATAAATAATTTGCTAAGCAGGAAAAATAATTTCCAATATACAAGAAAATTATTGATCTCCTTCATTTGATATTGGATACATACAAGAAAAAGAGGAAGGTTTTATAATAGAATCGGAATAACTTACATATACATACACATACACTCACGCCTGTTATCCCCGAAGGGGTAGGCAGAGGCACAACTAGTGCACCCACTTTTTGCCATTATTCCGTCCCATGATGTGATAGGGGGCGAGCCTATCGCCATATCGGGCACAAATTCCAGACTCCGAGCTGACACTGAATAGAATAACTCAATATCAATTTGCCCGACCCGGGGATCGAACCTGAAACCTCAGCCTTGCAGTCGTACTATAATACAACTACGCCACCGAGGCAGTCCGGAATAACTAATTCGCGTTTTTTGAAATTATATACTATTTGATATTTCAATTTAGTTAATTGTTACTAAAATATCTGGTATTTATAATTTCATTACCAATATACCATATACCATCGTCAAGCCCCGCTACAGACGCCGGCGTCCGAGTACATAGGGTTTCCTCATACTATATATATGAGCATATATATGAGGGGGGTTTGACGCGTTAAATTATAACTGCTTCTTAACATAATTAATGAATTAATCGTCTATATTGCAGGCCCACCAACACCAACCCTGCCATCGTCGCCGAAGAACAAGACGTGGAAGGGGCGCATGGCGAAGCAACTCCGGCGCATGCACGGCGGCACCGCGGCCAGTGCGCCAGCGGCCGCCGCCGCGACCGGCTGGCTCGGCGCGCCGCTCGAGCGATGTCCTACCGACCAGGAACATCCTTTCGTGCCTAAAGCTGTCACTCTACCCGCACAGGCTGTTGAGGTATGTTTGGAAAATGTTGCTGTACATTATAAACCTAAAACTAAGTTTTTAAACTCTCGACTAGGTAATATTTACTGTAGATAAAGGGTTTCTTGTTTGTCTGATAAAAACGATATGCAGTTTACTTACGGCTTTTTTCAATAAACGTTCCCAATTTGATGCTACGATCCGCTTCTGAAGATAAACCAATCAAAATAATTCATTCGTAAGCATGTCAAAAAACTTTGTACTGATTGATCCATTATTGCGATGGATAAAACGAATGAGGCCATGTATTGGAAACAGCGGTTAATAATCGCATTAATTTTATTTACAAAACGAATTGTTACATTTGCAACCTGTTGCTTACTTTTGTCGGCATCTTTAGTGCTTACTGATCCCGAACCTCCTATAAACAGGTCTAAACCTTGAAACCTACATAATAGTGATTGTGTTCGGCAGGCATACGGTCTCCGCACGGTGGGCGTGTACCGCGTGCCGGGTAACGCGGGCGGCGTGGCGGCGCTGGCGGCGGCGCTGGACCGCGGACAGCCGCCGCCCGCGGGGGACGCGCGCTGGGCCGACGTGCACGTCGCCTCCAGCCTGCTCAAGGCGTACCTGCGCCGGCTGCCGGACCCGCTGCTCACCGCGCATCTCTACCCCGCCTTCATAGGTCAGTACTTTGTTCCCCAATAGGGTAGTTTCTTCTGTAAAATCAGAATAAAAATTGGTTGAAAACTAAAGCAGATTATTATTTGAAATATTGTTGTGAGCAAAAGTGGGGGCGTAGTGGGGATATCGCTTCATCTGTTTCGCACGCACGCAGCGTTATGGCTAGCGACTCTCGGTGACGTCACATTCTGCTGTTTCAGTTATTTGACAGATGCCCCTTCCACCAAACTTTATAACTCGTTTATATAAGCTTGTATTTAAAAAAATATTTTTCCTTTTGATTTTAGAAGACGTACATTTTTGTTAAATGTATTTAAAAAAAGTAGTCAACTACCCTATTCCCTAAGTACCCTAAGTGACCATCGGGACATTCAATCTTTCAAAAGTCGTATTCTAAGCTTTTTAAACTGGATTGAACTGGCTAAAAGCGAAATTTCGAGTATGTTTTTCTTTACATACTGTTATGTTGTCAAACGTAACTATGAATTCTCAGAAATTATTTTTATAGTGATAAAAGGAAATAATATTAAAACATCAAAGCGTATGCTGCGAACGATCAACCCATTAAACATTCGTAGAAAGCGCCCTGTTTAACATATTTACGAGGCACGACGCTAAATATAAACTGCACGGTTCCAGCGGCGGACAGATCTCCGGACAGGGCTCGCGAACTGAAGCGATTGGTCCACGCGCTGCCCGAGGCGCATTATGAAACACTCAAGTACCTGATCCAACATTTGCGCAAAGTGGTGGCGCACTCCGGCTCGAACAAGATGGAGGCGCGCAACTTGGCCATAGTGTTTGGTCCAACGTTGGTGCGCGCCGCCAGCGACGACATGCTCGCCATGGTCAACGACATGTCCAGTCAGTGTCGCATCATCGAGTCCTTCCTCACACATGTGAGTTACTATTTACGTCTATAAAATAAATTATCACTAATAAAAGTCGTTTAAAATGCCTTTATTTAACTTTCCTCAAATATATCCAAGCCATTGATATCCAAGTCACCACTGTATATTGACACGTGTTATTCCCATTCCAGTACGAGTGGTACTTCGAGGAGGAGGAGGGCGACCCTCCGATGGAGCCGCCGCCCTCCGCAGACGAGTTGTCGCCCGCGCCGGCGCCCTCGCGCGACCTGCTCATACACAACGTTAAGAAGATTGAAGGTACACTCACTGACTGCCTATTCGAGACCGCGAGTTTGACAGTTGACATTTGTTTTTTTTTTTAATTTTTATACTAGAACCTTATTGTGTGGGTAGGAACGACGATTTTTGCTTTTCTGACAGGAGCTGTCATGGTTGCATGTGACCACGCGGGCCTGAAGCGTTATCACTTTTGGTTGATCTCATTTCATCGTCGATTTCCTCTCATTATGGATCGAATTTCTATCCTATCGAAATTTTAGATTGCAGTAATGTAACATATATTAGAATCCTAGAGCTTAGTTACATATTCTTTTACCACATTTCCTGATTCATCTCAAAATTCCACCTTTTAAAGACTTTTTACTAGTGAAAAATAAAATCCTCCTAGCCAGTTTCGGCCACAGCGGCCAATCTCAACGGAGATCAGCCAGGTACGCAGGAGATATTATAGTGCACAAGTGTGTGCGCAATACACAGGTGCACTCGATATTCCTTCACTCTCATAGTCCGGTGAGACGGCAATCCGACATGACCGGAGAGAGATCAGGCGCAGGACCAACGGCTTTACGTGCTTCTGAGGCACGGGGGTATCACACCGCCAACTTCCTGACTCCGAGCTGCGACTGAGTAAATTTTAAGATGGAAAAACCCAGTCACAATTTTTTTGGCTCGACCCGGGATTCGAACCCAGGACCTCAGCGCGCAAATCGTACTCGTAATGCGAACGCAATACCACTACGCCACCGAGGCAGTTTTTACTAGTACCTACTCAACAAATTAACTTTCAATTCCAGGCAAAGACGTGTCAACAAGAGACATAGTATCGTCGATAATATCCGCTGCCAACCGCAAGATCCAGCGGAAGCCTCGCTCGAAGCCCTCCACGGACAAGAAGTGGGAGGACAAGCGTGCGGACACGTCGCCCGGGGGCTCCCCGCCGAGCTCGCCGCTGACGTCACCGCTGACGTCACCGCCCGCTCACCTCACCACGTCGCTCGCGGACTACGACGGCCTGCCGCACAGGTTCAACAGGCAGGACGCGGTCAACAAGTGAGTTCAATAAACAGTTTATTGTTGTATTAATTCTGGCTGCATAGAACAGTGTTTTTCAACGTGTGGGTCGCGACCCCCTGGGGGGTCACGAAGTCTCTATACGGGGGGTCGCAAGAAGTCACGAAAAAATACATGAAAAAGATAAGGGGGGGGGGGTCGCGAAATATATGTTCATACTGGAGGGGTCGCTTCATGAAAAAGGTTGAAAAACACTGGCATTGAACAATGACCAAAGGTGGTGAGGGCTGGTCGTAATCATAATGTCGGCCAAACTGCAGACCTTGCCAACTTTAAGGGAATCATAGTTAAGGTGGTTAAACTGGTGACTTTTGTTGCTTATGCTGACATTGTGTTATTTGTATTCCAGAATTGAGCTCGAGTCAATATCGGCGCTGGGTCGCGGGCGGCAGGACATGTCGCGACACGCGCATGCGCTCAATAACTTCTCCATTGATGGTGAATATCTCTATCATTAAAACTATGCACTGTTAGGATGCTATCAGACGAACAGTCCGACTGTTTGTCGACATGATAAGTAATGAGTCTTGATTTTAACCTCACGCAGGTTGAGGTTGATTGCCACCATGTCCTGGCCCGAATGCATTAACGTAGTTGATTATATTGACTTCGAATGGGCAGTCCGTGTAGAAGCTATCTTTACCACCCTTGATTGTGATGGTTCCACTTCTTTATGTGTCAACTGAATGTTCGTATTATGTATTTGTATTTATGTATCATTATAAATAAAGGTGTCTACTATTTGCCCCAATAGGTGTCCAGTACTGACGTCAGAGAGTAGACACAGCAATCCCTTTCTTTTGTCCACATTAAAAAAGGTATAGGAATGTGTGCGTGCGTTGTTGCAAGTGTGTGCGTGTACGCGGACGGGCATGTTGACGCGCAACGATCTTATTTGTTTACATGTGTTCTGTTCACCCGCGGCCTACAGACTCACTGCGAGGAGCCGCCATTGTGTGCGAATAGATGTGAACAAATACTCGTCTCGCGATACAAACTAACGCTTCTCTATAGCGGCTGCTGACATCACGGCTTGTCTGCTCGCGGCGCCGCCAGTCATCGCATCATCGCCGCTGTACATAACGATCATACATCACTCACTTAACTACACACAATCGTTTAACACGCTTACGTGACTCGTGTCTAACTGTTTACCGATATCATGCATGATTCAAACAATAACAAATTTGTTAAAGGAACCGGAGATTTGGTGTCATCTCTGACGAACACGTTCGACCAGAAGCTGCGCACGCTGAACAACTCGTCGCCGCTCGACGACGGCAGCATCCCCTACGCGGACGAGTGTCAGGACGAGACCGAGGAGGGCAAGTCCACCGCCAGCTCGCCCTCGGAGGGCAGTCTGCACAGTGAGCGTGACGAGCGAGACGAGCGAGCCGAGCGCGTGTCGCCCGCCGTGCGAGCGCACGAGCTCAAGGCGGCCTGGCTCGCACGCGACCACCGACACTCGTCCTCCAGCAGCGCCGACGAGCCAGACCGCGCCTGGCCGCGGAGACACGCGCGGGACGACGGCGACGACTCCGAGAAGGAGAACTGCGCCGCCGCGCCCGCCGGCCCGCCCGCCGCTCCGCCCGCCGCCCCGCCCGCCGCCCCGCCCGACGCCGACGACAAGCGCGAGTGCGGCAAGCGGAACAGCGCCGCGCTGGAGCCGGCCGCGCGACCCGACGGCGCCAAGCTCAAGCGCTCGTCGTCGCTGTCGCGCGAGGGCCGCGTGCTGCGCTCCGAGAGCCTCAACTGTCGCGACAACAACCGCCGCCGCGAGCCCGTCGCCTGGCGCTCCACCAAGCTGAAGCGCAAGAACGGCATGCCGGAGCGCGGCATCAAGCGCCGGCACACGGTGGGCGGCACCAAGGACTTCGACAAGGACGGGTGGTCGGCGCGACACACGCGCACGTCGTCGCCGGACCTGACGGCGGCGTGGCCGGCGCTGCCGCTGGAGTCGCACGTGTGACGCGGGCGCCGCGCCTCGCTCTAACGGCTCTCACTCCCTGCACGGTAGCTGTCCCCGGTGTCTATCACGTGGTGCTGTATGTATGTAGTTCCCCTGGTGCCTGGTGCCCCCTGGTGCCTGGTGCCCCCTGGCGCCTGGTGCTTCACTCCGCCGCCGAGAAACCGACGCGCGTTCCCCGCCGATGCTGACGGTTCGACACTTTCATTTTGAGAGAGGCTATTTTCTTTGATTCGATTCAATTGACTGAATAGATTAGGTCACAAATGTCTATATATGATATACGAATAAATATATAATACTCAAGAGTCGTAGCGCGCCGTGAACGCTGCGTTTCCGCGCGTTTCGATCGTTAATCACTCCGACTTATTGACTGTTCTCGTACGAAATGTAGGTTAATGCGATATAAATAAATATTAACGAAAAGATTCAATTAAATTAAAATGGATAGCAGTGCAATATGTTTTAAACATACTAGACGAAAAAGGAAGTATTTGATTGAATTGATAGAAACGATTATATGGAAAGTCTAAGCGAACTTAGCTCACTAAATAATGCCAAAGAATGATTTATGAAGCTGACGATATATTTGAGAATAGATGCATGCGCGGTGAGTACTAGGGCGACAGGAAGGATCGGTGATAGGGATGCAAGGATCGCAGGATGATGACCGACGCAACTGACAAACAAATAACCACACGAGGAACATTATCGTATTCACTATACTGATCACCGTATACAGAAACATGTCGCGAACCCGTACTGCGGCGCCGAGCTCGACTGAACGTTACGCGTTCCACACACATGACATACACTGATGTACGGCAGACTCCCCTTGTAGATGCTGAACTACTTTTGACGGAGTTGATGTGGAACCATGACTTGTAAACATTGCAAAAAGAGCATAATATAAATTTAATTTGTGCTACTAGTGTAGTTTACGCAAACAGTGACACGTTATTAGGTAGGACGCCCGCGGGCTTATCGTTTAAGCGCATTTCACCCGATGGGTAACATTATGACCACACAGTAACACCACTTAGCGTTAAGATATTTTTAAATAGCGACTATTAGTGTCCTGAAGTTTGCATAATGATTTCGATGCAATTATATGAATGCATACATCACCTACTTGCCTCTGCAATAGTTTTAGCTGATTCGAATTTTATGCACAATTATTATGAATTATATAATTACAAATTATAGTTACCTTAGTGTCAGCGTCTTGACAACAAAACTGTGTGAGTGTAGAGAAACGTTAATTAGAAATATGATAATGAATGAGTTGACAGAATTTGTGTATTTGATTTCAATAATATTGAAGTATATGTATAGACTATAGAGTAAGTGTTTAGCGTAGCGAGTGAGGAGTGAGGAGATTCGAGTGTAAATAATAATGAATGCAATACATGTGAGGGTCGGAGGCCCCGCTGTGCCGTGGGTACTCCGCACTCGGTACTCGTATATTATTGTTTGTAACACTATCGCAGTGATAATAATGAACGTGATCCCATTTAGATTTGTAAAAACTGTACATTTCTTTTATGATTAATTTATACTTGTTATCGTAGCTTTGTTGAATGCAATTATTTTTTATTGTTTTGTTTATTGAAGAGAAGTATTTTTAGGCTAAATTCAATTGTTATTTATTTTGTGAAAGCTATAAAAAGTAATTTGGCACAACATTTTTTATTTTAAATTTAATTATTCTTGTAAATATTTACGTCGGCGAATTAATGTTTTAGATTTTCATTCTTTAACTTTTTGAAAATTTTATACCATCTTTACGTTAAGACGATCTCAAGTTTGTTGAATGTTTGCAAAGCGTTCCTTTTAAAGTTTTATTTGTAAATATATCATTTAATGTAGGAACTGAATTTACTAATTTTACTGGATCATATTGTAGACAGTAGAGGGCAGGCCGCCTCACAAAAGACACGTCTCCCGGGACGGCTCGACGAAGCGCCTGCTTGCAACAGATTGTAATCAAATAATCTATTCATGTTCTTCGTGTAATCACCTATGAAATTCAAATAAACATCTTTAAAGACATTTTGCAAATATGGTTCAATCCAGATTTACAATATTTGTCATTGTGTATATTTTGGAACAATGAAAATAAAATATTGAATCAATTTAAACATTATCTTTGAATTATACCCCTAGACCTAGTACCGATATTCCTTAAAGATATTTTGATGGTTAAGCTCAATGATTGTGCGGGGGCTTCTGAGCCCCGCAACAACAGGAGAAGGACCGCAACAGCGGTATGCGCAGGGGCGGTTGCGGACGACAACTTAGACGTGAGTCGGAGGAAGCCCGCAGCCGTCCCTAATGCGCCGAAGATGGCCGTATAAAAAAAAAAAAAGCTCAATGATGTTTAAAGAAAAAGGTGTATGTTTATCATATATTGGTAAACAGTCTACAAGTGGCATACTAAAATTGAGCTAATTAGCACAATCGGACTTAGTATCGTTTCAGAATCTGTTAGAAGTCTAATAATTTTCGATAAAATATTCTATATAATGAAACAGAAGGGGCTTAAACTCTATTTTAAAATAAAACTACGGCATTTTATACAAATAAAATCCTCCTAGCCAGTTTCGGCCACGGCGGCGATTCTCAACGGAGATCAGCCAGGTACGCAGGAGATATTATAGTGCACAAGTGTGTGCGCAACACACAGGTGCACTCGCTATTCCTTCACTCTCATAGTCCGGTGAGACGGCAATCCGACATGACCGGAGAGAGATCAGGCGCAGGACCAACGGCTTTACGTGCTTCTGAGGCACGGCGGTATCACACCGCCGACTTCCTGACTCCGAGCTGCGACTGAGTTATTTTTTTAAGATGGAAAAACCCAGTCACAATTTTTTTGGCCCGACCCTTGATTCGAACCCAGGACCTCAGCGCGCAAATCGTACTCGTAACGCGTACGCAATACAACTACGCCACCGAGGCATTCTAGCCGGCGGTTATTGCTCTAACGTAGTGTTTATATTCTCTTTGGTTATTGCCGGCTAGCCGTCAACAACAAACAAAGAAATTCTCCTTTTACTCCTATATTCCAAAACAAAAACATTCTAAATTCAAAAGATCCATGCCACTAGCATTCGCCTCGTAGCAAGAAGGCTTAGCTCGGCTTCAAGAAGGCTGGATGTGGTACAGTGGAAAATGGCTGGACATGGCGGGATCCCTTTAGCTCGCCCACTTCTTTTTAAACTATTATTTTTTCGCATAATTGACTTTGCATAATATGTATTGGCATAATAGTACTATCGCATAGGGTCATTCGGGGCAACAGCACGCAGTGGGTAAAATTTCGCATGGTCAATATCTCGGCACCTATTGAGGGGGCTCAAACATTAGGTACACACGAGCCACCGCACGAGCCGAGCGAGCGTGCCGCGGTAGCGGCCGGCGAGTGCTTTAAGTCGTGCTTAAGAGACTTTAAGTCGTTTCCAACTCAGACAAAACCACACATGAATGATGCTTATTTATTTTTATGACTTTTGATATTCATGCTTTCTGACGTTAGTCATTCTGATGGTTGTGCTTTTTGTATTTATGCTTTATTTTATGCTAAATCAATTATGCGTAATGATTATTATTCACATTGATATTTAGGCTTACCTAAAGCTAAGATGCGTAACAATATTACTACAAAGAAATTTATGCAATCCAATAGGGAACCGGTCATGGCTGCTCAGCGTTGATAGCGCCTTGGCTGGCTGGCTTAGCATTGGCATCGCTTTGGCTGGCTGGCATAGCCTTGGCTGGCTGGCTGGCATAGCCTTGGCTGGCTGGCTGGCATAGCCTTGGCTGGCTGGCTAGCATAGCCTTAGCTGGCTGGTTTAGCGTTGGCATCGTAGTAGCTGGCTGGCATAGCTTTGACAGGACAACAATAATACTCGACTGCTTCGGTGACGTAGTTATATTACAGTGCGACTGGAATACGAAGGTCTCGGGTTCGATCCCCGGGTCGAGCTCAGTGGTATTGGATTTTTCTATTCAGTATCAGCCCGGAGTATAGAATTTGTGCCCGATATGGTGATAGGCTCGCCTCGGCTCGATAGAATTATAAATACTATGTATGAGAAAATATACTGTTCATGGGTGGTCGTATCGCTTACAATCAGGCGAACGGCATGCTCGTCTCGTCATTCGATGCCATAAAAAAAATTTTCCACATCATTTTCTTAATCGTGTACTTTTCCATATTTTTATAGCTATTCTGCAATTCGGAAGGGATACAAATCCAAAAATCAAAGAACATGATATCACAAGTAAATTATAATAAAAGCTATACTTTTTATGCAAAAAAATTCTTGGCAGATTTATTTTCGTTCTAAAAACGACCTCATTCTAAGCTACCTTTTAAGTGTTCAAAAGGTATTTTCGTTATAAAATAAAACACACTTTGAAATAAACACTTTATTACGACAAATACGCATACTCAATCATACATGAAAGACAATATAGATCGAATATTATTCCGAAGGTATATCAACATTGTACCAAGGTTTCCATTACATTTAAACAGATTTGAATGAATTGCTACACACCAAGCATTAGATCTATAAAGAGAAATTATTCCTTGTAAATACAAGGTTATGAAGATCCATTTACACGAGATAAATTCGGAAAAACAAGATGGAATGTTTAGACAAGCACGTCCTCAATACACAATGGATATACAATGAGCTTTGTATACTGTATTTCATTTGTTGCCGAAAACGATGAAAAGCACCCTGTAAATTATGTAAACATTTAGAAATAGGAATAATTAGTTATTCTAATAAAACAGATTACAGACCCTTACTGGTGCAATTACTTTCATCGATATTAAATAAAACCACATAATATTATAGCTTTTCTCATAAAGCAAGCATCTCAAATTATACACAACTTATTCAATCATTCAAAATGAATTGGACAATACAGCATGCCAACTTAAAAGCGAAACAAAGATTATGTATCTATTTGATTGAATAGCTCGGATGTTATTTTGCAAACATACGATGTGTTCTCAGGGGGGGGGGGGGGGGGTGTAAAAGACTCTCACTATGTTTGTTTAACTCCGCCTGCTCCTGAGAATAGTATTCTTCTATTCACCCTTTTGGCCAAAATTTTCAACATAACTCGTGTTGAGACTCATTTAGGTGGATCAATTCTTGCTAGCAATAATACGAAATTATTGAACATGAGTAATAGCGAGGCCATTCTCGCCCGCGTTGACGTATACAAGTCTTGACAAATGTTTAAAGGAGATTATTGCTAGCAACCATTGCGTAAAATTATTGCTCCGTCTAAATGAAACTTAAGCTTATAGCCACGCTATCAGACACAAAAAAATCGTTTTTCAAAAATATTATTACGAAAGCAATTGCACCATAAAATATGAAGTTCTTACACTAGAAACATAAAACACACAACAAGCAATCCACACGTTTGAACTGTTCAGTCTACGCGAACTAAGCGATTCAATAACATAGACAATGAGTCTGCCAGAACACACAGACGGCATCTATATACATAATATCAATTTGAACTATTACAATAAGTAAGCCTTGAGGCAATACATTTTGGGGACAAGAAAAGAGTTTTATACTTCCATAGATTTTTTAATTTTTTTTTAACAATTAAATTACGTGTTGGGAAAAATAGTGGTAATACTTTAGTTTTATGTCAAATTTCGATATTCGATATGCAATTTTGTTTAGATATGCGTCTAAGGGCTTTTTTAAAATTTTAGACAAAAATTTTAGACCTAGAAAGTTTTAGTATGAGGCATTTAATTACTAAACAATTTGATATTGTTCTAGAATAACGGGCTTTCTCATTACACATTTCTTGACCCCAAAATCTGCCATATAAATAGAGAAATGCGTTTGTAGAATCAACACTAGATTGGCCTTGTTGGCATTATGAAGGAACAGGACATTTAATGCCTGGACTGGACAGCATAACTAGAGCAAACTACTACTAAACATATGCAGAGAAAATGTGACCTTTTGCTTTTAATTATCATAAACATTTGAGACATTAAAACGAACCTTTAGGTGTTATTCTGCACGCAGTTTAAGACTGCAGACAACAAATGGTTGCATTTGTAAGTTAATTTAGTCGCATCATTAACGCTGCTTTTTACCGCTCCAGCCATGTTAAAGTGTTGTGTCGAGTTATCGATGATGTCCCTCGGTCTTTACTTGTGTATGGAAGTTCACCTTATGGCATTTTGAATAGTGCTAAGAATGAAGGACAATGTCACTTGCCTATATTAATCTTTAAGTCCCTAAAAACCGTTTTCCGAATTGTCTTTGATTTTTATGATCATAATCACAAATTAAAATTAAAAACGTATATTTCTAAACTTATTAAAAAAAATAGTAGTATCTCTTTTTTTTTCAAAGAATATCTTTTGTTATATTTTTATAAGACCTAATAATATCTCATTGGGTAATAAATAAATATCAATTTACAACTAAATAATAATTCAGTTGACATGGCCCAAACGTCAACTCTGACTCAAATGAGAGTAAAGTCTGCTAGTCCAGTTGGAATAGTATCTACTACTGCGTGAGAAAAAATACTAAACATTTATTCCTAAACGAAATTCTAATCGAAATGTACTACATTGTCATTAAATATAACCTCAAAAATATCTACTCGGATACCATATTTGATACCTTTTACACCCTAACATAAATAATACTTTTGACTTTTCTTAAGCGTTCACTACACACTGGAGTATAACATCATAAAATATAGCTTAATATTAAACTAACACTGCTTCCAATTCAATCTACGAACATAAAAGTAACATATTGTGAATGAATATCACAATCGCACGCACACATACAAACATAAAATACGTAAAAACAATCACGCATCTGTAATTGTACTGCAAAACAATTTAAAAATCGTGCCTAAAAATATTTAATTTTAAAGAGATCGTTATTTTATTGAGTCTTCAACTAATGCCCGCTACAAGCTGCACTCATACTGCCTCCATAGAGGCACACATTCATTGTCTAAAACTAAAATTATCAAGTTGAACTATGAGAGGAAAATTAACTGAAAAAATGCAGTTGTTTGAGACGTTTACTTTGGTGCCACCTTTTTCGAGATAATATTATGGCAGCGCTGTTTCGAAATATAGTGGACATTTGCGCACTAGATACCTTGAGAAATAAAATATCACAAACAGACATTTTCAATAACGACCGCAATCTTAGTCTTCGATCGGATCCCGAAAATAAACCAATCAAAATGAGTCATTTATAAACATGTAAAAAACCTGTTCTGTGACCTTACAATATGGCAAAAAAAACAACCCGTAAAACGATGTCGTTTAATTTTCATGTTTGTGATTGATCGAGAGATCAATACGTCAGTCACGTGTTAGTCTCTCAACCAATCACAAAACGAAACTGAGTCGTGTCGTATTTTTTGCCGCATTCCAAACCCACTGATTGGTCCATTTACGTGATGGATCGAAAATACTATTAAGATAGTTTAGTAGAAACGGCCGTACAGTAGACTGATAGTTCACGAACGAAAGATTAAAATTATAATATTAGCAAACTTTCATTCATACAACAAAGTGTACCAGTCTGTCTTTACATTAAGAAAGGTCCAAAGGTCGCACTAAACAGAAAAAACTGGGCTTTTTGTATTTTAAAGAAACGAAAATATATGAATTGAATTACAACAAAAATAATCCTTTTCCATGATACATTTTGCTAAACAGTCTACATCAATGTCACTGAAAGAACCGTGTATTTTGCTAGAACTGTAAAATTTCAAATGCGAACGAATGAAAACTGTAAAACAATATTTCTAAGTCAGAACGAAACCTCTCATAATGTAGTTCATAATTAAAATGTAATAAAACTAAATAGGCCCTTCCAGTGTTTTCATAGCCTATCAAAAATAAAAACTAAATAAACGTCGACATAAGTAGAGCAAAATTCTTAGGTACATGCGTATTACTTACTGATTGGCTGTTATTCGTCTTACTCCCGTTCGATCGACTCTGGCAAATATGCCCCGAGTATATTATTGTTAGTATTCATACTTCTCTCACTAATTGTCAAACGCCGACTTCCGAACGCAATGACTTTAGATTGTTCCATTTTCGGGCATACGAAAAGTAACCCCAGTTTCGAATAAATAAGGACGCAAGTGAAACGAAACTAACTCTTCGCTGCTGTCCCTTGTCTGAATATAACACACTGTAATATATTCTTACTATTCCGCACCATACTATTATAGCCCCCTTCTGAATATGCTAATAAGAAAACATAAATAAATTAGGTAAATACGATATTAGTTTTAAATAATTTTGTGCTTATAAACATTATTTTTTGCCACGCCTAAAACCAGTACATCCAATTGAGCCATTTGGTTAAAATAAACTGGAAGCTTCCATTCCACAGTATCGATATTAGTAATCGATACTATCGATATTTCGAAATAATAAAATAACGATAGCCCGTAGATTGAAGCACCTCTAGGGAGGTCAATGGTAATACTCGCGACGGTAGTAGTCTCGGTAGAAGGGCGGGTACGTTTGGGGGCGGGCACGTGGTCAGTCCATGTGTTGGGGAGGCGACGAGCTGGTGGCCGAGTGACCGGAATGTCCGTTCAGACCGGAAGGGCCTGGGACTGGGCTGTTGGCCAGGTGGTTCGAGTGGGTATGCGTAGAGTGGGTGGGGGTGGGCGGCACTGTGGGCGGGATCCACGGCTGTACGGGAGGAGTGGCCGGCCGCGCCTCCTCACCCTCCAGGCCACCGCCTTCCAGCGATAATGTGTTCAGCAACATATCGAACAACGTGTCCTGCAAACAAACATGCCTCACCGTCGTTATCGTGCCACGTTGCAATCAAAATGACATTAATGAGTGATCAAAATAAAGACAGGTCGCAAACTAAGCACAAGTGTATATATAAATCAAAACGGAGGCAGCTGAGACATTATGACTACTTTGACTACACACCAAATCTGTATGCGACCGGTTTAAATAGAGTAGTATTCCACATAGATACCATAAATATAGATTCCAGACCATAGATATTCGATAGAGACCATGTATGAAAAATAGGTGAGGTGCGTGTGTATAATGCGTTTGTATTTACGTTGTAATCCGAAAAGAGCTCGACCTCGTCATTGTCGCTGACGGAGGAGACGGAGGGCCAGAAGTCGTGCAGCGACACGTTGGACACCGGCGAGAGGGCGGCGCGCTCCGGCGTGCCCGGCGGCGTCATAGTGAAGCCGGGCAGGTGGCCTGGAATAACAACGGTTTTAAGTATTTAACCTATCCAGACTAACTGGCATAACGAGAAATTGTGATTCAATTTTTTTATAAAATTTTGCTCAACCCCTCTGACAGCTGTCATTGAAATCACGTGTAAAATTATGCGGAAAATGTGGTACTTATTGTTGCAACTGTAGTAGTAGTAACGTTATATTTAATTTATTTATTATATTAATATCAACGTTGATTATTTTCTTCAAAATATTATTAGTAAGACACCATTTATTACATTCAATTTTTTTTATCGATAATAATTGTAACATTAATCGATACTTAATCGATTTTATTACAGCAGGATTTAAGCTAATTTTTACAAAGTATAGTGTGTAGGTTTTGCTTTTATGTATTGATAGTTGTTTGTATGCAAGGTGTTATTATGTTATAATAATTGAACAGTATATAATAATAATACCAGCTCTGTATTATATACTGCTCACTGCTGAGCACGGGCCTCCTCTACTACTGAGAGGGTTTTAGGCCTTAGTCTACCACACTGGCCTAGTGCGGATTGGCAGACTTCACATACCCTCGAAGTTCTTATGCAGAATTCTCAGGCATGTAGGTTTCCTCACGATGTTTTCCTTCCCCCTTAAAGCGAGCGAAAATTGATAAACAATACACACATAACTTCGAAAAGTCAGAGGGGTGTGCCTTGGGTTTCGAACCTCCGGACATTGTCTCGGCAGACCGTTCCGATCCCAACTAGGCTATCGTCCACTTGAACAGTATATTGTAATAGTATCACCTGTCGCGGCGCGGTGCCGCAGCTGGCCGGGCGACAGCGGCGGTGCGCGGAACGAACGACGTGCGCGAGACATCGGCGCCGCGCCCCCCGCCGAGCTCGACACGCGCCGCTGCGTACCACCACCACCACCACCACCACCACCGCACGCGCTGCTGCGGCTGCTCCAGTTGCGCTTCGGACCTGCACCATCACACACAACACTCCGTTACTGTTGAAAAGCTCGCTTTTACGGCCAGTTTTTTATTGTTACTGGCTGGTTTCACAGCGAAAGTATAAAAAAAAAGTGTCGTTACAACTTTTGGTCTTAATTTTTTCCTTCTAGCCCCTTTCGCAATGCGCGATAAGAAACTTCGTTCCAAAAAACAATATTCGTTAATTGAGTAACCGTGTTTGGAATGATGCGGCGTGAGTCCGTTGATACGCATCAGGTTGAGCAGCAGCATGTCAGTGTGCGCGGCGGTGGAGAGCTGCGGGTCGTCGTCGCGGCGCGGGGGCACGGGGTGGGGCGTGGGGGGCAACGGCGCATCCGTCCCGGCGGGGGTCACGGCCCCCCGGCCTCGCCCCGCGACAGCCCCGCGCCCCTCGCGCGACGAGCGGCCCGCACGCAGGAGTCGCGACAGTGCATCCACGTTCGCGCCCTCCGAGCATAGGCCGTCCACATCGTTCTCGCCTGGAAGTAGGGAATGTAATATATTCAAAATTAATATGTGCAAACAAAATAAACCTATTAACACACACATCCGTGACGGGTCAGTATTTTTTAAAGGCAAGCGGAAATTGCTAATGTGGGTTGTAGACCAAGAACACAAATGAGCACGAGTGGACGCAAACGAATGTATGTGGATGATGTATGAGAGTCTAGCTCGCACGCGTTCCCGACTGGTGAGAACTACTCTTTCACGTTCACTCGCATTCATTCACTCAGGTTGCACCCAGCATAAGGTATGGTGCATGAAATAAAGCCAAAAAATAAAGACACAAAATCGTCAAAGAAAATTTTATATTTTTTTTGAGATATTAGATTTTATTGTTCAGCAGGAAATGTGTGTAAATAGTATTTTTACATAAGGAAACAAAATAGTTAATGCTATTACTTACTTACTATGCCATAGAAGGTGGGATGGAATTGAAAGGATGTAGGAAAGCGCTTTATTGTTTTATTATTATTTCACTTTATTCGAATGTGTTTAAACATATAATTGGAAACAAAGAACAAGAAACGAATTCTAAAAATAATATTAAAAAGTTTATCCCCATTACACTGCATCATATTTTGTACAGCAAAAAATCCAAATTTCTAAAACAAAGTGTGTATTTCCCAATGACAAATGAAACAATACACGTAATATAATATTAAAAACAAAATCAACAATTGTAGTAGTGTGTTTATTGTCGACCATGGTGTTCGCGTGCGTGTGCGTATGCGTGTGTGCAGTGTGTGTACCGTCCTCATGCGGGTCGGTGTGCGGGTCGGTGCGCGGGGCGGCGGTAGGGGCGCGTGCGCATGCGCGTGTGCGTGCGCGTGTGCGGGCGCGTGTGCGGGCGCGTGCGCGTGTGCGGCGCGCACCACGAGCACGACTCGCTCGCCGCGCTGCACGACGACGCCTCTGCGGACCGACCCGCACGTTAGGGAGGGAGGGGGGACGGGAGACAGGAGGGGGGATACAGGATAAGGTAAATGATCGCAAGGGTACATACACGAGCACAATCTTACCCAAATGTTCTTATAATGCATCCAAACATAACTAACACGCTCGTATACAAAACGCTCGCTATTAGTGCGCGTGCATCTCTCTCTCAATCTCACTCGAGTGGCTCCAATGTTATCCTGACACATACTCAAATCACAACATAAATCAATTTATTTAACGAGCAAACTGAAAATGAATGCGCGTAAACTACACGCACGCATCTAGTAAACATACACGCAATTGTTGCAGAAGAAAAGTACGCGAGCGACGTGTTCGGCATATTTGAATGTATCCTAAAATTAAAATATCTGCGCATTGCATTTAGATGAATTTTAAGGGCTCTGCATATGTCTAGAAATTGTCTACACGTAGCATAATTAACTCACCAGACATGGTTTCGTCGTCAACATCGTTCTCCTCGTTGGAGTTCTCGTCTACATGCACTGCTACGCTATTGTCATCAGCAAATGCTTCCAATTCGCTGAACATCAGTTCCTTTATGGGACAAACATTATTTATTATAATAATTACATACAAATAAATAATTCATGATGTTTTTTTTATAATCAGCATATCGCGAGTTTCGACAAACATAAAACATATTTCTACACAACAAAAATACACACTTGCAATTTTTTTTTATTTATCGAAGGCTCGGCAAAGTGGCTTCACTGCATCTGATGGTCAATGAAGTGAAGCCCAAAAAATAATGTCGACCGATAAAAATAACTTGCAATTAATTTGGATAAGAACAGCCCTACATTTGTCGTTGTTTTTTTTTATACAGGCATGGTAGAATTAACCATCTACACTTGATAGCACGCGGAGAGAGAGGTCTGGACACTATCTAGATAAGGTGTCTATTGATGAACAATAATTCTTTCATCAGTCAACACTATGAACCGGATATATACAGAGGGTGCGTTCCACTAAGCGTTCACAATGCCCAAAATACTCTTTTGGCCGTTCCACATGGCGACTACGATCGTTGCGGTCGCAGCGAAAACGTCATTAATGACATCATAACTCACGCTCACGAGAAGTCCACAACGATCCATCTCTGGAGGTGGGTCGAAGTGAGCGTTGAGAAAAATAGCAAAGTTGCCAAAACTAAAAAGTCGAAGTTTTCTATTTTCACGATTATAATTTTCTAAAATTGTATTCCATTCTTCATCTGAACTGGATGAACTAGTACTTTCGACAGTAATAATGCTTGCACGCATCATCAAATAACCTAGTGTTGTCGCTAAAGACATTTTGAATCTATTTTAATGTAAAATAATTGAATACTTTGAAATTACATATAAAAATTTAATTATATATTTATTTTTCGACATAAACCAACTTCACTTATAATTATTAAAATTTACACTTAAAACTCATTAAAACTTAATAATGGTAGCCTAACCTATTAAAGCTATTGCTTTATTTTTTCTAGCTCGCCATTTGTATTATTTCCTCAACGCCCAAAACGCTCCACAATCCATTCCACTTGGGTTTACGATAACAACGCTCAGGACATGCTCAGGGCTTAGTGGAACGGGAAAACTCCTGGTCGTGAGCGTGATCGTCGTGAGTGCTTAGTGGAACGTAGCCAGAGTGACTTGGGAACGCGGCACACTTACGTAGGCCACTATGGTGGGTTTTGACCTTATGTACAGTCAGCCACAAAAGTAGGTGAACAAATTAAAAACTTCAAAACGCATCTACGTGTTGACTCCCGTCGAAATACTCTTTATCCTTTATCTAAAATAAATTTAGCCCCGTGAAGTATATTTTACGACTACGACGACTATGACGACTACGTACGACTGCAAAGCTGAGGTCTCGGGTTCGATCCCCGGGTCGGGCAAAGTGATATTGAGTTTTTCTATTCAGTATCAGCTCGGAGTCTGGAATTTGTGCCCGATATGGCGATAGGCTCGCCCCCTATCACATAATTGGACGGAATAATGGCGAAAAGTGGGTGCACTAGTTGCGCTCTGCCTGCCCCTTCGGGGATAACAGGCGTGAGTGTATATGTATATATATGTATGTAAGTATATTTTAGTGAAGAAAATCGATTAATAATTCAGATGCAAAAGTTTAAACGCGTTTCGAAATTTTGAATTTGTTCAGCTACTTATGTTGCTGACTGTACAGTGGTGGCTATCGTTACATATCGTACCACTAGCACCAGTTGCTATAGATACGACGTGCCGTACTCACGCCGGTGTCGCTGCTGGACTCGGAGGCGGCGTGCACGGTGTGGGTGGTGTGCGTGGTGCTGGCGCCGTCCACATCGGACGCGCCGGCCGCCTGCCCGCCGTTCAGCTCGGGGGACGATATCGACGAGCACAGCACCACGTTCGTCGACGATGGACCGGCTTCGGTCACGGGGCTGCTCGCTACCGCTGTTTAATTATACTTTGTTGTATTTTTATCGACAATTGTATGTCTATGTAGTGAAGAATATTAAGTATTCGTTAATTGAATCTGAATTGTGTTTCAATGTATACTTTATATCCTATCACATTCTAGTATTCTTTTGACAAAATTATTATGTTTTTGTTTAATCGATAAATAACCTCTTAAAGTATAGACAAATAGTTGACTGTTTGTATACATCGATCCAATACAAAAAGAAAAAATATTTATCGATATTCAAATTTTAACAACGATCGATTATAATCGATAATATTACCGGTCAAGGTGGGTTCTTTGGCGGGCGCGTGCTGTTTGTCTGGTCGCGGCTGCTTGTTGGCGAGCTTGCTGGGCACGCGGCTGGGCGCGTTGGCGGCGCTGAGCAGCGTGTGGAGGCTCACCAGCGCCATGTTGTCCGAGCCGGGCACGTGCAGGGAGTTCGCAGACCTGGAGGTAGTGGACTTGTATCGTTTATATTAATCATATATTATTGAATATTAAAATAAAAAAATATAATAACACAAGCCAGCATAATAAGGTAGTAAGACAATTTTTTTAATGTATGCCATCCAAAATCTAACGAAAAAATATTTTTTTTAAATTGGGGCAATAATTATTAGTAAGTTATAAAGCTTTGAAATTTGGTGGAAGAGGTAGTGTCAAATAATAGTAATATTCCACTGTGACGTCGACGAGATTCGCCGGACATAACGCTGCGTACGTGCGAAAGAGATAGTGCGATATCTCTTTTCCACTCCACTTTTACCCACAACAATATTTCAAATATGAATAACTGCTTTATTTTTCAACCAATTTTGATACTGATTTCACAGAAGAATTTCTTTTTTATATCATTTTCTGTTACACATAAAATAATTTAGAAAATCAAACATACAAAAACTACCCTATTATATCCATTGGCGAGGGATAATCATCTCTCATTCCGCTTACCAACAGCTACAGTGAGGTCACTTTGAGGTCCCCATAAAAAATACTTACCGTGAGGTGGATGGTAACTTACCGTGAGGTGGATGGTAACTTACCGTGAGGTGGATGGTAAGTTGTAGGGTGTGAGCAGCGAGTGTGGTCCGGTGTGACGCCGGTCGGACTGCGCGAAGTCTCCGTACGCGAAGGCGCCCTGCTGAGACGACACGTCGTTGTTGCGCGTGTCCTCGAACATCGCCGTGTTTAGAACGTCAGCTGAAACACAATATTATTACCGATAACTGTTTTGAAATATTTATTCTAGGATCAAGACTCTTCAAGACATTTTGTGAAATTTAGTCAATTCCAAAGAAAATACCTAGAACTTTACATTGTCACATACATATATATATA
Organism: Lapara coniferarum; assembly: GCA_949316025.1. Taxonomy (NCBI): domain Eukaryota; kingdom Metazoa; phylum Arthropoda; class Insecta; order Lepidoptera; family Sphingidae; genus Lapara; species Lapara coniferarum. The sequence goes on along the minus strand of OX438919.1, from coordinate 40,498,817 downwards.
CCCACGCCTGTTATCCCCGAAGGGGTAGGCAGAGGCGCAACTAGTGAGAAAGAAAGAAAGAAAGAAAGAAAGAAAGAAAGAAAGAAAGAAAGAAAGAAAGAAAGAAATTGTCACAATATACGAAATTTACTATATTACAGTTTTAAAATTTGATCAGCAACTAAAACTGAACATATCTATACTTTTTAAGATTCTAGTAGTACTACATAGTAGTATACGGAATTATACGGTACTAGCTTTTGCCTACGGCTCCGCCCGCGTGATTGAGTTTTTCCGGGATAAAAGTTCCACTTTATATTTTTCCGGGATAAAAGTAGCCTGTGTTAATCCAGGACATGATCTACCCGTGTGCCAAATTTCATCGAAATCTGTTCAGTAGATTTTGCGTGAAAGGCTAACAAACATCCATACATTCTTACAAACTTTCGCCTACATTAGTAGGATAAAGGATTTCATTTTTATTTTGTATAGGTACCTGTCACACTATATCAATACTATAATATCTGACCAGAATTGGGCAGCCTCGGCGTGGGCATGAGGGTCTGCGGCGTGTACTTCCACTGGTTGGTGAAGACGATGGAGTCGCTGAGGCTGATGCCGTCGACGGGGTTGTTGTGCGCGTGCTTGTCGTCTTGCGGGGGCGCGGGGGCGGTGGCGGGGGCGGGGGCGGGGGCGGGGGCCGCACGTGTGGCCGCTAGCGAGTTGCGAGACATCTCCAACGAGAGACGCTGGGGAACACCATGTATTTACTTTTGTAGTATGCACAAAAATTGGGTCATTCAATGAGATCACCATGAAGTCAATCCATATTTTTAAAATTCAGCCGAGCTTCTGTTTTAAGGCGTCTGGGTGGGTACCACCGCAATGTCAATTTCTATCGCTAAGTAGCAGTGTGCATGCACTGTTGTGTTTCGGTTTGAAGGGAATCGTAGCCAGTGTAACTACAGGACATAATGACGCTTAACATCTGATGTCTCAGTATGATGAGCGCAATAGAATGCCACACAGTACTTTGTAACTCAAGCTGCTGAATGATATTTCTACTCTTTATGGGTGGTCGTATCGCTTACCATCAGGCGAACGGCATGCTCGTCTCGTCATTCGACGCCATAAAAAAAGCTTTAGAAACAAATTACTAACGGATTCAAAGTGATTATGATCATATAAGTCTACATTGTGCACGAATTTGATTAATTATGAACGTACCTCTTTGAGATCATTAATCTGCAACACGTGTTGGTTCTGCATGGTGATGAGCTGGTTGATGTACCACTGCTGGTCGCGGCAGCGCTGGTAGAACGTCGGCGGACGCACTTGGAACCTTTAGTGGGAGATCTATTATACCAACGCAATCTATATTACACTGTATTATAAACATATTTATTCATATTTTCGCTTAACACTATGAAGTAAATGAATAAGTCTTTACGATATTATAATCAGAGTAACATAAAAAACAATACTGGAATATATAAAGTCTATACATCTTTGTTCGAAATTAGTAAATCTATAACCAACTAGCTTTGCCCGCGGCTTCGCCCGCATGAGTAAGTTTTTTCGGAATAAAAGTCTTCCTTATATTTTTTCGGGATAAAAAGTATCCTATGTTACTCACCAATAATGTAGCTTTATATTGGTGAAAGAATTTGTAAAATCGGTCCAGTGGTTTTTGAGTTTATCCATTACAAACAAACAAAAAAACAAATCTTCCCCCTTTATAATATTAGTATAGACATATAGACTACAATCCCCCACCACAAGTATTACACTGACCTCAATATAAGCGTATCTGTCTCAGGGTTGAGATACCCCTCGCTCGCGAGCAGGTCCAGCCTGAAGAACCTGTTGTAGCCCCAACACTCGCCCACTTCGAAGTCGGAGGCGAACTCGCGCACGATGTTCTTGGTGGTGTCACGTGACACCTGGTGCAGCATCTCCACGCGGTACTCGTACCTGCGCACCGAACGTCACATCGCAACCGTAACGCGCGCGTTCACGTTACCAGCAAGTTACGGAAACGCAACAGATGCCACTAACAGAAAGCGTATGCACATGCATGAGGTATTCGTTTTTATTAGCAAAGACATACGGTATAACTTATACCAAATAGTAAGAATATGTCCAAAAATGGGCCTTAAATTCTAACCATAACAGTTTATATATATTTAGATAACTCTTAAAACTATCCTTTTACCATAAATCGTTTAAGTTTAATCGTTTAAAAAAAGTTAATTTTGAATTGAGGTCTAAAAATTTTTTTTTAATACACGATCCAAATTATGCCCCTTTAATAACCTCTAAATTTGAGCCTGGTTAGATTTTGAAACCCAGCACCCATACAAAAAGTAGACATCTCCTTTGACGAATTAATGTACTACTCCCCGTACTGAGCAGTGACTGATCACACAAAAGACGAATACTAGTAATAGTAATAGTTTTTTGTGTGTATTATTTATTGTTAATCAACCTCACAGTCCTTCAATATTATTAATATTCTCATGAAACTATATCATTCTTATGAACGGAAATATATTTTTCCCATTTATCGATAAATTTCTCATGCCTGTAATAAAAGTATCAGTCTTACATAGCGAAAGAATTATCTTGACTAGGTGACATATACTAAAGACAGAATCCGAGCCTTGTTTTCGTCACATATCTATTAATGGATCACTTAAATCATACTTTGGTAAATAATGAGTTTATCTGAAGAATAATACTAAAGTATCTAATCCGACCAAAATATACATACTGCATGTAGTTTTTAGATTTTCCATGGAGACCCTAGCAAACAATGCCAACTCTAATAGAGAGAAAGATTCCAACAACCATGTATAGCTATGTATGATTCTGATGAGATAGAAAGCTACCCATTTATAAGTTAGCACACAAAGTCGACGGATCGTGTAAAACAATTCCATAGTTTCATCACAAAACATCACCACAATTATATTATTTAAACTGTCCATAATCGTACAAAACTCTTATGAGATCAATATTTAGGTATTATCGATTGTAAGGAGAAACACAAAATTCTTCTTGTAACTTAAAAAAAAATGTACAATAAAGTTGCCCATTAGCAAAAATATAGTTTTAAATTTTATAATATTGATTAATGGTAATAATTCTGTTTAAAAATGTCAATAATTTATTTATATACATATTTTTCATTCTGTATATCGTTTTGTGATGAAACATGGTGTTAGCACATGATGTTGTGATGCTACATCTAATGAACAAATGCGTTGTCTGTCTGTAACGACCGGTACTTACCTCTTGCCTACCCTTAATTTAGCAGTGCTTGCAATAATGAAATACTATAATATTATTTGAATATTTCATAGAGTACAAAATGTGTAAATTTTTTATAAGGTCATTGATTAAAATATTAACGGTAATCCTTCCAGTGCAGGAACTAAAGTGTAGCATTACAAGTGCTTCAGTTGAGTGGTGTTCAACAAATTTTATCTATGTAAATAATATTATGACAAGGGACAGTGGTGGGGTGTTTCTAAGAATATATTGTTATTGTATTCAAGGTCCATAAGAAACATTATAATGATCATAAAGTTCATAGTTTCTGTTATAGATGTTGATATTTAAGGGCCTTACGATTTTTTTTATGAAACTATGTTATTCTAATGAATTAGAGTTCATTGTATATTATATGATCACTCAGGCAATTGCACACTGAAATGTGGTCAAAAGTCCAATAAAATATTAAAAATATATTCTTCAATACCCTTCATATATTGAAATAAATTATATTTCTCAAACTATCATTTTTTTATTTTCAAACCCCACCACCAAAAATCGATAAAATCCAAAAAAAAACACTTAAACCATAAATCTATAACAAGAGTGTAGTTACTTGGACGTCTCCGGCAGGCCGGCGCTGAGCTCTAGGAACACGGAGAGGTAGTTGCCCCTGACGACGCCGTTGCCGTCTGGGTAGACCTTGAGCCGCCAGCAGAGCCCGTGCACGTGCAGCGGCGCGGAGTACACAGGCGCCGCGGCGTGCTGCAGCTGCGTGAAGCTCGTCAGCGGGAACGTGCTGCTGTCGTAGCTCGGCACGATTTCACTGTTCACATGCGCCATGTCATATACTATTTATACAGGGTCATTTTTACATTGCGTTACTAAATGAAACCACATGTCTGTACCTCTGCTAACATCGTGCTAAAAATTATCAATGAATATCGAATGCTTTCGTCAAAAATCCCGGTTGTAGTATTTCAAATATTTTTATCATTTTGTAGTTCAGTGCGAATATGGTGTATGCGTAAGTGTATTTCTGACTGAAAGTGTAATGTTGCTGCTGCGACGAATTCTCCTACAGCAGTCATGGTGGCATTAGGATGTGTAAACTTAAAATTACATTTTATTGATATTTATTTTGTTCAAAACATACACATTTTTTATTTTAACGAGAAAGTGTTATTTTCAATAGGTTAAGTATGCGATTTCATTTATTAACGCAATGTCAAAATAACCCTCTATAAGGCGAGTGTTGGAAGGGCTGGCAGGGGTGGTCACACTGAGCCTTAGAATGTCAGATATCTGACATTCTAAGTTAAAGCCAGGTCAAAAGTACCCTGAACCGGCGGGAGTGCATAAGATTGATGAAGGTAGAGGAAGCGAAAGTCACTACTTTGCCAGAAGCGAGCAAAGTGGCAAACCATAGTCTCTGCCTACCCTTATGGGATAGAGGCGTGATACATGTATGTATGTATACCTCCCGCCGTATCAGTATAAATAATATGAGACCCCTCTTCGCCCATACGATAAACTTAAGCGGCCACCCAAAAGTTCAGAGACCTTTTTTGCTCCCGGCCCAAACTAAGTAGCCTGTACTTAAGGAAAGTATGAATCTGGCATTAGAAGGGCCCCTTACAAAATTATGACATAGGGCCCTTTATAGCAAGATACGCCACTGATTCTAGGGGATAGGTGACACTCAGCAACTTAATGGTAAACTGGACGTGACTAATTTTAACCGCTATTACATGTTTGGTTTGTAAAAATATCTGTAATAGCACTTGTGACTAACTTCAAGCCATCTAGACAAATGTAATAATAGGTGTATCGACGGCCACTTCTTGGTCGACATATTTATGGGCTACTTAATAGGAATACAAAAGGTTTAAGAAGCTATAAGACTCTAGCCAAGATTGTTTATGTGAAATTATCATAAATGTTAGGAATCTAGAATTTTCGTAATATTAACACTATCAAAACGTTCGAAAAATGTGTCGACGGCTGGATACACTTGCCTGTGGAAATCAGCCGGTACGGGCGCAGTCACAAAACTCGCCATCGGTTTTTTTCGAACTTGGTGTATCATCTTCGATAAATCACCACTCTTCGCTATCAATTCAGATCTGCAATGGTAAACAATATTATTACCATATAATATAAAAAAAAACACTCTATAATTTACAAAAGCTCTTGTGCAAATATCTTCGCAATTAAATAGTAAATCATGAATTCAAACACTGCAACTATTTTTACATAAATAAGACATGTTACACGTTGCTTTCTACGACTAGCTCACCGTGTGCTAGCATGCAGCTGGTGTTCCACCTCCTGCAGCAGATGCTCGAGTTGCTCCGTCTCCTGAGTGAGGCTGTTCTTCTGCCCCATCAGAGTGAGGAGCTTGGCCTTCAGCGCCGAGTCCAGCCGCGATATCATCAGCTCCACGGCATTTCGTATTTCACGCACGCGTTCGTCTTTCGCCGCGCGCACCGACTCCACGTTGCGCTCCTTGAAAAATGGTTACTAATTAAAAATAGATATCCTTAATTTTATTTTCCGGGTTTAGTAGCAATGCAATCAGTCCTGTATTATATACTGCCCACTGCTGAACACGGGCCTCCTCCTCTACTACTGAGAGGGATTAGGCCTTAGTCCACCACGCTGGCCTAGTGCGGGTTGGCCAGACTTCACATACCCTCGAAATTCTTACGGAGAATTCTCAGGTATGTAGGTTTTCAAGTCTTTACTTGCACAAGATCTAACATGAAAAACCTTCGCTCGTTTTGCTTTGAGCATTTGTAAAGCCCAAATTACAAAAACTCACCACATCCTGCACCAGACTGATGAGCTCGACCAGCCGTCGCCTGAGCTGCGACACCTCGTCCCGTATCTGCGTCACATGCTGCTCGTACACCTCCTCCAGCGGTTTGAAGGTGTGGCCCGAGTGCGTGCCGCCCCACAGCGCGCACTGGTGACAGATGCACCGCCGGCACGTCCAGCAGTACACAGTCAGCTTCTCTTGGTGACTCGGGCATCTGGAGTTATTGCTTCTTTGTGTTAATGAGTATGCAATTTTTTCAGTTGAATATAAGTTATGCTTGTGTGTACAATGACTGCAGAAAAAACATAGGGAATATTCTTATTCTTACATATTCTAAAACAAGAGCCCCGCCGTGTCTGTCTGCCTGAACGCGATAAACTCAAAAACTATTGAACGAATTTCAATGAAATTCAGTATGGAGATATTTTGTGACTCTTTTTATCCACGAAAAACTGTTTCGCGCGGGCGTTTTTAACAGTATGGCTGGCAAATGGCAACCGTGTGTAAAATTATATCCGACAAGTTCCTGATGTGATAATCTTGCGGTAACATTTTTAACTTATTTACATAATTTTTAATCTACTCTATAAAATAGAACGTCAGCCAATATCCATTTATATGATAGAAATTATTTAATGGGGTTTATAAGTATTTAAAAATAACTACTTATATTGAAACAAATAAGAAACTTACTAACAATAATGAGACTTTACGTCAACGATCTCATAACATGACAATTTCAAACAAAAAGTTAATTTCCCGTTCCATTTCCACGTCATAAATACCTGCACAGACCGCCCACGCTACTCAGCCTATTTCTATAAATACCCGCGCGACTCTTTATGCAAATAATGCACTTGAATCTTTAAGCCATCCGAGTTCTGAGCATGCCATTCATCCCTAGGAAAATGATTCGTAAGTATATTTCCAAAGAAAATCGCAATCTAACTAAGCTGAAAGAACTAAGGAACTAGCCTTTTTTTAATAAGACTAGACAATTTACGATTTTATCGCTCAATTGATGCGCGGTACGACAACTGCTCTGAGGTCTCGGGTTCGAATCCCGACTCGGGTAAAGTAATATTGGGTCTTTACACAATATACACATATATTTAATGCCAAGCCCACTCTTGACTCTACTCTGGTCACACATGGGACCTAACATATCTGGCAAAATGTAAGTGTAATACATCTCTGCCTACCCCTGAAAAGGGAAAAGGCATGATGCTATGTATGTATTATTTGTGAATAATATAATTCCAAGTTAATCAGATGTTTATGATATAACTGAGTTACTTATAGGTAAAATTTATAGGTTCCTCATTTAAGTTGAAGCCATTGTCTGCAGATTTATTTTACTGTTAATTATTTAATAATTGTAAATTTTTTTATCCTGTTGCTTTATACAAACATTACAAGCCGCCTCTTTGTATTCAGTGGTCGGTTAGCTAGGCTAGGGCCTGTAGTGTCCTCACCGGTGAGGATCGCGACGCGTTCCTCCTATTATAATATATTTTTTTTAAAATGATCTCTTTTTTATATTGCTTTTCCTGCCAGCCCGAGCTGGCTTCTTACTTTTTATTTTTCATCATTTATTTTACTCCTAATAAAAATGTCTGTAGTTATATAAGTGACTTTAATAGTAATTAATTAAATGTACCTTGACTTATCATAAGTGCAACTATGTTCGCCTACATGATGAATAAAGTATTTTATTTTATTTATTCATTTATAGTGATAAATTGTACCAATCTAGATTTATTTGGTGCATAGATGCAAATGAAATAAACATTTGCAATCCAAGGAACTTTATCTGTACACTTTGGTGGGAATCTAAAGCCATTTTTAGACTAACAAGTTCTGACAGCAATTATTGCACAAAAACTCCCAGATGCATTTTCACTAGTGGAAATTTTTATGAAGTCTACATATACTCCAAACTTGCAGTAGTTAGCTTGTAGTGACTGTTTACATTGGGGGTTAATGTCACTCGCGTCCGTAGGCTCATACTCTAGTTTCCCTACACGTGACCCCTGGGTAGTGCCAAATGAGTGACACAGTCCGTGGTGGTAGGATGCTTGCATCCGCCCGGGTAGCGACCACCGTGCTCACGGCGAAAAGACCGCCATAGTGACCCCCGCAAGGGGGCCGCGTTACGGGATCAGCCTACGCTCTCCCGGTTTCTCGGGGCGCCTGTAATTGGGTATGAGGTTGTTCCGTGTGGGTAATTCCGGATCACAGTCGGGGAAGGCGTATTGATCCGCCGGCCAGGGAGACCTGTAGAAACGGTTGACCCGCTGGCCGCCCGCGGTATAGTACAGGGGCCCAAACGAGACTAACCACCTCGAGAGGCTGCCTCACCATGCCGCGCATAATCTTGGGTGGGTCCGTCGTGCCGGTTGGTGACCGGATGTGGGGTCCCGGCGGCCCATCCCGGGAGGGTACGGGGGCCCTTCCGTCCGGCGGATCAGTTCACCTATTCCTGGCTCTCGTGTTCTGGTGCCCGTTCGGCCCACTGAGTGCCCATTTACAGGCTTCCCGATGCTTCTTCACGCATCCCATCCCCCTTCATGACAGTGCCTACAAAGAAAGCAGGTCCTACAGCGGTGCACAACCCCACCACCGCTTTCACTATGGAGTTCGCCAACATCCGCGGACTCCATACCAACCTCAATGCCGTCCACCACCATCTTGAGACGGCCCGGCCTGCTTTGCTCTTCTTGACGGAGACACAGATTCGCCGTCCGGACGATAATTCATACCTGCTGTACCCCGGCTATTCGCTTGAAGAAAACTTCAAGCCAAAGGCCGGGGTATGTTTGTATGTTCGATCGGACGTCTGTTGTCGCCGTCTGCGCTGCATGGAGGACCCTTCCTTTTCCACTTTGTGGGTGCACGTGGATTTTGGCTCCTTGAGCCGTATCTACGTGTGCCTTTACAGGTCTCACCACGGGGACGATGAGACGACTCGGCTGTTCAGGTACCTCAGCCTGGCGGCGGATGACGCGCAGGTGCAGTTTCCGTCAGCGGAGATGGTGGTTTTGGGGGATTTCAACGCGCACCATGAGTTGTGGCTGGGATCCTCCAGGACTGATCATGCTGGCAGAGCTGCCCATGCATTCGCTCTGACACATGACTTGACACAACTGGTGAGCCAGCCTACCAGGATCCCGGATGTGGCGAGTCATGCGCCTTCACTGCTGGACCTTCTGCTGACGAGTCACCCGACCGGGTATCGAGTGACCGTTAGTGCCCCTCTGGGCACTTCTGATCACTGCCTGGTTGGGACGTCAATACCTTTCGCTTCACCTCCACGTCCTGTGCAGGTTAAGCGAAGGGTCTGGCATTACTCGTCGGCAGATTGGGATGGTATGCGAGAATATTTCGCATCCATCCCTTGGCGGCAGCGTTGTTTCGAGGGAAAAGATCCTTCGGCGAGTGCCGACGCTATTGCTGGCGAGGTCAGGTTAGGAATGGAATATTACATTCCTTCCTCTGAGGTCGCTAGTAAGGGCCGTGGACGCTCCTGGTTTAATCGCGCTTGCGCCGATGCTGTTGGTCAAAAACAGGCGGCGTATCGCACTTGGATCAGGGGTCGCGCAATGAAGGATCCTAATATTGATTCCCTCAAAGCAGCTTATAACCGTGCCGCCAAGGCCTGCAAGAAGGCCTATGTTAGATCGGATGCCGCGCGGATATGTAGGATTGGGCGTGCTTTGGCCAACCATCCGACGAGCAGCCGTGCTTATTGGAGTCTGGCCAAGGCCGTCCAGTCTAACTTCTGCCGTCCCTCACTGCCGCCGCTAAGGTATCCAGATGGATCGCTGGCACACAAGCCGCAGGAGAAAGCCACTCTATTGGCAAATCTCTTTGCGGCTAACTCCCGGCTCGAAGACTGTGGCTCACAACCGCCGCCGGCGCTGTCTGATTGCGGATTCACAATGCCTGATATTCGCATCAGACAGTGCGATGTGCGGCGTGAGCTGCGGTCTCTCGACGTTCGGAAAGCCAGTGGTCCGGACGGTATACCGGCGGTGGTATTGAGAAGATGTGCAGCGGAGTTGTCTCCTGCACTGACACGCCTCTACCGTGCGTCCTACCTCTCAGGTATAGTGCCTGAATCTTGGAGGGAGGCCAATGTGCAACCGATCCCCAAAAAAGGTGATCGGACAGACCCTACCAATTACCGCCCAATCGCTATAACCTCAGTGCTATGCAAAGTCATGGAGCGGCTAATAAACTCGCACTTGACCCGCTACCTGGAGAATCACTCGTTGATCGGCGACAGACAATACGGATTTCGTCAGAACCGATCAACGGGTGACCTTCTAGCGTACGTCATGCATCGCTGGGGGGAGGTGATTGATAGGCATGGCGAGGCTCTAGCTGTGAGCCTCGACATAGCTAAGGCTTTTGATAGGGTCTGGCACCGTGGTCTCCTTTCCAAGCTTCCGGCATATGGTTTGCCCGACAACCTGTGTGCGTGGATTTCTGGCTTTCTGCATGAGCGTAGAATACGTGTCGTCGTTGATGGGCACGCTTCGAAGCTCATGTCAGTAAATGCCGGGGTTCCACAGGGCTCGGTGCTGTCGCCCACCCTGTTTCTTCTGCATATCAATGATTTGTTATCGCTTGGCAACATTCATTGTTATGCAGACGACAGCACGGTTCATGGGCGATACTACCATGAGCCCCCTGGTTTGCGGGTGGACACTGTGAGGAGGCGCAATGATCTTGTCATTGAGCTCAACCGGACTCTGGATCTCATTTCCACGTGGGGTTCCATGAACCTGGTTGAGTTCAATGCCAAGAAAACGCAGGTGTGTGCGGTCACGTGCAAAAGATCCCCGTTTTCTCCTCTCCCCAATCTTCAGGGTGTTCCACTCTTAATGCGGAATGACCTGAATATCCTTGGTATGGATATCCGCTGTGATCTGAATCCAAGGAATCACATCGAAGGCGTTATATCTGCCACATCACGCAGGGTTGGAATCCTGAACAAGGTGCGTCGGTTCTTCACGCCCGGTCAAATCTTCCGCTTGTATAAAGCACAGGTACGGCCGGGTATGGAATACTGTTCGCACCTCTGGGACGGTTCCGCCCAATACTTGCTCGATGCCTTGGATGGATTGCAGCGGCGGGCCATCCGCATTGTGGATGATGCAGACGTAACGAGCAACTTGGAGTCGCTACAATTGCGGAGGGATGTCGCTTCTCTAAGCGTGTTCTACCGTCTGTATCATGGCGAATGCTCTGAAGAGTTGTTTAATCTGATTCCCTCCTCTCCTTTCCTCAGCAGAACCACGCGTGCCGGCAACCGAAGCCACAGCTTGATGGTTAAAACCATCTCGGCCCGAACCAATAGGTTCGCCAATTCTTTTATTTGCCGCACCATCAAGCTTTGGAATAGTTTGCCGGCGCACGTGTTCCCTCCTTCCTATAATCCTGGGTCCTTCCGCCGTAGCGTGAAGAAGCAGCTCAGTAGGCCGGCATGATTGTGTCGAATGGCATGAGATAACTATCTGCTGCCATTCGATACTCTATCTGGACTGCATCGCGCTTACCATCAGGTGAGGTGCAGTCACTTTGCCGTGCCCGAATAAAAAAAAAAAAAAAAAAAAAAACATGGTAAAAATAATGCAGAAGTTCTCTTGCTAATCTAAATCCCGCTATCTTACTTATAAACGCGAACGTTTGTAAGAATGTATGGACGTTTGGATGTATGGATGTTTGTTCCTCTTTCACGCAAAAACTACTGATCAGATTTCGATGAAATTTGGCACACAGGTAGATCATGTCCTGGATTAACACATAGGCAACTTTTTATCCTGGGAAAATATAAACCGGGACTTTTATACCGGAAAAAATAATTAATGTGGGCAAAAGCTACTACAAAATAAAATAATGTGTTACATTATTACGCTTAAGATTAAATTGATTTTGATTATACATTGAAATAGCAGTAGGTGACAAATATTTATTACCTATCTCCGTGGGCACATATAAGCGAGGATTTTGAGGGTCCGGACTCCCCTTCACTTACAACAAAAATAATCTGGGCCACAAAACTTGCACACATTATTATTTTAATTTTTTAACTTTTGGTGATGGGGGGGGGGGAGCTGGTGTATATATGACATTTTGGTATCCCCCCATGTGAAAGCTATAGCAACGTCCATGCCTATCTCTCTAATTGGAGATGGAATCATTGCAGGAAACCTTATATAACAACAAGGGAATCATTCAAATTTACATTCTACAGACTTTTTATTTTTAATTGCCATATATTGTAAGACAGCCCATTACTCTAACCAATCTTAGGTGTGACGAAGTGGCATGATCTTAAACAGGAATAATGTAAATTAATTCATTACACATCTTTCGCAGCTGATTAGCATTCTTGAATGAATCATAGTTGATAGTGCTAATTATTCATTAAAGAAATATTTACTACACATACTTACTATACATAAACAATCATAATATAAGTAATATGACCAGTCTACATGATATTGACTTTTAGTTTTTCTTCAAAACATAAAATTAGCTGTTATACTTAACTGTTACTAAAACGGATACGAGGTCAAAGAAATCTCACCTGTCCCTGAAGTTCTCGCGTTGTGAGGCCGTGTTGGTCTGCTGCATGGTCTCGATCTGCTGCGTTACCTCCTCCACCCAGCGGCAGTTCACCAGCTCGTGCAGATGTAGAGCCGCCCGGCAGTGAGGGCATTGCGACCTCTGCTCCGTCAGCCATCGTCGAACACACGCATAGCAACAAAGCTTCGAGCAGTGCGGGCATAGGTGTGCGTCCACCAGCTTCTCCATACAGATGAAGCAGCGGAACACTTCCGCCAACGTCTAAAACCATCATCCCGTTTCAATACCTACTCTTTTATATTGCAAATAACCGTCAACATAAAATGTAGGCCACATCTATATACCTCCACAATCTGCTCCTCGCCATTTCCGTTTGCTTTGTCTCCTCGCGAGGCCATTGTGAACTTTACTTTTTTTCTGTTATGGCACCGAAGACGTATTCACCATAATTTAGACATTGTTGTAATTCTAAAATAACAATTCGACATGTTTCGCAATGCGAGCGTCAATACACGAAAGCCAGGGAGCCACTTCCGCGTTCGAACTTCAAATACCTATCAATCGAATCAAAATAAAAACAAAAAAAACTGTGCTGTCGTCCTTAATCTTCAATTACCTCATAAAAATGCTATCCCTGAAGTATAAAAAAATCTAATAAAAATGTTAAACGGGTTTCTCAACATTAATTTATTTATGTCCATTACTTCCATCATGTTGAAGATCATGTATGATTACGCAAAGAGAAAGAATACGTATTTCGAATGATTTATTTTAAGTAAAATATTTCCCAATCAAGAGGATAGTTATATTCAATTGGTAATACTAGCAAAAATAAAACGTCAAGTTATTGATTTCAAATATTAATAATTGCCATAATAAATATTTTAAATAAGAACTAGTTCTTATTTAAAATCACAATAAATATTATAATCCCATTTTAGCATAATAAATATATATTCTACAAGAGACAATAATGTTTCTGTAAACTCTTTTTTTAAATAATAATCAGGACATTATGTCCTCCTACTTTTCGCGATAGGCAATGTTTCATTACGTCACCCCAAACGTCACCTCGTATGTCCTCTATTACGAAAATAACCTTAAATGTTTTCGATTTATCATTTTTATCCGAAGTAATATTATTACTTAGTGATTGATAAGTTTCGATATTTATTCCCATATAGTCTTATTTATTATATAAGTAAGTACTAACTATTTAACACGTGGGTTGAACTACTTGTTTCTACTGAAATAATTTACTTAAGTATTCATAACGTATTTAAAATATAAATAGAAGATATTATCACTTTAAAAGCTTGAAGAATCAGTATTACGATAAACGATAAATACACTGTGTGTGGTTATTGAAAAGTGTTTTTCTGAAAGTGTTTTCTCGCAAACTTTGTTTCCTGCGCAAAAACCGATAGCATACAATAATTTTCGGTTATTTTACCTCACAACGCGCTTCTTTCAGGATGTTGGGCCGAAATACTCTGTAATCGAAACATGTCATATATAAAAGTGCTACACTGCACGTTATGCCTAAAGCAAGGCAAAAATGTCTTTCCACCTAAATATTATCTGGTAAAAATCGGAGTGAGTATATTAGTATTGTGTTATTTAATTAAATATATGTAATATAGATTTTTAAATGTAACAAATACTTATTTTGTGACATATCTCAAAATATAAAAGAGTTGAACAATGAGGAATCAATTGCATGCATGCCAAGTATCAAACACATGTTTATATGTTCTCTATTTTTATGTAATGTGCAAATATAAATGGTTGTTCGTCATTCAGTAACATAAGAAAACAGTATTATTTAATTTGGTAATAAATGCTATTGTAATATCACTTTACTTTCATGTTTATATTGTATGTACATACTACATACTTATTTTCTATGCCTAGTTTAGTAATTAAATGTATTATTACATTTATTTAAGTTCTACATCATGTGAAAGTAATAGTGAGAATGCCAGTATTTTTATTATTGTTGAATAAGCCATAGATAACAAACCTGGAGTGGTGTATTACATAATGTAGCTTTATTTACAGTACTGAAAAAATATATGTTATCTCAGGACAATATGAGGCAAAAAGACCCTCATACTTGAATTGTCTTACTGTTTTGTATATTGACAAAGTAAAAAACACAATATGGAATATATTATGGAATAGCTTCAAAGTAAACATAACATATATTCCTTATCTGTTAATTACAAACATGACATACTGTAATAAGTTTAATATATTAGTGTTAATAAATCCATATAATAAAGCCCTTGCTGTTATCTAAGTATTTCTGTATGTTTTAACCTGTTTCTGTATTTGTTATTTATACTATATAATATTATAATTCTGAAGTTTGATGGATGTGCTAATCTCAGGAACTACTAAACTGATTTTGAGAATTCTTTCACAAATAGGAATTACTCCCGAGTGCTATAGGCTACTTTTATCCTGGGAAAATATTTATACCCTGCAAAAACTTTCAGGCGGGCATAGCGGTGAGCCATACTAGTATTGAATAGCACTTGCTTACTTTGTGGAGTACAAAAGTACTCATGAAGTAACAATATATTTTTATTAAAAAACTAATTTACTAATTAAAGTTAAATTGTCTGGTCCATAGAAAGTTATGATCTTATTCATAGACAGTTTATAAACGTATTTTAGATATCAAATCTTTCTCTTTATCCATAAGGCTGTTAGTGTTTACAAAATATTATAGACACATTTTGGGAATCAGCTAAATGAGAAATGAAGAATGACCAAGGGCACTTCCTCATTAAAAGCACTAGATCACTGGTGAACCATCACTGACAAGTAATAAATTATAGTGTTTCAATATGAATTGTTTATATATTTTCTAGAATGGCACTATATCACAACAACTGGCCAGAATATCAACGTCCCACTGCTGGAAAAGCAAACTGCCTCTCACAACACAAACAACCACATCAGTTAAGAGTAAAAATGTACCCCAAGATACAAGAGTATGGAAGGAGACTCCATCACATGACAGAAAAAATAATTTGGGACAGTATTGTATGATGCTATCCAAATTTCGGTTGACTTGTAAGTACAGATTGTTAGATAGCAATTTTTTTCAGATAGGAGAGGTTTATGCCATAATATAATTTTATTTGAATATAATCTATACTAATATTATAAAGCTGAAGAGTTTGTTTGTTTGTTTGTTTGTTTGAACGCGCTAATCTCAGGAACTACTGGTTCGAATAGAAAAATTCTTTTTGTGTTGAATAGACCATTTATCGAGGAAGGCTTTAGGCTATATAACATCACGATGCAACTATTAGGAGCGAAGAAATAATGGAAAATGTGAAAAAAGCGGGGAAAATTATTCATCCTTGAGGGCTTCCATTGCGTGCGCTGTGAAAACGGTTCAAGATACCAAAAATATATGTATGAAAGAATTATTCCTCTTGAAATGATCTAAAAAAATGTCCGCCACAGTATATGTCTATCTTTTAAGATTAACTCACTAGAACCGTTTTTATGGTAATCAAATTTGGTCGAAATTAATGCATTATTTGTTAAGAGTTGTATCAACGTCATAGTCATAGAGTAATTCAACGGGAAGGTTTTTATGTACTTTTAGCCCGGAAAAACTTATTAACGCGGGCGAAGCCGTGGGCAAAAGCTAGTATAATATAATTTTATTTGTATATAATATCCTTCTTCCTACTAATATTATAAAGGCGAAAGTTTGTAAGAATGTTTGGATGTATGGATGTTTGTTCCTCTTTCACGCAAAAACTACTGATCGGATTTAGATGAAATTTAGCACACAGGTAGATCATGTTCTGGATTAACACATAGGCTACTTTTTATCCCGGTAAAATATAAACCGGGACTTTTATACCGGAAAAACTTTTTAACGCGGGCGGAGCCGCTGGCAGAAGCTAGTAATTAATAATGTTAACATTTTTGTCGACATTCTCGAAAATTATAATCATATTTTAAAAAGTAAATAAATACCAATTGTGCCATAAGTTGTGAGTACATCGCCATTGGTTGGTTTGACGTCCAATGCGCACATGTTTCGCGCGATTGTTTCCTCTGTCTATACTTGTTTAATATTGGATACGGCAGTTTCCAACTTTATATTTGTTAAATATTACAGCACTAGTAGTAATGACATCGATGGCGGGCTACGCCCTTGCGCCGGCGCCGTTCGAGCTGACGACATTCGCCCTGTGCGCGGCAGGCACGGGGCTGGTGTCCGCCGCCGCCAACTCCATCAACCAGTACCACGAGGTCCCGTTCGACGCGCAGATGTCCAGGACCAAGAACCGGGTGCTTGTTAAGGGGTTATTGGAGTGAGTTTTCTTTAAACAAATTTTTCTTTATAACTATACTAGCTTTTGCCCGCGGCTCCGCCCGCATTAAAAAGTTTTTCCGGGATAAAAGTCCCGGTTTATATGTCCCCGGGATAAAAAGTAGCCTATGTGTTAATCCAGGACATGATCTACCCGTGTGCCAAATTTCATCGAAATCCGTTCAGTTGTTTTTGCGTGAAAGAGGAACAAACATCCATACATCCAAACATCCATACATTCTTACAAACTTTCGCCTTTATAATATTAGTAGGATAGGATTGTTAAAATGAGATTTTATAATGCCATTTGATTGTATAAATTTGTTTCAACATATTGAACTATTTATGATAATATTAATATCTAAAAATATCCCTCCTTTCAGGCCAACACATGCAATTAGTTTTGCAGCAATAACAAGTATGACAGGCTTAAGTCTGCTGTACTTTGGGGTCAACCCTTTGACGGCAGCCCTTGGTGCGGGAAATTTGGTACTCTACACATCTGTCTACACTCCAATGAAAAGGATGTCGATACTTAATACTTGGTTGGGATCAGTTGGTAAGGAAATATAGGTTATTTTTTTATCAATAGAACATTATTAAAAGATTTGCTTTATCCATTTAGACAATTTACCACTTAAAGACCCCCAGCGGCTGCATTGGCGCGTGGAAATGTCGCCCCAGAACTTTAAAATGAACTAGTGAAAATATTTAAGTCCGTGTAATAGAATTTTAGTTGATGCAACATGATAACATTTTTTTTTTCAATTATAGTGGGAGCAATACCACCTCTAATGGGCTGGGTGGGATGCACAGGCAGTATGGACATGGGTGCTTTGATACTAGGAGTGATATTGTATTCATGGCAGTTTCCCCACTTCAACGCGCTTTCGTGGAACCTGCGACCTGACTACTCGCGCGCCGGATATAGAATGATGGCCGTCACTGATCCTGGTAAATACTAATTTATTGTAAAACATTTAACCACATTTTGTAAAATTATCCTAAGGAAAAATACATATTTATTGGTTTTCCTTAGGAGTAACATTTTACTATGCGTAGTTATTGTTATTAACTCGTTAAACCCCGCTTATATAATATATATGTGTGTGTGTATGGGGAAACCTTAATACTTGGACGCCGGCGTCCGTAGCGGGGCTTGACGAGTCAAACAATAGTTACCTTATGTATTTTTGTGTGTTTTAGCACTTTGTAGAAGAGTGGCTCTGAGGCACACGGCTGTGATTACCGCGACTTGTCTCGCCTCGCCATACCTCGGCGTCACGAATACTTGGTTCGCGCTAGAATCACTACCACT
This sequence comes from Lapara coniferarum, assembly GCA_949316025.1. NCBI lineage: Eukaryota > Metazoa > Arthropoda > Insecta > Lepidoptera > Sphingidae > Lapara > Lapara coniferarum. The sequence continues at coordinate 40,480,478 of OX438919.1, read as the reverse complement.
CAATATTTATTTTATGTACTTAGGTATGTATGTTTCATTTTACAAACATTAGTATCATTATAAAATTTGAATAAGCTTAGTCTAGTATATCCATTATTGCACTTCTGACTTCCTGTATCCCCTTGAGCGATACGGGCATTGAGCTTATATCGAATTTAGTAATCTAATTGTAACAAATCATTCCAGCATGGCAATTCTACAAGAAATCAGACAGTGGCAGTTCGAGGAAACTGTTCCGTTTCTCCCTCATACATCTTCCGGCTTTGATGTTACTTATGTTAGTCAATAAAAAATATTGGAGCTCGAGTGACACTCAGGAACAAACTGAGATAACGAAGACACAAGACCTAGCCAAGTTACCAGATTCTAAGAGGATCACTGTCTTGCCTAGAGGGCCGGTCGTCGCGGCACAAGATGCCGAAATACCAATAAACTAAACTCTACACGTTGGGTAGATAGTATTTTTTTTGTAAATAATGTATAATTTAATTATGTGACTTTTAGTGCGCTTGTAAGTTATTTGAACACACGTATGTTGTTATAATCGCAGAACAGTCGATACACGACGTCATATACGCTTTACCGCATTTAGCGAAACAGCTTGGTCACAACAAATGCTCAACAAATGCTTGGTCTTCCAAGTTTTTTTTATTTGTACTCCCAATAAAAGGTTGCCACTTAGTGTCCTATACACTAAGTAAAGTGGGGTGAAAAGAAATGGAATTTCAATTGTAATTTTCACTTATAGAAATGTCTCCCTACTAAAATCAATATTCTTAACATGTAATCCAATTGTGTTGTGACTTGTATTCTTATTCAAATTTCGTATCTTTTCACCTGTATTATCTTCATTCTGTTGACAGTAATTATTTGTAATGGTTCCTTTACCCGATGCAACATAGCTATATTATGACGTTGCAATTTGACATATTCTGTGGACACATTAGCTTATATATCTGCTTATGTTTTCCGAAATGTATGACTCCGTAAACAAAAAATATCTAAAATGTTGGCTATGAACTTTGTTAATTTATAAACATTTTAAATTATTATAAGTGTGATTTTACAAATCTAAGACCAGTCGTATCATGTGCTGTGATTAAAACATGTGTAATTAATATTTCCATAGATGAATAAAACTAGTTCAGATGAACATAATGACTCAGGAATAAATGAAATATGCAGATATAAATCCTTACTTTTATTTGTGTTATAATTTAAATAAACACTCGACCAGAAATATAATGTTCTCTGGACATTTGGAATTATGTCGGTAAACTCGCATCATGAAAGGGTTTTGGTTTCTATTTCCCTGGTCAAGCTTGCAATTTATTGGAATTCAAATAACTACGTACAAACAAACATTCAGACGTAATTTTGAACATCGTACACAAATAGGCATCGGGTGCATCGACATTTCCAGTGTAAAGTATAACGAATGCCGCGAGCGGCAACTGGGACCCGTTTTGAATCATTTTTATCCGGCTTCTGGCGCTTTATTTCCTGTAACAAATAAAAAGGTGAATTAAGCAAGTTATGGGTACGTATAATAAAATATTGGTTTTAAAACCATCAAAGAAGTTAACATTTTTTATTGTATTTATTAGGTTTTCCAGCAGACTTTACACTACGATTATAATAAATTAGAAAATATTATAACTTATATGTATGCCCAAGTTAGGAAAAAATAATTTAAAGTTGATTTCAAGCGCAACGAATCAATAAAACAATATCGTAATATAATTTGGAGGCGTTTACGCAATAAGTTAATACATGCTATAATAATAAGTTAACATTTTGTGCAACATAGTTTAACAACAATGGTTATTGCTGGGAGCAGACTAACGTTATTCAAGCGTGCGTGTTTTTCTAACCTTTCATGTTGAAAACGGCGCAGCCGTTGTATCGATTAACTCATTGAAAAAAAAAGCGCACACCCAACGAACGCAATTTGACCCCAGCATTTATTTATTTATTTATGCACTTTATATACAATCAATGTACATAGGCGGACTTAATGCCGTAGGCATTCTCTACCAGTCAACCTTAGGGTGGTGCAGAGATAAGGTAGGTGCATCAAAGCTATCGGAAGCGGTAAACATATTCAATAATAGACATAAATATTATACGATAGATATACATATTAATTAATTATAAATATTATACGATAGATATACATATTAATTAATTATAAATATATTATTAAATGAAGGCATTACTAAAAATTAATAAATAAAAATCCTACGAATATCATAAACGCGAAAGTTTGCAAGTATGTATGGATGTCTGGATGTATGAATGTTTGTTACTCTTTCACGCAAAAATTACTGAACGGATTTCGATGAAATTTGGCACACAGATAGATCATGTTCTGGATTAACACATAGGCTACAGTTTATCCCGGGAAAATAAAAAACGGGGCTTTTATCCCGGAATAAGTTTTAAATGCGGGTGGAGCCGCAGGCAAAGACTAGTAATAAATATATAGAACACATACGATATATAAAAATATATAATGAGTTAAGGAGGTGACTCTTCCATTCCATTCAGCAATAGTTGTCATACCCTTATTTTGAAGGTAAACCGAGTCGTAGACGCTCTGATTTCGAGGGGGAGTGAATTCCATAGAAGTATAGATTGAATAGTGAAAGAAGAGTGAATAAAGTCAGAGCTGTGAGAAGGACACGTAAGGAGAAGATTGCTAGATGAGCGAAGGTTTCTATCATGGCTATTGCAAAGGTATGGTATTGTAAATCATTGACGTTTTTTTTCCGAAAATAAATTCTCTGCCGCGATCTGTGCTCTTGAGCCTACGTAATATGAACCGATATCGCACAATACCTTGGAATATTAGTGCACACTCACTTGGCTTTCTTGGGGCTGCGTCCGTGTTCCCGGCTGTCGTCACGCGAGCGCTTGTGCGACTTGTGGTCGGAGTGCTTCTTGTCGCGGCTCGACTTGTCGCGACTATGGTCCTTGCGGTCGCGCTCGTGGTTCGACGACTTGTGCTTGTCGCGGTTCTTAGACGGGCTGCAATACATGCGTCATTTAATTGATAACGATCTGCGTTCAAGTGATACGAAGAATGAAATTATGTAACTTAGACTGCGTCCTGAGTCACGGCGCATCGTGCGATATGCGAGCGTAGGAATAAGCGGATGGCTGTCGGCATATTAAATGTCGCTTTCAAAAATTAAACGTTTACAATATTCAGAAAGTAGTAGTTTTTTTACTGATGACAATGTTTAGTGTGAAAAGAAAAGCACTAAATTACATCTATGAAATATCCAAATGAAAGGAAGGCTTTTCCATCACTGCCGTGATAAAATGTGATAAAACCTTGCACAGGAAATTCAATCGCCATTACAAGTGATATGACTGCACTATCCGCCAGTTAAAATCAAAAGACGCGTATTGATGAGCGAAGCCGCAAGCATGATGCGCCGGATTGTATGCGCGTCCGCTCTCACTTTGAACAGGTTCAAACATGTCGAGTATTTGTTTCGTGCGCGACGGATTTAGCATGCGCGATGCGCCGTGACTCAGAGCGCAGCCTAAAAAAGGGTTTTTAAAAATTAATTTTTGCTGAAGAGACACTTCGTAAACCCATCTCTTACTAAAAGACAACCTTATGGCAGCTTTACTCGGGTCTTGCTGACTCTACGTAATCTCAGTAGGTGCTTGTTATATGAAGGTTTGTATAAACATGACTATAACGCACACATTATGATCACATTTATAATAAAAACATACCTGCTACTACTTTTAGATGGGCTCTTATGATTTGAACTCTTGTGGTTGGAGCTAGAGCTCTTTTGGTTGGAGCTGGAGCTCTTGTGATTGTCGTGCTTGCTCTTCTTGGAGTCGTTCTCGTCGAACGAGCGCCGCCTGTTGCCGCCCGATTTGCGCTTCCGGTCGAAGTCCTCGCGGTCGTAGTTCCTCTCCTTCTTGTCCTCCTCGGCCGCCTCTCGCTCCAGGTCCGACCAATCCTTGCCGGATTCTTCATCTTCTTCTGCGAATGTAATCACCATTTAAATTGTGGCGTTATTGAAGGAATTTTGAATTAAATATATCAAATTGCTTGTTTGCCCCATATGTCAAAAAAAATCTGCGCTATACAAATTAAATTAACATAGAGTAGATGCTGAAAAACATGACACAGTAATGATGACAACTTTGTCATTTTGCTATACATGTTATACTTACCGTCGCTATCTCCAGATGCATCCGACACCTCGGACGCCTCCGAATCATATTCTGATCCGTCTTCAGATTCGTCAGACTCCGCGTCCGTCGGCTCGTACGCGTCGTCTTCCTCTTCCGATTCATCATCCTAACAAACAAGAGGCACAGTGATATCATCAAAAAGATTGGCAGTTATAAAATATAGACTCCCTGCTGATAAATGATCTTGGTTAAAATTTAATGTTTCTTAGTTATTAAAATTTAATTGCGTTTCATACTACAGGTGAGCCAGTTATAGATCGAGTATAGTCGCGAAACCAGGATAACAACCTTAAAAATTTGGCAGAAAGTGCATCTTCTCACGAAAAACAGAATTAAATATACACCTGACTTAACTCCTTTAGGAGCTATTTCAAAATAGCAAAATATATTTTGACTACCAGAATACTAACCTGTGCCTCATTTTCCGCATCTGATTCGGGATCCAAGAACGACCAGCCGCCGTTTTCAAAGAACCCTTCAATATCATCAGTTATTGTTTTCATGACTTTGGTCCAGTTGAGCGATTGGATACCTTCCGAGTATCGAATGTCGCACGAACTAAAAAAAATATATTATGACTAAAGATTGCATGCTTAACACAAAAATATAGTTTTAAACAAGATAGAATGACCTCGAAATTAAACTTTACGTATTTCTGATGATTAAATATCGACTCTTATTATCTAAAATGATATTTTTAAGTACTTATTATGCAATGCTGAGGTCTCAGGTTCGATCCCCGGGTCGGGCAAAGTGATATTGAGTTTTTCTATTCTGTATCAGCTCGGAGTCTGGAATTTGTTCTCGATATGGCGATAGGCTCGTCCCCTATCATATCATGGGATGGAGTAACGGCGAAAAGTGGGTGCACTAGTTGCGCCTCTGCCTACCCCTTCGGGGATATAAAAGGCGTAAGTGTATATGCATGTATGTATGTACTTATTATCATCATTTTCACGTATTTAATTACTATGCTCATAACATAATTTTTACTTGAATCTACAAACTAAATCGCATACTATTATAACTAGAATATACTAACTTCAACCACTCCTTAACATGATCCAGCATGTTCATGGGTACAGCGTTGACCATGGCAACCTTCTTTGCATAGTCCTTGAAGACAAACACCATGTCGAAGTTCTTGAGGTGGAACTGGACTCGCTCGAAGTGTACCAACTCGACGTCTTCTAGCGCGATGACGAACGGAGGCCACTCTGTGAGGTTCACTAAAGCGCCCGACGTCGGCTGCAGCAGGACTGTACTGCGGAACGGGGCACCGGGGAACCCGAGCTCTCTGGACAGGTGGAAAAGCAGTTCGTCATTAACCGACTTCAAAAAGGAGGTTCTGTATTCGATCCGTATGTATGTATGTATGTCAATTTGTATGGCCGCGTGTTTCTCAAAAACTACTGATCCGATTTGGATGTGGTTTTCGATATTGAAATGTATATTTTTCAGGGAAGGTTTTAGTATATAATTTGTGAAGATCTGATGAAGATCTTCGGAGATACACAATGGAACCCTTCAATAACTAACAACAGATGACTCGTGAATGCTGCAATCGTATATCTATGATGTATTATTTACACCATTTCATAATTAACTAACAAAAAAGCAATAAATAAAAACTTTTTAACAAAAAATGAACCGACTTCAAAACCACTACAAATCAAAAAATTATCAAAATTTGTATTCGCTTAGTATATACGTACCTATATTTGGAGTCGGTGCTTAATTTAAATTGAAGAATGTTTTCTTATATTTGTTTGTGCATTTCCTTAGCTTAGCTGGCAAATTAAATTAGGCATCGACTCCAAATATACGTATATACTAAGCGAATACAAATTTTAATTCTTTTTTGATTTGTAGTGGTTTTGAAGTTGGTTTATTTTTTGTTAAAAAGTTTTTATTTGTAAAATAATTTTGGTGGTGTGAGGATATTTTTATAAGTTGCATAAGGTAATCTTCAGACTACTCAAACTAGCAAGTAACTTTATTCTTCAAATTGGCTACGACAAGGCTTTAGGAGTGGCTTGATTGCTCACTGGTCCAATGGTTGGTCCAACAAACCTGAAGGGCGTGTCAAACTCGACCTCCTGCTTGGTCATGTTCTCGACCCGCTCGCAGAAGCTCTTGAAGGCGACCTTGAGCTTGTGCCTGAGCTCTCGTTCGCTCTGCTCGGCGGCGAGGTCATCGCGGTCGTGCATGTGCTGATGCTTGCCCAGGTCCGTCGTGATCTCACCCACCTCCGTGTAGAACTGGACGTCCACGTGTTTCTTTTTACCTGGAAACGATTTTTTTTAAATGGGTGGTACAAAATGAACTTTACGCTAATGCATTAGGGTTCGATTTGGGAAAATAAAAAGCGCACGCGCATTAATAAAATTAGTCCACGTCCCTACGTCGCACGCTTTGAACGAATGAGTGAATGATAAACGTATATCAATGCATAAACTTACCAAACATAATAGCATGTTTCAAATGGAAATGTAGAAGTATAATCATTTCTCCATCACAAGGCTGGAAGAAGGCGTTTTTGATATTATTATACAGGATGTCCACTTTGTCCCCTCTCACTGATGTGAACCTAAACCCGTTTGTATGCGACTCTAGCGAGCCACTCATTCGTTTCGTTACTATGTTAGGTCTTATGTACAAATCCTTTAATTTTGGATTTCCTTTACTCTGTGAGAGAACTAGTGTGTCTTGTTTGACTAAATCCTCCTTCTCCCTTTCTTCTGCTTCTCTTGTTTTGAATTTTTTTTGCACTTCTTTGATAAGTCTGAAGCCTGTGTTTAGATTTGAGGATGGCGGTGATATTTCACCTGGTTCTTTAGTATTTGTACTTCGATAGGTTCTGTAATTAAACATTAATAAACTTGGTAGTAATCGAAATAATCAAATTGTAATCACTCCTGATCCTGAACCATTGATATATTGCAGTAGGATCTGGACATTGCACCATTGCTACAATATGACTTTGTGCTTTGCAAAAAATAGTCATATTTAGTCAACTACTAACAACTTCGAATAATGACTTCTTCTATTTTAGCGAATGTTACACGTTGAAATAAAACTATTTTGCGGATTTTATCGCGGTTTTTTTATTTATATTTTCTCCCGACGTTTCGAAGGCTTTGCAGCACTTCGTGGTCATGGGGCGGACTGAGGTGTTGGTGGTCCGAAGAGTTAATGTTACAATATCACCCTAAATTTCTAATTATACATTTTTTTTAAAAGTGCTGCAAAACCTTCGAAATGTCGGGAGAAAATATAAATTAAAAACCGCGATAAAATCCGCAAAATAGTTTTATATCAACTTCGAATAAATTAATATGCAATTTACAATACAATACTCACACTTCTTTAACGAATGTGGCATCTGGTTGCGAGTAGTTTCCTCCCTCATTCCTGCCCATGGTGGCGCCGGGGTGGAAGAAGTTTATCCTGAGGTATGTGTAGTCTCCCTCCACAGACTGCGAGATGTTCTTTATCGTCGATATATGAAATGGTACCGGCACACCGAATATCGGCAGTATCACCGTCTCGTATTTACGATCTAAAATAAATAAATTATCAATTAGCTTTTGCCCGCGGCTCCACCCGCGTGAATAAATTTTCCCGGTATAAAAGCTCCGCTTTCTATTTTCCCGGGATAAAAAGTAACCTATTCATCGAAATTTCATCAAAATCTAATCAGTAGTTTTTGCGTGAAATAGGAACAATCATCCAGACATCCATACATTCTTACAAACTTTCGCGTTTATAATATAACGTAGGATTTAAAGGCATAATTTGATTGGATGAATTCCTGGTTGAGCGATGTTACTGGTCACAATAGTCATGCTCAGTGATAGTAATTAGTGTCTAAGAATAAGTAGGATCATTGGCATACCATGTTGAATTATATTTTGCATCAAGTCAAATGATAAATCATTAGGTGACTTGTTGCCATCAGAGGAAAACATAAATTAAAGAAAAATAGCTTGCTGACGCTGATTGTATCGTGTAGTTGGTCATTTACTGTTTTCAATAGTCGCTATTTAATGTGTAAAATGCTGCAAAAAGAAACAAGTTAATGTTTCAATCTATCATATACTCACCGACATACAATTTTAGCTCTTTGACCTCATTCTCCCGCGGCATCTGACTTATACTCTTATACGATATTGTACTTTTCCGCAACTTCTCGGCGTCTTTGCCACTCGACTGTTTAGCCAACCGCTCTTTGGCCTTTTCGTTTAACGTAATGGCCAATTCTCTCTGATGCTCTTTGCGTTTCTCCTCCGACGAGTGTTCCGTTCGCAGTTTGGACTCTATCACGGCCGTTCTTTTGCCTCGACCTGAAATCGTTCGTGTTATTTAGATTTTACGTCAAAGAAATTGATTAGTATTCGTGCTTTTTAAAGTCATGAAGCAGATCCGATGAACGTAAGCACTTGACTGCCGAGTTCGTTATAGCGTTATGAGTGAATAAAATGGAAAGGTTTGCATGCGTATTCCACTGTGGTTTCGAAAAATTATAAAACTTGCTCTAAATTTTTTCCATAAAACTTCCAATTTCTCATCCTTTCTTTTCTAGCATAATATTCTTATATCAATACTTGATATGGATATAACGTGCAAAAAACATAAAAAAGTAAAAACAAAAAACCAAACTGAAAAAATAGACACAAAAATTTAATTTCAATATTTTATTTTGGTTTTGAGTAATCTTAGTTGACAGTGTTCACAAACGCAGTCGGGAGGCATCTGCTCACTGGGAGATTTTGTTGCTCTACCTATATCACCAACCAAATTATGAGAAGTGAGCGTGTTATGCCATACGAATAATATATATTCGTAATTACCGTTAAAAATTCTTTAATTTGATACCACACTCGATGTATTTTGAAATCATTTTTTTTTTTTAGATTACTTTTTGCCGCCAAAAATCCCTAATTTTGATATAATTTTTTTTATTTTGATGTACTCAGTGTCACTCTCACGACTAAGACGAATCGATTGACACCACTCACATAAAAATACGACAAGCCGTTAAGGCTCTAGGACGTGCCAAAGAAATATACATACACTCGAAAAACATAACCCTCTTTCTTTCGCACTCGGGTAATTAATAATTTTACTCAATTTTACTGCTAGAAAGGCAATAGAACCTTAGCCTTTTTTTTATTATTGGACGATACAGTAAGGCGTTTGTATCCAAGAAGAAATAGATATGTACCAATTTTCTATACTAACATTATGGAAATATTTAAGTGACCTTAGATATAATAAATATTTTGGGGTTTGCGGATATGATTGTGAGTAACTTAGTAATAAGAAACTACAAATTCCCCGAGCTATATAAATGGGCTTTTTTTTTTCAAAAACGCGGAACCCCGAACAACTTGATATAGAATTTCCGAAACCACTATACCCAAATCTACTGCGGCGCTATAAATGGGCTATTTCTTTTCCCAAAAACGCGGAACCCCGAACAACTTGATATCAAATTATTCCCGAAACCACAACACCCAAATCTACTGCACTAGTACAATGAATGACTTGTTACATGAACTTTGCGGTTAGTGACTGCTTTCATCGGATATGACATACACTCACCTCCGTTCTCTAATCACCAACGATTGCATGTAAGTAAAAAAATATGTAAATATATAAAAAAAAAAACACATTATGGTAGTGATGAATGAAAACTTAAAAAAAATCTTTAGTAACATTGAAGCAATAAGTAGAAACTGTCCACCTTCCGCTTGACTGTGTTTGGATATTTGCGATACGCAAGATATATCCAACCCCTTATACAGGGTGTTTCAGAACTCAACGTCAAGCCGAAACGGGGTGACAGGATTGATTGTAACCATCATGAGAAAAATCAGAAAAATATCTATTCCATGCAGTTTGAAAATTATTGGCACTTATGTATATTTTCTATAGTATTCTTTAGTAAAGTAAAAAAGTTTTCATTCATCAAAACAGTTTATAATACAGCGCAGCCATATTTTCGCCGATGTTCTGGTAAAAATAATGTTATGTTAACAAACACACCATAAAAATTAAAACTTACACCAAAATATGAATTAGATTGAATGAAATATCATGGTACTTCACAAATCATATCATTGGGGAGTTAAAAGCAATTTAAAGATATTTCTTTTTTCATATTATAAATGGGACATATTTTTTAATGATTTAAATGGCAGCCTAAACTTTCTTACAAAATGTTTCTCAGTGAAATAAGACTATGTACATTTGGGATCAGCGCAGACAGTTTATATCGCGGTTGTGTTATATTATCAACCGTATGCAAACAGTACAAGGTTGAATTTCAACTGTCAAATATTCACACCACCCAACTCCTACGTCTGCGCTGATGCTAAGGCCAGTCCACTGGTCACACTCACCAAGAATTTCAGTCTTGTTCTCTTTTTCTTCTTCCTCTTCCTCGTCGTCGTCTTTCAAGAATATGCCTATATTTTTTATCTTCTTTTTGGACTGAGTGAGGAGTGACGCCGGCTGTTCCTCGTTCACTAGCACTGTGTCGCCGATGAATAGGGCGTAAGTCTGCAAAATTATAACTCACATTCACAGAGGTACAGTAGCATACCAAGGATACGATTCTAATATGCTAAGACTATGTATTGTAAAGGTTTATGGCTTTTAAAGAATCCTTGACGTGCAGATGTTCAAGTCTTATTTTACTCGTTTTTTTTTTTTCAAAATACTTACTAATAACATGTTTCTTTATGGAGGAAAAATTCTAAAGCAGGGTATCTTTCAGCAGAATAAAAACATAATATACGGGTTCTGAAGGGAAGTATATTTCGAATCAAACACTGCGGCGCTGAACATCATACGTTCGGGCGCGCTGAACAATATTAGTTGTCAGAATTAAAATCAAGTATATACAACGATGCTAATACTTGCTTATGATCCTATATATTTTTAATACAACTTACCTTGCCTTCTTTTTCAGTGGCAGCGCTATTGGTCAGACCAGCTAAGCCAATGTTGATGTTAAACACCATACCTTTCTTTGCCACCACTGATGTTTTCGGGCCAATGATTATTGAGCTCTCACGGAACTCTATACCCATTGCGAAGCTAAAATTAATTTAAACATTATCAAACTTGGAAAAGGAACAGAGAAATTAAAATAACTATAAAAAATCATGCCATGTTCAGGTGACTATGCCAAAATATTTAAGACAAGCTTGCGCAGTTTGAAGATACATACCCAAATGTCTTAGTAAGATTGTCCACTAAATCCGGCTTCTCTTTTTTAGCCAGTTCTAAACCAGCTTCATATACCGTGGACAACTTAGCTCCAGCCACAAGCGTTTTCATCACCTGTTCTTCTACATTTAACAAGAAATTGTAATTGCTTTGGATCTCATCTGTGGGATTGACCAGCAGCGTCCGCACTATATTCGAGCAGTACGATTTATATCTGGCGCCCAAAGAGCACACAACTGCGCCAAAATGTAGGTGATTCTTGTCGGAAACTGCACTGAATTTGAGACTGTAGTTCCCTCCCGATTGTATGATTGGCGGATAACACATATCCACTTGGCTTGTGTCGACACCTGTGACGTATTTCTTATCCGATATGGCCGCTTCAACACCTTCAGCTAGTTTTGAATGTTTTACTTTCTGAAGAAAATATGTGATTTTCAAACACAAAGTTTTAAAAATAATATATTACACGTACTGAAGTGCATATCGTTTCTTACCTTATCTGAATCAATAATTTCCATGATTTGATCCTTTAAATACTTTGTAAAGACATCTACTGTAACCATGCACGCTTTTTTGACTGTAATTATTTCTGAATCTTCCTTCGGCGCCATTAACAAAGCGATTGTGGAACTGATGTCCTGATTTTCGAATTTTTCACTTTTTATAACAGCTTTCCACCCTTCACAGAATTCACCAGGGTAGTTGTCTTTAGCGAAGATACCTAGAGTTTTGCCTGATTTTGATTTTTTTATTTCTTGTATGAGTTTGTTGAAATTTTCTTTGTCTTTATCATTCTGTATAAAAAAGATGATTTTTAATATAACTCCAAGTCTGTTTCTTGTGACATCATGTTAGTCATATCAGATTATCTCATGATTAATCTAATGCACAGTAATGGAAATTAAAACAATGACTATCAACCATAATAATCAAATGTTACAACTTACTCTGTCTCTTACGAGTAGTTTCACTGGGGGTAGTTCTGATTCTTCTTTGCCATTTTCAATTTGCCTTAAAAATTCAATCTTCTTTTTGCTTGCCAGAAAACACATGCTGTTCTCCGTTAGTACTGTGATTGTGTCTGGAAGCTCGTATCCAAACAGCCATGTCTGTTGACAAGAAATAGCCTTTTATATTCACCTAATGGTGGTCAATGTATGAGAATTTTGTATGGGTATTATAAAAAACATTTAAAAATCTACATTATTTTAATTATAGGAAAATTATGCAAAATAAGGATAAAACAACACATTATTTAAAACAATGGCGTCATTCCATATACATAACTAGTAGACCAACTACAAAATCAGCAGATGCCTTATAAAACTACAAAAATCTTGGTCATTTTACATGAGGTGTAGAAGGATTTATCTGTCTTCTCCAGACACATTTATCTATGATTGTAACAAAAAAAGATTCACAGTTTTTAAATTTTTAATTCCAATGATATCTGAAATGCACACTATTTGCTAACTTGGGATACATCCATAACATACTTGAAATAAAAGATGTTTCAAAACTAATAATATTTTACTACATTAACATAATATTGAGTCAAATACCTGAATAAACTTACAGATGTATTAACAAACGATTTACTACCTATTTTAGTCATAGTGTTTGTCTCCTATACACATATTCAATTCAAAATTAATTTGAAAAAGACAATACATTCTTTAACTAAAGTATGTTTATAAACTTTATGAATGAAGACAGTGTATATTTACAGAGGGTATTAAGTATTGTGACATTTGCCTAATTATTGAAGCGAAAATTAAAGAATTAAATCAGTGAGATATATTTGGATAAAATATTCAAATAATAATACATTTTGCCACATAGGATCTGAAATTGAAGTTGCACTACAATTGTCAGGCCAATGAAATATCAGTACCCATAGTCAAATTGGTCTAGAACATTCAGAGTGAAAAAAATCTTAATTTTCCCTTTGTATTCCAGTGGAAAATTCCATTGCTATTACATACAACTGACTGGTGAGCTAAGCATATTTATTGGAAGTAACTGCACACACCTGTGACTGCTTGTAGTATCAATGCCACAAAGAATATTTAAAAAGTACTGCATGACATTAAATGCGGTTGTCGTCCTGGCTACAAGACATTCAATTTCATTATTCCCTTTATTTTTTTTTTTATTTATTTAGGAAAACAAACAGCACAAAATTACATCATATGAATTAAGTACAATAACTATTACACTAGCCAAACAGTTTTCACAAATAATTATTCCAAAATGAAGACAGTTTCAGGTTTAACAAGATTAATTTAAATAAAATTACACTAAATTTGCTTATACAGGAGAAAAATAAATAAATAAATAAACATAAAAGAAAACAACATCATCATTTCATTTTTCTGACAAGCGCTTTATATCCACTAAGTCTACTATTGAACAGATCAATGTGAGAGTAACGATTGTTGTGTGTACTACAGGCTCTGACCAGAAATCGATTTATGGCATAATTAGTTCTATAAAAAGGAACTGGTATTTTACACTTACTTATTTTATTACTGATATTTATATTGGTTATTTACACTGGATACTATATCTTTATACATAACTAGCATGTACCATCAAACCAGTACATAACAACGCTTGCGCAGTTACTTAGCCACCAGTATATACAAAGGAAGTGAAGCTTTTCTAACAAATTCATAGACCTACCACATAATATTATGTGGATCCATACTCCAATTAAGATATGTGACGTAATTTAATTCATATTGCCCAACAAATTGCAATATAACACGAATTTAAAGGAAAACCTCTACCTCTTCTTAACAGTCTTACAACCTGGACTGAGCCTCATAGGCTATGAACTTGATTGTGCAAAATTAAACTCTATTAGCATATTATACGGCTTATTTTTGAAACAAAACACACACAGTTTCCAATATAATTGATTACATTCATGTGAGAATTAAAAGTAGGTATACATTACATTATATTTATAGATGTGAGAAAGTAAAATACCTCACCGAATAGTGCTGATAAAGATATTCAAAACAATCATTGTGCAACCAAAATAACCTTATACAATGTATTTATTCTGCTTAGATTGGGAGCAAACACATAAAGAAAAAGACAGTATGATATAGCCCTTTTGACACACACACACACTCACGCCTGTTACCCTCGAAAGGTTAGGCAGAGGTGCAACTATTGCACACACTTTTCGCCGTGCGTATTCCGTCCCTTATGTGATAGGGGGCGCGCCTATCGCCGTATCGGGCACGAATAGCAGACTCCGGGCTGATATTGAGTAGAAAACGCAATATCACTTTGCCCGACCTGGCGATCGAACCAGAGACCTTAGCAATGCAGTCGTACTGTAGTACAACTACGCCACCGAGGCAGTCTGACTTATGCAAGAAAGTAATAAATAATACAATAAATTATTGTACTAATAGCTTTTGCCCGGGGCTCCGCCCGCGTTAAAAAGTTTTCCCGGGATAAAAGTCCCGCTTTATATTTTCCCGGGATAAAAAGTAGCCTATGTGTTAATCCAGGACACGATCTACCCGTGTGCCAAATTTCATCGTAATCCGTTCAGTAGTTTTTGCGTGAAAAAGTAATAAACATCCATACATCCACACATCCATACATTCTTACAAACTTTCGCGTTTATGATATTAGTAGGATGAAATCGCAAAATCTTCAAATTTTATTAATATGTTTGCTTTAATTAGCTGTTTAAATAGTTACTTTGTTTCTACAGTAGAACACCGGTAATCCGACAAAAGTCTTGCAAGATGTTGTCCCCTGTAGTCCTGAACTTTATAGAAGAGGAGTATTTTGTAATCTGACAAATTATGAACTTGCCTACTTTTAAAAAAGTTCGATTGTACATATGTTTATGAAGCATGTAAGTGTGCATTGACGGAAATGTCTGTCATAAGCTTGTAGGATTATAAGGGGCGTCGGATTAGCCAGGGGCCAGATTACCGTGGGTCTACTGTATAGTAATGGATATAAAATAACCTACATACAACATATATCTCTGAGGCTGTAACCAAGATGGTTTCTTAAAAATGCCAAGGTCATTAGAAAATAAAAAAATTTATGGAAATGACACATCCTTATGATAAACTTATTGATAGGATAATATGTCATTAGCATTATTTATTTTCTATTAGTGTTAACGCTTGTAGTAAAGCATCTTGAGTCAGTAGTCAAGGGGCTGTGGCACTAACTACTATCGGTTACTTTTATTCTGAGCACAGACTTTTATGTGAAGGTAGCCATGTGGATTAACTAGTACATGACATCACAAATGGCCATATTTTTTTTTGTTTTAGATACCTTTCACTGCCCATTGATAAAATCACAAGATTCATTCTCCGAAAATAAAAGTGCCAGATTGCTTTTTCATGAAAGAAAATGCCAGCTTTATTTGTGTATCAAATGTAATCCAAATTTATTTATCAGTTCATTCAGAATGTACATTCTCATTTAGAATGTATGTTGAGGTTCCAGATCAAAATGTTTTTTTTTATTGCAACTTATAACGAGACAAGCATGCCATTCACCCGAAGGTAGGCGATACAACCACCTATAAACCGTAGAAACACCATCATGCACCTTGAGTTACAAAGTACTGTGGGGCATTCCACTGCGCTCGTGATCCCTTGAGACATAAGATGTTAAGTCTGATTATGTCCTGTACTTACACTAGATACAATGTCCTTCAAACCAAATCACAACAGTGCATGCACTGCTGCTTGGCGGTAGAAATTAACATTGCAGTGGTACCCCACCCAGACAGACTTTTACATATGAAGGTCCTACCACCAGTAAAATAGTAGTGATTAGATAAGAAAGGTATACTAAATTTAACATACCTAGTTACTCATATGGGTGTCATCATTGTCATCATCATAAGCTACATTAAGTCCACTACTGAACATAGACCTCCCTTAAAAATTCCCAGACGGACCTGTTAAAAGTGGCCGGTGGGTTCATATGGCCATTAGTGGCCTGTTCGTATGGGTATGAATCTGTCCGCGACGGACACTGGTGTCCATATATATAGGGTTATTCCATACATCTATATATATAAGTGGAGCTTGACAGGTTAAATACGTCTGGGCAAAATTAAAATTATCCTACTATATAATATTATAAACTCGAAAGTTTGTAAGTATGGAATATGGATGTATGTTACTTTTTCGACAAAAACTACTATCTACTGAATGGATTTTGATGAGATTTGGCACACGGCTAGATCATGTCCTGGATTGAGACGTAGGGTACTTTTTATCCCGAGAAAATATATAGCGGGACTTTTGTCCCGGGAAAACTCAATCACGCGGGCGAAGCCGCGGGTTAAAGCTAGTTTGTACATAAATGTTGAACTATGAAAATTATTTTATATTACCAATCGTAACCTTACAAAAACGCGCAATAGCTTACTTTAAGTCTGTACGAAACCTAGGTTAATAACGAAATAAATCTGTCCAATAGGAGCTTTCCTGCAGACGGTAAATTTAAACAACTGCGAAACAACAAACAGTGAAAAATATAGTTTGTTGTGATTCATAGAATTACGCAGAATATTGTTGCTGAACGTTTAAAAACGTATATAATTACTGAAAGCGTCCGGTATGTACACAAAACGATAAAAAGCACATGGAAATTGTAAAAAATGCGCGTACCTGTAGCGCTGTCGATTTGCTGTATAGAGTGTCCTCGTCTACTCCGACACATGATACCAGACAGTCCACCTTCGCCAGCGCATCATCACTCTTTGAATCTGACGCAGCAGCCTGCAAAACGCACATGTGAGACAACTAGAGTCTAAATAAAAGCGTGTTAAAAACCGTTTTGTTATACACGAAATGAAACAAACCTTCCAAGCTGCGTACAACTTTTTCATACGACGGTAAAAAGTATCTTTATCAAGCGATATATTAGACATCGTAACCTAAACTAATTAAATCTAAATTAGAAATAATAAACTACGTAATTGCGGCTCAAATTCGAAAAATTATGTACTACTCCACGACATTACACTGGCGTTTGACAGAAAACACAAATGGCGGGCGTCGGTCGCGATTTAATAGTTTTATAATTGTTTATGGTCCCGTTTGGATACACATAACTACACAAAACTGACAATATTATTGTCAGTTTTCATCAACTGCACAAAGCACTATCCATTCTAATTTCTACATTCATAATTATCTTATGTCAAATTCTGTTATGTAAATTTAAAGTCCTGAATCCTAATTCCTAACTGCCCATTGTGGCTGAACCATACTCCGTCCAACCATTTAAATGCTCTAAGTACTTACTACGTAACTAATCAAAATTATCTCGGATTGCATTTTTCATCACAAGAATAATCGTACACTTTATCTCAATTGTATTGCTAATTCCACAGACATTTATATGTCTGTGGCTAATCCATCACTATTTGCTACATCTTTTTGGGAACAGGGAAAATTTCCAATGTATATAATACTCTTTGGGGAAAATCAATCTTTTGGCGTAGCACAGCAACACAGTGGTTGTAGCCATAAAAAAGGAGTTTTGGCGGGTATGTGGAAGTGTCATGAGGTGCTCTTGTTTTAATTCATTATTTTGGTGATACTTAGTGTTATATTGCATAATTATGGTGGTATATTATCCAATATAGTTCTATTAAAGTGCTCAAATGAAGTGAATTGAAATAACTGTGCCAATCAAGTGTTTTTTCGTTGCCGCCAAAACTCCTTGATAAAGTCTTGGTAAGGTAGCCACTGCTTTACTTCGACATATTAGTTAGGAGGTAGGACTGAGGATGAAAATATATGAAAGACGGGCTCAATGGACTAGTATCCAGAGCCGTAATAATTAAATTAAAAAAAAAAGCCATAAAAAAAAAAGTTTTAAGTTGAAGTTCTAGCACAGATTACTTATATGAGTTCTAGATTTTGAACTTAAAAACGACTTTGTGATAATACAATTTATTTTTTAAATAGCAAACCAGTGCAGTAAACACAGACTACTCAGAAGAACTACGTTCAGACCGCCATGTCGGATACATTATCTTTGAACCGTAAAGGAGACTTGCAAGTTTGTCAGATGACATTTAATTGTTTTTTTACGGACATTTGTAGTATAGGCAAAGGAACAAAACCATGCAGCCCATGATGGAATATTTTTTCAGGCCCATACAGCCTTGTTGATTATTTAGTGATTAGGTTCTTTCCTTAAAAAAAAATTAATATTAAGGAAAAAATTTACGTGTTGAAATAAAACAGGTTTTTATTTTATATATTTATTTTTGAACTTTTTCTTAAATTTAAGCAATGCTTTCTTCTGCATTTTTTTAAATTTATATTTTTCGGCCCTTATGATGTCTATCCCTTTTAATATTTTGTTTATTACATTGCACCAATAAAAATACAGAGTTTAATACTTATGTCTAACAAATATTCAGGGTCTAAGTTTTTGTGAGAATGGCAATTCAAAAGAATATTTGGAACATATACTTTGTTTGATGTTTTTACTAATATTATTTTTATGTCCTTGTTGTTCCAAATATTCGTTTGTAATTTTAATTACATTACCAAAACTTATAACAATGTTTTCATGGGGATAACTTAATTTTCTTGCATTCTTACAACTTTTATATTCTTTTTGTACTATGAAATTGTGAATATTATTATTCACTTTAAAGATTGCTTTTACATTCTGCACAATTATTAATTTTAGGAAGCACTTTCCTTGTTACCCACCCTTCTGTGTAGGCCTTTGAATGAATATTTAACCGTTCTCGTCTGGCTTGTTCATGAATATTCTCTTCATTACTAAACTCAATATTTTCAGTTATATCTGAACTATCTAATTTAGAGTTCATCGTTGGTGCAGAATTCACATTTTCAAACAAGGATTCTAAATTTAAAATATTGATACTAAAATCTTCACAATTAAAACTTATAAATCTTGTTATTAATAGAGCTTTAAATGTTAATAAGAGTGGGCAGTTGGATTATTAAATCTTTAATAATTGTATGCCTGTACTTGTCCAAAAAACATACATACATACATACATACACTCACGCCTGTTATCCTCGAAGGGCTAGGCAGAGGTGCAACTAGTGCACCCACTTTTCGCCATCATTCCGTCCCATGATGTGATAGGGGGCGAGCCTATCGTCATATCGGGCACAAATTACAGACTCTGGGCTGATACTGAATAGAAAAACTCAATATCACTTTGCCCGACCTGGGGATCGAACCCGAGACCTCAGCTTTGAAGTCGTACTGTAATACAACTACACCACCGAGGCAGTCCAAAAAAGTTTTCAATAACATCAGAGTTAAGAAAAAAATAAAATTAAATTAAATTCATTTTATCCATTGTAAATCTACGTGCCTTTTAATTTTTATTGCATAATTTCCACAGAACTTTCTTAGTTAAAGGATTTATATCTTTAGTTAAACCCTCTAAAGACTTTTCTTTACTGAATACCAATGCCTTCTGCGCTCTGGATTTATAATTACTTATACGTTTTGCTTTCTTATATTCATTATAGATTAGTTGACATTGTGGAGATAAGGTGCCCAATGTTTTTATTAATCACCTTCTGACCAACTTTTTGGAGTTTTGTATGATGAAGCTGAAAATAAAACAAAATATTGTTCCTTAAAAAATAGTCAACAGACTTTGTAGGACCACAATACAACAAACTTCAAACAAATAAATACCTTGTGTACCCTGGATCTCAGTTCCGGAGGTCACAGCAGCAGACAGTCTTGACTTACAAATCACTGAAAAAAAAAACAATAAAACATCTTACATTTACCAATTATTATTCAAATCTATCAATAAACACAGTATACTTTTTGGCCTTGTCGTTACTTTAGGACAGATCTTATTCTTATGCTTATAATTCTACCCATGACTGTCTTCAGACACACAGCAAAGTTGATGACTAATTAATAGAGACAAGCCAGCTGCTCACCAGATGGCAGGCAACTTTAGAATTTATATGGCGATAGGCTCGCCCCCTATCACATCATGGGACGGAATAAAGGCAAAAAGTGGGTGCACTAGTTGCGCCTCTGTCTACCCCTTCGGAGATAATAGGCGTGAGTGTGTGCGTGTTAGAATTTAGATTACACAATATACATAAATTACTACATACCATTGACTTCAGAGCATGCCACTTTAAACGGGATACTTTCTTCAGTTTTTGAGTATGTATGGTCAATGTGTCGCTTTCGTGCATAATCGTGATTTCTGTACTTCAGAGGAACTAGAAAAGACAAGACATATAATATTAAAAACAATTTAGCTATATCTTAAAAGTATCTTCGGTTCAGATAAGTTACCTGTTTCTTCATAAACCAATGACGAATTTCTTGAAGAAATCTCCAAGTCTGTAAATAAACTTGGATAGGCTTCACTCTTCAAGCGTTTTGTTACCTGGTAAACAAATCTTTGCTCAAAATGCTTATGGCAAACATACATGTTCTTTGTATCACAAACATTTTCACTACCTATGCACTGTATCCACCGGGATTTTAATCTCTTTCCTTGCGGGAAATTGATGCAATTTAACGTCTTGTCGTAAACTATTCCACTTGGATACACAACACCTTCGTAATATTGTTAAAAATGTTGAAATTACATTGACTGGATATTACTGTATTTGTGGATTTAAAGAGGTGATGGCCGACGCTTGGCTTTTTTGACAGTGACACATGGCCAAAATGGCGACTGTTCTTGGCGGGGGTGAAGACGACGAAAGAGGGGCGCGGAATGTCAGTTGAGATTCTTGCACTGTCAGTTTCTATGGTCGATATTTTTTGTTCTAGCCAAAGAGCATTATAATACTACGGAAAGTTCTAGCATTACCGGGCGCGGCAGTAAACCAAAGAGCATTATAATGCTACGGAAAGTAAACTTTACCAAGTTTGTTCAATAATTATTGTAACAGGCTTTTCTAAATTCTTTATAACATAGCGTTTCACTTGTCTGTTTTGGGTAATGTGTTGAAATGCAAACATTAAAATCTGGTGAATTTACTGATCTCTCAGAGCCTGTTTTGAAAACGTTAATTCAAAATCGTATAACCACAGTATTGGATTTTCTTCAAGAAGATGTAACGAAGTTATCAACATTAACGAAGCTTAATTTATCACAAATTGTAAATATAAGGAATGAGATATTCGCAAAGTACTCCCCACCTTTAATTAACGGAACTACTTTACTTTCGAAAATTTTAAAAGATGGGAAATATGTTAAAAGTGGAATAGAAAGGTATTTTATAGTAGAAGATATTGAAATTAATTTTGAAAATTCATCGTAGTAATGTAGTATAAAAAGACATATCTTTTGAATATTCAGCTAGTGCTTATACATTTTGTGCCATTTTCTAGGCTGGATGCTTTAACTGGAGGTGGTATACCCATTGGAGCCATTACTGAGTTATGCGGCCTGGCAGACTCGGGGAAGACACAACTCTGTTTTCAAATAGCTATCAACTGTGCAAAGAACACCAACAGCGTAGTATTGTATGTTGATACTAAAGGGGACTTTTCTGCAGTGAGAATACAGATGATTCTAGAAGTATTAAAATGTTCACATAAGGTAAAAATTGTTACTAACAAAATTGTTGTTGGGCCAAGTTTTATGGTATTGAATATATATTATTTAAATGTTATGATAAAAGTAATTTAAATGTCAGAGGCTGTCTTTTTTCAAACCATTTTTTATGCTGTTATTTCTTAGACATATTCATAATTTACTTAAAATTTTCTTACATATGAAGTAGTAGAGAACATGAAATTTATGAAGGCTTATTAACACAGTAAAAGGCAACTGTATGTAACCATTAAAATTATATAATTTCAATTTCAGGATATGGCTTTAATAATGTACAGGATAAGGATAATCCATGTATGGACAATGGAGGAGTTATTAGAATTATTCAAAAACTTAAATGATAGAACAATATCAATAGATAATATGTGTCTCATCATAGTTGACTCCCTACCATGTTTAATGTTTCAATACTTGGGTGATGACAACAAAATAGGTAAATGGTTTTTTTGTTGTCAATTATATCGCATATCTGGTAGCATTATGTAGTCATTTAATTTTTTTGACAAAAATGAAATTAAATATAATTACATTAGAAAATATCATGTATAAATAAGGGTATGATAAAAAACACTACTCTTGCCTATTAATATGTGTCCCCTTTAAATAACTACCCTGTGGAACCACAACTCATATACAACATAATATCAAGTTAGTGAAATAATATTATCAGTCTGGTTTTCACATCAATTTGGCTTTTCTTATGAGAACAATTAATGTCGAAACATAATTATTTATAGACCTTGTAATACATACATATTATGAACATTTTATTCATAAATAAAATATAACAATATTACAGGACTTACACATTTGAATGAATTTGTGAATAAAGGCAGAAGGTTGTGTAGAACATTGAATGTAGCTCTGCTGTGTGTGAACATACAAACGAGATGGGTGGACCCAGATGTTGTGGATGTAGAAGGTATTTATATACATTACTGACTAATACAGTCAGTTGAAGAGAATAGTTATCATTTAATTTTGTTTGTAAGTATAATTTCTTGTTCCAGATGAAGAAAAAACTTCTCTATTCAAAGATTCATATATAGAGAAACGAAATCGTTGCTTAGGAAAATATTGGCAGGAAATACCAGCGCTAGTTCTAGTGATTGAACGATTTCAAGAAAATAACGACGACACGCAATTAAAAGTTTCAATTGCAAAATTTAATAATGCTATGTATGAAAACCAACAGTGTTTGTTAAATTTAAATCCATTTGGTGTTACTTAAAATGGCGCTAGTTATTATATGTCTTATTTTATATATCATATTTTTAGTTTATTCAAATCTATTGAGTTACACGTGAATAATGAGACCTATGTATATAACAATGTAGAAAAAATACTACAGTAAATAAAAACCTTGTTTTACTCTTTCATCATAGATGTCGCTGTGATACAATAAAATAACATTTCCGATCATGAATTTGTCAATGGTACAGAGTAATTTCTCTATGGCTCATTCAAAAGGCGGTGATTCATTGAAATCAATCAAAGTTATGCTCCGTTCGTTCCCATCCGTTCAGTCATTCTTTCACTTGAAAGCACGCCTGACAGGCGATGCGTGTTTTACTGTGATGGCTCTTTTTAACACTTTTGTAAATTTAACATTTTTATGATATTTATGTGATTAGTATCCTTCTTAGTGTAATTTAATTTTTAATTTATATTTAATGCGTTTACAAAAAATGGCGAATCAATCCCAGAAAATTGTTTACAAGCTGGTTCTTACTGGAGGTAAGTGTGCTTCTGAAAATCTTCAGGACTAAAAAAGCTTGTAGCTGCAGAATTTGTATATCTTCACGGCGAGATATATGTTGGTACCTACCACAATTTCAGCACAAATATTTCAATGTTTTACCAATTTAATGTGTAGTGTATTTTTGATAGTGTGCGGCGAGGAAATTGTAACACGTGGGGCTATTTATTACGTTTTCAATTCAGATATTTTACACTGTTTCATTCAGGACCCTGTGGCGGCAAAACCACCGGCCAGTCACGGCTGAGTACGTTCTTCGAGAATTTAGGATGGAAGGTGAGCACCATTTTTTCAATTTCGTGGCATAGATTAAATGTATAATATGTACCATACGGTGTTGCGCTGCGTTTTGTGGTGAAGCCTTATATTTTCATCCTTAAATTGTCAGTTTTGTTTTTATGGTCAAAATAATTGCCATGCAAATAAAATATCCCAAGGTTTATTTTCCCTTAAAAAAAGACAATTGAGAGTATAGACCACATTATTTTGAAAAAAATATTCATATCAGTAATTTCAAGATTGAAATATGATTTCCTTTTTGGTTGAAGTATTCTTTTGAAAATTGAACTCCTGATTTCAGTTTTTATTGTATAATTCCTATAACAATGCCTTCATGGAACTAAAAATATGGCAATAAAAATATTGTGTAAATATAAATTATGAATAGGGAATGCTGTGAGTATGGTGTCTCCTTGCGGAGATCCAGTAAGATTTGGTTCCACATTGTGTTTATTTCCAGGTGTTCCGGGTGCCGGAAACGGCTACCGTGCTCCTCAGGTACGATGTGTTACCTACAAATTGACACTGTGCATGTTACCAGATACAGATATTAAATTTTGAATACATATAAAAGTGAAACATAATTGTGAAATACAGAAAGCTAGTTGTAAGCTGCAAAGAAATGTCAATGCCTTGATTAAAGTTTATTTTTATTAATGAATGGGCAATATAAATAAGTGTAAACAAAAGTATCACAATCATGTGCTCATGTGATACAGGAATTTAAAATCTGATGTCACTCAACATGCACTGTGCCATCACATTTGGAATTCAGATGCTTTAAAATTTTGAATATGGGATTCTTTTAATGGAAGTAATTTTATACATACACAAATGTAATTAAAACTAATATTCTTTTCTTTTACAGTGGTGGGGTGAAGTTTGCAGACCTCAGCCCGGATGAGGGTAAGTTGATATATTTAATTTTACTACCTAATTTATTATTACTTCAATGTTTCATTCCTACATTATTTAACTGCATTGTCAACATTATTCAAGGCTAAGCTACAATTTGTATACATCATTAAAATTTATTATTGTTCAAGGATAATACAAATTTTCCAATCATAATGAATCTAAAATAAATTATCTATTGTATTAAAATCATAACAATAACATAATTTTCATGCTTGGATTAAACTCCTTATTCTGCATACTTAATGCAATTAATAATTAAGACCAAGAGTGGAACAAATTTCCATTTAATTCGAAAAATGCTAATCAAGCTTATGGATTCAAACAGACATTCTGAACTGATGGTGTTCAGCAGAATTTGTAAACACATCAGCTATTACAAAGCATTTAGTTGATGGTATTAGCGAGACAATGGTGTATTGACGCGTTCAGTTTCCTTCCATATTATCATTGTTTGCTCTTTGTGTGTTTGAGTTTCAACTTCGACATTTTCCTGGTGGTGATAGTTTAAAGCTATTTTTTAAAATCTCACTCAAATGTTTGTGTCTTTAATAACGAAGCTATTCTGCATAGGTTTTTAAAAAAAATGCGGCATATTTCAATTAAAATAAACAATGAAATTGTGAAAATAATGTAACGCAAATATGCTGTTCATTATTTGTTTTACCCGAACACATGTTTTGCGTGTTAGTCCAAGATTTGCGGTTTCTCTTTAAAACGTCGGTACTACCATATTTTTTTGCCAATTAAAAGAAATTTAATTATACCAATTGGAAGACCATAAATTGACTCGCAAAACCTAGATTGTGGCTATTTCCTAGTCATTGTTTTCCTTTTTTGATAATAAAACGAAAACAGCACTCACGTCATTGGCTTAAACTTAAGCCGTTTGTCTACGGATAATTAACCGCAAAACATTAATGTTGGATACTATTTTGGTGTTTAGGGCACCTTTTGAGTTTTTATTATAATTGGCAGCGCCCACCCCGCCGGAAACTGAACGAGCCAGTACGCACTAATATTTGTTTGCCGTGGTCACTTGCCAAAACTTAATTCGCGCATTTTTCCTTGCATAGTACGATACTGTTTTCCTTTTTCCGAATAAAATAAAATAGTTTGGTTTCTAGAAAATTATAATGGAGTGCTGCTGTTAGGTCGTGATTTGTTTTAGAAGACCTTGATATGTTTTTGTTATGTAAATGGGGTTTTATGCACGACCAATCCCAATGATTTTACTTCAAATTACCACTCCAGATTTCATAAGGGCCGCACTAATTACAACAATATCATTGATCATTATTTAATAACCTTATCAATGACTAGCTTTTGCCCACAGCTTCGCCCGCGTTAATAAGCTTTTCCGGGCGAAAAGTACATAAAAACCTTCCCGTTGAATCACTCTATCCAACACATTTATTTGGATAAAGATTAATATTATGACGTTGATACAACTCTTAACAAATAATGCATTAATTTCGACCAAATTTGATTACCATAAAAACGGTTCTAGTGAGTTAATCTTAAAAGATAGACATATACTGTCGCGGACATTTTTTCAGATCATTTCAAGAGGAATAATTCTTTCATACATAAATTTTTGGTATCTTAAACCGTTTTCGCAGCGCACGCAATGGAAGCTCTCAAGGATGATTAATTTTCCCCGTATTTTTTCACATTTTCCATTATTTCTTCGCTCCTAATAGTTACATCGTGATGTTATATAGCCTAAAGCCTTCCCCAATAAATGGTCTATTATTCAACACAAAAAGAATTTTTCAATTCGAACCAGTAGTTCCTGAGATTAGCGCGTTCAAACAAACAAACAAACTCTTCAGCTTTATAATATTAGTATAGATTCTACGGGCTTGGTTGCGAGTATACCTATGTTCTATTTTTGGTTCTATTTCTTTGTTCAGTGACTGTGTTTGGTTCTTCCGGATTAACCGAAGCACGACTGATTGTATTTAAAAGCAAGCGTTGCAAATTCTTTGGTATCATTTAAATCGTTCAAAGATACTTTATTTTGCTACATCGTGATCCAATGCAATTTGTTTTGAACTTGACTGTTTGAAGGAGATGCCTGCTTTTTGTATGGGTGCTAGGCCTCAAAATATAACCAGGTTCAAACTTTAGGGATCTTGGATCTATTAAAAAATATTTTTAGACCCGTCCATTTATGACTTAACTTTTTTAAAAACGTTCATATTAAGTATAGTTTTTAAACAAAATAAAATTACATACATACGTCTCTAAATCGGAGGTCTGAAAGAAACGATTTATTGTAAAAGGTTAGTTTTTAGGAGCTCTATCCAAAAATATATAAATCGTCTTGATTAGAATTTTTCGGCCAGTTTTTGGACAGGTCTTTTGATGCGATTATTCTGCCATTGATTTCTTTATCATAAATTCCATTGAAATGTTTTAAATATTTATGTGAAGCAGTCAAACGCAGTAGTTAAGTTTATTGGAGGCGTGACTGTCCATGACGTCGGGACATGTGAGGTAGGTCGACAATGTTCCTCTGCCAAGTTATACTACTAACAGACGATTAGATTTGGTATCATCGTACCAATTCGTCACGCGGTACAGTCTTCACGCCACACGATCGAACCGTACCATGCGATGTCCAGTTGTATCCAACCAAGTTTGATGGACAAGCCATCGAACCAGCCGTACCAACAATAATAATAATAATGTCAATCGAACCGTGCCCCACAGATGCGATATGGTTCGATGGCATACCATTTTAATGGTTCGGCTGTACCAAATCGCATAGTATGTGCCCACTTTTAGTAGTCAGTGTCATTGGGAAACATTATGGCAATAACCGTCTTATAATATTACCGCTGAACGTTAAACAACGTGGATATAAACGTGTCCTGAGAATTTCCTATTTTGCTGGTATTATTTTGGCCATTTTGAGTGTCAGTAGAATCGATTGAATAATTTTACCAAGTCTTTTTTAATTCATGGAATTTCGTTTTCCGAAGGGAACTAATTCTTTTTTTTAGCACAATCAATTAATGGACGTTTTCGTATCTAATCATTTTCGTTTATTTACCTAACACTCTGCTACAGACTAATAAAAACGTAAATAAACCCGTTTCGATACTTAATTTGCATAATTTTTTGGCGCAGTAGTTCATCGCTGTTTGATTTTTTTTGCCAGTTTTCCATTTTCTTTTATTTTATCGATCTGTTAATTATTGTGTGTGTATACTTAATAACGTCTAGACATAATAACATATAAGAACAATGTTTATTTTCGAATATTTTTGTGATAATGCGAAGTAAGATAACATTTGTTAAACTAACATATGTTCAAAGTTCGTCAATCAAATCTTTGGCTCTATCGTAGTTGAGAATGACAATCACGAAATCATTCAATTGGCGAACATCTCGGAGTCTACACTTGACAACAATAAAAAATATAAATAATCGATTATATTTTGCTTGCGGCTTCACCCGCGTGACTGTATTTCCGAGATAAAAAATTTACTAGGTATGTCCTTTCCAGGGTCTTGAACCTAGACATACCATTTTTCATCGATAAAAATCCGATAGTTTTTGAGCTCACACACTCCACAAGACCGCTTTACCGTCCTCGCCGTCGAGGACCTCGTCGCGTTCCCCGTCACCCTGACCTCTCTTATCAGTTCCGGCCCGCGTGCCGAAGACTACTAGGTACGATAGTACTACTAAATAGGATTAGGTTAAAAACCATCTTCTCCAAACGCTGATGTTTTATCCTCTCAGTGGCCGCCCTGAGCCGAGGTTCGTGACCCGTTAGTGGGTCGCCCTCAGCGTGGTCGCTTAAATTTTAAGGGGTGCGAGCGCCTTCTGCACTCACCCAAAAGACCGGTGTTCTTTCATAAGCCGACCCTCGTCAGGCTAGAAAGAGTAATGTCAGGGACAAAAAAAATTACAATCCTCTTAAATAATAGTAGGTACATCTAAGTATCCCATAAAAAGCATTTCGGTTGTGCACCAAATCTTCCGTTATTTTACAAGTACTAATTTAAGCTCCATCGCTTGCTAATTGTATTATCCTTAAATCGTTTAAAGCTGAGGTTAAGGTTCAGTTTGCTCTAGTTAATCTATTGCGGCTTTTTAACTGATGATCTCTTTGATAATGATGCCTATACTTAAGACTAAATTAATACACTGTGAGCTCGACGATAATCCTCCAAAGCCCAAATATAGCGGGTAGGCTAGACTTTACGGCATCACTATATTTTTATAGTCTTGATCAAGTATAATTTGCAATGGTTCGTCTCGTTAAGAAATGTTTTCGAGATGTAACCACATTCGATAGTCTATTGGATGCATTCGATATTTTCAGAATAATCAGTGTGGCAAATTCAGAATCTAATTAAATTGTGGAATATGGATAATTTTAAACTAATTGAGGCTGTAATTTGTATGCCAATAAGGAAGTCTTGATAGTTTCACATTTTTTTACATTTGATTCTTGTGTTCAATCCAAATGGATTGTTTTAATTTGCTGTCATAGCGGTTTGTCAACATATTGAGCAAATGCATCATAACAATCACTGCCAAATTTCGAATGGGTGCGAAGTCCGACTACGTCATAACGAGAATTCGCAAAATGGGAGATACATTGCGTAACATCGTATAAAACATGTTTTGTTTAAACTTGTTACCTACATCGAGGTTTTATTTTCGTTTTATACCGGTCACGTGCGTTTATTTTAGTTTGCACACATTTCGCGCCGCGTTGGATATCTAGCCTTGCGTGGCTCGCCGACTTGCCGCTGTTACGCTCCCTAGGGTGACATCCGCTTTAATAATGTAGGTGTGCAAATGTATTGTCTGTATGATGAACGACTTAAGTACCAGTTAAGGCCAGGCCTAGCCAAGGAACAATGTATCCTTAGGAAGCTATTCATTGCTACGTTTGATATTGTGCTGACAAAGTTAAGTATTTGACACTCGTAACAACGTCTTAATTATGATTAGTGTATTCTGCTGTCAACATAGTCTTGCAAGTATGGCGATTAGTGAATGAAATTAGATGACTATGGAAAAAACTAAAGATCAGCAAGTCAATTGCAGTGCACATTAGCACATAGGTAATTTCGACCGTGACTCATCCTAAATTTAGATTTAAATTGTATTTCAACATCATTACATTGCTGATTGTTTTCCTGATTCATTTTACAATATTTATACTTTTAACGAACCGTTTATATAAATTTGGTTGTACCATACTGAAATAACTGTAGTTAATACCCCCAAAAGTCCTAACATGGTTATGCTAAATAGACCTGAATCCAAGCTAATATAAAATTTGTGCTATGCGTAAAGAATTATGAGGTCTTTTAGATCAACTAAACTGAGACCCTAAAATATTTTTTTACTGATCATAACACATACATAATATTATCATGTATATGGCTTTGCATAGATCAAAGTGCCATATAGATAAAACATACAACTGTACTACGGTTATTTTAGGTACGGTTCACATAGTCATTAAATAGCATAGATCATAAAATAGTAATATAATAACATGAAGCGTTAACGCCGCTATCTAAGCTCATAATTGCGTTCCATTTGCTATATTAACAACTAGCTTTTGCCCGCGGCTCCGCCCGCTTTAAAAAGTTTTTCCGGGATAAAAGTCCCGCTTTATATTTTCCCGGGATAAAAAGTAGCCTATGTGTTAATCCAGGACATGATCTACCCGTGTGCCAAATTTCATCGAAATCCGTTCAGTAGTTTTTGCGTGAAAGAGGAACAAACATCCTTACATCCAAACATCCATACATTCTTACAAACTTTCGCCTTTATAATATTAGTAGGATTGAATTACGGCACCAACCGCGTCTTAATCCGTTAGGAGCAAGGTTTCACCGTCTTCCCGTGGTTCTCCGCAGTAATCTCCTTATAAAAATAAAAATATGATGGTGTATCGGGGCTTCGTCTGTCAACACGTTTGCGTTAATGTGTGACGTGTTGGCTTTAGCTGGTTCACGGTCACGTTCATGGCCTGCGTTCTTACGTATGCGTAACTATGATCTATGTTGAGGCAAATATGGGTTTTGTTCATAATCGCTATGGTTGGATAATGGATCTTCGTTGTTTAGGATGCTAAAATGAATTTTGGTTTAGCATACTGAATTTCTTTACAAGACTAACAATAATGCGTCAGTGCTAAAAACTGGTACTAAAATATTATATTTGCTTTTGTTTTCCTTTACAGTAATACTCAATTTAAATTTGTCAAGCTTTTTTCGACGAAGTTCTAACTTTTAGCATAGGTATATTCAACTGTTTAGAAATCATAAAAACTAATAAAAGTAATAGACATTAGATACAATCTACTTCATTATACCGTGGCACGTGGCATTTGCTACAGATTCTCTTATCTTGTGAGTGCTGATATCATAGCCATAAACTTGATAATTTTGTAACGATATTTTTTATGTTTTGACCGATATGTATATCAAAATCTATTTGTGTATATGCGCATTGGTACTCGCATATCTATAGGTGTTTTGTTTTGTGATAAAAGTAGACAATTACTGTAAACGACTTTATTTAATACTAGATTAGATTACATTGTCTCCGTACACTCGCTCACACTTATACCTTAAATCCCTGAAGAGGTAGGGACAGGCGCAACTAGTGCACCCACTTTTCGCCGTGGGTATTCCGTTCCGACAAATTCAGACTCCGGGGGGATACTAATTAGAAAAACCAATATCACTTGGCCCGACCCGGGGATCGAACCTAAAACCTCGGCATTGCAGTCGTACCGTAATACAACTACGCCACCGAGGCCAGGCAGTAAATTAGATAACATTGGCTCACTGTTCATTTTATTTGATATAAAATGAATTTATGGCTTATAAAATAATTAATTAAAAACTTTAATGCCGTACATACATTTAGTATCTCCGTTCAGCTCATACTAATAGTGACTTGATGGATGACTTTTCAATATTGATCTATATATTATAACGGCCGTCTCCGATAAACGAGCTTAATCTTAATCTTCGGTCCGATCCTGAGATTAAACCAATTATAATACTTCATTTTGAAACACTTTGTTCTGGTTGGTTCATTTTCGCGGCGGATAAAATAAAGAGATTGGTGTCGGTTTTTTTAAAATGGCGCTTATTTGCCATTTGACATATTAATAGGACTCAATTATGTGCGAATTTGTTACGGCGTAAATTCCACACGTTTGTGCGTATCACATAATATTAGATAAGACCATTATAGGACTAGAATAATGAATTCATATATGTTTATAAGAATAATCAACTGTAAATTAGAATATAAAGTGCCTTATCAATATTTAAATGAAGAAATTCACGTGAGCTAAATGGGTGGTACATTTGACCGGTTGATACCGATTCTGCCTGCACACCGCCTGACTTTTCTGAGTCTCGATTCACCCGGTTCGATTAGATGAGTATTTATTGCATAAAAAAGTATTGCCAGTTATATAGCATGTGCAAATTGTCTGAAGTATATTCTAGAATGATGTATTTTCAATGCAATGATCCTACTAATATTATAAAGGCGAAAGTTATTTGGCACACGGGTAGATCATGTCCTGGATTAACACATAGGCTACTTTTTATCCCGGGAAAATATAAAGCGGGACTTTTATCCCGGAAAAACCTTTTAAAGCGGGCGGAGCCGCGGGCAGAAGCTAGTATAAAATAAGATCATCATATAAAACTATTTAATGAACTTAATAAATGCTTTTGAAGACCTGATTCTGTTATGTAATATTATTTGTGACTAACATGTGAATTTTGTAATTTATATTGAGAAATGTAATCAATTTCCAATTTAATAAGTCAGATAAATTAATCACTACATTAATCAAACACTGATTACACATGATACACGTTTCATAATATTGTGGTAATAATTCATTGATTATGAAAATCGATGAAGTAAATAATTAACGATTCTGCAACTATATGTATATACATTGTTGTTAAATAACATTTCTTGCATCGACCAAAAAGAATTTTACAACAGTAAAGTACAATAATAGAAAAGTATACAAAATAGTGCTTCAACTAGCAGAGAAGAGAGAAAGTTCTTAAAATACGTAACTCGTTGCTCTGTATAAAACAGCTGTATTAATTAGCCAATGTGGCAAGATTTAGGGGAAGTCAAATCTATACTAATATTATAAAGCTGAAGAGTTTGTTTGTTTGTTTGAACGCGCTAATCTCAGGAACTACTGGTTCGAATTGAAAAATTCTTTTTGTGTTGAATAGACCATTTATAGAGGAAGGTTTAGGCTATATAACATCACGATGTAACTATTAGGAGCGAAGAAATAATGGAAAATGTGAAAGAAACGGGGAAAATGATTCAGCCTTTAGGGCTTCCATTGCGTGCACTGCGAAAACGGTTCAAGTTACCAAAAATATATGTAGGAAAGAATTATTCCTCTTGAAATGATCAAAAAAAATGTCCGCGACAGTATATATCTGTCTATCTTTTAAGATTAACTCACTAGAACCGTTTTTATGGTAATCAAATTTGGTCGAAATTAATGCATTATTTGTTAAGAGTTGTATCAACGTCATAGTATTAATCTTTATCCAAATAAATTTGTTGGATAGAGTGATTCAACGGGAAGGTTTTTATGCACTTTTAGCCCGGAAAACTTATTAACGCGGGCGAAGCCGTAGGCAAAAGCTAGTGATATAATAAGAAAGTTTGCTA
The DNA here is from genome assembly GCA_949316025.1 of Lapara coniferarum. Classification (NCBI taxonomy): domain Eukaryota; kingdom Metazoa; phylum Arthropoda; class Insecta; order Lepidoptera; family Sphingidae; genus Lapara; species Lapara coniferarum. The sequence goes on along the minus strand of OX438919.1, from coordinate 40,446,714 downwards.
GTAATGCGTGTTCGTGTTATTTGCCAAGTTTGACAACATAAAAACAATGGATGTGATTACAAATGCACATATTTTTGTAATTTTATGTAAATGAACATTTGTTTTATGAAAATAGTTGTCTTATTTTAAATCTTTTATCGCAATTATCAAAGCTGATTAAGCTTGGCTTCGTATTAAAGTTTATCTGCAGTCTGAAGTTTCTCAACTACAATGCTGTATAACACCTTTCTCGGAGAAGTTTTCTATCCTATATTGTTTATAGCTTCAATCAATCAATTAGCCTGTCGCCGTCCACTGCTGAACGCAGGCGTCGCTACGTGAGCTCCAACCATGTTTATAGCTTACTGTAATATTATTGGCTCTTCACAAAATATCACAATCACGGCAACTGCCATAAATATTAACTATTTAAGGAACTCTTAACAAGCTCATGAAGGTTACAGAACATCTGATACTTTAGCATCTATCAGTCTTTACTTTTTTATTATCTTTTCCAAATTTCGATTAGTGATGCATGATTTCAATATTGCTTTACCTCAAAAGAGTGACTATGTTATGTTTCTGAAATGTTCGCGAAATCACCAATTATAACCAGTGCTGAAAGTATTATAATACAGCTTTGCGCACATTCACATGTTTAAATGTTCCACCGTTCCTTGAAACAAGGGGCTATTTATGCTTCCATAATTACTACACAGAGATCTGACGGCAGTCAGATTCCAATCAACCGCGACGTTTCCACATCGTTAACTGCATCTATATTGATTGATACAGTAGACAAAGCTGTAATTAATATGATTTGTTATATAATAGTAGTTGCTACCGTATGTCATAGAATATTATTAAAAGATCATAAGTGATATCACAACACACGTCCTTACGGTATTGTTGCCGTAGTTCTACTTGAATGGAATATGACTGTTTAAGTAGAATTAGAACTTCAACACTCAGCACCTCTACACCTTTTTCGCAAGTGAATATAAAATGATAGCCATTTGCAAGATTCATATGCATTTCGAAATTCATCAGACTGAACTTTGCTGGTGGTAGGTCTCTCATATGTAAGAGTCCAACTGAGTGGGTACCACCACAATGTCTATTTCTAACGCCTAGCAGCAGTGTGCATGCACTGTTGTGTTTCGGTTTGAAGGACATTGTAGGCAGTGTAACTGGACATAATGAGACTTAACATCTCATGTCTCAAGATGACGAGTGTAGTGGAATGCCACTCAGTCCTTTGTAACTCCAGGTGCTAAATGGTGTATCTACTGTTTATGGGTGGTCCTATGACGTATCGCATACCATCAGGCGAACGGCATGCTCGTCTCGTCATTCAATACCATAAAAAAATATAATGGAATTTCGTTAACCTCGGTGTTTTGGGTGAGAATTCATTATTCATCTATACAGACTAATCCTTGTCCGTGGGGATTTGACTGACTAACGTGTACCTGATTCACGTACATGTGCTCTTCCTAATCTACAGGATTTCGGTTCTCTGAAACTAAATATATGCCGGTGTGTTACATATATTGTTATCAATGTATTAGAACCCTGTGAGCTTGTTCAAACAATAAGTATACGGGATATACAGCGCTGACTTTACCAAATATATTACATCTATTAACTATGCCGTAATGTAGTATGAAGGTATATTTATTTGTTCTGGTTTTTGTGTATATTTCAGAAAAGAATATTATAGCTCTTCTCAATTCCCTGTTTGGGATGGTCATTGCAATTTATGCTTAGTAATGGTTTATTTTTGGATTTGTTTTGCTATAGTCTGTCGTAATCGCAAGTACATAATCGTTTTCTACTCAATACTGTTTGGCCTCCACCAAAATCACTTTCCAGTTTAATTCTGTATCTTCTTGTTTTTTAATTATTTGCCTTTTTACGATATGTCAAAATATTTTCAAGTCGCCGCTAGGTGCTGGCCTTCGTGTAGTAGGCCACAAATTATTCAATTGCAACTGTCAATGTTCCTCACACTTGGAACAATTCAAGTTATCGCGAGATTTATAAGTGTATACATTTTATGAGATGAGTTTTCTTTGTGACTTATGTCCTCGTCGTATCGTTGTCAACAGATAACTGGCACACGCATTGTTTAATTTTATTAGTATTTACTTCTATATCAACAGCCATTACGAATGACTTGTATCACTAGAGACTATCACGTTCTATACTACAGTAATGTATACAGTGCTTCAATCACGTGCATGCGCTGTGACGTCAATGGTTTGAAACATCCCGAACTGACCTGCGTGGGTGTAATTGTTTGTGTTGGGTTTCAGTGCTTGAATGTATTACCATGTTTTTTTAAAGTCAATGAACAAGATTTTCGAGATGCTCACGCACTTAAATAGGTAGATTTGTGTGTTATACATTTTTGAATGTGGAGAACCTTGAAATATATTTGCGATTTCCTTAATTGATTTGCCCCTGCTGTCATGATTTCATTAAATTTGCTCATTGCTGAAAATGTCATCTCGTTAAATCAGTAATCGTTCTAAATTCTTCGCCTAGGTAAAATTTTCTATGATTTATTGACACTTCTATGTTCAAGATTTGACATTTTCCATCATGAATCTGTAAAGTCGTATCAATCATGATTGATCTCATCATCATGTTTATGCCTTACCCAAAGATGACGTTGTGAATATCATTGATATTGCATACACCTCTAGACAGTACGTATCGTCTTTATAGGTTAAATAAAATATTTTATCATAGATTACATTGATATAAGTGCTACTTCATGAGATTGATCTGCCATAATCCCCGCTCAAGAGATTACACCAAACTCATATCAAATATGTTATCTGACCTAGAAGTAGGTACCTATATTGTGTACGCACTACGCTTCAAGTAATATAATTCTGTACTATACGTCTTATAGCTCGTGTCACAATTTACATAATGTAAAATCAATGCTATAACGGGGGTTATTATGAAATCTAGGACATCAACCCAAGTTCAAGGTGTCTGGTGTTCTCTCGATACGCGCGCGTTGAAAATAATACAATTAAAGCGATCGACTAAAGGTTGTAACGGTATAAACGTTTGTTCCATAAATTTAGGGTAAGGGTGACCTCGCGCCGGATTGCCGACCTTTAGACGTTTGCACGTTTCATCTTATTTAGATCGATTTCTATTGTTGAGTAACATAACAATAATTCATGTTTGTTTAGAAACATTTAGTAACATTATTTACTCTTGTTCACGATGTAGATGTCGTTGGAAATAATTGTTGGCCACAGAGTTGTAACATTCTACAAAATGTAATTGGGATCTGTCGTGATGCCAGGTCATATTACATATCTTGTTGGTATCTACTGTAGTGTGATTGATTAAGAAATTACTTCCAAGTAATTACATCTGGAACACGGGTTCATTCAGTTAATTATCTGGATTGAATATGACCACATTTTTTTCAAATACGCCGATCATTTTCCAAATCTTTTCCAAATTCAATGTAATCGTCCCAATCTAAAAATATTACAGCAAGAGGCCATCGTCCTTTAATGTTTCCTGTTCAGAAATGAATGTGATGAGTTACGAATTTTCGCCAGTGCTACTACGCTGTACTACTTTCCTTAGTAATTAATGATTTCTTGGGATTCTTTTCAGCAAACTTAATTTAGGTCCAAAAAGTTACGAAAGGAATACGATGGAAAAATTAATTGATTTCGTTGTCTATTTGCTCTTCTGCAACGTGATCGATTAAGATTTGATTAAAATCATAATAAATGCTTAAGATCTATTAAATAAAGCTTATATTCATATAGATTGATTTTGATTATCAGAAAAGCCGATAAGTGTTACAGGCGAGATGTGCCAAAGGGAATGCAAGCGTTGCACCGCTGCAGCCGTGGCACAGGCCAACGAGAGTGACAGCGGTGAGTCCTGTACCACCAGCTAGGGTTATCGCTAAAAGATACGTCGATTTCTACGTCGCAAAACGCTACTTCATAATATTTTAAACCAGTTTTATTGATTTTGTTAGGGTCATTGTTCTATCGCTCGTTAGATCAGTCATCATCATTAAGTGACGCTTGCCCATTGTTTTACGGCATTTGAATATCAAAGGTAATTACTTGTATTCTATTTCCTTCATTACTTTAATTGAAGGTCGCAAGCTACTGAGTACAAGTTGTTTCGAATCATTTGTAAACGTAAAAAAGCACCCGTATCAAGCATTGGTTGACCGATTTGGAAATTTTAGTTCATTGTGTGACTTTTCAGCGCTGTATAACTGAAATTGGTACCTATGCTTCATTAAAACGTTTAATGAATGCAAATAATTCCACACAAACGAGCCTACGTTATCATTCGTAGCTAGTAGCTACGTTTGTATGGTCAGCTAATAACATATCGTCATCTGTTTTTACTTTAATATTTTTGGAAAGATGCTTTTTATTGCAGATTATGTCATTTTGTACTGTCTCATTAAACACATCAAGCATTTCTTTATTGTTTTCATCACTTTGTTGTACCTACATTAATTAAGTTAAAAATACATTTTCTTCAACTACCTTGCCATATTTTATTACTTAAACAATCAAAAACGACCGAAAGTATCAATGTTAAACAATCAAAATGAAACATTCCGTGATATTATTAGTCTTTTTTAATATCGTTCATTATACAATGAACAGTAGTTAGGTGCGCAGTTTGGGAACTTGCCAGTAACCGTATTTAACCACACACCACACGGCTTATAATAAGAATTTTGTAAAATAATACACCAGTGTCTATTTTAACAAGTTCCTTATGATTTTCTTCAGCTGTCACGGCTGTCTAGTTATTGTCATTACTGTCGCTGAACTCGCAATTTGAATAATCGTCGTGACTCGTGACCAACCTTTCAATACTGACGTCACTGGAGGCGTGTTTGTCAAGTCCATGTGAGAATGCTGCCAACTCTCAAGCTTGTATGCTATTCTACAAAAAATTTTTAAAACAAAAACAAAAAACTCGACTGCGTCATTATCTGCCATTCATTGCAGAACTGAAAAGATGGAAACAAGATTTTTGATTATTTTATTTTGTTTTTGAATTATATTAGTTAATAGGACTGCCTCGGTAGCGTAGTTGTACTATGGTACGACTGCAATGCTGAGGTCTCGGGTTCGATTCCCGGGTCGGGCAAAGTGATATTGAGTTTTTCCATTCAGTATCAGCTCGGAGTCTGGAATTTGTGCCCGATATGGCGATAGCTCGTCCCCTATCACATCATGGGACGGAATAACAGCGAAAAGTGGGTGCACTAGTTGCGCCTCTGCCTACCCCTTCGGGGATAAAAGGCGTGAGTGTATATGTATATGTATTAGTTAATAGTGTTCACAAACGCTAAAGGAGGCATAACACGCTCACTTCTTATAATTTGGTTGGTGATGTAGGTAGAGCAACAAAATCTCTAACTGAGCAGACGCCTCCGACTGCGTTTGTGAACACTGTCAACTAATATTATTCAAAAACAAAATAAAATATTCAAATTAAAATCTTGTTTCTATCTTTACAGTTCTGCAATGAATGGCAGATATTGACGCAGTCGGGTTTTCTGTTTTTGTTTTAATATTTTTTTTATTTCCAACTTTTTAGTTTTCTTTTTTTATAGACTACCTATGTGCCAAATTTCAGCTAGACCTGTTAAGCCGTTTTACCGTGAAATAGTAACAAACTAACACACACTTCGCATTTATACTATTAGTGTGAAGTGTGATATGATTTATTAGCATTTCTTATTCCAAACTCCAACAAAACGTAAGTTGTATATATATTCGTAATCTCCATTAAAAATCCTTTATTCTGATAATACACTCGATGTATTTTGAAACCATTTTTTTTTTAATTACTTTTTGCTGCCAAAAATCCTCAATTCAGATTTTTTTAAATTTTGATGTACCCAGTGTCACTCTCAGGGCTAAGATGAACCTATTGACACCACTCAAATAAAAATACGACAAGCCATTTAGGCTCTAGGCCGTGTCAAAGAAATATACATACATACATACATACTTCACACATACACTCGAAAAACATAACCCTCCTTCTTTCGCAGTCGGGTAAAAACACACCAACGCTTGATACCAAATGTAATTTCGTAGAATTTACAAAATGTACGTCGTAATAATATTTTTACAATATTTATTTGTTCAAATTTAGTAGGCAAATTTTTTGGCTTCACGAAAGTCTCGAGGAAATGAAAATTGGGAATTATGTAGCTTATTTTTAAAATCTATGCTTACTAATGTTTTTATAAAAAGGAAATAATTGTATTTTTGTATGTTTGTAACGAATAAACTCAAAAACTACGCTATTGATTTTAAAAAATCTTTCACCAATATATAGCTACATTATCAGCAACTCTCTGATAATGTAGCATAAGCTACTTTTTATCCCGAGAAAATATAAAGCAAGACTTTTATCCCAGAAAAACTCATTCACGCCGTCGAAACCGCGAGAAAAGAAAAATCCAGTGAACATGTAACAAAAAGATCCATGTAATGTGTGATGTACCCAATAAACTAATGCAAAATATCTTCGAATTCACGATTTAGCTATTAAAATGCTATTATGAATAACTTGTATAAATATAAATGCCAACTTGACTACAATTCAGTATCGTTAATTTTGTCTAAGTAAATATTTTGTTTGTAATTTTACTAGTTTGACGTTGAATAACGTAAATTTGTATTGTGCATGATACTTGACAATAATTTTACGTCACAACAAAACACGCGATAACAATATAAACTGCTCCGTTATCTACATCTACGTGTGTTTATGAACTTTAATACAATATTTTATTTTCCAAAGTATGATAATTCCTGACAGGTCTACGTAAAAATAAAGACTCCTCTTTTAATACATCCATATACATACATATACACTCACGCCTGTTATCCCCGAAGGGGTAGGCAGAGGCGCAGCTAGTGCACCCACTTCTCGCCGTCATTCCGTCCCATGATGTGATAGGGGGTGAGCCTATCGCCATTTCTGGCACAAATTCCAGACTCCGGGCTGATACTGAATAGAAAATCTCAATATCACTTTGCCCGACCCGGGGATCGAACCCGAGACCTCAGCTTTGCAGTCGTACTGTAATACAACTACGCCACCAAGGCAGTCTTTTAATTCAATTTGAGTATGTACCTTGATTAAATTAAAAATTCTCAACAGTTCCTATTATTTCTAATGCTTTGCTATAATCACACAGATTCATGATTCTATGTTAGTTTCGGAATAGTTTTACAGCCAGCCTTGACCACCACCGCCTTGTCAATAATTACACCGGATAGGACCCGAATTATTTCATATTTAGTGCCATTGTTCGCATTAATTATATCCTACTAATATTATAAAGGCGAAAGTTTGTAAGAATGTATGGATGTATGGATGTAAGGATGTTTGTTCCTCTTTCACGCAAAAACTACTGAACGGATTTCGATGAAATTTGGCACACGGGTAGATCATGTTCTGGATTAACACATAGGCTACTTTTTATCCCGGGAAAATATAAACGGGGTCTTTTATCCCGGAAAAACTTTTTAAAGCGGGCGGAGCCGCGGGCGAAAGCTAGTTTATGATACTTCTGTCATGGCACAGGGAAAGCAAACATCAATAAGCGTCAAATCTCGGAAAGTGTGAGATCACGATTTAAACGTAATGTTTGCATAAATTCTTGAGTGGTCGAATATTGTATTATGGATAAGTAACTTTATATCTCTATAGCATAGGGTTACATAATGTCATCGACAAATCAAAGTTTGCACAGACTATACTATCCGCAGATAACATTTGCCGCGACCTGTCGTCGCGCGCGTCGCTCGGGTTTTCAAACAATAACCAATTCCAACCAGTCTTGTCAGATAAGATATCGTTTAACTACACGCGCCATTAAAATTTTCTGTTTAACTCTCGGTTAAGTTATTGTTGGTAAATTTGACGCTATCATAAATTAAATAGACCATTGAATTTCAAATCATCAAGCTTTAGCGCCGCGCGGTCCGTGGTACGAAGTACGACCAAGCGCGACCTTTAGCGATTCCATCGTCATTTCATTATAGTAGTGCAACTGTTATACATTAAAAAACCTCGTTTGTTTTTGTTAGAAGAAGGAAATTGAATTTTCTGCATTGTTTCCTTATGTAAATGGTTTATCTTTGCTGTAGACAAATTGCCTTATTTGCTACCTTTTTTCCGTAAACCACGAAATAGAACAATTTTAGCAAAAAGTTTTCTTATCTTGTTCGAAACTTATTCATGGTACTTTATCTTTTCAAGAAAATCCCACCACACCGACGTCCGCATAGCAAGAGACATTTTAAACAGACTTTAATTGAAATATTAATTTTAGAGAGACGTATATTGTAGCTGGGATCTGTGCAAATTTAGATTGCAAATTTTTTTGGCTCGCCCCAGCTGTGTCGTCACGCGCACATTTTTTCATTGCCTCGTAAATCGTCTGTGTTGTCGTAAACGCGGGCTTCTAACGTAGCAACTCTTAAATGTTCATAGCCGTCCATTATTTTTATTTCGTTTTTGCGAGACTAGTTCCGGTTTTATTTGATGCGTTATTAGTAAGCTTGAACAAAAAAGAAAATAGCACGTGCATGCATTGCGATAAACGGTACAGGTTCATTAGCAAGTGGCTCGAAATAAAGCGCGACGAGAGTGATTGTCTTGGCTGTCGCACCGTCCCGGGTGCGATTCGAAAATATTTTCTCGCAATTTTTTTTTAAATTAGGCACCCGCTCCACCGACCTTCTCGCACATGGAATCGCATACGTACAGGCTATTTCAGTGTTCCTGGCTATTCAATTTTTTTATTTAAACATCCGCTAAGAAACGTCTGCTCGAATTATTAATTTTAAAACTAATGCATGGAACTATTACCCTGTTTGCAAACATAAATTGCTTTGGGTATTTCAATTAAATTACGAGATGAATCCGTTCAATGTAATTTACAAAACATAACGTGCTCGAGTCGTCTTATGCTAACGGGATGCTACCAGATATATAATTAGCGTTCACTAATAGATTAGTTGCGACGAATTAGTCGCAACTCTGTAAATCTAGAACATCACTAGCAATGTGGATTCACCGGCACGCGTTGGAATACCCCGGAAATGTTGATTTATTATGCAAGTTGAGTCAGCTGCAATACTTGGATATATTATTATCTAGTTACTAAAATTTATCTTCGCGTTATTTGACACGAAGCACGATTTCGCAAGTTTTTTTTTTTTATGTCTGGGGTCATTAACAGAAATTTATATGTGATAATGTATTTTTCGTGTCGTCCGACGTCTGACGTATAGAATTGGCTCCTCGTCATGTGATGAGAGCTGTTGAAAACTAATTTGAAATTGTTGAAATCGCCGAGACAATATTTGCCAAAACGCTAAACAATTTGTCACTTTAAATGGTTTCATGTAGTTACGCGTTTACCCTCGGTACTTACAATTTCCTATTAAAAGCCAAATTAAATTAATCTACTGGAATAACTAGGATTTTATGGTATCAAGACTTTTGTAAGTAAATTATTTGCAATGGCGTATGCGTCTAGACAAAAACTATGTTTATTATGAATGTGTAATGTCCGCTCCCAAAGCATTTACATTAAATCTTAATAACACATTATGAACCGAATACTAATCAATCAGCCTGTCGCCGTCCACTGCTGAACGTAGGCCTCCCCAAGTGAGCGCCAACCATCCCGGTCTTGGGCAGCCCGCATCCATCCGCTACCCGCCGCCTTTTTCAAGTCGTCGGTCCATCGTGCAGCAGGGCGTCCTACACTTCGTTTACCTAAACGCGGTCTCCACTCTAGCACTTCTCTGCTCCAGCGACCGTCTGTCCGTCTGCAGACATGTCCGGCCCACTTCCACTTCAGCGTGCTGATTTTGCGGGCGACGTCGGTTACTCTGGTTCTCTGGCGGATAACTTCATTTCTGATTTTATCTACCAACGAGACCCCGAGCATCGCTCGTTCCATAGCACGCTGAGTGACTTTAAGCTTGTGGATCTGGCCACTGGTCAGTGTCCACGTCTCGGCTGCGTAGGTCATTACAGGTAGGACGCACTGGTTAAAAACCTTAGTTTTTAAGCATTGAGGGATCGACGACTTGAAAATATTACGTAGCTTCCCGAATGCCGCCCAACCTAGCCGTATTCTCCTATCTGCCTCCTTCTCGAAGTTGTGCCGGCCCAGTTGAATTATTTGACCAAGGTAGACATATTCCTGCACAACCTCGAGAGTGGCATCGCCTACGACTACAGGTCTCGGGAGAACGTGGCCATTGTACATAACTTTCGTTTTGTCAAAGTTCATCCCGAGTCCTATTTGTCTAGAAGAACGGTCTAGGCTGTTTAGCATATCCTCCAAATCCTGCAGAGACTCCGCCATGAGAACGATGTCATCGGCAAATCGCAGATGCGAGATGTATCGGTCGTTGATGTTGATGCCCCGTCCTTTCCAATCGAGCGTCTTGAAAGCGTCCTCCAACGCGTTGGTAAACAGTTTCGGAGAGATTACGTCTCCCTGTCTTACCCCTCGACGCAGTTGGATTGGCCTTGTGCTCTGTTCTTGTACTTGGACGGTCATCGTTGCGGCTTCGTACAGACATCTAATAATCTGGACGTACCGATAGTCGATATGACATCTCTGCATGGATTCCAAAACAGCCCAGGTCTCTACCGAACCGAATGCTTTTTCGTAGTCCACATACGCTAGGCATAGAGGCTGATTGTATTCCTCGGTCTTTTGTATTATCTGCCTTAGTGTATGTATATGGTCTACGGTACTATAGCCTTTCCGAAACCCGGCCTGCTCCGGTGGTTGGAAGTCATCGAATTTTTGGGCGAGACGATTCGTAATAACCCTCGAAAACAGCTTATAAACATGACTTAAGAGTGATATGGGGCGGTAGTTCTTCAATAAGGTTTTATCTCCCTTCTTGAAGAATAATACCACCACACTCCGGCTCCATGTCTCCGGTGTTGTGCCAGTATGGATGACGGAGTTGAAGAGCTTAACCAGCTCTGTCAGGACGGTTGTTCCTCCTGCCTTGAGTAGCTCTGTAGTTACTCCGTCATCTCCCGGAGCTTTGTTGTTTTGTAGCTGTCCGAGGGCCATTCTAATCTCGCCCAAGTCGATGTCAGGAAGCTCATCGCTATAGTGGCGGGTTAGTCTGGCTCGCGGATTATCCACTTCATGGGTCTCAGGAGGGGGAGCTTTCTGAGCATAGAGTTCCCCGTAGTACATTTCGACCTCACTGAGTATCGCTGGTGTTGAGGTGACGGTGTTGCCCTGTGATGTTCTGAGCTTCGTCAGGTGACAACTCGAGGTGCGAGGCTTGGCGAATACTTTAGAGCCCTTGTTCTGCGCAATGGCATTTTCAATGGCTAAAGTATTCCATCGCCTTATGTCGCGTCGTATTAGCCTCTTCACCTCTCTGTTAAGTTCCCGAAGCTCAGATGCTGTGGCATTTATAAGTTCTCGTCGTTTCCTCAACAATTCCATAGTCTCAGTGGTTATCTTTGATTTAGATCTTGTATTCTTAGGTCGAAAGTACTTATGGCCAACTTCGTGGATAGTCCGCACCAGACTGTTCGTGGCGTCATTTATATCTGCCGTAGTTTCCAGCACGGCGAATTGGTTCTGTAGCTCCAGCTGGAAAGCTTCAGAGCTGGCCTCAATCTGGGGCAGTGTTGGTCTGAGAGTCGACCTCATCATGCGAGCTCGTTCCATTTTTACACTAATATTCAGAGTGCCTCTTACCAGTCGGTGATCACTGCCGGTGTTAAACCTATTAATCACAGAGACATCTCTGAATATATGGCGCCTGTCGGTCATAATGAAGTCGATCTCATTCAGGGTCACGTTGTCGGGGCTTCGCCAAGTCCACTTCCTCTGGGGTCTCTTCTGGAAAAACGAGTTCATCAGGTAGAGCCCCTGGGCCTCGAGGAAGTTGACTAGCATTTGCCCCCTGTGATTTCTGCACCCATAGCCGAATGGTCCTAATTTCGATTCGCCGTATCTTTGTACTCCTACTTTGGCATTGAAGTCACCCATGACAACGCTGTGGGAGGTTTTGGCATGAGACATAGCTTTCACTATGTCTTCATACATGGCCTCGACCTCCTCGTCAGAATATGTAGACGTCGGGGCGTACACTTGTATAACCTTAAGAGAGTATCTCTCGGTTATTTTCAACACAAGGTACGCCACCCTCGCCGACATACAACCAACTTCCACAACGTTGTTTTTAAGTGACTTGTGGATGATAAATCCGACGCCACCTTGGGATGGTTGGTGTCCTTCTCTGAAGTACAGTAAGTGCCCAGCGTCTAGGGTAATCTTATCTTCTCCCTGTCTTCGGACTTCAGATAACCCCACGACATGCCAGTTGATATGACTTAACTCTACTTCCAATTCTGTCACCTGCTCGTTCAACCGTAGAGAGCGTCCGTTGTACGTAGCGAGAAACAGTCGTTTGTGGTACCCTGCCGTAACCCGGGGATTCTTAGCACCCCCCACCTCACCGTTACCATGACCGGTACCATGGTCAGGAATAGTGAGGCTACCGGGAACTGGGGGCCATGAATTTGGCTGCTTCATCATTGGGGGGTTTTGCCATAGTCACCACGCTTGGCAGGCGGATTGGTGACCGCAGTAGCTGGAATGTTTTCTTACCGTCGGCGCTGCTGCCCGCCAATGGTAGCGGGTATTTAAGGTATTCCAGCATATTTGTAGTGGTTATACCGCCACTTATCGGTCGCCAGAGCCTCGTCCGTTAGCCAGCAGGGTGCACCACGTGCAGGTGAGGTTGGCAATTGGGGACTTTGGGTGTTGTTCGCCTCCCTTACACCCTTAAATACTACCCCCTAAATACTACCCCGAATACTAAGCAGTAAATAAATTCTCGCGCCTGTCTTGGCATGTGCTCCTCTATAGACAACTACTGGGTTTATTTGACTGATTTCACATTCTGGAACTACTGTAGAAACCTTAACCGCATTATCAGATGCAGTTTCATAGAATTATTGATCCATGTTTTATATTATGCTTTTGAAGTACTAATGGTTGCGTTGGTCTAGTGGCTGCATAGCAGAATTTGGCAGAGAAGTAGAACTCGAAAGTCCTAGGGTCGGTACATAAGATGTATAAAAGTTTGCGTAAGTTAGTCTGACATGCCTTACCCCGGATTAGATCCCTCAGAGGGGATGAACCACAGTACATATGAAAGAGTTCCTGTGCTCTGTTGGATGAATGCTTAGCCAGTCCTAAGGAATATTCTAATCTATTGTGTACTACGCGTTAAAGGGATAAGAGCAAGAAGATATTGATGGATAACTAATAAAGTAGTTCTGGCTATTATTCCCTGAATACATAGTTGAAATAGTTTTATAACATAAGTATATAGTGCTCCAATGATGGTATTCTTTCCAATCGTTTCATTGCGTACGTGTGCACTGCACAAACAAGCAGAACTTGAAAAACCAGAAAATAAACTGGAATATTGCTTGATAACTCCTTACCGGTTCTCACGTATGCACCCGTATTGCGATTCCTTTGGGACATACTTTTAATACTCAAAATCATCTCTTCCTTTTTCGAAGTGGACAATTAAATATTCTGTTTATATGTTGGGTTTCTGCATCATAGGCATATTCACTGCTCCAATTATATAGATGACTAGATTTTGCCCGGGGCTCCGCCCGCGTTAAAAGTTTTCCGGGACTAAAGTCCCGCTTTTTATTTTCCCGGGATAAAATGTAGTCTATGTGTTTATCCAGAACATGATCTACCCGTGTGCCAAATTTCATCGAAATCCGTTCAGTACTTTTTGCGTGAAAGAGTAACAAACATCCATACATACACACAAACATTCGCGTTTATAATATTAGTAGGATTATTGATGCATAAATGCAAAATGTACTAAGCTAATTAACAGCTTTGTGGTTATTTATTTTATGGGATTTGTGGTTATAATAATTAATGTTGAAGGCACACACACAATGTAACATTTCATTAATCAAAAGCATTAATAAATATTCTAGAAAGTAACTACGCGTTACATTAAATCGCTTTTATGACGTAACTGTATAAGTGAATGACCCAGAATTAAATTTTAATTATATGAACTCAGCGGTATCAATTTACGTTTATAGTCTTACATAATATCCAGAAATATACCTTTTGTACAACGAGTAAACTCTGATTAAAGGTTGCATTTTTTTTCTAGAGATTCCAATAATCTGCATACGATATATTAAATACGTCAACCCCCTTCTGGGACAGATACATAAAGATAATGAAATTTGGTTTCAATTCAATAAATTGCACCCTAGTTGCTCGTAATGTAGTTTTAGAGTGGTATTGTATATTGTTATTTGCTGTTTCTGATATATTACAGCCTTCTTCATACTGTGGTCAGATGAAATATTTTATATATACAGTTTCATTTCATTATCAATTGTAAAAGATCCGCAAATACAAATGTACTCTTACAAAAAGGATTCTATGTTATTCCATCTTAAAACTAGGTCATAGACTGAATTTTGATTACCTTTTTTGTTGAATTCTTATTAAAATATCATGATGGTTTCTATCGTGACTATTCTACATTACTTTTTTCTTTCATCTTCATTATACATCACTCTAAACTTAATAGTTACGATAGATTTTGTAATCGTATTTGTAGCAGTTATTTTGTATTCTAAAAATAACTAAAAACATTTTATTATTATTTATTATTCCTTCCTAACATTGCATTATAATTGACTATAGTTTGCCCGCGGCTCCGCCCGCGTTAAAAAGTTTGCGGGAATAAAAGTCCCGCTTTATATTTTCTCGGGATAAAAAAGTAGTCTATGTGTTAATCCAGGATATGATCTATCCGTGCGCCAAATTTCATCGAAATCCCTTCAGTAGTTTTTGTTTCAGTAATATTAGTAGGATTAGGACGAGTAGACACAAGTAATGTTATGTAACAACTCCTGTCCCTTTGAGTGACCATATCGGTCAATGTGCTAGGTACCTAATGAAACATGTAACCAAATCAAACCGCAACCGATGATATCTTTTACTATGCACAGAATAATGTCACCAATGCAGTGTTATTGTCTATGTAAATAGATACACGGTAAAGCTGTGATTCCGCAGAACGCGACCGACGGCAGACGGCAACAGCATGTGCCGCGACGGCAGACGGCACTACTGTGCACTATTAAATTGTATGAGACCGATTCCGCACACGACGGCAGATGACGCTCTGCAGGACGTCACCCACCATTTGCCGTCGTGTGCGGAATCGGTCTCATGCAATTTAATACTGCATAGTAGTGCCGTCTGCCGCGTCCTACGGAACCACAGCATAAGACGTCGCTTTATGTATAAAGTAGTTAATTTTAATGACCGATAAATACAATGTTGGAGACCGATCGGTTGACACTGCACGCGCTATATTTCACGACATCTTTACGTACTTTGAATCCTACTAGTCCCACTAATATTATAAAGGCGAAAGTTTGTAAGAATGAAAAAAGAAGAAAAGAAATACAATTTTCTAAAGCCAAATAAGTTAACGTAGTATTTAGTTTAATCAAATGCATGCACCGTTAGGTTTCAATAGTGTTACGGTAATTTTTATAATCATATAATTACCATTCTTATACTAGTAAGAAGTAAATGGCCTTGCATCGAAATGATATATTATCTACTCTAGTTGCAGTCACGTTGTTGCATATCTTATTCGAGTTGTATTATCTTTGTATTACAATATCATTAGAGTGCATAATTGAACAGCTGTTTTTACGAAACCTGACTACTTTTTAGTAGTTTAAATGGGACGTCTGATGATAAGTGATTGTCATCGTAAATAAATTACCCACAATGCAAGACAAGTAGTGATGCGTTAAAGGAATTCAGAGGGATGGTTCTCGGAACTCTTTTTCGTAAGCAGTATTTCATGTCGTTTTTTATAATGATGCCATCTCAGCGAAGTTAGATTATTTATGATTTAAGCTAACCGCTATCTTTTCTTGGCAGGTATCTAAACCATAATAAATGTCATCTTGTTTGCTTCTTAACCTTAATCCGTAAAAATCTTGTATCAATCAGTCACCCTGAGGTGATGTACAAGTACAAGTCAAAGGTCTTAAAAAAAAAAGCTAACACATAACTCTTATATTACCCCAATTATTGTTAGATTTCATGTCTGTAAAATTAAAAAAAAAAAAAACGATGTGTTTGAGATACGGTGGTGAGAAAATAACGAAACGCATATTATTATAATCCTGTGTAGCATTGACGTCACACACGCGACAAGGCGTGCAGTAAATAAACAAGAACAAGGAACCAAGTATTTGATAACTTAGTGTAAACAAATACCTGGCGCACTAGCTAGCCTAATATTATCTTAGTTTACTTGATGTTGAAGGATAATGCTTTCCTTTAAGCTTAACACCGGTGGCAGACTAAGAACTTATCTTAGTTTTGCTCGCATACGGCATAACTTAATTTTTTTTTCATACTTGTGTGCAGACCGTAAACTAGTGAATAGATCTTTTATTTATCTTAGTTTATTAGCCTTTGAAAGACTAAAGATTTTCAAATGTTTGTTACTTCTAAAAGCCTGTAATTAGCGACCGATTTTAAACTGTATGCTCCTAATTCCGTAATAATATGAACTGTGAACAATTTTGATCGTTTTCTTTGTGGTTAACTAAATCATCAATTAAAAACTGTGTTTTATAAAAATATTTTCTCATTGTTACAGCGACGAAGTTTCAAGAGAACCTCCTCAAAACCATGATCCAAATCGAGAACACATTCTTCGAGCTCGGCAGGACCAGCCAGAGGAACTGTCTTATTATATGCGATAGGGGTGCCATGGACGCAAGTGCATGTGAGTAATGTTTTTTTTAAATAGAGATGGCAAGCGATCATGTGAGTCACCTGATGTTGACGTCAGCGTCGGTCGTGAAACACATGATGGAAATCTGCAAGTCGCCAACCTTAGGGTTATTGAGTTCTACGTTCTTGTTGTCCACTGAAATGAAATATGTTCCGGTTCGGATTCGGTTCAACAAGGGAGGTTTGTCGAACAAATTTTAATGTTTGCTCGAGGCTTCGCTCGTGTGAAAGTCTGTTGCGCTAAATCAATGTAGAGATACATAACGCCGCCGTTTGTATTAAGTATCGCATTGATGTTCAAATATTTCCCATTGATCAAATTATCATGAATAAAAATTTGCCTGTATATTAATCCCTGACACGGTCTATCCATGTGCCAATATTCATCCTAATTCGTACAACGGTTTCTGTGTTTACTTCTTACAAACATCCAAATTCCAACCATTCACACAAAATAAATATTCGCATTTATAACATCCATTAGTAAGATAAGATAAGCAATAATTTTATCTCTAGCAAAGGTACGAAAGGAGTACATGGATAACTTAATGATAAGTGATCTCTACCTGTCTACAAAATTCATATCGTCAACATAATACGAATTGCGAATGTTGTAGAGCTTACTATTAACAAAAACCTTCGTATAATATTATGTTTTCTCATCACTATTGACTTGTAGCAGATAGTTACAATAGGTATTAACGCTCATTTCTCTACTATAATTCTTGTATAATTTATTCTATTTCAGTTAGCTGAATGAAGTATTCCGCAATCACTCAGTAATTTATAGATATAATTCAAGCATGTAATACTGGACATATTACAGATAGTGATGTCATTTTATTAATTACGCAGCAATTATGGTCCATTTATTATATCGGATATGTCCGTTTCGATTGTATGTAATTACTCGTACTTAATATTGGGTCTTTACCTATGAAATTGCCTTTCAGTATACAGAAACTTAGTCATCTTTTATAAATAAATTTTTATTTTTTTTTTTTCAATAAAAATGAAGATTTTGTAGGCTCCCGTATACATGACTTTTTCAAGAAAGGCATTGAAAAATCACCAGAGAGAGAGAGAGGCAGAGATCCATCGACAGCAGGGGTGCATATTTTGATTGATTGAAATAAAACATATTTATATAAAAATTACTAACTTTATTCATAGGTAAAGACCTAATATTTGCATTGGCTCGATGTATTGGCAGTTTTCTAAAATGTTTAATGCCGAGATCGGGTTTGTGATGGGCAATGTTTTATTGGGATATGTTTTTTTTATTATAATGTTTCTGTATAGTAATTTCTGTTCTAAGCAGTTTGAGATAGTTAGTGGCAGTTTTAAATTCGGCAAGATATTGCTGTATTCAATAAACTGTTGAGTCCTTACATTACTAATGTTTGTTTGTTCATTCTTTAATTTCGTGGGTTCTAAAATTAAATTGACTTATCAATTAACCCACATGTGACGCTGTAAGTTAGTATAATATAATAATATCTTTTGTGTGATAAGTGATAACGGTTCATATTTTAAGTGTCTTTAATGTTTACCGTTTTATAAGGTAAAATTCCCGTTCGTGACTTGCAACATATTTCTTACTAGCTTTTGCCCGCGGCTCTGCCTGCGTTAAAAAGTTTTTCCGGGATAAAAGTCCTGGTTTATATTTTCCCGGGATAAGAAGTAGCCTATGTGTTAATCCAGGACATGATCTACCCGTGTGCCAAATTTCATTGAAATCCGTTCAGTAGTTTTAGCGTGAAAGAGTAACAAACATCCATACATCCAAACATCCATACATTCTTACAAACTTTCGCCTTTATAATATTAGTAGGATCTTTTGTGTGATAAGTGATAACGGTTCATATTTTAAATGTCTTCAATGTTTACCGTTTTTAAAGGTAAATTCCCGTTCGTGACTTGCAACATATTTCTTATTTTCCCTTTTCCAAATAAAGTCCACCTGTCTGTAAAAGCGTAATAAGGCTACAGATTTTATGTTGCGATAAGTTTTCCTTATAACGTAACTCTAGTATGAAAAAGTCACACATAGTTATATTATGTGTGTGTTAAATTTAGGACCATATGAAGACTTAATATCTGGTATATTGATGTTTGTAGGTACACAAAGTTATGTACAAACTTTCGTCTCGGCGCGGGAGGAACCTGCGCCCAGTAATTTCATAGTAGGCTCATTATTCACTAAACCACGGAGACTGTTGTTGTCTTTAAATTGGCTTTTTTTGTTTCAACATGTTATATTTGATATGCGTATCTTAGTAGGTTTGTAGTCTTAATATAAATATATGTCGCGTGTTACTGTCTTATCGTTCATTTATTTTTTATTATATAACCGATAAAGGGAGCCATTTTATAGATGGTCCAATTAAAAATCAATAAATAGATTGTAAACGAAATTGACGTTACCATCCGCCGCGCCGACGTAAAACACTTGGAACAATAAGAATGCAATTTAATATTTACAAAGAGAATAATATTATATTCGGTGTTTACATTTAAACGTGTAGGTACCGCCTAGCAATTATTTTTATTTGATAAAATGTTAATTTGAAATAAGTAGGTATGGCTGACGTCAATCTTAGCCGGTCTGAAGTATGGATATGGATGTCTAATTTATACAAGTAAGGCGGATGAAGGATACTTCAGGAGGCCACAATTCTTGGCCAACTGCACCTTAGTTTTGTAGTAGGTACAGTCAGACTCAAAAGTAGCTGAACAAATTAAAAACTTCAAAACGCTCCTACACGTTAACTCCAGTGGAAATACCCTTTTTATTTAAAATAAAGTTAACCCCATAAAGTTTGTTTTAGTAAAGAAAAAACAAATAAAAAGCTTAAAGGCGATTTGAAATTTAGAATTTGTTCAGCTACCTTCTTATGTGGCTGACTGTACAAATGTATTGCTTTTTTGGTTTGGTAGCAACGTTATAGGCTGTTGTGGAACGGCACTTATACCAGTTTCGAAGTTGGGCAACAGTCTGCTACGCTCTATTTCTCTGGGATAACATTTCCCGAGAAGCAATTGAAATTAGACGGGCGGCCGGTCACAGAAAATTTAACCAAATAGATTGAACTGTCATGATTGAAAAAAGTTTTGATGCCCGATACGGACTGGCGGAATAAGACAAATACCCATATCGCATGTTGAGTTCTCGTAGTTGTAAACGTTGCTTATTTGTTTTACATAATCGAATTGATCGATTGTGTAACCGACATCAATTCAAAAATTATGAAGCGAAATTGTAAAATATTATGGAGCTGCTCCGTTCGAGTTAATACAAACTTTCGGCATGACAGTTGGACACGCAATGTAGGTCCAGTATTTTTTATCTGTGGATTGGATAACAAACAAAAGTGTTTCAATTGATAGTAAACGAAAAAAAAAACTAATTTTCAATGCTCGGGAACACCGTCTTGGGAATCGGGAGTTTAGTTTTATATGGCTAGTTAAATTCGTCTATAAAAACATTCACGAATTTTCGACCCAAGCTATGATAAACAAATGTGTTAAATCAACTGTAGTTTATTTACCGTAACCGTTTAATTAGGTCTTGTTTTATCGTACTTGCGGTAATCGTGTGATTAGAGACAATGTTAGCGGTTGCTATAAGCCCCAGGGGCGTTAGTGGTAACTGTCTCAAGGTCATTGTCATTATCATCTCATCTACAGCACAGGTTATTTGGCACCAATGTTTTACGCAGTGCCTTTATGGTTATGTTACGGAATTGTCAATCATTGTTTTCAGTTTAATCCAAAGCTAGAGCTATAGGGTAGTTTCCTATGTTTAATTTTGTACATTATTTAATATGTTCACACACACACACACACACTCACTCACGCCTATTATCCCCGAAAGGGTAGGCAGAGGCGCAACTAGTGCACCCACTTTTCGCCGATATTCCGTCCCATGATGTGATACGGCGCGAGCCTATCGCCATGTCGGGCACAAATTCCAGACTCCGAGCAGAGAAACTCAATATCACTTTGCCCGACCGGGTAATCGAACCCGAGACCTCAGTATTGCATTCGTACCATAATACAACTACGCCACCGAGGCAGTCAGTTTAGTATGTAACAGAAAATAAAACAAAAAAAATGTTCTGTGCAATGAAAAATATGCAGTTATTAATATTTGAAATGCTGTTATAAGCAAAAGTGGGGTCGTGGCGGGTATATCGCGCTATCTCTGTCGCACGCACGCAGCGTTATGGTCGATGACACTATGACGTCACAGTTGATATTTATCAATGATATATTTAAAAAAGTAGTCAACTATCCTATTATATGTGTTTTATGTGAAAAATTATCATGTTTGGATTTGGAATTATTGTTATAAATATGATCTCGCATCTATGGTATTATCATAGAAATGCTAAGTGTATCCCTGCTCACGAGAGGGCATCTCAGAACTTGTTACAACAGCGTTATTACTAAAATACACAGTTGATAGTCAATGTACTTCAAACGTTTTCTTTGTTCCGAGCGGCAGTGATTTCACTGCACCCACAGGCTACTGAAAATAAAGTTTGTCACACTTATCGTCACAATTAAAGCGAGTAAAAGCGCAGTTGTCCATGCGACGCGGCGTGACTCATGAGGGGTTTTCCATCACACGTTCAGTTCATAGCGGTTCATAGGGTCTGCCCCTAAATGTACGAAACGTTGCAGATAACTGTTTTTGATGATTTATCACATAACCGGTCGGGCCATTGAAACAAAATTAATTTCGATACTTTTTAGGTAATTTTTAGTGATATTGATTTTTTCTAGAATTCAGTATCTGGAACTTGTGCCCGATATGGCGATAGGCTCGCCCCCTATCACATCATGGGACGGAATGCGCACGGCGAAAAGTGGGTGCACTTAGTTGCGCCTCTGCCTACACCTTCGGGGATAAAAAAATGCGTGAGTGTGTGTGTGTGTGTGTGTGTGTGTGTGTGTGTGTACTACGTAGTACCTACTTTTCAGTATACGTCGTATCGATTTATTGTTTTGATAATTTTCTATACAACACTGGTAGAAGAAACAAGTAACTATAATATTATTGTTAAAGATTACTCATGGAGGCTAATTTTTTTGCAGTTATACCAAAGGAGAAATGGGAAGCGATAATGGCTTCGAACAGCTGGAACAACGTGGAACTGCGCGACAACAGATATAACCACATTGTACACATGGTCTCCGCCGCCAATGGAGCTGAAGATTTCTACTCCACTGAGGTAAGCAAAGATGGTAAAATAAACAGATATTATACCTACGCGTGTGCTCTTTGATAGCGGCTGTATCTGTACGAAGACTGCTAATTTGTACTTTACTGTAGCCATTTTAAAGTTCACATTTTATTGGTATGTCTTTCTCTCATTTTATGATGTACAAATATTTCTAAGTTTAATTTAAACCAAAAAATGAAATAACCATTTTTAAACAATCATCATCATCATCAGCCACAAGACGTCTACTGCTGAACATATGCTTCCCCTAAAGATTTCCAGATGGACCTGTCAAAACAATATCAAAATTAAATTAATTCTTGTCAGATATTCACACCAGGTCTAGATAGTAATTAAATTTTAACAAAGCTCATCTCTCAGACGGAGCATGTAATGTTTGTAATTAATCCGCGTCGTCTACGACCGTTGTTTGCATTTATTACGTTTATCCAATCAGACGATTCACAATTTGTCGTCGGGAGAGCCCGCCCTATTGCACACGAGTAATGCTTGTTCAGTTAGTTGCACACTAGCGAATTGAGACAAACATAAATCGCCGCCAGTCGCCCACCTGACGCCGGAATCGCAGCGTGTGAGAACCGCCTTTTTATATGAACACTAGTAGTGCTCGCGGCTCCGCCCGCGTGAAAAAGTTTTTCCGGGACAAAAAAATTTTCCCGGGATAAAAACCGAGTGAACCGTGCGTGCAGTCTTCTCGCTAGCAAATGACCTATACGTACATATTGCGTTATTATCGCATTATTGTCCTACAATTATAAAAATATATAAATTTAATCGCACTCACGATAATTAATGTATTTGAAGTGCTTTTACGACGAGTAATTTGTTTGCGGATAAGGTTTCTAAATTACATCTAAGTGTTTGTTGTAATAAATATAGTATCGCAAACTAACAAGACTGGTCGCTATTAGTATTTCTTAAATTATAATGTATAGTAAGTAGGTGATTCACTTCACTTCTGTGAAGGCAAAAGTGTAAGTAATTAAATTAATATTAGCTAATAATAAAAATTTTTATTAAAATTATATTTAAAACACCATAAAAACTGTTTCAATTATTTTAGTATGCATATAAACATGTCAAACTCAATGAGCAACAATGTTGAAGCGGTTAAGAACATCTTGAGTACCAACATTCAATATTATTGAAAAAGGAAACCATTATTTTTGTTTATGTTTGAGAGGCACAAAAGCGCCACTCAGAATTTAACATTTATTGCCTACAGAACTGAGATATCATTAAATAAGTCCACATTTACTTATCAGAATGATTACATAATCTATACTAATATTATAAAGCTGAAGAGTTTGTTTGTTTGTTTGTTTGAACGCGCTAATCTCAGGAACTACTGGTTCGAATTAAAAAAATATTTTTGTGTTGAATAGACCATTTATCGAGGAAGGCTTTAGGCTATATAACATCACGATGCAACTATTAGGAGCGAAGAAATAATGGAAAATGTGAAAGAAACGGGGAAAATTATTCATGCTTGAGGGCTTCCATTGCGTGCGCTGCGAAAACGGTTCATAATACCAAAAATATATGTATGAAAGAATAATTCCTCCTGAAATGATTTAAACAAAAGTCCCCGGCAGTATATGTCTATCTTTTAAGATTAACTCACTAGAACCGTTTTTATGGTAATCAAATTTGGTCGAAATTAATGCATTATATGTTAAGAGTTGTATCAACGTCATAGTCATAGAGTGATTCAACGGGAAGGTTTTTATGTACTTTTAGCCCGGAAAACTTATCAACGCGGGCGAAGCCGTGGGCAAAAGCTAGTGTACAATAAACATGACAGGGATGAGCTCATCTCTAATCCTAAGATATTCATTGTTAAGAGAAACCTACAGGGGATTTCTCGTAACAGACTGTACCCCCTTATTCTCTATGTCAGTGCTAACTAACGCGGCACAGAATACATATGCCAATTTCTGTAGTGATAAACGCGATGAGTTACGTTACGCGCTTGTTACGAGCACTGAGTATAACGTGTGTCATATAAATTAAGGGGGCTGATTGTAATCATACGTCACAAAGGTCGTCAAAAGTTTGTTTGATGCATCTATCAAAAATATTCCACTCGAGATATTATCATGTCAAATGATGTCACAATGTGATGTACAGAGCGGTAACTCTCGATCACAAACTGTGGAGATTACAGGTTTTCAAATATAGTGAATATTTACCATTACCCAAGTAATAACGTCTAGGATGTTTAAACTGTCTCCTGGCTTGATGCTATTGAAAAAATAATACCTTTTTATACGTATAACAAAATGCACACAAAACAATTTGGACCACAGCGGCACTCAAACATTGGTATTTTATTAACTTCTACAAGATAAATTTTGTGGTGTTTTATACCTCATTAGAAAGATAGATATATAAATAAGTTTTTAACATATTACATAACAATGTTATTGTTTATTATGAAAGCCTAGAATGTTATTTACTAGAAAACAACAAAATACCCCAGTCCCATTCAGTACTTTTAATTATAGAATTTTATTTTGTCTTATATTTTAAAATTCAATAAATCTGAAATTGCTCGCAAACTATTGAAATGAAATGAAATGAAAATTTTGATCCACTCTACATGCTCTTATCGGGAATACGTCATATTACCAGTCACCCTGTATATTGTAGAGTACTTACTTTTACTTACTAGTCTACTGTAAAAAATTGTTTCAGTGGAAATATTGCGACGGTCACGTGATAACAATAAGAAAGCGGTGCTAAAATTAGCGCGGGCGGAATTGTTTATCGTGTCATCTGTGACATTGTAGTTCTGTCACTGTCGCTTATCATTGGTGTATTTTGATTGTTTGCGTGACTCTTGAAGGCTTCGCTGTACATATTGATATCTTAGTATTGTGATTGTGAAAATTGACCATGTTCTATACATGTTTACTACATGACGAGTTGGTTGATACGTTAGACTGGCAAGGGTCATCATTTCCCAGAAATAGTATACAAATAATTGAAATAATTGTACATCATACATATTTTGTTTGATTTGGTAATCCAAACAAGGCTTCTTTGATCAACAGTCCGCTCATAATCTACAGTAATTTGTGTCATTTTGTTTTGGTTCTGCTTTGATGAATATTGGAGTCTCAACAATTTCAAATGTTCCCCTTAAAGCGCTCACGCTCATGGCCAGTCGACAGCCAGTCTTTGAAAAAATACCTGGTATATCACGGCAAACATTGAATTAAATATAGCTATCGCTTTTTCAACGAGAAACACCCAACTGTGTCAGTGCCATGCGTACAATGGCCATTAATAAACCACACGAGCGACATTGCTAGCGCGTTCCCGCTGTCCGCTCATTTGTCTCGATTAAAACCTCATTCTGTGAAAACGAAGGTATAAAACCGCACTAACAGATTGCAAAACATTTGCAGGTAGTTGTATGCAGGTGTAGGAATATCAATTTGTCAATGACATTTCCGCAAAGCCTCGGATTCTAATCAATAAAACAAACTGGTAACTTAAACTAGAGTCTAGTTCCGAGTTAATAATATATAAGAATTATTTTGAGTATTATTTTTTAAACTATTTTTGTAATAGAAGCTTCTATATACATTATTAAAAATTTAAAATTGTAACAATAAAAAAAATTACATCAATTTTGTATCAGGCATTATTATACTCTCCATGTCAAGCTGAAAGTTTTTGTTTGGTTGAACGCTAATCTCAGGAACTGCTGAACCTATTTAAAAATTATTTCACTAATAGGAGCTGTAACACATAACATTACTCCTGAGTGCTATAGGCTACTTTTATCTCGTGAAAATATTTTTATCCCGGAAAAACTTTTTCGCGCGGGCGGAGTCGCGAGCAATACTGGTCAAATATAATATCATAAACAATCGTCTTGTTAATTTAGTGTTGGCGCAATGATCTCTAGGTAGGATAATCACACATGTGATCGGACATTGCACTTGTGCTCGATATGGCGATATGCTTTCCACCGATCGCGACATAGTGTGGAGTAACATACAAATCTGGGGTGTGGCCTGTGGCTGCACTCCGTGAACTTCTCCACGCGCCTGTAGAGATGCCTCTGTGAACTCTTGAGAAGTTCTTTACAACAAGACCTCTGACGGATAATCGACTATTACGACATTTGATCTAGATTATTATTAACAACCGCTTTAGATATGGTTTTCTAGCTGTATACACATTACGATAATTGATAAAATTACAAAGCCATGGCTAAATAACTTGGTATCACGACACCCGACACTCACACATAAAGTGCGACATAAGTACAAGTAACATAGTAATTGGATGATGAACGTGCATGCGCCATGAAACGTGACACAAGCAATATTGCATTTCCCGTGACACACTACACGTGATCAAAATAATGTAATTCTATCCGTGTTTATGGTTTAACGCGTTACCTACGCGACGTTAACAATTTGACAGACCGGCCGGTCAATGACCCTGTATGCCGATTTGGAAGTACTCTAAATGGTGATTGTCTGGTCACTAATTCGCGGCGTGATCAAAATTTATTTAACAGTTGTAACTGTTAAAGTTTGTATGTCACCGGATAACGTCATGTCTCGTGTAGAACATGCCTGTCTATAGGTTATGTCGTATATTGGGGTTAGGTTAGGTGTTAGCTATATTCACCAGTTGATGATTGATCGTACATTTACTCCGCATGAAAACCAAAGGATACGTATAACGTTTTAAAAGGTAATTAGTAATTATTTCACCATTGAAACGAAAACCTTGTTTTAATATCACATTATATCATACGAAGTTATAAAAACTACATAGAGGAATGAAATTGTTGTCGGTTAATATGAAACTTTTTTCCCTCCGTCCTACACAAGTGCCATTATGCAAATTGCGTTAATCAATAAAACCATGTCCTCATGCCGCGACAAGTCTTCCAATTTATGTGTATGGATTATTCATTAGGTCGGGGAAGATTAAATCTAAAAATGTTATTCGTCACATTCATATTAATTTCATATTATATTGGTGAATGCTGTATTTATTCTGTTAGGTTGACTCAATTTTATATAAAGCAAATACGGATGGGATCACTGTACATTAGACCTTGGTAAACTTTTATAAATCAAAATTATTTATTCCATTCGAAAAGGTCTTATTGAATTATGACATCGCACGAAATGGGATGGACAATGAAAACATATAATATTACGTACCTACAACAAAATTAATGCATGAAAAAGTTTCAATTATGTAAACAAAAAAAAAACCTATCGAGTCATCTTCAATGTACCGTGGTATTTACATTTCGCAGATAACGCGGGGAATTGATATGATTATTTAATATTTCACGGGGAAATCACTTACAACAATAATTATACCATGGATTGTGAGAAACTGTGGTTATTACGGAGTTTCAGATTAGCTCCTACTCAGACTTATCGAGGATTCGTGGAACCCGAGGTACATTGGCGTTGTAATTTAGCTCCTACTAACTAAAACCCCGCGGTGCTCATCGAGATACCCGTGAGGCAAAACCCGGATTGCTACGGATTCGTAAAATACATTTTGGCTCACTGCCTCTTTTCCTATCTTTACACTTTGTAGTGATTGCGATTTATCTGCCGACCTCTTGATTTCAGACCTTTGCCCTTAGTTTTTTCATCTTTACTATGCCACATAAAAGGTACATAAACTGTTTAATAATATAAATCGTATTATTTCCTAGAGCTATTTGGTTGTAACTGGTGGAGCTGGTTGTATCTGGTTTAAGTGGAAAATCTAAAAATTGTAATTGTTGTGCAATTATTACAAAGCACCTACTGTGTAGTAGTAATACATAATTAATTATCGTGATTGTTCGAAATAATAGCGTTCATCATTTTTTTATTGTACTGATATGAACACTTTGATTTGTATAAATAATAATATTGCGTAGGTAATTTTGCCTATTTCTTGGTGACTCAACATTTGCGAATTGCGATACATGATGAGAATGTCTATTGAGAGTTTAGGTAATACCAAGTCTTTTGTCAAGAATATAAGGTTGATCAAAACAGTTCATGGGATATTATCATGGCTCGCGAACATTTTGATACGATAAGACCGATACATCAACAAGTTGATATAACACTCGTGATGTTCATTGCTCATTGATAATGTACTTGCTTATTTTGAATTATGAAGGTCAAGATTGTTTGATTCAATTCATCCATCATAGTTACACATTTGTCATATTTTAATATTGTCGACGTGACATCTATAATTATCTATACAAAAATCTGAAATATCAAACTACATAGTACGTATAATACGCTTCAATGAATGGTTACCATGAATTGTTACAGGACCATCAATGTCGGTCGGAGGGCGTGGAGCTCGCCCGAGACTTGGACTACAAAGCGGCCGCCGCGTGGGTCGGTCACCCGTACTTCGACGTGATCGACAACTCCTCAGACTTCGACAAGAAGATGAACCGGCTGATCGCGTGCGTGTGCCAGAAGATCGGCATCGACACCGGCGACCGGCTCAACGTCAACTCCAAGAAGCGCAAGTTCCTCGTCAAGACGCCGCTCGCGCCCGACTCCGAGTTCCCGCCCTTCCAGGACTTCGACGTTGTACACAATTACTTGCAGAGCGATTTGCGTAAGGCGCAGGTCAGGCTGCGCAAGCGCGGCCAGAAGGGCCACTGGTCCTATATCCACACCCTCAGGAAGTTCCATCCCACTAATTCCCAGTCCGTGGAGGTCAGGACTCAATTGACACATCGGGATTATCTGAACCTCCTCCCCCAGAGAGACGACGCTCACTTCACTATCTTCAAGAAGCGTCGCTGCTTCATTTACAACAACCAGTACTATCAGTTAGACATTTATAGGCAGCCCACGCATCCCAGGTGATATTTCGTTGATTGTATTTTTTGTATAGTAAATTATATTTGATTTGTTCTTTTTATATTCATTTATCTATCTATCCTTGAGTTATGTTACATTCTGCTATTCAAGGTAATATATTGTATGTATTTATTATATAGACAGTAGATGGTAGTTATGTAGTCAATTAATTATATTGTTTATTCATTCTTTTAATTTATTTGCATTTTGAAACATTTCAGATGCCGCGGTTTAGTCCTCCTCGAGACTTACAGCGCTGCGTATGACCAAAATACGCTGTTGGAATCGTTGCCCAAGTTCCTCACGATAGAGAAGGAGGTGACCGGCGACCACGCCTATTCCATGTACAATCTGTCTTTAAAGGAAGACTGGAAAACGTCAAAAAAGTACTACGCCGGCACTGACTTGAACGGTAAGAATAATTACAAGTACACCGCTATTACAAGCATACAACAAAACGATTATGTTTTGTTTTCACTTGTGTTTTTTGCTAAAACCAATTCACGTGGCGTCGGAATTTCAAACTAACACGATGTGTACCGACGCCACATGACCAGTGAGGCTAGGACGTGAAAAAAAAACACGATGCGTCTCCGCTTCGTTTTATTGTGATTGGTTGAGTGACTGACGTATCGGTTATTTTGATGTTTGTGATTGATCGAGAGACCGACACGTCAGTCTCTCAACCAATCACAATAAAACGAAGCGGAGACGCATCGTTTTTTTTTCACATCCTAGGCCCACGAGATTTACGATCACTGTTGTAATTTACCATTTTTCCGTGCATGGTTTGATGTGTGAACACTGGCGTAATTGTGTCATAGAACTCCTAGTATACATTAGACCCTAGTTTATTTTGATTAGCGCATAGGCATTGTGCATTCGGTGTTAGTTTTTTTTCTTATCGTTGTCATTGTCGATGTAACGCACTTGATGTATGTTAGCTAAAGTTTGACTCCAATACGAGCGTAATAAATACTGACCGTGTTTTCCAGATTCCAGACGTATAATTCTGGGACATAAGTGCTCTGACATTAGTTCGACAGACGATTCTACTAACACGGAATAACTTGCCAAGATTTAGATTTATAAATTGTGTACGATAACGTATAGATATTAAAACGTGACTAACAATTGCGCCAGTGTGTCGGGAGATGTAGCGGTCGGAGTAACGAAACGGTTTTTTCTTTTGATTCATCAGGGCATAAAATGACCAATGGTCACAGTGATGGCAAAATCAACGGGCACGCTGACAAAAACGGACATGCCAAGAACGGCCACGGCGTTGATAGAATGAACGGTCACGGGGATGACAAAATTAATGGCCACGGGGGTGATAAAATGAATGGTCATGCGGATGAAAAAATGAACGGCCACGGGGGTGATAAAATGAACGGCCATGGTGGTGATAAAACCAACGGTTACGACAAGCTGGAGAGCAGGAAGTTCAATGGTCATCAAAACATGAACGGACGCGGGCACAAAGACCACCAGCCCGTGAGGAATGACATGCACGACTCGGAGCTCGACAAGTACAACGCGAGCCATAGGATCGATCTCGGTTCACCAAAGATTCAAAAGGTCGCCGTTAAGATATAAATCACTCTAAATGTAATAATTTATGTAATTAGATGATAAATTTTATAAAATTCCACTTTGTAACATTTCAATATACACCAAATCGATTGTAATGTATTTTTAAGGCTACTTATCTGTGAAACGGAACCTATCGTCTTATTAATTACCGATATATAAAAGGATATCATCTAAACGCTATTGCATAATATATTTATTCACACAGTGTCGTATGGATTGCCAAATGAAATATATTTTTGTAGTATTCCTTGATTATATAATGTATTTTAAATATATATAAATTATCCACAAACATATTTGCGTAATGAACTGAATTTCATATTATATAACTGTTTGTATTGTTTGTGCCTTCACATTGTAACTGAGCCAATACTGAAAACATTTATCTTTACTTCAATAGTGAAAAAAAAAAAAAACTTCAATAGTAATTAGTAATCATCGCACTTACCAGATACTAAGTCGAATGATATGAATATATTAAGCTGCTGTGTGTGACATTGGCTCTATTTAGGGGTATATTTCTTCAGATTTGGCTTCAGTATTATATTTAAAGAGCTTCATAACTTCATTTAAATCTCGTTTAGTACTTAATGGAATGCAATAATATATTTGTTAATATTGTTACAGTATCTTGTTTGTGTTAAGGTTTACTATACCTAACATGGCATTTTACTATACTCTTATGTGTTTCTTTTAGGAAATATCAACTACTTAATTAGAAATGAAATAATACTTAATTAGGTATTTGATTCTTAGATCGTAAAATGAAATTTTAGATGTCTCGGTGTTGTCATACAAGTTAATGTTAGGGGACCAAATGTGATTGTAAATGATTAGTAATGTTCCTTACGTACAAAAATGATAGAGCTGTCAATGGTCCCCTAATTTTACATTTTAGTGGCCTTTTAGTGTTGAATTTGATGTACTAAAGAGATATTTTTGATTGATAAATATTTATAACTCGGTTGAACGTAGGTGTCGATGTTCATTTCATTTTAGCTATATGTAATTAGTACTTATCACATGAAGATATAAAAATGTAATTTACAAAAGTATTTAAGCCACCGTTAGTGTATTACATTATTTAGGAGGCATGCGCCTGCGACTTGCTGCTCGCTTGACCTGTCAGCATTTGGCACTATCAGCGCCCAACAACGTAGCGTCGTTAATGGCTGTACTATTATGAGCAATATAGAGCTTAGAACTCTGTGCTTAGCGCGACAGTTGGCTGTAAATTATACGCCAACACTACTTCTGAGTCTGTTGCACCCACATCTCAGATAAAATTGTTTTATTGTCAATGCATGGATTAACTTAAATTGGATTTGCTGATGTTGTGAAAACACTCAATGTGATGTCAGGAGAGGTGCAACGGTTTTGTACTTGGATGTAGTAATCTCGATTTCTGTCAACTTCTGCATTGTTTCTAAATAAAGAAAAGTGCATAGATTTACGTGTTTATTTCATAGAACTACCTTTATAGCAATATAGTATCATCATCATTAGATATACGACGTCCACTGCTGAACATACGCCTCCCTCAAAGATTATGTAGCATAATCCTACTAATATTATAAACGCGAAAGTTTGTAAGAATGTTTGTTACTCTTTCATGAAAAACTACTGAATGGATTTCGATGAAATTTGGCACACGGGTAGATCATGTCCTGGATTAACACATAGGCTACTTTTTATCCCGGGAAAATATAAAGCGGGACTTTTATCCCGGATTTTTTGTTCTCGCGAGTCGTTACGGCTAAACCACAGGCCTATTTCGATGAAATTTGGTAGGGAGATAGTTTAAGACCCTGGGAAGGACCTAGGGTACTTCTTATCCCGGGAAAATATAAACCGCGACTTTTATTCCGGAAAATCGTTTTCTGCTAGTGGAACCGCAAGAAAATAATAAGTATAGATATAGTTCGAGATCCAGAAGAGGACATAGGCTACTTTTTTCCCAAAAAACATTACCCGGGAATTGTATCCCGGACTTTTTTAATCTCCGAGCCGTAACGACCAAACCAATGAATCTATTTCAATGAAATTTAGTAAGGAGATAGTTTAAGACCCAAGAAGGACCTAGGCTACTTCTTATCCCGGGAAAATATAAACCGGGACTTTTATCCCGGAAAAACTTTATACGCGGGCGGGGCCGCGGGTAAAAGCTAGTATTATAATTACTAGACCGAGTTGCTGTGCCTTGGACAGAATTACATATAAAAAAATTATCTTACAAGGTCTATAACTCAGCGTCTGCTGAACTGATTTGGATGAAAGATGTCCTTTTTTTATTATTAGTCTTAAGTTTTTATATCGGTTTTGGGCCTCAAAATTCAACCAGGCTTAAACTTTATGGATATTAAAGGATCAAAAAAATCTATCTTGGAACCATTAAGAAAACATTTTTAGACCCCTCCATTTACAGCTTTTTTAAAACGATCATATTAAGGAAAATAAAATTACATAAATCTCAACATAAGACTTTAAAATTATATATTTTCTTTCAAAAGCCTAGTTTTTGGGAATACTATCCAAATATGTATAAAGTATCTTGGTTAGAATTTTAGGCCCGTTTTTGGACATGTCCTTTGGCACACAGATAGAGCCCGTCTGGTTATATTATCTTTAGTCTGAAATTAACATGATCACCCTTCGCTCACGAGGCTATTAACAAGCGATTCGTGTTTCGTACACGTGTGCTACCAGTCGCTCGTAAGTAGTAAGGACCTACTATACAATTTCAATGTCGAAACGCGTTGTCCCTTCAAAGAGAATATAACCACTACGTTAATGTCCCTTGTGCATAATATAGCGATACGCGTACAAACGGGATTCGCTTGTCAAAAGCCACGTGGGTTAGAGCCATAGACTGCTTTTTATCTTGATTCTTGGTAAGCTGCTCCCACAAGCAATATTTGAATAGATTGTGCTGGGATCAGACAGATGGCGCTATGGATTTTGGAGCTTTAGTAGCAGGAAAGGCCACACAGAGGTGAAGATGCAAGCAACACCCTTATGTATGTAGGAATATATTTTTTTATTATTTTTTAACATCTTTTAGTTTTTGTTGTTTATACATCTTGATTACTTTCTTGTTAGGCATTAATCCTTGGGGAAGCCCTGGTCTTTTGAGTTTCTTCTTGTCTGTATTCCCTTCCCATGGATCTTCAGTGGGTGATGCTGGATCTTGGAGTTGCGGTGGTGGTGCTGAGGTCATGGTGCCAGCACCCTCACATACCACTGTTTTCAGTTTCTGTAAGACAAATACTAACACTTTGAATTTCAAATATCAGAAGTGGGACTTAGAAGTTATATGAAAATTACTTAATTCAACCAAGATTTTTTTAGGTCACCAAAAAAATTTAGCAAAGTTTCATCAGGGATGCTATAAAATCTACTTTTTGGCTAGCCAGTTTCTGAATTGGCTCATATAGAATAAAAAATATTTATCTTGCATATTTTTCTTAATTTCTTTTCATATTACCTTGTCTTAATTTCTTTTCATATTACCTTGTCTTAGTTTCTTTTCATATTACCTGCTTTTCTGCTTCCAATTCATCAGATGTCTTCTGTATATCTGTGTCATGTGCATATTTACAATTGTGCCCAAACCTACAGCGCCCTTTTCTGTGGTTCCAGCATATCTTCTTGCCATTTATCATCTGTGTATCTTCTTTGCCTGGAACCTTACAGTCACTGCCTATGTACTTGACGATTGTATGTGCAATTCTACATAATTCTTTCCTAATATTATTAAACATTTAAAGTATGCAGGGATTGTTTAGGTAAAATCACAAGGCATAATCACCAATGAAGTGGTGCGGCCTATTTTAAAAGAACACAACACAGAAAATGTTTTGATGTTATTCGACTTTGTCTTAAGGCAGGGTAACAGATTCATATTTATAACAATAACCTCAAACTAAAAGCAATAAAAGTGATAGAAAGTCAACATATACCATTTTAACATGTTTCTCCAGGATAGCTGCCTTTTCCTGTTCGGCTTTAACAAATGGATTCGAAAACACCGAGGTTTGTAAAGAGCTCTCTCCTAACACTGGCTTGGGAAGCTTCAGTTTCGAAATTTCCGAAGGAGATCTGGAAATTGATAACATCATTGCGTATTCTGTGTAAACACCAGATACATGGATGAAAGAAAATATACTAACTTCTCTTTTTCAGCAACATCCTCTTCGCTTTCACTTGAGGATGACGATGAACCATAATCTAATAACGCATTCATAGTAATGTATAACAGTAACTTTTAAAACTATTAGATAAACAAAATCAATAATATTTCGTCTCAATCGCCAGCCACAAAAAACAAGTCAAGGAACTAAGCAGTGCTGCCAGATCATTCTTTGAAAAACTCTTCAAAAATGAAATGAACATAACACTTCGCGGCTATCCATTAATCTAGTAGAGTATTAATTTTTATATAATTATAATTTCATCTCCCTAAAAGTTCACTCAAACATACAGAATGATATTAAATTCATGAGCATCCTCTGAACCTTCGATATTATATTACTCTTTTAAATGAGAGTTGAGACTAAAATTGCGCCAATAAAAATTATTAATAAATAATAGTGTCACATGAAAAACCCAGAAGTGGCTTGAAGCTTATTGCAATAGATAATTAATAATTTACATAAATGTACCAGAAAAAAACAATCAAAACAATAAGCACTAATAAATCTTAAATATTTAGAAGCATTTTGCGCTGTTTCGTGCGGCGTGGAACCAAGCCGTCTCACGTCTGTAAAAATAACATGGTTCTATTCACATTTTGAATGACTTTTAAGAGAGTATTAGTGTTCTGTGCTTTTAAGCATTCCTATTAAGTGTACATAATGCCCATGATTTCAATTTTCACTGTAGATGTTTACAAAATTTCCACTCATGGCATTTAAATCCTCACACTTTAGGGAGAATCTAACTCATTTGGCAATACTGAAACTATGGAATAATTTTTTTGTTCACGAGCGGCTTTGGATACTGATCCTTCGAGCACATGACGTGTCAATTATTATTGATTGCTGGATACCATATATATTGTGCCCATATTTTAATACAGGATATTCAAATACGATCTAATACGTTTACAATTTACTAGTAGGCGGTTGTATCTTGAATACGAGAACAGGGTTCGTTGGCCAGGGTTATTTCTGTCCCAGACACCTGACCAGCAGTATAAAGCTCGGCGTCCACTAGCTGGAGCGGGGTGGGTCGGGTTGGGGTGCAATACAAAAATCCGCCTCCCATACATTTTGTCTAGAAATACGTAGATGTGCGTCCACTACAGAGTACAAACGGGTCGTAGCGGGGTGGGTTAGCGTGGTGGAGTGAGCCGCCGCGTCACGAACCGTCCGCCACCTTCATTGTTGCAGTTTTAGTGATTCTTTTTTTACTTTTTAAGAGCGTGACATATTCGTTAAGTTAATTAATAAGTGACGAAATTCGTTATATAATCTGACTCATACAGAAAAATCTCAAAAAGTTAATAGCTCTCACAAAATAACACCTGTTTAACTTGATGTAGTTTCCAATTTATCGTACCTCAAACATATGCACCGAAGTTTTCTTGAAACATTGCAATGCAATTAGCCCTAAATTATATACTGCCCACTGCCGAGCATAGGGTTCCTCTACTACTGAGAATGTTTGGGTCTTAGTCCACCACGTTGGCCTACTGCGGGTTGGTAGACTTAACATACCGTCGAAATTCTTATAGAGAACTCCTCATATATGCAGGTTTCCTCATCATATTTGACCATTAAAGCGAACGATCATTGATTAAAAATACATACGTAGCTTCGAATAGCCATAGGTGTGTATCTTGGGTTTTGAACCTGTGGACTTGGTCCCTCCAAACCGCTCTATTCCCAACTAAGCTATCGTACACTTGAAACAATAAACACAATAGGACTTCTCAATTTGGTTGGTTGCTTGCAAAGGTCTGCCAGTAAAATTTTATGTAATTCGCC
Source organism: Lapara coniferarum (assembly GCA_949316025.1). Classification (NCBI taxonomy): domain Eukaryota; kingdom Metazoa; phylum Arthropoda; class Insecta; order Lepidoptera; family Sphingidae; genus Lapara; species Lapara coniferarum. The sequence continues at coordinate 40,410,074 of OX438919.1, read as the reverse complement.
AAACGTATTATACATACATTTATACGTGATATGAATATGTCGGGTAATTCCTTTTTATTAATCCCATTGAGGGTTTGTGAATATATACGTCAGGTAAGATAAAATAATAATCGTTGCTCAAAATCAGCCGGTATGTCAACTCGTAGTAGGAGCGACAGTTTTTGTTTTTTTTTTTTTAATGTGGCCATCTTCGGCGCATTAGGGACGGCTGCGGGCTTCCTCCGACTCACGTCTAAGTTGTCGTCCGCAACCGCCCCTGCGCGTACCGCTGTTGCGGTCCTTTTCCGAGGGACGCCCCTGGCGTCCGAGGCCGGACACGCCAGACACGCTGCCGTCCATCACGGGGGTCACAGAAGTTGGCTAGACTAATAGGTGGGCGGCACCTCCCGCCCACCCGTGACCCCCGGAGGCCCCTATTAGTCGCCTTTTACGACAGGCAGGGGATACCGTGGTGGCATTCTCCAAACGCCCCCAATCCACAGGGCGGGAGACGTCGGTCAGTCGTCCACCTGACGCCTCCTACGTCTCGTCTGGCGGCGGGAGGGATCACCACTGCGCTGGCGATCCCTCTCGGCACTCTCCTTCCGCGAGAGGACCGCCTCGCAGAAGTGGGCCACCGCCTGCCAGGCCTCCCGGCCGCCGACCATGGAAGCGACCACGGCCGGCAGCGAGAGGTCTTCTCCGACGACTGCTCTGAGAGCGCTGCGTTCTTCATCCCAGGCTGGACAACACTCCAACGTATGTTGGGCCGTGTCCATTGGGCATTTGTCACAATAGTGACACACGGCCGACTCCTCTATCCCCACCACCCGAAACGGGAACTCACCGAAGCAGCCATGCCCGGTGAGCACCTGCGTCAGGCGGTATGTTGCCGCTCCGTGGCGCCTGTCCAGCCATTCGGCAAAGACAGGACGCACTGCCTCTACGACCCTGTGCCCCCACGACGGGGCCTCCAGCCTGAGACGCCACTCCTCCACGGCGGCTCGCCGTAAGGAGGCCCTCTTGGCCTCCACCTCCTTCAGGGCCGGACGCTCCCCGCGACTGAACGCCTCCTCCCGCCAATGGAATACATCGGCAAGGGATTTGGCGTCCAGGTCCCAGGGCAGAAATCCGGCCAATAAGCAAGCCACCTCGAACGAGACCGTGCGGTACGCCCTGACCGCCCGCTGCGCTAAAGCTCTCTGCGGGGGGAGCGACAGTTGGATGTATAAAAAGTGTGCCTTATCATTTGAAGCAACTAGTTCGGTGCAGTTCAATACTAAGTAGTAACTACGGTGGTTTTCATATCGGTCAGTGCTTAGTAAAGCGGTTACTATGTTAATTCGAGTTGTTACTAGGTGAGTCGATTATAATTAAGGAGTTTGGTTAAGTAATTGTCTCAATAAGCAGTGTGTTATATTAACCAAAGTTAATAATTAATCCTGACGTGGTATTGTACTCTGTGAACGCTTGATTATGCAATAATTGACAAACTAACAATAAATAGTGATTTGAAGAGATAATTCATTTGTGACTTTCATTATGTGTGCCCACGTGTACCTTTTTTAAAATGAAACAAAATACTTTATTCATCACGTAGGCATACATAGTTGCACTTATGATAAGTCGAGACACATTTTCATTATTAGTCACTTATATAACTACCTACATACATTTTTATTAGGAGTAAAATAAATGATGAAAAATAAAGAGTAAGAAGCCAGCTCGGGCTGGCTATACCAACCTATGACCTATATCGGCCACCACTATCTCCGACAAATATATCCTATACTTTTCAAAAAACCCCACATAAATACTTTTGTTCGCAACCAAAAAATTTGGAATTTGCGAAATACATAATGTTTCGCTCTCAAAATTGTATTGAAAGTTTATTACGTTTATTTATTATTAGAAAACTATGGGATTTTACTTGAAACCAAAAGATTTTATCATGCGTTACGAGAATTCATAACAGCTGCAAAGTGATCCCACTGCACAGTCTGTGTCATGAAGTCCAAATAGAGTGCCCTGTTTTAAATGTATCAGCGATATTCGTTCTCTTACGCATCTCATTTCCATTCTGATTGCACAGGGAAACACCGAGCATCTGCATACCTCGCTGAGGGACTATGGGATCATAGTCCCTCAGCGATAAGTCTTAGATAGACAGATTCGTTGACAACTTCAAGAGTTGCGTTCTCAACACTAATTGACATATGCACAAAATAAGCATTGGACAAGATTTTGGTCTTGCTAATTTTAAGGCCTGCCAAGTGGGAAACTCGGTTGAGGTCTTTGAGCAAATGAGCATAATGCTATGATCCTCAAATGATCCTGCCAAGACAACAATGTTGCGGTAAATCAAATGTGGGTATTGTGATCGTCATTAAAGCTAATTCCAAATCCTGGGAAAATATAAATCGGGACTTTTATCCCGGAAAAACTTTTGAACGTGGGCGGAGCCACGGGAAAACCTAGTTTATTATATAAAATAGATAAAGTATAGAGAAATCTCGTATAAATAACAACTTAAATCCTATCAGATTGATCTTGGTATAATAATAATAAAAGTACTTAAGTGCGCTTAGAAAGTTGGAAATTTATTGTTATCAAAATACATAATTTTTATTTTGTATGAGTACTATAAATACTGACAAAATTATTATTTATACATTGTGAATATAATAATTGGCACATGTCATAACCAAAAATATTCGCAAAATACTCGCATAATTTATTGCGAACGCGAATGCGAATGCGAATATTCAAAAAGATGCTAATATTCGCGAATGCGTATGCGAATATTCGTTACACCTCTACTACGTAGTACGTACCATGCAAAGATGCGCGACGCTGCGCTCCGCCCCGGTTAGTGGACGCGAACCTTTATTGTCAATCCGTGCATGAAGAAAATATTGACAACCCACACTGATGCCACTATTTTCATAGATAGTAAATAAAAAAAAAAGTAATGTTGGTTACACTTGAAAAATAATACCCACTTTATGATATATTTTGTAATTGGTAGAATTTGCTACAAAGTAAACTTAAAAATAATATTGTATTGTACAATATTAAAATATTTAAAAGTGGCAGTGCAACGGACTGCTGAGACCAACGTTCGCAGTAAAGCCAAAGGGTACACATCTCTGACTTTTCTAAAAAGTTATGTGAGTATTCTTTGAGAATTATCGTTCGCTTTAACGGTGGAGGAAAAAAAAACCTGCATACCGGAAAAATGCAAAGTCTACCAACCCGCACTGGACCAGCGTGTTGGACTAAGGCCTAAACCATCTCAATAGTAGAGGAGACTTATGCTCTGCAGGAGCAGTACATAATACAGGGCTGATTGCATTGCATATAATATTACATGGAGAAATATTTTTTTTTGCCTGCATGAAATTTTATACTTAAATTAATATACAAAGACTCAAACCCCGTGGAGAATTGTATCCCAAAAAGATATTTCGTTACAGTCATCTAACTTAAGAAGTAGAATCTGAAATCTTGATCTAACTTTAGTAATTACTTACTATTAAGACACTCAATATCTAATGATATGTTTTGTGGTGAATAACAATCATACCAGTGGCTTGCTAATCTCATCTTCAGAGTACAAAACTTTTACTGATTAAATTTAACGTTAATAATCTGCCCACGCCTCCGTTACTTACCTCCTCCGTTACCAACGCGGCTGCGTTAAAAAGATTTTCCGGGACAAAAGTGCCGCTTTATATTTTCCCAGGACAAAATGTAGCCTATATATTATTCCAGGTCATGATCTACCCGTGTGCCAAATTTGTCGAAATTCGTTTAGTAGTTTATGCGTGAAATAGTCACAATCGTACACCCATTCTTACAAACTTTCGCGTTTATAATATTAGTAGGATACTGAATTGACTCTTAATACTTATAAGCATATTAATTTTTATGTAGTTAACGGTTCTTTTCCATAATTTACAAGCAACAATAAAATATACCTACTGAATAAGTAATTCAAGGATAAGTTTTTTTTTTTATAGCATTGAATGACGAGACGAGCATGCTGTTCGCCTGATGGTAAGCTATACGACCGCCCATGGACAGTAGCAACACCACACAGTAACTTGAGTTACAAAGTACTGTGTGGCATTCCACTGCACTCGTCATTCTGAGACATAAGATGTTAAGTCTCATTATGTCCTGCAGTTATACTGGCTACAATGCCCTTCAAACCGAAACACAACAGTGTTTGCACACTGCTGCTTGGCGGTAGAAATAACAATGCGGTGGTACCCACCCAGACGGACTCTTACATATGAGAGTCCTACCACCAGTAAACAAAAACAACAACAACGCAATTTAACAATATAACTCACGAAGTTTTAATATTATTCCTAACTTACTGTCTGTGATTTGTAAATTATACCATGTATGAATCTCAGTTGCAGGATATACTGGTCACCGGTGACATAGTGAATCGAATTCCCCTTTTAGGTTTGACGGTGGTCCATGAAAAATCGAGACCATATGTTTCATGGGCCAGCTTACGTAGGAGTTTTGCCCGACTTGGGATAACGAGTGTAACGTTTTTAGGTCAGTCATTGGAGGAGAGTGAACCTCTCACTGACAGCTGTGATCACATCTATGGTAAACACTGGAGGTCCTGGCGTGCGATGGTTCACTTCTGCGAGAAAGCCCACTGCTGTTGCAGCTGTTCCTAATACGTCGAGGATGGCTACCGCGGAGTTTTAGTTGGTGACTAGCATAGGGTGTATATACAGGGATAGGCATAGTGTCTCAGTCCGGTGGTCATCTGATGTTTTCCATCACTCTAGGCAGCTCAATGTCGCGTCGTAAGGCCAGCAAACACAACATAACCGTCAAGTCAAGTTTATCACGATTAAGTTACATAATTATTGTATTATCTGCACAAGTAAACCTCGCGACATGCTTTTATCTCTACACAGTATTGAACAAAGTTTGATTCAATTTAATGTTTATTTTTATTTTTAGAGCATTTAAATAAAAGCTTGTTTTTTAATTTTCATTTTACCTTTAATTTATTTTTTACTTTTTAGTTGTTTTTCGAGTTACTCGCAGCAAGCCCTTTCATTTGATATCCACATTATAGGAGTGCGTAAAAATAACTAGTCCGCTATTTTGGGTCGTCCGCCATATTAGATTTAGAGAGTTCATTTTATTTTTTGTATTCTTCTCAGCAAACCCTTTCATTTGATACCAATATTATGGATATGCACAAAAAATAACTAGTCCATCATCTTCGGCCGTTCACCATATTAGATTCAGAATGACCTCACTTAGTTAACAATGCCTTGTCACCTAAATTAAACATGTGTGCAAGATTTCAACATAATCGGTTGAAGGTAACTGCTTCACAGTTGACTTGCAAAATTCCACCCGAACAAACATACGTTGCAATTTAAATGAAAGGTTGTAAAAAAATAGCAGAATTTGTAAATTTATTCCTGGACACCCCAAAATGTCTTTTTCTTTGCGTTTTTGACACTATGTGTGAAAGAGATAACAAATCTTGCTAGTTCGCCGTGTAGTGACGGCGGCATCAATTTCTGAATTAATTACCATTTGTCGCAAAAACTGCGCGTCCTTTATCTTTTCTAGACCAAAATCTCTCATCTTATTGTAGGTTGTGTTGAATAATAATCTAAATGGCATCAGATGATGAAGTAGACGGTTCTTTTGCAGGTAAAGGTTCATTTTAGCTAGTATGTCATAGGTAAGCCGCGAATAGCGGTATCATGTGTTTACTTGCGGTGCAATTAAAAATTTAGAAAAAAATCAGTGTCGTGTATGGGTTTTTTGGAATGAAGTGTGACTAAATATCACGATGTTGCACCGAAGAAACGGTTTATGAGTGTGTCAATGGCATTTTTGTTGTGTCGCGGTTGTAAATATTTTTAAGTGGCAGTTTGTGACAGAAAAGAACATGCGATATCCCCTCATTACTACTTAACAAAATGGACGCCGCCAAACAAAGGGATTAGTGACCTTAGCGTGTGGTGTGCTGAAGTGTGGCGAAATTCAGCTTCCCTACCGGTTTCCCGTGTGTCGGTCCGTTGTGAATGATGCTTGAACTGGTTTAACCAGTTTGTTGTGAACTTGCAGGTGATGAGGAAGTGGAAGAAGGTGAGGGTCAGAACGAGAACTCCGGAGACAGTGATGAAGCGCCTCCAAAGGTGATGTTGTCTTTCGATTTACACTGAAATAATGTGCGTGTTGTTTGTAAACATGCACTACAATGTTGTTGCGGTTGCTGACCGTACTTTTGTTTTTATGTCGTGTCTGTTCCCGTGTTATATCACTCCATGTCCTTTTTATAACACCAATAGGTTAGTAGCCAAAATGTTAGTTTACCATTTCTATATATTTTATAGGTTTACTTTATGTATCGTAAATCTTGATATCATATTGAGCACTTGGAATATAAACATTTAATGTACTACAATGTACTTGTTTAGGAGGATGAAGATTACTCACCAGAAGATGGTAGAAAGAAGAAAAAAGGTAAAAAAAGGAAAGCCAGAGGAGAGGAGAAAAAAGGCAGAAAGAAAAAGAAGAAGAGAAAGAATGATAGTGAGGATGTGAGTATATATCATGACAAATTGTTACTCAAATCAACATAATTGAAGTTAAGGTCTTTCTTACCCATTTGCCAACTTGAAGGAACATCTAGACCTCCATATAATCATTGGATTATATAAATTAAGTGTACAAAAGTATTATTTATGTATTTTAAATGTTGTCATTTTAATTTTATGTGTTGTCTACTTGTCTCATCATCTGAATATTCAGTTTATCTATATAGATGTAATTGAACATTGTTATTTTCCATAACAGATACATACTTGTAAAATTCAAGAGGATTTTAAGCTGTTAATCCTTCCCCAACCACAAAGAAAAAATCACATGAAAATGAGTCAATTTAAGCAGAATTTACTGGTTTCCAGTAAAAGCTTTAAATGTTATTACAAATTGGTAATTCAATTTTATGTAGACATATAGAAGGCTGCATGAAATCTATGTCTTATCAAAAAGTTGTTTTCGCGGTCCCCAATGCAAATAACCTTAAAAATAAAAATAAATGCAAGAATATGCAAATGAGGAAATACAGATATATTTAATATGCAGATCTGATGTGAAAAGTAGATATTCAAGTTAATTTGGTGCTTTTGTACTTGATGAATACATGGCCCAATTGAGTGTAATTTGTTTTAAATTGTTTATTCACTGTTCATTACCTATTTACTATTGAATAATGTTTAAATGATGCAAAACAATAATTAACTCATTAATCAATTGAAATGATATTCACAGGCTTTCAGAGTAATTTTTGATCTCTGTGGATTACAATATATTCTGAACTTTATGCACATGTATGTTCAAACTACATAAAACCTAGGTAGATCACAAATATCACAGTTAAATTGAATACCTACTGAACATTATTTGATTTTGTGCTTATGTTTGGACAACAATGCGTCTTATTCTTCCTTTTCCAATAATACAATAAGTTGTTCAGATCTATAGGTAAATAAATAATGATAGATAATTATCTTTGGTGACTTATCATGTTTGATGATAGTATTGATAAATTCACCCAACTCTTTGCCATAGGTCACTCTTAACCATCTTGATAGAATACTTATAAAGCCACTTTTGGCTGCTTTCTGTTCAAACACACTTACACTTAATGATAAAAAAAGTCTAAAATAACCTTTAACTTGAAACTAATAATGTGCATTATAATTTGTTTTTATCTACAAATTACAATTCATTATTGCATCGAAGTTCATGGTCAGCTGTATATACCTAACAATTGTTAGTATAGTTTATAAAACAGCCTTAGTATGTTCACGGGCATAGCTATAGCTTTCACATAGGCGGGGTCTGAGTACACCAAAATGTATTATGTACCACCTGGGGTGGATCCATAGGTCGCGTATACGCCTCGCCCCCTTCTCAATCCATTCAGTGATATTGAGCATAGGCATAGAAGTGCACATAGGCATTGTAATGTGTACATGTTTGGTGGCTCGAATTTTTTTTGTTGTAAGCTAAAGGGAGTCCGGACCCCTAACGACCCCCCCCCTAATATACGCCCATGAGATTGCTATAATTTAAATTGTCACAGTAATGCCAAGCTTAACTTTTTTTTGCCTTAATTATGTAAGTGACCTTTTATAAAGCACTAATTTGAGGATAGCAGCTCCGAGTACAATGTTTTTTTCCACAGTGAAAGACATTGGCCATGTGCGTTCGAATAAAAATTTCGCTGTATGAATGACAAACAGACATTATGTCATCCAAATCCATGTGTTTATTTTTAATAAACATACAAGCATCTAAACAAGCTTTTGCAAATGTAATATTAAATTGTAAATGTTCTTCCTTTAACCCGCCAAGCCCTGATTATATATATAGATATATGGCAAAACCCTATGTATTTTATGGACGCCGGCGTCCGTCGCAGGGCTTGAGGAGTCAATCCTTTAAATTATTTAAGTCACAAGCTATTGTTATACAGAAATTCCCTCTCTCTCTCTTCCCGACTATTCAGCCCACATGATGGTGGGGTCAGCCTTCTTCACTTTTCTCTTCCACTTCGCTCTATCGATGACGTCGGAAACATTGCATGCTACCATGTCGCGTTGCAACACGTTTGTCCATGTAGTTCTTGGTCTCCCTTTTGGTCTTTTTCTGAGAATGGATAGTTCCAGTACCTGGTTGCCAATGTATTCAGGTGGTTTTCTTTTGACATCTCCATACTACCTCAGCCTGTTTTCTTGTAGCTTGTCCGCGATATTTCGTACTCCGAGACTACTGCACACATACTCGTTTCGGATCTTGTCCATCTTTGTTATGCCACACTGCCATCTCAACTTCTTCATTTCATCAATACTGATGGCATGGACATGCCCCTGTGTGATGGCCCAAGTCTCACTACCGTACATGAGGACAGGCCTTATGATGGTCGTATAAACCAGCCCGTTATACAGAAATTCTAAAGTAAATAAATATTTTTACCTGTGTTTGTCCATGAAAATCTTTATTATTATTCAAATTCACTCAAAACAGGCAAATATTTAAGTCTGACAAGATGACAGCATAGTGTAGGTAAAATGACTGTATACAAGATAACAGTAAATACTTCTTTTATTCCTTAGGACGATGAATTTGGTCTCGAGATGGAGGCGGAGGGCGACAGTGACTACGCGTTGAGCGCTATGTCCTCAAGCAAGAAGTCGCGGAAGGGCCGAGGTAGCAAGCACAACACACCATCCACCCCCGCCGCTTCTGACTCCGGATCTGGTACGTAGCTGTAAACGCTATAAGACGTCGTACTAATTAGTGGCTGCTTTAACCGATGTGGTGCCCCGGGCGCCAGAACTTTGCGAAGACTTTAACTTTGTGAGTCTTTACAATACTGGCCCAAGGCCCCGGGCGGGTCCAAAAAAGACTCCAATTTTAACAAATTCGTAGGTAAAACATTTAAAATGGGATTTAGAAACTTCGCGCAAATATTGAGCTGTGACTAAGCGTACAATAAGCGATATCTTTCTATTATCGTTTTTCAGTTAAATATCATGTGCAAATTAACTCGATTTCGTTAATGAACCACACAATATTATGTGGTAAAAGTTCGCCTAATTGCAAAAAAATGTGTTCGCACGAAAAGAAAAAAAATTTTTTGGAATACTATTAGAAAGAGGAGGAAGCACCTCATCAATGAATACTTAAATAATGAATACTAGTACATAAATAATTTATTCAACAGTACGATTTTTACGGTTACTATGAAAAATAACCAACATTTTCCATTTTTATTCATAGCTCTGAAATCTTGAGTAATTATCTAATTGTAATTTAGGTATAACATTTTAGCAAACCATAATGCGCTTGCGTAAGGTGCTTCGAAGTAACAGTTATGAAATGTATCGGCCTATATTGATAAAGTTGTAAGATTATAGATAACGGACGTTCATCACATATTTGGGAATACCGTAATTTGATTGGGCACTGAGTCAGTATCTGGTTTGGAGAGTGTGTGAACACTGTTCTGGAATGATTGCTTCGATCAGACTTAGTTTATGAAAGTCTGAACCAACAGCCGTGGTTGGGGTAGTGCCTCTATACTCTATAGTTTACATCAGAGTTTTAGTCCGACCATAAGCCATTTGTCCCTGTCCATTGACGCTCTTCTTCGCCGTACTAAACGGGAGAACGCAATCATAGACATTAATGAATTTAAAATTCAATCTACGCTCGCAAATTGCGCATTGTTTGCAATGTTTTTATTACCTTACACCGTTATTCATTCCGCTCCACAGAAATCATTTATTGCGTTTTATTGTTTTTTTAATCCACATAGCGCGTCAATCTATAGAGATTAATAGAAAACACTTTCTTTGAATAGTTTCTGAAAGTAGTTTATTGCCAAAATAGTTGTTATTCTAGACCTTACGATGGCGCTGGGTACGTTGACCCCGAGCAGCTAGCAACATGTGACTAAACTATGCGCCGCGAGTTCATTTTGTATTATGTGCGCCATTTTAGGTTATCCAATTGATTTAGTTGACGGCGTATAATTTAAAGCACTTTGAATTTGCACAGTATTATATGATGGTAGCATTAGATTGATAAATAATTGAACGGTCAAATAAACGGTATTCGAGAAAAGCTTCGCGGATATGACGCTATCGGAAGGATACCGGGTAGGTATATTTTGTGCCCTACTACCATCGTGCCGTTGATGTATTAAAAAACCCATCGTGCACATGAAGAAATATCCGCTATATTGTTTAGTTTTGACAAGTCGCCAGTCGTCATCAGCTGGTGTAAAGGACTCAAAGGAAATGCAGTAACATAAAAGGACATAATCTTGATGACTGTTAATTCAGTGTCACTTAGCTATCTTAGAGGGGAAATATATAAGCCTCAGATACCTTAGACTGGAAGAGTATTTTGTAGCTATTTGTATTTGTGGAGAAATTGTTTACACAATAATCGGACCATAGAATCATCATCTATGGTACTAAGGAGCAGTGCATAGATAAATCTTATCTCTTATTTGTTTTGGCTGCCTCACTGCTGGGCATAGACCTTCGCATTGCTAATTGTGATTGGTAGTCATTCTATCTAGGCCTGTTGCGTATTTTCGTTTCGCTCATAATTTTCCACGAGTTGAGAATAAGGCATAAAATAGTTAACAGTGGTCTTTTATTACTAAAAAGGACATTCACGCAGGCATAGTTGCGAGCAAAAACTAGTAAAGAACTAAATAAATTATTATCTCAGAACTATATACCGGGAAATATAATAGTACAGCTAGAGTTCTCTAAGCGTTCGCCCACAACATCCGATGACGATCTAATAACCGCAAGATACTAACATCCATTGTGATTAGGGCTTTCAGTCTCGGTGCATTTACGAGTCTCGGGAATAAAAAACGAGACTTGGTCCGGTCTCGAAAAAAACGAGACTTTCGAGACTATTTCAAAAATAGTCATTATACTCGTAGGTTACGACTCATAGACTTTTTAGGCAGTCAATACAAGATATATCAATAAAGTACTTTATAAATCACACTGTTATAAACCCATATGGACGTTAAATTACCAATTACTTATACGAATTTTCAATTTTTATAGTTGTCACGTAAAAGACAAAGAGCGCTGGATAATTACTTTCAGAGCGAGGGTTTGATTTAATTACAAACTAGCTTTTGCTCACCGCTTCGACCACGTGAAATAACTTTACCAGGATAAAAAGTAGCCTATAGCCTTTCCAGAGTGTCCAACTATCTTCATACCAAAATTCAACGAAAGCTGTTCGGTAGTATTTGAGTAATTTGGCGTTAAGACATACATACAGACTCAGTGGGGGATTTTGTTTTATAATTTTTAATGAAGTAAATCACATTAAAAAAAATCTCTCTAATTCTACGCTAGAAGACGTATAGATTAGCATTAGTGTTTGGGTCATCTCGTGTCTCAAAGTATCGAGACTTTTTGTATTTTTAACGGTCTCGCGTTGCAGGTTTTTGGGGTCGAAACTATAGTAAGTAACTATAGTATACTATAGAAAATGTCACGCTATAGTAAGTGAAGACTCCCTTCTCGTAATAGACGTAGAAGAGACTATCTCCAGCCTCTTTTAAAGCGGGCCTGCAGACGGCGGTTGGGCGATCGGCGACCCGCTACCGTATAAATAAAGTGTATGAGGGTGCCGCGTAGTGTTTCATGCTTATTTGACATTTTATTCGAGTCTCATCTTCAAACAGCGAGAAACTCTGCTCTAGAGCCGACTCCTTCGTGAGTTGCGATAGCATGCACATGTGCACTCCGTGACCTTCGATATGCTTAATTATAATGTTATATAAATGCTTTGGGTTGTCTCATGGCCTGGGATTTTCGTAACTTTCCAAACTATAATTAGCAGGGATTTAGCAATAGTTTGAGTATTTCCCCTTATCGCTACCATTTTCGAAAAGGGATTTTTCCCAATTTATCATAACAATGATGAACTTAATTATAAACACCCGTATATGTTTCAATAAGGTTATCTTGCGACTTCCGACAGATTATCAAAAATTTAATTTTTCTGTGTCGCCACTGACCCGGATTTAAAAAGCTCCTGATAGTTTAGTATTTTTTTCAATAATAATAATTATTTGATGCAAGTTTCGAAAGTCTCGTTTTTCCCGAGACTGGAAGCAGCAGACTCGAGTCTCGAAAATACAAAAAAATCGTCGAGACTCTCGAAATTTTCGAGACCGAGAGTCTCGAAATGAAAGCCCTAATTGTGATGCAGATTACAATCGGAATAACAGTATGCTTTGATTGTTTCATTTGTCAATATTAAATTAGATCATGCCTTTTACGTGCTTCTTTTGACATAGATATACAACTTATCTCGTAATAGTTTGATAGAGATTCATTACGTTTCGTGGCGATGTCGTAGCTACAGGGTAGCATGACTTCAGGACCCTAGAGGAAGAGGACCGTTCAGGAGTATAAAATATCGCCGGATTTTGCACTGCCGAGGGGCCTCATTCCATGAATTTGTCACTGGCCTAAGACGTGTAGTTACGCCACTGTTTCATGGAGTATTGATAGAATCCCCCATACTACAATGTTACAATTACTATTCTCATTATCATAAGACCGGTTTTTATTAAAATACGATAATTCTAATTTACACATTGGTAAGTGATCATTAGCACTCATGAAGATCAACCATGTCAAAGCAAGTAGGGGAAATTACGTTAACTAGTTTGGAGGAACGCCGGCTAGGTATATTTTTTAGACTCTGGAAAATATAGCCTATCCGGAATACGCATTAGGTATCTTAGAGTGTGCTAATCATTCCCGTAATTTACCCACGGAACGATTCTTAAGCATGGCAATGTGAATTTTCAAGATTGGCAATCTTACCATCAACTGACCTGTTTGTTTGCCTTTCTTATAAAAACAAACACGCAGGTTATAGCTGAAATCAATTTCGGGCTAATTTATCGTTATATAAGCACTTTCGCAGCTCATTACGGTTAAAGGAAAACTGTGACATAACTTCAAGAAGACAGGCGCTTGCGTTACATGAAATGTCTACAGAAATGACTCGAAATTGTTACATAATTGTTTCGGAATCTCACTTTGTTTTTATTTTTGTTTAATGGTAAAGGCGAACTAAATGCCTAAGGCATACTGTACCAGTCAACTTAAGTTAGTATATAGACGAAATAAAAATGTTTTATTTTTGAAGAGGCAGTCAAATTGATAACACAAAAGCTGTGTATGATAGCTTTAATACATCGATGAAACTCATTAAATACCTATTCAAGATTATTTTGAAACAAGTCTTTTTTTACGAAATAGTAAAGTACAATTGACGGATTGGATTCAAGAACTGGTTTCATGAATGAAGCAACTGTCCTGGGATTCGGGCTTTCAGGGAACATAAAAAAAACACTACCTTTCTTCGGTAATCGGGTAAATAGGCTTTGCAAAGAGCCAGAGCCCAGCATTAGATAAGGCCGTCATTGACTATTATACATAGTAGAAACAAAAAAAATACCAGCAGCCTTTTAGTCTTGGCAAGAATATTTGTTTTGTATCTTCTTTACATAGTATAAAACAAAGCCGCTTCCCTATGTATGCTTAGATCTTTATTTATTTATAACTTTATTGTACATTACAACATACTATAGTATTTAACATAAAGGCAGAGAGGATTAAAAATTACCCAACGGATTTTGATGAGTTTTTTTTAATAGATAGAGTGATTCAACAGGAAGGTTTACATATGTAGAATTTTTATCCGATTAAGCGGGAATTTTATCCCGGAAAAACTCATTCACGCGGGCGGAGCCGTGCGCAGAAGTCTAGTTAGTCTATAAAGTCCCAATGTCCGTCAACTGTCCTCCCAAGATCCTTTCATAAATGGATCACTGGAAAACGTTTAAGCCAGAATCCTAATTTATATGAGTATCCGGTTTGTTACAGCTGGCATGCCCACGGTTGAAGAGGTTTGTGCCTCCTTCGGGCTCACAGATGTCGACATACAGTTCACGGATGCCGACTATGAGAACCTCACCTCGTACAAACTGTTCCAGCAGCACGTCAGGCCGATGCTCGTCAAGGAAAACCCTAAGGTTTGGATTAGTAGACTAACAGTTAATATTGACTTTAATTACTACGATATAAGGGCTATTTCAATTTTGATAATTGAGTTATGTAATGAATATGTTATTTATATTGTGAGATAGATATGTCTGTGAAAAAATACTTATAGACGATTATACAGTGATTGCTAAGTAGGCAGTTTACCCAAGGAGATATATGATTTTATAGTTATCCCATTATAGAAGACGCGGAACATTGATTTATTTAGTTACAAGTGATACAACCTATAAATTATGTAACAATAAATATTTTCGCAATACTGTATTTTTAAAATTTTGGTACAGGTGCCTGTATCGAAACTGATGATGTTGGTCGCGGCGAAGTGGCGCATGTTCTGCGAGATGAACCCGCACCTCGGCGGACCTACGCCTAACATGGGATCTGAGGAGAACACAAACACCTCCACGGCCTCCGACTACGTGCCCAAGAGGCCCGGCCGCACGCCCAAGGAGTCAAAGGTAAGCTATGATCACAGCTCAAGTCATATTGTGTTGTTAGACGATGATTGAAAGTGAAGACTATATATTAATAAAACCAGCCCTGTATTATATACTGCCCACTGCTGAGCACAGTCCTCCTCTACTACTGAGAGGGTTTTAGGCCTTAGTCTACCACGCTGGTCTAGTGCGGGTTGGCAGACTTCACATACCCTCGAAATTCTTATGGAGAATTCTCAGGTATGCAGGTTTCCTCACGATGTTTTCCTTCACCGTTAAAGCGAACGATAATTGTTAAACAATACATACACAACTTCGAATAGTCAGAGGTGTGTGCCTTGGGTTTCGAACCTCCGGACATTGTCTCGGCAGACCGTTCCATTCCCAACTAGGCTATCGTCCACAGCAACAAGCAATTGAAGTCTATGAAAGACAATTATTATAATTAATGAAATAATTTGATTATAATAATGCAGTGAGTGAGGTAATAGTGTACTTTATCACTCGAGATCTCCAACAATAATGTTGGTGTGTGAGTGTGTATGTGATATGAAATGATTATTTTTTTGGGCCCATATAATGTTTTTAAATGTAACATTATTTAGATTCCATCAATATTAACTCTACAACCAGCTCGGAAAGCAGTTCTCACCAAAGAAGAATGGGCAAGAAACTCTAGTGTTGCTCTTGATATTATGCAATATTCATGTTAGGCATCAAACTAAATGCTTCATACAGAGGTTAGGCTTCTTATATTTGAGTGTTAAATGGTTGATGAATGTGTCAGAACGACGAGACAATAGAAGAGCCAGAGGAAGAAGAGGACGAGGAGGCGAGTGACGAGGGCGCGTCGGTGCCCCGCAAGCGCGGCCGCAAGCCCAAGGCGGGCGCCGGCACCCCGCGCGGCAAGCCCGGCCGCAAGCCCAAGGTGCCCACGCTCAAGATCAAGTTCAGCAAGCGCAAGCGCACCAGCAGTGTACGTACACAACACAACAGTGGGGCTAGGATGTGAAACAAAAAACACTATGCGTCTCCGCTTCGTTTTATTGTGATTGGTTGTGAGACTGACGTGTCGGTCTCTCGATCAATCACAAACATCAAAATACCGATACGTCTCTCAACCAATCACTTTAAAACGAAGCGGAAACGCATCGTGTTTTTTTTTTCACATCCTAGCCCCACTGTACATATTCAATATGAAAACAATTTTCATACTAATTAAAATATTCAGGCAAGTCATCATGGCACTAATGACATTTCATTTCTATTATAAATCTTCTTTTTGTATTAATATAAATACTTTTTCCCGAAACAATCGACTGTATAAGATATATAAATGATGGGCAGGTTTCGAAATGGATAAAACCGACATTCAGCTATATAATGTTTACATATTTTATGTTTCTTTAGGAGGAGGACCAAGAAGGCAGCGCCGGCGTTAACTCAGACTCGGATGCCGAATTCGAGCAAATGCTGGCCGAAGCCGAAGAAACTAAACCGCCCGCCGCAGTGGCATCTGAGGAAGGCGCGCAGCCGAAGGAAGATGATCCCACTGTGCCAGTATGAATCTTCCTTTTCCATAAATAACAATTTTAGGTTTCATAGGGATATAAGTGTCATATTATATGTTTTTTTTACAGCAACCAAAAAAGAAAGCCAAAACCAAGATTGGGAACAAAAAGAAGAGAAAGAAGTTGAAGACCACAAGTAAATTCCCCGACGGCGCGGAAGGCGAACCCGAGCATCAGGATTATTGTGAGGTAACATCCCATTACATCATATTATAGTGTTTTAAATAAATGTTCTTCCCGAAATGTTCTTATGTCAGCATGTGCTTGTTGTATTAAATCAATACTTGTGTAAACAAATAAAATAATAATTGGAAAAACATTCCTCAAAAAGTTACCTGTATCTTTCGCTTGTTCTATTTAATTAATCTATACATTAATAAGCAAAGAAAAACGTTGTTCTCCATTTTAAGTACACCGCGCGTGTTAGATTTGGCATCATTAAATTTCATATTCGCCTTTCGACCAGTGGGCAACCACTATAAAACGAAATATTTCATGCTAATACTTAATTTGTTTGTCTGTAGGTGTGCCAGCAAGGCGGCGAGATAATCCTGTGCGACACGTGTCCGCGCGCCTACCATTTGGTGTGCCTCGAGCCCGAGCTGGAGGAGACGCCCGAGGGCCGTTGGTCGTGTCCGCACTGCGAGGCCGAGGGCAACAACGACCAGGACGATGACGACGAGCATCAGGAGTTCTGCAGGTCGGTTATATTTTGCTAGCTGTGGATTTAACGCGTCAAGCCCTGCTTATATATATAGATGTATGTGAAAACCCTATATATATGGACGCCGGCGTCCGTCGCGGGGCTTGATGAGTCAATGGCCTTTTTAGTTGGCGATATTTCAATAACTCCATGGCGATTTTAAAAAATGGCTTCATAGTGGTTGTTTAATTTGCTTCATGTGAAGAAACTAGAGACGTAAAAAAAAAAAATAAAGCGAAGACAAGAAAGAGACATCATTCCTATAAGTATATGTCTTGTTACAGGATCTGCAAAGACGGTGGCGAGTTGTTATGTTGCGATTCATGTCCTTCAGCGTACCATCGCTTTTGTCTCACGCCGCCCCTAGAGGAGGTGCCCGACGGAGAGTGGAAATGTCCTCGTTGTAGTGTAAGTGATAAATTTTAACTTAATAATGGTTTAAACATATTAATTATTTGTACTTTGTTATTGGAACTGATGTTGTGAAGGTATTTGTCGGATCTGTCGCTTTATTGTTAGTTTTTATATCAAACTTCAAATTGAAAACGTCTCTCTACGTGTTTTCATTATTTATGCGAAGCTACCAGAAAATATGCTTGAAAGTTATAGCACTGAGACAGGCCGGTAACCAAGGTCAAAAGTTCTAAGAAAATCGATTTAAAAATAAATATTTTTAATATTATAATATGCTGTTACTAGTATTTTCCATTCCTGTCATTAATTCACTGAAATATCAATTGTTTCGTCCAGTGTCCTCCGCTAGATGGCAAGGTGGCGAAGATCTTGACGTGGCGGTGGAAGGAGATGTCGGCCAAGTCGAAGGCGCCGCGGTCGCGCGAGTTCTTCGTCAAGTGGCACGACCGCTCCTATTGGCACTGCAGCTGGATTTCTGAGCTACAGGTATGTTTTGCTTGATCATATTGATGGGAAGTGTGAAGATTTTGTATCCAACTGAGTAGCGTCTATTCTTCATTGTCTGTGAACGTGATACAGTCGGAAACTATACCTTAACATGCAAATGTGCGCGCTCAAAACAAACAGAGTGCGTCGTCAGCTCGTATGAGAAGCACCACCGAGACATATAGGTCTAATTGAAAATCATTTAGAGGAGAAGTCAAGTCACTGAACATGTTTTAGTAATGGAACCTTACTGTTTCCAGTTGGACGTGTTCCACCCGCTGATGTACCGGTACTACATGCGCAAGTCGGACCCCGAGGAACCGCCCAAGCTCGAGGAGCCGCTCGACGAGCGCGACAGCCGTGTCAAGAGACTCAAGGACAAACAGACCTCCGACCACGAGTCCAACGAGAAACTACTCGAGGAGAAATACTACAGGTATTAAGAGTGGACCTGAAGATGCTGGGAATTGAATGTTTTTGTCACGACGTCAAGCAATATGCGCAGTCATTAGCTTACTAACTTATACAACTTTTGGACTAATAACAAAGACCTACATTGCAATAAAAATTTACCTCTTTATAATTCTAATTTTGTCATCAGATATGGTGTCAAGCCTGAATGGCTAGTGGTGCACCGCGTAATCAACCACCGCACGTCACGCGACGGCACCACATACTTCCTGGTGAAATGGCGCGACCTGTCTTATGATCAAGCCACATGGGAGTCCGAACACGAAGATATTTCCGGATTGAAGCAGGCTGTTGATTACTATCAGGTAATTTGTATCCATGATTTGTTTATAAATAATTTCTTGGAAAATAGTGTTAATTGTAATCAAATGTTAACTGTTCTCAGGACATGCGAGCCTGCATTACATCTGAGGGCAAAGCCAAAGGCACTAAAGGCAAGAAACCAGGACGTAAAAGCAAGACTAAGGACGTAATTGAAGAGGACGACAGTAGCACTGGTCTTCAAATGCGCTCTAAGAAATACAATCCGCCGCCAGACCGCCCCACAACGAATCTAAACAAAAAGTACGAGGATCAACCGCCCTTCGTCTATGAGACAGGCATGCAGCTGCATCCGTATCAACTAGAGGGTCTCAACTGGTTGCGGTATTCCTGGGGACAAGGCATCGACACTATCCTGGCTGATGAGATGGGTCTCGGTAAAACTATCCAAACAGTCACATTCCTGTATTCTTTGTTTAAAGAAGGACACTGTAAAGGACCATTCCTCGTCTCTGTACCCTTGTCAACTATTATTAATTGGGAGAGAGAGTTCGAACTCTGGGCTCCAGATTTGTATTGCATTACCTATGTTGGTGACAAAGATTCCAGAGCAGTCATCAGAGAAAACGAGTTAACATTTGAGGATGGAGCAAATAGAGGAGGAAGACCATCAAAGATCAAGTCGCAAGTGAAATTCAATGTATTGCTTACGTCATACGAGTTAGTTTCCATTGACGCTACATGTTTAGGATCTATTGAATGGGCTGTACTCGTAGTAGATGAGGCCCACAGGTTGAAGAGTAATCAGTCTAAATTCTTCAGGCTCCTGGCTGGGTACCACATTAACTACAAACTTCTGCTTACTGGCACACCTTTACAGAACAATCTGGAAGAGTTGTTCCATCTTCTCAACTTCTTGAACAAAGACAAGTTTAACGACTTAGCAGCCTTCCAAAACGAATTCGCTGACGTGTCGAAGGAGGAGCAAGTGAAAAGGCTTCACGAGATGTTAGGACCGCACATGCTGCGGCGTTTGAAAGCTGACGTATTGAAGAACATGCCCACTAAATCAGAGTTCATTGTGCGAGTCGAATTATCGCCTATGCAGAAGAAGTATTACAAATATATACTAACAAGGAATTTTGAAGCTCTGAACCCAAAGAGTGGTGGACACACTGTGTCTCTTCTCAACGTGATGATGGACTTGAAGAAGTGTTGTAACCACCCTTACTTGTTCCCCGTGGCGGCGGAAGAAGCTCCTCTGGGCCCCCACGGAAATTATGACACGCAAGCACTCATTAAGGCCTCCGGCAAACTCGTACTGTTATCCAAAATGTTGAGGCTGCTCAAAGAGCAGGGCCATAGAGTACTTATTTTCTCTCAGATGACAAAAATGTTGGATATTCTTGAAGATTTCTTGGAAGGAGAAGGGTACAAATATGAGAGAATTGATGGTGGTATTACTGGTACTATTCGTCAGGAAGCCATCGATAGGTTTAACGCTCCCGGTGCTCAGCAGTTCGTCTTCTTACTGTCGACAAGAGCTGGTGGTTTGGGTATCAATTTGGCCACCGCTGACACTGTAATCATCTATGACTCTGATTGGAATCCACATAATGACATTCAAGCGTTCTCAAGAGCCCATCGTATCGGCCAGGCGAATAAAGTTATGATCTACCGCTTCGTCACACGTAACAGTGTAGAAGAAAGAGTTACGCAAGTGGCTAAAAGGAAGATGATGTTGACACATTTAGTGGTGCGGCCTGGAATGGGCGGCAAAGGGGCTAACTTCACAAAACAAGAATTAGATGACATTTTGAGATTCGGAACAGAGGAATTGTTCAAAGAAGAAGAAGGTAAAGAGGAAGCTATTCATTATGACGATAGAGCTGTAGGAGAGTTACTCGACCGCTCCAAAGAAGGTATTGAGCAGAAAGAGTCCTGGGCTAATGAGTACCTCAGTTCCTTTAAAGTGGCTAGTTACTCAACAAAAGAAGGAGATGGAGAGGAGGAGGTTGATACAGAAATTATTAAACAAGAAGCAGAGAATACAGACCCGGCGTATTGGATCAAACTTCTGAGACATCATTATGAACAACACCAGGAAGACCAGGCGAGAACACTGGGTAAAGGCAAACGTGTGCGTAAGCAAGTTAATTATAATGACGGAAGCGTTGCTCAAACCGAGAATAGAGAGGATTCTACTTGGCAGGAGAATGGCTCAGATTATAATTCAGATTTCTCACAAGGCAGCGAGGATGATAAGGAAGATGACGACTTTGATGAGAAGAATGACAACGGGGACCTTCTCAGTCGCCGCAGTAAGAGACGCCTTGAGAGACGCGAGGAACGTGACAGGCCACTGCCTCCTCTACTGGCGCGAGTCGGCGGTAATATGGAGGTTCTCGGCTTTAACGCTAGACAGAGGAAGTCATTCCTTAACGCCATCATGCGATATGGTATGCCACCACAGGACGCGTTCAACTCTCAATGGCTTGTGAGAGATCTCAGAGGAAAATCCGAAAGAAACTTCAAAGCTTACGTATCCTTATTCATGCGACATTTGTGTGAGCCAGGAGCGGATAACGCGGAAACGTTTGCAGATGGAGTACCCAGAGAAGGTTTATCTCGACAGCACGTTCTCACAAGAATCGGCGTGATGAGTCTAATCAGGAAGAAAGTACAAGAGTTTGAACACATTAATGGTTACTACAGTATGCCGGAATTGATTAGGAAACCAGTGGAGCCCGTGAAGGTGGCCGGAGCAGAGGGAAGCGCGGCGCCAAGTCCAGCGCCCTCCACCGCCACACCCATTACATCCGCCGCGCCCTCCCCCGCGCCAACGCTACTCACGCAGGCCTCTGGACAGGCGCCAACGCCCGGCGGGTCGGACAAAGACGATAAAGAAGAAATTAAGGATGAAAAATCAGAATCTAAAGAGAAAGTTAATGATGAGCCAATGGACACCAGTGAAATTAAGGAAGAGGTTACAGATGATAAAGAATCATCTAAAGATCAGGAGGACAGTAAAGATGCAGAACGGCGAATGTCTGTGGACGAGGAGCCGTCGAAAGACGACGACAAGACCGAAGATAAGAAAGATGAAAAAGAAACTAAAATAAAAGAAGAGAACAAGGAAGACGTGGACAAGAAGGATGACGCCAAGAGTGAGAAGGCAGAATCTGAAGCTTCAGAGAAACCCAAAGATGAGAAGAAGGTAGTTTTATTTTATAATATATTTTTCACTCGTAAACTTTGTGTCAATTTTAATTTTTACATGGGAATCTGTAGGATATTTCATCATCATCCGTCGGTAATATCAGTATATTGTTTTTATTTGTCAGGACGAAGATGACGATGACGTGGTTCTAGTGAAAGAGGAGGAAGATCTGAAAGTGGAGCGGCGTAAGTTCATGTTCAACATCGCGGACGGCGGGTTCACGGAGCTGCACACGTTGTGGCTGAACGAGGAGCGCGCCGCGGCGCCCGGCCGCGAGTACGAGATCTGGCATCGGCGGCACGACTACTGGCTACTCGCCGGCATCGTCACGCACGGCTATGGACGCTGGCAGGACATACAGAACGATCTGCGCTTCGCTATAATCAACGAGCCGTTCAAGATGGACGTCGGCAAGGGCAACTTCCTTGAAATCAAGAATAAATTCTTGGCGAGGCGTTTTAAGGTAATTGTTGTTTTCAACCGACTTCAAAAAGGAGGTTCTGTATTCGATCCGTATGTATGTATGTATGTAAGTTTGTATGGCCGCGAGTTTCTCAAAAACTACTGATCCGATTTGGATGTAGTTTTCGATATTCAAATGTATAGTTTTCAGGGAAGGTTTTAGTATATAATTTATGAAGATCTGATGAAGATCTTGGGAGATACACAATGGAACTCTTCAATAAATAACAGCAGATGACTCACGAATGCTGCAATCGTATATCTATGATGTATTGTTTACACTATTCTATAATTAACTAACAAAAAGCAATAATTAAAAACTTTTTAACGAAAAACAAACCAACATACGTATATACTAAGCAAATATAAAGTTGAATTATTTTTTGGTATGTAGTGGTTCTGATTTGTTTTTTTACACTTTCACTGCCACATTCTTAGTATAGGCTGACCCTTCTAGTGATATTAAATGAATGCAATATTCCCTTTTGCAGCTATTGGAGCAAGCACTAGTGATCGAGGAGCAGCTCCGCCGCGCGGCGTACCTGAACCTGACGCAGGACCCGAACCACCCCGCCATGTCGCTGAACGCGCGGTTCGCAGAGGTGGAGTGCCTCGCCGAGTCGCACCAGCACCTCAGCAAGGAGTCACTGGCCGGCAACAAGCCCGCCAACGCTGTGCTGCACAAGGTATACACTTACTATCAAAACATTTTTGACTTGTAAATCTGTTCTGACAGCTTTAAATATGAATGCTTTGAAGAAAATATTCCCGTAACAAATCTTGTGCAGGTGCTATATACTATTATGATGTGACACGTGAAAAAAAAAAGATTCGTCTCCGCTTCGTTTTATTGTGATTGGTTGAGAGACTGAGGTATCGGTCTCTCGATCAATCACAAACATCAAAATAACGATACGTCAGTCTCTCAACCAATCACAATAAAACGAAGCGGAGACGCATCGTGTTTTTTTTTCACATCCTAGCCCCACAGCTCAACTATTCTGTTTAAATTAGTTAGATAATGTTTTATTACAACTTTCATATAAACGTTTGGAGTAGGGAGAATAGTTACCAATTTTAAATTATAAGTTAATATTGTTATAGAAGCATGCTTGTAACATGTTGTTTACGAGTATATGTTTGTGTTCAGGTGCTGAACCAGTTGGAGGAGCTGCTGTCGGACATGAAGTCGGACGTGTCGCGACTGCCGGCCACGCTGGCGCGCATCCCGCCGGTGGCGCAGCGGCTGCAGATGTCGGAGCGGTCCATCCTGTCGCGCCTCGCCGCCACCGCCGGCAACCCTGTACCCGCCGGTCAGTATACCACACTACTTACTGCATTGTCAATTCATAAATATCATCAGTAAATTGTCCATTTAGGTGAAGATGCGGTAATTGTTATAATATTTTAGCGACAACTAACTGTATTTATGAGTTGTAGGGTCTCTGTCTAACTACCGTGCGACATTCATGTCTTTGAGGTTATGTTGTGAGATAATTAAATAAATTTAAAAATTTAAGTGCTATTAAGTGTTACTTCTACTGGATTAGTTTATTGAGTGTTGTATATGTGTATACAAGTTTAATATATTAAAAGACAAAACTATATATTCATCGTTTTTTGTTTTGTATGGTGGTAAGTTTTGTTTGTGTCTCGTCGAGTGTATTGTCGTGTGTTTGTCACCTTCTGTTAATTGTTTTGTGTTAATTGTGCTTAAAGGATGGAGTTTGATATAACTGATCGTAGACCAGAACCCGACCCTCCACCGGATAGTGATAGAAATTTTGTACTGGCTGCACATAATGTGACTATTGGGAACATAAGTAACCAGAATGTTTTCACACCTTCCCCGTCCCCTTCTCCCTCCACAGCATCATATGTAGCCTCATATATTACTTCAGCAGCCCCTAGTATACCTTATACTAGTTCAAAAAAATTAAACTCTATAAAAATAATTAAAAAAAACAGTCCAATTTCAAAGAAAAAAATAGTATCTAATAATTCATCATCTCAGTTACAAAAGGCTTTATCAAATTCCAATTTGAATATAGATACAGTAATTATAAATCCAGATAAATCTTCTACTGCTTCATCTTTAGGTTCTTCCAATATGGAAACTTCCCCATCTCAGACGGTTGGCCAGGGTCATCCGCTCACAAGGTCACTATACGCCAGTGGTGATTGTGGGCCATTTATCGTATATGTGGAGCTAGCTGAGGCCTCTCCAACCAATGGGTCCACCTTACACCCGATCAAATTTGGAGCTTTCCTTTATAAAAATAAACTGTCTTGTATTTTGCAGGATGGAATTAAAAAAATTGGTCGCAATAGACTTTCTATATCTTTTAAATCTGCAAAGGATGCCAACAATTTTATAGATAATCCTATCTTTCCCCAAAATAAATATAAAGTTTATATCCCCTCTCATAACATATCCCGCATTGGATTAGTAAGAGGAATACCGGTTGAGTGGACACATGACGAAATAGTTGAATTAGTTCAACTTCCACCAGAATCAGGTAAGATAATCAAAACTCGTAGGCTTAGTAGAAAAATTTCTTGTCCTGAGGGTCCTAGTTGGCTACCAACCCAGACTGTTGTGTTTACGTTTGACGGTCAAGTGCTGCCCAAAGAAATTTATTGCTGCTACACACTGTTACATGTCGAACAATATGTCTACCCAACAATTCAATGCTACAATTGCTGTAGGTTTGGGCATACTCGTGCACAGTGCAGGTCTAAACCCAGGTGTTACAAATGCACAGAAAATCATGCTGGGGAATCTTGCACGGTGGAAGAGTCTGATGCTGTTTGCGTTTTTTGTGTAGGACATCATTTTTCCACCAATAAAATTTGCTTGGAGCATAGTAGACAAGCAAATATTAAAAAATTTATGTCTTCTCACAACGTTTCTTATCAAGAAGCAATGTCCAAGTTTCCTGTGATTCATAAGTCTTACGCGAATGTATTGTCATCCTCACCAAATCCACCCCCTCCTAAAGTTACTTCCTATTCCATATCTGACAGTCAATCTTTTCCTACTAAGTCCTATCGTAAAACTGTTTTTCTTAAACCCTCTTCAAGACCTTCTTTTCCTAAATCATACGATCAAATGGCACACCGAGAATTGTTAAAATCTTATGAAATCCCCACACCTAGTAATGGCTGTGCTCTTGTTAATAATCAAGATAATCCTAACCCATCAAATGAACATGTATCGAAGGAAGTTTTATCGTCTGATTCAATTCAAAATTTAATATCCTCTTTAATTAAAGTAATTACTGACTCTAATATACCGAACCACGTAGCGTGTAATATTATTCAGACCATAACTCTATCAATCTTTAATCTTTTAAAAAATGGATCAAATTCTTCAGTGGAATTGTAGAAGTTTAAATAAAAATAAAACCGACCTCTATTTTCTTTTAAATAAACACAAACCTTTTATTTGCGCTATTTCCGAAACGTGGTTAAAACCACATTCTACTTATAGGAT
Source organism: Lapara coniferarum (assembly GCA_949316025.1). NCBI lineage: Eukaryota > Metazoa > Arthropoda > Insecta > Lepidoptera > Sphingidae > Lapara > Lapara coniferarum. Next base: position 40,383,872 of record OX438919.1, on the reverse strand, counting down.
TCCTGGGTATACACTTCTCCGGGATGATAGAAGTGATGGGTGGGGCGGTGCAGCCCTTTTTATTAAAAATAACCTTAGTTTTAATCAACATTCTGTTGTAAATAATAGCAACCTTATTCAATTTGTATCTCTACGCTTTAATAACATTTCTTTTATCTCAGTCTATATTTCACGACGGGATAATTCGGTTGTCCCCATATTACGTAGCTTTTTGTCCTCTATTCCCCCTCCTATTATTTTAATGGGAGATTTTAATTGCCACAACCAGATCTGGGGAGCTCCCAATAATGACTCTTTTGGTATAAAACTTTTAGATATTTTGGACGAATTTGATTTATGTGTACTAAATGATGGATCCCCTACTCGCCGCACTCCTCCCAACATTCAACCTAGTTTTGTTGACATCTCTTTTTGTTCTCCCTGTTTAGCCAGCTTATTATCGTGGTCTTGTCTTCCTTTCTCTCATGGTTCAGACCATTTTCCTATCCTAATTTCATTTCCTTCTCAAAATATTAATGTTCCTATCCTTCCTCCACTTTTACCTTTTATTATTGATCCCACTAAATGGGGTCTTTATGCTGCTCTACTTGAAGAGAAAATTGATCTACTTCCTGTACCTAACCTAATTAACATTAAAGAGTGTTGTGAGGGAATAAAAGACTCCATACTTACGTCTGCAGAGACTATATTCAATAAAAAGAATATTGTCTTAGGCAGAATTCCTTCCCCCCCCTGGTGGGACTTAGATTGTACTAAAGCTATTAAAAGGCGATACGAGGCAGAGTCAATCTGTACGACTGACATCAACCTTGATTCTTTTCTAAACTATCGTAATGTGTGTGCCGCTACAAAGAGAACTTTAAACAACAAAAAACGACAAGGCTGGCGTTCATTTTGCTCATCTCTATCGCCTGACACCCCCTCGTCTCTGGTTTGGAAAAGAATTAAGCATTACAGATTGTCTCGTAAAGTTCATACTCCGTCTTACTACTCAACAAACTGGGTAGATGATTTTTTAGACCGGTTAGCTCCCCCTTCAGTTCCTAATTTGTCCCAAATCCCCTATTTATATTCATACCAAGCTAATTCTTCTACTTTAGATTCGCCTTTTACGTTTCTCGAGTTAAAATCAGTACTGAGTCATATCAAGGACTCCTCCCCTGGACCTGATGGTATACCCTATTCCTTTCTCTCAAAGTCCAAGGATAGTTTTCTAAATTATTTCTTAAAATTAATAAATTTGATTATTGATAGTGGTGTTATTCCTGAGAACTGGAAACACCAATTAATTATTCCTATTCCAAAACCAGGGAAGGACCCTAGTTTTTCTGAATCTTATCGCCCTATTGCTCTTTCATCTACCATTCCAAAAATAGTGGAACACCTAATAAAAAATAGATTGGAATGGTTCCTGGAGCACCATTCTCTACTAGCTAATACTCAATATGGGTTCAGGAGGGGCCGTAGTATTTCTGATAATCATGCTATTTTCACCACTGATATCCATCTGTCATTCAGTCAAAACAAGTCAGTGGTGGCTGGCTTCCTGGATGTCTCAGCGGCATACGATAATGTTAATCTTTGGGTCCTTAGGAACAAATTAGTTCAGCTAAGGTTTCCTAACAAGATAACAGATTTTATTTTTAACCTTTTATCAGGTAGGACTATATCACTGAGGTATCCGGGAGTTCAGCTTGCCACTAGAACAGTATGGAAGGGTTTACCCCAAGGTTCTGTACTCAGCCCTCTGCTGTATGATGTTTACACTGCCGATATGGATCATAACATACCGGATGTGTGTAATGTCTTACAGTATGCTGATGACCTACTTATTTACTCTGCTAGTTATTCTATCAGCTTAGCAAGGGATAATATTGAAAGTGGTATGACTGTTCTATCCTCTTGGCTTAGTGACAACTATTTGGACCTATCAGCCTCTAAGAGTGTAGTGGTTGTCTTCTCTCGAAAACGCCAGATCCCCCATATAAATATTCAGTGCAATGGGACTCCAATTCCTGTAAGGAAAGAGGTAAAATTTTTAGGTAAAATATTTGACAGTAGAATGAATGGTGTAGCCCACATAGACCATATTGTTAAAAAGTGTGAGAGCAGTATAAATATTATGAGATGTTTAAGAGGTGTCTGGTGGGGAGCTCATCCATACTCTCTTAGATTAATATACAATGCAATTGTAAGGAGTCACTTGGATTTTGCCTCCCATTTACTGTCTCCTTGCAATAAAACAGCATTAAGGAAGTTAGAGTTGACTCAAAATAAAGCTCTAAGGATAGTTGTTGGCGCTATGAAAAGCTCACCAACTAATGCCTTACAGGTTGAGTGTTCTGATCCCCCTCTTAATCTTAGGCGACAATATCTCTCTGACAGATATATTTATAAAATTTGTCATTATTCCTCTCATCCTCTTTTTTCCAAACTTAGAATATTAAATTCATATATTGCTTCTAAACCATACTGGTCCCACAAAATTTTACCTTGTTTAATTGTAAGTCTCAGGAGGCTAGAGAGTATACACTGTCCTATTAAAAAATACCAAATTCATCCAGCTTTTGCAGTTCAGTATAGCTCAAAAATTACACTACCTTTAGTGGAGTTATCACTTAAAATTACTAAACAATCCTCTGATGCTGAAACTAAATTGAATGAAATTATAAAAAGACGCTGGCCTTTGGCTGATATTTTCTTTACGGATGCATCTAAATTAAGCAAACAAGGTTCTGTTGGTGTTGCTTTTTTACATATGAATTCTAATTTATCTTTCTCATATAAACTACCACATTATTCTTCAGTTTTTTCAGGTGAATGTTTAGCTATTCGGGAATGTATCAAATACATTAAACAGAACAATATTGCTTGTTCTGTTATCTTTTCAGACTCAAAAAGTTGTGTCCAGGCTCTCATCAGTAATCCATTTGCCAAAAACTGTGTTCACCCTATTTCTTTGGAAATAATAGATTTAATTAAATTGTGTAATGAGCAACATCTTCAAGTTACAGTGGCTTGGATCCCAAGCCATATAGGTATAATTGGTAATGAGCAGGTTGATCAATTAGCTAAACACGCTATTGATCACGGTAAAGAAGACTACTTTTCAGTTTATGCTTGTGATCTGATTGCCCTGGCCAAACATGATCTGGAAATGGCTTGGAATACATCTTGGAGGAACTCTAGTTCCCAAAAAGGGGGATGGTTATACAATATACAATCGCATATTACTTTTAGACCATGGTTCTCCAAATTGCGCCTCAGTAAACATATTTCGGCCACAATTTCTCGGTTGAGGATTGGTCATTGCTCTTCACCCGTTCACTTATGTAAATTACATGTTAGAGACTCTTCTTTATGTGAGTGTGGCCTTGACGAAGGATCCGTGACCCATATACTATTTAAGTGCCCTCGTTTCTCATCTCCTTCTCTCTTTGACATTTTGGTAGATCGGGGGGCCCCTCTCCCTGTTAATGTTTCATCTCTCCTAAGCCTAGGTAACAAACCATCTTTGAAAGCACTTGTTTCATTCTTAACAATATATACTATAAAATTATAACTGAAATTAACCTTATGTGTTTGCATGCATTATATAATGTCCTTCGTATTAGTAACACCTTTATTTGTTATCTACCGTAATGTCTATAAATTATTTTGATCATTGGTTATCTGTCTTAAATTTTCTCAACTAAAAAAAAAATTTTTTCTTTACTAAAAGAGTAAAATTGGTAGGTACACATGAATGCGTCACAATCACTTGACAGCTGACAGTTGACTTGACACTGGCAGTAATATTCCTCAATTTAGAGGAACCAGTTGCCATTCATAAAAAAAAAAAAAAAAAAAAAAAACTGTATTTATTGTCGAGATGTGTCCTGATTGAGTGAGCTCATTGCAAATGAAGGCTTGACATAGTTTTGGTCGCAATAATATAAATGAAAACTGCACAATACAATGTACTTTCAATTATTATTAGTTGTATTGTAATCAATTATTATTCATTTTACTAAACGTAAAAATTGCTTGTTAAATATGAATAAATCGTATTCTCGTTTTATTTCGGTTTACTATCTTAATCGAATTCAATATGAGTTGATGGCCAGTATTCCGTACTCCAGAGCTATGCTAGGTGTTTCTCTACGCGATCGAATCAGAAATGAAGAGATCTAAGAAAGTCACTGACATAGCCCAATGGATAAGCAAGCTGAAGTAGCAATGGGCAGGGCACATAGTTCGAAGAACTAACGGCAGATGGGGAAAAAAAGTTCTCGAGTGAAGACCACGCACTGGCAAGCGCAACGTCGGCCATCCACCTGCAAGGAGGACCGATGAGTTGGTAAAGGCTGCAGGAACGCGCTGGATGCAGCCGCTTTTGACAGGTCCATCTGGAAATCTTTGGGGGAGGCCTATGTTCAGCAGTGGACGTCATGTGGCTGATGATGATGATAGCTAGAGCTACACAACCCATATTAATGAATGATGTTTGGTCGCAGCCCAAATGCCGCAGTTCCCGGGCGGGTTCCAGTCGGGCGGGTCCCTGCCCGGGTTCGCGCCGTCCGCCGCGGCCGCCGCCAACTTCTCCAACTTCCGCCCGCAGTACTCGGTGCCGGGACAGCCTACATCCACTGGATCTTCTAATGTGAGTATCGTATGTGAGCCCTAGATGTTAAGTTTTATAATATTGCATCCGTATTTTACAATCTAACATGATTATTTGGTTTTAGTCTGTTTCTCATACATTCTAAGAATTTGTTGGGGGTTTTGAAATATTTGTAATTCTAAGATAATAAATACCCCTTGATGGGTGTTTTCGTAACTTTGATCGTCAATTTTTATATAAAAAAATCTTATAAAACTTTTAGGCTGAAATAATGTCGAATGTTTTGTTTTAGTTACCTAATAATTTATGTTATAATTTCGCTAATGTATATAATTTCTTTTTCAGAAATCATAAGCGTCGTAACTTATACACCTTTATTCAATTTGACACAATCGCAGGTAATACATAGTTTCTTATTTATTTATGTGGTAGGAGCAAGTTGCTTGTCTATTGTAAGATGTTCATTGTATAAGGTATACCGATCTATTGCATGTAATCTTGGTTCGAACGCAAGTAACATGACGGTATTGTTTGTTTTAGCGAGCGGTTATGTGGTTGCATAGGTGAATATTTTAGATGTAAGCTTTCCAAGATTCCTGTTCCACCTTGGGTTTGAAGTGATAATTTTAGTGAACTAGTGCAGTAATTATGTTAGGTAACATATTGAAGCAAAACTCACAATATTATTTATTTCATCCTGATCTGTATGAATCTTGTCTAATGTAATGTGAAGTGACTGTGGACTTATGAAATCTTTATTTTTAATTTACCAAAAATGAACACTGAATAAACAATGATACAGTTAAGTGAGATTGTGATTTGATTTATCCCACACCTATTGGCTTACTTAATAAGATCAGTCATCTTACTCAATAAGATGAGCCATGTGAATTATTTCAGTTTAAATGGAGAAAGGAATTTTAAACATTTTGTCTATATTGTTTACATTAGGGACAGTGATCTTTAAAATATTGTAAACAATCAGTTGTGATTGTAAACATGTAGTGTAATATAAGGACACGAAAATAAATCAATAAATTATGAAAAATATTTGTTTAATTCATGATCACACATTCAAACACAACAATAAAAATATACAAAAATATCACCATGTATATGTGCAATCTTCTGTGTTGTATTTGACACTGTCCAGAGTTTTTATAACATTGGGATCCGAAGAGCAAAAGTGCCGCAACATATTTTCGTTGATACCGCAGTCCGATAGGTTCTCCTGGTTGAAAGCTTTGGCGAAGTGTTTTGGTTCATTCTCTTTGGACGATTCATCTGAAACACAATCACCTGTTAGTAAATCCTAACCTGCCTAACTGTAACCTGCCTCCGTCCCTCTCTACACCACCCCAAGGTTGACTGGGAGAGAATGCCTATGGCATTAAGTCCGCCTGTATACCATATTGTGTACAAAGTGTAATAAAATAAAATAAATAAAAATAAATCAGTAATAATGTATTTAGGAAAATACATTTTTATTTTCAAAGAATAAAAATGTTGGAACGACTGTCTCGGTAGCGTAGACGTATTACGGTACGACTGCAAAGCTGAGATCTCGGGTTCAATCCCCGGGTCGGGCAATGTGATATTGGAGTTTTCTATTCAGTATTAGTCCGGAGTCTGAAATTTGTGCCTGATAGTATGGCGATAGGCTCGCCCACTATCACATCTTGGGACGGAATATGCACGGCGAAAAGTGTGTACATTAATTGCGCGTCTGTCTCCTCTTCGGGGATAAAAGGTGTGTGTGCGTGCGTGCGTGTGTGTAAAAAATGTTATAGGCTATGTAAATTTTTTACTTATAACGGATAAGCATACTGAAAAAACTCTTAGATGGGCATTGAGAAGTTAGATGCTCAACTGCACCGGATGTTAAATAGATTTCGACGGATTTCTAGAATTCAGTTTTAATTCATAGAACCATTTTTATATATAGAAGACATAAAACACTGATAAACACTGTACACATGTCGTTAATTAGTCCTGTAATGACGTACCCTGTGCAATGGCGCTGACCGCCCAGGAGAAGGCGAGCGTGGAGTGGTGGTGCGCGAAGGTGGCGCTGAACTGCGCGGGCGAGCTGGCGCGCAGCACCTCCAGCACGCCGTGCACCGCCGTCGGCAGGATCGGACCGCGCAGCTCGATCGAGTAGTACATAACACTGTCTGAGTGTATTGTGTTCTCACGCATCTGTCACAAATCAGTAGTACAGAACACTGTCTGAGTGTATTGTGTTCTCACGCATCTGTCACAATACAATAGTAGTACAGAACACTGTCCGAGTGTATTGTGTTCTCACGCATCTGTCACAAAACAATACGTGGAGTGTTTTTTTTTAGTAGGTTGACCCTGCAGTCAGCACCGGGGAGACCCGCTAACTGTATACAGTGAATCCCCGGCTTAACGACTGCAGGGGCCTAAGAAGGAAGTGGAAGAGGAAGGTGGGGAAGGGAGGAAGGTTCCCAGGATGGGCGGAAAGAGAAGGTGCTAGGAAATGTTCGCGGAACCCCCAAAGGCCTCGAATGTGTTATACAACCAAGAGGTATACACACTGAACTGTGTGCCAGAGCCCGCGACAATCTCCCCCCATGCATGGGCGTGCATTGGGTGTGAAGACCCAGCGCACAAGAATTGCCTGAGGGGGCTACGTGGAGCGTTGACCGCGGCTCACGTAACAGTTGTTACGGGCGCGTGGCGCGATTTTTTTTATGTCATTGAATGACGAGACAGTATGCCATTCGCCTGATGGTAAGCTTTACGACTACCCATAAAAAGTAGCAACACCATCCAGCACCATGACTTACAAAGTACTGTGTGGCATTTTACTGCGCTCCTCATCCAGAGATATAACGCCCAGTAGTTATACTGACTACAATGTTCTTCAAACCGAAACACAACAATGGATGCACACTGCTGTAGAAATAGACTTTGCGGTTATACCTACCCAGACGGACTCTTACATATGAGTGACCTACCACCAGTAAACGGGAGCGTTGTTTGAAGACTGTCTCACACACTCGCGTCGCGCAGCCAAAAGCCAGTGCGGGATAGAGTGGCGGCCGCACTGGACATGGCGTCGCAGTCAATATTTTAGGCTAGAAGGAAACCGAGACCGCGTATACCTCGTATGCATTATGGCATATAAACTCTTGAATTTGTAAGAAAACAAACTACTCAGTAATATACTTATCCATCTGCAACGCAGTCGCACGCATCCCACGCCACGTTAGATCTGCTGACTGGGCGGTGGGGAGTTAGGTGTTGAAAAAAACTTCTGATATCAACAGTTGCGATGCATACGCGGAGCATGTGTGCACACCGACTCTCCCACGATCTCATACATGGTATATGTGTGCATTATTTGTTTCTATCTTTAGCTTTTATGTGGTATTCGTTTGCGAAAATCTAGATATGGAGCAATGCTTCTCCAATAACTAATTGCCTATTCCTGTCAAGCGGCTACATTTGTGCAAGCATTATAACATTGAAGTGCTTTATCAATATCTAATATCTCAGAATGACGGACTCAGTTACATGCCGCAGTTTGTTTGCAGAAAACAATTGCCCCAAACAAACTTACCTTTAAAGACTGTAACGTCCCACCGTGGAAGGCAGTGGGCGCCAGTAGGGTGGGTGGCACGCCGGCGAACGGTCCAGTGGTGCTCACTATCGACTTGCAGTTGAGCAGGAAGTTGAACAACGCCTGAGCGTCGGCGCCGCGGACGAACACTAGCGACTCCGCCGCGCTGTCCACACTACTCTCTGCGTTGTTTACCATGCGTGCCTGTCAAATTAAACAAAAAAAAAATTAATCACTTAAGTCTAGATTGCCAACTTATGGTAATTTATAGTTCCAAATATAGTATCGTTAATTTCGGCCTGGATTATTAGATGTACATTGTCCAGCGTGCACAGGGTGTCAAGAAAACGTAGCATGTGGTGTATTTTTTCCTACATTCATTGACCTAGACTCCGGAGTCAATGGCGTAGCATGGGTTTGTGTCGCTAGGGTTGGGCGAAAAGCAATCCGAGCGCCCCAAACGTTTCGCGTCCCATTTTTTTAGTGACTTTTTTTGTTCACTTCCCAAGCATATGTCCTTGGCGCAAAACTATACATGTTTTTTAAAGGTTTTTTACTTTACGCCCCAAACCACGCTACGCTACTGCTCCGAGTCTAGAAAAAAATTTATATCCGGAATACCAGTCGATATTACTAGCCTTGACATTATCAACTGCCTTGTATTTATATCAAGAATCAATCTCTTGATTAGGGGTCGCAATACCTGTGATATATGAATCTTCTTGATCACATCAGTTTCAAGCCCCAGTTGTGAGAGCAACTCATCTGGATCGTCCTCGTCTTCCCTTTCTTCATTGAGCTCTTGTGATTTCGCGTCGTCCATAGTATCGTAACAGCTGTCGATGGAAGAGTTTTTTAACTTGTCTTCATCAGATGAATTGTGTTTTTTCTTGCTATCTGGCCGCAGTGGCATTGTGAACTCGACATCTACGAAATAATGTATGGTGTAAATATGAAGCAGTATCGTATTACCGAAATTTTACAAAGGTTGTAACTTGGAAGTGAAGATGTCCTTTAGATGTTAATGCAAAAATTTCCCAAATTATTTTGGATTAACCGAGATGTCTGCTTTTAGTATAGGTGCTGGGTCACAAAATCAAAACAGGCTTAAAACCTTATGGACAATAAATAGCCAAACATTTATGGATCTCGAATCCATATAAAAAATATTTTTAGACCCCTCCATTTCTAATAAACTTTTTTAAAAACTGTCATTGTAAAGTTTATAAGCAAAATAAAATTACACAAATGTCAATATTGGAGGATTTTTGAATAGACTTAGTTTTTGGGAGTACTATTCAAATATATATAACTATAAAGTATCTTGTTTAGAATTTTAAACCCATATTTAAACATGTCCTTTAGTACATATAATGTCTCAAGTATGTTCTGGGAAAGTAGTTTTATGCACAGAGAGCATTAATAAAAAAACAATGTATAAAGTATTAAAACAGAGATATCATTACACAGAACCATCGAAAATGTTAGTAATTTGTGTGTGGTCAACACTCGTACCTTCCTGCCGCAGCGTGTGCCGGAACCCGCTAGTGGTGGGCGTGAGCAGCGCGCAGGGCTCGGGCGCAGCGCAGAGCCCGGCCGCAAGGAACAGGCACGTGAACGAGTTCGCGCACACGTAGAAGTACGGGCAGTGGCGCGTGCGCAGCAACTGCACACAAACACTATTACTTACCAAATTACACACACACACACACACACACGCACACACACACACACACGCACGCACGCACAAAAAAAAATAGTACTAGACACTGATGTTTGTGGGCAAATTGTTTTTGGTTTTGATTTGTGAATGTTTTCGTGCGATGATGTTAAGCTGATTAAAATACTGCTATCATCATGTATTTTTTTAAACAAATATTAGATAAAATATATCGGCAACTTTGAGTGCTTTACAAGTGTTTTACAAACCCAACACCACCACGAGACTATGTACAAATATAATAATAATTAACAAAGCATGTAACATAACTCTGCTTATGTGAAAAAAATAAATTAAAAGGTGACATTTGATGTAGGTTCCAAAACTCTTTCATAACATTACATAGGTACTATGTATAAAAATATACTGACCTGGAACAAAGATCTGAAGCTTTCTGTCCATTCTCTATACAAGGCCTCCTTGACCTGTTCATTGGTCGCCATGAAGCTGGTGGCGGCGACTTTGCCCGATGAGCGAGGGTACATGTGCAGCCAGGGTAAGTGAGGGTGCTGCCAGTACAGGCATGTCTGGTGGAACCGTGCGCGTGGTGACGTGTCCAATGTGGACGATTTGGTTGTATCAAGGCATCTTACAAACCTAATAAAAAGGGCATAATATTATATCAAGGTAATATAGGTAGCTCAATGGTATTCTGGCAATGCATTTGAACTAATCATGCTAATATTGGAGATAAGCCCCATACTTTTTCAGTACATTCACAACCTATATAAACTGGCAAAATAAGGCAAGAAGCATGCATTAAAAAAACGAAAATATTTCTAACAATTGGTTATATTTATTTGTTGTAAAAATATTGGGATCTATTGAAATAAAACTATTTTACGGATTTTAAAAAACCGTGATAAAATCCATAAAATAGTTTTATTTCAATGTCTAACATTCGCGTAAATAGAAGAAGTCATTATTGGGATCTAGTTTTAACAGCTTACCCTGTGATTCCTGATGCTTCTTCACTGGCTTTTAACTTTGAAGTCCAAGCAAAAGGTTTTGGTGACATTAACCTTACCTTTGTTTTGATTGCCCAATCAATGGGTAAATATTTATATCTTTTCTCAACAGGTTTCTGTAATTATGATTTATATTTTTTGACTAACAAATATTTTTTATTTACACAATATTTAAAATTTGTGTTACAAATCACTCATAATATTAAAAAATATTATTTTTAAAAACTAACAAAACTTATAATGTAGCATACAACAATTTTTTAAGTATTGTGGAAGGTATTTTGTCTAGGTATTTGTCATAACTAATCCAAGAAACACATAATACTCACCGCCTCCACCGAATGTTCGGCATTGAACTTTTGCAATAGATTTGAGAATGTTGCCAGTTTCTCTGTATCAACATCTTGTGGTGGCTTCTCTACAATATTAGCTGGTAAGTTCAGCAATGCAAACAATGTTTTATCACTGGACTCATCTAACTGTGATTCTTCTATTTTAGGCTTTTTGCTTTGTGATGAACTTAGTCTGGGGAAAGAGTTGTGTGGTAAACCCTTGCTTTGAAAGACATTAATTAGCAAATAATAAAAGGTAAACTAGTAACCTATTGACTTTTATTGTAAGTTAAGTTTAATAAAACCAAAAATTGCATACACAGTGCCCAGTTTCAATATAATATTTAAAAAACGGTATATTGACGACTTACTTTGTGAATGGATTCTTTCTTTTCTCACCGTCCAATAATCTAGAGAAGTCTAAATCTACTGTCTTGGAATGACTAGTTTCTTCACTTGATGTTGCCCCTAAAGGAGTTTTCATACGCTCCTGAATGGATAGTATAGGAGGTTATGTAATATTATTTATAACTTGTAAGTTGAGGAAAATAATTTTTTTCTTGAAATATTATACAATCTTTTAAGACCTCTACTACCAATATTCGATTTATAATTAATATGCCTGTTGCTGATAAAAAAACGATTGCTTCACTATAGTACAATTAATGAGGTGCATTACATGTCCACATTGAGATAAAAGTGATTCTATGCAGTGTGGTATCTTAATCTCGAGACCCGTGAGGGCCACATGTCTCCCCAGTCGCTTGTCGTTAGGCAAATTTCTTTTAAAAACCCTCCCTTGATGCACATTGCCCATGAATACACGAGGTTGTGAACATTAAAAAAACTTTGGGGGCACGCGTCTTACAAATTACGAAATTGATGTTTTAATAAAGATAATTTAGCGTTTTAGTTAATAGCGAAAGATTTTCTAACTTCTTTTGTTAATCGGAGTTTGTAAACCATTGGTTAGTTGTTAGTAGAAATCCGTGAATTCAAGTGCGAAAATTTATAGAAACTTGTTAAAGTTAGAGTTTGGGATAGAGTTATTATTAGTACGCCTTTTTAGGTAATAAATATATTTAATATATGAAACCATCATTAGCGAAATACCTGCAAAGCTTTTTTCCGTTTCTTCAATCTATGTAAAAGCATTACTTCGTTTGGCTTTTTCCATGGTGAAGGCGGTTCCATGGTTATATCTAATAATTGGCTTCAATTTACACTTACAATACACTTATTTTTAAATAAAAATAAAAATCATCGCATTTTGTTTACAAATTACTATCAAATCAAAAAGTAAAAACCAAAACATAAAAATCATAGATGAAAACGTCAGTCTTCTAATTAGTCTATGGTTATCAAGTGTCAACCGAAGAGAATATAACCACTACGTTAAGTGTCAACCATGGCTTGTAGCCAAGAATGTTATACCCATATGGATTTTTCATTCCGTTTAACAAACTGAAGAATAAAATGTGACGTCACAGCTATCTGCTGTCTCTCTCTTTAGAGTGACAAAGGTTTATTTTCAAAACCAGGACGTAACATAATTAACTGTCCATAATAATATGATATGATATAATATGGCTGCCTCGGTGGCGTAGTTGTATTATGGTACGACTGCAATGCTGAGATCTCGGGTTCGATCCCCGGTTTAGTCGGGTCGGGCAAAGTGATTATTTTCCATTCAGTATCAGCTCGGAGTCTGGAATTTGTACACGATAAGGCGATAGGCTCGCCCCCTATCACAGCATGGAACGGAATAACGGCAAAAAGTGGGTGCACTAATTGCACCTCTGTCTACCCGGGGGATAAGAGGCGTGAGTGTGTGAGTGTGTAATAATATGATATCGCACCATAATATTTATTTTTATCTCTATAAAGTAATGCGGTTTAAATTAATTATGAAAACCAACTACAGCGGCTAGTAATACTTGATATTTAAAAAATATAATTTGAGTTAGAAAGTTTATTGTTATTTAAGTAAACAAAATTGGCATATTTACATACTTTTTTGGTATGTGTAGTTCGGAACTACTAGTTCCACTTACATAAAAAAAATACCTCACCACGCGGTGGTGAATTCAGTGGCGGCCTTGGAGGAGGGGGGCGAACCAGGCAACCGCCTGGGGCCTCGCAGTTACAGGGGCATCTTGCAGCTCCTTGGGGGCCCGTTTTTTGGCACCTTACTTACAAAGCTGTTAAAAAAAATTATTTGCTTCGCACGGGGCCCCGCGTGCTTTTTTTTTGCTCGGCACACAGCCTCACATTGTATATGTTTTACTTTCCCCCGCGACTGGATATGTTCACGTTGTTTGCCGGCCTTTATAACCAAATATGGAGACTGTAAGGTTAGACAGAAAAACATTGGGATATTTAAAAATGAAAACTACAGTTATTGCTAAATTTAAATATAATAAAAAAAAATAAAAAACATACTCATAAAAGTAAACAATCATACATAAAAAAATAATACACATTTAGGAAGTTAATAACCTAATTTTCAGTAAGTAATTTTGAAATATTACGAATATCTATTTTGTGTGATTTTACAATTTTTGCGAGTATTCTGCGAACTTTTTTTCTGTAATTATCCATAATAATACATATTGTGTTTTAGAGATATTCTACTATGAGTTGTGTAATTCATGGTTGCAGAATTATTTGCAATCCAACATCTAGTGTGAAATTCCATAGGTAAGTTGATTGTAAACAAAGTTGTGTAGATATTTATAGCAAAAGTAATAAACACGTGGATGTTTTACAAATTACAATACCAAATAAATTCTTGTTTGAGAGCCATGGAATCAAAAATTAACGCTACATTCTGCGGGTGAGGTTTCGTCCTTAAATTTATTTTTAATATTCTAAAACTTCTGTGAAGAAGCCAACAAAACAATTAAAGTTTGCTAAAGATCACCATAATGTGCTCTCTTTCGGCAAATATATCTTTGAATATATAAAACAAAAATGTTTTCGGCGACTAAAAGTGTAATGTTAAAGCAAAAGTCTTTATGTCATCACTATATGTAATTTTTCTTTGCTTGCTACTTGGAATATACTTTTTAAAAAAATCTCAAATATTAGCAAAATTTCACTGCAAAATATTTTCAATTTCAGACTGTATAATCAGGAACAACTTTAATAAGAAATAACTTGTAATTTATTTTCTTCTTTTATCTCTTCATCTTCTGCTGCAATACTTTCTTTTATTTCTTTAAACTTATTTCACTGGATGTCTTCACATTAACTGATATATTGAAATCTTTCAAGTCTTGACGTTTCAATGGTGGTTCATATTCATTTCGCTGACATGTAATGTAAAAAGTAAATATCAATCAATAATAATATATTTAAGTACCTATACATTTTAGACAGAGGCAGAGGTGCCATTTAGTACACTCAGATATCATCCAATGTACCGCCGTTATAAAATTTGGTGGGTCGCAAGCTTAATGCCCTATCCTACTAATCTTATTATATTATAAAGGCGAAAGTTTGTAAGAATGTCTGGATGTATGGATGTTTTTTTCATGCAAAAACTACTGAACGGATTTCGATGAAATATGGCACACGGGTAGATCATGTCCTGGATTAGCACATAGGCTACTTTTCATCCCAGTAAAATATAAACAGTGACTTTTGTCCCAGAAAAACACATTCACGCGGGCGGAGCCGCGGGCAAAAGCTAGTAAATAATAAAGTCTAAGTGGATCATAATTATACCAGTGAAATGATAAAAAATAATATACTTACAGCATGAGTTTCTGGTAATAAATAATTATTTTTGACATCTACTGCCATATTCCCAGAAGTAGAATACACATTATCACATTCAGAATCACAATCTTCTGTCTTTAAATGTTGACTAGTAATTCTTGCAGACATCAAATTGACCTTTTAATGGTATTTATATTTAACCACGTTTTTGCTTATCTAGATCTTTAAGAAATCTGTAAAGAGAAATACAAACTCGATTTTATTTTAAATAAAAGTTTCAATAAATCAATGCTGGATACACTGAGAACTCGATTGTAACTGTTGATCCTCAGTTTTTATTTACGATGATTTTTTAAAGATTAATAAGCTTTATAATATTCATTAGTAAGGCGGCTAGTATTACAAATACTCTAGCACCATTGTCAAACCGGTCCACCAAAGCTTACACCATGGTCACCCTAGCCTCTTGTTTACATACACTATTTACAATACAAAAAATCACATTTAACATTACGTTAATATGAAAAAAGTAGTCATATATAAAGCAAATCACATTAAGCGAGGTTTTTCTACAGTTCATTTATAAAATATTCATGTATTTTATTACGATTCGTATAAATATTGATAAAATTATAATATGTACACAATATTGATGACAATGAACTTACCTGTAGAATTTCACACTAAATGATGGATACCAAATATTTCTGCAACCGTGAACTACACAATTCTCATTAAAATATCACTAAAACACACTTATTATTGTAGATAATTACGGAGAAAATTTCGAAGTGAACATTTATTTGACAACTATATTGACATCGAACTTAACGTTTTATAACAGTGTTGCCGAAGTATGTATTCGCAATTACCAATTAAATGAGGAAATTTTTTAAACTAAAATGTTAATAAGGATAAAAAACCTTAAGGATATCTTATTCAACAAGAATAATTCTGAAATGAAAATAGTCCTTATATCATTATATAAGATATGTTGGAAATATTTATATATACATGATTGAGACGACAATAACGGTATTGATATTTTTTTATGGGTAGGGAAATAATCCGTAAGCTTTGGCAACATAGGTTAAAGAGTGAGTGAGATAGAATACAACACAAAAGGTAATTTTTTTGTCTTCACAAAAATGTGTGTACCGCTCTCTCCATTAGATAATATTATAAACTTCTTGCTCACGCCTTTTATTCCCGAAGAGCTAAGCAGAGGCCAACTAGTTACACCCACTTTTCACCGTGTATATTCCGTCCCGTGATGTGATAGTGGGTGAGTCTATGGCCATATCGGGCACAAATTCCAGACTCCGGGCTGATACTGAATTTCAAACCCAACATCACTTTGCCCGACCCGGGAATCGAACTCAAGACATCAGCATTACAGTTATACCGTAATACAACTACGCCACCGAGGCAGTTAATATTACTTATGTGGTATATTATACTTGTACATTATGATAAAGCAGCACAACCCGATGTGTCTCTAGATTAAAAGACAAATAATAAAAAAGTAAGGGGACAAAAGAAAAGAGAACACAAATCCAGATTTTTAGAATTCTTTTCTGTGTCTGTCTGTTTTCTGTTTGTTTGTTATAGCGCACATCTAAAAAATATAAAGCGGGACTTTTATCCCGGAAAAACGTTTTCACGCGGGCGGAGCACTGATCAAAAGCTAGCATTATATAAACAATAAAAGTCTTTAATAACGAAATACTATAATTTAACCATAGTTTAAATACTTTATTTGAATATAATATTTAATATCATATTGCCTAAGTCAAAATGAAATGCAATGTTTTTGGGTTTCTCGTCACTTACTATCAGATCCAGTGAACCTAAGTTGCCGTGCCACAGATAAAAAAAACTTGGAGTCAAGGAATATAATAGTATTATGCCACATTTACTCTCAGCGAGAGCTTGGAGTCCTACGGCCTTCTTCGCGATCGCGAACCGGTCGACGCGGTCTGACGCGGTCGTTGTGCCTACACATCGGTAGCGGCCGGCTAGGTAGTCACATGTCATGCTTGCGAGCGTTCAAACTCGTGTTTAATCACGATGGAACACCTCGTCGTTGTTAGGGTTAATAACAATAAAAAATCATAAAATAATGAGCGAGAAAGTAGTTGTAAATGTGTTTCCACAATGTTTCATTGAATAATTTAAAGTTTAAAAAGTTTGTAAATTAAAGCCATTTTTAACGGCAAAGAAAAATGAAAATAATAACACTTCTTCGTGACTGTGTTGATTTTGTTAAGAGGCGCTTTTATTTGGTAAGTAAAAATTTAATACCATTCATAGCGTGACGCGTGATGTAAAAAATAAAATAACGTAATATAAAAAAAATATATCAATGAATGTGACCATTTATGCTTATAAATTACAATAAAAAGGTTTTTAATGACAGGTATTTAAATATCAAAATATTTTAGAACCTAAACTAATAGTTTTCTTAAATATAAGCCAGGGGACGGAACGATGTGAAGTGCAGAATTCCACGAATACGATGATCTCAGCAGTTTGGAACGTTTCAAAATTTTAACATACATTACTTTATTTAAACAGTTTATAACTCGGTGGATTCAGTAATATGACTCAATGAATGGTGCATGTATGTTTTGTAACGTGAAACTTGGACCCATTTAAAGTTGGACAGACAATAGACATGCTGGATTATGAATCATCGTAATATGAAAAAAATACTCATTGAATTCCAAGCAAATACGTCTACTGTAGGTACGGGTGTTAAATAACATTAATCTTGGATTAATTAATACATATATATACATATACACTCACGCCTGTTATCCCCGAAGGGGTAGGCAGAGGCGCAACTAGTGCACCCACTTTTCGCCGACATTCCGTCCCATGATGTGATAGGGGGCGAGCCTATCGCCATATCGAGCACCAATTCCAGACTCCGGACTGATATTGAATAGAAAAACTCAATATTGCTTTGCCCGACCCGGGGATCGAACCTGAGACCTCAGCTTTGCAATCGTACATTAATAGATAGATTTTAGATTAATAGGTAGATTAATTAATTGGAAAATAATTTTAAAATAAAGTTATTATGATTTCGATGGACTTCTGTACCGTTCCGTTCCGTATAAACTTGTAGGTAAGGTATCTAAGTTCAATAGTTCGCCTAAAATTTATTAATAAATTATAAAAAATTTAAAAGTTTATAAATTCACTCTTTTTTGTTACTAGAGTACATATTATCAGTTTTCAGACTTTTTCCTTTACGTGTGATATAAAACTTGCTTCGTGCCAAATTCCGTGCTTCTAGGTCAACGGGAAGTAACATATAGGTTTTGATTCCCTTGCAAAATCGCAAAATCTGCGACACAAATTAAACGGTCATATCTTTTGATCCCATTGACGTACAAGTTTGAGACCGTAGACCCGAGTATTTGATATAAATTTCAACTTGATATCTATTTTTTATTGCATCGAATGACGAGACGAGCATGTCGTTCGCCTGATGGTAAGCTATAGGACCACCCATAAACAGTAGAAACACCATCCAGTACCTTGAGTTACAAAGTACTGTGTGGCATTCCACTGCGCTCGTCATCTTGAGATATAAGATGTTAAGTCCCATTATGTCCAGTAGTTTCACTGGCTTCAATGTCCTTCAAATCGAAACACAACAGTGCATGCACACTACTGCGAACTCGAAAAGATACTGGTGGTAGGTCTCTCATATGTAAGAGTCCGTCTGGGTGGGTACCACCGCAATGTCTATTTCTATCGCCAAGCAGCAGTGTGCATCCACTGTTGTGTTTCGGTTTGAAGGATATTGTAGCCAGTGTAACTACTGGACATAATGAGACTTAACATTTTATGCCTCAGGATGACGAACGCACTGGAATGCCACACAGTAGGTATTTTGTAAGTCAAGGTGCTGGATGGTGTTGCTACTGTTTAACGGTGGTCGTATCGCTTGCCATAAGACGAACGGCATACTCGTCTCATTATTCAATGTAATAAAAAAAAACAACATAAATATTTAGCGAAATATTGAAACCGCAGGCCAGGTAGGCCGTAGCACTATACATTTATTATTGCGTCAGCTTAAAAACAGCAGTATCTGAATTATGTTCGCATAGTAGGTACATAATAGATCTTAATAAAAATATGTGAAGTTGTCATCATCGCGACAAGGTTTTGCAACATATAAGAGCTACTTTTATAGATGACTAGCTTTTGCCCGCGGCTCCACCCGCGTGAAAATATTTTTCCAGGATAAAAGTACCGTTTTATATTTTCCCGGTATAAAAAGTTTATAATAAGTCTAGCCTATAGTACTCAGGAGCAAAGTAGCTTCTTATAAATTGAAAAATCGCTTCAGTAGTTTTAGAGATTAGCCCCTGCAAACCTACAGACAAATAACATCGTTTTTAATACTTTATAATAGTCATAGGAAAAACTTTGTGATTTTGAGACATGTTATCCATACGAGAGGCTGAAAAAATGATAACTTAGTAGAGATAAAAATCAGGGTAGAGGCTTAGGATAGTTTAAGGTTAATAAAATCATTGGTAGAGTCAATGTCGACATTTTTCTAGAGTTGGGATATAGGCCGATGCTGTGACTAATGTGTCACATGCCGAATAAACTTCAACTGTACTGTTGGGTTTTTTCAACTGCAGTTATCTTTTTGTCAGAGTCTTATTAAGCTGGACGCGCTCGCAGAGCTTCGAGTGCTCCAGAGTTCAAAAACATGATAGAAAGGTTAAAACTAAACAACTTCGTATTTATGCTAGGATAATATCACTAGCGTCTAGTAAATTTTTGAAGATATTTTCTACCGCCTTTAGAGTTCATAATCATAATTGTCTGACACCAACAACTTTGTATTCTACTATTCCTAGGGATTCCATTCAATCATTTCCACACACACTCACGCCTTTTATCCCCGAAGGAGTAGGCAGAGGCGCAACTAGTGCACCCACTTTTTGCCGTGATAGCGGGCGAGCCTATCGCCATATCGGGCACGAATTCCAGACTCCGAGCTGATACTGAATGGAAAAACTCAATATCACTTTGCCCGACCCGGGGTTCGAGCCCGAGATCTCAGCATTGCAATCGTACCATAATACAACTACGCCACTCAGGCAGTATCTTAGATAATTACGTAGGTAAACTAATATCGTAACTCTAAAATATTTGTGTATGTTTGAAGTTTGAAAGCGCTAATATCAGGAACTGATGCTCTGATTTTGAATATTATTTTACCGTTTGGGAAGCTACATTATCCTGGATTGGTATGTGTTTTAATCCCAGGAGCGGATGTTTATACGGGCAGAGCCACGAGCAGTACCAAGTTTATGATTTAGCTCTATAAAATACATAATGCTTCCGAGACTGCCTCGATTGCGTTGTATTGCGTGCGCTGTATGACACCGCTCTGAGGTCTTGGGTTTGAATCCCGAGTCGGGAAATGTAATATTGGGTTTTTTGCCCAGTATTGGCCCAGAATCTTGAATTTGTGCCCGATATGACGATAGCCTTGCCCCCTTTCGGATCATGGCATACAGATGGCGAAAAGCGGGTGTACTAGTTGTGCCTCTGCCTACCCCTTTGGGAATAAACGCTTGCGTGTGTGGGTGTATGTGGAATAGAACTTCGTATTGTTCTAGAATCTAGTATATCAATTAACATGTATATTCATCAATTCAACTTTGGATTTGAAAAAATAAATAAAAAGAAATGTAAGATACCAAACCTTTTCAGTTTCAACGTAAAATATATAGGATTTTTGGTTAGTGAACACTAGATGTTTAAAGATTGTCCTAGCTTGTAAGATTTAATATCGTCGGCTTTAAAGCAACGAAAGCTTCTTGCCATTCTTTTACCACACAATATGATATTAAGGAGGTAAAATATTGAGTTTTAGTGTGTATGTACATATCGTAGAAAATATTCTTTATATTTCATATAAGAAATTACTAACAATAGTTTTTTACTGGAAACGAATGGGGAAATCGAAAACTTTTTTTTAATGGCATTGAATGACGAGGCGAGCATGTCGTTCGTCTGATGGTAAGCGATACGACCACCAATAAACAGCAGCATCAACATCCAGCACCTTGAGTTTCAAAGTACTGTGTGGCATTCCACTGCGCTCGTCATCCTGAGACATAAGATGGTAAGTCTCATTATGTCCAGTAGTTTCACTGGCTACAATGTCCTTCAAATCGAAACACAACAGTGCATGCACTGCTGCGTGGCGGTAGAAATGGATATTGTGGTGGTACCCACTCAGACGGCCTCTTACATATGAGAGGCCTACCACTAGTTAAGTTAGCGCATATTACGTGTCTATGTATTTCATTTATATTTTTTTATAATAATGTAACTATTTTATTCGAATGAATTGATTACATTATAAAGCCTGTTTTCACATAAATCACTAGTTTCATAATCGAATGGTGTTCTCTAGTGTCTACCTATTACCTGCTCTAAACAATAAATGAATTAGGTATGACGTAAAACCGCAACTTTAGCCTTTTTATTTAGACAGAAAACTAGTAAATTGATTTTTATTCTTTACCTCCTGAACCTATCAAGGTACATAAACGTTTTGAGGTCGGCACCGCTATTGCGAATTGATGAGACCCGTCACTTTTCAATGATTGAACTTGTGGAGTGTAGGTATTCATCGAAGTGTATTGTAGTGAACCGTACTGGGTTCCATCAGGCTTGTAAAAGTTATTAACATTTTTAAAAATCCAGATTTAGACACATTATCTAGTGGATTACAGAGTTCTACTATAGGTACTGCTTAATGTCTTTGGTGGATAACGTGTTGAAATAACTGTTAGTACTAATATTATAAACCTGATGGTTTTGGAAGCGCTAAAGTCTAGATCCACTGCTCTGAATCAAAAAACCTTACAATTAAGTAAATAAGAAGTTTAACGGACTTTGACGGGCAGCCAGCAAAACTAATAAATGCAGCTTAACAAAAATATGATGACCTTATATTATTTCCCTTAATCTGTCAAGCCCCGCGACGGACACCGGTGTCCATATATATATAGGGTTTTCCCATACAAGCGGGGCTTAAAGGGTTAATATTTCAAGTAGCGTCAATAATGTACCTTTACGTCAAAATGATTGATAACCATCAATCCCCATCACCCTACAAGACAGATTAATGCATTGAAAAGGAAAACCGTTCACACGTGAAATGGTTTAATGTGGTCCCCTGCTCTCCGCCGCCCTAGAGATTTCCAATAAGGAAGCGGATATAAGAGACTCGTTGATGTATGAAAATATAGAGCTCTCGAAGTATCTTTTGAAAAGTTTGAAAACTTATAGGCATGTTCCTTGCTTATATGAATACTTATTACATACTCACGCACGATATTTGAAAAATACGCGAACCTATTTAGGCTGGAGTTTTGTTAGACAATGTGCCGCCATTGTCTAGGTTCGAGCTCGGTTTTTCCAGTCTATATCATAGCTTTCCCACATATTTTTACCAATTGCAGTGCTGAGGTCTCGCGTTCGATCCCCGGGTCAGGCAAAGTGATACCTATTTTTTCTACTCATTGTCAGCCCGGAGTCTGGAATTGTGCCCGATAAGGCAATAGGCTCACCCTTTATCACAACATGGGATGGGACGGAATACGCACGGCGCAAAGTGGGTGCACAAGCTGCGCCTCTGCCTACGCCTTCGGGGATAAAAGGCGTGAGTGTGTGTGTGTATATTTCTATCCAAACTTCAAACAACATCTTGATATGTGTATAGACATTTTCCATTCGTTTGATTATCACAAATACTATATTACCAAAATTTTCATCCCAAAACTCTATTGCTACTACAGATCCAGCAAGCATCACCAATATACCTCATTCGTGAATCAGCCATTACATACATTCTCAACTCAAAACTCGTAACAGATTCTGTCAATTCATGCAAATAAGTCCGATAGCGTATTCGGCACCTAGTAATTAATGCGGGACCACACTTCGCTCACTGTCATCGGACCCATTCAGTATGATTCAGGTCTATGGAGGCACAACGCGGCTGTCAAAGGCTCTATAGAACGGAGTATACGCACCCATGTTGAATAGAGTCTGAAGTGGGTATATATACGTCAGTTTACATTTCCGACGCACGGTGTGCATGCATCATAGAATTTATGCTCTTTTATGCTCAGCTAAATGTGTCACGCTGTTTGATACGATAAATTGTGATGAAACTTATGCGTGACTTTTGTGTGGGGTTTAGATTTATTGGCAATAATGATCATTAAGATATTAACTAAGCGTCGTACTTAATCGTAATTATCCCTAGTACCGACTGGGGAGATAAATATACTTCTTTAGTGGTCTCCCGACGCATGGATGCTTTGGTCAAATTATTACTAGGTAGGTACTTATAATAAAATTAAAGGTCAAACAAACACATTTTATCTTTATTATGTTATTTACATTTCATATATGGAGTAAAGGCGGAGTTAATGCCATAGGCATAGAGAATGAGTGGTAGAGAGCAGTCAACCTCACTTTTTTACCCGCTTTTATAAGCTTCAGACGTATGTATGTATCTATGTAACTGACACTTTGAACATGATTTTGACCCCCTTCAAAACGTCTGATTAAATCAAAATTTGGCTTATTTATCAATGACCGATGACAATTCAATATTTTAAACTAAAAACACGTTTTTATAGAGAATCCAACTAAAAAATTAATAAATAATAGTATATTTATTTTTAGTGACATCTGTTGGATCATAGTAGAATTATACTAAACTGGCTACTCTTATCGCACCTTTAGAACGAAAACGACACAATTCAAAAAATGGAAAATTTCGTTGTCATTTTTAAATTACTAAAAACTAGTCCCTTATTTATAAAAATATAATCAAAAAGGAACCGATATAACAGCTTTGTCCTTTTCCTTCTTGAATATGGCTGTGTTTAAACTATTGTTGTATTGAGAACTTCGTTTTAAGTAATTTTAGGACGATAACCCAATTTTCAATCTTTTTGAATTGTGTCGTTTTCATCCTAAAGGTGCGTTATATGTAAAAAACCTAGTTGTGTTTTAGTGACATCTGTTGGGCAATAGTAGAACAGAACTAGAAAATGAAAAAGGAATAGTAGTTAACAAAAAACAAAAAAAAAACACGCTTTATAGAAAATCAAACTAAAAAATAGAAAATAAATTTGAATTAAGAATAGTGTAAGCAAGAATAAAATATATTTTAATGTAAAAAAAAGCGTGGGGTGAATGGTGTCAATAGTTATAAATATTTTATTGACAGATAATATGAGTAGAAGGATTATCATTTTGATAATATCTTAAAAAGCACTCCACACTTTTTTTAAATAAAATACATTTTTTTCCTATTTACACTGTTCTTAATTCAAATTTATTTTCTATTTTTTAGTTAGTTTTTTTATAAAGCATGCTTTTTGCTTTTTTTAATTAACATTTTAGGCAACTTTTTCTGTCAGGATTATTTAATTTTTTAGGTTGATGAACGGATGAGGCCTATGCCTATCAGTAGGTTAAATATAATATTCCTCTGTCAAAGTAAAAGTTACAGTAAAAGTTTTTCATCCATCAGTTTTTATAGGAAAAGGTTTCAATTCGGGCTCTACATTTGCCAGAACTTATCAGAACCTGAATGATTCTCGGTAATGTGTGTATACTTACAGTTGATTATGTCATACATAATGTCTGTTCAGAGAGTGACCGTCTGTCATACAATAAAATGAAGTTCATAAACACTGTGTGAATCAGTGTGTGTGAGTTGTACGCTATATTTTTAGTTTATGACATACATATGTTTATGTATATTAAATCTGCGAGAGTCAGGGTCTTGCCGGAAGAATGTGCCGATTACAGTTATTTTGTAAAATATTTGATCCACTGACGATTCACGTCCTTATTGAACTATGATAGTCTCATGAGGTATTAAAATTATATTAAGTTCGTTTTGATATCTATGTTAAATTTAGAGAAAACATAAAAAAATATGATTAAATATATTATATAATTATTTTATATTTTATTTTCGATCCGAATTATTCAGTCAGCTTGAGTGAAAGCTTCTGGAATAGAAAAGAAACTTACTTTACTTCTTTTTAAATAGCATAAGATACTTGACACATTTTCATGGCGAGATCACAAGGAAAGTTTATTTTCGAGTTTTTTCCGGCTTTTACATTATAGAGTAGCTATAGGAACTATGAGTTGGCTCTACATTTACACCTGTCGTATATTCTCGTCCACTGTAGATTTAATTTCAATTTATATTTGATTAAACATTTTTTGTTTCAGATTTCATGGATCTCATTAGTTGTATACCTATTTTATGATACGTTTATGTATTACAAATATGGACGACAATTTCAACACCTAAGAAAAATATTAGGGGTAAGGAAATATACTTCTAATAACAAAAAAGTAGGGGCTGATTTCATCGCGTATTGATAAAGGCTATGTGACATATTTTATAAGCGATCAAATACAATAGTCACACTCTACTCTATGTTCCTAATGGCCCTAAGAATAATTAATTTTGTTGTATTTTTTCAGTTAGGTTTATACACTTCCCGCGGCACGGCATCTGTTCTAAACCTCTGCTGTGCCCTAATCCTGCTGCCATTATGCAAGAAACTTAATCAAATTCTGTACAGGCTTCTGTCCAAACTATGGCCAGCGCTTTTCTTTTTCTGGTTAGAGAAAGCCAAAAGTTTTCACATGACTGTTGCTGTTACACTATTATTTTTTGCCGGTAAGTTTTAAATTTGTACTTGTAAAGCTTTATATTTATAAAGCACCATTTAAGATGCGACTGTAATTAATCTGTTAAGTATTCATTAATTAAATTACAAATGTAAAGAACAAGTGTAAGAATAGAACTCGTAGGATATTCATTTTAAATTCTTTTCAATACACCAGTGTTTTGATAGTCCTTTACATCACAATTTTACACGTAAATTAAAAAAGAATCATGCCATAATGAGGTCATTAATTATGAAAAAAAATAGACGAGTAATTATAGATTTGGTACAGAAAGTTGTAAATAAAGTCCATAAAGCGAATTGGAAATGCTGTAAGGCTCATTAGGACTCCCTGTAAGTGGTGCACCATTAAGTTGTTGAGACGCGCTTAATGGCCCCCACCTTTGCTTAGGATTCATAGCTTTTGTTTGCAAACTAGAACGGCTGAGGCGCTTTAATGTGTTTTTTATAATACTTTACAAAAGGTAAAAATGTATTAAAACTTGAATTTAATCATTGATAATTACATCGTTAACTAGGCTTTAATAATTTTTTTGAGGATATAGTGAGATGTAAAATAATTATTGTCTATTCTAAAATTTTAAGTTATATTATTTTAATGTGTTAATATATCAAGTTTAAATAAATATGACGTATTTTTATATACTTTTTAACCGACTTCAAAAAAAGGAGGAGGTTCTCAATTCGCCTGTAAGTTTTTTTTTGTCTATGTTACGCGATTACTCCGCCAATTGTGGACCGATTTTCAAAATTGTTTTTTTGTTTGAAAGTAGATACTTCTAAAATGGTCCCATAGTCACCAAGTCAAGATCTGATGATTGGATCCTGGAAAAATCGAGGGCAACCCTCAAATTTTATAGGCCCACACATCGTTTTTTTCGGAAATCTTATTAAGTTATTTATTGTTCAGTGTTTTCGCGTAAATAACATCACGCCTTTTACGTTTTCAGGGATAGGCAGACGCGTAACACGCGCGATAGTCGTATCGCGTGCGCAATACAATTACGCCATTGAGGCGGTATATTTCTTACTAACACTAAAATTAATTATTATCTAAGCTAGATAGATACATCAATAAATATGCGAATACAATGTTTAATTTTGAATAGGCACTGACTCCAAAATTGGTTACCAGTACACAAGTAATGCTATCGAATATTTATTAACTATTAAATTATTTTTTGGTTTTTAGTTTTTTAGTCGTTTTTGAAGGCGGTTTATTTTTTTGTTAAAAAGTTTTTTCCATTTTCCGTGCTGTAACTGGTAAGAGTTATTCTAAGGAGTTATGGTTATGTTAAATCGACATGGCTGAGCATAGATTTCAACACACTAATAACAGCTTTTGTCTGTCGATCGTTTAATTTGTTTTTATCAAATGGGACAGGCAAGCACGTACCATAGGCTAAATAACTATTTACTACCAGGTAACCAGACAGATCGTCCGTTGAACCACTACACTGTTTTCGAAACGTTAAACTGTTTTGTAGACTCTACAATGTAGAGTATAACGTAAAATATACAACAATCTTATACATTTTTTTTTTTTTTTTTTTTTTTTTTTTTTTTTTTATTGATCACCAACACAATGTACACCGATACATAGCAATAAAGTCATATTAATAATATAAATCTGCCTAGCTAAGTGCCATTGAAATTATAGGTGAAGACTGCATGCTAAACTAAATGCCAACTTAAACAATTAGGCTTATGTAAAACCGATGTGTTTGTTGCAGTAATACATTCCGTTTCCCACTTTGTGAACTTGTGGAATTTCTCAAGAGGCTACGACGAAGAATGGACCGAGATTAACTTCGCAAACTATAAAGGCGAGGTGAGTTTACAACGTATTTCTCCTGAAGGTAATCTATTGTCTGAACCACTTAGAATATCTCTATAAATATCTAGGAACTTTAGAAATAAGCGTGGCTTATCAGATGGCTATTTGTAAAGAGTATATCCTGTTCATATAAAGAGAAAGTTTAAGGTGTTTGGGTGTTAGACGTACATAGGAACTGCTGAATGGATTTAGATGTTAGCATATATTATTTTTTTTGCCTCGAAGGCAGACGAGCTAACGGCCCATCTGATGGTCAGTGGTTACCGTCGCCCATGGACGTCAGCAATGCCAGGAGCACAGCCAAGCCGCTGCCTACCGTAAAATACTTTTTTTAAACCTCGTTTGAAGAAGGATAAGTCATAGCGCTGAGGAAACACGGTGGGAGGAAGCTCACTCCAGAGTGAACACGTTCGTTTTAAAAATGATCTCTGGAAACGTACAGTACAGGAAAATGTATAGCGAATTTTTTATCCGGGAGAAACTCATTCGTGCGGGTGAAGCCACGTGCAAAAGCTAGTGACTTATATTAATACACGCAGTAAAAGTGCACAGAAAAGGCTGTCGCGAGAAAAACCGTGTATAAAACCTAGCTTGGTATAAAATGTAACTCTATTAAATTTATTGTTTGGGCCCGAGGGGTTATTGTTATTTTTAATTATGAGATTAAGTGGCCGATGATCCTGGTGGCTTAAGATTAAGTACTAACGGCTTCTCTTTGTTTCGTATTTTATCTCGGCATTATATATAGACTGTTGCAACAGGCAACTGATAATTCCAAGCGACCTATCTAGTCGGGAGATCACGCGCGGTAATACTTAAAGCGTTATTATAATTATATTAAAAGATTTTTGCTCGCGATTCCCCTGGCGAGATTGAGTTTTTCCGGGACACAAGTAGCCTATGTTACTCGCTGATTACAATGTAGCTTTATATTATAGTTTTTTTTAAATCAGTCCTATAGTTTTTGGTTTTATTCGTTACAAACACAAAAATACAAATCTTTCCTCTTTATAATCTTAGTACCTATAGAATATATAGATTAGTATAGATTACCTATATTATATTTTAACTTACCTTGCGAGCTGAATCTTGCGAAACTTCAAGTAATAAGTTAACGTCTAAACCAGGAGAAGCCTTGCATGTAGTAACTTAATAGAATCCCAACGTAGACTGGGTTAAAGTAAACTATTAACCTTTGCAAAATTGTGGAATACCTGTTAAAGATGTTAAAGGTTTCATAAGAATTGATGTCAATCAAAATGGTGATAATTAAGGATAAAGTGTGGAAAAGGCCAAAAGCTGTAGGTTATAACTATGTACCTACATAGTATATAATCATATACATAATGTATTCACGCATAGACACGGGACAATCAATTTTAGGAATGTTTAATATCTTGATAATTTAATGGTCCTTCATGATCTTAAGCTATATCTAAATTAAACTAAATTATAAATGCGTTCATTCACATTCCAATGTAAACAAAGCAACGAATAAAAATATCATAGAAATGAGCAAGTAAACAGATGTTGGAGTGAACTTGGCATAATTTTGTTGTTCTCGATTTTCGTGATAAATTACACAAGTCGAGTGCAGGGCCTTAGCTAAACGTTATTTGATAATTACCTATTTCGATTCCCCTATAAAATTTATTAGTAGATATTTTAATTAAAAACTTTTGTTTTATGTAATTTGTCGTTGTCATTGTTATTTCCATCAAATGGTTGTTATAAATAGATGTACCTTAAACAAGTCTACCCACTCGACATTGGAATAATCACCGATGCAATGGTCGATCTATTTTTAAAAGTAGAAGTAGAAGAAGAACCTTAAAGTTAATTTAACTTTAATATAACTTCATCTACACATTCTTACATAGCACTAAAACGTGGTGAGTAATTATTATCACTCCACATACTCAGAGGAATTCCCATATTATGAAGAGTAGACATTGTTATACTTTGCCGGACAATAAAGGGTACGGGAAAGAGGAAGATCTTTTTGAGCCCCACGAAACTTCGCACTCTACATAAAACGGAAATAGACTCAAGCAGATGTCATGCCTAGCCAACCCATTCACGTTGTAGGCTGCAAACTGTCTACCAGTTGGACTACTACAAGATGTTTGCTGTTTGAAACCGGGTATACTTACCTTACTTGTGCCTATGAACTTTGGAGTTTGTATTACGTAAGACGTCATTTAAGGCAAGAACCCACGCCACAAATTTTTTCTATATCGTAGTCCCCCAAGTGTGAAAGCTATAGCTACGCCCGTGAGGAAGGATATTATTGTAATTAGCTGTTTGTTCCAGAACCCGCTATACCTGTTGTTAACCATGACTGGCATGACTGGTGTGTCGATGCTGGTGATAGTGTTGTGCATGGGCGCTACGTCTGTGAGGGTAGTCCGACGCAGGGCTTACAATGCGTTCTGGTACACGCACCAGCTATACCTGCCATTTGTGGTGCTACTCATTATCCATCCTTTAAGGTGAGTACAGTTTATTTTAGTTCTTAGTGTTATACCGGCAGCATAATTACTCCACTCCATGATGGTTAGTGAAGTGTCCAGGGGTCCTAACTCGTAGACAAGATGCCTTTCTGCAAACGATGGCTTCGTGGTAGATTTATCAATAGGATATTTATAAGTAAAGTAAGTATTATTAGTTACTTTACGTTTTTGCGCTACAACCCTTTGTGGGTATTGGCCTCTTCTACAATGGACTGCCATGTGCGACGATCCTTGGCTATCCTCCTCCAATTGGTGAACCTTCTAAGAGCCTTGAGATCCTCATAGGTGCAGTCGCACCATTTCTTTCTTGGCATTCCCCTAGGCCGCTTTTTCTGTGGCTTCCAGTTAGTCATTATTTTGGGTGCCCCATTCCTATTTTCTCAACATGTCCGACCCATCTAAGACGTTGCGCCTTGATGAATCTGAACATTGTTTCTTTATCCATCAGTGCATCCAGCTCGTGATTCATCCGTATATAATTCCACTACGTTTTTTGTTTGCTATTACCGTTAACCATGTTAGAAAAGCATGAAGTCAGTGCCGGATTAACCACGTAGCAAGAGTAGCAATTGCTACGGGCCCCGCGCGAAAGGGGGCCCCGCATATTTAAACCCATTCATCTCTGCCTGAGCGTAATTTTTTGAGTGAAACTTATTAAGATGTGGTATGTTGAATTTTTTTGATATCACAAAAACGTGAAACGTTACAACTTTTCCTACTAAGACCATCCACGTCAGACTATCGGTACCCGACTATTTCCTTGGCGTAAATAATTTAAATAATTTCATACGGTAAATGCACAAGTTCTACAAAAAGTTGCTTGTATAAACGTGTAGAATTTCAGTCGGCCTGATAATCAGCTCTACAAAAAGTCTGCCGTATATGAAAGCACTCTTACCCAACATTTAGCGTGGATGTGTCGCAGAATTAAAATAGCTCGATTTCTCAGGCCTTTTGTACTTGTCAGAGCCTAACAGCGCCTATAGTAATTACTACACTATTAATTACCCGCGACGAGGCAGGGCCCCGGGACTACGACATCTTGCGCGCTACCTCCAACGCGAAGTTAGACGTCGCATAAAAGAGGTCGTCGATTCGTGATGGGTAACTCGTCTAGACGAAATCCGACTGACTCACATGGCCTTCTGGCAGCTGGTTCGTTCCTTCAGGAGAAACGATGTGACCTCCATGCCTCCGCTCAATCGTCCAAATCAACGCCCGGTGTTTGATGACGACGAGATAGCGGAGCTAGTAGCCGACAGCCTGGAGGCTCAATGTTCCCTCTCAACAATACCTGTAGACCACGACGATCTTGTTGCGGTTAATTCACTCGTCGAAAGTAGGAACGCGATCTGGCCACCGCCAGTCTCTATTTTGCGACCGCTAAACCAACACCAAAACGACAACGCCAGCGTCGACCCAGACGTCGACCCGCCACCGCCCGACCCCCTTGCACCGGTGACGATCGAAGAAGTCATCGATCTGATCAAGGCACTCAAACGTCGCAAAGCCCCCGGGGGCGACCAGATCCCCACCCGCATGCTTAAGATGCTCCCGGAGCATCTAGTCAAAATTCTAACCGCCATCTATAACGCCGCTTTTCGAAACTGCCTCTTCCCAGAGGTTTGGAAAGAGGCAGTTGTAATAGGTATTCATAAGCCGGGAAAACCCTCATCCGAACAATCGACTTATTGATCAATAAGCGTGCTCAGTCACTTCTTTGGCCCACTTATCTGTCTTACTTCTTATTAAATGACCACACCATTTCCATTTTAGTTGTTTGATTTGGTATTTTATATCTATAATCTCAGTTTGTTTTCTTATAGTTTTTAACCGAACTTTATCTCTTAATTTTATGTTAAATATGCTCCTTTCCATTCTGTGTTGACAAGTTTCTAGTGATTTCATATTTTTCTTTGTACAACTCCATGTCTGACATCCATAGGTCATTCCTGGTAGAACACATGAGTTAAATATTTTCTTTTATCCCTCGATTGGTATAGCCGAGTTTTTCATGACATCTTTTAGTGCCCAGTACCTTTTCCATCCTATATTTATTCTGTTTTGGACTTCTTTTGTAGTGAGGTCTGTGGGAGATATAATTTGGCCAAGATAGGTGTATACCTATCGAGATCTAACGAGTATTCGTTTACATATTCCAATTCAGTGACGTTGTTGAGCTTAATAGGAAATAACTAAAATGGAAATGGTGTGGTCATTTAATAAGAAGTAAGACAGATAAGTGGGCCAAAGGAGTGACAGAATGGTGCCCTAGATATAAAAAAGTGATATCCCCAAACCAAGGAACGCCCAACTGGCGCTCTTCGCGGACGACACCGCAATCTACGCCTCACGTAGAGACCCCGACAATGTGGTGCGCACTTTGCAGGCCGCCGCCGACAAGCTCGGCGAGTGGTTCCGCAAATGGCGAATCACCGTCAATCCCACCAAAAGTTAGGCTATCCTTTTCACTAAGAAAAAGAGGGTCCATGTGCCCCACACCTCAGTCCGCATGTCCAACCAGGTCATCCCCTAGACGGACACAGCCAAATATCTAGGAGTTACCCTTGATCAGAGGTTGACCTTCATCGCACATATAAACGCGGTACGCGCGAGCCGCATTCGCTATGGGCCAATTGCATTGGCTCTTAAACAGGAAAAGTAAAATGTCAATCCGCAACAAGATTAAGATCTTTACGACTTACATTCGACCTATCATGACGTACACATCGCCCGTATTCGCCCATTTACCGCCTGCTCGTTTTCAGCGTATGCAGGTCTTACAAAATAGAATGCTCAGACATGCTCTTGGTGCTCTGTGGTACGTTCGCAAACGCAACCTCCACGTGGACACCAAAATGCCGATCATCAGGCATTTCATGCATATGGCCAGCAGACGCTACTTCGATCGGGTGGTAAATCACCCAAACACTTTAGTCCGTAAAGCGTCAATATATACTCCATTCGACCGCGCCAAATGGGGACGGCCGCGTTCCGTATTAACCGATCCAAAGGACGAAATCACTCTGGCCATCTGCCGTAAGAACGAGTTCTTGAAACTCCAACACTCCACAAGACCGCAGTTCCGTCCTCGCCGTCGAAGACCTTGCCGCGTCCCCCTAGCAGTTCCGGCCCGCGTGCCGATGACAACACAATCTAATAGGAACCAAAAACCAATCTTTTCCCAATCGTTGATGGCTCATCCTCTCTCAGTGGCCGTCCTGAGTCAAGGTTCGTAACCCGTTAGTGGGTTGCCATCAGCATGGTCACTTAATTCAAAGGGTTGCGAGCGCTTTCTGCGTTTACCCTAAAGACCGGTGTGGCCAGAAAAGCCGACTCGCGTCCGGCTACTGGCAGTCGGGCCATTAACAAAGAAAAAAAATTACCCACAAAATTGTAACCTATAGATAGCAAATAAACGTATTGAGCATTGAATTGTATCTTCACCACTTTATACTTAAGAACCCATAGCAGATCAAGGACTCTTTGAAAGAATTTGCTACGGGCCCCGCGCTTGCTTAATCCGGCACTGCATGAAGTCTATGGCCCCAGATATAGTTTCCTTTGACGAGGTGCTTATCGTTTGCTAGTCGATATAATTATGCCGGTCTATACATTTTAAAGTTATAACGCTATTTTCACAATAAAATACAACTTTTCCTTATTCACATGATTCTTAAGTCAAATTTATTAAAAATTATTTTCTATTTTTTAGTTGGATTTTCTATAAAGCGTGTTTTTTAGTTTTTTTAAACTATTATTTTTTATACTGGCTACGAATGCCTCATACTAAATAAACTTGGTTGCGAAATCCTAAAACTCTCTCACTGATCTTTAAACATAATAATAACATTTAGCCAATTGAAGGTACCGTAAACCATAAAGACAAACATTAAAACACTAAAGGCAAGTGCTCGGCATTGCCACGATGCTAGAAAAACATTTCCGCAAGCTGAATCTAAACGAGGCTTTAAAGTTTCAAAGGTAGGGACAATGGTGTCGTATCAATAACCGCAGGCGAATTCAGACCTCACTGGTGAGTCGTGACTCATTGAAAGGGAGGCTTTACTGACCTTAGTCCTCATTTGGAATCTGCACTTCTGCTAAGCAAAAATTATAAATTATGAAAGTCCATTTTTAAGCAGATTTTGGAAAAACGTATTGACTTTTCTGTAGTTAAACAATAATAAAAGATCTTAATTGAAAGGCTAATATATAGTATTATTAATAGTATGTCTAGTGTAGTATTCAAAACTTGGAGACGTAAATAGAATCTTCTAGCAACGAGTAGACTCTATAAGTAGACTGGATAATGGTTTGGTCTGACTTCGAGTTCCAAACGAAAGCATATGAAATAAATTCTTGTAGTGTGAATAACTTTAAACAAGACAAGAATGTTGACAAATTTAGCTACGTTTGTGACCTAGTTAATGTCGCATGACATGCAGGGATAATTATTTGTTGTTACCTTGGTATACAATGGAAGAAGGCTTGTCACAGTCAGTTTTTGATAAAAGATTACTATCAGATATAGTCTGGTTAATCCGCATTGCATTATGTTGACATTTTTTAAAAATAGGAACTGAATATTTTAAGCATGCATTTCGCATTCGCCCGTAAAGTGATATTTCTTCCATGCTTTCGATTATAATATGCAGCAGATTCTCTACGCTTATTACTATTGATTGAATTGTTTATCTGTCAAAAATAGTCAATCAAGGTAAAGTTACTTCTAGCATAGTTTGTTAGTCACTTGTTCAATGATTCCATAAATTTGCACTCAAATGATACAAGAATATTAGATGCAACTGCTGTAAAAATCAGAACCTATAGGTAACATGAATTATTATCGTTAAATATTCAAATAAGAAAGATTAAAATAGACATTAAACGTTAATTGTTGATTCAAGTGATTTGTAGCTGGCCTTAGGTTTTTGGCGGAACTATAGCACTTATGAAACTCGGCCGAGAGTCAAGACACTTGTGTTTGTTGAGCTAATCGCGTAAACCGTAGAATTTTGCATGAAAACTGGTAACGAATGGTGTTTAAGGTAAATAAACTGACCGCAAATTGCTGCGAAGTCTAGTCTGAAAATAATTTTAACGCCAGTATTATAGACTATGTCTAAATATTAATTAGATATGTCGACGATATTTTAAGAACGCTATTGTTTTGATTACACACGCTGAAGGATTTAACGTTATTATATTTGAGTGGTAATTGAAAAAGCTACGGTGAGGCATGTGAGTGATCTTGTAAAATGAATGGAATGATATCTTTTGATACCCACATCTATTACTGTCAAGGGCCAACCCTATAATGTTGTGTGTGTTCAGATATTTTCACACATGATTGTCTCCTCTGATGAGGGCGATTACGCATGAATCATTACAGAATAGTACAATGCCATGAAGTAGGGACTTGATTATTCAAAGTTACATATAATTTATGGTAGTGAACTATTTACTGTAGATGGTAAGGGGTGGCAAAAGCATAAAAAAATTATGGAGTTGACTAGAGATAAGGTATTGTGAAATTAATCCACCATCAATTTTTGTCGCTCTAGTTCTTTAATGTTTGATTATATTTCTTTCAGC
The DNA here is from genome assembly GCA_949316025.1 of Lapara coniferarum. NCBI lineage: Eukaryota > Metazoa > Arthropoda > Insecta > Lepidoptera > Sphingidae > Lapara > Lapara coniferarum. The sequence goes on along the minus strand of OX438919.1, from coordinate 40,348,199 downwards.
GGTGTATTGAAAGAAGAAATTATTGAAGAAACTAGTCAATATCCTAGTCATATAGATAATTGGACCACCAATTCTACTGTGAAAGATAACCCAAAGTTTATAGCAATAAAATCGAAGGTGAGTTATATTACATTACCTTAAAGCTTGAGCTCTAATGGGAATCTAAGTCAATGATAGCTCCTAGGCGTAAAACACAGACGCAGAGACTTTTTGGTATTTCATTTAGGTAGTTAGAAAAGTTTCTTTATAGCTTTACTCTGCAAGTTGGTAGTTTTCCAATGATTACTTGCTATCGGCAGACCAATGGTGATATATGCATCGCTCAGATGTTGTTATCTTATTGCTGAGAAACACTGCTCTACTAAGCAACTGTCAGTTTCATAGTACTGTATAGTATTCTCATAATAACAACATTAGAGCGTCTGCGTGATGCCTAAGATGCATTCCACTTAATTTATAGAATTATAACGGTCTCGGCGTCTAGTTAATAACGAAGACCGAAATTGGGTACAAAAGGGTCCACTCGTCTCCTACATGTTAGTTAATTGATTGAAAGCCTTATCACTTAGTGCCTGAGAGCAAATTACCTGTGTGGAGGAAGTACTTACTACATCGATTAGACAAAATAAATTTAAATGTATTTGGTCGGGTTTTATGCTCGGGCTTTGTGTAAAATGATTTGCGTAAAACAATTAATTAATTAAATCACTCATATTGTCGCTCTCCATTGCATACTCGATACATTTCAATGGTCATTCTAGTGGCGTCATAATTTAATATACTTATTTGCATGGCAACCCGTGCATGACCAATTATTCATTATTATCGAATTATGTATATGTATTGTCGGTACTAGGTAGTAAATGAATAGCCGAAATATTATTCAGCGTAGCACCAGTTTTATATTTTTTTATCATACTAAAAAATAATAATATGGTTTCATTAAGTTTAAACTGGGAGGTTCTGAATTTCGATCCTAGTCAAGATGCATCTTTACAATCGCTAACGCTTACAGAAAACAAAACAATAGCCCCTAAGCTCGATAATTGAGTAGTTTATTCTAATATTTTCCCGGGATTAGAACTTCCAGTGTAAGTTAAATTTAGGCAAGCGGTCCACAGTACATTCTATAAGTAGTGCTTTCAACGAGGAGAACGCCAGCTGGAAGATAAGGACAATAATTATTGGCTTCAGTATCCACCCAAAAATTATCGTCCCCGAACTATGGAATACAGTTAATAGAATATTCAAAAATGGAATAGATAATGTTTTATTAATGGTGAATGGGCGTTATTATTCTATGTGTGAATGATTGAATGGTACGAATGACAAAACCCTTGAATCCATGAAATACAACCATAAAGGCTAGGCTACACAGTCAGTTTCATCGTTGTGCAATTCGGTTTGATGTCGCGTTGATTGAATCGTAATGTCCTTCGTGATCATTGTCGTTTGTCCGATGGTCGATTTACGTATTCCTCGTATTTTTCTGTATCTAGGTCAATATAATTTCATATTTTTACGGACGTTTTAAATTATGTGTAACGTGCTTTTATGCCGTTCGAAATTTGAATAAATGGTTTCAACCAATCATGTGTCATTATTGTGATAGTTTCGTTTGCATTGTAAAAAAGAAAGAAGTTTCAAATCGGCGGCAAACTAGGTAATATTTCGATTGGCATCGACTGACGAGGGTGTATGAACTTATAAAATATTACAATATTTACTGCTTCGGTGGCATAGTTGTATTACGGTACGACTGCAATGCTGAGGTCTCGGGTTCGATCCCCGGGGTCGGGCAAGTGATATTGGATTTTTTTATTCAAGTATCAGCCCGGAGTATGAAAATTGTGCCCGATATGCCGATACGCTCGCCTACTATCACATCATGGGAATACGCACGGCGAAAAGTGGGTGCACTAGTTGGGCCTCTGTCTACCCCTTCGGATATAAAAGGCGTGAGTATATGTATGCGTACAATATTAGGCACTTATAAAATATTGTCATAACACAAGCAATTAGCATGAATTTCAATTTAGTAATGTTTGGAGAAGGCGGGAATTATTACGCGGAGTTCGGACTTCAGTTAACAGAAATTCATTATCACATCTAAATTCATTATAACCTAATCACGCTTTACATTGGTTAGTTTGTATGTAATTAAAACACATTATTACCAGTTCAAAACTTTTATTTTATTATATCGATTAAGTACGTTTGTAATCTACAGTAATCGCTTTATTAAAATCTGGAACGAATTTCTACGCCTGTTAAAATAACTCAAAGGTTACTATTTCGAATTCCTTTCCGCGAAACTAATCGTAAACGCCTGCACAGTTAGTTACTATCCGTTCTACATTACAAGAGTTATTTAAGTATAAATAATTATTCCTAAGTTCATTCTTGTTTTCCCGAAGAGGAAGACAGAAATGCAACCTGTGTATTTACATTTATGTACACAGTTATTCATACCAAGCTATTGACGTAGGTATGTGATTTTAAAAATCGGAGTCTGAAACTAAGACGATTGTATTTGGGTCTTTAAATTATCCCAAACACGGTAAATACCATTAAGGAAATTACAATAATATATTTCGCATATAGCAGCTGTATCTCTAAATCTGATCTGTTTAGGGATATTAGTAAGCCGCAGTTAATTTTCCCAGAACAGCTGTGTCCAGTATTACTGTAATAGTTACAAGTTCCGCTTCGGTACTTAATGTTCTCGATGAGGTGGATACTGGGGCTGTATCGGAATGGTTTATTTTGGGATAACTTAGAGTATTCAAAGGGAATAATTATTGTTATTACTGGGATTAAATAGAGTTGCCATGACATAAATGTGTGTACTTTCGTGTTTATTAGATTTAGACCTAATTTCAACATGCTCTGTTAATTGCTTTAATAGCCTGTTAACTGTTTTATCGGACTGTTAAGGTTTTTGAGTGTCTTTTGATTTGTTTTGATTACCTTCCTTAACTAGGCGTTCTTTCATGGGACGCGCAATACTTTAATTCGCGTTAATTTTAATACCCGATTAGCTAACGCCCATTAAATAAGAAATTGGGCCTTGTGGTGTTCAAGTTAATTTATCTTTTACTACTGGGAAAAGTGCACCAACTTCAGGTCTGGGTAGCTTGAGCTCGAACATCGAACATATAAGTAAAACACCACCCACTGAGATATTAAAGAAATAATTCCAAACCTAGAGAAATGTTTTGTTATGTATAGTCAGCCACACAAGTCACTAAATAAAAACACAGCTTAAAATCACCAGATACACTTTTATATTCTGGAATATTTCATTTCTCTTCCCAAAAATAAAATTAAAGCGATTTGCTTTACGTTATATAAAAAAAAAATGTTTTAATTTAACGCGTATAGGTGATTTGAAATGTCAAGAACTTCTTCAACTACTTATGTGCCTGACTGTACCTATGTCTTATTTTTTGTGAAAATTTTAATTCTTAAATCGATATGGTAAAACTCTACATGAATGTGATAAAATTGATGTCAGGGCACATTGGCCACACCTCTAAATAAATTTATCGCCGGATTTGGCTTTCCTTATGGCTTGATTATTATCGTTTCATTCATTCAAATCCAGCTGGTTATGGGAGCGTTTACAAACTATTATATGCATATAAATAGGACGGATGTTCTGAAACTATTCAAAGTTTTTTTGTGTTTATAGAGAAGATGGCGGATTATCCTTTTATAACTATAACATTGGTTTTATATTTTTATGGAATCTTGAAAAAGAAACAGTCGAAGGCGGGACTCGAACCCACGACCTACGGCGGCGGCGGCGAGCGGCGGGTTCGAGTCCTGCCTTCGACTGTTTCTTTTTCAAGATTCCATAAAAATATGAAATCATTATCCAGGCACTACATGGCCATTAACATGTATAAAAAATCATAATATAAAACTATAACATTGTTTTGAAATGAGAAAAAGGTCGGATATCAAAATACCAAACCTAAAAGTTTTCTTATCAAATATTTTATAGCTTAAGCAACTTTGGAACATTCTTCGGTAAATGGTTAGAGCACCTTAGCCGCGCGTTACGTTGTTAAGGACCGATTTGATCGCTTGCTGATAAATACTATCCGTCACATAAATGTATAAACCGACCAAATACTAAAGTCACACTAATCCATGCTCCCAAATAAATGGTAATATAAAAAGTATTATCTACTTTTCTTCTTGGTCGCGTGTTTCATTACTGTAAGTCATGTCTCTGTACTATTTACATTAGCTGTTTAACACGAAATGTGTGAAACAGACTCCTAGAATTGTAAAGTTGAAACGCGCGATAGTTTTTTTTATTGCATTGAAAGACGAGACGAGCATGCCGTTCGCCTGATGATAAACGATACGACCACCCATAAACAGTAGCAACATCATCCTGAGACATAAGATGTTAAGTCTCATTATGACCAGGAGTTACACAGCGTATAATGTCCTTCAAACCGAAACCAACAGTGCATGCACGCGTTTGCTTGCCGGTAGAAATATACATTGCAGTGGTACCCACCCAGACGGACTCTTACATATGAGAGACCAACCACCAGTATAAAACCACATGAGACTAACAAAAGCACATACAGTAGGTAGGTATAAAGTTTTGTGACGGTTTTGCAAATTTTGTCGAGCTTTGAATGCGGTCCAGTAAATCAATCACTAGAATGAATCAGAACAATTGTCTTTAATGTTAAAGCTCCAACCAATTGCAATATAAACGGGGTGTTTGCTACCATTTGTTATCATTAAAATTTTTGTATCGAAGATCGGCAAAATTAAAAACCTGTTACAAAAAATCTGGAAATCAATGCTGGTTTTAGTGTTTTATAATTTTAACAAACCATTTGTAAGTAATTATGCTTGTTGCGATCATGTTATCTATTCAGACAAGACAACACCGAAATCTATTCAGTCATTAATCGCAGCTTCGACCGCAAAACAGACTCTATTATCTTCGCATATAAAAACTTAAATCTAATATACACTAAAAGAGACCAAAGCATAGACCCCCACCCTTTTGTGCTTACCTAATACTTAAATGACCCCATTCCAATATCTATCGTTCAAGATTAAAATCGTCCAAACATCAAGGAATACAAGATCCCTTGTAGGTCGACATTATTGGGCTTCCCTACACGCTACTATAAAAATATCTTTTAGTAATACAGGATTCAGCAGACATACCTAACCAATAATTAGAATATCTAGGATTTGGGTTAGGTTTCTAACACAATGTAATATAAACACTCATGTTCGCTGTTTGTTTCAGACTTGGCTATGGGTATCTTTTCCGCTGAGCTGTTTCTTGTTAGATCTGTTATGGCGGGTATTTACACGAAACAGGGCCAGAGTGGATATTTTAGAAGTAAGTATTACGATATATAATTTTACACCTGCTCTAAAAGGTCATTGTATATTGGTAAATATCTTCGTAAGTACCGAGACAAAATAAAGTGTGTTTATTGATTAGGAAACTGGTTGCCTATAGGATTTGATACAAGGACATCATCGATTGACAGGCTAAAAATGTTACTATTAAATTATAGAGCAATGAGGCTAATTCTAAAATTTATGAATATGTTCCAGGATAGACACAACAATTTTCGGCCAGCTTTAACAATTCACTTTGGAATTCAATTTGGTTAATTCCGATCTGAATGAATCATTGACTCGCGGCAACGGTTTCGAATGATAACCCATAGTTTGCATAATCCTCTTACGTCGCTGACAATATTGTTTCACGCCCATACAATTACAATACTATGTGATTGTTTGTACTACAAACTATAGAGTTTATAATGTAATATTACTATTATATGGAAAGACAATACCTATATAGATAGGTATTGTCTTTCCATATAATAGTAATATTACATTATATTTCTTGATTACGGTCATTAATAAGTAGATAGACAGCGTTTATTACAATAGTTAATAGTGGTCTATTTTATCATTAACTTCAAAAATTATAAGCCCGCCAAACGTTGCAATTTGCATTGTAGAGCTAATAATTACGTCCGGCGAATTGTTGACAAATTAAGTGATTCAACAACGTAAAGAGACGAGTAATGTTTTTATGAGAAGCTTTTGCTCATGACGCTATCCGCCACAAGTATTTGCATTGGTCCAGTAAAAATGTTTATTTTTTGGCAAAAGGTAAGCGTAGCTTCATGTTCACTAATCACTACTGGCTATCGCCAAATTATGTATGCGCTACCGTTATTTTAAGCAGCATTCGGAATTCGAAAAGAGAACACTTTTATTAGGACTTTCAACAATTTCAGTGACGATATACCTCCTTAAAGAATCATGCCGGTAGTGCCGGCTAATAAAATTGACAATACTGGTTGGCTCTATCACTTTAAAAATTTTGACACGATTTGAACTGGACTGAACATTTGTAACAGCTGCATTATTTTTCTGATTTACAAAATATCTTTATCAAGTAAAAACCCTATACTCAAAATTTCATCACCCCCAAAGACATTCAACAGTATGGTTAGTTAAGAACTCTGATTATCCCTATTTTATCTCATCACCCTAAGACAAACTAGTAAATATTGCAAAGCATTGAATCCGCCTATGCACGTTTGTGTACAGTCAAATAAATAAATATTAATGTACTGTTTCATTAGGTAAGTCACATGTCAGGCCGCACTATCAGCCTGTGTCTGAGCTGCCCGCACGAGCAGTTCACATGTCGCGCGGGTCAGTACGTGCTGCTGCAGTGCTTAGACGCCTCGCTTATAGAGTGGCATCCGTTCACTGTTGTTAAGGTGAGCGGTATATTTAACGGGTTAAAATGTAAGGTACGGTTCCGAACGTGACTACTGCGGAAATGTCGCTGATCGCATGAGTCTAAAGACAGCATTCATTAGTTAGGGTAGAGAAAAACCGAGTTGGTTACATAGTTTCTGAATTTGTGGTGTAATAATATGTGTCAGCACTTCGATTGCAACTTTTTCATCATCCGACATTGTAGATGGAAATAGGTATATTTGGATAGCACCACAGTTTCGTGTTTAGTTTACCATGCCAGCAGAACAATAAAAAAAATAATCGCCTGTTTTAATTAATTAATCTAGAATGATATATTATGATTATAAAAGGAGTGAATGATAATGTCATAATTTTCAGGTTCCTACATCAAGCCAAAGAAATTTTGTAGTATGGATAAGAGTGAAAGGTGATTGGACTGAGGCGCTAGAGAAGTTGTTGATAGAAAAAGGAATTAATAAATTAAGGTGAGACTATCTGATAACTGCAGATCAAACAAAAAACATATTTTCTAACTAGCAGGTAGTGACAATGATCAAGTAGTTATTTCACGATGTCTCTTGTCCTCCTGTCAACATAAAACCAGCCAAAAATATTAGGTATTGCTATGCTCATCAAAAGAGGATTGTGATAGCGATGCTGTTGACGGTGATGATACTAATGATGTTGGTAATGATAACGATGACGGTAATGATATTTTTTTTTCAGTATATTAGTAGACGGTCCGTTCTCCAGCCCGATGGAGAGTGTGGGCTGCAGCGATGTCGCGATATGCGTAGCGGCTGGAGTGGGCATCACGCCATTCGTAACTACATTACATCACATGTTAATGTAAGTGATGTTTGCTGTAGATAAGTTAAATATTTGTATGCTGGATGTAGGTCTTGGTCATTCAATGATTTGGTATCTCAATTAAATATCATTTAATTGAAATTTACGGGTGGTAAGTCTCTCATATGTAAGAGTCCACCTGGGTGGGTACCACCGCAATGTCTATTTCTACCGCCAAGTAGCAGTGTGCATGCACTGTTGTGTTTCGATTTGAAGGACATTGTAGCCAGTGTAACTACTGAACATAATGAGACTTAACATCTTATGTCTCAAATGACGAGCGCCGTAGAATGCCACACAGTACTTTGTAACTCAAGGTGCTGTATGGTGTTACTACTGTTTATGGGCAGTCGTATCGCTTACTATAACCAGGCGAACGGCACGCTCGGCTCGACATTCAATGCCATAAAAAAAAATATAGTGTAAGAAATAATATAATAGAAGGAGAATAAAATTTTAATAAAGAAGTTTATTACCATAACTTAAATGTATGTTCCTCAGGTCCCCGAGAAGTCGACAGCCAGGTCGCATACATCTCTTATGGATAGTACGACACGAGAAAGAGCTAACTTGGCTCGCAGACCTAGCCAACAAGACTTTACTTCAACTACGAAACGCCAATAGACCTGACAGATTACATCTCGAGCTCTACGCCACAAGTAGAGAAACCACTCTTAATCACATAATAACAGTCAACGAGAAAGGTCGACTTTCTCACCTCTTAGATAGAGTCGATGAGAAAAATGGGCTTTCACATAAAATCGATGTTGATGAAAAAGCGACTCTATTGACGCCTAATTTGAAAAGGTCGTATAAAGATGGTAGAGACGATGAATATGACGTGGGGAAGGAATATCCGCTCCTCGGATGTAGAGTCAGGCGAGGCAGGCCGCATTGGGATAGAGTTTTCGGCTATTGGGTTCATTTATATCCCGAGTGAGTATTTTTTACATTTATTAATTACAGCAATATTTATATGGGCCTTGGGTTTTGTGAAACTACGTGTCTTCATTAATTCTGTTTATGTTCACGTTTTTTATCTGTGTGTATGATAAGCATAAGCAAGATCAATTTACAATAAAGGAATAACAAGACGTGTAGCTTTTGATGTATTAAGTACATCAATGCGTGTAGCACATATTATTATCAAATTTTAGGTACATAATTTTCATTTTTTGAAAGTTAAAGCTCTATAGAACCAATGAGATATTTTCTTTTGAAATAAAAATCACCACATAAAAATGATTACTCTGAAGTCACCCTGATAAGGGCAGTAAAGCCCCCGAAAAATGTTGAACAGCGTTAGAACGTACAGGTACATGTAATTAAAAGGAGTCATTAAGGGATCAATAGCTACTTTTATTCAAACGTTCTCGAGGCCGAACACCAACCCGATGGACAAACCAGATTAATTCATGGAACTTGGTGGCAGACGTCTGTCACCAAGTTCCATAAAATAGTCGAAGATGCGATTAACAGAAAGCGGTGGAGACAAATAATACACTCTAAATGTGGTACATCCAATGATGACCACGATCCTCAGTCATGACGTACCAACTACAGAGAGCGAGAGAGGGAGAGAGAGAGAGAGAGGGTGAGAGAGGGGGGGAGAGAGAGGGAGAGAGAGAGAGAGGGAGAGAGAGAGAGGGGGAGAGAGAGGGAGAGAGAGGGAGAGAGAGAGGGGGAGAGAGAGGGAGAGAGAGAGAGAGAGCTACTTTTATCATGTTACTTATTACTCCGTATCTATACACTAACTTATTTGTTTTTTATTTTTATTGCAGGAATCATCTGGATATTTACTGCTGCGGCCCAAAGAAACTAGTGAAGTCGTTACGAGAGAAATGTAAAGAAGTTTCTCGTGACACTAAAACTAAATTCACCTTTGTCCACGAGGGCTTCTCGTAATCACATTGTAATAAATATATCGCATTTATAACCGTTTATTTGTGGTTTTATTTAATAATTGCAATTTACGTAATGACTGTATCAGTGAGTTTAAGGACTTTTAAGTTTTATAAGGTGAAACCATTAGGTCGATTTTTAAGTTTAATTACATTATTCTGAAAATTAAATATTTAATTAACCTCTGACATAAATAACCTCTAAAAAATCAAATGTATTTGTTTCGTCGTTTAACTTTATTAGTACCCACCTATTTTTTTTTGTTAATGGCCCTACTGCCAGTAGCCTGACGCGAGTCTGCTTTTCTGGCCACACCGGTCTTTAGGGGAACGCAGAAGGCGCTCGCAACCCTTTGAATTAAGTGACCATGCTGAGGGCAATCCACTAACGAGTTACGAACCTCGGCTCAGGACGGCCACTGAGAGAAGCTGAGACATCAACGATTAGGGAAAGATTGTTTTTTAGGCCTAATCCTATTAGATTGTATTGTCATCGGCACGCGGGCCGGAACTGCTAGGGTGGGTGACGGGGAGCGCGGTGAGGTCCTCGACGGCGAGGACGGAACTGCGGTCTTGTGGAGTGTTGGAGTTTCAAGAACTCGTTCTTACGGTGGATGGCCAGAGTGATTTCGTCCTCTGGATCGGTTAGTACGGGACGTGGCCTTCTCCATTTGGCACGGTGGAATGGAGTATATATTGACGCTTTACGAATTAACGTGTTTGGTTGATTTACCGCCCGATCGAAGTAGCGTCTGCTGGCCTTTAGCATGAAATGCCTGATGGTCGGCATGTTGGTGTCCACGTGGAGGATGCGGTTGCGAACGTACCACGGGGCACCAAGAGCATGTCTGAGCATTCTATTTTGTAAGACCTGCATACGCTGAAAACGAGCAGGCGGTAAATGGGCGAATACGGGCGATGCGTACGTCATGATAGGTCGAATGCAAGTCGTAAAGATCAATCTTGTTGCGGATTGACATTTTACTTTTCCTGTTGAGCCAATGCAATTGGCCCATCGCGAATTCGGCTCGCGCGCGTAAGTACCCACCTATTTACCAATATTTTCACGCTAACTTCGTCGCGTTGGGGGCTCGCTAAAGAAGTATTTTTATCTCCCCGGCTCGGGGTTCGATTCCCGACGCAAGGATACATGGATCAAAATATTATTAGGAACTTATAATAAAGACGACACACATATTTTTTTTTGTTTTAGAGGGCTTTGTGTAGGGGTTTACTTAAAATATTTTTTCTAATTTCATATTTTATTAAATTACTATTTTCTTTGCCATGGGGCCTTGATCACCACTTTTCTAATACTAACTTAAAATAAACATCTACTCTATGAGGCTACTCTTATGAGCCCAAACAAGCTATATCTGCTGTAAATGGCTAAGAAGTTGACTATCCCGCAGACTACTAGATGTTACATCAGCTCAAGGGTAACATTATCCTATACTGACGATACTTAAAAATTACGTCAAGTAATATTGACATGTATTAGGTATCAATTCAACCATCAAGCAAACAATGTAAGCTGTACAATAGCAGGCAGCATAGGTTTAGCCCTTCGCCGAATCCTAATGGAATAAAAAAAATGTCTATGAACATCTGTGACAGTAAATGTCAATGTCAAAATGAGAAACGAAAATATGTCAACTTAAATTTGGTCGATGTGACGATTTCGAAAAACAAAATGAGTATAAAATTGGACCCTACTACCACGGAGGCCTATCAAAGCCTTTTTTCAAAACTTGAAAACCCTGATATAACCTACCAGAATTTTGTAAAAAGGCTTGCGAAATACCATTTTCAAGTGAAAGCCATAATACAAGTAAGTTGCCGAGACTTTTCGCTATTCTTCTAGAATAATGTAAAACATACGTCTTAACTTGCTATGGAAGCAATAAAACTTTGATGCTGTAAAGTTTTACGATAATAGGGAAGAATAATTTGCCTACAGGTTTACGAAACAATAATGATTATTTCATTCAGTATATTTTAGTCTGCGGGAAAATCAGGTCGGAGCGTTCTATTTATGTTGAAGTTTTATTTTTATATTGTTTGGTGTTTCTCATTACACCTGTCACATTAGAATAATTTTTAAAACAAGTGTACCTTTACTTTGATATTATTCAAGTTCATATCAAAATTTTAATCAGTTTTCATTGAATAAATAGTTTCCTTTCACATACAGTAGCAGTGTAAAATGGTGGCTTTGCCTTTGCATATTTACCCATGCTCTAAACAGTTTGAATATTCATAAAAAGTACCTTCTACTAAATGAAAATTAATAATACAATTTTCTTATAGCTTACACATTGCTTGTGATTTCATTATAGGATATATTAGAATGCAGGGATTCAATGGAAACTCTGAACGAACTCAATGAAAAGGGAAGGGCGAAGATAGGTCAAATAAGAGAGGAGATGGAGTCATTAGAATTGTATGGAAAGGACAACTGTGATCCCAAATATGATGTGGAAGTGGAGGCACAGAGGCATCAGCTAGCCAAGTAAGGATGCATTAAATGTTATTCACTGATGATTTTAACATAGTTCTATTTACCATACCAGGCCTGTATTATATACTGCCCATTGCTGGGCACTGGCATCCTTTACTACTGAGAGGGTTTAGACCTTAGTCTACTGTGGACCGTATGATCGTTTGCCCCTATATCATAAAAAAAAGACCATGCGGGCCTAGTGCAGGTTGGCAGACTTCACATACCTTCGAAATTCTTATAGAGAAATCAGATATGCAGGTTTCCTCATAATGTTTTTCAATCACTGTTAAAGCAGATTTTAACATCTTAATCTATTTAATAAAACTGAATTCTGACTGTCTAATAAAATATGTATGGCTTAAACTAGTGGCTCTAGAAGCCTGAACATTCAAAACATGGTCATTGACATAAATAACATTGGACACATATCATGTCACCCCAGCTGTGTTATATTAATTTCACTTCAACAATGTATTTAGTTTTTCTCTTAAATTTTCAGTCTTTTAAAGGAGTTTAAAGAAGCCAACATAACAAGTTTGTTTGCCATAGAGAAAGTTCAAAGGGAAGAGTTGTTGAAGGGTGATGGGGAGGAATCTACCCTGAGGCAGAGGAAGAAGAAAGCCGATAGGGATGAGTTACTTAAAATGTCTTCAGGTATGTAATAGTTATTCTGTTTATTGCATACTAGCTTTTGCTTGAGGCTCCGTCTATGTGGAAAAGTTTTCCCAGATAAAAGTCTCGCTTTACATGTTCCTGGGATAAAAAGTAGCCTATGTTACTTCGGGATAATGTAGCAATCTAATAGTGAAAGGATTTTTGAAATATGTTCCAATAGTTTTTGAGTTTGTTCGTTACAAACATACAAAGGTATAAATCTTTCCCCTTTATAATATTAGTATAGATTGAACCACAATGTTATTTTGTTAAGTTCTTTTAACATATAACATAGTATTTATATTATAAATTGAAGTTTCTAAAGACACTTGTAAGTTTTTTGAAGTCGATTATGACTAGATGAAATTTACAAAGATAAACTCCAGGATAAACCTATAGGTTCTTATTATCAAGTTTTATCTCAAAAAGTGCACGGTGGCTGAACAGTGACCGAAACCCAATACAGAATTATAAATGAAAAGCTTATGATGAGCAATTGTCTACAATTCCAGGTGTAACTGAGCAACTTCTATCAATAAGTAGGCAACTAGCTGACACAACACAGCGGAGTCAAGTCACATTGGACAGCTTGGTGTCGTCCAGTTCTACTGTTCACGTATGTAGTGTTTTTATATTGATTACTAAGATATAATAACATAAGTGGTGAAGGGCAAACACTTTAAAAAAGAATGGCAGCTTTTTGCAGCAAATAAATCGACGGTCCCATAGAACAAAGTCGTATATGCAAAATGAAGCTTTTCAGAAGAGCGCTTTGAAAGTCTAAGTTAATTGTGAAAATCACAAGTTATACATGAACGAAACATTATATTCTATAGGGTTCAGTAACAACTTTGAACCTAATGTGTGAAAATAGCACTAATTCCACATGAATACAAACTTACGACTTTCAAAGTGCTCTACTGAAAAGCTAACATTTTGCATATACGACTTTGTTCTATGGGACCGTCGAAATTAACACTCTCAAGCGACTGTACAAGTTGGTTTTAAGTTTAAGCAAGTTTTCGTTTTCATTTGACTGAATTTTTACTTAGAAAACCACAATTATTACTGCAATTTTGTTTTGTTTTATATTTGACATTTTATTGAATAAGGCGGAAGTCATAGGTCAATATTTTTTTCTTTTTAGGGAACACAATCGGAGCTTCAAAATACGGCCAGCACCATCTCACAGTCAAGCAAACTCCTCAGCAAATATGGACGAAGGGAGTTCACCGATAAAGTTATAATGTTTTTTGCATTCCTGTTCTTTTTGGCTGTGTGTCTCTATATTGTGCAGAAGAGGCTGTTTTAAATATTTGTATGACGTCACTGTAAAATTTTAAGTTAATTTATTATGAAATAAATATTTTTTTATAGACAAATATGATGATTATTAATAATTATTTACTGGTGTTAGATCTCTTGTAAAGAAAAGAAAGAAAGAAAGAAAACATTTATTGGCCACAAATTGGGTGGTGACAATTTAACAATGATAAAACAACCAGAACGGAGACAATAAAAAGAGTAATTAAAAGAAAAAAAAAACAAAATTAGATTTAAACAAGGATCCACCACGTGTGGACGGTATATGTCCCACCACAACAGAGCCAAAAGGTTCTAGATCAGCATAATGCCAAACAATAACTTGTTTGGCGCTGAATTTGTATGTGCGGGGCCGTCTGGGCAAGTACCACCGCAATATTTATTTCTACCGCCAAGCAGCATTGTGCATGCACTGTTGTGTTTCGGTTTAAAGGACATTGTAGCCAGTGTACCTACAGTGTAACTACAGGACGTAATGATACTTAACATCTTATATCTCAGGAGGACGAGCGCATTGAAATGCCACACAGTACTTTGTAACTCAAGTTACTGTGTGATGTTGCTACTGTTTATGTGCGGTCATATCGCTTACCATCAGATAAACGGCATGTTCGTCTTATTCAATGCCATAAAAAAAACATACAATAACAAACAGCAGCGTGCATGCGTTGTTCCAGTTTGGGCTAGGTATATCTTAGCCAGGGTAATTACTGGGCATTCATCAACATCAGCCTATATTTTTGTACACTACTGAAGATATGCCTTGTCCAATTCGCTCCATTTTACCCGGTTTTCGGCCTGTCGCATCCAGTTTCTGCCAGCGACCTATCGCAAATCGTCACTCCACCTGGCTGGAGGGTGCCCTACACTACGCTTGCCGACTTGCTGTCTCCACTCAAGAACTCGTTTACTTCAGCGGTCGTCGGTTCTTCGACAGATGTGACCAGTCTACTGCCACTTCAGGTTAGTAATCGTGTGCGCATGTCCGTGACTTTGGTTCTCAGTCGGATAACCTCACTACGAAATTTATCCTTCAGAGAAACTCCGAGCATAACACGTTCCATAGTGCGCTGAGCGACTTTGAACTGCTGGAGCAGAGCAGTGGGTTGAAAGCTCTCGTTGTCAGACATTGTGGTAGAAGTGACGAGACTGGGCATTATGAGACATCATCTCTCAGTATTATGTAGTTCAAAGATCTACGGTGTTGCTACAGTTTATGGGCGTTCGTATCCCTTACGATCAGGCGAGCGGCTTGCTTTCTCGTCATGCAGATTCTTCATAATTATGTTGATAAATAATAAAATTGAATAAACAATGTTGGGTATTTTGTCTATTCGTTGAAATTATAGAGTAAATTAATTTCGAACGACGGTATACAACTAGTCTTAGGGAGTCACCGAGGCGCACTGGATATAAGTCTGCATTTATCTAGTAGTAGATTTAAATAAAATAAAGTGTGTCAGTGTTTTTAAATATTTCTTGAATGTTTTTACATTTATTATAAATATTTCTACATTTATGGTTACAATTATTGATGGTTTTTTTAAAGTGACAACCGAGGTGAACGACCGTCGATCAGTAAATGACCTTGCCATCTTAATTTTAATTCTGTCTACGAAAAATACGTAGATTATTATAGATAACACATACATGCGAATTAATAATGAAAACGACAACAATATTTACTGATTACACTGTTAAAGACAGATAAAGAACAGACGAGACTGTAAGAAATCGATGCAGACTAATTCCTTATAAGTTTAACAAAAATTATATTAAATATTATATGTCAGATATTTAATTTACTATTCTCGTTAACGTTTAACGATAGCAACCATACGTTAGGTATAAAGCTATATACATTAATCATTATACTCCCGGTTCGGTGCCGGATGCGGCATCCGAGTCGGGCAGAGTGATATTGGGTTTATTGGTAAATATCAGCGCGAAGTATTTGTTCTTGATATGGCGATCCCTGGTACGTTCACCCGCTGCACGGAACACACTTGAAGAGACTCTACCTACCTTTTCAGGAATAAATACGTGATCCGTTTTGATTTTTAGCCGACTACGGCGAAGCCAGGAAGGGTAATGAGTTTATTGATAATTATTTTTATAATGCTGAATCATTAACTATAAACCTTACATTTATAAGGTTGCTTTTATGTAAAGGCATTACACACACACACTCACGCCTGTTATCCCCGAAGGGGTAGGCGGAGACGCAACTAGTGCACCCACTTTTCGCCATTATTCCGTCCCATGATGTGATAGGGGGCGAGCCTATCGCCATATCGGGCACAAATTCCAGGCTCCGGGCTGATACTGAACAGAAAAAACTCAACATCACTTTGCCCGACTCGGGGATCGAACCCGAGACCTCAGCTTTGCAGTCGTACTGTAATACAACAACGCCACCGAGGCAGTCATTTAAAGGCATATTAGCGTAGTTGCAGAGCAGGTAGAGTAGAAACGAATTGTATTAAGATTTTGTAAAATATAGAGACAAGTGCATTGATCATATACTTTAGAACAAGTGCTTGGCGTTTTGTCGAAATATGGAAATTAAAGAAACTGCATCTCAAGCCAGTCTTAATCCACTGACGTTTAAAACAAGGTCTGATGCTGCGTGTTAATCTATCTTGTAAAAATAGCTTGACCTTCATTATTGTGTACACGATGCTTAATTATAGTAACTTAATTACCTTGGCCTATGGCAGCGACTATATAGCCCTATGTAGTCGCTGGCCTATGGGTATTATGAGTTAAGATATAGTATTTTTGTATTATAAGTTTAATTTATATTCTAACTAAACTGGATGGACAATCAATTAAAGGCGGCATAGGCATACAATCTACGAAGGTGTAGAAAAACTCTTGAGATGTTTTATTTCGTGGTATCAAGTGTATTTTATATTCTTGTTTTAAACTACTTTATAGAAAAAAAAATCTTTAGCTTCCAGACATAAATTCCGGAAGCATGATAGCGCCTTAATTATATAGAGATAGACGGTTTAATTGTATAGAGATTTATAAGACTTGACAAGGAAAATCAATCTCGTGGAATAATAATGTATCTTTCCACAATAAGTAGCGTTGTTTTAAGTTAATTGAAATTACGTAACTACGTAGTTTTTACATGTTCATAAAAACCATTACCGAGTTCTGCTTTGTTTTTTTTACGCGGAAGATTTGTTCCGACAGTAATGAGATCTGCAAATTGCTTTAGATTTATTTACCTATAATTACATACATATACACTCACGCCTGTTATCCCCGAAGGGGTAGGCAGAGGCGCAACTAGTGCACCCACTTTTCGCCGACATTCCGTCCCATGATGTGATAGGGGGCGAACCTATCGCCATTTCGGGCACAAATTCCAGACTCCGAGCTGATACTGAATAGAAAAACTCAATATCATTTTGCCCGACCCGGGGATCGAACCCGAGACATCAGCTTTGCAGTCGTACTGTAATACAACTACGCCACCGAGGCAGTCTACCTACCTACCTTACCTATAATTATTACAGTTTATTTATTCTTGTAAGTAATTTGTAATGTTGATGTAATATATTGTTTAAATATAAAGCCCTATAGTCGCAAGATCTTTTATAAAAGTGATCTTAAGTATATTTGAAAATAATTATTGTCCTCTGCTGTGCAATCCTCATTGTGACATTTCTATTATTTTTTCCTGTGATTATCGTATTAAAATGTGTCACTACTGTATACTCGGGACTTTCCTAGACTCTAGTGATAACAAGTTACTAAATCAAATACAAGATATTATGTACCTACTAGGGGTAAAGGAATTTCCGTACACCCAGAATATGTTGAGTACTTAAGTACCTAAATAATAGTTTGATATAAAAACTACCACACTAAGCAATTTAGGTCTACATAGAAAGTACTATAAAGATAATTATTTAGAACAAGTATGCAATTCGCAACATGACGTGCAATCTACACGATGGACTTAAATAAAATTGTCGTAGGTTTGTTCACATCGCAATGTAACGAAATAGGAAAAACATTTTTGTCAGGCGGTACAAGGACCAAATACACATTAAATTATATTTTATTTACAAAATGAATGTTGTATATGAGAAAGACCATGAACATAAAGTATAAGTAGTGATAGAATTGATTACCTACTTACTGCTTTCGATGTATCCTTACAAAAGTCGAGCATGGTTATAAAACTTTTATACTTATTTGGTAATATTTATATTCGTTATTCAGTTGTAAACCTAACAGGAAGGCTCAAAATATATCGTTTAATATTAAGTATATTGACGTCGCGCAGGTTGTTCTATTTATATCGGCACAGTTACAAGTGCTTTTCGGGGCTCGGATATATGTGAAATGACCTCTGTGCGATTCATCAGCGTATAGCTATACCGGCGGTCAGCCGTTAGTCAGTCGACGGGCAACTGTGTCGCGATATTTACTTATATCTTTCCTCTGGCGTTCATAAACACTATTTAAATGTTTCGTGAAATAACGCTTGTAATTTTGCTATTGCACAATGTTTTCGCTTTTAATATTCTCGCAATTGTGTCCTTGCCGCTTCGGAGTCACTACATGGCCTTCAAGCCGTTTTTCCGTGAACTTGCAAACAGAGGGCACAATGTGACTGTGATCAATAACTTCCCTGAGGCAGAAGTTATTCAGAACATGAAGTTCATTGACATCGAAGCTCCGTTCATAGCAACGCTACCGACGATGGATTACTACGAAACAACAAGTTCGTCGTTTCTACATCTCAATGGTTTTATGCGACATTTGCCGCGCTCGGCGGGCTACATTAGAATTGACTGCGAAACTATATTGAAGAATGACAAAATAAAACAACTCATGGCAAACAATAAATACGACGTGATTTTCGTGGAGTTGTTTGAGAGCGACTGTGGGCTCGCGTATGCTATGCATATGTCGGACGCTCCTGTTATTGGCATAAAGTCACATGTGCTTTTACCGACGGCCTATCCGCAACTCGGCTTACCATTCAACTTCGCATCGGACGCTCACTATCGCTCCAATATGGGAGTTAATCCACCACTACGGCAGAAACTTGAGAACTATGTCATAAACCTACTAGAATACGCGAGGATGTGGTATATAAACAATATGATCAATCAAATGTTTAACGAATATTTTCCAACTAAACGTATAGATTTGGTAGAAGGATCAAAGGAGAGGCTCAAAATGGTGTTCGCGTATCAACATTTCTCGGTGACTGGAGCGAGGCTCTTAGCACCTCAACTCCTGGAAATTGGTGGAATTCATATCGGGAAACCAAAACCTGTACCAAAGGTAAATGGGCATGTTGACTTCTAAGAAATATAACTACGTATCTTGTAGTTTATAAATTAAAGGGCAAACACATACCAATCTAACAATGATAAATATTTGTAATAGGTATAAGGTATACCTATAATAGATAGCGGGAAACGACTGCGATACTAGAACACTAGTAATTATAAACACTACAGCATTGTGTACAAAGTTTCTGATTACAATTACGTTGTTTCATTGAATTATTCATTCTATACACTCAATATCTATTATTAGGTACTTTTTCGTTATGCTCTACAATTTATTATTAATTCAAAATAGTTGAATGTTAATTGTCCATATTGTATTGAAGAGTTAGAAGGTACTTGGAGGTTCTTTTGCCAATACCTACTACCTACTAGCCTCGAATTGGTATATTATAAAGTAAAAACATTGTCTTCTTCTTAGGTAGCGATTATAAACTATCGTAAGTATTTTACCGTTTGAATCTGACCCTGCTGTAACCATAGTGTAAGGAAGTGGGCTTCGAAATTTAAAAGTAATTTTCTTTTGAAGGGCATAGAAAAAATCTTAGCTAATGCAAAACACGGCGCTATCTACGTAAGTTTTGGGACTTATTTGAAACCATATTCAATGTCAGAGAAGAAATTGCAGCAATTCCTCACAGCGTTCAGTCGGATGCCGTACACATTTATTTGGAAGATAGATAATATCACAATCCCCGTAGGCTATAATAATATACACATTGGTAGTTGGTGGCCACAATTGGATATTTTATGTAAGTGCAATTTTTTATTTTTGTAAAAGGGATTAGTCCAAGATCCATGATAAATTTTTGCACTTGATTACTATCAAGCTCCTATAAATTTTCCGTGAGTAGCTTAATTTTGATGAGACGCCCAACAGTTTCCTGTACGAAAACTCTCGATTGAGGTAGGTAATGGAGGCAGCAGGGATAAAATATCTTGATTTGATGATTTTGAAAAAATATAACTAACTGTTTTTTTGTGTTAATTCTGATGATAATTATCTACATTATTCGAAATAATATTTGTCCTACAAAATGTATGGTTTGATCAGAGTCCTTCCAACATGTAATAATTACTAACCGGATGATTTTTTTTTCTTAGTTAATATTTATATAATTTAACAGTCATATTGTCCTACTAATTGCGTGATACGTTATCCCGGTTCTACGCCTACGCCCAGAAATTGTTTATACCACAACACCATTTTTTTCATTATTAACTGTAGCACAAAAATATTACGTAACTAGCTTTTGCCCGCGGCTCCGCCCGCGTTAAAAAGTTTTTCCGGGATAAGAGTCCCGCATTATGTTTTCCCGGGATAAAAAGTAGCCTATGTGTTAATCCAGGATATGATCTATCCGTGTGCCAAATTTCATCGAAATCCGTTCAGTAGTTTTTGCGTGAAAGAGGAACAAACGTCCATACATCCAAACATCCATACATTCTTAGAAACTTTCGCCTTTATAATATTAGTAGGATAAGTGAGCGATAATTCAGGGAAGACACACGTAATTTTTTTTAATAAACATCAGCGGTGTGTGCCCTTGGGTTTTGAACCTGCGAACATTCGTCTCGGCAGTCCGTTCCACTCCCAACTAGGCTATCGCCGTTTGATAATATTCATATTTGCCATCAATTATTGTCCATCCAAATTTTTCTGGTAATTTTTACGAGAGGCACCGTATGTGTGCGCCATACATTGCAGATGAATGCAGTTCTTTTAATTTGTTGCAACAATTCTTGTTTTGCTGTTCAATAACTAGTTGTGGAATGCAAGTATGTAAAATTTTTAATACTTATATCTAATATTTTAAGTATGTCAACTATATATTGTAGATAGATTGTCAATATCACAATTCACAATCCTTTTGTAATTATAACACCATTTACAGAATAAAGATCCATGACAGGAAATTGATTTTATTGCACTTTTTATCTATAAGGTTTACGATTCGCGCGCTTTTGCGCCATCTTTTTGCCCACTGCATAAGATTGAATTTCGCATGATGGAATTTGACACCTCGGTGGTTAGGGTGCTTTGAAAGGTTAATGACTTCGTTATCGAGACATATTGGAAGGAGGGACTCTTTGATAAAACCATATATTTTGTAAGACAAATATTTTTTCGAATAATTTAGATAGTTTTATCGTCAGATTAAAAAAAAAAAAAAACAAGTTACTAATAATTTTTTGGGAATCAACATACTTTATCCCTGTTACCTCCTTAGCTTACCACAGTTGACAGAGAGATATTAAATCGGAAGAAATCATATGACCGTGAATTACTTAACTTAAATAAAATTATAATATCGGCCACTTTCCGTCTAATTTCAAGAGATTCCATCTTAAAATGCGATAGGCTTGACGGATAATCAGGTCGATATGGACACGTGATAACTTTATAGGATAAAAAACGTGTAAAATTGTGTTGGACGCGTCCAATCCTGTCAGTATATACCTTGTACATTGGGTTCCATATTGAGTAAAATATTTAAAACAAAATACTAAGTATTACATATTTGTTTTAAATATTTCTTGACGTCTGCTATACTTAGCAGGCAATGTGCCATGGGGTCGCGGATTCAAACCTCGCTTCAAGATAATTGTTTATTTGATCCTACAGCATTGTATTCAGACGTATTCAGATGACGCTCTATAACTTGTTCCTGCTCTTGGCCGGTATTTTGCCCCTCGGAACAATTCCTGAATGTACTTCTGCTATAAACAAAACAAGCAATAAATCAGTCTAATTATTTTCCAGGTCATCCCAAGGTCCTAGGTTTCGTATCTCACGGTGGCATGCTCAGCATATCAGAGTCGGCTCATTGCGCAAAGCCTATGATCACGGTGCCATTCTTCGGAGACCAGTTCTCGAATTCTGCTGCTGTTAGAAATGTTGGTTTGGGGAAAACTTTATATCTAAGTGACGTCACTGCGGAGAACCTGGTCGCAGCTGTACAGCATTTGACTTCAGACGAGTAAGTATTTATTAACGTTATGTTGGTTAGGTTGTGGGCTGAGAGGTCTTAGATTCGATTCCCCAACTCTCGCATATAAGGAATTTACCAATCAGTAAAGTAGTAAAAGAATATAATATCAAGAGTTAAGAGATGTTTTGGAATACATACAGGTATATTATGTAGCGATGTCTCTATGAGAGTAAATACACATCGAACACTATGTAGAGATCTTGCTGCCGTGGAGCCGAAATTGGTAAACCGCTATGGATACATTATTTTTGTTCACACCTTAAATAGAGTAGGTATTATGATATTAAATTATAATATATATTTTTACACTCGCTGACTGCCTCGGTGGCGTAGTTGTATTACAGTACGACTGCAAAGCTGAGGTCTCGGGTTCGATCCCCGGGTCGGGCAAAGTGATATTGAGTTTTTCTATTCAGTATCAGCTCGGAGTCTGGAATTTGTGCCCGATATGGCGATAGGCTCGCCCCCTATCACATCATGGGGCGGAATAATGGCGAAAAGAGGGTGCACTAGTTGCGCCTCTGCCTACCCCTTCGGGGATAACAGGCGTGAGTGTATATGTATATGTATGTATATATTTTTAGGATGCAGCAAAATGCACGAAGAATTTCTAGAATGTGGCACGATAGGCCGCAGCCTGTTATGGATAGCGCCATCTATTGGACGGAGTATGTAGCGCGGCACGTTCAAGCGCCGCCTTCGTTGCCTTCCAAATTCAACACCTGGTTCGAGAATTCGCTACTAGATGTCTATGCTATACTTTTGGTACTATCGTTGGCGGTATTTTTAATATTGTATTTATTTTGTAAGATTTGTAAATTAATTGTAATAATGGTATACAAAATGGTATTTAGACTGCCTAAAGGCAAGAAAGAATAATTAATTATTTTTTTTTGAAAGTATGTAATGTTAAATATATGATGGTTATTTATTATTAGCATAATGATGTTTGATGCGAAATATGCGCGATAAATAAATATTGTGACGCGATTTAGGGGGGGACTAGCACATAAAAGCTTTTGTATTGAGTTGTGCAATGTGCCTTCAGTTGGGTGGATTCTAATTTTCATCGGGGTTTTTAGCCTCCATCCTCCAGTTGATACTTTATGTAAGTTGAAAATGCTTACATGAAATACAAAATGTTGTGATTATGCGTAATACTATTTTACTCCATAGAGAGTGGGCAGAGGCGGAACCAATGCACCCACTTTTCGCTGAGCGTAACCCGTTTCATTATGTGACAGGGTGCGCTTAGGTGCGAGCCCATTGCCATATTGTCTATAAAAATGTGAGTCTACTTAAAAATTCAGGTTTGTAACAATTCTTAAGAACAACAAAAAAACTAGATTACGGCGTTTATGGCTGTCTTTCTCTATATGGAATAATTTCAATCCAAATTTGTATTGTTTTTCCACCTCAGTCAGAGGATCGAGTGATGAATAGAAATGGTTATTGTTTTGTGGTTATACACAAATTGAACCACCGAATTGCAATAAAATGCTTATTGGCCAACATACAGAAATGTATTTCTATTAGAAAATTAGATGGTACAATGATCGCTCGGATGATGCTATACTCCCGAGTGTCGACATTAGGCTGTAAGACTGTGCGACACCATAACCGTTCCCATCTCCCAGTGGTGGAAGCGATAATGCGTTTCTTCGCGCGAAAAAAAGAGTGTTACATAACAATGTTTGCCCCCAATTTATCCTGTATATCCCTATTAATATTACCCGTTATGGATATACGGCTACGTGCCATCGTCACGTGTAAACGTATCGTGAGGTCATGAAGGCCGTCTAGCGTCTGCCGGCTGCGCGACCCTGGACGTCGACCTGGCGCGTACGCAAGTCCCTTGGACATCCCCACTTCCTTGTATAGGAGTATGGAAAAATTCAGATTGTCTGAGAAATACAGTCAGGTGGACTTTACAAATTACAATCTCGTAACAATGTGAATGAACCTCAACGGGAATTAATGTGGGATCAATGTCAGGAGAAATCGTAGAAATGGACCAATTAGAATAAAGTTTGGTCATATAGCCATAGAATACACACTGGATACATGTTAGGCAATAAATAATAGATACTAGTTTTCGATGGGGTAAAGGATTAAGGCACATAAATAGTTCGGCCATAAATAGGACATAATTATTTTCCTAGAAACAAATAAAATTAAGTTAGCTCATGGTCCATGATACATAACATTTGCTTGTTTTTTAAGTTAAGTAAACATTAAATCAATTTGTAGAACTATTAGGTTTCTGTTTCATATATCTATCTACTGTCCTATTCGTAGTATTTTTTTCTTAACATAGAGGGAATAAAATATAGACCTTATCTATTATGAATATAGATTCACACGGCAGCAGTACTGTATTTATTTAATACTTAGAATAAATTAGTAAAACTGTATTGTAGTACATAATAATACATATTTTTAACAGGTTTTCTACGAAAATATGAATGACAATTGCAACGTGTAAATTAGAGTCTAGCGTTAAGAAGTGTCCTGCGAAACGCGAAGCGGTATGTAGCAAGTATTATAAACAGAATAAATAAAAGTTTTATTAAAAATGTTCTTTTATTTCTAGATTAATTCCAGTAAAAAGTTTAACTTCCATTATAAATTGTAGTAGTTTTTAAACGAACCAGTGAGTTTAATGGTAATTACTGGTATGGCTCGGAGAGTTAAGTCAGCTATTTGGCGCTCGTTGAGTTGATTTTTTATCCAAGAACGACAGAACCTATACTGCTTCTGATTTCAAGGTAATGTCGGGAAAACTTTGTATTGTTCTATCACATTCTCTCGACAGTTGTTTGCGTGTGTTGTGTGAGGCTTATATTCTAATACGAATGCCTCTATGGCGCAGTAGGTGGAAATCCTCTCGAATCATTAGTTTATATAAATATAGCTTCTATGGTGGTTACGGACGACGGCATATAAACATTCTATGATAAAGAGAGGTACACTACTGTGTTTTAGTCTCAATAACGGTTCAATCGTTCAGACTCCGCTATATCTCTGTGATTTGCATTAGAAAAAGTTTGTTGTGATTTTATACGGATTTCTGCAAGTTATAAAAGTAGGAGCACGTTAAATAGTTTCCATTTCTCGTGTCGTATAGAACAAATAGTGATTTTACAAGACTATCACGGCCTCACACCCGTCACTGCAACTCCTGTAAGCCAGGATCGACAGTGGCACGAATTTTGACACCGAGCGGTGAAGCTCGGCGAGTCTCCTGGAGCACTAATTAGTCTTAACCCGCAACGAAGTTAATCAAACAGAATAATAGGGTGAATTACAAATATTTTTAGTAAATACTTGCCCAATGCCCAGAGTTCCTCGTAAATTCATAATACCAGAATTGAGATAGTTTCCTGAGTCCTAAATCCAGCTTCCTATAGATCTACTTATTCAATAAATGTGCTATATTTCCTATTTACAAGGTATTTTTCACATTAAATATAATATGTACAATAACATTTCAATAGCTATTATCAATGTACCAAGAAGTCCATAAATAATTGCACAAATTACTGCGTATTCGTTTTCCTTGTTGTTCCTGTTTATCCTACGATAACCAGGATCAAGGTAGCGCATTCAAGGAACTGATGACGTGTGATGAGTCAGATCGGTTCGGAAGCATTGGCGACCTCTGTTTTATGTAGGGCTGCCAGATAAAAAAGTTTGGAGAGAACTTTTACAACTAGGATTAAAAACGCCTCACACATTCGGCCCAGCGTGGTCATAGTCAGGTGACTAGAATTAAAAAAAATAATCATTTTGTTAAATTAGCACGTTCGCCCAAATAACGTTCAGTGACGTAATTTTTTCAAATGAAGTCAACAAAACGTCTAATCACGTCTACCGTAAACTTGCATTGTATGTATCAGATAAATATTATATCATTGTGAGTGGATTTTTATCAAAAACAATTAAATTGTCTAATGCTATCTTCTGCCCAGCTCCAAAGATTTTCTGGTGCTTAAATATTGATTTCATTAACTCTGTATAGCTTAAAATAAACAGCTCATGTGGCTCTATTATCGGCTTTATCCACTTTTATTTTATTAAAATGAAATTCAGTGGCGATTCGATACAAAAAAGATTATTTTTGTACAAGTATTCCACAACTTAAATGCAATCGTAGTATTAATTTTCTTGGTAAATAAATTAATGCAAAGTATAAAAAATTGTGTTGGAATCTCTCAAAACACATAACTTGTTCGGAATATACATATATTTTTATTGTATTACGTGCCAACCCTAGTTATACGACATTGAGTTGTATTAACAATAATTTGTCACACTGTAGTGTGACAGTAGAAGAGGCCTAATTTCGGCGCATAATAGTTTTAAGGCCGTTTCATGTGATTGGCGGCTAAATATGTTTGGCAATGGAGCGGGTATCTTGACGAGTTCAAGGTTGTTTCAGATTCGAGAGCAAAATTGGATGATTCGCAACATGAACATTTATTAAACGGCTTTTACTATTAAAATAGCTGCATCCGTGAATATATGAATATAGCGATATCTTCAGCTCAAAGTAATTGCTTTATTATGTTTGTAGATTGGGCCAGTGCACAGGTTACAAGTAAATTTTATTTAGTGGTAATCTCATTAAGCAACTTATGTATAGGTACTTATAGTACCCATTTTAGATTTTGAGCATAGATTAGATTATTACTTATGTATTTGTTCGGCTTATACGTTTATGTGACCAGTAGTGTTTATCAGCAAGCCGTCAAATCAGACAGACATCGTCAGACAGAAAATGGTACAACTTGAATTTATATTTAGAAACAAGTAACTTATGTATTTACAAAAAGAGATGCTTTTTATTTATTTGATGTATCACAACAAATATCAATACAGAGTAAACATAAATCATATGATGCGTAGCATCCATAGTCGTCTGTGATCATGTGTAATAAAAAAAATATGAACATTAATAACGTTTACCAAAACAAAGCAAAGATATTTTTTTTATCATTTAGTAAACACAGTGATCGCGAAGGTTTTTCTTAGAGTAATGTACTCCGTATCGTATATTATTCATACAGCATGTGGAGAGATACATATATGGTATCCTTAGAATCGGGACAATACATAATGTGCCATAGTGCTAAACACTGTAAAACAATTGATTTAATAGTATAATAATATACATATAATATACAATTTATTTTATATATATTTTTATTAAATAAACAATATACATACATATATACATATACACTCACGCCTGTTATCCGCGAAGGGGTAGGCAGAGGCGCAACTATTGCACCCACTTTTCGCCATTATTCCGTCCCATGATGTGTTAGGAGGCGAACCTATCACCATATCGGGAACTAATTCCAGGCTCCGAGCTTTTACTGAATAGAAAAACTCAATATCACTTTGCCCGACCCGGGGATCGAACCCGAGACCTCAGCTTTGCAGTCGCACTGTAATACAACTACGCCACCGAGGCAGTCTAATAAACAATATAATTAATAAAAAATATTTAAACACTGTATTCATGAACAATTTAATTACTCATTATCTCAATGAATGTTTTGCCTCTCTAAGTATCTAATTATTTGATGTAAAACAAAAATGACTGTATACCTACATAGATTTATTTGTCACGAAGATGTGATGGTTTTTGAAAACAAATTTTATTTTTAGCATAGCAAGTGATTGTCAGAACGTATTTGCTTGCAAAATTTGGATTGGAAAATTACAGCAGACCATTTCTTTCGAGGTCTGTGATTAAACTAGCTGACACAAATGCAATGTGATTGAGTGGTAAATCTGCTTTAGTTTGGCGACTGATTGCAGATAAAAAGGAACACACTGTATCAGATGAAATTTGCTGCAAGTGCAATTTATATCTTAGAGCAAATACGTACAAACCAAATTTTATTTACTGATGTGCTAAAGATTTTCGTAAATTTATTTTCTCATATTAATAAAATAAGAATGCATCAATAAAGTCGTAACACTTTTCTATGATAAGAGTTGTACTTTTGTTTTATTTTTCTTTGCCAATAAAAAAATAGTAAAATCATATATATAAAAAAAGCTTTTATTTAAATGGTCAAAAAAGAAAAAAGAATACTTTAAATTGAATCCAACTTCGTTTAATACTATGTAGAGATACAAGCTTGTCGCGAGATTTACTTTCGTCATGATCAAGTTACATGATTATTGTATTATCTACCCATTTTTCTTTTTAGAGCATTTAATTAAAAGCTTATTTTTTTTACTTTTCAGTTATTTTTCAAGTTATTCTCAGAAAGCCCTTTCATTTGATAACTACCCATATAATAGGGGTGCGTAAAAAATAACTAGTCCGCCATCGTCCGCCATATTAGATGTACAGAGGTCATTTTTTGTTTTTTGTATTCTTCTCAGTAAATTCTTTCATTTGATATCCATATTATGGGCGTGCACAAAAAATAACTAGTTCATTGTCTTGGGCCGTCCGCCATATTGGATTCAAAAAGACGTCACCTAACTAACAATGCATTGTCACCCAAACTAAACGTGTATGCAAAATTTTAACACAATCGGTTGAGGGTAACTGCTTCAAAATAGTCTTGCAAGATTCCAACCGAACAAACATACATACATTGCAAGTTAAATAAAAGCTTATAGAAAAGGACAAACTTTCTACTTTTCCACAAAAAAGTAAGTTGTTCGTTAAGTTGGTTTTATGAGTACATTAATGGAAGTTATAATCGAGCACATAATGAACTTGGGCGAGGTCAGTTCGGCCGACGCTGTCTACGCACTGCGCAACCTGTCTGCGATTGAATGACGTGGTTACTGCCGGTGCCGAGACTTGAAATTGCGTGTCTATGTGAGCTGTTTAAATATGACATTCTATAATTTATCCGTTAAAACTTATTGTGATAAGCGTTTTCTATTTTTAAGGCTTAAAATATTGATAGATTCGTAGCACTTCCCGCCATTCGTTTTTGTATATAGAGGACTTAATTCATAGTATAAGATTTATACAAAAATAATTTGCGAAGCGTGAATTTAAGTATATCAAATCGTATTATAAGACAGTTAAAACATTACATATCATTATTTTCTTCTACCAGGGTTTTTCAAATTAAGTACAGAAGTTTTAGGAGTAATATATTAATAATTCAATAATAAAATTGATACCCTGTTTCGGGCAGTGGTACAATCCAAATTCCAATGTGCCTTATTCGGGACGTTGGAATTCTACCACATTACAAACTCCGCAAGACATATGAGTGTAGAAGGGACTTTTTATCGTCTCGCGAAATCTCATTAACGTACCCTGACAATACAATTTTTCATCACATTTCCATGTGTATTGTACGCATTTCTGTTTGTTAAATTTCATGTAATTGAATTTGGTGCGCATTATTGTGATGGTAATGAGCTCGCAGTTAATTCGTAACTGCGTGCGTGAAATTTACAGCAGTAGTATTGTTATGGAAAGCGTTGGGTCTATCGGGTCCCAGGATCCTTGTGTTAAACTCATGTTCATCTTCGAGAGGGGTGTTTCGAAGTTTAGACGAAGCTGGCCTTGCTAATTATATCTCTCCTATACTCTTTTAGTATGTTAATTTTCCATAATTTACGTCATGACTACCTCGGTGGCGTAGTTGTATTACAGCACGACTGCAAAGCTGAGGTCTCGGGTTCGATCCCCGGGTCGGGCAAAGTGATATTGAGTTTTTCTATTCAGTATCAGTCCGGAGTCTGGAATTTGTGCCCGATATGGCGATAGGCTCGCCCCCTATCACATCATGGGACGGAATGTCGGCGAAAAGTGGGTGCACTAGTTGCGCCTCTGCCTACCCCTTTGGGGATAATAGGCGTGAGTGTATATGTATATGTATGTATGTTACGTCATGGACCAGAATGAGGCGCTTCAGCACTATACAGTTTCAAAGCAACAGGTATTAAACTCAGAAAGTTTTTAACACAAGTAACAAACGCAAAGCACAACGTCAACTTATGTTCCAACATTTTCGTCTGCAAATCATGCCTCACTATATTTAACAGACTTCTACGGGTCGAGAGTAAAACGTAGTTTAAAATAAAATCCTAGGATGAAGCGAGCCACTATTGTTTAAAGCGCTAAGTTAAAAGCTTTATCATCCGGGCAGGTTGAGAGGCATTATTGTTTATATGTCATAATGCTTTAACCACTTGCTTCTTTACAGCTCATTCGGTTTCCATTCTCTTGCTATCAACTGGCCGCAAGAGCTATAACGTTATTTACTGCTTTATGTGATCTATCTGTTCATGCTTCGTATATTGACGGTAATTTGCGGTGACTGCGTACGAGGTGTAAAGCCTTTGCAATTTGTTTATGGTGACAAGAAATATTGTGGCTGAGTCAAGTATAAATAAAGTATGGTTCCTTGCCGGATAAACTGATTATCCAATGCAGATTTAAATACTTATATTTCGCTATTTTTCTTGGTAATCCTTTGACGAAAAATTAAAGTATAATGAGAAAGTATTTTTCCTAAAAACTGTAGGTAAGTACTAACGAGTTTTTCTTCCCACTGGTGATATTTTCTAGTCTAGATACGGAGACTTTTTAATTAGTTTATAAAATAGTGTTTCACAATTTCCCTAAGCCGTGAGTGTTATATTTGTCTTAGGCAGTTCATAAAACTGTTAGAACATTGCTTGTCACGAATTGTACAAGTTACTACACACTCAGTCTACAGAATGTCGACTTTTAAATTATTTCAATGAGTTTGTTCAACTCTGCTTGGTCTTGCGGTTTCGTTTTATTTTTATCCGGCAACAAAAATTTAGGGCTACCAAACACGTTTCGTGAGAACCTAGTTTTTCTTAGAAATGAATGTGAAAATTAATGTAGTATTGGTACAATATTAGAGAGATATGTATACCTTAGTAGTGTAATAGAAGTAATTGTGAAGTATGTTGATAAAACGCCTTTGTGCCCGAAGGGGTAGGCATAGGTCCTACAGAGTAGCCACTTTTTGCCTGTCTGTCGTCACATGATGTGATAGAGGGCAGTCCAATCGCTTTATTGGGCGCAAATTCCAAACTCCAGGCCGATTATGAGTAGAAAAACCAAATATCACTGCTTGATCCCTGATTCGAACCCAGGACCTCGAGTATTGTCGCACCAGCATGAAATACCACTACGCCACCGAGGCAGTCTTGTTGAAACATACGCTTCATTACATTTTATTTGCTGAAACGCACTAACTACTTGCCTACATTTCCTAATAGCAACAGCACACCACACATAACTTCGAGTTAGATATTGCATGCAATGACTTTAGCTTTTCACGAGATTAAACGCCCAATGACCACGTGGTATTTCCTTGTTTACTAAAAATAACTGTATTACAATTATATATCGTACAAGGGTATTGGCTGAATTGGTACATAATTTTCCGTCACCGCCGGCCAGCCCTTCGACTGACAGGTATACGATTTGAATCACTTCTCACAGAGCCATTAGATGCAGGCTTAGGAGCAAGCCACAGAAATCTATACAAGGCTTTTGTTCAGGCATTGAAGGCTTCTACAAATTATAGACCTAATATTGTGTATGATATCTACTTCTAGTTTGATAAAATACGAACGAGAAGCCTTATAATGAGGTCGTCGTATTTAAATTTGGGTGTCTTTATATCGCTTAAATTTTTAATATCCTGTTTAGGAACGTTTATGTGACAGAAATTTTTGTATGTTAAATACACTGTCAGGGACATATAATCTCGCTTTTTGACGAGACGTCGAGTAAAAAATCATAATTAGTATCGATACTATTTATGATTTCGTACTCGAAGTCTTGTCCCGAAGTAACGTATGTTCCATGATTTCTATCGTTTACGCGAATGTTTGAAATTCAAATTAAACTAGTATTAAGGATTTTATCGCGGTTTTTCGTGGTCACGGGGTGATCGAGGCGGCAAGATATGTTGCTTAAGTAGTCTATGCTAGTTGTTTCCATAGATCAGATTAGACAAAGCCCAGCGGATTAGCAAGCGAAAGTGGGACTGGGTAGGGCACATAGCTCGCAGAACTGACGGCAGATGGGGCAAAAAAGTTCTCGAGCTGAGAACATATACTGGCAAGTGCACCGTTGGACGTCAACCTGCAAGGTGGGCATACGACTTGATAAAGGTCGCAGGAACACGCTGGATGCAGGCAGCTATTGACAGGTCCGTCCGGAAATTTAGGGGAGGCCTATGTTCAACAGTGGACTTTATGTAGCCAATGATGATTATGATGATGATGTTCGAAATAGTATGATCATTCATGTTGCACAACGAATGGGTAAGTTTGACAGGTTAAGCACAACTTTATAAAAAATGGCGTTAAATTGTAGCTTTGTTGTTATATTATTGAGATATTGAAAATTCTGGAGGCCTAATAAATATTTCGACCCAAGCCTTATACTTAACGGTCAGTTACACATCTAACAGTTCATTTGGCATCATTTGTAGCAGTAAGGTTATGTGTCAACAGGAGAAGGACCGCAACAGCGGTCCGCGCAGGGGCGGTTGCGGACGACAACTTAGACGTGAGTCGGAGGAAGCCCGCAGCCGTCCCTAATGCGCCGAAGATGGCTTTAAAAAAAAAAAAAAGGTTATGTGCAGTGATCATCAATTGACGTGTTCAGATCTATCTTCTGCTACACCACTTCCTCTTGGGAGTACGCGTAAATATGAATATTGGTCAGCCCCCATTCAGTCATCTCCGTTCAATTAATTCATCAATCATAATGCGGTGAGAGATACAATCCGAAGTCGACAATAAAGAGAACATGTACAGTCAGACATAAAATAGATGTATAAACTCAAAACTTGTAATCGCCCATAAGCTTTTATGACTTTAGTAAGAAAGCGTTTTTTCACTGAAATAATCCACATAGAGTTTAATACATCGTAAATGAAGAAATTAAATTGTTTTAATTTAATTTAATGTGCTCTGAAAATGTTGCATTTGTTCAGCAATTTTTGTGGCTGAGTGTACTACCTCCCAGTGCGTAACTGTTAAATGCGGCACAATAGATCAAAAGAACTGCAGATGCATTTTAATACAATATCTTTTACGACTTGTTGCGCGTTGAATAAATGTATATTTGCATAATCAAAACGTCTGACTCTAATGTGTTAAATTTATATGGCTCATTAGTTTTAGTTTCGCTGCGGCTATTCGTGAGTGGGTAGGTAGAATAGGTATTTTTGTTTTTACGCTAGAAGCTACAACCATATTAGTTCCGTGGCCGACAACTTATATTGTAAAACTGAAGGCAATTTCTTATATTCTTAATTGGTTAAAAACACACTTGAATTAAACTCGGCGAGCTGCAGTAACCCCGAAGTGTTAGATTTTAACATATAGCCAATAACTTATATTTATGTGTTGTCTATTTTTATGTAGGCGGGTAAGTCCCAGTGGCATTTGGCGACAAAAGACAAAGACTATTTCAATATTCAGTATACAACATGTCTGCATAAAGCTTTTAAAATATAGAATTACCTTCCAAGACCATAGACCTTGAAATACAGGTACAGCGGCTATGCGACAGTGTCGTAAAATACTGCTAATTTATGTGGAGCAGGGGCTCAGCACACAATAGTGCAAATATAAATGGAAAATCGGATCTACGGATGCAAAATCAAAAATTAAGATAAGCAAGTTAGTAGATAATGTGCTAAGCGAAGGAAATTAAGTCAGTGTTGTTAGTAATGAGCTATAACATTTTATTTCATAAGATTAGCTAAGCAGTACCACACGTTGTTTTGTAATTAATATTCTTAGCGACGTTGCTACTCATATTATCAGTCACATCAACATGATGCATGATCTAGCGTGCAACTGTCTCGTCAATGAATGGCAACAAAACGGAAAAGAAATTCATATAAAAAACTTGAATTGGACTTACATTATAGTGAACTGTTAAGATATAATTTTTAATTATAATTTTAAGGTTGACTAATGATTTAAAAAAACATAAAAAAAACGAAAACGATTGGGTAAAATGGAGATTCGTAGAATGTTATGTCCCAACAACGTTAAAAAAAAAATAACACAAAATAACCTAAAATGTTGAAATACAACATTCTAAACCAGTGCGATCCTCATTAAAACCAGTTCAAATGTAAACAAAAGTCTGCATAAACGCGTGAGAAATATTGGCGCTTGCTTATCAGCATGCAGCAAGCTTCGTGCATTGTTGGCATTACATAGTACGATGTTATTGACCTCTACAATGGACATAAGGAAAGTGATTAGAATTCTGTACGTAAAAAAGGTAAAAGCTTATAACAGATATGTACGCTTTTTTTGGTTGCGATGTGACACGCGCGTGATTCGCCTTAATGCCCATAGATGTATGAGTTGCATAATGGCATCGTTGAATATAAAATTATAGATGAATAATTTTAATTCTTGGTTTAAAACTATTTATTTTTAAGAATTTCTTGTTTCGCTGCGTGAAATCACTTTCGACTTCACCACACTGTTAAACGGCGATAATGGGCGCAGGCTTCTCGAATGAATACTAATGAAAGTTATTATATTAGAGGTACTGGTCTAAAACATTTTTGTAGGTCGCTCTGACCTTGTCAACTAATCTTTAGGGTTCAGGACACACCACGCATCGACGACTTTAGAATGGTGTTCAAATTACTTCCCTCAGAATCACAATTATAAAAAAATAGTACCGCGATAACTGCGTAATATAACAAATAATATTTGACCTATATAAGAAATAGTTTTAATATTTGACCTTTAAAGGACCTGAAACTAACGCATTATGAGCAAGTAATGGCGATAAACTATTAAAATGAAACGAACATGTGTGACCGGTGCTTAGCCTATAGAGAATAAGGGTTGAAGATTTGTTCGACACTCTTTATTATAACTCTCATCTCAAATATTGTACTATAACATCATCGGTAAACTTACATTGTAAGAAAAATGGAATCAGATAATGAGAGACAGTAATCTTAAATTAACTTCTATTTTGTCCGTGAGGTAACGGGCTCTTGTCACAATATAAATGGTCCGCAAATCATCATCATCATCAGCCATGACGTCCACTGCTGAACACAGGGCTCCCCTAAAGGTTTCCAGGCGGACCTGTCAAAGCGACCTACGTCCTGCGTGTTCCTGCGACATTTATCAAGTTGTCGATCCCCAGATATCAATTCGGATTCATTAATATTTAACTAAATTACTATTAAAAACAATAACAAAATAAATTACTTTCATGGTCTCAGTACAATTAAATTCCCGTAATGAATGCTACGGCTATATTTTTTTTGTTGTAACGGAAATTATTTTCTTGGTTTTTTAAAGATTCTTGCGGGATGGGGCGGCATATTGGTGGAATATTCAATAAACAAACCAACATACCGATCGTGAGCGTTGCTGACAAACCTCAAATAACTTATTGCGGGTATGGGACAGATCACGGAGGAAATATCCCTGTTCTGTGGGACAGATATTTCTAAGTAGATTAACACAGAACATGACATACGTAATGATATCTTGCTTGCTTAACAATTTGCACTCAACTTCCCTAATTCAGATAAATAAACGCTTAAGTATTTGTTAATTATGGAGCGTATTTGACAGAAGTGGGGCTGAAATCACGTGGTTTATTAGATCGGTTGCACTGTTGGGAAAGGTTTGTATGGCGAATGTCGACACTACCATCGATTTTAGAACAGACGTAATTATAGTGTCCGTTTGTACCGCGAACGTTAAATCTTATTTATGAATTGTAAGCATCGTCAAATCCATAAAACATGAAGACAATTATTATCATACCATACCAGCCCTGTATACTGCTCACTGCTGAGCACGGGCCTGCTTTACTACTGAGAGGGTTAAGGTTAGTCCACCACGCTGGCCTAGTGCGGGTTGGCAGACTTGACATTCCTTCGAAATTCAGGAAACTTATCAGGTATGCAGGTTTCCTCACGATGTTTTCCTTCACCGTTAAAGCGAGAAGATAATACACATAAATTTTTAGAAAAGTCATAGGTGTGTGCCCTTGGGTTTTGAACCTCCGGACATTCGTCTCGGCAGTCCGTTCCACTCCCAACTAGGCTATCGCCGCTTAGACATTTGTTACTCGCCGTATATTTGACTGCCTCGGTGGCGTAGTTGTATTACGGTACGACTGAGGTCTCGGGTTTGATCCTCGGGTCTGGCAAAGTGATGTTGGATTTTTCTATTCAGTATCTATTACATCGTAGGACAGAATATGCCTACCCCTTCGGAAATAAAGAGCGTGAGTGTGTGTGTATATTTGATTCTTTTTGTTTTATATACGGCAAATAGAAGATTTTATACGAGAGCTCCGCAGGGTAGCTAGGGGCTAGCTAGCCCCAGGTTTGATTCCGCCACTACACAACGTGCAAATTTTGTTGCGTTCCAGTTTATAGGATTTTGTTCGCATTTTGAGAACATATGTCTCAAGGAGTAGGTCTAGTGTAGACCCATGATCTTTGTAATAGAACGGTTGTATTTGTTATACAATTTAAAGTGATTCTAGTATTTGCCATAACAAAAACCCTCGTAACAAAATTACAATTAAATCCTAGATCTAAATTTTACACATAATAGCATACAAACAAGCAGTAAAGCTATAAATAGCATGTTTATGTGGTTAGTTAGAGCTGTGATTATCCTCGCTAAGGGTGATGCAAGCCGATCTTGTGATTCAGCCGACATTTCTAACTTAATTGTGAACGAAATGTACATTCACCGAGGAATATGTTTGAGATAGACGGGTTTCTTCATTTCACATTCACGTGTCTGAGAAAGATCTATAAAAGGGCAACCATAAATCAGTGGTGACAGTTTTGATATTGGAAGTTGTGATTATATTCGTATAATAATAATTCCAGCCTTGTATTATACACAGTCCCAATACTGGACACTGGCTTCCTTTACTACTGAGAGGGTTTAGATCTTTGTTGACCACGCTGGCCTAGTGTGGGTTGGCAGACTTCATATATTTTCGAAATTCTTATAGAGAACTTCTCAGGTATACATGTTTTCACACGATGTTTTCCTTCACCGTTTAAGCAAGCGATAATTAATCAAGAATATACATATAAATTTAGAATAGTCAGAAGTGCGTGCCCTTAAGTTTTGAACCTATGGTCATTGGACTCCGCAGTCCATTCCACTTCCAACTAGGCTATCGCTGTTTTTTTCTATATATCTGTTTTTATCTTTGTTTACTCGTATTAGTGGTGTGTTTTTTTGTGGAGTTAGCTGTTCTCTACTCTATTATCACTAAACAAATAAAAGCCAGCCAGTGAGTTAATGGCCGGAATAAAAAAATTAAGACTTTATCCCGGGAAAACTTTTTACGTGGGCGGAGCTGTGACCATAATTAGATAATAAATAAGACTGTACTACTGCTGAAATGTGTTGTCATTAGGATGGTATTGCCACTGATTATGTGCAGTCGTTTTGTTCACTAACAGTTTGCTCATCTCAATTTTTAGTGCAATACAAAAAAAATGTATTCGTGGATATAAAAATAACACCATCAATACTGCCTCGGTGGCGTAGTTGTATTACGGTACGACTGCAATGCTGAGGTCTCGGGTTCGATCCCCGGGTCGGGCAAAGTGATATTGAGTTTTAATATTCAGTATCAGTCCGGAGTCTGGAATTTGTGCCCGATATGGCGATAGGCTCGCCCGCTATCACATCATGGGACGGAATAACGGCGAAAAGTGGGTGCACTAGTTGCGCCTCTGCCTACCCCTTCGGGGATAACAGGCGTGAGTGTGTGTGTGTGTGTGTATTCGTGGATATAAAAATTACACCATCAATAGTAGTAGACAAATTGTGAACAAAAAAAGTACTAAGCTAGATAAATGGGGCTGAGTCTATAACAAATTGTCAACTAAAAATACTATTTCGCTAGACTATTTTTATACGTCCATCTCCACTCATAAACAATTTAAGAACCTTCATTGTATATTGTTCAAAGATTTTGGCTCCAAACCTGATACATGACTGAGCTATTTTCGCTGAACGTAAATTACGCGGGAAACAAAGTAATTCGTGGTAGTAAAATAAAAAGTGTTCGGGATCGGTGGATATTTGTCTCCTGATGGCTGAGAATTTGTTAAAGGATATAAAAGGTATAAAAGACTTTGAGAGACGTATTCGATATTCTTTCGTTGATGTTAGTTTAATATTGAAGGCTGAGAATGTTTTTAGGAGATTTTGAAGCGTTTAGGTTTAGCTTGATTATAATTGATGGTAAATATTTTTCTGAATGTCGAGATATTTTAAAACTTTTTACGTTGCTTTTGCGTTTCTGACTGCATATAAATTTGTCATTAGTTTAGTACCTTAGTTGGGAGGGATGTTATACTAATGCTTGTTTTTGTATATCTGTCTAAGCATTGCAGCTCTCAAACGCAAAAATCTTAACTAATTAGTTACTTTATACTAGGAATCCTTTCAAAGTTGACGTACTATGGGGCAAACTATTGTAAACGTAAGGCATACACGTACACATACAACTGAAAGGTCGTTTGATAGATAACGTTTAGATTTACGATTATTTGGGTTGCGGAAATACGCGATCAAGCTTTACGTTTACTTTCGAAATCTCGATTGTATCGTAGTTTATGCAGTATCGCCTGCTTAAATACTTCTAGACAAGACATTTGTGCATTTTAAAAATAATTTATTTGAATAAGAATCTAAATTTATAATGATTATGATAGAATACCTTGACCTTATTAGGGTATAGAGTTGTCTGTACACAGTAATATAAAGTAAATACAACGTCTTCAAAGTGTGAAGATCAAATTCTGTGAAGACGCCAGAATTTACGTATGAAATCGTTAGTTTTTTGGCACTTTAAAGCGAAGTCCGACAAAAACTTAACAGTTTTAGCTACATAAGCGAATGATGTTAAGAGGGCTTATCGTAGTCGATTGATCTAGAATTTATTGCTGCTACGTGTTTCTTATTTGTACATATTTTATTGAACCACTTGCTGTATTTGGATTATTTCGTTTTTTGAACGTTATAAATAGAAACCTTTAAATGTCTAGTACTTATGTAGAATTTTCTTTTACCGACTATATTATTAGTGAGTTTAGAATTATATAAATAAGTGTTTTAAGTTCTTTATACAGGCGGTAAAAAAGTTTTGGCAAATGTATTCGATCGTAGGCCGGTAAGCATCATATTTGAATTGTACTTCTTTTATTACTTTGACGCGCCTGAATGATATATATTTAAAATCTCTGAATCTCAATATTTTTTTTTAAAGTGAACTTGTAATCACATGCTTGACAAGACTGCACTGGATACACTGTTGTGTTTCGGTTTGAAGGACATTGTAGCCAGTGTAACTACTGTACATAATGAGACTTAACATCTTATGTCTCAGGATGACGAGCACAGTGGAATGCCACAGAGTTCTTTGTAATTCAAGGTGTTGCATGGTGTTGCTACTGTTTATAGGTGGTCATTTTGCGTACCATCAAGCCAACGGCATGCTCGTCTCGTCATTCGATGAAATAAAAAAAAGAGTTCAAAAGGAAATTATTAGTCTAAATAAATATATTAATCGTAGTATCCTACTACCTAATGCTAACGTACAGGAAGACATAGTAGGACGAACCCGTTCGTGATTGATAGCCGTCAGAAAGGTCACAATCAACCCAGAGAAAGAAGAAGACCTAGATTCCTGGTTGGAAATTCGAAAAAAATTACCATTTGGTGTAAATTTTGTGATAAACTATTGGGCGAAAAGTTTGCCTTAAAAAGCTCAATGGGAGATTATTAACTGTAATATATTCTTTTTATCACACGAATTATAAAGATAGTGAAGAAATTATTTTTTTACTATTTTGCTTAACTATTTAAATTAAATTAAACCTTGTTACCATTTAAGTCAATTTTATACTTGCGGAGGAACACTGTCGCCCAAAATACAGCTTAATCGTAGTTTGGGTGCCAAAGCATCAAAACCTTGCTATGTCTAAATATTTTTGAAAAAAAAAAAAAAATAGTACAAAAAAAGGCAATATTCAACAAAACTAGATTGAAAAAAAAGGTCTTTGTAGGAGCCGCATTAAAAAAAACCGTAATTGATTTAAAATTGTTAACCCTAGTCTTCCAATAACCCTGAGGTTTCCAAAACTAATAAAA
Organism: Lapara coniferarum; assembly: GCA_949316025.1. Classification (NCBI taxonomy): domain Eukaryota; kingdom Metazoa; phylum Arthropoda; class Insecta; order Lepidoptera; family Sphingidae; genus Lapara; species Lapara coniferarum. Next base: position 40,307,680 of record OX438919.1, on the reverse strand, counting down.
AAATTAGTAGTGCCTACACCCTGTGTAATTAGAAACTGAAAATTATTGAAGTCAACATTTTTCATCGAGAACATCAAAATCAAAAATTAAAAAGCAGCTAGGATAAGTCTTCCACATTTATAAGGTATAGAGTAAATTTTTCTTTAATTTATTTAAATTAAAGAAAAATTAGGTATTTACCTAAACTTTTGTCTCTAAAACAGCATAAATGGAAATACTGACTGCCTCGGTGGGGTGGTATTACTTTACGACTGCAATGCTGAGGTCTTGGGTTCGATCCCCGGGTCGGGCAAAGTGATATTGAGTTTTTCTATTCAGTATCAGCTCGGAGTCTGGAATTTGTGCCCGATACGATTTTAGGCGTGCCCTCGTCACACCATGGGACGGGATACGCACGACAAAAAGTTGGTGCTTTAGTTGCGCTTCTGCCTACCCCATCGGGGATAAAAGGCGCGAATGTGTATTTATGTACTGACTGACAATATATCTTTGACTAGAAGTACAACTGTTATTTCAAACTTTTAAAGAATCGTTCGATGTTGACGAATGAATGAATGAGTGAGCCAGCAGTTTAAGTAACTGCCAACTCGGTGTCTTACCGTTCACGGGCAGAGGTGAACGCACCTGTTGTGAACTTGACTCCAATTACCTTAACATTGCCGGCCGCTCATAGTTATGTAACGATCTAATTCTATGGAACTTTTACTATAGCAGATGTTTTGAGTCATCAAATTGAGGGTAAGTCCGTGGGCAAGAGAAATAAATTTAGAATGTTAACGGGTAATGTATTGTATTTGGAGTAAATTCCTTAATGTTTCTCATTTCTTAATCTGCGAAATGAGATTTTTAAGGGAGGGCAAAGTGCATCTTTAATCAAACGATTCATCTGTAATGCAACGAGTTATAGTAAAACATCAACAAAACTGATTAATACGGTACGCTACCCGTGTTATCGCGTAACCCATTTTAAACTGGTGTTTTGTTGACAATATTGTATCGGGGTTTGCGTGTGTCTTTAGAAAAATATCATTTTGTGTTTATACGTTGTTAGATTTTGCATTAGCAAAGCTGTTAAACTATACCCGTTCCTTTGTAGTGTTTAAATGGTTATTACGAAAATCTACTTGACACATATCGATGACCTCTCGCACCTTTATATAATGGAAGCGTACCAATCCATTCCTAACTGTTTCACAATAGACATTGTTTACATAAATGAAATACTCATAACTGGACCGCCGCAGCTGCGAAATCTGGTTAGTACAAGTAGACCACTATCTAGGCGTCTGTTGCTTCCTGTTTACGTAACCATGTACCCTTCGAATATTCCGCAGTAAGTGGCTCAATGCGAGTCCAGGGTGGGACCGTGAACTCGCACGCGCACCCATTTTATTCGCAGTCGGATGATCCGAGGCCGATATATAAGCGACGGCAAGAGCACCCGGCATCATTCGCGATTAAACGGCACCGGAGCGAGCTTCCGCAGACCGAGGCCACCCTGACCGCCAGCTGAATTGACACAATTGCGCGCCACCCTTCCGCGATGTCGATGCGATTGTTACTCCTCGTCGTTCTCGTCGCTTCTGTCGAGTGCGCGCCCTTCTTCGACGCCATATACGACGCGATCAACGGGAACTCCAGGAGATCCTACGGGTACAGTGGTTATGGCAACTATGGGTATGGAGGATACGGCGGCTACGGAGCCTACAACGGCTACAATGGCTACTATGGATATCCTTCACATCGGCACGTCGAGAAACCTCAGAGGCAAGGGAAGACGTTTAAGGAGATATGCAGAGTGCACTACCCCGAAGCGGTCGCGGTTCCTGGAACGGGAGGAATAGTCTGCCCGTACTGAGGGTCGGAACGCGTGTTCTACGCTGTGGAGCGATTGCTCCGACGCCGCAATATCATGAGGATGGGTTGATCTTTAACTGCGCCACCACACGATTTAAACAAAAAACGGTTTTGTGCACAAACAGTTTTGTTATGCGGTTAACGATAGGCATTTGTGTTTGCTACTTTGTTACTTTCATTCAGTTCAGTTACAAGAAGCTAGTTATAAAAATTGTAGCAACAGATCGTGGCTAATAGTGTGCATTATTTTCAAATAGAATATCTATAAGTGTCGAATTTGTTTTTAGTTAGCGTGTGATCAGCCTTTCTCGTTTAATTATAATTCATTGTTATGCGTGTAGTGTGATAACCTTGTGATAGTTAGTTCATCTTAATAGTTTACTATAATTGTTTATGTTTCATTAAGTGTAAAGACCGGATGGACTTTGCGTAGAACACGCGAAATTAATCATTAATTAGCATTGTAAATGCTTTTAAAATTATTGTAATTGGCTCTTTGTACTTAGGAAATTGTTTGAGATTCTGTATTGTTCGTATGTTTCAGCTCTCTACTGCCAGATAAATCGGTTGCCTTTGTTTAAGAGTCCGTTTATTTTAATATTGATCTGTAAATATTGTGTAAGATAAACGATATATTTTATTAATTAAGATTTATTTGATTAATTTATTTTTAATGGTATGGTTAAATATATTGATTTATTCTCTTATTCTTTATTTGTTTTTTACCCTTGAACATTAAAATTGTTCGAATTTACGGTTTGATTTAAATTGTTTCAAATGAATTGTCTTCATCACAAAACCTCGAATTTAGCTTTTATAATATATTTCAGAACACTAAGTAAAGGTAAGTCTAGGAATTATACTTTCTGATTATCAAACAATCTAATTATAAAATTGTGCTGTAGTTGTCAAAGTGATTTATTAATGAATAAGCATATCAATGTGGATATTAAAATATTTCGAGAAAAATTTAAAAATAATCTACTATTTTTACGCTTAACGTGTGTACATAAACATAAGTTCACGCTATAGTCTACTAAGGGACAGGCAAAGGCGTAACTATTGCCCTCACACATCGCCGAGCTTATATTCGTCCCATGATATGATAGGGGGCGAGACTGACGCCCATGTATTTTAATATTAGTAATTACAATTTACAGGATACATTTATAATTGAGGATAAAGGTAAATAACACGTATAGCTGCAACTTATTAGGTAGATATACATAAATTTATTTATTTATTAGGATATGGATGACTTACAGCTATAAAATACTAAATAACTCTAAACTAGTTAACTGATAGCCAATAACAAGTCTTCACTTATAGCAATATTATAGCTAGAGACGAGCAAACAAAATAAACAAATAAATATACAATGACAGTTGATAATCAGAGAAATTAAAAACTGTAGATATCAGTAACATGACCGCAGTAAAACAATATATTTAAACTGTCGTCAAGTCAAACTTCGGCCTCATTTATTTATAACTAGTAGTGCTCGCGGCTCCGCCCGCGTGAAAAAGTTTTTCCGGGACAAAAATATTTTCCCGGGATAAAAAGTAACCTATAGCACTCAGGAGTTATGTAGCTTCCTATTAGTGAAAGAATTTTCAAAATCGGTTCAGTAGTTCCTGAGATTAGCGTGATCAAACAAACAAACTCTTCAGCTTTATAATATTAGTATAGATTTTGATGTATCTCTCACTTTTATGTTATCACTAGCTTTTGCCCACGGCTTCGCCCGCGTTAATAAGTTTTTCCGGGCTAAAAGTACATAAGAACCTTCCCGTTGAATCACTCTATGACTATGACGTTGATACAACTCTTAACAAATAATGCATTAATTTCGACCAAATTTGATTACCATAAAAACGGTTCTAGTGAGTTAATCTTAAAAGATAGACATATACTGTCGCAGACATTTTTTTAGATCATTTCAAGAGAAATAATTCTTTCATACAAATATGTTTGGTATCTTGAACCGTTTTCGCAGCGCACGCAATGGAAGCCCTCTAGGATGAATAATTTTCCCCGTTTTTTCACATTTTGCATTATTTCTTCGCTCCTAATAGTTGCATCGTGATGTTATATAGCCTAAAGCCTTCCTCGATAAATGGTCTATTCAACACAAAAATAATTTTTCAATTCGAACCAGTAGTTCCTGAGATTAGCGCGTTCAAACAAACAAACAAACTCTTCAGCTTTATAATATTAGTATAGATACGACGTGAAGGGTAACTTACAAAAATATCGATTCATATGACTTTTGGTGTTTACATTTCTTCTTGCTTTCGTAGAGTCGGAATTTTGTAATCCGCAACTAGTAGATTTTGTTTGCACATTGGTCAGAAAGCGTAATGGCAAAATGATAATCGTCTCACAACATAGCAATGTATATTAATATGATTTTGACGTTTACTTTAGTAGTTTCGTACAGTTGGAGGATACGTGGTATGCAATATGCGACTTGTAGTTTTCGGTTTCACATTGACTAGAAAACGTATTGCCAAAATGATAATCGTCGACTATTGACAACGGCTACAATCTGTCACCGCATTTTTTGAAATTGTGTAGGTCAAGAAGTTTATAATATATCTACTGGAGGCCTCGGTACACACATTTTTGTGAAGACAAAAAAATTACCTTTTGAGCTGTCTTCTATCTCACTCACTCTTTAACCTATGTTGCCAAAGCTTACGGATTATTTCCCCACCCATAAAAAAATATCAATACCGTTATTGTCGTCTCAATCATATATATATAAATATTTCCAACATATCTTATATAATGATATAAGTACTATTTTCATTTCAGAATTATTCTTGTTGAATAAGATATCCTTAAGGTTTTTTATCCTTATTAACATTTTAGTTAAACAAAATTTCCTCATTTAATTGGTAATTGCGAATACATATTTCGGCAACACTGTTATAAAACGTTAAGTTCGATGACAATATAGTTGTCAAATAAATGTTCACTTCGAAATTTTCTCTGTAATTATCTACAATAATAAGTGTGTTTTAGTGATATTTTAATGTGAATTGTGTAGTTCACGGTTGCAGAAATATTTGATATCCATAATTTAGTGTGAAATTCTACAGGTAAGTTTATTGTAATCAATATTGTGTAAATATTATAATTTTATCAATATTTATACGAATCGTAATAAAATACGTGAATATTTTATAAATGAACTGTAGAAAAACCTCGTTTAATGTGATTTGCTTTATATATGACTACTTTTTTCATATTAACGTAATGTTAAATGTGATTTTTTGTATTGTAAATAGTATATGTAAACAAGAGGCTAGGGTGACCATGGTGTAAGCTTTGGTGGACCGGTTTCACGATGGTGCTAGAGTATTTGTAATACTAGCCGCCTTACTAATGAATATTATAAAGCTTATTAATCTTTAAATAATCATCGTAAATAAAAACTGAGGATCAACAGTTACAATCGAGTTCTCAGTGTATCCAGCATTGATTTATTGAAACTTTTATTTAAAATAAAATCGAGTTTGTATTACTCTTTACAGATTTCTTAAAGATCTGGATAAGCAAAAACGTGGTTAAATATAAATACCATTAAAAGGTCAATTTGATGTCTGCAAGAATTACTAGTCTACATTTAAAGACAGAAGATTATGATTCTGAATGTGATAATGTGTCTTCTACTTCTCGGAATATGGCAGAAGATGTCAAAAATAATTATTTATTAACAGAAACTCATGCTGTAAGTATATTATTTTTTATCATTTCACTGGTATAATTATGATCCACTTAGACTTTATTATTTTCTAGCTTTTGCCCGCGGCTCCGCCCGCGTGAATGTTTTTCCGGGATAAAAGTCACTGTTTATATTTTACTGGGATGAAAAGTGGCCTATGTGCTAATCCAGGACATGATCTACCCGTGTGCCATATTTCATCGAAATCTGTTTAGTAGTTTTTGCATGAAAGAAACATCCATACATCCAGACATTCTTACAAACTTTCGCCTTTATAATATTAGTAAGATTAGTAGGATAGGGCATTAAGTTTGCGACCCACCAAATTTTATAACGGCGGTACATTGGGTGATATCTGAGTGTACTAAATGGCACCTCTGCCTCTGTCTAAAATATATAGGTACTTAAATATATTATTATTGATTGATATTTACTTTTTACATTATATGTCAGCGAAATGAATATGAACCACCATTGAAACGTCAAGACTTGAAAGATTTCAATATATCAGTAAATGTGAAGACATCCCGTGAAATAAATTAGAAGAAATAAAAGAAAGTATTGCAGCAGAAGATGAAGAGATAAAAGAAGAAAATTAATGACAAGTTATTTCTTACTAAAGTTGTTCATGATTATACTTTACAGTCTGAAATTGAAAATATTTTGCAGTGAAATTTTGCTAACATTTGAGATTTTTTTTAAAAGTATATTCCAAATAGCAAGCAAAGAAAAATTACATATAGTGATGACATAAAGACTTTTGTTTTAACATTACACCTTTAGTCGCCGAAAACAATTTTGTTTTTATAAATTCAAAGATTTATTTGCCGAAAGAGAGCACATTATGGTGATCTTTAGCAAACTTTAATAGTTTTGTTGGCTTCTTCACAGAAGTTTTAGAATATTAAAAATAAATTTAAGGACGAAACCTCACCCGCAGAATGTAGCGTTAATTTTTGATTCCATGGCTCTCAAACAAGAATTTATTTAGTATTGTAATTTGTAAAACATCCACGTGTTTATTACTTTTGCTATAAATATCTACACAACTTTGTTTACAATCAACTTACCTATGGAATTTCACACTAGATGTTGGATTGCAAATAATTCTGCAACCATGAATTACACAACTCATAGTAGAATATCTCTAAAACACAATATTTATTATAGTGGATAATTACAGAAAAAAAGTTCGCAGAATACTTGCAAAAATTGTAAAATCACACAAAATAGATATTCGTAATATTTCAAAATTACTCACTGAAAATTAGGTTATTAACTTCCTAAATGTGTATTATTTTGTTCATGTATGATTGTTTACTTTTATGAGTATGTTTTTTATTTTTTTTTATTATATTTAAATTTAACAATAACTGTAGTTCGATCCCCGGGTCGGGCAAAGTGATATTGAGTTTTTCTATTCAGTATCAGCTCGGAGTCTGGAATTTGTGTCCGATATGGCGATAGGCTCGCCCCCTATCACATCATGGGACGGAATAACGGCGAAAAGTGGGTGCACTAGTTGTGCCTCTGCCTACCCCTTCGGGGATAACAGGCGTGAGTGTGTGTGTGTGTGTGTGTGTGTAGTTTTCATTTTTAAATATCCCAATGTTTTTCTGTCTAACCTTACAGTCTCCATATTTGGTTATAAAGGCCAGCAAACAACGTGAACATATCCAGTCGCAGGGGAAAGTAAAACATATATAATGTGAGGTTGTGTGCCGAGCAAAAAAAAAGCACGCGGGGCCCCGTGCGAAGCAAAAATTTTTTTTTTTAACAGCTTTGTAAGTAAGGTGCCAAAAAACGGTCCCCCAAGGAGCTGCAAGATGCCCCTGTAACTGCGAGGCCCCAGGCGGTTGCCTGGTTCGCCCCCCTCCTCCAAGGCCGCCACTGAATTCACCGAACTACTTACCAAAACAGTATGTAAATATGCCAATTTTGTTTGGAATAAACTTTCTAACTCAAATTATATTTTTTAAATATCAACTATTACTAGCCGCTGTAGTTGGTTTTCATAGTTAATTTAAACCGCATTACTTTATAGAGATAAAAATAAATATTATGGTGCGATATCATATTATTACACACTCACACACTCACGCCTCTTATCCCCCGGGTAGACAAAGGTGCAATTAGTGCAACCACTTTTTGCCGTTATTCCGTTCCATGGTGTGATAGGGGGCGAGCCTATCGCCTTATCGTGTACAAATTCCAGACTCCGAGCTGATACTGAATGGAAAATAATCACTTTGCCCGACCCGACCATCCCGGGGATCGAACCCGAGATCTCAGCATTGCAGTCGTACCATAATACAACTACGCCACCGAGGCAGCCATATTATATCATATCATATTATTATGGACAGTTAATTATGTTACGTCCTGGTTTTGAAAATAAACCTTTGTCACTCTAAAGAGAGAGACAGCAGTTAACTGTGACGTCACATTTTATTCTTCAGTTTGTTAAACGGAATGAATAATCCATATGGGTATAAAATTCTTGGTGTAGGTATATGAGTGACTGTCTACTCCTTCGGGGATAAAAGGACTAAGTGTATAAAGAAGTGCTGCTTGAATATTTTATTCGAAGGCACAACAAGCATGAGAAAGGCGTGTTTTTATTTAGCTGATACATCACGCGACCTGTCAGAGGTGCTCGTTGCTCCATTTGGTCACAACGTTCTCCGGAATTGAGCTGTGACCTCAATAAAAATTGGGAACAGATTATATCACTATGAAAATTGTTTGATGTAACACTTATTTGAGCTAGCCGATGTTTATTGGTAAATAAGAAAGAGTTTATTTATTTGGATTGAAATGTAGGTACTTACTAATATTGTTGCATAAACTTATTTTTCTTGAAATTTATTGCTTAGCCATTTTCAAGCATATGCAATCAGCCCTGTATTATATATTGCCCACTGCTGAGCACGGGCCTCCTCTACTACTGGGGGGGTTTAGGCCTTAGTCCACCACGCTGGCCTAGTGCGGGTTGGTAGACTTCACATGCCTTCAAAATTTTTATAAAGAACTTCTTAGGTATGCAGGTTTCCTCACGATGTCTTGTTTCACCGTTAAAGCGAACGATAATTGATAAACAATACACACGTAACTTTGAAAAGTCGAGGTGTGTGCCTTGGGTTTCGAACCGCCGGACTTTGTCTCGGCAGACCGTTCCAGTCCCTAGGATATTTTTTTTTTTCAAGCATAGAAATTAGTCAATCTTTTAGAGGTCTAATCTACATATCGCACTCTTAATAAAACAATGACCTAATCCAAAATCATTGATTTGTGGGAATCGTCACAAAAACTAACTGTATACGATATTTCTTTCAAGTTCCCAATGTTTAAAAGAGGCATTTTTTTCTTAGTCGATGCAGTTTTCCCTTTAAGGTCCATATATTGCTAAAACACATGTAGCCAAAATTTTTATTAGCTCATTGTTTTATTAAGAGTTTTTTTTCTATACATGTCATGCCCGATGTCGTGTGATCATAATTTAAGGATTATAATATAGGAAAATAATATACAATTATTACCGTAACAAAGTAAAACGTCTATAAATAATTTTTCAAGGTTTTTAGCAATTTAAAAATTACTTGTCTTAGGATCCTATTGTATTGTATTGATCCTGTAGCAATTTAACAGCTAGTCCTTTCGGGGGCTTCTGAGCCCCCGCAACAGGGAAAAGGACCGCAACAGCGGTACGCGCAGGGGCGGTTGCGGACGACAACTTAGACGTGAGTCAGAGGAAGCCCGCAGCCGTCCCTAATGAGCCGAAGATGGCCATGTAAAAAAAAAAAAAAAACAGCTAGTCCTGGTTACTAAGCCCCGGGGAATCCACGCAGTTTGTCATCGAAATTGCTGCACGGAATAAATATTTTGCTTATTTTATAAATCTTGCGGCAATAAATATAGTTGTAACACACACACACACACTCATGCGTGCACCCACTTTTCGCCGTGCATATTCCGTCCCATGATGTGTAGGGGGTAAGGCTATGGCCATATCTGGCACAAATTGCAGACTCCGGGCGGATACTGAATAGAAGAACCCAATATCACTATGCCCGACTCGGGGATCGAACCCGAGACCTCAGCATTACAGTCGTACCGTAATACAACTACGCCATTGAGGCAGTAGATGTAATAGTTTGCATAATAACGTAATTATTGATAATGCTTGTTTACAAGATCTACGCTTCGATTCTAGAAACAGTGATAATTTCTTTGAAAATGACCATGATCTAATATTTGAATGAAAACATAGTTATTATAAAATAAGTTTCATTATGGTAAGCTCGTATGTAGCATAGTTTGCCGTCTTAGCTAAGTTCATGGACCTCCGTAGGCTTTGTAATATAATGTTAACCCTTCAAGCCCCGCTTATATATATAGATGTATGGGAAAACCCTATATATATTGGTGAATTTTATTTAATACTAGACTTCTGATCGTGGTTCCGCCCGCGTGAATGAGTTTTTCGGGAATAAAAGTCCTGCTTTATATTTTCCCGGGGTAAAAAGTAGCCTATAAAACTCGCTGATAATGTAGCTTTATATTGGTGAAAGAATTTTTCAAATCGGTCCAGTATTTTCGGAGCCTATTCAATGTAAACAACCAAACAGTATTTTTTTTTATATAAGTACTAGCTTTTGCCCGCGGCTCCGCCCGCATTAAAAAGTTTTTCCGGGATAAAAGTCCCGGTTTATATTTTCCCGGGATAAAAGTAGCCTATGTGTTAATCCAGGACATGATCTACCCGTGTGCCAAATTTCAACGAAATCCGTTCAGTAGTTTTTGCGTGAAAGAGGAACAAACATCCTTACATCCATAAATCCAAACATCCAAACATCCAAACATCCATACATTCTTACAAACTTTCGCCTTTATAATATTAGTAGGAAGGATAGATAACAGCCCTGTATTAACTATTCTACTGCTGGACACGGGCCTCTTCTACTACGTAGAGGGGGCCTTACAGCGGTATTAATAAATGAATCTCAAGTTTGATTTACATCTCAAGTAGACATAATGTATTAATAGTTCAATACGTTATGTCTACTTGAGATGTAACTCAAACTTGAGATTGATTTATTAATACCGTCCTTAGTCTACCGCGCTTGCCCATTAAGAATGGCAGAATTCATATACTTTAGAAATTCTTATGGATAATTTTCAGATATGTAGATTCCCTCAAGATATTTTTCTTCACCGTTAAAGCCAGTGATAATTCATATACAATACACACGTACCTACGAAAAGTCAGAGTTAAGTGTGCCTTGGGTTTTTAGCCTGTGGACATTCGTCTCGACAGACCTTTTCTCTCTTATCTAAGCTATCTTACACTCAGTTTTTATTTATTTAGCCAAGAAATGGCCGTATTTTAAACTAAATTATATTTCTGTAATCTCCGGTAGGTAAATCGATATAGAATTTAGAAGTACAGTTGATAATGGTTGCATTACAGATTTGTATAAACTAGTTACACGTAGAGCAGGTGCGTTGGTGACCTAAAATCAAAAGACATGTCAGTTGACTCGGTTATGAAAGTTCTTTGTTGTTGATTAATCGTTTAGGAAAATAAGGTCTAAAATATTGTACAAGTAAATAATATCCTATCCTACTAATATTATAAAGGCGAAAGTTTGTAAGAATGTATGGATGTTTGGATGTAAGGATGTATGGATGTTTGTTACTCTTTCACGCAAAAACTACTGAATGGATTTCGATGAAATTTGGCACACGGGTAAATCATGTGCTGGATTAACACATAGGCTACTTTTTATCCCGGGAAAATATAAAGCGGGACTTTTATCCCGGAAAAACTTTTTAAAGCGGGCGGAGCCGCGGGCAAGAGCTAGTTAAACTATAATTTCGTCAGCGTTGATATATTAACTATTCTGATTGAATTTTTGGTATTGACGCCTTGTTTAAAGTTTAATTAACTAAATGTTACTCGTTTCGGCAATTAAACATATTTGTTTTATTTGAGGATTAAAGACAGTAGGTATATTTTATATACCGTATATTAATTTAGGAGCAACAAATCATCGTAAAGAGAGCCTTGTAGCGTTTTGTAGGGTATGTTTAATACCCGCACCCCGAATTACATCCAAAAATCTTCATAAACTAACGTTAATTTTATCAATAGTAATAGTTGGGTAGTTTTTTTTTTTTTTTTTTAGCATTGAATGACGAGACGATCATGGCATTCGCCTGATGGTAAGCGATACGACCATCCATAAACAGTAGAAATACCATCCAGAACCTTGGTTTACAAAGTACTGTGTGGTATTCCACTGCGCTCGTCATCCTGAAACATAAGATGTTAACTCTCATTATGTCCTGTAGTTACACTGGCTACAATGCGCTTCAAACCGAAACACAACAGTGAATGCACACTGCTGATTGGCGGTAGAAATAAACATAGCGGTGGTACCCACCCAGACGGACTCTTACACATGAGAGTCCTACCACCAGTAAAGTAGGTAGTGTTCGTCACTTGGTTAGTAAAAGGAAAAGTCATAGCAATTTATTATGCTATCAGATTAATTCATGTCACTTCCGAATGCACCTGCAGTAGATGTTATTATTTAGTCATCTCTGCATCACGGTAAAAAATCCTTTTATAACAAAAAACAGGTAAAAAGAAATATTTTCCTTAGTCTACTGGTGATTTACTAGGGCTGTGCACATATAGGTTTCGCCACGGTATCCTCTGGTTATCTTATGAGGCGAATAAATGGGGCGCAAAGGGAGTCGCGGAGCGAGAGTAGAGGCTACTGGCTCGAGTTCTTCAATCTAGCGACTCCGAGGTGGACGACAATGCAGGTGGACGGTCTCCCGTTGTAGATGCCAAAGGTGTCCTTTTAGAGTTAGGGGCCGCATTGCAGCATCGCGTGGGGACGGTCTCGCGCAGCTATTTTGGCCCTCTCATTTGAGCCGAAGAAGGCCATCGCGGATTTTGGTCGGTATGCCGGTGTAGGGTACCTATAAATAATTTTAGGGACTCGTCTCAATGATCGCTCCGATGATGATATACTCCCGAGTGATGACATTGGGTCTGGAGAACGGTGACACCACGCGGTGAAACCAACATACGCGCCCCACTCACCTCAGTAGTGGTAGCGATAACGAAAATATTTCCATGGAAAAAAATGCTTGTGTATCGTGGGGTTCCCGATACGATTTTTAAAACGCACAGAAACTTATAGAATTACTATCAAATTGTGTGGGTTGCTCGGGTTAAAAAATCTTGCTGCGGAATACGTTTGAGAGTACATCAGTGTAGCATTTGCGTCTCAGTTGACTCCTGTAAGGATTGAGAGGTGTGCTTATGTACGTACTTCGCAGTACAAAAATGCACGCCTTGTATCCCTGAAGGGGTAGACAGAGGCGCAACTAGTGTACTCACTTTTTGCCGTACGTATTCCAACCCATGATGTGATAGGGGGGCAAGCCTATCGGCACATCGAGGACAAATTCCAGACCCCGGGTGTATACTGAATAGAAAAATCCAATATCATTTTGCCCGACTCGGGGATCGAATCCGCGACCTCAGTACTGCAGTCGTACTATAATACAACTACGCCACCGAGACAGTCAGCAAAACGCAGTACATACTATGACTAAAGCTGAATTAAACGACAAAACTGTATACGTATAATATACGACGCTATAAGGTTGAAACTTTACCACCTGTATGGCGCAGTGGTTTATTTTTACTATTCGAAAACAGTCGTTTAAAATCCAACCTCGTATAAAAATACTTGAAACCAGCTAGTGCTCACGGTTCTGCCCGCGTTAAAGAGTTTTTCCAGGATAAAAGTTGTGCTTTATATTTTCCCGGGATAATGAGCCTTAGCCTTCCCAAAATCTTAAACTATTCTCATACCAACCCGCTTTATATTTTCCCGGGACAAAAGTAGCTTATGGGCATTCCCAGGACCTGAAACTATGTCCGTACCAAACTACATCGAAATCGGTTCGATACTTCCAGAGATTACTTCCCACAAACATAACAACTTTGCTTCTATACAACATTAGTGTAGATATTTAAATGATTATATTTACTATATGAACAAACGTCAGATTTATGTCGTGGCAACTATTAATATACTTATTATGATACGTGCCATGAATATATATATTTAAAATATGAAGATTATCCCCAAGACCTTGGTGTTTGCAAAAAATAGCATTATGTTGAGCCGGTGTTATAAATATTAAAGAGACAATGGTTATGCTTACCTATGGTAAAATTTACTGCGTTTTTAAAACAATACGTGCTTCTCTCGAGATTCAAATTTGCGTCAGATTTGGCAATAGATTCTCCACCAATCACATATTAGAACTATCGTTGAAGGTAGACGAAAGAATCCTTGATAATTCGTGAGTACTCCATACATAAGCTTGTCTTTATCCAAAAGCATAAGATACAGATTTAAGGTAAAATCATTGGTCGTAGATCATGGAGAATAGAGCGTAGACATAGGTACTTTGAACACACGAGTGATGCACGCAGTCAAGGAAAGACCCGAACGTAATTTGTCGTCATCAGTTCTATGATTTATTACTCATCTGAGATATGTGCCTAGCTACTGCCCTAGTATGAGTAAATATTTGCATTACTAACGCACTTATTGTAATTAAGTGCATGCATGTATTATGCATAGTAATTTATCTAATTTCCTTTAATGTTCAAGACTGCCTCGATGGCGTATTCGTATTACGGTACGACTGCAACTGCGGCTCGCCCCCTATCACATCATGGGACGGAATAACGGCGAAAAGTGGGTGTACTAGTTGCGCCTTTGCCTACCCCTTCGGGGATAAAAGGCGTGAGTATGAGTTCTTCATTGTTATCCCAAGGATGTTGACGTCAGACAGGCAGCAACTTAGGCCAAATACTTTATGCTAGAGGCTTGACAAACTTTGTTAAACCGACAATGCTGACAGCTTAAATGTAGAGCATTATACTTGCATATTAAGGACTACGTGATGCTCGCGGCTCCGCCCGCGTGAAAAAGTTATTCCGGGATGAGTTTTTTTGCTGGGATAAAAAGTAGCCTATAGCAGGAGTAATGTAGCTTCCTATTAGTGAAAGAATTTCAAAAACCGATTCAGTAGTTCCTGAGGTTAACGCGTTCAACCAAACAAACTCTTCAGCTTCATAATATTAGTAAGTACAGATTTGTCTTCGTAATAATAATAAATACTGCTCACTGCTGAGCACGGGCCTCCTCTACTACTGAGAGGGTTTAAGGCCTTAGTCCACCACGCTGGCCTAGTGCGGATTTGCAGACTTCACCTACCCTCGAAATTCGTATGGAGAATTCTCATGTATGTAGGTTTCCTTACGATGTTTTCCTTCACCGTTAAAGTGAAAGATAATTAATAAACAATACACAGGTAACTTTGAAAAGTCAGAGGTGTGTGCCTTGGGTTCCGAACCTCCGGACATTGTCTCGGTAGACCGTTCCATTCCCAACTAGGCTATCGTCCACATGTCTTCGTAATACTTAAAGATAAAGCCGTCTATTTTTGACAAATCAGTTCCAAATCTCGCGAGTACACGCGATATCATTATTGAATTATCGATCTAATTATTCTACGGACTAAACCGCGGCAGTGGATCATTCTATTCATATTTGTGGCCGTATATGTATGCAGCCGCGACTTCCGTACGAGCAGTGGGTTGGCCCGCGCGCTCTGAGGTTTGTTGTTTCAAAACCAACAGATGTAGATCCCACGGATCCTGAAAATATACTACACCTTTAATTTCCATAAGGCAGTAAGTTTATGGTATATAGAGCCTGTCTTTAAGTATTTTTTAAGGTTTTACAGTGCGTAGTGCAATTCAGTGATATGGAGTAGTTTCTGTGATTCAAAGTTTTTGATAGTGTTGTGTTTTGTGGCCAGTAAAACTAACACGAGGCAAATGACTTATCTCACCATTGGGTGATTTTATTTTTACATACTTATTTACATACATCTATTACATACATCTGAATAGATGTATGTAAAATATCTCTCAATATTATAATTATATCGAGGTTACAAACTATCTATTTAGAGACATTAAAAATCAGCGACCCACCTTGTCTACGTACGAGTAGCAGACCAAAATATGCCTTTTTTTGTCATACAAACCTTTAATGAATTACACATAAACCTTTCTCTTGATGCAGTTCAAGAGAATGGTAAAATTATCTAAGCCATCCGTTTATGAAAGCCGTATGAAAATTAGTTCGTAGTATTTTGGTTTATCGCGTTCACATAGACGCAGCGCGGGGAATTTGTTTCATAATATTGTGTAAAGATGATTTAATTTCCGCGGTATTTAATTTTTTTTGTGAGGAATATATATACAATTCGAAGTGCGTCTTACATCAAAGAAAATTTATAACTTCATAGTCACACAATGTGTTAATATTTGAATACGCTGAAAGTTGAAATATCTACTTACTTCAAGGTAAAACATCTTGTATTTGTTTGGCAAACAAGACAATTTGTCCTATTACAGTATACTAAGTACCTTCGTGCAAGTGCGCGTATTTGTATGTGGATTAATATTATTTTAGTAGTATTTGCAGGACTGCCTCGGTGACGTTGTTATAATGCGGACGCTGTCAATTTCTGCTCTGAGGTCTCGGGTTTGATACTCGGATCGGGCAAAATGATATTTGGTTTTTCTTCTCAACATCAGTCCGGTGTTTTGGTTTTTGCTCGGTATAGAAACTCTAGATACTGGTTAATGCAAACAAAATTCCACACGGAGAGAGTCGTTACAAGTGGATGATAGCCTAGTTGGGAATGAAACGGTCTGTGGATACAATGTCCGCAGGTTCAAAACCCATTCACACACCTCTGACTTCTTGAAATTATGTGTGTATTATTTATCAATTATCATTCACTTTAACGGTGAAAGAAAACATCGTGAGGAAACCTACGTACCTGAGAATTTTCCATAAGAATTTCGAGGCATGTGGCGTCTGCCAACCCGCACGAGGCCAGCGTGGTAGACTAAGGCCTAAAACCGTCTCAGTAAAGGAGGCCCGTGATCAGCAGTGGGCAGTATATAATACAGGGCTGGTATTGTTTTGTTGAGAGTCGTTACAACTAGTTTTATTTTTAAAAAGCTGTCTTAGTAACTTGCACTAGAATTTGAATTTAATGAAAAGTATAATATTACTACTACCTCGGTGGCGTACTTGTATTACGGTGCGACTGCAAAGTCTCAGGTTTGATCCCCGGGTCGGGCAAAGTGATATTGTGTTTTTTTTTCAGTATCAGTCCGGAGTCTGGAATTTGTGATCGATATGGCGATAGGCTCGCCCCCTGTCACATCATAGGACGGAATAGGCACAGCGTAAAGTGGGTACATAAGTTGCGCCTCTGTCTACCCCTTCGGGTATAAAAGGCGTGAGTGTGTGTTTGTGTGTGTGTTTGTGTGTGTGTGTGTGTGTGTGTGTGTGTGTGTGTGTGTGTGTGTTGTGTTGTTTAGTTATAGCAAGAAAAATAAAAAAGTCTTATTTATATGTCACAAAAGGCTTGTTCTTAATATTTAACAAAAAATGAATGAAATTTTAAAACTAACGCTATCTTTGTAGCTGAAGAGTTAGGTAGAGACACAATTACTTCATCCATACTTACTTCATACTTACTTACTACGCCAAGTTTTACAATATCCGTCCGTCACCAGGGTGATAGCGTTTTAACCTAAAATATGGCACATGACTTGTAATTCTGGACAAAAGGATTGAATGAATTTTAATTACCACCAGGAATCCAGAATTAATCAAATTTTGACTGACCGCCTCAGCACGCTTCAATTGAATCAATGAGGCGATTACTAAACAAAAACCTGAATATTTAAACAAATACGCTACAAACTTTTGTTTGTACAAACTTTTGTTTGTAGCGTATCGGGGGATTCCTGTGCCGAATCTTTTAAATTTGTGTCATGTCCCGTATTAATATCACAGTTCCGTCACATTTACAACTCGTCAACACAATGTACTTAGTACTTACTATTAACAAAGCGACGGGTGCGTAATCAGTATTCTGTTGGGGGCGAAAGTCGCGGACGGCGTCAGAATAACAAGCAGTTGGTATATTATATGAATTAAGATTTAGTTAATATGGTATCTTTATTTGCGTATGATTCATTTAACAAAATCTGTATACCTATAGTATTTAAAATTATTGGCATAGGTTTTAGTTCACCCTTTTGATATTTGTCGTTCAGATTATGTGTACCTATATTGCATGCATTTGTACCCAAATTTGATACGTAAAGTTGAAGGAAAAGTAGTCTATTATTTTTATTCATAATTATTAGTACAGGGCACTCACTTCACTGGTGGTAGGACTCTGATATGTAAGAGTCCGTCTGGGTGGGTACCACCGCAATGCCTATTTCTACCGCCGAGCAGCAGTGTGCATGCATTGTTGTGTTTCGGTTTGAAGGACATTGTAGCCAGTGTAACTAAAGGACATAATGAGACTTAACATCTTATGTCTCAGGATGACGAAAGCAGTGGAATGACACACAGTACTTTGTAACTCAAGGTACTGGATGGTGTTTCTACTATTTATGGATGGTCGTATCGCTTACCATCAGGCGAACGGCATGCTCGTCTCGTCATTCAACGCCATAAAAAAATAGTAACGCTGACTACACTTGTGGTGGTCAAACTGAACAATTAGTTTTAGCGAGCGCGTAATCTGACATAATCTTAACATTAAGGTTTTTATTTGTGCCGCCATAGAATACTAAGTGTCAAGTGTATTTTTATATGGTTCTTGTATTTATTTAACGACTTAACACAGTCAATGCTTCATTGTTTAATTTCGTTTAATAAATTTTTTATACCTTCTTGCATATATGCCTTCAGCCTCGAGCTTTTTTGTATTACAATGACTATAATATTTAAAGAGTAGATAGATTAATTTGCATGATAGCAGAAGGAATGAAGTTTCTTTAAAATTCATGTAAGTACATGTTTCTTTACACACACACACACACACACACACACACAAACCCACGCCTTTAATCCCTGAAGGGGTAGGCAGAGGCGCAACTAGTGCACTCACTTTTCGCCGTTATTCCGTCCCATGATGTGATAGGGGGCGAGCCTATCACCATATCGGGCACAAATACCAGACTACGAGCTGATACTGAATAGAAAAACTCAATATCACTTTGCCCGACCCGGGGATCGAACCCGAGACCTCAGCATTACAGTCGTACCGTAATATAACTACGCCACCGAGGCAGTCGTAATATTTCTTTATAAATATTATTAGGATAAATGTTTAGTAACGATATTTGTAACGGTATCTGAAGCGTGTTGCCAGTTGTAAAAACCAGTCGAGACTTCAAAGTAATGGTGGAAGTGACAGTTGGGTGTATAAAAAGAGTGCCGCACCGCCATTTGCATTCATTCGTGTTCAGACTCTCGTGCGCGCTCAGTCTCCCAGTCGATCTCAGTTGAGTAAGTTGAACATTGACTTTCATACTGGTCAGCTAGTTTCAGATATCTTTGTAAATGTATTTGTGATATATGTGCTTATGTAAAATCAGTGACAAGTGTGTTTATTTAAAATAAGTGATAAATCATTCTTTTTAATCAAACCCGCTTCTGGTTCCTTATATCAGAAGTGAGATCGGAATCTATGCCCATACGAGTGGATTGTGTGCATTAAATACCTACGCTATGTGCTACTACTGCGTAGATATTTCAGTACCCGTATATAACGCGGAGAACAATAATTAATTGCACGGAAGAATACCAGGGTATGTAATCACAGAAATAGATTGTGCTCACTACATATGTTCGCTATGTGGAATCCATACATGGTACGATCGAGATATTTGACTACCCGCAATTTACGTGAAGAAAAACAAATTGCGCTGAGTAATATCGGGATAAGAATTAGACTGCAATGTGAAATGAAAGTAGTTGTGTGGTGTACAACATAGCCATCGTATATACGTTTGTGATGACGTCATGTGTATACGACTTCAAATGAACAATAAGTGTTTACGAGTACCACGATTGAACTGTTCGTGCTCAAGCGTTGTTTTTGGTGTTGAAACGTTCCTGTTGGCGTGCATACGTTCCTGTTGGTGTGCATACGTTCCTGTTGGTATGCATACGTTCCTGTTGGTATGCATACGTTCCTGTTGGTGTGCATACGTTCCTGTTGGTGTGCAAACGTTCCTGTTGGTGTGCAAGTGTTGCGGTGGATGTGCTGCGTATGGTGTCACAGTTGGTGTCCTGGGCAAAGTGACTGCGCGGGTGGCAACTGGCGGTTGAAGCAAACTGCTCCAGCACAGAGAATGTTCATCGGTGACTGTAAAGGAAGTTTGGTATCGTATGACCCATAATCCTTATTTGAAGGTTATGATTTCCTTTATTATTCTGGTGACCTCTAAAAATGTTGGGGATTTTGTTTACTAGTCATGTAACTAGATTTTGGACGTAATAATCAATTTGTGGATGTAACTCAAGTACCGTATAGTGTAAAAAGAAAAGTATAGCCATTTTCATGTGTAATTCGCATAGTGGATGTGTGTTTGTGGCAATGAGAATGCTGACCAGATATAATGGCAGTGATATTTGACTTTTGAGTTGAATACTTACGGGGTTCAAATATTTTCCGTTAAATGGCAGTTTAACTAAAAAAAAAAATATTGTACATGGACCAATGGGTGAAACTTTTAATTTTAATGGATGATACTAAATAGTTTGAACTACTTAGCACAAAGATTCCTTAAAGGGAAGTCCTACCTTAGTTTAACTTATGTGATTTCTTTTATTTCTTGGTAACTCGTACAAATATTGAGATCTTGTTTAACAAGGCATGTGCAGACATGGATTAACGAGCAATTCGTGGTTGTTGTAAGTACAGAGCTGTCCTTAAATTTATGGACCTGTTGTAGTAAACAATGACTGTACATAGCCTTGGTTGAAAAAAAAACGATCTAGGTGTATAGTGTTCGGTCTGAAAGATTTTTGGCCTTCCTTGGTCATGGCTTCGAAACGCAACATTGCACTGTTCAAAGTTTTGTATTAATAGCGAGACGTGCGGTAATTTCGAGGTTCTCATGCTAAGATGACTACTGAATTCTTGGCCAAAGTTTGATGCCAGATATGATTAAAGGCCTAGGTAAAATGACTCGTTTGATGCCGTTGTGATATTTTTGATTGCAGGGACTGATGATCCTTGCAGGGCGAACTTACTCAATGTTTAACACTTCGTAAAGCGTGACTACTGAAGAGCCTCTGTGGGATCCTTTGGAGGACCTGACTTTTCTGCGATGATGGAGGATATTTGGTATCGTATTACCCGTAACCCTTGTATTATTTTTCCGTAACGTTCTCAAATGCTGGGATCTCGTTCTACCACTTGGTATGACTGGAGATTCTCCCCAAACCACTTCGCAGGTGGATTTGCTTGTTGTAGCAATGAGAGGGCTGTTCAGAAAGTTTAGCGCCAGATTTTATTTAAGGTCAGAATAGGCCGAACGGTGTGTTTCTGTGTTGGTTTTTCTTTGCTTGCAGAAACATGAGATCTGTGCAGTGGGTGCCCAGTACAGAACAGTGTACTTCAGGCTGTGCAGAGACGCGCGGTCCATGCCGTGCAGGTACGCGCTTCAGGGAGTGCGCGTACGCGCTCCAGGGCGTGCGGAAACGCTGGCTGCGCAGATGCATACGCATATCAGGCATTGGCCTGACAGATACTCGTATTTAGGAGTGTGGGCTGTTTTAAAGTCGACGCATAAATTTTGTGAATGATTGAAGGCCGGAATTCAGGCAGTCGGAATGCACCTTTCTTTCGTAAATTTCTGTTACAATGAATTGGTTCAAAATTATTTTTATGGGGTTACTCGTGAAAGCTCGAGTGCACGCTTGCTTTCGTGAGTCATAAGCGTTTGTCGAAATGTTACTTCACTTTACACGTTAGACGTGCGGAACGGTGCACTCCAGGCTACGCGAATGTTTCGACATCATAATTCTGCCTAACGGGGAGCTATGGTGGGGCTGTATATCGGTTCCGGTAAGGTTCCGTCAGCATTGTGTGTTTCGACTTCATAGTTCTGCCTAACGGGGAGCTATGGTGGTGCTGTATAGCGTTTCCCTCAAGGGTCCGACAGCATCCCGTTTCTTTTTGTTGTTGATTATTTTCAACATGTTTCGGCATGACTGCAGCATGTCTGGACATGAGCATTTAGTTTGTAACTTGGTTCTAACAATATAGGACCGATATATTATTGGAAACAATTCAGTTTAACTGTTTGCTAACATAATTTGTGTGTTGCTGTTGTGATTTTTATGATTGCAGTGTACATGCCCTGTCTTCGCAAAGCGGAGCAGTGCGGAAAGACGCGCTCCAGGATGTACGAGTGCTGTATGTCGCGCTCCTGGCTGCGCAAATGTGGATCACACGGCAGACACACCATGTGTGTACGGACTCTGTCCGGCAGACACGTATTACGTGTAGGGTTTTTACCCGGCAGACGCACTTTGCGTATACGGGCTCTGTCCCGGCAGACACACCATGTGTGTACGGACTTTGTCCGGCAGACACGTAATAACGTGTAGGGTTTTTACCCGGCAGACGCACTTTGCGTATACGGGCTCTGTCCCGGCAGACACACCATGTGTGTACGGACTTTGTCCGGCAGACACGTAATAACGTGTAGGGTTTTTACCCGGCAGACGCGCTATGCGTATACGGGCTCTGTCCCGGCAGACACACCATGTGTGTACGGACTCTGTCCGGCAGACGCACTATGTGCGTGTGGACTACGGTCCAGTAGGTTGTACGCGAGGCGGTGCGCTGCTGAACTGCGCGCTCCTAGCGAGGCGGTGCGCTGCTGATCTGCGCGCTCCTGGCGATGAGGTGCGCTGCAGAGTTGCGTGCTCGTCGCACTGCTGAACTACGCGCTACTAGCGATGTGCGCTCGGGTGAGAAGTTTTCATTCTGTCATGTCTTTTTGTTTTGTTGTGTGATTCTATTAGGTCTTTATAAAAAGTCGATGTTTTTGCAAATTTAGAAAATTGATCAGAGTACAAAATTATTGGCAAACCGTCTATGTAACAATTTTGTCATTATGCCGCCGGTTAAGCGATGAACACATTCGTATTAATGATCGATGTGTGTTTTAACAACACCTAATGCAAATTGTAGTTGGACATTGAATTTGGAATGGAAATTAAATTCGAAATTGAAATAAAAGTTAAAATTTTAGTTGAAAGTTTTGAAACGCGTACCTAACCCTCAAAGTAATTTTCCACCTGACGTCATAAGGGTCAGGAATGGCTGAGCTATAAGATGTACCTGTGTTTCTTTATTTTAACAGGAAGGGAGACTATTGCTAGTTGTAGCACAAGTAACATAACTTATTTCAATTCGAAAAACTATCTTCACCGCAGTTATCGAACAGCTTCGATGAAACGATTTCAGCATTTAGTCACTTTTGACAGCTGTGTCGTTGAATAGTTTGTTACCATCACTTCTTCTCTCTGGTCATGATACTAGGAGGTGATGACGGAAGGGCATTTTGGGGTGCTGCATATTTTGTAAAACTAAAGTTTTCATGGAAAAGTTTATAAATTCTTAAGGAGTGAAAACGTTTAATGAGAGTTTTATCTTACGGCCTTATGCCAGACATGATATCCTGATCGACGAATACACTTCAAGAGCAGTATTGTTCCATGTTATCAGATGCTGCCCTGTAGTACGCTCAGGCACGTGATCCTAGTACATGGGACTTACTTTGGATGTTTGTTTTCTCATATTTTTGGACATGTTTTTGTGCTTTGGATTTTTGTATGCAGATGCAAATGATGAGGCAGATGCTCCTAGCGCCGCCCAGTGTCCTGAAAACGAATTACCTGGTGGCTTCGGCGAGCAACCAAGCACGTCCGGGACGCAGAGGTGCATTGAAGAGCCTGCTGCACTATCCAGCGTCATGGCGAGTGAAGAAATTTTGGCGACTTCATCGTCAGTTCTGGAGACTGATCTTCAGAGCTAGAAGATGGAGCCCGAGGACGGACTCTTGTCAGGAGAGGCCGTATTAGGATAAATGTTTAGTAACGATATTTGTAACGGTATCTGAAGCGTGTTGCCAGTTGTAAAAACCAGTCGAGACTTCAAAGTAATGGTGGAAGTGACAGTTGGGTGTATAAAAAGAGTGCCGCACCGCCATTTGCATTCATTCGTGTTCAGACTCTCGTGCGCGCTCAGTCTCCCAGTCGATCTCAGTTGAGTAAGTTGAACATTGACTTTCATACTGGTCAGCTAGTTTCAGATATCTTTGTAAATGTATTTGTGATATATGTGCTTATGTAAAATCAGTGACAAGTGTGTTTATTTAAAATAAGTGATAAATCATTCTTTTTAATCAAACCCGCTTCTGGTTCCTTATAATATTATTTAATACTCAAAGAAGATTCAAACGCTAAGTTGAGTAATAGAGTTCCCATAAAATTCTATGTAACGTCGTAGTCACAGATTATTGAGAGATATTAACGACTAATTCCAACCCTGTCTTTTAAGGGGAAGACGTGATGATACACCGATTATCGAAACTGGTAGCGACGAAAACAACTCAGTTCGACAGCGAGGCAACAGTTCGAGAACTCTTGGATCTGTTTGTTGTTCTCACCAATAGGCCTTTAACAAACTGATGGAGATTTATATAGAGGTGTTAATATTATCTCTTAGCATATATATAATGTGTGATCTTTTAACTATAAACTTATATTTATTTATTTTTAAGAAGATCAT
Source organism: Lapara coniferarum (assembly GCA_949316025.1). NCBI lineage: Eukaryota > Metazoa > Arthropoda > Insecta > Lepidoptera > Sphingidae > Lapara > Lapara coniferarum. The sequence goes on along the minus strand of OX438919.1, from coordinate 40,283,286 downwards.
ACAGTTTATTATACAAATAAACTGTATGATCGTAGTATTGAAAAATACAAGTAAAAACAAAAAAAACTATTGTCTATATCAAATTGTTAAAATTAGTTTTGTTCCTGGCCGATCTGTATTATGTTAACTTTGCATTTAAAAAAATATTTCTTTTACGGTATAGATAATTCCATCCACGCCCCACTACTTTTCCTAATGGTCTATAAATGGGCAACTTTCCGTTTGTGTTTTAGTTATTGTAAATACACACTATAACTGCGATACGCATACCACGATGAAGAATCCAAATACTCTTAACCAACGAAATCCCCGCTCATCTTGGTAGTGGTAGTGCTCATCGTGGATGAAATTATCTATAATTACATTATTTAAAATTATATAAGTGTACGATAGCTTTGTTGGGAATGGAATGGTCTGCCGAGACAATGTTCGCAGGTTTGAAACCCAAGCCTTACACCTCTGACTTTTCGAAGTATCATGTGTCTTCTTCTTTGTCGCATTCTTCATTACTGAAGGTCGTGCCCGCTTTGGTAAGCCTTGGTGGTGGCGGTGACTAGTCGCTTCCACTGCACTCTGTTCTGTGCCTGTCGCAGAGCCTCCGTGACTGGGACTCCTATGACTTCCCTGATAGTGTCAGACCATCGGGTAGGTGCTCGGCCTCTAGGTCTTTTGCCATCTACACTACCCACCACAACCAGCTTATCCAGGTTGTCTGACTGTCTTCGTGCGTATCATGCCTATCATGTGTATTGTTTATCAAATATCGTTCGCTTTAACGGTGAAGGAAAACATCGTGAGGAAACCTACATACCTGAGAATTCTCCATTAGAATCTCGAGGGTATGTGAAGTCTACCAACTCGCACTAGGCCAGCGTGGTGGACTTAAGGTCTAACCCCTCTCCATAGTAGAGGAGGCCTGTATTTAACAGGGGGCAGTATATAATATAGGGCTGGTTGCATTGCATACTTGCTGGCAATGTACTAAATATGTGGTCTGTTTTATACATGCCCTTGCCAATTTTAACTAAAAATTCGTCAATATCATATTTATGAGATGAAAAGTATGTTCCAAACTTTTTGCCTCAAAAAATTAGGCCGACGGCATTTTATATAGTACCTACCTACCTAATTTATATACACGAATATTCTATTTTTTTAGCAATGAATGGCGACACGATCATGTCGTTCGCCTGAGGGTAAGCCATACGACTACCCATAAACGGTAGTACATTGAGTTACAAAGTACCTACTGTGCGGCATTCCACAGCGCTCGTCATCCTGAGACATAAGATGTTAAAGCCGGTATTAATAAATGAATCTCAAGTTTGAGTTATATCTCAAGTAGACATAATGTATGAAGAGTTCAATACATTATGTCTACTTGTCAATACCGTCCTAAGTCTCATTATGTCCAGTAGTTACATTGGTTACAACGTCCTTCAAACCGAAACACAACAATGCATGCAGACTATTGCTTGGTAGTAGAAATAGACATTGCGGTGGCACCCACCCAGAAGGACTCTTACATATGAGAGAATTACCACCAGTAAAGGTTGCTTACATTTTTTGTAAGGGTTAACGACCTACGTAATTTTCTGTATTGAAGAAGGAGAATTCCGGAAATCGAATTTACTCTTTTTGGATTTACATGATGTCATTTTGAGTGAGAAATGATTGTGATAAAATTTCACATTTCTCGACGTTTTCTTTGTTTTTAAGTGCAATGACCTGTTGTTTCATTGTACTAACTTGCAATACTTTATAAGAAAATACGGAATTATCACACGAATTTTATCACAATAAATAAGGATCATAATCTGACGGTATTGTATTTTTTTCAATAACGAATACAAGATTTATATTGATTATTTAACTCATCATTTCCCACGCATAAATTTCGTGACACCTAATTTTTAAAAAAGTTTGTCATTGAAAACTTGACTTTCAAATTATTTTGTCACAGTTTTGTTGTAACGGCTCTCTACACATCCTAAGGTTTGGAGCACAGTTTAGAGTTACGCGTCGCGCCGTGCCCGATCGGAGACGGGGCTATCAATCAAGCAGTCCGGTGAGCTGGTACATATCTCATCGGCTCACTTTCACACGATTTTACTCAAGATTATTGTGAACAAATTCGACAGCTTGAGCCACTTATATTTACATTTAGTTTGACAGTTTTTATTGTGAGTCAGGATTTTGTTGCGTTTAGTAGAGATATAGTCGATATTATGTGAGAGCTTTTGTCGCACTGTTTGCAAATAGTCGACTATGAAATGAGAGTCTTTGGGTTCTATTATTGTTAAAAAACAAATGTTTGTGTCATAGGTAACATTTGTTCAGGTATTGTACTAAATTAAAGAGGATATAGTATTTTTATGTAGACTCAGGCTTACGTGTTTGATTGTATCTATGAATAAATAAATAAATCATTTTATGAAGTAGGTACATAGCGTCCAAGATAGCGACGCGACGTTAACCTAGTTGGGAGTGGAACGGACTGCTAAGACGAATGTCCGCAGGTTCAAAACCCAAGGGCACGCTCTTCTGACTTTTTAATAGTTATGTGTGTAATCTTTTTGAATTATCGTTCGCTTTAACGGTGTAGAAAAACATCTGAGAAGTTCTCTATAAGAGTCTCGAGGGTATATGGAGTCTGCCAACGCGCACTAGGCCAGCGTGTTTTTTTTTTGTTTACGCGGAGAAGGTGAATTATTACTACCACCCAGTGCTCAAGGGGAACGACGGGGCGGTTATGTTGGGTTCACCGTGCCTTACGACCCGACGTTGAGTCGCCCGGAGAGATGGAAAACGTCGGGCGACCGCCGGGCCCAGTCCCTAACCTATGTACACCGCACGGCATACCAACTAAAACTCCGCGGTGTCCATCTTCGGCGCATTAGGGACGGCTGCGGGCTTCCTCCGACTCACGTCTAAGTTGTCGTCCGCAACCGCCCCTGCGCGTAACGCTATTGCGGACCGTCTCCTGTTGTTGGGGGGGCTCAGAAGCCCCCGCACACCGAAGGACGCCCTTGGCGTCAAAGGCAGCGTGAGGCCTAACCGCCACGCTGGCGTCTATCACGGGGGTCACAAAAGTTGGCTAGACTAATGGGTGGACGGCCCCTTCCGCCCACCCGTGACCCCCGGAGGCCCCTATTAGTCGCCTTTTACGACAGGCAGGGGATACCGTGGTGGGATCCTCCAAACGCCCCCAATCCACAGGGCGGGAGACGTCGGTCAGTCGTCCACCCGACGCCTCCTACGTCTCGTGTGGCGGCGGGAGGGATCACCACTGCGCTGGCGATCCCTCTCGGCACTCTCCTTCCGCGAGAGGACCACCTCGCAGAAGTGGGCCACCGCCTGCCAGGCCTCCCGGCCGCCGACCATGGAAGCGACCACGGCCGGCAGCGAGAGGTCTTCTCCGACGACTGCTCTGAGAGCGCTGCGTTCTTCATCCCAGGCTGGGCAAAACTCCAACGTGTGTTGGGCCGTGTCCATTGGGCAGTTGTCACAATAGTGACACACGTCCGACTCTTCTATCCCCACCACCCGAAACAGGAACTCACCGAAGCAGCCATGCCCGGTGAGCACCTGCGTCCGGCGGTATGTTGCCGCTCCGTGGCGCCTGTCCAGCCATTCGCCAAAGACAGTACGCACTGCCTCTACGACCCTGTGCACCCACGACAGGGCCTCCAGTTTGAGACGCCACTCCTCCACGGCGGCTCGCCGTAAGGAGGCCCTCTTGGCCTCCACCTCCTTCAGAGCGTGTTGGACTAAGACCTTAAACCCTCTCAGTTATAGAGGAGGCCCGTGACCAGCAGTGGGACAGAATATAATACAGGGCTGGTATGGCGTAGTATTGTATGATCACTATGAAGAAGGTAAACTCTATTAGAAGAGACACATGATTAGAGCTTGTGTCCGATGTACGACAAACTCTCCAACGCATTGACGAAAACCTTCAAGGAAAAGTTGTGAGTTGGTGTATACCTACCAAAAAACGATAAAGCCACCAAAACATCCGTAACCATTACAGCACAAACAACAAAATGTTAATCAAACACCATTAACGGCAATAACATAGTTTCCACGCTGACCAATTAGAACGAAACCTGCGATTAGAACTTGCCCGCGAATTAGCTTTGTGAACTGCACGGGATTTACAATTCATTACAAGCGGAACAATTCTCTCTATAGGTCATGCATGAATGGCTAAATAGTTCACGTAAAATTCCGTACTAAAACGCCTGCTGAATTAACATAGCAATGTCGGTTAACGGATACTCGACAGAGCAATGGGATTTGGGATTTCGATATCAAAACGAGGGCTATACTTAGAAAGTAGACATTTATACGGGAAAAGTGATGGTTTTTCTACTCAGTATTAACCGGGAGTCTGAAAATGTGCCTAGTAAATAAAAATAGGCCCTATTACACCCATGTAACAGGGCCTATTATCATTATAGGTCCCAACCTAATGGATATAGTTGGCGAAATGTGGGTGTGACACACCTCTGTCTACCCCTGAAAAGGGAAAAAGGCGTATGTAATACCATGAATATTTTAACCAGAACATAATATGTTGATATGTTGTCGCATACGGATGATCACAGTTGATGTGTTGAATGATTTCGTGCTCTGTTAGTACGTGACAAAAATAAGCTAAACGAAACTTTACGGGGTGTACTAGTTATACTCCTGCTTACATGTGAATACAAATGTGTAAATGAAATGGTAATTTGTTTAGTTCTTTTCGATTTTAAGACGTTTATTTGTTGAAATAACTTCAAGCTAGTAGCTAGTGAGAAGGGTCTTAGGTTATCATGGACAGTGACTAGAAGAAACGTGTGAACATTCAACTATACCCTTATTGCTTGCATTTACTTTTGGACACACAAATATTTGGGGTTAGCGAAAAAACTTATTATATATTCATTTAAATAGGTATTTTTATACAATTTTAAACACGGTACTTGTGTAATTACGCCTGTTTATAAATAATAGCAATGTCAATCAAAACTACATCTTCCACTACTGCACGTAATATGGTCGTCCAGAAATGATTATCACCAGACGACACAATCATGCCGATCTTATTCTGGCGTCTGATTAGAGATCCTTCGTCTTCCTTTGGCCTACATTACAATATTTGAAGGATACTATGCTTGAGGTCCCATTTCGTCACTTAATCAAAAGGGGGCAGCACGAACATAAAACATAGACCACGTGAACGCCAAAATCAATGTATTATCTCAAAACAGAAGCAGCAGAGATAAAGCAACGATTAGTACTTTGATGAACTGAATAGCGCTCATAAATTGTTCAATTGCATGCATCAGTCCAATGATGGATTAATTGCGATACAGTGTACGATAATGCATCTATCAGCTCATGACATGCTTGACAAGATTTGGATAAAATCCAGTATTCCTTTGACATTAGAAGATTGTTATCAAAGGCAGTTAAATTTAGGAATTAGAGTCTAATTATTTCGTAGTTACATACAGTATTCATTATCAGTAGTGGTTATATTTGTATTATAGAGATCTGCTTGGCGCTGATATCCTCAATCAGAGATGTTAAAGGCTAATTTCACCAATTTATAATTCAATTATGATTAAAATTTATAATTAAATGGGCGTTAGTTAATTAACGCGAATATTAAAGTATCGCTCGTCCTATGAACGAAAGCCTAGTGAAGGAAGATAATCACCTATTAGGGCATGGCGAGGCACTCAAAACCTTAACAGTCCGTTAAGACAGTTACCAGGATGTTAAAGTAACTAACAGAGCAAGGTGAAATTAGGCTTTAGTGTTATGTTGCATAGCGCACTGATTACCTACTCAAAATTGCTCTCATAGTGTTGTTTGACAGATATAAATAAAGCTGTGGAGACGTACTTTCTCTCTTGATAGACGTACCATATATGACAACCAACTCCTAAAGTATTGTAGATAAGCCTTGATGAAGTTCCTAATCCAAAAAAAAATACTAAATACTAGCCTTGCCCGCGGCTCTACCCACGTTAAAAAGTTTTTCCGGTATAAAAGTCCCGGTTTATATTTTCCCGGGATAAAAAGTAGCCTATGTGTTAATCCAGTACATGATCTATCTGTGTGCCAAATTTCATCAAAATCCGATCAGTAGTTTTTGCGTCAAAGAGGAACAAACATCCATACATCCAGACACCTATACATTGTTATAAACTTTCGCGTTTATAATATTAGTAGGATAGGATTCAGTTGTATCATTTAAAGTGTGGCACATTTCATTATCACAGAAAACAAAGCCTTATCTTTAGAACATCCGCACGGCCGTCTGGTAAACTTTCGTATGGAAAAAAAATACAGTACTTAATCCGTTCGATAAAAAAGGCGGCGGCGACTGGATAGACAAATTGGACGCTTTCACTGACATGAAACAATAAGGTATTTACTCGCATGGCTCAGGGGTGGCGCGTGTACTCGCACATAAACTTGAATGGGTAATAAACGGTGCAGGGAGCAACCCTACTGAACTAAAGAACTGGTATGTGAATTAGTGTAGTCGAAGTGATTTTTTTTGTAATCTTAGCAAAATTGGGAATGATTTGCGAAAGATATACTTACGAAGGATGCAGGAGGATGTCTTTAGTCCAAAAGCTTAATATATTGTGTTATCCACGTGACCATTCACTAAGGCAACACCAATTTAAAATTCCATGAGTTTCTATACTCAGTCAAATAACTGAGTCAATGAAACAAAACCTTAAGTTACTAATTGATTCAATATTTGATAAGGTATCAATATTGTTATCATATCCACTTTGGATGATGGAACCAACTAATTACAAACACATAACATAATCCTGTTAGATTCAAAACACATGCAAATCGATGTAATGTACGAATATAGAGCACTGTTTTGTACGCTAACTCGTGCAAAATCTGAAAGCTCGTTAACTATTCACAATTTAGCAAACCAATACTGTTTGCTGAAATTAGCGATATATTTGATTGATGTATCAGATACAAGTGGACATAAAACATTGAATTTCAAGTAATTAGATATAATAGTAGTTATTATGGCCGTTCATAGTAGTTATTATCGTCCGCCCGAGGAGAACATTCTCTGACCAAATAATTGATCTTCTCAGAAAAGGGCAGGTCAGGAGTACCCTTAACAGAGGAAAATGTATGAAAAGAACTATGAATGTGGAAGAGGCGAAAGAGGTTTGTCAAGATCGTAGCATATGGCGCTCAATAGTCTCTGCCTACCCCTATGGGATAAGGGCGTGAGTGTGTATGTATGTATGTATGTATGGCCGTTCATTCATTGATTAATGATAGATTTTGGCTTGTCGAGATATATTTTAGGTTTTAACTCGTAAGTTAGGCCTTGAATAAAGCTTGAATAGGGTGACATTAATGAGGGATGGTGGTGCTTAAGAGCTACATTTAAAAGTTCAGCATCAGCATGTTCCCAAGACTTATAGAAATTAATACTATTAAAAGAGAGAGACAAAGAAGGAAAGAAAGAAATATAGAAAGAGATAAAGAAAGAAAGATTTTATTGGCATAACAAACAAATAACAAACTTAAACAATAAAAATGTACACAAAATACGGCTCAGTATTGTACCAACAATAGGAACCCTCATTTAGCTCCTTCATTACTCTCCTGTATGGAAGTGTTAATTTTAGAATAATAAGATGATATGAGTTCTTCTTACGCGTCTAGCCCTATTTTCCGGTTTGTCCGGAGCGACGTACTGAAACAAGCGTGGACCGGAGGGATCAGCAATGTCTGGGTCTGTCAACATGTTATAAACGGAATATTTGGTGAGCCGTACGTGTCGCATCAAGCATTTGAGGATCTGACACCATTTGTGTCACCAGTTCTGTTCAATCTAGATGTATATATTAATTGCAAAAGCATCTTACGGTGAGGAAATTTTCTCGTCCTACTTGTCATAATTTGGAGTGTTGAGCATAAATAGCCAAATGCGAGCTGATGATTTGCGTACTTTATCTGTTTTTAATATAAACTCATCTCTATGAAGAAGGTTCTAAGCACTTTGTAAACTACATAAAAAATAGCTATATATTACATAACACTTCAAAATTGAAACTAAATTTCTGCATACATTTACTTATATGGTAAAATAAATTTACACAAAATACCTTTGCGATGGTGAAATTAAGTTTCAACGGGCCACCGCGACAGTCGGCTGCATAGTTTGTACGTAAATAGAAAACAAATTGTCTGTTTCCGGACAAAAAGCAATCAAGGGTACGCAATGATGTGAATGGTAGAATGGCCCCACGCTAGGGAATTTGCAGGATTATTGATATCCATTTGTGGATACGTAATTGGCGAAGTTATCGAAAGATCTTGAAGTGTGTCGTACTATATGATCATTACAATCAGCGCTGTATTATATACTGCCCACTGCTGAGCACAGGCCTACTCTACAACTAAGAGGGGTTAGGCCTTAGACCATCACCCTGGCCTAGTGCGGGTTGGCAGACTTCACATACCCTCGAAATTCTTATGGAGAATTCTCAGGTGGGTATGTAGGTTTCCTCACGATGTTCTTCTTCACCGTTAAAGCGAACGATAATTGATAAACAATACACATGCAACGTTGAAAATTCACAGGTGAACCTCCAGATATTGTCTCCGCAAACTGTTCCATTCCCAAATGTTATCATTAACTTACGTTACGTGAAATTTAGTATTTTTTAAATTAGCTATTGTGTGAACTTAAACAGTGGAAACAATTTGATTTTACTATGGATAACTATAATTGCATAAATATTTTTTTTTGTTTACGCGGAGAAAGTGAATTATTACTACCACCCAGTGTTTAAGGGGAACGACTGAGCGGTTATGTTGGGTTCACCGTGCCTTACGAGCCGACGTTGAGCCGCCCGGAGAGATGGAAAACGTCGGGCGACCGCCGGGCCGAGTCCCTAACCTATGTACACCGCACGGCATACCAACCAAAATTCCGCGGTGGCCATCTTCGGCGCATTAGGGACGGCTGCGGGCTTTCTCCGACTCATGTCTAAGTTGTCGTCCGCAACCGCCCCTGCGCGTACCGCTATTGCGGTCCGTCTCCTGTTGTTGGGGGGGCTCAGAAGCTCCCGCACACTGATGGACGCCCTCGGCGTCAACGGCAGCGTAAGGTCACTAACCGTCACGCTGTCGTCCATCACGGGGGTCACAAAAGTTGGCTAGACTAATAGGTGGACGGCTCCTTCCACCCACCCGTGACCCCCGATGGCCCCTATTAGTCGCCTTTTACGACAGGCAGGGGATACCGTGGTGGAATTCTCCAAACGCCCCCAATCCACAGAGCGGGAACTGCATAAATATGCGGTTGGGTTTCAATAAACAAATTAATTGGATTATTAATATGCTTTGGGTAATTTTTTGTTTACCAAAGCTTACTTTACGGTGCTGAGCAGAACTCAGTAACATATAATTGACACTATCGATCCTGTCCGACAGAAGTGCAATGGCGGGTATAAATACAAGGTAAATGAAGACAGAGGTTTATGAAAACAGCTTTCATACCCTAGACATTTTTTTCCAACACCGCGTCTCTACTAATCACAAAAATTAAAACCTTTTTCAGCGTGGTCACCCCAGATGCGGTGGCTTTGTCGGCTATTGACGGGTGATTGTGGCAGATTTTAAATTAATCTCACATGGTGTTAAGGCTCTGAAATTGGCCAATGAAATTGATTCCATTTTGTCAGACTATTCTCATTTTAATGTAGTACAGCTGGTGCGACGGATTTTAGTACCTACTGTTAAGAAATCAATGTACCACCGATTAGCAGAAATTTTACTTATAAACTTGTTTTAGCGTTAAGACGTGGTTAAGCATTGCCTTAATAACTGTCAAAATTGAACATTGCCGTGGCCTATTTTAAACCTACTTAAAAGGCAAGATGGCAGGTTTTGACTTACAGCTGGTCGAGTAAATATGAGTGTCAAAAGTTAAGCATTTATCAAGAGCAGACTAATCAATAAGACGTAACTAAGCATACCCTACTCTACCAGCCCTTTATTATATGCTGCCCACTGCACGGGCCTCCTCTACAATTGAGAGAGTTTAGGCCTTAGTCCACCACGCTCGCCTAGTTCGGGTGGCAGACTTCCCATACCTTCGAAATTCAGAGAAACTCTCAGATATGCAAGTTTCCTCACGATGTTTTCCTTCACTGTTAACGAGCGATAATTCACAAAAAATACACATATAACTCCCAACTAGGCTATCGTCGCTTCTCTAAGTAAGTAAGCATAGCTTTGCGATTTTTTATGAGTAAGACTGTGTATGTTTGTAATTAATGAAAAATTAATTGTGACATGTATCTTATGATGTATACCTACGTTGTGTGCTCAGTATATTACATGTGCGTAGGATTGAAAAACCCTTCCAGGAAGTGATCACCCTAACTTGGTCTGGATTAGTAAGGTTTTGCTAACCTAATATTTTTATTTTAATATTTAATAACTAACCCATATCAATAAATAGTTTTGCAATTGTTGTAGAATTTTCCTGTAAATTTGTATTTAAAGCAGTTTATTGTCACCAATTCTGGCGAGTTTTCTGTTGTAGAATTGATGTCGTCTGCGAATCTCGTTTGAATACGAATTTTATTGCAGAAGAATTTTCAACATAAAAATTCAAATAAAATTACCGTTTTGCATTTTAATAAAATATTGTGTAAATTGCGTTAAATTTTGCATTTATATTATTCAAAAAAAGTGAATAATACATACCGCTGAATACATTTGTTATCCCTTATATATAATTTACAATAAGTGTATTACGGAGGGTATTTTCCCAAAAGTTTGGAAAACTGCTAACATCACCCCTATTTATAAAACCGGATCCAGGTACGAAGTAGAGAACTATCGCCCAATCTCCATCCTGTGTGCCATGTCAAAGGTCTTTGAAAAGCTCGTCCACAGCAAAATATACCCAGCATTAAAAAATGTTATAATACCCGAACAGCATGGCTTCATGAAATGCAGATCCACTACATCGAACATGTTGCTATTTACTGGATTTATATTTGAGAATTTGGATAATCGCCTTCAAGTAGATGCTGTTTATACTGATTTCCGTAAAGCCTTTGACAGAGTTGACCATGAACTCCTTCTATCCAAAATAGCCTTTAATGGTATTAGAGGTAATCTTCTTCGCTGGTTTGCTTCTTATATCTCTAACAGAAGCCAACGTGTAGTCATCAATGGTTTTCAATCGACAGCAGTTGATGTGACTTCTGGGGTTCCACAGGGCTCAATACTTGGGCCCTTATTATTTAATTTATTTATAAATGACATAAGTAAATGTTTTCTTAACTCTAAATGTCTACTATATGCAGATGACCTTAAAGTATACCGTGCTATTCATTGTCCCAATGACGCTTTGCTACTTCAGCAAGATCTTAACCGTTTAAGTGAATACTGTGTGTTGAATAAACTTTTATTAAGTATTCCCAAATGTCACACAATAACTTTCGCGAAGAAAAGGAAAATTATTCACTTTAATTATTCTCTGTGTAATGAAACCTTAAGAAAAGTTAGTACTGTACGGGATCTGGGAATTACTCTGGATTCTAAAATGAATTTAGATGTTCACGTCAACAATATCACTACCAAAGCCTATGGGATGTATAAATTTGTTACCAGGTCATCTATTAACTTTAGACAACCATCTACTAATCTCTACTTATTTAATTCATTAGTTAGGCCACAACTTGAGTATTGCTGTCCGATTTGGGATCCATTGTACAGTAAATATGTTAATGTTATTGAAAAAGTTCAAAATAAATACCTTAAAAGTATGCATTACAAACTGGGCGGTCGTGAGCGACTATCATATAATCATCTTCTTAACAAATATAAACAACTTTCTCTACATTCGAGACGTATACTTCTTCAGGCTATGTTGCTATATAATATTTGTAATAATGGACTCGACTGCATTGACCTGAACAGTCAGTTGGTCGTTTCAGTACCCAACCATTCTCACCAGCGGAGCACTAGAAGCTATGCATTTTTTTATACGCAATTCTGCCATACTAACGCTGGTGAACGAATTCCATTAAGACGAATTTTCGCGTTGTATAATTTATACTTCTCAAATTTAGATTTATTCTCACTTACCAGGAATAGTTACAAAAAGGCAGCGATTAACACATTAATCACACGTGATGCGAATATAGGACACTAGTACCTATACAGAAATTTCATTATAATTGTGTTATGTTTATACTTGGTGCAAATGTGAATTTCTTAGTTATGTATTTTTTTTTATGTCTCTTTTGTTTTTTAATTTGTGTCTACGGCAACTTGTTTCTTTGTAGTAAACTGTGGATAATGGTGTGGGCTGCACATCTATGTAAATGTTGTTAAATACTACTGTTTGTATATTTTGTTGTGCAGCTGTTTGTTATCCCTAAATAAATAAATAAATAAATAAATAAATAAATAGGCTATCTAGGGTTGTCAATTTTCCAGCTGTGAGCCTAAGCCTCTGTCGATCTGCTAGCCCTCCTCAGAGCCGGTAGAGCTACACCCTAAACATATAATTATAATAATAATATACCAATCCTATTTTATGTATTGTCTCACTGCTAGGCATAGGCCTTCTCTACTAATGATAGGGTTTTAGGCATTTTTTTTTATGGCATCGAATGACGAGACGAGCATGCCGTTCACCTGATGGTAAGCGATACGACCACCCATAAACAGTAGAAATACCATCCAGCACCTTGAGTTACAAAGTACTGTATGGCATTCCACTGCGCTCGCCATCCTGAGACATAAGATGTTAAGTCTCACTACGTCCTGTAGTTACTGGCTACAATGCCCTTCAAACCGAAACACAACAGTGTATGCACACTGCGGCTTGGAGGTAGAAATAAACATTGCGGTGGTACCCACCCAGACGGACTCTTACATATTCGACGGTCCCATAGAACAAAGTCGTATATACAAAATGTTAGCTTTTCAGTAGAGCGCTTTGAAAGTCTAAGTTAATTGTGAAAAGCACAAGTTATACGTGAACAAAACATTATATTCTATAGGGTTCAGTAACAACTTTGAACCTAATGTGTGAAAATGGCACTAATTCGCACATGAATACAAACTTACGACTTTCAAAGCGCTCTACTGAAAAGCTAACATTTTGAAACGACTTTGTTCTATGGGACCGTCGATATGAGAATCCTACCACCAGTCTCACTCATCAGCCACCTTAGTATACCCCACTGGCCTAATGCGGGTTGGCAGACTACACATACGTCCAAAATTCTTAAGGATAACTTCTCATGTATGCACGTTTCCTCATGATGTTGAAACATACAACTATGATGAATATACATTCGGAATTGACCGATTCTCGGAGGTAAAGTCTCTTCTCTCCCGTAACTCCAATTTTATGGCATCTTAACATCAAAAATTCTTGTGGTATTGAAGGTATTCTTGGGTTGTTTACACGTGGTGATTACTTTGCATCTTGTTATCCATTTGCTAGGTATAGTTATTGCTATAAAATATTTCGGTATCACATAAAAATAAACCCAAACTGTGTACCAAATTATGACTAAGCTCCATGTAAAAAAAAGTATTGTTTACAACAATGGGCATATTTTAGGCAACAAAAAAAAGACACAAGGATGAGGTAATGTCACATAAGATGTTTCTCAACAAAAAAAATCTAATCAGCATTTTATCCCTAAACCTCGCATTTTTTTAGGTATTAGTTAACACATTGCTTAGATTGCATGTACAGTACTTTTTGGTGTACAATATAGCTGTATTTAAATTATTTATTGGTAAGCATAAGCTTAGCTTTGCAATGGAAGCCGGCCTATGCCAGGGCATTGTTGGGGCCAATTGTGCTATTTGCACCCGATGCGGCGGTGCGCTGCCTACGCATGCAAAATATCTCAATTTGTACGATGTACTGAGACCGGGCAGATGTCATGAAAAACTCGTTACTACAAGTTAGGGCTGCCATCCGTCCGGATTTCCCCGGATTTGTCCTAGTTTGAAGGGCGTCTGGGGGCCGTCCGGCTGGGGTTTTAAAAAGTGTCAGTCAGTGACACTTGTCGTCAGGGGAAATAATTTTTTTTTTATAGATAAGCGATAAATTGAAATAAACCTTAGTTAAAAATTCATTCATAATAACCCGCATTCAAGAAGGCACGGCAAAATATTTTTTCCGAGGTGTCCGGGGGAAAACCTATAATTCACCCAAATGTCCGGGATTTTTGCCGTGTATATCCGGCGTCGGCAATTTAAGTGATGGCAGCCCTACTACAAGTGCAATGCATACATACTACAAGTTTTGTACATAAAAAGGAGTTTTCAATAAAATATTTTTTATAATATCTAGCTGGTACTCGGTATGCCGCATTGCTACCATAAAAGGAATAATTGTAGAAATATTTGAGATTTGGCATAAACAAAGTTCTATAGAGATCTATCTCGCTATCTATCTATCTATAGCGCTCTAGCGCACAGAAATAAAATTCATGAATTGCGGTCAATTTTATAACAGTGGTGGACCACTTGTTTTTTATAAAAAAAAAACTATGATACTTCATAATATGTATCATACTCTACAAATATCCTTTACTTTCAATAAATCTCGATTAGGTCACGTTAACCCTATCAAAGCCTTTGATTATTTACGAGTATCCAATAGATATGAACAGAACAAACAGTACCTTGGCTTCGCGAATAATGTTCAATCAGTTTCCCTGCCGGCTAAGAATAAAATTTCCGTCAATGGAAAACCCATTTATATTGTTGTATTCATGGTGGCGCTCTATTAAGTTGCGTTTATTTTCAATCAATAGAATGGTTTGGTGACCCAGATAACGACCTACCCCTATATTACTAGTCATATTAGGAATTGTAATAATTTGGATCATTAGGTCAAATTTTGAGTTACAAATACTGTTTAATATTGCATTACACTCTGAGAAACCATTTTAAGTCTCACAATGCTCAGTTTAAACTAGCTACAATGCCCTCCAAATCTGAAAATAACAAAAATATTTGGTAGAAATAGACATTATGGGATCCAGCCATCTCTCAGTTCTACATATACATATATATACATATACACTCACACCTGTTATCCCCAAAGGGGTAGGCAGAGGCGCAACTAGTGCACCCACTTTTCGCCATTATTCCGTCCCATGATGTGATAGGGGGCGAGCCTATCGCCATATCGGGCACAAATTCCAGATTCCGAGCTGATACTGAATAGAAAAACTCAATACCACTTTGCCCGCCCCGGGGATCGAACCCGAGACCTGAGCTTTGCAGTCGTACTGTAATACAACTACGGCACCAAGGCAGTCAGTTCTACCAATAAATAAATATTATAAAATATACAAACCATTACAAATCATAGAGTGCATCGCAGACGCCGAGCCGTCAAGTTATGTGCTCAATCTATTTCAGACGTTGCTGGTTGGGTGACGTTGTTCTTGAGGCATCGGGCCGTGTTTGAACCATGTAGCGGAAAATAGTCCCCGATGCGCTGCATATATGATGTATGGCGTCAGTTATAAATTGTATTTTTTATAAGTCGAAGCTGATAAGTGTAATTCAAATTATGTTGACCAGCGGAATTGTTAGAATTATGCTGGCTTGGCTTATTGGATGCATAACGATCCCAGAATGTGTCCTAGATACAGCTAATACAGCAAATTTTTCCTATTTGTTTGGTGGTTGATCTTCAGTTAGGTAGGTACGAAATGTAGACTGTCACCTCGAACTATTTTTGTATTGCACAAACGAGCTACCCAGTACCATATGGAAGGTGTAGTGTAGGTAAGACTTATAACCGAGCCTTAGTTCTGAATTGGTCACTTCATACACCGATGTAATTTTGATAGTCTTCTTACAAATGATACGAAGCCTATGTATAGCGCATTCATATTTTCATAAAGTTATACGTATCTAAAAATTAACTAACTTTTATAAAAAAAACCTGCGACAATGTGTTGAGTTTTACGACAAACGGTTCTTTTACTTATTAACTAAACTGTGTTTAAGTTTTAAGTGTCTCAAAAAGTTATTCCTTCAGTGTACGTTTTCACTGAGAACGAAGATCAAGAAAACTGGAATAGGTTGTAAAAAAGTTTTGTGTTGTCACAAGATAATTAACGATCTATAATCAGATAGCATAAGATAGATTATCTATCTGGAAAATCCACGTACTATCTATAAATTATCTTTAGAATAATGAACGTTTAGGCGTACACGTCCATTGATGTTTCATTTTAATTTAAATACTATTTACCTTGATCCATTAATTACGTATAGATTACGTATGCAGACGATACCACTTTGTTCGCCACCAGTACTCAGCACATGGAAGAACTTCTCGAGAAGATGGAACGCACAATTCGGACTCAAGATAAACCGGAGCAAAACAAAAATGATGTTTGTCGATCGCATGAATAACAATTCTCCAGAAACTACACAAATTGCTAATTGTGATGTGGTGCAATCAGATATTTATCTGGGAGCCTTGATCACGAACAACGGTGGATGTATCGACGAAATAAAGAGGCGTATAGAAATATTTAGGTCTGCAATGGACAAGTTGACGAAAATATGGAGGAATCGCGGTGGTCCTCTCGCGGAAGGAGAGTGCCGAGAGGGATCGCCAGCGCAGTGGTGATCCCTCCCGCCGCCAGACGAGACGTAGGAGGCGTCGGGTGGACTACTGACCGACGTCTCCCGCCCTGTGCATTTGGGGCGTTTGGAGAATTCCACCACGGTATCTTCTGCCTGTCGTAAAAGGCGAATAATAAGGGCCACCGGGGGTTACGGGTGGGCGGAAGGGGCCGTCCACCTGAGTCGGAGGAAGCCCGCAGCCGACCCTAATGCGCCGTAGATGGCCACCGCGGAGTTTTGGTTGGTACGTCGTGCGGTGTACATAGGTTAGGGACTCGGCCCGGCGGTCGCCCGACGTTTTCCATCTCCTCGGGAGGCTCAACGTCGGGTCGTAAGGCACGGTGAACCCAACATAACCGCTCAGTCGTTCCCCTTGAACACTGGGCACACATCATATTGGGCATACATCTCTTTCTCTTTCTCTTTCTCTTTCTCTTTCTCTTTCTCTTTCTCTTTCTCTTTCTCTTTCTCTTTCTCTTTCTCTTTCTCTTTCTCTTTCTCTTTCTCTTTCTCTTTCTCTTTCTCTTTCTCTTTCTCTTTCTCTTTCTCTTTCTCTTTCTCTTTCTCTTTCTCTTTCTCTTTCTCTTTCTCTTTCTCTTTCTCTTTCTCTTTCTCTTTCTCTTTCTCTTTCTCTTTCTCCTTCTCCTTCTCCTTCTCCTTCTCCTTCTCCTATCCTTCTCCTTCGGCTTCTCCTTCTCCTTCTCCGTCTCCTTCTCCTTCTCTTTCTCCTTCTCCTACCACATCTCCTTCTCCTTCTACTTCTCTTTTTCTTTCCCCTTCTCATCGGTCAGTGATGACCGGGCCGAATGGATATCTCTAATAAATCTGTTCTCATTAAAAAGAGCGGATTACAAGTAAGAATAAATTATGAATGCAATTTTATACTCTATGCCGTTTTAGTTAAGTCAGATATTGTTTGAGGAAAAATATGCGTGTTTGTTCAATGTTGGAGTTGTTTTGAACTTGAGGTAGTGTTATGAGGAATCGATCTCTTCTACGCATTGTGTCGAATTGATATTGATTGATTGTATAGGTACAATTGCATGTAACAATACGAATGAAATTAACATGATGTCTATTTTATTTTGAATTTAGAATAAGCTAATATTTTGATATTAATTTTCTTGTGTGACAATTTAAATTATTATTATTCTTAGACCATCAAGAATTGTCTTAACATTCGCTAAGAAATATATGTCTATTTTATGTATATTACAGTTCTAAGTTATATTTGAGTGAATGAGCGAATAGGTTATTTACATATTATACTTAACTGTTAATTATTGTACCTTCCAATTTATTTGTGTTATGCAATATGTATTTCGAAACCGTTCGACGGGTAATGGTCCCAGGTTTTACTGACACACACTTCGCGTGATTTAAGACATGTTTCAATCCAAAGTAAGATCAATCCAAACGACAGCTTTGCTTGAACACCCAACGTCAGTAATTGTCACCATTTACATCTCAACACACTTGTAATGTCAACTTTCGTGGCAATTTGAACGTTGTTACAGCGAATTTACTGCGCAAATTACTTCAAACGAGGAAATAAAATTATTTTTAAAGTCTGCGACAACATATTTCAGTTGTAATACCGAGGTATTTGTTCGTAGTTCATGTCCTTTTACTTGAAGTTTATTAACTTAGTTCTAAGTGCTTAAACTTATCATAAAATATTTTTCTTGCAGTTTTCGTATGAGAAACTAATTTTTAGTAAATTAAATCTAGTTTTACGTAACGGTTAAGTAATTTGCATTGATTTTGCGATATTTTTAAGTAAGCTCCAACCGTCGTTTTTTATAGTATTATTTTCAGATATATGTCGTCTATGATAAAGATATCATAGGTGACATAGTTTGTAGGTAACTAACTATGCTGTTTAAAGTCTTTGTTTTTAGGTAAGTATAAGTTATAAGTATTTATTTCAAAGTCCTCCTCCTAGCCAGTTTCGGCCACGGCGGCCAATCTCAACGGAGATCAGCCTGGTACGCAGGAGATATTATAGTGCACAAGTGTGTGCGCAATACACAGGTGCACTCGCTATTCCTTCACTCTCATAGTCCGGTGAGACGGCAATCCGACATGACCGGAGAGAGATCAGGCGCAGGACCAACGGCTTTACGTGCTTTCCGAGGCACGGGGGTATCACACCGCCGACTTCCTGACTCCGAGCTGCGACTGAGTAAATTTTAAGATGAAAATACCCAGTCACAATTTTTTTGGCTCGACCCGGGATTCGAACCCAGGACCTCAGCGCGCAAATCGTACTCGTAATGCGTACGCAATACCACTACGCCACCGAGGCAGTCAAAGTAGTTATTTCAAAGTAGAGGTACAACAAAGAGAAAATATACGCGCGACAACGCTAGGGTCGAAGTATTACTAGATACTTAAACGACAAAGACACTTTTATTATTTTTAGAGATTTTTGTGTTGGAGTTTATTTCAATTATAATCCAATTATTTTATAAACAACTTTATTTTTTAATATATTTATGCATTACGCTCTTACACTATCTAATACACTGGTATTGTTTGACGTTCCTGCTATGGCCTCTAAGAGGGCCAGTATAATCTGCTGGTCAGCGGTCAGGGGTCCCAGGCTGGTGCTGGTGGAAGCTGTGGTGGCCACCACGATGTCATGTTTGTAGTGAGGCCGGGGGTGAGCGAAGATCCCGCATACCAGAGAAAGGAAGAAAATCATATCCTGGGAATGAAGGATAGTATTTAGTATACAATTATACACCACACACATCACGCCTTCCCCCGAAGGGGTAGACAGGACAAAACTATGTTTATGAATATTATACTTCTTTTTCTAAGTAATTGGATTTGACATGCTTTGCCACTCCAAGTTTGTAGTTATTTTTATTTACTAAAAATAATTGTATACTACACGTTTGTTAAAAAGCTTCGAATTCACAAACATTAACAATCGCCATAAACCCCCTTGATACAAAAATTAAATACTGGCATACTTACAAAAAACTTCATATTAAAAACTAATGTATGCTGCGGTCAAAAATCGGGCACACACTAAAAAAATATTAATTGATCAGCGGATATCGCACATATTTACAAGCAAGGTTAGAGTGTTTAGGTTTCAAACGAAGCATGCGTGCGGATGCATGATTAGTTCAAGAAATCAGAAACGGTGTTCTGAAACAAATAATACGAATAATTTACTAATTATAATTTATCTGTAATTACGTGTTATTCACACGGCCAAGTTTTTTTTTTATAGCACGTGTGCCTTCTACTTTTTAAAAGTCAAACTTGACATTGGCAGAATTGTCGTATAAACGATACGGCCAACCAGAACAAATTGGAATTGGAATTATGTGTTATATTAATAATCATACATCACAAACTTTTGAATTTTACGAAATAATATGCGCACAAGTCCGTAAAACACTGTATGCCGTACTTTGAAAAATCAGATTAAAATGCCACTATTTCCCAATGGCAGCACATTACGAGAATAAAAATTAGCCTATGTTTTAATCCAGGATATGATCTACCCGCGTGTCACACATCTAAATTCGTTCAGTAGTTTCTGTGATTACTTCCAACAAACATTTTTTTTTTTTTACAAACTTTCGCATTTATAATTTTAGTCCAGAAAATCATTGCTTACTTTGTCGCGTCCATATTCAATTTTCTTGCCTACAAAATAGATTTCTCAGTACACTTGATATTAATTGTTCTCACATTATTTTCTATTAAATTTCGTCGATAGATTTATTGTAAAGCGATGAAAATGGTTATTGCTCGAGTAAGCTCTCGAAACAATTAAATTATGGAAGGCTTGCTGATGAAAATTAATGTTTATTTTGTTATTATGTAAGATGTACTGAGTTGTGCGGCGTTCGGAGAAAATAGATCTTCCTATTTAGCGAAGACGAATTGAGTTACCACTCAATTTTCTTCTCAGTTCATTAGTTTGGGTTCAATTTTTTAAAATAAAATCGTATGCATTAACATCATCATTACGCTATTTCCCTTTTCAAGAGTCGGTAAAGGTATGACTTTGATGTCAGAATTTTGAATTCCGCTAGCTGTAATATCTTCATGATAGAGAAAAAGCCTATTGCTATTACTGAGTAGAAAAAACACAATTCACATAATTCGAGAATCAAACCTGAGACAACACACAACGATCGCGCTGTTGTGCACTACAACTACACCACCGGCACAACCGAGGCAGTTATTTATATTTTATCGATGCATGTTAATTATAGAGTTAGCTCTACCTTCAAAATGAAAATCAGATTATTTCAAAAGACAAGGAAGAACACCAAGGAGTTAATAATTTTATACATATACACTCACGCCTTTTATCCCCGTAGGGGTAGGCAGAGGCGCAACTAGTGCACCCACTTTTCGCCATTATTCCGTCCCATGATGTGATAGGGGGCGAGCCTATCGCCATATCGGGCACAAATTCCAGACTCCGAGCTGATACTGAATAGAAAAACTCAATATCACTTTGCCCGACCCGGGAATCGAACCCGAGACCTCAGCATTGCAGTCGTACCATAGTACAACTACGCCACCGAGGCAGTCTTGATTTTATATTTTTAAGGAAACTTGAAAAAGAACAGTCGAATGTGGGACTCGAACCTACGACCTCCGGCGTACCGTGCCGGTGCTCTTCCAATTGAGCCACCTCGACTCCCACCTTGGCTGCCGAATTTCAAGATCCATATTTAGATCTCTTAAAGGAGTTATTTTTCAAAAACCGTCTTTTCCATCGGTTGTTGCGTACTGTATATTATAAGACAATTCGCGACAGCCATTTTTGCCAATTCTGTATTGTTCCTCGAACAAAATTGGTGAAATTGACAATTGAATTGGGAATGTCGAGTTGCGAGTGCGAACACTCGGGCGGCTGTGCCTCAAGTTTCGCTTTATTTGGCAGCGTTGTCAATCTCAAACAGCGTGGGAATTTCGAGTGTATGTAAAATAATGGTTTCTTATTGTTTGTAGGAAGTTGAGTTGAAGCTTAGAGATGAATACCAAGTTTCCGTATTAGTTATTAATTTTTAAGTCTGAATAAAATAATTAAAATGGATTTTAGGGTTTCTAGAATCTAGATAAACCGTTCGTATCGTTCGTTCGTTCGTTTTTACCGTCTGGATAGAAGGGTAAGGATTTTTAGTAATATCAGTGTCTGTACGAAACGCAAGAGAAAATTAGAAATTCTAAATCAGTTTTCTGTAAGACTGGGATTAATTTTTTTGAGCCATTTAGATTAGACAAAACTGGCCGCATACTCTTGGAAAAAGTATAATATAATGGATTTAATATTACACCATTATATTAGGTTACATCACAGAATTTAAATAAAAATAGTTTTAATAAAATTACAAATAAAATTTATTCTCCATACGTTAAAACTATTAGATTTTATATAGATTTAAATTTTTCCAATCTAATTCTACAACGCTGCATATAATGTCCACATCTGCGTACAATAACAAAGGTTTCCACAAACATTGTAACATTAAATATTATGGACAATAATATATTCTGTTGATGCCACACAAAGCCCAGCGGGATGGCCGCTGACGTTTTTAGAGTTCATCAAATGCGTTTGAGGGGAGATATTGCTATCGTTATTTCGGTAACGTGCTATTAGACATGAATAGGTTACTTTGTCTGCAATGTATTTTAAGAGTGTTATAGCCTTATGAATGCTGAGTTGTAAAGTCAGTGTGAAAAACTGGCGTATAGAGAGCTCGGCAAATTTCCAGTGGACTGTTAATCCATCGAGACACGCGGCAGCGTGTCAAGCCAAGCAAAAAAAAATAACTAGTCGAAGCTGCCTAGTGTAGTTTCACCCGAACCATTTGAAGCGACTTTTGACGCTTCTATAACTCAAAATCTATTTAACGTATATACATGAGATTTGATCTATGTATTAAAACCCCTTAAGTTAAATAGAATCCCAAATTTCATAAATACAGCTCAAACGGTCATTGGGATATTAACATCAAAAACCTAACCCACTTCCAGATGACCTAGAAAGTTGAAATTTGGTGTCCAGCTAGGTAATTGTATGTATACAAAGGAAAAAATCTGAAAACAGTACATTTTTAAGATTTGAAACATTTTCCAAGCAATCGGAAAATCTGCATACTATCTATAAATTATCTTTAGAATAATGAACGTTTAGACGTACACTTCCATTGATGCTTTATTTTATTTAAATACTATTTACCTTGATCTATTTAATATGTTCCCTTCGTATTAGGGCACCACTTTTGCTTGAAATTTTTTATAAATTTTCCGAATTTAGACAGAGCTGTTGTGGGATACGGCGGTAGATTTCTATGGATACGTTATAGTCACCAGTAACTCGTGCCCGCTCTTCAATCTTTTATATTATATATTTACTTCTATTTCAAGCTCAAGTCAAAAATTTCTTATTTCTACATTATTTATTTACATCTTTAGACGTTAATTATTTTGACAAATGAGATGACATTGGACGTTCTATTATACTTGCGAAAGGCGAATCATAGAGTTTAAGTCATTATTAACATAGAGGTGTTATACCAAGAGGAATTCATCGCGTGGACATAAGTAAGACAGAACGATGAAGCGGTTTACGGCTTTGAGTATCTAGCAATGCAATAAATAGTCTAAGGTTTACGGCTTTTAATATATTTTTTTTCTAAAATAAGTAATTTAATATATATTGATCAAAGGTAACTTCTTACGTAATTTTTAATTAAATAACTAAATATTTTAATAAATAATAATATCTTTACAAAAAGTAATGATATCCCATCAAAAACCTAAATGTGATGGAAGCCAAGTCCAATATTATGAATATGCGTGCTTGTCAACTTCACCGACAAAAGAATTGAAATATAAATGGTTGCCAAGCCCTGTATATAATCCTGAAAATTATTTACAAGAGCACGCTCCATTTTAAAATAAATTTAAACTAATATTTCTTTCTACCTGGTACCCAAGGTAAGATTAAACTTGTGTTATGGGTACCAAGATTTTCACATGGGTCTGTACCTAAGTGTTAAATTAGATGCAATTTGACATATAGTATTGTCAAACAGATACGTAAACGTTAACTTACTCGATACGATTACTATACAAAACGCGTAAACTCGTGCGAGCTACACAGGACGGGGTGTGGGGCTTCACCGATGGATTTTCCGCCGTGGTACGCTTCGTAGCCTGTACATGTTGCCCGAGGGGAACCATGGACTTGTAAACACAGATGTTGCAGGCATATTAGATATGCTACTATGAATGGTTCGTTATATTCTGATGGATTCGGTCGTGTGAGATTACGTTTAGTATGTTCGTCTAAAGATGAAAGTTGTTGATATTACTTGGAGACATGGTTACTATTCAAACTTTTTTTGAATGTATAAATACACATATCTTGAAGTTTCTATGATTCGTCGACCTTATACCTGATTGTGTCATAATACAATGATGAAACACCGAGGCCAAATTCCTGATATTTTTTCCAATAAAATTTTATGACGAATGAGCAAACAACTTCACTGATAGTATGTGATACGATCGTTGATAAACAGTATCAACTTGAATTTTAAATATTCCATGAAAAATTCACATTATTTGGATACCTGACTTGAGAATTGAACTCTGTATCTCATCGGTTTCATAGTTAGGTATTACTGGTGGGAGGTCTCTCGTATGCAATAGCCTTCTGCTATGTACCACCGCGATACTTTAATATTCGTGTTACTTTTAATGCCCGATTAACTAACCCCCGTTATATAAGAAATTGGTGAAATTAGATCTAAGTGTATTTACACATAAGACAAAATGTTTGGCCAAGTGTATTTTTTATGAGGGGAATTCCGTCGTGTGTTTTGTAGCAGTATGTAGGCGGATTAAGGCGTTTTGTTGCATAACATCATTTTATTACGGAGGCATAAGCCATTCTAAACATAGAACTTGGTCTGCAAGGCATTATGTACTAAAATTGTGTTTTAATATTTCGATGCACATGGGGGGCAATTTACTAGAACATTGAGGGCTGTTTGGAAGAAAAAAAAATGCCATTAGAATATTTGTATCCTGCTATAAGTTGCTAAAGAGTCGGCTATCCCACAGAATACTTGATGCTGCAGCATCAGTTTAAGGTCTTGAAAATACCACCGAAGTAACAGTACAGTAAAATCCAAATCAATCGGACATACGAAAGTAGGAAATGAGCTGATGGTCTTCAAACGCCTGAATAGATCTTCAAATTAACGTTAAGAACCATCGCGATCACATTGGCTTTCAAACAAAACTTCATCAAAATCGGTCCATTCGTTTGGGAGCTACGATGCTACAGACATACAGATATACAGACACAAATACACAAATAGGTACACACCATAAACTTATAACACTCTTATTTTTGCGGTGGGGGCTAAAAAGTGTTCAGTCTAAGTTTTTATGAGAAAACGCTACTGTTATGTCAACACAAATCAATTATTTTATTTGTAAATGTAGGTATATATTTTACATTAGATGGTATTATTACATTTTGTTCACTACATTTACTTATAAAAGCATACAAATCTAGGCTTTTAATTTAAATATGAGATCAATAAACAATAATATAAACATAATTCTGATCTACTTTAAGATTCCAATACAATAGAACATATTATTCCACAGTGCATTATGTGCAAAGCGCATTAACTGCGCGAAACATGAGATACAAGATAAGTGAAACATAAAGAATGTTCAAGAGTATCGCGTCTGAGATCTTTAAATACGACACTTGCAGAGCCGTGAAACGAGTGCTATAAAAACCTGCGCTGCCTCATTATAAACTCGCCCATTACTTCTGCGGAACGTACCCTTTTAAGCCACTGAGCTTGTGGTCGCCACGGTTTACGTGTTTGCAGAATAAAAAAGAATATAAATTAAATGTATATTTGGGGTACGTGCTATACCGGGTGGAAGGGAAACGCTCTCGGAAACGAATACAGGTGATAGTATTGGTGATTCCTGACGTGATGGCACTAAAAAAATCGCGATCGCATTGTTACAATTTTAGTAGAATTTTCTCAAATTTCTGTACAGCTTCACGTATGGATAGGTAAATCAAACTATTATTCTGGAAAACATAGTAAAAAAGGTCAATATTTCAAAAAAATCGTAATGAAACACGTACATCAGCTGACGGGTTAACGACCGCGGGCCGGTCCCGGCGCAGCGCGACGGCCGCCCAGTTCTTTGTACGCTTTACATTGCGCGCGCATGAATTACAGAATATTAAAATCGTAAGTATTATCGCTTAGCTTTGCAAATGAATATAGTTTTTCGTTAATGTTATGGTTCTTCTCTCTTACCGTTCCGGTATAGAGAGCGTTTCCCTTCCACCCGGTATAACATGTCGCAAAGCATTTGGTTTGGATTTCAGAGCCAGCTGTCTTTCTGCCATTAATTCTAGAAGAGACAACAAGAGTTCGAAAAATTTCAGTGTTGCTGGATCTTGAAATTGAAATTAGTATCTTCTCACGGTAATCTTTTCTACTAGAATCAGGAGGCTGTAATAGATTGTAATAATTAATTGTAGTTTAAAAATGGTTATTAAAGTTTATGTTAATAATCTAGTGTAAGTCGGAACAAGCATACAAAACAATAATGATAAAAAAAACTTTGTGGTACTGGATTCAAGCGCCTGGAGAACAATTATTGCCAAACTACATTCTTGCGACTCGACTATTTCATTTAAGTGACAAATTACACAAATGGTTTGACATTTTCATTTACTACAAATTTAGTATGTATATAATATAATTAAGTTGAAAAAAAGTGTACTAATTGAAGTGGACGGTAGTCTAGTTGGGAATGGAACGGTCTGCAGAGGCAATGTCCGGAGGTTCAAAACCCAAGACACGCACCTCTGAATTTTCAAAGCTAATTTTCGTTCCCTTTAAAAGTGAAGGAAAACATCGAGACGAAACCTGCATACCTAAGAAGGTCTTTATAAGAATTTCGAAAATATGTGAAGTCTACCTACCCGCACTAGGCCAGCGTATTGGACTAAGGCCTAACCACTCTCAGTAGTAGAGGAGGCCCGTGCTCAGCAGTGGGCAGTATATAATACAGGGCTGATTGCATTACATATAATTGCCAAAGCGACTTAGAAGTTAATAAAAATGTGTTTGTTAAAAATGATGATAGTCCTCATAATCTATGACCTGCTATCACTTATGATTTCCTAGTCCCTATAAATATAATCACCCGTAAAATAACTGGCAAAAAGCGTATACTAAAACCAATAACTATGAAATGTGTCCCAATTTGCAATAATTCATGGCCACAACAATATAAGCGATAAACCTGTAAATATTTTCAGCAAAAGCCGAGCCTGAAGTCGTTGGTGCTTTATACATCTGTAAAGTGTTTATAACGGCACAATTGTTTTATACATCCGTTTTATCAGCTTTGTTAAATTCTATCTATCTCGGGTATTATTCCACTGAGCAACATTTGTGTTCTAAGATGCACTGTATTGTGAGACTTTAGAAACGAGCCTGCTCAAATGTATTGTCTACAGTAGTAATTAAGGAGATAAATTTTGTAAGTTTACGAGTTTCTTTGAAGGAATTTAAGTATACTCCGGTTCAAATACTTTAGGAATAGGAACCTATATTTTCGCAGAGTAGTTTATATTTCATTTCATTATTATGCTTTATGTCATAAGAAACTTAATATGCATATTCGCGAAATAGTGTAAAATATAGGAGTTAACCATTATATGATAGACGCTGTAACAATTGAACAGCGAAAATTACGCATATAAGTAAGAAGAATTTGTACTTCTTTTACATAAAATATTGCGTACCTCAGTACATTAATTGCATCTAAGTAAATCCTTTTCCTTGGAGTTCTTAAACCAATTAACCAACTACATTATCTAAATTGTAAAATAATACCTTAGTACTAATCGAGACAGGAGACGCGTTCAGTCTGAGACAGATTATCGCGTTAATCTTCCCACGTTAGATTAGTATACATTAATGAAGCTGTCTTTCTCTATCGAATCTTAATCGGGTTTGGAGAGAATCTTATTCAAACCGATCACCTCTGGGTGTCATTTGGTCTGACCTCATGCGCAAGAATCTCATCTAGTTCTGAGCTCTTAGAATAATCCTGATTTGATACACGATACATTTACCAGTTTACTATAAATAATTGGAAACAAATAGATTATACTGTATAGCTAGATTTCTTATTACTATGCTTGATTTAAATGGAATGAAGATAACTGGATTCATACATTTTAAGATTAAGATTTCTGTTACCGGAAAAAAATAATAATTTAAATACATTACTTTTGTAAGCAAATACTAAAAAAAAATATGCTCTATGGGTAAAAATAATAGAAAATAATGTCTTCTTTGCTGTAAAAGTTGTAAAACTTTTAAAGCAAAGGAAAAATTATTTACTCTAATATGTTTTAATGCTTTCTCAAATATATTTTTCCCGCATTCTCGCAAAGGTTTCACAGCGTGCAGCCAAGTTTTTAGTTCAAGAGTTCGCTTAGATTGAGTGTTTCCACTTGTTCCAGCTTAACTCTATGAATGCCTTTTAGTTGTTATAATAGTTTGGATTAATTGCTATAATGTACAGCCGCCATGGATTAGTGGTAGTAATTGTGAAACAAGTTGTGAGTTGGATTCCCGGCCTGGGTTATTTTTTATGTCATAGAATGACGAGACGAGCATGCCGTTCACCTACTGGTAAGCGATACGGCCCATAAACAGTAGCAACACCATCCAACACCTTGAGTTACAAAGTACTGAGTGGTATTCCACTGCGGTTGTCATCCTAAGACATAAGATTTTAAGTCTCATTATGTCCAGTAGTTACACTGCCTACAATGTCCTTCAAACCGAAACACAACAGTGTATGCACACTGCTGCTTGGTAGTAAAAATAGGCATTGCGTTAGTACCCACCAAGACGGACTCTTACATATGAGAGACCTACCACCAGTAATTTACTATTTGATTTATAAATGACTTTTTGTGAGCCTGGACGTTCTCCAAGCCTCTTGTAGTACCTGATTATTTGATATAAGAGTATCATGGTAAGCGCTACGTGTAAAACTATTCGGGGCAAATATTTATATGGTGAGTATGCGAGTGACCTAACCTCTTAATACTTATTTCAAAAGGTTTACAATATAGAAATGGTAACTGTCAAGTAACAGATGCAAATGATGACGTCACCGAAAATAAACGACCATAACTCCGCGTGCGTAAAGATAACCCTTCCAAATTACCACTTTTGCCTAATAACATTTCAAGGCAGATAAAGTACCTTATTTTTCCAATAAATTTTGATGATGATTTCACAAAAAAAAACAATTTTCATTTCAGTCATGATATTTTTGAACAAAATTACTTGATTTAAAACAAATAAAGCGGCGATAGCCTAGTTGGGACTGGAACGGACTGCCGAGTCGAACGTTTGCAGGTTTAAAAATCCAGGGGCGCACCTCTGACTTTTCTAAAAGAAGTTATGTGTACCTACCTATTCTTTGTGAATTATAGCTCGCTTTAACGGCGAAGGAAAAAATCACGAGGAAACCTGCATACCTGAGAAGTTCTGTTTAAGAATTTCGAAGGTACGTGAAGTCTGCCAACTCGCACTAGGTCAGCGTGGTTGGCTAAGGCTTTAACCCTCTCAGTTAGTTATTTCGATAGGGCGGTAAACCACCCAAACACGCTTATCCGTAAAGGGTCTATATATCGCACCTTTAGGTTGAAAACGACACAATTCAAAAAGATAGAAAAGTGGGTTATCGTCATAAAATTACTTAAAACGAAGTACTCGATGCACCAATAGTTCAAATACAGCAATATTCAAGCAGGAAAAGGATAAAACTGTTACATCGGTGCCTTTTTTATTATATTTTTATAAATAAGGGACTAGTTTTTAGTCATTTAAAAATGACAACGCAATTTTCTATTTTTGAATTGTGTCGTTTTCCTTCTAAAGGTGCGATATACTCCATTTGATCGCGCCTTATGGAGACGACCGCGTTCAGTATTGTCAGATCCAGAGGACGAAATCACTCTGGTCATTCGCAGGAAGATCGAGTCTTGCATAAGCCGACCCTCGTCAGGCTAGCAAGAGTTTAGTCAGGGACAAAAAAAAAGAGGATGCCCTTGCTCAGCAGTAGACAGTATATAATACAGGGCTGGTATGGTGGTGGTAGTGAATTTAAATCTATCAATCCCGATGTCCAGTAATTAGGCTGGCTATAATATCCTTCAAAGCTGGACACATCAGTGCATGCATTCTGCTCCTTAGCGGTATAAGTACACATTGTAGTAGTTCCTACTCAACAGTCCGTCGCATACGACAGACCTACCATCAGTATACAATACTTCTTTTTCCTAATATGCGATACAAGATGTATCCCACATAATAAATACCGATAAAAATCATACAGAGGCTTAGATTGATAAAGAAACTTGAGAAGTCAACTTCCGTTTGCAATTTTCTAGCTTGCCGGACTTGCGGCAAGTCGTAAGTATATATACAATACTGATAAATATTGCCGTTAATGTAAACGCATTTGTAAGTTAACAATATATTTCTGCAAAAATTGCTAGTGGAAACATAGAGTAATTTATAATGGGTTCGTACTGTAAGTTATGCATGCTGAAGTTTACTGTAGAGAAACACTGCTACACCTAACACCGTAATATTGCAATATGTAAAAAAATATGTATTATGTGTACCTATTTTCTGTTGTAAACTCATCCCACACACAGTATCCCGTGATGTCTAAACACTATCAGGTCAGCTCGATTAGGCTGTTATTGCTTATCGTAGAATATCGATGTTAATACCGCGTTGTTTCATCCGTAGTCAGTGAAGTTAAGGGTCTTATCACACTGGCGAATTGCAGGCGAATTCACAGCGAGGCGAAGGTGGCGTTCGTCCATTATAATAAAACCGTTAATTTTACTTCACAACCTTCGATGAACAATACCACTTGACAAACGAATGAAATTAAGTACGGTTTTATGTAAAAGTTCAAATACCTACCTACGTCTTGGCAGCGCATCAACTAATCTTTTAATATTGTAGATGATTTAGTATAGTTATAATTTAAAATACTGAAACCCATTTACTCATTTCTAATATTAAAAAGACGACCACCGTAATATTATGATAAATCGACTCACCATTGGCCACGGCACTACATCTCAGAGAGTTTTAAGCAGTCTATCACGCTATTTTACCCAATCCTTTCATAAAATGTAAATATAATAACCCAATGCGTTAAACGAACGCGTCTAAAAATAACCACAATATAAGAAAGTTGTATACCCCAACAATACTTTCTGGTGAAAAAGTTTTGGTGGGCGGAGTTTGTCGGCGCATGCGCGGTGGTCCTGCTGAAGAGATGCTTGGCAGATCCCGTCGGCGTTGAAGAAGCAGCAAGCAGTTGCCGCGATACCTTCGTGCTATACGGACGCATTCGGAGTGCATGCCCGCATCTATGCGTAGTGACATAAAACTTATAAAGTACTTTTGACGCACGCCAAACGAGCGTACGAAGTTTCACAACTTTCCAACTTACAAAAAAAAGTTGTGCGAAGTAAGAAAAGTTTTGTTTGAATGAAAATTCGTCTTTTGAATGTATGTATGGATTTTGGAATTTAATAAATGCGCATATTATTGGCAAAATAATAAAAAAATTGGGAAATCGGCAAAATAATAAAGTTTGAATAAATGGTAGGTATTTAATTGGAATTATTTCAAATGAAATTAATGGAAGATTTAATTACAATGAGTATACTACAGATTAAATTATAATTTTAAATAAATTTATAAATACACTGTCTAAAACTGTTTTTTTTTATTTTACAAATACTAATCAGCTGCGGTACACAATACTAATTTATTTAGCGTATTTACGGAAGTAACAGTTTAATGCCAAATTATCAAAATAATTACAATTTACTGTAAGCAATTCACTAGTAGTAAGTACTGTTTAAGAGCTAAGAAAACACTGGAGATGCTATTACATTTCTTAAAAATATTTTCTTAAAAAATAAAGCAAATCTTTACATGTAATTTTGCAAAAACACGTGTAGTATTTATTTTTATATGTTTGTAATTATTCTAAGATTTAAATTATAAACACTGCAATTACAATATAAGTTACGAAATAAATTTTATCTTATACTTGTGACGTAACGGGGCTATAAAAAAAAAACACGCACACACACACAAATATAATATAGATTTATTAGATAAGTACGTTGACCGTATTAAAAGTAACAACAGGTGCAAATAATTGGAACCTCCTTTTCCAAAACTCAATATAAACTTACAATTAAAACTTTTTAAGGCGACTTCATAATTTTTTAAATATTATATCATTCTACTATGAGATGAAATAGTTTTGCTAACAGGATTTTCCGTAGTATTATAATGCTCTTTGAACAGGATTCAAATTAATCGCTTCCTCGTTTCCAAGAGCGGGTTTATTGGGCTGCTGGCCGTCTTAATATATAAGCAAAATCACTTTTATTTGCGAGTAAAGTGCGTTGTATTCGTATTCGAGTGAAAAGTGGACTGGAAAAAGTGCAGGTATGATGTTGAGTTTTCGATGCCATAAAAGACAACTACTAGATAGAGTTATTAAAAAGATTTTAATCGAATTTCATCTGCGCAAAAAGGTGTCGTATAGGAGTTTACTGACAATTTCCTTAAACAGTTACACTAGTTGTCTAGTCTTGCAAAGGGTTTTACTCTAAATTTCTATTTTGAACTTGTAACATTATTATTTGAGTAGCTTTTGTTCGCGGCTCTGTCCGCGTAAGTACGTTTTTCCGGGATAAATGTCCTGCTTTATATTTTCTATCCGGGACATGATCTACCCATGTGCCAATTTCATCGAAATCCGTTCAGTAATTTTGGAGATGTGCAGTAAAAAACAAACAGAGAGACAGAAAAAATTATAAACATCGCTGATTTGTGTTCCATTACTCTTCTTTGGTCACCCCCTTTCTTTTGTATCACTTTTTTTTAAATTTACAGACACACCGGTTCTTTTTTCTTATGATATAAGGGGCAAACGAGCATACGGTTCACTTGATGGTGAGTGACCACTGCCGTCCATGAACATCTGCAATACCAGAGGGTACAGAGATGCGTTGCCGGCCTTCTAGGTGGGAATACGCTCTTTTATTGAAGGTCGCCAGCTGTTGCTTTATTATAATATGTACCTATAGGTAATTTAACCAATTAAAATTATTTGTTATAAGACAAATTAACCGACCTAGAACAACTGACGTTACATTTTAGTAAACCAATCTAGCAGAAAAAGAAAAAAAAAACGTTTTTAATACATTCACTGGGCTAAAGTTAAAAAGTCCGCTAATTTGTACAAAACTTGGCTAATTTGTTCCCATATCGTAAGTTTTCCACACATCCTTGAAGAAAGATCCCAACCGTAAAGAATTTCGGAAACAAGGCAACTCAGAATAATTGGCTTGATGGTATCGATTATAATTTGTAGTCAATAATTATTTGATCACTTCGCAATTCTTCTATTGAGACGGCTATTTTATATGTAAATGCTTTAATGATTTTAATATGTAAAGTGTAAATGCATAATACCTAATATAATTGATTAATCAGCAGTGTATTCACTAAGGACATACTTAAGTTGTTTTGTTGGTCTCGATATTTTTGAAGGCCTGAAAACCCCTCCCCTTTTTCTTTATGGAACGTTGACATCGCATCGATTTCTTAGAAATTGTGAGTACTTATGGGAGAGAGCTCATAAAATGACCTATAACGTTACAGAGCTAAACTGTAGCCTCTATTTGTCTCAAGCATCTAAGGGCGGTAATTATGAATCAAACTTAAGTTTGAGTAAAATCTCAAGTAGACATTTAATGTATTGAACTATTTAATAAACTAAGCTTTAGAGCTTGCCCTCAGCTGAGTAAGCGTTGTTATCAAAACTTAGTTGTCAAAATCCGTCTCATATTGCAACTTAAGATGTCATTTGAGCTGATGTTAATATGGCTACTAAATAGCGACTATCCTAAGATGCTGATCTTAATTTGATAGCGTCTCAGTTGATATCGCACTTCAGATTGAAATTGAGTAGCAGCTATGAATACAAGCGTAAGTTTCGGCTCGGTAAGAATGAGTGAGGAGAGGAGAGGATCGTTTGTTCGGACTAGGGTTCGTAGAAAACTGGCATGACTGCCTTTGCTGATGTACATACATACACATTCACACCCTTTATCCTCGCAGGGGTAGGCAGAGGTATAACGTATACACTTTTGGCCGTGCGTATTCCGTCCCACGATGTGATAAGGGGCGAGCCTATCGCCATATGGGTCACAAAATTTCAGACTCTGGGTTGATACTACAAAAACCCAATATCACTTTGCCCAACCCGGGGATAAAAGCTTAAACCTCAGCATTGCAGTCGTATGACTATGCTACCGAGGCAGTCCTCTGCTGCCACCTTATACTCTATGACACACGTTATTTTCACCACTCGTAACATGCGCGTAACGTAACTTACCGCGTTTATCACTATGGAAATTGGCATACAGAATACTATTTAACGCTTATTAAATAAATAAATGAACGAGAGACCGACACGTCAGTATCTCAACCAATCACAATAAAACGAAGCGGAGACACAACGTGCTTTTTTTCACGTCCTAGCCCCAATGATTTGTTTTTCGGAAATTTATCAAAATTGCCAGGGGTTCTAAAAGCTTACTCCTTAATCGCTATTAGATTTCTAAAACGCCATAATTCTTGTGATATTCGGGGTATTTACGAATGGTGGTGATCAAACTCCATCAGGTGAGTCACTCCATTTTTTGCAGTTACAAAAAATATTTCTACATCTTTCCACCAACTTTCTAATGCAAAATTACCCTTAAACACAGTAAAGGTGTCACGGTAATGACACACGCGAAACGACGGGCGATTTTAAACTCATTAGCCCTAAAATAGCTTAGTAAGTTGTCGGCTAAAATAATATTTTGGAACCCACCGACGGTACCCTAATAATGTAGCATTTGCGGTTCCGTGAGCCCGAAACGGCCTGTAATTATGTGACGTGGATTCTTTCATTGACGTCATGGGGCCACTATAGAATATCATCGGTGTTTAGGGAAAGTGTTGGTTTTAAAATTAATCATAGCATTTCAGTTAGGTTCGAAAATTTTCAAATTTAGAATAGAATGTTGGTTGATCGATTTTGTTTTTTATTATGTTGGTATCACTGCCTACGTTTAATTTTTTTAAGTGATAATATTTGTTGAATTAAGGTAGCATTTTTTTAAATTCTATAATTACGTAACCAAGCAAACGTCTGATCATTCATTAGTATAATTTCTTGTTCCTGTAAGTTTTTGTTCCTCTTAAAAGCTGATTGAACTGCCAGATAAAAAAACTTGTTTTACCTAGAAAGATGGAAGCCTATAAATAGGAACGACGCAGATAAGTAGAATGAAAGGCGCATGTCATTCGTGTAAAGCTTACGTAATTTATTTATGACCCAGAGATTGGTTCATTTATCTATGCCTTGTAAGAATAAGGACGCGTGAAACAGTTTTCCAAAATAACACACTTCTCACAACTTGTTGATTTTTTTGCATAAAATGCACAATAAGGTCCTCGCGCAGATTTGGAAATATTTAGAGTAAATCAAGAAATTCCAAATATTTTTTTGACCTGTGTAATCGAAGGTAATGACAGGACGGCAAACTCATTACCATTTAGCGTACTTATTACCTGGGCAAGCCGTATATTATCACATAGTAGTGCTCGCGGCTCCGCCCGCGTGAAAAAGTTTTTCCGGGACAAAAATATTTTCCCGGGATAAAAAGTAGCCTGTAGCACTCAGGAGTTATGTAGCTTCCTATTAGTGAAAGAATTTCAAAATCGGTTCAGTAGTTCCTGAGATCAGCGCGTTCAAACAAACAAACAAACTCTTCAGCTTTATAATATTAGTATAGATTTGAACATCTCTCACTCACCACTCGGTGAATTTTTACTAAAGTAGTTGTCAAACTCTTTTCAATTTCCATCAGTCGCCATCGGTTATAATAATTATTGTGCCAAACAGTAATAAACCGTAATTATGAGACACATAACATAATAGGTACGTAAATTCGACCCATTAGTTAAATACGTAATTCATATCAAGAAAGTTTTCCCATTTGTCAGTCCAGGACTCAATTAAAAGAATGATTAATGAACGATTCGAATATTGGATCATAATTTATCATAGAAATATCTTGTGGCGAAATGAAATGGAGAGGTATAATTTTTTTAATCAATTATCTAATAAAATAGATTTTTTTTAGTTTATATTATCGTCTCATTTTGTTAATATTATGTAGGTGTAACATAAATTTATACCTCAAATATAAAAAGAGTATTATTTTTATTGGAATAAAAAGTAACAAAATCTTTTATTTTTAATTAAAATTAGTAATATCACAATCAGTACCTTTAACCTACAAAGATTTTTATAATTTTGTCATAACTATACTTTATGGCAGAATAATTTTGTTCCTTCAACATCGAAGGTAGTGCCAACATGTCAGGCAAACTTCGTTAGTGCCGTTCACACATGATTAGTTCACACGATGCCCCCAGCAAGTTGCCAAATAGAGCTGAGCGAAGAAATTGTACTATAGGTATTAGAAACATTATGCAATTAGTGTCATTGGAGATTGTTTGATGCCCGCATTTGATGTAATTAGGAACGTTTTATAATTATGTTTACGGGACATGTATTGTACAGCTAGGCATTTCAATCCATAATCTATAATCTAATAAGAGAGTTAATCTATTTTCCTACTCCAGTTTTTGGTAAAATTATCAATGGACTTATACATATAATAAAATATTTAGATGATTAGTTAGACGGAAAAATTTAGAGGTATCAAATTTTGAGAGAAAAGTTACTAATTCTATTGTAAGGATTCCGATCATATTTGTTTATAGGTTTTGTGTGCTTCATCGCCCGCATGAAAGACATTGCCCGGAATAAAAGTTAAACTATATGGCACGAGTTCAAAAGTAGCTTCTTTGTTAACTCAGAACACTGAAACTCAGAAAATGAAATACACAACTATTGTGTATTTCAGTTCAGTAGTTTCTGCGTTGATTCCTAACTTACAATATCGGTTATTTTAAAATTTTCTCAATTATAATTTTAATTGTATTAAGGTGTGGGCGCCTTTTCTCTTAATGATTCTGGGTACCTCTGTCCTGGCATTACTTCTTTTTAATAACGTGCTTTGAACCCTCATCAAAGCATTGCATCGACATAAATAGATTAAAAGGCGTCTACGATAGTAAATTGGGTCATTTCCAAAACTGTTACATTTAATTAATCAGTTTACATGTTATTTGACATCCGGCATGTCAAAACACGTCTGACATGTTTTGATATGCGCATATAAGCTTTTTGATCTTTACACTATAGTTTTGTTATACTGTTTACAATTGCTAATGCTCTAAAAGTTTCCATTTAAATGTGGTATTACTACCCGCAGTTGCTGTCCTGGCAAGTTTGTAGTAGAGAAGGCTCAGTAGTATCAAGTAGTTAACAAAGTGTGTCATTTCCCTTAGGAAGTTCAGTGAGTTTCTGGTAGCAGGATAAGTAGTATTCAAGTAGTGTGACGGTGTGATGCATCTCACAATCTTTGGAGAAGGCAATACGTTTTAAACTTTGCTTTCAACTTCCTTATTCTCTGACAATTTTATTTCCCGTTACGTTTTCGTTCATTTATGACCGGGTTTCGTTCAGCGTCTTTCATTACCCGCGTCGGTAACATAATAAACTAGTCTAGTGTGGATGCTATAAATATCTCCCTTGAAAAAACATAGTAGAAAATCCAAGCCAAGCTCTATAGAAATCGCATGAACTCCCAGTAGGATTTGAAACAAACCAATATTTTTACAAAGACTGGTGGTGCAGGGCCGCATTTGGTCCAATAGGCCTTCAGGTAATGTCCCCCATATTAGTTCTCTCGTAGCTGCAGTCTTGCAGAAAGGGTGTAAAAGTTTTTTTTTATTTTGGTTCCAGATCTGACAAAACAGCATATTTTTGTGATACTTTGATGGTGCGGTTATTCCCTTCGACTAAGAACAAATTCAGGAAAGACCCTTTTGTCATTGAGCCACAACTCGAAGGAGTCACTCTCCAGTACGAGTGTATTAGGGTCCACAGCGTCGAAATATCGAGCAAAGTGCAGTTTAGGAGCCATTTGGAAGTCAAAGCCAAACTGGCCAGTAAAAGGTTAGGCATCATGAACAGAGCCAAGCGGTACTTCAGGTGGGGTCATAGTTTAACGCTCTACAAAGCGCAAATCCAGCCGCACGTGGAGTACTGCTCTCATCTCTGGGCAGGTGCCCTAAAATACCAGCTCGACCTACATGACCCCTTACAGCGTCTAGCTGTTCGAATCGTCGATGGTGCCAATCTCACGGACAAACTGGAGCCGTTAGGACTGCGGAGAGACTTCTATCATTTGTTCCACGGGTAGTGCTCCGAAGAATTGTTTAAGGTGGTACCACCATCACCTTTCTACCATCGCACCATTCGTCACCGCAGTAGCGTTCATTCCTACCACCTGGAAGTGTGCCATTCCCGAACGGAACGAATCCAGAGTTCTTTTTTACTACGTACGTATGTGTCGGTGTTCCCTGAGCGCTATGACCTGTCCTTCAAATGAGGCTTAAAAATAGTATTGTCCCTACGGTAGGCAGCGGCTTGTCTCTGTCCCTGGCATCGCCAAGTCCATGAGCAGCGGTGGCCGCTTACCATCAGCCGGGCCGCTAGCTCGTCTACCTATACTGGTATAAATAATAATAATAATAAAGCAGCAAGCATGTAATACGAACATAAATCTTGTAAATTGTGCAGTTATTATATGCTACTGATTGATATTGTTTTATTATTAATGGACTCATTTCTGTTCGTCACTGATAAAATATTTGAGAATAAACAAAATAAAAAAACACATTTAATTATAATACAAACATTTTTTGACACAGAAATTAAATACCGCATAAGTATGAATGATAAACGAATTTATTAATATATATACAAACATACATACACATTCACGCCCTTTATCGTGAGGCAGGGGCACAACTATAGCAGCCACTTTTTGCTGTGCGTATTCCGTCCCATGATGTGATAGGGGTTGAGCTTATCGCCATATCGATTATCGGGCACAAATTCCAGACTCCGGGCTGAAAAATTCTCCTAGCCAATTTTGGCCACGGCGCGGTGGCCAATCTCAACGGAGATCAGCCAGGTACGCAGGAGATATTATAGTGCACAAGTTTGTACGCAATGCACAGGTGCACTTGCTATTCCTTCTCTCTTATAGTCCGGTGAAGTGGCAATCCGACATGACCGGAGAGAGATCGGGCGCAGGAACGAACGGATTTACATGCTTTCCGAGGCACGGGGGTATCACACCGCCAACTTCCTGACTCCGAGCTGCGACTGAGTAATTGAAAATCCAGTCACAATGTTTTTGGCTTGACCCGGGAATATGCTGAGTTGAAAAACCGAATATCACTTCCCGACCCTGGGATGTAACCCGAGACCTTAGCAGAGCTCAGTCGTACCGTAATGCAGCTACTCCACCGAGGTAGATGAATTAATTAAACAAAATGTTATCACCGTATTCGTAGATGACATAAAATTCCATATAAACGAAGACTTAATTAATTTAGTGTTCAACAAGTAAGACACAACAATAAACTTAGATAAAAAATAACATTGTACAAACTCAAAAGCAAAAACAGAATTAATTCTGCAGCGGGGAATACGACGCCGCGATGCGCTGACTTTCAGCTGGACGTTCTTTGACAGATTTCACTAAATGATAAAAAACTATTATCTTGGAGATACTCTTTTAACATTGTTGTTTGCAGTTCCATCTGTGTAACGTTTCTGTAATTAAAGTTTTGCAATGCACTACAATCTTCTTATTACTAGAAGAGGTCCACACCAAAGAGCATTATAATACTACGGAAAGTCCACAGTCAGCAGTGGGCAGTTTAAAATACAGGGCTATATCATTAATATGCACTTTATAGTTTCATATTTTATCCAAATCCTTTTAGTTGTTTCTATGTTTACTTTGAACAAAGGTCTTCATAAATTTGTGTATTATTATCATTATTAAAGAATTATGAACCCAAATATTCATCAAGTTAAGTTCTAAATGTGGTTAAAATTTTCGTATGTTATTATGTCACCAACAAACAGTTTATCCTTATTATGTGTCCTTAAAATTCTTGTGGGTAATGTTGAGTTAAAAATGGTCTGCACTTTGCTTATTAAAACAAACTAGGAGAGTTAGAGTTCTATTTTGTAATTTTGGGGTTCATGGTATATTTTAAGTTATTGTAGGTAATCATGAGTTCTGTTGCCCGAAATGTATTTATGTGTATGTAGTTCTCTCTCCTTTTAAGATAAATTTAATTGCAAAGCATAACTTAATTCATCATTTAGCCCAATACATACAATTATAGTTTCTGGTACGAAAAAGATGACATAACAGAAAACTATATTTCAGACAAAGAATTGATAAAATTAAATTCTCGAAAGTGAAATTCAGTCATATCCAATAATGCCTACGTGGGTGAAATTATTCTTGCTTTAGGCTTAAAGGTAACTTCTAGTAAAGCTACTAGAATTTTCATAATACATTCAGATACCGTGACATAATGATTAAACGATTGACTGCCTCGGTGGCGTAGTTGTATTATGGTACGACTGCAATTCTGAGGTCTCGGGTTCGATCCCCGGGTCGGGCAAAGTGATATTGAGTTTTTCTATTCAGTATCAGCTCGGAGTCTGGAATTTATGCCCGACGCGATGTGGCCATAGGCTCGCCCCCTATCACATCATGGGACGGAATAATGGCGAAATTTGGGTGCACTGGTTGCGCCTCTGCCTACCCCTTCGGGGATAAAAGGCGTGAGTGTATATGTATATGTAAAGATTAAACGATCAATTTAAAAAGAGCGTTCAAAAATCCCTCTTTACGAAAGCCAATGAGACATTGCAACCGAAAACGTTCAGAATATACATTACGTTATTCAGCGGACGTTTATTTTCCTCAGAGGACGCGTAAACAATGCACACGTCTCGATTCCAATGATCCGGGACTCTGGTACCGAGCCGGGTTTGGCACGTACACCTGAAATACGGCCGCAGATTTGTCCCGGTCTTGTTACGACCGGCTATTCATTGGAGAAATATTTAGTAAATCGTTAGGTCTTGAATTTTATTAGGTAAACGAATTATGTAATTTATGAAGCACATATTATTTTATTCAATATTTTTGACAAAGTCTGGTATCGTATC
Source organism: Lapara coniferarum (assembly GCA_949316025.1). Classification (NCBI taxonomy): domain Eukaryota; kingdom Metazoa; phylum Arthropoda; class Insecta; order Lepidoptera; family Sphingidae; genus Lapara; species Lapara coniferarum. Next base: position 40,242,156 of record OX438919.1, on the reverse strand, counting down.
TAAGCGACATTCGATGAAAGTTAATGTAACTAAATTATTAAATAAATTATCTGATTATGAAGCAGTTTTGTGGATTATTTTTTGATTAACAGAGAAGCTTCTGGTAGTTTCACAGTAATGGTACGAAAAAAAATATTGTCAATTTTTTTGTTGGCATTATGACGAAGTGTCTATACTTGGGTACCTACGAAAAGAAATATTGACAGCTCTTTGTCGGCATCATGACGAAGTGTCTTTACCTGATGTTTAATTGAAGACCATGAAAAATCTCTAGTTGCAAGAGATGTATCTAATGATGGGCATAATAAAGTCAACCCCGATTTCTCCTTCACGTCCTGGGGTTAGCTGTACATTTAGTAAGTGAATTGGGTTTAATTAGGTATATCGTCTTTCACATAGACTGCCTCGGTGGCGTAGTGGTATTACAGTACGACTGCAAAGCTGAGGTCTCGGGTTCGATCCCCGGGTCGGGCAAAGTGATATTGAGATTTTCTATTCAGTATCAGTTCGGAGTCTGGAATTTGTGCCCGATATGGCGATAGGCTCGCCCCCTATCACATCATGGGACGGAATAACGGCGAAAAGTGGGTGCACTAGTTGCGCCTCTGCCTACCCCTTAAGGGATAACAGGCGTGAGTGTATATGTATGTATATGTATATACATAGCATGCATAGGCTAAAAAATCCGGTTACCTCGTAAATTAGTATTTAATTAACGTTAGCACATTTAACTGTCGACATTTAACAGCAATTTGTTAGAAGCAAAGTGCCCGCGGGTTAAAACTCCACAGAGTGGACATTTAGAGGTGTTTGGTATAAAGCAAAGCAGGGTACTGTTTTCTCTACTAATTGCATTAGAACGGTCTCATTTCTGTGTCACGTGAGTGATGTATTTGAACTATGTTATTATTTAATTAGTAAATTCTTTGTATTGTGCATTAGTTATATGAATAATATTTTTAATATTTATTTAAAAAGTGTTTTAATTGTAGTAGAGACATTGAAAAATGCGCTTCATTAAAACACTTTTATTTTTGGGTTATAAAAATATTCCTTTTTTAAATGAAAGTAGAGGATACTAAATAAATAATGAACCAAAATTAATTGGAAATAACAATCTGCAAAAAAATAAAATTGTATTACAACATAATATTACGGACAGGAATTTTCGTTATGACATTCCTGGGCGAGGGATTTCTTTGTTATATGAGAATTACAATTAAAATTTAAACCTTGTAGATATATTAACAAGGTATTTTGTTTAACATAGTCGGCCCTACTATAGAAATATTAGCAGAAGATTTTTACTACCGTAATATTTAACTTTTAGCCAAAAAGTTACAGAGGATGCTTATACTTAGTCCGTAACGGCATATAGTTATATGCACCTAAAAATAAAAGGCTATTTTTCAATAATTAAAAAAAATTGCTTCTCGAAAACCTTACTAAATATAGGCAAAGGTGTACTGAAAATAAGTATTGCGTATTTTAAATATTCCGAAATTTTAAAGGCTAAGTAAAATCAAAAAATTTATCGATATAATAATCTAATTCACAACATCCATACAGACTCAACTATACAAAAACAGTCACTTTGATTAATTATTATATACTTAGATAGACACTAAACGTTTCTAACGCGTCGAAAAAAATAGAGGCGGCGAACAGTTCTCCAATAAATAAGTTCGAGGGAATTATTCTTTGTGGTTTTTTATGTACATAATTTTGTCCCCGTTTTAATAGAAACCACATAATAACTGATATCATTATGCGCGCACGCAAGGATACGCAGAATGATGCAGCGATAGCGTATGACACAGCTGTCACGCATACTAGCTTAAGAAAAGTTAGCCTGTTTGTTTTAGTTTCATTGCAGCGCGTCACTCTATCTAGATATATTATTAATAAAAAAACAGTCCCTTGCTTTTTCATAAAATATTGAGTGATGTCTGTAAGTAACATATACGATTGCTCTCGTTATACCGTTGTTCTGTAGTCGAGACACGTCACGCAATAATAAATTCATGCGGTTTGCATTTTACAACGCAACACATTACGTATTCATATGTTTACTTCGTGTATTAACATCAAGTTTTGTACGATATTGGACCCTTCGAGAAATATTGTGATCGGAGAAGGTAAGGTAAGAAATCGGCATGAAAACCGATAGAGCTGGAAGACAATACAGCCGTCTTTTGATACGGTAAAATCTTGCAGGAAGGCCGCTTCTTACAGGTTGATCTGTAAATCTTTGGGCGAGCCCTATGTTCAACAGTAGACTTACAAAGGCTGAAGAAGAGGAAGAAATCTTCCATCTTCTAGTCAGCACATACATACATATACATTCACGCCTTTTATCCCCGAAGGGGTAGGCAGAGGCGCAACTAGTGCACCCACTTTTCGCCGTTATTCCGTCCCATGATGTGAGAGGGGTCGAGCCTATCGCCATATCGGGCACAAATTCCAGACTCCGAGCTGATACTGAATAGAAAAACTCAATATCACTACTCGACCCGGGGATCAAACCCGAGACCTCAGCACTGCAGTCGTAATACAACCACGCCTACGAGGCAGTCCAAATATGTTCTAGTATATCTTCTAGTCAAATATGTTCAATTCAATTCCTGCGGTCTTATTAGTACATAGCCATAGAAGGAGTGGACGGTACACGTACGAAATACTCCGAAGCTTCGTTTAAGAAATTCTTTCCTCTACCCTAGATTATTTTCTGCTTTCAATACTAACAATAAGTTTGTTAAAATAGTTGGAAACTAAAAATTTTTTAATAATTAATTGTGCTAATTATAAAGCAACTTTTTAATTCAATTAAGAAACTTGAACTGTTAGAGTGGTGAGATGCTTTCAGTATGAAATATGAATAGCATTCGCGGTGCATACGCGTCCATCACACTGTACATAAAAATATGAGGTTCCTTTGAGTGTCATTTTTAATGGCACGCAAATAAGTTAGTAATTTTATTTAACCGCAAGTTTCCCCTTTAGCATTAAACAGTAAGAGCCGGTTTCACCGATCCCTGATAAAGTTTTAGGTAACTATCTGACGTATAAGGCTATCTAAGAAATAAATCGAACACATAACAAGCAACTTTTTCTGCCAAATATTTCTATCCGAGACCTGTGAAACCGAAAGTTGTAGTTTATATGGCGGATAAGTGCCGAATAGGCTATCAGGTACTTTATCAGCATGAGAAATCGGTCCTAAATCACGTAATAAATATTTTTTGTTACATTAGTCAAATAACTTGAAAAACTGTATAAAAACTAGATAAACACTAGGTTCTTTTATTAGTAAATACCATTATGTTTAATTGGCCGTAGTTTCTACTCAGATTGGAATGTAGACTAGCTATTTATTCTTATTTCTAGACCTAACTTAGAATAAAATATTAAAATGGAACAAGTTTCTATCAGACTTTAATTTACCTTAAACAAGTCCTTACCTTTCCCAAATGAAAAGGACTTTATCGCAAACAATTTGTATCTGGTCAAAACCCGAAAGGCCATGGTCTGGGGTCTCGATCAACGTCGTACCTCGTGTCTGGGGTCAACCGCAAAATGTTATTCCCCGACGATAATAGATCCGGCCGCAAGTTCTGTACGTTGATAGCTTATCTGCAATAATATCGCTTTGTCGTCTTTATTGATCAGGCATTTAGGATCAAATTCTCTTTGACAGTAGTCTACGTGTAGTCGGTGTAGTGCGCAATGGAGTGTGTCTGTGTTTTGGAACAAATTAGAGGTTGTCTTTTTATTTTTTGTTTTCTATCCCAGTATGCGTTTTGACTGGTGGCGTAGTTATATTACGGTACTGCAATGCGGAAGTCTCGGGTTCGATTCTCGGGTCGGGCAAAATTATATTGGGTTTATCTGTTCAGTATCAGCCCCTATTACATCATGGGACGGAATACGCACGGTGAATTTTTTTTGTGTTATTGTGTAAAAAGCGACCCTATATTCAACCCTGCACGTGTGGATTTTTTTTGTTAAATGTGTGGAATCCGTGTCTACCTTTTTTTCTTTTTTACGCGGAGAAAGTGACTTATTACTACCGCCCAGCGTTCTAGGGGAACGACTGAGCGGTTATGTTGGGTTCACCGTGCCTTACGACCCGACCTTGAACCGCCCGGAGAGATGGAAAACGTCGGGCGACCGCCGGGCCGAGTTCCTAACCTATAGACAACGCACGGCATACCAACCAACACTCCGCGGTAGCCATCTTCGGTGCATTAGGGACGGCTGCGGGCTTCCTCCGACTCACGTCTAAGTTGTCGTCCGCAACCGCCCCTGCGCGTACCGCTATTGCGGTCCGTATCTTGTTGTTGGGAGGCGGGGGGGCTCAGAAGCCCCTGATCCGTGTCTACCGTCAGGATTGGCAGAAAAAATTGTTTGCGCATTATTACCATATCGTGCCCATTGGTTAACTAGTCTAAGGACTAGAAGCATTTACTTAGAAGTTGTGTAACATTCCATCACAATTTAATTTTGTTATCAAAACATTATCTAACATAAAAGTATTTGTGCGTAACCGCCTACGTTTCAATTCCAATCAATTCAAAGTAAAAGTAGATAAGTGTCATTGCGAAGTTGCCCGCGATAAGGCAACTTGGGCAAAGATCGCGCCCTTTGTGGCAACTTTCTGGGCGCTATTATAACGGGCCTCTTTGTTTCGGGAAACACTTCGTTTAAAAAATATTGCGTTGTTTTTTTTCACAATTTCCTTTTGTCCGCGGGGTATAGTGGCGGAAATTTGACCGTTAACAGCACTGCTGACGAGTTAACGTCACTTATTTTATCATCTCTCCGGTTATTGTTTTCACTTTATGTTTACAATTGCACGAAATATGTTTTTAATAATCCTTATGTTATAAATGCGAAACTAACTTTGTCTGTCTTTCGCGCTTTCACGCCAAAACTACTGAACCGATTTTAATGAAATTTGGTACACAGATAGTCTAAAGCCTAAGACATAACATAGGCTTCTTTTTATCCTCGGTAAATATAAAGCGAGACTTATTACGGGAAAACTTTTTCACGCGGGCGATATCAAACATATTCTTAATTAAAATTCGCTCGACTGCCTCGCTGGCATAGGTGTAGGACTGCCTCAGTAGCGTAGTAGTATTACGGTACGAATGCAATGCTGAGGTCACGTGTTCGATCCCCGGGTCTGGCAAACTGATATTGGTTTTTCTATTCAATATCAGTCTGAAATCTGAAATTTGTGCCCAATATGGCGATTGGTTCGCCCCCTATCATCATGGGGCGGAATATGCCAGGCGAAAAATAGGTGCACTAGGTGCGCTTCTGCCTACCCCTTCGGTGGTAAAAGGCGTGAGTGTGTGTGTGTTACAATCACTAAGAGCGTCTCATTTTCTTCAACAGTTCGACTTCCGCTGAGCGTTCTCGTTAGCTTTTCCATTAGCAAAATAAATCACTAGTTACATCTAAAATTCATACAGTGAAGTACAATACCCAGAGCAACTTGTTGATTCACGAGTTACGCAACTTACGGTAACTTACTAAGTTAACATTAAAATATCGTTCTGAACTCGCTACGCTCTACGACACGTATTTATCGTTAATAACCCTGTTTTACACTGACGGAATAATGTAATGGTGCATAGTGTAATACCTAATTATTTATGTGCACTCAGCTTTGAAGTTTTTTTCTGACCTTTTTATATGGTTGTTTATTAAATTAAAGTCAGCTTGAACTAATCTATTTTTATTTAAAATAACAGTTAATGTAAACGTAATGTAACGTATTTATTTTGAACGATGATAAATATTTTATTTGTAATTTATAAACTTAATTCATTTACGATGTAGTTCAATTACAGTATTTTTGTCACAAAAAGTGAAATAATTACTTTTAAGTAATTATCTCTTATTTGTACATAACTTGACAGGCAGTAATTAACGTTAATGGGCTTAACGAACTGATTCGCACTCAACACATTAAATAAGACATCGTTTTTCCATCTACATAATGTGCTGATAGAAAATTCATAGTGAATCGCGAATACCTGAGCGGAAACACAAGTTCCCCCGGGCGACTTCGCCGGATTCAGTGACATTATCGGCACTATGACATCATTGTTTTATACGACGTCCAAACAAGTTGTGAATCGAGCTCTTCGCCTATATGTATTAAAGCTTTATTTACGCTGAATAATAGCTGGTCTTCTTCTTGATCGTTTTCTTCATCACTGAAGGTCGTGCCCGTCCTGAGATATTTTGATGGAGTCGATGACGAGCCGTCTCCATGCCCCCCTATCTTCGGCTTTCCTCAGGGCAGTGGCAATATGAAGTCCTGTTATGGCCCTTATTTGGTCAGACCAGCGGGCAAGTGATCGCCCAGGTGGTCTTTTACCTTCTACTTTCCCTACAACCAGCAGTTTGTCCAAGTTATCTGGCTGTCTTCGGGCAATGTGGCCAAAATAGCTTAACACTCGGTGGTAGCATATTGTAGAGAGCCTAGTCTTGATGTTCAGTTGGGCAAGAATAGACTTGTTGGTGCGTCTTGCTGTCCATGGTATGCGTAACATTTTTCTCCAACACCACATCTCAAAAGCCTCAATCTTTTTCCGGTCTGCTGCGCGAATCGACCATGATTCGGAACCGTATAGGAAGATCGAGAATACCAGTGTTCTCACGAGCCTCACTTTAGTTGTATTTGAGACATTTCTGTCGTGCCATATCCTCGACATCTTGCTCATAGCAACTTTTCCCATTTGCGTACCCCTCCGAATTTATTTTTCGCAGCTTCCCTGATCGCTGATGATTGAGCCCAGGTATACAAACTCGCTCACGAATTCCAGGTCTACCAGTTCGCCCGTGGGTACGATATGTCCAGTTCGGTCAACGAGCATAACTTTATAGCAAAACTTAACATAATAGCTGGTAAATTCAGTATAATTATTGGTATAATAGGCCAACCGTACACGACGGCTTTTCGGTCCATGAGCTAAATTGTTACACATATTTCGCATTCAATTCTCTTAAAGAAGCATGCTATTTGAAAAACTCATTATATCGTTGCATTTAACAGAATTAATTTCCATTGAACACGAGACGAATTTTCATTCATCGAAAGTGTAAAATCGAATAATGAACAATAAAACCAGTTAAGTACGATGATGCCTCAAAGTTTCGGGTTTGGATAAGGAAAACAGATAAAATAAGTCGGCGAGATGATGTCCCAACACTTGACGAGCATGTTCGAGCAGCTCGGCAACTTCACGAAGAACAACTTGACTCATAATAGCAAGTTGATGAAGGAGAAAGAGAATAAGTCGAATGCGAATCATGTGGGGGCGGGAGGGGGCGGCGGAGGGAACCAGCAGGCGTCTCCCTCCCACAAGCAAGCGCAGCAGCCGCCGCCGCCGCCGCCGCTGAAGAAGCCTTGCAAGCTGAGGAACGTGGCTTCAAAAGCGGAATCCTATGATACGTTGTACGGGAACAGCACTCTGGTGAGTCATTTTGAAATTATATTTACTTTGTTACAGGCTTTTTTCCTATTTGACGTGCGTCTATTTGAGCTTTGAAGGACTTTATATTCCAAATATAGTTGAATATATTTATAAGATACTTTGTATAATTTAAGAACTAATAATGAAATCAATAAATAGTGGGGCAGGAACTTTCAGTGCGCGAATCCAACTCATACTGTTAAATTTTTTATTGCACGGAATTTTCCACTGATTGCAGACGCTACACCTTACAATAAAATTGTTAATGAAAACATTTATTATAAAGCCCTACGTAAAGTGTAAATATCAGTGTGTTTCTAATCGACGTGTTTTCCATTTTAGCGTGAACATAGTGTAATCAGTTTATCTGAACGTTAATGTAACTACATCAGTTCTCATTTAAACGATACCTTTATCAACGTCATTTTGTTAAATATGTTTTGGTTTCGTAATTGGGCGGTTTATTTGAAAGAAAGAATATTTATTTGCAACAAGCAGGCTTACAAAATTAACTATATTTTTTTTTATTTGAATGTACGTGGTTTCAGTTGAGACTTATCAATCATTCCATATTTTATTTATTTAAATGCGAAAGTAACTCTGTCTGTCTGTACCTAATGCTGTTGCGGTTGAACCACTAAACCGATTTCAATGAAAGGACATGTCCAAAAACTGGCTTAAAATTCCAACCAATATACTTTATATTTGGATAGTACTCCCAAAAACTAGGCCTTTGCAATATATAATATAATTTTAAAGTCCTCCAATTAAGACCTTTATGTGATTTTATTTTGCTTAAAAACTTCGCTTAATATGAATGTTTTTAAAAATGTTAAATGGAGGGTTAGCAAATATTTTTTTTAATGGATCCAGGATCCATAGTTTTGCCCGTTTAATATCCGAAAGTTTGATCCAGGTTAAGTTTTGAGGCTCAGCATCCATACAACAAGCGGACATCTCCTTTGGTGTGAAGTTAGTTACCGAGGAAAAAAATATCGGGACTTATCTCAGAAAAGCTTTTTCACGCGGGTGGAGTCGCGAACAAAAGCTTATATATCATATTATATATGGGTCACAGTAAAACAAAATTAACCCTCAACTATACTTATTCCATTTGGTACTATTTTAGCAAAATAGTAAATGCCAGATTGATTGACTCTTAATGCTTTTTAGGGGTTCTCTAATATTTTTACATCAATGAGTAAGTTTATGTTTGTTATGTTTAACACTTTGATAATGGTTATTCTGAATATCTACAGAAATATTAATGGCTCACATTTTAATTTAATACCTATAAAATATATTTATTTAGATGTGCCTATTTTAGGAATTGATTATTAATTTATGGAAAATATAACCGTAAATTGTACGAAATAAAAGCTTAAAAAGTATGGTGCAGTTTCTGCTTACACACTGAAAACAATGTCTTATTATCTGAACGTAAATCATAGTCTTTTGTTTACAACGTGTTACATTTTATGATATTCTTTGGTTAGCTTTATTATTTTTAAACAATGTATAGAAGATTCATGTGGTATTACGTATTACTGGAAAAGATAAAAACATAATTTAAAATTAGACGTGTAAAGTAAATATGTAGTAATAGTAATGTAATGTATAGTAATTAGTGTGTGACAAGTACTAAAGTTTCTATTTAATATAACATTGAAGCTCTCCATTGAACAGAATTACTGTTTCTTGCAAACACATTACTAAGAAAATAAACTTATGCAAATTTTATTTTATAAGACGCTGCATTTCACTGTTCATTGCAAGCACATTGCTAGAAATATGCAAATTTTTATTAAGTATTTTTATCTATATCTTACGTCTTTATTATCTTATCTATTTATCTTACATATTGGCCGTCATCGCCGATGGTCGGCGTGACGCTGAAACCAGTCCAATATTGTAGTTTACTACTCATTGAACTGGCGTAATACTGTTACTTTCTTTTTTTAACCGACTTCAAAAAGGAGGTTCTGTATTCGATCCGTATGTATGTATGTTTGTATGTATGTAAATTTGTATGGCCGCGTGTTTCTCTAAAGCTACTGATCCGATTTGGATGTGGTTTTCGATATTGAAATGTAAATATTTCAGGGAAGGTTTTAGTATATAATTTACGAAGATCTGATGAAGATCTTCGGAGATACACAATGGAACTCTTCAATAACTAACAGCAGATGACTCGCGAATGCTGCAATCGTATATCTATGATGTATTGTTTTCACCATTCTATAATTAACTAACAAAAAAGCAATAAATAAAAACTCTTTAATAAAAATAAACCGACTTCAAAACCACTACAAATTAAAAAATAATTAAAATTTGTTCGCTTAGTATATTACGTATATTTGGAGTCGGTGCCTAATTTAAATTGAACAGTGTTTTCGCATATTTGTTTGTGTATTTATTATCGCTACTTTTAACTCAAGTGTGGAGGCTTGTTATTAGCAATCAGATTATACATTTATGTAACCTACTTAATGTTATTAGTCTGTAAGCCTTCATAAAGCTAAATAAATCTATTATAAATGCAAAAGTTTGGGAAAATGTTTGGATATTTAGATGTTTGTTAGACGTAAACGCAGAAACTACTGAACGAATTTGGATGAAATTTGGCTACCGGGTAGATCACGTTCTATGTTTCTGGATTAACACATAGGCTATTTTTATTCCGGTAATTTGCTCTGAATTGAAACTGATTCTTTAAGTGGAAGGCGCTGGCGATGTAGACTTTAGTAGCGAGAAAGGCTGTTCACGCGGGCGATGCTGCGAGCAACACAAAGTGCTATACATTTTTTAATCATAGTTCTGTCTTTGTCAACTCCTAATGGATGACAGTCATAGCATGAGGTTTTAAATTTTTGGCGCTGAACGAACATTTTAGTAAGTCGCTGTGGAAGTCAGCCTTAAAGAATATCGTAAATCTGGTACTAAAGATAAGCATATTATACAAAAATAATGTAATAAATATTATACAACGTAGGCGTGTAGTTATATAATGGGTATCTATGCATGTATGTATATACGAACATACGTATGTGCGTGACGGAAAAAACCTATAAACCTACGAACAAATTGAGTCGATTAGAAACAGCTTCTAAAATTCGACTATACTCGATTCGTTCCACTAAATGGACAACATAACCTATTGTTTGGAGATAAATTTTTGATCGGATTAACTGTTTGCAAAAGCCACTTTGTAGTTTCATAGCAAGTTAAGCCTCTAATACCAGATCAAAACAACAAAGACATCGAGGAAAATGTTTGTTTGAAAAGTGTATTTTGGTATTTTTCTTTCCTGTTTATGTTATAGGTACACATAAAAGATGTGCTAGAAAATTGATAAGCAATTATTGTCGGTATCAAATTTTGTCAGACTATTGGGATTGGGAAATCATTAGGAGAGGCCTACGGTCAGTAGTGGAAATCATCAGTCTAATGATGATGATGATTATGATTGGGAATGGGATAGCTTTATTTTTTGAAGTTATACTTCTTTAGGCGCGTCATGAAAAATTTATGGGAGTGAAATTTTACGATGCGCGCATTTGTGACACAAAACATTCTCACGGTTGTTTTTTTATAATTTTCCCCTTATAGGGAAGGCAAAGGTTTCAAGACCATACAACCTCGTCTTAAGCGATATTATTGGTTGTCTTTTTTTTTAAATTAATTATTAAATGTATTTATTTACTTTTAAAATATTAAATAATCAATAATAAATATTTCAAATTAAGAATCTTATAATATTTAGTACAAATTATGTCATATATATTTATTCTCTAAATTTTATACATAATAATTGTGTATAATTTATTTTTTTAGTAAAAGGAGAAGGCAAAGGCGCTTAGCCATGCAGCCTAGTCTGTTGTTGTTTTACCACATCCAAGGACTTTTTCAAAATTCAAAGGCCGAAGCCAAGACTGCAATTTTCTCATAATATAAAGGTTAATGATGCCAAAGAAGTATAACTTCTCACGCGCGTACATAAGTACACGCCCGGTTTTTTTTCGGGAACGACGTTCGCCTGATGGTAAGCAACCACTGATAAACAGTAGCAACATCATCCAGCACCTTGAGTTAAAAAGTACAGACGGACTCTTGTATATGAGAGACCTACCACTAGTAAATTAAGTTATTTATTTAGTCATTTTAGGTACTGTTACGTAATCTACAAAATGTGAGTACGGATTTTTATTGATTTCCTAATAAACTAGGCGGTTTGCGATCGACTCCCACTACTCGCTGAATTGCACTTGTATATGCAACATTCAAAATCAGTTATTTGAATTCATTTAATTTAAATAGTTGTTAATACGGTGAACAGAATTCAAGTGATAAATGAATTATGAATTTCACAAAAAACAAACAAAAATGTATTCCATCTTCTTCCATCAGACACATTTGATAAACGAAGCTTTATATTGGGTACAGTTGCTTTTTTTACAGTTGAATGACGAGACAATCACGCCGCTTGGGTAATGGTAAGCTATACTACCAGTCATAAATTCAAATCATTTATTATGTAATTAGGCTCCTAGGGGCTCTTTTACTCAGTAGCAACAACATATAGAATCTAGAATCATAAATAGCTGCGTGTCTCTCCACTGCGCTCGTCGATTTTTGACATAAGATGTTAAGTCTCTCAATACGCAGTAATTACGCTAACTACAGGGGCGGTTGTGGACGACAACTTAGACGTGAGTCGGAGGAAGCCCGCAGCCGTCCCTAATGCGCCGAAGATGGCCACCGCGGAGTTTTAGTAGGTATGCCGTGCGGTGTAAGGTACCTGAGGGTAATAAGGCCTGTCGGATTATAAGGCCTAAGTAACAGAAATCGTGCTTAAATTGTATTTACGCACTCAAACGCCACACGCATACAATGCTTTACTTATGCTTTATTTATTGCGCACATGTTGCTACAAGCTCGGAGTCACACCTCCCCTGCTTCAAGCCGTCAGTGTCGTACCAAACTCTGCGCCGGGAGGTAGCGCCGGTCGAATAATAAAAAATCCCACCAGACAATCGTAAGTATTTTTTGTTGTATTACAGTTAGCTAGTTGAATTTGTGTTCAATTTATAGTTTATCTAACCCTTATGTTGGTATCAAATCTTGTAGGAAGTATCTCAATGTATTTTTTATTCATATTTTTAATTTCTTGCTTATATAGCTGGAGGCCATTAAGGCCTATAAAAAAAATACATAGGCCTTGTTATCCTCCAACTTTTATTTAGTGATTTGTTAAATTTTTTAGATTATTTTGTGACTGTGCCTTATATTCCTTTCAATGTCTTTTGTAGATTGTCGGAAAGCCATTGAACGAAGAACAGGAAGATGATTTAGTGAAGAGGATTATCAGGTTTTCTGAAATAGGATTGCCCGTGACACCACGCTTACTGCGTCGCTTGGTCTTTTTTAAAAATATTAAAAAGAAAGTGAAAAAAACTCAAGCGAAAAAAAGAATGATACCCCGCAGCAGGAAAGAGGATGGTACTGCCATGCGTCTTCGCAAGCATGGCAGTACCATCCTCTTAGATGATATCATCATCATATATATCATCCTCTCAGCCGTCTTATCTTCTTAGATAAGACGGCTGACATGCGTAAATTCGGAAAATGTGGAAAATGGTTCTATGCAGAGTGTGTTGGTTTGTCGGTAGAAGATACCGGCGCATTTGAGTATCCTGATGGCTACAACTAGGAGGCATTCATCCTGCAATTAGCAAATTGATCGGTATCATTCTGCTAGACCAGCAAAACCAGCGTTTTGTTTATAGTATTTAATGTTAAATTACTTGATTAACCTGATTGTGGATTTCAAATACCAAATATTGTTAGTTATTATAATATTTAGGACTATTAAAGCAATAGGCCTTATTAACCTGCGATGCCAAATTAAGGCCTATGAGCAAGGTTTTTAAAAAGCTTTCATTTTGTTTTTATTTACGGCAGAAGTCCCCATTTTATGTTACTTTTTTATAGTTCTTAAGTTAAATGACTGGTTAGAAATAAAACTTGTCGATTAACGACTATATTTTTCATTTTATTTGAAATCTCCCTTAGCTAGGCCTTATTACCCTCCGGTACCTTACATAGGTTAGGGACTCGGCCCGGCGGTCGCCCAACGCTTTCCATCTCTCCGGGCGGCTCAACGTCGGGTCGTAAGGCACGGTGAACCCAACATAACCGCTCAGTCGTTCCCCTTGAACACTGGGCGGTAGTAATAATTCACTTTCTCCGCGTAAACAAAACAAAAAAAAGTAATTACGCTGACTACAATGACCTTCAAACAGGAAAATAATAGGGCATGTACCTACACTGGTGCTTGGCGGTAGAAATAGACGTTGCGGTGGTACCTAACGAGGCATCCCCTCGCATATAGATCTACCATTAGTAAATTACAGTAGCTTTAGATTACCTACAAGTTATTTTTATTCGCCTCATTACAGTACATCACTATCAATATTAATAATGCAACTGCATGTATAATGACTGCCTCGGTGGCATAGTTGTATTACGGTACAACTGCAAAGCTGCGGTCTCGGGTTCGATCCCCGGGTCACGCAAAGTGATATTAGGTTTTTCTATTCAGTATCAGCCCGGAGTCTAGAATTTGTGCCCGATATGTCGATCGCACTCTATCACATCATGGGACGGAATAATGGCGAAAAGTGGGTGCACTAGTTGCACCTCTGCCTACTCTTTCAGGGATAATAGGCGTGAGTGTGTGTATAATGAAACTCCACGCACAATTTCATATTCATCGAATAAAGTTTAAAAGAACATTCAACAGTCACATGTTTCACAAGCGGAGTATTGTCTCCCGATAAACATCTTATATTGACGGCGGCACAGTTCGCATTCCGCTTGCGTTCAGAAAGATTCATTGTAACGCCATATGATAAAATAATATACAGGGTGTTTTTTTTTTTTTTTTTTTTATATGGCCATCTTCGGCTCATTAGGGACGGCTGCGGGCTTCCTCCGACTCACGTCTAAGTTGTCGTCCGCAACCGCCCCTGCGCGTACCGCTTTTTTGCTGTCCTTTTCCTGTTGCGGGGGCTCAGAAGCCCCCGAAACACCGTACCGTGTCCACCTTTTGGTGTCCGAGGCAGCGTGAGACACGCTGCCTCGGACATGTCCATCACGGGGGTCACAGAAGTTGGCTAGACTAATGGGTGGGCGGCACGTCCCGCCCACCCGTGACCCCCGGAGGCCCCTATTAGTCGCCTTTTACGACAGGCAGGGGATACCGTGGTGGAATTCTCCAAACGCCCCCAATCCACAGGGCGGAATATACAGGGTGTAAGGTTTAAAAAAAAATTATATATATATCTATAGTTTGGTTTTATGCGATACGAATGGAATACGTGAGACTTATTATTAGTTTTGAAAAGTATTTATTGTTTTATGGGAGTATATTTGTGGATTAAGATTTATTATATTCAATATCCTACTAATATTATAAAGGCGAAAGTTTGTAAGAATGTATGGATGTTTGGATGTATGGATGTTTGTTCCTCTTTCACGCAAAAACTACTGAACGGATTTCGATGAAATTTCGGGAAAACATAAAGCGGGACTTTTATCCCGGAAAACTTTTTAAAGCGGGCGGAGCCGCGGGCAAAAGCTAGTTAATGTATAATTATGAAAATATATGCAGGTTGTTTTTGCGTCGTTGACAAACCTAACTGTAATTATATTTATGCAATAAAATGAAATGTAATATGAATCTGTACAAATTTTTACATGGCAGATACTTTACCTCGCCCCCTATCACGTCATGGGACGGAATAATAGTGAAAAGTGGGTGCACTAGTTGCGCCTCTGCCTACCCCTTCGGGGATAAAAGGCGTGAGTGTATATGTAGATACTTTAGTTGCATCTTTATCAGCTCTATTCTGTCCCAGGATAACGATGCGTTTTGAAATGCACATACACATAAAATATTTTTTTTAAACGCACAATTCAAATCAATTAATTTATATTCCAACAGCTAATAAAAAGATCGGCATAAAATGAAGACGCAAAGGCCACAGTCGGTCACGGAACAATGAACGTCGAGCGAGTATTGTCCACTGCACTTTGTTTCATTTCTACTCAAACAATCCGATGAACCCCTCATTATACCTACAATCTCGGTCCCACGTCAAACCAACTGCACGGTGTCACTCAATGCGTAAAATTACAGGGAGGCCATCATAGACTTTAGAAAATATCCATTTTATACCCGCTTAGCTTCTAATCATCCGATACATTGTGAACTGTATATCTATTGAAAGATGGATCGTCTATTCTTAGAGCGAGATCGTGTTCAGTGTTACGCTTAATAATGTCGATAATTTATGCTCGATAATGGTTTATTGTTTTGAAATCAAATTGGCTATATTAATATGACTTATTTGATACGCAAAAATATTTAGGAGCAACGTTTGGGAAGTTATTTTTATAGCGTAAGGTGGGCAAATGATTTTAAAGATCACTAGATTATGTTATCACTGCTATGAATACATTGTCAGGAATTTGTTGCATATCTAAGGAAATTCGGGAGAGGAGGTCATTTATTTGACCTTATTGACTGTGAATAGCAATAGGAAAAATTCAAATGAACACAGATGTCTCTATGCGATACCACCTCGTATCAATCATGTGGCATTAAACTGTTTATAACGCAGCTCTGCAATTTTTAATTACTACCACTTGGATTCATTTCTTTTGTCCATAATATTGAAATATTTTTTTTTGAAAGACCTAAAGCATTCGTACAAGTCACAATAACATATTTAACTAACGTTTTAACGCAAATTGTACACACTAAGTGAAGCATAAGTTCTGTTCGTTCCAAACATGTTTCTGTTTACCGAAAACTATTTTTCCTTTAAAATAGTTCTTACATATAGGCGACATTCGTTTTAAGTACTGGTTGTGCAAACAGAGTCGCCCACGTCGCTCGTCGCAGCTCGTCGACAAATAGCCTCATGATTCAAGACCAGCTCAAATAAAAGTATTTGAGAGCACTCCTTGCTTGCTCGGGTTTGCTTTGCGAATATTTTTAAATATTCAACATTTTGCTCTGCGCCTATTTTAGAGATTATGTTTGTTTAAATTGTTATCATAAGTTTTAATTTGTACTCTAAGGACGGTATTAATAAATGAATCTCAAGTTTGAGTTACATCTCAAGTAGACATAATGTATGAAAAGTTCCATACATTATGTCTACTTGAGATGTAACTCAAACTTGAGGCATAAGTGTTGTAATAGTACCCAGAATTGTTGAGTTCCAAAGCCCAATTAGCTTTAAAATGCTTTTGAGATCATCTGTATCATAAAAAAAACATTATCGGCTATTTCGATACATTTTTTGGATTTTCAACCCAAAGGTCAAGTATAGTATAGTCAATATTTGAAATGTGCATATTAGAAATATTAGTATTGTTCAAACGAAACGCAATTTTAAATCCCAGTGTGACGTGAGACGTTTCTTACTCTGTTTTGTCAACATGTAACAACGTATGTTTAATTACTTTTTCAAATATAATGAAGTTATATCCTCAAAAGGCGTAATTATTCCACCAAAATGACTTACAGTGAAGAAGAAACGTTGATTTTAACGTACGTAATTCCTGTCGAGGCAACTTGCTTTAAGATTCAATATGCGCCTTTGTATCACAATAATAAATAATACCAGCCTTGTACTATATACTGCTCACTGCTGAGCACGGGCCTCCTCTACTACTGAGAGGGGTTAGGCCTTAGTCCACCACGCTAGCCTAGTGCGGGTTGGCAGACTTCACACACCCTCAAAATTCTTATAGAGAATTCTCAGGCATGTAGGTTTTTTCCTCACGATGTTTTCCTTCATCATTAAAGTGAACGATAATTGTTAAACAATACACACATAACTTTGAAAATTCGAGGTGTGTGCCTTGAGTTTCGAACCTCCGGACATTGTCTCGGCAGACCGTTCCATTCCCAACTAGGCTATCATCCACTTTGTATCACAACGACCCATAGATAACTTGAAAGTCCGCTCATATCTATAGCATATCCATGCTTTTATGAAAATGAAGAAAATACCGTTCCATTATTATAATGATATTAAGTGGTGCGCATCCACGTTCTATTTTAGTTCAACTACTAGACACGTGTGACTTGCTTTGTTTTGATATTTTGTATGCCTTTATCCACAAATGTTTTTAGTTACTAACCTATACTCCGTCCAACTATTTATTTAACTTTTGACATATGCAAGCCTATGAAATTTATAATTATTGACAAGGAATCGGAAACAAAATAATTGACTACTTTATGGTCGCCATTTTTACTTTTCTATAGTGAAGCGACTTGCTCTTCAGCTCCGACTAAATTATCGACCGATATTCGTTAAGTCCACTGACTGTGTAATAAAGATAATTCAAAACTTTTTCATTGAAACATAAAATGTGGCAGTGTAAATTAAATATTTTCTTTTTATATAATATGCGTAAGTATATTATGATAACCAATAAAATAAACTGTTCAAGTTAAATATTCACAAGAGTTATATTGGATATAGCATATATACCTACAGAATAAATTTATATACAGAAAATATATACATTTAAACGCTTAGGCATGTTTATAAAACAATACAAAATGTTGAGCAAAAATAACATTTCAATGTGTTTTATCGATTAAATCTTCTTCATAAATTAAATTGATTGTTACAAGAAATGGAATCGGTAACGCATTAGTACATCCCCAATTGATTAAAAACCGAACCGTCAAAAGTTAAATAAATGGTTGGTTGGAGTATAATAATTAGTGTATTGGTTGTTAGACTCTCAAGGAATATGATATTTTGGAGCATGCGAAATTTTAATAAAGTTTTTTAGTATTTAATTTAGGTGTATTTTGCCACACACATGTGAACACGTGTGCCGGAAAACTGTTCTACAGAGCCATGGTGCGGCTAAAGTATGTGTTTCCGAATCTTTTGGTGCCCTTGTTTCACAAATTATGTTGAGTGAAATATTTCGAAGCTTAAAAGTACTCTCTTCCCGCTTTCTCTATTATTTTTCTTTTTCTTCTGAAGCTTTGCAGGTTCATCCATAATTCATTTGGTGTAACGGGTGTTTATAGATGACCTATTTGCTCGATTGTCGGCTTGTATAAGAAAAAAAAACAATGAATAAATTAGCACCTACGCCTCGCTGTGAAGTCGCTTACAATCGCTATTGTGATAAGAGCCTTAACTTTATTCGGTCACGGATGCAACAAACCAGTGGGGTTAGAATGTGATAAAAAAAAACACGATGCGTCTCCGCTTCGTTTTATTGTGATTGGTTGAGAGAGTGTCGTATCGGTCTCTCGATCAATCATAAACATCAAAATACCGATACGTCAGCCTCTCAACCAATCACAATAAAACGAAGCTGAGACGTATCGTGTTTTTCTTTTAATTATAACCCCACAGTCTCAGAATTGTTCTAAGATTTACCTACTAGGTAGATATTTATCCTTTTATATATTAATTTTAGTCAAGATGATTTAATTATACTTGGGTCAATGAGCGTTTCCCGGAAGCAAAAACTATTTTTAGACTGAACAAACTCCAACGTGCCTATTAAGGCACATTGGAGTTACTAGATACCACATTAATATAATCTCTAGTTTAGTTTATGGTTCAATGAGCATTCACATTACAAAATGGCATTACGACTTTATCTCTTATGAGGGGTAGGCTGAGGTGGTATCACGTCCACGTTTCTTTAGCACTTGAGGATGAACAGTAAACAATATTGTTCTAACGCTGCATAGAGTGGTGTGAGTTTTTGTTTCCATGCAATTACTAAGAAACTGACAGTAATTAAGATAAATAGCTAAACTAATCCAACAGTGGAGTAGTTGTTTCAGCAGCATGTTCCATTTTGTGTTATTCGTCTTGCGCAACAAAGAAACAGTGTCTGTGCGGAGTCTAATAGGTTTTATGCATTGAAATTTTATGTAACAGCATCCTCGCAGATTTTATGACACCGCATAACGATTTTAAAATTCATAAAAATAATCTAAATATCAATGTGTTACAAAAACAGTAACAGATTGCAAAAATATTTGATATGAAGTCATTGATGTAAAAAAAAACATCAATGTATGAAGTGTAATATGTCACGGCAGATCGAATCCTCTAGCGTTTTATTAGTTTATCCTTATAAATTGGTTTTGCTTTTTATAAGCGGATGTAATAATGATTATATTAAAAATAGTAATAATAAAAAATAAAAATATTAATAATAGTTTAATGTATATTAAAAATAGTGACAGGATTTGTAGCTAACGAGGCACAGAATAGTAAGGGCCAAATCAACTCTTATTAATAAATGCTACTCGTCATATAAATGTATAAGCTGCTCAAGTTTTACTGGTGGTAGGTCTCTGATATGTAAGAGTCCGTCTGGGTGGGTACCACCGCAATGTCTATTTCTACCGTTAAGCAGCAGTGTGCATGCACTATTGTGTTTCGGTTTAAAGGACATTGTTACCAGTGTACCTACTGGACATGATGAGACTTAACATCTTATGTCTCAGGATGACGAGCGCAGTGGAATGCCACACAGTACTTTGTAACTCAAGACTCTGGATGGTGTTGCTACTGTATATATCGCTCATTGAATACAAAAGGGACACAAATCGAAATCCATAAATTTTACAGTACAGCCAAAAAAAATTTTTGAAACTGTTTTTTTTATAATATTTTATATATTAATGCAAAAATGGCGGCAAGTCAGTTCAGCCATAATATAAGCAAAAATCATGGGAGTTTTTTTTTCACTATAAAATATAGTCGGTTCAGGTGTCATTTTTGCAATAAAACGATTTTCATTTTTTAATTGTGGCCTTTTTGTATTCAAGGAGCGATATGTGGTCGTATTGCTTACGATCAGGCGAACGGCATGCTCGTCTCGTCATTCGTTGCCATAAAAAAATAAAATTACAAAAGCCACACTTTAACGTATGCACCCAAATAAATAGTGATGAAATGAGTACTATATATAAATCATTGGATGCAGGCCATTTCCAGGTTGGTTTCTAATCAGGGAGGTCTACGTTCAGCTAAGGACATCGTTTGGCTGATGCTGGTAAACAGCACGAAGAGATACTTAAGTAGACTGAAATGATTGTGTAATTTATAGATAACTAGCTTTTACCCGCGGCTCCGCCCGCATTAAAAAGCTTTTCCGGGATAGAAGTCCCGCTTTATATTTTCCCGGGATAAAAAGTAGCCTATGTGTTAATCCAGGACATGATCTACTCGTGTGCCAAATTATATCTATCCGATCAGTAGTTTTTACGTGAAAGAGGAACAAACATCCATACATCCAGACATCCATACATTCTTACAAACTTTCGCGTTTATAATATTAGTAGGATTATCTACAACAAAACTGTTCAAAAGTTTATTGACTACGTTGCACCAACAAACCACCGAGCATGACTGAGAGTTTGTTTTTGTAATATAATTATTTAGTTTCCAGTAATTTTATTGGCACATTGTCTTAAGTTATTAAAGCGTAACCAAGTGCTTAACTTGTCAGACACTTAAATTGTTCCACGGGGACATTATTCTACGGAGACAAGACGTGGTAATACATTTTTAATCTTTACTAATAAATTATCGTCTTTCTGAAGTCTAATATGCTTGTCTGGGAATAAGATTTAGTATGTTCTACTTATTTCTTGCAATTACTCACATTCTGAAGTTTGTTTAAATAATTTACACTTTGTCTATGTTATATTCAAGAATGGAAAAAACAAAAAGGAAACAAATATCAACTAATATTATTAATAAAGAAATCTTTACTTTTACTAATACACGTTCACGCGATACGACTAAAAATTGGGTTATTAATTATAATTGTTTGTGTTATTCATTAGAACTTCCAATCTATACTAATATTATAAAGCTGAAGAGTTTGTTTGTTTGTTTGAACGCGCTAATCTCGGGAACTACTGGTTCGAATTGAAAAATTCTTTTTGTGTTGAATAGCCCATTTATCGAGGAAGGCTTTAGGCTATATAACATCACGATGCAACAATTAGGAGCGAAGAAATAATGGAAAATGTGAATGAAAACGGGGAAAATTATTCATCCATTCATCATTCCATTGCGTGCACTGCGAAAACGGTTCAAGATACCAAAAATATATGTAAGAAAGAATTATTCCTCTTGAAATGATCTAAAAAAATGTTCGCGACAGTATCTGTCTATCTTTTAAGATTAACTCACTAGAACCGTTTTTATGGTAATCAAATTTGGTCGAAATTAATGCATTATTTGTTAAGAGTTGTATCAACGTCATAGTCATAGAGTGATTCAACGGGAAGGTTTTTATGTACTTTTAGCCCGGAAAAACTTAATAACGCGGGCGAAGCCGTGGGCAAAAGCTTAAAACTCATTTTCAATTTATTATATCGGTACGTACATTGGTAATTACTTGATTCTGTTTCAAATATACCCTTTATTAAACTTGTTTCTTACTTCAAATTTGTCTCCCGTTGATTAGTCATTCAATCAAATATCCATTCACCACGTTATCAATACTTTTGATAGAGGAGAGTCATAATCAAAAATTGTAAAGAAAACCTCATTATTTCTAAGAATTAGAAGTTCAATACAAACGGAACGCGTAAAATTTTCCTTAGCTGCTTTTAGACAAACCATACTTACTTATTTAAAGAATACGGACAATATTTATAGTCATTATTGTTTATCAATTATCGTTCGCTTTAACGGTGAAGGAAAACATCGTGAGGAAACCTGCATACCTGAGAATTCTCCATAAGAATTTCGAGGGTATGTGAAGTCCGCCAACCCGCAGTACCTACGCCAGCTTGGTGCACTAAGGCCTTAACCCTAACAGTAGTAGAGGAGGCCCGTGCTCAACAGTGGGCAGAATATAATACAGGGATGATTTCATTCCATTGCATTATAGTCATTTACATATTACTAAGTTTTGTGAGCATCGATAGTTATTGCAGAAACCTACACTGACTTTTAAACTCTTGTAATATTTTCCCAGTCTATTTATAGGAATCTAAAACAAAGTTACCCCAAGGGGTCATCTTAAGTCAAGCAACGGATTAGAAAGTTGCTTAATACGAAACTAAGTAACTAGTTCAAAATAATTTTGGCAATATTGTGTTAATGAACGCTGAGAGTGCGGTGAGGAGGGATTAGGATGCCAAACTGATAGTAACTTGTAAGCTGGCGTGAGATGGACTCCCTAAGCTTCGTGCAGGTGCATCTAAATTATATTTGCTGTATATATATCGGCTATAGTCTGGAATTTGTGCCCGATATGGCGATAGGCTCGCCCCCTATCACATCATGGGACGGAATAATGGCGAAAAGTGGGTGCACTAGTTGCGCCTCTGCCTACCCCTTCGGGGATAACAGGCATGAGTGTATATGTATGTATGTATGAATATTTTTACATTTAGTGTAAATTATAGTATTTTTGAGTAGGTAATACGCAAGCAAGATCATAATTACATTGAAGAAAGATATGTTTTGAAATTAACAAAACATTTATGTATTATAATTACATGAAAACAGTATTGTATCAATAATAATTCTAGAGTATATAATGACTTCATTTCTAAAGTGACATATTAGTTTTTACGTTGAAATTATAAATTAATTTTACCAGTTATTATTAATATTGAATGAATTTTAGTTTTCTGTGTAAAGTTAGTAACAGTTGCGGATTGTAGATATTAGTTTAAGATTAATTAGAATTGTAAAAACCTAAAATTATTTAACCTTTTTATTAACGTTTGGATAACAAAGCCCCGTGTTAATGAAAAAATGTTGGTAAATAATTTTATATGAATTTTAGCACAGATCTTATAAGTGTAGGGTGTGAGTTCTAATCCTGATTCATACATTTGTTTTTTTTTTAATAATGCTCGTCTTAAGCTGGTGGTAGGTCTCTCATATGTAAGAGCCCGCCTGGGTGGGTACCACCGCAATGCCTGTTTCCACCGCCAAGCAGCAGTGTGCATGCACTGTTGTGTTTCGGTTTGAAGGACATTGTGACCAGTGTAACTATTGGACATAATAAAACTTAACATCTTATGTCTCAGGATGGCGAGCGCAGTGCAATGCCACACAGTACGTTGTAACTCAAGGTGCTGGATGGTGTTGCTACTGTTTATGAGTGGTCGTATCGCTTACCATCAGGCGAACGGCATGTTCGTCTCGTCATTCAATGCAATAAAAAATAAAACATCACGCCTTTTTCCTTTTTCGAGGTAGGCAGATTTCACCCACATTTAGCCAGTTTTGTTAGGCCTCCTGTAATAAAGGTCGGGCCTATGCCTATGAGCCACTATGACGAGTTTACTCAGTATGTCTCTTCTTGATCGTTTTCTTCATCACTGAAGGTCGTGTCCGTCCTGAAATATTTTCATGGAGTCGATGACGAGCCGTCTCCATGCCCCGCTATCTTCGGCTTTCCTCAGGGCAGTGGCAATAGTTTTTATACTCAGTTACTATACTCAGTATGTATGAAGTTATTATATACTCAGTATGTATATAAGTATATAATAGGTTGGATATCGGCATCGGCCGCCATTCTAGAGATACAAGTATACTAATGCCATAAGTACGTTAAAAACACAAGTTTTCAACCACTTCAGATGCAGGCAAATAAAAAGTTGCAAACGAGAGCGGAACAGAATTCATTTTGTTGTGCATCTGTTGAATGTTTCATATTCGTATTAAAATAAACGAAAACACGTTAATTTCTGTTTGCAATTATTCAGCCTTTTGATTTAATGGAGTAACGAGTAATTCGGTTTAATAGTTGCTTTACAATATGGAACAATTTAAACTGTCAATTTTACGCGCATTTAAAGGTACAAGAAGTAATAGTGATTCCATAAACTTGATCCTAATCGTATACACATATTTTATCCTTTGTGTCACGTTTTTATCTTTTATGCTTTCGATACGAAATTAAAGAATTACATTTTTTTCATTTAAGAACATTAAGAGGCTAGTTACTGACAGCGCTAATAGATGGCGCTAGTTGTTGTGATTCAACATGATTTTAATTCATACCAGTTTCTGTTATTAATTTTTCCACCAACCTAAATTTATTTAAATTGATAAAATAATTTACACTCGGTTCGCTATTGAACCGTAAATAATACATACTTAATTGCAGTGTTTGTGCCTATGAAAAGGAAATTACACATTCAGCGTGGCGGCGCTTTCAGCGCTTTTGTTGGTCGGCTTGTAAAACGTTGTTACGCTTATTTCCGCATGATGAAAGCGGTTAAAAATGCAATCCAATTCTTTGGGTCGGTTACCTGTGAAAGGTTTTAAAATCTATAATGTGATTTTATACCTAGATAGACTAGTTGTGTTAGAGAGTTATTTTATGATAGTACGTATACGCATACTCACGCCTTTTATCCCCGGAGGGGTAGGCAGAAGCGCAACTAGTGCACCCACTTTCCATCGTGCATATTCCGTCCCATGATATGATAGGGGGCGAGCCTATCGCATGGCGATCCATATCGGGCAAAAATTCCAGACTTCGAGCTCATACTGATAAGAAAAATGCAACATCACTTTGCCCGACCCGGGGAACGACCCAACGTCTCACCATTGCAGCCGTACCGTAATACAACTACACCACCGAGGCAGTAAATGATTGTGCTACTATTTATGATTATGGTTGCCACATAGAGACCTCACACCCCATGGTCTCGTTGGAGGCTGTGAGGGATTAGCTTCGTTCCTTAAACCGTGCATCCAAAACATATGTTATTTGCTCCAAAAAAACATACAAGTTGCCACCATAAACAATTATTTGCGCCATCAGTTAGGGCACTAGTTGTTGCCCTGCTTATTCCTTCGGGCATAAAAGGCATCTATTTTTATATAAACAGTAAGTTGCGTCGGAGAACGGCCATGAACTTGTGTTTATATTTGAAAACAAAACAGTCCATTTATGCCATGTTATTGGTTACGCACATTTTATTGTATCGCTATGAAATATCGCGTAGACGTGTTATTTCTGCGGATTCTGACGTTTTATTACGTTCGTGATATATGTAGGGGACGGAAGGTGAATCTGGTACCTACATTGTTTTATTGTATTACTAACTTTATGTCGTATTGTTAGTTCATTTATTAGGGACGACATTTTTAGAGCATTGTTAAATGTATAGTTATATTATTGACCTCGTTGGATATAAGGTAAGAGAGGCGATACGGTTATTAACTTGATAATAAGTCAATTCTTGGACTAATGCTCAACACTGTATGGAAAAATGCGTCTTAAAACAATGAATGTTGAGTACAATATTTGATCAGTTTTAAAATATCGTTAGTAAATTATTTAAATGAAAAAGTGAAAAAGTACTATCTTTCAATAGAAAAAAGGCGTATGCATTCCCCAAAACCAAATAAAGGCAATATATTTCTGTGCGTAAATTACTGAAATGAATTATGCGCAAATTCTAAATAGAAAAGAAAGCAATACAAATATATAATGTTCCATAGTATATTATTATTTTATTTTATAACGCAAAGATACTGTAGTAGTAAAATAGAAATGGAAATAAAAGATGTTCATTGAATACAAACTCTTTTCTTAATGTAAATAACATAATAATAATATAATTTTAATTTATTATGCTATTATTGAATATTGCTTGTATTTTTTTTAATCTAAGAAAATATCGAGGCACAGATTCTTTGAAATGAAACCCTTTACTTTATTTCCGTTTTGTTTTAAGCTCTTAGATAATTCCCGAGCCTAGTACAATTTATATTCATGGATTGTAATGAACAACGTTTTTGATAGATTCAATCGTGAAAGCTCTCTCTTAAAGTTGACGACGAGAATTCGTGAGTGAATGTATCAATTTGCTTGAGGAGTTTATGTTCAAGAATATACTTTTATATTAATTTAAAATCATAAAAATAATTGTATATTTTTAATTGTAGTAAAAAGTTATTGGCATTTCGTTTTACTTAAAGATACATTACATTGAAACTGATTAATAATAATAGTTGTATTACCATAAATTCCATTTCACCGCGCAATTTATATGACCACAAATAAAATTCTATAGAATATCAAATGCAAATATTTTCGCCAAAGATATTTGCATTCAGGTCACCCACGTTTTCATTCCAAATCCAATAACATATAAATTCTAATAAAACTCCGAGGCTCGCGGTCTATCGGCTCTACTCACAATAAACGTCATGCATTGCATATTATGCAAAAACATGCAACCATGATGCATTTTAGAACGCTACTGCGCTACGCGGCTACGCCCACTACGCTTCTACAATTGGTACGTTTGCTACGCTCGTATCCCGAACGGACACGATGGAACACTGCGCTACCCGGTTTTAAATACCCACATATTGCGGTATAAGGATAATATAAACTGTGTTTAGATGACTTTGGTAATATAAGAGTGTAATGTCAGTTTCCTGCTATTAAAAAATAAAGGGCTGGACTCTAGAAAATTTGCACCGAACGCATCTAAAACAATGATTAATGCGTTAATTAATGAGATATACGGCCCTAATTATCAAATTAATTTCATCAGCATCTCACTCGTGCTCGGGTAATTTTAACGGGTCTTTGATGCCTCTATTAATTGAATTTGTGTAATTACATTTTAAATGTTCCTAGTTTGTTTAGGATCTTCATCCTTTTGCAGTTTTCTTATTTATTATGACGGCTACCTCATGATTCGATAAAATAGTGGTTTGGCTGCAAATTTGAACGCCCGAAATTTATTTGATATTGGGAAAGGTATTTTTCATAGCGTGGGATGGAGGTTCGTTTCCACTCCGACGAACACACACAAATTAAATAAATTTATTTAAATACAAATTTTAATGGACGATAGCCTAGTTGGAAATGGAACGGTCTGAAAAATGGACAATGTCCGGAGTTTCAAAACCCAGAATCAACAGGAGAAGAACCGCAACAGCGGTACGCGCAGGGGCGGTTGCGGACGACAACTTAGACGTGACTCAGAGGAAGCCCGCAGCCGTCCCTAATGCGCCGAACATGGCCATGACAAAAAAAAAAAAAAAGGCACACAATTCTGACTTTTCGAAGTTATATATGTGTGTATTGTTTATCAATTATCGTTAGCTGTAACGGTGAAGGAAAACATCGTTAGGAAACCTACCTGAGAATTCTCCGCAAGAACTTGAGGGTATGTAAATTCTGCCAACCCGCACTAGGCCAGAGTGGAGGACTAAGGCGTAAACCCTCTTAATAGTACAGAAGGAAGGTGCTTAGCAGTGGGCAATATAAAGTACAGGGCTGATTGCATTGCATTTAATTACATATGTAATAAACATTTATACCTTCCGTTGAAACAGCAATTAATTTGTGTTTGACTAATTGCTAAACCCTTGTTAAAACTCAAACATCCTAAACAAATGGTATTGTTTGTATAAAGTCCGTCCACTATTTATACATTGGAAAGTATTTGTCCACCTGTTTCCTAACAAACATACATTTTTAGTCTCGTTTTGTATCGGTAATTATGATAATGGCGACGGATTACGATTTTGGTTTAAATTGCTATACCGGGATGATATTTTGGTTTATTTTCAATAGTAATTTTATGTCAAGCGACACTGCTTTGTCGTTTTTGTTACCCGACTGCGAAAGAAGGAGGGTTATGTTTTCGAGTGTATGTATGTATTTATGGCGATAGGCTCGCCCCCTATCACATCATGGGACGGAATAACGGCGAAAAGTGGGTGCACTAGTTGCGCCTCTGCCTACCCCTTCGGGGATAACAGGCGTGAAAGTGTGTGTGTGTGTATGTATTTATATTTTTTTAATTTATATTTAATTTATTGTATTGCACAACTTATTTTTGTAATCGTCAATTAGTTTAAGTTATAACCTTATTTTTAATGCATGCTGTGTTTACCTGTAAGTTGGTTTTTTCACTTTTAGATTAAGTAAATATATGTTAATAATTCGAACATATTGTAATACTGTGGAAACCGTTGATAGACCTAATAAAAATAAATAAATAAATATTTCTTTGGTACGCCCTACAGTCTAAACGGCTTGTCGTTTTTTATGTAAGTAGTGTCAATAGATTTAATATCTTAGTCGTGAGAGTGACACTGGGTACATCAGAATAAAAAAAAAAAACAAATATAAGGATTTTGGCGGCAGAAAGTAATCTAAAAAAAAGTAAGGTTTTAAAAATACATCGAGTGTGGTATCAAAATAAAGATTTAATGCCTCCGACTGAGTTTCTGAACACTGTCAACTAAGATTATTAAAAACTAAAATAAAATATTCAAATTAAAATCTGGTTTCTATCTTTTTAGTTCTGTAGTGAATCTAATAAAGATGACAGATATTGATGCAGTCGGGTTTCTTGATTTTTTTTTAATATTTATATTTTGTTTGGGTCAATTAAATTTTCTTGAGCATCAATTGGTTTTGATTAGTTACATGAAATGGCGATAGACTCCATGTCTATAGGATAATATAAGTTGGATGCATTTTAGATATACTGTTATTACACTGTAAATTTGTTATTATATAATTCTGTGCGCTTTTACATAAGTTTAGTACCTATTCAAGTTTATTATCTGTTTTCGGGAGCATATATTAAAGTGCACCTTTTGTATATGGTCGGCAAACAATATGAAGAGTACGCAATCCTCCTAGCCAGTTTCCTCCACGTTGAGATTGGCCGCCGAGAGAGGAGCCAGGTATGCAGGTGATATTATAGTGTACAATGTTTACGCAATACACAGGTGCACTCGCTATTCCTTCACTCTCATAGTTCGGTCAGACGGAAATCCGACATGACCTAAGAGAGATCAGGCGCAGGACCAACGGCTTTACGTACTGTCCGAGGCACGGGGGTATCACACCGCCAACTTCCTAACTCCAAGCTGGGACTGAGTAATTTTTAAGATGGAAAAACCCAGTCATAATGTTTTTTTTGGCTCGACCCAGGATTCGAACCCAGGACCTCAGCGCGCAAATCGTACTCGTAACACGTACGCAATACAACTACGCCACCGAGGCAAATTGACGAGTAAGAATTACTCAGAAGTTGTGCAACAGGCCCTTAGTATGCGCATTGTATACGGCTAGTTTGCCGATCAAAAATCCGTGTTATTTCTTAAGGCTTCGCCACACAGGGAGCGGGGCTTGTCACTCACGTCGCGTAGTCTTGGTATGCGAATTACTATAACAATGTATGGGAGACGCCTCATAGAAACTGCTTTGTTTAGCCGGGCATGATGGTTCACGCCACCATGTCGATAACCAGCCAAAGTTTTTGTGTGGCGAAGCCTTTACAAAAATCTTAGTCATTCGATATGCGTTGACACGTTTGTCGCGTTATTCTAGAGGTAGAATGATGCAGTAAATATCCATTACAAGTACGGTATGTACAATAAGAATTGCTTTTATAATATGGAAACATAAAGAATTCTATATAGATACTAGTTTAAAATGGAATTGTATTACTAAGAGAAACGCCACCGAGGCAGTCAACAGATTGTATATGAATTTTATATTATATGCGACAGGCACTTACGATGAAGCAAATGGCCGAATTATATTTCACCATAGTGTCTTACTTCTTACTAATATTATGAATGAATATATAAGTATGTTTCTTGGAAGTAATTGCAGGAACCGTTCAGCAATTTTGGATAAAATATGGCACGCGCATAGGTCATGCCCTGCACATAATATTATAGGGCGTTATTATTCTATGATTATAGGCTAGCTTTTATTGCTGTAATTTACTCCGTGCATAATATCTATATTTTTTTTAATTTGATTTTTAAATAGATAACGCTAGTGTCGTGCAGGCAACGCTACACTGGTTTAGAGATATTTGCAGCAGGAAAGGCTTTCACGCAGGCGGGCATAATCAAGTAAAAAATATATTCATAATTTTACTACACAATAAATATGCGTCATTGAAAAATGCTACAACATTTGTCACAATAAAACCTTCGACATGAGTACAACGACAGAGAAAATTAGCCCCATCAAAGGCTTATTGGGGGTCCGTACAGTACATAAAATAAAATTTAACGGCGCCATGTTTTGGGCCCGGTTTTATTATTTGTTTTATAGGTGTCACGAGTTTATTTCGGTTCAATCTCAAAGGGATCCCAAAGCGGATGTGTTAGTCGAAATCTTTGACTTTGGATCTTTGTGTTTGTAATTTATTGTTGTTTTGTGTGATTTTTATTAACTGTTAGTAGTTATTAGCTCAGAACGTAATAATATTTGTTTATGGTCAGTGGTGGTGTCTGGTCAAGATATATAAACTCGAAGGTATATTACGCCAGCCTGGTTACGATGTGGACTGTTATACCAACTTCATCATAATAAAGCCGCCGCATTGCCTCGAATGGGTATCCCAATACACAACTACCCACCGAAGTAGGTACATTTCAATTGTATTTGCTCACAATACGATTTTGCTGTTTGTATGATTGAGTTATGTCTAATTGATAATGTAGGCTAATCAAACAAAATGTATTCAAATTTATATTTGTGTAACTGTTGACTCCTCAAGCCCCGCGACGGACACCGGTGTCTATATATATAGGGTTTTCCGATACATCTATATATATAAGCAGGGCTTGAATGGTTAATGTTAATTTAACAAAATGTATTGTTTTAAATGTCTTTGAAATGTACTTACATTGGTTATAATATGCTCGCTCGTATTTAAAAATAATTGTGTTAAGTAGTTTCCTCAGTAAGTGATTAATATATAATCTTATGAGAAATAAATCATTCTTAAACCTAAAAAAAATGAAGACATAAACTTTATGTGAGCCCGGCCACTGGGTTTTTTTTGTTTTTGTCCCTACTGCCAGTAGCCTGACGCGAGTCGGCTTTTCTGGCCACACCGGTCTTTAGGGTGAACGCAGAAGGCGCTCGCAACCCTTTAAATTAAGTGACCATGCTGAGGGCAAGCGTTACTGCGCCAATAAGTTACTATGTATATGTGAATCACCATAAGAACATCAAAGCAAGCCGACACGTCATTTTGGGATTCTGATGACAACGGCTACCCCAGTTGTGCAAATCCATTAACTCCATAGACAAATAAGATTGACATAAAATATTATGTCCACCTCTTTAAAAATAAACATATCTTAAAAAACGAAAAGGTTTATTTTAATTCATACACAAGAAGATTTCATACACGTTGTTCGACAAATTCTGAGTGTGTAAGCTCGGCGAGCACCGGAAGGGACTAATGTTTAGAATAATGTTGCCATTCACCTGCAACCTTTCACGTATTCAAATAAGAGGTCCATTGTGTTTCTTTCGGTTAACTTGTATTCATACGACAGTGCGAAATTAAAATGAAACGGACACGTACAAAGGGTTATTCGGATACAGGATTATGTAGATCCTTTTTTTAAATTACTATTGTTTCATAGGGTTATAGGAATGGAGTTTCCATGTTTATGAGTTGTAGAAAATTGCTGGCTTCTTCCATGCAGGTAATCTCTAGGGACGTTTTACTTTGCCTTCAGCGTATGGTCGTGCTATATGCTGCCTAAATCATCTTTTCCTTAGTATAGGGAGAAAGGGGTAATGGGAGTCAGTGGGCAGTGGTGGTCACGTTTATAACATTCAAACGAAAGAGATAAGATTAGCGAATATCATCCTTAGAGATTCCTTACATACGCCTCTCATGGCCCCCGCGTCGTGCGGTCAGCACACAGCCATCGTTTGCAAGGCATTGCCTTTACACGTTTTCGCGCGTATTTCATGTAAGTATACGTGTGCACAAAATAAGAGATAAATGGATTATTTTAATATAAATAACTAATGAAACTACTTTATTGTAAAACTGTATGTCTGAATAACAGTTTTAAGAACATTTTGTGGTGATTTAGAAGAAAATTATTTTATTATGTTTTTTCTTGGCAATTAGATGTCAATGGGCAATGAGAGTCAGTGAAATCCTTGCTAAAACCTAACTCCATTAGCCTGTAAAATACATTCTTAAAAGGTAAAAAGCAGTCAAATGAAGCCCCACGCTAAAATATTTACAGCGGCACCCATCAAAAGAAGTCTTATTAAAAAATAATATAAGAAAGTAGCAAAAGCAAAGAAAGAAAAAAAAAGATGGAGGAAATAAATAAATGTAAGAAGCGCAAATATCAAAAAAGGGTGTTACATAAGGCTAAAGGGCGTGTGCTTCAAGAAAACATTTCTTCTGAATCATACACTAGACTTAATCAAATAGGTGACCTCAACAAAGCTGATGATAATGAAAATTACTATGATATTGAGAATATCTGCCTCATATGTGAAGGATTTGGCCGCTATAATGAGTAATGAAACTGGTGCACTTCCTGTGAGTTATGGGTGCACAAATACTGCATTACACCACGAGGATACGTGTGTGACAACTGTTGACTCTCATTGTCCACTGAGTGACCATAATTATCCGCATATGCGGACAATGGTGGTCAAAGCTATTTTTTCATTCGAATGCTATAATTTTTAAACTGTATTTTCAAAGATAATGAAATCATCTTAGACTGATAGTTTGTTAACTAAAGTACCGTAATAATTGATTTTTGTAAAGTTCTAAACACAATTCCATTTTTTATTTCAATTATTGCTTAAGTGACTCCGATTACCCCCTTTTCCCCTACTATAGATAAATAATGAAGTAATAAACATTGTTGTTTACTTGCTCTAAGTTTCTTTTATAGCTTTCAATGACGAGGCGAGCATGTCGTTTACCTGATGCTAAGCGATACGACCACCCATAAACAGTAGCAACACCATCCAGCACCTTGAGTTACAAAGTACTGTTTGGCATTTCATCCAAAGTCCAGTCCAGTCTCATTATGTCTAGTAGTTACACTGCCTACAATGTCCTTGAAAACGAAACACAACAGTGCATGTACAGTACTACTTGGTGGAAGAAATAGACATTACGGTGGTAACCATCCAGACGGACTCTTACATATAAGGGACCTACCACCAGTTTGGTTGCGGTGGTTTAAGGAATAATTATTGTAGCTAGTGTTATTACTCCCCATTGTGAGTCTCAACATTTTATACCCTAAAGATGAGGAACCTTTATTGGTTAAAGTGATGAAATAAAAGCCTGTAACGTGTCAGGGTCGACCTTTTTGTTGGCACACATTCTCAATTTATAGGAGTGCCCAAATTATTTTGTCGCGTGCCACCACTGGCGTGCCATTGGTTTGCCATCCCTGCCTTAGGATGACCAGTGCAGTAAAGTATGGAGTGCGTTGTAATTCAAGTTCTAGGTGGTGATCCTGCAGCATATAAGCAGTATTTGACACTCCTCAAATGAGCGACTTACATGTCTCGTCAATAAATTGTCTTATTTATGTAAACGATTCACGAAGCAGTAATTTAGTATGAGGTATATGTATTTCGAATCGAATAGACCCACAATAACAATAACATTTCCAAAATATGTCGTCATATTTAACTGAGAGTTGTTTTACACGCCAGCGAATTGTCGGCCACACAAAGCTTTGATTTTTTTCATAAAAATATTCGTGTATTTCCGTCGCAATTTATTCTGATTACGTAGCTGTTCTTACAAATTTTACGCTCTGCGCCAAATCTGGAATCGTTGGCATTAAAATATTTTGTGCGGCAAAACGTTTCTGAAGAGCGGGTTCGGCCATTTCCCGTTCTAAGATTATACTAACATTTTAATTTTAACAAAATTCTGCCCTTGCCTGTCTCGAGCTCAATGTTTATTCGGTGTTATTTTTGAAAATAGAATAGAATATATATTTTACCTTCATTATTAACGTATATTATTTTACATGCTTGTTAAATTAAAGGGGATATAATTTACACGTGTAAGCAAATTATACATTGTAGTCTGACCATTGTTATTAATTTAATTAAATTGTCGTTGAAATTTAACACGGTTAGCAAATTTTAATGCATTATAATTTTAAAAAATTAAATCAATAATTTATTCATAATTTTCAACAAATAGCGATTCATACTTATGTGTGCAATATCATTGCCTTTTATTGTAGAGTCACGCAAGAGTTTATTTTGGCTTTAACTAGCTTTGACGGTCAATAACTTTGCTGATTGACCAGTTATGTTAGTATAAAGTTCTTTTTAAAAATCACGATTTTATCAAAAACTATTTAGGTATAAGGTATTGTGATCGAATAACGTCCGGTTCCTAACATGGCCCACCAATCATAATATCATCGATGATTTCTTATGTTGTATTCCAAAAACTCTTTCATTCTTTTATTATTAAATTATATAACATATAATATACTGCCTCGGTGGCGTAGTTGTATTACAGTACGACTGCAAAGCTGAGGTCTCGGGTTCGATCCCCGGGTCGGGCAAAGTGGTATTGAGTTTTTCTATTCAGTATCAGCTCGGAGTCTGAAATTTGTGCCCGATATTGCGATAGGCTCGCCCCCTATCACATCATGGGACGGAATAATGGCGAAAAGTGGGTGCACTAGTTGCGCCTCTGCCTACCCCTTCGGGGATAACAGGCGTGAGTGTATATGTATGTATATAACATGTAATATTATTGCAATTGTAAAAAAAGGTTTTCTTTATATTTCTTCATGAAACGATTTTATGAAGATTTTAAAATTAGGTGGATATTTAATGGTTCCTTCACCATACATACAATATAATTACACACCGAATTACGACTGCTATGAAATTTACACTAGGCGTTAACTTCTAAACCGGTTTGAATAATTGAGTTTCATAATTAATTATTTTACTCTCGGTTATAACCTACATTTGCACTTGGTGAAAATTTCACTCTAAAATGTCTTATACGTTCTTAATGCGTGACAATAAAGTCTCTAATGGCACAGTAAATTTTTGCAATAAGATTACGTTGAGACTAATTTAATATGTTAAGGTGTTGTATTTGTATTTAAGTTCACTGTGTTTGTCTCTCGTTTTTGAGTAAATATGGGTACCATTGTAATGTCAATTTCTGCCGCCAAGCCGTATAGTACAAGCACTATTGTGTAAGGACATTATAACCAATGTTTTCATTGGACATTATGAGGCAATTCTAATGTTTCAAGATAATGAGCACTGTATAGGGCTATATAGTGCTTCGCTTTCTTTCTGGTATTCCGTGTATTCTGATTTTCTGACAATTGAGCTTTACGAGCAATCCCATCTCGTCAGTTAAAAATGTATCTGCACTCCACTTTCCATCAGGTTCAGTGTGGTTAATTTGCCGTATCAGAAAAAAAAGGAAAACTGTTCTAAAATCAAAATGTAGATTTTGAATATCGTACTATGTTGTACATACATACATATACATATACACTCACGCCTGTTATCCCCGAAGGGCTAGGCAGAGGCGCAACTAGTGCACCCACTTTTCGCCGTTATTCCGTCCCATGATGTGATAGGGGGCGAGCCTATCGCCATATCGGGCTCAAATTCCAGACTCCGAGCTGATACTGAATAGAAAAACTCAATATCACTTTGCCCGACCCGGGAATCGAACCCGAGACCTCAGCATTGCAGTCATACCATAGTACAACTACGCCACCGAGGCAGTCTACTATGTTGTATGCCAAATAAATCCATAACTTTGTTATGTTTAAAGCGCACACGATTTTAAAGTATGACTCTTTCCTAACGAAGTGTTAACTTAGTTTTTTGTAACAATAACAAGAAGTTAAGACTATACAACAATAAAATGGAAGCATTATGAGCCTTAAATCATTGATGTATTGGGTTTTTAATACATCAATGCCTTAAATCAATTAATGTTTTGAATATTATCGCTCTAACTTCAAGCAGTTATAACCTTTCGAGCAAGTTCAAATACGAAGGCATTTTTTTATTCGCCGCCGTTTAATTTCCTGTACTTAGGCATAGATGGTATTATGTTTATTAATGTAGATGTGTTTTTGTTTTATATATGTAAATAAGCGATACATTATTAATTCTATAAAAACATGTACTGGTATTGCCAAAATCTCAGAGAAAAGTGGCTCTAAACGACACGTTGTTGTTGCAGTTCGTACAATAACACTATTGATGAATGAACATCAGTTGACCCTTGCTCCTCTGCCGAAAACATGTATGGATATACGCATTGATTATAACTGACCAGAGAGAATCGAATGACGATATACTGTTTCGCAGATCGCAATTCATTCACATGTCACCCGTCATCGTCAGTTGACCCTCGATCTCTTTTATTCAACAGTTTTGGCATGTGATCTCGCGAAATGGCCAGTTGCTTTTGTGTCGGAGAGTTTAACGTTTGCGATAGACTTTGTGTGATAGTTGCTTTGATGTGTAAAAACCAGTTAGTTGTTAATGCATAAAGAACCAGGAAAATTTACTATATAACGAGCTTCCCTTGCGGCTCAGCTAGCGTTAAGCGAGTTTAGCGCTAAGCGAGTTCTTTCGGTAGAGTAGACAACCCTTACGTCATAATGTAGCCTATAGTTACAGAAAAACTTATTTTCATACATTGATTTTTTTATTAATGCAGTTGAATGACGAGAAAAGCATGCCGCTCGCCTGTTGGTAAGCGACAGCCCATAAATATAAGAAAAAACTTATTCAAATCATGATTTGTGTCTATTCGACTATACTAATTTGTATATACACCAATTTAAAACTTACTAATAATCTATATAAAGCTGTTTGTCCTTTGACAGTAATCACGAACTAGAGCACAACTACTTTAATAAGCGCATAAAAACACCCAGGCACCTCTGGTTTAGGCACCTTTTATACTTATTACATTAACTAAAAATCTCACCCATAGCTCGATAATGAGGGTAGAAATATAAACCAAATTAAATTTTAACAAATGATAAATAAAGTACAATTTTGTATGTGAAAAATAAAATCAAAAGGCAAGTGTAGACGTAATTGAGAAGACTATCAATTAGTACGTCTGCTAAAGTTATGCTGAGTTCATTCTGTTAAAACCATATGGGTAGACAATAGACATACCTTATTAGGTATAAAGTTTGCAGACTTTTGTTATGACTTGTAGAAAGTTCTGAATTCCAGGACCTTCCTTAGCATTTGATCTCTTGTGTCTCTTTAGTCCTACTAATATTATAAAGGCGAAAGTTTGTAAGAATGTATGGATGTTTGGATGTTTGGATGTATGGATGTAAGGATGTTTGTTCCTCTTTCACGCAAAAACTACTGAACGGATTTCGATGAAATTTGGCACACGGGTAGATCATGTCCTGGATTAACACATAGGCTACTTTTTATCCCGGGAAAATATAAACCGGGACTTTTATCCCGGAAAAACTTTTTAATGCGGGCGGAGCCGCGGGCAAAAGCTAGTTGTTTATATACACACGTATAAATTACTAAAATCAATGTAAAATTAAACGTACTGTGAAAAATAATGAAAATTTAGATCACACTTAATTTGCTTTGGTAATTGTTTAAATTAAGTTTTTTTACTGATTTAGGTCGGGTGTGCCATCCGTGTAAGATTTAAGGCTCTTATCATACTAGCGAATCGCAAGCGTATTGACAGCCAGGGACGGTCCCGTGCAGCTATCTTAGTGCAACAAGATATCCCGGGCCCGTCTCGTATGCGCCGAAGAAGGCCACCGCGGGTTTTGGTTGGTATGCCAGTGTAGGGTGTACATAGTGTTAGGGACTCGGTCCAATGCTCGCTCGGATGATGCTATACTCCCGAGTGTCGACACTGGGCTGTAAGACTGTGCGAAACCAACATAACCGTTCCACTTACCCCCCAGTGGTGGTAGCGATAAA
The DNA here is from genome assembly GCA_949316025.1 of Lapara coniferarum. NCBI lineage: Eukaryota > Metazoa > Arthropoda > Insecta > Lepidoptera > Sphingidae > Lapara > Lapara coniferarum. Next base: position 40,203,811 of record OX438919.1, on the reverse strand, counting down.
GCGTTTTTCCCCGCGAAAAAAAAACGTATTGACAGCGAGGCGAAGGTGTTAAGCGCTCGTCCAGTGTAATAAGGAAGTTAACTTGACCAAGGACGAAACAAAAGGGGCTAAGTCATAATATTGAATTCACATTCTGATAAAATACCTGATGGGGTAGTCGGAACGTATCCCCCATATAAACTATGTATGGTTTAACAGGTCTCGAATAGAAATATCTGGCAGAAAAAGTTGCTGGTTGTGTGTCAGATTTATTTGTTAAATAGCGTTATATTTCAGATAGCTATATGTAATTTTATCCGGTACCAGGGAAACTCGACCTAACAAGTGATTTTTTTATTAATTGAACTGACAATTTTAATTTGTGTGTTTTGTTTTATCTTATACTTATGTACTGATTTTTTAATTGTCAAATAAACCTTATTTATATAAGGTTTATTTGACAATTAAAAAATCAGTGTTTAGAGTTAGTATAGTAGATCCTTAGACTTCGTAATCTAACACATTATTATCTACTAACTTTTGCACGCGGCTCCGCCCGCATTAAAAAGTTTTTCCGGGATAAAAAGTAGCCTATGTGTTAATCCAGGACATGATCTACCCGTATGCCAAATTTCATCGAAATCCGTTCTGTAGTTTTTGCGTGAAAGAGTAACAAACATCCATACATCCAGACATCCATACATATTTACAAACTTTCGCTTTTATAATATTACTAAGACTAGCTTTTGCCCGCGGCTCCGACCATGTTAAAATGTTTTTCCGGGATAAAAGTCCCGATTTATATTTCCCCGAGATAAAAAGTAGCCCATGTGTTTATCCAGAACATAATCTATCCGTATGCCAAATTTCATCGAAATCCGTTCAGTAGTTTTTGCGTGAAAGAGTAATAAACATCCATACATTCTTACAAACTTTTGCGTTTATAATATTAGTAGGATAAAATCGGCACAGAAAAGTAACATTTTCCCTTTTCACATATAATATTTATTTTCTTTTTTGTTCTTCATTGTGGGTATCAAAGTTTGTTCTTAACCCTTATTATTACTTAAGGTAACAAAAGAAACCCGTGTCGATAGTACTTCGTAAATTGCCTCGTCTCGTTTCCCGGCGAATGAAACACAGGCGTATTTATTTTATCCCTGTTTATCCTCGGAATGGGGTAATACGGATCGGCTGTTAAAGATTTTCTAACGGTTTTTATTTTGTTAATACACGGTTGTGTTTTAGTGTGCGAAGAAGATTTTTAATATAACTCAATGCATGGAGACGTAAAAAAAAAACAACAAATATTATTTTAATTCAATTACTTGGTAAATTATTTAAAAAATTAACCTATTTAAATTATATACTCAGAATTGTGTGTTGTAAAATTAATATTGTAAATTGATTTTATGTTTCCAAAAGATTTTCTAAGATTTATAAAAAAATGAGACCTGAACGATGCAATCGCAACGTCGAGAGTAAAAATAAAAAAGTAGTCGCAAAAAATTCTTTGAGTAGTTTTATTACAACATTTAAACATTTTTAATCTAAGCGCAAAATCCGTCGACGTAAAGACTCCACGCACTTATATTGATAGAAATATTGCAAGGCATTACAAGAAAAGCTCTTAGGGGCACGACGATGTTGACTTGTTTGCTTTCCATTGCAAGTAAAGTGGTTTTAAGTTTTTAATCAACCGATACGCAGCGTGGTGCCTACGTAAGCAGCAATATACTGGCCAATTTCAATATACAAACAAAATGTTGTTTTAAATCAATGTGTTTTCAATATGAATACAGTTCAACATTTCTCATTATACATTATTCTAATGAGACGCCACGCTGAATAATAAGAAAATATCCAAGAACTTTTAAGTTGATTAAAATGCATATTTACTGACGCATAGGTCGTTCAGATGATATTGCTGTATACATCGCACCTTTAGGATGAAAACGACACAATTCAAAAAGATAGAAAATGGAGCTATCGTCATAAAATTACTTAAAACGAAGTTCTCAATACAATAATAGTTCAAACACAGCCATATTCAAGCAGTAAAAGGACATAACTGTTGTATCGGTCCCTTTTTTATTATGTTTATATAAATAAGGTACTAGTTTTTAGTCATTTAAAAATGACAAATTAGTTTTCTATTTTTTGAATTGCGTCGTTTCCGTTCTAAAGGTGCGACATATACATTAATATTACTTCAAAATTTTTATAGAAAACTATCGAGTATAGAAGCTTCGCCATAATGTTTTCCTTACAGTAATTTCGAGCGATAATAGATCGAAACATACGTAACTCTCAAAAGTTAGAGGTGCGTGCCCTGCAGGGGGGTGGATTCCACAACCCCCACCAAGGTAGTCCACTCCACTCATCGCTAGAATATTGCTGTTGTATTATTTGGATATTATATATGCAAATATACATCAATGTAAATGAAAATTATAAACGTAAAAATATTCAGTGAAATATTTATTTATTTTTGCACTTTATACACTAATGTATGACTGCCTCGGTGTCGTAGTTGTATTACGGTATGGCTGCAGTGCTGAAGTCTCGAGTTCCACTCCCGGGTCGGGTAAAGGGATATTGGGTTCTTGTACTCAGTATCACCCCGGAGTCTGGAAATGTGTTAGGTAAATGGAAACAGGCAGGCCCGCTGTTACATGGGGCCTAACATAGCACGGGAAATGTGGGTGTGATTCACATCTGCCTACCCCTGAAAAGGGAAAAGGCGTGATCCTATGTATGCATGAGTATGAACTAACGGCGCATGCACATGTGAGAAATTAACTGCGACGGTTTATAAACATAGTCACATTACATAAGGGAGGCTACTCAATAACATTTCATTCAACAGCCAGTACGCGCCAACTCTGTTCCAATCACTTAAACCTTATAGCGATACTTACCCACTTAACTTAACTGGGCATTTCGCAGTTTGCTGCATACAAGCGTATTTCCAACATAGGACCTTACTAAGGCGCTTCGTTATAAAACTTGTACGTTTAACTACTTCCTATAGGTTATTGATTTAGCATTTAATAAGCTCGAATAAGACCGGGTTTTTTCAAGTGTAGTTAGGGTAATCATCAGTGTTATTAAGCTGGACGCGTTCGCAGAGCTTCGAGTGCTCCGGTGCGGCGTGGTGTGTGAGGCGCTAGGTGTGAGGCGCGGGGCGTGAGGCATGAGGTGTGAGGTGCTGCGAGCGCGTCTAGCTTAATAAGATCCTGACAAAAAGATAACTACATTTGAATAAACGGGGCCTAAGTGTTATTGGAACGTAAATATTTGAAATGGTTTAGCTCTTTTAGGATTTTGTGATACTCTTTATTTCGATACTAAATATAAGCAATTAATGTTCATAAAATGGTCGCGTAATGCGCTGTAGAGCTTCAGGTGTGTATCTATCCTACTAATATTATAAAGGCGAAAGTTTGTAAGAATGTATGGATGTATGGATGTTTGTTCCTCTTTCACGCAAAAACTACTGAATGGATTTCAATGAAATTTGGCACACGGGTAGATCATGTCCTGGATTAACACATAGGCTACTTTTTATCTCGGGAAAACATAACGCGGGACTTTTATCCCGGAAAAACTTTTTAACGCGGGCGGAGCCGCGGGCAAAACCTAGTTTGACATAAATCCGCATTATAGCGCATGATGATACTTTATCATTTATTTCATCACTCGTAGGTATTTACAGTCTCGGTAAATAGCTTGAAGTATATTCTAGAAAAACTCATCCTACAAACGGAATTTTTAACCTGGGCGTTGAGTGCTAAAACAAATAAAATGGTTATACAGCTCTACACTTCGGGTACAATTATAAAGAGCGAGTCCATGCTTTGACCTGGGTTTTGACTCATACAATATTGATATGGCAATAGATGTTCTAGAGACAGATGGACATATTCTTTATAAGAATAATATTAAAATTTGTGCACTATAATATCTTCTACGTACCTGGCCGATCTCCGTTGAGATTGGGCGCCGTGGCCGATATCGGCTAGGAAACGATTTGATTTATACCATAATTTAATATATTTAGAACCAGTTTCACTGGTTCCTGGTTAAGTTCCAGATAACTATCTGATATACAACGCTCTCTAACAAATAAATCTGATATTTATCTACGGAATTAAGGGCGCAATTTGAACCTAAAATACTGGTGAATTGCGTTTATATCATGTTTTATCAATATTTAAATTGATATCGATACTGAGGAAATAATCCACGATGTCCATGTAAATGATGCACATCGACGGCTCCGAAGAACAAAGTCGTATATGCAAAATGAAGCTTTTCAGTAGAGCGCTTTGAAAGACTAAGTTAATTGTGAAAATCACAAGTTATAGTGAACAAAACATTATATTCTATAGGGTTCAGTAACAACTTTGAACTTAATGTGTGAAAATAGCACTAATTCGCACATGAATACAAACTAACGACTTTCAAAGCGCTCTACTGAAAAGCTAACATTTTGCATATACGACTTTGTTCTTCGGAGCCGTCGATATATAAAAACGCACCTTATAAACTTTTTGGATTTAACACGCAACGTGTCAATACACCTTAGATCAATAACATCAAGCATATGGGACATACAATACCTAAACATAATTACATACATATACATATACACTCAAGCCTGTTATCCCCGAAGGGGTAGGCAGAGGTGCAACTACTGCACCCACTTTTCGCCGTTATTCAGTCCCATGATGTGATAGGGGGCGAGCCTATCGCCATATCGGGCACAAATTCCAGACTCCGAGCTGATACTGAATAGAAAAACTCAATATCACTTTGCCCGACCCGGGGATCGAACCCGAGACCTCAGCTTTGCAGTCGTACTGTAATACAACTACGCCACCGAGGCAGTCTAAACATAATTCTTCTGCCCTAACGGAATTCACATAGTCTCAAACACCCGTAGTTCACATGTGAAAATTCTTTTATTATATGACAAAATACATCTATAAAACAAAGTGGCGACCGTTTGCCACGCTAAATGAAATCGAAACAGGTGACACCAGAATATTTACGTACGAACCGTATCGTTTTGTAAAGAGTGTGTCGGCGAAACGGAGACTTTCCTTTCCACGTTCCGATAAATGAAAAATTCCGGTTGAATATTTGGAATTCGCCGCGTGTTAGTTTCAGCTATTTCGTTCCAATAAATGTTGTGTCTTGCTTGTTTTATTCTTAACTAGCGACGCGCTCCGGTGTCGCACGGGAACTCATTATCTATAGCCAGATGTCGATGATGACACAGAATTGGCAAAAAAATTATCCGATTGCGAGATCAGCTGCTGGACCAATCAGAAGATTACCTAAAAATATAATTAAAATCCCTGCAGCAGTTTTGAAGTCCTTAGGGAAAATAAATAATAATACCAGCCCTGTATTGTATACTGCGCACTGCTGAGCACGGGCCTCCTCTACTAGTGAGAGGATTTTAGGCCTTAGTCTACCACCTTGGCCTAGTGTGGATTGGCAGACTTCACATACCCTCGAAGTTCTTATGGAGAATTTTTAGGCATGTAGGTTTCCTCACGATGTTTTCCTTCACCGTTAAAGCGAACGATAGTTGATAAACAATACCCATATAACTTTGAAAAGTCAGAGGTGTGCCTTGGGTTTTGAACCTCCAAACATTGTCTCAGCAGACCGTTCCATTTCCAACCAGGCTATCGTCCACTTAGGGAAAATACATACATTATATTTATTTCTATATAATATAACTTTTATCCGCGGCTCCACCAGCTTTTTCGGACATACAACAGCGACAAAGTTTTTTCGGACATAAAAGACCCGCTTTATATGTTAAATACCTCAAGGTTAAAAAAAAACACGCTTTATGAAAAATCCAACTAAAAAATAGAAAATTAATTAGAAAGAAAAAAAATATATTTTATTGTAAAAAAAGCGTAGGATGTGTGGTGACAACAGTTATAAATATTTTATTGATGAGAAGCCGGCTTATCATTTTAATGATATCTTAAAAAAGAACTCCAAGCTTTTTTTTCTTATTTACACCATTCTTAATTCAAATTTATTTAAATTTGTTTTCTTTTCTTAGTTGGATTTTCTATACAGCGTGTTTTTTTAGACTATTATAAATTTTTCAGTTTTTAGTCCTGTTCTGTTGTCCAACAGATGTCACTAAAATAAACGAAAGCGCCATCTTAGTTAGCCAGTTTAGTTATAATTCTACTATAGTCCAGCAGATGTTAATAAAAATAAATAAACTTTTACTTAAGTATTATTTTTTTAGTTGGATATTTCATAAAAGCGCGTTTTTCGTTTAACATATTGAATTGACATTGGTCCTTGATAAGTATGCCAAATTTCTATTTAATGTGACGTTTTGATGGGGGTCTAAATCATCTTCAAATTTACCGTTACATACACAAATACATACATACATACTTATGAAGCTAGAAAAAGCGGCGTTAGCCTAGTTGGGAGTGGAACGGACTTCCGAGACGAATATCCGCAGGTTCAAAACCCAAGGGCACCTCTGACTTTTTTAAAAAGTTAATAGTATATTCTTTATGAATTATTGCTCGCTTTATCGGTGAAGGAAAACATCGTGAGGAAACTTACTTATATGCGAAGTGGACTAAGGCCTAATGAGCTTCCTATAAGTGAGAGAATTTTCAAAATCGATTCAGTAGTTCCAGAGATAAGACTACAAACCTACGAACAAATTCACAAACTTTTCCCCTTTATAATATTAGCATTGATATAGATTACAATTTAATATTGCACTATGGTGATAAGCATGGAATATGGAATGAAGATATTGATTAAAGATTAATTATTCGTTAGCTCAGTAGTTTGAGATAGATGTCTCGGAGTTCATAATTATACTTGAAGACTGTCGACTTAAGTTCAACGTGCATAGGAAATTATAGTAGGTATTTAGTAGCAAAGTGCAATATGTGTACTCGTTTGAGGACGATGTAGACTGAATATTATGAGATTAAAGATCTGTTTCACATTGTTGTATAATACGTAGAATTATTTCGCGGTATAGGTTAGGTTATTTTCAATCAACATACAATTTATTAATAAAAAATACAATACGAACAAAAGTGATGAATGAAATGAAATCCTCCTAGCCAGTTTCGGCCACGGCGGCCAATCTCAACGGAGATCAGCCAGGTACGCAGGAGATATTATAGTGCACAAGTGTGTGCGCAATACACAGGTGCACTCGCTATTCCTTCACTCTCATAGTCCGGTGAGACGGCAATCCGACATGACCGGAGAGAGATCAGGCGCAGGACCAACGGCTTTACGTGCTTGCAAACAAACAAAAGTGATATTACATTAATATCGATAAAATTGTCAATCCATGAATAAGTTTTATTTGAAGATAGAAGAAGAAAAAAAAATATAAATGGTAATATTTTATTTGGGAAAATAGTTGATAGGTGATTCTTGCATTCGGTCGTCTTATATTTGATTTTGATGAGTAGCGCTTACTTAAAACTCGTGAAAACGCGATCTTAAGATAGCGAGCGCAGTATCGTGTTACGAAAGTGCAGTTAATTGTATAATCAATATTAAAATATATTCACATCGCTGTAACTTTTATTTCGTAATTAAAAACAAATAAAAGTTTATCTTCTAGTTGAGCGAGGATAGTCCAATTTTATTATTCATGGCGGTGTATTTTACGAGTACTTCAATGTTTCTGAGACCGTAATCCCAAGAGTCGCACAAGATACTTGGTGTTAAAATACAAGACGTGGAAAAGCAAATATATTCTTGAGAAGACTCGAGTGAACGTCGTGGATTAGTTTTTTAGCTATACATAAGCTCATGCCTATAATCCTGAAACTTTAGGCAGGTGTATAATATATAAACCATTTATTTTAATAAACACATAAAAAATAATACCAAAAAATAGTATACTATTATGTAATTTCATTACATTACACATCTTAGAATGGTTACAATCCCTGAGCACGGGCCTCCTCTACTACTGAGAGGAGTTAGGCCTTAGTCCACCACGCTGGCCTAGTGCGTTGGCAAACTTCACAAACCCTCGAAATTCTTATGGAGAATTCTCAGGTATGTAGGTTTCCTCACGATGTTCTCCTTCACCGTTAGAATGAACGATAATTGATAAACAATACACGCGTAACTTTGAAAAGTCATAGGTGTGTGCCTTGGGTTTTGATCCTCCGAACATTGTCTCGCAGACCGTTCCATTCCCAACTAGGCTATCCTCCACTTCAATGATGTGATAGTGGTGAATTTATCGCCATATCGGGCAAAAATCCTATTTAAAATAACAGGTATATTTCAGAAACGAAGAAGATTTTAAACCCAATGAACGTTTCTACGTGATGCACAAACAAATCGACGTACAGACAATTTTAACAATGATTTTTTTTATGTTCTATTTACATACATACATACTATTTACACACATTTTGCATCCCCACTTATTTTTTGCATAAAATATAATGAATGGATTTAAGTGGAAAATACACAAAATGTCCTTTTAGCTGTGATGATATTATATGATATCACAGCTAAAAGGACAGGAAAGAAAGGATATAATTTTTTTCATTTAAAATATTTTTGCAAAATTCGTCAACAGAACAACGTAACACTGAAAACAATTCAAGATTGTGCCAGATTTTCTTAGTTTTAATAATGAGAAAAACATTTCATCAGGTTTTATGTCAGATATGAGATTACACTGGCACGTGAATCCGGGTAACGAGGTATGAGTATAAATCCCTTGTCGTCAAACACCCACCCTAAGTCTTGACTAATACTCGGATTTGAGCCGAATATATCTTACTCATTAAAGAAGGGAATTTACAAACAATTCTAATGAAATGGGTTCGTTCATATTTCGATGGTATGTTAGGATATTTCATTAAGAATAATTAAAATTAAATACAGTGCTATTATTGGATTTATAAAGTAAGTACTGATTTTGGTCACGGGTCTAGCCATGTCAAATTTCTTATCCGGAGTAAATTATTCAAAAGTTTTCGGAGAGAAATTCTGACGTTAAGTTTAAAAAACGAAATTATTTAATTATCTAAGTTGAAAATAGAATACGAGACTTTTCTGTTCACAGCCGACGCTGCCCATTAAAACTGGTACAATATAATTGCAGCTCTGCAGTTCCCATTTCATTTACAGTAACTCTTTTGAGAGTAACATTCTCCGAAAATAATTCAACAGTAAATCGTGGACCACTGACTTAAATGTGTGTTCATTCGCGTTTACTTCACGTTTGGTGTGAACGAACCTGTGAACGTGCGAGGAAATGTGCTTATTGTATTTGTTCAGTGGTACACAATGTGAACGCTTGTGTTGCTCTAAACTCTAAATAGTATTTAGTATTTTAAAATGGAATACATTTATGTTTAAAGTTTTTTTAATTTTATAGTTTCGTTGGGATAGCCGTCAACATTTGGTATGTTTGGGTTCGATACCCAGGACAGGTAATAATATTTTGGTTTCCGAATCCTAGTAATATTATAAAGGCGAAAGTTTGTAAGAATGTATGGATGTGTGGATGTCAGGATGTTTGTTCCTCTTTCACGCAAAAACTACTGATCGGATTTCGATGAAATTTGGCACACGGGTAGATCATACCCTGGATTAACACATAGGCTACTTTTTATCCAGGGAAAATATATACCAGGTTTTTTATCCCGGAAAAACTTTTTAAAGCGGGCAGAGCCGCGGGCAAAAGCTAGTTTCACAATAATAATTCTTTTTATTGCAAATAAATCATCAGATAGAAATAAGCTAAAACCGTGAGTTGATTAGATGCCTATCTTAAGAGTAAAGGCATATCCATGTATACAATCATACCATACCAGCCCTGTATTATTTAGCTGAGCACGGGCCTCCTCTACAACTGATGGGGTTTAGGCCTTAGTCCACTATGCTGACCTAGTGCGGGTTGGCAGACTTCATATATCGAAATTGTTATAGAGAATTTCTCAGGTATGCAGGTTTCTTCACGATGTTTTCCTTCGTTGTTAAAGCGAGCAATAATTCACGTCAGCGTTTGCAATGTAAGCGCAAAACATGTATTTATTTAAGATCACATTAGAAATTAAATGAAATTAAAATTATCAGTGTTCCTCTACTATGCATGTATTGTACATATAAACTTTCCTCTTGAATCAGTCCACCTATAAAAACACGCATCAAAATCCGTTGAGTAGTTTTAAAGATCTAAACATACATAGGGACATGAGGACATAGGCACAGACAGCGGAAAGCGACTTTGTTTTATATTATGTACTGACAATACATCATACAATAATAAAGCAATGGTTTCAAAGCAAAACCAAACACATCCAGTTATGACGAAACTTGGCCGTTGCAATGGAATACGAATTAAATACAAGTTGGTAGCAATTCAAACTAGCGATGTTCTCATTCGACCGGTGTAAAGTTGCATTGGAGCTTTGATAACGATGTTTCGGGTGCCAAGCTGGACTTGCGAACAATAAATTAATGTAACTGTTGTTTGTATCTTTATGAATAATTTTGTTATTTTAATATAATTATGTACATCAGCGTCATATGAATCTGAACAAATTCACAATCTCAAATCGCCTCTACGTGTAAAGTTATTTTAAAAATTTTTTTTTGTGTCAAGTAAATAAAATATTCATTTATGATTATCAAGAGAAAAATATTATTAATTTGTTCAATTTATGTGGCGAACTGTACTTAATTTTGATCTTCGCCTAGTGCAGATTATTAATTGAAGAAGCTCTCGCCTACTAAGCTGCAAGCTATTATGAGAACTGTCCATGATCTTACATTACGATGAAACTGTACAGTATTTTAGACAGTCTTTTAAAAATTGCCGTTAATACATCTAAAAACACTTCCAAATTGCACCATAGATTATCAAAGTTACAGATAACTTTAATACAACCGCTCGTTCCGGGTGACATCAATCGAAAACTTTATTGCATTTCGATGTCCCACTATCAGTGTTTATTTAGTTATCAGCAAACTTTTCGTTTCACTGTCACGTGAAATGATTTATACGACGTCATGAGTTGTATGAAAGTTCTTGTGATGCGCATCATGTGTTTTATTCCTTGTTTTTGTAATTGTTATCTGTATTCTAATTGTTCTAGGATGATTCATGATTGTGTTATGTTGTTTCGTGTTCTAATTCTAAACGTACGACTAAGCTAGATATTTGATGTGGATGTGACTAATTATTTTGATTTATCGTAAATATTTTTAGACCTTATTGATAACATTTTGTGACCTTCATATAAAAGACAGTTAGAGAACAATATTTGTAGCCAAATGCTACAGGTGGTAGGTCTCTCATATGTAAGAGTCCGTCTGGGTGGGTACCACCGCAATGTCTATTTCTACAGCCAAGCAGCAGTATGCATGCACTGTTTTGTTTCGGTTTAAAGGAAATTGTAGCCAGTATAACGGACATTGTGAGACTTAACATCTTATGTCTCAAGATGAGGAGCGCTGTGGAATGCCACACAGTATTTTGTAAGTCAAGGTACTGGATGGTCTTGTTACTGTTTAAGGGCAGTCGTATCGTTTATCACCAGGAGAACGGCATGTTCGTCTCGTCATACAATGCAATAAAAAAGACAATCATAGAACAATATTTGTAGTCTAATTGTCAAAAATATTTTACACTGAAAAAAGAAAAAGAAAAATCATGCTCAAATTGTAACTTTAGTGTGCGAAATAAAAAATCGAATATACCTACACAGCATGATATGTTTTAAAAACTAAATGTAAAACTATAACATATAGCGAGTAGAATAACATGCTGTTTTGTCAGCAACATGAATGGGCCGACTCGACTGAGACGCTACCACTTGCTTTCACAAAAAACCTTTTTACATTACCACCTAGAATTATAATAAAGCACAGCATAGTACTGTTCTGAATGAAATCGTGCATCATTAAATACGGAAAAGTACAAAAATTCCACATGCAATAGCGAGGGAGGGCTTTGAAAAACGTATTTATATGGGGATTTTACACTATACTATTAAAATCACAATAATATATTTGCTTGTAAAAACTAGGCTTGTCAGAATACCTAAATACAAATCTCACATCATTTTATCGAAATCATGTTAAGCTGGGTTCCATTTCATAATTCGACGGCTCCGAAGAACAAAGTCGTATATGCAAAATGTTAGCTTTTCAGTAGAGCGCTTTGAAAGTCGTTAGTTTGTAGTCATGTGCGAATTAGTGCTACTTTCACACATTAAGTTCAAAGTTGTTACTGAACCCTATAGAATATAATGTTTTGTTCACTATAACTTGTGATTTTCACAATTAACTTAGACTTTCAAAGCACTCTGAAGTGAAGAAGCAGCTCAGTAGGCCGGCATGATTGTGTCGAATGGCATGAGATAACTATCTGCTGCCATTCGATACTCTATCTGGACTGCATCGCGCTTACCATCACGTGAGGTGCAGTCACTTTGCCGTGCCCAAAAAAAAAAAAAAAAAAAAAAAAAACTACTGAAAAGCTTCATTTTGCATATACGACTTTGTTCTTGGGAGCCGTCGAATTATAAAAATCTATCCACGAAGTCATCCGACAGAGCTGTGGTTTAATGTGAGCGTCCTGGCCCTCTTATTATTCATGAGTATTAAGCCTCTCATAACGACTGCGACTGCCTTAAACTGTGCCTCAAACTTTTAGCGATTATTATAATTCGTAAAGTTATATTCGAAATTTTTGGATATGAATTGAAATGACCCTGGACGTGCAGATGTTTTTATATATTGAGGTTTTATTTAATAATAATTTCATAAGTGGTATAGCTTGGCAAAGCTTAAAAATAAAACTTGAAAGCCCAGTGTAAGTATACCCATGAAGTATACTAACATTTACCAGTGCTCTAGGGTGGAGCCGCCACGAATAGCCAAGGTAAGGCAAGCGACGCTGCATCTAACTTTGGGACGCTGCCTGTGGGAGAGTATGTGGGCAGACTGGGCCTGGCAGCTTGTGCGTTCTTCTACGTACAGGCTGAGCGCTGCCCCCTGTTGGCTCCTGCCGCAATGATCAATCAAGGTCAAAGTGGTGGGACCCTCAGTGCAGGACAGCGCTGGGCGGAGATCGGCTAACTGAAAGGTGCAAACCTGGAAGGAAGCCTCAATGCCTCCTAGGACCCAGCTGAGCCACAGCCGAAACTCCCTATGGTATGTGGCCCTTGGGTATGATGCCGGTGAAGCGGGCCGACCCAGGGTGAAACTGGCGGTGCCACCCAAACTGGGATTAAGGGTGAAATAGTTCCAATGAAGGCGAACTGATCACCCGTCTGCGCGACTGCGTACGTACCCACAAAACATACATACTAACAATGCTCTCACAATTCAACATGAAAATTATAATAAATACCTAAATCATTACATTACATAAAGATAGATAGGACTGCTTCGGTTGCGTTGTTGTATTACGGTATGACTGCAGTGCTGAGGTTTCGGGTTCGATCCCCGGGTCGGGAAATGTATCAACCCGGAGTTTGGAATTTGCACTTGCACAATATCAAGCACAAAACGTATGGCCATGATTTAGGCGATAGAATGCACGATATGGAATTGCGCCTACCCTTTCGGGGATAAACGGCGTGTGTGTATATGTATAGATAAAACTAGTGCCAAATGTTAGCTCAAGAGTTTTTCTTCCTATATTGTATGAGAAAACATTCCAAGTATCAACTCACGTGTAATTCTAATCAATAATACGTATTTTCAATAGCACGACTAGGGGAACGAAGCCTTTAATCGTTTTACATCCAAAATGAACTGCAACGACTGAACCAATTGCTTTTAGGATAAAATTAACTCGGAAGTAAATTTTGCCTTTACTTCTAAATATTACCAAAATATCTAATGGTTTGGAATTAGTGTGAGCTTCCCAAGCGAACGAATTCTGAGTTTAATGCTGCTCTAAGTTAATCTGGTACTCGGCTGCTGGGATTTCGTTAGTTAACTAAGACCAATAACCACAAACTGGTATGCAGGGAAGGTAATTTTGGCCGTAGTAAGTTTTTGATTTAAATTATTGATTTATTGAAAAACTGTTTTCTTGAGCCAACTATTAGTATGCTGTTAATGAATGACCTATAAATTATTTTTGTTGCGATAATTAAAATCTTCGTTTGATTCTCATCGTTGTAATAATTCTAATGTCATTCATAAATGTACATTTTCAGTAATCGTAAAAAACGTATTTCAGAATAGCTTGTGGGCTTTGAATGTGGCTAAAAGATGCAACTCGTGAGACAATAATATCATATAATTTTGATGTTCGTGACTGATCGAGAGACGAATACGTCATTCACGTGTAAATCTCTAAACTAATCCGTCAACCAACCGTCGTCGTGTCAGGGGACCGCTAAAGAAGTATTTTCATCTCCCTGGTCCGGAGTTCGGTCCCCCGACGTGAGGACGCTTGGGTCAAAATATTACTAGGTACCTTAACGACAAAAACGCTATTATTATTTTACTTTTTAGAGATATTTTGTGTCGGGGGTTATTTAAATTTTAATTTAATTTTTATTTCAAACTTTTTAAATTACTTTATTCTCCATCATGGGGCCTTGATAATCAACTATCTATCACCTACTCGCTGAGCCCATCCTTATGAGCCCCAACACACTATATCTGCTATAAGTTGCTAAGGAGTTGGTTATCCCGCAGACTACTTGATGCCGCAGCATCAGCTCATGTTTACAAATGTATTGAAAGTGACAGTACACCAAATTTAAAGTCAATTGGATTTTTTAAGTTGGAAATGAGCTGATAATCCTCAAACGCCTGAACAGATCTTCATAAATTATAGCTAAGAACCATCGCAGTCACATCAGCTTTCAAACAAACTTATAACTCCCCTCTTTTTTGTCGGGGGTTAATAACGAACCAAGTCGTGTCGTTATTTTGCCACTTTTTAAGCCCACTCTATGATTTCACTTCTATTGCTCATGAATTTTATAGTAACCGAGAAACACGATTTATTAATAGAATTTTATGCCAGTGATGTTTTCTACCCATTACCACATTATAACCATAGTACAAACATAAATTAAACAGGGAATATGCATTATTTTTTATTTATAAATAAAGGCACTGGCTGAATGTGATTCCACCTGTGCCCTATAATACTTTATTAAACCATCGGCTTCAACATTTCAAACGTTTCTCATCATAACATAATTCCATGATTACGTACGTCTTAGCAACGCGTTTCGAATTTACGATTTTTGGAATTTGTGGCAGCCCTGCGTTACTTCTCGCAAACAATAACAATTGGGGCAACCATAAAGGCATGTATGGTTTGACTAAAAAATATTTGTTGTTCGTTGATCACGTATTATACGATATTTATCGGATGTATTAGGGGATGAAAACAGTATTAGGGATGACAGTAGAATATCAGTCTTCTAATGTGCGACAGAATTTATTAACCGACTTCAAAAAAGGAGGAGGTTCTCAATTCGACGGTATGTTTTTTTTGTGTGTTTGTTACGCGATTACTCCGCCAAGTGTGGACAGATTTTCAAAATTCTTTTCTGTTCGTAAGGTGATACTTCTGAAGTAATCCCATAGTCAACAAGTCAGGATCTGATGATTGGATCCTGGAGAAATCGAGGGCAACCCTCAAATTCTATGGGCCCACACTAGGCACTGACTCCAAAATTGGTTACCAATATATAAGTAGGTAATGCTATCATATATTTATTCACTATTACATTATTTTTTGGTTTGAAGTTTATTTAGTCGTTTTTGAAGGCGGTTTAATTTTTGTTGAAAAGGTTTTTTTTGTTACTTAAAAGCTTATAGACATTTTTTTTAATTAACCTGACCAAAGTATTGTCTATGACTTTGTGCAATATACTGTATTAGCTAGAACGACAATTATAATTCAACCTTACAGTACCGGCACGCTATGATGACCGTTTTGACAGATCAGAATAGCTAGGTAAAATCTCAATTAATTATCGAAAAAAATATGCTAACCAGCGATCCTATACGTAACGGTAGTACCTATTATATGTGGTTTAAAAAAAAATTGGAAAAAAAATAGTGCCGAGTTTTGTCGTAAAATTATACATTCCAATAAATTTTACTGCTCGCGACTATTGATAATAATGTACAGCAATTAGCTCTTTGAACATAGCATTCATATATAAAAACCCACGAATTTATGAATTAATACGAAACTTGATGAGCGCACAAACGTCAAAACTGCGATTATAACGTTTTTTTTTTGTTGACGCGGAGAAAGTGACTTATTACTACCGCCCAGTGTTCAAGGGGAACGACTGAGCGGTTATATTGGGTTCACCGTGACTTACGACCCGACGTTGAGCCGCCCGGAGAGATGGAAAACATCGGGCGACCGCCGGGCCGAGTCCCTAACCTGTGTACACCGCACGGCATACCAACTAAAACTCCGCGGTGGCCATCTTCGGCGCATTAGGGACGGCTGCGGGTTTCCTCCGACTCACGTCTAAGTTGTCGTCTGCAACCGCCCCTGCGCGATTATAGCGTGCCGGTACTATAGTATTTATTTGTAAAGGCACAGAAACACATTGGTTGCAGGCCGTTTTTCGCAGGTCCGTCTAAAAATCTTTAGGGGAGGCCTACGTTTATCAGTGGACGTCATGTGGATGATGATGATTTATTTGTCTTCATTAATATGTGAGTGGATACATTATATCATAACCGTGTGTATCAATAAAATGTTCTGATCATACGCGCATCATACACTTACCTATAATCATATAATATAATAATATAATTAGTCTAAATTGAGAGTCCACTTTATTTATTCGCGTGAACTATAACAAGGTTTAATTAATTAAGGTCCGGTGTACTGCCTCGGTGGCTTAGTTGTATTACGGTACGACTGTAATGCTGAGGTCTTGGGTTCGATCCCCGGGACGGGCAAAGTGATATTGGATTTTTCGATTCAGTATGAGCCCGGAGTCTGGAATTAGTGCCCGATATGGCGATAGGCTCGCCCACTATCACATCATGTGACTGAATACGCACAGCAAAAAGTGGGTGCATTAGTTGCGCCACTGCCTACCCCTTACGGGATAAAAGGGAAGAGTATATATATGTATGTCTAAATGTAGAGTTCACTTTACTTATTCGCGTGAAATATAACAAAGTTTAATTGAATAAGATATAGTTTATGTATCATTGTGGTACGATCTATTGTGCTCCCAACAATGTGTATTTAGTGGCTATCCAACTTGCCCACATTAGTTAATCACATAACTTGGTCGCTTTACTAGCGGGGGCAAAGTTATACAGTTTTGCGCGCGCAATTTAATTATAGTAGAGAATTGAATAATTTCAAAGCAAATAAAAACATAGCCGTTACTAAAAATATAGAATTTTAATCATTAATTATCATCATATTATTCTTTCATATTCTTCTACCTCAAAATTTTCTTCTGCGTGGCGTATCGGTCTATTGCCAGGTTCCTGCATTGCCTTTCGAATCTTATACTTCCAATTTCCCAGGTCTAGTGCATCTTCAGTGAGACGTTTGATTCGTAGGATGTCACGTCAGCGCTTTTTGGCCACTGTGACTGTACCAAGTCAGCCCGGTGTCTTAAATTTGTGCCCGATATAGCGATAGGCTCGTCCCCTATCACATCATGGGACGGAATACGCACGGCGAAAAGTGTTCGCACTAGTTGCGCCTCTGCCTACGCCTTCGAGAATAAAGGGCGAGAGTGTGTATGTATGACAAATAAATAATCAGAACATTTGTAACTATTATGAATTACATAAATTACTTTGAAGTTGATGAAGTCCCAACAATTTGGGTTTACATTGTAATTCGTAATTAAGTTAGCATTACTTTATACGAATCTACAAGTTCCACAGCGTACCCTACATTGTTGGGGATTTGCGGAGTGTTTAAATCTAGATCGGACGATAATGGCCACTATGAGTCGAAATCCTCGTGGTAATTGGTTGTTACAAACTTAGAAACGAGTTTGTTTAGTTACAATCCTGTAGAAGTTTTGTTACATATTGTGTTAGAGACGGTGTATGGTAGTTACATTTTTGTTGAATCCTATTATATCCTTTATCCTTTAATATTATAAAGGCGAAAGTTTGTAAGAATGTATGGATGTTTGGATGTATGGATGTTTGTTCCTCTTTCACGCAAAAACTACTGAACGTATTTAGATGAAATTTGGCACACGGGTACATCATGTCCTGGATTAACACATAGGCTACTTTTTATCCCGGGAAAACATAAAGTGGAACTTTTATCCCGGAAAAACTTTTTAACGCGGGCGAAGCCGCGGGCAAAAGCTAGTATTAATATAACATGTTTTCTAGACAGTTTTGATTTGGTGGAGTAGCAAAATAAAAACTAATGATGTTGCTCTGAAAAGAGTTATAGCATGTTATATGACATATCTTTTACACTCACCAATAAACCTTACACCTATAATTATTAATTGTAACAAATCTGACCTGAAAAGTGAAACATCATTTAAAGATTTTCATTCACAAATCCTTTTTACACAATTTTTATAAGTTTCATTAAACACTTGTTATAATATCGACAATCTTGTCTAACAAAAACCACAGATTATAATACAGAAATGTGCTGTTTAGGTTTGCATAGATTAAACGTAACAAGTTATAGCGTGGCAAATTCAAATTGAATGAAGTGTGCTAAACTTCATTTACATTCATTTGTTTTTAAACTTTTAATGAGAAGTTCTAGTTGTCATAAAGTTACTTAAGGGGCAGTTTTACAGGTATCAAGTAATTTGAATTTGACAGACGGTATTAAACAGTTAGTTGTTAGTTATTGAAGCGACGATACCCTAGTTGGGAATGGAACGGTCTACCGAGACATTGTCCGGTGGTTCAAACCCAAGGCACACACCTCTGACTTTTCGAATGTGTCTATTGTTTATCAATTATCGTTCGCTTTAACGGTGAAGAAAACATCGTGAGGAACCCTGCATACCTGAGAATTCTCCATAAGACTTTCGAGGGTATGTAAAGTCTGCCAACCCGTATTAGGCCAGCGTGGTAAACTAAGGCTTGAACCCTCTCAGTAATAGAGGAGGCCCGTGCTCAGCAGTGGGCAATATAACAGGGCTGATTGCATTGCATTGCATTAAACAGTTAGACCCAGTTTTTTCAATTGTGTTTATCTTTTTGTCAGGGTGTTATTAGCTGGACGCGCTCGCAGCACCTGGAGCAGTCGAAGCTCTGCGAGCGCGTCCAGTGTAATAAGACCCTGACAAAAAGATAAATTTGAAAAAACCCAATCTTAATGTAGATATTACACATTTTATTACCATGTAATTGGGAGTATAGATTAGCGTGAGACTTTTGTATCTGACCGGCTGATACATTTATGTAACAAGTAGCATTTATCAGCGATGAAATCTATTTCTACTGCCAAGCAGCAGTGTGCATGCACTATTGTTTTTCTACAGTCTGCATGCATTGTTGTGTTTCGGTTTGAAGGACGTTGTAACCAATGTAACTACTGCACATAATGAGACTTAACTCCTTATGTCTCAGGATGACGAGCGCAATGGAATGGCACACGGTACTTTGTAAGTTTAGGTGCTGGATGGTGTTGCTACTGTTTATGGGTGTTCGTATCGCTTACCATCAGGCGAACGGCATATTCGTCTCGTCATTCGATGTAATAAAAGAAAATCAGGCAGCAAAGTTTTGAACATAACCTAAAGGGTCACTAAAGAAAGGTTTGATATGTGAATATTAAAAAAATAAATTGGTGCACGCAATTTATCACGCGATTAGGCAGGCTGGCATACTCATGAATCATCGTGCTGCCAGCAAAGAACGGGACCTTTAGCCCAGAAGAGGCGAGCTGCGAAGCAGTATTGCGCGGAGACGGGTCCGGCGAATTCGGATGCATTCACAACCTCTCGGAAGCGTCTCACATACGCAGGCCACCGTGGGTTTTAGTCCGTATGCCGGCATAATTGAGGGACCCAACCCAGAGGTCATTCAGGTGGTATTTTGGTCGGAAGGTCGGTGAGTCCGACATAATCATTCTTCCTCTCCCCACACTTAGGATAGTACATATATAGATACATAAGATGGATTTTTCCTCCGGGATAAAAAAAGGCCGGCATAATCATTCAACCATGAGATGCAAATGTCCCGTTCTGGTCGACAGTGAAGTCACTTTGTACCATATATAGAAAACCTATAAGTACAAATTTGGATTTACATGTATATGCCGATCCTTGCACAAATATTGAATAAACTCTTTCCCTTATAAAAGGAATTCTCTGAGAACTAATACTTTGGATATTCGTGTCAAGGGCTCTTCTTTCTGCGACTTGCGAATGTTCCTAACGAAAGGTAAATGTTTGTGTGAGGTTCTATTGTATCACATGTTCATTTGCGTTGACTTTTTGTATGAAACAAGATTGATTGTATTTAATTTGAAGCTATTATTATCATAACGGAAATCTAATTTGCAACATTATAATTTAAATTACTATTTATGCTGTTATCGAGATTTAATCAATTGTTCATAAAATTTCCAGAAAAACGTTTTTATCTATTGCATTTAATTAACGAGACGAGCAGCCGTTCACCTGATGGGAAGCGACACGACAGCTCACAAACATTAGCAAGGCCGCACAGAACTCTGAATTAGAAAGTACTGCGTGGCACAACACTGCGCTCGTCATCCTGAGACATAAGATGTTAAGTCTCATTATGTCCAGTAGTTACACTGGCTACAACGTCCCTCAATACCGAAACATATCAGTGCATGCACACTGCTGCTTGGCGGTAGAAATAGATATTGCGGTTGACATAAGATGTTAGTGTGTTACTAGTATTTTGTGTATTTTAATGTGCTTCTGATCTATGCAAAAAATGTAATTGGCTTAGACGACTTTTGCACATGGCACCTAAATTATTACAAACAATACATATTATTATGGCGATAAGCTCGCCCCCTATCACATCATGGGACGGAATAACGGCGAAAAGTGGGTGCACTAGTTGCGCCTCTGCCTACCCCTTCGGGGATAACAGGCGTGAGTGTATATGTATATGTATGTACAATACATATTACTCTTAACCATATAGTCTCTGAGCGACTATATAGTCCCCTATTCGTTGTAAACACACTACAAAAGTCAGTTTAGAACTTCGAGCACTTACACCAACACGATTAGCCCTCAGAGTAGGGTAGTTGACGACTTTTTTAAATACAATTATGAAAAATGTGTGCTATCCAAAATCGAATCGAAAAAGAATTTTTAAAATTGGCGCAATAGTAAGTAAGTTATTAAGCTTTGAAATTTGTTGGAAGGGGTAGCTGTCAGATAACAGCAATACTAGGCTGTGATGTCACCAAGCGCCGTCGGCCATAATGCTGCCTGCGTGCGAAAGAGATAGCGCGATATCCGCGCCACGCTCCCACTTTTGCTCACAAGAATATTTCAAAATCGAATAACTGCTCTATTGTTCAATCGATTTTGATGCTGATTTCAGAATTTCTTTTTTTAAGAAATTCTGAAAGAATTAAGCATTAAGAATTTATTTTTCGTATTATTTTCTGTTACATCTAAAATAACTTACAAAATCAAACATAGGAAATTACTCTATTTGCAACACTGCAGGTGCACTGCTCGGTAGACAAAAAAATAGATCTCACTCATTGGAAATTGTGGTTCTGAGATCCCGAAGCAGATTTACATTGTATAGTGCTATCGTATTTATGTCGAGTTTGAGCACGTGTCACCACAATATTTGTACAACCAACATTGTACGCTCTCTGAGATCTTGGAAACTTTGTTTTAGGATTAACGGCAATCGAAGCGGTTGTTGCATTCTATTGTATTTGTGTTGATGATGTTTTTGATGTGTTATGGTTAGTGTCTGGGTATTTTTGGTGGTATTTAAAGGGAAATATTTTTTACTTGTAGTGCTCGCGGCTCCGCCTGCGTGAAAAAGTTTTTCCGGGATATAAATATTTTCCCGGGATAAAAAGCCTATAGCACTCAGGAGTAAAGTAGCTTCCTATTAGTGAAAGATTTTTTTTCAGTAGTTCCTGAGATTAGCGCGTTCAAACAAATAAACAAACAAACAAACTCTTCAGCTTTATAATATTAGCATAGATGTCATCACAGAATGGACTGGGTAGTAGGGTTTTCTTATACTATTTTATGGGTTTAATCCAGGAATTTTAATTATAATCTAATATAATTGATAGGCTTGATCCCTATCACACCATGGTCGTAACATACTTGGCGAGAAGTGCGTGCTCTGGTAACTCTGCCTACCTTTTTGGGTAGAAAAGCGTGATGTATGTTTTGTTTTTCATATCTATGGTAATTTTTATATCGCTAGTCATATTAATAGTAAATACCAGTCTACCCATAGAGTTTAAACATATCATTGATACAAAAGTGAGTACAGTAGGCTTAAAATGTGGTAACAAAACCTAACTCGTAATGCGGTGTCGTTCAATTTTGATATTTGTGATTGACTATACTATATAAAGGAGGCGCAACATAAATAATACCTATATCCTGTAGTAAACGGATATAGACTAATGGATAGAAGGATGGACAGTATTTCCGGTGCCCGTAAATATAAGCTCAAGTTTTATCCGCAAAGGGTGAGCAGAAACGCTTCTTATTCAGTTATAGCAAATACCAAATTACATTTCATAATGATGATTACAATATCACCTAAGCGCCAAAGTCGGCTGAAAAAGTGGACTATTTTTCCGGCACCTAGAAATATTAGGCCTACCTGTAACAACAGATCAATGTCCGCAAAGGATAAGCAGAGATGCTTTGATTGAAGTCATAGCAAAAAACAAACTTCGTTTTATAATGATTATAATATCATCTAAGCGCCAAATCCGACTGAAAAAGTATAATTCCATAAAAACAAAACTGTAATACCATTTAGGATTGTTGGCCCCTTGCCAACGATATCAACATAGCACGAAATGAGCCCCTTTATTAAAATGTGTTTAAAAGTTTGCAATCACTTAGATTATATTCCTGTTAAATGCAAGTTATCGAATTCACTATTAAACAGTTATTGAATTGTTGTGTAATTGAATTATAGTCACAATAATGAATAATCCTACGAAGAAATAATCCTACTAATATTATAAACGTGAAAGTTTCTAAGTATGTATGGATTTCTCGATGTTTGGATGTATAGGAATATGTTTTTTACTCTTTCACGCAAAAACTGCTGAATGGATTTCGATGAAATTTGGCACAAGGGTAGATCATGTCCTGGATTAACATAGGCTACATGTTATTCCGGGAAAATATACACCGGGACTTTTATCCCGGGAAAACTTATTCAAGCGGGTGGAGCCGCGGGCAAAAGCTAGTATAATATAAAAGTAAAAAAACTAACAAACCGCTGCCAGAAGCAAGTCAGCATGATATCATTTAAATTTTACTTAGTAATTTATGTATCACTTGGCTACTACTACTTACCTACTGTTGGCAACACCATTATACATAATGTTCATTTTTTGTAATAAATAGTTTATGATTACTAATAACAATTCCTCTTTTAAAAAACCCCATATGGACACAAATTGTATGTCTTTATCATCCGGGAGTCATGTCCTTATTCTATAACGGTTGACACTCGCTGCGTAAGCTGTACTTCAACGTGAATAATTACACTAACGCGAACGTTACTCAGCATTACTCGGGAATGCCTTTACAGATTTAAATAATTTAATTATTGTGCTTAGTTGAACAGTGAGAAGGGGTGAAAAGATAATTTACTACGTCTATAATAGACGTGTAGACTACGCAGCAAAAAGGACGTATCTTGAACACACCACGTTTGACATTAATCTTTTCTGTAGTATAAAGTCGTAACAATGAGATAGGACATTTTGGCCAACAGTGTACGGTCGTGACTAATTAAATTGCGTATATTTTTGTAAGTATGATTTATTATTTTAAGGTGGTATATTATTTTCAAGCCAAATATTGATGATTTAAAAAAAAACACAGCCGAAAAATGATTTAAATATTAACCAAAACAATGCAATGTAATCAGCCTATCCTATATACTGCCCACTGCTGAGCACGGGCCTCCTCTACTACTGAGAGGGGTTAGGCCTTAGTCCACCACGCTGGCCTAGTGCGTTGGCAAACTTCACATACCTTCGAGGTTCTTATGGAGAATTCTCAGGTATGTACTAAAACAAAAATGTTAATTAAAAAAGCTCTCATGTAACGTGTTTTTCGAATTACGACCTAATGCGAGGCAGCCGCGGATATTATGAATCGAATGTGCAACCTCAGCAGGGCCTGCTACCGGTACAGGCTAAACCCGCTGAAGATGAGGCTCATGGCGCAGGAACACCATGACACACCCCAGAATCCCCTGGACTTCTCTCCTCAATTTTTCAATGTCTTATCTTTCTTTTCAGTTTTGACGCATAGGGGCAACTTTCCTCCCATTTTGAGAATCATAATGCTTACGAGCCGTAGCTCACAGAAACGATATGAAGTGATAGCGTACTATTGCATTTCGTATTAGTCAATGAATATTATATTAATTAATAATTCCCCAGGTGCTTCCCATAATATTAATTTTGACCCGATGGTTAAAATTCTATACCATTCTTTAAAAGCATAGAAAACAGGCAACACTTTTAATTATTTTAAGAAAATTACCTTGTAAAGGGGAGTCTAAAACCAATTAAGTTGGCAAGCAATAGCATATTTACGCAGGATACCCGCTGAAGACTCAAAACGGTACGACGATGACAAGAAACGCTTTGTGTAAATACATCCTAAGAATCGGCAAACAAGTCATTCTTAGTGAACCAATCTGTTTGTTATTCATGACGATGTCTAAAAAAAATAAGAGTAAAGGTTTGTACAGATAGGCACAAAAATATTACAAAATACTCAGTACTTTGATATCCAATATTCGAAATAAGAATGTACTTTATTAGTCGTCTCATTTTATTATTTAACTAGAACGATATCGTATAAATATGAATAAAATAATATAATAATAATAAAACGACTTGATAAAGGTCGCAGGAACGCGCTGGATGCAGGCCGCCTTTGACAGGTCCGTCTGGAAATCTTTAGGGGAGGCCTATGTTCAGCAGTAGACTTCATGAGGCTGATGATGATGATGATGATGAATAGTGATTATATTATTATTTAACACATAATCATACTCTATTAATGCAAATCACAGTTAGAGTATTCTAACTGTGATTTGCATTAATCTCGATCTATATTCATGACATCGACCAATGAACGATTTGAACACAAACTGACACTATTCGGGAATCAAACTCAGAGATATATATAAGCTTCCACATAAGCTATAGCTTTCCACCATACTGGAGGCCATCACTACTTTAGCAATAAGAATCTATTATCTATTAAATTGCTGTCTGGTTTGCGTCCATCCGATTTGTTTAGAGCTCAATAAAAGTGCGCTGTTGTGTGTTATTTTTATTTATTACATAAACATTTGGATAATCGAAGTAAATGTTCTTAGAACTACGACTGATGAATGAGGTTATCCTAAAAATAGGAACAAAATACACTTTCATACTGGCCATTTGATCTTTGTTTTAAATTAAATAAAAACCTAACAACCAATTTAATTAGTTCTATGTGTAAACTTGTGTTTCTCTATACCTTATACATGTATTAAGTACTACTGCTGAGCGAAGGCCTCTTCAAATTTCTCATAATAAGGAGAATTTGTAACTACATCCAATCTATTACGGCGTTTATAGGAGTGCTGCAGATTATTACGGAGGGGACAGTGACCTTACCAACATCTGAAATTAGCTGGGTTCCTAAACATCATCATTATATAACGTACAATATTTTCTATATTATGATTTTTAATACATGTAAATGGCCATGTAGTGCCTGGTTAATGATTTTATATTTTTATAGAATCCTGAAAAAGAAACAGTCGAAAGCGGGATTTGAACCCACGACCCCGGCGTACCGTGCCAGTGCTCTTCCAATTGAGCTATTCCGACCTCGCTTTCGATTGCAAATTTCAGGATCCGTACTTAATTCTCTTAAAGGAGATGACTAGCGACATCTGTTAGCAGTTATTACAACTACTAACTCAGTATTACCCCTTTACAGGAGTAAGTAACCGAAACGAGCCGCTAAACTTTTTCTAATTTTATATTATGATTTTTAATACATGTAAATGGCCATGTAGTGCCTGGTTAATGATTTTATATTTTTATAGAATCCTGAAAAAGAAACAGTCGAAAGCGGGATTTGAACCCACGACCCCGGCGTACCGTGCCAGTGCTCTTCCAATTGAGCTATTCCGACCTCGCTTTCGATTGCAAATTTCAGGATCCGTACTTAATTCTCTTAAAGGAGATGACTAGCGACATCTGTTAGCAGTTATTACAACTACTAACTCAGTATTACCCCTTTACAGGAGTAAGTAACCGAAACGAGCCGCTAAACTAAATATTTTCGTCTGACTGCAGCGTCTTTAGCTTATATGTTTCTTATCATTCATGTAATATGAAATTAAACATTTTCCATGGAAACCACTTTCATTTAAGGATCTATTAACTCATAATATTAAGATATCTTTGCCTTCTCAGCAGAAAATAATTTATCGAATACTAGCGGCCCCGACAGACGTTGTCCTGCCCTGAAAAGGAAACAAAATCCTAGAACCCGAGTCTAAACCATTCTGGAATCCATCTGAAGACACGCAAAAAAATTTCATTGAAATCGGTCCAGCCGTTTTTCCGCGCAATTTTCTTAATTTTTTCTTTCATAAGAACCTTCTCCTGACAATAATAAACACATCAAAAAAAGAAATAACGAAATCAGTCCAGCCGTTCATGCGTGATGCCGTGACCAGGAAAATAGGGATTCATTTTTATATAATAGATAGACAAATACTACTAATAAATCGTTAACCCTACAGCTCATAATTGCATCCAAAGCAAGTAATACCCCCAAAATCTTTCTATACATAATTAAATGAACGGCAGCCTTTTCTTAGCGACTGTACCACTATATTAACCGTGTTTGAGGCTACAGTCGATATTGTCGGGTTGACGTCCCTTGTTTTAATCTCCAATCAAGGCTCGACTCCGAGAGGAGATAATTATCTGCATTCTAGGAACATCTGTCGGTGATTGTACTATAAATGGGTGCGATTTATTAAATACGTCCACAGGTGGCGCTGTTTTTAATTCAGTAAGTAATGCGGAAAGTTATTTCCGCGTGAGTTGTCATATTCAAATGTTTAAAATACCCTACTGTGACAATACATAATGAGGAAAAATATGATGTCTACTATGTTCATTAATTTTAAAATGGCCGTTCGTTTATTGTAATTAAATGTTTTATACTACGCCTAATTTCAGGGGAATCTAAATGCCATTAATAAGCAGACTTTGGGGTAAGTTATTAGCATTGTTCCGTTGTTCAGGTTTGAGTTGTTGTCAAGAAAGGTGAAGAAAGGCATCACTTACAGAAAATACGACAATATTCCCGTAAAATTATTAACATACTAGCTTTTTCCCGCGGCTCCGCCCACGTAAAAAAGTTTTTCCGGGATAAAAGTTCCGGTTTATATTTTCCCGGAATAAGAAGTAGCCTATGTGTTAACCCAAGACATGATCTCCCGTGTGCCAATTTTCATCGAAATCCGTTCAGTAGTTTTTGCGTGAAAGAGGAACAAACATCCATACATTCTTACAAACTTGCGCTTTTATAATGTTAGTAGGATTCATATTTTTATTATTTATACTCCCATTCTATGAAATAATAATAGTACACATCAAAAAACGTAACTTGTATATCCCATAAAATCGAAAAAGCAATCTCTCAATCATATGTCTTGTTACGACGACATAGATCAAGAAACACACGTCTTTTCGAGAACCGTGATTCAAGCGATAATAAAAGAGATCGTTTTCTATCTCAGCTAAACGATAAACAGATATAACTACAGTGAGTAGGACGTTCTGAGACCATTAATTCAATCGTCTCATTAAGCATTAGTAAATATAAAAAGTGTATAAGTACTTATGGTAATAAACCTTTCACAAACAATGCCTGGAGATATTGTCTATGAAAAAAATATTGAAGGGAAATCATTCGGGTTTTTTTACATCAATGTTCGACGTACATCAAACGAAAGCTCGTGGATACTTGCATTCTCTCCATCGTGACATACGGTGCTTAAACCTTGCTTTTTTTTTATGGCGTCGAATGACGAGACGGGCATGACGTTCGCGTGATAGAAAGTGATACGACCACCCATATAAACAGTAGAAACACCATCCAGCACCTTGAGTTACAAAGTTCTGTGTGGCATTCCATTGCACTCGTCATCTTGAGACATAAGATGTTAAGTCCGATTATGTCCTGTAGCTACACTGGCTTCAATGCCCTTCAAACTGAAACACAACAGTGCATGCACACTACTGATTGGCGGTAGAAATAGACGTTGCGGTGGTACCCGCACGGACTCTTACATATGAGAGTCCTACCACCTGTATCTTATGTAACAGCAAAAGTCCAGATTCAAGGTTTGTCAATGAGCAATGGAAACCAGCATTTTAGGAATAAAATAATAGATCGTGTTTAAAACACCGAATTGCGCTCCAAAATTCAAATTGTGAATGTACGTCAAAATGCCGCAAAGTTTAAACGAATGTAAGCTGGTCATGTCAGTCGTATGCCTGATGCTTTGGGCCATGACTATTACTTTGTGGAACTCTGACACCGCTCATAGGTGTCGGGGTAGACCAAAGAGGACATGGAGGGATGACGGGAATTCATTTAAAAACTAAGACAAGTTCGTTAAAAGTAACTCGTTAACTAAAGCTGGAGTTGGCGATTCATGGTAGGATCTTGAAAAGACCTTTGTCCACCATTGGGATAAAGTATTGTTTCAACAAATATTACACACATAGACTCACGCCTTTTTATCGCCGAAGGGGTAGGTAGACGCGCAACTAAGTGAACCCACTTTTCGCCGTGCGTATTCCGTCCCATGAAGTGATAGGGGGCGAGCCTATCAGCATATCGGGAACAAATTCCAGACTCCGGGCGGATATTGAATAGAAAAATCTAATATCATTATGCCCGACCCGGGCATCAAACCCGAGACCTTAGGATTGCAGTCATACTATACGACTACGCCACCGAGTCACACACAAATATTACAGTAAAGAATAATAATTAATATCAACTGTTTACTTTCAGTTAGTAGACTGACTGACTAATTATATCTTCCATAATAAATGAAGGTAATATTGCTCCAGAATGACCTTAGACCCCTTTCTTCACAAACGCAAAATTACAATTAAAAAGTAGGTTTTCCTCAATCGGTGAGACGCAAAAATTTGTCCCAGACAAATAAACGAGGACACAGGGCAACGTACTGTGACAAAACAGTCGTTTTCCAGTCCATGTTTGGAATATCTTACCGTTATCGTGCTTACTAAAATAGTATACGTAAACAAATCTTACCGTCTGCAAATATTATGCTGCAGGTCACTGAAACTGTAAAAATAATGGTAAATGTCGTTATATTATCATACACAGCATCACGCGTTTTTGAGAGTTAGGCAGAGGAGTAACATCCACATTTTGCAGCTATGTTCGAGCCCATGTAATGTGGGTCAGGCCTATATTTACCGGGCATATTTCTATACTTCCGGCGAATACTGAGTGCAATACAATGCAGTCAGCCCTGTATTATATACTAGCTTTTGCCCGCGGCTCCGCCCGGTTTATATTTTCCCGGGATAAAAAATTTAATTAATCCAAGACATGACCTACCCGTGTGCCAAATTTCATCGAAATCCGTTCAGTAGTTTTTGCGTGAAAGAGGAACAAACATCCTTACATCCATACATCCAAACATCCAAACATCCATACATTCTTACAAACTTTCGCCTTTATAATATTATTAGTAGGATTGCCCACTGCTTAGCACGGGCTTCCTCTACTACTGAGAGGGGTTTATGTCTTAGTCCACCACGCTGGCCTAGTGCGGGTTGGCAGACTTCACATACCCTCGAAATTCTTATGGAGAATTCTCAGGTATGTAGGTTTTCTCATGATTTTTCCTTCGTCGTTAAAGTGAACGATAATTCATACACACGTAACTGCGAAAAGTCAGAGATGTGTGCCTTGGGTTATGAACCTTCGGACATTGTCTCGGCAGACCGTGCCATTCCCAACTAGGCTATTGTCCACTTACACTGACGCAATACTGAGTAGAAAACGCAACATTAAAAATACCTAATTGTATACTCCTTTTTTTATTAACTGTTATTTTTAGATTTACGTAGGTTACGTATCGTGCTGGAATTGTCAAGAAGGGTACTGATCTATATCTCGGATTAAGAAATACCGGGTGGAAGGGAAACGCTCTCTATACCGGAACGGTAAGAGAGAAGAACCATAACATTAACGAAAAACTATATTCATTTGCAAAGCTAAGCGATAATACTTACGATTTTAGTATTTCCGTAATTCATGCGCGCGCAATGTAAAGCGTACAAAAAACTAGGCAGGGTACAAAGTACAAAGCAAACGCCGACAAGGCGGCGGCCGCCGCGCTGCGCCGGCACCGGCCACGCGGTCGTTAACCCGTCAGCTGATGTACGTGTTTCATTACGATTTTTTTGAAATATTGATCTTTTTTACTATGTTTTTCAGAATAACAGTTTGATTTATCTATCCATATCCATACGTGAAGCTGTACAAAAATTTGAGAAAATCCTACTAAGATTGTAACAATGCGATCGCGATTGTTTTAGTGCCTTCACGTCAGGAATCACCAATACTATCACCTGTATTCGTTTCCGAGAGCGTTTCCCTTCCACCTGGTATTTTATTGATTCGTCAAGCCCCGCTACGGACGCCGGCGTCCGAGTATATAGGGTTTCCCCATACATCTGTATATACATAAGCGGGGTTTGACGGGTTAATATTGCGATTTTGTTTTTGATTATCTACGCTTTCCCCAATTATTACTTAGTTTTGACATTACGTTTCCACTAATCGGTTTATAAGTTCTAAAATGTTTGACCATCATAAATTTACACTGAGAACATATGAAGATAAGCCAAATGATAGTTTTACATAAATTAAAAGATTAGAAAAAAGTGCTTCCAAAGAATTCACTTCAATAATGTTTATTGCTTAGTCTGAAAGATTCTCGGAACTGTGACAAAGGACTAAAAAGTGGGATGAAAAAAGTATTGAAACATTTAACTAGTACCAATAAAATATCTAGAACATTTTAATGCTTATGAATTGATTCTTTACAAGGAAAAAAAGATGCGAAAAAATATTTAAAGATTGTCTTTTCGTCACTTTAAGATACATTGCTATGATGAAAAATGACTCATTAACTTTTGCGTATTGTTTATAGTCATAGACTAGCTTTGGGTCGCTTCACACAAATGAAAGAGTTTTTCCGGAATAAAAGTCCTGCTATATATTTTCCTGGGATAAAAAATAGCTTAAAACCTTTGCAGGGCTTCAAACTATCTCCAAAACAGATTTCATCGAAATCTCTTTGTTGGTTGTGGAGTTTTCTACCATGTAATGTTTATATTGCCTTCTGTCTGATCAATGTCAAAGTAAGTTTAGCTTAAGGCAATAGGTTTTTAATGGTTTCGGTCTATTTCAATTGCAACAACTGCCCATTATTCCAAAATCCACGCAAATATGAAACCAGACCTTTTGGCTTTCGGATACAATATCTTCATCAAATTTCCTGGTTCCTTTTTTATTAAACATCTAAGTAAAGTTTGCTTTTCATTACGAATGTCTCGTACTTGGTAACTGTATCGTTGATTATGAAAGGTCGTGCTGTATATTAACTTTCTTGTTAGTATTCTTTGTTTCCTTGTAACAGAGTGGCGCAAATGTCATCTGGACCTAATATGGTGACTGTATTAGCGTTGGAAGGGAAACTATATGTTTTTCTTTTCAAACGTTGGTCTGTGAGTACTGGTTAAAAGATATTTTGTAAACGATATTTTCTCCGATGTTTCTTAAAATTTACGCAATAATCTAAGAATCATGAATGCTAACTTTCTAAATTATTTTAAAGCTACTGGACTTGGGGTTAGCAATATAGAACGGCATTTTAATCTCCTGCATAGCTTTTTCATAAAATGAATGTCATACTTATTGTTTACATAACTAAAGTAAATATTAAACAAGAATAACCTTATCGTCAGTCGCAAATGAGCTGAAGTACAAATCGTACTCTCTGATCTATGAATAAATACAACTTAATATTTATGTTAACAAAATATTTGTTTAAGATAAGTGCATTAGTAAATAATTATTTACACAAGAGGAGATGAAATATTTAAAGTTTAGTAACAAATACGTAAAAATATTTTTTTATAGAGCGCTCTACTGAAAAGCTAACATTTTGCATATACGACTTTGTTCTACGGAACCGTCGATTTGTAAACTAACCCTTTGAAGTAATCAATGATGAAATTAATATAATAGATCTTAAGAAGCTTTTATGTAGCTTTGACTTTAAACGGAATATTGTAAAACACAAATATATTAATTTGGTTTTAATATCGACCGTCGTCGTACATTTTAACAATATTTAAACTAAATTTAACTTTTTTTATTGCATCGAATGACGAGACGAGCATGCCGTTCCCCTGTTGGTAAGCGATACAACCACCCATAAACAGTACCAACACCATCCAGCACCTGAGTTATCAAGTACTGTGTGGCATACCACTGCGCTCGTCATCCTGAGACATAAGATGTTAAGTCTCATTATGTCCTGTAGTTACACTGGATACAATGTCCTTCAAACCGAAACACAACAGTGCATGCACACCGCTGCTCGGCGGTAGAAATAGTCATTACGGTGGTCCCCACCCAGATAGACTCTTACATATGAGAGACCTACCAGTAAAATTTACCATCAAAACTAGTCAAGTCAAGTCAACTACTTAACATCATTGTTATCATCATCAATCATAAGAAGTCAAGTGCGGTACAAAGGCCTCCCCTATAGATTCCCAGACTGACCTATCAGAATCGCCCTGTATCCGGCATGTTCCTGCAGCTTCATTGTGGTATGATAAAAAATAGGCAATCCAAATAGCATAGTAGTTATTCTAGACGGTAAACATACGTGTGTCTCTCTCTTGCGTTTCCTTGAGCATGCTATAGATATTTTCAAGCTAAGCCCTCAGCTTTTGTCAGGTGATGTTCAAACCATCAACAAGGATCAAGGGTCCATCGGCTCAGTAATCGTCACAATTTTAAAGCCCTGCCAGTAATCCCGTGATAATGAAATTCGGATTATGCAGAGTGAGGAAAGAAATAAATCAAAAATGTTTTACCGTTTTTAAAGAGAGAATATTATGATATTTTTATATGGTCTAATTTTTTACTGTTAACAAATTCAATAATATATTTTTTTAATGCTTATTTATGAGACATAACTAAATGTCATTTTGCATATACCTCCCCTAAACTCGTTACTAAGGTGTCAATCACACCATTTTTTAATTTCGTACGCAGCCCTTTTAAATGTCTTCCTTTTATTCTTGATATTGAATAGAAAAACCCAATATCACTTCGTCCGACCCGGGGATCGAAACCAAAACCTCAGTATTGCAGTCATACCGTAACATAACTACGCCACAGAGGCAGTCTGTGATGAATGATAATGAAATGAATTCTAGAAAAAAATATGGTAAATTAAATTTGATTAATTTAATTGGATTATGGAAATAATATATGATTATTGCTATAAAAACAGGACTAATTATAGCAATAATAATATATAATTAGGACTAATAAGTGGGGTTGGCATTCCGTATACTCGTATATTTTAACTAGATAATATTTGCAACGGTTTGAATGCAGGTGGCACCGCAAGGTAGTGGAAATTATGAGATAATTATCTTCGGGAATATTCTATTCCACAAAATTAAACAGGGAATATTTATTTGTTTAATTAAATGTGCTTGTTGGTTTTCAGACTTCTCTATTCTGAGGAAGTAAAGTTTACATTCATGACTTAATTCAGTATTATTACTGGACCTCGGCAATAAAAACTTGTATGAAAATTAACTCGAACTGTAATATTGTGGTCTACTGCATGAGGAATATCATAGACATATCAAGGTAACAACATGCCGTCGTATACAAACAGGTCCACCTGGAAATGGGTAGGCCATTGTTCAACAGTGGAGTTCATGTGGCTGCATTATCTTAAAATTTACTCAGTCGCAGCTCGAAGTCAGGAAGTTGGCGGTGTGATACCCCCGTGCCTCGGAAAGCACGTAAAGCCGTTGGTCCTGCGCCTGATTTCTCCGGTCATGTCGGAATGCCGTCTCACCGGACTATGAGAGAGAACGAATAGCGAGTGCACCTGTGTATTGTGCACACACTTGTGCACTATAATATATCCTGCGTACCTGGCTGATCTCCGTTGACATTGGCCGCCGTGGCCGAAACTGGCTAGAAGGTTTTTTTTTCCATGTGGCTGATGATGATGATCAAGCAATAGACAATATCGCATCACGTATCACCGCTGAAAGGGTACGCGGAAGTGCATCACCTGGTTCATCAAATCTTCATCCTTCCCATGATGTAAAAGACGAAACTTTACCACAATATTACAGATTTCAGCCAATTTACATGATTTTCAAAAATATCCGCTTAAATACACAACAAAAGTATTTTTCTGGGGGAAAATCATCATCAGATTAAGGAAGATCGTTCTTTTCGCATAATTTGTTACATGTCTAAAATTGTTATTGATGGCCTCGGTCATTTCTGTTTTACTATCATTAATTATGAAGGTTGAGATGTGATTTTTAAAGAAAATTCAATACAAAAAGATTTGAGCAAGTCACCAAACATTTATTGTATGAAATAAGCAAATTGTTATTTTCATTTGTTTTGATTAAAACTTTACGTCTAGACAGTGTAATTAATCTTGGCAACGGTCTAGAATATTATGTAATTTATTGACACATCTAAAAGTATGAGTATACTAAGTTTCAGCTCAAATAAAGTTATTGAAGCAAAGAACTTCATAAACTTCCATAATGTTTTTTAGAATGAATTAAAACGGTGTAACATACCTTCACAAGCGCATTTCTTAGATATATACTTTATTACGTCTCAATAAGATTATGATTTGCTTGAAGTTTATTAGTTTCTGCAATCTGTTAACGCGGAGAGATTAGAGGATAGCGGAGTGATGTTGCGTGACGTATCTTAGATCGCTTCTGCGTTCGCCCAAATTGCTTATTAATAGATCAACAAGGTATCTAGATTTTTATAAAAGTTATGTGATCTAATTTGTTAGGTATACGCGATCTTTTTATTTATCCATATTCCTATGTAATTTTAAGGTGTTTTAGACATTGAATTGTTATGATCATAATATTAGTATGCATTTTAACTTTAATAACACCAACCCTGTATTATATACTGTCCCAAAGCTGGGCACGGCGCTCCTCTACATCTGGAAGAACTTTAGGCCTTAGTCCACCAGGCTGGCCTAGTACGGGTTGGCAGACTTCATATACCTTTGAAATTCTATGAGAACTTTCAGATATACAGGAGTTTCCTCGCGATGGTTACCTTCACCGTTAAAGCAAGCTATAATTCAGTTTAACTTTGCTCAAATGTATTATATTACAAAGTTTTATTACATAATGTTACCTTGTGTGCAAGTAACATACCCAATACAAATTTTGCTTGAAAATATACACGACAAGAAAAACCTAATAAAATTATACATTAGTGGGGTAAGTATCGCTTTAACGGTGAAGGAAATCATCGTGAGAAAACCTGCATACCTGAGAAGTTCTCTAAATTTCGAAGGTATGTGAAGTCTGCCAACCCGCACTAGGCCAGCGTGGTGGACTAAGGCCTAATCCCTCTCAGTAGTAGAGGAGGCCCGTACTCAGCAGTAGGCAAGTAGGTATATAATATAGGGCTGATTGCAATTGCAATTTCTGTTTGTATGAGTATTTATGGGCAGATGTTACAATTTACTTAATTTCTTGACTACCCTCCTCCTGTTCAAAAAATATAAAATTCAAATCTCTTCACTCCAACACAATACATACATAGTATATTTACATTTTAAGATACATATCTACGAAGAAACACACTTTTTTTCCTTTTTTAGGGATAGGCAAAGGTATTGTGATGATCTGCTAGTAGGTATGTTAGGTGCCATAATACCGTAAGGTGACGAACTTATTACAGTTTAGTTAGGCACAATTTCCGACTCTGTACTGATAGTAATAAAAAAGACGTGTGGCACTCGGAGACTGCCGCGGAAAAGCTATTGCATAAATTCTAATATTTATAACCTCTTTGAATACATATAAAATAAAATATTCATCGATAGGTGGCAAAACTAAAAAAAATATATGAAAGACGGGCTCAATGGAATAGTATCCAGAGCCGTAATATTTAAATAAAAACCTCTTTGAACAAATATAAAATAAAAACATTTTAAAAATTCAAACTTAGAATCACGTCATCCCGCCGCGTTTGACATTTCGATACGTTTCACTGACTGGAACAATTTTTAAATACACGGTTATTGCGACCTTTTATCGTTTATCATTCAGCTCATATCCTCTTACATATTGTATTCTTACAAGACTGCGATATTAAATTTACTTATGGAATTTTACGCTCTACATGGTTGTGATAGAGTTGAAAATAAAATACCACCGCTGTGCTGGTCGGAGTGAGGGGTGACAGGTTTTTTCGTTACGGAATTTTTGGATTCGGTCTCCACGCTCAAGGCCCGCGATAGAAGCTATGCAATAGCTTAAAAAAAACAATATCTATTAAATACTTTTAAATAAATAAGTATTTACCAAACAATGTAGATGAAAACATTTGAATAAAAGCAACGCTTCGTAAAAACTCGAATAATGATATAAAAAGTAAACCAATTGTATAAACAAATTAAATGTTCACAGTCGACAATAACCAATGGACCGAAAATGGCAATCAAAGTATCGTCTCTAGGGTTGTCAACATTCGGATTGTTGAATAGTCTAGACAGCTTTTAAATATTTCGATGGTTTGCGGGAATTTTAAATTCTGTGAATGTGAAATCCAATTTTAATTATTTTCAATAAAATACTTTTATGTCAAATCCAGAGCAATTGGACATAGTCAAAAAGTTAACGAAGTTACTTAGTCCGCCCCGTTACCACGAAGTGCTGCAAAGCCTTCGAAACGTCGGGAGAAAATATAAATTAAAAAACCGCGATAAAATCCGCAAAATAGTTTTATTTCAATGTCTAACATTCGCGTAAATAGAAGAAGTCATTAAGTTACTTAATGCTAGGTATTTTATAACTATTTATTGTGTATTGTTTTCATTTTTATATATATTTTATTTTGACAACCCTAGAAATGGTGTTTATTTTACACGCACAGTATGACTGGACCTTCAATTTTGGTGACGTAGCCAATGGTTATCGTATTTATTCCTTTTAGTTTTCCATATACTTATTCTCTAAATCCTATGGGATGTATTTGTACTGAAGTGTGAGTTTATTTTTAATTTACAGATTAATTGGATTTTAAATGACAGATAATTTTTTACTAACTTTAATTTTACATACCATTTATCATTTTCATACATCTTTATTTATTTTATTGGATCGGCAGTGGATCTTAAAACTAAGTTATGTACTTAGTAAATAGTAATACAAATACACTTATATCATGCTACCCAGTTCCAGCCAAGCACATCCAAGGCTAAGTAATTAAGTATTAATTTAGATACAAAGAGCAAAAAAATAAATAAAAAATACATCAACAATTATTCTAATAAGCAGACAAAACAAAACAATAACACGATATTTAGATAGATATATTGTATTTTAAGCGTTTATTCCTAAGGTATCAAGTTGAGTGTCATGTTTCCAAATAATCGTTTCGTCTCCTCAGATTATAACTCGTATAACCATTAAAAGGAAATCTGAAAAAAATCAAATACAAATTTAGGAATCCAAGCCTCCCCTTTCTGGCCGTACATACTGTGATGTAATTTTGTTTACCATCTTTTACAAGGTGCGAGTAACAACTTTTTTATTAAAAAATATGTCCAAAAATGTCACGATTCCTGCTGATATTGAATGACTAATTATGAATCCTTGACTTAAATTTTGGAGCAAGGACGAGGTCACGTTACATAATTAATTTTTGCTCAATAATACACACGGGTACTAACAGGTTATTGAATTGACATTGATGGCTTCCGTGGCTCAGTGAGCTTGAGACTATATTGAATTCGATTCTCGTAGCGGGATTTTAATATACAAATACATTTTCGGAAACTTCAGTTTAAGGGCAATACATGCAGATGGAGTTATTTTGTGTAAGATATTTTGATTATTTTTATTTAGAGTAAAATAAAGAGCTCCAAAATAATCTAACAAATCGCTTAACCAAATCCCATCCCATAAAATCCCACCTGGTCCAGAGACAATGACCGAATAAAGATTTTTCTTTCTTTCTTACTTGCGTGTTGCGTTAAAGTTTGTTAATCTATTAGAAGATTTTCAGTGCTATGAAGAGACAATTTGTATTTTTAAGGATTTAGCAATGGTGCGCAATCTACTCAAATTGTAATTAAAATCTGCCTCAAAGATTACTAGGTTTTGGACTTTAATTAGCTAATTGCGTAAATGAGGAAACTTAAGCCTGAAGATCTTTGCCAAAAAAAAAATGGAATTGGCAAGGAAACAGCGCACATTCAAATAGTAATCATTTGAAATTTTAAGTACATATAAATCGGATTGAATTCTTAGGTAGCTAAAGAGTTACACTGTATCAACCTTAAGTCTCGAACCCATTTTAGGGATCCGTACCTCAAAAGGAAAAAAGGTACCCTTATAGAATCAGTTTGTTACCCCTGTGTCTGTCTTTCGGTCAAGACAGTTTTTCTCAGGCACGCGTAGAGATATCAAGTTGAAGTTTATATATTTAATATTTACAATAAAACCTGTCGCGAATGTAACATTAAAACTATGACCAGTAGCATGGCCAAATTCAGGATAAAAAAATGGCTGTGCGGCTTGGGATATG
The DNA here is from genome assembly GCA_949316025.1 of Lapara coniferarum. Taxonomy (NCBI): domain Eukaryota; kingdom Metazoa; phylum Arthropoda; class Insecta; order Lepidoptera; family Sphingidae; genus Lapara; species Lapara coniferarum. Next base: position 40,164,629 of record OX438919.1, on the reverse strand, counting down.
ATGAAACAGAAAAAATCATCACAAACATACAAAAATAAACACAAAATACACATACACACACACACACACACACACACACACACTGAACTCATTCATAGGTTGTAGCTACGTCTCATTTAATATTTTCAAAAAATTATAAATAATTATTAACATTTTCCTAGTTTACTGTACAATACAACGAGAAAAGAAAAAAAAAAATACAAATGAACAATACAGTCAATCTCCACTCATTGATCTTCGCGATACAGGCCTTGAGCCTAGTGCAAAGTTCGCCGGTAATGTTCTAATTATAGTACAATATTGTTTATTTTATTTTAGTTATATCACCTTTGTAAGTGTTTTGTACTTTTCTGGAAAATAAATAAATTATTATTATTATTATTATTATATTTCAAATACTTGTCAGTCAACGCGGAAGATATGTCCGTTTATGTCGCATATTTTTGGATATTTTGCGATTTCGCAAAGGAATCACGACCTATAGGGTACCTTACTTCCCGTTAATAAATTGAAAACTGCAAACTAACCGTAAACTTTGGTAACAAAAAAGTGAATTTACAAACTTCTTAAATTATATTAACTTGAACTTGAATTTTAGCGGAAAATTGAACTTGGATACTTAGATAACTTACCTAAAAGTTTGTACAGAACCCTCAGTACGCGAGTGCAACTCGCACTTGTCCGTATTTCGGATGTCGGTTGGAATTACCATGTTAAATATATATAACTAGCTTTTGCCCGCGGCTCCGCCCGCGTGAATGAGTTTTTCCGGGATAAAAGTCCCGCTTTATATTTTCCCGGGATAAAATCCAGGACATGATCTACCCCTGTGCCAAATTTCATCGAAATCCGTTCAGTAGTTTTTGCGTGAAAGAGTAACAAACATCCATACATCCATACATCCAGACATTCTTACAAACTTTCGCCTTTATAATATTAGAAGGATTGATTTTATTTTTATCCCATTATAGCTTTTGCCTGCGGCTCCGCCCGCGTTAAAAAGTTTTTCCGGGATAAAAGTCCCGCTTTATAGCCTATGTGTTAATCCAGGACATGATGTACCCGTGTGCCAAATTTCATCGAAATCCCTTCAGTAGTTTTTGCGTGAAATAGGAACAAACATCCATACATCCAAACATCCATACATTCTTACAAACTTTCGCCTTTATAATATTAATAGGATTAATAGACCTGTTTGATTTCCAAAGATAAATAAATGTTTTAGCATACCTACTCGATTAGTAGCAATGTAACCACTGACATCATTTTTTTTGCAACGTTTACATAAGGCAAGTTTTCACACCGTCGACGATAATATAGACATGTCGTGTATATTATTATCCACGTAACACCTTATATTAACTTGAATTACATAAACGAAACGTACCTAACATTTTACATTTATACCACTCATCGTCAATCTAATCTCTAAATTACATAACATCATTAAATACGACACTGACACGAAACTCTACGTGCCCTATCGACAATTTGTAATAGATGTCAGAAGATTACTAACGCGCACGCGAATTTGAACTTTATGCAGCGGTAATAAATTACACCATTTTATTTAGAAAACGTTTGTATGGGAAATAGAAAAATGCTGTTTTGAGGATTTTCCCGGCAATTATTTGAATTTTTCCCACCTTTTAAACCTTCCCTAGACCTTCACGAATAATTCAAGACCAAGATAAGATAAATCCGTTCAGCCGTTCTCGAGTTTTAGCGAGACTAACGAACAGCAATTGATTTTTATATATATAGATAATAGATAATAATAGATAATATTATAGTTCATTGAAAACACAATATATAAATATGTAATGTAGTGTATATTTAAATAAAAAAATAAACCGACTAAAAAACCACTACAAATAAAAAAAATAATTAAAAGTTGTATTCGCTTAGTTACGTATATTTGGAGTCGATGCCTAATTTAAATTTCCAACTAAGCTAAGGAAATACACAAACAAATATACGAAAACAATTCACCGACTTCAAATATACGTATATACTAAGCGAATACAAATTTTAATTATTTTTTGATTTGTAGTAGTTTTGAAGTCGGTTTATTTTTTTGTTAAAAAGTTTAAGTGTTAGTAATTGAAGAGTTCCATTGTGTATCTCCGAAAATCTTCATCAGATCTTCATAAATTATATATTAAAACCTTCCCTGAAAAATATATATTTGAATATCGAAAACCACATCCAAATCGGATCAGTAGTTTTTGAGAAACTCGCGGCCATACAAATTTACATACATACATACGCATCGAATACAGAACCTCCTTTTTGAAGTCGGTTAAAAAAAGGGCTTACCGTAGTTTTTGGAATACAAAATAATACGATGCAGGTCACCACCTTGATAACGATGACACCGTACGAACTGTGTAGTACAGTCCGCCACATAAGTCCATATAAGTAGCTGAACAAATTCAAAATTTCAAATCGCGTCTACACTTTCGTGTTCTTACCAATTTTTGTTTTACACACACGTACACATACGCTCACGCCTGTTATCCCCGAAGGGGTAGGCAGAGGCGCAACTAGTGCACCCACTTTTCGCCGTTATTCCGTCCCATGATGTGATAGGGGGCGAGCCTATCGCCATATCGGGCACAAATTCCAGACTTCGAGCTGATACTGAATAGAAAAACTCAATATCACTTTGCCCGACCCGGGAGTCGAACCCGAGACCTCTGCATTGTAGTCGTACCTTAATACAACTACGCCACCGAGGCAGTCAATTTTTGTTTTCTCTTCACAAAAACAAAATAAAGACGATTAGCTTTACTTCCCACAAAGAAAAAAAAAAGTTTCAACTTAACGCGTGGAAGTGATTTGAAATTTTGAAATTGTTCAGCTATTTATGTAGCTGACTGTACGTGTAGGCTAATAATCCTACTAATATTATAAAGGCGAAAGTTTGTAAGAATGTATGGATGTTTGGATGTAAGGATGTTTGTTCCTCTTTCACGCAAAAACTACTGAACGGATTTCGATGAAATTTGGCACACGGGTAGATCATGTCCTGGATTAACACATAGGCTACTTTTTATCTCGGGAAAATATAAACCGGGACTTTTATCCCGGAAAAACTTTTTAACGCGGGCGGAGCCGCGGGCAGAAGTCTAGTAGAGAATAAAATATGAATTGAATCAAATACACTGTTGTGATTTGGCAACAGACAAACACACGTACATGCAAACCTGTATGTTACTGCTACCTTTATTTGTCGAGCGTGCTTCGTTTTCCTAACGACTATGGAACAACACTGCATCTGATGGTCTGTACAATGTAGTCTAAATATACATATACACTCACGTCTTTTATCCCCGTAGGGGTAGGCAGAGGCTCAACTAGTACACCCACTTTTCGCCATTATTCCGCCCCATGATGTGATAGGGGGCGAGCCTGTCGCCATATCGGGCACAAATTCCAGACTCCGAGCTGATACTGAGTAGTCAATATCACTTTGCCCGACGCGGGGATCGAACCCGAGACATCAGCATTGCATGGTCAGTACAATGTAATTCAAATGTAAGTAGCTAACAAGAGACGTTATATTGGGTTCACGTATGCAAGAACTCGGCTGAGTAGATACCGCTGCAATGTCTATTACTGCCGCCAATCAACAGTATGCGGCACTATTTTCGAGTTTGAAAGACATTGTAAAGTGTTTAACGCTATGGTGAATTAGATAACTTTCATAATGCCATTGGTTTACATTTTTTCATATGCTTAATAAAGAACAATATTCTTCTATATTTAAGTTATGCTTCACAAGCTTCAAGTAAATATTTGAGAGTTACTTATCTTATCATTCTCATTATATTACTATTATTTGGACATAATACATATTATTAAAAATAATATGTTAATATGTATTATGTCCGTTTATTGATACTAATATTATAAAGAGGAAAAGTTTGTAGGTTCGTAGGGGAATTTCAGGAACTACTGAATCGATTTTGAAAATATTTTCACTAATGGCAAGTTACTTTACTCTTGAATGCTATACTAATCCCAGGAAAATATAAAGTGGGATGTGTATCTTTGAAAATTTTTTATGCGGGCAGAGCCGCCGGCAAAACTGGTACATTTATAGGACAAATACCATTTACTTAGAAGAAACAGCGCCTTATATCACAATGGCATTCAAACGCAAAATGTCGCGAACTCCCAACGTAATCTCAAATTAATTAAGTATCTCAGAATTGATGTTTGCACAACATTCGCCAGTTATTACGATACCGTCTTCGGCAAGATGAATATTTATATCGAGAACCGTTGGCCCGCCTGGCTAGACATTAATTAGAAACCACCCGCCAACTTATTAACCGAGATACCGTGTTAGGTTGCAAAATAGAGTGATACTTACCTATAGATAGGATACGTATTTTTGTGATCGTTTTTTAGTAGAGGGCACTGAAGAGCAAGGTGCATTGATAGAAAGGGGTCCAGAAATATAGACTTCTCTGGTATAAACCAGACAGACTTGTAATTTACTGGTAGGTCTCTCACATGTAAGAGTCTGTCTGGGTGGGTACCATCGTAATGTCTATTTCTACCTCCAAGCAGCAGTGTGCATGTACTGTTGTTTCGGTTTGAAGGTCATTTCTTCTTATGTCTCAGGATGACGAGCGCAGTGGAATGCCACACAGTACTTTGGAACTCAGTGCTGGATGGTGTTGCTCTTGTTTATGGGTGGTCGTATCGCTTACCATCACGCAAACGGCTTGCTCGTCTCGTCATTCGATGTAATAAAAAAAATCCATGTACGAGTGGTGTTATTATGTTCTCAAAAGCTACTGACCAAATTTAAATAGTTTTTTTTTTATATAACTAGCTATCGCTCGCGGCTCCGCTCGTCAGAAAATCTTATAAACATCTTACTTAACTTTGAATTTTATAATTAGTAGTACAGTAGAATTATAAAATTTGATTTCCCATTAACTGAAAATGCTAAACAAAATGCGAATTGTGTGAAGATATTTAAAAATCCGTTGAAAGGAGAATCACTTGAGTGGCTTACCCAGTAATGGACAGAAATAAGCTTACGGTGTTAATCCTATCGAAAATATGTGACAAGGGACGAAGAACGCGATAAAATATGTGGGGCTACGTATTTGTCGGCGAAGGAATTAAGATTTATGGATGTAAATATTGCCTGAAGTAATTTTTGTTAATAAATATGATAAGGTAATATTTTTTTGTGCCCGATATGGCGATAAGGTCGTCTCCTCTCCTAGAGGCGCAAGTAGTGCACCCACTTGTCGCCGTGCGTATTACATCAAATGATGTGATGGGGAGGCCTATCGCCATATCTGTCACAAATTCCAGACTACGAGCTGATATCGATTAGAAAAATCTAACATCACTTTGCCCAACCCGGGGATCGAACCCGAGACGCATTCCAGTCGTACCGTAATACAACTACGCCACCGAGGTAGTCCTAATGTATATTTTACTAATTATTATAAATGTTAGTTATGGTGTTTGAAAGGGACGATAGCATGACAGAATGCAATATTTTTATAGGTAACGATAGGGTACAGCAAGTAAGTGATTTCGTATATTTGTGATGTGTTTTCACAAGTGATGGTAGGTATGAGAGTTATATTGAGAGACGAGTGAGTGCAGGTAATCGGATGAATGGAGCGTTGCACTCCTTTATGGACATCCGGAAGGTGTCCAAAAAGGCACGACTGGCTGTCTATACAGGAGTGTTATTACCGACTCTAATGTATGGTAGTGAAAGCTGGATATGGCAGAAAAAGCACGAAAGTAAAATAAAAGCAGTGGAAATGAGAGCGTTAAGAAGCATGCGTGGGGTGACTGAGTGTGATGGAGTGCGGAATACTATGGTGATGGACATGTGTGAAGTGACAGAGGATGTAGTGACCAAAATTGAGAAGGGTATGCTAAGGTGGTTTGGGCATTTGGAACGGATGGATGATATGAGACTGAGAAAGAGGATATATAAGGCGAGTGTGGATGGAAGGGCTGGCAGGAGTCGACAGCACCGAACCTTCGAATGTCAGATATCTGACATTCTAAGTAAAGGCCAGGTCAAAAGTACCCTGAACCGGCGGGAGTGCATGAAAAGATTGGTGAAGGAAGAGGAAGCGAAAGTGGTGTGCCAGAATCGAGCAAAGTGGCGATCCTACCCCTATGGGATAGAGGCGTGATAGTATGTATATGTATGTATTATAAATACAAAAGTTTGTGGAAAGAACTGTATATTTGTTAGAAGTAAACGCAGAAACAACTAAACGGATTTGGATGAAATTTGGCATACGGTTAGGTCGTGTTTTTATCCCGATAATTTGCTCCCATAGGAAATAGTGGATATTTTTAATCTGATTCTTTAACTAGATGGCACTGGCGTCGCACTGTCTTTTAGGACTTTCGTAGCGGGAACTTTTCAAGCAGGCGAAGCAACAAGTAACACTTAGTATTATGTAAGTCATTTTTACTACATGATGCTAATTAGCCACAAAAAAAATTTGTTAAACTGACGTAATAGTTGTTTTAGAGCTTACCGTAACTGCTTTGCTAGGTGAGCGGGATAGCGTCCCATTCCACATTTAACATTCAGCCACTACAACTTTGTGTAACAATGTACATGGACAGAGTAATTACAGTATTTTGGCTCTTCGGTATACAGGGTCATTTTGAAATTGCGGTAATAAATGAAACCACATATTTATCTTGTTGAAAATAACTCTTTCCATTAAATTATTTTAAAAGAGATGCAAAATAAAGAAGTGTACGTTTCGAACAAAGTAAATATCAATAAAAAGTCACTTTAAGTTTACACGCCTTAATGCCACTATGACTATTCTAGGAGGATTCGTCGCAGCAGCAACATTACACTTTCAGTCAGAAATACACTTACGGACACACCATATTTGCACTGAACAAAATGATAAAGAAATTGGAATACTACAACCGGGATTTTTGGCGAAAGTCTTCGTTATTTATTGATGATTTTTAGCACGATGTCAGCAGAGGTCTAGACGAATATGTGGTTTCATTTAGTAACGCAATGTAAAAATGACCTTGTATATTAATGTGAAGGTCGGAAATATTTTGTATCCACCTGTGTACAGTCAGCCTCATAAGTAGCTGAAAAAACTCAAAATTTAAAATCGCCTCTACGCGTTAAGTATAATTGATACATTTGTTTTTCTTTGTGTGAAGCATGGTAAGTCCATTTTAGTTTATTTTTGTGAATAGAGAACAAACATTGGTAAGAAAATAAAATGTAGAGGGATGATTGATGATGAGGAATGATTAAAATTTTGAAATTGTTCAGCTATTTATGTGGCTGACTGTACAAATCCGTCATAGTTGTCCGAGTGTACTGCGTTTCAGGCAAGTGCAAACAAATTAGGCATAATTGTGTCGAGGGATAATCATTGCTCGTCAATCGATGCTCTATCTGAACCTCTGAGTGGGGTCACTTTACTGTGTAAGTATATAAAAAAATGGCTCTTCAACGACACTAACATTACAATGTTTACCGATTGTAATCGCTTCCTAGCCGATTCGGCCACGGCGGCCAATCTCAACAGAGATTAGCCAGGTAACCAGGAAATATTATAGTGCACTTGGTGCGGAATGCACAGGTGCACTCGCTATTCCTTCACTCTCATAGTCCGGTGAGACGGAAATTCGACATGACAAGAGATAGATCATGCGCAGGGCCAACGACTTCATGTGCTATCCGAGGCACGAGGGTTTCACACCGCCAACTTCCTGGCTCCGAGCTGTGACTGAGTAATTTTTAAAGTGGAGAAATCCACTCACTATGTTTTTTAGCCCGACCCGAGATTCGAACCTAGGACCTCAGCGAGCAAATCGTAATCACCGAGTCAGTCAGTCATTGTTTACCGATGAATTCGTACGTAAAGTTATCACCTACCCTGGATTCCTAAAGGTCAATTTTTAACCGACTTCCAAAAAAGGAGGAGGCTCCCAATTCGTGTGTTTTTAAGTGCCGGGGCGGCTTAACTTGTCAGCTTGGCGATAAAAAATGTATTTATTTTATTTCGAAATACCGTAAGGTAATACACAGTATAAGTATCATAAAGTGGTAGGTTATGCTATAGAGTCTTGTGTATTTTTTAATTTTTTTGCCGCGGAGAAAGAGACTTATTACTACCGCCCAGTGTTCAAGGGGAACGACTGAGCGGTTATGTTGGGTTCACCGTGCCTTACGACCCGACGTTGAGCCGCCCGGAAAGATGGAAAACGTCGGGCGACCGCCGGGCCGAGTCCCTAACCTATGTACACCGCACGGCATACCAACTAAAACTCCGCGGTGGCCATCTTCGGCGCATTAGGGACGGCTGCGGGCTTCCTCCGACTCACGTCTAAGTTGTCGTCCGCAACCGCCCAGAGTCTTGTGTATTGGTATTTAGAATTTACTCCAAAAAATTTTTATAAAAATAAGTGACAACGTATGGGCCCACATTTTTCACATAACTCGCCATGCGTGCAAGTAAACTCGCCATTGTATTTGTGAAATGTAAATCAGCTCTATAGATCAGCGTTGCAAATCGGCTACTAAAAATAAACTCGGGTTGTATGGTAAAAACACAGTCAGATTTCGTTTGTCTTTTAGATGTTTTTTTACTGTAGATATCTGAAAAATGAGAATCTGTTTGCTTTTTGGGTTACGCTAGTTTTTAGTCGATGAACTACGGTGCGAGGGTGTTGAGCCGTGTAATATCGTTCTATTTTGGCGTTATGTGGTGACACGGCTTTGTTGTGTGTCTGGGTCTGCGAAGCTGTTGATTTTTAATGCCAGGAGTCTATTATTCGTCGCTTAGAGCTCAATGTACTTACGATAGATTTGACCCTGTTCGTTTTTCGTATTATTTCTTTCATTACAAGGTATATAGTGTAAAATATATTTGTAAACATGGGTAAATATATCATGAACGCCAATATATATTTCTATGTGGTAGTATTTTTTCATATCCTAGGGCTACATCCATGCATGCATCAACCTGTGTAATAATTAAAATGTAAAATATGTAAAAAAATGGAAGTTCATGACAATTGATGATGAAAAAATTAAGCCCGGAGTTTCTTTCTTTTTCGGGTCGTCATCGCTTCGGTAGCTAGTGAAAGGCTGGTAGGTTAGCCAGACTAGGACCTTTATTATCGTTGCCCGCGAGGAACGTGGCGTTTCCTTTCCTTGTACCTAATGTTTAGATACTCTGCCTCGACTGCCTCGGTGGCGTAGTTGTATTACGTTATGATTAAAATGCTGAGGTCTTGGGTTCGATTCCCAGGTCGGGTGAAGTGATATTGGGTTTTAATTAAATTCCGTATTAGCCCGGAGTCTGGAATTTTAGCCCGATATGGCGATAAGCTCACCCCCTATCACATCACGGGACAACGGGGATACACGTGAAAAGTGAGTGCACTAGTTGCGGCTCTGCCTACCTGCCTTATTTAATTGGTAGATGTACCTTTGTAAATTTGTTATTCTCTATCTTGTCATGACTTGTTATGAGTGGTTTTTATATGCCTATACTGGATTAATAAATGATTTTACTTTATTTATTTTATTATATTTTATTTATTACAATACATTTCTGGGCTATAGAACTTATTTTCATTTTGTTGACGTTTGTTTTTAATATGGTTTTCCATACTGATTCCAAATGACTAGGCTGTATAAATTAGTTCTTTTGAAATCTAAAAGCCCCTTTGACACTTAAAGCGATAAAAATTGTTGCTAATTTCTCGTATGTTGGGCAGTCCTCAATGGCTTTACACGCGTGATTAACTTTTTTATTAATACCCAACGGCCGGCGAGGCTTTGACGCGATATCACTCAGCCAGGATGTTCACGGCTAATCCACTTCGCAACTTAATACGCTTGAATTGATGGAAAGATGGAAAGGGTGTTTTGATTTTGTTGGTCGATCAAAAGTGATAGCATTTTTTTTATAGCATGTTGTACCTCAAGATCAGAGGGCGTACCCAAGATGGCTTTATATAATCGTTAACACCAACAGAAAACTGTTTCTTTTTATTGCGTCGAATGACGAGACGAGTATGCCGTTCGCGTGATGGTAAGCGATACGACCACCCATAAACAGTAGCAACACCATTCAACACATTGACTTACAAAGTACTATGTGCCATTCCAATGCGCTCGTCATCCTGAGACTTTTTTTTTTTTTTAATAGGTCCACTAAACCAGCCGATAACACAATATACAAACATGCTTAAAAAGTAAACATCATAAACATAACTTTGTGCACGACTTTCTAGAAGTGAACACTGCAAGCATTAAAAGTAAAGTACTTAAGTTACACTGTTTGAGTACCCAAAGCTTATTAATAGCAAAAAATATTTAAGTTACGTGTTAAGCACAGAATCCATTATACCAAGCCTCTTAATCTGCGGAATTTGAACGTTAAAGATATCTAATTCTTGGTGAATTTTATTGTAGGACGTACACATACGCCACAGCGGTGAGTGGTGACCATAATTGGTTCGTCGTGCTGGCAAGTTGAAAGTCACTCTGTTATGGAGACGGCTGCTAGAACGAGGCACAGCAAATTTAAGTTTCATAAGCAGGTCGGGGCTATAAGATGTTAAGTCTCATTATGTCCAATAGTTACACTGGCTACAATGTCCTTCAAACCGAATAAAATAGTGCATGCACACTGCTGCTTGGCGGTAGAAATAGACATTGCAGTGGTACCCACCCAGACGGCTTCTTACGTATGAGAGGCCTACCACCAGTTTGTATGGGAATATAGTATGTTATCGATAAGTCTATCCCCGGGTCAGGTAAAGTAATATTGAGTTTTTCTATTTAGTATCAGCCCGGAGTCTAAAATTTGTGCATGATATAGGCCCGTACCCTATCACATTATGGGACGGAATACACACGGCGAAAAGTGGTTGCACTAGTGGCGCCTCTGCCTACCCCTTCGGGGATAAAAAAGGCGTGAGTGTGAGTGTGTGTTAAGGCTATCGCTAGGATGTGTTGTACTCATACATAACATTTTTTCACATAGAATTTTTTTCTTCTACGGTCTCAGAACAGAATAGATATTGATGTGGTTATCGAGATTTGTCTTCACTAAAGCCGGGTTGTTTCAACCGTGTTCAGGTGAAGTTAAGGCTCTTATTAGATTATCAAATAGGCCAGTCGACTACGTTTTTAAATACATTTATCAAAAATTTATGTCATCCAAAATCTAACGGAAAAACAATTTAAAAAATTGCGGCAATAATTATTAGTAAGTTATAAAGTTTTGAAATTATTTGAATCCGGGCTTTTTTACGCTAATGCATAACAAAATTTTATAAAAAAAATTTTTGCGCCCAGCTTCGTCTGTGTGAGAGCTCTTCCGTAGTAAAAGTCACAACTTAATTTTCCAAGTAAATTAACTTATATGTTAAAACAAGCTTTATTCCATTTGTGCAATCAATTTCACTTAAATCTGTTCGGCTGTTTTTGTATTTACTTCCAACCTACATCCCAATATCTGTAACAACTTGCATTCGTATTTTTTTACGGTACGATAAAAATGTTATTTATTACTTTTGTTACCTAAATATCTTCAAGGCTGAAAGTAAGAGATAGAGTGAGGAATAGCGTTATAAAAGAAATATGTGGATTGAAAGAAGATGTAGTGACTAAGATTGAGAAAGGAATGCTTCGGTGGTTTGGCCACATTGAAAGGATGGATGAAAGGAGAGTAACGAAAGACATTTATGTCGCGAAGGTGAATGGTAGTGTCGGACGGCCACGTCCTAGACGTACCTTCATGGACCAAATTGACGACCTCTTGAGGAAGGGCCAAATAAGGAGTTCTCGTAACCGACGAGCATGTATGAAGAGACTGATGACTGTGGAAGAAGCGAAAGAGGTATGCTTGGATCGTAGCACTTGGCGCTCCATAGACTCTGCCTACCCCAATGGGAGAAAGGCGCGAGTTTATGTATGTATGTATAACTTCAAGTCATTATAATCACAATATACTCTTCCGAGTCTGCACATAAACTCAACAAATTTCAACTTCAAATGTTATTTAAATTTAGAGCAATATTTGTAAATCATAAAACGGCAACAAACTTCTCAAGTGGCTTTTAAGATGGTCCGAAACAAACTTTATCGTACAATAGTAAACGAATTAACATAACTTTGGGGGCGCAAAACTTTCCACATAAATAAGGATTGTGGGAATCTCGATAACTTTTAAACAGTTATAAAAACATGGATCATCGACTTACTGTGTAAAATGGTTGGTTAGTAGAACAAATTTACGCCCGCGAAAGAATAATGCGAAGTTTGTAATTATAATTCCATGTTGACTCCTCAAGCCCCGCTACGGACGTGGGCGTCCGAGTATATAGGGTTTCCCCATACTTCTAATAATATTATATAAGCGGGGTTTGACGGGTTAATTTGTTATGATATACATAATTCATTACGTAACGTACGTAAAGAAAATTAAACATAGTCTAAACATTTCGTATTTAAAAAAAAATGACAAAAGGAACTCTTTACATAATGAAATTGACAATGACTGAAATGAATGCCACACTACGCTGCGCCTGTACTATGGTGGCCATAAGTAAACATTTACATAATATTATATTTATTTAAAAAAGGTATATTAAAGAGGTCGATAGCATTGTTGGGAATGGAACGGTCTACTGAGATAATGTCCGGAGGTTCACCCAACGCACACACCTCTGACATTTCTAAGTTACGTGTGTATTGTTAATCAATTAATTACTTAGTGGTGGTAGGTCTTTCATATGTAAGAGTCCGTCTGTGTGGGTACCACCGCAATGTCTATATTCTACCGCCAAGCAGCAGTGTGCATGCACTGTTATGTTTCGGTTTGAAGGGCATTGTAGCCAGTGTAACTACTGGACATAATGAGACTTAACATCTTATGTCTCAGGATGACGAGCGCAGTGTAATGCCACACAGTACTTTGTAACTCAAGGTGCTGGATGGTGTTGCTACTGTTTATGGGTGGTCGTTTTGCTTACCATCAGGCAAACGGCATGCTCGTCTCGTCATTCAATGCCATAAAAAAAAAATATCGTTTGCTTTAACGTTGAAGGAAAGCATCGAAAGGAAACTTTACATACCTGAGAATCCTCCATAAGAATCTCGGAGTATGTGATGTCTGCCAAACAAAAGCCCAACCCCTCTCAGTAGTAGAGAGGTCCGTGCTCATCAGTGGGCAGTATATAATACAGGGCTGAATGCATTGCATTGAAGTATATTTAATTTATTACGAAATTTTGTACCCGTTTACTGTTTAGCTACATTTGTCGTACGAAATTGCAATGGTCTGTTATTAACCATGCTAACAATAAATATTTCTTGGGTACAATCCGAAGATACCAGTGTAGTAACAATACAATTTAATTTAAATGTTGAAGACGCTTGTGTTTTATTTATCAACAATCACAATGAATTTATGAGCTCTCAACTTCAAATATGTAGAGTCAGCATAAAAGAATCATGTATGCCAAGCATAAATTAAATTCTGATGCCTCTTTGAATATGATGTCATCAAGGAAATTGTATAAAGACAACCTACTGTAAACAGGTGGTCCATTTAAAGGCGAATGTCGCTCAAAAAATTGGTATAAAGTAATAATGGAACATAATATATCTTAAACCTTTTTTGTAGTGTCATTATATGTCAGACGAGATTTTTCTCGCCGCTCCGCCTGCGTAAAGAAGTTTTTTCGGTATAAAGTTCTGGTTTATATTTTCCCTGGATAAAAAGTAGTCTATGTCCTTCCCAGGATCTCAAACTATCTCCATACCAAATTTCGTCGGTTAAGAAGTTCCAGAGATTACTTCCTACAAACAAACTCACAAACATTAGTTCTTTATAATGTGTGTATAATATACGTTTTGCAAGTAATAGCGTGGAATACAATCTATCAGTTCCCTTCGTTTACCCTGAAGGTTTTCATATACGAAATAATGAAATCGTGTATTCCAAAATAATTAAATTAGTTTTTGTAAGGTTAGCACAATGCGATGCTTGACGCAGTGTTTCGTAGTGCTTAATCAGCGTTTTTGCCAACTCTACCCCAAGCTGGGTGGAATCGACAAAATTAATTCATTGTTTGTCACGTATTTGTGTTTGCATTTTCTTTGCGTCTTTTATTATGTTAAAACTATGTTTTACCCGCGTGTTTCTGTGTTTCAATTTGTATTGGGTATAAAAAGTAGCAGTTAAGTTATATGCGTATTTTAGTTAGGGTTATGAAAAATGCTTATTTCTGTAAGTGTTAATGTAAGACAGGCAAAACTATATAAAAAAATTATACCGAATTTTCTCCTCTTAGGAATTCATATGTAATAGTAAATTATTTTTGTGATTGATTTATTCGTGCTACTACACTAACTAGCACGAATATAATATTACATTTTGTACGAATGGGTTAATTTTCCTATTAAAACGTGCGCCGAAAACTCATATTTGTGTTGTAAGTTTAATTTTGGATGAGTTACTTAAATAACTGTCAGTAATAAATTAACTTAATTTATTACTGACAGTTATTTCAGATTTGCACTCGTATCGATGACGTTTAGGGAACTTTTGAAACTTTTACACGGACTGGATAATTATTTAAACATACTTTCGAAAAAGGTGGTTCTCAATTTGTGTGTTATATTACGAAGCAGTTCTTTTCTGTATGATGTAGAGCTGATTTTCAATCGTCATATTAAATACATAAAATATATATCTTCCTGAATATAAAGTGTCGAAGTTGGTATTTTCTTGTAAGATTGACTTTTATATGTGCTTTAAAAATGGGTCGGTTAATCGTAGTATATTTATAATTCTTAGAAGAAATATGAAAAAAATAAATCAAAAGTTATTTCCTTTTTTATGATGTGGGGATAAACGAGCATATGGTTCAACTGAGATCATGGCATACCTTATATTGACCTACTCAATAGGAGTATTTAGAAGTCATCTAAAATGAGAATAATAAAAGAATTATCAAACTGCTCGTCAGTAACTAGTACACAATACTTTGTTAATATTCCAAGAGCTGGCAGCGAAATTTGGTAAGGTGCTTTAGGCACTACCAAACATTGAAAAAATTGTATTTTATGAATAGGAGAATCTCAAATGGTGAGTCGGGCAGGGCAATTGCGGTTATTTTGGAACTGCGCAGTATATAGAAAGTGTAAAAAAATCTACCCAAAAAATATGTTTTAGGCAACTTGGAATAACTTGTATTTTATACTTTAGAATATATAAACTCATTTGCAAAAAAAACGGGCACCTAAGCAATGAACCATTTCAAATGTTACTTTTGGTTTGTTTGATAATTATAGGTAGTTTTACTTTCACAATTTTGTAAATTAATAAGCAAATAATCGTTTTCGTCAGTATTATCATAAAATTTTGATAAAATTTATGGGTTTTAATGCTAAAGTTCACTAGTAGTGTATGCTCGCTAGTAGTGCATATGCTCGTGAAGTAAAAGTTAACAAAGATTTTTGTTTGTTTTTTCTTTAATAAAGTAAAAGCAGATAAATGTTTAGTATCGAGTGTGACCCTCTCTAGCTGAAATCACAGCTTGAATTCGTCTGGGTATGCTAGCGAGGATATCCCGGATACTTGCTTGTGGAATACGTTCCCACTCCGCGGTAATCACATTCTTCAGCTCTCTGATGGTTTGCGGAGCCGGTTGTACTGATCTCACGCGTCGTTTCAGAACGTCCCAGACATGCTCTATAGGATTGAGGTCGGGACTTCGAGCTGGCCAATCCAAACGACGAATGCCGACCTCTTGCACATACGCTTCCACATCGCCAGACCGGTGGGCGCGAGCGTTGTCGTCCATAAAAATTGAGTCTTCGCCTAAAGCGGCCAATGCGGGTTGTGCATGAGGAATAAGAACTTCCGTTATGTATCGATGTCCAGTCAGTGAGCCGTTTTCAATGAAGATTAACTCTGTACGATCCATTGAATTTATTCCTGCCCAAAACATAACAGAGCCCCCACCGTAAGGTGTGATTTCTTCAAAACAAGCCTCTGCAAAGCGTTCTCCTCGTCTTCGTAGCACTCGCCGACGTCGATCTTCACCGAACAGAGATATCCTGGCTTCATCGGAGAACAATACCCTATTCCAGTCTTCTTGAGTCCATGACTCACAATTTCGAGCAAACCTAAGCCTGGCAACTCTGTGCTCACGGAGTAACTTAGGGCCGCGGGCCGGGCGATGACTGCGTATATTGGCCGCGAGCAGCCTCCTCCTGACCGTCCATAGACTAATATGCACATTTCTTACTTCTTCGAGGTTGTTCTTAAGGTCCACATACGAAGACTTGCGATTTCTCAATGCGCGACTCACAAGAAAACGATCATCCCGTGGTTGGGTACATGGTTTTCTTCCAGAACCAGGCCTTCTCTCGACGGAACCGGTGTCTTGATACCGCTGCCAGGTCCTTTGAACCGTCGAGCGACTCACACTTAGCCTCTGAGCCACGAAGCATTGGCTGCAGCCCTCTTCGAGCAGAACAATAATTTTGGTAGCTTTTACCACTTTTTCTAACATTATTGAGACAGCTAAACAGCAATAAATGAAGCTTTGACAATTAAGAATATGAAATAAATTCATAAAAATTTACTAAAAGTTATGAAAACCGATATTATCTTTTGGAACTTCGCACCAAAAATGTAGGATAAAAAGTGGTTTTCTGTAAAAACGTGCATCAAACGAAAATTTTAATTTAGAACGTACTGTTTTAAACACCACGGCATTTTTAAAACCGGCCAGTAACATGTACAAGTGATTGAAATCATTTTGGTACCGTATTTTTTTAAAAAAGAATTAAAATCCAAACCGCCCGTTTTTTTTGCAAATGAGTGTATAATCCAGGTATAAACATGCCAGACCGTTTTGTCGGTTATAAAGTACAACCCGACTGACCTGAATGTACTTAATCAGTATACGCCAAAAATATGTTTTAGGCATTCTGATTATTTTTACAGCTTGTTTATTGATTAATATTGAAGCATAATATGCGCAAACCGCCAGAAGTTTTTTTTTTATGGCATTTTTTTTAAATTTTAGTCGCATTCATTTAAAATCTTTATTTGCTCCAGGGAGATCTATATAACCGTTTAATTTATTAGTGGTAGGTGTCTTTTATGTAAGAGTCCGTCTGGGTGGGTACCACCGTAATGCCTATTTCTACCACCAAGCAGCAGTGTGCATGCACAGCTGTGTTTCGGTTTGAAGGACATTGTGGCCAGTGTAACTACTGGACATAATGAAACTTAACATCTTATGTCTCAGGATAACGAGCGCAGTGAAATGCCACAAAGTAGGTACTTTGTAACTCAAGGTGCTGTGTGGTGTTACTACGGTTTATGGGCGGTCGTATCGCTTACCATCAGGCGAACGGCATGCGCGTCTCGTCATTCAATGCCATAAAAAAAAACTTCTGGCGGTTTGCGCATATTATGCTTCAATATTAATCAATAAACAAGCTGTAAAAATAATCAGAATGCCTAAAACATATTTTTGGCGTATACTGATTAAGTACATTCAGGTCAGTCGGGTTGTACTTTATAACCGACAAAACGGTCTGGCATGTTTATACCTGGATTATATATATTCTAAAGTATAAAATACAAGTTATTCCAAGTTGCCTAAAACATATTTTTTGGGTAGATTTTTTTACATTTTCTTTATATTGCGCAGTTCCAAAATAACCGCAATTGCCCTGCCCGACTCACCATTTGAGATTCTCCTATTCATAAAGTACTATTTTTTCAATGTCTGGTAGTGCCTAAAGCACCTTCCCAAATTTCGCTGCCAGCTCTTGGAATATAAGGGCGACCACTGTATTTGAATAATTATTTATGTTTCTTTATTTTGTTCTCATGTAAGTGACATTCTACATCTTTTTGAGAATAAATTTTCTTTAGCCTTAGAATAAAATCATGTTATTTTTGTCGATTGCTTTGTGCCACATCCCACGAAAGAGTGCTTTTAAATTTTCATATTTTATGAGATTCTTATATCTTCTGGTATATTTATTTGCAGTAAAAATCAATCTATTGCAATGGGCTTTAAGCACTTGTTGGGTTTTCACATTATATTATTAACTATTTAGATCTGCGTAATTTTAGTCCCATTAAGAAGATTATCGGCTGACTGGCTCGGTGGCGTAGTTGTATTAAGGTACGACTACAATGCTGAGGTCTCGGGTTCGATTCCCGGGTCGGGCAAAGTGATATTGAGTTTTTCTATTCAGTATCAGCTCGGAGTCTGGAATTTGTGCCCGATATGGCGATAGGCTAGCCCCCTATCACATCATGGGACGGAATAACGGCGAAAAATGGGTGCACTAGTTGCGCCTCTGCCTACCCCTTCGGGGATAACAGGCGTGAGTGTATGTGTGTGTGTATGTGTAAGAAGATTATCGGAGTTATATCTAAGGTTCAAAGAACTCATGAATTCAATTTCACCTTGTCTATTTGATGCTACGTAGAGTGATATAAGTAAAATGGTTGGCAGTAGATGAAAAACTAAAGCCCAAGACTATTTTCAGATTCATTATCTTTATGTACATATTATTGCATTTTATTATGAAGATCATATGGAATTCAGTCATCATTGTGTCTACAATTAGACGAAACAATGAAAATGAGGACAAAACTATTTAATGATATCACAACCATAACATAACTGGGCAGTAGTTTTGATTCAAGAATTCCTAATAGAATGTTTAATATGTTATTTTATATTAATTTTTTTTAAAGTAGTTATTAATTACAACACAATATAAGTATTATAATATTATTTGTTTTGTATTAATTGTAACTTCGGCGCTTTAGAAAAACGGTCTATTTATTTTTTATTGGTTTATGTATATACCAGCCGTTGCAAATCAGGACCTTATACCATATTTAGGGCCCTATTTCTATATTATATGCCAATGGAGAATGTGTCATACTAACAAGTAGCAAGACTGGTATGGTTTCCCTGGGACTCTATATGTTTAGGGGCAGTACAAACTTACCAGCAGGTAAACAATTCACGCATTCGCACCCCGTTAACATAGAAACTCTTAGCGCCCTGCGCCCTAATTCAGTACAATTTCGATTTATTTAAAAACATTGGTACTTTGTGACAATGTGTGACAATTATAAGATAATTGGACCTACTTACGTCAACGGGAACCGATCCATAAACCCATAAAATTGAACTTAGTCATAAAAATAAATCACAAGTACTAGCAGATTTATTATATTGTCCAAATACCCCAGTGGTTACTTTATATTACTCGTATGATTCAGGTCTATTCAGTCTGTTCCATAAAATGATGAACCCTAAACCAAGATATATTGAAATGCGACCACTTCGCGACCCTTTTTTACTAAATAAAGAAGGAATTAAAGAAATACGATCACAATTTTAGAGAAATCAGTGTACATACATAAAAAAGTACAAACACACGAGTGCCAAATGCCAAACATTTCATATCAACCAACTAGTTGTAACAAAAAATTTTTTTAGTTAAACATCAACGAGTAGAAAATATTTTGGTGTACGTTGGTTCCCGTTTGCGAAAGTAGATTCAAGGTCCAATTGTCTAAGGGTATGGCTATTTTTTATTTTAAAATAATTTGTATTCAATACAAACTAGAACTTCATAAAAAATGCTGATCACTGCTTGATCTTGATTGCATGATCGGATGCTTATTAAATATTGGTCTTTCCAAAACTTAGAACTCCAATTTAGCACTGCGTCATGACCTAATTATATTTTTTCATCAGGCTTCGACGAGGTGACTGCTCATCCGACGGTAAATGAACGACCGTCGCCCGCTGACGTCGAAGCTTAGCGTAAAAATTTTTTTTTAAACGTAGTACACAAGGTTGTTAAAGACAAATACGATATGTCGATACGTGACGAAAAACGTAGTTTTATGAAACGATATTCGATATATCGAATATTAGAATAAGTAATAACCTAATAATATGAGAACAAAATGTGAATGATGTTAAAACAAATTATTGCTACAGGATAACTATAACATGATTAGCAACATAGAAACGCGAAATCATAAAAACTGCCGTTGGAGGTAAATAATATGATTCGGGGACAACGCAAATGCATGACTATGTTCAAATATTGTTAATAGTGGCACATGACTAGATACCACGATAGGTCCATGTTTGGAGAACTGATAACATCATGAGTAATCATTTGTTTACATACATTTGCCAGATGCCAAGTTTATGTAAGGTGCATCGATACCTTTACATTATACACTTATGTAATTGTATCACCATTTTCTAATAAATGCGCCGGTGTCACTAATTCATATAGTTCTAATGCCAACCTATTATAGACTTTCGTCGGAGGAGATCTCTCGCTGCCGGCCGTGGTATCTGCCATGGTTGGCGGCTGGAGGTCTTGGCGAGCGATGGCCGACGATGGCGACCGGTGCCTCGTGCCCAGTGGTTTGGGGGCATTTAGAGAGTTCCCCCCACAGTATTCCCTGCCTGTCGTAAGAGGCGACTAAATAGGGCTTCAAGAGAGTCACGGGGCGAGCAGCAGGGGGCTACTCAGTCCAATTTAAGCGACTCCGAGGTGGACGACAATGCGGGTGGTCGGTCTCCCGTTGTCGTAGACGCCAGAGGCGTACTTTAGAGTGTGGGGGCATCTTAGCCCCCTTGTATAGAGAAGGGCCGCAACGGCATCGCGCAGGGACGGTCCCGTGCAGCTATCTTAGTGCAACAAGATACCCCAGGGCCGTCTCGTATGCGCCGAAGAAGGCCATCGCGAGTTTTGGTTGGTATGCCAGTGTAGAGTGTACATAGTGTTAGGGACTCGGTCCAATGCTCGCTCGGATGATGCTATACTCCCGAGTGTCGACATCGGGCTGTAAGACTGTGTAAAACCAACATAACCGATCCACTCACCCCCAGTGGTGGTAGCAATAACGCGTTTTTTCCCCGCGTAAAAAAAAGCCTATTATAGACTTTCTACGGTGATGACCAAAGTATGGAATTAGATTTCTTTGTTTAGCCTATTTCCATTTCAAAGAAGGAAAATAATAAAATGAGATCTAATATCTCAGGTTGATAAGCACAGAGCTATGCTATACACAGTTAATTGTAATAAAATTTCTGGTTTGAAATACTGCTGATAAATTTTATTTTATACGATTTTAAAATACTTACATAATATATCTGATCCTAGAACCCTTATTACATTTGTAGGTAACCAAGTTTTGTTTATGCGATCTAGCTCGGTTGGGCAGCGTTCGGAAAACAGAGCAAGGTCTTCTCGTCCAAAATACTTTAGTAAGGTGCTAAAAGATAACATTGTATAGATTTTGATATTGACACTTGGTAAATAAAAATTCGAATTATTGGAATTGTAATTGGATTCAGTTAAATATTGTATTAAGAACCTGAAGACAAAAGTCTTCAATCAATGTGTGTTACCAGTGATGTAATACGGCACTAAGACGTGGCCTCTGACAATGGCCCCCTAAGACGGCTCACGGACACTCAGAGAGCTATGGAGAGTGCCATGCAAGGTTTTTCTCTACGCGATGGAATCAGAAATGAGGAGATCCGTATAAGAACGAAACGATTAGCAAGCTGAAGTCGCAGTTGGCACGGCACATATTTCGAAGAACTGACGGCAGATGGGGCAAAAAGTTCTCGAGTGGAGACCACGTACTGGCAAGTGCAGCGTCCGACGTCCACCTGAAAGGTGGACAGACGACTTGGTAAAGGTCACAGGAATACGCTGGATGCAGGCCGTTTTTGACAGGTCCGTCTAAAAATCTTTGGGAGATGCCTTTGTTCAGCAGTGGACGTCATGTGGCTGATGATGAACTTTTGGCGCCGGTTCCGTGTGCATGGAAAACCTTTCGTAGTAAAAAAGTACCACTGGGCACTTTCTCGGTATAAAAGAAGTGTAAATCCAGAATTTGATTGATATTTACATTAAACTGCGGTGGCGGAGCTATATTGGCTGCCCAATGCGATCACCGCTCTGAGGTCACGGGTTCGAATTCCCAGTCAGGACAAGTGATTTCGGAGTTTTTCTGGTCAGTATCAGCTCGGAGTCTAGATTTTGTGTCCGATATGGCGATAGGCTCACCACCTCATCGTGGGAATGAATACACAGGCGTAAACTGGGCTCTCTGTCCCTACCCCTTCTGGTATAAAAGACGTGACGTGTGTTTGTGGTATTGAACATCTAAAGCTTAGTAAGAAACAAGACTCAAAAATTATATCTAAGTCAAGGAAGTATCAGGGAAGTCGTATACGAATCGATTTCCAATATATTGCAAATCGGGCACTAAATATACCTCCTTAAGTAAAGTAGGAAGATTATTATGACAAGATTTCACGGGTCGCTCGTAGTGCGAACTGGCGATAACCTTTTTAGTGCGATGTAACACCCTATCCTCGTTTATCAGTCCTTTTGTGTTTCGGATTATTTTTCTTAAAAAAAGCAAGTATCACTTATTTAAACGTAAATGTAATAATATTGTTTCAGTCGTTTATATTCATTTAGGTTTTTTTTCATGAATTTAGCGCTTGTTTCATAATATCTGAGTAAACGTTAATTGTCGAGTATAAGACGACCAAATTTCAAAGTCAAGCTCTCGGATACATGGCAAGTAAAAAAGTGCATTCGGCATGAACTGTTTTATACCTTAACTTACAACATTGACTTGAATATTATGTCACAGGCCGTTAGAGAAATATAAAACATTAGGGTATTGATTCAAAGTGCATTAATCAATATTTTTTTGTTATACGGCGTCGGCCGTCCACCTGAAAGGTGTACCGATGACTTGGTAAAGGCAGCAGGAACGCGCTGGATGCGGGCCGCTTTTGACAGGTCCATCTGGAAATCTTTGGGGGAGGCCTATGTTCAGCAGTAGACGTCACATGGCTGCTGCTGCTGATGATGATGATGATGATGATGACGGGCTTGGTAAAATGGCCCCAACGCAGCTGATGCTAAGTGAAGAGGGATTAGATTTTCGACTAACGAGGGATGATTATCTGTCGTCAGACACAATTATGCAGGCCTGTGCGAACCGGATATACACTGGCTGATCCTGCAACGCACGCTTACTATGGCAGGTTTTAACAGCTTATCGTTGCTTTGCATGAATAACCGCACAATCCAAAGCAAGCAAATATTACAGGACAGCCATTTGAAAATTATAAAAAAAGATTTTTGTTGTAACTTTGTAATTATTGAAAATACATAATTTTTTTTTAAATTTATTGTAAGAGTAGCAACAGCTTTTTACAATATATCTTAACTAGCTTTTGCCCGCGGCTCCGCCCGCGTTAAAAAGTTTTCCGGGATAAAAATCCCGCTTCATGTTTTCCCGGGATAAAAAGTAGCCTATGTGTTAATCCAGGACACGATCTACCCGTGTTCCAAATTTCATCGCAATCCGGTTAGTACTTTTTGCGTGAAAGAGTAACAAACATTCATACATCCATACATTCTCACAAACTTTCGCCTTTATAATCTTACTAGCTGTTGCCTGCGGCTCCGCCCGCGTTAAAAAGTTTTTCCAGGGAAAAGTCCCGCTTTATACTCTTCCGGAATAAAATCAGCTACCTCCCAATTAAAGTCCCGTCAAAATCGGTCCAGCCATTTCAGAGATTAGCCGGAACAGACAGACAAAAAAAAAAAAATATTTTGGTGTATGTACCGTATATATATTCATTGGATAAAGATTAATATTATTACGTTGATACAACTCTTAACAAATAATGCATTAATTTCGACCAAATTTGATTACCATAAAAACAGTTCTAGTGAGTTAATCTTAAAAGATAGACACATACTGTCGCGGACATTTTTTTAGATAATTTAAAGAGGAATAATTCTTTCGTACATATATTTTTGGTATCTTGAACCGTTTTCGCAGCGCACGCAATGAAAGCCCTCAAGGATGAATAATTTTCCCCGCTTTTTTCACATTTTACATTATTTCTTCGCTCCTAATAATTGCACCGTGATGTTATATAGCCTAAAGCCTTCCTCGATAAATGGTCTATTCAACACAAAAAGATTTTTTCAATTCGAACCAGTAGTTCCTGAGATTAGCGCGTTCAAACAAACAAACAAACAAACAAACTCTTCAGCTTTATAATATTAGTATAGGTTATTATTAGTAGGATTGAAAGCCCGATGCACGATTCTTGCGTTTACTATATTATTGGTGTAGGTACATAGTATTTAATGTCAGACGTTGAGTTATGATGACTAGATAAATAGGCCACAGGAACACGCTGGATGCAGGCTGCTTTTGATATGTTCTTCTGGATATATTTAGAGGGAGGCATTTGTCCAGCATAGACTTCAAGTGGCTAATCTGTTTCTGAAAGTATGTATTACATTTAGAAAATTACGAATTCGCTTAATGTATAAGCAAAAATATTTTCCTCTTTAATTTTATCAGAGATATTAAGGTACATAACCGCTGCTTTTCTCCAATAAACACACACACACACACACTCGTTTACGCCTTTTATCCCCGAAGGGGTAGGCGGAGGCGCAATTAATGCACCCACTTTTCGCCGTGCGTATTCCGTCCCATGATGTGATAGGGGTCGAGCCTATCGCCATATCGGGCACAAATTCCAGACTCCGGGCTGATACTGAATAGAAAAACTCAATATCACTTTGCCCGACCCGGGGATCGAACCCGAGACCTCAGCTTTGCAGTCGTATTGTAATACAACTACGCCACCGAGGCAGCCAGACAGGCAGTACAGAGATGTAGTTTACAATTAATAGCGTCGCGGAACAAAAACAAATACAGTAATAATTTAAATTTAAAAATCAGTAAGATTAAACTATTTTAACGGATTTTATCGCGGTTTTTTATTTTATTTTTCTCCCGACGTTTCACAGAGACCGAGTGAAACCAGCCACAGTTGATCGTGTCCCAGTTGTATTACCTTATGTAAGAGGAGTCACCGACAAGATTGGCTACATCCTGAAGCGTGCTTCCATAAAAACTTATTTTAAGCCGCCTAAGAAGATAAGTCAATTTTTACCACCTGTCAAGTGCCATATACCTCTACAAGAACCGGGCGTATACAAGATAGATTGCGACTGTGGCCTCTCTTATATTGGTCAAACAAAAAGACATATAGGGACCCGCGTAAAAGAACATATAGCTGATGTTAAACACCGACGCTCTACGAAGTCTGCAGTAGCTGAGCACTCAGAAGAAGGCTCCAACCATTACCTTAGATTTGACAAGCCACAAATCCTTGCCAAAGAACACCGATTCCTGCCTAGGATGATTCGCGAGGCTATTGAAATCAAAAAACATCCCAATTTCAATAGAGAAGATGGTTGGAAACTTGCACCAGCCTGGGACCCGGTAATACATCTAATTAAATCGGGCCCCAAAATACCTGCTGCCAGACCTCAAGACATTGTGAGCTCTTTCTGCGTAGACCGGACCGCAAACAATGACTAACATCTTAAATTGTATAAATGTAAATTGAAGGTAGCTTTGTAATACTAACTTTTCGGACCACCTACACCTCAGTCCGCCCCGTGACCACGAAGTGCTGAAAAGCCTTCGAAACGTCGGGAGAAAAATAAAATAAAAAACCGCGATAAAATCCGTTAAAATAGTTTAATTTCAATGTCTAACATTCGCGTAAACATAAGGAATCATTATGCAAACCAGTACGGACTGGAAATTGCCAACAAAATACGCCGGTTGGAGAATTTGAAAACCAAGCGCGCAAGAATCAGTACATCTTTGAATTTCTTGAAGAGATGCCGTGACCATAATCTCATCCCTACGTGTGTCAAGATATCACCAAAGAAAAACATACGAGGGAGCGCTAAAATTCTAGACCAGGCGAGTACAAAACTATTACGAGCTGCCATACACGAAACTCGATCCGACCTCCGCTACATAAATAATTGTGTTGAGATTTTGTCCAATGTGCTAAAGACAGAGTTATCAGGATTTGATTTTAATAATTGCATTAATATACTTAACAAGCGCGAAACATCTAAATATAATGAATGCAAAAATAAACACATAATTAAATATGACAAATTACGTTCAAAATCAAATACCAAAAAACTTAATAACACCGAGTGTAGGAATGGAACGCGCGCGACCATAGATTATACACACTCTTGCGCAAACCATAAACAACGCGCGGTGATAAATCTGTCAAAACAAACATTGGACGAAAACGCGGTTCAGGTGTTATCGAAAGGCTTAAATTTTGCTGTAACACCACGAAGGATGCCGTATGAAGATATTATCTGCAACGTTGAGAATAGTCTCTTCAAAAATAATTTAAAAAAGGAAGATTCGGAGGCCATACGCCAAGACATTTCGTCAATATTGCGTCAAAACAAAGTGCCGAAACCAAATCTCCCAAAACATCAATACATCGCTTTAAAGAACTTGCGATCAATGAAGGACATAATAATTCTCCGTGCAGATAAAGGGAATGCGACAGTAGTAATGGATACGTCGGATTACAACAACAAAATGGAAGAACTTTTATCGGATGTAAGTACTTATAAAATAGTCAAAACAGACCCGACTAACAAAATATTAAAGACTACTAGCTCTTTAATCAAGAATCACTCCGATAAGTTAAATCTAGACGTAGACTTACTCGTTCCATCGTGTGCAAAACCGCCTAAACTGTATGGGTTACCTAAAATTCACAAGGCAAATGCTCCGCTGCGTCCCATTGTGAGTCAGATTGACACACCAACCTACAGACTGGCTCAGCACGTAGCTAAAGTGCTTTCACCACTCAGAGGAAACACTAGAGCTTCTGTGAAGGATTCATACCAATTTGTCAGCGACATTAAACACCTTAAATTAGCTGACAATGAAACAATGGTCAGTTTTGATGTCCAGTCACTTTTCACAAGTTTACCAGTACAAGACTGCATTAAAATTGTTTCTAAGAGGTTAGCAGAAAATAACATCCCTGTTGAATATACAGAATTACTCCAACATTGCCTCACATCTGGCTATATGTTGTGGAATGATCAGTTCTATGTACAAGTTGAGGGGGTAGCAATGGGCTCACCTGTATCTCCAGTTGTCGCCGATATCTTCATGGAAGACTTCGAGGAGACAGCCCTGAACACAGCCCCGGTCTCACCAAGGTTTTACAAACGGTACGTAGATGATACTTTCACAATATTACCATCTGACAAAGTAACTGCATTTTTAAATCATCTCAACTCCATAAATAATAAAATTCAATTTACCATGGAGTTGGAACAGGATAACTCTCTTGCTTTCTTAGATGTCTTAGTCATCCGTAATCCTGATCAGTCCCTAAGCCACACTGTATATAGGAAACCGACCCATACTGATAAATACCTGAACGGTGAATCTCATCACCATCCAAAACAGTTAGCTACCGTGGGCAAATCTTTGTTTCAGAGAGCACAAGGAATCTGTGACGAGAAACACCTGGCTGCTGAGCTACAACATGTCAAGCAAGTACTGCGAGACAACAAGCTCCAAATTCCACGCCGCCGTCACAGAGACCGAGTGAAACCAGCCACAGTTGATCGTGTCCCAGTTGTCAGTAGAAGAGGAGTCACCGACAAGATTGGCTACATCCTGAAGCGTGCTTCCATAAAAACTTATTTTAAGCCGCCTAAGAAGATAAGTCAATTTTTACCACCTGTCAAGTGCCATATACCTCTACAAGAACCGGGCGTATACAAGATAGATTGCGACTGTGGCCTCTCTTATATTGGTCAAACAAAAAGACATATAGGGACCCGCGTAAAAGAACATATAGCTGATGTTAAACACCGACGCTCTACGAAGTCTGCAGTAGCTGAGCACTCAGAAGAAGGCTCCAACCATTACCTTAGATTTGACAAGCCACAAATCCTTGCCAAAGAACACCGATTCCTGCCTAGGATGATTCGCGAGGCTATTGAAATCAAAAAACATCCCAATTTCAATAGAGAAGATGGTTGGAAACTTGCACCAGCCTGGGACCCGGTAATACATCTAATTAAATCCCGATTTAATTTTGGGGCCCGCCCCAAAATACCTGCTGCCAGACCTCAAGACATTGTGAGCTCTTTCTGCGTAGACCGGACCGCAAACAATGACTAACATCTTAAATTGTATAAATGTAAATTGAAGGTAGCTTTGTAATACTAACTTTTCGGACCACCTACACCTCAGTCCGCCCCGTGACCACGAAGTGCTGAAAAGCCTTCGAAACGTCGGGAGAAAAATAAAATAAAAAACCGCGATAAAATCCGTTAAAATAGTTTAATTTCAATGTCTAACATTCGCGTAAACATAAGGAATCATTAATCAGTAAGATTTTTTTAAGCACATCTAAATTCATAATAATATGTTCATGTATTCACGTAACAAGTGATATGATATATTTTTTATCGAAAACTTGGCAAAGTAGCAGCGATTCTAAATATATTAACCATTGCCGCAACAAAAAAGTCTCTGGAATTCCCTTAGTGCTGATCGATAACTCAAATTCTTTTAAAAAAAACTATTTGTATCATTGGGTATTACTTGCAGTTGTAACTATGGCGTTTTGTAAAATATTTATGTTTTTTATGATCACGCTCACTCTATGATGGGACGAAATAAACATGGCGAAAAGTGGGTGCACTAGTTGAGATTCTGTCTACTGCTTCGGGATAGAAGGCATCAGTTTGTGTGTGGATTCTAACGTGACAACAAATTTCACGTGGGCATGTAAGTTATCTTTTTGCTCGGTAAATATATATTACACACACACCTTACGCCTCTTTATTCCCCGAAGGGGTAGCCAGAGGCGCAACTAAATGCAACCCACTTTACGCCGCGAGTATTCCGTCGCATGATGTGATAGCAACCCTATCGTCATATCAGGCACAAAGGACAATGGCAGGTCTCCATACATGATTTTAGTTGATGTAAATGTGCAGCGTTTAGAAGTAAAAAAAATATATAACAATTCAGCAGCAATGCTTAAACAATTTGGTATCAAGATTGTTAGTGAAAAAAGTCTAAAACTAAAGATGTTTCACTTTAAAGATTTGAGGTTATGAATGAATGAATGAATGAATCCTTTATTTGCGAAAAAGTTGGTACAATGCAGGTCTTAAATAGTTGTTTCTGATCAATCAACTTTTGTCAAATTTATTGACATGCAAATTTTTTAATGTTGATAATAATAAATGCTAATCATTAACTTGTTCAGGTAATATATTATTTGAAATAATTTTTAGATAATAATAAGAATTTGGCTGTCAATTTAATTTAACATAAGTTTTACATTATGATGTCATTTTATCGTAATAATTTAAAATATTTATGATTATTATGTCTAGAAAGTAAAATATATAAAATGTCATGGATGATCTTTTTATACGATTCTATTTTGGTTTTTGAATTTTATAGTTCAAGAATTCTTGGATTGTGTAGAAGCATCGTTCTATAAGCCATGTTTTTAATTTTCTTACAAATAATCTTAGTGGTAGTTCACGTAAAGATTGTGGAATTTTATTATATATTTTAATACACATACTATGGCAGCTTTTATGATAAAGAGTCGTTCTACCTTTTCTCGTTACCAGCTTTGTTGGGTCTCTTTGACTGAACGAACTATTGTCACCTATTTTTTTAAATAACTGTGGATGTTTTTTGACAAAAAGTCCAGTTTCGAGGATATATAGACAGGTCAGTGTAAGCGTTTTAGTTTTAATAAAAAGTGGTTTGCATGAATCTAAGGGCCCAACATTGCATATTGCTCTAATACATTTTTTTTGAGCCAGGAAAGCTTGAGAGATTTGTGTCGAATTGCCCCACAACACTAGGCCATATCGCAAAACTGATCCTACGTAACCGTGGTAAGCTGTTAGTGCTGTATGTTCTGAGGCTACTCTACGTATATTTCGCAACGCAAAGATGAATTTATTTATTCTTTTGCATACGGATAAAACGTGTGACTTCCAATCGCAATGTTTATCTACAGAAATCCCTAAAAACTTTATGTGGTCAGTTTGTTCTAATTGTTGGTCGCAGTGTTTTATGGTCATATCTTTTATCGTCATTTTATAATTAGAGAATTGAATAAATTTAGTTTTAGTTAGGTTTACATGTAGGTCATTTAATTTCAGCCATTCAATTACGTCAGATAGAGTTTTATTCGCTACGGTTTCATGAATGTTGGTCAGTCGGTCTTTGTTAGGTATAATTATGGATATATCATCTGCGAATAGGATACATTGGTGATTTATATTGTTGGGAAGATCATTAATATAAAGCAGGAAAAGAAGCGGTCCCATAACGCTTCCCTGCGGGACTCCCCTTGTGTTTTCTCTAAGCGTTGACTTATAAGTAGTGGATATTAAGTTTTTGTTAAGACGGTTTATTACTACATATTGGGTTCTGTTCGATAAGTAAGTTTTAATCCAATTTAGGGCTGGTCCCCTAATGCCATAGTGTTCACATTTATGAATGAGTGTCGCGTGATTGACAAAGTCAAAAGCTTTCGACATATCTAGAAATAGTACAGTTACAGGGATCTTATTATCTATGTTTTCCGTAACCGTTTTCATTAAGGAGAACCCTGCAAGTGTAGTAGATTTATTTTTTTGAAAACCGTTTTGCTCTTCTTTAATTACTTTAAATTTGTTGAGAAAATTAGAGATACGAATGTGCATTGCTTTTTCATATATTTTAGACAATGTGGGTATTAGAGTTATAGGTCTGTAATTAGCTATTTCTAACGAATCGTTTTTTTTATATAACGGTTTAACTATTGAAAGTTTTAACTTATTAGGAAATATTCCTTGACTAAAGGAGAGGTTAATTAAGTATGCCAAAGGTAACGATATATATTTCGCGCACATTTTTAGAACATTGGTCGATATAAAATCATACCCTACCGACTTCGTACTTTTTAAGGATCTTATAATTCTTTCAATTTCGGTTGGGGTACAAGGTGATAAGAATAAGGAGTTTTGTACATTTTTTATGTTACTAGGTGTATCATTACAGCTATTTTGTGTGGGTGTTATTGATACATAATATTCGTTGAAGGCATTTGCTATATGAATAGGGTTAGTAATTATTTTATCTTTATGTTTGATGGATTCAATGGATCGATAATATTTCATACTGTCCGCTTTGTTTTTAATTATATCCCACGAGGCTTTGCATTTGTTTTTTGCCTTTTCAATATGCTTACTGTTTATTTTTCTTTTTGCTTCCACTATGCATTTTGTGAGTAATTTATTGTACTGTAAATATGCTTGTTTATTATTTTTCGACTTATTTATGTAATAAGTATATCTTAGTTTTCTTTTGGTCGTACATGAGGTTCTGAGACCTTTAGTGATCCACCGTGGACCTGAGGAATTTGCATTAATTTTTACCTTTTTTGTGGGAAAGCAAAGCTGATAAAACAAAATGAAAGTTTCGTAAAACAGATTGAATGATAAATTTGCATCATTTTCATTGTATATATCGGACCATGTCAGATTAGCCATGCTTTCTACGAACCTTCGCAAATTTTCTTTACTGTAATCCTTTTCCATTACATACCAGTATTGTAGTCTGTTTATCGGTTTTGTGGGATTGAAAGTGATTGTTTGGCATGTATTGTGATCTGAGAGGTGCATATTGTAAGTGTGACTATGAGCTTTTTTTATATTACTATATATATGGTCAATGCAAGTATTATTGCGAGTAGGTTCGTTAATGTATGATGTTAAATTGTAGTTGAGAAGTATATCATTTAAATCTAATGTCATTTTGGTAGATTTTAGAATGTCAATATTTATGTCCCCTGCAATAATAATTTTCTTATTTCCAATGAATAATTTATGAAGCAGTACATTCAATTTTTCAAGAAAACGATTTGCGTTATAGTGTGGTATTCTGTATAGACAAATAACAATACAGTTTAAGCTGGGAATTTCTATACCGCAAATTTCAAATATTTTCTCAACTGCCATATCTTGGCATATTGGAATACCTTTGAAATCCAGCGTTTTTCGGACCAGTATACAGACGCCTCCTCTTTTTTCGTTAGCTCGTGAAAAATAGCCTGCTAGTTGATAATTCTTTAGATATATATTTTGTTCATCTCCCAGTTTAACAAATGTTTCGGATAGGCAAATTATGTCAATGGGATGTTTTTTGCATAGATCACTGAGACAGAGCTCTAAAATATTTAATTTATTGAGTAGGCCGGCTATATTTTGGTGGAATAGTGTTATGTGGTCTTTTATATCTAATATATCATTTTGTGACTGACTATCGAAAAAACCCTTTTTTGGTGTGAGTTTCTTCGTTGGGTATCTGTGACGATATTGGGGGAAAGTAATATGGAATGGTACCTTTTGCGGGCTTATAATATAATATGCTTGGTTTTACAGTGATGGACTCTTTGTTGGGGTTACATGTATTTGTAATGGGTGTAGCTAGTTTTTTCTTAAAGTAGTATGGTATTGTACCTTTTTTATACGTCAATAACTTCTGGTCATTTAATAATTGGTAATTTTTGGTAACGTTAACTATGTTTGTTAGATAATCTTTTTTATAATCAATCTGATCTATGGTTGAATTAATTTTTGTTGCTATTTTGTATAGTTTACGAAATTTAATTTCACTTATATCAAGAAAATGACAGTTAGGCAAATATTTGCAACAGTGTTTTAGCATATTATTTAACATATTAACATTTAGACTCTTATTATATTGGACCCCGAGTATAATGATGTTTAGATGTTTAAAACGTTTAAGAGCATGGGTAAATTCAATCGATAGCTCGGTTGGGTCTGTGTCGGTTTCACCGACACTGACAATCAAGTAGTTAAGTGAGGAGTCAGCAATCTTGTCGCATATCTTCAATATTTCCGCAGATGAGGCATAGGGTTTGGTGACAGATGAAACTTCGTATTTCCTATAGTTTGTTCCTTCCCTAGTATTACTTATCATTGATGCTAGATTTGTACACTGTTTGCCACCGATGATATACAATTTTCGACTATATTGCTTTTTATCTATGGTTTTTTTTATAATATCATCCGATAAATCAGTGATCATTGTGTTGTTCTTGAACGTGTTTGCAGAGGTTACGGAATTTATTGCCTGAATTGTTATTGGTTCACTGCTTATGATTTAGTTGACATATTTTATGAATTGAATTTTACATAATAAGTAATATGAATAAGTAGTAAGTAGTCAGAGAACCAAAGTGACCAACATAGCTCTGAGAGTTAGTAGGTTAAAGTGGCAATGGGCTGGCCACGTATGTCGCAGAACAGATAACCGCTGGAGTAAGCGTGTTCTGGAGTGGAGACCGCGTCTTGGTAAACGTAGCGTGGGACGCCCTCTAGCCAGATGGCGGGATGACTTGCACAAGAGGGCCGGCAGCAACTGGATGCATAAAGCAGCAGACCGGGCTGTGTGGCGTATCTTGGGAGAGGCCTATGTCCAGCAGTGGACTGCAACGGGCTGATGATGATGATGATGATGATGAAGTAATATGAATAGTAGATCTCATAAAATATTTGCTAATCATTCTAATATCCCACCATAATTATGCAATAATACACTAAATATCACCAAAATAATGAATTAAAACAAGAGAATCTCATGACACTACAAAGTTCCCGCCAAAACTCCACTACTAAAGTATTTTTTTTTATATTTTTCCCTCATGTTTTGTTATAAATTTCCCCTTATACGGAAGGCAAAGGGTTCAAGCCCATACAGCCTCGTTTTATGTGATATTTTTGGTTGTCTTTTTTTTAACTATGTACTATGCCATAGTAAAGCAGTGGCTACCTTACAAAGACTATCGAGGAGTTTTGGCGGCAAAGAAAAAAAACTATATTGGCATAGTTATTTCAATTCACTTCATTTGAGCTCTTTAATAGAACTATTTTGGATAATATACCACCATAATTATGCAATATAACACTTAGTATAACCAAAATAATGAATTAAAAATAAGCACCTTATGACACTTCCACATTCCCACCAAAACTCCTACTATAGTAAATATTTCTTTGTTTTTTTTATGTAGTAAACTCTGAAACTATTGGAGCAATCGGGAGAAAATACGTTCAGATGCTAAGTTCTACACTTGGGGGCAAAATTGGTAAAGACGAGCTTTGGAGAAAAATAAAAAACTTGTTTTTTTTTGTTTATTCATCTTCTTCATAATCATTCTCTTTGATAAGTATCTCATCAAAAAAATCTGCCTGGGCAGATACATTGCCTTGATCTGGCCCATCCGAAATACCAGACAACTGTCATGGTATGAGTGAAGTAACGTACAAGTAGGGCGCCCGACCAAGCAACTACAGCAATAGCCAATACCTGCTCGACCAGATACATTGTTTTCAATCAACACATATACATAGTACTGTTTTCTTGAAATATGGCGTGATTTTATTTTTCTTCTTATTAATAAGCTATCCAGACTGCCTCTTAAAATAAATTCAGATATTATATTGTACAGCCATTTTCATTACATAGTAATTAAAATGTGGTAAGAAAGCTGAAATCTATGTTGTTATTCTTAATAAACATTTTATAGTCAGATATATTATATATTTTTAGCAATTTTAAGGGGCTTGATGAAAATGATGTTTTGGTAACCCAAAAGATCCTATGCCATAAGCCATTCATAAAGAAAAATGGCCGCGACACATTAACACAAAAAAACAATTAAGTTTCTTTTTAATTTATGCAACTTATACACACTTATACAACTAAAGTTGGTATGCTGAAAAATCATACAAAATAATTATATTGAGCTTACCAAGTATGAATATATGAAATCCTCCTAGCCAGTTTCGGCCACGGCGGCCAATCTCAACGGAGATCAGCCAGGTACGCAGGAGATATTATAGTGCACAAGCGTGTGCGCAATACACAGGTGCACTCGCTATTCCTTCACTATCATAGTCCGGTGAGACGGCAATCCAACATGACCGGAGAGAGATCAGGCGCAGGACCAACGGCTTTACGTGCTTTCCGAGGCACGGGGGTATCACACCGCCAACTTCCTGACTCCGAGCTGCGACTGAGTAAATTTTAAGATGAAAATACCCAGTCACAATTTTTTTTGGCTCGACCCGGGATTCGAACCCAGGACCTCAGCGCGCAAATCGTACTCGTAATGCGTACGCAATACCACTACGCTACCGAGGCAGGCTTACCAAGCTTACCAAGTATGGAATTTCTAAACGCACAATTTGTTTATAAATACGATTTCGCCATTGTCCTTTTAGACTCCTATTGAATTCCAGAAAAAATCAATATCACTGTGCCCGACCCGAACTCGAGTCCTCAGAATTGCAGTCGTATCGTAATACAACTACGCCACGGAGGCAGTCAGTATCTAGTCAAAATTTATTTTATAAGTACGTTACATTTTATGTTAAAACTTAGATGTAGCAAATTTTGTTTTGTTAGTTTTAAATAAAAACTGTACAAGATATAATTGCGTTGCAACATAACGCTAATAAGCGGTAGGTACAGTACCGGTTATACCATTATCATTCGTAAAAAAGAGAAAAATGTCATGAATTATCGAACACACTTACTATTAATACTTTATAAAGCTATACAAAATTCATCATAATACTAAACGAACAGCACGTAACACCCTGTAACACGCGTAATCAAACGACCTAAAAACGAATACGTCCGCAGGCCTATGCGAATCACACGTCACTTATTAAAACTTAACAAATATTAAAAATACACGCGTCTTAGTTCGGTTCAGATAAAACACTTATAAATACATGAGCGACACCTACTGCTGATTAGTGCGCCCGCGAGGACGCCTGTGCCAGATCAAACAACTCTTTGTCTTGCATAGAGAAATAAACAAAATATAACAATGGCCCCTGGTGTCATTCAAAACTCAGAGGCAATTATAAACGATTCTTTAGAAGTGATATCCACGGTACATAATGAAGATCTCATTAATAAGCTGATGGGAC
This sequence comes from Lapara coniferarum, assembly GCA_949316025.1. NCBI lineage: Eukaryota > Metazoa > Arthropoda > Insecta > Lepidoptera > Sphingidae > Lapara > Lapara coniferarum. Next base: position 40,128,556 of record OX438919.1, on the reverse strand, counting down.
CTATCAAAACATGTCCAGTAACGTTCGTTACAGCAGATACGACTGTTTTGAATGGAAAAATTGAGACTACACCAAATGGGAGAACTGAAACTCCTGTATCGAATGGGAAAACTGATGCTCCTGTATCAAATGGGAAAGAAACGGTTGTGCAGAATGGGAAAGAGGTTCAATGTTACGTTAAAGTGGAAGAAGTCAAGAAGCCGGTTCGTAAGGTTATTAGACCGAAAGTGCTGAAAAATCATGAGTCAAGAGAGTATCTTTACGATCGCCTTTACGATACTACTTGTCCGCGTGTGGTGAGTAATATGCAATATATAGAAAAAAACAAAAGTATGTTCGCGTGAATTAATTTCTTTAAATTTAGAACTTCGAAATTGATTAAGTTATAAATTTTCCTGTTTGATTATTGTAAGTATGTGTCTATATTAATCAGAGAAGTTTACAATATTACACTTTGAGAAAACAATAAAATATTGTGGCTCTACAAATTCTAAACACTTAAATCTATTATTTTTCTTGATTCCATAAAACATTATTTTATTTATATGAATACTTTTAAAACCGTTATTTATAAAGTCGAAATTACATCCTATTTCAAATCCGCAATGTTGTAATAAATAATTGCAAACTACTTATGAATGTAAATGAGATTGAACGTAGTGTACTCAAACGTATTTACAAAAGATTTGAGCACACGCCCGCTTTGTAAATACACAGACCTCGCGAAACCTGGATAGGTTACATTACTTATTATATTTTAAAGGACATGTCCAAAAGCGGGCCTTAAATTCTAACCAGTCTATATATATTTAAATAGAGCTTCTAAAAACTAGTCTTTTACAATAAATCGTTTGATTTTTTTTATGGATCCAAGATCCATATTTTACATACATATATATACATACATATACACTCACGCCTGTTATCCCCGAAGGGGTAGGCAGAGGCGCAACTAGTGCACCCACTTTTCGCCATTATTCTGTCCCATGATGTGATAGGGGGTGAGCCTATCGCCATATCGGGCACAAATTCCAGACTCCGAGCTGATACTGTATAGAAAAACTCAATATCACTTTGCCTGACCCGGGGATCGAACCCGAGACCTCAGCTTTGCAGTCGTACTACGCCACCGAGGCAGTCATCCATATTTTGCCCCTTTAATATGCCTAAAGTTTGAGCCTGGTTACTTTTTGAGGTCCAGAACCCATTCAAAAAGCGGACATCTTCTTTAAGAAAATGACATATTTTCACGAACCTTTTTACGGTCTCTCTCTCAATCTTTTCCGGGCTATAGATGCCACATGGTTAACTTTCCTTGTTTTTCTGTATCAGCTCTCTTTTAATTTAAGTCCTTAATGATCAGTACATACATGTGTAATGTCGACAAAGCAGAAAGATGTTAATATTTGGTCCATTAAGGGGCTCCTTGATTTAGGAAACGATGAATAAAATGCCTATAAGTAGTGTATTTGACAGTTTACATGTATACTTTTAACTTTTATTAGTATTTTATTTTGACAGATGTTTGTAAATAATACGTATTTTCATTAATTTTTGCTTGTTTTAGGGGCCACGTCTAAAGTTGTAAATTCTTTGTTCCTCGAATTATATCCAATACCTATTATGTAGAGCCATATGTTATTTAACTTTTACGGGTGAGTGTAAAATTTGTTCTGGATTTTTAAGGTCGAACGAACCTAAGTTTATGACTTACCTTCTATTTTATTCAGACTTCGTTACTTAAAAACCACTAGAACTTCGCAGCGAAACTTGAGTATCATGGAAGTTAAGTATTTGATGAACTTGACATAAGAATATTATAAATCTAAATAATTATTTTAGTTTAATTGAGAAACAAATATAAAATAATTAATCGTCAAAAATCAAATGTCTTAAAAGTGCATTCTAATTTCAAATTTATGAAAAAACATTGAACTACCTACATTAAAATCTCATTGAAAGTTCGCATTTTAAAAGTGTATTCTAAATTCGAATATATCAACATAGTCGCAACTAACTATTCGCGTACAAAGTCCTTATCCAGTAGCATAAACGCATTCGCTTTATTGGTACGGTGAGAAGCGTTTCTTATTTTAGTACCGACTGTATAGTACGTTCCGACCATTAAACGGCGCGAGCTCATAAACGAATGGCCATATTACTGGCCATTACAGGTAAAAAACAAACAACACAACTTGAGTATTGCAATATGGAAATTGAAAACATACCGCTTATCTTAATGTGGTAGCGATCGTTTTCACGCTATGGAGGTTTTAAATGGCGTAGAAAAATTATTGCATTTTGCTATTGGTTATATAGTATTGATATACAGGCATTCTGAATTATTTTATGAGGTCCAAATAATATGAAACTGCTTTTTAAAGTTAATAATATATAGGCATTATAATAGACGAATGGTACTTCATGAAACTTATGGATTTTTTTTATAGATCATACTAAAAGCTTATAAAAGCCAACAAACTTATTTTTTTACGTTCGTTAGTATTCCAAATAAGTTCCTGTATACATTAAATGGATTTTGCGAGAGGAAACGTTTACTTAACGTAACAAATCTTATAAATTCACTGCTAAACTTTAAGAATTGTTAACGTAAAAAGTTTTAACCAACTCATGCATCAGAAAAATGATTCAATATTTATTTCGCATTTTCTCGCTGCGAAGTATGTGGAGTTTACGTGAAACCGCTCCGGGCGTTCCCAAGTTACTGAGCCCAAAACTTTGCCTCTATGTACTAAGGATAAGCGGATCATGCTGTTCCGTTTTTAAATTTTTCTAAACTTGAAAAGGATGCTTTAAAATCATTTTTTTATTACGGCTTTAAGGTCAATTCTATTCTCTTTTTAAAATATTATCGATAAATTACCTGCTAAAAATTGTAATAATCGTAATACATCCTTCGAAATTCCATATTCGGATGGTGTTGCCGTTTATGGACGGTCGTCAGACCATCAGATGTGCAGCTTTCTCGTCTCGTCATAATAAAAAACATCCAACGGTCATTAATTAAAATTGATGGAATAGAATTCCAGTTTTTTCTATATCGTAAAACTACTACCTTACATTTTGAAGACGTCAGTTCAGGTAGACGATCATTATACCCGACGCTACTTGCTCTGAGTGCTTCGTGGGGATCTTTTAAAACCTCCAAGCCATTTCATTATGCCACATCACGTAAATGTTGAACAGGCTGGCTGGAAATGTAGGTTACTGTTATAAAGTAAAAAAGAAAATAGAACATAAATCAATTTTAATAGAACATAGATTCCAAAAATACGTGGGTAATCTTAGCTAGATGGCGTTAGCGTAATAGTATTTAAAATTAGCGTCACGTTGTGGCTCGTGGGCTTACGGAAAAAAATGATCTAACAGTGTTTTATAATAAGTTTGGTAACTAGGTATTTCATTAGGATTTTATAAGGAAATAGTACGTGGTAACTTAATTGTACATTTTTCTTTTAAACACGTAACGGTTCTAATTCAGAGACTTTTTTTGAAGCAGAATATTTTTTATGGCATTGAATGACGAGAAAAGCATGCCGTTCGCCTGATGGTAAGCGATATGACCACCCATAAACAGTAGCAACACCATCCAGCACCTTGACTTACAAAGTATTGTGTGGCATTCCAATGCGCTCGTCATACTCATTTCTTGCGAACTTAGTTACTATTAAGTAACTTTGCTTTTGCATAGCTTAAAACTTTCTAAATAATGTTTTCCACACACACACACTCACGCCTTTTATCCCCGAAGGGGTGGGCAGAGGCACAACTAGTGCAACCACTTTTCGCCGTTATTGCGTCCCATAAGGTGATGTTAGTGTTTTCTATCATAATAATTTAGTCACAAGTATAAAAATATTCAAGTATAAAGTGGACGATAGCCTAGTTGGAAATGCAACGGTCTGCCGAGACAATGTCCGGAGGTTCGAAACCCAAGACACACACCTCTGACTTTTCAAAGTTACGTGTGTATTGTTTATCAATTATCGTCCGCTTTAACGGTGAAGGAAAACATCGTGAGGAAACCTGCATACCTAAGAAGCTCTTTATAAGAACTTCGAAGGTATGTGAAGTCTTCCAACCCGCACTAGGCCAGCCTGGTGGGCTAAGGCCTAAACCCTCTCAGTAGTAGAGGAGGCCCGTGCTCAGCAGTGGGTAGTATATAATACAGGGCTGATTGCATTGCATTGCATAAAAATAATAGAATTGCGAAGTAAATAATTGCCGTAAACTTGTTAAGAAGCTGTACAAACAAACGGTAGAACAAAGCATTTAAGACCCTGACTAAGTTTTAAATTACCATCATGTAGAAAATTACATTGCGGCTGAACACATACGTTCCTTGTAATTTAAGATTACAGAAGAAATTAGTACACATGCTATTAACACAACCAAATTGCGAATTAGGAATTCAAGATGTTGAAATTACCTGGCGCCAAGGAGAATAACTTGCGCGGTTTGTTTTAAAAGTGATTTGTGTCTGCTAAGTTTATTCAGTACTAAATTAAACTTTGTTTAACCATAGTTTTATATTATGTACCCTTTACTATATGTTTTGTTTATAAGTCAGCCTGCTAGGCGGTAAAATACTTGCCATATTCTTTCCAAAATTGCGGGATTTAATAATAAAATACTACTGGTGGTAGGACTCTCATATGTAAGAATCCGTCTGGGTGGGTACCACCGCATTGTGTATTTCTGCCGCCAAGCATCAGTGTGCATGCACTGTTGTGTTTCGGTTTGAAGGGTATTGTAGCAAGTGTAACTACTGAACATAATGAGACTTAACATCTTATGTCTCAGGATAACGAGCGCAGTGGAATGCCACACAGTACTTTGTAACTCAAGGTGCTGGATGGTGTTTCTACTGTTGTTGGGTGGTCGTATCGCTTACCATCAGGCGAACGGCATGCTTGTCTCGTCATTCGACGCAATAAAAAAAAAGCTCGATGTCTGGATGTTTGTTACTCTTTCACGCAAAAACTACCGAACAGATTTCGATAAAATTTGGCACTCGGGTAGATCATGTCTTGGATTAACACACAGGCTACATTTTATCCAAGGGAAATAAAAAGCGGGAGTTTTATCCCGAAAAACCTTTTTAACGCGGGCGGAGCCGTGGGCAAAATCTAGTTGATTATAATAATTATTATTGATACCAAAGGTCACTCATATAACTACCGACATTTTTTTTGGGTTATACCGACATTGTTATAATCATACTCGCAGTATTCTAGATATTTACTTACATATTATTATTTGTTTTCAGATATAGTTTGTGTTTTCGAGTTTTATCACGTTATGAAATTAGTATACAACTAGAAGAGGCATTTGCTAAGCTTGCTCCATTATTAAACATACTTAAAACCAGTCAAACTAAGAACGATTTGGTATATAAGGAGAATATTATTAATTTCGTTTATCAGACACTTAATTACATAGACTATTATAAGAAATAGTCTTAATTAATTAAAAAAGTCATTATTAAGCTTGCTTTAAGTTGCTTTTGCCACGACATGTAAACTTGAAATTTTTAACAATTTATAAGCATGAACATACTTGTGCCCTGTGGTCCGGGGGCATATAGAGAGTTCCACCACGGCATCCCCTGCCTGTCGTAAGAGGCGACTAAAGGGGGCTTTCAGAGTCGCGGGGCGAGCAGCGGGGGGCTGCTCAGTCCAATCTAAGCGACTCCGAGGTGGTTGACAATGCGGGTGGTCGGTCTCCCGCTGTCGTAGACGCCAAAGGCGTCCTTTAGAGTGTGGGGGCATCTTAGCCCCCTTGTATAGAGAGGGGCCGTAACGGCATTGCGCAGGGACGGTCCCGTGCAGCTATCTTAGTGCAACAAGATACCCCGGGGCCGTCACGTATGCGCCGAAGAAGGCCACCGCGGGTTTTGGTTGGTATGCCAGTGAAGGGGGTACATAGTGTTAGGGACTCGGCCCAATGCTCGTTCGGATGACGCTATACTCCCGAGTGTCGACATTGGGCTGTAAGACTGTGCGAAACCAACATAACCGTTCCACTTACCCCCCCAGTGGCGGTAGCGATAAAGCGTTTTTCCCCGCGAAAAAAAAAAAAAAAAAAAAAAAAAAAAAAAAAAAAAAAAAAAAAGCATGAACATACTTGTCAAAGATTTCAACAACAATATATTGTTAACAAAGTATGTATAAAAATATAGTGTGTTGACGGTTTTATGCTCATAACTCAGATTATAAGCATTCAAGTTACGTGTTAATGTTTACTTAAATTACAAGAAAATTAGTTTTGCGTTAGCGCTCATACAATTTAACACCCTTGTTGCAAATCGTACAGATTTTTTTTATGGCATTTGTGTGTACATTTTGCAAATTTCAAGTTAGGGAAAAGCCTCGTCTTAAGTTATATTTTTGGTTTTCTTATACAGCATAATGCTCTTTGAGTATGTCGCCGTAAAGCAGTGGCTGCCTTACCAAGACTTTATCGAGGAGTTTTGCCGGCAACGAAACACACTTGATTAGCACAGTTATTTCAATTCACTTCATTTCAGCCCTTTAATCTATACTAATATTATAAAGCTGAGGAGTTTGTTTGTTTTTGTTTTTTTGAATGCGCTAATCTCAGGAACAACTGAACCGATTTTGAAAATTCTTTCACTAATAGGAAGCTACATAACTCCTGAGTGCTATAGGCTTTTTATCCCGGGAAAATATTTTTGTCCCGGAAAAACTTTTTCACACGGGCGGAGCCGCGAGCACTACTAGTAGAACTATATTGGATAATACAACACCATAATTATGCAATATAACACTAAATATCACCAAAATAATGAATTAAAACAAGAGTACCTCATGATACTCCCAAGATCCCGCTAAAACTCCGTACAGGCTTTTAAAGTGACAATCATAAAGATGTGACTTTACGTTCAAAAATAATAATATGTACCGTATAACGTATAATTATAGCCGTAGAACTTTTAATTAATAATATTAATTAATTTTGTCATGTGATATTGAAATACTATCGTGGACTGATCAATATTAGTTGTGTGCGTGGCTGAACATCATGTATTATTATAATGAATATTTTCTGTTTTGTTCATCTCGATATAATTTTGCTATTAATTACTACTTTGCGACTTTGGTGAATATTGTTTACTGGTACGGACATTACTTAACTTTTATATCATTAAATAAAAAAAAGACGTGTGGCACTCGAAGACTGCCGTGGTAAAGCTATTGCATAGCATTTTTTTATCAACTTATGTAATTATAATTATTTATTTATTTTATTTTTTTCTATTGTCCAAATTTCACTCGTGCCCTAACGCCGAAACTCTAAGCAGGCAATTTTAATATTTATAAGCTGTTTGAACAGATATAAAATAAACACTTTTTAAAACTTCAAACTTAGAATCACGTCATCCCGCCACGGGGACATTCTCATCAACTGCGCGCGTTTGACATTTCGATACGTTTCACTAACTGGAACAATTTTTAAATACACGGTAATTTCGACATTTTATCGTTTAACATTCAGGCCATATCCTCTTACATATTGTATTCTTAAAAGACTGCAATATTAAATTTACTTATGGAATTTTACACTATACACGGTTGTAATAGAGTTAAAAATAGTGAGGGGTGACAGGTTATTTTCGTTACGGAATTTCTGGATACGGTTTCCACGCTCAAAGCCCGCGATAGAAGCTATGCAAGAGCTTAATAACTAATCACGGAAATAGGCTCAGAATTTTCAGAAAAATCGGTGTACATACATAAAAAACATACAAACACACGAATTGAGAACCTCCTCCTTTTTTGGAAGTCGGTTAGAAAGATACAAGGTATTATGTAGGTAAATATAAGCTATTTTTTCCCGACGCACATGCGATAACTAAACTTGTTTTAATCGGAAACACAATAATTATTTTATACAATTTTGTAAAAAAATCTACATTGAAGATTGTTAGGGATTTTTTGCACAAATCATGAGTGTAAAGCAATTTGGTAGTTAATTAAGATATGTCGAAACTAATTAGAAGACCCTAAACTTGGGGAAACATGCGGATAGTTGGGACTAGCGGTTGCAAAAATATGTTCCGAATTTACTGTAGGCATTAGGCAGCATGTTTATTAGTATATAGTTCTACGGACAAGTTCTAGAAACACTTAGAAACGAGGGTCATCTTGAATAACATACTCAATTGTAGATATGTGCAGGATTAAGGATAAAGAACTCGATACAGAGGGATTTGTAGCTTATTCGCAATATAGAAAGATTTTTTACAATTTTAATTAGCAAGTAAAGATACCTTATTTTAGAAGTAGTATATACAACCTAGGTACTAAGTATATGTAAATTCTCCAGTTTTTAACAAAAATAAATAATTTTATTTTATATACAAAATCTAATATAGTAGTAGCAACACCATCCAGCACCTCGAGTTACAAAGTACTGCGTGGGTTGAGACATAAGATGTTAAGTCTCATTGTATCCAGTAGTTACACTGGTTACAATCTCCTTCAAACCGAAACACAACGGTGCTTGCACACTGCTGCTTGGCGGTAGAAATAGAAATTGCAGTGGTACCCACCCAGACGGACTCTTACATATGAGAGACTTACCACCAGTAAATTCATCTACTCAACTCTCGGCTTATGCAGCAAAAACCTTATCATAGTATAAAGATTGTGACGGGTCTAAATAAATAAATAACTTTCGCGACAGACAGATCGCTTATGTCCCATTTACGCGTGGTTTTGTATTTCACAGCTACTAACTGATACGTGTTATCAGTATAAACAAAAATAACAAGGATTACGTCGTTTCCACAGATAGTGTTAAGTAATGTCTAGTATAGCTTAAGAGTTAAAAACAAGTTTTAACGTCACAAGAATTATGTAAATAAATTCATAATGAATAAATCCTACTAATCCTATCCTACTAATATTATAAAGGCGAAAGTTTGTAAGTAGGTATGGATGTCTGGATGTATGGATGTATGGATGTTTGTTACTCTTTCACGCAAAAACTACTTAACGGATTTCGATGAAATTTGGAACACGGGTAGATTGTGTCCTGGATTAACACATAGGCTACATTTTATCCCGGGAAAATACAAACGGGACTTTTATCCCGGAAAAACTTTTTAACGCGGGCGGAGCCGCGGGCAAAATCTAGTTCATAATGAATAAGTCTTATTTATCTGAATTATTGTGTGATACCAAGTAACATTTAAAATACTATTTTGTTTGTTGTTTTTTCCAATGTTGCGATATGTAAAACTTGTTTCCACAAAACTGTAAATACAGCTATAAGTTTTGTAGTAGGTTGTATTTCTCACCCTTGCGTGGAATTAAAAAGTCTCAATTTGAAATGATTTTATCTTATTAAGATGATGCTCAAATTGCCTATAATTAGGCATTTTTTGTGAGTAATGTGTATTCATTTGCTATAAGCGGTATAATATTTAGGCCCTAGGAAACAGCGTGGCAACAAGTTCATGTTTTAAACATGCAGCGGCAATCGCATAATTTTCATAACTTATGAAATATGACAGCATAATGGATTTATTCATAAGTTAATATTACAATGCTATAAATGGCGTAAATAAATAAAACGAAATTTTAAAATAACACTCGGGCCGCTCTCGTTCTCTCCGAGTGAATGATGAGTTTGTACAACGATTCATATTTACATACATACAAACTCTCACGCCTTTTATCACCAAACGGGAAGGCAAAGGCGCAACTAATGCATCCACTTTTCGCCGTGCGTATTCCATCCCATGATGTGATAGGGGCGAGGCTATACCATATCTGACGCAAATTCTAGACTCCGGGCTGATACTGAATAGAAAAGTCCAATGTTAGTTTGCCCGACGCGGGGATCGAACCCGAGACCTCAGTATTGCATTCGTACCGTAATACAACTACACCACCATATGGTGGTTTACTTGTATAAATATTTCTATTAATGATTAGCACGTCCAAACAAACAAAACAACAATATTCAGTTTCATATATTAACTAGTGTTCTTCGCGACTTTGTCTAAAATAATAGCTTATATCGTTTCTTCGGGCTCAAGCTTACTCCATACCAAATACCATCAATATCGGCTCAGTATTTTTGCAATGTAATAGGCAGAAATTCGCTCTTATATATATTTTTTTGTTACCATAGAATATGTACCAAATAAATATACAATAAATTTGATTTGTTTTCTTTATGCTTCTTCTTTAATTAATTACTAGCATTTACGAATGAAGGAATGAATGAATTAAACATGAATTATCCCTTTTCGCTACTTCTCTTATCTCCATCCCATGGTTGTCTGTAAGAGATTGCCTCGAGCGATAAGACCGCCAATTGTACCACCCTTTTGCCTATATTATGTGAAATATTATATTACGTTGTGATGTACAATAAAGTTATAAATAAATAAATAATAAACGAAATTTGTCTACAGCCGACATTATGCAACGAGAGAGCATGTCTTGGCAGCCTAATGGCCATCCCCGGACGGGGTGACGTGCCAAGAGAGCAAGAGGAGGTGCTCAACGATGCCAAGGATTTCCTCGGACAGTACTTCGCTTCTATACGCAGGTATTATTGTTATAACCCACTGTAACAATGTTTTTACGAGACATAACAAATATTGTTATAATCCACTGTAACAATGTTTTTACGAGACAATTGTAAGTTATTAATAGCCAAAGGTATGTTGGCTATAAATAACTTACAATTCTCGCGTAAAAACATTGTTAGAGTGGGTTATAACATTTGTTAATCAATAAAGTCAAGGAACGGAACGGAAGGGGACTTTAGCCTAGTTGGGAATGAAACGGTCTGCCGAGACAATGTTCGCGGTTCAAAACCCAAGGGAAAAAGTTTTTCCGGGACAAAAAGGGCTTTAAATTTTCCCGAGATGAAAAGTAGCCTAAGTTATTCGCTGATAATGTAACTTTATATTGGTGAAATTATTTTTAAAATCGGTCCAGTATTTTTTTTAGTTTATCCATTATAACAAGTAATATATATATGCGTAATATGCATATGCATGCATATGCATGCCATGTACGCCTTATATTGTAACGGAATTTAGCTTAAGGCTTTTTTAACGCTGTCACTGTTATTAATAACGTGTTAATGTACGTTACGTTGGCGTTACTAAATATTGAAATCCTCCTAGCCAGTTTCGGCCACGGCGGCCAATCTCAACGGAGATCAGCCAGGTACGCAGGAGATATTATAGTGCACATGTGTGTACGCAATACACAGGTGCACTCGCTATTCCTTCACTCTCATAGTCCGGTGAGACGGCAATCCGACATGACCGGAGAGATATCAGGCGCAGGACCAATGGCTTTACGTGCTTTCCGAGGCACGGGGGTATCACACCGCCAACTTCCTGACTCCGAGCTGCGACTGAGTAATTTTTTTAAGATGGAAAAACCCAGTCGCAAAGTTTTTTGGCCCGACCCAGGATTCGAACCCAGGACCTCAGCGCGCAAATCGTACTCGTAACGCGTACGCAATACAACTACGCCACCGAGGCAGTCAAATAAATAAATAAATAATAGCCTGTTAGGGTGTCAGCATTTATTATAACTAATTACATGCTATACTAATATGTTATATTAAATTCTGTTCAAAGGAAATTAGTTTAAACTTTACTACTGAATTATGTACTACGAAGATCAATGTGTCTCTAATGTTGCGAAACCAATATCACTGTGGACAATTACATTCCAAAAACGTTCGTGTATAACTCACTATTTAATTTGCCCAATCGGCCCAGCACCGCGGAACGGAAATAAGCTCGGCGAAGCGTGGGTATAAGTTCGTTAATGCAACTTCGCTATCGCTGTGAGCTTATATGAGCTTTCAGTAAGTATGGCTTACCAGCTAACGTTTTGATCACTGGTTGACTTACACAGTTAACTCTTTGACTCTCAAATTATTTTACGCTAGACTTCTGCTCGTGGCTCCGCCCGCGTGAAAGTTTTTCCGGGATAAAAATATTTTTCCGGGATAAATAGTAGCCTATAGCACTCAATTTAGATTCTTTCCAAAACCTAATGTAGCTTCTTATTAGTGAAAGAATTTTCAAAATAGGTCCAGTAGTTTTTAAATCTATCCATTACAAACAAACCTTTCCTCTTTAGTACATTAGTATAGATAAGATTTAAAAATGATTTCGCCTCAGATTTTAATTTGTTTTACATGTTTCTGGAACAAAAAGCATTATAATGTATTACACTATGTTTAGATTCTGTAAATTAGAACATTATCTTTGTGAGACATTAATGATAGATAAAACTATAATTGTTTTTTGTACAGATTATGAAACACACACGACTGCCTCAGTGGCGTGTGACTGCAATGCTGAGGTCTCGGGTTCGATCCCCGGGTCGGGCAAAGTGATATTAGATTTTTCTGTTCAGTATCAGCCCGAGGTCTGGAATTTGTGCTCGATATGGCACTATCACATCATATACCGGGTGGAAGGGAAACGCTTTCTATACCGGAACGGTAAGAGAGAAGAATCATAACATTAACGAAAAACTATATTCATTTGCAAAGCTAAGCGATAATACTTACGATTTTAGTATTTCCGTAATTCATGCGCGCGCAATGTAAAGCTTACAAAAAACTGGACGGCCGCCGCGCTGCTCCGGCACCGGCCCGCGGTCGTTAAGCCGTCAGCTGATGTTCGTGTTTCATTACGATTTTTTTGAAATATTGACCTTTTTTACTATGTTTTTCAGAATAATAATTTGATTTATCTATCCATACGTGAAGCTGTACAGAAATTTGAGAAAATCCTACTAAAATTGTAACAATGCGATCGCGATTTTTTTAGTGCCATGCCATCACGTCAGGAATCACCAATACTAGAATTAGAAAAAAGAATTAGAATAAGAATTAGAATTATCCACCATCCATTCTATTGTTGAGTTACTCTTGCCCCGAACTGTCTCTACAATTTTAATTTACTTTAAAGTTTCTCGTCTTTTATATCATCCACGTAAAGTTTTCCTGCACAATCGTAAAAATTCAAGGTTTTTCAGAGACCTAAAAAGAAGAGTAATCTTGCAAATAACTTTCTGTATCATACGAATATTATGTAAATATCATTTCTCGCAGCGAGTTTATGCATGCACGTCTTGGGTGCCCGTAGAGACGATTTTTTCTTTTATCCTTTAAGTTTTACCCGAGGAAATTTGTTCGCTTCTTACTCCCCATCTATAAAGTAGGTCTTTGAGATTTTCTGTGATAGTTATGACTTCCGTTGCTTTATAAATATGGACGGAAATGGGTTTTGCAACGTAAACTGACATTTCTCTGATATTAAAATGCAATAACTGAGAACGTCGGGGAATGAATTTTAACTTCATTTAGAAAAATAAACATTGCTGTTAAAGGGTTGCGAGCGCCTTCTGCGTTCACCCTGAAGACCGGTGTGGCCAGAAAAGCCGACTCGCGTCAGGCTACTGGCAGTAGGGCCATTAACAAAAAAAAAACATTGCTGATATTTTATAAATTTATTATATTTAGTAATTCACTAAATTGAATTGCTTTCTAAATCTGTTGATAGATCAAATAACTCCAACGACAGTTTGGATTTACATACGGTATCCAGAAAAGTCTATCTTAATCTTTGAGTATCTAGCAATGCAAAGGAGATGGGGTGACTAGGCGAACCCTTCGTTGGCCATACATGTGCAGCTGGTCATAAACTTTTATTAAAACCTATGTGGCTTGCGATCGCTGTCATTACATTCTACGATAATGACATTAAGCGTTGCTCCACAGAAATTGTGATTTTTATTGTGTTATTGTGTAAAAAGCGACCTTATATTCTGTCCTGCACGTGTGGTTTTTTTTTTTAAATATGTGCTATCCATGTCTACCTCGCCCCCCGTCAGGATTGGCAGAAAAAATTGTTTGCGCATTATTGCCATATCGTGTCAATTGGTTATTCTTAGATCTTAATATATGTTCTCTGACCCAAGAAACAATTTGGAATAAGCTACTACGAAGGATTTACCTTGTATGGTAACAATTATCCAAACAAACACACTCATGCCTTTATCCCTGAAGGGGTAGGCAGACCTGCAACCAGGACACCATTTTTTGCCTATCCAAACCTAATCGCTATATCGAGTACAAGATCAAACTCCAGACTGATACTCAGCAGAATATCACAATTTCACTTTGTCCGACCTGGGATTTGAACCCGGGACCTCAGAGCAGTGTCGTACCGCTCACGTAATACAACAACGTCACCGAAGCAGTCCGTACTTATTCAGATGGGTACAAATTATATCTGGTAATAGTATTACCGTAATACACACATACTCACGCTTGTTATCCCCGAAGGAGTAGACAGAGGCGCAACTAGTGCACCCACTTTTCGCCGTGCGTTTTGCGTCCCATGATGTGATAATGGGCGAGCTTATCGCTATATCGGGCACAAATTCCAGACTCTGCGCTGATATTGAGTAGAAAAACGCTATATCACTTTGCCTGACCCGGGGATCGAACCCGAAACCCCAGCATTGCAGTCGTACCGTAATACAGCTACGCCACCGAGGCAGTCCTGTAATAGAAGTTATTCCTGTTATATTAGAAGTAATTAATAATGTTGCTTGTAGGGCCAACACACCTGCCCACGAGGCGCGTTGGAAAGCAGTCCAAGAGGAGGTGGCACGAACCGGGACATATCAGCTGACGACCACAGAACTGGTGTTCGGAGCCAAGCTGGCATGGAGGAACGCCAGCAGATGCATCGGTAGGATACAATGGTCCAAATTACAGGTAATTAGTATTCATTATAAGTTATTATGAAAGTATGGAAGATATGTTCTTTTATGAGTTTTCAACATTATTATTTGTTGAAATTATATGTTTATATAATTTGTTACAAATTCAAGAATATTATTTTAGTCCAAAATTGCTGAAAGGCAAACAAGAACAAAAGACATTTAAATTTGCGTAAATAAAGACGTTAGCTATTGTTGTTCGAGTGTGTCATTATGTCTTAGGAAAAATTAACTAAAAAACTTGATGAATGTAACGTAAAACACAAGAGCGTGTGTGCTATGATCCTTACCATGTTACTACTGCTGCTGGTTCATTTAGCTACACCGCGGAAAAACACTTCCCTAGAAAAACTTGAGGCGACGTCAAACACTCGAATCAATTATAGCGCCTCTAGCCCAACGTAGTACTAGGGCAAATGAAATTGTTGCTTCTAATGAGAAAAGTCCCATTTCGAGTTAAGCAAAAAGCAATTAACCCGTAGTTTGCGGTGAAATTAAAATATTTTCTCGGACATCTTGAATTAAATGTTATCGTATATCGGATTAGTCTAATTATTTCCTTCGTTTAGTTTAAAATTTACTAATCTTCAGTTTCACTTATTTGAATATTTATTCAACAATTTTAAAAATAAAATTGAATTAAACTTTTAAAACATTCGGAATTGTATTCCTAACTAGACGTTTATCTCTAATTTGTCAATTCTCGATATCGATAATTAGATTGTCTCAATCGATGTTAATTCATTCGTTCATTTCCATTCACTTTCATTTGCGGCTCTCGTAAGAGACTAAAGCCGGCTTCAAAGTACTAAACTGTTAAATCCTTTAAATGCTTGTGAATACATTTTGTAGTGGCACCGTTTAAATAGATTGCCTCGGGTAATTGGAATGAACGATTTGATTATGGAGAAGCGGTCGAGAGGGCTTATTCTTGGAGATTGACTGATGAGGATGCGTAATGACTTTTTATATTTACGCGAATGTTGGACATTGAAATAAAACTATTTTGCGGATTTTATCGTGGTTTTTTTAATCTATATTTTCTCCCGACGTTTCGAAGGCTTTGCGGCACTTCGTGGTCACCGGGCGGATTGAGGTATTAGTTGTCCGAAAACAGAAACCGAAAATATAAATTAATAAACTGCGATAAAATCCGCAAAATAGTTTTATTTCATTGATGATGATGCTGATATAACGTCTTATTGTTTGTATAAAATGAAAATAAATTCTGTGTTTAAAATAAAGCAAATACTTTATCGTACTCTATAGTTTTTTGAAAGTCGTTTATTATAGAATTATCTAGTAAAGCGCAGAGAAAAAATCTACTATTTTGGCTGACGGAAAATTATTTTTATATATTATTTTAAATTTCAATCAAAAAGACACTAACTAGTTCTATAAATTATTATATTATTTATATCACGAATAAGCCTCTTTGTACCGATTCGTTAACATGTAAATGCCACATCGTATGACGCAGCACCGAAGCTGATTAATTATTAATAATAATGAAATCGATCAATCAAAAGCAATCGGCACCTATATAATACCTAATAGGTGCCGATTGCCGATTACGTGCACTTGTTTGCGCCATTCCAGTACTAATGGGTTTGCACTTTGAAGCCGAGAGTTTGTGGTGCTTAAATCACAGCTAACACCTTTTAGTGCAAGCCCCTGTTTTAGAATACATTTTCTGAGTAGTGCAGTTTACGGAATTAGGGATGGTATATCGTGATTTTTATTTTAAATTGATTTCTAACGAGCTTAAAATAGGACCTAATTTTTAAGAAGTAGTATATAGATATTAATTCCCTGGTCAGGTAAATGTATTCACTTTTTTTCGTGAGGATTCTAAATACCTATATATAAACTGATTGATTTTATTTCAAGTGCGAACCTTCGCCTGAATAGTATTACGCGAACACATACTAATTCAAAGTTGGTCTCAGGTGTTCGATTGTCGGCAAGTGACGACCACGAGCGGCATGTTCGAGGCACTCTGCAACCACATCAAGTACAGCACTAATAAAGGGAATATCAGGTCAGGTTTATTTTATATGTGAAACCTTGGTATATTTATTTGAGTGTTGTTTGTTTTAAGTCAATTACTTAATTTTACAATCACAACCGTCTTTTAGTAAAATAATACATACATATACACTCACGCCTGTTATCCCCGAAGGGGTAGGCAGAGGCGCAACTAGTGCACCCACTTTTCGCCATTATTCCGTCCCATGATGTGATAGGGGGCGAGCCTATCGACATATCGGGCACAAATTCCAGACTCCGAGCGGATACTGAATAGAAAAACTCAATATCACTTTGCCCGACCCGGGGATCGAACCCGAGACCTCAGCATTGCAGTCGTACCATAATACAACTACGCCACCGAGGCAGTCATAAGTATATAGTGAAATAATAAAACAAGTCATAGTAAAATAATAAGTACTCATAAGGCGAATTTCGATAGAATTCTCCATAACAATTTCGCACTAGGCCAGCGTGGTGGACCAAGGCCTTTTCAATTGTAGAGGACGCCTGTGCCCAACAGTGGGCAGTATATAATACAGGGCTGGTATTATTATATTCCTGATCACAGTTATAAATTTTCAATACGCAAAAAATTAACAAGAAATCAGTTAAGATGATATAAAAAATAAGAAACAAAACATAATCAAGAGTGAAAAGACCAATTCATGTTCATACCATCCAATTGACTTAATATCTGTTGTAGACGATCTGGAATACATCGTCTCAGTTAAGTGATTCGTATTGTCGCTTCTGAGAATCATACTTGAAGTCAATGATATGTTTAGCACATGTTTCCTTATCGATTCATAGGTTTCCCACGGAATATTATAGTTAATTGATCTGAGTTATATTTGCAGCCGTGTGAAAATACGCATATCTAGTTTTAATAATGTAACTCATTTTGAAACTTAATCTTAAAGGTATAAGGTAAGATAATATTAGGGTAAATTCCTTGCATACTGATAAAGTTCTTAAAGGTCTATTTGGAACTTATCCGCCACATACACTACAACTTTTGGCTTCACATGTTTCAAATAGAACTATATCTGGCAGGAGAGTCGCTAGTAACGTGTCAGATTTTTTGTTAGATAGCGTTGTATGTCAGATGGTTATCTATTACTTTATCAGGAACCAGTGAAACTGGATCTAAGATTGATAGAACAATTATGTTCATATTTTCAAATCAAATCAAATCATTTATTGAGTAATTAGGCCCCTAAGGGCGCTTTTACACGTCATTTTTTACAATACTTTTTTATCAACTAGAAGATTCTACCGGTGCTTCGGAAAAGCCCACTGACCTGAGAAGAAGCACCAAGAAACTCAGCGTAGGTCTTTTGTCATCTTATTTTTTTTTAAATAGAACATATTTTACAATACAAAATTAATTTTAAACGTGGATATTAGATGCGAAATTACCGGAGAGTACTTAAGACAAGCAACCACCTATATGTTTAATTTTAAGTAAACAATAAAGTCAACCACCAATCAGAGCAGACCAGTCCACACAAGCAGCACCCGTTCACGATTAAATTTCTTAAGTGTCCAATGAATTCTTTGGAGCACAACAACTGTGGACGATAGTCTAGTTGGGAATGGAACGGTCTGCCGAGACAATGTCCGGAGGTTCAAAACCCAAGGCATACACCTCTAACTTTTCGAAGTTACGTGTGTATTGTTTATCAATTATCGTTCGCTTTAACGGTGAAAGAAAACATCGTGAGGAAACCTGCATACCTAAGAAGTTCTATACAAGAATTTCGAAGGTATGTGAAGTCTGCTAACCCGCATTAGGCCAGCGTGATGGACTAAGGCCTAACCCCTCTCAGTAGTAGAGGAGGCCCGTGCTCAGCAGTGGGCAGTATATAATACAGGGCTGATTGCATTGATTGCAAAACAACTGATGTCATGGTCTGACTAAGTCTCAGAATGTCCAGGTCACTAGCTTCACTATCCTCAAATATGAAACATTATAAGATTCATCAGCATCATCATCAGCTTCATGAAGTGCACTGCTGAACATAGGGCACCCCTAAATATTTCCAGACGGATCTGTTAAAAGCTGCTTGCATCCAGCGTGTCGCAGGCCTGTAACCTAAGATTATATAATTAAAAAGACTATTTGGCATAAGATACTATAAATCAGCCTGTCTCACTCCATGCTGAATGTAGGCCTCCCCAAAAGGGTGCCGATCCCGATCAAGATA
The DNA here is from genome assembly GCA_949316025.1 of Lapara coniferarum. Lineage (NCBI taxonomy): Eukaryota > Metazoa > Arthropoda > Insecta > Lepidoptera > Sphingidae > Lapara > Lapara coniferarum. The sequence goes on along the minus strand of OX438919.1, from coordinate 40,109,487 downwards.
TATAAGCCTCTATCCCATAGGGGTAGGCAGAGACTATGGATTGCCACTTTGCTCGATTCTGGCACACTATTTTCGCTTCCTCTACCTTCATCAATTTTTTCATGCACTCCCGCCGGTTCAGGGTACTTTTTACATGGCCTATACTTAGAATGTCAGATATCTGACATTCGCAGGTTCGGTGCGGTCAACCCTTCCGGCCCTTCCATCCACACCCGCCTTATGTATCTTCTTTGTCAATCTATCATCCATTCTTTCCAAATGCCCAAACCACCTTAACATACCTATGGATATGTTAGGTTTAGGACTCATACCTCTTAGCATAAACATTACTTTATTTGTTGTAATACCTATTATTTTGTCAGGTCTGCGATAACCGTGTTCCCTCAACGAACAGACGGCAAGCACGACTACAGGATATGGAACAGTCAGCTGATCAGCTACGCCGGCTTCAGGCAGCCTGATGGCACTGTGTTGGGAGATCCCATGCACTGCGAGTTTACAGATGTATGTTATGATCTATTACAGTAATGTTTTGTCTTCGGTATGTGCAAAAAATCTGTCTTTTATAAAAAAAATATTTGTATAGAATTTGTCTAAACGTAAAGAAATATTTTACTTCATACTTCACTGTCTCATTCAAATCAACATTTGTGAATTTCTTTTATTCTGTCTAAATCATCTTTCTACCTTGAAATTAAAATAAAAACGTTATCAAAATTATGAAGTTTATTGGAATGGATATTACTTTCCATCGCCAATTTTATATTAAGTAATAAATATTTCCCATTTAATATTTTATTTTTTTAAATCTATCCACACATTTTTGCTGCATTTAATTTTCCGGCATGCATTTCATTTATTTTTAACATACGGCGTATGTGGAATTGATGTTATAAAAACAGTTTACGAGTATTGCGTACTCTAAATAAATCATTTCGTATTGACAAGTTTCATTTTGCCCGTACCTGATTCGAATGGAAATGTAGTGGGTTGATTGAAATTCGCATGATATATGATGTTTGTTATGTGAACTACATGGTGAGCAATAAAAAATCTAAAGTTTCGTTATTTATATATATGTAAAAGTCCGTCTGGGTGGGTACCACCGCAATGTCTATATCTACCGCCAAGCAGCAGTGTGCATGTACTGTTGTGTTTCGGTTTGAAGGACATTGTAGCCAGTTTAACTACAGGACATAATGAGACTTAACATCTTATGTCTCAGGATGTCGAGCGCAGTGAAATGTCACACAGTACTTACTTTGTAACTCAAGGCGCTGGATGGTGTTACTACTGTTTATGGGTGGTCATATCGATTACCATCACGGGAACAGCATGCTTGTCTCGTCATTCGACGCAATAAAAAAAATGTCTATCAGAACGTATCAGATGCTGATTTGTACTAAACTGGTGTATGCCATAGCTTAGTTCATAAAATTTTATATCTTCGCTACTAAATACCTAATATTATAATTTTTAAACTTCATCTTGTGGCGACTACCCTATTAAAGTGATTTTTTCTTAATATTTTGAACATTCATCAAAACTATGTTATTAACATTCCTCATTATCATTAACTCATGTTTGTTCTTATAAAGACTATTAAAGCATGATAGTTATTTAACAAAAACTTGGTAACTACTTGATATTATTGTAGCTGTGTCTTAAACTGGGATGGAAGCCGGCCCGCACTGCTTGGGATATCCTGCCACTAGTGCTGTCCGCCAACGGGAAGGACCCGGACTACTTCGAGATCCCGCGGGAACTAGTGATGGAGATACACATGACACATCCCACGTGAGTATTTTCACTATATTTTGTAATTTGATTTAAAGAAGTCGAATCTAATTATACCATAAATATTTACAATGAGCTTAATAAGTTAATACTAGCGCCATCTATTAACAAGTAATTATAACCGATAATTTACTTTATCACATAATATTTTTTTCGCTTTATTAACACTGTCGCTCGTGAATTATGATTTCGAAGATGACTTTTCTTGATGAATAATATTTAACGTTAAAGAAAGGAAAATAAAGCCTACTACAATACCTATTGACGCGTTTTAAATGTATTATTTATACCTTAATATTCTTCTTTGTTTTTAGAATATCGTTAGCGCTATCCTACCTTAATGAAAGATTTGTATAAAGAGCAATACTTTTTATTACGACAGCGCAAATGATATTATCCAATGACTATTATGTTCAAGTTAAATAGAATTCCAAAGACAAACTGAAACAGTTTTATCTCAACGAAGTTAGAATAATTTGTTTTTATCTCTATTACTAGATTTATAGGCTTTACTTTTGCTTTATAAGGTATGGTTTCAAAAATAGAACGCCGGAAATAATATTACCTACACGTTTTCTAATTTAGAATGTTGGGAAGAATACTAACTGGTGTGTATCGTATTATAGAGGCAACTGGTGTGATATAATAGGCTACCAATTTTCAGAGAAATCAGTGTAAATACATAAAAAAACACATGACTTGAGAATCCCCTCCTTTTTTGGAAGTCGGTTAAAGAAAGGTGACAGACAGGTCGTTAAATCTAAGCCCAAATTATGTAACATGCCTGCAGAAGTAAAGTGTGTGGACTTCAAGTTGGAGTGGGTTAAGAACAGCATGAAGAAAAAGAGACTATATTAATCAGGATCAGTATTTTTTTAGAAACTCGCGGTCATACAAATTTACATACATACATAAATACGTATCGAATACAGAACCTCCTTTTAGAAGTCGGTTAAATACACACAATGTTTCTCGCACCGCGAATCGAACCGATTACCCACCACATACCTATAAACATACCACAAGGCGACAGATGATACAGTACCTAATGACGACAAATCACACGTTTCTGGATAACAGCGTTTATGACGTACGTGGCACCTCATAAAACATCGTTGACTGCTAAAACGTGATAAATTTACAAATTTAAACCAACTGCGCATTTTAAGAACAAAGTTATACATTGTTGAAAAGTAAATAGGCTGTAGTCATATACAGATCATTAAGTTGTCAACAGATATACTCTTTATTGTCATTTATTGCTTTAAAATATGCTAATTTCATATTAGAGCAACTTCTTATTATTAGAACATTTTTTACAAACGATATAGTAGTGTCAAAGATTATCGCGAACCAACAAACAAAAGCAGCACAATAAAAGTATCAAGACTAAATACAATTTTCAAACACGGATGCCAAAGTTATACATTCAAAGCAGACTTTAAAGGTAGTCGAAAATCCCAGAGTATCTATAGAACTTTCTAGAATCTTCCATACATTTTCCCACCAAAAGCTAAAATAAGGTCAAGATTTACGACACAACTATGTATTATACGGCAGAGTGCGTGCAACACCTCGTTCGTACCGTTTTCCATCAGGAATTTATGCCTACATAAAAAGTTGGTGAATGCATTGCCGGCCGAGCTAAAAGACCGCAAATGGGCGACACACAGCCCATCCACTGGATTGCTTATCGTAAAGTTTGGTCCAGTGATCTCCAATCTGTGTTTATTGGCCGTAAATTTGATGTCATTCAACTATATTGTGTACATTGATATTGGTGTTTTGTGATATTTTGTGTTTAATTTGACGCCTTTTATTCGTGAAGGAGTAGGCTGAATTGCATCACCAACACTTCGAAACTCAAAATAGTTGACTACTTTTTTTTAAATACAATTATGAAAAATATATGCTATCCAAAATCTAATGGCAAAGAATTTTCAAAATTGCCGCATTAGTAAGTAAGTTATAAAGCTTTGGAATTTGGTGGAAGGGGTAGCTGTCAGATAACAACAATACTAGGCTATGACGTCACCAAGCGCCGTCGCCCACAACGATGCGTGCGTGTGAAAGAGATAGCGCGATATCCCTGCCACACCCCTACTTTCGCTCACAAGAATATTTAAAAAATTAATAGCTGCTTTATTTTTAAATTGATTTTGATGCTGATATCACAGAAGAATTTCTTTTTCGTATTATCTTCCGTTACATCTAAAATAATGTAAGAAAATCAAACAAAGAAAACCTGTTATATCGGTTCAGTGATGAGTAAATTAATGTTGAACTATCACCACATCGCAAAGCTTATACAAATTTATAAGCACAAACAATAGTAACACTACCCATAATTTTGAGCTATAAAGCAAAACGCGGCGCTGCAGCTTGCTCGTTACCCTCAGACATAAGATGTTAAGTCTTGTCATAGCCTGTATACATGAGTTATAATGTTCTTCAAACTAAAAGATTATAGTGCTGCCTGGTACCAGAAATAAGCTCTGCGCAAGTACTTTCTAAAACGAACCACTTGAATACGAGAAACCTGCCTAGTAAAGTCGCAAAAGTTTAAAACATGCGAGTGCCAACTCAACAAGAATAATATTCCGCTTCAAATAAGCGATATTTTAAATTTCTCAAGCAAAATTGGTGTTCTGAAACTGATGTATCATAAGTTTTATAACTCTACAGTCTGCTTCAAGATCTGGAGAATTTTATTGTGTTAAGTCTTGTTGTAAATTCTGGCTTCAACGTGAGTCGGTTTTGTAAAAATTTTATGTCAAATATATAAAACTGTGTTATACTAAAAATATCGAAAGAACTAAATTGAGTCAACATGTTGATTTTATCCCATATTATATGTTGTGTTATAAATTTGATTCGAGAATTGTAGTATCTAAGCCACACAGAAGAAAAAGCAAAATGTTTTGGGTCGCGTCAGTTGCCTTTCAGTTTTTATGTCCAGATACGAACTACTAGAGAAAATGGATTTGATAAATGATGTAATTTGACCGCGCGAAATGGAGACGTCCCCGCTCAGTCCTGACTGACCCAGATGATGCCATCACTCTGGCCATCCAAAGAAAGCACGAGATATTGAAACTCTTACACTCCTCAAGACCGCTGTACCGTCCTCGCCGTCGAGGGCCTCGCCGCGTCCCCAGGTGTCCTGACCCTGTTAGCAGTTCCGGCCCGCGTGCCGATGAAAGCAATAGATAGATTGGTGTATTACACCGCTAAAATCCCCTAATCGCTGATGTCTCAATCATCTTCCAACGACCGCCCTGAGCCGAGGCTCGTACCCCACTTAGGGGGTGCCCTCAGCGTGGTCGTTTAAATATAAAGGGTTGGAGCGCCCCGAAAGTCCGGTGTGGTCTGAAAAGCCGACTCGCGTCAGGATACTGACCGTAGTCATGTAAAAAGAAAAAAGATAAATGATGTAATTACTGTCTAGTAAATAATTTTTTCTTACTATATTCACAAATATTACAAACAGGGTTTTAATAAGAACTTTAAAAGTCCTAATCCTGTGGATTTTTGTGGAAAGCACTAGGATGGATAGGACTTTTTATTAAGAACTTAATAGCTATTTTTCATTTAAGTAGAAAATGTCTATTGCTGTTACAAAATTGATATTGCTATTACAAATTAGAACAAGCGGGGTACCTTTTCTTTTGTAACCTCGAATTTCTAGATATTCACAAGAAAGTTTGTTCACACACAATGCTGAAGTTTTCCCATTTGATAGAGTGTGAACTTGTTGAACTAATTGAATAACTAAAGCGAATGTTGGTTCTTATAATCTAGTTACCGAACGAGGTAAATTGAAATTATGTCAATATTTCAAAGACAAACGAACGAAGTTGTATTGATTGATGTGGCTTTTGAACGTGCCATCCACGGCATGCCTTAGCTATTTCGGTATTCCTTTCTACCGACTGCCAGTTTTTAATACTTATATTCTAAATTATTTATCGCGTTCCACTGTCTTGTCATCCCTGGTTTAGTGGGTGGACTATCAGTAGGATTTGGGCTTGATTTTCGGGTCAAAAATCTTACTGTGCTTTTTTCATCACCGAGACTGGATTTCTCAAAGAGCGTTAACTTTAGGTGGAAGCCGGTATTAAAGACTAAGCCAATTTTTTGCAACACGCTTGAAGAAGTGCGTTGCGTAGATTCTACACTAAACTGGGATAGGTATTTTAAAGAATTGGTCATCTTATTTGTTACGATAATCTGATAGATTCGATAACCAAAGAGTAGATTAAACATATGTACATATACATATACACTCACGCCTTTTATCCCCGAAGGGGTAGGCAGAGGCGCAACTAGTGCACCCACTTTTCGCCGTTATTCCGTCCCATGATGTGATAGGGGGCGAGCCTATCGCCATATCGGGCACAAATTCCAGACTCCGGGCTGATACTGAATAGAAAAACTCAATATCACTATGCCCGGCCCGGGGATCGAACCCGAGACCTCAGCTTTGCAGTCGTACTGTAATACAACTACGCCACCGAGGCAGTCAGTAGGCAGTATTTTAAAGGATTGGTCATCTTATTTGTTACGATAATCTGATAGATTCGATAACCAAAGAGTAGATTAAACACTGATTAAAACGTTGCTAAGGCCCTCAATAATGTCACCGAAGTAATGTATCTTATGAAGTTTAATGAGTATTGCCAAAGTTTTGGTGTCGATATAAATGTGTTATTAACTTGTTCCCGATAAACTGGGTGTAACATGAAAGTTTCCTGATTAAGTTATCAGAACTTAAGTAATAGAGGTGGTATGGTAAATGTTGTAATCTTACTTCCTATCTTATCATTACTAATATTATAAAGAGGAACGATTTGATATTTGTTTGTAATGGATAAACTCAAAAACTACTGGACCGATTTTGGAAATTCTTTCACTAATAGGAAGCTACATTACTCGTGAGTGCTATAGGCTATATCCCAGGAAAATATTTTTATCCCGAAAAACTTTTTCACGCGGGCGGAACCGTGAGCAGAAGTCTAGTAATATTACAAATGTAAAAGTTTGTGAAACTCTTTCGATGTTTCTTAACAGTAAACGAAGAAGCTATTGAACGGTTTTGGTTGAAATTTTTCACACGGGTAGAACATGTCCTGGATTAATACACAGGCTTCTTTTTATCTCGGTAGTTTGCCCCCATGGCAAATGATAGATACATTTATCTGATTCTTGGAGTAGACAGTGCTGGCGTCGTACTGTGTTTTAGGATCTTTTGTAACGGGAAAAGGCGAAGCCGCGGAATGCACGTAATCTCTACATTTCTCTGCATAATTTTAAAACCGCACACTTGAATGAAATGTCAATAGATGTCGTTAGTTAAGTCGTGAAACAAAAGCTAAAGATTTTATTCGTGACTTTTCCTTTATTTTTCCTGGAAAAGAACACACACACCCACGCCTTTTATCCTCGGAGGGGTAGGCAGAGGCGCAACTAGTGCACCCACTTTTCGCCCTGCGTATCCCGTCCCATGATGTGATAGCGGGCAAGTCTATCGCCATGTCGTGAAAAAGAAGTAATTAATCTGTCAAGGCCCGCGACGGACCGGTGTCCATATACGTAGGGTATTCTCATACATCTATATATATATAAGCGGGCCTTAAAGGGTTAAATAAAAAAAATGTTTGCCAGAATATCCAAAAATAACCTACAAACAAACATGCAAACCTTTATTTTTAAACTTATAATTTTTTACCTAATAACTAACTTATAACGTAAGATGGGATTAACAGAAATACAATTTTACGGAAATACCAGGAGAAAAGTAGAATAAACAATTAGAGGATAATTTCATAAAACTTCATAATAAATCGTGTTTATTAACACTAAGTGACTTGTTTTTGTGACAAGCGTATTAGACGCACGCGGTATTTACGTTATACTTCGTCACGGGAAAGTCTTGATGGAGTTATTATTAAAACATCTTGAGAAAGATTATTACAATATTTCGTTTTACCAGACTGTTTTCTAGGTTACAAACCTGAGCTTTCAAATGATGTTGATGGATATTTGCATTTTGATCCTAAAAATATACTGCTCACTGCTGAGCACGGGCCTCCTCTACTACCGTGAGTGTTTAGGCCTTAGTCCACCACGCTGGCCTAATGCGGGTTGGCAGACTTCACATACCTTCGAAATTCTTGTAGAGAACTTCTAAGGTATGCAGGTGTCCTCAGGATGTTTTCCTTCACCGTTAAAGCGAGCGATAATTCACAAAGAATACACACATAACTTTTTAGAAAAGTTGGAGGTGCGTGCTCTTGGGTTTTGAACCTGCGGACATTCGTCTCGGCAGTCCGTTCCACTCCCAACTAGGCTATCGCCAAAAATAAACCAATGAAAACAAATCAGAACGTATCGATCAAAATTTACTCTGATCGATCAAGATTATTTATTAACACGGTCATAAAGTAGATACATAATATTACATTGATTAATTACATGATAATATACATACCTTTTTATGTTGACAAGGGAAATTAAACTTTTGTTTATTCATTTCGGCCGTAAGATAGTACCTACAACAAATTAGTCCTTATACATATATATATATATTACATTTTAACCGACTTCAAAATAAGGAGGAAGTTTTTTTTTTTTTTTATGTTCGTCTGTATGTATTTTTACAAGATTTTGTTGAATTTTTTTTATGTATGTTCACAGATTTCTCCTCCAATACTGAATCGATTTTAAAAATATATATTTTTTTTATATGGATGTCTATACTCCTGATGTAATATAGATCTAATCAATAGATACTATTATAGTCTTTATATGTTACTCATTACGGATCAAATCACCAGACACGAGTGGTTCGAGGAGCTGGAACTGCGCTGGTACGCCCTGCCCGCCGTCTCCAACATGCGTTTCGATTGCGGAGGCATCGAGTTCACAGCAAACGCGTTCAATGGCTGGTACATGAGCACTGAGATCGGATGCAGGAACTTCTGTGATACCAACCGGTTGAATATGTTGGAGGTTTGTATTATTGTAACGTAGAGAGAATCGGGAACAGTTGCAACACCACCCAGATTGTTAAAAAATATTCCAGATCAATATTCTAGTTATTGGAGTCATCGTTAACGCTTCTTAACATAACCAAGAATAATAAGGTTTGACAACAGAATTAAACAAATCGATAGAACATATACGCCTATTGGAACTGATAGAGGTACTACGGAATTTTACAGAATTCCTTTTTGCGTAATGAATTCGGTTAAATCACGTTTGAAATCACTCAAAATGAGTTATTATTCTATTGAGACGACATATTACGAGCTTCAACTTAGATGGTTATGAATTAAACAGCAAAATGCGTGGAAATAATCATGACGTTAATCTCCGTCACGGTTGAGTGAACTTTAATGATAAAGGATGGTTTTAAAAGTGTAGAACTCGAGGGTAAAGGTAAAGCTATCGACGCGCTGAATTGTAATGGCTCACTTAAGGAGCGTAACGGTTTATCGTGGTACCTTATGTTGTACTTTAAATTGCTACTTGTATATTACTATCGATGTATTACCTTTTAATTCTCCTGTACTTTTTTTCATATCTTATAAAAGGCATGAAACAGAACACAATCAAACATATTTATCAAAGGAATTTCAATAATTTTGATCTAGATTGTCTTCCTTAATTATAAAGAAATATAGTACAAAAAGTTGCATCTCAATAAGGAAAATAAAAAAAGCAGTAGTTGGCCGCAACCGTTATTTAATTTATTATTGCTGCAGAAGCAAATTGTTATACGTGTGACGAGTGATATCACAAGATCTGAATGAAAAAAAATCTTAGTTCATTCGTGGAAGGTAGAGTGTCATGACCGTGTATAATTACTAACACTCTATAAACTAGTAATTAGGTGAGTAACTACTGAGTGTATGCTCATATACTCAGTAGGCACTTAGGTAGGAAACATCATTATGTAGTAAAAAAAATGGATCGCTGTAAATCTTAAATTGGGATCACATGCCATTAAAAACCTAATAGTAGACTATATACAAATGTTGTGTAATGGGCAGACATATATATACAACTATGGTTAAAAAACTTAGGTCACCAAACTGTGAATAAGAGCTAAATGTGGAGAAATATGAAACTACACAAAGAAAACCGTGATGACATGACATAATACTCATATATAATAAAAATATGATCTTTAAATTATCAACTAAAATTTAGTGTAAAGAGTTCTCCAAGTATTCTTTGACTTTGATGTGATTAAGTATACTATTTAATATAATTTTTCATAGCGGGGTTATCTGATCTTAAAAATCAGTAGTTTAAAAAAAAGATGTAAATAAAAAAATATGTAACACATTATATTTTTATTTAATGAATGAAAATTTAATTATATTTTATCAGAAAGTGGCTCAAAAACTTGGCCTGGATACCCGAACGCCTGTGAACCTGTGGAAAGACAAGGCGTTGGTGGAAGTCAACGTGGCAGTGCTTCACAGCTTCCAGCAGCAGAACGCCACCATTGTCGACCACCACACCGCTTCCGAGAGCTTCATCAAGCATTTGGACAATGAGAACAGACTTCGGTAAGTCATACAATCTCTTATTTCATCTATTTAGCTTTGCTGGTGGTAGGGTATTTGTGTCCGCCTGGACAGCGATCAGCCAGTTTCAAATCCAGACTTAGAGGCGCACGTGAGTCGCGCTTCTGAATCACTTTGTCTATATTCGGTGAAGAAAAGGTCGTAATTACGCCTCTTTAATCTGTATTCTATCTAGAGTCAACTCCACTTACCAGGTGCAGTAGAAGTATTTGCAGAGCCCGTAAAAAAATATAGACATCTTGCATAGCTTGGATTGATGGATGATTACGATCTGATTGTGACCTTAGTTCTCCGCGTAACTGATGTCCGTTATAGTAATGGTTCCGTCAATGCATAAAACAAATTGCCTCCTTTGCCATGGGTCCTAAAATATTTGATACAAAAAAGTACGCTCTACAAAACAAATAGTGGACTGACAATTAAAAAAGAGGAATGCATCTGTGGGGCTAGGACGTGAAAAAAACACGATGCGTCTCCGCTTCGTTTTATTGTGATTGGTTGAGTGACTGACGTATCGGTATTTTGATGTTTGTGATTGATCGAGAGACCGACACGTAAGTCTCTCAACCAATCACAATAAAACGAAGCGGAGACGTATTGTGTTTTTTTTTCACGTCCTAGCCCCACTGATCTTGAACCTTAACTACTGCGTCAGAAGTAATCGCGTTCATGATTTAGTGTTTATACAATTTTAATTAATATTTATGGAGAGCGCTGTCATTGAGTCAATGGACCAATGAGCGTGGATGAAGTTGTTATTTGAAATACTGTTGTTCTATTTTTAAATTACATATTCTAAACCTGTTTAAATCTTTCTGTGATTACTTAAAAGTATTGGCGTCGACCCCAGATTAGTGTGAGATAAGAGCAGCTGAATAGTAACTGAGTATTGGAAAAACAATCTGCACTATTTCAATCACTAAGCTAAATATGATGAGGTCTTAGTATTTCTAAATTTTAACCCCGTATAAAACATGACTCTACAATATTATAACAGCCAATATTATAATATCTTCACTACATAGTATAAAACAAAGTCGCTTCCCGCTGTCTGTCCCTATGTCCCTATGTATGCTTAGATCATTAAAACTACGCAATGGATTTTATGCGGTTTTATTTAATAGATAGAGTGATTCAACAGGAAGGTTTTTATGTATAATACATGCATAATATAGTACAGGAACACTGATAATTTTAGAGGTTTCTAATGTGATGTCGTAAATGAACACATTTCTTTGCGCCTACATTGCAAACGCTGGCTAAACCCTAAGAGATACATAAAAATAATGTACTACAGTATTGTACACCTTAAAAAGGTCTACAAAAAAGTCCGCGAAGGTATATGTTTATCTCTTAGGGATAACCCACAATAACCATTTTTTATCCTTTACTTTTTACGAGAAATTATGGCTTATTTACGAAGCGATTTTATGCAATACAACAATAATCCTTATCCAATTAAATACCTTAAATACATTGTGCAATGAATATAAATCAATATAGCCCTTTACCGCATATAAATTAAATAAATATTTTCGAAGATATTACAGATTTAAAATGCAGGCACGGCCGGCGGGTGCCTATAAATAGCGCGTCGTGGGCCACGCTTCTCGAAAATATATAGTTTATGCTAATATTATAAACAGGAAAAATTTTATTGTTTGTTTGTTTTTAATGGATAACCTCCAAAAGTTCTGGACCGATTTTGAAAATTCTTTCACTAATACGAAAATACATTACTCCTGAGTGCTATAGGCTACTTTTTATCCCGGAAAAATTCATACCAAGACTTTTATCCCGGTTTTTTCTCGCGCGTGGAGCTTTCACGGCCAGACTACTAAACCAATTTCGATGAAATTTGATAGGGAGATAGTTTAAGACCCTGGGTCGGACCTACGCTATATCTTATTACGGGAAAAAATAAACCGGTACTTTCATTCCGGAAACACTTTTTCTGCGTGTGAACCTTCACAAGAAAATAAGTAGGTATGGAGATAGTTTGAGATCCAGAGGAGGACATAGGCTACTTTATCCCGGAAGAACATAAACAGGCAAATTTATCTCGGATTTTTTTTTCCTCGCGAGTGTAGCCGTCACGGTCAAACCACTGAACTGATTGCGATGAAATTTTAAAAAGAAATAGTTTAAGACCCTGGGAAGGACCTTTGTTACTTCTTATCTCGGAAAAACATAACCCGAGACTTTTATCCTGGCAAATACATTCTTGCAGGTGGAACTATGAGAGAATACGTATGAAGATAGTTTGAGATCCAGGGAAGCACAGACTATTTATTATCTTTTTATAAACTCAAAAACTACCGAACGTATTTTCATATGTCTTTCACCAGTTGACGGATTGATTCAAGAGGAAGGTTTATGAGTATATTACATAAATGTTTTGTATGAGAGAAAAATAAATTTCGGCATATAATATTATGCTTTGCTACCTGTGCGAAGCCAGGGCGGGCCGCTAGTATATAATAATCAGGGCATTTACACTTAAATGGGAAAGTGTGGGTGATTAATCCTATTTTTTACTTCATTGCGTTAGTAAAACAAGTTGTCGACATAACAAACTAAACGGTTATTACAGTGTCGTTGGGAAATCCGGATCCGGGACATAAAAATAATCAAATTAACATTGTAATGTGCCAATTAACTATTCGTGATTACATTAGTATGAACGTAAGATAAATGGTATAATTAATTCATAACTGTGTTAATATATTCACTACTTAATACGAATAAAACAAACGTACTGCTAATGATAAAGTAAAAACATCTATCGTTATTATAGAAACGAAAGCGAATATAGTCAATGCAAAGAGGAAATTAAATACTAGAATCTTTATGAACTAAATCGAAATTTAATGTTTCTCTGATGAAAATAAAGAAGATGTTATCGAACTAAATCCAGCTGCAGATCAAGACGAATGGCACCCAAAACTGACTACAAGTGCACTAAGAATGTCGAGTCAAGGTTTTAACTATCTAGCCCAGTAAAGTTTGGGTGTAATCGGCAGATAAAGTTTGTATGTACAAGGTTGAAAGGAAAACATTTAAAAGGTGCCGTGAGAAATACCGTAACAAAGTGGAATTAGGTTACGAATATTTATTATGATACACTCTATAACATATTTTGAGTACATCCTTTAACTTAGACGATCTGGTACCTACTACATTGAGACAGGCATTTATTTGGTCCATGTATTATTTGTAGGTAGCAGTCATTTTGGGTTTTGATTTATATTTTTTTAATTACTTCAATATTTCTGATAAATTTTATGATTTAATGTAGACTCACGCCTTTTACCCCCGAAGGGGTAGACGGAGGCGCAACTAGTAATTAAATTTTTTGCCGTCTGTTTTTCGTCCCGTGAGTATTTCGTCGCGATGATGAAATCGGTGCATATCTCTTACATCCTTTAGACACCTGCACTGATGATGCGTCCTTAGCATACGCCACTTTTAGAATTCCCTTCTAGTGGGAAGCAAGTCACCACCTGCATAGACTACAAAACAACATTTTACTTAGCAGGCGTCCCGTGGTCTCAATCTATAGAGATCACGGGAATCCCACGGGAAGCCCATCAAGATACAGCTAGATCCCATCCATAGACACAGTATAATTCCCATTTTCTCTGCTATAGTCCTTCGACTTTGCGGAAGCTGTCTCTGGCTGTATTTCCTCTATGAGTACAGACAGAGAGAACTTGCAAGGTATACATATCCCAACTACTTTACTTTGTCTTTTAGTTTTATACCTAGGCACCTTCTCTCTATTCTATCCGGGTTGAATTAGTATAATTATCAATTCCAAAATTTTGAACTTGAATTTTTTTCAAGGTCGAATCAAAACCATTCTGTTATCTTGTTTTGCGTACGTGACAAGAACAGTTAAAGTAATTAAATAGAGTCCACTTGCGGATGAGAATCAAAATTACTTAATTATAAACAGGCTTGTGTCTAGATAATTAAACTGTCATCGAAGGAACCTTGCAACGTGTTAAAAACGATAGATAAATATTTAGGCTCCAAGAGACAAAGTTATATAGGTACGGTTTTGCATTTTTTGTTTGTTGTTGTTGTTGTTTTTTGTTTTTTATTATTAATACCAACGATTTGAGTGATCACAAGCTGAAACAATTTAAACGTTACGCATTTGTTGTGAAATATATTTTTAAGTATCAAAATATTTATTTACTTAATTTAGTGATGTAACTTTGTACGTTTAAAATGTGTTCGAATGGATAACATCAGCGATCTTTAGTCCTATTTTGTGCCCAAAAACTAATATAAAAAATAAAGTTAGGTTATGTGCCTATAAATTAGTTTATATAACAAAACTGTAAGCTGACTACAAGTCCAATTAGCTGCCATACTAATAATTTTGAAAAATCAGAACTCATATCGTCGGTGAGTGAAATAACGCGTAACTAACATTGATAAATATCGCGTAAGTATCGTATTATCAATCATAAGTTTAGATTCTTAAGCATTCAGCTTTATTCTTCACTTACGCGGTGTTTACCAATGTTAGTTATGCGGTTTTGCATTATCCCCGACGATATGCTAACGTTCATATTATACTATAAAATCTACCCCAAAAACTGTTGAGAGATTTATGATGTATAGATATTTTTAACTTTAATATGTCAAATGTAAATGAGTACGTTTTTTACTTACATCACTTTGCCACATGGCACATGAACATGTGTTGTACAGAATCCGTAAACATTGTCATGAACACCGTGTGATTGTTTGCGTTTGCGTCTTCACTGATAGGTTAGACGTAGATCAGGGTGACGTCATGTACTAAATCTTAGGAATATTTGACCTAGTATGGCTTATCGCGACCATGTTGATTGATAGGATCCATTGAATTTATTAACATAATACTTATATCTTAGGCGTCAGGACTTATTAACGTATATCCGAGGTGTTTTATAATATTGTTATCGTGTTCTTCGTTATGATTTATGCATTTGAAAAGGATTGCATAAAATTATTTACAAAACATATAGTTATTACAATACGTCAAGTGGATTTTCCTTGGTAAACGTTACAGCAAACAGCTATTAAATTAAATACGTTTTTATTATCCAATTGTATTTGTCTTTCTATAAATACGGTATTTACAAAGATTTTTTATAACACAATATTATCAGATTCAGAATTCAGTTTGTCTTCTTAATCCTCACTTCGCTAATGATCAGATGTACTAGCTCCCTTCGAGATATCTTGGTACATTTCCAAAGTTATAAAAACTTATATCAGACCATATGAGCACTAGAGATACTCGTACAGTTTCGGCAGTTACTGGAAACAACATTAAAACGTCTGCCGGATCGCCATCTGTTCCGATTTGGCTTCCGCGAGCGTTCCGTAAAACAATTAAAGCTTTTATAGCATATCAAAACTAGTGTAGAACAATGTTAATCAAATTGATTTTACCGCAAGTTAGTCACGTTATTTTTTTATTTTTACACTTAATAACTAAGCAGGAAATTTTGTTGCCAGCTTTATTCTTACTATTGTTACTACTAATAAATTTGAATAAGATCTTATTCATTTTCATAAAGTCACCACTTTGTAGTATTGGACTTGAATTCATGATCAACTTGGGATTGAATCTATCAGAAAGGTTGACGCCAAGCAAACACCCAACAGCAGGAAAAGATTGCAATTTCTTGACTGCGAGTTAAAGACAGGAACAAATATAGGATAATACCAAGAAGACTAATATACACACACACACATACACTCACGCCTGTTATCCCCGAAGGGGTAGGCAGAGGCGCAACTAGTGCACCCACTTTTCGCCGTCATTCCGTCCCATGATGTGATAGGGGGCGAGCCTATCGCCATATCGGGCACAAATTCCAGACTCCGGGCTGATACTGAATAGAAAACTCAATATCACTTTGCCCGACCCGGGGATCGAACCCGAGACCTCAGCTTTGCAGTCGTACTGTAACACAACTACGCCACCGAGGCAGTCGTAGAACTATATTAGTAGAAGACTAATATAGTTCTACGATTATACTATACTGTTGAATGTCTTTGAATGAAGATAACTGTTATTTAGTTATACCTTTATTTACTACTATTGACATTAATATTGTCCTAATTGGTTTGTGATAAAATATTCATAGTGTTCATAAAACTGAATAATCATATGAATTATGTACCTTTACAAATAAATACGTTTTCCTTATAATCAAGGAATTTTATGCCATGCTGATTTGAATATTAATATAAACGCCACTTAATTTTAACATAGTATAAAACAAAGTCGCTTCCCGCTGTCTGTCCCTATGTATGCTTAGATCTTTAAAACTACGCAACAGATTTCGATGCGGTTTTTTTAATAGATCGATTGATTCAAGAAGAAGGTTAATATGTATAATACATGCATAATATAGTAGATAAATAATTTATATGTTCTATTGTGACTGCGAGTGCCTTACTGACAAAAGTCGGGGATCTACTTATACTGGACGGAAAGGCGTTTTGTACCAAAATGTTGCTGACTGACCATATTGCAAGATCTATCGTATGTATCAGTTTATTGTCGCCTGGTACTTGCAATTATAACGGATACTCTTAAAAATGTATAGTTTGTATATATAAAGAGACTTTTATATAGCAAATTTTTATTGAGGTGAAACCGCGGGAAAAAGCTAGTTCATTATAAATCTTAAAATAGTTCTAAGAAGTTATATTTTGATCGCATATAAAATAGGTAATAGGCCAATTACAAAACATGAGTGATGAAACGGATTCGATGACATAATGTACCTGTTTTGTAAATTCCAACAACAATATTAGAGATGAATAATAGTTTTAGGGTAATGTCTTTATCTATTTCCTCTTGGAAATCTTGGACTTGTTTATTTTGAATTACTAGCTTTGGCCCGCGGCTCCACCCGCGTATAAAAGTTTTTCCGGGATAAATGTCCGGCTTAAATTTACCAGGGATAAAAAGTAGCCTATGTTTTAATTCAGGACATGATCTACCTGTATGCCAAATTTCATCGAAATCTGTTCACTAGTTTTAATTTTTTTTGGGTTGGGCCACCCTTATCACTTAGTTACTAGCTTTTGCCCGCGGCTCCGCCCGCGTTAAAAAGTTTTTCCGGGATAAATGTCTCGCTTTATATTTTCCCGGGATATAAAGTAACCTATGTGTTAATTCAGGACATGATCTATCTGTATTCCAAATTTCATCGTAATCCGTTCAGAAGTTTTATTTATTTTTTTGGTTGGGCCACCCTTATCACTTAGGGGGGTGAAAAATAGAATTTGACCGATTCAACATCTATTTTTCATACCCCTACCGACCGAATAGGTATCCCCGAACAGGTAATACCCGATATGCACACAAAGTTTTATGAAAATTGGCCGAGCAATTTTGGAGGAGTTTGGCAACAAACACGCGACACGAGAATTTTATGTATTAGATTAGTAACTTGAGAATGGACTTCACACTCTTGATTTCACGTTTCGGTAGTGAATGCTATCTTACGTAAATAACTTCTAGGAACGAATATACGTTCACGTTTGTTTAGGTTTCCAATATATGGCAATATGTGAGTAAATTTTTGCATCGACATATTTAAGATTGCATTAATAAAAAACAAAATATAAATGTCTATGTATATACACGTAAAGAAATCTTTTTACCTTTTTACGGTGGAGTGTAAGATTTAACATAATTAAAGTTCATAAAACACGAAGGAGTTAAACAAAAATTAAATTTATGTATTGTACTTATCTTTTACAAATACACTAGATTCGACGCTCGCATTTCGAATGCTGAACGATCACTAGTTTAAATAAAAATCCAATGAATGTACTGTAATGCATATTTGATTTACTTAAAAATGGAACGCGAACTATTACAGACGCGTTACCTCAACATACTATTTCAACTTTATTTTATGATGCAGGTCGGGATGTCCTGCTGATTGGATATGGATCGTACCTCCGATGTCATCGTCCATCACTCCAGTATTCCACCAGGAAATGGCACTCTACTACTTAAGACCTTCGTATGAATATCAAGCAAGTATTTTAATTTATTTTGGTTGATTATAGCAATCATTTATGATCCCTTTGCCGCTGTAATGTGGTCGATTTTGATACATTTTCAATAGCCTTGATCACTAGCATATGTATGATATTGAATTGAATTACCTTCGTATTCTTATTTGAATTATTTAAAAAACATATATTCTTATGTTTTCATTTTGTACCTGCTTCCATTTATCTTTGCATCACCCAAAGGTTGACTGGGAGAAAATGACAATGGCATTAAGTCCCCTTGTAGAATATGTGTTTACGAGGTGTAAAATAAATAAATAAATGAAGATTTATAACTTATAACTACATTAATATTGACACAAAACTTTAATACCAGGAACCTGCTTGGAAGACCCATCAATGGCAAAAATCCAAGCCAATCACTGGCAAGAGGCCTATAAATAGGAAGTTCCATTTCAAACAAATAGCCCGTGCCGTCAAATTCACATCGAAATTGTTCGGTCGGGCCCTATCAAAGAGAATCAAAGCGACTGTATTGTATGCAACCGAAACTGGCAAATCTGAACAATACGCCAAAGAGTTAGGAGTGATATTTGGACACGCCTTCAATGCGCAGGTGAATATTGAATAAAATTGACGACGTGAATGCAATCCGACATGGAAATACATAAAAATATATGTTTGTAGGTACATTGTATGGCGGATTATGATATAACTTCAATTGAACACGAAGCCCTACTGCTTGTTGTCACGTCGACTTTTGGTAACGGGGATCCTCCAGAGAACGGCGTCGTGAGTAATATTAATGACGCACAGACGCACCGCTTTGAAGTGTGTTTTTATAGGAATTATTTATGTTAATAAAACTTTATTGCTCTTAGGAATTTGGTGAACATCTTTGCGAACTATTGTATGCTGATCAAGTTGGTGATGACGCCTCTGGGTAAAAACATTACACCATATTTTAAAGTTATATCTATTCTTGGAGAACTATTAAATAATAATTACCTCATATTTTATTACAGAAACCAAATGTTGACGCCCAAATCATTCATTAAAGCGAACAGCGACTTACAAAGATATAGCGCTGGAAATACAAAAAAATTGAGTCGTCTGGAATCATTAAAAGGTAACGTAAGACATTAGTACAATAGAAAAAAAATCACGAAATATGTAATATTTCTAACAGAAAAGTAAAATGTGCTACATTCCAGGAAGCACAACCGATGCCACATCCATTGACAGTTTCGGCCCACTGAGCAACGTTCGCTTCGCGGTTTTTGCACTTGGGTCGAGCGCGTATCCAAACTTTTGTAACTTCGGTAAATACGTGGACAAGTTGCTTGGCGACCTTGGAGGGGAACGAATCCATGACCTTGCCACCGGTGACGAAATGTGCGGCCAAGACCAGGCCTTCCGGAAATGGGCCTCGAGCGTCTTCAACGTGAGTTCCTAGAAACAATACGTAACTAATTGATGACCGTATCGAATAGCTTGATTCTATTGTTACATCTGCTAATATGTAGTGTCATTACGCTACTTCTAATTTGATAGGTTTTTATAACGATTGCTATTCTTGGAAACCCCGCGGCTTTCCATGTCGACTCATTTATTGGAAGCTATAATTATCACACCTTTATGTAACAGGTGTCTTGCGAAACCTTTTGTTTGGATGATGATGAGACTCTGCAAGAGGCAAAGAGGGCTTTGGGCACAGTGGCGTTGAGTGAGGAGACAGTAAGATTCGCTAGTGCTGGCTGTCGCCCCCCAAACCTGCATGCTGCTTTGCAGAAAGCATTGAACAGGCAGTTTGTCACTTGTGTAGTGAAAGCCAATAAGGATTTGGGTGATGCTTCAGCTGAACGATCCACCATTTTTATAGATATGGAACCGAAGGTAAAATTACATTGGATATTAAAGTTAGTTCAAAAATTACTACGAGCATATAACACGATACTAATAAAATATTGTTACATGTGTAGATGGAGGTCAAATACAATCCGGGTGACCACGTAGGAATAATTGCGTGCAATCGTAAAGAGCTTGTTGATCGTCTACTATCCAGAATGAAAGATGTGGATGACTATGATGAGCCTTTGCAACTCCAGCTTATGAAAGAAACCCACACATCAAGTGGTAAACAAAGTATTTATGTTATTTTGTAGCCAATATTTTTTTTATACACCGAGACGAGACTAACAAATTTTATTATAATCGTATTTTTAAATAGCATCTTTCATCATTTTACTTTTGATGCAGGTCCAGTAAAATCCTGGGAACCACATGAAAGATTGCCAATTTTGAGCGTTCGAGAGCTGTTCACTCGGTTCTTGGATATTACGACGCCACCAACTACAATCTTACTTCAGTATTTAGCCACAACTTGTGAAAATGAAGAAGAGAAGAAACAACTTCATTTATTGGCTACAGTGAGTATTTTTAAGGTGCTCTTTTTTATGTCTTTGTCAAATAGCAGCTTAACCACATGCAACAAAACTGATTTTACTTTGTCTATAGGACCCTGGAGCCTACGAAGATTGGCGTCACTTCCACTTCCCAACTTTACCTGAAGTGCTAGATCAGTTCCCATCGACAAAGCCTAGTGCTTCGTTACTGGCCGCACTACTGTCTCCATTGCAGCCAAGATTCTACTCGATCTCATCATCACCGATTGCTCATCCGAAAAGATTACACCTTACAGTCGCCGTTGTTACGTACAAAACTCAAGGTCAGAAAACAATTTTAGCCATCTACGTAAGCAGCGTAATGCATTAATGTCTCATAGTTTATTATTGCCCATTCCCACATACGTTACGTTGAATTCCACTGAAATGTTTACAATATTATCTATTTTTAATACATGTCTGTTTAAAACAATGAAGTATGAGATAGCTGAAATTATCGGCATTAATTAGACGTTAATCATAATTATATTTACATTGTTCAGAAATGTATGATGTCATTCTCTTATAGATGGGGAAGGTCCGCTGCATCATGGCGTTTGCTCGAACTATCTCATGGAGCGTAAGGCTGGCGATGAAGTTTATCTCTTCATTCGAAGGTGGGTATAATACAATTGTATAAAAAATTTAATTATTTTATAACCATCTCTAATACTCCTTCTTTATTACAGTGCTCCGAATTTCCACCTTCCCCAAGACCTGTCTGTTCCACTCATACTAATCGGTCCTGGAACTGGTATCGCTCCCTTCCGTGGCTTCTGGCACCACCGCAAAAGTCAACTCAATTCACGCACGCGCCCAACCGCAGGACCAATCTGGTTGTTCTTCGGATGCCGAACAAAAACTATGGATTTGTACCGAGAAGAAAAAGAGCAGGCTCTTAAAGAACGCGTTCTTTCAAAAGTTTTTCTTGCGTTATCAAGGGAGAAAAATGTTCCGAAAGTAAGTTAATTAGTTTTTGGTATTAAAATTTTATAGGGTAGTGCAAGTTATAACTTTGATATTTTTTTAAGATGTACGTCCAAGAGCTGGCGGAGAATGAAGGCGCGGAGATTCACGATTTGCTCATAAACAAAGGCGCTCATTTCTATGTATGCGGTGATTGTAAGATGGCTGAAGATGTCCACCAGAAACTCAAAGGGATCGTTAAGAAGCATGGAAACATGTCAGATGATCAAGTACAGAACTTCATGTTTATGCTTAAGGTAAAGGACGATTTTCGATCTGGCCTATTTGTACAATAAATACTTAAAGGTTTCCATGGAATTTGAATTTGTAACATCTATTAACATTCAAAGAAGGATCTTCCATTACAAAGAAAGAAAATTTATGTTCAGCTTGTTTTGTGTTTAATTTTAAAATATTTAATATTTCAAGTTGACAATAACTATACGTTTTATTTGGACTGTGAGAATGTGGACGATAGCCTAGTTGGGGATGAAACGGTCTGCCGAGACAAAGTCCAGAGGTTCAAAACCCAACCTCTGACTTTTTAAAGTTACGTGTGTATTGTTTATCAATTATCGTTCACTACGGTGAAGGAAAACATCGTGAGGAAACCTACATACCTGAGAATTCTCCACAAGAATTCTGAGGGTGTGTGAAGTCTGCCAACCCGCACTAGGCTAGCGTGGTGGACTAAGGCCTTACCCCTCTCAGAAGTAGAGGAGGCCCGTGCTCAGTAGTAAGCAGTATTTAATACAGGGCTGGTATTATTATATATACATTTTATTGGTCAATTAAATGACTATTTTAATATCTTAGGAGGAAAATCGTTATCACGAGGACATCTTCGGCATCACCCTCCGCACAGCTGAGGTCCACAGCGCCTCCCGGGAGTCTGCTCGTAGGAACCGCGTCGCTTCACAACCCTGACGCCGATCTTCTAGATTCCATGCCAACTCGCTCACCAAACCTATCAACCCTCAGATTTTGAACACTTGAAACTTGCATTTTAAAGCTTTATGCTAACTTATACTGAAATAAAGGTTTCTATTTTGTTTTACGAGCTGTCAGTTCCTAGGTTATTACCACAAATTGACAGATTTCTTGATATGCAAATGGTCAATTATTTCCCTTCAAGTTTTCGCTTTATTGGAGCGTTTTGAGTGTTGTTATTATTTTGGCTTTAGAGGTTGTGTCCATGAGTTTCGACTGTATATACTGACTAGCACTGGACTAATCAACCTCAATGAAATTATGCATTCCATTTCAGTATTATTTGTTTATGTCCACAGGCAGTTATTTTGTAAGTATCCTTTTTAAGCAGGGTGGATTTATCAAACGCACAATGCATTGCTATCTCAATTTCCTTTGAGCTGCTTCAGAATTCTATAAAATTGTATGAATTAAAAACAACTTTGAATACTTGAGAATTTAATAATTGCGTAGAGTTTAGGTGTAATTCTATTCCATTTAATATTAATGATACTTGTAATAACATTTTGACTTCATCAAATATTGTCCATTTATTGCTAATTGTATATTTTGAATATAGTATTTTTGTTAGTTGTTTAAAATTTTAAATATGTCTGATGGGAGTTTATTTGAGATTTATTTATAACATTGTAAGACTAAAACGATCTTATTTTATTTATTTTATGTATGTTCGCCAACGTTACCGGACAGTTAGTACTTCATTCTCCTGTTTTTATTTTATTTTTATTAAGCAAAAACTAACAGTTGTACATTAGATACGACCAAATAAGCACATAGATAATTTTTTATCAACAACCTACTACGTTCTTCACGGAATATAAACTAAGTATATTTTCAGGTATGTGCGAATAATTTACAATACCAAAAAAAAATGTGTGGTGACACATTCAACTACAAATAATATATACTCATCTAAATCTAACAGCATTGTAAACATGTTTTTCAAAACTTATCATGTGATGAGGCAAACTAATACATTTCCAAAAAGAATTCGATACATGTTTTGACAAGGCGACTAAGAGGTGCACAGACCCCTGCATTTGTGCCACACATGGTAACTCCAAAGACAGGTCTTCTGCATACCTTACGTCGTTAAACAGTTCTTGGAACAATATAATTTTCTTTTCTTTCTATGAGATAATTTTAAAATTTCAGTAGAATATGCTTTAGTCCGAGAAATATGTATATTGAACTTTATTCATAATAATGCCAAATGTACAGTTGTGATTATTTCGTAATGTGTTTGTAAATAAAAATATATTTTATTGTTAAGTTTAGTTGTACAATATTTTGAAATTATTTTCTATTAGTTATTTTACGTACCTAATTAATTTGGCGCGTTTTCTTCACATAGTATTATTGAACGACCATGATAAAGATTTTGTATTATTGAATAAGTATCTAGATATGAAGCTTTATAAATTATTACGTTTATTCCACTGTATTATCTTTAATTAGGTGTGAATGTTAACTTTGTTATTCTATAACTAGTTTTAAGAAATGTATTCATATTTTCTATTATATTATGAGAATTTAATATACAAAAAGTCTTTCTGATGTTACCTAATATGTCTATAAGATAAATCATGCATTATCTGTCTTTAACATTTACAAATTACTGATTCCATATCTTCTAATTAACGGCACATTAAAATTTGTGAATTAAAATTGTTATCGAATTCGTATCACATAAAATATTATTGTATCGCACTATATCATGTAACGAGAACTGTATGAAGAAGTATAAGCATGGTTTACGAGAATATTTGTCTGTTATTGGTCAAATAAAGTTCCTTCGAATTCGTAAAAATGAATAATGCATTTCATTTGTTTATTCCTTGGCTAAGGCCCTCTCCCGAGCCAACCGGCCATGAGCATTCATTCTACACATTTCAGCGCTCGATGGAATATGCTAGGAATAACTTACTTAACAAAACAATAAAATTGTAGATCTTTTTTAAAATTTGAAAATACCAAAATGTTCCTCATTTACCTATCTAGTAGTGTTATTTGCATATTAAATAATGTGTACTTTAGGCGGAGATGCACGAAATTAACAATGTTAGTGATATTTTCATTATGAAATTAACGATACAATATCAACGTTAGGTATAAAATAATTAAAACGAATAAATTAAAGATAACATATTACAAAAATATTATGCGTTTTTTTTTCTACATTATGTGTTATTAATTTCGTATAGATAGCTTCTAAAAACTACATAAAATACCGTTTTGCTAATGTATCCTCATTGATGTCCTTGTAAATAATTCGACATAATGATAGAGTTTAGCGATCGCTTATTTTAAGTTGCGGTCGTAAATTAAATTGATGTTTTATTACCACATCGATTCAAATAAGTTATTTATTATTTTTATAAGGTGGTAAAATTAATTTGCATATTTAGTGGTAATTTACCCTTTTTTTTTCATTTAAGTAGAACCACTTTAATAACAAGTAGGTCTTCTAACGGAAATATCATACGATTTTTTTTTACTGTGAACTTTGAATTTTCATATAATACATCCTACTAATATTATAAAGGCGAAAGTTTGTAAGAATGTATGGATGTTTGTTCCTCTTTCAAGCAAAAACTACTCAACGGATTTCGATGAAATTTGGCACACGGGTAGATCATGTCCTGGATTAACACATAGACTACTTTTTATCCCGGGGAAATATAAACCGGGACTTTTATCCCGGAAAAACTTTTAAACGCGGGCGGAGGCGTGGGCAAAAGCTAGTACTTAATATCTATACTAATATTATAAAGCTGAAGAGTTTGTTTGTTTGTTTGAACGCGCTAATCTCAGGAACTACTAAACCGATTTTGAAAATTCTTTCACTAATAGGAAGCTACATAACTCCTGAGTGCTATAGGCTACTTTTTATCCCGGGAAAATATTTTTGTTCCGGAAAAACGTTTTCACGCGGGCGGAGCCGCGAGCACTACTAGTTAGTTATAAAATAAAATTTTAAAAGTAGTAAGTAGGTAATAAACAGACATAATAAGTGGGTACATGGGCCAACAATGGGCCTCCCATTCAGATAATGTTGCAGTTCATCATGAACAAAACGTCAGCACAGATCTATACTAATATTATAAAGCTGAAGAGTTTGTTTGTTTGAACGCGCTAATCTCAGGAACTACTGAACCGATTTTGAAAATTCTTTCACTAATAGGAAGCTACATAACTCCTGAGTGCTATAGGCTACTTTTTATCCCGGCAAAATATTTTTGTACCGAAAAAACTTTTTCACGCGGGCGGAGCCGCGAGCACTACTAGTTTTTAATAAAATGCCCAATCGTCATATAGGCCCTTAGGGCCTTCACATAATATTCAAGACGGTGAATTAGAAAAGTAAGAAAAGATTTTTTTTTTTTTTTTTTTAATTTATTGAAAACAGGGCTTTGTCGCTGTGCGACCACATCGCCCAATGGAGGAACAAAGCAATGATATAAGTAATTACTATTTAGTGTTGCTTATTAGCTATGTGATACAATTTTATCGCCAAATCTGAGAGTGGATGCGCAAGAATACTGTTACACATACCGACATCAAAAGTTTTCTTAACACCAAATATGTTTCTCCTGTCTCCTTCGTGACGGGCACATTCCATCAAAATATGTTGCACATCTTCTATGGACCCGCAGATGTCACAGTTGGGTGACAGTGATTTTTTTAATAAAAATAAGAATTTATTTGATGGTATATGTCCAGAACGCAGCCTGAGAGCAACCACCAACAAGTTGCGTTTCAGGATATTTTGGTCAATCCATGGATGTGTGGCTATCTGAGGTTGTATCGTTTGGTACCAAATACCCTTCTCCTTTGATCGCTTGTCAAAGTACTCCTGCCACACTTCAATACAGTGTTTTTTTAGTAGACTGAAATAGTCACTATATAACGGTGTGACCCGAAAAAGGATGCCGTCATCAATGGCCTGCTTTGCTAAAAGGTCGACTTTATCGTTCTCAGATAGTTGTATATGTGAAGGAATCCATTGTAGCATGATAGTCTTTTTATTACTTTGGAAATTTAAAATTGACTTCAATATAGTATAGGCTATCGGTGTGCCTCGCACAGGTGAGGTACACCGAGCCAAATGTTGCAAAGCGCTCTTGGAGTCAGTCAAGATAACGAATTTGTCATGATTAATTACCTCTGCATAAGATAAAGCTTCGGCGATGGCAATCAATTCAATGTGCATAATTGAAATATTGGAATCAATTTTAAGTTTAATGTAGCTTTCGTTTAAGGGATCAAAAAAGGCTGCTCCGCCCATTTCATTACTTTTAGAGCCGTCGGTATAAATTTTGTAAAAGTCTGAATAATTTCTACTAATATGATCATTACAAATACTCTTTAACACATTACAACTATAGTAACTCTTAGCTTGGTTCAATGTCGGAATGGCATCTCTTATCACGTCCACCAAATTAATGTTACTAACCCAAGTCTGTAGGGAATACATTTCAAGTACTGTAACCGAATGAATGGGGAACAAATCAAAAGATAAATGTATAGAAATAAGAATTGGTAGCTTGCGGTATGTCCAATAAGGGGAACCATTACATTTTTTTAAATTATCGATTAAACTAATAGTTACATTATTCGCGATAGATCGGCATTTCAAATAAAATTTTCCCGCTAAGTACCTTCGGCGAACAAGAAGTGGTGGTAAGCATAATTCGTTTTCCATTACGTGTATAGGCGTGGTACGAATAAAACCCCCAATGACTCGTAGTGCCTGATTTTGTACTCTGTCCAATTTATATAAATTAGACTTGCAACTATTATCGAATAAGAAGCTGGCATAATCTATTCTGCTGCGTATAATAGCTATATACAATCGTCTAAGATGTTTTTGATGTACACCCCAACTAGTGCCAGATAAGATTTTTAGAATATTAATGAATTTTAATGTCTTGTTCACAGTCTCGTTGATATGCTTACCCCATCTTAATGAGCTGTCTAGCCATAAGCCTAAATATTTAACACTACTACATGTCTCAATAAATTGGTTATTAAACGGAAAAAATATATTCTGTTTAAAGCCTCCTTTCTTGAATACACACAATTTAGTTTTGGATGGAGAAATGTCTAAACCTATATTATTTAATAACGAGTTCATAATATTTATAGCTGATTTTAAATGAATAACTGCATCATTAACATATTTCATTGATGAAAATATAACAAAATCATCGGCGTATTGAGTTATATGAACATTAGAAACACTGGTGCATATATTTATTGTTGCGATGTTAAACAGAAGTGGGGATAATGGGTCACCTTGAGCGAGGCCGCGGCCTGTGCATCGTGTCATTGTGTATTCTTCGGATGCAATTTTTAAATATCGTAAACGGAGATAAGACCACAGATACTTGGACATTTTTGATCCAACCTGAAATTGTTCTAAAGTATTTACTAAACATACCACATCTATATTATTATATGCATTTGTAACATCGATAAAACAGCCAACTGTGCATAAGTTGTTACAAAATCCTAGTTGTATTTGTGTAATTAGTCGGGTGAGACTGTCCAAACACGATCGCGCCCTACGAAAACCAACCATACTGTTTGGGAATAAGCACTGTTTTTCAAAGTACCATTCAAGTCTTTTGTTGAGAATCGAATGAAATGTTTTGCAAAGACATGATAGTAAAGATATAGGACGTAAACTTGTAGATGAACTATTTTTCGGAATGGGAAATATTTTAGTATCTCGCCATTGAGATGGAACAAAGGCATAGGAATAACAGTAATTATAAAATTTTAGTAAAATCAGCTTAGCGCTCAAAGGGAGATGATAAATCATAGAAAAGGACACATTATCGCACCCTGGAGCAGTGTCTTTTCTCTTTAGATTATTTTGTAATTCTTGCATAGATATATCTGCTTCAATAACAGCGTTATGTGACTGAAATTGAGGTTGTTCTGGACATACAAAATCTGGAGTTAAATCATGAAGTAGGCTATCTAAATTTTGCTTATCGATATATGGAGAAGAGGCACATCGGCCTTTCATCCATTTCATCTTCCGCCACATTGCTGAAGCGGACGTTTTTTCATCTATGGATGAACAAAATTTTTGAAAAGAGTTAGCCTTTGCTTTTCGAATTACTCTCTGTGCCTCTGCTATTTTTGTTTTGAGCTTATCTAAATTTTGTGATGAAGGACAATGTCTAAAATTCGATAATGCCAAGCGCCTAACTGCCACTGCTCGTGATAGCTCCGTATTCCAGTAGGGTTTAGGTGTAAATTTAGAACGTACATCCTGGCATATTTTTTTCCAAGGTATATACAAATTGGCGGCTTTTTGTATAATATTAATTAAGTTGTCATAAAAAGTTTGTGGTTCACCCGGAATAACAAAACCCACCAAAGAATTCTCTATATACGAAGAGTACGACGCCCAATCACTCTTTTTAAAATCACGTTTTTTAATAGCCTTACGATTAGTCTCCAAGAAATAAGATAATTTAATTATTAAATGGTCACTACCCAAAGATTCATTTGTCACCTTCCATTGAAATTCCAAAGCTAAATCACAAGAAATAAAGGAAATATCAGGTGAAGATTGTTGAATAATTCCATTAACCAATTTTATCCTAGTATTCTCCCCATTGTTTAGGTAGGTAAAGTTATAATTCAGCATAGAATCAAATATTTGATTGCCTCTATTGTCGGTTTTATTGGACCAACTGATGTGACGTCCATTAAAATGACCCAAAATAAGTGTTTTTTTGTTAGTTATAGAAAAAATTTGATCCCAATCGTTTTGGGTAGTTTGAACTGATGGTGGACAATAAATTGCAATAACATTTTCTATTTTTTGACAATTTAGTACCTTTATATGAATTAATTCTATTCCTGGGTTCATACTTCGTGAAGAACAAAGTAAACACCCTATCGAATTGTGAGTTACGATAGCCACACCTCCATAGCAATCCTGTCTGTCCTGTCGGTAGATATTATAATTTTTAATAACTAAATTGCTCCCAGGCTCGAGCCAAGTTTCACTTAAGGCAGCAAAGTGGATCCTTTCTTGTAAAAGTAGTAATTCAAATGACACTAATTTAAGTTTGAGACTTTGACAATTCCACTGTAGTACATTCATATTAATGTTACGGCAACTTTTATCCATAATTGGCGTTAAGATTACAGAACGGGCTAAAAGAAACGTTGTTAACTATTTTAGTTATAAGCCACTCGATAAATGATTTTATACATAGTTCAATTTTTGATTCGAGTGATTGATTATTAAATATAATGTCTCTAAGTTTACGTAATAAACGGCTAAATGTGAAATCTTTATTTTCATGTGTCGTGTTTGGTTCTTTATATTGGTGTGCATCTTCACTTAAATAGTCTGAAGAATCCTTATCGCAATTGAACGAGCTGGGAGGGACTGCAGCGTAAGTTTGTCGTGTCTTTTTTAATTTCTTGCGTCCTTGGATTCCAGATGTTGATGGATTTTGATTTTTGTCATCTTCCGTTACTTTTGCGGGCATAGGTTCTTTACTTGTGTGTCCATGATTTCCCACTGGCAATGTTGTTTGAATTATTACTCTATCTCGATAGGACATACCAAGTCTTGTGTCATCCAATGCCACAGCTGGAGAAGATTCTGCAGCAATTGGACTAGGTAAAACATTTTCCTTTGTTGGGATATTGGAATGACTTACGAGTCGCTCTGGAATTGGAGTACAGGGGACATATAAAGTAAGGGCTTTGCGGTAAGTCACGTTAAATTCAGCCATCAATTCTCGGATCCTTCTCTCTTTCTTATAAAATGGACATATTTTATTCAAGGCCATGTGCGACCCTAAACAGTTACTACACTGAAAGTTTTCTGTTTCACAGTTATTATGAGGCCCACTACATTTTGGGCAGACAAATTTCTTACTTGCACAAAATTTTGCTATATGACCATACTTCCAACATTTGGAACATTGACTCACTGGGAAAACAAAAGGCTCTACTTTTATTCTTAAGTTGTGAATGAATACAAAAGGCGGAAGTAACGATCCTTTGAAACCTAGACGTACTGTCTCACTTGGAATCCAGGCTTCACCTACGTCTTTGTTCCGTTTTTGTAACCGCTTCGCAGATACTATTTTTATGTCACATGATATATAGTTTAGCATTTCCAACTCAGGTAAGTCCATTTCAATATTTCTGATTACACCATAAGATAGGCCGACTTCAGAAGTTTTTTGGCATCTCCATCCTCGATCTGCGAGTGCTTGCGAGGCGATTAAGGCCTCGGCAGCTGATTCTTTATCAAATGTAATTAGTATTTTATACCCGTTAATATATTTTACTTTTGAAATACAATCTATACCATGTTCTTTAAATAAGCGTGCTATCGCAAACTGTTTCGGCAATAGCTCTTGACTCGTTACACAAACTTGAATACTCTCGACTCCGTGTTCTTGTTCTGTTCTGCCTATTTTCTTACGTCGCGACACTGTCGTCCATCCTTCTTCTGAAGAATTATCTTCCCTAACTCTTTTTCTAATTGTATTTGTCGTCTCTAACTCAAGATCTATTCCCATTGAATCGGATTCATCCTCTACGTGTATTATGTTGTCACTACTATTTTCGATGTTTCCTTCAGCTACTAACTGCCCACTACCATCAAAATTCTTACGCCTATCATTCATAGTGATAAACAGCAGGCCCGAAGAGGGCCTGCAATCTCAAGTCCGGTTTTACGCACGATGTAACAATTCGCGGTAAATTAGCACAATAACACAACAATCTCACGAACGCGTCCGCGCCGGACAGCGATCGGACCGCTACTCCAAGAAAAGATAAAAACATAATCCAAAAATGTATAGACCATATATGACGAGTATGTCAAGTTATGTTTTTAGAGTTACACAATTACAATTTTGATATTAAGTTATATCATTACCAAGCTCATGTAAATTTTTTATGGTATTAAATGACAAGACGAGCAAGCCGTTCACTTGATAGTAAACGATACGACCACCCATAAACAGTAGCAGCACCTTGAGTTACAAAGTACTGTGTGGCATTCCACTGCGCTCGTCATCCTGAGACATAAGATCTTAAGCCTCATTACGTCCAGTAATAGTTACTCATTTGCAATTTATTCGGGAGCAAAAATTTTTGTGTTGCATTTGTAATTTCTCGTCTTATACATTTACTCAGTGAACGAACAGGGCCTATCTGTCTTATATGTTAACTGGGAAATAATATTCCCTTCAACACTTGCACATTGTAAAACAGGTCTTTAATATCTTCAATAAGGTAACTATTGATGGCCCACTTAATTTAAAAAAATCGTAAAATCTTTCATGAAGGCATAAAAGAAATACTTTGAATTAAATTGCAACATATCACATGGTATAAATAGCGGCGATAGCCTAGTTGGGAGTGGAACGGACTGCCGAGACGAATGTCCGCAGGTTCAAAATCAAAGGACACCTACCTCTGGCTTTTCTAACAAATTATGTGTATATTCTTTGTGAATTATCGCTTGCTTTAACGGCGAAGGAAAACATCATGAGGAAACCCACATACCTGAGAAGTTCTCTATAAGAATTTCAAAGGTATGTGAAGTCTGCCAACCCGCACTAGGCCAGCGTGGTAGACTAAGGCCTTAACCCTCTCAGTAGTAGAGGAGGCCCGTGCTCAGCAGTGGGCAGTATACAATACAGGGCTGGTATGTAATGGTGTGGTATGGTACATATTATAAAATATCATAATAAAAGAATTAAAAAAAATTGTTTGTTTTTGCATTACAATACAAAAAAAATATATAGAATACATAAATGGTGGGCCATGTTAGGAATCGGGCTATCTACGGTCGCACTACCTTATAATAACTTGTTGACATACGATTAAGCATAACAAGCCCCCGATCATAAAGAGCATCACACTGACGTGACCCGTCTTGCTACTAGCGTATAGCCATTGATGTATATTTAATACATCAATGCGTATAGCGCATACATTGAGCAGGTAAAGATATAATTTATTTTGTACTCAATTATTTATTTATTTACCTTTATCATTGTTATCTACTTAAAAAATAAACAATGTAGACGTTGTTGTTATGTAAATTAGAATTTACGTGACTTATCTTATTTAAAAGGAGTTACGAATCATTCAGAAATCGGTACCTTAGGAATTCTCATGTGATTAATAACTACAAAAACGATATAATATAGACAGACATTTTCATTCAACAAACTCTTCAGCTTTATAATCTATACTAATATTATAAAGCTGAAGAGTTTGTTTGTTTGTTTGAACATGTTTGCCGCAGACATATCAACTCGCTACTGAAGCTCAATCTAAGAAAAATATAATAGGAACTTATGCTCACTTGTGCACTCTAAGTCATACATATACATACATATACACTCACGCCTGTTATCCCCGAAGGGGTAGGCAGAGGCGCAACTAGTGCACCCACTTTTCGCCGTTATTCCGTCCCATGATGTGATAGGGGGCGAGCCTATCGCCACATCGGGCACAAATTCCAGACTCCGAGCTGATACTGAATAGAAAAACTTAATATCACTTTGCCCGACCCGGGAATCGAACCCGAGACCGCAGCATTGCAGTCGTACCATAATACAACTACGCCACCGAGGCAGTCATAATATGTTTAAAATATTTTTCACGTATTGGCCATTTTTAAAATATTGGTCACATTAAATCTATACTAATATTATAAAGCTGAAGAGTTTGTTTGTTTGTTTGAACGCGCTAATCTCAGGAACTACTGATTCGAATAGAAAAAATATTTTTGTGTTGAATAGGCCATTTATCGAGGAAGGCTTTAGGCATAACATCACGTTGCAAGTATTAGGAGCGAAGAAATAATTGAAAATGTAAAAAAAACGGGGAAAATTATTCATCCTTGAGGGCTTCCGTTGCGCGCGCTGCGAAAACGGTTCACGATACCAAAAATATATGTATGAAAGAATTATTCCTCTTGAAATGATCTAATAAAATGTCCACAACAGTATATGTCTATCTTTTAAGATTAACTCACTAGAACCGTTTTTATGGTAATCAAATTTGATCGAAATTAATGCATTATTTGTTAAGAGTTGTATCAACGTC
The DNA here is from genome assembly GCA_949316025.1 of Lapara coniferarum. NCBI lineage: Eukaryota > Metazoa > Arthropoda > Insecta > Lepidoptera > Sphingidae > Lapara > Lapara coniferarum. Next base: position 40,075,529 of record OX438919.1, on the reverse strand, counting down.
ATAATATTAATCTTTATCCAAATAAATTTGTTGGATAGAGTGATTCAACGGGAAGGTTTTTGTGTACTTTTAGCCAGGAAAAACTTATTAACGCGGGCGAAGCCGTGGGCAATAGCTAGTCTTCCTATAAATAGAAGAGTTTAGCTCATTTCTACACAAAAGCCCAATTATAAATTCAATTACATTTCAAACATTCAATCTATCAGCAAAACACAAATGTTTGCTGTAGCGCACCAAATATGTACCAAAATGTAATTAATGAATACCGTAATGATGTGACTGGCTTGATTTGATAAGTAAGAAACAACAAACATAATGATGCTAAACGTACCATGTCCATGTTTGATGAAGTTTTGGATTCATCGAAGGACTTAAATTATACAGATTTTCCTTGTAAGTTTGTAGAAGACAATCGATTGATTTGAATACGTATGAATATTAATCTATGTATTTGTTTAGAGTGTCAGTTTGTGCGTAATTCAGATTCGTTACATTATGGAAAGTATGTTTTTCAAGTACGTGACGAGCATGTTATTTTATATTACCTACTTGCAACTCCGCCCACTTAAAGTTCATTGTCAGCATAGAGACCTTATGACACTCAGGGATAATAGACTTCATATTAGTGAAAGAATTTTTAGAAAGGGCGTTCAAGCAATGGTAGGTACTATTTAACACGTTCGGCACACTGCCGCCCTAGTCAGATACAATGTGTCAATAATTTCCTATAAATACAATACTGTATGGTAGACGTGATTAGATGTTGTGTCGATTTTATTTGAAAAAAAAAAAAAAACGTTATTAAACGTCGCTAGGCCGATCGTGTTAAGTAAATAAAATTTGACTAAGAATAATATTATTAAACAGATTTAAATAGGCAGCGCTTACAAATGCGGTTAGTAGGGTTACCGAAAGCCCAGAAATTCCCAAAATCAATAAAATCGACAGGGTTATTTAAAGTAAACGGTTTCCTGTTAATAGAATGTGTTAACTGAGCCTCTGTCATTTGCTAACTTTATTCGCTGATCTAATTTTGGACTAACATACACAGCATCACGGCTTATTCCTTTTTCATGATGGATAGAGGTGTTCGTGAGGCAAACTACATACCTGCGAATTCGCCATAAGAATTTCGACTGTATGTGAAGTCTGCCAATCCGCAGTAGACCACCGTTGTTTACTAAGGCCTAAACCCTCTCAGTAGTAGAGGAGGTCCGTGCCCAGCAGTGGGCAGTATATAATACAGGGCTGGTATTATTATAATTAATTATAGAGATGTTATAGCACCCACATTTCGGTAGCTATATTTGGTCGTATAGAGGTGAGCCTGTTGCCATTTACAAGGTACGATACCAGATCCCGTGGCGATATTAAGCAGAAAACCTAATATCTAGTTCCTGACTCGGGTATTACACCCGCGACGTCAGTACGGCAGTCGTATCACAATGCAGGTACGGTCTTGCGCAGCTATCTTAGTCCAATGAGGTACAACAGAGCCGTCTTATAAGCGCTGAAGTAGGCCACCGCGGGTTTCAGTTGGTATTCCGGTGTTGGGAGTACACTCAGCCACATAAGTAGCTAAATAAATTCAAAATTTCAAATCACCTGTAATCTTTTTTGGCTGTATTGGTTTAATTTATTTCAGATAAAGAAAAAGAATATTTCGATTGAAGTGGAACGTGTGGAACTGTTTTGCAGTTTTTAATTTGTTCAGCTACTTTTGAGGCTGACTGTACATAGTGCTAGGGACTCCGCCCAATGCTTGCTTGGACGATGCTATACTCCCGAGTGTCGACATTGGACCTTAAGACCGCTGAAACAAACATAACCTTTCCACTCACCCCCTAGTGGTGGTAGCAACGATGCGTTATTCTCAAAGAAAAAAAAGTCGTACTACAATACAATTACGCCACCGAGGCAATTTACATTCCACAAGACCGCAGTTCCGTCCTCGCCGTCGAGGACCTCGCCACGTTCCCCGTCGTCCCCCCGACCCCTCTAGCAGTTCCGGCCCGCGTGCCGATGACAATAATACGAATTAATAGGATAAGGCCTAAAAACCAATCGTCCCTAAGCGTTGATGTCTCATCTCTCAGTGGTCGTCCTGAGCCGAGATTCGTAACCCGTTAGTGGATTGCTCTCAGCATGTCGCTTAAATTCAAAGGGTTGCGAGCGCCTTCTGCGTTCACCCTAAAGACCGGTGTGGCCAGAAAAGCCGACTCGCGTCAGGCTACTGGCAGTAGGGCCATTAAAAAAACCGAGGCAATCCGAGGATCTACACTCATGTTCAACTCCAAAAAATTGTATCTCGCCTGACGTCATTAGCCAATCCCTAACATGCGTTAGTAAAATGTGCTTAGTTTCACGTATGCAGGGTTTGTAATGTCAGCTCATTCATCGATTCTTAGTATCAATGACATTTGTCCCGAGGTTACGTCCGAAGCTTAAGAATTCTATTGTATCTACCTATCTATGACGTTCTTACGTTCGAAGAAATTAACCAGGAAATGCTGTTAGATTTTATCAAGCTAAATAGAAACTAAATGCCTGAACGAGGAAATGATTTGACATTAAGAAAGCGGAACATCTATATGTCGGAGACAGAGTGGCGGCCGATATCGATACACGTAGGTTCACATAATAAAAGTCACAAATGAATTCTCTTTAACTCGCTATTTATTGTTCGTTGGTCAATTATTGCGTAATAAACTGTTCACAGAGTACAATACCACGTCAGGATTCATTATTAACTTTGGTTATTATAACACATTGCATATTGAGGCAATTACTTAACCGTTTGGTTAAGTGATTATAATCAACTCACCTAGTAACAACTCGAAATAACATAGTAACCGCTTTACTAAGCACTGACCGATATGAACACCATCATAGTTACCACATAGTATTGAACTGCACCCAACTACTTGCAACACCACCGAACTTAATGACGACAGACTAAGACCGTTTCTTCAAATGATTCGGCACCCCTTTATACACCCAACTGTAACTCCCACTACGAGTTCTACATACCGACTGGTTTGTCGCACGATTATTATTTTATCTTACCCGACGTAATATATTCAGACACCCTCAATGTGATTAATAAAAATTATAATTCCTTTTTATACTTCCTTCCTGTCCCGACACGGCCATTCTGGCAAGACACACGTCCTCGTGTGTTACTCTGAATGACACAAAGTACGATCATCACGTAAACTTAACAACACTCTTCAAAACAACATATTTAGTACCAAAAATGTGATTAATAAAAATGATAATTTCTTTTTATACTTCCTTCCTGTCCCGACACGGCCATTCTGGTAAGACACACGTCCTCGTGTGTTACTCTGAATGACACAAAGTACGATCATCACGTAAACTTAACAACACTCTTCAAAACAACATAGTTAGTACCAAAAATGGATGAAGGTCCGTCTAGATTGCCAAACGCAAACTACATAATCTAACCAATTAAGCCCTGCATGTGACCTCTGCCAGTATCCTCTAGTTACTCTCATCTCTTTCAAACTCTATGGCTTCCTTTGAAACCAAACCACCGCCAGAACCACCCGCGCACCGTGCATTCACCGATTGCTTACACAGCAAATACCGACTTCCAACGGACTATTAAAGTCCACTCCAGGTCATCATGCAAACTTAATTACTATCACTGCCACTTGTCTGCTACAATTTCATCGATCATCTCAAAACGTAACCTTCAAGCATTTTTCGCTAACGCAAGCTTCATGAAAATTTAACACCGAATAAATGACAATTTAAAATTCCAATTAAAGTGTAAGAACCCAACCAAAATTTTAAAACTTAGGAATTAATGCCGTAATGAATTTAGAATTATTTCTGCAGTCATACCAGTGACCATAATCGATAGGCAAAGAAAGTTATCGCTGTAACCATTTATACAAGTTATAGTATAGTCAGTTACTTCCATTGTTCAAACGTTAAGGAAAAGCTCGCAATGTGTCTCCCTAAGTGCAAGGGATTTAAGAAACAAATCTAATTTTAAAATTCAGTTAAATCACGTATAGTGACATGATACTCCTGACATGTGATCGTTCTCTTACGTATGTTTTACAAAATAGACAGCACCCCCAAATCGCCCTTCCGCCATCACTTCCTAGTACCTCCTAACAAGAGAGAAGTAGTGACGGTAACAAACTCTCAAGGATACAGCTGTCCAATAGTTATTAGAACTGTATACAATGCAAACAATTCTTATCTAAACGGAGATCAGTGCCACTGACGATCAGCAGCAATCTTCCCTCGGAAGCGGCTCAGTAGCTGCACTGCACTGCACACTGTCTTCGAACCGGAGTAGACACGTCACACGCGGCACCACCAGCAGTAATTTCCAATGCCTGCAAACAGAAAATATACGCAGCAGCATCACATCGCTCGGCCTATTCTGACCTTACATTAAGACTCTTCCTAACTACTACAATCACTATTTCAGTTATGCTTGTTTACCATCAGGACCAAATTTGCTACAATGATTCAGACCCAGTGGAGGATGATCACGCTATAGTTACAACACAATACACAAGACACATATAGTAAGCAGATTGTAATTTATTTACTATTTTCACAATATAAGACTGGTCGAAGTCACGTCATCGATTTGATCACACAGCCATTCTTAACCACATGGACTTGATCACACAGCCATTCTTAACCACATGGACTTGATCACACAGCCATTCTTAACCACATGGACTTGATCACACAGCCATCCTTAACCACATGGACTTGATCACACAGCCATCCTTAACCACATGGACTTGATCACACAGCCATCCTTTACCACATGGATTTGATCACACAGCAGTCCTTAACCACATGGACTTGATCACACAGCAGTCCTTAACCACATGGACTTGATCACACAGCAGTCCTTAACCACATGGACTTGATCACACAGCAGTCCTTAACCACATGGACTTGATCACACAGCCGTCCTTAACCACATGGACTTGATCACACAGCCGTCCTTAACCACATGGACTTGATCACACAGCCGTCCTTAACCACATGGACTTGATCACACAGCCGTCCTTAACCACATAGATCTTGTACAAGATTTTAACCACAAAGATCCTTTTCGAGATATTTTACTGGAACATTCACCACACAGATTTATTGCGAGAGCAGGCTCATCTACTTTGTTCTAGCGTTGAACGTTTCAATCACTACTTCACTTTCAGGCTTTTCCACAATCAATCGCAGGGACAAATAAAAAAAAAAAAAAAAAAAAAAAAAAAAACTCAACACAACAAAATGAAAACTTCTCACCAAAGTGCAAGAATCTTCAAACTCCTGATGTCCAAATCCTCTATCACCGCAGTTAATGTCAGATCCACCAAAGGATCCCGCAGAGGCTCTTCAGTAGTCACAGCTTACGGCGTCTTCTAACGCTGAATACTTTAAGTACTCCCTGCCAGGATCTCCAGTTCCTGCAATCAAAAATATCGCAACAGCATCAAACCGTTCACCCTATCCTGAACTTAAATCAAGTCACGCATCAATCTTTGAGCGGGAATTCAGTAGTTATCTTAATATGAGGACAATCACAAAATTATCGCACGTCTCGGTCTTAATTCAAAAATTTTAAACAATGGGAAACATTGACCATGGAAGGCTAGTAATCCTTCAGACCCAACACTATACACCTAGATCACTTTTGTAAACCAATGCTATGCACAGTCATAGTTTCCAACAACAGGTACCTACTTGTCCTTAAGTTTAAGGAGGGTTCTGTACTAACATCAACCACGAATAGCTCGTTAATCCATGGCTGCACATGCCCTATTAAACAAGATCTCAACATTTGTAAAGGTTACCAAGAAATAAAAGAAATCACATAAGTTGAATTACGGTAGGACTTCCCTTTAAGGAATCTTTTTATGCTAAGTAGTTAGTAGTAGAAATTAAAAGTTTTACCAATTGAAGCCATGAACGATATTTTGTACTTAAAACTGTCATTTAACGGAAAATATTTGAACCTTCATAAGTACTCAACAAGTCAAATATCACTAACATTATATCTGGACAGCAATCTTATTGACACAAAACACATCCACTATGCGAATTACACAAGAAAATGGCTATACTTTTCTTTTTACACTATACGGTACTTGACTTATATCCACAAATTGATTGTTACGTCCAAGAACTAGGTACATGACTACTAAACGAAATTCCAATATTTTTAAAGATAACCAAAAAATAATAATAAAGGAAACCATAACCTTCAAATAAGGATTATGGGTCATACGATACCAAACTTCCTGTAGTGCTGCAGTAAGCATATCTGTCTTCATATATAGCCACACATGATACGCGATGCAATAGTTAGCATCAACCGGTACTAGACAACCGTACAGTCATGTCTGGGACACCAACTACGACGCACCATACGGCAGCACATCTACCGGAACGCTTGAGCACCAACAGGAACGTTTGAACACCAACAGTTCAATCGCGGTACACACGCGATTCTCTTTCATTCGAAGTCGTATGCACATAAAATCACAAATGACCATGCGATAGTTATATTTCACACGTCACTATTCACGTTGTAGTCTTGTTCTTATTCCGACATTACTCAATGCAATTTTTTTCTTCATGTAAATTGCGGGTACTTAAATAGCTTCTCCATAGTACCATTAATTGCATTTCATATATCTGCGGCAATAGGCTCATCCCACTTCTGATGTCGGAGACAGAGTGGCGGCCGATATCGATACACGTAGGTTCACATAATAAAAGTCACAAATGAATTCTCTTTAACTCGCTATTTATTGTTCGTTGGTCAATTATTGCGTAATAAACTGTTCACAGAGTACAATACCACGTCAGGATTCATTATTAACTTTGGTTATTATAACACATTGCATATTGAGGCAATTACTTAACCGTTTGGTTAAGTGATTATAATCAACTCACCTAGTAACAACTCGAAATAACATAGTAACCGCTTTACTAAGCACTGACCGATATGAACACCATCATAGTTACCACATAGTATTGAACTGCACCCAACTACTTGCAACACCACCGAACTTAATGACGACAGACTAAGACCGTTTCTTCAAATGATTCGGCACCCCTTTATACACCCAACTGTAACTCCCACTACGAGTTCTACATACCGACTGGTTTGTCGCACGATTATTATTTTATCTTACCCGACGTAATATATTCAGACACCCTCAATGTGATTAATAAAAATTATAATTCCTTTTTATACTTCCTTCCTGTCCCGACATATATATATAAAATTCTCGTGTCACAGTTTTCGTTGCCATACTCCTCCGAAACGGCTTGACCGATTTTGATGAAATTTTTTGTGCTTATCCGGTATCTATGAGAATCGGCCAACATCTATTTCTCATCCCCCCAAATGTTAAGGGTGGACCACCCCTAAATTTTTTTTTTATTTTTCAGACAAAATTTTTTGTTTTAATTTTTTTATGATACAGCATACAAAAATATAACAACCCTAAATTTTCACCCCTCTACGATCAACCCTTATTTTTTAATAGCCATTTTAGTTACCTTTTTAGGGCAGGACAACGTCTGTCGGGGCCGCTAGTTGATTTATAAAAAAACCCAAGCAGAAATATTTTAAAAGGCTATTTGCTCATGACATTAGAGTGTGAAATTATTTGATAATTTGCATTCTTTGCTAATGTCGTTTTTTTCACTAAGTGTAAAAGTAAAAGCAAGAAGTCATGTCACAGCAGAACGTTGTAATTTAGACAATTTGAATGATACTATCAATGAAGAAATTGGCTGAAAAAAAGCAGAAATGAATGACGTAATGGTCTTTAAAGCTTTTATTTTTGTAATATTTTTACCACATCTATTAAACTAGCGGTGTATAAAGCCAAAGAGCGAAAAAATGTTTCCAATCCCACGTTCTCGTGCCTGAACGATTCTTTACTGATATTGTTTTTTTTTAAAAATGGCTGCCTGATATCGCATTACCATAAAATATACCTCAGGTAGAGTAACTAACTTACGTCATTCAGTTCTGAAATGAGTTGGTACCTTGAGATGATACATCGCTATCCTTTCCTGTAGTGGTAATATAAGACTGAGAATTCGGGGAAGTCCTAGGTTTAATTTCCAGGGAATCAAAATATTAGTAACACACATCCTCGCATTTTATCCCCGAAGGGGTAGGTACAGGCGAAACTGATGGATCCACTTTTCGCAGTGCGTATTCCGTCACATGATGTGATACGGGCAAGCCTATTGCCCTATCGGGCTTGTGCCCGATAGGGCAATAGGCTTGCCCGTGCAGACTCTGCTTGCAGACTTGGGCTGATCCTGAGTAGAAATATCCAAAATCACTTTGCCCGGCCCGGGGGATCGAACCCGAGACCTCAGCATTGGATTCGTACCGTAATGCGCCACCGAGGCAGTCAGTATATCGGTAAATATTGTCAAATCAAATCAAATCATTTATTAAGCTTTTGCCCACGGCTTCGCCCGCATTAATAAGTTTTTCCGGGCTAAAAGTACATAAAAATCTTCCCGTTGAATCACTATCCAACACATTTATTTGGATAAAGATTAATATTATGACGTTGATACAACTCTTCACAAATAATGCATTAATTTCGATCAAATTTGATTACTATAAAAACGGTTCTAGTGAGTTAATCTTAAAAGATAGACATATACTGTCCTGGACATTTTTTTAGATCATTTCAAGATAAATAATTCTTTCATACATATATTTTTGGTATCTTGAACCGTTTTCACAGCGCACGCAATGGAAGCCCTCAAGGATGTATAATTTTCCCCGTTTTTTTCACATTTTCCATTATTTCTTCGCTCTTAATAGTTGCATCGTGATGTTATATAGCCTAAAACTTTCCTCGATAAATGGTCTATTCAACACAAAAAGAATTTTTCAATTCGAACCAGTAGTTCCTGAGATTAGCGCGTTCAAACAAACAAACAAACTCTTCAGCTTTATAATATTAGTATAGATTAGGCCCGCTTTTACACGTCATTTTTTACAATACTCTTTATCAACTAGAAGATTCTACCGGTGCTTCGGAAAAACCCACTGACCTGAAAAGAAGCACCAAGAAACTCAGCGTAGGTCTTTTGTCATCTTATTTTTTTTTAAATAGAATATATTTTACAATACAAATTTAATTTTAAATGTGGATATTAGATGCGAAATTACCGGAGAGTACCTAAGACAAGCAACTATCATTGCGCCAACAAGCATTGAAAAATACAGTTACCTGGTACTTAATTTTTATCCGAAAAGCCGACATGTTCATCGTAAAAGTTTGTCGCTCATAAACGTCACAACTTTACTGCAAAGTCGTCCAAGTCTAAATTACAAAATATAGGTCGACAAAGTATAATATCTAAGAGGTCGAATATCTCAAGCTGGTGTGTACAACACACATGTTGCGCGTGTGTAATGTCTGTAAATAAACACACGTCAGTCGTCATGGCAACGCATTGCTCACGTATCATAGTAAAAAATATAGCGTGCTTTTTCAATAATATGGATTTTTTAACATACTGTGTATAATTGTATTGGTCTGAGTACTATGAACGTGCCAGCTTTAGTTTACTGGCCTGTATGTAACCTAACTTCATTTGTACATTATCAAGCGTACTTCTAACTCCTGATTCTGGATACGAGTGTGTAAACAGCTAATTTGGATGAGTTTGATACTAATAATTATTCACATTATGTATTCGGTGGTGTTGTATTATGGTACGACTGCAATGCTGAGGTCTCGGGTTCAATCTCGGGTCGGGCAAATTGAAATGACTGCTGAACAGATTTGGATGCAATTTGGCACATAGATAGACCATGTTCTGGATTATCATATAGACTTTTCATCCCGGTAATTCGTTCCCGTGGGATATATTTGAATGTTTTAACAGATTTTGAAGTTTGAAGTTGATAGCGTAGCGTCGTATAGATCGCGCTGTCTCTACAGTGATTTATGGATTTTTATAGCGGTAAGGGATTTTCACACAGGCAAAGTCGCGATCAACACCTTCTCTATAAGAAATGAGTTTGGAAGTTTTATTTAAACCTCACTACTTATGCATATTGCTATGCTAAATACACCTTTATGGCATGAAACTTAGAGAAGAACTGAATTATAATGAAAGCCCTATTCAAATTTGCAGTATATGGGGTGAGTGAACGCATAGATATTTACAATTGCTTTTCATTGAAATAAGTCAAACAACCCAAGTAAGAAGGATTTTCAAGCAGAACTAAATTGGAAGGGGTTTTGCAGAAAAGAACCAACATACAAAAATATTTTTCACTAGCTTTTGCCCGCGGCTCCGCCCACGTTAAAAAGTTTTTCCGGGATAAAAGTCCCGCTTTATGTTTTCCCGGGATAAAAAGTAGCCTATGTGTAAATCCAGAACATGATCTACCCGTGTGCCAAATTTCATTGAAATCCGTTCAGTAGTTTTTGCGTGAAAGAGGAACAAACATCCATACATCCAAACATCCAAACATCCACACATTCTTACAAACTTTCGCCTTTATAATATTAGTAGGATTAGTATGTTTAAATTGAGCGATGACCCTTCCACAGAACAAAAGAGGGCGAAGGCGACCTCCTTCTACCTGGTTGACCAATATGATCAAAGTTCTTAGTAAAAATAAAATACCTGAACTGACAACCCGAGACAGAATAGCTTGGCGCAGACATATTAGGAGAGCCGACCCCACATAAAATGGGAATGAGCAAAGAAGAAGAAGTATGTTTAATTAATTTAAACATACTTCTTCTTAAATTAAAGTATTAATTCTTGGTTCAACTAGTTGGTTACACAACAGCTGGCATTTCAAAAAGTAACAACTGAAGTATCTTAAACGATCAAAGTACCATGTCTTTAATGATGAACATTTTTTTGTGACTAGCTCGAATTTAACTTGGGAATTGGTTCTTTTTTGCTCAACTACGTCCAATTGCAAAACGCGACTCATTTCATTTCATCATAAAATTTCAATTGTATATTGTGAATAAATTTTACTATAATAATTTATTGTTAATACAAAGGAACAATAGTTTTAATATTAAGTTCTTAAATTACATATTTACGACAAGTAATATCCAATAAAAATGAAATAGTACAATTGCCGTGAATTTGAATTTATATATTCCTACTTTCCAATTTTATAGCCTTTTCAAGTTATATGTGTGGGTTTAGGATAAATTGTTGATAAAATATATTATTGCATTAACATAATATTGAAACTATGTAAGGAATAATAACGTTCTTGTTCTCGTGGTGTAAATGGTCCTGGTACAATTTAAAGTCGAGGAACGTAAATACGACCGATTCGAAAGAGCATACTTGAATTGTATGTTTTCCTCACAATTTTGGCAAGTGAAACTTTTCCGTAAAATGTAATCATAATTTTGAAACATTTTTTAAATATTGGTTTTAAAATATACCCCAGCGAAGCCCATAATTCACACTAATTGGTCAATCTGAGAGAAAGCGAAAAATATTACTTGATGAAAACAACTTGTCGCTTTTAATGAAGATAGAGTACCCGGCAGTAAATATTACATCGAGCTGCGGAAGAGTTACTCGGTAGTAGATATGAAACATTGTCTTTATAGTCTAAGAGCTGACAGACATTTTTGGAAAGGTGTTTCAGGCAATGTTTAACATTGTTTAAAGCTGTTTTAGATATAAATAAATACGATAATGCATACCTGACTGAAAGGTTTTACCGACGCGATTTTTTATTGTGTTTTTGTTGCAAAAATGGTTTTCATCTTATTAAATACTAAATTATAGGATATTAAAATTTCAAAACGCCTCAAGATCATTTAGTCCAAAATATAAATGCATTTTAAAGTGTACCAGCCTTCAGCTCTGCATCTACTAGAGAAATAAACTGATAGCTTCGTTTGGCATCATAGAGCGTTGTCTCTATCACTCACACCTATGAGACAATGTCGCAGACTCTCAGACACTCTTTCACAATATCTCGACGTGTGGTATTTACTGCAGATTTTCGTAAAGCCAGATTTTATCCCCGGCTCTGCCCATCTCATAGATTGTTTCTGACAAAAAGTATCACACACACACACACACTCACGCCTTTTTTATCCCCGTAGGCAGAGGCGCAACGAACTTTTCGTCGTGCGTATTCCCTTAATGTGATAAGGAGCGAGTTAAAAAAAGCACTAAAAAGTATCAATAATTAATATTTTAATACAAACAAAAGTGAAATTGATTCTTATAAAAATAAACATGCAGAATACATGTAACATAAAAATATTTTTACGTTGACTGCCTCGGTGGCGTAGTTGTATTGCGTACGCGTTACGAGTACGATTTGCGCGCTGAGGTCCTGGGTTCGAATACCGGGTCGAGCCAAAAACATTGTGACTGGATTTTTCATCTTAAAAATTATTCAGTCTCAACTCGGAGTTAGGAAGTTGGCGGTGTGATACCCCAGTGCCCCGGAAAGCACGTAAAGCCGTTGGTCCTGCGCCTGGTCTCTCTCCGTGTATTGCGCACACACTTGTGTACTATAATATCTCCTGCGTACCTGGCTGATGTCCGTTGAGATTGGCCGTCGTGGCCGAAATCGGCTAGGAAGGGTTATGGATATATTTTTCGTGTTTTTTCCCTGACCACATTTGTGATTTTTATATCGTTTTGTTCTGAATGCTGAATCAATAAAACACAAGTTTTGTAGTTATTTTTCGGATACCGGGAAACATTGACAACTATGTTATTTTTTACAATGTTGAGGCGTTGCTGGAATTTATTTATTTACAAAAAAAAATGTGAAGACGTTGGGGGAATCTCCATTATGCGTAAAGAATTAGGTGAATTACCTCACGCCACAAGCTCTTATTTCCTTAATAAATGTGTATTGTACGAGAATGTTTCAGTCACAGAGAGAAACCAGCCCCTTCAGACACTTTACCGCAAACAAGAATTACGTATTATTGTAAATAAACACGGTAAATCCCTGTAACCGCAATATTTTGTTATATACGCATAGTTGAGTCAACGCAGGAGTGGACGTATTAAATTTCACTATAAAAGGTATTTTGAAACGATTCTTAGAGTATGAATGTACTCTTTTTGGGACAGATTTCCTTCAACTTTCTAATATGAACATAATTAAGATTGCTCAGATCCCAAATATGCTGATAGGGCCTCATAGAAGGACCGATGCGTACAAAAATTTACATAAAGTTTATAAGAATTATAATGAAAATGTATGCTAATTAGGTGGTTTCCTTTTGTTGGGTAATATTTTTAAAAAGTTGTTTGCCCCCATCCTTAAATTATATGAAGCGAAACTGTAGCATGTTTTTAATGTTTTGATGACGTTTGTTAGTTCTTTATAAAATATTTTCTTATTTAAATTGTTAAGTATAATATTTTGTATTATTGTTTCCAGAAATAAATTTATAATAGAAATGCATATACCTATTTTATACAGTATCTAGTGTATTTTATTCTTATATGTATAATTAAGTATGCAATCAAAATTAATGTCGGCACTTATGGTATTTATGCATATTAGTGCTTTATTAATAAAAAAAAATAACAATATGGTGACTAAATAGCAATCAGGGTAGTTACTGTGAGATAACTTCTAACGACTGAGATGAATGTCTTAATTGACCTCTATTAAGTGCATCTTGATTACTTTAAACCATGTCGTTAGTCCGTGTTCACTCCTCAGAATAATAACTAAAGCCAGTTCACTCGACGCGATTCTTATTAGCGTAGGTCGGAATGGTCGGGTACGAAACGTCATCGAATTGTAAAGATCACAGAGTAATGATAATGATTTTATCATCATGGAAGTATTCAATATCAATATATAATAAAAAGCTTTAGATATGACAATCAATATCGTATTCTTGTGCGTAATTATGTTGAGAATCTCTTGAATTTATAAATTAAAAAGATAAATTGCGTGAACCAACGGGAACACCGTCTTCCAAGGACACGACAATGCGATACGGATTTTTTATAACTAGTGATACAATGACGAGTCATACATTATTGTATTATCAATCATCTTTTTTTTACTTGATGATTACGTTCAGTAGCCTGACGCGAGTCGGCTCTTCTGACCACCTCGAACTTTCGGGCGAACGCTGGCGCTTCAATCAATTATCGTTCAATCGTATTCATTTTCGCTCGCTTTAATGGTGAAGGAAAATAACATACTTAAGAATTCTCCATAAGACTTTTGAAGGTTTGTGAAGTCTGCCAACCCGTACTAGGCCAGCGTGGTGGGACTACGACTAGGGCCCGAATCCTCGTAATATAAGAGGCCTGTGTTCAGCAGAACGAAAGTACATAAAACATGGATGGTATTATTTTATATGCGAAATGATGACCTAGAAGTCGTTACCATACCATAACCAGCTCTGTATTATATACTGCCCACTGCTGAGCACGAGTTTCCTCTACAACTGAGAGCGTTTTAGACCTAAGTACACCACGCTAGCCTAGTGCGGGTTAGCAAACTTCACATACCTGTGATGACGAGACGAGTATGCCGTTCGCCTGATCGTAAGCGATACCTACGACCACCCATAAACAGTACCAACACCATCCTGCCCCGTGAGTTACAAAGTACTGTGTGGCATTCCACTGCGCTCGTCATCAGTTACACTGGCCACATTGCTCTTCAAACTGAAACATAACAGTGCATGCACACTGCTGCTTGGCGGTAGAAATAGACATTGCGGTGGTACCCACCCAGGCGGACTCTTACATATGAGAGTTCTACTACCAGTAAATTCTAAATTCTTATAGAGAACTTCTCAGCTATGCATGTTTCCTCACGATGTTTTTCCTTCACCGTTATAGCGAGCGATAATTCACTTATAATTCACACATGACTTTTTAAAAAGATCAAGGGTGCGAGCCCTTGGGTTTTGAACTATTGCCTGAACATTTTTTTATATGTCGTTAAGATAAATCCAATCAGCAGGGAAATAGGACTTTAATATTATTAATGTAGTGTTACTTGTAGAAGGTTCACCAATTGGAGGAGGATAGCCAAGGATCGTCGCGCATGGCAGTCCATTGTAGAAGAGGCCAAGACCCACAAAGGGTTGTAGCGCCGAAGAAAGTAAAGTAAAGTAAAGTGTTACTTGTAGAGACGTGCTGTCTATGGCATGAACGGTTGTTTGTTGTTGTATTTCGTATGTAAAAATTAAAGCAGTATAGGTAGCTTATTTTTTATCTTTAACTCATTCCAATACATAGAGCCAGGGCCGTATTATCATTAAGGCAAATTAGGTAACTGCTTAGGGACCCGACATCGACCAGCGGCCCTTCGTCCCGAGGAAAATGAAATATGAAAATTATATTTAACGATAAGTACGTTTTTAATAGTGTTTCCCGACAACAATATTATTGCCTTGATTATCTTTTACATTATATTTATATTATTTTGGAACATACTTTAAGTATAAAAAGTCTTTATTACTTTTTGCGGTCGGTTAATTAGATTGTGGTAGAAATAATATATTTTAGGAAGTCAGGAGAGGGCAAATCGGCCCTAAGGGGGCAATGCACGATATTAGACTTTTATAACCATGGAATATTTCGATGAAATATAATATCATCCATGCCTTATCGATTTTGTAATCATCGTTCAAAGTTATCGTTCGTAATCATCAACAGCCAATACCTTAAGACTTTAAAATTAAATTTGATGAATTGTTTTTTTTTCATTCAAGAGTTCTGATGTCATTAGCAACGCGCGTGGTCTTCGGCATACGTGTTTAAAGTCATGTTTGATTTGCTTAATGCTTCCTTTGTTAAAGCAACAACTATTAAATTGAGTAGTTCTTAACGTTTATTATCTTAACCAACTTCTGTATCTGATCGTATCGTGGAACTGAACTTACGGGGCCTGTAATTACAACCTGATTATATTTTATAACTTTGAGTTTACATTGATTCATTAACTGCGACGTGTTTACTCCATTACAAGGAATCTGACATTTATGTTTATATTTTATGAATAAGTTCGAACAGCTAATGATAAAAACTGGTTTCCGATGTTGCATTGCCATAATGATAAAAATGTAATGGATATACAATAACATGCAATACAAACCAGTTTGTACCATAATTTTAAGATTTTCTCGCGCTATAAATCTATTATAGAGTGACCATTGCACGCCTTGTTAATAAATTAACTCTCAAATATCTCACTACAGATTATAGTTATATTAGGCCCATTATCAAAACTTTTAGTCTCAAATGATGATAAAGAGAGAATAAATGCGCACTAACCCATGATAAACCGTGATTTGCAAGCTCTCACCTTTATCTTTTTGGGTAAACACCGCTCATTCGTTCTCAACGATAATCTGTTAAACCTTGATCCACACATCCGCGACCAGTCCGCGCACGCGGCCCGCTGCGTTGACGCATTGTTGATATTTTTTCTGGCGTTCGGAATGGCCAGAACGGTTGCCGCGACAACCGAACCGCTTCAGTCCTCCATTGGAACTCCATCGGTATGCATATATATTATGCTGTAAGACACGCTCCCGTCAGTCAAGCGGTCTCGCACGCGAGCGACATTACAGTGTGGTCAGAAAGCAAATGTCAAATATATTTAAAATTTGTTGCATGAAGGATCCCAGTGGATCGGTTAAAGACACTCTTGGCAAAATGGAACATGTTAACGGACATTTCGTTCCCGCTAAGTGTCCCTTCAGTGGTGAAAGTGTTGAGTTGAAAGATGACAATCCGAAAACAGTGAAGCCTAGCCTTCGTATAAAAGTTCCTCAACCGATAAGACTGAAGAATCATCTCGTGAACGAGGAGAATTTAGACACGCTACATTCCCGAATTGATGAAGTCACTAGTTTTGTAAGTACATCGCTGTTATTCAAAATTATCAAATATTTATATAAAATTCAATTGCTGTGCTATTTTTTTAACGTCTGTAGTATTTGATTTGAATATCTTCATATCTGATAATTTTTGTATTTATTTCAGTGACTAATTTTTTGTACTTCCATTATAATCAGATGACTGAAATGCTCCAAATAATACAAAAACTGTTTTTAAATGAAGTTAAAGATACTCGAATTCAGATACTCATATTATAATTAAGGTATAATTTATTTAGTTGGTAATATAACTTCGGTATAAAACCACTGCGCGAGAGTTCATTGGACCAAAATCCTTAATAACAAAATTTTGTTGTTTACCTAAATACCAAATACTATGAATATTTAATGAAGACATTATTGACAATTGTTTTAATAAGTACAGCATTTTTAATTCAGTATTATGGCGTCAATAACAGTAATAATTGCATTTATTAGAGTTTATAAACCTTGACATTGTTTCTAATAATAATTCTAAATTATTTAGTGGTGCATCCACACTGTAATATTTTTTTTAGATAACGTTTTTCAAGAAACTTACATTAATCTTCAATAAGTTACCCAAAGTTATCAATATGAGTTAAATCACAATATGACATTTCTTCCAAAATGTTTCTTGTTTTCTCTCAAAAATCTTGAATTTTATCGTAATCTGTAGCGAAGTTAAAGGAGATGTCTGCTTTTCGTATGGGTGCTGTAGCTCAAAATCTAACCAGGCTCAAACTTCAGGGATATAAAGGGGCAAAATATGGATCTTGGATCCATTAAAAAATATTTTTAGACCCCGCCATATATAAGTGGACGATAGCCTAGTTGGAAAAGCAACGATCTGCCGAGACAATGTCCGAAGGTTCGAAATCCAAAGCACACACCTCTGACTTTTCGAAGTTACGTGTGTATTGTTTATCAATTACCGTTCGCTTTAACGGTGAAGGAAAACATCGTGAGGAAAGCTACATACCTGAGAATTCTCCATAAGAATTTCGACGGTGTGTGAAGTCTACGAACCCTCACTAGGCCAGCGTGGTGGACTAAGGCCTTAAACCCTCTCAGTAGTAGAGGAGGCCCGTGCTCAGCAGTGAGCAGAATATATAACAGGGCTGGTATTATTATTATATATAAGTAACTTTTTTAAAAACTTTCATAATAAATGTATTTTTTAAGGAAAATAAAATGACATAGTACGTCTTGAAATCGGAGGTGTTTATAATTAAACAATTTATCATATAAGGCTAATTTTTAGGAGCTCTTTCAAAATATAATATGAACTCGCTTGTTTAGAATTTTAAGCTCGTTTTTGGACATATCCTTTCAGCAGCAAGTAGCCTGAGCTCTATGGTTTGTACTAGCAATAAAACTAGCAGAATTTATCTTCCTAACTTGAAATTGGAAAAATATTCACACAAATCTTCCGCAAGCGTTTTTTTACTGTGTAAACAGAGCTGCCAATTTTTACAGGACTTGTAAGTCGCATTTTTATAGAATTCTTAAAATATTGCCAGTTTATACGCATCTCGAAAATCTTGTGCGATACGTTGCTGAGAGAACTTGCTAGTCTGGACTTGATCTCTTGGAGCACAACCACAAGCACATTTTTAAACAAAACTTATTGTTACCGAAAGTTTGTTTCGATATTAAAATTCAAGTAAATGTCCTCCAGTTAATGTGAGACAATAATTAGTCCAGTCAAGTTATACAAAATAACGTGCTGAGTCTGCATTAATTCCTAACAAGTGGCTACTTCCGTACAAAATAACCTATTTTGAATTTTTCGATTTTTTAGCTAGTTTTCGGGATTTTCCTAGTTTTTTTTCTCATAAACCTACCCTGAACTGTCTCGAACAAAACAATCAGTGAATTATTTAAATCGGTCTCGCCGTTTTTGAGTTTTGAGCGAGACTAGCGAACAGCCATATTTTTTTTTATATGGATAGATATTGTCCTATTAAGTTTCCTCGTTCGTATTATAATATATCGGGGAGTGTTCTTACTGGGTAAACCAAGTTAAAAAAGCGCCGAGTACACTACCTCAGAGGTGGTGTAGTAATATGTACATAAAAAGGAAAATACGACTTTCCTACGGTCTGAAATCGCGATAACTTGAGAACGGTGCTTCGTAAGAAAAAAGTATTAATACTTTTTTGTACAGAATTTTACGATCTACAAACGTTCCATAATTCATTTTCCGATAGCTGCCACCATTTTGGAGATATACGCAAAAAAGGAAAATTAGTCACCTTTAACCTGGGATAAAAAACAACGCACAAGCGGGATCGATGGGGACTTTTCACATAGCATTTGTAATGTCGTATTTAAGGTCTGTACAAAAATCCAGCTCGTTAGGAATTAATGCGAACTCGAATGTTATTTTACCCGGACTAAATATTGTACTACTTTTGTTTATCATATTGTTATTGGGATCTTGACTTTTGTATTTGGTCGCCTTATATTCGACGATTATCGTTTACTTAGACATCGTGAAATTGGCTCCTAGAATTACTATGTCTTTACCAATTACTGTTGTAATCGGATTTGGTTCACCATATAACAATATATTAAAGAGTTTCTCAACAAATTAACTAAGGTAGTTTGACCAAAGATAGCCCAGTTCCTAAAATGGCCCACCATGTTTTCGTTTTTTTTGTGTTGTAATGCAAAAACACACTACGATTATTCTTAGTTCTTTTATAATTAAATTTAGTAATTTGATCATAGGCTTTTCTTTATATAATATTTCATTATGAATCGATTTTATAAAAAAAACAATTAAGTTGGCTATCAACGGTTCCGTTGCTTTAGAGTGTGTTTATAACTATTTAGTTTTACTATAATTTAAGGTTACTTTAAGGTGCCTCCAACCAACCTTCGTTAAAAAACTAACTGACATACATCGCTTTGTGCCGTCCCTTGCAATAATAGCCAGTCATGAAGTTTTTATAGATTTTAATAACTATTATCGACTATAAAACTAGCCGCTGTATCCGTTATTACAAAAATTCAATGTGTCATCCTTAGTGAGAAATAAATAGCTCATTTAGTATTTTTAGCTAACATATTTCGGTATAATGTAGCTAAAAATGTTTGATGGATTTTGAAGTATACGATATCAAACGTTATAGATTTTTTGCAGAAAAAAAAAATGGAAAGCAATGTTCCAATTTAATTAAACAAACCAATCAACATTATTTACGTAGTTAATGTTTTTTCTCGCTTTTACAATAAGAATATTGTGAATAAGTTATTTAAAAGTGTGGTATATAACACGGAGTGTTTTTTTAATTACTGACCTTAGTTTATAGTCATTTATTAGCATAAAATGTCTGGCTTTTAATCAATTCGGAACTTGGTAACATAATATTATGACAACAATTAATTAATTGTGCTTCGCTGTGATTCAGAGCGGTAGAATCTAAGAAAATCAATGCAATCCATAATATTTAACCCAAACTCTTTACAGGTAGTTATTTGAAATTAAAGGTCTACGTCTACGGTCTTAAAATCTACGTGCATTAATATCAATTTAATTTTAATTAAAAATAACAACATTCCTTTTAAAATAAAACATGCTCCAAAAAAGTTAAACCGTGGTAATTTATGCAAATAATCTCAACTTGTACAGATTAAGTGTATCATGACAAAGATGAAAACAGGTCTTTGTGTAATAACATTTTAATACCTGAAACGCGAAGCTGAGCACGAGATATGAATTATTTATTGGGCATTATAGTAATTGATATCTAATTGGTACTCTTAAGCTGTGATTCCGCAGAACGCGGCAGACGGCAGACGGCAGACGGCAACAGCATGTGCCGTGTTGTGTGCGGAGTCGGTCTCATACAATTTAATATTGCATAGTAGTGCCGTCTGCCGTCGCGACACATGCCGTCTGCCGTCTGCCGCATCCTGCGGAATCACAGCTTTACAGTGAATTTTGACACGACACCGATCGATGTTTCTGGTAAGACAAGTTTAATATGTTTTTATGTTTACAGACTGCCTCGGTGGCGTAGTTGTATTGCGTACGCGTTACGAGTACGATTTGCGCGCTGAGGTCCTGGGTTCGAATCCCGGGTCGGGCCAAAAAACTTTGTAACTGGTTTTTTCCATCTTAAAAAAATTACTCAGTCGCAGCTCGGAGTCAGGAAGTTGGCGGTGTGATACCCCCGTGCCTCGGAAAGCACGTAAAGCCTTTGGTCCTGCGCCTGATCTCTCTCCGGTCATGTCGGATTGCCGTCTCACCGGACTATGAGAGTGAAGGAATAGCGAGTGCACCTGTGTATTGCGCACACACTTGTGCACTATAATATCTCCTGCGTATCTGGCTGATCTCCGTCGAGATTGGCCGCCGTGGCCGAAACTGGCTAGGAGGATTTCATTTCATAGTGAATATAACTTGGCCGGCTTGAAGTTAGCTTTGCGGCGCTTTAGCTTCTGTCAGAGAGTAAAGCAAGACAACCGACAGGCGAAGTAGAGTGGATGACGTCACTATATTGGCCAAGTTATGAGTCGTAATTTATGAAGACAATATTAAAGGTGACATATCATTATAATATCTTTAAACCATTATAAAATGCCACATTAGGACAAAACATAGGATGAAGATTTATAATAATAATTGTGTAAAATATCGGAACGTGAAACTCAAGACACAATAATGGCAAAAAGACTAAATCGCTCGATTAATGTCAAGTCCTATAACCAGTTGTAAACAGTAAGAACAATAACTTTTATTTAAAAAACATTGTAAGGCGCTGGCAATTCGATACTAGATGTTAATTTACGATACGCTTTATATATACTTACCTCTAATAAATTAGATAATATCTTAAGCCATAAATCAAATGATAAAAACAAATATAGGCTCGTCCCCCGTCACATCATGGGACGGACTACTCAAGACGAAAAGTGGGTGCACTGTTTTCGCCTATGCCTATCCCTTTCGGGGATAGAGGGTGCGAGTGTGTATGTATGTAAAAAAAATGTTAGCTTATTATACATACATATACACTCACGCCTATTATCCCCGAAGGGGTAGGCAGAGGCGCAACTAGTGCACCCACTTTTCGCCGTTATTCCGTTCCATGATGTGATAGGGGGCGAGCCTATCGCCATATCGGGCACAAATTCCTGACTCCGAGCTGATACTGAATAGAAAAACTCAATATCACTTTGCCCGACCCGGGAATCGAACCCTAGACCTCAGCATTGCAGTCGTACCATAATACAACTACGCCACCGAGGCAGTCTTAGCTTATTATATTATACATACATATACACTCACGCCTTTTATCCCCGAAGGGGTAGGCAGAGGCGCAACTAGTGCACCCACTTTTCGCCATGTATTCCATTGGCGGGAGGAGGCGTTCAGTCGCGGGGAGCGTCCGGCCCTGAAGGAGGTGGAGGCCAAGAGGGCCGCCTTACGGCGAGTCGCCGTGGAGGAGTGGCGTCTCAGGCTGGAGGCCCCGTCGTGGGGGCACCGGGTCGTAGAGGCAGTGCGTCCTGTCTTTGCCGAATGGCTGGACAGGCGCCACGGAGCGGCAACATACCGCCTGACGCAGGTGCTCACCGGGCATGGCTGCTTCGGTGAGTTCCTGTTTCGGGTGGTAGGTGTAGAGGAGTCGGCCGTGTGTCACTATTGTGACAACTGCCCAATGGACACGGCCCAACATACTTTGGAGTGTTGTCCAGCCTGGGATGAGGAGCGCAGCGCTCTCAAAACAGTCGTCGGAGAAGACCTCTCGCTGCCGGCCGTGGTCGCTTCCATGGTCGGCGGCCGGGAGGCCTGGCAGGCGGTGGCCCACTTCTGCGAGGCGGTCCTCTCGCGGAAGGAGAGTGCCGAGAGGGATCGCCAGCGCAGTGGTGATCCCTCCCGCCGCCAGACGAGACGTAGGAGGCGTCGGGTGGACGACTGACCGACGTCTCCCGCCCTGTGGATTGGGGGCGTTTGGAGAATTCCACCACGGTATCCCCTGCCTGTCGTAAAAGGCGACTAATAGGGGCCTCCGGGGGTCACGGGTGGGCGGGACGTGCCGCCCACCCATTAGTCTAGCCAACTTCTGTGACCCCCGTGATGGACATGTCCAAGGCAGCGTGTCTCACGCTGCCTCGGACACCAAAAGGCGGACACGATACGGTGTTTCGGGGGCTTCTGAGCCCCCGCAACAGGAAAAAGGACCGCAAAAACGCGGTACGCGCAGGGGCGGTTGCGGACGACAACTTAGACGTGAGTCGGAGGAAGCCCGCAGCCGTCCCTAATGAGCCGAAGATGGCCATTTAAAAAAAAAAAAAAAAAACCCACTTTTCGCCATTATTCCGTCCCATGATGTGATAGGGGGCGTCATCTCCTTTAAGAGAATTAAGTACGGATCCTGAAATTGGCAATCGATAGCGGGGTCGGAATAGCTCAATTGGAAGAGCACCGGCACGGTGCGCCGGAGGTCGTGGGTTCAAATCCCGCTTTCGACTGTTTCTTTTTCAGGATTCTATAAAAATATAAAATCAGGATATATTTTATTATAGTTAGCTAATTGTAATAAAAGCACGTGGAATACGTACAATAGGTATAGAACGTTTGCACAAACACTTCTTGAAATATTAATGGCATATTATAAATTATTTAATTTCGTTCTTTACCGCCGTTCTATGAGAAAGTTACAACAGTCATATGTATAACTTATTTTCTGTCGGAAATATAAATCCTTCAATTTAGGTATACGTTTGGAGAGTTATTTTAAATTTTGGCGCAATTACAATACGTATAGTGACGTCATAAAATGGTGAAACGAGAGCTGGATTCTTAAAAAGTAATTTTTACGTTCACTCACTCTTGAAATTAGATTTAAGGTGGACAGATGGGAATACGGATAAACGAATGATGACCCGGTAATGCGTTCTATTTTCAAATTAAAGAGGCGAGGTATTGCGTACAGCCAGTTTATATTTTAACACGCTTTTATTAGCTTCACACGTATGTATGTATGTATGTAACGGAAACTTTGAACATGATTTTGACCCCCTTCAAAACGTCGGATCAAATTGAAATTTGGCATACTTATCAAGAACCGATGACCATTCCACATTTTAAACTAAAAACACGCTTTTATAAAAAAAATCCAACTAAAAATGAATAAAAAATAGTTTGTTGATTTAAAAAAAGCGTAAGGTGCATTTTGTCAATAGTTATAAATATTTTAATGACAGATGATACGAGTAGAAGGATTAGCATTTCGATAATATCTTTAAAAGCACACCATGCTTTTTTACAATAAAATTAAAAAATAGAAAATATTTTTTTAAAAATTAAATATATTTAAATAAATAATAATAATATTTTGACCGTAGTCATGGAAAACAATAATTATTATAAGAAGATTGAAAAAAAATAATTGATTGAAAAACTTTCACTTCATACGTGTACATTAATACTCACACACACACACACACACACTTTTTATTTCAATAAAAATGCACAACGGTGGCTACGGCAGCAAGTTGTAGTTGGTAATTATGGATTGTGCATACAAAAAAAAGAGAAACTTCAAAGTACACTGCTCTCGTAATCGATTAATCGATTTAATGCAAGAGCGGCAGTCGATATCCGTTAGTTAATTAGGGTTGCCTGCCGCTGAGTCGGCCACGTTCCTTAGCAATTTGTAAACACAATATTCTTCATTCATACTACTGACATAAGATATAAAAAACTTGTTTAACATCTGACTATAAAAATCAATGCACTAAATTAACATTCTATTTATAAGCAGATGCGGCTGCCAGGTCTAAAAATACAATTTGCTATACTAATTGGCAACGTAAAATTTTGAAATTGTGTATGTGGTGTTTTGTGTGCAATAAATGTTTTTATTATTATTATTATAAATTCTTTGCTTTTTAACCCTAAACAACCCACAAGTGTCTGTCGGACACATTTTTGCGTTCGGTTATTCATAAAACCTAAAGTATTTATTTTTACGAAAAACCGCTTTATCTAATCTACCTCCGAAGTATACCGAATCTAATTTTGCAATAAAAATATTTGTAACATAAATAGTTTAATATTTATTACAAGTAAAGCAAAACTGCAACGTATCAACCCACAAGTGTCCAACAGACACAGATGTATTTTGTTTCATTTAAGTACCAAGGTAGATTGTTTATTTACGTTTATTTAAAACAATATCGTATCAAGTAGGTAATACATCAACTCACAGTGCTTTCTTTGTGTTATAAAAGCAGTCTTTGTACTTGTAATTTGGACTATTTGGTTACAGTCACAGTGCTTAGATATTTTTGTGATAAGCCAGTCATACTCGTTTTTGTTCTGAGAAATCAACACTGAGATAGAGATAAATTCAACGTGCCCTTGATACAAAATCTCTCAAAAAGTTAAGAAATTTACTTGCACCCATTAGAAAGTTGTTAAAGTATGTGTGCCTAAACCTAAAATAGTTTTATTTGCACGGGCAAAATGTTTCAATCGATGAGCATATAACTTTTGAAAGTAGGGTGTAACTCAAACAGTATCTGCCCAAAAATCCTGACGATTGACAACTGAGGTACGATTTAAAATTTAGGAGATCTGTGACTAAAAGAAACACTTATACCTTTTTTTTTATACGAATATCTGGGAAAAGAAAGTCGAAATATTGCGTACAATATGGTCAACTAGTCATATGAATCGTACGTTCGAAGTAGCAGAAACGTTACTTTTGGTAATTATTTTACATGCCTCGTAGTAGGAAATCCTAGACACAAAATGGTCTCATAGTAGTTAAATACCATGAAGACAAAATAAGGCTTCTACATCTAAAACTTTTCAATGTGTCAACGCATCTAATACCTTCAGCTTTTCTAAAAAATAAATTGGGTTTGTATGTGTAAAAGATGACTCGTACCCATATAATCCAAGACATGATAGGATCATCTGATGCTACCACAGATCAAGGAGCTGCTCAATCTTCTGAGCAAAAAGCAAGAACTGTTTTCATAATATTTATCCATCGAAAATATACAAATCTTTTTAACAGTATTCTCATATGAAATGTATGCTCTGAACACTCGGTAAAAATATTATGTTGTGTAATATCTGTTTGAAAAAAAGTAATAAAAAAGGTAAAATAAATAAATAATGATTCCTTATATTTACGCGAATGTAAGACATCGAAATAAAAATAGTTTTCGGATTTTAACGCGGTTTTTCTATTTTATCTCTATAGTGTGTCCGCCGGACACTACTGGTCAGGCACGTTACAAAAGCATACTGGGTAGTTAAGGGTTAACATTACTTAGATTTTGATATCTAGTTTTATTTTACCTAAAGATGTAAAATACCAGATTTTTCGTTAATCAAATATTAAAGTGGATTTTAGTATTTTCACGCCGTACTTTCAATGACGCTTTTATATTACGCATTACTGTTACAATGCAATCCAGAGGTGAAAGGTTTTCATAGTGTCGCCATATTTTTGGTGATATTGAGTTAGGTACTACATGGTTAATTACCCATTAATGATATTTTTAAACAGTTTTTGTCGCATTTTATACGCATAATTTTTAAACATACGTAACGATATTATTCTTTTCAAATTTAAATATCGAACACAGCAACCAGTTTGAAATTTCAATTACCTATACCAACCGACCAATGCTTTCCTTTCTGTCATAGCCCTACTTTACCGATAACTATCAATACATTATGACATGTCATTCATGTCACGATCTCGTTTTATCGATACTCGACATAATTAAAATTAAAACAAGTTCAAAGGAACAGTAATTTGTGTTCTCATTATGTAACGTCAAACGCATTGACTTGTCACGTTGACATGACGTCAAGAGCGAGGTTTCTTTCATCCGGTATGTATACCCGTAAAGTAATTGGTTATAAGCGTCAATATAATGGAATTATTTATGTCAGAGTTAGTAGAAATAAGGAAACTAATAAATACTGTCTGTTTAGTCACGATAATATTTTGAATATCGAACTCGTTGCTATTTAATAATGGTTAGCAGATTAATAGTGACTTTAAACGTAATTGTTTTTTTTAATTGACGATATTTTTGACTTAGAAAATAATAATCAAAAACTATTTTTTTTTATTACCATAAACGCTTATTCTGAAATGACTTAATTTTGAATAAGAAAGATTAGAGGAAAGTAAATTTATACAAGGTATAAAAACAATCAAACTTCTAGAAAAGACCATAGAAAATACATGAAAAAAATTCAATAACTTTGATCTAATAAACGTAAAACCCACTTTCAATCTTAGTCACAGTATGACACTTGAATTAATTCACTACTAATTGCATTGCTTCTATTAGAAAACAGGAAAATTCTATGGTTTGATTCTGAGAGTCACTTGTCATAATTAGGTACTTAATTGTATATTGACGTTGTGGTGGAAAAGTAGAACTGTAAATTCCGTAATACAGCGTCTCCCAACATTGTAATTATGTTAATTTTATCAGGCGATCAATGTGTCTAGAACACCGGTGTTTAAAAATTTTCGACGTTTTTTAATCTATACTAATATTAACAAGCTGAAGAATTTGTTTGTTTGGTTGAACGCGCTAAGCTCAGAAACTAATGAAGCGATTAAAAAATTCTTTCACTAATAGGAAGCTAACTCTTGAGTGCTATAGGGATCTTTTTATTCCGGGAAATGTTTTCGATGCGCGTGGAGCCGCAAGCAATACTAGTTACTAATAAGGAAGATAAATAATCGAGACAATCAGCACAAAAGTGGACTAAACCACACTTTTATGTTTTATAAAATTGTTGTAAACGGATATTTTTATGATCTGACCGGTTTATATGGCAATTTTTCATTATGCTTAATTATTTTCTTGACAATGTTGGCTTGAGCCGGTTAGATAATTTTGTTTTGTCGCATATCGCGTGGTAAGGCTATTTTGCGCTGGCAACATCAATAATTTGTGCCCGATATGGCGATAGGCTCTCCCCCTATCACGTCATGGAACGGAATACGTACGGCGAAAATTGGATGCACTAGTTGCGCCTTTGCCTACCCCTTCGGGGATAGAAAGTGTAAGTGTGTATGTATGTGTGTTACTTCAATAAAAAACTATAATGCAAACAGACCACTATGATTGCGTTCTTGCTTAATGGCCAATCAAGAAGCAATTTCTCTTCATTATTGAGGTCCTTTCAGTCATGTTAAAATACAACAGAACCATTAATATGTAACAGATAAATTTAGTCTCGAAATTAAATTGTAACATTTGGCAATAACTTTGCTGGGACTTCCTCAGTCGAAATTGCTTTGTCAAGCGAAGGTATAGTCATACCTATGTAGCTTTATATTATTGCATTAAAATAATCTCATGTAGAGTAGTTATAGTTGACCGAATCCGTCAGCACAGGTTGCTGACACGATTTTAGTTGAGCTTATTAGCAACTAGACTTTTGTTCGCGGTTTCGCCCGCGTGAATGTGCTTTTTCCGGGATGAAAGTCCTGCTTAATATTTCCCCGGGATAACTAGTAGCCTATGTTACTCTCTGATAATGTAGCTTTATATTAGTGAAAGAATTTTTCAAATCGGTCCAGTTGCTTCGGAGCCTATTCAATGCAAAAAAACAATCAAATACCTAATCCTGTTTATGATATTTGTATAGATAGAAGCACCAGTCGTTTAGTACCATAGACCACTGCGGTTCTTTGCTCCTTGCTCCTCACCGATAGACTTTTTAAGGATTACGCTGAGAGAAATGACTCGCAAACCATAAAACATCAGTGCTTACCGCTACACGTAGACATTACAGACTACTAACAAATGAGATGGCCTCATAACCTTGACCGCTCTTCAACGACGCGTAAAAAATTGATGGAACCAACTATCCTCCGTCGTCCGTACCTGAATAGTTAATTCTTAGGACACGTTTGCAATGACCGGTAATGTATGACATCACAATCAAATAAATTCTTATATTAAAGCTGGTAACGTTTTATGCTTATTTTACAAGTAGGTACTAGGTAGACACTAAAGCTAAGGTAACCTAAATTTTATTTTTCTGCGTTATCTTACTCCAATATAAAGTTAGCGCAATACTCCTTTAAAGCTTTTTGCAGAAAGGATTTGGATGTTTTATTACTGGTCTATCATCAACTTTTTTGAAGGTTCCTGTCCTTGAGAAATGTAAAAAAACTCACAGTATTGTCTCCTCTAGAAATCAAGGACCTCTCTGTGCACAACTAATACAAAACTTAAGTACAAAAATATAGCGGATGTTAGTGATCAAGATTAATATTATGATCGTATGAAGGCATACGATCTATCTATCTCTACAATGACTTGCCAGTCTATTGTTCGTCGGGTAAAACCACTAAGTAGTTGCGTGATGCAAATCACCCAATTAATGATGTTCCATGGCCGCAATCTGAAATTGTGGTCGCCGTGGGTTCTAAGTTCTAACGCCTTCTGACTGTATGAATTTATAATAAGTTAATTTGCATTAAGAGTTTAGGCCAGTTCATTGATCTAGCTATGATTCAAACATGGAATCTCAAGAATGTTCCTCTTGTTTTTTGTTTCAATTAATTATGTTTTGATTGGATTGAATTTGTGGCTCAGTAGCTGCAGGATTTGTTTGTTTATCCAGTTGTCATGTGACGATTAAGAAAATATGACCTTAACTGTCACATTCTTAAAACTTAAGTGACCTATGTCAAAAAGACTCTTTGTGGGATATGAACAAATAGATCTGAAAATGGGTTTGAAACCCATTAATTTGTATACAGATGAA
This sequence comes from Lapara coniferarum, assembly GCA_949316025.1. Taxonomy (NCBI): domain Eukaryota; kingdom Metazoa; phylum Arthropoda; class Insecta; order Lepidoptera; family Sphingidae; genus Lapara; species Lapara coniferarum. Next base: position 40,045,826 of record OX438919.1, on the reverse strand, counting down.
TTTATTCTAAGAGTATTTATGGTTTGTGCTCCATGAAGTCAACAAAATCTACGTTTGCACTGCTCGTAATTTCATTTCTAATTTTACTTTCCGTGAATAATTCTCATAATTCAGGACTGGTTTTACTTCATTATCTAAATTTACTCTGGTCTAGATTGTAGATCATAGTGTGTAATTATTCATACAAGACAAAGTTAGGAACCGTTGTACCCGAATTTCACCCGAGTTCTTTTCATTTTAGACATTCGTTTTGTTTAAAATGTGTATATCTACATTATATACTATAGACTATAGAGTAGCTAGAATTGGATTTGATTTAAAGAGAAAAATTGTATTTTTAAATGGACAATAGACAAAAGTTGTGGATAACAATATAACGGCGATGATTATGAAAATAATAGAAGCTGAAGTCCAAACTCCAATCGAAAGTACAAATCTATGGACCGATATGTCATTTCAGTTTATTCACAAAATAGACAATACTATGATAAGAAATAAAATGCAAAATTCTAAATTTCAGCAGCGCTTTTCATAATTATGCTACTTACCCTTAATTTAAAGTTTCAACCGTAAATAAATTCATGTAGAAGCAATGATGTTATATATAGAAGTGTCTCATTGTGTAGAAGATCAATATATAACAGGTTCACCAGACCTATTGAATGATAAGGAAAACTTGAATCACATTCAGGAACCAGAAGGTGTTGAATGTAACATGTTTATAGCAAAAACTGATGCAAAAAATAACAATGATATAATGGAGCCAATTCAGTATACAGAAGGCGGCATGCTGGAAAATGTTTTGCTATTATATTTAAATGAAATCTAATACAGGAAAGTAATATTTAAAAGTAGTTTAATAAAGGAATAGTTTAATAGATGAATTCAAAGGGCATTTTACAAAAAATACGAAGACTGGAAATCATAAGGCACGGGCAAAAAAGATATTGCGGTAGGATAATATAAGGTTTTAATAACATCTTCCTGCTGAAGGAATAGTAAATGGAGAAATTTAAGGAAATTTACAAGCCGAATATCGACTCCCGAAACCATGCATATTCATTATACATTAAACAGAACTGTTGTATTTACGCACATTTGCCATATTGCTCAGAAGTTCAATAACCAGGGAAAACACTTAAGTTGTACGAAATGCAATTATAATTTATTTTGAATCCAAGACCTATCTATGTTTAAGATCAAGACCTGAACAATAGAATAAATCGGTGTCCTATTCGCAAATCCTATTATATTTCAGGAGTAACCAGTGTGTAAGATCCAGAGCTTTATTGTTCATAAACAGTTGATACATTTATCTTTCATCATTGTTGGCATTAAGTCCGAAATATTTGAATTCCTTCCAATCCGTTTAGTTTCCAGAATAGTATTTTTTAACATGTTCATATAAAACAGGTTTCATTTTTAGTTTAAATTACGACCATACCGCACGTTAGTTAACAGTAAACAATGTTTGCATAAAAACCGAGGGGGAACTGGAATAAAATTAGAAGGTACGTTTTAATAAAGTGTGAATTGGTCGTATACCGTACGCTTGGCAATTGCCGTACGTAAACGTAATGAATGGCATGGCGCCCACGAGACGTTCAATCTGGCATCAATGATCACTGCATACAAGTTTAAAATACTAGCTTGTGTTGCGGCTTCGCTCGCGTGAAAGTGTATTCCTATTTTTTTAAAGGCTCACTATATATTTTACTGGGATAAAAATTTGCCTCTGTCCTTCCAAGGGTCTCAAACTATCTCCATACTAAACATCGAAACCAGTTACGTAGTTTTTGATTTTATCGCGTGCAGACAGACTGACAGACGTGACGGGGACTTGGTTTTATAATATACTAGCTTTTGCCTGCGGCTCCTCCCGCTTTAAAAAGTTTTTGCGGGATAAAAGTCCCGCTTTATATTTTACCGGGATAAAAAGTAGCCTATGTATTAATTCTGGACATCATCTACCCGTGTGCCAAATTTCATCGAAATCCGTTCAGTAGTTTTTACGTGAAAGAGTAACAAACATCTATTAGTCGGATAAGGATGAAAAAATGGTGTAATTAACTCGCAGGAACTATAAAATGGGTTTAGAATATTGGCACATAGATTACGTCCCGTATTTACTAAATAGTGCCAGTTCCATTCCGCAAAATATTACACGCGGGTGAAGCCGTGAATAACACTTATTTAATAAATATTTATTTTCATGTTTTCATCATTCCAAAATCACTCTTAAATAACGAACTAAATTACGATTCGAATTATAAATTACATTTCAAAACAAGACCAACAGTTTAGCCGATCACTCTACATAATTGATTTGGTTACCTGAGAAAGTTAAGATATTTGCATATCTAACTACAATATAACTTTGAGAACATCTTTGCAACGACCATTCATACCCGGGGCAACTTTGCGTATTAATTACGAAGGTCGGAGATTAATATAGAGAGCGCATTACAAGTTGTACCTCTAATTTTAGTGAAATACCCTTTTAGTTCATTAATTTGCTATGGAGGATATTTTTCCAACTCCTCCCTATTCTTCTATTTGATTAATTTCGTTGTGGGTTAAGACTAATTAGTGCTCCCAGAGAGTCGCCGAGCTTCAACACTTGGTGTCATAAAATGCGTGCCACTGCAGATCCTGGCTTACAGGAGTTGCAGTGGTGGGTGTGAGGGCGTGATAGTCTCGTAGCCTAGTTTGTATCGGTACACTTCATTTACATTTTCTTAAGATGTTAATTGACAAACAATATACACGAAATTTCGAAGTCAGCTGTGTGTGTTGGTTTTGTCTCGGCATTCCGTGTCATTCCCAACAAGGTTATACACACACACACACTCACGCCTGTTATCCCCGAAGGGGTACGCAGAGGCACAACTAGTGCACCCACTTTTCGCCGTTATTCCGTCCCATGATGTGATAGGGGGCGAGCCTATCGCCATGTCGGGCACAAATGCCAGACTCCGAGCTGATACAGAATAGAAAAACTCAATATCACTTTGCCCGACCCGGGGATCGAAACCGAGACCTCAGCTTTGCAGTCGTACTGTAATACAACTAAGCCACCGAGGCAGTCAACTAGGTTATCATGAGTAAAAACATTAGTTTGAAGAATTCTGCGACTAAGTTTGTAAAGTCTGGTATCTATTACATACATGAATATATCATTTGAGATATTAAGGATTTGTTGTTGTATAACTGTTTGTAATAACGGAGAGCCTGTTTAGCTGCTCGTGTGAGATAATTTTATGTCGGATTTTGGTTGACCGAACTGTTAGCTAAGTTCCGTCGGATGTTAAGCAGTCTATGATGTCAACCTACGAGAGATTTTATGTCCTTGAGCAATGTGATAGGGGGTACGCCTATCGCCATATCGGGCACAACAGAGAAGCAAACCCAATATCACTTTTGTGGACCGAACCTGAGACCTCAGCGCTGCAGTCATCCTACTAATATTATAAAGGCGAAAGTTTGTAAGAATGTATGGATGTTTGGATGTATGGATGTTTGTTCCTCTTTCACGCAAAAACTACTGAACGGATTTCGATTAAATTTGGCACACGGGTAGATCATGTTCTGGATTAACACAAAGGCTACTTTTTATCCCGGGAAAATGTAAAGCGGGACTTTTATCCCGGAAAAACTTTTTAAAGCGGGTGGAGCCGCGGGCAAAAGCTAGTAATATAATATATCTAAGAATAAAAAACCTCATGTTTCTTGGGCAGTCGGATAACGGCCATAACACTATCAAATAGACAGCTGATATGCGTAGTATCTCACGTGCAAATTCCGAGTAATAAATTAATAACAGCCCACTAATAAGCCGTTCGAGAAACTCGCTTGTTAACCATAAATTCGACAAGCGCGCTTTGTTAAAAAATTAACACGTATTTATTCTCACGCAAACCGTGAGATTTTTAACAATTGGTATTTCCGATCTCCAGTCGAATATGTGCTTGATTTGGCGATAAACTTGTCCCTATCACATTATAGGAGGGAATACGCGTGGTGAAAGTGGGAGCACTATTTGCCTCGGAAATGAAATAGATAGGTTTATTCACAGGCATACACACACGCCTTTTATCCTCGAAGGGGTAGGCAGAGGCGCACATAGTGCACCCACTTTTCGCCGTGCATATTCCGTCCCATGAGGTAATTCTTAGAGGGCGAGCCTATTGCCATATTGGGCATAAATTCTATACCCCGGGCTGATACTGATTAGAAAAACCCAATATTACTTTACCCGACCCGGGGATAGAACTCGAGACCGCAGTATTGTAGTCGTACCGTAATACAACTACGCCACCGAGGCAGTTATCCGAACCCATAAACTGTTATACTTTAGAATTCAGATTCCGTCAATATGAACTCTACCACTTCAGATGGCAGTTCTCACCAAGAACGGGCAAGAAACGTTAATGTTGCTCTTTTCAAAATAATTTCAAAGTATAAAGTACAAAGCATGATACATAAAAAAACATTAAAAAGAGTTATTTAATTTTCTTAGAGAAAATGCATTTCAAGCGTGCGTTTCACCTTTGGCACATAAATAGCTAATCTTTGTTTTTTCTAGAATAAAAGTTGTCTTTGTTTTTTCTAGAATAAAAGTAGTAAGTATTGTACCCTTTTGAAACCTCTATTAAACAAGGAAGATTTTTATGCAATGTGCGGTAACAGCCCAATACATTATTTTTTAATCACTGATGTTCAAAGTTGTGTATAATAATAATACCAGCCCTGTATTATTATACTACCCACTGCTGAACACGGGCCTCCTCTACTGAGGGGGTTTAGGCCTTAGTCCAGCACACTGGCCTAGTGCAGGTTGTTAGACTTCACATACCTTCGAAATTCTTATAAGGAACTTCTCAGGTAAGCAGGTTTCCTCACGATGTTTTCCTTTACCGTTAAAGCGAACGATAAATGATAAACAATACACACATAACTTCGAAAAGTCAGAGGTGTGTTCCTTGGGTTTCGAACCTCCGGACATTGTCTCGGCAGACCGTTCCATTCCCAACTAAGCTATCGTCCACTATAATATAGTGGGCGATAGCCATTATCTGCTATCTGATAGATATTATCTGCTATCTGTGTATAATGATGTTCCTTAAATAAATTATGAGGGAAAGTACTAATTTCTTTAAGGTTTTTGAATGATATGCAATAAAATGATTAAGGGTTATTGTAGACTCACTACTGCCGAGTCTGCTGCAGAAAAGAAAATATCTGATTATTTGCACGTAGAGTATCAAAACATAAGTCAAAAAATGGGATTTTCTCAAAAAGTACAAAATCGTAAATATTTCGAAAACGGTGACACTTTTATAGAGGTCATATTTTCATGTGTGGTAGAGCACCATTCAAACTATCTTCTCTTTAAGTTTGTCGTACCATTTATGGGACACCCTGTATATGCGCAAAATAGGTAAAAAAAATCAAATCCCATACGAATGCTCAACTATCTCAAGAATCATGAAATAATTAGATCTGAAATTCTTAAAGACATACACTAATATTTAGATATACTTAGTAAATGAAAAGGGCAGAACAGTCCACACAGCGGCACCTGTTCACGAGTATGACGCATGTGCCAGCCGGCCTCCTCAACCATATTATAGGGAAGTGGCCGATCCGGCACACGACACTGGCGCAAGCGCAGACAGTTAGGGAGTATGTCATACCCAAGCTTTTTTTTTCGCAGAGAAAGTGACTTATTACTACCGCCCAGCGTTCAAGGGGAACGACTGAGTGGTTATGTTGAGTTCACCGTGCCTTACGACCCGACGTTGAGCCGCCCGGAAAAATTGAAAACGTCGGGCGACTGCCGGGCCAAGTCCCTAACCTATATACAACGCACGGCATACCTACCAAAACTCCGCGATGTCCATCTTCGGCGCATTAGGGATGGCTGGTGGCTTCCTCCGACGCACGTCTAAGTTGTCGTCCGCAACCGCCCATGTCATACTCAAGCTGCTCACAGATTACAAACAAAACAAATTTTATTGAAACGAATGACATGATTCCAAACAAAATTAAACGAAAATACTCAATCCCAGGCGTTTTTGGCCTCAGCCTACTTCTTCGGGAATAAAAGGCGTGAGTATGTGTGTAGATCTGCGTCTTTTCTGTCCCTGTGGAGCTATTCGTGATTTTCGTATGCCCAGGCTATGCATGACAATGAAAGGGTTAGCGAATATGTTTCGTTTGCTTCTTGGATTACGATTTTGGACGGCTTCAGAATTATAATGATGTTAAATACGTTTTATTGGGAAGTTTTAGATCATGAATTATCATCTAAATATGTTACAAGTAGTAAGTTTCTCATATGGTATTCCACTGCGCTCGTCATCTTGAGACATAAGATGTTAAGTCATTATGCCCAGTAGTTACACTGGCTACAATGTCCTTCAAACCGAAATACAGCAGTGCATGCACACTGCTGTGTGGCGGTAGAAATAGGCATTGCGGTGGTACCCACCCAGAGGGACATAGATATGAGAGACTTACCACCAGTAAACATCCACGAGGAACTCAGTTTACATTTATTCTGGGTGTTTCTAGGCCTTGGATGTCTCTTAATATCACGTCACTGGTTTTCTCATTTACCATCCTATGCTATACAATTAGCTCCGAATTATTGATAATTCAAAATGCATTTACAAAAATATACGACCAACATGTTTCCTTGCTAATTAACTGTCATATATTAATTACGAAATGAATAGTAATTGTTGTGATTTGTGGTCAACATGCAATCGGTAATTGTGGTCGTATGGTCAGATATTGTAATTAATGTATAGGTACAGTAAGCCACATAAATGGCTCAACAAATTCAAAATTTCAATTCGCCTTTGCGCATTAAGTTTAATTGACGTGATTTTTTTTTCTTCGTGGGAAGCAAAGTTAATCCTTTTTATTTTATTTTCATGAAGAGAAAACTAAAATTGATAAGAACACAGAAGTGTAGAGGCAATTTATATATTTGAATTTGTTCAGCTACTTATGGGGCTGACTGTACAATTAGATGGTTCGTTTTCTTTAACACATAAAATGTACGTATATATTGTGTATATTTCGGACTTCTTTTGAATTTAATGAAAATATCAATGAATATAAAGGCAAATATAATTTTGAATCTTAGCAAATATCAGTGTTCAGTCATCGACGTCCATAACTTTTAGGATGAATATAATTTATTATTTTATCATACCATTAAAATAAAATATACAATATTAAGGTTAAAATCTTATAAATGAATGAATGGATTAATTTCATTCTTGTGTCTAACAAGACAAATAATGAAAATTAAAGAAACATCCTACCAAATACTATAAAGACAGAATTGCATAACCATTAAACGACTAAAAACATAACATAACAAAGGTACCACAAACAAGATTACGGAAATGGACTCTCAAAAGCATTTTCGTGGAGACTTCCATATGTCCCTGTCCTACTAATCCTACTAATATTATAAAGGCGAAAGTTTGTAAGTATGTATCGATGTATGGATGTCTGGATGTCCAGAGTAACAAACATCCATATGTTTGTTACTCTTTCACGCAAAAACCACAGAAGGGATTTCGATGAAATTTGGCACACGGGTAGATCATGTCCCGGATTAACACATAGGCTACATTTTATCCCGGGAAAATAAAAAGCGTGACTTTTATCCCAGCAATTTTTTTTAACGCGGGCGGAGCCGCAGGCAAAAGCTAGTGCTTAATATTTTTTGAGATAGTCTTAGCAAAGACTATATTATAGTGACTTAGGTACGTCTATCGTTCTTTTATCTTTGGTCTTTGTTTAATTTTTACGTTTGGAGACATCCGAGGACTTATTTTAAAAATTATTTCAAACTTTTTAGCATCAAGGAAAAACTAATATTCTAACAGTACCTAACCAAGAAAAGCATAATCCTTTCGAACCATAAATATTAATCGTTGGGTTTAGTAATAGACCTGTTAGCTCCGGCATCATAGTCGACATCGTCTACATCACTTACACCTATGTGATGTTTATCGCTGACTGCCCAATATCTTTCTACAGCTCGACTCTATTATTATTTTGAACTTAATAAGCATCATCCTTAGTAATGAAAATAGTGTAACATATAATTAGTTACGTCAAGATATCATGTCTTGGTATTGGTCGTTGGATTCTTTTTTCGCCCTAACTATAGATTTTGAGAAACAACCCCAATCTTAATCTTTGATCCGATCCCGAGAATAAACCAATAAAATAAAGAATTTAAAGAAATCTTCACTCTGATTGGTCTATTTTCACGATCAATCGAAATAAAACGATAAACATCATTTGTTGAAATCGCTGAGTAGCCCGTAACCGTAATGTTGCCACATCCGGAATAATGACCTACAATAAATATCAAGACGAAATGATGGAAAGCCTGTGATCAATCACAAAACCGGACACGGGGAATACCTGCACACTACATTGATTCGCGAGTTTTTATGCGCTGACGTGACAGTACCAGCGATACTTTTCATTATAATACCGTTTGAATTGAATTGTCACGGTTATAAGACGCTCTTTTTAATTTCAGTGCTAGTTTTGCTGTCTACATTCGTAATATCCGGGATCGTGGATAGTCTCCTTTCTTTTGGCCATTAAGTTTTTTGTCACTGTAAATCAGCGGTCAGCAACCTACGGCTCACGACTACGTCTTTGCATTCCGTGGCTGTTTTGGGGTCGTAAGGCCGGTGATTCCAACATAACCGTCCAGGCGTCGCCATAAGGGAGGTGTGGTTATTTTTAACATTAAAAATAATGGCAGCCCGCGTTTACTTCATTTTGCCATTATGTGGCCCCTTCGTGCTAAAAGGTTGCATGACATGATCTACCCGTGTACCAAATTTCATCGAAATCCGTTCAGTAGTTTTTGCGTGAAAGAGTAACAAACATCCATACATCCAAACATCCAAACATCCAAACATCCAAACATCCATACATCCATACATCCATACATTCTTACAAACTTTCGCCTTTATAATATTAGTAGGATTATGAATTGGTCCTTTGGGGAATACTTTATCGCTTACAAGATTTGCTAGTTATGCCTTCGAGATGCTTTGTTATTTTAATATAAATAATAATAATACCAGCCCTGCCCTGCCTTATACTGCCCACTGCTGAGCACGGGCCTCCTCTACTGAGGGGGTTTAGGCCTTAGTCCACCACGCTGACCTAGTGCGGGTTGGTAGACGTCACATACCTTTGAAATTCTTATAAGAAAACTTCTTAAGTATGCAGGTTTCCTCACGATGTTTTCCTTCACCGTTAAAGCGAACGATAATTGATAAACAATACATACGTAACTTTGGAAAGTCAGAGGTGTGTTTGGGTTGGTGCCTTTGTTGTGCCTTGTGTTTGGTTTGGTGGTTGGGTGCCTTGGGTTTGAACGTCCGGACATTGTTTCGGCAGACCGTTCCATTCCCAACTGGGCTATCGTCCACTTGTGTTACTTTAATGGACCATTGAAATTTGCTCTGAGTTTTATACAGACCTCTGCGACATAAGTTTATGTAAAAAATTAAACGAAAGGATTTATGTGTCGCGGTATGCGTTAAACGCATTCATTTTATATTTTGTACAGGGTGACGTACAACTCTCTGAACTTGTTCATCTGTCGGATAGATTACAAAATATTTCTCCTTTTTTACTAGTTGCACAAAATTATGCCGTACGACTGCCTAGGTGGCGTAGTTGTTTTATGGTACGACTGCAATGCTGAGGTCTCGGGTTCGATGTTTGTGTTCGATCCCCGGGTCGGGCAAAGTGATATTGAGTTTTTCAATTCAGCATCAGCTCGGAGTCTGGAATTTGTGCCCGATATGGCGATAGGTTCGCCCCCCCCTATCACATCATAGGACGGAATAATGGCGACAAGTGGATGCACTAGATGCACCTCTGCCTACCCCTTCGGGGATAAAAGGCGTGAGTGTATATATATGTATGTATGACTAGTTTCATCATTTATCAATGCAGAGATACGCGAAGAAAACAGATGTATCGTGTTACTCTAGGGAATTTTTCAAATAGGTTTATTTATTTAATAAAACGTCGTTACGGTTTACACATTAAAATATAATTTCTTACATATAAAACCCGTTCCTCTTTAGTTTACCCAATTACAATAAACGGATTTTAAACTAAAATGCGAGATAAATCTAATCAAATTAAATCACTAAAAAAGTGTGAACAATTGATTTATATGAATTGTTTTTTATTGGTTAGTGATTGTCCGATTAGAAAAGGTTTTAAGTAAAAGGAGAAGGGTGACCTCGGCCGTGACACCTGTTTGGTGAATTAGGTCCCGTTTTTTCAAACGTAGTTACCTTTTGGTCAGGCTCTTATTAAGCTGGACGCGCTCGTAGCGCCTCACATCTCAAGGCGGCTGTACACATTGGGCCAAGGTATTGGGCCAGTATGTTAGGCCAACGTGTAGAAACTTACTTGGCGGTATTTTGGTAGTTGGCGTTAACATTAGCCAGCCAAGGGAATGTTGTCGCTTTTTTGTGCGCACATCAAAAGATCTTGGCGCGCTCCGCAAACGCAGAATGGTCAATACACCAATGTATGAACAGGGACATTTACAATTCACTATTTTGGCCCAACAAGCTGGCCCAAGACCTTGGCCCAATGTGTACAGCCGTTTCCACACACATACCACGCCGCGCCGGAGCACTCGAAGTTCTGCGAGTGCGTCCAGCTTAATAACACTGATGATTACCCTTACTACATTACTACAGTAAAGACCCGGTCTTAATAATCTAAAGGAGAGTGATTTACGAGATAAAGATTTTTTAATAGATAGAGTGATATATGAAATTTTTTACACGTTATTATGAGCAATTTTTGTATTGTAAATCTGGGTTAGAAAAATAATCCGCCGAAGTATTTGTAGAAGTGAGCTCTGCTCAGTAGTAGAGGAGGCCCAGCAGTGGGTAGTACAGTCAGCCCCATAAGTAGCTGACAAATTCAAAACTTCAAATCGCCTCTACACTTTTGTGTTCTTACCAACTTTCGTTTTCTCTTCACAAAAATAAAATAAAGGTGATTAACATTACTTCCCACAAAGAAAAAGAAATGTTTCAATTAAACTTAACGCGTGGAGGTGATTTGAACTGTTGAATTTGTGCAGCTAGTTATGGGGCTGACTGTATATAAGACAGCGCTGATTGCATTGCATTACAAGCTCTGGGTACAATCGTCTACTAATTCTCGATATAAATACATATACATATACACTCACGCCTGTTATCCCCGAAGGGGTAGGCAGAGGCGCAACTACTGCACCCACTTTTCGCCATTATTCCGTCCCATGATGTGATAGGGGGCGAGCCTATCGCCAAATCGGGCACAAATTCCAAAATCCGAGCTGATACTGAATAGAAAAACTCAATATCACTTTACCCGACCCGGGATCGAACCCGAGACCTCAGCATTGCAGTCGTACCCTAATACAACTACGCCACCGAGGCAGTCTCGATATAAATATATTTATTTATTTACACACAATAAAAATTAAATCTGAATATTTGTCACAGACTAAGTATGTGATAAGATAAGACTATCGGAACCAGTATAAGTCTAATACGTCGTAATTGACGTGTGTCAAACTCGGGTACAAATTCCTGCATTTATTCACACTGATTTATTCATACAGACATCGCGCAGACGCTATCAACTTGTTGCCGAAATACATTACACTAAAGCCTTATTTAGATGGCCAAATTATTGCAAACGAATATTGCTTTTTGAATATTATCTATTAAAACACTCGTATCTAAAATCACCGAATTTGGTGCTAGTATTCCTTCTCAAGAGAAAGCGGCTATTTTTCATATTATACCAAACAGGTGCGATCGCTTCGGTGATGTAAATAGGACACAGCATATTAAATCTTATTGTCTATTTTAATTGTAAGTTGCATGTTGCTGACAGATCAGGGGCGGTTGCGGACGACAACTTAGACGTGAGTTGGAGGAAGCCCGCAGCCGTAATGCGCCGAAGATGGCCACCGTGGAGTTTTGGTTGGTATGCCGTGCGTTGTATATAGGTTAGGGACTCGGCCCGGCGGTCGCCCGACGTTTTCCATCTTTCCGGGCGACTCAACGTCGGGTCGTAAGGCACGGTGAACCCAACATAACCGCTCAGTCGTTCCCCTTGAACACTGGGCGGTAGTAATAAGTCATTTTCTCCGCGTCAACAAAAAAAAAAAATGTTGCTGACAGATGATGCGCAACTGACTTATTTAAAACCTTAAGATGCTCGAGCATACACTTGTCTGACTGCACGTCAACGCGGGCGAGAATAGCCTCGCTATTGTGCATGTTTAAACAAGGTGACGTTTCTAAGAAATAATTGCATACCATCATAATTGATATCAATTATAATAATTTATGTGCCTAATGAGCCATTTTATACTGACCATTGCTGTTGCTGAAAGCATGGTTGGTTTTTATGTAATAATTTAAACTACAGGTTGACAACGTGTGCGCGTACCGTACGTAATTTATAGACTAGGGTGTTTTTTGTCATAAAAAAGATTTGGTCAAAGCATATCGTAGCCTACGCAAATCTCAATACAAGAACACGTGTACGATACGCATTAAACTTTACAACCGCGTAGGTTTTTCTTAAAACTCCAAAATAATGTTCATCGTTATTACTGCTAATCTGTTTAGTTTCATGTAAAGCTGTGATTCCGTAGGACGCGGCAGACGGCAGACGGCACGTGCCACGACGGCTACTATGGCTACTATGCAGTAATTGTAATGACGCGCGGCAGGTGACGTCCTACCGCGCGTCATTTGCCGTTGTGTGCGGAATCTCATACAATTTAATACTGCTTAGTAGTGCCGTCTGCCGTCTGCCGTCTGACGCGTTCTGCGGAATCACAGCTTAAATGTTGCGTCGAGGTGTTTGTGATGACAAAAAGCTTTTACAGCGCTTGATTGGAACATAATAACAAGTACAGAGGATTGCCGCTAAATAAATATTTATAGTTCTTTCTTGATTAAAGCACTTTAAATCGTTGATGATTGGGAATCGAAATTTATGTTATACTAGTATTGTTTGCGGCTCCGCTTGTGTGAAGTTTTTCCGGGATAAATATATTCTTCGCGGAATAAAAAGCCTATAGCAGTCAGGAGTAATGTAGCTTCCTATTAGTGAAAGAATTTTCAAAATCGACGTCGTGGTTCCTGAGATTGGCGCGTTCAACCAAACAATCAGCTTTATAACATTAGTAGGTATACATTTTAGATTTTAGACTGCCTCGGTGGCGTAGTTGTATTATGGTACGACTGCAATGCTGAGGTCTCGGGTTCAATCCCCGGGTCGGGCAAAGTGATATTGAGTTTTTCTATTTAGTATTAGCTCGGAGTCTGGAATTTGTGCCCGATATGGCGATAGGCTCGCCCCATCACATCATGGGACGGAATAACGGCGAAAAGTGGGTGCACTAGCTGCGCCTCTGCCTACCCCTTCGGGGATAGAAGGCGTGGGTGTGTGTGTATAGATTTTCCTTTATTACTACCACACCTGTGGTTGTACGCTCTGAGATCTCGGCTATAATTATCGTAAATTGGTATGGTGTATCTACTTATAAAAAAATTTAAGGATTATCTACCCATTTAAAAAATGTCATGCCACATGATTACCATCAGGTGAAGGGAAGTCACATTGGCGTATAAAAAAAACAATAAAGTTAAAAGCAAACGAACATCTACTAATATTTGTTGGCAGTTTTGGGTAAACAAAAATGATGGCTGGAAACACTCCAGTGTTCTGGTGCAACAAAAAAATATACGAAAGTTAGTAGCAACTCGTGCGTCCATCACAGAAATATATCTGACTTCGCATGAAAATTGCAATATGTTTTGCTGTCATGTTTCTAGTAATATGAAAGGCTATTACAGTATAATGATTCCATATGTTTACTCGAATGTGAGACATTGAAATTAAACTATTATTAGCAATTTTATCGCGGTTTTTTATTTTATTTTCTCCCGACGTTTCGAAGACTTTGCAGCACTTCGTGGTCACGGGCGGACTGAGGTGTAGGTGGTCCGAAAAGTTAGGTACCTAATGTTACAAATGTACCTGCAATTCACTCTATTAAATAAAAAACCGCGATAAAATGGGTAATTTTTTTTTAAATTTTAATGCTGTTACAACAGCCAGAACTAAAACCGATATTTGCAAGTCATAAAAATTTTGTCTCATAGAGGTCCGAACTCCCACTTCAACTCATTAATTAGCCCGTATTGCTCGCTGCTCCACAGACGATGTCAGTTTAACATCATGTCAGTCCACAACATAAATCTGGCTTAATCCGTCGGTAGTGCTGTTATTGAATGCATCTGTCATTATAATAGTTACTTAAGTATTAGGCGCCGTAGCTTAATTCTGTCTCCAAAGAATGTAAATTATACTGTCGCTGACATTTTAATTTCGATTGATCGACGTTCTTATTTCAAAATGGTATCAAAGGTTTTGTTCTCGGTAGCGTATTATTATTACAAAAATAATGAGTGTACTGGCCACTGGAATTTTTCTTTTTTTTACAATTTTGTAACAATATTTTTGTAAAAATACGGTTTAATATCTTTGACTTTTAATAGGTTTTATATTTTGGATAAATACTATTAATTGAACAATAATTTTTAATGGACTTATCGTTCTGGATAAGACACACTATTTTTATCAATGAAATTGTAGAGTTAGGAATGCCATCTTGTCGCATTTTTTTATTAATAGTTCTCCAATCGCAATACATGCGCGAGTTCTAAATTACTTAACCTGTTTTTATCCATAACACAGCCGTTATAGTTTTTAACTCATAATAAATGACTTAAAAGTTTTTTCTGACCATCTCGGTAAAACCGGATCATGTATCAAAGGAATCATGAATCTGAGTGATGATTGCAAAGTTTTTCAACGTCTTCAAAGCCGCTACCCGGATCTTACTGAGACAATGTCACTCTCTCAGAAGGACGTCTGACACTGATTGGAAACCTTGATTGCTTCTAGCGAACACAATACTACTCGATAGCCGACAATTACGAACGAAACGCAAGCTATCATCTGAATATGTATCACTTAAAGAATATTTGCTAGTGGTAACACTTTGTGTTATGAATTAAAATTTGAATTTAGAATTCTTGAGTGCAAATAGTGATGACTAATTATAATCCCACAGCTATGAAAAAAAAGTATAAAATATTAAAAAAAATGAAGTAACTAGTAAGCCATTTAAAAATAACTGTGAGGAAATTTCTACATCACTTAATCATAATTCTACTAGAGTAAAGACCCACATAAATTAGAACGATGTTAGTCATAATTTTTTTATTTTTTATTGTGTACACTAGATAATGAACAGCCTTGATGATGCATAATTTATCTACATACACATGAAGTTAAGTGCCACTTCATAAATCCAGACCTTTGAAAATGTTATCATATTTGGAATGAAGCCATTTATCCAACATAGGATTACGTTTTGTTGAAGATAATATGATGAATATGTTGACTATGAAGTTTTCGCACCAAAGTAACAAGTCCTAAAATACTGGCCATAAATAAACAGAAATACATTTAAGAAGAAAATAAAAAACTTTGTTCTTTTCCTTTTTTAAATCTGATAAATTCCAATTTGGTAACTCAAAGCTTTTGCGAAGTGAAATATTTATTAAAATGTATCGGGGTTATCCTTCATCAGTATGGTGAAGGATAACATCGTGAGGTAACTCGTATACTTGAGAAGTTCTCCATAAGAATTTCGAAGTTATGTGCAGTTTGCTACCTCGATGTATTCCATTGGCGGGAGGAGGCGTTCAGTCGCGGGGAGCGTCCGGCCCTGAAGGAGGTGGAGGCAAAGAGGGCCGCCTTACGGCGAGCCGCCGTGGAGGAGTGGCGTCTCAGGCTGGAGGCCCCGTCGTGGGGGCACCGGGTCGTAGAGGCAGTGCGTCCTGTCTTTGCCGAATGGCTGGACAGGCGCCACGGAGCGGCAACATACCGCCTGACGCAGGTGCTCACCGGGCATGGCTGCTTCGGTGAGTTCCTGTTTCGGGTGGTAGGTGTAGAGGAGTCGGCCGTGTGTCACTATTGTGACAACTGCCCAATGGACACGGCCCAACATACGTTGGAGTGTTGTCCAGCCTGGGATGAGGAGCGCAGCGCTCTCAAAACAGTCGTCGGAGAAGACCTCTCGCTGCCGGCCGTGGTCGCTTCCATGGTCGGCGGCCGGGAGGCCTGGCAGGCGGTGGCCCACTTCTGCGAGGCGGTCCTCTCGCGGAAGGAGAGTGCCGAGAGGGATCGCCAGCGCAGTGGTGATCCCTCCCGCCGCCAGACGAGACGTAGGAGGCGTCGGGTGGACGACTGACCGACGTCTCCCGCCCTGTGGATTGGGGGCGTTTGGAGAATTCCACCACGGTATCCCCTGCCTGTCGTAAAAGGCGACTAATAGGGGCCTCCGGGGGTCACGGGTGGGCGGGACGTGCCGCCCACCCATTAGTCTAGCCAACTTCTGTGACCCCCGTGATGGACATGTCCAAGGCAGCGTGTCTCACGCTGCCTCGGACACCAAAAGGCGGACACGATACGGTGTTTCGGGGGCTTCTGAGCCCCCGCAACAGGAAAAAGGACCGCAAAAACGCGGTACGCGCAGGGGCGGTTGCGGACGACAACTTAGACGTGAGTCAGAGGAAGCCCGCAGCCGTCCCTAATGAGCCGAAGATGGCCATATTAAAAAAAAAAAAAAAAAAAAGTTTGCTACCTCGCACAGGCCAGTGTGTTGGAATAAGGCTTAAAACCTTCTCAGTAGTAGAGAAGGTCTGTGCTGAGCAGTCGGACAGTAAAATATAGGTAACATGGCTAATGTTATAATTATGACTGCCTCGGTGTCGTAATTGTATTACGGTACGACTGCAATGCTGAGTCTCGGGTTCGATCCCCGGGTCGGGCAAAGTGATATTGAGTTTTTCTATTCAGTATCAGCTCGGAGTCTGGAATTTGTGCCCGATATGGCGATAGGCTCGCCCCGTATCACATCATGGGACGGAATAATGGCGAAAAGTGGGTGCACTACTTGCGCCTCTGCCTACCCCTTCGTGGATAAAAGGCGTGAGTGTATATGTATGTATGTTATTATAATATCTATTATTTATTTTGTCATACCACTTACAGTCAGCCACATAATCAGCTGAACAAATTCAAACTTTAAATCGCATCTACACATTCGTGTTCTTACCAATTTTTGTTTTCTCTTCACAAAAATAAAATAAAGGCGACTAAATTTACTTCCCACAAAAAAGTTTCAATTAACCCCTGGAATGCCGGGCTCAGTTTGCGTAAAAAACGCTTGCGTGCCGCCCATACATTTGAAAAAATCGGATTTTAGGTGTAAAGGATGTCCCAATTTATACACCATAAAATTCTTTTAGTACGAATTTTGAAATTATTTATTTACTTATTTATTATGGATCAATGGTCACTAAAATATTTAGAAACATTGTGAGATTTGGCATAGACGGCCGCCATTTTGAATTTCTTTGTTTTAAGGCCAATCGACCTCAAAATCGATATCTGGGCAAGCCTTTGGGTACAGAAGACGGATCCAATGTTAGAATTGAAAAAAGTGGCCGCCATTTTGAATTTCTTTGTTTTAAGGCCAATCGACTTCAAAATCGATATCTGGGCAAGCCTTTAGGTACAGAAGACGGATCCAATGTTAGAATTGAAAAAAGTGGCCGCCATTTTGAATTTCTTTGTTTTAAGGCCAATCGACCTCAAAATCGATATCTGGGCAGGCCTTTAGGTACAGAAGACGTATCCAATGTTAGAATTGAAAAAAGTGGCCGCCATTTTGAATTTCTTTGTTTTAATGCCAATCGACCTTAAAATCGATATCTGGGCAAGCCTTTAGGTACAAAATACGGATCCAATGTTAGAATTGAAAAAGTGGCCGCCATTTTGAATTTCTTTGTTTTAAGGCCAATCGACCTCAAAATCGATATCTGGGCAATCCTTTAGGTACAGAAGACGGATCCAATGTTAGAATTGAAAAAAGTGGCCGCCATTTTGAATTTCTTTGTTTTAAGGCCCATCGACCTCAAAATCAATATCTGGGCAAGCCTTTAGGTACAGAAGACGTATCCAATGTTAGAATTGAAAAAAGTGGCCGCCATTTTGAGTTTCTTTGTTTTAAGGCCAATCGACCTCAAAATCGATATATGGGCAAGCCTTTAGGTACAGAAGACGGATCCAATGTTAGAATTGAAAAAAGTGGCCGCCATTTTGATTTTCTTTGTTATAAGGCCAATCGGCCTCAAAATCGATATTTGGGCAGGCCTTTAGTTACAAAAGACGGATCCAATGTTAGAATTGAAAAAAGTGGCCGCCATTTTGAATTTCTTTGTTTTAAGGCCAATCGACCTCAAAATCGATACCTGGACAAGCCTTTAGGTACAGAAGACGGATCCAATGTTAGAATGGAAAAAAGTGGCCGCCATTTTGAATTTCTTTGTTTTAAGGCCAATCGACCTCTGTGTGTGTTCGTAAATAATACGTCCTACTATAATCTCATTATCAGGATGAGTAGATTATATAATGAACTTTATGCCAAACATGGTACCATTGACATAATGAATAGCAGGCCTGGATCGTTTTTACGTAGTATTAGAAAACTAAGTAGTATATAAGTAGAACAATTAGTTTCCATAGAAATTTTGTTTATACAACTCACTTAAGTAAAAGCAGATGTATACTTTGTAAAGTTAGTTAATTGTTTTTGTAGATTTCACTTCCGCTGATAATTTCAATTAGGGCATAGGTCTAAGGAAGGCAATCTAGACTTAATATAGTTTAGTGCTTAAGTTTTAATGATTGAAATGATTGTATTCTGTATTATGCCTTTTGTTTAATAAAAATAAAATAAATAAATAAATAAAATCGATATCTGGACAAGCCTTTAGGTACAGAAGACGGATCCAATGTTAGCATGGGAAAAAGTGGCTGCCATTTTGAATTTCTTTGTTTTAAGGCCAATCGACCTCAAAATCGATATCTGGGCAAGGCTGTATGTACAAAAGACGGTTTCAATGTTAGAATTGAAAAAAGTGCCGCTATTTTGAATTTCTTCGTTTTAAGGCCAATTGACCTCAAAATCGATATCTGGGCAGGACTGTAGGTACAAAAGACGGATCCAATGTTAGAATTGAAAAAGTGGCCGCCATTTTGAATTTATTTGTTTTAAGACCAATCGACCTCAAAATCGATACTTGGGCATGCCATCGTTTTGTTTTAACACTAATGGGATTTAACATAGATATTTGGGCTTGTCTTTAGCCAAACAGAACAAATCGAGGTTGTAATTTTACTAATTTAACAATTTAAATACGCAATCACATCAAAATTAGATACTTTCAAAAAAGTAGCCTTTTAAGTCTGGTGATGGGGGGGGTAAATAAATAAAAAGATACAGTAATTTAATGGCCACCCAACAGGGCATAACGATGTGGGGGAAGAAAAATATAATAAGATAATTTCTACTACGCGGCTAATTATTCTTATAGCAATCGTTGAATTGTTAACGACTCCCTGATTTTTAACCGATTTTGATGCTTTCACAGAAGAGTTTACTTTATTTGCTGTTTGCTGCCACGGGACACTTTTTTCTTCGTCAATTCTTTATTATGCGACATAACAAAGCTGCGTTATTGAAGAGAATTGAATAAGCATTGATGGTGGCCATAATATTTAAAAAATCTATAATTAAAACCTACTATAGTTTGTGGCCATGTCCAGCGGATTTTGATTTTAAAACCAATAGCCCTTAAAACAAGAACATTTAACATGGAATGCAGTTCTTAAAATTCCAACCTCGAGTTATTCTATTTGGCTAAAGACAAGCCCAAATATCTATCTTCCCTCTCGCGGAAGGAGAATGCCGAGAGGGATCGCCAGCGCAGTGGTGATCCCTCCCGCCGCCAGACATGACGTAGGAGGCGTCGGGTGGACGACTGACCAACATCTCCCGCCCTGTGGATTGGGGGCGTTGGAGAATTCCACCACGGTATCCCCTGCCTGTCGTAAAAGGCGACTAATAGGGGCCTCCGGGGGTCACGGGTGGGCAGCAGGGGCCGTCCACCTATTAGTCTAGCCAACTTCTGTGACCCCCGTAATGGACGGCAGCGTGCCTCACGCTGCCTCGGACGCCAAGGGCGTCCTTCGGTGTACGGGGACTTCTGAGCCCCCGCAACAACAGGAGACGGACCATAACAGTGGTACGCGCAGGGGCAGTTGCGGACGACAACTTAGACGTGAGTTGGAGGAAGCCCGCAGCCGTCCCTAATGCGCCGAAGATGGTCACTGCGGAAAAAAAATATCTATCTTAAATAATTATGACTTTTACTATCAATGCCATGCCCAGTATCGATTTTGAGGTCAACGGGCCTTAAAACAAAGAAATTCAAAATGGCGACCACTTTTCCAATTCTAACATTGGATCTGCCCTTTGTACCTAAAGACATGCCCAGATATCGATATTGAGGTCGATTGGCCTTAAAACAAATAAATTCAAAATGGCGGCCATTTTTTCGATTCCAACATTGGATCCGTCCTTTGTACATACAGTCTTGCCCAGATATCGATTTTGAGGTCGATTGGCCTTAAAACAAAGAAATTCAAAATGGCGGCCAATTTTTTCCATTCTAACATTGGATCCGTCTTCTGTACCTAAAGGCTTGTCCAGGTATCGATTTTGAGGTCGATTGGCCTTAAAACAAATAAATTCAAAATGGCGGCCATTTTTTTCAATTCTAACATTGGATCCGTCTTTTGTAACTAAAGGCCTGCCCAAATATCGATTTTGAGGCCGATTGGCCTTAAAACAAAGAAAATCAAAATGGCGGCCACTTTTTTCAATTCTAACATTGGATCCGTCTTCTGTACCCAAAGGCTTGCCCATATATCGATTTTGAGGTCGATTGGCCTTAAAACAAAGAAATTCAAAATGGCGGCCTTTTTTTTCAATTCTAACATTGGATCCGTCTTCTGTACCTAAAGGTTTGCCCAGATATCGATTTTGAGGTCGATGGGCCTTAAAACAAAGAAATTCAAAATGGCGGCCACTTTTTTCAATTCTAACATTGGATCCGTCTTCTGTACCTAAAGGCTTGCCCACATATCGATTTTGAGGTCGATTGGCCTTAAAACAAAGAAATTCAAAATGGCGGCCACTTTTTTCAATTCTAACATTGGAGCCGTCTTTTGTACTTAAAGCCATGTCCAGGTATCGATTTTGAGGTCAATCGGCCTCAAAACAAAGAAGTTCAAAATGGCGGCCACTTTTCTCAATTCTCATATATGATTAAGATTTGCATCCAATGGAAACAGAAAATAAGCTAAAAAGAAACCATCTGTAGATGTTCAGTTTTCATACATTTTGCAGAAATCGGCCCGAGCGTGGATCCACGCTCCCGGCAGAGTTTGAACACTTTTTTTGAGCGTGGATCCACGCTCCCGGCACGCGAGGGCTTAAACTTAATGCGTGGAAGTGATTTGAAAATTAGAATTTACACATACACTCACGCCTGTTATCCCCGAAGGGGTAGGCAGAGGCGCAACTAGTGCACCCACTTTTCGCCGTTATTCCGTCCCATGATGTGATAGGGGGCGAGCCTATCGCCATATCGGGCACAAATTCCAGACTCCGAGCTGATACTGAATAGAAAAACTCAATATCACTTTGCCCGACCCGGGGATCGAACCCGAGACCTCGGCATTGTAGTCGTACCATAATACAACTACGCCACCGAGGCAGTCTTTTTTTTTATTTGAATTTGTTCAGCTATTTATGTGGCTTACTGTACGTGGAATATACAACCTTGTAAAAGTTTTTACACATTGAGGAGTTGAGTTCCATTCTCAATTCGATGAAACAAGGCTGTGTGAGATTTACTCGTAAGCTCGTTGCTTATCATAATATAGGACGAAAAATAAGCTTGGCTCGAAAAGTGGGTGTTTTAGTAGTTCTGCCTACCATTGTATATATAACTAGTAGTGCTCGCGGCTCCGCCCGCGTGAAAAAGTTTTTCCGGGACAAAAATATTTTCCCGGGATAAAAAGTAGCCTATAGCACTCAGGAGTTATGTAGCTTCCTATTAGTGAAAGAATTTTCAAAATCGGTTCAGTAGTTCCTGAGATTAGCGCGTTCAAACAAACAAATTCTTCAGCTTTATAATATTAGTATAGATTATGTTTTGTGCGAGAGTCTGCGTCTTTGAGAGTGTTTGTATATTTCTTGGAATCTTAGTAAATCAACCTCCTTCCTTACCGTTAAGAACTTATTTTTTATCACACTTTTCCTTCGCTATTCTTTGAAATGTATAGAGATCGATAACCTCCCATTTCGAGCTAAATTCATGAATCAGCAAAAACTGACTTATGTATGAGTAAATGATAAGACGAGTTTGAACGTTTTTTAATGGCTGGCTACTTTTGACGAATTGTACGCGTAATATAAAAACAAAAAATAACTGGCTGCAGAATAAATAATTCCTAAGAAGAATTGATACTTATAGTATTCAACTGTTCGGTGACAATCCTATATTCGGGAAAAGCCTTAAACCAGTTGACGTATTCCAAAGATGACGCGATACGATTTATCGTTATCAAATCATCTATTAAATTATTTGAGGATCCGGTTATACTTAACGGAATTAGTCAAGCATTGTAACTGTAACATTAGGGGCCACGATTTGTTAAATCGATAAAAAGCATTTCGGATTCGTCGTATCGATTATATCGATAAGTTTTGTACAAGTTGTCTTATTGTGAGTTAGTACGCAACAGGTATCGTCATGATCTGGGATTGTCGTTTTTATTGCAGTAAATATAGAGTCGGGATTTGCGAACATTTTATGATAAACATGCGTTTCCGCGCCATTCCTGACCTTCATAGATAATGCTTTTGTTATGAATGTCGGGAAGAATAAACGCATTAAAGATACAAGTAGTTAAGTGTGGGTTATTATTGTCAAACATATTATTACGCTTTTGATTAAAGGAATAAGTCGCCATAGCTCCCTAGTCCTCCCTTTTTAAATTACGATCGCACATGTATGTCTTAATGGCTTATTACTACAATTGTACCAAAATACGGTATTTGGCCTTAAATAAACACGCTTTATAGAAAATCCAACTAAAAATTCTTAATACCAATTTATTAAAAAATATTTTCCATTTCTTTAGTTGGCTTTCCTATAAGTCGACTTTTTTTTTAACTATTACTTATTTTTTCATTTATTAGTTCTGTTCTATTATTGTCCAACAGATGTCACTAAAAAATAAACGAAAGTGACATCTTGTGACAAGTAGGTTTTTTTTACACATAAGAGTAGCAGTTTAGTTCTAATTCTACTGTGGTTCAACAAATGTCACCAAAAATAAATGAACTATTATTTATTACTAGCTTTTGCCCACGGCTTTGCCCGTGTTAATGAGTTTTTCCGGGCTAAAAGTACATAAAAACCTTCCCGTTGAATCACTCTATGACTATGACGTTGATACAACTCTTAACAAATAATGCATTAATTTCGACCAAATTTCATTACCATAAAAACGGTTCTAGTAAGTTAATCTTCAAAGATAGACAGATACTGTTGCGGACATTTTTTTAGATAATTTCAAGAGGAATAATTCTTTCATACATATATTTTTGATATCTTGAACCGTTTTCGCAGCGCACGCAATGGAAGAATAATTTTCCCCGCTTTTTTCACATTTTCCATTATTTCTTCGCTCCTAATAGTTGCATCGTGATGTTATATAGCCTATAGCCTTCCTCGATAAATGGTCTATTCAACACAAGAAGAATTTTTCAATTCGAACCAGTAGTTCCTGAGATTAGCGCGTTCAAACAAACAAACAAACAAACAAACTCTTTAGCTTTATAATATTAGAATAGATTTTTTAGTTGGATTTTCTATAAAAGCGTGTTTTTAGTTTAAATTATTGAATTGTCATCGGTCCTTGATAAGTATGCCATATATCGATTTAATCCGACGTGTTGAAGGGGTCAAAATCATGTTCAAAGTTTCCACTACATAGAAACGTCTGAAGCTAATAAAAGCATTACATTGTTTCATAACTAACTGAATCTCGGGGATTCACTCGCTTCAAAATTAGCCCACGAGATAATTTATAGTCCCTATAGCATTCATAAATAATTTATATTCCTATTTTCAGAATCCCAGCAATAATCTATACTAATATTATAAAGCTGAAGAGTTTGTTTGTTTGTTTGTTTGTTTGAACGCGCTAATCTCAGGAACTACTGGTGCGAATTGAAAAATTCTTTTTGTGTTGAATAGACCATTTATCGAGGAAGGCTATAGGCTATATAACATCACGATGCAACTATTAGGAGCGAAGAAATAATGGAAAATGTGAAAAATGCGGGGAAAATTATTCATCCTTGAGGCCTTCCATTGCGTGCGCTGCGAAAACGGTTCAAGATACCAAAAATATATGTATGAAAGAATTATTCCTCTTAAAATGATCTAAAAAAATGTTCAGGACAGTATATGTCTATCTTTTAAAATAAACTCTCTAGAACCGTTTTTATGGTAATCAAATTTGGTCGAAATTAATGCATTATTTGTTAAGAGTTGTATCAACGTCATAATATTAATCTTTATACAAATAAATGTGTTGGGTAGAGTGATTCAACGGGAAGGTTTTTATGTATGTACTTTTAGCCCGGAAAAACTTATTAACGCGGGCGAAGCCGTGGGCAAAAGCTAGTATTAGATACTAGTGTGTTCAAACAAATAACTTTTGCTTGAATATTTGTATTTATTTATATCGTGTGAATTATGATATTCATATGAATATCACATGCATATGTGAAGACTCTTTATATAAACAAACATTTTTATTGTTGTCGCTTTTGTTAATGAAACCTGTTAGTGCTGTAGTTAATACGTCTTTGTAAATTTACAATATATAATAAAGACAGAGAATATTAATATTTATATTAATATTCTCTGTTAAATATAAATATTAATATTAATATTTATATTAATATTCTCTGTCTTAAAGGTATTTAACTATTTGTATATAAGATTATATGATTCGTTTTATTTGACATATTGATGCCCTTATCCCCGAAGGGGGAGATAGGGACGCAACTATTGCACCCAATTTTCGCCGGCGTTTTCCTCCCCATGATGTGATAGGGGAGAGCCTATCGCCAATTCGGGCACAAATTCCAGACTCTTGGCTAATACTGAATAGAAAAACCCAATATCACCACTGCCCGACCTGGGGATCGAACCTGAAACCTCAGCTTTACAGTCGTACCGCAATATAACTACGCCACCGAGGCAGTCGTTTTACTTTTGAAGTTATTATCATTGAAATCAGTTTCAATTGACTCAAGCAAACTGAGGAACTGTACCTAATGATTTTATTACCCTTCTAGCTGTTGTCCGCAGCTCCGCCCACGTTAAAAAAAAATTCCGGGATACAAGTCCCGCTTTATACTTTCCCGGGATCAAACGTAGCCTAAGCCAATAAAAGTCCCGTCAAAATCGGTCCAGCCATTTCAGAGATAATCCGGAACAAACAGACAGAAGACACTCCAAATTTTTTATATGTATGTAAAGATGTATGTATCCATTTTACATTCCACTGTAGCAGTGCTCTTAGTCGACCGATTTTCAGAAATTAGGTATCTATAGATACGTCATTGTTATAAGCTTTAGGCTCTTTTTTTTAAATTCACCGTCACTCCACCAAACATAGAGGCATATGGCGACGCATCGCGAAAACGGCAATTCACCAAAACATGAACTCTCTGTCTGCTGTCAAGAGTGCAAGACTACGAAGAAGAAGAATCGGTTCCATGAACAGAATGAGCCCATTCTAACTTCGATGGTCGCTAACCAGTATAGAATGATTATGAGTGCTGATGTTTACTACCAGGATACATTTGCTCATTTATTCCCTTTAATCATCGATATATTTTTTATATATATATATATCAATGAGTTTAATATAAAAAAATTATAAGGAATGTATTTGTTCCAGAACACAAAATGCACAGAAAAAGTATGTCAGACCAGTCTCATGGACATTCCGAACCGGGGAGACACTCCGCGAACTGCCGAAGAAGTATTCCAAGACGCGCAGACATTCCTCAAACAATACTTCGCATCTATACGCAGGTATTTACTTCATTAAAAAAAAAACTTGTAGATAAATTATGGAAAAATCTTAACAATAACTTACGAATGCCAAATTTTTGTGAAGCTATTTAAAAGTTATGTTAAAAAGTGTTAAATTAATTTGCATGAAATTTGGCGCAAAAGTACGTCATGTTCTGGAATCATATAGATATATGTTTCTGTTTCACTGGAAATTTTAGCATTTAGGATTACTTAAAAACAATCTAACTGGCCTCAACACAATTTGTCATCAAACGAACAAAGTTCCATAACATGAAACCACTATAACTCTTTATTTAGAATTCCACAAGCGAAGTGGTTTCAATAAAATATGTTTCACAGAGAGAATTCCGAGGCCCACACTGCTCGGCTTGAGGAGGTAAAAAGAGAATTGAAAGATAAAGGCACATACCAACTTAAAACTTCGGAATTGGTGTTTGGAGCGAAATTGGCGTGGCGGAATGCGACTAGGTGCATCGGACGAATACAATGGAAGAAGCTGCAGGTAAGATGGGAACATCATACCCACTAATACTAATATTGCGAGTGAAGATTTTTATATTGAAGATGAAGACGTATGGATTATTTCCATGGGTACTTTTTTTTTAATATTTTTACTTAAAAACGTATGTAATGTAAAATTAGGGGATTTTTTTTTCAAAATCCATTCAGTAATAAGCTATCAGCTGTCAAATAATGCTATTTTTTCTCGGTGAAATGCTCAATGGGACCTTATTCTCAGACTCATGCAAGTTTAATGAGCAAAATCAAAAAATAAATTATCAACTTTATTAGAGTACCGGTTCGTAACTGGCTTATGAAGATTATCACAGCTTTCTGCATGATATAGTATGACTTGTAATATGTATCGAATAACATTGCAATTTGAAATACTTAGCTGAGGTAGTAATTGATAGTCCGTCAGCAATATAAGTATCAGCTATATTGCTTTCATCTTTGGAAACCGTGAATTATATCATGAAATTCAAGATTAGCATTATAATATAGATAATGTAGGTCACAGGAAACATGCTAGAAGCAGGCCGCTTTTGTCAGGTCTGTCTGGAATTCTTTAGGGTAGGCCTATTAATCAGCAGGAATTCGCAGAAGTGGCCTACGGGTATATTGAGGCCAATTAGCAAATGCAACTTCGTCTGTACAACACCGCTTTGGTATAGCTGCAATGGTGTTGTATATCATTTAAATGTATAGGGTGAAATTGAATTCATGAGCATCCTTTGAACCTAAGACATTATTGAAAAAAAAAGAATGAAATCCTCCTAGCCAGTTTCGGCCACGGCGGCCAATCTCAATGGAGATCAGTCAGATACGCAGGAGATATTATAGTGCACAAGTGTGTGCGCAATACACAGGTGCACTCGCTATTCCTTCACTCTCATAGTCCGGTAAGATGGCAATCTGACATGACCGGAGAGAGACCAGGCGCAGGACCAACGGCTTTACGTGCTTTCCGAGGCACGGGGGTATCACACCCACAACTTCCTAACTCCGAGCTGCGACTGAATAATTTTTTTTGGATGAAAAAACCCAGACATAGAGTTTTTTTGGCCCGACCCGGGATTCGAACCCAGGACCTCAGCGCGCAAATTATACTCGTAACGCATATGCAATACAACTACACCACCGAGGCAAAGACATTATTAATGATACTCTAACTAGAACTAAAATTACGCAAATCAAAATTATTAATAGAGTAATATAAAAAATCCCAGAAGTGGCTTAAAGCCTATTGCAATACATTACTTACCGCTGCAAATAAATATATAAAAAAAAAAAACTATCAAAACACTTAATGAGCGCCAATAAATCTTCAAATATCAAAGTATAGAAGCATGTTGCGCTGTTTCTATTCACGTTTTAGATGACTTCTAAGTATTCATATTAAGTAGGTTAATATAAGGTTTACTTCACTTCACTTCAATTTCTCCCCGTATAAATAAATGTCCAGCAGAGGACATTATGTGGCTGGTGATGACGATGATTGAAGGAGTAATGTAGTGGGTCAAAGATCACATGACAAGAGTATGCGAGTACCATTATATTTTATTATCTCGATCAATTTGTATATTTTTAGCACTTTGGTGGAAACCTTTTACCTTATACTGTTTTCAATGAAATTATATTGTCTTCTCGTTTATCCGCCAATACCTTCAATTCTACAGAGTTGGACAGTAATACTTTTGTCGACTTATAATTTGGGAATCATGAAGTTCTATAAACAAATATTTACGCACGTAATAAGAAACATTATTGTATGGGACAAAATATAACGCGTAAATACACTTAGCATTCAAATTCTGTAACATATAATTAATTGTCATAACATTTCCAAAAACTACTCAAGTGCTACATTATGTTTTCTTTACTCATTGGTCACTGGCCCATTAATTAATCTGGCTTCGGCATGATTTTCAGTCGTAATCTAGGTTTTCTTTCAGATTAGATACCCACAAAGTCTGTGGTAGGTCAGAGAGTGTTTCCAAAATATTTTCTATTCCAATTATACCAATTCGCCAATACATGTAGGTATACTAATTAAAGATGTCAAAATAATCTTAAAAATTACTGTATCGTGAGCAGAATTCCAGTTATAAGTCATTCTATCTTCTCGCCTCCCTAGTCTTAAAACACCTCTATTTCTTAACGTTTAGTGCGAAACGACGACCGTTTATCGTCAATCGCCTAGATACCTGCATTCAAGGCTCA
This sequence comes from Lapara coniferarum, assembly GCA_949316025.1. Lineage (NCBI taxonomy): Eukaryota > Metazoa > Arthropoda > Insecta > Lepidoptera > Sphingidae > Lapara > Lapara coniferarum. The sequence continues at coordinate 40,016,826 of OX438919.1, read as the reverse complement.
ATTTCGCATAACACAAACGGCCTAATATATCACAGCGAACTAGAGTTGTTTTTCCCACTCGCGTGTTTGAACCAATTTGCTAAATTCTCTTACTCGCGTAATAGGAACATAAAGGATGTAGCGACATTACCTTTAAGAGCAACAGCCGTTATCCGAAAAGGCAAATTAGGTTTTGTAAACAAAAATCCCTTTGCATTTTACTCAGGTTACTTAATACTTACATGTGTTTTTGCTGTGCGAATGTTTTTATTTCACACCATTTTTTACGTTAGAAATGAAATATTATTCAATACAAATGTGAGGGGAGCTAATATGAACCTCAAAAATAGTGTCATAGTTTACACACTCACGCCTTTATTCCGAAGGCGTAGGCAAAGACGCAACTAGTGCCCACTTTTCGCCGTGCCTATTCCGTCGCATGATGTGATAGGGGGCGAGCCTATCGCCATATCGGGCACAAATTCCAAACTCCAGGCTGATACTGAATTTAAAATCCAGTATGACTCGACCCGGGAATCGAACCTCAACCTCAGCATTGCAGTCACACCGTAAAACAACTACGCCACCGAGGCAGGCAATAATTTTCAGTAATATTGGAATAAAATGAAAAAATATTAGATGATTCTCATTTGCCTGAATGGAACAATGACGCAAAATTAATTATTTAGTTATAGAAACAATGTAATGAAAGGTAAATCTTTTTTTAATTCTATTAAAACAATCTAATACAATGAGCAGAAAAATGATTTTTAATCTCAAGATGTGCCAAAGGAAACCGCGTACAAACTTTTAAATAGGGTTGAAAAGCCAGACAAGTTATAACGAGGCAAACGGGATGTCATTAGACGTCTTTACATCCTGTCTTAGGCGCTTTGGGCCGTGTTTTGCATTTAGTTGGGAATCAAGGATATGTACATTTTGTAACAACGAGTGAAACGATGAAAGGAATGTATTGTAAGCTTTACATATCTGTAGGAGTCATTCGACAACCCTAATTGATACCAAATTAATGTTCGTACCAATATAATTTAATAGTTTATTTATTTTTTATTTGTATTTAATTTATCCATTTATTTTCAGACATTTGACTGTAGAGAAGTTACGACTGCAAGTGGTATGTTCGAGGCTCTCTGCAATCATATTAAATACGCAACAAATAAAGGCAATATCAGGTAGGAATACATTGCTTTGTCTACAAAATCGAGCATGAACTATACATATATACACTCACACCTTTTATCCCCAAAGGAGTAAGCAGAGGCGTACCTGGTGCACTCACTTTTCGCCGGGAATATTTCGTACCATGATGTGACAGGGGGCGAGCCTATCGCCATATCTGGCACCATGAAGGAATGCAAATATTATATCATTATTCACATCAATCAATTTCGGATATAAATGTCGGTACTTTTATGCGTCGATCAGATGTCAGCACTCAACTTGTTTCGTGAAACTGACAGTTGCTTGAGCAACTTTAGCTACCGTGTTTCTTAATGATATTGGCAACAAGTTGACACTGTTTGCGCGACACCTTATCGACATATTTATCATTTGTTTTTTTATATTTGTTTCGGTAGATCGGCAATAACTATATTCCCGCAACGTACAGATGGAAAGCACGACTATAGAATATGGAACCCCCAATTAATAGGCTATGCGGGATATCAAGAAACGGATGGCAGCATTTTGGGTGACCCTGCACGCGTTGAATTCACTGAGGTAATTAATATTTATTAATATTCGTTATTTTGATAGACTATCAATTGGGGACCACAAATGTGTTTGGTTTTGATTCGTAACTCTTTCTTGAATGGAAAATGTTTATTCCTCCATATCTATACTAATATTATAAAGAGGAAAGATTTTATTTTTTGTTTGTTTATAATGGATGCACTCAAAATCTACTGGACTGATTTTAAAACATCCTTCACCAATGAAAAGCTACATTATCGGCGAGTAACATAGGCTTTTTATCCCGAGAAAATGATCATATACTTATTATATTAATTACAATGATAGAAGCAGGTTGCGGGGCTGATGGTAAGGCACGTTTGCTTGTATGAAAAGTACTAATATATAGATCCCTTAAAATTCGAATACTTTGTTTATTCTGATAGTATAGACGATAGTCTATTAAGATATTAACAAAGCCTAATTTATGTGTTAATTAGGCTTTGTTAAGTCAACTTTTTGACTTTTTGAAAACGTAATTAATCTTTCTTATAAAATTATACACTTTTATATCAAAGCCTATTTAATAATAAGTAGAATGGAAATTCAAGTAGATGATCAGAACTGTAATACGATATGTATCTAAGAGCTGTTTACTCAATTGTAATATAAAAAGTGTTTATTCGAAAAATAATATTCTCCACAAGACCGCTGTACCGTCCTCGCCGTCAAGGACCTCGTCGCGTTCCCCGTCACCCTGACCTCTCTTAGCAGTTCCGGCCCGCGTGCCGAAGACTACTAGGTACGATACCACTAAATTGGATTAGGTTAAAAACCATCTTCCCCAAACGCTGATGTCTTATCCTCTCAGTGGCCGCCCTGAGCCGTGGCTCGTGACCCGTTAGTCGGTCGCCCTCAGCGTGGTCGCTTAATTTTAAGGGTTGCGAGCGCCTTCTGCACTCACCCAAAAGACCGGTGTTCTTTCATAAGCCGACCCTCGTCAGGCTAGAAAGAGTAATGTCAGGGACAAAAAAAAAATAACATAACATAGGTAGATAAATACTTAAAGAATACTGGTGGTAGGCCTCTCATATGTAAGTATATCTGAGTGGTTACCACCGCAACTTTTATTTCTGCCGTCAATCAGCGGTGTGCATGAACTATCGTGTTTCGGTTTAAAGGGAATTGTAGCCAGTGCAACTACTGGACATAACGAGACTTAACATCTTATGTCTCAGGATGACGAGCGCAATGGAATGCCACACAGTACTCTGTAACTCAAGGTGCTGGATGATGTTACTACTGTTTATGGATGGTCGTATCGCTTAGCATTAGGCGAACGGAATGCTCGTCTCTTCATTCAATGGAATAAAAAATATTACATTTTTATTTGACAGTTATCGTATTAAGCAGCTAACTTAGAAAGTACCCATCTTGTTACCATTTTATTTAGAAGCATAGATTTAGACTATGACTTTTGTATTTATTCGGCTTATACATTTATGTAACGAGTTGCGTTTAGGTACTCAGAAATTATAAAACAGGCCCTTATTATTGTTTCACTCAGTTGTAATTTATTTCATGAATAACTTTTATCTGATTATTATAATATAAGCCATAATATTATATATTTACTGATGTATGTTGTAGGTATGTATGAAATTGGGATGGAAGCCTGCCCGGACAGCATGGGATATATTACCGTTAGTACTATCAGCTGACGGCAAAGACCCGGAGTACTTCGAATTACCTCACGAAATTGTCATGGAAGTGCAGATAGAGCATCCCAAGTAAGTAATATCTATCTGTACATATAATAAAGCAATAGAACCAATGTGTCTTATCATTTAAAAAAAAGTGAAAAAAGAATGAAAGGGGGTGACTAAAGAACAGTAATGGGAAACAAATCAGTGATTTTTATAATTCATTTCTGTCTGTCTGTTTTCTATTTGTTTGTTAATTACAGAACAGATTTCGATAAAATTTAGTATGAAGATAGTTTGAGACCATAGAAAAGACATAGTCTAATTTTTATCCCGAGAAAATATAAAGGGGAACTTTATCCCTGAAAAACTTTTTCACGCGGACAGAGCCAATCAAACAGGCCGGCATAATTGTATCGACTGGCTAGGGGCTATCTCTCGTCCGTCGATATTCTATTTGGATTCCAATGACTATTAGCTCCAGTGAGGTCACTTTGCCGTGCCCATATAAAAAAAAAACATAGCTAAGAAATCACCTACAATTAATAAATCAATCTTAAGTTGGAGTTACATCTAAAGTAGACATAATGTATTAATAGTTCAATACATTATGTCTACTTGAGATGTAACTCAAACTTGTGATTGATTAATTAATATCGCGCTTAAAGTTACTTTTTATTGATATAAATTTTGTTCGAAACTTGTACTTTTTTAGTTTTACCTCTATGGTTATAATAGCTCAATGGAAAGTGTTATTTTCAAGGAGATGAGTAGCTGAACAATATAAAAAAATCAAATCGCCTATATACGCGTTAAGTTAAACTGAAACATTGTTTTCTACGTTTGAAGTAATGCAAATCTCTTTTATTTTATTTTTGTGAAGAGAAAAAAAGGATTAGTAAGGACACAAAAGTATGTAGGCAATTTGAAATTTTGAATTTGTACAGATGCTTATGCTCCTGACTGTACATAGTAAGAAAGAAAAAGAAAAAAGTAAGAAAGTAAGAAAGGTCAAAAAAAATAATAAATTACCACTATGAACTGATTAAAGATACTGCTAGGTCGATCAGCAAAAACACCGTTGTTTGAATTAGACACAGTTCGAGCTGAATGTACAAATGAATTAGATCCGTTTAACAGATTATTAAAAGAAATACTAGGTATATCTTTCTTCATTTTATAAAATAATATTTCTTTAATTATAAATTCTATGATATTCCTATACGACAGTAAGTATTTAATTTTATTTAAAGGGCTTTGATACAAATCATTACGCTGCTAGTTAGGTCATTATTTTCCGTAGGACGTACCTATATTAGTTTTAGTAAAATATCACCTAATTAAGTAAATATCAGTAGACTATCGCCTTAACTAATGAGAGCCTCTGAACCGCAGATCTTTACTAAAAGAGTTTAATATTTTTCTTCTTTACCCTTATAACCACGAGTCCTTGTGAGTTGAGAATCCCTTTTCACCACCTCTTAGGCCCCCACTCTTAATAGCACCTCCATAACACGAGAGTGTCAGACTAAACCAACTCTTATTAACAGATACGATTGGTTCAAAGAGCTGGGGCTGCAATGGTACGCTTTACCAGCGGTTTCCAACATGAGGTTGGATTGTGGAGGGCTGGAGTTCACAGCGACCGCTTTCAACGGCTGGTACATGGGAACCGAGATCGGCTGCAGGAATTTCTGTGATAGCAATCGTCTTAATGTTGTCGAGGTGAGATATTTTATACATAGTTATATATATATATATGTATATATATACATACATATACACTCACGCCTTTTATCCCCGAAGGGGGAGGAAGAAGCGCAACTAGTGCACCCACTTTTAGCCATTATTCCGTCCCATGATGTGATAGGGGGCGAGCCTATCGCCATATCGGGCACAAATTCCAGACTCCGAGCTGATACTGAATAGAAAAATTCAATATCACTTTGCCCGACCCGGGGATCGAACCCGAGACCTCAGCATTGCAGTCGTACCATAATACAACTACGCCACTGAGGCAGTAGTTTTACTAATTCAGTGTTGTTTATGTAGTTTGAAATATATTTTAAATTATTATATTTTTTATCAATAAAATCGACTTATCTCAATATTCGGTGATTGGTAACAGATGAGAATCTAATTTGTAATTAATTTATAAAGGTCTTTAATATTACAGGGAAAGATAAAGATTAAATTATTTCTAAAAACTGATCTTTCATACAATTTAAAACACATGCCTATACCATACTCAAAATATTAACACATCCCAATCTAGGAATGTGACTGACAATATTGATGAACGATGAAGTAATATCCACATGACCGCGCAGTAATTGCTAACAGCAATCGACGCGCATATCGTGGACCTAGAAGTAATAGCAAATATTTGTCGATTATCGCCGGCTTGTTTTATGTTGACAAACACTTGTTCCAATCTTGGATACAAATATTATTTTAATCAAAGGCATGGATTTCTTATCGTTTTAGCTTGTTTTTTGCATCGTAATAATGCTAAAGACAATATTAATTATGAAATGTTACATGATTCCGATAATGTCATCAATATAAACGAATGAACTGGTGGTAGGACTCTCATATGTAAAAGTCCGTCTGGGTGGGTACCACCGTAATGTGTATTTCTACCGCCAAGCAGCAGTGTGCATGCATTGTGTTTCGGTTTGAAGGACATTGTAGCCAGTGTAACTACAGGACATAATGAGACTTAGCATCTTATGTCTCAGGATGACGTGCGCAGTTGAATGCCACACAGTACTGTGTAACTCAAGGTGCTGAATGGTGTTGCTACTGTTTATGGATGGTCGTATCGCTTACCATCAGCATCGCGAACGGCATGCTCGTCTCGTCATTCAATGCCATAAAAAAAAATCGCTAATACTTTTCAAACCGTGGCTCCGAGTCCAATTTATGGATACATAATATGAATTTGTTATATATTTCGTACGTAAAAACTTGGACCTGTTAGCTTACCTGTGTAGTTAACTTGAACAATCCCGGGTGCTCGATATAATAGCGATAATCTCACCATCATACAATGGAATGGAAACAAGCTTAGTAATGTAAGGGAATCACTTGGGAATGGGTAAATGTGTTAACTCTATGTATCGGTAAATCTCTTAGAGCTAAGTACACTCAGCCACAAAACTAGGTGAACAAATTTAAAATTTCAAATCGCTTTTAAACTTTTGCGTCTGAATCAACAATCGTTTTTTGTTTACTAAAATAAACTTAACTGTGGTAACTTTATTTTCGATAAAGAAAATTCATATTTTGACTGGAGTTAACGTGTAGAACCGTTCTGAAGTTTTTAAATTGGTCAGCTACTTTGGGGCTGACTGTACAAAAAAATCTAGTGATGACATGATTTTATGGAATGCTACCTACTTATATCATAATGTTTAGCTCTCAGTACTTAAATTTATATCCGCATCCGCATTGAAAACCCAATTTATATATCATCAATCATCAAATAGTCTTGTTAATAATTATAAGCATGCATTAGTTTAGGTACTTAGTTATTTTAAGAAAAAAAAAATCCGGTTCATCGGGCTACGCGCCTCTGGGGACAAAGTGGGCGGACGTGAGGAGGAAATGCTCTCATTAAATTCTTGCATTATAAATAATGCTTTTTATGAGCTCTATGAAGTATTGCATCATTTTGCGAGGTAAAAAATAGATGAATCGATATGAAATAATTAGAGGGGTATTATTGAGTAAGAAGCGTACGCTTATATCTTAAAGAGATATAGACGAATATGTGGTTTCATTTATTAACGCAATGTAAAAATGAACCCGTATACCTTTTTTTTGTTTCGCGAAGAGAGTGCGTTACCTCTACCGCCCAGCCACACTGTATACCTCAGCCAACTTCATGTTTGTTACATATTTATTAAACTTTTTATTTTATTTATATTGACTGCCTCGGTGGCGTAGTTACATTATGGTACGACTGCAAAGCTGAGGTCTCTGGTTCGATTCCCGGGTCGGGCAAATTGATATTGAGTTTTTCTATTCAGTATCAGCTCGGAGACTGGAATTTGTGCCCGATATGGCGATAGGCTCGCCCCGTATCACATCATGGGACGGAATAACGGCGAAAAGTGGGTGCACTAGTTGCGCCTCTGCCACCCCTTCGGGGATAACAGGCGTGAGTGTATATGTATATTTATTTATATTATAAAGTAATATTCCACCGTATACTCACTATACTCAAATATAATATTCTAGGCAACGCCACTTTTGCTTAAGAGTAAATCTAAACTTTATTTTCAGGCTCAAACAATCTATATAAAAATACCTCATAAAAATAGTCAGAGATAGAACCTCGTAAAATAGTTCTTAATAGAATACTAAGAGAATTCTTTTTTTCTAGAAAGTTGCAAAGAAGATGGATTTAGACACAAACTCTTTCGTATCATTGTGGAAAGACAAAGCGCTAGTCGAGGTGAACATAGCAGTACTGCACAGCTACCACAGAGACAACGTGTCCATTGTAGACCACCACTCCGCCTCAGAACAGTTCATTAAACATCTGGACAATGAAAATAAAAGCAGGTGGGTTTTCTTACTACCGCTTTCTAGGTTTCCAACGACTCTATATACCATACCAGCCCTGTATTATATACTGCCCACTGCTGAGCAAGGGCCTCCACTACTATTGAGAGGGTTAAGGTCTTATTCCACCACGCTGGCCAAGTGCGGGTTGGCAGATTTCGAAATTCAGAGAACTTCTCAGGTGCATACCTGAGGAAACCGGCATAGGTTTCCTCACGATGTTTACATTCACCGTTAAATCGAGCGATAATTCACAAAGAATACACACATAATTTTTTAGAAAAGAGGTGTGTGCCCTTGGGTTTTGAACCTATGGACATTCTCGGCAGTCCGTTCCACTCCCAACTGGGCTATCACCACTCACGACTCTATATAAATACATATTATATTATTAAAATTGAGCAGTGTAGCTAACATGAGTTAACACACTATCGTATTTACTAATCGTTGATGTCTCATCCTCTCTCAGTGGCCGTCCTGAGCCGAGGTTTGTAACTCGTTAGTGGGTTGCCCTCAGCATGGTCACTTAAATTAAAGGGTTGCGAGGACTTAAAGCGTTAACCCTAAAGTCCGGTGTGGCCAGAAAAGCCGACTCTCGATAACCTACTGGCGGATAGGTGCGCGTCAAAAAAAAAGCACTATCGTATAGTTATCGTAAATTTGAACAGCGCTCCATTGAGCGTATTTGGAACTAAAATACGGCCGCAGAAGGCGGTTCACATACTGGCCCGCTCCACGCTGCGGAGTGCGTGGCGGCGGAGCCACGCGTTGTTTGCAGTAGCCCAGGAGCCTCATTTTACTGCAGCCCGCTGTGATAGTACAGTGCAGAGCATTGTTTTCTACACAAAAATGGTTATAAATGCAGAACTCATTCACGATGCTGCAGTTATATTATCTGTTTGGTTTTTGTATAATCAAATTAGAAGAAATCACGCACCATACGGCAGAACTCGGTGTGCCATACCTTGCGTCCCGCCCCGCACCCACGCGCGGGGACGCGTGTATTTCTGCATGTAGGCGCGCGATCTGTAACACTGCGCGTGAATGTTTCCTGTGTGTTGCTCTATGCGTTTTTAATACAAAGAGAATTAATATTTACAAGCAACGTAATGCGGTGCAGTGTGTGTAGGTTTTTCTCGGTTTCGCCGTGTTTGGAATAATAAGTAATAAACACAAACCGTAAATCTGAAGTTAATAAGTTATTTACTATTCAGGTACTTATATTGTTTACATAATTTATAATACGAAGGAAATTCTAAATAACAGGAAAATATACACCATTTTTTTTTACCAAATATACTGTTGAATGTCATTCCTTGTTTTTTTTTGTTGTTGTCTTGTCAACATAGTATAAAACAAAGTCGCTTCCCGCTGTCTGTCCCTATGTATGCTTAGATCTTTAAAATTACGCAACGGATTTTGATGCGTTTTTTTAATAGATAGAGTGATTCAAGAGGAAGGTTTATATGTATAATTTATCCCGGGGAAATATTAAGCGGGACTTTTATCCCGGAAAAACTCATTCACACGGGCGAAGCCGCGAGCCGAAGTCTAGTTTAAGAATATAATATCATAATTGTTAAGGTCTCGATATATCTAAAATCTGTTTTATGGACGCAAATACCAAATATTATACAAACCTAATAAATATTTGAGAGATTAAATCAGCTGTATTTTTATTGATATTATCCAGAAAATACAATAATATTTTATGGATCTAGTCGCACGTGGACATATCGATGACATACTTGAACTTATTCATTCTGTTTTTATTTCGGCGTAGTTGTATTGTATGACTGCAGTGCTGTGATTTCGGGTTCATTCATCGGGTCGGGCAAAGTGATATTGTTTTTTTTTTACTGAGTATTATATAATAGTGATAGGCTGGGACGGAATATGCATGGCAGAAAGTGGGTATACTAGTTACGTCACTTTTTTTTTTATCGCAAAGCGCGTTATCGCTAGGGGGTGAGTGGAACGGTTATGTTGGTTTCGCACAGTCTTACGGCCCAATGTTGACACTCGGGAGTATAGCATCATCCGAGCGAGCAACTAGTTACGCCTCTGCCTACCCCTTCAGTGATAAATGGCGTGTGTGCGTTATTTCTGGTTCCATCAAACAAAATAGTTTCAACAATATATAACCAAATTGTTTTTATTTAGAGGTGGTTGTCCTGCGGATTGGATATGGGTTGTTCCACCGATGTCATCTTCATTGACATCAGTATTCCATCAAGAAATGGCGCTGTACTACATGAGACCATCCTATGACTATCAGGTACGCATATACAAGCAAAAGCTTATGGTCTGCAATAGCTGGTTGAACGTTAGAGAATATCTGTAGAATTAACTTCGTTACATTCATTACGTTTACGAAAAATGTTTCCAATTCGAAAAAAAAAATCTTTATGTCTTAAAACTGAAAGGCTAGTTGTAAATTCATTTGAAGAACTCTTTTCATATCTACAAATAAAGAAATTTTCAAATAGGTATCTACATTTAATATTACCCGAATTAAAATTTGCAAATACCGGAATTGATTATAAAATATGGCTAAATTCGCAGCTGTCCTTTATTGTAGCAATATGGTTTTATGAATAGGCCGCAGGGTTTAATAAAGGGCTCTCAGTTTATTAAGGAATCCGAGGGTTAGGCCAGTGTCAGGTTGCGTTTGGAATAACCCCGCCGTGGTCTGTAGCAAACCCGAATAATTGGCAAACCTGAGGATAAATGACTAATGATCGAGGGTTTATTGAAGATTGTGCGTAAGCTGACCTAAGGGATATAAATAGTGCACGTCATTTACTAGCAATATTAATATATATGTCTACTTTACATTTGATATAATATGTGTTCTGTGATATTATGATTCTTTGTTTTATTATTCAGTTACACGCGTTTGTAAACTAGACTTTTCTATGGCAATTATTGTAGCATGTTGTATGAGAAACACTCTTTCACAACCGTCATTATGTAACTAAATATTTCTTCCAGGAGCCCGCATGGAAGACTCACCAATGGACGAAGTCAGACGGCACTAAGCCAGTAACCAGGAAGTACCATTTCAAACAGATCGCCCGCGCTGTTAAGTTCACTTCGAAACTCTTCGGACGAGCCCTCTCTAAGCGCATCAAGGCAACCATTCTGTACGCCACGGAGACAGGCAAATCTGAACAGTATGCCAAAGAACTAGGAACCATTTTCGGCCACGCGTTTAACGCCCAGGTAAGGCCGTCGAATATTCTCAGAAGTCAAGAAGAGTTAGGTAAATTAGTCGCGGGAAAAAACTTTAAAGGAAATTAGATTAAATCGAGTTGTAATTTGTTCAGTGTCACTGTAAAACTTAAAATATCGATCTTTCAGACTACCGACTAAAGGCATCTCTACCTTAATTTGTAAACGTTCGTCGCAACTAATGCAGCAGGATTTTTCGACGATATTGTAAAATATATTTTGTGACGTAAACTATTAAATCAACTATATAAGCGTAGTAATTTATGCAATGGCGATAAAAGTTTATTATAATAGTGAACAATGAATTAGGACAATCCACCTATTATGGTTTCCAAAATTAGAAAAAGAAACGACTCAATTTTTTTACACGCAATTTATATATCTCCTCGGCAATGTATTTTGTGACGAGATTATGATTTTTTTTAACATGAACTGGTCATAAACACCTACAAATATTGTATTATACGAGACATTATATACTTCCAGGTCCATTGCATGTCAGAGTACGACATGTTCTCTATAGAGCACGAGACGTTGCTGCTGATTGTTACGTCTACCTTTGGGAACGGAGAACCTCCTGCAAATGGAGTCGTAAGTGCATACTTACATTTCATACAATATTCAAAATGATTCAACTGACAAGTGCTGATTATTGTGTTATTTGTGTCAATCTCAAAAAAATAATATATTTGTGGTCAGCTGCAATGTGTAAAAAATGCTATAGATATAGCCTATGAACTATGTCCATGAATGCTAGTTTTTATAATAAAAGTAGGTATGTGTCTATAATATTAAATATTTTATCCTAGTTAGTTGAAATTTGATGAAGCTTTCACCTTGAATATAGAAATTTATTCACAAATGTTGTATCCGCAGGATTTTGCCGAACATCTGTTCCAAATGTTATACAACGAGTCTAATAGTCAAGAAGACCAGGCGGGTGATTTAAATTCAGGGTAAATATAAAAGATTATTCTTGCGTATAATGAAAATTAGACCTTACAATAATATATTTAGTAACAAAATACTTTATTTCAGGAATTTCAAGGCACCAACTCCAAAGTCCCTGATGAGAAGTAATAGCATGATGACACCTAGTTTCGAATATAAGAGACAGCTGACAAGACTGGAGTCAAACAAAAGTAATATAAATTTAAACACAATAACATCGATATCTCAAAGGACATGTGCAATAACCGACCTAATCTAACCAAGACAGTTTATATTTGCATGGAACTCCTAAAAACTAACCAATTTCAATAAATCGTTTAATTTTAAAGACCACTGATTTTGAGGTTATGTAATTTTATTTTGCTTTAAAGCTACACTTAATATGAACGTTTTTAATAAAGTTTGTTATGAATGGAAGGGTCTAATAATATTTTTTTTATGCATTCAAGTTGCATATTTTGCCCCTATACTCTCCCTAAAGTTTGAGCCTGGTTAGATATTGAGAACCAGAACCCATATAAAAAGCGAACATCTTTCCAAGGTCATTAATGATTTCATAATTTCCAGGTAGTGTAGCTGGTAACTCAACGGCGGAACAAATAGGACCTCTTAGTAATGTTTGTTTCGCAGTCTTCGCTTTAGGATCTAGTGCTTATCCAAAATTCTGCAATTTTGGTAAAACAGTTGATAAAGTGCTTGGAGATTTAGGAGGCGAAAGGATTTTGGAATTGGCCTGCGGAGATGAATTGTATGGACAGGAACAACAATTTAGGATGTGGTCGTCAAATATTTTCCATGTAAGTGAACAATGTTAAATAATAAACTTATTAATATTTAAATTTGTTCGTTGACTTTCTATCGTCTCCAAAATTTTACCATTAAAAATCTAATATCGAGGCCGCTTAAATCGCTAATCTCGTTAGTTTATACAATATTGAATTCTTTCAAGGTTGCCTGTGAAACGTTCTGCTTGGATGAAAACGATATGGTTAAAGATGCAAAGAAGGCACTGGGCAACGTTCCCTTGACTGAAGAAACCGTTCGATTTGGTAAACCAACGACAAACCCAACGTTAAAAGCAGCTTTGGAAGCAGGGTTCAGAAAACAACTTATAGCCTGTAAAGTTAAAGAGAACAAACATCTGGGAGACTATTCAGTCGATCGAGCAACCATATTCGTTGATATGGAACCACAAGTAAGTCAAATTCCAATTAAAGTTTTACACGTGTTTTTGTAAATATTTTTTAACACTTAGTTATGTGGTGTATATTCTTAAACATATTATATCGGTTGCGTAGATTTATCTTTAGGTACTTATATTAATTTTGATAACCTGGCATCTTAAAAGAAAAACGAGAAAAAGGGTTGCCTTCTTCCATTATAACTTACAATTCTAGACTTATATTCTATGCACTTCCAGCTTTAAAGTAATTTGATGGAAGTAATCTGACTGGAAGTATATATATATATATATTTTTAAATTATGTTATTATTCTCAGAGTGAATTGAAGTACGACCCAGGAGACCACGTGGGTGTTATGGCGTGCAATCGCAAAGAGATTGTAGACGCTGTACTGAGCCGGACGAAGGATGATGATAATTACGATAAACAAGTGCAATTGCAGGCCATGAAGGAGACTCTCACGCCCACTGGTGAGTTGAATATTATGTTAGAATTAATGTAATTAGATTTCTGATACCTAACTGATATGAAATACTCACATTTGAAATATTTATTAAACTAAAAAGAGTTAATTTTTTTCTGGGATATTCTGGGATATTGTGGATAATAGAAAATGTTTTTAAAAAAATACTGCGTTTAATAATGCAAGATCGATTTAATTTTTATTATTATTAGTTCCCAGAATTAATTAGAACACAAAATTTCCGCATACACAATGAGACAAAAAATATTCCAGAGAAACAATCTTACACATGTTTTCTTATTCCTTCAGGCGCAGTGAAGACATGGGAACGGCACGAAAGAATCCCAGCTGTGACAGTACGAGAAATATTCACTCGTTTCTTGGATATAACAACACCGCCGTCGACGACCGTTCTTAAATATCTTGCCAATTCGTGCACAGACCAAAAAGACGCTGAGCAACTCCGAGATTTGGCCACGGTAAACATTTGGACATTTTAAAATTTACATTTGATTTTGTGCCTGTTTTCTTTGTTATATTATTTATTAAAAAAAGTATAAATTGCTTATTTTTTTAATTAATAAATGTACTTGCATAATAACAGTAATTCAATAACAGTAGTTATTTTCTAATAACTAGGCTCTAAAGAAAATTAGCATTAATTAATTATTTGTAAAAATAATTAATTATTGCAGCATTGCAGTCGTACATAATACAACTACGCCACCGAGGCAGTCTCTCTCATTTTTTTAGTAAACAATAATATTCGGAATACGGCTAAAATAATAAAAGACAACGTTAAAAACACAAATTATTTCAGAACACATTAAAAGATTCCATGATTCCAAAATATTAAACTTGATAACATTTAAAACGAAACTCTAATCTCATGTATTTTGCAGGATTCCAACAAGTACGACGACTGGAGGCATTTTCATTATCCGAATTTGGCTGAAGTTCTGGCGCAATTTCCTTCGTGCAAACCACAGGCGTCTCTGTTGGCCGCGCTACTGCCGCCTTTACAGCCGAGGTTCTATTCCATATCGTCCTCACCGGTGGCACATCCGCAGAGAATCCATGTCACCGTCGCTATAGTCATGTACAAGACACAGAGTAAGTTTATTTGTTCTAGTTTCGCAATTTCAATATTTTTGGTGATTTAATTTTTTTGAAATTTATTCTAAATTCCTATTTAGCTCAGAAGAAAATGGGTAATACTTATTAAAATGTCAATAGTTATTACGTAACTTTAGTATTTAATGTCTTTTTGAATGTCATACTGATGTGATATGATCAATATCTTTTCTATTTAAATGAATTGAAATGATTTAAAGTTACGCTGAGATTTCTAAGGCAATATTATTATCAAACCACTTTCAGATGGAAACGGCCCTACACATTACGGAGTATGCTCAACTTACCTACAAAGCCTTAAGCCAGATGACGAAGTGTTCGTCTTCATTAGACGGTAGGTAACAATATTTTATTTATACCTTAATATCTAATAAACTAGTAGTCGATCTTATAAACCATCGCCGGCTTCATAGTAAAATTATGGATTATTTATCCTGATTGGTTTATTTTTACCACTAACGCTTAGTAGTCGGCTCGGTTCATTGGAATCGCCATAACTCGATGTGCTATTTACAGTGCACCAAGCTTCCACATGCCTAAAGATGTGTCAGCACCGCTTATCCTTGTCGGACCTGGTTCTGGAATCGCCCCCTTCCGAGGGTTCTGGCATCACAGACGGCACCAAGTGAAGAACCTCGTACCAAACAACCAGACGGCTGGTCCTATCTGGTTGTTCTTCGGATGTCGATACAGCGGCATGGATTTATACAAAGATGAGAAAGAGTCTGCTATGAATGAAGGAGTACTAACTAAGACTCGATTAGCTCTTTCAAGGGAAAACGGAATTGAGAAGGTAAATTTTAATGCTGTATTGAAATGGTCAATTGAGTATGAATTGAAATGGTTTAAATATTATAGTAATGAAACGATCAAAATGTCTGATTTTATTTGTATTTATTTCGTACGAACATTAATAGCAATCAAGGTTTTATCTAGATAAAAAATTGATACACAATTATGCAAAATACAATAACAATGTAAATGTATTCTTAAGATCTTTATCTTTTGCCGCAGATATTTTTGCATCTAATTATATCTGAATGTCTGATTTGAATATTAAAATATTCAAAGAATCAGAGGATCATTTGATTGCATAATTAAAAAATAAACTTGGTGTTTTCAAACAGAAACACGTACAAGCTCTTCTAGAGGAAGAAGGAGCAGAAGTAACGAGGATGTTGTTGGATCAAGAAGGTCATTTCTACGTTTGCGGAGATTGCAAAATGGCAGAGGAAGTGCAACAAAAACTGAAATCCGTTATCAAGACCCACGCGAAAATGACTGAACAGGAAGTGGAAGAATTTATTTTCTGTTTAATGGTAAGTTTACTTCTAAGATTCATGACCATACACGAAATAATAATTCGCCTATAGCCTTATTGGGTCACTGTCAGATGACAATGTATTATGCCTCGTCCGTCTTCAATCGAGATTAAAAAAAAGAGGTTGCGAACCACTTTCCGTCAGGACCGTCAGATAATTGACCATGAAGCACAATAAAAAAAATTGTATAAACTTTCAATGTTGTTAATAATAATTACTTTTGGTTAACACTTTGCTAACAATCAGTACCTATTACTAAATAACATGGTAGAATCAATTTTAATAGTATTTCGCTTAAGGTCAACATGTAATAAAATGAAATACTTACGTCTTGAAAAGATGCCAAACCTTCTGCTTCTGTAATAAAGCTATATAAACTCATTTGCAAAAAAAACGGGCACCTAAGCAATGAACCATTTCAAATGTTACTATTGGTTTGTTTGATAATTATAGGTAGTTTTACTTTCACAATTTTGTAAATTAATAAGCAAACAATCGTTTTCGTCAGTATTATCATAAAATTTTGATAAAATTTATGGGTTTTAATGCTAAAGTTCACTAGTAGTGTATGCTCGCTAGTAGTGCATATGGTCGTGAAGTAAAAGTAAACAAAGATTTTTGTTTGTTTTTTCTTTAATAAAGTAAAAGCAGATAAATGTTTAGTATCGAGTGTGACCCCCTCTAGCTGAAATCACAGCTTGAATTCGTCTGGGTATGCTAGCGAGGATATCCCGGATACTTGCTTGCGGAATACGTTCCCACTCCGCGGTAATCACATTCTTCAGCTCTCTGATGGTTTGCGGAGCCAGTTGTACTGATCTCACGCGTCGTTTCAGAACGTCCCAGACATGCTCTATAGGATTGAGGTCGGGACTTCGAGCTGGCCAATCCAAACGACGAATGCCGACCTCTTGCACATACGCTTCCACATCGCCAGACCGGTGGGCGCGAGCGTTGTCGTCCATAAAAATTGAGTCTTCGCCTAAAGCGGCCAATGCGGGTTGTGCATGAGGAATAAGAACTTCCGTTATGTATCGATGTCCAGTCAGTGAGCCGTTTTCAATGAAGACTAACTCTGTACGATCCATTGAATTTATTCCTGCCCAAAACATAACAGAGCCCCCACCATAAGGTGTGATTTCTTCAAAACAAGCCTCTGCAAAGCGTTCTCCTCGTCTTTGTAGCACTCGCCGACGTCGATCTTCACCAAACAGAGATATCCTGGCTTCATCGGAGAACAATACCCTATTCCAGTCTTCTTGAGTCCATGACTCACAATTTCGAGCAAACCTAAGCCTGGCAACTCTGTGCTCACGGAGTAACTTAGGGCCGCGGGCCGGGCGATGACTGCGTATATTGGCCGCGAGCAGCCTCCTCCTGACCGTCCATAGACTAATATGCACATTTCTTACTTCTTCGAGGTTGTTCTTAAGGTCCACATACGAAGACTTGCGATTTCTCAATGCGCGACTCACAAGAAAACGATCATCCCGTGGTTGGGTACATGGTTTTCTTCCAGAACCAGGCCTTCTTTCGACGGAACCGGTGTCTTGATACCGCTGCTAGGTCCTTTGAACCGTCGAGCGACACACACTTAGCCTCTGAGCCACGAAGCATTGGCTGCAGTCCTCTTCGAGCAGCGCAATAATTTTTGTAGCTTTTACTACTTTCTCTAACATTATTGAGACAGCTAAACAGCAATAAATGAAGCTTTGACAATTAAGAATATGAAATAAATTCATAAAAATTGACTAAAAGTTATGAAAACCGATATTATCTTATGGAACTTCGCACCAAAAATGTAGGATAAAAAATGGTTTTCTGTAAAAACGAGCATCAAATGAAAATTTTAATTTAGAACGTACTGTTTTAAACACCACGGCATTTTTAAAACCGGTCAGTAACATGTACAAGTGATTGAAATCATTTTGGTACCGTATTTTTTAAAAAAAGAATTAAAATCCAAACCGCCCGTTTTTTTTGCAAATGAGTGTATTTTAAATGCTATCTTAAATTCGTTAAATAAAGGTAAATTTTCGTTAAATTTTCGAAGTTTGATATAAAAAGCATTATTTCAAAGTAATATCAGATATGTCCATTAACTTAAAATTTATTTTAATTTATCCAAAATATTGAAGTCACACAAGTTTGTATAGCACAAAATAATGTGCTTTTGCCACATAATGTACTTGATGGCCTACAAATTAAAGTACAAAATTGATTTTCAGGATGAAAACAGATATCACGAAGACATCTTTGGCATCACCTTGCGTACTGCGGAGGTCCACAGTGCATCGAGAGAATTCGCGAAACGAACACGACAAGAGTCTCTGCAATCGCAACCTTAAAACATTTGGCTTAAAACCAAACAAGGACTGATAATATTAATAGGTTACAGTATAGGAAGTTGGTTAATAAAGAAATCCCATTTTGTCATTCTTGATATTTGTGTATTGAATAAGTCGTCAAATACTGATAGATGCAGAACGATGTGATAATATAAGCACCAAATTAATTGAAAAAAAGACAACAGTCGGGTATTTAAACCAATAAATCATGATTACAAACAGTAATTTTGACATATTTGGTATTTTAAAGTGTTCAAATTATTGTGCTGATAAAAATCAGCCCAACAAAGTTAAATCTATTAGATCTGCTGCCCTATAGTCTGTAAATCGTGTAATTTTATTTATGAACCAGTAATCACGTATTGTGGTGCTGTAATCAACATGTAAGATAGAATATTTTTGTCATATCATTGAGGCGAATTAATAAGACCAAATTAGGAGTCGACTACCATATTATATAAGTTTCAAGAGTGAACCACAAATATATTTTAAATGTTATGTCAATATTTCTCACTATTTTGTCGACTTTCAATATAGCTATAATATTTAAATGATAGTTGAATTATACGCATTTAATAGTTTAAGCTTTATCATCAAGTATCAAGAAGTTATTTTGTAAGGAATTTATATGCATAAAAGCAAAGGCAAGTATTTTGTACAAAGTATCGTCGATTCGACTGGTATTGTGATTTAATTACTTGCGGAAAATAGTATAGCAAACTTAATGGTAAGTAAGTACCTACAGACAGAACAGTGTGCGCTCGACCACCTTAAGGTTGCGTGTCGTCTGTCAGCATCATGTAACTTACAACTAAAGTAGACGATAAGATTGATCTGCTATATCTTTTGGCCATCTTCGAAACGATCACACCGGCATGTTAGTTAAAATATGAAAACTGGCTTTTTTTTTGAAAATGTGTATACTATACTATAACAGCCCTGTACTGCGCACTGCTGAGCACGAGCCTCCTCTACAACTGAGAGGATTTAGTTCTTAGTTCACCACGCTGGCCTAGTGCGGGTTGGCAGACTTCACATACATTTGAAACTATCATAGAGAATTTCTCAGATATGCAGATTTCCTCACGGTGTATTCCTTTACCGTTAAAGCGAGCGATAAATCACAAAGAATACACACATAACTTTTTAGAAAAGTCAGAGGTGCGTGCCCTTGGGTTTTGAACCCGCGGACATTCGTCTCGGCAGTCCGTTCCACTCCCAACTAGGCTATCGCCGCTTAGAAAAGTGTACTAGTACCAAATTGGGTGATTGTACGTATCCTAATATTTACGATTGAAATCTTTGTTTGGCAGATCATGCAATAGAAATGGATCTATGGAAAGTCAGAACATACGACCAATGGCTTAATATTTATAATATCACATTATACGATCCTATATCGTTATCGAACGCCATTAGATGATATCCTCTATCCGCCAGTATATCGGTGTCGGATCCCATATCCGATATCGGACCGGACAATGTGAAAGGCAGGTACATATAATACATTTTACTTGCCCCCGATATCGGATCGCATAATGTGCAAACGCTCTTTGGATTAAAACAACTTTGAACCTAGCGAGCATTGTTATAGACGTCATTACTATTAATATTATAGAATTTATAGATACTATATTATGTAAAATAAACAAAATAGTATTCTCCTAATTCTACTTAAGTTTAATTGATAAGGCTATTAGCTTTTATTTTTTCTATACAATTAATAAAATTATGTTTGCATAAATTCAAGCAGCTTGCATCAACTCAACATTTATTTATTGATCGTAAATGATTTCAACCAGTATTACTTCTATGTTTAAGTCTTCCACTTCATTTATAGTTAAACAATTAATAAAACAAAAGACAACTGTTTGTTTCTTTTATTTACCTTTCAGCTTTTCCTTCTAACAACATGATCATAAATTTCAATTTGCCTGTACTTTGGCGAATATATTCTCTGCTTGGTCGTGTTTTGTCCAGGATCTTGTTGGGGGTCTGGGCAGACTATTTTGTGGTCGTGACGGTTTTGAAATAGCAGGCCTTTGTCTGGATCCATTACGGGCTGGAACATACCTTTCAGTTAGTTGTAGTAAAAATTCAAGTTATTGGGTAATGCTTGGATATCTTTAGGAGAAACCTCAGACCAATGTTTAGCAGTGGACGTCATGTGACGACGATAATGATGACTGCCACGTCGTTTATTTGCCATAAATATGATACTGAGGAAGTAGGTACACACGTAAAGCGAATTGTTCACCGAACCACCAGACAAAATGGGTCAAACTCAAGCGAATGTACAGGAATGAAACAGAAATTTAGCATATATGCCCTATGATGCGAAATTCCAACAAATCGAGTCACCCTTTTTGTTGTTTTGATTTACAAAGTACTGTGTGGCATTCCACTGCGCTCGTCATCCTGAGACATAAGATGTTAAATCTCATTATGTCCTGAAGTTACACTGGCTACAATGTCCTTCAAACCGAAACACAACAGTGCATGCACACTGCTGCTTGGCGGTAGAATTAGACATTGCGGTGGTACCCACCCAGATGGACTCTTACATATAAGAGACCTACCACCAGTAAAAACCCTGTCGGTAAAAAAAAACACCGCAGAAATTTGGTATCTTGCGAGAAAATATGAAACCGAATGGTATTGAAATATCTAATACTTCATATATCATTCAAATACACAATACAGAAGACCTACCAATTTGCATAAAATTTTAATTTAAACCTATATTGAATTAGGGTCAAAAGTTGAGTGACCCCCAACACATAGCCCAAATACTTCACATAACAAACTACGCTCAAGATTGTCAACAAACTATGCAAGCATTTTGAAACTCGGCAGTTGAGTGGATATCGACATTGTTTCCTGAATAACATTACCGGCCCGAGACGGGCTTGCGATGCCGGTTTTTTTATTAAAATATTTGTACGTTGGGAACAAATGTTTTCTCACTCAGATAGAGAATATTTTATTAGGAAAACAATAGTGTAGACACGGTTTCTTGTGTCATGTTAACTAGGTTTCCGATATTCCAGATACAAATCCAATACAAGGTTATCGTGTACATCTATTGATATATGATTTATTCGTTTATAAAATACATGTGATACTTGGAAATGCATTTCTTTATTATTGACCATAATTAATCAACGGTCTTAACAGATATCTCCCGATCAATCGCCCAAAAATATCAATAAGAAATACGTAATAAGAAAACGTGAATCAATCTCTACTCTCATTGGTCAATTACAAAATAATGTATTATTATAAAAACTTACAGTTGGCTTACAATGCGATATAAATAAATTCTGATCTCTCTCCGGTCATGTCGGATTGCCGTCTCACCGGACTATGAGAGTGAAGGAATAGCGAGTGCAGCTGTGTATTGCGCACACACTTGTGCACTATAATATCTCCTGCGTACCTGGCTGATCTCCGTTGAGATTGGCCGCCGTGGCCGAAACTGGCTAGGAGGATTTCATTTTCATTCATAAATAAATTATATTTAACGGATTTTCGAATAATATATTATATTTAAATTACATATTCACAATGTTTCTAAACCATTCTTCTTCTTCTTCTTTTTGTTTTGTGGCTTCCATTGAAAAGTATTATGTTAATATTTCAATTCTCCGTCAACTATCAAGCGACAAAGTCTTAAGCTTACCTTATAATTCCTGCTCATATTACTCCTGACAGTGCCATGCCTCCAGTGATAATATCCTAGGTCCGAGTCCCGAGGCCAGAGCATTTTGTTTGAACGAAAAAACGGTGTCCAGTTCTCAGTGAGCAGCCGATGGGCGTAGTCTATGTAGCCGGATATTTCGAAGCCGCCCTTTGTGAAGTGTCGTATAAATAGTATTGACTGGGGAAAAAAAAGGTGTTATAGTTTCTGGCACAAGTGATCTTTCACAAGTGATGGTAGGTATGACACTGATATTGAGAGACGAGTGAGTGCAGGTGTTCAGGTTAATGGAGCATTGAACACCTTTATAGGTAGCCGGAATGTGTCCAAAAAGGCACGACTGGCTGTCTATGAAGGAGTGTTATTACCAACTCTGATGTATGGTAGCGAAAGCTGGGTATGGCTGAAAAAGCACGAAAGTAAGATTAAAGCAGTGGATATGAGAGCGTTAAGAAGCTTGTGTGGGGTAACTGTGTGTGATGGAGTGCGGAATATTATGGTGATGGATATGTGTGGAGTGATAGAGGATGTAGTGATCAAAATTAAGAAGGGTATGCTAAGGTGGTTTGGGCATTTGGAAAGGATGGATGATAGGAGACTAACAAAGAGGATATATAATCATAGTGTGGATGGAAGGACCGGCAGGGGTCAACCACACCGAACCTTCGAATGTCAGATATCTGACATTCTAGGTAAAGGCCAGTTCAAAAGTACCCTGAACCGGCGGTAGTGCTTGAAAAGATTGATGAAGATAGAGGTAGCGAAAGTAGTGTACCAGAATCGAGCAAATTGGCGATCCATAGTCTCTGCCTACCCCTATGGGATACAGGCGTGATACTGTGTTTGTATATATGTAAGCTTCTGGTGATATCTTGTAAAGATGCAGCAAATTAGAATACTGCTTTTAGATCGCTTGACATTTCTGTTCCCAAAATATTTTTTCGGAAATTTAAAAATCATACATGTTTCACATGATAAAGCATCGTGCCTTTTTTACAAGAGAAGGTGTATGAATGCACAAACATTTTTCCAGTTATAACAAAAGCCATGTGACATGTCAAAGGAGGTATGTTTCAAATTAAAGCCTTAATGATAGATTCGCAATACAAATCTGGTGGTACAAGTAGGTCTCTCATATTTGCGAGTCCGTCTGGGTGGGTACCACCGCAATGTCTATTTCTACTGCTAAGCAGCAGTGTGCATACACTGTTGTGTTTCGGTTTGAAGGACACTGTAGCCAGTGTAACTACTGGACATAATAAGACTTAACATCTTATGTCTCAGGATGACGAGCGCAGTAGAATGCCAAACAGTACTTTGTAACTCAAGGTGCTAGATGATGTTGCTACTGTTTATGGGTGGTCGTATCGCTTACCATCAGGTGAACGGCATGCTCGTCTCGTCACTCAATGCATTAAAGCGTAATTAAAATATTTAGTCCCTGTGCCACCACAGTGTCCACAGCACCACAAAACGAGTCATTGGCGTTTTAACATTTTACCTGCAGAATGCCGACTCTGTTCGCACGCTCTCTCACAGCTAGTTCTCTATTGAAAGGATCCTCGACATCAGCTCCTTCACTCACTAACACATAAGGCTTTACAGTGGGATATACAATCCCATATATTACATTACGGCGAGCATAGAAGTCTTTCTCTGATAGTGTATCGCCGTTAGCTCTGAAAACATAGGTAACTCGTGGCAAAACTTAATTAAATTACTGCCAAAAATTTACGACAAGTCTCAAGATACTAATCATTTGCAACATTTTTGTCGTGAGTTATACATGGTACGGATAATCGAAGTACATACTAGTTAGTTTTACTCGCTCTGTGTTTTTGTGATAATTTTGCCAACGTCTATAAGACACGTCCAGAAAAAAACGGTGTATTTTACGTAATGAACATAAATACCAACAAAATAATGAATTTATTCATGATTTCTACAGATTATAAAGAATACAGTCGTTTACCAAGAAACAGTGTAAAGTGTCAAATTGGAAAATACCTGTAACCAAGCGCAGCAACAGTTCTAGCTGATGCAATACTTCTCAAGTTCCTCAGATCAGAGATCTCAATCAGAGAATCCAAATAGTCCTCCCAAGTTTCGAAAGGGAGCAGGCGCCTATCGGCCTCCACACTCGGAGGATATTCATTCTTCTTCTCAGCCATTAAAGCTTAAAATAAATCTAAAGAAAACATTTGTAAACGATCGAAGCGTGAAAATGTGTGGGAAATCTGGTAGGATGCATTTTGACGTAATTTTGACGCTGACCTTGACGTTTGTGACGGGTATTTTTTTCTTAATTATAGACTAAAGATTTATTATAGACAATAACCTTATTTTAAAAAGGTTTTATCCAAAAAAGTTTAAAGAATACCAACTGAACTACAACCGTAGCAACAAGAGCAATGTCCCATTGGCCCAAATACGTCGCAATTTTAAACCAAGTTACTTGTCACAGTAAGCTGCTCGAGTGGGCAACGGGGTACAGAGATCTGCATCTCATTTGATTCGTTAGGTTCTATAGATAGGGATACTGGCCAGACGGCAGACCTAGGTTTAATGTGTGACATTCTGTAGATGTGAATAAAAATAGCAACAGTATCTTCATGTGCTAAAATTCATACGTGGTTAAACACTGGCTCAGTGGCGAAGTAGTATAGTACGACTGTAGTACCGAGGTTTCAGGTTCGATCCCCGTGTCAGACAAACTGATATTGGGTTTTCCTATTCAGTATCAGCCCGAAGTCTGGAAATGTGCCAGGTAAATATCAATAGACTTGCCCCTATTACAAGGAGACATGCTGGTGAAATGTGGGTGTATTACACCTCTACCTACCCCTGAAAAGGGCAAAGGCGAGATGCTATGTGGTTACAAACACAAATACAAATAACAATAAAATCCTTGATTTGTATTTCGCGAAAGGTTTTTCTACTACGCGAACAACACACGCCATATGAATATGTGAAGCTTTATAAGTTTTGGGATTATTGGAGATGGTTAAAATAAATTTAGATTACATAAAACTCATGTTAAAACAGAATCGATAAATATTAATATTGTATAAGAGATATTTTACTAAATCAGGAGGGTTTTAAGATGAGCCCATTACGTGTTCGTTTCAGATCTGCAAAATAAATAAGTTGCTCTACCTTTGTGATTCCGTCCACTTTGATATGGTAATGTGTACCTTTTGTCTATCCTTCTCAAGATTTTGATTTATAGGTACTATTATTTGAGTGAAGTTCCAACAATTCTAAACATAATGCATAATCATGGATAAGATGGAGCGCAGTGAAACACGGGGCATAGTAAAACACCCGGAATAATTAAAACATTTTGTAAAGAAATATTTAGAAAAATACAAAGACGTCCGTATAATTGGTGAATGAAAACGTTTTATTCCCTTGCTCTTTCTATAGAGAGCAAACGAGCTACGGTCTTCAGTCTAAACCCTCTCAGTAGTAGAGGAGGCCCGTGCTCAACAGTGGTCAGTATATAATGCAGGGCTGGTATGCTGTAGTTATGGTCTACAAATAGTATTAAGTTTAATAACTATTATATATGTCGGAGTGACTAAAGTACTATAAAATAGGATGCTAGCTAATTACTAGTATTTCAATATTGCATAGTGAGATTCAAAATACACAACGTTGCAGATTAATTTGAAATTGTAAAATAAGTAGTTGATTTGACTATTTTTATTTATGAATATTGTATTACTGTTGACTTCAATGAATCGAGTAGTATGAAATGATGTAGAGGGGAGCGAACCTTTATAATGAGAGTGCAGACGCGCTTCAGGGCATTCGAAGTTTAGTTGGCTAGCTCAACAGAACGTTGTTATTACTCTGTATTGTTGCTCAGACGAAATATATTACGTTTATATGAGAAAAACCAGCTTTTAATTATTATTGAAAGCTTAAAACATGACGAAGTCTAAAACATGGAAATACCACCTTCGCCTATACCTTCATCATCCAACTCCGAAATATACGTCAGTGATCATCCACGATTGTATGAATAACTAGCTTTTGCCCGCGGCTCCGCCCGCGTGATAAAGTTTTTCCGGGATAAAAGTCCCGCTTTATGTTTTCCCGGGATAAAAAGTAGCCTATGTGTTAATCCAGGACATGATCTACCCGTGTGCCAAATTTCATCGAAATCCGTTCAGTAGTTTTTGCGTGAAAGAGGAACAAACATCCAAACATCCCAACATCCAAACATCCATACATTCTTACAAACTTTCGCCTTTATAATATTAGTAGGATTATCGTTGTTGGCCCATTGTCATGCATTAACAGCGTAAAAGGCAAACACTAATATTTGTACTTCTGATTTGTTTGTATCAAAAGACAACATTGGGCAAGTACTAACATAATTATAACTATAAGTTGTGTGATTCTAGTGTAACAAAAAGAAAAACAAAAAATATACGTCTTTAATGTTTTATTTGTCTCGTCAAGCCCCACCACGGACGCCGGCGTACGAGTATATAGGGTTTCCCCATACATCTATATACACTCATTTGCAAAAAAAACGGGCGGTTTGGATTTTAATTCTTTTTAAAAAAAATACGGTACCAAAATGATTTCAATCATTTGTACATGTTACTGGCCGGTTTTAAAAATGCCGTGGTGTTTAAAACAGTACGTTCTAAATTAAAATTTTCGTTTGATGCTCGTTTTTACAGAAAACCACTTTTTATCCTACATTTTTGGTGCGAAGTTCCAAAAGATAATATCGGTTTTCATAACTTTTGGTCAATTTTTATGAATTTATTTCATATTCTTAATTGTCAAAGCTTCATTTATTGCTGTTTAGCTGTCTCAATAATGTTAGAGAAAGTGGTAAAAGCTACCAAAATTATTGCGCTGCTCGAAGAGGGCTGCAGCCAATGCTTCGTGGCTCAGAGGCTAAGTGTGAGTCGCTCGACGGTTCAAAGGACCTGGCAGCGGTATCAAGACACCGGTTCCGTCGAGAGAAGGCCTGGTTCTGGAAGAAAACCATGTACCCAACCACAGGATGATCGTTTTCTTGTGAGTCGCGCATAGAGAAATCGCAAGTCTTCGTATGTGGACCTTAAGAACAACCTCGAAGAAGTAAGAAATGTGCATATTAGTCTATGGACGGTCAGGAGGAGGCTGCTCGCGGCCAATATACGCAGTCATCGCCCGGCCCGCGGCCCTAAGTTACTCCGTGAGCACAGAGTTGCCAGGCTTAGGTTTGCTCGAAATTGTGAGTCATGGACTCAAGAAGACTGGAATAGGGTATTGTTCTCCGATGAAGCCAGGATATCTCTGTTCGGTGAAGATCGACGTCGGCGAGTGCTACGAAGACGAGGAGAACGCTTTGCAGAGGCTTGTTTTGAAGAAATCACACCTTATGGTGGGGGCTCTATTATGTTTTGGGCAGGAATAAATTCAATGGATCGTACAGAGTTAGTCTTCATTGAAAACGGCTCACTGACTGGACATCGATACATAACGGAAGTTCTTATTCCTCATGCACAACCCGCATTGGCCGCTTTAGGCGAAGACTCAATTTTTATGGACGACAACGCTCGCGCCCACCGGTCTGGCGATGTGGAAGCGTATGTGCAAGAGGTCGGCATTCGTCGTTTGGATAGGCCAGCTCGAAGTCCCGACCTCAATCCTATAGAGCATGTCTGGGACGTTCTGAAACGACGCGTGAGATCAGTACAACCGGCTCTGCAAACCATCAGAGAGCTGAAGAATGTGATTACCGCGGAGTGGGAACGTATTCCACAAGCAAGTATCCGGGATATCCTCGCTAGCATACCCAGACGAATTCAAGCTGTGATTTCAGCTAGAGGGGGTCACACTCGATACTAAACATTTATCTGCTTTTACTTTATTAAAGAAAAAACAAACAAAAATCTTTGTTTACTTTTACTTCACGACCATATGCACTACTAGCGAGCATACACTACTAGTGAACTTTAGCATTAAAACCCATAAATTTTATCAAAATTTTATGATAATACTGACGAAAACGATTGTTTGCTTATTAATTTACAAAATTGTGAAAGTAAAACTACCTATAATTATCAAACAAACCAATAGTAACATTTGAAATGGTTCATTGCTTAGGTGCCCGTTTTTTTTGCAAATGAGTTTATATAAACGCTGTTTGACGGGTTAACATTTGTGCCAATATTCAAAAGAAAGGACATAAATCTCCGACCTTCCATACCAAAGAATCCTATTTCATACCAGTAAAGTAAGAAAGTGACATTTCTTAAGCCCACGTTCATAAGGATCCTTCTGAGAAAATACCTTCAGTCTACATATCAATAAAATCGTCTTATGATGTATTTATTCTTTGCATCTAGTAACATTTTTTATACGCTGGCTTTTGTTCGCATCTCAGCTCGCATTAAAGTCCATGTTAAAAAAGTAAAATGTATTTTATAACACTAGGGGATAATATTCATCATCATCATCATCAGCCTTTATCAGTCCACTGCTGAACATAGGCCTACCCTAACGAGCGCCATAGCGCCCTGTCTTCAGCTTGCCGCATCCAACATCTGCCTGCAGTCTTTCGCAGATCGTCATCCCACCTGGCCGGAGGGCGTCCTACACTACGTTTGCCCAGTCGCGGTCTCCACTCAAGAACTCGTTTACCCCAGCGGTTGTCGGTTCTTCGCGAGATATGGCCAGCCCACTGCCACTTCAGCTTGCTAATTCTTTGATAATATTATAGCTTTCTAATCATTAGTCACATGAGTTCACAGTTGAACATAGGCCTCCCCTAAAGATTTCCAGACGGTTCTGTCAAAAGCGGCCTGCACGAAGTTTTCTATACTTATAATCGGCATAGTAGTGTCTAAAATTACTTTTACAACCGAACTTACAAGTTTGGTACCTATTCAAAATGTTATAGATTTAAAAATATGTTTATGATCGAGGCATGTGCCGTTTCAGGCTAACATTTTTTACGTGAGTTTTTAAAATGCATTCTGAGACTTTTTAAATTTGGTAAAAGGTCTCGTCTTAAAATAAAAATCTGCTACACCTATACCTACATATAAAATGCTTTGAGGGTGTGTTATTTGTATGACGTAGGCATTCGATAGGAAAGAATTTGCCGAAATTCTACCCCTAAGGCGGTGAACAAGGGCGGCAAATTTGTAAGGCTCAACGTGATTCCTTGGTCCAATCTAGTTCAAATTTTGCATTAAACTTTTTTAACAGAATCGATGGAAGACGTGTTTCGTATTTTGTTGAAATTCTGCTCCTAAGGGGGTAAAAAAGGGTGGTAAAGTTTGTACGCGATAAACATCAAAATTACTGAATGGATTTCTATGAAATATAGTATAGAAATAGTTTAAGCCCCTGGGAAGCTTTTAGGCTACTTTTTATAGCGGGACTATTATCCAGGAAAAACTCTATTGCGCGGAAGAAGCCGTGAGCATAAACTAGTTTTATGCAACAGAAAGAAATCCATCTGTTTAACTTTCAAAAGTACTCATGTCAAACCTCAAATTTACCTACGTTTACTTAGCTGAACAGTCAAGTATACTCAACAAAATGAGAAATCCCGTCTACACCACGACAGATTTGTTGAGGGCAAATTACACAAATCACTTTAAAAGTACCAACTTAATGGTACGCAAGTAATTTTTTCGAGTGGCGTTCGAGTGGCCCCAGAAATATGGGCGAGACATACCTTTAAAATAAATTAGACGTGTATTTACAAGTGCCGAATTCGCTACTCCATTTTCGATTACTTTTTTGATGATAAATATTAATTGATTTTTGGCTTATCATAACATAATGTTTGTGTCTGATGTTCGAATCTGTTTTACGTAGATAGAGTTTATTACTTTCAAATTTTATAAATCTATTTTAAATAACCATTCAGCTACAATAAAGTACCTTACCTTAAAGAAACATTTATTTATGTAAAATGATAACTTAAAAGTCGCTCCTGACGTTAATTTTATCAAAACCTTTTGTGCTGCATCAGAAGAATTGGAATTACAAAAAGTTTGCGTCAGTCATCGTAATGTTGGTGGGATCTACAAATAAATGTCTTTGAGCAAGATCAGTGCAGCGATTTTTCCTTTAAAAACAAGCCACCCGATCGCTGCAAACCAGATACTTTTTATACTAATTAGGTATACCAAAATACTGTACCAAATACAGTCAGTATCGTAGGGGCTCTATATATTTCGTGTGATAACGACACACAATTCTAAACTAGTAACGAAACAATTCACTTTCGGCCGTACGAGACATCAATTAATTAAAATTTAAAAAAAAAATTGTAATACGATTATTTTCACACCCACAGCGAATTCAACAAAACAACATACTCATCACGCCTTTATTCCCGAAGGGGTAGGCAGAGGTGCAACCAGAGCGAATTACAGTCATATCTTTATCTAACACAGGATAAATGTAACGTAGGTTGCTCTAGAAAATAAAATAGTCACGAATATTTTGAAACATTATATAATTCAGAAAAATGGAGGTCCTTGAAATTAAGTGACATCTCTGAGTGCGGCAGTTAGTAATAATACATAATACAGGGGCTCTACATATTTGTCAGATCACAAACACAAAATTGTTAACTTTTAATTCAAATTTCAAAATTCGAAATTCGCTAGGTACCTACTTATGTAATAATATGTATTATTGAATCGATTGAACGCAAATGGAAAAAATACAGCGAGCCTTCTACAAGACTCCGTATGATAAACCAATTTAGTTTCTAACGCAAATAGACAAAAGGATTGTTTAAGGTTTAGTCAAATTAATTCTAGGAAAATATTTATTTATTTACTTTTTCTTAAATAGTTAAAAAACTATTCAATAAAATAGTTATTGACGTAATAAACCAATAAAATACTTAATCGCAAGAAGAAGATGTGATATCCAGTCGGAGTATGGCAACCAAGACCTCACAGTCCTCAATCTATACTAGCTAGAGTAGGAAACATTATACGTGATACGTCACAATAATTTTATGATATCTAATATGTCTGTGTCACACTTAAATCCAATATGAAAGTTGCCATAGCATTCCTTTAGGAATTCCTTAATTACTTCATTCGGTTTCTCAGACAGAATCACCTCATTCAGGAAACATTTGAATAATACTAATACAAACATTTCTGTGGTACATTTGCATTCTTCACGAGTCCGGCTTGCATTATCCGAGAAATAAGCAAAGTTTCGTTTCTTTCGTACTATTAACAAGACACTGGATACGAACTTATAACTTCTGAATTAGGTCAAACAAACAGGTATTATTATAAAAAATATAGATGTGAAATATTTTACTGAATTGTACTGAAAAAATAGGTACTCTATTCGTTAAGTAAACGCAATAATTGATGAACGGTTTTGGATGGTATTTTGGACATAGATAAATCATGTCCTAAATTTATTGTTTTGTTCGTGTTTATGAAGAGAGAAATCAATTAATTTGTTACACTCCCAACACAAAAAGAACATTTAACAGAGCATTCAAAACACATTTTACTACAACTAAGTATGTGCCTAAATACTAGGTATACCATATAATATTATGCTTTGTAATGAAGTTTAGACGGTACGACTGTCATGGTGAGGTCTCGGGTTCGATCTCCGGTTCGGGAATTTATATATTCGATTTTTCTATTTAGTATCAGCCTGGAGTTTGAAATTTATGCCCGATATAGCGATGGGCTCGCCCCCTATCACATCATCGGACGGAATAAGATTCTTACCTCTCCTACCCTTCCTTCTTACCTGTCTTCCAACTTCATTTACCGTTGTGATGCCCATGATAGAACCCAGCGTTCATCTAGCAACCTCCTTCTTAAGTGTCCTCCTCATAGCTCTGATTTCCTTCACTCTTCCTTTGCTATCCAGTCCATCCTTCTCTGGAACGCACTCCCACTCGAAATCAGGTCATGTACAACACGGCTGGCATTTAAAATCAGAGTTCGGCAATTACTCCTCGCCGAAGTAGCGGAGTTCTATCATTAGCTTATTAGATATGTATTTATTTATGTATGTATGTATTTATTTATTTATGTAATTGTTTATGTATATATTTTAAATAATTATTTATGTACGCAGTTGTATATGTAGCAAATGTAAGTATACATGTATTATGTTTAATAATTAATTATCATTGTATTTCATTTTCTTTTTTTTTTCTCTTCATTATTTATAATTTACACCTGCCTCCGTCTCTCTGCACCACCTTAAGGTCGACTGGGAGAAAATGCCTTTAGGCATTAAGTCCGCCTGTACTATACTCTTGTACAAAGTGTTAAATAAATAAATAAATAAGTACGGTGAAAATTAGGGCATTAGTTGCGCCTGTGCTTACCTCTTCGGGAATAAAAGGCGTGAGTGTGTGTGTATGTGCGTATAATTCAGTTATGTAAATGAAAAAACAACACATATTAAATATTCATTTATTCGTCTAAGGCTCTATAACTGCTTTTGCCTAGGTCTGGTCAAAAATAAGTATCCTTCCAGTCAGGTTCTTTATTGGCCTTTTTCCCCTGTTTCTGATATCGCTTTTCTCTCAAAACAAGCTGGACGAAAATCAAAAGCCAAGAAAGGTAAAACAAAGAGTTCCTTGATTTCCATTCACCAGTTCGCCTAAGATATACATTATAAATATTATAATCTATGCGCAAAGCGTTCCCCTTCGTGTATTCTAAACGCACCGTTACACAATTCTCTAAGCATTGAAATCCCCCAGGCATGTGCATTTGGATCTGCATGTTTTATCACAAGTTTTGCTTCACTGCTCTTGGGCATGGAATTCATAAGTATTCCGCTGTACTGGGACAGTAAAGCCTATTTTACTTCGATGGGTAAAAGATGGCTGTTTGTGATTTTATTGCTTCCCATACAAAGGTTGCCTGGAATATATCGCTTGAAGCGATAAGGCCGCCCATCGTACACCATAGATTTACGGATATTGTGTCTATCTTATTTGTTTTTATGTCTAAAAATGTTTGAAATAAAAAGTATGTCAGATAATTCCTTTTTATTAATCTCATTAAGGGTGTCTGAATATATTACGTCGGTAAGATAAAATAATAATCGTGCAAAAAACCGGTCTGTATGTCGAACTCGTAGTGGGAGCGACAGTTGGGTGTATAAAAAGGGTGCCTAATCATTTGAAGCAACTAGTTCGGTGCAGCTCAATACTAAGTGGTTACTATGGAGGTTTTCATATGGGTCAGTGCTTAGTAAAGCGGTTACAATATTAATTCGGGTTACGAGTTGAGTGGATTACAATGGAGAAGTTTGATTAAGTAATTGTCTCAATATGCAATGTGTTATAATAACCAAAGTTAATAATAATAATATAATAATAATATTTATTTCATACAAAATATAATAATGAATCCTGACGTGGTATTGTACTCTGTGAACACTTTATTACGCAATAATTGACGAACGAACAATAAATAGCGAGTTGAAGAGAATTCATTTGTGACTTTTATTACGTGTACCGAGATCGGCCGTCACTGTCTCCGAAAAGTATTTGTATGTTCTTGTTGTAAGACGAAGCGAATTTAAGCTAGGGCACATTTCACCAGCTGGTACATTCTCCTTGGTACATCCTGATTATGTTAACAGCGTCTCTTATAACTTTATTTAAATGTTTTGACTGCAAAGCTGAGGTCTCGGGTTCGATCCCCGGGTCGGGCAAAGTGATATTGAGTTTTTCTATTCAGTATCAGTCCGGAATCTGGAATTTGTGCCCGATATGGCGATAGGCTCGCCCCCTATCACATCATCGGACGGAATGTCGGCGAAAAGTGGGTGCACTAGTTGCGCCTCTGCCTACCCCTTCGGGGATAATAGGCGTGAGTGTATATGTATGTATGTATATTAAATGTTTTGCTTGAGCGATCTTCGATACTTGATACTGTTTTGAAAGAAGAAAAACAACTTTAAAGTCATTGTTGGTGGTGTTTGAAAGATAAAATGCTGCCTTGCATTACATTTTACTTAGCCTTATGTATCTTTACATAATACATATATTATGTACCAGACTTTTGCCCACGGTTCCGCCCGCGTGAATGAGTTTTTCCAGGATAAAAGGCCCACCTTATATTTTTCCGGGATAAACAGTAGCCTATATTACCCGCTGATAATGTAGCTTTATATTGGTGAAAAAAAAATTAAAATCGGTCCAGCACTTTTTGTGCTTAAACGTTAAACGAAAATACAAATATTTCCTCTTTATAATAATTAGTATTAGTATAAATATATACCTTAACTGGTGCATTGAATATTTTTATTGATCAAGTAACTCGGTAAAAAATTGTTTATAAGCTCAATATGTCACAGAAAAGTGTGTAATTATAAAACCATAACCAAAAATCATATACAAATCACGTAGTTTTTTTACCTATTGTATTCTATACCTACCAATAGGATTGACGTTATCGAAAACTTTATAAAAAATCAAATAAATGTATAGGGGTTTTGAATACGATGGTTTAAATTTCTCTTAAGAGATCGAGACACGCGGCAGCGTGTCAAGCCAAGCAAAAAAAAAAAAAAGTCGAAGCTGCCTAGTGTAGTTTCACCCGAACCATTTGGAGCGACTTTTGACGCCTCTATAACTCAAAATCTATTAAACGTAAATACCTGAGATTTGGTTTATGTATTAAATCCCCTCAAGTTAACTAGAATCCCAAATTTCATAAATATAGCTCAAACGGTCATTGAGATACTATCATTTAAAAATAGTCATTTTTATCACTGACTGACATATAGATCAAAAACCTAACCCACTTCCAGATGACCTAGAAAGTTGGAATTTGGTGTCCAAATAGGTAATTGTATGTATACATAGGAAAAAATCTGAAAACAATACATTTTTAAGATTTGAAACATTTTCCAAGCAATCGGAAAATCTGCATACTATATATAAATTATCTTTAGAATAATGGACGTTTAGGCGTACACGTCCATTGATGCTTTATTTTAATTTAAATACTATTTACCTTGATCCATTAATTATGTTTCCTCCGTATTAGGGCACCACTTGTACTTGAATTTTTCTATAAATTTTCCGACTTTAGATAGAGCTGTTGTGGGATACGGCGGTAGGTTCATATAGATACGTTATAGCCTTTAGGCATCAGCAACTCGTGCCCACTGTTCAGTCTTTTATTTATATTATATATTCACTTCCGTTTCGAGCTCAAATTAAAAAATTCTGATTTCTACAATGTTTATTTACATCTTAAGACGTTTATTATTTTGACATGAGATGACACTGGACGTTCTATCATAATACTTGCGAATCATAGAGTTTAAGTAATTATTAACATAGAGGTTTTTATACCCAGAGGACTTCATCGCGTGCACATAGCAGAACGATGAAGGGGTTTATGGATTTTAATACATTGTTTATTTTCTTTCTAAAATAAGTAACTTCATAAATATTGATCAAAGGTAACTTCTTACGTAATTG
This sequence comes from Lapara coniferarum, assembly GCA_949316025.1. NCBI lineage: Eukaryota > Metazoa > Arthropoda > Insecta > Lepidoptera > Sphingidae > Lapara > Lapara coniferarum. Next base: position 39,981,065 of record OX438919.1, on the reverse strand, counting down.
TTTTAACTACTTAACTCAATATTTTAATAAATAATATCTTTACAAAAAGTAATGATATCCCATCAAAAACATAAATGTGAAATGTGGAAGCCAAGTCTAATATTAAGAATATGCGTGTTGGTCGACTTCACCGACAAAAGAATTGAAATCTTAATGGTTGCCAAGCCCTGTAGAAAATCCTAAAAAATATTTATAAGAACACACTCCATTCTAAAATAAATTTAAACTAATATTTCTTTGTTTTTCTACTACGACAATGTATGATATTTAAAAATATAATTTCTTAAATTTGAATAATCGAATTATTTACACAAAGCAGATAACTTAGTATACATTTAAGCTCAAGATTTGTCTTGGCTAGTTTTATCAGAAAACAATATTTTTCGAGAGATATGTTGACTTTACAATATAAAAACAGTAACATAAAGATAAGTTTATTAGCAAAATATAATAAAAATTGTATGTTAAGACTAGCCAAGTCAAATCTTGAGCTTAAATTTATGCTAAGTTATCTGCTTTGTGTAAATAATTCGACTATTCAAATTTAAGAATTTAAATTTTTAATATCATACATTGTCGTAGCAGAAAAACAAAGAAATATTAGTTTAAATTTATTTTAGAATGGAGTGTGTTCTTATAAATATTTTTTAGGATTTTCTACAGGGCTTGGCAACCATTAAGATTTCAATTCTTTTGTCGGTGAAGTCGACCAACACGCATATTCTTAATATTAGACTTGGCTTCCACATTTCACATTTATGTTTTTGATGGGATCAGGTTTTCTAAAGACAAATATAGGCCGCAAGATATTGAGGACAAGTGAAAAAGGAAAAAGGATCCTCCCCGGCGGGGAATCGAACCCCGGTCTCCCGCGTGACAGGCGGGGATACTGACCACTATACTACCGAGGACTTCTGTGTAACACTAAAATTATTGACTGGATTGTTTCAGGTTGTTATCAGTACGCTGATTTACGATTTGCAATACCGATTATAAGATATTTACTATCTAAAGCAAGTCAATTGAGTGGCGTTATCTTTAATATTAGTATTATTTTTCTATTCAGTATCAGGCCGGAGATTATAATTTGTTCCCGATATGGTGACAGGCTTAGCTATCACACCATGGGACGGAATACGCACGGCGAACAATAGGTGCACTAGTTACGCCTCTGCCTACCCCTTCGGGATAAAAGGCGGGGGTGTGTGTGTGTTTTGCTTTAAATAATCTTATTCACTAATCTTTGATCTGATATATACATAACACAGATTCTGTGGTATGATTTGAAATATAGCCTCATTTGTTATAATAGAGTTGTCCGCTTTTTGTTGGGTACTGGGCCTCAAAATCTGACCAGACTCAAACTTAATGGATATGAAGAGGCAAAAATATGGATCTTGGAACTATTAAAATAATATTTCCAATAAATAATAAATCCAATAATTCCATTAAATAATAATATTTTAAAATAATAAATACGTCCATTTATAACAATTTTTTAAACGTTCAATTAAGCAAAATAAAATTACATAAATCTCAATATCGAAGGACTTTAAAATTATAATAATCCTCCTAGCCAGTTTTGGCCACGGTGGCCAATCTCGAAGGAGATCAGTCAGGTACGCAGGAGATATTATAGTGCATAAGTGCGTGCGCAATACACAGGTACACTCACTAGCTCAGCTCGAGAGTGAAGGACACTCTCATAGTCCGGTGAGACGGCAATCCGACATGACCGGAGAGAGATCAGGCGCAGGACCAACGGCTTTACGTGCTTTCCGAGGCACGGGTGTATCACACGGCCAACTTCCTGACTCCGAGTTGCGACTGAGAATTTTTTTAAGATGGAAAAACCCAGTCACAATGTTTTTTGGCTCGACCCGGGATTCGAACTCAGGACCTCAGCGCGCAAATCGTACTCGTAACGCGTACGCAATACAGCTACGCCACCGAGGCAGTCAAAAATTATACGATTTATTGCAAAGGTCTAGTTTTTGGGAGTACTATCCAAATATGAATAAAGTACCTTAGTTAGAATATTAAGCCCGTTTTTAGACATATCCTTTGTTACCTTATACTTAGAAAATAAAAGGTTTTGGCTTACATCTATTCATCAAATGATCTACTGGGAGATACTAGTTCATGGAAGTCAAGATAGTATTCAACAAATTCCAAACATTAAGGGCTACAAATGGCCATCCAGATAGTTCGCACAACTCATCTCGACTTGTATTTAATTAATTGAGCCATTATTTAACGTAGACTGCTTCAGTTTGGATGTTTAAAATGGATCGTTTTCTGGGAAATGTTAAAAATAATTGGAGGTTTAGAAATGCTGCTATCATTTTTATATGCAAAGGTTTGTACTCTAGAAATAAATTGGAATACCTAGGACCCAATTTGATCAAATTTGGCATGCAATCTTAGTTTAATAAAATATTATAGGCTATTATTAACCGTCTTCAAAAAAGGAGTTTCTGTTTTCGACCCGTATGTATGTAAGTTTATAAGGCCGCGATTTTCTCCTACACTACTGATCCGATTTGAATAGGGTTTTCGTTATGCAAGTGTATATTTTTTTAGTATCGCAGAAACTTACGTAGTAAGAAGTTTCTAGAGAAAAATTACTATAGCCGAGACGCGAACAAAATTAATTTCATTTTAAAAATGAGATTAAGTTATTAGCGTTAAGCTGTGATTTCGCAGAACGCAGCAGACGGCAACGGTAGGACGCATAGGACGTCACCTGCCACGCGTTATTTGCCGTTGTGTGCGGAATCGGTCTCGTACTATTTAATACTGCATACTAGTGCCGTCTGCCGTCGCAGCACATGCCGTCTGCCGTCTGCCGTCTGCCGCGACCTGCGTAATCACAGCTTTAAATCTCAAAAGGTGTACTAGTTGGATTACGTTTAATTATCAAGTTTCGCGAGTGTCAGGACGCAGGTGGCGGCGGCGTTTGACGGTTATTAAAAGTTTCACGGCGTATACTTCAAAGATGTGTAACTGAAGCTTTCTCCAACTGTTTGGATTAAATCATATTTAACTTTAAACAAAGCTAAAGTTGACCATTTGCGTTCAGTATTAAGGAATAGAATCGCTATTTATTTTTGTATTTAAGGCTTCATCATAGTTGATAGGCTATAAAAACATTTAAAAATTGCAATGCATACTTACTCCTCGATCTTAAAGGAAATCTCAAGAAAAAATGAGCGTCTCCCTCGGCAAACTTAGTAAGTATTAAAATGCGCACGAAGAATCGAGATGGACGTATCGGAAGTTTGTTTTGTGAATTACAGCGGTTTTTGTCCGCCAACCGAAAGAGGGTAACATTTTATTGCAGTACAATTTATACTTTGACCGCAATTTATTTGATTTAGAAGGCATATATTTACTGGTGGTAGGTCTCTCGTCTATGTAGGTACCACCGCAATGTCTATTTCTACCGCCTAATAGCAGTATGCACGCACTGTTGTGTTTCGGTTTGAAGGGCATTGTAGCCAGTGTAACTACTGAACATAATGAGCCTTAACATCTTATGTCTCAGGATGACGAGCTCAGTAGAATTCCAAACAGTACTTTGTAACTCAAGGTGCTGGATGATGTTGCTACTGTTTATGGGTGGTCGTATCGCTTACCATCAGGCATACGGCATGCTCGTCTCATCATTCAACGCATAAAAAAAAATGTTAGATTGGTTTGAAAATATATTCAATTTTAACTGAATTTGCGATACTCAAATATTTATATCTATAAAAAAAGTGTAAATGCCTTGTACATTCGCTAAGGACTTCCTAAACAAAAGACCCTTTTAAAACATTTTTAACACTGACCCTTCTTGAAAACAACTTAAACTTGTAAACGACTCTATAAAATAAAAATAACATTTTAACGCCTAGAATTATTAAACAAGCTGCAATAATTAGTTGGGTTCGTGGAGTTTCACAACAATTTCAATTAAGTCCATTTTGAGGAAAATTTTGGTGTTTTAGTAAACTGAAAGGTTAAACAACGACGTTAATATCAAGTAGCGATTTTTACACACGATTTCCTTACCGAACTTTGCTGTTTATAGCAGAATGAACATAATCAAGAAATGATAGTCGAATTTTATGATTTCTGGACTCTTTAGTAGGCCTGGTAGGTTTCTCGAATTCCAGAGTCATTCTACGTACAATTTTCTTTTTTTCATTTCGAAATTTAACTATTACCAGCCAGTATCCTCCTCAGTCCGGAGCCAAGAATTCTTAACCGGTTTTAATGATTTTTGGAATGGTTGACTGTTAGAGTAAATTAAACTTTCTGCTAAGTTCTGCTTAGTTTCTACTAAGTCTTGACTACACTGCAACAGAAAACTTGATAACTAGGTAAACGATAATGCTAATCATTAGTCTTTTCACCAATCACAAACACACATCCCATCATTGTCCTTTTTAATATTTTATTTTATTTTTTATATTGTTATTTTTTTATAAATTTTTCATGTTCATCTCTCACACTTCTTATAAGCCAAGGTGAAACAACGAAAATAAAAGAAAAATCCTCATGCGGCTCATTATTCAAGTTGTAATCTGTATTAAGGCAGCCCAAGATATAAGCGCAGCTTAGTTTGGGTGCCACTGGCAACTATTGCATATAAACTGTGTATTTTACTTGAAATAAATAAATTCATTCTTCGGGCTAGGAATTTATGCCCTAGAAAATAAGCTTGGTGAACGTTTGAAAGTGCGAAAAAATCTGCCTACCCCTTCAGTTTTTATATAAGTAAGTTCTTATATAATTTCCTACACAAAGAATTTTCATAGGGAAGCAATGCTGCATGATACACGATACATTTCTAACCCGACCTAAAAGAACGAAGTTATGAATAAATAACATTTCATTTCCAAAACGGCCATATTCGTTGTACATAGTACCGATAAATTCAGACCTCTAATCTAGACATCCATCCTGCGGACAGATGCTGACGGTACAAACCATGACCCCACTCGAGGGATAGTACCTACGTAAATCATATTTTTTACCCTCAATGTTTGCTGATTCCTTGCGCAATACAGTCTTGGATTCGTCCCAAATGAAAATTGGTACTAAATTGCTCCTTTTTTGTGAATATTCCCGATATCTAATTTCGATTTTGTTTCTAGTATATTTCTTTAGTCGCGAAATTGAATTCGCGCGGTATACGTTTTTTTATAAATTAGGATTGTATTTACCCGACTATTTTACTTTTCAATTTGTCGTTTGTGAATGTTTACTTGTAGGACTAGCGCGGAAAAAAAATAAATAAACAGTTATTTATTTAATAATGCATGATTATTGGAAATTAAACGAATAATGTCAGGAAAGAATGGTTAATACACTGACAAATGCAATGATTTCAATAATATGTCATCGACTGCCTCGGTGGCGTAGTTGTATTGCGTACGAGTTACGAGTACGATTTGCGCGCTGAGGTCCTGGGTTCGAATCCCGGGTCGGGCCAAAAAACATGTGACTGAGTTTTTCAATCTTAAAAAAATTACTCAGTCGCAGCTCAGAGTCAGGAAGTTGGCGGTGTGATACCCCCGTGACTCGGAAAGCACGTAAAGCCGTTGGTCCTGCGCCTGACCTCTCTCCGGTCATGTCGGATTACCGTCTCACCGGACTATGAGAGTGAAGGAATAGCGAGTGCACCTTGCACACACACTTGTGCACTATAATATCTCCTGCGTACCTGGCTGATCTCCGTTGAGATTGGCCGCCGTAGCCGATACTGGCTAGGAGGATTTCATATGTCATCGTAACATCGTTTCGAGTGGAATTTAATATATATACCTACTTGTGTAAATAAATAAAAAAGCAAAATTCTTTTTGGAAAACTAAAGATCTTTAGATTTACTGTTTATACGCACGCATACTCACGCCTTTTATACCCGAAGGGGTAGGCAGAGGCGCTACTAGTGGTGGTAGTGGGTGTTTATACCCAATAAACATAATATTATGAAAGAATATATCTTTGTTTAAATGGAACTAACAACCATTTTCGATATACGCAATAATGAAAAAAAAACCATTTAAATGTTATAAATTGGTAGATTTATTAATAATAAACCAGAAGATACACATTATAGTGTAAAAACAAGACTGGCGGTAGACAAATTTGACAAGCTAGCTCAAAGCTGATTCACATTGAGATAACGTTGGACTAATATCCAGATAGGCCGCTGATAAAGCTTCTCTGAATGTTATTGGGGCTTTAGCAAAACCAATTTAGTTTGAACCTATTATTAGGCTCGAATTTGCAAAGCGGATTGCCGGATGATTTTGTTACCATTGTTCTTGATTCACTAGTACAAATTAGTTTGTAAAGCAGCTAAGTTTAATGTACGAATATATATAGACAGAATTATGTAGATATTAATTATAATTAGTGTTAAGAGTTTTGAAAATATTTAGGTACTAAATTATGCTTTAAGTTCGTAATTTATGTGGGTCTTTTCGATGAGAGCGACGTCACGATGTACTAGATATTAACTCTTCGCAAAGTTCACTGCATTTTTATAACTTGGGGCGTGCCTTAGCTCAAGGTATCCTCTGTGTTTCAGCCAGGTACACTCGCGTAGTGAGAAAAATGCAGGTTCGATGTTAAGATCACACACAGAAGACACTGGGAAAGATTTAAGGAGCGTCCTGCAAACTCACTGACCGAAACCGTAGCGGCCGTACCATCTCAGCTAAAAACAGTTTTCAATAAGAATTAGGTAAAGTCTAGCCGAAATGGTGATTTTAGGAAATCTATATTCGAAAACTTTTTGAATTGTGACTACCGTTTTAACCCACTTTCGTTTGATTTATTTAAATGTACAGTTCCGACATGTGTACAAATTCTTGGACTAGTAATTCAAGCAACTGTTACTAAGGCACCTCTGATTATGATTTACAAAGCCGGCACCAGTCAACTAGTGTTCGCTTCGTTAGAAGTGTTTGTTTTGTTCGACTCAAGCGCCCTCTGTTCTTAGCAAACATACAATAACTGCCAAATGTAATGTTTGTTGTTTTTACAAGCGTGGAGAAAGTTTTCCATTGTTTCACTTCACGAATTCTGTGTTTCGGCTTTCATGTCGCCATTGATGGGTGTTTGTTAACTCTTGAAGTCTACGTATTGTTTTATTCAGTTACGAAGTTTGATTTACTTGATGAATTCAGCTACGAATTTTATACAATATGGGAATATTGTGCCTATATTGATTTTTATACCACTAGTGGGGCAATAATTATTTTCTAACTTTGATCGACCATTTTCTGGAAGGGAAAATGCTAACGCAAGCATTTGCTTTTTAACTTCTTAAGTATTATGAAATGAAGTCCAGGTACAAGGTACCTTCTTTTTCTTTTTTTATATATTGGCTAAGCGACCCAACTGCACCTGATAGTAAGCGGAGAAGAGTCTAGATAGAGGGTCAAGTGAAGAGCGATGATCATTCCTCGTCAGTCGACAATTATGCAGGCCTGTTTGAACTGGACATACACTGGTTGGTCCCGGAACGCGGCACACTTACGTGGACAACTAAGGCAGGTTTTAATACCTTGTGTACGGTGATCGCTATCCAGAGGAATACGAAATATATCACCACCTAATACGCATATGATGTAAAATTTTCAAGTATTTTTTTTTATTGCATTGAATGACGAGACGAGCATCCCATTTGCCTGACGGTAAGCGATACGATCACCCATAAACAGTAGAAACACCATCCAGCACCTTGAGTTACAAAGTACTGTGTGGCATTCCACAGCGCTCGTCATCCTGAGACATAAGATGTTAAGTTTCATTTTGTCCTGTAGTTACACTGGCTACAATGTCCTTCAAACCGAAACACAACAGTGCATCCACACTTCTGCTTCGCGGTAGAAATAGACATTGCGGTGGTACTCACCCAGACGGATAACGTACGAGAGTCATACCACCAGTGAGTAATTCGACAATAAACAAAATTATGAACTCACAATAAAAGAACAATTGCATTGTCTATATGTTTGAAATATTCGTCCTTAAGGTAGACCGTAATAAACTTTCTCATAAGTTGTATGAAGACAAACAAACTGACTTGTTATTAAAACTGCTAGTCGGTGGTGTGATTGCGGTGTGAATTGAGCTTGGCGACGCGCCACCAGTACTTCTGTTATACCATGATACGAACCCACACGGTTCTCGATAACACCATTCGGAATTAGAAATGAGATTTTTGCATGGTGACTAGGACAGCGTGGTGGAAGGTGGGGTAGGTGGAAAGGCCTAACCCCTCTCAGTAGTAGAGGAGGCCCGTGCTCAGCAGTGGGCAGTATATAACATAGAGCTGATGGCATTGCATTTCAATATGAATTGTCGATAATTTTATTTCATTATCAATATTAATTCGATAAAGAAATAAATTTATTACCGTACATGGTTTGGAGTAGGTGTAGTGTAGTCTAGTTTAAGTAATTATTAAGAATTTTTTATTTTTATTGACTTCGATGGCTGTATTCTATTTAGTGCCTTTATTAATAAATAAATCATCAAACTTTATGTTTTTGGTACGTATTATACTAAAATAAGTGGAATGAAGCGAGATCTTGAAAATGGGGAAATATCGTGATTATTTAACATTAGCAAATAGCTATCAGTAGTCTCGCATACCTTTAGAAATACGCTAACAATTGCTGAAAATTTACATAGGTAAAAGTTTGATTAAGCGACTGAGAGAAAATAATGCAAAACTGTTCCCATAGTAAGAGAATCTAACAGATGTCTATAGTGGACCGCAAATACAAGTTGATAACCTAGTAAGAGTAACATACTGACTTGGACCTCATAAACTATGTCTTATTATGCGTTTTGCTTTACTTTCACCGTAAGCTTGTATTGAATTTTAGAAATAAATAAATAGGTACAGAATATAGGCTTTGTTCCATTAAAATCGGATTTTGGAGTAATGTTAATGCCATCTTAGGATTGTATTTGGCATAGGCCTTGGGAGCGTAGTTGTATAACGGTACGACTGCAATGCTGAGGTCTCGGGTTCGATCTCCGGGTCGGGCAGTGATATTGGATTTTTTTACTCAGTATCAGTCCAGAGTCTGGAATTTGTGCCCGATATGGCGATAGGCTCGCCCCCTATCACATCATGGGGCGGAATACGCACGGCGAAAAGTGAGTGCACTAGTTGCCCCTCTGCCTACCCCTTCGGGGATAAAGTGCGTGAGTGTGTGTGTGTCATTTTAAGATATTTACAATTTACTTTAAAACTTTTGGTTATTTTTTTTCTAGGGGACAAACATCTTTCCGGGCGCAGGTGCTGGTAAAAAGCTATACTTAGAAGTTATATCTGCATTTTAATACGAGTAATTAGATATTGCGATTATTGCTACTACAATATCTATTTACACTTCCAAAGAACAAAATGAAGTAGAAAGTTTTTAGGTTATTACAATGAACAAAATTGGAATTCTTAAGTACTGAATTATGCAAGAACAATAAAAGAAGTTAATTCGAAAGAGCCTAACGCACAAAGTTTGCTTGCCTTGCCTTGAGTTTTCGCATTTTATTGTTAAATTTATAGCATGCAATATGAAAAAATAAAATCCTAAGTAAAATTGATGAAGCCCATTTTAAAAAGGAGAATTAACTTACGCAAATCAAGTTCTTTGGTAAATACGTACTTAATATTCTTTTAGGAGTAGTTAAGTATTCCTTGTAGTACAGTCTTCGAGAATTTTCTGGTTTTAGTAATCTGGTAGGTCCTTATATTTATATTTCCTTATTAGGTATCCTTATCCTTCTAAAAGCGAAAGGTCACTCATTCACTCATCACGAAATCTCAGAAACTACAAGTGCTATGAGTGTCAAATTTTACATGGGTTGCTTTTACTACGTAGGTGCTCACTAAGACGGGATTTTGCGAAATTCAAACTCTAAGGGAGTTAAAAGGGTTGGCAAAATTTGTATGTGATATACTCAAAAAGTACCGAACAGATTTCGATGAAATTCGGTATGGGGATAGCTCGAGAGCCTGTAAAAGTTTTAAGCTACTTTTTATCGTGGGAAAATGTATAGCGGCACTTTTATCCAGGTAAAACTCATACGTGCGGCAAGCCGTGGGCAAAAGCTAGTTTATGATGAAACAAATCCACAAAAATTACATAGTTCATAGACACGAACAGCTCTAACATACAGAGTGATAGTATGTCATGGTCTAAGACTCATCTGGCAACAAGCTCTGATACCTACGAATAATCCATAACATCTAACTAGACTAGAGATCAGCTCAGTGAGTCACATATAACCCGCCGAGGAGAGAAGTTATGCATATGTTAATCTTGCAATTTATTAATTATAGATTATATCTACGGAAATAAGAAGAGATGCTAATATATTTCTATCTGAATTTTATACAAGTTCATGTCGTTTTTATTATTTCACTAATAGCAGCCTGGAAGATAATGAATTATTTGTATACTACTGGCATTGATGTATTAAAAAACCACTGCTGGTATCAAAATTCTTACTAGCTTGTTTAAGTCATTTATTTTCAGCAAATTGTCTTCCAAAATATAAATACAGTTTTATTTTCATCTGGTACACATAATATCCAGCCGCTGTTTAATTTAACATAAATTCTACCAAACAATTCTAAAGAAAAATATTGAAAGGACGAATACCCGAACAGTTTTTCATTAAAATTTCCGAACGAAATCTCAGAATCAAAAAGTCATTAAGACGAAAAAAAAATATGTTGATTTATATGCTTGTATCCTTTGATATTTTTAAAAGTAATTTATATTTTGATTTCATTTTCTACTTTTTAATAACATTTTAAAAGTTAAATTTTTCGACTAGTATAGGCTTAAACACTACGTTAAAGGCGGGTGAAAAGGCAAATCCTCATGCACACATTTATAAAAAACTGTAGTAGTGTTCACAAAACAGGAAAGTGTTTAAAACAGTAGGTATAGTATGTATTGTACTTTCTATGTATACTGCGTCCAACCATTTATTTAACTTTTAGCATATGCACGCCTATGAAATTTTATAATTATTGACAATACATACATACATATACACTCACGCCTGTTATCCCCGAAGGGGTAGGCAGAGGCGCAACTAGTGCACCCACTTTTCGCCATTATTCCGTCCCATGATGTGATAGGGGGCGAGCCTTTCGCCATATCGGGCACAAATTCCAGACTCCGAGCTGATACTAAATAGAAAAACTCAATTTGCCCGACCCGGGGATCGAACCCGAGACCTCAGCTTTGCAGTCGTACTGTAATACAACTACGCCACCGAGGCAGTCTTATTTACAACTTTTAATTATTTATTATATTATTAATTTTAATTATTGACAAGGAATGGAAAATATAATAATTGACTAAGTACTTCAATGAAGCCATTTTTTCTTTTCCATGGTGAGGGTATTGTTGTGTTCTTCAGCTCCGATATTAGTTATATTATCGATCGATATTCGTTAAGCCCACTGATTGTGTAACAAATATTTTTAAAACTTTTTCATTGAAAAATAAAATTTAGCAGTGTAAATTAAATATTATCTTTTTATATGTGTGTAAATATATTTTAAGGAATAAAATAAACTATTAAAGTTGAATATTGACAAAAGTTACGTTGGATTTAGAATATATACGTACAGAATAAATTTATTAACAGAAAATATACACATTTAAACGCTTAGGTATGTTTATAGAATAATAACAAGTATTGAGCAAAAATAACATAGCAATGTGTTTCGTCGAGCAAAACTTCTTAACAAATTAAATCGATTGTTACAAGAAATCGAATCGGTAACGCATTAGTACATCCCCAATTGATTAGAAACAGAACTGTCAAAAGTTAAATAAATGGTTTGATGGAGTATAGTAGCTGATGTGATAAGGGGCGAGACTATCGCCACGAAGATAGGAACGCGGTCCGGCCACCGCCAGTCTCTATATCGCGACCGTTATACGACTCTGTCTGAGAAGTCACCACTCGGATCAAGGCACTCAAACGTAGGAAAGCCCCCGGGGGCGATCTAATCCCTACTCGTATGATTAAGATGCTCCCGGAGCATCTAGTTCAAATCCTAACATCCATTTATGACGCCGCGTTTCGTAACTGCCTCTTCCCAGAGGTCTGGAAAGAGGCAGTTGTGATAGGTATCCACAAACCGGGGAAACCCGCCTTCGAACCCTCCTCTTATAGGCCCATCAGTCTGCTCAGTACTCTGGGCAAAATCTACGAGCGGATCGTCCTCGACCGCCTCAAAATAGTAGCCCACAACCAAAATTTGACCCCTCCCGAACAGTTTGGCTTTCGCGCTAGACACAGTTGTGTCAATCAGGTGCTCCGCATCACGGAGTACGTCCACGAACAATTCCGTAAAGGAATGCCTACCGGTGCTATTTTCTTCGATATCGAAAAAGCATTCGACAGGGTGTGGCACAACGGCTTGCTTTTCAAGCTGTACACTCTCAACGTGCCCACACAGCTCGTGCACATCATACGAGATTTCCTGTCGAAACGCGGTTTCAGATATCGCGTGGAGGGAACTCTCTCTTCCTGACACACCGTCACGGCCGGAGTCCCGCAAGGCTCCGCCCTGTCCCCTTTTCTATTCTCGCTGTACACGAGCGACATCCCCAGACCACAAAACGCCCATCTGGCACTATTCGCGGATGATACCGCAATCTACGCTTCACGTAGAGACCCCGACGAAGTGGTGCGCACTTTGCAAACCGCCGCCGACGAACTCGGCGAGTGGTTCCGCAAATGGCGAATCACCGTCAATCCCACCAAAAGCCAGGCTATCCTTTTCACTCGGAAAAGGAAAGTCCATGTCCCTCACTTTTCAGTCCGCATGTCCGACCAGGTAATCCCCTGGAAGGGCAAAGCCAAATACTTAGTAGTAACCCTTGATCAGAGGTTGACCTTCATCCCACACGTAAATGCGGTACGCGCGCGAGCCGCATTCGCGATGAGCCAGCTCCACTGGCTCTTAAACAAAAATAGTAAAATGTCAATCCGCAACAAGATTAGGATCTTCAAAACATGCATCCGTCCGATAATGACATACGCGTCGCCCGTATTCGCTCATTTACCGCCCCGTCGCCTTCAGCGAATGCAGGTGCTTCAAAATCGATTCTTACGCCATGCACTTGGTGCCCCGTGGTACGTTCGCAATCGCAACCTCCACGTGGACACCAATATGCCGACCATCAGGCACTTTATGCAGTGCGCCAGCAGACGCTATTTCGACAGGGCGGTAAACCACCCGAACACGCTTATCCGTAAAGCGTCTATATATACTCCATTTGATCGCGCCAAATGGAGACGACCGCGTTCAGTTCTGACAGATCCAGAGGACGAAATCACTCTGGCTTTACGCGAAAAGACCGAGCATCTAAAGCTCCTACACTCTACAAGACCGCTGTACCGTCCTCGCCGTCGAGGACCTCGTCGCGTTCCCCATCACCCTGCCCTCTCTTAGCAGTTCCGGCCCGCGTGCCGAAGACTACGATCAACACGTTAAATAGGATAAGGTTAAAACCATCTTCCCCAAACGTTGATGTCTTATCCTCTCAGTGGCCGTCCTGAGCCGAGGTTCGTGACCCGTTAGTGGGTCGCCCTCAGCGTGGTCGCTTAATTTAAGGGTTGCGAGCGCCTTCTGCGCTCACCCACAAGACCGGTGTGCTTGTATAAGCCGACTCTCGTCAGGCTAACAAGAGAGTCAGGGACAAAAAAAAAAAAAAAAAAACTATCGCCACATCGGGCACAAATTTCAGACTCCGGGCTAATACTGAATAGAAAAACCCAATATCAGTTTTCCCGACCCGGAAATCGAACCCGAGACCTCATCATTGCATTCGTAACGTGATACAACTACGCCACCGAGGCAGTCATTTTTTGTACCACTGATTTTTATACAAGAGTAGGGATAATTTGAAAGCGTATCAAATATTTTGAATTATTATGTAATACAAATTCTATTTTTAATTACAGATAATTTATATAAAATATTATCACAGATATCACTAGATAACTTAGTATTACGTTCACCGATAAGGTCTTAAGATAAAATATTCATCTTGAAACCATTGATTTAATGTTTTTCATCAATGCTTGAAACATACTATTGTCAAACATATGCATTCTTTCACCGTCTCAAAGTATTGCTCCCGTTTAGCTTGTTCAATTTTTAATTATAGACATCCTCAACCCGTTATTTTTGTACCAGTAGTTGCAACACAAAGACGGATTTACAAAAACGAATGAATGTTCTTGTTCGGAACTATTTCAATCTGTTCAACTAGCCCTCGAACTTACTTGGATTCTTATTTGCACTTGCAGGAACTGCATCCTGGTAAATTTTATTGTCAGCTGGCTATATTCTGTAGTAATCGATATTTTATGCACCAGAGCAGTGATGGAATTAGTTATTTTGCAGCAAGAACTAGCCATTTTTCGATATCGGTCAGCAACATTTTTTTTAGTCTTAGTTTTTAAATGTCTTCTCTACATTTTGTAGCGTTTCTAAGAAATTTATTTTTTGAATACAAATGCAAAATTTTGACTAAATCTAGAAACTTTTTATGATGCATTTAGCTACATAACACAGACAACTTTGCATCTGAGTCATGAAATGACCAAATTGCCACAAAAAGAACTAGTACCAGAATTTTTAATAACAAAGTAATAAACTACCATAATTATGGTTAATACCAGCCTTGTATTACTGCCCACTGCTGGTCGCGGGCCTCCTCTACTTCTGAGCGGGTCAAAGTACCGTAAAGCACTTTACTATACAATACTAAGATACGTATACTCAACATCCTAAGACATTAAATGCTAAGTGTTATAATACTTACACTAATATCTTGAGTGTTTTATTAGTAAGAACTTTGGTACCGAGTGCTAAGAAATAACCACCATCAAGTCATAACTCTAATCGTATCGATGTTCAGCGCTCTTTGAGGTTGCTAAGCTACAGACCATCCCACTGACTGCATGAACGTCACTTCTGTTTAGGATATTGGTGACCTATTCATGTTGATTACTCTGACTAGAGTTTTGGCTACAAACCGACTCTAGCTACGATCAAAATTGTTCAGTTGTAGAGAATAGTTTAATTATTATTATACGTGTTACTTGTGACTTCACTCGTTCGAAAATTCCCTCCCAATTTACCAACTACAAAAACAATATCATTGTAGCGATCCGCCATCTAATAGGTCGTGGAAAAGTCTTTTCGCATATGGTATGTATAAACTATGTTGTAACAAAAACTCTTTGGCTATTTGTATCTGGCTGGTTTTGATAACATTAAAAAGGTTAAATTAAAAAAAAATAAACGCTTTCAGCTATTTTTCGTTTATATATCTCTTTCTGTCTAATCGCGTGCACCTAATGATCGGGTAAAAATAAAAAATAAATTTTACTAAATTTGAATAAATAAATAAATGGTCTAAATAAGTAAAAAATGTATTTTATTGAAAAAAGAACGTGGGGTGCTTTTTAAGATATTGTAAAAATGATAATCCTTCCAATCATATCTGCCAATAAAATATTTATAACTATTGATACCATGCACGCGACGCTTATTTCAGTCATCATGTTCAAAGTTACCGTTGCATACATACATCTGAAGTTAAGTAATGAAAAGTGCGTTAAAAGTAACCCATATGTAAACCAGGACAAAGTCTATCTGTAAAATAACACTTTCTATTAAGTTATTTTAAGTTTCGAACAAAATATATATAAATAAAAAGTAACTTTAAATTTACACGCCCTAATGCCACTATGACTGCTCTAGGAGAATTCCTCGCAGCAGCAACATTACACTTTCAGACTGAAATACACTTACAAACACACCGTATTCGCACAAAACTACAAAATGATCAAAAATGGAATACTACAACCCAGATTTTTGGCGAAAGTCTTCGTAATTCATTGATGACTATTAGCACGATGTACGATACATAGACAAATATGTGGTTTCATTTAGTACCGCAATGGAAAAATGACCCTGTATAAACCTGTCCAGCATACATGCTCCTATTACATGAAAACCTAACCCAACAACACTAGCTAAATGTAGGTGTGTTACATCTCAGACTACCCCTAAGAGAGGCATCATACTACTATGAAAAATTAATATAAAATACATAAAAGTCGAAAGAGTCCTTGATCCTTAAAGACATTTGTAAAACTATTCGACATATTATCGTATGTCTAGTAATCCTAGATACTAGTTGATGTCAAAGGAACGCAAGCGTGTTGAACTGTCGACTCAATTCAGCTAATTTGTAGAACGTTTGATATCAGCGAATGTTCGCTCCAGTTGTCGACGCGGTAACAGACAGGATTCGGATGGAGAAAGTTCCTGTGAAATTCACAATGATTTAACTAATGGTTTTGATGTACCCAATTTGTGTTAAAGTTTCGACAATTGTCACAAAATTGTATTATGGATATGTTACTTCCTTTGTCTTGGCGCCGTTCATAGGGACTGTGCGGTCTTGGGTTCGATTTTGGTCGATTTGTAGAATTATTTCGTAAGTTGTCCGGAATTAGAACCTCCAGAGTTGAGGTCAAACAGGCGGCCGTACGAAACTGAAAACTAAGGTCATTTGATTATTGTAACATGCACGTTGCTATTGCAAAAAATATGTTGCAGCCACATTGGTGTGGGATAAGATTAGGTAGACATTGAAGGAGGCCTAACCCCTCTCAGTAGTAGAGGAGGCCCGTGCTCAGCAGTGAGCAGTATATAATAGAGGGCTGATTGCATTGTATTGGAGATATTATAAATTATAATCGTATATTAAAACCTTCCCTGAAAAATATACATTTAAATAACGAAAACCCCATCCAAATCGGATCAGTAGTTTTTGAGATAATCGCGGCCATACAAACTTTCATACGAGTCTAATACAGAACCCCCTTTTTGAAGTCCGTGAAAAAGCAAACAGGCGTGTAAATTCGTATAAATCTTGTCAATGAATGCGTCCTTAGCGACATGTATTTCTTAAAAGAAGGTAAAAGAGTACTTTCCACACCGCGGGCAGTAGTATGGTTGTGGTCCAAGATTTCCAATGACCAGAATCGACGGTAGTCTCCTGCCAATTGGATCAATATACGTACTACGATTACCATAAAAAGTTAAATAAATTATCTCAGTCGACTCTACATCTAAATAACTAAACACCTTTTTAAATCATAGTTTCTAAGTACAAAAATAAAAGAAAAATATAAATTTAGTTTTACAAAACACCACTCAATTCAATCATATCCAATACTGCTACGAAAACAAAGATCTAAGACCCAAGTTCTAAATCAATTATTCGGACGTCCATGGAATAATATGAATTCAGAGCAAAAGGTTAAACGTTTGCAGAAAGCCCGTGTATTAAAGAGAATAGCTTAGAATTTTTACGAGGGACGGGACTTGGTATTGAATCCCATTTTCTGTCCACGCATTCCGAGTGAGGCATGCATGGCGCCGTTTGACTAAAACAATTTGATTTTGTATTTAATATGACCGTTTCGCTTATACGTCTTGTAGATTTGATCCTCAAATGAGTACAGGTTTTTAACACGTTTTATTTCATATTAAATCGTTTTTTATGGCATTGAACGACGAGACGAGCATGCCATTCGCCTGATGGTAAGCGATACGACCACCCATAAACAGTAGTAACATCATACAGCACCTTGATTTACAAAGTACTGTGTGTGTGGCATTCCACTGCGCTCGTCGTCCTGAGACATAAGATGTCAAGCCTCATAATCTCATTATGTTCAGTAGTTACACTGGCTACAATGTCCTTCAAACCCAAACACAACAGTGCATGCACACTGCTGCTTAGCGGTAGAAACAGACATTGAGCTGGTACCTACCCAGACGGACTCTTACGTATTAGAGACCTACCACCAGTACTGTGCTTTTAGTGAATCTTTGGAAACGCATAAGTGTTGAATTAAACATAAAAAAGAAAACTAAGGGAATATAGTAAACAATATTTAAACTCTAGGTAATACTGGACTATCTCAGTGGCGTAGTTGTATTATATGGCGTAAGACTACTGGACGGAGGTCTCGGTTTCGAATCCCAACTCACACAAAGTGATTTTGCGTTTTCCCGCTCAATATCTCGCTGAAATTTGAAAAGTGTCCGATATGGCGATAGGCTCGACCCATCTCACATAATGGAATTACACATAGCGAAAAATAGGTCTACTAGGTACGCTCCTGTTGGGTGCGTGCCTACCCCTTATTAAAGACGTGAGCATGTAATTATGGATAATTTATCTATATTTCTATACTAATATTACAAAGAAGAAAGATTTGATTTTTTGTTTGCTTGTTTGTTATGGATAAACTCAAAAAATACTGGTCCTGATGATTTTTGAAATTCTTTCACCAATATCAAGCTACATTATAGTGACATTACTTTATATCTATCTAAAGCTATCGTCTTTTATCATATTTATAAACAAATGTATCAACACGACGATCTACATTCGAAGGGAAAAATTATGTAAGTAATACACGAACAATTTCTTAGCGTTCGATCCTTCTATGTAAGTCGTGGCCGAGACCCCGACGTTAAAGAAGTTATGGAAATAAAATTATTTCCCGCTTTATTTGTTCACGTTCCATTGTTGGGTGGACGAAACCTTCTCCTTAAATATTTGTCAATTCAAGGAGAGGACGTTAGACTTAAAATTAACTTGATTTTTGTTATTTTTGTTTCATTTAAATCAGTTAAGTCAATCAGTCAGTCAATCGTTTATAGAATTAACTTTATGGTGCTTATATTTTTTCAGCTTTGATATTTCAAATAGGTACTTAAAAAAATCGTCTGTATTAGAAAAAAAATTTGGTGTTTTGGTTATTTGTCAGAAGTTATGAAAGAAACTGTTGGATAAATTTATATGAAATTTAGCATAAAAAATCAAGTCCCAGATTGACGCTATTTTTCATCCTCGAAAATTGCTACTTTTAATCAAAGGCCTTTCCCGCGGCAGGTGTTGCGTAGAAAATCTAGTAGTACAATTTCATGAAGAACTTTTGTGTAATGAGCCATAAAAACAAAGGAAGATGATTATTTATTTTTATTGATTGCAATCAGACAAACGTCACGATATATTTTTTTTAATTTTTTTTTATATTTTTTTATAAGGGAAAATAAATAATTATTCACTTCATATAGGATACTCAGTATGATAAACAAAGTAAAAGTAAAAATTTACGTTATTTCAGAAAAGATAGTCACTTTCACATTTTGAAATAATTTATCATCATCAGGATTCATCCCTAAATATTCGCGCGGCGGTATGAGTGATTTTTTTATGGCTACAAACACTGTGTTGTTGTGCTACGCCAACGACAATAAAATTAGGGAAACATATATGATATCTCAATCACTAGAAACACGGCGCAAGAATAACAGACATAGAAAAGACGATTTTAATTTTAAATTTGGAAAAGTTTATCGAATAGTAATGGAACGGTGGCCAGTAGCTTCTTTGGCAAAACAGAAAAATAGCTCAAAGGAGTTTATTGGCGTTTTTCTGTTTCAGTATACGTAAAAGTTTTTCTCAGGATTATCACAAGGGTAGAAGTTCATGTCTCGGGATTAATACATAGGCTACTTTTTACATACATATACATATATATACACTCACGCCTGTTATCCCCGAAGGGGTAGGCAGAGGCGCAACTAGTGCACCCACTTTTCGCCATTATTCCGTCCCATGATGTGATAGGGGGCGAGCCTATCGCCATATCGGGCACAAATTCCAGACTCCGAGCTGATCCTGAATAGAAAAACTCAATATCACTTTGCCCGACCCGGGGATCGAACCCGAGACCTCAGCTTTGCAGTCGTACTGTAATACAACTACGCCACCGAGGCAGTCATTCAGGCTACTTTTTATCTCGGGAAAATATAAAGCGGGACTTTTATCTTGGTAAAACTTTTTAACGCGGGCGGAGCCGTGCGCAAAAGCTAGTAGGCTATATATTAACTCGTGAAGCGAAATCTTTGTACGCCTTTTTAACCACATTGCGTGAATGTAGAAATGTGAGATATGGCATAATTAAGTTGGTATTATAGAGAATATTATATTCTCATATATTATAAGAGACCGACTGGGTGGGTGCCACCGTAATTTCTATTTCTACCGTGAACCAGCAGTGTACAGGCACTGTTGTGTTTCGGTTTGAAGGACATTGTAGCCAGTGTAACTACTGGACATATCTGAGACTTAACTTCTTACGTCTCAGGATGTGGAGCGCAGTGGAATACTACACAGTACTTTGTAACTCAACGTGTTGGATGGTGTTGCTACTGTTTATGGGTGGTTGTATCGCTTACCATCAGGCGAACGGCATGCTCCTCTTGTCATTCTAAGCAATAACAAAAAAAAGAGAGGGGAGTGTAGGAAAATAAAACTTATGTATAACATCTACTTCAAATATATTTTATTCGACGGTTGTATTTCGACCACTGGACGACTAGTAGTAATAAATTGGCGGAAAGATTTAGAATAGCATATTACAGACTCTATTCCAATCAAATATTTTCTATAACAGGAATAACATTACAAGGATAGACTCTATAGTATAACTCACCGACACTATTTATGTTACGAGAATGTAAGATCTATTCACGCAGAGATAATACTTAGATACACCGATGTATAAAATATTTATAAAGGTTCTTTGGATGAGAATCGCTACTATAGGCGCAATTGTGAATCAATAAAATGAAATCTTTGTGATTAGATGGCTCATTGACCAACCTGGATCTCATTGCCAAAAGAATGAGCAAATAGAACGTTGATCGTATAAAATAAATTAAAACAATCCTTTCGCCAATATCTCTGAAATAAGTGTTTTGTGTTACAATACTCAGCATAAATATTACACATTATCCATAGACACAGAGAGATTCTGAAGTCAGCAACAAAACGTCACATAGGTGTGAGTGACTGAGACAACGCTCTACAAAGCCGCGTCTAATCGGTAGTCTTTTTCTAGATGTTTGATATTTTCTGTCGAGTAATGTACACAACCCTTGTAACATGGGACTTCATATAGCTGGCGATATAGGGTTGGCACACCTCTTACCTGTCCTTAAAAGGGTAAAGGTAACTACTGTGCACAGTCTTTGCCGCATCCACTAAATATTATTTTATAGTTAACGCGGTAAGTAATGGCTTAACATTATTTTTATTTGGGCGAAGTAGCCATCCACACGTACCATTGGGGTTTAAGTGTTTAAGAAAAATATACCGATTAATGGAGTAGGTATACACAATTATTTAACTCTACCTTGTGTGCGAAAATTATCCGCGGGAACACTCTTGCGTAAAATGAACTCTCTGAAAAGTCTACTTGTTTTGCCGTTCACAACAGATGGTCAAATATTAGTACCGAATTTCTTTTTGGTATAATCTAGGTAATTTATTGTATAAACAATGAATTCGCTATAAGAATTCCGAGAGTAGTTATATGAAGTCTGCCAACTCGCACTACGCCAGAGTAGTGGACCTTACCCTCTTAGTAATAGAGGCTTGTGCCCAGCTGTGGGTTAGTATAATATAACAGTGATTTTATTATGGTACAAAATCGGTACGTTGATTTTAAACATCTTGTATAAAAATAAAAACGCAATAAAAAACGAGAAAAATTAATATAGTTCGCAGCACATAACTCACTGTTGACAAATATTAAAGTACGACGGTGCGCAGAGTGTCCATAGTCCATACTTCCGACTTATTAGGGATTTGTCTAGTTACTAGACTCTAGTAGCATCGTGGAAGATTTAAATTATTTTTTTACTTAAGATTATGATATGGTTAAGATTATAAGAGGATTAGATACATTTGAGTTTATGGTAATAAAAATGCTTATAAAATTAATCCAATATGACTAGTTAAAACATATTCATTGGCCTAATACATATATTGTAGATGATTTAAACAGCGTCAACTGTTGGAGGTTCTTCTGAGACACTTTTTTTGATGACTGTAGAGACCAACAGTGTTGGTTTCCACCCAGCTTAGAAGCTATGGTGTGTGAAGTGTCCTCTCCACAATTGGACGCTGAATCACCCGGGACGCGATTTAGGTAGCGCAGGCATGCCCTGTACCTACGCCACCCTCTTGACCTAACCGCAGTACCCACAGGAACGATGAGTCGATACGTGTGGTGCCGGGTCGGCTGCAGGAACTGGCTCGTGCCTTACGGAGATACCGTTCCGGGTTTGTGTCAAGTTTTTCTTCTTTAAGCACTTATTATGAGCAGATGAAGTTGTGCGTGTGTAACATAATATTTTTTGCGTCTAAATTAAAATTATTATAATATTTATTATGACAATATTTTTATGTTTTTAGGAACACCGTCAACACACAAATCTCTTGGGTTTTTGCTATGTCCGGCGGCAATTTCAATGATAGTCACCCTAATTGCGAATGAAGCTGTCGTCCAGTTATTACACACTTAATTAACAAGTCAAAAAGTGATTGTGCGATTTATTCACACCAGTAGGAGTTTACGTGATAAATGGATGTGCTTACGTTTTTGTAGCGTTTCATGTTTGACTAGTAATTTCTCCTGACTCCGTCTATATCCGTCAATTTACAATGCTGGTCTTCGTCTTTGTTTGGGTTTCTGCATTTACTTATTATCCAAAGATCTTTAAAAATTGTCACATTTATCATATTAGCAAGACCGACTTCACCACAATTTCATAAAGTACCTTATAACCTATTCAGAAGTTATCCGTTATATAAAATACAACTTTTGGTTTCACAGGTCTCGAATAGAAACATCTGTCAAAAAAGTCGTTAGTAATCTGTTAGATTTATTTTTTGGATAGCGTTATAAGTCAGATGGTTATCTGGAACTTTATCAGGAACTGGTTAAATCGACTCCTAAAACCTTTCGGGGAGGCCTATGTTCAGCATTGGACTCCCAAGGTTTCAAAAAGAAGAAGAAGATGCGTCGCTTACCTGGATCCTCGCGTATAAAAACAATTTTACCATATCGTTTAGCAAATAAGCTTTATGAAGTGAAAAATCCCGCCATTATAATCCCCCGACGTTTACTCTGGCATTGAATAATTTATTTTATGGCCATGATCCCGGAGCCAACTGCAAATAACTCAAACACCAACCAAGTTGACATAAACGTTTACAGTCAGAAGCATAATTAGCCGAACAAGATTAAAATTTCTAATCTATACTAATATTATAAAGCTGAAGAGTTTGTTTGTTTGAACGCGCTAATCTCAGGAACTACTGAACCGATTTTGAAAATTCTTTCACTAATAGGAAGCTACATAACTCCTGAGTGCTATAGGCTACGTTTTATCCCGGGAAAATATTTTCGTCCCGGAAAAACTTTTTCACGCGGGCGGAGCCGTGAGCACTACTAGTCGCCTTTATACGCGTTAAGTTAAACTGCAACATTTTTTTTCTTCGTTTAAAGTATAGTGAGTCTCTGTCATTTTATTTTTGTGAAGAGAAAATATAACATTAGTAAGAACACAAAAATGTAGGCAATTTGAAATTTTGAATTTGTTAATTTGCTGCTCACTGTACATCAAATTTAGCCAGTTTTGCTAACAAAAGAGGGACTGTACGACGGCCATTTTATTTAGTATAATACATTTTGGAGGTAGGGTTGTGAGGTGCATCATTATTGTATATGTATTAATTCATTTAATTTATACATAACATAGCCTCCGATTAGCGGCGATAGTCTAGTTGGGAATGGAATGAACTGCCGACACGAATGTCCTCAGGTTCAAAACCCAAGGACACACACCTCTGACTTTTCTAAAAACTTATGTGTGTATTCTTTGTGAATTATCGCTCGCTTTAGTGGTGAAGGATAACATCGTGCGGAAACCTGCATACTTGAGAAGTTCTCTGAATTTCGAAGGTGTGTAAAGTCTGTCAGCCCGCACTAGGCAAGCGTGGCGGAATAAGGCCTACGCCCTCTTAGTAGTAGAGGAGGCCCGTGCTCAGCAGTGGGCAGTATATAATACAGGGCTGGTGTGATATGGTGGTATGGTATCGCCGCCGAAGCTGTAAAAACACCAAGGAACGTATTAATAAATGCAGCTCAGTTTCAAATTAAATCTATAAAATTAAGGTCAGCATCCTAATATGGCCGCTATTTAATAAACCCATATTAACATAAGCTCAAATGACATCTTAAGTTCAATATGTGACAGATGTTGACAGCTAAGTTTTGTTTTAGTACCAGCGCTTACCTGAGACTTAGCTCCTAAATGACAGCTTAAGCTTTGGTTTATTATAGTTTAACACAGTAAATGTCTACTTGACATTTGACTTAAACGTAAAATTGATTTTTTAATACCGCCCTTAGTTAAATATACAACACACTCACGCATTTCATTCCCGAACAGGTAGGCAGAGGCCCAACTATTGTACCTATTTTTCGCTATGCTGATTCGTATGACGTGTGACTATCACCATAACGAGTACAAAATCCAGAAATGGGCTGATGCTGGGTAGAAAAACCCAATATCACTTTACTCGGTCCGGCAATCGAACTTGAAGCAGCGCGATTGTGCAACCAATCTACCGCACCTTTAGAACGAAAACGACGCAATTAAAAAAATAGAAAATTGTGTTATCATTTTTAAATGACGAAAAACTAGTCCCTTATTTATAAAAATATAATAAAAAAGGATATAACAGTTTTGTCCTTTTATTGCTTGAACATGACTGTGTTTTGTATTATTGTATTGAGAAATTCGTTTTAAGTAATTTTATGACGATAACTCATTTTTCTATCTTTTTGAATTGTGTCGTTTTCATCCTAAAGGTGCGATTTAATCTTAGTAAAATTACAATCAGTAATAGTAGTAGATGAGCTGATAGCAACCGTAAGTGCTACGCACTTAAACCGTGGCTTGCTGAATTAACTTTTGTATATTCACGCAGTACAATAGACTAGAACCTCATATTAGGAATCTTATTAAGCAAGAACAATAACCCTAGCGTCTAAATTCTAGGACACACGTTTTTATCTACGTCGGAATACAAAAGATGTTGAATTAGAATTTTAATTGGACGATCGCTTTAATTTTTCGTCGACTTTATTTAGTGGGCCGGCGTAATTCTGGCGAGTGGCAAGGGATAAAGTTGTAGTCATTGTTTTGGACAACTGAACATTTCTACTATCGTTTTTAGAAAATTACTGACATGTAAAAAAAGAAGAAAATCCAAACGCCTGTTATACAATGTAATGATATTATATATTGGAAGGTGGACAGATGACTTGATAAAGGTCGCAGGAACGCGCTGGATGCGGGCCGCTTTTGACAGGCCCGTCTGGAAATCTTTGGGGGAGGCCTATGTTCAGCAATGGACGTCGTGTGTCTGATGATTATTTATTTATTTATTTGACACTTTGTACACTGGTATAGTACAGGCGGACTTAATGCCTAAAGGCATTTTCTCCCAGTCGACCTTAAGGTGGTGCTGATTAGAAGGTGAATCGAATTGAAGGTGGTGATTATGATGAATGTAAGCTATGGATACTGTCTCATAGCTGGGCACGGGCCTGCTTTAAGGGGGTTTAGATAGTTCACGCTGGGCTAGTGTGGATTGTCAGACTTCACACACCTTCGAAAATCATCCGACGAATTCCACTGCCTCTGGCGTAGTTGTATTACAGTACGACTGCAAAGCTGAGGTCTCGGGCTCGATCCCCGGGTTGGGCAAAGTGATACTGAGTTTTTCTATTCAGTATCAGCCCGGAGTCTGGAATTTGTGGCTACATCATGGGACGGGTGCATTAGTTGCGCTTCTGTCTACCCCTTCGGGGATAACAGGCGTGTGTGTGTGAATTCCAGTGAGTGGACTTCCTCACGGTTTTCTGTGCCGTTAAAGCAAGCTACAAAACAACCAACACCTTCACAAAATATCTCCTCAATTCCTAAAAATCACAAAACAAGAACATGTATGCAGTAATAAAAAATATGGAGCTAATGTACGTATAATTTTTCAAAAGAAAAGGCCGAAACCGCCAAAAGGGTACGTTGAATTATCCCAACTTTTTACATGTAGCGTAAAATTGGAGTGGTCTCATTAGATGTCGGCCATTTATTCAGCATTCGCTAGAGTTTATAATACTCATACATATATACACATTCACGGCCTTTATCCCCGAAGGGGTAGGCAGAGACGCAATTAGTGCACCCACTTTTCACCATGCGTATTCCGTCCCATGATATGATAGGGGGCGAGCCTATCGCCATATCGGGCACAAATTCCAGACTCCGGGCTAAAGTTGAGTACAAAAACCCATTATCACTTTGCCCGACCTGGGGATCGAACCCGAGACCTCAGCATTACAGTCGTACCGTAATACAATTACGCCACCTGACTACAATGAAACCTGAGATTTAATATAAAATCTGAACCGATTTTTTTGAACTTTATATGGCCGCTGTGAGTATCGACCTATTTGACTTCAGTTGTGAATATTTTCTTCAAATGGAAAATATTATTAGGACCTACTTTAAAGTAATAAATACCGTGTATAGAATTAAAACATTAGCCGAGTAAGGCTCGGTCACCCAGGTACTAATATGGTATAATGACAATTAGATGATTATAATATGTATGTGGACAGACGACTTGATAAAAGTCGCAGGAACGCATTGGATACAGAGCCCTATTTGACTGGGCCATCTGGAAATCTTCGGGGGAGGCCTATGTTCAGCAGTGGACGTCGTGTAGCTGATGATGATAATGATGATGAATATATTCGTAACTTTTACTCGCAGGTCGTCCCGCGTCGGAGGAAGCCCGCAGCCGTCCCTAATGCACCGAAGATGGCCACCACGGAGTTTTAGTTGGTATGACGTGTGGTGTACATAGGTTAGGGACTCGGCCCGGCGGTCGCCCGATGTTTTCCATCTCTCCGGGCGGCTCAACATCGGGTCGTAAGGCACGGTGAACCCAACATAACCGCTCAGTCGTTCCCCTTGAACACTGGGCGGTAGTAATAAGTCACTTTCTCCGCGTCAACAAAAAAAAAAATGGTCGTCCCGCGTGAAAAAGTTTTATCCGGGGTAAAAGTCCCGTTTAATATTATACCGAAATAAAAAGTCAAAATCAGCTCAGTATCTATAAAGATGTATTATATAAGAAAGTGCTTATAAAATATGTCTTGAAAGGCATAAATTAATATCCACTATAATTGCGAAGCTAAGTTCGTCTTTTGTTATATTGGAACAGTGTTTTTAACCTTTTCAAACGACCCCTCTAGTATGCAAATATATTTCACGATCTCACAATCCATACAACATTTTATGCAATTGCATAATTTAGATTCGAAAAATATATAGTTAGCACATTTTTTAACATTAATTACGTTGCCAATTGATAAATATGTTATTTTTTTAAACTTTATTGTTATTTTATACTGAGAGAGTTTTCGTGATCTCTTGCGAACTATAGAGGCTTCACACTTTGAAAAACACTGCATTGGAACAATGGATTGATATGTTTTTAGCTATAGAGATGTTTCTTAATAAGAAAATCTATTTTTTTACCCGAGAGAGCACAATAAGACTTTTGCTTCAGAAAATCCGACGGCGAAGTAGCATGAAAGTATTTGTAACTGTATGGTATCGATTAAAAGGAAATTGATTGATTCCCAACACAATAAGTACTGACGGATCGTTGAAGGCATTATTAAAATTTAATCAAAGCAAACCGCTCCGCCTTAAGGAAGCCATGATGAATCGGGTATCAGATATGCAAACAAAATGCAGCCAATCTATCTAGATCCCTCTTAACAAGGCTCTCAAGTTTCACAGTAATTTAACATCGAATTTTTAAGAAAGGCTGGGGATTTTAAGGGAATATTCGTCTTTTAATTGACTATAAGCTGATAAATTCTATGATAGAATATTCGTAATTCCACCATATACATATTTTGGTTTCATAAGTCTCAAAAGAAATATCTGACAGAAAAGGTGCCAGTAATGTGTCATATTTATTTGTTAGTAGATACATACATGTAGGATACATTTTTTGAACGGAACGTATTGTGTGCGTAAAACGGAGTGCATAATGAGTGAGAGAGAAAGAGGAAGTTTGAATGTTTAAATAATGAAGAGAAGGTCGAGACGAATATTGTTTTGAAATAAAAAAAGAGAGTTGTCGTTTGGTATGAAATGGAGTAAGACGTGAGCTGCAAGACGTAGAAGACTTAAATATACCAAGTTTAAAGAAAACCATTTTCTTATTTTGCATTATCCCACATACATATACACTCACGCTTTTATCCCTGAAGGGGTAGGCAGGGGCGCAATTAGTGCACCCACTTTTCACCGTTATTCCGTCCCATGATGTGATAGGGGGCGAGCCTATCGCCATATCGGGCACAAATTCCAGACTCCGAGCTGATACTGAATAGAAAAACTCAATATCACTTTGCCCGACCCGAGGATCGAACCCGAGACCTCAGCATTGCAGTCGGAACATAATACTAACTACGCCACCAAGGCAGTTTATTTGTTAAATAGCGTTATAAGTCAGATAGTTATCTAGAACTTTATCAGAAATCTATGAAAGGTTTAAAGGCCGATTTCACCATGTGATAATAAATGCTATTCGGTACATAAATGTATAAGCCGAATAATTACAATAGTCACACTCTAATCTATGCTTCTAAATATACGGTAACTAGTAGTGCTCGCGGCTCCGCCCACGTGAAAAAGTTTTTCCGCGAAAAAAAATATTTTCCCGGGATAAAAAGTAGCCTATAGCACTCAGGAGTTATGTAGCTTCCTATTAGTTAAATTATTTTCAAAATCGGTTCAGTAGTTCATGAGATTAGCGCGTTCAAACAAACAAACTCTTCAGCTTTATAATATTAGTATTGATAAAATGAGTAGGTACTAAGTATCTACAATACTTACCCTACTCTATCAGCCTTTTATTATATGCTGCCCACGGCTGAACACGGGCCTCCTCTACAACTGAGAGGGTTTAGGCATTAGTCCACCACGCTGGCCTAGTGCGTTGGCAGACTTCACATACCTTCAAAATTCAGAGAACTTCTCAGATATGCAGGTTTCCTGGCGTTGTTTTCATTCACCGTTAGAGCGAGCGAATACACACATAACTTTTTAGAAAAGTCAGAGATGTCTGCCCTTGGGTTTTGAACCTGCGGACATTCGTCTCGACAGTCCGTTCCACTCCCAACTAGGCTAACGACGCTTTCTACAATTTTTGTAACTTGTGAAACTGGCACGTATAAAAAATAATATTGAAATTTTTAGCGTACAAATCGACGGTTCCGTAGAACAAAGTCGTATATGCAAAATGTTAGCTTTTCAGTAGAGCGCTTTGAGAGTCGTTAGTTTGTATTCATATGCGAATTAGTGCTATTTTCACACATTAAGTTCAAAGTTGTTACTGAACCCTATAGAATATAATGTTTTGTTCACTATAACTTGTGATTTTCACAATTAACTTAAACTTTCAAAGCGCTCTACTGAAAAGCTTCATTTTGCATATACGACTTTGTTCTACGGAACCGTCGAAATGGACATTAATTATTTTTCTCTTAAATTTCAAGAACCATAGTAATCATTAGCTAATTTATTTATTTATTTTTCATTTACATCTTCATCTTATTATACAGTTTAGATTTGCCAGAGATGTCTCACACTAGGCAAGGTCTGTATCGTGAAACATCTTTACAGAGTATATAATCTTATTATCTCCAGTAGTGCAAATGGCCGATTTTGTTCAGAAATATTAACTATGATTTGTAGCCGTCTTATAATTAAATCTCAGGGTAGAGCATTTATGCAATGCCGAAGTTACATTGTTGTCTGAATTCTCATACTAAATTTTGAAGTAAACTAGCACACAACTTAAGAAACTTTAAGTTTCTCGATGATTTTGCACCTCTCTATCACGCACAAAATTCAATCTAGGCAACTCTTGCGTGCGTTTTATAATCGACCACTCATTTTTATTGCTTAATTTGTGAAATGACTTCGATTAGATAGACACTATCTGTTCTGTGACATAGACATACCGATTAAGTACGAAGCGAAATCAAAATACGAAATTTAAAGATGACTTCCTTTGATGCTAGCAATATTGTTATTATTGAATTGTTATCAGTGTGTTCAATATATTTATAAATGATAAGCTTAAATAACTATAAGTGATAAGGTAAATAAACTAATAATGTGCACTCGACACAACCATGATGTCATATTTTTAGTCCCGACAACAGGATGACGGTTCTGGCCGCAGCGCCGCATACAAATTGTTAGTACTACATGTGTTATCATCATGTATTGGTTGAACAGTGCGCGAATTAATAGTATCCACATTTAAAATATTTTTACAAAAGAAATAGAGGCGATTAGTGAAATAACTGAAATAATCATAGATTTCAATTGGCAAGGCGATTTTTTTATGGATTTTTTAAGTAAGTTTCAATCATTTAGCCTGGATTTTATGACTCATTAAATATGATTAACGCTAAATATATTTTAGCTATAGTGTTGTCTTTGTCAACTCCTAATGGACGACAGTGACAGCACGAGGATTTAAATATGTTAAGCAATATGTTTAGTCACTGTGCAGCACAGTCTAAAAGTGTGTAAATTAATTAACTTACTTTACAATTACGGCACTAAAATTAAACTAGACTATAGGCAATATTAAGACATATATTTTACAAAAAATATAATATTACAAAAATAAACATTAATCA
This sequence comes from Lapara coniferarum, assembly GCA_949316025.1. Taxonomy (NCBI): domain Eukaryota; kingdom Metazoa; phylum Arthropoda; class Insecta; order Lepidoptera; family Sphingidae; genus Lapara; species Lapara coniferarum. The sequence goes on along the minus strand of OX438919.1, from coordinate 39,950,251 downwards.
CATATTATAAGAGTGGTATTTTTTAGTTTATGTATGACACGTCATGTACGCCTGTGTTTTAGTGTGAATTCAGATATATTGAAGAGGTAAAATATGGATCAAGATACACAAGATACTGAGCCTCAATGCCACGTAGAAGAAGGGGAGGCAATCTCGAATGAAGAACTTCTGTCAACGTCAGCTCATGATACGCAACGTAAGGCCTACTTTTATTTAAAATATCGCTTCATAATATAAAACAAAATGCAATACATTTAATAATATTAAGTATAGGTAGTAGTGATATGCTCAAGTCGATAAGGTTCTGGCCAAGCGATTGTCGACTTAACTCTGTTTTATTTTTAATTATGGTATTTGGGATAAACATTTGCAACCACTAAGATAACAATTTACGATCTTACTCATAAACAGTTTATATAATTTTAGTTATCCAATGCTTTGTCTTCTTTAGTTAGATAATATTTTGTCTTCTTCCTTCAAACTCTATTCAAAATTCATTCAAAGAAGACAAAACATTCGACAACTAAAATTGTATAAACTGTTTGTGAATAAGGCGGTTACTGTATAAAGTAGATATACACCGAAGAATACCTTAAGTATACCTTCATAAGAGTCCGTTAATTGGTCTGTTGTAATTTAATTCCGAACAAAACGTGTGTAAAATACTATTTATCACCAAAAATACTGCGACATAAAATCACCAGTTTCACACAAGTGGTTTGGGTTGTTTTACTGAAACAACAATTTATTTAGCATAAATGTACACTTTTTGTTATTTTCGGATAAAGTGATTTTGTATCTTTATGATACAATATCTCGGTCTCAGTCAAAATAACCTTTTTACTAAATACTTGCCTTTGCTATTGGTTTCCCCGCATAAAAACGTTTTTCCAGGATAAAAGTCCCGCATTATTTTTTCTCGGATAAACAGCCTATATCCTTCCCAAGATCTAAAACTATATATATACAAAATTTCAACAAAATCGGCTCAGTAGTTTCAGAGATTACAAAGAACAAAGAAACTCAAAAGTTAAAAACTTTGCCTCTTTATAATATTTGTGTAGACAAAAGTAATTCCTGACACACTAATAGTTTATAATATGATCACTAATTGTTTATCACCATATAAGTATTTTATCCTACCGACTAATAAACACACATACAAACACGCCTTTAATCCCTGAGGGGTATCCAGAGGTGGGTGAAGGTAAAGGGGTACAAAATATAGTGTACCCACTTTTTGCCATGCGTATTCCGTCTCATCTATACTAATATTATAAAGCTGAAGAGTTTGTTTGTTTGTTTGTTTGAACGCGCTAATCTCAGGAACTACTGGTTCGAATTGAAAAAATCTTTTTGTGTTGAATAGACCATTTATTGAGGAAGGCTTTAGGCTATATAACATCACGATGCAACTATTAGGAGCGAAGGAATAATGGAAAATGTGAAAAAAGCGGGGAAAATTATTCATCCTTGAGGGCTTCCATTGCGTGCGCTGCGAAAACGGTTCAAGATACCAAAAATATATGTATGAAAGAATTATTCCTCTAGAAATGATCTAAATAAATGTTCAGGACAGTATATGTCTATCTTTTAAGATTAACTCACTAGAACCGTTTTTATGGTAATCAAATTTAGTCGAAATTAATGCATTATTTGTTAAGAGTTGTATCAACGTCATAGTCGTAGTGATTCAACGGGAAGGTTTTTATGTATGTACTTTTAGCCCGGAAAAACTTATTAACGCGGGCGAAGCCGTGGGCAAAAGCTAGTGATGTAATAGGGGGCCAGCCTATTGCCATATGAGGCACAAATTCCAGACTCCGGGCTGATACTGAATAGATAAAAAACAATATTACTTTACCCGACACGGGGATCGAACCCAAGATCAGCATTGCAGTCGTATCGTAATACAACTACGCCACAGAGGCAGTCTGGTAAACATGTTTATTATGTTTTAGGTAAGAAGAAAATAATTTATTGGACATTTTTGGAACACAAGGGACCTGTGTTTGAACCGCCATATAAACCTCTTCCTAAATATGTTGAATTTAGGTACGATGGAAATGTAGTAAAATTGTCCGAAAAAGCTGAACAGGTCGCCGGATTATATGCTAAAAAGCTACATCGACCTTGTGTTACTGAACCTAAATTCAACCAGAACTTTTTCGCTGACTGGCGCGAAGTGATGACACCAGAAGAACAACAGTTAATCAAGGATCTTTCTAAATGCGATTTTAAAAAAATTCAAGCATATTACAAAGATAATGTGACGAAATTAAATAAAACGATAAATAAGGGAAAGAAACAAAAAGAAGCAAAACAAAATATATTCGGCTATTGTAAAATTACTAATAATAGAGGCGAGACAAAAATGGAACCTATTAAGAATCACAAAATAGAACCTCAAGATCTCTTTTGTTCGAAAGGTCCTTTGATGGGTAGATTAAAGAAACGTGTTACTCCTGAAGATGTCACAATTAACTGCTCAGCTGATAGTGTAAAACCCAAGCCACCACAAGGACACCATTGGAAAGAAGTGATACACGACAACACAGTTTGTTGGCTGGCTTCGTGGAAATGTAACATCGCAGATTGCAAGTACATCATTCTTGATTCGAGATCTAATTTAAAACAAGAAAATGATCGTATGAAATATGAAACTGCAAGAAAATTACATAAACACATCGACAAAATCAGAACAAAATATCGTGATGATTGGAATGCTGAAGATACTTTAGATCGTCAAAAAGGAGTTGCATTATATCTAATAGACCATTTAGGACTTAGGGCAGGGAATGAACGAGAAGCAGGAGCCGCAGAAACTGTGGGTTGTTGTAGTTTAAAAGTAAAACATATTCAGTTAGGTAAAGACAATAAAATTGTGTTTGACTTCAAAGGCAAAGCTTCTGTAAGATATCAAAATGAAGTGACCGTAGAGGAACATGTGTATAGAAATCTCTCGTCATTTTTAGAAAACAAAAACCCTAACGACGATCTCTTTGACAAATTAGACACAGTAAAATTAAATAAATATTTGAAAAGTCACATGACAGATTTAACTGCAAAAGTATTTCGGACATACCTAGCATCAGTTAAATTTGAAAATCACTTAAATACGGAGACATACACAGACCGTGTATATAAGTCTTCTGCAACATCAAAACAAATGGAGAAAATTTTTAATAAAGCATCACTGGAAGTCGCAAAACTCCTTAATCATAAGATGACTAAAAGTTAGTATTGTTTTGTCTGTAATATTTTATATAACTCACTACAAGAAATCAGTTGTTCTCGAAACCTAGAGTTTTGTGTTTTGTTCTTGATTCTGCCTTGTAATACTTGTATGTAATTAAGCCTATTTCTGAAATTTTATTTGCCATATAACTGACAGGGTGATAAAAATTTACGCTTTCAAGTATAAGAATTGAAACAAGATGCAGGTTATTTATTATACTAGTGGACGCATATCTTAAGCATAAAATATCCATATTGACCTTATATTTTTTATTGTTTTAGAAAAACCTAAAAACAAATTTTACATGCAAAAAGATTTCACTGACAATACTGTATACAACACCCATTCTTCATTGTTCAACTACATTGATCCACGCATAGCAGTCACTTGGTAAGCATAATTGATTTACTTAGTAGCCAATAATTTTGGCACAAGGTCCCGTTGCCCTAATTTTGAATCAATATATTTTGTTTTAATATCACAAGCTTGTAAAAATATTTGATTTCAATGCGAGTCTATACACCAATAGTTTAATAACAAAAAAAAATAAGACAAATCTATGACGAGTTAACGGCAGCAGGTAACGCAGCCGTTAACTCGTCATAGATAAATTTTATTTCTGGTAATCAAAAACTGTTTTTATAGCTTTCATTCTCTACATCTTTATATAATAATATTAATTGAGGTATGTTGTTCGGTTTGGACTAAAAATAATCTTTGGAACGATCTCTATCATTTAAGCTTTTGCCTACTTTAATTGTTTAGTTGAAGGGAAGCTATAATTATGTGAACGTTCGACTTGACTTTGAATATACGTTTCCGCAATATGCGATTCCGTTATTTATTAATTATATTTTTGTAATATTACTATTTCTAAATTAACCCTCTCAATAGTAGAGGAAGTCCGTGCTCATCAGAGGGCAGTATATGTATAATACAGGGCTGGTATGGCATGGTAATCGACGGCTCCCAAGAACAAAGTCGTATATGCAAAATGAAGCTTTTCCGTAGAGTGCTTTGAAAGTCTAAGTTAATTGTGAAAATCACAAGTTATAGTGAACAAAACATTATATTCTATAGGGTTCAGTAACAAATTTGAACTTAATGTGTGAAAATAGCACTAATTCGCACATGAATACAAACTAACGACTTTCAAAGCGCTCTACTGAAAAGCTAACATTTTGCATATACGACTTTGTTCTTGGGAGCCGTCGTATTAATACTATATATTCCTCACAGCTTCGCTCGCGTGAAAGTGTCTTTCCGGGATAAAGTCGCGCTATATATATTCCCAGGATAAAAGTAGCCCAAAACCTTCCCAGGGCGTCAAACTATCTCCATACAAAACATCAAAATCCATTCTGTAGTTATTGAGTTTATCGCGTACAGAGGCGGCGGGCGAGTTTGTTTTATGTAAGGAAGGAAGAGTAAACACAATGCTGCGAGATACGATTAATTAAAAACCGTTTTTTTTAGCTAAGTAGCTAGAAGTAGTTACGTAGCAAATAAAAAAAAATTGAATTGGGGATTAATGCATGGATCGAGGCAAGAATGGATGCCACACAAAGAATACCGAACTGCAGTCAGGATACTTTATACTCTTCTCTGTTCTGTGCTTTATGCTTTCTTTACTTTCTTTATAATCGAATCAATGCATGCAGTTGCGTCTTAATTAGTTCAATTTTATTTTTAATCAATGCAATACAATCAATGCATTTGGGTCTTAATTAGTTCAATTTTTTTTTTCACATCGGTGAACTTCGAATGATATTCATCATCATCACCATCAGCCACATGATGTCCACTGCTGAACATAGGCCTCCCCCAAAAGTTTCCAGACGGACCTGTCAAAAGCGGCCAGCATCCATATTGTCTACTGCAAATTTAAATTGATGTTAGTAATATTTTTGTTCTTATTGTCAATATTCATTTCAGGTGTGAAAGGCATGGTATACCAGTAAAACAATTTTATAAGGCACAGATTGATCAATTTAGCTGGGCAATTTCTGAAGCGGGCCCGAATTTCCTGTTTTGCTGGTAATATTGGAAAACCTGACTTAAGATATATTGTGAACTGACTGCATAAGGCGAAGTGTCGCGTTGTTGCGGCCGTACCGAGGAACTACAATTTGTGGTCCACTGATGTTACAAATTTCAATCAACAAACTTATTTATAATAGAGGCATGCTGGTTAGGTACGCTCTCCTTTTTTTTGTGTTAGACAAAAAATATTCGTCATAAATTATAATTATAGTACATATTGTATTGACATACCAAATTTAATATTAAGCTATTGCGGATTTGAACGTGGTTTATTATTAAACTATTTTATAAATTATTTTATACTTTTGTTTTTATTTGAAAAAATCACTAAAACCCCAGTGCCATTTATTAAAAAAAATATTTGAAAGTCCACTATTTCTCAAAGCAAATTACTGGGATAAGAAGCCATAGTTAATCTAGGTCATCACCTACGCGTGTGCCAAATTTCATCCAACTCCGTTCAACTGTTTCTGTTTTTACTTCTACAAAACATTCAAACATTGTCACTAACTTTCGCATTTATATACACGTAATTTGAAGGAGAAACATGCAACAAGTTTGCTTTACGTTAATTTCAGCAAGTTATTTGCTATACAGATTAAAAGGTTATGTAGTGTGGCATTGATGTATTAAAAAACCCTACATCAATGTAGTGTGGTAATAAAAAATATTCGCCGCCATTTGCATTAAGACCATATTATAATTTTATAAATCATGACATTGAGCTTGTTAATCCAAAGAATGTAATTTAAAAATATTTTAATGTCAGGCTGCAAAGCATGGCAATTTGTATGATTTTCTCTTAGAAAGAAAGTTGAAGAATCTTCGCACCGCACTGCGCCTTCATTTTTGCCGCCCCTTATTTTTGCCGCTCTAAGAATTTGCCCGGATGACCCTTAGATCGGGTCCTGGCCATAAAGGACAATGGCGAAATCGTATTTATAAACAAATTGTGCGTTTAGAAATTCTATACTTAGTAAGCTCAATATAATTATTTTGTATGATTTTTCAGCATACTAATTTTAGTTATAAAAGTGTGTATAAATTAGAGGTGATCATTAAACGTTATAACTGTTAATTTAACTCATTATATAAAAATAGCTGTTAATTCTATTAACTACTATTGCAATATTCATTAAACGTTTAAACTAATGAACGGACTGCGGAGGCAGTTAATGCCATCTGTTAATTTATCATTCAACTAAACTTGATAACTGTTAATCATAGAAAAATGCTAATAACGCCTCTATAGGTTATTTATTAAATGAAATTTAATACTACTAATAAGCACAAAAATGATATTTTTTCTTTAGCTAAGAAGACTTCAGGGGCGGTTGCGGACGACAACTTAGACGTGAGTCGGAGGAAGCCCGCAGCCGTCCCTAATGCGCCGAAGATGGCATTTAAAAAAAAAAAAAAGCTAAGAAGACTTAAATTATGCCTTGTCGTGATTTGTGAACAATAAAATCGCCACTTGCAATGATTGCGAAAATAATTTTATTTAGGTAACGTCAGAATTGATAAAAGTGGCCGCCATTTTGAATTTCTTTGTTTTAAGGTCAATTGACCTCAAAATCGGTATGTGGGTATAACTTTAATTACCAAAGACTGATCCAATGTCAGAATTGAAAAAAGTGGCCGCCATTTTGAATTTCTTTGTTTTAAGGCCAATTGACCTCAAAATCGGTATCTGGATATAACTTTAGTTACCAAAGACTGATCCGATGTCGGAATCGAGAAAAGTGGCCGCCATTTTGAATTTCTTTGTTTTAAGGCCAATTGACCTCAAAATCGGTATCTGTGTTTAACTCTAGTTACCAAAGAGTGATCCAATGTCGGAATTGAAAAAGTGGCCGCCATTTTGAATTTCTTTGTTTTAAGGCCAATCCACCTCAAAATCGATATCTGGGCAGGCCTGTAGGTACAAAAGACGGATACAATGTTAGAGTTGAAAAAAGTGGCCGCCATTTTGAATTTCTTTGTTTTAAGGCCTATCGACCTCAAAATCGACATCTGAGTATAACTTTAGTTACCAAAGAACATTCCAATGTCAGAATGGAAAAAAGTGGCCGCCATTTTGAATTTCTTTGTTTTAAGGCCTATCGACCTCAAAATCGATATCTGGGCAGGCCTGTAGGTACAAAAGACGGATCCAATGTTAGAATTGAAAAAAGTGGCCGCCATTTTGAATTTCTTTGTTTTAAGGCCTATCAACCTCAAAATCGACATCTGAGTATAACTCTAGTTACCAAAGTACATTCCAATGTCAGAATGGAAAAAAGTGGCCGCCATTTTTAATTTCTTTGTTTTAAGGCCTATCGACCTCAAAATCGATATCTGGGCAGGCCTGTAGGTACAAAAGACGGATCCAATGTTAGAATTGAAAAAAGTGGCCGCCATTTTGAATTTCTTTGTTTTAAGGCCAATTGACCTCAAAATCGATACTGGGCATGACATTGATAGTAAAAGTCATATTTAATGTTAGACTTAAGAAAAGTGGTCGCCATTTTGAACTTCTTTGTTTTAAGAATGATTGGATTTAAGATAGATATTTGGGCTTGTCTTTAGACAAATAGAATACTCAGATGTCGAATTTGAGGTCAATTGGCCTTAAAACAAAGGAATTCAAAATGGCGGCCACTTTTTTCAATTCTAACATTGGATCCGTCTTTTGTACCTACAGGCCTGCCCAGATATCGATTTTGAGGTCGATAGGCCTTAAAACAAAGAAATTCAAAATGGCGGCCACTTTTTTCCATTCCGACATTGGAATGTTCTTTGGTAACTAAAGTTATACTCAGATGTCGAATTTGAGGTCAATTGGCCTTAAAACATAGAAATTCAAAATGGCGGCCGTGTATACCAATTCTAACATTGGTTCTGAATACTATAGTGCTAATGTCCATAATAAATAAATAAATAAGTAATATAAAGATACATGCTGACATAATTTTAAGGTGTAAAAAATTTAACAGTCATTACACCTCAAAGCAGATTTTTTCAATTGTATGAATGGCACGCAAGCGTCATTTACACAAATGTTCATGAACACGTAATAATTAGAAAGTGTTTGTTTCGATGTGACTGTTATTGTGAAAAAAAATTAACCTGTTGGTTATTGGTTCAATGTTAAAAAATTTAACATAATTAAAATAAACGACGCAAGACACGTGTTGAACATGTTATCGCTAATGCTTTTCACGTAACTCCTTACTTCTTGACCGTTATAACTTAACTATTAATTTAACACGTTATTTTTTTTTAATGTTATCTATTAACCATTAATAATTTTTAACCATTAATCACATCACTAGTATAAATTGCATAAATTAAAAAAAAACTTAATTGACTTTCATTGATAATGTGTCGCGGCCATTGTTTTTATGAATGGGTTATGGCATAGGTGATAAGATCTCGAGGTGGTGCGTATTTACGCAACCGTTTTTACACCAGGTATTTACTTGCAAGTACGCCGACCAGGTGCCGACCCGAAATACTTGCAAGACTTGAAAGTATTTTACGCCGCGCTATGTCCGCGCTCAGGCGTCATCGTCCGCAAATGCAATTATGGTTCTTATTTCAACAATCTAGTGAACAACTTCCTATCCAAGTACTGAAGTGTTAAAATTAAAAGTATTATATTTGTGAACGCGATTGTGCTCCTTATTCGTACCAAAGCATGGGTCAATATCATATGCAGTAAAAAATACTTGAAAGTATTTCGATTTTAGACTATCCAAGTGCTACAAGTACTTTATTTACAAACGCGATTGTACTCTTGAATTGTAATGTGTATTGAAACAGGGATCAATTTCCTATACAGAAACAAAATACTTAGTATTTATAGATTCGATGTATTTGAAGTTTTTATTTGTGAATGTGTATTAATACACGGATTAATTTCCTAAGCAGAAATAAAACACTTGAAAGTATTTCGAACCCAGGTTTTTGGCGCTGGTTTTTTAGGCGGACGTACTTGTAAGCCCTGGTTCACGATTTTGCAAGTACGACCCATGCCTATTAGGCAAGCCATAAACCAGCACCAAAAACCAGGGTTCGAAAAACATTCAAGTATTTTATTTCTGTATAGGAAATTAATCTGTATAGGGAATTAATAAATGGGTTAATGCATCACGAACGCCAATATATTTTTTTTGGTTGCTTCATAGTAGTATTTCATTTATATCTTAGGGCTACATTCATGTATGCATCAACCTGTGTAATAATCACACTGTAAAATATATATTTAAAAAAAATGCAGTATATCATGACAATTGATGACGAAAAAATTAAGCCCGGAGTTTCTTTTGCCTTTCTTCTTCGGGTCGTCATCGCTTAGGTAGCTAGTGAAAGGCTGGTAGGTTAGCTAGGCTAGGACCTTTTTATCCTCGCCGGCGAGGACCGTGGCGTTTCGTTTCCTCGTAATTTAATGATACTCCTTCCCTTTTTTTTATGTATATCAGCTCCACTTCTCCTTCCCTAGCCCTATTCACGTCCCCAATGTTCGTGTCCTCTGTACCTATCAGCCCGTGCTGGTTGTTCGTTATTTAACTTTATTACTTCATTGGTTTATTATGCACCTTTGTGAATATGTCTATCTTCATGTCATGACCTGTCATAAGTGCTTTTTATAAGTCTATTGGATCAATAAATGATTTTATTTATTTTATTTTATTTAATCCGTGCAGTCATACAAATAAGGAACACAAACGCGTTCACAAATAAAAACTTCGATTATTTCAATTCTATACATACTAAGTATTTTATTTCTGTATAGGAAATTAATCCGTATTTCAATACATCTAAAAACACAATCGCGTTGGTAAATAAAGTACTTATAGCACTTGGATAGTCAAAAATCGAAATACTTTCAAGTATTTTCTTACTGCATAGGATATTAACCTATGTCTTGGTATAAATAAGGAGCATAATCGCGTAAACAAATAAAATACTTTTAACACTTTAGCCCTTCAAGCCCCGCTTATACAAATATATGTATGGGAAAACCCTGTATATATGGACACCAGTATCCGTCGCGGGGCTTGAGGAGTCAATACTTGCATAAGAAATTGTTCACTGGATCTGTTGAAATAAGAACCATTATTACATTGCGGACGACGACGCCCGAGCGTGGACGCAGCGCGGTATGTGGCGGGCCTAAGCATGGTCACGTGACTCTTTCGTGTCGCTAGAGAGTAGCCAAGTAAAAAAGTAAAATACTTTCAAGTCTTGCAAGTATTTCAGGTCGGCACCTGGTCGGCATACTTGCAAGTATATACCTGGTTTAAAAACCAGGTCGCGTAAATACGCACCACCTCTACTTTAGTAGTGGAGTTTTGGCGGGAATTTGGAAGTGTCGTGAGGTGCTCTTGTTTTAATTCATTATTTTGGTGATACTTAGTGTATTATTGCATAATTATGGTGGTATATTAAACAAATTACCAAATATTTTATGATATCTACTATTTATGTTACTTATTATGCAAAAATCAATTCATAAAATATGTCAACTAAATCATAACCTCAAAATCTTTAAAGTGAAAAATCTTTAGTTTTAGACTTTTTTCACTAATAATCTTAATACAAAAATTGTTTAAGTATTGATGCTGAACTGTTGTATATTTTTTTTATTTCTAAACGCTTCACATTTACATCAACTAAAATCATGTATGGAGACCTGCCATTGTCCTTTGCAGTTTTACCTAACACTACTACTGGACATACTGGCTACGTAGCGCTGATGGAACGCTGGCGTTATAAACTATACCTCAAGCACGACGTTAGGTTATACGTAGTATACGGTTATAGTTAAAATTAAGTAAATTTGTGTATAGAAAGAATAGCGCTCCGAGAGCGTATGTGAACCTAAAATACGGCAGCATAAACTTCGAAAAGTAAATCGTGTAGTTTAAGAATAGTGTGATTAAATGAAAAATAAATAAGTAATAATACGTAATTGTTTTAAGAAGCATTGTGAGTGTTTTTTTTTATATTTTTATTTCCTGGATGGAATGACGAGACGAGCATGCTGTTCACCTGATGGTAAGCGATATGACCACCCATAAACAGTAGCAACACCATACAGCACCTTGACTTACAAAGTACTGTGTCGCATTCCACTGCGCTCTTCATCCTGAGACATAATATGTTAACTATCATTATGGCCATTAGTTGCACTGGCTACAATGTCCTTCAAACCGAAACACAACAGTGCATACACAATGCTCCTTGGCGGTAGAATTAGACATTGCGGTGGTACCTACCCACCCAGACGGACTCTTACATATGAGAGACCTACCACCAGTAAAACGGTACATAGAACTTACCTAAGTAGTACATAGAGCGTACCTAAGTAGTACATAGAGTTGGTATTTTTTTTTTACGCGGAGAAAATGATACATTGCTACCGCCTAGCGTTCAAGGGGAACGAGGGTTATGTTGGGTTCACCGTGCCTTACGACCCGACGTTGAGCCGCCCGGAGAGGTTAAAAATTATTAATGGTTATGTTACGGACGACGAGCGAGGGTAATGTGTTCGCCTCGGCGGATTGGCTCTACATAAAACGTGGTATTTTTTAAACACAATATGCTCTATATTTTATTATCTTGTTTTGACCACATCTGTGCTAAATGTATAAAATAATTTGTAGAAAGGAATTTCTAAATAGCCCGGCGGCTCTATTGTTTGTACGGAGCGTCGGGGACCATAAAAGTAATTATCGTAAAATGTGAAATCGGCTTAATGACGCCGCCATTGTTCAATTTATCGTTAGAAATGTATAAATCGTTTTATTGCCTTGTTTTGATCATTGAGCACCGTCCCTCTGGCGGGCAATAGACGAACTATTGTAATCGTCTGTATTGTATTGGTCGGGTGTCATCATTTACAATGGCACTCGGCGCTTTGTGTTAGTTTTAAGACTGAATAAAAAGGATGCCCGAGAATTGTGGGTACCGCATTGCTGTGTAAACTCTGAACGTGTAAACATCTCTTGATTTAAAAGAATACAGTCCACTATATAAGTAAGGCTGACGTTTTATTTGGGCTAACCCCCGAACCCTGAAGCTATCGAATACTCTAACGTCGGTCGCCAACAGCTGGTCCTTCGAGCCGGACTCAAGAGAAAGTACCACAGCAAGCGCGTCGAAACCGTTCTACGAATGCGTCGAGCCCCGCCGTATACATCGATACGGTAAAGACTCGGCTAGAACGGAGCGCCATTCATCAAACGCAAGCGAACCCAGGAGCGTCCTGAGCAAACAGGCAAGACGGAGCTTCACGAACGGATCAACGAGCGTTCCTAAAAAGGCGCAGAGCCCGCCAAAGCGCTACGAACGTCCCCGAGAGGTGCCACGGAGATCCAAGAGCGACGCGGCAAAGTACAGCCGAGAGACGCAGCGGAAATCCCAAGCAACGCGGCGACGAGTTCCCGAGCAGCGCAGTGGAAATAGCCGAAGCGGCACGACATCCGCCGAGGCACTACGAACGACCCGAGAGGTGCGAACGGAGATCCAAGAGCGACGCGGCGAGTGCAGCCGAGAGACGCAGCGGAGATCCCGAGCAACGCGGCGAGTTCCCGAGCAGCGAGGCAGAGGCTGCAGAGCGACCACGAGTGTCACCGAGCGACGTACTACGCGTCACTGGAAAGGAAGAGTGAAAAACGGCTAGGACTCAACGCGATTACATCGCGGCTTGGGATACCGACCACCTAACGGTGTCAAAGGTCCTATCTCAAGTTAACGCGTTTTCACGGCGGTGCGACGTTTGTGCGACGTTGCCAACCGGTCGGAGCGTTCGCTACGCTAAGGTTGAATTGCGCAGCACAGTTACGTCAGTACGTGCGTAAGTGATACGGGGGCCGGACTGTAGGCGCTGCTGAAGGAATCGGACACTCCAGCCGATTCCCGAGCGCCCCGTATTCGCTTACGTGCCTCTGCTGAGTAACACCGTACCCTTCCCATCCTTAACCTTCCATCCCTGAGGGAGCATATCTCGGCTTAAAACACCGAGCCCTCCCAAAGGACCGATAGGGCATTAGGATAAGTAGGGCATTGTTAGGTGTCGGAAGCATCGAGTGTAAGATGCCGACGACAAGAAGCCAGGCCGTCGAGGAGAAAACGCTCCGCGTCTACGACGATTACCCTGCGCGTCGCCGTCGGTACAGGCGTCCGCGTCTGTTATCCCGTCCGAGACTCCGCGACAAGTAGGTAGGGCAATCGCGACGGATACGGAAACGCCGGTTACAGTAATAGCGGAGCGTAGGTCTAGACCGCCGTCGGTGCACTCTCACCACTCTACCGCGAGCGCGGTAGCGCGAATACGACAAGCCGAACTAGATACGGAAGAACAGCTTGCTGAAATTCAACGACAGGAGCTTCGGTTGCAAGCTAACTTATTAAAGAGAAGGTTAGCCGTCAACATAGCTAGCATTAGGGAGGAAACAGATAGAGAGAGCATAGCCGGCGAGGACGCGGTTGAGACCGATCGTCGGATAAACGATTGGTTGCGGCGCACGCAAGTACGGGGGGAGCGCGAGCCTAGGGCCGAGTCCCCGCGTAGGGAAGAAACGCGTGCGGAACACCGCTACCGAGACAGTCGCAAAAGTCACTTGTTTTTGTTGTGGGTCCGGTCACAACACACCGAAGTGTCAGAAGCTGGCAGACGTGACGGTGCAAAAGCGATGGGATTGGGCCAAAGAGGCGCGGGTATGTTACCAGTGCCTGGATAGCCGGCATAGACGATTCCGTTGCCGTGCCAGAAAGTGTGGAGTGAACGAATGCGCACTCCCACACCACGCGTTGCTACACCCGACGGAAAAACTGGAAGAATGCGTAGCAACGACTACGATACAGGACGCACAGAACGTGCCGTTGAAGATATGTCCTGTAACGGTCCGAGGACCGGGGGGAGAGGTCGACACCTACGCTCTGTTCGATGAAGGCTCGACCATCACATTGATGGACCATGAAGTCGCCGATTCGTTAGGAATTCGCGGGGAAAAGCGACCGTTAACCTTAAGGGGGATCACGTCGACGCGAACGGGATGCGAAAGCGAGGTCATCAATGTCGACATCAGAGGTCGAGGCCAACGAGAATATAAGGCCATGACAGCGCGTACGATAGAACGACTATCTCTAAGCACACAGTCGATTAAACCGACCGTGTTTAATAGCGAGCATCTGAAAGACCTCGATGCCGAGCACCTATGTTACGCGAACGCGAAACCGCGAATCCTAATGGGCACTGACAACTGGCATTTGATAGTGACCAGAAGGCTATTGATTGGGACGAAGGGACAACCCGCGGCCTCGCTAACGCTACTAGGTTGGGTAGTACATGGCACCGAAAATAAGTGCAAGAGCGTCGTGCAAACGGACGACGAAAATGTATTGCACGTGCACACGGTACAAGAAGCGCAACGTCAGAAACGCAGCGACGAACGCCTGGAGGAACTAGTGAAGTCACACTATGAGATCGACGCGCTGGGGATCGGCCAGACAGTGAAACCGGTACAGACAGACGAACGGGCCAAAACAATTGTAACCAACACAATGAAGCGTATTGGCAATCGTATCGAGGTAGGGTTACCGTGGGTTTCGGATAACATAGAGTTGCCTCCGAGTTACGACATGGCCGTACGGGGACTACGCACCATCGAACGAAAGATGGATAGATCGCCGCTCTTCAAAGAGGCCTATACCGAGCAAGTAGAGTCATTGTTGAGAGAGGGGTACGCCGAGCCCAGTAAATGCGTCGATAACGAACGAATGTGGTTTTTACCTCACTTCGCGGTGACGAACGCCAACAAACCGGGAAAGATACGAATGGTGTTCGACGCGGCCGCGCGCGCCGACGGCATGTGTTTGAACGACGCGCTATTAGACGGTCCCGATCTTCTGCAGACCCTATACGGGATATTATTCCGCTTCAGAGAGAAGCCTGTCGCAGTAACGGCCGACATAAGGGAAATGTTCCTACAAATAAAAATAAGAGAGGAGGATCGTGTTGCACAACACTTCCTATGGCGCGGGAACGACCGCGATCACCCGCCAAAGAAATATGTTATGACCTCTATGATATTCGGGGCGCGCAGCTCACCGTTCATGGCTCACGCAGTCCGAAACAAGAACGCGGAGGACTACCGAGGAACGCACCCACTGGCTTACGATGCCATAACGAATAGCCATTATATGGACGATTGGGTGGAGAGTTTTGAGTCCGAGGAGATAGCTGCGCGCACTATCGAAGAAGTCAGGACGGTCCACGAAAAGGCGGGATTTAATTTAGCTGGGTGGAGCAGCAACGTACCCAGGCTAATTGACGGGGTCCCACAAGCCGATCGTGCGGCTACGCCCAAACCGCTAGGGGCTAACATAAAAGCGTGCGGCAAAACGTTGGGCTTGATGTGGGTCACAGACACAGATCAGTTAGGCTTCAATACGGCAATGCACAAAGTCCCCGAGGACGTGAAAAGGGACCTGAGAACGCCTACTAAACGGGAAGCGTTAAGTGCCGTGATGTCTATATTTGACCCGCTCGAGCTCACAAGCCCATACACGATTAACGCCAAAATTATGCTTCAACAACTCTGGAAGCAAAAGATCGGTTGGGACGAAGAGTTGCCGGAGGAAGAAGCGGCCGTTTTCCGAGACTGGAAAAAAGATCTCGAGTTTATAGGCCAAATTCGCTTACCGCGATGTTACGGCGTTTCCCAGCAACGGGAGCTACACGTCTTCTGCGACGCCAGTGAACAGGCGTACGCCGTAGCGGCATATTGGCGTACGAGAAGGCGAGACGGTAGCATAGGGGTGACACTGGTAGCGGGAAAAGCGAAGGTGGCGCCTATAAAACCGCAAACCATACCGCGACTTGAGTTGCAAGCGTGTCTGGTAGGTACTAGACTCGCGAGCGGTTATTAAAGAACATCGGGTCGAGCCCAAGACAACCTTTTGGACGGATTCCAAAACGGTTCTACATTGGATAAAAGGAGACGCGAAGAACTATACGCCATATGTAGCTCACAGGATCGGCGAGATCGCCGAAGCTACACGACCGGAACAATGGCAGTGGGTCCCCACAAAACATAATGTAGCGGACGACGCTACGCGGATGGGACGAACCCGCTTGCGTAGCGATGACCGATGGTTTATAGGGCCTACGTTCTTACATAACCCTAAAACGGAATGGGAAAGCGAATCCCATTACGAAGACGACGATTCCCACGAGGAAATCGTTCTAACTGCGCGCGCGATAGAAGAGAAGCCACTGATAGCTATAGAACGGTTTTCGTCATTAGAAAGATTGATTAGGACGACAGCCCTAGTGCTGAAAGCGATAGACATATGGCGAAAACGGGTCGAGCGTCCAAACCTAGAGCTGCTAACAGAGGCGGAAAGGACTCTGATTAGGTTAGCACAAAAGGAAAGTTTCCCGGAGGAGCTGTGTCGGCTACGAGAGGGAAGAGCGGTAGCTCATAATAGCCGCATCGGGAAATTAGATCCCAAGTTTAGCGACGATCGCATCATACGATTAAACGGCCGTATAAATGCGGCCATGGTTCCAGAACCCATGAAGGAACCACCCATTTTAGATGGATCGCACGCACTAACGCGACTAATCGTATCAAACGAGCACGGTAAACGGCACGCGGGACAGGAGCAATTAGTGAACAACTTACGTCAAAAATATTGGATCGTGGGAATACGTCCCGCCGTAAAACGTACTATCCGGAAATGCGTAACGTGCGTCCTTAGACGATCAAATCCACTAACTCCGGTGAAGGGTAACCTACCCGAGTTTAGGTTAAGTGCCTATACGAGGCCATTTTCGAAATGCGGTGTGGATTGTTTCGGGCCCATGTGGGTAACAATAGGCAGACGCCGAGAGAAGCGTTGGGGCATGCTATTCACATGTTTAGTGGTACGGGCAATCCACATAGAACTCGTAGCGAGTCTGAGCACGGATTCCGCCGTTATGGCCATGCGAAGGATGGCCGCGCGGCGAGGTTGGCCGCAAACTTTCGTATCCGACAACGGCACTAATTTCCGAGGAGCGTCAGTAGAGTTAGGCGCCGCGTTTGAGGAGTGGATACCAGCGTTCCAAGAATTAGCGCTATCGAATCGCATCGAGTGGCGGTTCATAGACCCGGGCGCGCCAAATCAGGGAGGCGTATGGGAACGGCTCATAAGGAGCGTCAAGTCAGCGCTTGCCGTATCCTTCAACGAGCGAGCGCCAAAAGAGGAAGTGCTGACAACCGTGTTATTAGAGATAGAACATACCGTGAACTCGCGTCCACTCACTCACGTACCGGTGGACTCTACAGATGTAGAGGCGCTAACGCCTAATCATTTTTTATTAGGAAATGCTGTAGGTCTGCCATACGTGGGGAAGTGTGACATAGCGGACAAGCGAACATGGAGAGCCGCTCAAGCTCTAGCTGACATGTTCTGGGAACGGTGGCTTAAGGAATATCTACCCACGTTAACTCCGCGCGGAGATAATAGAAGTGCCGCGCGAAATGTAGAGCAAGGGGACGTAGTGATTATCGCTGACGGTCTTTTACCGAGAAACGTATGGCCCCGGGGCCAAGTAGAAAAGGTGCATCTGGGCCCGGACAATGTAGTGCGCAGCGTAGATGTCCGCACACGCGGGGGCATATTTAGAAGGCCGGTTCGAAGGCTCATCGTCCTCCCTTTAGAAAAGGGCTGCGAGGATCTGCGCCGGGGGGAGACTGTTACGGACGACGAGCGAGGGTAATGTGTTCGCCTCGGCGGATTGGCTCTACATAAAACGTGGTATTTTTTAAACACAATATGCTCTATATTTTATTATCTTGTTTTGACCACATCTGTGCTAAATGTGTAAAATAATTTGTAGAAAGGAATTTCTAAATAGCCCGGCGGCTCTATTGTTTGTACGGAGCGTCGGGAACCATAAAAGTAATTATCGTAAAATGTGAAATCGGCTTAATGACGCCGCCATTGTTCAATTTATCGTTAGAAATGTGTAAATCGTTTTATTGCCTTGTTTTGATCATTGAGCACCGTCCCTCTGGCGGGCAATAGACGAACTATTGTAATCGTCTGTATTGTATTGGTCGGGTGTCATCATTTACAATGGCACTCGGCGCTTTGTGTTAGTTTTAAGACTGAATAAAAAGGATGCCCGAGAATTGTGGGTACCGCATTGCTGTGTAAACTCTGAACGTGTAAACATCTCTTGATTTAAAAGAATACAGTCCACTATATAAGTAAGGCTGACGTTTTATTTGGGCTAACCCCCGAACCCTGAAGCTATCGAATACCCTAACGTCGGTCGCCAACAGGTTAATAGTTAAACATTAAAAAAAAATAACGTGTTAAATTAATAGTTAAGTTATAACGGTCAAGAAGTAAGGAGTTACGTGAAAAGCATTAGCGATAACATGTTCAACACGTGTCTTGCGTCGTTTATTTTAATTATGTTAATTTTTTTAACATTGAACCAATAACCAACAGGTTAATTGTTTTTCACAATAACAGTCACATCGAAATAAACATTTTCTAATTATTACGTGTTCATGAACATTTGTGTAAATGACGCTGGCGTGCCGTTCATACAATTGAAAAAATCTGCTTTGAGGTGTAATGACTGTTCAATTTTTTACACCTTAAAATTATGTTAGTATATATCTTTATATTACTTATTTATTTATTTATTATGGACATTAGCGCTATAGTATTCAGAACCAATGTTAGAATTGGTTTACACGGCCGCCATTTTGAATTTCTATGTTTTAAGGCCAATTGACTTCAAAATCGGTATCTGGGTAAAACTTTAATTACTAAAAACTGATCCAATGTCGGAATTGAAAAAAGTGGCCGCCATTTTGAATTTCTGTTTTAAGGCCTATCGACCTCAAAATCGATATCTGGGCAGGCCTGTAGGTACAAAAGACGGATCCAATGTTAGGATTGAAAAAGTGGCCGCCATTTTGAATTCCTTTGTTTTAAGGCCAATTGACCTCAAATTCGACATCTGAGTATAACTTTAGTTACCAAAGAACATTCCAATGTCGGAATGGAATAAAGTGGCCGCCATTTTGAATTTCTTTGTTTTAAGGCCAATCGACCTCAAAATTGATATTTGGTCATGGCTTTAGGTACAAAAGGCGGATCCAATGTTAGAATTGAAAAAAGTGGCCACCATTTCGAATTTATTTGTTTTAAGAACAATTGACGTCAAAATGGATACTTGGGCATGCCATCGTTAGTAAAAAAAACAGATCTAATGGTAGACTCAAGAAAAGTGGTCACCATTTTGAACTTCTTTGTTTTAAGACTGATTGAATTTAAGATAGATATTTGGGCTTGTCTTTAGCCAAATAGAATAAATCGAGGTTGTAATTTTACTAATTTAACAATTTAAATACGCAGTCACATCAAAATTAAATACTTTAAAAAATTAATAAGGTAATCAACGTGAGTAGCCTTTTAAGTCTGGTGAAGGGGGGTAAATAAAAAAAAGATACATTAATTGAATGATCAACCAACAGGGCATAACGATGTGGGGGAAGAAAAATATAGTAAGATAATTTCTACTACGCGGCTAATTATTGTTATAGCAATAGTTGAATTGTTAGCGACTCCCTGATTTTTAACCGATTTTGATGCTTTCACAGAAGAAATTACTTTATTTGCTGTTTGCTGCCACGGGCCACTTCTTTGTTCTTCAATTCTTTATTTTGCGACATAACAAACCTGCGATATCGTTATTGAAGAGAATTGAATAAGCATTGATGGTGGCCATATTATTTAAAAGTTCTATAACCTACTATAGTTTGTGGCCATGTCCAGCGGAGTTTGATTTTAAAACCAATAGCCCTTAAAGCAAGAACATTTAACATGGAATGCAGTTCTTGAAATTCCAACCTCGATCTATTCTATTTGTCTAAAGACAAGCCCAAATATCTATCTTAAATCCAATCATTCTTAAAACAAAGAAGTTCAAAATGGCAACCACTTTCTGAAGTCTAACATTAACTATGACTTTTACTATCAATGTCATGCCCAGTATCGATTTTGAGGTCAATTGGAAAACAAAGAAATTCGAAATGGCGGCCACTTTTTTCAATTCTAACATTGGATCCGTCTTTTGTACCTACAGGCCTGCCCAGATATCGATTTTGAGGTCGATAGGCCTTAAAACAAATAAATTCAAAATGGCGGCCACTTTTTTCAATTCCGACATTGGATCAGTTTCTAGTAATTAAAGTTTTACCCAGATACCGATTTTGAAGTCAATTGGCCTTAAAACATAGAAATTCAAAATGGCGGCCACTTTTTTCAATTCTAACATTGGATCCGTCTTTTGTATCTAAAGGCCTGCCCAGATATTGATTTTGAGATCGATTGGCCTTAAAACAAAGAAATTCAAAATGGCGGCCACTTTCTTCAATTCTAACATTGGATCCGTCTTTTGTACCTACAGGCCTGCCCAGATATTGATTTTGAGATCGATTGGCCTTAAAACAAAGAAATTCAAAATGGCGGCCACTTTTTTCAATTCTAACATTGGATCCGTCTTTTGTACCTACAGGCCTGCCCAGATATCGATTTTGAGGTCGATAGGCCTTAAAACAAAGAAATTCAAAATGGCGGCCACTTTTTTCCATTCCGACATTGGAATGTTCTTTGGTAACTAAAGTTATACTCAGATGTCGAGTTTGAGGTCAATTGGCCTTAAAACAAAGAAATTCAAAATGGCGGCCACTTTTTCAATTCCGACATTGGATCACTCTTTGGTAACTAGGGTTAAACACAGATACCGATTTTGAGGTCAATTGGCCTTAAAACAAAGAAATTCAAAATGGCGGCCACTGTTTTCGATTCCGACATTCGATCAGTCTTTGGTAATTAAAGTTATATCCAGATACCGATTTCGAGCTCAATTGGCCTTAAAACAAAGAAATTCAAAATGGCGGCCACTTTTTTCAATTCTGACATTGGATCAGTCTTTGGTAATTAAAGTTATACCCACATACCGATTTTGAGGTCAATTGACCTTAAAACAAAGAAATTCAAAATGGCGGCCACTTTTATCAATTCTGACGTTACCTAAATAAAATTATTTTCGCAATCATTGCAAGTGGCGATTTTATTGTTCACAAATCACGACAAGGCATAATTTAAGTCTTAGCTAAAGAAAAAATATCATTTTTGTGCTTATCAGTAGTATTAAATTTCATTTAATAAATAACTTATAGAGGCGTTATTAGCATTTTTCTATGATTAACAGTTTTCAAGTTTAGTTGAATGATAAATTAACAGATGGCATTAACTGCCTCCGCAGTCCGTTCATTAGTTTAAACGTTTAATGAATATTGCAATAGTAGTTAATAGAATTAACAGCTATTTTTTTATAATGAGTTAAATTAACAGTTATAACGTTTAATGATCACCTCTAGTCCCTAACCTATATACAACGCACGGCATACCAACTAAAACTCCGCGGTGGCCATCGTCGGCGCATTAGGGACGGCTGCGGGCTTCCTCCGACTCACGTCTAAGTTGTCGTCCGCAACCGCCCCTGCGCGTACCGCTATTGCAGTCCGTCTCCTGTTGTTGGGAGGGCTCAGAAGCGCCCGCGCACCGAAAGACGTCCTCGGCTTCAACGGCAGCATGAGGCCTAACCGCCACGCTGCTGTCCATCACGGGGGTCACAAAAGTTGGCTAGACTAATAGGTGGACGGCCCCTTCCGCCCACCCGCGGTGGCCACTACTAGTCGCCTTTTACGACAGGCGGGGGATACCGTGGTGGAATTCTCCAAACGCCCCCAATCCACAGGGCGGGAGACGTCGGTCAGTCGTCCACCCGACGCCTCCTACGTCCCATCTGGCGGCGGGAGGGATCACCACTGCGCTGGCGATCCCTCTCGGCACTCTCCTTCTGCGAGAGGACCACCTCGCAGAAGTGGGCCACCGCCTGCCAGGCCTCCCGGCCGCCGACCATGGAAGCGACCAGCCGGCAGCGAGAGGTATTCTCCGACGACTGCTTTGAGAGCGCTGCGTTCCTCGTCCTAGGCTAGGCAAAACTCCAACGTGTGTTGGGCCGTGTCCAGCGGGCAGTTGTCACAATAGTGACATACGGCCGACTCCTCCTTCTCCACCACCCACATAGAGTTGGTATGCATATCGTGTTTTATTTTGACTTAATGAAAATGAAAAATACTGTGACGAAATTTATCATTTAGATCTTCAACATGTCATCGCTCCAATCCAATTCACAATGGTTTAATCATCCACCAATTGGGAACATTACAAACTCGATGTCAAACCTAATCACGGACGGAACGTTAATTAGGTATTGCCTAATTAGGAATTCCAATATTTCGATGCGTGAAGTGGGATAACTTGAAATATGCTTGAAATCAATCAAACAATTTCGGCATAAACAAAACACGATAAGAGAAGCTTCTAGGTATATTTTAGTCTTTGGACTTTTTGAGACAACTTTAAAGTGCGATAAATATTTGACTGCTAGTCAAGGCCTATGTAGATTGTAAATAGTGTATTTTTACGTCCACTTTTTAGCTTATGTTTAAAAGTAATTTAATTAAATAATTTAAAGTATCTACATACAAATATTAGCACAAGAGCGAGCCAGCTGCTTTTGTGCCATTGGTCTGACAATTATATAAGTAGGTACACAATTATTTGTTGAGGAGTAACTTAATTTTCTTCTGTTGATAACTCTTACAAATTAGGATGAATGAAGGTACCTCATTGCTGAGTAGCAATAGGTATTGCACGTTTCAGAAACTTATTGATTAGATATTTGGTTTAATATTGTGCTGCAATAAAATGCTATAGATATACGAATTGAGATGGGATTGGTATAATTTAACGTGGATTTGCAAAAAAAATACATGAGGGTTTAAATTCGCATTGAAGAAATTATGTAGGTATGTATATATCTATGAAAATGATCCAATCTCATGATACTACAAGAACTATTGTATATCACACAACAAACATGTGACGGCAGCGAAACGGCCAAGATATATAATATTTAGATTTTTCACTAAGGTGTAGAGTTTGTGAACTGAGGGCTTGTTGAGTAGGGCGTTTAGAGTTAGAAGTTTGACTCAGTCATGAGATCTTTTTGACAGTGCGAGCCATATGATCTCGTCTTGGTAACATTTTACATGAAAATTATTATTGGGATTACTACTTTCGCCAACAAACTGTGTACTGTTCAAAGAGAATATAACCACTGCGTATGTACAGTTTGGCGATTTTGTTTAATTTGACAATATTTTTAATAGCGATATAATATAAAAAAAACTGTGATTAGGATCATTAATTGCTTTCGGCAGTAAGTGTTTAAACGTTTAGATTTTAGCATAAAACTATTCAGATAATTTCATATAGTGAAATGTATAAAATTAAACTAGACTTAAAAAATTACTGATTAAAAAAAAGCATAACGCTAAATGAGCTTGGCCCGGTTTTACCTTAGTCTAGAAAAAATAATTATCTAGTAAAAAAACATACACCTCGAATTGAGAACCTCCTCCTTTTTTTGAAGTCTGTTAATAAATCAAAATAAAAACCTAAGGTATGGGTTGACCAGATTAAGCTGCCTTGGAAACGCGGTTTAATGTGCTGACGCACATGTTCGCAATTTGAATAACGCGTTTGTCTAAAATGGCGGAAACACCGACTGTTGAAAGGTTTAAGTGCTGCAGATGTTTCCAGTGACTACCCAGAGCGGCAACTTGTCTATTATGCTGTGAGCTGTCCCGCGCTGGCAACACCAGCGCGCCATTTGTTACGCCCGCGGCCATCTTGCGCGTGAGCTTCCGGTCCGCCGCTTTGCTATCGGGAATGGGAGCAAGCTCAATCAGTTTACTTAGGGCTGTACTAATAAATCAATCTTAAGTTTGAGTTACATCTCAAGTAGACGTAACGTAGTACTAATTATTAGTTCAATACATTATGTCTACTTGAGATGTAAGTTGTAACTCAAACTTGAGATTGATTTATTAATAACGCCTTTAAAATGTGGTAAAAAACACGACACGACTCCGTTTTGTTTTATTAGGATTGGTTGAGAGACTAACACGTGAATGACGTATGGTCTCTCGATCAATCATGATCAAAATTAAATGTCAACTTACGAATTGTGTGATGTTGGTACATTGTAAGCACAGTACAGAGACGCCGACAGAATATCACTAGTCATTTTGCAATTATTGATCTTTACGTGGTCAAGGGGCTGAGCGTCTCGCTACGGTAACACAAAATGGCTGGTGCTAACCTTGGGTTAGACTTCCCTCTAATATTCCAATTTCCATACAGAGTTACTATTATTTAAGTGAGAAAGGTAGAATAAGGATCTGAGGTACTGGCAATTCATTAAAACAGCGTAAATGACTAATTAAAAAAGGGTATAATAGGATTCACCGTCGGCCGTCCACCTGCAAGATGGGCAGACGACTTGATAAAGGTCGCAGGAACGCGTTGGATGCAGGACGCTATTGACAGGTTCATCTGGAAATCTTTAGGAGAAGCCTATGTTCAGCAGTGGACGGCATGTGGCTGATGGTGATAATTTGATACCTTTTTGGAACTACCTGGCGAATATACTTTATATTTGAATTTGAAGGCTACACCTACTTTGATTGGGTAAGTAAAACAACAATTATTTTAATATTTTATATTTCAATCTTTTCAAGAGAACATAGAATAAGCACGTAGAATTGTAAAAATTCACAAAGCCATTATACAAAATGTAAATAATTTGGCATTACCAGTTTCCTTAGTAATAAGCCAAAGCATACGCTATTTAAAAAGTAAGTCATTTTATTACTAATCTTAAACCTTATATATGAAAGTAATTAAATGCGTATAGCACGAGCTAATGTAACAATTAAAATAGGGTAGTTACCTATGTTTGATTATGTACATTATTTTAAATGTAACAGAAAGTACCTCGAAAAAGAAATTCTTCTGTGAAATCAGCATCAAAATCGATACATAAGGCAGTTATTCATTTTTGAAATGTTGTTGTGAGCAAAGTACGGGCATGGCGGGGATATCGCGCTATCTCTTTCGCACGCACGCAGCATTATAGCCGGCGGCGCTTGATGACGTCACAGTCTGATATTGCTGTTATTTGACAGCTACCCCTTCCACCAAATTTCAAACCTTTATAACTTACTATTGGGCCAATTTTGAAAATTGTTTTTTTATTACACTTTGGATTGCATACATTTGTCATAATTGTATTTAAAAAAATAGAAAACTACCCTATTGCCGTTTATAACGCAAAATAACGGACAAAGAATAATACCATTAATAATTGAAACAATTAAAATAACGAAGTAAAGTATTTTAAAAATAGAATTTTAATTTTGTGGCGTCTGCTGGTATGTTCCTTGTGAGCATTTGGTGGGATATATTTTAAAGTACGGAAAACAAGATGGCGGCAATTGAATACAGCTTTCAGCAACATCCAATAAATATAACACAGAATACTTCTAATCTTCGTATATTATTACACATTGTTCATTGTTGGCACGTTTTGTGACGAAGTTTTTAACACATATAGAATATTTTATATAAAAACAATATTTCAATAGTGTATCCATTAACAATATTTAATTAGTGTAATCATTGCCTTACTACAAAGAATACAAAGTTACAATACCATTAAATTAAGAATAGGATCGACTTTGCGCCATATTGTGACGTTTAAATTAAATATTATATTAAGCTAATTTAGCAATAAAGTTTTTATTTAAATTTGATGTAAGAGTCAATTAGACAAAACAAAATAAACCGCTATCGATACGCTATTAAGTTTTAATGCAAATTTTG
Organism: Lapara coniferarum; assembly: GCA_949316025.1. Classification (NCBI taxonomy): domain Eukaryota; kingdom Metazoa; phylum Arthropoda; class Insecta; order Lepidoptera; family Sphingidae; genus Lapara; species Lapara coniferarum. Next base: position 39,924,108 of record OX438919.1, on the reverse strand, counting down.
TACTTTTCAAATGACATTTGACACATAAAGGTCATTGACGTTCCTATTCTTATTTGAATCGCATTGTATAATGAGAAACAGCTCTTTCTTATATTATATCCCGACTTGTGTGAGTATCACTAGTCGGATAGACTTCGCTAGTCAAGACTCAGTATGTAGCTAGTCATTAGACAGTCTAGTCTAGCCATATTTTCTGTAGTTGAATGCTTTGATGATCAATTAGAATGAACATTTGTCAAAGGCTATTTTAGTCACGACATAGCTATTTAGCTAGTCAAGACTACAGTAGCGAACACTTAGCTAGTCGGATGAAATTTTGCTTACAATTTTTCAAGGTAGTCGTGGAACATTAATAATGAATTTGAGGAGTCATATTATTACTTATTATTAATATCAAAATGAGTTTTAACTGTTAGCTACCAAACTATTAGGCACGATTACAAGGCATTATTTCGTAAACTTAAGGCACTGGAGGAACTGCGGAATGATTGCTATAAAATATAAAAACGTAATTACTAGAAGTCTTGAGTGATGGGTAACCTCAGTAGAATATGCGGCAATTGTATGTAAAGTTATAATTACTACTTTTTACCATATCGCTATACATAGTATATGGGATTTTCAACAAAGGAGATGTCCGCATTTTGTGCGGGTGCTGGGCATTAAAATCTAACCAAGCTCAAACTTTATGCATATTAAAGGGGCAATTATGGATCTTGTACTTATTAAAAAATATATATTTGTACCCTCCTTTTATAAATAACTTTTAAAAAAACATTAATTTTGAGTGAACATAAAACTCTAAATCGACTATAAAATTATACGATTTATTGCAAATGCCCAGTTTTTGGGAGTACTATCCAAAATATAAAGTATCTTGGTTAGAATTTTAAGCCCGTCTTTGGACATGTCTTTCGACTTGTCTGACGGTGTAAAACATGATAGTATGTTTCATCTGCTTACCCTTCGTCCTAGGTGAGCGATGTGATGCGACACGTAGCGACACGACGCGACGTAATGCGACCAATACTTCACAACGCACATATATGGCGCCAACGTATGCCACAAGTACATACAACGACTATTTGATATTTTCGCGTCGCGTTGCATCGCGTCGCATTACCACGTTTGTCGTTAGGACAACGGGTTATTATAGCAGTATGTATGGAAGTACGGACTGCGGACAGGTGTACCAGTATGCACCAAGATCCCAGGCACAAGAGTCGTATTAGAAACATAACCGTAGGATATTCTCAAGGCTGTACGAATATTGAACATACACTACTTTATTAATTACTTCTCATATTTATTACGATAGTAAAAATAAAATTATAATTACGCCATACGTTTGCGAAGGGGGTAAGCACGGCTGCTTATACCTAGGCAGTGATATCTGCGTGTGATACGCTTACACTATGTATGTATGTATGTATGTTAACAATGTACTTTTATTGTACATGCTTCATATTGGCTTAGGAATAAATTCATCGTATTTTATGTCTGCGTATGTAAACATAATTAATGTCAAGTATTTTAAACATAATATGTATCACTTAAAATAACAAAATAAAAATCATACATTTTATGCAAGATTTTTACAATCTCATACAAACAAAACGATTCAGAATTATTAATTATTGCCGTAAAATATTGACTATACCAAAATAGAATATTAATTTAAAATGTTCAATATAATACTTTAAATAAAACTCTGAGATTTTTGCGACGGCAGATCGTTAATTAAATAAGATCTAAGGTATATGTAGATATCGCACCTTTAGGATTAAAACGACACAATTCAAAAAGATAGAAAATTGAGTTATCATCATAAAATTACTTAAAACGAAGTTCATGATACAATACTAGTTCAAACACAGCCATATTCAAGCAGGAATATGACAAATCTGTTATATCGGTCCCATTTTTATTATATTTTTATAAATGAGGGACTAGTTTTTAGTTATTTTAAAACGACAACGCAATTTTCATTTTTTTTTTATTGTGTCGTTTTCGTTCTAAAGGTGCTAATTATAGTCGTGGGGACCGGCAGAGAAGCAGAATGGCTTAGTAAAGCCCCAAGAGTCCTAACAAGCACTTCTTATAATGCCCGGAGCAGTCTCCCTGTAACAAAAGAAACATATATCAATAAAATATTTGGATGGATTAATTTGATTTAGTAAATTATTAACATACTAAATACACCTTTTTTCCCCGAAAGGGTAGGCAGATAGCTAATACACTCATTTTCACCGTGCGTATTCGTTCCCATGATACGAGCCTATCGCCATATCGGGCACAAATTCCAGACTCCGGGCTAATACTGAATAAAAAATTCTAATGTAACACTTTGCCCGATCCAGGGATCGAACCCGGGACCTTAGCATTGCAGTCGTATCGTAATACAATTCTATGCTACAGAGACTTTAAGTTATTAATGTTGTCTAATAATTTCTCGAGTCGGAGCAATAAAAAATTCACACATGTTGCAGAAACGTTTTGGATTAGTTTTTACAACCAAATACTTGCCTGAAAATACCATTGGAGCATCTAAACACGGGTAAATCGCGTTAAAGATCCATACAAAGTGTTGTCCAACTTGAGAATCGAAGTCGAGAATAAGTCGCTATAACCGGTTTCTACAGTATACTTAATACTTAGTTCCGATCGGTCCAAGATGGATTGAAAAAAGCGATTGGGTTTATTGAAAACTGCAGCGTCTCACCTCTATCCAGCTCTGCAGAGACTCGCCGTACTTGTGCTGGAACATCTCGGAGATGTCGCCGAGGTCCACCTCGCAGCGGGTCACCATGATGCGGATCAGCTGTCTGTCGTTGGTGCCGAGACCCTTCATCGACTTGTGGAGACGCTCGGCGAAGAACAGCGGCTTGTTGCGGACCACTTTCACTGGAATTGCGGTTGATGTTTTGTTTATCCAAATTATGGGTACATGATTACCATTAACGTAGACATTGTTTTTAATTTCGTTTGTGATGTAATTTTTTTGTGCCATGGAATTTTTAGTTGATGTGTTTTTTTATACATACACTCACTCACGCCTTTTATCCCCGAAGGGGTAGGCAGAGGCGCTACTAGTGCACCCTTTTCGACGTTAATCCGTCCCATGATGTGATAGGGGGCGAGCCTATCGCCATATCCAGCACAAATTCCAGACTCCAAACTGACACTGAATAGAAAAACTCAATATCACTTTGCCCGACCCGGGAATTGAACCCGAGACCTCAGCATTGCAGTCGTACCATAATATAACTACGCCACCGAGGCTGTCAGTGTTTTTTTATACATGCTGGTCAAAGTGACCCTACACGTGATTGTAAGCGGAGAGATTTACATACTGACGAGACTGACGAGCGATGATCACTCGTCATTCGACTATTATGCCGGCCTGTTTTAACCGGATATACCCGAGCTGATCGCAGAACGCGGCACTCTTGGCCACTATGGCAAATTTAACCTCATGTACGATGGTCGCTATGGCGTATACAAAATAAATCGTACCATCAGCAATTGATGACTAGCAACTAGCAAACTTGGTGGTGAGCTACAACATACCTTTACAGTAAGCATGGGCGTATATATGGGGGTCGCCCCCTCCCCCCTTTCGAACGTGTTAACCGGTAATCGATCTATAGTATGGGTTTGGAACCCTTCCTCGCTTTCCAACGTGTTAACCGGTAATAATCGATCTATAGTATGGGTTTGGAACCCTCCCTGGCTTTCGAACGTGTTAACCGGTAATCTATCTATAGTATGGGTTTGGAAGCCTCCCTCGCTTTCGAACGTGTTAACCGGTAATCGATCTATAGTATGGGTTTGGAACCCTCCCTCGCTTTCGAACGTGTTAACCGGTAATAATCGATCTATAGTATGGGGTTTGGAACCCTCCCTCGCTTTCGAACGTGTTAACCGGTAATCGATCTATAGTATGGGTTTGGAACCCTCCCTCGCTTTCGAACGTGTTAACCGGTAATCGATCTATAGTATGGGTTTGGAACCCTCCCTCGCTTTCGAACGTGTTAACCGGTAATCGATCTATAGTATGGGTTTGGAACCCTCCCTCGCTTTCGAACGTGTTAACCGGTAATCGATCTATAGTATGGGTTTGGAACCCTCCCTCGCTTTCGAACGTGTTAACCGGTAATCGATCTATATGGGTTGAAGAAAAACAATGCTATTGTGTAGAGTTTTAAACACAGCATTTATTGTAGAAAGTAACAACCTTTTATTTTTCGACCTGGAACGCATAAATCTTTCGCATTTTACAAAAGGTTTCCGTGGAACATTCAAATAAGTCCATAACTCATTAATCCTATAGATACCAACTTACCAATAGTCCTGAGCGCCTTCTCGATGTGTCCAGAGAACTCGGTTTTGATAGCGTCGTCGATGTCGTGTCCGGTGAGGTACTGGTATTCGTTGAACACGGCCGCGAGCTGCGGGAACGAGCGCGAACACAACACAGAGTTGAACACCGACTCGTCTGTGCCAAGACGGAGCTCGCCTGCAATGGAAAAAGAGAATAGGATGTTAGAATTTTAGAGGGTTGCGGTTGCATGCGCGTGCGCATCCCCCGACGTTCGCTAGAGCAGTAGATTTGCGGGGTTTTAGTCGGTATGACGGTTTAGACCGATGAGTACGGCAGAAATCCATAGATAGATTTCTCCGTGTTAAAAAAAAGGGTAGCAAGTAATAGGATTTTATGCATTTTTATATATGACTTATAAAAAAAAACATTTAAATTCAGACATAAAGCCAGTACAAAGTCAAAAATATGTAATATTTTGAAATCTGTTGCAAAGGATGTAAGATGTATTACTATCTTGTGACGTCATCGGGTATAACGGCACGGGTGTAGGAGAGAGATAGCGAGGTAATCACACTGTGTGCCCACTCTTGCTTGGTATAGTCTGTTTATGGACAGCGGAAATCAAACGAAACCTGGTGGTCTATGCAAAAATGCATTAAAATTGGTTTAGAAATAAGGCAGTAATTCATAATTCAAATATTGCAACGTCAAGGACTGGCCGCATAGTAGGGGTTATCGCTCCATCTCATCTTTCTCACGCATCATAATTCCCCATGACGTCACGTGCGCGTATTGCGCCTCTTTTATTTTTTCTTATAACTTGTACCTTATACCAAAATATAAAGTTCTATAACTTTTGAAAAAAAAAGTGGACGATAGCCTAGTTGGGAATGGAACGGTCTGCCGAGACAATGTCCGGAGGTTCAAAACCCAAGGCACACACCTCTGACTTCTCAATGTTACGTGTGTATTGTTTATCAATTATCGTTCGCTTTAACGGTGAAGGAAAACATCGTGAGGAAACCTGCATACCTAAGAAGTTCTTTATAAGAATTTCGAAGGTATGTGAAGTCTACCAACCCGCACTAGGCCAGCGTGGTGGATTAAGGCCTAAACCCTCTCAGTAGTAGAGGAAGCCCGTGCCCAGCAGTGGGACAGTATTTAATACAGGGCTGGTATTATTATATATATTATTATTTAACTTTTAGCGGATTTGAATCAAGCTTTCTGTGTTAGAATTAATTTGTGGTAAATATTTGATAAACATAAGGAACAAAAATGACTCAAATAGCCTAATTTAATGTACGAGGACCACGCGATACGAATTTATGGAAGATACAACCTTATTTGTTTACTAAAAAAGACGTCAAACAATATTGTTTACTATAACACTCATTGCCAGATAACATAGTCATGATTAGACATGAGTGAGACAGCCTTAATAATCACGACGTTAGCGGTAGACCCACATTAAATATTCATCGGTCGCTTACGGCAGACACGGTGACGTCACGTTATAATTATAAATACTATGGAATAATAAATACTAACGGTCGCGCGGTGGTCAAAAATCAACCTTAGTTCCTTAAAAATATGTTTTATTTTAGGTTTCAACCTTGTTCTTTAACTTCAGCTAACATTGTATTTGACATTGGCAGTAAGAAAGTAAATTAACCTGTTTGTAGAATGTCAAGGTAAGAATTTTTCAAAGTTATCGTAAATAAAAATCTACACGGACGGAACAGCTGACAAAGCCAGTATTTAGATCACGGCGGATATCTGAATCACTAAACGATAAACAGTGCGTAACAGTGACGTAGAACGCGTTGTTCCCGCTCGTTCATTAATACATGACTCATTCGTTCATCATACACTATTGCTCAATATTATCGGTCGGCCGTGAGTCATTCGTTCCTTGGTAAATATAACGTTCGTTAAAAGGTCATTAGAACATGTTTGTTTATCTTGTTCATGATCGTTTTGTTGGTACAAAAAGGTTTTAAACAAAACGTTGCTTAGATTGTACGGGGATAAATGTTAAATGCGGATCCAACAATAATACAATGTCAAATGAAATAGAGCCTAGATTAGAGTGTGACTTTGTATTTAGTCGGTTTATACAATTATGTGACGAACAGTATATTATCGGTGAAATCCCAAAGTACGCTGAAACTGTTAAACCAGTTGCGCAAGAGTTTTATTACATCACAGAATTAGTACGGCCTCATTGCATTAGTGGAAACGTATATAAGGCAGTATATAGGGCTGTATACCGCGTGATTCTGGATTCAATAGTCATACCGAGCGTACAAAATCCGTACGAGTAGTAATAAAAATACTACGTATTCTTCCTTGACTGCAATATGTGACCGACATGACAACAGGTTGAAGATTGATTAAGGTGGAGGAAGCGAGAGAAGTATGCCAGAATAGAGCAAATTGGCAATCCATAATCTCTGCCTACCTCTATGGGATAAAGGCGTGATGCTATGTATGTATGTATGTATGACTATAGGCTTGCCCACTGTCTAAAGTCCAGTTCAGACTATGATAGTATTTTAATTGAGTAGACAGTTATCACTACATAGTATAAAACAAAGTCGGTTCCCGCTGTCTGTCCCTATGTATGCTTAGATCTTTAAAACTACGCAACGGATTTTGATGCGGTTTTTTTAATAGATGGAGTGATTCAACAGAAAGGTTTTTATGTACTTTTAGCCCAGAAAAACTTATTAACGCGGGCGAAGCCGCGGGCAAAAGGCTAGTTTAGCTATAAACCTGACTGCAGCTGTACTAATCTACTACCTACTCGACAACATTTTCCGTGTTCAGAGACGTTTAGAAATACTCACTAATCGACTAAAATACTATCGTAGTCCAAACTAAACTTCAGCCACGAAATGACTAGCGATGGATGCGCTAGTTGCGCCTCTACTTATCCCTTTGGAGATAGTTTGTGTGTGTATAATGAATACATGTAGAATGTATATTATATAGAATTAATAAGTCAAACATACCAGCTTGCAGCAAGCTTCTAGCATCTTGCCTCGCCTTTTCTTGATCGACGTGGAAGTCCTCGGATCTATTGCCCTGGAATTAATAAGAACTCATCAATAAGATGTTACAAATAGGACGTATGGTATTGACTGCCTCGGTGGCGTAGTTGTATTGCGTACGCGTTATGAGTACGATTTGCGCGCCGAGGTCCTGGGTTCGAAACCCGGGTCGAGCCAAAAATATTGTGCCTGGGTTTTTCCATCTTTAAAATTACTTAGTCGCAGCTCGGAGTCAGGAAGTTGTCGTGAACCCACGGGGCACGGGCCTCGAAAAGCACGTAAAGCCGTTGGTCCTGCGCCTGATCTCTCTCCTCTCATCGGACTATGAGACTAGCGAGTGCACCTGTGTATTGCGCACACACTTGTGCACTATAATATCTCCTGCGTTGGCTGATCTCCGTTGAGATTGGCCGCTGTGGCCGAAACAGGCTAGGAGGATTTCACAAATAAGAAATATTCTAGAACAATAGTAGCAGTGTCCATGCACTGTCGTGTTCCAGTTTGAAGGACATTGTAGCCAGCGTAATTACTGAACGCTATTACACTTTACATCTAATGTCTCAGGGCGACGAGCGCAATGGAATACCACGCAGCACTTTTTAATTAAAAGTTCTGTGTGTTGTCGTATCCCCTACCATCAGGCAAGCGGCATGTGCGTCGGGTCATTCAGTAACAATAAAATAATAGTTATACTCCTATTTTTGACCAGGTTGAACATAATTTGATTTAATGACGAGACGAGCAAGCCGTTCGTCTGATTGTGAATATATTATTATAAAGTACGTTATTAGTTCTTAACCATACCAGCCCTATACTACTTCCCATTACTGAGTACGGGCCTTCTCCACAACTGAGAGGGTTTAGGCCTTAGTCCACCACGCTGGCCTAATGTGGGTTGGCAGACTTCACGTCATACCTTCGAAATTTTTATAGAGAACTTCTCAGTTATGCAGGTTTCCTCACGATGTTTTTCCTTAACCGTTAAAGCGAGCGATAATTTACAAAGAATACATACATTACGTTATAGAAAAGTCAAAGGTGCGTGCCCATGGGTTTTGAACCAGCGGACATTCGTCTCGGCAGTCCGTTCCACTCCCAACTAGGCTATCGGCGCTTGCTTGCTTAACACGGAAGGTATTACCAATGTTACTAATAAATTCTGATTGTTAGAAGTTCTGATGTTTTCTGATGCTGTGCGCAATAAATGTGCGCAATATTATATTAAGCATAAAAAAAAATATAAAGAGGTTAATATTTACAAATAATCTTTATAGTGTTTAGGTGTGTGACTTCGAAAATAAAACTATGTCTAAAGTAATATTTGAAAATAGTATGATTTAAGAGTCGGTTCTAATTTAACTGATATAAAATTGTATAAAACAAATTCTTTAACTTCACTATACTACAACTCATGTAGAGTTCTTAATACCCTGTTTTTACTAACATTTCTATTTGAACTTCACTGCATTATCCCGCCTTGGAAATATCCTTACTCAGCGTCGAGGCAAGTTTATACAGGGTTCATGATATTGTTCTATTATTTCTATGCTCACTGAATCGCCTACGTACACAACTAATGTGAGTCAATGCCGTTAGTAATTGCAATTTACAACCTTGAGTCATTCAGTTTCATAGTAAAAATAGAAAAACCGTGAAAACTGTTCACCAATGGCAATTTGAGCGTAAAAATTTACCATTTAATGAAACATACACATACATAAGCAAAAAGTTTCTAATTACAGGTTGTTACAAATAATTACACAGAAGTTCATTATTTATTAGTTATGTTGTTAGAACTTTTAATGTGGTTAATGGTAATTAATATTTTAACACTGGCTTCATCTCCGTCGAACAGGAATAAGACAACGGCACACTGCTGCTTGTCGGCAGACGCAGACATAGAGTCCGTAGACAGTGACGTAGAGTGGGTATTAGCCGGGGCGTACCCAAAATTTCAAGATATCAAACGAGAAAGTTAAATTTTTTTTATAGCATTTCTTTTAGACCTTATGCCACCCCCTGCCTCGACTCGACTCGACTGCCTCGGTGGCGTAGTTGTATTATGGTACGACTGCAATGCTGAGGTCTCGGGTTCGATTCCCGGGTCGGGCAGTGATATTGAATTTTTCTATTCAGTATCAGTTCGGAGTCTGGAATTTGTGCCCGATATGGCGATAGGCTCGCCCCCTATCATATCATGGGACGGAATAGTGGCGAAAAGTGGATGCACTAGTTGCGCCTCTGCCTACCCCTTCGGGGATAAATGGCGTGACTGTATATGTATACAATATTAGACATACTTTGGTCGCAGACGGTCGGGACGGGATACACATGCCGAAAAGTGCGTGCACTGTTTGCGCCTCTGTTTCACTCTTTGGGGGTAGAGTCAGTTCGTGTTTGTAAAAAAAATACTATTGCCATTGACATGAAACGAGCACTCAAGAGCAACAAAAAAGTTCCAAATTAAACCTTACGATAAAGCACACAAGAGTATAATTACCATGCACAGTGACGTCATCAGCCTCTTGAAGTTTCCTGACGTGTCTCCGCGCAGATCGTCCTCCAACAAATTGCCGTAAACTGCGAAAGGAAGAAAACGCGTTAATACATGGGTAATAATATAACAGCTCTGTATTTTAGTAAACTGCCCCGTTGTTTGTCATTTACTGACAAGGTTTAGGCTTTATAACTTAGCTGTGTCGTAAGCTCCAACATAAAAACTCTGTACCTATGATGATTTTTCTACCTTTTTTAGGTTAAAAAATTAGTAAATGTTAGGTCCCCATACACAAAAAGCTTTGTAAATTTTAGGTCCCAATAAATAAGAAACTTGGTATATTTTAGACCCCGAAGCCTGGGTTCTGTGGTATTTTGCCCGTCAAGCCATCCTTTAGTACCACTAACTTAGGCAACTACGGAAGGCTGGGGCTTGGCTGTGCGCCTAATAGTCCCCGGTCAGCTTCCCTTAGCAGCACGGGGACTATTATTTGCATAAGAAGACAAAAAGTAAAGACATCTTGGCCTAGTGCGGGTTGGTAGACTTCACGCATTCTTTATAGAGAATTCTTGGATACGTAAATTCGATGTTTTGCTTGTCCGTTAAAGCGGACGATAATTAACAAAATACATTCTAAAAGTCAGTGATGTGTTTAATACACAATAATGAGGTCATGAGTAAATATTTCCATAAATTATTGTGAGTGAAATTAATTTTCCATAATCACAACCTTAATTGATGAATGTTTATTAATTTTGATAAGCTTATCGAAGACTTTAATCGGACATGAAATTAATTATTTTGTATATTTATGGATGTTGAATGTATAGCGATAGTAGGTACAATGTCAACGAGAGCATTAATTGTTTGTATTCTTTTAAAACATAATATTATATTCTTCGACTTGGGTTCATTTAAGTCCATTTTATAAGTCACAATGTAACAAAACCACTAAAATGCAACATTTTAAAATGCTAAAAATACATGAGGAATAAATAGCATAGAATGACCAGACGAGCATTCCGTTCGCCCGTTGGTAAGAGATACGACCACCCATATACAATAGTATATACATCCATTACATTGAGTTACAAAGTACCTACTGTGTGGCATTCCACTGCGCTCGTTGACCTGAGATACAAGATTTTAAGTCTCATTATGTCCTGTAGTTACACTGGTTACAATGTCCTTCAAGCCGAAACACAACAGTGCATGCACATTGCTGCTTGGCGGTAGAAATAGAGATTGCGGTGATACCTAGACGGATTCTTACATATGAGAGACCTACCACCAGTACACACTCAATTCTTCAGAGTGGAAGTCAAAAATTTGGACCGCGACAAACTTTTATCTAACAACATTAGCAACGTAAGTTTTGTTGGCATAAACGAGAACACGCGTAAACACTATCGACCTCCGATGACGTCACACCATTGCTTTGTTGAGTCTGAAAGACTCTTCCTATAATGGTTATGAATCTAAAAATTTGGCAAGAACTCCCGTGTCATGACTCGCTATATTAGGACATGAATAATATTAAAATCAAAGTAAAAAGTAGTTTACGTCATGCCTATTTATTATGCAGTTGGCAAAATATCACTATACTTATTATTTAGTACTAGCTTTTGCCCGCGGCTCCGTCCGCGTTGAAAAGTTTTTCCGGGATAAAAGTCCCGCTTTATGTTTTCCCGGGATAAAAAGTAGCCTATGTGTTAATCCAGGACATGATCTACCCGTGTGCCAAATTTCATCAAAATCCGTTCAATAGTTTTTGCGTGAAAGAGGAACAAACACCCATAAATCCAGACATTCTTACAAACTTTCGCCTTTATAATATTAGTAGAACTTAGTATAGACTATCGAATAATAATTATAACCACTAATTGAGTCATGGCTATTATGGGTCGAAACGTAATATGATGGGCGTTCCCCACGTAAAACCACAGGAGTTAAATAAACAAAAGTTTGTACATTTTAATTAATGATAAGATCTCTATTGTAAAGTTTTACCTGTACCTACTTCGTGGTATATTAAAATGGGCACAATATTATGAACAGTCGAAACCGTAATAAAATAATTGACGGTTAGTTTTCGTTTCAACTGAATGAATTTATATTTATATGTATAAAAAATCTTCTCAGTCCATGGATAAAATTACGTAAGTAGACAAAAATAGGGCATAAACATTTTTATTTAATACTATTCAATATTCAACCAATGGGAAAATTCAAATACATAGGCAAAAAAACATCGCGATATATTAGGTAAGCATATTTATTCTATGTCTTATATTTATTTTTGGTTCGCCTTCCAATGGACAATTACAGTAGACAAAAAACATTGCGATAAGCATAAAAATATAATTAATTAATTTTCAGTCATCCAGGTACTATAATTTCTGAATTTTCCAGGGAGTAATAATCTTAAAAAAAATAGATAGATACAGACTATAAGGATCATGGTTCAGACTAAAATTGTTCATATCGCATTGGTAAAGACCGTAAATTGTTACTACCTATTGTGTCATCACTGGAAGTGTTTAAACGCTGAATAATGCGATATTTCCACTTTTATGTCTTGTTCTGTAAGTGCCTAATGTGATTGAATTTGCGATAAGACTGACACTTGCATCTGTATTACCATGTTTCAACTCGCCTGCCGCTCTCGTGCGAGGAATTGAAAATACATAGATACACAATTTTATTACCGAAGGGGTAGGCAGAGGCTAGTGCACCCATTTTTCGCCGTGCCTATTCCATCCCATGATGTGATAGTGGGCGAGCCTATCACCGGACACAAATTCCAGACTCCGGAATACTGAGTACAAAAACCCATTACCACTTTGCCCCAACTGAAGATCGAAGCCGAGATGTCAGCAGTAAGAACATTGAAATAATTACATTGCCAATGAAGACTGTGACAAGTAGTCCAGATCATTAAACACTCAAAATTACTATTCAAAGCAAAACATTACGTAATGCGAAGAATATAAAGATAATACTAAAAATAATACAATTATTTATATTGGATACCAAAGCGTAGCCCTTTCTTCACCTTCATACATCAATACGGTCTGCTAAAGAAAACTGCTTCGACTTACTTTTATCGACGCATTATGAACTCATCTATGGAATAAGTATCACGGGCTGATTTTTTTTGGCACCCGGACCTTTGTACCAGGAAAAGTTATTGGAATAAACAGAAGCGTCATTAGGAGGTTCAAAGAAAAATTAAATCTAAAATGTTGAGTTTATTAAACAGTATCCAATATCAATATTATGATTTCATACAATTCGAAAAGGCGATAACGAAAATATATTAGTCGGCAAAAGACGTAAAAACAAAAATAACCGGACAAGTGTGAGTTGGACTCGCGTACCAAGGTGACCACTGAAAATCAGCGTCGTGCTGTGGCTCACGCCGCAGTACAACATTATGCTGAGTGGTCACCTACTTGTCACAGCCACGACGCGACGTGCAAACTTTACTTACTTTCAATTTTTTATTTCTTTTGTAACATACATTTTATACATGTCATTTGTACGTCGCCGTAAGCTGTGGCTAATAAATATCTTTTCTTTGTCTTTCTTCTTTCTTTCTTACCAAGGGTTCCGACAAACTTGTAGGTAATCTATATATATAAAAGAAAGTGGTGTTAGTTACACCACTTATAACTCAAGAATGGCTGAACGGATTTACCTGAAAATTGGTGGAGAGGTAGCTTAGAACCAGGAGACGGACATAGGATACTTTTTATCCCGGGAAAATATAAACCGGGACTTTTATCCCGGATAATTGTTTTCTGCCAGTGGAACCGCAAGAAAACAAGTATAGAGATATTTCGAGATCCAGTTGAGGACATAATTACTCTTATCCCGGAAAAAGATAAACCGGGAATTATATCCCGGATTTTAATTTCTCGCGAGTGGAGCCGCCACGACTAAACCACTGAACCGATAGCGATGCAATTTGGCAGGGAGATAGTTTTAAACCCTGGGAAGAATCTAGGCTACTTCATATCCCGGGAAAATATAAACCGGGACCTTAATCTCGGAAAATAGTTTTTTGTCAGTGGAACCGTATGAAAATAAGTATGGAGATCGTTTGTGATCCAAAGGAAATCAATCTCAAGTTTGAGTTACATCTCAAGTAGACATAATGTATGAACAGTTCAATACATTATGTCTACTTGAGATGTAACTCAAACTTGAGATTGACCTATTAATACCGCCCATAGGCTACTATTATCCCGGAAAACAGACACCGGGAATTTTATTCGGGATTTTTTTCCGGAAAAAAATATGGTTAGGTATTATTTACGGGGGGGGTGGGGGTGTTTAGGGATTTTAAAATTTCGTTAAATAAGGACTCATTTGGTGGCAGGGAGGTTTTTTGCAAGAAAATTACGCGGAAAATTTGAAAATTTAAGAATACTTAACCGCCATATTAAACGTGTATGTCACTGAATTCCTCCTAAGCGGCTGGACCGATTTTAATGATTTTTTTGTGTCCTCAGGTGGGTTTGAGAATAGTTTCGATTAACAATTAGATCCGGTAGGTGGCGCTGTACTCGGGTTCTAGGATTTTATTTCCTTTTTAGGGCAGGACAACACCTGTCGGGGCCGCTAGTATGATATAAAAAAGAAAGGGGGTGACTAAAGAAGAGTAATGGAATACAATCAGCGAGATTTGTAATTCTTTTTTGTCTGTCTGTTTTTTTTTTGTTTGCTACTACACATCTCCAAAATTACTTAACCGATTTCGATGAAATTTGGCACACGGTTAGATCATGACATGAATTAACACATAGATTACAGGTTTTATCCTCGGATAATATAAAGCGGGACTTTTATCCCTGAAAAACTTTGTCACGCGGGCGGAGCCGCCAGTAAAAGCTGGTTAATTAATAAATTGATTAATAAGTTTGTAAGTTCGCTTTTTTGTTATTAATATACATATTTACGGCTTTTTACTTTACATGTGCTGTAAGACCTTGTTTCTTGTCAAATTTCATGATTATAGGTCAACGGGAAGTAGGTACCCTACAGTGTGCCTACTATGGAAACCAATTCCAATCTTAAGAATTCATGAACGCGAAACAGTTTCAATTCCAATCTGGAATTTATCGGTACTCTTGACCAAATCGAGTCCATTATGGGATTGAAATTGAAATCGAGTACGCGATCGGATATCTGTGTGGCCATACATGATCTACTAAAAGTACAATAAAAAATTTAACACGTGTAATTTTGATTATCCCAGTCGAAACCGTGTCCAATAATTAAAGTTTTAACAAAGATATTTAATGAACTCATATAATAAAATTGAAACTGAATTTTTAAGCAAAATATCAAAAGAGCGTTACACTACGGTAGTATAAGTGTGTTGTCTTTGTCTCAACTATTTATTATGGAAAAAAAGAAATGCCATGTCAACGTTAAAGTTCCAATCAAGCAGAGATACAGAGAATGCAACGCAATCAAGAATACAATGCTATCGTCCAAATATAATTTAATTTCTCGTTTCTTATATTATATTTATATTATTGAGTGTGGTGTTTATTTAAGTTTCAAATGCGTGATACTGGCGCGGTGTAAGCCTTGGCGCGGCGCACTCTACAGTGAAATATCGGCGTTGTGGACACTTGAACCATTTATTCACTATTGTTTTTGCATAAAGAGCATTTGTAACTTTTTTTTAAATATCGTAATACCCATTGTTGAGACATTGTAGTCATAAGAATAGCACCGATAAAAGGAGAGTGCCACTAAAACGTAAACTTAATAAAATTATTTTTAGTCATTGTATCACTGTTCCCATAGAATATGTTTACACTAGCTTTTGCCCACGGCTCCGCCCGCGTTAAAAAGTTTTTCCGGGATAAAAGACCCGCTTTATGTTTTCCCGAGATAAAAAGTAGCCTATGTGTTAATCCAGGACATGATCTACCCGTGTGCCAAATTTCATCGAAATCCGTTCAGTAGTTTTTGCGTGAAAGAGGAACAAACATCCATACATCCATACATCTAAACATCCAAACATCCAAACATCCATACATTCTTACAAACTTTCGCCTTTATAATATTATATGATATATATGATACACAATATAGTATCATATAAAAACAATTCTAAAAGTTTTTATTTACTTAAGCAAAAGTTATTGTTTTTGACCACAACATTGGTCATTATCGGCATTTTACACAATTATGTTGATGATATTTTTAGTAATTGCATCACTGTTCCCATGGAATATGTTTACATACACAATATAGTGTCATATAAAAACAATTCTAAAAGTTTTTATGTACTTAAGCAATTGTTATTGTTTTTGACCACAACATTGGTCATTATCGGCATTTTACACATTTATATTGATGATATTTTTCAAAACTATCATTAAATAAGGCTCGTCGTGTCATTATTTTTAGTTTACAAAGGCATAATAACTCACTCGAACACCAAAAAGTTAACTTTATAAAACTGTGTTAATCCGATTTCAAACACGATTTCCCACTCGATCGCTAATGTCAAAATCGCGTCAAGAGTGCCAAAATGTATTTGAGATCGTAAATACTCGATTTCATTTCTAGTTTTTCTAAATTCCGCCGCGATCGAGATAAATCGTGCGCTAGTATAGCATTCAAGGGTACGAATTATCAAGTTTTCGATTCCAATCCTAAATTTCAAACGGAATCGAGTGTCAAGGGTAAGGCCACAGGTTTTGATTCCCTTGCGAAATCGCAAAATATGCAACATAGCTTTTGCCCACGGCTTCGCCCGCGTTAATAAGTTTTTCCGGGCTAAAAGTACATACATAAAAACCTTCCCGTTGAATCATTCTATCCAACACATTTATTTGGATAAAGATTAATATTATGACGTTGATACAACTCTTAACAAATAATGCATTAATTTCGACCAAATTTGATTACCATAAAAACGGTTCTAGAGAGTTTATTTTAAAAGATAGACATATACTGTCGCGGACTTTTTTTAGATCATTTCAAGAGAAATAATTCTTTCATACATATATTTTTGGTATCTTGAACCGTTTTCGCAGCGCACGCAATGGAAGCCCTCAAGGATGAATAATTTTCCCCGCATTTTTCACATTTTCCATTATTTCTTCGCTCCTAATAGTTGCATCGTGATGTTATATAGCCTATAGCCTTCCTCGATAAATGGTCTATTCAACACAAAAAGAATTTTTCAATTCGCACCAGTAGTTCCTGAGATTAGCGCGTTCAAACAAACAAACAAACAAACAAACAAACAAACTCTTCAGCTTTATAATATTAGTATAGATAAACGGTCATATCTTTTGATCGCGTTGACTTACAAGTTTAATTTTTTCCCAGCTGAAAGACACCGGAAATTAGGCATCGACTCCAAATATACGTATATACTATATACTAAGCGAATACATTAATACATACAATTTTAATTTATTTTTGATTTGTAGTGGTTTTGAAGTCGGTTTATTTTTTGATAAAAAGTTTTTATTTATTGCTTTTTGGTAAGTTAATTATGGAATGCTGTAAAAAATACATTATAGATATGCGATTGCAGCATTCGCGAGTTATCGGCTGTTAGTTATTGAAGAGTTCCATTGTGTATCTCCGAAAACCTTGATCAGATCTTCATAGATTATATACTAAAACCTTCCCCGAAAAATATACATTTGAATATCGACAACCACATCCAAATCAGATCAGTAGTTTTTGAGAAACTCGCGGCCATACAAATTTACATACATACGGATCGAATACAGAACCTCCTTTTTTGAAGTCGGTTAATAACAAAGGTAAATTCATGGGCAACATTAATCCTACTAATATTATAAAGGCGAAAGTTTGTAAGAATGTATGGATGTTTGGATGTATGGATGTTTGTTACTCTTTCACGCAAAAACTACTGAAGGGATTTAGATGAAATTTGGCACACGGGTGGATCATATCCTGGATTAACAAATAGGCTACTTTTTATCCTACTTATATAAATAGGAAAATATAAAGCGGGACTTTTATCCCGGAAAAACTTTTTAAAGCGGGCGGAGCCGCGGGCAAAAGCTAGTTGTTTATATTCAATGCTGTCATAATAAAGGAAGACATAATATCTTTTGTATTCTGGCAAGCTTCAAATTCCTTAAAGCGTCACACGAGGAAGGAAAATTGAAGACTTCATAAGACATGCAATCAATCATTCAAGGTTGTAAGAACCATCGATATAAATAAGCCTAATAGTCTTGGATATAAGAAACAGTTCATTTGTCCTGTACGTGACGAAATAATTTAGGAGCGACTTGACATTTTGAGATGTACTAGTTCTAGTTTTAAGACTTACTCTTTTCTCTTCACACGATGTGAACTAAATGAGTGCGACATAGAACGAGGTACATGCTTTTAAAAACACATAAATGTATGTCATAACCGTACCCCAGGTTCAAACTGCCGCACCAATTCGAAATGGGGCATTGTACTAGTTCATTGCCAAAATGTGGCAATTCTTACGAGCTCATTTAAAAATCATGTCCTACTCAGCATAATAATTTCTAAGGCCGGCGTTACGTCGGAAACATTTCATTTAGCAATCACTTAAATGATCATAACCTCAAGGACACGAGTTGCTACTTGTTTACAGCAATTCTTACAATGTGATAATCGTATTTCATTAGGCGTAAATTCCTAATTTCATTTTTTATCAGTAGATACATATTATTATAATAACAGATATAGACAAAATGTGCTGGCAACACTGTAAAAAAAAACACATGTTAAAAAAATGATAACGCGTTCGCAACAATTCTAACATTAAAAAAAATATGTAACTTAGAAACATGCATCAATAATTATAATTACAATTGCGCACGAATGTAATAATTCAAGAACTTTTAAAGTAGGACTGCGCAATGCAGTAAGTGAACATGTATGGTCATCGACCTATAGACTAGGCAGGTATAAAATGGAAATATGTGGCATGGTATTAATTAAAACTGCAATTGTAAAACGGGATGCAATATGTACAGTCGGCAGCGTAAATATCTGTACAAAATCAAAATTTCCAATCGCCTATATACGCGTTAAATTAAACTGAATAAAAAAATCTTCGCATGAAGTGAAGCAAATCTCTTTTAAGAGAAAAAGAAAGATTAACACAAAAGTATGTAGGCAATTTGAAATTTTGAATTTATTCAGCTACTTATACTGGTGGCTGTACATTACTCGGAAGTAAATTACCCATCGAACTGTAGAGAGTCAGCTACGAACCGTCAAAGACGACGCTATACGTATCCGAAGGTAACAGACGAATAAATAAGTATTGTAAATTATGTGGCCATCATGTTTTTTACTAACATAGGAGTGACATAGGCTGACTACCTCCAGTAAACATCTACATCATGATAATCAATTCATTGCTAGCCTTTAAGGTAAAATCAAGACGTTTTTTGGAGGTGTCACAACCGCTGCAATCTGGGAAAACCGCTAGCGAAATCGGCATCACGAAATATAAACACACAAATTGCACAAGGGGATATCCCATCGTATTAGTCAATTCCCGAGTGTCACGAGATTGCATCTGATGACACTACATTATTGCTGATTGATATTATTTTGCACTGCACTAAACATCTTGATAATATAGGTCTTTTATATAGGGTCATTTTAACCATGCGTTGATAATAGAACTACACGCTTGTCTTCTTGAAAATACCATTTTATAATGTATAATCTAATCATAGATGTAAAAAGTGTAAGTTTCGAACAAAATAAATATCAATAAAAAGTCAATTTAATTTTACACGACCTTATGCGACTACTACTATAAGAGAATTCATCGTATCGGCAACATCACACTTTGAGTCAGAAATACACTTATGCACACACCATATTCGCACTAAACTACAAAATGATAAAAAAATAAACAGAAAAACACAACAGTAATTTTTGGCGAAAATATTCGTTATTCATGGATGATTTTTGGCACGATGTTAACAGTGGTAAAGACAAATGTGGTATAATATAGTAACTCAATGTACAAACAACCCCGTATAAGTTTAAAATCGATTGTATCTCAAACAACTGATACGGTCTTGTATATTCTTTCAATTATAGACAGCTATTACGCGTAATTGCTATAGGCTTACTATTCCGAGTAGCGGGCAGCGATTAGTAAATATTACGACACTAAAATCTTAATCATAGCCTAAAAAAAATAGAATTACAGTAATTTCTAAGTATGTAGGATAAGAATCATCAAGCTAGCATGAAAGAAACATTGACAAATCGATACTCACTGGCCGTATAGGTTTGCTTGATGACGTTGATCTCGTGGTTGGACATGGTGCACATGACTTCGATGAGGACGTCTTCGTCAGTACCAATGCCGGCGATGGCGTCGTGAAGCTCCTTAGCGTAGAACTGGGGCAGCGGAGTCATCAAAGCAACCAGAATATCCTCGAACTTCCCACTGGTTTCGCTTTTCAAGTCCGATACGAGATCCTGGTAAATAAATAAAAGAAAATGGAAAAGAGGAATGATAGTTGCAATCGAATTACAGTAGATTCTCGATTATCCGAACGTCCGATTATTCGAACTCGTAGATCACAGCCCTAATTGCAGATTTGAAATGTTTTGACTGCGCAAACTTATTACGAGTTTATTCCCATCTTCGATTGTATGACTATATTTTTTTCAATAAGTATCGTATTATCTAAACTGTAAACGACATATTTAAGCCCATAACTTAATAAAACTTGATTAAAATTCAAACATTATTTTATTAGACTTTGGAATCGATTATTCGGAATTTCGATTATGTGGAATACTCTTATTCTTATTTGAACCGGATAATCGAGATTATACAGTAAGTAGTACTCGGCTGAATACATTTCCGCGAACAGCGATAAGCTTATTTGTACCTATATTAAGCTTGTTTGTATTATTATCCGATTGCAGCGAAAAAACTAGTAAGGTTAATTAAACTGACGTATCAACTCCCTAGAAACTACAATAATTATATACACATATTGCATAGAAATGCTTTAAAATACAGTACTGAAACTTACTGAGAAGATTAATAGAGCTTGATAAGTACCTACATCATTAACAGAGTTACTAATTACATCCCTTCATCTTTCCTTATCTATAATGTTAACAATATGATACATAGTTTTGTGAAGTCGGTAAACTAAATACATCGCGTGACACCATACAGGTGTGGCTTGCTAATACGAAACTGCCACTAATTATATTAATAATGTAACTTTAATGAAACGAACCATTTAAATATTAATGGCATATGAAAATTGTTTTAACATGCTCGTGTTTGAGCCTAGTACTGTTATATCAACCGTCTGTTGCATATTATCCCACTTTTAGGAATTTATGTTAGGAAGAACATCTGAGAGATAGAGGCAGAACTCAGATAGCTTCGAAATCCAAAAGTATGCATGTGAAAAGTCAACAGTCGGGGTCGCTACTAGGTAAGTCTCACAATGTCTATATCCACCGCCAAGTAGCAAGCACCATTGTGTTTCAATGTGACGACACTTATTGCATTTATTTGGACTACATTGTTCCATCATATCCGGTGGAGTCTGCCGTGACATAAAACAGTCAATTTAATCGGACCCTGAACCAACTGGATTCGGATGTTTCGAGACACTATCGATCGCAATGACATCGCTGTTGGATAGTAGGTATTAGTAATCTCCATTTGTTTGCACATTTGGATGGCGGCCAAGATTTTTAGAGAAACGCAACGATGTAAATTATAGATGTATACGCATGCACGCTTAGTTATTTTGCGAGATCTTCGGTAATGCTTATTCTATGATAAAGAATAATCAACTAACAATTCGAGTCGATATATATTACACACGCTTTAAAACTCAATAAATGAAATATGTAAGAAGCAAATTAATGACAAGTTTTATTTCGTACGCCCTAAATTTTCAACGTACGATATTACGTGGTCATAAAAGACCGTTCTTTAACCCTTCAAGCCCCGCTTATATATATAGATGTATGGGAAAACCCTATATATATGGACACCGGTGTCCGTCGCGGGGCTTGAGGAGTCAACCACAATACTAATTACAAAGAAAGTGTCCAGACGGAGGATAATTTTGAATACATTAAGTGAATTATTATACATATGTTTATGTCCATGATGTCAAGGTATAATTTCTGGGCCTTTTTAGAATAACTACGACAAAGCCTGACCCGTAAAAATATTTTATATTTTCATTGTTATCGACTAGTCAAGCCCCGCTACGGACGCCGGCGTCCGAGTATATAGGGCTTCCCCATACATCTATATAAGGGGTTTGACGGGTTAATAAACTGAACAACAGTAATTCCTTTATGCAATCATATATTTATAACTCCACCACCCGCGTGTAAAGTTTTTCTGGGATAAAAATATTTTACTGGGATAAAAAATAGCAAATAGAAACTCAAGAGTAATTTAGCTTTCTATTAGTGAAAGATTTTTCAAAATTGGTCTAGTATTTTTTAGTATATCCATTACAAACAAACAAATCTTTCCTTTTTATAGTATACTAGACAAAGTTACGCACTAAACAAAGTTTCTCGTAGATAAAAGTCCCGCTTTATATTTTCCCGGGATAAAAAGTAGCCTATGTGTTAATCCAGGACATGGCCTACCAATGTGCCAAATAGGGAACTTGAAATTGAACAGCCAAGAGTAGGGTCGAAATAGCTCAATTGCGAGAGCACCGGCACGGTACGCTGGAGGTCGTGGGTACAAATACTCCGTTCGACTATTTCTTTTTCAATGTTTCTATAAAAATATAAAAACATTATCCAGGCACTACTGGCCATTAACATGTATAAAAATCATAATATAGGATTAGAAAAAACTTTAGTGACTTCGTTTCAGTGAATTTACCCCTGTAAAGGAGTAACGCTGAGTTAGTAATTGTAATAATTGCTAACAGATGTCGCTAGTCATCTCCTTTAAGACATCAAATAGGGAACTTGAAATTGGACAGCCGAGAGTAGGGTCGAAATAGCTCAACTGGCAAAGCACCGGCACGGTGCGCTGGAGGTCGTGGGTACAAATCCTGCTTTCGACTGTTTCTTTGTCAATGTTTCTATAAAAATATAAAAACATTATAAAAGTATAGACAAAGTCAGACGATATCTAGACATCAGTATACAAATCCCTAATAAGGTTGTCATATGCCAAGTGTACCTATAGTCAGTAAATAATCCTATAAACTTGGTTTAGACTACGATACTACACTGCACACTCGGTATATATACCGAGTGTCTAAACTAGGCTTTAGGTTTCCTAAGAGTTTTCCTTGAGTATGGAGAGCGTTAAGTTATCAAAACGTCTGTTATATGTACCTATGTAAGATTATAAAAACCTTTTTCCTACCTTCGGGGCATAATTGACTTACTATTAGTGCACGATACGGCACCGCTCTGGGTTCAGGGTCGGTCGGTCGGTCGGTCGGTCAGTCAGTCAGTCAGTCAGTCAGTCAGTCGGTCGGTCAGTCGGTCGCTCGGTTGGTCGTTTCAAGTAATGTTGGGTTTTTCTGCTTATTATCAACCCGGGAATTTGTACCCTATATGCCGATAACCTTGTGCCTTATCATCATGAAACGGAACACACATGGCATTGATAGAGGTGGCAACCAATTATATTAATCTAAGAACTATAAGGGCTACACGTATTAATGTATAACGACCTATATTAACGAGAAATATAAAAACAAAACAAAGTGCCTAGTCCCCAGCGAAATACATAGAAAGTTACTACTTACCTACTGGCTATTTTTTTTATTGCATTGAATGACGAGACGAGCATGCCGTGCCTGATAGTAAGCTATATGACTACCCATAAACAGTAGCAACTACATCCAGCACCTTAATTTACAAAGTAATGTATGGCATTCCACTGCGCTCGTCATCCTGAGATATAAATCTCATGACCAGTAGTTACACTGGCTACAATGTCCTTCAAATCGAAACACAACAGTGCATGCACACTGCTGCTTGGAGGTAGCAATAGACATTGCGGTGGTACCCACGCAGATGGACTCTTACATACTTAACATGAGAAACCTGACCCACGTATTTGTTATTGATTAATATTTTTTGAGTTGCACACACACATACACTCACGCCTGTTATCCCCAAGGGGGTAGGCAGAGGCGCAACTAGTGAACCCACTTTTCGCCGCCGTTTTTGAGTTGCATCTAACGGTATTTTCCATGTTTTATGATAATGCCTTTATTTACGAATGTTGTAAATGATAATTATAACGGATGTGCCATATGGATGAGTTGTGATAGCGAATTATTTTTGGGCTTATATGGCACATGTACCGCGCGTTTAAATAACGTTAGTTACATTATGTAAACGCACGTTTTTTGTCCTTGATGCAGTTTTTTTTAGTGTGTAGTATTGCCATATCGCGAAAAAAATTCCCTCGGGCTGATACTATGACAGAAAAATCCAATATCACTGCCCCACCCGGGCTTAGAAGCCGAGACCCGAGCGGAAGTCGCACAACGCGTGCAATACGACAAAGTAGCCGATACAAAAAATACATGTTATTGCCGGAATATGAAAAACTAAAAGTAGATTTACATCTATTAGACATAGCACAAACCGTTTTTTTTGTCTATGACGCTTACTCTATGGTCGCGTCCACCGGCCATTGTGTCTGCATCTCTGCCGTAGCCCGTAGTACGGTGTCAAATATAGAACAGTTCATCCAGTCTATATTCTTAACATCGTAAAACCTGTCCTAAAATATAAACGGGAGACGTAGTTCCCAGAAAGGATGCCTGTGCATTCTGAAGGTAAACCAGATGAGGTAGCAACGCAGACCGTAGCGCAGCATTACAGGTTATTCACCTCGTGACAGGTGGGCGCCATCCAGTACAGACATCACACAATATACCTTCCAATAACTTCTTGTTTTTATGTGGCTAACCAGGCATAACGATTAACAGTAAACCCCCCCGCCCCCTCCCCCCAAACAGCTCCTTATATATCGTAAACACACTCAATATGTATCAAAATACAAAATGTCTTCGTAATCTCATTAATAAAAGTCTCGCTAAAAAGTTTAAAATAAAAGTGTTTGACCTTCAACTATATTGTAAGTACTTAGTGATAACTTGAACCAAGCGTCCTCCCATCGGGGGTCCACTAAAGAAGTATTTTCATCTACGTGGTCCGGCGTTCGGTCCTGTCCGTCAGGGGTTAAAAATAATTACAAAAAAAGAAGCAAAGCGATCCTACAATTGTCAGAGCATCACAAATTCGTAAAAACGAACAGCAAAATTATTATTCCCAGCAATCACAATTATCCTATTGTTAGAAAAATTATCAGTAGTCACCTAGTCCCCGCTCCAGGGGGGGTCAAGACTCCAATGATCCCCCTCTGGATACGTTAGTTTCAAATATTTATTGCGTAAAAAAATAGTAAGTTGGATGCCTGGAAGTGATCTCTTTCTAGCGACGAGACTTCCTATTGTCGCAGATTTTTTCATATCACTTGCAAAAAAAAAAGGTGTTTGCTGTTCTATTCTATTCAATTATATTGTATTTGATAAGTTTTATTGAGGCACGCGAGTATAGTTTTCGATGTCGGCCGTAAGTAAAGTAATCTTACCTTTCCATAAAGAGTCTTGAATTCATAAGAGATTCGGAGACGTTGCTCATTGGAACGTCTGGTCAGGACTTGGATGATAGCCTTCTCATCAGTTCCAAACCCTTTCATAGCCT
Source organism: Lapara coniferarum (assembly GCA_949316025.1). Taxonomy (NCBI): domain Eukaryota; kingdom Metazoa; phylum Arthropoda; class Insecta; order Lepidoptera; family Sphingidae; genus Lapara; species Lapara coniferarum. The sequence goes on along the minus strand of OX438919.1, from coordinate 39,898,457 downwards.
TCCGCAGCACCGCTGCATCCTCACGAGGGTCGAACGGATTGGCCGGCACCACAGTGGGTTTGGACTGAAAGGAAGCCCAAAAATTAATCATCGATACATTTAGACGCTTTTTGTTTTAGATAGCAGACTAACCATTCCCAATATTTATAGATAGCTATCATCAACCTCAGTAAGGAAGGCAGTTTCTATAACATAAGACTATAGTAGTTTCAGATAAGTTATTCTTATTTTTGACGATACACAAGTAATATATCCCTCCTTTAAAATTAAATAAAATTTGTACAAAATCGGCCTTTCGAAAGGTCGTGTGTATGGTAAGATTATAATTAAAATCGGATATATTTGACTGTCAGTAAATGAATTGGGAAAGTATAAAAATAGAAGATTAATGCAATTTTATACACCCAATAAAGCAAAACTAGAGATAGATAAATATTGGGAATGGCGCCAATCAGTCACATTGTATTTCGGGGGGAAAATTAATATGCACGAGTAGAACATGTACCTAATTATATGTTGATTGGAAAGGATTTCAGCTGTGTTCTACAATTTAAGTTAAAACAGAGGTTTGGATGATGCTTAAAATCCAGATCTAGTATAATATCTGTTAAGCCTGAAAGCGTTATTATGAATCGGATTTCTCCGATGCAATGCCACTAGGCTTGGTTTTGAACTGAGGTTGGTTATTGATAAAGGTAAATAATTCGTATTAGATCAGAGTGACAGGCGTTCCTTGATTAGAAAAGCGATGCCACATAGAAGATTATGTTTACATTTCACAGGTGATAAGAATAGTACAAGATTAATCGATCTACAACAGATACAAGAGATACGAGGGATAGACGTTGACTAAAAGAATCATAGTGGATCACCCATTTTCGAAAGCCCAAACATATTTGGGGAAAACCAAGGTAGCTTTTTGCAAAAAAATTCAAACAATGTATCTTACATTAGAAGTTAACATGCGAAAATATTCGTAAATTCTGAATGTCATGAGACTGAAGATCTCGGCGTGGGTTGAAGACAATGTGAGACAATTGGGTCTATTTCTTTGGTAAATGTCGCAAATATTTCGTACCTAATTGATAAATTACAATCCGGTTTGAACATACCATCATGGGTAAATCTGACTATGGAAGTATTTGTCATGAAAAAATCTTTGCAGCCGACTACAGAATTACACCCAATAGTTTGTACGTTCACTGTTCTAATGATTTCAAGTGCAAACAAATCAACCCTTGGTGTATTCGAAGTCGACCATTATTCCAAAAAATGTACACCAGCCAAAAGTAATAAAACTGATTTAAAAAATACCAAATGGCATGGTCAAAGTTAACTAGTGCCGTTTTAGCTACACCGAACAGCATCAAATACACCAATCATTCCAAAGAACCACTATACAAAGACCCCTTGTTCTCCGAACGCATAAAAGAAGAATACATCGCAAATAAATACCGTGTGACGAAACGATTTGAATCCCCGTCGTAGGCCCATTGTGGCCCGATATGCGCTTCGCATACTCGAATTCGATGTGACCGAAGACATTTCTATTGTTTTCTTTATTTTCACCAAAAACACTAATCACCGAACACCACAAGACAAATTGTACCACATTTAAGGTAAAACAGTCTAAGTGGATGTGGTTCGTCCAACATCCATTGTAGTGGGGACCAATGCCAAGACTGATTCGTTGCTCAGAGGCGAAGTGACCATAACGATGTAATTGCAGCAAACTGTTCCTTGAATAGAGTCAACTGCGAACGTACCAAACTATTATCGCTGTGTTGTAAGTTAGTGATATGTAGTTAAGGGGGAATCTTTGTTATTGAAAAAAATCTGTGATACTTGCCCCTTATTAATAAGGGTTATTATTAAGGTACCTTCACTTCACATACATGTGTCAATTAGTGTTATCCTTAAATAGCGTCAATCTGGGAATTCCAATTGGCTTTGTATAAAACTCTCAACACTACGTCGCAGGATTTCAGGACTTTTCGAAGAGAGCCTTGTACAGTAGGAGATTCGCAAGTCGCTCATGATTGTAAATGTATTATGACGATTGATTACCTGATCTGGTTCTGGTCTGGATTTAGTTTAAAGGTGCTTTAATTTCGGCCGAAACAACGAAATATATTTACCAATATTATCCAAAATCTAACAGAAAAATAATTTTCTTTGATAGAAGGGGTAGTTGTCAAATAACAGTAATATTACACTGTGACGTCACCGAGAGTCGCCAGCCATAAAGCTGCGTGCGTGCGATAGAGATAGCGCGATCCCCTCCACGTCCCCACTTTTGCTTACGTCAATATTTCAAATATGAATAACTGCTTTATTTTTCAACCAATTTTGATACTGATTTCACAGAAGAATTTCTGTTTCGTATTATTTTCTGTTATATATAAAATAATTTACAAAATCAAACGTAGGAAACTACCCTATTTGAGGGTGCTATTCGCGAATCTATTCGAGAAACCATGTTATTACAACAAAAATGAATGGTTCGTTTTTTTTTTCTTTTTCATTTAATTAAAAGGTACCTTAGGGACGTTGATTATATTTAACCATAATAAAATAAAAATAAATGGTAGATGATTTATGTTTTTTTATTCCTTTTTGAACTAAATTCAATTGTTAAATCATAGCGCTGAATTTTCTGACATCTTGAAGAATTTCACACCAAATTATTAAATGATTCCTGAGAGGGTTATGCACTCGTATAACATTTTAAAATTTATTACCTTTTTTGCGAGTATATAAATGAACAGCTCTAAAAAAAAACAAATATATCTATATCATGTCATTTTTTTTTTATTATTAATTGTATTTTATACCTTGAACTGATTTTGAAAAGAGCAACACTAGAGTTTCTTGCCTGTTCTTCTATAGTGAGAACTGGCTTCCAAACTGGTGGTAGAGTTAATATTGACTGAATCTAAATAATGTATAACATTTTATGGATTCGAATAAATTTATTTCATTTCATTTCATAAAAATAAATAAATTGCCAATTAATAATTTCTTGATCAAACAATAAATTACTTATCATAATAATTTGATGTTACTGTAAAATATGATGAGAAGTAAAATTAACATCCATGCTGCATGCAGATTTAACAAGGCACTTACCTTATTCTTAATCAAATTGTTGTCAAACAAAACATTAAAGGATAAGTAGCATGCAAAAAGCACTCATAATTTTATTATCACAATGCATATATGGTAATGTATAACAGTTGCTTTTTAGCATATAGTATATAAATACGAAATCGGAAGCATTACATAATGAAAGAGCTGTGTGGTTCACTATTTTGAAACTGGTTAAACACAAATGACTCTTATAGCTTTTGGATTATCTACAACTTGCCAAACAGGGCCTTTCATTATAATGTCAAGGTAATTAAATTAAGGTGACATATAATAAAATAAAATGATAGAGACAATAAAGCCAAATTCAACGTACCTTTGGCATTGCAGGCACAGAGGATGATGATGTGTAAGCTTGCTGACTTTGGATATGAGATTGGTTATAGGGTGGATATCCTTGGTACTGATTAGATTGTGGATAGCCTTGACTTGCTTGAGGGTACCCTGGCTGAGCAGACTGTGGGTACCCACTAGGGGTAGATTGTGGATAACCACCTTGAGCAGGTCGTGGGTAACCACCTTGAGCAGGTCGTGGGTAACCACCTTGAGCAGTTTGTGGGTGACCACTTTGAGCTGATTGAGGGTACCCCTGTGGTGGATGTTGAGCATTATGGTGATAAGTCTGGCCAGGGCTTGCTTGGGGAAAACCCTGAGGTACCTGAGGGTTGCCTGGTGCATTTGGGTACCCAGGCTGAGGCGCTGGGTAGCCCATAGTGGGGAAGCCGGGCATGGGCATTGGATTCCCGAAAGATTGTGGGGCGGCGTTGTTAAATCCAATATTATGCAGATATTGCTGTTGTGGATACGGTGAATTGCCCTTAAAATGAAAAGAAAACACATAAATGGTTTTGTAATTTGTAACCTAACCTAACAAATATATTATATGTCACATATTGGAATTCAGTGGAGTAACTATAGAGTGGCGTGATGGGCAAAATGCCAAAGGCTGCTGGCCAAGGAACTTTGGTGTATTGGGCCTAAAGAATCGTCTAAACAGATTTTACATAGAGATATGTTTTAGAGGCCTGGCAGTCAGGGACTTCAATTGATGAAATTTCCAGGGGCCTTACGGTGTAGTTACTCCACTGTTAGATTGCATCTTTATATTTGTTATATAGTACCTACTCCTATTAACTTAAATGTTTATGTTAGAACCAAAAAGTGTATGAACTATAAATTCTACTAATATTATAAACATGAAATTTTGTAATAATGTATGGATGTGTGGTTTGTTCCTCTTTCATGCAAAAACTATTGAACGGATTTTGATGAAATTTGGCACACGGGTAGATCATGTCTTGGATTAACACATAGGCTACTTCTTATCCCAGGAAACATAAGCCGGGACTTTTATCCCGGAAAAACTTTTTAACACTGGCGGAGCCACAGACAAAAGCTAGTAAGGTAATATAGTCATTGTTGCACTGAGATAAGGGATTATTCAGGCATTATTTTTCTGTTTACTACAATAACAGTGCAGCATGCAATACTAATGTCCAATATTGTTATTTTAACTACCTATATAATTTACACCCAATTTCATGCAGCATTAAAATGATAATTCACTATGCACATCCAGGTTTTTAACAAACACACAAGACACACTTGAAAGAAACAGTATAAAAAAAGAAAACAGTTTCCATAAAAAAAAATGCAAAATGACTGGTACTTATTACTCAAATCATAATATAACTTTAGAAATTTATATTTCAAATTATTTGCATTTTTATTTCGTTACTTATATACCAAAGTTTTAGTTTAATATTAAATACATACTATATTACTAAATACATATGTAGCATTACTTTTATAGAACTTGTCTGAAATATAAACAAATCTTAGGTATATACTTAAGATTTTACAAGCAGATTGGTCCAATAAGAACACTTTAAAGCTTGAACTAGCCTTAATTTGTATCATAAATCCTACTAATTGTTCTCCTATCTTCAAATAGAAACAAAAAATAAGTAAGTCACATTAATATTGATTAGGTTGTTTACATTTCAAGAAATTTATCGAAATAATGAGTTTAGAGAACCATGTTTTCTTAAATTACTAGTGTAAATTTAAATGTAGGTATTAACCCATTTTATATTGTCGTATTAAAGATACAGAACTGTTTAAAAAATACCCATAACCAGTTACCTAGTTCAGAAGCTTAGACTAATATTCAGAAGTTATCGAGTATTGACAACGGCAAATTCTCGAAAGATGTTTCATACTAGTAACAAGTTTGATGCATTTCTTTGTGTTTTCGTCACACAATTAATGTAACATTCTACGTTAGCATAATATAATCCGTTCTATGCGATAATTCCCAGTCAGTAGATAAATCGGTCCCAAAAAAGGTAGTTGCATATTAAGCTTCTTTCTACATTTAAAACAAAAGGTGAACTCTTACCTGTTGGTACGGATTCATGGTAAAAAAAACTATCAATTTGAGCAGAAACACGCACTGAAGAAATAATTTCTCGAACACGAGGTTCGAAGACTAATTTGTAACGCACTAAAAACTTTAGACTAACAAAAAACAAAGATCACAATTCACGGCCTTCCAAGCACTAAAATATATGTTTGCCCGTTGCCGGGAACTACCTCGTTTACTATGTGATGTGTCTCGTGGCAAACAACGAAGTTTATGACATGAATTTTACGCCTGAGCATTATAATTACGCTATGCAGGGCTACCAACTCCTAAAAAAAAATAGCCCCAAAATCAAGATGAAATATCCCCAAATAGCCCTAAATGCATAAATCAAAAACCTCAAAACAAGCCCTGTACTGTCAATGATAATATAATTAGTACGGTGTAGTGTATACCCAATGTGTATAACTATCGAATAATATTATTTAAATAAGTCCCCTGTTTTATAAAGGTAAATAAAACAGAACTTAGTTTATCTACATAAATAATACATTAATGATTGTAAACAAATCGTGTTGTTCTTGTCGCCATAAAATGCAGTGCAGAGTGCAATGTCTTTAACTTTGGTTAGGTAAATGCTCTAATTGATGGCGTGCCCATAGAGTATTATGCCAGATTCTTACACTCGGATTCGTGATGACTCGTGCAGGTTCGGCAGCAGTGTGCATTGGGCATTATGATTTGTGTAAGAACTTGAACGTTTTGCCTTTTTTGTTTTTTTTTGGTCAGTCAAACAGTTATATGTTAAATATTTTTATGGCCCTAAAAACAGCCCTAAATTTTTTTGGGCCCTGAAAAAGCCCCACTACACATATTTCAGCCCTCAATTTAGGGCTAAAAAGCCTTAGTTGGGAACCCTGACGCTATGCCAATGACCACAGGCGAATGACAATTATTGACATTACAATCAATGTTGCCAGATGACTTCTTTCTAATAACTCTAAATTGGGGCAAAGAAACCTGTAGGCTTAAAATGTAGCAAAAAAATAAACCAGACAAGTGCCAATTGGACTCGCGTGCCGAGAATTCCGGCAAACTAGTAGCTAAGGTATCTAGACTGCGGCCTGCGTGGAGTAGTTGTATTACATACACGTTACGAATACGATTTACACACTGAGGTCCTGGCTATCGATAATCGAATCTCGGGTTAAGCCATATACATTGCGACTGCGTTTTGCCATCTTAAAAATTACTCAGTCGTAGCATGGTCGTAGCTCGGAGTCAGGAAGTCGGCGGTGTGATACCCCCGTACCTCAGAAAACACGTGTCGTTATGCCGTTGGTCCTGCGCCTGATCTCTCTCTGGTCATGTATGTAATTATCGTCTCACCGGACTATGAGAGTGAAAGAATAGCGAGTGCACCTTTATATTGCGCACATACTTGTGCACTATAACATCTCCTGCGTACCTACCTGGCTGATCTCCGTTGAGATTGGCCGCCGCGCCGAGGTAGAAATTGGCTAAGAGGATATAAGTTCAATACTTAGACAAAATAAATTAATCAAATTTAAAAAGTTTGTAAATACGCGTTTTTAATCTATTGCATAGCTTCTATCGCGGGCCGTGAGCGTGGAGACCAAATCCAGAAATTCCGTAACGAAAAAATAACCTAACACCCCTCACTCTGACCGGCACAGCGGTAATATTTTATTTTCAACTCTATCACAACTATGTAGAGTATAAAATTCCATAAGTAAATTTAATATCGCAGTCTTGTAAGAATACAATATGTAAGAGGATATGAGCTGAATGTTAAACGATAAAAGGTCGAAATTACCGTGTATTCAAAAATTGTTCCAGTCAGTGAAACGTATCGAAATGTCAAACGCGCGCAGTTGATGAGTATGTCCCCGTGGCGGGATGACGTGAATCTAAGTTTGAATTTCTCAAAAGTTTTGATTTTATTATTTTATATCTGTTCAAAGAGGTTATAAATATTAGAATTGCCTGCTTAGAGTTTCGACGTTAGGGCACGAGTGAAATTTGGATAATAGAAAAAAAAAAAAAAAATATAATTGCATAAGTTGATAAAAAATGTTATGCAATAGCTTTACCGCAGCAGTCTCCGAGTGCCACACGTCTTTTTTTTTTGTTATTGAAGCACATATTTACGCTTTTCAGATTTTTCCATTTACGTGTGCTGCAAGACATTGCTTATTGGCAAATTTCATGATTTTAGGTCAGATAGGTTTTGATTCCCTTGCGAAATTGCAAACTATTCGAAAATCTACGGCACAAACGGTCACATCTTTTGATCGCATTGACTTGTAAGTTTGATTTTTTCATAGCTGAAAAAGATCATAGGCTCGAGTAGTTGCTATAAATTTCAACTTGATATCTCTACACGTCTCTGAGAAAAGTGCTCATGACAGACAGACAGACGGACAAAAGTGATGCTATTTTTCATCTTGAGGGTTCCTTTTTTTCATCTTGAGGTCCGGAATCCTAAAAAGCAACTCGTAAGACGATGTCGCTTAATTTTGATGTTCGTGATTGATCGAGAGACCAATACGTCAGTCACGTGTTAATCTCTCAACTAATCCCAATAAAACAAAATGGAGTCGTGTCGTGTTTTTGTCACATTCTAAGCTCACCGGAGTTTTATTAGTTTTTACGAAATTTGGGGTTTTCTAGAAAAATCCTCCTAAAGATAAATGCATGTGGTACCAAAAAAATTCCCTGATTTTGTATACGAAAATAGTTCTTTGAACAACTATAGTCCGTCCAACCATTTAATTAACTTTTGACATATGCACGCCTATAAAATTTTATAATTCTTGACAAGGAATCGAAACAAAATAATTGAATACTTTATGGACGCCAGTTTTTGTTTTCCATCGTGAAGGGACTTGCTGTTCAGCTCCGATATTAATTATTAATCGATATTCGTTAAGCCCACTGATTGTGTAACACAAACAATTCAAAGCTTTTACATTGTAAAATAAAATGTCGCAGTGTTAATTTTAATATTTTTTTTATACAAGCGTAAGTAGGTATATAATAACCGTTAAAATCAAGAATTTTATACCCATATGGATCCCGCATTCCGTTTAACAAACTGAAGACTAAAATGTGACGTCACCGTTATCTGCTGTCTCTCTCTTTAGAGTGACAAAGGTTTATTTTCCAAACCAGGACATAATATAATTAACTGTCCATAATAACATGGCATGAAATAATATTGCAGCCTCGGTGGCGTAGTTGTATTATGGTACGACTGCAATGCTGAGGTCTCGGGTTCGATCCCCGGGTCGGTCGGGTAGGGCAAAGTGATTTTTTCTATTCAGTATCAGTTCGGAGTCTGGAATTTGTACCCGATAAGGCGATAGGCTCGCCCCCTATCACATCATGGAACGGAATAACGGCGAAAAGTGGGTGCACTAATTGCGCCGCGTTCGGGGATGAGACGCGTGAGAGTGTAATAATATGATATCGCACCATAATATTTATTTTTATCTCTATAAAGTAATGCGGTTTAAATTAATTATGAAAACCAACTACAGCGGCTAGTAATAGTTGATATATAAAAAATATAATTTGAGTTAGAAAGTTTATTCCAAACAAAATTGGCATATTTACATACATAAAAAAAATATCTCACCACGCGGTGGTATATTCAGTGACGGCCTTGGAGGGGGGCGAACCAGGAAACCGCCTGGGGCCTCGCTGTTACAGGGCATCTTGCAGCGCCTTGGGGGACCGTTTTTTTTGCATCTTACCTACAAAGCTGATAAAAAATTTTTTTGCTCGGCACACAGCCTCCCATTATATTTGTTTTACTTTCCCCTTTCTTTACATATGTCTTACTTTCCCCCGCGACTGGATATGTTCACGTTGTTTGCCGGCCTTTATAACCAAATATGGAGACTGTAAGGTTAGACAGAAAAACATTGGGATATTTATGGTTTAAGACATTTATTTCTCCACAAGAATTACATTCACTTACTTAGAGAAATACAATATAATTACTTACTGTCAGAAACAACAATACAATGCGCGTACGAGAAGTCGATAGCGCGTAACACACACTTCAATCTTATTTATAAGTAAAATAGTTATAATGTCTACAAATAAATAAATTCTCCTTCGCCTCACAACAATAATTATAGTGTGCAATTTACTACACGAGGTTGATGAACATCATTTTAACATAAGTATATTGATATTCACTAGAATAGAGGGTAGTAGAACAATCGGGGTTTCATTTCGTATTGCACGGCGATAGACATTGCGATTGCCTTTGATTATAATTCAAAATGACATCAATAGAATACCAGTTTAAAAAAAAAATAAAAAATGGTTTAGTGCTGTTTTTGATCATTTTTACATGATTAGTGTCTCGAAAACTCTTTAACAATGTGGTGTTTTAGATTTCTTTTAAACAATGCAAATGTTTGTATTTCTTTTAGATCTTTTGGTAATTTATTGTAGAACTGTGCTCCTTCATAGACTATACTTTTCTTACCATAGTTGGTTCGTGGGTGTCTTAATCGAATGTTATTTATTTGTCTCGTTATACGGTTATGTAGTTGTCCAATTTTTGTAAACGATATGTTTGTGTGTATATCTTTATTCAAAATTTTCCGCACCAATAAACAAGTTTTAAATTTGTATGTTTGAGAAAGGGTCATTAGTTTCGTTTCATTAAATATTTTTAGCGTGGAAGACATATAAGGATAATGAAAAAGTACTTTGATTAGTTTATTGTGTTTTATTTGTAGGGCTTTTAACTGACTTTTAGCTGCAGTGCCCCATAATTCAATCAAATATTCTATATGGGGTTTTACCATGGTATTATATATAGTATAGCTGACAGATCTTGGAAAACATCGTACTATTCCCCTCAATGAACCCATCAATGAAGACAATTTTGATCCTAGTTTCTCTAAGTGCGGGTGCCAAGTTAGGTGACTGTCCAGGATGAGGCCTAGGTGTTTTTGGCAATTTACTTTCGTCAAAGGTTGGTTGTTTATTTTTAATGGAACATAAGTGTCAATATTTTTATTTTTGGCTGAAAATATCATAAAACTTGTTTTAGTTACGTTGATGGTAAGTAAATTTTTTTGAAACCAAGTATTCAACATATTCAAATCTTTTTGTGCTAGCTCAATAAGCGGACCAATCTTATCACCGAAATAAAATAAACATGTGTCATCGGCATATAAAGAAATGTCACCGTGTAAGCCTATATTTTGAATGCTATTAATGTATATAAGAAAGAGGAGTGGTCCAAGAATAGAACCTTGCGGAATTCCGTAAGTTATTGGCTCTGGGGAACTTTTCGTCTCTTCTATTTTGACTATTTGCAATCTATTTGAAAGATATGACCGAAATATATCATGGGCGGTTTCTGAAACTCCAATATCATTTAGTTTTTTCAAAAGCAGTTTATGGCTGATCGTATCAAAGGCCTTTTTCAGATCTATAAAAATGCCGAGAGCAATCTGTTTCTCATCTATTTTGGTTTTCAAATTCGTTACAAGGTCTACAGTAGCAGAGAGAGTGTTTGACTTTGCGCGAAATCCGTATTGTTTAGCAGAAAGAAAGTTTATTGAAGTGAGATGCTTATTTAAACGATCATGTAATATTTTTTCGTATACTTTGGAAAGAGTAGGAAGTACTGAGATGGGCCGATAATTGCTGGGGTCTGATTTTTTACCAGATTTGAAAATTGGGCTAACCCTAGCAATTTTTAGAGAATTAGGAAAATAGCCATGTTTCAGGCAATGGTTTATACTAGTAGTTAACTTTCCAATTATCAAATTCTTAATACATTTAACTATTTTACAGCTAATACCGTCTACGCCAGTGCTAGTATTCGGATTAAGATTGTTTATCAGCTTACGGACTTCATCTTCCGTCGTTGGTATTAGTTTTGGTAGTTTTTTTATGTTTGTCTTTGTAGGTAAGTTATGGTCTGTCACACGATTTTCTTTTAAGATATTACCTGCTAAGATGGAACCTATATTTGCGAAAAATGAGTTAAAATATGTACATATTTCTTTGACATCCGTAAGAGATCCCGTGGCAGAGTCTAATTTACTAGGGGCACAGTTCGATAAAGTTTTATTATCAGAAAGTGTACGTATTAGTTTCCACATTTTAACAGGTTTCTTCTCACAATTTTTGAATTTTGTTTGATAATATTGACTCTTAGTACTCTGAATTAATTCCATTACTCTATTTCTTTCTGCCAAAAATTCTACTCTTGCTGTTTCACTATTTGGATTTTCTTTATAAGTACGCCAAAGATCATTTCGTTTAAAAATGAAAACAACAGTTACTGTTAAATTTAAATATAATAATAAAAAAAAATTTACTCATAAAAGTAAACAATCATACATGAAAAAACAATACAAATTTAGGAAGTTAATAACCTAATTTTCCGTGAGTAATTTTGAAATATTACGAATATCTAATTTGTGTGATACAATTTTTGCGACTATTCTGCAAACTTTTTTTTCTGTAATTATCCACAATAATACACATTGTGTTTTTGAGATATTCTACTAGCTCATAAGTTGTGGAATTCAACGTTGCAGAATTATTTGCAATCCAACATCTAGTGTGAAATTCCATAGGCAAGTAAAAGTGTAACGTTAAAGCAAAAGTCTTTATGTCATCATTATATGTCATTTTTCTTTGCTTACTATTTGTAATATACTTTTTAAAAAAATCTCAAATGTTAGCAAAATATCCCTGCAAAATATTTTCAATTTTAATAAGAAATAACTTGTCATTAATTTTCTTCTTTTATCTCTTCATCTTCTGCTGCAATACTTTCTTTTATTTCTTTAAATTTATTTCACAGGATGTCTTCACAGTTACTGATATATTGAAATCTTTCAAGTCTTGACGTTTCAATGGTGGTTCATATTCATTTCGCTGACATGTAATGTAAAAAGTAAATATCAATCAATAATAATATATTTAAGTACCTATACATTTTAGACAGAGACAGAGGCAGAGGTGTCATTTAGTACACTCAGATATCACCCAACTTACTGCCGTTCTAAAATTTGGTAGGTCGCAAGCTTAATGCCCTATCCTACTAATATTATAAATGCGAAAGTTTGTAAGAATGTATGGATGTACGGATGTTTGTTCCTCTTTCACGCAAAAACTACTGAACAGATTTCGATGAAATTTGACACACAGGTAGATTGTGTCCTGGATTAATACATATGCTACTTTTTATCCCGAGAAAATATAAAGCGGAACTTTTATCCCGGAAAAACACATTCACGCGGGCGGAGCCGCGGGCACAAGCTAGTAAATAATAAAGTCTAAGTGGATCATAATTAGACCAGTGAAATGATAAAAAATAATATACTTACAGCATCAGTTTCTAGTGATAAATAATTATTTTTGACATCTGCTGCCATATTCCGGGAAGTAGAAGACACATTATCACATTCAGAATCATAATATTCTTGTCTTTAAATTTAGACTAGTAATTCTTGCAGGCATCAAATTTACCTTTTAATAGTATTATATTTAACCACATTTTTGCTTATCTAGGTCTTTAAGAAATCTGTAAAGAGAAATAAATACAAACTCGATTTTATCAACGCTGGATACACTGAGAACTCGATTGTAACTGTTGAACCTCAGTTTTTATTTACGATGATTATTTAAAGATTAATAAGATTTATAATATTTATTAGTAAGGCCGCTAGTATTACAAATACTCTAGCACCATCGTCAAACCGGTCAACCAAAGCTTACACCATGGTCACCCTAGCCTCTTGTTTACATACACTATTTACAATACAAAAAATCACATTTAACATTACGTTAATATGAAAAAAGAGGTCATATATAAAGCAAATCACATTAAGCGAGGTTTTTCTACAGTTCATTTCTAAAATATTCACGTATTTTATTACAATTCGTATAAATATTGATAAAATTATAATATTTACACAATATTGATTACAATGAACTTACCTGTAGAATTTCACACTAAATGATGGATACCAAATATTTCTGCATCCGTGAACTACACAATTCACATTAAAATATCACTATAACACACTTATTATTGTAGATAATTACGGAGAAAATTTCGACGTGAACATTTTTGACAACTATATTGAATTCGAACTTAACGTTTTATAACAGTGTTGCCGAAGTATGTATTCGAAATTACCAATTAAATGAGGAAATTTTGTTAAACTAAAATTTGAATAAGGATAAAGTCCTTAAGGATATCTTATTCAACAAGAATAATTCTGAAATATAAATAGTACTTATATCGTTATATAAGATATATTGGAAATATTCTATTATATATGATTGAGTCGGCAATAACGGTATTAATATTGTTTGCTGGTTGGGGAAATAATCAGTAAACTTTGGCAACATAGTTTAAAGAGTGAGTGAGATAGAAGGCAACACAAAAGGCAATTTTTCTGTCTTCAAAAAAATGTGTGTACCGAGGCCTCCATTAGATAATATTATAAACTTCGTGGTTAAAATGAACTTTTGAAGTAAAATTTTGACAAAATGATATTGGATATAGAATATATACCTACAGAATAAATTTATAAACAGAAAATATCCTACACATTTAAACGCCTAGGCATGTTTATAAATATAATACAAAATGTTGTGCAAAAATAACATTTAAGTCCATGGTAACACATTAGTACATCCGTAATTGATTGGAAACCGAACTGTCAAAAGTTAAATAAATGGTTGGACGGACTATAATAGAGTGTATTACACTTTGGATCCCTAGAGGAGACGGGCGAAACTTCATAGAACTTTGGGCTTAGTGTTACAGAGATAATTTATGCATTATTTTATAGGTATAATAGAAAAATTTCCAAAAGAAACAAAAATCTGTGCAATAGGAGTAAGGAAATAATCGCTATTAAGTGTAGCCTCAAAATCATTTTTCGGTGAATGACTTTTTTATTTACCTGATAACACAGGATGTTCATAGTACCTAATCATTGCTATTGGATTGCCGTATTGAATAGGGAGCAGATAGCTTAGACAATAACCAAAATTAAACTTGTCACATGGAATCGACGAGGACTGATATAAACATAATTATAAGGGCTCATTTACACACTCGCACAAAGCTAGAGTAAATGAGCTATACGTATTTCAATTCGACATTACGTCGGGAGCGCTGCACCAAATTGCCAGTAAAATAAAATAATATTGACCAGTATAGAATATCTCAAAAAGTGAAAATGTCTCTACAGTTTAATTTCTAAAATATAGTAATTTACTATTTTTTCTAGTTCAGCCTTTAAAAATCCAATGCTGAACATAGGCCTCCCCTAAAGATTAGTCAATATTATTCTTGTTATAAATGCTTGGTATATGACATAGCTGATGATAAAATAAATATTAAATAAATATTCCGAGACAAAAAAGTTTTAAATCGATACAACTAAATTCGTGTTAATAACTAGCAACACGTAGAGGACAGCTTGATAATCTCAATACAGTATTCTCTGTCACAATTCATAAAATAATTGATTTTCTTTTTTCCATTGTAATACAATCTTATATTTTAAAAGCGACTATATAGAAGAAGAAAATTGGTACATGTATCATAAGTCAAGCCCAATTTCACCCGTCTCCTTTTCCCCCATGGCGTTAAAATCACTCAAATCAGGATGAAAATTCCCGCCCCCTTCCTATTTGGAAACTGTTACCCATTTTTTCGCTGAACTTGCATAAAACCATGAAGGCTCAAACTACTAAGTCAGATTTTCCGGCGTCTCTTTTTTTATTTAGTTCACAGTAGTATAATTTATTACGTCTTCCACAATTCCATATTCCAATTGGTAATAGGTATGTTATGTGGCGAAATTTGTATAATAATTTAGTGGTTTTGCATCTACTAGCTGTTCTAAATTAATAATTCTTTTTTTCTCGTAGAATAAAAAACCTTCAACTGCTAAAAACAATATATCACTGTTAAATGGGGAGTTTACACCACCAGTTTTAGTGGTAAAAGTTGGCAGCACTATTTGGGAATTTATTTGACGAAATATGTCAGATGTCTAGAGAGTAGATATTTCCTACGAAATCAGAACGTAATCGCCGTAACGAATAAATAATCGGCTACACAACCATTATACTGATGTATTTGCAGTACGTTTTTTATGTATATGATAATTAATTAAGGCGTTAAATTTTGAGTTTAGTCCTCATATTTTTGGATACCTGCCACACTGTGTAGGTGTAAATCAAGGAACTTATATCCAAAATGAATTGATCACGAATGATTCTGACGCACATTCTAGGGTTTATACTTCATATTGCGTACATTATACGTAGTTGAAATTCCGTTCCGAGCGAGAGAGCTTCTAAAGCTAGCTCTGTCCCTGTCTTGTGACGTTTTTTTGTAAGGTAACCATGTCTTCTTTGTAGAATTGGATGGTCCAATATTTTTTTTTCTTATAATACCTATTTGTAATAAATAAATATATGTTTAGTAGTGCAGGGTTTCATTGTAGAATATTTTTATACGATGTTGTTATTTTATCATAATTTGATATTTTACTCCAGAATAATTAATTGTCTCAAATTCATTTTCTGAATAAATGTGTAAAAAGCAAAGTCATCGGACACAAAATTTGACTCTGGGCTAATATTGGGTAGATATTACGCAAAAAAAAAACAATATGACCCAGACCATGCTATTACTAGTGTCCTTTTTTAATCATACAATAAACTGCAATATATTTGATATACCTACAGATTAAAATTCTATGCAAAAATTAAGTATGGATTATATACGCATTAAATTATTATTCACAAATACCAATATTACGTGCAATATACAGTAATAGATAAAAATGACCTGACAACATAATGGCTACACTACTAGAAAGAGATAGCAAGGTCCTACGAGGGTACACTCTTCGGAACGGAATGGAGATTGTCGTAAGCATTCCATTTGGGTATAAGCTCCTTGGTGTAGATACGTTACGTTAGGGCTTAGACATCTTAAAAGCTTACCCCATGTGCCTATAAACGCGAACAAAAATTTCTATCGCCTTCAGTGTCACTAGAGTGCGTTTAAAATTATATTACCGATGGCGCGATGTTGGCACCCCTGGCTGACAAGGTGGGGGACATTACCATACCACACCAGCCCTGTACCTAATATTCACATTCAAATTCAGATAATTTATTATGTAATTAGGCCCCTAGGGGTACTATTATATGTCACTTTTATTAATCATCAATGTTTTTTTTTTAAACTGTAAGATTCTACCAGTGCTTCGGAAAAACCCACTGACCTGACAAGAAGCACCAAAAAACTCAGCGTAGGTATTTTTTTGTCATCTTGTTTTTTTTTTCATATATGTATGTCGGAGTACTATAAAATAGGATGCTGGTTAATTACCAGTATTTCAATATTGCAAAGTGAGATTTAAAAATGAACTACTTATTTCTAAACGTAGTGTAATACACAATGTTGCAAATTGATTTGAATTTGTATAATAAGTAGTTGATTTGACTATTTTTATTTATGAATATTGTATAACTGTTGACTTCAATGAATCGAGAAGTATGAAATTATGTAGAGGGGAGCGAACTTTTATAATGAGAGCGCAGACGCAGACGCGCTTCGGGGCATTCGAAGTTTAGTTGGCTAGCTCAACAGAACGTTGTTATTACTCTGTATTGTTGTTTAGACGAAATATATTACGTTTATATGAGAAAACCGGCTTTTAATTATCATGGAAGACTTAAAGACGAAGTCTAAAACATGGAGATACCACCTTCGCCCATACCTCCATCATCCAACTCCGAAATGTATATATTACCAATTGCAAGTAACAATATAAATTCAAATTATGAAACATGTTTGAATGCGAGAAACCTAATCCCAAGCATTTGTACCTTCCAAAATAATCTCCTGTAGGTACTGTAATAACGTTTTTTTAAATTATATAATGCCCACTGCTGAGCATAGGCCTCTTCTACAGCTAAGAGGGTTTTGGGCTTTAATACACCACGCTGGCCTAGTGCAGATTTGTAGACTTCACATACCTTCGAAATTCCGACAATGTAGGTACATGTACACTACTACATCATAATTTCGTCGTTTACTATAAAAAGTAGCATAATAAGTCATAACAGTTCATTTGTATGTCAGTACAAACATTATTTCTCTGTATCTACTGTTGTGTTTAAACTTTAAATAATTATTGTAAATATTCATCATTTTTTTTAAATCTATGAAAGTTGAATAAGAGCTAATTATTGTTACATTGTTTAGTTGCCTCAAGAACCCTTTTTAGATGGAAAAGCAGGAACCTTTTTACATTATTGTGCATTCTAATATTTTTGGTGGATTTGTTTCTAACGGCCTCCATTTTGGGGGTTTAGTTTAGGGTCATTACAAAGCATCACGGCCTGACGGCCGGGTCAGTAATTTCATTTTTATTATTTACCTAGGCATTGCACCTCGTCCCCGGCACCTGCTTCCCATTTTCACTCCTTAGACCATATCTATAACTTACTGCAATGAACAATCAATAACATACATTTTTCGCTAATAGCAATGGACAGTGGTAAATAAATGGTTTTACCTTATACTAAATCTTACAATAATTATTATAAATTTTATGTGATCTGAATTAAATAAATAAAAAAATAAATAAATGCCAATTTGTGAAATTTGTGTAGTTTGAATGGTTGGATGTAAGTAGTTTAGAAGTAAGCTCAGAAATTGCTGAACGGATTTGGACAGTATTTGGTACATACATAGATCGTGTTCTGGATTAACAGATATGTTACTTTTTATCCCTGTAACTTTCTCCCTTTCTTATTCTAAGAAATTATCGATTTTATAAACACGTTGACGTTGTGCACATGGCACTATGGACAGGTGTAGTAATTTAAGGACTTATCTAGCAGGAAAGGCTTCTTACGCAGGCGAAGCCGGGAGCAACATCTAGTTTTAATATAAGCCCGTTGCCTTTCATTAAGTAAAAGCAATATTATAATCGCTCAGCATCATCCTTGCTGATATAATGAAACAGGCGCAGGAACTTACAGATATTGATTTGTAGATTTCAGGCGCTTTTATCGAACATTTAAGTTAGCTTGGATTGTTTATTTGTTTATATTATTCTAAAAAACCTTATTGAAATATAAAATAATAATACCAGCCTTATTTTATAACAGTATTGCTCGCGGCTCCAAAGAAGGCCACTGCACCGCGGGTTTCGGTTGGTATGCTGGTGTAGCGCATACATAGCGTAAGGGACTCGACCCACTTCTTGCTCGGATGATGCTGTACCTCTAGCAACGACATTGGGTCATAAGATGAGTGAAACCAACATAACCAATCCACTCAGGCCCACGAAAAAAAAAATGATTGACATGCGTTATCATATCTGAAGAATGATGTTTGTATAAAATGTTTACGTTCTATTATCAGTCTTCCAACAGTTCAAGATAATAATGGAACATATTTAAAAAAAAAATGCATTTCAATCATGACTCCGCATAATATTACATAATATTTCTAAGTAGATAAAATATGTCGTTGAAGAAAACAATATTTTGTAATCTTTAGTAGAAGGTCTCTACCAATTAAAGATGACAAACACTATTATGGTGCATAATCATTGTGTAAGCTAATTAATTCACCTGCGTAGTTTGTTAAGATAGGTATTAGTTTATTCAAATCTTTTCATACAAACTGAGTGCTGACACTCAGACAAACACCATACCATATCGCACTAACCCTATATTATATGCTGCCCACTGCTGAGCACGGGCCTCCTCTGCTACTGAGAGGGTTAAGGCCTTCTTCCACCACGCTGGCCTAGTGCGGACTGGCAGACTTCACATACCTTCCTAATTCAGAGAACTTCTCAGGTATGCAGGTTTCCTCACGATGTTTATTGTTTTCCTTCACCGTTAAAGCGAGCGATTCACAAACAAACATAAATATTTTAATTCAGTAGGTATACATAAACGGATATATATGCAAGATGTCCAACAAAATAAGTAGTAATTGTAATTACTAAATATATAATAGTTATTATACATATACTTTTAGTAATTAAGCAAACATAAAATAGTATGTAAGGATAAATAGAGTTAGATGAAAAGATATATGTATGTTTAAGATAAACATACATATATACATATACACTCACGCCTGTTATCCCCGAAGGGGTAGGCAGAGGCGCAACTAGTGCACCCAATTTTCGCCGTTATTCCGTCCCATGATGTGATAGGGGGCGAGCCTATCGCCATACCGGGCACAAATTCCAGACTCCGAGCTGATACTGAATAGAAAAACTCAATATCACTTTGCCCGACCCCGGAATCGAACCCGAGACCTCAGCATTGCAGTCGTACCATAATACAACTACGCCACCGAGCAGGCCGTAAAAAATTACATAGTTATTAAGATAAATAGTATTAAACTCACGTAATACATTTAAAACCTAAAAAATATCCCTTGTCCTAGATAGGGGGATCGAGGGTGACGCGCAGAGCCTCAAAAAAAAAAAATGTGTCCAGCATACGTAGTGGTACGATATAAATATGTAGATATTTCGACTCACGTTATTCATTTGGGCTTTTTATATTAAACATGGTGTACGAGTGGATAAAGAAGAAAAAATAAGGTTGTTGTAATCAGTGGAGCGGCAACTGGCATTGGGAGTGGCGCGAATATTAATTAATGAAAGAGTTAAGACATGATCATGAAGTATACCTCGATGATATTGACTGCCTCGATGGCGTAGTTGTATTTCGGTATGATTGCAATGCTGAGGGCCCGGGTTCCATCCCCCGGTCGGGCATAGGGGTCGCAAACCGGGATCCCAAAAATACCGAGATAACTGACCAAATAAAAGACTTATTGATTTTACACCAACCGGGATTTTCGGAATTTGTTAATTTAAATTATGAATAGGTACATATTATATTTATACATAATATTCTGAATGCGTTAGGCAGAGACTAAGGATTGCTACTTTGCATGATTCTGGCACATTTCTTTGTTTTTATCTATATTTAGGATACCATCCATAGAAGCCTTATATAGGTACTATCTAATTCGTCAGCCTTCCATCATCCATCCCCTTTTTTTTGTTTCTTGCGTTCTTCTTCACAGCAAACACTCGTTCAGAAGCGGTGGTAGATTCATAACGATTTAAAAGAGCTTTGGAAAAAGACAATTTAAATAAAGATTATTTGACATGACTTCTCCAAAGACCTAACCACGACAAAGGTACTCAGAATAAGGACTATAAAGGTATGTAATGTACCTTTCACCTGTACTCCTTTGGCAATCAATGTCACTTTCATCAATCTGTCTACCATAAAGTTTGATGAAAATACATCCTAGATATAAAAATTAAAAAATCTCTTACTCACTGTAACTCACCTATCATATCTCTGTCATACTTAAGTCCATTTTAAACACCTTAATTTTGGTTTATTTTCTTGTCCTTCGCCCCAAAACAATAATACATTGTCTAGAATCCACTCTTCTATTCAGGTTACCGGTCATCTCAAAAATGAGCGAATCTGACCACAGCTCACTTCTTATCATCCTATAGCCTATCATCTATAGCCTATTCTAATGGTTTCGCCCCCCAGGAAGCAGAGTTGGACGTGGCATTCATGCTACGTAGTCTTGGCGTGACTATTACTATGACCATGTATGAGAGATGCCACATAGAAATTGCTATGCTTAGCTGGGCGTGATAGTTCCCGACAACACGCGCGCGGCTGTGTTAAACAGGCCAAGCCGTATACATCGCTTCCTTGCGCGAGACAGCGCACTCGCAGAAGGATGCCATCGCTCGGTAGGACCTCCAGCGGCCGACCACGGCAAACATCACGGCCGGCAGTATCTGTTCTAAAAACGCTGCGTTGTGGATCCCAGGCCGGGCAGTCCTCGAAAGAGTGTTGGACTTCGCGACAATTACCACAATGATAGCAAACGGCGGACTCTTCCTTTCAGACGGAATGTCGGTGTACAGTAGCGCCCGTCAAGCCAGCTTAAGAAGACAGGTCGCACTGTCTCGACGATCCTTAAGCCTATACTCGTGCTCTTCAGCCTGGTATGCTACTCCTACACCCCGTACTGCCAATGGAGACTAATTGGGCTGTTACCTTCCTCGGGGTCAATCTCTTCACGCCAGAAGAATACTGGCGAGAGATGCTTGGCATCCAATTATCATGGCAGAGTACCGGCAAAGACACAGACCGCCTTGTGGGAGACCGTTTGACAACCATTAATGAGTCGCTGCGCCACCAAACGCTGTCCATGCTGCCCATCTTGTATTCAGGGACTCGGCCCAAACGGGACAACCGTATAAGGCCATGGACCACATAACTCCAGCGTATATTCAGCGCAAGGGTTACGGGGAGCCAGTCTAACCATGCATTCTCTCCTGAATACGTTTTGAACAAGTTAGTCGCTATTTAATTACTAATTTAATGTATGATACCTACAATTTCTTCAACACACACACACACACACACACACACACACACACACACTCACGCCGTTTATCGCCGAAGGTGTAGGCAGAGTCGCAACTGGTGCACCCACTTTTCGCCGTTATTCCTTCCCATGGAATTGCCAGGGGGCCTATCGCCATATCGGGCACAAATTTCAGACTCCGAGCTGATACTGAATAGAAAAATCAATAGGTATCACTTTGCCCGACCCGGGGATCGAACCCCAGACCTCAGCATTGCAATTTCAATTTCAGCAATTTCTTCAAATCCTGGAAATACCGGTATACCGGAATACATCTGAGGTCAGTATCGAAAATATCGGTTTTGAAAAAGTGGTCCAGTATTGCGACCCCTAGTCGGGCAAACTATTGGATTTTTCATTCAGTATCAGCCCGGAGTCTGGAATTTGTGCCCGATATGGCTATAGACTCGCCCCCTATCACATCATGGGCCGGAATACACACGGCGAAACGTGGGTACATTAGTTGCGTCCCCTTGCCAAGCGCCACGTATCTACCTCTTATTATCATTATGTTGTATTTGTAAATGTAGAAAAAAGCTGCGATAGTCTAGTTTGGAGTGGAACGGACTGCCGAGACGAATGTCCGCAGGTTCAAAACCCAAGGGCACACACCTCTGATTTTCCTTAAAAGTTATATGTGTATTCTTGTGAATTATCGCTCCCTTTAACGGTAAAGGACAACATCTTGAAGAAACCTGCATTTCTAAGAAGTTCTCTACAAGAATTTCGAAGGTGTGTGAAGTCTGCTAACTCGTACTAGGTCAGCGTGGTGGACTAAGGCCTAAAACCCTCTCAGTTGTAGAAGAGGCCCGTGCTCAGCAGTGGGCAGTTTACTTTATAAGTGTTCAAAGATTTGAAGATAGTAATTTATATGTTAGAACAAAATTAATAACGAAAATAACAATTAAAAATCCTATTAGATCCATTTTCGACTTGTACGCGGACGAAGTCGCTGGAAATAGCTAGTGTATGTAAAAATGAAAAAAACATATGAAAAAATCTCAACAAAACCCAACGCAAAATTAGCACTGTAAAGCAAAATTTGCAAATTCGTTTACTTGGACGACATACTTATTCCAGTTATTTTCATTTAAAAACTAAATTACTGAACCAATTTTGCAAAAAATCTGACCAATTTTAATATATTATCTCAAATATAAAATAATTTTCCAATTCTGTATAAAAATTACTGAGTTCTAAGGTTCAATGTAAAAAATGAAAATGCACGACAAATCGATAATAACCTCTTTCATTTTGGAGTCGGTTGAAAATGCCACTATAATGGTCTATTCTGTGCATCACCTAATGTGTGCACATTATTTTAATTTGCCACCAACATCCAAAGTTAATAGGGAACATTTTGGTAGTTTTCTCAATAAGACCTAAAATTTATTTGTTAAGTAGGTAATTTATTTGTAAATCTTAACATATTCCCGCCTGTAAATCGTGTGTCGAAATGTAAAAGTGGAACTAGTGCGCTTAATAAATTACGTGCAGTTGTTTTTATTGTTTTAATAAAAACATTGTTCAGGAACTACATGGCCCTTAACATGTATAAAAAGCCTTTGGATTATACGTTCCATCTTTCACTAATGGACCCATTTTGATGCGGTTTTTTTGTTTGAAAGCTACTATGATTTTTTTTGTTAATGCCAGTAGCCTGACACGAGTCGGCTTTTCTGGCCTGTCTTTAGGGTGAACGCAGAAGGCGCTCGCAACCCTTTGAATTAAGTGACCATGCTGAGGGCAACCCACTAACGGGTTACGAACCTTGGCTCAGGACGGCCACTGAGAGAGGATGAGACATAAACGATTAGGGAAAGATTGGTTTTTAGGCCTAATCCTATTAGATTGTATTGTCATCGGCACGCGGGCCGGAACTGCTAGGGGGGGTCGAGGGGAACGCGGCGAGGTCCTCGATGCCGAGGACGGAAATGGGGTCTTGTGGAGTGTTGGAGTTTCAAGAACTCGTTCTTACGGCGGATGGCCAGAGTGATTTCGTCCTCTGGATCGGTTAATACGGAACGCGACAGTCTCCATTTGGCGCGGTCGAATGGAGTATATATTGACGCTTTACGGATTAACGTTTTTGGGTGATTTACCGCCCGATTGAAGTAGCGTCTGCTGGCCATATGCAAGAAATGCCTGATGGTCGGCATGTTGGTGTCCACGTGGAGGTTGCGGTTGCGAACGTACCACGGGGCATCAAGAGCATGTCTGAGCATTCTATTTTGTAAGACCTGCATACGCTGAAAACGAGCAGGCGGTAAATGGGTGAATACGGGCGATGCGTACGTCATGATAAGTCGAATGCAAGTCGTAAAGATCCTAATCTTGTTGCGGATTGATATTTTACTTTTCCTATTTAAGAGCCAATGCAATTGGCCCATCGCGAATGCGGCTCGCGCGCGTACCGCGTTTATATGTGGGATGAAGGTCAACCTCTGCTCAAGGGTAACTCCTAGATATTTGGCTGTGTCCGTCCAGGGGATGACCTGGTGGGACATGAGGATTGAGGTGTGCACATGGACTCGCTTTTTCTTAGTGAAAATGATAGCCTGACTTTTGGTGGGATTGACGGTGATTCGCCATTTGCGGAACCACTCGCCCAGGTTGTCGGCGGCGGCCTGCAAAGTGCGCACCACATTGTTGGGGTCTCTACGTGAGGCGTAGATTGCGGTGTCATCCGCGAAGAGTGCCAGATGGGTGTTCTTTGGTTTGGGGATATCACTGGTATACAGCGAGAAAAGAAAGGGGGAGAGGGCAGAGCCTTGCGGGACTCCAGCCGTGGTGGAGTGTCGGGAAGAGAGAGTTCCCTCCACGCGATATTTGAAACCGTGATTCGACAGGAAATCTCGTATGATGTGCACGAGATGTGTGGGCACGTTAAGAGTGTACAGCTTGAAAAGCAAGCCGTTGAGCCACACCCTATCGAATGCTTTTTCAATATCGAAGAAAAGAGCACCGGTATGCATGCTGATTCGAAACTTGTCGTGGACGTGCTCCGTGATGCGGAGCACCTGATTCACGCAACTGTGTTTAGCGTGGAAACCAAACTGATCCGGAGGGATCAGGTTGTGATTGTGGGCGACTATTTTGAGGCGGTCGAGGACGATCCGCTCGTAAAGTTTGTCTAGCATACTGAGCAGGCTGATTGGTCTATAAGACGACGGTTCGGATGCGGGTTTTCCCGGCTTATCAATACCTATCACAACTGCCTCTTTCCAGACCTCTGGAAAGAGGCAGTTTCGAAAAGTGTCGTTGTAAATGGCAGTTAAAATTTTGACTAGATGCTCCGGGAGCATCTTAAGCATGCGGGTGGGGATCTGGTCGCCCCCGGGGGCTTTACGACGTTTGAGTGCCTTGATCAGAGCGATGACTTCTTCGATCGTCACCGGTGCAAGGGGATCGGGCGGCGGCATGATCGAGATGCTAAAGCTATAATTTAGGAAGATCTGGTAAGGCGTTTAAATACTACTTGCTCATTTCCTACTTTCGAATTTCCGATTGATTTAAAATCTTGGAATTATTGAGCTGATGCTGCAGCATTAAATAGTCTGCGGTATATCACATTTTTCAGCAAAGTATAGCAAATATTGCGTGTTTTGGTTCGTAAGAATTGGTGTTATATAATAAGAATTCTTAGTGATACTGGTGTTAGATAATGATCGAGGGTGCGTGGTGTAGAAACTATTAATTTAAAAAGTTACAACTAAAAATTATGACAATCCCCGACCCAAAAAACGTCTAAAAAGTAAAAAAAAAAATACGTTTTTTAGCTTTGTAACTTTATTATGAGTGCCTAGTATATTTCAATCCAATCTTAATCGCGTCGAAGGATCGAACTATATTTGGTAACATTCTTCTTTAGCGATCTAATATGAAATTGTTTTAGTTTTAGACCTTAAACCATGTGGTCTAAGCCTCTTTTATACATAGAAAAGAAGCGCCCTGTGCTTATTACTGCAGACTAAGACATTCACTATAACATTGATAAAAATTCTATTAAAATTTAAATAACCCCCGACACGAAACATCTCTTAAAAGTAAAAACAAAACCTCCTTTTTTGAAGTCGGTTAATAACAAGTGTCTATGTCTGTTTACCATTTGTCCGTTTTACACTCACAAATCTGATTCTGTTAACAGTTTTTATAAGTGAATGAGCATATCATTTATCTTATACTTTGGTAGAGGGCAAGTACACACAAGCCGCGGCCTCTTGAATATAAAATTGTTGAAGTAATGAGGCCAATTATTTGTGATAGTTCAAAGTACGGTAGTACCTAATATATGACTCTTTTAGTTGTAGAGAAACAGAACGGCAGCAACACGTTTATCGCGTGGGGAGCGCATGGGTTGATTCGCACCTTGGTACAAGTGGCAACCGTTTAGTCTAAGGTGGCAACATCGCTTAAAGTTACTTAAAACTAGTTGACAGTGTTCACAAACGCAGTCGGAGGCATCTGCTCACTCCGAGATTTTGTTGCTCTACCTATATCATTAACTAAATTATGTGATCACTTCACATGCATGGTGTGTTATGCCTCCGACAGAAGAAACTACCCTATTAACAACGGTACTGGTATCGTTATAATTATGTTACGTTACAGAATTATTTTTTTTACCTTATGTCTGTGGCATCGTAGCTCCCAAGCTAATGGACCCATTTTGATGCGGTTTTTTGTTTGAAAGCTACTATGATCGAGATGCTAAAGCTATAATTTATGAAGATCTGGTAAGGCGTTTAAATACCACCTGCTCATTTCCTACTTTCGAATTTCCGATTGATTTAAAATCTTGGAAATACTGACTGCCTCGGTGGCGTAGTTGTATTATGGTACGACTGCAATGCTGAGGTCTCTGTTTAGATTCCCGGGTCGGGCAAAGTGATATTGAGTTTTTCTATTCAGTATCAGCTCGGAGTCTGGAATTTGTGCCCGATATGGCGATAGGCTTGCCCCCTATCACATCATGGGACGGAATAACGGCGAAAAGTGGGTGCACTAGTTGCGCCTCTGCCTACCCCTTCGGGGATAAAGGGCGTGAGTGTATACGTATACGTTACTGAATTAATTATCGCTTCTAAATCTTACCGATACTCAGGTATATCATATATCTTTTCGTTTTATTCTTAGCTCGACACAGTGACTTCACTGCCCCGGATATTAAGCGAAGTGAATTCCAATAAAAAATGTACGAGCCGGGATGGAGGAGACCACGAAGTTATGGTTCCGTAAGCCAGCACGCGTGGTTCTGTTGAGCAAAGGTGAGGATGGGATGAGGTTAAACAGTTCTTCAGAGCACTCCCCATGATACAGACGATAGAATATAGAATACTACTACCCGATACTTTTAAAGTGAACAAGTAACGTTATCAAGTTTTTTATTTGTTTTTCTGTGAAGATAATGACATAGGAATTAAGTCTTCGCACATAGGTGATGTGAGAATGCATTAAGCAAGGTTTATGATAGCAAGAAAACTTGCAGAAGTCGATTTTCGCACAATATTTGGACCGTGCAATTTGGGCAAACTGGCTTCTCTAAGATTAGAAGCTTGAAGACTTGTTGAGAATTGCATGTATAAAAACTAGTACCTGGTTGACCGAGCCTTGCTCGGGTGATTCTTGAATACTATAAATTGTATTTATTACTCTAAAGTAGGTCCTACTAATATTTTCCATTTTAAGAAAATATTCATAACTGCAGTCAAATGAGTCGTATTCTACAGTTACTTTCACTAATTAAAAAAAATCCGTTCAGTGGTTCAGATTTTATCCCCTTCATATTATTTGTTAGGAGTTGATAAACAAATTAACACAATATGAATTCTCAGGTTCCATCACAAGAAGAAAATAAACGGTTCAGTTTTCAACGTCTCACTTAGTTACGAATTGATAAAAGATTAATGCCATGTATTAATTATTATCATGGTTTAAGATAATACACCATACTTATTCTTAGTCTATTTTGTGGTTTAGTTTCTCTCCTCCTTTAACTGCCATAGGTTTTTTTTTTTTTTTTTTTTTTTTTGTGAGGCTCTGCGCCTCACCCTCGATCCCCCTATCCAGGACAAGGGATATTTTTTAGGTTTTAAATTTATTACGATAGTTTAGTACTATTTATCTTAATAACTAACTATGTAATTTATCTTAAACATACCTATATCTATTCATCTAACTCTATTTATCCTTACATACTGTTTTATGTTTGCTTAATTACTAAAAGTATATAATAACTATTATATATTTAGTAATTACAATTACTACTTATTTCTATTTATTGTCTTAATAGCTATTTTCTTACAATACCTTATGAATTCACTTATAACTACTTTGTTTCTTATAATTTTATGTATGTTTATTCTATCTATCTTATAATCTATTTTATTCTCTAAGTTATATCTATCAACTGCGTGAATGGGACATTCGAGCAGGAGGTGTGGGACCGTCTCCTGAACATCAGGGTCACACTGGCACGCCGGGCTCTCCTTGCACTTGAATCTGTGCAAGTACTCGGAGAAACCGCCGTGCCCCGTGAACACCTGAGTCAGTATCGGATCCAGGACGATCCGCCTTATGACCCTGTGCGCCTCGACAGCGTCCGGAAAGAACAGCTTCGTCACCGAAGCCGTCTCTCCGTCCGCGTATCTCCGGCTCCACTCGTCAATCGAGTCCTGTCGGATCTGTCGCTTGACGAATGAAACCGGACATTTGTCGTAATGCGCGCGGGTCTTTAGATGTTGTGCGGCATCCTTAGCGAGCGTGTCCGCCCTCTCGTTACCCTCCAACCCCACGTGCGCCTTTACCCAAAAAAGTTTAATTTTTTGTGCGCGTTTCTCGGCGATTTTTATCATTCTGCGAATTTCAAACGCTATGGGGTGGAGGGAATCACCTCTGGTGACGACTTCAAGGGCGGACCTGGCATCGCTGAAGATGCCGCACGCAGGAAGCCTGCTACGGAGCGCTACCTCCACGGCTTCCCGGAGGGCGAGAAGTTCCGCCTGGTAGACGGAGCAGTACCGCTCCAGCCGCAACTTTCGGGTACTTGTCTCGGCGACGCCGTTCCATATGGACAGCGCCGCTCCGACTTTCCCGTCAATCTTGCTTCCGTCGGTGAAGATATTAAGACCCTCACCGACGTGCTGGGCCAGTTCTGCCCCGTCCGCCAGGCATTGGAACGTCCCGTTCCCCCGTTCCACTGGGTGGTCCAAGTTGACGAAGGCCACAGGAGCCTCAATCTCCCGGTCTCCTACTACCTCGCGAGAGTGCCCCCTCTTAACCTCGTAAAGGAGTGCGGTTTCCCGCACCCTAATGTCAAGGGGGAGCACCCCCGCCAGCAACAGGGCCGAGTTTAGGGAGACAGTCATGTAGGCCTTCGTCATCTTCAGCGCGAAACTACGCTGGATGGCTCCGAGCTGCTTCCTTACACCCAGCTTTCGGCTGGCTGGAGCCCATGCGCCTGCGGCATACAAGATCACGGGCTCCACCGCAGCCGTATAGATCGTCCAACTGCCATAGGTTAGGGGTTAACAAAAATGTACATTTACATAAAATTTCACCGTAATCGGTTCAACAGTTTATTTTCTTTCCCCTATGTCATGTTCATTTTCAAGGTTCAAGCGATCCATGGGGATCTCTTTTTATTAGATTTATATGGATAAACAGAATTGGACCAGCGGTTTGGTTTTACTCCCCTTTTACCTCGCTCATTTTGGAGTTAGGTATTAAAAAAATAATCTCATATTTATTTTCAAGGTTCAAGTTATTCTCAATCCCCATATAGTTCAATACAATTAGATTAACAGTATTTTCTCCCATCTTTTAACACCGTTAGTTAAGAGCAAAAAAAAAACAATAGTTATAATTAACACACACACACACACACACACACACACACACACACACACACACACACACACACACACACACACACACACACACACACACGTATGCAGAGGCTCTTCTGTGGTAGGGGGCGAGGATATTACCTTACCGGGCACAAATTATAGATTTCGGGCTGATACTGAATTGTAAAATCCAATATCACTTTGCCCGACTCGGGGATCGAATCCGAGACCTCAGCATTGCAGTCGTACCGTAATACAATTACCCCACCGAACCAGTCATTTTTTAAGATCTAGACATCCCCATACCAAATTTCATTACAATCCGTTCAGGAGTTTAGTTTCTCCCCCCTTTTATCCCCTTAGTTAGAGGTAAAAGAAAAAAAATCACGTCTCACATTTATTTTATAGGCTTAAGATATCCCCATACCAAATTTCATTACAATGGGTTCAGCGGTTTAGTTTCTTCGTTCTTTTACCCTCCATAAATAGAAGTTAATAAAAAAAATTATATCCCATATATGTTTTCAACGTTCTTGGTATCCCCTTCATACATAGTCTAAACTTAGCTTTATGTGATATCTTGAACTTTGATAGTGACTCATGATAAGATAACTCTAAAGAAATAAAAACAGATTTCTTGGAGGGCTACCATGTCATTATTCAAGATTTACCGAAAAAGCAATGGTGTACGAGTGGAAAGACAAAGTAGTGTTGATCACCGGTGCCGCCAGGGGCATCGGGTCCAGTGTAGTTAGAACTGTTCTTGATGAAGGCGTAAAGGTATTTATAGTATTCATTGCTTCTGTATATTTTATATTTATGTTGGTTATAACTTAATTTTTCCTTTCAAAGCTTTAAACTTATGTGATAATAATATCGATTAAGTAATCTCCGATATCAAAATTATTTTGAAGCGACACATAGACGGTCAAATTCCCGGGTCACTAAACCAGAGACACAGAAAAACCCAATATAATTTTGCCCAACCTGGGAATCCAACCCAAAGCATTGCAATCGTACCGTAATATAATCTACAACGTATTTGGTAATTACCAAATTTTATTTTAAACTTATTTCTTCACAATAATGTAGTGAAGGTATGTACCTTGGAAATGAGGACATTTTATTTAACATGTACCACTCTTGAACATTACGAATCGTATGGGGGTCCTTTTGGAAGTTTGTCCATAAAGAATTTATTTTTAGAAACATCTTATTTTTCCGCATCTAGGTATTTAACGGTTAGAGATAAGTCTTAGTGTAAATAGCTGATGTATTTAATATGTTACATTTCACAACTTTGCAAATGTGTACTTACGATTAATTTTATTGTACAAACTCAGTTATTGCGCTATAGGTAATATTGACCATCTACGGGTCGCTTGATCTCGCTTTGACTCTACGATTCAACATCGTCAGTTTAAGCTACAGTCTTTCATTGAAAGCTATCACCGAGACGATAATATTCTGAAGTAAGAATATGTAATTTTAAACATTATGAGGCTCAATATTCCGTGGGTATTACAGGAAATTGGAAATTTGATTTTACCGTCTGTTTTCAGCGTGTATTTATTATAGACATCGATGAACAGAACGCAGTTCCACTTAAAAATGAATTGAACGCCAGACATGGTGAAGGTAAAGTGGAGTTCATCAAATGCGATGTTACAAATGAGACGCAGCTAACAACAAGCTACAAATCAGTACTAAGTGACAAAAACAATGAATACGTTGTTATAAATGCTGCTGGAATCCTGAACGAAAGTTGGGCCACGTACAGAAAACAAATTGAAATAAACCTGGTAAGTAGAAAATTAATGCAAGTAAATTTTTTCCACTTCATTTACACTTTAGTTTGAAACAATATCTCGTTATCGAATCTTAGATACAGCCGACGTATGGGATGTTTGTTTGTATTACACTTAGAATTGTTCTTAAAAAGTGTAATCACAAATTAATAACGAAACAACGTTTACTACTTTCTTATAGTCAGTTCTTGTAATAACGAAGTTAACTCTGATATATAAACAGTTTGTCATAAACAAAATTTATTTTCTTATATAGGTAAATATATTATGGAATTGCATTAAAGATGGTAAAAAAATAAATTGAATCCTACTAATATTATAAAGCCGAAAGTTCGTAAGAATGTATGGATGTTTGTTCCTCTTTCACGCCAAAACTACTGAACGGATTTCGATGAAATTTGGCACACTCGTAAATCATGTCCTGTATTAACACATGGGCTACTTTTTATCCGGGGAAAATTCAAACCGGGACTTTTATCCCGGAAAAACTTTTAAACGCGGGCGGAGCCGCGGGCAAAAGCTAGTATCTTATAAAATTGCGACGTTACAGCAATTGATGCGTCGAATAAAAAAATAGAATGCAGCAATTTGTGACCACGACGTGGCGTCACGTAGTCGTTGTTAATTATTAAGTACTAGACTTTTGCTCGCGGCTTTACCCGCGTGAATGAGTTTTCCGGGAGAAAAGTCTCGCTTTATATTTCTCCGGGATAAATTATACATATAAACCTACCTCTTGAATCACTCTATGTATGAAAACCGCATCAAAATCTGTTGCGTAGTTTTAAAGATCTAAGCATACATAGGGACAGACAGCGGGAACCGACTTTGTTTTATACTATACTAGCGGCCCGCCCTGTCTTCGCTCAGGTAGCAAAGCATATTACATGCTGAAATTGTTTTTTTGTTATACAAAATATTTATGTAATATACACATAAGCATTCCTCTTGAATCGCTCCATCCATTGGTGAAGTTTTTCCGAGATAAGAAATAGTCTAGGTCCTTAAGCTATGTCCCTTCCAAATTTCATCGCAATCAGTTCAGTGGCGTGACAGTCACGGCTCCACTCGCGAGAAAAAAAAATCTTTTTTTTTTTTTTGTCCCTGACATTACTCTTTCTAGCCTGACGAGGGTCGGCTTATGAAAGAACACCGGTCTTTTGGGTGAGTGCAGAAGGCGCTCGCAACCCTTAAAATTAAGCGACCACGCTGAGGGCGCCCCACTAACGGGTCACGAACCTCGGCTCAGGGCGGCCACTGAGAGGATAAGACATCAGCGTTTGGGGAAACATGGTTTTTAACCTAATCCTATTCATGTGTTCGTAGTCTTCGGCACGCGGGCCGGAACTGCTAAGAGAGGTCAGGGTGACGGGAACGCGACGAGGTCCTCGACGGCGAGGACGGTACAGCGGTCTTGTGGAGTGTAAGAGCTTTTGATGCTTGATCTTTTCGCGAATGGCCAGAGTGATTTCGTCCTCTGGATCTGTCAGAACTGAACGCGGTCGTCTCCATTTGGCGCGATCAAATGGAGTATATATAGACGCTTTACGGATAAGCGTGTTTGGGTGGTTTACCGCCCGATCGAAGTAGCAAATAAAAAAAAAAATCGAGATAAAATTACCGGTTTATGTTCTTCCGGGATAAAGTAGCCTATGTCCACCTCAGGACCTCAAACTATCTCCATACTTTCTCATTTATAGACACGCGCCGCCGACCCCCCGGCCGGTACCACCGCGACCGCTATGTCCCTGCATTTTAAATCTGTAATATCTTCGATAATATTTATTTAAATTACATGTTGTAAAAGGCCATATTGATCTATATTAAATGCATAATGTATTTATGGTACTTAATTGGATAAGGATTAATGCTGTATTGTTTAAAATTGCTTCGTAAATAAGCCATTATTTCTCGTCAAAAGTACGGGATAAAAAATGGTTATTGTGAGTTATCCCTAAGAGATAGACATATACCATCGCGGACTTTTTTGTAGACCTTTTTAAGGTGTACAAAAGTGTAGTTCTAGTACATTATTTTGATCTATCTCGTAGAGTTTAGCCAGCGTCTGCAATGTAAGCGCAAAAAAATGTGTTTATCTACGACATCACATTAGAAACCTTTTAAATTATCAATGTTTCTCTACTATATTATGCATCATCACTTACTTTTGACGAGAAATAATGGCTTATTTACGAAGCAATTTTAAACAATACAGCATTAATCCTTATCCAATTAAGTACCATAAATACATTATGCATTTAATATAGATCAATATGGCATTTTACAACATGTAATTTAAATAAATATTTTCGAAGATATTACAGATTTAAAATGCAGGGACATAGCGGTCGCGGTGGTACCAGCCGGGGGGTCGGCGGCGCGTGTCTATAAATGATAAACTATGGAGATAGTTTGAGATCCTGAGGAGGACATAGGCTACTTTTATCCCGGAAGAACATAACCCGGGAATTTTATACCGGTTTTTATTTCTCGCGAGTGGGGCCGTCACGGCCTAACCACAACCGATTTCGATGAAATGTGGTAGGGAGATAGTTTATTTATTTATTTTACATCTTTATTGTACACCAACAGAAGTAACAAATAAATCAAAATATATACAAGTAATATTAATAATATAGGCAGCGGTGATACAATTGGCGGTCTTATGGCTCAAGGCAATCTCTTACAGACAACCATTGGATGGAGATAAGAGAAATGACGAAAAGGGTAGTCAGGGGCGTACATAAAAGTTACTATAGAATACACTAAATGTAAATAAATAAATTCATACGAGAGCACAAAAATATTTACAGACACCATATTTATACATACATACATACATACATACATACATACATACATAGATACATAGATACATACATACATACATAGTCATACGTGCAAATACATATATAATATAATACATATATGACGGAGAAGGTCTAGAACTCTTTAAAAAGAGGTGACGTCAGCTCTGCCGACGTCACAGGGTTCCACCTCATCATCATAACCCATGATGTGAGAGTAAAATTCCAAATTGTTCTGCATCCTTTATTTCTGGATGTTCCAAACTTATTTTTGGAGCTCCGAACAGTTGGGAGTCTCACAAGAGACTGCCGTTTCAAATGCGAGGCACCCTATTTATACCAACGATTTGACATCTCGACTAGTTTTTTGCACGATTATTATTTCAAAATACCCGCCGCTCCGTCACGGCCATTCTGATAGGCGGTGCGTGCTCTGCACCAGCCTGACGATTGTTACTCGTGAAGGCCTCGTCGACAACTCGTGGAAAGGCTAGTCGACAACTCGTGGAAGGCTAGTCGACATCTCGTGGATGCCTCGTAGAATATCTCGTGGATGCTTCGTGGAATATCTCGTGGATGCCTCGTGGAATATGTCGTGGATGCCTCGTGGAATATGTCGTGGATGCCTCGTGGAATATGTCGTGGATGCCTCGTGGAATATCTCGTGGATGCCTCGTGGAATATCTCGTGGATGCCTCGTGGAATATCTCGTGGAATATATTGTGGATGCCTCAAATTCAAATCATTTATTCAGTAATTAGGCCCCTAAGGGCATTTTTACACGTCATTTTTCACAATTTTGTTTTACTAAAAGATTCTACCGGTGCTTCGGAAAAGCCCACTGACCTGAGAAGAAGCACCAAGAAACTCAGCGTAGGTCTTTTATCATTTATTTTTTTTAAATATTCGTGGAATATCTCGTGGATGCCTCGTGGAATATCTCGTGGAATATATCGTGGAATATCTCGTGGAATATCTCGTAGAATATCTCGTGGCATGCCTCGTAGGATCCCCGTGGAAAAACTTATGGGAACCCCGAGGAAAATCCCGCGGAAACCCGCGTGGAATCCATGTGAAAATCCCGTGGAATGTCTGATAGAATATCTCGTGGAAACGACATAGTAACCTCGTGGGATCCCCACAGAATCCTTGAGGAAACCTCGTAGAAACCTGCAAATAGAAAAATAACACAGCAGCATCACATAGCTCGGCTCATTCTGACCCCAGATGAGGACCAAACCTTTATCAACCAAGGAGACATTTTCCTAATAATTTAAGGTATTGCCCTTGATCAGTAGTTTGCGTCAAGCTAGCCCCTAGCTAGTTTGTTAGCATATGGTTATTGTTGCTGCAACAGTACACAAAGACATCTCAAGTGTACTGCCTTATTAATTTAGAATCTGTGGTGTGTACGTGTCTACCCATGGTTCCACAAGGCGTCCCTACGGTATCTCAGGGTTCACTTGTGGATGCATCAAGGATCCGTGGTTAGCTCAAGGGTAACACATAGGTTAGCTCAGAGGTACCACTCTCCAGACATTTTAATCTTATTTTTATATGGTTATTGTTGCTGCAACAGTATCCAAAGATATCCTAAGTATACTGCCTTAATTTAGAATCTGTGGTGTGTACATGTCTACCCATGGTTCCACAAGGCATCCCTACGGTATCTCAGGGTTCACTTGTGGATGCATCAAGGATCCGTGGTTAGCTCAAGGGTAACACATGGGTTAGCTCAGAGGTACCACTCTCCAGACATTTTATTCTTGTTAATAATTATTTTATTGTAGTTGAAGATGTCGTGAAAAATAATGAATTTTGACTCACCGATTTTAATCCGATGACGCGTATGCGTTGTCGTGAGTTATCTGAATTGGCTGACCAGTTTCGGAGGTTCTCGTAGGGTCTCGGGGGTTCTCGTAGGGTCTCGGAGGTTCTCGTAGGGTCTCGGAGGTTCTCGTAGGGTCTCGGAGATTCTCGTAGGGTCTCGGAGATTCTCGTAGGGTCTCGGAGGTTCCTGGGGATCATTGAAAGTGGTACAGGCCAATCTCACTTAAGAGGTGACATGGTTTATAGCATTAATAAAAGGCTGAACTGGAGCGCCCCGCTCCGACACGGCCATCTTGACAGTGTGATCGTCCTCGATCACGCATTTTTACATAACACTAGTCAATAGTAATTGCAGTAAGTATAGGCCGTTCTTCAATAAACAATCATGGCAGTTGTTGTGAGACTATCAATGATCTCCATTCCTGCAGAAATAAAAAGAAACCCAGCAACCTCCCATAGCGCGGGTACTCATGACTTTCATGAGATTAAGTGGAAATTATTGTGAAGGGTAGGCTATCGATAATTTTAATTCCACCATTCCAGTTTTAAAACTAAATAATTGGGTTATCCAACTTCAAGATTTGGTACACTACTGTACCGTTGACAATTATCTAGTAATGGCTGAAGGTACATCTACTATGGATATCTCGATTAAACATCATAACCGCAACTAAATTATCAATTACAAATTTAAGTCCCAAACGCAGCAACACCGTGCTGAGCCTTCCGAGAAAGCCGCCATCGAGCTTCCCCTTATTTGTGATTCCCAAATACAAGGCTCCCGGGACAACTTTCAGTGATTGTTCCCAACAGGACACGCACACATCGAGTCTCTCGTAGGGCACAAACCACCCTGCAGTATATCCCCACTAAGCATAGCGTTAGCTATGCTGCTCTGGCCAGCAGCCTCACTGTACTCTATGCCTCACGGTACTCTATCATCGACCAACTCGATTAAAAGTTAACCACTAGGCATTTTACACAAACTGTTATTGGAAGGAATAAACCTCAACACGCATGTCGTCTATCTCATCTAGAGACACACTTCATCCCCAAAGGGTCAGGGAGATTCGCAACCAGTGCTGCCACTTTTTCGTGTTTAGTCCGTCATAATACGCGACAGAGGGCGAGTCCATCGCCATGTCGAGCACAATTTCCAGATTCAGGACTAATACTGAGGGAAACCCAATATCACTTTGCCCAATCGATCTAAGACTTTAGCACCAAAGTCGTACTGTAATACAACTACGGTATGGAGGCAGTTGAAAGAATCTTGTCAATATTGATTCATGGCCCAGTAAGCATCTATGCCAGAATAGCATAACACCGCTCGGCTTATCCTGGTCTTAAATCAAGTTTCGCGTCAAACTTTGACCAGAAATTTCAGCAGTAATCCTAATACAAGGACCAGAGGGCGACCTGATTAGGTCTCTAAACGAGGCGGGCTTCTACACTGTTGGCTATGCAGATGAACCTTGTAAGAAAAAAGTTCGAGGGAACCCTGTGTGGCCTCATGCAGGAAGCCTTCAGAATCGTCGGACGATGGTGTTCTGAACAAGGAATGTCTGTAAACCCATCGAAAAACTGAACTGGTTTTGTTGTCAAAGTAGCGGAGCATGCTAAACTCCAAGGTACCAAATTGAACCTCATGAAGGAGGTAAAATATCCAAAAATATAATTTTGGGCGATAAGCTGTTACTAGACAAAGCCTGTATCACCTTCTGGCAATGCAAGAGACACCTCGGAAAAACCTAGGGAGTCCGCCCTAAGATCACGAGCTGACTATACACAACGGTGATACGGCCAATCATCTTCTACGGAGCCGTAGTATGGTGGCCCAGAACCAAACTCACAACTAGGAACAAACTGCAGAAATTCCCAAAGATTAGCTTGTACAGCTATAACGGGCTGCATGAAAACCACAACCACAGAAGCACTAGAGGTATTGCTGGGGTTTCCACCCTTGGATCTTTTTATCCGATAGGAAGCAGCCTCAGCAGCTATCAGACTAAGTAGCTTAAAGCTCTGGGGTTCACCGAAAGGGGCTCACAGCGATATCCTTGAGGAGGCTATAAACTATCAATCACATACAACATATCTTCAACAAAAGCTACAATGTCTTGCTTAAAGAACAACATGACTGGTCTGGAACACATGAACTGAGAATATACACCGATGGCTCAAAGACCAAGATAGGATCGGGGGCAGGAGTGTTCTCACTGGATATCAACATTAATTTATCAATGGCCTTAGGAAAGCACAGCTCCATATACCAATGCGAATGTATTGCCAACACACAGGCGGCCAACGCAGTCGACATGCGGGGTCTAACAGACCAAAAGATACGCATAGTGTCAGACAGCGCTGTGGTACTACGAGCCCTTGACAGTAGAACTATCCCATCTGGGCTCATACTAGAGTGCCACCTGACAATGGAGGGTATAAGCAGGACTAACTCCTTTACAACGGGCTGAAACCCTCGGCACACCGGGGTCACTTCGGGCAGGCTGTGAAGGAACCAGGAAGATCCTGCACTTCTGGAAGGAGTTGAGCTAGCTAGATTGCTAGCTGGCACATCACGCACAACGGCCACTTTCTACGGACCCCACAACAGTAACAGGGACCAGAGAATAACCTCAAATTCATTGCAGGACTCGCTCTTAATGTAATTAAGTTGCCTCGGCTCGTTACACGAGATCTTAATGTTGGTCTGGATCAGTGCCGGATTAAGCAAGCGCGGGGCCCGTAGCAAATTCTTTCAAAGAGCCCTTGATCTGCTATGGGTTCTTAAGTATAAAGTGGTAAAGATACAATTCAATACTCAATACGTTTATTCGCTATCTATAGGTTACAATTTTGTGGGTAATTAATAGTGCAGTAAATAATTAGAGGAGATAGAGAGGCTATTTAGAATAATTTTGATAGGAAACTAACAATTGAAAACAGATGATACTACACAAAATATTTTTTTAATACATATTTCAAAGTTTATATTTAATACAAAGTATATTATATTTTTAGGAATAGCTAATGTTATATTTAATCAATGGTGTACCTTAAATAATGTTTATATTTTATATTTATTTATCTGTTTCCTTATTATTTTTTAAACTTTTCCAAAGTAACTTTTCTAGATTTCATGTGGGCAAATTTAGAAATAATATTATTCGTATCCAGTTTCTCTGAGCAAATCATATTCTATATTCAACAAAGCGAGATAATTCAGACGTTTTTGACTCATAGTGTTCCTTAAGTAACTTGTAATAATAATAATAATAATAAAAACATTTATTGCACACAATACACACAGTTACACGGAAAAGAAAAAAAAAAACAATCAAAACGGGAACATAATAATAAATTAACTTATATACTATAACTATTATTGAGTGCATTATTCCGAATGGCGTGGTGTCCGTGTGTGCGTGTGCAAGCGGACCTATTCAGCATGGGGCCGCGGGGGAGCCGCGGCGCGCTGATCTTCCATAGGCCCGTTGTGTTGAGCGCGCACGGTCTTGTCGAAAATGAACGTTCGCCACTGCAGTTAGTGATCATGAGAATCTCTCTTGAAGTAATATATTTTTTTTTTGTTATAACTTCTATAACTCAACCTACATACATATACACTCACGCCTTTTATCCCCGAAGGGGTAGGCAGAGGCGCAACTAGTGCACCCACTTTTCGCCATTATTCTGTCCCATGATGTGATAGGAGGCGAGCCTATCGCCATATCGGGCACAAATTTCAGACTCCGAGCTGATACTGAATAGAAAAACTCAATATCACTTTGCCCGACCTGGGAATCGAACCCGAGACCTCAGCACTGCAGTCGTACCATAATACCTATATAACTACGCCACCGAGGCAGTTTCAATCTATATACTAATATTATAAAGAGGAAAGATTTGTATTTTTGTATGTTTGACAAGGATAAACTCAAAAAGTACTGAATCTATTTCAAAAATTATTTCACCATTAGAATGCTCCTGTATCCCTAAGTAACATAGGCTACTTTGTATCCCGGGAAAATTCAAACCGGGACTTTTATCCCGGACTAGCTTTTGCCCACGGCTTCGCCCACGTTAATAAGTTTTTCCGGGCTAAAAGTACATACAAACCTTCCCGTTGAATCACTCTATCCAACACATTTATTTGGATAAAGATTAATATTATGACGTTGATACAACTCTTAACAAATAATGCATTAATTCCGACCAAATTTGATTACCATAAAAACGGTTCTAGTGAGTTAATCTTAAAAGATAGACATATACTGTTACGGACTTTTTTTTAGATCATTTTAAGAGGAATAATTTTTTCATACATATATTTTTGGTATCTTGAACCGTTTTCGCAGCGCATGCAATTGAAGCCCTCAAGGATGAATAATTTTCCCCGTTTTCTTCACATTTCCCATTATTTCTTCGCTCCTAATAGTTGCATCGAGATGTTATATAGCCTAAAGCCTTCCTCGATAAATGGTCTATTCAACACAAAAATAATTTTTCAATTCGAACCAGCAGTTCCAGAGATTAGCGCGTTCAAACAAACAAACAAACAAACAAACTCTTCAGCTTTATAATATTAGTATAGATTTTTTATTCTCGCGAGTCGTTATGGCCAAACCAATAAACCGATTTCGATGAAATTTGTAAGGGACATAGTTTAAGACCCTGGGTAAGACCTAGGCTACTTCTTATTCCGGGAAAAAATAAACCGGGATTTTAATCCCGGAAAATATTTTCTTGCGGGTGGGACCGCAAACAAATAAGTATGGAGATAGTTTGAGACCCAGGGAAGGACACAAGCTACGGCTTATCCCGGAAAAATATAAACCGGAACTTTTATCCCGGTTTTATTCTCGCGAGTGGGGCGGACGAACCACTCAACCGATTTCGATGAAATTTCGTAGGAAGATAATTTAAGACCTTAAGGAGCACCTAGGCTATTATTGCTTATCCCAGAGAAATATAAACCGGTACTTTTGTCCCGGAAAATATTTTCTTGCGGGTGGAACCGTGAGAGAATAAATATGGAGATAGTTTGAGATCCAAGGAAGGACAGGCTACTTTTATCTTTTTATTTTTAAGGGTATGTCCTTACATCATTACATATTGTAAATCAAAGGCCCCCATCGCATCTGTTTGTCTGAACCCGATAAACTCAAAAACTACCGAACGGATTTTCATATGTTTTTCACCAATGGACGCAGTGATTCAAGAGGAAGAGTTATGTGTATAATTCATAAGTATTTTGTACGACAGAAAATTAAATGTGCAAATATTACGCTTTGCTATCTGTGCGAAGCCAGGGCGGGCCGCTAGTATACTTATATTCTAGAAAATAGATTTTTGTATATGGTTACAAAATTATGTTAAAAATAATGTAGACTGTTAATCTTATAAATAAATAGAAAATTTTAACAATTTAAATCGATCTATTTCAATTCTGCTACACATCCACACTAAGTGTTGGGTCAGAGAGCTTGCATATACAAGCAACTTTTTGTAGAACTTGTGTGTTTACCGTATGAAATAATTTGAATTATTTACGCCAAAGAAATTGTCGGGTATCGAGTCTTTGACGTGGATTGTTTTAGTAGGAAAAGTTGTAACGTTTCACGTTTCACTCAAAAAATTACGCTCCGGCAAAGATGAGTGGGTTTAAATATGCGGGGCCCCTTTCGCGCGGGGCCCGTAGCAATTGCTACTCTTGCTACGTGGTTAATCCGGTACTGGTCTGGATTACTAATAAAAGAAACCAGAACCATCAACCAAAGGTTTTGGATCATACGATACCAAACTTCCTTTGCCGTTGCAGCAAGCGTCATATCGTCACAGATAGCCGCACATGGTGCAGCCGTTAGCATCACCAGCCAGACACTTTGACAGGACACAAACTGTGTCGCACCATATGCCGTGCGTCTACAGAAACGCTTGAGCTCAAACAGAAACGTTTGAACAGCAATATTTCTTGAGGACCAACAGTTCGATCCCACTTCTGATGACGGAGGAGGTCTAGAACTCGTTAAAAAGAGGTGACGTCAGCTCTGCCGACGTCACAGGGTTCCACCTCATCATCATAACCCATGATGTGAGAGTAAAATTCCAAATTGTTCTGCATCCTTTATTTCTGGATGTTCCAAACTTATTTTTGGAGCTCCGAACAGTTGGGAGTCTCACAAGAGACTGCCGTTTCAAATGCGAGGCACCCTATTTATACCAACGATTTGACATCTCGACTAGTTTTTTGCACGATTATTATATCAAAATACCCGCCGCTCCGTCATATATTATATTGACATTATATACATATATTATAGTTTAACCCGTCAAGCCCCGCTTATATGTAGATTTATGCGGAAACCCTATAGGTATACTTGAACGCCCGCATGCGTCGCGGGGCTTGACAAGTCAAGATCCTGGGACGGAACTAGGCTATATCTTATTCCGGGAAAAAATTAACCGAGACTTTTATTCCGGAAAATCTTTTTCTGTGAGTAGAACCGCAAGAAAATAAGTATGACGATAGTTTGAGATCCAGAGGTGGACATAGGCTACTTTATCCCGGAAGAACATAAACCGGTAATTTTATCTCGATTTTTTTTTCTCGCGAGTGGAGTCGTCACTGTCACGCCACTGAACTGATTGCGATGAAATTTGGAAGGGACATAGCTTAAGACCCTGGGAAGGACGTAAACTATTTCTTATCTCGGAAAAACTTCACCAATGGATGGAGTGATTCAAGAGGAATGCTTATGTGTATATAACATAAATATTTTGTATGACAAAAAAACAATTTCAGCATGTAATATGCTTTGTGTTAAGCACCGGGGCACTTAACATCGATTGCGCTGGATTGCGTAATTAAAATGCCAATAACCAGATCAAATTGGGGATTTATTAAGAAACAGGAATACAGAAACAGTATGTGGTACAGCGTGGCGATGCGATAATGAGGCGTGCACCCTGCGTGGGTACAGTATCCACCGCGGACCGTGTACGTTTTTCTTGCTTCCTTCAGAGTTCTTCCTGAGTTCTTCCAGAGTTCTTCCAGTTTTCTTCCTTTTCTTCTTTTTTCTTCCTCGGAGTCCTCGCTCGAACTGGCTGCCGACCGAGGATTTGGGCCTATTGTTATTGCGTCCCCAGGCTGGCATCGGGAAGCGGGTGCGTTGCGGCCGTCGCAGCGCTCGGCCAATCAGAGCGCGCGTGGCTCGGCGCAGCGATGTCTGCGCCGTGCGCATGCGCGGCGACGTTCCGCGCATGTGCGTTAGCGCTGTTCGCGCGTCTGCGCAGTGGAGTCTTCCACGCGCATGCGCGATTGTGTACTTATTCTAATAAATAATCTAAACAATAAATGATCAAGTATTGCCCCGAAAGGGGCAGGCAGAAACATTACTTGGCTATTTCACCTTATTCCTAAATGAAAAGACACAAACTATTATAATTATTAAGCTTAAACTAAGACATAAGACGTAACTAGCTATAACCTATCCTATCACAAAATTATTACATAAAAATGCACTATTTACACATATGTTCTACACGCATTGTCCGTCCTGCACACTTTGCTACCTGAGCGAAGCCAGGGCGGGCCGCTAGTGTATTATACATATAAACCTTCCTCTCGAATCACTCTATCTATTAAAAAAAACCGCATCAAAATCCGTTGCGTAAAAGATTTAAGCATACATAGGGACATGAGGACATAGGGACAGACAGCGGGAAGCGACTTTGTTTTATACTATGTAGTGATAGTGATTTTATATTTTATTTTGTATATTTGCAGACGGCTGTTATCACGGGCTCATTGATAGCCCTTGACCTGATGCGAGCTGACAAGGGTGGAAAGGGAGGTGCCATCATTAACATATCGTCTGCAGCTGCCTTGACTCCATTGCCCTACATACCTATTTACAATGCCACAAAAAGTGGAGTTATGCAGTTTAGCGTTGGTCTCGGGGTATGTATCTGTACATATGTAATTTAGTATAGTATACTTTTGGGATATTGTTGATTTCACCACTTTGGGGTCTTTACTTTGTTGGGTAATGAAAGTCTCAATTGTCTTATATCACATTATATTGCCAACACACAAGTTAATTAGAAAACACAAGT
Source organism: Lapara coniferarum (assembly GCA_949316025.1). Classification (NCBI taxonomy): domain Eukaryota; kingdom Metazoa; phylum Arthropoda; class Insecta; order Lepidoptera; family Sphingidae; genus Lapara; species Lapara coniferarum. The sequence goes on along the minus strand of OX438919.1, from coordinate 39,853,974 downwards.
TAATACCGCGACGGAAGGAGAACGATTGTGGCACAAATGGCGAAGTCAAACTCGCTACTTTTTGCAACGTTGCCACTTGTCCCCACATACAATATTTACTTACTAATCAATAGCAATTTAATTTGTTCACTTATTCTAGGCAAAGGACTATTATGAGAGAACGCGTGTACGCGTGCTGACAGTGTGCTTTGGAGCAACAGATACCGGACTTATTACACTACAAAACCTGTACAGTTTCGATGATATATTGGTAGATTGCTTTAAGAACTCTCTTAAGGAACTTAAAAATCAAAAGTAAGATTTTTTTAAAACTAGACGAACAAGATTTTTTTAGATACAGTACGACTGCAATGTTGAGATCTCAGGTTCGATCCCTGGGTCGAGCAAAGTAATATTGAGTTTTTCTACTCAGTATCACACCGGAGACTGAAATTGTGCCCTATATGGCGATGGGCTCGCATCCTATCACACCATGAGATGGAAAACTCACGGCGACAAGTGGGTGCACTAGGTGCCTCTACCTACCCCTTTGGGATGGAAGGCGTGACTCATGGGTGTGCATGTGAAATTTTTAGAGTAGGAATGAAAAAATCGGGATCTTTTCCAAATATCGTTCAGAGGTGACAGCTACTGTGCGCCTTTCGTCTTCCACCAAAAGTACGGACTCATTTTACCGCACACTAATGCAATGCAATCAGTCTTTTGTATTATATACTGCCCACTGCAGGGAACGTGCCTCCTCTACTACTGAGAGGGGCCGCGCACCAATATTACAGCCCAAATTGTTATGTCCTTTAGGAAAATGCAACGTTGTATGCTACTTATTGCATTACATTGTATGATGTTTAATCATTATTGAGCACCTGGGACTTTAGTTAAGACATATAAATGATAGTGGAGCAGGGCTATAAAAGTTTCGTCGCACTAAAGTCGCACAATCATTATTTAAATACTCGCGTGCACGGAATCCGTTCCTTGCACTTGTGCGATGCTCCATAGGGCATATATTTCCAAAAACTGAGCTTGAACAACACCACCCGCTCCCCGCTCAAGCGTCGTTGTTTATAAGAGACAAATCGAATGTGATTTATTTATGGAATGTCTAGTACTACTTATGTCTAGGCATATTTGAAGCAAGTTTACAATACTGCATTCATACCGATACTTAGTGGCAGAAATAGAAATTTAAAGTAGAATATCTTATGCGAGAGAGTATCCCCCTCAATAACGTATTTCAAAATACAAAAGCTGAGGAAGATTAAATTAGTAATGAATGAAGTGAAAAGTAACGAAGATAAAATAATATATTATCATGTATCCTTTCAGGACTGAATCTGCAGCTCGCGGTGTCGCAGACGTTTACAAACTTGGAGCAAGTGGAACCGTTTGGTTGTCAAATGCCGACAAACCTGCAGAAGACATCACTGACCACCATACTGAAGCTTACAGGATACTATCGGAACCAGTAGTTGGATAAATAAATCCAGAATAAAATTAAAGAACGAAAATAGTAAAAAGATAATAAATTAATGTTTTTAATCAGATCTTGAATTTTTAGTTATACAAAGCCGAAGATAAAATATGTTTAAAAGTGAATTAAATGTACTTCCAAGAAAACTATACAAAACTAGCATAGAATAGTCAGAGAGGAGTCGAGATTACCTTTGATGAAACTAAAACTGAATTAATCGGGTGGATGGAGCACTGCACACCTTTATGGGTAGCCGGAAGGTGTCCAAAAAGGCACGACTGGCTGTCTATAGAGGAGTTTTATTACCAACTCTGATTTATGGTAGTGGAAGCTGGGTATGGCAGAAAAAGCACGAAAGTAAGGTTTCAATGCAATGCAATGCAATCAGCCCTGTATTATATATTGCCCACTGCTGAGCACGGGCCTCCTCTACTACTGAGAGGGTTCAGGCCTTAATCCACCACGCTGGCCTATTGCGGGTTGACAGACTTCATACACCTTTGATATTCTTATAGAGAACTTCTCAGGTATGCAGGTTTCCTCACGACGTTTTCTTTCACCGTTAAAGTGAGCAATAATTAACAAAGAATACACGCATAGCTTTTAGAATAGTCAGAGGTGCGTGCCCTTGAGTTTTGAACCTGCGGAGATTCGTCTCGGCAGTCCGTTCCACTCCCAACTAGGCTATCGCCGCTTTAATTATTTCAATTCATTAAACCACATCAATAAATATTGTTTGTCATCTCTTAGAGGGGAAATAGGGGACAAAGTCATATTTAAATTTTATTAATTCAAGTTTAACAGGAACCTCTAAAATAAACATGACTTTAATTTTTAATTACTACAGGGTTTAGATTAGGTTAGGGGGCAGTGGAATTGTTAAAATATGGTCGTGATAATGAGCTGTATGTTTTATAAATTAATTCCCTGGCTATGAGGTACTACTCAGTACTTACTGACGGTAACTGGAGACAACATCCCAGTTATCGACAGTAAGTACAAATATATTCTTATCTTGCGATAATATTGTAGAATATTGTAATAAGATAATATTGTAGAATTCTACTTCTTAATCTTAACATATATGAAACAAATTCGCTTCCTGTTGTCTGTCCCTATGTAGGTATGCTTAGATCTTTAAAACTCCGCAACGGATTTTGATGCGCCTTTTTTTAATAGATAGAGTGATTCAAGAGGAAGGTTTACATATACATACATACATATACATACATATACACTCACGCCTGTTATCCCCGAAGGGGTAGGCAGAGGCGCAACTAGTGCACCCACTTTTCGCCATTATTCCGTCCCATGATGTGATAGGGGGCGAGCCTATCGCCATATCGGGCACAAATTCCAGACTCCGAGCTGATACTGAATAGAAAAACTCAATATCACTTTGCCCGACCCGGGGATCGAACCCGAGACCTCAAGCTTTGCAGTCATACTGTAATACAACTACGCCACCGAGGCAGTCGAGCAGGAAGGTTTACATGTATAATTTATCCCGGGTAAATATAAAGCGGGACTTTTATCCCGGAAAAACTCATTGACACGGGCGAAGCCGCGAGCAGAAGTCTAGTTCTACTATATAATATTAAATACTAGCGGCCCGGCCTGAATTAATATCAAAGAAAAACAAAGGAAAATAAAAAATACTGCATTAATAAAATAAATAATTATAATTACATAAGTTGATAAAAAATGCTATGCAATAGCTTTACCGCGGCAGTCTCCGAGTGCCACACGTCTTTTTATATTAGTAAGATAAGAAAAGATAAGACAGTAAGACTAGCAAGTTGTCAATAGCGAAAGACTTGACAAGTTGATACTTATCCAAAATTCTCATAATTTCCCAGGTTGCGTAGCAACCGGATTTCAATTTCGTGGTTAACCTTTTCCTCAGGCGGGGACGTGTGTTAAAACTAGTCGATAAACCTTCTGACCTCTTAATCAACTTACCACCATGTACAGTCAGCACCATAAATAGCTGAACAAATTCAAAATTTCAAACTACCTACATATATTTGGTGGTAGGTCTCTCATATGTGAGAGTCCGTCTGAATGGGTACCAGCGCAATATCTATTTCTACCGCCAAGCAGCAGAGTGCATGCACTGTGTTTCGGTTTGAAGGGCATTGTAGCCAGTGCAACTATTGGACATAATGAGACATCTCTCTTACATATGAGATACCTACCACCAGTTCTTACATATGAGATACCTACAACCAGTAAATGGTCTCGATATCTCCAGAATGTCGTGGAAACGCGATAACCAACTTTAATTTGCGAGAGAGTGCCCAACTACTCTGGATCTTTCGAGAATGTTCCACAAACTACGACGGTCCCGGCGGTCGAAGAAAAAAAAGTGGCGCTTGGGCGCCGCCAGGCTTCAGCCTTGTTTACAAGAGCGAGTGACAAGCGGACTACGAGCGATAACTCCAAGCGATTTCGAGGCGAATTTTGTGGATTGTGTTTAAACGTATACTGAGTGATTTCAATAAGTGTATTTGAGTGTTTAATTATAGCTGTATCTAGTGCAGTGTTTTTGTTAGTTTAGTTGTGTTATAATGCTAATAAAGTCCTAATTGAAGTTTTTATCACAACGCTGGCATTTTAATTGTTTATCTCGAACCCCAGCACGTAACAAATAGTGATTTGCGAGTATATAAATGAACTGCTCTAAACAAAAATAACAAATATATTTATATCATGTTATTTTTTTTATTATTATTAATTGTATTTTTTACCTTGAACTGATTTTGAAAAGAGCAACACTAGAGTTTCTTGCCCGTTCTTCTCTAGTGAGAACTGCTTTCCGAACTGGTGGTAGAGTTAATATGGACTGAATCTAAATAACATTTTATGGGTTCGAATAAATTTATTTCATTTCATTTCATTTCAATATTATTACAAAGATCATATTTTTTATAAATTGATACCTAACCGTCACATAAAACATAATTATATCGTATGACATAATACATTTTATCTGTAATAACAATTTGATAACAGAAAATAATATAGAGAGATCTGAAAACACAATATAATATAGAGAGCTACCTACGTCAATTGGACTGAACAGGGTTAAGATGAAAATTAAGTCGCCTTCAAAAACGACTACAAGAAACTAAAAGCCAAAAAATAATTTAATAGTGAATAAATATACAATAGCATTACTTATATTATACTGGTTACCAATTTTGGAGTCGGTGCCTAATTAAAATTAGATACTAGCTAATCTAGATAGATATACATTAATAATATGCGAAAACAATGTTTAATTTTAAATAGGCACTGACTCCAAAATTGGTTACCAGTATTAATGTAAGTATGCTATCGTATATTTATTCAGTATTAACTGCCTCGGTGGCGTAGTTGTATTACAGTACGACTGCAAAGCTGAGGTCTCGGGTTCGATCCCCGGGTCGGGCAAAGTGATACTGAGTTTTTCTATTCTGTATCAGTCCGGAGTCTGGAATTTGTGCCCGATATGGCGATAGGCTCGCCCCCTATCACATCATGGGACGGAATGTCGGCGAAAAGTGGGTGCACTAGTTGCGCCTCTGCCTACCCCTTCGGGGATAATAGGCGTGAGTGTATATGTATGTATATGTATTCAGTATTAAATTATTTTTTGATTTTTAGTTTCTTGTTGTCTTTTTTGAAAGCGGTTTATTTTTTTGTTAAAAAGATTTTTATATTTTAAGATGTGAACCTGATTATGCTTGTCCATTGCCTTTATGATATAAAGTTGCCTTGTAGTTACAAACTCAAACTCAAAATTTTCTTTATTCAAATAGTCTTTCACAAACTCTTTTGGATGGTCATGAAACCATCGCTTCGGAACTTGTTATCGCTGTGAAGAAGAAGCGGCGCAAGAAACATTATTCCACATAGAGGATTAGACTCTATTGCGTTGTTGGAGTTGATTGGTAAGTACCGTATGGCAGCGTTATCAATATGTGAACCCAGTATGATAATGGCTTCCATCTCTAGGATGGAAAAAAAATACTTACACACTGAAAATTATAATCTATTACGCTCCCTGTGGTCGACGATCTTCAAGTGTATCCTCTATTATATATTGGAACTGAAAGAAGCTTGTGATGCACTAGTAGTTGCATATCTGCTAATCTCTTCAAAGATATATACTTGATATTAGGTTATTTATAGGTATTAATGCAGATATTATTGTATAAACCAGTGTTTTTCAACCTTTTTCATGCAGCGACCCCTCTAGTATGAAAATATATTTTGTGACCTCCCTCCCCCGGCCCTTACATTTTTTCATGCATTTTTAGATGAACTTCTAGATATTTCTTTTTGGTTAATTTGTATTAACTTACAAAGGTGGTGTATTATCATACAATAAGTTTATTTTAGTTAACGTATTCTTAGTTAATCGATCTTTATTCTTTTTTTAATACTGGGATAGTTTTCGTGACCAATTGTGACCCCCTCCCGCATGGAGCCTTCGCAACCCCCTAGGGGGTCGCGCCCCACACGTTGAAAAACACTGATATAAACTAAAGAAGTAGTATTAGCTGATAGAATCTCCTTATCTCTGCTCAAGTAAGTTGTTTTGTTCGGTAATACGATAGGGATAACGTTATGATATGCAATTTAATGATTGATATTATATTTATATCAATAACACAAAATGAAAAAACATGTTTTGTATTTTTTGTTCAATCATACTTAGCGTTATCCGTCCATCTTGATTGTTCGCTTGCAGTGGACGTACCACTGCAAGCGAACCGATTTCTGACGGAGAAGACGCAGAAGACTGGAACTGCAGTAGTAAAATATATCCCATATTTTAGTCTTCTATTTCAGTCTTCTTCAGTTCTTCTATGTGTAGTCGGTTTTTGCAAATTGTTTAAGAACAGTGCAAAGGGCATGAGGTCTGCGCCTAGTCACACATGATGGTTCTCTTGCTTGGTGAAAATCACTCAAATGCTCAGTTTAATCTCCCTGAAAAAACTCTTAAAATGACAAAGCCACCCTGTAACCATGTCTGTCTACAGTATAAATAACTTAGGTAGTTCTTTTTGCATTCAAATTAAACAATTAGATAAGTAAACCTGCTTGCCTGATGGTATAATACGACCGGTCATAAACAGTAAAATAATAATAAAAAAGACGTGTGGCACTCGGAAACTGCCGCGGTGAAGCTATTGCATCGCATTTTTTATCAACTTATGTAATTATAATTATTTATTAATTTTTTTTCTATTGTCCAAAGGACATGTCCAAAAATGGGTCTGAAAATCTAAACAGGACAATTTATATATATTTGGATAGAACTCTTAAAAACAAGCCTTTTGCAATAAATCGTTAAATTTTAAAGGCCTCCGATTTTAAGATGCATGTAATTTTGTTGGGCTTGAAAACTACACTTTATATGAAAGTTATTAAAAAAGTTGGTTACGAATGGAGGGGTCTAAAAATTTTTTTTAATGGATGTAGGTACCAGATGTTACCCCTTTAATGTCCCTAAAGTTTGAGCCTGTTTAGATTTTGAGGCCCAGCTCCCATACAAAAAACGGACATCTTTCACTCGTGCCCTAACGCCGAAACTCTAAGCAGCAAATTCTAATATTTATAACCTCTTTGAACAGATATAAAATAAAACACGTTTTAAAAATTCAAACTTAGAATCACGTCATCCCGCCACGGGGACATTCTCATCAACTGCGCACGTTTGATATTTCGATACGTTTCCCTGATTGGAACAATTTTTAAATACACGGTAATTTCGACCTTTTATCGTTTAACATTTAGCTCATATCCTCTTACATATTGTATGCTTAAAAGACTGCGATATTCAATTTACTTATGGAATTTTACACTCTACATGGTTGTGATAGAGCTGAAAATAGTGAAGGTTATTTTCGTTACGGAATTTCTGGATTCGGTCTCCACGCTCAAGGCCCGCGATAGAAGCTATGCAATAGGTTAAAATACAATAAAATACAGTAAAATAACAAACGCAGTAAGCGTGCATTTTCTGAATATTCGAATTATAAAAGTACAAGTACTTACTTAATATGGCAAAGAGCAATTATAGACTTTATTTCGCTGTATTCTTGTCCACGTTTCCCAAAAGTATATTTAATTAAACTTTTTATCCGAATGCGAAATTTTAATAATTTTATCAATAAATCTTTACCTCCTTTGAGGCGCAAATATTTTGCAGTCCCAAATTGATAAAGGTGTTTTTTTATTCAATCTACTAATCAAAAAAACACACAACATGTATTTTAATTGAACACTTCTTATTTCATCTCAAAACGAGAAAGAAACTCAAGTGCCTTATGTTAAAATACTAGTAGACAGGCAGCCCTATCGCGTGTTTACTTACCGCGCGGCTGTAGGTACTTATTACAAGGACACGACCGAGTCAGAGTACTTTTAGATAGATTTACCTTGGCTGTGCTGTGACTTACGCTGTAGCGGAGCATTATCGCATTATGCTGAGTGGCCACATCCTGTCACAGCCACGACATGCAACATAATATTATTATTGGGTGCTTGTTAACATTTAAGAAAAAAACGTAATTTTATTCATAGGCTATAGTTTTTAATGCGTTATTGTTTTTTAGTTTATAATTGATACCATTGCATGTCATCAATAAAATAAATTCTTTCTTTTTCCTAAAACTTTTTAACAATAAAGAGTACCGACTTCCAAAACCACTGTACGGAAAAAAATCACTTGTGCATTGCTTATGGGTTATAAGACTAATAAGGAAAATTGAATAATACCAATATTATATACATTGCCATTGGTGTGATTATTCTTATGCACAATGAATCATTATTTGGAGTCAACAATATAAACAACATGACAAAAACTCGCCGGAACACTGGAATTACTGGACATTATGAGACTAAACCTTTTATTTCTCTGAATGACGAGAACAGTAGGCTATGAAATTGCACACAGTACTTTATAATTTAAAGTTCTGGTTGGAGTTTGACTGTTTAAAGGCGGTATAAGCATTAAAATCAGTCTAAAGGGCATTTATATTAGAGTATACGGGAAAATCAGGCAACAACAACACACACTCACACCTTTTATCCCCGAAGGGGTAGGCAGAGGCGCGGCTAGTGCACCCACTTTTCGCCGTTATTCCGTTCCATGATGTGATAGGGGGCGAGCCTATCGCCATATCAGGCCCAAATTTCAGACTCCGAGGCACTCCGGGCTGATACTGAATAGAAAAACTCAATATCACTTTGCCCGACCCGGGAATCGACCCCGAGACCTCAGCATTGCAGTCGTACCATAATACAACTACGCCACCGAGGCAGTAACTCAGTTTTATAAAAATAAATTGCAAGCATTAATTATTCGTCGTACAACATAAACAACATGGCAAGGGTTTGAATTGTTACCCTCGTGATGGACGGCAGCGTGGCGGTTAGGCCTCATGCTGCCGTTGACGCCGAGGATGTCTTTCGGTGCGCGGGCGCTTCTGAGCCCCCCCAACAACTGGAGACGGACCGCGATAGCGGTACGCGCAGGGGCGGTTGCGGATAACAACTAAGACGTGAGTCGGAGGAAGCCCGCAGCCGTCCCTAATGCGCCGAAGATGGCCACCGCGGAGTTTTGGTTGGTATGCCATGTGGTGTACATAGGTTAGGGACTCGGCCCGGCGGTCGCCCGACGTTTTCCATCTTTCCGGGCGGCTCAACGTCGGGTCGTAAGGCACGGTGAATCCAACATAACCGCTCAGTCGTTCCCCTTGAACACTGAACGGTAGTAATAATTCACTTTCTCTGCGTAAACAAAAAAAAAAGGGTTTGAATTACTTAACTTGTTGGTCATTGGCAAACGCGTGTTGTTAAAGAAATATTGCCACTAGTGTAAACGCATCTGGAAGTTCTTGTTAGTCTAACCGTAGCTTTATAACAAAGCTTGAATTTTGATACTGACTCATGATAAGATAATTCTAAAGAAATAAAAACAGATTTCGTGGCGTACTAGCAACTTATTATTAAATATTTACAGTCAAGACAATGGTGTACGAGTGGAAAGACAAAGTAGTGTTGATCACCGGTGCCGCCAGGGGCATCGGGTCCAGTGTAGTTAGAACTGTTCTTGATGAAGGCGTAAAGGTATTTATATTATTCACTGCTTCCGTATTTTTATGTATGTTGCTTCACTTAATGTTTCCTTTCAAAGATTTTGTTTTTTTGTGATGAGAATATCGATTCAGTAATCTCCGATATCAAAATTATTTTGAAGCGACATGACACATAGACGGTCAATAGTATTGCCCAATATGTATTGCACAATATTTTGCCTGTACCTATACACGGTGAATATTATTCCACAATAAATATGTATATAAATAAGTATAATTAAGTATGAAGGTGATATTGATGGCTGTGCAAATAGAATTAGAATTTTAGGATTTGTGCAATCACAAAAATATTTACAAACTACAATACACACATATATACACTCACACCTTTCACTCTCGAAGGGGTAGGCAGAGACGCAACTGGTGCACCCACTGTCCACCGAGCATATTCCGTCTCATGATGTGATAGGGGGCGAGCCTATCGCTATACATTCCGCTCTGAGCAGCCGTCTTGGACGGACCTATTGTTTGTTGTAGCGCTCGCTACAACTCGCATTGTTCCGCCCGAGTACCTGCTCGGTGCGATCCGCAGCGACCTCGCTGCAGCCAAGGCCAAACAGGTAGCAAAGGGGCAACCTTTTGCTATTTTGTTAGCCTATTTCGGGCCAAGCCGCGTCCTTTTCAGGACAGGGTTTAGCCCAATTATCGTTTCTATCGACGTTTGGCCCCTTCAGGGTATTGGCTCGGCGGAAACCTAACGGTGCTAACAAGCCGAGTCGCAGCCCCGGCCACGCGCTGCGCCCCCTCAGGGCAAGGCAAAGCCGACGGGTACGGATCAGGAGGCTGTGGAGGCACACCGCAGTCTCCCCCGTATATCACCCTCCCAACCCTACCCTTTCCTTCATTCCATCCCGTGTATCGGTTGCGGCCCCGGCCAATACCGCTTACGGTACACGGACTGCTAGGAACCCTTTTGCACATTAAGATTGGCGAAAGGGAGACAAGCTTAGGGCACACCCTAATTTAAGTACGCCCCCCTCGCCTATACCCGGCGGGGAGGGACACGCACTTACTCACCCCCGGGCGTTCCTACCCGGGGACTTAGTTCAACGCGTCCCATACCGCGTCGCGATCCGCGCTCGTTTTGTGTGAACCCGCCTGGTTTCTTGTGTGTTCTTTACAGGCGGTGCACACCCGGGGTTAGTGAACACACACGCGGCCCCTAAATCATTTTTTACCGTAGGCTCGGACTCAGCCGCCATTATGGCTGATTCTGGGCCTATGGATTTGGCTCCCGAGCGGCCTGTCGTCGCAGCTCAAACCGTTAGCGCTCCCCTCACCGCGCCCATTATCTCCAAGGAGGAGATAATGAACATGGTGAGGGAGATGTTCCGGTCGGACAACGCGGTCCGACAAGAAATCCTCAACATGGCTAGGGAAGCCAGGGGGCAGTCTGAGTCCTCAGACACCTCGGAGTCGTCCGAGGCTACGACCTCGACGGAGACCACCGAAACCTCGGGCGGCTCCGTGGAATCGGATGAGGACATGGACACGTCCCCCAGCACTCCCGCAGACTCCAATAATCCTAAAAAACGGCCAATATCTGCTTCTTCCTCCGCCTGCGAATCCGGGGAGGAGTCGTCTTCGTCGGAACGCGACGAGGAAGGCTTCACCACGGTGAAGAACAGCCGGAGGAAGAAGCAGAGAAGCGTCGCTGCTCCCGCACCAACCTCCCCGTCCGCGCCTTCTGCGCCTTCCGCACCTTCAGCGCCAACCGCGTCCGCGTCTGCGTCGACGCCGCCACCGCCGCCGACTCAACCAAAGGGGCCTAAAAAACCCCCGAGGTTGAATTTACAACTCCCCTCAAATATGTCCATGCGGGACATATTTTAAGAATTGCGCAAACAGCGCATATCTATCGCGTCTAACTCGTGGAATAAAATCCACAAGCTTCTGGCATTACAGCCCTCTTCAATCGCGGACCACAGAGCCCTCACCAAATTTTTAGATGCCAAGAAATGGCACTACTTCACGTATTCACTCCCAGACGAGCGGCGCTTCCGCTACGTCATTCGCGGAATCCCCACGCAAATGTCCCCTCTTGAGGTCAAAGAAGGCCTCGAAGAGAAAGGCATTATCGCCATCGAAGTGCACAGGATGCACAGACAGTCCCGCGCCTCCCGGCCGGGAATTCAATATGAAATGGTTCTTGCCATTCTCCAGTCCCCGTCAGACGTTAAACGTCTCTTTGAAATCAAGGACATCTCGGGGCTAGGCGGCTTCACCGTCGAAGCCCCTCATAAATCCACCCAAATAGGGCAGTGTCACAACTGCCAGAAATACGGCCACAACTCTCGTGGCTGTCGCCTCCCCGCCAGGTGCGTCAAGTGCCTCGGCGAACACGGCACATCCGAGTGCCTCCGTCCAAAGGACCGCTCTCAGTGCACGGAGCCGCCTTCGTGCACCAACTGCCGGCAAACCGGCCATCCAGCGAATTATCGCGGATGCCCTCGCGCCCCCAAAAGAGTTGCCAAAGCTCCTAAAGCTGCGGCTCCCTCGGCCCCTCAGGCCACCACATTCAAACTGGCACCTGCGCCAGTGCGCAACCCGTGGTTTCCTCCCACGGCGCGCGCTGATCCCTCTTCACAGGCCCCCAGCGGAGTCACTCCCGCTGCCCCGGCCTCTACTCGACCCTCTCCTCCCCAGCTGTGGCTCCTTCTTCAAAGGCAGCCCAGCCCAAACCCAAACCCAAGCCCACCACCCCCCCCCCCACCCCTTCTCAGTCGGTGACGGTGGCGGCGAAGGCTAGCGACGCCTCTTCCCCAGTCAACTCACTGTTAGGTTCCCCGGAGATTATGATTCTCCACGGGAAACTTTTTGAGCGTTCCCGTCTGCTCACCCGCACGGGAGTAGAAGACCCCCTATTAATCGCTGAGATCGCTCTGATCCAGCAGCAGATATTCGAGGCCACAGTCAACGCTGTGCGTCTCCCCTCTGACTGACTTTATTTTTTTTTACTTAAAATTAAACATGTAGGTGGTTGTTTCACCTAGGTACTCTCCGTTAATTTTCGCACTTAATATCCATCTTTAAAATTTGAAGTAATATTGTGATTTACAAATTGTAAAATATATATATATATATATATATATATATATATATATATATATAAAAAAATATATATAAAAGACCTACGCTGAGTTTCTTGGTGCTTCTTCTCAGGTCAGTGGGCTTTTCCGAAGCACTGGTAGAATCTTTTAGTAAAACAATATTGTGAAAAATGACGTGTAAAAGTGCCCTTAGGGGCCTATTTACTGAATAAATGATTTGAATTTGAATTTGAATTCATTTACGGGTCGTTTGATCTCGCTTTGACTCTAAGATTCAACATTGTCAGTCAAAGCTATAGTCTTTCATTGAAAGCTATCACTGAGACTTATATTCTGAATAAAGAATATGTAATTTTAAACATCAAGAAGTTTGATATTCCGTGTGTATTGTTGTAGGAAATTGGAAATTTGATTTTACCGTCTGCTTTCAGCGTGTATTTATTATAGACATCGATGAACAGAACGCAGTTGCACTTAAAAGTGAATTGAACGCCAAATATGGTGAAGGCAAAGTGGAGTTCATCAAATGCGACATTACAAATGAGGCTCTGCTAACATCAAGCTACAAATCAGTACTAAGTGACAAAAACAATGAATACGTTGTTATAAATGCTGCTGCAATCCTGAACGACAGTTGGGCCACGTACAGAAAACAAATTGAAATAAACCTGGTAAGTGAGTAGAAAATTAATGCAAGCAATTTTTTCCAGTTCATTAAAGCCTTAGTTTGAAACGATATCTCGTTATAGAACCTTAGATACAGCCGACGAATGTGATTCTTTTTGAAAACATATTTCAAAATTCTTATTTTGTGAATAGTTGCTAATAATCCAGTCAAGTTATACAAAAAAACGTGCTGAGTCTGCATTAATTCCTAACAAGCTGGATTTTTGTACACACCTTAAATACTACTGTAGTGTGATGTGTGTGTCTAGTATATAAGTAGATGTAAGATGTATTGTAAATTAGTTGTTAAACAGTCTAATAAAGAACCTAAAACAAATAACACGTGTTCATCAATCCTTCAACATTACACTACATTACAGATGCTATGTCAAAAGTCCCCATCGATCCCGCTTGTGCGTAGTTTTTTCGCGATAACTTCAGAACTGTGCTTCGTAAGAAAAAAGTACTAATACCTTTTTGTAGAGAATTTTACGATCTACAAACGTTCTCTAATTCATTTTCCGATAGCTCTCACCATTTTAGAGATATATGCAAAAAAGGAAAATTAGGCACCTTTAACCTCGAATAAAACACAACGCACAAGCGGGATCGATGGGGACTTTTGACGTAGCATTTGTAATGTCGTATTTAAGGTCTGTACAAAAATCCAGCTTGTTAGGAATTAATGCAAACTCGTATGTTTATTTTGACCGGACTATAAGGCTAACACAACTTTGTATTACACCTGCAATTGTTCTTAACCCTTCAAGCCCCGCTTATATATAGATGTATGGGAAAACCTTATATAATATATGGACACCGGTGTCCGTCGTGGGGCTTGACGAGTCAAAAAGTGGAATCATAAAGTAATAACGAAACTATGTTTACTACTTTCTTATAGTCAGTTATTGTAATAGGGAAGTTAACTCTGACATATAAACAGTTTTTCATATTCAAATATTTTCTTATATAAATATATTATAGAATTATATTGAAAATGGTTAAAGAATTAATTGAATATTATATAAAGTTATGAAGTTATTCAACGAATAAAAAAATATAATGCAGGGCTATGTGAGCACGGCGTGGTGTCACGTAGTGGTTGTTCCTTAAAAAGTATTTTAGACTTTATTTTTTATTTGCAGACGGCTCTTGTCACGGGATCATTGATATCCCTTGACCTCATGCGAGCTGACAAGGGTGGAAAGGGAGGTGCCATCATAAACATATCGTCTATAGCTGCCTTGTGTCCAGTGGCCTATATCCCTATTTACAGTGCTACAAAGAGTGCAGTTATGCAGTTTAGCGTAGGTCTCGGGGTATGTATCTGTGTATATTATAGTTTTATGCTATGCCATCTAGCATACCAAGACCTTTTTTTTTTCCACTTCGGCGCATTAGGGACAGCTGCGGGCTTCCTCTGACTGAAGTGTCTAAGTTGTCGTCCGCAACTGCCCCTGCACGGTGCCGCTTAATGCAGCCCGACAACTTTATGGGGGGGGTCACACAAACTATCTCGCAGCGGACAGTACCCGTGCCGACCGACCCGACACCCCTAGTCCCTATTAGTCGCCTCCTACGACAGGCGACAGGCAGGGGATACCGTGGTGGAATTCTTCAAACGCCCCCAAACCACAGGGCGGGAGACGCCGGTCAGTCGTCCACCCGGCGCCTCCTTCGTCGCCTCTGGCGGCGGGAGGGATCTTTTCGCTCCCGATCCCTCTCGGTACTCTCCTTCTGCGAGAGGACCACCTCACAGAAGTGGGCCACCGCACGCCAGGCCTCCCGACTGCCGACCATGGAAGCGACCACGGCCGGCAGCGAGAGGTCTCCTCCGACGACTGCTCTGAGAGCGCTGCGTTCCTCATCCCAGGCTGGGCAAAACTCCAAAGTATGTTGGGCCGTGTCCAGCAGGCAGTTGTCACAATAGTGACACACGGCCGACAGCTCCTTCCGTACCACCCGAAACAGGAACTCACCGAAGCAGCCATGCCCGGTGAGCACTTGTGTCAGGCGGAACGTTGCCGCTCCGTGGCGTCTATCCAGCCAATTAGCAAAGACAGGACGCACTGCCTCTACGACCCTGAGCCCCGACGACGGGGCCTCCAGCCGGAGACGTCACTCCTCCACGGCGGCTAGCATACCAAGACCTAGTGTCTTGGTATGCTAGATACTGAGAGATCCATATTTACTATCTATATCTTTACACATAAAATGCTTCGTCCTGAATGACTGACTGACGGATCAGCGTACAACAACCTAAACCGCTGATCGTAGACCTGAAACTTGGAGTCTGTGTTCTTTGTATGCGATAAGCTCTAAAACTACCGAATGGATTTCGGTGAAAGGACATACATTTTCAAAATCGAGCTCAAATTCTAGCCGAGATAGTTTAAATAATATGCATTTGGATAGAACTCCTAAAAACTAGTCTTTTACAATAAGTTACTATTTAATTTTAAAGACCTTCGATTTTGAGATTTATGTAATTTTATTTTACGTAAAAACTACACGGAATATAAACGTCGCGAAAAAGTTAGTTATGAATACTTTGTTAATGGGTCCAAGTTCCATTTTTTGTCTTATTAATAAGTATCCATAAAGTTTTAGCCTGGTTAGATTTTGAAGCACAGCACCCATACAAAAAGCAGACATCTCCTTTGGTATGGAGATAGGCCGAGACCCTGGGAACATTTTAGGCTACTTTTTATCCCGGGAAAATTTGTAGTGGAATCCAGGAAAAACTCTTTTGTGCAGGCGAAGCCCCGGGCAAAGGTTAGAAATTACATAAAAGTGATAGGACACTCACTCATCACGACATGTAATAATATAATACATTTTGTACTTACTAATCAATAGTAATTTAATTTTTTCACTTATTCTAGGCAAACGACTATTATGAGAGAACGCGTGTACGCGTGCTGACAGTGTGCTTTGGAGGAACAGATACTGGACTTATTGTACCACAAAACATGGGTTCTTTCGATGTCATATTGGAAAAACAGCTTATAGACGGTCTTAAGAATTTTCAAAATCAAAAGTTAGACTTTTTTTACACTAGACGAATAAGTTTTTTTTTAGATACAGTGTAACGACGAGACTGCCTCGGTGGCGTAGTCGTATTACAGTACGACTGCAATGTTGAGATCTCAGGTTCGATCCCTGAGTCGAGCAAAGTAATATTGAGTTTTTCTACTCAGTATCACGCCGGAGACTGAAATTGTGCCCTATATGGCGATGGGCTCTCTATCACATCATGAGATGGAAAACTCGCGGCAACAAGTGGGTGCACTAGTTGCGCCTCTGCCTACCCCTTTGGAATGGAAGGCGTGACTCATGAGTGTGCATGTAAATTATTTAGAGTAGGAATGAAAAAATCCGGATCTTTTCCACATGTTGTTCACAGGTGACAGCTACTGTGCGCCTTTCGTCTTCCACCAAAAGTACGGACTCATTTTGCCGCACACTAATGCAATGCAATCAGTCTTTTGTATTATATATACTGCCCACTGCAGAGCACGTGCCGCCTCTACTACTGAGAGGGGCCGCGCACCAATATTACAGCCCAAATTGTTATGTACTTTAGGAAAATGCAACGTTGTATGCTGCTTATTGCATTGCATTGTATGATGCTTAATCATTATTGAGCACCTGGGACTTTAGTTAAGACGTATAAATGATAGTCGAGCAGGGCTTTAAAAGTTTCGTCGCACTAAAATCGCACAATCATTATTTAAATACGCGCGTGCACGGAATCCGTTCCTTGCACTTGTGCGATGCTCCATAGGGCATATATTTCCAAAAACTGAGCTCAAACAACATCACCCGCTCCCCGCTCAAGCGTCGTTGTTTATAAGAGACAAATCGAATGTGATTTATTTATGGAATGTCTAGTACTACTTATGTCTAGGCATATTTGAAGCAAGTTTACAATACTGCATACATACCGATACTTAGTGGCAGAAATAGAAATTTAAAGTAGAATATCTTACGCGAGAGAGTATCCCCCTCAATAACGTGTTTCAAATTACAAAAGCTGAGGAAGATTAAATTAGTGATGAATGAAGTGAAAAGTAACGAAGATAAAATAATATATTATCATGTCTCCTTTCAGGTCTGAATCTGCAGCTCGCGGTGTCGCAGACGTTTACAAACTTGGAGCAAGTGGAACCGTTTGGTTGTCAAATGCCGACAAACCTGCAGAAGACATCACTGACCACCATACTGAAGCTTACAGGATACTATCGGAACCAGTAGTTGGATAAATAAATCCAGAATAAAACAAAAGAACGAAAATAGTAAAAAGATAATAAATTAATGTTTTTAATCAGATCTTGAAATTTTAATTATACAAAGCCGAAGATAAAATATGTTTAAAAGTGAATTAAATGTACTTCCAAGAAAACTATACAAACTAGCATAGAATAGTCAGAGAGGAGGCGAGATTGCCTTTGATAAAACTAAAACCGAATTAATAATTAATCGGGTGAATGGAGCACTGCACACCTTTATGGGTAGCCGGAAGGTGTCCAAAAAGGCACGACTGGCTGTCTATAGAGGAGTGTTATTACCAACTCTGATTTATGGTAGTGGAAGCTGGGTATGGCAGAAAAAGCACGAAAGTAAGGTTGCAATGCAATGCAATGCAATCAGCCCTGTATTATATATTGCCCACTGCTGAGCACGGGCCTCCTCTACTACTGAGAGGGTTCAGGCCTTAATCCACCACGCTGGCCTAGTGCGGGTTGACAGACTTCATACACCTTTGAAATTCTTATAGAGAACTTCTCAGGTATGCAGGTTTCCTCACGATGTTTTCTTTCACCGTTGAAGCGAGCAATAATTCACAAAGAATACACGCATAGCTTTTAGGAGGTGTGTGCCCTTGAGTTTTGAACCTGCGGAGATTCGTCTCGGCAGTCCGTTCCACTCCCAACTAGGCTATCGGCGCTTTATTTATTTCAATTCATTAAACCGCATGAATAAATATTGTCTTCTAAATTTTTTGTCATCTCTTAGAAGGGAAATAGGGGACAAAGTCATATTTAAATTTTATTAATTTAAGTTTAACAGGAACCTCTTGAATAAACATGACTTTAATTTTTAATTACTACAGGGGTCAGATTAGGTTAGGGGGCAGTGGAATTGTTAAAATCTGGTCGTGATAATGAGCTGTATGTTTTATAAATTAATTCCCTGGCTATGAGGTAGTGCTCAGTACTTACTGACGATAACTGGAGACAACATCCCAGTTATCGACAGTAAGTACAAATATATTCTTATCTTGCGATAACATTGTAGAATTCTACTTCTTAATCTTAACATATTTAAAACAAATTCGCTTCCTGTTGTCTGTCCGACTCTGTCCCTATGTAGTTATGCTTAGATCTTTAAAACTACGCAACGGATTTTGATGCGCCTTTTTTCAATAGATAGAGTGATTCAAGAGCAAGGTTTATATGTATAATTTATCCCGGGTAAATATAAAGCGGGACTTTTATAAGCCGCGAGCAGGAGTCTAGTTCTACTATATAATATTAAATACTAGCGGCCCGCCCTGGCTTCGCACAAGTAGCAAAGCACAATATTATATGCAGAAATTTATTAATATAATTTCAAATATAATTAAATTATTTTAAAATATAATTTCAGGTTTATCCGATAAGTAGTTTAGAAATATCATTTTTTCATTGATTACGCCCCCGCAACACCCCTTATGGGTGGAATTTTGTAAAATCCGTTCTTAGCTGTCCTCTAGTCGGGGAAAGAAATATGTCTACCAAATTACAAGTCTCTAGGTCTTATAGTTCCAGAGATGTGATGAGTCAATAGGTACCTGGATATCTCTTATCTATATATCTATATCTATATAGATAAAGGCGAAAGTTTGTAAGAATGTATGAATGTTTGTTCCTCTTTCACGCAAAAACTACTGAACGGATTTCGATGAAATTTGACACACGGGTAGATCATGTCCTGGATTAACACGTAGGCTACTTTTTATCCCGGGAAAACATAAAGCGGGACTTTTATCCCGGATTTTTTAAGGTGGGCGGAGCCGCGGGCAAAAGCTAGTGTGTAATATTGTAGATAAGAATATATTTTTAAATTTTATTACAAACATAAAAAAAGGTATTTAATTTTGTCGAAGACTGGAGCACTAAATAATATACATATATAATACAATGCGATTCGAATAAGAATAGGATCGACTTTACGCCATATTGTGATGTCTAAATAATTAAGATAATTGAGTAATAACGTTTTTATTTAAACTTTATCTAATACTTAATTAAACTAAAGAAAATAAACCGTTATTGACATGCTAATAAGTTTTCTATGCAAATTTTGTACTTTCAAGTGTCATTTGACACATAAAGGCTTTGAGTATCTAGCAATACTCAAAGCATAAAGGTCATTGACGTTCCTATTGTTATTTGACTCGCATTATATGAGGCAGTATTAGCGAATTATAGGTCAAAAGGGTAGTTCCTCTCTTTATAAATTACTCACTACAACACTACACATTTTTAGCAAACGATTTGCCAGGAAAAACATTTTTTTTATTTCCTTCAAAAATTTTGATACGTGAATTTTAATCAGATATTGCTAAGATCATATTTATAAATTCAATACTTAGTTCAATTTTAGCGGCCTCTCGCTATGAACTTTGCCTCCAGACCAAGGCACAATACATAAATTAATTTAATTAGTCGCTGTTATCATGGGAACAGTGCGAGTTATCAATAAGTAATAATATGTCAATCATTTATTCGAATCGATAAAATGTTAAACATTACTTAGATTCAGTCCATTTTAACTCTACCACCAGTTCGGAAATCAGTTTCCACCAGAGAAGAACAGGCAAGATACTCTAGGGTTGTGCCCAGTGGTTTGGGGGCATTTAGAGAGTTCCGCCACGGTATTCTCTGCCTGTCGTAAGAGGCGACTAAATGGGGCATCAAGAGAGTCGTGGGGCGAGCAGCGGGGGGCTGCTCAGTCCAATTTCAGCGACTCTGAGGTGGACGACAATGCGGGTGGCCGGTCTCCCGTTGTCGTAGACGCTAAAGGCGTCCTTTAGTATAGTCCCTTGTATAGAGAAGGGCCGCAACGGCATCGCGCAGGGACGGTCCCGTGCAGCTATCTTAGTGCAACAAGATACCCCGGGGCCGTCTCGTATGCGCCGAAGAAGGCCACCGCGGGTTTTGGTTGGTATGCCAGTGTAGGGTGTACATAGTGTTAGGGACTCGGTCCAATGCTCGCTCGGATGATGCTATACTCCCTAGTGTCGACATTGGGCTGTAAGACTGTGTGAAACCAACATAACCGATCCACTCACCCCCCAGTGGTGGTAGCGATAACGCGTTTTTTCCCCGCGAAAAAAAAAATATAGATACTCGAGGGTTGCTCTTTTCAAAATCAGTTCAAAGATACAAATTAGGTAAGAAAGAAAGAAAGAATATATTGCCGCGGTACACGTGATGCATAAAAAATAGAAATAAACAAACAAAGTACAATATAAGATTGACCACGACAACTAGGTGGCCAACTCAGCATAACCTGTGTTAGGTAAACCAAAACACAGCACTGATTTTCAGTGGCCACCTAATGTTCTGGACGCACGGGCGGCAAATCAGCCATAAAGCACAATAATATATTTACAGTAAAATTTACATTTATATACTATATTATATTATTTGATGCGCGCTTACAGCGGACGGGGGCACTACGCCTATTGCGTCAGACGGCCAGCGCGGCGCCCGAGTTTGCACGTAGACACGCGCCGTGGTACAGGTGGGTACAGTGTATAATAAAAAAAAAAAATATACCTACAGATTTTTATTTTGTTTAGTGCAGTTCATATATTTACTTCCATATACCAGCCCTGTATTATATACTGCCCACTGCTGAGCACGGGCCTCTTCTACTACTCAGAGGGTTTTAGGCCTTAGTCCACCACGCTGGCCTAGTGCGGGTTGGCAGACTTCACATACCTTTGAAATTCAGAGAACTTCTCAGGTATCCAGGTTTTCTCACGATGTTTTCCTTCACCGTTAAAGCGAACGATTATTGATAAACAATACACACGTAACTTCGAAAAGTCAGAGGTGTGTGCCTTGGGTTTTGAACCTCCGGACATTGTCTCGGCAGACTGTTCCATTCCCAACTAGGCTATCGACCACTCCATAATCTATACTAATATTATAAAGCTGAAGAGTTTGTTTTTTTGTTTGTTTGTTTGAACGCGCTAATCTCAGGAACTACTGATTCGAATCTATACTAATATTATAAAGCTGAAGAGTTTGTTTGTTTGTTTGAACGCGCTAATCTCAGGAACTACTAGTTCGAATTGAAAAATTCTTTTTGTGTTGAATAGACCATTTATCGAGGAAGGCTTTAGGCTATACAACAGGAGTCTAGGGATAGGGAGTCTCACAAGAGACTGTTTTTTCAAATGCGAGGCACCCTATTTATACCAACGATTTGACATCTCGACTAGCTTTTTTGCACGATTATTATTTAAAAATACCCGCCGCTCAGACATATACATTGCCGTTCGTGTGATTATTCTAATGCACAATGAATCATTATTTGGAGTCAAAAATATAAACAACATGACAAAAACTTGCCGGAACACTGGAATTACTGGACATTATGAGACTAAACCTTTTATTTCTCTGAATAATGAGAACAGTAGGCTATGAAATGGCACACAGTACTTTATAATTTAAAGTTCTGGTTGGAGTTAACGATTTAAAGGCGGTATGAGCATTAAAATCAGTCTAAAGAGCATTTATATTAGAATATACGGGAAAATCAGGCAACAGGTTTGTTTGACTGGTCCCTCTCTCTCTCACACACACACACACACACACACACACACTTTTTATCCCCGAAGGGGTAGGCAGAGGCGCGGCTAGTGCACCCACTTTTCGCCGTTATTCCATCCCATGATGTGATAGGGGGCGAGCCTATCGCCATATCGGGCCCAAATTTCAGACTCCGAGGCACTCCGGGCTGATACTGATTAGAAAAACTCAATATCACTTTGCCCGACCCGGGAATCGAACCCGAGACCTCAGCATTGCAGGCGTACCATAATACAACTACGCCACCGAGGCAGTAACTCAGTTTTATAAAAATAAGTTGCAAGCATTAATTATTTTGAAACTACAAAAGGTCTATCATCTTCACCTGAAGCCGCTGAAGTTCTGCTCAGGCGTAATGTCAATTACTCGCAACACAATTTTGAATTTAAAGTAGTTAGTAATTACGATGTTGTCAAAGCGTTTAGAAGCTTAAAACTAAAGACCACTGAAGATGTCTGGGGGTTATCAGTTAAGGCGTTAGAATTGGTCATAGTAAGGATTGCCCCAATATTAGCGGAAATATTCAATTTCTGTATTAAAGACGGCATATTTCTGGATCTCATGAAAATAAGTAAAGATGTACCAATTTTTAAATCAGGATGCTTAAATAATCCTTCTAATTACAGGCCGATATCCATACTACCAGCATTAAGCAAAATTATTGAAAAACTAATGTTACTACCTACAACTGCTGTTGCACTTTAATCAAAATGACATTTTACATAAGAGGCAGTTTGGTTTTACCCAGGGCCGGTCTACAAAAGATGCCGGTCATGCCTTAGTTAGATCTGTACTCGAATCCTGGGAGGGATCACAGGATGCCTTGGGGGTCTTTTGTGATCTCTCCAAGGCATTCACCACAGAACACTAATTTTGAAACTTAATTTTTATGGTATTCGGGGACAAGCACTTAAATTGGTATCATCGTATCTTTCAGATCAGCATCAAAAAGTATGCATCGATAATATTAATTCTATAGGATCTCCTGTTAGTATAGGGGTACCTCAGGGTTCCATATTAAGACCGTTCTTATTCCTAGTGTATATAAATGACTTACCTTACATGATAAATAGCAAAGCGGATGTAGTTTTATTTGTGATACCTCACTTATTTTTAAGATCAATTGGAAAAATGAGGCTTGTATAGAGCCTAATGAAACACTTGGTTTCATTTCAGACTGCTTTTCCGCAAACAATCTACTTTTGAACGCGGCGAAAACCAAATGCATAAAATTTTCCCTACTACGCAATACTCAACAAGTTTCGAATATTGTATTAGATAAAAAAGTCTTAGATCTTGTTCCTTCTACTGTCTTTCTTGGAATAACAGTTGATGCTAAGCTACAGTGAAGTTCGCATATACATAGAATAGCTGGTAAATTAAGCTCCGCTGTATTTGCTATTAGAAAGATTAGGCAACTGACAGACGTGGCGACGGCCAGGTTAGTGTATTTCGCTTACTTTCGTAGTATTATGTCGTACTGTGTTCTGCTATGAGGTTCTGCAGCTGATCTGCAGACTATTTTCATATTCAAAAAAAGACCTGTTCGCGCAATTTATGATCTGCGATCTCGCGACTCTCTTCGAGACCTTTTTAAAGATATTAATATACTAACCTTGCCCGCTGAACACATATTCCAAAACATAATGTATGTCAGCAGAAATCTAGATAGCTTTAAAATCAGTGATATACATTGCATAAATACAAGAAACAAAAACAAACTTGCAGTTCCAAAGTTTAGGCTCAGCAAAACAAGTAATTCGTTTATGGGCAACTGCATTAAATTCTTTAATAAGCTTCCTTCTGAAGTCATAAATATGCCTGAAATCCAATTTAAGCCTTATGTTAAACGTGCATTGATTTCTAGAGGCTA
The DNA here is from genome assembly GCA_949316025.1 of Lapara coniferarum. NCBI lineage: Eukaryota > Metazoa > Arthropoda > Insecta > Lepidoptera > Sphingidae > Lapara > Lapara coniferarum. Next base: position 39,829,888 of record OX438919.1, on the reverse strand, counting down.
CTACAAAGTGACAGACTACTTAAATGACAAGAATATTTGGAATCAGTCCTGCGCACAGCACTAAGGCACTGAGCTTTCACATTGAGCGCCTATAAAAATAATATTATAATATGACATTTATATGGCTAGGTCCATATTGTATTTTTACATATTTTTTTTTTAATTTGTGACATTTAAATTCAATTTATTTAATATGACATTTTTTAATAATTTTTTTTTGCTTTTGACATTTTGACATTGCTCTATTATTGTGACGACCGATCTATATCTTATCACTGTTAATGACTTAAGATATGATGTAGTTATTTTTAGTGTAAATTATATTTGTAAGCGTGGGTTAATGCATCATGAACGCCAATATATTGTTATTTCGTTGCTTCGTAGTAGTATTTCATTTATATCTTAGGGCTACATTCATGTATGCATTAACCTATGTAATAATCATACTGTAAAATATATATTTAAAAAAAAAATGCAGTAGGTATATCATGACAATTGATGACGAAAAAATTAAGCCCGGAGTTTCTTTCTGCCTTTCTTCTTCGGGTCGTCATCGCTTAGGTAGCTAGTGAAAGGCTGGTAGGTTAGCTAGGCTGGGACCTTTTTATCCTCGCCGGCGAGGACCGTGGCGTTTCCTTTCCTCGTAATGTAAAGATACTCCTTTCCTTTCTTTTATATCAGCTCCACTTCTCCTTTCCCTAGCCCTATTCCCGTCCCTAATGTCCGTGTCCTCTGTACCTATCAGCCCGTGCTGGTTGTTCGATATTTACTTTAAATTACTTCATTGGTTTATTATGTACCTTTGTTATTGTGTCTACCTTCATGTCATAACCTGTCATAAGTGCTTTTTTATAAGCCTATTTGACCAATAAATGATTTTATTTATTTATTTATATTCGTCGTCAACATAAACAGCATGGCAAGGGTTCGAATTGTGACCCCCGTGACCGGCAGCATGGCGGTTAGGCCTCACGCTGCCTTTGACGCCGAGGGCGTCCTTCGGTGTACGGGGGCTTCTGAGACCCCTAACAACAGGAGACGGACCGCAATAGCGGTACGCGCAGGGGCGGTTGCGGACGACAACTTAGACGTGAGTCGGAGGAAGCCCGCAGCCGTCCCTAATGCGCCGAAGATGGCCACCGCGGAGTTTTGGTTGGTATGCCGCGCAGTGTACATAGGTTAGGGACTCGGCTCGGCGGTCGCCCGACGTTTTCCACCTCTCCGGGCGGCTCAACGTCGGGTCGTACGGCATGGTGAACCCAACATAACCGCTCAGTCGTTCCCCTTGAACACTGAACGGTAGTAATAATTCACTTTCTCTGCGTAAACAAAAAAAAAAGGGTTTGAATTACTTAACTTGTTGGTCATTGGCAAACGCGTGTTGTTAAAGAAATATTGCCACTAGTGTAAACGCATCTGGAAGTTCTTGTTAGTCTAACCGTAGCTTTATAACACATCTTGAATATTGATACTGACTCATGATAAGATAATTCTAAAGAAATAAAAACGGATTTCGTGGCGTACTAGCAACTTATTATTAAATATTTACAGTCAAGACAATGGTGTACGAGTGGAAAGACAAAGTAGTGTTGATCACTGGTGCCGCCAGGGGCATCGGGTCCAGTGTAGTTAGAACTGTTCTTGATGAAGGCGTAAAGGTATTTATATTATTCACTGCTTCCGTCCTTTTATGTATGTTGCTTCACTTAATGTTTCCTTTCAAAGATTTTGATTTTTGTGATGAGAATATCGATTCAGTAATCTCCGATATCAAAATTATTTTGAAGCGGCATGACACATAGACGGTCAATAGTATTGCCCAATATGTATTGAACAATATTTTGCCTGTACCTATACACGGTCAATATTATTCCACAATAAATATGTATATAAATAAGTATAAATAAGTATGAAGGTGATATTGATGGTTGTGTAAATAGAATTAGAATTTTTGGATTTGTGCAATCACAAAAACATTTACAAACTACAATACACACATATATACACTCACACCTTTCATTCTCGAAGGGGTAGGCAGAGACGCAACTGGTGCACCCACTGTCCACCGAGCATATTCCGTCTCATGATGTGATAGGGGGCGAGCCTATCGCTATATAAGGTACAAATTCTCGGATCACTGAACTGGACTAAAGACTAAAATGTTGGAGAATGTGGACTGTATGGAATTTGACAAAAAAGGGGGGTTTTGCACATGGGAAATCTTGCAAGAAACAGCGTGCCAAGTGGGGCAGATGACGAGAGTATATATGTCTGCACTGACCTGGGTTCGCAGCTCCTTGCCTGGAATTTCCGTATATCATGTTCTCTCTCGGCTGATATTCCACGTACCAGTTCGAACCAGCTAGTTAGATTCACGATCTCGAAGATTATAAAGGGCACACAGACACCAAAGCTGTGGGGTATTCTTTATCTACAGAAATAATTAAAGCAGGTGTTCGTGTCATTGCCTCAATTCTTGACCATATAATCACAAATTCCCTGATTCAAGGAATTTTTTCCGATAAATTAAAGCATACTATTGTTAAGCCATTGTATAAGAGAGGTGATAAAAAGGAACCAAATAACTATCGTCCTATTACTCTTGTACCTATAATATAAAAAAAAAATGAAAAGATTTTTTACATCAGATTATTTTTTTTTCCGGATCTATGTATTTAAAGACTGCCTCGGTGGCGTAGTTGTATTACGGTACGACTGCAATGCTGAGGTCTCGGGTTCGATCCCCGAGTCGGGCAAAGTAATATTGAATTTTGCTATTCGGTATCAGCCCGTAGTCTGCAATTTGTGCCCGATATGGTGTTGGGCTCGCCCTCTATCACATCATGAGACTGCGAACTCACGTCGAAAAGTGGGTGCACCAGTTGCTTCTCTGCCTAACCCTTGGAGATGAGAGGCGTGACTCATGAGTATGTATGTATGTAAAATTTTTAGAGTAGGATTGAAAAAATTGGGATCCTTTCCACATATCGTTCACAGATGACAGCTTCAGTGCGCCTTTCGTTTTCCACCAAAAGTACGGACTCATTTTACCGCGCACTAATATTACAGCCCAAATTGTTATGTACTTTAGGAGAATGCAACGGCATATGATACTTAATCATTATTCAGCACTTGGGACTTCATTAAAGACATATAAATGATAGTGGTTACAAATGTTACGTCGCACTAAAGTCACACAATCATTATTTTTGAAATACTCACGTACACAGAATCCGTTCTTCGCCCTTGTAAAATGCTCCACAGGGAATATATTTTCAAGAACTGAGCCCGAACGACACCGCCCGCTCCCCTCTCAAGCGTAATTGTTTTACAACAGAGAAAACGAATATCAATTATTTATGGGCCACCTAGTACTACTTAGATTTAGGTATAATGCAAACCAGTTTACAATACTACATTTATACCGATACTTCGTGGCAGAAATATAAATTTAAAGTAGAATCTCCTATGCGAGACAGTAATGTTTTTGAACATACAAGAGCTGAAGAAGATTAAATTATAGATGAATTAAGTGAAAAGTAACAAAGATAATATATTATTATCACTTCTATTTGCAGGGCTGAATCTGCAGCTCGCAGTGTCGTAGATGCTTACAAACTTGGAGCAAGTGGAACCATTTGGTTGTCAAATGCTAACAAACCTGCAGAAGACATCACTGACAAACATACGGAAGCTTACAGGATACTATCGGCACCAGTAGTTGGATAAATAAAACTGAAATAAAATAAATTGACCAAAATAGTAAAACGATAATAAATTAATGTCTTTGAGTAGATCTTGAATTTTTATTTAAACAAAGTCAAATAATAAATATATTTAAAAATGAACTAAATGTATTTCCAAGTAAATACAAACAAGCGTATAATAGTCAAAGAAGAGTCGAGATTGATTTTGATAATACTAAAACTGCATTATTAGATTTTCGTATAAAACAATAATGTATGGTTTTCTTTCAATTCCGCTAGTTTGATTTCTAGCTAGAGAAATTGTTTTATAATAATAATTTCAGCGGCGTATTATATACTGCCCCACTAATGGGCACGAGCTTCCTCTACAACTGAGAGGATTTTAGGCCCTAGTCTACCATGCTGGCCTATTGCGGGTTAGCAAACGTCACATATTCTCGAAATTCTTATCCAAACTGGATAGGAATTAGTAGGTCATTAGAAGGAAACTTCTTGATGTGGTTAAATCTTTGCAGCATTTTAGCAATTACTTGATCGGGTTGAACTTGCATATAAGAACTACTTAAAGTGGTTACTAAAGTGAAAAAACCTAAAGGGTCAAGTTGCGATGCTGATTGAGTTTCTACAGCAATTTGACTTCTCAATTGATCATTGCATTGGGAAATCTAACGGTAGCGGTAAAAATTTATCATGAATACCAAATGTTGACCAATTCACTGTAAGTACTGCGCCGGTTAGAATAATAAAGATAGTACTTAGTAACGACTGACAAGAAGCCTTACTGGAAGCGCAGTATAAAGAGCTCAAACTAATTCTCGAGTAGCTAAAAACGGATGGCGCGAAACCATAGTGGAGTGTCGTATCATTAAATGAAATCTGAATCAATATCTAATGCCAAGGGAGGATGATGGCATTTACTAGGTGGACACAAAACATAAAGTCCAGAAATTCTACAGCTCTATAATAATGGATAGTCAGGTCCCACTGTACTAGTAGCGACCTCTGCTACCTAGGAGCCATAGTTAGACACAAATTAACAAGAGAACGACGCAATCTGGTAAGATCACCTCCTTTTATACATTACCTGGGCTTTGTATAGAATGCCCTCATTATACACACTGCCTGGGCATTGTACAGAATACCAAATACGGCGTCAGCAATGTGTGTAAACGGAATTTTAGGCTTGAAACATATTTATTTCTGGCAGCCCCACAGTTAGACTTGACAGAAATACTTTCACAAAAAATATCACCAAGCGAACGACCGGCACAAAAGTCAATGATCAACTGACTCGAAGTGTTTTTTTTTTTTAACGCGGACCTATCGGCCGGTAGCCAGACGAGAGTCGGCTTTTCTGGCCACACCGGACTTTTGGGTGAACGCTTAAGACACTCGCAACCCTTTCAAACGTTCTGTGCTTTTATAGCAAAAATTGTGGATCATGTGATAAATACCCTCACAAAAATATTTTTGCTCTAACACGGCCTTTCCTAACAATGTGATCGTCCTCGATCACATCACATTTTTTTAGTCTCCAATGGCACAGCTGTCAAATAGTTCCTAAACTGAGTATAATGCAAACGATTCTCAACAAACTGAGACGAGTGATATTAAGAATCTCCAGACCGTCACCGTTCCGTAGTGCCAAAAGCGCACCGTTCTGTAGCACCAAAAGCGCACCGTTCCGTAGCTCAAAAAGCGCGCCGTTCTGTAGTGCAAAAGCGCACCGTTCTGTAGCGCCAAAAGCGCACCGTTCCGTAGCTCAAAAAGCGCACCGTTCTGTAGTGCAAATGCGCACCGTTCTGTAGCGCAAAAGCGCACCGTTCCGTAGCGCGAAAGCGCACCGTTCCGTAGCGCCAAAAGCGCACCGTTCCGCAGCGCAAAAGTGCACCGTTCCGTAGTGCAAAAGCGCACCATTCTGTAGCGCAAAAGCGCAAACAGTTCCGCAGCGCAAAAGCGCATAATTCCGCAGCGCATGGAGTGCACTGTTCTGTGGCGCATAGAGCGCAGTTACGTGCCACCTGAAGCATGCCATCACACATCCTGGAGCGCGCCTACGCACGCCCTGGACCGCGTCTGTCCGCAGTCTGAACAGCACGTATCTACACAGTGCGCTACTCCGCACCGGGCACACACCAAACGGATCTCCGGTTCCTGTAAGCACAGAAAAACAAAAACAGTAACACACCGTTTGGCCTATTCTGACCTTTGATTAAGACTCGTATCAAACTCTCCGAGTAGCCATTAATGTTCATCGCTACAACAAAAACTCCATTCGCGAAATGGCCTGGACATTACGTCCAGTAGCCACCACATGGCAAAACGAGATCGCAACATTTGCGGGTATCACGGAGAAATAAAGGAAACCATAACCCTCAAGCAAGAACTATGAGTCATACGATACCACACTTCGTATACAGTCACCGATCCTCTGCAATGGAGCCGCTAGCATCTAGCGCTAGTTGACACACGCGCAGTCATCCTGTCCAGTGTCACTAGTGTCTAGTGTCACTAGTGTCGGTTATATGAACCCATAAAAATTTTAAGTGATTTTATTCGAATTTTGTACCGGAACCTAAATTTTATTAAGTAAAAACAAAATTTTCGCAGGATAAGAATACATTTTTATATTCTAGCTTATTAATAGCTTATTAACACAAAAAAATAAACCGACTTCAAGACCACTACAAATCAAAAATAATTAATGTTTGTATTCGCTTAGTATATCGTGTATATTTGAAGTCGATATCTATTTTTAACTGCCAGCTAAGCTAAGGAAATACACAAACAAATATAAGAAAACGTTATTCAATTTAAATAACGCACTGACTCCAAATATACGTATATACTAAGCGAATACAAATTTTAATTATTTTTTATTTGTAATGGTTTTGAAGTCGGTTTATTTATTGTTAAAAAGTTTTTATTTATTATTTTTTGTTAGTTAATTATAGAATGGTGTAAACAATACATCATAGATATACGATTGCAGCATTCGCGAGTCATCTACTGTTAGTTATTGAAGAGTTCCATTGCGTATCTCCGAAGATCTTCATCAGATCTTCATAAATTATATTCTAAAACCTTCCCTGAAAACTATACATTTGAACATCGAAAACCACATCCAAATCGGATCATTAGTTTTTGAGAAACACGCGGCCATACAATTTCCATACATACATACATACGGATCGAATACAGAACCTCCTTTTTGATGTCGGTTACTGAAGTCGGTTAAAAATGTCGAAGAATGGAGCACTAACGATATGTCTACGGCGTAGTGACACAGCGCGGCGGGTAGAGTACGTGGAGCCAGCCGGCGCCTGCATGGCGGGCAGCGAGTGTCACGCGAGGTATTAAATACTATACAATTCAAATAAGAATAGGATCGACTTTATGCGATATTGTGACGTCGTGAAAAGTTTTTATCATAATTAGAATATTATGTACATGTTGAAAAACTTTATAAAATGACTGGTGTAATGAAAAATTGTCAAGTCAAATCTAACCTACTTTAAGACCTCAAATTTTTAAATAATATGAATTATTATAGGTATCCAATAAAGCAAAGAAATAAAGTTTCATACTTGTTCATAATGTTATCTTGTTCCTCAAAAAATATTGTGACTGGGTTTTTCCATCTTAAAAATTACTCAGTCGCAGCTCGGAGTCAGGAAGTTGGCGGTGTGATACCCCCGTGCCTCGGAAAGCACGTAAAGCCGTTGGTCCTGCGCCTGATCTCTCTCCGGTCATATCGGATTGCCGTCTCACCGGACTATGAGAGTGAAGGAATAGCGAGTGCACCTGTTGCGCACACACTTGTGCACTATAATATCTCCTGCGTACCTGGCTGATCTCCGTTGAGATTGGCCGCCGTAGCCGAAAACTGGCTAGGAGGAATATTATTATATTATTTTGTTCCTTTAAATACATATCGCACCTACGGTGCAATAGTGTCACTTATGCATTTTATGCTAAAATTAGCTGAGTATGCAAAAAGTTGTTTAACCCTTAACTACCCAGTATGCTTTTGTAACGTACCTGACCAGTAGTGTCCGGCGGACACACTACAGATATAAAATAGAAAAACCGCGTTCAAATCAATTTTAGCTTATATGTAATTGCGTGCTGAAATACATTTAAAAAGTATGCACATTATATAATTCTGTAATTAATCCGAAAAAATTATATTTACTATTGACAGAAGAAATTTGACAGAAATGTTAATTTTTTACATTGTCAGTTACCAGTTTTACTAAAAGAGTTTTGTAAGTCGATGTAAATGATATAAAAACTCTTGTGCTTTCAAGTCTTTTACTCTGGAGATAATATTTCCTTAGACTAACAAGTATTTCTAGGTTTGTATCTATTGTTTGATCATCAAAATATTGAATCAAGACAGCTTAGGGAATTCCACCTATTATAAATAAATTACAATATTTTAATATACCTATGATAGCAATAATTATAATAAGTAAATCTTAATTGCATTACCTATTTAGTAAAAAGTGAAAAATAGAAACTTTCTAACAAAAAATAGCACCAATGTAATAAATTACTTCTACTTAGCGTAAGGGTTATGAGGAAATTTAAGTAATACCTGTATTATATTATACGATGCCATTCGTGTAATTATATTTATGAATAACCATATTTAGGTATGAATAACCATAAATAAAACATCGAAGAAGTCACGCGTCATTCAAGAGCTGCCTACGCAAATATATATATGAAAATATTCTTGTAATACACATTAAATTGTAATATGAACTAGGTACATAACAAAATAATGCGATAAAACTCTTGTTGAGTGCCAAGTTACTACAAAAAATCAGGCACCGACTGTAAAGATTTATTCATTATACATTAATATAATCACACGAATGGCAGTGTATAAATTAAACAAATTAATTATTTAAATTTCCTTAAAACCCATAAGCACAGTAAAAGTTATTTTTACATTATAGTGGTTTTTGAAGTCGGTGCTATTTCTTGTTAAAAAGTTTTTTCCATTCAAAGCTTTTGATTTATGTGATAATATTAATATCGATTCAGTAATCTCTGACATCAAAATTATTTTGAAGCGACACAATTATGTGCAATACATATTGGGCAATAGTATTGACCGTCTATCAATAGTATTGGTTATCGCCATTGGCTATTACCCAATATTTTGACGGTGATTCTAGACGTTCATTATTATTGTACAATAATTAAGTTTGCGCAATAAATAGGAATGGCATGAAGGCGATATTGATGGTTGTGTAATTAAATCAGATTTTTTTGGATTTGTGCAATCACAAAAACAGATGTACAACTACGATACATACACACATACATTCACGCATTTCATTCCCGAAGAGGTAGGCAGAGGCGCAAATAGTGAACTCACTTTTTGCCATCGCATGTTGTGATACAGGGCACAAATTTTAGGTTCACTAAACCAGAACTACAGAAAAAAAACATCACCGCCCGTCAAAAAAATCTGCCCAACCTGACTCCGAAGTATCCCTAAAATATGGAGATGGGTGTAAATAAATAAAATACTACGTATTCAAAGGAATCCCTTTATTCAACTTAAATATAATTTTTGAAGTTATACTTCTTTAGACGCGTTATGAAAAAATGATGACAGTGAAATTTCAAGATGCGCGCGCATCATGTAACGAAAAAGGTTGAAACTGTTTAATGAAAACGTTTTAATAAAAATGAAAAGTGAATATTAATTTCAGAAAATAATAAATATTTAAAAAATTAATAAACATAAATTCAATTTTATTAATTTATTTATGTACTTTTAAAATATTAAATAATCAATAATAAATATTTAAAATTAAGAATCTTGTAATATTTAGTAGAAATTATGAAATCTATATATATTATTATCTAAATTTTATTTTAAATATTTATTTATTTTTTCTAATTTAAACTGAACTTGATTGACTGTGTTGACTATCCTTTTCCAGTCCTTTTATCATTTTATTGTAATTAATTATTGGCATGCACTTAAACTATTTTTCTCTATTCGATCCGTGCGTACGTATGTATACAATATGTAAGTTAGTATGTCCGCGATTTTCTCAAAAACTTCGATTTGGATGGGGCTTTCGTTTATCAAATGTATATTTTTCAGGGAAAGTGTTAGTATATAATTTATTAGGATCTGATAAAGATCTTCGGAGAAAACTCTTCAATAACTAACAACAGATAACCCGTAAAAGCTTCAATCGTATGTCGATAATGTATTGTATATCATAATTAAAAAAGAGCAATAAATACATACATACGTATACACTCACGCCTGTTATCCCCGAAGGGGTAGGCAGAGGCGCAACTAGTGCACCCACTTTTCGGCATTATTCCGTCCCATGATGTGATAGGGGGCGAGCCTATCGCCATATCGGGCACAAATTCCAGACTCCGAGTTGATACTGAATAGAAAAACTCAATATCATAAATAAAAACTTTATAAGTAAAAAATAAAACTGACTTGAAAACCACTACAATATTACTAATACAATATTACTATACCTATTAGCAATAAATAAAAACTTTATAAGTAAAAAATAAAACTGACTTCAAAATCACTACAAAGCAAAGAATAATTTTACTTTATCTGTACTAATATTATAAAGTTGAAGAGTTTGTTTGAACGCGCTAATCTCAGGAACTACTGGTTCGAATTGAAAAATTATTTTTGTGTTGAATAGACCATTTATCGAGGAAGGCTTTAGGCTATATAACATCACGATGCAACTATTAGGGGCGAAGAAATAATGGAAAATGTAAAAAAACGGGGAAAATTATTCATCCTTGTGGGCTAACATTGCGTGCGCTGCGAAAACGGTTCAAGACACCAAAAATATGTGTATGAAAGAATTATTCCGCTTGAAATGATCTAAAAAAAATGTCCGCGACAGTATATGTCTATCTTTTAAGATTAACTCGTCGCGCGCGGCGCTGCATAACGGACGCACGTACCGTGCTTATTTAATTATCAGTGGCGCGTCAAATAACTCGACATAAGTAGTTCGTTTGATATTTAATCATGGACGAGGTCCATCACGGACCTTCGTCTATTGGAAGCGACGGTATGAGTGAGGAAGACATACATGAAGATTGTGACCAACTGATTTTAAGAGGTGATGAATTAAATGAAAGACCGCAGACACCGAACTCGGGGATACTTGGCAGTACTAAACGGCCTGCGAAACGGTTCCGTAACAATAGCGATGAATACGATTCTAATGGATTTATCTTAGTACAAAGAAAAAGAAGACAAAATAATATCAACAAGACAAATGAGAATGAACTATATGAAGTATGCTTTTTTTTTTTTTTTTTAGATGGCCATCTTCGGCTCATTAGGGACGGCTGCGGGCTTCCTCCGACTCACGTCTAAGTTGTCGTCCGCAACCGCCATATGAAGTATGCTTGGCATCTCATCAATTAATACCAAAACAAATAGGCTTAGCCAAGATTTTGAAATCAGAAAATATACAAAATATAACACGAATTAAGTATAAAAATCCTTACAGAGTATTAATTACGTTTGAGAAGAAACAAGATGCAGAAAAAATAATTAAAAACAAAAACATTATGGAACAAGGCTTTCGTTGTCACTCAACTGGTGAAGTAGGTATAACATATGGAGTAGTGAAATATTTAGAATTTGATGTGAAGGAGGATGAGTTACTCAATTCATTCAAATGTGAACAACAGATATTGTCGGTGAAAAGATTAAAACGAATGTCAGAAACAGGTGAATGGATTGAGAGTGAATCTGTGCGTTTCAGTTTTAAGGGCCCTACACTACCATTATATGTTTATGGTTATGACTGCAGATTTAAAGTGGAACCTTACACGTTTCCAGTGACTCAGTGCTCAAAATGTTGGAAATACGGTCACTTAGCTCGAGTTTGTCCATCCAAGAGAAAACATTGCCCTAAATGCGGCGGTGAACATGACAACTGTGAGACGACTAATTATCGATGCATAAACTGCAAAGGTGACCATATTACCTTCAATAAAAGATGCCCTATTTTCCTTAAAGAAAAAGAAATTCGCTCAATTATGTGTCAAAATAACTGTACATATAAGATGGCCATGTCTAAATATACAGAAGGCAAATCTCAAGGTCAGAACACAGTAAATACTTGGAAAAATCAATATAACAATTTTGATATACGTAACGAAACAATCGAGCCGCAGATAACTTATAGTCAAAGAAGAAGTGCAAGATTTCTCCAAACAGAAGTTCCAAACAACAAAGAAAATATAGGACTTGATGAAAGTAGCGAGGAAGAATCTAAAGATGAGGAAAGTAATAATTTGCTTCGAACAGAACAACCAGGGACAAGTAAACATAGAAAAAAGAAACAGAAGAACATCCAAACTCAGGTCCGAAACGTGGATATAAACAAGAATCAACCAGAACATAGTAGAAAAACCCAAGTAGACGAAAGCAATAAAAAGAAAAAAAATACTCTTTGGGGCATATTGCGGAAATCAAAGGAAATAATAATGTCAGATGAAAGTTTGGAAGAGAAAGTGCAACAAGTATTAAAGATAATTTTGAAGAATTAATATCATATCTCGTTGAGCTTCTAAGACATGGAGATATTTGGAATAAGTTTGTGAACGTCTTTGTTAATGGGTAGCAATACTCACCATTCAAATATTGTAGGAGCATTGAGCGCTGGGGCTTCTTTTGAGCAAACTTTAAGGGTTGCCCAATGAAATTCACAGAGCTTGATGCCAAAAAAGTATGAATTTGAATTGTTTTTGTCTCAGGAGAAAATTAGTATTTGTATAATAAATGAAATGGCTAAGCTCGGATACCGAGGTCAGATTTAAGAACTACAATATTTTTAGGAAAGATAGATTTGATTCATATGGCGGGGTTGCTATAGTCGCACACCAGTCGATTAAAGCTCACATATACCCTATAAATATAAATAATCCAGGAATCGAAATTATATGTATTGAAATTGCTAATTGTAGGAATTTAAAATATGTTGTATCTGTTTATTGTGCTCCATCTGTAAGAACTACACGATACGACTGGGAGAGTATGTTTTCACAATTTACCGTAAAAACTATAGTAGCTGGCGATTTCAACGCCCACCACACAAGCTGGTCATGCAAAACGAATCAAAGGGGATTGCAAGTTCTTGACGCATCTCTAGAATGCAACTTTATTTCACTTAATAACGGAGACAGCACCAGAATTAAATTAGTTAGCGGCATATTGCAGGAATCCGCACCAGACATCACTTTCGTGACTTCCGACCTTACTGTCTATTGGGATTGGCAAGTTACAAGGGAATGTTTAGGCAGTGACCACATGATTATTAAGTATTCTATGGTTTATATAAACTCGGGGAGAAGAATACTTCGTAGAAACTATAAATTAGCGAATTGGCACTTATATCAGGAAACATTAAACAATAAACTTAATAGTACAATTATAATTGACGAAAATAACATCCAATCTATTTATAACTTATTTACAGATGAAATTAATTATGCGGCTAATATAAGCATACCAATGATTAGAAATTGCAATTCTCCCACTCAAAACTTTCGACCCAAACCTTACTGGACTCCAACTTTATCCGCAGCTATTGCTGAACGTCGTTTAGCGCTTAAAAATTTCAGACGTAATCCTACACCAGATAATTTCACAAAATTACAAGCAAAAATAGCAAACGCTCAGAGGGTTCATAGGCAGGCAAAAACAAAAAGTTGGCAATTATTTTGCAGTAGTATAGATGAAACTGTAAACACATCAGATGTTTGGCGGCGTATGCGCTGGTTGAAAGGAGTGAAAAAAGAATATCGTGTTGCTCCTGAAAACAAAAAAGAGGAACTTTTACGCAATCTTGCTCCAGACACTGTACAACCACAGGAACCATTATTTAGGTCTAAAAATATTGCCTTAGAAAATGAATTTACTATTCAAGAATTAGTCAATTGCCTTAAGAATAAAGACACGACACCTGGAGATGATCAAATTAGCTATTCGATGATATACTATCTACCATTCGAGTCTAAATTACTTTTACTGAAAATTTTTAACATGATTTTTAAACACACTTTAGTACCAGAACAGTGGCGTAATATTAAAGTACTTCCTATACCGAAGCCAAACAGTAATACTGAATTCCGGCCCATTTCGTTAATAAGCTGCATATGTAAAATCTTTCACCTTATGGTGCTCAACCGCATAGAATGGTTTGTAGAAACCAATAAAATTTTAGCCCCTACCACAAGTGGTTTTCGGAAAGGTCAATCGTGTACTGACTGTTTAGTGCGTCTGACATCTTATATCCAACTAGGTTTTTCGAAAAACATTTCTACTTTAGTCGTCTTTTTGGACATTCATAGTGCCTACAATAATATATTAGTAGAAAAATTAGTTTCAACGTTAGATAACTTAAACATAGGCGCTCAGATTTGTAAGTATTTATGGGCGTTCTTAAGTCATAGACGTTTATTAATTAAAGATGATATAGACAATCAAGAAATATCCAGGTGGACTGGGAGAGGTTTAGCTCAGGGAGATCCTCTATCGCCGCTTTTATTTAATCTAGTCACTTATAAGATAAGTTTGGGATTTCAAAATATTAATACATTACAATACGCGGACGATTTTGCTTTTTACACACAAAACATTAATGTAGATAGTAGTGTAGTCCATATCCAAAGTTGCTTGAATTCAGTTATTCATGACTTAGAACAGCTGGGTTTAGAGGTATCTACAAGCAAAACACAATGTTGTCTGTTCGGAAGAGGAAAAAAAACGTAGTCAATTTAGTCTATCAATCAATAACATTCAAATAAAAGCAGTAGAAAATATTAGATATCTAGGTATGTGGTTAGATAAATCTTTACTGTGGAGAAAACATATTGAAGAAACCCAGATAAAGACTACAAAAATAGTGAACATTCTCAAAATTTTAGCAGGCACATCTTGGGGTCTACATCCTAAACATCTTAGGCGATTATATATATCTTTGATCCGGAGCAGACTAGATTTTGGCAGCTTTATTTATGACACAGCAGTAAACACCTATTTAGATAGAATAGTCAAAATACAGAATGTTGCACTACGCACTATAGGGGGTTTCATCAGAACCACACCCATACACGTTATGGAATACGAACTGTGTATACACCCACTGCACCTGCGACGTCAATATCTGGCTACAAAATATATGTTAAAGGCTCAAACATTTGCTAATAATATAGCTATTTCTATGTTAACGAAACTTTCAGCAGACTGTGAAACAAGATATTGGAGGACAAAAAAGAAACCATTGCTTGTATCCGTGTTAGAAGAAATAAAAATTGAGAAAATTAATAGAAGCGAACCCCTTAATATGTTTAAATTAAATACGTGGATGACTAATGTTAATTGGATTTCATAAAAACGGACATAGATGATATTTATGTATCTAAAAATCAATGCAATAGTGAAACCCTAAAACATAATGTTATTAAAATGCTTAATACAAATTATCAAAACTGGCATAGAATATTTACTGACGGTTCTAAAACGACTAATGGCGCTGGTGCAGCTTTTTATGATCCCAGTCGTAACGTTAGAGAGTTATTTAAAATTGTGTCCCCTTGTAATAGCATAATGTCGGTGGAACTCTTTGCGATCTCAGAAGCAATATCATATGTTACCACTTCAGATATTAAAGACGTTGTCGTATTAACTGATAGCCGAAGTGCTTTGCAGCATATCGCTCGATGTGCCTCTTTAGCTAGCATTGATTGGGTGCTTCGGTAGCATATGCCATATTAAAGAAAGTTTTATCTTTACAGAGTAATGGTGTGAATCTGAGGTTGCAATGGATTCCATCGCACATTGGCATTCGAGGAAATGAGGTTGCTGATAATCTAGCAAAAGAATCTTTACTTAATGGTTCCCAAACGTACATATGGCCAGAAAATACGGAAGTCCTAAATAAATACAGATACAAAATATTTGAGAAATGGAAAATATACAGTGATAATAAATTTAGTCAAAAAGGAATTTGGTATAAAATATTGCAACCAGAACCTCCTCGAATATCTTTGTGCACAATCAGTAGTATGAAGAGAGAATATGTGGTAATGGCACATAGACTTAGATCTGGACACATGCCTCTCAATAAATTCAAATACCTAATGAGGCACACGGACTCGCCCAATTGTTTAACTTGTGGAGTCCCAGAAGATGTTTATCACCTTCTAGTTGATTGCGTACGAACTGAGTCTATTAGAGCATGTTTGGCCAATGAATTCCAAATAAATCCTTTAAATACAGGACTATTTCAAAGTATAATGGCTGAACCAATGTGTGATGTTGCGAGATATTTATACTCGAAAATCAATAACGTTATATTGTAAATAGCTATTTTGTACAATAGGACTGACATAGTCGCTGAGCGACTCAAAGTCCTTGTTTAAAAAAAAAAAATAAAGAGAAAAAAAAAAAAAAAGATTAACTCACTAGAACCGTTTTTATGGTAATCAAATTTGGTCGAAATTAATGCATTATTTGTTAAGAGTTGTATCAATGTCATAATATTAATTTTTATCCAAATAAATGTGTTGGATAGACCGATTCAACGGGAAGGTTTTTATGTACTTTTAGCCCGGAAAAACTTATTAACGCGGGCGAAGCCGTGGGCAAAAGCTAGTATATAGTGTATATAGCTAGTGTATTGGGAATCGGTGCCCAATTTGAATTGCCAGGTAAGCTAAGCAAATGCACGAACAAATTATACGAATGTCCAATTTAAATCAGGCACCGACTCCAATTATACGTAACATAAAGTTACAATTATTATTTGGTGTGTAGTGGTTTTTTGTTCAAGTTTTTTATTAAGTTATGTCAAAATTTGCTTAAAATTCGACATTTTTAACCGACTTCAAAAAGGAGGTTCTGTATTCGATCCGCATGTATGTATGTATGTTTGAATCTATGTAAATTTGTATGGCCGCGAGTTTCTCAAAAACTAGGTACTGATCCAATTTGGATGTGGTTTTCGATATTGAAATTTATATTTTGGTCATTTTCATTGTACATTGATTTTAACATCTTTTTAATCGGATCGGATAAGATCAGTAGATCGGTTCGCAACCCATTTGTAACGTGGTACTCGACAATACATAGCTTCTGACAATAAACAGTTATTGCATACTTGAATACTGTATTATCTGAATTGTATCGATACATAGTTATAAGAACTGTTTATGGTTTGTAACGCCCATCGCAAGTTTTAAACATTAAGAAGCTCGATATTCCGTGTGTATTATTATAGGAAATTGGAAATTTGATTTTATCGTCTGCTTTCAGCGTGTTTTTATTATAGACATCGATGAAGAGAACGCAGTTGCACTTAAAAATGAATTGAACGCTAAACATGGTGAAGGCAAAGTGGAGTTCATCAAATGCGACGTTACAAATGAGGCTCAGCTAATATCAAGCTACAAATCAGTACTAAGTGACAAAAACAATGAATACGTTGTTATAAATTCTGCTGCAATCCTGAACGATAGTTGGGCCACATACAGAAAAGAAATTGAATTAAACGTGGTAAGTAGAAAATTAATGCAAGTAAATTTTTTCCACTTCATTAAGGCCTTAGTTTGAAACAATCTCTCGTTATAGACACTTAGATACAGCCGACGTGTGTGATTCTTTTCGAAATATTTTTTCTGCGCATACGCATACTGATGCCTTTTATCCCCGAAGGGGTAGGCACAGGCGCAACCATTGCACCCCCTTTTCAGCCAGTTATTGTAATAAGGAAGTTAACTCTGACATATAAACAGATTTTCTTAATTATACAGAATAAATATATATTTTTTGTGTGAATAACGAGATTATGGAATCACATTAAAAATGGCTAAAAATAGTTAAGTTATTCAACATTCGATGCGTCGAATAAAAAAATAAAACGATGCGCTTTGTGACCACGACGCGACGACGCGACGTGGCGTCAGGTAGTTGCGGTTCCTTATTCAGTATTTTAGATTTTCTTTTTTATTTGCAGACAGCTCTTATCACGGGATCATTGATAGCCCTTGACCTGATGCGAGCTGACAAGGGTGGAAAGGGAGGTGCCATCATAAACATGTCGTCTGTAGCTGCCTTGTATCCATTGACCTTTACCCCTATTTACAATGCTACAAAGACTGCAGTTATGCAGTTTAGCGTAGGTCTCGGGGTATGTATCTGTGTTTATTATTGTTTTATTCTATGCCAAACTAGATCTTAGTATGCAAAGAGAGATCCAAATTTACTATCTATACATAAAAATGCTTTGTCCTGAATGACTGACTGACGGATTAACCGCTGATCTCCTAAACTGGCCTAAACCGCTGATCGTGGAGACCTGAAACTTGGAGGGTGTCTTCTTTGTATGACTTAGGCGTCCGATGAGAAAGGATTTTCCGAAATTCTATCTCCTAAGGGGATGAAAAATGGGGCAAATTTTGTATAGGACAACGTGATTCCTTGGTCCAATCTATTTCAAAGGACAATGGCAGGTCTCCATACATGATTTTAGTTGATGTAAATATGAAGCATTTAGAAGTAAAAATACATAACAATTCAGCAGCAATGCTTAAACAACTTTGTATTAAGATTATTAGTAAAGAAAGTCTAAAACTAAAGATTTTTCAATTTAAAAATTTTGAGGTTATGATTTAGTTGACATATTTTATGAATTGAATTTTACATAATAAGTAATATGAATAGTAGATCTCATAAAATATTGGGTAATTCGTCTAATATACCACCATAATTGTGCAATAATACACTAAGTATCACTAAAATAATGAATTAAAACAAGAGCACCTCACGACACTTCCAAGTTCCCGCCAAAACTCCACTACTAAAGTAGAGGTGGTGCGTATTTACGTGACCTGGTTTTTACACCAGGTATTTACTTGCAAGTACGCCGACCAGGTGTCGACCTGAAATACTTGCAAGACTTGAAAGTATTTTACTTTTTACTTGGCTACTCTCTTGCGACACGAAAGAGTCACGTGACCATGCTTCGGCCCACCGCGCACCGGTCTGCGTCCGCGCTTGGGCGTCATCGTCCGCAAATTTAATTATGGTTCTTAGTTCAACAGATCCAGTGAACAATTTCCTATGCAAGTATTGACTCCTCAAGCCCCGCGACGGACACCGGTGTCCATATAGGGATATAGGGTTTTCTCATACATCTATATATATAAGCGGGGCTTGAAGGGTAGTGTTAAAAGTATTTTATTTGTTAACGCGATTGTGCTCCTTATTCGTACTACGACATGGGTTAATATCCTATGCAGTAAGAAAATACTTCAAAGTATTTCGATTTTTGACTATCCAAGTGCTAAGTACTTTATTTACAAACGCGATTGTGTTTTTTATGTGTATTGAAATACGGATCAATTTCCTATATATAAATAAAATTCTTAGTGTTTATAGAATTGAAGTAATCGAAGTTTTTATCCTTATTTGTAGGACTGCAAGGATTAATTTCCTATGCAGAAATAAAATACTTGAAAGTATTTCAGACCCTAGTTTTTGGCTTGCCTAATAGGCATGGGACGTACTTGCAAAATCGTGAACCAGGGCTTACAACTACGTCCGCCTAAGAAACCAGCGTCAAAAATCAGGGTTTGAAATACTTTCAAGTATTTTATTTCTGCATAGAAAATTAATCCGTAAGTAATACATAAGGAACACAATCGCGTTCACAAATAAAAACTTCGAATAGTTCGGTTCTATAAATACTAAGTATTTTATTTCTGTATAGGAAATTGATCCGTGTTTCAATACGCATAAAGAGTACAATCGCGTTTGTAAATAAAGTACTTATAGCACTTGGATAGTCCAAAATCGAAATACTTTCAAGTATTTTTTACTGCATTGGATATTGACCCATGTTTTGGCACGAATAAGGAGCACAATCTCGTTAACAAATATAATACTTTTAACACTTCAATACTTGCATAGGACATTGTTCACTAGCTTGTTGAAATAAGAAGCATAATTGCATTTGCGGACGATGACACCTGAGCGCGGATGTAGCGCAGCGTAAAATACTTTCAAGTCTTGCAAGTATTTCGGGTCGGCACCTGGTCGGCGTACTTGCAAGTAAATACCTGATTGCGTAAATACGCACCACCTCGAGATCCTATGCCAGCCATTCATAAAAAAAAATGCCCGCGACCGGCGACCAATGAATAAAGAAAGTAAGCGACACATTAACAAAAAAAGTCAATTAAGTTTCTTTTTAATTTATGCAACTTATTCACACTTATACAACTGAAATTGGTATGCTGAAAAATCATCCTATTAATATTATAAAGGCGAAAGTTTGTAAGAATGTATGGATGTTTGGATGTATGGATGTATGGATGTTTGTTCCTCTTTCACGCAAAAACTACTGAACGGATTTCGATGAAATTTGGCACACGGGTACATCATGTCCTGGATTAACACATAGGCTACATTTTATCCCGGGAAAACATAAAGCGGGACTTTTATCCCGGAAAAACGTTTTAACGCGGGCGGAGCCGCGGGCAAAAGCTAGTACAAAATAATTATATTGAGCTTACCAAGTATGGAATTTCTAAACGCACAATTTGTCTATAAATAAGATTTCGGCATTGTCCTTTTGCATAAACCTTTTTTAACAGAGATGATGGAAGACGTATTTTGTATTTTATTGAAATGCATCCCGTAACGCAGTTAAGAAGGTGTAGAAAACTATTTTGGCATTGATTTGCTTTGAACTTGATATCAATACTCCTTAGTGCTTTTGATATCAAACACATTCAAATGAATCTGCAGAATGGTTATGCGAGCGTGCCATCCTAACACCGAAAAACGAACAAACTTCAGTCATACATGACATACTTTTGAAATCATTCGAAGGGGTCGAATCCTACTAATATTATAAAGGCGAAAGTTTGTAAGAATGTATGGAAGTTTGGATGTATGGATGTACGGATGTTTGTTCCTCTTTCACGCAAAAACTACTGAACGGATTTCGATGAAATTTGGCACACGGGTAGATCATGTCCTGGATTAACACATAGGCTACATTTTATCCCGGGAAAATATAAACCGGGACTTTTATCCCGGGAAAACTTTTTAATGCGGGCGGAGCCGCGGGCAAAAGCTAGTAACAATATAAATCCGTGGACTCAGTGATAAACACCGATGACGCCATTAACTATCCGCTCGAGTTCCTGAACGCACTGAAGCCTCCCAGTTTCCCAACTCGCATATTAAAATTGAGAGTTGGCGCGCCAATTATGTTGCTGCACAATATAAATCCACCAAAATTATGCAACTTGCAAGTGAAAAAATTAAATCGCAATGTAATCGAGGAAACTACACTGAACGGTTGTTCTCAAGTAGAGCTGCCATCATCTAAATTGCCGACGCCGGATAAACACGGCAAAAATCCCGGACATTTGGGCGAAATATGGGTATTTCCCCGGACACTTCTGAAAAAATATTTTGCCGTTCCATCTTGAATGCGGGGAAATGCATGAAGTTTTAACTAAGATTTATTTCAATTTGTCACTCATCTATAAAAAATGGATTTCCCCTGACAACAAAAGTGTTCGGGTTTTGCCCGGACAATTTTTAAAACCCCGGCCGGACGGCCCCCGGACGCCCTTCAAACTAGGACAAATCCGGGGAAATCCGGACGGATGGCAGCCCTATTCTCAAGGAGAGTCTGTATTTATTCATAGAATTCCCCTAAAGCCATAAAATTTTCGAATTCAAAGAGTGCAGTTCCCCATCAAAATCTGCTTCGCAATAAGCGAATCAAGTAATATAAATGTTACTGTAAATATATTATTGTGCTTTATGGCTGATTTGCCGGCCATGCGTCCAGAACATTAGGTGGCCCCTGAAAATTATGCTGAGTTGGCGACCTAGTTGTCGTGGTGAATTCTATATTGTACTTTGTTTGTTTGTTTTTTTTTTTTATGTATCACGTGTACCGCGGCAATAAATTATTTCTTTCTTTCTTAATAACTATAAACGAAGCTCAAGGTCTTAAGGTAGCGGGAATAGACTTAAGCGAAAGCTGCTTCTCTCATTGCCAGTTGCATGTGGCGTGCTCAAGAGTAAGCGCACAGAGTAAGTAGCCTGGTGATTCTAGCTCCCGAAAGAAAAACTAAAAAAAAATGTTTACAAAGAAATGCTGCGGTAGGTGTGTAGTATTTGGATTTCGTCGTAAAATAATAATACCCTCGTGTAACGTTCTCCAGATCAAAGGCCTAACTTCATGTTCACAAAAAATAACATAATATTATTTATTTTCATGTTTATTTCACATTTAAACACCTACACTATAATAAAAATGTTACATGTTATAAGTATTCAAATATTTGAACATAATTATTTATTTGTTATAACACAATTAATGACGTAAGTAATTAAACAATTAAAAATCTTATTAGAACCATTTACAACTTCTACGCGGACGGAGTCGCGGGCAAAAGCTAGTCTACATAAGTACATAAAAGCGAAAGCTCACTCACTCAGTAAGCACGAAGTCTCAGAAACTACATGTGCTAGTCGCAAATTTGTGTGTGTTATTTTTAATACGTAGGTGCTCACTAAGATTGGATTTTGCGAAATCAACCCCTAAGGTAGTAGAAAGGGGTGGGAAAGTTTGTGTAGTATAAAACAAAGTCTCCCGCTGCGTTTGTACGCGATAAACTCAAAAGCTACGGAACGGATTTCGATGAAATTGTGTGAGGAGATGGATCGAGACCCTGGGGAGGTTTTAAGCCACTTTAAATCCCGGAATAATTTATAGCAGGAGTTTTATCCAGGAAAAACTTTATTGTGCGCGTGAAGTCGTGGGCAAAAGCCAGTAATAAATATATTTTCTTATCATCACACTTCTTCGACCAAGTGCTCAATTATTACAAGCTCGACATATTATGCAGTTAATACATTTTCTACTTACTAATCAGTAGAGGAAAGTAACCAAATATGGGCTACCATTTTGTTTTTGTCTCAAAAATAAAAAATAAACTATTCGAAAATTAAACATTTATGGACGTAACAATAATCACACATATATTTCTAAAGAGCTAAGTGACAGTCTTATGTTCTTAATGTTATATAATTAAATTGAGCATTAAACAAAATTGCAAAGTAGACGTTAAATATGGAACAGGTACTCGAATATGGGCTACACGTAGAAACTTATAATATCTTGTACGAAAATAACAATTATAAATATTTATCTTATAATAAATAGATCACATATCTTTGGTAGCTGGAAGAAATTACTTAATTTACATAAAAATATCACATATCCATGTGTCAAACTCTGGCCCAGCACAGTCATTATGTGCCCAGAGATTACACATTAAACATCTAACCCACAGTTCTCCTGCTGCGTTTTCGGAAAAAGTTCCTGACAAAACATACACGCTGCATCGGCTGTGTCAGGAGCTTCTCTTCCTATGCGGGCATCTGGTTCACTATCTGAGTCAAACTGGATAGTTATCTTCTTAACCTTTACTTTCCTCAGTGCCCATATTTGAAATTCTTTACCAAAATCAACTTACTTTACAAGTCATATACAGCAAGCAATAAATCGACCGAAAATCATAAAATTAAACTTATTTTCTGCAATAAACACATAGTTACAGTATTTAGACCTGATTTTCATTAATTAAATGACACATTGATACGTACCTCAACATTTTTTTCGACGACGATAACACAAGTATGGCCGACAGTGGCGACAGATCGCGCCCGACTGACGATACAGAGAGAGTGCGATGTTAAAGCGAATGAATACGATAGAGGATCGTCGTTTGTAGTGACTTTCGATTGTTGGTTTTCGAGAATTGTTACTATCCCATATTAAAGCCCTAGCCCCAGCGACTATATAACCCCTAGACTCCTAATAACAGACGATCGGCTTCGGGCAACACATCTGACAAATAGATCCAATGTAGCTTACCGTTCAAAATCTTCAAGTCAGTTGCGACCACAACTGTGAGCTGTAAATACTTCCGTGTTTGCGAATAAATAACTATTGTAATGAACCCGGGGCACAATAAAATGGTGTGGTATAAATAGCCATAATTCAAATTAAAAAAAAAATGGCATTACATTTCACAGATAAGTCAATAACGACACATAATCACATTTTATTTTAAATTTTACGGAGTTCATCTTAGACTGGTCAGTTGGGTGTTTACGCGCCATCTTGTTATATTTGCATGTCTTTCCGACGAAAGTACTTTTTACATTTTCTATTTCGTTTTGTTTTTTAACATTAAAAGTAAGTGATACACCAAAAGGATTTGTCGATAGTTCTATCGATAAAATTAAAAATAAGAGAAACTATCGCCCGAATACTCAAACGCTACTCAACTAATCAATTTATCTGAGGCCCATTTAATTTTAAAAGGCTTCTTATTTTAAATGGTTAGTTCATTAGTAATAGTTAATTCATTTTAAAAATTATTAGGATATACATTTTGACTAGCGGTATCTATACTAATATTATAAAGCTGAAGAGTTTGTTTGTTTGTTTGTTTGAACGCGCTAATCTCAGGAACTACTGGTTCGAATTGAAAAATTCTTTTTGTGTTGAATAGATCATTTATCGAGGAAGGCTTTAGGCTATATAACATCACGATGCAACTATTAGGAGCGAAGAAATAATGGAAAATGTGAAAAAAATGGGGAAAATTATTCATCCTTGAGGGCTTCCATTGCGTGCGCTGCGAAAACGGTTCAAGATACTAAAAATATATGTATGAAAGAATTATTCCTCTTGAAATGATCTAAAAAAATGTCCGCGGCAGTATATGTCTATCTTTTAAGATTAACTCACTAGAATCGTTTTTATGGTAATCAAATTTGGTCGAAATTAATGCATTATTTGTTAAGAGTTGTATCAACGTCATAGTCATAGAGTGATTCAACGGGAAGGTTTTTATGTACTTTTAGCCCGGAAAAACTTATTAATGCGGGCGAAGCCGTGGGCAAAAGCTAGTCAGAAATAAATGTTATTAGGATAATTTTTTATTTTGTTTGGTGATTATAACGATTGTTTTGAGTTATTCTTTGTGTTATTCCTACAAGTCAGCTCAAATATTCTTGTTAATGTCGATGAGACTTACTAAGCGCCACCTGTCATTCGATAACATAAAGAGTTTCGTTAAAATATTAATATGTTTAATAAATAATAATAATATTACTATAAAACTTTATCACATAAAAGTAATATCGATAAAAAAATCGTGTTTTCATTTAACTCGTTCATTTTTCATTTCATTTAACATCCCTATGCCTATGTTTCCAAGGTTGTATAATGCGATAAGGTGTTGGAAGAACCAATCATAATGCAGTACCCCGCTTCCTCAAACCTCAGGTAGTTGACAGAATTTATTTGAAGAGAAATATTGAACATTAGGAGTCTAGGGGTTATATAGTCGCTGCCTAGCCCACATTTAGTTACTCTCCTCTAGCAATTTAATTTGTTCACTTATTCTAGGCAAACGACTATTATGAGAGAACGCGTGTACGCGTGCTGACAATGTGTTTCGGAGCAACAGATACTGGCCTTATTGCTCTAGAAAACATGGGTAATTTCGATGATGTAATGGCAAGAAGGCTACAAGAGGCTCTTAGTATTTATCCAGGACAAAAGTAAGATTTCTTTTAAACTATACGAATAAGTTTTCTTTAGATAACATGAAACGACGAGACAGTCTCGGTGGCGTAGTTATATTACGGTACGACTGCAATGCTGAGGTCTCGGGTTCGATCCCCGAGTCGGGCAAAGTAATATTGAATTTTGCTATTCGGTATCAGCCCGTAGTCTGCAATTCGTGCCCGATATGGTGATGGGCTCGCCCTCTATCACATCATGAGACTGCGAACTCACGTCGAAAAGTGGGTGCACCAGTTGCTTCTCTGCCTAACCCTCCGAGATGAGAGGCGTGACTCATGAGTATGTATGTATGTAAATTTTTTAGAGTAGGATTGAAAAAATTGGGATCCTTTCCACATATCGTTCACAGTTGACAGCTTCAGTGCGCCTTTCGTTTTCCACCAAAAGTACGGACTCATTTTACCGCGCACTAATATTGCAGCCCAAATTGTTATGTACTTTAGGAGAATGCAACGGCATATGATACTTAATCATTATTCAGCACTTGGGACTTCATTAAAGACATATAAATGATAGTGGTTACAAATGTTACGTCGCACTAAAGTCACACAATCATTATTTTTGAAATACCCACGTACACAGAATCCGTTCCTCGCCCTTGTAAAATGCTCCACAGGGAATATATTTCCAAGAACTGAGCCCGAACGACACCGCCCGCTCCCCTCTCAAGCGTAATTGTTTTACAACAGAGAAAACGAATATCAATTATTTATGGGACACCTAGTAGTACTTAGATTTAGGTATAATGCAAACCAGTTTACAATACTACATTTATACCGATACTTCGTGGCAGAAATATAAATTTAAAGTAGAATCTCCTATGCGAGAGAGTAATGTTTTTCAACATACAAGAGCTGAAGAAGATTAAATTATAGATGAATTAAGTGAAAAGTAACAAAGATAATATATTATTATCACTTCTATTTGCAGGGCTGAATCTGCAGCTCGCAGTGTCGTAGATGCTTACAAACTTGGAGCAAGTGGAACCATTTGGTTGTCAAATGCTAACAAACCTGCAGAAGACATCACTGACAAACATACGGAAGCTTACAGGATACTATCGGCACCAGTCGTTGGATAAATAAAACTAAAATAAAATAAATTGACCAAAATAGTAAAACGATAATAAATTAATGTCTTTGAGTAGATCTTGAATTTTTATTTAAACAAAGTCAAATAATAAATATTTTTAAAAATAAACTAAATGTATTTCCAAGTAAATACAAACAAGCGTATAATAGTCAAAGAAGAGTCGAGATTGATTTTGATAATACTAAAACAGCATTATTAGATTTTCGTATAAAACAATAATGTATGGTTTTCTTTCAATTCCGCTAGTTTGATTTCTAGCTAGAGAAATTGTTTTATAATAATAATTTCAGCGGCGTATTATATACTGCCCCACTAATGGGCACGAGCTTCCTCTACAACTGAGAGGATTTTAGGCCCTAGTCTACCATGCTGGCCTATTGCGGGCAAGGGCGGATCCAGGGGGGGGGTCATGGGGGTCATGACCCCCCCCTGGACGGAGTCCAGAACCTAGGTGGACCACTAATTAAAATTATTAAACATTATGTTTTTTATATATTTTTTGTCACAATATAGATTTTATTTAAGTATTTTAAATATTTAATTAATCTATTCATATAAAAGGCCTAGTCCTGACTTTTTTTTTTATACGGCCATCTTCGGCGCATTAGGGACGGCTGCGGGCTTCCTCCGACTCACGTCTAAGTTGTCGTCCGCAACCGCCCCTGCGCGTACCGCTGTTGCGGTCCTTTTCCTGTTGCGGGGGCTCAGAAGCCCCCGAAACACCGTACCGTGTCCACCTTTTGGTGTCCGAGGCAGCGTGAGACACGCTGCCGTCCATCACGGGGATCACAGGCCTAGTCCTGACTGACTGACGGATCAACGCACAGCCTAAACCGCTGATCGTAGAGACCTGAAACTTGGAGGGTGTGTTCCTTGTATGACGTAGGCTTCCGATAAGAAAGGATTTTCCGAAATTCTACCCCTAAAGAGATGAAAAAGGGGGGCAAAGCTTGTAAGGGGCAACGCGATTTCTTGGTCCAATCTAATTCAAATTTAGCGTAAACTTTTTTAACACCATTGATGGAAGACATGTTTCGTATTTTATTGAAATTTCTTCCCTAATGGGATTAAATAGTCTAATCAATAAATTCAAAAACGTGAAAAATAGAGATAAAGGGCCTATAAATATGAGGGATGGCTCATTCGATTCGTAATCACCTCTAGAAAAATGTTTTTGAAGGATTTTGCTGCAGGCTAAAAATTGCAATTGTTATTAACAAAATAAGATGAAAAAAAATGATATTTCGTTTTTTGTTAATAACTCGAAAAATATTAACATTTAAGCAATTTTGAAAAAAGCTCATTAAAGAGGAGGAGATTTCCAATAAAAAAGTCCTAACTCCCGGAATTCTATCTCCATTATTTATAATTTTAATTAGACGTTGAAAATAGGGCTCCGCGCGGCAGTTACGGCATGCCCGCGCTGCCGCTAAAGAGAGTTCAGCAATAAAAATAATTTATTTATAAGATAAAATGTGATTTTAAAAATTTCAAAAAATTCTTGTATCTTTTTAACACTTGAAAGAATCGAGCCCTGAAGAAAAAAAGTTTAATCACCGTTTTTCAAAAAGTTATTCAATTGTTAACTAACCAATTTTTTCCCAATCTCCATTGGCATAAACAATGTGATGAAAGGTATAAATAATTGGCCTATAAATTTTAAACTTCGTGGAGCCCTTTTGATATATGTACTTTATAAGATCCTGCGGTAAATTTTCATTAAAGTTTATTAATTTATTAATTATGATTTTTTATAACTAATGAAAAATTACAAAATTTATAAAATTAAGTAGTTATAAAAAATCATAACTAACAAATTAATAAACTTTAATGAAAATTTACCGCAGGATCTTATAAAGTACATATATCAAAAGGGCTCCACGAAGTTTAAAATTTATAGGCCAATAATTTATACCTTTCATCACATTGTTAATGCAAATGGAGATTGGGAAAAAATTGGTTAGTTAACAATTGAATAACTTTTTGAAAAATGGTGATTAAACTTTTTTTTCTTCAGGGCTCGATTCTTTCAAGTGTTAAGAAGATACAAGAATTTTTTAAAATTTTTAAAATCACATTTTATGTTATAAATAAATTATTTTTATTGCTGAACTCTCTTTAGCGGCAGCGCGCGCATGCCGTAACTGCCGTGTGGAGCCCTATTTTCAACGTCTATTTAAAATTATAAATAATGGAGATAGAATTCCAGGAGTTAGGACTTTTTTATTGGAAATTTCCTCTTCTTTAACGAGCTTTTTTCAAAATTGCTTAAATGTTAATATTTTTTGAGTTATTAACAAAAAACGAAATATCATTTTTTTTTCATCGTATTTTGTTAATAACAATTGCAATTTTTAACCTGCACCAAAATCCTTCAAAAAATTTTTCTAGAGGTGATTACGAATCGAATGAGCCATCGCTCATATTTTTAGGCCCTTTATCTCTATTTTTCACGTTTTTGAACTTGTTGATTAGACTAAAAAAGGCGTAGAAAGTTATTTTGGCATTGATTTGCTTCGAAGTATCAGTAAGATATCAATACTCCTTATAGGTCGGATAGTGTGTAGGGAAGAGAACAAAAAATCGGTTGCAACAAATAATCGATTTTTGAATGCAATTGATTTTATATTCAAGGATTTTGTTATCGTATGTAAATAGAGATAGATTACTATCAAATCTTACACATTACAATCAAGAGGTTTTTTTATTATAATAGTTATTGTTAGTCGTTCATTTTGATTTATCGATAGAATTTCACGATTATCCTTTCATAACATTTAAATTGGTTTTTGGACATTACAAAGAAATAATGTGTGTACTGAAACTTAAATCACAAATTTAGTGGTACGGTAAATTATTTACTTTGGAGATCTTCATTTTCAGTCTTCTATATCTAAATTTAAATATCTAACTCATTGTTCAAATATGTTTGTAAAACATACTTACAACATAATTTTTAAATATACAGCTGTGTTTTATTTGCATCCAAAGTTTAGATTTTTTAAAGTAATCGTTTACGTTACGTTACCAAGCGATTTAAAACTTTCGAAACATTACGCTCATAAACTGAAAAATACAACACTGTAAAAGCGTTGATATAAGAGTCAAGATGTTATTCTTTATTTCAGTATTTTTATACAATTTTAAATCAAATATGTTAAATAAGTATGATACTATCTCTTATAATGTATAGAAAACATGATAAATATTTGTAATTATGTAGCAGACTTTAGAATTTTTGGTTAGACGTTGTCACAAAGCTTTCGCGTCCCGAAAAATTTGAATTGTCATACCAGCCAGCTAAGATTGTATAGTACTATACTAAGTGTATTTAATAAAGCAGTAGAATCAGTATGTCCGTACATTTAAAGAAATGTGATAAAAAAGAAAGGCAGTGACTACAGAAGAGTAATGGAACACAAAGCAGTGATTATTGTAATTCTTTTCTGTCTGTCTGTGTGTTTTTCTGTTTTTTACTTACTGCACATCTCCTAAATTACTGAACGCATTTCAATGAAATTTGGCACGTGGGTAGATCATGTCCTGGATTAATACATAGGCTATTTTTTATTCCCTGAAAATATAAAGCGGGACTTTTATACCGGAAAATATTTTTCACGCGGGCGGTGCTGCGACCAAAAGCTAGTTTAATATAATACTTTGATGGCAAACGTATTATTCGGGAACGAACGCATCGAAAAGAATTTTGTCGCGCCACCGCCACGGCCGCTACCATTCATATTACGTATGTCAAATTTCGTGTGACACTTGTGCGCCCTTTTTTTCGGAACAAATAATACGGAAACATTAACGCGTTTCGGGAGAAGACTTAACAAAAAAAATTATTTAAATATAGGAAGGTATTTTTAAGTACCTACAGTAATTACATTTATTAATAGAATACCTACTTTTTGCTTTTCAAAATTAAATTATAACTTCTTGTGACTTGACCACGACTATGTGACCCCCCCCTGGCGCCAAAGCTGGATCCGCCCTTGATTGCGGGTTAGCAAACGTCACATATTCTCGAAATTCTTATCCAAACTGGATAGGAATTAGTAGGTCATTAGAAGGAAACTTCTTGATGTGGTTAAATCTTTGCAGCATTTTAGCAATTACTTGATCGGGTTGAACTTGCATATAAGAACTACTTAAAGTGGTTACTAAAGTGAAAAAACCTAAAGGGTCAAGTTGCGATGCTGATTGAGTTTCTACAGCAATTTGACTTCTCAATTGATCATTGCATTGGGAAATCTAACGGTAGCGGTAAAAATTTATCATGAATACCAAATGTTGACCAATTCACTGTAAGTACTGCGCCGGTTAGAATAATAAAGATAGTACTTAGTAACGACTGACAAGAAGCCTTACTGGAAGCGCAGTATAAAGAGCTCAAACTAATTCTCGAGTAGCTAAAAACCGATGGCGCGAAACCGTAATGGAGTGTCGTATCATTAAATTTAATCTGAATCAATAACTAATGCCAAGGGAGGATGATGGCATTTACTAGGTGGAGACAAAACATAAAGTCCCAGAAATTCTACAGCTCTATAATAATGTATAGTCAGGTCCTACTGTACTAGTAGCGACCTCTGCTACCTAGAAGCCATAGTTAGACACAAATTAACAAGAGAACGACGCAATCTGGTAAGATCACCTCCTTTTATACATTACCTGGGCTTTGTATAGAATGCCCTCATTATACACACTGCCTGGGCATTGTACAGAATACCAAATATGGCGTCAGCAATGTGTGTAAACGGAATTTTAGGCTTGAAACATATTTATTTCTGGCAGCCCCACAGTTCCAAACTAACCTAACGGATTTATTTGACATAACTTTTTAAACCAAGAAATTCCAAATTTCAGCCATTTTTTCCAATCAAGCCTTAGTTTTGCCCCCTAGGATCTTAGAAAGGTCTAAATATCGATTTTGAGGTCAATTGGTCTTAAAAAAAAAAAACTCAAACGGCGGCCGCTTTTTTCCAATTCTAACACAGACTTATTTGCCTTCTGGGACTAAAGGCATATCAAGTCAATTCATTAAACTGCATCAATAAATATTATGGCTTGTAAAGTTTTTGTTATCTCTTAGAGGGGAAATAGAATACAAAGTCATATTTAAATTTAATTCATTTAATTAGACTAGTATTAGAATCTGCAACGGTTTTGATTTAAATAAAAATATGTACCACGGACTTGACAGAAATACTTTCACAAAAAATATCACCAAGCGAACGACCGGCACAAAAGTCAATGATCAACTGACTCGAAGTGTATTTTTTTTTTAACGCGGACCTATCGGCCAGTAGCCAGACGAGAGTCGGCTTTTCTGGCCACACCGGACTTTTGGGTGAACGCTTAAGACACTCGCAACCCTTTCAAACGTTCTGTGCTTTTATAGCAAAAATTGTGGATCATGTGATAAATACCCTCACAAAAATATTTTTGCTCTAACACGGCCTTTCCTGACAATGTGATCGTCCTCGATCACATCACATTTTCTTAGTCTCCAATGGCACAGCTGTCAAATAGTTCCTAAACTGAGTATAATGCAAACGATTCTCAACAAACTGAGACGAGTGATATTAAGAATCTCCAGACTGTCACCGTTCCGTAGTGCCAAAAGCGCACCGTTCTGTAGCACCAAAAGCGCACCGTTCCGTAGCTCAAAAAGCGCGCCGTTCTGTAGTGCAAAAGCGCACCGTTCTGTAGCGCCAAAAGCGCACCGTTCCGTAGCTCAAAAAGCGCACCGTTCTGTAGTGCAAATGCGCACCGTTCTGTAGCGCAAAAGCGCACCGTTCCGTAGCGCGAAAGCGCACCGATCCGTAGCGCCAAAAGCGCACCGTTCCGCAGCGCAAAAGTGCACCGTTCCGTAGTGCAAAAGCGCACCATTCTGTAGCGCAAAAGCGCAAACATTTCCGCAGCGCAAAAGCGCATAATTCCGCAGCGCATGGAGTGCACTGTTCTGTGGCGCATAGAGCGCAGTTACGTGCCACCTGAAGCATGCCATCACACATCCTGGAGCGCGCCTACGCACGCCCTGGACCGCGTCTGTCCGCAGTCTGAACAGCACGTATCTGCACAGTGCGCTACTCCGCACCGGGCACACACCAAACGGATCTCCGGTTCCTGTAAGCACAGAAAAACAAAAACAGTAACACACCGTTTGGCCTATTCTGACCTTTGATTAAGACTCGTATCAAACTCTCCGAGTAGCCATTAATGTTCATCGCTACAACAAAAACTCCATTCGCGAAATGGCCTGGACATTACGTCCAGTAGCCACCACATGGCAAAACGAGATCGCAACATTTGCGGGTATCACGGAGAAATAAAGGAAACCATAACCCTCAAGCAAGAACTATGAGTCATACGATACCACACTTCGTATACAGTCACCGATCCTCTGCAATGGAGCCGCTAGCATCTAGCGCTAGTTGACACACGCGCAGTCATCCTGTCCAGTGTCACTAGTGTCTAGTGTCACTAGTGTCGGTTATATGAACCCATAAAAATTTTAAGTGATTTTATTCGAATTTTGTACCGGAACCTAAATTTTATTAAGTCAAAACAAAATTTTCGCAAGATAAGAATACATTTTTATATTCTAGCTTATTAATAGCTTATTAACACAAAAAAATAAACCGACTTCAAGACCACTACAAATAAAAAATAATTAATGTTTGTATTCGCTTAGTATATCGTGTATATTTGAAGTCGATATCTATTTTTAACTGCCAGCTAAGCTAAGGAAATACACAAACAAATATAAGAAAACGTTGTTCAATTTAAATAACGCACTGACTCCAAATATACGTATATACTAAGCGAATACAAATTTTAATTATTTTTTATTTGTAATGGTTTTGAAGTCGGTTTATTTATTGTTAAAAAGTTTTTATTTATTATTTTTTGTTAGTTAATTATAGAATGGTGTAAACAATACATCATAGATATAAGATTGCAGCATTCGCGAGTCATCTACTGTTAGTTATTGAAGAGTTCCATTGCGTATCTCCGAAGATCTTCATCAGATCTTCATAAATTATATTCTAAAACCTTCCCTGAAAACTATACATTTGAACATCGAAAACCACATCCAAATCGGATCATTAGTTTTTGAGAAACGCGCGGCCATACAATTTCCATACATACATACATACATACGGATCGAATACAGAACCTCCTTTTTGATGTCGGTTACTGAAGTCGGTTAAAAATGTCGAAGAATGGAGCACTAACGATATGTCTACGGCGTAGTGACACAGCGCGGCGGGTAGAGTACGTGGAGCCAGCCGGCGCCTGCATGGCGGGCAGCGAGTGTCACGCGAGGTATTAAATACTATACAATTCAAATAAGAATAGGATCGACTTTATGCGATATTGTGACGTCGTGAAAAGTTTTTATCATAATTAGAATAGTATGTACATGTTGAAAAACTTTATAAAATGACTGGTGTAATGAAAAATTGTCAAGTCAAATCTAACCTACTTTAAGACCTCAAATTTTTAAATAATATGAATTATTATAAGTATCCAATAAAGCAAAGAAATAAAGTTTCATACTTGTTCATAATGTTATCTTGTTCCTCAAAAAATATTGTGACTGGGTTTTTCCATCTTAAAAAAAATTACTCAGTCGCAGCTCGGAGTCAGGAAGTTGGCGGTGTGATACCCCCGTGCCTCGGAAAGCACGTAAAGCTGTTGGTCCTGCGCCTGATCTCTCTCCGGTCATGTCGGATTGCCGTCTCACCGGACTATGAGAGTGAAGGAATAGTGAGTGCACCTGTGTATTGCGCACACACTTGTGCACTATAATATCTCCTGCGTACCTGGCTGATCTCCGTTGAGATTGGCCGCCGTAGCCGAAAACTGGCTAGGAGGAATATTATTATATTATTTTGTTCCTTTAAATACATATTTGGATTTAGCATAGAACTTGGCACTCATTTAGATCTCCATCCTTTTTGTAGCGAAGCCCACAGCTAAGCATAATTTTTGTATTGAACTTGGCTCTCCTTTTTTTAAATTTATGTTTTTGGTGGAATCTCATTACTTTCTGTAAAGAACTCTAAGCAGATATTGAGTTATGTGGTGCCGCGCGCCGCCGACGACACAACCGTCTCGTTGGCCGGTTGTTTAGCGCATATTACAAGTTTCTTGTATGGAGACACCACTTATTTTTTGTCTTAACTTTAATTTTATATTTCTGTTATATTATTATCATTACATAGTATAAACCGAAGTTGCTTCCCGCTGTCTATCCCCATGTCCCTATGTATGCTTAGATCTTTAAAACTACGCAACGGATTTTGATGCGGTTTTTTTTAATAGATGGAGTGATTCAACGCGAAGGTTTTTATGTACTTTTAGGCCGGAAAAACTTATTAACGCGGGCGAAGCCGCGGGCAAAAGGCTAGTAGCAAATATAATAATACATATTATAGTCACACCTTTGATGTCACCAAACGACGTCTATCCAATAGTTCTTCAGATCTGAGTCTTTCGCAAATAAATGCTGTTTTAACAATCTTGAAGACATTTTTTAAAATGCAAGTACCTATGTTTTTTCAAATCCATAATGTTAATAATTTATCTTTGTGGTAGGCAGACAACTCAAGCCAAGTTAATACTTTGGAGACGCCTCTGTCCTTAAATGGTCATTATTTGGCTTATATAATTGTTACGATAGTATTATATTTTTGAGTTATATATTAACACTGACATAATAATTTTTATTTTATTTTAATACTATTAAATTTAATGAATATTTTTTTATTTTTAGGTTTTTTCCTACGCTTACATACAATTACCGAGTTGGATTCAAAATTTCATCCTTCCAGGTCAGCTGGAAGTAGGTTAGATCTAGGTACTATATGTCAGTCATTCAGTGCTAAAATTTACGACTTTTGACCTTCATATCTTTTTAACCGTTTGAGCTAGCTTCATAAAATTTGGGCTTCTAGATGTCCTTATGGATATAATTAAACACACGTAGTTTCATGTGTTTACCTTAAAGAGGTTTTGAGTTATAGTAAGGTCAAAAGTGGCACCAAGTGGTTCGTGTAATATTACACTTGGCGCTGGCTAGCCAGTTCCTTTGCTTGAACTTGGCTTGACACGCTGCCGCGTGTCTAGATTTCCATCAGGGTATATAATGAAAGGTTATGATCATGGTGTCATGGTCTTGTAATAAACAACAGTGTGTATCATTATCACGTACAGAATCAGATAATCGTAATATGTAGCATTAGGAAGAGAAGTTGCACAGGGTTGTTGGATAAGAAATTTATTAAAAGAAACACTCGGCACACATGCCTACTTAACGTTCCACTCTGTCGCACAAACTATAGGCAAAATTCCGCCCTAGTTCGCCTACCGCGTACGTATAATAGGAAGTTCTCCGATATTGACTTGTTCTGCACATCTAAAACTCAATTTAAAAGACAAATTAAAATGGTTCAGTTTGAGGACTGACGGTAATAGGTATTATTTATTTCCTACACACCTAAGCCCACTCTCACACACACACACACACACACACACACACACACACACACACACACACACACACACACACACACACACACACACACACACACACACATATATATATATATATATATATATATATATATATATATATACATGAGACACACGCGCGCGCACTGATACACATCC
This sequence comes from Lapara coniferarum, assembly GCA_949316025.1. Taxonomy (NCBI): domain Eukaryota; kingdom Metazoa; phylum Arthropoda; class Insecta; order Lepidoptera; family Sphingidae; genus Lapara; species Lapara coniferarum. Next base: position 39,793,674 of record OX438919.1, on the reverse strand, counting down.
ACACGATGCTAATGAACCAGCGACTATATAACCCCTAGACTCCTAATAACAGACGAACGGCTTCGGGCAACACATCTGACAAATAGATCCAATGTAGCTGACCGTTCAAAATCTTCAAGTCAGTTGCGACCACAACTGTGAGCTGTAAATACTTCCGTGTTTGCGAATAAATAACTATTGTAATGGCCCCGTGCACAATAAAATGGTGTGGTATAAATAGCCATAATTAAAATTTTCAGAAAAATGGCATTACATTTCGCAGGTAAGTCAATAACGACACATAATCACATTTTATTTAAAATTTTACGGAGTTCATCTTAGACTGGCCATTTGGGTGTTTACGCGCCATCTTGTTATATTTGCATCTCTTTCCGACGAAAGTACTTTTTACATTTTCTATTTCTTTTTGTTTTTTAACATGAAAAGTAAGTGATACACCAAAAGGATTTGTCGATAGTTCTATCGATAAAATTAAAAATAAGAGAAACTATCGCCCGAATACTCAACTAATCAATTTATCTGAGGCCTATTTAATTTTAACAGGCTTCTTATTTTAAATGGTTAGTTCATTAGTAATAGTTAATTCATTTGAAAAATGATTAGGATATATTTTTGACTAGCGGTATCAGAAATAAATGTTATTAGGATAATTTTCTATTTTGTTTGTTGATTATAACTATTATTTTGAGTTATTCTTTGTGTTATTCCTACAAGTCAGCTCTAATATTCTTGTTAATGTCGATGAGACTTACTAAGCGCCATCTGTCATTTGATAACATAAATAGTTTCGTTAAAATATTAATATGTTTAATAAATAATAATATCATTACTATAAAACTTTATTACATAAAAGTAATATCGATAAAAAAATGTGTTTTCATTTAACTCGTCCCATCCCTATGCCTATGTTTCCAAGGTTATATAATGCGATAAGGTGTTGGAAGAACCAATCATAATGCAGTACCCCGCTTCCTCAAACCTCAGGTAGTTGACAGAATTAATTTGAAGAGAAATATTGAACATTAGGAGTCTAGGGGTTATATAGTCGCTGTAATGAACATTTTGTAGTAATGATATTCGATAGTTTTGCATTATGATATTCGATAGCTGTCTTTAAAATTTCACCTCACTCTCACAGACTTAATGATTTATGTAATTTAATTGTATTTGTCGGAGACAGTGACGGCCGATATCGATACACGTAGGTTCACATAATAAAAGTCACAAATGAATTCTCTTTAACTCGCTATTTATTGTTCGTTGGTCAATTATTGCGTAATAAACTGTTCACAGAGTACAATACCACATCAGGATTCATTATTAACTTTGGTTATTATAACACATTGCATATTGAGGCAATTACTTAATCAAACTTCGCAACTCTAAACGACTCACCTAGTAACAACCCGAATTAACATAGTAACCGCTTTACTAAGCACTGACCGATATGGAAACCACCATAGTTACCACTTAGTAGTGATCTGCACCGTACTAGTTGCTTCAAAATGATTTGGCACCCTTTTTATACACCCAACTGTAATTCCCACTACGAGTTCGACATACCGACTGGTTTGTCGCACGATTATTATTTTATCTTACCCGACTTAACATATTCAGACACCCTCAATGAGATTAATAAAAAGGAATCTGCCGACACGGCCATTCTGACCAGACACACGTCCTCGTGTGTTGCTCTGAATGATACAAAATACGATCATCACGTACACTTAATAACACTCTTCAAAACAATTTAGATGAAAAATTACAAAAACGGTTGAAGGTTCCATCTCGTTAACCAAACTCAAACCAAATAAACCAACCAATTAAGCCCTGCATGTGACCTCTGCCAGTAACCTCTAGTTACTCTCATATGCGAACCCCCCATGGGAACGCCGAGTCTCTCCCGGACTCTATGGTTTCCTTTGAAACCCGACCTCCGCCAGAGCCTCCCGCGCACCGCGCATCCACGGATTGCTTACACAGCAAATACCGACTTCCAACGGACTACGGCTACGAAAAGACTACTGGTACGGTCCACTCCAGATCATCATGCAAACTTAATTACTGTCATTACCACTTGTCTCTGCTTCAATTTAATCGGTTATCTCAAAACTTAACCTTCAAGCATTTTTTGATAACGCACCTTTCATAAAATCATGAAAATTTAACACTTCGAGTAATTAAATGACAATTTAAAATTCCAATTAAAGTGCAAGAATCCAACCGAAATTTTAAAACTTAGGAATTAATACCGCCGTGAATTTAAAATTATTTCTGTAGTCATAATGTGACCATAATCGATAAGCAAAGAAAGTTATCGCTGTGACCATTTGCACAAGTTACTACAGTCAGTCGCTTGCATCACCAAGACGTCAAGGAAAAGCTCGCAATGTGCCTCCCTGAGTGCAAGGGATTTAAGAAACAAATCTAATTTTTAAAATTCAGTTAAATCACGTATAGTGACATGGAACTCCTGACATGTGATCGTCTCTTACGTACGTTTTACAAAATAGACAGCACCCCCAAATCGCCCTTCCGCCATCACTTCCTAGTACCTCCTAACAAGAGAGAAGTAGTGACGGTAACAAACTCTCAAGGATACAGCTGTCCAATAGTTATTAGAACTGTATACAATGCAAATAATTCTTATCTAAACGGAGATTAGTGTCATTGACAATCAACAGCAATCTTCCCTCGGAAGCGGCTCAGTAGCTGCACTGCACTGCACACCGTCCTCGAACCGGAATAGACACGTCACACGTGGCACCACCAGCAGCAATTTCCAATTCTTGCAAACAAAAAATAAACGCAGCAGCATCACATCGCTCGGTCTATTCTGACCTTACATTAAGACTCCTTATGCTAGTACAATGACTATTTTGTTTATTCTAGATTACCATCAGTATAAAATTTGCTATAATGATTTAGACCTAGTAGGTGATCACGCTATAGTTTCTCAATACACAGGCTACACATAGTGAGCTGATTGTAATGTATTCACTATTCTCACAATATAAGAATCTGGTCTAAGTCACGTCATTAACCCATCACACTCTGAATAGTAAATCACACGTTTTTTTTTTTTTTTTTGTTTTTTTTTTATTCGGGCACGGCAAAGTGACTGCACCTCACCTGATGGTAAGCGCGATGCAGTCCAGAGAGAGTATCGAATGGCAGCAGATAGTTATCTCATGCCATTCGACACAATCATGCCGGCCTACTGACCTGCTTCTTCACGCTACGGCGGAAGGACCCAGGATTATAGGAAGGAGGGAACACGTGCGCCGGCAAACTATTCCAAAGCTTGATGGTGCGGCAAATAAAAGAATTGGCGAACCTATTGGTTCGGGCCGAGATGGTTTTAACCATCAAGCTGTGGCTTCGGTTGCCGGCACGCGTGGTTCTGCTGAGGAAAGGAGAGGAGGGGATCAGATTAAACAACTCTTCAGAGCATTCGCCATGATACAGACGGTAGAACACGCTTAGAGAAGCGACATCCCTCCGCAATTGTAGCGACTCCAAGTTGCTCGTTACGTCTGCATCATCCACAATGCGGATGGCCCGCCGCTGCAATCCATCCAAGGCATCGAGCAAGTATTGGGCGGAACCGTCCCAGAGGTGCGAACAGTATTCCATACCCGGCCGTACCTGTGCTTTATACAAGCGGAAGATTTGACCGGGCGTGAAGAACCGACGCACCTTGTTCAGGATTCCAACCCTGCGTGATGTGGCAGATATAACGCCTTCGATGTGATTCCTTGGATTCAGATCACAGCGGATATCCATACCAAGGATATTCAGGTCATTCCGTATTAAGAGTGGAACACCCTGAAGATTGGGGAGAGGAGAAAACGGGGATCTTTTGCACGTGAACGCACACACCTGCGTTTTCTTGGCATTGAACTCAACCAGGTTCATGGAACCCCACGTGGAAATGAGATCCAGAGTCCGGTTGAGCTCAATGACAAGATCATTGCGCCTCCTCACAGTGTCCACCTGCAAACCAGGGGGCTCATGGTAGTATCGCCCATGAACCGTGCTGTCGTCTGCATAACAATGAATGTTGCCAAGCGATAACAAATCATTGATATGCAGAAGAAACAGGGTGGGCGACAGCACCGAGCCCTGTGGAACCCCGGCATTTACTGACATGAGCTTCGAAGCGTGCCCATCAACGACGACACGTATTCTACGCTCATGCAGAAAGCCAGAAATCCACGCACACAGGTTGTCGGGCAAACCATATGCCGGAAGCTTGGAAAGGAGACCACGGTGCCAGACCCTATCAAAAGCCTTAGCTATGTCAAGGCTCACAGCTAGAGCCTCGCCATGCCTATCAATCGCCTCCCCCCAGCGATGCATGACGTACGCTAGAAGGTCACCCGTTGATCGGTTCTGACGAAATCCGTATTGTCTGTCGCCGATCAACGAGTGATTCTCCAGGTAGCGGGTCAAGTGCGAGTTTATTAGCCGCTCCATGACTTTGCATAGCACTGAGGTTATAGCGATTGGGCGGTAATTGGTAGGGTCAGTCCGATCACCTTTTTTGGGGATCGGTTGCACATTGGCCTCCCTCCAAGATTCAGGCACTATACCTGAGAGGTAGGACGCACGGTAGAGGCGTGTCAGTGCAGGAGACAACTCCGCTGCACATCTTCTCAATACCCCCGCCGGTATACCGTCCGGACCACTGGCTTTCCGAACGTCGAGAGACCGCAGCTCACGCCGCACATCGCACTGTCTGAAGCGAATATCAGGCATTGTGAATCCGCAATCAGACAGCGCCGGCGGCGGCTGTGAGCCACAGTCTTCGAGCCGGGAGTTAGCCGCAAAGAGATTTGCCAATAGAGTGGCTTTCTCCTGCGGCTTGTGTGCCAGTGATCTATCTGGATACCTTAGCGGCGGCAGTGAGGGACGGCAGAAGTTAGACTGGACGGCCTTGGCCAGACTCCAATAAGCACGGCTGCTCGTCGGATGGTTGGCCAAAGCACGCCCAATCCTACATAAATAACACCATAGCGCATAAACTTTCCTGCTTAGTGGTAAAAATAGATGTAGCAGAGTACCTACTGTGATACAGAATACCAATGTAAGGGACAACTTGCGGTTCAATTTCGTATGCTAAATAAGATTCGTGGAGGCTTCATACCCTCTCCTTTTTTTAATTTCCTATTCCTTTCCTTATCTGTCCTCTTTGGATATTGTGGGTGTATGGGCGGTGGCCATTTAACATCAGGTTACCCACTTATACCATATAGAAAAAGTGAATAATTACACTTAAGTCTTAACTTTTTAAATTACAGAAAGAAATATTTGGCTATGTTTAAATAAAAATTCAAGATCTGCTCAAAGACATTAATTTATTATCGTTTTACTATTTTGGTCAATTTATTTTATTTTAGTTTTATTTATCCAATTACTGGTTCCGATAGTATCCTGTAAGCTTCCGTATGTTTGTCAGTGATGTCTTCTACAGGTTTGTCAGCGTTTGACAACCAAATGGTTGCACTTGCTCCAAGTTTGTAAGCATCTACGACACTGCGAGCTGCAGATTCAGCCCTGCAAATAGAAGTGATAATAATATATTATCTTTGTTACTTTTCACTTAATTCATATATAACGTAATCTTCATCAGCTCTTGTATGTTCAAACACATTACTCACTCCCATAGGAGATTTAATTTAAATTTATATTTCTGCCACGAAGTATCAGTATAAATGTAGAATTGTAAGCTGGCTTGAATTATGCCTAGATCTAAGTAGTACTAGTGCACCCACTTTTCGCCATGAGTTTTCCGTCTCATGATGTGATAGAGGGCGAGCCCATCGCCATATCCGCCACAAATTCCAGACTCCGGGCTGATACCGAATAGAACAATTCAATAGTACTTTGCTCGACCCGGGGATCGAGCCCGAGACATCAGCATTGGAGTCGTACCGTACTACAAATCCGCCACCGAGCGCGAGGCAGACTCGTCATTTCACTGTATCTTAAAAACCTATTCGTCTCGTTAAAAAAAATCTTACTTTTGTCCTGGAAAAACCTGAAGAGCCTCTTCTAGCTGGGTTGCTATTACATCATCGAAACTACCCACGTTTTGTAGTGCAACAAGTCCAGTATCTGTTACTCCGAAGCACATTGTCAGTACGCGTACACGCGTTCTCTCATAATAGTCGTTTGCCTAGAATAAGTGAACAAATTAAATTGCTACTGATTAGTAAACATACTCCGTCCAACCACTTATTTAACTTTCGACATATTATGCACGCCTGTGAAATTTTATAATTATTGGCAAGGAATGGAAAACAAAATAATTGACTACTTTATGGACGCCATTTATTCTTTTCTATAGTGAAGAGACTTGCTCTTCAGCTCCAATATTAATTATTATAATCGATCGATATTCGTTAAGCCCACTGATTGTATAACAAAGATAGTTCAAAATAATATACAGATAATAAACTATTAAAGTTAAAATATATTGACAAAAGTTATATTGGATATAAAATATATACCTACAGAATAAATTTATAAACAGAAAATATACACATTAAACGCTTAGGCATGTCTATAAAACAATACAAAATGTTGAGCAAAAATAACATTTCAATGTGTTTAATCGATCAAAACTTCTTCAATCGATTATCACAAGAAATCGAATCGGTAACGCATTACACCCCCAATTGATCAGATTATTGATCACCTGTTAATAATATTTTAATCACTCCGACATCTATAGATACATACCCCGAGACCTACGCTAAACTGCATAACTGCACTCTTTGTAGCATTGTAAATAGGGAAATAGTGATTTGGAGCCAAGGCAGCTATAGACGACATATTTATGATGGCACCTCCTTTTCCACCCTTGTCAGCTCGCATGAGGTCAAGGGCTATTAATGATCCCGTGATAAGAGCCGTCTGCAAGTATAAAATAAAATCTAAAATAATTTATCAGGAACAACGACTACGTGACGCCATGTCGCGTCGTGGTCACAAAGCGCTGCATTTTATTTTTTTATTAGTCGCATCGTATGTTGAATAACTTCGTTATTTTACAAGATATTAAAGTTATTCTTTAACCATTTTAATGTAATACCATAATCTTATAAAAATAAAAAACTTAAAAATAACTAACTTCAAAAACTTAAATAAAAACTAAAAAAAAATCATTAATTAATGTTGAACATTGACATTTTCGTATAGTTTTTCGTGTATTTGCTTAGCCTAGCCGCCAATTTAAATTAGGCACCGACCTCAAAATATACTTATAAATGAGTTATTAAGGTTAAATAGAAAATGTTTGTTATTTTTTGCTGTTCAGTGTTTCGGCGGTCTAAGTTTTTTGTTAAAAGTTTTTATTTTATATTTTTTTGTGGCGGTGGCGTAGTTATATTACGGTACGACGGCAAAGTTGAGGTTTCGGGTTCAATCCCCGGGTCGAGCAAAGTGATATTGGATATTTCTACTCAGTTGATACTGAGTTAATTTCAGGCTCCAGGCTGATAGCCTGGAGTCTGAATAGATGCGGGGGTGGTACTCTTGGAAAATGTTTTTAAGGCCTGGGAAGAGTCACACGATGCTCTTGGCGTCTTCTGCGACTTGTCTAAGGCATTTGACTGTGTACATCATGATACTCTGCTCAGGAAACTACACCATTACGGCATTAAAAACACGGCTCTGAATCTACTGACATCCTATTTGAGTAACAGGATTCAGAGGATTGATATTAATGGAAAAATCTCACCCGGATCTGCGGTCACTATGGGAGTTGCACAGGGTTCAATTCTGGGACCATTTCTATTTCTTGTATATATTAATGACTTACCTTACCATGTAAGGGATAATCATGAGATTGTATTGTTCGCGGATGATACATCATTAATATTTAAAATTAAAAGAATGTTACAAAATTATGACGAAGTGAACGATGTTCTCTCTAAAATTGTGCATTGGTTTAATTTAAACAACTTTTTACTAAATGCTAAAAAACTAAATGCATTAAATTTACTATGCCCAATGTAAGACAAGTAAAAAACAATATACAAATCAATGGGGAAGAGTTGAATCCTGATGCGTCAACTACTTTTCTGGGCATCACACTAGACGTGAGACTCCAGTGGGGACCGCATATAGCAAAATTGGCATGTAGACTAAGTTCAGCGGCTTATGCAGTCAGAAAAATAAGACGTCTGACTGATATAGACACGGCAAGAATTGTTTATTTCAGTTACTTTCATAGTATTCTGTCGTACGGTATTCTTCTTTGGGGTAATGCTGCGGATATTAATACAGTATTCGTCTTGCAAAAGAGAGCTATTAGAGCTATCTATTGTCTCGGACCTCGTGTTTCTCTTAGAGAAAAATTCAAAGAGATAAACATTCTTACCGTATCATCGCAATACATATTTGCAAATCTTATGTATGTTCGAAAAAATATTGCAAATTTTGACCGAATATGCGATATTCACAATAAAAATACTAGGAATAAAAATAAACTTGTTGTACATGCTACTCGTCTCCATAAAATAAGCAATTCTTTTGTTGGTCAATGCGTACGCTTCTTCAATAAACTTAATCATATTGTTAATCTTCCAATTAAAAAAATTAAAACAACTGTCAAAGAACGACTTTACAAAAAAGGCTATTAAATTATTTGGAAGATACAAATGCTTGGGATTAGGTTGCTCGCATTCACACATGTTCCATAATATGAATTTATATTGTTAATTGAAATTTGTATTTAAATATGTGTTAAAAAAAACAAGATGACAAAAAAATAACCACGCTGAGTTTCTTGGTGCTTCTTCTCAGGTCAGTCGGCTTTTCCGAAGCACTGGTAGAATCATATAGGTTAAAAAAAAAACATTATTAAAAATGACGTGTAAAAGTGCCCCTAGGGGCCTAATTACATAATAAATGATTTGAGTTTGAGTTTGCAAGCTTTCCACCCAAGCCTCTCTACAAGATCAAAAAGTGTCTCGGCTAAAAGTGTATCACTTAACTTTAATAAAGGTCTACAAGTTCCCAAACAGACAAAACCCAATATGACTATCCCACCAAGTAGCAGTACAAACTCTGACACACAAACCATCTAAAAAGTGCAGGCAGCACCAACAACTGTGCCAGGTGAATGGAAGAGCATTAACGACAGCAAAAAATAATCAACTTCAACCCAGTATACGCCAGAAACGGAGAAGAACTGGGTATATACTACAAATTAAAAAGGCAGCGCTCTAGTCCCGAATCACTTAGTTCACAGAAGCAAAGTAAACTCGATACATACTGGTTATCCCAACCTACACCAGCATCGATTTACAAAAGCTTTGACGTCTTGAAAGATGAACCGTCATCAGAATCTAACAAAAATACTAATGTATTACCAATCCAGAGAGTAAATGATCCCCCCCCCCTTATTTTTATTGACAGGGTAAGTAAAATTCAACCACTGATAGAACTATTGGAAACACACGCATGTGAAAACGACGATTTACGAAATGAGTAGGTGATAATACAAAAAAAAAAACGCCTGAAATATACTCTACAGTAGTCAAAGAACTAGAGAAGAAAATAGCTAAATTTTACACATACAAACCAAAACAAGAGAGGAGTTTTAAAGAAATCCTAAAAAATATACATCCATCTACCTGCACAAAAGAGATAACAAAAGCGGTAGACCAAATCTTCTTTTTAAGCTATAGCATAGCTTCTATCGCGGGTCTTAAGCGTGGAGATCGAATCCAGAAATTCCGTACCGAAAGTAACCTAACACCCCTGACTCCGACCGGCACAGCGTTGATATTTTATTTTCAACTCTATCACAGCCATGTAGGGTGTAAAATTCCATAAGTAAATTTAATATCGCAGTCTTGTAAGAATACAATATGTAAGAGGATATGAGCTGAATGTAAAACGATAAAAGGTCGAAATTACCGTGTATTTAAAAATTGTTCCAGTCAGTGAAACGTATCGAAATGTCAAACGCGCGCAGTTGATGAGAATGTCTCCGTGGCGGGATGACGTGATTCTAAGATTGAATTTAAAAAAAATATTTTATTATTTTATATCTGTTTAAAGAGGTTATAAATATTAGAATTGCCTGCTTAGAGTTTCGGCGTTACGGCACGAGTGAAATTTGGACAATAGAAAAAATATAAAATAAATAAATAATTATAATTACATAAGTTAATAAAAAATGCTATGCATTAGCTTTACCGCGGCAGTCTCCGAGTGCCACACGTCTTTTTTTTGTTTCGCGGAGAAAGTGCGCTATCACAACCGGCCGTTACTTACCACGTTTAATTCAATTTCTTTTCTGTATGTGGCCCAACTGTCGTTCAGGATTCCAGCAGAATTTATTACAACGTACTCATTGTTTTTGTCGCTTAGTACTGATTTGTAGCTTGATGTTAGCTGCGCCTCATTTGTAACGTCGCATTTCATGAACTCCACTTTGCCTTCACCATGTTTGGCATTCAATTCATTTTTAAGTGCAACTGCGTTCTTTTCATCGATGTCTATAATAAATACACGCTGAAAGCAGACGGTAAAATCACACTTTCAATTTCCTATAATAATACACACGGAATATGGAGTTTCTTAATGCTTCAAATTACGTATTCTTATTTCAAAATATTATCCTCTTGGTAGCTAGCTTAGCTTTCAAGTAGGGTTTGCATAACCGGTTGAAATTTCCGGTACTTTGCACTCACAGAACCAGAAATTCCGCTTTTCGGTACTTTTGTTTTTTTAGGTAAAAACTTTATAACAAAAACAAACCGACTTAAAAACCACTACAAATCAAATAAACCGACTTCAAAACCACTGCAAACCAAAAAATAATTCAACTTGATATTCGCTTAGTATGTACGTAGGTATCTTTGGAGTCGGTGCCTAATTTAAATTGAACAATGTTTTCGTATATTTGATCTTGTATTTCCTTGGCTTAACTGGCAATTTAAATTAGACATCGACTCCAAATATACGTACATACTAAGCGAATATCAAGTTGAATTATTTTTTGGTTTGCAGTGGTTTTGAAGTCGGTTTATTTTTGTTAAAAAGTTTTTATTTATTGCTTTTTTGTTAGTTAACTATGGAATGGTGTAAACAATACATCATAGATATGCGATTGCAGCTTTCGCGAGTCATTTGCAGTTAGTTATGGAAGAGTTCCATTGTGTATCTCCGAAGATCTTTATCAGGTCGTCATAAATTATATACTAAAACCTTCCATGAAAAATATAAATTTCAATATCGAAAACCACATCCAAATCGGATCAGTAGTTTTTGAGAAACGTGCGGCAATACAAATTTACATACATACATACAAACATACATACATACATACATACAAACATACGTACATACGGATCTAATACAGAACCTCTTTTCGAAGTCGGTTAAAAATACCAAAATAATGGTTGAGTTGCCGGTCATAATTAAATTGAATAGCGATGGCAAAAGCGTAACATGATGATGACGTTCAGTGTTTTCGGCGGTTATTACTTACAAACATCCAATTACCCAAACCTCCACTGGTGGACAAATTCACACTTCCGAATTTATGTATTAGTAAGATAATCTTTACCCATTATGATGTGCTTTAAACACTCGACACACTGCTATTACGAAATTAGTGTGGAGTAAAGTATAAAAGTGACATTAAACCGCATTATAAACATTTTTTTGAAACAGTGAATATATCATACCTTTACGCCTTCATCAAGAGCAATTCTAACTATAATGGACCCGATGCCTCTGGCGGCACCGGTGATCAAAACTACTTTGTCTTTCCACTCGTAAACCATTGTAGACTGAAAATATTAAATAATAACTTGGAAACTAGTACGCCACGAAATATGTTTTATTTCGTTAGAATTATCTTATCATGAAACAGTATCAAAGTTCATGATGTGATATAAAGCTAGGTTTAGACTACTACTTTACTTGCCGCTATATACCTATTGGGCAAGTGGTTCCGGATGCGTTAACCCTAGTGGATATTTCTTAACCAACACGCGTTTGCCAATGACCAGCAAGTTTAGTACGGCAAGTTCTAGCCACGCTGTTTATGTTGTACGACAAATAATTAATGCTTGCAATTGTTTTTATAAAACTGAGGGACCAGCCGAGCAAACCTGTTCTTGATTTTCCCGTATATTCAAATATAAATGCTCTTTAGCTAGATTTGCAACCGCAACCTCCACGTGGACACCAACATGCCGACCATCAGGCACTTTATGCATATGGCCAGCAGACGCTACTTCGATCGGGCGGTAAACCACCCAAACACGCTTATCCGTAAAGCGTCTATATATACATCATTTGATCGCGCAAAATGGGGACGACCGCGTTCAGTACTGTCAGATCCAGAGGACGAAATCACTCTGGTCATTCGCGAAAAGATCGAGCATCAAAAGTTCACACACTCACACAAGACCGCTGTACCGTCCTCGCTGTCGAGGACCTCGTCGCGTTCCCCGTCACCCTGAACTCTCTTAGCAGTTCCGGTCCGCGTGCCGAAGACTACTAGGTACGATACCACTAAATAGGATTAGGTTAAAAACCATCTTCCCCAAACGCTGATGTCTTATCCTCTCAGTGGCCGCCCTGAACCGAGGTTCGTGACTCGTTAGTGGGTCGCCCTCAGCGTGGTCGCTTAAATTTTAAGGGTTGCGAGCGCCTTCTGCAATCACCTACAAGACTAGTGTTCTTTCATAAGCCGACCCTAGTCAAGCTAGAAAGAGTAATGTCAAGGACAAAAAAAAAGATTTTATTATACATTATAATTCTCAACAGAACCACGCGTGCTGATTTACGAAACCATAGTTTCGTGGTCTCGTCCATCCCGGCCCGTACCAAAAGGTTCGGAAATTCATACTTTTGCCCTACCTTTAAGCTGTGGAACGGTTTGCCGGCACACGTGTTCCCTCCGTCTCACAATATGGTCTCCTTCAAGCGGAGCGTGAAGAAACAATTAGCAGGCCGGCATAATTGTGCCGACCGTTAAGGGATATCTTGTCCCTTGACGGTCGATTTGTTTTGGACTTCACTTCGATTAACATCAGGTGCAGTGAAGTCACTTTGCCGAGCTCAAAATGCATTACGCCTTTAAACACTACAACTCCAACCAGAACTTTGAATTATAAAGCACTGTGTGCCATTTCATAGTCTTCTGTGCTCGTCATGCTGAGAAATAAAAGGTTTAGTCTCATAATGCCCAGCAATTCCGGTACCTGTAATTTTTTTACAACTCCAAGACACTGGTGCATGCATACTGCTGCTTGGCTGCGAGATCAGAAATAGCAGTAATACTCCCAAATTATGATACCTATGGCAGCATGGTCTTTGACCTTATTCGGTTCCTTATGGTACGAGAAAACAAATATAGATAACGCCAACTGCAATCCTTACTTGCTGAGCAATTTAAACCTTTAAATACAAGCAAAATAATCGCTAGAAATAAATTCAGTAAAATAAAGGCCTGCAAGCTTCTAAACTAACAAAAGCCAGCTTGCCCAAATTGCACGGTTCAAATTTCTTGCGGAAATCGAATTACACAAGTTTTCTTGCTATTGTAAACTTCGCTTACTGGATTGTGATATCACCTATCTCCAATGTAGTAATTCCTACCTCGTTATCTTGGCAAAAAAAACAGGCCTTGATAACGTTATCTCACATTAAAAGCAGTGCCAGATTAAGACAACTTGATGCCCTAAGCAATTCACGCCTGTGGAGCCCCCCTACCATAAGTAAACTAACATCAGTCTTTAATGGCGCGGATTTTCAAACAGTTTTTTATTTTATGTGCTAGCATTTTTTGTGCTGTTTCTGGTGCCCCCCAAGACGTGATGCCCTAAGCAATTGCTTAATTTGCTTATGGGCTAATCCGGCACTGATTAAAAGTATCGTAAAGTATCGGTAATTTCATAAAGATGTATCGGTGTGAATCGATAAGATTTAGTAGCGGTAATTATTCCAGTATCGTAACATAGGTAATTATATCGATACCAGTAACGATCATAATTTTACCAGTAATATTTTACGTCGATAACGTTAAAATCACCGGCATTTTTTACGTTACTTTAAGCGACGTTGCTGTTTGTACTAAGGCATGACTAAGGCATGCTCGAGCTTATGCATCAAGTGCTGAATACAAGTATTGCTGGACCAGTAGTGGCAAGATCTTTCTACGTAAAACTGATGACTCTAAACACATTGAGATCAAAACGGAAGCCGACCTAACCAACCTTAGAAATGCAAAATGACTAGCAGGGGTAATGTTGTCACACACACAGTACAACTATTATATTAAAACAACTTTAAAACATCATTTTCATATTTGCATGCTTATTTCTATTATTTTAATATATACACGTTCATTTATATTATATCCTATTTCTGATGTACACACTAGCTCTAACCATATTTATATTCTTATTTGTAGTAATTACAATATTGCTATATACATATATTCAGTTCACTTAACAATCTTTTTTAATGAAATCGTCACAATTTATACGAAAACCGTAATATTTAAATTGAATTTTAAACCCTTTTTAATGATGTCATGGTCAGTTGGTAGCAAAGTTCGGTCACAAATTGAATCTCAAATAATAAATGACCTTGACAATGTTAGTGCTGGAATATCCCACAAGTGTGATCCAGAATCGTGTAAATCTATACTAACTTCCACATTGGGCGTTAGCACATTGAAAATACTGACACAAAATATTAGGAGTATAAAAAGAAACTTTACTGCTTTTGAAGTGCTACTAGCAAGATTAAATATGGATTGTGAAGTATATATTTTAACTGAAACATGGAATAAAAGTAATTCGTCAATCCCAAATATGTCCAATTACGACATGAAGTCGACTACCTATAACACAAACCAAAACGACGGCATTGTCGTTTATACTAAAAACAGCTTTAACTGCGCAATTGAGGAACCAGTTTTTAACGATGCTAGTTGTCTTTTAATTAAATCAAATTCTGATTGCCTCATAATTGCTCTTTATAGATCACCAGCCAAAAGAACTATCTTTTCCTTCATTGATTCACTAGACAATTTACTGTCACTACACAAACATTACAAAAATATCGTTCTAATTGGGGACATAAACATTGATATCAAACTAAATTCCGTAGATCAGAATGCTCACGTTTATCTAAATCTACTTGCTTCATATGGGTTTATAGCAAGCCATAATTATCCTACTAGATGCGAAAACTGTCTTGATCACGCTATGGTTAAGTCTAAAACATCGATAATGTCCTTAGTCCTTAATTCCCCTCTTACAGATCACTCAGCTGTTATTTTATGCCTAGATCTCACTACTCAAAGTGAGCATTACAATACAAATAAACGTACGTCTATGACATATAAAATCAATTACGAAAACATTCTCTCTGACTTAATCGCAACTAGTTTTGACAGGATACTTAAGTCTCATGATGCAAATTGGGCTACTCAACAACTGGTAGACCTACTCTCGAATTATTTGGCCAAGCACACTATAAAGATCTTAGTCCCTCGTAGGTCCTGTTGTATTAAACCCTGGATTACACCAGGATTATTACGCTGCATCAAAAATAGGGATAGAATGCATCTTAGATGTAGAAAGCAACCAAACAATGAAATAGTCGCTATAACATACAACAGGTATAAAAACTTTTGCAATGACATGCTTAAAAGATTAAAACGAAATTATGAACGAAATGAACTAAAAAAACACTCCAATAATCCTAAAAAGTCATGGGATACTATAAAAGCCATTGTATATACTAAGAAGAGAAAAGTAGTACCTAACGAACTACTCAAAACGGATGCTACTCCACAAAAGTCTATTGAATATATAAATCAATATTTTGCCAACCTAGGAGAAATCTATGCTAACAAAATTCTGAACGATAACAATACTGATGATGTTAAAGGTCAAGCTAGAATTAATACACCCCACACTCTGAATTCCATGGCCATGTTGGAAACTGACGATGAGGAAATTGAAACTATTATTCTAGGCCTTAAACATGATTGTGCTATTGGTTGGGACGGTATATCCAATACACTTTTAAAAAAGTGTAGAAAGTATCTTGTACCGATTATAACTCACATAACTAATCTATCTATAAGGACTGGTGTTTTTCCACAGATATTAAAAATCGCTATAATTCATCCTATCCACAAGAGTGGACCAAAAGACTGTGTTCATAACTATCGTCCGATCTCGGTTTTAACAGCCCTCTCTAAAATTCTCGAAAAGGTGATAAACAAGCGCCTATTGTCATTTTTAGATAAGTATAGCATCATATCACCTAATCAATATGGTTTCAGGGCTGGTAAATCTACTGTAGACGCCGTTACTGGGTTAACGGACTATATTGCTCAAAATCTAGATACTAAAAATAGATGTATAGGCATATTCTTAGATTTGGCCAAAGACTTCGATACGGTCTCTACTCCACAGCTCCTAAAGAAGATTTTTTTTTTTTTTTTTTTTTTTAAAACGGCCATCTTCGGCGCATTAGGGACGGCTGCGGGCTTCCTCCGACTCACGTCTAAGTTGTCGTCCGCAACCGCCCCTGCACGTACCGCTATTGCGGTCCTTTTCCTGTTGCGGGGGCTCAGAAGCCCCCGAAACACCGTACCGTGTCCGCCTTTTGGTGTCCGAGGCAGCGTGAGACACGCTGCCTCGGACATGTCCATCACGGGGGTCACAGAAGTTGGCTAGACTAATGGGTGGGCGGCACGTCCCGCCCACCCGTGACCCCCGGAGGCCCCTATTAGTCGCCTTTTACGACAGGCAGGGGATACCGTGGTGGAATTCTCCAAACGCCCCCAATCCACAGGGCGGGAGACGTCGGTCAGTCGTCCACCCGACGCCTCCTACGTCTCGTCTGGCGGCGGGAGGGATCACCACTGCGCTGGCGATCCCTCTCGGCACTCTCCTTCCGCGAGAGGACCGCCTCGCAGAAGTGGGCCACCGCCTGCCAGGCCTCCCGGCCGCCGACCATGGAAGCGACCACGGCCGGCAGCGAGAGGTCTTCTCCGACGACTGTTTTGAGAGCGCTGCGCTCCTCATCCCAGGCTGGACAACACTCCAACGTATGTTGGGCCGTGTCCATTGGGCAGTTGTCACAATAGTGACACACGGCCGACTCCTCTACACCTACCACCCGAAACAGGAACTCACCGAAGCAGCCATGCCCGGTGAGCACCTGCGTCAGGCGGTATGTTGCCGCTCCGTGGCGCCTGTCCAGCCATTCGGCAAAGACAGGACGCACTGCCTCTACGACCCGGTGCCCCCACGACGGGGCCTCCAGCCTGAGACGCCACTCCTCCACGGCGGCTCGCCGTAAGGCGGCCCTCTTGGCCTCCACCTCCTTCAGGGCCGGACGCTCCCCGCGACTGAACGCCTCCTCCCGCCAATGGAATACATCGGCAAGGGATTTGGCGTCCAGGTCCCAGGGCAGAAATCCGGCCAATAGGCAAGCCGCCTCGAAAGAGACCGTGCGGTACGCCCTGACCGCCCGCTGCGCTAAAGCTCTCTGCGGGGCGCGCAGAAGGGCGACGCAGGGGCGGCCCAGGGAGTCAGCCCAAACGGGGCTGCCATAAAGGGCTATGGACCGCACGACTCCGTGATACAGCCTCCGGCAAGGGAAGCCAGGACCTTCCAGGTTGGGCAGCAGGCGGGAAAGAGCGCCCGCTGCCCGGGACAATTTCGTCCTCAACTCCTTAAAGTGGGTGCGGAATCGCCATCGGCTATCTAGGACTAAACCTAGATACCTCATGCTAGATCCTAAAGAAGATGGATAAAATTGGGATACGTGGAAAAGCTCTCACACTATTTGAAAGTTATCTTACCCACAGGGTACAAAGAGTTAAAATAGGCGATACAATGAGCCATGACGCTCTTGTTCCATATGGTGTGCCACAAGGAAGTGTTCTTGGTCCTAGCCTCTTCTTGATCTACATAAATGACTTGTGTAATTTAAAACTAAATAATTGTAAAATATTCTCTTTTGCTGACGACACAGCATTAGTTTTCTATGGTCGAACTTGGGAAGAGGTTAGGACCAAGGCTGAATGTGGATTGCGTCACACAATGTTATGGCTTCGCAGAAATTTACTAACACTCAATACTACAAAAACAAAATATATAACGTTTGGCATCTACCGTAACCAAATTCCCGAAATTGGTTACACTGTTAAGGCACACTCATGCGATAAGAATCTTTTTACAGCTGACTCTACATGTGAATGTTCTGTCTTGGAAAGAGCTATTGTAGTCAAATATCTTGGAGTAATGCTAGACCAAACCCTTACTTGGATTCCACAAATTGATAAGATAACTGAAAGGACCCGTAAACTGATGTTTATATTTAAAACGTTACGTCATGTCGCAGAGCCGAAGCTCCTTAAAACAATTTACTATGCTATGGCACAATCTATTTTTTGCTATTGTGTGAGAGTTTGGGGAGGTGCAAAAAAATCTCATTTAATCAAAGTAGAAAGAGCCCAACGAGCCCTACTTAAAGTAATGAACTTTAAACGTTTTAGATTCCCCACCGAGCAATTATATTCCCTATGTGATGTACTCACAGTAAGATCATTATTCATTATGGATATCATTCTTGCCCAACACAAAAATATCTTCTATGATCCCAATCAACCCAAAAAGCAAAGATATAGCAAAGTTTGTCCCACTATTTCCCATAGAACCATCTTTATGCGCAAATTTCCTTCTTTTCTTGGTCCATTTTTATATAATCGAGTCAACCATCATCTCAACATATATCCGCTTAATAAAAATGACTGTAAAGCAAAATTAACGGTTTGGCTAAAAACTAAGTCTTATGACTACATTGAAAATTTATTCACGACAATTAAATGAACTGAGTATAAAAATAAAGAAAAAAAAAATGATTTATGTTTTATATTACGATATTTATATACATATATGAGTGTGTATATGTATACTTAATTTACATTAAATTTATATCTATATTATATATAATATATGAGTACCTAACTAACCTCGTAAAAGCGATTTACATTTTTTTCATAGTATAAAAAATACAAAAAAAAAAAACAAAAAATACGTAATTGCACTAACAATACTATTACTTGTTAATTTTCCGTTTTTGTTCCTTTTCCGTAATTATTCATAGTGTGTTCCATATAATAGACAGGAAGTTTCTAATATCTGATATACAGGCTAGGCCTAGTTTAGATATTAGTGATATGTTAATATAACAATATACACTATAAGTTTTTGTAAGAAAAAAAAAAAAAAATACGTTTTGAAACATGTTATGAGTAGTATTTAACTAAGTCGACAAGTTCGCAGTTTAAGTGTAATAACTCATTGTTATTATCATAAATTTAAGTTCTACCTGCACTTTTTTAAAAAAAATGTTATAGTTAAGTACAATATTATGTTATTTTGTTTAGTACTGTTAGTAGTATATTTTTGTTGTAACAATAAAGATTATTATTATTATGAATCAACCCATGCGCGCCCCACGAGATTCACTAATGGTATGAAAGGTACCACGAATGGTAGTGTATTTAATATTGGTATTATTAAAATTTCCTTATAACCCATAAGCAAAGTACAAGTAATTTTTTCCTTATAGTGGTTTTTGAAGTCGGTGCTATTTTTTGTTAAAAAGATTTTATTTTTCGCTTTTTAGTAAATAGGTGATGCAATAAAGAATTACATATTTCAACCATTGCTATTATATATGAATATGCTGTAATTTATTATAATAGGTGGAGTTCCCAAAATTGTCTTGTTTCAATATTTTGACTCGTCAAGCCCCGCGATGGACGCTGGCATCCATATATCCGGATACATTGGGTGGTGCAGAGACAAAACAAGGTAGGTGTACACATCGCGAGAAAGTAGTGGACAAAACATGAATATAATAAAGTCTAATAATATATATAAACATGACACATACATAATATTATAAAATAACAAATGAAAAAGAAAAAAACAAAGTATAGTGGTACCTAACATAAATATATGTCGGAGACAGAGTGGCGGCCGATATAGGTACACGTGGGCACACATAGTAAAAGTCACAAATGAATTATCTTCTACTCGCTATTTATTGTTCGTTGGTCAATTATTGCGTAATCGAGTATTCGCAGAGTAGGTACAATACCACGTCAGGATTCATTGTTATACTTGTTGTTATACATTATAACACACTGCATATTGAGACAATTACTTAACCAAACTTCTCCATTGTTAATCCACTCACATAGTAACAACTCGAACTAACATAGTAACCGTTTTATTAAGCACAGACCGATATGAAAACTACCATAGTAACCACTTAGTATTGAACTGCACTGAACTAGTTGCAACACAACCGAACTCAACGACGACTGAACTAAGACTGTTCCCTCAAATGATTCGGCACCCCTTTTATACACCCAACTGTCGCTCTGACATTTCAACACGATTTTTATTCAATCTTACCCGACGTAATATATTCAGACACCCTCAATGTGATTAATAAAAATGATAATTCCTTTTTATACTTCCTTCCTGTCCCGACATATAGATATCATATACATACATACACACATATATTAAATATATAATACTAGCTGCCCTGTTGAGAAGATTCTGCCAAACTATCAACGAGCATTCTCCGAACCCTTGTTTTAAAACCAGCCCGCATAGTGATGGATCTTATTTCAGAAGGGAGCGCGTTCCACAGAAGAATGGACTGAACGTGGAAAGAAGAGTGGATGAAATCAGAGGTATGTGGAGGACATTTAAGGAGAAGATTATTTGAGGAGCGAAGATTCTTGTTGTGGCTACCACCGAGGTACTGGAAGTGGAGAGGTAGATAGGAAGGTTGGGAAGGAGATTTGAGAAGCGAAAATAGTGTAGAGAGAGTACGCCGAATGAATGCAGTTATTGAGAAGACGGTCGAGTTTATTAAGTTGATCTGCATTCAGGTCCAAAAAGCACACATCACCATAGTCGAATAACGGAAGGATTAAGGCTTGCACTAGCATTGTCTTAGTCTTTGTTGGGAGAAAATGTTTAAAGCGGTAGCGAGCACGAAGAGAACCGGTGACTTTCCGACTAACAAAAGATACCTGAGTCTGCCAGTTCAGGTTGGAGTCGATGTGAATGCCAAGGTTCTTAACAGAGGTGCACCAAGGGATGACGGTTCCGTTAAAAATGACTGCTGGACAAGTCATTAGGTCCACTCTGCTCATCAACTTGAGCTGCCTACAACAATGGCTTGACATTTAGTTGGATTAACAATTAGTCCGAAACAGTCGGACCCACTTTTAATGTGAGCCAGATCCTTATTCACCTTATCTATTACCTCGGGCAAACAATCGACCCCGCCCTGAGAATTTAAATCTGTAGGTCATCGGCATAGAGATGATATGCACACTGAAGGTTTTGGGTAATGAGGTTAATAAATATAGAAAATAACAAAGGAGATAATATGCCGCCTTGAGGGACACCACAACTGATGTCACACCAATTAAATGAGGATCCATCAATGCGCACCGACTGCTGGTGCCCTTGAAGATCGGATGAAGACCATTCAAGTGCCACAGGAGAAACCAAAAGATGGGAGAGGATCGCTAGAAGGATGTCGTGACTGACGGTATTAAAAGCGTTTGAGAAATCAACTAAAGCTAGTACAGTGACTCTAGTATCTTCCTTACCCGCCCTAATATCGCCAGTCACTTTAAGGAGTGCGGAAACGGTGCAGGCCCAGGTCTGAAGCCAGATTGCAAAGGGCTCAAGAGGCTATTTAGATGCACATAGTCAGATAACTGCTTGTGTACACAGGCCTCAAGCACCTTGGAGAGGAAAGGAAGGATAGAAATAGATTGAAATATATTGAAATGGGACCACTTCGCGACCCTTATTTACACGGCGTGAGTGTGTGGCTATAAATAATAATTGAATTAGTATTTATAGTCCTCATACAAAATAACAAAATCATTATTAAGTCACAGTGTAGTAAAATCAAACAAATAACTCAGAGATCGTAATGTGGGCGATATGAAATACTTACATGTTTTGGAGAATGTCGGGTGATATTATACTCTCAACTGTCACTTCCACCAATAGTTTGATATCTCGATTTGTTTTTCCAAGATTATTATTTCAAATTACCCTACAGTCTGACATATTTATATCAATAACACCAATGAAAAAAAATGTTTTGTGTTCTTTGTTCAATCATGGTTTGCGTAACCCGTTTATCCTGAATGTGGTGGAAATGGTGACGGGTCGCCAACCGCAGTAGCTTAAAGTACGAGGTAGCCTAAATGGCAAATAATCGCCTAATCTGACAACACGCAATTACAAAGTACTTCCTGGTGGCACTCTGCTGCACTCCTCATTCTGAGACATAAGATGTTAAGTATAATAATGCTCAGGAATTACGCTCGCTGGCTAAAGTGGCCTTCAAACGGGAACACCATAGCGTATAAACTTTGCTGCTTAGCGGTAAAAATAGATGTATCAGAGTACCTACTGTGATACAGAATACCAATGTAAGGGAGAACTTGCGGTTCAATTTCGTATGCTAAACTAGCTTTTGCCCGCGGCTCCGCCCGCTTTAAAAAGTTTTTTGGGATAAAAGTCCAGCTTTATATTTTCCCGGGATAAAAGTCCCGCTTTATATTTTTCCGGGATAAAAAGTAGCCTATTTGTTAATCCAGGACGAAATCTACCCGTGTGCCAAATTTCATCGAAATCCGTTCAGCAATTTTTGCGTGAAAGAGTAACAAACATCCATACATCCAGACATCCAGACATCCATACATCTATACATTCTTACAAACTTTCGCCTTTATAATATTAGTAAGAAAAGATTCGCGGAGGCTTCATACCCTCTCTTTTTTTAAATTTCCTATTCCTTTCCTTATCTGTCCTCTTTGGATATTGTGGGTGTATGGGCGGTGGCCATTTAACATCAGGTTACCCACTTATACCATATAGAAAAAGTGAATAGTTACACTTAAGTCTTAACTTTAAAAAATTACAGAAAGAAATATTTGGCTTTGTTTATATAAAAATTCAAGATCTGCTCAAAGACATTAATTTATTATCGTTTTACTATTTTGGTCAATCTATTTTATTTTACTTTTATTTATCCAATTACTGGTTCCGATAGTATCCTGTAAGCTTCCGTATGTTTGTCAGTGATGTCTTCTACAGGTTTGTCAGCGTTTGACAACCAAATGGTTCCACTTGCTCCAAGTTTGTAAGCATCTACGACACTGCGAGCTGCAGATTTAGCCCTATAAATAGAAGTGATAATAATGAAATCTTTGTTACTTTTCACTTAATCACTACATATTATAAAACAAAGTCGCTTCCCGCTGTCTGTCCCTATGTCCTCATGTCCCTATGTATGCTTAAATCTTTAAAACTACGCAACGGATTTTGATGCAGTTTTTTTTAATAGATGGAGTGATTCGAGAGAAAGGTTTATATGTATGATACATGCATAATGTAGTAGAGGAACATTGATAATTCAAAAGGTTTCTAATGTGATGTCGAAAACACATTTTTTTGCGCTTACATTGCAGACGCTGGCTAAACTCTACGAGATAGATCAAAATAATGTACTACACTTTTGTACACCTAAAAAAGGTCTACAAAAAAGTCCGCGATGGTATATGTCTATCTCTTAGGGATAACCCACAATAACCATTTTTTATCCTTTACTTTTGACGAGAAATAATGGCTAATTTACGAAGCGATTTTAAGCAATACAGCATTAACCCTTATCCAATTAAGTACCATAAATACATTGTGCATTTAATATAGATCAATATGGCCCTTTACAACATGTAATTTAAATAAACATTTTCGAAGATAATACAGATTTAAAATGCAGGGACATAGCGGTCGCGGCGGTACCGGCCGGGGCGCCGGTGGCGCTTGTCTACAAATGAGAAAGTATGGAGATAGTTTGAGATCCTGAGGAGGACATAGGCTATTTTTATCCCGGAAGAACATAACCCGGGAATTTTATACCGGTTTTATTTCTCGCGAGTGGGGCCGTCACTGTCACGCCATTGAACTGATTGCGATGAAATTTGGATGGGACATAGCTTAAGACCCTGGAAAGGACCTAGACTAATTCTTATCCCGGTAAAACTTCACCAATGGATGGAGTGATTCAAGAGGAAGGGTTATGTGTATATTACATAAATATTTTGTATGACGAAAAACTAATTTCAGCATGTAATATGCTTTGCTACCTGAGCGAAGCCAGGGCGGGCCGCTAGTTCATCTATAAAATAATCTTCATCAGCTAGCATCAGCTCTTGTATGTTCAAACACATTACTCACTCCCATAGGAGATTTACTTTAATTTTATATTTCTGCCACGAAGTATCAGTATAAATGTAGAATTGTAAGCTGGCTTGAATTACGCCTAGATCTAAGTAGTACTAGGTGTCTTATAAATAATTCACATTTGTTTTCTCTGTTGTAAAACAAAGACGCTTGGGAGGGGAGCGGGTGGTATCATTCGAGCTCAGTTCTTGGAAATGTATTCGCTATGGAGCATTTCACAAGGGCGAGGAACAGATTCTGTATAAGTGAGTATTGTAAAAATAATGATTGTGCGGCTTTAGTGCGACGAAACTTTTGTAATCACTATAATTTATATGTATTAAATGAAACCCGAAGTGCTCAAATGTTTGAACATCATACACCGTTGCATTCTCCTAAAAAACAATTTGGGCTGTATGCTAGTGCGTGGTAAAATTAGTCCGTACTTTTGGTGGAAGCCGAAAGGCGCACAGTAGCTGTCATCTGTGAACGATATTATGTAGAAAGTATCCCGATTTTTTTCATTCCTACTCTAAAAATTTTACATACATACACATTAATGAGGAACAGCATGCATTTCGAAGGGCTAGGCGGAGACGCAACTAGTGCACCCACTTTTCGCCATGAGTTTTCCGTCTCATGATGTGATAGAGGGCGAGTCCATCGCCATATCCGCCACAAATTCCAGACTCCGGGCTGATACCGAATAGAACAATTCAATATTACTTTGCTCGACCCGGGGATCGAACCCGAGACATTAGCATTGCAGTCGTACCGTAATACAAATACGCCACCGAGCGCGAGGCAGACTCGTCATTTCACTGTATCTAAAAAAACGTATTCGTCTCGTTAAAAAAATCTTACTTTTGTCCTGGAGAAACCTGAAGAGCCTCTTCTAGCTGGATTGCCATTACATCATCGAAACTACCCACGTTTTGTAGTGCAACAAGTCCGGTATCTGTTACTCCGAAGCACATTGTCAGCACGCGTACACGCGTTCTCTCATAATAGTCGTTTGCCTAGAATAAGTGAACAAATTAAATTGCTACTGATTAGTAAACATACTCCGTCCAACCACTTATTTAACTTTCGACATAAATTATGCACGCCTGTGAAATTTTATAATTATTGGCAATGAATGGAAAACAAAAGAATTGACTACTTTATGGACGCCGTTTATTCTTTTCTATAGTGAAGAGACTTGCTCTTCAGCTCCGATTTTAATTATTATAATTGATCGATATTCGTTAAGCCCACTGATTGTGTATAAAAGATAGTTTAAAACTTTTTTATTGAAAAGTAAAATTTGGCAGTGTAAATTAAATATTTTATTTTATGCGTAAGTATAGATAATAAACAGTTAAAGTTAAAATATATTGACTAAAGTTATATTGGATATAAAATATATACCTACAGAATAAATTTATAAACAGAAAATATACACATTAAACGCTTAGGCATGTCTATAAAACAATACAAAATGTTGAGCAAAAATAACATTTCAATGTGTTTAATCGATCAAAACTTCTTCAATCGATTATCACAAGAAATCGAATCGGTAACGCATTACACCCCCAATGGATCAGATTATTGATCATCTGTTAATAATATTTTAATCACTCCGACATCTCGCACCTTTAGAACGAAAACGACACAATTCAAAAAATAGAAAATTGAGATGTCCATTTCAAATGACTACAAACTAGTGACTAACGTACATTAACACGCTATTAATAACAGTGATAGCGTTAAAAAAGCCTTAAGCTAAATGCCGTTACAATATAAGGCGTACATGGCATGCATATAAACAAGAACAAATTAACAAAATAATGAACACCAAAAAACCTAAATAAATAGTGCATGAATAACAGATAATATAACAGATTTGTCCTTTTCCTGCTTGAATATGGCTGTGTTTGAACTTTTGTTGTATTTTGAACTTCGTTTTAAGTAATTTTATGAAGACAACTCAATTTTCTATCTTTTTGAATTGTGTCGCTTTCATCCTAAAGGTGCGATCTATAAATACATACCCCGAGACCTACGCTAAACTGCATAACTGCACTTTTTGTAGCATTGTAAATAGGGATACAGGGATTTGGAGTCAAGGCAGCTATAGACGACATGTTTATGATGGCACCTCCCTTTCCACCCTTGTCAGCTCGCATCAGGTCAAGGGCTATCAATGATCCCGTGATAAGAGCCGTCTGCAAATATAAAATAAAATCTAAAATACTTTATCAGGAATAACGACTACGTGACGCCACGTCGCGTCGTGGTCACAAAGCGCTGCATTTTATTTTTTTATTAGTCGCATCGTATGTTGAATAACTTCGTTATTTTACAAGATATTTAAGTTATTCTTTAACCATTTTAATGTAATTCCAAAATATTATAAAAAAAAAAAAAACTAACTTAAAAATTTAAAAAAGAAAACATTAATTAATGTTGAACATTGACATCTTCGTAGAGGTTTTCGTATATTTGCTTAGCCTAGATGGCGATTTAAATTAGGCACCGACCCCAAAATATACTTATAAATTAGTTATTAAGGTTAAATAGAAAATGTTTGTTATTTTTTGCTGTTCAGTGTTTCGGCGGCTTGAGTTTTTTGTTAAAAGTTTTTATTTCACATTTTTTTTGTGGCGGTGGCGTAGTTATATTACGGTACGACGGCAAAGTTGAGGTTTCGGGTTCAATGCCCGGGTCGAGCAAAGTGATATTGGAGTCTGAAATTGGTGCCCGATATGGCGATAGGCTCCCCCACTATTAATTACATCATGGGACGGAATTCGCACGGAGAAAAGTGGATGCATTAACTGCGTCTCTGTCTACCCTTTGGTGATAAATGGCGTGAGTGTGTATGTGTGTATATAAACTTCATGCTTTTCACTACATAGTATAATACAACGTCGCTTCCCGCTGTCTGTCCGTACGTCCCTATGTCCCTATGTATGCTTAGATCTTTAAAACTACGCAATGGATTTTGATGCGGTTTTTTTTAATAGATAGAGTGATTCAACGGGAAGGTTTTTACGTATAATACATGCATAATATAGTACAGGATCACTGATAATTTTAGTGGTTTCTAATGTGATGTCGTAAATGAACACATTTCTTTTCGTCTACATTGCAAACCCTGGGTAAACCCTAGGAGATAGATCAAAATAATGTATTACAGTATTGTACACCTTAAAAAGGTCTACAAAAAAGTCCGCGATGGTATATGTCTATCTCTTAGGGATAACCCACAATAACCATTTTTTATCCTTTACTTTTTACGAGAAATAATGGCTTATTTACGAAGCGATTTTATGCAATACAACATTAATCCTTATCCAATTAAATACCTTAAATACATTGTGCAATTAATGTAGATCAATATAGCCCTGTACAGCATGTAAATTAAAATAATATTTTCGAAGATATTACAGATTTAAAAAGCAGGGACATAGCGGTCGCGGCGGTACCGGCCGGGGGGCCGCGCCGGCGGCGCGTGTCTATTAATGAGAAAAGTATGGAGATAGTTTGAGATCCTGAGGAGGATAAAGGCTACTTTTATCCCGGAAGAACATAACTCAGGAATTTTATACCGGTTTTTTTTTCTCGCGAGTGGAGCCGTCACGGTCACGCCACAGAACCAATTGCGATGAAATTTGGAAGGGACATAGCTTTAGACCCTAGGAAGGACCTAGGCTAATTCTTATCTCGGATAAACTTCACCAATGGGTGGAGTGATTCAAGAGGAAGGTTTATATGTATATAGCTTTTGCCTGCGGCTCCGCCCGCGTTAAAAAGTTTTTCCGGGATAAAAGTCCCGTTTTATGTTTTCCCGGGATAAAAAGTAGCCTATGTGTTAATCCAGGACATGATGTACCCGTGTTCCAAATTTCATCGAAATCCGTTCAGTAGTTTTTGCGTGAAAGAGGAACAAACATCCATACATCCATACATCCATACATCCATACATCCAAACATCCATACATTCTTACAAACTTTCGCCTTTATAATATTAGTAGGATAGTAGGATTACATAAATATTTTGTATGACAAAAAACTAATTTCAGCATGTAATATGCATTGCTTCCTGAGCGAAGCCAGGGCGGGCCGCTAGTTAATATATAACTGGGGGTATGGTTGCTCGCGTCCGTAGGATTTACCACTCTCTCCTAGGGCCACCGCACACGTGGGTGAAATAAACTGATACTGGCATACACAGGCCATGGGGAATTAATACATCAAAAAGTAAGTGGTAATAGTGTATTGGGAAAGCACTATTGATACTCCTCCCACCTTTTTTAATATGGAAATGTCGAATAATGGAGAAACTGGTATGTCATGCGATCAGGCTAGCCCCTGGCGCCTTCCAGTACCCGGGATGGAAGGTGTGAAATTAGCTACCAAAGACTCCACGCAGGTGGGTACCGAGACCCTGTGACAGTAAATGCTACTGGTCAAAACAAAAAATACATGCAGCAAGCCTTCCACCCAAGCCTCTCTACAAGATCAAAGTGTCTCGGCTAAAAGTGTATCACTTAACTTTAATAAAGATCTACAAGATCCCCTACAGACAAAACACAATATGACTATCCCACCAAGTAGCAGTACAAACTCTGACACACAAACCATCGAAAAAGTGCAGGCAGCACCAACAACTGTGCCAGGTGAATGGAAGAGTATTAACGACAGCAAAAAACAACCAACTTCAACCCAGTATACGCCAGAAACGGAGAAGAACTGAGTACATAATACAAATTCGGCATGACACTCCTTAACTGTCTGTGCCTATGGCGGCGTCGTGTGCCGGGTCGGCCACTTCCCTGCAACATGGTTGAGGAGGCCGATGGCTGGCACATGCGTCATACTCGTGAACGGGTGCTGCTTGTGTGGACTGGTCTGCCCTTCTCGCTTACTACATCTAAGTATTAGGGGTATATATTGAACTTAGATTAATAACGACATCTTGATGAATTTCAGACCAAATTATTACATGATTCCTGAGAGGGTTATGCAATCGAATAAGATTTTAAAATTTATTATCTTTTTTGCGAGTATATAAATGAACTGCTCTAAACAAAAATAACAAATATATCTATTATTAGAAATCAGAAGTGAGTTTGATTAAAATAAAAACAATTTATCACTGATTTTACATAAGAACATGTAACAGAAATACTTTTACAAAAATATAAAATCAATGTTCAACTTACTCAACCGAGATCGACGATGAGACCGAGCTCCAATGAGCGTCTGAGCGCGAATGAATGCAAATAGCGACACGGCACCATTTTTATACACCTAACTGGCACTCCCACCATTACTTTCATGTCTCGACTGGTTTCTACAACTTTTCAGCACGTCACAAATACCGTCACAAATACCATCAAAAAAACGTTTATCCTAAGACTATATTATGTTATTTTTTTAATTATTAGTTGTATTTTATACCTTGAACTGATTTTGAAAAGAGCAACACTAGAGTTTCTTGCCCGTAATTCTCCAGTAACTGCTTTCCGAACTGGTGGTCGAGTTAATATTGACTGAATCTAAATAATGTATAACATTTTGTGGGTTCGAATAAATTTATTTCATTTCAATTCATTTCATTTCATTTAAAAAAAAATAAAGAAGGCAGCGCTCTAGTCCCGAATCACTTAGTTCACAGAAGCAAAGTAAACTCGATACGTACTGGTTATCCCAACCTACACCAGCATCGATTTCAAAAAGCTTTGCCGTCTTGAAAGATGAACCGTCATCAGAATCTAACAAAAATACTAATGTATTACCAATCCAGAGAGTAAATAATCCCCCCGCCCCCTTATTTTTATTGACTGAGTAAGTAATATTCAACCACTGATAGAACTATTGGAAACACACGCATGTGAAAACTACGATTTACGAAATGAGCGGGTGAAAATAAAAAAAAGCCCGAAATATACTCTACAGTAGTCAAAGAACTAAAGAAGAAAATAGCTAAATTTTACACATACAGGCCAAAACAAGAGAGGAGTTTGAAAGAAGTCCTAAATAGTCCTACATCCATCTACCTGCACAGAAGAGATTTTTTTTTTTATCATGGCCATCTTCGGCGCATTAGGGACGGCTGCGGGCTTCCTCCGACTCACGTCTAAGTTGTCGTCCGCAACCGCCCCTGCGCGTACCGCTGTTGCGGTTCTTCTTCTGTTGTTGCGGGGGCTCAGAAGCCCCCGTACACCGAAGGACGCCCTTGGTGTCCGAGGCAGCGTGAGACACGCTGCCGTCCATCACGGGGGTCACAGAAGTTGTCTAGAGTAATAGGTGGGCGGCACCTCCCGCCCACCCGTGACCCCCGGAGGCCTCTATTAGTCGCCTTTTACGACAGGCAGGGGATACCGTGGTGGAATTCTCCAAACGCCCCCAATCCACAGGGCAGGCACAGAAGAGATAACAAAAGCGGTAGACCAAATCTTCTTTTTAAGCTATTGCATAGCTTCTATCGCGGGCCTTGAGCGTGGAGACCGAATCTAGAAATTCCGTAACGAAAATAACCTGCCACCCCTCACTATTTTCAACTCTATCACAACCATGTAGAGTGTAAAATTCCATAAGTAAATTTAATATCGCAGTCTTGTAAGAATACAATATGTAAGAGGATATGAGCTGAATGTAAAACGATAAAAGGTCGAAATTACCGTGTATTTAAAAATTGTTCCAGTCAGTGAAACGAATCGAAATGTCAAACGCGCGCAGTTGATGAGAATGTCTCCGTGGCGGGATGACGTGATTCTAAGTTTGAATAAAAAAAAAAAAAATTTATTATTTTATATCTGTTTAAAGAGGTTATAAATATTAGAATTGCCTGCTTAGAGTTTCGGCGTTAGGGCACGAGTGAAATTTGGACAATACAAAAAATATAAAATAAATAAATAATTATAATTACATAAGTTGATAAAAAATGCTATGCAATAGCTTTACCGCGGCAGTCTCCGAGTGCCACACGTCTTTTTTTTGTTTCGCGGAGAAAGTGCGCTATCACAACCGGCCGGCCTACGTAGGGGGTGACCGAACGGTTACGTGGGGGTCACCGTGCCTTACGACCCGGCGTGGAGTCTTTCGGAGAGATGGAAAACGTCGGGCGACCGTCGGGCCGAGTCTCTAACCTATGTACACACCGAACGGTATACCAACTAAAACTCCGCGGTGGCCTTCTTGGACGCATTAGGGACGGCTGCGGGTTTCCTCGGACGAAAAGTGTCGAAGTTGTCGTCCGCAACCGCCCATGCGCGGTGCCGCCTCGTGCGACCCGTCTCCTTTTGTGTGTGTGTGTGTGTGGGGGGGGGGGGGGGGGGGTTGTAGCATGGCAGGTAGCCTCACGCTGCCGTCCATCACAAGCCTGAGCGATTATTCACAGAATATACATAAGAATTTAGAAATATGTTTTCGAATAGAATTACATTGGTCGGCTCTATCTAAATTCTATAACGGGATATTGTTTCAAACTAAGGCTTCAATGAACTGGCAATAATCTGCTTGCATAAAATATTGTTTAGGTACTTACCACGTTTATTTCAATTTCTTTTCTGTATGTAGCCCAACTGTCGTTCAGGATTGCAGCAGCATTTATAACAACGTATTCGTTGTTTTTGTCACTTAGTACTGATTTGTAGCTTGATATTAGCTGCGCCTCATTTGTAACGTCGCATTTCATGAACTCCACTTTGCCTTCACCATGTTTGGCGTTCAATTCATTTTTAAGTGCAACTGCGTTCTTTTCATCGATGTCTATAATAAATACACGCTGAAAGCAGACGGTAAAATCACACTTTCAATTACCTATAATAATACACACAGAATATGGAGTTTCTTAATGCTTCACGTATTCTTATTTCAAAATATTATCCTCTTGGTAGCTAGCTTAGCTTTCAAGTAGGGTTTGCATAACCGGTTGCAATTTCCGGTACTTTGCACTCACAGAACCGGAAATTCCCGGCTTTTCGGTACTTTTGTTTTTTTAGATAAAAACTTTTTAACGAAAATAATCCGACTTAAAAACCACTACAAACCAAAAAAATAATTCAACTTGATATTCGCTTAGTATGTACGTAGGTATATTTGGAGTCGGTGCTTAATTTAAATTGAACAATGCTTTCGTAAATTTGATCTTGTATTTCCTTGGCTTAGCTGGCAATTTAAGTTAGACATCGACTCCAAATATACGTTTATACTAAGCGAATATAAAGTTGAATTATTTTTTGGTTTGCAGTGGTTTTGAAGTCGGTTTGTTTGATTTGTAGTGGTTTTGAAGTCGGTTTATTTTTGTTAAAAAGTTTTTATTTATTGCTCCTTTGTTAGTTAATTATGGAATGGTGTAAACAATACATCATAGATATACGATTGCAGCTTTCGCGAGTCATTTGCAGTTAGTTATGGAAAAGTTCCATTGTGTATCTCCGAAGATCTTCATCAGATCGTCATAAATTATACACTAAAACCTTCCGTGAAAAACATAAATTTCAATATCGAAAACCACATCCAAATCGGAACAGTAGTTTTTGAGAAACGTGCGGCAATACAAATTTACATACATACATTCAAACATACAAACATACATACAAACATACGTACATACATACAAACATACATACATACAGATCTTATACAGAACCACCTTTTTGAAGTCGTTTAAAAATACCAAAATAATGGTTGAGTTGCCGGTCATAATGGAATTGAATAGCGATGGCAAAAGCCGAAGATGATGATGACGTCCAGTGTTTTCGGCGGTTATTACTTACAAACATCCAATTACCCAAACCTCCACTGGTGGACAAATTGACACTTCCGAATTTATGTATTAGTAAGATAATCTTTACCCATTATGATGTGCTTTAAACACTCGACACACTGCAATTACGAAATGAGTGTGGAGTAAAGTATAAAAGTGACATTAAACCGCATTATAAACATCTTTATGAAACAGAGAATATATTATACCTTTGCGCCTTCATCAAGAGCAATTCTAACTATATTGGACCCGATGCCTCTGGCGGCACCGGTGATCAAAACTACTTTGTCTTTCCACTCGTAAACCATTGTTGACTGAAAATATTAAATAATAACTTGGAAACTAGTGCGCCACGAAATATGTTCTATTTCGTTAGAATTATCTTATCATGAAACAGTATCAAAGTTCATGATGTGATATAAAGCTAGGTTTAGACTACTACTTTACTTGCCGCTATATACCTATTGGGCAAGTGGTTCCGGATGCGTTAACCCTAGTGAAAATATTTCTTAAAGAACACGCGTTTGCCAATGACCAGCAAGTTTAGTACGGCAAGTTTTAGCCCCGCTGTTTATGTTGTACGACAAATAATTAATGCTTGCAATTGTTTTTATAAAACTGAGGGACCAGCCGAGGAAACCTGTTCTTGATTTTCCCGTATATTCAAATATAAATGCTCTTTAGCCAGATTCGCAACCGCAACCTCCACGTGGACACCAACATGCCGACCATCAGGCACTTTATGCATATGGCCAGCAGACGCTACTTCGATCGGGCGGTAAACCACCCAAACACGCTTATCCGTAAAGCGTCTATATATACTTCATTTGATCGCGCAAAATGGAGACGACCGCATTCAGTACTGTCAGATCCAGAGGACGAAATCACTCTGGCCATTCGCGAAAAGATCCAGCATCAAAAGCTCACACACTCCACAAGACCGCTGTACCGTCCTCGCCGTCGAGGACCTCGTCGCGTTCCCCGTCACCCTGACCTCTCTTAGCAGTTCTGGTCCGCGTGCCGAAGACTACTAGATACGATACCACTAAATAGGATTAGGTTAAAATCCATCTTCCCCAAACGCTGATGTCTTATCCTCTCAGTGGCCGCCCTGAGCCGAGGTTCGTGACCCGTTAATGGGTCGCCCTCAGCGTGGTCGCTTAAATTTTAAGGGTTGCGAGCGCCTTCTGCACCCGCCCAAAAGACTGGTGTTCTTTCATAAGCCGACCCTCGTCAGGCCAGAAAGAGTAATGTCAAGGACAAAAAACAAGATTGTAATATACATTATAATTCTCAACAGAACAACGCGTGCTGATTTACGAAACCGTAGTTTCGTGGTCTCATCCATCCCGGCCCGTACCAAAAGGTTCGGAAATTCATACTTTTGCCCTACCATTAAGCTGTGGAACGGTTTGCCGGCACACGTGTTCCTTCCGTCTCACAACATGGGCTCCTTCAAGCGGAGCGTGAAGAAGCAATTAGCAGGCCGGCATAATTGTGCCGACCGTTAAGGGATATCTTGTCCCTTGTTGGTCGATTTTTTTTTGGACTTCACTTCGCTTAACATCAGGTGCAGTGAAGTCACTTTGCCGAGCTCAAAATGCATTACGCCTTTAAACACTACAATTCCAACCAGAACCTTGAATTATAAAGCACTGTGTGCCATTTCATAGTCTTCTGTGCTCGTCATCCTGAGAAATAAAAGGTTTAGTCTCATAATGCCCAGCAATTCCAGTACCCATATTTTTTTTACAACTCCAATACACTGGTGCATGCATACTGCTGCTTGGCTGCGAGATTAGAAATAGCAGTAATACTACCAAATTATGATACCTATGGCAGTATGGTCTTTCACATTATTTGGTTCCTTATGGTACGAGAAAACAAATATAGATAACGCCAACTGCAATCCTTACTTGCTGAGCAACTTAAACCTTTAAATACAAGCAAAATAGTCGCTGGAAATAAATTCAGTAAAATAAAGTCCTGCAAGCTTCTAAACTAACAAAAGCCAGCTTGCCCAAATTGCACTCTTCAAATTTCTTGCGGAAATCGAATTACACAAGTTTTCTTGCTATTGTAAACTTAGCTTACTGGATTGTGATATCACCTATCTCCAATGTCGTAATTCCTACCTCGTTATCTTGACAGAAAAATAGGCCTTGATAAAATTTCATAAAGATGTATCGGTGTGAATCGATAAGATTTAGTAGTGGTAATTAATTCAGTATCGTAACATAGATAATTAATAACAACGATACCAGTAACGATCGATTATATAAACATAAACCATAAACCATCCTAATTTTACAGTAATACTATTGCTTTTATATATGAATATGCTGTAATTTATTATAGTAGGTGGAGTTCCCAAAGTTGTCTTGATTCAATATTTTGACTCTTCAAGCCCCGCGATGGACGCTGGCATCCATAAATCCGGATACATCTATATAAATATAAGCGGGGCTTGACGGGTTAAGGGCACTTCTAAGTTGTTAAATGAAATTACTCGTACGAATCAGGTCTATTCAGTCAGGTCTATAAAATGATGAACCCTAAACCACGATATATATATTTTTTTATTTATAAAGACAATGAGTTTAAAGGCGGACTTAATGCCGAAGGCATTTTCTACCAGTCATCCTTTGGGTGGTGCAGAGACAAAACAAGGTAGGTGTACACAACGTGAGAAAGTAGTGGACAAAACATTAAAATAATAAAGACTAATAGCCTTACTAATAAAAAAATGTTACTCATACGTTTAACATGTGAATAGTTACACAGTGTATAACGTCTGTATAAGAGTTACACAGGGTTAACACAACATCGCTACTAATAAACGCAAAGACAAGCTTGTGTAACTCGCTGGAGTTGTGCGGTCAATGGCCTTATACGGTTGTCCCGTTTGGGCCGAGTCCCTGAATTCTCGCAGCGTCGCACTACTACGCAAGCCGCAGCGTATGGTGGCGCAGCGACTCATCAGGGGCTACCGCACAGTCTCCCACGAGGCGGCCAGCGTTTTGGCCGGGACTCTGCCATGGGAATTGGATGCCAAATACCTCTCGTCAGTATTCTTCTGGCGTGAGGAGGCATCCCGACTCGGGCGGAGACTGGCCTCGAGGGAGGTCAAGGTCCAATTGGCCTCCATCCGCAGCGCCGCCGTGGAGGAGTGGCATACCAGGCTGGAGAGCCCGAGTGCGGGTTTGAGGACTGTCGCAACAGTGCGACCTGTCTTCTTGCGCTGGCTAGACAGGCGCCACGGTGCGCCGACATTCCGTCTGACACAGGTACTGACGGGCCACGGATGTTTCGGCTCGTTCCTGTGTCGGATCGGAAAAGAAGAGTCCGCCGTGTGCCACCACTGTGGCAACGGTCGCGAGGATTCGGTCCAACACACTCTCGAGGAGTGCCCAGCCTGGGATCTACAACGCAGCGCTCTTAGAGCAGTCGTCGGAGGAGACCTCTCGCTGCCGGCCGTGGTGTCTGCCATGGTCGGTGGCTGGAGGTCTTGGCGAGCGATGGTCTCCTTCTGCGAGTGCGTCATCTCGCGGAAGGAGAGCGCCGGGCGGGAACGTGAGCAGAACGATCCCGCCCGTAGCCAGAGGAGACGTAGGAGGCGCCTCGTGCCCTGTGGTCCGGGGGCATATAGAGAGTTCCGCCACGGCATTCCCTGCCTGTCGTAAGAGGCGACTAAATGGGGCTTCGAGAGAGTCGCGGGGCGAGCAGCGGGGGGCTGCTCAGTCCAATTTAAGCGACTCCGAGGTGGTTGACAATGCGGGTGGTTGGTCTCCCGCTGTCGTAGACGCAAAAGCGTGATCCAGAGTTCGGAGGCTTCTCAGCCTCCTCATTTAGAGAGGGGCCGCAATGCGGCATAGCGTAGGGGCGGTTCCGTGCAGCTATCTTCGTGCAACAAGATACCCCGGGGCCGTCCCCTAAGCGCCGAAGAAGGCCACCGCGGGTTTTGGTTGGTATGCCAGTGTAGGGTGTATATAGTGCTAGGGACTCGGTCCAATGTTCACTCGGATGATGCTATACTCCCGAGTGTCGACATTGGGCTGTAAGACTGTGTGAAACCAACATAACCGTTCCACTCACCCCCCAGTGGTGGTAGCGATAATGCGTTTTTCCCCGCGAAAAAAAAAAAAAAAAGCTTGTGTAACTACTCACGCTGTATACGGCAAATACGCTGGCAACCTTTTACGAAGTACGTTCAAAAACTTCTGCTCGTAACTTTGTTTTACTAATTTAATTGAAATTCATAGTTTATTTAACATTTTAGTAACTTTAATAAATACGAAATATATATTTTTTGTAAAATATCTATATATATTAATGAAATGTACAAAAACTTGACTAATGGTTGTAATTTTAAATATAAGTTATAATTCGTACTCATAGTTTTCGAACGCTTCCTCATCGGCAACAACATAAGCTTAATTTAATTTTTTAATGAGTGACGTGTGAAAGTATTTCGTTTCGGCAATTTATTTGCGATTGATTAAATAATTAACTTATTAAGGTTTAAAAAATGGAGTGCACTGAATGTGCATCGATAGTGATGCCGCCTAATCCTAAAAGAAAACGTTCTCCTTTAAGAAAGAAAACTTATCATCCAGGAAATCAAAGAAAAATAAAATGCTACAAAAATAGATTTAATCCATTTAGGATTAAATCTATTTTTGTAGCAATTTATTTTTCTTTGATTTCCTTGTCTGTCCTCATTATCAAGCTTATTATAACGAAATTTAAATAATTCATTGCTAAATAAAAATTAATCTCGCACAACTCCACCTCCATCATCTACAAGTGACAACCTCTCAATCAGCTGAAGCTTATTAGCTTCAGCTGATATATAGTATAGTATATATAGTCGCCATTTTGAATCTACGCAACCTTAATACAAGGGTACAAGCGTGTGTAGAGCTTGTGTAAGTTTACATAGTAATTTCAATCTCTTACTACACCTGTATACAGGCCTTCTGTCAAAAAAAGTTTTATTAGTTTTTGTTACACAGTGGTTATAGTACTTGTATACACTGTGTCGATTTTTTTATTAGTAAGACTGTAATAATATATTGTTAGCTGTCAATTATTTGTTAACTGTCAATTTATTTATTGAGGGTAGTAACCAAATCCCCACCGACCAAATCCCTATAAAAGGAGTGGCAAGCTGTCTGAAAGAGCATTCTGTTGCGAGACGTGCACGCGTGAACATCAACTTGGGAATTTAGTATTCTGGTAAGATTTTGAGACCTTCTCTTTGAAAGTTATTTCTATTAAGTGCAATTTATGGTTTTCGTTAACAATTTAGTATTTGTTAACCATTGTTGATTATTTTTTTTAAAGTAAATTTAATTAGAATCCTAACATCAGAAGTGGGATAGACAATGCCCACAGAAATAGATTATGTTCAGTACTTATGTACGCTATGTGGAATACGTACATGGTACGATGGAAATATTTGCATACCCGCAATTTACGCGAAGAAAAATAAATTGCACTGAGAAATATCGGGATAAGAACTAGTCTGCAATGTGAATAAAAGTAGTCGTGCGGTGTACAACATAGCCATCGCATATATGTTTGTGATGACGTCATGTGTATACGACTTCGAATGAACAAGTGTTTACGTGTACCACGATTGAACTGTTCGTGCTCAAGCGTTGTTTTTGGTGTTCAAACGTTCCTGTTGGTGTGCAAACGTTCCTGTTGGTGTGCAAACGTTCCTGTTGGTGTGCAAACGTTCCTGTTGGTGTGCAAACGTTCCTGTTGGTGTGCAAACGTTCCTGTTGGTGTTCAAACGTTCCTGTGGTGCTCGAGCGTTCCGGTGGATGTGCAGCGTATGGTGTATCGCGGTTGGTGTCCTGGGCAAAGTGAGCGGGGTGTCAACTGGCGGTTGAAGCAAACTGCTCCATCACAGAGAATTTTCATCGGTGACTGTAAAGGAAGATTGGTATCGTATGACCCATAACCCCTCTTTGAGGGTTCTGGTTTCTTTTATTTCTTGGTAATCTGTACAAATATTGAGATCTTGTATGTCAGGGCATGTGCAGACATGAATTAACGAGCAATTCGTGGTTATTGTTGGTACAGAGCAGTCCCTAAACTTAAGTACTTGGAGAATTAAAAATACCTGTTGTAGTAAACAGTGACTGTACATGGCCTTGGTCGACAAAACAAGTGATCTTGGTGCATAGTGTTCGGTCTGAAGGATAATTCACCACTTTTGGATGATGCGAGTGGATTTACTTGTTGTAATAATGAGATGGCTGTTCAGAAAGTTTAACGCCAGATTTTATTTAAGGTCAGAATAGGCCGAACGGTGTGTTGATGTGATTTTCTTTGATTGCAGAGAAGTTCGCCCAATGTATTTAACGGTCCTGTAAAATAAGGCCTCTAAAAACCATATGTGGGAAGGCTTTTTCAGATCATCAATGGAACCCTACTTAACGGAATCGCAGGAGTTTGTGAAGATATGCGCTATGGATTGTTGTATTTTCAGGGCGAACCAAAACAAAACTCTTGTAAGGCCTAGTGTGGCATAGAGTTGGATGGGAATAGACTTGACCGACTAGGCATGCAATGCCTGAATAGCTCCAACATAAGCCATCGAAAAGTTTGTTTCGTGTAAGTCCTTGTGTGGCATCGACATACTTTTGTTTCGTGTAAGACCTGGCGTGGCATCGATATGTATGTTTCGTGTAAGTCCTTGTGTGGCATCGACATACTTTTGCTTCGTATAAGACCTAGTGTGGCATCGATAAGTTTGTTTCGTGTAAGACCTCGTGTGGCATCGAGATACTTTTGGTTCGTGTAAGTCCTTGTGTGGCATCGACACACTTTTGTTTCGTGTAAGACCTCTTGTGGCATCGAGATACTTTATTTCATGTAAGATCTTGTGTTGAGACGTTTCCGTTTTGTATCAACTGAAGATGCGACTATAATTAGAGCCCGTACCCGAAGCAAAGAACAATCTTTGCGATATAGATCCTCAGATATTCGGAGATAGCATCGGCGACTCTAATACTTCAGGAGGTGATGGCGGAAGGGCGTTTTGGGGGTGCTGTCTATTTTGTAAAAAAACGTGATCGGGGACGATCACATTGTCAGGAGAGGCCGTGTTAGCTGTCAATTATTTGTTAGCTGTCAATTTATTTATTGAGGGTAGTAACCAAATCCCCACCGACCAAATCCCTGTAAAAGGAGTGGCAAGCTGTCTGAAAGAGCATTCTGTTGCGAGACGTGCACGCGTGAACATCAACTTGGGAATTTAGTATTCTGGTAAGATTTTGAGACCTTCTCTTTGAAAGTTATTTCTATTAAGTGCAACTTATGGTTTTCGTTAACAATTTAGTATTTGTTAACCATTGTTGAATTTTTTTTTTAAAGTAAATTTAATTAGAATCCTAACAATATATAAACATGATACATACATAATATTATAAAATAACAAATGAAAAAGAAAAAAACCAAGTATAGTGGTATCTAACATAAATATAGATATCATATACATACATACATACATACATATATTAAATACTATAGTAGCTGCCCTGTTGAGAAGATTCTGCCAAACTATCAAGGAGCATTCTCCGAACCCTTGTTTTAAAACCAGCCCGCGTAGTGATGGATCTTATTTCAGAAGGGAGCGCGTTCCACAGAAGAATGGACTGAACGTGGAAAGAAGAGTGGATGAAATCAGAGGTATGTGGAGGACATTTAAGGAGAATTTTATATTATGATTTTTTGTAGATGTCAATGGCCATGTAGTGCCTGGTTAATTATTTTATAGAATTCTGAAAAAGAAACAGTCGAAGGCGGGACTCGAACCCACGACCTTCGGCGTACCGTGCCGGTGCTTTTCCAATTGAGCCACTCCGACCCCGCCATCGATTGCCAATCGGAGGTCGTGGTTTCGAGTCCCGTCTTTGACTGTTTCTTTTTCAGGATTCTATAAAATCATTTAAGGAGAAGATTATTTGAGGAGGGAAGATTCTTGTTGTGGTTACCACGGAGGTACTGGAAGTGGAGAGATAGATAGGAAGGTTGAGAAGGAGATTTGAGAAGCGAAAATAGTGTAGAGAGAGTACGCCATTTTCGTCGCTCACGAATTGGTAACCACTTCAGTTGAGAGCGATAGATCGAGACGTGATCGTATTTGCGAAGATTGAAAATGAATCGAATGCAGTTATTGAGAAGACGGTAGAGTTTATTGAGTTGATCTGCATTCAGGTCCAAAAAACACACATCACCATAGTCGAATTACGGAAGGATTAAGGCTTGCACTAGCATTGTCTTAGTCTTTGTTGGGAGAACATTTTTAAAGCGGTAGAGAGCACGAAGAGAACCGGTGACTTTCCGACTAACAAAAGTTACCTGAGTCTGCCAGTTCAGGTTGGAGTCGATGTGAATGCCAAGGTTCTTAACAGAGGTGCACCAAGGGATGACGGTTCCGTTAAAAATGACTGCTGGACAAGTCATTAGGTCCACTCTGCTCATCAACTTGAGCTGCCTACAACAATGGCTTGACATTTAGTTGGATTAACAGTTAGTCCGAAACAGTCAGACCAACTTTTAATGTGAGCCAGATCCTTATTCACCTTATCTATTACCTCGGGCAAACAATCGACCCCCCCTGAGAATAAATCTGCAGGTCATCGGCATAGAGATGATACGCACACTGAAGGTTTAGGGTAATGATGTTATAATAAATATTATTAGAAACTGCAACGGTTATGATTTAAATAAAAATATGTACCACTGACTTTACAGAAATACTTTCACAATAAATATCACCAAGCGAACGACCGGCACGAAGGCAATGACCAACTCACTCGAACTATCAAACGTTCTATGCTTTTATAGCAAAAATTATAGATCATGTCATTAATACCCGCACAAAAAATATTTTTGCCCTAACACGGCCTTTCCTGACAACGTGATCGTCCTCGATCACACACTTTTTTTTTTAGTCTCTCCAACGGCACAGCTATCAAAAAATTGCTAAACTGTGTACAATCCAAACGATTCTCAATAAACAGAGGCGAATGATGAGCCTCGTGACGGCAGCAGTAAATAAGGACTGCAGCGCCCACGAGAGTTCCTTCAGGGGCGGATTGACTCATCACCCAAAACATTTTAACTTTAGTTACCCATTGTAACACAATCAAGCAATTTCGAATCAGTAATGGTTGAGTTATGGAACCCAATCATTTCTGAAACAAGAACGTCTAGCAACCACTAGCAGGGTCTCAGAGAACAGCAGCAATATCATAAACAGTGCCACATTCGGAGCACGAGATAGCCACAATGTCGGGACTATAAAAAATCGTACTACCACAAACTAGAGACTGCCACAATGTCGGGGCACAAGATAGCCACAATGTCGGGGCTACGAAAATCGTACTGCCACAAACCACAATGTCGTGACAAAGTGCCACAATGTCGGGGCACGAGATAGCCACAATGTCGGGGCACGAGATAGCCACAATGTCGGGGCACGAGATAGCCACAATGTCGGGGCTATGATAAGGCTACTCCAACTGGAGAGCGCCATTCCGCAGCGCTTAAAGCGCACCGTTTCGTAGTGCCAAAAGCGCACCGTTCCGTAGCGCCAGAACCGCACCGTTCCGTAGCGCAAAAAGCGCAAACAATTCCGCAGGCAAAAAATTCCGCAGCGCAAAAGCGCAAACAATTCCGCAGCGCAAGAAGCGCATAATTCCGCAGCGTAAAAGCGCAAACAATTCCGCAGCGCAAGAAGCGCATAATTCCGCAACGCATAGAGCGCATAATTCCGCAGCGCATAGAGCGCATAATTCCGCAGCGCAAAAGCGCAAACAATTCCGCAGCGCAAGAAGCGCATAATTCCGCAGCGCATAGAGCGCATAATTCCGCAGCGCTTGAATGCACTGTTCCGTGGTGCATAGAGTACTGCCTGATCGGACCGCGTCTGTCCGCAGTTTGAACAGCACGTATCTACACATCCTAGTGCGCTACCCCGCACCGGGCACACACCAAACGGATCTCCGGTTTTTGTAAGCACAGAAAAACAATAACACACCGTTCGGCCTATTCTGACCTTTGATTAAGACTCGTATGAAACTCTCCGAATAGCCATTAATTTTTATCGCTACAACAAAAACTCCATTCGCGAAGTGGCCTGGACATTACGTCCAGTAGCCACCACATGGCAAAACGAGATCCCAACATTTGCGGGTATCACGGAGAAATAAAGGAAAGCATAACCCTCAAGCAAGAATTATAAATCATACGATACCACACTTCATATACAGTCCCCGATCCTCTGCAATGGAGCCGCTAGCATCTAGCGCTAGTTGACACACGCGCAGTCATCCTGTCCGGGTCACCTCGGAACAGCTTCCAAGCTATACGCGGCACGCGTACAGAAACATTTGAGCACCAACAGTTCGATCACGGTGCCCGTAAACACTTCTTCATTCGAAGTCATGTACACATAACGATCTCCACAGTAGCATTGGTATTTAGCATACCCCATAGCATAGCTATGTAATGAACACAATCCACATGAATGGGCATCGATTACACATCTCACTTCTGATATTAGAAACTGCAACGGGTATGATTTAAATAAAAATATGTACCACTGACTTTACAGAAATACTTTCACAATAAATATCACCAAGCGAACGACCGGCACGAAGGCAATGACCAACTCACTCGAACTATCAAACGTTCTATGCTTTTATAGCAAAAATTATAGATCATGTCATTAATACCCGCACAAAAAATATTTTGCCCTAACAATATAGAAAATAACTAAGGAGATAATATGCCGCCTTGAGGGACACCACAACTGATGTCACACCAATTAGATGAGGATACATCAATGCGCACCGACTGCTGTCGCCCTTGAAGATCGGATGAAAACCATTCAAGTGCCACAGGAGAAACCAAAAGATGGGAGAGGATCGCTAGAAGGATGTCGTGATTGACGGTATTAAAAGCGTTTGAGAAATCAACTAAAGCTAGTACAGTGACTAGTATCTTCCATACCCGCCCTAATATCGCCAGTCACTTTAAGGAGCGCGGAAACGGTGCAGGCCCAGGTCTGAAGCCAGATTGCAAAGGGCTCAAGAGGCTATTTAGATGCACATGGTCAGACAACTTCATGTGTACACAGGCCTCAAGCACCTTGGAGAGGAAAGGAAGGATAGAAATAGGCCGAAAATGGTTCATATATTGAAATGGATATATTGAAATGGGACCACTTCGCGACCCTTATTTACACGGCGTGAGTGTGTGTGTATAAATAATAATTGATTTAGTATTTATAGTCCTCATACAAAACAAATAACTCAGAGATCGTAATGTGGGCGATATACAATACTTACATGTTTTGGAGTATGTCGGCTGATATGAATTAAGATTTTTTGTACGCTATTGTATTTATTAATAAAAAAAAAAATAGTACAAGAAATCACAAGACCAAAGGGTATATAAATATATACTTACTTCCTAAATATATTTGCGAAGAGTGCTATAGTTATTATATTTAAAAATTTCATAGAGGGCATAAAATTGAGTTTTACGTAACTTTAGCCCTTATGTAATTATTAACAAAGAGGTTTTATACCAAGAGGACTTCATCGCGTGCACATAGTTGAGACAGAACGATAAGGCGGTTTGCGGCTTTAAATTTTTTTTTTTTATTCGGACACGGCAAAGTCACTGCACCTCACCTGATGGTAAGCGCGATGCCGTCCAGAATATAGAATATCGAATGGCAGCAGATGGTTATCTCATGCCATTCGACACAATCATGCCGACCTA
Source organism: Lapara coniferarum (assembly GCA_949316025.1). Taxonomy (NCBI): domain Eukaryota; kingdom Metazoa; phylum Arthropoda; class Insecta; order Lepidoptera; family Sphingidae; genus Lapara; species Lapara coniferarum. The sequence goes on along the minus strand of OX438919.1, from coordinate 39,748,749 downwards.
CTGAGCTGCTTCTTCACGCTACGTCGGAAGGACCCAGGATTATAGGAAGGAGGGAACACGTGCGCCGGGAAACTATTCCAAAGCTTGATAGTACGGTAAATAAAGGATTTGGCGAACCTATTGGTTCGGGCCGAGATGGTTTTAACCATCAAGCTGTGGCTTCGGATGCCAGCACGCGTGGTTCTGCTGAGGAAAGGAGAGGAGGGGATCAGATTAAACAATTCTTCAGAGCATTCGCCATGATACAGACGGTAGAACACGCTTAGAGAAGCGACATCCCTTCGTAATTATAGCGACTCCAAGTTGCTCGTTACGTCTGCATCATCCACAATGCGGATGGCCCGCCACTGCAATCCATCCAAGGCATCAAGCAAGTATTGGGCGGAACCGTCCCAGAGGTGCGAATAGTATTCCATACCCGGCCGTACCTGTGCTTTATACAAGCGGTAGATTTGACTGGTCGTGAAAAACCGACGCAACTTGTTCAGGATTCCAAATCTGCGTGATGTGGCAGATATAACGCCTTCGATGTGATTCCTTGGATTCAGATCACAGCGGATATCCATACCAAGGATATTCAGGTCATTCCGCAATAGGAGTGGAACACCCTGAAGATTGGGGAGAGGAGAAAACGGGGATCTTTTGCACGTGAACGCACACACCTGCGTTTTCTTGGCATTGAACTCAACCAGGTTCATGGAACCCCACGTGGAAATGAGATCCAGAGTCCGGTTGAGCTCAATGACAAGATCATTGCGCCTCATCACAGTGTCCACCCGCAAACCAGGGGCTCATGGTAGTATCGCCCATGAACCGTGCTGTCGTCTGCATAACAATGAATGTTGCCAAGCGATAACAAATCATTGATATGCAGAAGAAACAAGGTGGGCGACAGCACCGAGCCCTGTGGAACCCCGGCATTTACTGTCATGAGCTTCGAAGCGTGCCCATCAACGGCGACACGTATTCTACGCTCATGCAGAAAGCCAGAAATCCACGCACACAAGTTGTCGGGCAAACCATATGCCGGCAGCTTGGAAAGGAGACCACGGTGCCAGACCCTATCAAAAGCCTTAGGTATGTCGAGGCTGACAGCTAGAGCCTCGCCATGCCTGTCAATCGCCTCCCCCCAGCGATGCATGACGTAAGCTAGAAGGTCACCCGTTGATCGGTTCTGACGAAATCCGTATTGTCTGTCGCCGATCAACGAGTGATTCTCCAGGTAGCGGGTCAAGTGCGTGTTTATTAGCCGCTCCATGACTTTGCATAACACTGAGGTTATAGCGATTGGGCGGTAGTTGGTAAGGTCTGTCCGATCACCTTTTTTGGGGATCGGTTGCACATTGGCTTCCCTCCAAGATTCAGGCACTATACCTGAGAGGTAGGATGCACGGTAGAGGCGTGTCAGTGCAGGAGACAACTCCGCTGCACATCCTCTCAATACCAACGCCGGTATGCCGTCCGGACCACTGGCTTTACGAACATCGAGAGACCGCAGCTCACGCCGCACATCGCACTGCCTGATGCGAATATCAGGCACTGTGAACCCGCAATCAGGCAGCACCGGCGGCGGCTGAGAGCCACAGTCTTTGAGACGGGAGTTAGCCGCATAGAGATTTGCCAATAGAGTGGCTTTCTCCTGCGGCTTGTGTGCCAGCGATCCATCTGGATGCCTTAGCGGCGGCAGTGATAGACGGCAGAAGTTAGACTGAACGGCCTTGGCCAGACTCCAATAAGCACGGCTGCTCTCCGGATGGCTGGCCAAAGCACGCCCAATCCTACATATCCGCGTGGCATCTGATCTAACATAGGCCTTCTTGCAGGCCTTGGCGGGACGGTTATAAACTGCTTTGAGGGAATCAATATTAGGTTCCTTCATTGCGCGACCCCTGATCCAAGCGCGATATGCCGCCTTTTTTTCACCAACAGCATAGGTCCAAGCGCGATTAAACCAGGAGCGTCCACGGCCCTTACTAGCGACCTCAGAGGAAGGAATGTAATATTCCATTCCTAACCTGGCCTCGCCAGCAATAGCGTCGGCACTCGCCGAAGGATATTTCCCTCGAAACAGCGCTGCCGCCAAGGGATGGATGCGAAATATTCTCGCATACCATCCCAATCTGCCGACGAGTAATGCCAGACCCTTCGCTTAACCTGCACTGGACGTGAAGGTGAAGCGAAACGTATTGACGTCCCAACCAGGCAGTGATCAGAAGTGCCCAGAGGGGCACTAAAGGTCACTCGGTACCCGGTCGGGTAAGTCATCAGCAGAAAGTCCAGCAGTGAAGGCGCATGACTTGCCACATCCTGGATCCTGGTAGGCTGGCTCACCAGTTGTGTCAAGTCATGTGTCAGAGCGAATGCATGGGCAGCTCTGCCAGCATGATTAGTCCTGGAGGATCCCAGCCACAGAGCGTGGTGCGCGTTGAAATCCCTCAAAACCACCATCTCCGCTGACGGAAACTGCACCTGCGCGTCATCCGCTGCCAGCCTAGGTACCTAAACAGCCGAGTCGTCTCATCGTCCCCGTGGTGTGACCTGTAAAGGCACACGTAGATACGGCTCATGGAGCCAAGATCCACGTGCACCCACAAAGTGGAAAAGGAAGGGTCCTCCATGCAGCGCAGACGGCGACAACAGACGTCCTATCGAACATACAAACATACCCCGGCCTTAGGCTTGAAGTTTTCTTCAAGCGAATAGCCGGGGTACAGCAGGTATGAATTATCGTCCGGACGGCGAATCTGTGTCTCCGTCACCGTCAAGAAGAGCAAAGCAGGCCGGGCCGTCTCAAGGTTGTGGCTACGGCATTAAGGTTGGTATGGAGTCCGCGGATGTTGGTGAATTCCATAGTGAAAGCGGTGGTGGGGTTGTGCACCGCTGTAGGACCTGCTTTCTTTGTAGGCACTGTCATGAAGGGGGATGGGATGCGTGAAGAAGCATTGGGAAGCCTGTAAATGGGCACTCAGTGGGCCAAACGGGCACCAGAACACGAGAGCCAGGAATAGGTGAACTGATCCCCCGGACGGAAGGGCCCGTACCCTCCCGGGATGGGCCGCCGGGACCCCACATCCGGTCACCAACCGGCACGACGGACCCACCCAAGATTATGCGCGGTATGGTGAGGCAGCCTCTCGAGGTGGTTAGGCACGATTGGGCCCCTGTACTATACCACGGGCGGCCAGCGGGTCAACCGTTTCTACACGTCTCCCTGGTCGGCGGATCAATACGCCTCCCCCGACTGTAATCCGGAATTACCCACACGGAACAACCTCATACTCAATTACAGGCTCCGCGAGAAACCGGGAGAGCACAGGCTGATCCCGTAACGCGGCCCCCTTGCGGGGGTCACTATGGCGGTCTTTTCGCCGTGTGCACGGTGGTCGCTACTCGGGCGGATGCAAGCATCCTACAACCACGGACTGTGTCACTCATTTGGCACTACCCAAGGGTCACGTGTAGGGAAACTAGAGTATGAGCCTACGGACGCGTGTGACATTAACCCGCGAAATTAATACATTATTAATTATTTCTTTCTAAAATAAGTCTTTCAACTGGTGGTAGGTCTCTCATATTATGTAAGTCCGTCTAGGTGGGAACCACCGCAATGTCTGTTTCTACCGCCAAGCAGCAGTGTGCATGCACTGTTGTGTTTCGGTTTAAAGGACATTGTGCGACTACTAAACACAATGAGACTTAACACCTTATGTCTTAGGATGATGAGCGCAGTAGAATGCCGTATAGTACTTTGTAACTCAAGGTGCTGGATAGTGTTGCTACTGTTTATGGGTGGTCGTATTGCTTACCATCAGGTGAAAGGCATGGTCGTCTCGTCATTCAATGCAATAAAAAAAAAGACGTGTGGCACTCGGAGACTGCCGCGGTAAAGCTATTGCATAAATTCTAATATTTATAACCTCTTTGAACAAATCCTACTAATATTATAAAGGCGTAAATGTAAGAATGTAGGTATGGATGTTTGGATGTTTGGATGTATGGATGTTTGTTACTCTTTCACGCAAAAACTACTGAACGGATTTCGATGAAATTTGGTGCGCGGGTAGATCATGTCCTGGATTAACACATAGGCTACTTTTTATCCCGGGAAAATATAAAGCGGGACTTTTATCCCGGAAAAACTTTTTAAAGCGGGCGGAGCCGCGGGCAAAAGCTAGTATAAAATAAAATATTCATCGATAGATGGCAAAACTAAAAAAAATATGAAAGACGGGCTCAATGGACTAGTATCCAGAGGGGCTACTGCGAAAAACGAAATCCGAAACGTCGGTCCGAAACGAAGAAACGACGAACTTAGGATTTAACCTTACTACCAAATTACTTTGGATCCGTCACCGTTGAACGAAGGTCTCACGCAGTTTGCGACGCTTCCGACTTCGTTCAACACTTTCGTCACGCAACAACTCTTTATAAAGAAGGATCCGTAACACTTCGTAGTAAGAAAACGTGCGATCCGTCACCCGAAACTACGGATTTCGGTTTTCGCAGTAGCCCCTCAGAGCCGTAATCTATACTAATATTATAAAGCTGAAGAGTTTGTTTGTTTGTTTGTTTGAATGCGCTAATCTCAGGAACTACAGAACCTTTTATCGTTTATCATTCAGCTCATATCCTCTTACATGTTGTATTCTTACAAGACTGCGATATTAAATTTACTTATGGAATTTTACACTCTACGTGGTTGTGATAGAGTTGAAAATAAAATATCACCGCTGTGCCGGTCGGAGTGAGGGGTGACAGGTTTTTTCGTTACGGAATTTCTGGATTCGGTCTCCACGCTCAAGGCCCGCGATACAAGCTATGCAATAGCTTAAAATTTTTTTGGGACCACATCGTAAATGACATCACATCATCATCCCTTGGCATTATTGATTCACGATTCCATGGCACTTAATAAGGCTGTCCTACAGAGTCTAATAGCACCTCGTAACAGTATTAATGATACGACACTCCACTACGGTTTCGCACCATTGGCTTTTATCTACTCGAGAATTAGTTTGAGGTCTTTATACTGCGGTCCCAGTAACGCTTCTTGTCAGTCGTTACTAAGCTTATTATTCTAACCTGTATTGTTCCCTTAACCTTTTGGTCTGGCGCAGTACTATTTCTACGAAGACCAATTATACAGTCCTTAGAAATGGTCTTCGTGATAAATTATCGACGCTACCGTTAGATTTCCCACTACAATGGTAAATGGAGAAGGCAAATTCCTGTAGAAACTCAATCGACATCGCAACTTGACCATCTAGATTTTTTCACTGTAGTAACCACCTCGAGGCAGTAGTTCTTATATGGAAGATCGGCCCGATCAAGTATTTACTAAAATGCTGCAAAGTCTGAACCAAAGCAAGTAGTTCCCTTCTAATGACGCAGTAATTCCTTTCCAGTTTGGATAAGAGTTTCGAAGATATATAACGTTTGTTAACACGCAATAGGCCAACATTGTGGATAAAGGCATAAAATCCTCTCAGTTTTAGAGGAGGCTTATGCCCAGCAGTGGGATAGTACATAATAGGGCATAGGTTGACTGGGAGAGAATGCCCAGGGCATTAAGTCCGCCTGCATACCATGTGTACAAAGTGTAATAGAATAAAATAAATAAAAAAATAATACGCCACAGGTATTATTATTAGAAAACTATTATCCTAGCTAGAAATCAAACTAGCTGAACTGAAAGAAAACCATACATATTGCTTTATACGAATATCTAATATTGTAGTTTTAGTTTTATCAATATCAATGTCGACTCCTCTGACTATTCTACGCTAGTTTGTAATAGATAATTATACATAAATCCTACTAATCCTACTAATATTATAAAGGCGAAAGTTTGTAAGAATGTATGGATGTTTGGATGTTTGCATGTTTGGATGTTTGGATGTTTGGATGTATGGATGTAAGGATGTTTGTTCCTCTTTCACGCAAAAACTACTGAACGGATTTCGATGAAATTTGGCACACGGGTAGATCATGTCCTGGATTAACACATAGGCTACTTTTTATCCCGGGAAAACATAAAGCGGGACTTTTATCCCGGAAAAACTTTTCAACGCGGGCGGAGCCGCGGGCAAAAACTAGTATAATAATATAATAGTTTACTTGGAGAATATACACTTAATTCATTTTCAAATATATTTTTTCTTCGGCCTTGTATAAATGAAAATTCAAGCTCTGCTTAAACAAATTAATTTATTATCGTTTTAATATTTACGTTAATTTATTTTATTTTAGTTTTATTTATCCAACTACTGGTTCAGATAGTATCCTGTAAGCTTCCGCATGTTTGTCAGTGATGTCTTCTGCAGGTTTGTTAGCATTTGACAACCAAATGGTTCCACTTGCTCCAAGTTTGTAAGCATCTATGACACTGCGAGCTGCAGGCTCAACCCTGCAAGAAGAAGTGATTATAATATTGTAAGAGATTTAATGAAAATGAGCGGGAAAGAAACTATAAAAAATTAAAAAAAACCCCGACACAAAAATCTCTAAAAAGTAAAATAATAATATTGTCTTTGTCGTTTAAGTACCTAGTTATATTTTGACCCAACCGTCGTCGCGTCGAGGGACTGCTAAAGAAGTATTTTCATCTCACTGGTCCGGAGTTCGGTCCCCCGACGTGAGGACACTTGGGTCAAAATATTACTAGGTACTTAAACGACAAAGACAATATTATTATACAAAGACAATATTTAGAGATTTTTGTGTCGGGGGTTTTTTAAATTTTTATTTCAAATTTTTTAAATTACTTTGTTCTCCATCATAGGGCCTTGATAATCAACTATCTACCACCTACTCATTGAGCCCATCCTTATGAGCCCAAACACACTATATCTGCTATACGTTGCTAAAGAGTTGGGTATCCCGCAGACTACTTGATGCCATAGCATCAGCTCATGTTTAAAAATATTTTGAAAGTCATAGTACACCAAATTTAAAGTCATTCGGATTTTTTAAGTTGGAAATGAGCTGATAATCTTCAAACGCCTGAACAGATCTTCATAACTTATAGCTAAGAACCATCGCAGTCACATCAGCTTTCAAACAAAAAAAAACCGCGTCCAAATCGGTCCATTCGTTTGAGAGCTACGATGCCACAGACAGACATACAGATACACAGATACACACCCTAAACTTATAACACCCCTCTTTTTTGTCGGGGGTTAAAAAGGCGAGGCCATACCGCCACTGCATTCAGTTGCGCTCTAGCTGTTATCGCAATAACGACTCGAGCATCAAATCTAACCTGCTTTAAGATCTCACATTTTTAAATAACAGCAACTGTTATAGGTATCCAATAAATTTATTTATTTATTAATTTGGAAGACTAACAGCTATAAGTAATTATTTATAACAATGGTGTAGTTAACGATAGCCAATTTTTGTTTTTTAGTGGTTTTGAAGTCGGTTTTAATTTATGTTAAAAGTTTTTATTTATTTTTGTTAGTTAATTATAGAATAGCGTAAACAATACATCATAGATATACGATAGCAGTATTCGCGGGTCATCTGCTGTTAGTTATTGGAGCGTTCCATTGTCTATGTCCGAAGATCTTCGTCAGATCCTAATAAATTATATATTAGAACCTTCCCTGAAAAATAAATATTTGAATAACGAAAACCCCATCCAAATCCGTTCAGTCATTTTTGAGGAAATCTCGGCCATACCAACATACATACACACTTACGGGATGAATGCAGAATCTCCTTTTTTTGAAGTCGGTTAACAACGACGCTTGTGAGGAGAACGGGTGCTATCATTCGAGGTCAGTTCTTGGAAATGTATTTATTCCCTATGGAGCATTTCACAAGTGCAAGGAACGGATTCCGTGCACGCGAGTATTTAAATAATGATTGTGCGACTTTAGTGCGACGAAACTTTTATAGCCCTGCTCCACTATCATTTATATGTCTTAACTAAAGTCCCAGGTACTCAATAATGATTAGGCATCATACGACGTTGCATTTTCGTAAAGTACATAACAATTTGGGCTGTAATATTGGTGCGCGGCCCCTCTCAGTAGTAGAGGAGGCACGTACGAACGGATTTTGCGTACGCGAGTAGCTATTGCAAAAATAATGATTGTACGACTTTAGTACGACGTAACTTTTATAGCCACCATCATTTATATGTCTTAAATGAAATCCCAAGTGCTCAAATGATTAAGGATCATACACTGTTGGATTCTCTTAAAGAACATAACAATTCGGACTGTAATATTAGTGCGCGGTAAAATGAGTCCGTACTATTGGTAGAAGACGAAAGGCGCACAGTAGCTGTCACCTGTGAACGACATGTGGAAAAGAACCCGATTTTTTCATTCCTACTCTAAAAATTTTACATGCACACTCATGATTCACGCCTACTATCCCGAAGGGGTAGGCACAGGCGCAACTAGTGCACCCACTTGACGCCGTAAGTTTTCGTCTCATGATGTGATAGGGGCGAGCCCATCGGGCACAAATTCCAGACTCCGGCGTGATACCGAGTAGAAAAACTTACTACATTGCCCGACCAGGGGATCGAACCCGAGACCTCAGCATTGCAGTCGTACCGTAATACAACTACGCCACCGAGGTAGTCTCATCGCTCCACTCTATCTAAAAAAAACTTATTCGTCTAGGTTAAAAATCTTACTTTTGTCCTGGATAAATCGTAAGACCCTCATGTAGCCTATTTGCCATTACATCATCGAAAGTACCCATGTTTTCTAGTGCAATAAGTCCAGTGTCTGTTGCTCCGAAGCACATTGTCAGTACGCGTACACGCGTTCTCTCATAATAGTCGTTTGCCTAGAATAAGTGAACGAATTAAATTACTACTGATTAGTAATTAAAAAATGTATGAACTGGATAATATGTCCAGCTTGTAATAATTGATCAGCACTTGGTCGAAGAGGTGTGATTATAAGAAAATATATTTATTACTAGCTTTTGCTTGCCACTTCACCCACACGAAAGAGTTTTTGCTGGATAAAAGTCCTGCTATACATTTTCCCGGGATAAAAAGTAGACTAAAAATTTCATAGGGTCTCGAACTATCTTCATACCATATTTTTTCGAAATCCGTTTGGTAATTCTTGAGTTTATCGCGTATTAACGCAGCAAACAAATTTATTTTATACTATACAAACATTGACACCTCTTTTAGGGGTTGAATTTCGCAGAATCCCGTCTTGGTAAGCACCTAGGTCCTAAAAGTAACCCCCATGCAAAATTTAAGACTCCTAGCACATATAGCTTCTGATATTTCGTGATGAGTGATTGAGTGAATGAGTAAGTGACTGAGTGAGTGACTGAGTGACTGACCTTTCGCTTTATATCTATACTAATATTATAAAGGTGAAGAGTTTGTTTGTTTGTTTGAACGCGCTAATCTCAGGAACTACTGGTTCAAATTGAAAAAAATATTTTTGTGTTGAATAGACTATTTATCGAGGAAGGCTTTAGGCTATATAACATCACGATTCAACTATTAGTAGCGAAGAAATAATGGAAAATGTGAAAAAACGGGGAAAATTATTCATCCTTGAGGGCTTCCATTGCGTGCGCTGCGAAAACGGTTCAAGATACCAAAAATATATGTCGGAGTGACTAAAATACTATAAAATAGGATGCTAGCTAATTACCAGTATTTCAATATTGCACAGTGAGATTTAAAATACACAATGTTGCAGATTAATTTGAATTTGTAAAATAAGTTGTTGATTTGACTATTTTTATTTATGAATATTGTATTACTGTTGACTTCAATGAATCAAGTAGTATGAAATTATGTAGAGGGGAGCGAACCTTTATAATGAGAGTGCAGACGCGCTTCAGGGCATTCGAAGTTTAGTTGGCTAGCTCAACAGAACGTTGTTATTACTCTGTATTGTTGTTCAGACGAAATATATTATGTTTATATGAGAAAAACCAGCTTTTAATTATTATTGAAAGCTTAAATCATGACGAAGTCTAAAACATGGAAATACCACCATCGCCCATACATCCATCATCCAACTCCGAAATATATGTATGAAAGAATTATTCCTCTTGAAATGATCTAAAAAAATATCCGGGACAGTATATGTCTATCTTTTAAGATTAACTCACTAGAACCGTTTTTATGGTAATCAAATTTTGTCGAAATTAATAATATTATAATGCGAAAGTAACTCTGCCTGTCGCGCTTTCACGCCAAAACTACTGAACCGATTTAAATGAAATTTGGTACACAGATATTCTAGAGCCTGAAAAAGGACATAGGCTACTTTTTATCTCCGTGAAATATAAAACGGGACTTTTATCCCGGAAAAACTCTTTCACGCGGGCGGAGCCGCTGGCAAAAGCTAGTATATTATATAGGTAGATATTAAATCTGGATCTATCTTTATCTAGTATACTCAGACCTAGTTTGGCATAGCATAAAACAATCATATACACAGATACATACCCCGAGACCTACGCTAAACTGCATAACTGCACTCTTTGTAGCATTGTAAACAGGCGTATAGGGCAATGGATACAAAGCAACTGCAGACGACATGTTTATGATGGTACCTCCCTTTCCACCCTTGTCAGCTCGCATGATGTCAAGGGCTATCAATGATCCCGTGATAGCAGCTGTCTGCAAATAAAAAATAAAATCTAAAATAAACCGACTTCAAAACCACTACAAATAAAACAAAAAATAAAAAAATGTATTCGCTTAGTATAAAAGTATATTTGGAGTCGATGCCTAATTTTAATTGCCAGCTAAGCTAAGGAAATACACAAACAAATATATGAAAACATTGTTCAATTTAAATTAGGCACCGACTCCAAATATACTTTTATACTAAGAGAATAAAAAGTTTAATTATTTTACGATTTGTAGTGGTTTTGACGTCGTTTTTTTTTAAGTTTTAATATGTTGCGTTTTTTTAGATAATTATGGAATGGTGTAAACAATACATCATAGATATACGATTACAGCATTCGCGAGTCATCAGCTGTTAGTTATTGAAGAGTTCCATTGTGTAACTCCGAGGATCTTCATCAGATCTTCATAAATTACATATATACTGAAACCTTCGCTGAAAAGTATACATTTCAATATCGAAAATCACATCCACATCGGATCAGTAGTTTTTGAAACTCGCGGCCATACAAATTTACATACATAAGTACATACGGATCGAATGCAGAACCTCCTTTTTGAAGTCGGTTAAAAATACTGAATAAGGAACCGCGACTACTTGGCGTCACGTCGTGGTCACAAAGCGCTGCATTTTGTATATTTTTTTTATTTGACGCATCGAATCTATACTAATATTATAAAGCTGAAGAGTTTGTTTGTTTGTTTGAACGCGCTAATCTCAGGAACTGCTGGTTCGAATTGAAAAATTCTTTTTATGTTGAATAGACCATTTATCGAGGAAGGCTTTAGGCTATATAACATCACGATGCAACTATTAGGAGCGAAGAAATAATGGAAAATGTGAAAAAAACGGGGAAAATTATTCATCCTTGCGGGCTTCCATTGCGTGCGCTGCGAAAACGGTTCAAGATACCAAAAATATATGTATGAAAGAATTATTCCTCTTGAAATGATCTAAAAAAATATCCGGGACAGTATATGTCTATCTTTTAAGATTAACTCACTAGAACCGTTTTTATGGTAATCAAATTTGGTCGAAATTAATGCATTATTAGTTAAGAGTTGTATCAACGTCATAGACATAGAGTGATTCAACGGGAAGGTTTTTGTGTACTTTTAGCCCGGAAAAACTTATTAACGCGGGCGAAGCCGTGGGCAAAAGCTAGAGTTGAATAACTTCGTAATTTTATATGATATTCAATTTGTTCTTTAACCATTTTAATGAAATTCCATAATCTTGTTTTGTTATTCATACAAGAATTTATTGATTCTATATAAGAAAAACTGATTATATGTCAGAGTTAACTTCCTTATTACAATAGCTGACTATAAGAAAGTAGTAAATATTGTTTGACTGCCTCGGTGGCGTAGTTGTATTACAGTACGACTGCAAAGCTGTGGTCTCGGGTTCGATCCCAGGGTCGGGCAAAGTGATATTGAGTTTTTCTATTCAGTATCAGTCCGGAGTCTGGAATTTGTGCCCGATATGGCGATAGGCTCGCCCCCTATCACATCATGGGGTGGAATGTCGGCGAAAAGTGGGTGCACTAGTTGCGCCTCTGCCTACTCCTTCAGGGATAACAGGCGTGAGTGTTTATGTATATATGTATCCCATCAAAAACATAAATGTGAAATGTGGAAGCCAAGTCTAATATTAAGAATATGCGTGCTGGTCGACTTCACGGACAAAAGAATTGAAATCTTAATGGGTGCCAAGCCTTGTAGATAATCCTGATAACTTAGTATAAATTTAAGCTCAACATTTGACTTGGCTAGTCTTCACATACAATTTTTCTTATATTTGGGTAATAAACTTATCTTTATGTTACTGTTTTCATATTGTAAAGTCAACATATCTTACTCTTCGAAAAAAATATTTTCTGATAAAACTAGCCAAGACAAATCTTGAGCTTAAATTTATACTAAGTTATCAGGATTATCTGCAAGGCTTGGCACCCATTAAGATTTCAATTCTTTTGTCCGTGAAGTCGACCAGCACGCATATTCTTAATATTAGACTTGGCTTCCACATTTCACATTTATGTTTTTGATGGGATATCATTACTTTTTGTAAAGATATTATTTATTAAAATATTGAGTTAAGTAATTAAAACAATTACGTAAGAAGTTACCTTTGATTAATATTTATGAAGTTACTTATTTTAGAAAGAAAATAAACAATGTATTAAAAGCCGTAAACCGCTTCATCGTTCTGCTATGTGCACGCGATGAAGTCCTCTTGGTATAAAAACCTCTATTTAATAATTACTTAAACTCTATGATTCGCAAGTATTATGATAGAACGTCCAATGTCATCTCATGTCAAAATAATAAACGTCTTAAGATGTAAATAAACATTGTAGAAATCATAAATTTTTAATTTGAGCTCGAAACAGAAGTAAATATATAATATAAAAGACTGAAGAGTGGGCACCAGTTGCTGATGCCTATAATGTATCTATATGAACCTACCGCCGTATCCCACAAAAGCTCTGTCTAAAGTCGGAAAATTTATAGAAAAATTCAAGCAAAAGTGGTGCCCTAATACTGAGGAAACGTAATTATTGGATCAAGGTAAATAGTATTTAAATTAAAATAAAGCATCAATGGACGTGTACGCCTAAACGTCCATTATTCTAAAGATAATTTATAGATAGTATGCAGATTTTTCGATTGCTTGGAAAATGTTTCAAATCTTAAAAATACACTGTTTTCAGATTTTTTCCTTTGTATACACACAATTCCCTATCTGGACACGAAATTTCAACTTTCTAGGTCATCTGGAAGTGGGTTAGGTTTTTGATCTATATGTCAGTCAGTGATAAAAATGCCGATTTTTAGATGTTAGTATCTCAATGACCGTTTGAGCTATATTTATGAAATTTGGGATTTTAGTTAATGTGAGGGGGTTTAATACATAAACCAAATCTTAGGTGTTTACATTAAATAGATTTTGAGTTATAGAGGCGTCAAAAGTCGCTCCAAATGGTTCGGGTGAAACTACACTAGGCAGCTTCGACTTTTTTTTTTTGCTTGGCTTGACACGCTGCCGCGTGTCTCGATGTAAATATTGTTTCGTTATTGATTTATGATTTCACTTTTTAAGAACAATTATAAGTGGAATACAAACTTTGTGGTAACTTTAGTAACTATGAATAAAGTATTATAAAGAATTTAGAAATATATTTTTGAAAATAATCAAATTCGTCGGTTGTATAACGAGATAACGTTGCAAACGAATGTTTTAATGAACTGGAAAAAACTTGCCTGCATTAATTTTCTACTTACCACGTTTATTTCAATTTGTTTTCTATATGTGGCCCAACTGTCGTTCAAGATTCCAGCAGAATTTATAACAACGTACTCATTGTTTTTGTCACTTAGTACTGATTTGTAGTTTGAAGTTAGCTGCGCCTCATTTGTAACGTCGCATTTGATGAACTCCACTTTGCCTTCACCATGTTTAGCATTCAATTCATTTTTAAGTGCAACTGCGTTCACTTCATCGATGTCTAAGATGACTACACGCTGGAAACAAAGTGAAAACAAATTCAAAATCTTCTAATACCCACTCTATACTTAGGGCTATTTAAGCAATGGACACGATATGGAAATAATGCGCAAACATTTTTTGTGCCAATCCTGACGGGGGGCGAGGTAGAAACGAATAGCACACATTTAACAAAAAAAATCCACTCGTGCAGGGCTGAATATTAGGTCACTTTTTACACAATAACACAGCAAAAATCTCAATTTCTGTTGAGCACCTGTTAATGTCATTATCGTAGAATGTCATGACAGCGATTGCAAGTTACATAGGTTTTAATAAAAGTTTACGGTCGTTAAACTGACGAAATTGAATCAGAGAGTTAAAGTAAATTAATAAGAAATAATATAGATTCTTCATATCTTTTGAATTGCTTGAAGTTCAGATGTCCAAACTTAAGTACGCGTAATTCTAGTAAGTCCTTGTTTCATTTGCCCCATGTAAGAACTAACTATGCTCAAAATACATTCACCTTTAGAGCTTGTAATGAGTATAACAAAAAGTTTTCTCATATTGATTTATTTACAGGCTCCTACTTGAAGTTTAAAAAAAATATAACAGACTGTATTTAGCTTTAACTAACGATGAGTTGCTAATCATAATGTAATTTTTTTTTTTGTGTATTGTTACTTTTTATTTACCTATAGTCCTATACTAACTTTGCCCTTGCGTGTATCATTGCGGTTTTTTCTAACATTTATTTGTGGAAACTTTAGTGGTCAATGTACTAGTTTTACTATATTAATTTTATATGTATAATTGTACTATTTGTTTTCCTATTAAATAAAAAAATAATCGGGACCAATATTATTACTTAAGCGACCCGTAAATTGTATAGACACAATCGAAAGTTGTGCAATAGAATATATTAAATACCCTAGATGCGGATACGTTATCAAAAAATAAATTGTTTGTGGTCAAACTTCCAAAAGGAAATCCATTCGATTCGTGATGTTCAAAAGAGTTTAGGTATGCTATTCTTAATTTAGGTATATTTATTGAAATTTTTTACACTAGTATTCTTAAGTCAAATTTATTAAAATTTAGTTTCTATTATTAGTTGGATTTTCTATAAAAGCGTGTTTTTAGTTTTCTTTAACTATTAAAATACCAGCCCTGTATCAAATACTGTCCCACTGCTGGGCACGGGCCTCCTCTACTACTGAGATTGTTTAGGCCTTAGTCCACCATGCTGGCCTAGTGCGAGTTGGTAGACACGCGAAGTCTACCTTCGAAATTCTTATAAAGAACTTCTTAGACATGCAGGTTTCCTCACGATGTTTTCCTTCACCGTTAAAGCGAACGATAATGGGTAAAAAAATGTTAAAACAAAAACATTGTTTTAACATTTTTTTTATTTCCAAAGTTTTAGTTTTCTTTTTGTATAGACTTTCTATGTGCCAAATTTCAGCCAAACCCGTTAAGCCGTTTTACCGTGAAAAAGTTACAAACGAACACAAACATCGCATTTATAGTAGTGCGAAGTGTGATTTATTAGCATTTCCTATTCCAAACTCCAACAAAACATATAAGTTGTATATATATTCGTAATCACCGTTAACCCTTAACTACCCAGTATGCTTTTGCAACGTACCTGACCAGTAGTGTCTGGCGGACACACTACAGAGATAAAATAGAAAAACCGTGTTCAAATCCGAAAACTACTTTTATTTCGATGTCTTACATTTGCGTAAATATAAGGAATCATTATTTATTTATTTTACCTTTTTTATTACTTTTTTTTCAAACAGATATTACACAACATAATATTTTTACCGAGTGTTCAGAGCATAAATTTCACATGAGAATACTGTTAAAAAGATTTGTATATTTTCGATGGACAAATATTATGAAAACGGTTCTTGCTTTTTGCTCAGAAGATTTAGCAGCTCCTTGATCTGTGGTAGCATCAGATGATCCCATCATGTCTTGGATTATATGAGAACGATTCATCTTTTACACATACAAACCCAATTTATTTTTTAGAAAAGCTGACGGTCTTAGATGCTATGACACATTGAAAAATTTTAGATATAGAAGCCTTATTTTGTCCTCATAGTATTTAACTACTATGAGACCATTTTGTGTCTAGGATTTCCTACTACGAGGCATGTAAAATAATTACCAAAAGTAACGTTTCTGCTACTTTGAACATACGATTCACATGACTAGTTGACCATATTGTACGCAATATTTAGACCTTTTATTCCCAGATATTCGTATAAAAAAAAAGATCTCCTAAATTTTAAATCGTACCTCAGTTGTCAATCGTCAGGATTTTTGTGCAGATACTGTTTGCGTTATGCCCTACTTTCAAAAGTTATATGCCCATCGATTGTAACATTTTGCCCATGCAAATAAAACTATTTTAGGTTTAGGCACACATACTTTAACAACTTTCTAATGGGTGCAAGTAAATTTATTGACTTTTTGAGAGATTTTGTATCAAGGGCACGTTGAATTTCTCCCTATCTCAGTGTTGATTTCTCAGAACAAAAACGAGTATGACTGGCTTATCACAAAAATATCTAAGCACTGTGACTGTAACCAAATAATAAATTACAAGTACAAAGGCTGCTATTATAACACAAAGAATGCACTGTGAGTTGATTTATTACCTACTTGATACGATATTGTTTTAAATAAACGTAAATAAACAATCTACCTTGGTACTTAAATCAAACAAAATATATTTGTGTCTGTTGGACACTTGTGGGTTGATGCGTTACTGTTTTGCTTTACTTGTAATAAATATTAAACTATTTATGTTACAAATATTTTTATTGCACAATTAGATTCGGTAAACTTCGGAGGTAGATTAGATAAAGCGGTTTTTCGTAAAAATAAATACTTTAGGTTTTATGAATAACCAAACGCAAAAATGTGTCCGACAGACACTTGTGGGTTGTTTAGGGTTAAAAATCCTTTATTTTGATACCACACTCGATTTATTTTGCAAACATTATTTTTTTTTAGATTACTTGTTGCCGCCAAAAATCGTCTATTTCGATTTTTTTAATTTTGATGTACCCAGTGTCGCTCTCACGGCTAAGACAAATCTATTGACAGCACTCACATAAAATATGACAAGCCGTTTAGGCTCTAGGCCGTGCCAAAGAAATACACATACATACATACATAGACTCGAAAACATAACCCTACTTCTTAAAAAAAATACACACGTTGCTTTAAAAAGCCAGAGGTTTTTTCTTGGCAAACCGTTCCATTCGCAACTAGGCTATCGTCCATTCATTTTATAACTATTATTTATTTTTAAATTTTTTAGTTGGATTTGCAATAGAAGCGTGTTTTTTTAGTTTTTTAAAAGCGTGTTGGCGCGCTTGGTAGTCCCCCTCATGGTGTTTGCGCGAAGACACTATCAGTTTTAGTAGAGCAAAAAATCACTACCTAATTCTAATTATCCTACGTGTTAATAATTAAGTTGTAAGTAACATATTAATAATAAATTTAATATCCATCTTTGAAATTGAATTTATATTGTTACTTGATATCTGTAAAATATATATATTAAAAAAAGATAACAATAAAAGACCTATGCTGAGTTTCTTGGTGCTTCTTCTCAAGTCAGTGGGCTTTTCCGAAGCACTGGTAGAATCTTTTAGTTAAAAAAAATTATATTGTTAAACTTGACGTGTAAAAGTGCCCTTAGGGGCCTAATTACTGAATAAATTATTTGATTTGATTGGAATAAAATACACGGAAGCTATGAATAATATTATACCTTTACGCCTTCATCAAGAGCCATTCTAACTACATTGGACCCGATGCCCCTGGCGGCACCGGTGATCAACACTACTTTGTCTTTCCACTCGTACACCATTGTTCTGACTGCAAATATTAAATAATTACTTGTTAACCACGAAATATGTTTTTATTTCTTTAGAATTATCTTATCTTATTATCTTATCAAAGTTCAAGATATGACATAAAGCTAGGTTTAGACTAGCAAGTACTTACTTGCCGCAATATATTGCACAAGCGCTTCCAGATGCGTTTACACGCATTTGCCAATGACCAGCAAGTTACGTACTGCAAGTCCTTGCCACGCTGTTTATGTTTCACGGCGAATAATTAATGCTTGCAATCTATTATATAAAAATGAATCCCTATTTTCCTTGGTCACGGCATCACGCGTGAACGGCTGGACTGATTTCGTTATTTCATTTTTGATGTGTTTATTATTGTCAGTAGAAGATTCTTATGAAAGAAAAAATTAAGAAAATTGCGCGGAAAAACGGCTGGACCGATTTTAATGAAATTTTTGTGTCTTCAGGTGGATTCCAATTGGTGGCGCTGTACTCGGGTTCTAGGATTTTATTTCCTTTTTAGGGCAGGACAACGTCTGTCGGGGCCGCTAGTTGTTTTATAAAACTGAGAGACTAGTCAAGTAAACCTATTGCCTGATTTTCCCGTATATTCTAATATAAATGCTCTTTACTCAGATTTTAATTAAATATAAGCAAAATAATCTCCGGAAACAAATTTTCGCCATAAGTTGTCAAATAGTGTTTATATGTGCAATTTTCAATAAGTCCTGCAAGCTTTCTTAATTATAGAAGCTAGCTTGCCCAAATTGCATGGTCCAAATTTCTTGCGGAAATCGACTTGTACAAGTTTTCTTGCTAATGTAAACTTCGCTTACTCCATTGTGACATCACCTATCTCCAATGTCATAATTCTTACCTCGTTATCTTCACAAAAAAACAGGACTTTACCATTCATATTAAAAGTATCGAAAAGTAACGGTAATTTCACAAAGATGTATCGGTGTGTATCGACACAGACTAATAAAAGTAGTATCGATAAGATTTAGTAGCGGTAATTAATTAAAATAAAAAGAAAAAAAAACCGCGAAAAAAAAATCCGGCATAAAATTCCTGGTTTATTTTACTCCGGGATAAGCAGTAGCCTACCCTGAACCTTAAACTATCTTTTTACTAAATTTTATTGAAATTGATTCATTGATTTGGTTGTTACAGCTCCAACCGCCAGAATAAACATCCGGGGCTAAATTCCCGTTTTATGTTTTCCAGGATAAAGTACCCTATGTCGCCTTCTGAATCTCGAACTATCTCTATACTTGTTTTCTTTCGGTTCTACTCCCAGAAAACGATTTTCCGGTATAAAAGTCCCGGTTTATTTTTCCCGGGACAAGAAGTACCCTAAGTCCTTCCTTGGGTTTTAAAATATCTCCGTGCTAAATTTCGTTGAAATTGATTCATTGGTTTAGTTAGCGAGAACAAAAAATTCTGTCCGATGTCCTCCCCTAGATCTCAAACTATGTCCATTCTTATTTCCTTACGGTTCCAATTGCAGAAAACGATTTTCCGGGATTATAGTCTCAGTTTATATTTTCTCGGGATAAGAAGTAGCCTAGATTCTTCGCAGGGTTTTAAACTATATCCCTACTAAATTGCGTGGCAAACGGTTCAATGGTTCTTCTGTGGCGGCTCCACCCGCGAGAAAATTAAATCCGGGATACAATTCCCGGTTTATGTTTTTCCAGGATAACAGTAGCTCATGTCCTCATCTAGATCTCGAAATAACTCTATACATGTTTTCTTGCGATTCTGCCCGCGTTAAAAAGTTTTTCCAGGATAAAAGTCCCCCTTTATATTTTCCCGGGATAAAAATAGCCTATTCATTAATCCAGGACATGATCTATTTGTATGCTAAATTTCATTGAAATCCGTTCAGTCGTATTAAAAAAAAATGGCGTGGGCCACCCTTATCACTTAGGGGGATGAAAAATAGATAAGAACAGACAGTCAGTCAGACCTACCGAGTGTAAATATAAAATTTCATCAAAATCGGTTCTGCCGTTTCGGAGGACTTTGGCAACAAACACCGCGACACGAGAATTTTATATATTAGATTATTATTATAGCTATTACAAACCCAAAGTCAGTTTTCCCGCCCCGGGGAACGAACAAGAGACCTCAGCACTGCAGTCGTATTGTAAACCGTAATACAGTTAGTACGATGCCGAGACGCCAACCAACCACTACCAAAAGTAATTATATAGACGCACAACACCGTTAGCTACAGCTACTGTCATCTAGTGAAAGTTATAGTACAACTGTACGCGCTCAACGCTCAAGGGCGTTGGTCACACTTATCTCTCGATCATTGGGTGCGTGTCAAACACTGGTGCCACTCAAGAAGATTATAATGTAACACTAGTCCAGATACCATATAATTAAATGAGTGCAATGTTTTTGTTCATAAGCATTGGCCAGTTACTTATCAAATTTAAATATTAAAAATATTATCCCTAAA
Source organism: Lapara coniferarum (assembly GCA_949316025.1). NCBI lineage: Eukaryota > Metazoa > Arthropoda > Insecta > Lepidoptera > Sphingidae > Lapara > Lapara coniferarum. The sequence goes on along the minus strand of OX438919.1, from coordinate 39,728,266 downwards.
TTATTATTTACACTTCATACAAGGAGTAAAAGCCGACTTAATGCCATAGGCTTTCTCTACCAGTCAACCTAAAGTGGTGCAGAGATATAAGAAGGCAGGTACGTAAATAATAAGGTTAATAAAAAAAGTGAAAATATTTTTTTAAAAACAAGCTTTTATTTAAAAAGGAACAATACTTTAAATTTAATCAAACTTTGTTTAATACTATGTATAGATAAAAGCTTGTCAATTTATAAGTTTTTTAACTTTTTTATTTACGGAACGCCAACATTATTGTACATTTTTAATGTGCAAAGTCATGTAAGCTTTTTAAAAGCTCATGAAGTTTTTGAACAAATGATATTATCTAGACGAACTACCGAAACCGACTAAAATGTCGGTTGACTGGCTCGGAGTCGTAGTTGTATTACGATACGACTGCAATGTTGAGGTCTTGGGTTCGATTCCCGGGTCGAGCAAAGTGATATCGAGTTTTTCTATTCAGTCTTAACTCGGAATCTGGAATTTGTGCCCGATATGGCTACAGGCTCGTCTCAATCACATCATGGGACTGAATAACGGCGTAAAGTGGATGCACTAGTTGCGCCTCTGCCTACCCCTTCGAGGATAACGGCGTGAGTGTGTGTGTGTGTGTGTGTGCAAAAATTTTTTATTGTCTTGAATCTGCTATTCCTTGGCATTGGCGTAATCACCGATAGATAATCGGTGGAAGCCAAAATTTTAAAGAAGAAGAGGAAAAAAATATCTGTTGAGGTTGTGATATTAGTTCTCCTGCGAGAATTCTCCTGTAGTTTAAATGTGGATATTATCATAATATAATTATTAAGTCAGTGATTAAAGCCATATTTTCGTATCTTGTACTATGATATTGACTTATGATAAGACAAATTACAAATAAAAAGACTTCTTGAGCCATTACCAAGCCATTAATTACGATTTACCGGCACAACAATGGTGTACGAGTGGAAAGACAAAGTGTTGCTGATTACCGGTGCCGCCAGGGGCATTGGATCTCATATAGTGAGAATTGCTTTGGAGGAAGGCGCAAGGGTATTTATATTATTTTTTATTGTTTCACATTCAACCTTGATCTTGAAAGCAGATAGTGCATTTTAAAAATGTGGTAAATAATAACAAGTCATTAATATACGGAATCAAAATTGTTTTAATATCGTTTCCGCTTTGAATCAATGATTCCTTTCCGTCACTATAAGCTATCACCAAATTCCAAAATATTAGTCTAAGGTCCAAAACCACCAAAACTCGCCTCGTCAGAGCGCTAATGTTCCCCATATTTTTACACGCTGCGGAGACGTGGACCCTCCGAGAAAGCGAGAAGAAGAGGATAGACTCTCTTGAGATGTGGTGCTGGAGAAGAATGCTTGGTGTTTTATGGACAGAGTTTCGCACCAACCAGTCCATACTCCAAGAACTCGGCAACGAGCAGCGGTTGTCTTTTATGGTGCATTCTCGCATCATCACGTTTTTCGGAGACGTGTCGCGGCATGGAAAAATGTCCATCGAACGCCTATAGCCGTATACGTGCACCAAGAAAGCAGCAGAGAGTAGTGGCGCAGGATTGTCAAGCGGGCCACAAACCATGACGTGATGACCATAACCACTCTACCGAGAGTGTTACGACTGTGAAGAAGCTATATTCTTTCACACACCCACACACACTCACGCCTATTATCCCCGAAGGGGTAGGCAGAGGCGCAACTAATGCACCCACTTTTCGCCGTTATTCGGTCCCATGATGTGATAGGGGGCGAGCCTATCGCCACATATATAGTCTTTCATTGAAAGCTACCACTAACTTGTATTTTGAAATGAGGATATTTTGTTATAAGGAATTAACTCAGTGCATGATAAGTTGAAAATTTTGTATTAATTTCAGCGCGTAGTCATCTTAGACATTGACGAAGCGAATGCAGTTCCACTTCAAAATGAATTAAACGCTAAATATGGTCAAGGAAAAGCGGAGTTCGTCAAATGCGACGTTACTAACGAGGCTCATCTGACATCGAGCTACAAATCAATACTGAGTGACAAGAATAATGAGTATGTGATTATACATGGCGCAGCAATCCTGAACGATAGTTGGGACACTTACAGAAAACAAATTGATATAAATGTGGTAATTAACACACACACACACACACACACACACACACATACATATATATATCAAAAGTTTCTACCACGATATCATACAAATTAAAATATTACGTAGTTAAAACTATGCATAATATTCATTATGATCTTTTCGTGGACTGAATTACAAATCATTAATATAATATTATGCGATTTAAATGCTATTACACAAACCTTTTTTTATACTAGCCTTTACCTTTTGCCCGCGGCTTCGTCCGTATAGAAGACGAAAATGTTTTTTTTTTAATAAAATCAAATTAAGCTTTCAAACATGTATCTGAATCAAGTGAAGTGAAATGTGTTTTAAATCAAAAGCACTAAGGAGTATTGATATCCCATCAAAAACATAAATGTGAAATGTGGAAGCCAAGTCTAACATTGAGAATATGCGTGCTGGTCGACTTCACCGACAAAAGAATTGAAATCTTAATGGTTGCCAAGCCCTGTAGATAATCCTGAAAATTATTTATAAGAACACAATCCATTCTAAAATAGATTTAAACTAATATTTCTTTGTTTTTCTGCTACGACAATGTATGATATTTAAAAATATAATTTCTTAAATTTGAATAGTCGAATTATTTACACAAAGCAGATAACTTAGTATAAATTTAACCTCAAGATTTGGCTTGGCTAGTCTTTACATACAATTTTTCTTATATTTGGCTAATAAACATATCTTTATATTACTATTTTTATATTGTAAAGTCAACAAATCCTACTCTTCGAAAAAAATGTTTTCTGATAAAACTAGCCAAGATAAATCTTGAGCTTAAATTTATACTAAGTTATCTGCTTTGTGTAAATAATTCGACTATTCAAATTTAAGAAATTATATTTTTAAATATCATACATTGTCGTAACAGAAAAACAAAGAAATATTAGTTTAAATTTATTTTAGAATGGATTGTGTTCTTATAAATAATTTTCAGGATTATCTACAGGGCTTGGCAACCATTAAGATTTCAATTCTTTTGTCGGTGAAATCGACCAGCACGCATATTCTCAATATGAGACTTGGCTTCCACATTTCACATTTATGTTTTTGATGGGATATCATTACTTTTTGTAAAGATATTATTTAATAAAATATTGAGTTAAGTAATTAAAACAATTACGTAAGAAGTTACCTTTGATCAATATTTATGAAGTTACTTATTTTAGAAAGAAAATAAACAATGTATTAAAATCCGTAAACCGCTTCATCGTTCTGCTATGTGCACGCGATGAAGTCCTCTTGGTATAAAAACCTCTATTTAATAATTACTTAAACTCTATGATTCGCAAGTATTATGATAGAACGTAGATAATGTCATCTCATGTCAAAATAATAAACGTTAAGATGTAAATAAACATTGTAGAAATCAGATTTTTTTTATTTGAGCTCGAAACAGAAGTAAATATATAATATAAAAGACTGAAGAGTGGGCACGAGTTGCTGATGCCTATAACGTATCTATAGGAACCTACCGTCGTGTCCCACGACAGCTCTGTCTAAAGTCGGAAAATTTATAGAAAAATTCAAGCAAAAGTGGTGCTCTAATACGGAGGGAACGTAATTAATGGATCAAGGTAAATAGTATTTAAAGTAAAATAAAGCATCAATGGACGTGTACGCCTAAACGTTCATTATTCTAAAGATAATTTATAGATAGTATGCAAATTTTCCGATTGCTTGGAAAATGAATCAAATCTTAAAAATGTACTGTTTTCAGATTTTTCCTTTGTATACATACAATTACCTATCTGGACACCAAATTTCAACTTTCTAGGTCATCTGGAAGTGGGTTAGGTTTTTGATCTATATGTCAGTCAGTGATAAAATTGCCGATTTTTAGATGTTAGTATCTCAATGACCGTTTGAGCTATAGTTATGAAATTTGAGATTCTAGTTAACTTGAGGGGGTTTAATACATAAACCAAATCTCAGGTATTTACGTTAAATAGATTTTGAGTTATAGAGGCGTCAAAAATCGCTCCAAATGGTTCGGGTGAAACTACACTAGGCAGCTTCGACGTTTTTTTTTTGCTTTTTTTGACACGCTGCCGCGTGTCTCGATCTCGAAAATAACTTTCTGCCCTTTTTTAACTCACCCTTTTTAAAATACAAATTACATGTTCCATCAATTATGTTAAAAAAGTTTATGCAAACTTTGAAGAAGATTGGACTATGGAATCACGTCCTCCCATACAAACATTGCCCCCCTTTTTCGCATCCTTAGGAGTAGAACTTCGGAAAATCATTTCTTATCGGATGCCTATATTATCATACAAAGAACACACCCTCCAAGTTTCAAGTTTCTCCGATCAGCGGTTTAGGCTGTACGTTGATACATTAGTCAGACATTCAGGATAAGGCATTTAATCTATACATAATAGGTTACGGCGGTCAAGAAATTAAAACCACAAAGATGAATCAAAACCAGGATTAAAATTCTGTGTACAGAATTAATTACTTCAAATTCTTTTTCTGTATTGCAGACAGCCCTTATAACAGGCTCGTTAGTAGCCCTTGATTTGATGCGAGCTGATAAGGGTGGTAAGGGAGGTGCCATCATAAACACTGCGTCAACAGCTGCTTTGAAAGTATCAGCCCATGTACCTGTTTACAGTGCTACGAAGAGTGCGGTTATGCACTTCAGCGTTGCGCTTGGGGTATGACATTATTTTCTTTTCAGACAAGATTCACTTTCCACTTTTATAATAAAAATAATCACTTAGGTTTGGGAAACTTTTCAGTGTAGGTATAAGATTGCTTTGATGGATTGAGGAAGTGCTAACATTTATTAAAAATAAGAATTTTGGAAACATACAGCTGTTAATATGTAATTTTCTTCTAGGCAAACGACTATTATGACAGAACGCGTGTACGAGTATTGACTTTGTGCTTTGGATTAACCGACACTGGACTAGTTGCATTAAAGAACATGGGATCTTTCGATGAGGCCATAAAATCTCAGCTAGAAAAGGTCGTTACCAGACAGCCTGGACAAAAGTAAGAATTGGATTTCTTTGAAAACATGATATTAAGTTGATACAATACTACTAGCGTATCACTCTGATTTCCATATTTAAAAGCTATGCTATGTTACGCATTGCATGGTACTAGCAGGCACTGAACTCGTGATCCTGAGATATTCGATTTCAATTTCATAACGCCCAATAATGCTAACGTGCCTTTCAAAACAGAATGTTATAGTGCTTGCACATTGCTGCCTGGCGATATAAATAGTCATCACAAAATTCTTTACTGATGGACTCTTAACTCTTAACCCTTTGCGTGCCAGCTACGAGATAACTCGTAGTGCGGGATTTCATCATGGTGCCGACTACGAATATATTCGTAGATTTTGTAGGTCCTTCTACAGAAAAAAATATTTATTGGCACTACAGGTAAGGTCGGATTTTGAACGTTGGCATTAGCAAAGAAAACGCATGATAATTTCAAACTTCACACTTTTAATGGGAAAAAGTTATGACATGACAAACATAAGGTACTGAGTAGTAGTATAAACAAACAAAAGAAGACATATTTCCGTCTTTGCAACAGTAGAAATATAATATTTAGTTATGATAAGCTTTGAAACAATCAACTACACATAAAGCCGAAGTTTTTGGACACAATGGGCAAAAATACCTTGTTTCTTTGCGAGTCTTATTTTTGGTACACACAACACAAGGTTTACTTGGCTTGCTTTTCTTTTCTGTAGGTGGTATATATTCCAAATAATGTTGAAGCAATACTTGACCACTTTGATTGACCTCATTGGACTGCCCTGGTCTTTCAGAATAGTCGATATACTTTCGGCCTAACAAGTATATTCGTATACTACGAGTATATTCGTATACGGCTATACTCGTAGTCGGCATAGTCGAATGGATTTATGTTCTACTATGCCAAGTACGATTTATCTCGTAGCTGCTTATATGTATGACGGCATACAGCATAAACATATCAAAATATTCTGGCGCTGAAAGGGTTAATATAATCACAAATTCATGAAAAATATACAATACAATACAAAACACTTTATTTCACACACATGATAGAAAACAAAAATATATAAAATTAATAGACACAAACAAACAATTATAAAAACATGATGCACAATGGGCGGTCTTATCGCTTTAAGCGATCTCTTCCAGACAACCGAATGGACTATTAAAATACGTATCTCACATAATTGAAAAATAATAATAAATTAAAAAAATATGTGAAACCCATGAATATATTGTGTACCTACTGAATTACACTTTATATTTTATTATATTTTATGGTTGCAGAGCACAATCCGCAGCCCGTGGTGTAATCGATGCTTACAAACTTGGAGCAAGTGGAACAGTTTGGTTGTCAATCAACGATAAACCTGTAATAGACATCACTGATAATCATACCAAGGCTTACGGGATACTATCTGAGCCAGTCATTAATAACTAAAATTGTGTAAAAAAATATAAACAAGAAAAAGTAATTCCAGAAATTTTATTTACAGAATTAATATTGTAATGATCAATGAAAAATGAATCTATACTAATATTATAAACCTGAAGAGTTAGTTTGTTTGTTTGTTTGTTTGTTTGTTTGTTTGTTTGTTTGTTTGTTTGTTTGTTTGTTTGTTTGTTTGTTTGTTTGTTTGTTTGTTTGTTTGTTTGTTTGTTTGTTTGTTTGTTTGTTTGTTTGTTTGTTTGTTTGTTTGTTTGTTTGTTTGTTTGTTTGTTTGTTTGTTTGTTTGTTTGTTTGTTTGTTTGTTTGTTTGTTTGTTTGTTTGTTTGTTTGTTTGTTTGTTTGTTTGTTTGTTTGTTTGTTTGTTTGTTTGTTTGTTTGTTTGTTTGTTTGTTTGTTTGTTTGTTTGTTTGTTTGTTTGTTTGTTTGTTTGTTTGTTTGTTTGTTTGTTTGTTTGTTTGTTTGTTTGTTTGTTTGTTTGTTTGTTTGTTTGTTTGTTTGTTTGTTTGTTTGTTTGTTTGTTTGTTTGTTTGTTTGTTTGTTTGTTTGTTTGTTTGTTTGTTTGTTTGTTTGTTTGTTTGTTTGTTTGTTTGTTTGTTTGTTTGTTTGTTTGTTTGTTTGTTTGTTTGTTTGTTTGTTTGTTTGTTTGTTTGTTTGTTTGTTTGTTTGTTTGTTTGTTTGTTTGTTTGTTTGTTTGTTTGTTTCCTTGAGGGCTTCCATTGCGTGCGCTGCGAAAACGGTTCAAGATACCAAAAATATATGTATGAAAGAATTATTCCTCTTGAAATGATCTAAAAAAAGATCTGGGACAGTATATGTCTATCTTTTAAGATTAACTCACTAGAACCGTTTTTATGGTAATCAAATTTGGTCGAAATTAATGCATTATTTGTTAAGAGTTGTATCAACGTCATAATATTAATCTTTATCCAAATAAATGTGTTGGATAGAGTGATTCAACGGGAAGGTTTTTATGTATGTACTTTTAGCCCGGAAAAACTTATTAACGCGGGCGAAGCCGTGGGCAAAAGCTAGTAAATTTATATGACTCTAAAACACTAATTAATCTCTAATTTATGTGAATCTAAATCAACATTTTGGTACTGCAAAAATGAATTATATTTTTTCCCTAAGTGAGTTTGGTATAAAGCGCAGACTATCCGTTATAATTAAGAGGAAAAATCAAGAGCTTCATAATTGGTTTCCTAATAAAATCTATTTTCATCAGTTCGACTAAAATGATAGCTTTTTAGTTTTTACTTACAAAATATTAACCTACAGAGGGTAACTAATGTATCAATAGATATTAAATTAAATGAAAAATTATTTATTCGGGTTGTTAACAAAATTGATCTTTGTTGACAAAAGAATATCGAGGTCAGCTATCCTCAATAATGGTGCTCTTGAGTTATTGCACTCCAAATATGTTACGTACTATATCCAATGAATTATGGCTTTTCACAGCATGACCTCATCTACATGTCCTATGTCCTAAAACCCCCCAAATTTCCATCTAAGGTATTGTTCTTGCGTAGTTTTGGTCGCATCGATCAGGAGAAGCTGGACGGTAATGCAACAAATTGCAGTTGGGATTATCTACAGGCAGCCTCAATAGACGAAAAAGTCGACATTTTTAATCGCACTGTCACCGGACATTTCGATATTCACGCCCCTATGAGGAAAATTAAATTAAAATGCCCCCCTGCACCGTGGATGACTCGAGGGGTCCGGATGGCGATGAAATGAAGGGACCAAGCTTTCCGTCAGTACAGGAGGGACCGTTCGGAAGAGAACTGGGGCCTTTTCAAAGCTGCAAGGAATCGGTGTAATCAGATGGTTCGTAACGCTAAACGCCGTCATATTCTCAACAATATATCAATAACAATATAATTCCAATCGGCTTGATCCTTTGGCTTTGCGTAGAGATGTAGAATCGCACTGCATCCTCTGTCGCATTTACCACGGGGATTGCTCTGAAGAATTGTGCGGAATTATCCCTGCTGCTGAGTTTCATCACCATACAACGCGGCAAAATATTTGTGCCATCCATCCACATCAATTCGAAGGTTGGCAATCCACCACAGTATGTTTCAACTTTCAACCGACATTTTTTATAACATTTACAAAACTATGGAACTAATTGCCGCCAGCAGCATTTTCGGACAGATACGTCCTGGCGACCTTCATAAAAAGAGCGTATTCTAATCTAAAAGGCCGGCAACGCATCTCTATGCCCCGTGGTAATGCAGATTTTCATGAGCGGCGGTGATCACTTACCATCAGGTGAACGAATACTCGTTTGCCCCCTATTTCATAAAAAAAACTTTTGCTTCACTAACCACTATTTTACTGACAGCAGTGATCGTAATTTTTCCTATACACCGTGAATTTATAGCCGTTTTGATACAGAAAATTTTGAATTCTGTATTACTAATACAGTATAAAAAAATATAAAAAAAAAATATTTTTGAATATTAAAATTAATGTGACATTAATAATGTCGTTTACGAATAAGAAGTGAGAACCCGTGGTAACACAACTAAATCTCACGTACTACGATCATTACGATCGGTGTCATTCATAACTAAGTGGCAAAATATTATCCAATAAAGACAAAGAGACCGCCGCGCCGCAGCGTCGCCAATCACGCGCAGCCTTTGATGTACCTGCGCGGCGCGGCGAGCGCATCCACTCGCGAGCACCCCGCCCGCCCTTCAGTCAGTAGCGCGGCATCCCGCGCCGCGCACATTCAGGTTGTATTATTTACGCTGCCATGCGAAAATGAGTCATCAGTACGAATATTCAAACGCAGAGTATTTCAGCTGTACGCCGCGCTGTTGCTAAGTACAATTTGGAAGAGGCCAGACGTACGTACTCTCAACCGGAATATTTAAATGCGCTGAGACTACGAGGGATCGACTATCCACATGTTCCTACTCAATCACGTTCACGGACAATTCTACGTGCCAGCTCATGCGCAAGGCCGACGACGCCTGAGTGACTCGCCGAAAATTGAAGAGGATATTTTGGATATTTCGAGCGGGATCCTCGGCGAAGCACGAGAATGGCGGCACAAGAATTTAATGTTAGCCAATACTTTGTGCAGAAAACATTGATTACCCACGGATTACATCCGTATCATTTCCGTCGGGCGCACAACAACGACAACGATGCTCCGGCGAAAATAACCCTATGTCAGTGGTTATTAAATAGTAATACCAACGCTAACATTCTGTGTACGGATGAGTCGTCACTGGTTTATTCGAGTTGGACTATACAACGTGCAGAATGAACAATACTGGGCTCTCATAAATCCTAACCTGATAGGGGAAAATCACAACAAGTTCAGTTCGGTGCCGATGTTAGGGCCAATATTATAAACGACCAATTAATAGGATCTACTTTTATTTAAGGTCATATTATTTTCATTATTAGAGAAGCTCGGACTTAACGCCCCTAGATTGTTTCTTGTGGTCGCAAATAAAAATGCTCGTAGATTCCAGAGAACACCAAAGTTGTGAAGTGTTACGTAGTGCGATAGTGGACACCTTAATTCAAGTGAAAAGTGACGAGAGACATATTCGAAAGAATACACAATCGAACGCGGCGGACTCCATTTCAAGTAGTTGCATCGTTAGCGACACGCAATCCCAATTCCCTCCGAGTTAATAACTTTTGTAAGCGGAGTGCGAAGGGCGCGGCGCGGCGTAGGACGCTCGCTCGGCGCGGGCGCTCACGCCGCGCGGGGGTCACGTAGGCGGTCCGCACTACGCAGCGGCCCGCGAGCCGCCACAAAACAACCCTGCCGGCCTCTGTTCGCCCTTCCCGCCTCTCCAATGGAACTATTTGTTGCCTTTTTTAACATAATATTAAAAATTATAACATTTACCGATACCGACTGACTTTCTTTTACCGTCGGAAGTAATAACAGATAATAACTTAATTGTCATTTTTAATAAATTTAGAACTTAATGCAAGTTCTTTCAAAAGTGAAAATAAAAATCAAATTGCCGTCTTGCTACGTATCAACTGATTGTAAATAGGTACTTACAAAAGTCGTAACGTATCGAATTATGATTTGATATTATTCCTAATGCAATCAATGCCGTCACGATCAAAAAGTATTTTTTTTAAAGTAGGCAAGTACTGGCGACTGCCGCGGTGGCGTAGTTGTACTGTGTGCGCTGTACCGCTCTGAGGTCCCGGGTTCTAATCCCGGGTCGGGCAAAATTATATTCGAGATTCTCTGCTCAGTATCAGTCCGGAGTCTGGAATAGTCTGGAATCTGTGCTCGATATGGGAATAGGCTCGTCTCCATTATATCATAAGACAGAATACGCTAGCTGTGTCTGTGTGTGTGTGTGTGTGTGTGTGTGTGTGTGTGTGTGTGTGTGTGTGTGTGCGTGTGCGTGTGCGTGTGCGTGTGCGTGTGCGTGTGCGTGTGCGTGTGCGTGTGCGTGTGCGTGTGCGTGTGCGTGTGCGTGTGCGTGTGCGTGTGCGTGTGCGTGTGCGTGTGCGTGTGCGTGTGCGTGTGCGTGTGCGTGTGCGTGTGCGTGTGCGTGTGCGTGTGCGTGTGCGTGTGCGTGTGCGTGTGCGTGTGCGTGTGCGTGTGCGTGTGCGTGTGCGTGTGCGTGTGCGTGTGCGTGTGCGTGTGCGTGTGCGTGTGCGTGTGCGTGTGCGTGTGCGTGTGCGTGTGCGTGTGCGTGTGCGTGTGCGTGTGCGTGTGCGTGTGCGTGTGCGTGTGCGTGTGCGTGTGCGTGTGCGTGTGCGTGTGCGTGTGCGTGTGCGTGTGCGTGTGCGTGTGCGTGTGCGTGTGCGTGTGCGTGTGCGTGTGCGTGTGCGTGTGCGTGTGCGTGTGCGTGTGCGTGTGCGTGTGCGTGTGCGTGTGCGTGTGCGTGTGCGTGTGCGTGTGCGTGTGCGTGTGCGTGTGCGTGTGCGTGTGCGTGTGCGTGTGCGTGTGCGTGTGCGTGTGCGTGTGCGTGTGCGTGTGCGTGTGCGTGTGCGTGTGCGTGTGCGTGTGCGTGTGCGTGTGCGTGTGCGTGTGCGTGTGCGTGTGCGTGTGCGTGTGCGTGTGCGTGTGCGTGTGCGTGTGCGTGTGCGTGTGCGTGTGTGTGTGTGTGTGTGTGTGTGTGTGTAGGTACTTGTGTAGATTTATTAAATTGTGGAATTATGGAACCGCACACGTATCGCCTCGCTCTGCGTAGGATCAGCTGTTATCGTGCGTCATGGACATCACAAACAGTGCAGCGCGGCGCGATCCTTTTGTGAATAAATTGTAACGTCGCGGCGTTACTATCATAACTCGAACGAGTGAGAAATATATTTAAATATTTTTTTAATTTATGAACGATACAATTAATTCACTATTTATTCTTGGTCCTACAAATGGTTCTAAGTAATAACGTTTCGGTTTCAAAACGACTATAAATTCACGGTGTATATTAAAAAAAAACGAATAAGAACCATTTCTTGAATTACTCGGCTGATTAAATCAGATCCCATACTCCCTCCTGTTGTCTGCATTAAATTCAATAACATTTTTATCTCCATAAACGCCGGCTTGAATATGATGCAATCAATGTTCTCGAGATGAGACAAGAATATTTCTCAATGAGATATTTACGGAAGTGAGCGTCATATTTTGTGAATTACAATATTCCTCGTGCTATTAAATTTCATTGGGATAAGTAGAATTCTGTGTGCTCTTACATCATCATTGTCATCAGCCACATGACGTCATCGATTTCTAGATGGACCTGTCAAAAGTGGCTTGCATTCATCATGTACTCTTACAGGAATTATAAATATTATTAGAAACTGCAACGGTTTTGATTTAAATAAAAATATCTACCACTGACTTTACAGAAATACTTTCACAAAAAATATCACCAAGCGAACGACCGGCACGAAGGCAATGACCAACTGACTCGAACTGTCAAACGTTCTATGCTTTTATAGCAAAAAATGTAGATCATGTCATTAATACCCGCACAAAAAATATTTTTGCCCTAACAATATTGTAATTTCAGAAGTTCAGGTAATTTTTGGCGCTAAAAGCCGATGTCGATATTATTAGTGCTCACAAACCGCCTTCTAGTATAGTAATCCATAATGTATACATAATATAATGAAGCAGTAGAACCGGTGTATCTGACTTTTAAAGAAATGTGATAAAAAGAAAGGGGGTGACTACAATAGAGAAAAGAAATACAAAGCGATTTATATAATTCTTTTCTGTCTGTCTTTCTGTCTGTTTTTTTGTTAGTTCGTTACTGCACGCTTCCAAAACTACTAAACGGATTTCATTGAAATTTGGCACACGGGTAGATCATGTCCTAGATTAACACATAGGCTACTTTTTATCCCGGGAAAATATAAAAAGGAACTTTTATTCCGGAAAAGTTTTTCCGGAATAAAAGCGCCGCGAGCAAAAGCTAGTTTACTAATCTTTGTAAATAGATTTTTCTAATTATTTTTATACCAATTAACTGATAAGCTGTTTAGTGACAGCAAGTATTTAATTACATTGGTCCTGCAGCATTAAGAATTTCATTTAGAAGCTCGAAAATGCATAAATTCAAGAACTACGCAAAATATTAAAAATTTGTAATATACAAGCACTTAATTTGATAATTCTTATCAGTCGAATCGTATTATACAATGTTCCGTATATTGTTTACGCTTATGATCGCTGTCGAAAATTAGGGTGTCGATTACTGGAGCTTATTGTGGATCATAGGTGCCTCAAGATGATTTGGCACAATTTTGATTATTTTATTACATAACCCAAATAAAATAAAAAATAACTCAATTCATGTGTAAACAATATAATGATAAGATAAGTGATAAAAATAAGACTCTTAAGTTTGATAAAACGTTACGAACAATTTAAAACAATATATAAAATACTAGCTATTGCCCGCAGCTCCGCCCGCGTTAAATACTTTTTCCGGGATAAAAGACTCGCTTTATATTTCCCGTGATAAAACGTAGCCTAAGTTACTCCTTATTACATCAGCTACTTGCCAATAAAAGTCTCGTTAAAGTCGGTTCAGCCATTTCAGAGATAAAAAGTTTTTCCGGGCTAAAACTCCCGCTTTATATTTTCCCGGGATAAAACGTAGCCTAAGTTACTTCTTATTACACCAGCTACCTGTCAATAAAAGTCCCGTCAAGTCTCGTCAATGAACGCCCACAGAGATAATATATTTTTTTTAATTACCTGAAAGCTCGGAAAGTTAAGACCATATTTTTTTTATACAGGGTCATTTTGACATTGCGTTAATAAATGAAATCACATAATTATCTCGCTGAAAATAACACTTTTCATTGGGTTATTTAACCATAGGCGTAAAATAAAAAAAGTGTAAGTTTCGAACAAAATAAATATGAATAAAAAGTAACTTTAAGTTTACACGCCCTGATGCCACTATGACTGCTCTAGGAGAATTCCTCGCAGCAGCAACAATACACTTTCAGTCAGAAATACACTTACGCACACAGCATATTCGCACTAAACTATAAAAAGATAAAAAAGTTCGAATACTACAACCGGGATTTTTGGCGAAATTATTCGTTATTCATTGATAATTTTTAGCACGATGTTAGCAGAGGTACAGACGAATATGTGGTTTCATTTAGTAACGCAATGTAAAAATGACTCTGTATACCCACTAGCACTCAATTTGATTCTTTTTTTTAATAGGTAGGTATTTCGCTTTTTCCATCAAGTAAAATACCTGGATTAATAAATAAAGAAGTGGATAAGGTGAAATTTTTTTAACAAAAAATAAACTGACTTCAAACCCACTGCAAACCAAAAAATAATTCAACTTTATATTCGCTTCGTATATAGTACATACGTATATTTGGAGTCGATGCCTAATTTAAATTGCCAGAGCTAAGCTAAGGAAATACACCAACAAATATACGAAAATATTGTTCAATTTAAATAAGCACCTTATAACTCCATATATACGTTACATATACTAAGCGAATACAAATTTTAATTATTTTTTGATTTGTAGTGGTTTTGAAGTCGGTTTATTTTTTGTAAAAACTGTTTATTTATTGCTTTTTTGTTAGTTCATTATGGAATGGTGTAAACAATACATCATAGATATACCATAGCAGCATTCGCGAGTCATCTGCTGTTAGTTATTGAAGAGTTCAATATCGAAAACCACATCCAAATCGGATCAGTAGTTTTTGAGAAACTTGCGGCCATATAAATTTACATACATACAAACATATATACAGATCGAATACAGAACCTCCTTTTTAAAAGTCGGTTAAAAATATGTAACCTCATTAAAGTGTCGAAGACTGAGGCCGTAGCCAAGAATTTAAGATGCCAATTCAACCTTTCATCGTAATTTTTTTTAAATAAACTGATTTGATTAATTTATAATACATCATCGGAAACAATATTTCAACACGAAAAAAATAAACGAGCCATATTTTTCATATCTTTCTTTGATTTCAAACTATCCACCAAGTTCCAACGTCTCGTTCATGAATTTTATTGTACGGAGACTCAAACTTTTTGTCGTTTTCAATCAAAATTGAGCTTGAAACTAACTTAACCGCTAAGTTACTCGGAGTTTCAAAGTAAATGATATGGTACTCGTCGCAAAAGCAGCACAGAATAGTGGCAATATAGACTCTAGGGTGCGTGGTCCTTAGCGTATAATGAAAGTATTGCCACATGATCGCTACGAACTACGGTTACTTGGAGAATCTTATGGCAAGACCCCTCGAGCTGCAGCTGAATATATGGTGGCATGGCGTGGAGAATAGATACCCGAGTCGTATGCAGATTCTTTAACAGTTAGTTATGGAATTTTTTATTCACTGTTTTATTTGTTACTGTGTTTTAACTTTAGACGGCTTGTTAATTTGACCATACTGAGCTGCGAACTTACATGTTCTTGTATGCATTTTATGCATTTTGCTGACATGTTAATTGGATCATGTTGTGCCTATAGCAGACATGTTAATTGGATCATGTTGTGCCTATAGCAGACATGTTAATTGGATCATGTTGTGCCTATAGCAGACATGTTAATTGGATCATGTTGTGCCCTAAGTGACAAATAAATAAATAATAAATATTATTATACACACTAGAATCTTCATTGTTATGCTATTAACTATAAATTACTTTTGTTTGTGTACAGCCGATAGTGAGATTGATTCTAAGGCGTCGAATAAGGATGATCTTAGGACACAAAAAACTGGACCTTCTATAGTGGAAGAAACCGTACATGATCCTAACTCACAGGTGAACGTCAAAGTACACACGTCAGGAGAAGCCGTATTAGCATAAAATAGTGAAGAAAGTAGGCGTGGCCACAAATCGCGCGATCGGAAAATCGTTCGGTGGTCTGACTACTGACGTCATCGAACCAGTCGTGGAGGAAAGGCGCACGCGCCGTCATTATTCATTCGTCGCTAAGCACATGCAGCGTTCACTTGTTAGCCGAAACTCTTGTCAACACATATACATATACACTCACGCCTATTATACCCGAAGGGGAAGGCAGAAGCGCAACTAGTGCACCCACTTTTCGCCATTATTCCGTCCAATGATGTCATAGGGGGCGAGCCTTTTTTTTATGGCATCGAATGACGCGACGAGCATGCCGTTCGCCTGATGGTAAGCGATACGACCACCCATAAAGAGTAGAAACACCATCCAGCACCTTGACTTACAAAGTACTGTGTGGCATTCCACTGCGCTCGTCATCCTGAGACATAAGATGTTAAGTCTCATTATGTCCCTTAGTTACACTGGCTGCATTGCCGTTCAAACCGAAACACAACAGTGCATGCACACTACTGCTTTGGGGTAGAAATAGACATTGTGGTGGTACCCACCCAGACGTATTCTTACATATGAGAGTCCTACCACCAGTAAGCGCTATATCGGGCACAAATTCCAGACTCCGAGTTGATACTAAAAAGAAAACCTCTATATCACTTTGGCCGACCCGGGGATCGAACCCAAGACCTCTGTATTGCAGTCGTACTATATTACAAGTACGCCACCGAGGTTTCATCAGAAAACATTTTTATCGAAGAGTAGGATACGTTTACAATAACAGACTTTACAATATAAAAACAGTAACATAAAGATAAGTTAATATAAGAAAAATTGTATGTGAAGACTAGCCAAGTCAAATCTTGAGCTTAAATTTATACTAAGTCATCTGCTTTGCGTAAATAATTCGACTATTCAAATTTAAGAAATTATATTTTCAAATATCATACATTGTCGTAGCAGAAAAACAAAGAAATATAACACACACACATACACTCACGCCTGTTATCCCCGAAGGGGTAGGCAGAGGCGCAACAAGTGCACCCACTTTTCGCCGTTATTCCGTCCCATGAAGTGATAGGGGGCGAGCCTATCGCCATATCGGGCACAAATTCCAGACTTCGAGCTGATTCTGAATAGAAAAACTCAATATCACTTTGCCCGACCCGGGAATCGAACCCGAGACCTCAGCATTGTAGTCGTACCATAATACAACTACGCCACCGAGGCAGTCGAAATATAAAGAAATATAAGTTTAAATTTATTTTAGAATGTATTGTGTTCTTATAAATAATTTTCAGGATTATCTACAGGGCTTGGCAACCATTAAGATTTCAATTCTTTTGTCGGTGAAGTCGACCAGCACGTATATTCTTAATGTTAGACTTGGCTTCCACATTTCACATTTATGTTTTTGATGGGATTATAATATACTGCTGTCTTTTTCGACGTTTTCTGTAGTTCAATTTGGAACTCGTCTTATCAAGTGCATTTCGCTAGCGAAATGCACTTGATAAGACGGGTTCCATATCCGTATCCTAGGATAAAGAGAATTCAAAAGCACTTCTTGTTTATGTTAGCTTATAATGACGTAAATTGTAAAAATCTCTCTTTATAATATGATCTTCGTTTAAAACACTACAATCTCACTGCACTCCATAAACGTAGAACTGTCGCTAACATTATGTTTCTTTACAAGGTGATTCATGGTCTTGTAATGTGTCCAGACTTGCTCCAACGTTTGACGTACAACATATTCCGTCCTAGTAACCGTTTGCAAAACCGTAAAACATTTGCTCTTCCCTTATATAAGTCAGATCTCGGTCAAAACTCACCCCTTAATCGCATGTGCTCTTGTTATAATGGAATTTGTAATAGGTTTAATAACTTTTATGGTTCGAAGGACTCGGCTAAGACCAAATTGTTTAAAACCATCGAGTAGTCTTAATTACAGTAACTTGTCTCCCAGAGCGTAGTGATAGTTAGTAGTTAAATAAAAATGTCATCGTAATGTAAGCATGCTGTGTTTACATATTATATACAAGGTTGCATACACTTCACCCGGCGCGCTGCCGGCTCCCCGCCTTTCGAAAAAGTAGCGAAAGGCGCGGGATGTGTGGCGGTTCTGTTAGGGGGGGGTCTGGATTGTGGGAGTATATTTCAACCCCAAACAGATCCCTAGCCGAGTTCGAGCATTTTCTCACTCGGGTAGGGGCCCTGGTGGTGCAAGACAGTCAGCCTCGCCCCGTTATCGTCGCCGGTGCCTTCAACGCTAAGTCCTTGGATTGGGGCTCGTCGGCGACGAACGCGCGTGGCGTGGCCCTGGAGGAATGGGCGATCGCGTCCAACTTGGCCGTCGTGAATCGCGGGTCGGTAGACACGTGCGTGCGGCACAATGGCGGCTCGGTGGTGGACATCTCGTTCGCCACCTCAGCACTTGCCCACCGTGTCAGAGACTGGAGAGTCCTGGTGGGCGAGGAGACGTTGTCGGATCACAGATATATTCGGTTCGACGTCGCCTTGCCCCCTTCTCCCCGGTCTCGTGGTGGCATGATCGCCCCGCGATCGGACGGCCCACGTTGGGCGTTAAAGCGCCTCAATGTCGAGGCCCTGAAGGAGGCTGCTCTGGCCCAGGCGTGGTTCGGGGCGACGATGTCACATGTCTGTGACGCGGCTATGCCCCGAGTACGACGCCTCCCTGAGAAACGCCAGGTATTCTGGTGGTCGGCGGAGCTCACGCAGCTACGTACATCCTGCGTGGCTGCACTCCGCCGAGTTGGCAGGCACCGTCGTCGCCGGACTCGTTTACCCGACGACAAGGACCAGGAGCGGCTGCTTTACGGCCTCTACAAAGAGGCCAAAAGAGCGCTGCGAGTGGCAATAATGAGAGCAAAGTCAGCGGCGCAAAAAGAGTCCCGAAGTACTCTCGACAGCGACCCGTGGGGGCGCCCGTATCGTGTGGCGATGAAGAGGTACCGTCCATGGGCGCCTCCGCTGACGCAGAGTCTCCGGGGTGAGCTTGTGGAAGAGGTGGTCGTGACTTTGTTCCCCGCCAACGAGGATGTCACTCCCCCGCCGATGGCGTCACATTTGTCGTCGCCATCGTCGCAAAGTTCGGTAGGAGATATACCGGAGGTTTCGCCCGCTGAATTTAGGGCGGTAGTGCTTCGGCTGCGGAGTAAAAACTCTGCCCCAGGTCTTGACGGCATCACCCGGCGGTCGTCGCCGGCGACTTCAACGCCAAATCCGTGGCTTGGGGTTCGCCGGCGACGAACGGTCGTGGTCGGGTCCTGGAGGAATGGGCGATCTCTGTCGGCCTGGTCGTCCTGAACAGGGGGTCGGTGGACACATGCGTGCGGCACAACGGCGGGTCTATTATAGACCTGTCGTTGGCGAGTGCCGCCGTCGCACGCCGTGTCCGGGACTGGAGAGTCCTCGTGGGCGTGGAGACGTTGTCGGACCATCGTTACATCAGGTTCGGCGTCTCCGCGTCCCCGAGTGTCCAGTCCGGTGGTGTACCGAGTGCCCCAAATCAGGACGGCCCGCGGTGGGCGCTTCGTCGCCTCGATGGGGAGGCCCTAGTGCTGGCCGCTCTGGTCATGTCGTGGCTCCCCGTGCCGGACGGGCCGGTACGGGTTGAGCAGGAGGCGGAGTGGTTCGGGGTGGCAATGTCGGATGTCTGCGACGCCGGCATGCCCCGAGCTCTCCGCCGTTCACGGGTGCGACAGGTGTACTGGTGGTCGGCGGAGCTAGCGCTGTTGCGCGCGTCGTGCGTTGCTGCGCGCCGCCGATACGCCAGGCATCGTCGTCGCCGGCTCAGAGAGGAGAATCACGCAGACCAGGAGCGGCAGCTCTATGGCCTCTACAAAGAGGCAAAGAGAGCGCTGCGGGTGGCCATTTATGGGGCCAAGGTTGCGGCACGTAAGGCGTTCGTGGGGACTCTCGACAGGGACCCGTGGGGGCGCCCTTACCGTGTGGTGATGAAGAAGCTTCGCCCAGCGGCGCCCCCGCTGTCGCAGAGTCTCCGGCCAGAATTACTGGCCAACGTAGTCGCGGCCTTGTTCCCGGCCACCGAGGAGTTCACTCCTCCACCGATGGCGCCACCGGATGTGGCGTCATCGTCGAGTGAGAATCCGGCAAGGGATATCCCGGAGGTTTCGCCCGCTGAAATGCGGGCGGCAGTGCTTCGGCTGCAGAGCAAAAACACGGCCCCAGGGCTCGATGGCATCCCCGGGAAAGCCTGGGTGCTAGCCCTCGAGTACCTGGGCCCGAGGCTCCGCAGCTTATTCACCGCCTGCCTGGAGCAGGGCGTCTTCCCGGTGCGTTGGAAAACCGGGAAGCTCGTCCTGCTGAAGAAGGGAGGACGACCCGCAGAGTCGCCGTCGGCCTACCGGCCTATCGTGTTGCTCGACGAGGTGGCAAAGCTCTTCGAGCGCATCATTCATACCCGCCTCGTCGAGCACCTTGAAAGGGTCGGACCAAATCTGGCCGACGAGCATTTTGGATTTAGGAGGGGACGTTCCACTGTCCACGCGATTCTGCGGGTGAAGGCACAGGCGGAGGATGCAGTGGCCAGAGGCAGTGTAGTGATAGCGGTATCGTTAGATATTTCTAACGCATTCAACTCGCTGCCCTGGCCCTGCATCCACGAGGCACTGCGGTACCACGTGGTGCCGCCCTATCTCCGGCGTCTGGTGCACGCGTACCTGTCTGACAGGCACGTGGTGTATCCAGGCGCCGATGGGTGGCACCGAAGAGCGATGTCGTGCGGTGTTCCACAGGGCTCGGTTTTGGGCCCTCTCCTGTGGAACATCGGGTACGACTGGGTGCTCCGTGGTTCCAATCTCCGGGGCGTCGGCGTGACTTGTTACGCCGACGATACGTTAGTCACAGCGACTGCTGGGACCTTCCGGGACGCCGCAACTCTGGCGGCGGCGGGCACCGGCCAAGTAGTTCGGAGAATCCAACGTTTAGGGTTGAAGGTGGCCCTCGAGAAAACCGAGGCCGTGTGTTTTCACGGACCTCGGAGAGGGCCACCGGCCGGTGCCGGCATCGTCGTTGGGGGGGTGCGGATCCCCATCGGCTCTAGCATGAGGTATCTAGGTTTAGTCCTAGATAGCCGATGGCGATTCCGCACCCACTTTAAGGAGTTGAGGACGAAATTGTCCCGGGCAGCGGGCGCTCTTTCCCGCCTGCTGCCCAACCTGGAAGGTCCTGGCTTCCCTTGCCGGAGGCTGTATCACGGAGTCGTGCGGTCCATAGCCCTTTATGGCAGCCCCGTTTGGGCTGACTCCCTGGGCCGCCCCTGCGTCGCCCTTCTGCGCGCCCCGCAGAGAGCTTTAGCGCAGCGGGCGGTCAGGGCGTACCGCACGGTCTCTTTCGAGGCGGCTTGCCTATTGGCCGGATTTCTGCCCTGGGACCTGGACGCCAAATCCCTTGCCGATGTATTCCATTGGCGGGAGGAGGCGTTCAGTCGCGGGGAGCGTCCGGCCCTGAAGGAGGTGGAGGCCAAGAGGGCCGCCTTACGGCGAGCCGCCGTGGAGGAGTGGCGTCTCAGGCTGGAGGCCCCGTCGTGGGGGCACCGGGTCGTAGAGGCAGTGCGTCCTGTCTTTGCCGAATGGCTGGACAGGCGCCACGGAGCGGCAACATACCGCCTGACACAGGTGCTCACCGGGCATGGCTGCTTCGGTGAGTTCCTGTTTCGGGTGGTAGGTGTAGAGGAGTCGGCCATGTGTCACTACTGTGACAACTGCCCAATGGACACGGCCCAACATACGTTGGAGTGTTGTCCAGCCTGGGATGAGGAGCGCAGCGCTCTCAGAACAGTCGTCGGAGTAGACCTCTCGCTGCCGGCCGTGGTCGCTTCCATGGTCGGCGGCCGGGAGGCCTGGCAGGCGGTGGCCCACTTCTGCGAGGCGGTCCTCTCGCGGAAGGAGAGTGCCGAGAGGGATCGCCAGCGCAGTGGTGATCCCTCCCGCCGCCAGACGAGACGTAGGAGGCGTCGGGTGGACGACTGACCGACGTCTCCCGCCCTGTGGATTGGGGGCGTTTGGAGAATTCCACCACGGTATCCCCTGCCTGTCGTAAAAGGCGACTAATAGGGGCCTCCGGGGGTCACGGGTGGGCGGGACGTGCCGCCCACCCATTAGTCTAGCCAACTTCTGTGACCCCCGTGATGGACATGTCCGAGGCAGCGTGTCTCACGCTGCCTCGGACACTAAAAGGCGGACACGGTACGGTGTTTCGGGGGCTTCTGAGCCCCCGCAACAGGAAAAGGACCGCAACAGCGGTACGTGCAGGGGCGGTTGCGGACGACAACTTAGACGTGAGTCGGAGGAAGCCCGCAGCCGTCCCTAATGCGCCGAAGATGGCCTTTTAAAAAAAAAAAAAAAAAGGTCTTGACGGCATACCCGGTCGTGCGTGGGTCTTAGCCGTCAAGCATCTGGGTTCGAGGCTCCGCGGCCTTTTTTCCGCGTGCATTGAGCAGGGCCTTTTCCCTACTCGGTGGAAAACTGGCAAGTTGGTCCTGCTCAAGAAGGAGGGACGACCCGCAGAGTCACCATCGGCCTACCGGCCTATCGTGCTGCTCGACGAGGTCTGTAAGCTTTTCGAGTGGATTATACACTCTCGCCTAGTCGAGCACCTCGAGAGGGTCGGGCCGGATTTGGTAGACTGCCAATACGGTTTCCGGCATGGCCGATCTACAATCCATGCGATTTTGCGGGTCAAGGCACAAGCGGAGAATGCAATCGCCCAGGGTGAAGTGATCGCGGCGGTGTCTCTTGACATCGCCAATGCGTTTAACACTCTTCCCTGGGTTTGCATACATGAAGCACTGCGGTACCACGAGGTGCCACCATATCTTCAGCGTCTGGTCCAATCGTACTTGTCAGACAGGTACATTGTGTACCCGGCCGCTGATGGGTGGCACCGAAGAGCAATGGCCTGCGGTGTTCCACAGGGCTCAGTCTTGGGCCCTCTCCTATGGAACATCGGATACAATTGGGTGCTCCGTGGAACCAACCCTCAAGGCGTCGCTGTTGTCTGCTACGCAGACGACACCCTGGTGACAGCGACGGCTAGGACCTTCCAGGAGGCTGCCCTGCTTGCCTCGTCTGGTACGGAGCAGGTAGTGAGCAGGATTCGGCGGCTGGGCCTCTTAGTGGCCCTGAATAAAACGGAGGCCCTTTATTTCCATGGGCCCCGAAAGAGGCCACCTACGGAGGCCCATATCGTAGTGGAGGGGGTGCGGGGGTGCGGATTCCCATCGGCTCCACAATGAAGTATCTGGGGTTGGTGTTGCACAGCCGATGGGACTTCCGTGCTCATTTTGAGATGTTGTCGCCGAAACTGATGCGGGCAGCAGGGGCACTCAGTCGCCTGCTGCCAAATTTGGAAGGTCCCGGTAACCCTTGCCGAAGTTTATATGCTGGAGTTGTGCGGTCCATGGCCCTATACGGTTGTCCCGTCTGGGCCGGGTCTCTGAATGCTCGATGCGTTACTCTGCTGCGTAAGCCGCAACGTTTAGTGGCGCAGCGACTCATCAGGGGCTACCGCACTGTCTCCCACGAGGCTGCCTGCGTCTTGGCCGGTATACTGCCTTGGGATTTGGATGCCAAATACCTCTCGTCAGTATTCTTCTGGCGTGAGGAGGCATCACGTCTCGGGCGGAGACTGGCCCCGAGGGAGGTCACGGCCCAATTGGCCTCCATTCGCAGTGCAGCCGTGGAGGAGTGGCATACCAGGCTGGAGAGCCCGAGTGCGGGCTTGAGGACTGTCGCGGTAGTGCGACCTGTCTTCTTAAGGTGGCTAGACAGGCGCCACGGTGCGCCGACTTTCCGTCTGACACAGATGCTGTCGGGCCACGGGTGTTTCGGCTCGTTTCTGTGTCGGATCGGAAAGGAGGAGTCCGCCGTGTGCCATCATTGTGGCAACGGTCGCGAGGACACAGTCCAACTCACTCTCAAGGAGTGCCCAGCCTGGGACCTACAACGCAGCGCTCTTAGAGCAGTCGTCGGAGGGGACCTCTCGCTGCCAGCCGTGGTGTCCGCCATGGTCGGCGGCTGGAGGTCATGGCGCGCGATGGCCTCCTTCTGCGAGTGCGTCATCTCGCGGAAGGAGAGCGCCGAGCGGGATCGTGAGCAGAGCGATCCCGCCCGCTGCCAGAGGAGACGAAGGA
This sequence comes from Lapara coniferarum, assembly GCA_949316025.1. Taxonomy (NCBI): domain Eukaryota; kingdom Metazoa; phylum Arthropoda; class Insecta; order Lepidoptera; family Sphingidae; genus Lapara; species Lapara coniferarum. The sequence continues at coordinate 39,704,167 of OX438919.1, read as the reverse complement.
GGCGTCGGGTGGACGACTGACCGGCGCCTCGTGCCCTGTGGTCTGGGGGCATCTAAAGAATTTCGCCACGGCATCCCCTGCCTGTCGTAAGAGGCGACTAAATGGGATAAGTGAGAGTCGCGGGGTGAGCAGTGGTGGTCTGCTCGATCAACTACTCCAACGTAAGCGACTACGAGGTGGACGACAATGCGGGTGGTCGGTCTCCTGCAGTCGTAGACGCAAAAGCGTGCTTTTGAGTTCGGAGGCTTCTCAGCCTCCTCATGTAGAGTGGGGCCGCAATGCGGCATTGCGCAGGGGCGGTTCCGTGCAGCTATCTTCGTGCAACAAGATACCCCGGGGCCGTCCCGTACGCGCCGAAGAAGGCCACCGCGGGTTTTGGTTGGTATGCCAGTGAAGGGGGTACATAGTGTTAGGGACTCGGCTCAATGCTCGCTCGGATGAAGCTATACTCCCGAGTGACGACATTGGGCCGTAAGACTGTGTGAAACCAACATAGCCGTCCCACTCACCCCCCAGTGGTGGTAGCGATAACGCGTTTTTCCCCGCGATAAAAAAAAAAAAAAAAAAGGTTGCTTACACTTGTCATATATCTTGTGTTTACATTTAAGAAAGTTTATTTGTTGTAACTAGTTTTGTGAACAAAAAAATAAATTAAATTAATAAAATAACTGCCTCGGTGGCGTAGTTGTATTACAGTACGACTGCAAAGCTGAGGTCTCGGGTTCGATCCCCGGGTCGGGCAAAGTGATATTGAGTTTTTCTATTCAATATCAGCTCGGAGTCTGGAATTTGGGCCCGATATGGCGATAGGCTCGCCCCCTATCACATCATGGGACGGAATAATGGCGAAAAGTGGGTGCACTAGTTGCGGCTCTGCCTACCCCTTCGGGGATAACATGCGTGAGTGTATATGTATGTATGTATTAATAAAAATAAAGGAAAAATAAAATAAAATTCGACTTTAATATGACGTCATTTTTATGATTCCAATGCTACGTATATACACGATATATTATATACCGTCATGCTGTGACATCACATCGCCCAGAGATGGACTGAAGTCTGGAAGACTGTAGGCTGAGTCACAACGATTACATCTAGACACGCGACACCGTGTCAAGCCAAGTTCAAGCAAAGGAACTGACTAGCCAGCGTCTAGTGTAATATTACACGAACCACTTGGTGCCACTTTTCACCCTTCTATAACTCAACACCTATTTAACGTAAACACATAAAACTTGGTGTGTTTAATTATATCCAAAAGGACATCTAGAAGCCCAAATTTCCTGAAACTAGCTCAAACAGTTATAAAGATATGAAGGTTCAAATGTTGTAAATTTTAAGACTGACTGACTGACATATAGTATTTAAACCTAACCTACTTCTAGATTACCTAGAAAGATGAAATTTGGAATCCAGCTCGGTAATTGTGCGTAAGCATAGGAAAAAATCTAAAAATAAAAAAATTAAAAAAGAGGCGGGGGGGCCTCATACAAAAAAAAAAATAAAAAAAAATTGTAGCGTTGGAACCGATACAAGCACTACGCAGATATTTGAAAATATCCCAATATATGTATTGTTATATTTGCTATGTAACAGAAATAGAAAAATAAAGTTAAGTAAAAAAATAAGTGGTGTCCCCATACAAAAAAACTTGTAATACGCGCTAAACAACCGGTCAACGGTGAGTCGTCGGCGGCGCGCGGCACCACATAACTCAATACCTGCCTAGTTTATTTACGAAAAGTAATGATATCCCACCAAAAACATAAATGTAAAAAAGGAGAGCCAAGCTCAATACAAAAATTATGCTTGGCTGTGGGCTTCGCCGCAAAAAGAATGGAGATCTAAATTAGTGCCAAGTTTTATGAAAAATCCAAATATGTATTTATAGGAACAAAATAACATTATCAACAAGTATTAAACTCTACCTATTTCTTTGCTTTATTGGATACCTATAACAATTGCTGTTATTTAAAAATGTGAGATCTTAAAGTAGGTTAGATTTGACTTGGCCGGCATAAAGCCAAACTGGCGAAGGCTCATCCTCGGATAAAGATGCCACCTCACTCGACCCACCACCATCTTCTCCAGTATTTTACCCAACATTTGGGTAGTCCTTCTTGGCCGGTTCACGGATAATGATGACTGTAGCCTTCTTCCAGTCCTATACATATTGAGCATGTTTCTAAACATACAAGTGGCGGGGAGGACCCCTCCTCCCCCCGCCCCGAGCCCCCTCTGCCGCCTCCCTGCACGTTGTACGAACAGAACAAACACTGTCATCTTTATAAATAACGGCGATATTACGTTTTGCATCGCGATAAGAATAAGAATAAGGATTTGGAGCTACTAGGTAGCGTAATCATGTAAATATGGCTTACGGCGATTACGTTCAAAATGTCGCCGAGAAAGTGTTAACAGTCTTCGTGTACAAGTGAATATACAGCACGCCTAAAACAGCTCTAAAGGTAATGGTGTAGTCAAAGTTGCAACAAGTCAGCCCAATCAGCTACGGTTTTTTCTTTTCCAGCGAGTCATTTACAAGTCTAATTCCGGGAAAGTCATGATTTTCCAACCTTTCTGCCGACCCCATTCAGTGACCGCTGTGAGCTAATGTACTTAAAGTAAGCAGCTAATAACATTCCTAGTACACGACCATTCCGCAGCGCATATTTAGAGCTGAGTAAACCGCATATCCACCGCACATTAGCTTAATGGAAAAATGATGACAAAAAGTAAGCCCGGAGTTTCTTTCTGCCTTTCTTCTTCGGGTAGTCATCGCTTAGGTAGCTAGTGAAAGGCTGGTAGGTTAGCTAGGCTAGGGCCTGTAGTGTCCTCACCGGTGAGGATCGCGACGCGTTCCGCCCATTATTATTACTATTATTATATATTTTTTTTGTTAATTATCTCTTATTTTATATTGCTTTTCTTGCCAGCCCGAGCTGGCTTCTTACTTTTTACTTTTTATTTTTCATCATTTATTTTACTCCTAATAAAAATGTCTGTAGTTATATAAGTGACTAATAATAATTATTAAATGTTTCTCGACTTATCATAAGTGCAACTATGTTCGCCTACGTGATGAATAAAGTATTTTTTTTTTATTTTAACGTGCAAAACACGGTGGCGATGGGCGACATTCTTGGTCGACCACCAACGTCACCTGCGACTGCCGCCTATGTGAACCATCCTCACCGCATCAACAACTTTAAATCAATACTTGGATGTAATACGTAAGATGTTTTCAATATAATCTTTCTTTAAATGAAATTGAATATGTGATAAATGCTGATATTAAATGTGTGCGCAACACGGTCCACGATTTATGTGTCTATTTAATTTTAACATCCTTATGTATAAAATAATTGTGGAGTGCAATAAACTTTGAATTGAATTCAATAAATGGCAGTGTCACGCTGCAATCTAAGTGCATGTTTAAATTAAAACAGGTTCCACCAGGGAAGAATCACCGCGCCGTCTCTAAGAAAATCGATGTAGGTACTGCATTTCCTGCTGTGCTTTGTATACTATAGCCTATAGTATCCCGAAGACTTCTTGGCACTTCTTATTAGTGAATACACCATATAGACTGGTACCGACAAATTAAGCTCCGGAGTTAGTTCAACATAGATGTCACGAGGTACAGGTTTTATACAAGGTACTTTGCGGTTCTAAAATCATAAGAGACAACAGGGATTTAGCTCAAAGCGGAAAACTGACATAAAGCAGGTGAGTTACCTATTAGTAAATAATCCTGGTACCTACATTATCTGAACGTTGATCACTACACTCAGTATCTTTCAACTAGCCTCTAGCCAATCTCAGCTGTAATTTGCATCTCCTAATCTATTTAAGTGTTTCGCAATATCCAAGTACAGAGACTGTTATAAAAGGAAGCCCACAAACGGCCCTCAACACGATAACTAGCGACTGCTCGCTTCAACTTGACAGGAGCACCCAAAGGGCATCCAATAAAATATTTCCAGATCGACATCAAAATGTATAAGTGAGGTGCACACGTCCGGAATAGCAAGCAGGCTGCACCTGGAGCCGGAATCGAGAGCAACGAAGTGGGTTTGGCTTTGAACACCACCGGGACTTGAGCTTGGGACTGAGTGACTCTTTGTATGTTTCGCGTTCGAAAACACGAATAGATACTGTGTACTTTGTGACTTCAATTTATTTAATTTATTGATGTGACCAACGAAATCTGTCATCGACTGTATTATATTTGCCGTTAGATATTTGGAAAACAGTAAGACATTTAAATCTATACTTATATGGGGAAGTGATAATGCTAAGTTTCAAGTTAAAAATATACCTATTATTTCAGATAAAGCTTTTCCTTTTCATGACTTCTGTTAGATATTGTGTTTCAAAATAGTTATATCTATGATATAAAAATAGGAGATCGACAAGATAAATATGCTAGATGAGAGATATGTTGAGATGAAAATTAGAACCAACAGCAAATTCTTCTGGACTTTTGTCAAATCTAAAAAAAACTAGCAGTAGCATACCCAATAGAGTAAGTTTCAATAATATTTCAGTTAATGATGAGAAAGCAATTCGCGTATTGCAGATTATCCTAATTAGACTTCTCATAATTTTGTTATTATTGGGTCGGTTAAGATCTCGCATAAAATTGTTGTTAAATACCTGACACAGCTCGACGTCAGGAAAGGATATCGCCCCGATGAATTACATTCATGATTTTTAAAATCCTGCTGTAAAACACTTTCTTATCCAATCTACATGCTATTCAAAAAATCTTTGAACTCCGGAGAAATGCCTTCTTTTTGGAAACGCTAATACATAGTTCCGGTCTTCAAATGTGGGGACAAACATAATGTTCTTAATTATAGGTCCATCTCCAAATTTTGCACAATTGCCAATATGTTCGAAAAAAATATTTATGATATGATCTTCCCATTGCTGAGACTGGTTTTTAATCGAGGAGCAGCATGGGTTTATCATTAAAATATCTACAGAAACCAACATGTTGATCAAGTCGCAAAGTCTATGGATAATGGGCAGCAAGTAGATGTCGTGTATACTAACTACTCGAAGGCTTTTGATAAAATATCTCACTGGCTATTAATCGATAAACTTGCAAGGGTTGGTATACACAGAGACCTACTGCGCTGGTTCATATCTCATCTTCGTAACCAAAGCCAAACAGTGACTATCAAAGGTTATTTTTCTTCATTTGTCCCGGTCTCTTCGGGAGTTCCTCAGGGCTCTCACCTTGGTCCACTCCTGTTCAATTTATTTATAAATGATATTCGAGATGTTTTATATAATCCATCGTTATTACTATACGCCGATGATATGAAAATTTTTAGACAGGTTTCGAGTGCATCTGACTGTCTACTTTTGCAGGATGATCTTGATCGGCTATGTAGATATTGTAAAGATAATTAATTAAGTTAAATGTAGTGTCATATCCTTTTCACGTAAGATTACATCTATCACCTACAACTATCATCTTGATGGTAATTCTTTAAACAGAGTGACCGAGGTGAGAGACATGGGAATACACCTTGACAGTAAACTTTCATTTAATTATCACGTGAAATATGTAACTGTTAAAGCCTACCGTATGCTTGGTTTCATTCTGAGAATCTGTAAAGATTTCAGGTGTGATGCCACTCTGATTCTCTTATACTATTTATTTGTACGATCTGTTTTGGAGTATGGGTCTGTTATTTGGAACCCCAAATATAAAGTATACGTAGACATTTGGGAAAAATTCAACGGAACTTTGTTAAGCATCTTGATTATAAAAGCCACGCATCAAATGTTACCCCTCCTGTTATAAACCCGTTAGTTGATCGTCGAACACTGAGAGACCATTTATTCTTGTTTAAATTAATAAGAAATAATATAGATTCTTCATATATTTTGAATTGCTTGAGGTTCAGATGTTCAAATTTAAGTACCTACGCGTAATTCTAGTAAGTCCTTGTTTTATTTGCCCCATGTAAGAACTAACTATGCTCAAAACACATTCACCTTTAGAGTCTGTAATAAGTATAACAAAAAGGTTTCTCATATTAATTTGTTTACAGGCTCCTACTTGAAGTTTAAAAAATATCAGACTGTAGCAACTCCTCGCGGCGCTAGTGCGCCGCCGCCATCTTACGAAGCCCCTCTCATCGCTTCGTACGCACACATCGACGCCGCTTCAATATAAAATAGCGAGCCCGACGCAGAGCAGCCAGTCAACGCCAGTCAACGCTAGCGTTCCGCCGCATCCAGTACTGGAAAGGTGGTTCCCTCTAGCTGAGGCGCTCCGCGCCCCGCGCCCCGCGCCGCTTTCGGACCTGCTTCCTGGGTGTAGCTTTATTTCGCAATACGCGTCACGAACTCGCCTGGAACAGACATCTGGAACTTACCGCGGATAATCTTGTAACTGTATAATTGTATGCAGAAATAAACACTTTGTTGGATATTGCTCTTTTCCTGTACAAGACCTCATCTGAACTCACCTGACACGCCCGCTATAATTTGGCGCCCAACGTGGGGCTACAGCAGATTGATAACACAACAATCAAGATGATAATAGAGGAGTAGAGCAGCTCTTAGCAGAAAAGAAGATTCCAGAAGATGGAACTTCTGAAAAAGTGACGGGTAGTATCAAGAAGAAAAGGTGCAATTTTTGCCGTCTGCCCGGGCATACTATTGATAATTGCCTGAAGAAGCAGAAGAAGGACGCGGCCTGTAGTGGAACTTTGGCCAGTAAATCTGATCCCGCAAGATCTGCCACGGGGACACAAGCACCGTTCGCCGTCACAGCCAAGATTCTCGTGCTACGGTTGTGGTACCCCCGGCGTGGTCAGATCACAATGCACCACTTGTGCCAAGCTTCCTGGGAAGACAGAGAAGGCAGAAATAAGCTTCTGCTCTCTGGATATAAGAGCCGACGTGCGTCCTAGGCCGACAATAGGCATAGGTATAGGCAGGATAGTGGGAACTGCCTATATAGATACCTGTGCGAAAACGAGTGTCGCATCCTACGCGCTTTATAAGTGTTTGCGAAAAATGGGATTTCCTTTTGGGAAACAGGAAATCACGGTAACTTTGGCTGATGGCATGAGGACACAAAGGGAAGTGCTGACAGTAAGCGCACCCGTCAGCATTAGTTTCCGTGTGGTGCAGACTACTTTCATTGTGTTTCCTGAATGCCGAGAATCACGAACACTCTTAGGTGTTGGATTCATCCAAGATGCAAAGATTGTGCTAGATATTCCTCAGAAGACCTGGCATTTTGTGGACCATCCTGAAGATATTTTCGACTTACAGGACGAAGATTCCGAGGAGATATCGATGGCCCAGGTAGGGGCGACTCCAAGCAGTTACGAACCTTTCCTGTGGACAATGTTTAAAGATGTCACTCTTTCGGAATTCGTCTCTCCGATGTTAATTACTCCGCCCGAAAACAGATCGTGAATCAAGATGAAATCAGAGTCAAGTACATTGGAACCGACGTAACCACAATCTAGTGCGTGTGCTGCAGTGGATCTACAACTGAGTAGTAGTATACAGTCCATAGAACCTGGGTTACCGGAGACCAGTGCCTGCAACACCATGCCCTATCGTTTGGTCCCGTTAGATTCACCATCACCCCCGGCCAAGCGAACCAGGTTGTTCGATGGGTACTCACCATTTGCAGACTTCATGTATAGAGATGCCCAAATGCAAGTACATGGTGCTATATGTGAGTTGTCGCCACATTCGATCATGTTGTTCCCCAGCCCCAACGGTAACAATAATGAGGATGTGGAAAATTAATTCCACCGCAATAATGGAGTTGTTCAAGTGCAGGGGGAGGGAGAGATGAGCATCCCGTCGAATATCCAAGCAAGCCCATGACCTCTGAAGAGAACAGCGCAAAATTCTGCCTTCGACGTGATGGGCCGATTCTAATCCTAAAGCCACATGGCGTTTTCTCTTATGTTGTTTCAGATCCCAACAAACCAGATCAACCACTTGGTGTCTATCACACATCTGCCTTGAGCCCATACCAAGGTAGTGTGAGCCCGCTTCCTCCATCCGTGCGCCCCTTCAAAAGACGAGGGCGGCCACGGAAGAACGAAGAGAAGAGTAACTGATTTCGCTGTCTACTCGTCGGGACGTCGTCGTATCCAGAGGGGGAGACTGTAGCAACTCCTCGCGGCGCTAGTGCGCCGCCGCCATCTTACGAAGCCCTTCTCATCGCTTCGTACGCACACATCGACGCCGCTGCAATATAAAACAGCGAGCCCGACGCAGAGCAGCCAGTCAACGCCAGTCAACGCTAGCGTTCCGCCGCATCCAGTACTGGAAAGGTGGTTCCCTCTAGCTGAGGCGCTCCGCGCCCCGCGCTCCGCGCCGCTTTCAGACCTGCTTCCTGGGTGTAGCTTTGTTTCGCAATACGCGTCACGAACTCGCCTGGAACAGACATCTGGAACTTACCGCGGATAATCTTGTAACTGTATAATTGTATGCAGAAATAAACACTTTGTTGGATATTGCTCTTTTCCTGTACAAGACCTCATCTGAACTCACCTGACACGCCCGTTATAAGACTGTATTAAGCTTTAACCTTAGACTAATAGCTTTAACTAACGATGAATTGCTAATTTTTATTTACTTATACTAATTTTGCCCTTGCGTGTATCATTGCGGTTTTCTCTGACATTTATTTGTGGAATCTTTAGTGGTCAATGTACTAGTTTTACTATATTAATTTTATATGTATAATCGTACTGTTTGTTGTCCTATTAAAAAAAAAAACAAAACAGTTAAGCTAAATTTATTTTTAATCATGAATACTGATTTACTTTATTAAGAGATAATCGCGAACAGATTACCCATACATTACAGTTTGAAAACACACAGAATTAGATACGGTGTTACAAGTGTTAATAAAAATAAAAAGTAAAAAGTTTATTTAAAAAATACAAGCTTTTATTTAAATGCTCTAAAACGAAAAAAAATAGATGTAAATTTAATCAAACTTTGTTTAATACTATGTAGAAATAAAAGCTTGTCAATTCATAAGTTAACTTTTCTATTTACTGAACGCAATATAATTTATGTATTATTTTTAATGTGTAAAGTTATGGAAGTGATTTCAAAAGCTCAAGTATCAACACTGAGTTTTTAACAAATTATATTATCTAGACAAAGGCTCGAGACCGAATAAAATGTCGGTTTGTAAAAGTGTTATAAATAAGGTGGGGTCGTGTTTTGTTTTTCGACATGGCGACAACTTTTTATTTATTTTTATTGAATTTATATTTATTGTTTTGTATCTGCTAATTACGTATATCTAATATATGAAGACCGCTGACTCATCACCACCACCAGTCGCCACGCCAATACCAAAAACATGGAAAGTGCTGACCCGAAGATTTATTTCATATATATACTAGCCATCAATCTTCACTTATATTGGCCACAGCATCTTAGCAGATGATTGTTGCAGTGATTGCGGAAAATATTAGAAAAAATATTATTTCAATGGTAAATAGCACGCGAATCAAGACGTTAGCAATCTGGTGTTGGCGCATTTCTTCTTGTGGCTTACAAGACCAATAGCAGCACGACATCTCTTGCCACATATGTCGCATGTGAAACGCGAGTCCGAGGGAGAAGTGGGTGCAGCAGCATTGAGCCATTTCTGCTTAATCTTATCGAGCCATGCTTCGTCATGTTTTATTATTCCACCTGAGATATCATTTCGCCATTCTGTCCTATTGTTGGCACGTGTTTCCCACGACCTAAAGTCCAGACCAAAGCTTGGCATGTCACGCTTGCAAGAGTCCTTGAATCTTAACATAGGACGTCCAACAGGTCTCTTGGTATCAGCAATCTGTCCAAGCATGACTTCGCGAGGCAATCTAGCAGGGTCCATTCGGTGAACGTGGCCAAGCCAGCGAAGTCTTCTTTGTTTCAGAAGTGCCATGATGCTGTTGCAGTTTGTTCGTGACAAAACGGCTTCATTTGTCATTCGATCCTTCCAAGTGACTCCCAAGCTCTTACGGAGACAGCGCATGTGAAAAGCGTTAAGACGACGTTCTTGTTCGAGATAGGTGGTCCATGTTTCCGACGCATATAAAAGAGTACTAAGGACACACGTTTTGTAAACAAGAATCTTAGTGGCCAGCGCGAGTTTACTATTTTCCCAAACTCGAGACGAGAGTCTACCAAAAGTTGTTGAAGCTCTTCCAATACGAGTATCTATCTCTTTGTTGTTACAGAGATTTGATGTTGTAGTGGACCCAAGATAGCAAAAACTGTCAACTAGTTGCAAAGGCTTTTCTTCCAGTGATATATTAGGTACTGAACGTGTACCTTGGACCATGATGACAGTCTTTTTGGTGTTGATACTCATTGAAAATAGTTTGCATGCATGGTCAAACCTCCTCACTAAATCTTGCAGATCTTCCTCAGAGTTGGCGACAAGTGCAGCGTCATCAGCGTACAGGAGTTCACGGGCCAATACTTCATGGCACTTTTTCCTCGATCTTAGTAAGCTGACATTGAAGAGTCTTCCATAGATTCTTTAGTGAAGATGTACACCAACATTACAGTCACGAAATGCTACATCGAGCAAGATCGAGAAGAAGATACCAAAGAGAGTTGGTGCCAGCACACATCCCTGCCTTACGCCATGGTTCATGTTGAAAGCTGTCGAAGAATCACCGTCAGAGCACAGAGCCCTGCATGTTGTCATGAAAAGCACGTATCATGGCTAAAAGGGGTTGGTGCGCACCCAATTCTAGACAGGATCTTATAGAGGCCGTCCCTGCTCACGGTATCAAAGGCCTTATTTAAATCCACAAAGGCCATATACAGGGGAATTTGATGTTCGCGACATTTTTCTTGAAGCTGTCGTAAGGTGAATATCATATCAACTGTGGATCTGCCAGCTCTAAAACCACATTGCGATTCAGGATAAACTCTGGTCGCAAGCTTCTCAAGTCTTTTTAGAATCACATTTGCAAAGGCCTTTCCAGCGACGCTTAGCAGCGATATTCCTCTGTAGTTGTTACAGTCGCCTCTGTCATCCTTGCCTTTATATAAAGTGATAATGTCCGCGTCACGCATGTCTTGAGGGATTGTGCCTTCATCCCAGAACGGAGAAGAAGCTGGAAGAGCGGTGGTGTGACACACTTTAGCCTGATCACTTCCGCTGGTAATTTATCACGCCCAGTGCTTTTGCCTAGTTTAAGATTGTTAAGTGCTTGTTGGAGCTCCTCAATCGTGGGAGGTTCATCTAGTTCTAATAAAGCTGGGTAATTTGGTAATAAGTCTATGCGCTCATTATCGTAATGAATAGTAATAAGTAATTAATTGTAATTTTGCTTTTCAATTAAATTTCGTTTTAAGTAAATTTCTTTTTTTTTCGGACCTCCGGCCGCAGCAAACGTAATTTGCTATTATTTCTTGACATTGCCGAAATCACTGATAATCGGTTGAAGCCATAATTTTAAAGAAGAAGAAGAATAAAATGTCAGTTGAGGTTAGTGGTATTGGTTCACTTGCAAAAATTGCAATGAACTGCAATTTTTGCAAGTGCACTCCTGTAGGTAAATGTCGGTATTATCACAATGTAATAAGTGAAAGATTAAAGTCACATTTTACTATCTTAAACTTTGATAGTGACTTAAGATAATCGAAACAAATAAAAACGGATTTCTTGAGCCATTGCCAAGCCATTACTTAAGATTTACCGACACAACAATGGTGTACGAGTGGAAAGACAAAGTGTTGCTGATTACAGGTGCCGCCAGGGGCATTGGATCTTATATAGTGAGAAGTGCTTTGGAGGAAGGTGCAAGGGTATTTGTATTATTTTTTATTATTTCTTAATTAACCTTGTTCTTTAAAGCATAGGTACATTTTAAAAATGCGGTAAATAATGTAAACTCATTGATTTACGGAATCAATGTTGCTTTAATATCGTTTCTGCTTTGATTCAATGATTCATCTTCGTCAGTATAGTGCGTTTCATTTTTAAGTTCCAATGGCATTATGTTGGGAGCAAGGTATATGCAGTGCTGCTCCTCCTTCTTCTCTTTACGTCGGTTCCCCAATTCTGGGGGTTGTGAGTCATCACGGAACTAACTTTACGCGAATGATGTTGTGCCAACTACTCCGGCGTTCAGCGACATGGAAAGCTGTAGCGGCATTTTTGTTGAGTGTGGTGCGGATTTGATCAGTCTAGAGCCTTGGGTTTCTGCCTCTCAGTCTCTTTCCATCCATTTTCCAGGTGATTATTATTTTTTGGAGATTATCACCATATGACCAAAGAACTCACACATTCTCCAAAGGCATATGTTGGAAAGTCTTGGCTTTTCTTGGCTTTTTATCAAGCTGGAGCTCTTCAAGGATAGATCGGTTGGTCCTTAAGGCTGTCTACGGGATTCGTAGCATCTTCTCCAGCACCACATTTCAAAGGCGTCTATGCGTTGGCGGTCTCTAGCCTTTAATGTCCACGTATCTGCCTCATATAGGAAAATAGAGAAGACTAAAGTATTGACGAGTGTCACTAAAATTAAAAAGTAGCCTCAGAATAATAACTAAAGCAATTAGTTATTATTCTGAGAAAGTAGCCTATGTGACTCGCTGATAGTGTAGCCTTATGTTGGTAAAAGATTTTTGGAAATAGGTGCAATGGTTTTTGAGTTTATTTGTTAAAAATATACAAAAATACAATTTTTCCCTCCTTATAATATCCTCCTTGTTGCACCTACCTTATTTATCTCTGCACCACCCTCAGGTTGACTGGGAGAGAATGCTTTTGGCATTAAGTCCGCCTATATACTTTTGTATATTAAGTGCAAAAAAAAAAAAGTGCAAAATAATATTAGCATAGATGTAAGTTTAAATGAAAGGATAAAGGTGACGTTTTTGGTCCGAGATAAAACAAATATGACTAAAATCATTAACTACCGTAATAGAAAGATTCATTATGTATAATTTAATAAAAAAAATACCCTGTTGACTATCGATTATAAACTCTCTGAACAAAAACTCGACATCACCTAAGAATTGGTTATTTGGGGCAACCGATTTTTGTGCTCTTCCCTACACATAGTATTCCGTGAAGTGTCAATGAATTGTCACACCCAAGAACTATATACACATTATATATGGACCCTGCATTCCGTTTAACAAACTGAAGAATAAAATGTGACGTCACAGTTATCTGCTGTCTCTCTCTTTAGAGTGACAAAGATTTATTTCAAAACCAGGACATAACATAATTAACTGTCCATAATATATGGTATGATATAATATGGCTGCCTCGGTGGCGTAGTTGTATTATGGTACGACTGCAATGCTGAGGTCTCGGGTTCGATCCCCGGGTCGGGCAAAGTGATTTTTTTCTATTCAGTATCAGCTCGGAGTCTGGAATTTGTACCCGATAATGCGATAGGCTCGCCCCCTATCACATCATGGAACGGAATAAGGGTAAAAGTGGGTGCACTAATTGCGCCTCTGTCTACCCGGGGGATAAGAGGCGTGAGTGTGTGAGTGTGTAATAATATGATATCGCACCATAATATTTATTTTTATATCTATAAAGTAATGCGGTTTAAATTAATTATGAAAACCAACTACAGCGGCTAGTAATAGTTGATATTTAAAAAATATAATTTGAGTTAGAAAGTTTATTCCAAACAAAATTGGCATATTTACATACTTTTTTGGTAAGTGTAGTTCGGAACTACTAGTTCCACTTACATAAAAAAAACACCTCACCACGCGGTGGTGTATTCAGTGGCTGTCTTGGAGGAGGGGGGCGTACCAGGCAACCACCTGGGGCCTCGCAGTTACAGGGGCATCTTGCAGCTTCTTGGGGCACCGTTTTTTGGCACCTTACTTACAAAGCTGTTAAAAAAAAATTATTTGCTTCGCACGGGGCCTCGCGTTCTTTTTTTTTGCTCGGCACACAGCCTCGCATTATATTTGTTTTACTTTCCCCTTTCGTAACTTTCGTACTCATAAAAGTAAACAAAAATACATGAAAAAATAATACACATTTAGGAATTTAATAACCTAATTTTCAGTGAGTAATTTCGAAATATTACGAATATCCATTTTGTGTGATTTTACAATTTTTGCGACTATTCTGCTTTTTTTCTGTAATTATTCACAATAATACATGTCGGGACAGGAAGGAAGTACAAAAAGGAATTGTCATTTTTATTAATCTCATTGAGGGTGTCTGAATATATTACGTCGGGTAAGACTAAATAAAAATCGTGTTGAATTCTCGGAGCGACAGTTGGGTGCATAAAAGGGGTGCGCAATCATTTGAAGGAACAGTCTTAGTCTGTCGTCATTAAGTTCGGTGGTGTTGCAAGTAGTTGGGTGCAGTTCAATACTATGTGGTAACTATGGTGGTGTTCATATCGGTCAGTGCTTAGTAAAGCGGTTACTATGTTATTTCCAGTTGTTACTAGGTGAGTTGATTGTAATCACTTAACCAAACGGTTAAGTAATTGTCTCGATATGCAGTGTGTTATAATAACCAAAGTTAATAACTATTCCTGACGTGGTATTGTACTCTGTGAACATTCGATTACGTAATAATTGACGAACGAACAATAAATAGCGAGTTAAAGAGAATTCATTTGTGACTTTTACTATGTGTGCCCACGTATATCTATATCGGCCGCCACTCTGTCTCCGACATCAGAAGTGGCAGGAGCCTGTTCCCGCATATGCGTGAAATGCAATAACTGTTACTATGGAGATATTAATTAACTACCCGCAATTCATGTGAAGAAAAAGAAATTGCACTGAGTAATATCGGAATAAGAACTAGACTACAACGTGAATAAAAGTGACCACGTGTGAAACATAACCATCGCATGTTTGATTGTGACGCCATGTGCATACGACTTCGAATGAACGAGAATCTACGTGTGTACCGCGATTGAACTGTTGGTACGCGAATGTTCGTGATGGTGCTCAAGCGTTCCGGTAGATGTGCTGCGTATGGTGCGTCGTAGTTGGTGTCCCGGACAACGTGACTGCACGGTTGTCTAGTACCGGTTGATGATAACTGCTGCATCGCGTATCATGTGTGGCTATCTGAGACGACAGATATGATGCTTACTGCAGCGGTAGAGGAAGTTTGGTATCGTATGACCCATAATCCTTATTTGAAGGTTATGGTTTCCTTTATTATTATTTTTTGGTTATCTCTAAAAATATTGGAATTTCGTTTAGTAATCATGTACCTAGTTCTTGTACGTAACAATCTATTTGTGGATGTAAGTCAAGTACCGTATAGTGTAAAAAGAAAAGTATAGCCATTTTCTTGTGTAATTCGCATAGTGGATGTATTTTGTGTCAATAAGATTGCTGTCCAGATATAATGTTAGTGATATTTGACTTGTTGAGTACTTATGAAGGTTCAAATATTTTCCGTTAAATGACAGTTTTAAGTACAAAATATCGTTCATGGCTTAAATTGGTAAAACTTTTAATTTCTACTACTAACTACTTAGCATAAAAAGATTCCTTAAAGGGAAGTCCTACCGTAATTCAACTTATGTGATTTCTTTTATTTCTTGGTAACCTTTACAAATGTTGAGATCTTGTTTAATAGGGCATGTGCAGCCATGGATTAACGAGCTATTCGTGGTTTATGTTAGTACAGAACCGTCCTTAAACTTAAGGACAAGTAGGTACCTGTTGTTGGAAACTAGGACTGTGCATAGCATTGGTTTACAAAAGTGATCTAGGTGTATAGTGTTGGGTCTGAAGGATTGCTAGCCTTCCATGGTCAATGTTTCCCATTGTTTAAAATTTTTGAATTAAGACCGAGACGTGCGATAATTTTGTGATTGTCCTTATATTAAGATAACTACTGAATTCCCGCTCAAAGATTGATGCGTGACTTGATTTAAGTTCAGGATAGGGTGAACGGTTTGATGCTGTTGCGATATTTTTGATTGCAGGAACTGGAGATCCTTGCAGGGAGTACTTAAAGTATTCAGCGTTAGAAGACACCGTAAGCTGTGACTACTGAAGAGCCTCTGCGGGATCCTTTGGTGGATCTGACATTAACTGCGGTGATAGAGGATTTGGGCATCAGGAGTTTGAAGATTCTTGCACTTTGGTGAGAAGTTTTCATTTTGTTGTGTTGAGCTTTTTTTTTATTTGTCCCTGCGATTGATTGTGGAAAAGCCTGAAAGTGAAGTAGTGATTGAAACGTTCAACGCTAGAACAAAGTAGATGAGCCTGCTCTCGCAATAAGTCTGTGTCATGAATGTTCCAGTAAAATATCTCGAAAAGGATCTTTGTGGTTAAAATCTTGTACAAGATCTATGTGGTTAAGGACGGCTGTGTGATCAAGTCCATGTGGTTAAGGACGGCTGTGTGATCAAGTCCATGTGGTTAAGGACTGCTGTGTGATCAAGTCCATGTGGTTAAGGACTGCTGTGTGATCAAGTCCATGTGGTTAAGGACTGCTGTGTGATCAAGTCCATGTGGTTAAGGACTGCTGTGTGATCAAGTCCATGTGGTTAAGGACTGCTGTGTGATCAAGTCCATGTGGTAAAGGATGGCTGTGTGATCAAGTCCATGTGGTAAAGGATGGCTGTGTGATCAAGTCCATGTGATAAAGGATGGCTGTGTGATCAAGTCCATGTGATAAAGGATGGCTGTGTGATAAAATCCACGTGGTAAAGGATGGTTGTGTGATCAAATCCACGTGGTTAAGAATGGCTGTGTGATCAAGTCCATGTGGTTAAGAATGGCTGTGTGATCAAGTCCATGTGGTTAAGAATGGCTGTGTGATCAAGTCCATGTGGTTACGAATGGCTGTGTGATCAAGTCCATGTGGTTAAGAATGGCTGTGTGATCAAATCGATGACGTGACTTCGACCAGTCTTATATTGTGAAAATAGTAAATAAATTACAATCTGCTCACTATATGTGTCTTGTGTATTGTGTTGTAACTATAGCGTGATCATCCTCCACTGGGTCTGAATCATTGTAGCAAATTTGGTCCTGATGGTAAACAAGCATAACTGAAATAGTGATTGTAGTAGTTAGGAAGAGTCTTAATGTAAGGTCAGAATAGGCCGAGCGATGTGATGCTGCTGCGTATATTTTCTGTTTGCAGGCATTGGAAATTACTGCTGGTGGTGCCGCGTGTGACGTGTCTACTCCGGTTCGAAGACAGTGTGCAGTGCAGTGCAGCTACTGAGCCGCTTCCGAGGGAAGATTGCTGCTGATCGTCAGTGGCACTGATCTCCGTTTAGATAAGAATTGTTTGCATTGTATACAGTTCTAATAACTATTGGACAGCTGTATCCTTGAGAGTTTGTTACCGTCACTACTTCTCTCTTGTTAGGAGGTACTAGGAAGTGATGGCGGAAGGGCGATTTGGGGGTGCTGTCTATTTTGTAAAACATACGTAAGAGAACGATCACATGTCAGGAGTATCATGTCACTATACGTGATTTAACTGAATTTTAAAATTAGATTTGTTTCTTAAATCCCTTGCACTTAGGGAGACACATTGCGAGCTTTTCCTTAACGTTTGAACAATGGAAGCAACTGACTACAGTAACTTGTGTAAATGGTTACAGCGATAACTTTATTTGCCTATCGATTATGGTCACTGATATGACTGCAGAAATAATTCTAAATTCATGACGGCATTAATTCCTAAGTTTTAAAATTTTGGTTGGGTTCTTACACTTTAATTGGAATTTTAAATTGTCATTTAATTATTCGGTGTTAAATTGTCATGAAGCGTGCATTGGCGAAAAATGCTTGAAGGTTACGTTTTGAGATAATCGATGAAATTATAGCAGACAAGTCGCAGTGACAGTAATTAAGTTTGCATGATGATCTGGAGTGGACTTTAGTAGTCCGTTGGAAGTCGGTATTTGCTGTGTAAGCAATCCGTGGATGCACGGTGCGCGGGTGGTTCTGGCGGTGGTTTGGTTTCAAAGGAAGCCATAGAGTTTGAAAGAGATGAGAGTAACTAGAGGTTACTGTCAGAGGTCACATGCAGGGCTTAATTGGTTAGATTATGTAGTTTGCGTTTGGCAATCGAGACGGACCTTCATCCATTTTTGGTACTAACTATGTTGTTTTGAAGAGTGTTGTTAAGTTTACGTGATGATCGTACTTTGTGTCATTCAGAGTAACACACGAGGACGTGTGTCTTACCAGAATGGCCGTGTCGGGACAGGAAGGAAGTATAAAAGGGAGTTATCATTTTTATTAATCACATTTTTGGTACTAACTATGTTGTTTTGAAGAGTGTTGTTAAGTTTACGTGATGATCGTACTTTGTGTCATTCAGAGTAACACACGAGGACGTGTGTCTTGCCAGAATGGCCGTGTCGGGACAGGAAGGAAGTACAAAAAGGAATTGTCATTTTTATTAATCTCATTGAGGGTGTCTGAATATATTACGTCGGGTAAGACTAAATAAAAATCGTGTTGAATTCTCGGAGCGACAGTTGGGTGCATAAAAGGGGTGCGCAATCATTTGAAGGAACAGTCTTAGTCTGTCGTCATTAAGTTCGGTGGTGTTGCAAGTAGTTGGGTGCAGTTCAATACTATGTGGTAACTATGGTGGTGTTCATATCGGTCAGTGCTTAGTAAAGCGGTTACTATGTTATTTCCAGTTGTTACTAGGTGAGTTGATTGTAATCACTTAACCAAACGGTTAAGTAATTGTCTCGATATGCAGTGTGTTATAATAACCAAAGTTAATAACTATTCCTGACGTGGTATTGTACTCTGTGAACATTCGATTACGTAATAATTGACGAACGAACAATAAATAGCGAGTTAAAGAGAATTCATTTGTGACTTTTATTATACGAACCTACGTGTATCGATATCGGCCGTCACTGTCTCCGACATACATATTATTGTGTTTTAGAGATATTCTACTATGAGTTGTGTAATTTATGGTTGCAGAATTATTTGCAATCCAACATCTAGTGTGAAATTCCATAGGTAAGTTGATTGTAAACAAAGTTGTGAAGATATTTATAGCATGAGTAATAAACATGTGGATATTTTATAAATTACAGTATAATATAAATTCTTGTTTGAGAGCCATGGAATCAAAAATTAACGCTACATTCTGCATGGGAGGTTTCGTCCTTAAATTTATTTTTCAATATTCTAAAACTTCTGTCAAGAAGCCAACAAAATAATTAAAGTTTGCTAAAGATCACCATAATGTGCTCTCTTTCGGCAAATAAATCTTTGAATTTATAAAAACAAAAATGTTTTCGGCGACTAAAAGTGTAACGTTAAAGCAAAAATCTTTATGTCATCACTATATGTCATTTTTCTTTGTTTACTATTTGGAATATACTTTTTAAAAAATCTCAAATGTTAGCTAAATTTCACAGCAAAATATTTTCAATTTCAGATTGTAAAGTATAATCATGAACAACTTTAATAAGAAATAACTTGTCATTAATTTTCTTCTTTTATCTCTTCGTCTTCTGCTGCAATACTTTCTTTTATTTCTTTAAATTTATTTCCCGGGATGTCTTCACATTTACTGATATATTGAAATCTTTCAAGTCTTGACGTTTCAATGGTGGTTTATATTCATTTCGCTGACATGTAATGTAAAAAATAAATATCAATCAATAATAATATATTTAAGTACGTATACATTTTAGACAGAGGCAGAGGTGCCATTTAGTACACTCAGATATCACCCAACTTAGTGCGGTTATAAAATTTGGTAGGTCGCAAGTTTAATGCCCTATCCTACTAATCCTACTAATATTATAAAGGCGAAAGTTTGTAAGAATGTATGGATGTTTGGATGTTTGTTCCTCTTTCACGCAAAAATTACTGAACAGATTTCAATGAAATTTAGCACACGGGTAGATTGTGTCCTGGATTAATACATAGGCTACTTTTATCCCGGGAAAATATAAAGCGGAACTTTTATCCCGGAAAAACACATTCACGCGGGCGGAGCCGCGGGCAAAAGGTAGTAAATAATAAAGTCTAAGTGGATCATAATTGGACCAGTGAAATGATAAAAAATAATATACTTACAGCATGAGTTTTTGGTGATAAATAATTATTTTTGACATCTGCTGCCATATTCCGGGAAGTAGAAGACACATTATCACGTTCAGAATCATAATCTTCTGTCTTTAAATGTGGACTAGTAATTCTTTCAGACATCAAATTGACCTTTTAATGGTATTATATTTAACCACGTTTTTGTTTTACTAGATCTTTAAGAAATCTGTAAAGAGAAATACGAACTCGATTTTATTTTAAATAAACGTTTCAATAAATCAATGCTAGATACACTGAGAACTCGATTGTAACTGTTGATCCTCAGTTTTTATTTACGGTGAATTTTTAAAGATTAATAAGCTTCATAATATTCATTATTAAATCGGCTAGTATAACAAATACTCTAGCACCATCGTCAAACCGGTCCACCAAAGCTTAAACCATGGTCACCCTAGCCTCTTGTTTACATACACTATTTACAATACAAAAAATCACATTTAACATTATGTTTATATGAAAAAAGTAGTTATATATAAAGCAAGTCACATTAAGCGAGATTTTTCTACAGTTTATTTATAAAATATTCACGTATTTTATTAAATTTCGTATAAATATTGATAAAATTATAATATGTACACAATATTGATTACAATGAACTTACCTGTAGAATTTCACATTAAATGATGGATGCCAAATATTTCTGCAACCATAAACTACACAATTCACATTAAAATATCACTAAAACACACTTATTATTGTAGATAATTACAGAGAAAATTTCGAAGTGAACATTTTTTTGACAACTATATTGAATTCGAACTTAACGTTTTATAACAGTGTTGCCGAAGTATGTATTCACAATTACCAATTAAATGAGGAAATTTTGGTAAACTTAAATGTTAGTAAGGATAAAAAACCTTAAGAATGTCTTATTCAACAAGAATAATTCTGAAACGAAAATAGTACTTATATCATTATATATGATATATTGGAAATATTCTATTATATATGATTGAGACGACAATAACGGTATTAATATTTTTTGACGGTTGGGGAAATAATCCATAAACTTTGGCAACATAGTCTAAAGAGTGAGTGAGATAGAAGACAACACAAAAGGTAATTTTTTTGTCTTCAAAAAAATGTGTGTACTGCGCTCTCCATAGAAATATAATCTTCTTGCTATAGGTACTATAGTTGTGACAATCTCAGCTGGCCGGTATGACCAAGAAGATTATAATATTTCTATGGAGACCGCAGTACACACATTTTTTTGAAGACAAAAAAATTACCTTTTGTGTTGTCTTCTATCTCACTCACTCTTTAAACTATGTTGCCAAAGTTTATGGATTATTTCCCCAACCGTCAAAAAATATTAATACCGTTATTGTCGTCTCAATCATATATAATAGAATATTTCCAATATATCATATATAATGATATAAGTACTATTTTCGTTTCAGAATTATTCTTGTTGAATAAGACATTCTTAAGGTTTTTTATCCTTATTAACATTTAAGTTTACCAAAATTTCCTCATTTAATTGGTAATTGTGAATACATACTTCGGCAACACTGTTATAAAACGTTAAGTTCGAATTCAATATAGTTGTCAAAAAAATGTTCACTTCGAAATTTTCTCTGTAATTATCTACAATAATAAGTGTGTTTTAGTGATATTTTAATGTGAATTGTGTAGTTTATGGTTGCAGAAATATTTGGCATCCATCATTTAATGTGAAATTCTACAGGTAAGTTCATTGTAATCAATATTGTGTACATATTATAATTTTATCAATATTTATACGAAATTTAATAAAATACGTGAATATTTTATAAATAAACTGTAGAAAAATCTCGCTTAATGTGACTTGCTTTATATATAACTACTTTTTTCATATAAACATAATGTTAAATGTGATTTTTTGTATTGTAAATAGTGTATGTAAACAAGAGGCTAGGGTGACCATGGTTTAAGCTTTGGTGGACCGGTTTGACGATGGTGCTAGAGTATTTGTTATACTAGCCGATTTAATAATGAATATTATGAAGCTTATTAATCTTTAAAAATTCATCGTAAATAAAAACTGAGGATCAACAGTTACAATCGAGTTCTCAGTGTATCTAGCATTGATTTATTGAAACGTTTATTTAAAATAAAATCGAGTTCGTATTTCTCTTTACAGATTTCTTAAAGATCTAGTAAAACAAAAACGTGGTTATATATAATACCATTAAAAGGTCAATTTGGTGTCTGAAAGAATTACTAGTCCACATTTAAAGACAGAAGATTATGATTCTGAATGTGATAATGTGTCTTCTACTTCCCGGAATATGGCAGCAGATGTCAAAAATAATTATTTATTACCAGAAACTCATGCTGTAAGTATATTATTTTTTATCATTTCACTGGTCCAATTATGATCCACTTAGACTTTATTACTTACTACCTTTTGCCCGCGGCTCCACCCGCGTGAATGCGTTTTTCCGGGATAAAAGTTCCGCTTTATATTTTCCCGGGATAAAAGTAGCCTATGTATTAATCCAGGACACAATCTACCCGTGTGCTAAATTTCATTGAAATCTGTTCAGTAATTTTTGCGTGAAAGAGGAACAAACATCCAAACATCCATACATTCTTACAAACTTTCGCCTTTATAATATTAGTAGGATTAGTAGGATAGGGCATTAAGCTTGCGACCTACCAAATTTTATAACCGCACTAAGTTGGGTGATATCTGAGTGTACTAAATGGCACCTCTGCCTCTGTCTAAATGTATAGGTACTTAAATATATTATTATTGATTGATATTTACTTTTTACATTACATGTCAGCGAAATGAATATAAACCACCATTGAAACGTCAAGACTTGAAAGATTTCAATATATCAGTAAATGTGAAGACATCCCGGGAAATAAATTTAAAGAAATAAAAGAAAGTATTGCAGCAGAAGATGAAGAGATAAAAGAAGAAAATTAATGACAAGTTATTTCTTATTAAAGTTGTTCATGATTATACTTTACAATCTGAAATTGAAAATATTTTGCTGTGAAATTTTGCTAACATTTGAGATTTTTTAAAAAGTATATTCCAAATAGTAAGCTAAGAAAAATGACATATAGTGATGACATAAAGACTTTTGCTTTAACGTTACACTTTTAGTCGCCGAAAACATTTTTGTTTTAATAAATTTAAAGATTTATTTGCCGAAAGAGAGCTCATTGTGGTGATCTTTAGCAAACTTTAATTGTTTTGTTGGCTTCTTGACAGAAGTTTTAGAATATTGAAAAATAAATTTAAGGACGAAACCGCACCTGCAGCATGTAGCGTTAATTTTTGATTCCATGGCTCTCAAACAAGAATTTAGTTTGTACTGTAATTGATAAAATATCCATGTGTTTATTACTTTTGCTATAAATATCTACACAACTTTGTTTACAATCAACTTACCTATGGAACTTCACGCTAGATGTTCCGCCCTGTGGATTGGGGGCGTTTGGAGAATTCCACCACGGTATCCCCTGCCTGTCGTAAAAGGCGACTAATAGGGGCCTCCGGGGGTCACGGGTGGGCGGGACGTGTCGCCCACCCATTAGTCTAGCCAACTTCTGTGACCCCCGTGATGGACATGTCCGAGGCAGCGTGTCTCACGCTGCCTCGGACACCAAAAGGTGGACACGGTACGGTGTTTCGGGGGCTTCTGAGCCCCCGCAACAGGA
The DNA here is from genome assembly GCA_949316025.1 of Lapara coniferarum. Classification (NCBI taxonomy): domain Eukaryota; kingdom Metazoa; phylum Arthropoda; class Insecta; order Lepidoptera; family Sphingidae; genus Lapara; species Lapara coniferarum. Next base: position 39,680,407 of record OX438919.1, on the reverse strand, counting down.
AAAGGACCGCAAAAAAGCGGTACGCGCAGGGGCGGTTGCGGACGTCAACTTAGATGCGAGTCGGAGGAAGCCCGCAGCCGTCCCTAATGAGCCGAAGATGGCCATATGAAAAAAAAAACCGCTAGATGTTGGATTGCAAATAATTCTGCAACCATGAATTACACAACTCATAGTAGAATATCTCTAAAACACAATATGTATTATTGTGGATAATTACAGAAAAAAAAGTTCGCAGAATAGTCGCAAAAATTGTAAAATCACACAATATAGATATTCGTAATATTTCAAAATTACTGACTGAAAATTAGGTTATTAACTTCCTAAATGTGTATTATTTTTTCATGTATGATTGTTTACTTTTATGAGTATGTTTTTTGTTTTTTTTTTATTATATCTAAATTTAACAATAACTGTAGTTTTCATTTTTAAATATCCCAATGTTTTTCTGTCTAACCTTACAGTTTCCATATTTGGTTATAAAGGCCGGCAAACAACGTGAACATATCCAGTCGCGGGGGAAAGTAAAATATATCTAAAGAAAGGGGAAAGTAAAACAAATATAACGCGGGGCTGTGTGCCGAGCAAAAAAAAAGCACGCGGGGCCCCGTGCGAAGCAAATAATTTTTTTTAACAGCTTTGTAAGTAAGGTGCCAAAAAACGGTCCCCCAAGGCGCTGCAAGATGCCCCTGTAACTGCAAGGCTCCAGGCAGTTGCCTGGTTCGCCCCCTCCTCCAAGGCCGCCACTGATTACACCACCGCGTGGAGAGGTATTTTTTTATGTAAGTGGAACTAGTAGTTCCGAACTACATTTAGGAGACTATCCCGCCCTCACACCCACCACTGCATCTCCTGTAAGCCAGGATCAGCAGTGGCACGCATTTTATGACACCGAGCGGTGAAGCTCGGCGAGTGTCAGGGAACACTAATTAGTTTTAACCCGCAACGAAGTTAATCAAACAGAAGAATAGGGAGGAGTTAGAAATATATTTTCCACTTCCCTCCATAGCAAAGCGGGAGACAAAATAATGAACTAAAAAAGGTAATTTAACCTTAATTATTTAGAGTTTCACAACTGGAAAAGCCAGATGTAAAGCACCACGGATAAAATTAAAGGGGTCCTACTTGAGCTGCTAAATTTGATTCCAATAGTAGGTATGGCAAAAACGCCGGAAAGCACGGAAATTCTGCTTAGTGTCCACAAGGTCCATGTAGTATACAACTCCAGATGTTATTTGCATACTATCAAACATAATGTTACGCTCATTTTGCCAAAGACTACACTCCCAAAGTATGTGATGCGCAGATTGTTCGTAGTTACAGTCATTAGGAGAACATGGACACGCAGGCGAATCAACCAACTTAAAGGAGAATAATTTGCACTTAAAATTACCATGACCTGTAAGGAATTGCGAAACACAATGGTCAATTTCGTGCCAAGATTTTGTAAGACGGTCCTGAACAGAAGGAACAAATTGATACAAATGCCGCCCCTTCGTAGATATATCCCACCTACACTGCCATTCCTCTAGAAGATCGCTCATAACATCGGGACTCGGCTTAAATAATCTGTTAATTTTTAAAAGTTCGCGCGCAGTTAAAAAGCTTTTGTCGACACCGTCTCTAGGAGAGTAATACATCGCGGCGCGACGCTGCACCTCCAGATCGTCTGGGAGTACACCCGCGAGGACAGGTAAAGCTTCTTTTTTTTTTTTTTTTTTTTTTTTTTTCGCGGAGAAAGTGTGTTACCACTACCGCCCGGCCTTCGTGGGGGGCGACCGAGCGGTTATGTTGGGGTCACCGTGCCTTACGACCCGGCGTTGAGCCGCCCGGAGAGATGGAAAACATCGGGCGACCGCCGGGCCGAGTCCCTAACCTATGTACACCGCACGGCATACCAACCAAAACTCCGCGGTGGCCATCTTCGGCGCATTAGGGACGGCTGCGGGCTTCCTCTGACGAATGTCTAAGTTTTCGTCCGCAACCGCCCCTGCGCGGTGCCGCCTGGTGCGGCCCGTCTCATGTTATGGGGGGGCTCAGACGCCCCCGCGCACCGAAGGACGCTCTCAGCGTCTACGGCAGCGTGAGGCCAACCAGCCACGCTGCCGTCCATCACGGGGGTCACAACAATATTGTGTGATGACGGGACAGCCCCCTGCTGCCCGCCCGTGACCCCCGGTGGCCCCTATTAGTCGCCTTTTACGACAGGCAGGGGATACCGTGGTGGAATTCTCCAAACGCCCCCAATCCACAGGGCGGGAGACGCCGGTCAGTCGTCCACCCGGCACCTCCTTCGTCTCCTCTGGCGGCGGGAGGGATCTTCACGCTCCCGATCCCTCTCGGCACTCTCCTTCTGCGAGAGGACCACCTCGCAGAAGTGGGCCACCGCACGCCAGGCCTCCCGACTGCCGACCATGGAAGCGACCACGGCCGGCAGCGAGAGGTCTCCTCCGACGACTGCTCTGAGAGCGCTGCGCTCCTCGTCCCAGGCTGGGCAAAACTCCAGTGTGTGCTGGACCGTATCCAGCGGGCAGTTGTCACAATGGTGACACACGGCCGACACCTCCGTGCCAACAATACGACACAGATACTCACCGAAGCATCCATGCCCGGTGAGCACCTGTGTCAATCGAAATGTAGCCGGGCCGTGGCGCCTGTCTAGCCACTCGGCAAAGACCGGGCGCACTGCCGCTACGACCCTCAGCCCCGCTGACGGGGCCTCCAGCCTGAGACGCCACTCCTCCACGGCGGCTCGCCGTAAGGAGGCCCTCATGGCCTCCACCTCCTTCAGGGCCGGATGCTCCCCGCGACTGAACGCCTCCTCCCGCCAATAAAAAGCATCGGACAGGGATTCGGCGTCCAGATCCCAGGGCAGGAATCCGGCCAACATGCAAGCCGCCTCGTACGAGACCGTGCGGTACGCCCTGATCGCCCGCTGCGCAATCACACGTTGAGGGTTGCGCAAAAGCGCGATGCAGCGGTCGCTCAGGGAGTAAGCCCAAATGGGACTTCCATACAGGGCCATGGACCGCACGACTCCGTGGTATAACCTTCGGCAAGGGATGCCAGGACCTTCCAGGTTGGGCAGCAGGCTAGAAAGAGCGCCCGCTGCCCGGGACAGTTTCGTCCGCATCTTCTCAAAATGGGTGCGAAATTCCCATCGGCTATCCAGAATCAAACCTAAATACTTCATGTTCTTGCCGATGGGAATCCGCACCCCCTCCACGACGATGTGGGCACCGGCCGGTGGCCCTTTCCGAGGCCTATGGAAACAAATGGCCTCGGTCTTTTCAAGGGCCACCTTCAAACCTAGTCGCTGGATGCGACGCACGACGTCGCCGGTGCCCTCCGCCGCCAGGATTGCGGCATCCTGGAAGGTCCCAGAAGTTGCTGTCACTAACGTGTCGTCGGCGTAGCATGTGACGCCGACGCCCCGGAGATTGGCACCACGGAGCACCCAGTCGTACCCGATGTTCCACAGGAGAGGGCCCAAAACCGAGCCCTGTGGAACACCGCACGACATCGCTCTTCGGTGCCACCCGTCGGCGCCCGGATACACCACGTCCCTGTCAGAAAGGTACGCGTGCACCAGACGCCGGAGATAGGGCGGCACCACGTGGTACCGCAGTGCTTCGTGGATGCAGGGCCAGGGCAGCGAGTTAAACGCATTGGAAATATCCAGCGATACCGCTATCACTACACTGCCTCTGGCCACTGCATCCTCCGCCTGTGCCTTCACCCGCAGAATCGCGTGGACGGTGGAACGTCCCCTGCGGAAACCGAACTGTTCGTCGGCCAAATTAGGACCGACCCTATCGAGGTGCTCGACGAGGCGAGCATGGACGATGCGCTCAAAGAGTTTGGCGACCTCGTCGAGCAACACGATGGGCCGGTAGGCCGACGGCGACTCTGCGGGTCGTCCTTCCTTCTTCAGCAGGACGAGCTTCCCGGTTTTCCAACGCGCCGGGAAGACGCCCTGCTCCAAACAGGCGGAGAACAAACTGCGGAGCCTCGGACCCAGGTGCTCGATCGCTAGCACCCAGGCCCTCCCGGGGATGCCATCGAGCCCTGGGGCCGTGTTTTTGCTCCGCAGCCGAAGCACTGCCGCCCGCATCTCAGCGGGCGAAACCTCCGGGATTCCCCTTGCCGAAGTCTCGTACGACGACGACGCCACATCCGGTGGCGCCATCGGTGGAGGAGTGGTCTCCACGGTGGCCGGAAACAAAGTCGCGACGACGTTGGCCAGCAAGTCTGGCCGGAGACTCTGCGACAGCGGGGGCGCCGCTGGGCGAAGCTTGTTCATAACCAAGCGATAGGGGCGCCCCCACGGGTCACCGTCGAGAGTCTCCAGGAACTCCTTCCTTGCCGCGACCTTGGCCTTGTGAACGGCCACCCGCAGCGCTCTCTTCGCCTCCTTATAGAGGCCGTAGAGCTGCCGCTCCTGGTCTGCGTGATTGTCCGTCCTCAATCGGCGACGGCGATCCCTGGCGTATCGACGGCGCGCAGCCACGTAAGACGCGCGCAATTGCGCTAGCTCCGCCGACCACCAGTACATCCGCCGCCGCGGCGAACGGCGGAGGGCTCGGGGCATGGCGGCGTCGCAAACGTCCGACATTACCACCCCGAACCACTCCGCCTCCTGCTCGACCCGTACCGGCCCGTCCGGCACGGGGAGCCACGACATGACCAGAGCAGCCAACTCTAGAGCCTCTTTGTTGAGGCGACGTATGACCCACCGCGGGCCGTCCTGATTAGGGGCACTCGGTCCACCACTGGGCTGGATACTCGGGGACGCGGAGACGTCGAACCTGATGTAGCGATGGTCCGACAACGTCTCCACGCCCACGAGGACTCTCCAGCCCCGGACACGACGTGCAAAGGCGGGGCTCGCAAACGAAAGATCAACAATGGACCCGCCGTTGTGCCGCACGCACGTGTCCACCGACCCCCTATTCAGGACGACCAGGCCGACAGAGATCGCCCAGTCCTCCAGCACCTCACCACGAACGTTGGTCGCCGGCGAACCCCACACCACAGACTTGGCGTTGAAGTCACCGGCGACGATCGCCGGGTGAGGTTGGCCTTGCTCCACCAGGGCCCCCAGTCGAACGAGAAAAGCCTCGAATTCGTAAAGGGGTCTGTTGGGAGAGAAATAAACTCCTACAACCCATACGTCTCCCAACAGAGCCGCGACGCATCCCTGGCCCTTCGCTACTTTTTCGAAGGGCGGGGAGCCTGCGGCACCCTGGGTGATGATGGCCACCGAACCGTTGAGGTCCCCGGCCCAGTTATCTCTGGGCGGGACGAAATACGGCTCGGCGACCACGGCCACTTGCACCGACCACTGCGCCAGGCTTTGGGACAACAGGTCCTGGGCACAGGCGCAGTGGTTGATGTTCGCCTGGAGGAACTTTAAATCCATTACTGGGCGATCTGTTCTACTACTTCCATCTCGGCCACACCTTGCGGTGGGTTCCCAGCTGGTGTCCTACGTGAGCGTCGTCGAGTATTCCGGGAGGACGCGGAACACGACTTACCCCCTAGTTGGTGCCCAGCGGGCTTGCCAGCTGCGGCGCACACGACGCAATTTGGTGCATCTGTGCACTGGCGGGCTTTATGGCCCGGCTTGCCGCAGCGATAACAGAGATCGCTGCGGTCCGGCCCCCCGTCGCAATTGTTTTGCGCGTGACCGCGCTCGAGGCACCGGTAACAGCGCATAGGGCGCGCCTCGAGCACGGTCACTCTAACCACGGTCCACCCGACAATCAAGCGGCCCGCCTTGATTTTTTGGGCGGCCTTGACTGGGACCTTGGCCCAAACCGAACTTAGGCCAGAACGATCGGGCCGGATTTCCCCCACCTTTACAGATTCTGCGGCACACTCACCGGCACTGCAGAGGGCCGCTGCGACCGTCTCGGGAGTTGCTGCGGGATCCAAATCGGACAGCCGCAGCTCCGAACACTTGGTGGGCCGGGAGACTCTGACATCTTCCGACTCACCAAAGTATTCCCTAAGCCTTGCGGCTAGGGAATCGGCCCTCTGTTCAGACTCAGCTCCGGGCACCTCATACAACATGGCACCCGAAGCCGAGACTTTTGGCTTCAGCCTGTCGATATTCAGGCCGGTGAGATTTACGCGTTGCTGAGCATCTGTGAGCACCTTCGCGTATGTCAACCCCTTGGCAACCGCAGCTGATGTCAGCGATATGACGATCGCTGCGGAGCGTGGCGGACGAAGTTTCGGTTCAGGCCGACGGGGCTGCCGCTGACTATTTGCCGCAGGCGTCGCGGCGGGCTTGGGCTTCTTCTTCTTGCCCACAACCACCGTCCACCCCGCGTCCATAGACGCCGGGGCTGGCGGCAGTGGGCGCGGCTCCAGAGCACCTTGCGCTGTCGGTGCTGGTCCACTCCTATTGCCTTTTGGGGGCTTCTGCACCTGCGCTGTCTGTCCAGGCTGGGCAGCACTCTGCTTTCTTTTCCCGGCAGTTACGATGGTGGCCGGTGCCTTAGACGGTCCCGCGACGGCCTGCGGTGGGGCCGTGGAGGGCCCGGCCACGGGGGCGGGAATAGAGGGAGCAGACTGGGCTGAGCTCTTCCCCTTCCCTATCCCTTTGCCCTTCTTCGAAGAAGGTTGAGGTGCTCCTCCCACGAATCCACCCTGCACGGGGAGTTGGGTATCCCCGGGAGTGGACTTTGTCTCGTGAGCCAGTGGTGGCCTAGTCGCCGGGCCCAAAAGCATAGACTCCATCCTGGCTTCCAACCTCTTTTCAAAAAGCTCCAGGACCTCCTCTGTGGGGCGCTTTTTTGCAGCCGCCTCTAGATCCTCTAGACGCCGGCGAAGGGAGGCGTTCTCTTCCTGGAGCATCTTCAGTGATGTCTCCAGCTGGGCACTATGCTCCTTCCACTTCTTAGCCTCATGTTCGAGGCGAACCATAACAGATGACTCCGGCTGGTCAACATATTTTATTATGGTATCAGTCACCAAGTTTAGGGCCTTTTGCGAGGTCCCCTTCAGATTTCCCGACTTCTTGACTATCTGCTGCACTACTTGTCCGCAATGCAGCAGGTCCTCCTTGAGGATAACGCTAACTTCATCTATCTGCATTTCCTCTTCGGCCACAGTCGATTTTCTGTATCGGAGCTTTGCCTCAAGCTCCTCCTCCAAGTTTTTACGGGCCAACTCCCGCTTTTGGGCATCCAGCTCCCTTTGGGCCTTCTTCAAGCTCGTGTATTGGGTGGGAGGGCGACCCCTACCTCGGCTATCGGTCGTTAAGGCCTTTGGAGCCGGCTCGTCAGTTTCGCTCGGAAGGCAGGTCTCCTTCGAGCGAGTGTGTCTCCTCCAGAGCTTTTTGCTCCTGACAGAGGAAACGCTCTCGCTTGACTCCGAGTCAATACCGACACAGCTTAGAGGTTGAACAAATTCAGCAACAACCTCTGCGGGCTTCTCGCCCGTACTCCTTTCCACAATGTCACCATCAGTGGGCTTGCGCCCTCTGATCACCGCCTCTCCTACCCCAGAATCTGAAGCAGGAGGAGGCAACTTCTTCACTAAAACTATAGGGTTTTTGTTTTTTAAAGAATCCATTTTGGTTCCCACGAGTGTGGGGGAAATAAACAGTCCACCCAGGCAGAGCCCCCTGTACCTGGGTAAGCCTAACGTAACCCGCCAAGAGGGTCGGCCGGTACTCTGGCGGGGGTCGCACTAGTGACCGAACTACCCATCGGCCATGCATCCCCTCGCGGTGCGCCGCCGCTTGGGATTCGGGGTAACTTTTTATAGAGGTTTTCTCCCTCGCGGTCCGGGCGGTTAAGCCAAGACCCTCGGTCCGGCAGGAGCGCGAGACATAACCACGGACCTCCATACCAGATTACGATTTGCGACGGCGACAGCGGAAGAGAAAGAGTCCCCCCCACTGCCTGCTCGGGGCGGGGTTAGCGCACACCGAGCCCGTCGACACCCCCAGGACAGAACCGGGAGTCGCCCGATGAACGGGCCCACCAAAACAGGACGACGGCCGCCGCAAGAGACGACGACCGCCAACCAACTGTTGTCAGGATATTAGCCGTCGCGCCGATCACCGTGATCGACGCGCCGTTGCCCAGGGTGCACCGCGTGGAGGTTTCCTGACTTCGCACCCCCAGGTAAAGCTTCTGTACTAACTGTTCTATACGCCTTACATAAAAATATCAACGCCAAGCGCTGGCTCTGGAGCAATTTTCTTCGTACGGCGCCGATAGTAGCCCTATCACATCACCCTTCCCAACTACATTTACCAAAAAAGTATGTAAACATGCAAATTTTGTTTGGAATAAACTTTCTAACTCAAATTATATTTTTTAAATATCAACTATTACTAGCCGCCATAGTTGGTTTTTATAATTAATTTAAACCGCATTACTTTATAGAGATAAAAATAAAAAATTATGGTGCGATATCATATTATTACACACTCACACACTCACGCCTCTTATCCCCCGGGTAGACAGAGGCGCAATTAGTGCACACACTTTTTGCCGTTATTCCATTCCATGATGTGGTAGGGGGCGAGCCTATCGCCTTATCGGGTACAAATTCCAGACTCCGAGCTGATACTGAATTGAAAAAATCACTGCCCGACCCGACCGACCCGGCGATCGAACCCGAGACCTCAGCATAGCAGTCGTACCATAATACATACAACTACGCCACCGAGGCAGCCATATTATATCATACCATATATTATGGACAGTTAATTATGTTATGTCCTGGTTTTGAAAATAAACCTTTGTCACTCTAAAGAGAGAGACAGCAGATAACTGTGACGTCACATTTTATTCTTCAGTTAAACGGAATGCAGGATCCATGTACCTATAGTCTTTCATTGAAAGCTGTCACTGATTTGTATTTTGAAATGAGGATATTCAGTTTTAAGGTATTAACTCAGTGCATGATGTTGAAATTTTTGTATTCATTTTAGCGTGCAGTCATCTTAGACGTTGACGAAGCGAATGCAGTTCCACTTCAAAATGAGTTAAACGCTAAATATGGTCAAGGAAAAGCGGAGTTCGTCAAATGCGACATTACTAACGAGGCTCATCTGACATCGAGCTACAAATCAGTACTGAGTGACAAGAATAACGAGTATGCGGTTATACATTGCGCAGGAATCCTGAACGATAGTTGGGCCACGCACCGAAAAGTAATTGATATAAATGTGGTAAGTAAAGAATATATATGTCATATATACATACATATACATATACACTCACGCCTGTTATCCCCGAAGGGGTAGGCAGAGGCGCAACTAGTGCACATCCCATGAGGGGGCGAGCCTATCGCCATATCCGGCACAAATTCCAGACTCGGAGCTGATACTGAATAGAAAAACTCAATTTCACTTTGCCCGACCCGGGGATCGAACCCGAGAACTCAGCTTTGCAGTCGTACTGTAATACAACTACGCCACCGAGGCAGTGTCATATACCGGGTGGAAGGGAAACGCTCTCGGAAACGAATACAGGTGATAGTATTGGTGATTCCTGACGTGATGGCACTAAAAAAATCGCGATCCCATTGTTAAAATTTTTGTAGGATTTTCTCAAATTTCTGTACAGCTTCACGTATGGATAGATAAATCAAATTATTATTCTGAAAAACATAGTAAAAAAGGTCAATATTTCAAAAAAATCGTAATGAAACACGTACATCAGCTGACGGGTTAACGACCGCGGGCCGGTCCCGGCGCAGCGCGACGACCGCCCAGTTCTTTGTATGCTTTACATTGCGCGCGCATGAATTACGGAAATACTGAAATCGTAAGTATTATCGCTTAGCTTTGCAAATGAATATAGTTTTTCGTTAATGTTATGGTTCTTCTCTCTTACCGTTCCGGTATAGAGAGCGTTTCCCTTCCACCCGGTATATGTCATATATATTATACCTATATATATGTATGTCGGAGTGACTAAAATACTATAAAATAGGGTGCTAGCTAATTACCAGTATTTCAATATTGCACAGTGAGATTTAAAATACACAATGTTGCAGATTAATTTGAATTTGTAAAATAAGTTGTTGATTTGACTATTTTTATTTATGAATATTGTATTACTGTTGTCTTCAATGAATCAAGTAGTATGAAATTATGTAGAGGGGAGCGAACCTTTATAATGAGAGTGCAGACGCGCTTCAGGGCATTCTAAGTTTAGTTGGCTAGCTCAACAGAACGTTGTTATTACTCTGTATTGTTGTTCAGACGAAATATATTATGTTTATATGAGAAAAACCAGCTTTTAATTATTATTGAAAGCTTAAATCATGACGAAGTCTAAAATGTGGAAATACCACCTTCGCCCATACATCCATCATCCAACTCCGAAATGTATGTATAATGTATATAATATCAAAAGTTAACTATTATTTTTTTATACTAGCTTTTGCCCGCGACTTCGTCCGCATTAAAGAGTTTATCCTGTATAAAAGTCAAATACATACTATACATTTTCCCGGATCGAATTGTAAATCTGAACCATTTTCGAATACACCTGAATACACACAAAAACATAAAGTGCTGTAGGGTGAAGCGCAGCTTTCGACGCGCTATTTAAAGGCACGCCCCGACCGACAAATGGTTATTGTGGGTTATCCCTAAGATATAGACATATACCACCGCGGAATTTTTTGTAGAGCTTGTTAAGGCGTACAAAACTGTAGTACATTATTTTGATCTATCTCGTGTCGAGTCCGACATAACTATTCTTCCCCTCCTCAGGCCCAGGATAAGTAGGTATGCATGAGAAGGATTTTCCTGCGGGCCAAAAAAAAGGGTTTAGCCAGCGTTTGCAATGTAAGCGTAAAAAACGTGTTTATTTACATCACATTAGAAGACTAAGTTTATCACTGTTTCTTTACTATATTATGCACTAGCTTCTGCCAGCGGCTCCGCCCGCGTTAAAAAGTTTTTCCGGTATAAAAGTCCCGGTTTATATTTTACCAGGATAAAAAGTAGCCTATGTGTTAATCCAGAACATGATTTACCTGTGTGCTAAATTTCATCGAAATCCGATCAGTAGTTTTTGCGTGAAAGAGGAACAAACATCCAAACATCCATACATCCATACATTCTTACGAACTTTCGCCTTTATAATATTAGTATGATGTATTATACATACAAACCTTTCTCTTGAATCATTCTATTAAAAAAAACTGCATCAAAGTCCGTTCGGTGGTTTTAAAGATATAAGCATACATAGGGACATGGGGACAGACAGCGGGAAGCGACTTTGTTTCATAATATGTTAAGATAACATAATACCAGCCCTGTATTCAATACTGTCCCACTGCTAGGCACGGGCCTCCTCTACTAGTGAGAGGGTTTGTTTGTTTTTTTCTCATCACGCTGGCCTAGTGCGGGATGGTAGGCTTCACATACCTTCGAAATTTTTATAAAGCTTCTTATGTATGCATGTTTTCCTTCACCATTAAAGCGAACGATAGTTGATAAATAATACACACGTAACTTAGAAAAGTCAGAGGCTTGTACCTTGGGTTTTGAACCTCCGGACATTGTTGTTGTTGTTGACTATCGCGACGCCTGCCTCCCATTAATTTAAATACAAAATATTCTTTTTAAGCTATTGCATAGCTTCTATGGCGGTCTCGAGCGTGGAGACCGAATCCAGAAATTCCGTAACGAAAAAACCTGTCACCCCTCACTCCGACCGGCACAGCGTTGATATTTTATTTTCAACTCTATCACAACCACGTAGAGTGTAAAATTCCATAAGTAAATTTAATATCGCAGTCTTGTAAGAATAAAATATGTAAGAGGATATGAGCTGAATGTTAATCGATAAAAGATCGAAATTACCGTGTATTTAAAAATTGTTCCAGTCAGTGAAACGTATCGAAATGTCAAACGCGGCGGGATGACGTGATTCTAAGTTTGAATTTTTTAAAAGTTATTATTTTATATCTGTTCAAAGAGGTTTTTTATTTAAATATTGCGGCTCTGGATACTAGTCCATTGAGCCCGTCTTTCATATTTTTTTTTAGTTTTGCCATCTATCGATGAATATTTTATTTTATATCTGTTCAAAGAGGTTATAAATATTAGAATTTATGCAATAGATTTACCGCAGCAGTGCCAAACGTCTTTTTTTATCTCTTTCCTGCCAGCCCGAGCTTGGCTTCTTTACATTTATTTTTCATTGATTTTGCTCCCTTTAAAAATTCTGTAGTTTTATAAGTGATTGTATGTAATAATAATTATTATTAACTGAATGTATATTGACATATCATAAGTGTAACTATATTCGCCTACGTAATGAATAAAGTATTTTATTTATTTTATTTTTATTTTATTTCGAATTATTTTTTACATTACAGAAAGCACTTATAACAGGTTCGTTAGTAGCCCTTGATTTGATGCGAGCTGACAAGGGTGGTAAGGGAGGTGCCATCATAAACGTTGCGTCAACATCTGCTTTGATACTCAAATACATGCCCATGGTACCCATTTACAGTGCTACGAAGAGTGCAGTACTGCAGTTCAGCGTTGCGCTTGGGGTATGACATTGTTTTCTACTTCAGACAAGATTCGTTTTCCACTTTTATTATAAAAATCATCACGTAAGTTTGGGAAACTTTTCAGTGTAGGTATAAGATTGCTTTGATGGATTGAGGAAGTGCTGACATTAATTAAAAAATAAGAATTTTGGGAACGTACAGCTGTTAATATGGAATTTTCTTCTAGGCAAACGACTATTATGACAGAACGCGTGTACGAGTATTGACTATGTGCTTCGGAATAACCGAGACTGCACTGATCAATTTAAAGAACATGGGATCTTTTGATGAAGTCATACAATCTCGGTTGGAAAAAGTCTTTTCCATTCAACAAGGACAAAAGTAAGAATTGGATTTGTTTGGAAACATGGTATTAAGTTTATACAATATTATTACTTTACGACACGACATGGATGTCGTTCGCCTGGTGGTAAGCGCGACTGCCTGTAAACAGCATATCACTCTGAATTCCAAATTTAAAAGCTATGCTATGTTACGCATTGCATGGTACTGGCAGGCATTGAACTCGTCATCCTGAGATTTTCGATTTAAATTTCATAACGCCCAATAATGAAGCTAGAGTGCCTATCAAAACGGATTGTTATAGTTCTTGCACATTGTTGCCTGGCGATAGAAATAGTCAATAGATTACTTACTGATGGACTCTTAACTCTTTATGTTATCAAAAAATAATGAAAATTGATCTCTCATCATGAATATATTGTGTACTTAATGCCTACTAAAATATACTTACTGATTTATATTTTATGGTTGCAGACCGCAATCCGCAGCCCGCGCTGTAATTGATGCTTACAAACTTGGAGCAAGTGGAACCGTTTGGATGTCAGACGCCGACAAACCTGTAATAAACATCACTGATAATCACACCAAGGCTTACGGGATACTGTCTGAGCCAGTGTTTAATAACTAAAATTGTGTAAAAAAATAAACAATAAAAAGTAATTCCAGAAATTTTATTTACAAAAATGACTGGTATACAACAACAACTTGACCAACGAAAAATGAATTATTGTATCTCTTCTTGATCGTTTTCTTCATCACTGAAGGTCGTGTCCGTCCTGAAATATTTTCATGGAGTCGATGACGTGCCGTCTCCATGCCCCCCTATCTTCGGCTTTCCTCAGGGCAGTGGCAATAGGCAGTCCTGTTATGGCCCTTATTTGGTCAGACCAGCGGGCAGGTGATCGTCCAGGTGGTCTTTTACCTTCTACTTTCCCTACAACCAGCAGTTTGTCCAAGCTATCAGGCTGTCTTCGGGCAATGTGGCCAAAATAGCTTAGCACTCGGTGGTAGCATATTGTAGAGAGCCTAGTCTGGATGGTCAGTTGGGCAAGAATAGACTTGTTGGTGCGTCTTGCTGTCCATGGTATGCGTAACATTTTCCTCCAACACCACATCTCACTAAATTAATTATTGTATATCACTCTATAATACATGAATCTAAATCAACATTGTGGTACTGCAAAAATGGGCTTATTGGTTGATTTATATTTTGACCCTGAGTGAGTTTGGTTCAAAGCGCGGACTATCCGTTATAATAAAACGGAATAATCAAGAGCTTCGTACTTAATTGGTTTCCTTCTAAAATCTATTTTCATCAGTTTGACTAAAATTATAGCTTTTTACTTACAAAATATTAACCTACAGAGGGTAACTAATGTATCAATAGAGATTAAATTAAATTAAATGAAAAATTCTTTATTGGAGTATTAACAAAATTGATCTTGTTGACAAAAGAATATTAAGGCCAGCTATCCTCAATAATGTTGATGCTCTTGAGTCATTGCACTCCAAATATGTTACGTACTATATCTAAAGAATTATGAATATAAGATTCTGCAGTTTAGAATTCCTAACCATGCCTGTCATTTACAGTTCAGGTTGCACCGCAGTGGCGTAACTATAAAGTGGCAGGGGTTCCAAAATGCTACGGGCCGGGTGCTACGGGCCCCCGGCCTGAAGGAACCCCGGCCGCTTAAACCTCAAAGGCCGCGAGCTCAGATATAAGATAATTTTTATACAAAATTCAGTAAAAAAAAATATAAATTTTATAATTTTCACTACACTATTTTAAGTAGGTACTTTAAACGTTTATGAACAAAAAAAAATTGGGGAAGTCTAGAAGACCAACTGATGGTAGGTCTCACATATGCAACAGTCTGTGTGGGTGGGAACCACCGCAATGTCTATTTTTAATGCCAAGCAGCAGTGTGCATGCACTGTGTGTTTCGGTTTGAAGGACATTGTAGCCAGTGTAACTACAAGACATAATGAGACTTAACATCTTATTTCTCAGGATGGCGAGCGCAGTGGAATGCCACACAGTTCTTTGTAAGTCATGGGGCTGGATGGTGTTGCTACTGTTTATGGGTGGTCGTATCGCTTACCATCAGGCGAACGCCATGCTCGTCTCGTCATTCAATGCCATAAAAGAAAGACCACTAGAATATGTAAAAATTCTAAATGAATAATTTGGTACGGAAATCGCTACTTCGTATTACTTTTTAACGGACTTTCTGCGTCAAATAATGGTCCAACTTTGAAAATTATTTTTATGTTAGACTAGCTTTTGCCCACGGCTTCGCCCGCGTTAATAAGTTTTTCCGGGCTAAAAGTACATAAAAACCTTCCCGTTGAATCACTCTGTCCAACACATTTTGGATAAAGATTACCTAATATTATGACGTTTTCGACCAAATTTGATTACCATAAAAACGGTTCTAGTGAGTTAATCTTAAAAGATAGACATATACTGTCGCGGACATTTTTTAGATCACTTCAAGAGGAATAATTCTTTCATACATATATTTTTGGTATCTTGAACCGTTTTCGCAGCGCACGCAATGGAAGCCCTCAAGGATGAATAATTTTCCCCGTTATTTTTACATTTTCCATTATTTCTTCGCTCCTAATAGTTGCATCGTGATGTTATATACCCTAAAGCCTTCCTCGATAAATGGTCTATTCAACACAAAAAGATTTTTTCAATTCGAACCAGTAGTTCCTGAGATTAGCGCGTTCAAACAAACAAACAAACTCTTCAGCTTTATAATATTAGTATAGATTTCAAATAGGTTTCAATCCGTAGCTCGCAACGTCGTATTCATTCGACCACCGCCTCAGCGACAGATATCTTCTCCCCGCGCCCCCGCACACCTGCCCGCGGCAGTCCGCCGTGCCATCGACACTCGGCCGTCTACACAAGTATGCATAATATATTCTGCAATATGTAAACTGATTGAATGCGGACAATGTAATGGAGTATATGAATTACCTTGCTTAAATCTAACAAAGGATAGGTTTGGTAAGCTATCCCAAAAAGATATTACAACTAACTGGGTGTGTCCTACTTGCACCCACTCTCGACCTAAGAGAGACAATACTCACACGCCAGCACGTCCATCCCCCACGCTCCATAACGACAATACTATGATGTCAAATATAAATACCACCCGCGGAAGTAAATTAAAAACTACTGGACATAAGGAAAGCCAAAGTTTAGACTTAGCGCTGCTCATAGACGAGATTCGTCAACTAAAAGAGCACATAAATGAATTAAAAAATCAGAATTCGGAAATAGGACTATTTAGACAAGAGGTTATTGAACTTAAAGAACAACTGTCCAATCTGACTGTCAGCATGTCTGATGCATACTGAAACTAAATTCAGGCTGCAAACAATGAAATAACTCACCTTAAAGGTACAGTATCTCAACTAGAGAATCAAATAAATACTCAAGCGCAACGGTCAATGACTAATGAATTAGAGATCATTGGAGTGCCGGAAAATGTTAATGAAAATCTTCATCATATCGCCTTAACCATGTCCAAAAAAATTGGAGTACAATTAAAGGATGAGCACCTGGAGAACGTCACTCGAATAGGACCAAGAAAACATAACAGAAATAACACCTCGACCGGTTATTGTCAAATTACTACGAAAACATAAGAGAGATGAAATTATTAAAGCACCCAGAGCGAGACGTAACCTCACTTCTGAAGACATTGTTGCCGGAACCCTCAAAAACTGTACATCAACAAACGACTAACTAAGCATAACCGCTTGTTATTTCAAGAAGCTCGCCACGGTGCATCGATACATAAGTTTCGATACTGCTTGGTCCGTAATGGAGGTATCTATGTCCGTGAAAATGATAATAAACCGGAAATCAGAATTTTATCAGTAGAAGACTTGGATTTCAAGATTGGCCCACTCGTGGAGACATCAACGTAGTAAAAAACATATCCTTTTGAAGTGCTACTTACCATATTATAACATGACATTACTTTATATCATTTTTTCTAATTTTATGATCACTATAAGTTTATATAAAAATACAACAGGACTCTCTATAGTTTTTCCAAAGCAATCTCAAAAAAATGGTTCAAAGTGTAGACTACCAAGTGCAAAATTTGCAAAAACCCCACGTTCTGCTTACAGTAACTATACAGACTCACTGTCGACTATTTAAATGAAACAGAGAATATACTGCAAATTCAATGTGATGCACTTGATAGTTTTGAAAATTGTAAATTATCTCTGGAATCAACGCATAACTTTAAGGTCCTCACGTTTTAACATAATGGAAGTTATTAAACCACACAATTTGAAAATTTTACGGTGGACTGTATATATATAGGCTGTTTTGTGCACTGGTAGTGTTCTATATAGGTAATCTGCGAAAACAACTGATAAGGGATACGGGAATAAAATAAGGGATTTACTGCGGCGCGGTGACCTGCCTGTTCCTGGAGCTTCCCCGGGATCCCGGTTCTTCCGATCTTCAATGGTGGTGATGAGACTGCAGGCGGATGGCAAGTATTTCCCATTTTTAACAACCCTTTTAAAAATGGGAAGAGATTTAGCCCTACGTCAATACACAGGTAACTGTTTCCACAAACGTGCAACCCGCACTGTAAATCACAGGCATGCTTAGGAATTCCAAATTCCAGATTCTTGTATTCGTATTCTTAGAGTAAGTATAACTACGTACGTATTCTATATAGTACGTAGCATAACTGGAGTGCAATGACTCAGGAGTAGCACTATGATTGAAAATGGATGACCTCAATATATTGTATTGATACATTAGTTACCCTCTGTAGGTTAATATTTATTTAGGATAATAAATAATTAAAGATAAAATTTAAGAAGGAAACTAACTACGAAGCCCTTGATTTTTCCTCTTAATTATAACTGATAATCTGCTCTTTGAACCCAACTCACTCAGGGACAAACGATAAATCAACCAATACCTAAGCTCATTTTAGCAGGACCACTATGTTGATTTAGATACATATATTTTAGATTAATATAAATTCATTCATTTTTCATTGATCATTACAGATATTAATTCCGTAAATAAAATTCTGGAATTACTTTCTCTTATTTATTTATTTACTTTTTACACTTAATTTTAGTTTTGAAAGAGTGGCTCAGATAGTATCCTGTAAGACTCGGTATGCCTATCAGTGATGTCTTCTGCAGGTTTGTCGGCGTTTGACAGCCAAACGGTTCCACTTGCTCCAAGTTTATAAGCATCGATTACACTGCGGGCTGCGGACTGTGCTCTGTAATCATAAAATATAAATCAGTAAATAGGTATATTTTAGTAGACACTCTTTGGGTACACAATATATTCATGATCTCTCACATTGTTTTCATTAATTTGTGATATTATATTAAGAGTTCATCAGTAAGTAACCTCACATTGACTATTTCTACCGCCCGGCAGGAACGTGCCAACACTATAACATTCCGTTTTGAAAGGCACTCTAGCTTCATTATTGGGCGTTATGAAATTTAAATCGAATATATCAGGATGACAAGTTCAATGCCTGCCAGTAACATGCAATGCGTAACATAGAATAGCTTTTAAATTTGGAATTCAGAGTGATATACTCCACTCTCATTTACCACCAGGCGAGCGAGATCCACGTCACGTCATTAAGTAGTAATATTGTATAAACTTAATATCAAGTTTTCAAGTAAATCCAATTCTTACTTTTGTCCACGATACATGGCAATGGTCTCTTCTAACCCAGATTCCGTGACTTCATCAAAAGATCCCATGTTCTTAACATCGATTAGTCCAGTCTCCGTTACTCCGAAGCATACAGTCAATACTCGTACACTCGTTCTGTCATAGTAGTCGTTTGCCTAGAAGAAAATTACATATTAACAGCTGTACGTTTCCAAAATTCTTATTTTTTAATGAATGATAGCACTTCCTCAATCTATCTAAGCAATCTCTTACATGCTCTAAAATGTTTCCCAAACTTACGTGATGATTTTTAAAATTCAAGTGGAAAGCGAATCTTGTCTGAAATAGAAAACAATGTCATACCCCAAGCGCAACGCTGAACTGCATAACTGCACTCTTTGTAGCACTGTAAATGGGTGTAGCGGGTGATACTATCAAAGCAGCTGCTGACGCAATGTTTATGATGGCACCGCCCTTACCACCCTTGTCAGCTCGCATCAAATCAAGGGCTACTAACGAACCTGTTATAAGGGCTGTCTGAAATACAGAAAAAAAAAATAGAAGTAAGTAATTCTGTACACAGAATTTTAATTCTGGCTTTGATTCATCCTTGTGATTTTAATTTCCCGACCATCGTAATATAAAAAAGCTTTGTGCAATAGCATTTAAGTCACATATTATTAATAACCTGTAGTTCAGCCCGCGAAAAGACTATAGTGCATATTATGTATAGTTTTAACTAGATAAGTAATATTTTAATTTCCATGTCTTTGTTGCAGAAGTTTTTGGTTTTTGAAAATCCGACTAAAAACAGTGAATAGTGCAAATAAGAAAAACATGTATTTTATTGTAAAAAAAAAGCGTGGGATGCTTTTTAAGATATTGTTAGAATGATAATCCTTCTACTCATATTATCTGTCAATAAAATATTAATTGTAACTATTGACATATACCGGATGGACCGTGGAAGGGAAACGCTTTCTATACCGGAACGGTAAGAGAGAACCATACCATTAACGAAAAACTATGTTATATGTATGTGTGTGTGCGTGTGCGTGTGTGTGTGTGTGTGTGTGTTTGTGTGTGTGTTTGTGTGTGTGTTTTCATTGATTGATTCTCTACTTACCACATTTATATCAATTTGTTTTCTATAAGTGGCCCAACTATCGTTCAGGATTCCTGCGCAGTGTATAACCGCATACTCATTATTCTTATCACTCAGTACTGATTTGTAGCTCGATGTCAGCTGAGCCTCATTAGTAACGTCACATTTGATGAACTCCACTTTTCCTTGACCATATTTAGCGTTCAACTCATTTTGAAGTGGAACTGCATTCGCTTCGTCAATGTCTATGATGACTACACGCTGAGATTAATAAAAAAAAATCAACTTAAGATGCACTGAGTTAATAGCTACTCATTTCAAAAGACAGATCACTTATAGCTTTCAATGAAAGACTGTAACTTAAACTAACGGGGGTGAATCATTGAATCAAAGCTGAAACTATATTAAAATCATTTGGATTCCGTAAATCAATGAGCTGAAATTATTTGCCACATTTTTTAAACGTATGTTTAAAAGAACAAGGTTAAATGTGAATCAATTAAATAATAATATAACTACCCTTGCGCCTTCCTCCAGAGCAATTCTAACTACATTGGACCCGATGCCCCTGCCGGCACCGGTGATCAGCACTACTTTGTCTTGCCACTCGTACACCATTGTTGTGTCGGTAAATCTTAATTAATAGCTTGGAATTGGCTCAAGAAATATATTTTATTTGTTTCGATTATCTTATCATAAGACATTATCAAAGTTGAAGATATTAAAATGTATTCTTAGTCACTGACTTAATACATTGTGATAATATTACCTAACATTCAAACCATAGGGGAACAAATATCTACCTCAACTGATATTCCAAGAGCTGGCGAGGTTATATTTAGAGAAGGTTTATAAGGAACTTTTAAACATTGAAAGAAAAAAAAAATATTGTATGAATAAGAGAATCTAAAATATGTATCGGGCAGGGTAATTGCAGTTATTTTGCAACAGCGCAGTAAATAGAATGCGTAGAAAAATCAACCAATAAAATCGGTGTAAATATTATACTTGCTATTATCCTACTAATATTATAACCGCGAAAGTTTGTAAGAGAATGGATGTATGAATCTATGGATGTTTGTTACTCTTTCACGCAAAATCTACTGAACGGATTTCGATTAAATTTGGCATACGGGTAGATCATGTCCTGGATTAAAACGTAGGCTGCCCTGCTTAACGCGGGCGAAGCAATACATACATTCTTAAGTACAAACTTTCGCGTTCCTAATATTACTAGGATTGGTAGTAACAATTGATCCTTATATCAACATAAATACTTTTATCGCATCTGGTAGGTATTTAAAGTAGGTAAATTTTATCTTTTACACTCAATCATTTGAACAAATATTTGAATAGTTAAGACTTATGAAGATAAACAACCGAGTGCGCAATATTGTGGTGCGATCCGGCGGCGGGCGAATGGGACGTGCGCGCTGGTGGTCGGACGACTGCGGGCGGGGTGGGGAACGAGGTTGCTCATCTTTGACCGGTGTCGTTGACGCTAATACTACTAACAGACGATTAGATTTGGTATCATGCGACAAATTCGTCACGCGGTACAGTCTTCACGCCACACGATCGAATCGTACCATGCGATGTCCAGTTGTATCCAACCAAGTTTGATGGACAAGCCATCGAACCAGCCCTACCAACAATAATAATAATGTCCATCGAACCATGCCCCACACGATGCGATATGGTTCGATGGCATACCATTTTAATGGTTCGGCTGTACCAAATCGCATCGTATGTGCCCACTTTTAGAACTCACGAAACGGTTTATAACCGCGCTCGCTGTGGTTGCGGTCTCGCAATTTCTGTAGTATGCAAATATATATAAAAACTTTTAACAAAAATAAACCGACTTCAAAACCACTACAAATCAAAAAATATTTAAAATTTGTATTCGCTTAGTATGTAACGGCGCGTGACATTTTTAAATAAAATTTTAGGAGGTATAAATTATTCTGTTATTATTTTAATTGTTGGCAAATGGTTCTGTTATTATTATTTTATTAAGAGCGGGTAATACCGAATGGAGTTGCGTTGATCATGGCTAGCGAACGTCATGTCATATTCTTCTTGACTGGTTGACAGCGGTTGCACGTTGTGATGATTCGCAAACCCATTGGCTCTGAATTGCTTCTTACTATTGTACTCCATCTAATTGTTTAAGTGAATAAATGTCTGTAGAATTAAAATGGTGAAAAGTCCATATTGCAGTCTACTTATTTCAATGTTCCCTGAAGTTTAACGCCCACCATGGATTTCCGTGCTGACAAGCGCAGTCATCAACAACCAGATGCGACAGCGCGGCTTCCCGACGTTCCGACATATTATATAATACGTATATTTTTTTTTTTGTTAATTTGTCCATGGAAACAAAGTCCTTCAGACGCATACTTGCTTCTTTTTTAATTATCCTCAGTACTTACTAACTACTATGTCAAAGTAAAGCAGTGGTTACCTTACCAAGACTTTATCGAGGAGTTTTGGCGGCAACAAAAAAGCACTTGATTAGCACAATTATTTCAATTCACTTCATTTGAGCCCTTTAATAGAACTATATTGGATAATATACCACCATAATTATGCAACATAACACTAAGTATCACCAAAATAATGAATTAAAATAAGAGCACCTCATGACACTACCAAGTTCCCGCCAAAAAACCTATAATACGTATATTTGGAGTCGAATTGCCAGCTAAGCTAAGGAAACACACAAATATACGAAAACATTGTTTAATTTAAATTAGGCACCGACTGCAAATATACATATATTAGTATACACTAAGCGAATACAAATTTTAATTATTTTTTTATTTGTAGTGGTTTTGAAGTCGGTTTATTTTTGTTAAAAAGTTTTTATTTATTGCTTTTTTGTTAGTTAATTATGAAATTATGTAAACAATACATCATAGATATACGATTGCAGCATTTGCGAGTCATCTACTGTTAGTTATTGAAGAGTTCCATTGTGTATCTCCTAAGATCTTCATCAGATCTTCATAAATTATATACTAAAACCTTCCCTGAAAAATATACACTTCAATATCGAAAACCACAACCACATCGGATCAGTGGATTTTGAGAAACACGCGGCCATATAAATTTACATACATACATACGGATCGAATACAGAACCTCCTTTTTGAAGTTGGTTAAAAATAAATGCACACTTCACAACGCGTTTACGCCCGCGGCGTGCGCGGTTGTACGTGGTAGCTGTGGCCGCTATACCGACAGGCAACTAGTAGAATCACGCGGGTCGCGGTCAGTACTCCGCACCCGCAGCCTCGGCGGTTTGCGCTCGCGTCCTCTGCGGTAGGTGTGCGACTGCAGTAGGCATCGTGACGTGTCTGTTCACTTTTGGTAACAATCATTTCAAAATAGATATTGATTTCGATCTACTAATTCACTAATAAGGGTAACAATCTCCTGTGAAGTAGGTTTAATGCAAGAGCTCGTTTCTTGTGTGTCAATGGCGTTCTGGAACTCAACTGACCCTCCCTCACCTGAGCCTCCGATGGCGAGGCTCAAGACCCAAGCCACCGGTCGTCAGGGATTCAAAGTGAGGAATCTTCTCACAATGCGTGCTGTTATTATTATTATTATTGTATCTTTCCTGCGGGAAATCACGGCACGAAGACCGGTCCTTTTGGAAGGCTTGCGTGGGGATATGGATCCAACACGTAGAGGCCCCTTTAAGATACATTACTCTAGTTGGGATGTGTACGCCTTACGGGTACTCTCTTTGTCTGTACTTAAGGAAGAAATACAGCCAAAGACAGCGCCCGTAAGGCGTAAGGACTATTGCAGAGAAGATGGGAGTTATACTGGGTCTATGGATGGGATCTAGATGGACTGGTTGCTGGGCTATTGATTGAGACAACGGGACGCCTGCCAAGTAAAATGTCACAATCATTTGTATTCAAGGCAGACGGTGACTTGCCCCCCACTAGATGGGCATCCCAAAAAGTGGCGTATGCCAAGGACGCAACATCGGTGTGGGTGGCTAAAGGGTGTCGAGAGGTGTGCACCGATTTCATCATCGCGGGTCGCTAACACGTCCCGGAGTGGGTTTCCTCGCTATTATGCAGATTGAGCACTTCCACCCTGGAGCTCAGGTTCTTAGCTCTTGCGATTTCCACCCCTAGCCGGCCAGTTAAGGCAAGCCAAGGGTCAGGGGGTCTCATTTAGCCCCCACGGAATCAGGGTACGCGGTGTCGCCACTCACCGACGGCTCGCCACAAAGCCGCCCCTGCGGGCTTATTATTGTTATTATTATATTGTCGAAAACTAACGTG
Organism: Lapara coniferarum; assembly: GCA_949316025.1. Taxonomy (NCBI): domain Eukaryota; kingdom Metazoa; phylum Arthropoda; class Insecta; order Lepidoptera; family Sphingidae; genus Lapara; species Lapara coniferarum. The sequence continues at coordinate 39,656,445 of OX438919.1, read as the reverse complement.
TCGATTACTACAGCTTATCATAGGTATCTAGCGATGATTTGGCACAATTTTGATTATTTTTATATATACCTAACTTAATTCTTTCACTTGTAAATAATAATAATTCAAGATAAGGATAATAAAACGCGATTATTTTAGCATATTACTTTGATAAATATGTGTGTGTATCAGTGGTAGGTAGTCCTTTCATAGAAGCCGAGAAGCCCGGATTGCCCTAAAATTATTTACCTAAGTACTCAGAACCAATGAAAAAAACCCAACATTTTAGAGTCAATACGCTTCGAAATAATTTTCTTTACAACCTTAAAATACCCACGTACAGTTGGCTGAACCATTGAGCCTCGAACGCACCTACTGACACACGACTATACACACCATCACACCCGCGCCGTACACGCATTTAATATTTAATGCAAAAAACTTTATAACAAAAAATAGCACCGACTTTAAAAACCACTATAAGTATAAGGAAAAAAATAACTTGTGCTTTGCTTATGGGTTATAAAGAAATTTTAATAATACCAATCTGTACTTAATATTATAAAGCTGAAGAGTTTGTTTGTTTGTTTGAACGCGCTAATCTCAGGAACTACCGAACCGATTTTGAAAATTCTTTCACTAATAGGAAGCTACATAACTCCTGAGTGCTATAGGCTACTTTTTATCCCGGGAAAATATTTTTGTCCCGGAAAATCTTTTTCACGCGGGCGGAGCCGCGAGCACTACTATATTATATACACTGCCATTCGTGTGATTATAATATTAATTTACAATGAATAATTTTTTGGAGTCGGTGCCATTGCTATTATAATTTATGCTGTAATCTATACTAATATTATAAAGCTGAAGAGTTTGTTTGTTTGTTTTTTTGTTTGTTTGTTTGAACGCGCTAATCTCAGGAACTGCTGGTTCGAATTGAAAAATTCTTTTTGTGTTGAATAGACCATTTATCGAGGAAGGCTTTAGGCTAAATGACATCACGATGCAACTATTAGGAGTGAAGAAATAATGGAAAATGTGAAAAAAACGGGTACAATTTTTCATCCTTGAGGGCTTCCATTGCGTACGCTGCGAAAACGGTTCAAGATACCAAAAATATATGTATGAAAGAATGATTCCTCTTAAAATGATCTAAAAAAATGTCCGCGATAGTATATGTCTATCTTTTAAGATTAACTCTCTAGAACCGTTTTTATGGTAATCAAATTTGGTCGAAATTAATGCATTATTTGTTAAGAGTTGTATCAACGTCATAATATTAATCTTTATCGAAATAAATGTGTTGGATAGAGTGATTCTACGGGTAGGTTTTTGTGTATGTTCTTTTAGCCCGGAAAAACTTATTAACGCGGGCGAAGCCGTGGGCAAAAGCTAGTTTATTATAATAGGTCGAATTCCCAAAGCAGTCTTGATTTAATATTATGATGATCAAACAACAGATACAGGTCTAGAAATACTAGCTCAAGAGTAGGTAATAACACTGGTCTACAAAATTTAACTTTTTGTTTGCCTTTAAAATAAATGCTTTGTTATTTTACTAATTTGGGGTCACTGATTACGAAAATATAAACCAAATTTTAAAGTTAGCTCTTATTTTTAATATATTGCAGGTATCGAATTATATGACTTAAAAGTAAAATTTCATGAATATAAATCATTTATTAAAACAAAAGACATGTTCATTATTTTTTAATAAACTTTTTACATGAAACCGAGTATCTTAAAATATTTACGAAGTATTTCAACTTTTTTTATTCAAGCATTTCTCTTTTTTCGTTTGTCTTTTGTAATCAGCTTCAGGAGTATCTTTAATCAAGTTCCAGCCGTAGTCCGCTAGCATTGACGCCTTCCATCGGTCGTTGTATCTCTTTTCCATTGTCGATATGTCTTGGTGAAATCGTTCACCATGTTGATCACTCATATCACCGCAGTTAGAAGAAAAAAAATCGAGATGAGAATGAAGAAAGTGAATTTTTAAGGACATATTGCAGTCCATTTGCTGATACTTCTGTAGAAGATTGTTCACAAGCTCGTGGTAATTTTTAAAGCTCCTATTGCCCAAAAAACCATGAACTACTGCTCTAAAAGATTTCCATGCCTCTTTTTCGATGCCCTGTAAAATCTAATCAAAGTTTTGGTCCTTAAGAATCTCTCGAATTTGAGGTCCGACGAAAATTCCTTCTTTTATTTTAACATCGCTTAGATGTGGAAATTTAGTTCGCAAGTATTTGAAGGCTGGTTCATCTAAGACATTGAACGATTCTTCTTGATAAGCCACTTGTGTAAATTAGTAGAAGAAGTACTGCAACTAAAATGTGGCCTACCCAAGATTTATCTTGATTTTTAATTTTAATTCCAAACTAATGAAAGTAAGCAGATTCTAAACGCCGGGTTATTGGGCATCTTTGAATATTTAAATTAACGTTATCACATATGTAGCAAAAATTGTCTGCACTATTTACGCAGTCACGTGACATAATTAAATTTGTAGTTTTTGCACCAGAAATTTGTCGAAAGAAATAAAAAACTTACAGTACTTACTTACTTAACAAGCAAATGAAACCCAAACACTATAAGACACATTAAACGAACGCGTAATAACAAAATTAACGTTATTATTTGAAATCTCGTAATGTTGACATCTACCAAGTTACCCGGTATTATTTTAAATATGGCATAAATTAATAATAAGAGCTAACTATTAATTTTAAGTTCTATATTTAGAATAAGGGGGTCAAATACTAAAGGTGTAATGCAGTTTCAAGTAAAAGGCAATTTTCATGTTGACCAGTGTAATAGACTTGAAAGTGAAAGAGTTTCTATAGCATTTACATCGACACATAAAACTCTTTGAGTAAAATTGACAACTCAAAATTAAAAAAAAAAAAAAAAATCTGAGTTTTGGCGGGAACGTGGAAGTGTCATGAGGTACTCTTGTTTTAATTCATTATTTTGGTGATAGTGTTATATTGCATAATTATGGTGGTATATTATCCAATATAATTCTATTGAAGTGCTCAAATGAAGTGAATTGAAATAATTGTGCCAATCAAGTGTTTTTTCGTTGCCGCCAAAACGCCTTGATAAAGTCTTGGTAAGGTAGCCACTGCTTTACTACGACAACCAGAGATATCACTTAAGACGAGGCTGTATGGGCTTGAACCCTTTGCCTTCCCTGTAAGGGAGAATTAGAAAACAAAAAAAAAATTCTCCTGTCACAGGTGTCATTACAGAATAATATAAATATAGCGATGGAGCCTTTGAACTATTTTCAGCACGCAATTACATATTTATAAGAAAATGTATGTATTTGAAATGACATATTATAGATACTAGTTGTTCAGGAATTAAAGGAAATATAAGACAGGTCTGTCTGGAAATATTTAGGGGACGCCCATGTTCAACACTGGAAATTGTTCATACAGGTTCTCTCTTCTGTATAGCTGATAATGATAATTATGCAGATGAAGACAAATAACTTAAGGATACACTCTACTACCACTACCAAAAATTGGACCAGCCCCTTTCAAAAATAATAAAAGCTAATAATCTTTATTTCAGATAAGAAAATTTAAGCGTCAGAAAGAAAATTTAGTTATTATGTAACATGGAATTTTGCAGAAAAGGTGCTAGAAAAGCTCCCATGGTTTTGTATCTGTGTAATCCTAGTCATTCTAGGTATTTAAAAAATAAAATATTTTTGATAGAATTGTTTCAGTTATTTATACCGGGAAAATAAAAAGCGGGACTTTTATCCCGGAAAAACTTTTTAACGCGGGCGGAGCCGCGGGCAAAAGCTAGTACAAAATAAATTATTAGGAACATGGACACAGTCAACAACAGCGATGCCGAACTCTTGTCAGTAGAGGGCGGTGTCGATGCACGACAAAAAACGACGTGGAAGAGTCTACCTCGGCTGATATTTATTTTGTTCGAAACATACAGCTTTTTATTGGAACGAAGTTCCTTTTCGCGCGTTGTGAAAGTGAGCTAGACGGAAAAAAATCTTACGAAAAGTTGTCACGACACTTTTATACTTGCCCTTTTATACTGACACTTTTGTACCAGCCAGTAACAATAAAGAACTGGCCGTAAAAGTGACATTCGAAATTTAAATAAAAAAAGACCATTTAAATCTTAGAGTAAGTATAACTACGTATACATACTCTAAGATTTAAATGCTTTTTACTTAACTTAATGGAAAGTGATATTTTCAAAGAGATGAGCATGTGGTTATATTTAGTAACCCAATGTCAAAATTACGTACGCACGTAATGCAGATAACACAAGACTACGAATTACTAAATTAAAATAACTACATATTTACTATACACGATCTACACAGCAACAATACAACATCTACTGTCTACACATCCAGTAATGAACAGAAGATGAAAGAAGAAATAAAATATCAGAGTGCCAAGTCGTGCTGCTTAACAACCGTTTTAAAAATTGGAAGAGATTTAGCCCTATGTCAATACACGGGTAAATGTTTCCACAAACGTGCAACCTGCACTGTCAATGACAGGCATGCTTAGGAATTCCAAATTCCAGATTCTCATGTTCATAGTTCTTCAGATATTCGTAACGTAACTCTGGCGCAATGACTCAAGAGCAGCATCATGATTGAGGATAGAGGACCTCAATATTTATTGATATACTAGTTGCCCTCTGTATTTTAATATTTCGTTACTTAAAAGCTATGATTTTAGTCAAACTGATGATTGAGATAACTAATTATGAAGGTCTTGGTTTTTCCTCTTAATTATAACTGATAGTCTGCCTTTGAACCCAACTTACTCAGGGACCAAATATAAATCGACCAATAAGCTCATATTTGACAGGATGTGGATTTAGATTCATGTATTTTAGACATGTTCATCAATGATTTTAAAGTAATATTTTATCATCAATCCCTACAGATATTAATACTATAAATAAAAAATCTGGAACTACTTTTTCTTGTTTATTTGCTGTTTTTACTTTCACACACACACACACACACGCACACGCACACGCACACGCACACGCACACGCACACGCGCACGCACGCACGCACGCACGCACGCACGCACGCACGCACGCACGCACGCACACACACACACACACACACTCAGGCTCTTTATCCCCAAAGAGTTAGGCAGAGGCGCAACTAGTGCACCCACTTTTCGCCGTTATTCGTTATGTGATAGGTCACATCGTGGGACGGAACACGCACGGCGAAAAGGCTATAGCCCTAGGGGGCGAGCCTATAGCCATATCGGCCACAAATTGCAGACTCCAAGCTGATACTGAATATAAAAATTAAAAACCCATTATCATTGCCCGACCGAGGGGATCGAGGCCTCAGCTTTGCAGTCGTACCGTAATACAACTACGCCATTGAGGCAGTCACTTCCTTTTAAATAATTTTAGTTTTTAAAGATTGGCTCAGATAGTATCCTGTAAGCCTCCGTATGCCTATCAGTGATGTCTTCTGCAGGTTTGTTGGCGATTGATAACCAAAGGGTTCCACTTGCTCCAAGTTTGTAAGCATCGACTACACTGCGGGCTGCGGATTGTGGTCTGCAACCATAAAATATTAATCAGTAAGTATATTTTAGAAGGCACTCTTTAGGTACCTCAGGCTGGAGGCCCCGTCGTGGGGGCACAGGGTCGTAGAGGCAGTGCGTCCTGTCTTTGCCGATTGGCTGGACAGGCGCCACGGAGCGGCCACGTACCACGTGACGCAGGTGCTTACCGGGCATGGCTGCTTCGGTGAGTTCCTGTTTCGGGTGGTAGGGAAGGAGGAGTCGGCCGTATGTCACTATTGTGACAACTGCCCGCTGGACACGGCCCAACACACATTGGAGTTTTGCCCAGCCTGGGACGAAGAACACAGCGTTCTCAGAGCAGTCGTCGGAGAAGACCTCTCGCTGCCGGCCGTGGTCGCTTCCATGGTCGGCGGTCGGGAGGCCTGTCAGGCGGTGGCCCACTTCTGCGAGGTGGTCCTCTCGCGGAAGGAGAGTGCCGAGAGGGATCGGCCAGCGCAGTGGTGATCCCTCCCGCCGCCAGACGAGACGTAGGAGGCGTCGGGTGGATGACTGACCGACGTCTCCCGCCCTGTGGATTGGGGGGGTTTGGAGAATTCCACCACGGTATACCCTGCCTGTCGTAAAAGGTGACTAATAGGGGCCGCCTGGGGTCGCGGGTGGGCGGAAGGGGCCGTCCACCTATTAGTCTAGCCAACTTTTGTGACCCCTGTGATGGACGGCAGCGTGGCGGTTAGGCTTCACGCTGCCTTTGACGCCGAGGGCGTCCTTCGGTGCGCAATAGTGGTACGCGTAGGGGCGGTTGCGGAGGACAACTTAGACGTGAGTCGGAGGAAGCCCGCAACCGTCCCTAATGCGCCGAAGATGGCCACCGCGGAGTTTTGGTTGGTATGCCGTGGGGTGTACATAGGTTAGGGACTCGGCGGTCGTCCGACGTTTTCCATCTTTCCGGGCGGCTCAACGTCGGGTCGTAAGGTACGGTGAACCCAACATAACCGCTCAGTCGTTCCCCTTGAACACTGGGCGGTAGTAATAACTCACTTTCTCCGCGTAAAAAATAAAAGTCTTTAGGTACACGATATATTCATGATCGCTCACATAGTTTTGATTTAAGAGTCCATTAAACTGAGAGACTATTTCAACCGACAGGCAGCAATGTGCAAGCACTATGACATTCCGTTTTGATAGGCACTCTAGCTTCATTATTGGGCGTTATGAAATTTAAATCGAATATCTCAGGATGACGAGTACAATGCCTGCCAGTGCCATGCGTAACATAGCATAGCTTTTAAATTTGGAATTCAGAGTGATATGCTGTTTACAGGTGGTCGCACTTTCACTTACCACCAGGCGAACGACATCCACGTCGCGTCGTTAAGTAGTAAACTTAATATCATGTTTTCCAAACAAATCCAATACTTACGTTTGTCCAGGATCCATGGTAACGACCTCTTTTAACGTAGATTCTATGACTTCATCAAAAGATCCCATGTTCTTTAATTCAACTAGTCCAGTGTCGGTTAATCCAAAGCACAAAGTCAATACTCGTACACGCGTTCTGTCATAATAGTCGTTTGTCTAAAAAAATTACACATTAACAGCTGTACGTTCCAAAATCCTTATTTTTAACCCCCGAGAAAAAAAAGGGAGTTATAAGTTTAGGGTGTATATCTGTGTATCTGTATGTCTGTCTGTGGCATCGTAGCTCTCAAACGAACGGACCGATTTGGACGCGGTTTTTTTTGTTTGAAAGCTGGTGTGGCTGCTATGGTTCTTAGCTATAATTTATGAAGATCTGTTCAGGCGTTTGAGGATTATCAGCTCATTTCCAACTTTAAAAAATCCGATTGACTTTAAATTTCGTGTACTGTGACTTCCAATATATTTGTAAACATGAACTGATGCTGCGGCATGAAGTAGTCTGCGGGATACCCAACTCCTTAGCAACTTATAGTAGGTATAGTGTGTTTGGGCTCATAAGGATAGGCTCAACGAGTAGGTGATAGATAGTTGATTATCAAGGCCCCATGATGGAGAATAAAGTAATTTAAAAAGTTTGAAATAAAAATTAAATTAAAATTTAAATAACCCCCGACACAAAAAAATATCTAAAAAGTAAAATAATAATACTGTCTTTGTCGTTTAAGTACCTAGTAATATTTGACTCAAGCGTCCTCAAGTCGGGGGACCGAACTACGGACCAGGGAGATGAAAATACTTCTTTAGCGGTCCCCCGACGTGAGGACGCTTGGGTCAAATATTACTAGGTACTTAAACGACAAAGACACTATTATTATTTTACTTTTTAGATATTTTTTGTGTCAGGGATATTTAAATTTTAATTTATTTCTTTTGAATTAATGTTAGTACCTACTTCGTTAATCCGTCAAAGCAATCTCATACCTAAACTGAAAAGTTTCCCAAACAAAGGTGATGAATTTTATAATAAAACATACATACATACATATACACTCACGCCTTTTATCCCCGAAGGGGTAGGCAGAGGCGCAACTAATGCACCCACTTTTCGCCATTATTCCTTCCCATGATGTGATAGGGGGCGAGCCTATCGCCCCTTTATAATAAAAGTGGAAAGCTAATCTTGTCTGAAATAGAAAACAATGTCATACCCCAATTGCAAGGCTGAACTGCATAACTGCACTCTTCGTAGCACTGTAAACAGGCATAATGGGTGATACCACCAAAGCAACTACTGACGAAAGGTTTATTATAGTACCTCCCTTGCCACCCTTGTCAGTTCGCATCAAATCAAGGGCTACTAACGAACCTGTTATAAGAGCTTTCTGTAATGCAGAAGAAGAATTAGAAGTTAGTAATTCTGTACACAGAATTTGAATTCTGGCTTTGATTAATCTTTGTGGTTTTCATTTCTTGACCACCGTAATATAAAAATTTTATTACAAAAAAATTCAACTGCCAAAAAACTGAAAACCAGAACATAAACCATTTTTTATTTAACCTTAATAACGCTAATGTAAGTATACCTACGTAACTTTGGGTAGGGTGGGTTTTTGTTTTTTCGGCGGTTTAATTTTTTTGTTTAAAAGTTTTTATATTATACTCTTTTGTGGCTTTAAACTACATGCTTACACAAAAGTGCGATATCAGTAGAGACGCTCTCAAATTAAATTCGGCATCTTAAGATACTCGCTATTTAATAAATCTACATTAACAGCAGCTCAAGTCATAATTTAAGTGACAACATGGAACGGATTTTGACAGCTGAGTTTTGTTTATGTATCAGCACCAACTCAGCTCAGAACAAGCTCTAGAATGACAGCGTAAGGTTGGTTGTTAAATAGTTCAATACATTAAATGTCTTCTTGAGATTTTACTTAAACGTGAGATTGATTATGAATACCACCATAGTTTGGTTGTAGTTCAGTGTTCAGCTAGATATCAAAGAGTCGCTATGGTAACCACGTGGCTACTATGCTAGTCCTGAAAAAGTTATGAGTGACAAACGAATCATGAGGTAAAGAAAATATAAATGTCAATTATGACTACTGCGAAGTATTCTCTAAGTTTTATTGGCCTCTGTAAAATCCTCGTCGACTTATATAATAATTATGTTTTTGCATTGATTGGTTATCTACTTACCACATTTATGTCAATTTGTTTTCTGTAAGTGGCCCAACTATCGTTCAGGATTCCTGCGCCATGTATAACCGCATACTCATTATTCTTATCACTCAGTACTGATTTGTAGGTCGATGTCACCTGAGCCTCATTAGTAACATCGCATTTAATGAACTCCACTTTTCCGTTACCATATTTAGCGTTTAACTCATTTGCAAGTGTAACTGCATTCGCTTCGTCAATGTCTAAGATGACAACACGCTGAAATTAATACAAAAATTTCGTCTTACCATGCATTGAGTCAATACCTTAAAATTAAATATCCTCAATTCAAAATACAGATGAATGAAAGACTATAGCTTAAACCAGCGACTTTCCATAGTATTATAATGCTCTTTGCCAGCGACTGTCTATAGGTATTGTCACCTAATGCCCAACATTTTCAGAGCTTTTATTCAACTTGCTATGTATATATGTTTGTTCGGGTGGAATTTTGCAAGTCCATTTTGAAGCAGTAAAGGCGCATTTTAATTGGTCGTTAGTACCCACATGCGGGGCGCGGGAAGTTCTTGAAACACATGCCATAGGAGCTGCATACGTGGAACCGTTTTCATCGGCTGTTAGTGCCCGCATTCGGGGTGCGGGAGATATTTGAAACACATGCCGGAGGAACTGCATGCGGGGTACCGTTTTCATTGGTCGTTAGTGCCCGCATTCAAGGTGAGAGAGATTTTTGAAACACATGCCATAGGAGCCGCATGCGGGGAACCGTTTTCATTGGTCGTTAGTGCCCGCAGAAACATAAAGTGTAAATCGTCTACAAAAGTGTTTGAAATTCTGCTTCTCTAATACTATGTATTGTTTAATGTTTACACCATTCTATATTGTAAGATCACGCCTGTACGGTTTTAGGAACTAAACAGATGTTCATGTATACCCACATATTGCTAGTTATGTTAACTAACAAAAAATAAAAATGTAGCTACAAAAAATAAAACCGACGTCAAAAACCCCCACAAACCAAAAATTTTACCCTGTTTCGTGTATTACTGTACGGGTATTTGCTTAGCTGGCAATTTAATTTATGTACTGCCTCCAAATATATACTTAGTGTATTATGTAAATAAAGTGAAATATTTTTTTGGTTTGGGGTAGTTTTTCAATCGCTTTTTTTACGTTTGGTTAATATTGACAATTTGCTGATACATTATATAAGTAGGAACATATTAACGGCTTGAAAGCGGATTATTTTTTATCCGATAAAAATATATTAATCTTTTTATCTTTCTAATATCGATAACTGCAAATCATCGATATCTTGATGTCCTTTTATTTTGCGCTATCTATCGTTCAATAGCTGACGTGCATTATAATGCCTCTTACATAGGTGTTTTGCTATTTCACGGTAGATTGAGTTCCTGGCGAACAGGCTCAAAATTTTTGTATGAAAATTTCCCCAATGTCGAACGAAATGTTGAACAAAAAGCTACATCTGATTTATGAGTCAGATGTGGTTCCCGAAATCGATCGCTCGTTCTTCTTCTGCTTCTTTTTAAAAATGGCCCACCGTTTCATCGGTGATTTTGACAATTTTTAAGTTGCTAGATTGTTATTAGATGTCTAGAGGCTATATGTTCATTGATGTAGTATAATAATGCTCTTTGGTCACTGGCTTAAACTGATGAAGATGAAACATTGAATCAAATCGGAATCAATATTAAAATCAATTTGATTAGGTACGTAAATCAACGAGTTGACATTATTTGTCACATTTTTAAATTGTATGCTTCAAAGGATAAATAGAAAAATGAAACAATATAAATACCCTTGCGCCTTCCTCCAAAGCAATTCTAACAATATGAGATCCAATGCCCTTGGCCGCACCGGTGATCAGCACTACTTTGTCGTTCCACTCGTACACCATTGTTGTGCCGGTAAATCTTAATCAATAGCCTAGATTTGGCTCAAGAAATCTATTTTTATTTGTTTTAATTATCTTATCATAAGGCATTATCAAAGTTCAAGATATTAAAATATAGCGTTAGTCGATGAATTAAGCTGTGATGCCGCAGGACGCGATAGACGGCAACGGCAGACGGCAAATTCTGTCGGACGTCACTTGCCGTCGTATAGATACAACTCGTTTTACCCCCTTAAGGGTTGAATTTCGCAAAATATCTTAGTGAGCACCTACGTCCTAGAAGGAAACCCCATGCAAAATTTGAGACTCCTAGCACTTGTAGTTTCTGAAATTTCGTGATGAAATGAGTTTTAGACTGCCTCGGTAGCGTTGTTGTATTACAGTACGACTGCAAAGCTGGGGTCTCGGGTTCGATCCCCGGGTCGGGCAAAGTGATATTGAGTTTTTCTATTCAGTATCTCCTTGCAGTCTGGAATTTTGGCCATTTGGCCGATTTCGGACATCCTCCATCCATACCATTCACAATCGTTCGAAAAATACCTTTCACACGCCGTTTATTCCCGAAGGGGTAGGCAGAGGCGCAACTAGTGCACCCACTTTTCGCCATTATTCTGTCCCATGATATGATAGGGGGCGAGCCTATCGCTATATCGGGCACAAATTCCAGACTCCAAGCAGATACTGAATACTTAGAAAAACTCAATATCGCTTTGCCCTACCCGGGGATCGAACCCGAGACCCAAGCTTTGCAGTCGTACTGTAATACATCTACGCCGCCGAGGCAGCAACTAACACATGTCTCTTTTATATATAAAAGATTAAGCGTACACGCTAAATTCTTATGATCACTGTCGAAAACTTGAATGTCGATTACTAGAGCTTGTTGTCGATCATAGGTGTCTAGGGATGATTTGGAATAATTTTGATTGATTTAAATAATAAAGAGCTCTTTATTGTGTAACCAATAAACGACAACTTAGACGTGAGTCGGAGGAAGCCCGCAGCCGTCCCTAATGCGCCGAAGATGGCCACCGCGGAGTTTTGGTTGGTATGCCGTGCGTTGTCTATAGGTTAGGGACTCGGCCCGGCGGTCGCCTGACGTTTTCCATCTCTCCGGGCGGCTCAACGACGGATCGTAAGGCACGGTGAACCCAACATAACCACTCAGTCGTTCCCCTTGAGCGCTGGGCGGTAGAAATAAGTCACTTTCTCCGCGTAAAAAAAAAGATAAGAATAAAATGCTATTATTTTAGCATATCATCCTGCTTTCGACTGTTTCTTTTTCAATCTATACTAATCTATACTAATATTATAAAGCTGAAGAGTTTGTTTGTTTGTTTGTTTGTTTGTTTGTTTGTTTGTTTGAACGCGCTAATCTCAGGAACTACTGGTGCGAATTGAAAAATTCTTTTTGTGTTGAATAGACCATTTATCGAGGAAGGCTATAGGCTATATAACATCACGATGCAACTATTAGGAGCGAAGAAATAATGGAAAATGTGAAAAATGCGGGGAAAATTATTCATCCTTGAGGCCTTCCATTGCGTGCGCTGCGAAAACGGTTCAAGATACCAAAAATATATGTATGAAAGAATTATTCCTCTTGAAATGATCTAAAAAAAAGTCCGCGACAGTATTTGTCTATCTTTTAAAATAAACTCTCTAGAACCGTTCTTATGGTAATCAAATTTGGTCGAAATTAATGGATTATTTGTTAAGAGTTGTATCAACGTCATAATATTAATCTTTATACAAATAAATGTGTTGGATAGAGTGATTCAACGGGAAGGTTTTTATGTATGTACTTTTAGCCCGGAAAAACTTATTAACGCGGGCGAAGCCGTGGGCAAAAGCTAGTGCTTCCATAAAAATATAAAACCTTGTCCAGGCACTACATGGCCAATAACATGTATAAAAATCATAATATAGGACTATATCGCTAAGTTAGCGGTAATAAGTGTAACAAGTTAAAAAAAGCTATAAAAGAAAAAAAAAATATTGCATCGAATGACGAGACGAGTATGCCGTTCGCCTGATGGTAAGCGATACGACCACCCATAAACAGTAGCAACACCATTCAGCACCTTGACTTACAAAGTACTGTTTGGCATTCCACTGCGCTCGTTGTAATTTAATTTTAATTAATCACTTAAGTATTGTGTGCATTATGGTTAAATATCTAATACAAGATGGGCGGGTGAACTTTGTATCGCCTGCAATTTAATTGATTACTAGCGACCCGTCCCAGCTTTGCTTCGATAGCAGAACATAGGTAATATGCTTTCATTTTTTGCTGCCTAAGTATCTGTTTTAATACGCCTCATTTTCCGCCATAAGAGTCACGCTATATCGCTATATATTTTCCCGGGATAAAAAGAAGCCTGTGACCTTCCCTATGTTTCAAACTATCTTCCAAACTTATTTTCTCTCTGTTCCACATGCGAAACCCGATTTTCCGGGATAGAAGTCCCCGTTTATATTTTGCGGGATAAGAAGTAGACTATGTCCTCCCTGGGATTTCAAACCATCTCCATACCAAATTTTATCGAAATCGCTTAAGTGGTTTGCCGTGTCGGCTCTACACGCGTGAAACGATTTTGCGGGATAAAAGTCCCGCTTTGTATTTTCTGAGACAACAAATCACCATGTCCTTCCCAGGACCTCAAACTATCTCTTTAATGAATTTCATCCAAATGCGTGCGGCAGTTTTTGAGTTTACCGCGCCTATACAGACAGACGCGGCTGGGGGACTTTTTATAATATTACTAGCTTTTGCCCACGGCTTCGGCCGCACGAAAGGTTTTCCTATTACCTGACGACACACAAAAATTTCATTAAAATCGGTCCAGTCGTTTAGGAGATCAGTGATATACACACGCACAGAAGAATTATATTTACAAAGATATAAGGAAGTTTACCCTATGATCAGCGCGTATCGACCATTGAGATCAATAATACTGGCCGTACCTATTGTATGCAATATGAACTTCGTAAGGTTAATGCTCCGGTCCGTTCAAAAGCTGGATACCCATTAGTACATAAGTTCTGATGACGCATTGTTGAATCGGACGTTGTGCTGTGAACATGTTTGACTTATACCATAAAGTTGTGCTACTGACTGGCGGTGCAAATGGCATTGGAGCAGCGATTGTTAAGGCAATACTGAAAGAAGGTGTTGAGGTATTTAGTAAAGTATCGAAAGTATATATTTTTATTATGCAAATAGAGATGTTGTATTCTAATATGTAGCTCTGGTGCCTCACTAACCTGCCTTGGTCCACGGGAAAGGTCAGCTCAAAACCTGAATCATTAGAAGTTAAATTTTTTACTTAACTAGGCTCTGAAACAAATCACTACATAGTATAAAACAAAGTCGTTTCCCGCAGTCTGTTCCTATGTACCTATGTATGCTTAGATCTTTAAAACTACGCAATGGATTTTGATACGGTTTTATTAATTGTACACCTTAAAAAGGTCTACAAAAAGTCTGCATTGGTATATTTCAATTTCTTGGGTACAACCCACAATAACTTTTTTTATAGTTTATTTTTTACGAGAAGAATAATGGTTTATTTACGAAGCAATTTTAAGCAATACAGCATTAATCCTTATCCAATTAAGTACCTTGAATATAGATCAAGATGGCCAGCAGGCCATGCAGGAACATAGCGGTTGCGGCGGTACGGGCCGAGGGGCCCGCGGCACGTGCCTATAAATCGTGCGTCGATGGCCGCGCCTCGCCCTACAGCACTTTATGTTTTTGTGTGTATTCGGGTCGATTCAAAAATGGTTCGGATTTAAAATTCGGTCCCGGAAAATGTATAGTTTTTACATAAAGTCACTTATATACAGGAAAAACTTTTAATGCGGGCGAAGCCGCGGTCAAAAGCTAGTACTTTTATATAGGTTAGAGTGACCTCTTTACGGAGGGTATTCAATGTTTGATTCTCGTCTCAAATATACTGTATAAAATATATGACCTTATTTTTATGGCAATTTTAGCACCTGGGTATTTTTGCCTTCCTTAGCCAGATTTGAAGTGTGGAAGGAAAATAGATCGTACTCAAAGATCATACTCATTCGTAATGACCGATGAAATAGGTTAAATAAATAGCTAGCAAAAAGATACCCATAAGGCGGGTGCCATTTTACGATATTTTTGAGGTTTACTCTGTCAATTATAATTTTTATGTAATAATATTTTTTGTTAGTTAGGTAAAGCCAAACACATAAGTGGATGAACAAATTTAAAATTTCAAATCGCCTATACACTCTTTTGATTTTATCAATTTTTGTTTTTTTTTACAAGACTAAAGTAAAAGGGATAAATACTTTACTTAAAACAAAGATTTAAACTTAACACGTATAGGCGATTTTGACTTTGTTCAGCTACTTATGGGGCTGACTGTACATGTAAGAATGAACTGCAGAATATTTAAATAGGTCACACACTAAACATATACCATACACACTGTATAATGTTATCTACGTGGCCCGAATTTCGAACGGTTTAAGGCGACATGGCGCCACGCGGTGTCCGTGTGAGGAATTTCAACTAAATTTTTGGGTTGGTTGTTGACCTTTCTTTATTTATTTACATGGCTGGAATGTGATTTATGACAGCAGCTACACATCGCTTAGATGCTTTATATAATACAACCAGCCCTAAATTATAAAGCCCTATGCTGCGCACGGGCCTTCTACTGAGAGGGTTTTGTTAGGACTTAGTCCACCTCGTTGACCTAATGCGAGTTAGCAGACTTTAATACTGTACAACTTTGATATGATGTCAATGTGGAATTTTCCAAAAGATCATATAACGATACGTTGATTGAATTAAGAATTGTATTTTAACTGTACTTTGATATTACAGCATATAGCTATACTTGATATCGATGTAAGCTCGGGAAACTTCTTAGAGAGTGAAATGAATGAAATATACGGACACGAAAAAGTAAAATTTTACAAATGCGATGTTTCCAAAGATAAACAACTTCTTGACACTTTCAAAATAGTTCACGAACGTAAAAGCTATATAGATATCGTAATCAATAATGCTGGCTTGGCTGATGAGAGTACCACAAGTAGTATTCGGAGTACAATTGAAGTAAATTATGTAAGTATAGGAAATGTATTATAAATAAAACAACTATCACATTTAAAAGAGTAAATAAAGAAATTGGTGTGAACGATGACTGAAGTTAATTAAATCTGACAAACATATTAAAACCTAGTAAAATGATTCTTGGAAATATTTAAGAAATTAAAAAATAACAGGACCTAATACGCATCGACTTACAACAACTAGGAATAACTAGTGGTAAGTTAATTATTATTTCAACGATCTTCATGATGAACGTTGTTTTAGATAGCTGTAGTCAATGGGACGCTAAAGGCCTTAGAGACGATGCGGGTAGACCGTGGCGGGAGAGGAGGCACGGTGATAAATATATCGTCCATTGCATGCCTATGTCAAATAGCACCGGCACTGTTCGTATACTTGGGGACTAAAAGCGCTGTATTGCAGTTCAGTAATTGTATTGGTGTATGTTCATTTTTATGGAATTTATTTGATTGTTCGTTAAGTGCGGTTTTGGTTTATACATATTATAACGATATATCAAAATTTTGATAAAAAATAATAATTTACATGAATTACTAAAACAATATGCATAAAGGAAAATTTAGTGCCTTTAACTATCTAATCGTTAAAAGACATATTTTCCAGATATTAAGAAACAAAGAACTTGAAAACCATTAATTGAAAATTAATTTATGAACTTCAATAATTAGTGAGACCGTGAATATGTATCTAATGTATTTGCAGAGGGAAGAATATTATACAAAGACTGGGGTAAGAGTAATTACAGTTTGTTTCGGAAACACTGATACTACTATCATGCACAAAATAAAAAGTTTTGATGAGAACATCAATAAAGAAATGCAGAGAATAATTAAATTATATCCTATGCAATCGTAAGTATCTAAAAAGTTAGTATAATTAAAAGCTGTGCACCAGTGACAGGAAAGTTGAAAGAAAGTCGTCTGCCTTGGTATGGACATGTGATGAGAAGGGATGAAAGGCATGTAGCCCAACGAGTGATGAATTTGAGTGTTGATGGATGGCGAGGACGAGGGCGACCAAGGAAGAGGTGGAAGGATTGTGTAAGAGATGATATGAAAGAAAAGGGCGTGAAGCGTGAACCATCATCATCTTTAGGAGTCCAAACCAACCTCACCTGCACGTGGTGTACCCTGCTAGCAAACGGACGAGGCTCTGGTGACCGACCGATGACGGGATAACCATTATATATGCAGCTAAATGGCAGAGGCTGATTATGGGCAGCTGTATAATCAGCGCGTGAAGCTGCGTCCTGCGCTTGCCAACCCGCCTACCAAGTGAGGCCAGTATTGGCAAAAACCCTTCTTATGAAGACTGAGACTAGGACCCCAGTCCCCGTTAGCCCCGCTATTCCTGGCTCCGGTAGCCGTCACAGTAACGACAGAGTATGGGGTGCTAAGAATACCCGGTTACGATCCCACTACCGCCCCCGACGATGAGTGGCCATGGTAGCACACAACATTCGCACGTTGAGGACTGACGAGAAAATTCTTGAGCTGGAAGAAAAAATGGGTAGATTACACTGGGAGTGGGGACATATTGAGAAAGGGGGAGGACACGATAATTCTCAAGTCTGGTAACCTACTCTTCTACTAGAAGGGCGACCAACAGTCCCAAGATGGTATCAGATTTCTCGTCCACAAGTCCCTCATTAACAATATCACAGCCATCGAGAATGTGTCCAGCAGACTAACATACCTTATACTCAGAATATCTAAAAGACATTCGTTGGTCATACAGGTATACGCACCGACGTCAACATACGTAGTAGAACCCAAGACGTAGACGTCATACCCAAGTAGACGAGATGTATGAGGACATTAAACTGGCCATGCATACCTATGAAACCTACTTTAATGTTGTCATGGGGGACTTCAATGCATAGCTGAGTAAGAGAAGCGATGAGGAGCTGGCAGTTAGGCAATTTGAATATGGGTTACGTAGCCAAAGACCACAAACGCTGGTTGGCTTCCTAGAGTAAGAAGGATGCTTCGCGATGCACTCTTTCTTTCAGAAGCCGCCTAACAGGAAATGGACCTGGTCAAGCCCGGATGGCTCGACAAGGAACGAAATAGATTTCATCTTGACGACGAAAAGACGGATATTCGATAAGGTCTCTGTGATCAATAGGGTGAACATCGGAAGCGATCGCCGGAAGGTTAGAGGCGTATTGAATATCGACGTCAACTTAGAAAGGTTTCGCTTGATGAAGCTACTCTACTCATGCATGTATTCAAAACTTAGAAAGCTTTCAGCTCGAGTTGGCAAACCGCTTCAATTGCCTAGATAATTGCGCTACAATGGACGAGATTAATGTTGGTTCCATACGGTGGATGCTAAATTCTTTAGACCTCACCGAAGAGATGTATATACCGAGATTATACATTATATATAGAGATCGATATACCGATAAATAATGTGGTACTTCTGGAGAGATTACAGCACAACCCAGGTCTCGATCAAATCGAAGGACAACAGTCCACGAACGCTAAGCAAATTCGTCCAAAATACCTCAGAGCCTGAAGACAAAAGTCTTCAATCAATGTGTGTTACCAGTGATGTCATACGGCAGAGACGTGGCCTCTGACTATGGGTCGTCTAAGACGGCTCACGGTCACTCACCGAGCTATGGAGAGGGTTATGCTAGGTGTTTCTCTACGCGACCGAATCATAAATGAGGATGTTCGTAGAAGAATGAAAGTCATTGACACAGTCCAGTAGATTAGCAAGCTGAAGTGGCAGTGGGCAGGGCACATAGTTGGAAGAACTGGCGGCAGATGGGGGCAAAAAACTTCTCGAGTGGAGACCATGTTCTGGCAAGCGTAGCTGTGGCCGTCCACCTGGAACGAGGATAAAAGATTTGATAAAAGTCACAGGAACACGGTGGATGCAGGCCGCTTTTGAAAGATCCGTCTGGAAATCTTTAGAGGACGCCTATGTTCAGCAGTGGACTCCATGTGGCTGATGATGATGACGATGATGATTTTGATGATTTACATCACATTGAGAAATTATTCATATCGAAATAAAATGTAATATTTCCTTAAACTAAAAATAAACTTTGGGCTGCGCAGACATGTAAAAACGCCCTTAATATATAAAGCGGAAATATTTGATTTTTTATTTGCTTCTTTGTAATGCATAAACTCAAAAACTACTAGACCGATTTTAAATAAACTTTCACCGATATAAAGCTAAACTCAAATTCAAATCATTTATTATGTAATTAGGCCCCTAGGGGCACTTTTACACGTCATTTTTAACAATGTTTTTTTTTTAAACTATATGATTCTACCAGTGCTTCGGAAAAGCCCACTGACCTGAGAAGAAGCACCAAGAAACTCAGCGTGGTTATTTTTTTCATCTTGTTTTTTTTAACACATATTTAAATACAAATGTCATTTAACAATATAAATTCATATTATGGAAACATGTGTGAATGCGAGCAACCTAATCCCAAGCATTTGTATCTTCCAAATAATCTCCTATAGTGTAATAGCCTTTTTTGTAAAGTCGTTCTTTGACAGTTGTTTTAAATTTTTTTATTGGAAGATTAACAATAATTATCAGCGAGTAACATAGGCTCTTTATTGCGGTAAAATATAAAGCGGGGCTTTTATCCCGGCCAGTTTTTATACAAATTAAATTGATTTTATCCAAAAAAATGCAATACCAATAATGTAAATATCAAAAATCTTTGTATTTTTTCTTTGCTTGAACAGTGTTATATGTTTCAGACAAGAATCTGCGGCGAAAGGTGTAGTGGATGTGTTAAAAAATGGCAAATCTGGTAGCACTTGGCTAGTTGCAAATGACAAACCAGCGGTGGACTATTCATCACACGTTACCGAAGCGTACAACATTATGTCAAAACATTTGGCAGATTAATATTGCGGATGTTTTAACTTCTACTTTGTAAATGAATATGAAAAAGTAATGAGTCAATGGCACGAAAAAAAGACAACATGCATGACGATGATACCTTTATCATAATGGAGTACAGACACCAGTAAAAAGAAGCTAATTGTATCCGATACAATTGTACAACAATAAAACATTTTCAATGGTTAGCAAATAGGTACTATGATGTATCACTACAAAGTATAAAGCAAAGTCGCTTACCGCAGACTGTCCCTATGTATGCTCAGATCTTTAAAACTACGCAATGGGTTTTGATGAGTGATTCAAGAGGAAGGTTTATAATATTATTATGTACGTACTTTTATCCCGGAAAATCTTATTAATGCGAGCGGAGTCGCGGGCAGAGGCTAGTAAGAGAATATGCAGGATATAATTATCTGAAATATAGCATGTATCCAATATAGTTTTGTTGCAATAGAATCATACTTGCTAATTAAATAATAAAATACATGGTGGAGTTTAATTCATTACATTCCCGAAATGTATGTAATTATGTATGTACACTCCGCCACATATTAGCTGAACAAATTCAAAACTTGAACATCTACAGCTTCGTGTTCTTACCATTTTTTGTTTTCTTTTCACAAAAATAAAATAAAGGCGATTAACTTTATTTCCCACTAAAAAAGTGCTTAAATGAAACTTAACGCGTGGAAATGATTTGAAATTTTGAATTTGTTCAGCATCTTATGAGTCTAATTGTATTTGGTCAATGTCATAGAATATATCTACAACACCTTAGAATAATAACACACAACGCAAATAGAAAGACGATAAAATAATAAGTTTATCTGCTTAGCTTAACATTAGCCACAAACAGTGATTTTTACATCCAAGAGTAAGTTTGTTTCGGGTTTATATTTACTGATTGACATTTGAATCAGCTATGAAAGTGTTTTTGCAAGCGGAGTCTATTCTGAGACCTTTCAAAAACAGCTACAAAATAATAAAAAATCTCAGATATGTTGTACATAACTATTATTGCTCTTGCAATATTCATGTTCAATTAGGAAAAAAATGATAATAAACTAATTCAAAATTAATTGAAATAAAAAACAATAAAATAAAAACAAAATACCCGACTGCGTCAATATCTGCCATCTTTATTAAATTCACTGAAGACCTGAAAAGATAGAAACAAAATTTTAATTTGAATATTTTATTTTCGTTTTGAATAATCTTAGTTGGCAGTGTTCACAAGCGATGTCGGAGGCATAACACGCTCACCTCTCATAATTTGATTGGTAATGTAGGTAGTTACTCTTTCACGCAAAAACTACTAAATGGATTTCGATGAAATTTTGCACACGGGTAGATCATGCCCTGGATTGATACATTTTTTTTTGTTTACGCGTAGAAAGTGAATTATTACTACCGCCCAGTGTTCAAGGGGAACGACTGAGCGGTTATGTTGGGTTCACCGTGCTTTACGACCCGACGTTGAGCCGCTCGGAGAGATGGAAAACGTCGGTCGACCGCCGGGCCGTGTCCCTAACCTATGTACACCGCACGGCATACCAACTAAAACTCCGCGGTGGCCATCTTCGGCGCATTAGGGACGGCTGCAGGAGTCCTCCGACTCACATCTAAGTTGTCGTCCGCAACCGCCCCAGTTACTCTTTCACGCAAAAACTACTAAATGGATTTCGATTTGGCACACGATTAGATCATGCCCTGGATTGATACATGGACTACATTTTATCCCGGGAAATATAAAGCGGGGTTTTTGTCTACCCGGGTGCCAAATTTCATCGAAATCCGTTCAGTAGTTTTTGCGTGAAAGGGGAACAAACATCCTTACATCCTTCCATACATCCAAACATCCAAACATCCAAACATCCATACATTCTTACAAACTTTCGCCTTTATAATATTAATAGGATTAATAGGATAATAGGATTGTACATCACAACGTAATATAGTATTTCACATAATATAGGCAAAAGGGTGGTACAATTGGCGGTCTTATCGCTCGAGGCAATCTCTTACAGACAACTATGGGATGGAGATAAGAGAAGTAGCGAAACTTGCTATCTATGAGACCATGAAATCAAAAGAAAGATGAATAAAGTCAATATGGGCAGAAGGATTGGTGTTAGTACGACGTGTTACTCGTGTAAAGAAAGCGCTTCCAAAAAGCAGAACGCCGCATCATCCCTTCCGAAGAAGTTAGTGATAGGGTCGTATGTTATGCTATAAATGGGTGATAATAACAATAATAAATAATAAAGCGTAACAATTTTGGAGTAAAGAGTATAGTAGTAAAGATATCCGGAGCATCAAAACCGTTTAAACAAAAACCTTGGCGAAACCAGACATTCAATGTATGTAATTGATGACGTTGCCGACGGTAGTACACCATATGTAAAAGCTTCCGGAGAACTGAAAATTGACGGAATGAATGACGGGCCAGATCAATCAACGTGTGACGACTACTGATGTCAAAATCATTTTTACGTTTTCAATGTAAAGGACATTGGGAAAACAAATAAGTCCATAAAAGTTGATAAAACGGGCGGCGTTATTGTCGATACGTTACTTGATACAGGCAATAATTATAATTTGATAACTTGTGAATTGTTTTACTAGTTGAACAATGTCGCGTACATTAAAGATAAAGTTATGCTGACTGATTAGGGTCGGTAAAGGTGTGCACACTACGTAATCAAAAGAGTGACTGAGTGTATTTCACCATAGGAAATAATAGTGGCGCCATCTAGTGATCTTTATTGGAACTGTCTACTCCGTGTCACAATTATTATACTCCGTCCAACCATTGATTTAGCTTTTGACACATGCACACCTATGAAATTCTATAATTATTGACAAGGAATCGAAAAAAAAATAATTGACTACTTTATGGACGCAATTTTTTCTTTTCCTTAGTGAAGTGACTTGCTCTTAGCTCCAATATTAGTTATCAATCGATATTCGTTAAGCCCACCGATTATGTAACATCGATCATTCAAAACATTTGCATTGAAAAATAAAATGTGGCAGTGTAAATTAAACATTTTCTTTTTATACAGGTATGCGTAAGTATGTGATAACCAATAAAATAAACTATGAAAGTTAAATATTGACAATAGTTGTATTGGATATAGAATATATACCTACAGAATAAATTTATATATCGAAAATATGCATATTTAAATGCTTGTACATGTTTATAAAACAATACAAAACGTTGAGCAAAAATAACATTTCGATTTGTTTAATCGATCAAAACTTTTTCACATATTAAATCGTTGCTGGCTTCGGCGACAGCTCGCCGGGCAGATGGTGTGGCCACGTAGGCGACTAAATGGGGTAAGCGAGAGTCGCAGGGCGAGCAGTGGGGGTCTGCCCGCTCAACTACTCTAATGTAAGCGACTACGAGGTGGACGACAATGCGGGTGGTCGGTCTCCTGCAGTCGTAAACGCAAAGCGTGCTTTTGAGGTCGGAGGCTTCTCAGCCTCCTCATTTAGAGAAGGGCCGCAATGCGGCATCGCGCAGGGGCGGTTCCGTGCAGCTATCTCTGTGCAACAAGATACCCCGGGACCGTCCCGTAGGCGCCGAAGAAGGCCACCGCGGGTTTTGGTTGGTATGCCGGTGTAGGGTGTACATAGTGTTAGGGACTCGGTCCAATGCTCGCTCGGATGAAGCTATACTCCCGAGTGTCGACATTGGACCGTAAGACCGTGTGAAACCAACATAACCATTCCACTCACCCCCCAGTGGTGGTAGCGATAACGCGTTTTTCCCCGCGATAAAAAAAAAAAAAAAAGAGATGGTGTGGCCACGTAGTCGGCCCAGCGATGGTGAGGTGGTCGGGGTTAGCACACCCGACTGCGATGGTGATGGTGAGCACGTGGCGGGGCAGCTCCCGCGACGAGGCCGGTGCGCATGTGGCCGGGGTCAGCACCCGCGACGACGATGGTGCGCGCGTGGCGGAGCAGCTTCCGCGACGCCGGTGGACAGCACGGAGTCAGCACTCCGTGCAGAGTAGGGCGGTGGTCAACGCCGTACCGTAGAAGCTGGAACAGAGCCCCAGCGGGTCGGAATGCAAGCTAGGCTCGCATTCCGCGCCAGCGACTCTTGATAGCTAACGATCCCAGGTACATAGAATACACTGGCTGTTGTAGTTATTATTGCGACACTCACCCCAGCGGGAACAACGGTGGGTATGCATGGCAGCACGCAGTTAGACTTGTAGTGTGCCTACGGCGAATGCGATTGTAAGCGAAGGGGGCGCACAAAGAGTGGAAAGAAAGAGTGGAAATACTACGGAAAGGAGCGCATGACAGTGCACACTTATTTATGCAGGCGCCATTCCGACCCGACGTACATACGTCAAACAAATGACAACCCATTAGCCAATACGTGACAATAACGGTTGCGATTGGTAGTTAAAACTAACCGTAAACCACAGACAGTTCACGGAGAGTGTTAACGTTCTATGCAACGTTACAGTAAATAAGAAAAACTTATATTTATTGCAATAAAAAAAGTTATGTAGTTTCGCTTGTTTGTAAACCATAGCGCAATCTAATTCTATGCTAGCGCCATCTATTGAAGCACAAGGAAAACTTAAGTATTATTTCTTTAGTTGAATTTCTATAAAAACGTATTTTTAGTTCAAAATATTGTGTTTCCATTGGTCCCCGATAAGTATGCCAAATTTCGATTTAATCCGACGTTTTGAAGGGGTGAAAATCATGTTCAAAGTATAAGTTACATACATACAGACATACATATGTCTGAAGCTAATAAAAGCATGTTAGAAATTGGGGACATACTCAAAAAAACAAACGTGATTGACGCCACGCTCTTTGCATAAGGTTTGAAATGGAAATGGGCGGGCTATGTTGCTCGATACCCCGATAGAAGATGGACAATAAGCCCAAAAACATGGAAAGGGTCAAAAGGTTCAAGAGGCAGAGTTCGTCCGAAGGCAAGATGGCAAGATGAAATAGGTAATCGCTATTGTAGTCAAGAAATGGATAGAAACTGCAAAAGACAGGAAAAGTGGTATTCTTTGGAGGAGGCATTTACCAGCAAGGGGTCCGTACATCTTCATCATTTTAAATAAATTCTAATAATGTCATATTAATTAAAAGAATATAAATTGTAAACTTCAAATTTATATTAATTGTTTGAGCATGTATGGAATAAAAATGCTGTATTATTATTATACCTACCTAGAGACGAAAGACCCACTAAAACATCAGCTAAGGTATATTGGTTTCCCTGTCATTTAAATGTTGATATTGAAATGCAATGCAATGCAATCAGCCCTGTATTATATATTGCCCACTGCTAAGCTCGGGCCGCCTCTGCTAATGAGAGGGTTCAGGCCTTAGTTCACCACGCTGGCATAGTGCGGATTGGCAGACTTCACATACCTACCCACTACCCTCCAAATTCTAATAGAGAATTCTCAGGTATGTATATTTTGTCACGATGTTTTCCTTCACAGTAAAAGCGAACGATAAGTGATAAACGATACACACGTAACTTCGAAAAGTCAGAGGTGTGTGCCTTGGGTTTAAACCTGCGGACATTGTCTTAGCAGACCATTCCATTCCCAACTAGGCTATCGTTCACTCACGGCATTCGTAGTGGGCGAATGTTGATATTATCATAATGTATTAAGTCAGTGACTAAAGCTTTATTCCACTATCTTAAACTTTGATAAAAACTTATGATTAGATAATCAAAACAAATAAAAACACATTTCTTGAGCCAAATCTTAGCCATTAATTAAGATTTCGCAGCACAACAATGGTGTACGAGTGGAAAGACAAAGTAGTGCTGATCACTGGTGCCGGCAGGGGCATTGGATCTTATATAGTGAGGATTGCTTTGGAGGAAGGCGCAAGGGTATTTATATTGTTATTTAATTGTTTCATTTTTCAATTTATTCTTTAAAGCATACAATTTAAAAATGTGGCAAATAATGTCGATTCGTTGATTTACGGAATCAAAATGATTCTAATACTGTTTCCGCTTTCATTCAATGTTTCATCTTTAACAGTCATCATCAGTTTAAGCTATGGTATTTCATTGAAAGCTATCACTGAGCTGTATTTTGAAATGAGGATATTTCATTATAAGGAATTAACTCAGTGCATAATAAGTTGAAAATTTTGAATTAATTTCAGCGTGTAGTCATCTTAGATATTGATGAAACGAACGCAATTCCACTTCAAAATGAATTGAATGCTAAATATGGTCAAGGAAAAGTGGAGTTCGTCAAATGCGACGTTACTAATGAGGCTCAGTTGACATCCTGCTACAAATCAGTACTGAGTGATAAGAATAACGAGTATGCGGTTTTACATTGCGCAGGAATTCTGAACGACAGTTGGGCCACTTACAGAAAACAAATTGATATAAATGTGGTAAGTGGAGAATCAATCAATGCAAACACATAGTAGGTATATATGTCGATGAGGATTTCACAGGGGCCAATAAAACGTAGAGAATACTTCGCAATAGTCACAATCGACCTTTATTTTTCAGCTCATGATGTGTTTTTCACTTATAACTTTGTCAGGGCTAGCATAGTACCCACTAAGTTATCACAGCGACTGTTTGATATCTAGCCATGATCAATGAATTTACTTAGCGATACAGGTCGTATTATTTTATATTACGGTGGCCGGGAAATTAAAACCACAACGAATAATCAAAGCCAGAATTAAAATGCTGTGTACAGTATTACTTACTTTTAATTCTTTTTCTGTATTACAGACAGCCCTTATAACAGGTTCGTTATTAGCCCTTGATTTGATGCGAGTTGACAAGGGTGGTAAGGGAGGTGCCATCATAAACATTGCGTCAACAGCTGCTTTGATGCTATCAGCCACTGTACCTGTTTACAGTGCTACGAAGAGAGCAGTTATGCAGTTTAGCGTTGCGCTTGGGGTATGACATTGTTTTGTATTTCAGACAAGATTCGCTTTCCACTTTGATTATAAAAATCATCAGGTAGGTTTGGGAAACTTGTCAGAGTAGGTATGAGATTACTTTGATGGATTGACGAAGTGCTAACATTAATAAAAAAGTAAGTAAATTGGAAACGTACAGCCCCTGAATATTAACTAAAGCCATTAGTTATTATTCTGAGCGTACAGCTGTTAATATAATTTTTTTTCTAGGCAAACGACTATTATGACAGAACGCGTGTACGAGTATTGACTTTCTGCTTCGGAGTAACCGACACTGGACTAATCGATTCAAAGAACATGGGATCTTTTGATGAAGTCATGAATTCTAGGTTAAAAGCGTCCGTTGCCAAGCATCATGGACAAAAGTAAGAATTGGATTTGTTTGAAAAAATGATAATGTTAAGCTTATACAGTACTTAGGTACATAATATATTAATTTAAATTTCATAACACCCAATAATGTGAAGCTAGAGTGCCTGACGATAGAAATAGTCAATATGAGGTTATTTACTGATGAACTCTTAATATAATATCACTAATTAATCAAAATGATGTTAGAGATTTTGAATATATTGTGTACCTAAAGAGTGCCCACTAAAATATACTTACTGATTTATATTTTATGGTTGCAGACCAGAAGCCGCAGCCCGCAGTGTAGTCGATGCTTATAAACATGGAGCAAGTGGAACCGTTTGGTTGTCAAACGCCAGCAAACCTGCAGAAGACATAACTGATAAGCATAGAGAGGCTTACAGGATACTATCTGAGCCAATCTTTTAATACTAAAATTAATTAAAGTAAAAGAAAGTAAATAACCAAGACAAAGTAATTCTAGAATTTTTATTTATAGAAGTAATATCTGTACCTAAGGATCGACGATAAAATATTACTCTAAAACACATGAATCTAGATCCAGATTGTGGTCCTGCCAAAATGAGCTTATTGGTTGATTTACATAATATTATCCCTGAGTAAGATGGGTTGAAAGGCAGGCTATCAGTTATAATTAAGAAGAAAAATAAAGAGCTTCATAATTAGTTTCTTCTTAAAATCTGTTATCATGAGTTTGACTAAAATAACAGTTTTTATTAACAAAATACTAACCTACAGAGGGCAACTAGTTTATGAGTAGATATCGATGTCCTCTATCCTCAATCATGGTGCTGCTGTTAAGTCTTTAACTTTCGACCGAAAAAGAGGGCAGTTATAAGTTTAGGGTGTGTATCTGTGTATCAGAACTCTTTGATATAGAATTCCTTTTCCCTACCCTTATCCACTCAACCTTGAAGTTTGACCATAATAATATTTGACCATCATCGCATAGTGGCTACGCGACCCTTATTTACTAAATAAAGAAGGAATTAAGGAAATACGCTCACAAATTTTCTGAGAAATCAGTGTACCTACATACATAAAAAGAAAATGCAAACACACGACTTGACAACCTCCTCCTCTTTTGGAAGTCGGTTAAAAACATATTTTCAATGTAAATGACATTGGGAAAACAAACAAATTCATAAAAGTTGATAAAACGTTCGTATCGACAATAACGTTCATTGATACGGGTTATGATTATAATTTGATAGCTTTGAATTGTTTTTCTAGTTGAACAATGTCGCGTACATCAAAGATGACCCGTGGTCATAAGATTCTGCACAGTTGGTTCGAAACTACAAATTCTGAAAGACGAACAAAGCCTATCAAACACCCCATATTACATTCAAGAAGACTACCCGTTGGAAGTCCTAAAAAGGCGCCAAGAGCTGCAAATTTAACTGAAAAAGAACTTGATTTAGGAAAAACAGCTTTTATTAAATATTACAAACTGATTATACTGGGAAACAACAACAAACATTACAACTCTCACCACCGCATAAATAAGAGAAGTCTATCCGAATCTCTGGAATCAACTGAGTCAACAAATTCAACTAATTATGGTCAAAGTGACAAACAAAACAAAAACAAAAAACCCGACTGTGTCAATATCTGCCATGTTTATTAAATTAAAGAACTGAAAAGATAGAAACAAGATTTTAATTTGAATATTTTATTTTGATTTTGAATAATCTTAGTTGGCAGTTTCACATTAACACGAAAAGCAGAAGATACTTTAGGAAACCAATACATAGTCTAAAAACTCTAGACGAGCAAGAGACCTACCAGAAACATTTAAATAAATATTTACCTAATTTATTGGCGACACATGAACGACGTACAATTCATGAATACTATATGATGATTGTAAATTCCATAAAAGAGAGTATAAAGTACTATAAAGAATATTAAAAGAAAACCAAAACAAAATATTCTGAGTGAGAGAGCTATGGAGCTTATTAGAAAAAAACTCACTTCAAAATAAAGCCAGTTTAACCAAAAAAGACAATGAAAACCTAAAAATTTATACAAAGAAACAAACAAGGAAATAAAAAAATGCTATCAAACTTACAGATCAAATACTCTACGAAAACACCTAGAGTCCTTAAGAAGCGCTAAAAAGCATTCAAAGAGATAATTCAAAAGTTTGGATTCCATCGGTAACAAAACCAAATCGCGCGGAAATAATCAATAAAGCCACATTTCTAAGCAGTCATAAAGTGCACCATCCCCCTACATAAGAAGTGACGTTATATAACCAGCTAAATACACAACAATCACAGCCTTAAGTCAAACTATTTGCTTCACTTGATATCTTGAAAGAAATACTAAGACTAAAATCCGAAAAATGCCCAGGACCCGATGTATCACAAATGATTATATCAAACACGCCAAGACGATTATGCTGACGCCACTTCCCTTTTCTACAAAATATTAATAGAAGAGCACGTTCCAGATAATAGGGCTGAATAGGAAATTATTTTACTCTACAAGAAAGGTGACCCTGCCGTCATAGGAAAATTATCAACCGATTAGCCTTATGTCATGCCTTTACAAATTATTCGCTTCGAGTATGTTAAATAGAATTTCACTTGATATCGACAATACATCCAATCATCCATATAGTTGAGTAAAATAAAGAAAAATATTTAGAGTTCCGGAGACCACTTTATTTAGCTTTTGTAGACTACACAAAAGCCTTCGACTTTATCTCCCACAATAGCATTTGGGAAGCGTTAACTCACGAAAATATAGATGTCAAATATATAAACATCCTAAAGTATATTTACATTAAAAACACGAGTGGAGTTAGTTTATTCATAGCGGTCCTACAGAATATACTAAAAGACCTTCCCTGGTCAATGCAAGGAATCAACGTAAATGGTAAGTTTTTGAGTCATTTGAAATTTGCAGACGACATTGTGCTGTTTTCAGAGAGCTCTACAACAATGAAGTACATGATAAACGAATTACAGACAGCAAGCAATCAGGTGGGACTACAGAGGAATCTCAACAAAACTTAAGTTATGATCAATACCAAAACTATACCCGTCCTTATAGATAATAGTCCACTCGAATATGTATATGAGTATTATCTTCTTCTTGCAAACTTGCATCTTGCAAAAGAAATATCTTAAAAAGAAATGAAGAAGAAATAAAAGGATAGCAATAACTTGAAAGAAATTTTGGACCATAAAGAAATATTAAAGTCTCAACTACCTATAAAAAAAAAGAAAACTGTAATTATCTCAGCAATACTACCCTACCTCAAATACGTCTGTCAAACCTGCTGGGTAACTCCTGACACGTTCGAATCCTAAATCAAATCGAGTTCGATTCGGTTTCAAGCGTTTTGATACTCCCAAAATCTACACTAGCGCACGATCGAGCCGCGCCTCAAATTAGAACTTACTGGGATCAAAAAAATTCGTTAAGATCGAGAAATGCTTACTCTCCACTCTTTCGTACGATCGTGAATCGAGTAGTCAAATCGACTTTATCTGTCAAATTCTACGATTGCAAAATAGGTGCCGTGTACGGTTCAAGTGAAATTGTTTTGTGTTTTAGTGAGAAATTTTACGAATATCTATGCAATTATGGCTGGACTACAATACTTTTTTTAATGTTCTTGAAGAAACTATCCGTATTGACAATTGAAGAAGAAGAAATTTGTTTAGTATGGGTCGTTTTAGTAACCGGGCAATTAATATGGATTGTGATGAGTTTCTAAGTTTGCAGAACTGCCCATCTCTTATTATTATTGATGGAGACAGGCATCGCAGACAATATCATACATGCCTCAACATAATCTCGCAATGATGAGCTACGAAGTGTACAAAATGCACGGCAACGTCTTGTTCAAAGTCTGTGGAGGAGTATAGGTACAATAGGCGAGGCTGACTTATTGTTTATTTTTTTTTCATTTTGTTGTTATTAAATGCCTCGGTGGCGTAGTTGTATTACAGTACGACTGCAAAGCTGAGGTCTCGGGTTCGATCCCCGGGTCGGGCAAAGTGATATTGAGTTTTTCTATTCAGTATCAGCTCGGAGTCTGGAATTTGTGCCCGATATGGCGATAGGCTCGCCCTATGACATCATGGGACGGAATAATGGCGAAAAGTGGGTTCACTAGCTGCGCCTCTGCCTACCCCTTCGGGGATAAAAGGCGTGAGTGTATATGTATATGTATGTATGTTATAAAATAACATTGTACATGTTAAGTCACAAATCTACTTTTTTCTTTTATCTCATTAAGCCCTGTTACATATTTTTTATGAATTGCACTCCAATCTCGACCACTGGGTGAAGTCTAGTACTTATTATATTCATTTAAAAACAGTTAATATGGATTGTAAAAATAATCATATTTTAGAACCTTAAATTGTTTCTATCTTAGGTAAGCCTGTATTATCCAATTAAATACCTTTAAGAGATAAACAGAATCGTCTATAGTTTGTACCTGTAGTTTAAACAAATGTATGTGCTGTGTATTACCTAATGGTGTTTCGAAATAAATAAATAAAATATCATAACCATTATCATCATGCTAATTCACAAATCATATTTTGAGTCTCCCGCTACGACATATATTATTGTGACGTGACGTTGACAATGTCAGATATTTTGATAGTTCATAGCATAGACTAAATAGATTTGGGCAACTCAACTTATCTTTGGTTGCTAAATAATTACAATGAACTCAATAAACAACGTAATAATTTCTTATATTTATGTGAATATGTATGTAACAACAACTGGGGCATCATTTTATATGTAAAATAAATAAAATAAAATTATTATAATTAAATTCTCCATAGAACATAACCACGTAAATATGACGTAATGTACAGGATACAGCTGACGATGCTTATAATCTGTTAACAAATACTCGATCGACGTTTTTTCCGTAGTATTATCTTTGCGACGTTTTATAACGGCCGTTTTTGATCAGCTAGTCGATTTACGTCGGGAGTGCGCATTTCAAGTTCGAATCGAAGATCAAATCAAGTTCGAATACAGGAACAATCGAACAATCGAATCAGTTTCAGGAGTTACCCCCCTGATCATTTAATAACAACATTCAAACCAAAGTTAAATCCACACTGATAGCAATGGAAAGAAGTTGTCTTGGCAGACTGTTTCATTCCTAACTAGCTGTATATATTATTCTACTCTTTGCTAACTAGGCTGTCGTCCACTCACGACAGTCTTAGTGGACGAGTGTTGATATTATCATAACGTATTGAGTCAGTGTCTAGCGCTGTATTATAATATCTTGAACTTTGATAATTACTCATGATAAGATAATCAAAACAAATAAATACACATTTCTTGAGCCAAATCTTAGCCATCAATTAAGATTTAGCAGCACAACAATGGTGTACGAGTGGAAAGACAAAGTAGTGCTGATCACTGGTGCCGGCAGGGGCATTGGATCTTATATAGTGAGAATTGCTTTGGAGGAAGGCGCAAAGGTATTTATATTGTTATTTAATTATTTCATTTTTCAATTTATTCTTTAAAGCATACAATTTAAAAATGTGTCAAATAATGTCGATTTGTTGATTTACGGAATCAAAATGATTTTAATATTGTTTCCGCTTTCCTTCAGTGTTTCATCTTTAACAGTCATCGTCAGTTTAAGCTATGGTCTTTCATTGAAAGCTATCACTGATCTGTATTTTGAAATGAGGATATTTCGTTATAAGGAATTAACTCAGTGCATGATAAGTTGACATTTTTGTATTAATTTCAGCGTGTAGTCATCTTAGATATTGACGAAACGAACGCAGTTCCACTTCAAAATGAGTTGAACGCTAAACATGGTCAAGGAAAAGTGGAGTTCGTCAAATGTGACGTTACTAATGAGTCTCAGCTGACATCCTGCTACAAATCAGTACTGAGTGATAAGAATAACGAGTATGCGGTTTTACATTGCGCAGGAATCCTGAACGACAGTTGGGCCACTTACAGAAAACAAATTGATATAAATGTGGTAAGTAGAGAATCAATCAATGCAAACACATAGTAGGTATATATGTCGACGAGGATTTCACAGGGGCCAATAAAACGTAGAGAATACTTCGCAATAGTCACAATTGACCTTTATTTTTCAGCTCATGATGTGTTTGTCACTCATACCTTTGTCAGGACTAGCATAGTACCCATTAAGTTCTCATAGCGACTGTTTGATATCTAGCAGAATAGTGAACGACGACCAAACTAAGACAGATTTTCCGTAATATTATAATGCTCTTTGGACTGACTCTTCAAATGGCGAGACGCCTTGTTTATGCTGGCAATTGTCACCTCCACTAACAGTTTGATATCTACGCTCCTGCATATATAGGCTATTAAGTATGATAGTTATTCAGTGTTTGTATTGTTTTGTTCAGTGACATTTACCGTCAGAGGAAGTGAGACAGAACATTGTATAACTACGCCAAACTAGACATGGGCGCCGCGCCGGCGTTACGCCGCCGGGCAGGACCCGCGCGCCGCCGCCGCCGCCGCCTAACTTAAACGGCGTGGATTTTGTGAATACTTTTAATTTTTATTGTCAAATTTTATGAATGATTGGGTCTCAAATGTTATATTTAGTTCGATGTAGAACAAAGGCGCCGCGCCGGCGTGAATTTGGAATAAAAGAAACATTTTTCTTCAAAAATTTTATTCATAGTTAATAACAGAAAAACGACTATTAGCGTTAACGATTGTAAAAGGCATCTTGGCTACGGCCTCTGTGCTCACGCGCCCATACGCGGCTGCGCTCTTTCAAGCTGTACTTACCTAAAAGGTCCTGGCATCGCTAACTAACATAAACTAACTTTATGCCACGGAGTTATGTGGTCCATGATCTTTTACAGCAGTACCTTTTCGGCTGAAACCTTGGACCTCCGAATCTCTCTGCAATGCTCTCCAGTGGAATCCGCAGCAGATAATAAGGGCGTACCACACGATCTTGTACGTGACTTACTTGTTGGTTACATACCGGCCTAAGATCTGGACCTCAAAGCCCTACGGCCACTTTCCACTGGTTCGAGGGAGCTTCCACACACGAGCAGCGTCCGGCTCCTAAATAGAGGCCAAGCGGGCACCTTTCGGCGGAGTTGCCATGGAGGATGTGGTGTCAGGCTGGAGACCCTGTCCTCGGTGCCCAAATGTTTTAGTAGTCCACCCTGATTTCACCAAGGTGTGAAGCAACTATGGTCGAACTATCAACTGATAAATGTACTCATCGGAGAACATTGTTCCGGAGAGTATCTGTGGCAGATCGTAGGTCATGTCTTTTCATTGTGATAACTGCCCAACGACGGTGTCTTACGGTCAGGTGCATGTGATCGTTTTTACTGGTCCATTGTCAACATGCGGAGATTCTAGATTGTGGCGGCTAACTTTTTCGGAGTAGTCAGAAAGAGAGTGCTACTAGAGATCGATAGCGGGCCAATCCCTCTGCCAACAGTGACTCCTTGTCCTGACCTGTGAATTGGGGGCGTTTAGGGAAGTCCACTACAGCATCCCCGGTCTGTTATAACAGCCGACTAATAGGGGCTATCGGGCGATCTTGGGGTCTCCCGAATAACCGTCCACTCGGCCTTTGAAGTTGCAATATACGGTCCAATATATAACCTAACATTTATCGGAGTTTTAGCTAACCTTAATTGAGAGCATAGCGATTTCGTGCCATTTAATGGAGGAGGCCTCTCGCTGTCGCTGTGTTACTAACCAAGACCACAGCAAGAGATCTTAATTTTTGATGGCCTACGAGTACGAAGGTAGACCTTTTATGAAAAGAGATGGTGCGGGAACACGAAAGGTCGGACTCCTCCCGCCAGAAGTAGAGAAATTTGAGGCATGAGGTGGAGAACTGAATATTACCCGTCCTTTCGATGGAGATTTGCGGATAAAATGATTAGGCGCACATGACCATGAGATCATGAAGCCGTCCCTGACGCAACAAAGTGCTTTGATATATACATTTAGTATGCCGTGGTAGTTTACAATGGCGGCGCTAGACCAAACGTGGACGTCAGCGACATTAGCTTTGTGAGGCCCCTTTTATTTTCCACTTTTCTCTCGCCCGGGCCTAACGGCGGCTGAACCCTCGGTTGACAAAGGGCACAAAGAAAAAGGCCACGTGCAAACATCTGCCCCCGGAGCCCTGAGTTGGCTAAGGCCGCCACTATCAAAAAGTAATATTAAATAATTTTTTTGTAAGGTCCCTTAAGCGCGAGGCCGTCGGCAGTCGCCGACGCCTAACGCCGTCACTACTAGTTTTCATAGACTAAAAGACTTGGTCCAGCTTGGTGTATCGCCCGATGCTTCCATCTCTATAAGTGGTGTAACGTTAGGTCGTGTCGTAAAAGCGGTGATAATGATATAACCGCGCAGTCATTTTTGAAAAACGGGATGGTGGCACCAAAGGACATTAATGGTCGTTTCACCTTCTCCGCGAAACAAGATAAAGACTCGCGAGTGCTATGGAGCATTTGTATTTTTTTGTTATTATTTTTCGCGGAGAACGTTACTTCTTACTACCGCCCATCCTTCAAGTGGGGCGACTGAGCGGTTATGCTGGGTTCACCGTGCCTTACGACCCGACGTTGAGCCGCCCGGAGAGATGAAACCATTAGGTGACCGCCCAACGTATGTACAACGCACGGCATACAAACCAAAACTCCGCTGGGGCCATCTTCGGCGCATTAGGGACAGCCGCGGGCTTCCTCTGACGGAAGTGTCTAAGTTGTCGTCCGCAACCGCCCCTGCGCGGTGCAGCCAGCGCGGCCCGTCTGCTGTTGTGTTGGGCTCAGACGCTCCCGCGCACCGAAGGGCGCCCTCTGCGTCAACAGCAACGTGAGGCCTACCTGCCACGCTGCCGTCCATCACAGGGATTGCAACAATGTGCTAAAAAAACACAAAACTAAAGACGGACAGCCCCTTGCCGTCCGCCTGGGACCCCCGGTGGCCTCTATTGACTAATAGTCTTTTACGACAGGTAGGGGATACCGTGGTGGAATTCTCCAAACGCTCCCAATCTACAGGGTGGATGGAGCATGGGTCCTGAAGGGATTTTTATACCGATAAGTTAATTGGCTAGTGCTTCCAACTATCTACGAACATGTAACTGAGGAATTTATATGTGGCCTATACATATATTCAATATTCATTAAAAAAATCCACGCCGCCGGCGTTACGCCGCCGCCGACCAAAAATTACCAGCACGCCGCCGCCGGCTTTTTCCTAGGCGGCGCCCATGTCTACGCCAAACTATACAGCGATTATTAGTAAGGCTCGTACAGTGTTATTTTAACTTGACGTTCTTCAATGAAACTGTATATTCAGCGTGAGCTCTGCTAACACATGTAAAAAACTATTCATGTATAATGCATATTTTCGCCAATCAATCCGATGAAGTATAATAGTTTTTTGATCACGCTGTTATAGACCGCTCGACTTTATTAGATGAATTACGTCACAGCTGACGACGTTATTAATGAACCCATAGAATTAAGGACAACTCACAAATAAACTTGAAATACTAATTATATAATAATTCACTCACATAGTTGCAGCGGCGTTATTATTCTATGGTTGCAGCAGTGCTGCTTAGTTAATTGAGACAGTGTATTTGAAATTACTACTAGAACAGTCCCTACCCCGTAACCAATACATTAAAAATCTCAAATAAATTGGGCCATGTAATTGTATGAAAAGGAACTTATTATTTTTTACTTGTTGTGCTGTTGTCTTTAAAAAAAGGATTTATTTCGTTAACTTTATTTTCATAAATAAATGAGTTTTCAATCGAAATAGGTACTTAATTACAAAAGTTACTAGATTTAATCTATTGATATCACAATATTTTTTTAGATTCTTTCAACATCTATTTTAATTCCAATATCAATATTTGGGGTCGTTTTATCTAAAATAGGTTTACGTAAACACTTTACATTACCGAACACCTTATTATGCATATTGTACCTTCTAATCTCTAGATATATTTTGTAACGCGTCAAGTCCTTTGTCGGCTAGGAAGAACAGACGATCGAATTTGGCACGGCCGCACCACGAAACCGGTGCGTCACCGGATCACATTCGATGGTGTGGCGCTCGGCACGCCGCGCCGTACATTATTAATTATAGGCGACGCTCGCGGCTTCGCCCGCGTGAAAAGGTTTTCCGAGATAAAAATATTTTCCTGGGATAAAAAGTAGCTTATAGCACTCAGGAGTTATGTAGCTTCCTATTAGTGAAATAATTTTCAAAGTCGGTTCAGTAGTTCCTGAGATTAGCGCGTTCAAACAAACAAACAAACTCTTCAGCTTTATAATATTCGTATAGATTATGTTGTATTTTTCCTGCGGGAAATCACGGCACGAAGACCGGTCCTTTTGGAAGGCTTGCGTGGGGATATGTATCCAACACGTAGAGGCCCCTTTAAGATACATTACTCTAGTTGGGATGTGTACACCTTACAGGTACCTTCTCTGTCCGTACTTAAGGAGGAAATACAGCCAAAGACAGCTCCCGTAAAGCGTAAGGACTATTGCAGAGAAGATGGGAATTATACTGGGTCTATGGATGGAATCTAGCTGGACTGGTTGCTGGGCTATTGATTGAGACAACGGGATGCCTGCCAAGTAAAATGTCTCAATCATTTGTTTTCAAGGCAGACGGTGACTTGGCCCCCACTAGATGGGTATCCCAAAAAGTGGCGTATGCTAAGGACGCAACATCGGTGTGGGTGGCTAAAGGGTATCGAGAGGTGTGCACCGATTTCACCATCGCGGGTCGCTAACGCGTCCCGCAGTGGATTTCCTCGCTATTACGCAGCTTGAGCGCTTCTACACTGGAGCTCAGGTTCTTAGCTCTTGCGATTTCCAACCCTAGCCGGCCAGTTAAGGCTAGCCAAGGGTCAAGGGGTCTCATTTAGCGCCCTTGTAATCGGGGTACGTGGTGTCGCCACTCACCGTCGGCTTGCTATAAATCTTCCCCTGCGGGCTAATTATTACTATTATTGTTGGTATGGTTGGTTCGCCCACTTGCACATCGAATTTGGTGCGCTCCGTATTAAATCCCGTCGTCCAGGCGACTCGGCGCACCGCAGCGATCGGCGGTTCAGTCCACGTCACGTAGAGCTTACATTATCTTTGCCCTTTGGTTTAACTCTCTATTCAACCGTCGCACGCGCAGCATGTTATCTGTCGTCATAATGGGTTCCGAGCGCGACGTTATTACCGACAACAAAATTATAATGAGGTCGAAGATATACACGATAAAAATTATCACTATAAAATCTTTAATCAGTCACATATAACTGTACGGTTATCCATATCTATACTTATCATATGTTATATCGATAATTAGAATATTGTAAAACTGAAGAGTTTGTTTATTTGTTAGGTTAAACGCGCTAATCTCACTTAGTACCTACTGGTTTTCGATGAAATTTTTTTTTTGGATAGTCCATTTATCGATAAAGGATATAAGCTATATAAAATCAAGCTATGGCAAAAAAAAATGTTAATGTTACGCAAAAATTATGTATGAATGAACTATTCCCATTTAAAAGTTCTAAAAGAAGTCCACAACAGCATATGTCTGTCTTTTAAGTTTAACTCAGTGTACGCTTTTTTGTGGTAATCATTTGGATAAGGACCAATATCAGATTTATAAAAACACTATCGGAAATAATGCAGTTCTTCAATAATGCATTATTGCCGAAAGTGTTTTTATAAACATTTTGGTCCTTATCCAAAATAAATACGTTATACAAAACAAATATTTCGTTTTGAACAAAATAGTCCTTGACATCATTTGATTTCAATAAATACCTTTGGAGATATCATAGTTTTAAAATAACTCCGCAATAAAAGTAAAATATAAGTGTATCCTACTAAACCGTTTTATTTATAAAATGTTTCTTCAAGTCATTGCGAATACCACAAAATATATGTTTCTTAAGGAGTGAGGCCATTTTCAACAGTGTTCGATACTTCAACTTCGTCCTGTATATTAGGTAAAATAAAATGATAAAATGAGTAAAGGGGACAAAGGTCATATTGCCCCCTTTCCAAAATGCATTTCAGCTTCAAGTTATCAGACATTAAGTACTACAGGTACATGCCCAACCGTTTCTATAGGGACGTCTCATAGTGCGGCGCGGCGCGACGTGACAATCTATAGTTGCGCTCCGAGTGTGCATCTCTTGTTCGCGTGTGCGTGAGCATAATATATTCATTATCAATGAAACACCCAGTGATTCGACGAATTCTGTCTAAAATTAAGAATACTTAGTTGTTAATTATTTTTTCGAAAAATGTACTCACTTCTTTATTTTAGGTGAGAGTAATTTACTATGAGGTGTTTTTTTAAATGGACTTTTTCGCATGTAGAGGAGACGGGCGAAACTTCATAGAACTTTGGGCTTAGTGTTACAGAGATAATTTATGCATTATTTTTAATTTTTTTTATATGTATATAATAGAACCAATTCCATAAAAATTAAATTAAAATTTAAATAACCCCCGACACAAAAAATCTCCAAAAAGTAAAATAATAATAGTGTCTTTGTCGTTTAAGTACCTAGTAATATTTTCACCCAACCGTCGTCGCGTCGGGGGACCGCTAAAGAAGTATTTTCATCTCCCTGGTCCGGAGTTCGGTCCCCCGACGTGAGGACGCTTGTGTCAAAATATTAGTAGGTACTTAAACGACAAAGAAACTATTATTATTTTACTTTTTGGAGATTTTTTGTGTCGGGGGTTATTTAAATTTTAATTTAATTTTTATTTCAAACTTTTTAAATTACTTTATTCTCCATCATGGGGCCTTGATAATTAACTATCTATCACCTACTCGTTGAGCCCATCCTTATGAGCCCAAACACACTATATCTGCTATAAGTTGCTAAGGAGTTGGGTATCCCGCAGACTACTTGATGCCGCAGCATCAGCTCATGTTTACAAATATATTGAATGTCACAGTACACCAAATTTAAAGTCAATCGGATTTTTTAAGTTGGAAATGAGCTGATAATCCTCAAACGGCTGAACAGATCTTCATAAATTATAGCTAAGAACCATCGCAGTTACATCAGCTTTCATATAAAAAAAACCGCGTCCAAATCGGTCCATTCGTTTGAGAGCTACGATGCCACAGACAGACATACAGATACACAGATACACAGATACACACCCTAAACTTATAACACCCCTCTTTTTTGTCGGGGGTTAAAAAGAGAAAAAAAAATCTGGCTGTGTAATCGGAGTAACGAAATAATCGCTGTAGAGTATAGCGTCTAAAAAATTTTTCAGTGAATAACTTCTTATTTACCTGATAACACAAGATGTTCATAGGACCTAATCATAGCCCATGAGATTGCCGTATTGAATAGTGAGCAGCTAGCAGCTACCTTAGATAATAACCAG
This sequence comes from Lapara coniferarum, assembly GCA_949316025.1. Lineage (NCBI taxonomy): Eukaryota > Metazoa > Arthropoda > Insecta > Lepidoptera > Sphingidae > Lapara > Lapara coniferarum. The sequence continues at coordinate 39,615,612 of OX438919.1, read as the reverse complement.
AATTGAACTTATCACGTGGAATCGACGAGGACTGATATAACACATAATGGCTCATTTACACTTTCGCGCGAGCGGTGAGCCGAATATGATACGAGCCACGAGGCGGCATTACGTCGGCACTTAGCAGCGCTGTGCAGAGTTGCCAGTAAAATAAAATAATATAGACCAGTATTGAATATCCCTAAAATACACACACAAACACTCATGCCTTTAATCCCCGAAGGGGTAGGCAGAGGCGCAACTAGTGCACCCACTTTTCGCCGTTATTCCGTCCCATATAGGGAGCGAGGCTATCGCCATATCGGGCACAAATTCCAGACTCCGAGCTGATACTGAATAGAAAAACTTAATATCACTTTGCCCGACCCGGGAATCGGACCCGAGACCTCAGCACTGCAGTCGTACCATAGTACAACTACGCCACCGAGGCAGTTCTAAAATACCTATAATTATTAATTCTTCCTCTACAGCCTTTAAAAGTCCACTACTGAACATAAGCCTCCCCCAAGATTAATTAATATGTCAATATTACTCTTGTTATACATGCTTGGTATACTTTGTGTATTTAACCAATGATCTAAGTTGGTATATGACATAATCTATGATAAAATAAATATTAATGCAATAAAGATTCCGAGATGAAATAAGTTTTAAATCGATGCTACTAAATCCGTGTTAATAACTAGTAACATTGTAGCACACAGCCTGATTTTCCCGATACAGGAAGTCAGTTATCCTACTAATATTATAAAGGCGAAAGTTTGTAAGAATGTATGGATGTATAGATGTTTGTTCCTCTTTCACGCAAAAACTACTGAAGGGATTTCGATGAAATTTGGCACACGGGTAGATCATGTCCTGGATTAACACATAGGATACTTTTATCCCGGGAAAATATAAAACTTTTATCCCGGAAAAACTTTTTAATGCGGGCGGAGCCGCGGGCAAAAGCTAGTAATTCATAAAATGATTGATTTTCTTTTCCCCCATTGTAATAAAATCTAATATATTTAAATGGACAACATAAAAATAGAAGAAAAATATTGACACATATTTCATTCGTGTTAGACCAAGCCCAATTTTGCCTGTCTCCTTTATGTCTTCGGTTACAAAATGACCCTGATATATCAAAAGCTTCTACCACAAAATCATACAAATTTAAATATTATTACGTATCTAGTTCAAACTATTTATGTACTTGCATTATGATTTTTTCGTGTACAGATTAATAATAACATTATGTGAAATGCTATTGCACAAACTTTATTTTATATTACGGTGGTCGGGAAATTAAAACCACAACGAATAATCAAAGCCAGAATTAAAATACTGTGTACAGAATTACTTACTTCTAATTCTTCTTCTGGATTACAGACAGCCCTTATAACAGGTTCGTTAGTAGCCCTTGATTTGATGAGAGCTGACAAGGGTGGTAAGGGAGGTGCCATCATAAACGTTGCGTCAACAGCTGCTCTGATGCTATCACCCAGTATACCTATTTACAGTGCTACGAAGAGAGCAGTTATGCAGTTCAGCGTTGCGCTTGGGGTATGACATTGTTTTCTTTTCAGACAAGATTCGCTTTCCACTTTGATTATAAAAATCATCTCGTAGGTTCGGGAAACTTTTCAGTGTAGATATGAGATTGCTTTGATGGATTGACGAAGTGTTAACATTAACAAAAAAATAAAAGACGTGTGGCATTCGGAGACTGCCGCGGTAAAGCTATTGCATAGCATTTTTATCAACTTATGTAATTATAATTATTTAGTTTTTTTTTATTTTTTCTTTTGTCCAAACGCCGACACTCTAAGCAGGCAATTCTAATATTTATAAACTCTTTGAACAGATATAAAATAAAAACTTTTTAAAAATTCAAACTTAGAATCGCGTCATCCCGCCACGGGGACATTCTCATCAACTGCGCGTGTTTGACATTTCGATACGTTTCACTGCCTGGAACAATTTTTAAATACACGGTAATTTCGACCTTTTATCGTTTAACATTCAGCTCATATCCTCTTACATATTGTATTCTTGCAAGACTGCGATATTAAATTTACTTATGGAATTTTATACTCTACATGGTTGTGATAGTGTTGAAAATAAAATATCACCGCTATGCCGGTCGGAGTGAGGGTTGTTAGGTTATTTTTGTTACGGAATTTCTAGATTTGATCTCCACGCTCAAGACCCGCGATAGAAGCTATGCAATAGCTTAAAAATAAGTCTTTTGGAAACGTACAGCTGTAATATATAATTTTCTTCTAGGCAAACGACTATTATGACAGAACGCGTGTACGAGTATTGACTTTGTGCTTCGGAGTAACTGACACTGGACTAGTCGATTCAAAGAACATGGGATCTTTTGATGAAGTCATGAATTCTAGATTAAAAGAGTCCGTTGCCAAGGATATTGGACAAAAGTAAGAATTGGATTTGTTTGAAAAACATCTATTTATTTATATATATAGATATCTAGGGTACATATTGACTCATCACGATATCTCTGGAACTATAAGACCTAGAAACTTGAAATTTGGTAGACATATTCCTTTCGCCGACTAGAGGTCAGCTAAGAACGGATTTTACAAAATTCCACCTATGTATCTAAATTTGTATGGCCGCGGGTTTCTCAAAAACTACTGATCCGATTTGGATGTGGTTTTCAATATTCAAATATATATTTTTTAGGGAAGGTTTTAGTATATAATTTATGAAGATCTGATGAAGATCTTCGGCGATACACAATGGAACTCTTCAATAACTAACAGCAGATGTCTCGCGAATGCTGCAATCGTATATCTATGATGTATTGTTTACACCATTCCACAATTAACTGAAAAAAGCAATAAACAAAAAAAAAAATTAACAAAAATAAACCGACTTCAAAACCTCGACAAATCAAAAATAATTAAAATGTGTATTCGCTTAGTATATACGTACCTATAAGATTTGGAGTCGGTGCCTAATTTAAAAAGAACATAGTTTTCGTATATTTGTTTGTGTATTTCCTTAGCTTAGCTGGCAATTTCAATTAGGCATAGACTTCAAATATATACGTATATACTAAGCGAATACAAATTTAGATTTTTAGTGGTTTCGAAGTCGGTTTATTTTTTGTTAAAAAGTTTTTAATTTGTTGATTTGCCTAACTTTGGTTTTGAATAATTTGTGAAAGTCCAGGGAAGGTTTAAACGTTGACTATATATGAAAAAAATGCTTGGAATATAGTAAAAGAGCGTTTATTAAAAAAAGTTGATCGTTACAGAACTGATATGCTATTTTTTTTATTAGTTTTACGTTACTTAAAGTTGACCGTTACAGAACCGGAATGCTATCTTTTTGTATTAGTTTTATATTACTTACCTGACGCTGCGAAAGTACATTTTATGAGTTCACATCACATCGATATCTGGTAGACAATTCCAACGCAAGAATTGAAAAAAATGACCGCCATTTTAAGGCCAATCGACCTCAAATTTGATATTTGGGCATGGCTTTAGGTACAAAGGGCAGATCTAATGTTGAAATTGAAAATCTGGCCGCCATTTTGAATTTATTTGTTTTAAGGCAAATTGACTTCAAAATATTACACTGTGACGTCACCGAGAGTCACCGGTCATAACGCTGCCTGGGTGCGAAAGAGATAACGCGATACTCCCTCCACGTCCCCATTTTTGCTGACAACAATATTTTAAACATGAATAACTGCTTTATTTTTCCAACCAATTTGGATGCTGATTTCACAGATGAATTTCTTTTACAAAATCAAACATAAGAAACTACCCTATTATTGATAATCCAACTGATTTGACCTTATCAAAAGTGCTACACATCTTTAGTGCGCATCTAGAAAAAAAAATTGCGGGACGAAGTTCGCCGGCTCAGCTAGTACAATATATACACGTCGATAAGTAGTAATATATCTCTATATATTGAAGTGGATGTCGTTCGCCTGGTAGTAATTGCCACTATTTGTAGGCAGTATATACTCAGAATTCTTAATTTAAAAGCTAGGTATGTTATGTTACGCATTGCATGACAGTGGCAGGCACTGCACTCGTCATCCTGAGACATTTGATTTAAATTTCATAACACCCAATAATGAAGCTAAAATGCCTTTCAAAACTGAATGTTATAGTGCTTGCGTATTGCTGCCGGGCGGTAGAAATAGTCAATATGAGGTTACTTACTGATGAACTCTTAATATAATATCACATATTAATGAAAATTGTGTCATAGATCATGAATAAATTGCGTACCTAAAGAGTGCCTACTAAAATATAGTTACTGATTTATATTTTATGGTTGCAGACCACAATCCGCAGCCCGCAGTGTAATTGATGCTTACAAACTTGGAGCAAGTGGAACCGTTTGGTTGGCAAACGCCGACAAACCTGCAGAAGACATCACTGATAAGCATAGAGAGGCTTACAGGATACTATCTGAGCCAATCTTTTAATACTAAAATTAATTAATGTAAAAAAAAAGGAAATAAACAAGAAAAAGTGATTCAAGAATTTTCATTTACAGAATCAATATCTGTAAGGATCAATGATACAATGTCACTCTGAAACACATGCATCTAAATCCAAATTGTGGTACTGCCAAAATGAGCTTATTGGTTGATTTATATATTACTAGCTTTTGCCCGCGGCTCCGCCCGCGTGAATAAGTTTTTCCGGGATAAAAGTCCAGCTTTATATTTTCCCGGAATAAAAACTAGTCTATGTGTTAATCCAGGACATAATCTACCCGTGTGCCGAATTTCATAAAAGAGTAACAAACATACATTCATACATACATTCTTACAAACTTTCGCGTTTATAATGTTAGTAGGATACGCACATTGATACGCATAAACCTTCCTCTTGAATCACACCGACCATTGTTTAAAAACGTATGAAAATCCGTTCAATAGTGTTTGAGTTTATAGCGTTCAAGATTTCGGTAAAAAAATAATGTAAAGTACAGTACAGTACGTTTAGAAAGTTGAAAGTTTATTTTTATCAAAATATATACTTTTTATTTTGTATGAGAGTCGATGAATACTCACAAAATTAATATATTTCATGCTTTGTAAACATAATCTGTTGCAGGGTTATTTTATAAATTATTGTTACATGTCATAGCCAAAAATATTCGCAAAATATTCGTATAATTTATTGCGAATGCGAATATTCGTTACGCAACTAATGTAAATGTACATTAATTACAATCTCCAATGTAAAGACATTCAACAAACTTTGCAACCTGCAAAAACGTGACATTGGCGGAATAATTTCATAACCATGCTCGTCGCCAGTAACCAAAGAAGAAGAACATTTACGGTACGTTTAATTATTAAATTTCATTTTCAAAGGTCATGTCCTAAAATGGGCCTAAAAATCTATACAACCCAGTGTATATATACTTTGATAAACTCCTGAAAACCAGCCTTTTGCAATAAACCTTTTAATTTTAAGGACCTCCGATTTTGAGATACAGATTGTAATTTTGTTTGGCTTGAAAACTACACTTAATTTGTATGAAATGAAACAAATTTATTCGAACCCATAAAATGTTATACATTATTTAGATTCAGTCAATATTAACTCTACCACCAGTTCATAAAGCAGTTCTCACTAGAGAAGAACGGGCAAGATTTTTTATTCACATTCACACACTTTAAAATATCTCAAAAAATATGTTCACTCATCTTAGTTGTACTCAAATGTAAAAATTAACTTAAAAACCGTTTGATAAACACATATAATTCAAAATGTAGATCGCCGGCTCAATCAAAACAAATAGCTGGTGTTGCCTAGTTAGTATCAAAATTATACCACGAAATTAAAGCTAAAATTGTGCCAAAAACTTATGGATACATAAAATTACAGCACAATACTTTAAAATAATTATAATTATTTATGTTATGTTAATTATAATTACATTGATACTAAAAACTTTACATGTTCATGATAGATAAAAAAACACATTTATGTTAGGAATATAATGCAGAATAAATGCAACCATATTGGAGGTAAGTCTTTAAATTGGCAAACCCTGTATTTTTTAGAGTATACATCAAGAAGTTTATAAATTCTTGGTATACATGATAAATATGAAGTTTTGGCGGGAACTTGGAAGTATCAAGAGGTGTCCTTGATTTAAAACAAGAGCACGTCATGACACTTTCACGTTCCCGCCAAAACTCCGACATAGTAGTTAGGACTGTTTCAGATTTTTTTTTTTGTATGGAGACTCAAACTTGTAATCTTTTTCAATCAAAATTGTGCTTGTAACTAACTAACGAGAATAACTGGTTATTGGTATAAAAAGTCGCCTATGAGATAAACGTGACAATTTCTTTATCTATACTAATATTATAAAGCTGAAGAGTTTGTTTGTTTGTTTGAACGCGCTAATCTCAGGAACTACTGGTTCGAATTGAAAAATTCTTTTTGTGTTGAATAGACCATTTATCGAGGAAGGCTATAGGCTATATAACATCACGATGCAAGTATTAGGAGCGAAGAAATAATGGAAAATGTGAAAAAAGCGGGGAAAATTATTCATCCTTGAGGGCTTCCATTGCGTGCGCTGCGAAAACGGTTCAAGATACCAAAAATATATGTATGAAAGAATTATTCCTCTTGAAATGATCTAAAAAAATGTCCGCGACAGTATGTGTCTATCTTTTAAGATTAACTCTCTAGAACCGTTTTTATGGTAATCAAATTTGGTCGAAATTAATGCATTATTTGTTAAGAGTTGTATCAACGTCATAATATTAATCTTTATCCAAATAAATATGTTGGATAGAGTGATTCAATGGGAAGGTTTTTATGTACTTTTAGCCCGGAAAAACTTATTAACGCGGGCGAAGCCGTGGGCAAAAGCTAGTTATCAATATAAAGGGAGGCGCACTTATTTTCGCGGGCTAGCGCGTGGGCTAGGCCGACTATCCCCGTTACATAAAACTGAACCGATTGCTTTACTTGAAGCGTCAGTCTGTAATACAAATTCATTGCTATCTGAAAAAATTGGATACCTACTGCAATACTGGCGGGGTCGCCATGTTAGGTCGGGTCTTTAGGAGAGAAATGAAACGATTAAAGTTCGAGAAGACACTGCATGAGACACCTTTATAGCTATTACAACTACATCACAGGCTACTAAGTAGGTATCAATAAAAAAAATTAAAGAATCTATTGCTAATAAATTAAACATGACGGGTATGTCTTTATCACAATGGAATGATATTAACTTTTTAATGAGTCATGGAAATACGTATTTACCAAAAAGCAATTATGACAAGTCAGCACAATAAATACACATCATATCAATAAGCACATCATAATACATTGTATTATTCCACTGGCTATTTATTATTTGTTATTTTAATCAATGTTATACAACTATTGTTTATGATTTTTGATATGGTATTGTATTCAAGGAAAGACATTAGGTAATCCTCTGGTAAACCCATTTTTTAATACTGAAATGGGGGAATTTTCTTCCTTAATACCTTTTTGTAGACAATTTTGCGATCTATAAACATTGTCTGAATAATTTCCGATAGCTCTCACCATTTCAGAGATATACGCAAAAAACTAAAAGTTAGGACTTATAACCTCGGATAAGAAACAACGCACAAGCGGGATCGATGGGGACTTTTGACATAGCATTTATAATGTCGTATTTAAGGTCTGTACAAAATTCCTGCTTGTTAGGAAATAGGAATTAATGCAAGCTCAGCACGTTTTTTTGCATAACTTGACTGGAGTATTTGGCCGATTTCGGGCATCCCCTCCATCCGTATCATTCACAATCGTTTGATAAATACCTTTCGTAACTTGTCTTTCAACCACTCATTCCACGTGCCCAAATTATCTCAGCATCTTCTGTTAATTTTAGTCAATGGGCCGCTCTCAGTCCCATACATTAATGACAATGTTGATCACAACATATTCCTTGGAACACTATCATATGCCTGTATCAAGTTTACGAAGGCATACAAGACTTTTTTAATTTGGCCAAATGCTTCTTCGCTATGTACCTTATGGACAAGAATTGATCTTCAAAATCGCGGCATTATAAATAACAGAAATGTGAGTAAAAATCGTATGTAGAGAAATATTTAAAACTAATCCAAATAGGTACAAATACGGTCGAAAACTACTGGCAGGTCTCTCGTATGTAAGAGTCCATCTGGGTGGATTGGTACCCACCTAGATGGACTCTTAGATAGACCGCAATGTATATTTCTACCGCCAAGCAACAGTGTTCACAGCACTGCTGTATTTCGGTTTGAAGGACATTGTAGCCCGTGTAACTTCTAGACATAATGCGACTGCACATCTATCATGAGCCCATCACGAGCCACCACTATCTGTGGTGGCTCGTGATTGGCTTATTGTATTTAGTTCCTATTTTTGTTTATTGTATGAGTTAGCTGTGAGCCACACAAATAAACTAAAATAAAATAAATAAAATTAGCATCTTATGTGTCAGGATGACGAGCGCAGTGGAATATCACACAGTACTTTGTAACTCAAGGTGCTGAATGGTATTGCTACTGTTTATGGGTGGTCGTATCGCTTACCATCAGGCGAACGGCATACTCATCTCGTCATTAAATATCAATACCATAAAAAAAAACTGAATATAAATTGGTGAAAATCCAAAAGTGTTGTTAATTAATCGCGTAAAGGCTAATCGCATCGGTATGCTGTGAAAGAAGGTAATATGACATTATAATACAGGTAGTCTTTGCGACCGCCACCGGGACTGCGCGCAACTGGAGCAGCTGTCAAAGGGAAAACAACAAAACGCCATGTTCATTTTTTAAAATTACAAATGAAATGTATGGGAAAATGAATTTGTTTCATAATTTCCTTGATCGTGAACTTTTTCCATATTTTCATACTTATTGTGCTATTCGGAACACATACAAATCCAAATATCAAAGAACAATATAATCGATTCGGCTATTCGCGAGTTATAAATGGTGTAACTAACACAAGTCTCTTTTATATCTTAATGCTTACGATCACTGCCGAAAACTAAGGTGTCGATTACTAGAGCTTATTGTCGATCATAGGTGTCTAGGGATGATTTGGCACAATTTTGTTTGTTTTTAAATTTATCTATCTTAATTCTTTTCTTGTAAATAATATTATTGCAAGCTAAGGATAAAACGCTATTATTTTAGCTTGTCACGTTCATAAATATGTGTGCTTACGCATATTTTCAATGAATACCGTACACACCTAAAATAGGCATAGGCATTAGATTTATTACAATTATGGATAAGATATTTTTAGAATGGTATAATTTACGTGGTGTATATGGGAATGATAATATATCTTAACGATAAATCTATCGCTAGGATTTAACATTCCCATACATACGGTTAGCGGTAATAATTCGCACCTTTAGAACAACGACACAATTCAAAAAATTGAAAATTGACTTGTCATTTTTAAATGACTAAAAACTAGTCCCTTATTTATAAAAATATAATAAAAAAGCTATGCTCGGAGTTTCTCTGAAGGATAGGATTCGCAACGAATACATCCGACAGAGAACCAAAGTTATCGACATAGCTCAAAGAATTAGCAAGCTGAAGTGGCAGTGGGCTGGCCATATCTCGCGAAGAACCGACAACCGCTGGGGTAAACGTGTTCTTGAGTGGAGACCGCGACTGGGCAAACGTAGTGTAGGACGCCTTCCGGCCAGGTGGGATGACGATCTGCGAAAGACTGTAGGCAGATGCTGGATGCGGCAAGCTGAAGACAGGGCGCTATGGCGCTCATTAGGGGAGGCCTATGTCCAGCAGTGGACTGATAAAGGCTGATGATGATGATGATGATGATGATGATTAAAAAAGGGACCGATATAACAGTTTTGTCCTTTTCCTGCTTGAATATGGCTGTGTTTGAACTATTAATGTATTGAGAACTTCGTTTTAAGTAATTTTATGACGATAACTCAATTTTCTCTCTTTTTGAATTGTGTCGTTTACATCCTAATGGTGCGATATGTGTAACAAGATATAAAATAAAAAACACACATTTTTTTATTGCATCGAATGACGAGACGAGTATGCCGTTCGTCTGATGGTAAGCGATACGACCACCCAAAAACAGTAGCAACACCATTCAGCATTCAGCAAGTCTCATTATGTCCAGCAGTTACACTGGCTGCAATGTCCTTCAAACCGAAACACAACAGTGGCTGCACACTGCTGCTTAGCGGTAGAAATAGACGTTGCGGTACCCACCCAGACGGCATCTTACATATGAGAGACCTACCACCAGTTACATACATCTACAATAGAGACTAGACTTACACAAGAAGTAGAAATAACTGTTTTATCAATAACGGCGATGTTTTCCGGACTATCAAAACTCGGAAAATGAGCGGGCAGTCATCAAGACGTCTTAAAAGGGATTGGAAAGTAGATGTACATAAATATAATGTAAACATACACACTTAAGCTTTTATCCCCGAAGCGGTAGGCAGAGGCGCAACTAGTGCCCCACTTTTCGCCGTTATTCCGTCCCGTGATGTGATGAGGGCGATCCTATCGCCACATCGGGTACAAATTTCAGACTCCAGGCTGATAGTGCAGGTGCTGAATATAAAAACCCAATATCACTTTGCCCGATCCAGGTATCGAATCCGTGACCTCAGCATTGCAGTCGTACCGTAGTAAAACTATGCCGCGGAGGCATAAATATATTAACACAGGGCTATTTGACATTGCCATAATAAAAGCAAACACATATCTACTCTGCTTTGCCTCTGCTAATATCAAGCCAAAAATAATCCATGAATTACAATAACAAAAATGAACCGACTTCAAAACCACTACAAATCAAATAATAATTAAAATTTTTATTCGCTTAATATATACGTATATTTGGAGTCGATGCCTCATTGAAAAAAATTAAATGAAAATATATGATCAGAACTATGAATTTGGAAGACGTGAAAGAGGTATAGTCATCATCGTGGCATGTCGCACTCAATAGTCCGTTTCTCTCTGTGTATGAATATATAACTTTATAATTTAGATTTTTGTGCATTAATTCATTTGGATAATTCATTTAATCCTAATTAAAAACGAATAACTAACATAACATTCATTGATTCTGAAGCAATACGAAGTTCGCCGGGACGGCTAGTGGTATTAATAAGAATATAAGTCAGTGACTAATGCTATATTATAATATCTTGAACTTTGATAATTACTTATGACTAGTAGTGCTCGCGGCTCCGCCCGCGTGAAAAAGTTTTTCCGGGACAAAAATATTTTCCCGGGACAAAAAGTAGCCTATAGCACTCATGAGTTATGTAGCTTCCTATTAGTGTAAGAATTTTCAAAATCGGTTTAGTAGTTCCTGAGATTAGCGCGTTCAAACAAACAAACAAACTCTTCAGCTTTATAATATTAGTATAGATAAGATAATCAAAACAAATAAAAACATATTTCTTGAGCCAAAGCTTAGCCATTAATTAAGATTTAGCGGCACAACAATGGTGTACGAGTGGAAAGACAAAGTAGTGCTGATCACTGGTGCCGGCAGGGGCATTGGATCTTATATAGTGAGAATTGCTTTGGAGGAAGGCGCAAGGGTATTTATATTGTTATTTAATTGTTTCATTTTTTAATTTATCCATTAAAGCATACAATTTAAAAATGTGACAAATAATGTCGATTCATTGATTTACGGAATCAAAATGATTTTAATATTGTTTCAGCTTTGATTCAATTTTTCATCTTCGTCAGTTTAAGCTATAGTCTTTCATTGAAAGCTATCACTGATCTGTATTTTGAAATAAGGATATTTCGTTCTAAGGAATTAACTCAATGCATGATAAGTTGAAAATTTTGTATTAATTTCAGCGTGTAGTCATCTTAGACATTGACGAAACGAATGCAGTTCCACTTCAAAATGAGTTGAATGTGAAATATGGTCAAGGAAAAGTGGAGTTCGTCAAATGCGACGTTACTAATGAGGCTCAGGTGACATCCTGCTACAAATCAGTACTGAGTGATAAGAATAACGAGTATGCGGTTTTACATTGCGCAGGAATCCTGAACGACAGTTGGGCCACTTACAGAAAACAAATTGATATAAATGTGGTAAGTGGAGAATCAATCAATGCAAACACATAATATATATCGCAATGCTATTACAAGAGTGTATCTACTCTAAATTATTTTTTTTTCCGAAACGACAGAAAACTGATTACTCGCTTCCTGTGAGTTAAGATAGTTGATAAAATTAAAAACTTTCTGTATTTATGAATTACTAGTAGTGCTCGCGGCTCGGCCCCCGTGAAAAAGTTTTTCCGGGACAAAAATATTTTCCCGGGATAAAAAGCCTATAGCACGCAGGAGTTATGTAGCTTCCTATTAGTGAAAGAATTTTCAAAATCGGTTCAGTAGTTCCTGAGATTAGCGCGTTCAAACAAACAAACAAACAAACTCTTCAGCTTTGTAATATTATTAGTATAGATTTCAAAGATTTCAGGTTACCAAAATATTTAAAATTTTCGAGATAATACTGTGTTATCGGAGATTCTTTTTTTAAAGAATTATTTTTAGTTGCGTAGGTGTGAGTGATATATTTTAACTTACTATAAGTTACTTCGATTTTTTTTTGTATGACGTTAGGTAACTTTTTTGAGTTAATATTATAATTCTACATTATAGTCCTAATATTTTCAACTATGGTTAGGCAGAATAAAATAATGTACCTATTAAATAAGCGGCGATAGCCTAATTGGGTGTGGAATGGACTGCCGAGACGAATGTCCACAGGTTCAAAACCCAAAGGCTTTTGACCTCTGAGTTTTGTAAAAAAAATATGTGTCGTAGTGAATTATCGCTTGCTTTAACGGTGAAGGAAACATCGTGAGGAAACCTGCATATACCCAAGAAGTTATTTGTAAGAATTTCGAAGATATCGGAAGTTTACCAACCCGCTCTAGGCCAACGTGGTGGACTAAGACCCTAAACCCTCTCAATAGTAGAGGAGGCCCGTGTCCCGCAGTGGGACAGTATATAATACAGGGCTGGTATTTTTTTTTATGATTCGTTTGTCACTCATACCTATGTCAGGACTAGCATAGTACCCATTAAGTTCTCATAGCGACTGTTTGATATCAAGCTGAATACTGAACGACGACCAAACTTAGACTGATTTTTCCGGAGTAATGCTCTTTGGACTGACTCTTCAAATGGCGAGACGCCTTGTTTATACTGGCAATTGTCACCCCCACTAACAGTTTGACATATCGACCTGTTTTGCTCGATTACTACTTCAAAACTACCCGAATACTACCTACTGATAACTAGTAATAGTTGACAATTGTAATAATTGTTAAACAGATGTCACTAGGCATCTCCTTTAAAGAGATAAAAATAGCGAACTTGAAATTGAACAGACGAAGGTAAGATCGAGATAGGTCAGTTGGCAGAGCCCCGGCACGGTACCCTGGAGGTCGCGGGTTCAAATCCTGTTTTCGACTGTTTCTTTTTCAATATTTCCATTAAAAATAAAATCAGGGTTTTTTTTTCTTAATGGCCGTACTGCCAGTAGCCTGACGCGAGTTGGCTTTTCTGGCCACACCGGTCTTTAGAGTGAACGCAGAAGACGCTCGCAACCCTTTGAATTTAAGCGACCATGCTCAGGGCAACCCTCTAAAGGGTTACGAACCTCGACTCATGACGGCCACTGAGAGGATGAGACATCAACGATTAGGGAAATATTGGTTTTTAGGCCTTATCCTATAAATTCGTTTCATTATCATCGGCACGCGGGCCGGAACTGCTAGGGGGGTCGAGGGAGCGACGGGGAACGCGACGAGGTTTTCGACGGCGAGGACGGAACTGCGGTCTTGTTGAGTGTTGGAGTTTCAAGAACTCGTTCTTACGGTGGATGGCCAGATTGGTTTCGTCCTCTGGATCGGTTAATACGGAATGCGGCCGTCTCCATTTAGCGTGGTCAAATGGAGTATATATTGACGCTTTTGGGACTAACGTGTTTGGGTGATTTACCGCCCGATCGAAGTAGCGTCTGCTGGCCATATGCATGAAATGCCTGATGGTCGGCATGTTGGTGCCCACGTGGAGGTTGTGGTTGCGAACGTACCATAGGGCACCAAGAGCATGTCTGAGCATTTTATTTTGTTAGACCTGCATACGCTCAAAACGAACAGGCGGTAAATGGGCGAGTACGGGCGATGCGTACGTTGTGATAGGTCGAATGCAAGTCGTAAAGATCCTAATCTTGTTGCGGATTGACATTTTACTGTTCCGGTTTAAGAGCCAATGCAATTGGCCCATCGCGAATGCGGCTCGCGCGTATCGCATTGTGTGGGATGAAGGTCAACCTCTGATCAAGGGTAACTACTAGATATTTGACTTTGTCCGTTCAGGGGATGACCTGGTTGGACATGCGGACTGAGGTGTAAGGTACATGGACTCTCTTTTTCTTAAAGAAAAGGATACCCTGACTTTTGATAGGATTGACGGTGATTCGCCATTTGCGCAACCACTCGCCGAGTTCGTCGGCGGCGGTTTGCAAAATGCGTACCACTTCATCGGGATCTCTACGTGAGGCCTAGATTGCGGTATCATCCGCGAATAGTGCCAGATGGGCGTTCTTTGGTTTGGGTATATCACTGGTATACTACAGCGAGAAAAGAAAGGGGGAGAGGGCGGAGCCTTGCGGGACTCCGGCCGTGATGGAGTGTCGGGAAGAGAGAGTTTCCTCCACGCGATATTTGAAACCGCGATTTGACAGGAAATCTTGTATGATGTGCATGAGTTGAGTGGGCACGTTGGGAGTGTACTGCTTGAAAAGGAAGCTGTTGTGCCACACCATGTCGGATGCTTTTTCAATATCAAAGAAAAGAGCACCGGTAGGCATGCCAATTCTAAACTTGTCGTGAACGTGCTCCGTGATGCAGAGTACCTGATTCTCGCAACTGTGTCTAGCGCGAAAACCAAACTGTTCCGGAGGGATCAGGTTGTTATTATGGGCGACTATTTTGAGGCGGTCGAGGACGATCCGCTCGTAAAGTTTGCCCAGCGTACTGAGTAGGCTTATTGGTCTATAAGACGATGGTTCGGATGCGGGTTTTCCCGGCTTATGAATACCATTACAAATGCCTCTTTCCAGAATTCTGGGAAGAGGCAGTTTCGAAAAGCGGCGTTATAAATGGCAGTTAGAATTTCGACTAGATGCTCCGGAAGTATCTTAAGCATGCGGGTGGGGATCTGGTCGCCCCCAGGGGCTTTGCGACGTTTGAGTGCCTTGATCGAGCGATGACTTCTTCGATCGTCATCGGTGACGAAACCGGTGCGCCACGGGATCTTATTCGATGGTGTGGCTCTCGGTATCCCGTACATTATTATTGTTGGTGCGGTTAGTTCGGCCACTTGCACATCGAATTTGGTGCGCTCCGTACCAAATACCGTCGTCCAGATGACTCGACACACCGCACCAATCGCCAGTTCAGTCCACGTCACGTAGTGGTTTCATTATCTTTACCCTTTGGTTCACTCGCTATTCATTCTTCGCACGCACAGCATGTTATCTGTCATCATAATGGTTCGGAGCGCGACATTATTACCGAGAACAAAATTATAATGAGGTGGAAGATATACACGAAAGAATTTATCACTATCAAATCGTTAATGAATCACATATGACTGTACTGTTATCCGTATCTGTACTGTTTAATATGTTGTATCAATAATTAAAATGTTGTAAAACTGAATTTTGTTTATTTGTTTGGTTGAACGCGCTAATCTCACTTACTACTGGTTCTAGTTGAAAAAATATTTTCTTGGATGGTCCATTTATCGAGGAAGGATATAGCCTTCCTCTATATAATTATAAATTCTATATAACATAACGTTACGATCAATAGGATTGTAGTGTTAATGTGAAATGTTGCAAAAACAGGGAAAATATTCCTTTCTGTTGCGTGCGCTGCCTAAACGGTTAAAAATACGCAAAAATTATGTATGAATGAATTATTCCCATTTAAAAGTTCTAAATGAAGTCAGCGACAGTATAATATGTCTATCTTTTAAGTTTAACTCAGTACCTACTTACTTCTAATTCTTCTTCTGTATTACAGACAGCCCTTATAACAGGTTCGTTATTAGCCCTTGATTTGATGCGAGCTGACAAGGGTGGTAAGGGAGGTGCCATCATAAACATTGCGTCAATGGCTGCTTTGATGGTATCACCCAGTATACCTATTTACAGTGCTACGAAGAGTGCGGTTATGCAGTTCAGCGTTGCGCTTGGGGTATGACATTGTTTTCTATTCAGACAAGATTCACTTTCCACTTTGATTATAAAAATCATCACGTAGGTTTGGGAAACTTTTCAGTGTAGGTATGAGATTGCTTTGATGAATTCACAAAGTGCTAACATTAATGGAAAAAAATATCATTTTAGAAACGTACAGCTGTTAATATATATTTTCTTCTAGGCAAACGACTATTATGACAGAACGCGTGTACGAGTATTGACTTTGTGCTTCGGAGTAACCAGCACTGGACTAGTCGAATCAAAGAACATGGGATGTTTTGATGAATTCATAAATTCTAGGTTAAAAGAGTCCGCTGGCAAGCATCCTGGACAAAAGTAAGAATTTGTTTGAAAAAATTATAACATTAAGTTTACACTATATGTATACATAAACATAACGACGTGAAGTGGATGTCGTTCGCCTGGTGGTAAGTGCGACTGCCTGTAAACAGCATCCCGCCAAATTTTTTATCAGAATTAAAAAAAATATACATACACAACTTTATAAACTGTCCAAGTCAAATCTATATAGCAATTGTTATAGGTATCCAATAAAGCAAAGAAATAGAGTTTAATACCTACTTGTTCATGAATGTTATTTTGTTCCTATAAATTTACATATTTGGATCTTGCATAGAACTTAACACTTATTTAGATCTCCATTCTTTTTGCGGCGAAGCCCACAGCCTAACAAAATTTTAGTATCGAACTTGGCTCTCCTTTTTACATTTATGTTTTGGTGGGATATCATTACTTTTGTAAAGAAAACTAGGCAGGTGTTGAGTTATGTGTTGTCGCGCGCCGCCGACGACACACCGTTGGCCGGTTGTTTAGCGCGTATTACAAGTTTTTTTGTATGGGAACACCACTTATTATTTGACTTAACTTTATTTTTATATTTCTGTTATATATCAAATATAGTAATACATATACAGTGCAACCTCGATATAACAAATCGGAGGGGAACAAGAAAATATTCGTAATATCAAGTAATTCGTTGAACTGAGGTTTGTTATGTTGAGGTTAGATTGGTCTAAAATTCGTTATAAAGAGGTAAAAGAATAGTTTTATTCACTTCAATATTACGTACTTATCTTGTTATAGCGAAGAACTTCTACTAATAAATGATAACACATTTTTATCAAATTACTATATGTATTTGCTATGTATTTAAAGCCATTTTAACTTAACAATAGTGACGAGCAGAGGTGTTTACATTACTTTCCATCAAAACAATAATGATTACTGTACAAACAAAAGCGTGTCGAAACATGTCGAGACATGAATCACATGATAAGATTAAGAGTTATATTATTGGTGGAAACTTTATATAAAGGTTTTGGGTTGGCAAAATGCGTTAATTAGAGGTATGAATACTTTTTCTTCATAGTTGAAAATTCGTTATAAAGAAGTTGTACGCAAAGAATGTTCGCAATGTAAAGGTATATTTTATATTAACTCTTATGGACAATTCAAGGGGATTACGAAGAATTTGTTAAATCGAGGAAGTCGTTATATTGAGGTACGTTATATTAAGGTTGCACTGTATTGCGATAGTTTCAAATATTTGCTTGTAACAGTTCCAAGGCTTCAATTATTTTTTTTTGTATTGGGACCCTATTCATTTAACTTCTTTTTATTTTTAGATTTTTCCTACGCTTACACACAATTACTGAGCTGGATTCCAAATTTCATCCTTCTAGGTCATCTGAAAGTAGGTTAGCTTTAGGTACTATATGTTAGTCAGTCAGTCAGTGATAAAATTTACTACTTTTTGACGTTCATATCTTTATAACCAAATGGTCAAATAAGCTAGCTTCATGAAATTTGGGCTTCTAGATGTTCTTATGGATATAATTAAACACACGTAGTTTTATGTGTTTACGTTTAAGAGATTTTGAGTTATAGAAGGCTCAAAAGTGGCATCAAGTGTTTCGTGTACCTAATATTACAGTCGGCGCTGGTTAGCCACTTCCTTTGCTTGAACTTGGCTTGACACGCTACCGCGTGTCTCAATATCACTCAGAATTCTAAATTTAAAAGCTATGCTATGTTACCCATTGCATGACAGTGGCAGGCACTGCACTCGTCATCCGGAGACATTTGATTTAAATTTCATAACACCCAATAATGAAGCTAGAGTGCCTTTCAAAACGGAATGTTTTAGTGTTTGCACGTTGTTGCCGGGCGGTAGAAATAGTCAATATGAGGTCACTTACTGATGAACTCTTAATATAATATCACAAATTAATGAAAACTATGTGAAAGATTATGAATATATTTTGTACCTTAAGAGTGCCTACTAAAATATACTTACTGATTTATATTTTACGGTTGCAGACCACAATCCGCAGCCCGTGGTGTAAGTGATGCTTACAAACTTGGAGCAAGTGGAACCGTTTGGTTGTCAATCAACGACAAACCTGTAATAGACATCACTGACAAGCATACCAAGGCTTACGCGATACTATCTGAGCCAGTCCTTAATAACTAAAATTATGTAAAAAAATAGTAAATAAACAAGAAAAGCAATTCCAGAATTTTTATTTATAGAATTAATATCTGTAAGGATCAATGATAAAATATTACTCTAAAACACATGAATCTAAATCCATATTGTGGTCCTGCCAAAATGAGCTTATTGTTTGATGTATATATTATTATTGTCCCTGAGTGAGTTGGGTTCAAAGTCAGACTATCAGTTATAATTAAGAGGAAAAATCAAGAGCTTCATAATAAGTTTCCTCTTAAAATCTATTATCATGAGTTTGACTAAAATGATAGCCTTTTATTAACAAAATATTAACCTACACAGGGCAACTAGTGTATCAATAGATATCGAAGTCCTCTATCCTCAATCATGGTGTTGCTCTTGAGTCATAGACACATAATATGTCTGTGTAGGAATCCCTTTAATTCGCCTAAGTTTTTTTAAACTATTATTTTTTCGCATATTTGACTTTGCATAATATGTATACATATACACTCACGCCTGTTATCCCTGAAGCGGTAGGCAGAGGCGCAACTAGTGCACCCACTTTTCGCCGTTATTCCGTCCCATGATGTGATAGGGGGCGAGCCTATCGCCATATCGGGCACAAATTTCAGACTCCGAGCTGATACTGAATAGAAAAACTCAATATCACTTTGCCCGACCCGGGGATCGAACCCGAGACCTCAGCTTTGCAGTCGTACTGTAATATAATTACGCCACCGAGGCAGTCGTTTGCATAATATGTATTGGCATAATAGTACAATCGCATAGTAATATTTTGACCTGCTACTTTTTTGTCATAATAAGCTATTGGAATAATTTTAGCACGACTTATTTGTATTAGACTAATACACATTTTGCATAACATGTATTTAGTATAAATTAGGTTAGCGAGGAGCGAAGCGACGAGCGTGATAGGTGCACATGAACCACCGCACGAGCCGAGCGAGCTAAGCGAGCGTGCCATGGCAGCGGCCGGCGAGTGCCAGAACCGACTTTAGGGCGTTTCCAACTCAGACAAAACCAAACACGAATGATGCTTATTTATTTTTATGATGACTTGATATTTATGCTATTTGACGTTAGTCGTTTTGATGGTTGTGCTTTTTGTATTTATGCTTTTTTATTTTATGCTAACACAGTTATGCGTAATGATTATTATGCACATTGATATTTAGGCTTAAAGCTAAGACGCGTAACAATAGGGCTGCCATCATCTATATTGCCGACGCCGGATAAACACGGCAAAAATCCCGGACATTTGGGCGAAATATGGGTATTTCCCCGGACACATCTGAAAAAATATTTTGCCGTTCCTTCTTGAATGCGGGGAAATGCATGAAGTTTTAACTAAGATTTATTTCAATTTGTCGCTCATCTATAAAAAATGGATTTCCCCTGACAACAAAAGTGTCCGAGTTTTGCCCGGACAATTTTTAAAACCCCGGCCGGACGGCCCCCGGACGCCCTTCAAACTAGGACAAATCCGGGGAAATCCGGACGGATGGCAGCCCTACGTAACAATATTATTACAAATACATTTATGAAATCCAATAAGGAACCGTCTGTGTACGAGAACATATCTGATATACATATTAAAGAGTTCTAAGATTATATAGAGCAGACATTAGGAAAATTTTCATTCAAAATGTTTGAGCGTTTTCGTCAGTAACTCAATTGTATGTGAAATAGAAAAACACCTATGTAAAACACATTAGAACACACATTGCCATGTTTCTAATGCGCATATTACATATTTTATTCCACAATATTGCTTTCTTAACAAAATTTGCGCATACCGAGAGGTCTTGTCACATGGATGTGTCAGATAAGACAGCGACTTATTACCAATTAGTAATAACTATTGGACGAAAAATTTGGGACTTATGTCCTGTCTATAGGTATGCAATATTGTTGAATGTCCTTGGTGGTTTCATTTATTAACCCGTGAATGAATAAAGTATTTTATTTATTTTAACTCTGTCACAACCATGTGGAGTGTAAAATTCCATAAGTAAATTTAATATCGCAGTGTTGTAATTTATTTTCAACTCTATCACAACCATGTAGAGTGTAAAATTCGGGATCCCTTTGGTTCGCCTACTTTTTTTAAACTGTTATTTTTTCGCATAATTGACTTTGGATAATATGTATTGGCCATGAAGAAAAGAAGAATAGGTATTGGCAGAATAGTACTATCGCATAGTACTATTTTGGCCTACTAATTTTTTGTCATAATAAGCTATTGGAATAATTTTAGCTCGACTAATTTATATTCGACTAATAAACATTTTCGAAGGACGACATGCAGAAGCTGTTTCAGAGGCTTGAGAGAGAGAGTGAGAATATCGGACTCTCAGTCAACAGGGCAAAAACGAAGATCATGGTCATTGATCGAGCGGGGAATTTGTCAGATACGGGAAATATAATTCCCGGTATCCAGACGGTTGACCACTACATCTATCTTGGGTCCCAAATTTGCAATGATGGTAGTTGTGTTCCCGAAATAAAAAGAAGAATCGGCATGGCCAAGGACGCTATGGTTCGACTTAGAAACATATGGCGGAAAAGGGGAATTACTATTAAGACCAAAATGCGCCTCATCAGAGCATTAATATTCCCTATTTTCCTTTACGGTGTCGAAACGTGGTCAATCCTAGCTCGAGAAAGAGAGAGGATCGATGCGTTCGAAATGTGGTGCTGGAGGCGAATGCTGAGGATACCGTGGACCGCCAAACGCACAAACGAGTCGATTCTCTCACAGCTTAAAGTGACGACACGTTTATCCACCATATGTCACCAACGCATCCTTGCATACTTCGGACACGTTATACGGAAAGGCGACGAGAATCTGGAGAGACTTATCATCGTTGGCAACACCGAAGGCAAACGTTCTCGAGGCCGAGCACCAACCCGATGGACAGACCAGATTAAGGACTCGTCTGCCACCAAGTTCCATAAATTAGTCGAAGATGCGGTGAACAGAAACCGGTGGAGACAAATAATCCGCTCCAAATGTGGTACATCCAATGATGACCACGATCCTCAGTCATGAGGGACCGACTACAGAGAGAGAGAAATAAACATTTTGCATAACATGTATTTAGAATACACTGACTGGAACATTTTTTAAATACACGGTAATTTCGACCTTTTATCGTTTAACATTCAGCTCATATTCATCTCATATCTATCTCATATTGTATTCTTACAAGACTGCGATATTAAATTTACTTATGGAATTTTACACTCTACGTGTTTGTGATAGAGTTGAAAATAAAATATTACCGCTGTGCTGGTTGGAGTGACTGTGTGCTGGCTGGACTTGTTGGTGATGTCAAGTGATTTCTGTCGGTCCTAACGCATAAATCTGGAATAATCGTAGATTCGTTGCCATCATTTAAAGGGTATGAATGGAATGGATGAAGTGAATTTGGGTCACCGAAAATATCAATTGATTACAAAACATAATAGCTGAAGCTGATGAGGGAAAGACCCCGTTCTGCGCATCCATCCATGTAGCAAACATATGTATACACCTTCATACATATGTCTAGTAAGGCCTATACGGTCTACGCCACCACTACATACGACACTAAGACTGCCTACGCTTTCAGGGATAAAGGCGTGATGTGTGTTTGTTTTTGTGAGGCCCTTCCACATATTTTTTTTATAAAGGTCCTTTTTATATTGGTGTACACTAATAATGCTAAATTGTTTACACTGGATGTCAAGGTGAGCCAACTTTCCTTGCACGAATCAACATTGACCTCTTAAGCAATCGCTGGCATAACGTTACGTATGCAATACAGATTTAGTTTACGAACGCGGCTTCGTGAATACGATTCGTTCTATTTTGTAGTTTTATCTATTGTTAAACTCATATATTTTCTTAAACTATTCTTTATCATTGGTACTAATAGACTTTATTTGTTATTGTCTTTGCCTACTGATTACATGTGTCAACAATACGTCTTTATGTGGAAACTTCTGATGTGTAAAATGTAATTAGGCGTCAGTTACGTTATCAGTCACTTGTTTTAACTGCTTGGTAAACTTAGTGGTATCATGTACGAAGTAAAAGATAAAGTGGTGTTGGTGACTGGTGGAGCGGCAGGGATTGGAGCTGGTGTCGTCCAGGCATTTTTAAAAGAAAATGCAAAAGTAAGTATGAAATAGATACACGTTTTAAAAAGTGTGGAAATTGACAAAATATTATGTGTACATAAAAATATTTAGAGAAATAAAAAGTAATCCGTAAATAAATTTTGGCTCGAATGTAACTCTAAACTGGAACAAACATTCCGGAAACATCAACTGAGGGATATTGGGCATATTCCTATTGCCTAGTAAAATTGAGACAATCATCTTTTATAAAGACTATGGGTCATTGTTATTTGGAAACCAAACTCGCGCACTACGATTATGCATATATCAATCTCCCACGCATGTTGGTTTAATAGACTACCACACCGAACGCGAATGCTGTAATTTTTTTAGCTCAACACCAAAAAAATTGAGACCTTTAAAAATTCAATACCCGAGCACGGCACCTTAAAAACGGTCACAAAAATTCTTGAAAAGTTTATTCCACGACGAAGCAGTTCCTTTACATCTGTTCTAATATTATAAAGAGGAAAGATTTAATTGTTTTTTGTAATAGATAAACTCAAAAAATACTGGACCGATTTTGAAAGTTCTTTTACTAATAGCTACATTACTCCTGAGTGCTATAGGCTACTTTTTTCCCGGAAAAATATTATTATCTCGGAAAAACTTATTCACGCGGGCGGAGCCACGAGCAGAAGTCTAATCTTCAATAAGCTGGAGTCGTATTTTAACTGCATTAATTATTGTTTCCAGCATGTTGCAGCTTTAGACCTTGACGTTACCAATGGGCAAGCATTAGAAAGAGAAATGACGGCTAAATACGGGCCAGGGAAGATTAAGTTTTATAAGTGCGATGTTACTACAAATGATCTTGAAGATGCCTATGAAAGTATTGTCGATGAATATGGATACATAGATATTGTCGTCAACAATGCTGGTATTATGAACGACCGGCCTAATAGTTACTTAAAAGAAATAACTGTCAACGTGGTAAGTTATATAAGATGCATACAATTAAGTAAAAGTACCAACATGCCAAACATACTTATCAAATATTATGAAAGAATCTCTCAACAATAATACAAAATAAGAAATAGAACGCAATTTAATTCGTAATTAGAACTATCAGGTGTTTGCATTATTGCGTATCTACAGAATGATAACAATATTTACTTAGCTGCTTTTCATATAAATCTTGAATATAGCTTCTGTTGAAATGCCATCCACTTTTAGTATTTGCGATAATTTCGTTGCTGTTGTTGTAGCGATACTTAGTATTAGGTCCTTACATATGAAACTGGCGTTTTGTCATACTAGCCACTTTGATCTGAAATATCTCCCCTTTAGTTAAGAATTCCAAATTAAAAATTATAGATGCATCTATCTAACTGGTACATTTGAGTTTCGAAAACAGTCATTTATTAGTTTTTTCCTGAATAGTTTTTATTTAGCGACTCATACAGCGCAATGGAAAACATGGAATATCGATATTTTACGAGTCTGAGTTCCAGCGTGGCACCAGTGCTGCAGAAACAGCTCGAAGGATTAACGATGTGTCTGGCGCTGGTGTCGCAAAAGAAAACACGGTACGTTTTTGGTTCCAATGTTTTCGTTCTGGAAATTTCGACCTTCAGAACAAGCCTCGTGAACGGCCGGAGACCAAGGTGGATAATGAGGAATTAAAGGCTATCGTGGAAGCGGATCCATTGCAAACTACTTCAGGGTTAGCTGCAGGCTTCGGTGTGATTGATAAAACTGTTTTAATCTACTTGAAGCAAATCGGGAAAGTAAAAAAGTTTGAAAGGTGGGTACCTCATGAATTGAGTGAATCAAACCAAAAAAACGCACGTCGAATGCTGCGTTACATTGCTGAACCGGCACAATAATGAAAGAGTTTTAAAAACAGTCATTACCTGTGATGAAAAGTGGATCCTGTACGAGAATCGGAAGCGCTCATTGCAATGTATGTATCCTGGAGAATCAGCCAAATCCTGCACCTAGGGAATATTTACTCAAAAAATTTACTTTTGAGAGTTTTGTGGACTAGTACCGGTGTCGTTCACTACAGCTTTCTAAAGTCTGGCAAAACGATTACGGCAAAAATCTATTGTCAGCAACTGCAAAGCATGTGAAGGAATTAGCTGCTAAACAACCGTGGCTGGTCAATCGCTCCAGGCTACTGCTGCTTCAAAACAACGTTAGATCACACACTGCACAATAGACGGCCGCTAAACTAGCGGAGTTGCAATTAGAATGTCTGCGACATCCACCATAGTCTCATGACTTTGCTTCAACAGGTCAACCATTTTTCCGTAATTTAGCTAAATTTTAAGCCACATAAGAGTTAAAAAATTTAATGTGGCAGTCCAAGCCGCCTTGAGAGAGTTTATTGATTCTCGCGCCCATGGTTTTTTAGTAAAGGGATCAATAACTCCCTATGAGGTGACAAAAGTGCAAAGGTAACAATGGTGCATACTTTGATTAATTAATTATATTTTACAAAAAAAAAACGTCGACTTTGCATTCCTCCTATGCAAAACGCCAATTTAATACGTAAGAACCTAATTGACGAAAAGGAGGGGTTGATAGGGTCTCTGGAGAGTGAAAACACTACAATTAAGTACAATATTAAATGGTAGGACTGCCTCGGTGGCGTAGTTGTATTACAGTACGACTGCAAAGCTGGGGTCTCGGGTTCGATCCCCGGGTCGGGCAAAGTGATATTGAGTTTTTCTATTCAGTATCAGCTCGGAGTCTAAAATGTGTGCCCGATATGGCGATAGGCTCGCTCTTTCACATCATGGGACGGAATTATGGTGAAAAGTGGGTGCACTAGTTGCGCCTCTGCCTACCCCTTCGGGAATAACAGGCGTGAGTGTATGTATGAGTGCGTAATTATTGTCTACATTATGCTATTCGTTCTTGTCTAACGGTTACTTTTTCGCCTTGCTGAATATCGAATGAAATGGTCATTGCAAACAATTTCGAACACTTAAACGATTCTATACAGTATACAAATAAAGTCTATAATAATTATATCGACTGCCTCGGTGGCGTAGTTGTATTGCGTACGCGTTGCGAGTACGATTTGCGCGCTGAGGTCCTGGGTTCGAATCCCGGGCCGGGCCAAAAAAACTTTGTGACTGGATTTTTCCATCTTAAAAAAAATTACTCAGTCGCAGCTCGGAGTCAGGAAGTTGGCGGTGTGATACCCCCGTGCCTCGGAAAGCTCGTAAAGCCGTTGGTCCTGCGCCTGATCTCTCTCCGGTTATGTCGGATTGCCGTCTCACTGGACTATGAGAGTGAAGGAATAGCGAGTGCACCTGTGTATTGCGCACACACTTGTGCACTATAATATCTCCTGCGTACCTGGCTGATCTCCGTTAAGATTGGCCGCCGTGGCCGACACTGGCTAGGAGAATATCATTTATCAAAACTATACAACTGTTGGGGAAGATCAACGTACTATGACTGATTATGATGATGATTTTTTTTCAGTCAGCATTGATAACAAGTTCATTGAAAGCGTATAATATTATGCGCAAAGACCACGGAGGGAGGGGTGGTACAATTATCAATATTTCATCAATTGTAGGGCTGTTTCAAGCAGCCCTGCTTCCTATTTATTCGGCAACAAAGAGTGCAGTACTACAATTCAGCAATTGCCTTGGAGTAAGTTGTATTGATTATTTATATAAGTTACTAGCTATATAACTTATATGTTTTATTGGAGTTTGGAATAGGAAATGCCAATAAATCACATCACACTTCACACTAATAATATAAATGGGAAGTTTGTGTTAGTTTGTTACTTCTTCGCGGTAAAACTGTTTGGCTGAAATTTGGCACAAAAGTAGCTTATAAAAAAAAAGAGAACTAATAAAAAGATGGAAATAAAAAAAAATATTAAAACAAACAAAAAATCCGACTGCGTCAATACATGCTATATTTATTAAATTCATTGAGGAACTTAAAAGATAGAAACAAGAATTTAATTTGAATATTTTATTTGGTTTTGAATAATCTTAGTGGATAGTGTTCATAAACGCTGTCGGAGGCATATAGGTAGAGCAACAAAATCTCGGAGTGAGCAGATATATGCCTCCGACTGCGTTTTTTGTTTGTTTCTAGTATATATATTTTTAATCGCTTTTTAATTTGTTATATTGTTAATTAACTTTCTTCTATGTTTGTATTAGGTACCTTTTAGTGGAAGCTGTGGTGGATTAAGAACCTTATTTATTATTCATTTATTTTTAGTTATATTTAATTGTTTGTTTAACAAATAAATAAAAAATATATTAAAGACTAGCTGGCCCGGCGAACTTCGTATCGCTTCACAATTAATGAATGTTGTTTTAAGTTGTTATATAATTATTATTAAGATTAAATGAACTAAGCTAAACAAGTGTACAAAATCAAAATGAAAAAGTCATATGTTCATACACAGAGAAGCAGAGACTATTGAGTGCGACATGCCACGATAATGACATGCCTCTTTCACCTCTTCCACATTCATAGTTCTATCATACATTTTCGCCGATCATGGGCATCCCCTCTAAACATGCCATCCACATTCGCTCGATAAATACCTTTTGTAACTCGTCTTTCAACCATCGTGCCCAAATTATCTCAGCATACTTCTTTGAAATTTAGTCACCACGTCATCCTTCAAATCATAACGTTCTCGTATCATAGTATACCCATGCGACAAAATAGTCCCTCTACATTATATACTTCATAAGAAGTGGATTTCCACCGCATTTACTTGACTTTCGTGCTACTTCTGCCAAGTCTGCATTCACTTCCATACATGAGCCTCCGCAACAGCACAGTATTGCGAATCCCTGTTTTGCTTCCTCTAACCTGATACAGGCTTTGGACTTCTTATTACCGAGACCTAATGCCCTCACTAGGCGGCCCACAGTGCCATACGGTAATGACCACGTTTCATCATCATCATCATCAGCCACATGACGTCCACTGCTTCACATAGGCCTCCCTCAAAGATTTCCAGATGGACCTGTCAAAAGCGTCCCGCATCCAGCGCGTTCCTGAGGCCTTTACCAAGTCATCGGTCCACCTTGCCGGTAGACTGCCGAAGCTGCGCTTGCCAGTACGTGGTCTCCACTTTACCACACACTATACTTTTTTTTATTGTCTTGACCACGTTTACCACAGCTTATTCCTCGGCACACGATCATAAGGCTTTACCAAGTTTACGAAGGCACAAGACTTTTTCATTTTGCCAAATGTTTTTCGGCCATGTACGTTATGGAAAAGACTTGATCTTCTTGTTTTTCTAAATTGTAGCAGTGTAAATAACAGAAGTTTTAGAAAAAAAAACGAATGTAGAGTATGAATGGAAACGAATTCTAATGCAAATACGGTCGAAAACTGATTGAAAATTGGTGAAAACTCAAAAAAAGGTGCTAATTAATTGGGTAACGGCTAAACGCGTCGGCATAAAATGAAAGGAGGTAATATGATATTATAACATGGGTACTCTTTACGACCGCTGCGCCACCGAGACTGCGCGCAACTAGAGCAGCAGTCAAAGGAAAAAAACACAACGCCATGTTCATATTTTAAAATTATAAATGAAATGTATGGGAAAATGAATTTCCTTCATAATTTCCTTGATCGTGATCTTTTTCCATATTTTTATAGTTATTTTGCTATTCGGAAGGGACAAATCCAATAAATCATAGAACACTATAATCGGCTCGCTCGTTCTCGTGTTATAAATGGTGTAACAAACACAACTATCTTTTATAGATTACGTATTAATACTTTGATCTTACCTCGGGTAGTCTAAAAGTCTTAATAGAGTGTTCGAGAACTTTCAGACTTATGCGACCCACAAAGTTTTATGGTAATAAGCGTTGGCGCTAATAAGTATAATATATTATTTTGTTTGAACGTTTATATTGCTATAATTGAAGTTTATTATATGTATTTTAGAATTAAGTCTTATATAGGCTTAACGTTATCTAGAGTTTCATAATTTACTATGACATACAATGAAGCTTGAATAAATCATTTTTGCCTTATCATGATGAATGCTACATTGTGGGGTCTTATAAAACAATTTTAATCAGCGATAAAAATAATCATGCCTAATGACAAAGCAGTTTGAACATTTGTTGATACGTGGTAAATGTACAAAGGAATTACTCTAACGTGATGTAAATTTAAATGAATGAATGGGATTCATTTTCCTACACCTGAAATTTTACTGTTTAATTTTATAGTAGATTCATAAATATTTCTGTTAACTTTGATCGTAAATCTTCTATATCGTTTTACACCTTAGCACTCACTTGCCTTGTACTTATAATGAATTATTCTGGTACACTCCTAGTTGACAATAAGGAATAAAAGTTAGCAACATTCTCTAGTCATAGCAAATTACTAATTGATTGCCTCGGTGGCGTAGTTGTATTACGGTTTACGATACGACTGCAATGCTGGGGTCTCGGGTTCGACCCCGGGTCGGGCACAGTGGTAGGTAATGAATTTATTCTATTCTATAATATGGTCTATTCAATATCAACCCCGAATCTGGAATTTGTGCCCGAAATAGCGATAGGCTCGCCCCCTATCACATTATGGGACGGAATACGCACGGTGAAAAGTGGTTGGATTAGTTGTGCCTCTGTCTACCCCTTCGGGGATAAAAGGCGTGAGTGTTATGTACTGAAATAATTTTCGTAGCATTCTCTTTACTTTCGATGATCATTTTCATGTCTCTTCAGATGGAGCCACATTACTCTGTCTCAGGGGTGCGAGTGATAACCTTATGCTTCGGCTGCACGGACACCACTCTCTTCAGCCTCACGAAGCTGGGAGCATTTGATAAGGAAACCGACATACTCTTGGAAAATAGTTTGCGAGCATTGCCAATGCAAAAGTAAGAATGCAAAAACTTATCATCCTTAGCCTTTATAACCTAAACCCAGATACAAAGTCTCAACTTGTGGGAGGTTGTATCTCGTAACCAGCTGGACGGAGATCACTGCACCAAGCAGCTATAAGATCATGTTCGATAACAACAGTCGAATCCCGTAATCAGTCGTAGGTACTTATACCAATACATTCTGGCATAATTTTATCGATGGGAAAATTAAGACATTTAGACATGTTGACATCATTTTGGCTCCGTTAGCAACATTTCACGCTGTATGACTTTATACTAAACCTCACCTACGATATTGGAATAAATAGGAAATACTGGGGTCAGTTGGAATGATTTTGGGAAAACCTTTTAGTTTGGTTTCAATATACATCGTACCTAGTATGGACAATTTCCCCTTCCATCTACGTCGAGGTCAAAGAAACTGTCCCTAGTTTATTAGGTACTAAAAAAAACTTTTTTCTTTTGTCCTCAATTTAATTATAAAATGTTATTCACTATACTCATATTCAAATTCATTTTCATCTAGTTTATAATTTTAAAAGTAACAACGGATGTCCGATCCAATTAGAATTTAATGGATACTTTATTATCGACAATTACTGTCGATTATAAAGTAACTAGTAGTGCTCGCGGCTCCGCCCGCGTGAAAAAGTTTTTCCGGGATAAAAATATTTTCCCGGGATAAAGCCTATAGCACTCAGGAGTAAAGTAGCTTCCTATTAGTGAAAGAATTTTCAAAATCGGTTCAGTAGGTAGTTCCTGAGATTAGCGCGTTCAAACAAACAAACTCTTCAGCTTTATAATATTAGTATAGATTATAGCAAGGAGGCAAGTTGATCGCCTCAGCGATTAACTCCACATCGCATGATTGCTGACGCAGAGGTGGCGTGACTCGCGCACGACGCAACTGGCCCTCACCGATACGCTTGATCACACCTACTCAAAATAGACGCCTATTGTTTTCATTCAGATGCCATTCTTTGATTACTAATATACGTGCCATTATTGACTGCCCCGGTGGTGTAGTTGTACGACTGCAATGCTGAGGTCTCGGGTTCGATTCCCGGGTCGGGCAAAGTGATATTGAGTTTTTCTATTCAGTATCAGCTCGGAGTCTGGAATATGTGCAGGTATGGCGATAGGCATGCCCCCTATCACATCATGGGACGGAATGACGGCGAAAAGTGGGTGCACTAGTTGCGCTTCTGCCTAACCCTTCGGGGATAAAAGGCGTGTGTGTGTGCCATTATTACCTGCAGCGAATCTTGTTCTGATTTAACCGCCATTAATTATTTTACCTGTTTTGTACAAATACGAAGGTGATAGTGGGAGTGCATTTTTATACACATTTCTTACTATACAAAGACCTTATAATGCTTATTAAATTACTGTCAACTACCAGCTGTTGTTTGAATCATCTACATAATCCTGTCGCTTCATAATTAACACAATTGTTGAAATTAATTTATGCTAAATTCAAATTAAGAACGTACGGTACTTTTGAAAGAATTCCCTTATTTAACATTTGATTTTGTTTACATTAATTTTTTTTTTTCTTTTAGGGCAGAATCTGCTGTAAAAGGTTTGATGGATGCATACAAGACTGGATCTAGCGCGAGTACATGGTTGATAACCAGTGATAAACCAGCCGAAGATATCTCGGAGAATGTTAAAAAGGCGTATAGCATTATGAGCCAAGGCATATTTTCTTAGTGTACTTTTAGTAATAAGTAATATTTTTATGATAACTGATTTATATATGGTTTGGTAAGTAAAAAATGGTCATAACAAAAAAACACTTATATTTGTACAAACTACTTTTTAAATTTATTTATATTATTATTGTAAAAATATTCGAGGTCGATAGTTTCAAGTTACACACCACTAACTGTAAAATATTGCATAAACTTTTAACGCTTTAATAATATTATTATAAATCTCCCAAGTCACCCGATGGCCAAATTAAAAACACATTTCATGCAGTAAATAGTTTTTATTTAAAAACTTTTTTAATATCATAATTCTTCGTAATCATTGTTATGAACGTAAATTATGTATCTGCTTACACAGCTATTATCCATCATTATTGTCTTCCAGGATAACACCTGTTTTGGTAATGGCGTCCGTTTCACACATCCTTTATACATTTGATATGGCGCAACGTATTGGGAAAATCAAATATCCGAGTTTCTCGTACATTATTGGAAGACGATACAAACGCTCTACATCATTTATTAATATATTACATTACTTAAACCAACTGTAACTTCGACAATCTCTCAGTCGACAGACTGACCATAGACAAAAAACTTAACTAAACGAAATGTAAAAAATTACTTTATACAAGAACACTTCAATATTTATGTATTCCTATCTAAAATTTCGAATCTCTATAGTAATAGAGAATTATTCGAACTAAATATTTTATTTGACATTCAGCCAACCACGATAAAATGTTCAGACGCCTTATCCTCTATGACACACGTTATTTTCACCGCTCGTAACAAGCGTGTAACGAAACTCATCGCGTTTAACACTATGAAAATTGGCATACAGAATACCATTTAACGTTAATGACACGAAGTTAACGTAACACGACCGCGTTACGAGCTAACACGGCCATAGAGACTAAGGGGGCAATTCTAATTGTAAAACAATTTACTGGTGGTAAAACTCTCATATGTAAGAGTCCGTGTGGGTGGGTACCACCGCAATGTCTATTTCTACCGCCAAGCAGCAGTGTGCATGCACTGTTGTGTTTCGGTTTGAAGGAAATTGTAGCCAGTGTAACTACTGAACATAAAGAGACTTAACATCTTATGTCTCAGGATGACGAGCGTAGTGGAATGCCACAGTAGGTACTTTGTATCTCAAGGTGCTGGATGGTATTTCTACTGTTCATTAAGGATCGTATCGCTTACCATCAGGTGAATGGCATGCTCGTCTCGTCATTCGTTGCAATAAAAAAGAAACACACAACTACTTCAAGCACTCCTTCGCCTTTAGGAATGTGGTTTATTCAATGTCAAACTATATTGTCAGTATTTAAAAATAAATGCCATGTAAATAATAATTTATTTCTTACTACTCAGTGTAAATCTCTCCAAAATAAAATGACTACTAGATGGTAACCCCGTCGACGATACGTTTTATTTTTTACTAATATTAGTTCTTACGACGCAGAGATTTAATATCAAACCAGTTAATGTTGTAAGAGTATTATTAGATGACGATCGGAACTAACCACGACTTGTTAGTAGTATGGTACATCTTTACTGAAGGCACTGATATCGGAAAAATTTAACAAACGATCATCATTATAATAATGGGAAAATATTTACTGCTTTGCGTGGTGACATCGTTTAGTTCAATTGAAAACTGTTTGTCCAGTTTGCTTTAGGATTGAGGTTCAAGTAAGTGTCAAATTATAGTCTGACCCAAATTCATCGATACAGCTTTATCGACTTCTATATTGTGAGTATGGTAGAGTCTTGAGTATCCTTGATGGATTTCAATTATTTCGTAATAGTCCTGGAATGTTAGTAATATCTACTTTGCGGAGCCCTGATACTGTTCGTAGGCGTAGAGGTAGACCAAAGAAGAGATGGTGGGATGAACACCAGTTCATCCCACCATCTCTTCTTTGGTCTAATTACGGTGAAATGAACCATCATTTCACCGTAATTGGTTCACTGTAGAGCAGCATCGCTATTCATGGAAAGATCTTGGAGAGGCCTTTGCCCGACATTGGGACATTATAGGCTAATACAATACTTCTTAAAAACCGTACAAGGCGGTAGTGCAATTTACAAATATACAAAAATATGTAAGCAATAGAGATTGGCTGAATGTCAAAAACAACTCTAAACCATTACCCAAATATTTAGAATACTTCCGATTGCCCACAAAATCCAATCGCCTACGTTTTCTAACTATAACGCGATATAATAAACTTCAATAATTTCCTTTGGAAACAAACACATATCACTTTAATACGTCACTAAGATATGAATAGTTTTATTATTTAAGTATTTAATTACATCGCAACACTCGAATATTACACAATGTTTCGAAATAACTCTGTTAGGATTTCTTGTTATCGATAAATTAATCTGGACATAATTCAACAGATATTTTTATAGATTATATATTTTTTTGTTATACCTTATGGGATAGGCAAGAAAATTGCAATTTCATATTTTACAATATCTCTTATTTTGAATTATAAATCTGTATTTGATAAATAATCTAATTTATATAAAACACTTTATAACCGAATCAATAGTCAACATAATAAAATATGTAATTTTTAAAAGTAGGTATTTTAATCGATGACCTCACAAATAAATGACTTGTAATATTTAATCAATACTCTTTAACGTATAATATTATAATCCTGTCTATCCCATTCAAACCACAAGTTGTTTAATATTTTATTTCATATAATTGATCATGAACATCCTTACAAAAATGGCAGTTACATATCACGTATACAAATCTAATATTAACATTTAGAACACAGATTTAACATTTCTTTATACGAATTTAAAAAGGAAAATTATTGCCGCAAATATCGACTAACTCTTATTCTTTTATTTAATGAAACTACCAAATTTTATTTACAACATGCTTCAAGTCAAAGTCGACTGACATTGTGCTTTCAGTCGACCGGCCCGGCACAACAGACAATTGTGCGCTATTTATTTCATTTATATTCATTTATTCGTTTTCTTTTATTTACACTAAATATAATTGGTTAAATCAAAAATAATACTGAAAAACTTAACATCGACAGAAATAAATCATTGAAATAATTAAATCTTCAAACAATCAGTTCAGAAAAGGAAGAAAAACAGCACCTGTATATTTGATCAAATATTGACATTCGAGCTTGGATTCCAAGGACCATTCGGCCACCGATCGACTGCGCTTGGTCCAAAATATACACACATCTCAATCTAAATCATCTAATTCGTACAATCAATTATTTACATCGACACTGGAATCAACTATCAATATCTATTTCGCTTTCAACGAATCTCTCGTTTGGTCTAGTCAACATCTTGAGATAACAATTGACCAACGTTTGGTCGAATTTTGCAAATGTTTGTCGGATATATCCGTATCGTATAAAGAACAAGGACTCTGTGCGAAGCCGGTCACACCGTGGTGACGCGGTCTATTTCCACGTATCGCACAGAGTCCTCGCTTGGTCAGCAAATTACTTCTTTCTCGTCGAATATGGCCGTGTCTGAGGAGAGGCTCTTGAGTCGCTGCTGCAGAGCTGAGCGACGTCGCCGGCAGGATCTCGCTGCTGCTATCTATGAATAGATAATAGATTTTTTTATTTTTGTGAATTCTTTTCCATTAGTACAATTGATTTGTTACACATTTCTGTAATAGAGAGCGCTGGTAAACAATTTGGATTAATAAATGTATGTAATGAAGCCTTGAAGGCAGCAGGTTTTCAAGAATTAGGTTATCTATGGCAAACGAAACGTTTCTATTGCGCTTGAGGTACTAAAATTTTAATTTGTTTTGTAATTGTTATTATTTCTTTTATCACGACCCGAATAAATTTGGGCATTAGATCATATACGGAATTTCAATACGCGTGCCTTGAAAGACCAAAAATATAACTAGAATTTACAAACCACTCATACTTAAAATCGTTTTATAGGAGTAGGAAGGATTAGGACCTAAATTTCAAATGAATTGGAGACAGTTAGTAACAGAAGAAAATATTAGGGTGTATACAGACCCAAAAGCAGCAGTGTGCATGCACTGTTGTGTTTCGGTTTGAAGGACACTGTAGGCAGTGTAAATACAGGACATAATAAGACTTAACATCTTATGTCTCAGGATGACGAGCGCAGTGGAATGCCACACAGTACTTTGTAACTCAAGGCGCTGGATGGTGTTTCTACTGTTTATGGGTGGTCGTACCGCCTACCATCAGGCGAACGGCATGCTCATCTCCTCATTCAATGTCATAAAAAAAAGAAACAAACTTGATAAAGGTCGCAGGAACGCGTTGGATGCAGGCCGCTATTGACAGGTTCATCTGGAAATCTTTAGGGGAAGACTATGTTCAGCAGTGGACGGCATGTGACTGATGAGAACAAACCAACTTGGGATAAGATTGCGATCCGTGTTACAACCTATAGTTGCTAAAACTAATTATAGGCGCAATGCCCTCTTACCACGTGCCATCAGTAAATTTAATGAGCTTCCCTCTAATTTAGATATAGACTTATTCTGCACGAGTAGTTCTGTGGTGAGACAAAAACTAAGTAAACAATTTTTTGTCCTTGAAAACGTTGCAATGAATTAGTACTTAATTACTATAATTCTTCTCTGCCTCGATGGCGTAGTGGTATTGCGTACGCATTACGAGTACGATTTGCGCGCTGAGGTCCTGGGTTCGATTCCCGGGTCGAGCCATAAAAAATTGTGTCTGGGTTTTTCCATCTTAAAATTTACTCAGTCGCAGCTCGGAGTCAGGAAGTTGGCGGTGTGATACCCCCGTGCCTCGGAAAGCACGTAAAGCCGTTGGTCCTGCGCCTGATCTCTCTCCGGTCATGTCGGATTGCCGTCTCACCGGACTATGAGAGTGAAGGAATAGCGAGTGCACCTGTGTATTGCGCACACACTTGTGCACTATAATATCTCCTGCGTACCTGGCTGATCTCCGTTGAGATTGGCCGCCGTGGCCGAAACTGGCTAGGAGGATTTTCATTCACTATAATTCTTATTATGTTAAATCAGTTATGGATTTATGTAGCTGTTCTTGGTGCGCACGTAGTTAATATTTGTGAAAGCTTGTAATTGGCTTATTAATAGTTAATTACGATATCATATTTATTAAGTTATTAGTCTGTAAGCTTTCCTTATACTACTAATATTATAAACGTGAAAGTTTGTAAGTATGTATGGATGTCTGGATGTATGGATGTTTTTTACTCTTTCCCGCAAAAACTACTGAACGGATTTTAATGAAATTTGGCACACGGGTAGATCATGGCCTGCATTAACATATAGGATACTTTTGTGCCGGGAAAATATACAGCAAGACTTTAATCCCGGGAAAATTATTCAAGCGGGCGGATCCGCGGGTAAAAGCTACACACACACACACACACACACACACGCACGCCTGTTATCCCCGAAGGGGTAGGCAGAGGCGCAACTAGTGCACCCACTTTTCGCCGTTATTCCCATGATGTGTTAGGGGGCGAGTCTATCCCCATATCGGGCACAAATTCCAGACTCCGGGCTGATACTGAATAGAAAAACTCAATATCACTTTGCACGACCCGGGCAAAAGCTAGTAATAAATATGTCGGAAAAGGAAGGAAGTGTAAAAAGGGATTATCACTTTTATTAACCTCATTGAGGGTGTTTGAATATATTACGTCGGGTAAGACAAAATACCAACAGTTGGGTGTATAAAAGGGTTGTCGAATAATTTGAAGGAACAGTCTAGTTCAGTCATCATTGAGTTCAGTTGTGTGGCAACTAGTTCGGTGCAGTTCATTACTAAGTGGTAACTATTGTGGTTTTCATATCGGTCAGTGCTTAGTAAAGCGGTTACTAGTTACTTAATCCGGTTTGATATTTTGTGACTCGATTAGTGTTGGTAAGTTTGGTTAAGTAATTGTCTCAATATGCAGTGTGTTATAATAACCAAAATTAATAATGAATCCTGACGTGGTATCCTCCGTGAACACTTGATTACGCAATAATTGACCAACAAACAATAAATAGCGAGTTGAAGAGAATTCATTTGTGACTTTTACTTTGTACGCCCACGTGTATCTATGTCGGCCGCCACTGTCTCCGACAAATAAATAAAAAAATGATGACGACAGACCACAGCAAGAGCAGCTCCCGCGGCGATGGCGACGAGCGCGGCGGCGTAGTGTGGCGGCACGCGCAGCAGCGGCGAGCACTGCGCCAGGCGCTCGTCGTCGCCGCGCGGGCAGTGCGCCACGCCGTCGCACCACAGCGCCGGCGCGATGCACGCGTCCAGCGACGCGCACCGGTGCACGCACGCGCCCGACAGCGCGAACACGCCGCCGAGCGGACGAGGTGTACTACAAACGAGTGGTCCGAATTTTCTATGGCTGCTCACCTCTTAATCTAACCAGGCTCAAACTTTATGGATATTGAACGGGCAAAAAGATCCATAATCTTGGAACTTTTAAATAAATATTTATAGACCCCTCCATTTACAACTAACTTTTTTAAAACGTAATGACATAAATCTCAATATCGAAATACTTTAAAATTTACGTATTCTAACTCGCGTGAAAACGACATATCCAAAAATGGGCTTAAAGTTTTAACCTAGACAGTTTATAGGGTAAAATTATTTGTGTTGAATTGTTATTTGTTTTTTCTGACCTATCAATTACAGATTTTTCACAATGTTGCTTTTTGTGGAACCCTTTTTTCAGGATAGATGCCTACTTGTATGGATAGTTGTCCCACCATGAAAATAATAAGAAGGATAGGTGCCTGCAGTGTGGGATACATGCCCTGTATTCCGAACTGTGTAAAACAGTAATTTTCCTAAAACAGCAATTGTCTCTAAGCAACATAGTTGTTATTACGCAAAACATTATGCATTTTCTTAAATCTTTTAATTGTTATCGTTATAACATAATACTAATATGACACAAATAAACATAATTAATTTTTTGAAGTATTTGTTCAACAATAATATAAATTCTTAGTTGTTATTATAAAATATTATTTATAAAGGTTCAACAATTATAATCATACATTTTTTTAAATTAAATTTAAAAGCCTTAATAAAAAAAATATTAATTCTTATTTGTTATTATAAAATATTAATTATAAAGGTTCAACAATTATAATCATACATTTTTTTAAATTAAATTTAAAAGCCTTAATAAAAAAAATATTAAGTCTTAATTGTTATAATAAAATGTTAATAATTAATGCAATGTTCTCGATGGGACCCCAAATCGTCGGGATATTTAGTTTGTCCCCACATTTCTTTTTATCCACCTCATCGAAAGCTGACTGTAGTTATTCTGTAGTCGAAGAACGTACTCGAGCCCGCACTCCTTCCTTTCTTTCGTATTTTTGAAGTATAGTTCTGCTACAATCAGTAAAAAGTCTAATTATCCATACACCATAATATATTTTAGTGTCCTGTTATATTTTTAATAAATATACGCAAATTCATGAAAAATATAACAGGACACTAAAATATATTATGGTGTATGGAGGGATAGATGCTCCTAAGGGCACCTATACCTCGAAAAATCAGGCCAACTATCATGGACTAATAAGAGTACAACTATCCTTTTTGATAGGGATGGATGCTCATATAATGTATAAATAAATTAAAAATAAAATAATATCTATTCACATCTAAATGCACACTTAATGAATCAGTATATTGATGTATTATAAAATATATCCGAATTTATTGCTACTTATAATGATATACAACGATAACATACTATTTTTTTACGTGTTCGTGAAGTTCATCGCCGAGATAAGTACACACAAGAGCGAAACACGTCCTCAACACAGGATAAGCCGTGGACAAATTAGGTGCAGGGGGACTACGGCTTCTACTTATTACACTATTAATCCTTAGTCTCGAGTTTGGGAAGTTAAGGTTTTTCAAAATGCTGCGTCTCTCCCGATGCGGCAGCTATCCCGGTTTTACCCTATAAACTGTCTAGGTTAAAACTTTAAGCCCATTTTTGGATATGTCATTTTCACGCGAGTTAGAATCCGTATTTTATTTAAGGCACAGGCCTGATAACTCGCAAATGATTAGCATTCCGCTGTAAGCGACCCAGCGCCAAATAAAAATAAATACGCTGCCACTTCAAAAGAAGGAAATAGTTTATTTAAGAACGTAAATTCACTAACTGATTTGAACTAAATCAATTTTAGAATTAAAATGGCGAGCAAAAGTCAAACATCTCATCTAAAACATCAAATCCAACATTACCTTCTAGAAAGTTCCAACCAGGAAACATAATAAGAGCCTCTCTCAGCAGCGATGAGCTCTACGGACAGAGACCGCGGCCGGTCCAGATCGAAGCGGTCCGGTGCCGGCGCAGGCGACAGCACATGGCGTGCCAACTCGTCTACATCCGTCGTCCAGCCTTCAGAAAATACATCTACCATATCTTCTTCAACCTGGAATAGTTTGCAATTTATTTTCATTGTTGACATCAAACTGCAAATGATTTTTGAGAGCCTTTTTGAATAGGCTATTTGCGTGAGTTTTTTAAAGTAGGAAGGCGAATTCTGACGATAGAGATAATGCCAGCCTTGATTTATAATCGTGAATTAATAAAATTGTAATGAGTTCAGCGATTGTGAGTGTACCTACGGTTATATTTCTACTTGTTGCTGGGGATGTTTGCGTGTATATATAAGATTTACAAACCTGTTCTGGAGGGTCAGGGCATATAAAAATCGGTTCCAATCCCCCAGCGTAGACAGCTATACGATTCGTTGTTTTAC
The DNA here is from genome assembly GCA_949316025.1 of Lapara coniferarum. Lineage (NCBI taxonomy): Eukaryota > Metazoa > Arthropoda > Insecta > Lepidoptera > Sphingidae > Lapara > Lapara coniferarum. The sequence goes on along the minus strand of OX438919.1, from coordinate 39,575,237 downwards.
ACAAATGCCTTAGGTCAGGCGCTACAGTTATATTATTGAGTAATGTAAAGTTGTCCAATACTGGCTCTTTGATAATGCTGCCTCTGATCTGAAGGTACAGATACCTTCCAGGAGAAGGATCTATTAACCAAGGACGACGTTCACAACGGTCCTGAAAATTAGAGAGAATTATTTATGATTTAGTTCCTCCACACAATAAACTTAAAATTTGAATCTAATGGTTAAGACGCAGAAAATTTTACTCAAATTTAATCATATTATCTTAATAACTAGCTTTTGCCAGCGGCTCCGCCCGCGTTAAAAAGTTTTTCCGGGATAAAAGTCCCGCTTTATGTTTCCCGGAATAAAAAGTAGCCTATGTGTTAATCCAGGACACGATCTACCCGTGTGCCAAATTTTATCAAAATCCGTTCAGTAGTTTTTGCGTGAAAGAGGAACAAACATCCATACATCCAGACATTCTTACAAACTTTCGCCTTTATAATATTAGTAGGATAAAGTTATTGTTACATTCACCTAGTGTATATCAGACAAGACCAGCTAAGACTTTTTGGCTTTATAACTTACTTCTAAAATAAAAAAATTGATTATTATTTTTTTACTTACGGACTCAGACGACACTAATTTCAAATCTCCACTAGGTCCGAATACTCTGTGTGAACTCTCACATGGCACTTCGAATCTAATGAACTCTACCGAAGCTTCAAAACCAAAAGATCGAAAGTCGTCTGAAGCAGACATATTGACCACGTCGAATTTCAATTCAGCTATCGTTGATACTGAAATGAATTCGTAGTCGCCAACGTCACTGAAATTAATTTCAAGTGTATATTAGCAGAAATATGTGCAAAATTATTAGAGGCACTATTTCCAATAAATTGTTGGCCATTGGGCATTTGTTTTATGATACTACGTATATCCAATTTTGTCCTGAGATATACAAATAAGACGGCAAAGTAATTACATACTGGGGCTTTCCCTTTGCACGACTTTTTACTTACTATAAGTACTCAAACAAGTATTTTTTTTTCAAGTACGTAAGCTGACGTAAGTTAGTATTTAAATAGTGAACAATGTACACTGAGACAAAGCAGTCACAACTCACATTGACGCCATAATATATTTGTAGAGGGAGAGAATGTATGCTAATTAAGAGTTAGAGTTAAATTAAGAGGAACACTGCAAAAAGAAACGTAGATCGGATAAAATCTGCCAGGTAGAGCGCAGTAGAACAATGTTTGCTGGTCGTAATTATTATTATATGTGCCCCAGGCTGTATAACAACATAAATAAAATTCTTAATATATATCCTATGACGTACTGGAAATGTAAACTGACCCTCTGCAATTGGCTTTTGACTCTTTCATATGATGACACTGAGAATCTTATAAAATGATGTACCCAATAATAATAAGAAGGTATTGGTTACGGCTGTTAGACTTTGCTAAGATCGCTGTGCATATATATATACACACATACAGACACACACACACACACACACACACACACACACACAAACACACACTCTCTCTCACACACACAAATACACGCACATGCGCACTCGCACACACATACATACATAAACACATTTTATTTTTTATTTACTTTTCTTTTTCATTTATTTTTATTTTTGTATTAGAACCTTTGTAACTCTGTTTGTCTGGAGGTGGGCGCTGCTAACTGCGACACAGTTATGTCTTTAACTACTGTAGTTAGCAACATACAATTGTACTCTATGTTACTGTAATGTTTTTGAACCAATTAAATAAATTATTATTATTATTATTATAGTTACGAAAAATTCGACACCGTTTTCTTACAATGAGAATAATAAAAAAATACCTGCACAAACAATCTCTAGGCACACCGTTCCCTAGATTATTCCAGGGTCTATCAAAGATCCTGACGGCAGCAGTAGGGTCTCCAGCACATCGGTACCAAGGCGAGTGAGCGGAGTGGACCGAACGACACAGCCTGCCTCCGCTACGCACGCCCCATACTCGCAGTCGAACCACTTCACCTTTATTGGCTTCGAAACGATATGTGCAGCTGAAATCCATCGAAAACCAAGAATAGTTTACATTCTCTTTGTCAAACCTAAACCCAGAGATCAGGAACAAAAGTCCTCACTATTGACTAACGTTTGTGAAGTTCAATCACGAAGAAAAGAAGAAGAGCGGAGGTGCCGCAAGGCGATTAGGTCATGTCACCATCAACTAAGGTCATGACGTCACAGTAGGCGGGGCCTAAAACTGTAGTCCCGAGTGAGTCGTCAGTGCGTTCGGATCGGATTCATCTGACGTTTAAATAGGTATAATTTTTTTTTAACCATGAAGTGCGCTGTTGCTGGGTGTAGAAATTGCTCAGGATCACAAATCAAACAAGATGGCATAACATTTCATTTGTAAGTCGTTTAAATTTATGATTATTTGCATTTTAAAACACATTTTATTGTTTTATTACAAAGTGACATCCGTCGTCAAAAAGTTTGGTTCTTTATATTTCTCACTGATATCATGATTTTAACGTTATAAACGCATGTCATACGAATTTTCGGCAGAAATTAGTAAATTTAGCTTATTCTGCCTGCTAATATATTAATTATTTCAAAGATTTATTACTTAGTTACATAAAATGTGAAAAAATATATTAAAACATGTAGTGACATCTGTGGGTAAGTATTCAGAAATAACGGATAGCGAAAAACATGTGCGTCATGCGAGCGACACCCAACATCGAATAGAATTCGACGCTTGAAAGGCAATAATATCTAAGCGACAAATATACCGAAAATGAGTTATATACATATTTGGAATCGCCAAATTTTTTTGCGTCGATTGATCCGGGTTTCGTAGCTCTAGGACAACTTTTTTGGCGGTTAGATATTAGATGATTCCGGTAAATTTCACAACTTTTTTCTCGTTTACCGACAAGAAATTCACGACTTTTCGGATTTATAGTAGTTGGTACACTTAAGGAAATTGATTTTGAACTTATCGTGTTTCACTTGAAATCGTGATATTACTGTTTTGCATTAATATATGTTTACTTGAAATAAAAAAAAAATGCTCACTATTTAATGAGTTGTTTATTACCTACACAACAAAATTATAGCATTGGCGTAGATATATATTTGCCTGCACCCATACTCACCATATTGATGTGCTTAGATATTTTCAGCTTAATAAAATATTTTGTTAATAGTACATATATACAACTTTACATAAAACAAAATAAAAAGAGATTAATCGGTTAGATAGTTTTACCTGAATAATATAAGTTCTATTTTTATGCTTAGATATTTTTACTTGTTAACCTTTAACTTCAATGATGTCGCATAGTTAATTTTACCGGGTATGTTCAGGTGGTTATACTTATTGTTAGGAGATATTCACCTGTTCGTAATAAAGAAAATACACCCGCTTGCGAATCACCTAGTGTTTTGAAAGTGTCGTTGGCTATTCTCATCTAGCCATGTACTTTTCTTATATTCCATGGCCTCTTTTACATCGTCCCACATTCTTTCTCGTGTTTGCAAAGTACTATAAAATCCTTTGTGGAAGACGTATGTCAAAATCGTAGAATGTGGTGCTCCATAGTCTCTGACTACCCGTATGGGATAAGGGCGTTAGGTTGTATGTGTGTGCTTTCAGCAAAAATAAAATTTGAGTGAAAATTACGAGTTTCCAACACAATGAATAAATGATAATATTATTGTTTTCTAGTTCTGCTTGAGGCGAGAACCTCCCTCCAACGAAATTAGTTAACTATTAACAAATTCTATATCAATATGCTATATTGTGGATGTAAGTATGTTTATCTAACAATAAAATTTAATTTTCATTAAAGTTTGCTGTTTATTAAATAGTTTAATGTTGGTGCGAATAACAATATTTACAATATTGTGCACGTATTTATGTTTTTCTACTTTCGTGCGACCCAATAATTTAGCTATAGATATTTTTAATTGATTTTATTAATATGTTTAGTTATCCTTATACGATTCTTACCAACTGCGCATTTTTAAATATTTGATATTTCTTTAAATTTACTTGTTACGGTATCCATAAAATTATCCATTTAGATGATTTTACCTGTTTGTAAATTAAGGTAATTTTTAACTAAGCGACGGTAACTTTTTAGTTTACAATCGTCAAGGCTGTTGATTTAGGTCAAAAAATGTCAAAAATTAAGAAGTTCCTAAAACAGTTACAATTATTTTTGTGCAGCAAATAGTTTCTTTATGATTTTTTTGTCAAAATCAAAACTTTAAAACGCTCTACTGAAAAAATTTGCTAAATGTCGCTTAGATATGATTGCCTTTCAAGCGTTGATATTATTTTTATTAATTTCGTTGTATTTGTAAGTTTTTTTCGTGTTATTGAGTTATTTGTTATCATTTTAGATTCCCCGTTTTTTTTTTTGTTTTTGCGGAGAAAGTAACTTATTACTACCGATGCTGTAAATACAGAAAATAGAAATGCATGAATACGTGTTATGAATAGACGCAACAACTGGACGCCAACAAAATATTCGCAAATATAAAATTATGCTTGAAATGTAGTAAAAACAACAATTTCGCTTTTCTTTAGAAAATATTCCTACCTGTCAAACATTTGATGTTCGTCCCGTCGTTTAGAAATCAATTAAATTTACAAGTTAAAATATTACTAAAAGTGGAGTTTTATTCTTCTTGTTTTGGTCTTGAATGTCAAACGTTTAATATTCGTCCCATCGTTTAGAAATAAATTAAATTTAGAAGAATACTTTAGTTTTTTTATTTGTTTTTGACATTTGACGTTGACAACTAACAATTTCTGATCGCAACTATAATACGGACTTTGGCGGGAACCTGGGCGTAAAGGTTGCGTTGTTTCGGTTGAATTTGATTTTTATGTGCATGATGCGGTTTGTTCAGTGGCCAATAAGGAATACATTCATTTTTATCATAATACTAGGTGTTTCTTGCGGCTTCATCCGCGTGTAAAGCCTTTCCGCTAAAAAAAAGTCCTTACGAAGAGATTAAAAATATGCATTATTTCCATGGGGGTAAATTACCGGGATAACAAGTAGACTATGTGTTAATCTAAGACATGATCTACTCGCGTGCCATTTCATCTAAATCCGTTTTGTTGTTTCTGTGTTTACTTCTAACACACATGTAAATATCCAAATATTTTTATGAACTTTCGCATTTATAATATCATCACAGGATACTGAAGTAGATATTAGTAAGATTATCGTAATTATTAATTTTAATCAATAAAGATTTTTTATCAACAACTTTAACAACTTATTTTATTTTGTTTATTCCCTAATTTTCCTGTACGTGTGATAAAATAATTATGGACATATATAATTATTTTATCATATAATAATAATAATAATAATAAATTTTATTCAGTAACAAAAACTTTTCTTATTTAGTAATGAGGTTGAAGCCTTCTATTAAGTAAAGGAATACTTGTGTCAGAAGACTTCGCTCCTCCATAACAATAACATACTTAGTTTATCATATAATGTATTTGGTGCAGGCATAACCAATATAGTAAATTAAGTGTTAATATATAAGTAACATAAAATAATGTAATATCAAAAGAGTATATGTGTGAGCATATGTGTGTGTGTGATGTGTGTGTGTGTGTGTGTGTGTGTGTGTGTGTGTGTGTGTGTGTGTGTGTGTGTGTGTGTGTGTGTGTGTGTGTGTGTGTGTGTGTGTGAGTGTGTGTGTGTGTGTATGAACCTATTCCATAACTTGTAATAGAGCTTCAGTCTCATCATAATCTTTGTTTATTAGCCATTTCGTCAGAGTTTTCTTACATTCGTATTCATTCATAGGGTAAATATTTAGACTATTATTAAGGGTATTATATAATCGAGCTGAGCTATTGAAAAATTGAATACTAGCGAATTTCGATTTAACTGCATTTACTACAGCTACATTGTCTCTTCTTCTTCTATTTTCTTTATTTGGGTCGTAAATTAGTGTTTTATGTGTTTTTAGGATGCTTCGAAGTAAATATAGTTTTCTTACACTTAGTATACTAATTTCTGAATATAGCATGTTAGTGGGGTACCTGTATGGCTTGAAAAAGGTAACTTTTAACAGAGCCCTTTGAGACCTTTCAATATCCAAAAATCTTGTTTTTGCTGCACCGCCCCAGATAGGTATACAATAGCTTAATACTGACTGAGCTAGAGCAGTATAGATTTTAGTTAGTAGTATTTTTGAGGCTACATGTCTCAGAGTTTTAAATATCCATATAAGCTTTCTTATTCTGTTACTTAATGCGTCTATCTGTGGGTACCATGATAATCTTTGATCTATTATGACACCTAAATACTTAAAGGAACTCACTTTAAGGATAACGGGACAGCTACAAGTGCCGCTATGATTATTTAAGGTGTTATGAATACGCAGGGTGAAATCTTTATTAGGTTGTGAACTTGCATACATAGAAAAACACATAAACTTTGTTTTTTCAGAATTTAGTGTCAGAAGGTTCATTTTAAGCCAAAGAGCAATTTTAGTAAGTCCTTGTTCCGCTTTTTCCCGAATATTTTCCCAAGTTGTACCCGAGAATGCAACAGCAGTATCATCTGCGTAGGAGTATATCTTGGCACCGTTAAGATTCAGATTGCACAAACTATTAATATATATTAGAAATAAAGTAGGACCAAGCACACTACCTTGCGGAACCCCAAAACTAATGTCCAATTCATTACTTATGTAATTTCCAATTTTGACTTTTTGCTTTCGATTACTTAAATAGTCTTTAAATAATGAGAGACACGTTCCTCTAATACCTATATTATGCAACTTTTTAATCAAAATAGGGATGTGAACAGTGTCGAAAGCTTTTTTAAGATCTATAAACACAGCCAAACATTTTTCTTTGTGATCCAAATGGTGTATTATGAAAGAGCTCAGTGCTGTAACTGCATCTTCAGTGGAACGTCTATTTCTAAAACCGTATTGATTATCTGATATTAGATTAAAACTTTCAAGATAGTTTAATAATCTTTTGTTGATAAGTTTTTCCACTACTTTAGAAATTGATGGCAATACAGAGATCGGTCTATAATTATTTACATCTTGTACATCACCAACTTTATACACAGGAGTGATGATAGACTGTTTCAAGACTAAGGGGAAAACACCTTTAGAAAAACATAGGTTTGCTAATTGGCAAATTACGGGAATAATATGGTCCTTTGCCAATTTTAAAAAGCTGGTCGGGATATTATCCCAACCGGGTGCACTGTCAGATTTTAACCCCATTAGTAAATTATGTACTTCCTCATAGTCGGTATCTAAAAGAACAAACGAATTTCTCTGCACATCATCATCGGGCTGAAAGTGCAATTTAGAGCTGGGTGAAGATAGAATATCTTCTGCCAGTTTTTTACCAATATTGCAAAAATATTCATTAACAAAATTAATTGATTCAATAGAAGAAGATTTAACATTCAATAGTTTAGTATTATCAGATTTTGACGGGCACATATTAGTTATTATTTTAATATTTTTCCAAAGTCTACTTGTGTTGTTAGTATTTTTAGTTAGTTGCTCTCTGTCATATTTTCTTTTAAGTTTTTTAATTAAGTTGTTACAAAAGTTGCGATATCTTTTGAAAGTAATCTTCAGAATTTCATTATGAGGATCTAGTCGGAGTTTCTTTTGTAATTTATTTCTATTTCTTATGCACTTAAGGACACCAGGAGTTATCCATGGTTTTATGATACGCTTACTTTTAGGAATGGGTAGAGATACAGTATTATGTAGCAAAGATACATTAATTTTGTTAATAAGTTGCTCCGCCAATTTATTGGGGTCATCACATTTAATTAGTTCCAAAATGTTATTTTCCGCTAAACTATCAAGAGCACCTCTATAATCAACCACCTTTTTGAACTTAATACATTTATTAATAGTTTTTAGAGAAGAGATGTTTAGGAATATCATGGAGTGATCGGTTATGGTAGTGTGTAGGATGGCAATTTTGGCAGACAGATTTGTACATTTTAACTTTAGAATAAAATGATCCAAGCAACTAGATTCCCTAGTTGGAAAGGAATGTCCAGGAATGAGACCATGCATAGATAACATATTAAGGTAATTTGTCCTGTTGTTTCGCTCATATGAAACCTCGTTGAATTTAGAAATTAAGTTAATATTTATGTCCCCAGTTACTATTATATTTCTATGTGATTTTAGAGTATTTAAGTGCAGATCCAATGAATTAATAAAAGACTCAGCATTATGGTTAGAAGGGGAGCGGTATATACCAAGAACAATACAGTTAGATGTTTCTATTTGAAGACATGATGCACTGTTTAAATAAATTTCTTTTATTATCATATTAGGCGTATCATTTCTTACATACATCACCACCCCATCATTTTGATTAAGGTTTATAGACGTGGCATAAGCTGAGTAATAAGTTAAATATGGAATAGGTTTATCTGGGTGAAGTCGGCATTCAGTTAATATGAGGATATCAGGAATAAAGGTAAGAATATTTAAAGCAAGATTTAAGTCATCTACATTACTGTATATACTGCGTATATTTTGAGAGATAATTGTAAGGTCGTTATTTTCCACAGGGATTTTATGAGAAAGATCCTCAATATCACAGTCAATAGCTTGCGCTATTACAGATTCATCTATATCTTCCGAAATAGAGAGAGAGCTATCCATAATCAAAACAAAACAAACTGGTGCAGTCACATAATAAATTTAAATGGGCCAAATTATCTTTTTGAAAAATAATCAAATGATTTATAGCAAATAAAATATGGGTGATAAAGAAGGGCAATGGTAAGTACTGCGAATAGAGAGACAAATATAATATTATACTATACGAGCTGGCTAAATATGGGTAATAAGTTATTGTGTAAGTTTTTAGGTGTGTGGGCGAGTGAGTGTAAGTGTGTATGTAGTCAGATTGAAGAGTTGACAAATGTGTTAGCAGTAATATAAACAAAGATTTTATGAGATACAATTTCAACATGCTTAGGCAAAGTGAGTAAAAACGAAGATATAAGTAAAATATAATAATGTTGTATTGCTTGCATTTGGATATTAGAGATAGTCATTTTTCTTGAAACAGTTGTTGTATTTGGGCTTCAGATTTAATACATATAATGCGAGAATTTTCGTTTTTCCTCACATATACCTTACCATATGCGGTCCAACAAAATTTGTATTTAACTGACTTCGCGAGGTCTCGAGCCAAGAAATGCAAACGTGAGCCTTTAGCTGTCAGTTGTTCCGATACGTAGATTGGAGTATCTTCTTGTGATCGCAGTCCCAGGTGCTGTGCACATAGTTTTGTCTTATGTTTTATGTTAAAAGCTTTACTGAGTTTTAGGACTTCAGTCTTCATAATTGTAGACGACATTTCCACTATAATAGGTGTATTTTGAGACCCTTCCTTCTTTGCTCGAATCCTAAAAATATCCTTGAAGTCTGACTTATTAAATGAGCATCCAATATTATTGGTTAAACACATGGCCATTTCTATCAAATCTTCTTTAGTTTCATTAGGCCTTCGTGGGGCATTTTTTATTTCGAAATTAGGTCTACGACTTCCTATCTGCAGATCTTCAATTTTATCCTCTAATAATTTTATATATTTCTCATCCTCTTGTATTTTATTTTGTAGCTGTTCTATTTTCTTTTGAAACTCTTCATTTTGAGCGGCGAGAGCGCTAACTGACATCTCAATACTTTGATTGCTTCCTTTTATTTCTTTGAGGATTTTCTTAAGATCTTTATCACGATCCGAAAGCATGGATTTTATCTCTTCTTTAAAATTATTAAATTCCACGGTGAGTGATTTGTTAGTCATTCTTTTACTGCGGGTACTCTCTGCATCACTATCCATTGTACTAGGGCAGTATGAGCGCTAAGAAGTGCAGTCACAAGCTAATGGACACTTTATGAATGAAGTGCGAGTTATAGGAGGTGTGTCTCGTACGACCAATTAATCAGTAGGTGGGCGTGGCTAATGTTGTAATTTCAAAATTGGCGGGTTGCAATGACAAGGCGCGTGCGTTGATTGGGACTTGCTTAACTATAGACTTACTCCAGTGATGAGTAGAAAATTACCAGGAGCTCAGTAGTAAAGGCGGTGTGCAGCGTGTTGAGTACAATCTTCTTAAATTCATGCACTCCTATTATTTACTTGCAATTAAGTTGTTATAATAAAAATTAAATAATTTAAATTAACGAGGTATAAGGTTTTACTGTACGTCCACACCGTATGGTGATCCAGGGGAGAAGGATATATGTGTCACCTATGTAATGTACCTATGAAAAAACGGCTAAGCGCCAGTAGAATAATAAATAATGTGGTCCGCCATACTAACGCACATAGAATCGTCTGGAACAAACACTTTTGCTTGTTACGCCATAGGGGTGAAAAGACGAACTAAATTATTGACAAGTTAGCTCTGTTACGCTGTAATAATGCCATTCACCGCTAGATGGATTTTGATTGGGGGGAGGAGCTATCGTTATATTTCATCCCCCGACCCCCCGCATTTAGCGACGCTACGTTCTAAAGAGATTTTGGCTTGACACACCTCCGCTCTTCTTCTTTTCTTCGTGAGTTCAATACATTCCCAGAATTGCTTTATGGCGTAATTGCTATTGCGTAATATAAGAAAAAGAGCATCTAAATATCGGAATTACAAAAATAGTAATAAATATAATGTTGATGATACAAACCTTATATTCCTTGTTCCTCCTCTGCCATACAAAAATACGTCACGTGGCGAAGAGAAGTTGATAGGCGGATCTGGCGGAGCTTCTGGAAAGGAACGCGATTGGAATCTTCTAGAACACGCGCCGCGGCCCCAAGGCTCACCATCTTGATGGAGATCCACAAATTCGTATAGAGCTTTGAAGTATACCGGCCTGGAATTGTAAAAGAGTTTTAAAACAAAAATTGGTGTATTTGACTTCCATAAGTTAATAAAAACAAGGTGATATATTATGGATATATTATTGGAAAGGATGGATGATAGGAGACTGACAAAGAGGATATATAAGGCGAGAGTGGATGGAAGGGCCGGTAGGGGTCGACCGCACCGAACCTTCGAATGTCAGATATCTGAAATTCTAAGTAAAGGCCAGGTCAAAAGTACCCTGAACGGCGGGAGTGCATGAAAAGATTGATCAAGGTAGAAGAAGCGGAAACAGTGTGCCAGAATCGAGCAAAGTGGCAATCAGTAGTCTTTGCCTACCCCTATGGGATAGAGGCGTGATACTATGTATGTATGATAATAGCTCTCAGACTGTTTATTTTGAATCATAGACCTACGATACCATTCGCTAGTTAATTAATTCGTTTAATTTAGTTCTGTGACTAATTATACCTTCAATAATTACTTCAAGTTTTAATTCCCCATGTAAATTAAAAAGCATCTTATTTTAACGCATGAACCTTCTTTAAATCATAACTAAAACTAGATATAAAAAAAAATAATTAAAATAAAACAAAAGAAAATATAAATATATACACGTAATTTTTTAAAACTTATTCATATAGCTCTGGAATTTAATTTAAACATTGTTACTTTCTGTTCGAGGTGATAGCTGATGAGTGATGACCATTGTACAGATTCCTGGAGATTTAGATTACACACACACACACGCCTGTTATCCCCGAAGGGGTAGGCAGAGGCGCAACTAGTGCACCCACTTTTCGCCGTTATTCCGTCCCATGATGTGATAGGGGGCGAGCCCATCGCCATATCGGGCACAAATTGCAGACTCCGGGCTGTTACTGAATTGAAAAACTCAATATCACTTTGCCCGACCCGGGGATCGAACCCGAGACCTCAAGCTTTGCAGTCGTACTGTAATACAACTACGCCACCGAGGCAGTCAGGATCGAGGATCTAGTTTAGTCATTAGTTATCGACTGTGGAATGTGCTCTAATTCACCGAAATGTATCTATGACCTTAGTTTTAAGAACACTGTAATTTACCGTGTTTCTAACCTTTGTTAGGTATATGAAATAAATTAGTATTATTTATTATTATTAATTTATAATAAAGTATTTGTGAATGGTTACAAAAGCTTGGCATGAGTATAATGTAAATATAGTTAATTAAAATATTACAAAGATCAAATTTGGTATTTTAATATTTACTTCGTATTTTGAAACATTTAAAAAACTAATAAGATATAAACTTACTTTAGAGCAGTTCCTTGAGTCAACTTCAATTCCAAAGTCAAAGAGTCTCCCTTAGAAAGAAAACTTTCTGTTTTCGCACACGCTCTTGATTTTTTCAATAAGGCGTGTTCACAAGTGCGCGGTGCTCTCTCCCGACAGAACCTAGCTATGAGCGTAGCGTTTGTTGGTGGACGACCGACTATCACCGATTGTGGAGACGTGGCTCTTGACATTTGGACTGAGCGTTCTTTATCACTGAAAATGATTTTATTTTTAATAATAATAAGTTTGTTGGCATAAAAATTATAATAAATTTACACTAAAAACATAGGCTTTAAAGATTGTGTCATTAAGCAAAGGTAAGCCTCCAGATGCCGAACTAGGTTAAACAACTGTATCTCAGCACACAGCGCCATTCCCCACAGTTTTTACAATAGCCTCAGGAATTCATTTAATAACTATTATAATAAGAATACAGCTACATGTAGAAGTATAGTGAACCATTATTATTGGCATAAAGAGTTTCTTGTTAAGTTATACATCAGAAACCGTCGTAAATACATTCGCCTACTTTAAATATTAGAGCAAACATTTCGCATTTAGTAATGATACTACTGTAAAATAGATAAATCAATCCTACTAATATTATAAAGGCGAAAGTTTGTAAGAATGTATGGATGTTTGGATGTTTGGATGTATGGATGTAAGGATGTAAGGATGTTTGTTCCTCTTTCACGCAAAAACTGCTGAACGGATTTCGATGAAATTTGGCACACGGGTAGATCATGTCCTGGATTAACACATAGGCTACTTTTTATCCCGGGAAAATATAAACCGGGACTTTTATCCCGGAAAAACTTTTTAATGCGGGCGGAGCTGCGGGCAAAAGCTAGTTTAAAATATTTTTTAAACATGACAGCATTTGTATTATGAAAAAAAAAATAGAATGCAGCGATTAACCTTTAATGAATAACTGTACCTACTTACCAAAATATATCGCTGCATCCAGGCGATATCCTCATCGGACCGTCCCAAATATTCAAATGGCTGCCACAGTACTCATCTTCCGGCAAGTTAGGATTCAAAGCATTGGTCACATAAAACTTCAATACAGAAAACCAGACCTTGAACCTTGGGGCAGAGAACGAAGGTCTTCTATATATAATATTCCTCCCCGAAGGTCCAGAGGTATCAATTCCTTGCATATGATAAAGGCACGTGGTATTTGGAGGTAAGGAATGCTGAGGATGCTCTAAGATTCCTTTGCCAGTCCCTCTAATCCAGAACTCGCAGGCTCGTTTGTTTTTTGCGTATGTGGGTGACTGTTGATCGACAAATCTGACCTGTAATTGAATAGAGTTCATCATTCAAAAGCAATCAGCTGTTAGGCATTTGTTGTGTTAGTAAACTTTAAGACATGTTTTCTTTTTTGATATTTACATTTTTTTATGAATGATGTTTAAATATCGAGAGAAAAGTATAGGAAGTACGTTTTTTTTTTTTTATAAAATGCCATCTTCGGCGCATTAGGGACGGCTGCGGGCTTCCTCCGACTCACGTCTAAGTTGTCGTCCGCAACCGCCCCTGCATAGGAAGTACGTTGAATTTCAATGTCTTTAAATGCTTGCTTGAACAGTGACACAATATCGATTCAAAATTTTCCTCCAATCCAAAATGACGCCCTTTAACTTAGCAATATAAACTACCCTACTTTCTACCCACCATACGCAAGCTATTTTACCACAATGACGCACGCCTGCCATGAAATATGACGCATTTATTCCATGAGCATGCACTTTTAAAACACTTTCCGAACAGAACAAAAAGTCACGGGTCGCGGCCTAAATTCATAAGTTGGAACAATGTGGGCGGGTAGTTAGCTTATGCCATTATAGTAAACATGCGAGTCTACGTTACTAATTACAGTTTGGCAAATGCCCAACCGACTCTCCTATGGTAACGCTTGATTTATTGTCCACCGGGAACGAAACACTTTAAATAACACTTCTCGATGATATATGAGTCCATTAAGCGAATTTTAGGCGGCCGATTAGTGATTAGGTAATCGGTAGCATACGGGGATACAAGCCAATGCATTAGTAAGAGCTTTGTGCCATTATGATGTCGATAAAATTATAAGTAACAGTACGCTACTGCAAAACGTCGAATCAAATGTATATCGGACAAGTGTAAAGTAACATTTCAAACAATATTTAATATGTGATAAACATATTAATATGAACTCACATATTCTTTGGAATTTAAACAAAACATTTATTTTATTTTAAATTCTTAATTCAATATCCATATTTGGGTAGTACCTAAAATAATCTTGATTATCATAAAACAAATTCCATAACAGTTTAGCACTAAACGTGTATCCACAGCTTTTCCTAGAGCTCAAGAATAGTGTAGTCTGTCAAGCCCCGCGACGGATACCGGTGTCCATATAAATAGGGCTTTTCCATACATCTATATATATAAGCGGGGCTTGACGGTACGTAATAATTTTGCTCTAGTATGCACAGATACCTTTACTTTGTACTAAGCGATGCTAGCGAGGCAGTTTCAACATGAAAGTGAACAGATTAAATTAATTTGAATCAAGTTAGCAATTACACTCCGACTAAAAGCAGCTGAGAACAGTTACGCTCAAATCTATGTGCCCTAGCTAATTAAATCTTAATAATGAATAGCTCTTTGCACACGACAGTCAGTGGTTCTGAGCGGAATTTTTTTAAGCTTCAAGCGTCTTCATCCTTTTCATTTAATTGCAATCTGGCATCTGACCAAGGAGTCAGAGTCTCTTTACACATTTTTTAATTTCATTATTAAATGGGTTGCTATCGTCTATTATTAATAAAAAACATTTATTAACTAAATATAGGTACGTCTTGGCGTTTACTTTAGGTACTTCGTAAGATAATTCTTCAGAGATGTCCCTAATGAATTTAATATAATATTCACCTCACACTATTTTGCAAACTGAAGAAAAAAAAGAAACAAAATACCACCGTACAAATGCGAAATAATTATAATGTTATAATCATTCTCTTACTAATATAAAGTATTCATGCAATAACTAAAACACTTTGCATCCATTTCTACTTATGACCGTATCCTTTTATAAAATTATGTTGCATATTTCGCAGACCAACAAAATTTTCTCTCTTTTCGTCTAAAAATAAATGTTGCCAACATATAAAGTTATATTTTCAATTCTGTTTTTAAGTTTATTTATTTTTTACACAACTTGTATAAATGAAGTTGTCATTTAATAGTTAGTCGCCACGCCAGTAACTCTACCGCGTAGCTTCTAAATAAACACAAAGTTTATAACCTACTATTTTATTTTAATAAATCAGCTCAGAGCTAATTAAGTCATGTGCAGCATAAAAAAAACATTAAAACCATTTATATTTATACAAAAAAAAACAACGAAAGAAATGTATAAAGCACACAGTTAACAATACTAGGTGAAAAATTACCTACTCATAATCAGAAAGATCCATAAGCACATAATAAATGATAATCTATTTATTTGGTCTGCAGACCAACTAAATTGTAAGATAATATCTACATGTTCATTAATTCTGAGTATAATAAATACATCACAAAATTTCAAAAGAAAATGTATCATAAAATTTGTAACTTAAAACAACAATTGGTTATATTTTGTTTCTTTGTTGTGCTTCCAATAATTCTGAAACACATTTCTGTGAATTCGCATTCTAATAAGAATGCTAGAGTTAACTTAAAAAAGCTTTATCCCGACTTGGCGATTAAAAATCTAAATCAGCATGTTCCCGCAGCAACTTTAAAACGCAATATCAGTGCGGTCGGTTTTAGTAAATATTTAACTTACCTCGACCTCAAGTTGAAACCCGTGTAACGATTGCGATGTTGCCGGTTGTAAAAAAGTACCAAATGGTGATGTGGTAAACTCGACCAGCAATTCAGGACCACTCGAAACAGCTTCGGGTACGGCCACGCCTCCGCCGCAAAACCTCAAAATAACCGGGTCCCTAGTCGTGTAACCGTCGTAAACTGTTACATAGTCTTGAACTTCGTCACACTGCTGCCAAAATTTCAATTCCCTGCCATTATCTCCACGCTCTTGTTGCGCGGCGTACAATGCCTTTTGGCTCCTGATCGAAACTAGTTGACCGTTCGGCTGCTTGACTACGATCAAGGCGTGCTTGCCCTGAGGTACCTCGTGTTGTCGCACCGCGTAATAACAGGTCAGATTCCTCGGATAAACGCCGGGGAAATTCGGCGACTGTAACCTACAGTTTTTACGATCGCAGTCGCTGAATATCCGGGAGCAATAAGTCCCAGAGATCAAATCCCCGAGGTAATACTCGGGACTTTTGGTCGTCCTTGCGATGTTCGTATCTTCGCCGCGCGATATGTTTACAGGGATCGGTATTGGTCTGAGTTTGAAAAAGGGTCGTTCTGTAATGGAAATTCTTTATTACATTGCTATTCGGCTTTGCAACGCGCGTGCTGAGTAAATGTTATTTAAAATCAATTCCTACAAACAGCAAACGAACTTCGCAGAGAGGAATGATTGATGTATTTCCGTATTTCTGAAATGATTTTATATCGTAGTTGGGTTTGCATTGCTTCCAAAATATTTTTATTTATTTTGCTTTATAGATTTTCATGGCAATTCCTACGTTTAAATAAATTCACATTATGTTTCAATGCTTACCTGAAGGTGGTGTTCCACCGTAACGTACTGTGGCGTGTTCTCTCCTCAAGACTTTGTACGCCATTCGAAAATCGAAATTATAATTGTTCTGTTCCTTGGAAAGATGGAGGAGTCTTACGATTAGGGTGATAGATTTCGTTTCGCTGTAGTATATTGAGGGTCCCCACGAGGTGCCGCACCAAGAACCACCGACTTGTGGCCGACTTGCTTCTTGAATCTGCATGTAGCCATCTGGACATCCATCTTCAGTGAAGGACGTGAAGCGACCGAGGGTAAAGCTGTCGAATAATACCTGGAAAGAATTTATTGAACTTCTTAGACATTTAGTAGCATATAGGAAACTTTTGGTAACAATATACGTAAGATAGACGTTGGAACATTAAAATGACTTATATTAATTAAATTTCACTGGTGGTATGTCTCATATGTAAGAGTCCGTTTGGGTAGGTACCACCGCAATGTCTATTTCTACCGCCAAGCAGCAGTATGCGTGTACTGTTATGTTTCGGTTTGAAGGACATTGTAGCCAGTGTAACTACTGGACATAATGAGACTTAACATCTTATGCCTCAGGATGATGAGCGCAGTGAAATACCACAAAGTACTTTGTAACTGAAGGTACTGGGATGGTGTTGCTACTGTTTATGCCAACATTGCAAAATGATCCAGTCTAGCTAGTAGCTCTCCAAAGTATTTGACCGAAATGGAACTAGGCAACGCGGAAAATGCAATTTGAGGGTACAAATTGCATCTCTGCGCCGTACCACGGGATATAAAGTATCGATAAGGATTCTGGTCCAATGAGAATTTATGCTCCCGAGAGACAAAGAGACTCCACTGGACTGAATGGGCTTAGCCTTTGACGATTCAGTTGCACATTTGCAGTTTCTGTACTATATTACAAATTGCATCAAAAGCGAATAGATTTTGTCGTATTTTAGTACATGGGTTGTGTCGAAGAGCATTATAATACTACGGAAAGGTTGTGTCTTATTATTACGACTTAGAACAATGGGAAAGATACAAATTGATAAAAATCACTTTTGCAGCAGTATATTTATTTATTTATTCACTTTTTTGCACACTGGTAAAACAATTTAAAAAGAATAATAGAATAAAAAAAGCAGTACAAATGGCGGTCTTATCGCTCTAGGCAATATCTTCCAGACAACCATGGGATGAATATAAGAAGAGGAGATAGAGAGGGCAGTCTAGTGCATAGACTATATTTTGTGCTATTAAAATATTGAATAAAAAGCTCATTACATTTATAAATTGTATTGTATAAAATATAGTTGCGATTATGAGAATACGTTTAAAATGCAATAATTTTATCATCAAATAGTTCGTTATCACTTCTAATGATGCAAGCAAGTCATTTAACATCTGCATACGTCAATGCCGACCCATTATATTGTTACGTGTGTGACGTCTCTATAATCCATTACGTGATTTTTGGCTACCCACATGTAGATGACACTATTGAATTGTTGGCAAACCCGCCATATAATAAAGATTACTTTTTACCCGACTACGGCGAAGCCAGGAAGGGTAATGAGTTTAGCTCCCTATGTACCTATGTATGTATGTATGTATCCACTTTATGTTCCACTCTAGCGTCGCTCCTATTGAACCAATTTTGGCTATATATTTTTCTAATATTTTTTTGTTGCTCTTTAATTTCACTGTCGTTAGATATTTAGATCCATTACACATAATTTTCTCTGAGTGCAGACCCAGTTTTACTTAGAATACTTTAGAAATAAATTTAGTAAGTAGGATTGAATACAATTTTAGAACGAAGCTAACACTCAAGTCACATTTATTTGGCTATCATAATAGTACTTCAACCGGAATAATTTATCACATTTGAAAGAAGGTAAAAAAGAAAAGTAGAAATTAAATTCATTTCTCACATGTCAAGAGAAATGAAATATGATTCGACAGCGAAGACAGAAAATTCTGGAGACATATCCCTTCATACTCGCTTCGCTCAAGCAGAAAATACAATTTTCGTACCGCTAGGGATGTTCCACGGGTCTTTGATGAAATTTAAATGTCTCGCTACCGACGGAAACACGTTGTGGCGTTTCAATTTATGCGGATACGTGCAAAAAGCATTTGTGTCTAGACATATCATTTGAGTATTTCATGAAATTGCAACCGGCTAGGCGACATCAGCACGAGTTTTGCTTTAAAATGTACACGAACATGCCTGGCTGTTTCGTTTGTTTTAATTAATCCCTCAGCTTAATGTCGTATTTCATTTGTTTCATCTTTTGTAAGGTAATTTATTGCATTAATTTTGGATTTATTCATGCGGATATTTTAAAACGTTGTACATCTACAAGCAGCATATCTATGCATCATAACTTGACGAAATTGCTCCTTAAAATGATTAGTAGACATCACAATAACTTATTAGTTCCTTTATTGCGGAATTTTGGGTATGTATTTTGGAAAATAGTAATTTTTCTGTGTTCCTCTGCCTCGGTGGCGTAGTTGTATTACTGAGGTGGCGGGTTCGATACCCGGATCGAGCAGTCATATTGGGATTTTCTACTCACTATCAACCCCAAATCTGGAATTTGTGCCCGATATGGCGATAGGTTCGCCTCCTATCACATCATAGGATAGAATATGCACGGGGAAATTTGAGTGCACCGTGCACTAGTAGTTGCGCTTCTGCCTACTCCTTCGGGGATAAAAGGCAAATTTTGATACATTTCTGAAAATGTTTGGATTGCAGTGTGTTAGAATTTATTACAGGGTAATGAACTGCTGGTGGTAAGGTATTTGTATTCCCTCGGATAGCGACCGTACAAGACGTAAAACCAGCTGTAGTGACCCATGTAAGTGTGGCGCTTTCCGGGATTATTCGGTTTCAAACAGTCCGGCATTATTGTGACTGCCCAGGGATTAACATCTCTATTCAGTCGACGCTCTATCTGGACCTCACTTGAATTACCATCAGTTGTTTAATTTTTAATTGCGTATAAAAATTAGGCAGTGCTTTGCAATGCTACGTTATACAGAGATCCCAGTGGTGTTGTTATTTTTTATTGGTAGGTGTAATGTTTACTGTCTGGCGATTTATTAAAACTGAAAAATCTGAATTAAAAACAGTTTTAACTATAGTATCAGATTCCATAGCTCTCTCACTTTTAGTTATCTTTATATTGCTGTATAACCAGTAATGCCGGCATAACTTTGGCGTTCGTCAAGCGTAATTTGTATCTATTCCCATTTTTCGTGCACAAGGATAAAAACACATTACTAATAGCATTTTACCTAACACTATCCCTAATGACTTTGAAGCAAATACTAACATTATCAAATCCTCTTTAGACAACACTGTTTACTCGTACATGCGTTCACTATTATACGACACAAGCGCTCATTCCACCTTGTTTGCAGAGCAACCGCACTACCACTGTTTGATGCCGGCTCAGTGTTCCAACATTATTTAAACAGTCTATCTCCGTAAAATTAGTAACCGTACACGCTACACTACATTGGTGAATTTGCTTCAAGGAGTTTACTTCCAGTAGCTCAACACAAGTTTCTTGCACTGAAACTCGAAGCGTAGCTCATATTTGCGCTAACTATTCTTGAAATCTATAGTTCTACGTGTAATTATATAATAACTGTTGGTAACAAATTAGGAAGAATTTGGATAGTTCGTCATAATATCTTTAAAGAAAAATGGATTTTAGAGTTAACTTATTAATATTTATAATGCAGTAGTACTTGGGAAGCTTGACTGAACGAAAAGAGAAATGAAAAGAAGAAACAATTTTTAGCAATTTTTGAAGAATCGTCTAATGTATGATGAATAACTTACATTAGCTAAGTATATTTCCTTATATGATTATCCAATATTTTGTGAAGTTGCCTCAGGTGGATGATATTATAGGACGAAATCAATTTCAGTTGTGTATATAATTGCTTAACAATTTATAATAACACTATA
The DNA here is from genome assembly GCA_949316025.1 of Lapara coniferarum. Lineage (NCBI taxonomy): Eukaryota > Metazoa > Arthropoda > Insecta > Lepidoptera > Sphingidae > Lapara > Lapara coniferarum. The sequence continues at coordinate 39,554,361 of OX438919.1, read as the reverse complement.
CACTTTAAAATACATTTTAAATAATTATACATCAATGCCACATTGGACGATTTATCTTGAAATGTTCCATTTCTAACATTTCTTCATTTATAGTCCACTAGCTTTTGCCCACGGCTTCGCCCGCGTTAATAAGTTTTTCCGGGCTAAAAGTACATAAAAACCTTCCCGTTGAATCACTTCATGACTATGACGTTGATACAACTCTTAACAAATAATGCATTAATTTTGACCAAATTTGATTACCATAAAAACGGTTCTAGTGAGTTAATCTTAAAAGATAGACATATACTGTCGCGGACTTTTTTTTAGTTCCTTTTAAGCGGAATAATTCTTTCATACATATATTTTTGGTATCTTGAATCGTTTTCGCAGCGCACGCAATGGAAGCCCTCAAGGATGAATAATTTTCCCCGTATTTTTCACATTTTCCATTATTTCTTCGCTCCTAATTGTTGCATCGTGATGTTATATAGCCTATAGCCTTCCTCGATAAATGGGCTATTCAACACAAAAATAATTTTTCAATTCGAACCAGTAGTTCCTGAGATTAGCGCGTTCAAACAAACAAACAAACAAACAAACTCTTCAGCTTTATAATATTAGTATAGATTTCATTCGGAGCTGTGGCTACGTTCTACTATAGCAATGGTTTAGAGTCCACACCATTTCTATTCAATCTCAAAGATTCAATTACATACATATAATACAACAAGCTTAATTTGTATTTAAGTTTTAATTTTCTAATTTTAGTTTAAGATACGACATTGTAAGTGTATTAAAAAAAAAAGACAAAAAATATCTAGTTATGTGGATATATTTATTTATTTATTTATTTAACTTTATATACAAAAATGTACATAGGCGGACTTAATGCCTTAGGCATTATCTACCAGTCAACCTTTGGGTGATGTAGAGATGAAATGAAGCAGGTGTATATAAAAAAATTAAAAATAAATGAAAATGATATGAATATAATATATTATAAGAGGATATAGTTTTTTTTATTGTCATGCTAAATTTCCATATCATCGAAGTGATTCCAAGCCTCATTCTATAATTAGAATTCGTTAAGGAAATGGCTGAAACGCTGATTTTCTGATGGCCTAGGACCATCTTACATTCCTAGTATTGTAATTAGTTAAATAACCAACCAAGTACAGTTAACATTGGACAGGCGATGCTGTCGTGATTTTCTCTTGCAAAGTGCTTTAATGTTAATAATTAGTCAAATTGTATGCCAATAACATTTTCAACTGTAGAGACATCTTGTTCAGTCGTGTTCTCATTTAAAGCTTACAATCTATCGCGTGGACCATTTATCGAAGAAGTAAAAAAATGCCCTACATTTCTTTCCATGTTTAATATAAATATTCTAGTTCGAACGAACACAATGAAAAATAATTCTATGCTGGCGCCATCTATTGAAGTAAAAGAAAAGCTTTGTGTTACAAGTATTATTTATTTAGTTCTATTTTCTATAAAAGTGAGTTTGTTAGTTAAAAATATTGTATTGTTATCGGTCCTTGATAAGTATGTCAAATTTAGATTTAATCCGACGTTTTAAAGTGGGTTAAAATCATGTTCAATGTGCCAGTTACTTTCATACATACATACGTCTGAAGCTAATAAAAACGTGTTAAAAAACCATTTCCCGTTAAACTGTTTTACATGCGTTAAAGCAGCAATGTGTCCTGCATTATTCACGTTTCATTATTTCAACATCTCCCACTTTACATGTGAATAAAATGGAATTGTTCGATGGGATATAAATTAAAAATCCCTGTTTTAACCTATGTGCTTTAAAAAAATACCGTTTTGGAAATTGCACGAATGATGCAGTTGAAGTGTTTTTTTCATTTGAGAATATTGTCAAAATTATTCAAGAGCTTAATATCTGTAAATCGATGATAAAAATACAGTAATTAATAATTTACTTAATATTTTTGTAACTTCATTTCCGTGACCGATATTAAGATATAGATTAAGATCGTTTATTGTAAAAAAGAGAAGAAAACTAAGATAATTGTATTGAAAAAAAGTAGCAAATAGATATTGTATTGTTGACATAGAAAAATGCAAATGAATTAAATTAATAAAAGTAAATACCTATCCTTAAACTGTGCTGAATATAACAAAAATAATAATAATAATAATTAAAATTTAGTGTATTATGTGTATTCTCTGTTGTAAACTCCAATAAATAGGGATGGTATGGTCAATTCTGTGTTTAAAGTTATAAGAATTACAAGCGGAATAAAAACATTCAAAATGTACGCTCTTCGTCAGCATTTTACAAGACTCAGGTTCAAAAAGCGTCGCCAAGCGCCCCTGCTATTAAACTTTATTGTTGCGTAGTCAATGGATGCAGCTCTTGACAGCGCTTTTGCCGTTTCGTCGCGTCAACCCTTCAGAATGAGTTGCCGGGGGCGAAGGGTCCTGAGTACCACCCATTGATACAGCCTTGAAATCGCCATGTTATATTTTTAAAGGACATTTTTTAATAATTTTTTTTAGTGAATTTATGAGGAAACTGGTCGGATTGTTTTTAGTTAAGTTGGGTTAAGATTGGTCCTAACTTCTAACTACTTAGTAAGTACTACATTTTAAACAAAGAAGTCACTGCGGCTGTTTCGCATAGTTAACGACGAGCGATGATATATTTTTATTTAGGTCCATATAAGTTGGTTTAACTTCCTCTGAGCCATTTCTAAATATAATTTATGTTTCACTTAAAATACAGAACAAGCCAGCAAATAATTTGCTGAATGGAAACTATGATGAGAATAAACTTTAAATTATTTTGTCTACGAACAAACCTAGACCAGTTTCTAAAAGTAAGTACTCTACATCTATACACATTTGGTGTTTCCTTCTGAAAAACACACACACGCACACACACACACACACACACACACACACACACACACACACACACACACACACACACACACACACACACACACACACACACACACACACACACACACACACACATACACACACACACCTCGGCATTATCCTGAAGAGGTAGGCGCAGCTGTAACTGGGGCACTCACTTTTCATCAAGGGTGTTGTCTCATAATGTGATAGGGAATGAGCCTATCGCCATATCGGACGCAATTCCAGACTTTGGGTTAAATGCCAAATATCGCTTTACCCGACCCTGCATTTGAACCTGAGACATAAGAGCAGTCTCGTTCCTCCGCGCACGCAATGCAACTATGCCACCAAAGCAAGCAAATTGTAGTTTCCTTCTGAAACTAAACTCTAAATAATAGTCGCAGGCGTGTGCTGCAGTTTATTACAAAAATTTCCTGACTCGGCAAAAGCATTAAGAGTTTCTAGAACCAGGAAGAAAACTACCGTATAATATTAACAAAACTACTCTACAGTAAATTAGAAACATTCAAAACTATAAATAAAGTTCGATGTTTACTTAAATAATATTCACTGAAATGTTTCGTGCTTATTAATGTTGACCAATAAAAAAATTAGGATTGCTTGCATAATTAAATTATGTTACAAGGCTATAAGGCTATCATAAATGATTTTGCCAAAAACAACAATGTAAACTGACGTGATAGCTGATGTGTGTTTAGCACACAAGTCACATGACTTGTGTACAATTTTTCGAACACTAAATATAAGATCTTTTAAAAATTTACTCTTTTTGAGAAAAAGAGTAAATTTTCCAAGCAAATTTTTCTTAAGGTGATGGATGGTGTTTCTACTGTTTATGGGTGGTTGTATCGCTTACCATCAGGTGAGCGGCTTGCTCGTCTCGTCATTCGATGCCATATAAAAAATCTGATCATGTCGAAGGTTTTTTTTTTTTTTTTTTATTATGACCATCTTCGGCGCATTAGGGACGGCTGCGGGCTTCCTCCGACACACGTCTAAGTTGTCGTCCGCAACCGCCCCTGCGCGTACCGCTGTTGCGGTCCTTTTCCGAGGGGCGTCCCTGGCGTCCGAGGCAGCGTGAGACACGCTGCCGTCCATCACGGGGGTCACAGAAGTTGGCTAGACTAATAGGTGGGCGGCACCTCCCGCCCACCCGTGACCCCCGGAGGCCCCTATTAGTCGCCTTTTACGACAGGCAGGGGATACCGTGGTGGAATTCTCCAAACGCCCCCAATCCACAGGGCGGATGTCGAAAGTGCTGATGAAAAAGCCACATCGTGTACTATCTAACCAACTATAGACAAAAACCTGTGCACTAGGTATACGACATAATGTCCCAAACTATTGGCTTAAATCTTAAATCCTGATTCATTACCATTTCGAGTCCTTAAATCACCAAGTAACCAAGTCTACATTCCACCAACATAATCAAAGAAAACATTTACAAATCTAATTACCACACTCGTTAAATCGACTGTCGAGAGCTGGTTTTATCTCATGATAACAGTATCAGTCTGCGAGGAAATTACTTCGATAAAAGTATTGTTTTCGACCTGCCGTGTGCACGTTCGCTCAGAGATTTACGAATATAGAATATAATAAGTAATGATTTAAATATGGCCGCGAGTTTAGTTAAACGTTCAGTGCATATAGACAATAAAGTATTTTTGGTGACTGGTGGAGCTGCAGGCGTTGGAGCGGCTGTGGTTCGGGCATTACTAGTAGAAAATGCTAGGGTGAGTTTAGATTTTAAGAACGAAGGATGCAAGATTTTATGATAAAAAATGAGTACGAGTAGTAATCTAATAAATTAATTATTTTTGTTAAGAAATTTTAAACGAATCGTCTCAGAAGTCAGAAGTATGGAAGATTTATTCTTATCACTTATTTTGCCTTGAACTTTTTGAGATGACATAATTTTATATGTAATGAATAACAATGAACATATTATGAAGATAAGATAATGATTGCTTATTTTAGCAATAAATAAATAACTCTTTTATGCATAATAAAGGCCATAAATTCCGGTTTGTATCCTTGCCACAAACATTTGCCTTGGTAAGCGAAACTAAGTAGTTACTTCAAATCAGAATCTGAGGAGAATTGTTTCAATAGTAATTGTATGTTAACAATATTGAATTTAGTACCTACTAATAAGTACTAATATTGGATTCACTATTATATTTGCAATACCCTCGCTTCTAAGGAATAAGGAATACACAAACAGAAATTCGATCATAATAAGAAGTGAAGGATAGAAGTAGCATAATTGCTTAGAATAGGCGGACCTACATATTTGTGCCGACCATCAAGGGATGCTTTCATCTCTTGTATGTTGACATATTTCTTGAGGTTTAATTAATTATGCAACGAAGTCACCGCGCAAAATATTAAAAGTTATTACAAAATAAATTTGCATAATTTCAAAACAAATTTACCGGTTTGAGAACGTGTTTAGTGATATTTTTATATGGCATCGAATGACGAGACGAGCATGCCGTTTGCCTGGTAGTAAGCGATACGACCTCCCATAAACATTAGAAATACCGTGCAGCACCTTGAGTTACAAAGTACCTATCGTGTGGCATTCCACTGCGCTCGTCATCCTGAGATAAGATAGACGTAAGATGTTAAGTCTCATTATGCCCTGTAGTTACACTGGCTACAATACCCTTCAAACCGAAACACAACAGTGCAGGCATATGCTGCTTGTAGAAATAGACATTGCGGTGGTACCCATCCAGACTGACTCTTACATATGAGAGTCCTACCATCAGTAAACCACCACCACCAGAAAACCACCAGTAAGTTTTGTTAACCTTCACGTATTGATGTATTGATAATACAATTTAAGTTTAATAACACAATTTACATTAATATGTCAATAAACAAGTTGGTCATATCAAACATAAAACAAATATTTTTCTGGACCTTAATGTTTATTTAGTGATTATACGTTTTATTATTTAGTACGAACAAATTATCAACTTTCAATCCTTTAACATAACAATAATATAAGAATGGTATGATTGATATTATTAATTATGATTTCTGAGCCGCAGTTGATAATGTTTCTACTGGTGGGAGGACTTTCATATGTAAGAGTCCATCCGGGTTGGTACCACCGCAATGTCTATCTCTACCGCCAAGCAGCAGTTTGCATGTACTGTTTCGTTTCGGTTTGAAGGGCATTGTAGCCAGTGTAACTACAGGTCATAATGAGACTTAACATCTTGTGTCTCAGGATGACGAGCGCAGTGGAATGCCACACAGTACCTACTTTGCAACTCAAGGCTGGGTGGTAAATCTACTGTTTATGGGTGGTCGTATCGCTTACCACCAGGTGAACGGCATGCTCGTCTCGTCATTCGATGCAATAAAAATAAATGTAGGATTCAGTAGGCACGTATTAAAATTCATCTATAACAGAAGGAAATACATTTTCAAACAAAAAATATTTCTATACAACTTCCACAATGTAAGAAATAAAAACTAAAATTCTACTCAGTTCCACCCAACTTAGCTTAAGTTCGCTACACAAGCTCAAAATTACAAACCCGAAACGCTCAACTAACTGTCATTACCATTAAGTTTTATTTCATGCAGACATTGCAGCGAGTTCATCGTCCACGAAATTAGACTAGTACAGAGTACTTTAACAAATCGATTGTTCATTATTGCAGCACGTAGCTTTTATCGACATGGCAGAGCGCGAGGGTGCCGCCCTGGAAACTGAACTGCTAAGTAAATTTGGCTCTTTAAGAGCCAAGTTCATAAAATGCGACGTCTCCGACGAAGATCAACTTGCCACCGCATATTTTCAAGTTTTGGACAAATACAGAAGACTGGATGGCGTTATTAACAACGCAGCGGTGGTCAGCGACTACAGACATTACAAGAGGATGATCGATATTAATTTTGTGAGTTGAATGCGTGCTGAACTTGCTTATTGGATTTATATTATTCGATTAGACACGAGCGCCCTTTCGTGTTTCATATACATTTACCAATTTTGTTCGTCAAGTTTCTATATTCGACGAGATTCCAATAAATTATGTTGGTTAAGGGTCTTTTTGTTGTGAATCGCTATATAAAAATATTGGTGCAGTTGTATGGTAAAAACTGTTTTTACGAAGACGAAAATGGTTTTTCTATTAAAGCGGGATTGGGGATAGAGGTCATGTTGTTCGCTCACATCTTTTTTTTATTATAACAGACCCTATATTCACTACAAGAGTTCTGGTTGCGATTCCGGCCGCGTGAAAAAGTTTTTCCAAGATTAAAATATTTTCCCGGGATAAGAACTAGTCTATAGCACCCAAGAGTAATGTAGCTTCCTAATAGTGAAAGAATTTTCGAAATCGGCCAATAATTTTGAGTTTATCCCTTACAAACCAACAAGCAATCAAATCTTTCCTCTTTATAATATTAGTATAGATTATTCAATATTATTTTTAAATCCGAAGAAGTAACGCCCAAAATATGTAAGTGCCCAATTCTGCGAGTTCTTTTACTAATTCCATAAATCTTTTTAAAATCGAAGACATAATGCCCAAAATATTTAAGTATCCAATTCGGCAAGTTCTTTTACTAATTCTATTTTAATTTTTTTACAATCCCAGACAGCCACAGTGAGCAGTACGCTAAAAGCTTTAGAAAAAATGGGAGCAGATAAAGAAGGAAGCGGTGGAGTTATCGTTAACATATCTTCATTGTTAGCTCTGGACCTTTCAAGTCATTTGCCCGTGTATTCAGCGACGAAGACAGCTGTTCTTCAATTCAGTATTGCAATGGGAGTAAGTCGTCTAAAAATTTTAGGTTATGGTTCTAGTGATAAATGTTAAGCCTGATTAGACTTTAGATGCACACAAACTATATAAATTTTTCTTTTAGTTCATATGTACTGTATTATAACTAACTCTCCTTGGATTAAATGCAAGGAGAGTTTTAAACAGTGTATCGTTATATGGCATTCTGTTCTTTATTTGTTTGCCATTCTCTGCCTAGGTTCTAAATTAATGCAAAAGTACCACCACACTAAATTGAGTTGCAACTATACTGTGTACATAATCTAAACACAAGTGACATAACGGTAATCTCATTTTCCATAAGCCCCACATAATTATCAGCGTTAAATCCGGTTTTGTTTCTTCAGTAGGTAAAAGAAAAATTTGAACGGTTTTAAAATTTCGGTCGGTTTAAACGGTAACTATTTCTCAATTTCAGTCGGAGGAGAATTTTACGAAAACACAAGTCCGAGTGGCGACAGTGTGTCTCGGTCCGACAGACACAGCGATCCTGAACAAGACAAACTTGGAAAACTTTGATAGAGGTTCCACGACGCACCTCACGTCGCGCGTTCCCGTGAGGCAAAGGTAATATGCTTGTCACAACTAATCTGGGTATTTCTTAACTGTTATAATTGTGTGTCAGATGGTTCTTGGAATTTTTCTCGTTAGGGACGAAATTACTTTCATAGTTTCACACGCTCTGTTATTGTCTGAAATGGTTTGTGCTATTTCTTACGGGCTTTTGAAAGAAGAGTCTTAAAGATTTCTGTGGAATCTTGAAGAGAATAGACTAACAGGCATATTATTGGATACAACTAACGGCTGCCTGGGTGGCGTAGTTGTATTACAGTACGGCTGCAAACTGAGGTCTCGGGTTCGATCCCCGGGTCGGGCAAAGTGATATTGAGTTTTTCTATTCAGTATCAGCTCGGAGTCTGGAATTTGTGCCCGATATGGCGATAGGCTCGCCCCCTATCACATCATGGGACCGAATAACGGCGAAAAGTGGGTACACTAGTTGCGCCTCTGCCTACCCCTTCGGTGATAACAGGCGTGAGTGTATATGTATATATATGTATGTATGTAACTAACGAAGATTATTATAACTGATAGCGTATTACTTAGACATCTTAGAAGCAGTTCTCTACAGACAACATTTCGAGCTATTGACCCTTACCAATCACCTAAGAATATTGATGTGGTTTTCAGGGTGGAATCTGCAGCCGCTGGCATAATAGAAGTAATCAAATCAGCGAAAAGCGGTGACACGTGGATAGTAGCGAACGATAAGCCGGCCTACGACTGTTCAAGAAACATCGCCGAAGCCTACCAAATGTTGTCCAACGCACAAGTTTAGATATAAAGCAATTTCGTAATTCGCGAAAAAAATTGTGGAAAGCATTTTTTTTTATCTATGTCAAGTGTCTGGGAAAGAATAATATCAAAACGTAGGTTTGACGTATGTGTTTGTAATGATTGTATGGACCGTCTGAATTTGAATTAGGCACACAGAAATTGCCATTCTTGTTATCTTAAGCATTTTAAAGCTACACTGAAACCAACACAAAAGAAAATAGTCACTCTAATTCTATTTGATTTCTGATTTATTAAACGTTCAAAATTAGTCGTCGAACTTTATAAAATAAAGTATGCCGGTCTTCGCCACATTGACCTTGTTTGATTATCTTGAGTATCGGTGACGTACCTAATCACGAATAAAAGATAGTCAAATTGTATTGTTTTTAACCCCCGACAAAAAAGAGGGGTGTTTAGTATTAAGTAAGTTTTTTATAAGCTTAGGGTGTGTATCTGTGCATCTGTGTATCTGTCTGTGGCCTCGTAGCTCTCAAACTAATGGGCCGATTTTGACGCGGTTTTTGTTTGCTTGAAAGCTGATGTGATCGACATGGTTCTTAGCTATAATTTATGAAGACCTGTTCAGGTTTTTGAAGATTATCAGCTCATTTCCAACTTAAAAAGTACGATTGATTTTAAATTTAGGGTACTGTGACTTCGGCAATATTTTTAAATATGAGCTGATGCTGCAGCATCACGTAGTCTCCGGGATACCCATCTTCTTAGGAACTTATAGCAGATATAGCGTGTTTAGGTTCATAAGGTTGGTCTCAATGAGTAGGTGTTAGGTAGTTTATTATCAAGGCCTCATGATGGAGAATAAAATAATCTCAAAAGTTTGAAATAAAAATTAATTTAAAATTTAAATAACTCCCGAAACAAAAAATGTCTAATAAGTAAAATAATAAAAGTGTCTTTGTCGTTTAAGTAACTAATAATATTTCGTCAGGGGACCGAACTCAGTACCAAGGACGTGAAAATACTTCTTTAGCGGTCCCCCGACCCGACAACGCTTGGGTCAAAATATTACTAGGTACTTAAACGATAAAGACACTTTTGTTTGCGTTTGGATGTTCAATACTTAATCATTTTCCATTTTGACTATTATAGTTGAAAATTAAAGCGCCTCCAATTGATATTACGGACAGTGAGTGACGAGGATCATCAATAAAACGTCGGAATTCCACATTAATGCAATTTCCATTCCTCTCACCCGACGTACCTGTATGCTCATTTAATATACAAATTTTTTGGTTCAGAGTACCATATACGTTGTTTTCTGTGGTTATTTGTATTTTATTTTCTGTCATCATTAAATTACTTTTTATCATTCACATTAATTTATGTTTCGATTTGCCTTTTTTTTCCTTTTTAATACTGCCTGCTTCAATGGATTTCGGTAATAAAAAATTACACAGTGAACTATTTAGATCATAGTCAAGTAAGGCTTGACCAAGATGGGTTTTTCATTCTCGGCTGAGACCGAGAATAGACAAGTCGTATAAAAAGAATGAAAATGCTGTTAACTGTTTAGTACTGTAGGTAGTGTTTAATAAAAACTATGTAACTGGTTTTATAATCAAAGTCAAAATACATAATATTGAGGCATAAAAAAAAATGCGACATTTTTATCCCGCAAAGAGTGTCACATCTTATCGAACAACTGTCCAGATTTACTAACGAGTTGTTCACTTAGTACATTAGTGGATGGCGCTGATAAAAACAGATTTCTTGCTGGCCTAAGCACCTTATAAGATGAGGAAAGCCAAATCTCGAAAATGTTAGCGTCTAGAACCTTGGCTCTCTAAGAAAGCTTGAACTGTTTTCGTCATTGGTCATTGGCTCGTTTACCAGCTCATATCATAAGCTGCCCATAAATTCGATTGATTTGCTGCAGCCATGTTCGACAAATTATCTGAAGATGTACATGTCGTCACACGAGATTTCGATCGCACATTTCCATTCCCTTCCGTACAAAGTTACACCTCGGTCATGGCCGAGAATTTCAGCGATTTTTTGCCAAGAACCGAGACAGATTTCCCGGTTGGACATATGGCCGCAAATGCCGAGACCGAGAACTCGGCCTAGCCTTATCGTCAAGTAATCCAGAAACTTATTTATTGAACAAAAACAAACAAACACGCGTCGGCCGTTATTCCCGAAGATGTAGGCAGATTTGCAACTAGGCCTCCCGATTTTGGCCATGTATGTTCCGTCCGATGAGAATATTATTAGAGGCGAGCTTATCACAATGTCGGGCACAATTTCCAGACTTCGGGCTAATAATAAGATTAAAATTCCCTATACCACTTTGCCCGACCCGGGATTCAAAGCCGAGACCTCAGAGCAGAAAAGATATCGCTCACGCAATACAACTACGCCACCACACGTCTTCATCAGTAATTTCTTACAAAAATAATTTAAACTCAAAATTAAACTCAAATATTTATGATTCTCATTTTCAGCTCCAAAATTATAAAACCACAGACCATTGGGGTAGCTCGTAAAGTTAACAAGAAATGTAATCAGGGCCGTAATTATCTCCAGTTCTCCATCTAAACCACACACAGTATGAGCACTTGGCAGGCAAAATGCAGTTGTCTATGTCAGGGCCGGTACTTCTGGGATTTAGCTAATTTATGCGCCTGGATTCTCTCTTTGCACCGAAATGTTCGTGTGGTGAAGCAAAATACCCGCGCATTTTAAAGTGGAACTTTAACGTTCCAAAGGGTATTATGGCGAGTGGAGTTTAATGAGAGAGCTCTTATATTGTTGTTTAAATATCATAGTTTGTTTGTACACTGGAAAGTTCTGGGAAGATTCAACTTGCCTAGTCTAAACAAGCTGGCGAGAGTTATTAAGCGTACGTACGAAATTTTCTCCGAATAAGGTAAGTTTAAATAACTTGCAAAATACGAATTGCCAGTGCAACAATTACAAACATAACAGCTGTTGGGAGCTTGGAGAAACTGTCTACAATTTTGGGCGATGTAACGAGTTGAAAATAGTAAAAAAAATCTATGTAATTTTTGTTTTCTTCAAGACATCTACAAAAAATGGAATCAGTTTCTTTTGTAAATTCGTTGTTTATAATTCCAGGAGTGCAAAAGCACAAGTAACACATACCTGTACAAGACCAAATCCATTCTAAATCCCACATAACACTAATACATGCCGACATTTAACACGTATTACCCAGCATCCATAACCAACTTCATTGTATCCCTAATTAATAATTCAACAGCATTAAGTCAAGGCACATCTGTCGGGATCGAACGAGAACACTCGCCAAATCCTACTTGCGATGTGTTTAACTATTCACCTCGGTGTTTCATCCTCTCTAAATTAGAACAGTGATTTCGCATAAATGAGTGGTTTTCTTTAAATATTTACGTTGGGATCGATGGAACTGCTGATTGCATGTCCACGTCCACAGGGCGGATTATAGGACCCTCACGTGGGGAGACGACTTTCCTGAAGCTATAAAAAATAAGCGTGTCTGTGTACACTCTGTTATTGGAATGGACGTCAATAGTGGTGTAGCTAATGGATTGGTTGTGACTGCGGTTGTAATTATTGATTTTCAAAAAGTAAATATCATTGGTCGTAATTCTCTATTTTAATTTTAGAATGTGTAAAATTACTTAGACGTTTGGGAGCGCAAAGGAAGCTATTTCCTCCCTATCATAAATTTAGAAGTTCAAAATTACATCAAAATGGCGGCGTTTAAACCATAATTACCGTACCCATTTGCGGTATAAAAAAGTAAAAATACAAAATGCCACTTATCCAGAATTCAGAACAAAGGAAGGGTTGGAAAAAATATTTAATCTCCAAAACGAAAACGCCACTTTTATTTACCTGCGAGTGAAGAATAAATTTCGAAAGGAAACAGGCGCAAGGTCGGAGTGTTTTTTACGGCGCCATATTTTTTGTACCATTCCCTTTTACGTTTTGTGTAAATCAATGAAAGTTTTTTCATAGTTTTGAGGACTTTCAATGACCGAAGTTTGCAGGTCAGTTTTAATACAGTTGTTTTGATGACTTTGGCTGAAATTTATTTTCAAATCTCTCTGCGACGTCACACGTAGTTTATTTTGTCTCACCTATAGTCTCGGTTTACGACTTTCATTAAAATTTTCGTAGGCAAGTTTCGTGTAGTTATAAATTATAGTATAATAAAAAAAAGGATAAATATCCTTTTTTTATATTCATTTATTTTTGCCATGTTTTTCTATTTCATATTCAGATTAAGTTTTAATAGTTTCAGCTATTACATTTAATGGATCTAATAACTGTCCATTTTGCTAAACCAATTGATGGTTATTACAATAAAAACAAACTCATTTAATTCGCTCGATTAACAAAACAGGAAACTTTTCCCTAAAACACACACAACTCCCAAAAAACAACCCGTCCATTAACCTCATGGAATACAAACACTGAACAAGTAAGAACAAATACAATATTTTACTCAATTACGCAACAACACGTATTGAGTAAGTAAACGTTATCGAGCAGAAGAAACAAACACAATTTCCGGTCACCGCATGGTCGGCGGTGATGGCCGACCTGTTTAGGCGACAGGGGCCGCCTACCTTACCCCCAAGTTAAGGATAGTTTTCGCATGCTACCGTCACATGGGTGTAAGTTGTAAAATTTATTCACTTTTCATTCTTTCTACTTTTCTGTTATACAATAGTTTTTGTAGTAACGAAACGGCCAAGCTACATATTGAGACTAAGGTGTACAGTTTGTGAAGTTAGGGCTTGTAGAGTTAGACGCTTGACTCTGAGATCTTGGGGCTAGGATGTGAAAATAAAACACGATGCGTCTCCGCTTCGTTTTATTGTGATTGGTTGACTGTCTGACGTATCGGTATTTTGATGTTTGTGATTGATCGAGAGACCGACACGTCAGTCTCTCCACCAATCACAATAAAACGAAACGGAGACGCATCCTGTTTTTTTTTCACATCCTAGCCCCACTGAACGTTTTGACAGTTTACATGAAAATGTTTTTGGTGAGATATCACTTCCTTTTTTTATATAGATGCTGGTGGTAGGTCTCTCATATGTAAGAATCCGTTTGGGAAGGTACCACCGCAATGTCTATTCCTACCGCCAAGCAGCAGTGTGCATACACTGTTGCACATGCAGAGTGACTGTAATACTACTAGGATGTTACCTAACAGGAACATGAAAAACGACTTCCATGTACGATTTAATATAGCATCGATGAAGAGTCCTATCTATCATTCCTTATCTTTTTCATCTAGGTATGGGCAAAGTGCCTCGGTGACTTAGTTGTATTGCGTACGTGGTTCAATACCACTCTGAGGTCTGAACCCGGATCCGGCAGTGATATTGGATTTTTCTACTCAGTGCCAGCTCGGAGTCTGGGTTTGTTCCCGATATGGCGATACGCTCACCTCCTATCTCGTCGTGGAACGGAACAGGCGAAAAGTGTGTGCTCTGGTTAAGCCAGGAGGCTCAAACAGGTCGGAACCCGTTCAGAGATAGAAGACGTATCTGTGGATTAGTGACTATAGTAACTGCGATCGATATGTTCTTATTGTAACACAAACAGTATGAGCAAATGTTTACATACGTTGAAATAATTACAAATGGTTGAAGACAACCAAACCAATATTGCTACATCAATTTCCTACAATAGAAGATAGCCTACAGCCTCGATTGACATATATCCAATTACTGGCGTGATGTCAGTCTAGATATGACTGGAGGCGGAGTGTATCGTGTCGTGTACAACACTATCCGTACAACCAGGCATGTTCTAAAGCCGTAGAAGCATAGATTGGTGAATTTATCAAAACGTAGCTAGATATACAGTGAATTACGTTAAAGACCAAAAGACATGTTTTTTGTAGAGATAATTTGAAAATTTACGTACAAAAATATGATGGACATTTCCCCATACTATATAGATTAAGAGTAATGTCGACGCATTTGTAAATGTAAATTTATCCGTGCGGAAATTCCAAAAGCATATAAAAAATGCACGTCAGCTTGAAAATGCAGGAAATCTTACAGCGTAGCCTTACAAAATATTCCGTGAATAATGGTCTACATATTTTACATCTGAAATTTCGTTCGCGTGCAAAAACATTTCGAAATTGTAAAATTCACAATATTGTTGGAGGTAAAAAAATGTGGGCCACGGTCGAATACAAATAAGAATTAGATAATTATAGTTTTCCCAATTATATGGAGATTAAAGGCGTCCAACGAGCGGTTGGCGAAATTAAATAGCGAATAATGAACATAAACTTGGAAACAAAATGTTTCAAAGCGCTAATGAGCTGGCGAGGCGGATGGCTGTGATGGAATTGTATGCGCTTTATTACGTTGTGCAAAAGCTAAGTCCTGCAGCCGATCCGATTCTAATCATAATGACTCATTTCCTAATAAAAAAAATGAAGCTTGGAGATCGAATGGAAGCTGCGAAATAGAAAGAATATTTTCAATATGTTAATACTGTACTAAATAATTCTTCATAGAAAATTTTAATCACTGAAAGATAGCTGATAAATAAACAGTCAAAATTACTGGCTAGCTACTATCTAGGAGCTTATTAGCAGTTCATTTTATTTGACTGCAGCTAGTACTTATTCCCAATCGAATGGGAAGATTCGAATAGAAGTAAAAAGTGTTCAGTCATCTAGTTTGCCACAATAGCGGTAGCCGTAAACCGAACTTGCTCACTTTATTTGATGTACTTTGACGAAAATTCGTGCAAATGATTAAAATCAAATAGAATATCAATTCACATTCACTTGTATAGAAAGAAACATTTTGTAACCTATGTTATTATTATTATGACCGCCTCGGTGGCGTAGTTGTATTATGGTACGACTGCAATGCTGAGGTCTCAGGTTCGATCCCCGGGTCGGACAGTGAAATTGGATTTTTCTACTCAGTACCAGCCTGAAGTCTGAAATTTGTGCCTGATATGACGATGGGCTCGCCCCCTATAACATCATGGGACCGAATACGCACGGCGAAAAGCGGGTGCACTAGATGCGCTTCTGCATACCCCTTCAGGGATAAAAGGCGTGAGTGAGTGTGTGTATGTATAAAGCTTTGATGTTCGATGGCAAGAGAAGTTGTCAAATAAGAGTGATATCACACTGTGATGTCATCGATTATCCTCGGACGTAACGCTGCGTGCGAGCGAAAGAGATAGTGCGATATCCCCGCCAAGTCCCCACTTTAGCTCACGACAATATTTCAGAATAACTGCTATATTTTTCAACTAATTTTGATGCTGATTTCACAAAATAATTTATACTTTTGTATTATTTTCTGTTACTAATAAAATCATTTACAAAATCAAACATAGGAAACTACCCTATTCTTTGAATGTAACACAATTTATGACAAAAAAAACGTAATCATTCCTTTGAGTGATTGAAAAAGGGAAATAAAATTAATTTTCGAGAACGCTATGTAATTAAATAGGGTTTAAAAATGGAATAAGGATGTAAATAAAATGTTACGACACTTTTTACTATTTGAGGAAGGTAATAAAAAATAGAAGGTTTATGCAACAAAATCTGAAGAGTTAAGCGTAGCTGTCACTTCTAGACCCATAATTTCTATGTAAAAGTGCTAGTTGACCTATTAATATAATAATTATGGACTTATAATAGAGCTCCCCTATGTAATTATATAATTTTGTGCGACTAGCGAACGTGAAGGAAAGAAAAGTTAATTATTCTTTTTAATTTACAAAATACGAAATAAGTTTTTCTTTAGCGGTTAGCCTTAATAAACAATGAGTTCACTAATCAGTAAGATACTTTTCCCGTATGTGGTACTAAATTTTAATATACAAAACCTATTTAGCTTTGTCACTGATTAAATATAGTCAACAATTATTCAATAATTATTAGGACATTGTAGGAAATACTGGCTACACTGTTCTTCTAACTGAAACACAACAGTGCATGCACACTGCTGCTTGGCGGTAGAAATAGACATTGCGGTGATACCCACCCACACGGACTCTTACATATGAGAGACTTACCACCAGCATTGTGTGTATTTATGTGTGTATTTTTTATCAATTATCGTTCGCTTTAATGGTTAAGGAAAATATCGAGAGGCAATATACGTACTTGAGTATTCTTCATAAGAATTTCGAGGGTACGTGAAGTTTGCCAACCCGCAATGGGCCAGCGTGGTGGATGGACTAAGACCTGACGCCTCTCAATAATAGAGGAGGTCCGTGCTCGGCAGTATATAATATAAGGCTGGTATTATTGTTTTTATTAATAGTACCTCGCACGGAACCCAGAGTACGTGATAAGGAAAGTGGAAGAACAAGATTAAGATAATATAAGCATTTCACCTCTTTCATAAGAAGTCCAAAACATGCAAATCTTTTGAAATCATTCACCATAACATTCAAATTCAAACTACATATGAAATTCGGTAACATCCACGAAAATTCACGGGTAGAAGAATACAAGTAAAAGTACAATAGATACCGGGCGCCAACACTTTCGAGTTATAAAAGAACTGGCTGACAGCACATTTTTCATACTCGTTTGTATGTCTTGGCCCTTGAAAAAGGCTCAAATATTTTTTCTCATTTTGGGACAAACGCTGGAGTTTTTACAGGCTACGAGTAAGTATAATTGTGAAGTAATTAGATGCCTAAACAAGTCTTGGTGATCTCGAGACATGATGGAAATACGAGAGATTTAGCGTAATATATAATTGTTAATATCACCGAAATCGTTAGTGAAAAAATTATGGCATCACAACGTTTTTTTACATTATGACGTGATGGACCGTCGAGCGATTAAGTAATATGATTGTAAGTAAATCATATTTTGGTACACTATCGCCTAATGAAAATAAAGCTATTTCGTCCCTTCGAAGATGAACATTCAAGATAATGTTTAATTTTGTTACCTGCACTAAATCACCATGGATGCCGCCTACTGCAGCAATGGTCAGGAGACAAACGTAAGGTACCAGGTCTTCACGAGGTCTATGCAACTCCAATTCATAAGTTCTCCCGATGTCTCCATAGTAAGTCCTGTTGCAACCTACGGCAAAGAGAAGAAACATTCTTAACAAATAATCAGAATATAGTAGTATAAATCATCATGTAAATGAAAATAACATTCATAATAATACTAAATGCTATAAAAATCAAAAAAAGTAAGAGAATTTCCAAACAAAAAAGATCTCTCGCTCAGTTATGCACAAATGATATGACACGGAATGAAATAACTGCAAATAGTTTCCACATCTATAACCACGCTTCAATACTTTTCCATTTATAAAAGGAGTATTCACCCAAGAGATTGATATTATAGAAGCAAGGAACGTAAAAGTCCGCCAGTCTTAAAACCCTTCTCTCCTTACTTTATAGCCCTTTATGCACATAAAATACATAATATCTTATCCTTAAACAAAGTTGAATACACCCCACGGTATATCTATTTTGCACATGAAATAAGAAAAATGTTTACCTTCCTTCGTAGCAAACGACTTGTAAGTTAGACAAAGCAAAGTTGTAGCGTAAGTCGTGACGGCAAGTTCTGACTTCTGTACTGTAGTTGAGGGAAACTTGTCAGTCTCGCAACGACAGTGCTTTCAACTTGATTGCCCAAACAATGATTGTACATGTATATATTCCATTTTGTGGACTCACTTTGCACTTTGGCATAGATAGCTCATTAAGAAAAGAACGCGTTTTATTTTTTAAATACTTAGAAATTTGGCATCATTTGTAGCCTTATAATAATTAAGAGTTGAAGTTAATATAAAATTCTAGCCACAGGTCAGAGTTCTTAGCCAAGATCTTTCTACAATCGTCAACTCTTACGTTATTAATGGGAATGCCTCTGAATAGGAATTTATATTCTACACATGAAATATTTCATACGAGATAATATCACAAGAATAGGATTGAATCCAGACGAATTTAATCACGTTCGTGACGTCACTGGAAAATCTAATCCTGGGAAGGCATAAAACGATTGCAAACCAAACATACCTCCGCAGAAACTAATAACTCACGAAATTGCTTACTTTGAATATGAGGTTAAACCGTTTGGCATTAAACGGTATTAAGGCCTTCGCAGAAGTGAGTACACAGATATTCATGTAATTTGTCTGACATTGAAATGAAAGGGTGATGACGTCAAGAGATTTACTTTATATACTGAAAACAATGTGATGAGTAAGCGCTAGCTTAAGCCTTTACGACGTGCTACAATTTGTACTTTACTAATTGAAATTGTCCAATTAGTAATTGAGAAACGTATCGCTTATTATAATACATTGATTTTGCTCCCTTTAAATGTGTCTTTAGTTATATAAGTGACCATTTGTAATAATAATTATTAATTGAATGTATCTTGACATATCATAAGTGCAACTATGTTCGCCTACGTGATGAATAAAGTATTTTATTTATTTTATTTATTTAATATTATCTTGATGTGATTTAGAATTAGACTGCCTCGGTGGCGTAGTTGTATTACAGTACGACTGCAAAGCTGGGGTCTCGGGTTCGATCCCCGGGTCGGGAAAAGTGATATTGAGTTTTTCTATTCAGTATCAGCCCGGAGTCTGAAATTTGTGCCCGATATGGCGATAGGCTCGCCCCCTATCACATCATGGGACGGAATAACGGCGAAAAGTGGGTGCATTAGTTGCGCCTCTGCCTACCCCTTCGGGGATAACAGGCGTGAGTGTGTGTGTGTGTGTGATTTAGAATTCGATCTTAATGTTATCAGTAAGGTGTTTTTTTTTTTTTTTAAATGCCATCTTCGGCGCATTAGGGACGGCTGCGGGCTTCCTCCGACTCACGTCTAAGTTGTCGTCCGCAACCGCCCCTGCATCAGTAAGGTGTGCTGTAGCTCGTAAAGTTTATTATTTACCTTTCTTTTGGAACTTTCACCTAGTTTCATTAACAGTTTGTTTTTGTAAATTATTGCACTATGACAAGTTCTTACGTTTGGTAGTAGGTAACTTGCATAAAGTGGACGATAGCCTAGTTGGGATTGGAACGGTGTGCCGAGACAATGTCCGGAGGTTCGAAACCCAAGGCACACACCTCTGACTTTTCGAAGTTACGTGTGTATTGTTTATCAATTATCGTTCGCTTTAATGGTGAAGGAAAAGATCGTGAGGAAACCTGCATACCTAAGAAGCTCTTTATAAGAATTTTGAAGGTATGTGTAGTCTGCCAACCTGCCTACGTCAGCGTGGTGTACAGGGACCTAAGCCCTCTTAATAGTAGAGGAGAACCGTGTTCAGCGGTGAGCAGCATATAATACAGGGCTGCTATGATATGGTAATACTATGAGTGCAAATATATTGCAGAAGTTGAAGTTCCTAGCGACACGACAATAATATTCACGGAATAGTGTCTATTCAGAGTTTGAGGAAACCTGTCCAATGTCCATAAACCCTCCTCTTTATACTTGAAAATCCTGTAAGATATCTTCCTTATTATGTAATTTTGCCACACCAAAGCGTCTGTGGAGGGCAAAATATTAAAGAAGTTTGCCACAGGTAAAACCATTACAACAAACCGGAGATATATTACCTATTAGCATAAAAAAACGCTAGAGTGTGTGAGGTAAGTGAGGAGCGCGTTAATATTATATTGTTCCATATCATCTGAATTTCATGAATTAAATCTTAGTTCCAGTAAAAGTTGAAGATGAAAAACAAAAGAAGAATGGAGTATTTTAAATGAAATTTCTTCATACATTTAAAGAAACAAAACGGTCAGCCTTGTGTAATTTTGTGCCCTGTGGTCTGGGGGCATCTAAAGAATTTCGCCACGGCATCCCCTCCCTGTCGTAAGAGGCGACTAAACGGGATTGGCGAGAGTCGCGGTGTGAGCAGTGGGGGTTCAGCTCGCTCAACTACTCCAATGTAAGCGACTACGAGGTGGACGACAATGCATGTGGTCGGTGTCGTGCAGTTGTAGACGTAAAAGCGCGCTTTAGAGTTCGGAGGCTTCTCAGCCTCCGCATTTAGAGAGGATACACAATGCGGCATCGCGCAGGGGCGGTTCCGTGCAGCTATCTTTGTGTAATAAAATACCCCGGGGCCGTCCCTTAGACGCCGAAGAAGACCACCGCTGGTTTTGGTTGGTATGCTGGGTGTACACAGTGTTAGGTTAGATTAGATGCTCGCTCGGATGAAGCTATACTCCCGAGTATCGACATTGGGCCTTAAGACTGTGTAAAACCAACATAACCGTTTCAATCCCCCCCCGCCCCCCTCCCCCGAGGTAGTAGCGATAACGCGTTTTTTCCCCGCGATAAAAAAAGCCTTGTGTAATTTTAAGACAAAAAGGCACGGCAACCAACAAACATCTTTTTGGGTTGTTTGGAAGAGATAGCTTTTAGCGAGAAGGCGGCCTTTTGTCGCGTGATTGATAATTACAAATCTATTTGTAAATTTTTTTTTTTCAGTGTAACGTGGTATTGTACATAAAGATTTTTCATTCATTCAATCTTCGGCAATCACATAACCCATAGTCGACATTATTGTCTCCATTCATTTTGACATTTAAATTAAACTTCAAAGTGACATCAAATTAAAGCTAGCTAGGAACAAAACCATTTTATTAACATAAAGGTTAACAAACAAGTAATATATTATTAGGTTGTGTCTTGCTTTTATATTATAATTAATTATCTTGAGTGCAAAATCAGCTGATTATAATGACTTGAACTCAACAATTCGAACAATCCCAAACAACTACAGAACAACGTCGCTTTGACGAAACTAAATAAATTATTCAAAATTTTCTTCCACTAAGACCTTTGTCAAATATAAATGATGCTTAAATTTGTACTTAAAACGGGACTTTACGAATGAATTCTAATTTGTTATATAACACCTATTTTTACTTATTGATGTACAAGAAATAATTTGGTTATTGATGTATAAGAAATAATAGCTGTTCAGTAAATTCTTTTTATTCAAATGTAGTGATATTATGATAATGATAAATTAATATAATAATGGAAGGAACCAATATTTCATTGTTGTAAAATGGGAAAACAGGACCAACACCGTTTTTACACGACAAACCCTCAATTTGTTCGGAGACTATACAAATTTGTATTTGTACACGCGCAATCGTTCGAACGTGCTCATTACGCTTCCCATATGCCGTGTCACGAATTTTAACCATAAACTCGGAGTAGCTTTATTGCTCTTTAAAAGGAAATTGTCAAATAATACGCTGATAAATACGAAAAGGTTTCCATTTAACTTGGTTTGATTTCATTAATGTAGCAGTTTTAGTTTTACAATGGATCCTATCTCATGTGGGAATCGAGGGTAATGAGGTAGTCGGTAAATTAGCAAAAGAAGCCGGGTCAGATGGAGTACCTTTCAGCTGTTTACCTTCGCATATAGAACTTCTTCCTTTAATTAAAGGTAGATGTATAGAATCGTGGTCAGATTATTTTGACCAAAGATCCTTGACGAAGGCATTTGGTATAAAGTAATCCAACCAACATTACCCCATTCTCCTTTGGTTCGGGGTCAGTGGGATTAGTCGCCATGAAGTTGTCACGGCTTTGAGGCTTCGATCTGGTCATATCCCATTAAATAGCTTCGCTTTTATTATGCGTAAAATAAATTCGCGTATTTGTTCGGAATGCGGAGTAGTGGAATATGTTTATCACATTTTATTTGAATGTAGCCGCTCTAAGGCCCAAAGACGTCAAGCTTTTAGTTACAATAATTGTAATTTATGTTTTTATAATAACACTAGTATCGCTCGCGGCTCCGCCCGCGTGATCAAAGCCTCAAGATCAAAGTAGCCTATAGCACTCAGGAGTAAAGTAGCTTCCTATTAGTGAAAGAATTTTCAAAATCGGTTCAGTAGTTCCTGAGATTAGCGCGTTTAAACAAACAAACAAGCAAACTCTTCAGCTTTATAATATTAGTATAGATTTTGGCCACTCCATTGTCGGACAAGGGTAGAATACTTTACAAATTAATACTTTCGGGTTTAGGAACTATTGCGGGAGCATTAAGTCCCATAATACTCTGATGTTGTTCTGTAGATTCGTAAGTTTTTGTATTCAATAATGAGGGTGAAGTTTTCATTAATGAAAGACCCCCTAAAGATATAAAGAGAAAACAATAAATCTCTCAAGGCTCGCGACGGACACCGGTGTCCGTGCATATAGGGTTTTTCCATATATCTATATATACATATAAGCGGGGCTTGACGGGTTAATGTACCACGTTCCTGAAATGAATTCCAAATGGATTTTTTTTGGTGACTAGCATGTATTTTATTTACTGATTGACGAGACCAGCAAACCGCTCATCTAATGTCGAGCTCCACCCCTGAGCATAAACAACATAGCAACATCATAATCCAAAGTTGACTTACAAAGTTTAAGGGTTGCGAGCGCCTTCTGCACTCACCTAAAAGGCCGGTGTTCTTCTATAAGCCGACCCTCGTCAGGCTAACAAGAGTGTAGTCAGGGACAAAAAAATAACCAGGCTGGAAAGCCCGAGTGCGGGCTTGAGGACTGTCGCGGCAGTGCGACCTGTCTTCTTAAGGTGGCTAGACAGGCGCCACGGTGCGCCGACTTTTCGTCTGACACAGATGCTGTCGGGCCACGGGTGTTTCGGCTCGTTTCTGTGTCGGATCGGAAAGGAGGAGTCCGCCGTGTGCCATCATTGTGGCAACGGTCGCGAGGACACAGTCCAACACACTCTCGAGGAGTGCCCAGCCTGGGACCTACAACGCAGCGCTCTTAGAGCAGTCGTCGGAGGGGACCTCTCGCTGCCAGCCGTGGTGTCCGCCATGGTCGGCGGCTGGAGGTCATGGCGCGCGATGGCCTCCTTCTGCGAGTGCATCATCTCGCGGAAGGAGAGCGCCGAGCGGGATCGTGAGCAGAGCGATCCCGCCCGCAGCCAGAGGAGACGAAGGAGGCGTCGGGTGGACGACTGACCGGCGCCTCGTGCCCTGTGGTCTGGGGGCATCTAAAGAATTTCGCCACGGCATCCCCTGCCTGTCGTAAGAGGCGACTAAATGGGATAAGTGATGTCCCGTCCCGGCAATGGAGCCTCGCGCCCCGCTCCCGTGCGTAGTGGCTTATCCGACTAGCGAGCGATCAGCTGATCTTGCGTCATCGTCTGCCACGAAACAAGCGCTGTTTAAAGCAATTAAACCCAGCGACGACGGGTTTCAAATCGTAGGCGTTAAAAAAACCGCGAAAGCAGGCGTTGTACTTCGCGTCGCGAATGAAAATCAAATTAAAAAATTGCAGTCGGTTGAGGCAATCAAATCAGCCGGTCTACGTTTGGAAAAACCTAGAGGTCGTCGTCCGCGTATTTTGATTAAAGATGTGCCATCTTCAATGGACGATAAACCGTTTTTAACCGCGTTATACAGGCAAAATATAAAAGATGAGATGCCAATTAAGGAGGATGATTTCATCAAATTAGTTAAGATTGTTCGGAGACGTACCTTGGATCACGGGCGTAAATGGATAGGCGTAGAAATAGACGCAGAAATACGGAAACATCTAGTTGCGACCAAAGACAAATTATTTATAGATTGGGCAACTTGTCGATTTATCGATGACGTTGAGATAGTCCGCTGCCTTAATTGTCAACAATACGGGCATGTGCATAAGTTCTGCACTATCAAGACACCAACTTGTGCCGTATGTGCCGAAGCGCATGAAACCAAGGCTTGCCCAAACAGAGAAAATCGTGATTTTAAAGCCGTATGCGCAACTTGCAAACGCTTTAAGAAACCTCACGATCATCGTTGTGGATCTCAGGATTGTCCATCGTATAAACACAAGTTAGAAACTCTCATTCTCTCAACTCATTATTAAATAAATTTAAAATGGATAACTTTACTATAGGACAGTTAAATCTCCATAATGATAGGGTGGCGACGTCGGAGCTAGATACGTTAGTCCGCGAATATAAACTCGACGTTATACTTGTACAGGAGCAATACCAACACGCTCAACTTCGTAGCAGGGTCGTACAGCTTGACAGCAACTCACGAGCTGGCATTTATATATCGAGTTCAAATTTTACTATTACCTCAGTGCGTAATCTTATGACGTCACACTGTGCAGTCGCGGAGGTTTCAAATCCGAGCTGTAAGGTTTATGTTGTGAGCTGCTATTTCCAATACTCAGACCCCGTAGGACCACACATTCACCATCTCCGCCATGTCTTACGGTCGCTTGCAGGCCGTAAAGTCATTATAGGTGCTGACGTTAACGCGTCATCTACTCTCTGGTATGGCAAATATCGTTCCACTGATACCGATCGGCGTTGCGCTGTCGAAGATTTCATCGCAGAGATGAATCTTATTATCCACAATACCCCCGAAGCACCACCAACGTACTGCAGCCCTACGGGCGAGTCTTCTATTGACGTCACACTTTCTAGTGGAGATGTTCGACTTGATAGATGGCGCGTCCTACCGGATGCGTCATGTAGTGACCATCGCCTGATTGTGTACGAATTCTTGCCTAGATTGACGCAAGGTATATATAACAACTTCGATTTTAGATATAAAACTAAAGGGGCAAACTGGGACTTTTTCAGCTCTTTATTTGCTAAACATGCCACGGACTTCACTCGCAATGATCTCTCACCTGAAACGTGTGCCGAAATTATGTCGGACACTTTCACATACTGTGCGGATGTTACTATCGGCCGAGGTTCCATCACTAACACTCGTAGATGTGATTGGTGGAATGATTATCTAGTCCATCTGCGGCGAACTTTTCGCAGGGCGCGCAGGAGATTTAATAAGCTTAAAAAGCGTCGTGACACTGGTGAAGTATTTACATCTGCTTTTAATGCACTTAAAATTGCCAGGTCACATTATAGAGCAGCAGTACAACAATCAAAAGGTAATTTATTGCGTAAAATTGCCGCGCGTTTGGATAAAGAGGGCCCATGGTCTCCTTTATATCATGAGTTTAAAGCAAATAAGTCAATTCATCTGGCTTACATTGATAACATTAAAATTAATAATAGCTATACAACTGGTATTGAGGAGACCACGGAAGCTCTATTAAATTCTCTAATACCCGATGACACTGTTAACGACAGCGAGTATCACAATCAAATTAGAATGTGGGCCGCGGAAATGCCAAACTCTCCTGTCTCAAACCTCGTAACGTTTGATGAATTTATTAGCATCGTTAGATCTTTACCGCTAAACAAAGCCTCCGGTGAGGATAAAGTATCCAACAAGATGATTAAAGAAGCGTGTAAATCAGCCGGTGAGGCGTTACTGACTGTTTTTAACCGATGTATTGCTGAAGGCATATTTCCGCGAATATGGCGTTCCGGTTTCATTCGAATAATACCTAAAAGTGGCGATAAGTCTCCCGAGGACCCCAAGTCATATAGACCTATAACGCTATTACCGTCTCTAGGTAAACTTTTAGAACGTCTTATCGTCCCTCGTCTGTTACCGGGCGGACCAGTTTTCCACGAAAATCAATTCGGTTTTACAATAGGTAGATCGACTACTGACGCGGCTATATCGGTTAGAAGAACGGTGAGTACTTCGGAACATAAATATGTACTCGGTATCTTCCTAGACATCTCTGGTGCCTTCGATAATGCTTGGTGGCCTATGATACTTCTCAAGTTAAAAATACGAGGTTGCTATAGGAATATATATTCCCTTATTTACACATACTTCTCGTACGGAACAACCAAACTGAAACTTGGCCACCACGCCGTGTCGAAGCCGCTGACGATGGGATGCCCACAAGGTTCGGTTGTAGGTCCTTACTTATGGAATTTGGGCTTCGATGATTTTCTTTCGATTCCTTTACCTGTGGGGTGCACTTTGACCGGATATGCGGATGACGGATTATTACTCATAGAGTCAAATAGTAGATCGGGGCTAGAAAGTTTGGCGGAGACGTCTTTACAATTGATATCTGAATGGGGTGTAAGAAACCGCCTTACCTTTGCACCGCAGAAAACGTTCCAACTGCTTTTAAAGGGAATATTAAAATCACCGCCACGAATTAAATTTAATAATATCACTGTCAAGAGAAAAGAATCGGTTTGTTATTTAGGGTTAATCTTAGAGAGAAATTTTTCTTTTGTGGAACACATAAGAAACGTTGGAGAAAAATCAAAAAGGAACTTTTACGCTTTGACAAGGATATCGACTTCTACGTGGGGACTATCTTTCACTACACTCAAAGTCATTTATGGAGCGACTTACTTAGCATGTATTACATACGGATCACCTGTATGGGCCGATAGGGCTACTATCGGTGCTGTGCGCAGAAAACTGCTCCAGAGTCAACGTCTGGCGTTGATATTCTTGTGTAAGGCGTATAGAACTGTTAGTACGGAAGCTTTGCCTGTCCTTGCGGGCGTACTCCCAGTCGATTTGGAGGTACAGCGTCGTGCCGCTATGTATTACTCCACTAGAGAGGATATGGACAAACGGTTTCTGACGTCGCGTGAGCTCTTAAGAACCAACAGATTATTTAAACCGCACACTGATGTACACAATGAGCTTTTAAACGAATGGCAATATAGATGGGACGTATCCTCGAAAGGGCGTCATTTATATAAATACTTTCCATGCGTTCGCGATCGCCTAAATAAAACTTGGCTAGAAATAGATCATTGTGTATCGCAATTTCTTACCGGTCACGGTAGTTTTAAGGGCAAACTATTTTCATTTAGGCTGGTTGACTCTCCTGTGTGCCCATGCTCTACACCTGGTTACGTGTATGAACAGTCTGCGCATCACGTACTTTGGGAGTGTGGTCTTTGGCATGATGAGCGCAACATCATGCTGGATAGTATGCAAGTAACATCTGGGGTTGTATACTACATGGACCTTGTAGAGACTAGACGGAATTTCCGTGCTTTCCGGCGTTTTTGCCATACCTATTATTGGAATCAAATTTGACAGCTCAAATGATAGGACCCTTTCATTGAATTTTTATCCGTGGTGCTTTACAACTGGCTTTTCTAGTTGTAAACGTCTCTAAACTTGAGGTTAAAATACCTCCTTAGTTCATTATTTTTGTCTGCCGCTTTGCTATGGAGGGAAGTGGACAATTAATATTTCCAACTCCTCCCTATCTTTCTTTTTGATTAATTTCGTTGCGGGTTACAGACATATTAGTGTTCCCTGAGACTCGCCGAGCTTCACCGCTCGGTGTCATAAAATGCGTGCCATTGCCGATCCTGGCTTACAGGAGTTGCAGCGGCGGGTGTGAGGGCGGGATAGTCTCTAAATGGGATAAGTGAGAGTCGCGGGGTGAGCAGTGGGGGTCTGCTCGCTCAACTACTCCAACGTAAGCGACTACGAGGTAGACGACAATGCATGTGGTCGGTCTCCTGCAGTCGTAGACGCAAAAGCGTGCTTTTGAGTTCGGAGGCTTCTCAGCCTCCTCATATAGAGAGGGGCCGCAATGCGGCATTGCGCAGGGGCGGTTCCGTGCAGCCATCTTCGTGCAACAAGATACCCCGGGGCCGTCCCGTACGCGCCGAAGAAGGCCACCGCGGGTTTTGGTTGGTATGCCAGTGAAGGGGGTACATAGTGTTAGGGACTCGGCCCAATGCTCGCTCGGATGATGCTATACTCCCGAGTGACGATATTGGGCCGTAAGACTGTGTGAAACCAACATAACCGTCCCACTCACCCCCCAGTGGTGGTAGCGATAACGCGTTATTCCCCGCGATAAAAAAAAAAAAAAAAAGGGACAAAAAAATTAATTAACACTGCACTGCGCTTGTCACCTCTAACCATACTTGTTGAAAGTTCAAACCAGAACACAACAGTGTTTGCAACTGTTAACAAACACGGGTAAAGCCGACAACTACGACTTGCATATGTGAAAGTTGATTGTAGATACTACTTAATCTAATCCTTCTATGTTCATGTTGTGGGGCTCCTTTTTCCGCACTTAGCCCGTAAAATGTCGGGCCGTTGTGCGTGATGTGCCAGCTATCTAATCCTTCTATTTACTTATTATGATTATTATTATTATAAACTGCCTCGGTGGCGTATTTGTATTACGGTACGACTGCAATGCTGAGGTCTTGGTTCAGTCCCCGGGTCGGGCAGTGATGTTGAGTTTGTCTATTCAGTATCAGCCCGGGGTCTGGAATTTGTCCCCGATATGGCGATAGGCTCGCCCCCTATCACATCATGCGACGTAATAACGGCGAAAAGTGAGTGCACTAATTGCGCCTCTGCCTACCCCTTCGAGGATAAAAAGGCGTTAGTGTGTGTGTATTAATATGAGTCAGTGGGTGCATTAGTTGCGCCTCTGCCTACCCTTTCGAGTACAAAAAGGCGTTAGTGTGTGTATTATTATGTATCTTTACACTTTATATCTCAGAATGACAAGCACAGTAGAGTGCCAGGAAAAAACATTGAAGTTCTAAGTTCTGTATCGTATTGCAACTGTTTGTACTATCCTATCGCTTACCATTAGGTGAGCAACATGCTCGTTTTCTAAATTTCTAAATTTCAATATCTGGGTTCTAAACACGAGAGAACCCTGCGCTCTGCCGGTAACCTTCTTCTCCAATGTCCTTCTCACAATTCAGACTTCATCCACTCCTCCTTCACTGTCCAATCTATTCTACTTTGGAATACGCTCCCCTCAGAAATCAGGGCTTCGACAAACAGGTTCACTTTCAAATTAAAAGTTCGGATGCTTTTCGCCAATAGTGTAGCAAATTCACAACTTTCCTAGTTCAGTTTTGTTTTAATATCATATATTTTACAGAATTATTATATTTGTATTTATTTACTTATGTAGCTATGTATGTATTTTAGTATGTATATTATGTATGTATAATATATGTTTTGTCTTATTTATGTTTTATATACACCCACTTTGTTTCATCTCTGCATCACCCAAAGGTTGACTGTTAGAGAATGCCTCAGGCATTAAGTCCACCTGTATACATTTACTGTATATAAAGTTTTAAATAAATAAATAAATAAATAATAAATAAAATAAAAAAAAACACCCACACACTTGCACCTCTCATATTTGGTTCCCTATTGGATTGCATATTTTTTTTGTAATAATATTATTACGCATCTTAGCTTTAAGCCTAAATATCAATGTGCATAATAATCATTACGCATAATTGTTTTAGCATAAAATAAAAAAGCATAAATACAAAAAGCACAACCATCAGAACGACTAACGTCAAAAAGCATAAATATCAAAAGTCATAAAAATAAATAAGCATCATTCATGTTTGGTTTTATCTGAGTTGTAAACGACTTAAAGTCGTAGGCCAAAATATTACTATGCGATAGTACTATTATGCCAATACATATTTGGCAAAGTCGAAGTTCGTTTTTTATGCGAAAAAACAATAGTTTAAAAAAAAGTAGGCAAACCAAAGGGATCCCTTCATATTTGTGTATAGCAATTGATAAGCACAAAAATGATGCAGAATCAGTATTGAATATAAAAAACAGAACAGTACAAAGCGTTATCATTCAGGCTGCTGAAACAAAACGTTAGACAGCGGTAACTTTTGGTTTCCGACATAACTCTAAAAGCTCTCTCTTTGATTGCAGCGATATGATACTTCGGTAGTGGGACGGGTTGCCCGATACGTGTACTCCAGTAGTATACCAGAGGTTTCAGTGTTTGTGGGACACGACGCGTCGACTCTTGGCAACGGAAGGACCCTACAGTTGATGCATTTCGGTGCTCATCTAGCATTTCCGTGCTAGTTTCTATGCAGTTTATTTTAGCTAAGATATTACTTAACGTTTAAAATATTTTTAGCATACATCTCTTTTGTCAGTTTGTTGTACTTTGAATATATTGTTGGATAGTATATATGAGCGTTAAGATACTTCCATGCCAAGTGAACAGAAACACGGTTTTATGAAACAGTAAGTTTAAGACTACTTCTGATCTCGTGCGTAGCGTCAGCGCCAGCTGGTACACGACATTGCTTATTTGGAAAGGACACAGAGTAGATTAGGCTTCCAACTAGTTAATTAACATTGATGCTCTAGAAATTATAGTATTTAGAAAAATATTCTGTCCAAATATGTCTTTGGAAAGCACAGATATCAAACATGCTCATGACGTTAAAGTAATAAATTGTCTTACATTTCAAGAACCTGTAATGCTTACTGCATCACAAAACAATGCCCACAATACAGTTGCGACCCCATTCATAAATTGTTATTTAAATTAAGATATACGCTCAGAGTTTGCGATTAAAATTTCATCCTGTTGATTACTTTTGAATTTAGTTTCCCAATGTTATACCAACACTGACAGAGGATTTTATTTGTTTTTGTAGTGTGTAAGCTTAAATATTTGACGTTGAAGTTGTTATGAGAGATAACAGAAAATAGCACATACGAAAAATACGCAGCACTGAATAATTCTAACGCTTACCAAATGTTCGTTTTAAAACCTTGAGAGTTTCCAACAAATTGTTCGTGGTCATGAATTTTTTAAATAAACATCAATTGCGTGGAAAGGATGAACCTTGCTCTAGTAGAACATCCAAATCACATCAACCCCTTTGTTATTTACGGTTTTGTGTAGTCACAACTCGTTGGCACCCTTTGTTACAGTCAAGTTTCAGTGTGCTCTGGGAACTGAATTTACGAGGCAACGTACTTCTTCCTAACAATAAGTGATTGTTGGGTCTCTTTTTTGTGACAATTTCTTGAATATATTTATATCAACACCTTTAGAGAGGTACTGTTAAACAACAGAAGTGTTTCGAATGCCACAGTTTATTTTCGTTTGTTGAATATGTAGCCATTCACTGCGTAAGAACTTGTATAAAGAAACCGAATCATTTGTATAATATTGACTTATGTAGGTCACTTGGCACATAGCGTTTAATGTGGATTGGCGGCGGATTTGATTTATAATAAGTGATCATACTGAGTCCGTTAAGAAGAGCAATATATTACATTTGCAAAATATTTACAGGCATCCACTTAAATTATAATTTATTAATTGTCTGAACACATTGATTAATTTTCTTTCCATAATCTCTATTTACGTCAAAATAATGTTATATCAACTAATCTGATATTTAAAACTATTCGATAGCCTGGCAAACCGAGTTTCAAGCCCCTCTAGTGCCTCATATATCTATGGCGACATACTTTGACGTCACAATTTTTTGAAGAGTTTGACTGAAGAGGGTATAATATGGAGGCTGACTCTCCTTATACATAAGTCTCGCCTACATTCACCGTCACTCGTCCTAAATAAGTACGTGATGAGCAAAACAATAATAAACGATATGAACAAAATAATGCTTGAAATAATATTCATTAGTTTATTTTGGTCCCAATATATTTTCAAGCATGTTTGAATCGACTAGTTAATTCCAATTAATTTCACTACAATACTACATTCATCAAACGTTCAATTTCATACTATTCAATGATTTATAATTTTTTATTTTCGCAGATTGGAATTATATGGATGAATGAAATAATACCATTTTAAAATATTTTACTGCGGACATTTTAAAATTTGAACTGCAATTGTTATCATTAATATCAATTTTACTTTCTTGGACCCTAAATTTTTTACAATACTTTAGAAATAGGTTTTCATATACATACTGATGAAAGATGTATTCAGATAACGCATAAAAGAAATCAGCTAACTCGTATTTTCGAACTCGCGAAAAAAGGAAATGTTTTAAATTATCGTGGAATTAGATGGCTCTGTAAACGAGCCCATACCTATATCTTGAACTCTACGTGTAATTTCGTAATTTGCAACGAAAGGCATAAAGGCTAATATTGTTCAACAATATGTGATTTCACGGCTCGTGAACATGTCCCCACAAAAACAAGGGAAGAAATTGGGTATTACATTAGCATTTGGACCGTGGATTTTCGATGCAAGGAGGAACCCGTGTAGTGAAATAGGAACCGTGTTTACCAGCAAACAGATCGCGCTCGGCTCGAGCACAATCGACTTGCATTTTGTGTTTGACAGACCTTTGTCAACACACACAACGTCTGTGAGATGTTTTTCGATTTTTCCAATACTCTTTTTAGTCGGCTAATCGTCAGTGTTCGTGATAACGGTTTAAACCGAAAAGAGACCATCTAATTCACAATTTGGTTTTTCTTTTATGGTCAAATCTAGAATCTTCAGTGAACATAATATCCTTTCTTGTTATATTTCTTTGTTTGCCGCATTGACTTTACGGGGAAATGCTGATCTATAGATTACTTCTTGTAATTTCTCGACGAAATATTAAAAAAAATATAGTAAAATATCGCCCACAACGGTCGAAATACAACATATTTTGCTGTTACATATGAGTAGCTGCATGTTTTGATACAAATAAATTCAAATTCATTCTCTCAACGAGATCGTGGGTTAGAGGAAAACATACACACAAAGACAAAGTCGAATTCCGTGGTCACATTGAACAAAGCCTAAGATCCGTATCGTGCAAAGCTTTAAAACTTTCACCAATAAGGCTCACACGACGTGATAGGCAAAACACTCGATATCTATTTTTACGGTCGCTGTCCCTATTCATCTTATCTCATCGGGTTTATTGGCAGGGTCCTGGTAATGGTGTTTACCGAGACCGAGCATGATCCCACTAAGACAGGAAAGCAATTTTTTTTATTTATTTATTTGTAAAGTGTCTTCATTATTCGGGATCTCACTGTTTATCTCAACCGCACGTTCTGCTCATGGCAGTTTTATTTGATATTGTCCTAATAAAACGACTATTTCGTGATTTTATTTATTTACGTCCCTTCATTGAAGGTTCTTCAATTATGTGGTGTCTGCGTGTGATTCGCGATTGTTGCTCGTTGTGACCCATTTTTTCTTATTTAAACGGCTGTGTGGCTTTTAGGGTCAGCAAAATGCAATACGGCTTTTCTAATCTTTGTTGCTTGTTTTTCTTTCGACGTACGTTGTTATCTTCGACTAGCTTCTGTTGCTTTAAGTTCTTTGTTCAATGTTTATAGCTATCATGGTGAACATTTATTTTAATACTATAATCATTTTAGTCTTCGGCAATAATTCGATATTGCTTAATTCTTACTTTCAGAGAGAGTCATCAGTTTATTTTTTTAATTGTGGAAGGTAAGCGACCCCTATTGCTCATGACCGTTTAAAACAAATTAGTTGTTATTTTGTGCTGGTATTCTGCAAAATGTACCACCTTGGTCTAGTTGTTTTGTTTTCGTTTTATTGGAACAAATTACGAGAAGAGCATGCCACTTGCATGATGGAAAGCAATAAAAGCGCCCATAAATAGTAGGAACTCCATACAGTATCTTGAATACCGAAATTCGGTCTACCACAGCGCTCTTCACCCTAAAACTTAGGATGGTAACTGTCATAATGACCGGTAACTATGCTGGCTACAATATTATTTAAATCGGAATATAACAGTGCATGCACGCTGCAGCTTGGTGGTAGAAATAGACATTGAGGTGGTACCTACTTTATCCGCCCTTCGCTCGCATACGAGAGACCTACCACCAGTAAATGTAGTAGTAAGATCCTAACCTACTGTTAAACTTTATATTTACGTGCTTGTAATATTAACGTTTCCTACCCTGAAATAGCAAATTATCAATAAAACTTCCTATCACACACTCACACACACACACTCACGCCTTTTATCCCCGAAGGGGTAGGCATAGGTGCAACCAGTGTACCCACTTTTCGCCGTTATTCCGTCCCATGATGTAATAGGGGGTGAGCCTATCGCCATATCGGGCACAAATTCCAGACTCCAGTCTCAGAAAAACTCAATATCACTTTACCCAACCCGGAGATCGAACCCAAGACCTCAGCATTGCAGTCGTACCTTAATACAAATACGCCACCGAGGCAGTCCTATCATAATACCTGCTATCATTCAGTTCACATAACATGAAGGAAAGAAAATACATGGGGAAAAAACCTGCATGTTTGAAAATTATATTCATGAATATCAAATCAGTGTGGTAGGCTAAACCATGGACTGTTTTGGAACAAGGACCCTTAATTCAGACGTAGAATAAATGCATATGGGTCTGGCACTATTATTAAATCCTGAAGTAATAGGCAGCTGTCGTTAAAATAACTTATCGACCGAAAACTAATCTACCATGAAATGTTGT
The DNA here is from genome assembly GCA_949316025.1 of Lapara coniferarum. Classification (NCBI taxonomy): domain Eukaryota; kingdom Metazoa; phylum Arthropoda; class Insecta; order Lepidoptera; family Sphingidae; genus Lapara; species Lapara coniferarum. The sequence goes on along the minus strand of OX438919.1, from coordinate 39,519,139 downwards.
TGGATCACACTAAATACTGCAACTTCGTATGATTTTGCGGATAAATAAAGCAACTACAAAAACGAAAATCTTTATTACTGACGGAGACAATGTACTTTCCGTGGTATTTTCTATAAACAATGTATAAGAAAAAATAACATAATGATGTCAATACTGCATGAGGAAGATAAACAGACGGTATTCTATGTTTTCTTATTATCTGTTCAGGAAAGTTTTGATGTTTGCTAGGAGCTCAGTTAGTCGTGTCGACTTCATTACCCAACTTTCTAAGGGTATTGTGTTCTATACGCTCGCAGGTATTAAATAGATCTACCTTAGAAGTTTCACCTTCTGCAATTTTTGTGATTTTAACTACAATTAGATTCAATTTTGGTTCGTCGTGAATAGGCAATAAATAAATTTAAGTGAAGATGATAATATCATTAATACAGATATCGTAATATAAAATCCCAACCATGGAGACCTTTTTGTAATAAACAGGACCATTAATAATTCATTTACTTCCTAACCTCAATATCATCAATGAAAACAGAATTGTAAACAAAATTTTCACCAACCTCTAGAAGTAAGATTAAAATACCTACACCGCCTAACAGAAGAAACTTCATAGAACAAAGAATATGATGCAAGAAAACAATGGTAGGTACTTTATGCAGCCCGGGTAATATAAAATCAATAGTCGTTGAGATAAAAAGTAATGGTGGCTAAAATTTATGAATGAATCCATAAGCGTGCAAAAGCCAGGAAGGATTCTGAAACAAAAGGACTGCTATATTTTGTCCTATTCCACGAGGTGTTTTAGGAAGTAAGGCACCGGAGAAATGGGAATATTCTTAATACCTTGAAGTTTTTGATGCTTCCCCCTTCAGGAGTTGAATTTGAAAAAAATATTTTCGTAGGCTGCCCAACTACTTATAAGTAATTCGTGAACAAACCGTTTTATATCAGTCTGTGTAAAGATATTTAGATGTGCCCATTGGGTGCTTACTATAAACATATAGCATATCGTCGGGTAATTTGGAATTAATAATCATGCAAAACCATTCGAGATGTCTAAACTTGTTGGTTTGGACTGACATTTGCGAGCATAAATAGGATGCCTCACTTTTTGATGCAGTTTAGTGCTCAACTAGCTATCAGAGAGTCACAATGCTACATTGGACATTACTTTTGACTGTTTGGAAATTTCCAAAATTTTATTAAATTTCATAAAGTTTCTATTCATTTAACGCCTGTAAGAAAGTTGGTCGATAAAAAATTTTGAACTGGCATAACATTGTAACACAACCCAACTGTAATCATTAAGCGCTCATGAACTTAAATATTAGAATTAACCTATTAACATATATCCAACCAAGTCATCCATATCCAACCACCTCATAATTTTCCTTTGGAGTAAGTTGTAAATACCTTTAAGAGGTAAGCACACGGCTCTATACCTAACCTAAGATTTTATTTAAGATAGTTGTACTGTGTATTACCTAATGGTGTTTCGAAATAAAATAAATAAATAAATGATGATTGTGTAATATGCTATGACCTCACAATAGGCTCATTACTTCAATATTCAAATTGAAGCCACTGATCACCATCTACAGACAGACCACCAAAGCAAAACGCATGACAAACAACGCTACCGTAGTACTGCTGACCAAGAATTTCGTGGTGCGCGTAATATGTAAATATGCAGCACTGGCGTGGCTCAACCAATGTGCATTGTAAATATACCGAGCGAGACTTTGTGAGTCAGATCGTTGGCGCTTAACAACTTTGATTGGGGATATTGATGACTTTGCTGTTTTACTTTGAAATTACGAAATGTTGGACGTGGGAAATTAATGTTGTATCGAAGTTTGGCGAAATATGTTGTCTTTGGAATTCAATTTTACGGTGCCTTGGCATGGAACTTAGTTGAGTGGGCTTCGAGAGCCCACTCACGAGGCTAGGGAGCAGTGTCGGGTAAAGTGAGGACTTTAACAAATTGGAAAATGTTGCAATATAAAATAAAGTATTTTTAGGTTACGTGCTTTTTCAAGAAACTAATATTTGAGGGGAAATATTTGGATGAACTACAAAATATCGTTTATCTTCTTTGTGGCACATTAGGGTGGAATCAGCGCAACATGTTTAATACAATGTAAAAGAAATCGGAAACTTTTGTGACTCAGTCGAGTTATACTATGAAAATACTTTGTAAAAAAAATTACGTTGATTATTAAGACGGGCGGTCTTAATAATTCAGCAAGTGTTCTGGATTTTAGCCTAACATGTACAAGACAGGCGATTAATTGAAATTTAACAATACTTGTATATAATAATAATAATAATTTCTATATGCACAATTAAGATCTAGTGACCGCTAGACCGATGAGCTAAAATAATAACTTGGAAAGCGCACAGATGAGAAGGGTTGTGCTGACGCCTTTGAGGGTCAAGGTCAAAGTCTTTCAAGGTTGTATCACTTTGAAATGTCCAGCAGTGGATGGACATGGACTAATAGATAGACAGATATACGACGTTTTATTAACACAATTTGTTGCCATAAACGTAGATGTAATATAGTGTACCTATTTAAAACACAAAAAAAAACATAACAATCTAACCAATTGTTCCATTTAAATACATTTCAACAAAGCTATACAAAAAAACGCATAAAAATATAACAGAAAAGTTTTGAACAAAAACCTTTTAAATCATATTCTACAAAAGTAAAAATTGAAACGATTCTAAAAACATTTTGGTGAAATATGAGCACGAAACTTGGGTACAGCTTATACTGGCCGCTGTAAATACAAAGTTTTTCCTCTTAAATTGCCGACAGAGCTGAATAGGCGTAGGTCTTACTGAATTTCAATTTAACTTGTAATAAGTTGGAATAACTCGTCGAAATTAGCTAGGGGGTGAATTTGTCGAATTTACAAAGAAGAAAATGATCCACCGGCTGTCCGAAATACTTTGATAATGAATTATTTAAAATTTTTAATGTTGACATGATCATTATTTTATTTGGAGTGGATTTTGATGTTTAGTTTCCAGTTACGTTCTTAAATTTTTATGAGATTTTAGATCAGTTTTTTGCATTCAGTCATTATATTATTTTCTTGGTAAATAAAAGGTATCGTAAAACTAAGAACGTATTTAATGCTTTTCGAATAAAACAAAGATATACTGTTTAAATAACTTCATCAATGCAAAAATTTAAATTTGCTATTTACCTCGTCTCCGCAGGATGCCCTTACAATTTACGGAATAAGTGACCCAAGTAAACAAAGATTGCCTACTACAAATATATCATAGTTTCCTCGGAAATTTGAAAAAAGTAGGTTAGGCCGTAACAGACGTTCGTGCCTTCATGAGCAACGTTTATATTTGATCATTTTTATTCTGGATCGTTAACCAGCTGTGCGACTAACTTCAAACAATAAAAGGGAGAACATCAGCCAACTTACCGACTACGTGATCTTTATTACTGAGCGGATAATATAGCTGTAGAAATTGTTTTGCAAATGAATTGATGTTCTTGTCTCCGGGAGATGTTTTCAATTCATTTAGATATAAATGCTGTATATTACTGATCCGAGGAGGCAAGCTATTTGATTTAAATATTGTTTTGCTCGTGTTTATTATTGAAAACTGTTAATTAATTTTCTATATCGACGTGTTTTGCTCCTTCATTTTAAATTTTGAAGTTATTGTGGAGCCTCTTGTCTGTGCCATGTCAAGGAGATGTCCGCATTTTGTATTGGTGCTGGGCCTCAAAATCTAACCAGGCTCAAACTTTATAGATATTAAATAGGAAAAATATTCATCTTGGATTCTTAAAAAAAAAAACTTTTAGACTCCTCCATTTACAAAGAACTTTTTATAACGCTCATTTTGAGTGTAGTTTTTGAGCAAAATAAAATTACTTAATTCTCAAATCGAAGGACTTTAAAATTATACGATTTATTGCAAAGGCCACTCTAGCCTTATAACGTAACAATTTATTGTAAAAGTTATTAACTGACACCAGAAGTAAGACATTTTATAAGAGGCTGTAAACATTTCATGAAATGCTGACCGTTTTTATAGAAAGTTAAATTCATTTCAACATTCTTCTCGAACGTTCAAGCGAGCCAGTTGAAGGAAGTGCTACGACTAAAACTAGAAAACACGATATCGAAATGTTTTACCGAAGACAACTCGGTTCGTTACACCGCAAACTTAAGGAACTTAAGTGCGAAGTAGGAATCCCGACGGACGATAGATAGCGTTGAAACAAAGAGTACTCAATCCTATTCGTCTTAGAGTAAACTTTATGGCTAATCTCATTGGATATCTCTGGATAGCTAAGTGTAATGTTATAGAGCAACTTCGGAATACAGTCCAAAGTTTAGTTAGACTTGCCTACGCTGCCGTGGCGTCTTTCGAAACACTATTATGCCAAGGTTTAACAGGCAGTTTCACGTCATAACTTTCGAAATCATACCGAGCATTTCATTTGAAAACTTTATGCAGTTTAGTTTTCTGTTTAGTGTCTGGGTTAGTCATATAATTTATCGAAGTTTGATCTTCTAGTATAATACTTAAGATAATAAGAAATCAGCTAGATATAATATACCAAATTATGTCAATTATAAACTGAATAAGGTTATCCATAAAATATCATACATGTGAACAAATTATACATTGCAGCTGTATTAAAAAAATGCGTTCACAATTCACTAATATACATACATACATACATATACACTCACGCCTGTTATCCCCGAAGGGGTAGGCAGAGGCGCAACTAGTGCACCCACTTTTCGCCGACATTCCGTCCCATGATGTGATAGGGGGCGAGCCTATCGCCATATCGGGCACAAATTCCAGACTCCGGACTGATACTGAATAGAAAAACTCAATATCACTTTGCCCGACCCGGGGATCGAACCCGAGACCTCAGCTTTGCAGTCGTACTGTAATACAACTACGCCACCGAGGCAGATATTTAGTCAGAATATTAATTTATTTGTGGGTAACTTTTATTATACGATTGAGAAGTCGATACCCAAAGAAGTATTTCTAATTTTACTTACAAATCTAAAAGTTATACCTACTTAAATAATCCAAAGAAATTATGATAAAATTAAGTGTTTTTGGTTCAAAGTTATGATAGCTCAAATTTTATTAAGCAAACGAATTACATCCCATTCACGATTGAAAATTAAAGAAGTAGTCCAAGTGTTAAAACGTCAGCTGTATTAAATATAAATTCTTCAATGCTCAAAATAAAGCGATTTTTGTGCTCAACTTTCAAAACTGAAACTTCATTTATTATGAAGCTATTTCTCTTTACGTCTTCAGTTTCTTGATTGCTTAATTTCATAATCCACTTTTGAAAACTGTATACAGCGCTGTTTTCTTCATTAGTATCAAGATTACGTAAATCTCTGGAAGTAAATATGATGTGCCGGGTCGGTCACCTCCGTGTAACATGGTTGAGGAGGCCGATGGCTGGCAAATGCGTCGTACTCGTGAACGGGTGCTGCTTGCGTGAACTAGTCTGCTCAGTTTAATGGTTGACTTTATTGTTTACTTAAAATTAAACATGTAGGTGGTTGTTTGACTTAGGTACTCTCTGTTAATTTTCGCATTTAATATCCATCTTTGAAATTGAAGTTATATTGTTACTTGCTATCTGTAAAATATATATTTAAAAAAAAGATAACAATAAAAGATCTACGCTGAGTTTCTTGGTGCTTCTTCTCAGGTCAGTGGGCTTTTCCGAAGCACTGGTAGAATCTTTTAGTTTATAAAAAAAACATTGTTAATAATGACGTGTAAAAGTGCCCTTGGGGGCCTAATTACTGAATAAATGATTTGAATTTGAATTGGAAACATAAGTAAAACCCATTCACGAGAAATCTATACAGTAGTTTTATGAATATCATTGTCAAAATTTAAAAGACTCTTATATCCATAGAGGATCGATATTAGACATTGTTCTGTGCTTACATCAGCACGATTGTAAAAACCATTTTTTTATAAAACGACCATATTCTAATTTACTAAGTGGTCAAGACTTTTCGATTAGATAGAATCGGAATTGTAACTTAATTTCCCTAATTCGCACCACACACTAGACACTGGATATGACGATTTGAAATAGTGATTTCACACATTTTACTATTTCACACATGCAGGGTGCAACACAAGCCAATTCAGGGCAAAATATAAAACAAAATTAAGATGATAATCCTTTACTGAAACCGCTTAAGATTTTAATGAATGACTTTTCGTATTTTGCAGCAATAAATGAGCTTCCTAACAAATTAGCCATAAAATTTTCACGTTTTCTTTGCTACTTTTTTGTTTGTTTATAATTCTTTAGGCTCGTTGGTGAATATAGAACTTTTTGTTAAGCTTCGATTGTGTCTATTTATTTTCCCAGTGTTTGGGATCGGTTTACTTTACAATTTCACGTACCAAATACATGCTTAGACAGTTTTTTATGTACTAACTTTATTGTAAAAGTTATATTAAAAAGGTAGTATATTTAAAATAAATGCAAGTAATTTGCATTTTGCTCCTATCTTTATTTTGTCGGTGGATGAAGCCTGCCATGAGTGGCAAAATTACGTACCTCGCTATGGCAAAGTACATAAGTGCTTCCAACTATCAAGAGCAGCTTTGTTAGCAACACAAAGTTGCCGGCAAACAAAGCTAGGTAATATTCCACGCTACAAATTTGATATACGAAGCGCAAACAATTAGACATTAGCAATTAGATTCATTTAATTTTACCATATTACTTCAAACACCAAGACTACTCTGCCTTCATTATAATCTGATTATGTTGACTGATGCCAACGGCTAATTACGCCGAAATTTGTTCGACTAGCTCGAAGCGTAGTTTGCACAAGTTTATAATTGATATTTGATAATTTAAAAAGCCTTTTGAGTACGAGGTTCTCTAATGTATGTGATGTTTGCTTTGTTTAATTACTATTCATTACCTATGTAGTTTGAGTACTGGGTTTAACCATCTTAAAAAAATCTCAGTCGCAGCTCGGAGTCTGGAAGTTGGCGGTGTGATACCCCCGTGCCTCGGAAAGCACGTAAAGCCGTTGGTCCTACGCCTGATACCTCTCCGGTCATGTCGGATTGCCGTCGCACCGAACTATGAGAATGAAGGAATAGCGAGTATACCTGTGTATTGCGCACACTTGTGCACTATAATATTTCCTGCGTACCTGGCTGATCTCCGTTGAGATTGGCCGCCGTGGCCGAAATTGGCTAGGAGGTTTTTTTAGTAGTTTTTGAGTTTGTCGCACTTGCTCTGTGATTTCGTGATGAGTGTGTGTGTGACCTTTTGCTCTTATGCTTATGATATATATTTACGTACTTTTAACTAATCTTTTATTAAGCACTCGGCGATGCTCGCGGCTCCGCCCGCGTGAAAGACTTCTGGGATAATAATATTTTCACGGGATAAATAGTAGCCTATAGTATTCAGGAATAATGTAGCTTCCTATTGGTTAAAGCATTTTTAAAATCGGTTCAGTAGTTCCTGAGATTAGAGCGCGCGCGTTCAACCAAACAAACAAACTCTTCAGCTTTATAATATTAGTAAAGATAAAATAATATGCATAAATGGTCATACAAAAATTAATAAATTATGAATATTTCGCTTATTACAAACATTGTTTATTGCAGAAACAAGAAAACTTCAAACTGCATAAATATAACACTGGAATAAGTTTGAAGCTTAATGCATTTATCTAAACTTCAATATACCTGGCAGCGTGTACAATATCCTCATTTACGGAAATACTGAACTCCAAGTAACTAAATCCAGGTGTTTTTCCTTGAAGATAAATAGACTTGGAAAATTTAATCTCGTCTCCTTCCGAAACGTCTAGAAGTTTTTGTTTTGTATCACTAACGTAACGTTTAGTTCTAGTCGTATTAATGAGAACTAAAAAATATCCATGCTTTATCTCATCTTGAAAATGATTGGAGATTTCGATGTTTGTATCTTTCTTAAAAGTAAAGTAGAAATAATTAAACGGATTTGAAACATGGGTAGATCATGTCCTAGATTAACTCCTTAGACTAACAATTAACTCGTAGGCTTCTTTGTATTTTTTTTTTAACGCGGAGGAAGTGAATTATTACTACCGTCCAGTGTTCAAGGGGAACGACTGAGCGGTTATGTTGGGTTCACCGTGCCTTACGACCCGACGTTGAGCCGCCCGGAGAGATGGAAAACGTCGGGCGACCACCGGGCTGAGTCCCTAACCTATGTACACTGCACCGCATACCAACCAAAACTCCGCGGTGGCCATCTTCGGCGCATTAGGGACGGCTGCGGGCTTCCTCCGACTCACATCTAAGTTGTCGTCCGCAACCGCCCCTGCACGTACCGCTATTGCGGTCCGTCTCCTGTTGTTGTTGGGGGGGGGGGGGAGCTCAGAAGCCCCCGCGCACCGAAGGACGCCCTCGGCGTCAACGGCAGCGTGAGGCCTAACCCCCACGCTGCAAAAGTTGGATAGACTAATAGGTAGACGGCCCCTTCCGCCCACCCTCGACCCCCGGTGGCCCCAATTAGTCGCCTTTTACGACAGGCAGGGGCTACTTTGTCCTGAATACTGATAATTTGCTTCCATAGTAATAATGTATATTTTTAATATTATTCTTTAGGTAGATGGCGCTGGCGTAGGTACTGTCTTTTAGGGACTTTGTAGGGGGAAGCCTTTCACGCGGGTGAAGTTGCGAGGAACACCTAGTTATACTATAAGTGCAACAGTAACTCTATGTGTTTCGTCCCTTCCGACGTCAAACGTCTGTTTGAGATTAAGGATATCTCGGGGCTAGGCGGCTTCACCGTCGAAGCCCCACACAAATCAACCCAGATAGGGCAGTGTCACAACTGCCAGAAATACGGCCACAATTCTCGTGGCTGTCGCCTCCCCGCCAGGTGCGTCAAGTGCCTCGGCGAACACGGCACATCCGAGTGCCCCCGTCCCAAGGACCGCTCTCAGTGCACGGAGCCGCCTTCGTGCACCAACTGCCGGCAAACCGGCCATCCAGCGAATTATCGCGGATGCCCTCGCGCCCCCAAAAGAGTTGCCAAAGCTCCTAAAGCTGCGGCTCCCTCGGCCCCTCAGGCCACCACATTCAAACTGGCACCTGCGCCAGTGCGCAACCCGTGGTTTCCTCCCACGGCGCGCGCTGAACCCGTTTCACAGGCCCCCAGCGGAGTCACTCCCGCTGCCCCGGCCTCTACTCGACCCTCTCCTCCCCCAGCTGTGGCTCCTTCTTCAAAGGCAGCCCAGCCCAAACCCAAACCCAAACCCACCACCCCTCCCACCCCTTCTCAGTCGGCGACGGTGGCGGCGAAGGCAAGCGACGCCTCTTCCTCAGTCGCCTCATTATTAGGCTCCCCGGAGATAATGATTCTCCACGGGAAACTTTTCGAACGTTCCCGTCTACTCACCCGTACGGGAGTAGAAGACCCCCTTCTAATAGCTGAGATCGCTCTGATCCAGCAACAAATCTTCGAGGCTACAGTTAACGCTGTGCGTCTCCCCTCTTTAATTTTATAAATGGCTACCAACGCCAGACAACTCCCCCAGCGGACAAAACCTCGCTCCCTCAGAGTGGGGTTTTTCAATTGTAACGGCATTCGGGACCAAAAAGCCGAAATTTCTTCTTTTGTCCGCGACAACCAAATTGACGTTTTCCTCATCCAGGAAACGTTCCTTAAGCCCTCTCACCGCGATCCCAACATCCCAAACTTCAAACTGGTGCGAAATGATCGTACCAGTGGCCGTTTAGGAGGCACTCTCATTTATTACAAAAGGTCCCTTCATTGTATTCCTTTAGAATCACCGATAAGCTTGAGCAACATTGAGGCTTCGGTCTGCAGGCTAGCCATGACCGGACACCCGCCGATCACCATCATATCGGCCTATCTCTCGCCCACTAAGGAGCTTCACTCCAACGAACTAGAAACATTATTTGATCTGGGGGATTCCGTCATTTTGGCGGGAGACCTCAATGCCAAGAACACTCTCTGGAACTGCAACTCGACCAACGAGCGAGGTGCAGTCCTAGAGAGTTGTCTTGACACAATCAATCTAAGCCTATTGGTTCCTTCAGAACCTACCCACTATAGTTACAACGACGACCACCGACCGGACATACTCGACGTGGCACTTGTACGGAACGTAAGCCTTAGCGTGCGTTCCATGCAAGTGTTACAAGAGTTAGACTCTGACCACAGACCTGTGATCCTCGATCTAGTCCCCGAAAACAGTCCAACAGACACAGGTCCTAATATCCCGATGAAGGTGAAAACGAATTGGCGTCTTTTAGGCACCAAGCTCGCGGACACCTCATCCACTGATCTCTCCGCGATCCCGACCAACATCGTGACTCCTGAGGAAACGACCAGCGCGATACGCGTCTTCACCGACCACCTTCAGAACGTCTTGAGCGAAAGCTCCGAGAGGGTGCCAGAGACTGTTCACAGTCACTGGCAACTTCCCGAAGACGTTCGGTGGTGGGTGAGGTTGCGTAACGCTACGCTCAAAGCCTGCGCGACGAGACCCGTCCCGGAACGACGACATCTTGCGCGCTACCTCCAACGTGAGGTTAAGCGTCGCATAAAAGAGGTCGTCGATTCGAGGTGGAACACTCGCCTTGCCGATATCGATCCGACTCATACCGCCTTTTGGCAACTGGTTCGTTCCTTCAGGAGAAACGATGTGGCCTCCATGCCTCCGCTCAATCGTCCGAATCAACGCCCGGCGTTTGATGACGACGAGAAAGCGGAACTACTGGCCGGCAGCCTGGAGTCTCAATGCTCGCTCTCCTCTGTACCCGTAGATGACGACATTCTTGTTGCGGTTGACACCTTCGTCGATGATAGGAACGCGGTCCGGCCACCGCCAGTCTCTATACCGCGACCGCTATACGACAACGTCGACCCGGACGTCGACCCGCCGCCCGATCCCCTTGCGCCGGTGACGATCGAAGAAGTCACCACTCTGATCAAGGCACTCAAACGTAGGAAAGCCCCCGGGGGCGATCTAATCCCCACTCGTATGATCAAAATGCTCCCGGAGCATCTAGTTCAAATTCTAACCTCTATCTATGACGCCGCGTTTCGTAACTGCATCTTCCCAGAGGTCTGGAAAGAGGCAGTTGTGATAGGAATCCACAAGCCGGGGAAACCCGCGTTCGAACCCTCCTCTTATAGGCCCATCAGTCTGCTCAGTACTCTGGGCAAAATCTACGAGCGGATCGTCCTCGACCGCCTAAAAATAGTAGCTTTCAACCAAAATTTGATCCCCCCAGAACAGTTTGGCTTTCGCCCTAGACACAGTTGTGTCAATCAGGTGCTCCGCATCACGGAGTACGTTCACGATCAATTTCGTAAAGGAATGCCTACCGGTGCTATTTTCTTCGATATCGAAAAAGCATTCGACAGGGTGTGGCACAACGGCTTGCTTTTCAAGCTGTACACTCTCAACGTGCCCACACAACTCGTGCACATCATACGAGATTTCCTGTCGAATCGCGGTTTCAGATATCGCGTGGAGGGAACTCTCTCTTCCCGACACACCATCACGGCCGGAGTCCCGCAAGGCTCCGCCCTGTCCCCCTTTCTATTCTCGCTGTACACAAGCGACATCCCCAGACCACAAAACGCCCATCTGGCACTATTCGCGGATGATACCGCAATATACGCTTCACGTATAGACCCCGACAAAGTGGTGCGCACTTTGCAAACCGCCGCCGACGAACTCGGTGAGTGGTTCCGCAAATGGCGAATCACAGTCAATCCCACCAAAAGTCAGGCCATCCTTTTCACTCGGAAAAGGAAAGTCCATGTCCCTCACTTTTCAGTCCGCATGTCCGACCAGGTTATTCCCTGGAAGGGCCAAGCCAAATATTTAGGAGTAACCCTTGATCAGAGGTTGACCTTCATCCCACACGTAAATGCGGTACGCGCGCGAGCCGCATTCGCGATGAGCCAGCTTCACTGGCTCCTAAACAAAAATAGTAAGATGTCAATCCGCAACAAGATTAGGATCTTTAAAACATGCATCCGTCCGATAATGACATACGCGTCGCCCGTATTCGCTCATTTACCGCCCGGTCGCCTTCAGCGAATGCAGGTGCTTCAAAATCGATTCTTACGACATGCACTTGGTGCCCCGTGGTACGTTCGCAATCGCAACCTCCACGTGGACACCAATATGCCGACCATCAGGCACTTTATGCAGTGCGCCAGCAGACGCTATTTCGACAGGGCGGTAAACCACCCGAACACGCTTATCCGTAAAGCGTCGATTTATACTCCATTTGATCGCGCCAAATGGAGACGACCGCGTTCAGTCTTGTCAGATCCAGAGGACGAAATCACTCTGGCCTTACGCGAAAAGAACGAGCATCTAAAGCTCATACACTTAACAAGACCGCTGTACCGTCCTCGCCGTCGAGGACCTCGTCGCGTTCCCCAACCCCCTGCCCTCTCTTAGCAGTTCCGGCCCGCGTGCCGAAGACTACGATCAACACGTAAATAGGATTAGGTTTCAAACCAAATTTCCCCAAACGCTGATGTCTTATCCTCTCAGTGGCCGCCCTGAGCCGAGGTCGTGACCCATTAGTGGGTCGCCCTCAGCGTGGTCGCTTAATTTAATGGGTTGCGAGCGCCTTCTGCGCTCACCCACAAGACCGGTGTTCTTGTATAAGCCGACCCTCGTCAGGCTAACAAGAGTTTAGTCAGGGACAAAAAAAAAAAAAAAAAAAAAAAAAAAAAAAAAATGTGTTTCGTTTGAACCAATTTATTGACATTGAATGCTGAGAAAACTAAAGTTTAAACTATAGGAAAGACACAGACTATTTTTTATCCTGGAAAAGTACATACCTAGTAGGTACTTTTACTCCGGAAAACTTTTTCACGCGGACGGAGAAGCCGACTACAGAAAGAATCACTGACCTATTTCACTTATAATGTAAGCTTATAATAATAATAATACCAACCCTGTAGTATATACTGTCCCACAGCTGGGCACTGGTCTCCTCTACCACTGAGAGGGTTTAGGCCTTAGTCCACGAGGCTAGCCCAGTGCGGGTTGGTAGACTTCACATACCTTCGAAATTCTTATAAAGAACTTCTTAGGTATGCAGATTTCCTTACGATGTTTTCCTTCAGCGTTAAAGCGAACGATAATTGATAAACAATACACACGTATCGTTGAAAAGTCAGAGGTGCGTGCCTTGGGTTTTGAACCTCCGGACATTGTCTCAGCAGACCGTTCCATTCCCCACTAGGCTTTTTTTTTTTTTTCGCGGGGAAAAAACGCGTTATCGCTACCACCACTGGGGGGTGAGTGGATCGGTTATGTTGGTTTCGCACAGTCTTACAGCCCAATGTCGACACTCGGGAGTATACCATCATCCGAGTGAGCATTGGACCGAGTCCCTAACACTATGTACACCCTACACTGGCATACCAACCAAAACCCGCGTGGCCTCTTCGGCGCATACGAGACGGCCCCGAGGTATCTTGTTGCACTAAGATAGCTGCACGGGACCGTCCCTGCGCGATGCCGTTGCGGCCCTTCTCTATACAAGGGGGGCTAAGATGCCCCCACACTCTAAAGGACGCCTTTGGCGTCTACGACAACGGGAGACCGACCACCCGCATTGTCGTCCACCACAGAGTCGCTGAAATTGGACTGAGCAGCCCCCCGCTGCTCGCCCCACGACTCTCTTGATGCCCCATTTAGTCGCCTCTTACGACAGGCACAGGATACCGTGGCGGAACTCTCTAAATGCCCCCAAACCACTGGGCACATTCCCAACTAGGCTGGCTATCGTCCACTTTATATCTATTTCATCTATGAAAAATGATTTAAGCAGAATCCGTTTACGAGCTCTGGCACTTACGAGAAGGACTGTTAAGGCCGATGTGGGAGCGACAGCACCGACCGCAAAACTGACAGATGATTTTTTTTTGTTTATGGTCCTACTGCCAGTAGCCTGACGCGAGTCGGCTTTTCTGGCCACACCGGTCTTTAGGATGAACGCAGAAGGCGCTCGCAACCCTTTAAATTAAGTGACCATGCTGAGGGCAACCCACTAACGGGTTACGAACCTCGACTCAGGACGGCCACTGAGAGAGGATGAGACATCAACGATTAAGGAAAGATTGGTTTTTTGGCATAATCCTATTAGATTGTGTTGTCATTGGCACGCTGATCGGAACTGCTAGGAGGGTCGGGGGGGCGACGGGGAACGCGGCGAGGTCCTTGACGGCGAGGACGGAACTGCGGTCTTGTGGAGTGTTGGAGTTTCAAGAACTCATTCTTACGGCGGATGGCCAGAGTAATTTCGTCCTCTGGATCAGTTAATACGGAACGCGGCCGTCTCCATTTCGCGCGGTCGAATGGAGAGCAGATGAATTGGGTACCTGAAGATGTTAGTAAAAGTGCAGCGGCGCGCTGATGGTGTTGATGACGCTTTTGGGACAGCAAATCAAACCAGGCGTTGTCATGTGCAACTATCCCCTCGGCTAATGATTTCCTAAAGCTGTAATTCCGCAGGACACGACAGACATCAGACGGCAACGGCAGACGGCATGTGCCGCGACGGCAGACGGCACTATTAAGCAGTATTAAATTGTGTGAGACCGATTCCGCACACGTCGGCAAAAGACGCGAGGCAAGTGACGTCACTTAAGTAGTTCCGTCTGCCGTCGCGGCACATGCTGTTGCCGTCTGCCGCGTTCTGCAGAATCACAGCTTAACAACGGATTAACAACGGGCGCACCTGCTGCTGCACGCACCGCTGGACAGCGGAGTCGAAAACCTCCGTCGGCTACGACAGCACGGTCACCGATCTGTACCCGCTGACGTCATAACCATGATATATTTGAAATATTAATTACTGCCTCATTTTGTAACCAATTTTAATACAGTTTTCATAAAAGGACTTTTTTTGTACCATTTGCTGTTACATATAGAATAGTGTAAATAATCCACATAGGAAAATACCTTCTTGGTAATACTCGACTCACGACTACGAACAATTCAGTTGCCGCAATCAGGGCGAAAAGAACTAAAGGTATGGCCATTAAAGCGAACATTTATGGTACCGGGTCACCCTATAATTGAATTAGTTCAGGACACGCGACGGAGCGAGCTACAAAGCGTTCTTTCGATCCTTCCGGACGGCGTTCAATCGGATTACTCTCGCGGATTTGAACCGACCTGGATCCTCGACACATTTCACGGTTCAAGTGCTTTGCGGTACCTGACGATTGATAATTTTCAATGAAACAATATTGTACAGACAGCCACATAAGTAGGTGAACAAATCCAAAACTTCAAACCACGTCTACACTTTCGTATTCTTACCAATTTTTGTTTTCTCTTCACAAAAATAAAATAAAGGCGATTAACTTTACTTCCCACAAAAAAAAAAAATTACAATTAAAATTAACGCTTTTTTTTCAGGTGTAGACAGAGGTGTGTCACACCTACCTACATACTTACAGGCGTGTACACCATAGTAAATTTACCTCTATAGAATACATCATAAGGACTGAAATATTCAACGATTTACAATTTCTCCACCGATACCAAACTAGAAACATTTCAATACATAGAAGACGAATGTGCGTAGTAGATACATCAACACGTAATTAATGTATAAGGAAAATTAACTAAATCTACGCACGGCCCATGCAGGAAATAAAGTGTTGATTTTATCGAGAAATGATCCGAACTTTCCACAATATTCCCGTGGGGTAATTTTGCCACCGAGAATAACGGGACTACCCGCAAATGTCTTAGGTAAACATAATTTACAAATTATGCATCGCTCATCAGGCTTTTATTATGTAACATTGTTCGTAGTTGGTGAGATATTTGTTTTTTTTTACAAAGATCGTAGAATTCTTTCCTATGTCTGTTTATGTATATTATTTTATATTTAACAATAAATAGTACGAAAAGTAAATTATTCTGTGAAACTAGAAACAAAATTGGTTGAGAAATAAAGCAGTTATTCATATCTGAAATATTGTGAGCAAAAGTGGGAGCGTGGGATATCGCGCTGTCTCTTTCGTGTGCACGCAGCGTTTCACATGCCATAAGGCTTGTGGAACTTGGTGACGTCACAGTCTGATATTACTGTTATTTGATTACTTCCCCTCCACAAAATTTCAAAGGTTTACAACATACTTATTATTGCGCTAATTTTGAAATTTCTCTTTCCGTTACATTTTGAATAGCATACATTTTTGATAAATGTAATTTATAAAAAAAAGTAGTCAAGTACCCTATTTTTATATCTTTTCTTTTTTATGAAATGTTAGATTATTTGTCTATAATGAAATAATAAAGTTCTATAAAAAAAATGTTCGAGTAATACCAAATGGAAAATATGTAGATTCTTAAAAGGTATCGTAACAAATACCTATAAATTTAAAACGTAAAAAATATTATACTTTGTAAATTTATTTTTCTTTGTAAGTCTCTATTTTAGTTACAATTAGCCTTAAATTTTTTTTAGCCAAAAAAAAAGGTTTCACCTGATTACAAAATAATCTTAGCTACGAACCCCTTTTCATTAAAAAATATGAAATTGTTTGATAAACTTCTATTTAATTTTCTGCTTAATTAATTTTCACGCTTAAAATGCTTTCTCCGTACTTGTAGATAAACTTTTAATCGTTATCCGGCACTCTAGTAAACGGACAAAATAACTCCACCATAAAACTGGAGATACCCACGAGCCCTTAAATAAACCGCATACATCGTAAACTGTAAAATTTCTTTTATTGACCAACATTACACTCTGTTTTCTACAATTTAGGAAACCAAAACTCAAGAACAATACGTAGAGCATTAGAAATTATCACACATGGTGGAAGTCTCTCATATGTAAGAGTCCGTCTGGGTGGGTACCACCGCAATGTCTATTTCTACTGCCAAGTATAAGTGTGCACGCACTGTTGTGTTTCGCTTTGAAGGACATTGTAGCCAATGTAACTACTGAACATAATGAGACTTAACATCCTACGTCTCTTGATGTCGAGCGCAGTGGAATTCCAGACAGTACTTTGTAACTCAAGGTGCTGGATGGTATTGCTACTGTTTATGGGCTGTCGTATGGCTTACCATCAGGCAAGCGGCATGCTCGTCTCATCATTCAATGCCATAAAAAAAATGGCTAGTATTTAAATAGAAAAATAGTTGTTCCCGTTATATTATAATGCTCTTTGGATGAATGGCGAGGGACAATCACACCTCTTAAACCGATACACCATTTAACATCAAAGTTGTGGTCACTTTGCCATAAACTACCACATTGTCTAATTTTAATTTTGCATCCTTAATTTAGATGATTGTTACTTTTATTGTACGTCAAAGAAATGAGAATCTGGTGACCTGAAACACACGCTTTGCCTACATCGAGCACCATTTGTAACCGACTTCAAAAAGGAGGTTCTGTATTCGATCCGTATGTATGTATGTATGTATGTGTGTGTGGGCGTGTGTGCGTGCGTGCGTGTGTGTGTGTGTGTGTATGTATGTATGTTAATTTGTATGTCCGCGCGTTTATCAAAAACTACTGATCCGATTTGTATGTGGTTTTCGACGTTTAAATTATAGTTTTCATGGAAGGTTTTAGTATATAATTTATGAAGATCTGATGAAGATCTTCGGAGATATACAATGGAACTCTTCAATTACTAACAGCAGATTACTCGCGAATGCTGCAATCGTATGTATATGATGTATTGTTTACACTATTCTATAATTCACTAACAAAAAAGCAATAAATTAAAACTTTTTAACAAAAAATAATCTTTAATACATCCTGTGTACCTACTTTAATATTTAGTAACACTTCAAGTGATGTGATGACGAGAATGTAATTTTAATAATAAATAAATAAAAAAACTTATTACAAAAAAGCTATTTTCTTTTCTGTGAACATTTTAAAAATGGAATTGAAATTAACGAACGTTACTGCACACCAGAGCCACAGCGAGGACAGCCCTGCTACAAAGTTTATAGGGGGTCATAACTGCGTGGACGATCGTAAACGGCCTTTCGGTTAAACCGAGCTACTATCCCACGCCATATGTTGTATTCATGTGATAGCGTAACAAATGTCAGCCTCATTCGTCTTCCGGCCTTTTTACTCGAAAATAAAGCTTCAATTTGCTACTTGCCAAGAGTTTTACGTTTATTTAATGAACTTAACATTAGTAACAATATTGATTTGTTTTGTGGTAGTACACGAGTACTAAAAAGCACTTTGTGCACTGAGCCAAGCCTATTGTCAAAACTGGTTAGTTCAAATTTAACTTAAATTTATTGTTGTAGGTTTAGATTTTATTGATTTTTTTTTTCTACTTGTGGAAGCTTGTAATTGGCATATAGTTATTTAAGTTAACACTCAGGTTGTAAAAATAGCCGTAAGCTCCCCGAATAATACAAAATAAAATAAAAATAAATAAAATAATTTGAAACTAGATTTCTTCATACGAGAAACATGTTTACTGTTATTTTGATTCATTTTTAGCGCAGTAGCACTTTTCGTGATGGCTTTTCCGTAGTCAGCTTATGGTTTTATAGTATTTAGCGGTATTGTTAGTTCGTACTAGCTTTTGCCCGCGGTTCCGCCCGCGTGAATAAGTTTTTCTGGTACAAAAGTCCCGCTTTATATTTTCCCGGGATAAAAAATAGCCTACGTGTTAATCCAGGACACGATCTACCCGTGTGCCAAATTTCATCGAAATCCGTTCAGCAGTTTGTGCGTGAAAGAGGAACAAACATCCATACATTCTTACAACCTTTCGCGTTTATAATATTAGTAGGATTGGTTCATCAACTTGTTTGTAAATCTAATCGACTTTATTCTAGATTCAACTAGTCAATTTCGTATAAGTAATTAATTATAATCAAACTGACAAAATTTCAAGTCAATTTATCATTTAAACTGTCCGAAACAGCGGTATCTGCAGAAATTTAATAAATTCCAAGCAATGCCTACTCGTACTTTACTAAGTATTCTCAAGTTTTCATAATTTACACATTAAACATTTCCCTGATCATTTTTTCTTTATTACATAAAGAAAGAATTAAAAATACACTAAACAAGCACACTGTAAGAATATTCGGTAGTAATGTTTTACATAATGAGTCCACTTCTTCATTTTACATAATGAGAGGCTTCACAGTTTGTGCTATGATATTTTAGACAGGTGATGATAAAATATGTATAATTTGAAATATTAACTCATTCTAAACAACAACAACCAAGTCTTCAAGCAAGGCTATAAAACTGTCAAAGTTTAGCGATTAACAAACAACGTATGACGCCTCGAAAGCCCGTTAAATCGCTGAAAAAAGCTAGAAGCTGCGGTATCGACGCGTGAAAGCGGTGCATTAATACTCCGCCACGCGTGCATAGTTACTTCTATTCGAACGTGGGTAGGGGAATGAGCCATATATCGTTCTTGTTTCAAAATCTATGGAAGATAGTGTTTTTATTTTGAAACATATTTATATTTTGTTCACCATTATAAGTTGTCATCATCGTCTTCTTGCCCTGGTCCCAAATTACTTGGAGCCGGCGCAACATGTTTTTCTGTTTCATTCTCATCTATCTTTCGTCATCAATTCATTCACGCCCTTTTCTTTCATATCATCTCTTACGCAATCCATCCACCTCTTCCTTGGTCGTCCTCGTCCTCACCATCCATCAACATATATGGCGATAGGCTCCCTATCACATCATGGGACGGAATAACGGCGAAAAGTAGGTGCACACTTGCGCCTCTGCCTACCCCTTCGGGAATAACAGGCGTGAGTGTGTGTGTGTGTGTGTGTGTGTGTGTGTGTGTGTGTGTGTGTGTGTGTGTGTGTGTGTGTGTATGTGTGTGTGTGTGTATCACTATTATAAGTTGTATATACGCTAAATATCTAATTCCTTGAAGTACCTATAATCTTTAAATACTTCTACAATAAAAAACTTCGCCATAAATAACTTGTCTACAAAAAGTATGTGCCTGTATACCTATTATAATTTATTATAATATTCAAAAACTTACAAGATATATATCTTTTTATAAATCATCACAATGGAATACAGAAAAAGTATTTCCAAAGAAATCTTACAATCCATTCAAACCTAACTTTCAAATCTAGGCCGTATGCTCTAGATCTTTTTACTTTGCAAAATCTGCCCCAAGATTTTAATGTATTTATGTAAATCACATTAAAATTTGCAAGCAAAAATATAATGATTACATCATTATCTCCTTACAAAGGAAAACTTTGAGTTACATTAATTTGTATTTTAAACTAGATTCCGCCCTTGTGAGAGAGAGCCTTATGTAGGTTTTAGAGTAAGCCTGTATTACAGAAACCTGTGTTAAAAATCTTTATAATATTCCGAAATTTTTGTAAGTATTAGTGTCTAGCTGAATCTCGGAAAGTGTCCTCGTTCACTGGCTTTAATGTTGACACTTTTTTGGTAAATCCCTCTGGATGTGGACCATTTCCGACCAGAGGCGGTTAACGTCCGACTGGTACTTAGCTTTATTTAATTTTATTCACAGTAGATACATCCACCTTAGGACCGATATCAACGACATGCTGATAACCTGATAGCCTATTCCATACTTATTCGTCATATAAACTACAATTTTGTTGTCACAGGAGCCGAATAGAAATATCTGTCAAAAAATCCACTGGTAATATATCAGATTTATTTGTTAGATAGTTATCTGGAACATAATCAGGATACGGTGAAACTAGCTCTTAGTTAAGTTGGTAAATGAATTTAATTATGAACTTAATCATAATATTTTATTATGTATCACAACGATTTGGCCGCGCTCTTTAGAAATTAGTAAGTTTAGGAGATAGAAGCATTTTATTTGTTATTATTGATGGTTATAACTCTAATGGAAATGAACTAATCGTAACAAGTTTTGTGTATTTATGAAATGCAATACAATCAGCCTTGTATTATATACTGCCCACTGCTGAGCACGGGCCTCCTCTACTACTGACAGAGGTTAGGCCTTAGTCTACCACGCTGGCCTAGTTCGGGTTGGCAGACTTCACATTAATTGTTAATTATTTTGATAATAGTAATACATAAAAAAAAACATATCCTTGACATTCTTATGGAGAATTCTCAGGTATGCAGGTTTCCTCACGATGTTTTCCTTCACCGTTAAAGCGAATGATAATTGGTAAACAAACATACCTAACTTCAAAAGATCAGAGGTGTGTGCCCTTGGGTTTTGAACCACTGGACATTGTCCAATGTGTGTTATATATAGGTCATAAAGAATTTAATAGAGTGCGTGTACCATCAAATTATATTATTACTGCTTCCCGTTTTAATATCATCAACATTGAATATCATTTTATTGTAAAGATCGAAACGGAATTTAATATCACTCAGTCAAAATATCGGTCAAAGAGTCTGGCACAGTACGGTTCGCAAATTAAGTTGTGATGAAAAGTATTAAAGTTTAAAAGCTCTTAGTTGCAGCACTGGCTTAATGCCAACACATCGTTGTGCGGCAAACGATTATTTCCCTTTTGACTTATTATCCTAGCAGTGGAGATCGTTTCAATAATTCTATTTGAATAACGAAATAGAATATTGAACGAATCTTTATTACGTGCTACTCTCTTATAGACCAAGTTTGGGTTTTATGGTAACAATCTAAATTTCTGAACGTGAACATTGTTTTTACATATCTATGGATTTGAGTGGAAGTATTGAATATGAGACAGAAAGTTAGTTTTGCTTATGTCATGCTTTCTGAGTATTATGCATGAATAAAACAAAATTAAGATTTTAAAAATTAAATCGTAAAATTTAGCTTGTGATAAGCTCTCGACTATGATTTAGAATTTAAAGAGAACCTGGTTTGACAAATGTCAATGAGGGTAGTATAAAAACAGACACGACGTTCGGTTTGAAGGAGGTATACTAGTCAGTTCCATTTGAGCATTAGATACGAAAAGTTGTGCCTAGTGAATAACAGTCAAATTGAAATTGTACCTACTATCAAGAAATGTATATTGCAGTACTAATTTGTGGAAAGCTGTTTTCATTTCACTTAAAACATTATTTTAGAATTTAACTACATGTTAAGATTTTATGCGATGTCTAAAATAAGTTTAATTTGTCGCGAAACTGAACTACAGTTACGGAAATCAGTATTAATAACAACTTTGTTATGAAACACATATTTCAACAAATCTAGAAATAATCTCATCGTTATTATTACTATATCGTAACCTCAGAGTAAGTATATACCTATAGAGAGCGCGTATGCAAGTGGGAACAATAGGCACGGGTGGGAACATCGTCCTGCGCCGGCCGCAAGCGCTTGTAGTCACTCGAGTAGGAACGGCGTGAGCACACGCGAGTGAGATCTATGCGAATATTTGATTATTAATACTGCAAAATGGTTAAATGTACTGTGGAATCTTGTAAAAACGACACTCGGAAACACACTTAACAGAATTCTAATATCACGTTTCACAGGCAAGCCATATTTCAGCATATTTTTAGGTAAAATTGAAATTACGCGTCGCGGTATGAAAGACGCTCGGGAGGCGAACACTTGTACCCCCCGCACTGCCCCGCATCCCGCTTTTTCGATAGTGATGTTATGCGTCGATACCAGAATCGATGTAATATTTTCATATTATAGCATACGTATTTATTACTATCGAAGGCGATGCTTAATATAATGTAGCTTAGGTAACTGTTTTTGTCTGTGTGTGATTTTTAAGCCAATTAATAATTGCGTTTTTGTTTATGAAATGAAAGAAATAATTACTGTTCCTAAAAGTTTACTGATTACGATAATATTTTTAAGCTATTGCATAGCTTCTATCGCGGGTCTTGACAGTATAAGTTGGCAATCATTAAGATTTACTTCTTTGTCATTTTTTTAACATTGGTAATAAATATTTCAAAAACTAGACGTGACTATTTTAGGCTTGGGGAGACTAGCTAAGAAATCCATGGTGCGATGCTCGGTTTATATCCATTGGTTCAATTATAATGGATATCCATTAATATTATTGGTTCTTAATGCTTGTAAAAACTGCTCTTGAGGTACCGTGTTTATAAATCATTCCACATGGCACTACACCAATTCGCAGCATAGCTTTTATCTATATTAAGACAATACGCTTAAAATTACTCACAAGGCCATATTTTGTAGAACCACAATTTTTTAACAACAATATGTACCGCGCCGCCGGACCTGTACTTATCAAGAACTGTTGCGTTGGTGCTGCTCGCGTGCCCATCCCTAGCAGTCGCCAACATTTCTATATAAGTAGCTATAGTTCACCTGCCTACGCTGGGTAGTGGGCGCACGATGCGATATTAGCCCTCTATAGGTATATACTTACTCTGAGATCGTAACTTTGCTTAGTCACAATCTTTTAGGTCTATGCTTTTAGTGTAAATTTATTGTAATTTTTTGTGCCAATAAATAAATTTATTGTTATTTATTATTATTATTGTGTTGTTATTCACACTAAAGATAGCAATAATGAACCTTATAACACCAACAATAATTAAGTAATGAAACGCACAAACTTCCATATTGATCAATCGAGTAAACCCAACTAGGGCGTGGGCGCTAACTTTAAATGCCTCAAGGAATCGAGCCAAGTGAACATACCAACTTTGTTTGCTATTATCTGTTTTGATACGGAACCCAATCAATGTTTACGTCCTTACTATGTCTCCGACACCAGTCGGTAAATTGATACTACGCTTTCATAGAATAAAATTGTAGGAAGTGTAGATTACTGTGCTGTGGAA
Organism: Lapara coniferarum; assembly: GCA_949316025.1. NCBI lineage: Eukaryota > Metazoa > Arthropoda > Insecta > Lepidoptera > Sphingidae > Lapara > Lapara coniferarum. Next base: position 39,495,265 of record OX438919.1, on the reverse strand, counting down.
ATGAACTTGTTGATGATGAATGATGTAACTTTAATTCCGCTGTTTCTTATTGAAGAATATCCGTTTCTTACTCGGTAACTTTGTTATATTTAGTTTCCTTGTTGGGTGGTATAAATTTTATTCTTTGGGTATTTTGTTGATTATGTGGAAATCCTGTTGAAAATGGATTAAAATGACATTTATTAGATGGGAATAAATGATCAATCAGTTTAAATATTATCTACGAAACGATTATATGGTTTAATAATGAATTTATTAATTACTGTGATAGTTTCGTATACTCGCAGTTATAGAATCGTTGCTTTTTAGTATTTTTCTTCATCATAGCTAAACGAGGACTTATCTATCACATCTAAAACTTCGAATAGTTTGTAGTCCCAACCTGCGTCACCAAAGTTATCCCTATTTAGTGTAATTAGTTAGACACATAGCACATTCAAACACAATCACGATTCAGACGACCTCTGGTATATGCAAATTAGTTTGATACCTACAATCTGGTGCGAGTAGATCGTGAAACTTACTGAGTATATTAGAGCAAATTCCATTTAGTTTTGTGATCACGTCTAGTCCTAATTAGTAAAGACTATTTGCGACAAATGAGAAAACCGAAGTGGAGACTTCAAATTTGAATATAAATAGCGTTGTGTTAGACAAAATCGGATGACTGTAATTATAAAAGTTTAATTAGACCTGTGTTACGAGTCTTTTATGAATTCGATGCGATACTTTGTTGTAATGTAATATTAAATTGGTTTTATCAACTACCTACCATTGTTTTGAACTCAATAAGAAATCACATTTTACCTACCTGAGAGTTCTACATACCAGAGAGTTCTCTATAAGAGTTTCGAGGGTGTGTTAAGTCTGGGAACCCGCACTAGGCCAGCGTGGTGGACTAAGGCTTAACCCCTCTCAATAGTAGAGGAGGCCCTTGCTCAGCATTGAGCAGTACATAATACAAGATTGATTGCATAGCATTGCATAAATGATTTATTGCGTAGATACCGTGCAACATAAAATTTATCCCATTATAATAAAATATATATTGTATTTTTATAGAATCCTGAAAAAGAAACAGTCGAAAGCGGGATTTGAACCTACGACCTCCGGCGTACCGTGCCGCTGCTCTTCCAATTGAGCTATTCCGACCCCGCCATCGATTGCCAATTTCAGGATCCGTACTTAATTCTCTTAAAGGAGATGACCAGCGACATCTGTTAGCAGTTATTACAACTACTAACTCAGCATTACCACTTTACAGGAGTAAGTAACCGAAACGAGTCGCTAAACTCAATTGGAAGAGCACCGGCACGGTACGCGGTCGTGGGTTCAAATCCCGCTTTCGACTGTTTCTTTTTCAGGATTCTATAAAAATATAAAATCATTAACCAGGCACTACATGGCCATTGACATGTATAAAAAATCATAATATAAAATTAAATATATGTAGGATTAAATTTCTGGACGTAATGGTCATTCCGGTTGATTCACTCCGCTCTGTGTGTCTATGTGACGACGCCATTTTGAGGATATTGTATTACGGGGGCGCCGGGAGGACACGACTGTAACGACTGATTTTTGATTTGTAATTAAAGAGGAATAAAGAAGCTTAAAATTGTGAAGAAGTTTATTCATTGCCGAGCCCCTACAAATTCTCGTCCGGGATACGTGGGGTTTTGGCAATAACGACGACGAAGACGGAAAAATACAAGGTGAACGGCGGCAACGTGGCGCGGCGTGCTCCGACCGGCATAACGACGAAATCCTAAGACGACGAAGTATAAATCTAATTACATTATTGTGATTATTTACGATGGCGGAGAACAAAAATGATGATGGCAAGTCCTACAATCCATTCGTGATTGATGCCATACCGAAATTTACCGGAGACGACATGACTTATTCTTCGACAAAGTGGGTACAGGACTTGGATGACAACGCAGAAATATTCGGCTGGAACCAACAACAAAAATTAATTATCGCTCGACGTTGCTTATCTGGCACGGCGGAATTGTGGATGAAAACGGAGAAACCTTTTAAATCGTTCGATGAACTGAAGGCAGCTCTGACCAAGGAATTTCCTGAGACGGTGAATAGTAAGCAGATGCATGAGATGATGAGTAGAAGAAAGAAGCAGCCTAATGAAACGTACTATCAATATATGCTAGTGATGAAGGAGCTCGGGAAAAGGGCCAGGTTTCCCGACTATGTGTCTATACAGTACATCATAGATGGTATACACGATTACGAGTCGAACAAAATAATGTTTTATGGTGTGACTACTTATCCAGTTCTACGGGAAAAGTTAAGTCTATACGAGAGTTTTAAACAAAAGACAAGGAATGATGCCAAAGTACGTGACAAATCGGTGAGTGTGCGGGTGAGATCGCGGGAGCCTGAAATAAAATCGACGATTAAACGCTGTTATAAGTGTGGTGAGCAAGGGCATGTGGCAAGTTCATGTTCGCGTGGAATCAAGTGCTTCAAATGCAACGAATTCGGGCATATCGGCAAAGAATGCAAGATGGCGGCCATGTCACAAAATCGCGGCGCTGGCAGCGCGAGCGGTGGCGGCAGCGACGTGAAGTTAGATCGTCCGGAACGTCGTTCAATGTTCGTTCGCTACGAATGTGACAGTGACAGCTGTCAGTGTCAGTGTCAACATCAAAACGTGCTAAATGTAAACAATCATGGTCCGGTAGTGAATAAAAGTGTTAAATGTGTTAGAATAAACGAGTTTACAGTGAACTGCTTAATTGATACAGGTAGCGATTTAAATTTAATAACATTTGATTTATTTTCTAAGTTTAACTGCGAATACAAACCTGCGAAAATGTTGTTAACCGGTTTGGGGTCTTGTCAAATATTTTCTTTGGGCGAGTTTGATACAAGTTTAGTTATTGATCACCACAAATACAGAATTAACTTTCATATAGTTCCCACGGATGCGATACCATACGATGTCATTTTGGGTCAAGCCTTTTTAGCTAATACTATCACTGTTATTGACAAGGGTTCAGTTGAAATAAGGCCTCAGTGTTATGATGAATCATATCAACATTCTATTTGTTTACCTTCTAGTTTTAGCGATAACAACCCAGCTGTGCAAGATATTATAAATAGCTACAAACCTCTGAAAATCAAAGATGCCCCAAACAAGTTGAAAATAGTGCTAAAAGATGATATTCCTGTGACACAGCGAGCAAGAAGGCTAGCAATAACTGAAGAGGAGGTAGTGAATCGGCAGATTAGTGAGTGGTTATCTAATGGCATTATTCGCCCAAGTTATTCCGAATATGCAAGTCCGCTGGTGCTGGTGAAGAAGAAAGATGGAAGTACTAGAGTATGTGTAGATTACAGGAAAATTAATCAGAAAATGGTGAAGGATGAATATCCATTACCAATCATTCAAGATCATATAGACAGATTATGCAAGGTAAATGTTTTTAGTACTTTAGACCTGAAGAATGGATTCTTTCATTTGCCGATTGAAGAAGAGTCTGTAAAGTATACAGCGTTTGTTACAAGTAACCCCGAAGGTCAATATGAGTTCTTGAGGGCTCCGTTTGGACTCTCCATCTGTCCAAAGTACTTTACACGATACATTAATACTATATTTGCTGATATAATAAGAAAAGGAGTCCTTCTGATATTCATTGATGATTTGATTATACTTTCAGAAGATGAGGAAGATGGAATAGCACGTCTTAGGGATGTATTGAAGGTGGCTGCGGATTATGGGTTGGAAATAAACTGGAAGAAATCACAATTATTGCAAAGGTCAGTAGAATATTTAGGACATTATATTTCTAATGGAACGATCAAACCTTCAGCAGAAAAGACTAAGGCGGTCATGAATTTTCCCATTCCCAAAAGTTTGAAAGAAGTACATAGCTTTATAGGACTGACCTCGTATTTTAGAAAATTCATTAAAAATTATGCTATGATTGCAAAACCATTAACTGATTTATTAAAGAAAGGTGAATTTAATTTTAGTGATATGCAACAACAGTCTTTCGAAGAACTTAAGTCAAAATTATGTTGTGAACCTGTCTTAAAAATATTTGATATTGAAATGGAGACTGAATTACACTCAGATGCCTCCAAATATGGTTATGCAGCTGTTTTAATGCAGAGAGATCCTAACAGTGGCTGTTTACATCCAGTGCACTACATGAGCAGAAAAACTACAGAAGTTCAACAAAAGTGTAGCAGCTATGAGTTAGAGGCTTTGGCAGTTATTGAAGGTGTCAAAAAATTCCGGAGATATCTCATCGGAATACATTTTAAGATAGTAACGGACTGTGAAGCATTCCAGAAGACTTTAAATAAAAAAGATGTACCTGCAAAAGTAGCACGATGGATATTATACTTACAAGACTTTGATTATTCTGTAGAACATAGAGCTGGTGACAAGATGCCTCATGTCGATGCACTAAGCAGGAACATATGTTATGTCGACACTGAGCTACATGCTAGGATAAAAAGAGCACAAGACGGAGATGACAGCTTGAAGATTATAAGAGAAATGCTTAAAGATAATGATTATGAAGATTATTTTGTGGAAAATGATGTTATCTACAAAGGTGTACAAAAGAGGTTAGTTGTACCAGAAACCATGGACATGGAAATTATTAAGAGAGCTCATGTAATAGGTCATTTTGGTAAAAAGAAAATGAAAGATATTATAGAGAAGGAATATTACATCAATAGCTTAGACAGGAAAATTGAAAAAGTAATTGCGATGTGTGTACCATGCTTGCTGGCTTGTAGGAAATCTGGGAAAAAAGAAGGCTTATTGCACCCGATAGACAAAGGAGAGCGACCGCTGGACACTCTGCACTGTGATCATTTAGGACCTCTGGACGCGACTAAGAAAATGTATAATTACATACTCACTGTGATTGATGGGTATACTAAGTTTGTCTGGATTTATCCTGTGAAAACAGTGACGGCGAAGGAGACTGTAGACAAGTTAAAATTACACCAAAAAGATTATGGTAACCCGCAGAGGATTATAACAGACAGAGGAACAGCTTTCACTGGGAATGAATTTCGAGAATATTGCCAGAATGAAGGAATCGAACACATTACTATTACTACTGGGATTCCTCGTGGAAATGGACAAGTGGAAAGAATGAATCGTATTATTATTTCCACATTAACAAAGATGTGTATAGAAGAACCTGGACATTGGTACAAATATGTTAGTAAACTTCAAAGAGTCATAAACAGTACATATCAACGTTCCATCAACACATCACCATTTCAATTATTAACTGGAGTTAAGCTAAGAATGAAAGAAGATATGCAGATATTGGAATTTCTAGAAGAAGAGGGCAGAGCTGAGTTTATGGATAAAAGGGATGAATTAAGAAGTGAAGCTAAAGCACAAATATTAAAGATTCAAGAAGAGAACAGAAGGACATATAATCAGAAACGAAGGGAAGGTGAGAGGTATAAACAAGGTGATATTGTAGCAATACAAAGGACCCAATTCGGGAATGCTCTGAAGTTGAAACCAAAATTTTTTGGACCATATCAAGTTACTAGGGATTTAGGAAAGGATAGATATGAGGTGGAAAAAATAGATAGAGGAAAAGAGGGACCTATTAAAACTACATCAGCTGCAGATTATATGAAAAGATGAAATGAAATGAAATGAAATGAAATTTTATTATTACAAGTTAAAATTTCACAATAAATACTCTTACAGATTTTCAAGAAATAAACTACTACACAGTATATATATATTTTTTAGAGTATGCCATTGACGGCTGTACTAGTATCAACTGTGTCACAGCCGTCAGCGTCCTTCACCCTTATAAGCAGTTTAACATAATTAGATGGTGCATTTAATTGCAAAAGTACATGTAGCTATATTAGCCGTTATATAAAAAGAGAACAAATATAAAAGTAATAATAAAGTATTTATATTACCACAATACATGATACATATTTATTTATTATCTATTTAGATGTTAATGTGTGTGTGTGTGTGTGTGTGTGTATATGTGTAGTACTCAGAAATAGGGATTTAGTCTTTATTCTATGGTGTAGTATGTTAGGAATTGTATATAATTTGCTCAGTGTCATCATAATTTTTATTTAGGAGCCAATTTCGAATTTTGTGCTTACATTTATTTAGGGTAAGGGGATAAATATAATTTTCACCGTTTGCAGTATTATATATAAGGTTACTATTCACGTAATATTGTCGGCGAGCAAGTGCCGTCCTATGAGGAATAATTGAGAAAATTCTATTTCTATTTCGCTTAACTATCGGTTTAAAGTCCGTACTTTTGTGTTTACGAAGTATAATGGCTAAGATGTAAAGCTGACGAACAGTCAGTACGGCACACTCTTTGTAAAGGTTTGAAGTATCATAACGACGAGGTTTTCCCAAAATGACTTTTAAAATCCCTCTTTGGGCACGTTCTAGTGGCATTAGTGTAGTTTTACCAACTCCTCCCCATACAGCAATACAGTACTGCAATAAACTCTGAGTTAGAGCATAGTAAATACAAAATAAGGTGTCACGATCTGCAGAGTTTCTAAGTTTTCTAAATATTGGTATCAATTTTCTTATTCGAGAGGTTAAGCTATGGATATGTGAAGACCAACTTAAAGAGCTGTCAATGAGGAGCCCGAGGTATTTTAAGACATTGGTTTGGATAAGTCTGGGACACGTACAAAAGTTTTGTAGATCACAGGCGTGCGCCTTGATAACAAAGTCGGGAGGAAATTTTGAGTGGGGTTGGTGGGAGAAGGCAATATATCTTGTTTTGTCTACATTCAAGGTCAGTAGATTTACATTTAGCCAACTTATCACCTCTCGCAGCGCTTTTTCTGTATGCTGTTTTGCCTCAGTCCAATCTCTTCCATTAACTATTAACACTGTATCGTCAGCATAAGTGATGATGGAGCAGTTAGTAAGAGATTTTTTACATAGGCTATTTATATACAGAAGAAAAAGAGTTGGACCTAAGACACTACCTTGGGGCACACCAAAGTTCAGGGACGCCTCTTCACTTAGATGTTCTCCTATCTTGACGTTTTGAGTACGATTTGTAAGATAGGAGCGGAAAATATCGAGAACAATACCCCGTATACCAATAGATTCCATCTTAAAAAGGAGTAATGGAATAGAGACGGTATCGAAGGCCTTTGATAAGTCGAGGAAAACGCCAATAACTTTAGATTTTCTATCAAGATGTCTTACAATAGTCTCAGTAAGCAACAAGGTTGCATCTTCAGTAGATTTGCCTTTTATGAATCCAAATTGATTGTCTGCAATTATATTGTTATGTTGGAGGTAAGATATTAGTCTATTGTTGAGGAGCTTTTCGAGGATTTTCGATAAGACCGTTAGCACCGATATTGGTCTATAATTACCAACACTGACTTTGTCCCCACTTTTGTGTATGGGGTGAACTAGCGCTCTTTTAAACATATTTGGGAAAACTCCAGTTTTTAGACAAAGGTTACATAAAAATGGCCTTAACTTAACATTAAAGAAAAAATAATATAATCTTGTTCATATTTGCCAGTCGTCTTGTCCCGAATTAAGTCAATATTGTATTAGGGTCATTAGACTCACAAACATAGTCTTTGAATAGTTTCTGTTTTATTTTGTGTAGTACTTGTAAGATGGTGTTGTGTGGTATTATATCGGGTGGTTATGTTTATTATGGGGTATAAGTAACTAAGTATTGTATAACTTGATGCGTAGGGCAAATTTACCTACTGATATTGAAAAAAAAATAAAATATAATAATAACTGGTAGAGTATAAAAGAGAGGTAAAGTTTAAACATGTAACTTGTTCGTTATAGATGGTGTCTCTTTAATGTTATACTTTCTAATATGTGCTAAGCTAATAAGTATTGTAGTATGTCAACTGTTTTGCACTGTTAGTTTTAATTATTTAAAATAAAATATCATTCTGTAAAAAGAATAGCTGATGATGCTGTAGTCAACATGTGCATGTAATTGTTTTGTATTTGAGATCATTGGTATTTGATAACAACACTGAAAGCTTGTTAAGTCAGATTTTAGTTTCTGTTTTGAAATATTGAGGTTGGTGTATGTAAGTATAGGATTGATAAGATATGCAGGTAGAGTTTAAAGCAGTTCCAATTGTTAACAGTTTAAATTTAATTCCTAGATGTAAATTATAGGTAGATTCAACCGCATAAGTAGTGTGCAGCATTGTTCTTTTTTTTACTCAGTCTGAGGTCAGACTGATAGGCAGGACGGCCGAGTTGTAGGATTAAATTTCTGGACGTAATGGTCATTCCGGTTGATTCACTCCGCTCTGTGTGTCTATGTGACGACGCCATTTTGATGATATTGTATTACGGGGGCGCCGGGAGGACACGACTGTAACGACTGATTTTTGATTTGTAATTAAAGAGGAATAAAGAAGCTTAAAATTGTGAAGAAGTTTATTCATTGCCGAGCCCCTACATATATATTGTGTTTGGTGCCTGTGTCGGTCGTCATTTTATCAAAGTTTTTGATCCCTTCATAATTCACACAGAATCATTCTTGTTGGTGAGATTATTTACAAGCCATCTTTAATTGTTTTGTGGCCTGATCCCTGAGATTTCTCAAGCATTATGTATTTCGTCTAGTTTCATTTGCACCATACCATCTTCATTCAGTACTACAGAAGTATTGGTGCAGGCAATTTGTACTTCAGTCATGAATATTCAAATCAACCTTCTCTTGACTCCGTTATTCTAAAACATGAAATTAATTTCACCATTTTAAGTCACTTTAGACTCTTGCTTTTCTCTATTGCAACTTGACAAAATATAATTTTAATTCAAAACTATTCCAACAATGGCACTCGTGATTTTCATCAAAGGAAAAATGTTTCAACGCAAAATGCTCCAAGGAATCTCTTTCATTCGTTGTGGTAGGCAACCAAAAGCGCACGGCAGGCAGAATTACTAGAATTCCTAACGAGATGTTCACGCATAGAGTTACTTGCATAATGTAATTAGAAGGGTTGTACGTACAAAACTATTTCTGCAGTGTAGTTGCGACGGGAGGTGGCGCCATTTTCATACAGCAAATTGCAAAACTTATTTTCTGTACGTAACTGTACGAGATTCAGACTTAACGATTAACCAATTCTGAAAATTGTTAGTGAGTTTAAAATAATAGTAAAAAATAAACAGGATTTTATAATAATAATAATAATAATAATAAGCCCGCAGGGGCGGCTTTGTGGGCCCGCAGGGGCGGCTTTGTGGCGAGCCGTCGGTGAGTGGCGACACCGCGTACCCTGATTCCGTGGGGGCTAAATGAGACCCCCTGACCCTTGGCTTGCCTTAACTGGCCGGCTAGGGGTGGAAATTGCAAGAGCTAAGAACCTGAGCTCCAGGGTGCTCAATCTGCCTAATAGCGAGGAAGCCCACTCCGGGACGCGTTAGCGACCCGCGATGGTGAAATCGGTGCACACCTCTCGACACCCTTTAGCCACCCACACCGATGTTGCGTCCTTGGCATACGCCACTTTTTGGGATGCCCATCTAGTGGGGGGCAAGTCACCGTCTGCCTTGAATATAAATGATTGAGACATTTTACTTGGCAGGCGTCCCGTTGTCTCAATCAATAGCCCAGCAACCAGTCCATCTAGATCCCATCCATAGACCCAGTATAATTCCCATCTTCTCTGCAATAGTCCTTACGCCTTACGGGCGCTGTCTTTGGCTGTATTTCCTCCTTAAGTACAGACAGAGAGAGTACCCGTAAGGCGTACACATCCCAACTAGAGTAATGTATCTTAAAGGGGCCTCTACGTGTTGGATCCATATCCCCATGCAAGCCTTCCAAAAGGACCGGTCTTCGTGCCGTGATTTCCCGCAGGAAAGATACAACATAATAATAATAATAATAATAATTTATTTCCAAAAAACAGAATTACACCGGGAGATGTGACAAAACACTCTACACTAGGCAATGCCTGTCTCGTAGAGTGTAATACGTAGGAGTGACATTTTGGACAGGTGTGCCGTGCTTAAAATATTATCAAGAGACTACAAAGAAGGCTCAGATTAAATCTAATAAAAACTAGGGTTAAAATCAAGTAAATATAAGCAAAAATAAATGACCACGATATTAAGCTTAGTTCATGCTTTTCATAAAGTCTTCAGTGTGTGAATGGGACCACTTTAGCAATTCTTTTGTGATATTATTTTTAGCTTCCCAGTAGTTGAGTTTGTAGATTTTATGTATTTTATTGTATTTATTATATAAATATGGTTTCATGTAGAAGCTAAAACGACGAGCAAAAACAGTTCGAACCGGAGGAACTGGTATAATAAAGGTACGCTTTGCAGCTATGGTGTTAAATTCTTGGATGGAGGGAACTTCTCTGTGACATTCTAGAAGTGCCCTGAGAATAAAAAGTCTTCTGATGCTTAGAACCTGGAATTCCCTAAAAAGGAGGTCTGTGGGGAACCGAAAGTGTTTTTTTAGTATGACCTTAATGACGGCCCTCTGCACTCTCTCCAAGCCAAGTAGGTGTGAGGTGGCTGCTCCGCCCCATGCCAGTATGCAGTACGAAAGGATAGATTGACATAAGGAGAAATAAATACATTTTAGAAGGTTGGGGCTTGCTATGTTCCTAAGAATTTTGAAGGAGTACATTCGTTTCCTGACCCGAGCTGCAGTGGTGGAAATGTGTTCTTTGAAGGATAACTTTTCATCAATAATAATGCCTAAATATTTAGTAGAAGTAGTTCTGGAGATTTTTGGGCAGTTACAAGGAAGACTTGGCCCTAAGGTGTCTATTGATAGACATGAGTGTATTGCCAGGGAAAGTTGTGCTGGAGGGGCTGAAGATGTCGATTTATGAAAGCAGATATAATTTGTCTTGGAAGCATTCAATGTTAATAGGTTGGTATTTAGCCAGTCAGCAACGACTTGAAGGCCTTTTTGTGTGATGAGTTGTAATCTTTCCCAGGAGGCATCGTAAAAAATTATGGCGGTGTCGTCAGCGTAATTGATAATGTTTGCGTTAGTCAGTTTACTACGTGAGAAGTTGTTAATATAGACAAGAAAGAGTGTCGGACCAAGGATGCTACCCTGGGGGACACCGAAAGATACTGTTAGGGGGTCGCTGATGATGTCACCCACTTTTGTGCGCTGTCTTCGTCCTCTGAGATAGCTCGTAAACCAGTTTAAACATGTGCCTCTAACTCCAATGCTTTCCAGTTTACGAAGAAGGATCGGAATGGACACAGTGTCAAACGCCTTTGCAAGGTCAAGAAAGACACCCAGACAGCTTCTTCCTTTATCGAGATGCTTTGAAACAATATTGGTGAGTAGGGAAACAGCCTGTTCGGAAGATCTATGTTGCCGAAAACCATGTTGATTATCAGAAAGCAGGTGATTTGATTCAAGAAATGCGACTAGCTGCTTGTTTACGATTCTTTCTAGTAACTTAGAAAACGAGCTTAGTAGGGATATGGGTCTATAGTGTTCCGGGAGATTTAAATTGCCGCCCTTGTGAATGGGTATCACCATGGATTCCTTCCAAGGCTCTGGAAATATACCCGAAGTGAGGCTAGAATTAAAAATCCCAGTCAGCGGAACCACAATGTAGTCTTTTAGACGCTTTATAACACGGTTACTAAATCCATCTAAACCCGGAGCACTTTTGTCGTCTAATTGGGAAATAAGACTTCGGACTTCGTCAGCGTTAGTAGGGTGAAAAAATAGCGAATGTAACGGAGATGAGGAATTACTAATTCGAGCAGCTAGTGAGTCCTGTGACTCATTCAATTGCGTAAGAATTTTGTTTGCAAGGTTTTGTCCTACCGAAGAGAAATATCTGTTGCAGTAATTTATTGACTTATGGGCATTACAAGTGATATTACAGAGTTCGGTTGAATTACTTTTTCTCAAGGAGGAGTGAGTAAAGCGTCTTATAGATTCCCAGAGCTTTTTAGGGTTTTTCTGATGCTTTCTTAGCTGCCCTTCTTCATATTCGTTTTTAAGTTTACGTAAGAGATCTTGGTAGAAATTTCTGTAACGTTTATATATGATGGTTTTAGGGTCATCCTTGGAACAGTTTCTAGCTTCTAAATGCAATTTGTCTCTATGGAGAGAGCATCTTATTAATCCCTGAGTCATCCATGGCTTTGATGGCAACAGATAAGCTTTCGAACGACTAATTTTAGCCCTTTTGGAGTGCCTGTCAATTATAGTTGACAACGTTGAAACAAATAAACTCACTGCTTCAGAAGGACAGTCGTTTTCTATGATTGTCGACCAGTTCGTTGTTTTTAATTCGGCTTCAATAGCCTCATAGTTGATTTTAAAGGATAATTTTGGGGGTTGTTGGTTGGAATTAGGGGCTGCCTCGACTCCGATCATAACAGGATAGTGATCCGTTACAGACGAGGAACAAACAATAGATTCAGCAGATAATCTGGTTTTTACAAAAATGTGAACAAGGATAGCGTGCCGCCTTGTTGGAATATTGACTGCTGATCTAAAACCAGCTTGGGCCAAAAGGTTTAGATATTCAGCGCAGGTCTCACTGTCATTTATGTTAATATTTATATCTCCAGTAAGGATTGAGCAAGGTGAATGTATTATATTATTGATAATAGACCCAAGAGACTTTATAAAATCGTCCTTTATTCGGAAGGAGGGGGAGCGATAGACACCCAATAACTGCAAAACGTTTGGAATATAGACCAAAAGGCAGTTGGCATCCAGAAGATCTGGTTCACTAACTTCGGCTTTCCATTTATCTTTGACGTAAATGACTACACCTCCAGACTGATTAATAACTTTGAAGGAGCTGTAAGAAGTGTAGCCATCTATTTTGGATATCACTGAGTCCTGCTTAATCCAGCATTCAGTTAAGACTATAATATCGTAGCTTACATTTAATCTTTTCAATAAAACTAAGAAGCTATCCAAATTATGATGCAGACTTCTAATATTGAAACTTATAATTTTAAGTCCAAACCGGGACATAATGTTGGCACACTCTTCGGCTTTGTCTAGTTTGTGGCACTTTATATTGAAAGAATTATCTAAATCATTTAGTAATTCAATAGGATGCATAATGAATCAAGGTTAAAAGATTTAAGTTTATGATTAATTTAATTCCAGAAAATTTGATGCATGTTGTTGCGAATTCAGCCACTTGAGAAGATTTAGATGTCACTAGAATATCGACGAAGAGAGTGCTTAATACATTGCCTATCATAGATACATTCATATTATAAAATTTTGTGATATATCTCACGTAAGAGGGCAATATCGCACTAAGTACAATTAAGAACATTGGAATATGCACAAAATAAAATAAAAAGTAATATTAATCTCACTATGCTTGGGTGGTTGCGGTAGCAATACACTCGGAGCTATTATTAGACGAGCCGAAGACTTTATCCAAGTCATCAAACGATCGTATGTTGAGAACTGGGTATTTTTTGCCGTTATCGTTTGGGGCTTTACGTACAAGGATTTTTCCGTTGCGAACCCAGCAGAAACGAAAGTTAAAATTCCTTGCTCGTTTTCTTGCCTCGCCAAACAATTGCCTATTGCTTTTGGACAGGCGTTCATTAAGGTATAACGGCGACGAACTTCCACTAACTATGTCGTTGGAGGTTAACCCCCGTCTTCGCCCCGCTGCGGCTAATAGTTCGTCTCTTTTAATTTTCCGAACGAACCTCACTACTACGGGCCTAGTTGAACTAGCTGGGGTCAAACTTTGCTTAGATCCGACCCGCGTCACTTGGTCAATGTCTGAATCTTGCAGATCAACACCCAGTTTTTTAGAGGTCGTGAGTGTGCGCGACAGGCCGCCGGTTCGAATCACAAAATTCCGCCGCGTATTTTTAATACCAAATTTTATCGGGGCTCTACAATTACCGGTCCTGGACAGTCCAATGAGGTCAACGACGGGCAGGAGCGAGAGGCCCTCAGCCGATGCAAGCAGGCAATATGGCCGCCGACTCTTATGCGTAACACCGCTAGCCAGAGCAAGAGGATCCGATTTGACGCCACAATCACTTAGTAAAACAACACAAAATGTTACAATGGAGTTAAGCACCTCCAAAACACCGAGCACACGTCCGCACACTTCAGAACTCGAATTAGAAATGCTGATGAAACCACAAAAGTACATTTTTGTTTTTAAATACTATGTACCTATTTATGTATTAACATTTACGTTCATCAGTGCTTTGTGGTTTGACGTCGCAGCATCGTACCGGAGTTTGCTCATTGAAACCTTTTTTATAATTGTGCGGTACACCACATTGCGAAATGTGTGGCGAATATTATCATCTCTCGTGGGTTGCTTTTACTGTTATTAATAATGTTCGTTACTGGAATACTGAATATAATATTATCATATGTCTATTCCATCTCTTGCTAGAATTGTATTCATGTTATAATTATTTACCTAACCTCACAACGACTGCCAGGATGCAATGCAATGCACTCAGCCCTGTATTATATACTGCCCACTGCTGAGCACGGTCCTCCTCTTCTACTGAGAGGGATTAGGCTGGCCTAGTGCGGGTTGGCAGACTTCACACACCCTCGAATTCTTATGGAGAATTCTCAGGTACGTAGGTTTCCTCAAGATGTTTTCCTTCACCGTTAAAGTGAACGATAAATGATAAACAATACACACGTAACTCCTAAAAGTCAGAGGTGTGTGCCTTGGATTTTGAACCTCCGGACATTGCCTCGGTAGACCGTTCCATTCTCAACGAGGCTATCGTCCACTTCAACCAGGGTGGCGTAGTTGAACTACCTGCGCGGTACGACTACCACGCTAAGGTTTTTGCCCGAGTTCGAATCCGGGGCCGGGTAAAGTGGTACTGAGTATCAGCCCGGAGTCTGAAAAATATGCCCCAACCCTCCCCTGTCCCCCCTATTATATGGGACCTAACATGACTAACACAATGTGGGTGTATTACACCTCGTACTCCGCCAAAAAATAGCAGAAAGCGTAATGGTATGTATGTATAAACTCACGATTCACGAATATACCTATCCTAGAAAGGTCAGGCAGAACTTCAAACACAATACACTGTATACTTACACATTTCGTGCAAGACTATTTTCATCCCATAATGTGACTTTATTTCCTAGCAGCCCAGGTCTCCTTTCTGTAATCGAAAACCTGGCACTCAATTTAAAACTTGGATCTAGGATATTGCATTTAAACAGACTAAGCATGTTTCCACAAAAATAATAAGAAAATAAAATGTTGTGGTAACATTATTAATTAACATTAAACAGAAAACATAAATCCAAATGAATATATTAAAATCGTAATCACAGCCGTATCATAGTTTAAACGGGTTACCGACTTTAGAGGCATGATAACACATCGTTTCGAATTCAGCAATGCAATAGCTGTATTGTAAACAACTTGCACAACTACTCCCCACGGCACAGTTTCTAATTAACTCACCGAAAGCGCTACAAGCGCTTTCGTACTATTTACTTCTACTTTGGAATTTATACAATCGCGAAATTTGTATTTAAAGTTTCCGCGCACCAATCGGAACTATCTCAAATTCAATGGAACGGAACGTTTTCGATACAGATTGTAATTTTGAGTTTGTTGTAGTACTTCAAACTCCAGTTGCAATACATTATTTTATTTATGCGTTATTTGGAGCGTTTTGAATTGCTATTTGTTTTGCAGATTCAAAACCCAAGGGCACGCACTTCTGACAGTTCTAAAAATTGATGTGGGTATTCTTTGTGAATTATTGCTCGCTTTAACGGTGAAGAAAAATCATTGTGAGGAAACCTTCCCTGAGAAGTTTTCTACAAGAATTTCGAAGGTATGTAAAGTCTGCCAACCCGCATTAGGTCAGCGTGGTGGACTAAGGCCTAAACCCTCTCAGTTGTCGAGGAGGCCCGTACTCAGTAGTGGGCAGTACAGCGACCATATAGCTTCTAGTCGCTGGGGCAGCATATAATACAGGGTTGGTATGGTATGGTCTGGAAACATTATTAAATAAAGCACTTTTAATTTCATACACGCATACTCACGTCTGTTATCCCCGAAGGGGTAGGCAGAGGCGCTACTAGTGCACCCATTTTTCGTCGTGCGTATTACGTTCAACGATATGATGGGGGGCGAGCCAATCGTAATTTCACACAATTGTTAGAATTTAGAAATTATGCATTCATTTTTATTGCCACGGAGTAGAAGCGCATCACATGACTTGTAAGCTTGTAAGAGATTAATAACTTATTTTTTTATCAGTAAAAATGGTTTCACTATTGGTCACACTATTATAAAGACATGAGGCGGTTCAGTGATTGGAGTATAGATTTATGTTTTTTCATAATATGATATATCCAACTTATTTATGTAATTAATTAGGCTTACGTAAGCCTTATTTAGGCCTTGTGTAAATAATACGATAATCCAATAAATTACTTTGTAGCACTGACCGATTATGATTGATTATTACCAGAGTTATTAGTTTGTTCGCTTGGGAACACGCAACCGCACAGCCATACCGAGCATCATATTTTTGTGATATATTAACATAGTTAGCGGGAATCTGTAACACAAGCATGTATGATTACAACTAGTATAATCCGCAACTCCATGTGAACTCCATGTGGCTGATGATGACAACTCCCGAAGTAACTAATAGGTATATTGTAAATTAATAAGCTCCTTAAATAAACAAAAAAATATTTTGATTTCTGGTATTGAATATGAATATTTTAAATCTACATCATCTCTTCTATCGTATTTCCATGCGACTTGATGATCCTTAATAAAGACGTTAGATTTTGTCACATTTTCCTTTAATTACATTGGTTTCAATACATTAATTTCAATACCAATAAAGTTATAATTCACTAATTCTATCATACTATCCTTAAAATTACAATAAGGTAAGATTATGACCACAAAACACTTGTAAATTAACATTATGTGTCAAAGATAAAATTAGATGATAAGGAAACAGTAACAGGCGCTTTCAATGACATGCGTATGGGTGCAACCGTTACTAGTGAAATAGAGTGAAATGCAATGCATAGTTTTATGACGCCTGTAAACACGGAACTTGCCTTCGAGAATATTCGACAGTCATAAATATTATTGCAAACGATTTGTCTTTGACTTTTCAAGTCGATATGATTGAGATTGAAGATTTATAAAAAGCAAACTAGGTTTTTGATAGAAATAATATTTTTTCATGTTATTTTTGCTTGTTTATTTTCTCAGGGGATAGTAAGATTGCTTTGAAGCTGAAATATGAAAATCTCTATGTTAGTAAAACTGATACGATTCAGACTTTGCATAAAGTATGTAGTTATATGAATGTTATAGCTGCTATATTAACATTTTACAATATCAAAACAAGCTTTATATCAGATCAAACATTAAAAGTAACTAAAACGTAATAATTATCATAAAAGGGGATACTTAAAACAAAAAAGTACCAAATTGTAGAAAATCGATATGAAATTTCTGACCCAATTTTCGATCTTTGATCGTCAATAACATCAACGGTGCGCCATTTCGACACAAAGGAATAATTTTCTCAAACGAGTACCGTCCAAGAGTATCAACCGGTCTCCTCGAATTAAACATTAGTGATCTTAATGCCTTCAGACGAAAATTAATTTTCATCCCGCTCATATTTAATTTCATCGTCTTCATCCAGGCTTGACTATTACTATTTCGGTTATTTATCTTATTACGAGAGACACAACGACTATTATCCTTTGTTTATCGCCTCGGGCCCTGGCATTGTGGCAGACGTCATTAAAACTTAATAATGGTGGATTCAATTCGCCCTAGGCTGGGTTTACCGCGTCGACCATGTGTTTATTGTTAAAACTGGAGAAAACCCTTTTTGGTATGTTTGGTCGGTTTTTTCGCTGATTACCGGATGGGCGGCTGGCCTGACGAGTAATTGTTCCTCGCTGCGGGTTTAATCTAAACTTTTTTTGATTACGCTGTAATGGTTTGCTGCGACAAGCTAGCGAAGATATATAGAATGTTTTGTTCCAGCGGTTTTTTCGTAGTTGGGTGTTTTACATTTTGTTACTTTTTAATTTGGTGGAAATAAATGTTGACTTCTTACTATAATTTCGTTTCAAAGTATCTCCTAACTGGTAATAACCAAATACTTCCATAATGAGCGTAAATTCCATGCAAATCAATTCATATCGAGAGCATTACAGTCGTACTGTAATACAGCGACGCCTCCTTCTAACTTTAAAATTACAATACTTAAAACACACTTTACGTATATTTCCGTAAAATAAAATGAAAATGAAATGGCCACGGCCGCCAATCTCAAAGGAGTTCAGCCAGCTAAGCAGGAAATATTATAGTGCACAAGTGTGTGCGCAATACACAGGTTCACTCGCTATTCCTTCACTCTCCTAGTCCGGTGAGGCAGCAATCCGATATAACCGGAGCTTTTTTTTTTTTTTTTATAAAATGCCATCTTCGGCGCATTAAGGACGGCTGCGGGCTTCCTCCGACTCACGTCTAAGTTGTCGTCCGCAACCGCCCCTGCACGTACCGCTGTTGCGGTCCTTTTCCTGTTGCGGGGGCTCAGAAGCCCCCGAAACACCGTACCGTGTCCACCTTTTGGTGTCCGAGGCAGCGTGAGACACGCTGCCTCGGACATGTCCATCACGGGGGTCACAAAAGTTGGCTAGACTAATGGGTGGGCGGCACGTCCCGCCCACCCGTGACCCCCGGAGGCCCCTATTAGTCGCCTTTTACGACAGGCAGGGGATACCGTGGTGGAATTCTCCAAACGCCCCCAATCCACAGGGCGGGAGACGTCGGTCAGTCGTCCACCCGACGCCTCCTACGTCTCGTCTGGCGGCGGGAGGGATCACCACTGCGCTGGCGATCCCTCTCGGCACTCTCCTTCCGCGAGAGGACCGCCTCGCAGAAGTGGGCCACCGCCTGCCAGGCCTCCCGGCCGCCGACCATGGAAGCGACCACGGCCGGCAGCGAGAGGTCTTCTCCGACGACTGTTTTGAGAGCGCTGCGCTCCTCATCCCAGGCTGGACAACACTCCAACGTATGTTGGGCCGTGTCCATTGGGCAGTTGTCACAATAGTGACACACGGCCGACTCCTCTACACCTACCACCCGAAACAGGAACTCACCGAAGCAGCCATGCCCGGTGAGCACCTGCGTCAGGCGGTATGTTGCCGCTCCGTGGCGCCTGTCCAGCCATTCGGCAAAGACAGGACGCACTGCCTCTACGACCCGGTGCCCCCACGACGGGGCCTCCAGCCTGAGACGCCACTCCTCCACGGCGGCTCGCCGTAAGGCGGCCCTCTTGGCCTCCACCTCCTTCAGGGCCGGACGCTCCCCGCGACTGAACGCCTCCTCCCGCCAATGGAATACATCGGCAAGGGATTTGGCGTCCAGGTCCCAGGGCAGAAATCCGGCCAATAGGCAAGCCGCCTCGAAAGAGACCATGCGGTACGCCCTGACCGCCCGCTGCGCTAAAGCTCTCTGCGGGGCGCGCAGAAGGGCGACGCAGGGGCGGCCCAGGGATATAACCGGAGCTGCGACTGCGTAATTTTAAAGATGCAAAAACCCAGTCACAATGTTTTTGGCTCGACCCGGGATTCGAACCCAGGACCACAGCGCGTAAATAGTACTCATAACGCGTAAGCAATACAACTAAGCCACCGCGGCAAGTAACACTGCGTGTAAGTCTCAACCCTAGCAGGAAATCATCAAGTAAAGTGCAGTTTATTTCATTAAAAGTTAAAACCACCTTTTGACAATTCTGGGAGACGAGGTCGGTGCAAATTAACGAACCGCGGGATCTTATTAGCCACCTCACTTATGCCGTTAGGTTACTTACGGCTCAAGCGGCATTGTGCCTTACTGTTCAAATTTAATAGAGCTCTCTTTGAGATGAGAAACTTCTGCCGGATTGGCCGAAATGTATAAAGGAAATGTGAATTTCGACGTCATTTTTAAGCTTGAGGTTGGTTATTAAACTTGCTAAAATTCTTGTTAAAAAATCTAGAGTTAATCGAATTCGGTTCCAATTAATTTTGTATGCTCGAGATTCCTAATTTTTGGAACGAAGTTCCTTATCGCGCGTTGTGAAAGGGGGCTAGATGGAAAAAAATCTTACGGAAAGTTGTCACGACACTTTTATTCTTGCCCTGTGAAACCAGCCAGTAACAATAAAGAATTGGCCATAAAAGTGACATTCGAAATTTAAATAAAAAAAGACAATTTAAATGCTTTTAAGAGTAGTTTTTTTTTTTTCGTTAGTTGTATGTTAATTTTAATGTCAATGCTTGCTTAGGTGATTGTCGTGATTCGATGACATATCTATTGTGTAGGTCGAAGTAAATATTTTCATTGATGTGGTAACGTTTTAATGAAATATACAATTAATATTATAACTTAAAAGAAATAAAATTTTATTACAATATCTTCACTAATTAATCGAAAAGAACTTCGTTCCATCCGGGTGTCCCTTGACACCTCTCAAGTTTTTTTATTTAGTACTTTGGCAATCTTAGATCTTCATAGGTTTGTGATTAATCTATTTTTTATTATGAGACCTTTGTTCATTTGATTACAATTGAAAAATTTTGAGTCGGTTATTTCTCACGAGTAATAACGTATGATTTATAAAATTACGAGTTTACTTATATCAAACTAAAATGTGATTTGTTTTAGCATCGGTCGTATATCTACTGACGCTGCTGCAATAAAGTTGATCCATTTGTATGCATAATTAGAATAAAGAAAAACAATTCTGGAGATGTCATTACTTTTAAATTGACATAAACATTTGACCATCATTTCTTAGTAGCGGTCGGAAGCACTGAAAGCGGATATTTAATTAAACGTTTCCGAAACACAATTGGAATTTGTAATTACATTTATCTTTTAAAATTATTGTAAAATGATATTGACAGTCCCGAACTTCTAGCCAAATACATTTTATCATTCCATCCAAAGTATTTCGTTTTAATCCTTTGCAATAATTTGCATGCTCATAAGGCATCATCAAATTATAGACAGAACAGCTACTTGGTGAGCGTAAGCAGATGTTACAATAATATCTATACTAATATTATAAAGCTGAAGAGTTTGTTTGTTTGTTTGTTTGAACGCGCTAATCTCAGAAACTGCTGGTTCGAATTGAAAAATTCTTTTTGTGTTGAATAGACCATTTATCGAGGAAGGCTTTAGGTTAAATTACATCACGATGCAACTATTAGGAGCGAAGAAATAATGGAAAATGTGAAAAAAACGGGGAAAATTATTCATCCTTGAGGGCTTCCATTGCGTGCGCTGCGAAAACGGTTCAAGATACCAAAAATATATGTATATAAGAATTATTCCTCTTGAAATGATCTAAAAAAAATGTCCGCGACAGTATATGTCTATCTTTTAAGATTAACTCACTAGAACCGTTTTTATGGTAATCAAATTTGGTCGAAATTAATGCATTATTTGTAAGAGTTGTAGCAACGTCATAATATTAATCTTCATCCAAATAAATGTGTTGGATAGAGTGATTCAACGGGAAGGTTTTTATGTACTTTTAGCCCGGAAAAACTTATTAACGCGGGCGAAGCCGTGGGCAAAAGCTAGTATTATATAAACATCATAACGTAGATCTTTTTAACAAGTGTGTCTGTGGCGAGGAGGTGTGCTTAGCCCTCGTTTTCTTTCGTTAAATGTTTTTTCTGTACCCGTTATTTTTCGTTTTGTTTGTTTATTGCTTCATTTAACTTAATATGTCTTTTACATTTTTGTCAAAAGAGTTATGCTCAAATTCAAGTAACAAAATTTAATTATATAAGTTTGAACTAGTTATTGGCTTTTTGACACCTAAATTGTTGCTATTTCTAATACAATTATTAGGTGTAAGTTTTCCATGCTGTAAATAAATAAATCGTGTTTCAAGAACGCTCTACTACTACATAAATTAAAAATATCTAAGTGATCACCTAAAGCTGGTTAAACCCTTTATCAAGAATGCCAATGGATGTACTGGGACATGTAGCAATCCCAAACTCAATTATTATATTCGTTGCGGAGGTCACGCTCCAAGGCTCAGGTCTCAAAGTACTTCATCTTTATTTGTGCTCTCCCCACGGAATGGACTCACAAAGAACACAAAGGGTTTTGTATAATTAACTTATATCTTATGTTTGGCGTAATACATAATGCTGAAAAGGAATTGTAGACCTTGCATGGGTTGGTGTATGATGAATGAGATATTACAGAAAGATAATTCTGTTCGGTAAAGCTACACATATTTTCTTTGTCGATGTAGGTAATTAATTTTCTTTTGGGACTTGTATTGTATGAAATAAGTAGGTATAGGAATGATAGATTAATCATCTTTGTTCTTTTATTAAAGGCACGATTGCTTTTATTCAAAACTTACTAACTTTTAGTCGGGTTTAAATTGGTGATCAACTAATGCAAAACATAGATTTTAACAATTTCACATTTTGTACATACCTGAATAGACTTTGACGTCAAAAGATCTAGGAGCGGTGACAAAAGACATTAAGCTGATGAATTATTCCAATCATATTAGGAATCAGTGAGTTTTTTTCAATAAAAGTGGAGAGGAAAGTGAACCATTACCTACTCTCCAAAACGATCGAAGGTAACCATAGTGTGTCAGATAGCATCAATGGTACCGAGATTCGTGGCGATTTCCTTCTATTTCATACTAAAAGGGATTTAAAGGATCGCGTCGGTACGCCGTAGCTGTTGACTTTTTTATAGATATAATCTTATTACGTTTTATTTAAGTTTTAAGTTTAAAAATTAAGTTGATGAGTTGCCATTCATTGTTTCACGGCATAACACATTCACGAGTCTGAATGAGTATGAAAGCAGTAATGGTAATTCTTAATGTATTATTTTTTTTGTAAAGCTCTAATGTTACAAATACTACCTATTGGCTTTAAAATAGTATCAACTGAAGTAATTCAAAATAAGTTATACAGTTTGGTTAGATTGAATAGATTGATGTAATAATGAAACATTTCCAAAATTAATCTTATTATCACACTGATTTCGTTAGCCAATATTATAATTTGTGCTCAGTAGATACTGTTACAATTTTGCTCTTTTACTAAGCTGAGCTTATGATGGCATTCAACCGTCGACGCTCGGATTAATTCTATCGACACCATGAAAGGTTAGGTCAAGCTATTTAGGTTTAGGTCACTTAAAGGTTACTATAGAAAGGATCTAGATTCTAGCCTAAAGCAAATTCTAAATAGACTTATGGACAGGTTGATGAATGTTATGTAATTAGAAATAGATGATAAATAGACAACAGAACGTAGATACCATATCTTTCTATACTTAATCGTTAGCGCTAATAGAAAATGCCTCAGTGGCGTAGTTGTATTACAGTACGACTGCAATGCTGAGGTCTCAGATTCGATGTCCGGGTCAGGCAGAATGATATTGGGATTTTCTAATCAGTATCAGCCCGGAATCTGGAATTCGTGCCTGGTATGGCTATAGGCTCGCCTCCTATCACGTCATGGGACGGAATACGCACGGCGAAAAGTGGGTGCACTCGTGGTGCCTATGCCTACCCCTTCGGGGATGAAACGCGTGTGTGTGTGTGTGTGCCAAGAAGTTTATAATATAACTACTGGAGACCGCAGTACACACATTTTTTTGAAGACAAAAAAATTACCTTTTGTTTTGTCTTCTATCTCACTCACTCTTTAACCTATGTTGCCAAAGCTTACGGATTATTTCCCCACCCATAAAAAAATATCAATACCGTTATTGTCGTCTCAATCATTTATATATAAATATTTCCAACATATCTTATATAATGATATAAGTACTATTTTCATTTCAGAATTATTCTTGTTGAATAAGATATCCTTAAGGTTTTTTATCCTTATTAACATTTTAGTTAAACAAAATTTCCTCATTTAATTGGTAATTGCGAATACATATTTCGGCAACACTGTTATAAAACGTTAAGTTCGATGTCAATATAGTTGTCAAATAAATGTTCACTTCGAAATTTTCTCTGTAATTATCTATAATAATAAGTGTGTTTTAGTGATATTTTAATGTGAATTGTGTAGTTTATGGTTGCAGAAATATTTGGCATCCATCATTTAATGTGAAATTCTACAGGTAAGTTCATTGTAATCAATATTGTGTAAATATTATAATTTTATCAATATTTATACGAAATGTAATAAAATACGTGAATATTTTATAAATGAACTGTAGAAAAATATCGCTTAATGTGATTTGCTTTATATATGACTACTTTTTTCATATTAACGTAATGTTAAATGTGATTTTTTGTATTGTAAATAGTGTATATAAACAAGAGGCTAGGGTGACCATGGTGTAAGCTTTGGTGGACCGGTTTGACAATGGTGCTAGAGTATTTGTAATACTAGCCGCCTTACTAATGAATATTATAAAGCTTATTAATCTTTAAATAATCATCGTAAATAAAAACTGAGGATCAACAGTTACAATCGAGTTCTCAGTGTATCCAGCATTGATTTATTGAAACTTTTATTTAAAATAAAATCGAGTTTGTATTTCTCTTTACAGATTTCTTAAAGATCTAGATAAGCAAAAACGTGGTTAAATATAAATACCATTAAAAGGTCAATTTGATGTCTGCAAGAATTACTAGTCAACATTTAAAGACAGAAGATTATGATTCTGAATGTGATAATGTGTCTTCTACTTCTCGGAATATGGCAGTAGATGTCAAAAATAATTATTTATTACCAGAAACTCGTGCTGTAAGTATATTATTTTTTATCATTTCACTGGTATAATTATGATCCACTTAGACTTTATTATTTACTAGCTTTTGCCCGCGGCTCCGCCCGCGTGAATGTGTTTTTCCGGGATAAAAGTCACTGTTTATATTTTACTGGGATGAAAAGTAGCCTATGTGCTAATCCAGGACATGATCTACCCGTGTGCCATATTTCATCGAAATCCGTTCAGTAGTTTTTGCATGAAAAAAACATCCATACATCCAGACATTCTTACAAACTTTCGCCTTTATAATATAATAAGATTAGTAGGATAGGGCATTAAGCTTGCGACCCACCAAATTTTATAACGGCGGTACATTGGGTGATATCTGAGTGTACTAAATGGCACCTCTGCCTATGTCTAAAATGTATAGGTACTTAAATATATTATTATTGATTGATATTTACTTTTTACGTTACATGTCAGCGAAATGAATATGAACCACCATTGAAACGTCAAGACTTGAAAGATTTCAATATATCAGTTAATGTGAAGACATCCAGTGAAATAAGTTTAAAGAAATAAAAGAAAGTATTGCAGCAGAAGATGAAGAGATAAAAGAAGAAAATTAATTACAAGTTATTTCTTATTAAAGTTGTTCATGATTATACAGTCTGAAATTGAAAATATTTTGCAGTGAAATTTTGCTAATATTTGAGATTTTTTAAAAAGTATATTCCAAGTAGCAAGCAAAGAAAAATTACATATAGTGATAACATAAAGACTTTTGCTTTAACATTACACTTTTAGTCGCCGAAAACATTTTTGTTTTATAAATTCAAAGATATATTTGCCGAAAGAGAGCACATTATGGTGATCTTTAGCAATCTTTAATTGTTTGTTGGCTTCTTCACAGAAGTTTTAGAATATTAAAAATAAATTTAAGGACGAAACCTCACCCGCAGAATGTAGCGTTAATTTTTGATTCCATGGCTCTCAAACAAGAATTTATTTAGTATTGTAATTTGTAAAACATCCACGTGTTTATTACTTTTGCTATAAATATCTACACAACTTTGTTTACAATCAACTTACCTATGGAATTTCACACTAGATGTTGGATTGCAAATAATTCTGCAACCATGAATTACACAACTCATAGTAGAATATCTCTAAAACACAATATGTATTATTATGGATAATTACAGAAAAAAAGTTCGCAGAATACTCGCAAAAATTGTAAAAAATAGATATTTAGATAGATAAAATAGATATTCGTAATATTTCAAAATTACTTACTGAAAATTAGGTTATTAACTTCCTAAATGTGTATTATTTTTTTATGTATGATTGTTTACTTTTATGAGTATGTTTTTTATTTTTTTTTATTATATTTAAATTCAACAATAACTGTAGTTTTCATTTTTAAATATCCCAATGTTTTTCTGTCTAACCTTACAGTCTCCATATTTGGTTATAAAGGCCGGCAAACAACGTGAACATATCCAGTCGCGGGGGAAAGTAAAACATATACAATGTGAGGCTGTGTGCCGAGCAAAAAAAAAGCACGCGAGGCCCCGTGCGAAGCAAATAATTTTTTTTAACAGCTTTGTAAGTAAGGTGCCAAAAAACGGGCCCCCAAGGAGCTGCAAGATGCCCCTGTAACTGCGAGGCCCCAGGCGGTTGCCTGGTTCGCCCCCCTCCTCCAAGGCCGCCACTGAATTCACCACCGCGTGGTGAGGTATTTTTTTTATGTAAGTGGAACTAGTAGTTCCGAACTACACATACCAAAAAAGTATGTAAATATGCCAATTTTGTTTGGAATAAACTTTCTAACTCAAATTATATTTTTTAAATATCAACTATTACTAGCCGCTGTAGTTGGTTTTCATAATTAATTTAAACCGCATTACTTTATAGAGATAAAAATAAATATTATGGTGCGATATCATATTATTGCACACTCACCCACTCACGCCTCTCATCCCCCGGGTAGACAGAGGCACAATTAGTGCACCCACTTTTTGCCGTTATTCCGTTCCATGCTGTGATAGGGGGCGAGCCTATCTCCTTATCGTGTACAAATTCCAGACTCCGAGCTGATACTGAATGGAAAATAATCACTTTGCCCGACCCGACTAACCCGGGGATCGAACCCGAGATCTCAGCATTGCAGTCGTACCATAATACAACTACGCCACCGAGGCAGCCATATTATATCATATCATATTATTATGGACAGTTAATTATGTTACGTCCTGGTTTTGAAAATAAACCTTTGTTACTCTAAAGAGAGAGACAGCAGACAGTTGTGACGTCACATTTTATTCTTCAGTTTGTTGAACGGAATGAAAAATCCATATATGGGTATAAAATTCTTGGTGTGTGCTAATAGATAATAATAAAGTTTATAATATAATGACATATCGTAATGAAAAACTCTATGGCTAGAATGTGTCACAACATGACTTCTATTTTCCATTGCGTGAACGATTGTAGAAAGATATTTTGTCTATGGTTCCAGATTCTCCTAAGGCCTGTATTCATAAACGTTTCTTAGCTAAGAACAGCGCAATGCTATGAAGTAAGTGCGCTTAAAGAAAGGCTGAATGACTTTTTCAACAACACAATCTAGGCTTACCTATCTTACTTCACGTTGGAAAAATTTGCTCTACATTCGTAATACTACTATGAAACGTAAGCCGCGATTCATTATTTTCGCTACGGCATTTTCCTCGAAGGCGACCGACATAATCCTTAGATTGTTCCTATATTAAAGATGCTACAGAATATTTTTTTATAAAGCACCAAGCATTTAAACCTCCTATACATAAAGTTCAATCCATTGCTATTGAATATTAG
This sequence comes from Lapara coniferarum, assembly GCA_949316025.1. Classification (NCBI taxonomy): domain Eukaryota; kingdom Metazoa; phylum Arthropoda; class Insecta; order Lepidoptera; family Sphingidae; genus Lapara; species Lapara coniferarum. Next base: position 39,467,626 of record OX438919.1, on the reverse strand, counting down.
GGAGCAGTAAAAAGTTCTCATCTTAGCAACTGTCTCAGGAACGAAGCTTTATGAAAACAAACATCTTGTTCAGCTAAACAAGGAACACGCTGGATATAGAACGCTACTGACAGGTCCAGTGGAAATCTTTAGGGGAGGTCTATGTTCAGCATGACTTAATGTGGCTGATAATGATGATGATGATGAAATAGCGAAACGAGCAAGCTGCGTGCCTGATGGTAAGTGCCACGATCATCATCACTACATCTTTAAAACTACGCAACGGATTTTGATGCGGTTTGTTTTAAATAGATAGAGTGATTCAAGAGAAAGGTTTATATGTATAATTTATCCCGGGGAAATATAAAGCGGGACTTTTATCCCGGAAAAACTAATTCACGCGGGCGAAGCCGCGAGCAGAAGTCTAGTAGCTTATAAACCAGCATCACTATCAGAACCTTCAATTTCAAAAAAAATCCATAAGGGTGCGCTACAATTGTCATTGCCAAAAAGCGGCGATAGGCTAATTGGAAATCGAACGGTCTGACGAGACGGATGTCCACAGGTTCACAACACAAGGCACACACCTCTGATTTTTCGAAATGATGTGTGTATTGTTTATCAATTATCGCTCGCTTTAACGGTGAAGGAAAACATCGCGACGAGACCTCCATATCTGAGGTACATACCCATACCTCCGTACGAAAGACCTACAAAGTAAATTTTAATGATAATTTCCATTTAATCAGAAGCTGAAACTTGTAGTCGTAAATCATCCAACACCGCAGTTTAAATCAAAGACCGGGAATAAATTTTCATTATGCGATCATGAGAGTTTCCGGTCGGAATGGCCGACACTGGGACATTGGTGAAACGTATCTTGCCGTGGAATTTAATTTGCTCTGGAACGGCTGAGGTTATTAAAAAACTGCCAAATCGTTATGTATCGACCATGTGCAACACTTATTTTGTGATAAAATAATATGAAACAGAGTGAGTTCGGTTCAATTTCCAGGTCAGGCATTTTCTGGGGAACTGAATACCTAGCCAAAAAAGAATCAGCATCAGACCGGTCGTAAAACTCAAGTCATATTCTTCATGCAACATGCAAGAGGACACGTGTTACGCTGTGATTTGAATGAGATATCAAGACAATATCTCTTAAAAAATCAGTATCGATTAGATAAGGATCATTATTTCTCTATGACCTTCGTTATCAAAACCTAATTCATCATGACAGTCTTTGAACACGAAACCAACTAATAAAGTTATAATATTATAGAATCCTAAAGGGCAATTTACGACGCCTTCCTCTCAAAAATAAATAATAAAACCCACAAACGAATTCATATTCTTTAGCGAATATTTTATATCGTTCTTGTATTTAATGTTTTATAAACCCTAAGCCACTTTCATAAGGCTTACGAATTGTTTTCTTTACCCTGCACTCTCGTGAATACCCGTTTATTTAGTTTCCGCCAGAGTAATACTTATTTTACATAGCTCCGAGGGAATTGTTTGAGACATCTATTCCTAACAATTTATTCTACTTGAATTAAATCGTTGCAAGTTTGATAGAGACCTTCAATTTCCCCCGGGCTTATTTTAAACCCGTTATTATTATTTCTTGTTTCGCAAACGGGTCCAGTAAATAGTTTTAAAATTATATATAAGAGTATCAACTCGTTTAATTTACAACTGAATTCCTAACATGATTGTATTGGGTGCGTTGCTATTAATTTTATTAATATGAATAAAAAAAATACACACACGAATTGAGAGCCTGGTCCGTTTTTGGAAGTCGGTTAAAAAATAAAATGTAATTGCTTTTGCATCAAATGGAATCAAATTGTAAGTTTCTTCATAATAATACGTTACGACAAACATTTAACAATATTTACTACCGATTCTGTTAATTATCCGATCTCCAGCAATAAATGTCTTTTAATTAACTACTGTTAAAAATACTGTTTACATTGCCTAAAAAGTTAGTTCGGGTTTTAAGGTGTTTCTGTTATAATGAGGTCACTCATATCATTGGTATAACCAAATTCAAAAACGATGACTAAACGCATAAAAGGTAACTGAAACTTCATCATCAAAATTTTACTGAATTTTAAATTCTAAAACAAATCTAAAACGCAAACGATACGATATCATAGCTATAAATATCGTGAACCGTATAAACGTCATTTCCAGCGGTTATATGTCCGTAACCCACAGCCGTCGGTGCCAGAAGGGTAAAATAAATCCTCACCTTGCTCTCTCAGCTGTTACGGCGTCATGTAGAAAGCATGAAAAATATTATGAAACTGCCAAAGGAAAGTGCTAGAAACTAGAAAAAATTAAATTTGAATTTCGATTTCATATTCAAATTATCGATGTGAAAAGTATTTTTAGAAATGGTATTTTACACACACACACACACACACACACACTAACGCCCTTTATCCCCAAAGGGGTAGGCAGAGGCGGAACTAGTGCACCCACTTTTCGCTGTGGATATTTCGTCCCATGATCTGATAGGGGGTGAGCCTATCGCCATTTCGGGCACAAACTCCATACTCCGTGCTGATACTGAATAGGAAAACCCAATATTACATTGTCCGCGACCAGGGGATCGAACCCGAGACCTCAGCTTTGCAGTCGTAACGTAATACAACTACGCCACCTAGGAAGTCGTAAATATTCATTAGTAACAGCAAAAAAGTTTATTTGGTAAGAATGTTTCTTCATTCCCTAGCACACATAAAAGCGATACTCTAGTTTAAAGTCAGATCTTGTTCTGAAGCAGCAAAGTAAAATAGATCTTATTTAACTCCATTATTACATTATCTTCGCGCTTTGTGCCGCGTCATCAAATCGGTTACGCGGACTAGAATGTTCTGAGTGCTTTTATTCTCAGAGCACAGAAATCTTATTATATGATCCTCTTTGGTTTGCACTCTCCTATACTTCGTTAAAACGATTTTAGGGTGTATGGTGTGCTTTTGTATTTGGAACTCTTTTTCTATCTTTAAGCACATTAGGTGTAGAAGTCTTGTAGTAGCATTGAAAATGTGAGCGAGTTAAATGTAATACACCTTGATGGCGTAGTTGTATTTTTTTTTTATTGCATTGAATGACGAAACGAGCATGCCGTTCGCCTGATGGTAAGCGATGCGACCACCCATAAACAGTAGCAACACCATTCAGCACCTTGAGCTACAAAGAACTGTGTGGTATTCCACTGCGGGTTTTTTCTACTCGGTATCAGTCCGGAGTCTGGAATTTGTTCCGAATATAGGCTCGCCTCTTATCACATCATGGGACGGAATACGCACGGCGGAACGTGGGTGCACTAGTTGCGCCTCTGCCTCACCCTTCGGGAATAAAGGGCGTAAGTGTGCTGAAGACTCGCATGAAATCCTCCTAGCCAGTTTCGGCCACGGCGGCCAATCTCAACGGAGATCAGCCAGGTACGCAGGAGATATTATAGTGCACAAGTGTGTGCGCAATACACAGGTGCACTCGCTATTCCTTCACTCTCATAGTCCGGTGAGACGGCAATCCGACATGACCGGAGAGAGATCAGGCGCAGGACCAACGGCTTTACGTGCTTTCCGAGGCACGGGGTATCACACCGCCAACTTCCTGACTCCGAGCTGCGACTGAGTAAATTTTAAGATGGAAAAACCCAGTCACAATTTTTTTGGCTCGACCCGGGATTCGAACCCAGGACCTCAGCGCGCAAATCGTACTCGTAATGCGTACGCAATACCACTACGCCACCGAGGCAGTCGAAGAAGTCAGTTGTAAGACAGTATAATAAGGAACCTTAAACCAACAACACGTGTCAATCAATTCAACATTACATGGCGACCCTACCAGTCGCGTCGGCGCAGCCCTGCGCTAGCGTGCGGCGCGCATGGCAATAATGAAAATTTAATTCAGAAAGAAAAAAAAGCACATTAAGTTTTATAATGAAGATTTGCAAGTAAAAAAATCAAGCATGAAAATAATATGAAGAACATGAATAAAATGAATGAAGAAAGAAAATACGAAGAACGAAAAATGAAGATTTAAGAAAAAAAAATATGGAAGAAATGCAAAAAAATATTTACAAAGAAATAGGAAACGTTAAAGAAGAAAAAAAAATGAAAAGGAAGTGTGAGATAATAATTTATAAGAAATATTAAGGAGATTTTTTTTAATAAAAATGAAAACGTTCGAGCGGTGTCCAGGGTAATCCCGGCCCAGGAGTCCAGGGTATAGACCGGCCCACCCACCCTTATATACTACACCACATAATACCAAAAAGTATAATATTATGTGAGATACATTGATTTATGTTTTTTTATAAATGAATGGTGAGATAGAACCACAATTCTGAATCTGAAGCCTCCATGTTCAAAAGTTCGTTGAGTATTTATCGGGTAGTTCGTCAATACCTTATTCTACCTCCACTTATGTGTGGCCGTTGACATAATTCTAAATATTTACATTACACCTGAAATTCAATATCATCTAAAAATAAATTCACATTTACAATAACAATAATTTCATCATTTTGAATGTAACAAAGGATGTGAGTACTCACGCGTGCAGTGCCTCGGCTCGTCGGACGCGTCTCCACAGTCGTTGGTTCCGTCACAGAATCTGTTTATTGGTATACATTTTTTATTCACGCACATATACTCTGATATGCGGCACCTGGTGTCGTTTCCGTGCAACACCGGCAGGAGTTCGGGCTCCGGTATTTCATTCGACAGAGGACTGTCTCTCAAATATATTTTGGCATCCTTTTTCGGCTTTTCGGTGACCACATCACATTCCGTTAGGTGAAGACATATAAGAATACCGATTGCTTTTGCGATGTTGTTCGACCCTGTAACAATTAATTTATCCGTTAAATACATTTTATGCGAAATAAATATAAGTTCAATTTTCCTTTCACAAAATTTAAGAAGTTGTAAACATTACGGAACTCGCCTTTGCTAAGGCTTTGGTATATACTTTTTTTCCGGCCAATATAAGGACGAACTAACAAGATGTGAAATTAAGTTTATAAGTAACTTTATAAAGCGGCTTTATGTCAGAAAGTAACGAAGATGGCAATGTCTTAAGTAAAACGCTTTTAGAGTTAATTTTCTGCTGAGGATGCGTAATTCATTTTATATGGTATATAGTGTAAAATATACTCGTAAACATAAGTTAATGCATCATGAACGCCAATATATGTTGGGTTGCTTTCTTAGTAGTATTTTATTTATATCTTAGGGCTACATCCATGCATGCATAAACCTGTGTAATAATCATACTGTAAAATATATTTAAGAAGAAATTAAGAAAATCATGACAATTGATGACGAATAAATTGAGCCCGGAGTTTCTTTCTGCCTTTCTTCTTCGGATCGTCATCGCTTAGGTAGCTAGTGAAAGGCTGGTAGGTTAGCTAGGCTAGGACCTTCTTATCCTCGTCGGCGAGGACCGTGGCGTTTCCTTTCCTAGTAATGTAAAGATACTCCTTCCCTTTATTTTATATCAACTCCACTTCTCCTTCCTTAGTCGTATTTCCGATCCCAATTTCCGTGTTCTCTGTACCTATCAGCCCGTGCTGGTTGTTGGTTATTTAATGTAGATACTTTAAATTATTTAATTGGTATAGTATAGGTAATATCTGCGTTTATGTACTGACTTACTTATTTCAAATTATATTTTCTTTGCTAAATTTAGCAAATTAAAAAAATACATACAATATAGCTAAGCATAAACATCTACATACGGGCATCCTAAAGTTTACACGAAATTCAACACGAAAATAGTAAAAAAACACAGTCGAGAAGTCGCATTTTTCCAAGTATCTACAAAAGGTACGTAAACAAAAACAGTATCGGGTCTGGAAATGAAAGGCAAACATCATCGGGCCAACGAGTTTACCTACGATTCTAATCAACTAGTCACCCTACATGCTGCTTCAGATGTAACACATAATATGAAATATCTTGATGCTTTTAAAAGTATTTTCGATGGAAAACATTATAAAAGAAAATATTCCTTAACATTTCCGTGTTTTGTAATGTTTATAATTCCAGCCCTGTATTATATACTGTCCCACTGCTGGGCACGGGCCTCCTCTACTACTGAGAGGGTTTAGGCCTTTTTTCCACCACGCTGGCCTAGTGCGGGTTGGTAGACTTCACATACCTTCGAAATTCTTATAAAGAACTTCTTAGGTATGCAGGTTTCCTCACGATGTTTTCCTAAACCGTTAAAGCGAACGATGATTGATAAACAATACACACGCAACTTTGAAAAGTCAGAGGTGTGTGCCTTGGGTTTGAACCTCCGGACATTGTCTCGGTAGACCGTTACATTCCCAACAAGGCTATGGTTCACTTTGTTATGTTTAGCAGTTTAAAATTTACTAACGCAATTCCACAATTAATAATGCGATGGATATTTGCCTCAATAAATACTTTTGATTCAGCTTAAAAGTACTAATACATAATCATTTATTAAAAACAGGACTTTGCTCGGGGCTCCGCCCGCGCGAATGAGTTTTTCCGGGACATAGGTCCCGCTTTATATTTTTAGCATAAAAGTAGTCACGGTAATGTTACTCGCTAATAATGTAGCTTTACACCAGTGAAAGAATTTTTAAAATCGTAGTTTTTGAGTATATAAGTTACATCTTTTGTCTTTATAAGTTAAAATATTGATTTATTTACTTTTAAAAGGTCAGTTTTAAATGTCATTATAAAATGATACTGATATAATCGGTATAGTAGTTTAACCTAAACTTCTAATTAAATAGTGTAGCCCTACGTCCATCCACATGTTTGCAAGAGTAAATAAATTAATTTCAATCTCGTTTCAAGCTGTTTTCTATACGCTTTTGAAAAAAACATTCTTTCTTTTAAAACTTTCTTTATACCATTGCTATTTCTTTTAAATTTAAGCATTATTACAATCGGGTATAATATTAAGGACGTACTTAGCCAAATTAGTAAATAAAACCAAAATAACCAACCCTGCATAAATGATACACATTGTTATACCCATAAAGAAAAATTAGAATATAACATGTAAACGAAATTAAACAATGTGTGAAATGATTTAATATTCAGCAACACTCAACGTAAATTAGCATACATTATTCGATGGGTTCGAAAATAACTTTGCATTTGGGATAGGAATTTTATGGTACAGGGAGGGTTGAGTATGACTTTTATACCCGTTTGACAGATAAGCGATATACTCTTCAAACAATAAAATTGGTTACATTCCCTTTGCCATAAGTCATAACTAATGTCAAATGTTTTAGCTACATTGCTCTTTGCTACCATTATTTCTTGGTTATCCTCGGGTCGAAAATTAAAATAAAATCGTTTTTGATCAAGTAGGCTTATAAAAAATACTTATGACAAATCATTATAAGGTAGAGACAATAACAAAGTTACATAGGTATATACGAAGCTGTTTGTGTGTTCTTAATACTTCATGTCTAACAACTACTCTCTCATATGTAAGACTCCACCTGGGTGGGTACCACCGCAATGTCTATTTCTACTGCCAAGCAGCAGTGTGCATGCACTGTTGTGTTTCGGTTTGAAAGACATTATAGCCAGTGTCACTACTGGACATAATGAGACATGACATCTTATGATGATTTCATATTTTTATAGAATCCTGAAAAAGAAATAGTCTAAGGCGGGACTCGAACCCACGACGTTTCAGGATCCGTATTTAATTCAGAATCCTGAAACGGGCAATCGATGGCGGGGGTCGGAGTAGCTCAATTGGAAGAGCACCGGCACGGTACGCCGGAGGTCGTGGGTTCGAGTCCCGCCTTCGACTGTTTCTTTTTCAGGATTCTATAAAAATATAAAATCATTAACCAGGCACTACATGGCCATTGACATGTATAAAAAAAATCATAATATAAAACATCTTATGACTCAGGATAACGAGGGCAGTGGAATGCCACACAGTACTTGTAACTGAAGGTGCTGGATGGTGTTGCTACTGTCTATGGGTGCTCGTATCGCTTACCATCAGGTGAACGACGTGCTGGTCTCGTCATACAATGCAATATTTTAAAAAAATACCCATCATATAGGTAATATCCCTAACCGTCTTCATTAAGTAAAACTTCCAGCAGAAATATCGTTAGGATAAACACGATTAACAAAATGAAACCGTAGTCAATAAAGGAAAAATACAATTTTGTATAATACTTCTTCATTTCGTGTCTTACCAACTATAAGAGTTTTTTATCCCCGGGGTATTTCAGTTGAATACGAGCATTTTAGAGCAGACCTGTCATCAATCTTGAGCCTGTATAAATGACGCCTTTTCATGCTTTCCATCCTTCTGTATTGAACAAGTTTGAATGGAGCTAATAATAAATTTAAAACGGGACAGCTAAGATCCTTTACGGTCGGTCCTTTGGTTACTATGAAAGCTATTAAATAACGAGGACTTATAAGATTTGATGGTAAGCACGAGTTTTCAACGAGAATTGATTTCTTTTAGAACGTAGAAAACCTAATTACATATTGTGATTCATGTTATGTTATACAAATTGATATTTTATTTTGAAATACACATATCATGTTTTTTATTAAAGGTCTACCTCTCAAACGAATGGGAACAAAAAAAACAAAAGACAAGGATATAAAAAACTAATCGACACGAAGTAATCTAGCTTCAAAATTCGACGTGAAAATAGTAACATTGATCAATAGATTACCATCATAATCCGCATTATAAAGACAAATAGAACAAAAGTACCCAATGCGTTTAGTTGGTATGACTCAGCGTTTTCCGACAATGTCGTTTGGTAGGCGGAAAAATATCAATTAATCACCGCTTTTCTGCATTGTTCGTCGCGGAGTCATTAGTGGGGATAGAAACCGAAGTTGGAAATTCGTAAAAATCTACGAGCAGTATACCTAATAGTTCTATGGATATGTTTAATTAGACTGCCTCGGTGGCGTAGTGGTATTGCGTACGCATTACGAGTACGATTTGCGCGCTGAGGTCCTGGGTTCGAATCCCGGGTCGAGCCAAAAAAATTGTGACTGGGTTTTTCCATCTTAAAATTTACTCAGTCGCAGCTCGGAGTCAGGAAGTTGGCGGTGTGATACCCCCGTGCCTCGGAAAGCACGTAAAGCCGTTGGTCCTGCGCCTGATCTCTCTCCGGTCATGTCGGATTGCCGTTTCACCGGACTATGAGAGTGAAGGAATAGCGAGTGCACCTGTGTACTGCGCACACACTTGTGCACTATAATATCTCCTGTGTACCTGGCTGATCTCCGTTGAGATTGGCCGCCGTGGCCGAAACTGGCTAGGAGGATTTTTTTTTTTATATTTAATGCATAGTTTGGTTTATTATGTTGTTCACAGAAGTGGAATCATTACTGTGGTGAGTTTTAGCTTGATTTCCAAATAAAAAATTGTTAATGATATTTTAATTGTTGCTAGCTTCAAGTTTTTCATTCTAAATACACACATCTGTAAAATAAAAATAAAATAATTTATTGATCAAGTAGGCTTATAAAAATGGCACTTATGACAAGTCATGACAAGGTACAGACAATAACAAAGGTACATATACCAATTAAATAATTTAAATTACCTACATTTAACTACGAACAACGGGCTGAAAGGTACAGAGGACACGGACATTGGGGACGGAAACAGGGCTTGGGAAGGAGAAGAGGTGTTGATATAAAAGAAAGGGAAGGAATATCTTTACGTTACGAGGAAAGAAAATGCCACTGTCGTTGCCGACGAGAATAAAAATGTCCTACCCTAGCTAACCTACCAGACTTTCACTAGCTACCTAAGCGATGACGACCCGAAGAAGAAAGGCAGAAAGAAACTCCGGGCTTAATGTTGTCACCGCGGTTTAAATGTCTCGATACAAGATGTATCATCGATGCTATTTATACGCAGTATGGGTTCTAATCCACGAAATGAGATAGATAGATCCATAAATGGTACTAAAGCTATGGGTAGGGGTGACAAATTCAATGTTGGGTCTCCAGTAGTCTCGTAATTAATGCTGATGAACTCGCAAGCCCGCGGGCTGTTTTAATACTTACAGATTCAATAACTATTTTATCATGAGGCAGCCCTGTTAATTTCTAATCTAAAGTAAGTAACTAAGTTGCTATATGTACATAATAACGTAGCTCTATACTTTAGACCGTAGACAAGTGATGCGTCTTTACGCCAACATGCAAACACTATTGAGTCGGGACACATCAGGGTTGTCACTGTCTTATGGCGCCTATTTATGTACCCATGTCAAGCACACGTGATTTGGGACGTGATAACAGATCCATTCAGATATCTGTCACATATACGGAAATCTATTCAGTTAGAATCAGTATGCTCACTGATAAAAGGTACACTATTGTAACATTGTAAGTCAGTTGCTTGTCTAAAGTAGATAATTTTGATTCATTATGTAAAATGAATTTGAATATAATAAATAATCAACTGACGATGCTATACTCTCGAGTGTCGATATTGGCCGAAAGATCGGTGAATCCAACACAAGCTTTCCACTCATACCCCAGTGGTGGTAGAGAAAACGCGTTGTTCTACCTCGAAAAAAAATGTTATTTGACTAATATTTGTAGAGTTCAATCTACAAACGAGGTCTGCAATTTTCAAGCAGTAAAGGTATGAGCTATCGAGTCTTGGCAACATATTTGAAAATAAATATTTCACAGGATATTTTTTTTTATTGTAGGTAAGTATATTGTGTGAACATAATTAGTAAAAGGTGAGTATCACCCTCCTTATTACTTTAGCAACCAGTCACTTAACTAACACAATTACGAAAAGACAATATCGGTTTCCTTTTAACGTAAACTGAAAATAAAAGCAAAGAAAATTCTCTGCTTACACAGCGTTTATGACTCGTTCACTCAAGCTCTTTACGCAAAAATGTTTTACACAATTCCAAGTAAATTACAAAAACATGTTGCCATGGAAAGTTGTCACTACAATGCAGTTAGAAATATAGTCACGAAAGGTAATTATACCATTTCCATATTTGCGGACTATTCTCGGAATTTACCTTATGAATTCCGGGTAAAAAATAACAGGTCAAACATGATTAGCACTAAAGTGAAATGCAAAATAGGGTTGCCTCGCAACATGAAGTGCGCTCAAACACTTTGCGGAGGTTTTGCGGGCTCGTGAACTACCTTCGATGTTGATTTTTCGTGTTAAATATTTAACAGCGAATTAAAATGCGATTTTGATTTTAAATTGCAGGAGTTGATGGTATTTCTGCTGTGTCTGCCATGTTAGGGTTGTCGCAAAACTTTAGATGGATTTAATGGACTATAATTTATTTATTTCCATTATTCTTAAAGTTATTTTTATACATAATTTATAAAAATATAAAAATAATCACTCTACGATGGCAAAGCTCTAGACCCAAGTCACCAATGGTTAGGGATTCATAGTGAGGAATCCCCTCACAATGCGTGCCGTGTCCAACAATATTAACAATATTGCCAATAGCTGGCACATGCGTCATACTCGTGAACGGGTGCTGCTTGTGTGGGCTGGTCTACCCATTTCGCTTACTATGTCACAGAACTAGTAGTTATTAATACCTTTATTGGACAAGTATACATCATAAAATTATTGCGTGATTCCTGAGAGGGTTGTACACTCGAGTGGGAGTTGAGAATTTATTATGACGCAAGTAAATATATGAACTGCTCTAAACAAAATAAAAATCTGTATATGTATACTTGTATTATGCACTGTACCGAATTTATATCTTTGAACTGATTTTGAAAAGAGCAACCCTAGAGTTTCTTGCTCGTTCTTCTCTGGTGGAAACTGCTTTCCGAGTAGAGTAAAAATTGACTGAATCTAAGTAACGTTTAACATTTTATGGATTCGAATAAATGATTTCATTTCATTGCCTTCTGCATCTGGCTCTTGATCAAACGACCAATAATTTATTTGTTATTGTTAATGGACTATAATATAATAAGAACTAGCTAATAGGGTTGTTTGTTTCATGGAATGCGTTCCTCTCTGCTTTTTTTTGTATATGCAACATAGTTGACATGGATCACATTTTGTATCTAGATGTAGGTATTGCATGTTAGTTCATTACGTAGCTATTATGTTCACAAAATTAAAAACGTCATAAAAATATTAGCACAGGTAATAGAATGACTGCGATTGATGATATACGACTGTAACTACTATTTTCGGACTTTCATATTCAAGCAGAAAGCTATCGTCTATAAGTAACTACGATTTGGTATCTTACAAAAACATCAATGTACATAATATCAACGAAACGAAACTCAAGAAGCCATAAATAAATAAAACAGAATAGATATGTGTATTTAGGCTATAAATAACATATTGTATTTAGAATTGAATTTCAGCGAAAGAATACTAGACGAGGATATTACTTTTGGTCTGAGACAAATATTGGAACCTTCGAATATTATCTGGGTGTGACTACGTTATACGTTTATTTATATACGTATAGTTTATATACGTTTTATTATATCCTTATCCTTATCTAACGGTGATGTGTGTGCATTAGCTTATATAACTAATCTGACGTTGTATGCAAAAGACTTGGAAAAAAAAAGAAAAAAATATATATATAAAGATTTAATGGACAATTGATGACAAAAAATTAAGCCCGGAGTTTCTTTCTGCCTTTCTTCTTCGGGTAGTCATCGCTTAGGTAGCTAGTGAAAGGCTGGTAGGTTAGCTAGGCTAAGACCTGTAGTGTCCTCACCGGTGAGGATCGCGACGCGTGCCTCCCATTAATTTTAATAAAAAATATTCTTTTTTTATCTCTTTCCTGCCAGCCCGAGCTTGGCTTCTTTATATTTAGTTTACATTAATTTTGCTCCCTTTAAATATGTCTTTAGTTATATAAGTGACTATTTGTAATAATAATTATTAATTGAATGTATCTTGACATATCATAAGTGCAACTATGTTCGCCTACGTGATAAATAAAGTATTTTATTTTATTTATTCTATTTTATATTATATTAGATATTGTTAGGGCCGTAGACAAAGTGTCTTTGTACAATCGCGTCAATGATTACATAAAATAGGCATGGTTCATAAGTCCTCAGGATCTGGTCCGATATAGATGATTTTTTAAAATGGCTGTTTTATACATAATTTAAAATCAGGAACCTTTCGAAGCGGGTATTTTTCTATATATAAAAACAGCCATTAAAAAAAATACCTCAAATCGGAGCAGTACCTGAGGACTTCCGAGTAATTGACTCTACTATACCTAATAGAAAACAAAAAAAATTAACGTGAATAACATATCCTAACAATAGACTTAGGCGTTAGGATACTACACATCTATACATTTCTGATCTATACAGTTTCTTGTTTCCTATTAGCGTTAACGATTGTCGACAGGCATCTAGTCTACGGCCCTCGATAATATTATAAAGAATATTTCAAAGTACTAAGATAAAACAAACGTGGTTGAAAATAAAAATAAATCATTTAAAATGCAATAGCTTTGAAGAGGCAACTGAAAAGGAGATACAGAAAATGTCGCAAAGTACATTCAAAATTCAAAATTTTCGTCTATAGTCTATTTTACAGTACATGTAACATAATTTAACGGCGTCCTAGAAATTCCATTAGAAGAAAATAATAAAGAAAATATATCTCGTAAGATACCATCCCTGTATTATATACTGCCCACTGCTGAGCACGGGCCTCCTCTACTGCTGAGAGGGATAGGCCTTAGTCCACCACGCCGGCCTAGTGCGAGTTAACAGACTTCACATACCTTCGAAATTCAAAGAACTTCTCAGGGATACAGGTTTCCTCGCGATGTTTTCCGACACCGTTAAATCGAGCGATAATTCACAAAGAATACACACTTAAATTTTTAGAAAAGTCAGAGGTGTGTGCCCTTGGGTTTTGAACCTGCGGAAATTCGTCTCAGCAATCCATTCCACTCTCAACTAGGCTATCACAAGATAACTAAACTCATAACTAATAAAAAATCTTTCATGATTTAACCCTTCAAGCCCCGCTTATATATATTACTAGCTTTTGCCCGCTGCTCCGCCCGCATTCAAAAGTTTTTCCGGGATAAAAGTCCCGGTTTATATTATCCCGGGATAAAAAGTAGCCTATGTGTTAATCCAGGACATGATTTACCACTGTGCCAAATTTCATCGACATCCGTTCAGTAGTTTTTGCGTGAAAGAGTAACAAACATCCATACATCCAAACATCCAAACATCCATACATCCAAACATTCTTACAAACTTTCGCCTTTATAATATTATAGTAGGATATAGATGTATGGGAAAACCCTATATATATGGACACCGGTGTCCGTCGTGGGGCTTGAGGAGTCAATGAAATACGCTATCCATTATTAGTCAATTGCGAATAAAGACTGGATAATTTGTAAATAAGTGGTTAATTATTTTTTGTCCGAAATTGAGTGAAAGTTTCCTTTACAGTCTACTTAGTATGTTTACTGGAAAAGATGGCGGTTTTACTTTGTATTAAATGGAATAACAAGGTAGTTTACCAGTTTTTTTATATATTTATTAAAAAATTATGCCATCCAAAATCTAACGGAAAAGTAATTTTGGAAATTGGCGCAAGAATTAGTAAGTTACAAAGCTTTGAAATTTGGTGGAAGGAGTAGTTGTCAAATAACAGTAATATTACACTGTGACGTCACCGAGAGTCGCCGGCTATAACGCTGCGTGCGTGCGAATGAGATAGCGCGACACCCCCTCTACGTCCCCACTTTTGCTCACAACAATATTTAAAATTTGAATAACTGCTTTATTTTTCAACCAATTTTGATGCTGATTTAACAGAAAAAAATGTTTTTCGTACTATTTTCTGTTACATATAAAATAATTTACAATATTAAACATACGAAACTACCCTACTGCTGTATGTATATCTACTATATGCACATAACATAATATAGGTACAAAAACATTAAACTATTCTTGAACACGTCTGACAGTTAAAATTCTATTTCTATAATTCATGCACACACTGCACTAAGCTATTTCGAAAAGAAGACTGTTTTTCTTCCGGAGATTTTCTCTTTACTTGCCATAAACGGTTTAATCGGTGATCCTTGCAGTTGGTTGCATTATGTTCTAGTCTTCGGATTAAATCTATAAACGGGTTAAACAGGGTTGCTAGATAACTTAAAAATATAACAATGGATGTTCCAACAAAATATGGTTGAACAAGTTTCATACGACTGAAAAGATTCGTCTACATGGATGAATACCAGTTGAGGCAACAAGTGTTGTCAGCTATAATTATACTATAGCAACGTTGAAACTGAATGTCACATTCAAAACTGGGGTTGCTAACGAGGTAGGTAACACCAGACCTAAGGGAAAGCCCGAGGGTCCGGAAGGCACTTAATCAAACGAAACAATAGAAGATGTAGGAAAACAGGTCCCGAGCTCCTTCATAATAAAGCGCACAAGAAAATCCAATTTTCAATTTATGACATAAAATTTTATGTAGGAAACTTTTTAAAATCTTGGAGAATTGTTTTGCGAGTTTCTTGTCTTCCATTATCTTACATAATGTAGCGAGCTTACTTTACACGTTTAAATCATCTTATTATATAGAAATAATACTTAAGATTATTCCTAAAGAATATAATTAAGGTGAGAAAGAAAGAACAACACTTCCTAAAACATAACATTTTCACATCAAACGTTTCCAATATAGGTGTAATATAAATGAAAATAAATCGATCATTAATTCGCAAACTAAAAAACCGAAAATTTTCCAATATCTCAAATAGTCTCTAAATTTATTAATTTTTGAATGCATCGCATTGAATTGCATTTTAAACATCTTTTCCAATAAAACATGAACTAGTCTTCGTGGATTTTAATGGATAGAAAGCGTTGCAAACTATCATCAGTGAATACTTTATTTAGTTAGCCTCACACATTAGCCGCCACGCTTATATTCACAAAATCCGACGAACAAAGACATGGAAACGCAATGCGATTCTCAGCCATCACCCTCATAATGTGCGCTAACCATTATTCGACTTACATTCGGTTGCATGTCGACCTGGATTGTAAGTGTCGAATGTATGCTTTGTGCGGTGACTGGAGCATCGGGTAGTAATTTCATGTTAGCACACTGGTTGAGCCATGATTTGACTGTTGCAATTCCATTTGTGCACAACAGTGCTTTCTCAGTGTCGCTCGGCACTAGAATAGTAGGAATAGACATTGCGGTGGTAGGTAACTACCAAGACATCTCCTCTCATACAAGAGACATACCACCTAAAGGGTGAAGTATCGTACTTAACCATTTAAAGAAGAGAGTACAAACTACGATATATGAAAAAATAGAGTTTTCTTTGTATTTACAAGTGTTTTAGAATTCACAAAATCATGTAATCAGTTTACACCTAAATTACAAGTACATCCTAAGTTTTAATAAATCCTGAAATAATAGCCCAACCTATAAGCAATTATTAGTTGATACCTATTTTTGTTTCCAGTACGCTTACTTTGATTTCATTAAATTATGAAACCCCCTGACATTTTCATTGATCACACACATTTGAAGAATCAACACCGCGCGTTATGAAATGCTGAAATTCCTGTCGCTCGTAGTGAGTGAAATTTACACGTTAGTTTCGTACTTCAGCCATTAAGTAAATTGGATGCTAATTTGAGTAGCTTTTCAGACTTTAGTAATTACACGGCAGGTAGCTACCGAAGGGTTTTGGATAAAAGTATGAAAATATAATCGCGTAACGAAATGATAATGGTTTACGCTTTTTATAAACGTAATTAACTTAATTATTCAGTGTTGTTTTGTACTTTTAAAGCACGTATTTATTTATTTTGCTTTTCTCGAATATGAACATAATGTTTTAAAATTTTATATCGATGTTAAAAACGGTTGTAATTATTTAATTTTATTATTGGGATCAATACTAAGTATGAAACTTTTTGTATTTGCGTCATTAAAATGTTACAGATTTTATTTGCATACAATCCCACCCATTTTTTTTATATCCTTATCAACTTTCTATGGTCATTCATACGCATATAATATGTATGAATCTCCATACACGCTAAATCACGTGTATTTGTCAAGTAGGAAACTATCACATATTTTTCTCTTGAAATATTTCACAACTTAAACAACTTCAAATAACATAATATTACAATAAAATCACAGCTTGACAAGAAAATTACTTTCCGCATTAATGAAAAATCCAACAATGTTGGAATAATACAACACAATAAGTGTAAGAGTACATTTACATTATTTAAGTACCTATCCAAGATAGTAATACGTTTTTATTATTCGTCTAGAATACAAAATACAAACAGAGCTACAATAGATACAAGACATTGTGAGGATGCCTTACTGAACTCCCCGTGGAAATCACAGAAAAACTATTCCACATTAAAGCAAATGGATTTTGTACAAAGTAATGTAATAAACCTTATTCCTTGAAATCGAAATGGTGAATAGTAAAAGTATTGAGATACTGTTAATGGAATGCTGCAATCCTAATTCGTATATGATTTTTTTTACATTAAAGTATTTTGAGTTAGCTTGTAAAGATATTTAGATGTTTGAAGTAAGAGAGAAACCTTCGAAAAGGTTTCTATGAAAGCCGCACAAATACTCGCAAGTCCTGGATTCACATAATATTATACTAAGTTAACTGGCTACTGCTTTTTTTGGGAAAGGATCGTAATTGTAGCCATATAGATTTTTAGAGAAGGTATGGAAATCTTTAAGGGAGGTCTATTTTCAGCATTGGACGTCATGACGTCCAATATATCCGTTCATGGCTGATGATGATATAGATTTTTATGCAATTGACTACATAAGTTCTTCATAAGCATACTAGAGACAAAGACATATTCTGTTTCTCTATCCAGTAGGTAATAGAAGGAAAATGTTCTTTTCCGGTTTGGAGAACATTTTAGTACTAAGCAATATAGGCAATTAGTAAGCAATTAGTACTAACCTAACCTAACATTTTATGCCCATCAATAATGTTCCTAATACCTAAAATGTCATCAATTACTTTATTATTCGATTTTCTGGATTGTGCTTCAGCTTTTTATGTTTTTAAAAACGATCTAGTATTCTAATCATTAAGTTCTATAATATAATCATTAAGTTTTATAGTTATCCTATTATAATACCACTAATTTCTAATGGAAGTAAATTACAACCCAAATGCATTAGGCCGTGACATTCATAATGCAGTGTTCGGCCATGGAAAGAAACAATGTGGAAAGACCGTGTAACTCCAATTATAATAATTTATCTCCATACTACTGCCAATTGTATAGCATAATTGAAATGAAATGAAAGATACAAACTAGATTATATTAACAGCACTTTCATACAATGAAACTCAAATTTATTTAATGATTTACCAAATGCACTTTGCTTTCTATCAGTTTTGACAAATCTCTTCATTTCCGGACAGTTGTAGAACAAGTTATTGGTTGCTTCGGTACTGCAACTTCCTTATTGGAAAGTTGTCAGATAGGTGTGACAGCGCGGAAACGTCAGGCCCGTAAGACATCTGTCGGCTACGTCAGGCGGAGTCCCACATTCAGCGGCCTGGGTTTTCTATGCGTTTCGTATTTTATTTTAAAGTTTTTTTTATTGCCTTGAATGACGAAACGAACATGCCGTTCGCTTGATAGTAAGCGATACCATAAACAGTAGTAACACCATCCAGCACTTTGAGTACAAAGTACTGTGTGGCATTCTGCGCAATCCCGTTTTAAAGAATTTAAATTCTAAAACTAACGGAGATATCCGCTTTTTGGGTGGTGGGCCTTAAAATCTGACCAGGCTCATACTTTGTGGATATTAAAGGGGTAAAATATGGATCATGGGATCCATTAAAAAAAAATTAGCCCCCTTCATTTATAACTAACTTTTTTTTAAAACGTTCATTTTAAGTGTAGTTTTTAAGCAAAATAAAATTACATAAATAACAAAATCGGAGGAGTTTAAAATTTTACAATTTACTGCAAAGACCTAGTTGTTGGGAGTACTATCCAAATATATATAATTCTTTTTAGGCTAGAATCTATGCTGAGGGTATTGCAGTCGTATTGTAATACAACTTCGCTATCGAGGCAAATTAATAAAAAAAAATTGCTTACATGTACGGTATTGTAATTGAGGGCATTATCTATACTAATATTATAAAGCTGAAGAGTTTGTTTGAACGCGCTAATCTCAGGAAATACTGAACCGATTTTGAAAATTCTTTCACTAATAGGAAGCTACATAACTCCTGAGTGCTAGAGGCTACTTTTTATCCCGGGAAAATATTTTTGTCCCGGAAAAAACTTTTTCACGCGGGCGGAGCCGCAAGCACTACTAGTAACTGATATAACGGACAGGCTAATTCGATTATTCGAGTAACACTAAATTGATTTTACACGTCGGAAATATCTCGGACGTTGGTGATTTTTTTTTTTATACGGCCATCATCGGCGCATTAG
This sequence comes from Lapara coniferarum, assembly GCA_949316025.1. Taxonomy (NCBI): domain Eukaryota; kingdom Metazoa; phylum Arthropoda; class Insecta; order Lepidoptera; family Sphingidae; genus Lapara; species Lapara coniferarum. Next base: position 39,448,094 of record OX438919.1, on the reverse strand, counting down.
GGACGGCTGCGGGCTTCCTCCGACTCGTGTCTAAGTTGTCGTCCGCAACCGCCCCTGAGGACGTTGGTGATAACATTGGAATATCGTTAATATTGTGTAATACTAGCTTTTGCCCGCGGCTCCGCCCGCATTAAAAAGTTTTTCCGAGATAAAAGTTCCGGTTTATATTTTCCCGGGATAAAAAGTAGCCTATGTGTTAATCCAGGACATGATCTACTCGTGTGCCAAATTTCATCGAAATCCGTTCAGTAGTTTTTGCGTGAAAGAGGAACAAACATCCTTACATCCATAAATCCAAACATCCAAACATCCATACATTCTTACAAACTTTCGCCTTTATAATATTAGTAGGATTATGTATTTTTCCACACCTTGCAGGAGAAATAGGTAATATTATAATCCTGTTATAACCGTGAAAAATTATGGGAATGATGGGATACATTTTGCTAGAATTTTACGCTTGACTATGAATTGGAATGAAATTCGACACATAGATAGATCAAGACTTGAATGATTGCAAGACCAAGCCTTGAAAAACATTCAGCGAAACCTCAAGTCGTATAAAATTTTATAAAAGTTGTAAATCTCCCGCTATATGTACAGTCCACAATGTAATTTTTCAGATTCAATTTAACCGTACTGGAAATAGTTTTCCATTATTGCCTCACAAACTGCTAGGAAACGAAACGTTACTCGAGCATATTGAATATTTTAACTACAGAGATTTCATATCAAGGTAACAAATAGGCAATTACCGAAATACCCGATGTCGACCTTTCCACGTCAATAATAAGTTATTTGTAAAACTCTGCGCGCATGCCGGCACGAACTACAGCGATAAGAGACAAAGAGCGCTACATTTTATTGTGATTAAGGTTCGCGCTGTGAGCTTATCCTTGAACGTTCGCACCTCCGCGTTAAATCTAAATTGCCTCAATCGAAAATGGTGAATGTATTTTCAGTTTTCAACTTATTTTGAGGAAAGCTTGATTATAATATTTTTGTGGAATCTTGAAAATAAAATTAGATTTTTTTATTACTTAGTTATATAAAAAGGCTTTATAATAAACTATTACTACGAATGTGTAATATGAATTAGATTTTTTCTGTTTATTAATATATTTTGGAATACATACATTTGGTTTGTACATCTGCGAATGGAAGTTCTATTGTAAGATACAGTTTAGAGATAAATTTTGTCACGAGGTAACGTACTGTATCTACCTATCCTAAGAAGAATTATTAATAAATTACAAGGCTAATTAAATGTAAGCACTCCGGAGCCTTGAGGGAGATAAAACAGTCAAAAACGCTATCATATAAAATTTCAATACAATAGGTACTTTTATATTGATCCACACCATGCCAGCCCTGTATTATATATTGCTCAATGCTGAGCACGGGCCTCCTCTACAACTGAGACGGTTTAGGCCTTAGTCCACCACGCTGGCCTAGTGCGGGTTGGCAGACTTTACATATCTTCGTAATTCTTATGGAGAACTTCTCAGATATGCAGGTCTCGTCGCGATGTTTTCCTTCACCGTTAAAGCGAGCGATAACTCACAAAGAATACACACATAACTTTTTAGAAAAGTCAGAGGTGTGTGCCCTTGGGTTTTGAACCCGCGGACATTCGTCTCGGCAGTCGTTCCACTCCCAACTAGGCTATCGTCGCTTATTATATTGGTGATAGTATCATAATAATTCGCTCGTACCTCTTCTTCTTTGCTCATTCCCACTTTATGTGAGGTCACTCGTACATTTTACTCAAAACGGTAGTCATGATTAGCCCCAAAACAAATTGTCACCTGTATTTCGGATCAAATGATTTAGCTTTTGGATAACAATCCTATGTGTTATTCGGACTACGCATGGGACAATTACTGACACTGATTGGATGTTGTGTTAAAAGTTAACAAACACGCTGACGTTCTGATATTCGCAATTACAATGTGTTGTTTGTTGGAAACACCTGCATGGACTTTAATTTGGGTAAAACAAGGTCGAAATGAAAATGACTGATTAGAAGTATATAGTTGACATAATATTCTTCTTCTTGCTTAGTTACTGGCGATGAGCTTGATTATGAAGCTATTACGTTGGAGATGACAAACAAAGGAGATTGACGGTTGTTGAGTGAGATGTTACATTGATTTCTTACTTGACTTGTTTATCATTTTAACTAATAGGCTCAATGTTGGATGAAGTGTAGGAGTTTGTGTAAAAAAAACTGCAGCTACAAAAAATAATAACGATTAGAATAAAATATAAATACTACAAAATCAATGACCTGATTAATATCTGTTTTAATTAATGAATCCCCTTTTTTTAACACCATACAATCTATAATAGTCTATATTTTATGTTAAATAAAACTCACGGTCATATCGGCAAAAACGGCGCAGTGGCATGACAAAATGTCTACATCATTGGTTCATTTCCGGATATTAATTAATTATGGTTTTCAAAGCCGTGCACATAACAATCAGGATTTCAGCAAAACATTGATGAATGCCCTTTTGATTAATACATCCTTTGATTATATATCTTCAATAAGTACAAAGTTACAACAAAAACATTTTTTAAAATTTTCAAATGGCTGTCCTGTAAAATTTGATTTCTTGGGATTGTGTGGTTATTTATGCAAAGCAGCAATTTGTTAAAAATAAATCTTTGACAAAATGCTATTTTAAATTTCATTTTTAAAATATGGTTGGCTAGTGGCTTCTTTCGCGTAATAAAGTGTATAGGTTACCCTTGGAACTATTATAGGGACTTGTATTCACAATTAGGGTAGTGTATAAAGGCTTTTGTTCGCTAGTTTTCGGTAAAAATATTTTCATACCCTCTTTCTGATCATACTGAGGACGATGTACACAATGGAAGAAAAATGAAGAATGTTGTTAAATTTTGTTTTTCCTTACAATAACATCAGATTTCTTGTATATATTGCATTGAATGACGAGGCGAGCATGCCGTTCGCCTGATGGTAAGCAATACGACCACACATAAACAGTAGCAACCCCCTCCAGTATTAGTGAAAACACCCGTCGACCAACCGGCATGAAATTTGAATAAAACGCGCCAGTAACACGCTGGACGCGGGTGGAATAATAAAATATATTAGCCCCGTAGTTTCTGTACGCATTTGTGTATTTTTTATTCCTTGCGAAACGAGGTGTAGTTGCGGGGCCATAATATAACACACACACACTCACGCCGTTTATCCCCGAAGGGGTAGGCAGAGGCGCAACTAGTGGACACACTTTTCGCCGTTATTTCGTCCATGATGTGATAGGGGGCGAGCCTATTGCGGCAAGTGACGTCCTGCCGGGCGTCATTTGCCGTCGTGTGCGGAATCGTGTGCGGAATCATACAATTTAATACTGCATAGTAGTGCCGTCTGCCGTCGCAGCACATGCTGTTGCCGTCTGCCGCGTTCTGCGGAATCACAGCCTAAGAGTTTGTTTCACAATAAAATATGACAAATATTATCCTCTATGACAAAATAAAATTGATAAACGTAAAATTCACGTCTATAACAATTTTATTAGCATGTAATAATTCAAGACTCATATTTTAGTTCATTATAAAAAAAATGGTAAATATTATATAAAAACGGTTTTTCATTTACTTACGATACGTCATCCGTGCGTTATTAATAAAATGATGCATCACAATCGGTCACCGGATATTCCGTCACAATTCTTCACAACTTTATTTACCGCATTCTCAAATAAAATCATTTTATATTGACCTCGATACAGTTGAATCAGATATGAAAACCCAACGCTGGATATTCTGGAGCCGCGAAGGCCTTATGACTAACATGTTTTCGAATGCAAAGCTTAGGATTTATTTCTTCTTAGATCACGCTATGCTTATGTTAAAACAACTTCAATAATGTATAACTATCACTAGGCTGCTAAAGGACATGTATAAAATCGGGCTTCAAATTCTAACCAAGATACTTTGCATAATTATATTTGAACTAGTAATGCTCGCGGCTCCGCCCGCGTGAAAAAGTTTTTCCGGTACAAAAATATTTTTCCCGGATCAAAAAGTAGCCTATAGCACTCAGCAGTTATGTAGCTTCCTATTAGTGAAAGAATTTTCAAAATCGGTTCAGTAGTTCCTGAGATTAGCGCGTTCAAACAAACAAACAAACACACTCTTCAACTTTATAATATTAGTATAGATAGTACTCCTAAAAACTAGGCCTTTGCAATAAATCGCATAATTATAAAATCCTCCGATTTCGAGATTTATGTAATTTTATTTTGCTTTAAAACTTTACTTAAAGAGAACGTTATTAAAGTCAGTTATAAATGGAGGGGTTTAAAAATATTTTTAATGGTTCTAAGACCTATATATTTGCTCCTTTAGTATCCATAAAGTTTGAGCCTGGTTAGACTTTGAGGCCCCGCACTCATATAAAAAGCGAACAGCTCTGTTAGTTCTAAATTCATACGACTTTTACGTTATGCCTACATATGTCTTTAGTGTGTTTATTTTCATCGACAACAATATATGAGACAGAACCCCACTCGCCTCCTGACCCCAGGCGGTACACTAATACATTTTCCTTGTAATATATTGAGTGAATATATGCCGAAATGGATTTTTGTTTCATACATTTTGTTTATGCTTAAACCGAGAGTACAATTATTATTTATCTCATACTATTACTATATTATTTGGCTTTACAATAATGTATTCTATGTTTTGATTGAGTACTATGGAACTTAGCTTATGACAATTCCGCGTTTGAATTAAGTGGGTTATTTTCTATATCAATGAGTTAAATACAAACAATCTCCCAAGGTGTAATTAACAGGCAAACAAATCGTTCAACTTAATCCTACTAATATTATAAAGGCGAAAGTTTGCGAGTATGTATGGATGTCTGGATGTTTGTTACTCTTTCACGCAAAAACTACTCAACGGATTTCGATGAAATTTGGCGCACGGGTAGATCATGACCCGGATTAACACATAGGCTACTTTTTATCCCGGGAAAATATAAAGCGGGACTTTTATCCCGGAATAACTTTTTAAAGCGGGCGGAGCCGCGGGCAAAAGCTAGTAATCTATAATATTGGTAACTTGACTACAACGATGATTTTGGATTTACTAATTACTAGGCGTAAAGGCGTAAAAGCCTTCCCCGCTACAAAAGTCTCTAAAATACAGGATGGCGCCAGCGCCATCTACTCAAAAAATTGGATAAGAACCCGTTCCCGCCTGGATCAAAATTAAAAATGTTGTCCCTACCTAAATTGCAAGTTGATTCCCTTAAATATAAGTATCACATATGAATGTTCGTAAAACGGAACAATTAGAATGTCTACAGATACCTTTGTAGTATATCACTAATATCATCCAGAATATTCCTGCTTGAATTACGCCACAATTAATAACAGATATGAAACTAGATAAATAATTTAATTACGATCGAGAGCTCTCCATGCACGGGGATAGTTAAAATAGTTAGCTGTTATATGTGTTCGAATATTAGTGAATACTGTATGTTTAACCATTATTACGGATAGTAAATTAACTGTATTTTACCTAGAGGACCTTATATACGCAGCATTTAGTAGACGCAAATAGGAACTACGTAAATATTAAGTATTTGCGTCGCATTTAGATTTGTTATGACGAATTCATTTGCAAGACTTCCATAACATTTTGGATAGTGTCATATTGAAAGTATATTTTCTGGTATAATTTCTAAGATACTCTTAAGCCTCATTTCGACAGAACAAATATTACTAGCAATAATTGATGGCAACTATTTCACCCCGTCTGAACATATTATGCAACGGAGAGGCAATTATGGCTCGCATTAACGTATATACGACCCTTTTTGACAGATATTCAAAAGACAATTATTTCTAGCAATAATTGCGTGCGATTATTGTTAGCAATTGCTCCGGCTAAATGAGGCTTTACATCTACACATGACATTTATCTTTACCTATCTTGCAGTTCCTATACTATTTTGTATCTACTAAATTTTAGCGTAGTTTCGATTACGTAGCTCAGTTATTCAACCTGAACTCAGGAGGGTAATAATCTTCATAGTATTCGTTTATCTGTAAGCCATGTTTAGTAGATCGAGTACCCCTAGGGCACAATTGACGACGGTTTAGCTTGCCTCTCGAACTTAAGGATCTGAGATCATGAGCTGGAGAACGGTGTAACGACACATCAGGGACCTAAATGTTCTTAAACATTCACTCTCTTGGGGAAATCATAGTTGATGTGATATAAACAAAATGTTAGAATGTTATAAATCAATCGGCATTTCTTGCTGGTGAAATGAATTGTGATTTAGATCATCCAAAAAGATTTCGTGTTTATCCAATGAAAGATAAAAGTAAATTACTTCTTTATTGGCTTTACTTGTAAGATGTGTGATAAATGACTCGTTGTCATTGACGTGACGGGAATTGGTTCAACACAAACATTATTATTTTTGTTTAAGAATAGCACACCACCCAGAGGTCTCGGGTCGGCCAAAATTACATTGAGCTTGTCTGCTCAGTATTAATCCAGATTTTGGAATTTGGGCCTATATCGCGATATACACGACACCTATCACATCATGGGACGGATCACGCATGTGAAAAGTGGGAGCCCAGGTTGGACCTCTGTCTATCCTTTCTGAGATAAATCTGTGATGTGTATTTTCGTGACCTGACGAATCACTAATTCCACATCATCAAAGCATCCCAATAGCAATAACACAAAAAGTATCGATGTCAAATAAGTAACAACGATAAAAATACAAAAAGACACTGATCGCGATAACCGACTAGAATTAACATTGATAGCTATTATCGCGAGGGGGAATTAGTACTGGCAGCTGGAAATTTTGTTTTATTCTTCTCACAGTGCTAACTGAATTTAAAAGAACGTACGTAATAGCCACTTTTATCGCTAGACCTCGTGGGACTGTTCTATTCACATTAGACAAATTGGTTTATGAACTAGCTCGCAATGAGTGTTGCGCTGGTGTAGATTACATTCTTATTAGGCGTTAAAGTTCTAAATTGGTGTAACGTACTGCATACATTCTTTTGCTTGGTGTTTATTCTTCTCTGTATTCGCACAAAGTAGTGTTATTGGCAGTTACTTGAATATCTATCTTGAATACTTAGTCAAGAAGTAGATTAAAAAATAAATAAGAATGTTATTGTTTGTTGGTGCATGAAATGAAATACTACGTCAGTTCTCATTATTTTACTTTTCTTATTTCAGTCAATTCAACATTATTCTTCCACATTTCAGCATATAGCACTCAAATTAATCAAACTTTATATTAGTGAATTATTTTTTGAATCAACCAGTTTAAGATTAGTGGAACCAAACAAGTAATTATCAAATTAAAAGGTATGACAACCAAAATATATACTTTATCCAACATTTGAAATTAACACTATACGTAATCTACATTACATTGCCAAAACAAGGAAATAATATAACAAAATATTGAACCATATTACATGAGCAGCAAGAAAATTGCGTATTATGTAAATAAATCTATTCTTATTAAGCGCATCTGCATTACCCGCACATGATTGTGTGAGTCAAGAAATTCACGCTGATAGGCCGCGAACAACTCCAAATATTCTACGTGTATCTTGAGGACGATTTATTTAGATTAGCGTCTCGCCAAATGCCTCTTTATATTCATGATCTACCTACAATTTTCTTACTGAATACGAATCTTCAAATATAATTTGGTGAGTTACTAAGTCCCGGGGCATCCATGTGTGTTATTTTCATGTAATTTTCACAGTTGAACATGTACCTATTTTTATAGACACTCGATCTCAGTTCTTTAATGAAAATTGAAGTGGAGAGCCCAGTGATGAGTCCAGATTTAAAATTATAATGCTTGTGCAACCGGGTGGCGATAACGAGCTACATTGAAAATGTTCTCGGCCAAAAAGCTGACACAATTTCAGTGGCTGCATGCCATTGAAAAGTATCTCTCTTGTAATATATAGTTTTTAACGGAATGTGAGCTTGCAATTTATTAATATAATATTTTATGACAAATAATGTATAAAGACTTCAATCATAATCACGAATATAAGAAAGAACAAAAAAAATAAGAACTTTACACTTGAAAATAAAGACAATTAATAAAAAAATTCTAGAAAAGAAATCACAAATTGCAATAATGAAAACAAATACGTTTAAAATTGCTGCTGAAACGTTCACACAATCCTTTATTTATCGCGTAAAAGCAACGAGTACACTCCAGCATCGGACTAACACAAACTACACACTCGATGGATTTGCGGACAAGCTTTGATAGTAATGGAAACAGAAACCTATTTCTTTCTTGGTGCTGTTTTTTCGTGTGAAATTTGTTTGTAACGTATTTTTCACAGCATTATATATTTTTTATTTTTTTATTTACCAACGTTTAGGTATAGGTACATCAATGTTTGAATAAGAAACATGAAAAACCATAGCATAATGTAACAAAAAACAATTATAGGTAAATACATCATGCATAAGGTTACAATTTTCATTAGGTACAAATAATAACTTTTATTTAATTTTCGTTGTTAGTAATAACTGTAAATCTCTATAACGATATGTAGACTATATACTACATAACAGTTTTTGGTTTTATACAGCATAAGGTTAAAAATAGTCACTGTGTAATATGTCTTCAACAATAATATTGGGACACAATAAATGGTATCCAATATCCTGGAACATGCAACCTAACACATAAAAGGTGGAAAAATTATAATCGATGCAGCAAAACAAACTGTGCCGCAGAAAAAAGCCATAAAGCCACCCGGGCCATCCGTCACGTTTACGTTCACGTAAGAAATACTGGCAGCTGCAATATTGTTTGTGATAAATTGAACTTGGTTACGAATGAGGTAATCGAGCTAGCCTATATGCAATACCCAGGTGCTAACACCAAATTGGAACCATCTCAGACTTACGTGAAGGTCGGATAATGGGAAACCGTGCCACAGCAAATAAAAGGTTTACTCCATCAATTCTGACATGGAAGGTATTTGCAAACGGGTTAATGGGTAAGACGTTTTCTCATTAATCAGACCAAGATTTAGTAAACAGAAAATTGGAGAGTGACATCGAATATCGAGATTAAGCGATAGTGATAAAGGGCCCGTTTAAAACAAACCCTTTGGGGGCGTAAGAGGAATTAAAACATATACATATACATTCACGCCTATTATACCCGAAGGGGCAGGCAGAGGCGCAACTAATGCGCCCGCTTTTCGCTGTGCGTATTCTGTCCCATGATGTTCCGGCATGCTTGTCACGTCATACTATAAATTAAAAAAAAATATTCATCAATGGAAAAAGGTGATTAGCAATAGTACTATTGACTGGAATTAGACTATGAAAAGTGCTCCTGATGAAACTGGAAAATAAAGTATTAAGAGAAAATCTTTTAAATCCATCGTTTCCTTTTTTCTCTTGTTAGAGTACTTTTAATTTCTAAAGACTGCATCCGCCCTAGACATTTTAATGAATAAACGGTTCTGAAGCATTCTCGTCGGCTTACATCAGAATAGAAACTAGTGCCACTTAACAGAGTTACAACTTAACAGGTTTCCTTTGAAATAAAAAGTATTGCCCGTTAGCTAAGAATTTTCAAGGAGTACATATAATATAAGAAATGAAAACGTACATAATATTTTAAAAGTGGTTTAAGACGTTTTATTAGGTACGTCGTATTCGAATGACGAAGATTTTTAAAGTCCGAATTTATTTTCAGTAAAATTAACTTTTAGTTTATAAGGGTATTTAAAGTTAGTTACTTACTTTGGACTAATAATGTTGAAGTTGTAAGTAACGATCTATGAATTAATATAATATCCAAAAATAGCAAGTTTCAGAAACGTATTGAGCCTAACTTTTCAAGCTTCGTTTATTAAAGAGAACTGTGGAAGTGTCCACTAAATGTACATTTAATTATTGTGTACATAAAACATCTGTCTTGATGGCGTACTTGTATTGTGTGCGCGGTACAACTTACGCTCCGAAGGCTCGAGTTCGAATCCCGGGTCAGTTAAGTGATATTGGGTTTTCTTCCCAGTATCAGCCCGGAGTCTAGAAGTTACCCGATATGGCGATAGATGTACCCCTATCACATCATGGGACGGAACACAGTGAAAAGTAGGTGCTCTTGTTACACTTCTGCATACCCCTTCAGGAACGGCCCCGTGGATTGGGGGCGTTTGGAGAATTCCACCACGGTATCCCCTGCCTGTCGTAAAAGGCGACTAATAGGGGCCTCCGGGGGTCACGGGTGGGCGGGACGTGCCGCCCATCCATTAGTCTAGCCAACTTCTGTGACCCCCGTGATGGACATGTCCGAGGCAGCGTGTCTCACGCTGCCTCGGACACCAAAAGGTGGACACGGTACGGTGTTTCGGGGGCTTCTGAGCCCCCGCAACAGGAAAAGGACCGCAATAGCGGTACGTGCAGGGGCGGTTGCGGACGACAACTTAGACGTGAGTCGGAGGAAGCCCGCAGCCGTCCCTAATGCGCCGAAGATGGCCGTTTAAAAAAAAAAAAAAAACCCCTTCAGGAATATGATTTGTGTTTATTTGTTTTGTATATATCTGTTCTGACTGCCTCATATTGCGCACGCGTTACGAGTAAAATTTGCGCGCTGAGGTCCTGGGTTTGAATCTGGGGTCGAGCCAAAAACATAGTGACTGGGTTTTTCCATCATAAAAATTCGCATTCGCATCAATCACAGCTCGGAGTCAGGAAGTTGGCAGTGTGATATCCCAGTGCCTTGGAAAGCACGTAATACCGTTGGTCTTGCGCCTGATCTCTCTCTGCTCATGTCGGATTGCCGTCTCACCGGACTATGAGAGTTTAGGAATATCGAATGCACCTGTGTATTGCGCACACACTTGTGCACTATAATATCTCCTGCGAACCTGGCTGATCTCCATTGAGATTGGCCGCCGTGGCCGAAACTGGCTAGGAGGATTACGTTTTTTACGTACAAGTGTATCTGTTCAAAACCTTATAAAATATCAAATAGTAAGGCATACATTTAAAAATGCACGATGTGTTCGAATTCACCGTTGCAAAAAAATCTTGCAATACCAAATAAGGAAACTACATAAGAAATCAATTACAATGCGTCGCAGGCTCTACTCAACCGGGATACATAAACGTAGGGTAATTCTGGGCAACGGCACAAAACCATTAATATCACTCGGTGCGTCATTTGTTTGGATTACGCTGATGTTTTTAGGGCGAACCCATTTATGTAGACTTGTAAGGTGAAGGTTTATATGCGTATGATATGTGGTATCAGGAACTGTTTATATTCAGGGTCTGTGAGGGTCTTTTATGCAGCACAGGAATATAAAGCAAGTGCTTCATTCATAAACGATTGTGAGCAATTTGATGCTGAAAACAAATATGCTTGGAGAGTACTACTTTAGTTGAGCAGGGGTATCATAAAGTTTATTGAGGAAAATTAATTTGGCCTTGTAAATCACTACTAATCGTGCGAAATTAAAACAAATATAATTCATCATCTACTTCCATGTGACAACAATCAGAATAGTTGTAAAACTAACATAGGTATAAGTAAGCAGTTGTAGGGTCACTGCGAATGATAGAGTGCAGAATACTATAGTGAAGGACGTGTGTGGAGTGAACGAGAATGTAGTAACCAAAATTGAAAAGGGTATGCTAAGATTTGGCATTTGGAGGAGATGGATGATAGGAGACTGACAAATAGGCGAGTGTGGATGGAAAAGCCGGTTGGGGTTAACCGCACTGAAACTTCGAATATCAGATATCGGATATTCTTGGTAAAGGCGAAGTCAAAAGTACCCTGAATCGGCGGGAATCCATGAGAAAATTGTCGAAAGTGAAGGCAGCGAAACAAGTGTGCCGGCACCAAGTAATATAAGTCCATTGTCTCTGCCTACCACTGTGGGATAGAGGCGTGACATGTAACACGAGCGTGATATTACGTTACACCAACCTGAGGTGATTCAAGAAAATGTTTCGGTATAAGTAATCCCGTTGAAACTGACTAAGTCCACCACTTAGGACTCGCTCAAGGCTAGACGGGTTTTGCGCAACAATTGATTGCTAAGCTTCATTATCCCGTACATATTTATAGCCCTAGATGTTCAATGTTTTATCGCTATGTAAAGTTAAATTTAATAGATAGTTAAAATTTACCTGTGCATCTGTTCATAAGATAAATTAAAATTATTATTATGTATTTGATAAAGGTCATTACTTTATCATCTAAGACTTGGGAGTACGTAATCAAAATCTTGGTGATAATAGTGATAAAATGTAACTGCCTGAATGATATAGGAAATTTAAAAGTTTAAGGGCCAGTTTAACCGGTACTTGATAAACCTCTAAATAACTATTTGACATACAACTCTATTTAACAAGAAAATCTGCCACTTTCATTGAATAATAAAATACCCACCAATTAATCAATAGACACAGTACTAGTGACTTTTCTGGCAGATATTTCTTTTCGTAGCCTAGTTGTTGTTTAAAGATCGGATAACTTCCGAATAGGCTATTAGGGACTTTATCAGTATGTAGTGAAATCAGCTCTAAATCTTGTTGCAAAAGTAATATTTGAAGAATTTAAATAATAACACCGGCCGTTAACTGGTTAGAATACAGTATTTACACTATAAACTATTTTGTAGAAACCATTTAATTTTACACATACAACTATTAATCGTAACAGAAATGAAGCAATAACAATAATAAAATACAAATGGAAACAATTTCTATTATTAATGACAAAACATAAAAATATTCCAGTGTTCTTTATTAAGCCGTAAAATATAATGAAACGAAATATTTAAGGCTATTTAGCTTTAACACATGTATTTCTATTATAATTTCGAACAGTCTCTAAAGACACGTTGAAGGTTGAAAATTTACTCACCTTAGCAAAAAAGAATCTTCAAATTATCCACGTACTAAAACAGAATGCTGGAGCATAAATTCAGGGGTAATTATTGTAAGACATTTATTGGTTTTACCTTGTCGGCGCCCTATAACTAGTAGTAGACCTAGAGTATATTATAGGCAGTACAATGGAAGACCATGTGTGCGATTTCCAGTTTGGGGGAAAATTTAAGAACGGACAGAGAACAGAGTGCCTTTATGGCATAGAGGATAAAAAGAATGCAATACACATAAGTTCATTTTAAATCATAAAATAAACTTAGTATTCTTCTTAATATGCACCGGGAACATCACGAAACTGTTCTCACGATTTTGTCCCGGTCTTCTTCATTTTAGATATTCCAAAATACAGTATCCACTTGTTACACAACAAACTAATCTATTGGAAAAACGCGAACGATTGCAGGAAAATATAGCTCACATAAACAACTGGCCGTTCCCCCTCACATCGTAACAGCTTTGAAGTAGGACACCGCTGATTGGAGGCGCAGAATTGCGGCCTACATTATTGGTTTCTGCATCAATTGCCTATCTGTTGATTCACGACTCTCATTCGGTATTTATGCAAATGCTATTAGTCGAGTCTACAGTTTAATTGAGTTTAAATTATCTTGAATCAGTTCGCAATGAAGAGGCACGCAGTATTTTGTTATAAAAGTTATATATGGTGTTTATGAGTGGTTGTGTCGCCTACCACCAGGCGAGCAAAAAATAAGTTTTACTTTGTACTCTTCCAAAAGGGATTTTGAACCTCCCATGGAGTTTTTATGGTGGAAATTTTGATTAAGGCTTCTTGTGTTCTGTCATTGTGCAGAAAGTCTACTTTTTGTATTTTTATCCTTTCTCTCACTGTCCTTACTACGCAGAAAAATGGTTACAGAAAATAAAAAATAAATTTACAACTATATTAGTAATTTTCGAAAAGTTTGATGAAAATTTTCTAGTTTGAATTTATTTTCGCGTTAAGCGTTAAATTTGAATTTATTTTCTCACAGCAACTTTAATTAACAAACTTATTAACAAGTTGTAAATGGAACCGACCTTAACAAGTTGTTTATTGTATTACAGACAATATCAATAAAATGTTATTATTATAGCAAAATTTTAATTGCAACACACGGATACAAGGCTTAAGGGACTTACCGAACCAAACCCTAAAATAAATATTTTTTTGACTCTCACGGCAAAACAGAATTAGAATATAACGTTTAATTCCTGTAATGCGAGTTTATGCTGGGTTAGCCGTTCCTTTTGTCCTACAAACAATCTCATGTAATTTATTTGGGTACAATCGCAAATGTATCGTTTCAGTACAATACACGAGAGGATTTTATTTTAATTTAACACTTTACTGGCTTGATATTCGTGGCACGATAAGAGGTTTAATGGGTTATTAATCATATTTTATTAATTTAATTTCCATGCGCTGTAAGTACTTTTGTGGTTGCCAGTTTGATTTTTATGTTATTCATTAATGTTTTGTTTTAAAAGGCTGTTTCAAAAATTACAAATGTACTGAAAGATTTTTTTTTTTTTACAAAACTGTACCTAACCTATATTTGAATGTTATGCCCTCAGGCATTGTACCGATAATGGATGGTTTCTGACGTCTAATTTCATTCTCTAGTCCTTTACAACTTCAACTGTAGAGATCTGAATGGCCTGACAAGCTGCTTGAAGAAGTTTTCTTTTTAATTTTCTTTGGCGGAAATATAGCTCGTAAAACAATTACTTTATTTACTCGACTATAATTTATTCGTAGATTCTTATGCTAGTACGTACCACAAAAATACCAAAACATTGACAGAGTAAGAATATAAAATCTTGAACCGAATATAGAGAAAATATTGAGGGTTTCTCGAGTCGCGATGCTATTATCATAATCTTTGACAGTGTGAAATTGGCATGATAATCTTAGATATCACTGTATACTACAAAACAACTTCTATTGAATATTTGGTATGTGTTTTATATGTACACTTATGCCTCATTCCTAAGGGGTAGACACAGGCGTTAGTCTTAATTACGTCTCATATAAATATCGCTACAAATTTTCTCTATGCTTATTCCTTTCTATGGCGCGAAAGGTATCAGGGCCTAAACCTATAATAAGTAGTAATCTGGAAATGGAACCCAAAAAATGCAGTTTTTTTAGTTGATGAGATCGATACAGTGTACAACGCAGTGTAAATAATAAGCTACTCTGATCATAAAATGAAACCTGATAAAACAATAGGAAAATAATAGATGAAAACCAATTTCAAACGGTTCGTTTTAATATTCTTCGTGGAATGCGAATTTTAAATCGCGTGCACTGGAAATCTCAGAAGATTGTTTTAATTTAAAACAAAATCCGATAAAAAGACTTCATACCCTTGGCACGCAATTTACTGCAATATTTTACGTTATTTTATCCCGCGTAGTAATAAGTATCCACGGTTCCATGTTGTCAAAGCTAAAAATAAAGTTAGCCAATATTTCCAATTTAATTTTACATTACGCAACGTGAAGAAATGTTGAAGTAGAAATTCCTAAACATTGCAAAGTTCGACCAACACAATTCGGCAAAAGAAATGCAAAAACACACTTAACTTAGGCATTCGCTGTTAAACAAACTTCACTGAAATAAGATTCTCCATTATCATTGGAGGAAAACTCGACGTTTACATACAATAAGAGCAAAGAAAATACTCGTATTTAAGTACCAAGCTTTGGGTCAACGAAACAGAACTGTTGAGCAGCAAGGAATTGTTTATGTTAACTATTTGGTCTGAAATCTTGTGAATGTACAGAGAACAATGGAAGTATCTCATTGCATTCCGACTTAAAAACATTAAAGGCTTAGCTCCACGTCACTCAGAATGAATAGAACGATTCGAGTGCAAATTCATTTCATAATTCCACGTCCTTCATGTGTTCACGCTTCCAGTGGCACGATGAACACGAATTATGCAGCTTCTAAATATACTAAGAGGTCTCATGGGTGTACGGCGTTTTGTAGGTTTAATAAACAGTTTTCATAGAACCCGAGGGATGTATGCTTAATATTTGTGTTTAAATTACTGTTTGTGTTCAGTCTATGTGCTATTTTAGAGTACAGAGAGCAGAAAAACGGACGGTGCTGTCTTCTGACTAGAAACAACGTTGCAATGAAAAGCATTTTGTATTGTAAAATGGTACTTATAAGAATGCTGATTTCCTAACGATGTTTTCTTTCACCGTTAAAGCGAGTGATATTTCACAAAAAATCCTCATCGTGAGGAAACCTGCATGCCTGAGAAGTTCTTTGAATTTCGATGGTATATGAAGTCTGCCAACCCGCACTAGGCCAGCGTGGTGGACTAAGGCAGTCTATTAAGAGACTAATAAGGCATACTATTAAGACTATTTAAACCTCGCAGTTGTAGAGGAGGCCTGTGCCCAGCAGTGGGCAGTATATAATACAGGGCTGGTACGCTATATGTTATACTTATAAAAGTAAAAATAAGACACGGTATTGAAATGATAATAATGAAAATAAATTAGTTATTAACCGCACCTAAAACCGTGTTTTAACTCGTAATGTAGGCGTCACATTGAAGCTATTGCAAAATAACTAAAAGATAATAATGCATTGAATTCGAAATACAACTTATATTATCACCTAATTTGCTTTATAAGTGGCCAGTTAAGTTAGATTAGTAAACTTATATTAATTAATAAATCAATCTCAAGTTCGAGTTTCATATCGAGTAGATATAATGTATTGAAATAATGTCTACTTGAGATGTTACTCAAACTTGAGATTGATTTATTAATACCGCCCTTAGAGACCATGAATGTGCTGCGTCAACCAGCCACCACAGTATCGCTGATAATAGAACCAAATAAATTTGTTAGGATTAATACAACCAGAGATTGCCGAAGATTCATGTCCTTAATAGGAAACACACGAGATTATTTTTGCATTATAGGGGTACACAGAGGATGGTAGCCATTTACTATTAGCTAATCCAGAGCTCACTTACTGACCTTTTATTAAAAATAGGCCCGATTTCCGAACATGGTGTAGAAAATGAAGAATATTTTTCGCTAAAATTCTAATTAGAAATTAAACTCAGTACAAAGGATAAAATCATAATACATTATGCATTAAATCACCATAATTAAAAACCGCAAATAAATTGAATAATTTCTCTGCCCGTAGAAAATTTGCTTTAGCTATCATTATGAATAGAGAAAATAGGTCCATCCAAAAATAATTAAGAAAATGAGTAACAGCAGATTTCAAATAAAATCCATCTTTCATGAAGGTTTTAAAAGCTTAATAGAATAAAATTGCACAGGTTTTTGCGAGTGTAACGACCTGGTAGAAGAGGTTAGATAAAGGTGATGCACGAGGTTCGGAGACCCAGACAAACACAGGTCCACAACCTCTGAAACGTGCTGCAAGGGCGAGTCGTTGACATGTCCATTGTGAAATAGTTTTCAACTTACAAGTTGCAGGTCTTTTTAGGTTTGTAAATGTAAAAGATTTTTTTGGATTTTGCGAAGAAACAAAAAAGAAATGAAATGCTAGCACCTTTAAAAATGTGTTTTAAGTTGCAATGGAAGGAGAAGTGGCATGAAATGAAGTAATTTAAATCAATTTAGATATAAAATAAAATAATTGCTATGGTACGAATCCTACATGTTATACGGTTGATAAAATAGATTTCTGGGCACCTGCTACATATAACTTCTTATACATTTGAACAAAACTATACGAGAAGAAAACTATGCGTATACTTATGCCAACCAAATGCAAATTATTAGAAGTAAAAACATTACATACACATATACACTCACGCCTTTTATCCCCGAAGGCGTAGACAGAGGCGCAACTAGTACACCCACTTTTCGCCAATATTCCGTCCCATGATGTGATAGGGGGCGAACCCATCGCCATATCGGGCACAAATTCCAGACTCCGAGCTGATACTGAATAGAAAAACTCAATATCACTTTGCCCGACCCAGGGATCGAACCCGAGGCCCGAGACCTCAGCATTGCAGTCGTACCATAATACAACTACGCCACTGTGTACGCCACCGAGGCAGTCCTTATAAAAACATTAATGCCTACATTTTTATAGACTATTCCCACGATTGTAGTTTTGAATAGACTATACCTGGCGGTTATATTTGTGTGGATTTAACAGCTTTCGCACCGTACTTCGGCCCATATTGTGAATTTTTGGTAATATCGACTTTTGTCAGGAGTTTATAAGAACTGCCTCGGTGGCGTAGTTGTATTACGATACAACTGCAATGAGGTCTCGGGTTCGATTGGCGGGTCGGGCAGTGGTATTGGGTTTTTCTACTCAGTATCGTGTGCCGCCGTGCTATACGGAATAAGCACGGCGAAAAGTGGATGCACTAGTTGCGCCTCTACCTAGCCCTTCCGGGATAATGGGCGTGAGTGTATGTTCAAAATCGGTTTATAAGTATCCGATAGATTTCATTGAATTGATGTTTTTTTTACTCTGGTGATAATAATCGCCTGGTATTCTGTATCGAATGTGATAAAGATTCGTGAAAAATAAGCTTAGCAAAAAAAGAGTACTTTAGTCGCCCCTCCACCTTTTCAGGGATAACACTTATTATAAACGAGAAGACACTCATGTCTTTGTTTATAGAAGGCTGTGATTAGCGAGTTAGATAAAAATTAAATTATATGGATACTGGCAGAAAAGTTAAATAGAAGGTATATTATAGCTATTATGTACACAAGTTATGAATGAAATGAAATAATTTATTCGAAGCCATAAAATGTTCATTACCTAGATGACACCAGGGAAGAGCGGACAAGAAAACATATTGCTCTTTTCACAGCGTATAATAAAAGAATACATTTAGTTTTTTATTTTGTTTAGAGCAATACATTTAGTGACTTGAGCAATAATACATTTTCAATTCCCATATGTGTGCCCAAGCCTAGTTAATAAATAAATAGTTTAATGATCTATTTTTCCCCCAAAAAAAATGATTTAGAACAAATCTAGTTCTACCAAGATAGAACTAATAGTTCTGAATCCAAGGTAACCGAGTGAAAATCTCGACACGAGTCAAGAGTTCGTGCGTGTTTGAAGTACAAATGGTGAAAAATCGAACACTCGAAAACTGCTGTTTGTGTTTCGAGGTGACCCAATTGCTTCTAGCAACAGATTACTCGTAAAATATTGTGTAAACTTAGTTGTTGATTGTGTAAAAAGTTTAATAGATCCATAATAATTATTAACAGTTCCTTATGTATTCTACTAGATTTCTGCTCGCGGCTTCGCCCGCGTGAACGAGTTTTTCCGGGATAAAAGTCCTGCTTTACATTTCCCCGGGATAAAATATACATATAAACCTCCCTCTTGAATCACTCTATCTATAGTAATAAAGTTCGCGAAATGTGGGTTTGATGCATCTCTGCCTGCCTCTGAAAAGGGAAATAGGCATGATGTATGTATATACTCGTATTAATCCTACTAATATTATGGTTCCCTATTGGATTGCATAAGTTTTTTTGTAATAATATTGTAACGCATCTTAGCTTTAAGCCTAAATATCAATGTGCATAATAATCATTACGCATAATTGTTTTAGCATAAAATAAAAAAGCATAAATACAAAAAGCACAACCATCAGAACGACTAACGTCAAAAAGCATAAATATCAAAAGTCATAAAAATAAATAAGCATCATTCATGTTTGGTTTTGTCTGAGTTGGAAACGACTTAAAGTCGGTTCTGGCACTCAACGGCCGCTAACGCGGCACGCTCGCTTCGCTCGCTCGGCTCGTGCGGTGGTTCGTATGCACCTAACACGCTCGTCGCTTCGCTCCTCGCTAACCTTATTTATTCTAAATACATGTTATGCGAAATGTGTGTTAGTCTAATACAAATTAGTCGAGTTAATATTATTCCAATAGCTTATTATGCCAAAAAAGTAGTAGGCCAAAATATTACTATGCGATGGTACTATTATGCCAATACATATTATGTTAAGTCAATTATGCGAAAAAATAATAGTTTAAAAAAAAGTAGGCGAATCAAAGGGTAAAACCTAATAAAAGGGTAAAGCCTAATATTATAAAGGTGAAAGTTTATGAGAATGTATGGATGTATGGATGTTTGTTCCTCTTTCACGCAAAAACTACTGAACGGATTTCGATGAAATTTAGCACACGGATAGATCATATCCTAGATTAACACATAGGCTACTTTTTATGCCAGGAAAATATAAAGCGAGACTTTTATCCCGGAAAAACTCATTCACGCGGGCGGAGCCGCGGGCAAAAGCTAGTAAAGTAATAATGTTCTCCACTGCCACGCTACCACTTGTGTGACTGCCTCGGTGGCGTAGTTGTATTGCGGTATGATTGCAATGCTGAGTTCTTGGGTTCGACTCCCGGGTCAATCAAAGTGATATTGGGTTTCAAATTCAGTATCAGCCCGGAGTCTGGAATTTGTGCCCGATATGGCGATAGGGCTCGCCCCCTAACACATCATGGGACGGAATACGCACGGCGAAACGTGGGTGCACAAGTTACGCCTCTGTCGAACCCTTCTGGTATAAAAGGCGTGAGTGTGTGTGTGTGTGTGTGTGTGTGTGTGTGTGTGTGTGTGTGTGTGTGTGTGTGTAATTAGAGTTCTATTTCTTTATACTACTAGCTTATATTCAAACCCCAGCTGCGTGAAATTTATTTGTCGAAAAAAAACCCACAAGTAAAGTGCCTTTTTCCAAGAACAAAAGAGGTCTATGTCACACTCTGGTCCATAAACTATATCCGTTGGTTTTTTGCTATGGAAAATAAGGATAAAAAGCACACTTTTTAATTATTATGATTGAGCAAGAAGGAAAGCGTTTTGTATTTTTTTATATTAAACCAACCTACCGAGCCACTTTTCCATCTCCAATACACCTCGCTTATACGTTATAATAAAGGATGGTTAGTTTATAAATAACTTTCTATTTAAAAAAAAAAAAAAAAAAAAAAACTACATGAATGAAACTCCAGTCATTTTACAATGATTGTAGATAAACTTTAAATAACTCCCGACACAAAAAATCTCTAAATATTTAAATAATAAAAGTGTATTTTTCGTTTAAGTACCTAACAATCTTAATAACCGAACTCCGGACCAAGGAGATGAAAATACTTCTTTAGCGAAGACGCTTGGGTCAAAATATTATTAAGTAGTTAAACCACAAAGAAACTTTTATTATTTTACTTTCCAGAGATTTTTCGTGTTGGGGTTGTTTAAATTATAATTTAATTTTTTGTACAATCTTTTTAGATTACTTTATTCTCCATAATGGGGCCTTGATAATCAAGGAACAGCTACCCATTGAGAAACACCCTTATGAGCCCAAATACGCTATATCTGCTATAAGTTGCTAAGGATTTGGGTATCCCGCAACATTACACCAAATTTATAATCAATCGGACTTTTTAAGTTGGAAATGAGCTAATAATTTTCAAACGCCTGAAGAGGTTTCCATGTATTATATCTAAGAGCCATCACGATCACAACAGCTTTCAAACAAAAAAAAACGCGTCGAAATTGGTCCATCCGTTTGAGAGCTACGATGCCATAGACAGACATACAGATACACACCCTAAACTTATAACATTTTTCATCGGGAGTTAAAAATAGAAAAATAATGTCAAAAGTTACTGGTGGTATTTTATGACTGGCCAAAAAATATTAACCTTTCCTTTTTCGACGAAAAATTAAAAAAGTACATGGCCGAAGCATTAGTTCGAAATTTAAAAATGACGGTGAAATACACATGGCTACGTGAAAATATTAGCGTACGCAAAAAAACAAATTGAATGGCTCACCTTTTAAAATTTTCATTTTGATAGCGCCACGTAACTCGTCACTGAAGTGGTCACAAACGCTCCATGTTTATAAACTTCATGAATATAATGTGAAATTTAATTTTCAGTTCAGCCTAAATTGAAACTTTACGACTTTACAACTTTCGCCAACACACATCATGGTTCAATTAATTCATAAACTTCGCAGACTAAAGTTAGTAAATAAAAAAGTCAACTAGAATATTTCGCTAAACATAGACGTCTCTAATTAGTAAAGAGTACTCTCTTTTTGCGGTAAATGTCAAGAGAGAGTGTAACTGAAAACAAGGTTGGGGCGCTAGCGCGGGAAAACGTGTCAAGGTTATACCTACTGGCACTTCAATAAGACCGCGGCGGACACTGCAAACAAACCTGTGCCAAAACAGCTACCAATACAGCCTACCGAACACGTATCAACTAATATACATACTACAAAATTATCCTTCAACTATTAATTATTATCTAACTTCAAACACTCGCAACTTAACCTAAACACACAACACTAAATTAGTCTTTAAAGTTGATAATCGCGAATACATCGATGCGAGCCGCCGCGCCAGTTCCGTGCCGCCCTGCACCACTTTCAAACTATTCCATTTTCAAATTTTTGACATTCCGTCCGTTGGACACGGGCTCGCGCGATGCAACATCCCTCCACCGAGCTCCGAGTGGACTGCAACTGCCGGCAGAGGCCGCTGAGTGCGAAATTGGCGCAATTTTCGCGCATGCGTGGTGCCTTTGCGAGCCGGCGGGACCCGATGTGACCCGACGCCCCTAGCTTGATAGAAAATCGAGGACGTAACGTGACGTCAAGCAATCGTATCTACAAAATATGGGTTAATCGGACGTAACAAAAACAATCGGATCAACTGATACTAATTCCAGGTGCGGCGCGGTGTTGTAATCCAATTGGAATCTTGTATCGAGCGAAAGCAACATAATACGACTGTACGAGGTAACTTATTGCGTTGGCGCCCTGTCCTATACCCTTATCTTTATGTCTGGCTGTTTCCATTATTCTTGCGAGGAAAAAAAACAAATCTCTTTTCGTAATCCCGGTGGAGGTGGTGCGAAATTGTTTTGAATGTTGGGCGGCATGCGGACCGACGATGCGACGTCCACGGCCGTCGAAATTCCGCCGGTCGCTTTGTTTCTTATAAATGGCGCTCTGGGATAGGTGAAAGGTACCTGCGATATTAAGATTAGGACAACGTTGAAATATAGAATTTGGTTATACGGTTCATGCCACCCTAGCGATACGCATAGCCTTTGAACGTGTGTTGGCGCCATATTTAGATCTTATACGTGTATGATTTTATCATGTAATTATTGTTACCTTATAAAATTTGAAATCATAAACATAGATGATATTATCGTGTGATTTGTTTTTGCTTGGATTATTCTGTAAAGTGGACGGTAGCCTAGTTGGGAATGGAACGGTCTGCCGAGACAATGTCCGGAGGTTTGAAACCCAAGGCACACACTTCTGACTTTTCAAAGTTACGTGTGTATTGTTTATCAATTATCGTTCACTTTAACGGTAAAGGAAAACATCGTGAGGAAACCTACATACCTGAGAATTCTCCATAAGAATTTCGAGGGTGTGTGTAGTCTGCCAACCCACACTAGGCCAGCGTGGTGGACTAAGGCCTTAAACCCTCTCAGTAGTAGAGGAGGCCCGTGCTCAGCAGTGAGCAGTATACATATAATACAGGGCTGGTATTATTATTATTATACCGGGTGGAAGGGAAACGCTCTCTATACCGGAACATTAAGAGAGAAGAACCATAACATTAACGAAAAACTATATTCATTTGCAAAGCTAAGCGATAATACTTACGATTTTAGTATTTCCGTAATTCATGCGCGTGCAATGTAAAGCGTACAAAGAACTGGGCGGCCGTCGCGCTGCGCCGGGACCGGCCCGCGGTCGTTAACCCCTCAGCTGATGTACGTGTTTCATTACGATTTTTTTTAAATATTGACCTTTTTTACTATGTTTTTCAGAATAATAGCTTGATTTGTCTATCCATACGTGAAGCTGTACAGAAATTTGAGAAAATCCTACTAAAATTGTAACAATGCGATCGCGATTTTTTTAGTGCCACCACGTCAGGAATCACCAATACTATCACCTGTATTCGTTTCCGAGAGCGTTTCCCTTCCACCCGGTATATTCTGTAAAATGAGTTTTCATACTCTACAATGTAGTCTACATCGTATTGAAACAAATTAAAGTATTGTAGGTATTTCAATGCTTATACATACATATACACTCACGCCTGTTATCCCCGAAGGGGTTGGCAGAGGCACAACTAGTGCACCCACTTTTCGCCATTATTCCCTCCCATGACGTGATAGGGGGCGAGCCTATCGCCATATCGAGCACAAATTCCAGACTTCGAGCTGATACTGAATAGAAGAACTCAATATCACTTTGCCCGACCCGGGGATCGAACCCGAGACCTCAGCTTTGTAGTCGTACTGTAATACAACTACGCCACCGAGGCAGTCTACATAATACTAATTATTGTGTATGTTACAAATAGTATTGAGTATAATTTCCATTAAGTATACTTTCCATTCGTATAACTTCGGGGATTAAAACTGTTACCCACGTTTTTTATGGTTTCTACAGGGTAGATGGACGTCCTTCAAGTCTGGACTTTATGTTTTAAAGCAAAATTATTCTGAGTTACGCTTGCCGCACACGTTCGGTTTCCTAATTAGGTTTCCTGATGAGGAATTCAGATTCGGAAACGTGAATGCTCCGCTTACATAGAAAATGTTCAACAACGCGCACACGTTCCTGAATCTGAATTCGTGATCAGGAAACCTAATTAGGCAACCGAACGTGTTGGTACAAAAAACCGGACGTTTGCGCTAGTCACTCGTAATTCCGAATCTGAATTCCTGATCAGGAAACCTAATTAGGAAACCGAACGTGTTGGTACAAAAAACCGGACGTTTGCGCTAGTCACTCGTAATTCCGAATCTGAATTTCTGATCAGGAGACCTAATTAGGAAACCGAACGTGTGCGGCAAGCGTTAAGCTAACAGAAAAACTATTTATACTTTAGGCAATCTTTTTTTACCTGAGTTTCCTGGAGGGCAATGAACAAACTTTCGCATTGATTATAACGTTCTTCCTCCTCCATTAACTTACAAAAGGACATTAACTTACACTTTGACATCAAAGTGATAATGAAAATGGTTGCTAGCTAATTACCCGCCTACTCAAAATATTCGAGCAACGGCTTTAAGCAACATTGCGTAACAGATTATAGCAGGCGCTCTCCTTTTTGGAACGCTTTAAAAGTCTTTTATATCTCCGTAATTTAGCTATGGAGTAGATATCTACGCTTAGTTTCACGGTGTTATGCTCTCAGTTGAAGTTTTTAAAGGAAATCGCGTCATGACTTGTGTTAAATGTAGAAAATACTTTAAATGAATGCTCTTATGAGATGAGCTTTATATTTTTCTATAATATTATTTTGGAATAAATCGGTCAATATTATTGACCGTTGAATAAAGTAAGCTACTAAATATACAGAACCTAAATACAAAAATATAATCGACCTTCAAGACTTAGGAATATGAGTGTTTTGAATATTTTATTATCATTCGATTAACAAAACAATTTAGGACAATACTCATGTACCCAAATTACACAATTTGTAAAAACAAAAACACATTGGATGTTATCTAAAATCAGTAGTTGAAATAAAAACTTTAAACTAGACCAATAAATTTGTTTTATTGCGTCTAAATGTGCGATAGTAAGATTTGGTAATGGTCATGGACGGATTTAGACGTTCGCTTGGGTAGGTACTTTTGGATATTATTCCAAGTGATATTGGCCATGCATTTCAACACAAATATTTTGTCTTCACAATCTACTAAAGGCGTTGTTGAAATTATTGTTTTGTTGAATTTGTTTGTTACTAATTGTTTCTGTATCAAGTTATATTTAAGTATTATTTATTTTGTTATATTTCATACTTCTTTTATTAGCTTAGCAAATTCACCCCGCTGCACCTGATTGTAAGCGGAATGGAATCCAGATAGGATCGACTGACAAGAGATGATTATCCCTTGACAGTCGTCACAATTATGCCGGTGTGTTTGGATCTGATATACGCAGGCCAAATCCGGAACGGGCACATTTACGTGGGCCACTATGGCAGGTATTAACGTACGGTGCTTGCTATACGGGCAAAACAAAATATTTACTACCACCAGTATGGATTAATGTAATTAATATGTAGTGTTATTCAAATTTTAACGACTTTGAACGGTCTATATTATTTTTACGATACTTCCAGCATAAGATTTCGTTTGCCTTTCATTTATTATTATCTTCTCTTCTTCAGCATATATATCCACCCAATGCTGAGTGTAGGCCTCTAGTAATGCATGCTAAGTTGTTCTGTCTTGGGCAGACCTCATCCAACTTCTTCTCGCCACGTGGACCAGGTCGTCAGTCTACCTCATCAAAGGTCTGCCCCGATTTCTATAACCAGTTCTCGGTCTCCATTCCAGCACCGCCCTTCACATCTGCCATCATTTCTGCGACTTATGTTCCACTTCCGTCGAGCTACAATTTTGTCCATGTCGGTAAGTCCGGTTCGTCTCCGAATTTTCATGTTACGGACTTTGTCTCAGAGAGAAATACCCAACATTGTTCGCTCCATGGCTCTCTGTGTGACTTGCAGTTTGTGGACAAGTTGTTTATTATCATGCAAGTAAATATATGAACTGCTCTAAACAAATTAAAAATATGTATATGTACATACGTATTTGTTTTTAAGCTATTGCATAGCTTGAGCGGGCCTTGAGCGTGGAGACCGAATCCAGAAACTCCGTAACGAAATAACCTGACACCCCTCACTATTTTCAACTCTATCACAACCATGAACAGTGTACAATTTCATAAGTAAATTTAATATCGCAGTCTTGTAATTTATTTTCAACTCTATCACAACCATGTACAGTGTAAAATTCCACAAGTAAATTTAATATCGCAGTCTTGTAAGAATACAATATGTAAGAGGATATGAGCTGAATGCTAAACGATAAAAGGTCGAAATTAGCGTGTATTCAAAAATTGCTCCAGTCAGTGAAATGTATCGAAATGTCAAACGTGCTTCCAAATTTGAATTTTTAAAAAGTTTTTATTTTATATCTCACACCTTTAGGATGAAAACGACACAATTCTAAAAGACAGAAAATTTAGTTATCGTCATAAAATTACGAAAAGGAAGAAAAGGACAAAACTGTTATATAGGTCCCTTTTTTATTATATTTTTATAAATAAGGGCTTAGTTTTTAGTCACTTAAAAATGACAACTCAATTTTCTATTTTTTTAATTGTGTCGTTTTCGTTCTAAAGGTGCGATCTGTTCAAAGAGGTTATAAATATTAGAATTTCCTGCTTAGAGTTTCGGCGTTAGGGCATGAGTGAAATTTGGAGCGTTAGGGCATGAGTGAAATTTGGACAATTGAAAAAAAATAAAATACTAAATAATTATAATCACATAAGTTGATAAAAAATGCTATGCAATAGCTTTACCGCGGCAGTCTCCGAGTGCCACACGTCTTTTTTGTATTATACACTGTACCTAATTTATACCTTTGAACTGATTTTGAAAAGAGGAACCCTGGAGTTTCTTGCCTGTTCTCCTTTGGTAGAAACTGCTTTCCGAACTGTTGATAGAGCAAAAATTTACTGAATCTACGTAATGTTCAACGTTTTATGGATTCGAATAAACGATTTCATTTCATTACCAAAAAGTCATTCATCAATCATCGTTATGTTATAAAAATGGAAACTTGTCTCTCTTTCCCTTGTATCCCGCCTCATGCATCCCTTTTAGCTCTACTCGGACCCATTATTTTTTTAATATTTATTTTATTTATTTATTTAATTAAGACGCAAAACAGAGTAGGTACAATCATGACAATTTTATACATCCTAATCCTCATCCTCATCCTAATCCTAATAATATTATAAAGGCGAAAGTTTGTAAGAATGTATGGATGTATGTATGGATGTTTGTTCCTCTTTCACGCAAAAACTACTGCACGGATTTCGATGAAATTTAGCACACGGATAGATCATGTCCTGGATTAACACATAGGCTACTTTTTATCCCGGGAATATTTAAAGCGGGACTTTTATCCCGGAAAATCTTATCCGCGCGGGTGGAGCCGCGGGCAAAAGCTAGTATAACATATAGACTTTTTAAACTAGATTGCATTCCAAAATATGCAAATATTCTAAAATACCCATAGTCTGTAATTTTTTTTTTAATGGCATCGAATAGCGAGACAATCATTCCGTTTGCCTGATAGTAAGCGATACGACCACCCATAAACAGTGGAAATACCATCCAGCACCTTGCGTTACAAAGTACTGTGTGGCATTCCACTGCGCTCGTCATCCTGAGACATAAGATGTTAAGACTCATATTGTCCTGTAGTTAACTGTCTAGAATGTCCTTCAAACCGAAATATCACAGTGCATGCACACTGCTGCTTGGTAGAAATAGCCATTGTGGTGGTACCCACCCAGGCGGACTCTTACATATGAGAGTCCTACCACCAGTGAAGTGCTGTTGACATGAACATTAGCATAGGTATTACGATGGTTCTTGCTTGATAGGCTTTCGGAAATTAATCTCTGATATACTGCTTAGTTGACTGCGTTTATTTGATTTAGATTTTTCTCGATATACTCTACTGTTAGAATAAAAGTTTTGTAACGGTATTTGTAATGGTATTTGTAGCGTGTTGCCAGTTGTGAAAACAAGTGGAGACGTCAAAGTAATGACAGTTGGGTGTATAAAAAGGGTGCCGTAATGCCATTTGCATCAATTCCGCTCTGAGCAGCCGATCTGAGCGGACCTTTTGTTTGTCGCAGTACCTGCTGCGACATTCCACTGATCCGTCCGGGTACCTGCTCGGTGCGGTCCGCAGCGACCTCGCTGCCGTCAAGGTTACACGGGTAGCAAAGGGGCAACCCTTTGCTATTTTGTTAGCCTATTTCGGGCCAAGCCGCGTCCTTTTCAGGACAGGGTTTAGCCCAATTTGTTTCTTATCGACGTTTGGCCCCTTCAGGGTATTGGCTCGGCGGAAACCTAACGGTGCTAACAAGCCGAGCCGCGGCACCGGCCACGCGCTGCGCCCCTTCAGGGCAAGGCAAGCCGACGGGTACGGATCCGGAGGCTGCGGAGGCACACCGCAGTCTCCCCCGTATATCACCTTCCCAACCCTACCCTTTCCTTAAAATCCATCCCGTGTATCGGTTGAGCGTGCGGCCTCCGGCCAATACCGTTTACGGTACACGGACTGTTAGGAACCCTTTTGCACAATAAGACTGGCAAAAGGGATACAAGCTTAGGGCACACCTATTTTTAAGTACACCCCCCCTCGCCTATACCCGGCGGGGAGGGACACGCACTCACTCACCCCCGGGCGTTCCTACCCGGGGACTTAGTTCAACGCGTCCCATACCGCGTCGCGATCCGCGCTCGTTTTGTGTGAACCCGCCTGGTTTCTTCTGTGTGTTCTTTACAGGCGGTGCACACCCGGGGTTAGTGAACACACACGCGGCCCCTAAATAATTATTATCATAGGCTCGGACTCAGCCGCCAATATGGCTGATTCTGGGCCTATGAATTTGGCTCCCGAGCGGCCTGTCGTCGCCGCTCCAAACGATCCCGCGCCCATTCCTATCAGCACCCCCCTCGCCGCGCCCATTATTTCCAGAGAGGAAATAATGAGAGTGGTGAGGGAGATGTTCCGGACGGACAACTCGGTCCGTCAGGAAATTATTTCCATGGCTAGGGAAGCCAGGGGGCCGTCTGAGTCCTCTGACACCTCGGAGTCGTCCGAGGCTACGACCTCGACGGAGACCACCGAAACCTCGGGCGGCTCCGCGGAGTCTGAAGAGGAAATGGACACGTCCCCCAGCCAACCCGAAGCCACTTCTTCCAACAACCCTAAGAAACGGCCAATATCTGCTTCTTCCTCCGCCTGCGAATCCGGGGAGGAGTCGTCCTCGTCGGAACGCGACGAGGACGGCTTCACTACGGTGAAGAACAGCCGGAGGAAGAAGCAGAGAAGTGTCGCTGCTCCCGCACCAACCTCCCCATCCGCGCCTTCTGCGCCTACCGCGCCTTCAGCGCCAACCGCGTCCGCGTCTGCGTCGACGCCGCCACCGCCGCCGACTCAACCAAAGGGGCCTAAAAAACCCCCGAGGTTAAATCTCCAACTCCCCTCAAATATGACCATGCGGGACATATTTGAGGAACTGCGCAAACAGCGCATCACCATTTCCTCTAATTCGTGGAACAAAGTCCACAAACTTCTTGCCCTGCAGCCCGCCTCAATCGCGGACCACAGGGCGCTGACTAAATTCTTAGACGCCAAACATTGGCACTATTTTACGTATTCTCTTCCGGACGAGCGGCGCTTCCGCTACGTCATTCGCGGTATCCCCGTCCAAATGTCGACTCTCGAGGTCAAAGAAGGCCTCGAAGAGAAAGGCATAGTCGCCCTAGAAGTGCACAGGATGCACAGACAGTCCCGCGCCTCCCGGCCGGGAATTCAATATGAAATGGTCCTTGCCATTCTTCAGTCCCCTTCCGACGTCAAACGTCTGTTTGAGATTAAAGATATCTCGGGGCTAGGCGGCTTCACCGTCGAAGCCCCACACAAATCGACCCAGATAGGGCAGTGTCACAACTGCCAGAAATACGGCCACAATTCTCGTGGCTGTCGCCTCCCCGCCAGGTGCGTCAAGTGCCTCGGCGAACACGGCACATCGGAGTGCCCCCGTCCCAAGGACCGCTCTCAGTGCACGGAGCCGCCTTCGTGCACCAACTGCCGGCAAACCGGCCATCCAGCGAATTATCGCGGATGCCCTCGCGCCCCCAAAAGAGTTGCCAAAGCTCCTAAAGCTGCGGCTCCCTCGGCCCCTCAGGCCACCACATTCAAACTGGCACCTGCGCCAGTGCGCAACCCGTGGTTTCCTCCCACGGCGCGCGCTGAACCCATTTCTCAGGCCCCCAGCGGAGTCACTCCCGCTGCCCCGGCCTCTACTCGACCCTCTCCTCCCCCAGCTGTGGCTCCTTCTTCAAAGGCAGCCCAGCCCAAACCCAAACCCAAACCCACCACCCCTCCCACCCCTTCTCAGTCGGCGACGGTGGCGGCGAAGGCAAGCGACGCCTCTTCCTCAGTCGCCTCACTATTAGGCTCCCCGGAGATAATGATTCTCCACGGGAAACTTTTCGAGCGTTCCCGTCTACTCACCCGTACGGGAGTAGAAGACCCCCTTTTAATCGCTGAGATCGCTCTGATCCAGCAACAAATCTTCGAGGCTACAGTTAACGCTGTGCGTCTCCCCTCTTTAATTTCATAAATGGCTACCAACGCCAGACAACTCCCCCAGCGGACAAAACCTCGCTCCCTCAGAGTGGGGTTTTTCAATTGTAACGGCATTCGGGACCAAAAAGCCGAAATTTCTTCTTTTGTCCGCGACAACCAAATTGACGTTTTCCTCATCCAGGAAACGTTCCTCAAGCCCTCTCACCGCGATCCCAACATCCCAAACTTCAAACTGGTGCGAAATGATCGTACCAGTGGCCGTTTAGGAGGCACTCTTATCTATTACAAAAGGTCCATTCATTGCATACCTTTAGAATCGCCGATAAGCTTGAGCAACATTGAGGCTTCGGTCTGCAGGCTAGCCATGACCGGACACCCGCCGATCACCATCATATCGGCCTATCTCTCGCCCACTAAGGAGCTTCACTCCAACGAACTTGAAACCCTATTTGATCTGGGGGATTCCGTCATTTTGGCGGGAGACCTCAATGCCAAGAACACTCTCTGGAACTGCAACTCGACCAACGAGCGAGGTGCAGTCCTAGAGAGTTGTCTTGACACAATCAATCTAAGTCTATTGGTTCCTTCAGAACCTACCCACTATAGTTACAACGACGACCACCGACCGGACATACTCGACGTGGCACTTGTACGGAACGTAAGCCTTAGCGTGCGTTCCATGCAAGTGTTACAAGAGTTAGACTCTGACCACAGACCTGTGATCCTCGATCTAGTCCCCGAAAACAGTCCAACAGACACAGGTCCTAATATTCCGATGAAGGTGAAAACGAATTGGCGCCTTTTGGGCACCAAGCTCGCAGACACCTCATCCACTGATCTTTCCGCGATCCCGACCAACATCGTGACTCCTGAGGAAACGACCAGCGCGATACGCGTCTTCACCGACCACCTTCAGAACGTTTTGAGCGAAAGCTCTGAGAGGGTGCCAGAGACTGTTCACAATCACTGGCAACTTCCCGAAGACGTTCGGTGGTGGGTGAGGTTGCGTAACGCTACGCTCAAAGCCTGCGCGACGAGACCCGTCCCGGAACGACGACATCTTGCGCGCTACCTCCAACGTGAGGTTAAGCGTCGCATAAAAGAGGTCGTCGATTCGAGGTGGGACACTCGCCTTGCCGACATCGATCCGACACATACGGCCTTTTGGCAACTGGTTCGTTCCTTCAAGAGAAACGATGTGGCCTCCATGCCTCCGCTCAATCGTCCGAATCAACGCCCGGCGTTTGATGACGACGAGAAAGCGGAACTACTGGCCAGCAGCCTGGAGTCTCAATGCTCGCTCACCTCTGTACCCGTAGATGACGACATTCTTGTTGCGGTTGACACCTTCGTCGAAGATAGGAACGCGGTCCGGCCACCGCCAGTCTCTATACCGCGACCGTTATACGATAACGTCGACCCGGACGTCGACCCGCCGCCCGATCCCCTTGCGCCGGTGACGATCGAAGAAGTCACCACTCTGATCAAGGCACTCAAACGTAGGAAAGCCCCCGGGGGCGATCTAATCCCTACTCGTATGATTAAGATGCTCCCGGAGCATCTAGTTCAAATCCTAACATCCATTTATGACGCCGCGTTTCGTAACTGCATCTTCCCAGAGGTCTGGAAAGAGGCAGTTGTGATAGGAATCCACAAGCCGGGGAAACCCGCTTTCGAACCCTCCTCTTATAGGCCCATCAGTCTGCTCAGTACTCTGGGCAAAATCTACGAGCGGATCGTCCTCGACCGCCTTAAAATAGTAGCTTTTAATCAAAATTTGATCCCTCCAGAACAGTTTGGCTTTCGCGCTAGACACAGTTGTGTCAATCAGGTGCTCCGCATCACGGAGTACGTCCACGAACAATTTCGTAAAGGAATGCCTACCGGTGCTATTTTCTTCGATATCGAAAAAGCATTCGACAGGGTGTGGCACAACGGCTTGCTTTTCAAGCTGTACACCCTCAACGTGCCCACACAACTCGTGCACATCATACGAGATTTCCTGTCGAATCGCGGTTTCAGATATCGCGTGGAGGGAACTCTCTCTTCCCGACACACCATCACGGCCGGAGTCCCGCAAGGCTCCGCCCTGTCCCCTTTTCTATTCTCGCTGTACACAAGCGACATCCCTAGACCACAAAACGCCCATCTGGCACTATTCGCGGATGACACCGCAATCTACGCTTCACGTATAGACCCCGACAAAGTGGTGCGCACTTTGCAAACCGCCGCCGACGAACTCGGTGAGTGGTTCCGCAAATGGCGAATCACCGTCAATCCCACCAAAAGTCAGGCCATCCTTTTCACTCGGAAAAGGAAAGTCCATGTCCCTCACTTTTCAGTCCGCATGTCTGACCAGGTTATTCCCTGGAAGGGCCAAGCCAAATATTTAGGAGTAACCCTTGATCAGAGGTTGACCTTCATCCCACACGTAAATGCGGTACGCGCGCGAGCCGCATTCGCGATGAGCCAGCTTCACTGGCTCCTAAACAAAAATAGTAAGATGTCAATCCGCAACAAGATTAGGATCTTTAAAACATGCATCCGTCCGATAATGACATACGCGTCGCCCGTATTCGCTCATTTACCGCCCGGTCGCCTTCAGCGAATGCAGGTGCTTCAAAATCGATTCTTACGACATGCACTTGGTGCCCCGTGGTACGTTCGCAATCGCAACCTCCACGTGGACACCAATATGCCGACCATCAGGCACTTTATGCAGTGCGCCAGCAGACGCTATTTCGACAGGGCGGTAAACCACCCGAACACGCTTATCCGTAAAGCGTCTATATATACTCCATTTGACCGCGCCAAATGGAGACGACCGCGATCAGTCCTGACCGATCCAGAGGACGAAATCACTCTAGCTTTACGCGAAAAGAACGAGCATTTAAAGCTCATACACTCCACAAGACCGCTGTACCGTCCTCGCCGTCGAGGACCTCGTCGCGTTCCCCATAACCCTGCCCTCTCGTAGCAGTTCCGGCCCGCGTGCCGAAGACTACAATCAACACGTTAAATAGGATTAGGTTAAAAACCATCTTCCCCAAACGCTGATGTCTTATCCTCTCAGTGGCCGCCCTGAGCCGAGGTCGTGACCCATTAGTGGGTCGCCCTCAGCGTGGTCGCTTAAATTTAAGGGTTGCGAGCGCCTTCTGCGCTCACCCACAAGACCGGTGTTCTTGTATAAGCCGACCCTCGTCGGGCTAACAAGAGTTTAGTCAGGGACAAAAAAAAAAAAAAAAAAAAAGCCATTTGCATTCATTCGTGCTCAGACGCTCATTCGAGCTCTGTCTCACAGTCGATCTCAGTTGAGTAAGTTGAACATTGACTTTTATGCTGGTCGGGTAGTTGCCGACATATTTGTAAAAGTATTTCTGTTATATGTGCTTATGTAAAATCAGTGATAAATTGTTTTTATTTAAATCAAACTCGCTTCTGATTTCTAACACTACTTATTCCTCACGCACCTGACAGAAAGGGTAACGACAATATAAATCGATATATATGGAGTTAAATAGCTCATTGATTGTGGTTATAATCGATGAATGTGTATAAACAAAGAACAATGATAAAAATAGTTGTTTTTATGCACTAATCCTTAATTTTATTTTTTAGTATTTTTGGGTGTTCTCTCTGACTCTTCGATATCTACATAATATATATCATTAGAAGTCTCTTAAGATTAGAATAAATTAGCTAAATGGAAGTAAAATTCAAAATTTCTAACTCTGTTCCTAACTTTACATTTAGTTCTGTTATTTCTATCTATTATTTCGATGCATGTAGCTATATCGTCACTACGGAGGATAAGAAAATAATAAAGACCTAATAATATTCACACTAACATACGTAAAGTAATCAAATCGATTCCTTCCTCAAACTTTCTCAACATCGAAAATCCGGCAATTAGTTACACTGGTAAAGCTAAAGAACGTTATCACGCCGTGTCAATCTACAGTTCTAAGCTATCATTCTTCGTTCTGGCTCTTATCGGGTGTGGATCTGTTTGTTCAGTTTCATTGACAAATAGTCACGAAAAGGAATCATTAATCAGAATATGCTACTTGTGAAAGGTGTAGTAATATTAGTTACTAGATGATGCTCGCGGATTCGCCTGCGTTAAAAGCCTTTCCTTTTACAAATTCCCTAAATAACTACTCTTGTTCTCAGCGTCATTCGAACAACGCTAGCGCCAAATATTCAATAATCAGATTAAAAAAATAATAACCTACGGGATCAAGTAGCGGGAGATAAAAAGTCGATGTGCTATTCTAGAACTTGGTATATATGTGCGCGCTGAGGTCCTTGGTTCGAATCCCGGGTCGGGCCAAAAAACTTTGTGACTGAGTTTTCCATCTTAAAAAAATTACTCAGTCGCAGCTCGGAGTCAGGAAGTTGGCGAAGTGTGATACCCCCGTGCCTCGGAAAGCACGTAAAGCCGTTGGTACTGCGCCTAATCTCTCTCAGGTCATGTCGGGTTGCCGTCTCACCGGACTATGAGAGTGAAGGAATAGCGAGTGCATCTGTGTATTGCGCACACACTTGTGCACTATAATATCTCCTGCGTACCTGGCTGAACTCCGTTGAGATTGGCCGCCGTGGCCGAAACTGGCTAGGAGGATTTCATATATGTGTGCCAAATTTCATCCAAATCCGTTCAGTTGTTTCGGAGTTTACTTCTAACAAACATCCAAATAATTTCACCAAATTTCGTATATTGTGAAAATGTTTCGGCTTCGTCGGTTGACAGACCTTTCCCGAATCTTGGAATAAAAGGCTCCTTGTTTAAAGGGATAAAAAGTAGCCTATACAATTCAGGACATGGTATATTTTTACGCTAATTATCATCCAAATCCAGTCAGCAGTTTCTGCGTTTAGGTACTAAGTTTAACTAGTTCCTAGTAGTAACCAAATACTAAGATGCATAATTTAGACATAGACTCTTTAGACTCTATGTCTAAATTATATAGACTCTTAAATACGAGAGACCGTCTGAGTGGCTGCACAGTGCACTTTGCCAAAATTAACTATGCAGCGATGTGCTTTGTTGTTCTTCAGTTTGAAGGATTTAATTAGCCAAGTTATTAAAAGTGAGATTTCAAATTAGGTTATAACATTACATGACAATAAGGATTTAATCAGCCAAGTTACTAAAACTGAGATTTCAAATTAGGTATAACATTACATGACAATGAGTTCTATATATCTAATGCAATTCGCATACGCATACTCACGCCTTTTGTCTCCGGAGCGGTAGGCAGAGCCGCAGTGCATCCGCTTTTCGCCGTACGTATTCCGTCCCATGATGTGATAGGGAGCGAACCTATCGCCATATCGGGCATAAATTCCAGACTCCGAACTGATAATGATTAGAAAAATCCAATATCACTTTGCCCAACCCGGGGATTGAACCAGAGACCTCAGCATTGCAGTCGTATCCTAATACAACTACGCCACCGAGGCATTCATTGTAGTAATAAAATACATTGGAATTTAAAGTCCTGGGCGGCATTTTCCAAATATAGATATATTTATGACAGAAATTACTACAAGACTATGCAGAAATAAATGATTTAATTAATTCCAAATACTGAGAACCCTCTAGTAACACAGGATCTTCAATGATTTGCTGTCGTCGATTACTGCTGAAAAACTACACATTACACCTACTGTCACATATATACATACATATTATCACACCTCTATCGCTTAGGGGTAAGCAAAGACTATGGATTGCCACTTTGCTCTGGCACATTCTCGCTTCCTCCACCTTCATCAATCGATTTTATGCACAAAATAACAACGTCTGCGTGTTACATTAGATCTCCTACATGCTGAAATCTAATTAACAGCTTTATTTCTTTGATTATCACCTTAAACCTCTATCGTTGTGAAGATAGCTCGACGGATACTCATTTAGTTTTATCTGTTGGACGCTTGTGATTTCGTTTGCGTGTATTCGAAAATTTGTACAATTTGTCGAGCACTAGTGTATATTTTGTTATTTACTGTATAACATAAAAAACGTGTTTTTCACTTGAAGCCATGAATTTTCCTGACCTTCCATAAATAAAATCAATTTTAGGTGATCATACATAACGCACAATACGCTTTATGTGTCTCTATTCATTATTAATTCCTAACGCTACGAATTCAGTGAATTATTTGTACGGAATGATCATCACACATGCAGTATCAATTCCTTGCCATAACAAACCTACTCAGCAAACAAGCCTATATATTAATAGTAATAGGTTTAGTGCAAGACCCACGGGCCTTTCCGGATTCACAATAAATAACGGATTAGCTGACACAATGGAAGCCGAGTCCGGTAATTAAATTTTATTGCGCTTAAGTAAAATCAATGATCTCATACATCTTACCATTACACAGAAGTTGGACGTTTATTCGAATTCCGTTACATTAGCAGATTAATGACAAAAGGTTTGAAGGGCATTCTAGCCAGTGTAACTACAGGACATAATGATCTTATGTCTCAGGATGACGAGCGCAGTGGAATGCCACACAGTACTTTGTAAATCAAGGTTCTGGATGGTATTTCTACTGTTTATGGGTGGTCGTATCGCTTACCATCAGGCGAACGGCATGCTCGTCTCCTCATTCAATGCTATACAAAATAAAAATAAAAAAAAGGTTTAAAAGCTACAAACAAAAGTTCACTCATAAATAATAACGCGAAGTAAAATATATCTGCTAAAGACATACAGTTAGTAAAAGATAGGAAAGATTCATTAACAACTAGGCCCATTGTCGCTCTCCCTATTCCTGACAGAAAGATCTTTCATAGGCATGATGTACTGCCTACATTGGGATAAAAAATAGCCTACACTAACCTAGAACAAGATAATGGATAAATCCATTCATTGGTTTTGCGTACTTCTAACATCCAAAAAACTTCACTAACTCCCCAATTTACAACATTAGTAGAACACAGAAAACTTGGGCACCATTTCTACGGAAAATAACACGTTAGTCGCAAAACTACTGTAAACAATCCATACCAAAAGCACCTCCAATATTTACAATGGTTAAATCAATCTCTTTCAGTTGTTTTGTTCGGAAAATATTCATTGTCTGCGCAAACAAATCGGCAACGTTGCTTTTAACCGAATGAACTTGAATGAACAAAACGTTTACTCGAACGCGACGATTCGATCCAACTTTGTTGTTTTGACTGTACTCTATCATCGTATTGTGTACAGGGCCATCAACTTGAAATAGGTGTTGGAAAATACAAGTTTCATTTATTTATTAGATTACAATAAATGCACTACCTTTGTGTCGACAGTGAAAATGGCGCAATTGGAATCGGTTTTTTTTTTCATTGCATTGAATGACGTGACGAGCATACTGTTCACCTGATGGTAAGCGATACGACCACCCACAGACAGAAGCAACACCATCCAGCACCTTGAGTTACAAAGTACTGTGTGGCATTCCACTGCGCTCATCATCGTGAGACATAAGATGTTAACATCCTCATTATGTCCAGTAGTGCATGCACACTACTGCTTGGCGGTAGAAATAGACATTGCGGTGGTACCACCAAGTTTTTTCACTTGTTTACAAATAACTTATTTTTATCACTTTATCCTTACTTCTGATACGCAGTTAGGAATTGGGATCGATATTGATATCCGCAGTTGGTGTTGAAAGGCGTTACCTAGTCGTGAAATCCTGCACCACTTTGAAAATTGAAAACAACAACTTTATCTATGAGATGATGGCGTCTGAATGACGCCTTAGTCATTACATTATCTATAAATCATTAATGTATAAAAAAACTTTTTTTAATACATCAATGATTTATTAAATTAAATGATTGATGTATTAAAAAATGGTTTTTTATACATCAATGCTATAAATTGATAGATTTGTGATAAATTTTCAGCTCAGGCAATTTTGCATTTTGAAACCATTCGTGTATGCACCACTATTGTAAATGACCCTTATCATTTAAAAATCTGTACTACCAGTAAAAATGTAGCTA
Source organism: Lapara coniferarum (assembly GCA_949316025.1). NCBI lineage: Eukaryota > Metazoa > Arthropoda > Insecta > Lepidoptera > Sphingidae > Lapara > Lapara coniferarum. The sequence continues at coordinate 39,408,826 of OX438919.1, read as the reverse complement.
TTATCATACTACCTACCGAATTTAGAAGGACTATTATCTAATATTATGTTTATTATAAAGACATAGTCAATAGTTACGAAACTCCCAAACTTAACCATGTGTTAGTAATTCTAGTACTATGTTTGATTAGAGCTCCTGAATTTGTTTGGTTAATAGTTCCTGTTGACTCTAAAGGAACAACGTGATCCAAGTTGGTGTTTGTATTACCTACAAGTGCATTTAAGTTCCTCGTCTGCTTTTGTTTGAGCAGACGAGAGGTTTCTCACCTGAATATTTAATGAAACCGGCAGGGTACAGCAGAAGCTTTAAAAAATATATAAAAGAGAACATTCTAAATTTTTTTAAATATATTTGTATAATTCTCTCTACTATATTTTGAATAAAATATGGTCTACAGATGCCGCTGGCCGCACCTAGTTAAGCGGCGGCATATCATACCGCAGTCCACGAATTCAGAAAAAGAACATTACAATTACCCATGATCTTGAAAATACTTTTAATACCTAGCTAAATCTCGTCAGAAAACTATTCTCCTTCACAAATTTGTGTGTTACATTCAAATAAAAAGGCATTCGACGTGCTGTGGTTCAAGGCAATTTAAAATAATTATGATTTAGATTAATCACACGTCATGATATAAGATATACCGCAATTAAAATAAATGTTAAGTAAGTTAAATTATAACTCAGGGGATATCAGATTTGCTTGCGACTTTGTGTTCCGGAATAACAAATGTATTTTGCTGAACTGGTTACGTTATGAAGTTTAAAATCGCACGCATTTATATGGAAATTAATGAAATGTGAGCAAACTTTTGAGTTATAATAATCTTCTGGTTTGTGCAGTTTGTTGAATATACCAGTCATAATAAGGCGTCAACAAGACGTGCTTCACTTGCTGCCAAGTTTTTTTACACGCGCGATGAATAATGTCTCCCCTGCGCCAGGTAAGTGGAATGAGGTCCGGATAGAGTGGCAAAAGATGATTATCCCCGCCTGATATACTACTATGAAACTAGCAGTTGCTTCAGCAATTTTAGTACTTAGTGTTATGTTTCTCGGCAATACATTGCCAGCATCTGTCCGCCTAACGTTAACTATTGTAAGTAATGGCTGTAGCACACACTGAATATGGCAACTAATGACAAAGCATCAATTGCATATAAAATCATTAAACTTGGTACAAATTTTATTCTCAATTGAAAATATAAACAATATCTCATTACATCAAACAGCCTGGCGGACTAAAAATATTTTTTAATTAATTAACGAACTGACCAGCCCAGCCATGATTCAGATTAATATATTTATCAGACTCAAAAATAAAACAAAAGTATAGCCAGCCAATAAGCAAGGCTCCCGTCTAAATTCTTTAGCTAACAATTTGCGAACCATGCCGTGGGCGGAGCGACGGAACGAGGCCTAGAATCTCTGACATTTGAAACACGACCGACTGAGATACGCGAGACGAAAAATACACTCTCAAAGGGGTAGAGAATAATTTAAAGTGCTGTGACATAACGAGGAACTGATTTAAGGCGAAATAAGGAATTTATCATAAAAGTAAATAATCTATTATATAAAAATGAATCCCTATTTTCCTGGTCACGGCATCACGCGTGAACGGCTGGAGTGATTTCGTTATTTCTTTTTTTGATGTGTTTATTATTGTCAGGAGAAGGTTCTTATGAAAGAAAAAATTAAGGAAATTGCGCGGAAAAACGGCTGGACCGATTTTAATGAAAGTTTTTGTGTGCCTTTGGTTTAGATTACAATTCTATCCGGTAGGTAGCGCTGTACTTGGGTTCTAGGATTTTATTTCCTTTTTAGGGCAGGACAACGTCTGTCGGGGCCGCTAGTACTATATAAATAGCGACGATAGCCTAGTTGGGAATGAAGCGGTCTGCCGAGACAATGTCCAGAGGTTCAAACCCAAGGCATACACCTCTGACTTTTCGAAGTTGCATGTGTATTGTTTAACAATTATCGTTCGCTTTTACGGTGAACGAAAACATCGTGAGGAAACCTACATACCTGAGAATTCTCTATAAGAATTTCGAGGGCATGTGAAGGCTGCCAACCCGCATTATGCCAGCGTGGTGGAGTAAGGCCTGAACCCTCTCAATAGTAGAGGAGGCCCGTGCTCAGCAGTGGGCAATATATAATACAGCGCTGATTGCATTGCAAATAATACTACGTAGTACAGTATTCTGCGGTGTTACTATGGTGACTACAGTAGGTATATAGAATGGTGACATATTATGTAATAAATGAAATTTTAAATGCTATATAAATAATCTACATGTTTTGACCCTTCGTTGAAGGCAATTCCTTCGACATTCTACGACTACAAAACAACTACAAACTCGAACAGAAATTTGGTGCGTCATAACTTTACCAATATTAATTTGTATAAGTGGAAGTATCAAAGCAGAGCTAACAACGGGAAGCGCCCGCTGGGCATACATTTAATTGATTTGCCCCAAGAAACTTGACTCTGTGGGTTGCCCACCGTTAACGTCACCTTGCACAGCGCCTGCAATTAATTTGTTGGCAACACCGTTTTGTTTTTCTACCTCCGTATATTTATAATAAAATACCAATATTTACTATACACCTTTTGTACTTTACTAATTATTCGAAACATCGTCTTCCATACTAATACGATTTTTTATTTGGAAAAACTTTTAAATACTTAAACGAAATGTACAACAAACAATCAGGCATAACTAATGAGATACCTCCTAGCATTGATATTAAAAAAAAACAATATATCAATGCCTTCTAGAGACAATAAAATACTAGTATTGATACGAAAGGCGACGAAAGAATAGAAAGTTGTGTTTTAAATGGTTAATTGTTTACTTTGCCGTGACTTACGCTTTATATACCGAAAAGTGATGGTATGACTACTGGTAGTAGGACTCTCAATGTAGAAGCCCGTCTGGGTGGGTACCACTGCAATGTCTATTTCTACCGCCAAGCAGCAGTGTGCATGCACTGTTGTGTTTCGGTCTAAAGGATATTGTAGCCAGTGTAACTATAGGACATAATGAGACTTAACATCTTATATCTCAGGATGACGAGCGCAGTGGAATGCCACACAGTACTCTGTAATTCGAGGGGCTGGGTGCTGTTTCTACTGTTAATGGGTGGTCTTTTCGCCTACCATCAAGCGAACGGCATGCCAGTCTCGTCATTCGATGGTATAAAAAAAATTATATACCTAGGTGGACTTAATGCCAAAGGCATTTTCTACCAGTTGACCTTAAGATGATGCAGAAATTAACACGGTAAGTATAATTTAACTAAATATTGTATATAGACATTACACATATAACATTTTGTTTATATTGTCCCTACTGCCAGTAGCCTGACGCGAGTCGGCTTTTCTGGCCACACCGGTCTTTAGGGTGAACGCTTTAGGCGCTCGCAACCCTTTAAATTATATGACCATGCTGAGGGCAACCCACTAACAGGTTACGTACTTCGGCTCAGGACGGCTACTGGGGAATATAGGAATAAGATAAATAAATCTATACGAATATTGCAAAGAAGATAGATTTGATTGTTTGTTCGCATTGAATAGGCTCCGAAACTACTGAACCGATTTGAAATTCTTTCACCAACTACGTTATCAGCGAGTAACATAGGCTACTTTTTATCCCGGGAAATATAAATACATAATAAATAATACACTGTGAAGCAAGGTAGGCAAGACTAGGTTGACCATTATCAAAGTACACGCACGCACGCACGTACGCACACACACACACACACACGCACAAATAACGCCCTTTATCCCCGAAGGGGTAGGCAGAGGCGCAACTAGTGCGTATTCTGTCCCATGATGTGATAGGGGGCAAAATTATCGGCATATCGGGCACAAATTCCAGACTCCGCTCTTGCAGAGAATAGAAAAAGCCAATATCACCTTGCCCGACCCGGGAATCGAACACGAAACCTCAGCATTGCAGTCGTACCATAATTCAACTACACCAATGAGCCAAGCCTTTATATGCCATGTAGACTTTGATAATGGTCAATTTAGTGCAGATTCATAATCATATTATTTACAAAACTTTTACACGACTTAGAGCCGATTGTACCACTTGCTGATAAACGCTATTTGTCACATAAGTGTATAAGCTGACTAAATACAAGAGATACACTCTAGTCTATGCCAAGATTGGAGCGCTGAAATCTGCACTTAATCAGATAAATCTTGTACACCATCAAATGTAGAAATTAAATCAAAAGCAACAACTGTACCCCATAAACAAGTAAATAAACAAAAACAATGAAAACATTCATTTTCAATTGCATGCCGTTACTCAAATTTAAATCATGTCTTTGTCCTTTACAATCGCATTAAGCGATGGACGCAAGTATTTATATTTAAATCCATTACTGGTCACGCTGGATTTGAGTTGTTGTGCATTATCTGACACTAGTCTGACAGCCACACGGATATATTATTGGGAATAAATTAAGTGTGCTTAATTCTGTTATATCGATATGGCTGTATGACAGTGATTTGGTACATCCGAATATAGTTAAAGCGATTCTTGAATTAGCTATGATAGCCTAGTTGGGAGTGGAACGGACTGCCGAGATGAATGTCTGCAGGTTCAAAACCCAAGGGCACACACCTCTGACTTTTCTAAAGTTATATTGTTAATTATTGCTTGCTTTAACGATGAAGGAAAACATCGCGAAGAGACCTGCATACCTGAGAAACTCAAAAAAAAAAATCGAAGGTATGTGAAGTTTGCCAACCCGCACTAGGCCAACGTGATGGACTAAGGCCTAAACACTCTCAGTAATAGAGGAGGCTCGTGCTTAGCAGCGGGCAGTATATAATACAAGGCTGGCAGTAGCAGTATTCTTGAAATATCAGTGCGTATTTGAATTTTGCAGGCAATTTTGCACGTAATTCTTCAACATTGTATTCGTTTCGAGGTGGATTTTAATAAACATATTCCGAAGCGTAAGTTTAATGTTATTTGCGTTACGTTTAACAATGCAAATTATTAGTTAATTTAGTAATTGCATTAATAATAGCATAACAGTAACGAAAGATGCGTATTATACGATTCCTACCGGTCTACTCATGCACAATCGTCACATAGTTGAAAAGCTTTATGAATTAAATACATACAAAAATGGATTCTAGAACCTTCACCCTTCATTTTGATACATCTGTATATCATTTATATCTAGAGTTCAAGATTTTTACACACATGTCAATGACATACATCAACGTCACTCGATACAAAATTGTATGAATTGGATAATAGGCGGCGAACCGGTCGCGACGCCTGCGCTTGCGCCGGACGTCACCAATCTCTGCGTTGCGGTAAGTGCCGATAAGTGGCCGGTGTAATATTCGCCTTGATCCCTTAATGTTGGACATCCGACGGTGAAAACTGATGGATTCATGTTATCCTTTCTAATCTTTCCTTTCACGAGGATTTGAAAATGTTAAGGGAAGTCTGCGCTGATTTGATTGGTATCACAAGTTTCAAATTACCATGTACAAAATAAATAGATTGTTTGTAATGCAATGAAATCAGCCCCGTATTATATACTACCCACTGCTCACCACGGATCACCTCTATTAGTGAGAGTGGTTAGGCCTTTCACCACGCTGGCCTAATTGGCAGACTTTACATACCCTCGAAATTCTTATGGAAAATTCTCAGATATGTAGTTTTCCTCATTATGTTTTCCTTCACCGTTAAAGCGAACGATAATTGATAAACAATACACACATAACTTCGAAAAACAGAGGTGTGTGCCTAGAGATTTGAACCTGCGGATATTGTCTCCACAGACCCTGGCATTCCGAACTAGGCTATCTTCCACTTAATACGCTGTTTAAATAAAACAGAAAATAAACGAAAATTTTAGTAAATTGGTACACGTCAGTATGTAGTTCAGATCTGTATTAGTCGTCACATTGATACCTAATATGGAAATATCACGCGGCAACCGCTTAATTCAGACAAAGCTTTCGTGACCATTCTGAAAACCCATTAAGCTATAGATAAACATATAAATAAAATAAAACATATAAAAATGTGTAATCTAATATGGGTAGCAGTAACAAACAAATCTAACATTCCAAATTAATGGAGAATTAGTACTAATATTATAAAGCTGAAGAATTTATTTGTTTGGTTGAACGCGCTAATCTCAGGAACTACCAAACTGATTATTAAAATGTTTTCACTAGTAAGAAACTAGATTACTCTTGAGTGCTATAGGCTACTTTTCATCCCAGGAAAATATCTAATATCCCGGACATTTCCTTTCACACGGGCGGAGCCTAGTTTAAAAAGCTTATTGCTATCGGAGAATTACAGCGTGCGTTTCTCGAATCCAACTCAACTGTTTATGTAAACATATTCCAAGCAATTACCTATACCTTATAAGCCTACTATCACTTCGATTTGCACAAAATCAATAGCCATTGACTTTCACTACTAACTTCTAGTTTATAGCAAGTAGTTCACAGCCAATTGGTACTTTCACATCTTAATGCTGGCCATAACAGAATCACATTTGGTACGCATAAAAGATAAATCAACTTTCATTTATATTAAAACGTTGTGTAATTGTATGAGGGCGCGTGGAATACTATTGATTATTAAATGCTATAATCTATTCGCGATACTAGTAAAACTATAACTGAAAACCTTACTCAAAGGAAGATGTCCGCTTTTTTATGAGTGCTGGGCCTCAAAATCTAACCAGGCTCAAACTTTATGGATATTAAAGGGGCAAAATATGGCTCTTATATATATACATACATATACACTCACGCCTGTTATCCCCGAAGGGGTAGGCAGAGACGCAACTAGTGCACCCACTTTTCGCCGACATTCCGTCCCATGATGTGATAGGGGGCGAGCCTATCGCCATATCGGGCACAAATTCCAGACTCCGGACTGATACTGAATAGAAAAACTCAATATCACTTCGCCCGACCCGGGGATCGAACCCGAGACCTCAGCTTTGCAGTCGTACTGTAATACAACTACGCCACCGAGGCAGTCATCTCACAGGCTCTTGGAGCCATTACAAAAATATTTTTAGATCCCTCCATTGATAATTAACGTTTTAAAAACGTTAACACTGAGTAGTTTTTAAGCAAAATAAAATTACATAAATCTTAAAATCGGAGGAGTTTAAAATAAAACGACTTATTGTAAAAGGCTAGTTTTTAGGTGTTCTATCTAAATATATACAAACTGTCTTGGTTAGAATTTTCGACTCGTTTTTAACATGTCCTCATAATATGAAAAACTGCTCCTTGAAATTTGGCACATTGTTTCACAAGTCCACGATTAACATTATTGTGCACATTTTTCTATTGAAATAGGTCACAATGTAGTTTCTTGCGGAAAGATAATGTTGAAAATACCAACTACGAAAACTTCACTACAAACATCAATGCAATAATATGTTTTTCAACATAGAGGATAGATATTAGTGTTCTGTGTTTTTCCAATTTCGTTCCAATCGTATTTTTGAAGCAGTAATGACTCTAATATTAAGTTTGTGGCGTTTTCCGTCTCTGTCAGTTCCTGATACCAATGATAAATTATTATAATTAATCATACCTTATTAATCATGGGTGTCAACCCCATTGCGAGCCTCTTAGAGAGGGCTGCCCCCACTGGTCTCCATAGTTCCACCTCTGAGATGAAATATTCTGTAGCTCTTGCTGGACTATAATATCATAGTTTCTACGCAAACAATTTAAATTAGATTTCATATTGGAACTTAATTATAAGAAAATTATTAAACCTTCAGGCACATTAACATATTATTAAGATCAAAATTGATGAACTAAGTGCAAATTAAATTATCTAACCATGTTTTTATTTTTATGAAAACATTGAAACAGATCAGTCGAAAGCAGGACTTGAACCCGCGACATCCGGCGTACCGTGCCAGTGCTCTCCCAACTGAGCTATTTCGACCTACTTTCGCCTATTCAATTTCAAGTTCCCTATTTATCTCTTTATAGAAGATGCCTAGCTACTAGCACAGTACGCCGGAGGTCGCGGGTTCAAGTCCTGCTTTCGACTGTTGTTTTTCAATGTTTCCATACAAATAAAAAACATTGTCCAGGCACTACACGGCCCTTAACATGTATAGAAATCATAACATATGATTTTCTAACCATAATAAATTCTAGAAAAACTATTTGTATATATAAAGTAGTTGACAGGCCAAGTCAGCGATACACATCACATAGGAGAACCTAACCGATTATAATATCTATGTGTAACGCAATCCCTGCCAAGTATTGCTCTCTATACCCGATACGTAGATAACTACCGAGTCGCGTAAAATCTATCCATACATATAATAAAGCAGTAGAACCAGTGCGTCTGTAAATTTAAAGAAATGTGATAAAAATGAAAGGGGATGACTAAAGACGAGTAATGGAAAACAAGTCAGAGATTTTTATAATTATATTCTGTCTGTCTTGTTTTTCTATTTGATTGTGACTGGAAATCTTCGAAACTACTGAACGGATTTCGTTGAAATTTGGCACACGGGTAGATCATATCCTGGATCAACACATAGGCTGTGCATTTTAGACTTTTGTTCCGGAAAAACTTGTTCATGCGGGCGGAGCCGCGATAAAAAGCTAGTATATTAATATTATACTGTTTCAAAATTATAGAAGCAGTCCATTTTCATTACCACGACTAGTAATCAAATAACTTGATTTGTGATTAACGCTAACGCTCCAGTGATCTGGAAAGCGTATTAGATAAAAGATTACCACAAAGTTTTGACACATAACACACAAATAAAACAAGTAAAGCCACTAATTGATATCCGTGTTCGTTCAACGGAAAGTGACACGCTGATAATATCATCAAAATTATTTTGTGATACGACTGTATCGTTACAATACTGGTATTATACTGTAAGTGGTACTATTTCACTGCTAGAATCCAGCCTCATCTACTACAGATCTACTGGTGGTAGGTCTCTCATATGTAAGAATCCGTCTGGGTGGGTACCACCGCAATGTCTATTTCTACAAGCAGCAATGTGCATGTATTGTTGTGTTTCGGTTTGAAGGGCATTGTAGCCAGTGTACTGGACATAATGAGACTTGACATCTTTTGTCCCAGGATGACGAGCGCAGTATAATGCCACACAGTACTTTGTAACTCAAGGTGCTGGATGGTGTTTCTACTGTTTATGGGTGTTCGTATCGCTTACCATCAGGCGAACGGCATGCTCGTCTTGTCATTCGATTCAATAAAAAAAACAGTAAAATTAGCCAATAAAACACGCTGGTTTAGGTTATTATGCGCAAAACACATTAAAAAAAAGCGTATTCCCACCTAAAAGGCCGGCAACGCGTCACTATGGGCGGTATTAATAAATCAATCTCAAGATTGAGTTACATCTCAAGTAGAAATAAAGTATGAAAAGTTCACTACCTACTCTGCCACTGCCTACTCACGTTTAAGCAGTCATGTTGTTTGTGGACTCATAACGTTTGTTTCTGATATAAAATGACATAATATATACATCTAACTGTATAAGAACAGACGCAGATCTAGATTCTAGACTTATTAAAAAAAACTAAATCTATACTAATATTAGAAAACTGAAGAGTTTGTTAGAACAGCTAATCTCAAAAACTACTGAACCGATTTTGTAAATTCTTTCACTAATACGAACCTACATTAACTCCTACATTATGCCTACTTGAGATGTAACTCAAACTTGAGACTGATTTATTAATACCTCCCTATGCCCCCTGGTGTTGCAAATGTTCATGGGCGTCGGTAATCACTTACCATCAGGTGTATCATAAAAAAAAAGTTTTGCTTCCTAATAAAAATGAGACTTTATATAAGTTCTATTTCAAATGTTTCTCTAACAAAAATATATTCAACATTAATTTACCATATACGTACATTTCACATCATTCGAGTTAAGCCATCAACACCATACCCGTTTAAGCTGAACACATTAAAATCCCCGAAATTGTATGGGGTTGTCTGTAATACACAGAAGCATTAACTTGTTATTGTTCCCACGCTGGGTCGACGCATTGGCGTGTGCGATCCTTATTACGACATGTTTCCGCAATTAGTGATGGGATATGGTTTAACTTTCCTGCTCCCTAAAACTTACACATACACACACACACTCACGCCTGTTATCCCCGAAGGGGTAGGCAGAGGCGCAATTAGCGCACCCACTTTTCGCCGTTATTCCGTCCCATGATGTGATGGGGGCAAGCCTATCGCCATATCGGGCACAAATTTCAGACTCCGGGCTGATACTGAATAGAAAACTCAATATCACTTTGCCTGACCCGGGGATCGAACCCGAGACCTCAGCTTTGCAGTCGTACTGTAATACAACTACGCCACCGAGGCAGTCTAAAAATAAAACTTCAACACGTTATATTGATATGATGACGAATAAACGCTATGGGAATCTGCATCATAATTTCCTTATTTGATCCGTTGTATCTTCATTTATATTTGCATTGATTAGTGTAACATCCGCGTCGTTTCTAGCATTTGTTGTACTAGAAACATGATATAAAATGACGGAAACTGTCTTCTAACTTATTTTGATTGCCTTGATAGTTCAGTTTTATTGTAAGATTAATGAAATTATATCGGCAGCTCGTTGATGCTATTTTGTGGCGTATATCTGGTACAAAATTTGACAGCATTTAAGTGGAGCCGCATTCAATAAGAAATCATGATTTCTCAATGTACATAATATTATGAGCATACATATGTATATAGTAATGGTGTTTTAAATATCTTTCGATTCACTTTTAGATTGATAGCTTTTAAGGTGAACGAACGCTAATTCTTGCATACAAAATTAATTTAAATTTTAATATCCAAATAAACTTTGTTTCTCAATTAGTTACCCCTTAATAAATGCTAAGTGCAAATAGTAATTACTCACGTTTAAGCAGTCATGTTGTTTGTGGACTCATAACGTTTGTTTCTGATATAAAATGACATAATATATACATCTAACTGTATAAGAACAGACGCAGATCTAGATTCTAGACTTATTAAAAAAAACTAAATCTACACTATTATTACAAAACTGAAGAGTTTGTTAGAACAGCTAATCTCAAAAACTACTGAACCGATTTTGTATATTCTTTCATTAATACGAATCTACGTTAACTCCTAAGTGCTACAGGCTACTTTTTATCCTGGTAATTTATTTTTATCCCGCAAAACCTTTTTTACGCGGGCGGAGCCGCAAGCAATACTAGTATAGCTATAATGCTATTTTAACGTGAGCGTAATAAAGAAGATTTCTAAAAAGCTACTTTTAAAAATTCAAGATCATGTCATACACTGAACTAACTAACAGAGAAAGAGCTCGTGAGTTTTCAAGTAGAGCTCAAACACGTAGTATAGATTAACTTTTATTTTTTTATTTATTTTATCATTGTAAATATCCAATTAAATATAAGATAAATTTTAGTCTCAAGCATGCATGCATTGAAATTACCACAAACAAACGAGTAGAGCTCCAAAAGCAACAAAACATTCTAGATCCGTGCCTGCGCTTAAGACCGGCAGATGTGGGATTATAATAAAAAACACAAAGTAGCCAAAGGTACTATAACCGCGGCATGTATCAGTAGATGGCTGATCGGCTTATAGAAATTCCAATTAAAACTGACGCTGTAAACACATCGCCAGCGGATTCAGTTTGGTGTTTAATTAGTTATAAACAATTTGTTGCCAACAAAAAGAAAGTTTTAAATATTTTCTTAATGCAACATTGTAATAAAGGGAATATAGACGACTAGTTTTGCCCGCGACTCTCCCGCGTTAAAAAGTTGTTCCGGGATAAAAATCCCACTTTATATTTTCCAGGGATAAAAAGTAGCCTATATATTAATTCAGGACATGATCTACCCATGTGCCACGATTGAAATCATCATTGAAATCCATTCAGTGGTTTTTGCGTGAAAGAGTAACAAACATTCTTACAATCTTTTGCGTTTATAATATTAGTAGGATAAGTAGGATGTAAAGCTGTGATTCCGCAGGACACGGCAGACGGCAACGGCAACAGCAAAGGCAGATGGCAACGGCTACGGCAGGACGTCACTTGCCGCGCGTCATTTGCCTTCGAGTGCGGAATCGGTCTCATACAATTTAATACTGTATAGTAGTGCCGTCTGCAGTCGCGGCACATGCTGTTGCCGTCTGCCACGTTCTGCGGAATCACAGCTTAAGACTTTTATAACTCTTAGAACTACCTAGACTCTTAAAACTATTACGTTGAAAATAATCCATTTTCATTGCAGGTTTATTTTTATTTTTCGTTTATAAATATAGCGAAAGTAGATTATTCAAAATAATATCTTCCTTGCTGGAGTCAGAACAAGATTAAAAGTGGTTGGATGAAAGGATTACTGCATTAATTTGTTGTGTTGCTGAGGCTTCCGTATTTTTTTTTATTACTATATACGTTTGTCGGGAAGCCTCAGTAACTAATAATAATAGACTCACTAGTAAATATGTGTATCCAGTAGAAATCTAGGGAATGAGTGGCAACGTCCATCTTAAGTTTTTTTAGCATCTAAAAACTCCCATAAGTTTCTGATTCAAATAGATTTATTGTCTTTCATGAGCTTGTTTAGAAAGTACTGATAAAATCTTAAAATACCACCGCAAACATTGTAGGCACACAGTCCAAAAAATACAACAGCTTTAATGGTACGAAAAATAAGTGAATAATTACCGCTTGCCTGTTTTTCTCCGTTCCTTCATTTAATCTACATTGTTCTATTAAAAGGCGCTGTGTGAAATATTAACAACAATAGAAGACAATACGTGCGCACTGTTCCATTATCAAAGACAGTTGAATTAATTTCAAGAGCCTTTCTTTCCATGAACCATCAACTTTCGACTATCATATTCATCTTGGATGAGTTTCCTTCATTAGATGTTTATGGGTTTTTGTTAATGTTATTTTTTAATAATGGTTATAAAATAATTGAAATTTCAGGTAATGGACATCATTGTTTATTAATTTGAAGGTTTCAGTTTAAGAAATTCAATGACTAATTTCATCTGGAAGCAATGTAAATTATTATGTAACAACAATAAAAAAAGTTTTGCTGTCGCACAAATGAATAAATAAATAAAAACTGTAATGTTAATTCAAAACCTACAGTACGTCCTTTACAAAAAACACCTCGAAACCGTTTTCTAACATGCTTAGATTATCTAATTTGAGTGGAATTTAATGCAACAATGACTCGCCTCTAATTTCATTACCACCCACGGACGGGACGAGATATCGCAATGGTGGGCTTTACGTCGACAGTCGCGCCAACAAAAGATCATTGTCCATCTATAGAAACAAATTAGGACGATGACAAGAAGATTTTAGAGGACGACGGGAAGCTGGCGTCACGCTAGTGTAGCTAATTGCTGATCGTTATGGTAAATTAGGTGATTGGAGCTAATGAGACAAATATAGATTAGATATCATCTGGTTATTTCTTGGAAGACACGCTGAGTTTGATGCTTTTCGATTCCAATACTTCCTTCCTTAACTATAACTTAGTCTACATACATTGGGCCCTAATGAATGTCAAAATGGTTGAGTGTTGAAAACAAACAATACTTATATTCCTCATCACAACGCTCCTCAATCTTGATATCAGCATCAAAGTTTACAGGAATTATAAATTACCATTGTGTTACTTGTTTACCCGAGTACAAAAGTTTTTTGTTATACAAGTAACTTTCTACTGATAAGAGGATAAGATGTTGGAAAACCATTATAAACATGCATTGCGACCTAATGCATATTGCCTGCAATTTAAGAACATAGCGTATATCTGTAGACAACAATAACTTGAACCATTGACAAGGTGTCGCCGCCGATGGCGATGCAGGCGGCAGACAGGCGCACGCGCAGGTAGGCCCTTCTGGACGACAGAAAGAGTCAGAACTAGCGGCCCTCTCGCTCACACCACGTGGTGGGGCAGCGCGAACGCGGGCGTATGCCCACCGCCTGCGCTACATTTTTATTTAGTTTGTAACCGTTTCTTGTACGAATGCGTCGTATGTAACCGTAGAACGATTTACTGTTTGTTTTGTTCCGATAATATCAACAGATGAGTGAAAAAGTGCTGAAGCTTTTGCGAGCTTATCGGCGCCTGAACGCCAGCCGGCCTTGGGATGGGTGGGCGTAGGATGATCAAGGCGGCAGCAGTGCTGATAGCTCTAGGATACTGCAGTTTATTAGTATATCATGGGGGTGTTAATTTCAACTTCCAAGAAACTAGGCCGGGAGGTGTGCAAGTGTCTGACCTGTCTATAGAGCCAGTGACTAAAACAACAATCGATGATAGTGGACTAAACAAGAATATAACATTGGACGACATTTTTATAAGTGTGAAAACAACAAAACATTACCAGCATACAAGATTGCCGATCATATTGAAGACATGGTTCCAATTGGCAAAGAAACAGGTGAGATAATTTCTTGTTAAAGAGTGAAATATGTTTTGTTACATACATATACATATACACTCACGCCTGTTATCCCCAAAGGGGTAGGCAGAGGCGCAACTAGTGCACCCACTTTTCGCCATTATTCCGTCCCATGATGTGATAGGGAGCGAGCCTATCGCCATATCGGGCACAAATTCCAGACTCCGAGCTGATGCTGAATAGAAAAACTCAATATCACTTTGCCCGACCCGGGGATCGAACCCCAGACCTCAGCTTTGCAGTCGTACTGTAATACAACTACGCCACCGAGGCAGTCAACAATGTTTTTGTTATTTATCAGAAATACATGTTTTTACGGAAGAAACAATGATAATTAGTTTTATTTATATGAATTCAAGTTTCATGAATATGATCTGAATATAAACATGCTTGTATTAAAACAGCTCTACAAGATGGAATCCAACCGTATCATTTCAACTCACAATATGTTCTATATTATCTTAAATAACAGATCTATTATGCATATCTATTTTTTTGTGAGGAAAATAATTTAAATGCGATACATGTACGGTCACAACCTTCAAAACCTAAGAAAGTTAACGATAAAGTCTATGTTGTTATATTTATTATCCATTATATTCAAATCAATGTACGTGATTCCCTTTAGTTATTCTACATTGTTTTTCTTGCGTCTAGTACATGTTATTTCAAAAACCTATATTGAATCCACACTGGCAATATTAATATATCCTAAAACAACGAAACATTTATCCCTCATATTGATAATAGTATGATTTTAACAGCAAATTTCATGCTTACGTTATATTACGTTTTTGTTAGCTGAAAATAATTTAATATTTGCACTTTCTCTTTTCGAATATGTAGTAGATCCTTAATTTTAATATGTGATGCTTTTGATTCAAATCGTAATGCATACAACACTGTTTTCGTTAATCAGTAAAGCCGTGAAACAATCAACATTTCCAACGGATTACCATTTTATTACTACTAGTTGTATCCATAAAATGTGTTGCCTTCATTACTTTACAGCCTACATAGAGGGTTTATTAATTATCCAACTACTTGACGGATTACTCAAATTAAGTGGATATTTTTATCTGTACATAGAATTATAATTTATTTCAATAGAAGTACTATACTGATAAATACATTAAACTTTATTTTTGTTCTTTATCAGTTTCGAATCCCTTAAAAATTATTCAATTGCCATTGCATCGTTACGTCTCACATAGGAACATATTATAATAAACTAAAGGGTTATAAAAAGACGACCCGCGGAGTTATGATTGGGGACCAAATGTTGGGAGCTCATGAGTTTTGGATGTTATATCCAAAACTCATAAATTTGGAAAGTAATAAAGATAATACATACATACATTCACACTCACGCCCTTATCCCATAGGGGTAGGCAGAGACTATTGAGCGCCACATGCTACGATCTTGACAAACCTCTTTCGCCTCTTCCACATTCATAGTTCTTTTCATACATTTTCGTCTGTTAAAGGTAATAAAGATAATGAGAACATTATCTTTATTACTTTCCGAATTTGGTGACCTTGGGTGTAGAGAATTAATATTTTTGAGAAGGGAAGTGATAGATCTTGATCGAATATTCAATAACAATATCAAATCTCAATTGAACTGTAGTCAGTTACTTGATTTCATTCATTTGATACACGTAGCATCTACTAAAAACTCTACCAATAATGTCCAATATGTATCTATTACAATCTTTCCATGAAATAAGAAAGCAACTTAGAGTATAGGAACTAAAGTCATTCCTCTCAATTTAAAAGTTAAAAATGAAGAAATAAAAGAAAGGAATACTCCAGTATTACACACTAATGAATACTGGAACATCGCAATCGAAATCTGATACAACGATTATACCAAACATGATGAAGTTAAAAGAGTATCGACTTTCACATATTCCGACCATTTAGTTTAACGACTTAAACCCGTTTTTAAAACACATAAAATCACTATCTGTAAAGCCTTTTGTGGGGCTAGATCTGTTAGTGATTAGATGTAACAGCCGCAACAACGTTATTATGCAAAACATTTCGGTGAAGTCACTATGTAATAAAAGATGTCGTTAAACTGGATTTCTGAATAATTAAATTTGATTGTATTGTGTTGGAATATTTATAGATTTGGGTAATCGGCAGGAATTCCAAAAATCATTTCGCAAAACAAGTATTGTTTGTGTCATATGAACTTTTATGAACTGTTTTACGTATGTGGCTATAAAAAACATTTTTTTATTTAATCACCAATAAAAAAAAATGTAATTCTTTCCCACAAATAACAATAATTTAATAACAAAACATTACATCAACAGTACTTTTCACTTCAACATTGCACAGAATACCAACACATACATCAAAACATTATTTACGTATGCAAACAATAGGGAGTGGCTGGAGTCGTGCAGCGCCCGTTTAACTCGGGTTTCCTGAATCTGGAGCGTGCATAATCAACCGTTAATCCGGCTCGAAGGACCGGCATAAATAACTATTGTGCACGGACCACGGAGCCTGCGCGGGCGCAGCGCGTGGCATGACGGCGCGCGCGCGCCACGTGACCGCACCGCGTTTGTTCTTGCCCTTTTAGGTGCAATGCTTGTATTCCTTTTTTTTATTTATTATAACTGACTTTATATAGTTTAAAATTAATTCGTGTAAATCTGTACCCGTTTCTGTAATACTTGTTGAAAAAATCTTACGCGCTGGTATTAAATTAGTATCTGGACCTACATGTTTCTCTAAGTGTTATAAATATTCATTTGGACATATTTAATTTCTTATCTGGATGGTAGTTAGAAATGTTTTTTTAATCAAAGTGCTCATGCGTGTTCGTTACTTCATAAGCTACCTTATCTTATGAAGTAACTAACACGCATGAGTGTATGATGACCGTAAATTTATGCATTTTGCCCCCAATTCAGCAACAAGTCTCGAAACAAGTTTTCTAAATTGAATGCAACCGTCACTTTACAAAAAAAGCTTTTGACCATCCACGCGTGTCTATTAATCCAACATTAACGTACCATATAAGCAGTCAATAAAAATCGAGGTATTAAATTAATAGTTGTCCAGTGAATAAATCGTTCATGCAATTAATGAAAAGCACAAGCATAAAAAACAGGTTTCTCAGATTTCACATTTTATCTGATTCAACCGCCGTATTGTGTACATACACTATTTGCCGGACCTATTTAATATCCGGATCTCGCATTTCTTCAAAGCTTATCAGTTTGTGGTTCTGAGAAGTTGACTGTAAGGTCTATTATTGAAATTTTATACAGAGATACGAAGCGTCGCGTCACGTTCAATGCGTCTGACGAAATTCAACATTGCTACCAGATTACACTCAGTTATAATCACTCATGAGTGTATAGCACTCGGAGTAGCGTAGTATAGTGTTTCTAATATCGGCTTTGAACATAATCTTATTAATTCTAATAAGTCAAGTCAGTGACGTAGCGTGGGTACTTGTCGCCCCCAAGGCACGAAAAAATGCTCCGAGTCATGCATGTAACCCCCCTCCTCCTTTAAATTGATTAATTGAAAGTTAATGATTCAAGAATATTGTATTTTAATACAAAAATACTTAATAAAACATACCCCAATAAGACTTAACTGAAGGAATAGCAAAATCTATTCACTATATTTAGGTACATAGTATCTATGGTTTGATGATAAAAGAAACAAAGTACATTCTCAAGGGAATGCACCAGACTACTATTAAATAAATAATCACTGATAATAATCCAGTTCTTAACCCCACCAAACACCACAGAATCCTGAACAAGATTTACAAAAGCGATAGTCACCTAAAATCGACGTAACTTTGTGATATATCAAGCATTCCACCACTGTAGCCAAACATGTGAACCAAGTGTGCCTAATGCTATTTACAGACCTGAAAACTGGTTGCGACTCTAGATTCCACCTGGAATGGACATGTTTATATTGGAATAAGCGTGGATTCCAAAACTGTGCGTCTAACCTAACAGCATTAATTGAGTTTGTTTTCATCTTAAATTTAGAATTTGATAATGTTTTTGTTGATACATTCTTGATGTTATGTTTATTATTGTTTCTATTATATTAGACTCGTAGGAAAATGATGTAAGGTCAGTATAGTATTCCATAATATAATAATATGCTGAATGCTGATGAATTATGTAGTTCATGATTTATAAATATGTATATTTAAATACAATATTTTATGTTAAAAAGCATCAATCAAATACAAATTTACCTCGAAACTAAAATTTACAAAAAACATGTTTCTATTTTCAACGGTTTGTGCATTTCGCGTACTACAAATACAGCTTCAATATTGAGATGACGAAAACAAAAAAGTAACTTTGTATTCTGACAAATACGCAAATGTACGTTTAGATACTTGCTCCAATTCCAAATTACTCAGTAATAAATCGAGGCTGGTCTGCGGTTTCGGGTGATATGGACGTTCTGGAACCAGATTTATTCGTGTCCAGTGTTGTGCCCTACGTGCCCTACTACACGCTATATTTTAACAACGTAATTTACAGGATAAAAACACAAACATCATGTCTTTATTCCCGAAGGTATTCATCCCTAGCTCGCACTTTTCGCCTAGTGTGTCCCATGATGAGTTTTATGAATACAGGATACGTCATACGTATACATATGCACAACTAACTTAATAAGGCAAGGTCGACCACAAAAACTAGTAATATGGGATTTTATAGTCTTATTTAAATACTTCGTTCCTACGATCGAAATTGGGGTTTATTCCTTAAAACATACAAAGTCAAGCAAAATCACATTCTACTCATTTTTAATTTGTTATACGATGAAATAACAGAGGAAGAAACATAATTAGATACTAAATAGCGAAAGGAAAACACTCTTCTGCTAATTTTCGGATTTCTCTCACCTTCGTCTGTGAGAATGGTCACAAGATAAAACAATATTAAAATTATATTTATCCCATTACTGAAGAAAAACAACGTTAATTAATAATTTACTGGTCTCGCATATGTAACAGTCCGTCTGGGTGGGTACCACCGCAATGTCTATTTGTACCGCCAAGTAGCAGTGTGTATGCTTTATTGTGTTTCGGTTTGAAGGACATTGTAGCCAGTGTAACTACTGTAAATAATGAGACTTAACGTCTTACGTCTCAGGATGACGAGCGCAGTGGAATGCCACACAGTACTTTGTAACTCAAGGTGCTGGATGGTCTTGCTACTCTCTATGGGCGGTCGTATTGCTTACCATCAGGCGAATGGCATACTCGTCTCGTCATTCGATGCAACAAAAATAAAATATCTAGATCATTCTAGCGATTTTAGTTCAATGTAAGGTGTTTATAAGGCAAGATATTGCTTGTCTGGTGTTCCGTCAACAAGCAATAAGATTGCGGCTTTTCAAACCTAAATACTAATGTTAACACTTCAACGTGCGACATAAGGCGCATTTCGATAATGCTTTCATATTAAGAGCATAGAAATCATTTACACTTCAAATGGGTGTTTGTTAAATAATGATATATCTATCATCACATTTTACATAATCATTTAAATCATTTACATTATTAATTAGGCTTGTCAATATGTAACAACTAACCAGTTAATACAATGTTCATTAAAAACAAAATGTTTATTGTTATTGGTGGCCCTCGTATGTGAAACGCTGTCTGTGGATGTAACAATATCTTTTTTTTATTGCATTGAATGACGAGACGAGCATGTCATTCCCCTGATAGTAAGCGATACGATCACCCATAAACAGTAGCCGAACCTGAGATCTCACCATTGCAGACGTACCGTTGCGGACAACTTAGACATGAGTCGGAGGACGCCCGCAGCCGTCCCTAATGCGCCAAAGATGGCCACCGCGGAGTTTTGGTTGGTATGCCGTGCGGTGTACATAGGTTAGGGACTCGGCCCGGCGGTCGCCCGACGTTTTCCATCTCTCCGGGCGGCTCAACGTAGGGTCGTAAGGCACGGTGAACCCAACATAACTGCTCAGTCGTTCCCCTTGAACACTGGGCGGTAGTAATAATTCACTTTCTCCGCGTAAACAAAAAAAAAGACGTACCGTAATACAAGTACGCCACCGAGGCAGTCATCATCATCATCAGCCACATGACATCTACTGCTGCACATAGGCCTCTCCCCCCTCCGTCGCCTCCGTCTAGATTTCTAGACGGACCTGTCAAAAGCGGCCTGCATCCAGAGCGTTACTGCGACCTTTACCAAGTCGTCTGTCCACCTTGCACTCACAGTCAATTAAATTAATTTAACTAAATATATAAATTCGCTTTTTCGTTATTAAAGTACATGTTTACGGTTCTAATGTTTTCCTTTATACGTGCTGTAAGACCTTGTTTCTTGCTAACTGATTCTAGCTCAACGAGTACTTCCCTATAGGTTTAGATTCCCTTACGAAATCGCAATACATTTTCTGCGACATAAACGGTCATATTTTGATCGCGTTGACTTACAAGTTTGATTTTTTTCACAGCTGAAAGAGACTGTAGACCCGAGTTTTTATATAAGTTTCCTATGTCTACGCTTACTCAAGAAAAGGGTTTTGGACAGACAGACAGGCGGTCAACAAAGTGATCCTATAAGGGTTTCCTATGAGGAACGGAACCCTAAAAAACTAAATTTCAATACAGTTATAAAAAAAATAGGAATAACAGCCCTATATTAAATACCGTCCCACTGCTGGACACGGGCCTCCTCTACGATTAAGAGGGTTTAGGCCTTATTCCACTACGCTGGCCTAATGCGGGTTGATAGACTTCACATACCTTCGAAATTCTTATAAAGAGGTTCTTAAGTATGCAAGTTTCCTCACGATGTATTCCTTCACCGTTAAAGCGAATAATAATTGATAAACAATACACACGTATCTTTGAAAAGTCAAAGGTGGTTGCCTTGGGTTTCAAACCTCCGGATATTGGCTCAGCAGACCGTTCCATTCCCAACTAGGCCTTCGTCCACTTCCAATACAATTAATTTATAAAAATATGAACTCGATATTACACGCGCAAACTTATTTGATAAAATTTTACCATGCACAAAAACCCAAATAAACTTACAATATTTACACATGGTCTTCCAGGTATTGCTAATACATTATGGTTTGGATATTGGGTCGGTTTATTTATCTAGGATGTTTGTATTTGAATAATTCGTAGAATGCCGTATGGGCGAGTATAAAATTTGGTTTTTATAAGAATATAAAATTTTGCCTTTTCGTAAAACCTTTTCGATATTTTTATATTTCTCAATATTATGCGAAAAGTGAAATATTGAGAACCACACAGGTTTCAAGTTAGTTTTATCTGGCAGTTTTCGTATTAAACAGCTAGTGTAGATAGAGCTCATTTTATAACCATTTATTTGAGAGCATAGATAAGAGTGTAATTTTTGTGTTTGGTCGACTTATGCGTTTAGGATGGTGAGTAGCATTTATAAGCAAGCAGTGGAATCCGCCATTAATGTTATAGAATAATTGCCAAAAATCCAATACCTCCACTATTTATTCAAGTTTTTTCTTCTTATAGGTACAAACGCATTCTTAATTCATCTGTTATGGGCGGAAGTAATTATTTATCAGGTATCCGTTTCTTAATCGTCTGATTCTTTAAAAAAATTATAATATATATATTTATACTGACTACATAAAAATATATTAATTTCGGTAAAAAATATCCACTTTACTATATCGCTAAACTTACATTAATCTATTTAATAAACTTTGTACCCATTTTTAAGCAATTTTCGCGTACGAAGGACTGCGAGATGTGGGATAATTAACATAATTAATTAATTCATAAAAAAAAGAGTGCAATAAATATATTGTAATCGATGATCGAATTTTGACTAGTGGACACGTACCAGCAACCATAATTCTACTAATGATCGAACGATCATTTTAATAATAAATCCTTTCAACCTGATTGTACATTTCCTTAAACATTTACTACTTTGCGTACTCGATATTTAAGTCTCAAAAACAGTTATAATTCAGTAGTGAAATGCATACAAATTCAAAGCGAAGTTGGTCACGGCACGTTGGCAGTGCCTGCTGCCGGTCTCAATAAATCCTTACACGAACGGTGAAGGAATTTACTTATTGGCCATTTCCTTTGTTGCAGACGTGGTTCTTTACCGACACGGAAAATCGACAGCACCAGAATCAGACAAGTAAGTACTTTGAATGTTGTATTTTAGTTTCTATATTCGAAAATCTTATTTTACATTTGTAATTAATAGATCTATAATTTTTTTGTGTATTTTTATGGAATAGAAACATTTAAACCAAAGGTAATAATATGATGTAAAATGGCAATTAATTGGTTGTCAAATTTATAAAATACAACGTTTACTAGGGATAATAGAGATAGTTTATTATGCATTTTTTACATGTTTTAGGATTGTCGCTATAAAATTTGTCTAGCACCTATAACTAGTTATTTATTTGGGTATAAACAAGGCAAAATATAAACTGCGACATGTAATAAATACTATAAGAATTTTCTAAGTAATTGTAATGGAAAGAATAATTAAGATGTGTTTTTATTCGCACACTAAAAGGAATAGTTTACATGTAAAAGCCAATCAGTGCTAATACGAATACTGGCCATACACCATCTCAAATTAAAGTTTTACTACTATCCCATCTGCTGAACGTCCATCATGTACAGTCAGAAGCATAAATATCTGTACAAATTTCAAATTGCCTACATACTTTTGTGTTCTTATGAAACTTTTTTTTCTCTTCACAAAAATAAAATAAGTGATTTACCTTACTTTAAACGAAGAAAAAAAATGATTCAGTTTTAGTATATAACCGATTTTAAATTTTGATTTTGTACAGCTACTTATCCTGCTAACTGTACTTGTCACCTACGTTGTTGCCTTAATCAGTGTGAAGTAAAGGATTGGTCGCATTACATCGCGTCGCTACGTGTCGCGTCCCATCTCTCACCTAGGACAACGAGTTTAGTTGATGACGTCACACTATTTGTTTGCCCATAGATGGCCACATGGTAAACACAAACTGCTCGGCGTCGCACCAACGAAAACATCTATGCTGCAAAACGTCCGTTGAGTACGACCATTTCCTCGAAAGCGGTAAGAAGTGAGTATCCATTTTTCACACCTGTTATTGCATTTTAATTTTTATTTTATGGTTCGTATGGTTCATATTTTATCGTTGTCTATAGATATTGACTCAGATAAACGTTGGTGTTTGTTCAGTGTTCAATTTACTTCAAAAAAATTTGACTGGATATTTTGATTTCAAACCGCTGATAAACTTAATTTCCTTGTTTGTTTGGAACTTAGAATGTGCGCTATACAGCAATTTAAATAAGACAGCGATAACTGAACTGAGTCGGAACATTTTCCACGGAGAAGAGAAAGATCAAAGAATTATTTTTCCAATAATCCGCGAATATCTCAAAACCTCTCGAGATACGCGGAATTCAAAAGACGTAATTTAACGTTTTTTCCTTTACATCTACAAACCGGAAAAAGATGAATAAAAATACAACGTCATATGAATCTAAGTAATGTTTTCCAATATGAATCGGATATTCATTGGATTTTAAAGTACACCCTTGCTCTAGCAGCGGTAAAATGTTATCCGTTAAAGGACCATCATATAATTTATAGAAAGTAAAAAAAAAATCATCATAGAAAACGTATCATTACCAAACCAAATTAAGAAAAAATGTCTTTTCCCGTTAAGTAATAACCCATTTTTTTCGCATTCATGGTAAAAACTTTCCAGTAATTAATGCGGCAGACTCATTACCACTTAAATGTTATTAATGTCTATGAAAGTTGCATCTACATTTTTTGTTGAAGATGAACAATAATAACTGAACATCACCTTGTCCATCAAAACGACATATGCGGGCAATTATAATGCAATCAAAATAATTTTTCTTGATCTAAATGATACTCCCGCTATTAATCAAGACGGTAATTATGAACTGACGTATGAGAGTATAACTGCGCAATTAGAAAGAAGATACACATACAAAATATTTATCTATATCGTAATCGGTAATTGAACAAGTAGATACAAAAAAATTACAGTGATAATATTTTTTTTTATAACATTAATTACAAAATATAGGTATTCTACAGCTTATAATAAACTAGAATCATAGATGCTTCAACGGTTTTATAGAAGTCATATGGTATTAAGAACCTTCCAGACTCTCGTTTAGCTTTTAAAATACAACAGAAAGGTTGAAGTTGGTTTCTGTGTGATATTGTTACTATTCTGGTTAAGCTTACCAGTTCATGGAATATACATACATATTTAGTATAATAATATAAATATAATAATATTCATATATTCATTCACGGAATAACGGCGAATAGTGGGTGCACTAGTTGCGCTTCTGCCTACCCCATCGGGGAGAAAAAGGCGTGAGTGTATATATATGTATAATAATATTCATCATCAATCATGCCTCTATCCCATAGGGGTAGGCAGGGACTAGGGATTGCTACTTTGCTCGATTCTGGCACACTACTTTCGCTTCCACTAACTTTATCAATCTTTTCATGCACTCCTGGATTTCAATGAAATTTGGCACACCGGTAGGTCATGTCTTGGATTAACACATAGGCTATTTTTTATCCCGGGAAAATATAAAACGGGACTTTTATCCCGGAAAAACTTTTTAACGCGGGCAGCGCCGCGGGCAAAAGCTGGTAATATAATATTTTAAAATACTTTTTTTGTTATTACAGTATAATAGATTACAATTCTCATATTATTCATGTAAGTACCTACTTATTACTATATCTTTGATAACATCTGATGTTGGTAAACTGAAAAAGAGATTAAAAGTACAGTCAGCCACATAAATAGCTGTAAAATTTCAAATAAAGAATTCAATAAAGACTCAAAGAATCAAAATTAAAAATATCCCTTATTTCCCATGGTAGCAATTACCGGTATAAAAAGTACCCTATGTGTTAATCCAGGACATGACCTACCCGTGTGCCAAACATACTCATCTATTTCGTTGTTTCTGCGTTTACTTCTAACAAACATCCAAACGTTGTCACTAACTTGGCATTTATAATATTAGTTATATAAGATAATGTTTCTTGAAGCCTCCACTTGGTTACTACTAATTTTATACGGTACTAGCGGCCCCGACAGACGTTGTCCTGCCCTAAAAAGGAAATAAAATCCTAGAACCCAAGTCTAAACCATTCTGGAATCCACCTGAAGACACGCAAAAAAAATCATTAAAATCGGTCCAGCCGTTTTTTCGCGCAATTTTCTTAATTTTTTCTTTCATAAGAACCTTCTCCTGACAATAATAAACACATCAAAAAAAGAAATAACGAAATCAGTCCAGCCGTTCACGCGTGATGCCGTGACCAGGAAAATAGGGATTCATTTTTATATAATAGATAAGTAAATTCAATTTTCCACGTGCTCCTGCGCGTTTCAGTTTTTCCGGGATAAAAATTCCGCTATATATTTCCGAGATAAAAAGTAGCCTGGGTCCTACCCAGGGTATCAAACTGTCTCCATACCAAATTTCATCGAAACCGGTTAGGTGGTTCAGCGTGAAAGCGTAAGAGATAGAGTTACTTTGGCATTTATGGTATAAATATGGAAGACAAGAACCTCCTTTTGAAGTCGGTTAAAAATCCTAAAATGTGTTATGTATTGCATGCACCAGATGTGATATTAAACTTTTTCCTTCTTCCTTTCTCTTCTTTATAAAGAGGTAGCTTTAGAAACATAAAATACACGCAATTTCTCTACGTAATGTAAGACTATGAAAGGATTTTTGGAGATTCATTCTTTAGTAACGTTAAACCCGACAAGCACGCCTCGTTTAAAATTGTACCAGATTTTATTCGCTCTCCAGTTACGAACAGTAATTAATACATATTAAATGGTACGCAGAATTTATTATGCCTTTGAGCTCTGACCGATTTACATTTTGTTTGGAAAGTTAACCGACCGTATTACAAAGTTTCCTCACTCTGTGGTTAACCAAAATCAAGAACGGGTTAGTTTTTGTTTTTATTCAAAACAACACGCTCTTAACTTCTGTTTTTTTAGGAGTCTCACTCGATAAATATTGAATCCGACGTTGTTTAACGACAGTGATGATCTTTGACAAAAAATAATCATCGAGAAATTAAATATCCGCTCCTTTACATACATACGTCAGTAGAATTTAATAACACAAAATGCAGTACGAAATATCGTCACTGACGCAAATAGCACACGCCGAGCTCCGCTGAAAGGATTCGCATTTCGCACAGACAAGAAATTCCGGCGTTGTGTGAAGCAATTTAAAAACTAGATTAAACTTTTCTGTTACTCCATTCATAAGAAAAAAATCTCTTTGTCACGATCCCGTATAAAATGTGGTCGCGGGTAAAGAAAAAGTGTAGTACCATTGAAAAGTAACCTGTAGAATTTGCACAGTCATCCACTTTCGAGGGTTTTCACCAAACTCTGAGCAACGTGTAGGCCTTTTTAATCTGTCGCAACGAGCTAGCTCGATGTTTGAACACGCACAACAAAAGTTAATGGTTTTTGAGCAGCAATCCCAATATTATTTCGTGCTTATAATAATTTTCACGCGTTTACATAGAGGAGCGACGAATGTTTTTGTAGAGCCTTTTTTGTTTCGCCCCACTGTTTGCGGTGCATGCACCCCGAGAGATTACAAAGTAAATACGCGTAAAGAAGTGAAATGTCGGTGGAATCAAAAATAGAAAGGTCTCAAATTATGTTTTGGATGGAACGTAAATTAACAATTCGGCACACCGAACGTTCGAACCGAACATCGTATTGTATCGAGCCGGCGATTAACTGGGAACGTTTATTCAAAACGCGTCGAGGAGACTCATTACACGAGGCCATTAATTTCCTTTGCTTCAATTTGCCCACGCATCAATTTGTCCATAAAACCGAGACTGAAACGGTCGTAAAAAAAGTCGACCGTGGTGATCTTTTGTAGACACTTCTTCCGGTACGTCCTCAAATGAAATAGGCTTGAATGATACCAAAGCCGAATGATTCGAGTGTCGCAAGGTCAAACAGATCGTTCGCTTTTATGTTAGAAGTAAGGATACTGAAGTGACGGTGAATCAAAGCATTTTATGAGTTCGTTTGGCGAACACGTCGAATGACTTAATTAAATCTGACTTGTTTGGTACAAACTATAATTGTTACCATTTTATTGTATTTGTATTTCGGATAAAATAATTTGACGTTGAATTGTGTTCATTTCGCAACTTAGATGTTTGTGTCTATTTTCTTTGTTTCTAAAGGTACCAAAATATTATTTAATGATTCCTTACGTTTACGCGAATGTTAGACGAAGGTATCGTGGTCGTCGTGGTGAGCCCGCCCCGTGATCACAAAGTGCTGCAAAGCCTTCGAGACGTCGAAAGAAAAATAAAATAAAAAACCGCGATAAAATCCGCGAGTTTTTTTTTAATTCATCAATGGCTATAGTAGTTTAATTTCAAAATATTATTTGTCGTACATAGTGTTGCCCTTCACCATTTAATACGTAATTTGGAGAACAAGTCAACCATGAAACAATTAGATTTATGTATATATGTAATAATACCAGCCCTGTATTATATACTGTCCCAATGCTGGGCACGGGCCTCCTCTACTACTGAGAGGGTTTAGGTCTTATTCCACCACGCTGACCCAGAGCGGATTGGTAGACTTCACATACCTTCGAAAAACTTATAAACAAATTCTTTAGGTATTTATTTATTTATTTATTTGCACTTCATACAAAAATATGTAAAGGCGGACTTAATGCCGAAGGCATTCTCTACCAGTCAACCTGGAGTGGTGCAGAGACAAAAAAACATAGTAGGTGCACGAAATTAATTTACATCATAGTGTCGATACAATTAAATTAACTTAAATATTAGGTAAACACTATGTCAACAAATATATTTTTGGTAATACTTATAATAGTATATGTATATATATTTATAAACAAAACAATTATGTAAATATGTCTATAATAAATATATAAAATGTATAATTAAAAATACATATATAATATCAAATTCTAAAAAACTAAAAATTTAAACTAGAAATTTACTATGATCCCGCTAATTCACCCGCAAGTAGTTCACGAACTTTAACTTTGAACGCGTAACGATTCGTAGACATTCTGATTCCTAGAGGGAGAGAATTCCAGAGAAGTACAGATTGGACAAGAAAAGAGGAGTGAACAAGTTCAGAATTATGAGAAGGACACAAAAGTAGGGGATTATTACTAGAGCGAAGATGTCGCTCATGGATGGAGTGAAGATATTGAAAGTGTGGCAGTAAATAAGAAGGTGGAGTAGGGGAAGTTAAAATTGAAAAGAGTGTAGTTAGGGTACGCAGACTGCGACGCTGGCGAATGGGCAGCCATTTGAGGACAGAGCGATATGACGAAACGTGGTCATATTTACGGAGATTAAAAATGAATCGAATGCAGTTATTAAGAAGACGGTCGAGTTTATTGAGAAGATCTGCATTCAGGTCAAGATAACACACATCACCATAGTCGATAATCGGAAGGATTAGGGATTGCACAAGCATCACTTTAGTTTTGGTTGGTAGAAAATTCTTAAAGCGATAGAGAGCTCGCAGAGTGCCAGCAACCCTCTGACATACATGAGTCACTTGAGCCCGCCAGTTAAGGGTAGAGTCAATAAATAAACCAAGGTCCTTCACCACGGTGCTAAATAAGATGACAGAGCCATCAAAGACGATTGATGGTAGCGTTGCGGTATCCAGTTTCCCCAATAATCTTTGGCTACCAACAATTATTGCGTGACATTTGGCCGGATTAACTGTAAGGCCAAAGTTCTCAGACCAACTTTTTATTTCCTCCAAATCCCTATTGACCGCATCTATAGCGATGGAGATATTCTCAATCTTCGCTTGTGAATAGAGTTGTAAGTCATCGGCATAAAGATGATACGCACATTGAAGCTTTTTAGTAATGAGATTAATAAAAATAGAAAATAATAAAGGAGAGAGTATTCCGCCTTGAGGAACACCAGAGTCAAGATCACGCCAATTCGAACATGATTCGTCAAGACGCACCGACTGCTGACGACCTCGAAGATATGTAGAGAACCAATCCAGTGCTTCAGAAGAGACCATAAGATAGGAGAGGATGGATAAAAGGATGTCGTGACTAACGGTGTTAAAGGCGTTAGAAAAATCAATCAAAGCCAACACTGTGACTTTGGTATCCTCCATTCCCGCCCTAACATCGCCAGTCACTTTAAGAAGTGCAGAGACAGTACTGTGACCAGGCTTGAATCCAGACTGAAGTGGACTTAACAGATCATTGAGGTACATAAATCTAGATATCTGTTTATGTGCACAAGCCTCAAGCACTTTGGATAAGAAAGGGAGGATAGAAATTGGACGGAAATGGGTGACAAGGGACGGGTTAGGAATTTTGGGAAGAGGAATCACGTATGCCTTCCGCCACAAAGTTGGAAAGACACCGGACGTAAAGGAAGCATTGATGATGTGGGAAATGTGAGGAAGAAGATGGTCTAGGATCGCAATAATCATACGGCGGCTAATGTTGTCGAAACCAACAGCGTTCGATTTGATCGAAAGGATTATCTTTTTGATATCATCTGATGCAACTGGAGAAAACTTAAAAGAATCGATATTAGGACGAGGAAGGTTCGCTAATAGTCCAGAGTGCGACGTTTAGTTTGGATGTCTTGTGGCGTAGTGGTGGAGAAATGACAATTAATGACATCCAAACCAATTGTCCCCTGGTAATCTATTTTTTGTTTGCCGACACCTAGAGTCCTAAGGAACTTCCAGATGTTAGCGGGAGAAGAGCAAGATATGTTGCTTAGGATGTGACGGCGTTTAGCATTACGTATCATCTGATTACACCGATTTCTCACATGTTTGAAGTAACACCAATTTTCCTCCGACCTGTCTCTCCTAAATTTGCGAAAGGCACGGTCTCGGCGTCTCATCGCCATACGAACACCCTCCGTCAACCAGGGTGCAGGTGGACGCTTTATTTTAATCCTTTTCACCAGTGCATGGACGTCGTAAAGCTTAAGGACCTTATCATTAAATATTTGAACTTTGTCATCCACTTTAGTTGCTGCCTTCAATGGAGCCCAATCCACTTTAGTAACATCCTCACATAATTGATTGGAATCTATGCGTCCAAAGCAACGCCTGTGCAACACCTTGGGAAGGAGTTTTGGGGGTTTTAGGACATACGAAAGGAATATGAGATCATGATGGGAAAAACCAGGAGCAGGATATTGACCATGAAGAGATACCAGGGAAGGGGCAGAGGTAAGGATTAGATCTAACCAGGTGTCATGTCCATCGCTATTGTGGTGAGTGGCACACAGAGGAAGAACATTCAGACTGGTTGACCCAATTAAGTCAAGGAGCTTACGAGAACGAGGAGAGTGGGCAAGGATATCAGTGTTAAAATCTCCCATGATAATGTGATGTGCATATTCTGACCCTAAAGATTCCAGAATCGTTTCGAGACTGGAGAAATAATCAACGGAAGGAGGACAGTAGACAACACCAAGTATAAGTTTAGCTCCCTTGACATAAACCTCGAGGAAAAGGTACTCTGCGGAAGCAGAGTAAATTGGAGAAGAATAGGCCAAGATTTTATAAGGAAGGTCGCTTCGAAGATAAATAGCCACACCACCCCCTCCCTTCTCGATTCGATCATTTCGAACTAGAACGAATCCTGGGAGAGAATAGGTAGTGGAGAGGAGATGAGGTTTAAGCCAAGTCTCGGAAATCAGGATACCATGAACGTTAGCGTCAGTGAAAGTTTCCGACAGGTCACAATAGTGACTAGCGATGCTCTGCGCGTTGATATGACAAACGTTTAGCGAGTCCCGAGAATGTTGATTGAAAGTCTGACGCACACAATCACCGAGCCCATCAGTCACCGAGCAGAAACTGTCACTGCAGGATAGCGTTACGGATTCATTAGCAGAATAATAAGAGTCATCAGATGACATAAAACAAAAAAAAAAATAAACAATAAATATACTATAGATATATAAATAAATATACACGCATATAAGTGCTGTAAATACAAAACTAGTGCAATGTTTGTTAAATGCACCACCCGCCAGCTGATAATACACACAATAATACTAAACAGAATAGGACAATAATAAAAGTACAGAGATACAAAACAAAAATACGATACAGGCATTTTAAAATAATTTGACGGTATAAATGAAACGTCAAAATAGAATATTGTCAACAGCTAATTGACATCTGAAAACCGACAGCTGGCAGGTGACAGCTGACAATTGACAGATGACAGCCGCCAATCGACCATAGACAAACCACCTAGTAGCCAACATAAGGAAAGAAAAATACAAGAAATATTAAAATTAATTGAGGGTGAGCTACAGATAGCGATAAAATATATACCGTCAAATATTTTCGGCGCAAAGGATAAAACAGAGTAACACGGACAGAAAGATTACAACGCAAAACAAGATAATATTTCATTTATAAAAGCTTAACACATATCACGCTTTACGCGATTTTGCTCCCGCAACTACTGCACGGCCGACGGCGCTCCTGGTCGCAGCTGAAGAATTGTCTGACGTCTTAGGGTGCTTCGCTATCAGCAAGTTCAGCTCCTTCAGTGTAGTGACCTTCAGACGACCACCATCCGCAGCCTTGACCACGATGACACCATCCTGAGTCCAGCATGCCCTCATACCAAAGTGTTGTCGAGCATTTAGAAAAATCACTTGTCTGGTGCGTGTCAAGAACTCTTTGACTGATGTGGACGTACCCTTCAGCTTGGATTTGACCTTCCATACTGCATTTCTGTGTTCAACATCAACGAAATGAACGAGAATAGGTCTGTGGTGCTCTTTGGTGGATGTCCCTATCCTGTGGCACACTCGGATGGTTGAGGCAGAAAAATCGGCCAATGCCATCCTCTTGTGAAGTATTTCAAGGATAGTTGTGGTGCAGTTTTCACCCTCTGGCTCCGGAACTCCCAAGAAAATAATTGACTTTCGCCGCTGCCTGGTCTCTATAGCATCAATCATACGGGCAGACTCCTCGATTTGCTGACGCAGCAGGCGAAGCATGTTGAACATGAGTTCTCTAAAAGTTCGGAACTCCTCGGCTATCCTGGATACTGTATCCTTGGATGAACTTCCCGACTTTAGCTGCATTTCTAGCTCGGCCATCCTCCTGCTGAAGCTTTCTTCCAATTGGTTCTGCGCCGTCTGAATCTCCGCAAGTTGAGCCATTCTTATGAAAGTTTATTGCTGTTATTGTGGTTTGAGAACAAGTGATGAGAAGTGGTTTGCAGGCAGGTGGTGTATATAATGTAGTATTAAGTTACATACACATTTACAAACGTGAGTACTTACACAATGTATCGTACTATACCCGTAATAAACGAAATTATCACTATTTGGTGTATTAATTTAATAATTCTAATAAATTGAAATTTTCAAAAAGCAAATACGTTATTTCACAGTGACACCTACCCACCAAAAAACGGTAAAAAAGGTATGTAGGTTTCCTCACGATGTTTCCCTTCACCGTTAAAGCGAACGATAATTGATAAACAATACACACGTAAATTTTAAGTCAGAGCTGTGTTGCCTTGGGTTTTGATCCTTCGGTCTCGGCAGACCGTTCCATTCCCAACTAGGCTATCGTCCACTTTAAGATTTATGTATAATTAGCCTATATACGATACACTCACTAAGAAACCGTTTTATCTATACTAATATTATAAAGCTGAAGAGTTTGTTTGTTTGTTTGTTTGAACGCGCTAATCTCAGGAACTACTGGTTCGAATTGAAAAATTATTTTTGTGTTGAATAGACCATTTATCGAGGAAGGCTTTAGGCTATATAACATCACGATGCAACTATTAGGAGCGAAGAAATAAAGGAAAATGTGAAAAAACGGGGAAAATTATTCATCCTTGAGGGCTTCCATTGCGTGCGCTGCGAAAACGGTTCAAGATACCAAAAATATATGTATGAAAGAATTATTCCTCTTGAAATGATCTAAAAAAATGTTCGCGACAGTATATGTCTATCTTTTAAGATTAACTCACTAGAACCGTTTTTATGGTAATTAAATTTGGTCGAAATTAATAATATTATAAACACGCCAAAACTACTGAACCGATTTAAATGAAATTTGGTACACAGATATTTTAGAGCCTGAAAAAGGACATAGGCTACTTTTATCCCCGTGAAATATAAAACGGGACTTTTATCCCGGAAAAACTTTCACGCGGGCGGAGCCGCTGGCAAAAGCTAGTACTTCTATAAAATAACACACGACGTGTTAAATATATCTGAATCTCCTTCGCTTTCAATAAAAAACTTAATTTTATACTAAAGAGCTTAAATACACGGTTAGTAATCGAAGGGGTTCGTTTTTTACCGGCCCCAGGTGGGCCGTAATATGATTGGGGTCAACGGATTTAAAATAAATCTAGATGTGCCATATTCATAATTTTAGTTCAAAATACAAACAACTGATTTTTAATGTTCCCTTGTAATAACAAAGTTGTTTCTTGAAAGAGCTTTTATCGATTTAATAAAGTTTTTAGACAAGATTAAAAATTTTATCAGAGAAGCAAATTTGGTTTACTTGATCAATATTTAAATTATACAGAATTAGATACATTAAAAATTCAAAAGTAACCAAAAAATAAAGTTACAGAAATTGATATTACTTCAAAGGCAAGGACACAGGTAAATACTAACGCGTATCGTACAAGATAACCTGTGACTGCTAATAGCTTAAAAATCTTGTTTGAGGAGACGATTCCCATAGAGATTAGATAATGAGCACCGTCAATATTTTTCCGGGTCTCTAAGCTTTGGCAACCTTTGCGATTTATGGAAAACAAGATGAGGGGTCTTGTATACATACCAGTAGCAAATTTAACAAAGCTAACGCTAGGGTCTTTAGTTACTAAAATAAATAAATCTGAATAATATTAATATTTAATGCAAAAATATTGTTCCCCTTTTTAGCACAGTGCGCGCTCGTAATGTGAGATTTGGCATAATTAAAGTTCAAATAGATGAGTGCAGTAAAATAAAATTTATGCATAATATGTGTTACACATGTATGAAATAAATATACCTCGATACCGCGTGGCGGGTTCTTTTTTATACGTGAGTGTAGCGAGAATAAAGTAAAAATCTCCCATCATATAGTAGTGTTTTCAAGTTTTCATCCGGTTATAGTTTCACTCAAGTTAAGGAGTAGACTGTATCAACTTGCTATGGAACTAGCAGTAGCTTCAACAAGCAAGCATTATATTTTCTCAGCAACAAGCTGACAACGTTTATGAGAAACTTCTAAACAGATTGCAGATTTTTAACCGACTTCAAAAAGGGGGTTCTGTATTCGATCCTTATGTATGTACCTATGATTGTATATATGTATGTAAATTTTTATGGCCGCGCGTTTCTCAAAAACTACTGATCCGATTTGAATGTGATTTTCGATATTCAAATGTATATTCAAGGAAGTACAAGATCAAATATCAAATTGCCAGCTCAGCCAACTTAGCTTGGGGCTTAGCTGGCAATTTAAATTAGGCATCGACTCCAAATATACGTAGGTATATACTAAGCGAATATAAAGTGGAATTATTTTTTGGTTTGCAGTGGTTTTGAAGTCGGTTTATTTTTTGTTATTAATTACTAGCTTTGTTTACGGCATAGCCCACGCGATAGGGTTTTTCCGGGACAAAAAGTAGCCTATGATCTATGTGTAGCCTTTCCCGAGTATCAAACTCTGACCACACCAAATTTCATAGAAATCCGTTCCGTAGTTTTTGTGTTTATCGCATTGAAATTCGGCGGGGGACTTTGTTTTATAATAATTATGTAAGGCTGTGTATCAATGTTTTAATTAAAATATTATTCACAAATAATTATTAAAATATTATTCGCAAATAAACCCTCATTTACTTATGAATTAATGAGTTACTCAAGTTTTGAAGAGAATACCGCAGCGCTGGAAATCCACGACTGACGATACACTAATTATTCATAATCAAACACAACGTGATTAATCTTTAGATTAATTAGGGAGCATTTAATCGTGATATTATTAGGGCTATTAATACTAGTAATATATTATGTATTATATTCATAAATGAGTAACTTTTAATAATACACAGCAGACAGGTTTAAAGATGAAATGATATGATGATCGATACGTATTTCTTACACGTGTAAGTTTTATTATTATTTTTGTGCACTGTTCAATACGCTTTAGTTTCATTTAAAACAGTGGAATTAAATTATTTTAAATCGTAATGTGAAACAATAATCATACGTTTAGCATTCCCTGCGAGTTGATTTCTATCCTAAAATTTTTTTTGTGGCGTAATCGGGTTGTCTGCACTCTGAGCTCTTCGTATTCGTTTCTAAGAATTATTTCTTTTTGTACTGTAGGCGTCCACGTGGTGATTATTAATTAATATCACATGACTCTTACTCGCTTGTCCATATATGCCGTAAGGAATACATACATTCACTCCTTTTTCCTCCGAAAGGGTAGGCAGGTCACCTCGTTCACCCACTTTTCGCCGAATTTTGCCGGCCCATGATGTGATAGGGGGGCGAACCTATAGCCCTATTAGACACAAATTCCTGACTCCGGGCTGATACCCAGAAAAAAACCCAACATCACTACCCGAACCGTGTTTTAATTCCGAGACCTCATAGCGGAAATCATCAGAAACATAATAATAATGGTATGACTCATGGCTATCTTGCTTGCTTTCATAAGTTAGTTTATGTATTCAATATAAAGACCATAATACCTAGTAGGAATCACCGTATTTGAGAGGCGACTCCGCAAACTAAATACTTAGTCGAATATTCCAGCGTTGGTACATTTTATCTATGGCCAACTACAAAGTTTGGATCGGTTACTCGGAAAAGTTTCCCGCGCTCGATAAATTTTAGATATTTATTTACATACATGCATATTTTTATCAAAGATTATGAATCTTTATAATTTTTTGCAGCGATGTAGTTTACAAGCTTTTCTAGTTTACATCTCCGAAAATAACAATTTTGAAACTACGCGTTGAACGATTTTACGTCGCACGTATTCAAACACACACACTCACGCCTTTTATCCCGAAGGGGTAGGCAGAGGCGCAACTAGTACACTCAATTTTCGCCTTCGTCTCATGATGTGATAGGAGGCGAGCCTATCGAACCTAAGACTTCAGCATTGTAGTCATACCATATTACAACTACACCACCGAAGCAGTCTATATATAATTCCTTTATAAACACGCATAACAAAATTCATGTTGCTATTATAAATATATTTAAAAACTAGGCAAGGCTGAGCAAATCCAGTTAGTTCGCAACTAAATTACCATAATCACCAGAGCAAACTGTTTCCCAAGTAACAACTGCTTTACACACAGCACAATCAATTAAACACGTGTCCCGTAGCACGCATTAACCGATCCGATTTCGCAAATGCAAACTCGATATGCAGAAACCTGATATAAATTATAACTCGAGTCGCAAACCCATTTGTCGTTCGACGTACCGCAACCGACGCAGGCGCAGCTGTTATTTTCCAGTCGTAATGTCGGTAAATTATAACGTAACGCTAATTACTGACAGTGGGTACGAGCACTTACAGTGGAGAATAGCCTTGGTTATGGCAATATCTCATGATAATACACCAGATTTTACAAATGAATTCTGTACAGGTGTCTCATACGCGACGTAGGTGGAGATTTTTTACATAGTTGTAACAAAAAAAAAAATGAGGTTATGAATGGCATCTATTGTCCGTTATCAAAGGAGATTGTGTCATAAAAATTCTAAGGAAATTTAAAATAAATTATTGTTCATGATGGTGATCGAGAAAAGTCGTCATAACATAACATCGGCTTATAAAATTACAGAGAAGCCTGTTATCCCGTTTGCTTGATATCTCGGGCATTTTATATAGCTTTATGGGATCGTTTGGATCGTTGCTTGCCTTTTTAATAGCATCCATTTTAGCTGTCCATTCGGTATCGTTACGGTTTTTTCGTGTAATGATCGTTAATTCTTATATTACTATGGTCTGTTTATTTTTGTATTTGATGACTGAAAACTAGCTTTAGCCGTCTTGTAATAAAGATCTTTTCTCATCTACAACAGATGGTTCTGCCACTTCGACGATGACAACTACGTGAACGTGCCACGTTTGGTCACCATGTTGCAAAAGTACAACCATCAAGAAGATTGGTATCTCGGACGGACATCTGTTTATGAGCCGGTCAAAATTTACAAGAAGCCGAAGAATAAGGTATCCCATATTTCAATTCCAGAAACACGAATACTAGAGATTTATATATTCTTGGAAGTTTTTATCTCTATGTTTGTGCATAAATTATGGCATGTATACATATAATTGGAGTTATCGTTTCTTGGATGGTTAGTTGCTCCTATTATTTTTAAACCTTAGAAATCGATATAAAAACCTTAATTTAGCAAACCAATTATTCACGGTTATTAATATTATTATAAATAAAAACACCAATCAACATATTTATTCCATTACCATACCATATCATACCATATCAGCCCTGTAATACTGCCCACTGCTGAGCACGGGCCTCCTCTACAACTGAGAGGGTTCAGGCCTTAGTCCACCACGCTGGCCTAGTGCGGGTTGGCAGACTTCACATACCTTCGAAAATTTAGAGAACTTCTCAGGTATGCAGGTTTCCTCACGATGTTTTCCTTCACCGTTAAAGCGAGCGATAATTCACAAAGAATACACACATATTTTTTTAGAAAAGTCAGAGGTGTGTGCCCTTGGGTTTCGAACCTGCGGACATTGAATCGGCAGTCCGTTCAATTTCATTACTTTTCATTTCATTACTTTTAACGAAATTTACAATGCATTCTCAGTATCTTTTATCTCCAAAAGCGTTAGGCCAAAGCCATAAATTTATCCCGTTCAAACCATAACACATAATATTCCAATAAAGCCTGCCTCCAGTAGATTTAGAACTTTTGCATAAAACTATACTCTGTTCCAGTTGATGTTCTCGTTTTGGTTTGCCACCGGCGGCGCTGGATTTTGCATAAGCAGAAGTTTAGCTCTCAAAATGCTACCTGTTGCGAGGTTAGTGTTTAAAACTTTCCCTATATTGAAATGCCTACAACCCTGTAAAGATTTTGTTTACGTAATGTTATCTTTTTATTGCAGTGGGGGCAGGTTCATCAGCATTTGTGAGGGTATACGGTTACCAGATGATGTCTCCATGGGTTTTATCATAGGTACGTTGTTTTTCCATGTGTGGAGTTTAAGGAAAACATTTGTATCGTATTATCTAATAATTGTGTAGCATATTTTTAGTCAGTCATATTTCCATGTCATAACTACTAATATTTCTTTAAATCCTCATTAAAGGAGCTTTCTAGTACTTTGATTATAGTTATATATGATTATAGATTATAGTTTGCACTTTGATTAGTGCCTACTCACTTCCCCTCATATACAATAATTTAACATAGATTTCAAATTCTATATTCAGTCAATCATAACTTATACTTTCAGTTACTTCTTCCAAAGTCATATTAGAAAAAAAAATGCATGATTCTTATAATCATTATCATTACAGAACATCTAATGAAGAAGAACTTGACACTAGTACCGGAGTTCCATTCACACTTAGAACAGATGAAACTCCTTCCTCCAGAGACGTTCCGAGATCAGATCTCGTTCAGCTATGCCAAAGCCAAGGACGAGTGGAACGTAGTCAATGTTCCAGGGTTTGATACCAGATATGATCCGACCAGGTGAGATAAATAGATTTATATTATTAAGGATATTTTATTTTATAACTAATATTAAATCAAAAATAAATATAGAGTACTCTCAAAATGGCGTCATTTGTGCTGATATAATGCCAATTTCACTGATATAGTACTAGTGTCTACAATAATTACAATAAAAATTACGTAACCAGTGTAATGTAGATGTATCAAATCCAGTTTGATTCGATAAAAAAAGAAAAATGTTATCAAGTCTGGTTTCAAGTGTTAATTGAATATGAAATACAGGTTTATCCAGATTCTATAATATGATACATTTCGTAACTTAGTTTCGAAAGTTTTTCAAAATTATTAAGTATCGATTCAAGTTCGGTTCGAATCCGATAATATCTTAACTGCTTTATAAACTTGTCCAAGTTAATTGGAACTTGTTCTAATACTGTTTGATATAGCAAACTAAATTCTCTGTCTGGTGGATTGAATTCAAAATGCATTTTGTTGTTGCAGGTTCTTGTCGCTGCATTGTTTTCTGTTCCCTCACTTTAAGTTTTGTCCAAGATAACACGTCTGGAAGCCACTGCCTCGCAAAATACGGAATCAAAGTTTTATTTACTGGTTAAAAATATTTGTTATGAACTCGGAATTGGTGCAATAATTCCTACAATGTAAATGACGTCATCATAACGCGCAACAAGAATTGTAAAAGAGTTAAGCAATTAATGACTTTTAGGTTGTGATATTAATGGAAGAGATGTGTAACAACTGATTTATGTAATTGTTTTTGTAATTGTTTTGTAAATGCTATTAACAAATGTATTTAAATGCTTTAGTTCTACATTAGTTTATATTTTTCACTTAATCTGTGATATTAGTATAATGAATATGAAAAATTGTAATTATTCGTAATTACGTGCTATAAATGTTGTATTTAAAAATCTACAAAATGGAAAAGTTATGACTTTGTTTATAAATTAAGTTGTTTATGAAATAAACAATTTGAAAATTTAATTGGTTGTACGTTTTATTGCTTACCATGACTAATTTGCGGCGTCCATTAATTTGACGACCCCACATTTTTTATCATTGTCAATTACAGAAACACCTTTGCTTTTTATAGCTGTTGCCGTCGTAAATATGTCGCTTAGCGCAGTCGTTGAACATAATGAGCAATATTTAAGAAAAGTATTTTTCAAACTTTTCTGTTCTCACATTACCTTAGCCCAAAAATTTATATATCCTCCAAAGTGTTATAGATAGGTGTTTACTACAAACTCGTGAACATTTAAATCTACACAGTATACAAGGTTGATTAAACGGTGAGGCTTTATTTCTAGCTACATATGTAATGTACCATATACAAGCTCTACACCAAATTTCAGTTCAATAGGAGGAATAGTTTAGCCACAGTATAGATTTTTTGTGATTGCAAAACTACATCGGGATGTATATCTGCCCAACAGCTGACCGAGAGTCTAAACATAGTTATCTAAGGTCATGTAAGGTGCGTGACCTTAAATATCAACAAAATTAGGAGACGTTGCCCCTCTATCAGCCAATAATCACGTCAAAGTGAGTCTTAATCTTAGTATAATAAGAACGAAAACACAATAACATTACATCATAACTTTGTAACATAAACAAAGAAGCGATTAATACATAGACCTGGGTCATTCCAATCTTCAAAAATTCAAAGAACTGTTTCAGTTTTTTTTATGAGTCCCCGTAATTGCTCCGGGACATGAGACTCCTTGCGAAAACGCCTGCGCCGCTTCCTAGGTACAATCTTATTAATGCTTACGCGCCATTTTGAGAATATCCAAATATTGCTTTTTGTTTATGTAATAGGACACTAATGTAAATGTATTAAAAAGTGATAGTGTTTATTTATTTCTTTGTGTGATACGAGCACCGATCTTTTGTTATGTTTGTGTTTGGTTTCTGTAACTTTGTGACAGCGAAAATTTTTAAATTTGTACTTGAGACCCACCCCGAGCTACCTATCTATTGGTATTTGCCGGTCGGCTCATCGGCGATATGAAAGATAACAGAATGCGACGTTGCCGTTTTGTCACGCAGATGACCGCAGGTTAGTGTAAATATTTATAAATGGTGTTTGCGTATTAAATTGATAGAACTTGTTAGAAAAAAGTGATTTTCTATTTGTATCTTTATCGAGTTTTTGACCGTTTCGAATTATTTCCGAGCCGATATCGAGTACTCTGTCCATTTTAGTGCCCCTGGATCATAGCAACCTTGTATACACACAAAATTCTCATTGCCGTCGTCCACTTCCAAATTCTGAACTTTTTCGCACACTCGTACCTTGACACTCTTGTGCCATAATTCTGATGGTTCAAATGATACGGTATCTTAATAGTTATCAAAGGCTTTGCAACGTATTTCGCAAGACTGCTACATTAACCTGAACTCGCCAAGCAAATTGTGGTCTTAGGACACGTTATGACTTCATAAATTAAGTAATTTGTGTCACTTGACTTGTTTCTGGCGATAAGAGCTGTTCGGACTACATAAGATAATTAAACAAGATTATATGTAAAAGAGACTGTGTGTATTTCTTTATATTTGTCCGTCCCTGATGCACCGAGTTTTATTTTTTTATGACATCGAATGACGAGACGAGCATGTCGTTCGTCTGATGGTAAGCAATACGACTACCCATAAACAGTAGAGACACCATCCAGCACCTTGAGTTACAAAGTACTGTACCTATGGCATTCCACTGCGCTCGTCATCCTGAGTCGTAAGATGTTAAGTCTCAATATGTCCTTCAGTTACACTGGCTACAATGCCCTTCAAACCGAAACAAAACAGCGCATGCACACTGCTGCTTGGCGGTAGAAATAGACATTGCGGTAGTACCCAGCTAGACGGACTCTTACATATAAGAGTCTTAACACCAGTAAAATAAGCTTTATATCATTCATTTGAATAAGTTTCATGTTATCGAAGTAATTTATTTCGGCGAATGGGGTATAGGTACTTTTTTTTTATTATTTCTAAGCCTACATTATGATTTTTATACATGATAAGGGCCATGTAGTGCCTGGACAATGTTTTTATTATTTCATCAAATGGTGAGACGAGCATACCGTTCGCCTAATGGTCAGCGCGATACGACCACCCAAAAACAGTAGCAACACCATCCAGCACCTTGATTTATAAAGTACTGTGTGGCATTTCACTGCGCTCGTCATCCTGAGTCGTAAGATGTTAAGTCTCAATATGTCCTTCAATTACACTGGCTACAATGCCCTTCAAACCGAAACACAACAGCGCATGCACACTGCTGCTTGGCGGTAGAAATAGACATTGCGGTGGTACCCACCCAGACGGACTCTTACATATGAGAGACCTACCACCAGGAATTAAAGTAATTGCTGAAAATTGGCGTGTGTGTTCACACATTATTTCAAAGATTAGGCTGCCCTTTAGTAATTAGTTCAATAAGCTCTATCTACTTCAATTAATGCTATGTATGTATTTTAGTTTTCTTCTATGGCTAATATAATATCCTTAAAACATTTTACGGTTTAAATATAGTACAGTTCAAAAATATTGCCGTTCAAAATATACCTAAATCATAGGAAACCAACACATATCAATAAATATCCACTTCATTTTAAAATCGTTTCAGAATAATAAAAGGCACATCCCAATATGTAAATAGTGCCGAAACACATATTTACACTTAAACAGATTATTCATTCCCGGCGCTTTGCCGTCATAAAAGAAATCTGGCAGGATATTACTAGCCGACTAAAAGATTTTTAAATTACACACATAGTTTTTAGAGATTATATTTAAGCATTTGGACTTTTTTATTATAATATTCTTTTTTTGTTATATTTTAGTCCGCCCTGTGACCACGAAGTGCTGAAAAGCCCTTCAAAACGTCAAGAGAAAATATAAATTAAAAAACTGCGATAAAATCCGTAAAATAGTTTTATTTAAATATAGTATTCTTGGTTACTAAGCTGCGGATATTACAGTAGAAGAAATTGGTATTCTAGGAAAACTACCATGTTGGATGTTGACCAAGAAAACGATTTATGATACTTGAATTCTGAATGCAAGGCAGTAGCGGCTGATACCTACCGTTGGACAAAAGGATTTATTAAGTTGCATCCGAATACAGAAAATAATTGTTAGTCAATAATTTGGCATTAACTGTGAAGGCAGCACAGGAGGAGTCACAACAGGAATTAATAAATTTATGATAATAAAGTAATAACCAATACTGGTTTAGTTTTTCGAATATAGACCGACATTATTCTCTTTGTTTTGTTTCTTGGCTGTGTCGGTGGCGTAGTTGTATTACGGTACGACAGCAAAGCTGAGGTTTCTGGTTCCATCCCCGGGTCTGGCAAAGTGATATTGGATTTTTTTACTGAGTATCAGCCCGGAGTCTAGAATTTGTGCCCGATATGGCAATAGGCTCGCCCCTATTACATCAAAGAATACGCACGGCGAAAAGTGGGTGCATTAATTGCGCCTCTGCCTACCCTTTCGGGGATAAATGGCGTGAGTGTGTAGT
Organism: Lapara coniferarum; assembly: GCA_949316025.1. Lineage (NCBI taxonomy): Eukaryota > Metazoa > Arthropoda > Insecta > Lepidoptera > Sphingidae > Lapara > Lapara coniferarum. Next base: position 39,364,842 of record OX438919.1, on the reverse strand, counting down.
ATTCTCTTTGTTTTATCAAAAGAATACATCATTATTCTATGCAAAAACCTCGACGCTTTTTGATAATTCATAGAAGCAACAAATAAATTCACGTAATAAAGGAAATAGGAACACGTGTACATAAAACTTTCTATAACTTCCGTGAGAAACTGCTACCACGGCCAATTTTTACGGAGAGAAAAATGTTCATTGTAGCAATTTCAATGATTAATTAAATTGATTGACATGCTCATTCGTTCCGCGATGGCGGGTCTCGGCAATTTCCTCCAGTAGCACCTGGCCTTCAACTCTTCTTTTTGATCGATTATACTGCACAGTCACTTCTCTTAATTGGGTTCCTTCCAAATTTGTTCTGCCCCTGCAAAGGTATCTGGACCGATTACTGAACCCTTTATACGCGTGTACGGTATATTAAGTTCTAGTTTCGGAGGATCAATTATGTTATCAATGTATACAGATATGGCTTACTTAAGTGCTTCACCTATCATTGCTACTCGCATTAAAAGTTTTTACGCTTCAATGTCATTATTTCGTCCAACGGTAGCGAAGGTACTCCCGGCCTATTATATCTTAAAACTTTCGAATGTTACCCAAAGCGACCTGTTAACCAAACTGGTCCACGAATTAATGGTATCGTATAAACATAATTAAGCTTTCAAAGGGCGCCGGTTGATCTTCGACCCATTACTTTCGAAATGACATTCAATTTAAAAAAAGGTACTCCATTTGTAACGTCCGACTTTGTTTCTTTGTCTATGTCGTGAACTGTTTCTTTTAATAAAAACTGTTATCCTTTTATTCCGATCATAGTTGCCTCCGGCTGCGTCATTTGATAGAACAATGTACATTGGGCCTGGGGCGAGGTTCGGCCGGAAACTGGCTTACGTTGTAAATAAAGATAGGATCATTTAATATTGAAGTCGTCTTAAATCGATTATTAGATTTTTGTGATAAGACAAGGCACACACACATACACACAAAAGCGAACATTTCGGGAATGATAGACTTTTACTAACTTCTCAAAAGTGCAATAATAAAAACGAAACGTTATAAGGTCCTCTAACTTAATAAGGCCCTACGCAAAAGACTTTTTTAAACGATCTGAAAACACGAGTTTTTGATACGCGCACTATCCATCTACGTGTCATCAGCGCGTGCATTTGTATGTTACGCTACACAATTACTGCACCGCATTTACTGTGCAGTGAGCATTTTAGCAACACTTAAGCGTTGGTTGACTCATTTAAAAAACCATTATAGGCTCTAAGTTACCGTTGCTCCCTTTATATTTTTCTACAGCCTATATTTGTACCTCAATCGAAAGGTCAGAGTCCTCTAACATTGAGATGTCACCTACGGTTATTTATTCATCGTACATCGCTCATTGTGTCTTCTATAAAAATCTTATTATCGTCAATTGTATTTCAATACCCATATTTATTTCATTCGATAAAAAAGGTTATTGAACGCATAACATCAGTGCTCCCTCATTGCAGTTTATTATACACATTTATTATTCACTTTACGACTCTAACGTTATTTTAACTATGCTCAGCGAGCTTCCAATGAGATGTATTTTTAAATTAATGTACGATTAATGCACTTATTTGATAGTGCATACATATATACATATACCTACACTCACGCCTTTTATCCCCGAACGGGTAGGCAGAGGCGCAACTAGTGCACCCACTTTTCGCCATTATTCCTTCCCATAATGTGATAGGGGGCGAGCCTATCTCCATATCGGTTACAAATTCAAGACTCCCAGCTGATACTGAATAGAAAAACTCAATATCACTTTGCCCGACCCGGGAATCGAACCCGAGACATTGCAGTCGTACCACAATACAACTACGCCTCCGAGGCAGTCATTTATTTGATAGTGGTCATGCCAAACAGGCTTATAGTTATAACCAATGTCGCGATACATATCTGTTAATCGATTCTCTTTGCTCACTCTCTCTCTCTCTCTCTATCTTTATATATTATTATTATCTTTGCTCTCTCTGGTCATGGCGTCGGGACAGCAACGTTTCTTTATAAGTGCTCTATACATATAAAATCATAAATACATTGTAAACAATTGAAGCCTTATTAAACCTATCTTACTGGTGGTATCTCATATGTAACAGTCCGTCTGGGTGAGTACCTCCTCAATGTCTATTTTTACCGCCAAGCAGCAGTGTGCATGCACTGTATGTTTCGGTTTTCAACTTTGTAGCTATTGTAACTACTGGACATAATGAGACTTAATATCTTATGTCTCAGGATGACGAGCACAGTGGAATGCTACACAGTACTTTATAACTCAAGGTGCTGGATGGTGTTGCTACTGTTTATGGTTGATCGCTTACCATCAGGCGAACGGTATGATCGTCTCGTCATTCAAAGCACTAAAAATCTATCAGGTAGACTCACATCGGTCAGATATTTTTCTTTAAACACAATGCAGTTGCAACATGTACCTCATAACAAATACACTCATTTGCAAAAAAAAAAACGGGCGGTTTGGATTTTAATTCTTTTTTTTTTAAATACGGTACCAAAATGATTTCAATCTTTTGTACATATTACTGGCCGGTTTTAAAAATGCCGTGGTGTTTAAAACAGTACGTTCTAAATTAAAATTTTCGTTTGATGCTCGTTTTTACAGAAAACCACTTTTTATCCTACATTTTTGGTGCGAAGTTCCAAAAGATAATATCGGTTTTCATAACTTTTAGTCAATTTTTATGAATTTATTTCATATTCTTAATTGTCAAAGCTTTATTTATTGCTGTTTAGCTGTCTCAATAATGTTAGAGAAAGTGGTAAAAGCTACCAAAATTATTGCGCTGCTCGAAGAGGGCTGCAGCCAATGCTTCGTGGCTCAGAGGCTAAGTGTGAGTCGCTCGACGGTTCAAAGGACCTGGCAGCGGTATCAAGACACCGGTTCCGTCGAGAGAAGGCCTGGTTCTGGAAGAAAACCATGTACCCAACCACGGGATGATCGTTTTCTTGTGAGTCGCGCATTGAGAAATCGCAAGTCTTCGTATGTGTACCTTAAGAACAACCTCGAAGAAGTAAGAAATGTGCATATTAGTCTATGGACGGTCAGGAGGAGGCTGCTCGCGGCCAATATACGCAGTCATCGCCCGGCCCGCGGCCCTAAGTTACTCCGTGAGCACAGAGTTGCCAGGCTTAGGTTTGCTCGAAATTGTGAGTCATGGACTCAAGAAGACTGGAATAGGGTATTGTTCTCCGATGAAGCCAGGATATCTCTGTTCGGTGAAGATCGACGTCGGCGAGTGCTACGAAGACGAGGAGAACGCTTTGCAGAGGCTTGTTTTGAAGAAATCACACCTTATGGTGGGGGCTCTGTTATGTTTTGGGCAGGAATAAATTCAATGGATCGTACAGAGTTAGTCTTCATTGAAAACGGCTCACTGACTGGACATCGATACATAACAGAAGTTCTTATTCCTCATGCACAACCCGCATTGGCCGCTTTAGGCGAAGACTCAATTTTTATGGACGACAACGCTCGCGCCCACCGGTCTGGCGATGTGGAAGCGTATGTGCAAGAGGTCGGCATTCGTCGTTTGGATTGGCCAGCTCGAAGTCCCGACCTCAATCCTATAGAGCATGTCTGGGACGTTCTGAAACGACGCGTGAGATCAGTACAACCGGCTCCGCAAACCATCAGAGAGCTGAAGAATGTGATTACCGCGGAGTGGGAACGTATTCCGCAAGCAAGTATCCGGGATATCCTCGCTAGCATACCCAGACGAATTCAAGCTGTGATTTCAGCTAGAGGGGGTCACACTCGATACTAAACATTTATCTGCTTTTACTTTATTAAAAGAAAAAACAAACAAAAATCTTTGTTAACTTTTACTTCACGAGCATATGCACTACTAGCGAGCATACACTACTAGTGAACTTTAGTATTAAAACCCATAAATTTCATCAAAATTTTATGATAATACTGACGAAAACGATTATTTGCTTATTAATTTACGAAATTGTGAAAGTAAAACTACCTATAATTATCAAACAAACCAATAGTAACATTTGAAATGGTTCATTGCTTAGGTGCCCGTTTTTTTTGCAAATGAGTTTATAAAGTTTAGCATTCTGGTGCAATTTCGCTCTAACAATGAGATTGCCAAACGCTAAAAAACAGTTGCCATATTAGTCTTGCACATATTAGTGAATTTCAATAAGTGCTTGTGAAAATGTTATTCTTCTTACATTGTTTTCCATAATTATCTTCAACGAACCAGCTATTTCTGTTGTTTGGACAATGGTCAGTAATTTCCAGCATGCGAACCATAGTAAATATGAACTATATTCGTGTGACCTATGAGGTGTCGTGTTTTACTTTTAATTCATTTTACAGAGGAATAAATTAACTCACTTACAAAATAAACTAATTTCCTACAAAACTATTACACACACTCACGCCTATTATCCCCGAAGGGTTAGGCAGAGGCGCAACTAGTGCACCCACTTTTCGCCGTTATTCCGTCCCATGATGTGATAGGGGTGCGAGCCTATCGCCATATCGGGCACAAATTGCAGACTCCGAGCTGATTCTGAATAGAAAAACTCAATATCTCTGCCCGATCCGGGGACCTCAGCATTGCCCTCACCATTACTATAATAGGTACAACTACGCCACCGAGGCAGTCTAAAACTATTACATAAATTAATATTAAAACTACGCAAGTAGTTTGACTGTAGGATCAGTATATATGCTTGTACTCCTACTATGTTTTTGCTCTAACCACAAAAAATGGAATAAGACGATAAAGCAATAAAACGGTACACCGACCACCGGAGCACCTTTCTGGCCTAATTAAATGTAAGCGAAGTTAATAACAGTTTGTACGACCGGTCTGTCGATTAAATGTACTCGCGGCTACGGCATAAGTTAAATACTATGTAAAGACGTGTATTTATTTTACAACATATATACATACGGTGGTGGACGATAGCCTAGATGGGAATGAAACGGTCTGTCGAGACAATGTCAGGAGGTTCAAAACCCAAGGAACACCTCCGACTTTTCAAAGTTACGTGTGTATTGTTTATCAATTATCGTTCGTTTTAACGGTGAAGGAAAACATCTTGAGGGAACATGCATACCTAAGAAATACTTTAATAAGAATTTCGAAGATATGTGAAGTCTACCAACCCGCACTAGGCCACTAGGTGTACTAAGGCCTAAACCCTCTCAGTAGTAGAGGAGGCCCGTGCCCAGCAGTGGGCAGTATATAATACGGGGCTGGTATTATTATTATATACATACATACACACTCACGCCTTTTATCCTTGAAGGGGTAGACAGAGGCGCAACTAGTGCACCCACTTTTCGCCGACATTCCGTCCCATGATGTGATAGGGGGCGAGGCTATCGCCATATCGGGCACAAATTCCAGACTCCGGGCTGATAGTGAATAGAAAAACTCAATATCACTTTGCCCGACCCGGGGATCGAACCCGAGACCTCAGCTTTGCAGTCGTACTGTAATACAACTAAGCCACCGAGGCAGTCAGTATTGTATTATATTATATTATTATTGAATCAAATTAATATTTTTAAGTAGGTATGGAAATATTATTATCATTACAATAAATTAATACAATAAATAAATTATATAACTGAGTAATTGTATATAGTTGTCTAAATATAATATCGAGCATGATTTATGTAACAATATTATTCTTAATAAAGGATCGTAACTACAATAATAATAATAAAAAAAATACTAATAATAATATTATGTCATACATTTACATAGTTACGATTGTGAATTGAATGGAATTACGTCTGACGGGACCTCTATAAGCTTATATAGATGACCATGCCACAAAAATCGGTTTAACAATACAAAAACTTATTTCAAAGTATCCATAAACCAATAGCAAAACCATTTCAAATATCGAACTACAAAATTTGAAAGTGTACAAACAGTACAAACTGTAACTACCAACATTCAATAAGCAAAATCATTTTAAATATCGAATGGTGCTAGTGCTGCTGGCTCATGACAAAACGGGCACGCAATAGATCGGCAATCTGTACCGGTAGTTCAGTGGATCGGGCGTGGTGTGTCACGACATCGGCGCACCCTTGAGCACGCGCAGATGGGGCTGCCAGCCACAACCTGTAGGTTCCCGGATAGGAATAAACTTACCAGTTCCAGTGGAAAATGGTTTCACATTTAGCGGGAGAGTTTCATTTTTATTGGAAACTGCTGTCTTATGTGCTGGTGAGGTATGAATTATGAATATTAAGTTGTTTAAATTTCGTATTTTTAAACTTTGGAACCCGTAATAGATCAATATTTTACCACAAATAACTATTTTGTAAAATTATAAGATGTAAATTGAAAACAGTACCTATTTTCTAAATCGCATCCAATGTGATATTAGTCATAGTCAAAACTACTACACATTTAATCTACTAGACTAGAGACGCTTTATTTTCTGTCACATTATGATTTTCAATTCACTGGCAACACCGAGCGCAAGCCTCATTGTCCAACACTAGTGAAAGGATACAAATGATCGGCCGATAACATTTTGATCTTGTTAAATGCCGTGTTTATGCTAAATATACGGAATAAATACAAGTCAAAATGTGAGGGGTACTGAGAAATCGGAGTACTCAGTTATTCCGCTACAAACACACATATACACTCACGCCTTTTATCCCCGAAGGGGTAGGCAGAGGCGCAACTAATGCACCCACTTTTCGCCATTATTCCGTCCCATGTTGTGATAGGGGGCGAGCCTATCGCCATATCGGGCACAAATGCCAGACTCCGAGCTGATGTTGAATAGAACAACTCAATAACACTTTGCCCGATCCGGGAATCGAACCCGAGACCTCAGCATTGCAGTCGTACCATAATACAACTACGCCACCGAGGCAGTCTACAAACGTTCAATTAAATTGGATACACGCTTAACACTATTAACGAATACTATTAAAGATCTCTTTACGTACCATTAAGACTTAATATGTAAAAAATTCTTCGCTTTTACATAAATAATGTAAACGTCTCAAATCATCAACTCGTATATTTATTAATCCTTTACATAAACCGATATCAAAAAGAACGATTAATGAACTACACGATCCATCAGAACTAGTTCTCTAAATTGCACTAATAGCGGTCCATTGTGCGAGGCCGAATTGTGGATGTTTCGCGCGACCACGACAAGCCGCGCGTGACGTATGACAAATGACCCAAAAGGTCAGTCCTAGTCAGTCCGCTCGTATTAAAATGGAACAATTATTTGTATAGGCCGTAACTCTTTGTCCAAAGTGCCACACCCCGCTTTGAATACTGAATGTGAGCGTGATATGGACGTTTAAATGCCCCTTGAGATCGGTTACGTGTTACAAAAGTCATTGAAATGGTACTTTGTTATTTTGTGTATAAAATTATTATTGGTTTTGATGGGATTTCAGATTATATTTCTTATAGACTTCTGCCTGCGACCCCACCCGCGTGAATGAGTTTTTCCGGGATAAAAGTCCCCCTTAATATTTCCCCTGGATGATAAGTAGCCTATGTTACTCCCTGATAATGTAGCTATATATTGGTGAAAGAATTTTTCAGATAGATCCAGAAGTTACGGAGCCTATTCAATGCTAGCATACGAACAGTCAAATCTTTTGTCTTTATAATATTAGTATATTAGGTTGACAGTATATTAGGTTCGCATTCGCTATATATTTGTCATACAATCACACCAACCTAACAAGGTTTCTTTAGAGCCGTAAATGTAAAATTTTTCTTCCCAGGGTATTTTTCTGCAAAATCAACGAAACTTTCTAATAATGTTATGCAAGTTAAAAGATCAGTATCGATTGAACATAGTAAGAGCTATATAGACAATTACCATGACCGATGTACATTACCACTGAAATGTATAGCAGTATTGTATGCAAATAACGAACTTATGATTCACATTTCCCTCCATTTCTCTTTATTAGAGCTGGCGTTAATAAAACTTCAAAAAAACCTTTGTTTGGAAACATATTTACAAGTAATGACGGGTCCACTAACTAACGCTAAATAGTCTCAAAACTGTGCTTTATACTGCGCCATGGCGTTAAACTGCATAATTAGAGTACAAAGAAAGCGATTCATGGTAATGTTTCAACATAGAATAAGTGTGAGGTTTTGTACATATATATTTTTTTCGCTTCAGTCATGTTCTCAGAACGTGGCGCTCAACATCGTGGGCAACGTGGCTCAACAATCTGCAATCGTGTAATATCCCCAACTGTTGCCCAACATGATCCCGATAAAGGTACGTGCCGTAAAGCAAAAAATCTATTGCCTAGAAAACATTAGGTTTCTTTTTGCTCAGTCTAACCTAATAGACATACAATTCCTTTATAGATACATAATTAAGCAGATGCATTGCGATCGGCTGCATTCTGGTCACGAACTGATCTAAGCAGGCGAAATGATAATTTACTGTTGCAATGGTCAGGTGTTGTGTAAAATATAGAGTTTACACACGAACGAAGATATACACCTCATTTACCTGTGTCTCAGTTCGTTCGAAATAAGCCAGGCAGAAAGATAAACAGCTGAAATCTGCACGAGCTATTTATAGACTTGAATGGCCTGGATGAAGTGTAAAACAAAGGGCTGTGCCTTCCTAAAGGACATTAATTATATCCATGATTTAATTGTAAAGTAAATTATGCTGGATAATTTTTGGATTGTTCTAGCGCTGTTTTATAACGTGTTAATTTGGAATGGAAGTAATAAATGTTCCTGCATATTAAAGTTATGCATTATTTTACCATTCTCAAACTATTAACGATTTAAAAATATACCGCTGTATAAAAACCCATGAGGATCACCTTAAGTTCCAAGAAGATCTTGATCGGTTTTCTTCCTATTGTCGGTGTAACAAATTACAATTAAGTCTATCTAAATGTAAAGCCATTAGCTTTACCAAAAACAATCCCCTCAATGCTAACTATACTCTATGTAATTCGACTCTTGAAAAAGTGACGATTATTAAAGACTTAGGCCTATTTATCGACACTAAATTACATTTTGACACGCACATTAATCACATAACAAACAAAGCCTATCAATTGTATGGTTTTATAATGCGTACCTGTGCTCCATTCAGGCAGCCCACTACCTATTTACTGTTGCTAAAATCACTTATATTACCTCAACTTGAATATGCCTCACAGATCTGGAATCCATATTATCAAAAGTATAGTGAACAAATAGAAGCAGTACAAAGAAAATACCTCAAAACAATGAATTACAGATGTACCCATACGCTGGCTTCTTATCGCCATATACTAAGCAAGTTTAATTTACCTACTTTGCACACGAGACGACTACTCCTTGACCAAAAGTTTTTATATAAACTTTGCCATAATCGATTGTACTCAGCTCATAAATCAAATATACCTACGCATCCCCAGTCGCTCTCAACGTATTCGACTCAATTATGTACACCACTTGTTTGCTCCTAAACACTGTAGAACCAATGCAGGTAAACGCGCTCCGATAAGGCGAATCATGGATTCCCACAATGATAATTTTTCGGAAATTGATCTATTTGTATTATCCACGAGCCAATTTAGGAAAGCAGTCTTAGACAAACTAAGGGATATTCAGACAGACTTAACTTGAATAAATTGTTTGCAATATTCCCTAGTATAATAGTATAATATTATATTGTATTATTATTATTATGATTCTTTTTTAATTTTTATTGTATTTGGGAGTTGAATGCATTTAATTAGAGTTAAATCTTTAATTTTATTCTTACTTTTCTTAATACCACATGTAAAACCTTCTACAAGTATAGAATGATCTGTATGTATAACTAATAATTGTGTGGTTCTCTTTTTCAAAAGTTTGTAACAACTTCTGTGCTAATTGTTAAACATAATATATTGACAATAATTTCTCACATACTACCATAAATGGCTTAAGTCCTACTGTAACTGTACACTACAATGAAATTCATTTGGAACAATATTAGTTAGCTATATTTAAATATGTTAAACCTACTTGGTCTAAATGTAAATCATAATTATTATTGTTAAAATTAAGCACTGTTATGGAATTTGCTATTAAGTTTGCATTTATATACAAGGACTGGCTTACTCTGTCATGAAATTGTAATTATATAATATATTTAGACTTTGTTAATATTGATACATTCTTAGTGGATAACGGTGTTGGTTGTGTAATTAGTCAAACTTCATTGTTCGATTTCTGTTATATACTTTGTTTTTTATTACACAATTGTTTGTTGTCCTAAATAAAGAGAAAAAAAAAAAATAACAACGTGAATATGACATTTTAATACTATTTGCTTTACTGTTGCTTATTTATCTTAAATAGTAAACATGCAATAGTTTTTACTGAGAACATTTTTGTTGTCACTTCATTTTGGCTTTAGGTAGGTATAGGATGCTCCGTGCTATGGCGTCATCGAACATAACAATTTTTATGATTTCAACAAAGCTATATGAAAAGTAATTCAAGACTGCCAATATAACCCAGTTATGCGAACACTACCTTACAATCTTAGCACTAAATCTCAAATGACAGTAATGATACCAGGCATTGTCATTACGCGAATATGAACCTTGACAACATATAATTGCAACAGCTAATTTATCGAGCAAACAGTTTTAATTAACTATGTGACTTGAAGACTGAGAATGATTACGAGATAAGCTTTCTCATAAATATATGTCTGTAATATTAGCATTACGTATTATCAAAATTAAGAAACCGAATTAAGGACTTTATATTCATTAATAAAAAATGGAGTTAGAAGCTGTTTCACAGGTATATCACACCCACACAGACACACACACGCATTTTATCCTCGAAGGATTAGGCAGAGGCGCAACTAGTGCACCCACTTTTCGCAGTGCGTATTCCGTCGCAGGCCATAAGTGTGAGAGGGGGCGTGCGTATCGCCATATCGGGTACAAATTCCAGACTCCGGGCTGATACTGAATATAAAAACTCTATCACTTTGCCCGACCCGGGGATCGAACCCGAGACCTCAGCATTGCAGTCGTACCGTAATACAACTACGCCACCGAGGCAGCATATTAAAATAACTTATTTATTAACTAAGTTGCATTTAAACTTCAATAGCCTAATGAAAATGACTACTTTTGAAAGATTTCAGAACATATCTTCTTTCACTTTTAAAATCTCAACAGCCGACGTATGCCAATCTTCGACACTTTTCTTCGGACTTACCGTTTCCATCCCGATAAGCCCCGGTAGGTGTAAAAATAAATGACATCGTAAACTCGACGTAACTTCCTTCATTAACTACATCTTTGCGGTATAGTAGGACTTAAGTATCGTTATATTATCGTTGAAAGTAATATAAGAAAGTAAATTATAGTAAATAAAGCTCGCTTCTGACCCAATATGTGGGTGATCTGCGTTCAATTTACGTTGAAAGGGTGATTGGAATATACTGTATCGGCAGTAACTTCCAAGTTTTATGTTGTAAAAATAATTTATTAACACACTGGACAATAGACAAAGGATAACTTAATAAATACTACTTATAATTCCAGAAACTAAATATTTGCTATATAAAGAATATAATATTTTTAGACAATAATTCTTGGACGGGTATATAGTTTATACGACAATCAACAAGTTTTCTTAGTAATGAAGTTCTCAGAAAATAATGCCTCAGTATTAACGAATTCATTTATTTCTATAATTATTGTACAACCTCGTTTCATTTACGGCATGCTTTAATAGTGTTCAGAAGGAGGTTTATCGCAGAGAAATCGCTGACGATAGGCGTGGCTGCAACACCTGCGGACTATACAATTAGACATTCTATTAAAACAAAGTGAAAGGATGTTTTGAAACTAAATGAAACTGGATCAATTAAAGAGAGAAATAAACCTGGCAGGAATACACACGTCAGATAAAATTAATTGACGTTGCCAGACTACATTCACATTTCAATGAGTTATATCACATGTGCAAATGGATCATAAATCGTAAACGCATGTGTTCTGCTTTGAGCACAAATTAACATTTCAAAGACATTGAGAAACATTGGCGTACCGCGTACGTAATTGAGTTTTTACTACCAATGCATCGAATGGTTTATTATATTAATAGGTTATTCGTAATTATTCAATTAACTATTACATCACTGCTATACGATTTCGAGCTTTAATTGGACAAAATAAATTAATAAGAACTGTCTATCGTCATGTACGTAACGCAGTGTTTGGACCTTATTCCGAAACCGCGTTCACAAATCTAGTCCGCCAATCCGCCGGATTGAAAGAGGGCGGAAGTCACGTTTCATAAAGACAATCATTTTTTGCAAAAATGTATTTAGAAAATCAATCGACCAAAATATGGACTTGTGCAAGGTGGACTGACGATCCCATAGAGTTGTTGAATGCAGGCTGCTTCCAAAAGGCTGGTATGGAAATATTTATGTATTTTATATTTCCAAATGTCCGCTCACAGTAGCGGTAGTAGTAGTAATTACGACATTTTCAAAAGAATCTCTGTCAGGTATCTAGCTGTCTAAAGCATCTATAGGGCATCAATCCAGCCCCAGATGTAAAAGTTTAAAGATTTTTATTCTAAAACTATATTACAAAGCGTCACCCAATACGTAAATTTTGCTTAAAATCACATAACATAACAAGACCCGTATACCATTCGATAAAATAACTAAGGACTTAATATTCTAGTTAGTTCTTTACTATTCCTACTTTCTCTTTATTTTTTTTTACTAAATCCACCAGGAATATGATTTAATACCACCTGCCGCGAACAGTCAAGTTTCGCTGTAATTTATTTTCCCTACAAACTTGATGTATGGCTTATGTATCAGTATCTATTAATTACACCGTTTGATTTAAATATTATATGTAATTTTTGAGTTAATATATCTGTAGTAAGGTAGGACGTTTGCTAATTCGTTTAAATATTTATTTAAAACTAGCTAGAAGCTTCTTATTATGCTACACTATATATCTTACAATAGCGCGTCCATTATATGAATACCAACTTTTTCCACTGGCTGCATCTGCGTGAAAATCTATTTTCTCGAACAAATGTCCCACTGGACACTTTACTGGAATAAGAGATATGTAATCCAAAACTTGGCTTATATATATTCAATTTCTACATTTAGTTTAAAATATAATAAATTATGTATAAAGAAATAACAAATTTTCACTCGAATTATGACGGGATTTTCAACAAATATATTTCTTACTGCAGCTAAAGCTCTAACGACGAAAGCTTCCTACACTCAAGTGAGCTTACATGTTCGACGACACCACTAATTAATAACCAAAGCTCTTGCTCATCAGTTCCTGTTCACGATTCAATTATGTTTATTGATTCATATGCGGTTCACGTCCGATGATATCATTAATAGCTTTACAAATGAGTACTGAGAAAGTTTTATATCTTACAGTCAGCTAGATTGACCCTTATTTAGTAGAGATCAGTCAAGTTAAAAAGGTTTTTATACTTACTGTTAGGAACTGGCTATGATAAATCAACTACCATACATGATTATACCATTAACAATAGTATGGTCGCTTAGCATTGTCCGAAAGAAAAAAACAGCAGATATAATCTACAAAATTGGTTAAAAAATTTACGCGCAAACTCTCGCCTTTTATCCCCGAAGGTGTAGGCAGAGGCGCAACTAGTGCACCCACTTTTCGCCGTGCGTATTCCGTCCCATGAGGTGATAGGGGGCGAGCCTATCTCCATATCAAGCACAAATTCCAAACTCTAGGCTAAAATTTTTTTATTGCTTTTAAATGACGAGATGAGCATGCTCGTCTAATGGTAAGTGATATGACCGCCCATAAACAATAGCAACACCATACAACATAGCACTGCGTGCCACTCCACTGCGCTCGTCACACTGAGACATAAGATGTTAAGTCTCATAACACCCAGTACTTACTCTAGCTACAATATCCTTCAAACCGGAACTCAACAGCATCATGCATGCACACTACTGCTTGGCGGTAGAAATAGACATTGCGGTGGTACCTACCCAGACGGGCCCCGCTTACAAGAGACCTTTGAATTAGAATTATAAAGTAAACCATTTTATTTTCTGTTAAACCTTAAAGGTTACTTCACGCTCATTCGACAGTTGTTCCTACCTTAGCGACGTATCAAATTTAATCTTAGAATTACCTAGAATTACTACCAATAAAGCCAGCTATAATCTCTAAGCAACTTACACCGTTATATTGATACGATCGCGCTCTTAATAAAACAATGACTTAATCCAAAATCGTTGACTTGTGGGAATCGTCACAAAAGCTAACCATACGATATTTTTTTAAGTTGGGCGGGGAACGAACATCAATTCAAACGATTTTGAGCGATTTGACTGCCTCGATGGCGTACTGGTATTATGATACGACTGCAATGCTGAGGTCTCGGGTTCGATCTCCGGGTCGGGTAATGTGATATTGAGATTTTCTATTCAGTATCAGCTCGGAGAGAAGACCTCTCGCTGCCGGCCGTGGTCGCTTCCATGGTCAGCGGCCGGGAGGCCTGGCAGGCGGTGGCCTACTTCTGCGAGGTGGTCCTCTCGCGGAAGGAGAGTGCCGAGAGGGATCGCCGCTAGGATAGGCTCGCCCCCTATCACATCATGGGACGGAATAATGGCGAAAAGTGGGTGCACTAGTTGCGCCTCTGCCTACCCCTTCGGGGTAAAAGGCATGAGTGTGTATGATTTTGACCCTATCTCTAATGTTGAAAAGACCTATTTTTTTATCGATGCAGCTTGCCCTTTAGCGTACATATTTTGCTAAAACTCATCTAGCCAAAATTTTGGATCATGTCATTGTTTTGTTAAGAGTGCGCGGTAATGGGAAGCGCGGGTAACAGGCAAAAGTTATTAGCAACGTTGATTCTAACGCATGTTTTGCAAAAAAACATATTTTAGTTTCCATTATTAAGTACGCGAATAGAAATTTTGTTAAAATTAAGAGAGTGTGACACTGTTACATTGGTTTTTGTGTAATAGTATGCAAATGAGTTAAGGAATCAGCAAATTTAGATTTTTGAGTAATTTAATAGCTACCAAAGACCTTTATGTTAAATATATTTCCAAATCGAATACTGAAAATCCAAAATACAAAAAGCTGTTACATAATAGGTACATAAGGTAAGAGGTAATTAAATTTGCATTACACTATAAACAATTGCACCAGAGTGTAAAAGACAAGTTGTGGTAAGACTAATTCTTATTGTACCTAAATGCTAACTTTTATTTCGTACTTGAAAGTATTAAGAGAGATATTTTTCATATATTGGTTTATTAAAGCTAACAACAACCAAAAACCATCAACGTCTACAGCAAGGCATAAAAACACTCATAAACACTACAAATTTACGATAAACACAAATTTTGATCCATTGTAAATGACACCGCTAAGAAAGCAAGCTGTGTGGCCTGCGATATACATGTGATGGAACGCCATTACATTATGTCATTCTACAATTTGACAACGCAAACAATGTAAAACAATCTTGTACATCTAGAAATATCACATTTCAGCCAGAGATTTTCCCTACGAATGCTTCAAAACCACAATTTAAAGTCAATGGTAACATTAACTCTGATAGCATTATTCCACGGAACACTTTACCTTTTTATTGTACGACAAAAAGCAAGTCTTTGAAGCTTAAAATTAAAGTCTCTGTGGGACGTAAGGAAACCGCACCGTTTGTACCAGCTTCGATCTCTTTTATTTAAAACTTTTTATCTTGAGACACGTCTTTGGAAGAAGCTATAAAACCACTAATAGGCTATGCGGTTTAAAAACTTCCCTATTCCGTTGGAGGAATGTTAAAACACTTTCCGATTCGTTTGATATCGTTCTGTGGTTAAACGTGATAGCATGTTCTGTCTTTGTTTTACTAGTAGGTTATTAAATTGTTGACTAATGTAAGTACTTTCCGTATACTTAAATATCATAAAATATTTTTTATCTTTATTATACCCGTACGTCCGAAGACTGCCTCATTAATCTTTGTAGTAGATGAATTTTCAAAAATGTGTGGTTGGTGCTCATCTACGTCACACAAAATCATCTTTCATAGACTACATACCTACTGACGCACTGATGAAGCAATTTTGAACTACAATTATTTACAAGAAACACTTTTAGTTTCCCAATAGCAAATCCACAACATTTAGAACATGATCTTGAAAATACGCTAAGATAAACAACATTACGAGTGTAAATAAGATGTTTGTCACGTATCGTTTTCTCGAATTGATGTGTCTAAGCATCGCCCATGGCGTGCGGAAATTGCAAACGATTTTTTACTTTCGAATTGGGAGCGCCAATTTTTCTCTTGTTGCGATCATTTCTTTTGAAATATTGCGTTAAGGCTATATTAATATTGGTTGACTTTTTGCCCCTTCGCTTATTTTAAGACATCTGGAAGTGCACACAAGAGTTTTAAGAATGCATTTCTTTTAGAATTCCTATGTTTTTATATTATGTTTAATTTAAGTCTTATAGTAGAAAGTGGCAAGAATATGCTTCATGAAAACATTTTTTTTACACGAGCACGACAAAGTGATCCCATTGCAACTGATGGTTAGCGGAGAGTGGTCCAGAATCCAGACAGAGTGTTGACTGACGACCGATATGCTGTACAAATATGTCGGATACAGGCTGATCCTGGAATCCGGCACACTTACGTGGGCCACTGTCGCGGGTTTTAAAACCTTATATACGGTGGTCGGCACCTGGGCAGATATAAATATACCCTACCACCTCAATTTTCTTTCATCATCATCATCACCATCACCAGCCATATGACATCCACTGCTGAACATAAGCCTCCCCTAAAGATTTCCATATAGTCCTGTCAAAAGCGTGTTATCGAGCGTGTTCCTGCAACCTTTATAAAGTCGTCTACATTCACCTAGCAGATTTTTTTCTTTAGCTTGTGATATCGTGCCAGCTTTAACACTATTAGGCCTAAACTGCAAATCATATTGTAATGCCACTTGTTTTTGCTGCAACTGCATTCTAAAAATGAACATAACCTATAACTTCGTCCTTTTTAATACCAGATATTTCGATCGCTTCAATCTCAAATCGGTGTAGCCCCGTATCCCGTACTTCAGTTTCTATTTCAATAAACTGTCGGAATATATTTACTGAGCGTGTGCAGTCCCGGATAAACTCTAACTTCCCAGACCGGCCATTTATTTAAACGCGAAGCATTCAAACGCTTTGCATAAAGATAACCACGCGGTTCTTAGAGAACTGATATGCTTCGTTTAGCGCTGCTATTAGCAATTCTAGTGTTTCATTTTGTCAGAGTTTTGTAATGGAACAAAATACTTTAACTTGCACCTATAAATACTGCACGCTAATGAGGAAGTCTTGGATATATTTAATACCATTCATCAAAATTGTTCTTGCACTTCCCATGAGATCAGTAGCAGCAATTAACACTACGCTAACTCGATAAAATCAACTTTACATACGTAATTACAAGTTTACAAATACGGTTTTACTCACGTATTTCTTGGTCAGAATCGCCGACCAGTTTCGACCTATTAAGTAGGTCATCTTCATAGGCGATTGCTAAGAGGACGTCGCGTCGCGGAGGACCTCGATTATCATCATCACTACATAGTATAAAACAAAGTCGCCTCCCGCTGTCTGTCCCTATGTCCCTATGTATGCTTAGATATTTAAAACTACGCAACGGATTTTGATGCGGTCTTTTTTTTAATAGATAGTGATTCAACGGGAAGGTTTTTATGTACTTTTAGCCCTGAAAAACTTATTAATGCGGGCGAAGTTCCGAGCAGAAGTCTAGTTATTTATATACGTATGTTTAAATGTAACGTTTACCGTAACGTATGTCATTTGGCTTTTAACACAAACTATAATCGAAAACACACCTTTGCAGCTGATCTTTAGATGCAACTCCTGTCATGCAAATACTTCCCGCCACAAAAATTAGTAAGAGTTGGAAAAAGAAATGAATATTTGAGTTAAGTACTAATTTTGATATAGTAATTTCTCGCCTGTATCTGGAAGGTCTAATCGTTGGTTCTGTAGCTTAAAGAGTTGTTGTACCCCAGATTCACCAATCAGCTTAGTAATTGGTATATACTAAGCTTTACATTGTTACCTGGAGAAATCATCACGTACCTATCAAACCTTCGAAATCATTCTCCAAAAAAATAAAAAATACTATATTAAAAAATATTGATTAAAATATTTATCTAAATTATTTGAAATGGGCCGGTTCGACTAGGATAGGTAATCGTAAAAATCAAAAAGAAGTGACTGTTTGTTTTGCTTTTCGTATGGAGAGTGAGATTTCCGAAGGCCTAAACTCTTCCCTCCTCCTCAATCCCTATTTCTTCTCCTCCGTTTAAGGCCAAGAACACATCCGTGATTATTCCGGTATCGTATTTTCTTTTTATTTATTTTTTACTGGGGGCATTTAAAAGTGATGAAGATCACAAAAATCTAATGGCCCATCAGCTGGTTTACTTACCTATTCTACACAAAAAAAGATCTGCAAAAACTCGTTACATTGGAGTCACTGACAAAATAAAAAAAAAACTATATTGAACGTGACATTAGTCTTAACCATCTCACCACAGAGGTCATTTAATTGAATTAAATTTTCAATAACGTACTCACAACGAAAGAGCGCGATAAAACACATGAAATAATTAATGTTCGACTGAATAGGGTCGGTTTCTCAGGCGAGTATCACGCTGAGATAGTATAATGATAACGAATGATCTCGTGGTGGAATTATTACATTCTATCATTAAGATCATTAGGTTAGTTAACAATGAGTAATGTGAAACAAAGCGCGGTACATACAAATTAATGTAGGCTTCGATAATTTATTTGAACCAGCCGAAAGAAATGAAAAAATGAAACATCTTGTCCATGTGATACATACTTGCTCAAGCTTTTCGTTTTGAGAGGGCAGAGTAAATGAATAATAAAAAATTCAAAAGAAATACAATTGTCTTAAGGTATAAAGGGAGTGTTGATCACACACGACAAAAAGACCTAACATGTCGAGTCGAAAACGGGGCATTCCATGTAAGTTTGGTACGGCCCTAGTATCTCTCTTAGACAATTTGTCACTGATGTTCGTGTGTCGTGTTTACTAGCTACTATACAATCATGGCTGCGGGCTTCGATTGCTGTGTTTGAGCAAATGTTTGAAACATCCCCAAATATTTGCTCCATGCCTTTGTTTCACGTATTTGGTTCTTTGTAGCTTCTGATATTCATGACCGAGGAAGCTTGTTATATGAGATATATTTGGTATATAGATTTTCATGAAAGACAATATTTCTATTTGTAATATCAGGGATATCCCTTCTAAATTGTTATCCCTGACTTAAAACACTAGAGTAAACGAGCAGTGTTACTATTCTGTACAGCAAGTACATACATACATTATATTGCCAAATATTGTCTACGCGTGATAAATATTCAGCAATAAATTACCAGGTGTTACGGGAGGTTGTGAAAAATTACTTCTTCTCGTTATTCTTTTTATATGTGGGTGATCTACGTGAGCATTTTCCTATATTATGATATAAAAACAAATGCTATGAGTTTATTAATTTCATCCGACACTCAAGCGTTATTCGATCTTGACACTCAATTTTGTTTAAATATTTAATCACTAGAAAGTCCAGCCATCCTTCTCCTCTTATCCTAAATCAATCTAACCGAATTTATGAGGCTACAAATACTTGAACGAAATTTAACTCATCTTGGTATTTGCGCCGTGATAAATGGAAATAATTGGAAAAGCAGAAACGGGGGTGGCGGAAGGAATTTCTATCCTTCAGTGGATGCTTAATGAATTTTTAACCCGCTAAATTTGCCGTCTTTTGTCCGTGCTCTGACCGCTTTAATTTTGGAAGAAATATATTTTTGTGAATTATTATTGCTAGTTCAGCTGTCCTAATATTTTTACTCTTAAGCATTTTCTGACATTTTAGTCATTCCTAAAAACCATCGATGCGCCTTTAATATCGCAATCATAAATAATTAGACGTCTTTGTCTACATAGCCGGTAAGAGATCCTATTTAAGTTACGTTTGATATAATATCATACTCATTGGGCATTCTTTTATTAACCCAAAAGGTATACCTCAAACACAATAAATCCCCACTATCGTACCACTATCGAGTCACCTCCTTGTCACCAAAATCTCAACAGAATGTCCGCTTAATGCATCTAACAACACCTCCAGATGGCTCTTTGAGATGAATTGTTGGAACAATCGCATCAAATGCATTAAAGGGGTGCAAAGTCAGGAAACCTCCACGTGGTGCACCCTGGGCAACGGAGCGTCGGTCGAGTTGATCGGCGCTACGGCCAATATCCTGACGAATAGTGGTCTTGGCGGTAGTCGCCGCTTTTTGCGGTGGCTGCCGCATCTTTAGATGGTGGGCCCGTTTATTCGGGCGGCTCCCGGTTCATCCGGGAGTGTCGACGGGCTCGGTGTGCGCTAACACCGCCCCGAGCAGGCAGCGGGGGGGAACCTTCCTCTCCGCTGTCACCGTTGCAGATCGTAATCTAGTATGGAGGTCCGTGGACATGTCTCGCGCTCCTGCTGGACCGAGGGTCTTGGCTTAATCGCCCGGACCACGAGGGAGAATACCTCTATAAAAAGTTCCCCGAATCCCAAGCGGCGGCGCACCGCGAGGGGATGCATGGCCGATGGGTAGTTCGGTCACTAGTGCGACCCCCGCCAGAGTACCGGCCGACCCTCTTGGCGGGTTACGCTAGGCTTACCCAGGTACAGGGGGCACTGCCTGGGTGGACTCTTATTTCCCCCATACTCGTGGGATTAATTATGAACTTAATACCAAAAATAACTTTGACGAGGGTGCCTACTCCAGTTCCGGCTGGAGAGGCGGAGATTGGTGGGCGAAAGCCCGTTGATGGCGGACAAAGAGTCGGCGCGGACAAGATGTCCACAGGCGTCGACTCTGAGTCGAGTATGAGCGTTTCCTCCGCTCGGAGCCGTAGGCTCTGGAGGAAACGCTCAGAGGTGAATAACAGCAGGTCGTCCTTAGGGAGCGACACTGAGGAGCCGGTCCCGAAGTCGCAAGCGACAACCGGACGCGGCAGAGGAGGACCATCTTTGGTCGACGATTCCGTCGACCAAAGAAAGAAAGCCAAGGCGCGCGATCTCCTGCAGCGCAGGGAGGCCCGCCAAAGGGCAAGGAGGGAGGAGAGCGAGGAGGGCATGGTCCTTCGCTCTGCCGCCAAACCGAAGGTGCCCGCCGAGGAGGTGGCTGTCGCTGCGGCGGCGGAACCGGCACCGAGCGCTCGCCCCAAAGGCGAGGCCAAAAAGTGGCGTGACAAGTGCGCCAAATTGGAGGAGGCGGTGAAGGAGCTGAAGCGTGAAAACGCTTCTCTCCTTCGCCGTCTGGAGGAGCTGGCAGCAGTGGAGGCCAAGTGGCAGGCCAGGATGGAGTCCGTCCTCGCAGGGCCGGCCCAGAGGCCTCCACTGGCCCATGAGAGAAGGTCCACCCCCGGGGACATACCACTCCCCGTCCAGGGTGGTTTCGTTGGGGGAGCTCCCCAGCCTTCCTCTAAGGGGAAGGGGAGGGGGAAGGGGAAAGGAGCAGTGCAGCCTGCTCCTCCTCTTAAGGCTCCTGCCATCGGGGCCGGGCCCTCCACCTCTGCTGCCGTGGCGGTCGCTGGACCGTCGGGGGTGCCCCAGAAGGGGAGGGGGAAACGCGGTCCTCCTGCTCCCCCCGTCGCGAAGTCCGCTCCGAGGGAGCCCCGCCCACTGCCACCGGCCCCAGCGTCCATGGACGCTGAATGGACCGTGGTGGTGGGGAAGAAGAAGCGGGGGAAGCCCAGCCCCGCTGCGGCGCCTGCGGCGAAGCCGCAGAAGAAGGGGCAGAGGCGCAAGGAGCCCAAACTGCGTCAGCCACGCTCGGCGGCCATAGTGCTGTCGCTGACGCCGGCGGCGGTGGCCAAGGGCCTAACCTACGCCAAGGTGCTGACGGACGCTCAGCACCGCGTGGACCTCGCCGGCCTCGGCATTGACAGGCTGAGGCCCAAGGTGGCAGCCACGGGTGCCATGCTGTATGAGGTGCCCGGGGCTGAGTCGGAGCAGAAGGCGGACTCCCTCGCCGCAAGGCTGAGGGAATGCTTTGGCGGGTCGGAAGATGTCCAAATCTCCCGGCCCACCAAGTGCACTGAGCTGCGGCTGTCGGAGTTGGATCCGGCAGCCACTTCCGAGACGGTCGCAGCGGCACTCAGCGTTGCTGGCGAGTGCGCAGTCGACGCCGTCAAGGTCGGACAGATCCGGCCTGACCGCTCCGGCCTGAGCGCAGTTTGGGCCAAGGTGCCAACTAAAGTGGCACAGAAAATAAAGGCGGGCCGCCTGATGGTGGGGTGGACAGTGGCCCGGGTGACGGTGCTAGGGGCGCGCCCGATGCGCTGTTTCCGTTGCCTTGAGCACGGACACACGCAGAGCACCTGCACCGGAGGACCGGACCGCAGCGATCTCTGTTATCGCTGCGGCAAACCGGGCCACAAAGCCCGCGGATGCGAGGCCGCGCCGAACTGCGCAGTCTGCGCGGCCGCAGGGAGGCCCGCCAAGCATCCGGTGGGCGGGAAGGCGTGTCCCGCCCCCTCCCGTCGCGATAGGCGCCGCGACGGGATACGAAGTGCTGCTGCCGCTGGGGCTTCGACCCAGCCGCAGTCAGCGAGCCCACCGCAAGGGGCCGCGATGGATGTGGTAGAGATCGCCCAATAATGGAATTAAATTTCCTCCAGGCGAACATCAACCACTGTGCCAGTGCCCAGGACCTGTTGTCCCAAAGCCTGGCGCAGTGGTCGGTGCAAGTGGCCGTGGTCGCTGAGCCGTACTTTGTCCCCCCCCGGGATAACTGGGCTGGGGACCTTGACGGCTTGGTGGCTATCATCAGCCGGGGCGCCGCTGGCTCCCCACCCTTCGAAAAAGTAGCGAAGGACAGGGGATGCGTGGCGGTTCTGTTGGGAGACATTTGGATAGTAGGAGTGTACTTTTCTCCCAACAGACCCCTCGCCGAATTTGAGTCTTTCCTCGTTCGGCTGGGGGCCTTGGTGGAACAAGGCCAACCTCACCCGGCGGTCGTCGCCGGCGACTTCAACGCCAAGTCCGTGGCTTGGGGTTCGCCGGCGACGAACGGTCGTGGTCGGGTCCTGGAGGAATGGGCGATCTCTGTCGGCCTGGTCGTCCTGAACAGGGGGTCGGTGGACACGTGCGTGCGGCACAACGGCGGGTCGATTATAGACCTGTCGTTTGCGAGTGCCGCCGTCGCACGCCGTGTCCGGGACTGGAGAGTCCTCGTGGGCGTGGAGACGTTGTCGGACCATCGTTACGTCAGGTTCGGCGTCTCCGCGTCCCCGAGTGTCCAGTCCGGTGGTGTACCGAGTGCCCCAAATCAGGACGGCCCGCGGTGGGCGCTTCGTCGCCTCGATGGGGAGGCCCTAGTGCTGGCCGCTCTGGTCATGTCGTGGCTCCCCGTGCCGGACGGGCCGGTACGGGTTGAGCAGGAGGCGGAGTGGTTCGGGGTGGCAATGTCGGATGTCTGCGACGCCGGCATGCCCCGAGCTCTCCGCCGTTCGCCGGTGCGACAGGTGTACTGGTGGTCGGCGGAGCTAGCGCAGTTGCGCGCGTCGTGCGTGGCTGCGCGCCGCCGATACGCCAGGCATCGTCGTCGCCGGCTAAGAGATGAGAATCACGCAGACCAGGAGCGGCGGCTCTATGGCCTCTACAAAGAGGCAAAGAGAGCGCTGCGGGTGGCCATTCATGGGGCCAAGGTCGCGGCACGTAAGGCGTTCGTGGGGACTCTCGACAGGGACCCGTGGGGGCGCCCTTACCGTCTGGTGATGAAGAAGCTTCGCCCAGCGGCGCCCCCGCTGTCGCAGAGTCTCCGGCCAGAATTACTGGCCAACGTCGTCGCGGCCTTGTTCCCGGCCACCGAGGAGTTCACTCCTCCACCGATGGCGCCACCGGATGTGGCGTCATCGTCGAGTGAGAATCCGGCAAGGGATATCCCGGAGGTTTCGCCCGCTGAAATGCGGGCGGCAGTGCTTCGGCTGCGGAGCAAAAACACGGCCCCAGGGCTCGATGGCATCCCCGGGAAAGCCTGGGTGCTAGCCGTTGAGTACCTGGGCCCGAGGCTCCGCAGCTTATTCACCGCCTGCCTGGAGCAGGGCGTCTTCCCGGTGCGTTGGAAAACCGGGAAGCTCGTCCTGCTGAAGAAGGGAGGACGACCCGCAGAGTCGCCGTCGGCCTACCGGCCCATCGTGTTGCTCGACGAGGTGGCAAAGCTCTTCGAGCGCATCATTCATACCCGCCTCGTCGAGCATCTTGAAGGGGTCGGACCAAATCTGGCCGACGAGCAGTTTGGATTTAGGAGGGGACGTTCCACTGTCCACGCGATTCTGCGGGTGAAGGCACAGGCGGAGGATGCAGTGGCCAGAGGCAGTGTAGTGATTGCGATATCATTGGATATATCCAATGCTTTCAACTCGCTGCCCTGGCCCTGCATCCACGAGGCACTGCGGTATCACGTGGTGCCGCCCTATCTCCGGCGTCTGGTGCACGCGTACCTGTCTGACAGGCACGTGGTGTATCCGGGCGCCGATGGGTGGCACCGAAGAGCGATGTCGTGCGGTGTTCCACAGGGCTCGGTTTTGGGCCCTCTCCTGTGGAACATCGGGTACGACTGGGTGCTCCGTGGTTCCAATCTCCGGGGCGTCGGCGTGACTTGTTACGCCGACGATACGCTAGTCACAGCGACTGCTGGGACCTTCCGGGACGCCGCAACTCTGGCGGCGGCGGGCACCGGCCAAGTGGTTGGTAGAATCCAACGTTTAGGGTTAAAGGTGGCCCTCGAGAAAACCGAGGCCGTGTGTTTTCACGGACCTCGGAGAGGGCCACCGGCCGGTGCCGGCATCGTCGTTGGGGGGGTGCGGATCCCCATCGGCTCTAGCATGAGGTATCTGGGTTTAGTCCTAGATAGCCGATGGCGATTCCGCACCCACTTTAAGGAGTTGAGGACGAAATTGTCCCGGGCAGCGGGCGCTCTTTCCCGCCTGCTGCCCAACCTGGAAGGTCCTGGCTTCCCTTGCCGGAGGCTGTATCACGGAGTCGTGCGGTCCATAGCCCTTTATGGCAGCCCCGTTTGGGCTGACTCCCTGGGCCGCCCCTGCGTCGCCCTTCTGCGCGCCCCGCAGAGAGCTTTAGCGCAGCGGGCGGTCAGGGCGTACCGCACGGTCTCTTTCGAGGCGGCTTGCCTATTGGCCGGATTTCTGCCCTGGGACCTGGACGCCAAATCCCTTGCCGATGTATTCCATTGGCGGGAGGAGGCGTTCAGTCGCGGGGAGCGTCCGGCCCTGAAGGAGGTGGAGGCCAAGAGGGCCGCCTTACGGCGAGCCGCCGTGGAGGAGTGGCGTCTCAGGCTGGAGGCCCCGTCGTGGGGGCACCGGGTCGTAGAGGCAGTGCGTCCTGTCTTTGCCGAATGGCTGGACAGGCGCCACGGAGCGGCAACATACCGCCTGACGCAGGTGCTCACCGGGCATGGCTGCTTCGGTGAGTTCCTGTTTCGGGTGGTAGGTATAGAGGAGTCGGCCGTGTGTCACTATTGTGACAACTGCCCAATGGACACGGCCCAACATACGTTGGAGTGTTGTCCAGCCTGGGATGAGGAGCGCAGCGCTCTCAGAACAGTCGTCGGAGAAGACCTCTCGCTGCCGGCCGTGGTCGCTTCCATGGTCGGCGGCCGAGAGGCCTGGCAGGCGGTGGCCCACTTCTGCGAGGCGGTCCTCTCGCGGAAGGAGAGTGCCGAGAGGGATCGCCAGCGTAGTGGTGATCCCTCCCGCCGCCAGACGAGACGTAGGAGGCGTCGGGTGGACGACTGACCGACGTCTCCCGCCCTGTGGAGTGGGGGCGTTTGGAGAATTCCACCACGGTATCCCCTGCCTGTCGTAAAAGGCGACTAATAGGGGCCTCCGGGGGTCACGGGTGGGCGGGACGTGCCGCCCACCCATTAGTCTAGCCAACTTCTGTGACCCCCGTGATGGACATGTCCGAGGCAGCGTGTCTCACGCTGCCTCGGACACTAAAAGGCGGACACGGTACGGTGTTTCGGGGGCTTCTGAGCCCCCGCAACAGGAAAAGGACCGCAACAGCGGTACGTGCAGGGGCGGTTGCGGACGACAACTTAGACGTGAGTCAGAGGAAGCCCGCAGCCGTCCCTAATGCGCCGAAGATGGCCTTTTTAAAAAAAAAAAAAATCAAATGCATTAAAAGCATTGAAGATAAAGTCAACACCTACTTACGAGACATTGAAGACACAACAAGCCATTAACAGTGTCAATTTCACTAATATATCTAATTAAACGCACCATAAAATACTTTACTTTAGAACGTTCGGTTTCCTATTACAAATTTATAACTCCGTTACCTTGTTAATCTATACGTTACGATAAAATAATGGGCGTGAAAATGTTCCTTACATCAGATGAATCTATGGTAATGCTTGGACTATTAAAGTCTTTGGTTGCGTGACGTGAGTTCAAATTAATTATCTAATTAAAGTATGTAGCCCTGTATACATTTGTAGTAATCAGTAACGGTGTGAAATATTGTACTTAAATGGAAACTAATTGGAGATCTAAATGGTGCTAAGGAAAGGGTTTCTGATATCGGTTGGATGCAAGTAATTCACGTTAAGATGTAAGTAACAGGACTATAATATGTAGTTAAATCACGCAATATGTTTAGTCTTTTTTTATGGCATTGAATGACGAGACGAGCATGCCGTTCGCGTGATGGTAAGCGATACGACCACCCATAACCAGTAGCAACACCATCCAGCACCTTGAGTTACAAAGTACTGTGTGGCATTCCACTGCGCTCGTCATCCTGAGACATAAGATGTTAAGTCTCAGTATGTCCAGTAGTTACACTGGCTACAATGTCCTTCAAACCGAAACACAACAGTGCATACACACTGCTACTTGGTGGTAGAAATAGAAATTGCGGTGGTACCCACCCAGACGGACTCTTACATATAAGAGACCTACCACCAGTGAAATCAATACCTTTGGGTAGAAAAAGATTACATTCAAATACATAGGTTATTCATTTATATATCAAATTAGGCATTTAATAGGTAGATAGACGAAAAACATTCTGGAACATATTTAAAACTTTTATAGGCAAATTCAATTACATGTTTTACTGAAGACTTACTTATAAACGTTTCTTGACAGTAATTAATTGTTGAATAGTTATCACGCCATATTATCTTTGTCGTACGATTTCAGAATGATGTCATTTTTGTTATTGCGTGTTTTGTGTTTGTAAAAAAAAAATGTCATTTGGTATTAAGTAATTATGAAAAAGGTATGACGTCATACTTGTATTCAAGACAAAACTATTTGCAACTTCAATGCATGTTTTCGATCCCAAGTCTAAAGTTATTCAACATGCGAAATCGAATCCTGGCTTTAAATTTTTCGTAATATTATTTATATAATACTTGAAAAAGCTAAAAGTTAAACCTTGACCAAAGTCGTTGCAAGCAGCCAAGCACACAATATCAGAAATAACTGATCAGCGACAACACATTTCGTGGAATGAGTTGCCGAATGCTGAAGTAAAACCACAATAAAAGAAAATTGAAGGACATATTCGAAATGAAAAAGTAAATGAAAAGCAAAACTTTTTTTCACTTATCTTAATATCGTATAAGTTCAATATTTACATATTTTTATTGTACACAGGACTATTTCGAATGAGCTGTTTTACATATGCCATTGATCATTAATTCAAACTTTAGCTATCCAATCCACTAAAAATGTTCGTTATGTCCGATAAATACAAAAAACTACATAATAATTTAAAGTTTACTTTATACGAAGCACGTGACACTACAGTAGGTATATAAACCACAAAAATTATAAAATATTTCCTATAATCTCTACGCTAAGCAAAACGAATTCAAGTATCCAAATATATTCCAAGACTTAAAGTTTAAAACAGCGTCTCTCCATATCATCATCATTTCTAAAATTATAATTAATGGCGCATTTCATGGAATCATTGCAATTGTATCCTAGGATCATAATACCTATGCACTCTAAACAAAAAGTTCTTACAACTGACTAATGGAGTTTTAAACATCAAGTGCTGCGCTCCAAGAAATAGTACAGGTAAATGAAAGCGTTGTAAACGTGGTAAAATATTCCTTATTTCTTAGTCTATATTACTTGTATAATTTTTAATAGTTTTTTCTAAACTAAATAATATATAATTAGTGAAGTTGACGGTAAATTTTAAACAATATATTAATTTTTTGCTTTCCTTAAAACATTACTAACGACCGTATTCAATAAATGATCCCAAGCCTCATCATATTCAATCTGTTCACGAGAATTAACTAATTCAAATAAGTCATTTTTAAAGATGTCACAAGCACTCTTTTTGATTGATCCATTTTCGAGATGGATCAAAATCCTATTGAGGTCCTTTTTTGAAAATGGCAGTACATGGTTGGATACTTTTCACTTTGGCTATGTACTACTCCAGCCAGGTGGGATGACGATCTGCGAAAGACTGCAGGCAGATGCTGGATGCGGCAAGCTGAAGACAGGGCGCTATGGCGCTCATTAGGGGAGGCCTATGTCCAGCAGTGGACTGATAAAGGCTGATGATGATGATGATGATGATGATGATGATGATGTACTTATCATCATCAATAGCTACAGGAAGTCCACTGCTCAACATATCCTCTAAAGATAATAATACTCAAACATTATCCCCTTCTAAAAAATGATTGCACATCAAAATCCAATAGAGAACAATGTCTTGTGGCGAGTACGCCGAAATAATCCCACTTGCAACTCAAGCTTACAAAACAAAACCGATGTTGGTCGAAATCTGACACAGATCAGTGGAACCGAAAACAAAGGCGATAAATTATAATACACGAACCGATATTATCATTCGCTATCGTTCATTTCAATTCAATAACAATCAAGACGATGATTTGCGGTATTGGATCGATCGAGGTGCGGAAATTTGAACCGCCTTTGGATTAAAATCTTCCATTAGCTACGCATGTGTTATGTCTAAAGATTTATAGTACACCTTAGGTGTACGTAAACCCTGCTGGAGTGGTACCAACGCAATGCCTGTGTATGTCACTAAGCAACATTGTGCCAGCACTGTTTATTTATTTTATACACCAACAGCATATATATTAAAAAATCATAAAAAGAACATTCTCTCGTTATATAACAGGCCGATATGTGTGCCCATTACAGGTATACCCATCTATTATTTAAAAATTAAACTTCTAATATAAAGGACTACTTCTAATATTCTTCTGTTGAGGACATTATAGCTATTGTAATTACATACATATACATACACACACGTCTTTTATCCCCGAAGGGGTAGGCAGAGGCGCAACTAGTGCACCCACTTTTCACCATTATTCTGTCCCATGATGTGATAGGGGGCGAGCCTATCGCCATATCGGGCACAAATTCCAGACTCCGAGCTGATACTGAATAGAAAAACTCAATATTTGTCCGACCCGGGGATCGAACCCGAGACCTCAGCATTGCAGTCGTACCATAATACCACTTCGCCACCGATGTAGTCATTACTGGCCGAGGCTATTGTAATTACTGGACATTATTTCTTTTAATTTATTCTTCTCCATGGACATAAGTCCTTCAGACGCAAACTTGTTGCTTTTTTGTCCTCAGTAGTATGTCGACGTAAAGCAGTGGCTACCTGCTTCTTCTTCAGCCTATATATCCACCCAATGCTGAGTGTAGGCCTCTTCTAATGCACGCCAAGTTGTTCTGTTTTGGGCAGACCTCATCCAACTTCTTCCCGCCACGTGGAACAGGTCGTCGGTCCACCTCGTCAAAGGTCTGCCCCGGTTTCTATAACCAGTCTCCATACATGGCGGTGCGGG
Organism: Lapara coniferarum; assembly: GCA_949316025.1. NCBI lineage: Eukaryota > Metazoa > Arthropoda > Insecta > Lepidoptera > Sphingidae > Lapara > Lapara coniferarum. Next base: position 39,334,751 of record OX438919.1, on the reverse strand, counting down.
TTGGTCACCAGCGGAACCCTCCTACGCTCTGGTCACGGTCAGTTGCCTTCGAAAGTGTTTGCGTTTTAGTACATTTATTATTAAAAACAACGTTCCAAGTCCTTTGTGAATACATAACTCTACCTTGTGGCTACCTTACCAAGACTTTATCGAGGAGTTTTGGCGGCAACAAAAAAAAACCACTTGATTAGCACAGTTATTTAAATTGTCGTCATTTAAGCCCTTTAATAGAACTATATTGGATAATATCCTACTAATCTATACTAATATTATAAAGCTGAAGAGTTTGTTTGTTTGTTTGAACGCGCTAATCTCAGGAACTACTGGTGCGAATTGAAAAAATCTTTTTGTGTTGAATAGACCATTTATCGAGGAAGGCTATAGGCTATATAACATCACGATGCAACTATTAGGAGCGAAGAAATAATGGAAAATGTGAAAAATGCAGGGAAAATTATTCATTTTTGAGGGCTTCCATTGCGGGCGCTGCGAAAACGGTTCAAGATACCAAAAATATATGTATGAAAGAATTATTCCTCTTAAAATGATCTAAAAAAAAGTCCGCGACAGTATATATCTATCTTTTAAAATAAACTCTCTAGAACCGTTTTTATGGTAATCAAATTTGGTCGAAATTAATGCATTATTTGTTAAGAGTTGTATCAACGTCATAATATTAATCTTTATACAAATAAATGTGTTGGATAGAGTGATTCAACGGGAAGGTTTTTATGTATGTACTTTTAGCCCGGAAAAACTTATTAACGCGGGCGAAGCCGTGGGCAAAAGCTAGTAATATTATAAAAGCGAAAGTTTGTAAGAATGTATGGATGTTTGGATGTATGGATATATGGATGTATGGATGTTTGGATGTATGGATGTTTGGATGTATGGATGTTTGGATGTTTGTTCCTCGTTCACGCAAAAACTACTGAACGGATTTCAATGAAATTTGGTACACGGGTAGATCATGTTCTGGATTAACACATAGGCTACTTCCTTTTTACTTACTTTTTACCCCGGGAAAACATAAAGCGGGACTTTATCCCGAAAAAACTTTTTAACGCCGGCGGAGCCGCGGGCAAAAGCTAGTACCGCCATAATTATGCAATATAACTCTTAGTATCACCAAAATAATGAATTAAAACAAGAGCACCTAATGAAACTTCCCAGTTCCCACCAATACTCCACTGGACATTATGAGACCTTAGGGTGAAGAGCACTGGGCAATAAATACTACGTAATCTCAAGGTATACATAGTGAACTGGTGTTGGTAGGTATCTCATATGTAAGAGTCCGTCTGGGCAGGTACCACCGCAATGTCTATTTCTACCGCCAAGCAGCAGAGTGCATGCACTGTTGTGTTTTGTGTTGAAGGACATTGTAGCCAGTGTAAATACTGAGCATAGTGAGACTTAACAACTTATGTCTCATGATGACGAGCGCAGTGTAATGCCACACAGTACTCTGTAACTCAAGGTGCTGGATGGTGTCGCTACTGTTTATGGGCGGTCGTATCGCTTACCATCAGGCGAACGACATGGTCGTCTCGTCATTCTATGCTATAAAAAAATTGTGTTCGCATTGAGATGAATACTTAAAATTGGTAAAATAAACTGAGAATTCGTAATATTTTTGAGTTATGTATTCACAAAGGACTTGAAACGTTGTTTTTAATAATAAATGTACTAAAACGCAAACACTTTCGAAGGCAACTGACCGTGACCAGAGCGTAGGAGGGTTCCGCTGGTGACCAACCCGCACCGCCATGTATGGAGACTCAACCTTATAATATATGGAGCATTCGCTTAATAGGACGTTAACCTTAATTCATGAACAAAGAGAAATTGTGTTTTTAGATTATGGACTTAATGTCGTCATTTAAACTTATGTAAATGACGACATTTAAAGCGATAGTCCTTAAATTTTAGTTCACGAACGATCTCAAAGTATTTTTTTTTGTGGTAAGTATGAACCAGCCAACCTAGCGGGTCACCTATTGTAAGCCAGGATCGGCAGTGGCAAGCATTTTATGACACCGAGCGATGAAGCTCGGCGAGTTTCTTGGAGCACTAATTAGTCTTAACCCGCAACGAAGTTAATCAAATAGAAGAATAGGGAGAATTAGAAATATATTTTCCACTTCCCTCCATACCAAAGCGGAAAACTAAATTATTAACTAAAAAGGTACGTATTTATAACCTTAATTATTGAGACTTTTACAACTGGAAAAGCCAGATGTAAAGCACCACGGATAAAATGTTAAAAGGCCTTATCATTTGAACTGTTAGATTTGATTCTTCAGTATATGTCTTGGTATACGAAATAGACTGACAGTTATATAATTATATCTACAAGAAATAACATAATGAACAGAAACGTAGAGTCCGCTCCCACGGTTTGCAAATGGCCGCTGATGTATGAAATCATTGTTATAAAAACAATCTCCATACATCTATCAACTTTTTTCTAAATACAATGCATGTATTAAGAAAAACAAAACTGAAATTATGCACATTAATTAAGCTGTTTTTAATTATGTTATAATTGTTACAAACGATTGTAATGGTACGGAACACAATGATAGATGTGTAAATCGTTAGACTAGCATTTATAGTGACTTGTTGCCTATGTGTAAAAGATGGCTCAAAAACATAATTAACGTCGTAGATGAATTTAAATAATGTTCATGTAATAAGATCTAAATAAATATTTATCCATAACCACTTTTCAATTATTATGTTTGGACTAATCTTAATTAGGACTGCCTCGGTGGCGTAGTTGTATTACAGTACGACTGCAAAGCTGAGGTCTCGGGTTCGATCCCCGGGTCGGGCAAAGTGATATTGAGTTTTTCTATTCAGTATCAGCTCGGAGTCTGGAATTTGTGCCCGATATGGCGATAGACTCGCCCCCTATCACATCATGGGACGGAATAATGGCGAAAAGTGGGTGCACTAGTTGCGCCTCTGCCTACCCCTTCGGGGATAACAGGCGTGAGTGTATATGTATACATGTAATGTATGTACTAATCTTAATAAATGATTTATTCGAAAAGCGGGTATTATTTATTTTACTCCAAAAAGAGAAATAACCTATTCCAAGTAATAAAAATAATTATATCTACTCAGAACACAAAAAATACAACACAGCAACTCAAGTAAAGAGAAAATATTAAATGAGCACTTGAAAAGCCATTAACTAACACACTTGACGATGTTTAAGTATTTATGTAAATAGAAAATAAAAACAGTGGCAGCGATGAGCGAACAATTAATATTCATAATATTTGTTGATGTTTGTGAAAATGTTTGGATGTTGGTATGTTTGTTAGAAGTAAACGCCAAAACAACTGAACGGATTTGGATGAAATTTGAAATACGAGTAGATCATGTCCTGGTAATTTGCTCCCATGGGATAATAGATATTTTTAATATGGTTCTATAAATACAAGTATCAAGTAGACGATAGCTTTTTTGGGAATGGAATGGTCTCCCAAGACAATGTCCGGAGGCTCAAAACCCAAGGCACACACCTCTGACTTTTCGAAGTTACGTGTGTATTGTTTATCAATTATCGGTAATTTTAACGGTGAAGGAAAACATTCCTGAGAATTTTCCCTAAGAATTTCGATGGTATGTGAAGTCTGCCAACCCGCACTAGGGCAGCGTGGTGGACTAACGCCTTAACCCTTTCAGTGGTAGAGGAGGCTTATGCTCAGCAGTGGGCAGTATATAATACAGGGCTGGTTACTAACTACATGCCGCTGACGTCGTACTGTGAGATAGGGACTTATGTAACAAGTTCGGCTTTTCACGCTGGCGAAGCCGCAAGCAACACCAATAGGTGTAAATATAATATGTAGTTCCATAGACTGGGTAATTTATAATGTTAAGTTCAACTTTTATAATAATGGTATACAAAGACTCTAACTGTATAACGGATAATCTCAAGGGGTCATGTACTCCACATGACCCCTTGAGATTATCCGCCTACGGAGCGGTCAACGAAACACCTCCGCTCCCATTCGTCACCATATTTGGGTCACTCTGATTGAACTAATCATTAGTAACTGCACCGACATTTATTTACTCTCGAACCATTTTAGTTTTATTGATTAGAATGTAAACGATGACATTTTTATTTTTTCATGTGACGTATGTAGAAATATATTTAGTTACCTTACATACAACGTATGTATGTATGTACACTACGTACTTCTATAACATCAATTGTTTTATTGCAATAATTAAATAACAATTTTAAGCGGCGATAGCCTAGTTGAGAGAGGAACGGACTTCCGCGTCGATGGTACGGTTCAAAACCCAAGGGCATACACCTCTTTTATTTTACAGCGGGTAAAAAACTCGTTATCGCTACCACCACTGTGGGGTGAGTGGAATGTCGACACTCGGGAGTATAGCATCATCCGAGCGGGCATTGGAGCGAGTACACCCTACCCCTATGTACATCCTACACCGGCATAGTGGCCTTCTTCGGCGCATACGAGACGGCCCCGGGGTATTTTGCTGCACTAAGATAGCTGCACGGGACCGTCGCTGCGCGATGCCGTTGCGGCCCTTCTCTATAAATGGGAGCTAAGATGCCCCCACACTCTAAAAGACGCCTTTGGCGTCTACGACAACGCATTGTCGTCCACCTCGGAGTCGCTTAAATTGAACTGAGCAGACCCCCGCTGCTCGCCCCGCGACTCTCTTGAAGCCCTATTTAGTCGCCTCTTACGACAGGCAGGGAATACCTCACGTATATCGTTCTGCTCACGATCCCGCCCGGCGCTCTCCTTCCGCGAGATGACGTACTCGCAGAAGGAGACCATCGCTCACCAAGACATCCAGCCGCCAACCATGGCAGATACCACGGGCGGCAGCGAGAGATCTCCTCCGACGACTACTCTAAGAGCGCTGCGTTGTAGAACCCAGGCTGGGCACTCCTCGAGAGTGTGTTGGACCGTGTCTTCGCGGCTGTTGCCACAGTGGTGGCACACGGCGGACTCTTCTTTTCCGATCCGACACAGGAACGAGCCGAAACACCCGTGGCCCGTCAGTATCTGTGTCAGACGGAATGTCGGCGCGCCATGGCGCCTGACAAGCCAGCTTAAGAAGACAGGTCGCACTGCCGCGACGGTCCTCAAGCCCGCATTCGGGCTCTCCAGCCTGGTATGCCACTCCTCCACGGCGGCGCTGCGGATAGAGGCCAATTGGGCCTTGACCTCCCTCGGGGCCAGTCTCTGCCCGAGACGTGATACCTCCTCACGCCAGAAGAATACTAACGAGAACTTCCACAACACTTGGCACTGTTATTCCCATTTATTAAACTTATTTGGTTATTATATAGTTATAAGTATCAATTAATACGCGCAAACACAATGAACTATCGAAAATTACAAAACTTTTATATAGGATCTCGATCTGTCAACTGTAAAAGACCTAATACGACAGGCACGCTAAACATTTTTCTACAAAACTTGAGTGTGTGAACGTCACGAGCCCTTAGAACTGACTGTCATTCAATTTAATCGGTTAAATAGACAACAATTATCGATAGGTACATTGCCGTATTGTAGAAATTTGTTTATTTATTATACTTTTTGCATTGTTTCTAATAATTAGATATTTTTTGTCATTTGTTTTGTTTCTAAAGTTAAAATAACCATTTTAATGTTTGTTGTATGCCATAGTTTCATTGGCGCAGCAGTCTTTGTAAACACCTTCGTCAGAAAAGGTTGACTACCCAGGAATCATAGGGCATTATTTGTTTACATTTAGTTAAATACCGAAACCGACAAAGTATAATAATTAAACTGCATCAAAAATTTTATTTCTAGATGGAGGAATTAATTTATAATCGTCATAAAAGCCAATTCATTAATTCGAAAATATCTTCTAATTTATATTATAATTAATGTTTTACACCTAATAATTATATCGCATCAAGAATTTTGATTCCGGATGGAGGAATTTAAAAAAATTAATGGTCGCCATAAAAGCCAATTCATTATTTTGAAAATATCTTCTAATTTATACACTAGAATGAGATCTTGAAGCTTCCTTTTTAGGGTATTCATGAGATATTTATAAATAACCTCAAGGTTGCCGAGCCTTCACGAATTCAAAACGCAACTTTGCCAGTGCAAATTCTGTTGCAAATATTTATCACAATGATTCAACGTAACAATTTAGAAATCGTATTTTTCCGATTCGAAACTGGTTGTCTCATTCATTAAACATAAAATCGACCGTTGGCGAGTCGTCAAAACTGCGACCGTTAACAGAGCTTGAATAACGTTCTCAACCACAATGGGAAATAAAAAAAATCTTAGTTGGGATTGCCCACGGTTCTAACAATAAAACTAATTAACTCAAGATACCCATTAGCGAATTTAAGCTTTGAAGCATTTGTATCATCGTAAACATGATTATTAAACCTTGTTCTATTTAGTTATTTAAAACAGAATATTTAATTAATAAACTAGAATTTTTACAGGTCTCGAATAGAAATATCTGGCAGAAAACGTGTAATGTGTCATATTCATTTATTATACTCCGTCCAACCATTTATTTTACTTTTGCCAGTCCGGTTTCTAATCAATTGGGGATGTGCTAATGCGTTACCGATTCGATTTCTTGTCACAATCGATTTAATTTATGAAGAAGTTTTGATCGATTAAACACATTGCAATGTTATTTTTGCTCAACATTTTGTATTGTTCTATAAACATGCCTAAACGTTTTATATTTTCTGTTCATGAATATATTCTATATCATTTTGCCAATATTTAACTTGAATAATTTATTTTATCGGTTATTATATACTTACACATAATATATACCCCGTTTTTGACGGGAAAATCCGTCTAGTGGCCAAGATTTAAAAAAAGTCTTCTATCTTGATTCTAAAGACAGCTAAATTAAATATCTTAAGTGCATATAAAAGATTAGTAAATTCTTAAGTACGTTACTTCACATAAGTAAAAAGACAAAATGTTATTGAAATATGGGCCAACCAATGAGAGGTATGCAAATCTATGCCGGAATTAGCCCCCCTGACTTGCCTATTTTAGTATTGGTAATATTCAGAATGTTTTGTCCTTACTATAAGTTGATATTATTAAGATTAATAATTGTGAAAAACACTATGAAAATTCCTTTGTTTTTAATTTGTCCATTCTTTGAGTCAGAAAATAATTATAGACGTACGTTGAATGACGAAAGTTGCCTACAATGCCTCTCCATGTGTGACATTTTAATTACCAGATAACAAACACGAAGAAAGCCAAATCAATCATAAAATGTTTTAATTAACCGACCAATAACATAAGATCAATATTTTATCGATAAAAATAGGTTTTATCGCAAATCTCTTAATTTCATGTTGCAGAAAGCCATAAGTTAGGTAAGCGGAGCACGCAGCTGCGCGGGCGCACGCCGCGCCGAGCCGATGGCGGCGCGCGCTAACCTCTACTCGATTGGTTTAGGCGCCGAACACACCAGTTTAAATAACCTTTACAACAATAAATTCGTCGTTTTAGAATGATTCGTTCTATTTTAAAATGTTATTTCGTTTTTTCTCGTGCTATTGAGTGTACAGACTACAGTGTTAATTTTTTATCGATATTGTTTTTCTGATTACGTATGATTTTTTAAAATGTCGAACTCTATATCTAGTCATGCAGTAAGTGAGACGTACCCTGAATCGCTATCATCCAAAAAGTTCACTGCCTATTACTGAACAATATCAATCTAAGAACAAAAACTCAGTTTACTTTTGAATAAGCCTATGGAATATTAATTTCAGGAGGTTCAAAACCCAAGGCACACCTCTGACTTTTCAAAGTTATGTGTGTATTGTTTATCAATTATCGTTCACTTTAACGGTGAAGGAAAACATCGTGAGGAAACCTGCATACCTAAATAGTTCTATATAAAAATTTCGAAGGTATGTGAAGTCTACCAACCTGCACTGGGCCAGCGTGGTGGACTAAGGCCTAAACCCTCTCAGTAGTAGGAGGCCCGTGCCCAGCAGTGGGACAGTATATAGTACAGGGCTGGTATTATTATTATATTAATTGTATCACGAATCGCACTAAAATCCTTAAATATGCCCAGCGCCTACGTGCAGTTGTTTATTTTATGCTCTGGCATAACGGGCGTGGCCGCTCACGAGATACCCTCGAGCGGACCTGCTACTTACCTATGGACACTGGTAATTTCACAACAGCAACAGATATAGCAACTACATCACACGTCAGATAAATACCGCGCTCTTGCCTCGATCTAATGCAATTCTAGATCTGGTTTAGTGACATGATAATTGTAACGTATTAATGTTATGTTTTAGCTCGTTTTAGCTAGTAAAGATTGGATGATTGTAGTTACGCATTATTATTTAGTATACCTACGTGTTTTTTGTTCAGCCAGTTCCTTTACTAAAGTCTTTTTCTTAGCCTTTATATACGGATATTTTTTTGGTTTCCGCGTAATTCAAATCTATCCACAATATAATTATATAAAACTCAGCTCATCAAGTTTACACAAAAAAATATATATTTAACACAAATTAATTGATGATGATATCTATTTTAACCAAACATTTCAAATAAAATAAAATTCTTTATTTGTAAGTGAAATTAATGAATTCCATCAAAAATTTTAGGGTACCTAATTTCCTTAAACTTTGAAACAAATTCAATATCATTTTTTATAACTCAATCAAGCGAGTGATACTTTAACTGCACAATTTCACAACAATATACCTTCAATCAAAATGAAAGAACCCGAATTAATGGTTCATGGAACACATTTATGGCTACAAAAAAGACAATGTTCACCAATTAGTGTTGATAAAAAATCAAAGTCGGGAACTTGGATGATCGATGCGGCCACGCTAATCTCTAACTCGAATTAAAGCTGCGGTCAATTTATCGATACTGATTTCGGGAGCCTATCGATGCGTAGTCGAGTGGGTGGTTGGTCCAGGAACGAATTTGGGCGATGCAGTGGACTATCGATTAAAATGGGAAAACCCTTGCGGGGTCTGCTGAAGTGACTTGCGTTTTGAATTTCGAACGAAGCGAATTATGCACAAGCGAATCTAATAAACGATATCACTCGCTATATTTAGATTTATTCTCTATAAACGAATCAAAATAATTATATTTATTTGTATGTGAAACAAACTTTATTCTAATTGGATTTTTTTGACTGATGTTAAGATAGCGATCGTCCAATTACAAATATAATCGGACAAATAATTTGACTTAAAAATATTCTGCTTAGAAAACCAAGTAATTCGTCCAATCAATCAGCCTATCGTTGTCCAGTGCTGAACGTAGGCCTTCATAAGTCAGTGCCAACGATCCCGGTCTTTAGCAACCCGCATCCATTGGTTGGCTACCCGCCGCCTTTTTCAAGGCTAGAATTAAACTGGTAGAATTAAACTGGTAGAAAAGACAACCCTCTTAGAATATTAACCCTTCCAAATCCGCTCCTGGTATGTATTACAGATTATTTCAATAATAGCGTCCTATCTAATCACCCTAATGGGCACAAGATCGATGACTACAGGGGACAATGATTGAATTAATCTAATTTTACTAAGGTAATGCTGCGTAAACTTTATCTACCGATTCTACTACTTCGCATACGTTAAACGTGACTACATTGTGTTGTCTTTAGCATAAATATTAGTCGATTTTATCGAGTTTATTTTTATCGAATCATATTAACATAACTCGGTTTGCAATCACGTACGCAGCACGTGCCTCGAAGTGGGATTTCTCGCGTCAAGAATGCCATAAATACGAGGAGCTGTCAAGATCTCTGATGGATTGAAGAAATTGAAGCCAAATAAGGATTCTAAGCTAGTGATAAATATGAATCAAGCAATAAATATTGGTAATGTAAGTTTATGAGCTTCTAAGTACTTGTGATTGGACATTGAACACGTTTTTGAAACAGAAACGGTTCGTAAATACTATTTAAAAGTAACTGCAAGTAAAAAATCCCATAATGTATGTATATAAAGAATATGTAAGTACTTATGTGTTATTAGAGTCAAAAGAATTACCTATAAGATTGAATTCATTTGAAATATTTTGTCGTAAAGTAGATTTAGAGGCACTTCCATCTCCCTAAATAAACTTAACATAAAGGAAAAAAGAACTTATCAATCCACAAGTCAGCTATTTTCAAACATTAATAACAAAGAAAAGTGAATTCCGACGCACCTATGGACATACATGTAATAAAGCGATGCCTCTGAGTCAAACACGTACAAAGGTCGACAACAATTTTCGCATACTGAGCATTGTTGGAAATTGAATGGCTTACCGCCTTATAAGAATACTTGCAACACCACACAAATTGTGACCGTAATCACTGTTAATACGGTTGTGATTGGAGTGGCGTCTGTTAAGCGGGGAAACAGGCACGCACAAGGAATCTTAAATATGCATAACACGGACTATGTTCAATGCGTTTGTCACATCTTAAACGTCATGGCTTAATCCTGAGCCGCGTTTGGTTACTGCGATCGAGTTTTAGTTTAAGCCAATGTAATATACTGAAAGCTGATTGCTTGTCAGTTTGATCATTCAAAGTCCAAATCCACATCTGAATGAGATTGGATTAGGGAAGAGAAAAAAATATATGATGTTAATATTTATATTATGTAAAATAATTCAAAAATTGTGTTCTTTTTAAGCTATTGCATAGCTTCTATCGCGGGTCTTGAGCGTGGAGCCCGAATCCAGAAATTCCGTAACGAAAATAACCTAACACCCCTCACTCCGACCGGCACAGCGGTGATATTTTATTTTCAACTCTATCACAACCATGTAGAGTGTAAAATTCCACAAGTAAATTTAATATGGCAGTCTTGCAAGAATACAACATGTAAGAGGATATGAGCTGAATGTTACGTTACGATAAAAGGTCGAAATTACCGTGTATTTAAAAATTGTTCCAGTCAGTGAAACGTATCGAAATGTCAAACGCGCGCAGTTGATGAGAATGTCCCCGTGGCGGGATGACGTGATTCTAAGTTTGAATTTTTAAAAAGTTTTTATTTTATATCTGTTCAAAGAGGTTATAAATATTAGAATTGCCTGCTTAGAGTTTCGGCGTTAGGGCACGAGTGAAATTTGGACAATAGAAAAAAATAAAATAAATAAATAATTATAATTACATAAGTTGATAAAAAATGCTATGCAATAGCTTTACCGCGGTAAAGACGTGTGGCACTCGGAGACTGCCGCGGCAGTCTCCGAGTGCCACACGTCTTTTTTTTTTCAAATTTAATGATACAAAAGTTATGTAATGTCTGTACCAGTAAAAAATGTTCACCAAAGTCGCAAAGTAATAATAAATAGCAAAATTATATCGAGATGAACAAAACAGAAAATATTCATTATAATAATACATGATGTTCAGCCATGCATTTTAATTTAATAATATACTAGCTTTTGCCTGCGGCTTCGCCCGCGTTAATAAGTTTTTCCGGGCTAAAAGTACATAAAAACCTTCTCGTTAAATCACTCTATCTATTAAAAAAAACGCATCAAAATGCGTTGCGTAGTTTTAAACATCTAAGCATGCCTACATAGGGACAAACAGCAGGAAGCGACCTTATTTTATACTATGTAGTGATAATACCGACCGTGTATTATACACTGTCCCACTGCTGGGCACGAGCCTCCTCTACTACTGAGAGGGTTTTAGGCATAAGTCCACCACGCTGGCCTAGTGCAGGTTGGTAGACTTCACATATCTTCAAAATTCTTATAAAGAATTTCTTAAGTATGCAGGTTTCTTCACTATGTTTTAGCGAACGATAATTGATAAACAATACACACGTAACTTTGAAAACTCAGAGGTGTGTGCCTTGGGTTTCGAACCTCCGGACATTGTCTCGGCAGACCGTTCCATTCCCAACTAGGCTATCGTTCACATTTTAATTAAAAACAAGTATTTGTTTACCCTCTTTCATTAATTGTTTCTAAAGTTGCCCGTTTTCAGTACCGAAAGATGTAATTATCAATGTTCATTACAGCGCGCTTCCGACTATAAATACCGATTTAGTTACATTAACTGCTTTGTTGGTTCTTAACTCCTAAAACTCTTATTAAAACCTTATTATTTCTCTACTTTAATTTCTTGTTAATCACGACGGCAATTAGTTACCATTTATATACAATTATGAACTTGAGTCGTCAAGACTGAAGTCCCGTTAGGCCGTTACGGACGCCGGCGTCCGAGTATACAGGGTTTCCCCATATATTATAGCGGGGTTTGACGGGTTAATCATAAAAAAATAAAACAAACAAAAAATAGTAGTTAGTTATTTAGTTAGGTAATAATGAAGTACCTAAGCCGTTATCGGTACAGTTGTGACTATTAAATATAACCTTTAAAAAGCAATGATCAAGCGAAGAAAATCAAAACTCAAGCAAAGTCAATGGCAAACATTTTATAATTCAAGAGAAGAAAATATTTCCTCACCATTTGTCAAAGCACCATTAGCGTGCGGTTCAATTAAAAATTCCTACATTAAATTTCTAATTTCGTCGGGGATAGTGCAAAACCGCGTAACTAGCAACTGATAAGTACCGCGTAAGTGGCGAAAAAAGTTTAATTCAAATTGATACTTATGACATTACACTTATGATTGATAATAGAGTACTTAGAGGACTGCCTCGGTGGCGTAGTTGTATTACAGTACGACTGCAAAGCTGAGGTCTCGGGTTCGATCCCCGGGTCGGGCAAAGTGATATTGAGGTTTTCTATTCAGTATCAGTCCGGAGTCTGGAATTTGTGCCCGATATGGCGATAGGCTCGCCCCCATCACATCATGGGACGGAATGTCGGCGAAAAGTGGGTGCACTAGTTGCGCCTCTGCCTACCCCTTCGGCGATAACAGGCGTGAGTGTATATGTATGTATGTATAATAGAGTACTTTTTCCCGACGATTTACACTTTATTAGTCACATTCCTCCTACAAAATAAAGGTACAGATCCAATCAGATGCTCCTGTCCAAGTATCGACACTTACACTTACACGCGTTAGCAATGTGCAATGGTCAAAGGCTTTGAAATCGCAATTTAAGTGCGTCGAATGTCCGATAGAATCGTGCAGTGTCATTCATTACCTGCTTCGCTGGACACTTTCATCGCTAGTGTGTGAGGGCCTTTACTGCCATTCCTAAACAATAAAGCTGGCTAAAGGCTGGCAATTAAATTTTTATTGAATACGCGCGATAAAATTTACGGAATTCGATCATACCGTTTTTATGGGTTATTTTCATGGGGGATAGATATGTAATTTTTGTATTAGCTTAAAATTGGAGTGATAGCTTCATAAGATTTATTGCTGTATATTTCATAGATATAGATAGACTTAAGGTCACGGGCTTTCACTGCCAGTAAACCAGAAAGGGAGTTGGTGATGCTGTTGAGTTTCACTTAGTGATGAGCAATTTTCCAAGTTTTCTTTAAAATCGTAAATATCGTTCAGCACCGATAGCTACTATCAAGTAAAAACACTAGCTCAGTTGTCTTCACGATTAACAAAATCAATCCCTAAATAAAAAAAATAAAAAATCTATTATATAAAAATGAATCCCTATTTTCCTTTCACGGCATCACGCGTGAACGGCTGGACTGATTTCGTTATTTCTTTTTTTGATGTGTTTATTATTGTCAGGAGAAAGTTCTTATGAAAGAAAAAAATAAGAAAATTGCGCGGAATATTTGAAAACTTAAGAATACTTAACCACCATATTAAACGTGCATGTCACTGAACTCCTAAACGGGTGGACCGATTTTAATGTAATTTTTTGTGTGTCTTCAGGTGGATTCCAGAATGGTTTAGATTACAATTCTATCCGGTAGGTAGCGCTGTACTCGGGTTTTAGGATTTTATTTCCTTTTTAGGGCAGGACACCGTCTGTCGGGACCGCTAGTATTCTTATATTTATTAGATGTACACAATCTAACGCTAGGGCTGGTTTCACAAGTTTCAAATAAAATTTATATGACAGACAGTATTATACAGCTAACTTAGACAGTAATCATTGTATCAATTATTTGGGTACACCATGGCGAATGCAATGAAATGTAGGAGGAAAACAGATTAGAGTGTGACTTTTGTATTTACATTTGTGTGACGAGTAGCATTTATCAGCAAATGATGAAATTGATTCTTAATCTTAAAGGCTACTATGGCTGCACGCACATGTAACAATGCATATCATCGGGAATAGTGCAATACCGCGTAAGTGATAAAAAAGTCCAATTGAGATTGATTCTTACTACACTAAAGTTAGCATTGATAATACAAAACTTTTTTTATCACTTACGCGGTATTGCACTATCTCCGACGATATGTAAAACCAACAGCCTTGACTCTAATGTACTTTCCCTATTAACGCTCACCTCGGATAATGAAAGGCGCCGTGCCGCTCACCGATCGCCAATGCCCGACGTAATCTCGCCTTCGCCGTTTTGTGAGATTGTTTTCTGTTCGTACGGATTAACTTGAGTTTCCCGGTTTAGGGTGAAAACTTGAAATGTGACTGTTGTTTCGGGATATTTATATAAAGTATTAGATTTTGCCCGCGGCTCCGCCCGCGTCAAAAAGTTTTTCCCGGATAAAAGTCGCGCTTTTTATTTCCCGGGATAAAGTGTAGCCTATGTGTTAATCCAGGACATGGTCTACCTGTGTGGCAAATTTCATCGAAATCCGTTCAGAATATTTTGCGTTAAGAGTAACAAACATCCATACATTCTTACATACTTTCGCCTTTATAATATTAGTAGGATAAACGTACGTAATTTTATCATATCTTTACGATTGTGTCATCCGTGTTCAAATATAGTTAAGGCTCTTATTACACTGGCAAATTCCGAGCGAATTCACAGTGAGGCAAAAGCACGCTCACTTAGGATTCATCCAGTGTAATAAGATCTTTGACATTACCTGACCATTGATGAAAAAACCCGGCCTAAGTCTCAAACTCAGAGCGATGGTAACCACCTAGACGAAATCTATAAAAGAAATCTATTCAGTAAATAGTCAACTTCAAGAACAATTTTAATTGAACAGATTCAAATTGCAACTGGCAGATTGTTTCATTGTAGTTCGAATGGACGTAGGCGTCGGACTAAACTGTGACACGCGTAGGTAGTTATTGGAAACCAACCTTTCTATTTATATTCAATTAATCTATATATCTATGTCACTCAGACACTCACTCGGTCGCTCATCATGAAATCTCATAAACTACAAGTGCTAAGAGTCTCAAATTTAATGAAAGATATGTATTTTTGTATGTTTGTAACGAATAAACTCAAAAACTGGGCCTATTTGGAATATTCTTTCTCCAATATAAAGCTACATTATAAGCAGGTAACATAGGCTACTTTTAGTCCCGGGAAAATATAAAGTGACGCCTTTATCCCGGAAAAACCAATACACCCGGGCGGAGCCGCCAGCAAAAGTCTAGTTGCTTATAAGTCAATACTTAATATTTTGGGTTCTATTAAAAGACTCGTCATTCTTGTTGGTCGACATTATAAGTATTTGGACTACGTCAAAGTACGTTAAAAATAAAACTATTATTGCTATTTTTTGTTAATTTCATTCCAATTTTCACGCATAATCTATTGAAATATAAACGATTTTCATAATAAAATAAACTGAACAGTATGCAACAATAAACATTTCAATAATTCATATAATCCAATATACATAATCAGTAATTTATAAAAGCCGATTGCAACATTACTTAATTACACTTTCAATCTCATCTGAACATAAAACTAATTACAGACGGATATAACTGCCCACCATAACGTCTACCCTACAATTAAAATTTATAAATGAACCTATTGCAACCAAGTATTTCAGAGTAGCAAGATTAAAATATTATAAATCGTAGAATCTCTGTAACTAGTATATATTAAAGCTTCATGAATGCTAGAAAAAATCATAAGGCACTTAAATTTGAATACTGCTTATTACGAACTAGCATTTCCTCACAGTTTCCTCCATACGAAGTCGGTTTGTGACAACACATACATCACGCTTCTATCTCCAAAGGGATAGGTAGAGTGTCATGCCGTGCTCACAATACAACTACGCCATCAAGACAGTCAAAGGCGAAGTTTGTAACGATTGCTATAAAGTAGCTAATGTCCTTTCTTGTTTAATCCGTGCTAAATTGCATAAAAATCGGTTCATCGCTTTAGCCGAGAAAACGCAAATCATTGTTGGTATGAATAATGATTGGTCTTATTCATACTAAGAGACTTTAATTTATGTTCACGATATTCTGAAAATTTATTTTCTCATTGTATAAAATATACGAACAAACCCAAAAAGTCACGACCACCTGGCAGCCCTACATGGCATTTATAAAATTAATTGCCCGCCTGTCTAAAGGCAAAACATTATCCTAACATTTGAGATGTTTTTATTACTCCATGAAAATTAAATTAAAATAAAATGTATGACGTTAATATAATTGGGTGTACTAATAAAAGTCAACGCGATCTAAAGAACATTATTTTCTTCTAGAAATGTCGCAGTTTTTTAATAATATAATAATAATAATACCAGCCCTGTATTATTATACTGCCCACTGCTGAGCACGGGCCTCCTCTACTGAGGGCGTTTAGGCCTTAGTCCACCACCCTGGCCTAGTGCGGGTTGGTAGACTTCACATACCTTCGACATTCTTATAAGGATCTTCTTAGGTATGCAGGTTTCCTCACGATGTTTTCCTTCACCGTTAAAGCGAACGATAATTGATAAACAATACACACATAACTTCGAAAAGTCAGAGGTGTGTGCCTTGGGTTTCGAACCTCCGGATATTGTCTCGGCAGACCGTTCCATTCCCAACTAGGCTATCGTCGCATCAACAGTTTTTTTATTGTTTTTAAAATACTATTACCTCATTTGGAAGCTAGGAGTTTTTTTTTATGTTAAAGGGAGCAAACGAGCATACGGTTCACCTGATGGTGGGTAATCACCGCCGCCCATGAACATCTGCAATACCAGGGGGCATAGAGATACATTACCGGCCTTTTAGGTGGGAATACGCTCTTTTTTTGAAGGAAGTTTGGAAGACCCTGTTGTACAACCCACCTCCTTTCTTGAAAGCGTTAGATCGTACCAGACCTTTATTAATACAGGTATTCAAAAAGTATATTTCATTTTCATACTCATTATATTAAATTTCAACCCCAACCAATCTAAAATAGTGTCTAAAGTTATTCGTACCTCGGCGCGGCGAGCAGTGTAAGTCAAAATTGCCAATTTATCCGCCCGGGCTCGCTAGTGTCCAGCTAGGCTGAAGTAGATAATGTCTACCCCGGCCGAAATGCTCCCATAAATTGAGTTTAGCAACTATCGGCCTTTGTTGACTTTTTCGATTTTTTCACATGGAGGAATAGGAATGACTTTGTTATTGAATTTGACGAAGTTGCTTTCCTTTTTGATAACATGAATCTAATATAGGATTGTAAAAGTGAATAATATAGTACTGGAATGAATTGGACTTATTTGAATGTACACACTTGAGTTTGAATATTGAAATGTTAAAATTTGTAATGTAAAATTGTAGCCTATCGCCATATAGGGCATAAATACCAGACTCCGGGCAATATCACTTAGCCCGACCCGGGGATCGAACCCGCGACCTCAGCATTGCAGTTGTATTGTAATACAACTACGCCGTTGAGGCACTAAAAATACATAATAAGTTTTTTTTCTAACAAGTAGGTACAGTCAACAAAATAAGTAGCTGAACAAATTCAAAACTTCAAATCGCCTCTACACTTTGGTGTTCTTACCAATTTTTGTTTTCTCTTCACAAAAATAATACTGCCTCGGTGGCGTAGTTGTATTACAGTACGACTGTAAAGCTGAGGTCTCGCGTTCGATCCCCGGGTCGGGCAAAGTGGTATTGAGTTTTTCTATTCAGTATCAGCTCGGAGTCTGGAATTTGTGCCCGATATGGCGATAGGCTCGCCCCCTATCATATCATGGGAATAACGGCGAAAAGTGGGTGCACTAGTTGCGCCTCTGCCTACCCCTTCGGGGATAACAGGCGTGAGTGTATATGTATGTATGTATGTAAAAATAATAAAGGATTCCTTTACTCTACATTGACTTTACTCCACACAAAGAAATAAAGATGTTTCAATTAAAATTAACGTGTAGAGACAATTTTGAAGTTGTTGAGCTAGTTATCTGGCTGACTGTACATGCACACTTTACAACCTTGACACGTACTTACCTCAGATTGCCTTTATTTCGCCTCCAAGCGTCGGCTTAGATGTCAATACAGACAAAGAGTTATATTTGAATTTCACGCGAGAAATAGAAAAGGAGTGGAAATAAATTGTATATTGTTATCTCCTGGGGCGGTCTAATAAACCTATATTTAGCAGAAAACGTTTGTTTTACGAAAAAACGCCCATTTGACAATGATTTTATAAATAAAATCCTTTTTTTACATAACATTATTTGGCAACAATGTACCTTATAATTAAATACCTGACTTATACCTTTTACTCAGAGCGTCTTAATTAAGAATTTGACATTCAAAAAATGAATAATCAGTACCAATAAATTGTATTTTAAAATCTTGTCGAACTAAATTGACTAGTTAGAATTCTGCTCTATAGTAATTTCTTGATATAAGCTTGATTACGAAACATATGTTGAGGTCAGTCCACATGAGTGAGGACATGACTGAAGCCGTCCACTCAAATTGCTTAAGTGTCCAGCCATTATAAAGCAATCAGACATTGTGCTAAAACTAGCTCTAAATAATTTAAGATTTTATCACAGTTATGGAGAGATGTAACTTTAGCTATTTGAACTTTGCGAATATTTTAGTAGGTTCTTTTAGTATCAGATGAAGGTCTACCATAAATTTAATCTTTTACACCCAAAAATTCTGTTAAAGTATAACATATAATTATGTATTATCACACTTCAAGAATGATTTTCACAGAAGTTTCCCAATGAAATGATCTAGCACTAAATAAATGTGAGCAATAGCTCTCATGCCACGATTCTCTGCTGTTCCATGGAACATTACACGCCCCGTTGCAGCAGATAAAGCCAAGAATAAACAATGTCTATAATATTTCTAAGGAGGAACTGGTGCGTGCCGAAAATCTTGCACTAAATTTTGTATTTTTGAAGGCAAATGATTAAACGAGCATGCCGCTCGCCTAAAGCTGTGATTCCGCAGGACGCGGCAGACGGCAGACGGCACTATTATGCAGTATTAAATTGTATGAGACCGATTCCGCATACGACGGCAAATGACGCGCGGCAGGCGACGTCCTACATTTCATATAGCGTCTCTTGAAGCAGACAAATATGTAGTAACACTCTAAGAATTTAGAAGTTAACAAATCTAAGTGTAGAGTTGGCGAAGTAGGTATTTTCAAATTATATTTTACCCAAAATGTTCTTATCCTAACATACATTTAAAGCTGATAATGGTGTCTGTTTAACCCTCGGGACTACTATCATCCACAAACATGTATACCCTTCAATCCATACAGAATGCACCCGCATGGCAAACACGTCATACATATTTGTGGGAACACACGACACGTGCAACCTCGTGTGAACATCTCGCAGGAAGATGAATGTAGACCACAATTGTTTAGAACATAACAATGCACATGTTTTAGAGACAAAAGTAAGGAGTTTAATATTATGGTACGTTTAGATGCAAAGAAATATTAATTTATTGATTTGATGTACAGAATCGTCTAGAAGAACTTATCATAATATGTTATTTAAGCTTATAAGTTTCTAGAACTAGAACTATGAATTAAATGATTTTGTTATAGCGTTAAGTGTATCTACAATATTACAAATCAAAAAAAGAAACAATTATTACTTGCCGGTGATTCAAATTAAATTCATAGCTAACACTTGAATTTTAGAAACAATTTATCGACAATTATATTAAATATGAAACAAATGCGCTGTCTTGAAATGGAATATTAATGTATTATAATTTTACAAGTCACCATTCATATCTAATATCATTTATTTTCGGACAGGTTTCCTTTCTTTGTTCCCGCGCTCCCCAGCCAGTGAACAATATCTCATGTTATAATGTTCAATGAATATTCCGTCATATTTTCTTAGCACAATATCTTCTTCGCATTCATTGACTTAAAGGTATTGCAGATATAACTCTGGTTGGCTTTTTGGGAGATTATCTTTATTTGAAATTGTTGTTATTTTTATTTACTTATTAACATTTTAATAAAACGTATAATTTGCTATTTTTTATTATGTATGAAAAGATCTTTGATGTAATTAATAATGTAGTACCTAATTGCTAAAAATTACTTAATCAATTTAAGAATTCAAAAGTTTACTCAAAGTACCAAAGGCGTGTCCGTTCCTGTAAACCGAGAACATGAACCACTATTTATTATTGTTCAAAGCAAAACGTATACACAGTTTCTGAAGTTTAATTAACCCAATAGTTAAGATTGCAGAGGCATACAATTTCTCGGTGTAACAATAGTGTAATATGTATTAGCTGATAAGGTTCGCAGGTGAGTGCTGAAGCGCTACTTAAGAGCGAGGCGCGAAAGCCGTTACGATAAATAGCAACTGATAAATACCGGTAACCGCTCTCCGCTTTCTTGCCCAAGAAATAAATTTACTAAATCGCCTCTTTGCTTCAATAACGTGATAAGTCCGAGAAATCATATTTTATACTTTAAAATTAAAATGTCGTTTTCAACAGTTTTTATCCCAAAAATACGCTATTGATAAAAAAAAATATTTCGACCCAACTTGATTTTTGAAAAGGTAAAAAATTGTAGTCAAAATTTTTAATGTCAAGATACGTTTTTGAAGCGAAAGGCCTAATGTTTAATATAATTTTATTAGTGTCTGAACAAATTTAAAATTTCAATTCGCCTCTACGCGTTAAATTTAATTGAAATGATTATTTTTCTTTGTCTGAAATAAAGTTAATCCTTTTTATTTTATTTTCGTGAAGAGAAAACTATAATTGATAAGAAGACAAAAATGTAGAGGCGATTTATAGTTTTGAATTTGTGCAGCTACCTATATGGCTGACTGTACAAACACTCAATAACCCCTTTATCTCTGAAAGGGTAAGCAGAGGCACAACTAGTGCACTTAAGTTTCGCCGTGCGTAATCCATCCCATGACGTGATAGGAGGCGAGACTATCGACACAGCTAAACACTAGTATAGCTCATACTTGCATATAGTAAAAAATATGTTAATTCATATAAAACAGTCTTTAAAATGTTTTTTGTTTATTAAATTACGTAGAAACGAAAATAAATTCAAGCCCAGTGATTAATTTTCAGTTTATCCAAGTGAAATTCCCTCTGGCATATTTTTCACTTGACCAAGTAGATTTTTATGGCCAATAAATGTAGTGCAGCAGGCTATTGCTCATATTTTCTTGTTACAGCACTAAAATATCTTTACGTTTTTTTTATTTTACACTAGTTTTTGCCCGCGACTTCGTCCGCATAGAAGTCGAAAATGGTTCTAATTAGATTTTTATTGTTTTTTTATGGCATCACATTAGAAACCTGCATCAGTGGCGTAGTTGTATTACGGTATGACTACAATGCTGAGATCTCGGGTTCGATCCCCGGATCGGGCAAAGTGATATTGAGTTTTTCTATTCAGTATCAGCTCGGAGTCTGGAATTTGTGCCCGATGTGGCGATAGGCTCGCCCCCTATCACATCATGGGACGGAATAACGGCGAAAAGTGGGTGCACTAGTTGCGCCTCTGCCTACCCCTTCGGGGATAACAGGCGTGAGTGTGTGTGTGTGTGTGTGTGTGTGTGTGTATCACATTAGAAACCTCTAAAGTTATCAGTGTTTCCCTACTATATTATGCATGTATTATACATATAATCCTTCCTCTTGAATCACTTTATCTATTAAAAAACCGCATCAAAATCTGTTTCGTAGTGTTAAAGATCTAATGCATACATAGGGACAGACAGACGGGAAGCGACTTTGTTTTATACTATGTAGTGATTCTCGAAGCTTACTGCAAAAAAATATTTTCTAGTCTTTTTATTAACTACAAAACAAACTTTTTAAAGTAATGGCTACCAATTTCGAGCGAAAATTTTTATTTCCATTATTTACTTACAATTATGATACTTGAACTCACTTATTTACAAGAATTTCCCATAACATAATAGAAGTTTGCATCAATACCCACTGTTATTCAGTATAGAGATGTACTAGATATCTCTTAGTTAAGAGTTGTAGTATCTAACATTCAACACAGTATCATCTTAAATCCTCTGTAACACGATATTAATGACACTTCTCACAGTAAAGAGCAGTCGTACGACGCAGTAAAACGTATAAAAACCAAGCCCACAATCACTTAAAAATTCCATAACTATATTGCATTTGCAGTTCCATTACAATCACGTATTACAAACTATTATTGTTCAATAAATTGGAAAACGAACATCACTTTAAACAAAGCACGTACTGAATTCTTTGTTTAAAGATTTGCTGGTGCCAAATCATTAATTTAGTTTTGGACTAGATTTCTCGAAGATATTCTTTAGTGACATTACTCTAATTCCAACTTGCTTATTGTATCGAATTTTGAAAATTATATTTTGTAGATTTTTTTTTATCTTGCAAAGAATTTATACAGAATGCACTAAGTATAATTTAGTCAGAATATTATGGCAACGAAGGCTTGGCAAAAGAACTAAGTATTCTTACTAATCTGCAACCTCACCGACTATTATAACGACCTAAAGGAGACGTTACGTTCCTCGACGGTCACCAGAATTATGCCGGCCTGTCTTACACATACTGGCTGACTCTGAAACAACTCGTCAAAACGAGCTACAGCAATTTTCACCAGTTGTTTTTGCTGTCTAACAATGAGACGAGCATGCCGCTCGCTTGATGGTAAGCGATACGACCCTCGTCCTTCTGCGTGGGACTCCACCGCGCTCGTTACCCTGAGACATAAGATGTTAAGTTTCCTTATGCCTAGGTATACCGTAGTTTTTAACTCGATACCAAGTTGAATGCAAAATAACACTAGCTTCTCTTGCTAAGTGTTCTTTCTTTTCTTTTTTCTTCTGATGTAATCTCAGTCATATATTTTACACATTATTTCAAGCATGTTGCAAACACAATATGACTGATGAGATTTTTAGTATTGCATTGAATGACGAGACTAGCATGCTGTTCGGCTGATGGTAAGCGATACGACCACGCATAAACAGTAGCAACACCATCCAGCACCTTGAGTTACAAAGTACTGTGTGGCATTACACTGCGCTCGTCATCCTGAGACATAAGATGTTAAGTCTCATTATGTCCAGTAGTTACACCAGTAGTTATTAGTTCCAGTAGTTATTAACTTATTTGATTAATCTGAGAAATATAATTGTCGCTTCCAGTCAATACTATAGGAAAAACTAGTCTCGTGCGAGAAGGTGGCGTGACAAATACGTCGACTTTTAGAATTTGACTCGAGGAACGTTTAGCTCAGAAGATTAGATAATTATGCCACGATTGCTCTACGATTTACTATATATTGAGATACGGCTCGTAAACTGTTAATGGGTGTATTTGTTCTATAGTGTAAGTTTCTTCAGCCGTTTAGTACAGGCGATATATTTTTATATGTTGCTTCAAGACAAAGTCTAGGTCTTGGTAGGCAGTAAACGCGGTTGTGAGGAAATATGAAAAATCTTTACAAATAAATGCTCCCTAGTAACGTCATAATGAGAATGCAACATTAATTTCTGTGACAGTAGATATAAAAAAGTAAAAAACATGTTTAAAAAAGTAAAGGAGATGTCCGCTTTTTCTATGGATGCTGGGCTTCAAAATTCGACCAGGTTCAAACTTTAACGATATTAAAGTGCCAAAAATATGGATCTCGGATACATTAAAAAGTATTTTTAGACCCATTTATAAAAACGTTCATGTTAAGCCTAGTATCCAAATATATAAACTCTCTTGGTTAAAATTTTGGGCCCGTTTTTGGACATGTCCTTTCATTAATTACCAAAATAATTCTTTAGGAACATATTTATGAAAAGAAAAAGAAACTTGACGTATAAAATACAAAATCCGAAAAAAATATAATTGGTCAAACACGCGCATTCATTAGTAATTTATTCACTGTTATTGCGATAATATGGTGGTAGGACTCTCATAAGGAAGAGTCCGTCTGGGTGGGTACCACCGCAATGTTTATTTCTACCGCCAAGCAGCAGTGTGCATGCACTGTTGTGTTTCGGTTTGAAGGGCATTGTAGCCAGTGTAACTACAGGACATAATGAGACTTAACATCTTATGTCTCAGGATGACGAGCGCAGTGGAATGCCACACAGTACTTTATAAATCAAGGTTCTGGATGGTATTTCTACTGTTTATGGGTGGTCGTATCGCTTACCATCAGGCAAACGGCATGCTCGTCTCGTCATTCAATGCTATAAATAAATTAAAGAAAAATAATATAATAATATTGTTTTGACCTGGGTTTTGATGTTGGATATTGATACTGCATTACCTACTGTTGACCCTTGCTAGTTAATTTGGACTTCGTTTACGCACTGTATTGTGGATTTCGTGATATGCCGAACGCAAGCAACGAACTGTTACTATTTTCATTTTCATTGCAATAATCAGTTCATTGAAATATATTCCAGACTGCCTCGGTGGCGTAGTTGTATTATGGTACGACTGCAATATTGTGGTCTCGGGTTCGATTCCCGGGTCGGGCAAAGTCATATTTAGTTTTTCTATTCAGTATTAGCACGGAGTCTGAAATTTGTGCCCGATATGGCGATAGGCTCGCCCCCTATCACATCACGGGATGGAATAACGGCGAAAAGTGGGTGCATTAGTTTCGCCTCTGCCTACCCCTTCGGGGATAAAAGGCGTGAGTCTGTGACATATATTGAATCAGCTAGGTACCTCTTGCAATATTAGTTATAAATCTAAAGCATTTCATTATATTTTTTCGATAATTAATTGAGAATTCACCTCACTACTGTAATCTGTCAAAACGGCCATGATAGCGTATCAGTACTGTAATGAAAGTAATCATTTGGTTATTTTTTAATCGACCACCTGCCTTAGCCCTTCTAGTGGAACTGCTGTCTATTACAAAACTAGTGTAAATTAATCAAGCGTTGTACATTTTGTCCAGCACTAATAAAGAAAACCACGTGCCTTGACGGTTAACCACACAAAGCCTTGCAACAGTCTTCCTTGTAAGCACTGAACCGACACAAAAAACTGTGGTTTCTTGTAACTAGAAAAACATTTCTTATAGCATATTCACGAGAATATACCTGTGTGTGCATATCCATTGTTAGAATAACTTCATTCCAAGTTTCACTAATAGATCGTATCCATTAGAAGGTTGGGTTATTTATGGATAGTTGAATTAAACTACATTTCATTTTTGCGAGACTATGTGTAATAAATTTAAATATACTTTTATTTGGTGACCCGTCTGACTTTCCAGCGTCTGGGTAGGTACAAAACTTTGTCTATTTCTGCCACCGCATAGCATTATCCTTGAGTTCAAGGTTTTTGTAAATAGTATTCTTATTGAGCATTATGGTATCTATCAGCTAATTAGCTAAGGTATTCATCCTGTTAAGGTATTAATACTAACAGGATGATGAGCGTAGTGTGGTGCTAGAAAGTATTTCATAATTCAAAGGCGTAGTGGCAACAGATATTGTTCATAGGCAGAAATGGTGCTTCCTAAGCATAAAATTTGTCCCAAAAAAAGAAACTAAGTAAACATAAATAAGTTATATTTTGGAAATTTATTTATAGTCAGAATTACTCCTAAAGTATTTTTAAAAAAATATTTGCATTACGGATCACCCATCTACGCGAAAGAAAATTCACAAACATAAAGATAATAACGCCATTAGCAAGCATTCCTTCGACGTTTTCGAGACCGTTGGCATAAAGATAAAACCATTAGGACGGGGATCGGAGAATGCGCGATAGAGCAAACCAACAAATGCATTTTATCCAGGAGCTATGTTTTAATTTCTTTTAGCTTAATACTTACTGTAATTCATGAGTATTTAAGCTCTCCACTGTTAGAATAAGTGTTGAGAGTTAAGAAACATTAAAAGTATTTAGTACTAGGCTTTTGCCCGCTACTCCGCCCGTGTAAGTAGGTTTCCCCGGTATAAAAGTCCCGCTTTATATTTTCCCGGGATAAAAAGCAGTCTCTGTTACTCGCTGACAATGTGGCTTTATATGAGAAAAAAAGAAATAATATGGTCCAGTAGTTTTTGAATCTATCCATTACGAACAAATAAGCAATAAATCAAATCTTTCCTCTTTATAATATTAGTGTAGGTAATTAACCATTTAGAACAATTGTACAGTGTTTTGTTTGGGTTGTGTTATGATAGGTGCTATCGTAAATTCCATTTCAACTTTACTACTTTTAAGGTAAAAAATGTGAATAGCCGAGCTCCGGACCAGGGACATAAAAATACTTCTTTAGCGATCCCTCGACGCCACGACGCTTAGGTCAATATATTACTACAAACAAAAACACATTTATTTTTACTTTTTAAAGGTTTTTGTGTCGGGGTTATTTAATTATTATTTTTTTTTTATAAATCTGGTTATTGTTTTTCAAATCACAAAAAATGCTTTATCTTATGATTAAAATGTTTTTCTGTAAATTCTTATTTTGGCATTATAGTAGATGCAATGTCACTGCCTACCCCTACGTTGTATATGCATGATTTCATCGACTGGCGTTGTGCGTAATTTAGAACAAAAATATTTTTTAATTCGATGGTTACACCATTTTATACGCATCAAAGTTACCTTGATAGGTAATAGATAATGCCGTCCGCGATGACACTCCCTACCAATTTTTAAGCGAGGATTTTGTGGGTTAAAGGAACCTTAATTGTTAGTTGTAGTATGTGGATGCAGTCGTGGGTAATAAGTGTGTACTTACAGAACTAAGCTACAAGTGGAAGATTGTACACTGGGCTGTAGGCGATTAGGGAAATTAGTAAGTCGCGTCATCGTGAAAGCGTCGATAGCCTGGTTGGGAAAGGAACGAATGTCTGCAGGGTCAAAGCTCAAGAGCATGCTCTGATTTTTCTAAAAATGTATGTGTGTATTCTTTGAGAATTATTGCTCGCTTTAACGTTAAAGGATAAATATCGTAAGGAAACCTACATACCTGAGAAGTTTTCTAAAAGAATTTCAAAGGTATGAGAAGTCTGCCAACCCGCCGTAGGCCAGCGTGGTGGACTAAGGCCTTTAACATTCTCAGTTATAGAGGAGGCCCGTGCTCATCAGTGGGCAGTATAATACAGGGCGGTATGGTCATCGTGGAAGGATATGTTTTCGAAGTAAGCCGATGTATACCATATACTACCACCTTCCCCGTTGTTAGGTGTCTGTCTACACTCACAGATGTCACTGTTCATCGCATACGAAATTTTAATTCCATAACACTTTGCGAACACGCATGGGAGATAAAATGAAGGCCGCATATTCATTTTTCTATTTTAACATAAAAAAATTGTAGCAAATAACTGGAAATATAATAGTGGAAATTTATGTTTTTTTTAATGCATAATTATCAGTATCATTTTGCCCCACCCGGGAATCGAACCCGAGACCTCAGCATTGCAGTCGTACCGTAATACAACCACAGAGACAGTAATTATGAACCATATTATAAAAAAAACTGTCAGAGAAATAGAGCGGTGAGAACACCTTTCGTAACATTTACACCTTTCAAAGGTCGACGTCCGATAACTGGCAGTTGTTACCGGACTTGTTTGCCGTTTCTTATCACTACACGGATCGATACAGGATGTCAACTCTAATAATCGACAACGATATATCGGAAACGATGCGATACTGCTCCGAAAGTATCGCAAATACCCTACTCTAACAATTGTTCGGATCCTTTATCGTTTATCGTATACTACCAATATCTAAACGATCAACGAATGAACGAATCATTATTTGCCAATGTCGTCTCTAAAGCTACTCTAAATGGTAACCGTCAGTGACGAACATTTGATTTTGACATCGACTCAAACGTAATTTTTGCGATAATCGCAACGAGACCTCTTAGGACGTCGTCAGCATTATCGTTACGTGTTATATGTGTGATTTTGAGTAAATTCTCTCGAAATTTAGTGTACAATAAAACAATCTCAGATCATATACCCTGCAGCAACAATAATTATCACAATTGATGCTATTTGCTTTGGAACAATCATAAGATTTTCTTTAAAGTTCTCAGGGAAGAAAATGTAGCCTTCCATCAAAGAAGAAAGCAGCAAATAAGTTCATATCAGCAATTTTATTGTTTCAAATGTTAGTTACGTTTGCTGAGGATGTGTATTAATTAAAATGATTAAATTTTCTATAAGGTATAATACTTTGTAGTAAAGCAAGAATAAAAAAAGAAAAAAATAAAACAAGAATATAATTAACTGTTTATATTTTTTGTATTATTAGCTAAATAAGTAAAAATAAAAGTTAAATAAATAAAATTTATTGTTCCCTCTAAGGGATTAAAAAAGCTGTATTAGATTTATTACAATTCACTTATTGTTTTAGGACAACCAGTAGTAATTACATTAAAACTTATCTATCTATATTATGGTACAAAAAATTTACAATAATATGTTAAATGCTTAACCTATAAATGCCACAGTATGCATTGAAATGTAGAAAAAATATATCACATATATTGACAATTTTAAACTATAATACAAAATGTATATAAATTAAGAACACAAGTACTAATATACATAATTATAAATTTAACAGACCCAAAACCAACTTTTATTAATTTAGTATTATAGATTTCCAGATTCTCATTAATATAACATAATTCTATGCGAACTGTTTATTTCACTTTACACGTGGAATAATTGTTCTTGGACAGTGCTTCTTTGAACTTGAGTTGGCCGCAGTCCCATTAAGCTCCGGGTAGGACCTAAACAATATAATTCAGTATTGTAATTAAAATATGTATATATGAGAGACAATATAATATGTAAAATTATCTTCAATTTATGTGACTACACTCTCATGTGTTTCATTGTTGTAACGCCAGGCCAGGCATCTTTAAGGGTTTAGAATACCCAGTTGTCCTCTATGTGATTCAAACCACCATTATATTCTATATGGTCTTTGCGGACAGCTAATTATATTGCAAGATATTTCTTGTCAGTCTACATTCGAATTTAATTTAATTTGCACAACATGGAAATAAAAGTAATGTATCAATAAAACATTAATTACCTTTAGCCTCAACTTTATTCTGCCATCCAAACAGTTCAAAAGCTAACCAACTTCCTCCCACAACCACTGTGCTTGAGCATTCCCGTCAATTATCCAAAGTATACCTTTTGCTATGTCTTTATGCTCGTGAAGGAAATTCAATGAGACATATAATTGGTTGGTACTGCATGATTAAGACACATACTAAAAACATAAAATATGTATGAGAAAAAAATCCCATCATGCTATAATAAATTGTAGGAAACTTTGCAATTTCCTAATGTTAAATATATGAAACGTACCGTAACTGTTCTTTTTCTCCTTCTTTGGTTACTGGCGACATGCATGATTATGAAGCTATTCCGCCAATATCACGTTGTTGTTGTTGTTGCAGATTGCAAAGTTTGTTGAATGTTTTTACATTGGAGACTTTGGTTGGTGGGAGAAGACAAACGAAGGCGATTGACTCTTGTTGTATGAGATGTTATATTGATTTACTAATCCTCTTTTTTCAACTGGCGTAATGAGTTGATGTTTTAACAATGTTAGTAGTCTACAAAAACACAAGAATAATTATTTTTACATGTATATGATAGTCACATAAAACAACACAATCAAACAAATTGATACTTATGATACCGTAAATTGTTGTATTTCGATTTTTGAATAAAGATATTGTTTACTAGTTTGATGATTTGATATTTATTAACTCTTGTCAACTTCACAGCGTATTTGCCAGTGACTCCATAAAGGATATTTTTTATTTTTGTAAGTTTTGCACAATATCATTCACTCCGATTAACGAAATAAAAGACATAAACTTAGTCTATAGTTACGATAAACCATAAAGAATCCGTACATTTGTTAGAGTAGGCTGTTTGCGATACTTTCGGAGCAGTGTAGTATCGTTTTTGACACAGATAACTATATATTACAGTGTTGCCAGATGTTTGACGGTTGAAGTCGCCGAAAATTTATTGTGAAGTAGCCCAAAAGTCGCCTCTTTGTATATGGAGAGGTGAAAGAGCAAAAAAAAAACCTCCCCAATTTCTAATTCATACTGGTCCATCGTGGCGAAAATTCGAAGTAGCCTAAAGTCGCCCACTTGTGTGGGGACGCGGAGAGCAAAAAAAAATAAGGTCCTCATTTTTCAATGATTGTGTGTAAGGGGGTACCCTCAAAGCTATATAAATATCCTCAAATTCGCCAAAAACAATGCATAAAACACGAACTTTCCGAAGTAGCCTAAATTGGCGACTAATCACGATTCGCGTAGCCTAAACGGCGACCAGTCGCCATTCGCAATTTTTGGTCGCCCCAACACTCTTTAAGATAGCCAAAATGGCGAAAAGTCGCCTAATCTGGCAGGACTGGACTGACTATAACAAGTTTGTCTTTTTTTATTTATTTGAATATTACGGCTCTGGACACTAGTCCATTGAGCCCGTCTTTCATAAATTTTTATCCTTAGTCCTAACTTTTAAGTCCTAACTACTATGTCGAAGTAAAGCAGTGGCTACCTTACCAAGACAGTATCGAAGAGTTTTGGAAGCAACACAAATAAATACTTGATTATCACAGTTATTTCAATTCACTTCATTTGAGCCCTTTAATAGACCTATATTGGATAATATACCACCATAATTATGCAATATAACACTAAGTATTACCAAAATAATGAATTAAAACAAGAGCACCTCATGACACTTCCAAGTTCCCGCCAAAACTCCCAAGTTTGTCATAACTGAATAATAGTCAGAGACAGATAGGACACTGGGGTTGGGCAAAAAGTTTGGCACTATCTCCGTACGGCGCTAGTGTCGCAGATGTAGGCACCTATAGGTGTTTGTACCAACTACTATTATTTTTGTTAATTCTTATTTAGGGAGTTTGGTCCAAAATGAAACAAAGATTAATAATTATTTATTTGTATTCCTCAACTTGTGTGATTTAAAAAAAAAAAGAAAGAAAGAAAGAAAAGTAATTTATTAGTCACGGACAGACATGCATAGGACAAACAAGCCCAAAAAAAATAAATAAAAAGAATAACATCCCAAAAAACTTGAGAAGTGTCAAGGGACACCCGGATGATTTACATTTATTATATGCCATTATTGGAGGACCGCTCATTTTTAATACATACTTTTCTTCAATATCCCCCCTTAATATTTTGTTAATTATATTACTTCAATTGTATATGTGTAATCTTAAAATTAGTTTAAAAAAAATCACAGACATTTGTCTTATGTATTGCGCAACCCAGCCAGTTCAAATTAAATGTTAATATTTCTTTTTTTAATTGTTTGCCAAACTCGTTTTGCTATCAACCGCTCTTTGGATAAACCACTGAGCTTTATGTTAGTGGTTATTAGAAAAGAAAGCCACAAGAGTCTCAAATTGTCGTCCTTTAAAAATTTAAAATTTAATAAACTCACGCCTATTATCCCCGAAGGGGTAGGCAGAGGTGCAACTAGTGCACCCACGTTTCGCCGTTATTCCGTCCCATGATGTGATAGGGGGCGAGCCTATCGCCATATCGGGCACAAATTCCAGACTCCGAGCTGATACTGAATAGAAAAACTCAATATCACTTTTGCCCGACCCGGGGATCGAACCCGAGACCTCAGCTTTGCAGTCGTACTGTAATACAACTACGCCACCGAGGCAGTCCTTCGGCAGACAAAAAAGACGATGAGTGCGATTAGTGGAAAGGCAGTTTCCAACACAGCATTTTTTTTAGTAATTCATGTCGTAAACGATAGTCCGTTGGTACGTGATTAATTACGGAACGATTTGGTATGATTTGTAACTCAACTCAAGCTAGATAGCGAGGAATACACAAATAAACACCGGCACTTTCGCTGAAAAAGCCACGCAGTAACTGACAGTCTAACAGCACAGATAACTTTAAATTAGTCAGAAAAACGTTATCCAAGATGGCGGTCCGAACGATACTAGCGCCATGTGGAAGTCGTGGAACTACAGTGTCATAGACCTGGTTTTTTATATATAGTTGTCGATTACGCGAGTTGCCCTTAGGCTTAGGCTACCTCGGAAAGTTTGTATTATAAACATTGTTTTCGTCGAATTAGAGGATATTTTAAACTTTGAGAGTACAAAACATGTACTCAGATCACCTTACACACGATAATTGTAAAATTGAGGAGCTTTTTTTTTAGCTCTTCGCATCCCCACGCAATTGGACGACTTTAGGCTACTGCCAATTTTTGGCAAGTTGGGCCAGCATTCACTTGGGAGTTTTGGCGGGAACTTGGAAGTGTCATGAGATGCTCTTGTTTTAATTCATTATTTTGGTAATACTTAGTGTTATATTGCATAATTATGGTGGTATATTATCCAATATAGTTCTATTAAAGGGTTCAAATGAAGTGAGTTGAAATAACTGTGATAATCAAGTGTTTATTTTTGTCGCTTCCAAAACTCTTCGATAATGTCTTGGTAAGGTAGCCACTGCTTTACTTCGACATAGTAGTTAGGACTTAAGAGTTAGGACTAAGGATAAAAATTTATGAAAGACGGGCTCAATGGACTAGTATCCAGAGCCGTAATATTTAAATAAATAATAAAAAAAGACAAACTTGTTATAGTCACAGATAGGCGGAGTTTTGGCGGGAACGTGGAAGCGTCATGAGGTGCTCTACTTTCAATTCATTATTTTGGTGATATTTGGTGTTATATTGCATAATTGTAGTGGTATATTATCCAATATAGTTCTATTAAAGTGCTCAAATGAAGTGAATTGAAATAACTGTGCCAATCAAGTGCTTTCTCGTTACCGCCAAAACTTCATGATAAAGTCTTGGTTAGTCACTGCTTTACTACGACATAGTACGTAGGAAAAAAAAAAGCTAACGAAAAATATCACTTAAGACGAGACTGTATGGGCTTGAACCCTTTGCCTTCCCTACAATGGAAAATTATTAAAAAAAACACACACACACAGAGAGGCATACCACATACTCATAGTTGGGTAGGACACGGCACAAAAAAAAGAGTTTGTAAGACTAGCCTCTTTTCCTTAGCCAGTACAATGTCCCACTTCAAATGAGGCGAGGCGTAATGAAGCTCGGTGATACATTTGAAGTAACGAGTACAAATATGACATATTTTCATTGAAAAATAACGTACTATTGTAATTTTTAGCATGCCTTTCGCCCCCTCTCTGTCCCCGTCTTATAGTTTTTCTGAGATAGATAGTGCGTACCACGAATTCGCGACTACCGCGACATGAAATTTGAAGTAGTACAATAAAAAATGTTGAGCTGCTCTTACATTTTGGCGTCATGTACGGGACAAATGTACTGCCTCTTGTATGTCCTACCCAACACTAAATTAGTTGGCAGACAGCGCCAAAGAGAATATAAAAACTATGTTGGAGACAGCGCGTATATTTCAATGTTTCTTGAAATTATAATATATTTAAACGACGGGTAATAGCAAGTATTTTTGAGTCGATGTCAAAATCAAATGTTCGTCACTGACAGTTGCCATTTAGAGTAGGCTTACAGACGACATTGGCAAATATGTTTCGTTCGTTCGTTGATCGTTTAGATAGTAAAAACGATGTAACTGAGAGTAGGCTTCGACACGACAAAAGTCGCGATATATCGAATATCGTTTTTGGGAGTAGACACCCAGACGCGGAAACCGCTTCGTTATTAAGAGTTGCGACTTGCATAGTCTGAATAATTAGACGTGGTTGCGACAGATTCGATTGGCTGTTCTCCCGTGTGGTTAATCAAAATTAGAATTACATTTATGTATTTAAATTAAATGAAAGTGTCCGACTGTAGTTTTTGAAATGGAACCTTTTTCCAGTTGCTATTTATATGGAAGCAGAACCATGCGGAAAAATGTTTAAAACATAAGTCGTATATTTTTTTGCTTAAATTAATCCCCTAAACGTTTGATTGTGTGTTAATAGAGACGTAAGCTAGAGTTAGTTTAGAAACTAATTAAATGTCAAAGAAGAAAAGTAATATTTAAATATACATAACTTTTCTCCCTAACTCCTATCTATTGCGAGCGAGCAGGTCTTTCAATAACGTTATAACACTCTTGGATATAGATTTATTTAATACCTCCTCGATAAAAATGAAGCAACTACTTGCAGATTATTTTTTCAAAAACTAATAATCTAACTTCTATTTAATTGCTTATCGACCGCAGTATTTTTCATTTCACATTGTGTAATTTAGTAGTGGAAACTTGTAATTGGCCCTCCTTGAGTGTATCCTTTACTATGAATTGTACTAGCTGTAAGTTTCCCAATAATAATTAAAATAAAATAAAACACTTGTAGACACACATAAAAAATCAAAAATACCTTATTAAAACAGCATTATTTCTATCCTCCATGATTTTGCCTGTACCAAATTGTAATAGACGCAATACATATAATATAATTGGTCACAAATGTCACATGTTGCTAATTGCCTTTTTATAATAGCTAAATATAATTTGCCCAAATGTTGTTCCAATTCGGGCCATATGTCTAGTGTTTATCTCGCTTCTAAATCAGGTCAAGTGCGCATATAAATGGGCCATATTATAATGACATATTTATACAGACTTTTTTTTTTTTGTATGGCCATCTTCGGCTCATTAGGGACGGCTGCGGGCTTCCTCCGACTCACGTCTAAGTTGTCGTCCGCAACCGCCCCTGCGCGTACCGCTGTTGCGGTCCTTTTCCTGTTGCGGGGGCTCAGAAGCCCCCGAAACACCGTACCGTGTCCGCCTTATGGTGTCCGAGGCAGCGTGAGACACGCTGCCTCGGACATGTCCATCACGGGGGTCACAGAAGTTGGCTAGACTAATGGGTGGGCGGCACGTCCCGCCCACCCGTGACCCCCGGAGGCCCCTATTAGTCGCCTTTTACGACAGGCAGGATACCGTGGTGGAATTCTCCAAACGCCCCCAATCCACAGGGCGGGAGACGTCGGTCAGTCGTCCACCCGACGCCTCCTACGTCTCGTATTTATACAGACTTGCTCAATTCACTTAATATGATTAGACACTTCAAAAACTTCCCGTCAATTTCGGGAACAGTCCTTTCTGAAATGATTTTTATAAAATATTGTAGCCAAATTATAATGGAGATCTAAAATACCACAAAACATCAGACTACTCACTACTGCCATTCTTAAGTTGTAATAAGAACATGAGATATAATTTATTGTAAAAAAATCAACAAAGCTCAAAAACTTGAATATTAAAACAGTTATGATATAATTTCTGTCAACGAACGCATAAAATATTGAATGACGCCCGCGCATGTCCCCTAAAAAATATACAAAACCGTTCATAATACTTGAACAAGTCCACAATTATTGCTCCGAAAAGCATTACTGACGTATTTATCGATCGTAAATATGTATAAAATCCTATAGTCCCGGATATGGAACGATTTACATTTTAATAATAATATCGAAATCACGTCTAATACTCGATCATTTACTGGATTCAACGTTCAAGGTTTAATAAGATTTTTAGGCGGGAAACAGATCAGCTTGTGTTGAAATAAAAAAAAAATCTGCCATAATTTTAGTAATAGGGCAAAACGTCTGTCAAAATAGCATATAGTAATATGAACTTTTAGTGAAATGGAGTGTCATTTCAGCCTTAAACAACTGTTGAAGCAAGTCTCCATAATAATCTAATTACCCCTTTCTAGCCGATTTCGGCCACGGCGGCCAATCTCAACGGAGATCAGCCAGGTACGCAGGAGATATTATAGTCCACAAGTGTGTGCGCAATACACAGGTGCACTCGCTATTCCTTCACTCTCATAGTCCGGTGAGACGGCAATCCGACATGACCGGAGAGAGATCAGGCGCAGGACCAACGGCTTTACGTGCGATCCCAGGCCCGGAGGTATGCCACCGCCAGCTTCCTGACTCCGAGCTGCCATTAGTCATTTTTAAGATGGATACACCCAGTCACAATGTTTTTGGCTCGATCCGGGATTCGAACCCAGGATCTTAGGAAGCTAATCGTACTCGAAACGCGTAGGTACGCAATACAACTACGCCACCGAGGCAGTCAGTCTCCATAGTGCTTAAGAAACATCAATGAGCTGCAATAATTTTATAAAGCAATACTTACTGGTGGTAGGACTCTTATATGTAAGGGCCCGTCTGGGTGGGTACCACCGCAATGTTTATTTCTAACGCCAAGCAGCAGTGTGCATGCACTGTTATGTTACGGTTTGAAGGACATTGTAGCCAGTGTTACTACTGGACATAATGAGACTTAACATCTTATGTCTCAGGATGACGAGTGCAGAAAATTATGAGTGGTCGTATCGCTTACCATCAGGCGAACGGCATGCTCGTCTCGTCATTCGGTGCCATAAAAAAAAACAACTTTAATGTACCACCCACGTTTCCCTACACAATTACCACATTGCCTTTGTTAATACATACATCTTTAAAGTATGAACTACGCATATTACCCATTCCAGTAGTTTGTACACAGCCTTATAAATCAATAAACAGCATGATATATGAGTAATAACTTTATTCTGTCCCCACCCGTATTGGTAGACCGACGACAAACGAATGTTTTTCCTTATTACACGCTTGAAAAACTTTATAAATATTTATCTGATCGAAAATTGGGTGTCAATGAGAGCCAAGATAATAAAATAGGGATTACGTAAGGAAAGTATAGTATGCATATGAACTGCTAATATAATAAGATTTGGAGTCACCGTAATTACTTTCTAATGATAGGCTACTTTGAACACGGAAACGGAGTTTCTCGCAGGTGTACCCACGTGCAGAAGTAAGAGATATAGTAAGTAATTAACAAAACCACTTTTAGATAGTCGAGCGACATCCTTCCTTGGCCGGCATTATATTTTGCCTTCCTTGTACAGTCAGCCACAAAAGTAGCTAAAGATATTCAAACTGCAAACCACGTATACAACTTGATATTGACTTAATTTTCTTTTCTTTGTGTGGAGTATAGTAAACGGAAATAAAATCTATACTAATATTATAAAGTTGAAGAGTTTGTTTGTTTGAACGCGCTAATCTCAGGAACTACTGAACCGATTTTGAAAATTCTTTCACTAATAGGAAGCTACATAACTCCTGAGTGCTATAGGCTACTTTTTATCCCGGGAAAATATTTTTGTCCCGGAAAAACTTTTTCACGCGGGCGGAGCCGCGAGCACTACTAGTAAAAAATAAAAGACAATAAAAATGTACAGGAGATTTGAAGTTCTAAATTTTTTCAGCTACCTATGTTACTGACTGTACATAACTTTAGGTATAGTGTACTTACTTTGCCATTGACTATAAAAATAGGAAATTATAAATTAACTCCCAAATAGGTCATTAATAGCCTGCATAAAACAACTCTATAAAGAACAAGGAACAACCGTAATTAGAAACAGTTCAGATAAGAACATGCCATTTACTGATCTTGGCTAGAGTTGCCACTTCCTGAAGCAAAACCGAAATATTTCAGAATTTAATAACTATAATCGTAAAAAATCCGGTTTAATTTGATGCACTAGTACACGTAGTTCTGCCCCTGAGTAATCGTATATTTACAACGTATTATCCACCTACTAACTATAATTCTAGTATATAGATTAAGTGTGACGGCCGGGACAGACTAAACCGACGCGACACGTCCCTGTGTACCGGGACTGACAACCTTAATCTTAGCTAACGCAGCTCCGTAACTAAATGAAATATTCAATGTAGACACGCGATGATTTCCGATACATAGTTTATGAATGAGATCGGATTTCTGTCGAGTAAGTTTGCCACTCGGGAAGACGAGTTAACAAATTGCTCGCCCCTATATTGGTACGCGAGTTAGGAATACGAAATTAGTTTCTTCGCTCGGCTAAAAGATAGCTTTTAAGCTATAACTTTTGCCATATTTTTCTTTGCCACTTCGATATAGAGGTACGATTTATGTATGATGTATTGACATGGGAGACTAATGGATGTTTAGAAGTGATTTAAGTACTACCGTTTCTAATATTTATTAAAACGTATAATTTAGTATCTAACAGTGTTATTACTAAAAAGTTAAACACGCGATGATGATTGTCTACAAAGTTTGACGCACACTGATAGGACCATGACAGGCACATAGAGGGTTTAGACGGGTGTTTAGAATTAGACACTGTATAGCTGTAATAACACTGTAAAAGTTATCAAAATCTAGAGTACTGAAAAATGTTCACGCAATATTTGGGCAGTTAAGACTCATCTATACCACACAACACATAAGGCAACCAATATAAACCCCAACGCCCACAGTAGCTTTTGACTTGACTGTAGATAAAATTACCAATTTCACCGTCATCAATCAATTCTGAGCCAAGGCCGAGTGCTGACGAGACAAAACGGCTGTCCGCCCCGCGCCCGCGCCCGCCTCCGCTTCACCACCCGCTGCCACCCACGCGTGAGCTAATGACTTGAAGCCGTTTATTGCGTTTGATAGCTTGATAGATGTGTTAATGTGATAACGGCGGTGGATGTCTCACGTATGTCTTTGTGGAGTAGTGATTATACGAAAATTCAATAGGGTAGTTTCCTATGTTCTATTTTGTACATCATTTTGTACGTAACAAAAAATATTACGATAAAGAAATTCTTTTGTGAAATTAGCATCAAAATTGGTTGAAAGATAAAGCAGTTTATATTTGAAATGTTATTATCGTGAGCAAAAGTGGGGTGATGGGGATATCGCACCATCTCTTTCGCACGCACGCAGCGTTATGGCCGGTGATATTCAGTGAAGTCACAGTGTAATATTACTGTTATTTGACAACTACCACTTCTACCAAATTTCAAAGCTTTATAACTTACTTATTATTGCGCCAATTTTGAAAATTATTTTATCAATAAATTTTGAATGGAGTATATTTTTGATAATTTACACACACTCTCTCCGATTATCCACGAAGGGTAGGCAGTGGCGCAACTAGTGCACTCACTTTTCGCCGTGCCTATTCCGTCCCATCATAAGGAGCGAGCCTATCACCATATTGGGAAAAATTCCAAACTCCAGACCCATACTGGGAAAACCAAAATCACTTTTGCCGACCCGGGGATAGAAACCGAGACCTCAGCACTGCAGTACCAACTACGCCACCGAGGCACTCATAACATCACTCCCATACTAATAACTCCTAATACAGTAAAGCCAGTACAAATCCTCCGAGTTGATGTTACGCCATGTCCTACTTACAGCGTCTTAACTAATCAACCGTATCCAATTGAGCCCATCAGCTAAATTGCTCTTAATACTTGGATTGCTCATGGCCGAAATGCGATGCGAAAATTTTTAATTGTTCATCAGGAAGAGGCCGTTGAACGCTAAATGTACTTGCCTTATGATTCACGTATTTAAATGGATATTTTAAACAGGCCGGCAATATTGCGTTGACTGGCGCGGAGTCAATCTCTCCTCAGTCAACTCTTTATTTGGAACTACTTCACGTTGCCAAGGACGTATAAAAATACTGTTTTTGAAGTTATACTTCTTTAGGCGCGTTATGAAAAAATTATGAGAGTGAAATTTTAAGATGCGCGCGCATCATGTAACACAAAAAGTCACAGGTTATGCGCACGCATCACTGGAGGTTCTTAATATCATCACTTTATTCTATCAGGAACTTTATTTTATCAGGAACTTTACCTTAGAGGATAGGGTACGGCTTCTAGTGTGGCCGGTCTACTGTACTGTGTACCTGCCACCCCTACACCCCCTTGACCTCCCTGACCCTGCAAACCAAATTTGAACCCCCAACCCAATTTGACCCCCTTGACGCCCAAACCCATTTTGACCCCTCGTGACCCCCCAAATCCATTTTGACTCCCCAACCCATATCTTGCCCCCCCCCCTCCAACCTTTTTGATCCCCGTGACCCTCAAACCCATTTTGACACTCCTTGACCTCCTACCCAATTGGGCCCCCCTTGACCCCCAATCCCATTTTGACCCCTTTAACCGCCAACCCAATTTCGACCTTTGACCCCCCTAGTTTAACATAATTAATACTAAATATTATTAAATTATTTAATGATGCTTGAATGATGCATGAAGAAATATAGCTTCTCAAGCGCGTACATAAGTACAGGAACCCTTTTTTTTCAGTAAGAATGGACTGGCGAACCGCGACTCGGTGTTACTGGGTTGATGCAGTACAGTGTACTGAGCACGAATTTACGCGTTTTGTATGGTAAGTAATCGTATCGAGTATGTTAACGCATTAGACGATATCATAGGTCAATAAAGAGACGCGTGCTGACATTTTTCCATACATTTTGACACGTGTTTGTCTATGGTTTCTCGATTTATAGTTCGAAGTTTACACGAGCCCAATGTTGACGCTGTCGTATTTTAGTCCCAAATACGCACACCGGGACGCTGTTAAAATTCCATACAAAAATGTACGTAGTCGAAACCATTACGTTAACTGTAAAGTTAACCTTAAGCTTAAACTAGTGCTAAGGCCACTATTCCTGTCGCAATTTCCGGTAACCTAACTTGCTTCGCTGTTAAATTTCCAGCGGGTGAAACCATTTCTGTAGACAGTTATTATTTAATGATAGACAAGACAAGCAAGCTTCTCGTTTGATGATGAGGAACAACTGCTCAGAAAAAGCAACACACCAATTTAGGTGGTAGGTCTAGAGTACCTACACGATAGTCTGGCTGCCTATTATAGCTACCTAATATGTCGGAAAATAAATTCTTTGTTTCGGGAATAAATACCCGTTGAAGCAATTTTTCAAGGCATGTCAGAAACAATATAGGTAAGTGGCTATATCAATAAATCTAAAAAAGCCTATTAGTTACATAGCCCTAATGGATAGTGGCGTAAACTAGGGCTATATAGGTACGAAGGACCTCCAGGGAGAATAAAAGTATTATTAATCATTTGTTATAGACAAAGGGGAAGGTGGAGTGGATTCGTACATTTTTTACATTTCACTTGATATAATTTTTCCTAAAAGGGGTACGACATTTGATTTGGTGTCGCAATGTGTATTTCTACCGCCAAGCAGCAGTGTGCATGCACTGTTGTGTTTCGATATATGAAGGGCATTGTAGCCAGTGTAACTACAGGACATAATGAGACTTAACACCTTTTGCCTCTGGATGACGAGCGCAGTGGAATGCCACACAGTACTTTGTAACTCGAGGTGCAGGATGGTGTTTCTATTGTTTGTGGGAGGTCGTATCGCTTACCATCAGGCGAACGGCATGCTCGTCTCGTCATTCGATGCAATAAAATTAAATTAAAAAATGTGTATTTTGTCCCAGGAGAGCTCTGTAGACACCCACCGCGGAAAACATCAACCCACATTTATTTATTTAGTTGAAAAAAAAAACGCTTTTCCTACACAATATTATTTTATTTTTGCGCATTGCTTCGATCTCCTTAAGAGCCGCCTCTTTGTGACAGAGGTGCTTATAAGCAATATTATAAGCTACGTAAATAAAAGTAACTCGTGCCAGGGTCATAAAGTTTTAAAGATCTGCAACACCCATACAACACCAGACAAATTATAATTAATGCGCTGTCAACCTTATAGAAAGGGAATAGGGAGTCTTTTTAAAAAACAAATACCTCTCGTTCATTCATATTAAGTTCATCACGTCTCTATTATACCCGTCATTAGATGCACCTAAGATACAGTCAGCCATAAGTAGATAAACAAATGCAAAACTTAACTATCGCATGTACGCTTATGTCCTTCCCATTTTTTATTTCCTTCACAATTATAAAAAAGGATTTAATTTACTCAAAATAAATAAAAAAATATCGATTTGAATTTTTTCATTAGTTTAGCTACTTATGTTACTGACTGTACCTAGTTCTTTGCCATACCAAAGCACAAATATCAACTTGAGGCCGTATCAATCATAATTATTATAATATTAAATACAACACATTATATTTAAAAAATAAATTTTCATACAGAACTGTAATTAAACGCAGACCACCGCGGAGAAAAAAATGACGAAATCCCCGCCCACGATTATGCGTCTCACGTTTCTCTTAAAAGCTTGTCTCATGCTCTTTGGGTGACCGTAATGCGACTTAAATGCGGTGTATGTTACATACTAAACGACTCAATCGTAAAATATTCATAAATGTATTGTAATAAGAGTCTTGTTCTTTTGTTTGTTTTCTTAATCGCGAAGAGAAATAATATAATCCATGGCATCCTACATAGAGTAGTTACTAAGCAAATACGTGGAACATAATTCCTGCTAGTTCTTGTCCAGTGACTGAAATACGATCGTCAAATTGAATATACTTGTAATATATATACACATCATTACGCCTTTTTCCTTTTTCAGGGGCATACAGAAGTGTATCACACCCACATTTCGCCTGCTATGTCAAGTTCCATGCTAAGTGGGCCTATTGCCATTTATCGGGCACGTTTCCAAAGTACCAACACACACACACACACACACACACACACACACACACACTCGCGCCTTTTCATCCCCAAAGGGGTAGGCAGGTCGCAACTAGTGCACCCACTTTTCGCCGTTATTCCGTCCCATGATGTGATAGGGGGCGAGCCTATCGCCATATCGGGCACAAATTCCAGACTGCGAGCTGATACTGAATACAAAAACTAAACATCTACTGACATTGAGTAGAAGAACCCAATATCACGTAACGAATATTATTATACTTTTTTTTTTTTTTTTTACTCGTATGTGAACTTAATCATACCAAAACTCACACTCCCCCGTGCATGCAATGTGCTTACAAAAGGGTTACAATGTTTTTTCTTTACATAATATGTAGATTAACTTCGAACGCGCTTAAAAAGGAGTACGAAGTTTTCTCTTTAAGTTCAATACTTACTGTAAAAAAATAACGATCAACAAAAGATTCCAATCAATAATAAAAGCAAAAAATAGACTGTTACGTCACTATGCTTCAACCAACAGCCATCCATATTTTGGACGCCAATTCCACTATAACTGATTACCTACTCAAAGTTTAGCGTGAACTAACAGGAGCCAATATTTTCGTTCAAAATTTGGATTTTCATATTTCGATGCATACGCGATAAATTGACTTGAAATAATGAATGAATGAAATCCTCCTAGCCAGTTTCGGCCACGGCGGCCAATCTCAACGGAGATCAGCCAGGTACGCAGGAGATATTATAGTGCACAAGTGTGTGCGCAATACACAGGTGCACTCGCTATTCCTTCACTCTCATAGTCCGGAGAGACGGCAAGCCGACATGACCGGAGAGAGATCAGACGCAGGACCAACGGCTTTACGTGCTTTCCGAGGCACGGGGGTATCACACCGCCAACTTCCTGACTCCGAGCTGCGACTGAGAAATTTTTTTTTAAGATGGAAAAACCCAGTCACAATATTTTTTGGCTCGACCCGGGAATCAAACCCAGGACCTCAGCGCGCAAATCGTACTCGTAAACCGTACGCAATACGACTACGCCACCGAGGCAGTCTTGAAATAAAATGTGTAAACCACTCCCGGTAAGCATAATGCATGTTATGTAATGTTTGATTTATTACATCAATGCCGGTTTTTTTTTTTTGTTATTTAAGAAAGACCATATCTTCCCTGATTTTCATTCAGGGGCTGCGTTACAATTGCATATTGATTGTTAAAATAATACGTTTTTTAAAATAATATTAAAATAATGTTAAAATAATTCCCAAGTATCTAAGTCGAGACCAACCTTTCACGATTTAAACATCTTAAATTAGTTGGGAAATAACATTGAATTAATTTCCACAGATATAAATGCTCACGCCTTTGTATCTGCAGGATAAGTGGAAATACAAGTAGTGTACTTTTCGCCATCATCATCATCATCATCAGCCTTTATCAGTCCACTGCTGGACATAGGCCTCCCCTAATGAGCGCCATAGCGCCCTGTCTTCAGCTTGCCGCATCCAGCATCTGCCTGCAGTCTTTCGCAGATCGTCATCCCACCTGGCCGGAGGGCGTCCTACACTACGTTTGCCCAGTCGCGGTCTCCACTCAAGAACACGTTTACCCCAGCGGTTGTCGGTTCTTCGCGGTTCTTTTTTGTTTGTACTTTTAGCCATGGTTTTACGTAAATGATGATTGATGGGGTTGATGCTCGATTGGTCCACCGGATGCTATTTTCAATCCTGGGCAAGCAACGAGCGTTCTCTTGAATCGGTTACGCAAGAATTTTTATAAACCCGACTGTGAAGTATCTAGAACCTCTGTTTAGTGCAAAAGTACACTGCCACTAAGAGTATAATAATATAACTTTAATTTATTCAATCTGATCGTTGGATAAATCAATTATGAATGGAATTTCTTAAGCACTAGTAATAAACATAAAGTCATCTATCATATTAAATTCTTGGAATAAAAAAAAACAAGCTAAACACCTAATTATAATTT
The DNA here is from genome assembly GCA_949316025.1 of Lapara coniferarum. Lineage (NCBI taxonomy): Eukaryota > Metazoa > Arthropoda > Insecta > Lepidoptera > Sphingidae > Lapara > Lapara coniferarum. The sequence continues at coordinate 39,289,937 of OX438919.1, read as the reverse complement.
GCAAAAAAAATATGTAAGGAAAACATATGAATTTTTTCTACAATTTAATTAATCCAGATCACAGTTTTGTCCTTCCAAAGCAATATATTCTAATTAACGTCAAGTTATATCTGCATTTTTATTGGCCTTATCAGAATCACCAACCATTAATTTAATTAAAGCATTCTTGCCGACGCAGCCATAGATTCCGATACCTCCTAAAACATTTTTAAAATATTTGATCCTTTTTTGTTTTATTTATGGAGCCGTTCGGATTGCGGACGGAATTTTAATTGAAGCGGAATAAATGATTAAGGTTATTTTTAATTTACAACAATATAATTCGCTTATCCCCGTTTCAAGTATAGGCAGAGATATCGTCATACCTTCATTTCGCCAGATATGTCAGATCATCTCATGTAAGACAGAGCAAGCCTTATAACATTACCCAGATACAATTCTATACTCCCGACTGGTACTGAGAAGAAAAACCCAATATCTCTTACCCAACCTGAGACCTCGTCACAGTTGTAGATGCTAGCCAAGCTAAGTAAACACACGAACAAAGATACGAAAACAATATTAAATTTAAAAGCATCTACTTCAAAAAGTTTGTTTACCGTGCATAATCTTTACATATTATAAGTTTTTTTTTAATAAAACAAAGTCCCCCAGCCGTGTCTTCTGTCCGTCCGAACGCAATAAACTCATCAACTACTAAACGGATTTCGATGAAATTTGGAACGAAGATTGTTTAAGATCCTGAAAGACATAGGACTCTTCGTCCCGGGGAAAATGTAAAGCGAGACTTTTATCCCGGAAAATCTTTCCCGCGGCCGAAACCGCGAGCAAAAGCTACTGAAATCATAACTTAAATAACATGGAAAGCAATACATATTAAATTTCCGGAGGGTTTGAATAATTTCTTATAAACCCATTATATGTAAAGCCAAATATTTTTTTCTGTGGTATTTGAAGCCAGAATTATGTTTAGTTATTTCTAAATTCTTTTGAAATAAAATATTGTTAGGATAAAACGTTTTATGATGGTATTTGTGATATCAAACTAGTAGTGCAAGTGACAGGTGGGTGTATAAAAAACCTTTTTAACAAAAAAATTAAACCGTCGAAAACACTGGAAAGCAAAATACTATAAACATTTTCTATTTAACTTTAATAACTAATATATACGTATATTTGGAGTCTATGCCTAATTTACATTGAACATTGACATTTTTTAGCTGGAAATTTAAATTGTGTGTATCTATATAATATATAAAATATAGGACCAGACTGGATGAGAACGGCAAGCGACAGGAATTTGTGGAAGGAGTTAGGGGAGGCCTACGCCTCAGAGGCGACTACTGAAGTACATAGGTAATAAAATAAGTTTGTTTTCTTTTCTTACTATGTTTAAGTTAGGGTATAGAGAATAAGGTATATAGTAGTGTGTCAAACTAAACACTTGTGTAATATGTATAGCAGTATCAATAAAAGGCTTTTTATTTTTATTTTATTTTATTTTATTTTATTTAATTTTATATATAATATATAAAATACATGCTTATTAATATACAACTCAGCATTAAAATCTGTGAATAAACGATAAATCACCCCTTTCTCCAACTCTTAGGGTAATTGTTTTTCCAACTTACCAACTTCGAGGTATATATACCCTATCCAATAAAAAAATTATTATTAACATCGGGATACTCTGTAAAAAGTTTTGCGTGGTCGTAGATAAAAAAAATATATACATTGAATTGAAAACCTTCCTCCATTTTTTTCGTCGGTTGAAAAGGGTAGTATTTACCTACTGTCCCACTGCTGGGCACGGGCCTCCTCTATTACTGAGAGGGTGCCGAATCGATGTGCAGTCTCATTCGCGCTAGACTTCGGTCTCAGTCTTGGCTCAGTCGTAGTGTCCTATATCTTTGTGAAAGCGTTGCTGTAAAATCAGTGGTAGATAAACTCATTTGCAAAAAAAACGGGCACCTAAGCAATGAACCATTTCAAATGTTACTATTGGTTTGTTTGATAATTATAGGTAGTTTTACTTTCACAATTTTGTAAATTATTAAGCAAATAATCGTTTTCGTCAGTATTATCATAAAATTTTGATAAAATTTATGGGTTTTAATGCTAAAGTTCACTAGTAGTGTATGCTCGCTAGTAGTGCATATGCTCGTGAAGTAAAAGTTAACAAAGATTTTTGTTTGTTTTTTCTTTAATAAAGTAAAAGCAGATAAATGTTTAGTATCAAGTGTGACCCCCTCTAGCTGAAATCACAGCTTGAATTCGTCTGGGTATGCTAGCGAGGATATCCCGGATACTTGTTTGCGGAATACGTTCCCACTCCGCGGTAATCACATTCTTCAGCTCTCTGATGGTTTGCGGAGCCGGTTGTACTGATCTCACGCGTCGTTTCAGAACGTCCCAGACATGCTCTATAGGATTGAGGTCGGGACTTCGAGCTGGCCAATCCAAACGACGAATGCCGACCTCTTGCACATACGCTTCCAGATCGCCAGACCGGTGGGCGCGAGCGTTGTCGTCCATAAAAATTGAGTCTTCGCCTAAAGCGGCCAATGCGGGTTGTGCATGAGGAATAAGAACTTCCGTTATGTATCGATGTCCAGTCAGTGAGCCGTTTTCAATGAAGACTAACTCTGTACGATCCATTGAATTTATTTCTGCCCAAAACATAACAGAGCCCCCACCATAAGGTGTGATTTCTTCAAAACAAGCCTCTGCAAAGCGTTCTCCTCATCTTTGTAGCACTCGCCGACGTCGATCTTCACCGAACAGAGATATCCTGGCTTCATCGGAGAACAATACCCTATTCCAGTCTTCTTGAGTCCATGACTCACAATTTCGAGCAAACCTAAGCCTGGCAACTCTGTGCTCACGGAGTAACTTAGGGCCGCGGGCCGGGCGATGACTGCGTATATTGGCCGCGAGCAGCCTCCTCCTGACCGTCCATAGACTAATATGCACATTTCTTACTTCTTCGAGGTTGTTCTTAAGGTCCACATACGAAGACTTGCGATTTCTCAATGCGCGACTCACAAGAAAACGATCATCCCATGGTTGGGTACATGGTTTTCTTCCAGAACCAGGCCTTCTTTCGACGGAACCGGTGTCTTGATACCGCTGCTAGGTCCTTTGAACCGTCGAGCGACTCACACTTAGCCTCTGAGCCACGAAGCATTGGCTGCAGCCCTCTTCGAGCAGCGCAATAATTTTTGTAGCTTTTACTACTTTCTCTAACATTATTGAGACAGCTAAACAGCAATAAATGAAGCTTTGACAATTAAGAATATGAAATAAATTCATAAAAATTGACTAAAAGTTATGAAAACCGATATTATCTTATGGAACTTCGCACCAAAAATGTAGGATAAAAAATGGTTTTCTGTAAAAACGAGCATCAAATGAAAATTTTAATTTAGAACGTACTGTTTTAAACACCACGGCATTTTTAAAACCGGTCAGTAACATGTACAAGTGATTGAAATCATTTTGGTACCGTATTTTTAAAAAAAAGAATTAAAATCCAAACCGCCCGTTTTTTTTTGCAAATGAGTGTATTTTTTATTCAAATCAAAATCGCTTCAGTTTCTAACAACATAATAATATATTCATACTAATATTTTGACACGGTTGATTAGATTTATTTATAAATAGGATTATGCAAATGCATTGATTGATGACGTTGATATGGTTTTCTATAAATCAATGATTGCCGACAATCAATGTATGCTATAAAATAAATTAAATTCGTTTGAATAACTATACTCAAGGCGACTACTGGAAGCTATTAAAAATATTGTATGTACACAGTCTGCCTCAGGTGTGGTTAAGGTTCAAATATTGTAAGATTGTTAGCGAATTACGCGTCATTGATATCTTGAGAATATACTTTGATTCTAAGCCGTAGTCTGAAGTTCTACTAGGCGGCAATTTTTGGCGTGACAACAGACAATTTTTTTTACCTTTTTTTTTTTATTTGGAGAACTTACAGCTAAGCTAACATAACAAAGCGTAAAATAAAATAGAATAGACTTAAGAAGGCCAATTACAAGTTTTCACAGATAGGTTGATATTTAAATAGGTGATAAGTCGGTTAAAGCTATACAATACAATACCAAACCAAAATAGTTTGGGAAAGCTAGAGTAATGCCGGTCTGTCTACCTGGCTATCAATCAACTGAACGAAACATGCCACTAAAACGGGTATTTCATCATGTGTAGTGGTCACTAACCATTGCACCATAAAATATGTCAGGTATATTTCTAGTGCCAATAAAGTATAGCCGAAAATCAATCATAGAGCTCTTAGCGAATAGAAGTTATCAACAAAAAAAAAAACACTAGACTAATATGAACAATTTATTACTGTGAAGAACTTAATTTTCATATTTAATGTTTCTGCGAAACAAGCTGTGGCAGAGGGTTTTCAAAAGCTATAAATACGTCACACAAATGAAACGAAAAAAGGGTTTCTTATGCACTTTAATACATTGACATGACGTGTGAAAGACACTCTTTGGTAAAGCATGACGAATAACCAGTACGAACAAAAATAATCTAGTATTTGATATTCACAAGTAGTGTATGCAATTTAGTACCAATAGGGTAATTGACTACTTTTTTTAAATATTTTCTTAAAAATGTATGAAATCCAATAACTAACGGAAAAGAAAAAATCAAAATTGGCGCAGTAAAGTGTAAATTATAAAGCTAAAAAATTTGGTGGAAGGGCTAGTTGTCAAATGACAATAATATTACACTGTGACGTCACTGCGAATCGCCGGCCATAAAGCTGCGTGCGTGCGAAAGAGATAGTGCTATATCCCTACCATGCCCCCACTTTCGCTCATAACAATATTTCATGTTTGAATAACTGCTTTATTTTTCAACCAATTTTGATGCTGATTTCACAGAATAATTTCTTTTTCGTATTATTTTCTGTTACATTTTACAAAATCAAATATAGGAAACTTCCGCATTGAGATAATTTCATGGCATGAGTTTTTGAACATCGTTGGGGTCTGGACGAAGGCTAAGTTATTTTAATTTTCCTAGTGGCGGCCTACTGGTCGAAATCCGACCGCAATTCATGAATTTTATTTTTCTGTACCACTTCTATAGTAAAAATATAATTATGCCTAATACCACTCTTCTCCATGCTAGACATGGGCGCCGCCTAGGAAAAAGCCGGCGGCGGCGTGCTGGTAATTTTTGGTCGGCGGCGGCGTAACGCCGGCGGCGTGGATTTTTTTAATGAATATTGAATATATGTATAGGCCATATATAAATTCCTCAGTTACATGTTCGTAGGTAGTTGGAAGCACTAGCCTATTAACTTATCGGTATAAAAATCCCTTCAGGACCCATTCTCCATCCACCCTGTAGATTGGGGGCGTTTGGAGAATTCCACCACGGTATCCCCTACCTGTCGTAAAAGACTATTAGTCAATAGAGGCCACCGGGGGTCCCAGGCGGACGGCAGGGGGCTGTCCGTCTTTAGCTTTGTGTTTTTTAGCACATTGTTGCAATCCCTGTGATGGACGGCAGCGTGGCAGGTAGGACTCACGTTGCCGTTGACGCAGAGGGCGCCCTTTGGTGCGCGGGAGCGTCTGATCCTAACACACAGCAGACGGGCTGCGCTAGGCGGCACCGCGCAGGGGCGGTTGCGGACGACAACTTAGACACTTCCGTCAGAGGAAGCCCGCGGCCGTCCCTATACGCCGAAGATGGCCACAGCGGAGTTTTGGTTTGTATGCCGTGTGTTGTACATACGTTGGGCGGTCAACTAATGGTTTCATCTCTCCGGGCGGCTCAACGTCGGGTCGTAAGGCACGGTGAACCCAGCTTAACCGCTCAGTCGCCCCCCTTGAAGGATTGGCGGTAGTAAGAAGTCACTTTCTCCGCGAAAAATAATAACAAAAAAGACAAATGCTCCATGGCACTCGCGAGTCTTTATCTTGTTTCGCGGAGAAGGTGAAATGACCATTAATGCCCTTTGGTGCCACCATCCCGTTATCAAAAATGACTGCGCGGTTATATCATTATCACCGCTTTTACGACCTAGCGTTACGCCACTTATAGAGATGGAAGAATCGGGCGACACACCAAGCTGGACCAAGTCTTTTAGTCTGAAAACTAGTAGTGACGGCGTTAGGCGTCGGCGACCGCCGACGCCCTCGCGCTTAAGGGGCCTTACAAAAAAAATTATTTAATATTACTTTTTGACAGTGGCGGCCTTAGCCAACGCAGGGCTCCGGGGGCAGATGATTGCACGTGGCCTTTTTCTTTGTGCCCTTTGTCAACCGAGGGTTCAGCCGCCGTTAGGCCTGGGCGAGAGAAAAGTGGAAAATAAAAGGGGCCTCACAAAGCTGATGTCGCCGACGTCCACGTTTGGTCTAGCGCTGCCATTGTAAACTACCACGGCATACTAAATGTATACTAAAGCACTTTGTTGCGTCGGGGACGGCTTTATGATCTCATGGTCATGTGCGCCTAATCATTTTATCCGCAAATCTCCAACGAAAGGACGGGTAATATTCAGTTCTCCACCTCATGCCTCAAATTTTTCTACTTCTGGCGGGAGGTGTCCGACTTTTCGTGTTCCCGCACCATCTCTTTTCATAAGAGGTCTACCTTCGTACTCGTAAGCCATCAAAAATTAAGATCTCTTGCTGTCGTCTTGGTTAGTAACACAGCGACAGCGAGAGGCGTCGCGTCGTCCATTAAATGGCACGAAATCGCTATGCTCTCAATTAAGGTTAGCTAAAACTCCGATAAATGTTAGGTTATATATTGGACCGTATATTGCAACCTCAAAGGCCGAGTGGACGGTTATTCGGGAGACCCCAAGATCGCCCGATAGCCCCTATTAGTCGGCTGTTATAACAGACCAGGGATGCTGTAGTGGACTTCCCTAAACGCCCCCAATTCACAGGTCAGGACCAGGAATCTCTAACGTCTCTGATGGCAGAGGGATTGGCCCGCTATCGATCTCTCGTAGCACTCTCTTTCTGATGGAGGACTGCTCCGAAAAAGTTAGCCACCACAATCTAGAATCTCCGCCTGTTGACCATGGACTAGTAAAAACGATCACATGCACCTGACCGTAAGACACCTACGATCTGCCACAGATACTCTCTGGAACAATGTTCTCCGATGAGTACATTTTCAGTTGATAGTCGGACCATAGTTGCTTCACGCCTTGGTGAAATCAGGTTGGACTACTAAAACATTTGGGCACCGAGGACGGGGTTTCCAGCCTGACACCACATCCTTCATGGCAACTCCGCCGAAAGGTGCCCGCTTGGCCTCTATTTAGGAGCCGGACGCTGCTCGTGTGTGGAAGCTCCCTCGAGCCAGTGGAAGGTGGCCGTAGGGCTTTGGGGTCCAGATCCTAGGTCGGTATCTAACCAACAAGTAAGTCACGTACAAGATCATGTGGTACGCCCTTATTATCTGCTGCGGATTCCACTGGAGAGCATTGCAGAGAGATTCGGAGGTCCAAGGTTTCGGCCGAAAAGGTACTGCTGTAAAAGACCATGGACCACATAACTCCGTGGTAAGTTAAGTTATAAGTTTAGCTAGCGATGCTAGGACCTTTTAGGTTAGACAGTTTGAAAGAGCGCAGCCGCGTATGGGCGCGTGAGCACAGAGGCCGTAGCCAAGATGCCTTTTATAATCGTTAACGCTAATAGTCGTTTTTCTGTTATTAACTTTAAAAAACCCAAGTCGGCCAATAACTATGAAAAAAGTTTTGAAGAAAAATGTTTTTTTTATTCCAAATCCACGCCGGCGCGGCGCATATGTCTACATCGAACTAAATATGACATTTGAGACCCAATCATTCATAAAATTTTTCAATAAAAATTAAAAGTATTCACAAAATCCACGCCGTCCAAGTTAGGCGGCGGCGGCGGCGGCGCGCGGGTCTACTCCATGCATGCAATGTGCTTAAAATGGGTTTTAGTTTTTTCTTCGCGTAATATATGTATAAACTACAGATTAATTTCTTTAGACACAAGATAAAACTTGCCAGGACTACACGTTGCAAATAATACTAATTACGAACGACCGCAGACCACTAACATGAGCTGGAATGTGTTTGCATGTGTGCGTTATCCTTAACACATACGGAGATTATATCAATTACATATCTATGACTAAATTGATAAAGATTATTGACTCATGTGGTGCTTGATTATTGAATAAATGGCGTCGGAACTAGTAAGGAGTTAGGTAGAGACCCAAACATAAATTTAATATGTTTAAGACCAGTTTCACCAGTATCTGATAAACTTCCAGATAATTATCTGACATATAACGCTATCTAACAAATAAATCCGACTCATTACTTATGACCTTTTCTGTCAGATATATTATTGAGACCTGTAAAATCAACAATTGTAGTTGATAAAATTCGAATCGGCCTTTAAGAATGTGTAATGTTTTACAATTGATTTGCAAATCACGATAATTTATTGCTTTAAAAAATGGATCGCCTAATACGTACGAAAGCCTATAATAATATCAAATCTATATTAACGTTATACAACTGTTCGTCCTCTGGAACTACCAATTCTTTTGCAAATTTAAATTTAATAAACTCACGCCTATTATCCCCGAAGGGGTAGGCAGAGGTGCAACTAGTGCACCCACGTTTCGCCGTTATTCCGTCCCATGATGTGATAGGGGGCGAGCCTATCGCCATATCGGGCACAAATTCCAGACTCCGAGCTGATACTGAATAGAAAAACTCAATATCACTTACTAACTTTTGCAAATGAAACTACAATATTCTTTAAATACTTTTTTTATTCCGAATACGAACTTTTACGTGGGAGAACAGGCGATCAAAAACTTGTACATTTTTATAAGACTTTCTACGCGGCATCAGAATTATTTAACATTGTAAAATTCAAGAGATGATGAATGAACAAGGCCTAAGATTTTGAGTTTTATTTTAGCACTTATATAATTTTTCTGTAAGTATTAAAACCGGTTAAATACCGGGGCAGACTCAAAACTGTCCAAATTATCTCCCATCATGCAAATAAACGTTTGTTTATTTACCAAGATGCAATCTTCATCTATGCTTATATTATAAAGAGGAAATGTTTTTGAGTTTGTTTGTACGTTTTAGGAAGTAATCTCTGGAACTACTGAATCGATTTTGAAAATTCTTTTACTATTAGGAAGATACGTTACTGTTTTTATTGCTACTAAACGACGAGACGAGCATGCTGCTCGTCTGATAGTGAGCCATACTACCGCCCACGAACAGTAGCAACACCACACATAACTTTTAAGTACAAAATACTTCGTGGCACTCCACTGCACTCTTCACCCTGAGACATAAGATGTTAACTCTCATAACACCCAGTAATTACGCTGACTACAATGTCCTTCAAACCGGAACATAGCAGTGCTTGCACACTGGTGCTTGGTGGTAAAAATAGACATTGCAGTGGTACACACCTAGACGGCCTCTCGCATACGAGACACCTACCACGGATGAAGTGGTGTAGAGTACTTTTATCCCGGGACTTTTATCGCGGAAAAACTAATACGCGGGCGGAACCGCGGGCAAAAGTTATTTGTAAGTACGCAATATATTAATCTTAAATTGCGAAGAACTATTTGTCAAGTCCGGAGACCAATGTACATCCATCTATATAAGGAACAAAGAGTACGTTTGTATCTACTTATAGAAACCGGTGACACCGGTTGAGAGAAACATTATCTAGTAAGAAATCGTTGGTGTGTACGCAAAAAAGAGCGAATAATATTACGACCTGGGCGATACAGAAATACAATGAATGAATAACTCAATATGCAATGGATAATATGAATTGTACCTACATGACTGAACCGTGACCCAATTATTTTTGTAGTGCACTCTCGCTTGCCAGATTAAGTTTGTACGACGTCATTCGACTGAATGTCTTGCCTGACATAATTAGAAAAAAAATAAGTGATTAGCAAGGGATGCGAAACAGTCATCAGTCGACCTTAGTCAATACATTATTATCATTACGTGTTGTAATCAGTATACCCTATCCAATAAAAAATAGTAAAATTAGGCTGCATAGTAAAAAGTTATGCGTCGTCATATATAAAAAAAATATATACAGGTTGACTTAAGAAACTCCTTCGTTTTTTTTTCGTCGATTAAAAATGCAGCTCTATAATACTTGCGAAATGTCAGTTACGATGTTCTTTCTGAAAAGTGTCGAATCCGTAATGCGATTATTAAATTAATTTGATAATCTTATTCTGAAATAAGATCCATCACTACGCGGGCTGGTTTCAAAACAAGGGTTCGGAGAATGCTCCTTGATAGTTTGGCAGAATCTTCTCAACAGGGCAGCTAGTATTATATATTTAATATATGTATGTATGTATATGATATCTATATTTATGTTAGGTACCGCTATACTTTGTTTTCTTTTATCCGCTATACGTGGTTTTCCGTAACTTGCTCTTTGCACAATTTGCTAAAAATTTTATTATAAGTACTCTTTGTTTGGGAAACGCCAAACTGACGGATAGGGCTTGAGGTGTTGCCAGAGGAAATCAACCAACGACCTTTGCAGTACTTTTCCGTAGTATTATAATGCTCTTTGACTATTGAAAAATCTTTGTATATTGTTTTGTGGTGTTGTTATAGATAATATGTTTTACTTTTACTTGTTTTTTTTTTTTTCTTTGTTTATGTTTATTTTATTTTATTTTTTTATTTTTTTTCATTTATTGTTTAAGTATGTCACAAAGAGTTTTTTTGTCTTCCGTGACACGCACTACAAACGGCTCAATGGAAGACCAGCGTTGGCTGTATTGCCAACTTTTTTGCTGAGTTGAGCCTGTTTGCAACAAACATATTATGTAGTTTTAAGTGTTTTATGTTTTAGTTGTGTGTGCGTTTGTTGCATGTTTTATGTTTTAGTTGTGTGTGCGTTTGTTGCAAATAAAGTTTCTTTCTTTCTTTCTTTCTGTCTTTTTCTTTTTCATTTGTTATTTTATAATATTATGTATGTATCATGTTTATATATATTATTAGTCTTTATTATATTAATGTTTTGTCCACTACTTTCTCACGTTGTGTACACCTACCTTGTTTTGTCTCTGCACCACCCAAAGGTTGACTGGTAGAAAATGCCTTCGGCATTAAGTCCGCCTTTATACTCATTGTATATAAAGTGTTAATAAATAAATAAATTATGGCGAAATGAAACTACACCTTCGTTTACAATTAGTTACATTAGATGATGTTGCCACAGAAAGTCACTTAACATTTCTGAAAGCGTCTAGAGATCTGTGTGTAAATAGCAACGGTCTTAATATAATTATAGATCGAAGCCAGAAGAGCAGGTGTGCCGGACCAAACCGCTTATTAGTGCAAGCTACTTTGTCCGTCTGGATATTATAAAAATATAGACTCATATTACAGAGCAAAAAGGAATATGTACACTGAGTCTACATTATGTTCCATCTATATTCTTGCAATTATAGTAAGTATTTATTACGTAGGTACTGCTATACTGAACAGTTAAATATCGAAAACGGTTTTTATTTAAATGAATTGAATTGTAACGGACATTATATTAGTTTGATAGAACTGTATTATTTGTATATTATATTATACTAGCTCTTGCCCGCGGCTCCGCCCGCTTTAAAAAGTTTTTCCGGTATAAAAGTCCCGCTGTATATTTTCCCGGGATAAAAAGTAGCCTATGTGTTAATCTAAGACATGATTTACCCGTGTGCCAAATTTCATCGAAATCCATTCAGTAGTTTTTGCGTGAAAGAGTAACAAACATCCATACATCCAAACATCCATACATTCTTACAAACTTTCGCCTTTATAATATTAGTAGGATTATATTATATTGTTTTAAGCAGTCAAGGCACTTTATGCTTTTCTTTATTTGTTAGAAGTAAATGCAGAAAATGTCGAATTTAGATGCTTTGGCACATTTGACCATTTGACCATGTCCTAGATAAACACTATGTACTTTTTATTTCGAAAATGTAAAGTTCTGAAATTTCTGATTAAACGCTAATGTACAATATAAAGCGACCAAATACAATAGTCAATCTCCGGAATAATTGGTAAACAGAGAAGTGCACCAAGCATTACCTGTCTTATACGTGAACTGACGAATATTATTATGATTTAAGTACTTGAACATTTGGAAATTCTTACACCTTTATACTGCAAAATGTCTATAGCGGGTGAAACTGTGAAACATCTAGTTTATATGTTATTATACAGTTCATATTAATTAGACTAACACAGTTGTACAAAGGGTCTCTGTCTCATCACTGTATACAGTAAGTGTTTGAAAGTACAACGGCGCTTATAGTCGGGCACATCTGGCGTTGTCTGGACTCAGGAGTCTTCCCACGATCATTGAACTTTTTCTACAACACCCTTTTAGTTTTAGATAGCGGTGGCTTGATGGTTTACATACACTAAATATTTAATTGATAGGTTGGTGTCATGGAAATTCTGAAATTTATGGTGATAGTATAGGGTAGTTGACTCCTTTTTTAATTTAAAATACCATTATGAAAAATATATGCTATCCAAAATCAAATGGAAAAGTATTTTCAAAATTGGTGCAATAGTAAGTTATAAAGCTTTGAAATTTGGTGGAAAGGGTAGCTGTCAAATAACTGCAATACTAGGCTGTGACGTCACCAAGCGCCGTTGGTCATAACGCTGCCTGCGTGCGAAAGAGATAGCGCGATATCCCCGCCACGCCCCCACTTTTGCTCACAATAATATTTCAAAATTGAATAACTGTTTTATTTATCAATCGATTTTGATGCTGATTTCACAGAAGAATTTCTTTTTTGTATTATTTTCTGTTACATCTAAAATAATGTACAAAGTCAAACGTAATAAGCTACCCTATTCTAGATTTTATTATAATTTATACTGCAAATATATTTAGCTAGTTCAAAAATTACAGCATTTCAAAATTTCAAAATCGATATTAAAAATATTTTAGAAGAAGAAATACATTCGTAATCCAATATCGTGAAAATAACCATCATCTGGAATAACCATGAATCTTCCACTCCGTAGAAAGTATGAACATACAGCATTGCTACTGAATATAATTAAAATACATAAATACTACTACTTCCTCGGTAGCGTTGTATTACGGTGCGACTGCAATGCTGAGGTCTCTGGTTCGATCCCCGGGTCAATCAAAGTGATATTGGGTTTTTCTACTCAGTATCAGCCCGGAGTCTGAAATTTGTGCCCGATATGGCGATAGGCTAGTTTCCCATCACATCATGGGACGGAATACGCACGGCGAAAAGTGCACTAATTGCGCCTCTGTCTATCCCTTCAGGGAAAAAGGGCGTGAATGTGTGTTTTAACAAAACAAAAATCGAACACTCCTATTGCTAACTCCTTGAGCATTGTTCAATCATAACAAGGTTTTACAAATAAAATCTTAATATTAAGGTCATTTTATACCACAAACTACGAAAATAATAACAAAATTGCGTCGGAACTAACATAATCGTTGAAAGCCATTGTAGCGTTAGAGCGGGCAAATTAACCGTTATCAATTCAAGGTTTGTGTCGGCTGGAGCTTCTGTTTGCTCCCCTTTATATACCGGTGTGTAAGGGATAACCCGGTTTAGGTGATACGCAAACACACACTTGCGTAATGATATTTAGGGTAAAGATAGAAAAGAAGGGTCACTTTATTACATTATTTTACTATTTTTGTTATGAATGTATTTTTTCTGACGCTATTTGCCAGAATGGGTTTCTTAGCGTCATCCGAAGATTCTATTTGCCTTCTAGTGACTGGTACGTCAGGAGTCAGGACTAACCCGTTATAGATGATACTTACGCAAACATACACACGTAGGAAATTATATTGGGTAAAAGTAGTACAGAAGGGTCAATACTAATTTTATTTACTACTAGCTTTTGCCCGCGGCTCCGCCCGCGTTAAAAAGTTTCTCCGGGATAAAAGTCCCGCTTTATATTTTCCCGGGATAAAAAGTAGCCTATGTGTTAATCCAGGACATGATCTACCCGTGTGCCAAATTTCATCGAAATCCGTTCAGTAGTTTTTGCGTGAAAGAGGAACAAACATCCTTACATCCAAACATCCAAACATCCAAACATCTAAACATCCAAACATCCATACATTCTTACAAACTTTCGCCTTTATAATATTAGTAGGAAGTAGGATACTTAGGAGTTTTCTTATCGATTTGGCTAGATCTTAAAAAGCTATCTGGCGTCCCTCACGCCAGATAGCTGGCCAGTAATAACTAGGATCAATCGTTTCTGCCACATGTTTAAAAGAGTGTGTTGCGATCACTCAAAGTGGATTTAAATGGTCTGCACTTACCCAGGAAAAACATTTTTTTAACGCAACTAAATCAGACTCCAATTTTGACAGAGTCCAATAAGATCCACTTATACAGGCTCACATTCCTTTATTAATACAATAAAAATAATTTAAGTGTGGTACGTTAGCAAAGAAATCTACATCGTGCCAATTGCTTGTCTAATGAATTGAATAGTACGTAGATGTACTCTAAATTCCAATATTAATAGGAACAGCCCGCCAATATTGGTTACATTATCATCTGAGAATACTCCCCGGTCTCAGGTTTATTTAAAGGCGAGCTATACAAAAGCAATATCTAGCTGGAATATTAAACGCAAACTACATCATTTATCGTCTAATTGTATTAAATGAGAATAATTAATAAAGCACTTCAACGTGGACGTATTTTTTATCAGTGCCCTATAAGCTCCACATAAAAGATATAATTATAAACAAGAGAGAGAGAGAGAGACCTTTTATCCCCAAGGGAGTAGGCAGTGGTGCAACTAGTGCCTACTTTACCGTGTGCACCCATAGCACACATACACACACACACACGCTCCTATTAAGTAAGTATTAAATTTACAAATAACTGTCCCCCGATTTATCAAGTTTAACACTTAGGTACAGCCCCGTGTAAGAATCCTGGTACCCATAACACAAGTTTAATCTTACCTTGGGTACCAGTGTTCAATCAAACACTTAAAATGTATTTGTTGTGTGTATATAATATATAATGTTATTTGTAAGTGTATGTAAAAATGGTTTTTGCTAAATAAAAAAAAATAAAAAAAATCCGACGCGGGGATCGCACCCGAGACCTCAATATTGCAGTCGTACCGTAATACAACTACGCCACCCAGGCAGTCAGTTAAAAGCGAGAAAACATATAAGCCCCTCACATATGAAAAACCTACGACCGGTGAATGTGGTTTAAATGTAGTTTTTATACAAATCAAGCCCTCTGATCGCAGTTGCCGTATGTCCACTAAGCTCGACATTGCATTGGTAACCACGCACGCACCGCCCGACGCATTATCTCCGTGTATGACGACCGGCGGAACAAGAACTCCTGTGTAATACATTGTATAGACATTGTATTCAAAGTAATTTATTAATAGTGTATCATATGAGTTATACTTATCCTTACATATTATAAAACCATGTCCTCCGACGCGTCTGTCTGAACGCGATAAACTCAAAACTAACCAGCGTATTTCGAGTTGGAGCCGTTTGAAAACACTAAGGATATTTACAATTAAGATAACGCACTTGGCCTCGGCCGGATCCTCTTATAGCCCTTCAACAATAAACGTTTGAAAACCGTAATAATAGTAAATTGTTTATTTCCACAGAAAGCAAGACTTTAGAAAATACACAAATAATATGTCCCATGCAATAAGGAACGAGTCCAGGCAAAGAAAAGCTCAATTATTCGACTTAGGTGTTGAACCCGAAAACTAAGGTATACAATACCAATAACACGTTAAAAGATCCTTCAATTTGTTACAACAATTTTTAAAAGTACAAAACAAACGTGTGTGTATTATTACACAATCTGACAGCGAATACTCTTCATAAATTTACGAGATAATTTACGTAACTCATGCTTTCAGGGGTTTCTTTACGCTAAATCTTTGAGATATCGCGCCCATTATTTCCTCCATTTACGTGCCTTTCATACGTCTGCAAGCTGTAGTGATGTATTACGGAATAGGTAATTTGTTCACGGATTTCACGGGCTACTGAATATCGTCCATTTACCGGTTCACCACGCCATTGTTATGCGAGCAACGAGTTTTACTACGGCTCTTTCTGTACTGCATCAGAGTAAATTCCCGAGGAACACGTAGGAAAAGCAATATTGAATGCAAAATGTATTATTTTTACGGACATTTTTATTTTAAACTGAAACATATAAACAGGTAAATATGAAAATTTACTGGCCGTGGCTGACAAAAAGTATAATAAAAAAAAATAATAATAACTTGTAATCAAAGTTTAACTATCCTCCGACAAAGACATTTTTTTAACTTTTTAGAATTTGTTTTGTGTCGGGTCGTTGTCAGTTCGTCAACATGTCATAAATATTGCCGAAGTTACAGTACACCAAATTTTAAATAAATCGGAGTTGTGAAGGTTGGAAATGAGCTGATAATCTTCAAACACCTGAACAAATCTTCATAAATTATAGCTAAGTACTACCTCGATCACATGAGTCTCCAAACACAAAAACCGCGTCAAAATAGGTCCATTCATTTGAAAATTACGATGCCACAGATGATGCCACTAGTTACACACAGATCTCCCTCTCTTCCAAGCTATACATCCCATATGGTGGTGGGGTCAGCTTTCCTAATTTTCTTCTCCACTTCGCTCTATCCAAGATGTCGTCTTCGGAAACTTGACAATCTCTCATATCCCTTAGCACTACATCTTTCCACCTTGTCTTCGGTCTGCCTCTGGATCTTTGACCCGGGATGGATAATTGCAGCTCCAAGTTCCCTATGTAGTCATGCGCCATTCTCTTGACATGACCATACCATCACAGCCTACTCTCCTACATTTTATCGGCGATGTCGCGCACACCCAAGCTACCTCTCACGTACCTACTCGTTGCGGATCCTATCGAGCCTGGTGACGCCGCACATCCACCTTAGCATCTTCAACTCAGCAACTTGAATGATATGTATGTTTTGCTGCGTTACGGCCCATGTTTCGCTGCCATACATGAGAACTGGTCTTATAATAATCTTATAGACTAGGCCTTTGAGTTTCACGTGCATCCTTCTGTCGCAGGTAACCCCGGTTACTTCTCGCCATTTTAGCCACGCTGCGGCTATTTGGTGCTGAATGTTATATTCCACGTTCCCAGAATTATGCATCATGCTATCCAGATATTCGTACTGATCACACAAAGTGACCAATTGCCCATCGATGGGAATCGGAGTGGTATCATCTAGTTCTAGCTTGTTAAAGGCCATAAACTGGGTCTTTTCTACACTCAATACACAGATACACATCCTAAACTTATGACACTCCTCTTTTTTTGTCGTTAAAAATAAAAGCAATTTAACAAATTGCAAGTTTAAAAATATAAACAGAATATACATCAAGCTACATTGAAGTACCTACTTACGTAATAGAACGATAGTACGCAACAAAGCACACGTGAACATTCGTGACAAATCGTCGGAACGAACAAGGCGGTTCCTGTCATTGTCTACCGCTACACTAGCGTGAATCACTCCTGTTTACTTGACGACTATAATATGAAACATAGCAATTTCCCACGCTCAACATCAAACACGGATGTGTATTTACAAACCACCAAGTGGAACGCTAATTGGAGAAAATAGTTTCATTTAGCTGTGGCGTTTGCGGGCGGTTTCGCTCGTATAAAACTAGACTCTGGATCAATAAAAAGTGTTTATCTTACTGTGCGAGTATAGTACTCTTATTATGGTCACATGTTGGATTATATTTTTATTTATGGCTTGGTTTTTAAATCTATCAAATTATTTCAATTCAGTAAACTTCAAACATTAAATTACAAGCATTTAGCAAGGATCTATAAAAGTGACTGTAGCTTAAGGCTAAAATGGCATCCAGAGACAAAGTTCTTCTTTGACTTTCTGAAGCTTTGCAATTAACTGTAGCTAATAGATTGTTTATAATCGACAATTCTAGTGTTATATTTTTAATTACATAATTATAATGTTACTCAATTTTATAAGAATCGAATGTGATCAAAATATTGCTATGGGAGATTTTAATAGTATGTTTGTCTACCTACGGGTATAACAGTGTATCTAACGGTGATTTATAACACATCGTCAAATAAAAAGTTCATATATGAGTTATTCACGATAAAAAAATCAAGAAAACGCATTCGAAAAAGTCTTTATAAATAATACATTTAACCTTTGCATTTCCATTCCGATGGGGGATATTCCCGTTATTGTGCAATACGAATTTAGGGTTGCCAGGTCGTCAAAGCTAAAAGCCGGACAGACCAGCCAGTTAAGCCGGACATTTGGGTAAAAAGGCCGGACACCCTAAATTATTAACGATTTTGTGCCGATATGACCTTTTTTAGCTCCCTAGTGTATATCCATGCCACGTTTAATTTTACGCATGTTGCCGACCACCTAAAAGTCACTGGTCAAATGTATAAAGCCGGACACCGTTTAATTTGGCCGGACACGCATTCAGAAAGCCTAAATCTGTCCGGCTCTATCTGGACGCCTGGCAACCCTAAATACGATGCAAGACTCACGTAACACTCCACAACAATCTAATATTACCGGCGCAGAGGTCTCGTGTCCCAAAAATTCTATCATTCGCCGAAAAGGGACAACACAAGTGACGCGTTTATTTTTGCTTTATGTCCAACAACGCCCGACGCTTTCACAAAAAGGGTAAAAAGAGAGAAAAATAGAATCCCGTAAGTACAGCGACAAATTTTGCCTTTCATTGTGTCATATTAAAATGCAGCGTGGTGTCGGCACAAATTCACCAAAAAATAAAATCACCTTTATTTTTCCTTATCATGGAAAATGGAAATATACAACAAAGTAAATAGAGACCACATTTGCTAAACGGAACAAAATGGTTTTAAGTTCCACTTTAATAGAGATATAATTTACGTTGTTGTTGGTGGAAACATTTTGGGTTTTACGATCTTGGTGATAGGAGACGTTTTTGAATGCAATGTTTTCCGTACGCCTGAACAAAAGCGTAAGTAGGTGGATTAGAAGCAAAGAGGAAAAGGCAGCGTCAGCGCCTACCTTTTCTTATTGTCCTACTAAAGGTGAAATTTAGGGGCTAAAATTCTGAGACACTTGACTCCTTTGAACAAGCTTCGTCGCTCGCTAGCTTCGAGCACGGACTTCTCTGAAATGTTATCGAAATTGGATTGGGACTTTGGGAACTAAACATATTGTATACAGTTTTTCTCACTCCTAGTTAACGTTTTTGTAATTTCTGTGTACGTTGCTCTATATAATATTAAATATAGCTTCAGGAAATACGATATTATTATAAAACATATTAAGTTTGTATTTGAATGTATTAACAAATCACGTATAAACCGCCAAATGAACATAGACATTTTTAACCGACTTCAAAAAGGAGGTTCTGTATTCGATCCGTATGTATGTATGTGTGTATGTATGTATGTATTTATGTATGTACGTATGTATGTATGTATGTACGTCTCACCGTACTATGAGAGTGAAGGAATAGCGAGTGCACCTGTGTATTGCGCACACACTTGTGCACTAGAAAGAAAGAAAGAAAGATTGTTTTATTGTTGGAACAACTTTCACTTAATAATAAAGAATACAATAATTACAAAATTTTATATAAGCCAACAACGGGAACCCTCATTCAGCTTCTTGCTGCAGTACAGCCTGAGCAATACCGCAGCGCTGATTTTCAATGAGGGACCCACTATAATATCTCCTGCGTACCTGGCTGATCTCCATTGAGATTGGCCGCCGTGGCCGAAACTGGCTAGGAGAAATTATTAATTATTGTATGTATGTACATTTGTACGGCCGCGAGTTTCTCAAAAACTACTGATCCGATTTGGATGTGGTTTCCGATGTTCAAATGTATAGTTTTCAGGGAAGGTTTTATATTCCGACAATTTAAAGTGGGAACTCTTTTTCCCACGAATAGATCCGCAATCAAAACCCAGTGTTCTATATTTTGATAAATTTTATAAAATGTCGCATCTGCATCGACTGTTATTAAGTAAATAATTTATTCAAAAGTTTCACTTTAAATAGGAATAGGCGAACATGTTTACACATCCGTTTTTGTGACATTTATTTCCTTTTTATTGTTCCCAAACTTTTATTATGTGTCTAATATTCTACTTTCTACTAATCATATAAATCCGAAAGTTATGAGAATGTTTCTCTTCGAAATATATTTTCTACTTTTACTCTTTGGCTGTTTCCATAGAAGAAAACCTAGAAACCATTGGAACCATCCATAGTATGGATTTAGAAGTAAGTTTACCCACATATAGGACACATTATTAATATATAGGCTACTTTATATACAGAATCAATTAAAAGTAATAGTACTTTCACGTGAATGGAAATGCAAGAAAAGCCATGTTTTAGCCATGTATGGCTCTAAAGGCTTCGAACAAATTAGAACGCTTACATAAAAATATTTTTAAGACTACAACGTACATCGACATTCTAACCATTCAGTAATATAAATATATTCATATTCATTAAATTTATCAAGCAATAACATACGTGAATATGTTCAATTTTCAAACTTCAGATATATTAAAAGATGGAAACGATGGTACAGCTATCGACAAATTGGCTTATGACACTAAAAAAGATTTCCTTTCTATTAGTCAATTAATTTATTAATATCGGTACTCAACAACATCGTCTTGTCCTTTAGTTTATTGCGCTGGGTAAGTTATAAAATGTTATGTTAATGATAGGTAAGTATTAACATAATAATATCATGGCTGCCTCGGTGGCGTAGTTGTATTACGGTACGACTGCAATGCTGAGATCTCAGGTTCGATCCCGGGTTAGGCAAAATTATATTGGATTTTTCAATCAGTATCACCCCGGAGTCTGGAATTTGTGCTCGATATGGCGATAGGTTCGCCCCCTATCACATCATGGGATGGAATACGCACGGCGAAAAGTGGGGATAAAAGACGTAAGCGTGTGTGTGTGTGCGTATCATGAACTTAATATTGAACTCAAAGTATTTGCATACCATAACACAAAAACATTGTGTACGTAATTGTGCTAACATAATATAATTGTGTTAAAAGTAATGCGGCCAAATTTACTTCAAAATACGGATCATTATTCTGCAAGATCATTGAGTCTACAACGGACGCACTTAAGACCACTTTGATGCGTGTAATTTATGAAGTAACAGTAATTATTCCGCATTTACGATCGAATAGCTTTTTCTAACGCAAAAAGTTAATACTCAATAATTGTTCTTAATTACGCTCTACGCTTGCAGTGCCGCGAACTTCGTGAGAGAGTTCGTTTTTTATTTGATCATTTAGTTCCTTTATTTGTAATTAGTTTCCAATCGCCATGACTATCTTGATAAACAAGCAGTAATTTGTAATATAATTATTATCAAGAAAATTTAATTTTCTACGTAACAATTTACAGAACTAACATTTTGAGTATTAAGGATATTCATCAAATACTTTGATCACGTTACTAGTGGCATCATCCTGATACATATAATTTAGCACATCTACCATTCTAGAAATAAAAATACACAATGCTCTGATGACATCAGCAGATGGATAGGATTTTTTACTCGTTTTAAGTGGATTATTTTTACTTCTTGTATGACAAGGCTGGAGCCATCCTCTTCAAAGGGTAACATGGCTCGTTGACGCTATTTATAAACGCTCAGCTTAAGGTTTTTTTGTCTGCACTCCCGCGCATCGAACGCACCTGCCGCGTCGCCTGCGGCTGATTGGCCGCCAGAAGATGCGCGAGTCAATAACATTTAACTACTTTTGAGGCCACCCTTATACTCGTTTCTCTTGGCCCTTATCTTGTTCGTAAATTGAGATGCATCCGAATCAACGTCGTTCTTTGTTTTGAATAAGTGGATTTAACGTCAGTTGCTTGTGCGAATGAAATTCTTTCCATTTCTGTCTGGACCTTAAATAACTTAGAGTGTTTCAAAGAGCAGATTAACTATAGATTGCAAATGTAATGACGTAAAATTATGGGTAGTTTAATTCACTACAATATATTGACCACTATTCAGTCGAAATGAATGAATAAATTAGTTGCAATCAAAAGGAAATGTACAACAGTATACGCTCAAAGAGCCGACAGTTCAAAATATTTTATTTAGTGCATTAGTCAAGTGATATCACTTGATCTTACAGACGAAATTCCGTGCGTACAAATGGAACGGAGTCCTAAGACGGATACTTTAGACGTGCATAGAGATTGACAATCCCTGATAACATTAGCTGCTACCTCGTCTACGTTCAAACCATTAAACAAATGGACGGCTCATATACGGGCAAATTGATTGTTATGATAATTCACTGTGATAACAGATTACAAAAGCAAAGTTAAAAGGTGTTCTGAAACTTCATCTCTCGAATCTACGGTGTTTACTCTCTGACATCAAAGAACAATGCCAGTCCACATACCGGACGGTAAACAGCACAAAATACTTACCACTAGCCGCATGTCATGTGTTTCAAAACAATGGAAATGTCTATAACCCATTCGACAGTCGCTAATGGATTGAAAATAAAATTGAGGCTGTGAGCACGTCGACTACAACATTCGAGTTTATTTTATGGAAGGATAGTTTTTGCGAATGGCATTTGTTCGTTTTTTATACTTTTGAATAAAGCGTGTTACATGAATGTCACACAAGAGATATAGAGATGATTTTATGACGATATAAAGTCTTACAACATAAATAAATTTATGCTTTGATAGGACGTTATTAAATACAAGTTTAATTACGAGACAATTCTATGACAAAAACGCTTTTACTTACTGCAGCTGACTGTAGTTTAATATTCTTATATCTCTCCTAGCACGGTACAATCAAAGACTAAATACTAACTCCATAACCTGTTCCCCACAACGTAATTACTTGATCTTACCTAGAAACACTCGGAGCGTTGAAAACTCGACCTATGTCGAAATCAGAACCGACTTGGCCAGCGGGTGTTACAAAGAGAACTACTAGACATAAAAACTTAAAACATGTACAAGAAGACATTCCTTGGCGAGCCGCCGTTGTCGGAGCTGGCTGTCAAACAGCGATACTATCAGATATTGGAGAATGCTGACGTTCAGGCATTGGCAGCGATCGAAGCACGGTAGCTTTTTAAAACTAATCAAATAGCAATTAAATGCCATAATAACAATTTAACCCTTTTAAATGCCATTAGTAAAATGCTGCGTTTAAAGCATCGTAAAAACAACGGCATTTGACGCATCTGGGTTTCACATCAAAGTGAATACAAGAAGCTGTCCGGTATTTTCTCGGACAAACGTCACATACTTAAAAAAAACAATTTGGTAACTAAATAAAAATATTTTTTTCCTCATTCGCCATCAACATCTGAAGCTCTGTGTTTGAAATCTCTTTGATCTCTCGAAAGAGATTTGTTGTGGTGGCGTCACGGCACATTCAATCATTGTTGTCAGAGCCAGCCGATACTGTCGTGGTATAATCAAAAAAATCAATAAATTATTAGGTTGAGAACTGGCTTCACAAGTATTGTTCATATTGTCTTCTAATGCCTATTGTTTTCCCACATCGAGTGTGTAATCACGTTGCATTGTTTTTGAGTTAGCTATTGTTATCTTGCTTGCGTCCTAAGAATTCGTACTCAACGTCTGAACTCGCTTAACCCTTGTCGTTATTTTCTTTCTGTGGATCAGAAATATCAATTTGAATCGAAAATTGCAATAAAGATTTCGGAAAAAGAAATCTAAAAATAATAAGTATAAAAAAATATTCACGTTCTAATCTGGTCATAGAATATTAATAAGTTTGTATTCACTTATATTAAATCAAAAATTATTTTGTAGTATTTAAATAGAAGCTATTAACAAACAGTTAATTAACTATTTGCCAATTTCATTATGCACATTTTATCAAATTCAGAAACGTTTCACACATAAATTGCAGTTTTTAAATTGTGTATTTCGGTTCAATTTCCCTCGGTTAACCTGATAATCCGGATCCGACTTCGTATCGTTTTATTGCTCATAAATAACTCGCATATTGCTTACTTAATTATGTTTAAAGATCAGTCTGCAGGACCTTCTTAATTTTGACTTCTTAAAGTATATATAAATAGGGTATTTTGTAAACGTTTTCTATTAGCACACCAAGTAAGATAAACGACTTATTTATTGAAATTTGGCCATTTATTATCACATACGTCAACATAATAGTATTATGTTCAAATATGCATTTATATGAAGTATCCATTTTGAATCATAAAGTAATGTTACAATGGGATATTTTTGTTGCTATGCCTGTCTTTCGGCTGGGATGTTCTAAGACAATTCCCAAATCGGGTAATACTTTATCTTGGTTTTTCAAACTCATTTTACCTGGAGATTTCTACTCTAAAGTGGGTTCATCTCAGGCTGATGAACGATCATAAAAGTAAAACACATCCTTTTAACAACATGCGTCAAAAAATCTATAGCTTAAAGCCCAAATGGAGGGAGATAACTAAGTGGAAGACAGATTTTTACAGATTAGTTCATGTCATAATTTATGAATTTCTTACTAAATAGGCATTTAATATAAAGAGGTCCATCTTTATATTAAATGCCTTGTATGATCCTGCGTGTATTCGGTTATAAAAGCAAATGCTGCGTTTCTCTTCATCAAGGACAGTTATTTTCATAGGAGACGAAGTGGTATGCTGTTCATTTTCTTATGATGTTTTCTCATCAAGTTTCATAAAAAACCTAACAGTATAAACAAAATTACGTAAAGCAATAGCAAATGTCACTGTACAAGCCGTATCAATTATACAGGACACCCGAACTTTAAGGGCCCCGCATGTTAATCTTAAGCCCTCTAAAGTTAGCAATGTTGCCCTGAAGGGCCATTGACAAATTTCGATACAGGGCCCTCTTGTCCAAGTTACGCGACTGTTTGTAGGAATAGGTATACGTAAGTTGATATCTTTTCAAGCGGTACGCAGTGCAACTACTGCATCCACGATTCGATATTATTTTTATCACATAACAGGTGGTTATTGCCATTTGCCATATCCAACTCAGATTACGTAAATCGAAAAATACTCGATTTACTTGTTTCCGAAATAGAATCGGAATCGAATTTTTTTAAATTATAATGCGTAAGCTGGGCTATGAACCTTCGAGAATTACTTACTAGCTTATACTCGTGCCTTCCTCCAAATACAAGTCCTTTTGACTTGAAAATCAGTACACTCTTTAAAGGTGTACCATTTTTTCACGCTTAGAATATGCCCCTGGCTACTTATCCTTACTATTATAAATGCGAAAACAACTCTGTCTGTCGCGCTTTCACGCCAAAACGTAACCGATTTAAATGAAATGTGCTACACAAATAG
The DNA here is from genome assembly GCA_949316025.1 of Lapara coniferarum. Taxonomy (NCBI): domain Eukaryota; kingdom Metazoa; phylum Arthropoda; class Insecta; order Lepidoptera; family Sphingidae; genus Lapara; species Lapara coniferarum. The sequence continues at coordinate 39,264,428 of OX438919.1, read as the reverse complement.
TCTAGAGCCTGAGAAAGGACATAGGCTACTTTTTATCCCGGGAAAACTTTTTCACGCGGGTGGAGCCGCGAATAAAAGCTAGTTTTTACTATTTTTATGGTATTGAATGACGAAACGAGCATGCCGTTCGCCTTATAGTAAGCGATACGACCTCCCATAAACAGTGGCAACACCATCCAGCACCTTGAGTTACAAAGTACTGTATGGCATTCGACTGCGCTCGTCATCCTGAGACATAAGATGTTAAGTCTCATTATGTCCAGTAGTTACACCGGCTACAATGTCCTTCAAACCGAAACACAACATGCACACTGCTGCTTGGCGGTAGAAATAGACATTGCGTTGGTACTCACCCATATGGACTCTTACATACGAGATACCTACCACCAGTTATTATATATTATAATAATAGACTCCAAGGCAATGCGAAAGGAATGCTTATCTATCTATACATATTGATATAATAAAGCAGTAGAACCAGTGTATCTGTACATTTAAAGAAATATAATAAAACAGGAGGTGACTAAGGAAGAGTAATGGAACACAAATCAGCGATTTTAGCGATTAATAATTTTCTGTCTGTCTATCTGTTTTACTTTTATCCGAGAAAACCCCTTTCACACTGGCGAAGCTGCGAGCAAAAACTGGTAAAGAATAAGATAAAAGTGTCACATCTAAACAATTTGCATACTCCGAATACAAAGATTCTTATTTGCTTCAATAAATTATTTTCCGCCCACATCCTTAATAAAATATAAGATTTACTACTTTCATTTCATGTGGGCGATAATTACATTAATCTAAGCGATGGTTGCTTCTAAAGTACCGTTGTAATCCATTATTATAAGATACCATTACATTAATATCGGCCATATAAAGACGCTGCTACTGTATATTTGATGCGAAACCAATGTACATAACATTCTCAGTCAGCCAAATATGGAAAAAAATGCAGACGAATTTCTCGTGCAATTAATAAAGCACTAAGATTGGGTTTTTTAAATTCATCTCTTAATGAGATTAAACTATATTGGATCTAAATCATTATAATAAATTATAGTTTTTACTGGTGATAGGACTCTCATATGCAAGAGTCCGTCTGTGTGGGTACCACCGCAATGTTTATTTCTACCGGCAAGCAGCAGTGTGCATGCACTGTTGTGTTTCGGTTTGAAGGGCATTGTAGCCAGTGTAACCACAGGACATAATGAGACTTCACATCTTATGTCTCAGGATGACGAACGCAGTGGAATGCCACACAGTACTTTGTAACTCAAGGTGCTGGATGGTGTTTCTATTGTTTATGGGTGGTTGTATCGCTTACCATTAGGAGATCGGCATGCTTGTCTCGTCATTCAATGCCATAAAGAAAACATAGTCCTAGCTTCACACTAATAGGAAGTTATTTGGTTACAACATCAACAAATATTAGTGCGTAAATTACAATTGCCGTAGTACGGGAATCAAATATATTCCCTCTAGTATCATTCCTCCTCGTTGTTACACCACAATTGCGAAACAGTGGTTCGAGAGAAAATTGTACAGTCTAAGGCATTTTCCTACAGGCATTTTCTAGATTCTGGTGTTGTTCTAACGACTACTTCATATTTTAAACCGACTTCCAAAAGAGGTTAATCTTTTCGTTAGGAATATATATTGCTAAAAATTTGGAGTAATTCAAGCAAAACAAGCCTATAGGCAATGTAATGAATCGAGGTTATACATAATTATTATGTGTGATGTATTAAGACAAATATTTTTATTAGGTCTAATTATAAGGATTCGACAATGCTGCAATCTTTGATACAGTAAAAGCGCAGGACCAGTTGTATGACCTAATTTATTTGACTATTCTGTTGTATAATACTGAAGAGATTGTTCTTTTTAATTTCTCCGACTGGGGCTACCTTAAAAACGATTTTATACGATTTTCGTTTTGTGTAACATCGACTTATGTTTCAGTTTAAATCCATAGTCCCAATTTTCTTTGTCTGTAATTATGTTGAACGAAATCCGATCTACAAATAGAGGACCCTACTAAGTCGGTTAATTTAAAGGTGTTTTATTGCTTGTTATTTAATCACGTTGAGACTTTATTTCTTGATGCTTTTAACTGAAGAGAAGTAGAGTCAGACTATTGATAAAGACGCAGGTCGCGAGAACTTACTCGATGCAGACCGCTTGTTACAGGTGGGTCTTGAAATCTGTAAGGAAGTCCTATGGTTAACCATGGACTTCCTGTGGTTAATGGTGATGCTCATGATAATGATGGTAATCATGGTGCTAATGGTGATCATGATGATGATGATGGCAAGACTATAGACATATTTGTCTAAAATCTGATTGGCTCGGCTCGACCGATGTATTACCAGTATCTCAAAAAACCAACATTTACTGACAGTATCCTCTTGCGTTCTGTATGTTGAATGAGAGCCCTGCGGCCTAAATAACTCCCTTTCATAATAACAAATTATAATGTCCGCAGGTTCGAAACCCAAGGCACAAACCTCTGACTTTTCGATGTTACGTGTGCATTATTTATCAATTATCGTTCACTTTAACGGTGAAGAAAAACTTTGTGGGAAACCTATATACCTGGTGATTCTCCATAAGAATTTCGAGTGTATTTGAAGTCTGCCAACCCGCACTAGGCCAGCGTGGTGGACTGAGGCCTACATTCCATATCGTTGCTACACTTTTATCCTTATATCTATCAATTGTTTGATCTGGTTTAGACAAGATATAAAAGCAACATTATAAATTGAATTCCACATAGTTGTTCATATGAAAATAATAGTTCATTTCAATAATATACACCCATACTCTGTCCTTTACACACGGAAGGACTAGCAGAACTTAAACTAAGTACGATTACGGTGATTAGGTAAAGTTGGCAACTGTCATTAATAGTTTATGGTATTAGAGGCAATAATCTCGAAGCCCCTCAACATAACCTAAGGTAATTATCGTTTAAATCGCTCAGCAATTCAGATATGGATGTTGAAGACCGAAAGTCCTTCAATTTTGTCACAATGACGTCGTATCAGCGACCATACGCTGCGTCGTATCAAACAAACTATTTATTGGTCTAACAAACAAACACAATTCGCTAAGTTCCAAGTCAGTTTCACCTTTATATAAACAGACAAAGAGTTGAAACTATGATGTGGTTAGTTCAAGGAATGGTATTGTATTTTATTCTTAGAGCTCATTGTAATTGACATGTGGATTCATATTGCGGGCAATTTTAATAAAGACTAAAATGGAATTGGTCGTTTCAGACCCAATTTTATTTCGAAACCAATGTGTAAAATGTACACGTAATGCAAATTTGTACAAAAAAGGATACGATATTTTTTAATAAATTGCATATAATTTTCAGTGTCAATATTCGTGTAGAGAATTCTACCAAAAAACTAACACCAAACGCCCTTTATAATTTTGAACGCAGTTATTACTTTCATTCGAGTCTAACAATGACTGTCTTGTTATCTCGAAGAGTAATATTACAAACAAGGTGAAAACTCTCTGTGGAAGTTTCATAAAGAAAAAATACTCTTTTACGTCGACATATAGTATGAGACGTCGCTCCCGCTGTATATTTATTTGACAGTTTGTACTGAAATAAACTAGAAGTTGGTTGTAACAACTCTGGAATGTATTTTGTTGTCAGTATTACACAGTAAATATAAATTAATAAAATCTCTAAACTGAGACAGGTCACAGGACTTATAAAGGCGGGTTTATAAAAGAAAACACAATATATTTTTTGTACTTCGTATAGAGACGGTAATGGTTGAGAGAATTGCATAACTCCAGGTATCTGTTTCGTCAGTATTTCATAGCATACTGGCAAAAATAAACTCCTGTGGTAACGAAAATTAAAGATATTTAAGCCACTAACGGTAGCCAAAACAACTTTGACCATAAAGTATAATTGCAATGACGTGCGCTTTTCCTCACAATGTTTACTAATCTAAGAAAATAATGTGGTTCAAAAAGCAATTTCAGTACGAGAATGGAAGACTTGGCGTTTCTTTTTTTTTCATTTAGTATCCAAAGTCGGCCGACTCACCTTTTTATCGATGCATCGCTTTTTGCCCATCGCCGGTACCTACCGACAATACGCGACGCGTGACAGCCCGCGGGTGCGCTTTGCGCCCGTGGTACTAAAAAAGCACTCCACTCTACTCAAACCAAAACCAATCTTCTCCTTACCATTTAAAGATCAATATCGCCCAACAAATTCAAAATGAGGACAGAAAAAAACATTTCACAAATGCGACCTTACTGCCATCAGAATAAACATCATTTTAGCTATGGACGTTTTCGGGTGTTCATAACGAAATGATCAGGCACTTCGCCCACTGTAATAAAACTACACAATGGAACGGTCAATGTGTCTCGTGCCACGATTTTTGTCGGACTTCCAAAGATACGGTTTTTATACGGTATCGAGGCGCTTTTTGAGTTTTTCCAAATCACGTAGCAGTGATGAAATGGCGTCCTTGATTTTTTAGCTTTGGGAGTTCATTGTATCGTCAGAATTCATCTACAGCTCTGACTACTAATTGTCGATTTTACTCGGCCGAACTAAAGTATGCGTTTATTAGTGTAAGTATAAGAATTGTTTTGATAATATAAGTAGAGGCCCAGGTTATATTATGGACTGGTTTAAAAGATATTTTATAAATTACACATTTAAGGGCTTTCTGATTTTGAATAGAAAATCAAAAAACATAAAACCATAAACAAAAATATTGTTTTTTATATCCATTGCTGATGACGATTCAGCCCTGCAAACCAATATGACATTTAAATCACAAAAAGGTCCGTAGAGTAGTGAAGTGTGGTAATTTATTCACGTATCACATTAAACTGGCTGAACTTATATCGATGCGTACTACACTATTATATTAAGTAACCACAGTATATTAAGTATAACCACAGTAAATATAGATCTCTAAAAAATACGAAGTGATAATAAATAATAGAAATAATATTCCACGCGGAGTCACTATCACAGCTAGTAATAAATTAAATGGAATATTTCCAAATACATAATATTATGTAAACTGCGCGCATCCGTACTGCTATTTATCGAGGAGCACATCCCTACTGCTAGCATTTATCAAGTTCCCGAGCAAGACTTACTTTTAAACGCTGAAAATATTAGTTCTTACGAAGAACTTTCAACTTTAAGTTCTTTTCGCTTCAAAAATTAACTCCGACCGAGTGGTGCGCCCTCATTTTGAACGTCTTGGAAAATTAACTCAAAGCAATACAATATGATCCCACCAACATACACTGTTCAGGATTTAATTAAAGTTAAGTAATGAGCACATATTACGCAGCTATTGAAATTCGAGTCAATATTGTAATATTAAGGTAAATAAAATTGAAACTAAAGTACCTAACCATCGCGCTTCCACCGATGTCGGAGTTTGCGATGTATACAAACATTTTTAATTATATGTATTAATCATCTAATAATGTAGATAGTGCTTATGTACTGTAAGGTACAGATATAACGCGTGTGGGTTCATAAGAATAACCTCAATGAGTAGGTATGAGATAGTTGATTATCAAGGCCCCATGATCGATCTGCTAAAGTTGCTAAAGAGTCGGGTTTCCCGCAGAATACTTGATGCTGCAGCATCAGCTCTAGGTTAAAATGTCTTAAAAATATTGCCAAAGTCACAGTACACCAAATAAATTTAGACTGCCTCAGTGGCATAGTTGTATTATGGTGCGACTGCAAGAGACATGCGTGGGTGTCATTCAATATTTTATGCGTTCGTTGACAGACGTTGTAACTGGATTTAAATCCAAGTTTTTAAACTTTGTGGATTTTTACAATAAACTATATCTCATGTTCTTATATTAAGAATGGCAGTAGTGAGTAGTCTGATATATTTTGGTTTATGGATTCTACAATCAATCACGCCTTATAGCTCCAAAGTGGTAGGCAGAGGCGCAACCGCACCCACTTTTCGCCACTATTCCGTCCATGGTGTGAAAGGAGGCGAGCCTATTGCCATATCGGACACAAATTTGACTCCGGGCTGATACTGAATAGGAAAATACAATACCACTTTGCCCGACCCGGGGATCGAACCCAAGACCTCAGCATTGCAATCGTACCGTAATACAACTACGCCACCGAGGCAGTCGAGGTAGTTATTTCTAATTTTTTTCTGTTTTCTTAAGGCTGCCATATCCCAAAACACCTTCTTTCTATTCAATTTTAAAACAAGAAATAATCAACATTTCGGTCCGAGAAAAATAAGCGGTAACGATTACATTACCCAAGTTGAGAATGGAACGGTCTGACACCACACATACCTCTGATTGTTCGTTATGTGTGTATTATTTATCAATTATGGAAACATCTTGAAGAAACCTATATACCTGAGAATTCCCCAAAAATAATCTCGAAAGGTATGTAAAGTCTAACAACCCGCACTGGGCCAGCATGGACTAAGGCCTAAACCCTCTCAGACTTAGAGGAGGACCGTGCTCAGCAAATATTACAGGGCTGGTACGGTATGGTGGTGGATGAGGCTTGTTAAAATGAGTCTTGACAACGGCCTGTTCACAGATAGCGAACCCAAATATAAAGCAAATTAACGTAACATTTTTAGGTGCCATTCTCTTTGTACTCTTATCAAATGACTGACGGGGATTGATGTCTTTAACGGTATAAAAAAGCACATTTCTAAACGGCAGTTTATAAGGAAATTACGTTTCGCGTTCGTCAAAAGGACGGTGTTGAAAAGCTGGATCGGCTCGTGTTTTCATTATACCATTTAGAGGTAATTGAAAATCGCTCAAGACGTATCGAGGTGCAATCGAGAGAGCAATCAATTTGAAATGCTCTTTTTTAATATTCCCATTTATAAGGCAAAATAAAGTCAAACAAGATTTCCTTTGATAGGCTATCACTAAAACTGTAATGACAATATCTGAATTAACAAAAACGAAATCATGGCGAAAAGTGGATGCCGTTGCACCTCCGCCGACCTTTTCGGACATAAAGGCTTTAGTATGTGGGTTTTTTTTTTTGCTACGCTACCATACCAGCCCTGTATTACATACTGCTCACTACCGAGCACTCTTGTTGGAATGATGAGGTGTTCGTGATATTAATAAAATAGGCCATTAGTAGTAATCAGTAAATATATTAATTATTACACCGTAACCTTTTACGAAGAATACATCTTAGCTTAGTCGGAGGCCATGACAGTAGTTGACAATCAGTGTTGCCAGATGTTTTTCACTATGAAGATCATAGATCAAGAGTATAATATTTACTATAGATTACAACACACCTCCTTAAATTTATACTCTTGATCTTTTACATAAATTGTAGTACTGTTATAAACATATTATATAATATTAAATATCCCGTATATACTAAATTACTCTTAACTCTGACCTGTTTCTTATAAATTTGGTTTTATCTAAACTTTTAGTTAATATGTCTGCTAAGTTAAATGTTGAATCTATTTTTACAATATCGATAATACCATTTTCATAGTTTTCATTAATATAATGATATTGCACTTCGATGTGCTTTGAATTCTTTGTAAAGTTGCCATATTTAGCAATAGATATTGCACCTGAATTGTCTTCATACAGTTTTATTGGTTTATCAAATTTCACATTAAATGATTCAATTAATAAGTTTCTAATGAAGAGTACTTCTGTTACTGCTTCTGACATAGCAGTATATTCTGCAAAGGTTGAACACTTAGTTACTGTGCTTTGTTTATGTGTTTTCCAAAAAATTAAGTTTTCAAATAATCTAATTACAAAACCTGTTGTAGATTTTCTATCGACATTATCTCCTGCATAGTCAGAGTCTACCATACAATCTAATATTTCAGTGCTTACATTATCATAGTATGTTAACTTTAAATCCTTAGTCTTGTACAAATATTTTAAAATTCTTAGGGCATATTTGTAATGTGTGCGATCATAACAGCTTTGAAAACGACTTAAGTAGTTTACACTATACGCTATATCTGGCCTAGTGCCTGTACTGATATACAATAACTCACCTATTATATTTCTATACTTTATACTATCATCTACTTCTCTAGCTTGTTCTAATTTTAAGTTTGTTTCCATCGGAGTATCATATAACTTAGTGTTTTCCAGATTATATTTTACAGCCAAAGATTCAATATATTTTGTTTGACTTAAAGTCATTATATTTCTATCATCACTATAATCAATATCTATACCAATATAACTTTAAATTTTTCCTAGGTCTTTCATTGCAAATCTTTCCATTAAACTAGTTTTTACCTTTTTTATTTTATCTCTATCTTTACAACAAATTAGAAGATCATCAACAAATATTAGTGTATATATTGGATCTTTGCTTGATCTATTTACATACAGACAGTAATCATAGTTACTTCTAACGAAATTCAATTTTTTAATAAATTTGTTGAGACAATCATACCATACTCTAGGGCTTTCCCTGAGACCGTAGAGTGCCTTTTGCAATTTGTATACTTTATTATCTTTAGTTTCGTAACCTTTAGGTTGATTTATAAACACTTCTGATTTTACATGACCGTTTAGAAACGCTGTCTTAACATCCATTTGTTCTATGAATAAATTATTTTTACAACTGTATGATAATAAAATTTTCAATGTTTGCATTTTTCCTACTGGTGAATAAACATTATCAAAATATTCTTTTTGCTGAAATCCTCGTACTACTAATCTAGCCTTATATGCATTATTACTTTTCCTTTTAAAGACCCACTTGACATCAATGACCCGTTTGTCTTTTGGCCGTTCAACAATTTGCCATGTGTTATTTTTGTTTAAGCTATTTATTTCTGAGTCCATTGCTAACTGCCATTGTTTATAATCGTGGCAGTTCATTGCCTCCTCAAATGTATTTGGGGCATTTGCATCAATGAAATTTACATAAATAAAATGTGATACTGGGTTACCATACCTAGAAACTGGATTTATCTTTCTTTTTGACTTAGTTTTCTCTATTAAAAGTTCATCCCCATTGTTACTTATATTATCATCATTAACAGGATCTTTCACAGTATTATTAAAACTAGTTTCGTTTGCATCTACATAGTCATCATCAATGTCGGTTTTAAATGCATCATTGTATATATCAGAAGTTTTATTTTCCAAATCCCTATCCTTTTCATCATCAAGTTTTTCTAAACAAATTAATTGAGTATTTTCTTCAACTACCTGTACATGTCTAGCATTAATTATTCTGTTATTTAATAAAACCCTATAACCATTTTCATTATAACCTACTAGTACTCCTAGTTGGGCTTTATCGTCCCATTTACTTTTTCTTAAAACTTCTGGAGTCCTGACGTAAACTCTACTTCCATAAATCTTTAAATGCTCTACATTAGGTTTAATACTAAAAAATATTTCATAAGGAGTTTTATTATCTACTGTATTAGCAATTGTTCGATTTTTTAAATATGCTGCTGTTTTTATAACTTCAGGCCAATACCTTCTATGAATTTTAGCTTCTTTCATTAAGCATCTGACTATGTCCATAGCAGATCTATTATACCTTTCCGCTACTCCATTTAATTCATGGATGTAGGGTGGACACGGTAATAACTCTATTCCCTTTTGACTAATGAATTTATAAATGTCTCGATTTAAATATTCTTTCCCATTATCGCACTGTAATTTCTTTACTCTTTTATTAAATTTATTTTCTACTAAATTAACAAACTCTATAAAACAATTTGCAGTTTCTGCTTTGCTTTTAATACAAAAAATTCTTGTACATTTGCTATAGTCGTCGATAAATGACAAAAAGTATTTTTCTCCACCATACCCAGTTGTGTTATGCGGACCGTTTAAATCAGTATGAATCAATTCTAAAATTTCAGTAGTCTTGGTTCTATTATTTCGAAAAGGTACATTAGCCATTTTGCTTTCAATACAATTTGAACATTTCATTTCCGTTCTTTCAATCTTATGTGGCAAACCTTCTACTAATTTATTATTTATCAACTTATTTAAATATTGAAAATTTACATGACCAAGTGCCCTATGCCATTTCTCTTTATTTGTTAATTTTATTGTGCTTACATACATTTTGTTATCATCAATTTTTGAAACAAAACTTTTTATATAATATACATTGTCTATTTTATTGGCAACAACTATTAATTCTCTTGATTGATTATAAATTTTTGCATTTTCATTTCTTGCTACTATTGTGCAGTTTTTGGTTATTTTTGAAAAACTTAACAAATTTTGCTTAATGCCTTTTACAAAATAAACATTTTTTAGATCAATGTGTTTTTCAGTATAATAATTTTTGAAATAAATTTTGACAGTACCTACTTTGGTTGCTTTTAACATTTTACCATCTGGCAATTTCACATCAACAGGAATTTTTAAGTCTACATGATTATAAAAAAATGTATCATTCATTATAATGTGATCAGTACACCCACTATCTAACAACCAATGAATTTCACTATTATTGTCATATTCCCCGTTGCTACACCCCGTTACCTGATTTACTTCTGGATTACATACTTGAGCTGTCCATGACTCTGTTGCAAAGCCACTTTGGTGAGTGCTTGACGACTCATCTCTGGGAAGACCTTGGCCTCTGCCCCGGCTACGACCTCGGTAAAATCCACCTCTGTTGTAACCTCTCTGCAGTCCTCGCTGGTGTTGACTGGTTGGATATCTTCCACGGTAGCTTTGTTGCCTTTGGCCATTTTTCTGTACGTGCCAACAGTCCTTCCTGGGATGGCCGGTCTTGCCACAGTTAAAACATTGTGCTTGAGTTTTAGTTGCAAACATACTCATATTGCTTTTCTTGTCGGTGTCACTTGTAGTCATATTTTTCTCTTTAATTTTAGACTTTACATAATCTACTGTTCTTTGTTCTTCTGGAATCACATCAATGAAGTCTCCAATATAACTATAAGTTGGAGGTAAAGCTTTGAGCAAGTATCTCATCTTCTCGGGTTCGTCTATTTTGCCACCAGCCACTTTAAAATCATTTATTGCTTTCTCGAAGTCCACAAAAAAATCTTCTATTGTATTATAGTTGTTTAGCTTAATCTCTTCAATTTTTCCTCTGCATATTATTTGCATAGCAGTAGACTTTGTTAAATACATTTTGTCAAACTTTTTCATCATTTCATAAGCTGTTGTGCATTCAGCAATATACTCCAATTGTTTGTCTGAAATTGTGCTCATTATGATAGTCCTTGCTTTTAAATCCATTTTGTTCCAATCCGCTTCTTTATTTTGATACTTTACAGGCATTACATAAATGGCGGGCTCGTTGCACTCTTTGTATTCCAGCAACGTTAATAGTCTCAATTTCCAGCTTGAATAATTGATGCCATCAAAAATAGGCATCATAATGTCTTCTATTTTTGCTTGTTTAGCCATTTTAGTGATGATAGCGTGTATAAACTATAATATTCTTGACTCTTAATTTGCACGTAACACGAGGCGTAAAAAACTTTCCACGTGGCCTTTTACTGATCTCACTATAATATCACTTATTAACCACGCTCTGCTACCATGTTGGAATGATGAGGTATTCGTGATATTAATAAAATAGGCCATTAGTAGTAATCAGTAAATATATTAATTATTACAGCGTAACCTTTTACAAACAAGAATACATCTTAGCTTAGTCGGAGGCCATGACAGTAGTTGTCAATCAGTGTTGCCAGATGTTTTTCACTATGAAGATCATAGATCACAGAGTATAATATTTACTACAGATTACAACAACTCTCTTCAACAACTGAGAGGGTTAAGACCTTAGTCCACCACGCTGTCCTAATGTGGGTTAGCAGACTTCACATACCTGCGAAATTCAGAGAAATTCTCAGGTATGCAGGGTTCCACATGATGTTTTCCTTCACCGTTAAAGCGAGTGATAATTCACAAAAATACACACATAACTTTTTTAGAAAAGTCAGAGGTGTGTGCCCTTGGGTTTTGAACCTGCGGACATTCGTCTCGACAGTCCGTTCCACTCCCAACTAGTCTTTCGCCGCTATTTCATATTTTTGCTAAGCTAACAAAAATGATAATTTTCACTCACAATCTCTATCGGTCACTAGCATTTGCTCCTCAGTATAATCCCAAATCTAGATATCTTCAAATTGTGTCTACACATAATGCATAACCCAACCCAAAGCCTATCCCAAAATATTTATTGATCGTGCAGTAAATCTATGTAATAAAGCGCATTACTGTCTCAGTAAAACATGTAATAGCTGAATCTAGGTAGTCCATCTAGTCAAGAATGTTCGGAGCTGAATGCACATAGTGGCAATGTTGGTAGTTGGCAGTTTCACTCCCAATCGAGATGAAATTTGCATTTGCGAGCTCAAGTCGCCGGCCGGCCACTGGTTCATTTAAATAGGGCGCATTGACTCCACACTTGTATGGTACAAAGTTACCGGCTGATTTTAGAAATATTTAAATAGTTGATTTTGATTGATGTTGATCGCTCATTTTAATCGTAGCAGGTTGCACTGAATAGTCTGCCGACCTCTACAGGTTATGAGTGTGAGTGTGCAACTACAATAAAATGTGATGTTCAGATGTCTTTACGATCAAAACAGAAACCGCAGAATCGATTTGGATGAAATTTGACATATGGAAAATATTTTACTCGGGATAATCATCGCTCGTCAAACGACAATCTACCTGGACCTCTATCCGCTTACCATCAAGTGCAGTGGGATCACTTAGTCGTGCCCGTTTTTTGCCATAGCAAACGAACAAGCAGTCCTCCTGATGGTAAGCAGCATCCACCGCCCATGGCCTTAAGCAATGCCAGAGGCACAGCCAACGGCTTGGCTTGGTCTAGAAGCACTAACACATCCGGTAGGATGTTAGTGCTGCTAGTTCAAAATATTCAAGACACTAGTACAGCAATAACCGCTTACACACAATAACTTGAACACCTAGAAAATATGTAACAGCTGCTCAAACTCCCGCTACTAGCATGGGTTCACCTTTTTAATGCTAATACAAATTCCCGGACAGCACCACTCACAATAGAATCAAGTGATCTTTATTGATACGTCACATCGCTCGTGGGACCTACATTAATCAACTACAATTGTTTTGTACAGTGTACTGGTTTTGTTATACTATATTCGCTCTGGTTTGCGAGTCAGGTGCAGTGTCATGGTGATTGAATAAAAACATCGTGATACCTATATTCGTAAAGCACGCAAACTAACAATTATATTTCCTTCCCGCCCTTCAACACTATAAATCTCAAGAATTCTTGACCTATACATAATTGGGCATTTCTTAGTTTAGAAAAATCGATGTTAAGTTTTAAATCAGCTAGGTAAACAGTTACCATGCCGGCGTAAACATCGTCGTGAATAAAAAGTATTGAGCAATGAACTTTAAATTCAAAACATATTTCGTCTCATTCTTAATAAGTTAATGGTAATTAAATGAAACTGAAGGAGCCATCGCCCTATTAAGCACAAATTTAAATACTGTGAAGCTCAGATAAATCGTATTTCAAATCGAAAATGTAGCATTTTTTCTGAACCGGAAATGGAGCACTAATCGTCACGGTCAGCCAATATGCTACTAAACCTAGAAGATAATTAATTCAAAACCCTTCTGGACAAGTTGTCCCTCAACGGGTCACACAAATCACTTTGTAAGTTATGAGCACAACGAAATTTATTTGCATGTTTGTCATCTCAATTTATTGTCAACGTCCAGCTGTAAATCAGTGGGAAATAGGTCAATTATTGAGTTAAATGTGGTTTGTTGCTCTCTTCAATTAAATATTTGCCTATTTATGGTTTCAATTGTGTATTTATGATAATATTATTCCATATTATTTGAAAGTTGAAAATATAAACAGCATGAACGGCCCGGCTCAACCGGGGTTGTACCGCTGGTTGACATTTTTAACTTTCAATTCTATTTATCGGCTTTACCGTATCTGATTACCACATTTTTTTAACCCCAACAGTAACAGAAGCGGCAATAGCCTAGTTGGGAGTGGAACGGACTGCCGAGACGAATGTTCGCAGGTTCAAAACCCAAGGGCACACACCTCTAACTTTTCTAAAAAATTATGTTTGTATTCTTTGTGAATTATCGCTCGCTTTAACGGTGAAGGAAAACATCGTGAGGAAACCTGCATACCTGAGAAGTTCTTAGAATTTCAACGGTATGTGAAGTCTGCCAACTCGCACTATGCCAGCGTGGTGGACTAAGACCTTAACCCTCTCAGTTGTTGAAGAGACCCATGCTCAGCAGTGAGCAGTATATAATACAGGGCTGGCATGGTAATGGTATGGTAACAGTAACAGTTGCCGGTTTGTTTTATATCCAAGCAGTCGGTATAGTTTCTCCTGTCAACCATTAAAAAATATCGTATATTATTTCAAAATAACCACTCAAAGTAACATCTAGTATTAATTGAAACATTAAAGAATCACTGACCGAACTATTAAAAGTAGTCCGAAGATAACATTTATAGCATCATTTGAAAGCAAGACATTTGTTCACCGCAGGCACCGATGGCAATAAACAATAAAATGTATCCATCTTGTTTAATGCACTTTCTATCGTGCTTTAATTACTTCGCCCCGTTACAATAAATCATCAGGTAATTGAAGCTATAAGTTAGAGGGCAGCTGGATCGAGACCAGCGCGCACTTACGTTAACAGTATATTAAGTTTTTATATACATATATTTTCTTGGACTATCTCTTTCTCACGCACGCTGCGTTAAGGCCAGTGACACTCGGTGACGTCACGGTTTGCAATTACTGTTATTTGACAGCTACCTCGTCCACTAACTTTCAAAGCTTTATAACTCATTTATTATTGGGTGGATTTTGAATTCATTTTTTCCGTTAGATTTTGAATGACAAACATTTTTGATAAATAAAAAAGTAATAAACTTCCCCACCATCGTATGGTACAAGATTGAAGCAAGTAGTTATATAGCTGTAGAAAAAGGAATTTTGAAGATGAATTAGGTTTATATAAGTCCTTGCGCTGATCCAAATAAACCACGAACCAATTCCACTTTGAGATCACCGAGATGGTTGGCAGCAGTTAGAGAAAAAGAGATAAAAATCGGGGTCAGTTGCGCGCTTTGGGAGAGGCCAATGTCGAACAGTAGATTGACACAGGATGACAATGCTGATGGTGGTGATGATTATGATAAGAGCGGTGGCTCCAGGTTATCTTATGAGTCATAATGACAATATTTATGGATTGACTAATATTAAGTAAATATAAATGACCGTCAACATCATCAAGAATTATGCAAAAATCTGAATATAAAAATAATATGACTGCAATGCGTCTAAGAAGGAATTTAGCCGCGTTCCATCCCTACATGTATAATTCAAACCATATTCTCCGGAGTTAAAGTTCATTTTGACTAAAATGCAATGCTGTGTTTCACCTTGGGCTCCTCACGTAGACGACAGACGGTGACTGAATACAAAGCCGCACTTGGCACACTAGCGCTTCAGATGAAAATATGTTTTAGGCTGAGACAAAAACAATAGTGCGAAGGATATAACTCATGTATATGGAAACTATTTTGCGACGTGTACTGTTCGGATTAGTCAAAGTTTTTGCCAGGATTTTATTTACATATTTAGTTTGAGTTGGTTCACCCGTTGAAATACCAATGATAATGTTTCAAAAATGTTTATGTGAGGGTATTTGTGACATGACCTGCATTTTCTGTTATAAAACCACCGAGCGTTTGATAGATCGGGGCATCGCGCCAAATGGAGACGACCGAGGACGAAATCACTCTGGCCATTCGCAGGAAGATCGAGCATCAAAAGCTCACACACTCCACAAGACCGCAGTACCGTCCTCGCCGTCGAGGACCTCGTCGCGTTCCCCGTCACCCTGACTTCTCTTAGCAGTTCCGGGCCGCGTGCCGATGACTACTACTACGATACCAATAAATAGGATTAGGCCAAAAAAACAATCTTCCCCAAACGATGATGTCTTATCCTCTCAGTGGCCGTCCTGAGCCTAGGTTCGTGACCCGTTAGTGGGTCACCCTCAGCGTGGTCGCTTAACCTTTTATGAGTTGCGAGCGCCTTCTGCACTCACCCAAAAGACCGGTGTTCTTGCATAAGCCGACCCTCGTCAGGCTAGCCAGAGTTTAGTCAGGGACAAAAAAAAAGATAGATCGGGTCAGTTGATCATTGAGTCTCGTACGAGTCGGTTAAGTGATAATATGTAAAATTATTTCTGTAAAAGAAATGGTAGACCCTACACCGCTTTTGTTTTTAATACTAGGTATAATATGAAGATGCTTAGTTTAGTAGGCTGTAGACCGGTATATCCTGGGTTCCATTCCTAGGCCATGCACTATTTCGTATGGGTATTTCTAACTTGATTCTTCCGGGCCTTTAGACAGGATTTACGTAAAGAAATCTGTCGTCATTAAAACTATGCTGAATTCCTTCTGCAACATTCTAAATACAATAACTATAATATGTGGGATAAGGTCTTTTTCAATCTCCACATTTGAATATTTCTTCATTTCCTATTTAGGCAAATTCATCTGTCACTCTGTGGCTCTATGGTCTTATAGGTCACTTAAACTGACCCAATTATGGGTAACTATGTCAAAGTAAGCCATTAGGTGCTGAGGAAATGTCATATTACTTCATAGTGGTCGTTCCGTTCTGTTCGCTTTAGAACGGCATATATAATGCATTATAGTAATGTAAAGTATACACCATGTTCTCAATGGATTATTAATTACTAACCGTTACTCAAAAGTAATGCAGCTACTAATAAAAGAAGTTTCAAAAACGGATATGTAGGTTTTGAGTTTATCCATTACAAACATAAAGAAATAAAATAGTGATTAGAAGCAGAAAATAATAAATGAACTGATAGATCGAATTTTAAGTTGTAAAAAGTCACTGGTATTGACACGGGTCGAGTTCCGCACAAAAACTAGTCGAATATAATGATTATAATATTATTGTTCAGAATTTTCCTAGGACTGTTATCTCTTTAAAAAACCAACTGAAATTTATGTTGCATGAATATTAATTAACTTAATCAATGTCGCTACAAAACTAGTAATTTAATTGTAGAGTCGAAATAAACGTGAGCTTTGGAGTACAAGTGGTATGCGAATTTTTGGTCTTTGGTCTTTATGCATTTTTGGACACACACACTCACGCCTGTTATCCCCGAAGGGGTATCCAGAGGCGCAACTTGTGCACCCTCTTTTCGCCATTTTTGGAGTTTTAGTGAATTATTTATTTATCAACAAACAACACGATCTTTGAATTATAAAGCACTACGTAGCAATGTACAGCGCTTGTCATCCTAAGGCAAACTACGACAGCGCAGTAGAATGCCACACAGTAGGTACTTTGTAACTCAAGGTGCTGAATGGTGTTGCTACTGTTTATGGGTAGTCGTATCGCTTACCATCGGGTGAACGGCATGCTCGTCTCATCATTCTATGCAATAAAAGCAACTATATATTGTCCAGGCAATTTGTATAATGAAGGCATTCTTTACAATACCCAGACAATGTGTATATAGACTAAGACATACACACAACTGCAATACAAATTTAATTTTAAAAACTACTACAAACTACGTGTTATATGTACATACATAGTATCACGCCTCTATCCCATAGGGGTAGGCAGAGACTATGGATCGCCACTTTGCTCGATTCTGTTATATGTGACTGTCGAAATTATGATTATTTATTGTCATATTATGTATTTTTGTTGGTAAATATTACAATCTGTCATCTAACATAGGGTAGGCTGATTAAAAAGATATTCCTTGTAGACAAGCTATTTGAGACAAAAAAAACAACTTTCGATTTTCGAATACTTTTTAAGCCATATTGCCTCACTGCTACTCTAACGCAATTTGGAAGCCTAATTTTTCAAGCATGCAGGGAATTTTTAAAATAGAAAAAAAAAACAATGAATTTGTTATTCCAGAGTTTTTCAAATTTGCGGAAAATAATGAAGTTCATTATTTTTAGAAACATTATTATTTGTCTCTAAATTAATAAAACATTGATGCCAACTATTATAGTTATTCGAAAAGCCAAATAATACCCTTATTTTAGTAAAAATATCATTTTGCAAAATTTTTAAATGAATTCGGTGCACACAGAGGCCCTCTATCGATTTGGCTCAGTTGAACAATCTATCATGATACAGCCTGTATAATCCTACTAATATTATAAAGGCGAAAGTTTGTAAGAATGTATGGATGTTTGGGTGTTTGGATGTATGGATGTAAGGATGTTTGTTCCTCTTTCACGGAAAAACTACTGAACGGATTTCAATGAAATTTGGCACACGGGTAGATCATGTCCTGGATTAACACATAGGCTACTTTTTATCCCGGGAAAATAAAAACCGGGACTTTTATCCCGGAAAAACTTTTTAATGCGGGCGGAGCCGCGGGCAAAAGCTAGTGTACGCATATTAGTACCTATTTAGTGCAGCAAGGTACTAAACCTCTTCTGCATATCAACTAACCTTGTTAAAACTTTTAACTATCTTTCTAGCTGAAATATCGCGCTCTTGCAACTTAATTCTGAATCTTTTCAACCGTTCATAATTTTTATTATGAAGTTTCACTATCGAAGAAACTTTTACAACAAGAAAAGCAGAAAATAGGAATTAAATACCTTCTTTAAAGGTTCTTGTTCGAATTTTAGATTTTTATTTTACTCCGCATTTGTTTTAAATGCTCGATTTAAGTGTTAAAAACTGAGTCATATTAAAAAGCTGGCAGAACCGTTTTTAAAATTTGTTGAGGAATTAATTTTCCAAAATCCTTCCTTAGTCCTCAAACGTTACCGTACAATATTTAATGGCGTTGGAGCCACTGATTTAGGCTGCGTGATATCTATCAAACCATGGACAAACAGTGTCTGATTTTGTAAAAAAGAATTAAATGTATTCATTTTAATGTAATAATAACTAAACAAGTTAAGATAGAATGCAATGCAATCAACCCTGCATTATATACTGCCTACTGCTTTATTTTTATTTATTTTTATTTTTATTTATTTATTTCAAAAACATATATTACAGATACCACTTTCAAATAATATGATCCTTGTAAAAAATGCATTATAACATATATAAGTAGTACCTAAGTATATTGAACACAGGTACCCAAAGTAAGATTTAACTTGTGTTTTGGGTACCAAACTACTTGTGTTTTGGGTACTGCTGAGGATGGGCCTCCTCTACTACTGAGGGGGGTTAGCCTTAGTCCACCACGCTGGTCTAGTGCGGGTTGGCAGACTTCACATACCCTCGATTTTTTTTTTGGAGAATGCTCAGGTATGTAGGATTCCTCACGATATTTTCCTCCGTCGTTAAAGCGGACGATGATTGATAAACAATACACACGTAACTTCGAAAAGTCAGAGGTGTATGCCTTGGGTTTTGAACTTGCGGACATTGTCTCGGCAGACCGTTCCATTCCCAGCTTTTTTTTTTTATCGCGGGGATAGGTTAACATAGAATACACAAAAGGAAAATACAAGAGAATTTTTTTACAAAAATATTTATTTAGACGTACCTTTTCTAAATCAGAAATGTCGGTACTTTTATTATATTTAATTGTATTAATATGTTGTACGGTATGGTGTACCATAAAAGTGTTACAAAATAGTGTTACAACATTAATTAATTGAAGTAGATTAAACAATAATTCATTAATATCGGTGAGGTATAGATATCACAGTTGACTGAAATATTGATAATTATTAATGAGATTATTTTAATTATGTCGGATATATAAACCAATAATGAGGTCGTGTGACGCAATGGGCGTCCGGTATTCGTGAACATGTTACTACTTTGGTACATACTCTCGTTCTTCACCGCCGTGATTTCCGGTAAGCTCATTCAAACTACTTTCCATAATTTTCTTTATTGTCCAAAAAGGTGCTATTTTGAAAAGATTTTTTACCTTTCATCGGTAAGCTAACAACATTAACTAAGTTATTTTTAGTGTTTTGAACCAAGGTAAAAGTTTGTAGGTTAGTTAAAAAATGAAATGGAAGGAACTTTACAATATAAAATGTAAGAATGCAGGACTGTAAGAATGTACTATAAATATCTATTATTAGCTGAATTCGGTAGTTCTGGAGCAATTACTGCAAGATAAACTATGTTACGCGATGTTATTAGCTAAGCGGTACTGTCCTTTTTAAATTATTGAAAGAAACAAAACAAAAAGTGGACGATAGTCTAATTTGGAATGGAATGGTCTGCCGAGACAATGTCCGTAGGTTCGAAACCCAAGGCACACACCTCTGACTTCAAAGTTACGTGTATGGTTTAACAAGTTCCAAGTAAAAATGTCCACTTTTTGTATGGATGCTGGGCCTCAAACTCTAACCAGACTCAAACTTTAGGGATGTATGAGGGGCGAAATATGGATCTTGCATCCATTAAAAACATATTTTGGGACCCCTCCATTTATAACTAACTTTTTAGAAACATTCATACTACGTATGTTTTCAATTAAAAAAAAGTGTGGCACTCGGAGACTGCCGCGGTAAAGCTATTGCATAAATTCTAATATTTATAACCTCTTTGAACAGATATAAAATAAGAGTCACTAAAAGTTGTGCTATTCATCGATAGATGGCAAAACTAAAAAAAAATATGAAAGATGGGCTCAATTGACTAGTATCCAGAGCCGTAATATTTAAATAAAAACCTCTTTGAACAGATATAACATAAAAACTTTTTAAAAATTCAAACTTAGAATCACGTCATCCCGCCTCGTTTGACATTTCGATAAGTTTCACTGACTGGAACAATTTTTAAATACACGTTAATTTCGACCTTTTATCGTTTAACATTCAGCTCATATCCTCTTAGATATTGTATTCTTACAAGACTGCGATATTAAATTTACTTATGGAATTTTACACTCTACATGGTTGTGATAGAGTTGAAAATAAAATATCACCGCTGTGCCGGTCGGAGTGAGGGATGACAGGTTTTTTCGTTACGGAATTTCTCGATTCGGTCTCCACGCTCAAGGCCCGCGATAGAAGCTATGCAATAGCTTGATAAATTACGTAAATCTCAAAGTCGAAAGACTTTAAAATTGAACGATTTCTTCTAAAAGGCTAGTTTTTATGTGTTCTATCCAAATATATGTAAAACTGTGTTGGTTAGAATTTTGGCCCATTTTTGGACATGTCCTTTTATTTGACTGTTATCGTAATAAACAGCTAATGTAATAAACATTTTATTACCATGTTATTGGTAGCACGGATAATGTATTGTGTATGGCTTTTTTATTTAGTCCTCTTACAGGTTTATGTGACGAGTAGCTTTCATTAGCAAGCGGTAAAGCGCTATTCTTCCGAGACTTGCTGTAAAAGAGATCAATACTGCATAAAGGAATGGCTAAATTATAAAAAGACCAAAATATTGGCATGAGAATTTGAACACATACATAATTTTTACTGTTTTTAGGCCAATATATATGGAATGATGATTATGAACTGTCATGGCCCGAAAAGTACACTGTGACGGCAATGCGGATCTCCCTAACTTCAGGCATCGTTGAAGAATGCACAGCCTGGTAAGTTTTAACATACACACACATACTCACGCCTTTTATCCCCAAAGGGATAGGCAGACGCGCTACTAGTGCACCCGCCTGTCGCCGTTATTCCGTCCCGTGATGTGATAGGGGGCGAGCCTATCGTCAAATTCCAAACTCCGGAATTTGTGCCCGATATGGCGATAGGCTGATACTGAATAGAAAAACTCAATATTACTTTGCCCGACCCGCGGATCGAACCCAAGACCTCAGCATTGCAATCGTTCCGTACGACTGCCACCGAGGCAGCTTTAACGTAATTTAGGTTTATAACCGGAATGGTGTATTGTTTTTTAAACTGGCATGTTTTGTTGTTTGACTTAGCAAGGGTGCCATGCTGTTTCATGAAAATTAACTTTTTTTTTGGAATATCAGTAAAAAATATATTTAAATAAATAACTTCTTTATTCTCTCTCTGATTTTTCGAAGTTATGTGTGTATTGTTTATCAATTATCGTTAGCTTTAACGGTGAAGGAAAACATCGTGAGGAAACCTACATACCTGAGAATTCTCCATAAGAATTTCGAGGGTATGTGAAGTCTGCCAATCCGCACTAGACCAGCGGGGTAGAATAAGGCCTAAAACCCTCTCAGTAGTAAAGGAGGCCCGTGCTCAGCAGTGGGCAGTATATAATACAGGGCTGGTATTATTAACTACTTTATTATTATAAACTTCTCTATTATTATAAACATAAACCACGATTAGCATTGAAATCAGTGAGACGGAACTTTTCAACGGATTCCTCATATGTTAATAGGAAAACGAATGTGTCATCGCGAATCGACTACAACAATGGTGCCGTGAAGTCCATCGTTGAAGAAAGCATCTTAGATTATCCAAATGGTGTTAAATATGAGGTAAGTACTTTTCAAACAGTCATCGGTAATATCTATTCATAATGCCACAAAAAAAATTAACATAAGTACCTAATGTACTTAAAAACCTAATAACATATCGTTCACAATCATATCTATACTTTATACATCTATACTATAATACCGGGTGGAAGGGAAACGCTCTCGGAAACGAATATAGGTGATAGTATTGGTGATTCCTGACGTGATGGCTCTAAAAAAATCGCGATCGCATTGTTACAATTTTAGTAGGATTTTCTCAAATTTCTGTACAGCTTCACGTGTGGATAGATAAATCAAACTATTATTCTGAAAAACATAGTAAAAAAGGTCAACGTTCCAAAAAAATCGTAATGAAACACGTACATCAGCTGACGGGTTAACGACCGCGTGGCCGGTGTCAGCGCAGCGCGGCGGCCGCCGCCTTGTCGGCGTTTGCTTTGTAGTTTTTTGGACGCTTTACGTTGCGCGGGCATGAATTACGGAATTACTAAAATCGTAAATATTATCGCTTAGCTTTACAAATGAATATAGTTTTTCGTTAATGTTATGGTTCTTCTCTCTTAACGTTCCGGTATAGAGAGCGTTTCCCTTCCACCCGGTATTATAAAGCTGAAGAGTTTGTTTGTTTGATTGTTTGTTTATTTGGTTAATCGGGCTCATCTTGAAGTGCTGAACCGATTTCCAAATTTCTTTCACTAATAGGAAGCTACATTACTCTTGAGTGCTATAGGTAACTTTTTATCCCGACCAAATATTTTAATCCCGGTAAAACTTTTTCACGCGAGGGGAGCCGCGAGCAGTACTAGTAAGCTAACAAAACTAAAAATAAATCCGCAAGAAACTTAATAAGAATACATTTAATATCTTGCATAATTTATTCCAAAATTTCATTTTCCCTTTTCTTCTAATCCAGATCCATCCTGAGCTCACGAAAAATTCGTCTAACGCCCTAAAGTGTAACATAGCGACATATGACGGTTATTGGGAGACAGTAGAGCTAGAAAATATTCTGCCTAAAACAGATAACTTCGAGTTTGTAGGTAAGAACATTAAACACCCTTTTTTTACGCGGAGAAAGTGACTTATTACTACCGCCCAGCCTTCAAGGGGGACGACTGAGCGGTTATGTTGGGTTCACCGTGCCTTACGACCCGACGTTGAGCCGCCCGGAGAGATGGAAAACGTCGGGCGACCGCCGGGCTGAGTCCCTAACCTATGTACAATGCACGGCATACCAACCAAAACTCCGCCGCGGCCATCTTCGGCGCATTAAGGACGGCTGCGGGCTACACATACACACACACACACACACACACACACACACACACACACACTAGAGGTGATCGTGAAACGTTATAACTGTTAATTTAACTCATTATAAAAAAATAACTGTTAATTCCATAAACTACTGTTGTAATATTCATTAAATTTTTAATCTAATGAACGGACTACGGAGGCAGTATCTGGGTATAACTTTAGTTACCAAAGACTGATCCGATGAACCCAGATACCGATTTTGAGGTCAATTGGCCGTAAAACAAAGAATATCAAAATGGCGGCCACTTTTTTCGATTCCGACATTGGAATATTCTTTGGTAACTAAAGTTATACTCAGATGTCGAATTTGAGGTCAATTGGCCTTAAAACAAAGGAATTCAAAATACAAACATACATGACATACACTCACGCCTGTTATCCCCGAAGGGGTAGGCAGAGGCGCCACTAGTGCACCCACTTTTCGCCGTTATTCCGTCCCATGATGTGATAGGGGGCGAACTTATCGCCATGTCGGGCACAAATTCCAGACTCCGGGCTGATACTGAATAGAAAAACTCAATATCACTTTGCCCGACCCGGGGATCGAACCAGAGACCTCAGCTTTGTAGTCGTACTGTAATACAACTACCCCACCGAGGCAGTTTGAGGCAATTGACCTTAAAACAAAGAAATTCAAAATGGCGGCAACTTTTTTTGATTCCGACATTGGAATATTCTTTGGTAACTAAAGTTATACTCAGATGTCGAATTTGAGGTCAATTGGCCTTAAAACAAAGGAATTCAAAATGACGGCCACTTTTTTCAATTCTGACATTGGATCAGTCTTTGGTAATTAACTTATACCTAGATATCGAATTTAAATAAAATAAAATACTTTATTCATCACGTAGGCGAACATAGTTGCACTTATGATATGTCAAGATACATTCAATTAATAATTATTATTACAAATAGTCACTTATATGACTAAAGACATATTTAAAGGGAGCAAAATCAATGTAAACTTAATATAAAGAAGCCAAGCTCGGGCTGGCAGGAAAGAGATAAAAAAAGGATATTTTTTATTAAAATAATGGGAGGCACGCGTCGCGATCCTTACCTGTGAGGACACTACAGGCCTTAGCCTGGCTAACCTACCAGCCTTTCACTAGCTACCTAAGCGATGAATTTAAGGTTAATTGGCCTTAAAACATAGAAATGCAAAATGGCGGCCGTGTATACCAATTCTAGTATTTGTTCTGAATATTATAGTGATAAGGTCCATAATAAATAAATAATATAAAAATACATACCAACATAATTTTAAGGTGTAAAAAATTGAACAGTCATTACACCTCAAAACATAATTTTTCAATTGTATGAACGGCACGCAAGCGTCATTTACGCAAATGTTCATGAAAACCTAATAATTAGAAAATGTTTATTTTTATCTGACTGTTTTGTGAAAAAATATAACCTGTTGGTTATTGGTTCAATGTTTAAAAATTTTACGTAATTAAAATAAACGACGCAAGACACGTGTTGAACATGTTATTGCTAATGCTTTTCACGTAACTCCTTACTTCTTGACCGTTATAAATTAACAATTTGAGGCTACACAAATTTAACATCTTAATTACAGATTATGATCCCATCAATGATAAAGATACATTGAAATTTAACAATAGACAATCTATAGAAGGAAGTGATGTTAGAATAACGTTGTGGGCAGTGCTCGACAACGAAACAGAAGTATGGATTCCAGTGAGGTAGATAATTAATTTATTATGCATTTAGAAGGCAGTGATAGGTAGTATAAAACATTTTTTTAGGTTGAAGATCTTTATTTTCTCATAAAGAATTACATAAATTCACTTACTGAGAAACCTATTTATTAACTAAAATGATCGTTAACTACGAGTGTACAGAAATTAAATATAATAATACAATGATTAATAATGCATATTTTATAAAGACTTACGGCCGAATACTCAAACCCTACTCAACCAACCAAGTCATCTAAGGCCTACTTAATTTTAGCCGGCTCCTTATTTTAAATGGCATTCTCAAACGCACTTTAAAAGATTTGATGGAAAACTCAGCTGAGGAGCAGTAATTTTGCTACAGATTATAAAAAGTTTGTTTTCGATTACAATTTAAATACATTTGATATTTCTGTGTCGTTTCACGCAGTATAATTTTTAAGATGTTAAATATAAATAAATCGAATAACACAATGCGCAGTTTGAAAATGATTTACAATGTTATAATATGTCTATTATATTTAATTTTCGTATGTATTTTGTGTACTATGTGCAGATGCTACATAGTAAAAATGGTAAGTACGTTTAAAAACCATCCTAGGTTTTTAATATGTAGAAGTGGCATATTCATTTATTAATTATTATATTCTTAACTTTGATGTGATGAGCTTATATTGGCATTATATTGCCACTTGGCAGTATGTCAGGGTTGACATTAGCCGCTTTAGAAAAAAAAAAAAAACAAGTCAACAACAATAATATTTATAATTCTTATTTCAGTTTTATTATCAGAAGTAGGCATATTTACAAACATTTACAAAATATGCTAACTCAACTGCCATACTATGCACAATACGATGTACTACCGTTGGTTGTTTCCCGTGAAAAATAACCCCGATGACCTTAGGCTATCGGTTGGATTGTTTGGTTTCTTTTTGTGTTCGGCTGGATATAATCCCGATTTTTAAGAACATAAACGAAGAACTGTTTCCTTGCTGAGTCGGAATCTTCTTTTACGATAAGTTAAGATATATTTATTTGTCAAACATTAACATTACATTATCAATATTGTATTCTTCGAAAGCGTTTAATTTCTCTCGATTTCTTCCTTTGAGACCATACTCCTCTTCAGACAATGGTGATAATGAATAAAAAACGATTTATTAAATCCAAAGAGAATATAATAAGTAGTTATTACGCAATAAAATTATTAAAGATTTGAACGTAAATATTTGAGACTAGTCTGAAGCACTCTCAAATTGATCTCGATTAACAGCCATATTTGGAGGCCTTACATAGCTGTCAAACTTTAAGCAGTGTTTGTGAATACCGTTTGAATCAATAAGCGGCCCTTAAACTGAGTCGCCTTAAATTTAAGGTTAGGAGATAAGTGACGTTTCAGTATACCAATTTCACCAATAACGAATGCTTAAATCCGTAAGGCCATCTCAAATATTTAAGTAGCGTTTGAGTATTCGGGCGTAAGTGGGTAAAATATTAAAAACCCTAGTCATGAACAGTTCATAAACCCAACCTAAAAGAATATTTTGTCTTCTTTGTCCAAACCATTGATGTATTAAAAATCCATCAATGGTTAAAACTCATATATACATATATATATATACATATATATATATGTATATATGTATACATATATACATATATATACATACATCGTATACATATACACTCAGCCTGTTATCCCCGAAGGGGTAGGCAGAGGCGCAACTAGTGCACCCACTTTTCGCCATTATTTCATCCCATGATGTGATAGGGGGCGAGCCTATCGCCATATCGGGCACAAATTCCAGACTCCGAGCTGATACTGAATAGAAAAACTCAATATCACTTAGCGCGACCCGGGGATGGAACCCGAGACCTCAGCTTTGCAGTCGTAGGTACTGTAATACAACTACGCCACCGAGGCAGTCTTTTTATGATAATTATAAAAACTAAAAAACACGCTTTTTAGAAAATCTAACTAAAAAATAAAAAAGATGTTTTTTTAATAAATTTGAATTGAGTATAGTGTAAATAAGAAAAACATGTATTTTATTGCAAAAGAAGCGTTAATTATTGTTAATTTTATGCAACCTGAAAGTTGATTAACCGAAGATTTGATAGTCGGTAAGGCCTTTGTTTTTGTTAAAGTTATTTTCTGCAATCCACCCTAAGTTTATCCTACGAATAAAATTAATGTTATGATTGAAAATTTTTCCCTTATTGTTTTCCAAAATAATCACTAATGGAATTCATTAATAAAATCAAAATTACATTTCAGATATGAATTGAAAGAATACAACGAGTGGTTAGGTTTCTTGGGCAAGCACGAAATTTGGGATTTCTATGAATTCGCTACTGATTTCGACGACGCAGTATTTGAAACCGATAATTGTAAGATGTTATTTTTCTTTTTTTGAATGGTTAACACACGTGTAACAACTTTACAGCGACTGCTTGCAGTCGGTCACCTTATGGAGGCGTACAGTTATAGCTCTCACATAGGGGGTCCGAGGGTACCAAAATGTACCGCCTGGGGCGGATCCATAGTTCACGTCTACGTGTGCAACCCCACCGCCCCCTCCTCAGCATATTAAGAATTTGTGAAAATGTTTGGATGTTTGTTAGATGTGCACATAGGCATCATAATACGTACCTACACACATTGTGGCCCGGTTCATTTTTATTGTAAGCTAAGGGGGGAGTGTCCAAACCCCCCGTTATATACGTAAGTGCCACGAGTATCCATTAATAGCAATACTGATGTTAGGTATCTCATATGTAAAAGTCCGTCTGGGTGGGTACCACCGCAATGTTTATTTCTTCCGCCAAGCAGCAGTGTACATGCACTGTTGTGTTTCGGTTTGAAGGATATTGTAGCCAGTGTAACTACTGGACATGATGAGACTTAACATCTTGTGTCTCAGGATGACGAGTGCAGTGGAATGCCGCACAGTACTTTTTAACTCAAGGCGCTGGATGGGGTTGCTACTGTTAATGGGTGGTCGTATCGCTTACCATCAGGCGAACGGCACGCTCGTCTCGTCATTCATGCAACATAAGAAAAAAACCTAATTTTGAATTCAACGCCCAGCACGAGAATATTCATCCTAATTATCAGAGGTGGATACTTATATGCTTCATTGTCTACAATGTTCTTTTAATTGCATAGTGCTACTTTGTGGCGAATTGATTGATTGATTAATTGATAACTTTCAAGATACACTTAAATAAGTTTCATTGTAATAGATGGGTGCGAAGAAGAATACACAATGCACAAGATGGACAGTGAGTCAGTGACCAAACACCTGATGTTTATCGATCCTGACAATGATAAACATGTTAATCATGTTTTCAACACGTAAGTTCACCTATTTTACCTACAAACATAGTTGAACTGATATAAGAAATCTATCATTGCTTCACTATTCCTAAACTATGTCCTGCTATATTCTGTTTTTGTAATACATCGGTGTCTCCCGTCATCATTTATATTTCTTGCCGGATTCCTATTTATGAAAACAGTAGGTCTCTTAAATCTAGAAATAATTTCCTTTGCCCTACTCTTTATATCATACTGGCATTTGTATCAATAACCTTGTCAGAAAATAAGCAGTATTAAAATAATCTATAATTTTTTAAGGTTTAAAAGCAAATACAACAGAGAATACAAAGACAATACTGACCACGCTACAAGAAAGAGCATATTCCAAAACAAAATGAGGTAAGTTTTAACAATAGGGTAGTTTCCTATGTTTGATTTGGTACATTATTTTATATGTAACAGAAAATAATACGAAAAACAAATTCTTCTGTAAAATCAGAACCAAAATTGGTTGACAACTAAAGCAGTTATTCATATTTGAAATATTGTTGTGAGCAAAAGTGGGGACGTAGTGGGGATATCGCGTCATTTGTTTCGCACGCACGCAGCGTTATGGCTGGCGACACTCAGTGACGTCACATTCTGCTGTGTCCGTTATCTAACAGATGCCCCTTCCACAGAACTTCAAAGCTTTATAACTCATTTATTGTTGCTTGTATTTTAAAAATTACTTTTCCTCTAGATTTTAGAAGAGATAAATGTTTGATAAATGTATTTAAAAAAAAATTGTCAACTACCCTATTGAATTTTTGGACTAGTAGTGTAAGCATCATACACAAGCATTGTGCGAATAAAATACAAGTCAATTAAAGGTGATGGGTACATTAATAAAACTGAATTGAAATAATAACAATTTAGATGCTTCTATGATGTGTATCGATATTTTAAATCATATCGATTTAAATATCGATACGACATTTATTTTGTTGACAACACTGAGATTGACAACTTTACTTCTTTGTTGACTGCATTGTGAGTGGCAGTCGATTGTGAGCAGTCGTTGAGGCAAGACGTTTCTTCAAAGTGATAATAAAGTGTTATTTGTAGTGGAAATTGTGTAGTTTTACGGAGTTGAGGTTTTGAATTCTTTCAATAGTAGTACAGAATAGTATACACATGTGCAATTATAGTATCATTATAATAACACACACACTCTTCAAAAATACTGTCTTACTTTGGACTGCCCGTTATTTGTGTTAATAAAATGTACACCCGTTATTGGCCGTTAATTATGTCTATCCGTATCACTCTAGTATTAGCTATTAAGGGCTATGGATTTTAATAAATAAATAAATACATTTTTGTTCACCTTTACAATGTAATAACAAGCGTGATCAATACGACAAGAAGACATTATTATCAGATGAAAGAATATATCGAATTATTTAATTTACCTACGATGTAATTAACATCTTAAATGTCACGAAGCTATACATGTGACACTAACTGAACCTATCTCTTCAGGTTGATAAGATCCACAAACCGCAAGAACCTTGGTTACAAACTTGCAGTGAATCAGTTCGCTGATCGCACTCCTGAGGAGATGAAAAGATACAGAGGGTTATTAAGACGTCCTGAAGGAAAGTCTGGCAATATTGCCTTTCCATATACGGAATCTGAGATAAAAGATAAAGAAGCTGATCTACCTGATGAGTACGACACGAGGCTGTTGGGATATGTATCCTCAGTTAAAAGTAAGTAGTAGGTATGGGTTAATACCGGATCACAGAGTAATTCAGTTGTTTTAAAATTACGCTAATCCCGACAAGATTTCCCAACAGTGACACAGTTTACAATTTTTCAATTTATCACAATTGTTTGCCACTGTAATTGCATTGGTTACAGTATCTTGAAACAACGGAATTACAAAATACTTTTAAGCTATTGTATAGCTTCTATCGCGGGCCTTGAGCGTGGAGATCAAATCCAGAAATTCCGTAACGAAAAAATAACCTGACACCCCTCACTCCGACCGGCACAGCGGTGAAGTGTAAAATTCCATAAGTAAATTGAATAACGCAGTCTTGCAAGAATACAATATGTAAGAGGATATGAGCTGAATGTTAAACGATAAAAGGTCGAAATTACCGTGTATTTAAGAATTGTTCCAGTCAGTGAAACGTATCGAAATGTCAAACGTGATGCTAAGTTTGAATTTTTAAAAAGTTTTTATTTTATATCTGTTCAAAGAGGTTATAAATATGAGAATTACCTGCTTAGAGTTTCGGCATTAGGGCACGAGTGAAATTTAGACAATAGAAAAAATAAATAAATAAATAAATAATTATAATTACATAAGTTGATAAAAAATGCTATGCAATAGCTTAACTGCAGCAGTCTCCGAGTGCCACACGTCTTTTTTTTTACTATTACATTTTCTGTATCGCCGCTTTGTAAATAACACTAATACTTAAATCAAATACACAAGCCAATAATATTTTCTCTGTATACGAAAATTACCGATGGAATTAATATTAGATCCTTACATTTAAATGAAATTGGCGTTTTGTCGTACTGGCCACTTTGATCTGAAATATCTTCCCTTTCGTTAATAATTCCAAATTCAAATTTATAAACGAGCGGCCCCGACAGACGTTGTCCTGCCCTAAAAAGGAGATAAAATGCTAGAACCCGAGTACAGCGCTACCTACCGGATCCAATTATTAATCTAAACCATTCTCGACAATACCGGAACACACACAAACATTTTCATTAAAATCGGTCCAGGCGTTTAGGGGGAGTTCAGTGACATACACACGCATAGAAGAAACATATACAGGGTGATTGGTAATAGGTATGACGTATTCCCGTTAAGAGCATGTAGATTTTGTCAAAAGCAATCGATATTGTCGCGTGAAGCCCTATTCGGAACCCAATAGTTTTAGAACAATTTAAGATTTGTTGAATTTTAAGATAAAGCACTTATAAGGCCAAATAAAATTCTATAATAAAAAAAAGTACACTCACCCCATTTATTCCCGAAGGGGTAGGCAGATGCGCAACTAATGCACACACTTTTTACCATTATTCAGTCCTATGATGTGATAGGGGGCGAGCCTATCGCCATATCGGGCACAAATTCCAGACTCCGGGCTGATACTGAATAGAAAAACTCAACATCACTTTGCCCGACCCGTGGATCGAAACCAAAATGCATTGCAGCATCTCAGGAACAATTAAACCGATTTCGAAAATTCTTTCACTAATAGGAAGCTACTCTTGAGTGTTATAGGCTACTTTTTATCCCGGAAAAACCCGTTCGCGCTGGCGGAGACGCGAGAAATGGCGAAAAATGGGTGTGAGAATCCCTCGGCTTACTCCTAATAGAGAGGAAAAAACAACGGGGCTCTTTGTGTATAAATTATAAATATTTAATTTGTACCTGATATGACGATAGGCTCGCCCCCTATCACATCACGGGATGGAATACACACAGCGAAAATTGGATGCACTAGTTGCGCCTCTGTCTACCCCTTTAGGGATAAAAGGCATGATTGTGTGTTTTCATGTAGAAAAATATGACAGATCAGGAGGATTGCGGTTCCTGTTGGACGTTTGGCACCACCGCCGCCGTGGAGGGAGCTCTAGCACGGTATAACGGAGGACAACTTCTCACTCTAAGCAATCAGGCATTAATTGATTGCGCTTGGCCGTAAGTATTTGAATTTATATTATTACCTTTTGATGTCGTGGGGGTAGTGGGCGTCTTGAAATTGCCATTCCACCTTAGTAGGTACCACATTTCTGCCACAAAGCAGCAATATACAAGCTCTATTGAATTCTAGAACCATAAATTGTGCAGCCTGTTTGGCTTTCTAAGGTCCCAACACAGATTTGCATTAAAAAAAATCTACATTATTATAACGAACTATTTCGAATAAGAACTATGGTTTATTTACTTAATATAGTTTATTCTGATTACGCTGTACGTGTTAACCTAAAAATATTGGTTCTTATCCAATGTTTGATTTACATAATATCAATCTTCCTGTGGATTTCGTGTCAATTTAATAAGTATACCTTTTTTTCGCGGGGAAAAAGCGTGATATCGCTGCCACCACTGCGGGGTGAGTGGAACGGTTACGTTGGTTTCACACAGTCTTACAGCCCAATGTCCGACACTCGAGAGTACCTATATCATCCGAGCGAGCATTCGGCCGAGACTAGTCAGTGTAGGGTGTACATAGTGTTAGCACTATGTACACCCTACACTGACATACCAACCAAATTCGCGGTGGCCTTCTTCGGCGCATACGAGACAGGACCGTCCAGCGCGATGCCGTTGCGTCCCCTCTGTATACAAGAGGGTTAAGATGCCCCCACACTCTAAAAGACGCCTTGAGGTCTACGACAACGGGAGACCGACCACCGGCGGCGCACCGCGGTGCCTATCAAGCCAGCTTAAGACGACATGTCGCACTGCCGTGATAGTCCTCAAGCCCGCATTCGGGCTCTCCAGTCTGGTATGCCACTCCTTCACGGCGATGCCGCGGATAGAGTCCAATTGGGCCTTGACCTCCCTCGAGGCCAGTCTACGCCCGAATCGGGATGCCTCCTCACGCCAGAAGAATACTGACGAGAGGTATTTGGCATCCAATTCCCATGGCAGAGTCCCGGCCGAGACACAGGCCGCCTCGTGGGAGACTGTGCGGTAGCCCCTGATGAGTCGGTGCGCCACTATACGCTGCGGCTTGCGCGGTAGTGAGACGCATCGAGAATTCAGGGACTCGACCCAAACGGGACAACCGTATAAGGCCATTGACCACACATCTCCAGCGTATAAACTTCGGTAAGGGTTACCGGGACCTTCCAAGTTTGGCAGCAGGCGTCCGAGCGCACCTGTTGTCCGTAGCAATTTCGGCGGCGATATCAGTTTAAGTCAAAGGAATGTAATGTTTAGTTTTTAGTCATGTCTCTCGTGTAGACGAAGAATTAAGCAATAAGTTACTAAGTACTAATACTTGTAATATTTAAAAACCTGTTTTTATAAGCATCTCATATCATCCAGTTTTGGTGTGCACGGCTGCGATGGCGGCAGCGACAACGGAGCGTATGAGTGGATGATGAAATACGGCTTACCCACTGAAGCGGAGTACGGTCCCTACCTGAGCAGGGTAAGTGCACATTAACACATATCCCATAAGTTTTATGGGTGACGTTGAGCTTCTTAATTGACGCTCGAAGCGAAAATAAGAAAATCTCTGTTCAGTAATCATTATAGAATTCACAAATACTCTGCAAATCGATTTTTTTTCAAATCTTGTTATTTAGAAAAAACATTTACTAAAATTATAATTACTAATCAACATGTTTTTAAAATAATATTTCGATGTATATTAACTGATTTTAAAAGTACTGTTTTAAGCCATAGAGCGGACGGATAGCGTAAACGTAACGCGTATAATATTTGAAATAAGTTGTTCAGCTATTTATGTGCCTGACTATACCTATTTGGTTTAGAAGCGTACTTCCTGCCCTTACGGTGGAAATTTATAAAGAACAAAACTTATTCATTAATTTATTATTTGCAGGATAACTACTGCCACATTGAGAACGTGACAGTGAAGTACCCAATCAAGGGCTTCACTGATGTTACACCTTACAGTGTCGGGGCGCTGAAGGTAAATTAAATTTTATGTCCTTAACATAAGAGTTATATTCCTTATACGTAAGGCAACTATGTATGTAACTTTGTTTCCAAGGTTGCGCTGGTTAATCACGGCCCACTGTCAGTGTCTGTCCACGCAACTGATGCCTTCACACTGTATTCTGGAGGTGTTTTCTACGATACAGAGTGGTAAGAAAATTTAAATTCTAAAAAGTAAATCTATTATAGGCTGAATGCACAGTTTAGGAATTGCTAAGCTTAGGGCTGATATATGCTACTCGTGACATAAATGCATAAGCCGACCAAATACAAAAGTGAAATCCTAATCTATGTTAAAATTTAAAATGGGTAACTATCTACATTAGCTGTGTAATAATGCAATGCAATCAGCCCTGTATTATATACTGCCCACTGCTGAGTACGGGGCTCCTCTACTACTGAGAGGGTTTAGGCCTTAGTCCACCTAGATGTTTAATAAGACAACTGTTAAATAAAGTTTTAACTTGAAACTTGTGAAGCAGGCCCTTAGAGAATAATATACCTACAGTCAATGTATGAATAGTAATATATTGTTTACTGTCATTGATGTATTAAAAGGGTTTTTAATACATCAATGTTTACTGTACTAATAGTGTGAAATACACAAGAAACTGATAACGAATGTTTGGCATCTAAAAAGCTCCCGCATAAATATGTTTTTCCCAAATAAAATCCTATATATTTTAATGACCATTCTGAGGTTCCGAGTTCGAATCCCGGGTCAGGCAATTATATTGAGTATTTCTGTCAGTATCAGCCCGAAGTCTGGAATTTGTATCCGATATGGCGATAGGCTCGCCCCCTATCACATCATGGAATAGAACACACAAGGCTAAAAGTGGATGGCTTGGTGGCACCTCTGCCTAGCCCTTCGGGGACAAAGACGTGATGTGTGTTATTCTTATTTATTTGTTCTTATAGAATACTAGCTTTTGCCCGCGGCTCCGCCGCGCTAATAGTTTTTCCGATATAAAAATCCCGTTTTATATTTTCCCGGAATAAGAAGTAGCCTATATGTTAATCCAGGACATGATCTACTCGTGTGCTAAATTTCAACGAAATCCATTTAGTAGTTTTTGTGTGAAAGAGGAACAAACATCCATACATTCTTACAAACTTTCGCCTTTATAGTATTAGTAGGAAGGATAGTAGGATGTATAATCAAAATAAGCTTTCTTTTTCAGCGATCCTACCAATTTAAACCATGAAGTGACTCTGGTGGGATACGGTACGCGAGACGGAGATACTTTCTGGATCCTCAAGAATTCCTATGGACCCACGTGGGGGATCGATGGATACATGTTAATATCTGCCAGGGATAACAACTGCGGTGTCGCTACGGAACCTACTTACGTCAATTTTTAAAAGATATGTATGGTGTAGATGGCAAAGTTGGCACTTTTAATACCATTTCTTAAGTAGTGGCAACATTGCCAATCACTTTCGTATTGTATTTATAATGACCTGAATGACGCACGGAATGACGAGCCTATTTTAAATTTAATTATTATGCAGCATGATTTCAATAAGCACGTGGAATTTAAATTAAATTTGTATTGCAAACATTGATTTTTTATTTCACATCCAAATTAAATGATTAACAAACAAATTGAATTACTATATTCATGTCCGTAAAAAGCGAGTCGATTAAAAAATGATAGATACAAATTAAATCCGGTTTTTATTCTGACAAGATCAAAATACCGTTGGTTAAATCTTATTTCATTCAATAAAAAATATTTTTCGGAAGATAGTCATAATGAATGTCTCTGCACATTCATTATGACTTCTTACAAGGCGGTTTTTTACGAGTAGCGTCATTGAATTCACCTTTTTTGG
The DNA here is from genome assembly GCA_949316025.1 of Lapara coniferarum. NCBI lineage: Eukaryota > Metazoa > Arthropoda > Insecta > Lepidoptera > Sphingidae > Lapara > Lapara coniferarum. The sequence goes on along the minus strand of OX438919.1, from coordinate 39,228,007 downwards.
GTTCCGGACTTCGATAGAGAAAAGGAACCATTATAGGATCACTTTGTTGTCTGTCTGTCTGTCTGTGTTTCAAGACCCTTTTTCTCAGGAACGTGACGAGATATCAAGTTGAAGTTTATATTTAATACTCGGGTTTACAGTATCTTTCAGCTGTGAAAAAAAAACAAACTTGTAAGTCAACGCAATCAAAAGATGTGACCGTTTACGTCGCATATTTTGCGATTTCTCAAGGGAAACAATTTCTATAGGGTACTTCCTGTTGACTTAGAATCATGAAAGGCAAGAAGCAAGTCTTACAGCACATGCAAAGGTAAAAAATTAATATTTGACTAATTTACGATTAATTTTGGCGAACTATATGTTGTACTTGATACAGTTAACCTACAAATTTGTACGGAACCCTCAGTACGCGTGTCCATCTCGCTTTTGACCGGTTTATAAATAATAACTCATAATTAATAATTCCAAATTTGCAAATATAAGCTGTTAAGATTTATAATATGATTTTTTTTGGAATAAGATAGTTTCCTATGTTTGAATTTGTACATCATTTAGCGGTAGAAACAGATTGCGGTGGTACCCACCCAGATGGACTCTTAAGCTGTGATTCCGCAGGACGCGGCAGACGACAGACGGCAACGGCAGTGACGTCCAGCCGGGCGTCATTTGCCGTCGTGAGCGGAATCGGTTTCATACAATTTAATACTGCATAGTAGTGCCGTCTGCCGTCGCGGCACATGCTGTTGCTGTTGCCGTCTGCCGTTGCCGTTTGCCGCGTTCTGCGGAATCCCAGCTTTACACATGCGAGACCTACCACTAAAAGCCGTGTGAAAGATAGTTAAACCAGTACAAACAAAAAAGACGGCTATTATATTTAATATTTACGCGTAGTGTATACAAACGACCCAATTGGGATTATTTAGTCTTCACATTGCGTGTGCCATGGGCGTATAATGTAACAGTGGGTTCAGGGGTCCGTACCCCCCCCCCCCCTTTAGCTTGCAATAAACCACGCTACACCGCTGACCGCTCACATTTTGGGGATCCGGACTCCCTCCTTAGCTTCTAAAATGATCGTGCTACAAAACATGTCCACTCTAATGCCCTGACCGCATACGGTATCATGGAAGGCAAGAACCTACGCCACTAAAAATATCGTAGGACCACCCTCCCCCTCCCATTTCAAAGGTATAGGTACGCCCGTGGCGTGTGCTAATGTTATACATCTTAATAACATCCAATGGATCGCTAGTGTCCATTAGTCATCCTGAGAGGGTTGTACACTCGAATGGGAGTTGAGAATTTGTTATGATGCAAGTAAATATATGAACTGGTCTGAACAAAATAAAAATCTGTATATGTATATTTGTATTATGCACTGTACCTAATTTATACCTTTGAACTGATTTTGAAAAGAGCAACCCTAGAGTATCTTGCCTGCTCTTCTCTGGTGGAAACTGCTTTCCGAACTGGTGGTAGAGTAAAAATTGACTGAATCTAAGTAATGTTTTACATTTTATGGATTCGAATAAATGATTTCATTTCATTTCATTTCATTGTAGTAAAACTCGATAAACAAAAAAAATGTACTCATTATGGTATTGTACAATATTTAAGTATATTATTGATTACTGAACATCGATTGAAACTAGATTATTTTAATAACGTTGGGTATATAAAGGGTTAATTATGTAATTATAATTTGTATTTTATGTATTTACAATTTTATTCATATTATGTACTAGACTTCTGCTCGCGGCTTCGCCCGCGTGAATGAGTTTTTCCGGGATAAAAGTCCCGCTTTATATTTCCCCGGGATAAATTATATATATAAACCTTCCTCTTGAATCACAGTATCTATTAAAAAAAACCGCATCAAAATCTGTTGCGTAGTTTTAAAGATCTAAGCATACATAGGGACAGACAGCGGGAAGCGACTTTGTTTCATACTGTGTAGTGATGATGCATTTAAGATAGGGTTTGTTTTTTTTATTAATTGTTATATTTACTTCTATGTACGTTTATATTTATGGTGAACTAGTAGTGCTCGCGGCTCCGCCCGCGCGAAAAAGTTTTTCCGGGACAAAAATATTTGTCGGGATAAAAAGTGGCCTATAGCACTCAGGAGTTATGTAGCTTCCTATTAGTGAAAGAATTTTCAAAATCGGTTCAGTAGTTCCTGAGATTAGTGCGTTCAAACAAACAAACTCTTCAGCTTTATAATATTAGTATAGATTTATATCAAGTGACCTTGTTGCACCTACCTTATTTATCTCTGCACCGCCCTCAGGTTGACTGGGAGACAACCTCTTCGGCATTAAGTTCGCCTATATACTGTTGTATATTAAATGCAAAATAAAATAAATTAATTAATCAATGATATTGCACTGTAAGCTGGGCGCCTGGTTGCAGTAAAATGTTCTCGTTTTTGTACGTGCTTTTATTTTTCACCCTAGTGACGTCTGCTAAGTTGACTTTGATTGAATATTGTCCCTTTTTAAGTGCTTTTTTTGTACGGATACATTTACTTTGTCTTTTTCATAATGAGGAATACATTGTGCCGACTTTTAAAAATAAAATCTGTAATTCCACTGATGATAAAGAAGTACTACAAATGTTTTGTATAACACCATAAAAATCTTGTGTTTATTATATTTACGGAAACGAAATAAAAACGTGTAATTATTTAGCCATATTCCAATTATCTCTATAAATACCTATGTATGTATGTAGTAACAAATATACATCCCTACATTTTTACAAACTTTCGCGTTTATAATATTAGTAGGACTCTTCTTGGCAATAAAACTCAATGCCACTGGAAATATTTACGATTTTAAGTACTCGACTATTGCTCTTACGCTAGAAAAACTTAAGCGGTAAGTTTTGGAATAATAAATCATCGTCTCCATACCTTTAAAAACCGTTATCAATCACTCTTCGACGTCGCTAGTTTCCGTAGCAAAAACCATTCAAAACAGTTTGTATTTCAAGCCTTTCAAATTTTAGACATGAAATGATCTTGTTCTGTCGTTGCTAGAATTGGGACTTCTATTTATATAGAAAAACCTCAATCGCATTATTACCCAAAATGAAATTAATAAAGTACAAAAAGATGATAAATTTCTTATAAGTGGTACTTGGAAGAAAGCAGCTGCAAATAGTTTTGTGCGTAAAATCGATGGATCTGATCGACCGAGGTGATACTTCAGTCTTTAGAAAAACTATATAAATTACTAGTTTTCTTCTTGTTGTTCGGATAGAGTGGGAAATTATCGAAGATCTAATAAACACTATATCAAGAAATCGAAACAATTCGATAAATGTCTTGCTAAGAATAACAATGATCTATTTGATTATTTCATTTATTCTAATACACAAATATTCTAGTCAATAAACATACAATGTATAGGCACGTGCACAAGAAAATCATTTGATTCGTTCCTTCACGCTTTCTCGCAGAGATGGATTAAGTAAAGGTAATGGGACTCATTATCTTTGTAATTTAAAGTGTAAAAAAATGTGAAATTGTGATACGCTTACATTAATCACTCCATATTGTAAAGCATATTATATAAAAAAAAAACATATTAACAGAAAATAGAAAATTTAGTACCTATTCGTTTAATAATCTTAATTTGATTGTGGGATAAATCAACTAATTTTAATAATATATAATTAGAAAAGCAATAATGCGTCGACGTTTATCAAATTTTTCAATTGTCACGCTTGCGGGGATTCCCAAGAAAGTGAAAATTACTAACGATAGGAGCACCAGGGAATCCCCATTTTTATTACCTCTTAAATAAACCTTATACTACATGAAGTTAAGGTTTGAATTTCAATAAAAAGCTATCCGTGCTGGTTTAGTTAAAGGGAATTTCCCCAACTTTAAATGAGGTTGCCATTTTAGGAAACAATCTAAATTATGCTGAATTGTAGTTTTTCGCTACGTGTTGCCAGCGTAAACTTTAATCTTAAATTTTTTTAGTTCACTAGACAGGAAAAAGTCAATTGATATATATCAAGATAAAAATCAATTGATATATATCGTGACATATATCATGATATATATCCGCTGATATATATCAGCGAACCCTGCATATTAATAAGTAACCAGCCAAGTACTATGCCATCACACCAACAAGACATACGATAAGCAATATAGAGAAAGGTCTTAATTCTGTATTTAATACTAGGTGTTCCTGTGTGGTATAACTCACTGAAAAACTTATCCGGCATAGAAGATCCACGGTGTACTTTACCCAAAAAAAATTGCCATAAGTAAATACATTACATAATCATCATCATCAGCCACTTGAGGTGCACTGTTAGACATAGGCCCTCACTAAAGATTTCTAGATGGACCTATCCAAGCGGCTTTTATCAAGCGTTTTCCTACGGCCTTTATTAAGCCGTCTGTCCACTTTTTAACTGGACGTCCAACGCTGTGCTTGCCAGTACATGGTCTCCACTCTTAGACTATTTGTATTACTAGATACTCAGTCACCACTCGAGAACTTTCTGCCTTACCTAATGTCCGTCCTGCAAACTATATGCCCTAGCCACGGACACTTTAGTTTGATAATCCGCTGTTTTATGTTATGTCAGTGAATTTTGTTCTTCTATTTCTAAACCGTCCTGCGGTTACTGATTTTACGAACTAACACCCAAGCATCTGCACAAACATACACATTTATAAATTAGTAAGATTATATTATTTTCGCCCCCTTTCAAAATACCTGGTTTCTGCCTACGCACTCAACTGACCATGGTGAAAGTACGATGTAAGTTAAACGATGCTTCCACTTTCAGATTATAGATAACGGGGCAATTAGAAACATTAGATATACTATTCGCTATAGTATCAGCGTATCTTTTCTCATGATATTGCTTTGTTTTCCTTACGCTTTCTGGCTTGGGAAAGCTGTTGTGCAAGACAACTTGTATACATAATGTTATTTCTCTATTCAGAATTGCTACTTCATTTAAGATTATAGTAATTGAAAATGACTGATAAAGAAGTACTTATTGTTGACCATGACATAATATGAATGAACACGTAATAGGTGTATCAATATCGGAAATATTATACGTACAGAGTATCACGCCTCAATCCCATAGGGGTAGGGAGAGACTGTGGATCTATTACGACTGTGGAAATATTATAGTGATCTATGAATTTATACTAAACTACGTATAATATGTAAGTATATACAATCAAAACACTCATTAATTTCCATACGTTCAAACAAAAAATCCTAATACCGCTATTGCATCAGATAATTAAAGTATATTTATATGAATATGAAAAACTATATTATTTAAGTGTCCAAACCGTCGCGTCGCCTGAGGCATACATTTCCACCTATACTTAAACCGTTTGAGCATTCAAATTTAATTGCTCCCTTAGGCTTAATAAGTTTAAAACTATGACACGCTGCACCCAAGCCATGATGTATTAAACGTTCATTAAAATAATTTGTACGTACATACGTCTTCGGTGATTTGGGCATCAATAATTGTTTGGTCTTGTGCTTCATTCGTATGTCACGCGTAATAACGGTTAATGAAAGGGCAGCTGTTAACTGTATTCGTGTTGTTTGGGTTTGCTGTAATGGCCAGGTATTTAAAAAAAAGGGTTTTTGGTTCACGAGTTCCGGATATATTTTGCATTTGAAAATTATAATTATCGACGAACATAATGAAAAACTCGTGTTAGTCGCTCGTTCCGAGATAAACGAGAGTAGATCAAACATGAAAATTGGGTATAATTCTTTTGACTAAACTGTAGAGTTATTACACACTAATTTAATATGCCGAGCATACTGTACTTATTTGTTATCTGATTTAGGTGCAATATGTCTTAATAAACCAACCAAGTTATATCTACAATTGGTGTATTTATTTCTTCAATAAAAAAAATGAGCGCAATTCATACTACCTACATGCCGTTTATAAATAAAGTTATACAAAAATAGCCTTATCCGAAGTTAAAAGAAAAAAGATAATATAATTTTCATTTCTACATTACAATTCTTCGAACATTAAGTTTGTCTCATAGTTAAGGATCGTGTTCAAAGGAAGTCGGTCTCAACAATATACTTCGCTTCATAACATAATGGAAGTATCCTCTATGTCGACCTTTTGATTTATAAGCTGTTTCCTTTTATTCTCGTATGAGGTAAAGGAATGCGTTCAATTCACTTACAAAGGGAAATCTTAAATGTATGACGATTTTGTTGAAAAGTCAAAGCATTCTTCACTCTTCTTGTAGATTGTTGAAACATATACTTCCAAGGTATCCTAAATAAAAATAATGATTATTTTAATTCACAGCATTATCAAGGAAGTGGAAATGTAAATTTTGGGAATGTTTTAGCACTTTTAAATTCGATTTTATTTCATGATACTAAAATCATTATTTGTAAAAAAAACTAAGTAATTAATTGGTCAATGCTCACATTGCTTTATTTTCCTGTATATAGTTACAATCTAAACTTATCCTTGGAGCTTGGAATTATCTCGCCAAATATCAATAGGCTCTCCGCGTTTGTATATAGGAGTTCTAACGCTATTGGCGAAATGTTTAGGTATTCCATTTCTACCTACCCCTGAAAGAGCAATAACATGTGGTGCTATGTTTTTCAAATATCAAATAAGAATTTATATATAGTATATGATTGCTGCCATCCGTCCAGAATTCTCCGGATTTCTCTTAGTTTGAAGGGCGTCCGGAGCCGTCCGGCAGGGGTTTTAAAAAATGTCTGGCTTACACCCGGAAACTTTTGTTGTCAGGAGAAATCCATTTTTTTTAAGGATAAGCAATTGAAATAAATTTTAGTTAATAATTCATTCATAATAACCCTCATTCAAGAAGGCACGGCAAAATATTTTTTAAGATGTGTCCGGGGAAAACCCCATACTTCGCACAAATGTCCTGGATTTTTTACCGTGTTTATCCGGCAGCGGCAATTTAGGTGATGGCATCCCTATATATGATCACAGTACGATATTGACAAAATAAATATCATCATTACACGAACCGATTTCTAATAAGATTCTAGTTCAATTTAGCTTTTTATATGAAATTAGATAAAACCGAGGTTACCCCAAAACTTACAGGACGCCAATAGAATACTAAACAAATGTAATATTTATTCATGTCAATATTTTATTGGGGCTTTGATTACTAAGCATGGACCGTAAGTCGACACTTAAACTAAGTCGTCCCGCTGTGATAATTTCCCTGTATTTAAATATTTAACTAGAGGAGTGTGTGAACCGGTGTGTCTTCGCATACGTTCAAAATATGTTAGACTACAAAACCAATAAAAATATTATTAGCATACTCTTTTTTATATAGAACTTCTTTGAGCAGATTACGTTTAAGGAACGATGTACCTAAATGAGCGACTAGGTGAACGTTTTTGAATTGTGACATTCGTATCAGAGAACGTGCACGAACTATAGGGGCAGCACAAAATCGACACAAGAGCCACAGGTGGATAAAAAAAGAAACGATAACTAGAAAAATAATTTATTTATATGTTCTTTTAATATGACAAAAATGATAAAATGTGTGTTCCGGCCGAATGTTTTTGATACCCAGCGTGTCCAGAATATACTTCTTTTGGTTTGTTTATTTTGATGTTTTGAAGCATCAAGATACACTACAATACATCGTCAACAAATTAAATGCTATTTTTCATACTTTTAATGAATATTTTACGTCAATGCCAAGTATCGATGTGCTGAAACATAGTCAGATTGTGTTACCAGATGGCAGTGCTTATAAGGCTGCGTCTTCTTATGATTTCCTACCACTTCTGGATGCTAACTATAGATTATTTTATTTTGTATGGATAGGCGCTAATTTGGAATAATGAAAAATGTTTCACTACTGTTAAGCTAGTGAAACATAGCTTCATTATTTATTCATCGCTAAGTAGGTTGCTTTTAATCTTAGATAGAACGAACGCAGCCGCGTTCCAAAGTTAGTAACTAAATACAAATCTACAAATACCATCTACCAGCAGGAACTACGAAAATGTTTCCGCTAAATTGAATACAAAAGCGCGGTTAATATACTGCGGGGACACGCCACGGAGGCTACGATTCGCGGAAACTAAAACTTTTTTAATAATCTGCAGCTCAACGTTGATATTGATTGAGGGAAATTGCTTTTTTATGGAAATGCAGAGATTTATGAGTTATGCGCATTATAACGTGTTAATATCTAACATGAATGAGATAGATATTTAAATATTTTATTAATTATTATTAAGTTTGTTTTACAAGACTGCCTCGGTGGCGTGGTTGTATTAAGGTAAGACTGCAATGCTGAGGTCTCGGGTTCGAACCCCGGGTCGGGCAGAGTGATACAGTGATGAGTGATAGTGATATTGAGTTTTTCTATTCAGTATCAGCTCGGAGTCTGGAATTTATGCCCGATATGGTGATAGGCTCGCCCCCTATCAGATCAAGGGACGGAATAACGGTGAAAAGTGGGTGCACTAGTTGCGCCTCTGCCTATCCCTTCGGGGATAAAAGGCGTGATTAAGAGTGTGTGTGTGTGTGTGTGTGTGTTTGCTTTCCAAATTTGAAATAATATCTCCAAGTTAACGTAAGTATCAGACGGGTAATGATGATATTGCAAACTTAAATAATTTCATTTATTTAAAAGCACAGTCTCATAGAGTGACTTTTGTATTTAGTCGTCTTACATTTTGAGGAATAATATTATTACCTCAACAGTGATGATTAGACATCGCATTATATGCATTTAAATGTTTGTATAACAAGAAACGCGTATGCAACTCAACAGCTACATCACAGAACTTAATAACAGACTACGGTATAGTAGCACCGCATTGCGCTCTTGCATCAAATGTTAAAGTCTTATAACTCCCAATAATTACACTGGCTATCTCCTTCAAAGCAAAACTCAATAGTGCCTTCGGCGAAGGGCTGGCGCTCCCTGGCTGGATGCTTCGCTAGGGGAATGTCAAGTGAAGAACAATAATACACCTTAAAGTAATCAAGTTACAGATGAAAATGCAATGATAGTGCGGTCAAAAAATTTGAGTACGCTTAGTGACCATGTCGTAAGGATTGCTGTCAGTCTGTGTTTGCATGTATGGATGCCAAAGAACTCCTTTCCATCATTGACTTACCAACAGTTGCCTCGGAGTTTTATCAATAGTCACGGGATCTTATTAGCAACGGAAAGGTATGCAATGGTAGCATCTACCTTGGCAGATCAGCAACATTTCCGCTAAATAAAAATTATCTCGTAAATCTCGTAGTAATATACAACATACTCACATTGCCTAAAAATACGAATCGAACTTAGAACATCGTTTTTAAAGTTAACAAAAATGCTGTAGAGGTACGCTCCCGCGTCTGCCTGATGTTCTAACCCTAACATCGTTGACCGAAACGGGATACATTGCAATAAAAAACAAGAAATGTGGTCAACGCGCGGTTAGTGGTCAACAATAAAATCCCTCCGTAATAAATACAGCCGCTATTTATTCTACAACAGTTAAAGACAATAGAGAAAAAGAAAATATAACTGGGCTACTGGTTGAAATGAATGCGGCCGAGATCTATGCGGGCAGCTTTTAAAAGTTCGTTTACTTACTGCCTTTGAGTTGTGAGTGCAAAACATTAAAAAGATGAAAATGTACGTATAGTAATTAGATATGGAAATGTAATAATCAATACCCTGGGCTACAGTCTTCTACCTCTATGAATGTAAGCCTATGAATATGTTTGTGCAGAAATGAGACAAACAAGACGATTTTGTAAATTGTCTTGCATTACCTACTCCGTCGTAATCATAAAACAAAAATAAAATTATTATATTATCAGCCCCTTATACAAGAAGGTGTCGGCAGAGGTGTAACCCACTTTTCTCGATGTGTGTTCAATCCCGTGATGTGATAGGGGGATTAGCTCATAAAATAGGTTTCTGCCATAAATTATGAACGAAAAGAATACATGTGAAATACTGTCTATTCCTAATTCCAACCATTGTAAACATGCTGTCTCTTAGACATCCCAGACACCGAAGCTATTGAATTGAAAACCTCAGACTTTTTATCTATCAGTAGTGTTACCGCCTACAGCCTTAGCTTGAAAGCTACGCACATACTAAAAATTATGGTCGGCTCTTGTTTTTTATTTCTACATTGAATGAATATTTTCGTTAACTCTTACTTGTAGACGTCTATCAAATTGTACTTCATATTAGAATTTAACGTATTCAAGTTAGATGTTGGAATAGATGCAGGATATCTAGATATAAACTAATATCAAATAAATAAAAACGCCCATACGTTGGTTCGTTTTGTAAATATGAAAATTGACGAAGTTCTAAAGAAATAATTACATATGGCGTTTCTCAGAATAAACATTTTTAGATTTTTTATTTATTTCAAATTTTCCACCTTTCTTGTCACTTAAGGGAACTTGTAAACTTAATTGTACATACATCAAAGAAGTACAACTTCAAACATTATAAGAATTATTGAAAATGGGCGTAAATCGTGTAACAAGTAGGTACTGTCCCCGTAAAAATGTAGGTACACTTACCGGCATTGATCCCTCAATAGACTTTTTAACATTTCTTATAAATACAAGTAAACATTTCTTTCTTACAAAACTCTGCGAAAGATCACCAACGTTACTAAATAAAATAAAATTGGTAAGTACGAACACGCACACGCTACATAAGTACGCTGAGAAAATAATATTATCTGGGATTAAAGACTCCACCACTCAAATTATAAGATTGTCGTATTTGCTAACAGTGTATGGCAAGAAGTAGACAATTCACATTTTCAATTCTTTAACGACACACTTTATTTCTTTTTTTTATTGCATTGAATGACGAGACGAACGTGAGGTACGCCTGATGGTAAGCGATACGACCACCCATAAACAGTAGCAACACCATCCAGCACCTTGACTTACAAAGTACTGTGTGGTATTCCACTACGCTCATCATCCTGAGATATAAGATGTCAAGTTTCATTATGTCCATTAGTTACACTGAATACAATGTCCTTCAAACCGAAACACAACAGAACATGCACACTGCTGCTCGGCGTTAAAAACAGACATTGCGTTGGTACCCACCCAGACAGACTCTAACATATGAGACCTACCACCAATCAAAGTATTTCCTTTCTAGTTAAATACAGATGTTCTCAGGGACTTGCCGAGCTTTTCACATCTATGCCATAAAATTCCAATGCACTGGTGAGCTAATCTCCAGTCTAACACGCTGGCCTAGTGCGGATTGGCAGACTTCACATACCCTCGAAATTCTTGTCGAGAATTCTCAGGTATATAGGTTTCCTCACGATGTTTTCCTTCACCGTTAAACCAAACGATAACTTATGCAATACACACATAACTTCGAAAAGTCAGAGGTGTGTTGGGTTTTGAACCTCCGGACATTGTCTCAGCAGACCGTTCCATTCCCAAATATGCTATCGTCCACTCCATTGTTATTTATTAGACTTTATTAACAAAAAATATGTACAAGATATCTCCAATTTCATGATGTGATCAATTCATTACGTGTCATCAATAAAAGGCATTGATATAGCGTTGCAATATGACTCCGGCTTTAAACAGCGTAATGTAGTCGGTCCCTTAACAAATAGCCCTCATCTTTCACTGGCATCATTAGTTTAAGGCAACCATTATACTCGGGTCTCCCCTGTCCTCCTCGAGTGCATAATTATACGGTACCATAAGGGCCGAATGGAAGGGTTCTAGAGGTCGGGCGTGGATGGTCGCTGCACGCAACTCGGTAAAAATACAAAACGACCCGTCTACTGTTCGCTCAGGTCTTCAAGTTGCAAACTAATGAATGGGTGTGTCTGCGGTGAATATTCAAAAGCTTTGTTTTACTACAATCCATCTTCTTTACACTAATTTGTTTATACTTTTTAGTTATTCAAATAATGTGTTAACGAGTGTTTAATTTTGTTTGTTGTTTTTCAAAAATACATACATACATATATACATATACACTCACGCCTGTTATCCCCGAAGGAGTAGGCAGAGGCGCAACTAGTGCACCTACTTTTCGCCGTTATTCCGTCCCATGATGTGATAGGGGGCGAGCCTATCGCCATATCGGGCACAAATTCCAGACTCCGAGCTGATACTGAATAAAAAAACTCAATATCGCTTTGCCCGACCCGGGAATCGAACCCGAGACCTCAGCATTGCAGTCGTACCATAATACAACTACGCCACCGAGGCAGTCAAAAATACGTGTGGAAACAAAAATGATCAAACCGATATAAGTAGTGGACCCGAAGTAAATTGAATACTTATTTAATTTAAATCAAAAGCTGTATTATTTTGCCCAATGGAAAGAGAACCAGAAGCATTTCAAATGAAACAAAACTGTAATTTACGTGTGAAATGACGCATACGCATACCCACGCCTTTTATCTCCGAAGGCGTAGGCAGAGGAACAACTAGTGCACCCACTTTTTGCCGTCATTCCGTCCCATGATGTGATAGGGGGCGAGCCTATCGCCATATCGGGCACAAATTCCATACTCCGGGCTGAATACTGAATAGAAAAATCCAATATCACTTGGCCCGACCCAGAGATCGAACCCGATAAAACCTCAGCTTTGCAGTCGTACCTACTGTAATAAAACTACGCCACCGAGACAGACACCTTATAACATAAAATAAATAATAATAGCTCTGTATTATAGCGAGTTGGCAAACTTCACATACCCTGGAAATTCTTATGGAGAATTGTCGGGTATTTAGGTTTCTTCATGATGTTTTATGATAAATGGTAAATACATACGTAACTTTGAAAATCCAGAGGTGTGTGTCTTAGGTTTTGAACCTGCGGATATTCGTCTCAGCAAACCGTTTCATTCCCAACTAGGCTATCGAGCCCACAAAAAAAACGTACGTAAAAATAAACCAAATTACTAAAAGGTTTTACATAACGTAGATCTCGTTGCTCGAGTTATCTCAGCAGGCGCTAAATAATTTCTCGTACAAAATATGAAATATCTTATTCTATTTCATAAAATGCATCAGAGGAGAAACAAGGTACTCGGTCAGCTACGTGCTCAGTATAATAACACAGTGTACTTGGTATTATTCATGAAACATTGGTTCATAACAAGAAATATGACTTGATTCCACGTCTTTGTTTGATTTTGTTGAGAATATTACTTCGATGTGAGGAAATTGTATTATATTTTGTATGATGCCAGATTTTTGGACGAAGATCCATCAAATTGAGTGTGAAACGTAAAGTGAGTGCATTAGGTGCGTTTCCATCTACCCCTTCGAGAATAAAAGGCATATGTGTGTACCGTGTGAGTTTTTTTTATAGCATTGAATGACGAGACGCGCATGCCGTTCGCCTGATGGTAAGCGATACGACCACCCATAAACAGTAGAAATACCATCCAGAACCTTGATTTACAAAGTACTGTGTGGCTTTCCACTGCGCTCGTCATCCTGAGACATGAGATGTTAAGTCTCATTATGTCCTGTAGTTACACTGGCTACAATGCTCTTCAAAACGAAACGCAACAGTGCTATATAGTGTGGTATATCAAATGTTATATTTTATAGATTTAGATTTAATTATAATATTATGTGGATTTCCTGACATAAATATACATACATACATACATACATATACACTCACGCCTGTTATCCCCGAAGGGGTAGGCAGAGGCGCATCTAGTGCACCCACTTTTCGCCATTATTCCGTCCCATGATGTGATAGGGGGCGAGCCTATCGCCATATCGGGCACAAATTCCAGACTCCGAGCTGATACTGAATAGAAAAACTCAATACCACTTTGCCCGACCCGGGGATCGAACCCGAGACCTCAGCTTTGCAGTCGTACTGTAATACAACTACGCCACCGAGGCAGTCATAAATATCCTACTAATATTATAAACGTGAAAGATAGTAAGTATGGATGTATGGATGTCTGGTTGCTCTTTCACGCAAACACTGATGTACGGATTTCGATGAAATTTGGCACACGGATAGATCATGTCCTGGATTAACACATATTATATTATACTTTTTATCCTGGGAAAATATAAAGCTGAACATTTATTCCGAAAAAACTTCTTAACGCGGGTGGAGCTGCGGGCAAAAACTAGTATTTTAATATAATATTATCTACTGTAGGAACTCAAAGGAGCTTAGTAATATTAATGATTTAAATATTCCTGGCGCGGACTATGTGCATAATCAGTCTATACACACATCGTGTCAAAACTCTTATCCTACTAATATTATAAAGGCGAAAGTTTGTAAGAATGTATGGATGTTTGGATGTATAGATGTTTGGATGTTTGGATGTATGGATGTAAGGATGTTTGTTCCTCTTTCACGCAAAAACTACTGAACGGATTTCGATGAAATTTGGCACACGGGTAGACCATGTCCTGGATTAACACATAGGCTACTTTTTATCCCGGGAAAATATAAACCGGGACTTTTATCCCGGAAAAACTTTTTAATGCGGGCGGAGCCGCGGGCAAAAGCTAGTATTAAACTAAAACTAAACCTTCATTCTTGGACTCTGCTCCAATTTCAATGTCTAATTAATTCTATTAACAATATGTCTCTAAAACCTAACTTGAATCATAACAGCCAATTATGTAAGACAAACGAGCATTCCAAACCTATTTTGAGAGATTTTAACCCAGAACATTCGGCCTGAGCCGCGAAGATAATTCGTTTGTTCTTACCTCTATGTATCATATCAGGAGATTGCAGGCCAGAGTCCAACTGCCTCGGGCGCGCAGATGTTCTAATTCTGCCAACTGGCTGGTAATGGGCGTCTAGGGTGCCTAGATTGTACACTACGTGATAAATGAATGGCTAAATCTTCATTGTGAAACTATGGCAATTTATCTAAATAAAGTTACGACGGCTCAAGATGGTCTTTTCGTTTTAATTGTTTGTTCATACGTAGTATTTATTGAGAAAAGCAACAGGTTGAGTTCATATGAAAAACTGCAATCAACAATCTTATTAAAAGTGTGACATTACATGAGAAGAATTTTAATATCAATACAAAAAAAAGCAATATTTCAAAAAGAGAATTTAAAGTTCGTGCGTTTTATTTTACAAAGCGGAAGCCAACAAATGCGCATCACGGACCGTAAATAAAAACACCGAAATCAGTAATAAATTACGATTTACGTACACACTCGCCAAACATTTCCCACGATTAACGTATCTGTGGCGACATGAATGCTTGTTCATAGACATACAACGAAATGGACAGAGCTTGTGCCAATCATTGTAGTCGAACCCTTCCTGATTCACTCGTTGACATTGAACGATTTGAATGAGGATTGTTGTGTATGTACTCATGCATTAATTAGATTGTGGGCGTCATTTAATTACATGTGATTAAATAGTAAAATGTGTATTATATATGTATATACACTCACGCCTTTTATCCCCGAAGGGGTAGGCAAAGGCGCAACTAGTGCACCCACTTTTCACCATCATTCCGTCCCATGATGTGATAGGGGCAATGATGATGTACAATCCAATACAAGACATCCATGTTTGTGACATATAAATTAAAGGACTAATAAATAAGATACATTGGCAAGTACCTATAACATAAATCCACAAATAAATCAAAGCTCACATCACACCATACACCAACAATAAAAATGACAATTTGTAGGAACTAGACAATACTCAATGAGATTCTGGAGGGGCGCACTCAGAGTTTCCTGTGGGAACTCCCGGTCTCACCCGGTCCGAGCGGCCCACTCGACAGCCGGCACGCGCCACTCCACAGCACAATAACACGTTTATTATTTTTGTTCCATTCATGGGGTCAACGACAAAAATATGCAACATTGACTCTGAGAATGGCTACCGAGCGAGGTATGAATATTGATTGTGTTTCATCTGCCGAGTGGTGTACACTCGTGTGAAAATTTTTGGCTCTTAAATTAATTGTTTTTTTTTTTTTTGTTTTATTATAATTGGTCGTGATTAGAATCAAAAATTATATTTTCATTGGAAACGCTACTCACAATATATAGTTGATGTGTTAGACTAAAGTTTCTGTATGTTTCAGTAAGTAATATTAGTTTGGGGTAAGTACAGTCACCAGCATAAGTAGCTGAACAAATTCAAAATTTCAAATTGCCTACATACTTTTTGTGCTCCTGCTAATATTTTTTCCTCTTCACAAAAATAAAATAAAATAGATTTGCTTCACTTCAAACGAAGATAAAAATGTTTCAGTTTAAGTAAACGCGTATATAGGCGATTTGAAATTTTAATTTTGTACAGATACTCGTACTGCTGACTATACATAGGTTTCTTGAGTTAACGTTTTAAACTAAACTTAGTACTACAACATCGCATAAACATACAGTGCTATAAAATAACATATTTTCAATTGCGACAATATTGTTAATCAATATACGGTATACCTACCTAGACGTAGTCTACATAATTTTAAAAGTTTTAATTACAAAAAAATATTGGCACACTTGGCATTTTATATTTTATTTGAAAAATAAGGACGTCTACCACATCAACCAACTCGATTTTAAATCGATCGCCACAATCGAATGCGGGCACTCGATTCATTACACTAATCTACGGTCATGACCGCGTAGTTTACAATAATAGCACGGAATTGGTACATGGCGAATCGAATTCACGGAATGTATTCCACACATTATCGATATCACCATAATTCAGTCACGTGTGATCGCGCACTGTAATCAGATTTCTGTTTAATTA
The DNA here is from genome assembly GCA_949316025.1 of Lapara coniferarum. Lineage (NCBI taxonomy): Eukaryota > Metazoa > Arthropoda > Insecta > Lepidoptera > Sphingidae > Lapara > Lapara coniferarum. Next base: position 39,211,191 of record OX438919.1, on the reverse strand, counting down.
AAACTGTGTGAATTCGCTCGCATCCGATAGTTCCCATTGCGGATATGAAACTTCCTTCGCAAATATCATTTCATGGTGCGTTTTTTGTGTTCCATTTTTGACTTATGCGTTCGAAACCGTTTGTTTTGATGAGTTTTGCAATGTAAGATATTTTTGTGAAAATTGGTAGAAATAAGAATTATTTTTCACACATTAATATTTTTATGGTGTACGATATCATAGCTAAAAGTGTAATATTATATACCTTTTTAAGTAAACACTATTATTTTCATTCTCCATCGCATTCTTAGTAGTATAGTGGTCACTAACCCCACCTGTCACGTGGTAGTCCAAGGTTCAATTCCCCGACGCGCTGGACACATTTATTTATTTTAGTAAATCGCCGACCTCTGATACCAGACAATCTGTAAGATTCCTTTGTGACCTTTCACAATTTATAATAGCAATAAATTTATAATATACTAGCTTTTGCCCGCGGCTCCACCCGCGTAAATAAGTTTTTCCGGAATAAAAGTACATATAAACCTTCCTCTTGAATCACTCTATCCATAAAAAAACCGCATCAAAATCCGTTGCGTAGTTTTAAAGATCTAAGCATACATAGAGACAGACAGCGTGAAGCGACTTTGTTTTATTAATGTAGTATGCCAAAATACTTCCCACGTAGATCGTGCATAGGTGCAACTGACGCAAATACCACGACACAAAACGATAATTATTCATTACAATACCGTTCTAATCTCAGTTAGTCTCCCACACCCACGACCGGTAGCCTCTGAACGCATTAATTAACATGTCGGTAAAAACTCGTGAACTTTGCTACGGTTTCGTAAGCCTATGAAAAACAAATAAGACTCCAAAAAGCTAAAGATGTAAGTACTCACACGATGTTTTTTCAAAAAGTTAGAGATATTGGGTTTTTCTAGGTATGGAGTCTGGAATTTGTGCCCGATGTGGCGGGCTCGCCCTTTATCACATCATGGGACAGGATTCGCACGCCGAAAAGTGGGTGCACTAATTGCGCCTCTGCCGACCCCTTCGGGATTAAAAGGCGTGAGCGTGTGTGTGTGTGTGTGTTTTTTTTTTCAAAATGTTTTTCGCTACACCGCTTCGTGAAAGACCTGTCACGATAGAAGTCCACATGTGGTTACAAAAGGAACGTATGTTTTAATCCGAGATATTTGTGCTATCTCTACGCCTTTTATTCAAATATGCTTAGCGTTTTCTGCGTTATTTTGACAGACATCCCAACATCTTTGTAAACTTTTACATTAGGGGAGATCCACAAATTACGTGAGATGTTTAAGGGGGAGGGGGGGTCGAGTCAAATCTCATCTAATCTTACGTTGGAGAGAGGGGGGGTCTCGGCAAATATCACGCAATTTTTTTTCTTATTGAAACAAAAAAAAACTACAACTTTTTTAACAAAACTTTTTTTTTTTTTTACAATAATACTCCAACACGTTTACATATTTAAGAAACGCACATTTTGAAAAATCTCACGTGAGATTGGGGGATGGGGGAGGGGGTTGAATAAAATCTCACAACATCTCACCAGGGGGGGAGGGAGGGACAGAAAATTAAAAAAAACACCTCACGTAATTTGTGGATCTCCCCTTAATAATAATAATAGTTTGACAAAACTCTAAAACTGGGATTCCGCAGAACGCGGCAGACGGCAACGGCAGACGGCAACAGCATGTGCCGCGACGGCAGACGGCACTTAGTAGTATTAAACCGGCTGGACGTCACTTGCCGTGCGTCATTTGCCGTCATGTACGGAATCGGTCTCATACAATTTAATAGTGCGCAGTTGTGCCGTCTGCCGTCGCGGTACATGCCGCCTGCCGTCTGTGTTGTCCTGCGGAATCACAGCTTAAAGGGGAAAGATATACATATTTCATAATTTGTAAGTACGTAAGTACATTTATATATTTATCCGCAACCCTTAGTAACAACCGCTACAAAGCTATCAATTTCTATATTAATTTTCAATATTAGGTATAAGATCGCACTAAATCGAAATCAATCAGCTTTTAAAATATTCTCGGGATCTCAAGTTCACATAAATTTATGTACAAATATAGCTTCGGTAGAGGACTTTCGGCAAAAATAAAAAAACACGCTTTATAGAAAATCCAACTAAAAAATTGAAAATAAATTTGAATTTTTGTTACAATAAAATTTTTTTTTCTTATGTACGCTATTCTTTATTCAAATTTATTTTCTATTTTTTAGTTGGATTTTCTGTAAGGCGTGTTTTTTTTTAAAATTGAAAAACAAGTCATAATATTTTAGTTTCTTAGGTGCGGTAGGCTATTAGAATGGATCGTACTAAACGCGTTGATAGTTATTGATAAACGATATTACGTCTATATTCAAAAGCTAAGACGATTTAAGCGAACGGTCGAATATGCCAGAAGCAATTAAGGCGATGCTTTGTGAATATTCACTCGCGCTCCACGGCGGAATGTGAAAATAGGGTTGTCCGGAGATAAATTATTGCATCCGGCCCATTATACGCAAGATATGGAATTATAGTTTAGTTTCGCGTCCCTATCGTAGTCAGTAACAAAGTATTAAACTGCTCATGTTGATTTTTGGTCAAAATTATTTGGTGCTGTTGATCATCGTATTGCAATAGGGCTGTCACAACAGAAATTATTCCATCCAACCCATCATACGCTTGATGTGAAAATGTTTATTAGTTTCGTTTCCTGTCGTAGGAAATGCAGTAAAACAAAGTTTCAAACTGTGTTCAAAATTTATATCCTAATTAAACATTTAGGACTATTTTTGCACCGTCGGGACGGGTTTACCAGTGCCACCCATATGTACCAGAATATTCCTATCAATGTCAAGTTCCAAACCCCATGTGGCGGGCTGAGCTTTGATTGTTTGTACTAAGGACACATGGCTTACGGGAGATCGCTGGGAACCAACTTTGTGTATTTCTTTTAACAAAGTGTTGGGAGTTTATTTATGAACTGTTTTAAACGACGATGTTTACTGCTGGCTTTAATTAACTTGAGATTGTATAAATTGAGTAGATGAGAGCGACAATCAACTAGAGAGGTGAGGTAGAGACTGCTGTATATCAAAATAATTATGGTTATTCTACATAATCCATAATATTATCCTACTGATATTATAAAGGCGAAAGTTTGTAAGAATGTATGGATGTTTGGATGTATAGATGTTTGTTACTCTTTCACGCAAAAACTACTGAACGGATTTCGATGACAATTTTGCACACGGGTAGATCATGTCCTGGATTAACACATAGGCTACTTTTTATCCCGGGAAAATATAAAACGGGACTTTTATCCCGGAAAAACTCATTTACGCGGGCGGAGCCGCGGGCAAAAGCTAGTGTATCATAAAATTCTTAATAGTAACTCACTCATGGACAACTCAAAACTTAATGTTAATGCACTGGTTATATTCTCTTTGGCTTAGTGCATATAGGATAGGATTCTTTTTAAATTCTTCCGGTTAATATTGATTGTACTAGCGTTGTAATGAGAAACTTTTTATCCTACGATAACCAGAGATACCTACTCGCAAAACAAATATTTGTATCTCGACAAAAAATGCCGAAAAAAATATGTCTTAATGCGGGCATCGAACACCCATATATTTATTTCACACCCACATCAGCGATCGCCGACCGCACCAGAGACCGTTTTTTGTTGGGTCAATGCTACAAATGTTTGTCAAATAAGATAACCACTATACTGACAGCTAGAAATTGGTTCTTCTACTCTGGGCATATATATTCAAAAGCATCGCATGGACGTTGTTAGCTTATCACCAAAATCAGTACAATAGTACTGACAATTTATTCTGCAACTGACAGCTTCGGTCCAACTCCTCCTTACTTGTCTATTTGATTAATTTCGTTTAGGGGGTAAATGTTCCCTGAGTCTAGCCGAGCTTCACCGCTCGGTGTCATAAAATGCGTGCCACTGCTGATCCTGGCTTACAGGAGTTGCAGTGGCGGATGTGAGACCGGGATAGTCTCTGTCAGCATCGGTGTAGAGTTTGCGACAAGTTGCCAGGACTCGTGTGGTACTTAAAAACCAAATCACACTCTTATACAATTAATAACCTATTACATATTTAAATTACCTTATTCCTTTTATCTGCACTTTATCCATCGAATGAAATTGCAGTTCTAAGAATTCTGCTAAGTAGCTCACGACGAGTTCCGCAAAGCCAATCGACGAAACGAAATAAAACACAAAGACTCACGAATTATTTGAAGATATGTATTTACTTTTGTTCACCAGTGCAAAGATAATACTGTAATGACGACTTATAATATTAATAAGATAATTACCTATACCTATATTTATTCTGTTTGGTAAATGCCTCAGATCTCAGCAAACAAGGTAAATGCAATACGTAACATCTGAAGCCATTGAGTAAATTACATACATATATATATATATATACATATACACTCACGCCTATTATCCCCGAAGGGGTAGGCAGAGGCGCAACTAGTGCACCCACTTTTCGCCGTTATTCCGTCCCATGATGTGATAGGGGGCGAGCCTATCGCCATATCGGGCACAATCACGACAAAAAATGCATTTACTTTGAGTAAATTATAAACTAAAAAACGCATTCCAACAACATTTTACCATTTATCAATTTACTGATGAAAATACAAGATTCTTTCACAATTCAAACATCAACTTTAAAAACAAAAAGCGTTATTTAAAACGTTATAAAACGAAACTCTCCTGTTAGTAGCACAAAGAAATTATAATTTCACAGCCTTAAAATGCCATTTGAAAAAAAGAATTCTCTCCAACCTTAACTATAAATAGTGCATTCTTGTTATTAAAGAAACCGAGTGGATGAACGAGGCAGGTTGTGTTTCACCTGCTTATGTAGTTTTTACTGCACGCCTCATGTTTATTGCCTACTCGTAAATAGTTACGAATGTTTTGAACCATTTTACTTGAAATATTAACAGGTGAGAATTCGAGAAAGATATGCAGATGTGAACGAATAAATTAGACAAGTGTTCGAGAAATGTGGCGGATAATTAATAACGTGGATTTTACAGTTAATTAAATTAAGAGTAGTTGTTCTAAAAGTATCTCACATAGACTTGCTGCTCGCGACTCCGCCCGCGTGAATTAGTTTTTCCGGGATAAAAGTTCCGCTTCATATTTCTCCGGGATAAAAAGTAGCCTATATTATTCGCTGATAATGTAGCTTTATATTGATGAAAGAATTTTTCAAGTCGGTCCAGTAGTTTCGGAGCATGTTCAATGCAAACAATCAAATCTTTCCTCTTTATAATAGTTATTAGTCTATACTAATACTAAGCCCTGAAAGCTAGAAGCACAACTTTTATTCGCGCGCAAATTCCATTTTCGCCCTAATCTGTTTTGTAATCGAATTTATAATTCGGTGCAATTTCATACACCCCGTCTGGTAATCAAACACAAAACCTAACGCAAAACTAATTTTCTCTCCATCATTTATAACCATCGGTACCATTTTAGCTATGTTCGTGAAACTAAAATAAATTTTAATAAATTGGGATTAAGAATATTAGTGTAAATAAGAAAAAAAATATTTTATTGTAAAAAAGGCGTGGGGTGCATGGTGTCAATAGTTATAAATATTTTATTGACAGATAATATTAGTAGAAGGATTATTATTTTGGTAATATCATAAAAAGCACCCCACGCTGTTTTACAATAAAATACATTTTTTCTTATTGACACTATTCTTAATTCAAATTTATTACAAATTATATTTTCTATATTTTAGTTCGATTTTCTATAAAGCGTGTTTTTTAGTTTTTTTAAACTGTTATTTTTTCATGTTTTATGTGTTTGGGGGTCAAGGGGTCAAATTTGGTTTTGTTTGGGGGTGGCAGGTGCACAGTACAGTAGAGCGGCCACACTAGAAGCCCTACCCTATCCTCTAAGGAGAAGTTCCTGATTAAATATATTTCCTGATAGAATAAAGTGAGGATATTAAGAACCTCCTTTATTGAAGACGGCTAATAATACACACACTGTCACACACACACACTCACGCCTGTTATCCCCGAAGGGGTAGGCAGAGGCGCAACTAGTGCACGCACTTTTCGCCGTTATTCCGTCCCATGATGTGATAGGGGGCGAGCCTATCGCCATATCGGGCACAAATTCCAGACTCCGGGCTAATACTGAATAGAAAAACTCAATATCACTTTGCCCGACCCGGGGATCGAACCCGAGACCTCATTATTGCAGTTATACTGTAATACAACTACGCCACCGAGGCAGTCAACGGCTAATAATATTTAAACTAAATTACAGTGCGCGAGCATAAACTGTGACTTTTTGCGTTAATAGTTGCGCGCGCATCTTAGAATTTCGCTCTCATCATTTTTTCATAACGTGCCTAAAGAAGTATAACTTCAAAAACTACAAGCATTAACTAACAAAGCTTTGTTACCAGCGACTATATAACCCCTAGACTCCTAATAACAGACGATCGGCTTCGGGCAACACATCTGACAAATAGATCCAATGTAGCTGACCGTTCAAAATCTTCAAGGCAGTTGCGGCCACAACTGTGAGCTGTAAATACTTCCGTGTTTGCGAATAAATAACTATTGTAATGGCCCCGTGCACAATAAAATGGTGTGGTATAAATAGCCATAATTAAAATTTTCAGAAAAATGGCATTCAATTTCACAGGTAAGTCAAGTCAATAACGACACATAATCACATTTTATTTAAAATTTTACGGAGTTCATCTTAGACTGGCCATTTGGGTGTTTACGCGCCATCTTGTTATATTTGCATCTCTTTCCGACGAAAGTACTTTTTACATTTTCTATTTCGTTTTGTTTTTTAACATGAAAAGTAAGTGATACACCAAAAGGATTTGTCGATAGTTCTATCGATAAAATTAAAAATAAGAGAAACTATCGCCCGAATACTCAACTAATCAATTTATCTGAGGCCTATTTAATTTTAACAGGCTTCTTATTTTAAATGGTTAGTTCATTAGTCATAGTTAATTCATTTTAAAAATGATTAGGATATATTTTTGACTAGCGGTATCAGAAACAAATGTTATTAGGATAATTTTTTATTTTGTTTGTTGATTATAACGATTATTTTGAGTTATTCTTTGTGTTATTCCTACAAGTCAGCTCTAATATTCTTGTTAATGTCGATGAGACTTACTAAGCGCCATCTGTCATTTGATAACATAAATAGTTTCGTTAAAATATTAATATGTTTAATAAATAATAATAATATTACTATAAAACTTTATTACATAAAAGTAATATCGATAAAAAATCGTGTTTTCATTTAACTCGTCCCATCCCTATGCCTATGTTTCCAAGGTTATATAATGCGATAAGGTGTTGGAAGAACCAATCATAATGCAGTACCCCGCTTCCTCAAACCTCAGGTAGTTGACAGAATTAATTTGAAGAGAAATATTGAACATTAGGAGTCTAGGGGTTATATAGTCGCTGTTTGTTACGCATAGCGCCTATGGTATAGAAAATAGCAATCACGCTGGAAAGAGGCAATTTATACGTTTACTTTTTAATTGTATGCTAATTGAACTCTGGAACGTTGGGTCCCGCAACGGGACAAATATTTGTAATGTATCAATGTTTGTCTTTAGTTCAGCATATTTCAACAAACAGCGGTTTGCGAAACTATCGAGCAAGCATGTCATGTCATGTTAGAACTAAGCCCAGTGTCTTAGTAGCGGATTAATCGAATAATAAACTAAGCTTTTCAGAGATTAGAACCTCTTGCGTACCGAGCGCTGGTCACACTGGCCCAAGCGCAATTTTCGCGTGTCTGTCAACACGCGAAAATCGACCTACACGCACACACATAAGGCGCGTCAGCACGCACACATATCGAGTTTGACAGCTGTCAGACCGGCCCGATCGGGCCGGTCGGGGCTCGACAGGTTAAGATCATAGGAACGCTTAAGGTATTTTAGTAGTGTAGATCATTCGTATCAAAAAAAATCTAGGTAAGTAGGTTCTACTACCTTATTAGTAATAAAAAAAATATAAATTCAAACACGTATTCGAAATGAAACGACGTGTTATAAAATTTATATTTCAAGTTTGTGACATTAAAAATATTGAATTTAATTTAATGGTAAATATATCATGGTTTAGAGAAGAAATAATCGATAAATAAAAGAATATGAATAAATCATACATCGATACTAGTGAAGAGAAAGTAAATGTTGACAATGGTATCGAAAGTAAAGAATATTGTCGCAAGGGTACAATATCGATATTGTATAATATTCACATAAATAGAGGTGTATTAATTCTTGGACATATCTTTGGAATAAAAATACAATAGCGACGGACGCAGCTGAGTCTATAAATCGATTTTATTGCTCGTGATGCGATGTAAAGGGCCGGGGACCTGTTTTAATTTCATGTGGTTAGTCCCTCGGTGCGCATAAAAAAGGAATACAAATTTAAGTCTCACTCTATTCCAATTATGTGCAAGGTATGCCTACACATATACCTGCTTATTTAAACAATATTACTTATAAGAAAGTCAAACCATTTCAAAAATGTATTCTTAATCACATTAATTTGGTGAAAGAAAAAAATATCCTAATATTCTTCTTGCCTAAACATCAACCAAACACGTCTTAAATAATTCAATGCCGATAACATGACGTGTATCGTGATAAAGCAATAACGTTGAATGAAAATAAAAAGCCGGTAGCCGTTCTGTGAGCCTTCAGTAATTTATGAACGATAAGCTCTTTAGAAGAAATCCGTCGGGCGGCATCACAGTGGATCTAGCCCCGACATTAATCTGCACAAGTTGGAGCTCTTTGTAATTAAATACTAGTATTAAGGCAATAATAAAATCACTAAGGATTTCGGATTCACGATAATTTCATTTTAATTTGATACATTGTCGGTTTAGTTCGATTTATATTATTTTGTGTTGGTATTTTGCCCGCAGCCACGCCCGTAGAATGTTTTCTTCTTGAAAATATCTGTACCTATCTACTAATAATGCGTAAATGCAATGCAATGAGCCCTGTATTATAATATCGTCGCTGTCAAACCAATATCTGCGATGTGCACTTATTTGAGATTCAAACATTCTATTATGATTAGTTAGCCACTCAAACTTTGATACTTTGACCCGTATGTGATTCTAATCATTACACGGTGAAACTATGAGCTCTAAAAAAATATGCTTTGTGCATTTGTCTCAATATTTTACATGAGAATGTTTTTACTCCATACGTCAAAGTTTAACTTTTTGCATATAGCCATTGATGTATTAATAACCCCAATACATCAATGCATATAGCAGATATTTGTTTGACAACAACGATATACTGTCCATTGCTGGGCACGGGCATCCTCTACTACTGAGACGGGTTAGGCTTCCGTCCACCACATTAGCCTAGTGTGGGTTGGCAGACTTCACATACCCTCGAGATTCTTATGGAGAATTCTCAGGTATGTAAGTTTCTTCACGATGTTTTCGTTCACCGTTAAAGCGGATGGTAATTGATAAACAATAAGTACACGTCCCATTCCCAATTAGGCTGCTAATAAAATTTGCTTTAAAATCAGTTTAGCAACTGTAGAAATTAGTCTGAAAAGAGATGTATAAGGAATAAAGACTTCAGGGAGGAAAGGAACATGCTTGGGTTTCCCGAAACAATTTGAGTTCGTTGACCGTATTTTCATAAAAACAAGCTGACACAACATATTGGTATTTCTACACAGCGACGCAAAAGAACCGGTATATTCATAGTTTACAGTAAATCCTACAACGTGGCTCCATCACTATTTACTATAAAAAGTATATTAGCCACCTGTAAGCAGCTGACGTCAATATCCACTATCACAACCCACATTCTCGCTAATGAGACATTTAATAAAGATTGGCCCCTGGAATCTCTTTGGCGAAAACCGCGATTCGGCAAAGATAAATCTGTTTTTTTTTTTTTGCTACATTATAATCCGTAAAATATAATGATTAAGACGTGTATACGTGCGTCTTATGGGATTTTTGGGTGGTAATTTCTAGAAACCTTTTATTGGTGCTCACCTTTGATATAGTATTTAAAGCTTTATGCTTCTAGGGCCCCCATTGTCAGTCAATATCTCCTAAAAATTGTGTTAAGGAGGTACCAAGAATCATTTATACCTATGGTTGAATTGGAATGAGCTCTATAACACGAGATCAACGTTTGAAATATTTAATAGTAGTAATTAACTACTGAATTACCATCTGAAACAAGGCGCACTAGAAAGTTAATTAGTAAAATACACCTGGCTTTTATGGTTTTATGAATATTTTTAGTTCTGAATTGATTTATTATTAAAAATAATGTAATGTCTTAATCATGTATGATGCAGCTGTATATCATTATAAGGTGAAATAAAATTTGATTATAATATTTTGTTTACTTTTTGGGTTCCAAAAATTTTATTTTAATTTTTGTATATGCTTTCTGGAATCATTTATTTTTATGTTGGAAGTAATTTGAAATGCTCCTGCTGATTTAAGTATAGCAATTTGTATTAAGAAATCTGTAGGCGTCTGCTATTAGTAAGATTAATATTATTAATAGTGTTACTAATAACATTTTGTCAAATGCTAATCGTTAAGTTAGAGTTTTATTTAATAAACAACTTTGTTATAAGATTTTACCTTTCCAATTAAGGGCGGTATTAATAAATCAATCTCAAGTTTGAGTTACATCTCAAGTAGACATAATGTATTGAATATTGTCTACTTGAGATGTATCTCAAACTTGAAATTGATTTATTAATACCGCCCTAAGTAACTTATACCTGAGCGATGGTTATTTGTGCAGAGAAGTGAGTATCAACTATTTAAATTTAGTTCGATTCTGACCAATATCGTCATTTTATTGGTTAATTTATGTGACCAGTAATTTTAAAAACGTTTTAATTTTTTTTTTTATTTGGTTTATTCGGATCTACCGTGTCTTATATATGTTAAGTTGATTACAACCGCAAAATAGCGATTTAGCGTGGACAATGCAATATCAGCACATTCATTAATTGATTAATCTAATATCAAAAAACGTCCACTGTAAAGCAAGTTTAGATTAGCAAGTTCTCGCAGCAATATATTGTTTTATTACTTCCAGATACGTCTACACTAGCGGCAATATTTCAATAATTCTCTACAAATTGGACTTGCTATAAGTCCTGCGTGCAAGCTTCAAAATTTACAGAATCGCTTGCGGAAAAGAACTTCTGCAAGTTTTCTTGCTAATCTAAGCTCTCTTTTAGAAGGAATAAAATGTTAAATGAGTGTTGACTAAACCAGAGAGACTTTATATTCCATGGTATTTTATGGAGTAGTTACTTCCAAGTAATAAAGTATCCTAAGGATATTTTCTTGAAAATCCTGAGGCACTCTACGATACCTGCATCTCAGCAGTTTATTAAGTAGATATTCTTGTTACTGCCGCTTTCTCAACATAGGTACTATCGAGACTATCATACATAAGTAATTGTTACTCTGTGGAGTGAATATCAAAATTTTATCAACATACAGATATCGTCTGCCCACGCATGTAACACGGCCAAATACGTCGAATATCTGTTCACCAATGTCTTTGATCAGACCGCCAATTAAAATCTTTGGCTGCTACCAACGTCCCTTCTACATCAAAATCTGACACAAAACGAACAAAGCAATTCATTAAAGCCATGATCAAACTGGGCGAAAAACATCGGACGCGATTTAGAAGATCACCAAGCAAGATATATTGAAATGGGACCATTTTGAGAACCCACTTTTCTAAATAAAAGGCAGTCACGGAAATAGGCTCACAACTTTCAGAGAAATCAGTGTACATACATAAAAAAGAACATACAAACACACGAAATGAGAACCTCCTCGTTTTATGGAAGTCGTTTAAAAACAGTTGCGTTGTGACTTATGGTTGCGATGTATTCGATATCTACGATAATGTAATTTGTATGAAAATGAATAATTCCATTCAGACGGACCTGTTTTGGCCGCCGAATTCAAACGTGTGCGCGATATCGACCTCATGGCAACCATTTCTGAATTACTAATAATTATTAATTTTGGCGCTGTGCTTTGTTATGGTTGTCGTACGTGTGATGTACGTATCCCTAAGTTTAGTATTTTTCTAAGTATTTTGACTACACAGAAATTCTTAGTCATTGTTTTACATAATTTCTCTCGTAGCGCAATAGACTCATGAGGAACTAGCACAACTCATAGTTCGTTGAAATTTTTCTGGTTTATTAAGCTTCCTGCTAAGCCTTATCAAACACGACTTCCAGTAAAATCGTGTTAGTTTTTGAAAGTGAACAATTCACAAATTCGCGTATGAAATAAATGGTCACTCGTATTGATTTTGTTTTTTAATACAACACAAACTCCTTATAAATTATGATAGTTGTAAACTAAATCAGCACTGACACAAAATGGTAATATTATTTCAATGATCATACTCCACGAACTACGCAAGAGAATAGCGTCCTGTGGAATTCGTTGTAGATGTAGCATTAACTTACTATTATCAAGACGTTTCGAGAGCTATGAACACTCAAAAGGGTTGCCTGGGCGCCTAAGTGCCGTAAGTCTTAGAATGGTTTCTTAAGGCTCAGTATCGAGTAACAAATGAAGAACATTTGCGATTATGTTTCAGAGGCTTATAAGAATACAAGATTTTGCTCGTGGCTACGCCTGCATGAAAAGATTTTTCCGCTACAATTTCTAAATCACTAGTTATCCATAGGGCCATTATAGGATGCCAATATCATCTTTAAAAAATCTGGTTAAAAATTCAAATATTTACTCCAGAAGCAAATTACCGGCATAAAAAGTAGCGTATGTGTTCATATTTCATCGCAGTCCGTTCAGCCACTCGTGAGTTTATTTCTAAGAAACATCCAAACATTTTTCCAACTTTCGCTTTTGCCTGCAGTTCCGCCTGCGTTAAAAAGTTTTTCCGGGATAAAAGTCCCGCTGCATATTTTCCCGGGACAAAAAGTAGCCTAAATGTCAATCCAGTACATGATCTGCGCGTGTGCCAAATTTTATTGAAATCCGATCCGTAGTTTTTGTGTGAAAGAGTAACAAACATACATCCATACATTCTTATATACTTTCGCGTTTATAATATTAGTAGGAGTATTATTAAAATAATATTTTTTATACATATACATATATTACATATACATACCTACATATACATATACCCGCCCTGTGGATTGGGGGCGTTTGGAGAATTCCACCACGGTATCCCCTGCCTGTCGTAAAAGGCGACTAATAGGGGCCTCCGGGGGTCACGGGTGGGCGGGACGTGCCGCCCACCCATTAGTCTAGCCAACTTCTGCGACCCCCGTGATGGACGTGTCCAAGGCAGCGTGTCTCACGCTGCCTCGGACACCAAAAGGCGGACACGATACGGTGTTTCGGGGGCTTCTGAGCCCCCGCAACAGGAAAAAGGACCGCAAAAACGCGGTACGCGCAGGGGCGGTTGCGGACGACAACTTAGACGTGAGTCGGAGGAAGCCCGCAGCCGTCCCTAATGAGCCGAAGATGGCCATTTAAAAAAAAAAAAAAAAACATATACATATACACTCACGCCTGTTATCCCCGAAGGGGTAGGCAGAGGCGCAACTAGTGCACCCACTTTTCGCCGACATTCCGTCCCATGATGTGATAGGGGGCGAGCCTATCGCCATATCGGGCACAAATTCCAGACTCCGGACTGATACTGAATAGAAAAACTCAATATCACTTTGCCCGACCCGGGGATCGAACCCGAGACCTCAGCTTTGCAGTCGTACTGTAATACAACAACGCCACCGAGGCAGTCGCAGCAGTATAATATTTTTTATAGTATAAGAAAGTAAAAAGATAAGAATAAAAATAAGTATCAAGGTGTTCAACGTCGGGCAGCTCGTATCGTTGAAGACCGTATTCTTTCCGATCGGCTTGATCCTTTTGCTTTTCGTAAAGATGTAGCATCGCTCTGCATTCTCTATCGCATTTACCACGGGGAGTGCTCTGAAGAATTGTTCGGACTTATCCCTGCTGCTGAGTTCCATCACCGTACAACGCGGCAGAACTCCAAATTCCATCCACATCACCTCGGAGGTTGGCAATCCAGCACTGTACGTTTCAGCCGATATTTTTTACCACGTACAACTAAACTATGAAACCAATTGCCGCCAGAAGCATTTTTGGACAGATACGACCTGGCGACCTTAAAAAAAAGAGCGTATTCCCACCTAAAAGGCGGCAATGCATCTCTGTACCCCCTGGTATTGCAGATGTTCATGGGCGGCGGTGGTCACTTACCATCAGGTGAACCGTAGGTATGCTCGTTTGCCCCCTATATAAAAAAAAAGATAAGATTGTTCCGTACATCGAGGTTATAGTTAGGCGTTAATGTAGCTAGGTTGTGATTACTTTCGTTTAGTTAAAATTAATACTTACCTCCTTTTTCCTGCAGGTCCACGTGATGCATTAATATGAATCTTATGCTGTGCGTTTTAGTTCTGTTAAGTCACGCGTATAAGTCACACTCACGCCTTTTAACCCCGAAGGGTGTTGTACGCAGACGCGCAACCAATGCACCCACTTTTCGCCGTGCGTATTCCGTCCCATGATGATCACATCATGGGGTAGGCGATGTCTCCATATCGGGCACAAATTCCAGTCTGCGGGCTGATACTGAATAGAAAAATCCAATATCACTTTGCCCGACCCGGGGATCCAACCCGAGACAGCATTGTAGTCGTACCGTAATACAACTACGCCACCGAGGCAGTCAGTAAGTAGGTATATATTACTAGAAATGAAAAAAAAAAGACTTTTTTATCACTCTTAACAAACATAATAGTTCTCGTAACAAATCCAGAACAGACGGCAGCTTCGTGGAGTCAATTCTCACGTAACGTAAGCTATAAATTTTCATTAAAGTCAACATATTTCGCACATTTCTTTTTTCTTGTCAAACCGAGCTCCAATTAATTTGGCCGGGGTTGGGACACTTTCGATTCGTCGCCAAATCTCCGAACTCGATTTGGGAACGCCCCGTCTAACTTTTATAATAATGTTATTGGTTTTGTTCTTGTTAACACAACCTTGTAGAATGTGAGATATTTCCTGTGTTTTTGAATGATTTCCGAAATGAGTAATATGATGATTTCCATTTCGAAATTTAAAATTTCTGTACATTATTTTAATTTAGGTTGAAGCATAGATTAAAGTTTTTAAAATAGTCATATTAATTATCTTTTTTGCGTCTTCGTTTATCTCCTCAGTATGTTATTGTCTTCATATATAAATTATCCTACTAATATTATAAAGGCGAAAGTTTATAAGAATGTATGGATGTTTGGATGTATGGATGTTTGGATGTTTGGATGTTTGGATGTCTGGATGTTTGTTCCTCTTTCACGCAAAAACTACTGAACGGATTTCGATGAAATTTGGTATTCATTATCATTCATTATAGTATTCATTATCATATATCATATTTGGGTAGGTCATGTCCTGGATTAACCCATAGGCTACTTTTTATCCCGGGAAAATATAAAGCGGGACTTTTATCCCGGAAAACCTTTTTAAAGCGGGCGGAGCCGCGGGCAAATGCTAGTAATATTATAAAAAAGCTAACAAAGACTTACTTTATATATTTTTTATATTGTAACTGGGTGTTGCTCGCGATTTAGTCCGCGTGAAAAACTATTTTCGCTACAAAAATCCCTAATTCACTGTACAATAAAATCATCCTATTTCACGATTGAATAATTCCCACTGGAACAAATTACGTTTAAAAGTGAGTCGATGTGTTAATCCAGGACACGGTGTATCCGTGTGCCAAATATCGAACAAAACCATTCATTACTTACTGCGTTTACTTTTAACAAACATACAAACATCGGATTAGTAAGTAAGATGATTATGTTTATCGGTCACGAGTTTGAAAATGTAGACCTAACATAATTCAAATTCAAAACATTTATTATGTAATTAGGCCCCTGGGGGCACTTTTACACGTCATTTTTAATAAAGTTTTTTATAAATTAAAAGATTCTACCCGTGCTTTGGAAAAGCAAACTGACCTGAGAAAAAGCACCAAGAAACTCAGCGTAGGTCTTTTATTGTGAATTTTTTTTTAAATATATATTTTTTACAATTTGCAAGTAACAATATAAATTCAATTTCAAAGATGGATATTAAATGCGAAAATTAACGGAGAGTACCTAAGTCAAACAACCACCTACGTGTTAAAGTTTAAGTAAAGAATCGAGTCAACCATCAAACAAAGCAGACCAGTCCACACAAGCAGCACCCGTTCACGAGTATGACGCATGTGCCAGCCATCGGCCTCCTCAACTATGTTGCAGGGAAGTGACCGACCCGGCACACGACGCCACCGCTAGCACAGACGTTAAAGCGAGCATGACTACTCAGATTGTGGCTAACCAAGACAAAAGAGATCATAATATTCTAAAAGGTCAATTTAATATAATACAAATAGGTGTCACAACCCTAGTCGATATCCGTTGTTCAATGCTATCGATATTGACAATAATACACCACAATATGTTTTCTAAGTTGACCAAGCATGGTCAACTAACTTCGCTATTCACGGTGTTTCCTCAGCGCTATGACTTATCCTTCTTCAAACGAGGTTTAAATAAAGTTTTTTACGGTAGGCAGCGGCTTAGCTGTGCCCTTGGCATTGCTGACGTCCATGGGCGACGGTAACCACTTACCATCAGGTGGGCCGTTAGCTCGTCTGCCTTCGAGGCAATAAAAAAAATAAAAAATCTCCTGGATACTACTTCGCCGGCACATACCCGTGTAAGTTTGAAGTTATCAACTGTTGTTAATAATAATTGTAAACTATGATTGTAAGTGAAAAATGTATTACTTAGTTTGCAGTGTATATTTATGATTGATTTTACCGCATCCCTTTTGATCCGTTACAATATAGGTACTTATAATAAAAATACTCAAAGTTTTCTTAACATTTTCTTAGTTTCTTTTAGTAATCCCCCAAAATACACACAAATATTTCGAAGTGCTTAATCTACCAATTATGCGATGTAAACATAGTACAACTAAGCTGCTCCTTTAACGTAAACTTGGCGCGAAGATTTATGCTTAAAAGTTATTTGAAAAACTTTGTGAAAAATGTGTTGAATGGGTAACCGTTTACGGCATCGAAGTTTCGTATAATATCACTTTTAAAAATGACGAAGAAAACACGGCGCTATTTTATTTTAACGTATTTATCGGGTGTCCCAGAATTAACACAAGATTTGAATTTGTGCGGCAAAGCTCTGGCAACAGTAAAAAAGAAACAATGGAGCGTCACACAATGAAACAACGTGTTTTTATTGTTGAATTTAAAAAAAGTAATGAAAGTTTGGTGGCTGAAGTTCGAAAATTTCGTACAACAGGTATGTGATAGGAATAGCGTTTTTACTTCATCAACTGTGAAGAGATTATTTAAAACCTTCAGGGAGACTGGATTAGTTGGAGTCACTAAACACACTGGTCGTCCAAAAACAAGCCGTTCAAATGTCGATATCGAAGCAGTGGGTAAAAATGGTGTTGAAAATCCAGAAACATCAATTCGGCGTCGTGAACAAGAATCGCAAATTTCAAGAAGCTTTCTACAGCGCATACTCACTAAAGATCTGGGTCTCCATGCTTACAAAATTCAGTTAACACAACAATTGAAGCCAAACGACCATGTACAGTGAAGAGAGTTTGGTGAATGGATTATTGAACGTCAACAAATGGATGCTGATTTTTCGAGCAAAATTATTATCCTAAGCGACGAAGCACATTTTCATCTTGACGATAGAAGGCCATTTGCCCGATGTGTTATTCCATAAATATACCATATACTTTATAATTCAATACAAAAATATCAATCAAAATATTAAAAACTGTGTTTTCTATTTATAGATTATAAATAAATATATCCAGTGGAGACGATATGGCAAAATGTGCAAACAATTTTTCCTGTCAATCCTGACGGGGGGCGCGGTAGGCACGGATAGCATACCTACATTTAACAAAAAACAACCATACGTGCAGGGCTGAATATAACGTCGCTTTTTACACAATAACAGCAAAAATCACGATTTCTGTGGAGCGCCGCTTAATGTCATTATCGTAAAATGTTCAGAATAATAACTAAACCAATATGGCTTTATTTATTATTCTGAGGTAAAATGTAATAGCAGCGATCGCAAATCACATAGGTTTTAATAAAAGTTTATGACCAGCAGCGCATTTATGACCAACGAAGGGTTCGCCTGGTCATCCCATCTCCTTGTTAAATGCTCTAAGATTTAAGTCAAATCTTGCGTAACTTTTGGGACATACTATACAAAAATATAGTTCATTTTGGGATTATTTATTCATTTAAGATCGAGTATTTTTTACTGGCTGTTACTAAACATCAAAACACAAAACAATACAAGCTATAATTTCTTTTCCAGCTACGATACGCTTAAATCTTTTCTGGAAACAAACTTTCTTTAATACGAATATCTCCATCAGACTCGTAATTCGAATAAATACAATATTTCCATAGAATATTACTAGAATTAATAGGACAAAAATTATGCATGCAGTATATAAGCGGAGTGCCAACACCTGACTGTGTCCGTTGGGTAATATCAAAGTTTCAGCTTAATAAATGATGTGCCCGTTGATTATATTTCTGTGCCATATCTTTATTTTATGATTATTTCCATTTTTTTTTCTAGTCGCTTTTTCTCGGGGGTAGAAGAAAAAAATGTTATAACAACGATTTAGTTGCGCTCGTCATCCTGAGACATAAGATATTACCAAGTCCCATTATGTCCAGTAGTTACACTGGCTATAATGTCCTTCAAACCAAAACACAACATTGCATGCACACTGCTGCTTGGCGGTAGAAATAGACATTGCGGTGGTACCCACCCAGACGGACTCTTACATATGAGAGACCTACCACCAGACCATCCACTCAAAACAATGTTCATACTTAAAAACACTGCAGGTAAACTGAAATTTTACGTTCCGTTTCACGCTAGTTAACACGCGTCGCCCACCCATTATGCCCAAGTACCTATGGAGTAAGAAAGCAACCCAGAACGCTACTCCGCATTTTCTATATTCTTATATGTTTCTGACCTCTAAATTATATCATTGAAATTTAGATAAATACAGATCATTTATGATACTTTGAAATCAAACTTAAAAAAGTAAATTACATAAGAGCACCTCAAGCTGTATTGTCCGGTGTACTACGTAGTATCCATGGTAGTATATAATTTCTAATACTTGTAATATTTTATTTTCGTGATTAAGATTCTTATATGTAATTAGGTGGAACTCGGGGCTTCGCTGAAAAAGCCTTTCCCGCAAAAAAAAATGCTTAATCACTGTAGCGCGATCAATAGCTTTACGAAAATCAGATAAATTCAAATATTTCCCACGGGAGCAAATTACTGAGATAATAAATACTTTTTAAAAGAAAATATTTTTTAATAAATTTAAAACTAAAATAGTGTAAATAAGAAAACATGTATTAAAATATTGAATTTTAATCGTTCTTTGATAAGTATGCCACATTTCGATTTAATCCGACGTTTTGAACGGGGTCAAAATCATGTTCAAAGTTTCCGTTACATAGATACGTCTGAAGCTAATATAAGCGTGTTAAAAAGCCATCTATAAATATGTTAATCTAGGAAATGGTCTATTTGGGTCAAATTTCATCCAAATCCGTTCAACGATTACTGCATTTACTTCTTCAAACAAACATTCATACATCATATCATTTACACAAATATTTACATTTATAGCATTAAAAATAAGTAAGATAAAATAAAATTCATATTAAATATGTATATTATAAAACATGCGTATTCTCCTTGACATGTTTCTGTTTTCCGCTGTAAGTAATATTGTATGAAGTTGGAACGACGCCGAATCTCAACCACTAAATGCTAAACAAACTTAAATTTCAATGCTTTTAAATGTAAAATTATAGTTGTAAACGATTGTAACGCAATGCAGATATGACAAAATAAGATAAAATAAACGGCTTATCTAAGTTTGTGGAATAAAAAAATCATCATACCTTTCCACAGACCATCTAGAATGGACGCGGCTTGTATGAGTTTTGTCAAAGGGTATAATATAAGATCAAAATGGTCATGCACACGATAAAAAAATCCGAATGACGAGATAAGCATGCCGCTCCCCTGATGGTAAGCGATACGACAAGCTATAAACAGTAGCAAAACCATACCGTACCATACCAGCCCTATATAACCATACTGCCCACTGCTGAGCAGGGTCCTCCTCTACAACTGAGAGGATTAAGGCCTTAGTCCACTACGCTGGCAATACTATAGAACTTTTAATTATAAAATATAAAGTAATACGTGGCACTGCAGTGCACTCTTCACCCTGGGACATTATATGTTAAGCCTCATAAGTAATTACGCTGACTACAATGTCCTTCAAACTTAAACACAAGAGTACTGCACACTGTTGCTTGGCGGTAGAAATAGTCACTACAGTGGTACCTTCCCAGACGGGTACGAGAGATCTTAGCTTTTCATCTTATAATATCGACTATACACAATAAGTCGCACGTTTACGCATAATATTACGCATTATTGCGTAAGGCAAATCCTATCCTATTATCCTTCCTATTAATATTATAAAGGCGAAAGTTTGTAAGAATGTATGGATGTTTGGATGTATGGATGTTTGTTCCTCTTTCACGCAAAAACTACTGAACGGATTTCGATGAAATTTGGCACACAGGTACATCATGTCCTGGATTAACACATAGGCTACTTTTTATCCCGGGAAAATATAAACCGGGACTTTTATCCCGGAAAAACTTTTTAATGCGGGCGGAGCCCAGGCAATAGCTAGTATATAATAAATTATAATATTAGTAGGACTAATGTCATAGCTAATATCCTGTTAGCAAATTAATAATGTATCTATGTATAATTCGTCTACTACCAAAATCGTAGTCAAACTTATTTAAATAGGTAATTATCGATGTATGTTGTATAAAATTACTACTAGTCAGTTTTTAAAATTTAATCGTTTATATTTCGTGAAAAACATTATACAATACTAGCTTTTGCCCGCGGCTCCACCCGCGTTAAAAAGTTTTCCGGGATAAAAGTCCCGCTTTATGTTTTCCCGGGATAAAAAGTAGCCTATGTGTTAATCCAGAACATGATCTACCCGTGTGCCAAATTTAATCGAAATCCGTTCAGTGGTTTTTTGCGTGAAAGAGGAACAAACATCCATACATTCTTACAAACTTTCGCCTTTATAATATTAGTAGGATAATAGGATTTCATGAGATTGTCTTCTTAATGTTTGTTAAATCTGATTTTATCAGATTTTTTTGGGAAGGCATAGGTTCAGCAGTGGTTTTTATGTGGCTAATGATGATTATAATGAATATCTAATTAGATATAATAGAATAGAATACATAAAATAAAATTTATAATAGAATACATTAGATAAAATTTCAGTGTTTTAAGTAATATTTTTTGTAGGTAAATAAAACTGACTGCCTCGGTGGCGTAGTTGTATTACAGTACGACTGCAAAGCTGAGGTCTCGGGTTCGATCCCCGGGTCGGGCAGTGATATTGAGTTTTTCTATTCAGTATCAGCTCGGAGTCTGGAATTTGTGCCCGATATGGCGATAGGCTCGCCGCCTATCACATCATGGGACGGAATAAAGGCGAAAAGTGGGTGCACTAGTTGCACCTCTGCCTACCCCTTCGGGGATAACAGGCGTGAGTGTATATGTATATGTATGTAGGTAACTAAAAAGTTTTTTTTTATAGTAACGTACGTTTAGAGTAGCTGCCTCACCTTCATTTCTAACCATACAACCTTTACATACTGTCTCACTGCTTCATTCACTAGGCTGCCTTGATATACAGTTAGTCAAAATTGTTTGGGATGAATTCGAACTCACACACACATAAACATTCCAATTCACGTCCCGCTAATCTGTATTCTATTATTTTACGTAAAACAAATCTATGCTCGTACTTCCGCCAGTTTAAAAATCTGTTGTATAAAGGGAATTATCCCTTTATACAACAGATTTTTAAACTGTACATATACTGTGTTACATTAGTAACTTATGTTTGGTGCAAAAAAAAAACCGACGGCCCCTACGTATAAAAAGACATGTCGAAAATGGCATTTTTTTTTATTGCATTTTATGCTTATATTTATCAATATGCATGTACCAATTTAATATATTTTAATTATTCAATTATTTCACGAGATACGTGAAGCGTATATGGTAATAAGTCCGACACATTTCACGGAACGTGTAGTATACACGGACAAGTCGTACTTAACGCGAAATACCATGTTTGAAAAGATAGTTGTCCGTTTACAATGTCACGGTTTTTGACGCAGGAGTAAAGGAAGCGACATGTTTTGTGTAAGATGCAACTATAGCAAGACTCGGTGCAAACGAAGTGGCAAGTTGTTTATATTTTTTTTATTAAAAATAGGATTTAAGGATGGTATAGTAGATTTCCGTTTTTGGTCTGATAATTGCACAGGCCAAAACCGTAACCGGATTGTTTTTTTTATGTACATGTGGGCTTGCAAAACATTTAATATTAAAATATGCCACCGGTTTCTTGAAAAAGGACGTACACAAAATGAAGCAGACAGTGGCCATGCTTTGATTGAAAAAGCAATTAAAAATAAGCTTATATTTTATATCCCAGACAAGTGGTACACCTTAGTAAGATGGGCTAAACAAAACAATCCTCCTTACAAGGTTGTAGAAGTTAATCAGGACCTAGTGTTAGATTTCAAAGCTTGGTTACACACAAAAACCTGGATTAAATATGCCAATGGTAATAAAATTAATTGGAATAAGATTCGAGAAGTAAAAATTCTAGCACATGAACCTGATAAATTGCTCTTTAAATATGATTTATATGAAGAATTAAGTTAACTTGATAATGCCAAAAATATAAAATTACAAGAGGAAGAAATAGAGAAGAGCAAGAAATAACGTTTCAACCTTTGTATAGAGAACCAATCCATTTACCAGATTTAAAACATAAAGATTTAATTAATTTGTGAGACACAATGATAATACCTCAGAAATATCATAACTTATTTAAAAATATTAGTCACAGCAATAATGTTATGTTGATGATGAAGACTGATTTCAATATATTTTATATAATTACACTATTTTTTATATAATTAATAACTGATCATTGTATTGATCCTGATCCTTGATTGATTTAAGTTTCTTTTTCTGGTCTCATATCTATGAGACTGCTAAAAGTAAAATTGAGAGCTTTTTTTTAACACCCTTTTGTTATTTCTATTGATTATTAAAAATGTTTATTTGTTTGTTGATTGGTTTGAATAGAAATCACTAAACAGTATTAAACAAAGTCGCTTGCCGCTGTCTTTCCCTATGTATGCTTAGATCTTTAGAACTACACAACGGATTTTGAAGCGGTTTTTTTTTAATAGATAGAGTGATTCAAGAGGAAGGTTTATATTATGTATTATTTATCCCGGGGAAATATAAGGCCGGACTTTTGTCCCGGAAAAACTCATTCAAGCGGGCGAATCCGAGAGCAGAAGCCTTGTATAATTATAATTAGCATATTCCCTAGTTTTCCGAGTAACAGTAATAGTTTATTGAAAGTGAATTATAGCACCAAATAATCTAGATTACGTCTATAAATATAAAACTTTATTGATTGTACCTACTGTGTTTTTAGAATATGAATACTTTAAGTATAAACCATTATTACCACATTATCG
Source organism: Lapara coniferarum (assembly GCA_949316025.1). Classification (NCBI taxonomy): domain Eukaryota; kingdom Metazoa; phylum Arthropoda; class Insecta; order Lepidoptera; family Sphingidae; genus Lapara; species Lapara coniferarum. The sequence goes on along the minus strand of OX438919.1, from coordinate 39,187,287 downwards.
TTCTAAAGAGATAATATTCTAAATTTTGTTTTGTAACTCATAATATTTGTTATACATAATATATGTATATATAATTAATTAATTACATACAATATTAAAAAATGTATTTTGTTTTCTAGCTTCATATTTCATTTATTTTTTAAACCACTTGTCTTTAGATACTGACAGTAAAGATGAAATACTTACCACGTAGAAAGGGTTATGTAACATTATTTTAATTATTTATCTTCTTCTGTAAATAAATTCCAACAAAATATTGCAATTTCTTACCTAGTTATTTGGTACAACGTAAATAATACATAACATTTTAAACATTTGTTAGAAATGAAGTATATTTAGTTTTCCACGTACAAACGGACATATCAGACTTAACTCTCATGACGTATTCCTAAAAATTAACGTAGAAACGGTCAGCCATCAAGTTTTCCATGAAAATGCACATGTAAATTTTTTTCAATACTGCCAATAGAAGCTATAATAATTATATACTTAAATTCAAAAGTCATATTAGAGAAAAATATAACGATTTTTTTTTAATCTTTAATTGAACCTTTAAATCGCTCTCCTGTAAACCATCGATTTAGACATGTCGCGGTATACGTAGGGACCGTCGAAACAGAATCGCAACAGTAACTCCAGAGATTAAAGCTTTCAATGCATAGATTACATTGAAATGATACACACAGTCAGATACATTTTTATTTTGTTTTTAAAAAATTACGGAGTGAATATATTTTAATAATAGGTACCATAAAACACACTTCACTCAAAAAACAATAAAAAATTCAATGAATAATAGTAGGTAATATGTAATATTGGCGTAATAATCTTAAAATAACTTGTTAAATACATTTCTAATAGGTAACAATATCATATCACTTGTGATATTATTTGTTTTGTAAGAATACCCACCGCCGGCAAGAATTGCTAATCCCAAAATGATGAATGTCCTCTTCAAAATCTGAAACAAACAAAATTATCGATTAAAATCTATGTTCAATTTTCGTTGTCAAAATTGTTCACCACAATTAATGTTCCGTGAATTATTTCTATAACGAATAATAGACAGATTAACATAGAAATATTTGCTATGAATGAGTGATATAGCACTAATTATGGTATCTACAATTTAGATATACTAATAATAAAATATTCCAAAAACGTTAAGGAACAGGGAAACATTTGTATATAAAAAATACCTACACCTTGTCATCAGAAGTCATTGAAACGCTACTACTTCTATTCTTACCTTGTCCTGCCACTGTCGATTTTCGACACATTGACTGTAAGGCATCGTCGAGAATGTGACGGAGTTATACAGAGGTACCCATATATTGGGCAAGGCCCAATACAAGAGATCATCCATCGCCTTACGAATGAGATAAGAGGGTCGCGTTACTAAATCTCTCATCTGTGAACATGGAAAATGTTATATTATATCGACTTTTTACAGTATATTTGAAGTATTATACATAATTTATTACACAAACATTGAATTAAGTCTGATGAAAATAGTAATGAAATTGATTGCATATCATATAGAAAGCTGCATAATTAATTGAATACTACTTTATTAGCAAAAAACCGGACAAGTGCGAATTGGACTCGCGTACCGAAGGTATGTAAGTATGGAAGTTCAATAGTTCGCCAAAATTAGTTATACAAATTAAAAAAGAATTGTATATTAGCATTTTTATTATTAAAGTACATATTTACTGCTAACGTATATATTAAAGTACATTTTTTCCTTAACATGTGCCGTAAGACCTTGCTTCAAGAGTGAAATAATTCAACAAGGTGAACTGATCACCCGACTGTGCGACTACATACGTCCCCAATAAACATACAAGAGCTTGCTTCTTGTAAAATTTCATGATTCTAGGTCAACAGGAAGCACCCTATAGGTTTTGATTCCCTTGCGAAATCGCAAAATATCATAAACGGTCATATCTTTTGATCGAGTTGTGTTCCAAATTTGTTTTTTTCACAGCTAAAATACACCGTAGACGTATCTATACATCTATACATATAAATAAAATTGGAGTGTCTGTTTGTAATATTGAAATAACCGTTTTTTACTACATGTATACGAGTACATATACGGTACATGCACCAAAATATTTTTTTTTTTAATTTTTGTCTGTCTGTCTTTCTGTCTGTCTGTTTGTTCCGGCTAATCTCTGAAACGGCTGGACCGATTTTGACGGGACTTTTATTGGCAGGTAGCTGATGCAATAAGGAGTAACTTAGGCTACGTTTTATCCCGGGACTTTTATTCTGGAAAAACTTTTTAACGCGGGCGGAGCCGCGGGCAACAGCTAGTTTGGTATAAACTTGATATCTCTATACGTTCCTGAGAAAAAGGGTCATGACAGACACAGACGGACAACAAAGTGATCCTATTAGGGTGTTCCTTTATGCTTCTGAGATCCCGAACCCTAGAAAGGTATGCACTCGACTGGAGACACATGGTTTAATAGTTGTCATAATATTAATTTATACTAGTGTTTATTTATTTTTATAATAAGCACACGGTTTAACATCTGGGTACTAATTAAATACAATATTATAAGTTATTATAATTATATAATATGCAACGCAAAATATCATTGAAGTAATAACGAAATATTAAAATCAATGTTATAATAAGTTATGCACAGCACAATCAGGATTTTGGATAAAACCAGTATTCATTTTAATAATTGTATATGCATTTATTACGTATCTTACCGTAAGTAGGTATATTAGATATTTTCATGCAAATTAAAGCGATTAAGTACCGAATTTTCAGGTATCGTGCGTATATTTTTACTGACTTCGGCAAAGCCAACAGATTCCCCTGATATAAGTTCCTCATAATATGTATCGTTTTATATTTAGGTCGGTGGTAATATTTTGTACGCAATACAAATTTGCCACCGAGGCAGTACAATAAAAAAAATATTCGAATTATTCTCATCTAGGTGTCACGGGTTTACCGCATCGCTCGAGGGAAATTCGTCTATGAGGATATATCGCATTGTAAACTTTAATGGGATAAAAAATAGCACATATTTTTTGGGGTAATTATGTGCCAAAATTAATCCAAATTCATTCAGTGTTAATTCCTAATAGTCAAACTTTTTCATTTTTAATATTATGCAATGCAATCAGCCTGGCGTTATAATATACTTCCCACTGCCAAGCACGGGCCTCCTCTACAACTGAGAGAGTTTAGGCCTTAGTCCACCACGCTGGCGTAATGCGGGTTGGCAGACTTCACATACCCTCAAGATTCTTTTGGAGAATTCTCAGGTATGTAGGTTTCCTCACGGTGTTTTTCTTCACCGTCAAAGCGAACAATAATTGATAAAGAATACATACGTTACTTCGAATAGTCAGAGGTGTGTGCAATGGATTTTGAACCGCCAAACATTGTCTCGGCTGACTGTTCCATTCCAACTAGGCTATCGTTCACTAATATACTAACTTATAATAAAACTGTATGTAACTTATATAAGTAACATTCCTAAAATACATATTTATTTACCTCAACGTAGTTATACAGAGCCAAATCACAGATTGCGAATGTGTCCTCCCATCTTGTATGCGAGAACTCCGGTAGTACTTTGCTAAGATCATCGTTGTGTTTCTGCATCAATTTATCAAGAATCCAACAGTCTTCGAAACCAGCATTCATTCCTTGTCCGTAGAATGGAACTAAAGCATGCGCTGCGTCACCAATCAGTAGCACTTTGTCGTCTATGTGGTACGGTCGACACTACAAAAGAAGCAGACATATTTACACTATGATTGGCTCGAGTGGGGATCAGTATCTCATAGAAAAACAAAATCACGGCTTGTTTTTGCATTTTGTATAAACAGGATTTCCAAGTACCAGTTTCGACCCATTAAGTATTAAGTGTGTGAGTGAAACCGTTTTGTTATCTAGTAATGTGATATTATGTCTCGCCTATGTTTTACTGACTGCCTCGGTGGAGTAGTTGTATTACAGTACGACTGCAAAGCTGGGGTCTCGGGTTCGATTCCCGGGTCGAGGAAAGTGATATTGAGTTTTTTTATTCAGTATCAGCCCGGAGTTTGGAATTTGTGCCGGAGTGTGTGTGTGTGTGCGTGCGTGCGTGCGTTCGTGCGTGCGTGCGTGCGTGCGTGCGTGCGTGCGTGCGTGCGTGCGTGCGTGCGTGCCTGCGTGCGCGCGTGCGTGCGTGCGTGCGTGCGTGCCTGCGTGCGTGTCTCTATGGTTTGATAATATTCTTCTGATATTATATATGCTTGTGGTAGGTAGATACCATTTGACATCAAGTTAACTCTCATATGCTGATTGGAAATGAAATGAAATGAAAAAAATATTTGCATGATTGTGGTTAGGTACATAAAGATGTTAGCATAAGTAATATAATTACAATATATTTTCATGTTCAGTGTCTCACAATCTGTCATTTTTGACGTGCAAACATTTATGATAGTTTTGTAATTTTTATTATTATTTAATACTAGCTTTTGCCCGCGGCTCCGCCCGCATTAAAAAGTTTTTCCGGGATAAAAGTCCCGCTTTATATTTTCTCGGGATACAAAGTAGTCTATGTGTTAATCCAGGACATAATCTACCCGTGTGCCAAATTTCATACAAATCCGTTCAGTAGTTTTTGCGTGGAAGAAGAACAAAAAAATCCATACATCCAGACATACTTACAAACTTTCGCCTTTATAATATTAGTAGGATGATAGTAATAATTTCATGAAAGTAGAGAGAGAGAAAAAAAAAGTTTGATTAGATTTATCTAAGTAGTATTTAAGTACCTATAGGTAATAATTCAAATGTTAGTCATTAATATACATTATAATTAAAATTCACAATAATAGGTATGTCACTTCAATTCTTATTAATATTTTTGTCATTTAAAAAGTCATTTACATAATATATTGTAATATAGTTTGTTAATAAGCAGTTGAGTTAATCTATTTTTAAATTCATTCAATGTACTTTGTTTAAATTCCTCAGGTAAATTATTGTAAATTTTTATTGCCATACAGTATGCATTTTTTATAAAAACATTGCGCCTTTGTAGAGGTACATATAGTCGTTTTTTCAGTCTTTCGCTTTTGCAACCCATATCCGCCATTGTGGGAAATAAGGATGGGTGCTTTTTTACAATAAGTGATGTTTCATATATGTATAGGCACGGAAGGGGTAACATTTTTAATTCTTTAAACATAGGTTTACAACTTTCCATAGTATCATAAGTATTACAAAGAGCCCTTACACTTTTTTTTTTGTACTATAAATGCTTTTTGGATATCTACCGAGTTTTCCCACAGAGGAAGGCCGTATCTCAGTGAAGAAACGACATATCCATAATATGACAATAGAGCAGCTTCCATCGAGACAATGTTTCTTAATCTTCGCAATGCAAATACAAATCTATTTAGTTCGCTGCATAGCCGTTCAATGTGTGAATTGGATCCTTACTCCTAATGTAATTTATAGATCGACCGTTCTGACCAGTTTTCTATATCTCGGACTTTAATCTTTGAGCCGATCATATCATAGTACACAAAAATTACCTTGACTGCAACTAACGGAGAAGGTTTCCCACCAAAGAAGTCTTCAACTAACTTTTTCCGACCAATCAAACCTATGGAGTCAGGAAAGTATGCTTCGAAAAAGTCCAATAGTTTTTCTTCTGTATCTAAGTTTCTGAACTTGTCGAAAGGCATAAAAAGTGTGACTGTCCACGAACAATCTTGATTTGGGAGTGCTATCATCATGAATTCGCCTCGCGGCCAGATGTGAAGATAATTCGGCGACATCTGAAACTAATGAAGAAAAACATATAAACATTATTTGCCTAAAGGGAACCCTTATAAGGTTGAGAGATCGTATTACTCATAAAAGAGAATAATCAAATACATCACACATCATAAATCTAAATTAGTCTTTTAGAAGAGCTGTTAATGATTTTCTTTGTACTATGACTGTGATTAATCAACACTGCAGCATCGTGCCACAGAAAACCATTAAGAAATAACTTTGCTGTTGCTTTTATAATGATCAGTCATCACTTTAAGGGAAACCGAACAAACTCCTTCCATTTTTTTAATCTGAAGCCATTTCGCCCAAGATGTATTTAGTAATGTACATGCATAATTATAGACGTTGTTGATCACTTATTATAAATTAAATTGACACAATAATTGAACCACTTGATGGTAAGTGCTCACGAACATAAATATGGTCATTTGATTCGACATAAAAGTGAACAAGAGTTTAATCATAAATCATGGTTTCATTCAATATATGTTAAATGTAAATGATAGAATATGAACTGCCTATTCATGTTAAAAATACCCCTTTTTACTTTAAGCACTGCGTGATTTCGGTTAAATGTAGTATTTGCTTTCATTAGAGGTCGGAAAATAATGAGAATGTTTTATACAAAATGTAAGTCATATATCATATAGTTATTAATCATGTAAATAGTCTTGTCTACTATAATCGTCACTACACCATTAATCATACAAATGATGTGAAATTAGCCTTCTGAGCTGAATATTCTTTCATTTTGTTAGCTTCTGTAAAATGAGCCTGACACCTAAACTGTTAAATTTAAGCTTGCTATTTAATTGCTATATGTTAATATTATGTAAGAATTATTCAAATACATTTAATTTAGATAGTACAAAAAGTGATAGTACCTTAACATGTCTAAAAGATGTTGCAAGAAAATCTTTCGAATGTGGTACGTGTGTAACATTTATAAACCAAGAAAAGGATACTCATCCGATGATACAAGAAGTTACGAACGAGAATTGTTATAACATTTTAATAAGGTCATCGGAGGTGGACAATTTTTTGGTATGGACTAATGTTTATATAATAACATCGGAGAATGTTACAGAGTTTCTGTTAACTATATCTAAGATAAGGAGAGATGTACTTTGGAACCCAGGTGGTAAATTTATATTGATTGTAAAGCATTTAGATCTTGAGGAAATTTCCGATATATTTGCAATATGCATTCGGCACAAGATGTATAAAGTGTTATTACTAACATCATCACATAGTGAGACTATTGTGCACACATACCATTCATTCAAAGGGGGACAGTGTGGTAGAACTGCTGATATTATTAATTTGGGACCTTGCAATGCAATTAATGACACGACTGATCTATTTTCTAACAATATACCTACTACATTTCGGAACTGTACGTTCAGAGTAATAGCCAGCGAAGACATACCAAATTTCATTTTCAGTTCCAGTAATTTTACAGTACACGGGAAAACTGTGTTGGGACTAGAACAATATATGTTACAAACCCTGCAAGAAAGAGAGGGAGTTTCATTTAACATCACATTGACAAATACTAGATATGGTGTTGTTTTATCAAATGGCACCGCTACGGGGCAACTTAGATATTTACAAGACGATGAATCAGACATAGCTGCAGGTGGTTTTATTCTCATGAAAAACAGACTTCAGATGTTTAGATTTATCGCTGGCCACAACTTTGCATCGTTTAGTGTTTTCATGCCAAAGATCGGCGATCCAGTTTGGAAAGATGTTTATAGAGAGTTTGGAGTAACGACGTGGATATTAATACTATTAAGTTTCTGCTTGGTAATAATCATTTGTTTAAGGATAAATTCCACATCAAATAATAAGCAGGGTCACGCTCAACTATTCCTTATTTTGTGGGGCGGTTTAATTGGCAATACCAGCACTAAAACATCAAAAGAAAAAAAAATAAAGAATATCATGATATACTGGTTTTGGTTCTCATTTTTCATGACTAGTTTTTACAATACCGCATTATATAGTTTGATTACACGTAGATCACAAATCAAACGACATATAAAACCAGAGAATTTGGTTGAGTTGCCGTTTCATCCGTGCATTTCCGAGACTACAAGGACATTTTTCCTATTCGCGTACAACAAAGATTTGCCTGAGGGAAAATATTATCCAGAATGTCAAAACACGAATTCTGCACTAAATTTCATAGCTGCAAGAAACGATCTGTATGCTATAGAAATGGACTACACTTATATATTACAAGAGTTTAATTATGTTGACGAAGAAGGCATTCCGAAACTGGATTCAACTGAATTTTCTAACAGCGGTGTTATAGGTTTTTACGTCACGAGAGGATTTATATTTGAAGACAAAATACGGCAATATACGAATAGGATGCATCAGAACGGATTGCTGACGAGACAACTGAAGATGATACTGCAACAGGGTAGATCAACGGCGCTGCGGCGACTGAAACGGTTCAAAAAGATACGTTTGCCCGACTTTAGGATACACTTCTGCGTGCTTTTATTGGGGTGTACCATTTCGGTAATATGCTTGATATACGAGACTAGCTTTTGCCCACGGCTTCGCCCGCGTTAATAAGTTGTTCCGGGCTAAAAGTACATACATAAAAACCTTCCCGTTGAATCACTCTATCCAACACATTTATTTGTATAAAGATTAATATTATGACGTTGATACAACTCTTAACAAATAATGCATTAATTTCGACCAAATCTGATTACCATAAAAACGGTTCTAGAGAGTTTATTTTAAAAGATAGACATATACTGTCGCGGACTTTTTTTTAGATCATTTCAAGAGGAATAATTCTTTCATACATATATTTTTGGTATCTTGAACCGTTTTCGCAGCGCACGCAATGGAAGCCCTCAAGGATGAATAATTTTCCCCGTTTTTTTTCACATTTTCCATTATTTCTTCGCTCCTAATAGTTGCATCGTGATGTTATATAACCTATAGCCTTCCTCGATAAATGGTCTATTCAACACAAAAAGAATTTTTCAATTCGCACCAGTAGTTCCTGAGATTAGCGCGTTCAAACAAACAAACAAACAAACTGAACCGTATGTGTGTAGGGAAAAGAACACTGCAACGTCTTGTCGTAAACCCGTTTATTCGCAGACTGACTCAGCACTGGCTTATTCTAATTAGCGGGGCGGTGCAATGTAAATCTACCCGCATTATAATAATACTAACTAAATTATCCATCTACATTACACCTCCACCACTAAATAAGAAACTATGACTACCTAAAATTATAATTATAGCTAAACACGATATCATGTATTTAACTTAAACGTAATTGACATAATACGTAACTTACTATGCGTCGAGACCATAGCGTACTACAGGCTTACAGTCCCTTTTGGGGTATCGACGCTCATGTTGCGGGGGTGCATGGGATGCGTTTGGCGCAGAACATTCCGTAACAGGTGCAGGTGACATTTCCTGGCGACGGTCACATGCAAGAGTATTACGATCTGTTGTTTTTCCTGCATCTCGCGTTTCTACTACACCATTGCTACTCCCATCCACCACCGCGGCCTCTACCGGCACGGCATCCTCCCTCCGATTTTCCAAATCTTTGTCTACTGAATGTGGTATGACCGATTGTCGGGACCTGCGCCGTATTTGATCGATGTGTCTTTTAACAATTTGACCGTTATCATTTTCCACTAGACACCTACGCGACCCTTCATTATCTATAATCTTTCCCTTGATCCATCTATCTTGTGTACCGTAACCCCTTGCCCATACGGTTCCACCGCTTTCAAACCTTCGATTAATGCCCCCTGCGTATTTAGATTGATTTTTTTGTGCCAATTTTACTCGTTCTTCAACACTACAATGATTGCGAAGTAAATCTAGTCGTGAGCGTAACGTACGCTTTTGTAATAGTCTAGCAGGAGTTTCTCCCGTTGTGCAATGTATAGAATTCCTATAGGTCAGTAAAAAATTTTGTAAGGCCGCATCGACATCTACATTATCACGTAACGCTTTCTTAATTGCTCGCTTACACAACTTAACTGCATTTTCCGCGGCTCCGTTTGATGACGGGTGGTAAACAGGCGAAAATATTTGTTTAATGCCATTACTCTTTAAAAAACTTTCAAATTCCGAACTAGTAAATGGTGGACCCTGGTCCGACACCAGCTCAACCGGTAACCCGAATCGGGCAAAGGTAGATCTAAGTGATTTTATGACACTTGCCGCCGTCTTTTGCTTCATGTCAAAAGCTTCAATCCATTTTGAACTCGAATCGATTAAAATTAAGTATGAAAGTCCCCTATAAGGACCTAAAAAATCGATATGTAAGCGCGTCCACGGTTGTAGTGCGTATGGCCATGGCTGCGGCGGGGCACGCGGGGGTGCAGCCGCCTCGCGCGCACAAGTATCGCACGCGCGACATTGTTCCTCTACGTCGTGATCGATCCGTGGCCACCACACGTAGCTTCTAGCTAAGCTCTTAGTTTTTACGATGCCCATGTGGCTACTATGTAATTGTTTCAGTACCAAAGATTGTAATGATTCTGGAATTACCATTCTGTAACCCCACATTATACAACCATTGTCCAAATATAATTCATTTCGTCTTACGAAGTATGGACTGACTATTTTCTCCGGACAATATGATGGCCAGCCTGATTCGATATAAACCTTAACCCTGTTAAGCGTTATATCCTTCGCAGTGGCTTTCCTAACATCCTCATTTGTCACTGGTAAGAAATTTTCAACAAAATTACTATATGTGACTTCCTGAACTATTTTATCATCAGTTTGTTTCCTAATACCGGGTGGAAGTCTTGACAGGGCATCTGCACAATTTTTTTTAGAGGTAACATATTCAATATCATATTGGTACCCTGACAGGAGTACAGCCCAGCGCTGTAAGCGCGATGCTGCCATCACTGGAATACCCACTTTATCTCCTAGTATATAAGTTAACGGTTTGTGGTCTGTCCTCAGTACGAAACGCCTACCATATAAATACTGATGAAATTTACGTATACCAAAAACGATCGCGAGGGCTTCACGGTCAATCTGCGCGTAATGACGCTCGGCAGGTGTGAGCGAACGAGAGGCGTACGCGACAGGCCGCTCGCCGTCCGGCGTGACGTGCGCCAGCACCGCACCCACGCCGACCGCGCTCGCGTCCGCCGTCAACACTAGCGGTAGTTCCTCCGAGTAGTGCATCAGCACCTCACTGCTCATTAACCTAGCCTTGAGATCCTCAAAGGCCTTCTGGCATTCGCGGCTCCATTGGTATTTTACATTTGTCTTTAATAAATTATATAACGGTGCTAATATGGTGCTTATATTGGGTACAAATTTAGCATAATACATAATCATTCCTATGAATGATCGAAGTTCAGACAAATTAGATGGGGGTGGCGTATTAGAAATGGCCTTAGTCTTGTTTGGGCAAGTGCGAACCCCGTCTTTACTAATAACATGACCGAGATAACTTATAGATTCCGTGAAAAATTAACATTTTTCTTTTTTTACCCGAAGTCCGTATTTTTCTAAACGTTCAAACACCTTATATAAATTATCTATGTGTTCCGATGTGGTTTTACCCGTAATTATTATATCGTCTAAAAATACGCCGACGCTTGGGAGGTCTGCGAACATCTCCTCTAGACGCCTTTGGAATATGCCCGGACTCGAGGCGAGGCCGTACACTAAGCGATTATAAACAAACAGACCCTTATGCGTGTTGATCGCAGTATATTTCTTGGAGTCGTCCAACTCGAACTGCGCATACGCTTGAGACAAATCAATTTTGCTAAAACGCAGTCCCCCATTTAAACGAACTAATAAGTCTTCGACTTTCGGTAAAGGATAACGGTCAATCTCTATAACCTTATGTAATGTTAACTTATAATCGGCGCAAATCCGAATACTACCGTCTTTTTTTACTACCGGCACGATTGGTGTGGCCCAATCGGACCGCTCGACCGGAATGAGGATGCCGTCCCGCACGTGCTGGTCCAGCACGCGCTCCACCGGTGCACGCAGCGCGTACGCCAGCGGGCGCGCGCGCATGAACACCGGTCGCACGCCGTCACGGACATGGATGCTAACTGGCCCGCCGGTGTACCTCCCCAGTCCCTCGGCGAACACATTACAAAATCTGGAACTGAGATCGGACAACAATGACTCACTACTCAACGCATTTAACTTGCTACTTTCGAACTTGGGTAACTCAATATTTAATTCTACTAGCCATTGTCTTCCTAATAAGGCAGTTTTTCCATTTTCGATTACATATAAATCTAATGTTTTTAATTTGCTATAATATTTTACACGTGGTCGTATCACCCCTACGGGCCTTATGACCTCCCCCGTATAATATCTTAAAATTAGATTACAAACATTAATTTTTAAATTACTAAAATATTTTTGATACATCTCCTGACTAATACAAGACACCGCACTACCCGTGTCACATTCCATGTTAATTAATTTACCGTTAACATTTATTGGTATTAAAATAGGTTTGCAATCCTTCAAAGACAATTTATTTAAATCAATATCTATTACCTCTGCACTATTATCGCTGTCACTAAGACATCCTTGTTCGTCCTTAAACGTACCCTCCACATTATATTGCTCTGCTAGATTAGGGCACATACGTCTCAAATGCCCCGGTCTGTTACAAACGCGACAGACGTAACGTCGAAACTTGCAGCCCGAAGCATTATGTAAGCCGCCACACACCCCGCACGGTTGCTGTCGCTGGACACGCTCACCCGGGCATGCAGACGCGGGCGCTGGCGATGCGCGTGCGCCCCGTAGCCGTCGCGCGCATTGCGAAACGGCCTCCCGCGCCGCTCCGCCGCCCCCGTAACCCCGCGCCGCCGCCACTACCGCTGCCGCGCCCCTGAGCTTCGTTCCCGCCGAAATCGCTTGACATTCGGCCGTCCCCGCCTCGCTCGGTGACCTTCATGACCTTCTACCGTGGCCGCATCTTTCTCAGCTGCCTCCATGCTAACCGCGAGTGTATACGCCTTTGCGAAATCTAATTTCGTCTCCGCGAATAATCGTTGTCTAATGTTTTCACTATTAATCCCACATACTAACTGGTCCCGCAGACTTTCCTCGAGCCAACTGCCAAACTCGCATGACTTGGACATTTTTTTCAACACCGCTACGTACTCTGCAATACCTTCATTATTTTTTTGTGTCCTATGTCGAAACTTATATCTTTCAGTTAGTTCACTGGGCTTCGGTTGTAAATGCTTTTCCATGATGTCCACGATTTCTTGAAACTTTTTATCTTTCGGTTTCACTGGTGTACACAAATTCACTAACAACTCATAGCTTTCTGTGCCCATAACCGTTATTAATGTCGGTACTTTCCGCGCGTCCGTCACTTCATTAACCACAAAATATTGTTCTACTCTTTCGATATACAGTTTCCAATCATCTTTATGCACATCAAACTCCTTTATTTTTCCTATAGGCATAGTGATGGTAATAATAGTCACGCGTTAGTCCGATGTAACCTCGTCGCCACTGAACCGTATGTGTGTAGGGAAAAGAACACTGCAACGTCTTGTCGTAAACCCGTTTATTCGCAGACTGACTCAGCACTGGCTTATTCTAATTAGCGGGGCGGTGCAATGTAAATCTACCCGCATTATAATAATACTAACTAAATTATCCATCTACATTACACAAACAAACAAACAAACTCTTCAGCTTTATAATATTAGTATAGATAAAGAATAAAAAAATGTAAGTAGTTTTTATCATGTTGAAAAGGATTTATAATTTGTTTAGATACGTCCTACTGGCCTGTTTAAGTTGACACATGAATCTCACTGGCCAATCAATGAATGAATTTGTTGTAACTCTGTATTTATTTCCTACAGAATCCTAATTCCTAAGAGACACGTGCGAGTTGTTTGTGCACATTTCGTATTCCATGTCACATAATACGAATAACTATGTAGTCATATAATAATATATAACTTCTGATAATTTATCTAAAACACCTCGGTATCAAAATGTTATGTATCATGTATTTTATTTCTTGCATAAATATCGAAAAACTAGTTATAAGAATTAGGCTCACCAAGGTTGTTTTATACAGTGGCGTAACTATAGGTATGACAACAAAACGCCATGGACCCCGGCTTGAGGATTCCCCCGACCGAGAGGATCGTTGGAAGTCTCTTGAAGAACAGTTCAGGAGAAGCCTAAAAGTCGCCAGAGTTTGCACTGGTTAAGGAGCCCATTTCATGAATTTGTCATGAACCTTCACAGGTGTTCGCGCTACTGTTTATACATGATATGTATGGCCATTTTGGTATGCTTTGTTTAATATTTTGATGAATTCAGAACAGAGATAAATTATGACTAAAATTCATTAGAAATAAGTCTTGGTCCACTTTTGACCCACATTTATGATGTCTTGTTAAAGCTTTTATAAATAGCGGTATAATGTTTTTGTACATATTAAATACAATACATAGAATCAATATTATAATAATACAAAAACAATACCTACGTCTAGTAATAAGCGAATTAATAATAAGTCAACATGTGCAAAATATTCTAAGCCGGTTTAATTTATTCATATAATTATCCAATAATTATTATAATGTTATAGCATTTTTAGAATATATTATTACAGTATATATACTATAATCATCAGTAGTTTTCCAAATTTGGTCCTTTTTGCACGATTAATTTTACGATATAAGTATGGTCTATAAACATAAGCCGGAGTCTAGAATATGTGCTCAATATGGCGATAGGCTCGCCCCCTAAGCCCTATCACATCATGGGACGGAATACGCATGGCGAAAAGTGGTTGCAACTCTGCCTACCCCTTCGGGAATAAAAGGCGTGAGTGTGTGTGTGTATATAATTTAACGTGAAGTCTTTAAGTAGGTGTAATGTATGGGTTTAATATTGATAAACTGAGGGTAATGTGTTACCGTTTTGTACGGATCGTACGGTCGCGCCAGTCTGCGAATATACGTCTGATAGTGAAGTTGTAGTTTCATTGTTGCGTCTATACTCCCTATTATTCCCGAAATACTTCAGTAGGTACTTACTCCACCATTTTCGTCGGCTGGTATGCATAGCTCCAAATATCCGTGTTCAATGTACTTCTGGCTGAAGTCGAACAGTGGTTCCTTCAACATAGCCTTGCGAACAGACGAATATGCTCCATCTGCCCCGATGATAAGGTCGGCAGTAACCGAAACAGTTTCTTTTGTGTTGGTCCTGGTGTGAGAAACATTTATTATTCATCTCATAATCAGTTGCCTTTGGGGTAGTTACATTGGGACTCTTCAAGTTGCGAGTGAATCGGTTTCTTCTGGGCGAGCGTGCTTCACCTTAGTTTGCGTCTTCGCTTAACATCAGGCGGATAGCGAACAAACGTGAGCCCATTCAGTATAAAAAAATAAATAAAAAAAAACATTGTGTTGGATAGGGTAGACCTAAGGCCCCGGTAAAGGTATTTTTTGCAAGAATTTATAAATATATACGTTCAGGTCCTAAGAAATCATCATCATCAGCCACATGACGCCCACTGCTGAACATAGGCCTCCCCTAAAGGTTTCCAGACAGTCCTGTCAAAAGCGACCTGTATCCAGCGTGTTCCTGCGATTTCTATCCAGTCGTCTGTCCTCCTTACAGGTGGACGTTTTTACTAAGATATGCCGACATAATTCTTAGGAGTATGAAAGACAGAAGTAATTTCTCTCAATATTCAACGCTATATTTATACAATACGGTAAATAACAGGAAGCTGTGTTGTCACAACAGCATGCCAGCAGAAATAAAAAAAAAACTTAAAAAAAGTTTTGTGCGTAAGCACCACTTTTTAAATCATCTTATACTTACTTTTGGAAAGTCAATGACCCTTTACGCAAATTCGCTTCAACCAATTTGTGGTTAAAGTATCTTTCCACATTATTGTAACTTTCAGATTCTGAAAAAATATAATGAATTACTATCTTTATTTAGTTTTATTATTACAAGAATAACATTACTAATTTTATTATATATTTAACCGGCATAGATCCGTACTGATCGACTTAGTATCCGTATGTCACCTGGGCCCTCATCGAACATCGGCGCTTCAATACTATTGGTTAGACCGTACTGTAAGGAGCTGAATGAGGGTTCCTATTGTTGGTATAATATTACGCTGTTTGATGTTTCTTTGTAATGTATGTTTGATAATAAAAGTACATAGGAAAAATAAGATTGTATTCATGTTATTAAATATGCGTACTGCAATAGTCCTTACAAATTGAATCGATGACATAGGTAAATAGTTTTTTTTTTAATAATAAGTTACAATATATGTACCTTGCAACAAAAGACTGTTCAAGTAAGAACGTCCCACGGAGTAAATGCCCTGTAAAGCAAAATGAATAAGTACATGCAGCTATAATGCATTTTGAATACCACTTACTTTATTTGCCTAAATAATTGACATGCAAATAAATAGCTTATCAGTTGACTTCTGGATGCATAGCGTATGGGTAACGTTTCGTCTACTTTTGATAAGCGATCAAAATTAACTTAGTTATTTTAGATGTACATAAAGTTTTAAGCTCTTTACCTAGTTCATTATATCTGTCTTTTTTTTTTAAATGCTGTTATCTATACTAATATCATAAAGGGGAAAAGTTTGTGAGTTTCTTGGTATGTGGGGGCTAATCTTTGGAATGACTGAACCGATTTAGAAAATTCCTTCACTACTATGACGCTACATTACTCCTGAGTGCTATAGGCCACTTTCCATCCCGGTAATTTTTTTATCCCGGGTAATCTTTTTCGCGCGGGCGAAGCCGGGAGCAAAATCTATAAATTATAAATACCAGTCTCCTAACTTGAAATTGGCAAAATGTTCACACAAATGCCATAAAAAAATACCAGTCACGATGCAAAATCATTTAAAACTAGCTTTTGCCCGCGGCTCCGTCCGCGTTAAAAAAAATCCGGGATAAAAGTCCCGCTTTATACTTTCCCGGAATAAAAAGTGGCCTACGTGTTAATCCAGGACACGATCTATCCGTGCGCCAAGTTTCATCGAAATCTGTTCAGTAGTTTTCGCGTGAAAGAGTAACAAATATGCATACATCCATACCTTAGACTAACAATCCATACTTACAAACTTTCGAGTTTATACTATTAGTAGGATTGTAACAAACAGCCGGGAGTCTGGAAATGTGGCCAGTAAAAGCTAATAGGCCTGCCCTCTATTACATGGGGCTTAACATAGCTAACGAAATGTGGGTATGGTACACATCTGCCTACCCTCAAAACAGGGGAAAAAGCGTGATGCTATGTAAGTAAAAAAATCTAGAATTCTAGTATTTGTGAACACTACTGTGTGTTGTCTTTAATGAATAAAGTATTATCAAAGGAATTTAATTAATTACCATTAAAACCACGGAGGACTGAAGATTAAAACAAATAGAAAGTCTGTACCTACCTGTTTAGTATTGGCATCGTAAGGTATGTCGTAAGTAGAAGAATCGAGTTTGTGTATCCGACGGCCATACATGGGGATCCCATAGCTCTCGACCATATGCTTCTCCAACCCCACATCCCTCAGGGCAGTGCGTCCGCGTATAGACAATGCGAGGTTAATTGACCTACCCCTCACTTCTGGTGTCTTACGAATGTCTGCAAATAAATCAATAATAATACAATTATTTCATACAACAATAATACATTATTTTCCGTTAGAACAAACGTTATGTTGTTTTTGGTCCTCGACCCTGTCGTAAATAGATGTTTTTTAATGACATTGAATGACGAGACGAGCATGCCGTGATGGTGAGTGATACGACCACCCATAAACAGTAGAAACACCATCCAGCACCATGAGTTACAAAGTTCTGTGTGGCATTCCACTGCGCTCGTCATCCTGAGACATAGGGCGGTATTAATAAATCAATCTCAAGTTTGAGTTACATCTCAAGTAGACATAATGTATGAAGAGTCCAATACATTGTGTCTACTTGAGATGTAACTCAAACTTGAGATTGAATTATTAATACGGCCCATAGATGTTAAGTCTTATATATCCAGTAGTTACACGTGTCCTAAGACACAGTAAGATGCCAGCGCCAGCTACTTAAAGAATTAGATTAAAAATATCAATTATTTCCCATGGTAGCAAATTACTGACACAAAAAGTACCTACATCCAATTCGGATTAGTTATCTCTGCGTTTAATATTAAACTTCTAACGAACATCCACACATTTTCACAAACATTCGTATTTATAATATTAGATCCATACATAATAAATGAAATTGGCGTTTTGTCGTACTGGCCACTTTGATTTGAAATAGCTCCCCTTTGGTTAAGAATTCCAAACGAAAGTTCATAAATGCCTTTAGTCTGGTAGTAGGTACCTAAATTTGAGTTTCGAAAACAGTCATTTATTTTTTTTTTCTTTTTTAATTTTACTTGGGCGTCTTTCATATCGCACAATCATTGATGTAATTATTAGGGTTTTGTAATACATTAATTTCGAAGAATGGAAAGCGTGAAATATCGCTATATTTACGAGTAAGAGTTCCACCGTGGCACTAGTGCTGCAGAAACAGCTCGAAGGATTAACGATGTGTATGGCGCTGATGTCGCAAAAGAAACACGATACATTTTTGGTTCAAAAGTTTTCGTTCT
The DNA here is from genome assembly GCA_949316025.1 of Lapara coniferarum. NCBI lineage: Eukaryota > Metazoa > Arthropoda > Insecta > Lepidoptera > Sphingidae > Lapara > Lapara coniferarum. The sequence continues at coordinate 39,168,791 of OX438919.1, read as the reverse complement.
CGAAATTTCGACCTTCAAAACAAGCCCCGTGGACGGCCAGAGACCAGGATGGATACTGAGGAATTAAAGGCTAATGTGGAAGCGGATCCTACGCAAACCACTTTAGAGTTAACTGCAGGATTCGGTGTGAGTTATAAAACTGTTTTAATCCACTTTAAGCAAAATCGGGAGGTAAAAAAGCTTGAAACAACACACACACACACACACACACACACTGCACAACAGACGGCCGCTAAACTAGAGAAGCTCCAATTGAAATGGCTGTGACATCCACCGTACTCCACAGACCTTGCTCCAAATTACCATTTTTCCGTAATCTGGATAACTTTTACAAGGAAAATATTCAACTACGATGTGACAGTCCAAACCGCCTTCAGAGAGTTTATTGATTCTCGCCCCCATGGTTAATTAGTAAAGGGATCAATGAACTATGAGATGGCAAGAGTGCATAGCTAACAATGGTGCACACTTTGATTAATTAATTATAATTAAAAAAAAAACACTTTGTATTCCTTCCATACAATAAAAACTTTTTAACAAAAAATAGCACCGACTTCAAAAACCACTATAATAGTATCCACATACGATGCGATTTGGTATCATGCGACCAATTCGTCACGCGGTACAGTCTTCACGCCACACGATCGAACCGTACCATGCGACGTCCAGTTGTATGCAACCAAGTTTGATGGACAAGCCATCGAACCAGCCGTACCAACAATAATAATAATAATATCCATCGAACCGTGCCCCACACGATGCGATATGGTTCGATGGCATACCATTTTAATGGTTCGGCTGTACCAAATCGCATCGTATGTGCCCACTTTAAGGAAATAACTTTGGTTTGCTTTGCTTTAAATGGGTTTTAAAGAAATTTTAATAATACAATTATTCAGGTCTATTCGGTCTGTTCCATAAAATGATGAACCCTAAACCAAGATATATTGAAATGGGACCACTTCGCGACCCTTATTTACCTAACAAAGAAGGAATCAAGGAAATATGCTCACAATTTTCAGAGTAATCAGTGTACATACATAAAAAAAAATGCAAACACACGAATTGAGAACCTCCTCCTTTTTTGAAAGTCGGTTATAAAGTCAATTTCGTAATATGTAAGGAACTTATATTTATAAGGTTGACCTCCGTAGAGGATCACTCAATATGTCACCCACGAGTATTGATAATGTTAAACGATAAAATAAAGACGGAATCTTTATTTATGCAATATACATATTCACTGTGACTGACATAATCCTACCCATATTATAAACGCATAAGTTTGTTAGAATGTATGTACGGATGCATGTCGTGGATGATCTTTCACGCAAAAACTACTGAACAGATTTCGATGAAATTTGGCACAAACAAAACTAGTCCTAAAAACAAGTGTTGCGCCCTCAAAAACCTTACTATTCATAGTAAAACATTAAATGTAGCTCACCTTCACGAAACTCGTAGAGGCGCACGCGATGCCCCCTTTTAGCTAAGTACAATGCCTCAAGTGATCCCACCTGACGACAATAAAATCACGTTGGCAAAACACATCGTGACACGTAAAAACATTCTGTAAATTCATAACATAAAACCAATCTCAGATATTATCTTGAATTATAATATTGGCTACATCAAAATATACTTATTTTAATTAAATAAACTATTTGTACCTTAGATCAATTTTATCCTATTAACAACAATGTTGTATCTAGACATTGTGTTGCTTAGAAACTTATAGTACATTAGCTAGGTGTCACAATAATCCCAGTCCGTCTTAACAATAATTTTATTTAAGTTTCTAAAAATAATAAGACTACCAAAGGGATTCTATTTGAAAAGTGTGGTCATGTTGGGTATAATTCAAGAAATAGTGGTCCCGACTCTCAGTCAGGACCGGCCCGTCCATAGTGTGACCCGAGCGGCCGCTCCAGGCACCAAGGGTCAGCAAACGCCACAGGTAGACAAATGCATAAAAAAACACTTATAACGTAAAAAGGTCGCTAGAAAAAAGGGCGTTCGAACGCTAAGAATGGCGCTGCTCTCGATATATTAATTAAGCCATAGGATTCGGCTGCAGTAAAGCAGGGAGGATTAGAAAACATGAAGCTTTCTAACTGATTTAAAACTTCTTGAACATGTCCGGATATAGATCCTTCCGCCGTAGATCTTTTGCAATATTTCAGAAGGCTAGATGTTGTGATTGAATCATTCAAAGTATGGGATTCAACGCATATTGCACATGGTGAATTTTGAACGAGTTAAGAATGTGAGTTTTATACACATACTTTCTGCAAGTCTTCAGTGCGGAGTTTGGAACTTGTGCCCGATATGGCGATAGGCTCGCCCCCTATCACATCATGGGACGGAATACGCACGGCGAAAAGTGAGTGCACTAGTTACGCCCCTGCCTATCCCTTCGGGGATGAAGGGCGTGAGTGTGTACAATCTATTTAACCGACTCCAAAATAATAAGGATTTTTTATAACTTAAAGATAATCAAGGCAATAATATTGCCACCGGCTAACGGGTTTATTAAATACGAATCGTTAAATACTAGTTTCTATGTTATCAATTTTCGATAAAGATCGTATTGGATGAAAAAAAAAGTGAAAATGTGTGCAAACGAACCTACAAAAAATATTAAGATGAGATGGCAACAAATATAAGTACTTAATGATATTTTTGAGATCAACTATGACAAAAATAAAAAAGACGAGTATTGTAATTTCTGCGTTTTTCATTTTTGTTTTTATTTAGTAATTCAAAAATATCTTGTTTACAAAATAGTTACAGCACAGAACTTTGTACTTATTTAAAATTCCTGCCTTTATTCAACTACCGCCACAAAAATAATTTCTCGTACAACTACACAACGTTTCGCAATACGTTTAAAATATTTTATTGTGTGATGATATATTTAAATAGAAACAAACACTTACCAATCCACCGCCCACAACAACTATATCCAGCCTCTTTTTAGAGGATCCGTTTTGTAAATTAGCCATTCCAAAACTTTAAACAATTTTTTTTTCACTATGATTGTATTTTTATGTAAGTCCAACGTGGAGGTGTTCTTCAAGTTGCGTTCTAGTTGAGACTAACGTGCACCAAAGTGACCGCGGCAACAGATAAAGTTTCCAACAATAAAGATCGAATATCTCCGACTCATTGATTGAAGTGACTCCGGAATGACCGTCAATAGTTGCATGTGCCATATCAAATGTTGCGCAATATTATATTTACCATTATATAATTAATTTATTTATAGACACAAGATAACTAGTGGTAAATTTTTAAATAATTGCCTAGTTCCGATTTAAAATCGTTATAATTATGTTAAGGTTTTAATGTAGGCCAATTTTTATTCCGGAAAATGAATGAATTCCTGTGGGATTGAGCTCAACCCTTCCTAAGTAATCAAATTTATAACTGGGAAAACTTCGCCTGTACCAACGATCTATACATAGGACCCATCTATATATAGATAATAAGTTTCTTGTGGATTGAATTCACTAACATTTACCTATATTTTTTGTTTCCATCTTATATTTTTTTACTGGTGTAGGACTCCCATAATTATGTAAGAGTCCGTCTGGGTGGGTACTGCCGCAATGTCTGGAACTTGGAAGTCATCTGGCCTGCGCTCGAGACGATTCGTGATAACTCTTGAGAACAGCTTGTAAACATGGCTCAAGAGTGAGATGGACCTGTAATTCTTCAATAAGGCGTTATCACCTTTTTTTAAGAACAGTACCACCACACTCCTGTTCCATGCCTCGGGCGTTATATCCTGGAGCAGAACGAAGCTGAATAGCTTCGGAAGGACTTTCAAGTATCGGCACACCGCCCATCTTCAGAAGCTCTGCAGTAATTCCGTCCTCGGCCGGCGCCTTGTTGTTTCTGAGCTGTCCCAGAGCTATCCTAATCTCGCACAGACTGATGTCCGGGATGTCTTAGCTGTAGTGCCGGACCAGCTTGGCTCTAGGGTCTTTAGCAAAGCTGGTGGCGGGTTTGGCAACTGAGGTGTAAAGCTGCCCGTAGAAACTCTCGATTTCTCAATATCTGAGCCTTCGCCGACCCTACGTTGCCATCTTTTGTCTTCAGCCTAGCCATTTGTCCTTGCCCAATAAACAGGTCCCCTGTGAATACCTTGGAGCCCTTGTTCCACTCTATAGTCTCTTTTATCCTTACAGTAGATATTGTAAGTACGGAAGTCGTGTCGCAAATATTTCCATATTTGTCTATTGAGCTACTGATATACTTCAACATCAGAAGACAGCAATACCGAAGATCGCCGTTTGGCCATGATTACGAGTGTATGAGTCGAGAGTTTCTGAGGTCTATCTCTTTGGCGAGGTCTAAAGAATTTTGAACTGTATACTTATAATATTACCTATAGGTACCTAATAATAATTTTCACAAGCGTCTTTGCGTCGGGGGACCACTAAACAAGTATTTTCATCTTCCCGGTCCGGGGTTCGATCGGTAATGAGGAGTTTGTATTCTGCAACTACTTTATGCTACAGCATCACCTTAAGCTTGATGTCAAGAAAATGCCACCGAAATGCACCAAATTTCAAAATAATCGGGACCTGTGTAAGTAGGAAATGAGCTGATTATATCTTCAAACTCTTGAATAAACGGTTCTTAGCTATAATTTGTAAAGAGAAATTATAGGTAAGAACCATCTCGATCACATCATCTTTCAAAGAAAAAACTGCATCGAAATGGGTCCATTGGATTTGGAGCAACGATGCCACAGATCCACACCTTCAACTTATAATAACAACAACTTTTTCTGTCGGGGGAAAAACGTTGAATTTAGAACACAACACGCTAACATTGGTCCCTATTCGGTATCCTAGCACCAGCAAGGCGGGCGTTTTATCGATAAAGTAGCAATGTTATCGCGCGTTTTTATCTATTCAATAGTACCCATCACTTACGCGCGTTTGTATCGCTTCGGACGTGCGTTGCTTTAACGCGACTAACGCACGAAACATACATACATACATAGTATCACGCCTCTACCCCATAGGGTAGGCAGAGACTGTGGATTGCGCCACTTTACTCGATTCTGGCACACTACTTTCGCTTCCTCAACCTTCACCAATATTTTCATGCACTCCCGCCGGTTCAGGGTACTTTTGACTTGGCTTTTTCATAGAATGTCAGATATCTGACATTCGAAGGTTCGGTGCTGTCGATCCCTGCAGGCCCTTTCATCCACATTCGCCTTATATCCTTTTTGTCAGTCTCCTCTCATACATCCTTTCTAGATGCCCAAACCACCTTAGCATACACTTCTAAAATTTTGGTCACTACATCCTCTGTCACTCCACACGATGATAATGCACGATAGTAGTGATAAATGAATCCACTTACGAAACCCATAACTACGGTGCAAAATATCGGAATGAGTGAAACTCCCTTAGCATTTGGTGGGAGCTTAATGAGTTTACCTGTCTGCTGATATCATGTTACAGTTGAGTCGTTGTCATTATCGGCTAATGTGATATAATATATACATATATTATTTTTTTTATTTAATTCCCAAAAAAAATTTTACATAACAAGGTTTTGGTCCCCTGGCACCCAAACTTGGTTAAACCTGTATTTTGGGCGACAGTGTTCCTCCTTGTTGTTAACCCATGTCATGTCATGTCGGCCGAGTTCATACTCGGCCGCTTTCCTTATATGTTGCCTGTAAAATCGGAATACTCACATGGTGGTAAGGTAGTGGTAGGTCTCTCATATGTAAGAGTCCTTCTGGGCGGGTACCACCGCAATATCTATTTCTACCGCCAAGCATGCACTGTTGTGTTTCGGTTTGAAGGACATTATAGCCAGTGTAACTACTGGACATAATGAGACTTAACATCTTGTGTCTCAGGATGACGAGCGCAGTGGAATGAGACACAGTACTTTGTAACTGAAGGTGCTGGATGGTGTTGCTACTGTTTATGGGTGGTCGTATCGCTACCATCAGGCGAACGGCATGCTCGTCTCGTCATTCAATGGCATAAAAAAAATAATAGTCCTTTAATAACGACATCTTTCTCTTTGTTTATGACTAGACTTTTGCTCGCAGCTCCGCCCGCGTGAAGGTTTCCGGGATAAAAATATTTTCCCGGGATAAAAAGTAGCCTATAGCACTCAGGAGTAATGTACAAAAAGAATTTTTAAAACCGGTCCAGTAGTTTTTGAGTTTATCCATTACAAACATTGATGATTACAAAGAATCAAATCTCTCCTCTTTCCTTTTTATTTCAAAGCTTTATAACTTACTAATTATTGCCACAATTTTGGAAATAATTTTCGCGTTAGATTTTGGATGGCATATATTTTTGATAAATGTTATGTAGCTCCTTATTAGTGAAAGAATTTTCAAAATCTGTCGAGTAATTTTTGAATTTATCCATTACAAACAAAAACAAAGAAATATTTCCCTTTTTATAATAGTATAGATGTAATTTTCTAAGCGTTTTATTTTGATTGAACCGTTTTAGAAATAAATATATGAATAATGTTCCGATCGTGAAATTGATCTTCGATCAAAAAATGCAGCATTCTATAATAACGAAGAAAAACTAGACGTAAATAAAATCTATACCGTTTTTAATTTTATTTAACTCTTTTGTAAACAATGTGATTGACAGATTCTAACAGGCATTATTTTTGTAGGTACCTTCTCAGTTGTAGAGACTATACAGAACTAATCTTATTTAGTTATAACACCATTTGTTTGCATTATTTCCTTTCTTGAACATTTTATAGGCCTATTAGTTGCTACCTTGACTTGCGTAATCAAAACGTGTTTATGTTCGTTTACTTTATGGACCTAATGTTGAACGCATTAAAAATTAATTTAGCTATTATGGGATATAACTTGTGCAATACCTTTTAGTCACAAGTCACTCGATCTAAAGCCGCGGTGTCGTGTATCGTCATGCATGATCGGACTAACTTTCCAACGGCTTCATTTCGGGTCAAATTAAAAAGATATCTTTCACATATTCCAAACGACATTTCAAAATTAAAAATATCTTTCATACATATCCAAAACACGATTTTATCATGACATAATGTACAAGTAGAAACGCAGTTACAAAAACATGACCTATCCAATTTCAAATTAGTTAAGTCGAGGTCGGCATGTTATAATTTGAAGTGTCCTTTCGTTGTAGTTAAATGTTTTCGTTATAACGTATTTCGAATTTGAATATAATTTTAATAATGTTATCAATATTATTTAACATAACTTTTATGTAACACGAATCCAAGATCATGAGGCACATAAAAAAACATGTTTGTCCATAAAATTTATTATCAAATTCTTCCTTAAATCTACATAATTATCATCTTCCGTGTTTTAAAAACTCATATTCGTAGGCATCGAACTAATGTCTTCTGAAGGACTCTGGCTCGAACTAAACGAGCTGAGAGTCTCGCGAGTTTCCTCTTTGATTTTCAAATGTTCAGTACTTGAGGGAGGCCGGGGGATAAGAGACCGGTCTTTGTCCTTGTGTTCCTTGTCTTTGGACGCTTTATCTTTGCTGCTGTGCTTGTGTTTGTGCTTATGCTTGTGCTTCTTTTTCTCTTTTTTCTTCTTCTTGGCCTGAAACAAATTATTATTTGTTTCATTAAAGTCAACAGGCCGGGATAATTGTGTCGACTGTACCATGTTCAGATAACTTTTATTTTTTCTTTCCGTAAATATGGTATAAAGAAGGATAACCATCTCTCGACTGTAGACAGCCAGCACTCTCTGTACTACAATCAACTTACCATCAAGTGTTGTGTGATACAAAATAATTTAATTTGAGAGTCAGATACTAAACTTCGATTATGCTAATCATCAAAAATCAGTAAGGCTCGTTGTCAGGAATAGATGCTTGTTAGCGATAAGCCCGGCTATGATTATTTTAAAAACTTTCTATGATGTGATAGGGGGCGAGCCTATCACCATATCGGGCACAAATTCCAGACTCCGAGCTGATACTGAATTTAAAAAATCCAATGTCACTTTGTCCGACCCGGGGATCGAACCCTAGACCTTGGCATTGTAGTCGTGCTGTAATACAACTACACCACCGCGGCAATCATATTTAAAACTTTCATATTTGTATTAATTTTGTTATATGTACAATAAAATGCTACCATTAATTCATACTCATAGTGTTTTTCGTTAACTATGTGTTTAATTCCGTATTAAACTGTACAACAGGTCATAAACGTAAACCAAATGAACCAATTTACATATTATTACCAACTAGCTTTTGCCCGCGGCTCCGCCCGCATTAAAAAGTTTTTCCGGGATAAAAGTCCCGGTTTATATTTTCCCGGGATAAAAAGTAGCCTATGTGTTAATCCAGGACATGATCTACCCGTGTGCCAAATTTCATCGAAATCCGTTCAGTAGTTTTTGCGTGAAAGAGGAACAAACATCCTTACATCCATACATCCAAACATCCATACATTCTTACAAACTTTCGCCTTTATAATATTAGTAGGATTACAAGGTTTCATATCCGTCTTTTTGTTTTTGTGCGTGTCTGTAGACTACAGCCAGACGTTATAATTAGTTCAAGGCGAACAATTTGCATTTTCTGTTTACGCATAACTTAGTTTAGTAGCGTGATATTCATAAATTTTTTAAAAACATTTTTTTTTTAATCACCACTTATACTCAAACTCAACAATTATGGGCGCTTCAGAATTTAAGACTGGCAGGATAAACAATACTGACTTTTCTAAAGTTATACTGTGTGTATTCTTTGTGAATTATCGCTTGCTATAAAGGTGAAGGAAACATCGTGAGGAAACCTGTAGGTATACCTGAAAAGTTCTCTATAAGAATTTCGAAGGTGTATGAAGTCTGCCAACCAGCACTAGGCCAGAGTGGTGGACTAAGGTCAAATCCCTCTCAGTCGTAGAGGAGGCCCGTGCAGTATACCGGGTATTTACAATAGATGTGTTATACCAATGGTATCTCGGTTTAGATTATAAGCTTCTATTTCTATTAATTATAATATACCGGCGACCATACATGCTCCAGACGACGTACAACAGACGATCAGCTTAAGGAAACACATCTGACTAAAGATCAGATGTAGCTTACCGTTCAATATCTTCAAGTCGATTGCGACCATAAATGTGAGAAGTAATCACTTCCACATTATCGATTTTATAAATATAATAATCGCTATTTGCAGAAAACAGTGATGTTTAGAATATTTGTTGTTAAAAGATTCATAAAAAGTTATTCCGTTGGAAAATATCGAAGTATTTTTAACATTTTAGAGTCTGTACAAAATGCGCCAAATTTTTTAAGTTTCAAAGTCTAATAGTAAATCCATCAAGTAACTAACTACCTTAGGATATTAATATTTTTTCTTTAAATGTAAACATGTGATTTAATCCTACCTATAATTCATTCTCTTGCTCATCTATTATTGTGATACAAACTATTGAAACCATTAGTCACATTATTCTAAAACATTGGTTAGAGTAGATTCTTTATTTTATTTTAATCTAAAAATAGTATAACTCGAGAACTATAATAGGTAGAGTTTTAATTTTTATTATTCATGCCGTCATAGTGACGTGTTTCTCGTGATGCCCTATTATCGACACATTCTGAGACACCCTGTATATCTAAATATAAGATGTTTAAAGCTATTCAAATGGAATCACTCGTCCATTAAAATTTCCACACATTTATATTAATATTCGAAAACAAAAACTAAAATTACTTTTCATTATGCCAGTATTACAAGGTTAGTGGTGACGTCATTTTTCTAACTAGTGACGTGAAGGAAATATTGAATTTGTTTATTTAATTTACAAAAATCTATATCTTTCCTTAGAAACTTACTCTACATAACAGAATATTGATAAATTATATTTTAAGCTAAAATAATATTATAATTAAAAATAACTAATAATTAACCTGTACTTACTCTATCATTTGCAATGTAATGCAATCAGCCCTGTATTATATACTGCCCATTACTGAGCACGGGCCTCTTCTACTACTGAGAGGGTTTAGGCGTTAGTCCACCACGCTGGTCTAGTGCGGGTTGGCATACTTCCTAATCCTCGAGATTCTTATGGAGAATTCTCAGGTATGGTAGCTTTCCTCATGATGTTTTCCTTCATCGTTAAAGCGAACGATAATTCACACGTAACTTCGAATAGTCGAGGTGTGTGTCTTGGATTTTGAACCTCCGCACATTGTCTCGACAGACCGTTCTATTCCCAACCAGGCTATCGTCCACTTGTCTCTATCATTTATTTAAACATATTGTGTGTTTACGTAATCGATAAACTAATATCGATACCTCGATAATCGTTCATCACTAGAATTCGATTACGATATAGAATTATTATAATGTCTATTATGCCAACTGCCTTTTAATGCTACGTCATAGGCACAACTTATTTTATATACTAAAGCTTTTGCCCGCGGCTCCGCCTGCGTTAAAAAGTTTTTCCGGGATAAAAGTCCCGGTTTATATTTTCCCGAGATAAGAAGTAGCCTAGGTCCTTCCCAGGGTTTTAAACTATCTCCTTACTAAATTTCATTGAAATAGATTCATTGTATTGGTCGTTACGGATCCAACGGAGCGATTAAAAAGTCCGGGGTACAATTCCCGGAGTATGTTTTTCCGGGATAAAATTACCCTATGTCCTTTTTTGGATCTCAAACTATCTCCATACTTATTTTCTTGCGGTTCCACTCACAGAAGACGATTTTCCGGGATTGAAGTCCCGGTTTATATTTTCTCGGGATAAAAAGTTGCCTAGATCCTTCCCAGGGACTTAAACTATCTCTCTACCAAATTGTATCGAAATGGGTCAGTGGTTTAGCTGTAACGACTCGCGAGAAAAAAATCCGGGATAAAAATCCCGCTTTATATTTTCCCGGGATAAAAGTTGCCTATGTTTAATTGTGTGCCAAATTTCATAGAAATCCGTGCAGTAGTTTTTTCGTGAAAGAGGAACACACATCCATACATTCTTACAAACTTTCGCCTTTATAATATTAGTAAGATAATCATAACGCATGCAAACCGAAAACGGACCAGCCACTATCAATTAACAATAATTAACCTTTAAAAAACGAGTTTTTATCTAATACATTCGATTACGTAACCGAATTCTAAATTATGAACTGATAATTAGTTTATTTTTTCATAGAATAATATAGACTGCAAACAAGGTAACGTCACGTGTTATTTTGTAATATGTGTGTGTGTTAAAAACTGCCGGCATCCAGCGCGTTCCTGCAACCTCTATCAAGTCGTCTGTCCACTTTGCAGGTGGATGTCCGATGCTGCGTTTGCCAGTACAGTCAGCCACATAAGTAGCTGAACAAGTTCAAAATTTTAAAACGCGTCCACACGTTAATTATAATTAAAATATGTATTTTTTCATTGTGTGAAGTAAAGTGATCCCTTTATTATATTTTTGTGAAAATAAAACAAAAATTGATAAGAACACAAAAGTGCAGAGGCGATTTGAAGTTTTGAATTTGTTCAGCTACTTATGTGGCTGACTGTACCTACGTGGTCTCCACTCGAGAACTTTCTACCCCATCTGCCGTCAGTTCTTCGAATTATGTGCCCAGCCTTTCATTTCAGGTTACTGATCCGCTGGGCCAGTTCAGTGACTTTCGTTCTGCTATGGATCACCTCATTTCTGATTTCATGGTCTGATTCTGATTAATGGTTCACTCATTCACTACACTTTACCGCAGGGCCGCGCCGTCCCTATGTGTGAAGTGTGCGGCGCACACAAGCGCCAAGGAAATAAGGGCGCCGGAATCAGGATGACATGCTAACATTAATTATTGAAATTATCTTTGTCATACTACAACACATTCTTTATAGTTGAAAGGTACAAGTCTCCCAAGACTCACGCCTGTGGGCTGCGGTTTAAATTTTTAAACCAAATACTTAAATTTTGACCCCAATGTTTATGAGCTATGTGTTAGAATCAAAAGAACAGCCGCAGTCGATACAATAGCCAATTACATAATATTATCTTATTATAAACGATTTACAAAAACTCATAAAAATATTATCTGCGCTCCACAATGAGCCAAGAAAGGTAAACGTTGAATAATAAATAATGTAAATGTCGAAACAGGACGACAAAAATCTGAGGCGCTTCATAGATTTCGCACACAGGCGCTGTCTTAGGTCGGCGCGGCCCTGTCTTTCCGTACGGGATATGTGTGTCATTGCCCCATTTCAAGGTACATAATATCATTCCTTACCTTGGGCGCTCCCAGATCGTCCGTCTCGTGTTTGAACATGCCAGGTTCGAAGCCGATGGGTCCCGACGTGCCCGGGATACCTGGCAGCGGCGCAGCGTTGTCCGAAATGAACTCGCGTTTTGAATCATCCTGCTAAGAACAAAACAGCTGATATTTGATTTTTTTTATACCAAAACCTTATTGCGTAGGTAGGAACGACGATTTTCGCTTTTATGACAGAAGCTGTCATGGTCCAAATGGACCAAGCGGGCCTGTGGGGCTAGGTGTGAAAAAATCGTGTTTTTTTTTCTCACTGAACTATTAAATTTGAATGCCTAAATTATTATGTGGTAGAGAAGTGTAAATTTATGTCTACAAGCAACACGAAAGACAGGCTCGATTGGTGCTAACTAGTTCAGTCATAAGTACCTGAACAAATTTAATACTTCAAATCGCGTATACCCTTTTATGTTCTTCATCATCATCAGCCCGCTGCAGTCCACTGCTGGACATAGGCCTCTCCCAAGATACGCCACAGAGCCCGGTCTGCTGCTTTATGCATCTAGTTGCTGCCGGCCCTCTTGTGCAAGTCATCCCGCCATCTGGCTAGAGGGCGTCTGACGCTACGTTTACCAAGACGTATACGTTTTTTTTTATTTTCTTACCACAATGTTATTTCTCTTCACAAAAATAAAATACAAGGGATTTACTATACTTCACACAAAAAAAAAACAAACTTATCGCGTATCGACAATTTGCATTTTTTTATTTGTTTGGTTACTCATGTGGCTACTATTGCCATTTTTTCAATCGAAATTCACCATTCAAAATTGCATCTAATCACACAGACTCAACGTACAAATTGCATAACTAAGCTATTATATGCTAATTACACATAACAGTATGAAATCCCTTTGTATTATTGAAAAACAAGGTTTAAAACAAGTCAATATTATTTAAGATAAGTAATATTAGCATTTAGCTTGCTATAAACAATTCTATCATATCTTCAAAACATAATTTACTTTATTGCACACTATTATGCGTGTACACAAATATTGTTAGTCTAAGACAAATATCTATTTAAGTGGAACTAATTGACATAGTTTTATTATTCCGGTATGATAGTTCGGAGCTATTATCCTTAGAGGATGGAGTTCTGGAACATCAAGTTACACTCATACGTGCCGGAATTCTGGGACATTACTCCGCGTGGATAAAAAGGAGATAGTAATATGACCCTACGACATTACCACTTTTGCCTAAAACAAAATTTCAAATCTGATATAAAGTGCCTCTTTTTCGATCAATTTTGATGCTGATTACACAAAAGAATCTAGATTCATTATGATTCTGTTTTTTTTTTTGTTACCTATATAAAATTTTTAAAATCCATCAACCATGTAATAATGAATATATTACTTATATTTAACTTTCATAATAATTACATTGAAAAATATATTAAGTTGATTCAAATATACATACGCTATAGACACGTATCGGCATGTCCGTCTGCATTGATGTGACGTCGACCTTGACGTCCTCTTCCTTTATACTAGAGAGAGGTACCGGCAACGCATCTTCAAGAGGTACCTCTGTCTTCGTTTCAACAGGTGGTAGAGGTACCCCGGGATCCGTCAATGGAACTATGTCGGTTTCGTATTTAATCTAAAAAAATTACAGCCAGTTATTACTGAACCACTGCTGCGCATAGGTCTCCTCTACCTTCGAAGTTTTCACATGGGGGGTCCTACAACATACAAATTTTAGTGGCGTAGGTTCCTGCCTTGCGTGACACTGTGACATGAAGCTAAGGGAGGGGGGGGGTCAGGATCCCTAAAATGTCAATGGCGTAGCGTGGTTTATTGGAGGCTAGGGGGGGTACGGACCCCTCGAGCCCCCCCCCCCCCCCCCTATACACAGTCATTTTAAAATTTCGTTAATAGATGAAACCACATACACGTCTTTGCCTCTGCTAACATTATGCCAAAAATCATCCATGAGAAACTAATATTTTCACCAAAAAAGAAAATTTTACTTTCCTTATTTTTTATCATCTTTTACTTTAGGGCGAATATGGCGTGTGCGTGAGTATTTTTCTGACTGAAAGTATGATGTCGCTGCAGCGATGAGTCCTCTTAGGAGTAGTAGTAGTGGTATTAGGGCGTGTAAACTTAAAGTTACATTTTATTGATAGTTATTTTGTTCGAAACTTACACTTTTTTTATTTTACATCTATAGTTAAAATAACTGAATGGAAAGTGTTATTTTCAAGGAGATAAGTAGGTGGTTTCATTTAGTAATGCAATGTCAAAATGACCCTGTATACGCCCATGTAAGTATCTAAGGTATGACGATATTTCACGACATTTTACCGAGCGAGCGATGACAAACAAAACACACACGTTACTTAAACAAGTCAGAGGTGTGTGCATTGGGCTTTGCACATTCGGACCTTTGTCACGCCAGTCCGTTCCATTCCCAACTAGGCTATCATATAAAGAAATAACATCGAAAAATGTATGCTTACGACGCAAAACATAACGCATTAAACGTATACGATGATTACTACTATCGAATGAATTATACATTTAGTTGAACTATTGTGGTTATTCAAATATTTTTAAATATCTATTACCTAACCATTTGACTTGTGGAATGTATTAAGAGGCCGCATCTAAAGTTTTGACTATTTCAGTCAACTTTCAACATTTTCGTTCATATTTTTTGTGTGGCATAAAAGATTTTCATGTTGAAATAAAGTGCTTAATAAGATTAACTTGAACAGCAGTTAAGGGATCATTTTATTTTGGAATTTACAATGATAATTGTTTTACATTTCTTAGGGTGAGGCCAGACGAGCGTAATCTTTTGAGTTGTGAGTCGCGTAATTTCGTTTCATACATTTCAGACAACTCATTTTGCGTCGCCGTGTGAACGAAACAGGATTTTTGTATAAAACCGAATGTAGCACAAATTACGCGACTGAAATTACGCAACTGAATTTACGCGACTCACAACTCAAAAAATTACGCTCGTCTGGCCTCACCCTAAATCAGACTGCATTAATTAGTGCCTCATTGACGTAGTTTATTAGGTACGACTGCCGTGTTGAGGTTTTGGGTTCCTACGCGAGGCCTGACATAGTACTGATTTTTCTGCTCAATATCAGCCCGAAGTCTAGACTTATAACCAGTAAATGCCAATAAGGTCGCTCACTATCACATGAGAACTAACATTATTTGCGAATATTATGGGTATAACACCTCTGCCTACCACTCTAAAGGGAATAGGCGTAAAGCTAAGTGTGTATCTCTAAGATTAATACTTACGTCTAAGACCTCCTGCTTTATCACGGGCTGTATTTCGATCGCAGCTTGTCTCTCTCTCTCCCGCCCTCTCTCCCTCTCTCTTTCTCTTTCCCGTTCTCTTTCCCTTTCTCTCTCGACCCGCTCTCGCTCTTTGTGGTGCATCTGTTTCATCATAGCCTGTATTTCTGGTAATGGGACGCATATTGGCCGCTTCAAGCCGTACAACGCGTAGTAGAGGTCTACGAGGTCACATCGAAGCCGCGCGTCGTTTGACAGAAGACTGTTTATGTTGCTCCAGAGTCTGTAGGATTTTCCATGGATGTAATGTATCGTTGTAAGTGAAAAAAAATATGTATTTATTTAGACTTTTATGGTATGAATTTAGAAACCTTTTGGCTACACGTACAACTGTACGTGTTGCTATGTGCAAGTCCATTGGAGCAAACCAAAGTTACTCTTTAAAACCTCATAGTTTGTTGACTCTATGTATTGCTATTAATTACTTTATACGATTTAAGCGAAATGCAGATTCATGAGCACAGAGGACCTTTAGGACAGTGCGAACTTTTAGGTACCCGATTTTTGAATGACGTTACGAACGTGCCGTTCGCTTGATGGTAAGCGATACGATCACCCATAAACAGTAGCAACACCATCCAGCGCCTTGAGTTACAAAGTACTGTGTAGTATTCCACTGCGCTCGTTATCAAAAAATTATAACGTTATTTGGCGATATTATTCATCGGATGTGTATTTTTAAGCTATGTGATGCCATCAAAATTATGTTAGTTTTTGTGATACGGCCTGTGAGGTCAGCACGGCAGGTTACAGTAGGTGGTAGGTACCTGTGCACGACGGCCTCCGTATCGAGCCGCTGCCGCTGCGCGCGCTCGAAGGGCGGCGTGCGCACCAGCAGCCGCGCCAGCCCGTGCCGCACGCCCGGGTCCGCGTCGCTCTCCACCGCCGTCAGCAGCGACGACAGGTCCTCCGGCCGCCCGTCCACGCGCACGAACTCCACCAGGCACTCGAACGCGGCAAGGCGCACGTCTAGAGTTACAAAATTACAACATTTTCATTTTAATAAATTATACAGGGTGTTTCGGGAACGTTTAACAATATTTTATCTATGGACAGAAAGGGGGATTTGAAGCTTAGTAAGATAAGAAAAATAATTTACCAACGTAAGATTTCAAATATAGAGCTTGTGATAGTTTTTAAAATGTTTCGTATTTGGTCTAAAATCATCTGATTGAATGTAGGTATATGAGATTATTAGTACATTTCCAAGTCATTCTTACTAAGCACGCTTGCATATAATTTAATCTATCATAATACTCAATGAACACTAACCAATATACTGTCCATATTGAGCATACGCTCTGAACACAGTTGGAATGCTCGGTAGATGGCCGCACTGCTGCAAACGACGAATGGCGCGCAGGCAACTCACGGTTATTGTATTTTTATAACAAGGTAACACCTTCTCTAAGTTCAGGACTCTTGTTATCTCCTCTAATACTAGTCTTGTGTCAGCTGACAATGAATCTGCTGTTATGGGAGCACCCTGTGTACAAGTCAAGATTTTAAACCGTGTTACCAAGTGTTTCATTCTTTAGACAAATATATGCAAAAGATATGTACATAATAAATATTCATACATTAATAAATATGACCAAAAATTTTAATAAGTATAATACGGTCAAAGTAACTGTGCACTTCTCTGGAATGCGATGCCCCTCCCTCTTTTCCGTTCACCTCCCCGCTTAACTTTAGGAATACTTAATTTCAATAAGTACAAAAAAAAGTATATTTGATATTTTTAGTGATACTTTTTTCACACTGCACTCGAGCGTCAATATGACGTCATCGAAACGAGCTGCACAGATATTTGACCGTGTAGTACGACAAATTGAGTAACCTCCTCCTTTTCTGGTTTCGTTTAAAAATTTTAGAATACAACGAAACTGTACTTACAGGCTGTAGTACTGATATAACGGGGGTGATGGTTGCTGCCAATGCGTCAACCAAAGCTGCCTTGTAATAATTGTCCGAGAAATGATTCTTGGAATTGTCATTGTATTTAAATAAGTCCAGTAGAAACTTTACCACCTCTGGTGGACAAATGCCGTGGATGTTACGTAAACCTGAAAGAATGGGAATGCTGATTATTTTTTTTTATTTCTGCGTCGTGGTAATCTGTCATAATTCTGTAACAATATGCCACTTCTTTGTCCGATAAAATGCATGAATGCATATTTTATTAGAAAAAATATATGTTTCTCCTTAAGCATCGTTGTCTGTCGGCCAACTGACGCCATGAGTTTGTATACATTTGTATTCAACTTGTTATGGAGAACCTAACTATATAGTTTTATGCAACTTTATTGGTTAGAGAGATGACTTTCTATTTTCTCTATGTGAATGGTCTATATTAATATCTTTCTTTTGTCGATACCTTCCAACCTAGGATAACAAAGTAACATAATATTAAAGCTTACCAGCCATAGCGACGGGTATAGTCTTTTGCAGGAAATAATGTTGCAAATTATCAAAATTATTCTGTTTAATGATATGCGGCGCTGAGGATGATCCAAACATTTTGCGGAATATCGTCAACATCGCCGGCGGACCCGCCCACGAGCTGATCATTGCATTTGCAACCTACAACCGACACAACAAAATTACTTTTTGTAAAGCCAGCAAACAAGCAACTTGGTCACTTTATGGTAACTCTTATCCAAATATGTGTTACTAATACAGAAACAGATTAAGGCATTGGGATTTTTGCGACCCCCATAGAAACACCATTGGTTTTTAAGGAATTACTATTAAAAGCAATTCAAATGACAAAGAACTAAAAAAAACTCAATATTGCAAACTATGGACTATTTTTTTTATTGCACTGAATGGCGAGACGAGCATGCCGTTTGCCTGATGGTAAGCGATACGACCACTCATAAACAGTAGCAACACCATCCAGCACCTTGAGTTACAAAGTAATGTGTGACATTCCACTGCGCTCATTGTCTTATTATGTCTCGTTAAGTCTTATTATGTCCAGTAGTTACTGGCCACAATGTCCTTCAAACCGAAACAACAGTGCATGCACACTGCTGCTTGGCTGTAGAAATAGACATTCCAGTGGTACCTACCCAGACGGACTCTTACATATGAGAGACCTACCAGTATATCAAAACAAAATACATCATATATTGCAAAACAACATACCTTTGTCAAACAATGCGCTGCCTTACACCTGATCTTATAATACGCCTGTTCGCTCTCTATGGTGTCAGTTAATGCTTTCCTGGTAGGTGGTTCTGGATAGTTATGTAAAGCATCTATAGCCTCGCTTTGAGCCGTGACGTCACGCTCGTGCCTCAGCTGATACTGCCACTGATAATCAGGCTGCGATATAACCGTGCTCCGGAGTAACGACATTTCGGGGTCCAGACGAATCCACAGTATTGGAGAGTCACTGCAAGAAAATAAAAACATTGTATTTTGAAGTGCTTTTTTTTAGTTAAGTTGTAGTCAGTGTTTTTTGTTTTTGTATAATTATTTAAGAAATATGGATCTTGTTGTCTGATTTAAATAAATAAATTAAAAAAAAAAAAAGTATTCTTCTAACAGATTAAATAAATAAAAATACCCGATTTGATGAAATATTTTTTGTATAATTGTACCAGACTTACTATCTTGTTCAGTGGTAGTTGTCTAAGATGAATACAGTTTATTTATTCTTTAGTCTTGATTATCAAGAATATCTTTGCTAATAGCGCATTGCCATGGGTAAAGTGACGTCACTACTTACTCCATAGCCGAAAGGTCCATATCAACCTCTTCTCCTGTACACAGGGGAATCTTCTTTTTCTTATTACGCCTGCTTTTACTATGGCAGGTGATGTCGGCCCGTACGACCGTGTTCTCTATCTGCAGGGTATGCTTGAACGTGCCGTCCAACTCTTGTAGTTGCACCAGTAATGGACCCACGTATTTCCTTATACCGCGTTCGTGTACGCAATCTTGACGGATTTCTAGTTCTACCGTATTTCTGTTGTACAGACAGGAGCATAATTAGATGAACAAATTAAAAATTTCAAATTCTCTACATTTTCTTACTAATCTTTATTTTCTCTTCACAAAAATAAAATGACAGAGGTTTACTTAACTTCAACCGAAGAAAAAAATGTGTCAGTTTAACTTAACGCGTATATAGGCGATTTGAAATTTTGATTTTGTTCAGATACTTATGTTGGTGACTGTACATGAAAACAATGATTAAGTAAACGAAAAATTCATTTTTAATTTAAAATTGAATGTTATATCCTTGGTTGTAGTCTGTAGGCTCATTTATAGAAGACATTCAAATACATGTAATCTTGAAGATAAAGATGGCTTCGCCTATTCAACATGGGCTACAAATCTAAACAAAAATACCGATGGTCTACAAAGTTAAAATCTTTGCAGTTTACATCACATATTATTCTAATTGAGTAAAACTTTATCTTAAAAATTGACAACAATTAATTATATTGTATTAACAAATAATTACCTTTTTCTATTGAACACAGAAGTGAGCTGGAACTTCGCGTGGCCACCAGTCCTCACCCATTGATCGACAAACACCGCCATATCCTTACCAGTCACCGTAAATATGGCTTTCACAAATAAATTTGTGGACAGTAACAGTTGTCCCCAAAGTCCACTGCCGATTTTAGTGTTGGCAGCATTGGTGGCCAAAGCCAATTGTTTGTTGAAAACTTGGAGCAAAAGTTCTTGACCAATTCTTTGTTCCAACATACGTAGAACTAGATGAGATTTCTTCCGCATTATCTGTTAGGGGAAATTATACAAACATACAATAACATTTAAATTGTAAACTTTACAGTATGGTAATGAAATTTAGACATATTACATTGAATTGATTATGTACTTTGTCCTCTTGTAATATTATGAATAAATTCCTGTAAAATATTGGCAATAATGAAGCTCCTAATTACCTCAATATACCGTGGCGACATGGTGTGAACATTGCGTACGGGGAAGTAGAACACGTCTTTAGGTTCAACGCGAGCGCCACTGGCCGGCGGCTGCCACGGGTCCAGCACTATGCCGCCATACTGCTCTTCGTAACCAACAACCTGAAAAAAATCTTAGTGTTCTTACCACGTAACCAAAATATGCTTAATATCAGTCAATTCCTAGGAAATATTATAAAATCGTTGTAGTTAAGCTTAATTGAAAATTCGTTTAAAAAAACAAAGCATTCTATAACAGTGTTATGTTGTAAAATAAATGTCATTTGAATCTCCTTTTTTATTTTGTTTATTTTTCTTAGAACTGAAAGCTCACCTCCTGCAATTCCTGATGTATCCAGTACCTATACTCATTATTACCAAAGCATTTTTTCGAGTACAGTCCGCACAAATAATCCGGTATACCTTTAGCCAGCCATAAGTCAGACCAATTTTGCATGGTAATGAAGCAGCCGAAAAATTGTTCTGCTACAGCTTGCGCCATACACTTTCTACTTATATACGTTTGGTCTATTATGGCGATTGAATGGAGCAGATGTGTACTCATTATAGACATTGTTGTGTATGCTGTTGCGTCGTCTTCTGTCTAGAAATGAATACAATTTTATAATTTATATGATGATAGCACTTTGTTTTGAATTTGTGTTGACTTTATCACCACATCTTTAACTCTACCTAGGCCAAGTAGTGTACCCTCCTGTGATAGAGTGAAACATATGTTTAATAAAATAACACACATCACACACACTCACGCCTTTTATCCACAAAGGGGTAGGCAGATGCGCAATTAATGTAACCACTTTTTGCCATGCATATTCCGTCCCAGGATGTGATGGGGGCAGGCCTCTCGCCCTATCGGGCACAAATTCCAATCTCTGGACTGTTATTGAATAGAAAAGTCCAGTATCACTTTCACCAAGCCGGGATTGAACCCTAGACCTCATCATTGCAGTAGTACTGTAATGCAAAAAATGAAAATTTTATAGGATTCCTTCGACACTATTATCATAGGTATCCCTTTTTTATCTTGATATGGTGGTCTATTTATCTTAGTATGGTAATAATTTCCCATATATTATTTCCAACATAAAACTTACCTCATCTACAAACACTTGCTTGTAACATGGATATGGATATCTGGTTGATAATGTCTCCTCATAGAACTCGAAAGCTTCATGTAAGTAGCGCACTGTGTTCTTCAATATTTGCATTAAATTTGGTAAACAGTAATGTGTCACTTCATTCATGTGGGGATCAACATAGGTTTCAAAAGGCCTGAAAAATAATTTTCATTTCTTAATATGGAAATTTTTTCAAATTATATTATAGAATTTAGATTATGAAATTTATAGAATTACGATCCCCGGGTCGGGCAAAGTGGTATTGAGTTTTTCTATTCAGTATCAGCTCGGAGTCTGGAATTTGTGCCCGATATGGCGATAGGCTCGCCCCCTAACACATCATGGGATGGAATAATGGCGAAAAGTGGGTGCACTAGTTGCGCCTCTGCCTACCCCTTCGGGGATAACAGGCATAAGTGCATATGTATGTATGTATAGAATTACCCTTATGTTATAAATATAACTATTAGATATTTTTTTGAATCCTCACTCACCCTATAGCCAAAGCAATATTAGGAGCGCAAGCAGGTGTATTGACGAGGTAATGGAATGTCTTCCTTCTGTGATCTGGAGTGTACACAACATCCACCAGCTCTCCACACGACACAGCTGTCAGGCTTTCATCCACTGTGAACTCAAGTTTCCAAGTACAGGGCTCAGCAAAACTGTCCACACACGGGAACCAGAGCCGAGCTGAGTGGCCATACGTGAACATGTGAGCAGATTTCTGCAAAAAATATTGGTTAAATTGCCTACGTGTTGAAAATAGATTTGATGCAAATGATATAAATTATTTATTTATCAAATGATATAATTGATGCATTGCTTGTTTCAATATTTAGTGGCTGTTTTCTAGTAATTATTAATATTTAAACCTTAATTTTATCATGTATTACCCTGATTAAACTGCCAATAAACTCTTAATGAAGTAGAATAAACACAAAATGCAATACATAAAAAACAAATAAAAACCATCTCACCTCCACTAATGTACCCTCTCCTTCTGGCACAACAAAGTGCATCCCTCCCTGAGGAGACTCCAACGAGAATTCAATACCAATACGGAGTCCCCTGCCTTCTCCAACCAGATGGGCCGCTTCATCTGGCACCTGTATGTGAAGCTCACCTGAATTGTGATCTGGATCAATCTTCTGTGCCGCTGCTAGGTGATATTGGGAGAACAACTCCAGAGATCTCCTGTGATTTGAGTATGAAATTAGAATAAGTTTTGAAGGCACTAGGCAGAACAGTTTCTTAGCTTGAGTTTTCTTTACCAATATCATTCAAAGCTACATTTAAACACTGAAATGAACTTACGTGTTCGGATCTGCTTGACAAATATCCAAGAATGGATCACAATACTGAAAGTTGGCCTCATACTGGTCATTCAAACACACTCGATATATACGAGATTGCTTCGCGTTGAGGCGAATGTATCGTAGGTTATCTTTTAGAGGTACCACTGTAAGCTCTACAAAGCCCTGTAAATAAAAAACCTTTAATTGTGCCCACACATAAAAATGGTTAATATAGTAAAACACGAAATATTTTCCTTACAATTATGCTTCTCCTTTCAAAGCTTATACCAGTTAAACTCAATATCTGATGGGCTGTAAAGGAAAACACCAAAATTACAGAATAATACGACAACGATTAGACTTCAAACACATTATTGAGTTATCAGCTATGATACTTATAATTTAAATGGGCGACAATTGTCGCCCGTGCGTTCTTTCTTCATTATTGAATCACATATATATTACTTTAATTATAATACTAAAAAACAATATTATCCCAGAATATTTGACCCACATGACACATCCAAACAGTGTTGCCAGATGTTTGACGGTTGAAGTCGCCGAAAATTCATTGTGAAGTAGCCCTAAGTCGCTTCTTCGTATATGGAGAGGAGAAGGAGCAAAAAAAAAACCTCCCTAATTTATAATGGTCCATTGCGGCGAAAATTCGAAGTAGCCTAAAGTCGCCAACTTGTGTGGGGACACGGAGAGCAAAAAAAAAAGTCCCCAGTTTTCAATAATTGTGTCTAAGGGAGATCTGAGTACATGTTTTGTACCCTCAAAGCTATAAATATCCTCAAATTCGACAAAAGCAATGCATAAAACACGAACTTTCTGAAGTACCCTAAATTGGCAACTAATCACTATTCGCGTAGCCTAAACGGCAACCAGTCGCCATTCGCAATTTTTGGTCGCCCCGACACTCTTCAAGATAGCCTAAATGGCGAAAAGTCGCCTAATTTGGCAGCACTGCATCCAAACAATTTTTTTTTAATAATTTTCCCTTATAGGAAAGGCAAATGGTTCAAGGCCATACAGCCTCATCTCAAGTGATATTTTTGGTTGTCTTTTTTTTCCTACGTACTATGTCGTAGTATAGCAGTGGCTACCTTACCAAGACTTTATCAAGGAGTTTTGGCGGCAACGAAAAAACACTTGATTGGCACAGTTATTTCAATTCACTTCATTTGAGCACTTTAATAGAACTATATTGAACAATATACCACCATAATTATGCAATATAACACTAAGTATCACCAAAATAATGAATTTTAAAACAAGAGCACCTAATGACACTTCTACGTTCCCGCCAAAAAAAAAATATTGACAGCGACCCAAGAACTTTATAGGTACCCATTACATCCGCATTCGGGCTTTTGACACAGATAATACAGCAATCTAGACTGTATGCTGTATGTACCGAGCTTCCTTTACCTCTACCTTCGGTAATCAATTTATGAAGTAAAAATCTATTGCGATATTTGCGATTATTGGTGGATGGTGGAACATTTGTCGTGAAATTTGTAGCTACAGTTTATTTATCGTGTATCTTTTAATTTCATGTGAAAGTTCTTCAGTGAAAATATATGACAAAATTATTTCCATGTCATGTTCCGTATTGAATGATCAAAATGTGGGACTTGCCGTACTTGACTTGTTTGGTTTTGTATATATTTTCGTTTCAAATTATTGTTACGAATTCTCGTACATCTAACGTATGGAAATTAAACGTCGATGAGGATAAGATCGTCGACGGTACAACGTTGTCTCAGGTGGGTCACAATAATGTGTTAAACATTTATATAATCGGCGCGCTACATATTCCTCGAGAATATGTACACATTGGCCTTTCATTCACATATTCTAGGCCTTATTAACACGTTTGCCTTGAATTCTTATTTCTCATTATATTATAGACAGTTGATAAATATTTATTATGTTGTTTGTTATTGTTTGTAGGATGAAACAGAAAAGCCCAGAATGAACCAGGAAGACCATGTGTTCAACATAATAACATCGACAGTTTATTATGGTAACACATGGACTAAGCATGGTTTTGATATGTTTTGCACAGACTGTCAGATATATGAACAACAGAGGTAAGCTTTAATTAATTTTCCTAAATGTCTGCATGCCTATATATAAGCCTTTGATACTGACAAAGTAACTTAATGACAAAGTAGCATGCTTTTAAATAAACCTTAACTTCTATTTAAAACTAATTATAGAATGAAACTGTTGGCCTTTGGTCTGCTTGTTAATACCAATGTAAACTTTTCATAAAGAAAACCATTGTGTTAATGAACTCAATGATACATGTTCATTACACTAACAGTATAATTAAAAGTATTATACTTTTTTTAACAAAGTTACTTGGTAATTAAATTAAGTACTGAATGATAAGTCATATCATTTCATTATACTCAACTTGACATAAATAATTATGACAATGTTATATTATGATTAGAAATTATTGATGATGTACCAAACATTTAAAAAACAAATTAAACTAAAATATTATTTCTTCCTATACCCAAAGGTATAATGATGAAGTACTAAAAATATATTTTAATATAATATTTTTATATTAAAATGTAACATGGCTGTTTATAACAAATATGTTTATAGTATTTTGTTAACAGAGCCGGTGGGGAGAATGGTGACGAAACATCGCCGTCCGAAGTGAATGGACATGTTGAAGACGAGTACTTAGATTGTGGTAAAGCTGTCAATTTCACATATTATGACAACCTGGTGGGAGTCGCCAGACGTCATAGACATCCCAATGTGCCTGAACCACAGGTAAGCACAAATCTGACTAATGTTATAAGTAGAAAATACTGTAAAGGTGTTTGGATGTTTGTAGAAGTCAGTAAATGGAAAGATCTGAAGGGATTTATATGGTTTTGATAGATTATGTTCTGGACTAATTAATATTATAAGCTAACTTTTTTTACTAGAAAAGCACATGTTAGGGATTATATTCACGGAACGAACTTGCACACAGGTAGTCGCAAGCTAAACCTGGTAGTTTTTTTTTTCATTATACACAGTCATGGACATGTAATATGTAATGTTATTTATGGCCTTTTCAGTTTTAACACAGTTATATTTTATACTGGAATAAATTGTACTGTATCAATTTTGGTGCATAACTATTAACACTTACCTATTTTTATAAACATTCATGTTAAAGTGACTTTCTTAAAACTTTTGCAGAGAATAAATCAAATATTAATGTAGCACTGCTATAGTAGCAGTGTAGGAAAAACTTTGATCATAGCTACTGCTATTTTGGATAATGTTTATTTTTGCAACTCTAAAAACACCCAGAACAATAAATTAGAGAAAATTATAGTAAACTTCTAAGAAACAGACATGGGAAGGTATCGGGTATATTTTGTGATTGGCTGCATTGGCATCTTTATACTATGTATGTATGTTTAGTGGGGACGTATGCAGTCGCACAGACGGGTGATCAGGTGGCTTTGTTGCTACTACTTCACCCTTACCTTTATACTAAACACGTGGCGAATTGGCTGTGCACGCATCGAACATGTTATAAATATTTGTCGCCTTAATACTACCCACTTGCAAATACAACCACCATTGTAATAAATAAATTAAATTTACTAAAGTTTTAGTATAAATTTTATGCTTTTTCAGATTACAAAACATGTTTCCCCTTTAAATGTAGGTCGCGTGCAATAACAGGAAGTTGTTAGACGCAGCGCTGTTAGGATACATTAATTTTGTACATCGATTTGGTTAAATGCTGCAAATAAAGTTCTTTATTTACCCTTAAAAATTAGTATACATTCCTATGTTGTTGAAATATACTCAGTTCATATTTGCGTTTCTATCGTAGTTACTGGTGGTAGGACTCTCATATTATGTAAGAGTCCACCTGGGTGGGCACAACCGCAATGTCTATTTCTACCGCCAAGCAGCAGTGTGCATGCACTGTTGTGTTTCAGTTTGAAGGACATTGTAGCCAGTGTAACTACTGGACATAATGACATTTAACATTTTATGTCTCAGAATAACGAGCGCAGTGAAATGCCACACAGTACTTTGTAACTCAAGGTGCTCTATGGTGTTGCTACTGTTTATGGGCGGCCGTATTGCTTACCATCGGGCGAACGGCATGCTCGCCTCGTCATTCAACACCATAAAAAAAAGTTAACAAGAGTTATCGAATTAAATACAGATTTCAAATATTTGTCTCGCAACTCAATATTAGGCCAACTGGCTTCAGACAGTCAACGATTTTATATTTTACTAGATGTACTCGCTGCTTCGCCCGCGTGAAAAGTCTTTTCCGCTAACAAAGTCCCAAAAAGACAGTACGACGCCAGCGCCATCTACATAAAAAATTAGATTAAAATATCTATTTTTCCCATGAGAGCAAATTACCGGGATAAAAAGTAGCCCATGTGTAAATCCGAAATGGAACGTACAAATTGAAAATAATCGTGTATAAATATATTTTTGTTACAATGTTACACGTTTGAATTTTCATATCATATTTCCTCGTTCTAAGCATCATAATATGTAATATTAATAATTATTCTGCTGACCGCAGCTAACATGTGAGATCAGTTTACAAGATTTCCATTGTTTATTGAGAAAATAAAATGTCGGGTCAAAATAAATGCGTTTAAAGTTGTTGAGATCATGTTTTTAGTCCATGGAAAACTAGATCTGCAATCAGATAGAATTATAAGAAACATTTTAACAAGAAATAAAACAGACATACACTAAATTAATATAAGAAAACAACGTTGAAGTTAAATTAGACACCCAACAATTTTTTTTGTAATGTGCATATATGAGTATAGACGCGAATAGCAAAGCAAATTATATTACTCGTGTTTTAATAATTTCTTAGTAAACTGTTCATAATGTTATTTTAAAATAAAAGTACATCCATCTTATATTTCTCAGTAAACACAATCAAATTTGTTATGTTTGGTGACACCTACTTAGGATCTAGAACATAATCAGTATGCTCTGGGCGTAAACTTTAATCCTATCACGCAGTGGCATCCTTAGATGGCGCGAAATCCTCGGAAAGAGCAATCAAATTGTCCCCGATTTCAAAAACTTCGTAAGTAAGATGCTTGATATGCTATGGTTAACAGGGTGGTTTGACATAGCGCGTGATCGCTCTTCTAATCGTGACTCAGGAGCCAGTAGCTCGTTTACCCCTGCCCCCCCCCCCCTCAAGGGCCGCCATTGTACTAATTGTATTAGAATTCATGCCTGTATTGCGTATAGGAGGTAAGATCCTATGTCGTCACGAAATCTGCCTGTAAAAGCAGAATTTTCAAATTTTCTGTATTCGCATTATTACGGTGCGGATCTCAAAACTTCAAATGTTTATACCATCGTGTTAGTTTCTAACAGGAAAGATATTGGGGACACATTCTAAAAATAGTGCATTGATTTTAAAGCTACCCGTGAAGATATGTATAATGCACACATCTTTCACATGCTAAAGAATATTTTTCGTCGTATCGTTCAACGTTGTAGACAAAGGTGATGACGGCTGACGTTAAAATGTAAATTCTCGCGTCCACTATATCAATCGAATCGCATTTATTCCATATGCACAGGTGATTCACCTGGGGTCGCCGCGCCGCGTCACTTTCCTCATGGACGTAGTTTCACAGAACCTTTTTTTTGTTGTTGTCGCGGAGAAAGTGAGTTATTACTACCGCCCAGTCCTCGAGGTTACATGGCGAACTAATGCGAAGTCCCCACGGGTTTAGTCGACGCTAGTCATGAAACACAATATTTCTTTCATCAGGTGGCCCTTATATTTACTAAGAAGAAGAGCGGGGTGACAGAGTTCGACATAAATACATTAGAGAAAAGGTTAAAGAAAGCGAAACGGGAGAAGCCGAAGTCTGTCCAACTGTACAACCAGATAGGGAACTTCTGGAGGATCAAGGGTGACACGCGACAATCGATCGAGTGCTTCCGACGCGCGCTCGCCGTCTCGCCTTATAATGCTGAAGTAAGTTTATAAGATCACATAATATTAAATCAATCTTTTTAATATTCGTAGGTTACATTGCATTTTCTTTACAAATAAGTAGATAAATACACGTATGCGGCGGATCACCATCGCGTCATAAATTTCTAAACTACTGAGCGTATAATGGATCATTGGCGAACTTTATAGAGAAGGAAATAGGAAGTCGAGAAGATTTATTAGGTCTCCGGTAATCTTGTTTTCCAATTAATGTATTTAATACTAGCTTTTGCCCGCGGCTCCGCCCACGTTAAAATGTTTTTCCGGGATAAAAGTCCCGCTTTATGTTTTCCCGGGATAATGGCCTATGTGTTAATCCAGGTCATGATCTACCCGTGTGCCAAATTTCATCGAAATCCATTCAGTAGTTTTTGCGTGAAAGAGGAACAAATATCCATACATCCAGACATTCTTACAAACTTTCGCCTTTATAATATTAGAAGGATTTTATGTAATCAAATTAGTGACTAGTGAGTAGTGACTGCCTCGGTGGGGTAGTCGTATTACGGTATGACTGCAACGCTGAGGTCTTGGGGTTCGATCCCCGGGTCGAGCATAATATTCGTGATATTGGAGTTTTCTGGAATTCAGTATCCGCCCGGAGTCTGGATGTTGATTTGTGCCCGTTATGGCGATAGGCTCGCCCCCTATCACATCGTGGGACGGAATACGCTCGGCGAAAAGTGGGCGCACTAGTTGCGCCTCTGTCTACCCCTTCGGGGATAAAAGGCTTGAGAGTGCGTGTGTGTGCGTGCGTGCGTGCGTGTGTGTGTGTGTGTGTGTGTGTGTGTGTGTGTGTGTGTGTGTGTGTGTGTAAGCAAACTAATGTTATAATGCTTAATACATATAAAAATTTCATTCACGTGCAACTTTCAATAAACGGGTGAGCAACCTCTTACTAGGTGCAAAACTCAAACAGTTACGAGCACAACAATAAATCTCTATTGATGTTAAACAAACGAAAACGTTACATTAAATCTGTTACCTCATGTCAATATTATATGGGACAACGGTTATCTAGGCAAGCCAATGTTATAGACAAATAATGCTTGAATTTTTTATACATTTGACTGAAGAGACGTTCAAATATTTCAATATTCCTATAATATACACGCGACTCGCCGCAAGTGCTTCAAGCTTTAAAATAAGCAGATGTCAGCTTGCCTTGATTGCTTAGGTCAGTGTTTCAACGTGTGGGTCGCGACCCCCTGGAGGGGTTGCGTAGCCTCTATAGGGGGGGTCGCAAGAAGTCGCGAAAACTACCCCAGTATTAAAAAAACAATAACTGATAGATAGATTGACTAAGAAAATGTTAACTTAAGAAATAAACTTTTTGTAAGATAATACACCACTTTTGGAAGTCATTACAAATTAACAAAAACATAATATCTAGAAGTCCATCTAAAAATACATGAAAAAAGGTAAGGGCCAGGGGGGGGTCGTGAAATATATTTTCATACTAGAGGGTTGCTTCATGAAAAAGTTTGAAAAACACTGGCTTAGGTAATAATCGCTTGTGAAAGCTAACTTTGCAAGTTTTCTTGCTAATCTAAATCCCATTTGACTCGTCAAATCCCGCGACGGACGCCGGCGTCCATGTATATAGGGTTTCCCCATACATGTATATGTATAAGCGGGGCTTGACGGGTTAAATTTTAGATGTGTAATTTTTCGAGTTTGTTTAACAGGTTCTATTGAACTTGGCGCGGGTGCTATTCACGCTGCAGTATCTGGACGACGCGATCTATCTCACGCGACGCTCGCTGGAGGTGCAGCCTCCGGACCGCAGCGCGTGGCAACAGTACTTCACGCTCGGCGAGATATTCAAAGCTTATGGACATTATCAGGTTGGTATATTACTATATAAATGGTGGTAGGACTCTGATATGTAAGAGTCCGTCTGGGTGGGTACCACCGCAATGTCTATTTCTACCGGCAAGCAGCAGTGTGAATGCACTGTTGTGTTTCGGTTTGAAGGGCATTGTAGCCAGTGTAAGTACTGGACATAATGAGGCTTAACATCTTATGTCTCAGGATGACGCGCGCAGTGGAATGTCACACAGTACTTTGTAACTCAAGGTGCTGGATGGTGTTTCTAGTGTTTATGGGTGGTCGTATCGCTTACCATCAGGCGAACGGCTTGCTCGTCTCGCCATTCAATGCCATAAAAAATATACATATTAAATTCTAGTAATCTTTGGCCCAAAGCTCCGACCGCGTTTAAAAGTTTTTCCAGGATAAAAGTCCCGCTTTATATTTTTCCGGGATGAAAAGTAGTCCATGTGTTAGTCCAAGACATGATCTACCCGTGTGCCAAATTTCATCGAAATGCGTTTAGTAGTTTTGCGTAAAATAGGAACACACATCCATATATCCATACTTACAAACTTTCGCGTCTATAATATTAGTAGGACGTTGTAGGTATAATATTTGTAGAATGGGATGTCCTGTCGCTCGTTTAGGGAGACAGTCTCACGTCTTTTATCCTCGAAGGGATAGGCAGAGGCGTAACTAGTGTATCCACTTTGGGGAGACCTATGTTCGTTAATGATATTAGAGAATAGACTAAATCTTTATTCAATTTAAAAAAGTAGGGATTTGATCCCTGGCGTAAGATTTCAAACCGATCCATTCGTGATTGGGATCAAAAGGGTGGATTTGCAAAGGGGTAATTTTTTCCGGATCAAATAAATTATTAGCATCCACATCAAGAAATTTACAAAATATACCTAATATTTAACGTTGACACCTCTATTTCATCAAAAGGTCTATATTTACCTATAGCTCGGCTCTGCGTTCCAAATAACTTTAGTTATTCCAAATTCGTATCGAACGAGTCAATTATACATAATTATGTTTTCATTTCTCCCATAGACGTAATTAAATAACGTACGCACGCAATAATTTATCTATCGAATCAATAACTTATATTTTACGAGCTTGGGAGTGTGTGTAATCTAATTAACGTGGTTTTCGAACTTTCTCAACGGTAAAGTTCATTGTTATCGTTCAAACGCAGTTCGTTTCCGCGTTACATTACACTTACATGTGCAGTGGTTATGTGGTTCGATAAAGACTGTTTTTTTTATACCCCATATGTTATCGCGGTTGAAATATAAACCTAAATAAATATGTAATTTGAATTATGTTGCACTCCTCATTATCACTTTCATGGTCTATTTTTATCGTGGTATATTATCTATTTTATTCCATGAATAGGTTTTTACCACCATTTGGGACTTACCTAATGCAAATGGACGCTCATGAACTAATTTGATTGATTTTGGAATGGCCTACGTCCAAATGTCTAATTTGTAGCTTTCTGAATGCCCCAATAAAAAGTGTATAGTTGGTAATAAACATTCAGATTAATTCTTACATCCATAAAACCAGCTTAACTATTCCAAACAGTTTCTAACTTTGTTCTGAACGGGCTATAAAGCTTCACATAAATAAACATTTTTCTAGTTTTATTATTAGTCGCAGTCCACGCGCCATGTTTGTCAACAGCGTTTCTATTTCACGGCGACTATTTCAAGGAAACCAGAAACGGACCATAACGTTGTGTTTGTTACATACATACATATACACTCACGTCTTTTATCCACGATGGGGTAGGCAGAGGCGCAACTAGTGTACCTACTTTTCGCCATAATTCCGTCCCATGATGCGAGCCTATCGCCATATCGGGCACAAATTCCAGACTCCGAGCTGATACTGAATAGAAAAACTCAATATCACTTTACCCGACCCGGGGATCGAACCCGAGACCTCAGCATTGCAGTCGTACCCTAATACAACTACGCCGAGGCAGTCAGTTGTGTTTGTTATAACAATTTATATAAGTATATCAGAAGTGGATCTAGTGACATTTGCTCCGGCCGATATAATAAATTTGTAGTTTGGTGGCGCCAATATTTCATGGACGAAGAAAACTGCGCATTCACCCTTGTTACATTGAATATGTTTAATTTTTTTTTCACACGATGCCTCCAGTATGTTAATTTGATGCCGCTACCAAAGCCATAAGATCACATGATCATGTACACGTTTAATCATATAGAATCATGTTAGTGTGCGTAAAACGGACAAGCGTTGAGCATTTGTTTATGTGTGCGTTCATATCGATTATCGGCACTGTACGTCTTGACTGTGCGTATAATACTTTAAATAAGTGTTTTTCAACGGGTGGGTCGCAATCCTTTGGGAGGTCGCGAAGCCTCTATAAGGGGGTCGCAAGAGGTCATGAAAACAACTTACTTCAGTATAAAAAAAGCAATAAAGTTGAAAAGATAGGTCATTTATATATTTATCCAAATTCTAATTGTACAACTACATAAAATTTCGTATGGATTAAATATTCTTAACGTAATAAATTACATGAAAAATAGCTTAGAGGGGGCGGGGTCGCGAAATATTTATTTATACTAGTAGGGGTCGTGTCATGAAAAAGGTTGAAAAACACTGCTTTAAATGATGTAGGTACTGAAAGTGCCAGGTATTCTGGATGGGTTAAGGTTGAACTAGCAACGCCTCTGAGTAGAAAAACTCATTTGCAAAAAAAACGGGCACCTAAGCAATGAACCATTTCAAATGTTACTATTGGTTTGTTTGATAATTATAGGTAGTTTTACTTTCACAATTTTGTAAATTAATAAGCAAATAATCGTTTTCGTCAGTATTATCATAAAATTTTGATAAAATTTATGGGTTTTAATGCTAAAGTTCACTAGTAGTGTATGCTCGCTAGTAGTGCATATGCTCGTGAAGTAAAAGTTAACAAAGATTTTTGTTTGTTTTTTCTTTAATAAAGTAAAAGCAGATAAATGTTAGTATCGAGTGTGACCCCGTCAAGCTGAAATCACAGCTTGAATTCGTCTGGGTATGCTAGCGAGGATATCCCGGATACTTGCTTGCGGAATACGTTCCCACTCCGCGGTAATCACATTCTTCAGCTCTCTGATGGTTTGCGGAGCCGGTTGTACTGATCTCACGCGTCGTTTCAGAACGTCCCAGACATGCTCTATAGGATTGAGGTCGGGACTTCGAGCTGGCCAATCCAAACGACGAATGCCGACCTCTTGCACATACGCTTCCACATCGCCAGACCGGTGGGCGCGAGCGTTGTCGTCCATAAAAATTGAGTCTTCGCCTAAAGCGGCCAATGCGGGTTGTGCATGAGGAATAAGAACTTCCGTTATGTATCGATGTCCAGTCAGTGAGCCGTTTTCAATGAAGACTAACTCTGTACGATCCATTGAATTTATTCCTGCCCAAAACATAACAGAGCCCCCACCATAAGGTGTGATTTCTTCAAAACAAGCCTCTGCAAAGCGTTCTCCTCGTCTTCGTAGCACTCGCCGACGTCGATCTTCACCGAAAAGAGATATCCTGGCTTCATCGGAGAACAATACCCTATTCCAGTCTTCTTGAGTCCATGACTCACAATTTCGAGCAAATCTAAGCCTGGCAACTCTGTGCTCACGGAGTAATTTAGGGCCGCGGGCCGGGCTATGACTGCGTATATTGGCCGCGAGCAGCCTCCTCCTGACCGTCCATAGACTAATATGCACATTTCTTACTTCTTCGAGGTTGTTCTTAAGGTCCACATACGAAGACTTGCGATTTCTCAATGCGCGACTCACAAGAAAACGATCATCCCGTGGTTGGGTACATGGTTTTCTTCCAGAACCAGGCCTTCTCTCGACGGAACCGGTGTCTTGATACCGCTGCCAGGTCCTTTGAACAGTCGAGCGACTCACACTTAGCCTCTGAGCCACGAAGCATTGGCTGCAGCCCTTTTCGAGCAGCGCAATAATTTTGGTAGCTTTTACCACTTTCTCTAACATTATTGAGACAGCTAAACAGCAATAAATGAAGCTTTGACAATTAAGAATATGAAATAAATGCATAAAAATTGACTAAAAGTGATGAAAACCGATATTATCTTTTGGAACTTCGCACCAAAAATGTAGGATAAAAAGTGGTTTTCTGTAAAAACGAGCATCAAACGAAAATTTTAATTTAGAACGTACGGTTTTAAACACCACGGCATTTTTAAAACCGGCCAGTAACATGTACAAATGATTGAAATCATTTTGGTACCGTATTTTTTTAAAAAAGAATTAAAATCCAAACCGCCCGTTTTTTTTGCAAATGAGTGTATATTGTTAATATCTTTATTTTCGTCTAGGAAGCTGCGGTGCACCTGAGGCATGCTCTAGACTTGAAACCGGACTTCGAGCCGGCGCTCGCCGCTCTCAAAGACATAGAGAACATACCGGAAGCTTCCGTGCACGTGTACACACTCCTTATTATTGTTTGTTTGGTGAGTACTAAAACATTATCGTACCATAATTATCGGCAATGACCTCTATGTACTTATGGGTATTTTTTTTTCTACGAGTATGGCAATGTGACTCCACTATACATAAGTGACCAGGGCCGGATTATCCTAAAGGCAAATTAGGCAACTATCTAGAGACCTGGCGTCGGCCAGGGGCCCTTCCTCCCGAGAAAAAAATGTGAGAATATTTTTTAATGATTCGTAATAAAGCCGTTACCCGTTTTTTTTCAATCAGTTAATTACATTGCTGTAGAAAAATATACTTTAGGAAGTTAGGAAAGGGAAAGGGGGCAATGCCTACGGGCTCCGACATTCTTAATCCGGCCTTCTTATTAGTGTAAGAATTTTCAAAATCGATTCACTAGTTCCAGAGATTAGCCCCCTTAAAAAAACTTCACAAACTTCTCCTCTTTATAATAGTATGGATATAGATTTATGAGATTATACCATTTGCAAATAGGGTTTTTCAAAGGTCAAGTTTAGCAAGCTGCTAATTGTACCTTTATTTGGGTCAGAAACTAAACTTTTCAATCAAACAGTAGGTTATTTTCAGAGCTACTAATTGTATCAAATGCATAATCATAGCCGGATATAACTGTCTGGGTACATTTAGTTTGTTGTTTCCTCGTACGTCGTCGCGTTTTATACTTGTTTTCATTTCATGTACATAAAAATTGTACATTAAAAATAAGCCACAAGGCAATTTTAACATCATTCAATAATATAATAATATTAGCATAATAATAGTATGATCGTACATCTTGAAACACATGAATAATAATTATTTTACTGTTATATCTCGCAAGATCGTTACCGTGACGCTAAGTTGATCTTTTCATAAAACTTAATTCATGTTTATTTCATGAGTTTGAAATACAGAGCAAAAATAAGAATGTATATAAGGACACAAGATGAAGCGATGCGAAGGTTAAGTAGGTAGTAACCGTGCCTTGAGAAATCAACACTTTTTTCATACAATGTAGCGCTACAATTATAGGTGTACACACACACACACACACACTCACGCCTGTTATCCCCGAAGGAGTAGGCAGAGGCGCAGCTAGTGCACCCACTTTTCGCCGTTATTCCGTCCCATGATGTGATAGGGGGCGAGCCTATCGCCATTATAAGTGTAATTGTTTTATAATTTTGTTTTTATGTACAGTCAGCCACATAAATAGCTGAACAAATTCAAAATTTCAAATCGCCTATGCGCGTTAAGTTTAATGGAAAGATTTCTTTTTTCTTCGTTTGAAGTATTGTAAATCCATTTTATTTTATTTTTGTGAATAGAAAACAAAAATGTACAGGCGATTTGAAATTGTTCAGCTATTTTGTAGCTGACCGTACAAGGGTAATAATAGACCACAATAAAGGTAGATATTAGTGACTATGATCTATCGCAAGAAAATCGCGCTCTGGCATATATCAGCCCGTGTATATCAGGTTTTAAACAGATTATGATTATGTCGTCTGGCGAGGATAACCGTCTTTTCTCAGTTGGCACTAAATCTCACCCCCACTTCGCTTACTATCCAGCTCTGGGGTCAAATGACATTATTTTTAACACGCTTTTAGTAGCTTCAGACGTATGTAATTATGTATGTATGGAGGTACCGGAAACTTTGAACATGATTTTGACCCCTTTCAAAATGTCGGATTAAATCGAAATTTGGCATGCTTATGGCATGCAAGAACCGATGACAATTCAATATTTTAAAATAAAAACCCGCTTTTATAGAAAATCCAACTATAAAATGAATAAATAAGTTTATTTATCTTTTGTGAAAGCCTACTTGTTATAAGATGGCGCTTTCGTTTATTTTTTAGTGACATATTCCGTTGAAACTAGTAGACCAAAACTAAAAAATGAAAAATAAATAATAGTTTAAAAAACTACAAAACACGCTTTATAGAAAATCGACCTAAAAAATAGAAAATAATTTTTAATAAATTTGAATTAAGAATAGTGTAAATAAGGAAAAAATCAGTGATAAATATCATAATTACCCCACTTCGCTTACCATCCTACTCTGTGGTCAAGTGACATTATTTTTTTATAACAAAAATCAGTGATGAATATGATTGTCGTATCAGGTGATGGGGGTGCTGCTGGTGATCCTGTCGTCGGTGGACAGCGGCGGCGAGGTGGAGGAGCACAAGACGCAGCGGCACTTCAACCGCGCCATGGCGATGCGGTCCCTGCGCGGCGTCGCGCTCCCCGCCACGCGCACGCGCAAGAAAGGAGGCGGCACCTAAACACAACACCTCAACACGCTCGAGTTTCTGCTCTATATTTCAACATACATTTACACTGACGCCTTTTATCCCCGAAGGTAGGCAGAGGTGCAACTAGTGCACCCACTTTTCGCCGTTATTCCGTCCCATGATGTGATAGGGGGCGAGCCTATCGCCATATCGGGCGCAAATTCCAGACTCCGGGCTGATAATGAATAGAAAAACTCAATATCACTTATATATAGCAGCAGTATAAATTAATATATAACTAGCAAACTATACCCAAAGTCTTATCCTGGTTAATTTTTTCATACAAAATTTTTAGGTGCCTTCAGGTCACAGCCAGGGTGGGGCAAGGGCCCCATCCTGCCCCACCGTCAGTACGCCCATGTCAGCCCTATATTATATACTCTGCCCACTGCTGAGCACGTTTCTCCTCTATTACTGAGAGGGTTCAGGCCTTAGTCCACCACTCTAGCCTAGTGCGGGTTGGCATGGCACGTTGGTTGGTAATATCAAATAACATCAAGAATTTAATAATTCCGTTGTGTGTGACGTCGGTATTTAGTTCACGGTCTCATAATGCCCAAATCTGGAATATGTTCTTGGTACAGATATCTTCGGTATGGGAATCGAAAGGCGTTCTCGTTTCTCAACCACTTTGTTGCGTCATGAAAGCTGTTCTACATATTAAAACTGGGTGCGAATTATGACAATGAATCGACCGCAGCGGTAATATACCGACTGCCTTGGCAGCACATAAACGATGAAGATTTTACAAGGCATGCTTAAGGTCTCACATCTAAAAGTGCAGTCGACAGTTTGCTGCTGCGGTCGTGTACGGAAACGTACTTTAACGCAATGACGCCAGTTTATTTGTCAAACACCAAATACAACCGCCAAGAAACATTCAATAGCTGCTGCTATTGAATGTTGCGTTTGGCTATTGAATATTTATTTTTTTCATGCCTAAAATATTTTCACAAAATTGAAAGCCAACATCCAGTATATTATATACTATTGAATGCTTATTCTAAGGCAGGTAAAATATACCAGTACAATTTCAGTTCCTAGAAAGAGAATGGACATATTTT
This sequence comes from Lapara coniferarum, assembly GCA_949316025.1. Lineage (NCBI taxonomy): Eukaryota > Metazoa > Arthropoda > Insecta > Lepidoptera > Sphingidae > Lapara > Lapara coniferarum. The sequence goes on along the minus strand of OX438919.1, from coordinate 39,130,042 downwards.
CATATATTATGGGTTGTTGAAATAGTACACCGATTATTGCCCGTTCATAGCTTTAATATTTATTATACCACCTTTTTAATGCTTTTAATTGTAACTTGCTTTATATCATGATTATCTTTAAAAATACAGATCATAAACTCGGGTTGGAACAATAAAATACGAACTATAGAAGCGTGATGTGTGTGTATCAAGTGATGTAAAATGGTTACATATTTTACAATAGTAGTGTTGATAACAGTGGGCAAATTATCTTGTAATTTATAATACTGTTCTGTTCAATTTATCAATTTACTTAAAATACAATTTAGTAAGAAAATTTACCGTAATGTTGGTATCATTAGTATGACACACACAGTGTTGTCAATCAAAAGTATTATACAATTTGTTGGTTTACTTTGGCAGTATTTATCATGATTGAAAACGAATAAGAGATGCTACAAATAATGGCTGGTTGAGTTTTGAGGCGGTATTAATAAATCAATGTTATGTTTAAGTAACATCTTAAGTAGACATTTAATGCATTGAACTGTGTAATAAACCAAGCTCAAGCTGTTAATTAAGATCTTGTTCTTACCTGAGTTGGTTTTGTTTCATGAACAAAACTCACCTGTCAAATTCTGTCACATATCGCCACTTGACTCGTCAAGCCTCGAGACAGACGCCGGCGTCCGAGTATATAGGGTTTCACCATACATCTATATATATAACAGGGGTTTGACGGGATATGATGTAACTTCAGCTGCTGTTAATGTGGGTTTCATAAATAGGGAGTATCTTAAGATAACCTTAATTAGAGACGCTCTCAGCGTCTCTACTGATATCGCACTTCAGAGCGAAACTGAGTTGGTTCTATTAATACGGTAAATCTTTAGAATACCAAATTGAACAGAGCAGTGCTATAATGAGAGGCTAATGTACAAATATTGTTGCGTATATGTGGCCGTGCTGGTCCAGCCATGTCTCATTCGATCTCCGCTTGTAGTCCTCAACTCATTGTAGTTGTAACGGATATGTCTCCTTAGCAGTTTGGAAATGTATTTAAAAAGTGGCTTTTCAATATATTTACATTTTATAAAAATATAATCTACAATAAAATCCGCTCCGTTCTCGTTAATATTTGTATTTTAAGGTAAGATCGATCTTATTTTTAACAGAAACTGCTTTTGGTAAGCAATAATAGTTAATATTTATAGCTAGTTTATAATCGAATATGATTATGCTCGAATTTTATATAGTGTCGAAACGGAGGCTAATAGAGACATAGTATGGTGAAAGAAGCAGCTAATCGTAAGGGAATAACCATCCAACTGTGTGGACGAGTCGGTTGTGCGAGCCATCCTTGCAATGAGCGTATCACTTGCAACCTAGTCATTCACTTAGACAAGTTAGGCCCGCGCCGCGGCAGGGCCCGTGTGTATTTCCTGTAGTAGTGCATGCAAAACTTGTTAAGTGTTCGTAGCGTCTAAGGATTTAATGAAAAGAGCGAGTCTTGAATTCTGAGATTGGTAAAATGGTACCTGTTTTCAGTGGTTCTTTTGTTAATTTTTGACTATTTATAAATACATAATTGTCTTAGCATCCATTTTTGTATTTATTCCTTGCCCTAAACAACTATCCCAATACTACCTACATGAATATGGATTTAATTTTTTACAAGAGTTACCACTGTTAAAGCTAACACCTTTCTACTGCAAATAAGGCTTCATATAATTCTTAAAGATACAGTAACATACAAAAACGAATAAATTTCAAGTTTGCCGATAGTAATTGTGGTAATAAACAAAAACAGAATAAATAGAAAATTATAATGTATTTATTATAAAATGTATAACTGAAAAAGTCTGCTTTTCACTTAAGCCATCTCATTAAAAATCTAAAGCTGAAATTATGCCAAATTTCATCTGATATACATATTTTGAATTTAATGACAGTTATCATACATACAAGTTACTTATACCTAGATAACCAAAAACAAGATGCACTTGGAATAGCATGATGGCCTTAGCTAGCCTTGTTCAAGTTTTTTTTACTAGCGTACATTGATTTCATATGATATGAAGAAAATTGAACCTCCTCTTCGGAATACAAAATATCCGTAACAAATATCCAAACGCAATTGTAACTATACAGAAATAATTTTATGCGATGAATTATAATTTAAGATGCAATCTTCTTCATATCACAGTTTCATGTTGATTACATTTAGGCAATGTCATGAATGCCGAGACGGAAAACATCGTGTTGCACATAAAACGAGTCCCCAAGAGGCTTCAGGACGAACGTCTGCATGTATGGGTGTGGAGGGTCATCATCACACTGGAAAAAAATATTAAAATCTTACAATACACAATAAAAATGCAAATAAATGATGAATGTTCATAGAAACATTTGTTTACAAATATCCACCAGTGTTTACAATAATTAATTAGTTATTTCATTCTATTTTAATAACAGTCACAATAAAATAAATATGAACTTGTAATTTGTAATTCGTTGAGTAATGAGGAAACTAAATTGAAATAAAAAAAAAACATTTCATAAATAACATGTCGAAAGTTCAATATATTATGGACTTAGTTAAGTACATTAGGTGATAATAAAAATTTGTTATTGATAAATTGTTTGCCGTGTATTACACACAAATGTCATTTTCTTAAATTACGACTTCTATAATTACATGGACTAGGCCATTTGTTCATTACATTGACCTGTAGGTGGGTACTATGTTATAACAGAAAATACATTTGCAACTAGAATATCTAAAAAAATCATTAATCAATATAGGTATTAGTTTCACAAAGCTATGACTAAAAAATTCATTAAGTATTATCAGTGTCAATGCGAAGAAAACTAAGAGAAATGTTCATGCACTGATATAATATTTCATTGCTATACAGCTCTGTCCATCTGGCCACTATATAAAACATAATTTATAGAAACCAATATAATCAGCTTAAATTATTTTTTCCAAAAATATAGAAGTTGTTTGTTATCAATTTAATTTTTAATTTTAGGAGCAATAACACCTCAATTGCATGATCTGTGTAGAGAACAGATGGAACCATTACAGTTGCCACAGAAATAGTTTAGACATGCAGGGTTAACTCAGTCACCTAAGGGACTCGGCATCCAAAAGAGCTATCCACAAATTAAAAGAACCAAGGCTAGTTAGCGAGGGTAGTGACAGCATATTTATGTACAGTGCAGTCTTAAGCACAATGTCTCAGTTCTCTTACTTTGTTTCTTGTTGGTATAGCATTATTTAGACATCGTGTAACGCCAGCCTGAATACATCATGTTCTACATAGAATGAGTTTCCTATTGGCTTCAAAACAAATGTTTGGAAATATGCATGAGGTTGATCATCATCTGTCTGTGGTACAAATATTAGAAAAACATTTTTAGTATTTTTTGTTTTCATAAATATTTATTCCTCAAACAATAAAACTTTTATGACAATATTTAAGCTGCACACTGTGTTACTCTTATGCCGCAATATGCTTATAGAACATTTTAAACTATGGACAGATCTGGCTGATGAATTGTATAAATGCATAAACACAAACATTGTTACATAAATTTGTTTTAGCTTTAATTCATTTAAAAATTAAATACATACATACCTGCAACCTTCCAAGTACATTGATTAAAACTCCTCCATCAAACATTGGTTGTGAATCGACAGCCGTTACTATTCTGCCAATCTTTTGAAATGTCAAACTCTGTAAATAAGACATCAAGATTCATGAAATCTCCATCACCCACTCATGCATGGGGACAGAGGAGAGTAGATGCTACCATTAATTTAATTAAAGGGCTTATCCGATTCATCATATTCATCAATGGTTGAAATTTGACCTCTTGGTTGAAAGCTGGGTATCCATATACCACCCATGCCCAATTTGCTGGATGGATATGCAAAGAAAAGTAAAATAAGATGATTGTGGGTGAGCCCCATAGGAGTAACAAGTATAATATGACTGTGCTTCAAGTGCATGTCATCCAATGTTTTAGTTGCAGCATCAATATGTAGAAATGGGAATAAACATTATGGTTTAAGTATCCTAAGGAGAAATCAATAATATGAGTTATTAGTTGGATATTGAACAAAACACAGGAAAACTTGGCTCTGTATTCCGAACCCCTACATTCTACAAGGATGCTATAGGTTAATTTTATGATAACTAGAAGTATTTGTATAAAATCATATAAAGGAAAAAAACTGCTATAGGACTTTAACTAACTTAATCATAGCAATTTAACTAACTTAGTCATAGCAGTTTAACTAACTTTCTAACTTATGTTAGGCCCAAGTAGCTTTGCAGCAACATTTTCAGAGACTGAAGGGTGAGTTTGATAGATTCCAGGCAAGCCAAAAAGGTGAAAAATAATATATGTGCATAAAAATAACTTCATTATTTTTCTTGCAACATACCTACATCAAAACATGTTTACCACCATGCAGAAACCAAAACCTCCAAAATAACCTTCCCACTTAAATAAATCAAATTACAAGCTGTACAATAAAATCCATAGAAATGTGTGTCTAAAGGAGTTGTTTGTTTCTCATATAACTCTTATTCTGTACCTATTATTCATATAACTAGTGAAACTATCCCAGACAGAATTATCAATGACTCATAATTTATTGTTAGTACTTAAATATTATAACAGCTTATTTAACTTACATTTAATTTTTCCATGATTTTAACTGCACCTTGCAGTTGTACACCCTCAAAGGTCATAAATGATGTTTCAACCTGAAAATGAATCACAAACGTGTTTCTAGATGTAAAAAGGTAGTGATTTGGTCAGACTTAGTGAGACTCATAGAAGTGAGTGCTCTAGGGGTAACATATAAAAACTCAACAATTTATTGTAAATACATGTTCTTTGGAATATTGGGTATCAAGTTACAAGGCAAATTATATAAATTATACGTTTTATTTTCGGCGGGATCAACCCAGCTAACCTATAAGCATTTTATGAATATACGATAGTAAAACCCACTGAAAATAGGTACAGATTATGAATATATCAAATATATTGCAGTAAAAGTATTATAAACACTCACGTTGTACATATTGACAAGATTTGGCCGCTGTACCGGATCATCGAACAATGTGTAGTATTGCTGTACAAATCCTTTGCCGATAGCATCGTATTGTGGGTTCAGCGCCATTGAAACGATTTATAATTAAATTTGTATATCTCCACAACAATCTAAATTCACTTTATAAAGAAAATTCCAGGCTTTTGCCTGCCTTTGTGAATTTCGAGATTTCACACGGGAAAAAATGGCAAACCGTCAGTGATGAGCGGAGTTGACACTACAAAAAAGATTTTTCTGAACGAACTAAAAATATTTGCACATGACATTCTCGGAAGTCGTAACAAATAATAACAACCACAGACTACTCAGAACACTGACTTCTATTATACTAACTAGTATAATAGACGTCAGTGACTCAGAAGAACTACTATAATAACAATCTTTATCTGACTATAAGCATAGAAGTAACCTCACTTTATCTTCAAGGGCGAAATGGTTCCAATGAAGACGAACTGATCACCCGTCTGCGCGACTGCGTACGTCCCCACACCCACAATACATACATAATAACATTGAATTTGTTAATTTCATTCCGGGGGACTGACCTCTAAGTGATCTGTGGCTCTGACCGACGCGGCGCGACTCAGAATAATAACTAAAGCCCGGCGCGAGATTGTCCCATCAATTCTTTGAGTATATTATACATGAATAATGTATAATATACTCAAAGAATAATAATAGAAGCTATGCAATAAGCTATTGCATAGCTTCTATCGCGGGCCTTGAGCGTGGAGACCGAATCCAGAAATTCCGTAACGAAAAAATAACTAACATCCCTCACTCCGACCGGCACAGCGGTGATATTTTATTTTCAACTCTATCACAATCACGTAGAGTGTAAAATTCCATGAGTAAATTTAAACAGAGTGAAGTGTGCTGGGTTGAAAAATTTAATATTTCTCTTTACTTCTGTAATTAGAAATATGCAGTATTTAAAATCTCAAATTTTTACGTACCTAGTCTATTTAATTTAGTATCCGACTCTAATCATTTTTGGCGCTCTATTTAAAATTCTTGAAATTGCTACTATAGCACCACTATAATTTGCTCCCTTTCAACGGACACTTTTTAATACACTGAGATGGTCCTCCCTCAGAATAATTGCTTTAGTTATTATTCTGGGGGTCCTCCTAACTTCTACGCTCCATAGACCCACTTCAAAGTGCTCAAATGAAGTGAATTGAAATAACTGACAATCAAGTGTTTTTTCGTTGCCACCAAAACTCCTTGATAAAGTCTTGGTAAGGTAGCCACTGCTTTACTACGACATAGTACGTAGGAAAAAAAAAAAACGTGTGGCACTCGGAGACTGCCGCGGTAAAGCTATTGCATAGCATTTTTTATCAACTTATGTAATTTGTTTATTTCATTTTTTTTTCTATTGTCCAAATTTCACTCCGGCCCTAACGCCGAAACTCTAAGCAGGCAATTCCAATATTTATAACCTCTTTGAACAGATATTAAAATAAAAACTTTTTAAAAATTCAAACTTAGAATCACGTCATCCTGCCACGGGGACATTCAAATTTTCCGTAGTATTATAATGCTCTTTGATTATAATGCTCTTTGATTCAAATTCTCATCAATTGCGCGCGTTTGACATTTCGATACGTTTCACTGACTGGAACAATTTTTAAATACACGGTAATTTCGACCTTTTGCTGTTTAACATTCAGCTCATATCCTCCTACATATTGTATTCTTACAAGACTGCGATATTTTAAAAAAAGACAACCTAAAATAACACTTAAAACGAGGCTGTATGGGCTTGACCCTTTGCCTTCCCTGTAAGTGAATATTATAAAAAAAGTCACCTTGTCCTTGTTTGTGTGTCAAATTCCCAACTAACCTAAAATCAAAGAGCATTATAATACTACGGAAATAGAGAACCCACTCATTCCTTTTTAATGCCAATCGTCAATTGTCAAATTACGGCACGTTAACAATACGAAACACTAGATGCCACTGGTGACGTTTTATCGCTAAAAAAATCCTGCAGGTGGCACTATAATATCGCACGCCTAGATCAATACTGAATTATCTCGAAGAAATCTGTGAATCGTGTTTTTTATGTAAATCGGCAGAATTTGTCGATTTACACAACACAAAAGACACGATTCACAGATTTTTCGAGATAATTCAGTAATGATCTGGGCGTACGATGTATTGTGTAATGTTTTAGTTTGTAGTGATTGTTAATATACTGCAACATAAGGGTTCTAAAAGTACATATAAAGACGGTAAGCTTAATTCTCTAGAACATTGTTTCACAAATATTTCAATATCTGTCGTTGCAACGTAATGTTTTAGACCCTTATTTAACAGTACATAACAATCACCAATCACTTACTATTGATATCTGATAATAATTATAGGGTGGCTAATTAGTAAAACCTTAATAATCAGAATATGGATTTATTACAATAAGATTTAAGTACGTACTTAAAGTAAGAAGTATTTTACAACACTTATTACAATAACTACATCTAATATTATAAAATTACATTTTGAAATTTAAAATATTTTCGTGTAGACTATTAAAGATTAACAATTTGGTCTCATAATGTAATTATGCAGCTATAAATATTGTATCTAACATAACATTGAATAGATTGTTACTAGCTATAATAATTTATACCTACTAATATTATCAAGAGGAAAGATTTGTATTATTGTATGTGTGTAACGAATAAACTTAAAAACTACTGGACTGATTTTAACAGTTCTTTCACCAATATAAAGCTATATTACATTACATTAGGTATCAGCGAGTAACATGAAGTACTTTTTATCCCGGAAATACTTATTCAACCGGGCGGAGCCGCGAGCAATTATTATATAAAGTAATAAGTAGTAAGTAATATAAATATGCAATTTCTCTCATGGATAATCGTGTTTAATTTTTTTTTTGGCAGATTAACCTGCTTACATAAATATTACATTAAAATTTAAGCTAAAATTAAATCTGATTAATAATAACTAACACATTCCATCTATTTAAAACAAACCGATCTCGATAATTAATCTACAATTAATTATCAAGTGAGAACGTTAAAATAATTGCACTATCTTTTGATCTATTAGATATAAGTATGAACATTATTAAACACTGCAAAAAATTCGCTGAAACTAACGGATTTGGAACACTTTTGTTATACTAAATCTAATTGTAATATACATTTTGATGAGGAGCAAATTTTTATGATTCAGGATACCTCCAAATGGTGGGAATAAGAATAATAAATTCATATTTACTTGTATTGCAACGAAACTATTATTTCATTTATCAGGGTGTTTCACTGTCACCGATTATCACAAATGGATGAACCGTTGTTTACAATAAAAATAGCATATTCCAAAAATATCTAATATCGGCATCTCAAATTCTGCATAATTATTTTAATAGTAATAATGTGTAATAAATATAAGGTTGAATTTGTTAGAGCGTCACTGAAATACTAAATATATTCATCATTAATGCGTCGAGAGTTTAATAGTTGCCTATATTAAAACTAAATTACATAGTACAGTTAACGGCATTTTCCCTTTTCAGGGGTAGGCCGAGGTGTATCACATCCACATTTCGCCATCTATATTAGGTCCCATGTGATAGGGCGCGGATCTATTGCCATTTACAGGACACATTTCCGGACTCCCGGACTGATACCGAGTACAAAAACCCAATACCACTTTATTAGACCTGGGAATCGAACCCGTGACCTCAGCACTGCAGTCGTTCCGAAATACAACTACGCCACCGAGGCAGCCACAAAAACAAAACAACTAACCATAGTAATTCAACTAAATTAATAGAAAATAAGAACAACTCTTTGGAAAGTGGTTATTAGATACGACGTTATAATATAATATATGCAGAGTCATATAAAAAATATTTAAGAGATGTGTGAGTAGTTTGTGCATAAAAAAGAACTTAACTTCTATTAAATATTGCCTCACGATGTAGTATTCTATAAAAAACTACAAAAAACACAACAAATCGAGTACCTACAATACATGCTTGCATAATATTACAAATTGAAAAATAAACGAAGTATAGACGATTTTTAAAGGCCATAAAAATTATATTTGTCTTTATTGACTGAAAAAGTCTTTAAAATGCTATGTCCTCCTATTCAAATTATACTAATTGCCTATTGATATGAAGAACGATATTTTGCGTAGGTAAATCCAATTAATCCATGAAACAAACCACGTGACCTTTAAGTTTTTGACTTAATGAAAAATATATTTAGATCGATTTCACAGTCCCATTGTATTCACAGAAAAAGGAACTACAAAGATTAACAAAAAACAAAAATACATTCTAATGTGCGCTGATTTATAATAATTTGATGTAAAAAATATTTAATGCATCTAACAATTAATTTAACAATAAATTATAAGACAAGATTATAAATCATAATGTTAAGAACTGCTTTAAACAGGTCTATGAAGCTATGGATTAAACATAAAAAGCACAATAGGCATGTGTTACTACTAGTCGTCAATCAAAGTGTATAACAGAGTAGTTTGTAATCTAAAGTAAATATTCACAGAACAAAAGTAGCATTCGAACAATGATCGTATTAAAAGCTTAATAATTTCGGCATTATATACATAATATTACCTTTTTAACTAATTGCATTGATGAAATAATTTAAATACAGTTCGAATTCCAACAGACAATAAATACGAAATTAATTATATTAAATCAAATCAAAAAGATAAAGCGCAGGTAAGTTATACAAAAAAGGCGCTTGCAATATAAATATAAAAAAAGAATTACAGGGTATTAAATAAAAAACAAACCAACTGAAAAATGGTAATAGCGAATCGGATCAAAATCATCCACTTCAATTTTTTTTTGTGGAGTTATGTTGAGTCCTCTTTAGGTATCACTAAATTAAGTTATTGCAACGAATCTATTGGGTCTACAGTAATCATACTTTTAAGACCTTTATACTATAAGTACCTATATTAGAATAAGATATTCTGCTACAAGCCTAACATGATTTGGATGGTTAATTTTCATGATTACAGGTAGTGTCTTCAAAACACAGGTTATACAAAAAATCTGTGATTTTAGAAGTTATACTTCTTTAGGCGCGTTATGAAAAGATGATGAGAGTAAATTTTAAGATGCGCGCGCATCATGTAATACATTTAGACTAATAGTAACACAAAAGTCACAGGTTGGGAGCGCGCATCACTGTAATTTAGTTTTAATACTATTAACAGACTTAAATAAAGGAGGTTCTTAATATCCTCACGTTATTCTATAAGGAACTTTACCTTAGAGGATAGAGTAGGGCTTCTAGTGTGGCGGGTCTACTGTACTGTGCACCTGACAAGCCCACACCCCTTTCACCCCCTGAAAAACCAAACCACATTTGACCCTTATTGACCCCCCAACCCAAATTGATCCCCCTTGCCTATCAAACACATTTTTAACCCCCTTGACCCTAACCTAATTTGACCCCTCTTGACTCCGCAAACACATTTCAACCCCCTTGACCCCCAATATAAATAGACCACCCACACCCATTTTCGACCCTTAACCCCCTAATATAACATAATTAATACTAAATACTATTATTAAATTATTTAATGATGACAAAGAAGTATAACTTCTCACACGCGTACATAAGTACACGCACCCTTTTCTTTTTCTCTCTTAGAGCCGTTTGAATTTCCTCTTTTACGTAACCTACAGATTTCACTGCGTAACTTCTTTATATTTTTTTGGAATAAACCTGAGTGTTGTGAACTGCGTTTCATCTGAGTCTGCTCGTGAGACTATATGAGTGTTCTTTATTTATTTCAGCCCCATCTGAAAAAATAAAAATAGTTATGAGAAAATAAAACTAACAACATACATACATACATGCATATACACTCACGCCTGTTATCCCCGAAGGGGTAGGCAGAGGCGCAACTAGTGCACCCACTTCTCGCCGTTATTCCGTCCCATGATGTGATAGGGGGCGAGCCTATCGCCATATCGGTAACAAATTCCAGACTCCGAGCTGATACTGAATAGAAAAACTCAATATCACTTTGCCCGACCCGGGGATCGAACCCGAGACCTAAGCATTGCAGTCGTACCATAATACAACTACGCCACCGAGGCAGTCAGATAATTTATTTTATTTGTTAAAACTAACAAATAACATAAATTATCTGGACTTTACGTACAATATACAGTGTGACTGGTAATATGACTTATTCCCGTTAAGAACATGTAGATTCGGTCAAAAGCAATCGATTTTGCTTCATGAAGCCCTATCGGGAATTCAATACTTTTCGAGCAATTCAAGATTTATTGAATTTTAATTATTTGAATTTTAAGATATACCTACATATGCATATACACTGACGGACCCATAAACTGCATCAATGTTGAAGACGCCTTTGAAATAAACATTTTAACCAAGAATCCAACTTTTTCTACAAATTTAAATTGAAACCTATAGTTTGGTTCGTTAACTTCATAACAGCATAGTATGAACAAGTATGAAGTATCATATTATTATCCTTAAGTGTGTGTTTGTATAATGGAAAGGACCAATTATTTTTTTTAACAAAAACGATAAATGTAACAAAATTTGGTTCTGGTTGGTTTGTTAAAAATTGGTATTTAAATAAAAAAAAATTGAAGCACAGGTTTTTTTTCTTTTAATAAGGTGTATTGCTTCCACGTGCATTAATTACAGATTCTAATCGGTTCTGCATATATCTGATTAGGGTCATTAAACGGTCTTACGGGATATTGTTCCATTCTTGTGAAATCGCTGTTCTTAGTGCTGCCACTGTTGTGGGCACAGGATTTTTCGCGTATACCGCTTTTTATAGTGTCCCATTTTGTGGGACATTACAGCTGTATTAATATGTTATATGTAAATATCAGTCATTTTAAGACATAACGTAGTAACCCATAATATGTGACATAACATTAATGTCTCAGAGTGACGAGAGCAGTGTAATACCTCGCAGTGATTCGTAATTCAAAGTTTCGGTGGTTTGTGTAGTTGTGTTATTTACCAACAGGCAACCAGCTTGGACATTTTGTCATTTATATGAATAAAAAGTATAATAAGTAATGAAATATTATACGTACTTACAATATTAGCGACCGGATGGTTAATCGAGCTTGAGGCATCCTCAGACACCGAGCAAGTGTTTTCAAATTGTTCTGGAACGCAATTAAATTTTTATTTAGGGTGCATATTGCCTATGTCGTTTTATTGTTCAAGCTTACTCTATACCAAGTATTTGTGAGTCTATGGAGAATAGACACACGTACAAAAAGTCGTATATTCAAATTAAAATCATTTATTCAGTAATTAGGCCTCTAAGGGCACATTTACACGTCTTTTTGAAAATAAAAATTAAATAAACTAAATGATTCTACCAGTGCTTCGGAAAAGCCCACTGACCTGAGAAGAAGCACCAAGAAACTCAGCGTAGGTCTTTCATATATTTTTTAAAGTATATGTACAGGGTGTCCAGTATTTAATAGATAACCTTGAAATGTCTTATAGTAGAACTTATTGCCGTTTAGAAAAAAATACGAAATAAAATATATTATGAGTAGTACCTGAGATATGAACTTTTCTAAAAAAAGTCGCAATTTTTTTGACTTATTTTACTTTCTTGTACACTACGACCAGAAATGAAGGAAATCCATAGTTTTTTTGTTATTTTATTATTATACACTAACTAGGCTAATAGAGAGATCCTACTATCCTACTAATTTTATAAAGGCGAAAGTTTGTAAGAATGTATGGATGTTTGTTCCTCTTTCACGCAAAAACTACTGAACGGATTTCGATGAAATTTGGCACACGGGTAGGTCATGTCCTGGATTAACACATAGGCTACTTCTTATTCCGCCGGGAAAATATAAACCGGGACTTTTATCCCGGAAAAACTTTTTAAGGCGGGCGGAGCCGCGGGCAAAAGCTAGTAGTCAATAGTCTGACTAGTTATTGCACTTTTAAAAAAAACATGCAAGTACAAAATTGTAATCGCAATTGTATTACGGCATAGCTGCGATGGTCTTGGGTTCGCTCTCCAGGTCGGGAAAAGTGATATTGAGTTTTAAATTAAGTATCAGCTCGAAGTCTGGAACTTGTGCCCGATATGGCGATAGGATCGCCCCTATCATATCATGGGATGGAATACACTCAGCAAAAAGTGGGTACATTAGTTGCGCCTCTGCCTTCGGGGATAAAAGGCGTGAGTATGTGTGTGCGTCATAATTGTTTTCACCTAAAAACTTCCAAATCAATCACAAAATATTAACCTTACCCATCATAAGTACATAATAATATGGAAAAATTGCTTACCTAAATCCAATGTTGGGACTTCGTTTTTGTAAGGCGTCTACTGGGTAATATATACTTAGGCTCAAAGTGTCTGTAGCGTAATCGAACATTTTTTAAATATATTATTCTCCTTTTCAACGCATTTCCACCAAGAACTTTTGCCCACTGCATATACCCGTCATTTTGATGACTTTCCGATCTAAAAGTAAGCGCACTGAGAAAGTGGTAAAGCGCACCTGGAAAACAAAATGATATAAGTACACTTATTATGTATCTGAAAAATAATATAATAAAACTTGCCATTATATATTATCTAAGTACTATTACACTGATGAGTGTTGGAAACTAGCCATCTCTTCTAAAAACATACATCACCCTATTTATCCCCAAAGCGATAGGCAGGGTTGCAGAGGTGCTCTCGCTGCCAGCCGTGGTGTCCGCCATGGTCGGCGGCTGGAGGTCATGGCGAAGAAGGCCACCGCGGGTTTTGGTTGGTATACCGGTGTAGGGTGTACATAGTGTTAGGGACTCGGTCCAATGCTCGCTCGGATGAAGATATACTCCCGAGTGTCGACATTGGACCGTAAGACTGTGTGAAACCAACATAACCATTCCACTCACCCCCCAGTGGTGGTAGCGATAAAGCGTTTTTCCCCGCGATAAAAAAAAAAAAAAAAAAAAGGGTTGCAGAGGTGCAACCAGAACACTCACTTTAATACCGTGTGTGTTCCATCTTATGGTGTAATAGTAGGCGAGCCTATGGCTACCTCGGGTACAAATTCCCGACTCCGGGCTGACAGTAGAAAAACTCAATATCACTTTGCCCGACCCGGGATTCGAACCCAGGATCTGAAAGCAGTGGTCGATACTGACATGCTATACAACTACGCCAACAAGGCAATCCACTACTCGACAAGGCACAGTCACCCTTGTACACCACACTGAACTAGAGTGGGTGGGCAGACTTAACATATACTCCGCGCCAGATAACGTAACATTAAAGCACATTGACCTTTATTCAATTAATGAGGTATGACAAACCTTTGGCACAGTTAAAATATAATTATTTATAAACACATTTCAAAAAGAACGTTACAATTGACAGCTAAGCCAAGGAAATAAAAGTCGGTTAAAAAACTAAATATTAATACTGCCGTGATAAGCAACGTTCTGGCTGAATACTTCATAACTGGATTAATAATAACCGAGAACATGTGTCACACTACAAAATACCACACAATACCTAAACTAGACAGCAATAAGGTTCAATTTTTACTGGGCGACATTGACTGGTCCCTGGCGCTCACCTACGATGATCCTAATGTTATATTAGAAATTAAGTCAATTTAATTCAGTATATGATAAATGTAAGTATAATGGTAATATAAACATAAATAAACGAAGGTCATTTAAATGGGTTCATAACAGAATGGTATATTTGTGTGACAAGAAGAATCAATTACTCAAAATCTGGACAGTGACTAAGTTTTGGCGAAAGTATTCGTTATTCATTGATGATTTTTGGCACAATGTTAGCAGAGGCATAGACGAATATGTGGTTTTATTTAGTAACGCAATGTAAAAATGACCCTGTATATACATGTATGTATATACATATAGAAGCAATGTCAAAATTATTTGTACCTCTTGTGATAAACCTTTTCTAAATGAGATAACATATACAAACAAACCTGAGCTAACCATGAAACTCAATAAGGCTAAGAATGATACTATTATGACCATAATTAAACACATGAATGATAAAAAAGTCCAGGTTTTCATGGTATTCGTCCTTGTGATATTAAGAAGTATGCAGAAATTCCTGTTATTACACATCTAATAAACTCGTTGCTAAGGGTAGTTAACCAGATGAGTATTGGGAGATTTTCCGGCATAAAAGTACCGCTTTGTATTTCCCCGGGATAAATTATACATACAAAACTTCTTCTTGAATCACTCTATCTATTAAAAAAAAAACCGCATCAAAATCCGTTGCGTAGTTTTAAAGATCTAACCATACTTACGCACAGACAGCGGGAAGCGACTTTGTTTTATACTATGTAGTGATGAAAAATAACTTTTTTCAATTCTAACATTGGATCCGTCTTTTGTACCTACAGGCCTGCCCAGATATCGATTTTGAGGTCGATTGGCCTTAAAACAAAGAAGTACAAAATGGCGACCACTTTTCTTAAGTCTAACATTAGACCTGACTTTTACCATCAATGGCATGCCCAGTATCGATTTTGAGGTCAATTCGCCTAAACACAAAGAAATTAAAAATGGCGGACACTTTTTTCAATTCTAACATTGGATCCGTCTTTTGTATTTAAAGGCCTGCCCAGATATCGATTTTGAGGTCGATTGGCCTTAAAACTAAGAAATTCAAAATGGCGGCCACTTTTTTTGAATTCTAACATTCGATCCATCTTTGTACCTAAAGGCCTGCCCAGATATCAATTTTGAGGTCGATTGGCCTTAAAACAAAGAAGTTCAAAATGGCGGCCACTTTTTTCAATTCTAACATTGGATCCGTCTTTTGTACCTACAAGCCTGCCCAGATACCGATTTTGAGGTCGATTGGCCTTAAAACAAAGAAATTCAAAATGGCGGCCACTTTTTTTAATTCTAACATTGGATCCGTCTTTTGTACCTACAAGCCTGCCCAGATACCGATTTTGAGGTCGATTGGCCTTAAAACAAAGAAATTCAAAATGGCGGCCACTTTTTTTAATTCTAACATTGGATCCGTCTTCAGTACCTAAAGGCCTGCCCAGATATCGATTTTGAGGTCGATTGGCCTTAAAACAAAGAAATTCAAAATGGCGGCCGCTTTTCTCAATTCTAAATTTAGATTTGCATCCAATGGAAACCCAAAAATAAGCTAAAAAGAAACAACCTGTAGATGTTCAGTTTTCATACATTTTGCAGAAATCGGCCCGAGCGTGGATCCACGCTCCCGGCAGAGTTTGAACACTTTTTTTGAGCGTGGATCCACGCTCCCGGCACGCGAGGGCTTCATAAAATTATAGAAAGATGCTTAGGAAATTAAATTAGTAAATATTTGATCAATAATAACATTATCCATGACCATCAACATGGATTTCGGAAGAATAAAAATATATCACAATTATTCTGCAAATTTACAAATGAAGTTCATACACACTTGAATAACAAAAAAGATGTGATTGCTTTATTCAATGATTTTAGTAAAGCCTGCGACGACACCCTAAGATACCCTATATATAAAAATCTCACGTGGTATATAAGGCGCTCTCTTAGATTTATCGAAAACTATCACCTTAACTGCCAAACTACAGTAAAAATCAATAATAATAATATCAAAACTTACGAGAGACATATTACATTACTAGAAAAAATGGTTTCACTCACATATTCTTGGTCAGAATCGCTGACCAGTTTCGACCTATTAAGTAGGTCATCTTCATAGGCGAGTGCTGAGAGGACGTCGCGTCGCGGAGGCCTCTTGATCACTGCCAAACGGATTCCGAAGATGTCGCAGCTGCTAGACATCATCATCAGAGAAAGTTAATAATGCTTATAGCAATTTCGTTCTCACTGAAGAAGGTACGGCTAATAATTTCACCAATTGAATATCTACTGTATAGTCACGACATGTGCAACATATTTAGTGAGGGTTTTGTATACCAATTTGCTGATGACACTTGTCTGGTTGTTGCTGACAAAATATTCTTATTGCCCAAAATGCTATGCAAATGAATTTTAAGCCCTCGCGTGCCGGGAGCGTGGACCCACGCTCAAAAAAAGTGTTCAAACTCTGCTGGGAGCGTGGATCCACGCTCGGGCAGATTTCTGCAAAATGTATGAAAACTGAACATCTACAGGTTGTTTCTTTTTAGCTTATTTTTGGGTTTCCATTGTATGCAAATCTTAATTATATATTAGAATTGAAAAAAGTGGCTGCCATTTTAAATTTCTTTTTTTTAAGGCCAATCGACCTCAAAATCGATATCTGGGCAAGCCTTTAGGTACAAAAGACGGATCCAATGTTAGAATTGAAAAAAGTGGCCGCCATTTTGAATTTCTTTGTTTTAAGGCCAATCGACCTCAAAATTGATATCTGGGCAGGCCTGTAGGTACAAAAGACGGATCGAATGTTAGAATTGAAAAAAGTGGCCGCCATTTTGAACTTCTTTGTTTTAAGGCCAATCGACCCCAAAATCGATATCTGGGCAGGCCTGTAGGTACAAAAGACGGATCGAATGTTAGAATTGAAAAAAGTGGCCGCCATTTTGAACTTCTTTGTTTTAAGGCCAATCGACCCCAAAATCGATATCTAGGCAAGCCTTTAGGTACTGAAGGCGGATCCAATGTTAGAATTGAAAAAGTGGCCACTTTTTTCGTCTCAGATTTTGGGGTCGATTGGCTTTAAAACAAAGAAGTTCAAAATGGCGGCCACTTTTTTCAATTCTGACATTGGATCCGTTTTTTGTACCTGCAGGCCTGCTCAGATATCGATTTTGAGGTCGATTGGCCTTAAAACAAAGAAATTCAAAATGGCGGCCACTTTTTTCAATTCTAACATTGGATCCGTCTTCAGTACCTAAAGGCTTGCCTAGATATCGATTTTGGGGTCGATTGGCTTTAAAACAAAGAAGTTCAAAATGGCAGCCACTTTTTTCAACTCTAACTTTCGATCTGTCTTTTGTACCTACAGGCCTCCCCAGATATCGATTTTGAGGTCGATTGGCCTTAAAACAAAGAAATTCAAAATGGCGGCCACTTTTTTCAATTCTGTCATTAGATCCGTCTTTTGTACCTAAAGGCCTGCCCAGATATCGATTTTGAGGTCGATTGGCCTTAAAACAAAGAAATTCAAGATGGCGGCCATTTCTTTCCATTCTGACATTGGATCCATCTTTTGTGCCTAAAGGCCTGCCCAGATATCGATTTTGAGGTCGATGGGCCTTAAAACAAAGAAATTCAAAATGGCGCCCACTTTTTTCAATTCTAACATTCGATCCGTCTTTTGTACCTACAGGCCTGCCCAGATATCGATTTTGAGCTCGATTGGCCTTAAAACAAAGAAATTCAAAATGGCGGCCATTTGTCTCAATTCAAGCATTGGATCCGTCTTTTGTAACCAAAGATATACCCAGATTTCGATTTTGAGGTCAATCGGCCTCAAAACAAAGAAATTCAAAATGGTGGCCGTCTATGCCAAATCTTACAATGTTTCTGAATATTTTAGTGACCATTGATCCTCAATAAATAAGTAAATAAATAATTTAAAAAAAAAGGTCTATAAGAATTTTATGGTGTATAAATTAGAATATCCTATACATTGAAAATCCGATTTTTTCGAATGTATGGGCGGCACGCACGCGTCTTTTACGCAAACCGAGCCCGGCATTCCAGGGGTTAATACTCTATGCAAGTGGGCACATGATGTGGGCCTAACTATTAATTAGTAGTTTTAGACCGCGGCTCTGCCCGCGTTTCGATTTTCCAGGATAAAAGACGCGCTTTTTATTGTCCCGGGATAAACTGCAGCCTATGTATTAATCCAGAACAATATCTACCCGTGTGCCAAATTTCATAGCAATCCGTTCAGCAGTTTTTGCGTGAAAGAGTAACATCCATACATCCATACATACTTACAAACTTTCGCCTTTATAATATTAGTAGAATTCAAAATTTATTCACATCCACTCACCACACCTTAAATCAGAATTTTGCCAACTATCCAGGCTCATACCCACCAATGCATCCACCATCAAAGTAATTAATACTTATAATTGTAAACTAAACTGGAGACCATACATTGAATATGTATGTAATAGATTAAGATCCATTGTAGCTTAACTATCCCTACTTAAATGAAAATTACCTTTTAGCACACTGAGAATGTTGTATAATGTGTTGGCTGACTCTGTCATAAGCTATGGTCTCAGTAGTTATGTTAGAACATACAAGACTTATATAGACGAGATTTATAGATTACAAGTAACACTTTTAAAAACAATTGTACCCTTAAATATTAAACGCAAGTGTAGTAAATGTAACTCTGAATAATTTAAATACTTTAGAATTGTAGACATATAATAAAATAAAAATGTTTATAATATGTAGGCTATGATAACTTGCTTAAAACCTAGAACAAGAAATACCTCTAATTTGCGCAACCTATCGTATTTTTCCTAAATATACATTACCTCCATGTACTAAAAATTATGGAAAACGTACCGACGGATATATGTTACCATCACTTTTAAATGAGTTAAATAATGAAATACATGACAAACTGTTCATTAAACCGAATAAATGTAAAGTGATTCTTAAACCTTTCGATGGGATCAAATGTGTAGCTCTAGTGTTATAAATTAGTTTGTGCGTGTAATTGTGTATCTATAAGCGAGTCAATTTGTAACCGCGATACAATATAAACCATCTTAGGTTTTCTTTCACTGATATTCCTTTGGTACCTACACTTTCGTTTTGTTTTATTTTCGATAACTGTTAGTGAATATTTGAAATAAGACTTACCGTCCACAGCACAGCGAAAATAACTTTCGCCATTTTACAAACACGCGTGCAATACGACATCCGTGTATCCGTAAAACAATCAAATCGAAACCAAGTCCGAGCCAGGGGTCAAACTTTCCGGAGTATTATAATGCTCTTTGGGTCAAACAAAATTACAAGATCACACAATATACAAACGGCCACAAATCGCAAATAGAAATTGAAAACATGGCCACCGGATGACGGATCACGAAAATAAGGCTGTGTTACCACTTCACTTAAAATAATATTCCCCACGAAAAATATATAATTTAGTTACTAAGAAACATAACTTAAATTTTAAAATTCTGTAATTATATTTCAGTATATAATTTATGTAGAAAATAGTTTAATTATAAAATATAATCATGTATGTGTCACATGTCAAGTGGTATAAAATAATAAAATTACACACTTTTGTGCCATTCATAAAAATGTGGCAAACTTATTAAACATACTTCAAACATCGTGACATTTGACTTCATACATATCGTTCAGAAATTGGGTTCAGTTCAGTTTTAATATGATTTTTGTAGATTTCTAGACTTCGTTACAGTCTTTTTGGATCTAACTAGAAATCTAGCACCGCCCATCTTCTAATATATAAAACAAAATGAGAACGAACGAAGGAACGAGTGAACGAAGGTACGAAATCACAGAGTGACACCCCCCTGCCTAAAATTGTGTTTAGAAAATAAAACGATACATTTACTTATTAAAACTTATCTTGATAAAAATGTCTCTGGCGGACGAGCTTTTAGCTGATCTAGAAGAGAATGATGACGGTGAGCTTGAGGCTGCCATCGAAAGCAAAACTGGTGACACTCATGAATTTGCGGTACCATATCCAGTAGTTCCTAAAGAAGAAGAAATAAAAAATGTTTCTATTAGAGAATTGGCAAAATTGAGATATTCAGACCGCCTTCAACGAGTAAGTGTTTTTTTATTATGTTTCTTTTTCTCCGGCTGGTACTAGTGATAGAAAATTATTACTACCCACATATTGCTAGTTGTTTTATAATTAATCGTTGCTTCTTTTTGTCAATTTACAATTACTGTATTACATAATTCATCAGGAATTAAAATGTTAGTAAAGGTGTAGGTGTTAGAAACTTCGGCATTCTGTGTTTTTCATTTCCTGAGAATGTAGACTATGACCATTTTACAGTTTACCAGAGGCAATTATTATTATCAAGCCCTGCTTATTATATAGATGTATGGGGAAACCATATATATACAATATAACCATATGCATATGGATGCCGGCGTCCATCGCAGGGCTTCACGAGTTAAGCAGTGATAGCCTAGTTGGGAGTGGGACGGACTTCTGAGACTGATGTCACTAAAACTGCGTCCTTTTTTAAATAATTCACTGTAAATCTATACTAATATCATCGTGAAGTGTTTGTTTGTTTGGTTGAACATGCTAATCTCTGGTACTACTGAAGTGATTTTGAATTCATTCACTAATATGAAACTGCGTTATTCCTATGAGCTATAGCACACAGGATAAAAACTAGCCTATAGGCTATTTTTTATCTCTGGAAAATATTTTTATCCCAGAAGAAGTTATTCATGCGGGTGGGGCCGTGGGTATTACCTAGGCAATACATAAACTGAATGACATTAAAACATTATAGGTCTTTATAATATAATCTTCAATGCTAGATTGTGTAAATTTAATTAAAATGAATTTAAATTGCACAGATATGATTTATTTTGCAGGTAATTACTGGGATTAGTCAGAATGTTGGTAACAACAGGAATAAAATTGAAGTGGCTGGTTTGATGGAGTCAGATCCTGAATATCAGTTGATTGTGGAAGCTAACAATATAGCCGTCGAAATTGATGGAGAAATTGGTAGGTGTTTTTATCTTTGTAATACTTACGCAAACACACCCCTTATCCCCAAAGGGGTAGGCAGAGGTGCAACTAGTGCACCCACTTTTCACCAAGCGATAAAGTATATAAATGTATGTGAAAAGTGTAATGACTCGCTAGAAACGATAGAATTTCTGCCCGAAGATACCTAGCTAAAAGGAGTGAAATATATATTTCAAAAATAACTAGGGACATACTTACTCAATGCGGCTTGGCTATTGAAATTGGCATAGTAGTGCTACCAACCTCTCTTAAGCATATGAGAAACCTAGTAGAATATTGTTCAGTAATTTAAATTAATTATAAGTCTTTTACTTTTATTGTGATAGGTAAATCATAAATAGAAACAAACCATTATTTTTCAGCTATTATCCACAGATTTGTTCGGGACAAATATCAAAAACGGTTTCCAGAGTTAGAATCTTTGATCATCACCCCTCTAGAGTACATACGCACTGTAAAAGAGCTTGGCAATGACTTGGACAGAGCAAAGAACAATGAAATACTGCAGAGTTTCCTTACGCAGGCTACTATTATGATTGTGTCAGTCACAGCATCTACTACACAAGGGTAAATATGTACTTTTGTTTATTTTTAGTAAAAAAAAATCAATGGATCATGAAAATGTTACTACATATTTTCTCAGGTGGTATCTGTAAAGTTTTATTCTCGTGAAATATTTAAAAGGCATAATAATTAAAAATGCATATGCATACTCATGAGTCATGCCTTTTATCCCCAAAGGGGTAGGCAGAGGCGCAATTAGTGCACCCACTTTTCGCTGTGCGTATTCCGTCTCGTGATGTGAAGGGGCGAGCCTATCGCCATACCAGGCATAAATTCTAGACTCCGACCTGATACTGATTAGAAAAAGCCAATATTACTTTGCCCGATCCAGGGATCTAACCTGAGACCTCAGCATCACAATCGTATCGTAATGCAACTCCGCTACTAAGGTAAGCAATAATTAAATAGTGTTAGTATAATAATGTATCTTTTCAAATTCGTTGTTTTAGAAAATTGTTGTCCGAAAATGAATTGGCTGAAATTAATGAAGCATGTGACATGGCTTCTGAATTGAACAACTTCAAATCTCAAATATACGAGTATGTTGAAAGCAGAATGACGTTCATTGCACCAAATATAACTGCAATAGTGGGTAAGTTATCACTTTATATTTGTACACAAATAAGTAAAAAAGTGGACGATAGCCTAGTTGGGAATGGAACGGTCTGCCGAGACAATGTCCAGAGGTTCGAAACCCAAGGCACACACCTCTGACTTTTCGAAGTTACGTGTGTATTGTTTATCAATTATCGTTCGCTTTAACGGTAAAGGAAAACATCGTAAGGAAACCTGCATACCTAAGAAGTTCCTCATAAAGAATTTCAAAGGTATGTGAAGTCTACCAACCCGCACTAGGCCAGCGTGGTGGACTAAGGCCTAAACCTCCTCAGTAGAGGAGGCCCATGCTCAGCAGTGGGCAGTATAATAATACAAGGCTGGTTGTATTATTATTAAGTGAACAGTAGGCATACTTGTTGCATGTCTGACTTATATCCTGACAAAATATGTTCATCATACAACAATGTTTGATTAACATTATCTCTATAATGACTTCTTCTATTTACGCGAATGTTAGACATTAAAATAAAACTACTTTGCGGATTGTATCGCGGTTTTTTAATTTACATTTTTTATACAATTCAATTATATTTTTTATATTATTTATTTATACAATTTAAAAAAAAAAATATTGTTAAAAAATGAAGGTAGATATTGTAACATTAACTTTTCGGACCACCAACACCTCAGTCCGCCCCGTGACCACGAAGTGCTGAAAAGCCTGCGAAACGTCGGGAGAAATTATTAATTAAAAAACCCCGACAAAATCCGCAAAATAGTTTTATTTTAACATTATCTCTTATCAGGTGCATCTACAGCGGCCAAAATTCTTGGTGTGGCTGGAGGTTTGTCAAAGCTGTCGAAAATGCCGGCATGCAATGTATTACCACTCGGTCAGCAGAAGAAAACCTTGTCTGGATTCTCGCAAGCGGCAGCGCTACCCCACACTGGCTTTATTTATTTCTCACAGATTGTACAAGACACTCCACCGGTAATATACATTTTTGTGTTTTCAATGAGGTATATTAGTATTCGGTTATGACTTATGACAGAAGTATGAATTAATTATTATGGTCTTTAAATAATAGTAAGAAAAGGAAAGAGTATCAGATTTTGTCGCACTGTATTTCTGTGCCGTATTGGAAGAATTATATGAGAAGCATATCAGATTAATTGAGGCAAATCAACTGAGCAATTTTGATATTGGTCAATTAAAATAAAACCAAACAAATAAATTTTATAAAGATTTTTGTGTTTTGCTTTAGGAATTAAGATATAAAGCAGCAAAATTGGTGTCTACGAAGTTAACATTAGCCGCTCGTGTGGATGCCTGCCATGAAAGTTCAGACGGTCACATAGGACGACAACTACGTGAGAACATTGAAAAGAAATTGGATAAACTACAGGTAATTTAAGAAAGAGACTTTCTTAGTTTCTCACTAGTTTAAAAAAAGTCACTTGTCACATTTTTTTTGTGTGATATTTTCAATTTCAGTGTATTTCATTGCAGATATCTGTGTGCTTAGTATGTGGTTAAAAAAAGCGACACGACTTCGTTTCGTGTTATGGTGATTGTATCGAAATTAAACGACATCTACTTTTGAGTTGCGTTTTTTGGAGACATTTCTAAAGGGGCTGTATTGATTATTTGTTGAAGTAAACTAATTTTCTTGAATTTATTACGTCTTGCTCAATTTATTTAACTCATCCGCATACATATCCAGACGAGCGGTCATATTAAACCCCCACTGGTCGCGCACTTGACGACACAAATTCAGATCCATTTCGGCAATCAGAAGACCATCCTTGACTCTCGATAGTCCAGGGGTTCTGCAGCCATTTGGTGCTGTTACGTAACTCGAACCATAGTAGCTTCTCAATAGCTGACCAACATCTTTTGTTTTAAACGTTTCTTCACCAACCCTATTAATGCTGCATGTGAAATAGCCATTCGCTATAGCGGCAGTTCGAGCTTCTGTACCCCAGAAAGATTCGCCGAATTCAGAAATGGTTGCTGAAGGGTTAAACACGATTTGTGCTCCGTTCAAATTAAACATGAGCCAATTCAGCGCTTGGTGCCGACCGTAGCAAATGTTGACGGCAATTTTACCATATTTCGTATCGAACACAGCATGGCCTAAGTTGCCCGGGGAGTAGTATGATGTCTCGCTAAAGCTTCCGACGCTGGGCAAATGGTTCTTGCGGTGTTTGCCCATAAAATTGCCCGTATGGTCAATCACAACAGCAGTATTCCACCAAACACCGTTTTCGTCTACCTCCAAAATTGGGGACACTATTACCATTTCGTATTTTCTTGCGAATTATTTGAGGAACTCTACGCTCGGACCGTTTGTTGGCGATTCGGCGAATTCGGACCATTCTGTTTTCTCCCTGGTGCATAGGAAGAAAGGCATGGACCATGTCTCTTGAAAGCAAAGTATTTGAACGCCTTCTGATGCGGCGACGTCAATAATCTCCTCTACTTTGTTGAAGATGGCTTGTCGTTGTTCGTTTATCGGTTTGTTGGTGGGTAGAACTATGGAATGTTGAACTAATCCGACTTTAACAATCTTCGCTGGTCTAGTCTCCTTCACTGCAGTAAAGCGGTACGCAGCCACTTCGAAATTGTTCTTCAAACTTGAATCTACTGTGGATTCTTTCAATTTAATTTCACAATGATCCTCACGTCCATAATGTATTTTATTAAAATGTTTCAATTGATCTGGGTTTAAATTCCGTTTGACGATTTCGTCGAGAGAGTCTCCTGACCCGGCGGACATTTTGCAGATAAATGCGCGGGAACACACTTATCGTAAACAGATTGCGTTATAATATCGTTTATTTAACAGAGGTTATACATTGACATTCATAATTTGCCTTTTATCTGTGATGACACCATTTATTAATATACATAAAAGTCTACATCTATAACTAGGGGATTGATTATAATTCAATTTATAATCAATCCCCATACGACTGCAATGCTGAGGGACTGCCTCGGTGGCGTAGTTGTATTATGGTACGACTGCAATGCTGAGGTCTCCGGTTCGATCCCCGGGTCGGGCAAAATGATATTTTTCTATTCAGTATCAGCTCGGAGTCTGGAATTTGTGCCCGATATGGCGATGGGCTCGCCCCCTATCACATTATGGGACGGAATAATGGCGAAAAGTGGGTGCACTAGTTGCGCCTCTGCCTACCCCTTCGGGGATAAAAGGCGTGAGTGTATATATATGTATATGTATAATTCAATTTATATAATACTAGACTAGACTTCTGCTCGCGGCTCCGCCCGCGTGAAAAAGATTTTCCAGGATAAAAATATTTTCCCGGACAAAAAGTAGCCTAGCACTCAGGAGTAATGTAGCTTCCCATTAGTGAAAGAATTTTCAAAATCGGTCCAGCAGTTTTTGAGTTTATCCATTACAAACAAATAATCAAATCTTTCCTCTTTATAATATTAGTATAGATGTAAATAATTTATTCAATATAAACTCTTATTCTTGTTGAAAAAATTATGTGGTCACTATTCATTTATATTTTGTATGCGGAAAAGTTGAAGGTTAGTGAATACTCATGTTGATCAATGCAAACCAGATTCACTATATGTAAAGTCAACAACATAATTAGCTGAACAAATTCAAAATTTCAAATTACCTATATATTTTTGTACATACATATACATATACACTCACGCCTGTTATCCCCGAAGGGGTAGGCAGAGGCGCATCTAGTGCACCCACTTTTCGCCATTATTCCGTCCCATGATGTGATAGGGGGCGAGCCTATCGCCATATCGGGCACAAATTCCAGACTCCGAGCTGATACTGAATAGAAAAACTCAATATCACTTTGCCCGACCCGGGGATCGAACCCGAGACCTCAGCTTTGCAGTCGTACTGTAATACAACTACGCCACCGAGGCAGTCCTACATACTTTTGTGTTCTTACTTATTTCTTTTCTCTTCACAAAAATAAAATAAAAGAGATTTAATTTACCTCAAACGAAGAAAAATAATGTTTTAGTTTAACTTAACGCGTATATAGGCGATTTGAAATTTTGATTCTGTACAGATACTTATGCTGCTGACTGTACATGTTGGATAATAATTAATACCATGGTGTACTTGTAGATACCCGTATAGAACTATAGTAGAAGTATCCCAATATTTAACATGCGTAAATACAGCGGACAAATAGAGTCAGATAATGTACAGTCAGCTACATAAGTAGCTGAACAAATAAAAATTTGAAATCGCCGTTAATAATATGTGTTTAATTTAATTTAAATATATTTTTCTTTGTGACATTTAAAGTAAATTTCTTTCGTTGTATTTTTGTAAACCGAAAATGAAATTTGGTAAGAATACAAAAGTGTATAGGCGATTTGAAGTTTTGAATTTGTTTAGCTACTTATGTAGCCGACTGTACTTATCTAACGTTATATCATAAGAAACACTTATTTGAAAACAGTATTTGTTACTGGTAGGATACATATAGCATCGTACCGCATTGCGACCACGGTACCTTTGAAACCCGCCATACTGGTGGTAGGTCTCTAATATGTAA
Source organism: Lapara coniferarum (assembly GCA_949316025.1). Classification (NCBI taxonomy): domain Eukaryota; kingdom Metazoa; phylum Arthropoda; class Insecta; order Lepidoptera; family Sphingidae; genus Lapara; species Lapara coniferarum. Next base: position 39,102,480 of record OX438919.1, on the reverse strand, counting down.
GAGTCCGTCTGGGTAGATACCACTGCAATGTCTATATCTACCGCCAAGCAGCAGTGTGCATGCACTGTTGTGTTTCGGTTTGAAGGACATTGTAGCCAGTGTTACTACTGTACATAATGAAACTTAACATCTTATATCTCAGAATGAAGAGTGGAATGCCACACAGTAGTTTGTAACTCAAGGTGCTGGATGGTGTTGCTACTGTTTATGGGTGGTCGTATCGCTTACCATCAGGCAAACGGCATGCTCGTCTCGTCATTCAATGCCATAAAAAAAACTACTCTATTCTTCTATTTGATTAACTTCGTTGCGCGTTAAGACTTAAGACTAATTAGTGCTCCCAGAGACTCGCCGAGTTTCACCGCTTGGTGTCATAAAATGCGTGCCACTGTCGATCCTGGGTTACAGGAGTTGCAGTGGTGGGTGTGAGGGCGGGATAGTCTCGTATCTGGACCTCTCTCCGCCTACTATCAATCGCAGTGGGATATTTTAATGTGCAACAAATAAAAAAAACATTAAAGACTGAAGTCAGAAAGGAGGACTGGAGGGTCCTATCCAAGATAGTCGTCCATCAACTACAAGTTAAACATATCGAGTAGCCATTAACGTTACAAGCCAGATCATGTAAATCCAGTACTTAGGTACGATAACAGGCTACCTAATGTTAATATTTAGTAATTTAAGTACACATTAGAATTTCAAACAGCGTGGCGAAAGTGTAATGAGAGGACCCGTATGTCATTAGCGTGCTTTCTACCTCGTGCTCGGCACTAAAATGCATCGCTGTTGAGTGGGTGATTTCCATACAGTGTTCATAATGATAATTTAGCTTAACACCCCGATTTACTCTCACCTTTGGATAGGCAGGAAATTGTAGGCATTATGAAGCTTAATCTGCTTAATATAAGGGCTACGAGCGATGTATAGTAATAGTACTTTATGATTCAAAGGTCTGTGTGACGTGAGCTACTACATTTGTGTCATCGTTTTGTGTTTTGACCAGGAGAGCGAAATATTATTCTCCGGATACTTCTTTTTTCGTGTTCATTATTTGAGATCATGCTCTTCGTGAGATACTTTTTTTGCCATACCATTATGCCCCATTCAACTTAGTAAGAATATTTATAAATAAATTGTTAACGATCATGATGTACCCACACTAGTATCCCATTGAAAACTAAATCAGTCTGATTCTGTGAAGCAACGAGTACTCCCACGGATGTCTTGTCGAAGGCTAACGACATTGCTGTCGCCTTAAGTGAGAGGCAGACTCCATTGTTCGAGCAATAATTTAATTCTGGGCAAGCCATGTCATCAAGTTAATAAAATACACTAGAGTTTTCTGCCGCACCATTGTTTCAACTTCTAACATTCCTTTTTGCTAGGTAGCGGTTCTTAGTAACCAATAAAAATATCACATTTTTATTACAACCACACTGACGCCTTTTTTGTCCTCGAAGGGGTACGCAGGGACGCAACTAGTATGCCCTGTGGCCCGGAGGCATTTAGAGAATTCCGCCACGGCATTCCCTGCTTGCCCTAAGAGGCGACTAAATGGGGTTTGAGAGACTCGCGGGGCGAATAATAGGGGGGCTGCTACTCCAATTTATGCGACTCCGAGGTGGACGACATTGCGGGTGGTCGGTCTTCTGCAATCGTAGACGCCAAAGGCGTCCTTTAGAGTTCGGGGGCTTCTTAGCTACCTCATTTAGAAAGGGGCTGCAACACGGCGTTGCGCAGGGCCGGTTCCGTGCACCTATCTTCATGCAACAAGATACCCCGGGGCCGTCCCGTATGCGCCAAAGGCCACCGCAGGTTTTGGTTGGTATGCCGGGGTACATAGTGTACATAGTGTTAGGGACTCGGTCCAATGCTCGTTCGGATGATCCTATACTGCCGAGTATCGACATTGGGCTGTAAATGAAACCAACATAACCATTCCACTCACCCCATAGTGGTGGTAGCGACAACGAGTTTTTCCCCGCGATATAAAAAAAGGGGACGCAACTAGTGCGTCCACTTTTCATAATTTGTGTATTTCGTCGTATGATGTGATAGGAGTCGCCTACCGATTCTGATCAGGTAAATCCAGTATCACGTTGCTCAACCAGGCAAGGCAGTGGTACCGGGATACAATTACGCCACTGAGGTAGTACTTATTTAACAACTGAATATTCTCAACAGGAACCGCCGCCAGTGAAATTCGTGAAACCACTCCCGAAGCCAATAGAGCAGAGCCGAAAGAAGCGCGGCGGCAAACGAGTGAGGAAGATGAAGGAGCGATACGCCATGACTGAGTTCAGGAAGAACGCAAACCGGCTCAACTTCGCTGACGTGAGTGTAACGTTCATACATTATGTCTATCATAGATATTATTATAATCTTATTAATATTAATGCGAAAGGACATGTCCCGAAACGTTCTTAAAATTGTAACAAAGATACTTTATATAATACTAGCTTTTGCCCGCGGCTCCGCCCTTATTAAAAAGCTTTTCCAGGATAAAAGTCCCGGTTTGTGTTTCCCCGGGATAAAAAGTAGCTTATGTGTTAATCTAGGACATGATCTACCCGTGTGCCAAATTTCATCGAAATCCGTTCAGTAATTTTTGCGTGAAAGAGGAACAAACATCCATACATCCATACATTCTTACAAACTTTCGCCTTTATAATATTAGTAGGATATTTGGATAGTTCTCCCAAAAACTAAGCCTTTGCAGTAAATATTATAATTTTAAAGTCCTCAGATTTAAAGATTTATACACACTCACGCCTTTTATCCCCGAAGGCGTAGGCAGAGGCGCAACTAGTGCACCCACTTTTCGCCATGCGTATTTTGTCCCTCGATGTGATGGCGAGCCTATCACCATATCAGGCACAAATTCTAGACTCCGCGTTGATACTAAATTTCGAAAACCAAATGTCACTTTGCCCGATCCGGGAATCGAACCCAAGACCTCAGCATTGCAGTCATACCGTAATACAACTACGCCACCGAGGCAGTCAGTAACTAGGCCACAAAACGACAAATTTACCTATGTTTTTTGTTTTTATACAAAAAAGAAACATTTATCGAGTATTACGGTAGCACTAAATCACCGGTTTTTGATTACAAAACTTTGTATATTAACATAACATCCTTTGAGAAAGACAGAATTGAAAAATACTGCGTTTTATTGGAACCGGCGTTTATATCCGTGCCAAATTTCACCCGTTTCGAATTTGCTATTGACCAAGCAACAAACATCTCAAATGTCACATTAGTATTCTAAATCGTTACGTTAGAACGATTAGCCGATGTAATTGTGCAAAACAATACGATACGCACAATGAAGATATGTTGCCTCTAATTTCAGTATCGAATTAATAAGCTTGATGATTGCAATTACCGGAAAGATTATTACAAGATTGAGCTCATTGCCGCACTTGTAAGTTACCGGTATTTGATTCACGTCCATCATAATCAGAACGCTGTCACGGCGCAGATAATCCAATGAATTCTAAATGAAAACTCTAATACTAGCAATTATTATACGAAGTGAGAGCATTACATTCGAGTTGTAAGCTCGGTAAAACCGGTAAGCGGTAATTGCCGATATCGTTTGCGCCTGCGCCGCTCCGTTCGACGAATAAGTATTATAATGTACACACTCGCCGCATGTATGATTGGAATTAGATAGCGAGTTGTTGGCTAATGCTGCACCATAATAGCGTTCAGGATTTATGAGGCGCTAAACAGTGTTACGAGTGGATTTACGTTATTATGATGTCTTATTAGCTTCAAAGGAGTTAGAAACGTACTGCTTCTATAAATAATTTATTGAATTATGGTACCAGTTACCAGAATACACACAGTATTTATCTGTTTGTTTTTTTTGAAACTGTCATTAGATATCACATGAGCATTTGTTTTCCGTCCTTCACACATTTGTGCTTTTCATCAATCTGTCTTGTCGCAACGTGGTTATTCATGGTCAAAATTCGCGACGGGGTTATCATAAATTCAGAAAACATGTCAAGCGCTGGGCATTACTAGTCATCAAAAGCTCTCAACACAGATGTATCAACATTTGCCCAGTGTCTTTGGACCATCGTTTTTTTTATTTCCACATTCTATTACAATTCTAGTAGTGTATAGTATCGGCGCCACTGCATATAGCGGGGCATGGTGTGACGTCACGGCCAGCGAGCCGCGGCAGATGCGTTGAATTACAAATGGCGGCGAGAAGTGGCCCGCGCTTTTTTCGCCCGGTTCAAATAGACCGGAACACGACCTGTTGAAGCGCGCGGACGTCCGTGCCGGCCCCGTTGGTAGCGCGTGCGCGTGCGCATGCGGCCGCCCGTGATTTGCACGCAGACACACTGTCGTAGAGTTCTGCCTGCAAACATCGCACCCTTAGAACGAAAACGACACAATTAAAAAAATAGACAATTGAGTTGTAATTTTCGACTCCTCAAGCCCCGCGACGGACACCGGTATCCATATATATAGGGTTTTCCCATACATCTATACTAATATTATAAAGCTGAAGAGTTTGTTTGTTTGTTTGAACGCGCTAATCTCAGGAACTACTGGTTCGAATTGAAAAATTATTTTTGTGTTGAATAGACCATTTATCGAGGAAGGCTTTAGGCTATATAACATCACGATGCAACTATTAGGAGAGAAGAAATAATGGAAAATGTGAAAAAAACGGGGAAAATTAGTTATCCTTGAGAGCTTCCATTGCGTGCTGCGAAAACGGTTCAAGATACCAAAAATATATGTATGAAAGAATTATTCCTCTTGAAATGATCTAAAAAAATGTCCGCGACAGTATATGTCTATCTTTTAAGATTTACTCACTAGAACCGTTTTTATGGTAATCAAATTTGGTCGAAATTAATGCAGTATTTGTTAAGAGTTGTATTAACGTCATAATATTAATCTTTATCCAAATAAATGTGTTGGATAGAGTGATTCAACAGGAAGGTTTTTATGTACTTTTAGCCCGGAAAACTTATTAACGCGGGCGAAGCCGTGGGCAAAAGCTAGTCTATATATATAAGCGGGGCTTGAAGGGTTAAATGACTAAAAACTAGTCCCTTATTTATAAAAATATAATAAAAAAGGGACCGATCTAAATGTTTTGTCCCTTTCCTGTTGGAATATGGCTGTGTTTGAACTATTGTTGTATTGAGAACTTAGTTTTAAGTAATTTTATGACGAGAACTCAATTTTCTATCTTTTTGAATTGTGTCGTTTTCATCTTAAAGGTGCGATATATAAAGACAGTTAACTGAAGGATAACATTTGAAGAAATATACTATTACTAGTGGTGAATAGCAGGTGGTTGGATATCTGTGTCCGCCCGGATAGTGACCACCGTACGCAAGGTGTAAAACCTGCCATAGTAACACGTAAGTGTTGCGTTCCGGAACCAAGCTGTGTATATCTGGTGCAGTGAATTTACTTTGCGGAAACCGTATAAAAACACATTATAAGAAAAACTTGCAGTGACGTCTGAGATAGGAAATCTATTGGCTCTAGATCTTCTTAAGTGTATCTGACAATGCAGAATATAATTGTCATGTATGAAATGGGGGGTAGATAAAAAACAGTTAGTTTGAATGTGCTCTTGTGCAAAGTGAAAGTGCATCTGCAATAATTACGTGATTAATGTGAGTACATAACAGTGGCGACGAGGAAATCGGTAAAAAAGTGAAAACTAAGTGAAATAAGTGTTATAAACATATAAATAACTATGGGTATAAAATTTAACGAGTTTGACTTGGCACATGGTTGTTGGCAAAATTATATCGAAAGATTTTCGTATTGTCTGGAGGCTAGTTCAATTGAAGAAGATGCAAAGAAAAAAGCTAATTTGCTTGCAGTTTGTGGCCCTGAATTATATGATTTAATTGTTTCTTTGAGTTCACCAAAGAAATTAAGTGAGGTTACTTTCAATAGTATTGTTGAAACTTTGAACAATCATTTCCATCCAACGCCTAATGAAATAGTTGAATCTTATAGGTTTCACACTAGAAATCAAAAGGAAGGTGAAAAGATGAGGGATTATATAGCTCAGTTACGGAAATTAAGTATATATTGCAATTTTGTGGATCTAAATCGCACTTTAAGAGATAGATTGGTGTGCGGAATATTGGATAAGGATATTCAAAAAAAAATGTTACAACAAAGTCAGTTATCATTTGAACAAGACTGCCCAAAACTGCCCAAAACTGCCCAAAGCTCATGCAATCCAGAACAAGACATGGGGGAGCCTATGGATGTGAATAAGGTGGCAACTAAACAAAATTCTCATATGGTACAGAAATCAAACTGTTTTCGTTGTGGTAAGTCACATAATGGGCAATGTAAATTTCGCTGGAGTAAATGTTTTCATTGTGGGAAAATAGGACACATAGAAGCGGCTTGTTTAGTGAAATCAAAGGCAACAAATAAACATATCGCTGAATGTAATGGATTGTATGAGGTAGGCATTAACAGTATCAGACAAGAAAAAATAGATCCATTTGTTATTAAAGTATTGTTGAATGGTACAGAATTGCTAATGGAAGTGGATTCAGGCTGCCCATACACCATTGTTAATGAGGACACAGCTAGAATCATATGGAATAGAAAATTACCTAAATTAGAAATAGCCGATATTAGATTAAAGTTATACACTGATGGAAAGTTAATGTTACTAGGAGAAACCACAGTTAATGTTACATACAAGAATAAGAGCCAAAATATGAAGATACTTATAGCAAGAGGTAGTGGCTCAAGTCTTATAGGTAGAAATTGGTTTTCTAATTTGGGAATAATTATTCATGGGATAAACAATGTTAAGCTGAGTGCAGATGACAAAGCGAAAACTTCTTTAATATTAAATAAATATAAACAGGTGTTTGAGAAGGGTTTAGGAAAATATACAGGACCGGTGGTGTGGTGGTGGTGAGGAACAGTACCAAGATTTATAAAATGTAGACCCATACCATTTGCTATAAGAGAAAGAGTCTTCAAGGAAATAGATAGATTAGTAAAAGAAGATGTACTTGAACCAATAGCACACTCTGAATGGGCCACACCTATAGTCCCAGTTTTAAAGTCAAATGGTGGGGTGAGATTATGTGGGGACTATCGATCTACAGTTAATGCGGTTACAAACACTGACACATATCCATTGCCTACATTTAATGAAGCGTTTGCGGAACTACAAGGAGGGGTAGTGTTCTCTAAGATTGATTTGGAGCAAGCGTATACACAGGTGGCTGTAGATGATCAAACAGCAACTCTATTAACTTTAAATACCCCTAAAGGTCTTTACAAGGTGAAACGTTTGGTTTTCGGTGTTAAGGCATGTCCAGGAATATTTCAAAGGCTGATGACCTCATTATTAGCTGACATCAAGGGGATCGCAATTTTATTAGACGATATACTTATATGTGGCAGCAACATAAATCAACATAATGAAAGGCTAGAACAGGTATTACAAAGATTAAAAAAAGCTGGCCTAAAAGTGAACCGAGGAAAATGTATGTTTACAGTGCCAAAAGTTACATTCCTGGGATATGTTGTAGATGAATCTGGTATATATCCTAGTAAAGAGAAGATTGAGTGCATTGAAAAGACGGAGGCACCTCGGAATATTAAAGAATTACAGGCATTCTTAGGGCTGCTTAATTTTTATGATAGATTTCTGCCACATAAAGCCACAATAGCTGAACCTTTATACCGGTTATTAGAAGGAGAATCTAAATGGAAATGGAACAAGGAACATCACACTGCTTTTGAAACTTTGAAGTCAATGCTGTCTAGTGATGATACTTTAGTTCACTATGATAGCAAGAGAAAGCTAATAATGTCATGTGACGCATCGCAATTTGGACTTGGAGCAGTTCTGGAACATGAGATGGATGATGGAACGTTGAAACCAATCATGTTTGCGTCAAGGACAATGAACGTACATGAGCGAAATTATGCCCAAATAGACAAAGAAGCTGCATCCATAGTTTTTGGGTTAAAGAAATTTCACCAATATATAAGTGGTCGAAAAGTAATTATAAAAACAGATCATAAGCCATTATTGGGTATTTTTGGACCAGGCAAGCCAATTCCCAACATAATTTCACCCAGGATGTTGAGATGGGCATTATTATTGAATTCATATGATTATGAGATTGAATATGTACAGGGTAAGAGTTTGGGTAATGCAGATGCTTTAAGTCGTTGGCCAGCTGTGGAAGTGACGACCAAAGATAAGTGTGCAGGAGTACTTTTAATAGAAGAGACCCCACTAGAATTAGAATTTACAGCAAGAGAAGTGACAAGATTTACAGGAAAAGATAAAATATTAAGTAAAGTATTATATTGGATAAGAAATGGATGGCCCACCAAGGTAGAGGAAGATTATAAATTATTTTGGCTGCGGAGAAATGAATTATCAGAGTATAATAATTGTATATTATGGGGTAATAGGGTGGTTATACCGGAAAACATGCGGAAACAAATTCTGGAGGAATTACACAGAAACCATGATGATATAGTCATCACCAAGGCCTTGGCCAGGAGCTATTTTTGGTGGCCTGCAATGGATAAACAAATAGAGTCAATGGTGAAAAACTGTAATATATGCGCAGAGAATAGAAATATGCCAACCCAAATCACACATCATTGGGTACAAACCCATAAACCTTGGTCTAGGTTGCATATGGATTATGCTGGACCATTTCAAGGAAAATACTTTTTTATACTTGTAGATGCTTATTCTAAATGGCCAGAAGTAAAGATAGTCAAGGACCTGAGTAGTACTACTTTGATCAGCACATTGAGGGATATTTTCACAGAGCAAGGACTACCTGACACGATTGTGAGTGATAATGGCAGGAGTTTTATATCCGACGAGTTTAAAAAATACCTGAAGAGTTACGGTATTAGGCAGATATTGATTGCTCCCTATCATCCAGCATCAAATGGACAGGCTGAACGTACAGTGCAGACAATAAAGAATAAGCTGAAGAAGATAACATCCGAACCTTGGCATATACGGCTGCCTAAAATACTATATGGGCTACGGGCTACCCCTAATAGAGTGAATGAAAAAACTCCGGCTGAACTATTGAACGGCCGGCGGTTTAGAACTAAATTTGATTATCTTAACCCCTTATCTTTTAAAAGCAAGAAAACAGTCAGTGCGGAGGAGAAAAATGAGAGGTTGAAGGTAAGATCCTTCAGTATTGGACAATCAGTATATGTCCGGAATTATGGTAAGGGGCCTAGATGGTTACCAGGAATAGTAGAAAAGAAAGTAGGAGTTTGTAGATACTTGGTGCGGTGGAATGGAAAAATGTTGTTACGACATATTAATCAGATGCATATCAGAGAAATTACTAAGGATGGACAGAACTCAGAAAAAATGCTAGAGGCAGAGCGAACTATAGACAATAGCGATGAGGATGAGGAGGTGGATATACCGTCACCAAGAAAATGGGCTGACATTATTGGAATATCAGGCCCACAAGACTTAGTTCTACCGGACAATACAGGAGAACCGACACGGAATAAAAGGGCACTTTCAACCTCACCACCATCAGATGTATCGAAGAAGATAAAAGCTGGGAGGCATTATAGCTTTGAAGACAGCTTAGAAGATGAAGATGAAGATAATGAAATTTATGCAGAATAGCCATAGCCTAAATTGTCAATTCCATATTACAAAATAATTAGTGAATACTCATATTTTAATAATTAAGAATATAGACAATAAAAAATAAAACAATAATAACTTTATTTAGTGATACAATAGTTGTAGTGATAAAAGTGGACTTTGAGGTGCAGAACTATCTAAAGGGGGAAGGCATGTCATGTATGAAATGGGGGGTAGATAAAAAACAGTTAGTTTGAATGTGCTCTTGTGCAAAGTGAAAGTGCATCTGCAATAATTACGTGATTAATGTGAGTACATAACAATAATTATTGATAAATTTCAATGGTTTGTTTCACTGAAACGGCAATAGATCACATGCGGTGAATATTTATTAGAAGTTGTAAATTATCAAATTGATCAAATAATGAGCTAAGTGGACGATAGCCTAGTTGTGAATGGAACAGTCTGCCGAGGCAATGTCCGGAGGTTCAAAACCCAAAGCACACACCTCTGACTTTTCAAAGTTACTTGTGTATTGTTTATCATTTATCGTTCGATTTAACGGTGAAGGAAAAAATCGTGAGGAAACCTGCATATCTAAGAAGTGCTTTATAAGAATATCGAAGATATGTGAAGTCTATCAATCCGCACTAGGCCAGCGTGGTGGACTAAGGCTTAAACCCTCTCAGTAGTAGAGGAGGCCCGTGCCCAGCAGTGGGACAGTATATAATACAGGACTGGTATTATTTATAATGAGCATTTAACTTGTTCAGTGATGTTGGTAATATTACATTCAGTTATTTCACAACAAATAATTGTTCAAAGTGTGGTCTAATTACTGGCTGTTCAAGCTGACCGTGTGTCACCATTTAATAAAGTTGTGCCGGCGACACTCGGCCGCGCCGTTCCCGATTGCAGCAGATGTATCAAGCGATTATCGAATTGAGTTAATATAACGTGTTCTTATTACATTTGACTTCAACATGTAATACATGCAACATTCACTATATCAGTTTTGTGCAATTTCCTGGCCATAAGCCTGTTATTTATTGCTTAATACTTTCTTGAATAAAATTTTGATTGCTTAGGTGAGTGGCTGTTCGATAGACCTCTGCTTCAAATAAATATTATTAAGAATTACAAAATTTATTGCGAAATGAAAAATCATCTTACCGTTGTTATGGTATTGCAAAATAATTTACCGAGTATTCGTGCAATTTATGAATATTTATAATTTCTGTTCAGATGATTTCAGATGTACCGAGAATGTAGAGTTGAGTTTAAAAAATCTGTTTAAAAGACAACATTATACTACGTTTTGCTTAGTAACAACACCTAATTTAGATTAAAGTCCAAAACAATGTTAATTGTGACCTCTCCCGTGAGAAATATTTTACCCAGTACAAAAAAATGTGTACTTACTTTTTAGAAATAAAAAACCTTTATGCCAATCCAGGACACAGTTTACGCGTGCTAAATTTCATGCAAATCCATTTACCAGTAGCTGCGTTTAGTTCTAACAAACATCGAAAAATCTTCACCAACTTTTTGCATTTATATTATAAAAGGTGTAACTTATTTATTGATACACTTACACTGTCTCGGTGTCGTAGTTGTATTACGGTACGACTGCAATGCTGAGGTCTCGGGTTCGATCCCCGGTCGGGCAGTGATTTGGGTTTTTCTAGTCTGTATCACCCCGAAGTCTGGAATGTGTGCCCGATATGGCGATAGGCTCGCCCCCTATCACATGGGACGGAATACGCACGGCGAAAAGTGAGGACACTAGTTGCGCCTCTGCCTACCCCTTTGGGGATAAAAAGCGTGAGGGTGTGTATACATTTAGATAAATAAATGTACTAATATATTTTTTTCTCTCCTAGATCGAAGACGACGCGTACCAAGAAGACCTGGGCTACACACGCGGCACCATCGGCAAGTCGAGCACGGGCCGTGTGCGATTACCGCAGATAGACGAGAAGACCAAAGTGCGCATCAGCAAGACCCTGCAGAAGAACCTCCAGAAACAGCAGCAGTATGGAGGCGCCACGAGTATTAGGAGACAGGTGTCTGGCACTGCGTCTTCGGTGGCATTTACGCCTTTACAGGTATTTTAAGCTTATTTATTGTTACTAATTTATAGGTGGACGATAGCCTAGCTGGGAATGGAACGGTCTGCCGAGACAATGTCCGCATGTTCAAAACCCAAGGCACACACACACACACCTCTGAGTTTTCGAAGTTATGCGTGTATTGTTTATCAATTAATTTTCGCTTTAACGGCGAAGGAAAACGTTATGAGGAGACCTACATACCTGAGAATTCTCCATAATAATTTTGAGGGTATGTTAAGTCTGCCAAACCGCACTAGGCCAGCGTGGTGGATTAAGGCCTAACCCTTTTCAGTAGTAGAGGAGGCCTGTGCTCAGCAGTGGGCAGTATAATAAATAAATATTAATTTTGTATTTTGCGAAGATTAATGGTGCTACGTCCATACTAGTTTAGAGGTAATATTGCGTGTACAAGTATAACAGGCCATATAAGTACAGAAATCTTCGATGGATGCAACGTTTGTCTTTTGTCGACAATTTGGATTATACCGGTTTGAACATCAGGTCTAGTGTAGCTCCTGTCTTTCCAGGATAGTAAAAAGAAATCTTGATGTAAGCGTCATTGGAATGTAACTCGTTTAGAGAACCCAAAAAAATTGAAAATTGCCTTTTTTATGGCATTGAATGACGAGACGAGCATGCCGTTTGCCTGATGGTAAGCGATACGACCACCCATAAACAGTAGAAATACCATCCAGCGCCTTGACTTGCAAAGTACTGTGTGGCATTCCACTGCGCTCGTCATCCTGAGACATAAGATGTTAAGTCTCATTATGTCCAGTAGTTACACTGGCTACAATGTCCTTCAAACCGAAACACAACCGTGCGTGCGCACTGCTGCTTGGCGGTAGAAATTGACATTGGGGTGGTACCCTCCCAGGCGGAATCTCACATATGAGAGACCTACCGTCAGTTAGGTCCAGTGTAGTGCCTGTCTTTCCAGGATAGTAAAAAGAAATCTTGATCTAAGCGTCATTGGAATGTAACTCGTTTAGCGAACACAAGAAATGTGAAAATTGGATGTGTTTTGGTTGCTAATAACCGTCGTATTCCCATCGCAACAACGTTGATTGCCTTTTTGAAACACTCATAACTACCGTGGAAACAGTTATAATAATTTTCGAGAGATATTTGCTTCCCTTTAGTTTCCAGCGATGTAGACACATCATAACAAAAAAACATTTTTCTAAAATGCATCTTCCCAAAATATACCCACGTGTACGTCCTATTTTTTATAATGGTAATGACTCATCAACTTTAAATGTTCAAATATAAATAATAACCAACAATTTTGGTTATTCAACAACAATAACCTTGGACAAATGATCCGACGGACTTGGATTTAATTAGAGCTTAATAATTTAATAGGAGAATTAAAGTCGTAGTTGCTTAATTGTTGGTTACGTGACAAGCTACATAGTTCAAAGCAGCGGCCGGCATTGATGCATGAAAATACTGTAAAATAGACTGTAAATGTTGGGGATAAAAGATAATTTATCTAACCGTTATATCGATTAAAATTGCTAATATAGATTGAATTATTTAGTCCAATGTTTTAACAGCAGAAGATTGCCTTTTTTAAGGATTTGAGTTAGATTTTATTATCTTTGTGATAAAACTTTTTTATATGGACCGATTGACAACGCATAGATTAAATATTAGCTTGAAATTTCGTACTCGAGCTGTTTGAATGACCTAGGTGAGACTTAAAAAGGAATTTTGAATATTTATATATGGAGGCAGCTAAACCCTATGACGTTAAATTCGTGCGAGAATTCTTTTATGCATACTGTTTCGACAATCTTCCGTGCATTTTACTTCCCACTCACACACAAAATGATAAAATTTATTAGTCATTATTCTTAACGTTTACGTGAGAGTGCATATTAATGTTTAATGATAATAAATAACTTTATTAGATCGTAAATCACGCAATTGTATAATAGTTAACGGTGTAGGCATGTAATGGAACTGTGCCAATGCACTCGGTTACAACTTACGCGGTCGTTTGTTACAGACACAAAATAAAAAAGAACCTTCCGTAGTACCACCCATCATACTTAACAGAGGTCTGCATAAACTTGCGTCATTACGTGATGTAATCATTAATCGGGACGTCATTGTCTCACGTATTATTTACCATTTTACATACCGAACAAATACCAACTTCTCATTAAAACGTAACAATTTGGAGATGTTTTTGCTTCTTATCTGTGTGTGATGGCATTCGAACAATGGTTTCTGTTTGTTGTTGTTTCACTAATCACAGTAAACGGCGTAGTGTTACGACGCAATTTGCAGTATCCGGCTCGAAGGACCATGTCCAGTGACGTCACTAAACACTTGAAACCTATTTATTTGTAAATATTGGTGTTTATCGTGGGAATTATTGCACAGTTTTTGTCTGATTACCACGTTGTACACTCTCGTAAATTAAGAATTATGTGAGAATGTTTGGGTTATTAACACGATTTAGCCATTCATAATATTTACTCACGTGTGTTCTTTTAGATTTATCACTTATTCTATTAAATATTTTTGACTTCATCTCATGTATGCAAATAAATAAATGCCGAACGACTGTGAAACTACTTGAAAATCCTGACATTAATAGCATAGACGCTCTTGTTTTTTTGTCTAACACACACAATGCAATAATAATATATTGTTTCCATTCTAATTCAATAGTGCTGTAGGATCGTGGCCTAGGAAAAGTTTCACCGAAGATATTTATTGTTCACAATGCGCATTATTAGCACACGGAAGCGTCTTATTAAACGTTTAAGCTCTGTTATGTCTTAGGCAATTCGATGACTATTACTCAGTATCTTAAGCTGTGAAGTGTTTAAAGATGTGGTCATAATTTAGCCTATAATTTGAAGCAATTTCTTTATTTGATAACAAATATAATATGATCTAGACAAATGTACAAGTTACGTACATCTGTCTCTATTCCTAAAAGGGATACGCATAGATGCAACTAAAGTTATAATATAAACTCAAACGATACTTCCGTTACTTTAAGGGCCGTTTTTATGTGTCAAATGATTTCTGTTTTGACATTCATCTTCATAACAAACAAGAATTACTGGTTAACTGCATAATTTTTGGTTTAGCGGGCCCAAAACACGGTTAATGTAGAGGCGGAGGTTCTTGAGCGTGGGTCCGTGCTAGCGCCATAAATAAACTTGACCCTAGCAAGAGCGGCTTGCATCTGAAATATCGCATTGCTAAGGGAAAGTAGAAATCTAATATGTTATGGTGTGTCCGCGGCGGTGTTTCCTTGTCTGCTGTTTATACAAATCGTAGCTCATCTGTAAAGAAATTCTGCGATTAGCGAGTGTGAATGTTACCTATTTAGTTCTGTAGTAAATAATAGTAACTAGTTTTTATTAATGGCCAGATGTTGGAACAAGCGGCAGGTTCCGGGAAAGTGCAACTTGTTGGAATGTTATAGGGTGGCGCGATTACTACAGCTGTCGTCTATCCCTATGACTGGTTACACGAGCGGCTTTGTAGTCGTTTTTAGAAGATAGAAGGCGATAGGTTTTGGGGGAGGAATGGGGGGGTGAAGTTATATGTAACCAACTTTAAGTCGGCTATAAAGTTTGCTGTGTCAAAAGCAATGACATTTGCGGTTTGACTAAAACATTAAACTCTGGTAACGCCCAAAACCACGACGAACATTAAGATGTTAATAAGGCTAATGCTCCAAAAAACAGTCCAGTAATCCGTGTTGATTTATGTATTGAGTGCTTTGATATGGTTATGAAATCCTCCTAGCCAGTTTCGGCCACGGCGGCCAATCTCAACGGAGATCAGCCAGGTACGCAGGAGATATTATAGTGCACAAGTGTGTGCGCAATACACAGGTGCACTCGCTATTCCTTCACTCTCATAGTCCGGTGAGACGGCAATCCGACATGACCGGAGAGAGATATGGCGCAGGACCAACGGCTTTACGTGCTTTCCGAGGCACGGGGGTATCACACCGCCAACTTCCTGACTCCGAGCTGCGACTGAGTAAATTTTAAGAGGGAAAAACCCAGTCACAATTTTTTTGGCTCGACCCGGGATTCGAACCCAGGACCTCAGCGCGCAAATCGTACTCGTAATGCGTACGCAATACCACTACGCCACCGAGGCAGTCCTATGCAGGATATGGTTATATATTCGTATTGGGCCTCATAAAGTTTGTAACCTATCATTACGTATGTGGTAACTGGTGAACATAATATTTAAGCACAACTAAGGAAACTTAAACTGATAATTTAACTTCCCAATAAAAGGCAGTAGAGGAATGCGCTAATGCCCTTATTCCCACACGATATAAGAGTGCATAAAAGCCAACTAACTATAGCCAATCACGCTTCAGAAGGTGGTATAAGGAGAGATGATTTTATAATGCTTTTATTGGGGAACAACGATGAAGTTTTTCAATATGTACCTATCTTTGGAACAAAAATAAGCAAACCTGTTGGTAGGTGTAATTATTACCGCACAAAAACTACTGCCAGATAAATTGTGAAGCGTTACGGATATTCACAGAGGAATAGAGTTTGTTAAGATGGAAGGGAATTTATTGATTTCCTGGTTATTTTATTAATTGTGTGAAACAACGGCATAGCTGACCCTTCTCACCGGTATTCTATGCTGTATAAGAATTAAGATACCACATTCATATAGCAATCAAAACTATACATGTGACCTACTTAAAGTACTTTTACCAAGTCACATGCCAGTGTTGAATTTACGAAACATTTTAAAGTTTTACCTTATACCTTTTTCGCCAAACCGGTTGGCATTGGCACACCTGCTTCGAACTTGTAGGACAATACTATTGCACTTCTGTCACATCGATAAATAGTGCAAACGACTCGACGAGGAACTAAAGACTCTACTTACGTTATCTGGTATAACAAACAGCGAATTATCTAAATTATCGTCACCTACATCTCGCTCCGTATCAGGAACCCTAAGGCGTGAAATGTTTCCCACCAATGATGAAGTGGACAGATTAAACACGATCTTATATTCAACAGGCACACTTCAATACATCAAAAAGTACCGTGCAAATTGCGTGCCAACCCTAAAAGCATATCTACGGAGTAATCGAACGGTCTGTTAGGAGTTTTGCATGTAGGCAGCCATAGAGAAAATTGCATATTGGTATTTCAGGCGGTCTGGTTGGCATAGAACTTTCACCGTTTACATTTCGCCCATGGTATTCGCGTTATGAGAATGGCCGACGCCCTTTTGTACCGCTTGGTACATTGTTAGTCCATGTTTGGACTCGAGATACACATCGGTAACTGTCCGACGCCTTTTATTTATAGCGTAATCTTGTTGGGATAAAATAACGATAGATTTTTCTAAAGAGAGAAACTGTTGGTTTTCTTTTGAGTTTTGTTATTTGTTTCTAGGTATAGAGTTTTGATTTCTCTAGTCTATCATAGCATGTTTCGCGAACTGAAGACGCAAATTACTTAAGTAAATCGACATAAAAAGTGAGGTAAATTAAAAAATCTTAACGTTGGCCTTGAGTGAGTTTGGCGAACTTAAGAAGCGAGAAACTGGCAAAAAAAAAATGATTGCCATACGAGAATGACATTATTATTTACTACGACGAGTTACTTAACACCGACACATGTTATAACAGATTACACACGCGAAATGTCACTTTATTCATCAGAATTAAAAATCATAACAGCAAAAGATGCGAACTGATTACTATAAATTACGTAGGATGCCGGATATTTTATAATATTGCATGTTGTAAAGCTTGCGGCTTGGTACTTTGTCGCGCTACTGAACAAGTCTTGAAATCCCAAGACACGTTTTAATACTGCGTAAACTGCGACACGCTAATAAATTGCAGTTTGATGTATGAGCCGCAACTTCATTTCAGCGATAATTATTTTATAGCTAAACCATAATTCTCAGCTAATGCTGTATAGCAAACACAGTTTGATTTACGAAAATTAAGTAGCAATTAACAGTAAAAGATGAGACCCGTAAGCCATAAGCGTTTTATATCTGATAGATTACACGTCCGTTACGGTCATGGGTTTACTATATAATAGTCTGAGAACGGTAAGTGGATATTTCGTATTATCATGTAACTTACATAACTATTTTTACCTACATTGGTAAGGGACATTTATTATTTTGTTTAAAATTTATTAAAGTATTATGTATGTTTATTTGCTAACTATGTCTCATCACTATAATTGAATCAGAAAACAAAACACTGAAAAATATGTGTTAAAGCCCCATATTGGAAAGAAACATTTTAGATGTTGCAGTACTACGTCAATACTCATTATGTCTGTAATTACTCCTATTAGCGCGTGCTTAATGATCTTCCTTCCAATTCTGTTTTAAACAAATAATTTTCTCAATCTCATATCTACATATAATCTCATATTATTATTATATCACATAATGCACGAAGAAAGAATTCTCAACCTGTCAGAATATCGATAAAGCTACCGGGTCCAATCACTCATCAAAACCAGTCCTTATTGCCCTTAGGTTCGGTATATACATAAAAATAATTGCAACAACTCATACTACGATGAAACCTGTTTTAATATATTCAAACGTAATGACATTTGCATGTACGTTAATTTGCTATTCACCTTGTAACCGATAGACGAGCTACTCTACTTAGACGGGCGAGTTACTTGAAGCTGCTTTCGGTAAATATAGAGGCATTACTATCAAAGTATCCCCTCATCGCCCCAGCGGTCGTAGTTAACCTGCCGCGTGTAACCGTTAAAATGCACTGGTTCTCAAATGGTATTTAATTATCTGGTGCCCTGTCTTGCATACTTTGATTTTATGGCCGACCACAATGCCCAATTGATATTCATGATCATGATCTATTCATGATCCGGTCCGAATAATATGTAGGCTGTTTTTTTTTCTATGAATCATGTGTATGTCATTCGGGATTTTTACAGCAGAAGCACTTGGATCACGATCAATCGCCTATTATGAAATCCTACATTACTAGATGAACTATGGGGATAATAATAATTGTAAGAAAATCCACCTCGGCCTGAACCAATAGGTTCACCAAATCTTTTCTTTGTTGCACCATCAGACTTTGAAATAGATTACCAGCGCTCATGTTCCCTCCTTCCTAAAATCCTGGGTCCTTCCGCCGTAGTGTGAAGAAGCAGTTCAGTAGGCCGGCATGATTGTGTCGAATGGCATGAGATAACCATCTGTGATTCGATACTTTATCTGGACGGCATCGCGCTTACCATCAGGTGAGGTGCAGTGATCAGTCACTTTGTAGTGTCCGAATAAAAAAAAAACAAAGAATGGGAAAGGGGAATATATTTGTAAATTATTCTGTCCTCTCTTCTTTCAAGAAATAACAATTTATGATGTGATGTAAAATAAAAATAAATAAAAAAATAATGGTCACTTAATTTTAATATAAAAAGCTTAGGTCCAAATTCCATTAAAATAACAATACATATACGGAAAATCCAATTGGAAAGCTTTTAGCAACGCGGTCTCAATCGATAGCAATCGACGAGATTATGGGCCGCATCGTCCGCACTCGTATTCCGATACGTCCTATAGATATACGAAAGCTGCTATCAACGTCGGTTTGAACGTTCTTTAGAACAAAAACAAAAGCCGTCCAGTTGCCCGCAGATCCGCTTTGGACAAAGGAGCTTGGTTGTTACCTCGGTGATAGGGTTTTCGTTCGTTTTTTGTTTTGACTATGGTTATTGGTATTTGAAAATTTAATCGTTAATGATCTAGGCAATTACCTAGTGAGTCAATAACGATGTATTTTGATTACATTACGTCCCATTCTATTATGATTTCGTTACCCTTGATGGCTGCGCTGATTTGAAATGTAGATAAATAGTTTGATATTTCTTATTTACGAAACGTAAGAATAAAACAATAAATTTTATTCTTTTGATCGATCTAAGTTCATTCAAGTAGTTGATGACTTCGTGCATTCGTTGTCATAAATTGAATGAAATTTGAATGAATGATCAGATTTTATCCTTGACACGGTTGTCGTGATTCTGCGATTGTACTTCTATGGTGTTTACAATGCTCCTTAGAGGACGCAAAAGACACCCTTTCTACCCGACTGCGAAGAAGGAGGATTATGTTTTTCGAGTGTATGTATGCTGGAAAGGCTCTGCCACTTATGTCTTGGGTCTTTATTATATGAAAAGGCTTTATTATTGAATTTATATAATGTTTTTAATTGCCAATTACCATTATTGGAAAACATTGTTGATACAGTGCTCTACATTTTAGCTTTGCATTATCTTTACATGCCGTATATGCATTTATAGGATCGATATAATTTGTAGTCTTTATTCGTGATACTTTAAAGAGTATTATCATCCGCTGAATACATAAAAGGTGACGAAATTAGTATCACTTAAAGCAGATGCACGGTCACTTCCGCTTACATTGTCTCGATGGCAATGTCCTTTGGCTTATGTACGGTATTTAGATTCATCCGGCCTTGCGAACCTAAGTAAAACGTGTGCCGAACATTGTTAACACGTGAAACTATTTCAAACACACACACACACACACACACACACCTAACACACACACTCACGTCTTTTATTACCGAAGGTGTAGGCAGAGGCGCAGCTAGTGCACCCATTTTACGCCGTTATTCCGTCCCATGATGTGATAGACTATCCCGCCCTCACACCCGCCACTGTAACTCCTGTAAGCCAGGATCAGCAGTGGCACGCATTTTATGACACCGAGCGGTGAAGCTCGGCGAGTCTCAAGGAACACTAATATGTCTGTAACCCGCAACGAAATTAATCATAAGAAAAATAGGGAGGAGTTGGAATGTGTGATAGGGGGCGAGCCTATCGCCATATACGGAGCAAATTCCAGGCTCCGAGCTGATGCTGAATAGATAAACTAAATATCACTTTGCCCGACCCGGGGATTGAACCCGAGAGCTTCGGTACAAACATACATACAACTACGCCACCGAAGCAGTCGCAACTATTTCAAAATAGTCGCAAATTCAACTCTGGGGTAGAACTGAAGTGGTAATTAGGTATTTTACACTTTAAAATATTTCGAAAGTTATTACAATACTGTTAGTATACTTTATTAACAGTATTGAAATTCGCATTGTTATGTTGTTTGATTTGTGATGCAGTCGTTTTCGCTTTAAGTGTTTCTAATTGACTGTTACGTTTACGATCCGCGTGAATGAGAGACTCATTATGAGCTATTTAATTCAGTGAAATAGTTATTAGTGAGAACAAAATCCTTACAGATCCAATGTTATAAATGTGGTATCAAATTATTTAGCACTTGAGGCCTTAGAAGTTATTTCTTATTTTTAGAGATCCTGCTCCCTTAGAATGTAACAAAAAAAACACGAAACGATTCCATGTTGATCCATCGTGATTTGTCGAGAGACTGACACGTGACTGACGCATTGGTCCGATCACAATTATACGATATCGACTTTCGTGTCGTGTTTTTAGCCATATTCTAAGGGGACTGTATACTATGACGTAAACTTTAACCGTATGGCGTATCGTTCGACGTCTAACGAAGTGTTTCCATGAATCGTAACATTTTAAGCGAGATTTAAACGAATCACGATTACCAGCCAGTATGTGACGCACCGCGGAATATTGCAATGACGGCGGCCTTGTGTTCATGATATAAATGGTAATCAAATGGAATGACAACACTGCCTCAAGTCTATTTACTTACATTTGTGAACGTATAGATTATGCTGCAATTTTCTTTGTATCCAACAATGTAGTTCATTTTATCCTGTGAACTTGTTTAGATATATCGCACCTTTAGAACGAAAACGACACAATTAAAAAAATAGAAAATTGAGTTGTCATTTTTAAATGGCTAAAAACTAGTCTCTTATTTATAAAAATATAATAAAAAAGGGACCCATATAACAGATTGGTCCTATTCCTGCTTGAATATGGCTGTGTTTGAACTATTGTTGTCTTGAAAACTTTGTTTTAAGTAATTTTATGACGATAACTCAATTTTCTATCTTTTTGAATTGTGTCGTATTCATCCTAAAGGTGCGATATATTTTTGAATCTGTATTTTATTTTGCTTAGCAAAAAGTAGACTACTCCTTTGCTGGAGTTACCAACTGTCCTGTTTTTCCAGCACATTGCTGGTTTTTGTAATGTCTTGGATATTGGGATGTCCTGGATAGTTTTTAAAGCGCCTTGATAAGGTCATTTGTTTTAAAATTTCATTACATTTTACCTATTTTCATTAATTGCATATTAAGTAATGTAGCTATTGCTATAGATAGCAATAGACGCCGTAATAGATTACGGCGTCCCGATTTTAAACTGAATGGTACTGGTTTTTCCTACAAATCCAAGTTATTGTAATTTAGGGTTGGGAATCCTAACCTAACTATGCTAAGTTTAGTGTACTCCAAATATAATATCGACAAATAAGACGTTGCATCCATTGAGATTTGCTAGGATTATATCGGCCTATCTTACCTACTTGTCTCTATAGGCTCTTCGGAATGCACCACGATCAGAATTTTTGCCACGCGTACAGGGGTATTATCTAGTCAACAACAAAATAATTCTCGTATTGTATCATATTAGTCTTTTCGAACTATCTACTTATATATCGAAAATACAATTTCTCATTATATCCTTTTTGGTTCATACATATGTTTCTGGGTCATTCACCTGGTGTGTGGCCACACCTGATTTAAAATGTTGTGTTTCAAGTATTACGTAATAAGTGTTTGTTGTATAAATGCGAACTGTACTTCTTAGTGAAATTCAATATTGCTAGTTAACTTTTAATAACCCATCTTTATACCGAAACTATCCTTGTCTACATTTATGTTTTACCTTCTTCTGTGTTGTTTGAGAACGACCATTAAAACAATTTTTTTTCCTTATACGTTATAACTTATAACGTTAACTATCCGGCTCGAAGGACTCATAATTTTTTTCTTTACAGGGATTGGAGATTGTAAACCCACAAGCCGCGGAGACACGGATCAACGAAGCAAACGCCAAATACTTCTCAAACACGTCAGGATTTTTATCTGTGGGGAAAAAAACAACATAGATCAGATGTGGTACGAGTGTTTAACTCAAATGTACGAATAAATTGCAAACGTCGGAGGAAACTTGGTTTTATTATGGTGCCCAGTGATCAGTGTAGCGCTATGTTGGCCGAGATCAGCAATAGCGTGTCCACATGAAGCGATTTCCCCGCTCGGCTTAGATTTCGCACTAGCTAAGTGCACTGTCAAAATTTTGACATATAGATTAAAAGGAATATTACGGACCTCTGAGATTGCTGCGCGAATGTAACGGTAATTTTGTACCGCGTGGGTGCAGATTTGAAATGAATGGATTGTCATTTTAGTATGATGGCTTAGGCCTATGGTCTGTTCGTGGACAGTTTGGCTTGTAATTTAGCTTGCTTAGAATTTTAATGGGTAATATACATTTTGTTCGGTTAATTCAAATAATTCATAACACAAAAATGTTTCAATCACGACATTCTTTCCTGTTTATAAGTACTTCATAAATTTTCAACATATTAATAAATTAATATTAGCAACGAATCAAGGCCGTTTTACCCAACCTACCTATCTCAAATGGATTTAGAACAATGTTCTCACCGGCCAGGCCGCACCAATGTAAACAAACACACCTTGCAGCGGCCATGTTGTCCGCTCGGTGGCATTGATAGATTCGGCCTACTATCAATCATTAAATGACCACCTTTCACGACATGTTACGGCGCATATCGGCGGCATTAATCATACGTACCGATTGTTGACAATATCTGAATGTTTCACTTACTCAATAATAGATGGCGCTTTCATTATATCTCAGTTAAGTACCTACATTTCAGAAGAGAGCGTAGATTCATTATTTAAATTATTGTTGTCCTAGGGTTGGCAATCAACAGTTGTATTCTGGTTTATAGAATTTAACAATTGTCTATGTTTAAGTAATTTAAATCTTCTAAAGAGCAAAAACTGTATTGGAATAAATTTCCTATACAAAGTTTATGACGTCCTTTCGCGAGTATTTCCGAGCGAGGGCGAACTAAATTCAATAAACAAGGTGCTGTCGAACGCAAATCCGTGCTTCATTTTATACAACACGCTACCAGTAATCCAAGAAGGCGGTGCTGCTTAGTTTCCGTCATTTAGTGTAAACGTTGTTTCGCCAGAGCCTCCGCGGTATTTACAGGGTGTATCGTGTGAACGTAAGGTGAACGCTACGGGGCGATTTCCTTGGCATTTTACATTGTCCATTTCAAAGGTTCGACTTCAATCTATATAAATTATATTTAATTTAGCCGCTTTATATAATTTATAATAGAGAGTTACAGTACTATCATAATGGAGGGATATCGGGAGTATTGGTATCATTATAAGGAAACGATAGTACCGAGGAAGAAGGCAGTAAAACATCATAGTGTATGGAGTTAATGGTGACCATTTGAGACTTTCACGGTTAAGATATTAGCTGGAATTGGAAGCTGTTTACACATTTTACTGACGCCATTGAACATTATTATCAAAAGGTAATGTTTGTTTTGAAAGTCACAATAGAATGGAATAGTCTACATTACAAGTAATGTCACAATAAAACATAAACCGCATGATAATGGTTTGTAACTCTTTGAGATTCAAACCTTTAGCTTATAAATAAGGAATAAAAAAAATCCATTTTTTAAATTGGCTTTTCCGAGATTGGGAATTGATTGATATAAAATATTTGGTCCTATACTGTGAGGTCTCGAAGCTAGTATACGAAATGAGTCACTTACCCACGTATGTTACACACATGTTTGGTAAATATTGCCAACCGTAAAATATCAATAAGACTTTAATCAATTTCAATGATTTTTTAAACAATCTGCAACCCTACACAAACGCAAATATAAGTAAACCTGTCTTAGTTGGTTACAGTCCATTTAACAACAATGATTGAGCCACGACCATCGGAGATAATCCCTCATTCATTATGCAAACATTTAGGTTGTCACTTGTCTGGCCAAGCTCAACTGTTCATTTAAAAGGATCGCTGTTTATCGTCCTACTTGTATTTCCTTGTATTTCAATACATTACGCAAGTTGAGATGCACTGGCCGCTCAGTTGTTACTAAACAGATTGGCACACACGATATTATCCACATACCATGTATTTTTAGGGTTCCTCACATTTTTGGAATTGTTTCTCGTGCCCTACTGACCACTTGACGTATGCTTGAGTTTTTATTACCCTTCGTGACAGGAAGCTATTTGGAATCCCTCGAGTGCCAGTGACGCATCTGTTTCGTGTCGGATGCTTTATGACTGTGACGTGACATTCTTTTAAACGTAAATATAAACAGGTTTGCAACAGGTACATTTGTGGTTTAAATAAATAAACAGAACCGATGAGAAGTGTAACGTTAATTACAATCGTCATATCATCGAGATAGTTTGTTCGTAGTAATTTAATAAAAAAAGAGATTTGTGTTAGATGTATAAATTATTTCATTTCTACAGAACCATACTATTTACCATACAATTATGCTGTAGGCTTTGATGTTAATCCACCATAACATAATAATAGTGAATATTTTTATCATTAATCCTAAATATTGAAACAATAGTTTTATTTACTGTTAGCCAATTGATGACTAATGCAGAGGTTAAAATTCGTATTCTAGCCGCGAACAACCTAGTTTTAGACGTTCACAAGAGAGAGCACTTTAACCAGGACGACCACTATTGGAATTCGCTTTTAATGTTTGTTTGTACTTAAGCCTGGTTTAGACTACGATACCATACACCGTACACTTACAGAGTACATTATGCACACCGAGTGTATTAATTATGAATACGGATGTCTTATTGAGACCTTATGAGACACCCGTATTCAAATTTCGAACATAGATATTCGTATCACTGTATAGGGTGTATAGTGTTGTATAAACATTTATTTTAATACATCAATGCGTCTAAACCAGGCTTTACGATGTTAGTTCGGTGACCTGAACCGTCTTGGAAGAGGCACTGGTGTCGTAGCCCTAGCTTTTAAGTCCTGTCTAAACGTAGGCTGAAGTATATCATACCACCGTTATGTTTAAAATTTAAAGTGATAGATGTTTTACACATTTCCGATTAAAAAGTGTTTTCGAACCTCATTTTTTGAAGTTGTCGCTAGGCGAAAATAAAAAAAACTAGCATGTATGCTTACGGAAGTTATTCTAAAAATAAATATTTCATCTACATCGTAATATGTGGTGAACTAAACAATATTTACATCACGATCTCTAAACAAAAGTTGACAAAAATATTTACTTAAAGTGATGGCAACAGATAGAATTTACACAGACATCTTAGCGGCGATTTTAGTACGACCATCTATGGGCTAGGTGAGAATTGAGAGTTCCTTACTAATTCAGACTGAGTAACTGTTGTCCTAATTCTAGCAATAAAGCTAAATAAATAGGCCTGTTTTATTGTGATTATGTAATTTAAGAATATGATACCAGTTACAGACCCTCGGTGGCTTACTTGTGTTGCGGTACGACTGCAATGCTGACGTCTCGGGTTCGATCTCCGGGTCGGGCAAAGTGATATTGGGTTTTTCTACTCAGTATCAGCCCAGAGTCTGGAATTTGTGCCCGATATGGCGATAGGCTCGCCCCCTATCACATCATGGGACGGAATACGCACGGCGAAAAGTGGGTGCACTAGTTGAGACTCCGCCTACCCCTTCGGGGATTAAGGGCGTAAGTGTGTGTGTGTGTGTGTGTGTGTGTGTGTGTGTGTGTGTGTGTGTGTGATTCCAGTTGCAGGATGTCTATTTGAATTGCATAATCTTTATTGATCGTTTATGTTTGTAAGTAGTAATAAATTTTAAATGGTTGCGATTGCTAGTGGAAGAAATTAATTAAGATCGGTTGTAAATTGTCCTGAATTAATGAACGATGCAATTATAATGATGACAAATTAATTTATAACAATATTATGTGAACATAAATTGTCTCCTGTTCGCAATACTGCCAACCTTAGCAAACCAAAAAGCAGTAAATGGAGTAAAATGTCAGTAGAAACAGTAAATTCGGAGATTTTGAGAAGGAGTAAAAACAATATCCTGCAGAGCTGCTTGCTCAAAAATTGCTATAACAAAACCCAAAATCCGTGAATGTTGTGTACATAAGTCGTGAATCTAACTCGTAAACAGAAAACCGGGATGCCATAGCAACAACAGATCTACTGTTAAAACCTTAGATTAATTAACCAAAATTGATTGGTAAATTAATTGGTAGATACTCAAAGGTTAAAACATTAGCGTTGGCATCACAGCCTGTTCGTGAGATCTAATATCTCTTAGCAATTTTTTTTATCTTAATCCGATTGTAACAATTTTAATGTATTGACAAGTACCATCCAAGTCCACTTATCGTGATTTAAATCTCATTTGTGCCATTAGGTACGAATTGCATTAGTACAACTACTTTGCTATGATGACACAACAATGAAATGCATTTTTCTAGTATCAAATTCATATCATTCAGAATACAGATCGATTAAAGTTATATAATAATGTCTTGACACCGTGATAGCATTTGAACGACTATGAGACTAGTAGCCTTTGTTCGCAGTTGCGCATGTGCGATAAAGTTTTTCCAGGATAAAAGTCCTACTTTACATCTTACCGGGATAAAAAGTAGCATGTGTCCTATAGTCTAGACTATACCTACTCTATCTTTGTGCCAAATATGATCCAGATCCGGTCAGCCGTTCTAGCGTATTGAGTAATTTATCATTATAAATGTTCCTTGGTGCTGCTCGCGGCTCCACCCGCGTGAAAAAGTTTTTGCGGGATAAAAATATTTTACCGGGAGAAAAAATAGCCTATAGTATCAGGAGTAACGTAGCTCCCAGTTAGTGAAAGCATTTCCGAATCGGTGCAGTAGTTTGTGAGATTAGCGCGTTCAACCAAACAAATAAACTCTTCGGCTTTATAATATTAGTATAGATTATAGTATGAGATATGAGACTGCTGTACAAATTAGATGTTAAAATCCTGCTACATATAAAAAATATAAGTTTAAAATTTATGAAGATGTTTGAATGTTTGTTAGAAGTCAACGCGAAAATTGAGGAGCACAACGTGACCGTAACCGTGAGCAAACTCAAGTCCTATATTTTGGTTTTGAATAATCTTAGTTGACAGTGTTCTTAAACACTGTTGGAGGCCCTTCTTTCGCAGTCGAGTAATTGAAACTAGTTTTTTCTCATAATAATTTAGCTCTCAGATATTTACGTTTTTATTAAGTTATAAAAAGCTATTTTGCACGCACAAAAACAATTTTACAGATGAGATGGGTTAGTTAGGTCCTTCTTGCTTAAACGATTTTAATTCAGTAACTGTTTATTGTAATTTATTTATGTATGCCGTTCAACTACCCGCTTTGCGGGCGAGGAGTGTAACTGGACCGACTATTATTGTTATACTATACTAGCTTCTGCCAGCGGCTCCGCCCGCGTTTAAAAGTTTTTCCGGGATTAAAGGCTCGCTTTGTGTTTTCCCGGGATAAATAATAGCCTATGTGTTAATCCAGAACATGATCTACCCGTGTGCCAAATTTCATCGAAATCCGTTCAGTAGTTTCTGCGTGAAAGAGGAATAAACATCCTTACATCCATACATCCAAACATCCACACATTCTTACAAACTTTCGCCTTTATAATATTAGTAGGATTTCTCAGAAACAAAATTCTGATTTCGTAAACCAAGCAATGTTAACTCGAAAGATGTAAAGAGCTCATCGAGTAAACTTTGTTTAAAATCATAATAAGAAAATAATACAGATGGATGTTTTAAATAAGCGGCTTTATGGCCGAAATCTTTGGCTTAAAATAACCATGAGTTATGCATAGTCATAGTTCGGTGAGACGGCAATCCAATATGACCGGAGAGAGATCAGGCGCAGTACCAACGGCTTTACGTGCTTTCCGAGGCACGGGTGTATCACACCGCCAACTTCCTGACTCCGAGCTGACTGAGTAATTGTTAAGATGGAAAAACCCAGTTACAATGTTTTTGTCTCTTTTACACTAAATCGTGTAATTTTAAAGACCTCCGATTTTGAGATTTAGGTAATTTTATTTTGCTTTAAAACGACACTTAATATTTTTTTTTTATTTGTAAATCTACAGAAAAAACACAAAACTTATAAATTAAACAACACAATATGAACGTTTTAAAAAAAGTTAGTTATAAATGGAGGGTCTAAAGATATTTTTTAATGGATCCGCGATCCATATTTTGCCCGTTTAATATCTCTAAAGATCGAGCCTGGTTAGATTTTTGAGGTTCAGCACCCATAGAAAATGCGGACATCTTTACGGATAAGTATTTTCCCAAACGCTTAGTTAATTTTAGCTATCGCAAGCCACGGCAGTATCACACACCAGATGGCAGTTACGTTGTTTAACAAAAGCATCAAACGTGTTGAACGTTGTGAAACTAAGGCCTTGTTCTATTAACTAGTTGGTCATAGAAGCGCTGTCCTGGTTTAAACTTTACATGCGTTGTCTTATAGTGTATTTTTCCGAAATATGTATATAATTATGAATGTAATGGGTAACGACTTTTCAAATAATTCATTTCAGAGTAATTATGGTTGTCACTTATTACTAAAACAAGCCACAATAACTTACGAAATTGATAGAATACATGGGAAGATAACGTTTCTGGAACTAGGTGGTGAAAACACTATATAAGGATTTCAACAATATCTACATTCAGGACCTACTGCCATCTATTTCAGGTCATTATCACATGTTAAAGAAATCGACGATATCAAAAATGGCGCAAATTAAATTATATTTTTTGCTGCCGCTTCTACTTTACCCTGACTACAAAAAACTATTCGAAGCGGTAGGATCAACGAATAGCCATTAATTCCGAGAACTGACTTCGGATCGATTGCAAAGTTAGACTGATAAAACCAAGATCTTCATCTTATAAACATTCACCTGACTAGAACAGACTCTAATTGTATATTTGAAATTATCATTTCGATTACTCTACATCTAAGATTGTTGGCTTAGCTATCTATTATTTAATCTAAGCAGCACACGTAAAGCTCAACAGTAAACGCCTAAATCTGTCAATATTTTTAATATTATATTCTCATCTTTCATAATATATAAAACCATATATCAATGATGCTCATTACTTTATTGATGGATTCTGTCAATCCAATGGCGCGATGCTAAAACATTTTAGCAAGCAGTTAAGTTCCTGACAGCATTACATAAACAAATTAACGTGTTTCGTAAGTCAAGATTTTTACAAATATTTTTGCGTACGTGCTTATATATCCAAGTGCGCACGAGAAACACGAGCCAGCATGTCCTATTTACCCTCAGTACGTGCTCAAAAGTGCAATTGAGTAAAAACTAGTCCGAAGACCTCCAGCTACTGGTCGGCCGTGGGTTCAAGGACGAGGAGCACAGTTTGCGCAATTTTCAGACTAACGATTCCTGTATAGAGGCATTGGAAATGATTTATTTACTGGTATTCATAGCAATTTTATGCACGAAGTGATTGGCTAATTCTATATAGCAATGAATAGGTCAATATAGTGAAAAATTATGTAGGTGCAGTGGCGTGGTATTTTCCAAAATTTAAAATTAAATATGTTTTAAATAATAACACCAGGAAGTAACTTAATAATTTGCTTCATATTATGGCATAATTTAATTTTAAATGCGTTAATAGTCACAGTAACACAATTTATTTTTAACTCATTGTAAGTATGGTTAGTGCTAAAAAAACAACTCTAGAAAACAAAAACTGAGTGTGACTAACAACTCCGTCTCCTTTCTATCCTGTCCTGTATGTATTGTGTAACTCTATCTAAAATCTAGACTCAGTTCAGAGAAAAGTACCTACATGCTATATAGAGCTTTAAAACTATTGCTTTCATTTTTGAGATACCGGTGAATATCTAATTTGTCTTACATCACGCCGCTGACGGTCTATCAATTTTGGTCAACGATCAACGACGCACAAAGTGTGATTCATCTAAGTTGACTGCGTGGACGAAAAGCTCTTTTTTGTTGACCTTTTTATTAAGGAATGAGGTTGGATGCCTTTGAATTTGGAAACACTTAATAGTGTTATGTTTGGGTCGTCTATGTCGCTTTAAATGTGAGGCAAATTACAAAAAACAAATTGCAACATGTTACTTGTATAATTGGTCGCGTTCTCTTTGATATTCCAAAACATAATAACTTTACATTACTTGTAGATGTAAGTTAAATTTCAAAATGTGATATAGCCAAGTACTCTCACTTGCCGCTTTCTGCTTTAATAATTATACAAAGCTAACAGACAATTTATTCAGTTTTTATGAGGCACAGCATTATCTTAGTGGACATTAAAATAAAATAATCGCCGACAAATAGTATTTTTTATGCGAATGTATTTCTAAGTTTCGAATTCGTTGCTTTATTATGAGTCGCGAAATTCAGCTCTTAGCAGTCAATTAGATATCTGATAATATTCTTTCTTAAATTCACAGATAGAGAGCATAACGACATTGCCATTTCTTAAGAATTGGAATATGTAACAATGTTTACTATACTATAATAATATTTAAGAATTATGAGACAATTTTAATTAGCCTAGTAGGTAGGTAATGAAAATGTAGGAGTTCCCACACTACAATACCTTCTATAAAAACGGATTTAATAATTTGTAGGTTGCCAGTTGCGAAAATGTTATTACATTGGAACAAAAATTTATTTACACCTGTTGCTTTGGAAACTGCGTACGCGTGTATAGAAAGGCTTCGCAGAAGGCCATAACATAGCGACACGCGCGGAATGCTTAGGCTATATGACAGTGATAATACACATACACATTTAATAACAATAGATATTTAAATAGGTTTCCAGTACTGGAGGATTCGCAATTTGCACTTGTATCGTGCGTGGGCTCGCATAAGTACGGTCGATGTTAACGGCCATTCTACGTGTCACGAATGTTTCTAAAGCGCGACATGACCAAAATTTATGCACCGTGCCGACGCAAGATCGATTCTATCGCGTTTAGCAATATTTGAATCGTCATGGAATTGAATAGCGGGCGGCGTTTTTGTTCAGGTTGTATGTGCCTATTGTATCGCTGATCTAAAGTTACGTGATTTCGGGGAGATAAGACGCACCCAACAAGAAAAGAACGTTAACGGTTCATTGAAATCGAAAGAGTGAACCCGCTGAGTGAACGCTCGCACCTCTTGTAAGAACAGGTTCTGAGTTCGGAGCACCGGCCAGCGTCGGGCACCGAGCGACCGGCGCAGAGCGGAGCGCGCGGCGACACATCCCGAGCGCGATGCGAGGTTAGCGGCTTAGCGCGCACTCGCAGTGCTCTGTCGGCGGTTTGTCTATAAGCGCGTGCACATCCGAGCCTCTTGCGGCGGACGAACGCGCGAACATCTGCCGCCACACACCCTCGATGATAAACATTAACCAATGTCAATTCCTTAGACCAATTCATATGTGCTCGTAAATTATGAAAACTGTTGTATGGTGTTAGTGTTTGTGTTAGCTTATTAGATGATGATTTGGAGTGGACTGGTCTATTGAGTGGGTGTTGTCATGGCGAGCTTCGAGGACCTTGCTTTCGATTGGGGGACGCTCTGTCAGGACTGCCCTGAGTGTTGGACGGCGTCAGGTAAGTGACCTGTTATCCGTGTCAGTGATAAAGTCATTGACTTAATTAGCAATCTTGGTAATATTTGGTTCGTGATTCTTAATTAGTGCATTATGTGAAACATGTCCTTTAGGTATATCAGAGTTAGATCTGTAAATGAAAAGCTTGACTCCTCAAGCCCCGCGACGGACACCGGTGTCCATATATATAGGGTTTTCCCATACATCTATGTATATATATATAAGCGGGGCTTGAAGGGTTAAAAATTTACAAGAATACGACACGAATTTAAAAATAGTGCTTCTCTCAAACCTTAAATACTATATGTTAATTTCTGGTCAAAGTGTTCAACCAATAGTCTTTTATGTGCTAATTTGTGTAAAGCTTGCATGACTCAAGAATAACAAATGAGTACCTACCTATCCAAAATTTTGAACGTTATTTCCAAGTCTGCACAATACTTGGTTTTGTAACTTATATTTCCAAAGCGCGAAATAAACAGATAACAATAATTTGTGTACAAGTGGTTGATCTTGACATTAACAAAACTGCACGAGGGTAGATAAATATTATCATGCTCGCAGTTGTCAAACAGTGTTTGAATAGAGTCGCAAATAGACGGTTGGTCTGTGGAAAAATATTTAAATTTAAATTAATTCTGTTTTACTACGTAATTTGACCTCCTTGGCGTAATGATTTATGAGCCGGCTATGGCGTAAAAGGTCTTTGCTTCTTTTAGTGCATGTCAGGTGTGTAGTGAATAGTGACGATTTTGGACTCTATCGACTTTATCGGAACATTTCCTTAACAAGTGAAGCAATGGAATTGGCTATAGGTAAGTAAAGTCTGATTCTCTCAATTAGTTGCGCTGATAGTCAAATAGGAATTCAAATTTAAACGTTAAAAAATATTTTTACATCAGCGAGCCGGCTTGGTTCTGCTGACCGTCGTGATAAACATGCAAGTGAAATAATAACCTCGCCATTTGACGTCAGAATTTTAAAAATTAAGTGTACGCCTTTATCTCTGAAGGGGTAGGCAGATGCGCAACTAGTGCACCCACCTTTCGCCATACGTATTCCGTCCCATGATGTGATAGGGGGCGGTCTATCGCCATATCGGGCACAAATGCCAGACTCAGGGTTGATACTGAATACAAAAATCCAATATCACTTTGCCCGACCCGGGGATCGAACGCGAGACCTCAGCATTGCAGTCGTACCGTAATACAACTACGCCACTGAGGCAGGCAAAATTAAGTCTAGTATAACATATACTATATTTCCGTGTACAGTAAAGAACAACTAGTACCTTATAGTTGAACAACCACTTAACGTTTATTCCGTAACCTTTTATCTGCTTAAAAAGAGTCAAGAGTAGACACATTACTAAATTATAGATAAGTGCCACAACAAATTGTACATACCATGACACTTTCTTCAAAAAGAAATTCTATGTGATAATAGCACGTTAACCTTGGTTACGCGACGGCCGACCAACGCTTCAATAGCATATTAACAAAAGCCAATAGCCTTAGAGTATGTATATATACTTACTCTAAGCCAATAGCCAATACGATAGCCTAGTTGGGAATGGAACGGTATGTGGAGACAATGTCTGGAGGTTCAAAACCCAAGGCACACACCTTCTTTTCTTTTGACTTTTCGATGTTTATCAATTAAAGTTCGCTTTAACGGAAAAGGAAAACAACCTGAGGAAACCTACATACGTGAGAATTCTCCTTAGGAATTTCGAGGATATGTGAAGTCTGCCAACCCGCACTAGGCCAGTGTGGTGGACAAAGGCTTAACCCCTCTCAGTCCTCTCAGAGGAGGCCGATGGCCATTAGCCAATTACCAAAAGCAAATAACTAATAGTAGATAGTCGATGAGCCATAGTATATTATATATTTATACTGTGTGCCATAGTATTGCTCAAATAAAATTTTATAGCCGGTTTTAATTACATTACTTTTAAATCCGTCTTTTCTTTACGTCCTGCCACTGTCTTGTCTAAACACTAAGACTCTACGCGCCTTCAAGCCCATCATGAAAGTTGATGATAGCTCCAGCCAACAGTTAAAGCAAATAGCTCGGGTTTTTAAACGGGAATTTTGTTCTTACGATATGTGAAAATTGTTACTATCTTGATGGAACTCTTGATTTAAAACACGATTTAAAATATAAATATACTTAATAGTATTTTACAGCAGAGAATCGTTACTACAAAGTTTTTTAAATAATTCAGTGTGAAGATTGTTATTACTATATTTTTATGGTCAAAATACTACAAGAATATTATTTCTAAACCCTCTATACTATATTAGGAAACTAAATAATAAATATAGGTAGGTATTTATAGTCAATCGTTAGTAGGTAGTTAACCTTACATGATGTGATCATGGCCAAACTATGCATGCGTTTTGTCATATAATAAAAACATTAATCAGATAGGAATGTGCGGTAATTTTAAACTAACGACTTCGCGGTTTAAACTTATAATATGTTGTTGATGATGTCTCTTGGATCAAAGCCTTTATACTTTTCTTTTGGAAAGCTCCACTAACGATTCTAGGTATGCAAATATGGTATGAATGGATGTTTCGAAATTCAGTAGTTAAAAGACATGATTACGTATAATCAATCGTTTTTAGACCATTCCATTTTGGTCAAAGTATGTAGTTTCATAAATACCTCAGTCAAACGGATAATACACACGGTTGCCATGCCGCTATTTTAGTTTCATTATGATTTCCTGCCTTGGGATTTTTGTATCTTTTGGTAGGTACTATTTTACCCGTATCTCTCTAAAATATCACTGATGAGAATATAAGAATATATTCGTTTATTTTTCAAAGTGACTATATTCTAAACGAAAAAAAAATATTATCACTTTATATTTTCATTCGATCATGTTGTCTTCTTATTTTTTATTGTGGAAAATCCGCGACGCGACACGGCATTAAACAACTCCTCCTAGCCAGTTTTCGGCCACGGCGGCCAATCTCAACGGAGATCAGCCAGGTACGCAGGAGATATTATAGTCCACAAGTGTGTGCGCAATACACAGGTGCACTCGCTATTCCTTCACTCTCATAGTCCGGTGAGACGGCAATCCGACATGACCGGAGAGAGATCAGGCGCAGGACCAACGGCTTTACGTGCTTTCCGAGGCACGGGGGTATCACACCGCCAACTTCCTGACTCCGAGCTGCGACTGAGTAAATTTTAAGATGGAAAAACCCAGTCACAATTTTTTTTTGGCTCGACCCGGGATTCGAACCCAGGACCTCAGCGCGCAAATCGTACTCGTAATGCGTACGCAATACCACTACGCCACCGAGGCAGCATTAAACAACTACGAAGGCATTGACCTATCTAATACAGTCATGAATTGTAATTGTAAGTAAAGTAAGAATGTTAAGTATATTTTTTTTATTTTATTTAAATGCATACCGTTTGAGTACCATCGCATGCGCTTGCGTAACAAACGTGCTTGAACGTTATTATCCCTTGAATGAGTTGTTTTTGCCATATTAGTTGAAATGTAATTTTCAATGAACAATCAACGAATACTATTCTTATTGAAACGGTTTAATTTGAATTGCTTAAAAAAATATTGAGGCCACTTTGACGGGCTCACATCGGCGGATGTAGGGGACTCAAATACGCGTTGATAGCTACTAGCTGTTCTATAAAAATGAGGACATTAAAATTGCATGTCCGTATTATGTAGCTTGAAGTTTAGTACAGGGAATTCAAAAGTATTAGGTACTTACTACAGAAATCTTTGAATGAACGGAAAATGTACAGCCAAATCGCCGCATATGTCCAGTGGCAGCGTATATGGTCTGTTAGCCCTACAATGGGGAGTTCGAATTAGGTCGGAGAAAATTTAATTACACTTATTCACTAATTCGCGACATTATCTGTTATCATCTAGTAGGAAACCCCTCTCATAACAGTTAGTATAGTTGTGTCGATGGCACCATTGGCGTTGCAATATGAAAATACAATCTATACATCTGTACATATAAATAAAATTGGAGTGACTGTTTGTAATATTGAAATAACCGTTGTTTAATACATGTATATGAATATATAAATAGTACTTACACCAAAATATCATTTTTCACAATGTCTGTCTGTTTGCTCCGGCTAATCCCTGAAATGGCTGCACCGATTTTGACGGGACTTTTATTGGCAGGTAGCTGATGTAATAAGGTGTAACTTAGGATACGTTTTATCCCGGGAAAATATAAAGCGGGACTTTTACCTCGGAAAAACTTTTTAACGCGGGCGGAGTCGCGGGCAATAGCTAGTAAAATATAAATTGCATGCTAAGTCCTTCGGGTACAATTTCTGTATCTAATCAATTTTCTCCCTCACGCCCGAGATCGATTGACTTGCTTGATTAATGAACGCAGTTTTAACATCATATCATAACATTTCAATAGATAATTGAGTGAATAACGCACCCATTCTGTAATTAAATCGAAAACGATTTCTCTTTCGCTTCTCACGTGGGGTGCAATTAAAGTTTATTTCAATTTATTTTAGTGACCTTTTAAATTCAAAATTGTCGAGCCATCGTTTATTTTCAAGGGCAGGTAAATGGTAATATAAATTATCATATAAATTATTTGTTTGTATTTACAAACAAAAGACTGAATTTATCATGTAATAGAACTTTATTATAGATATTGTAGATCAGTTCCAATTGCGCTAGTTTTTCGTGCTTTGTGATATCAATCAATATTGATTGGAACAGTCAATCAAATAAATGCATTACAAGTGCAATATCTAGCTTCGTGCACGAATATCCAGTTCTCTTGATACAAAGTTCTCACGATGGTCGAGTAATTGGCGGATTTGTTTTTGACCTTCGGGTCATTTTACGTGTTATTTCTATAGACGTCGTGGCTTAACATGAATTAATTTGTTACAGACAGTTCACGAGTGCAACGTTTAATTAAGTAAACTGTGTGTGTAGTACAATTAACCACGATTTATAGGTTTAGTGATTAAATATATTAAACTAGCCTTTACCCGCGCCGCCCATTAAAAAGTATTTCCGGGATAAATGTCCCGCTTTATATTTTCCCGGGATAGAAAGAAACCTAAGAGTTAATCCAGGACATGATCCGTTCGGTAGTTTTTTGCGTGAAAGAGTAACAAACATACATCCATACGTTCTTACAAACTGTCGTGTTTATAATATTAGCAGAATTAGTAAGATATTCGATGTAAAACTTTGTTCTTCTACGTTAATGTGATCCGTTTTCTTTTCGATTATTTCTATGTGACAACTGTGATAATTATGAAAGTAAAATTGCTTAGTGCATAGTTGCTTACTACTCCCTCAAGATTCTCCAAGGTAAGTTTGTGTCTATAAAGTTGAGGTAGACAATTACTGCTTTGATTGCTTTAACTCTTAACCGACTTCAAAAAAGGAGGTTTTTTATGCATATGATAATGTATTAGGTAAAATTACTCTTGTATAATTTAATAAATGTATATTCCCCCATGATCAACTAATATCACTTACCTACTTGCGTTTTTTTTAATAAATTGTACGCACTAATACGTTAACTTTATGAGCATTCATACCTATTTCATCATAAATGCACCTTCTTATGACCTGTTTGGTAAACGTAACAGAATAATTTATCGAAAGAAACCATTGATGTATTAAAAACCCTAATACACCAATGAAAGAAACTAGAAAATGTTTCGCTTTAACACGTTGACAGCAAAATTAACATATTTTAGATCTTTTAAACGGAAAATAGACGGCATTGAACCTAATTGACACTTGTCAACATTTTATAAAACGAGACTGCGTTGTCACTTGCAGGTCGGCTAAAGGAACCGTGTTAATTATTTTTGCAGAAACATTTGTAAGATTACTTAATTAATTTGATAAATTCTATATATTTATATACACTTTATACAGAAGCATATAGGCCACAGACATTCTCTACCAGTCGACCGTAGGGTGATGCAGAGATAAACAAGGTATGTGCATCATGAAATCTATACTTAATATTATAAAGCTGAAGAGTTTGTTTGTTTGAACGCGCTAATCTCAGAAACTACTGAATCGATTTTGAAAATTCTTTCACTAATAGGAAGCTACTTTACTCCTGAGTGCTATAGGCTACTTTTTATCCCGGGAAAATATTTTTATCCCGGAAAAACTTTTTCACGCGGGCGGAGCCGCGAGCACTACTAGTGGTGAAATATATGGCACCAGCGGCCCCGACAGACGTTGTCCTGCCCTAAAAAGGAAATAAAATCCTAGAACCTGAGTACAGGGCCACCTACCAGATCCAATTTTAATCTAAAGTCTAAACCATTTTCGAATCCATCTGAAGACACATAAAATAACTTGAGAGGTGTCAAGGGACACCCGGACGGAATGAAGTTCCTATCGATTAATAATTAGATGAATTGTAATAAAATTTTATTTCTTTTAAGTTATAATAATATTTTTTTAATTATTAACAAATATAATGTAATATAAACTTAATCAGTAGGCTCAATTTTAGTAATAATTTGCTTGTGGTAACTGAAGTAGGAAACATATGTTTGGGATTCTATTTTATTTAAATGTCTTGAAAAAAAAACTTCTCAAAGAAGCATTTAAATTGTCTTTTTTTATTTAAATTTCGAATGTCACTTTTACGGCCAGTTCTTTATTGTTACTGGCTGGTTTCACAGGGCAAGTATAAAAAAAAGTGTCGTTACAACTTTTGGTCTTAATTTTTTCCATCTAGTGCCCTTTCGCAACGCGCGATAAGGAACTTCGTTCCAAAAATTCATTAAAATCGGTCCAGCCGTTTACGAGGAGTTCAGTGACATACACAACCACACAAGAATTACATATTATATAAAGATATATAAATAATTTATATAATACGTTTTATAATTAATTCTGTTCTTTTTATCCCCTGTTAATATTTAGGCTTGCAAACCTCTTTATAAACATCAATTAAATCATTTAGGTAAGTTTTTTAAAATGAGAAACGCAAGCAGTTCAAGGATATACGTATTTACTTACTGCCAATCTGTGTCAATTTCTTTCGCATTTAGCATATGACGGTTCATTTGAGCCGTCAAATATTGTAGGAACTTATAATACTACCTGAATAACAATTAGAAATGGTCAGACAACCGTTACTTATGTTAACGTCAACGAATTCCTTGCCGATGAGCTCCACATGTGCTTATTGTTTTTGAATTTAAATATTTATGTTCAAACAGAACAGTTCTGTGCTACTTAAGGGCTCTGTACAACACTCTCTCTCTGTATTTTGTTCAGAACTTTCAATTACGTTAGTTTTTTATGTGTGAGCATTTGATGACATATACATAGATACATGATCATTTACTGGTGGTCTCATATGTAAGAGTTCGTCTGGGTGAGTACCACCGCAATGTCTATTTCTACCGCCAAGCAGCAGTGTAATTACTGGACAATGAGTCTTAACATCTTATGTCTCAAGAAGATGAGCGCAGTGGAATACCACACAGTACTTTGTAACTCAAGGTGCTGGATGGTGTTGCTACTGTTTATGGGTGGTCGTATCGCTTACCATCAGGCGAACGGCATACTCCACTCGTCATTTAAATAAATGAAAAATTGTGATTACAACTAGTTACCTAAATATCCATCTTCATGCTGACGCGAGATGTGATTAACCTCTATTATTGAATAGGTAGGTACGTTCTTGTGTATGTCGTGAATAGTATCGTGATAGTGAATTATTATTCTTGTCCCAAACATGTTTGATAATTTATATTCACCTTTAACTTCAAACACCTACTAAATCAAGGAGACAAAGATAATAATTATTAATAAGTATGTTACAATGAACACTGATTTATTTTTACTAGGTAATATTAATTATGCACAGTGAAATACCACGTAATTGTTGTTTATGCCCGCATTCTTTCTTATTTAAATGCATGAAGATTTAAGACGAGAATGCAACTCGTATGCAGCTTTAACGATTGTTTTTATGCAACTTGAATAGCTTCCAATGTATTATCGTCAGCAAGTTTTCCATTATCTTCGTTCGTGTGCTTCTGGCGTTTTAACTATATGACTGTTTATACAGCTTTCAATGCATATTCCAATACTGATCATCATTATTTGAACATCTGTTTCAATGAAGATTCCACCATATTGAAATTCAATTCTTATGACCCAAAAAATGTTGTCTTATTTTTAAAAAGAACAGCGTATGGTCTTTGCCTCTAAAATAATCCATACACATTTTTTTGTATAAATTGTAAGTAAATATTCTGATTTCTTAAAAATGTAAAAGTTTCATTAAATTACCGAAAAAAGTTATTAAGTGCATAATGACATGTAATAGAGTTTTTACCATGACTTTTTTAGTAATACGAGAATGGATAATATCCTCAACATGCAATCTATTTTGCTTATAAAAATCCATGCTTCATTGACTTCCATTTTTTATGTCTGCTTCATTATTCTTGGATAACGTTACCTCTTTACGCAATATAAGTTTAGAGATTGAGTTTTTAACGTTTTTACAACACATTTACAACTAAGTTTCAATATAAAGTATCTCCTTTCAAAATCTTAAGGTATCGTCACTATTTGGCAGATATTTCCTGTAGTAGTATATGTCATCCTCTCATAGGTTTAAATATTAATAATGGTATCTGATCATTCAAGATTTATCCATGGTCGTAGAATAAGTTATTGGTTGTCAATAAATTTATGGTCAATTTATAGTCCCGCGTAATAATGCGGAAACTAGTTCAATTAATGTGTCATAGTTGCTAAATTTATGCGCTTAATGAACTAAACCAACATAAAATTAAATTCCATCTAATTACATACTTATATTGAAACACGTTAAATTACGATGATATCAAAAAGGAACAAGTGATTGCAGGAAACCTTTTAAATATTCGAAACAGGTTATATTGGTTGTAGGATCTGGGTAAGTACCATCGCAAAATCTATTTCCACCGTCAAGCAACAGTGTGCATGCACTGTTATGTTTCGGTTTGAAGAACACTGTAGACAGCGTAATTGTTGTTTTTTTTTAGATGCCTAGGGCACATAGTTCGAAGAACTACGGCAGATGGGGCAAAAAAGTTCTCGAATGGAAAACCACGTACTGGCAAGCGCAGCGTCGGCCGTCCACCTGCAAGGTAGACAGACGACTTGATAAAGGTCGCAGGAACGCGCTGGATGCAGGCCGCTTTTGGCAGGTCCTTCTGGAAATCCTTAGGGGAGGCCTATGTTCAGCAGTAGACGACAGACGTCATGTAACTGATGATGATGAGACTTAACATCTTATGCCTTAGAATGAAGGGCGCAGTGGATTGCCACGGACTGCTTTGTAATTCAAAGTTCTGAGCGGCGTGGGGTTGCTAATGTTTATGGGCGGGCGTATCGCAAGCGGCATGCTCGTCTCATCATTTAAGTGGAATAAAAAACAGAACAGGTTATACGATTTTTGATATGCGCATACCAATGTTCAGTTCTACGCCAGATCTACCAGCTATACTAGGCAGGTACTATTT
Source organism: Lapara coniferarum (assembly GCA_949316025.1). Taxonomy (NCBI): domain Eukaryota; kingdom Metazoa; phylum Arthropoda; class Insecta; order Lepidoptera; family Sphingidae; genus Lapara; species Lapara coniferarum. Next base: position 39,060,428 of record OX438919.1, on the reverse strand, counting down.
GTATTATTACTTGGTTGCTAGATGTGTTGTACCGTATCATAAAAACCGTGTAACGTAAATTGTGTTATTACTCGGGGTCTTATCACCTATAAGTTTATAGGATTTAATTCCGCAAGGTTTGAGATAAGTCAAGATCTTACGAGATCGTCCATATTTAATTATATCTCTGAGGTTGAAATGATTCGTTTATGTTTCATAAGTGCATTATTACGAAGTCGTGGACAATAGCTATAACCAAATTATATAAAGAATCCCAGTAGATACGTAATATTTCAAAAGACTTTTAAGTATATTATTACAACAGTAATAACAGAGCTATGTTATGAATATAATTATTTTGTAATAAGACTTCATTTAAAAAATTTACCACACGGCTGTGTGCCATTCTAGTGTTTATTTGTTTCTAAATATCTGTCAATCACGATAAAAAATACTACATAATACCATTGATGTATTGGGTTTTTTTAATACATCAATGCATAATACTATAATTTCCACAGACAGTCCACATAATATCTATCCTTGCAGGATTTTTCTCATTATTTTATATGTTACAGCAAATAAATATAAAGAAACTAAAAAAGCTAATACAATAAAAGCATAATATTATATATACCAGCTGTTGGTTATTATCATATTAATTGTAATGTTGAAACGTGTCTTTCTTCGAAGTTCTAACGTGCTAGCGACACCTACTTATCATCATTGCGGTAATTAAGTTTTAGTTTTTTCGTAAATCAGAATTGAAAACTTTTAACTAGTTTATTTTCAAGTCCAACAGTTGCCATTCTATTTCAGATTTTAATAAGGTTAGGTAATACCTTAGACTAACGGTAATACATAAAACTTATTAATTAGGTTTACTTATACTTAGGTATCTAAGTAATGTGGCGGCTCCAATATTAATATTGACATAACTGACGTTTCTAGGTTAATCAGCCAAGATAATCGGTTGCGTAATTTTACAGCCCGGACATCCTTTTTAACCGACTTCCAAAAAAGGAGGAGGTTCTCAATTCGTTTATTTGTATCTTTTTACGATTACAATTACTCCACAGTTTCTTTTTTTTTTTTTTTGCTTTTAATTCGCTTCTCGGAAATGTCAATCTTCGTACATTCTAATGCTTTTTATCGTAAGTACTTACTGTCGTATGTTTTGCATTACGGTTCTTAATGCAATAAACAATGTTGTTACCAGGTATAAGCTCGTTAGAGAGTTTTAATATCATTTTTGTAGACAATATAGTTATTTATAATCTTCCGAATGTTGTAAAAACAGCTTTTGCATAAATGTCGTTAGCATTTACTTCAAATATCAAATTTTATGATTTAAAAGTTCTCTCGACATAAATAACTTTAAATCTGTGCCCACATAAATAGATAGCGTTAGATAGAAACGCTATATTGCAGGTACTTATCAGCGTACTAACAACCATCCCAAAATTATAATAATTAGGTTTTCCTCTTCGAAAAATCTATCATTATAATATCAACCCACATGTCAACAGTAACTGATACCACAAAACTACAGACAATAGCTTTTGTAATTGTTATACAATCGGCATGAATATCTCGGCCTGTCATCTAACACATGATATGGTTTGTCCATTCATGCAGACGTTGCGAAAGGCACCATGCCTCGACTTGTCTAAACATTTCATCACGGAATGCAAACACTGTTTGGTGTAAGTTAATAGCTGTCAGATTCATATCACTACATATTATAAAACAAAGTCGCTTCCCGCTGTCTGTCCCTATGTCCTCATGTCCTTATGTATGCTTAGATCTTTAAAACTACGCAACGGATTTTGATGCGGTTTTTTTTTATAGATAGAGTGATTCAACGGGAAGGTTTGTATGTACTTTTAGCCCGGAAAAACTTATTAACGCGGGCGAAGCCGCGGGCAGAAGTCTAGTATTTTATATGCATACCAGTTGATGTTATGTCTTGTTTTTTAATATATCGTTCTCCTGGTAATAGATGACTATATTGGTGCTACGTAGGTGTTAAAATCTTGATTAGGTACATACTCCGAAAAATTCGTTGATTGAATTTTAGAATTTTTATGTTTCTCAACGTAGCTTGGTGCCCTCACAAATAAATTGTCACTAGATTCTTCAATTAAAAATTAAAGTATTGTGAAAGAAATTATGACTATTTACATGGTCGATTGAGACATATAATCGTGAAGTACCTTTTACTCGCATTAGTGTATTTAGTCACTGCCAACGGGCTTATTGCTCGAACGACCTCTCTTGATGCTTTTAGGTCGTATTGGTTAATCCATGGTCAAATTAAGCTGAAACTCTTATCAAGCTGGCGAATTATGAGCGAATTCACGCTGCACGCTCGCTGCAAATTCATCCAGTATGATCGGAGCCTTAACTTACTACTACCACGTATAAAACCATCCCTAAGTCTTCGGACACTATTTCGTTTATGGGTTCGTACGTAATGTTAGTTTCCAAAAAGGAAATAGATTTTCCATTCCTACAGTTTATTGTAAACTTCTATCACTTTTCATTAAAAGTCACATTTGTAAAGGATTGTTATATCATTTGTAATGGATTAATTAAAAATCGTGGTAAATGAATGTGGTTATATATTTACAAATATTTACAAGGAAAGGTAATAAAAACGTTAAATCATATCAAGCACTTATGATCAATAGGCATAAAGCACAAAATATTTTTAAATTTAAAGTAGCCTCTGCCATTCTTTTCTCCCAAGAATCAAGAAGATTTATAGAAACAATTTCATGGTCGCTGTAGGCAACTATAGTTTTCTTTCACATTCTAAAAGAGCGAGTATCGTGTTATTGAACACTAGACTTCTGCTCGCGGCCTCAGTTTTTGAGTTTATCCATTACAAACAAACAAACAAATCTTTCCCATTTATAATATTGTAAGTATAGACTAACTAGCTTTTGCCTGCGGCTCCGCCCGCTTTAAAAAGTTTTTCCGGGATTAAAGTCCCGCTTTATATTTTCCCGGGATAAAAAGTAGCCTATGTGTTAATCCAGGACATGATCTACCCGTGTGCCAAATTTCATCGAAATCCGTTCAGCAGTTTTTGCGTGAAAGAGGAACAAACATCCTTACATCCTTACATCCAAACATCCAAACTTCCAAACATCCAAACATCCATACATTCTTACAAACTTTCGCCTTTATAATATTAGTAGGAAGTAGGATTATTGAACATCAAGGTAGCTTCGTACGAGTTATATTCGTGGGTAAGGTTTAAATACTTTGATGACAGACAAAAAAAATTAGGACCGTGTTTGTGACAAAATGGCCTGTAACAAACCTAAATCCGACCAAGAATTATTAAATTTGAATATTGATAATATTAGTTTGTTTATGACGCTAATAAATATTATCAATTCTTTAAAATTGGTGCCTTTATCCTAAAATCGTTTAAAACGACGGTGATATCGTTGCCTATATTTTTTGCGGCGCAGCTCCGAAATAGAGTTAAAGTTACACTATAGTAGTAATTTTACACCGCTTTAATTAAACAATACTAAGTACCTACTCCATTGTCTCGCAGTTGATATCCGTGACATTCTTAAAAAAGAGACTGTAACACTATAGCAGCTAAAAAAGTTATTGGTCGTTCTTTTGTCTTTTGTTTGGATCGTCGGTGCGTCTCCCATGAAGTTTACGTAACTTGAACCTAGGGAGATGGGCGCCATCATGCGAGTCCCTGCGATGCGAAACCACAGTGTCAATGGCCACGAGAAAAGATGAACCACTAATGGCGTTCTCGTGTATTATAATGGTTTTTATGGGGCAAATTCCCATCTTTATGTGAAGCTACTATGATTTCTTATCATAGGCGCACGCGTGATGTTGCATCATGTTTGCACTCGTTTCGTTAAGATGATGAAACGTGAGATGAGAAGACTAATATTGCGCATTATAATAAGGCCAACATGAAGGTTTGTTTATCCTAAAAGTAGGTAACATAACGAACTAGTCTACATACTAGACAAGTATTGAAAACCTACCTAGATTAAATACTAGGTATAACTTTTCAAATGTAATATCATTATAGAGGGCATCCATAAATTAACTACGTGAGATGCTTTTTTTTAATTCTCTGTAAACAGTATATTGTTTTGTTTCAATCAGAAAAAAATTGCGTGATATTTGCCGGGACCCCCCCTCTCTCCAACGTAAGATTAGATGAGATTTGACTCGACCCCCTCCCCCCTCAAACATCTCACGTATTTTATGAACGCCCCCATACAGATTATTACTTGATAATTATACCTGTGTTATGATAATTATCCTACTATCCTACTAATATTATAAAGGCGAAAGTTTGTAAGAATGTATGGATGTTTGAATGTATGGATGTATGGATGTTTGTTCCTCTTTCACGCAAAAACTACTGAACGGATTTCGATGAAATTTTCCACACGGGTAGGTCATGTCCTGTATTAACACATAGGCTACTTTTTATCCCGGGAAAACATAAAGCGGGACTTTTATTCCTGAAAAACTTTTTAAGGCGGGCGGAGCCGCGGGTAAAAGCTAGTCATTAATATTCAACAAGAATATATCGTGAGAGAATTTGCAAATCATCTGATTAATAAAATACAATTGTACATATTTATATGCTAAAATCCTTTTAATTAACAATATTTAAATCTTAAGTCCCCATAATATAACCTTTGACTTCAGAGTCAACCATGGTCCATGAGTGACTCCATACAAAAGACAGTATGAATTAAATAAATATTGTATATTTAATCTATGTCAAAGAGCTCAACGTCTTCAATTTGTTGTATTTATTATAAGTAGGATATGACAGCTAAAGACCCATATGACTTTGAAGTCTAAAGTTCCGTTTAAAGATATGAATAATATCTAATTAGCTTTTGTACCTAACTTTTTGGTATGAAAAAATTACTTAGTATTCATTGATGTATTAATGTTAGTATTGCATTTGTTTTGTTAGTATAAACAGATAACCTGATAACATTATTCAACAACTCTAACATTTGGATCAGTTAAGACCTGTGTAACGAAAGTGGATTTGGCCAAAAATCACTAATACAATGATTATAGATATTTTTATATAAACAGATACTCTTCAGGTACTTGCCCCGCCTAGATTCAACATTATTAAATTATTTATATTACACTAGACTTCTGCTCGCGGCTTCGCCCGCGTGAATGAGTTTTTCCGGGATAAAAGTCCCGCTTTATAAATGGGATAAATTATACATATAAACCTTCCTCTGGAATCACTCTACCTATTAAAAAAAACCGCATCAAAATCCGTTGCGTAGTTTTAAAGATCTAAGCGTACATAGGGACAGACAGCGGGAAGCGACTTTGTTTTATACTATGTAGTGATAAATGAACGATTTGACGATAGCCTAGTTGGGAATGGAACGGTCTGCCGAGACAATGTCCGGAGGCTCAAAACCCAAGGCACACACCTCTGACTTTTCAAAGTTACGTGTGTATTGTTTATCAATTATCATTCGCTTTAATGGTGAAGGAACACATCGTGAAGAAACCTGCATACTACCTAAGAAGTTCTTTCGGAGAAGAATTGAATGTGAAGTCTACCAACCCGCACTAAGCCAGCGTGGTGGACTAAGACCTCAACCCTCTCAGTAGTAGAAGAGGCCCGTTCCCAGCAGGAGGACAGTGTATAATACAGGGCTGGTATTACTATTTATATTATTATATTACATACATGAAGTGTTCGTTTTGCCCTCGGGATCAGGATTTGAAATTTTCCCTCCCGCCTAAATTGAAAGTTGGCTATACCCCGCTACTAGGTATGCTTTTTCAAATAAATTTTCTAGTAACTACATAATATTATTATATTGTCAACATATCTCATCTCTTTCGTGTTTTAAACGTAGATACACACCTCAATCAGTTTTATATTGTTGAACCTTTCTGGTTTGTTGTATACCAGTTGTTTTTTGTAGTATTGATTTATCTAAGCGCATAACACGTTGTTTGGCTATTCAGTTTTACAATACAAGCTTGAAAGCCATGTATCTCCTTATATGAGATTTAAAATACTCCTAAGACCTCGGTGGTGCCCTTACACGGCAAACGTTTTTAGCAAACAACGCCCATTAAGATTTTCAACATGTCGAAGTAACACAAGAACCAGTTAACTGATTTCTATGGACCTTTCACTAAGCTTGGCGTATGGGTTGTTTTTTATCCTAGCAATTTCTAATGGAATGTAAAATGAAGAAAAAATAATGGAACCACTTCATTATTTCCTTCTGAAGTATATTTAAGTGGCGTTTTATTAATGCGACAAAAAGTTGGACTTAAATTATTTTTATTAAGTATTATAGTTAATACAATAATGTCTAACGGAACGGAAATTGCTTTATAGGCAGTAACAGTCAAAGTTATTGTTACTTTTACACAAATTACGAATTTAGTATTGTGACAACTCTTATGGATTTTACTTTAACTAGAACTTGTATTTTTACAGTTTATGTAGAAATGTAGTAGGTTCTAGCTAAAATATGCATTTAGAAGAATAAGACCGCCATGATTTTATTGATTATTAATAATTTTTAGTCCTAAAGCCTAATGTTTTTTTGTCTAAATCGTGCGCCAGTCTTATATGGTATTTCGCATTATAAGTCGATTCCCTGTTGAAACAAAAGTAGTTGGTGTCGACGTGGCAAATTTGTCATAAATGTGTGATGACAATTGTTGCACTGCATACTCATATTTCTTCGGTAAAGTGTGACGCCATGGTGGCAATGTAGGTCGAAGATCGATATTAAAGTACGGTAATAAAGTCGATTGATTACTCTGTCCTTCCGAATTCTTTTTACGTAATATTGCGTACTGCTGTGCTGATTCTTGACCTTCGCAAATTTTTAGATAAAAAATTCTGTAATCTACTGGTACGTCCAGTAGTCTTGATTTACAAAAGTAAAATGTTTCGAGCAGTGACGACATTGCCAGGTGAAGAGATAAGGCGCCTGAAAATGTTCAATCAAATTGTTATTTCAAAGACGAAGTTTTTATTATTATCTAAATTAATACGAAGGAAAGGCAAACTGCTTGCCCATAACACCATCGGACTTTGAGTGCTACTGCTTGTCACCTTGGGGTTTTATATTTTAAAATTTTTATTTGACTGCCTCGGTGGCGTAGTTATATTATGGTACGACTGCAATGCTGAGGTCTCGGGTTCGATTCCCGGGTCGGGCAAAGTGATTTTTCTATTCAGTATCAGCTCGGAGTCTGGAATTTGTGCCCGATATGGCGATAGGCTCGCCCCCTATCACATCATGGGACGGAATAACGGCGAAAAGTGGGTGCACTAGTTGCGCCTCTGCCTACCCCTGCGGGGATTAAAAGGCGTGCGTGAATATGTATGTATGTAAATTTGTATTTCCAGCGTTTTGGTTCTGACATAGCGAATCACATAAGAAAAACAGGACAGCGCAGAGGACAAAATCCTTTGAGTCGAGAAAAAAATTATATTAACTAGATGTAGCTCGCAGCTTTGCTCGCATGAATAGCTTTTCCCGCTACAAAAGTCCCTAAAGTACGACACCAGTCCCATCTCCTTAATGAATCAGATTAAAAATATCCATTATTGCCCATGGTGGCAAACACCGGGATTAAAAGTACCCTATGAGTTAATTCTGGATATGATCTACCCGTGTACCAAATTTCATCCAAATCCGTTTAGTTGTTTCTGCGTTTACTTCTTTCTAATAAAAATCCAAACATTTCACAAACTTCCGCATTTATAATATTAGTAATTAGTAAGATTGGAGTTATAATATGAGTGAGAAGTAAGATGTATCGTAATATTGAAATCAACCGCGTCGAACTAAATAATGAACGTATAGGTAAGCTTCAGGCATAAACATTTCATAAACTTTCTACATTCTAGACAGGATATGTCAATTACTTGGATTCTGGAGTTCTAAGAATTTAACATCTGGACCACGAAGGTTGAGTCAATTTGATGATAAGTTACTCGAGATAAATCTTACTATACTTAAAAGGAATTTACAATATCGTAGATATAACGCTCATTTCAAACTAACTAAAATGTATTATTTTCTTAAAAAATACAAAATTCACTTTTACTAACCAACAAAAACCAGCATTTTATCCATGTCAAGTGTAATTTAATTCCGTACTTGAAAGTTGAAATTGCAATAGTTTATGAACATTGAAGACGCCGTCACTTAAAACGCTAAGTAGGGGTAATTATTTTCATGCAATTTACACGGTTTTGTAAATTACCAGGAGTGTAATACAAGCTATTAATTAAGTAATGTGTTTCAATTTGTGGTGACATAATGGGTTACTACCTGACAGCCACCACATTACTATCGGATAATTGTTCCCATAAAATTCTGATACACAAATAAAATGCAGAATTTACGTTAGAGTTTAGACTAATGTATCCAACTCCTAGAATCAAATTCGGGCCATAATTTATATTAAACGGGAAAGTGACCTTAAGTTACTTTTTCTATTCAGTATTCGCCCGTTGTCTGGAATGTGTGCCCGATATAGTGACAGGCTCGCACCCTATCACATCATGGAAAGGAATATGCACGGCGAAAAGTAGGTGCACTCTGCCTACCTCTTCGGGGATAAAAAGGAGTGAGAATGTGCTTTTGTATGACTTTAAGTAGTAATTTATAACGAAATTTGATAATAAAGTCTTCTGAACTAATTTGCTTTCTTGGTCAAGGTTTGTTCAACGATGTTGATAAACGATACCGAATAAAAATTTACACAGTTTTAAACCCGTATTTATCATAGAGATCTTTTCTTAGCCCTCTTAACTAAGTTGCAATTGCGTATTCAGTTTAAAATTATGTTTATTGCTCATTACGCCATTCGTTAGTACCAGATTACATTTTGATAGCCTTCATCTCGAAGGGCATCACACTAACTGCCAATTATTTCATTGGCAGTAACAGTCAACATTTTTACTTGTTCAAAATTATAACATTAGTTTATTAGCCCGGCAGGACGTCACTTGCCGCCCGTCATTTGCCGTCGTGTGCGCAATCGGTCTCATACAATTTAATAGTGCACAGTAGTGCCGTCTGCCGTCGCGGCACATGCCGTCTGCCGTTGCCGTCTGCCGCGTCCTGCGGAATCACAGCTTTGGGGGTTTTGGCGACCCTTTTGACTTTTACGTGAATTGTAACTTTGCAATTCATGAAGATACATTATTTAAGAGGATGTAGAAAGTTTCTATCTAGTGCATTTCAAGAATAACAGTTATTAAGTTGGTTTCTTCAGCAAGCGACAGACTTAATAGATCTTTATTTACGACCAATCTGTCTCTATATTTACTGTTAGATTCAAGCATTATTTCCGATTAGGTCAGATGGATAAATTGGAAAGTATATTTTGTTATGCTCGTTTAGAAATTAGATGTAAGTACGCTCATTTACGGCGACATACAATTAAAGACATCGTGTCATGATAATGTCAGATGCAATTAATAATGTCCTTAGCGTGTTCTATGATTGCGAAAAAGAAGGTCATTAAGGACGGTTCTTTATTTTGGGATCGTGATGCTCTGCACGTTTTTTTTATTACAATATTTTGCTCTCCTAGTGTCGTGGGTATAAGTAAATTGTCTAACACATCTTATGCGATTCTATAACCTGAATGTTGTTTGTTTTCAATATCGTTATACCTACTTGATAGTTGGTTTTTGTTAGTTCAATTTCATTGTAGGTAATTTTTTCGGATAATTATTTCAGGTATCGTCAATCAAAATAAAGGTATCAATGTGTAACTGCTTTTTTTCTATATATTTTTCAGTTTAACAATGTAGATAGACCTACACATAAGATTAGCTATTGTCATAAAACCAATACATAGATATAGGAAATTATTTGATTTGTTACATATCAATAAAAATATTACAATAAAATTACTACATGACGGAGATGTGTACTTTATTTCGAATAAATAAGAATTTTTAATACCTAAATTGTCTTGGAAAACCATTCCAAACTATGGCATTATTCCATCACGCATGTTTCCATTCCTGCCAATTATTGATAATATAAACGAAAAACGACGTTCCTTTACCGTATGTCTGTTCTTCACTGGTCGTTCTTTGTGATGACTACTTTGGTCTTTAGATTTCCAATTTTGATTATCTTGGTCTTTAGTTTTCCAATTATGATTGTTTTGGTCTTTAGTTTTCCAATTCAACGTTACTTCTCCTTTTACTACACATTGGCCGTAGTATTTGATGTCTAATTTATGTTCAGCGAGTCCTGATCTCCAGATATCACAAAAGTCATTGTAAGTTTTACCATCTGTACCGCAAACGGGGCCACCGGGACCTTCGCGTGGACAGGTACCGAGGACATATGAGTTTATCGGTCTTAAAGTGTTTATAAGCGCCGGCAATATTAGTACTACAATGCGCGAAAAAGAAACAAATATCATTATTTATAATTAACTTTTAAAAATCAAACATGAATGAGTATAATTGAAATACCTAAACAAAATAAAACAGGGAACATTATGAAAAATAAGTAGGTGAAAATAATATTATAAAAACGTAAAGAAAGAGAACTAAATCATCTTACCTGAATTATACATCTTGTCGACTAACTTTGCGTAGACTACGAAATAGGAAAGTAATAAAAAAACATAACATGTACGCGTATAATTGGTATTGATTTTCAATAAACTTTTTACATAGGTTTATTATACCTCGATTAATTCTGAATTAAGAAAACGTTTTCCATCTGTTCTCACATTCAAAATCCGCCATCTTGAACTACATAACCAATTAAAAAATTTACACCATTCCTCATTAATTTAGATAAACCAAGATGACCCGGAAAAGGAATAAATTCTCATCACCTACCAAATATTTTTTTAACCATACTTATGTCCATTGATATTTTATGATATAGTTATTTATGTATTGTAATTTTATTGGTTGTTGGCTGGATATCTCCTCACTTTGATTTATAAATACAGAGTCCAATTAATATAATCGCTTCATCTATTTTCATTTCACTTAGATCTATACTCCAATCATCTCCTGCAGTTTTAATGACGTCCGTAATAATTATCGGCGTTGCTGATAAATAAATTAATTTGTTTAATTGATTATTTATTTATAGCAACTCGTTACGTCTGTAACATTATCATAAATTTATAATGTCCGTTTTTACTTATAATTCTATAAGTTAATTCATGGAACTCTAATAGATTTAGATTCCCAATGGTGTATACCTTAAATGTATACATCAAAGTATTGTAACGATCCCAATCCTAAATATCGATTACTTGTACGTATTGTTGCCAGTAAGTAATTGTAATATAATTATCTTTTCCCCCTAAAATGATGACATTTATCAAAGAAAATGCTTTTATCGCAATCATCTTCAAATTCAAATAAAATTATTAGGTAATATCGGAAATCTATATTACTTGTGAAGCCAATTTTGTTTCGTTATACATTTAAAAAAAATACGGCGACAAAATTGGAATCAATTGACAATTTTGTTCTTTACTTTAAGCGAAAAGTTTTTGCTAATTCAGTAGTTATAAAATAAATTGAACGCTATATCTGATTTGATGTTTTCTTATTTATTGAGTAATTAGATTAAAGTAAAGTTTTAGCAGCGTGCTATGGAACGAGCGATGCTCGGGGTCTCTTTGGCGGATAAAATCAGAAATGAAGTTATCCGCCAGAGAACCAGAGTAACCGACGTCGCCCGCAAAATCAGCACGCTGAAGTGGAAGTGGGCCGGACATGTCTGCAGACGGACAGACAGTCGCTGGAGCAGAGAAGTGCTGGAGTGGAGACCGCGTTTAGGTAAACGAAGTGTAGGACGCCCTGCTGCACGATGGACCGACGACTTGAAAAAGGCGGCGGGTAGCGGATGGATGCGGGCTGCTCAAGACCGGGATGGTTGGCGCTCACTTGGGGAGGCCTACGTTCAGCAGTGGACGGCGACAGGCTGATTGATTGAAAGTTTTAGCATAAATACATAATTAAAAGCTATAAGTATTATTGAATTTATTATAAACTGTATAGTTGAAATATAAGTGTAGGAGAGGAAATAAAGCTATTGAATTTAGAGTTACTTGGTTCAGAAAAAGTTTACTAAACATGTAAATTCCAACAAATTAGAGAATTTGTATGGTATAATAAACATCCGATATTGTAACTATTAAGTTTGTAAGATTTTATTACTCCTAGTTTTCTTTAGCATCATGGTACCGGAAGTAAGTATCAAGTAGATTTTTTTTAGATTATATCATTGGTTTTATTTTTAAACTTACAAGAAACCGTTGCTTAAGTCGTACCTGAACAAAGTCCCTTACTCGTGCTGGTATGACCTATGTACTGGTGTTGCAAGTAAAGTAAATTACATATTATAATATTTGTGATAACTGTATTCAATATCAATAATTGTCTTAGCATAATTTTTTTCATGAGTTTATAATTTTGTTCTCTATGTTTTAGTTAATTAGGTTTGACTTTCCAATTAATAACCAAAACAAAAATATTTTAAGTTGATCTCAGACTGAATTTTTGTATTTTTTGTTGTTCATATGATCTCTGGTTATTAAGCATTTTTCTATATTGTTAATTCTATATAGCCTATATGTTCAATGCAATATATTTTCTAAGTACGACTAAGGCTATAGGTGGTACGAATTAGGCAACTAGGCACCTTAATCGTAGCGAAGATATATTTTTGAAAAACGTTAAAATACCGATTTTGATAAAGATTTTCAAGTTTCTATGATTGTAGATTACAAGGCAACTAAATAAAGGTTCAATAAATGCAGAAGATTTTGGTTTATTTCAATTGCACTAAATATTACAGTATTATTGCCTTAGGGGGTACGACTTGAGCAACCTTGCCCTATCTTTACGCGTTCCTGAAAAAATGGATCTTGTCAGACAGACGGACAACAAAGTGATCCTATTGAGGTTCCTTTTGAGGAACGGAACCCCAAAAATATTACAAATAAATTTGTACTAACGCTTGAAGGATCCTAAATAAGCTCTAAGTGAATAAGGAAAAAAACACGTCATATTTGATAACTACCAACTAATAGAAACTATGTTAAATAGAAATACAAATGCATTTAGACAGACGCATACTACATTACCAATAGACACTTTACATGTCATACAAGTTATAAGCATTACAAATCACTTAGATGAAGGTCACTGGCGATGTAAGATTTGGCTTCTTGTTCTCAATTCCTTTGCATGATTTGCAAGAAATAGTAATTGAGCTCTATTATGTAATCGTTACTTAATACTGACTGACACTTAATTGAAAATATGATGTAAATAATGTAACATTGTGTATTGACATTTGACTCATATTATGTCAGTCAGTCATTGATGTATTAAAACCTCAATGCAGTCAGTCCAACATTTGGAGGAGGTGTGTTACCAGGCGGTGTAGCGTGACTCTTATTTGTTGAATTGAGCTTTTTTTATTTTCGACCCTTGCCTTTTGGCGGCAAATTTTGAGTTCGATCCGAGTGGCAAGAACCCATGCCACGGCACTATCATAAGTTCTAGTTAGGCGGCATCGCGTAAGACTTGTACCCTTCTACCGAGTGATTACAGGCTAGGTCAATCATGCGAGTCCGTGACGAGAATTTTGCGAAATTTCACCTTTTCCATTGCATAGTTACAATAGTTTTATGAACTTGGATAGAGCTTTTGCACTGTGTCATCAGTCATCACAACACTAACAGAGAATATTTTTTCTATATTTTCTGTCACGGCTGATACTATTTTAATAACTATCCGCGTATTTTTAATTTAATAGTCACAGTATAAGGACCGATCACGTAGGTAATGAAAGATATATTTAATTTATTGTGACTTTAAATTTAAAATCTGTCACAGTATAATATGCACATTTCATAAGTATAAATATTATACCATGTAATCTTTACTTAATACTGACTGACACTTCATTGGAAATATGATGTAAATAATGTAACATTGTCATTTGACTCATATTATCGCACCTTTAGAACGAAAACAACACAATTCAAAAAATAGAAAATTGCGTTGTCATTTTTAAATGACTAAAAACTAGCCCCTCATTTAAAAAAATATAATTAAAAAGGGGCCGATGTAACAGATTTGTCCTATTTCTGATTGAATATGGTTGTGTTTGACCTATTGTTTTCTTGAGAACGTCGTTTTAAGTAATTTTATGACCATAGATAGCTCAATTTTCTGTCTTTTGAATTGTGTCGTTTTCATCCTAAAGGTGCGTTATGTCAAAGTCAGTCCAACATTGGCGGTCCAACTGCCTCGGTGGCGTAGTTGCAAAGAGCATTATAATACTACGGAAACATAGTTGTATTACGGTCCGACTGCAATGCTGAGGTCTCGAGTTCGATCCCCGGGTCGGGCAAAATGATATTGGATTTTTCTATTCAGCGTCAGCCCGGTATCTCGAATTTGTGCCCGGTATGGCGATAGGCTCGCACCCTATCACGTCATGGGACGGAATACGCACGGTGAAAAGTGGGTGCACTAGTTGCGCCTCTGCCTTCCCCTTCGGGGATAAAAGGCGTCAGTATGCGTATTTAACACTGACGTCTATTATACTAGTACGCTGGACTGGACATTCGAATCGTAAAAGTGTGCCTATTTGATTTTCGCCATATTGGCGCTGATAGCAGTAGCGAGTGTCCATGGAACTAACGATAGAGTTGGAACATAGAACAGCTGATATATCGATAATCATACGAAATAGTCGACGGTTTATAAATTGAAAAAAAATAACAATTTGTTATTATTAACAATTGAAAAATTACTCCAAAATTTGATCGAAACAATGATTATAACGGCAATCGGATGTACAGTGTAGTGAAGATTCAGACAAATCTGTCGTTACTTATTCATTGTGGCAATATTAGCAGTTTAACCCACGTTACCACGGAATAAAAAGTAGTCATGTCTTATTCCAAGTTGTAAGCTATTGTCATACCATATATATTATCCGTGAGTCGGAGGAAGCCCGCAGCCGTCCCTAATGAGCCGAAGATGGCCATAATAAAAAAAAAAAAAAACATATATTATCCGTGAAAAAAGGTATCTTATTTCAGTTTGGAAGTTACTACCACATCAAATTCGTTCAACAATTAGAACGGGAAGCCGTAAGAAATAATGTATTTATGGAAGGGATAAAAAAAAAGACAGTGTGACGGTTGATCAAGTTATATTTTATTAAGTCACTGACGTGCCCAAATTACATTACGCGACAAATAATTCGGTATATTGACACCTGTAATATTAAGGGAGTAGTTTTTTGTTGCTGCATATAAACGAATGTCTATATATTAGTCTATATTATATTTAATTAGAAAGTTTGCAATTGGAAGCTTCCAATTATCTTTTAATGGCACAATCATAAAAACTAGGGCATCTTTACAATATGGTACATAAAATACGGTAAATCATTATTTTTAGAAGCGATTCCTAAATCAACATGCCCACGTATTACTCCATCATGACTTCTAGTACAACTTTTTTTCAAACTCATTTCGTCAATCATTAAAGTGTAATCATGATGCTGTCTTAGCAATTAATAATGACATTGGAAGCATCTGTGAATGGAGTGAGGAGTATGGACTGAAAATAAATCCTGCCAAAACTCAGGTCATTATTGTCGGCAGCCCTAGACTGATAGCCAAGTTGAACTGGTCGCATATTCCACCCGTGACCTGCAATGGTACAAGTATCCCCTACAGCGACACGGTAAAAAATCTGGGTATATACATTGACAACTCTTTTTCGTGGGGTCCCCAGCTTCGAGAGGTGAGTAGGAAACTATTTGCTTCGGCTGGAGCCTTGCGCAGACTGCGCAATTTTCTACCCATCGCCACGAAAATATCGCTAGCTCAATCCCTTCTTCTCCCCATCCTTGATTATGCGGATGCCAGTTATCTTGATCTTACTGAGGTGCAACTAAATAAGCTTGAGCGTCTCCAAAATTTTTGTATAAGATTTATATTTGGACTGCGCAAGTATGATCACGTATCCGAGTTTCGTGCTAAGCTCAAGTGGCTTCCCATACGGCTTCGCCGAAATACTCATATTCTCTCTCTTCTTTACACTATACTTTTTAATCCTCTCTCTCCCCCATATCTCAAAAATCGTTTTCAATTCCTTCATGGTACGCATTCTAAATCCTTAAGGTCATCAGAGAACTTAAAATTGAAAACCCCAGTGCATTCCACCACATACTTCAACAAATCGTTCTCCGTACAAGCTGCTCGGCTTTGGAATGCTCTGCTAGTTACGGTGAGGAAGGCGAAATCTCTGCCTATTTTCAAAAAACAGGTCAAAGAGCATTATCTAAGACAAAATGAAGACATTATCAATTTATGAATCTTTTATCTCGGTTTCTATTTATATTTAGGTATTTATATGCATGTATATGTTTATATGTATGTATTTATACAATATTTGTATGTATTTATATCTATAATATTTGTATGTATATATCAAATAATTAATCATATACGTAATATAAGTCGTACACCTTATGCTGCCCCATATTAATTTATTTTTCTCTTATGTCCATCCCATGGTTGTCTGTAAGAGATTGCCTTGTGCGATAAGACCGCCATTTGTACTTATTAATTTTTCTTTTTGTCCTATGTTTCATTTCTCTGGTGTACAATAAAGTATAAATAAATAAATAAAGTGCAAATTAATTTTTCGCCTTTTTCTCTAGCTTGCTCACTTTTGTACCTCAAGGTATTAAAACTTTCGGTAGTGAAACCTGGGTTAGCATCTTCCGAAATGTACCACGATCGTATAATTCGAAGATGAGGCAAGGCTAAATTAACTTTTTTCGGGCACATGCACATGCCTTTGGCGAATAAAAATGTAGAGTAATTTAACTCTGGGGAATATTTAGCATGACTAACATTATTTTCTGAATTTCTTGCCATCCTTTTAAATAATTGTGGTTTAAAATCATTGTACTGACTTAACAAACATACACAATCATCAATAACTAATTTCTTTTCCATTTATTACTGTTTTCAAAGAAGAAACTTCAATCTTCAATCTTTTCACATGTTGAGATAAAGTTTTGAGACGAGTCTGAGAACATCGTAAAGCTTTTTGTATTCTTTGCATAACCCTTTTAGATGACCTAGGAGTATTTTCGTAGCGGTGTCATGATTGATATTTTCACAGATTTCGATGTAAGACCGCTTCCTTTTCTGGGTTTCATTTAGTTCCTTGTTGTAGCTTGTGCAAGGTCCTGTTAAGAATATAAAAAAAATATTCAATTTGAATTTCGTTAAGAAACAAAATGTAAGAATGCAGTTTCACATTAATCGAAGCAAGACAACTATAAGACAGTATAAAGAAAAAAACTCGTTGAGAAATAATAGTAATAATAATAAAAGATTACAAGTAAAACAAAATAATTATAAACAAATTGAAGCTGTTGTTGCCTCAAAAGGTTTACCAAATAAACTTTATTTGCTAAAGGTGTAAATAAAATATAATGTAACAATTGTAAACCATGTTAATTAATAACAGTTATAAATCAATTATGAACCTGTTAGTTACAAAATGAACTACAGCGAAAAATAGTTACTAAGCTTGTAGTTAGTAATATTTGTAAATTAGGTGCATTGACTTTATGTATAAATGAAACACCTTAAACTACCTTTAAAATAATCTGAAAACCTGTAAGTCTTATTTATTTAGTACTGAGTTTTTTGAAAAAAATATGTCATTATACCTGACATTGTTCCTAAATTCATGCCATCAACTTGGTTTTCTCCGCATTCATTATTAATTAAATCAGCTTCTCACTCTCTATTTTCCTCAGGAATAATACCTAAATCTGCAATAATAACATCACCATTGCAAAACGTCTTACAATATACTATATGCATAAAATGCTCAATACTATAATATAAATTATTATACCCACCAGAAAATACTGTGGGCACACTGTCCTTTTTCAACTGGGTTCGTAAAACATGTCTAATAAAACAATCTTCTATAAAATGTTTAGAGCATACATGACTATTTTTATTCGGAAACCAATTTCCAAATTAAATGTTTTTCAGCCATAGTTTTTGTATAGTTGAGTCAGTTGGAAACCTGTAACAATACATTTATAATGACATTTTTATGATTTTAAATTGATATTTCCTCTTCTGGAGTAGATAGAGTACATTCTTTATAGAATAATACATTCCTAACCTTATTTTATTATCAATCTTAATTAATGATTTTATGTGTTTAAAGGTACAGTATAAAAGTATAAATGCTAATAGAGCCAAACCAAAAATTTATCGATATGCATTGTCGATATGAAGCTTGGACAACCCTATCAAGATATACTTACTTTATAAATATGCTATTTGAAAACAAATTATCGTGTAAATACATTTAAATTGACTTATTATTTACTTGTAAATGATAGTTTGCTCTTTGCAATAACTAACTTTAATACAAATAGCTAAAAGATGATGTAAATGTACGTACTTATGAAATGTTACTTCACTACCCGTTTCGTAACGGGTTTTACAACACACACAAATTCTCATTGTGGATTACTATAAACCACACACAAATAACACTTAAAAACAACACGTTTCACCGTAACATTTCGTTTTAATGCACTGACAAAACAGAGAGCTCTCAAAACAATACGACGGCCATATGCATTATACGTCAAATTTAGTTCCCTGGACACTCGAGAGGGGCGTTTCAAATCGGCACAAAATATAGCTGTCAGTTTGTACCGTAAATCCTGTCCAGCGTACTAGTATAATAGAAGTCAGTGGTATTTAATATATTTATTATTTATAAATATACTAGCGGCCCCGACAGACGTTGTCCTGCCCTAAAAAGGAAATAAAATCCTAGAACCCGAGTACAGCGCTACCTACCGATCCACCTGAAGACACACAAAAAAATTTCATTAAAATCGGTCCATCCGTTTTTCCGCGCAATTTTCTTAATTTTTTCTTTCATAAGAACCTTCTCCTGACAATAAGAAACACATAAAAAAAAATAAGGAAATCGGTCTAGCCGTTTATGCGTGATGCCGTGACCAAGAAAATAGGGATTCATTTTTATATAATAGATAGAAGATAGATTGCTCTAAACAAATACTGAATCGTATTTATTTTTTTCTTTATATCATGCATTGTATTTTATACCTGGAACTGATTTTGAAAAGAGCAACATAGAGCAACACAGAGTTTCTTGCCCGTTCTTCTCTAGTGAGAACTGCTTTCCGAACTGGTAGTAGAGTTAGTATTGACGGAAACTACATAATGTTTAACATTTTATGGGTTCGAATCATTGATGTATTAAAAACCGAATAAATTTATTATTTCATTTATAAATATAAAAATACGCCACTCGTACCAAAATATACCTACATCTAATATGATGATTATGATTGTAAAACCGTTTATCGAATCAATACCTAATGATAATTTTATTCAAAGAGCAAAAAATGTACAATTTATTGTCATAGTGGCTTTTTGATCCTTTTGCTAATATGGTCCAATAGGAGGCCAGCCTTTGACTGTTTTTTGTGGTGGAACTCTTGGTCTGACTATTTTTAGAGGTTTCAAAGGTTCCGTTTCCTGATCAGGGAAAATGTGAAGCTGGCCTTTGTTTGGTTTTTGAGGTGGAACTCTTGATTCTAGTTTTTCTTGAGGTTTCGCGGATTCCGATTCTTGATCAGGGCCAATGGGAGGCCAGCCCTTGCTTGGCTTTTGAGGTGGAACTCTTGGTCTGAGCGTTTCTGGAGGTTTGATAGTTTCCGCTTCCTGATCAGAGCCAATTTGAGGCTGGCCTTTGTTTGGTTTTTGAGGTGGCACACCTGATTCTAGTGTTTCAGGAGCTTTCGGGCGTTCCGATTCCGGATCAGGGCCAATGGGAGGCCAGCCTTTGCTTGGCTTTTGAGGTGGGACTCTTGGTCTGAGTGTTTCTGGAGGTTTGGCAGATTCCGGTTCATAGTCTGGGCTAACGTGAACCCAACCAGTTCGGGTATGAGGCTTCAGAGGGTGGCTGTAATAGATAGCCCCGTGAAGGGGTCCAAAAGTGTAGGGTCCTATCTCGTGAATATTGAAGATACTTTCATCTTCCTCCGAAGATTCTGAATACACATACTTTGACGGTTCATGCTCTTTCCTTTTCGATAATATTACAGGAACTGTTAATGAGAAAATAAATTAAATTGTGGCGACAGTACACCGTAAGTAGAAGGTTTATAGAAAAATTTACGCATTTTAGAAGTCTTGGCGCTAGTTCAGATAATTACCATTTTAAAAATATATGCATTTTGAACGTATGAGTCTCAGCTTCCATAAATAAAATGTTTTTGTTGGATTTTTCATACTTCTTTAAATATTATTTGTAACCTCAACGAGAATAATTTCATAGATTTATTCACATAACCATAAGAAAAAATATTTTAATGTATAAATATTTGAAAGATTACTATTAAACGATGCAATAATAAAACTTTTTTCAAATTTAATAACATACCGATAGTTAAAATCAATAAGAGTCGTTTAGCCATCATAATTGAAAGCAATATGCGTTCCGATTTCTGCCGATTAATTGCAGAATGTTGAGATTATGCATACATAATTCATATGGTAGTAATCAAAAATAATTAAGAATTTGTGAAGTGACATTCATCACGCCTTTTGCTATTTCAAAGATAGCTAGAGGTGTAACCCCCCTATATTTCGCTGATTATATTAGCTCCCGTAGATATAGGGGGGAGCCTATTGAATGGTACAATTGCGAAGTGCTTTAAATAAGTGAGAAACGTGCAATGCGGTGCAATGCAATCAGCCCTGTATTATATACTGCCCACGGCTGAGCTCGGGCCTCCTCTACTACTGAGAGGGGTTAGGCCTTAGTCCACCACGCTGGCCTACTGCAGGTTGGCAGACTACACATACCCCAAAATTCTTGTGGCGAATTCTCAAGTATGTAGGTTTCCTCGCGATGTTTTTCTTCACCGTTAAAGTTAACGATAGTTGATAAACAATACATACGTAACTTCGAAAAGTCAGAGGTGTGCGCCTTGGGGTTTGAACCTCCGGACATTGCCTCGACAGACCGTTCCTTCCCAACTAGGCCATCGTCTTTAGATTAGTGAGAAACGTAGTGAAAGTAAATATTTATTTACATTTACCGAGTAAAATTCCAGATCTTAGGCACACAGTAGGTATATGTTTATTATTGTCATTAATTAAGTCCCTGGGGTAAAACCTAGATGTAAATTGGAAGATGTTAAAGGTTCGAAATGAAAGATGATCTCAGAAATAAAATGTTGCGGACTTATACCATTTATATTTGTTGTTGTTGGTATTATGATTAGGAAGCTAGGTTCAGTTAATACAGGTAGGTAGATAGGTTCAGGGTTTCTAAGCAACATAGAAATATGCCTGTCGTAGTTGTATTGCGCCCGCAGTATGGCTATCGCGCTGAGGTGTTACGCCTCTGGCTATCCCTGAACAGGGAAAAAGGCGTGATGCTATGTAAATATGTATGTAAGAAATAGACTGAACAAAACCCAACGCAAAAATACCACCGAAAAGTCAAAGCAAAATTTACTTAAACGTCATACATTTTCCAATTATTAGGTAGGTACCGGTTTAAAAATCCAACTGCTCAACCGATTTTGATAAAAACTATGGAAGCAATCTGGAAGTATCTTTGAATAGATAAAAAAATTTTCCAAATCCGTCGATAAATGACGAAGTTCAGAGGTAACAAAAAAATACATACACATCGAATTCAGAACCTCCTCATTTTTTGAAAGTTAAAAATATATGTGTGTATGTTCTTTATGAAATCTAAAACGACTGGAGCGATTTTAATGATTTTTAGGTGGTTTCAGATTGGCCTAACGGGTGATCCTGTGAAGTTTCGTAGCAAACAGACCACCAAAAGTTATCTGGCTGTAGATTTTATTTTTTTGGCTTGACATGACACGCTGCCGCCTCTCTATATCAGTGCTAACTGTGCGAACTCGGAGCGGATCACTAGTCAATAATAAAAGGTCTATGTATATTTGTTATTTTTAATGCCTCGGTGGCGTAGTTGTATTACGGTACGACTGTAATGCTGGTATCTCGGGTTCCATCCCCGAGTCGGGCAAAGTGATATAGGATTTTTCTATTCATTATCAGCCCGGAGTCTGGAATTTCTGTCCGATATGGCGATAGGCTTGCCACCTACCATCGTGGGACGGAATACGCACGGCGAAAAGTGGGTGCACTAGTTGCGCCTCTACCTACTCCTTCGGGGATAAAAGGCGAGAGTGTATATGTATGTATGTATATGTTATTTTTAAAATAAATTATAATACATACAATAAAAAGTTTATAAATAAATCCACAATATTATGCATTCAGTCAATAAGGAAAACAAAATAATTTATTATATTAAGTACTTAATGTGATTTTATAATTACTTAATTATCGTAAATAGGTAATAATCTTATTTTAGCGACGGTTTCGGTAGTGAATATTCCAGAATGTGATAAATAATAATGCCTTAAGAATATACTATTCATTTATAAATAAATCTTATAAAAAACATCGTATATTCACAATGAAGAATTATAAACCGCGAAATCTATTATTTTGAAGTGCCCAGGGTCGTTTAAATACATGCCGTACTTTCTCCTTATTCTTCTTTCTCTTGTCTTGCTCACGATTCTTCAAATTCTTCATGCCCATTAATTTTATTTTGCGCGGTGGTCTCATCATTTTTTCTAAGGAAATCGAACAGCTGCCCTGATGCAGCACTTGTAGGTCTTCATCTTCCAATTTAGCCGAATTCAGATCACAAATGTTTTTGTATGTGATGCCGTCAGTACCACAAACAAGTTCATTCGACCAACAGCGAGCCGCATCAACGGTAATGCCCCATTGTGTGCTAAATAGCCATACTAAAATTCCAACTGAAAACAAAACAGGTACAATTATTGCTAAAACTATATTTACATTGCTCAAACTGAAAAAAAAATACTCAATTATGATGACGCGAGAAAAAACAAGGTTAGAATTTTATATTTATTAAAATAAATAAGAAATAATTTGTTTAATGCAATAAAATCCAGCGTACAATTTTTAAAAAAGCTTCACCATTTGTGTACTTTCAAGACAGCAACAATGTGAACAAGAAACCCAAAGTCGAATGCTTTTGTGCAACTTTTTGTTTAAAGAAATATAACGCAAATAATTGCAATCTTGAATAAATAGTTACTTTAAAAAATGGTTTAGTCGTCGTCTATTCTGTTTATAGAAAGATTGTTTAATTATTATTATCAACATATTAAGTAAAACTGCTCTCCTCGTAATTTTTAAACATATACTTACATGAGTAATGCATTATAGTGTATTTCATTTCATATCTGTCATCAGAGTAAAATAATATTATATTCTCATTATATTTACTATTTACACCGACCGTTCTGAGCTTGCTTTGCGCATAAAATGGTTAAATTACATACTTATCAAATTAAACCAAAATGAAACATGGCGCATGGATTAGACACGGGAACTATTTTAATTGGATATAAAACATTTCGTTTCTAAATACAAGTCAACATGGCTATAGTGGCAATATTTTATGTGAAACTTGTGTGAAGTTAGTGTTTGATTCCTAGGTCTTTCAATTTGGATAGGAAAGCTATTGACGCTTATAAAAAAGTTGCCCGGAGATTTAAATGTAACGTTCGTTCTTTCTTCGAATCGTAACATGAAAGTATTTAAAATAAAAAGTAAACACTTTAGTTATCGAAATAGCCAGCTAGGGTTCCGTCAAAAAAGCATGATCAATTAGGGCTCCATGGCGAAATAAAATTGGGAACCGGTGACAGAGCATCTCTTCAGGGGTCGTAGCCTAGCCTTTGCTGTAATCGTTACCGCTAATCTCTTCGCTGGTGGTACGATATATTTTATATTCGCCCGGAAAAAACGCGTGTTAAAATACGCCCTAATGATCCACGTAAATGTGTCTCTTTCAGCTGTGAAAAAATCAAACCTGTAAGTCAACGGAATCATAAGATATGACCGTTTATGTTGCATGTTTAGCGATTTCTCGAGGAAATCAAAACCTATAGAGCACTTCCCATTGACATGGAATCATGAAATTTGGCAAGAAGCAATGTCTTACAGCACATTCTTACTACTATTCTACAGTCTTCAATCAATGTGTGCTACCAGTGACGACATACGGCACTGAGACGTGGCCTCTGAATATAGGCCGCCTCAGACGGCCACGGTCACTCAGCAATCTATGGAGAGGGCTAGGTGTTTCTCTACGCGATTGAATCAGAAATGAGGAGATCCGTAGAATATCGAAAGTGACCGACATAGCCCAACGGATAAGCAAGCTGAAGTGGCAGAGGGCAGGACACATAGTTCGAAGAACTGACGGCAGATGGGGCAAAAATGTTCTCGAGTGGAGGCCACGTACTGGCAAGCGCAGAGTCGGCCGTCCACCTGCAAGGTGGACAGACGACATGATAAAGGTCGCAGGAACGCGCTGGATGCAGGCCGCTTTTGACAGGTCCGTTTGGAAATCTTTGGGGGAGGCCTATGTTCAGCAGTGGACGTCGTGTGGCTGATGATGCGAAATTTACAACTTGGTTATACGAGAGGAATTCCTATAATACATTTATATGTAAATGAATGGTTGTAAGACACCTACCTAAAGCCATTCAAACATCATTGCAAAAATCCTGCTCGTGTGCAATTTACATAAGCGTTCACGTTTTATTCGTTCATAGGAAAAATAGTCTGTTCTGTTTTCCTATTAGCTGTTGGTAGGATGTTTATAGGAACCATCATTCACAAGATGCAAACTCGCCTCAGTGGCCTACGTAAATGTCGCTTTCCGAGATCAGCCTGTGTACACGGTACAAACAGGTCGGCATAATTATCTCGACTGAGGAAGCATAAGCATCTCTCGTCAATCAAAACTGTCGATACCTCACTTCACTTTGCATCAGGTGTACGGGGTTCTTTTCGCCGTGCGGGTTAAAAAAAAATATCAATATTATTAGTTTAAGAGATAACTTTCTGGTTATAGACTAATCCATGTGTAATCCAGGTATATAAAAAAAATACAGACACGGAAAATCTGCAATTTTATTATATGTAAGTATAGATATGTATCGGATCATGCATTTTAGAGCATTAATTGCGTTTTGCGTTGGCCTAATATTGAAAAGGTGAATGTCCTTATTAAAATTCTTAGATAAGATAGTATCGTTATGTGTTTTTTTATATCACAGACTCGTATGCAAATGATGTACTATTTATATTGTAGAGCCATGTTTTATTTTTGGTTACATAAATGGCGCGAGTAAAGATTTAAGAAAAAATACTACCATTTAGTAATTCTCACTAAATCGACATGTATCTATTATGTGTAATTATTATGTTGAAATGAGATGACGACTGACTATCTCAACTCTCGGTGCACTGCAAAGCTGAGGTCTTGGGTTCGATCCCCGGGTCGGGCAAAGTGATATTGGGTTTTTATATTCAGGATCAGCCCGGAGTCTGAAATCGTGCCCGATATGGCGATAGGCACACCCCCTATCACACCATGGGACGGAATACACACGGCGAAAAGTGGGTGCTCTAGTTGCGCCTCTGCCTACCCCTTCGGGGATAATAGGCGTGGGAGCGTGTGTGTGTATGACGGCCATCATATAAAATCTAATATCCTAATACTTAATAAGATTGGCAAAATTGTCCTAAAGGACAGATCTAGTTAGGAATAAAAATAGTGCTTAGTAATTATACTATATGAGCACTTTGGATATTCTCAGTGTACGACACGCATTAGCAGTCGTACGCGATATTCATGTTATGCCTTAATTATTCTACTGTTGTGTTCAACATGTAGACAAAAATCTCTGCTCAGTGAGAATAATCGTGCAGTGTAGAATCATATTCTCGTGAATGGGATTCGTGTAATCATTGAGACGCCGCGCCCCAGAGGGAGAAGTCTCCCTCTACCACTCTGTCCCCACTCGGCAACGCAATTAGAATTCTTCTTGCATTATGAGGATACATGGAGGGAGATGGCTTGTTTGGCTTACTAGTATTTTACACGTACACAGTACCCATGCTATTATGTTTTCTATGATATATATTTTTGTAATAAAAATCTACTAAATAATCAACTCTTCCTTTAGAATGAGACAAAACATGTGTAGCCGATTCTACTTCTATTACTAATGTTACAGACCAAGAACTAAACTAAGTTTGTATAGCTTACCTCGCATAGGTAATAAAATTACATAGTACATAGCTTAGTTTACAGAGTCCGCGGTCTGCACATAAGTGTGAAAAAATCAAAGGAAATAATCTCAATATTACTACTTGAGTTGAACTAGCTTAGCTTAGTTCTTTGACTGCAATCAGCTTTTAATTGTGTGTGATTAGTTATTAATTGGCTAATTTTTTTGCCTCGATCATGAACAGGAACACAGATTTTATAAATATCGTCATACAACCAAAAAGTTCAATAAAAACCGAATACAAACAAGTAATACAAATTGCAAAATGATTATCTTTCAATTTACGAAATCATCATAGAAATAAAAAATATCTCTTAGATCTAAGCAATAGAGACGCAAAAATAGCTTCACAAAAGGATACAAAGCTTTTTACGTTTTATATAATCCTTTTGAATAGATTACTATCGGAATATTACAACAACTGGCCCGATGTTATTCGATACATCGCCGCGTGCAACAATATTCGGTCATGATCTGTCGTTTGGCCGGCATGTGGCATTGAACGGGGTCTAAACCGAAACGAAGCCTTATGAAAATATTATAGTAATTATACAAAGTGGAAACCTTAGATGTCCTCGTGTTTATTACTTGTTTGACTTAGTCCGTATGTTAGTACAGTCGGCCACATAAGTAACTGAACAAATTCAAAATTTCAAATCGCGTTTAAACTTTTGCATCAATATCAACAAATTTTTTTCTTCACTAAAATAAACTTCACAGCCTCAACTTTGTTGTAGATAAAGAAAAAATAATATTTTGACTGAAGTCGACGTGCAGAAACATTTTGAAGTTTTTGATTTGTTCAGATACTTTTTGGTTGACTGTACATTGTGATAACTCGAACTTAAACATCATTTAACTTCCAGTTTATGAAGACATGTAGGTATAAATACATACAAGGCTGTATGATTCTCAAATACTATCACGAAAGCGGCATACTCAATTCATTCACTTGAATGAAAAGAAAGATTTGGATGACGATTACTTGGATCTGTAATAAATAACCACCTCAGTTTCGATAAGTTACAAAAAGAAACTTAGTATTCGATCTACCTACAATGTACTACGTATTTATATGATATATTTTATTCCTGCATGTTACCTCTTTTTGTACGTTGTGTCAACAACTCTAAGCGAGCCGTCATCCTGTCTAGCCCAGAGACGCCTATTCCAAGTGCCTAGTTTGTAACGCATTCCTTATTCCAGAACCCGTGTACACTAATCTTTCCACGGCTGACATTACAAGGCGCTGTGTTAGCATATAAATTCTTGCACTATATCGACATTGTTTTATCTCATCAATAATATAAGTATTTTATCAGAACTATTTTATCAAGTATAGATAATTTTGTCTAGTTTAGTAAATCAATATTCTAATAATACAAATATTTTGTGTGGTAGGCAGAGAACAAGCCTTGGCGAAAAATTTGTATCGCAGTGTCACGAGTGATAACCTCGATGGCGAACTTCTTTGTAAACAATTAAAGCTGTTATAATTCTTTATTTGAAGAATCACTTGCGCCTTTTGAGAATTTCAAAACTAGACTTAGTGACCGGTTGTAGATCTAGCAACTTTGCCTACCTTTTCTTGAAAATTATGCATCCGCATAGGCTAAATTGTTTGCATTACTACAGTATATTTTAAAATCAGCTCTTTGTATAACATTAAAACAAGAAAGTATTTTTAAAATTCGTAAATTTATCGCATCGTTGCATGTTCAATCTTATGAACTTGTTGTATATTATTGGTTTTTATATATTAATTATATTAGTAGATATTATTTATTGTCAACGGCACTCCCAAATTGGCTGTGATTAGTTGACATTTTGCTATTTGTTGCAGTTTTAATAAATAGACGTTTGTTTTTTTATTTCATTTGATATTCTCGTCACGGTTAAGATACGAAATTTTATCACCAAATGATATTTTATTTCCAATACATACTTGAATTACAATCGGCACCGCAGGATCATAAAAAGTTATGGACAAAAAATCGTATTCAAATATCAGGTTATAGTTACATAGTTTTGACAGGATTAAAGCAAGCGTGAAAACCACAGTCATATAGAATGGGTTGAACGTTCGTTAACTAGCTGTGAAGTGATAGCCAATAAGTTAGAGTATGAGGCACAAATAATGTCTATAGATCTACAAAATAGAGAGGTACCTATTGGCTGCACAGAAACTTCTTCTCTGTTGCAAAGTCGCATACTCTTTTTATGAAGAGATTACTCAGGCCATTCTTTGCATTTGTTTATTTTCATTTATACTAAGCGATATTTGTATGTTACGTTTAAAGTCGTTGATATTTATCGCGTAAGTAACTGTAGGTATTAAATTTAGAATTAGACAAAATTGTTTCGGTAAATAAAATAAATTGTTTAGTTTATTGTTAAATAATCCTATTTTGAAACAAGGCTGAATGTTTTATTTCCTTGCAATTCCAAGCCTTAAAAGCAAAATTAATATTTTTGATCTACGTGATTTTGGAGAGTGATCTTTGCGCAAAAATATAGTTTTAATTGCCGACATACCTTATTGGTTGCTTCATACTTGATATCTTTCAATAAGTCTCAGGGGCCTAATTGTTTTCATTGCTGCGAAATATCTTATTTTATTTCCTTATCGCGCAATTATAGCATTCACGAAAAAACTGGAGCTGTATTATAAAATGTTTATCTTATAAGAGATAAAAACACCGTTAACGGCTCAATAGCACTGCAACGTGAAATACTTATTATGTCATAATATTGATTCCCTTTTTAAACCTTTCAGAATAGGTACCTACTCGTTAAATATGAAATTGCGGCAGTTTTCCTGGGTCGCTCTTTATGCACTGATTATGCAACTGACCGCGGCCTTTAAAGGCCAATCTTGCATTCGGCGAGAATCGTTTTATGAGAGTATGTTACAAAATACTCGAAATCACTGAATTTCGCATATCTGTAATTTAGTTACATAAATAATTCGATGTTTTACAAGAATTTAACCTTTCCGTATTTTTAATGCTTTTTTTAACCTCTGCACACTTTACTTTAACTACAATATTGAATATACTGGTTCGTCACATTCGTGCTATACTAGTTCGTCAGGGTAGGTACCACCGTAATGTCTATTTCTACTGCCAAGCGGCAGTGTGCATGCACATTGCACTGTTGTGTTTCGGTTTGAAGGACATTGTAGCCAGTGTAACTACTGGACATGATACTTAACATCTTTTGTCTTATGATGACGAGCGCAGTGGAATGCCACACAGTACTTTGTAATTCAAGGTGCTGGATGGTGTTGCTACTGTTTATGGGTGGTCGCTTCACTTACCATCAGGCGAACGGCATGCTCGTCTCGTCATTCAATGAAATAAAAAAAAAATATCAAGGTAGGTATATCTAGCTTATTGAAGCAATAGCTAATACGTATCGAAATCTATGGCAGACGTACCATATTTATTATTAACCGATAAATGGATAAACCTTGTGCATATTGTAGGTAAACCTACGGCGTTGAATTTTTTATATAAATATAATTCTTCGAATTATAAACGTTTTAACCAACGATATGAGGAAACATTTAAGTCTTCACCAGTCAGGAAGCCTAAATAGAAGATCAGATGGACATGAATCTGACAGGATTAGAAATCTACCAGACTATCCGCATAGTGTCCAGGACAAGACTGAGGCTTTCACCATTATGGAGCTGTTACGCAACGCTTCCCTTCTAGATATTTAAATCATTAAGCCATTAATGGACAGGACAATAGGGATGATATTCAGTATCGCTCGCATCTGTCGATACACCGTTATTATAGTATCGTGTTTAGCAACAATAACGAACCTACGGCCAGTCACATTTTCAAGTAAGTAAATAAAAAGTCTGATTTTCTCGCCATACCGGTTTGTCGAAGTTTAAAAAGTCATGAGTATTTACAGTAAAAATAAAATATTACTTACGAGTTAATAAGTACTTTTGAAAGACATGTCCAAAAACGGGCCTAAAATTCTAACCAAGACAGTTTATGTATATTTGGATAGTGCTTGTAAAAACTAACCTTTTACGATAAATCGTTTCAGACCTCTGATTTTGAAATATGTGCCTAATTTTATTTTGCTTAAAAACTACGCTTAATATGAACATTTTAAAAAAATGGTTAACAATGGAGGGGTCTATTTTTTTTAATGTGCCTAAGATCCATATTTTGTCCCTTTAATATCCCTAAAGCTTGAGCCTGTTTAGATTTTGAAGCCCAGCACCCATACAAAAAGCGGGCATATCCTTTAAATGTGATTTTGCCTTCACGATGACACGATCGACTATAAAAAAATCTTTAGAATTGATAAAAATATACGAAATATCACTACATTGTATAAAACAAAGTCGCTTCCCGCTGTCTGTCCCTATGTCCCTATGTATGCTTAGATCTACAAAATACGCAACGGATTTGATGCGGTTTTTTTAATAGATAGAGTGATTCAAGAGGAAGGTTTATATGTATAATTTATCCCGGGGAAATATAAAGCGGGACTTTTATCCCTGAAAAACTCAATCACGCGGGCGAAGCCGCGAGCAGAGGTCTAGTAACTTATAAGTTTCTTTCAAACCAGGCAGTAATTTAGTGACATGATGGCCTTAAGTAATAAAAATAATTATAAAACTTTGTTGCCCAAAGCAAACTTGTAATATTAATGCAAATTTAATCCAGTTCTTATCATACTTACAACTGGCTTTGTATTTAAGTTTTTATTTACCTTATTAGATTGCAATACGGCATAATTATGAAAATATGTATGAAACATATCATGAAACGAGTCCTAGAAGACACGACAGATTGTATTAGAAGCACAAATTCTTATAGTGCATAGTAAATAGTTAAAGAATAAAGGTCTAATTTACTCTATAACCTATGGACCTCCAACTAGTTGACACGAATTACTAATGTATCAAATTGAAGCTATCACAACTCTCTACACCCATTAGTGAGGGCATGTCAGCGTACCTCACAGTTTACAAAGCCCAAGCTGTTATCAGGGCTCGTGACGACCGACCGACGAAAGGGAACTGTGAACTGAGTCACGATTCTCGAACGATTTTCGAAAACGTTAACGAGGAACGAACGAAAGTGAATGAGGGGCATTGTTCGAAACAGGTGGTGATCAGACCGCGCCTTCATTATGCAACATGTATTAAGGAAAAACATTTAAAACAAGACGATGATTGTGTTCAATTAAATTGAATAACTGAATGTAATTGATACGTTGAGTGGTTAAATTATGTCAGAAATAGAGAGTAGAAAATGGTGTGAACTGATTAAAAAATCGATAATATAAGGTACCTATGGGTGTTCTCTTCCATTAAGTTGCAAAAACAAAAAAAAAAACTATGCTTAGATTTTTCAATATGCAGCTGGTCCGTGATAGTGTGACTCAATAATTTGTTTTGTTATGATTCCAACTTCCATCGTACAATTATTTCTTAATTTTCTCTCATAATTAAGTTTAATAGACACAGTAATAAAGTATTTTCAAAGAGCAAGTCATATGATAAAGCTATTAAAATAACGCTCTCAATTTCACCTATTTGCATTCATAAAATTTCACTTTCTTCCGAATAGTTAAGATGTGCATTACCGAATTACAACGTTTGCTGAACGTAAACCATGTTGGCCGCTGTTAACTACGCATTTATTGCACAAATATAAGAAGTAATGGCGGTGTTCGTTTTATATGATGACATTACCTTTATGGTGATGACAGTAATTATGAAGTAAATAAATTGAGCAGGAAACACGCTAGATTTCATTTATTAAATTAGTGTTTTGATGAGATCATAGGATACACGTGAAAGATTATGTAAGTTAATCAAAAAAACCGCTATATATGTCAAGATAAAAATATGTAGAGCGAGAAGAGGTTATGTAAGCAGTAAATTTGTCTAAAGATATTAACATAAAATACCACCTCGGGTCTGTACTCTCAAAATTATACTATCATGACTTTCGTGAATATTTGTTGCAACACATATCACATATTGAAACAATGTGTCTTGAGCCAAACAGTACCTATATCATGACTTCGCAGTTCGAGGCGAAGATGTCAAGATCCCAATAACTATTACTATGTAACTCTACTGGTACTCGACCAACGAGATAATATATTTCCAAAATAGGTACAACAAGACGCTAGGACCATTCTAACATTTCTATTTAAGTAAATACAAATATTTAACAAAAAGCCCACTCTGGGTATGCATCTAAAATACAAACGGAAACACAAAACAAAATTGTTGCGACCGACGTCTGTTTATAAACTTAATTGCATTCGCGTAGCGGTGTGAAATCACAATTATATGCCAAAACTGTTAGATAACACGCGAGTAACAAAATCGTTTTATCATGTCGCCTTTCCACAAAGCCGTACAAAGGCCGGAAAGCCTGCAACTGTAAATAAATATCCGATTGTGGTTACCAAAGCTCCGGCAAAAGCCTAATGTGGCAAAGAAAGTGCGCAAACAACGCCCAATGACGCTCAGATAGGGCCATAATTCAAACAGATCTTGAATCGACGTATAGCATTTACTGCCTCACGAATGTGCACGCCGTAGTAAAAGCGCTATTGTAAATTTATAACGGAATCCTTGTTGATATTATGAATGCGAAGTGCTTTTCGAGCGTTCTGTTGATTTATTATTCGCTTCGTAACGAGTTATCTATTAAGGAGTTGGAATAATTGAATCGTGTAATCGATATTGATTTGTTTAATTATTGATTATAATGATTTGCAAATATTATTGTAACTCTAATATCACCACATTTTAATTTAGCACAATTTATCATTTAACGTGTAGGTTTTCCTGAAATAAAGAAATTAAAAACACGCAAATCTATAGAATTTGGCTGACATCTTATATCAATTATTATCACTTTTAAAGATGAAGTAAATTTAACAAAAATATTACATGATATCAGAGTCTATAAAATGCAGTCATATTTTTATTACATTGTGGTTTCCCGATGGCCACGAGTTCCCACGACGTTCTCATTACAACCAACCTTTCACATAATTCACGAGAAAAATATATCCTTTCACTGGTCGAATTCTATAGACTGCCTTTGGCTATGCTATTTTGAGCTTAAATTGAATAAAAGATAATATTTCATATGGAACTGAATACATGGATGGCCATTTAGAGAGCTAGTATAATTTGATTTGTCAAATTTATATTATCCTTTGCACAAATAAATATGCATGAATTATTAACACATGTAACATTTTCTTATGTTCACGCGAATGTTTTACATTGGAATATAAAGTATATTGGAATATATGCTTTAGGGACATTTTTTAGAAAAAATGTTTCATTTTACTCCCGACGCGACGTTTCGAAGACTTTGCAACCTTTATGTCAACTCCGCGACACATATCTAGTGTTGTTTCTTATGATCATAATAATAATACTAGCCCTGTATTATATACTGTCCCACTGCTGGGCACGGGCCTCCTCTACTACTGAGAGGGCTTAGGCCGTAGCTGGCCGCACCACGCTGGCGTAGTGCGGGTTGGTAGACTTCACATGCCTTCGAAATTCTTAGAAAGAACTTCCTAGGTATGCAGGTTTCCTCACGATGTTTTCCTTCACCGTTAAAGCGAACGATAATTGATAAACAATACACACTTAAGATCATATATTACTTAATTACATTTATAAATTCCTAGGTTGGTGTTATGAAATCTTATAATATTTTTATATTGTTTCAGGTACGTGGTGTCATTCAACAGAACAGAACCTTCATTATTAAGAAGCTATTTTCTCTTATATCGTTTTTCATCAATTATCCTATAACAGTGAAGAGTAGAAATACCATACAGCTTACATTGCATAATACCTGTTACAATGCTTCGCATAATTCAGTAGAAATTAATTATATCTGCCATTACTTCCTTGATTGAGCTGAACGTGTCTCAAAATAATTGAGGCGCGTACACGACCCTGACTGACAACCTGACAACTGACTCATTAACCATCTCTGACAACAACCGTCCCAGTTATAGTAACATGTGAATACACTAAAACTGATAAACTACATCAAGTTGCGGACAAATGCTATTAATGTTAATTAAATTAAATAAATGTTAATTAATGAAGTGAAATAAGCTTCGGTCAACCACTGCAACCGCACCACAATATTCAATATTGTGTTCATGCTAATATGAACCGTAAATTGTCGTGAAATGATATCTTATTGAAATAGAACTGAAGTGGTAATAGGTGTATAATCTTTTCCTGTGGCTATTTAAGAAACGCTTTAGATATTTCTTATACAACAAATCATCTAATAATAAGTGATTAACAAAATAATGGTGACTATAACTAATATGTACTGAGAGTGTTAATACGGTAAATTAACTGTTAATGCAAGTAATTGACAAGGCAAAGTCAGTGGACTGTAGAGCTGTGATTCCGCAGAACGTGGCAGATGGCAGACGGCAACAGCGTGGGCCGCGACGGCGAACGGCACTACTATGCTGTATTAAATTGTACTATGAGACCGATTCCGCACACGACGGCAAATGACGCTCGGCAAGTGACGTCCTGCGGAATCACAGCTTAAGGCTTTTATGAGCCACAAGTATTTTAAAACATTTGACAGTGACAGCGCTATATAGAATTTTAAATAGCAAACAGCGAATTTAACGAGCTACACATATCATTTCAACCATATTTGTCTGTATGAAATAGTCATCATACTTCTTGATTTATTTTTACGAACTCTCGACCTTTATGGAAAGAAAACACGGTAGTATGGCACTGTATTACCAGGTTCTTCCTATAATGAAACAAGAAAATAAGATAAGTGCCATAGTAACAGGTTGATAAATAGTAATAGGGAATGGTAAATTTGATTGCTATTTCAATTTAAATTATTCAACGCCCAAAAACTATTTAGTTCAAGGCGTGTTGATGCTTTTGCTTTCTAAGTTGCAGTTCCCTGTTTACGGAAGTTATAATTGGTCAAATTTCGAGTAGCAAAGATACATAATTCATATAGTGATTCCCTTTATTTTTACCTTCTAACGCCTTGTTTCGTTCTTATGACTACTAAGAAACAAATGAATGGAGTCGTAAATTTATTACATACAACGCGTCTATTGTTCCCAAAGAGCTATAGGCTATTGTACGAAACTTTAATTACATAATTTAATTAACAAAATAATAAATGTTTTCGTATTTAGCGCCACGCCTTCAAAGTTTCATTCATGTTAATACATTGTATTACAAAATAGTTATACATAACATCGGAAATATTCCAAACACTTCCGCGTGTACAATAATAACATTTCTTATATCGTTTTATGCCTTACTATCCACTCTTATCCATCATTCATAAGCCACATGACATCCACTGCTGTACATAGGCCTCCCCTAAAGATTACCACACGGGCCTGCCTAAAGCAGCCTGCCTCCAGCGTGTTCCTGTACCTTTTATAAATTTGTCTGTCCACCTTGCAGGTCCCGTACGTGGTCTCCACTCTAGAACTTTTATGCCCCACTCTTATTTCGCAAAATTTCCAAGAAACAGCATAATATTTCGTCAAACTGTGGCAGACATTTCACTTCATTAAAAATCATGTGGCATAAGAAATTTAAAATAAATATTATTATAAAGAGTACATAAAAGTGGAATAGTGGAACGTAGAGTCAAATAAAGCTATTACCTTAACGAACTGACTAAACCGCTTTTGAAAGACAATTGATGCATCAACACAATCGGGATCAACAGTTCATGACTCATGAGTCAATTTAATAAATTAGGTGGTCTATTGATACGACGTCAAACCAATCAAACCATCCATACATTCATACTTAGAAATGCGATAGTAACTCTGTCTGTCTGTTACACTTTTACAGCAAAAGGTTTAACCAATTTTGATGAAATGAAGTACAAAGTCAGCTTGATCGAAAAGAAACGATATAGGCTACTTTTTATCACGCCGGCGAAACCGCGAGTAAGCAACGAGCATTATAAACTAATACAGATTTTCATAGAGATTTATGTTTAATACGACATGCGTTGAAATATAATGCCGAGCGTCGTATAAAATCTGTTTCTGCTTATACTCAGCTTCTCATAATATGACACAGTCGTCTGTTTGCACACGACGATCATGTTCTTAAATCATTCAATTCATATTATAACATATTTTCGACAACTGTGTTAATATATCCAGTTCACACGATTTACCTCCCAGACCTAAAATAATTCGCAGATAACAAACATTTTCCTGCTACAGACATTGAACCCGCGACCTCGATTCTCTCTCAGGTTGTCAAAAATAAATTAAACCAAGCCGCGTCAGGTCGAGTCAAGTCAAATTACATCCCATACTGACAGCGTAAAGAATTCAATGGTATACTCTACCGTAAACAAGAAATTTGGTGGCGAATAAAAAAAAGGAGGCTGGCTGGCGTTCTTCTTAATATATTTTTAGTTCATGCTGTGTGATAAATTAAAAACTTGGTATTCTATACTCAAGGTATCGTGAGTTATTCGTGTTGATTAAAAAAATAAGAAAACTGTGTTTATGATCAAGTTAAGATTTTTGTATCATGTACTAGATTTCTACTCGCGGCTCCGCACGCGTGAATTTTTTCCGGGACAAAAGGGCCGCTTTCTATTTTCCCGGGATAAAAAGTAGCCTACGTTACTAGCTGATAATGTAGCTTTATATTGGTGGAAGAATTTTTAAAATCGGTCCAGTAGTTTTTGATTTATAATAATATTAGTATAGATTAAACTTTAAACTACGAGCTGGATGTTACGAAGGGCTGGCTTCTACCTATAGCAAAACAGTTTAAAAATATACATTTATTTGAGCAAAACTTTATAACTTGACAAAGTTTTAAGCATTCAGGTAACCTCAATACCGAATTAAGAGTGTTTTTTTACTTTATACAATTTTTCTAATTAATCATTCATTCCCAGACAGTTATTAGCATAAATCAATTGATAGACGTTTGAGGAGTGTGATTACGTCTTCTAGGACAGTCGCTGACCGATCGTCTGGCGCCATTCGTGACGTATAGTTCACGAAGTTGATCCCTGCGTTATTAACACATCACTAGTACGAAGAAAGTTCGGACAGGTGTAAGAACGCGGGACATAACCATGAGTCATAATTTATCTCGTTCAGTAGTGATGTAACTTGTAATTTTTTTGCAGTTGCAAAAAGAGGTCGAAAATGATTGCCGATAAATAACCAAATGCAAATTCGATAACGATAACCGAGAGTAAAGGTAATATTTTCGGTATCAGTATGCATATAATATGATTATTTGGAACATGGAAGTTATGACTTATTATAATCGATCAAAGCCGGGCATTCACTTGTACATGCTTATGAAATTAGCAATAACAAATTATATTTAGCATACAATGGCAATTAAGTATTACCGAACCGTTACATATCGTAATCGCAATCAATACCACAATAAAAACGAAGATTAAAAATTTGAACACTAAAATTACTTTTTTAACTCCCCTTTATCTCCATCAATAACATGAAATATTTTGAGTTTTCGGTCCGTCTGCATGTTTATTACTTTGGCAAAGCAAAAACTACGTTACCAAATTAAAAAATCCGATAGCATTTTTTTTTTATTAGGTTTTGTTCATATTCCACTTTCAGATTCTGCCTCCTTATTCTGCCACGTCCAGTGCAACACGGAACATTCATTATATTTAAAACAGTTTTAACGTGTTCGTGGTGGGTTTTAAGGATTAAATATAAACGTTAGTTTGTTAAAGTAAGCAATGATAATGATTTAAGTGGAAGAGAAAGGCTGAAAAAATGTGAAACATTCGTGAGGGCTAACACGAAATAAAATGGCTTCATGAATGTGAGTGAAGAGTTGACGATTGATAAAAATATAGAAGAAGAAAGCGTAGGTACTCCACCGATTCCAAGTGAATTCGATCAAGTCAAGAGAATGAATAAAGTTTATTTTCCTATTTCATAGGTACGGACGGACTCTCGATAAAAGCTAAATTATTCATATTATATTAGCTTTATGGATCGTAATTGTTAGGTTTGACTAGGTCAAATTAACATTTTATTTCCGTTTTTATAATTCGTGTTTCATAATCTGGGTTCCATAAAAGATTAATGTGGACAATATAAAATGATACGTGTTTAACGAATATTGTAAGAAAAAGGATGAACAAATTGAAAGTACCGTTATTGCAACAGCCTATGAAATTATGTGAGGAGTTTGTAGAGACTGAGAACACTTGAATAGTAAATGCGGGGTCTAGTTATATTACAGACTAGTATTTATGTGACATTTACTGAGATTCGAAATAGTCGGAAATATAAAATTTATTCCATAGATATAGATTCAAAAATCTCTTATACAAAATGTAAGATTATCTTTAAATATATTATAAAAGAAAATAAAAAGCTGAGTTTCAATTTAAATGCTTCGCGTACGTTTAAATATCGAATTAGTTTTTAAGAAAAAATTATACAGACTTTATTCTTTAGGATTATATTCTAAAGATGTGAAATTCTATTTTTATTTGTGTTAGAAATAATCAGAGAGCCACTTCTCTTTCGAGCAGAGCGATTGGACATCGTATTAAAGTAAAACCGAAGTGTTACACACAAACAGGTAAACTTAACATTCCGCTTAGGTACTCGGTTTCTGTGTCTTGGCATTTTGAAGATATTGGCCAGGGAAAGTCTTGTTTGACCTCGTATGGATTATGTTAAAACCTCTTTACATTTAACAATTTAATAGGACACGTTGTTGTTAAGAGAATTACCATGTAAGTGTTAAGAAAGTAAAAAAATATGGTATGAATGAGTAAAAACACTTAGTTTTATGAAGTAACGTAGCTATCTTTATGTAGAGTCTTTTGAACAATTTTTGTTTTTTAGTGTTAGTTTAGTACTAAATATATGTTTTCGAATGGGGATCTTTAAAACATAATACCTTGATCTTAGCGTAATCTATACACATAGTAAAACAGCAGATGCCAGTGTGTCTGTACATTGAAAGAAAAGTAATGAAATAGAAAGGGTTTGACTAATAAAGAGTAATAGAAACACCAAGGGGGCGTCCATAAAATACGTGAGATGTTTAAGAGGGGGAGGGTATCGAGTCAAATCTCATCTAATCTTACGTTGGAGAGAGGGGGGGTCCCGGCAAATATCACGCAATTTTTTTTCTGATTTAAACAAAAAAATTATATTATTTTGGTCCATTTAATCCAGATTGTATATGGTTAAGATTTAATCTTAAGAAAATAATTTCATTTATACTTCGACGTTATACATCTACTGACTGTCAAACCACCATATTTGTTTTATACCAAACAGCTCAATTGCTACAGGAATCAGAAGGCGTTTATTTGCCTTATCATTTTCAAAGAACGTCAACACCCTTAATATTAAAGTCCTTGCTTCACTATGGATAGTCTTTCCCATTGTTCTTGACACAAACAGGCTATTAAAATACAGCAAAAATGTTCAACTTAACGAAAACTAACTATAACAATAACAAAACAATAACAACAAATTAAAAACTTAATATCAACTGGCAATTCAAAACGGACACACGCTACGGTAAAAAACATGCTGTTGCTACTGAACGCTCATGGCTTTTCTTTTTACAATAACAATCCAACGCGTTTACGTAAGAAACCCACATTTTTAAAAATCTCACGTGAGATTGAGGTATGGGGGAGGGGGTTGAATGAAATCTCACAACATCTCACCAGGGGGGGGGGGGAGGGACAGAAAATTTAACAAAACACCTCACGTAATTTATGGACGCCCCCCAAGGAAACCAGCAATTTTTTTAGAATTCTTTTCTCTCTGTCTGTTTGTTTGTTAGCGCACATTTCCGTAACTACTAAACTAGTTTTCATGTAAGTTACGTTGGTGGACAGAGTATAATTCAGACCAGAATACAGGCTTTGTTTCAGTAAAATCGAATACGAGAAAAAATTATCCACGCGTACAAAGTCGCGGGCACAGCTAGTATGCAATATCATACACCAAAGTGGTCTATGAAACAGACCTTTGTAACTACTTTATAATCATACTAACATACACACACACGCCTTTTTATTCCCGAAGGGGTAGGCAGAGGCGCAACTACTTTTCGCTGTGTATGTTCTGTCCCATGATGCGATCGGGGGCGAGCTTACCGCCATATCTGACACAAATTCTAGACTCCTAGCTGATACTGCATAGAAAAGCTCAATATCGTTTGGCGGATCCGGGGATCGAACCCGAGACCCCAGCATTGTAGTCGTACCGTAATACAACTACGCCACCGAGGCAGTCAGTTATTAATCATACCAACTGGTTCTTAAAGACCAAAGATGTTTATTTTCATAGTGTCTACAAGAAAGACTTGGTATGTCGCATAACTATTAATTAGACTGAATAGTGTAGTGTGGCCTATCAAGCTCGTTAATCAGAGCTATTCGCGTAAAGCCAGTGTCGTTTATTGCTCGATTAAAACACACGAAAGTTTCTCACGTTTCAGGCCGACATATACACCACAATTATCTCAAAATCGCATTCAAACATTATCAATTAGTGCAATAAGGTAAATTTTATTGTCTTTACGTACATCCGTCTCCGGCATTGGGATATTAAGAACGGGAAATAATGCGTTCTGTTTTCCGACAGGATTTGTGCGTTCATATTTTTTCGGAAATTGTTTGATTAAATAACTGCGTCAGCGCAGAAGTAGGTAATATAATTATTAATTTATAACTACAAACCCTACCAAGACCTAGCTAAGTAACAAATTGTCATTTCGTGTACTTAAATATTTTTATGCTTAAAACAAAAAAAACTTTAGTAATCTAAGAAATTATCGCGTTGTCCTTCCATTTTGAAATATACCAACACAGCTATAGATCAAAATCACCGCGCCACAAGTCATTCCGAGTGTGACCAATTGATTACCATTCCAATCCAGACGTCTTCACCGAACGAACCCCACCATACTCTCCTAAACCACGTTTGATTCGGCAGGTGCTACATGAATCGCGGACCGTATCTCGTCGCAATAAAGTCCACAGTTGCTATTTCGCTGTGGCTGAGTCCAAGGAAATGTTTTAAGATTTGATGGTAAGGCCCCGGTTCGTGACAATCCTTGGCCTGTCGAGAGCCTCTAACTATCTCCGCGCTTTGATTGTGGAGTAGGGAAAATCGAGACATGGAATTAAATCACAGGAGAAACGACTTTAAATGTTTACACTGGACGAGGCGATGTTGCCTCTAATAAGGTTGACAAGACTGGCATTTTGGTTTTTATAACATTCCTGCTTCTTGATGTAGTCTATAAAATAACTCACGACACATTTTCTATTACAGATTTATTGAACAATAAATTCAATATAGATTTAACGTTTGGTTTACATATTTTCTAAGTGACATTTCGCAACTTTTATCTTTGATTTGATATAATTGTGTAAATTGTCGGCAATTAATAAATGAGAACAGTGATTTCATAATAGATAAAACAGATACACAAAAACGAAACATACATTCATCAAATATCTTCAACTTATATCTTATATAATCGACATTCAGAAACTAGATTGACAACATATACGTTCTCATCATACTTTTGGGAACGGATATTAAAGTTTAAGCAGCCTCTTACAAAATTTCAATATTAATAGTCTCAATAATGCCTACTAACAAATTTATCTATCAATCCAAATTTGGATCTTAATAGTCGTAAGTCATACATACATTCAGATTTATGCCCACCCACATGAATGATCGTCAAATAAATGGCTTCGCTTTCACGCAAAGACAACTATACAAATTGCTTACCTTTCAAATATAAAGCGATTTATCTCGTTATGTCTAGAACGAGGAAACGGCTATCCGCAGAACGGAACGTGGAAAGTGCATGCAGATCGCGCGTGAGCCCTTGGACTTAAGCACCTTGTTCATTGGATGTTAACTTTATTTAATTGACGGGATGACAGACTCCACACCGGCTGGTAGACGGCTAGGACTCTGACTAGCTGAAGCGTTCATTAAAAAGTAATGCTGGCGACGATGCTACTTTCATTTTAATGTGTGGATTTATGCTCAATGTCAATTTACTCGATGAAATTATAAGAGCTTTATAAAACATAGTATAAAAATTATGTTTTAGTCACCTTACTGGTATGTAAAGTTTCTTTTAAAAAATAATCGCACACTCATTAAAACTAAATACCTCGTCGTTCGAAACCAAATCTAGGGGTATAAAATTGTAATAAAATCTATTAAAATCAACATAATGGACAATATGTTTGCCAATAATATTTATAATTAAACAATTGTACATTTAGCTTGTAAATGCAATCGCATAGTTATCAAAGTTCACGTCGCTAGGAGCTTATCGGGTGATTCATTGCCGACGGCGCTCGACCGCTCGGCGATACCGCGTGATTCAATTTCCTACTCATTCAGTGCTGCCAGATGCCTGATGTGTAATACCTCTAAACTGATACTAAGAAACCCCGTCAAAATTGTGTTTACGTGAAAAATTTCCCCTCTAAAGTAAGTACGTAATCAACTCCCGTCAAGTATCTTTAAACATTTTTGTTCCTGTATTTTGATCACATGGCTTTTCAATACCGCGAATTCACAAGGAAAACTCTTCACCTGGCATCACTGTATAGGCTAGCAGCACCTTTACCTCAGTCTATGGTGAATGGTCGATCACGTAAAGACTCTATCACACCCTACGCCTCTTCCGCGTTGATAAATTCAACTAAGAATTGCCATTATTTGTCATAACTACCCAAGATTTATTACCTACAATATCTATTTGTTCAAATTGTCGTTCATTCGCCTGCTGGGTTTTGTGGCAGCATGGATTTGAGTGATAGAGATTGTTTCGTCAGTTTTCTTTTTAGTTCGAAATTTCTGACCTCTTCACATTGTGCACATGTGGCGCATCTAATACTTTGAAGAATATGGTTGTGAGTGTAATATTTTATGCCATTAACTTCCGGCAATTATGATCTAGGCGTTTTTTTTATTATGAATCCAACAATCAAAAC
Organism: Lapara coniferarum; assembly: GCA_949316025.1. NCBI lineage: Eukaryota > Metazoa > Arthropoda > Insecta > Lepidoptera > Sphingidae > Lapara > Lapara coniferarum. Next base: position 39,016,984 of record OX438919.1, on the reverse strand, counting down.
AAACAGATAAAGATAGATCAGCCATCCGCTACCATATCTTAAACATGATAGGTAAATTTGGGCTGCAGAAGGTAATGATGAAAACTTTTAATAAAAAATAAACCGACTTCAAAACCACTACAAATCAAAAAATAATTAAAATTTGTATTCGCCTAGTATATATGTATATTTGGAGTCGGTGCCTAATTTAAATTGAACAATGTTTTCGTATATTTGTATATACCAAATATACGTATATACTAGGCGAATACAAATTTTAATTATTTTTTGATTTGTAGTGGTTTTGAAGTCGGTTTATTTTTTATTAAAATGTTTTTATTTATTGCTTTTTTGTTAGTTAATTATAGAATGGTGTAAATAATACGTCATAGATATACGATTGCAGCATTCGCGAGTCATCTGCTGTTAGTTATTGAAGAGTTCCATTGTGTATCTCCGAAGATCTTCATCAGATCTTCCTAAATTAAATACTAAAACCTACCCTGAAATATATACATTTCAATATCGAAAACCACATCCAAATCGGATCAGTAGTTTTTGAGAAACTCGCGGCCATACAAATTTACATACATACATACAAACATACATGCATACATACATACATACATACAGATCGAATACAGAACCTCCTTTTGAAGTCGGTATATTTCGAATGTGTGTGTTCGTAAATTATACGTCTTTTTATACCCTATCACCAGAATGTGCCGTCTATATAAGGAGCACTATAGTCATAAAACTCTGTCTTAGTGGGTACCACCGCAATGTCTATTTCTATCGCCAAGCAGCAGTGTGCATGCACTGTTGTATTTCGGTTTGAAGGACATTGTAGCTAATATAACTACTGTACATAATGAGACTTAACATCTTATGTCTCAGGATGACGAGCGCAGAGGAATGTCACACAGTATCTACTACCTACTTTGTAAGTCAAGGTGCTGGATGGTGTTGCTACTGTTTATGGGTGGTCGTATCGCTGACTGCCTCGGTGGCGTAGTTGTATTACAGTACGACTGCAGTGCTGAGGTCTCGGGTTCGATCCCCGGGTCGGGCTAAGTGATATTGAGTTTTTCTATTCAGTATCAGCCCGGAGTCTGGAATTTGTGCCCGATATGGCGATAGGCTCGCCCCCTATCACATCATGGGACGGAATAACAGCGAAAAGTGGGTGCACTAGTTGCGCCTCTGCCTACCCCTTCGGGGATAACAGGCGTGAGTGTGTGTGTGTGTGTGTGTGTGTGTGTGTGTGTGTGTGTGTATCGCTTACCATCAGGCGAACGGCATGCTCGTCTCGTCGTCCTATGAAAAAAACAACTGACGATATAATGAACAAATCGGGACCGTTCTTACGTAGCATTAAAAATAAAATATTTTGTAACATAATAGAATAGACAAAAAAACAAATTGCATCAGTATGTACAAAGTAAAAAACCAAATATTACGTACTCTTTTGTAACTAAATTGTCAGTATAGGTTTTTTTTATTTTCCGCAGTAAACTCAATATAATTAAGGAAGTCAATCTTGATTATAATTAGTAAAATGTGTACCTATGTCTTCTTTGGGTCCTATAGAATTCAGGGTTATGCCTTTTATATGCAAATAAAAAAATACCGCAAATAAGCAAATACCTATTCGCTACGAAGTATTGTAGGAGTGCAAGTTAATGGAAGAAGAGCATTAAAATATTATGTTACTTCTTGCTAATATTAAAATGCGAAAATTTGTATCGGTATTTGTAAAGAATAAACGCAGAAAACACTGAACGAGTTTTAGAGAAAATTTGTATGGGTACTAAATATTTTGTCCCGGAGAAGCAATGGTACTTCATTCCGTAGAAGAATTTTCATGCGATCGGAATCGCGAGTTAAGCCTTTTATATCATAAACATGTAGGCCTCTTTCACCTTAGTCTTCATATAAAACCATCCCATAACTCAGACTTCTTGCGACTTCTGAATGCATCCTGTTTATCAACATCCACCAGCGACAGTAGAAAGTCTTACATTAAAATTGTTAATTCACTTTGTGAATATTCAATAGGCATAATAAATAAAACTGACGTCAGTCGTATAACACTGATGAATAGGAAATAAAAAAGCTCATCAAAATTGATCACCTCCTATTTTAAAGTCAGTAAGCAATTTCAATTAAACAAAAGTCTTCTCACAATAATTGTACATTGCGTAAAAGCAATTAGTACTAGAAAGGCATATTAGTTTTCATAAACTGCATGTGTGGTTGCAATCAATTAAAACTTGGTATTTTATGTGTGGTCGCAAATTTCCTTCCTACTCGTTGGTTACGCAAAACCCTCCGATCCCTATAAGGTATGTTAGCTGTTATGAGAAACTTTTTGTCGGTACGAGTTTTGATACGTGATTTATTCCGCAAGAAATGTATTATGAAACTTTCTTGAAGGAATTATAATTGTTGAGTATCTGTAGTATTTTAAGGGACATTATGTCTAAAGCATTTGGTATCAGGAATGCTATTTTGATCGATATTTTATAATTGGTTTAAAATGGGCAGTCCAAAGTATACGTTTAAAAAATATACAATGAAGTTAATTGGACTAAAATATGCGAAACTAAACTAAAATATGCGATTAGATTGCTCATTACGCCTGCCTTGAAAATAAATGTTAAGTCATACTTTGTAACCTTAGGTATAAAGCTGTTATTCACTTGAAGTATTTTTGCAGCCATCTTTATACAATCAATCAAATCATCCTTTCTCTAATGAATTGAGAATATTAAGTAATTTATATTTCCATTATTTTGAATCGTTTCAACACTTCATCGATATATAAACGACCATTAAAAACACATACGAGGAACTTAATGTAGAGGCCAAGTGAGAGTGAAGTATGGGCAAAGCAAACCTGGCTCTAATTGCCTGATGAATTTATGATGAATACCACAGAATGAACGGAGGTAATTATATTTTACTGTTTTTGCATCGCTTTAGAAATGGCAGTTTCATTTTTCAGCGGTTAATTTTTCGTTGTTTTTACTGTCGGATGTTTAATGATGATAAAGTTTGTGAATATTTTGTTAATTAACTAGGTCTCACCCATTCTAAAATCCGCGTAATGTTGGGGTAAATATTGCCTATTTTTGCGCCAAGCAGCTATGTGCAAAGGTGTGCTCATGCCTATTGTTTTAAAAACATCGTATCCAATATCATTATAGAACTTTACGTCTATATCCTCAAGTATCAAGATGATTAGTATTTCGTAATACGGAATTCTAGGTCGTGTATTCTAAACCATACTCAATAGAGCTTAGTAAGTCGATCAGTGTTACCAGATGTGTGATAGATCACGTCGCCGAAAAGAAGCAAAAAAGCTCCCATATTTTCCATTTATAGGTGTATACGGTGATCTTAGTACATGTTTTGTACCCTCAAAGCTTAAAATGACCTGAAATTTGTCAAAACAAGGATTATTATAACACGGATTTTTCGAAGTAGCCTAAATGGCGACCGGTCGCCATTCGCAATTTTTGGTCCCCCTGACACCCTCCGAGATAGCCTAAATGTCGAAAAATCACCTAATCTGGCACCACTCTATTTGATGAGCAAATTGCATTGCATTTTACCAACTTATCCCATAAGTTCACATCGTCAAAACAAACGAGAATGAACAACGAAGCACATAACAACGGTAATCTATCATTATAGTTACAAATCGTCGCCTGTGGCTTCCGCATGATCATAATTGAAATTTAATATGGCAAATGAAACCGGGTTAATTGTGCAAGCGATTCGTGTGTCGCAAAAACCAGCGTCTGTCACCTCCAAAACGTACGGGAAACAATACACTTGTACTACAGGGCCGAATTTACTCAAAATTAAAATAAATTTGGACCCTCCTTATCGATATGTCTCGTTGTTTTTTGTCTTAGTAGGCAAATAAGACAGTGGCCCGCCTTATGGTTAGCAGCATCCGACGCTCATGGACTGTAGCAATGTCAGTGACACAGCTAAGCCGTTGCCTACCTGAAAGCTACTTTTTGTTACTCTTAGTGGGACTAACATTGTAAAAGATTTCTTTTAATTAGAATTTCTTAGTACAATCCATCCATCCAATTACTTAATACTTCTGTGGATAGCATAGTAGAGGCAGGACACTCTATATTATATTGTTTAAGAATTTCTATACAGAAATTCTTAAAAGTAAAAGGTACAATTTCGTGGTAAGACTGCCTCGGTGGGGTAGTTGTATTATAGTACGACTGCAAGCTGAGGTCTCGGGTTCGATCCCCGGGTCGGGCAAAGTGATATTGAGTTTTTCTATTCAGTATCAGCCCGGAGTCTAGAATTTGTGCCCGATATGGCGATAGTTGGGAATGGAACGGTCTGCCGAGACATTGTCCGGAGGTTCAAATCCAAGGCACACCTCTGTCTTTTCGAAGTTATGTGTCTATTGTTTATCAATTATCGTTCGCTATAGGTATATACCTAAGTCCGGTCCTGCACACTGCCCGCACACAAGTAGGTAATTGGGTAATTTCACCAATTTACTTTAACATCTTTCTGTGAAAGAAAGTGGGTACGAATGCGCATTCGCTTTAGTGAAAAAAAAACTAAAACAGTACATTATTAATGAAATTTCTGCACATGTAACAGACATTGCAAGTGGGACATGGAACACAGTTTGGCATAGTATTGTAGGAATCCATTTAATATTTATATTATTATTACTGACTGCCTTGGTGGCGTAGTTGTATTACAGTACGACTGCAAAGCTGAGGTCTCGGGTTCGATCCCCGGGTCGGGCAAAGTGATATTGAGTTTTTCTATTCAGTATCAGCTCGGAGTCTGGAATTTGTGCCCGATATGTCGATAGGCTCGCCCCCTATCACATCATGGGACGGAATAATGGCGAAAAAGTGGGTGCACTAGTTGCGCCTCTGCCTACCCCTTCAGGGATAAAAGGCGTGAGTGTATATGTATGTATATGTATATGTATTATTATTACTATATTTTTTTATATATGTTCACGCTTTTATCCCTGAAGAAGCAGACAGAGCCCATATAACTGAGTCTATATTCCGTCCTGTGGTGAGGTAGAGACAGATGTCATATCGATTTCAATGCCGGGAGCGTCAGGTGTGTTTTTTCCAATCAATAAACTTGCAGTAATTACCCCAGTAGGGAATCGAACTCAGGACCACATGGGAGTTGTTCCTTCTGTCCATTCAAGAGCTACAAAATGACTACGCTTCATATGATAGTAGATACAGTAACTAACAAATTAAGTATTGCTTGTGAGTAACAATTCATGTAAATTTAAAGCGATAACAAGTATTTATATTAGACTATTTACTATTTAACCAATGGACACGATATGGCAATAATGCGCAAACAATTTTTTTCTGCCAATTCTAACGGAGGGCGAGGTAGACACGGATAGCACACATTTAACAAAAAAGAAATCCTAACGTGCAGGGCTGAATATAAGGTCGCCTTTTACACAATAACACAATATCACAATTTCTCTGGAGTACCGCTTAATGACATTATCGTAGAATGTAATGACAGGGATTGCAAGTCACATAGGTTTTAGTAAAAGTTTATGACCAGCTGCGCGTGTATGACCAACGAAGGGTTCGCCTGGTCATTCCTGTATTGCTAGATACCTACTCAAAGGTATTTATACATCAGAACATCAACGTGCCACACTTATTATTTATTTTATTAGGTCCACTAACGGTTTTCACATTATTACATTATTTTATATTATAGCATTAGCCTACAAATTCACATAGGCTAGGCGGCGGAATATGTTCTATTGTCATATTTTCCAGTGCAGTTATAGATGCTATTGTGGTCGGACTTTAGTTTAATATATCTTTTATTTTCATAAACAGTAAGTGAATAACTACGGATGTGAAATTGTCGAGTTCACATACCTCGGCTCCATTACGTTTCCTTTTATGTGACGGTCTCTTTTATGAGGCTCGCCGTGGCCGTTATGTCACCTACAGGTCGCAAATGTTCACCATTTCGCGACAAGTGACGTGACACACTTCACGTACGTAATCGATTATTGCGAATCTGGCCGAATATCGATTTACGCGACACTTAAATATTAATTACTGCGAAATCGTCATTTAATTAGCAATAGTTAGAGTTCTGTACCTCAAAAGGAAAAAACAGAACCCTTATAGGATCACTTTGTTGTCCCTCCGTCTGTCAAGACCCTTTTTCTTAGGAACGCGTGGAGGTATTAAGGCTGCCATATCCCAAAACACCTTCTTTTCTATTCAATTTTAAACCAAGAAATAATCAACATTTCGGTCCGAGAAAAATATATGTTATAGTTAAATAATCATTCTACATTGGTGTGAATTCCAAAACACGATACTTACAACTTCGCTCGATCATAAAAAATCACGAAAACAGAGAAAATTCGGATTTTATTTTTAAAAATTAATTATAGTATATTAAACAATTACTTTAAAAATATAAGTCAATAAAAGGATAATAACATTTAGCAGATTGCTATGCAAAAAAATTTTCACAAAAGTAATTCGCACTTTTCAAAATTCAAAAAAACACGAATTTTTTAACAATTCCGCACAACGCGTCTCGTTTCAGATGCGCCCGAGGCGCCGTGGAGGTCGGACCTACGTCAATTTTTCGCGCTTGCTGCCACTAATTTATCGAAGTATTTGACAGCTTTTCTTTATAGTTGGACCGCGTTACGTAGAAAAGGAACCAATTACTTTTGAACAACAATTATGGATTCTTATTTGTAATAGATGGATTTTTCTATGAATCTTTCCTATTCTTTTTCTTTCTTCTTTAAACACGTTGTCATACTTGTTTCAACTCTTGTTTGTTTTTGCTGAATAGTAAAGGATCACATTTGAATTTATTGCGTGTAAAATTGTAAAATAATATATTTGCATAATTTGTGGATAATATTTTGGCATAATACCTCCAATGGAAAATAATGTAATTAAAAAAATGTACTTTATTGTAAAAAAAAGCGTGGGGTTCATGGTGTCAATAGATATAAATATTTTACACACACACACACACTCACGCCTGTTATCCCCGAAGGGGTAGGCAGAGGCACAACTAGTGCACCCACTTTTCGCCGTTATTCCGTCCCATGATGTGATAGGGGGCGAGCCTATCGCCATATTGGGCACAAATTCCAGACTCCGGGCTGATACTGAATAGAAAAACTCAATATCACTTTGCCCGACCCGGGGATCGAACCCGAGACCCCAGCTTTGCAGTCGTACTGTAATACAACTACGCCACCGAGGCAGTATAAATATTTTATTGAAAGATAATATGAGTAAAAGGATTATCATTTTGATACTATCTTAAAAAGCACCCCACGCTTTTTTTACAATAAAATAAGTACATCTTTTTCTTATTTGCACTATTCTTAATTCAAATTTATTTTCTATTTTTAGTTGCATTTCCTATAAAGCATGTTTTTTAGTTTTTTTTCTAACTCATTCCGTTCTGAGCAGCCGACTCGAGCGGACCTTTTGTTTGTCGCAGTACCTGCTGCGACATTCCATTGTTCCGTCCGAGTACCTGCTCGGTGCGTTCCGTAGCGACCTCGCTACAGCCAAGGCCAAACAGGTAGCAAAGGGGCAACCCTTTGCTATTTTGTTAGCCTATTTCGGGCCAAGCCGCGTCCTTTTCAGGACAGGGTTTAGCCCAATTTGTTTCTTATCGACGTTTGGCCCCTTCAGGGTATTGGCTCGGCGGAAACCTAACGGTGCTAACAAGCCGAGTCGCGTCACCGGCAACGCGCTACGCCCCTTCAGGGCAAGGCAAAGCCGACGGGTACGGATCCGGAGGCTGCGGAGGCACACCGCAGTCTCTCCCGTATATCACCTTCCCAACCCTACCCTTTCCTTAAAATCCATCCCGTGTATCGGTTGAGCGTGCGGCCTCCGGCCAATACCGTTTACGGTACACGGACTGTTAGGAACCCTTTTGCACAATAAGACTGGCAAAAGGGATACAAGCTTAGGGCACACCTAATTTTAAGTACACCCCCCCTCGCCTATACCCGGCGGGGAGGGACACGCACTCACTCACCCCCGGGCGTTCCTACCCGGGGACTTAGTTCATCGCGTCCCATACCGCGTCGCGATCCGCGCTCGTTTCGTTTTGTGTGAACCCGCCTGGTTTCTTCTGTGTGTTCTTTACAGGCGGTGCACACCCGGGGTTAGTGAACACACACGCGGCCCCCAAATCATTTTCTACCGTAGGCTCGGACTCAGCCGCCAATATGGCTGATTCTGGGCCTATGGATTTGGCTCCCGAGCGGCCTGTCGTCGCCGCTCAACCAAACATAGATAGCACCCCTCTCGCCGCTCCCATTATTTCCAAGGAGGAAATAATGAGAGTAGTGAGGGAGATGTTCCGGTCGGACAACGCGGTCCGACAAGAAATTATATCTATGGCTAGGGAAGCCAGGGAACCGTCTGCGTCCTCAGACACCTCGGAGTCGTCCGAGGCTACGACCTCGACGGAGACCACCGAAACCTCGGGCGGCTCCGCGGAGTCTGAAGAGGAAATGGACACGTCCCCCAGCCAACCTGAAGCCACTTCTTCTATTAACAACCCTAAGAAACGGCCAATATCTGCTTCTTCCTCCGCCTGCGAATCCGGGGAGGAGTCGTCCTCGTCGGAACGCGACGAGGACGGCTTCACCACGGTGAAAAACAGCCGGAGGAAGAAGCAGAGAAGCGTCGCTGCTCCCGCACCAGCCTCCCCATCCGCGCCCTCTGCGCCTTCCGCGCCTTCAGCGCCAACCGCGTCCGCGTCTGCGTCGACGCCGCCACCGCCGCCGACTCAACCAAAGGGGCCTAAAAAACCCCCGAGGTTAAATCTCCAACTCCCATCAAATATGTCCATTCGGGACATATTTGAAGAATTGCGCAAACAGCGCATAGCAATCGCGTCTAACTCGTGGAATAAGATCCACAAGCTTCTTGCCCTGCAGCCCGCCTCAATCGCGGACCACAGGGCGCTGACTAAATTCTTGGACGCCAAACATTGGCATTATTTTACGTATTCTCTTCCGGACGAGCGGCGCTTCCGCTACGTCATTCGCGGTATCCCCGTCCAAATGTCGACTCTCGAGGTCAAAGAAGGCCTCGAAGAGAAAGGCATAGTCGCCCTAGAAGTGCACAGGATGCACAGACAGTCCCGCGCCTCCCGGCCGGGAATTCAATATGAAATGGTCCTTGCCATTCTTCAGTCCCCTTCCGACGTCAAACGTCTGTTTGAGATTAAAGATATCTCGGGGCTAGGCGGCTTCACCGTCGAAGCCCCACACAAATCGACCCAGATAGGGCAGTGTCACAACTGCCAGAAATACGGCCACAATTCTCGTGGCTGTCGCCTCCCCGCCAGGTGCGTCAAGTGCCTCGGCGAACACGGCACATCCGAGTGCCCCCGTCCCAAGGACCGCTCTCAGTGCACGGAGCCGCCTTCGTGCACCAACTGCCGGCAAACCGGCCATCCAGCGAATTATCGCGGATGCCCTCGCGCCCCCAAAAGAGTTGCCAAAGCTCCTAAAGCTGCGGCTCCCTCGGCCCCTCAGGCCACCACATTCAAACTGGCACCTGCGCCAGTGCGCAACCCGTGGTTTCCTCCCACGGCGCGCGCTGAACCCATTTCTCAGGCCCCCAGCGGAGTCACTCCCGCTGCCCCGGCCTCTACTCGACCCTCTCCTCCCCCAGCTGTGGCTCCTTCTTCAAAGGCAGCCCAGCCCAAACCCAAACCCACCACCCCTCCCACCCCTTCTCAGTCGGCGACGGTGGCGGCGAAGGCAAGCGACGCCTCTTCCTCAGTCGCCTCTCTATTAGGCTCCCCGGAGATAATGATTCTCCACGGGAAACTTTTCGAGCGTTCCCGTCTACTCACCCGTACGGGAGTAGAAGACCCCCTTTTAATCGCTGAGATCGCTCTGATCCAGCAACAAATCTTCGAGGCTACAGTTAACGCTGTGCGTCTCCCCTCTTTAATTTCATAAATGGCTACCAACGCCAGACAACTCCCCCAGCGGACAAAACCTCGCTCCCTCAGAGTGGGGTTTTTCAATTGTAACGGCATTCGGGACCAAAAAGCCGAAATTTCTTCTTTTGTCCGCGACAACCAAATTGACGTTTTCCTCATCCAGGAAACGTTCCTTAAGCCCTCTCACCGCGATCCCAACATCCCAAACTTCAAACTGGTGCGAAATGATCGTACCAGTGGCCGTTTAGGAGGCACTCTCATTTATTACAAAAGGTCCCTTCATTGTATTCCATTAGAATCACCGATAAGCTTGAGCAACATTGAGGCTTCGGTCTGCAGGCTAGCCATGACCGGACACCCGCCGATCACCATCATATCGGCCTATCTCTCGCCCACTAAGGAGCTTCACTCCAACGAACTCGAAACCCTATTTGATCTGGGGGATTCCGTCATTTTGGCGGGAGACCTCAATGCCAAGAACACTCTCTGGAACTGCAACTCGACCAACGAGCGAGGTGCAGTCCTAGAGAGTTGTCTTGACACAATCAATCTAAGCCTATTGGTTCCTTCAGAACCTACCCACTATAGTTACAACGACGACCACCGACCGGACATACTCGACGTGGCACTTGTACGGAACGTAAGCCTTAGCGTGCGTTCCATGCAAGTGTTACAAGAGTTAGACTCTGACCACAGACCTGTGATCCTCGATCTAGTCCCCGAAAACAGTCCAACAGACACAGGTCCTAATATTCCGATGAAGGTGAAAACGAATTGGCGTCTTTTAGGCACCAAGCTCGCGGACACCTCATCCACTGATCTTTCCGCGATCCCGACCAACATCGTGACTCCTGAGGAAACGACCAGCGCGATACGCGTCTTCACCGACCACCTTCAGAACGTTTTGAGCGAAAGCTCCGAGAGGGTGCCAGAGACTGTTCACAGTCACTGGCAACTTCCCGAAGACGTTCGGTGGTGGGTGAGGTTGCGTAACGCTACGCTCAAAGCCTGCGCAACGAGACCCGTCCCGGAACGACGACATCTTGCGCGCTACCTCCAACGTGAGGTTAAGCGTCGCATAAAAGAGGTCGTCGATTCGAGATGGAACACTCGCCTTGCCGAGATCGATCCGACACATACCGCCTTTTGGCAACTGGTTCGTTCCTTCAGGAGAAACGATGTGGCCTCCATGCCTCCGCTCAATCGTCCGAATCAACGCCCGGCGTTTGATGACGACGAGAAAGCGGAACTACTGGCCGGCAGCCTGGAGTCTCAATGCTCGCTCACCTCTGTACCCGTAGATGACGACATTCTTGTTGCGGTTGACACTTTCGTCGAAGATAGGAACGCGGTCCGGCCACCGCCAGTCTCTATACCGCGACCGTTATACGACAACGTCGACCCGGATGTCGACCCGCCGCCCGATCCCCTTGCGCCGGTGACGATCGAAGAAGTCACCACTCTGATCAAGGCACTCAAACGTAGGAAAGCCCCCGGGGGCGATCTAATCCCTACTCGTATGATTAAGATGCTCCCGGAGCATCTAGTTCAAATCCTAACATCCATTTATGACGCCGCGTTTCGTAACTGCATCTTCCCAGAGGTCTGGAAAGAGGCAGTTGTGATAGGAATCCACAAGCCGGGGAAACCCGCTTTCGAACCCTCCTCTTATAGGCCCATCAGTCTGCTCAGTACTCTGGGCAAAATCTACGAGCGGATCGTCCTCGACCGCCTTAAAATAGTAGCTTTCAATCAAAATTTAATCCCTCCAGAACAGTTTGGCTTTCGCCCTAGACACAGTTGTGTCAATCAGGTGCTCCGCATCACGGAGTACGTTCACGAACAATTCCGTAAAGGAATGCCTACCGGTGCTATTTTCTTCGATATCGAAAAAGCATTCGACAGGGTGTGGCACAACGGCTTGCTTTTCAAGCTGTACACTCTCAACGTGCCCACACAACTCGTGCACATCATACGAGATTTCCTGTCGAATCGCGGTTTCAGATATCGCGTGGAGGGAACTCTCTCTTCCCGACACACCATCACGGCCGGAGTCCCGCAAGGCTCCGCCCTGTCCCCCTTTCTATTCTCGCTGTACACAAGCGACATCCCTAGACCACAAAACGCCCATCTGGCACTATTCGCGGATGATACCGCAATATACGCTTCACGTATAGACCCCGACAAAGTGGTGCGCACTTTGCAAACCGCCGCCGACGAACTCGGTGAGTGGTTCCGCAAATGGCGAATCACCGTCAATCCCACCAAAAGTCAGGCCATCCTTTTCACTCGGAAAAGGAAAGTCCATGTCCCTCACTTTTCAGTCCGCATGTCCGACCAGGTTATTCCCTGGAAGGGCCAAGCCAAATATTTAGGAGTAACCCTTGATCAGAGGTTGACCTTCATCCCACACGTAAATGCGGTACGCGCGCGAGCCGCATTCGCGATGAGCCAGCTTCACTGGCTCCTAAACAAAAATAGTAAGATGTCAATCCGCAACAAGATTAGGATCTTTAAAACATGCATCCGTCCGATAATGACATACGCGTCGCCCGTATTCGCTCATTTACCGCCCGGTCGCCTTCAGCGAATGCAGGTGCTTCAAAATCGATTCTTACGACATGCACTTGGTGCCCCGTGGTACGTTCGCAATCGCAACCTCCACGTGGACACCAATATGCCGACCATCAGGCACTTTATGCAGTGCGCCAGCAGACGCTATTTCGACAGGGCGGTAAACCACCCGAACACGCTTATCCGTAAAGCGTCGATTTATACTCCATTTGATCGCGCCAAATGGAGACGACCGCGTTCAGTCTTGTCAGATCCAGAGGACGAAATCACTCTGGCTTTACGCGAAAAGAACGAGCATCTAAAGCTCATACACTCAACAAGACCGCTGTACCGTCCTCGCCGTCGAGGACCTCGTCGCGTTCCCCACAACCCTGCCCTCTCGTAGCAGTTCCGGCCCGCGTGCCGATGACTACAATCAACACGATAAATAGGATTAGGTTAAAAACCATATTCCCCAAACGTTGATGTCTTATCCTCTCAGTGGCCGTCCTGAGCCGAGGTTCGTGACCCGTTAGTGGGTCGTTATTTATTTTTCATTTTTTAAGCTTGTTCTACTATTGTCCAACAGATGTCACTAAAAACAAGTAAGATTTTTTTTATACATAAGAGTAGCCAGTTTAGTTATAACTCTACTATGGTCCAACAGATGTCAAAAAAAAATGAGCTATCATTTACTCATTCATTTTGAATATTTATTCATTATTAGTTGGATTTTCTATAAAATGGTGTTTTTTGTTAAAATAATGAGTTGTCTTCGGTTCTTGATAAATATGCCAAATTTTCATCCGACGTTTTGAAGGCGGTCAAAATCATGTTCAAAGTTTCCGTTACATAGATACATTTAAATGTACGTTACATAGCTTAATTTAAATTTATTTTCTATTTTTTAGTTGGATTTTCTATAAGGCTTGTTTTTTTGTTTTTTTATTTGCTATTTAATATTATGGATAGAATATCATAGTACAGAATAACACAAAGCCAGCTACCTTATTATTGATACAAGTAAATCCCAATTATTGCGATATCAATATCGGTATTTTTAAGTTCTTCATTTGGTCCAGTAGCCCACATTTTCTTGAAAAAATCCCGGTTTGGGTCCCCTAAATTAAGTATCTGCTTATAAATATGCATACGAGCTCTACAGACCCTGGAGGTATCGGTATAGGCTTCTTTGTGTAACATCTATAAAGCAGTACTAGAACCTGGTGTGTCTGTACATAGAAAGAAAAAAATAAATAAAGGGACGACTAAATAAGAGTAATAGAACACAAATCACCGTTTTTTTATTTCATTCTTTTCTCGTTGTTTGTCTGCGTATCTGTTTTTCTGTTTATTTGTTAGCGCACATCTCCGACGCTACTAAACGGATATCTATGAAATGGTGTGGAGATAGCTTGAGTCCCTGGGTAGAGCATAGGTATACTTTTTAACCTATAAAAAATCTTTTATGCGGGCGACGCTGCCAGGAAACAACAATAAAATAGTATGAGTGACAATAGTACATACTAATACAAAATAATAAGTTATTTTCAGGATTTTACGGCAATTTGGACTTGACTACAATTTATATGAAGACCATACTATTATGATTTGAAAAAATACTGTCCGACATATTTATAGGTATATAGAGTAAATTTTTCAGATGGGACAGCAAAGTCAATATTTTCTATTATGAACCACAGTTCAAACTTTAAAGTAGGTAGTAAACAAATACGAAGATATCATTTAAAAAATCGCGATAAAATAAAAAAAATGGTTTTATTTCAATGTCTTACCAAGTTTTTTTGTATGTCGGGTAATTCCTTTTTATTGATCTCATTGAGGGTGTCTGAATATATAACGTCGCGTAAGATAAAATAATAACCGTGAAACATCCATTTGAGTTGTCAGACTAGTAGTAGTCGCAAGAGTTGGATATATAATAAGGCTGCCAAATCATATGAAGCAACTACTCCGATGCAGTTCAATACTAAGTAGTAACTATTGCGGTTTTCATATCGGTCAGTGCTTAGTTGAGCTGGTTGAGCGGTTACTATGTTAACCATTCCATATTCGCGTCTTCCCCGGCGAACAAGACGTCACTTTTCATTCAGTGGAAATCGTCTTTACGCGCTTACCCATAGGGTTCTAATTAAAAAATCTGAAATGACACCTGTCAAACTCGGAATACTGAAAGGGTTTCGGGTTTAAACTTGAGGTCATATTCAGGTTACTAGACTAGTCGATTATTATAGTTAATATTGGTTAAGTAATTGTTTCAATCACCAATATTATGTCACAATAACTAAAGATAATAATGAATCTTGACGTGGTATTGTACTCTGTGAACATTTGATTACGTAAACATGGATCAACGAACAATAAATCGTGATATCAAGACATAATTCATAGGTAACTTTTATTATGTATGCCTACGTATACCTATTTCAGCTGACGCTGTCTGCGACATACATATGTTTGGATAGTACTCCCAAAAGTTAGGCCTTCGCAATAAATCGTATAATTTTAAAGTCCTCCGATTTTGAGATGTATGTAATTTTATTTTGCTTAAAAACTACATCTACACTTATCTATACTAATATTTTAAAGAGTAAAGATTCCATTGTATGTTTGTTTGCATTGAATAGGCTCCGAAACTGCTGGACCGATTTGAAAAACTCTTTCATCAATATAAAGGTCCATTATCCCAGGGATTATAAAGCGGGACTTTTATCCCAGAAAAATTCATTCACGCGGACGAAGCCGCGAGCAGAAGTCTAGTTTAAAATATATTAGCTATCGATGGAGGGGTCTAATTTTTTTTTATGGATTCAAGATCCATATTTTTGTCCTTTTAATATTCGTAAAGTTTGAGCCGTGTTAGATTTTGAGGCCCAGCACCCATAAAAAAGCGGACATCTTTTGTCGTAAAATAAACTGCTTCAGTATTGTTTAAATGTTTATTGTGACGTAGTCGCGGCTGATTGGTGTCAAGCGAGTTCATTTGAAATTCAACATCGCGGTACCTGACGCGCCGGTACATTAGACAGCTGTAAATGCCAACAGCGCTCAGATATCCTAGCCTTAAGTTGAAATTTATAGCAAATACTCAGGTCTACTGTCACTTGGAGCTGTAAAAAATCAAACTTCTAAGTCGACGCAATCAAAAGATACAGCCGTTTATGTCGCAAATTTCTACAAATTTTTCGAAACTCGCAAGGGAACCAAAACCTACAGGGTACTTCCCGTGAACTCTGAATCTTGAAATATGGTACGAAGCAACGTCTTATAGCACAGATAAAGGAAAAATTAGGAAAACGTAAATTTTAAGGAACCCTCGGTGCGCGAGTCCGACTCGCACTTGGGCGGTTGTTTTTTTATTGGTCTCAGTTTTAATAATGAGTCAATTGTTATGTAGGGCGTTGATATAATATATATATTTATATTGTAGTCTACAGACTTTATTTTAGGGTTTTTATTCCCACGGCATACGTCCTGAATTGCATAATTATCATTACATAATATCATTCCCAAGAATCAACTTTATAATGTTGTCCGACTGTTATGCAACAGCTTTTCCTAATAAAATATATTTATTATGACCTCTGTGTCCTCTCCTATTGACAATAATATTTCATGGCTTAACCAAATATTTTATCTCGATTCACGACACTCACGAAAAATCGATTATGTTACGTAGGAGTACATAATCGATTGTCCTCAAGGCACATATTGTTAGCAAGTTACGATGCCGCCCATTTAAAAAGCCGTTGTTCTCATTCAGATGTAGGTTAAGATAACACAAAAACCATTCAATCATAGCCCATGGGCTGTGGCTGTCGTTTTCAGGTATTATCTTATTTATTTTATGCCTATATGTTACCTGGGCGGAGCTGAGCATTACCTGCGCTAATTTAGATAACATTCTAACGCAATATGAAAGTAATTGGCCGTAAAATTTATTATACCTTTTAATACTTAACCTTTCCCAATTAATTAAGTAAGATGTTTGAAACAAATAATAACGTCTCTTGTGCCGATTTAAAAACAATTTTACGTATCTACATAATTATTGATAGCGAGTAAATTATTTAATTAAATACAAGGTACAATTTCAATGTTCCAGGCGATACATTACCTACAAGAAGATTTAGCGTGAATATGACTTGTCAGTTTTTATTTTAATAACATTGTTAACGTAGAAACAGAAACACAAATCACGCTACTTTGTCATTTATGAATAAGACAATAGTTCTACGATTCTAACATTATGAAGAAATGTTATAAGTACCTAATTCCATAAATATAGATAGTAACTATGAAGTTTTAAATTCGATTATATTTACTTGCAAAAATGAATAATATTATATTGACGTGTTCAAGGTATCATTTTTTTAATAATCCCATTAGAGTCGTGATGTCTCAACTCGTTTGACTATTTATACTCATTGATATATGTCCTGTATAGCCCAGTCTAATCCGCTTTCAGCTTACCATCTCAAAAGGACTGCATTTTAAACAGCGCATTATGAATTCAACAGTAATCGTTAAATATGGTCGGTCGTATACTTTCAAGGAAATTGTTTAGTTTTAACATGGTTACTTGCTAAAACATAATAACCCAACCGAAGCTAATTTAGCCATGTTAATTCCGAGAAGTCACTGAGTGGTGAAAATACAAAACGGGTAATAATTGATTTAATAGACTTTCGTTTAACTTATGAAAATCTAAACTCTTCTTGGAAGGCCTATGTGTAATTTTTAAGAGAGAAAACTGGAATTTTTTGGCTCGGAGCCAAATCTCTGATCCTTTACCCTTCCTATGAGCATCGCTAAACAGGGCGGTAAGCGGTCCACGACACTGACTTAATTTCCCTTTGACGCCCTCAATAGCTTTGATCTTTTTTATGTTTTCCACTGGGACTTAATTCTATTTGATAATAAAATTGTTTGTGGTCCACAATATCTGCAAAACGTCGATTTAAGAAATGTAATGTTGCTAAAACAATAGCAATATACGATTATAAATATTAAAAACCGCTCTCGACACATGATCAATACATAAATATTTTCAGATCAATTTTTATTTTAACATAATAAAAATTCTCTCCGTCACTTAATAGCATATCTCTTAGTTTCCAGCGAAAACACAACATTAATATTTATAACATTGAAATGCAAATTTCATCACGATGCGACGCTCGGATACAGATGTTCGACAAAAACTAATGAAGTGTCATCTCAAACGCATCAATCTAAACGTTACATAATTTTAGCTAATTTATAACAACTGACCTTATTTTGTTGATGATTAACGACTGGAGAGTTAGTAATGAAATCATTTTAAGCTTCTTTTGCTTCTGATTGTTTGTTTAATATTTATAGCTGCATAACTGATTACATGTAAAGTCTAATTAACAGTATTTCAAAAGCATTCTTCAACTATCCTTATAAACCGAGACAGTGCGGACGACTTTCATTTTCAATATTACTTTTACTTTATCTAGTACACTGCAGGGCGAAACACTCAGTTTTTGGAATAGTTCCCGGTTTTAGGTTCAACCACCTACTGAGCGTGGTTTCTTTATAAAAAACAAAAGTGAATCAAGGTATGCAGGATTTTAAGTTGTGTTGTTTTTCACTTTCATTGCATACGACAAAAATATATTTGACAATAATTTTGGCATTATGTATATACTGTGGCGGCTAAATAATATATTTGTAACCAAAGTTTCTTATATATACATTATACACCAAGCAAATTATTGCATACCTACTGCGCAGCATGTGGCGTGCAACTTGTTTACCCAAGTACATTCTACTTTGTAGCTACTAATCTGTATGATCGCGCCTTAGACTAACAGATCGCGCACATCTTGGACCATGGTAATGCAAAATTGCGCCCGGTTGTGTTCAAAAACGGGCTAAAAATTTCAAACAAGATATATTTTACCTGTCTTTGGATAGTACTTCCAAAAACTAGGCCTTTGCAATAAGTCGTATAATTTATTTGTTTACTTATTTATTCACTTTTTTGCACACTGGTATAACAATTTAAAAAGAATAATAGAATAAAAAGCAGTACAAATGGCGGTCTTATCGCTCTAGGCAATATCTTCCAGACAACCATGGGATGGATATAAGAAGAGGAGATAGAGAGGGCAGTCTAGTGAATAGATAATTGGATTATTAAAAATAAAACATAATAATAACAAATAATATGACCAATAATAAACAAAGTAATACACATATGATATATATACATAGTATATATGTATACATACATATAAATATATATAAGTTTATAAATAATCATACATAATATATAATAAATTACCAATAGATGTTGGAAATATACATGTCATTGAGTCAGTTCAGCGAGAAAGGTAGTATTCCTTAACAAGAGAAAAATAACATATTAGCCAAAGAGCAAAAAGGTTTCAGACAAAATAAATCTGTTAACTTAGCTATATATGATTTTTTAAAATTCATAATGTCTAATGTTGATAAAAGAACCCCAGTATGTGCTATATATATGGATATGACCCAAGCCTTCGACTATGTACACCACGATATACTACTAAATAAATTACAAGCTTATGGTATAAGAGGAAACGTATTGAATCTCATAGAATCTTATCTTAAAGGACGTAAACAATATACGGAACTATCAAAAATTAATCTTAAAACAAAAAAAGAAGATACATATATATCTAACAGTCGAACGGTTCTATACGGTGTACCGCAGGGGAGCATATTGGGACCACTACTGTTTATTCTTTACATAAATGACTTACCTCGTGCAACCCCTAATCCAATTTCACTTTTTGCAGATGATAGTACAGTTTCTATTAGATGTTCAAATAAATTAACATTTGAACAAGATATTAATAACACCCTGATTTCTATCATTCATTGGTTATGTGAAAACAATCTTAAGGCAAACATAGAAAAAACCAAAATGATGACCTTTAGTCAAAGGCAAACTAGCCAAAATCATCTTAGAGTAAATTATAATAGTCAAGCTGTCGAAGAAGTAAATACCACAAAATTTCTAGGACTAATCATAGACAGCAAAATAAAATGGAAACAGCATATTGAAAAATTATCAAAAAAAATTAGTCAAGCTGCATATGCTCTGCAACAGCTGGCTACTATTACCAATACTAGTACTCTATTGGCTGCATATCATGGACTAGTAGCATCTAATTTAAGATATGGAATAATTTTCTGGGGAAATGCAACAGACAGGGACATTATTTTTAAAGCACAAAAAAGATGTTTAAGAGCAATGTTTGGATTAAAAACTGATGATAGTTGTAAACCTTACTATTTAAAGCACAAAATACTAACGTTACCATCTCTATACTTGTATGAAGTGTGTGTATTCGTAAAGTCCAACCTAAATTTGTTTGAACAACCCTCAAAAGTTTACAAAAGACCACAAAGAGACCCAAATAAATTATGTACACTCAAATGTAATACAGCATTAGCCCGTAAAAGTATTTTCTATATGGCTCCAGTGTTGTACAATAAGTTACCTAAATCTGTAAAAAACCTTAGTCTGGACAAATTCAAAAGAGAATTGATGAAGCTTCTACATAACAAATGTTATTATGGTGTGTTAGATTTTGTAAATGACATTTTTAATTAATATTATATTATGTGACATTAGAACATCTACAGGCACAATAAATAAATTCTTTTGAATATATATATATTATAAATAACTTCTAATTTGTATATTAAATAATTTGACATTTAGCAAACTAATAATATAACGTTTGACATAATTTTATTTTATATTAATTATTTTATATTTTGCTACAATATTATTATATAAAATTCCATTTGGCTTAGTGATTATATTATAGTTAAAATATTTAAAGCCACGCTTGTATGCCAATATAAGGCTGATCATAGAGCACTTAGCATAAGTACTATACCAACATTGTAACCACCTATGTATCACAAGCGAATAAATGATTTGATTTGATTTGATTTGAAGTTTTTTGAATGACGTCAATGTTTTCGCCCGCCTCACTATGATTGGAAGGGCGTTCCACAGTCGAACAGCTTCCACAGTGAATGATTTGTCGATAAAAGTGGTGGAGTGCACGGGCATTCTCAACTTTAAGTTCACTGACGATCTCAAGGACTTTGGATGTGAGTCATGTAGAAATATGAACCGATGCTTAAGATAAGAAGAGGTGAGAGGATTAAATAAAACATTATACAGAAGAAAAAGAATGTGAGCATTCCGACGAAGCCGTATGGGTAACCACTTGAGCTTAGCACGAAACTTAGACACATGATCATATTTGCGTAAACCAAATATAAATCTTATGCAGAAATTTTGAAAACGCTCAAGTTTGTTAAGTTGGTCCTCGGTGAGATCTAGATAGCTGACATCAGCATAATTTTAAAGTTCTCCGATTTTAACATTTATGTAATTTTATTTTGCTTGGAAAATTAACAATGATCGTTTAATAAAGATTATAAATGGAGGAGTCTAAAAATATTATTTTCATAGATCCATGATCAATATTTTTGGCCCTTTAATATCCAAGTTTGAGCTTGGTTAGATTTTGAGGTCCAGCATCCATACAAAAAGCAGATATCTCCTTTAACTATAATCAAAACTAAAATCGTTTCAATGATTATTACTTAAGTACTAAGTGTTATGGAAATGTTGCTTTAAGTACCAATAGCATGGTATGACATAAGTAATTAATTTGTTGCCTCGATTGTAAGCGTCACGATTATAATAAAGTAGTTATAAAAAGTTATTTTATCTAATCATAAGATCATTTGGCATTCTATTTTTTTTCTAGATGTAAATAATCAAAAATATAATAGGCACTTAATATCTAGAAAAACAAGAGTATTTGGTGTAGTAGACCGCATTTTGTAAACATCAATCCAAATCCATTACGAAAATGATCCAATATTCTTTATGACTTACTCGAGTGCTTTGCATATCTACTTTCGCTTTCATATTCAATTCATACGGTGTATGAACATCACTCACGGCTCCAAACAACGATAATACATCTCCGACATGACACGAGTATTTTCCATTCACACGCGGATTGGCACGCGACGGGGACTGAAGAAAATTACAACTTCATTCTTCAAGCCTACTGTATCTAATCACATTAGTATGTTTTTGGTCTTTAAATTATCGAAAATCGGTGTCATTTTATATTCAACAATATTTTTATACAATGCCGGCAAATTGACTGCTGATGCTAGGAGTTGTTTCCAGATAGAGCACCTGCTGACGGGTGAGTTCACTCGCTAGTCGATACAGTTATATCGACATGTTCGAAACCAGATTGTTTTCTTTATACAATACTAGCGGCCCCGACAGACGTTGTCCTGACCTAAAAAGGAAATAAAATCCTAGAACGAGTACAGTGCTACCTACCGGATAGAATTGTAATCTAAACCATACTGGAATCCACCTGAAGACACACAAAAAATTACATTAAAATCGGTCCACCCGTTTAGGAGTTCAGTGACATGCACGTTTAATATGATGGTTAAGTATTCTTAAGTTTTCTAATTTTCCGCGCAATTTTCTTATTTTTTTCTTTCATAAGAACTTTCTCCTGACAATACCAAACACATCAAAAAAAGAAATAACGAAATCAGTCCAGCCGTTCACGCGTGATGCCGTGACCAAGGAAAATAGGGATTAATTTTTGAATATATAGATTATGCACTGTTTATTCTAGTAATTAGGAAGATCTATGTAGATCAGCGTTACATTTGCAATAACTAAGAAAGTGTAAGTTTAATTTTGCTGTCTGAAGTTCTATGTTAAACGCGTCTTAATATTACCTACCTGTAGGTAACCTTGCGCGATCCGGATGATATTAGCATTTGTACATTGTAGGTACAGACACTTATGCATAGTGGTTGTTTTTCTTGATGACTGTTAGAGCTAACGTCTTGCGGTATCACGTGGATATTAAATGATCGTTTTGTTCGCCATCCTACTAATATTATAAAGGCGAAAGTTTGTAAGAATGTATGGATGTTTGGATGTATGGATGTAAGGATGTTTGTTCCTCTTTCACGCAAAAACTACTGAACCGATTTCGATGAAATTTGGCACACGGGTAGATCATGTCCTGGATTAACACATAGGCTACTTTTTATCCCGGGAAAATATAAACCGGGACTTTTATCCCGGAAAAACTTTTTAATGCGGGCGGAGCCGCGGGCAAAAGCTAGTCAATCCATATTATATAAAAAAAATACACACACAAATACACGAATTCAGAACCTCCTCCTTTTTTTGAATTCGGTTAAAATTATACTGTCTGTTGAATTTTGATTCTTAATTTGAAAACTTGTCACTAAACCAACATCTTTTATATTATGGTTAAATGCGTCGAAATATTTTAAAAAAATCTAATTAAAACCAAATTAAAAATATTATTAGTATACCACTTTTTATTTTCTGACTTCAAGAAAAGACAAAATATTTTTTTTTTTATTGTTAATAGTCTGATCTGGAAAATAAATAAATAAAATAAAGTCATTTATTGATCAACATACATATACACTCACGCCTGTTATCGTCGAAGGGGTAGGCAGAGGCGCAACTAGTGCACCCAATTTTCGCCATTATTCCCATGATGTGATAGGGGGCGAGCCCATATTTATTGATCAATTAGGCTTATAAAAAAACACTTATGACAAGGTAGAGACAATAACAAAGGTACATATACCAATTAAATAATTTAAAGTACCTATATTAAACAACGAACAACCAGCACGGGCAGATAGGTACAGACTACAGAGGACACGGACATCGGGGACGGGAATATGGCTAGGGAAGGAGAAGTGGAGCCGATATAACACAGGGAAGGAGTATCTTTACATTATGAGGTAGAAACGCCACGGTCCTCGCCGGCGAGGATAAAAGGTCCTAGCCTAGCTAACCTACCAGCTTTTCACTAGCTACCCAAGCGATGGCGACCCGAAGAAGAAAGGCAGAAAGAAACTCCGGGCTTAATTTTTTCGTCGTCAATTGTCATGATTTTCTTTTATTTTTTTAAATATATGTTTACAGTATGTAGCCTTAAGTGGTATACCGGAAGTGTGTATACCGGAACCGGATGTTTTAAATCTGACTTGTCGGAATCATAATCGCATTCGGAAGCGAAATCACATGTTAAAGTAATTACATATAACGCTTTATTTTGAATACAATTTTCACGAAGATAATACTTAACGTTAAGCTTATAAATAAATTACAGGTTTAATGAAGGCTCGAATCAAAACTAACGACTGAACGGTGAATGCGAGCACAAGGCGATTCGCTAGACAAGTCAAAACTTGTCGCATTGACACCTTTTATTCGCGATCAATCACTACATCTTCTATCTATCTATTATATAAAAATGAATCCCTATTTTCTTGGTCACGGCATCACGCATGAACGGCTGGACCGATTTCCTTATTTTTTTTTGATGTGTTTATTATTGTCAGGAGAAGGTTCTTATGAAAGAAAAAATTAAGAAAATTGCGCGGAAAAACGGCTGGACCGATTTTAATGAAATTTTTTTGTGTGTCTTCAGGTAGATCGGTAGGTAGCGCTGTACTCGGGTTCTAGGATTTTATTTCCTTTTTAGGGCAGGACAACGTCTGTCGGGGCCGCTAGTTTGTTATGACTTTCGATTCAAATTTAACGAAATCGGAAGTGTAATAATAATCGGAAGTTCCGGCTTATCGGAATCGAATTCGAAGCTCCGTAACATCCCTAGTTTGATCCTATTAACTGCTGCTTGTGTTGTAAGAATAAAACTCAAAATGAATAAAAGCGTGTTAAAAATATGGGTCAAGACTTCGAAAGTCACGACTAAAGTACCTATTTCAAAGTAACAACCGTTTAATTGCAACAGAGTCCCTAACTCCTAATTCATGTAGTAGCAAAATAGCAAGCAATGGTCACAAAAAAATTACGTCATGTAAGTCTACCAACGTAATCTAAAATTGATGTTGATTCTCAAACAACGAAAGTGTAAAATGTGTTGCCACAATAGAATTACTTGTTTTATAATTTTTCTGTAACATACCTACTTATTATTCAAATGTATAGATAACGGACTTGTGTTGAACATCACACTTTTATCGTGTGAATATCTTCATACATGCATCAAGGTTGACGACAGAAACCCCATCATTAGGTTTTAATACCATCATCGACTATATCATTAACGAAGCTGTGTTTTGCCTTCACGTCGTGGTATCTTTGTAAACAATTACTTTCTATAAAGGTTGAGGTTCAAACCTTGTTTCTTACCGACGAGATTGAAATTGTGTATTAGTATTTACATATTAGCTACATTTAGTTTCAATGAAATCGCCGTGGGAAATCTACGCTCTGAAATAAATTATAAAGTGGTTTTGACGTTTTGAGTTGTGTCCGACATGAATGAATTCAGCATTATAGACGACTGATAACATCCTAGTCAAGGTAATTATTCAGCGTCTACTTGGATTATTTTGATTCCTATCACTAGAAACTTACAATACAATTACGGATTAAGAATAAAAAATACAATAGAACCATATTTATCCTTGAACTACACAGCAACTTAAATACAGTCCTAAAACCATTTTATCTATCACTATTCCTTCAATATCATTTAATTAAAATAAAAATGTAGATTCCAGGGACAGTACAGACGGCAATTGATCAAAATTGATTACTCTCCGAACGTCGTTAACACTAAACAAATGCGGGATTTAATAATAAATTTAATACCCACTATTATAAAAGTTTTTACGTTGAATCGATTTGACTAAATAAATGGGTCCTATAAAACGAGATTAAAGGTGGGCACTTAATTTACAGGCCGATGTAGCATTAAAAGCTTTAACGACTTTAGTTCTAGTTCCTCGAAGGCGTTTAAAGCACCATTGAATTAGCAATGAGGCGCAAAATAGTCGGTTTGCTGTTCTGTTGATCCTGTAAGTAATATCTTCAGGATGTAAAATGTGCAATATAAAAGAGCTTATCTATATATATAAAAGCGAAAGGTCACTCACTCATTCATTACAAAATCTTAGAAACAAGTACTAGAAGTCTCAAATTTTGCACGGTGGTTCCTTTTAAGACGTAGGCCTTCACTAAGTCGGCATTTTACGAAATTGAACTCCTGGAAGGGTAAAAAGGGGTGGCAAAGTTTGTACGCGATAAACTCAAAAACTACCGAGCGGATTTCGATGAAATTTGGTATGGAAATAGTCCTAGACCCTGGAAATCTTTTAGGTTACTTTTTATACCGGGAAACGAATACCAACAAAAAACTGTCGTGCGGGCGATAGCTAGTTAAAATATAAACATAATGTTTTGTTAGTTGCCGGGATAATAGGGCATGCAGATTATTGATAATTGTTCGCGGCTCCGCCCGTGTAAAAAGATTTTCTGAGATTAAATGCCCTCTTTATATTTTCACGGGTTAAAAAGTAGCCTGTGTTACTCGCTCTACTCGCTTAATGTAGTTTTTAAATATTGGTGACAGAATGTTTAAAATCGGTCCAGTAGTTTTTGAGTTTATTCGTTACAAACATAAAAAATACAAATCTTTCCTCTTTATAATATTAGTGTATGTTAATTGTACCGTATTAGCAGTCTAGAAGATATTTTTGGATTGAATAATGAAATCAATGATCTAAATAACTGAAACTTTCCCTATTAGCTGAGTTAGTTCTAGCTCGGTTTCTTCCTGCTCTAACAAATACGTAAGTAGATACACGGAATTCAATGCTGCAGATTCGTGCTAATTGTTTATTTTATTAATGTTGTTCCTAAACGGGGCATTGTTGCGATCAGATCAAAGAAGTCGGTTTACTTATTAATTATTATAGTCGTTTAATTACGCAATGGCTTTCGCCGTTGGTAAAATGTAACCATTGTTACATAGGGTTATTGTCGTGGGAGGCAATTGTCCGGTTTTCGTACGATTAATTGTAACATCGTATTGCTAACTTATTGTCTGACTAATGTTTTCTTATCGCATGTACGCCGGAAGTGTGGTATTGATTTATTTCTATGGAGCTTTTGTTATCTGTAATTGGTAAAGATGGTAATACGGATAACAAATTCATTACGTTATTTTTGTATGGTTTATTATTTCATAAAAACTATCCAGAGAGGCTACTGCGAAAAACGAAATCCGAAACGAAGAAACGACGAACTTCGGATTTAACCTTACTACCAAATTACTTCGGATCTGTCACCGTTGAACGAAGGTTTCACGCAGTTTGCGACGCTTCCGACTTCGCTCAACACTTTCGTCACGCAACAACTCTTCATAAAGAAGGATCCGTAACACTTCGTAGTAAGAAAACGTGCGATCCGTCACCCGAAACTACGGATTTCGTTTTTCGCAGTAGCCTCTCAGATGTCGATACGTAGAATGATGTTGCAATTCAGCATCCGAAATGGTTTTGTTCCGATGTGATAACTGATTATTATTGTCGATTGGTTGGTAGGACATTTTACCTATTGTCATACTGGCCGTATAATCGTATACTTGGCTTCAATGTTATTAGGTATTTATGGTGCTAATCTAATCCATAGAATCTGTGTTAGCTCTACATAAAACTCTCTTTATGGATTAAAATATTTATACATTAATTTCTTTTTCTGGCAATAGACCATTTTTATTATCTAGAAAACATTTACAACCTGTAAATCTTTATGGGAGGCCCATGTTCAGCAGTAGACGTAGTGTGCTCATGATGATAATACATGTATTTACAAAAAGTTACCAATACCTGAATACCTATTCCCTAATTGTTTCATAGTTCGCGACATCGTCGTTAATATCAGAAATAGATTCACTTCACTTGTTTAGTAATGCCCATTTCACAAGTAGCGTAAACTTTGGCACCGCGTTTTGTCTGTTACTCACAAACGTGACCGCGCCACGCCCTTACCGAAGATCAGCCGGTCACGATAGCCGGGCGTGAACACAATAAATATCGGCCGTCATGGCTCTTGGATGGAGTTTCAAAAGAACCTGCGATTCTAACACGATCCATTCTTTAATATAGGCCATTGGAGTAAAGATCTTCTATTAATCTTGTTTACTATTGCAATCCTTAATGGGAATATTCGAATCAGGTTTGAATCTTGGTTGATGATGTCACATTAATAATTATCTGAAATATTACAGTAGGTATAGATTATACTGCCTCGGTGGCGTAGTTGTATTACAGTACGACTGCAAAGCTGAGGTCTCGGGTTCGATCCCCGGGTCGGGCAAAGTGATATTGAGTTTTTCTATTCAGTATCAGCTCGGAGTCTGGAATTTGTGCCCGATATGGCGATAGGCTCGCCCCCTATCACATCATGGGACGAAATAACGGCGAACAGTGGGTGCACTAGTTGCGCCTCTGCCTACCCCTTCGGGGATAACAGGCGTGAGTGTATATGTATATGTATATATGTATAGATTATAATAATAAAATAATTCATTACTAACGATTATCGTCAGGCTAGGAAATAATAAAGGCCAAGAAGTTAATACTTTATCCTCCCAAACCAAATAAAATGTATCCTATGTTAGTCAAGTTCCTGATTACTACAAAGTCCATGGTTGTCATAATCCGGTCAATTTAGACCAAAAAATGAGAGTGAGGTTACATAAAGTCCCAACAAGCTGAATTTCTGTGAAATTGTTCAAAACATAATTATAAACAATGTCTAGAAGTTCCCCATCATTCCCCTGTAAGGAAAAAAAAATATTCAACGTCAAAGGTAAAAAAAATGAGTTTTTCGCGATTTTCAGCAAAACGGTAAGTTTTATCATAAAAGTACCTCAGACAAAAATTGTAGATCATAAAATTATCTATAAAAAATGCATCAATACTTTTTTCTTACGAGCCACCGTTTCTGAGATATAACGATTCAAAAAGTTATAAAAGTTGTTATCGTCATAATATGCATACGTTTCCACTCCACCTATGAGGTAGTGTACTTAGCGCGTTTTTTAACGTGATTTCCCCAGTAGGCCTACTCCACGGGTCAGTTGTGATCCTGTTTAATGTAAAACTATTGCATAATAACGGAAATTTTCAAAGATTGGGAAAGATAAAAGCGATGTAAATTAAAAAAAAAGTGTTGAAGATTATTCGTCTTATTCGTAAGTTTCAAATTC
The DNA here is from genome assembly GCA_949316025.1 of Lapara coniferarum. Taxonomy (NCBI): domain Eukaryota; kingdom Metazoa; phylum Arthropoda; class Insecta; order Lepidoptera; family Sphingidae; genus Lapara; species Lapara coniferarum. Next base: position 38,988,242 of record OX438919.1, on the reverse strand, counting down.
TTGTTCTTCTTCTCCTGCTTCTTCTTCATCTTCATTTTGGATGCAAGTAAATTTCGTCAATGGCAATGTATCGCATGATACTTCGTCGGAGTCAAACGAATCCTCCATTTTTTTTATTCAATATTAGAGCACGACCGGCCTTGACAATTTGTGCATGCCAAAGAACAAGACAGTCCGACTTTTTTGCAACCACATGTAGCACTGCATCCCTTTTTGCAGTTGCAAAAAATAGTGTTCAGCAGTTTTTCCAGCGCAGGTGGAAGTAAAGTTTGAACTGGCTCTAATATATTGTTGACCAACTTCCAACCCCAGTCTGTAGGGTCTAGCTGATAACCAAGCCACACTTGAACTTGGTAATATACTCGAAAAAGATGTTGGTGAGCAGCAACTGAGGTTGGAGGAAGACAAGCTAATTGAACTTGTTTATTATTTTTAGTATTTTTAACGAAACATGCATATCGATGCTTATCTAAACAGGTAGTTTATTTAGGAGCTCCGTACATAGAAAGAAGAAAGCGGATGCCGTTGGTAATAACTTCTTGTTGAGTTGAATTGCTCTTTTTTAAAACTTCAGCACATTGAATTAAATCTTGTTTTTCAAACATTTTGAAAACTGCTGTTTTACCCCTCCTGTAAAATGCAGATGTCGTATCACAGCCAGTTATTGCGTGTAAAAATTGTACATGATCTTGACACTTTACAAAAGAAAATAAACTTTTTGATGAATATATATTTGATTGATGCTGAGCTTTTCCTGGTTTTAAGAAAAAAATAGTTTTTTCAGTTGGCGTTCGAGCAGTGAGTAATACAAGTAAGTCAACATCTTCACCAACAACAATAGTTGTATTTGTCAAATTGAATTGCTCTATTCTCGACTGCCTCGGTGGCGTAGTTGTATTAAGGTACGACTACAATGCTGAGGTCTTGGGTTCGATTCCCGGGTCGGGCAAAGTGATATTGAGATTTTCTATTCAGTATCAGCTCAGATCCTGTACTATTTTTACACGCAATAACTGGCTGTGATACGACATCTGCATTTTACAGGAGGGGTAAAACAGCAGTTTTCAAAATGTTTAAAAAACAAGATTTAATTCAATGTACTGAAGTTTTTAAAAAGAGTAATTCAACTCAACAAGAAGATTTTACCAACGGCATCCGCTTTCTTCTTTCTATGTACGGAGCTCCTAAAAAAACTACCTGTTTAGATAAGCATCGATATGCATGTTTCGTTAAAAATACTAAAAATAAAAAACAAGTTCAATTAGCTTGTCTTCCTCCAACCTCAGTTGCTGCTCACCAACATCTTTTTCGAGTATATTACCAAGTTCAAGTGTGGCTTGGTTATCAGCTAGACCCTACAGACTGGGGTTGGAAGTTGGTCAACAATATATTAGAGCCAGTTCAAACTTTACTTCTACCTGCGCTGGAAAAACTGCTGAACACTATTTTTTGCAACTGCAAAAAGGGATGCAGTGCTACATGTGGTTGCAAAAAAGTCGGACTGTCTTGTTCTTTGGCATGCACAAATTGTCAAGGCCGGTCGTGCTCTAATATTGAATAAAAAAAATGGAGGATTCGTTTGACTCCGACGAAGTATCATGCGATACATTGCCATTGACGAAATTTACTTGCATCCAAAATGAAGATGAAGAAGAAGCAGGAGAAGAAGAACAAGAATTTGAAACTTACGAATAAGACGAATAAACTTCAACACTTTTTTTTTAATTTACATCGCTTTTATCTTTCCCAATCTTTGAAAATTTCCGTTATTATGCAATAGTTTTACATTAAACAGGATCACAACTGACCCGTGGAGTAGGCCTACTGGGGAAACCACGTTAAAAAACGCGCTAAGTACACTACCTCATAGGTGGAGTGGAAACGTATGCATATTATGACGATAACAACTTTTATAACTTTTTGAATCGTTATATCTCAGAAACGGTGGCTCGTAAGAAAAAAGTATTGATGCATTTTTTATAGATAATTTTATGATCTACAATTTTTGTCTGAGGTACTTTTATGATAAAACTTACCGTTTTGCTGAAAATCGCGAAAAACTCATTTTTTTTACCTTTGACCTTGAATATTTTTTTTTCCTTACAGGGGAATGATGGGGAACTTCTAGACATTGGTTATAATTATGTTTTGAACAATTTCACAGAAATTCAGCTTGTTGGGACTTTATGTAACCTCGAATGTCTAAATTGACCGGACTATCATGTCTATAATTTTGTTTGTAAAACACCAATTCCAAAGACAAGTCAATTGATTTTGTTGTTAAAGCCGTATTCACGGAAAATACTGAATGTATGTTTTTTTTTGGAATGACTTTATGTATGTACCTAATTAATGTTTATACCATGTTTTTTATTTAACCACACGTTGTTGCCAGTTAATACCACGTAAATACTCCATTCAACTGGTTTACGATTCTTATTCGTACCTAAGTCGTAATTCAACAGGTATAAATTAAAGTTGACATCACTAAAATGATGTCACCATTGATAATCACGTTGTTACTGCTGGAAAAATCTTAGTATTCGTCAATGCTACCTGTGTAGGGATTGTTTGTCGAACATCCCATTTTCTGTTGGCAACAGACCAATAATGACAATAGTTGTAGGGGGGGAAATTGCCAAGTCAGATTTCGGCGCCACTGCTCGATCCCTTCATAATATTATATTTGTGTATCAAATATAATCTTGCGGTTTTCTATAGCACTATCCGGGTATATCAAAAATATTTTCCCCCTTATCCAGTTATTATTACTGTGACCAGTTTATTAAGTCAGCATTTGGCATTATTATGATTATAATGTCGCAACGCAAATCGCTGATAATATAAACACCGTGTTACGGTTTATATCATGTGATATCTAACACTATAATTTACTGCCGTTGACAAAATCTCGTTGGAAAGCGGGTAGTGAGCGCCTGGCTATTAAGTAATAGCAACACGCAAAGGCGCGCGTCGCAGAAAGGGAAATGAATACGGGTAGGCGTTGGCAGGTGCCATGGCTCGAACATTTCCCTAATAAATCGTTTTGTTCCTGTTGATTTTGTCTAAACATGTACAAAATTTATTATAATTAAAATATCTTTATCATGTGGTATAACTTTATAAGATTAACGACCTACTTAAGACCTATCTAGGTAGTATTATAAGTACTTACTCAAATTCTGTTTTGTTCAAACATAACACGTGACGTATCACGTATGCCTATTATAATATTTATTACTATCTTAAAAAACTCGATTAATGAATATTAAATATGTTGTTTTGGCAGCCTTGCTTTGTTGACACTTGACATCTGGATTTTTTTTTTCTGCATAATTACGAAATGTTTTACAAACTTCGTTGCAACATTCAAGCTTTGACTTTTTCGCACGACCGATACAAATTGCTCAATTAATTTGCATCTGAGAGTAGAAACTGCGGGGGCTCGGTGCGCCGTGGCGCGGCGGTCAGTCGCAAGGGGACGACGCGTCCCGTCGACGCCATGGCCGTGCCATAGCGCGTCGATACCACGCTGGAAAAGAGCGCATGCGCCAACACAAAACGCATGTGCGCCGCACCAGCCCTATTGCTCGACGTACTGAGCCAGGCACGCAAACTTGCGACACGCGCTCCTCTGTCGCATAATTGATCCTCCATTCGATACTGACATTGAACGGCCAATGTGCGGCGGCCGACCGGTCGATTACCAGTTATTAACTTACGGCTACCGCGATAACGTGTTTCCGCACGGCTCAATCCTAAACGCGTCCGATCAGCTGGACAGCGTCAAGCTAGTATGCCCTCGTTCTATGTGAAAGAAGAATCAGTTATGGTTTGTGTTGTGTCGTAAATAGTGCAGTGTCAGTGTGCACGAATAACCATGGATATAACCAAGGAAAGATCAACAGGATTAGAGGAGTTCGAGGAGGATGTCTTGACATCGCGACGCTGCATGTTAGACGGTTAGTTAAATAAAAAATCACATCAATTTCATCGCAAAAAATAGTCGTTCATATTTGTTTGCCGAAGTCATTATGTGAATACTAAGCAGGGACAAAGATCGCGACGCTGACGTGACAACGTTAATTGTATATTGGACGCATGCTTATTGATTTTTCTGTCGGTCATTTAACAGTCTTTCTATAGTTGATATCTTCGATGTTAGTAAATACTTGGAAATTCTTAACTTTAATGAGTGAAGATTCGCATGCTTATCTTTTGTTTCCATTACACAATAAGCTATCTTAATTGAGGCACGTCATTAGCGCTGTTTGTGCATGCGCTTACCGGTTACCACGTACCCGCACTAACGATGCAATATTACGGGTTCATTGTTTGCTGCATTAATATAGATTTTTTAAATATCTTTGCAATCCAAGTCCCCATCACGTGACAGGGAAACCGATGAATTCAATGAGTCATTGGAAGGAAGCTACTGCAGTATGGACATGGCCGTCAGATGTTGCACCGTTTCGTGAGTAAACTTTTGCATTGTGGGGGACCATGGCGTGCCACAGCGTGCGTTCACCTGTCTCCCCTCGCTCAGCAACTTTATAGGGTTTGAAAATCGATACAACGTACCCTCTCTGGACCCTTTTTATTGTATCGAGACGTAAAACCGCTTATATGCATGAATCAAAGATTAACAAGGATCAACCAAGGTTTATGTCAATGCCTTGGCCTTACACAATCAATAATTAACCGAAGGAAATTACCAATTACGAAATATTACCTTAGGAATATCGTCATCGATAGGTATATTGGGGTATTATATTCAAGTCTCAAATTTCACTTGCGGCTTGAATTTCGTTCCAAAAAATTCACCGGTCGAATGAGTCAAATTGACCGTGCCAGTCTGTTTTGATAACTAGTCACTAAAAAGACAATGTTAATTATAACATTGATAAACTTTTTAATAGGTCAATCATAGTAATTATCCCGTAGAATTATAAATATGCCGCCATATTGTCTTAGTCTGATTATGAGATATCGTCGCTCGGCTTGTTTAAAATTTAATCATAGATTTTTATATCGCCCAACAGTAATGATTGCACAATTGTCACTGAAGTTATTATTCTTGTGTCCATTATAGATAATTGTTACGAATTAAAGTATTTGTGTGTTTACATTAAACACGTGTAGACTTTAACACTACTAATGGCTAACATTTATCGTAGTAATAAGGTTATAATATTGATAAAGGGTTACCTCGTTTGATATGCTAACTAGATATACGTTCAATATTTCATATTTCTATTTAAATAACCATACATCTCAATTAATAAATCAGCTATTTTACAAAAATCACCTATTTCATAAAAGAGGGTAGGATAAACGTTAGCAAAGCGCGTGGCCTTGAGCCTTCGCATTAAACCCACAGTCAAGACTTTATACAATGCATATGGCATCGATTCACAGAGACTATGCGGTTAGAGTTTAATTAAAAGCACTTAATGGAGCTGGGGCTGTACGCTGCGTTTCCTTCCGTCGTATGTCGACAAGTGCACCGCCTGCAGTATCCTTGAACCTCAACGTCCTACGTGTCCAACCGGTTCCAATTGCTATTTTCCACCGTTCAAGTCATTATAATCAAGATGCAGTCCTCTACGTAGTTGGGTATGCCTGATGGCTTATGGTCGCAAAATGAGAGTAGGTTATTTACGTAAGTTTTAATTCCTTACAATGTACAATAATACATTTATTTATTTCGGAAATTATTACAAATGTTGTCCAGTTTTATATTTGACTAGTAGTGCTCGCGGCTCCGCCCGCGTGAAAAAGTTTTTCCGAGACAAAAATATTTTCCCGGGATAAAAAGTAGCCTATAGCACTCAGGAGTTATGTAGCTTCCTATTAGTGAAAGAATTTTCAAAATCGGTTCAGTAGTTCCTGAGATTAGCGCGTTCAAACAAACAAACAAACTCTTCAGCTTTATAATATTAGTATAGATAGAATACGAATAAATTTCTATACTCAATTTGTTTGTGGTTTATTTATAAAAGTCTCGTTTCATGACACAATGATAAGAACCTTGATCGTTTTATCACTGTTATCTTTATATTGTTTCATAATTGATTACTTGGCAGCTACAGTAGCAGTATAGATAGCATCTTAGATTTTTTGTTGTTCATATTTTTATTAAAGTTCTGTAATTCAAAGTTCCAAGTCGACTCAAATTCTCGAGAAGAGAATATTTGTTTTCTGCTTATTATAACCTGTGCTTGCTTAGTATCTACATACCAATCTAAATCTCAACCTATCGCCGTCCACTGCTGAATGGAAGCTTCCTCAAGTGAGCGCCAACCATCGCCACCTTTATCAAGTCGTCATCCATCGTGCAGCAGGACGCCCTATACGTCTGCCTCGCGGTCTCCACTCCAGGACGTGTCTGCTCCACCGACCAGTTGTCCTTCTGCAGACGTGGCCGACCGACTTCCACTTCAGTGTGCTGATTTTGCAAGCGATGTCGGTTACTCTAGTTCGCTGGCGAATAACTTCATACATACTGGAAATAAAGTATATGATCCTTGTTTGTGCCTTGCAACGAAAATATTCTTGATCAGATTGGTATTTTGCCTTTTCAAATGTGATGGGTTTGAATAAGGGTTTCAACGTGTAACGAAGCTAAATAATTGTCTTGTCATATTTTATTATGCAATAGCTGACAGATATATTGAAACGCAATTGCAAATGAACGTAAGTATTTAAAATTTAGGATCAGGTCAAACTGGATTGTTGCTTTAAAAACCAGTCTTCAATGCTTAATATTCTTTTAAACGAAGCTCACAGTTTAATATTGTGCAAAGTAAGTGTTCAAAATGTATTGCAATATGTCGTAAAAAAATACTTAAGCAAGATTGACGGGCCCTTGCAGGTTTCGTTTATCGATCCATAGGTTGGCATGGACAAAGGCATTCAAGTCAATCATAGACGACTAAATGTTAAATTGTACATACATAGTATAACGCCTCTGTCCCATAGGGGTAGGCAAAGACTATGGATTGCCACTTTGCTCGATTCTGGCATATTACTTTCGCTTCCTCTACCTTGATCAATCTTTTCATGCATTCCCGCCGGTTCAGGGTACTTTCGACCATACCTTTACTTAGAAAGTCAGATATCTAACATGCGAAGGTTCGGTGCGGTCGACCCCTGTCGGCCCTTCCAACCACACTCGTCTTATATAATATCCACTTTGTCAGTCTCGTATCATCCATCCTTTCCAAACCACCTTAGCATACCCTTCTCAGTTTTGATCACTACATCCTCTGTCACATAACACATTAGACCTGTATATTATCAGCTGTATACATTTTAGCAAGTACCGGGTTATTTCAAACGTTCATATAAATGAAATGCATTGCAATCAGTCCTGTTTTATATACTACTCACTGCTGAGCACGGGCCTCCTCTACTACTGAGAGGATTAAGGCCTTATTTAGTCCACCACGCTGGCTTGGTTGGACAGACTTCACATAGGTACCTTTAAAATTCTTATGGAGAATTCCCAGGTATGTAGGTTTCCTCACTATGTTTTCCTTCTCAGCATTAAGCAAACGATAATATAATTCATAAACAATACACACGTGACTACGAAAAGTCAGAAGTGTGTGCCTTAGGTTTTGAACCTCCGAACATTGTCTCGGCAGACCGTTCCATTTCCAACTAGGCTATCATTCACGTTTATATAATTACTGCATGATAATGTCATATTTTACAATATGCCTTCCATTGTAGTCAAACATTTCCCCATAAAATTTCATTGCATATCCAGAAAGGTTTCATTCCCTTGTAATTTTATGGGGATTGCAGTCCAATTCTGAATTGCATAAACGTTTATTTTCCTTAAAGCTTTACGCAATCGCAGTAATTAATGATTCAATATTACTAACTGAAACATAATATATTGCTTACATAGTAGTATTAAAAAATTATGCAGGTCTCATAGTCCAAAAGATTCTACAAGATTACACGGCTTTCGTTTTTACAGGTGTTACTAATCTCCCTGGTTCACCATGTTTACGGCATTGTCACTTCAAGCAGGTGCCTCTCGATACCCTCCCATGGAGCTATATCGGTCTGCGTCTTGCAATCAATTTAATAACAAGGTTATACATTTTATTTCTGTCTTACAATGTACACGGTGTCCCAGAATGTGACGACGAAAAGGTATCAGAAGAAAATCCCTAAATATGACGACACTAATAAAAACCACTACAAACCAAAAAATAATTCGACTTTTATTCGCTTAGTAGGTATATTATATACTAGCTTTTGCCCGCGGCTCCGCCCGCTTTAAAAAGTTTTTCCGGGATAAAAGTCCCGCTTTATGTTTTCCCGGGATAAAAAGTAGCCTATGTGTTAATCCAGGATATGGTCTACCCGTGTGCCAAATTTCATCTAAATCCGTTCAGTAGTTTTTGCGTGAAAGAGGAACAAACATCCATACATCCAAACATCCATACATTCTTACAAACTTTCGCCTTTATAATATTAGTAGGATTTTAATATTTATTTAAATTGCCAGCTAAGCCAAGGAAATACTAGATCAAATATACGAAAACATTGTTCAATTTAAATTAGGCACCGACTCCAATTATACGACTTCATCAGATCTTCATAAATTATATACTAAAACCTTCCCTGAAAACTATACATTTGAACATCGAAAACCACATCCAAATCGGATCAGTAGTTATTGACAAACTCACGGCCATACAAATTTACATACATACAAACGTGCATACATACATACATACGGAGCGAAAACAGAACCTCCTTTTTGAAGTCGGTTAAAAAAAAATAGAGCCCTACCTGCATTAATGTAAGTGAAGTATGAAGTAAAGTTAATCGCCTTTATTTTATTTTTGTGAAGAGAAAACAAAAATTGGTAAGAACACGAAAGTGTAGATGCGATTTGAAGTTTTGGATTTGTTCAGCTACTTGTGTGGCTGACTGTACAAATAAATAAATCAATATATATAAATATATATAATAATAAATAAATAAATAAATAAATCTAAATACTATCTGCAACATTGCTGATGGTCAAACAAATACCGTCTTCATCCAATCCCTATTACGCCTCCTTACAGTTCATAAATCCTACATCGCTTATTGGATGACACATTTGATTGTCTATCTTACCTTGTGCCAATAAAAACATACTTAATCATTATTATCATAATATTATATGCGTAATTATGTTATTATTATTTGTATCTAAAAAAAAACCCTCAGTCAATTAATACCTTTTTGGACATTTTGATAATATTGTAATTAGTCAGCCTTTTTGTTTAATAGATGACTATACTACGTGATTATTATATCTTATATCTATTGTAAATATAAACGCGATTTTAAGATTAGGGGAATGGCTATAAATGAAAATCACTTTGACAACACATTAGTCATTATAAAGTACTTATTATGTATTTACCTATTTAGGGAGATTAATTTTTATGGGCAACATTCATGTTACAAAGTTGATTTTTTGACGATTTGTAGCATTCTTTTTTAAAAGTGGTCTTTACTGTTTATTGATTATTTTAGTTCAGTGATTTTACATAATTCTGTCAGGAAAAACCAAACTGTGTTTTGCAAAATATACACATATGACGGCCATATGTCTATACAATGTAAATAAGCCTTGAAATATGACGCATGCTCTAAGCCATACCTACAAAATCAAATTTATGATGCACTTGTAAACAGTGTCGCTACTCGCTTCTTGGAGTTAACAGTACCCAAAAACTAAATTAAGTGCCTTATTCTTAACAGATCCACTCATTATTATCTATTGTTATTGTGATCTTCGTCGTAATAAAATAACAATAAAAAGAATTACAGCTCAAGAGTCAAGACCAACTTTAGTCACAATAAAAGAACTTTTGCATCCGTCTGGTTTTTCATTTGCTTTGAATTTTAATAGAATTGTTTAAAAAAATATGCCAAACAACAATATTGTAACTAATTAGAAAATACTCAAACACATGACAAATAGACTTTTAACTCGTGTAAACTTTTTAACATGCTTTTATTAGCTTTATAATATGTATGTATGTAACGGAAACATTGAACATGATTTTGACCCCCTTCAAACGTCAGATTAAATCGAAATTTGGCATACTTATCAAGGGCCGATGACCAATCAATAGTGTAAACTAAAAAACACGCCTTTATAGAAAATCAAAGTAAGAAATGAATAAATAATAGTTTATTTATTTTTAGTGACATCTGTTGGACCATAGTAAAACAGAACTAAAAAATGAAAAATAAGTAATACTTTAAAAAAATAAAAAACACGCTTTATAAAGAAAATCCAACTACAAAATAGAAAACAGATTTCAATAAATTTTTATTAAGAATAGTGTAAATAAGAAAAAACGTATTTAATTGTAAAAAAGCGTGTTACTTATTATAATATAATATAATCTAGCTAGTACCTACCATCTCGATCTTTTTGTGAACATGCTTAAAAAACTAAATAAATAAAACTTTTTGTTTATAATATATTTTTTATCTTAATATAAATACGTTGGTGATGTATTTTATGACCTTTTAATTGCGGAAAAGGACACAAGCAAGGAAAATTTAGTTTAATTTATTCTGAACAAATAGCACGCTATGTGAACTGCTAATAGCTCTAAGATATACAACATGGAATCATGTTTTTAACCGACTTCCAAAAACGGAGGAGGTTCTCAATTCGTGTGTTTGTATTTTTTTTTATGTGAAAACTTAGAATCATAACTAATTATTATTAGTATTGTTTTGAAAACCCGAATTTAACTAAGTACATGCATAGAAGGAAAATACGAATTGAACTATTTTTCCCGTGTTATAGTGTTTATGACATACTATGTAGATGGTGTACGTCCGTTCACCCACCCCATGGCGAAGTTTGAAGTATAGATGTAGGACGTAGGTAATCGATTAATTCAAGTACGAATATATAAACTCATAAGTTTAATAACATACGTACCAAGATTAGATAGGAACAAGTCCAAGTACTTAGAACAGCAATATTTAGTATTAATATCGGAAGACTTTTAAATAATAACTAAAGAATCGGAACTCCTAACTTTAACAAAAGTGCAGTCTATAACAATCTACTTTCTAAAACAAATCGATTCGACTTTCAACAAATTGCGAGCTCGTCGGAGGTAGATAAAGCGCGTGCGCGAATGCGCTGACTTGTGCCCCGACAGCTTCTTCTTACATCTAACACTGAAACACTTTCATGCAGGAAGTTTATTTACGTAAAAATCAATTAAAGTTAAGAACTACAGCATTGCTTTAATGTTTTGAAGACTTAGCACGTGTTTCAAATGTCCAGTTAATGATACTCTCCAAATAAGTATATTGAAGGACCAAATATCAAAGTGATAGAACTGACTCCTGTCAACCGATCAACCATGCTTCTAGGTGGAAATCAAACGAGTACTTACAATTTACACGAATGACATGTGCTTACCTACGTCCCATATATACTTCTTAATTCGTATCTGTCTTAGGTAATAGTTAGTTCTAAGATGTGACATTTTTATGGACAAGCGTGTGGCGCTTACTGGTCTTGTGTTTTAGTTGAACAAAAAAAGAAATGCGCCATGCCGGCGAAGCATATACAAATACATACACTCACGCCTGTTATCCCCGAAGGGGTAGGCAGAGGCGCAATTAGTGCACCCACTTTTCGCCATTATTCCGTCCCATGATGTGATAGGGGGCGAGCCTATCGCCATATCCGGCACAAATTCCAGACTCCGAGCTGGTACTGAATAGAAAAACTCAATATCACTTTGCCCGACCCGGGGATCGAACCCGAGACCTCAGCTTTGCAGTCGTACTGTAATACAACTACGCCACCGAGGCAGTATATAAATAAATTGGTTTTTAGGTATCAACTAGTTAAATTGATTATAATATGAGGTAGTCACCCTGCCTTCTAGAGCCAAAATCACCACAATATTTTCTTAGCTTAGTAAGGTCTATGTGACTTAAATGTATTTAATAAATAAATAGTAGCTAGTCTGACTCGTAATGCGGTAAAGTACGCCATTAAACTATAAAGACCTTGAATTGTTATTAAAACGACCTTAAGCGCGATCTTGCTACTTTGTGAATGATGAATGACTAATACTTCAAGAAAAAGACCATAACAGTAAAACATTGGTTCGACTGCATCCGTTAAATTTGTTGTGAATGCGTCGTAATATTGAATAAGCGGTTCCTGCACAATCCCAGTCTATTAGTGTCACTTACTACATACTATATTACAGTAGGTACAACTTATACCTAAAGTAGTATCTTCATTAAGTTTGAGTCACTAAAAATTCCAACCTGCCAGTCTTATTGTAATTTTCAATCTGGCAGATGCAGTAGATGCAAACATATTCTAAATAACGTGGTACCTTCGTTATTTTATAATCTTTAGATGTTAGTCACACAACTTGGAACCTGGATACAGCAAGATGACTTAATTTTATTGTGATAAGTTTACTGCAAGGCCAATATACCGTGCTTAATATCGATATAACAGATGTTATTCAAGTAATGCTTTGGAGCGGTTGCAAGAATTATGCAGGCTTTTTTTTTTTTTTTTTTTTTTTCGCGGGGAAAAAAACGCGTTATCGCTACCACCACTGGGGGGTGAGTGGATCGGTTATGTTGGTTTCACACAGTCTTACAGCCCAATGTCGACACTCGGGAGTATAGCATCATCCGAGCGAGCATTGGACCGAGTCCCTAACACTATGTACACCCTACACTGGCATACCAACCAAAACCCGCGGTGGCCTTCTTCGGCGCATACGAGACGGCCCCGGGGTATCTTGTTGCACTAAGATAGCTGCACGGGACCGTCCCTGCGCGATGCCGTTGCGGCCCTTCTCTATACAAGGGGGGCTAAGATGCCCCCACACTCTAAAGGACGCCTTTGGCGTCTACGACAACGGGAGACCGACCACCCGCATTGTCGTCCACCTCGGAGTCGCTGAAATTGGACTGAGCAGCCCCCCGCTGCTCGCCCCACGACTCTCTTGACGCCCCATTTAGTCGCCTCTTACGACAGGCAGAGGATACCGTGGCGGAACTCTCTAAATGCCCCCAAACCACTGGGCACGAGGCACCGGTCAGTCGTCCACCCGGCGCCTCCTACGTCTCCTCTGGCTGCGGGCGGGATCGTTCTGCTCCCGATCCCGCCCGGCGCTCTCCTTCCGCGAGATGACGTACTCGCAGAAGGAGGCCATTGCTCGCCAAGACCTCCAGCCGCCAACCATGGCAGATACCACGGCCGGCAGCGAGAGATCTCCGCCGACGACTGCTCTAAGAGCGCTGCGTTGTAGATCCCAGGCTGGGCACTCCTCGAGAGTGTGTTGGACCGTGTCTTCGCGGCCGTTGCCACAGTGGTGGCACACGGCGGACTCTTCTTTTCCGATCTGACACAGGAACGAGCCGAAACACCCGTGGCCCGTCAGTACCTGTGTCAGACGGAATGTCGGCGCACCGTGGCGCCTGTCAAGCCAGCTTAAGAAGACAGGTCGCACTGCCGCGACGGTCCTCAAGCCCGCATTCGGGCTCTCCAGCCTGGTATGCCACTCCTCCACGGCGGCGCTACGTATAGAGGCCAATTGGGCCTTAACCTCCCTCGGGGCCAGTCTCTGCCCGAGATGTGATGCCTCCTCACGCCAGAAGAATACTGACGAGAGGTATTTGGCATCCAATTCCCATGGCAGAGTACCGGCCAAGACGCAGGCCGCCTCGTGGGAGATTGTGCGGTAGCCCCTGATCAGTCGCTGCGCCACTATACGCTGCGGCTTGCGCAGTAGTGCGACGCATCGCGAATTCAGGGACTCGGCCCAAACGGGACAACCGTATAAGGCCATGGACCGCACAACTCCAGCATATAAACTTCGGCAAGGGTTACCAGGACCTTCCAAGTTTGGCAGCAGGCGTCCGAGTGCACCTGCTGCCCGCAGCAATTTCGGCGACAGCATCTGAAAGTGGGCACGGAAATCCCACCGGCTGTGCAACACTAAACCTAAATACTTCATCGTGGAGCCGATAGGAATCCGCACCCCCTCCACTATGATATGGGCCCCCGTAGGTGGCCTCTTCCGGGGCCCGTGAAAATAAAGGGCCTCGGTTTTGTTCAGGGCCACTTTGAGGCCCAGACGCCGAATCCTGCTCACTATCTGCTCGGTGCCAGAGGAGGCGAGCAGAGCAGCCTCCTGGAAGGTCCTAGCCGTCGCTGTCACCAATGTGTCGTCCGCGTAGCAGACAACAGCGACGCCTTGGGGGTTGGTACCACGGAGCACCCAGTTGTAGCCGATGTTCCACAAGAGTGGGCCCAGTACTGAACCCTGTGGAACTCCGCAGGCCATTACTCTTTGGTGCCAACCATCAGCGCCCGGATACACAATGTACCTATCAGATAGGTATGATTGCACCAGACGCTGAAGATATGGTGGCACCTCGTGGTACCGTAGTGCTTCATGTATGCACGCCCAAGGTAGGGTGTTAAACGCGTTGGCGATGTCAAGAGACACCGCCACGACCACTTCACCCCGGGCGATTGCATCCTCCGCTTGTGCCTTGACCCGCAAAATCGCATGGATCGTGGATCGGCCATGCCGGAAACCGTATTGGCATTCTGCCAAATCCGGCCCGACCTTCTCAAGATGCTCGACGAGGCGAGCGTGAATAATTCGCTCGAAAAGTTTGCAGACCTCGTCGAGCAGCACGATAGGCCGGTAGGCCGATGGCGACTCTGCGGGTCGACCCTCCTTTTTGAGCAGGATCAATTTCCCAGTTTTCCACCGAGACGGAAAGAGGCCCTGCTCAATACACGCGGAGAAGAGGCCGCGGAGCCTCGTACCCAGGTGTTTGACAGCTAAAACCCACGCACGACCGGGTATGCCGTCAAGACCCGGAGCCGAGTTTTTACTCCGCAGCCGAAGCACTACCGCCCTAAATTCTGCGGGCGAAACCTCCAAAATATCCCCTGCCGAACTCTGCGACGATGGCAGCGACGATCGTGATGCCATCGGTGGAGGAGTGATATCCACAGTGGCGGGGAACAACGTCGCGACAACCTCATCCACCAGCTCATCCCGGAGACTCTGCGTCAACGGAGGCGCCCATGGGCGGTATCTCTTCATCGCCAGACGATATGGGCGCCCCCACGGGTCGTTATCGAGAGTGCTCCGGGCCTCTTTTTGTGCCGCAGACTTTGCCCTCAATATTGCCACGTGCAGCGCTCTCTTGGCCTCTTTGTAGAGGCCGTGAAGAAGCCGCTCCTGGTCCTCGTCGCCGGCTATACGAGTCCGGCGACGACGGTGCCTGCCAACTCGACGGAGGGCAGCTACGCACGATGCACGCAGCTGCGAGAGCTCAGCCGACCACCAGAACACCTGGCGTTTCTCAGGAAGGCGTCGGACTCGAGGCATGGCCGCGTCACAGATACGCGACATCGTCGCCCCGAACCACTCCGCCTCCTCTTCGACCTGTACCGGCCCCGCCGGCACGGGAATCCATGCCTGGGCCAGAGCGGACTCCTTCAGGGCCTCGACATCGAGGCGCTTTAGCGCCCAATGCGGGCCGTCCGATCGCGGAACGATCGAGGCGGTAAAGCCGCCACGAGACCGAGGAGAAGGAGGCGAGGAGACGTCGAACCGAATGTATCGGTGATCCGACAACGACTCCTCGCCAACCAGGACCCTCCAGTCACGGACAAGGTGGGCAAGTGCTGGGGTGGCGAACGTAATATCCACCACCGAGCCGCCATTGTGCCGCACACATGTTTCCACCGTCCCGCGATTCACGACGGCCAACCTGGACGCAACCGCCCATTCCTCCAGGGCCACGCCACGTGCGTTCGTCGCCGACGAGCCCCAAGCCAAGAACTTGGCGTTGAAGTCACCGGCGACAAGCACGGGGCGAGGCTGACTGCCTTGCACCACCAGAGCCCCTAGCCGAGTGAGGAAATGCTCAAACTCGGCCAGAGGTCTGTTAGGAGAGAAATACACTCCCACAATCCAGACCTCCCCTAACAGAACTGCCACGCATCCCGAGCCCTTCGCTACTTTTTCGAAAGGCGGGGAGCCAGCAGTGCCCCGGGTGATGACGGCCACCGAACCATCCAGGTCCCCTGCCCAGTCATCCCTGGGAGGAACGTAGTACGGTTCAGAGACCACAGCCACATGAATCGACCACTGCGCCAGGCTCTGAACTAGTAAGTCCTGTGCCCTAGCGCAGTGGTTGATATTCGCCTGGAGGAATCTTTGCGCCATATTAATGAGCGACTTCCATGGCGGTCTCTCGGCGGGACGGGTCGGGCTGGGTCACAACCCCGGCGCCCCCGCCGCGATTAACGCGACGGGGGCGCGAGGAGGCGACACATGCCTTGGCGCCCACGTGGTGCCCCGCAGGTTTGCCCTCAGCTGCGCAAATTGCACAGTGCGGGTCTGCAGAGCACTCCTTGGCCTTATGGCCCTCTTGACCGCAGCGGTAGCAGATCCTGCTACGGTCACATTCTTCAGTGCAGCGCATCCGCACATGCCCCTTGTGGAGGCAGCGGAAGCACCGCATAGGCCGAGGCTCAAGGAGCCGGACATGTGCCGACACCCAACCTATACGGACACGCCGAGCCCTAACAATTTTTTCCGCTGCCTTGGCTGGGCAGCGTACCCATATCGCGCCGAGGCCGGAACGGTCGGGGCGGATCTCCCCGACCTTGATGTCTTCTGCTGCGCAATCCCCAGCACTTGCGAGGGCCACTGCGACCATATCCGGGTCGGCAGACGGATCCAACTCGGATATTCGCAGGTCCGCGGTCTTGAACGGACGGGAGACGCGAACGTCTTCCGCCAGCTCCGTTCCGCGGAACACCTCCCTCATTTTTTCAGCGAGGGAGTTGGCCCTCGCTTCCGAGTCAGGGCCAGGCACCTCGTAGAGGTACCCCCCCGTGGCCATCAGCCTCGCTCGAGTCTCGGCAATGTCGAGACCGGCCAAATTCACCCTCCGCTGAATTTCTTTTAAGACCGTAGCGTATGTTACGCCACGGTCTAAGGCAGCAGGCATCACCGTCAGGGCGACAGCTGCCCTACGCGGAAGGCGAAGTTTCGGCTCAGGCCTCCGACCTCGCCGATTTTGCTGCTGTACCTGTGTAGCTGGCACAGCTGCACTCGACACGGGCTGGGTACTTCTTTTACCTCTTTTTGCTACCACCGTCCACCCTTCGTCCATAGACCCTGGGGCCGGGGGCAGCAAACGAGGCTCCATCTGAGGTTGAGCCTGGAGAGCACGCAGATTCTTCTTGTTCCTCCCCTTGTGTTGCTGGGGGAGGACTTTGACGACGGGTGTGGCCACCGGTGCGATATCAGGGGCAGTCCGGGCGGATCTCTTGCCCTTCCCTTTTCCTTTACCCTTGGCGGGTGATTCCCTTGATGGCCCAGCGACTGCAGTAAGTCCTGCTAAAGGCACGTCAACGGGCATCGGACGACCGGCTTCCTTAGCGTTAGCCCTATCCGCGGCCAGAGGAGGACGAGCTGTTGGCTCTGGAGGTAGCCTCATATAGATCGCCTCAAAGCGCGCGTCCATCATATTGATGAGACGGCGCTCAAATTGATCTTGGCGATCATCAGAAGCAGCTCCTGTTCCAACCGCCAACTGCGATTGTCCTGGCGATCGGACAGCCGCTAGGACCTCCTCCAATATTTTCCCCTGGGCCGCAAGGGAAGCCTCAAGAGCTGTGATGCGCCGTGCCATCGCGGCCTTTTCCGCCTCCAAGCGGGTTACTTCAGCGGAAGCTGTCTCTTCGGCCCTCTCCGCCAATTCTTTGGCCGCCAAGTTCAACTTCCGCTGTTCGGTCCCTTTAAGGTTTCGGGACCTTTGGGACACACCCCGGACTACCTCCGCCAGTCGTAAGCGCCAGTTTGTCTGCTCAACTGGCGTATCCACTGACTCCATTGGCTCTTCTTCTGCATCCGTTGTCGGTGCAGATGCAGCTACCACCTTTACTGCCGGCTCGGAGTCACTGTCACTCGAATTTATTTTTTTACTCGAGCGAGCTGGACGTCCTCGCTTTGGCCGCACACAGACGCCACTCGGTCCTGGTTCGGACACGACTGGAGTGGATGCCACCGACTCGGCTGGCCCCTTCGTGGACTTGCGTCCACCATCATTGGTTATCTGCCCGGGTACAACGTCGTCCTCCGGAACAGATGCCCTCTCCTTTCTCACGTCGATTTTATTTTTATTTATTACCATTATTGGTCCCACGAGTATGGGGGAATAGAAAGTCCATCCAGGCAGAGCCCCCTGTACCTGGGTAAGCCTACGAGTAACCCGCTAAGAGTGTCGGCTGGTTCTCCAGCGGGGGTCGCACTAGAGACCGAACTGCCCATCGGCCATGCATCCCCTCGCGGTGCGCCGCCGCTTGGGATTCGGGGTAACTTTTTATAGAGGTTTTCTCCCTCACAGCCCGGGCGGTTAAGCCAAGACCCTCAGCCTCAGGAGACACCGCGAGACATGACCACAGTGCCCCCTAAGATTCCGAGACTGGCGGTGACCAGGGAGAACAAGTTCAACCCCAGCCTGTTCCGCGGCAGTGTAAGTGCACACGGAACCCGTCTGTGTTCCTCCACCGTGCCCTCTGCTAATCAGAGAGATCGTGGAAGAACCCCCATTGCTAGTTTTGGTCCACGCCGTTTCCGGTACCCCCCAATAAATTGGGGGGCGTTCCCCTATCCGCCACCCAGGGAGACGCGCCCGATGGGAGACCAGCAACTCCACACGGGAAGAATTATGCAGGCTTGCCATAACAATCCAAATTCCAAACGATCCGATAACACGTGCACTAATTTCGTAATAAACAATAGTAGTGTAGCTTACATGAAACAAAATATAGCCGCGTAAAGTTACATAAGTGACATTTGCCGGCCGGCTACTGATGAGTCCGTCCATAGAAAGTGTGTTTAATGTAGCTATTTGTGTTTGCAGTTAAACAATCATCTTTCGTCCGTTTTTCTTCGAGATTATCTCCAAAAGTTGTGGAAGCGGTTGTTACTTGTTAGACCATTTGATTGCTTGTCTGGAATCATTCGGATTGAGATAGCAGGATTATCGTTTCTAAAACGGCAATGCATTTTAGTATCTATACCTATTTAGTTAGATTCATCAACCTTTGCAAGATCATGATTACGCAAATAAAGTCGAGTTTACCTACCATTTTTTATTTATTGCAACTCATTTATTTTATTCTACACATAAACGAAGCTTAAAACTAAGGTTACGCGTGCGTTTTGGGCATTAGTGAAATCTCGCTTCATTTGTCGCAAATTAAGCATGATCACTTTCAATGCTTTAACTTAATAATATTTGAAATAATTACAAATTTCATGTGCTTAAAAACCCGTAAACAGCCGTTGGGTAATTAAAATAGACAGGATAAATTGATTCCATACGCATGATTTAACAAGAATCAAGCTTGCTTGAAATATTTAGTATAGGAAAAATTATTCTCATGTGGATAATTCGCGAACATTCCATATACCATCTGTTGAATAGTTGACTAACGTTCCTTATTGTGTAGCCTCGGGCTAAAGAGTGTAATAAATACCAAGATGGATTAAAATGTCAAGATTTTCTGCCGCATAAAAGTAATACACAAACATGTTTGTGTTTAGAATCTGAGACTAACTATGTAACTGGAAATAATGCCACTTTTACTATGACTATGTACTACGACTATTTATTGGTGGTAGGTCTTTTATATGTAAGAGTCCGTCTGAGAGGTTCCACCGCAATGTTTTAAATTTCATCCGCCAAGCGGCAGTGTGCATGCACTGTTTTATTTATTTATTTATTTATTTAAAGCTTTATTGTACACCAAAAACAAAACAAGATTAAAAAAAACAACAATGAAGACAGAGAACAGGTACAATTGGCGGTCTTATCGCTCGAGGCAATCTCTTACAGACAACCATTGGATGGAATAAGAGAAAATAGCGAAATGGGTAGTTTGGGGCGTACATATAAGCAAATATATATATAAAATCTAATACACAATAATACAACAAATATATACATACATACACACAAAATACATGAATTATATACGTATAATATATATAATCCTACATATATATAATAATCATATATATTTAAACATATATATAAATATTTATTACATAACAGGAGATGTATAACAAATTAATAAAATTAACAAATATAATCAATGTCACACAAATAAAGTTTTAGCTATTGAGTAAGTGTTCTTTTACCATTTTTTTAAAAACCGGTAGTGACTGCGCCTGTCTTATAACTACTGGCAGTGTATTCCATAACCTGATAGCAACAACAGTAAAAGATTTTTCCATGAATGAAGTAGTATGCACAGGCATTTTCAGTACCAAGTTCTCTGATGAACGAAGAGACTTCTCATGCGTGTCGTGAAGAAATAGAAACCTAGATTTAAGATAATAGGGGGTAAGAGGATTGAATAGAATGCTATAGAGAAGAGAAAGAATGTGGGCATTTCGGCGAAGACGAATAGGTAACCACTTGAGCTTAGTGCGAAACTCAGAGACGTGATCATATTTGCGCAGTCCAAATATGAATCGTATGCAGAAATTTTGGAGGCGCTCAAGTTTATTTAGTTGTACTTCTGTTAAATTTATATAGCTGGCATCAGCATAATCAAGGATGGGAAGGAGAAGGGATTGTACCAACGAAATCTTAGTGGCAATGGGCAAGAAGTTGCGTAACCTACGCAATGACCCCGCCGACGCAAAAAGCTTACGACTAACATGTTGAAGATGAGGTCCCCATGTAAGAGACTTGTCCAAGTATAGTCCAAGATTTTTAACGCTGTCGCTGTAAGGAATGATTGTACCGTCACATGACACACAGGGTAGTAGCGACCAATCTACTTTGAATATCATTCTAGGGCTGCCGATGACAATTACTTGGGTTTTGGATGGGTTTACTTTTAGACCATGGGCTTTACTCCATTGACATATATGACTTAGATCCCAATTTACCTTCATAACTGCATCGGTCAGCCTATCCAATGGTGCTTGTGTATAAATCTGCAGATCATCAGCATAAAGGTGGTAGGATGAACGAAGTTGATAGGAGATAGAGTTAATGAAAACTGAGAAGAGAAGTGGAGATAGAACGCCGCCCTGTGGCACTCCGGCAGCTATGGAGCAAAAGGAGGAATATTTATCCTCTATGCAGATACGCTGCCGGCGTCCAGACAGGTAACTACGAAACCACTCAATTGCTGTTGGAGATATGTTAAGGGAGCGCAATGTGCAGAGCAAAACGTCAAAATCAACAGTATTGAAAGCGTTGCTGAAATCAAGTAAAGCTAACACAGTTAGCTTTCCTTTATCCATCCCAGATCTGATATCTTCCGTAACATGAATCAAGGAGGTAGTGGTGCTATGACCGGAACGGAACCCGGATTGGAAAGGATTAAACAGTTGATTTTTGTGGATAAAATCATTGAGTTGGGAATGGATTAAACGTTCTAGAACTTTAGAGAGGAAAGGTAGGATAGATATAGGACGAAAATCAGAGTAGGTAGATGGATTAGGTTTTTTAGGGAGAGGGATGATTTGGGCATCTTTCCAAGCAGTAGGAAAAATACCACTGGATACGGAATGGTTTAATATATGGCAAATTATGGGGAGGACTTCGTCGAGGATAGGAAGAATCATGTTACGTCCGATACAGTCGCTTCCAACGGCATTAGAAGTGATCGACATGATACTCTTCTTAACATCACAAGCAGCAAATGGTTTGAAGACTAATGGGGAACAATCGGGAGTTTGGCAGGAAGAAAGGTCTTTAATTGTAATGTCTTTAGTCGTCCTATCAAAGTTGGACGGAGAAGAGAAATGTTGGTTAAGGAAATTTATATCTAAGTTTTTAGGAATAGAGTCTTGACAAGATTTACCAACTCCCAGTGACTTGAGAAATTTCCAGACCTTGGCTGGATCACCGTTTTCGACTGAAGTATGAATATGTCGGCGTTGAGCATACCTACACACCTTGCTGCAATGACTGCGGATAGCCACGTATTTCTCCCAGTTTGTGTCATTAGGTCGACATTTATATCTCGATTTAGCCGCTGCTTTCTTTTCTAGGAGAGATTTTAACTCATCCGTAAGCCATGGTGCCGGTAAGTGTTTAATTTTAACCGACTTAACTGGAGCATGCGTATCGTAAAGCTGCTTTAATTTGTAAGTAAAGATGTTAACCTTATCATCGATACTGCTAGTGTCGAAAAGCGAACACCAGGCGATATCTGCAGCGTCTCTGCGAAGGTCATCAATATTCATGCCACGAAAATTACGCTGTAAAACTATTTTAGGTGTGGGTTTGGGCGGACGAATACGAAAAGATAGAAAAAGTAAATCATGATACGAGAAGGAATCGGCAGGAAGTTGTCCATGTTTATTCACGTGATCTACGGAGGAAACAAAGATGAGATCTAGGAGAGAAGGAGTACAGTTAGGTAAACGGTGAGTGGCAGAAAGTGGAAGGATAGATAGATTACAGGATTGAATAGTGGACTTGAGAGAGGAAGAACGGGAGTCATTCTTGAGAAGGCAGGTGTTGAAGTCACCCATGATTATGGTTTGACTGTACGAAGGAACTAGGTTTTCAAGAGTAATTTCCAGAGAAGAGAAATAATCTATACGAAGGGAAGGGCAGTAGTATACGCCAAGTAAAACCTTAGCATGAGATAGTTCTACTTCCAGAAATAAATGCTCTCCTGCATTTGCTGGTGGGGGCTGCAGTGACGTGCTGATAACCGTGTAGGGAATATGTGATCGGAGGTAAATAGCAACACCACCACCATTACCCATAGCACGGTCATTCCGGATAAGATGGAACCCAGGAAGAGCGTAAGAAGAGGAAGCCAGACACGGCTTTAACCACGATTCTGAAATAAGGATAGCATGTAGATGTGTACAGTCAAACGAAGCCAGCATATCAGGATAATGTGCCGGAATGCTCTGCGCATTAATGTGGACTACATTGAAGTGCCCAGGAACATCAGAGAACTGAGAAGAAAGGGATTCAGAAAGCGAAGGAATGCTAACAAAGCTGTCATTACTACTTATGGAGACAAAATCCTCACTATCACTATTCAGGTCGCCTGTAGACATTGATTTATATATATGAATTAAGTATATTTATGAATATGTGTAATAATAAATAAGTCTATAAATACGTACTATAACAAAATAATAATAATAATAATATCTAAATAATAATACTATAAATAATGCTAAAACGAAATATATAATCCATCTGCCGGTTATTTAGTGTACTAAAAATCTAATATGTAATTAGAAGGAAGCAATGTGTGTCCAGAAATTAATATTGAATAAAAGAAAGTTGAAAAGAAAAATAAAAAAAAAATAACAATAAAATTCATGTAGTGGAACAGTGAAGCCGTAAAGTTAGAAAAACTAATGTGTGTGTATACGGAACGATACTTATAACTGTCAAGTGTCAATTGACAGTTCACCGATCAAAAATCTAAACACAAATGTAATGGAATGAAGGGTAATAGAATATTAATAAACAAGATACCTGTTAGTTTGGCTATTATGAAATGGAGGGTGGTTATATTATATTTGAGTTCGACAAAAACAGTTCCTAGAATGATACCTGGCCTTAATATAAGGGATTGAAGTTGGACACACATTACTTTTTTGCGGCTGCAGCTCGTCGAGTTTTCGATGCAGCCGAAGTCTTCGTAACAGCAACAGACTTGGTAGCGTCTACTGAAATCCGACCGAGATCGCTCAGCGACGTGATTCGATGCCGACCATCAGAATTTAGAGCGAACACTCTGCCCTGACTTGTCCAACATTTGGTGACTCCGAATTTTTCGCGTGCCGCCAGGAAGATGTCATGCCGTGTCTTTGTCAGAAATTCAGACAATGTGACGCCGGACCCCTTCAGCTTGGTCTTATTAAGCCAGAGTTTGTCACGAACTGCAGTGTCTCGCAACTTGACAAGAATAGGCCTAGATTTCTGCGGAGAAGGACGACCCAACCTCTGGCATCGCTGTATGTTGTCAACTTTAAAATCTGTGATCCCCAGCCGCTGAACCACGACGTCCACAGTAACTTGAGCCGTGTCCTCATTTTGCACTTCATCAGTACCATGTATGAGCAGGATTTTTCGACGCCTCTGCATCTCCATGGTGTCCACACTATGAGCCAATGTGTCAATCTGTTGCTGCAGTAAGTTGAGAGTTTGTGCAACAAATGATCGAAACGAGGCAAACTCCGCTGCTATCCCTGAAGTACCAGCTGAAGTATTTGAGGCCTTCTGTAGATCGCTTTCAAAAGACTGTTGTGTTTCGGTTTGAAGGATATTGTAGCCAGTGTAACTACTGGACATAGTGAGACTTAACATATGTCTCAGGATGACGAGCGCAGTGGAATGCCACACAGTACTTTGTAACTCAAGGTGCTGGATGGTGTTTCTACTGTTTATGGGTAGTCGTATCGCTAACCATCAGCCGAACGGCATGCTCGTCTCATGATTCAATGCCATAAAAATAAAGACTATAATATCTGATGTATCAAGAACTCAGGGCAATATCATAAATCGTATGAACAAGTCGTACTATCAAATCTAAAGATCTCCGTCGGGCTGCTACTGATTAAATATTAAGCACATTCACATTGCATTGATGCACTAACCGAATTACGAGATCGATATATTCGGTTGTATAAAAAATATTTATATAATTCTTGCGATGAAGAATTGGAGGAACTATGTCGCTACAGGTAAGAACACAGACACTGTATATCTGAAACCACCTACCCTTAGAAGGTCTATCAAGGAGATGTCCGCTTTTTGTATGGGTGCTGGGCCTCAAAATCTAACCAGGCTCAAACTTTAGGGATATTAAAGGGACAAAATATGGATCTTAGATCCATTAATAAAATCTTTTTAGACCCCTCCATTTACTATCTAATTTTTAAAAAACGTTCATATTATGTATAGTTTTAAGCAAACAAAATTACATAAGTATAAAAATCGGAGGTCTTTAAAATTAATCGATTTATTGTAAAAGGCTAGTTTTTCAGACTTCTACATATAGTCATAGAATTTGAGTCCCGTTCTTGGACATGTCCTTTGTTCAGGCGAAAAAAGTAACATGTATCCTACTAATATTATAAAGGCGAAAGTTTGTAAGAATGTATGGATGTTTGGATGTTTGGATGTAAGGATGTTTGTTACTCTTTCACGCAAAAACTACTGAACGAATTTCGATGAAATTTGGCACACGGGTAGATCATATCCTGGATTAACACATAGGCTACTTTTTATCCCGGGAAAATATATACCGGGACTTTTATCCCGGAAAAACTTTTTAATGCGGGCGGAGCCGCGGGCAAAAGCTAGTATAATAATATAATAGCTTTATTTTCCTTAAACAGCACTTAAAACTTTTATCTTAACTTTTTTATTTTATTTTTTTACAGATAACATAAATGTGTAACTCTAGTAGATATCTTCTTTTCATTCATTTCTGTTTTTATTTAGCTGTAAGGACCGCATATTGCGGTGAAAGCCTCCTCCAAGTGCTTGTATGTGACATCTATATAGGAATATTATAATGTAACTCAAGACAATTATTTTGAAAGGTTGCATATTTCTTCACTGTCCAACACATGTAAGTACATAAAATGTAAATCGATCTTACGCTCGCGTGCTATGAATACATTTCAATGTTACAATGGTTATTTGGTGTGTTTAATTCTATCTGGATGATGATCTCGTACATGAAACTTGTTGTTATCTCGGCAACATAATAATATAGAAGTTTATAATGTTAATTCATGCTATGTCCATATCTTCATTTTGAACATTTATTAGTAAGATATTTAAGTAAAAAGAACAAAAATTAAACCTAAAAGCGTCGAAAACTAGCTTTCGCTTTAAAGGACATCAAGTCTTTAAACTCTATCGGTCAACGACCTTAACTTCAACAATCTTTGCTGAATATTTAAAAGTCACTAACTTAAACTCTATTCCTACTTTAAAGATACGCCTGCATTATTTTCTTTAGTTAATATTGGATCCTCACTATCCCATGAACTTTTCGCATTTATATTATTACTAGACTTCTGCACGCGGCTCCGCCCGCGTGAATGAGTGTTACCGGGACAAAAGTCCTGCTTTAGGATAAAAATTATACATGTCGGAGCGGCGGGTATTTTGAAATAATAATCGTGCTAAAAACTAGTCGAGATGTCAAATCGTTGGTATAAATA
Organism: Lapara coniferarum; assembly: GCA_949316025.1. Lineage (NCBI taxonomy): Eukaryota > Metazoa > Arthropoda > Insecta > Lepidoptera > Sphingidae > Lapara > Lapara coniferarum. Next base: position 38,961,921 of record OX438919.1, on the reverse strand, counting down.
GGGTGCCTCGCATTTGAAATGAGCAGTCTCTTGTGAGACTCTCAACTGTTCGGAGCTCCGAAACTAAGTTTGGAACATCCAGAAATAAAGGATGAACAACAATTTGGAATTTTACTCTCACATCATGGGTTATGATGATGAGGTGGAACCCTGTGACGTCGGCAGAGCTGACGTCACCTCTTTTTAAAGAGTTCTAAACCTTCTCCTCCGTCATACATATAAACCTTCCTCTTGAATCACTCTATCATAAAAAAATATCATAAAAAAACTGTATGAAAATCCGTTCCGTAGTTTTAAAGATCTAAACACAATGATCTTAAATTTATAGAAACATTGAAAAAGAAACAGTCGAAAGCAGGATTTGAACCCACGACCTCCAGCGTACCGTGCCGGTGCTCTGCCAATTGTGCTATTTCGACCCTACAGATGTCGGTAACAGATGTCGTTAGTAATCTCCTTTAAGAGATCAAATACGGAACTTAAAATTGGACAGCCGAGAGTAGGGTCGAAATAGCTCAATTGGCAGAGCACCGGCACGGTAGACAGAGACAGCTGGAAGCGACTTTGTGACTTGAGTCTGACTATACTGTTATTAAGAGGCCGTGTCTAAAATTTAAGAAGATTCAATGCGCCTGATCTGTCCCTACTAAAGACAGGTCCGAATGTAGTAAACTTTTGATATTGTTACCGTGACCACATGTCGTGTTATGTGTGTAAAGTCATGCATGAGTGGGTAATTGAAATAAATTGGCCAATGTGTCAACGCTCCAAAACAACGTTGATGCAACCGACGAACGTGGGTAAACAGTTAGGCAACTTATGGAAACAATCCACGAACAATGTGACAGCGACATCATAATACATGAACGTAATTTCATATTAATGGCTCAGCTTCGTTGATTAGTTTTTAGGGTCCGGTGATCAAATATGCACACGGTTTTATTGTGTTATATGTTTTATTATGTCGATCCAGTTTTTGATCCGTAAGCGAAATATAATACTCGCTACTATTTCTTAGCTAAGTTAGACTTGAGTGAGACCTATAAAGGTCGGGCAAATGTGAGATGACTTCACGCAATGATGTGGCTTTGGTGGTATGGAACCCACTATGCGAAAGTCCGGCTCGCACTTAACTAGTATGTAGTGTTGTTCTCACAAGACGATGGGCTGATAATGGGCCTGTACCATAATGAGCCGTTATAGGTATTAACTACTGAAATATTTTACTAGAAAACTCTCACTATCTCTCATACACACATACACACACACACACTCGCGCCTTTTTCCCCGAAGGGTAGGCAGAGCTGCAACTGTTGCACCCACTTTTCGCCGTGCGTATTCCATCTCATGTTGTGATAGGGTCCAAGCCTATCGCCATATCGGGCACAAATTCCAGACTCTGGGCTGATACTAAATGGAAAAAGCCATTATTACTTCGTCCGACCCGGAAATCGAACCCGAGCATTACAGTCGTATCGTAATATAACTACGCCACCGAGGCAGTCACTAGAAAACCCATTTTATAAAACCTAGTAATATTAAAAGGCTCCGTTCATGTCAGTTCGTTGGCCGAACATCAATGCAGGCATGGACCTGAAACAAGGTAAAAACATCTCAGGTTAAAAATTCGGTATGCAAGAACTATAATATCATCCTCATCCAAATCCTATTAAAGAAGATTAATAATGGGGCGCATGTTTAATTGCAGAATATAAAAACATACCCATGGACGATGCAGACGTATTTGTGAATTTGGGCTTCATGTTTTCACGGCTGACTTCCTACCAAATAAAAACGATGTAGCTGATGTCATTAAAGGTCATGTCCGGTCAGCCATTGAGTTCACAACATCTACGATAATGTCGCGTATTGAGTCAGTTCTTTTAGTAAACGATGCTATATATCGATACGAATCAACTCGCATCTGTTGAAAGACACTCATATCTAGAATCACTGCTAAATTCCGCATTTAAACTAAATAATGTGTGATCGAATATCGTTGTCAATATACGGAAAAATACTAACGATATTCACGTGTAATCAGCAATATAAGTAGCTGAACAAATTCAAAAATTCTAATCGCCTCTGCGTTTTTGTGTTCTTACCAATATTTGTTTTCTCTTCACATAAATAAAATAAATGGGATTAACTTTATTTCATGAAAAGAAATAAAATAATTAAACTTAAGAGCGTATACGCTGTATGGCTCAAAAACACTACTCTTTGAATCAGTTAAAACCCATCAAAACATTATTTAAAAAGCATATTAATTAGTAATCATTTTAGAAAATGTTGTCGTCCAACTAGTGAATTAAGAAAATTTTTAGATTTATAGAGTATTTGTGAATTCTATAATGATTACTGAACAGAGGTTTCCTTATTTTCGCTTCGAGCGTCAATTTAGAAGCTCAAAATATCTCAAATCACTAAACAAAATAATAATAAAAAAATATCGTCCAACTAATAAGATCCTTAGAAAACAAGTGAATTAGGAAAAAATATCATTTTATGTTTAATTCATGAGAAATAAAAATTCAAACAATGCGAAATTATTCAGAAATGTTGGTCAAGAAAATGATTTTTTTTACCAATATATCCTACTTAATTTAATGTAATTTTGGATTACTATAATAGAAGAACATCTCCTTAAAAACTAACATTTAAAAAATTTCAACAAAATTACTTCCATTATTTTTTATAAATATTTTAAAACCACTATAAAACTCAACGCGCATATCGTTTGAAATTAGTCCGCCGCGAGGCTTTCTAGAGAGAGGACATGTCGCTCGTCGCTCCGGTCTGGCCACAGTTGACCTTTGCCGTGCGTAGTAAAAATAGTCACGTCTGTATTGCGATCGGCACATCTTAGTACTTGGGTAAATATTTTTTATTTTATTGATGGTGACAATAACTTTTTAGTACTATAAGTTATTGTGTTAATACTATAAGTTATGTTTCAGACACCATGGGAAATAAAGAAAAGCCATTTCTATAGTCCGGTCAAATTAGACAAAAAATAAGAGTAATCAGTAAGATTGTTTAAAATATGATTAGAAATAAAATTTGAAAGTTTCCGATCTTTCCCCTGTATGGATTTTTTTTATTCAAGGTCAAAGATCCTTAGAATGAGTTTTTCGCGATTTTCAACAAAACTGTAAGTTTTATCATAAAAATACTTCATACAAAAATAGTAGATCATAAAATGATCTACAAAAAATGTGCCAATACTTTTTTTCTACGAGCCGCCGTTTTTGAGATATAATGATTCGAAAAGTTGTAATCGTCATAATATGCACGAGTACGCCACGTATATACATCTCTATAGTTGTAATATATGTTAAAATATAGAGCAATTCAATTTGACAAATGCAACTATTGTTGTTGGTGAAGATGTAGACTTACTCGCTTGACTCACTGCTCGAATTCCAACTGAAAAAACCATTTTCTTCTCAAAACTAGGAAAAGCTCAACATCAACCAGAAATATATTAAAAAGTTTATCTACTTTTGCAAAGTGTCAGAATCATGTACTATTTTTACACGCAATAATTGGCTGTGATACGACATCTGCATTTTACAGGAGGGGTAAAATGACAGTTTTCAAAATGTTTGAAAAACAAAATTTAGTTCAATTTGCTGAAGTTTTTAAATATAGTAATTCAACTCGACAAGAAATTATCACTAACTGCATTCGCTTTCTTCTTTCTATGTACGGAGCTCCTAAAAAACTACCTGCTTAGATAAGTATAGATATGCATTTTTTTTTCGCGGGGAAAAAAACGCGTTATCGCTACCACCACTGGGGGGTGAGTGGGTCGGTTATGTTGGTTTCACACAGTCTTACAGCCCAATGCCGGCACTCGGGAGTATAGCATCATCCGAGCGGGTATTGGACCGAATCCTTAACACTATGTACACCCTACACTGGCATACCAACCAAAACCCGCGGTGGCCTTCTTCGGCGCATACGAGACGGCCCCAGGGTATCTTGTTGCACTAAGATAGTTGCACGGGACCGTCCCTGCGCGATGCCGTTGCGGCCCTTCTCTAAACAAGGGGGCTAAGATGCCCCCACACTCTAAAAGACCCCTTTGGCGTCTACGACAACGCATTGTGGTCCACCTCGGTGTCGCTTAAATTGGACTGAGCAGCCCCCCGCTGCTCACCCCGCGACTCTCTTGAAGCCCCATTTAGTCGCCTCTTACGACAGGCAGGGAATACCGTGGCGGAACTCTCTAAATGCCCCCAAACCACTGGGCACGAGGCACCGGTTAGTCATCCACCCGGCGCCTCCTACGTCTCCTCTAGCTGCGGGCGAGATCGTTCTGCTCACGATCCCGCCCGGCGCTCTCCTTCCGTGAGATGACGTACTCGCAGAAGGAGACCATCGCTCACCAAGACCTCCAGCCGCCAACCATGGCAGATACCACGTCCGGCAGCAAGAGATCTCCTCCGACGACTGCTCTAAGAGCGCTGCGTTGTAGATCCCAGACTGGGCACTCCTTGAGAGTGTGTTGGACCGTGTCTTCGCGGCCGTTGCCACAGTGGTGGCATACGGCGGACTCTTCTTTTCCGATCCGACACAGGAACGAGCCAAAACACTCGTGGCCCGTCAGTACCTGTGTCAGACGGAATGTCGGCGCGCCATGGCGCCTGTCAAGCCACCTTAAGAAGACAGGTCGCACTGCCGTGACGGTCCTCAAGCCCGCATTTGGGCTCTCCTGCCTGGTATGCCACTCCTCCACGGCGGCGCTGCGGATAGAGGCCAATTGGGCTTTGACCTCCCTGGGGGCCAGTCTCTGCTCGAGAGAGTATAAATATGCATGTTTCGTTAAAAATACCAAAAGTAAAACAAGTACAATTAGCTTGTCTTCCTCCAACCTCAGTTGCTGCTTATCAACATCTTATTCGGGTATATTACCAAGTTCAAGTGTGGCTTGGTTATCAGCTAGACCCTACAGACTGGGGTTGGAAGTTGGTCAACAATTCATTATTGACCAACTTCTTCTTTCTTCTTCTTTCTTTCTTTCAACTAGTCCAAATTTTTCTTCCACCTGCGCCGGAAAAACTGCTGAACACATTTTTTTGCAACTACAAAAAGGGGTGCAGTGCTAAATGTGGTTGCAAAAAAGTCTGACTGTTTTGTTCTCTGGCATGTACACATTGTCAAGGCTGGTCATATTCTAATAGTGAATCACTAGCAGTGGAGGATCCGTTTGATTCAAAGACGTGATTTACCCGTAGGCCAAATTTCATCGAAATACGTTCATTAGTTTTTGGGTGAAAGAGTAACAAATGTCCATTCATCCATACACACATTCTTACAAACCTTCGCGTTTATAATATTAGTAGGACTAGTAGGAAGAACACCTTTGTTTAAATTTGGTCGTACTAAATTGTAACGTCTACGGAGTTCCAGTGCCAGTCTTTCGGCTTCATCATCAGGCCCACTTCACTAAATGGTAAGTACTTTACATATACATATACACTCACGCCTGTTATCCCCGAAGGGGTAGGCAGAGGCGCAACTAATGCGCCCACTTTTCGCCATTATTCCGTCCCATGATGTGATAGGCGGCGAGCCTATCGCCATATCAGGCACAAATTCCAGACTCCGAGCTGATACTGAATAGAAAAACTCAATATCACTTTGCCCGACCCGGGGATCGAACCCGAGACCTCAGCTTTGTAGTCGTACTGTAATACAACTATGCCACCGAGGCAGTCCGGTAAGTACTTTCTGAATGCAAATACTTCACTTTTGCGTAAAAGTAACAAAGTTTGTAAAATTGCCCTTAACATGTGTTATGTATAAGTTTTAATAAAACGAGATGATACGTATAAATTGTTTCATTTAAAAATAATAAAAAATCTTCATTTATCATACCGGGTGGAAGGGAAACGCTCTCGGAAACGAATACAGATGATAGTATTGGTGATTCCTGACGTGATGGCACTAATAAAATCGCGATCGCATTGTTACAATTTTAGTAGGATTTTCTCAAATTTCTGTACAGCTGTATGAATTTTCATGTATGAATAGATAAATCAAACCATTATTCTGAAAAACATAGTAAAAAAGGTCAATATTTCAAAAAAATCGTAATGAAACACGTACATCAGCTGACGGGTTAATGACCGCGGGCTGGTGCCGGCGCAGCGCGGCGGCCGCCCAGTTTTTTGTACGCTTTACATTGCGCGCGCATGAATTACGGAAATACTAAAATCGTAAGTATTATCACTTAGCTTTGCAAATGAATATAGTTTTTCGTTAATGTTATGGTTCTTCTCTCTTACCGTTCCGGTATAGAGAGCGTTTCCCTTCCACCCGGTATATCGAAGAATCATAAGTTACATTCTAATTAAATATTAAAAGCATCAAATTGGTTGGTCTGAATATAAATATAGCCGACGCGCCATCTCTACGCACACAACTACGCGCGCTTCTGTGTGAGTGAAATTTGCGAAGAATTACCTATAGTCGACGTTCCGCGCAGCACGTAAACGCTCTTAACGCGTACACGATTTGAAATTTTGAATTTGTTCTGCAATGATTTTATATTTTTATAGAATCCTGAAAAAGAAACAGTCGAAGGCGGGACTCGAACCCACGACCTCCGGCGTACCGTGCCGGTGCTCTTCCAATTGAGCTACTCCGACCCTCACCATCGATTGGCAATTTCAGGACCCGTATTTAATTCTCTTAAAGGAGATGACCAGCGACATCTGTTAGCAGTTATTACAACTACTAACTCAGCATTACTCCTTTACAGGAGTAAGTAACCGAAACGAGTCGCTAAACTTTTTTCTAATTTTATATTATGATTTTTTATACATGTCAATGGCCATGTAGTGCCTGGTTAATGATTTTATATTTTTATAGAATCCTGAAAACGTCTGAAAAAGTCCCGCCTTCGACTGTTTCTTTTTCAGGATTCTATAAAAATATAAAATCATTAACCAGGCACTACATGGCCATTGACATGTATAAAAAATCATAATATAAAATTTGTTCTGCAACTTAGAACTACAAGTCCGATTCGGCTGAAATTTCATCAGTAGCCGTCTGCAGGAAGGTGCTACACTATAATCTATTTCTCTTGCGATAGTGGCACCATCGCGCAGTTAGGCTAAGTACTAATCGGACCGCGCAGGTATGTTGCATACATACATATCAAAGATTGCGTAGATACAAAAATATTACAGGTTTTAGCTTTTTACTCGCGGGGTCATAGATCTGCTTAGTTATTACATATATTAATTTCATCAGTTAAAATAAATCTAAAATAGATCTGAGTAAAACCTACCTTTTCTATACCCACGTGCTAGACCATTTTTGTGGGTACAAATGACACAAGAACCGTTGACCCTGAATGAAGGACACGCTGTTGGCATTCATGATAATAGACGACACGCTTTCCAATAGCTTTAGCTATATTTATCGATAACACCTATTTAATTAGTGATAACAAAATGAGGCGATGAAGATATCTTCTGTATTTACGATAAAGCTATTAATTTGGCTGCAATTAATATGTCGTAAAATAACTTTAAAATTCTTCACTTGTGGGTCATTTAAATAGTATGGCTGTTTCATTTTCTTAAATTATAAATAAATAAATAAAATGGGCCTAAACAAATACTTAACTCAATATTCCATAAACAGCTCCAGCTTGACCTGACCTATTATGACAATGGAAACAGCTTTGGGTAATTACTTACCTAAAGCTGACGTATAGATGAATGAATCTGTATACCAATTAATTATCTTCAGTCTTAATACCTACTATTCTTGAATTTTAGGCAAATAGCATAACCTGAATAAATCATGGAAATATTTTTTTTTTTGTCTAAATCTATAAAAAGTTAACATATTATGTACTCATGTTTAATAATGATATGTTGGAGATAATTAGGTCAGAGTGGACCAAGCAAAGCAAGGACACAGGACACACTTCATCGCACACCTTCTAACTTGCGACATTGCTATAAATCTGTGTGATCGATATGTTTAAATACGGGTAAATCCGTTTCTGTAGGAATAGATCAATAGCCGATATTTCATTTACATGAGACATTCAATGGTACCCTTGTAACTTGGATTATTTTATACAAATCGGTTTTGAAAAGTCAGAGGTGTGTGCCTTGGGTTTTGAACCTGCGGACATAGCTCGGCAGACCGTTCCATTCCCAACTAGGCTATCGTCGACTTCTTATTTATCATTGTATTTTCTATCAATTATCCTTCGCTTTAACGGTGAAGGAAAACATCGTGAGGAAACCCGCATACCTGCCTAAGAAGTTCTTTACAAGAATTTCGAAAGTATGTGAAGTCTACCAAACCGCACTAGGCCAGCTTGGTGAACTAAGGCCTAAACTCTCTCAGTAATAGAAGAGACCCCTGCCCAGCAGTGGGACAGTATATAATACAGGACTGGTATTATCATATTGCTTTCGATTTTATTGGTGCGTGACATTAACCTCCTTAGAACATCGCGGCACAGTCTAGAATTTAGACTGAAAAATGAAGAACCTAACCGAGACAATGAAATAAAAGAACAAAATCATTCATTCTGTCATACCTACTTATACAGAGCAGAAGGTAGTCATACTAAATGAATCGAACTGTTAACTTAATGGTGACATTAATTACAATTAAATGGACCACTACAAGAATAGTAGATACGTATGTATTCAGTACCTCTCTCGTGAATCTAAAAAACACACGTCTGATTTCCTTATTACAAGTAAGCTGAACTGTATAATTAAAAAAAGGTAGATTTAAATTACTATTAGATATGTATCAACAATAAAGTTACAAATTCAGTATCCAGCGGCCTCAAGTTTATTAGATAAACATTTTCGTAATACCCAAGTATGCAAACTATGTAAATGATGAACACAATTACACAACGTATTTCTATATTCGTAATCACAGTCTCGGTCCGCTGATCGCATTCACCGATCAAGCATCCCGCACGAAATTTCAATTTTTCCAAAAAGACAAGTTTCCGGCGAAAGGTTTTGGACACTTGAGGTAAGTATATTAATCATTCTTTTCGAAACCCTTCGCTGAGAACTGCAATAACGTTCCATTATTGTTGTGTTAATAAACTGATTTCCTTTGATTGGATAGCCAGAATTGGATCCCATAAATTACCATGTACGTACCTAACCTCGAATAAGTATATTATTTCAATAAGATCTAAAATCAGATGGTAATTATATACGTAGATTTTCTATAGCCTACTTTAACTACAAAACTAATGTAGTAACTCTAAGTTCCTAGCAGTACCTAACTGTTCAACTAAGTGGAGCAAAAATAAATGTTACAAATAATTTACCTTTAAAATCTTTACTTAAGACAGAATCGTACCTTTACTTCCGAGCGTTTTTACAGTGCATTTTACGAGCTTTATCAGAACTATAAAATCAATGGTTTCCTCGCAAGAAAACCGCATAAATACTATCTTTGAAGGGAAAATCTCGCGGAACATTAGTTTCCGATAGTTCGGAGGTACAGATCTAGGAAACTGAGAACGGTTCGTGACCGATAATGATCAGTAATGACATTAAACGTATTGTAAAACGTGAGAAACCGTTACGAGTGAGGATCAAAAGATCTCGTACACTTCCTTTGGCTCGTAAATCCAGTATTTACATACCTCCTTGATTGATAAGAAGCACATCTTTGATCTTACTTTCTCTGAATGTTTTTGGTCGCCATAATAAAAGGTCTATCGATTTAAATCATGTTTTGGTTAGGTTTTAGGTACTGAGATTACAGTTTCGTGATGTTTAATATCATTTCCCTTACCGCTTGAGTTGCGTGTTTGTGTGGTGACACGTGGAAATCAGTCTGATATATATCCTATATATCAATCAATGCTTTTATTGTGATAACAACAATGCCTAATCACTTATAAAAACAGTAGAAAATAAGCCTATAAGTTTCCTTTCGATTTCATATTTTTTAGCATAGCAATAGTGCAGAGTTAGAAAACATATTGAAAAGCTTACAGATGTACCTAGTTAAGTAAATGGCTTCCTTCTAAACCCACTAATGCTAATTTAAATATTGCTCCTAATGTTTTCTTCAATAAACCTAATAATAATTGTCTGTTTTTATACAAAAAAAAATATAATTACATCGATATAATTATGTTAAAAGCGTTACTCTGTCCAAAAAACACGGAATCAACGCACATCCGTCTCTAACTAGTCCATTTTAATTTGTTCATTTGCGATGCGTCAATATTTTTTTTCATTTTTTTGGTCTGCGTGCGAATAATGGAAAGAAATAAGATTGAAATTAGATTGGGAGCGAGGGGCGATGGTGCTGTAATTGCTTCGCGGTTTAATCGCCGCTGGCGGTGCACGCCACCACTCAGGCTCGGAGTCAGTACGTATCACACCGCCACCGCGTCCGCGTCTCGCCCAAACGATCTCGACAGTAAAATTATGGCCGAAAGTTAATTCATAAACGACGTACACGTCGTCAGTGAACTCTCAACGTTTTGTTAGGACAATGAGCGAAGAGCAAGAACAGTGCGATTCGTTCAACTCATGGGAGCTGAATGGATTGAATTCTCTGGACCTTTGGGACTATACCGTCGAGCTGGAGTGCCTGCAAGGAACCGAAGGTTAGTTTTAGAAGGCTCTATGAGAGGCTGACGGTCGGTACTCAAGACACGGCGTACGTCACACCGAAAAAAATGTGATTCAAATGGCATTTTAAGCCATGGAATTGTATCAGTTATGCCACATTATTTTTGTAGAAATGACGCTTTCACAATGTTAAGTTGTTTGAAACATTTAGGCATAGACATAATGCTATTACCGTTGCAGTTATTCAATTGGTTAGATGAATATTACCTCTGTAATCTAAGACCATCCAGAAATTGTCCAAGATTTTATGAAATTCTTTAGTTATTCAAAAAAGGAATTCACTATTACAGTACACGTTACGAAGAAATTTTTCCTTAACCCTTCCTTGTTAACTACATTATCTTTGTAGATAATGTAGTTGACAAGCTCGTTAGTTGAAAAACAAAGTATGTTCATCTTTTTCCTCATTTAACGTTCCTATCCGAACATAAATGTCATCACAATTATATATAATGAGACGTGTAGACACGGCGTACTATCAATAAAGTAATTGCTATCGAAGTATTACCAAGTTCAATTTGGGAGTACATAGAACGTCATTACAATATTTTAAAACAAGTAAATTCAATATCAATATACATAAAATCACGTCAATCTTTTGAAGTAGATTCGTCACTTAATTACGGGTATTAAACCCAGACGGATGTAAAATATAAATTCGAGTTCAAATAGATTGATTACAATAATATTTTTGTAACAATTGTCTACCAATTATTGTTTACTTATATTCTCAGTACGGCAGAGCCACGGTTTTTAAGTACGGTAGGTGGAATTATACGTAGCACATACTCTATTCAATATCACGTAGGTACTGTTATTAATCGGAAATAATCAGTAGAATGTTTTAGACAAGTCGCTATTCACTTTTAACTTTAATATATATTATTATGGTCTCCTCTGGGCCTTATCACCCTGTAAAGAATCATAATTCATTGTAGAAACAAAACATATAAATGTAATGTTCAGACCTGTATAAATATATGGATGTTCGTTTCGCAATCGCTTTCAAATGACTGAATCCAATTTCAATTACGCGAAGATTGATTTGAACCGAAACAAAAGTAACTGTATTTTGGACGGAGCAGGTTGATACAGATTTAATGCAGCGGAAATTACCGAAATGTTATCCAAATATGAAATTAAAGCGCTTAAAACAGTTCATTGTATCGCTGTCGGAGATAGTCGACTCGTTATTATCTTTGTAGGATTTGGTGACGTAATTATCTATAGATAACACGTGCTCCACAATTAGTCATTTTTTCCAAGTTGACTGATAAATTTCCTTTATTTTTATAAACATACGATGTGGATTTATTAATTGAATCATCGTAATGATGACATCTGTGCATGCAGATACGCAAATATTATTGCAAATTGAATGAACCGTTCCACTAAACATGACACTATCTTTATCTTCATCTTTGCATTGCATATTCAAACTGAAATATTTGTTAGAGCCAGGTTGTAACTAGTTTTGACTAATGAGTCAGACAAATAGACCTTTAGTTCCAATCGTCATAGAAATGTGACTTGTTGAAGCTGCAGCTCCGTTCGACCGCGCTAAATGGAGACGGCCCCGTTCAGTTTTAACAGATCCAGAGGACGATATCACTCTGGCCATCCGCCGAAGAACGAGTTATTGAAACTCATACACTGCACAAGACCGCAGGTCCGTCCTCGCCGTCGCGTCGCACTGTGGGACGTCCCCATAGAAAGGGCGTGACATGAGTATCTCTCTTACATATCTTATGATAACTCAACAACGGAACAACGTAAAGATTTGATTTTTTTTACGTGTATTATTGAATAGTAGACCTATCCATTACCAATGTAGTTTATTTGAAAAATACTGATATGACTATGAAAAAAAATACTGAATTATGCCTATATTTCAGGGGAGTTTAAAACCAAATTAAGGATAGAGACACAATAATTTGACATGATTGCAATTAAACAAGTGAAATACAATACAGTATAGGGTATATTTTAACCTAATTAATGAAAAATAGACATGTCTTAAAATCGCCTAAATTTACGATCTCAAGGACTTTGCTCAAAAGAAATTGTCAGGCGTTTCCTAACACTTTAAAAAACTTATTTCGAGTAATATTATTATATTAGGATGGATTAAAATGACACAACAATTGAAAGCATAATGTTAAAAATTATTTACACCAACCTACTTGATTGCTTTCGTGTAATATCAACACCTGATGAAATATTCATAATTCACAAAATGTAGTCAGCTTAATGAAAAATGTAGATGCTCTGACATTTTTATCAGGCGTGTGACCTATTTTGTTAATTTTCTTCGAAAGGGGGACGAGGGGGGGTACATAATGTTCTAGCAAAATTTCCTAATTACTCTGAACTATCAAACACAAGTATCATTAGGTCGGGGTTTCGTGGCGTTTTTATTATATGACAGATTTTATCAAACACTTCGATAACTTTTTTAAACTTTAATTTAACCATAAAATAAAGCGTCTTTTTAAAAAGAAACAGTTGCATTTATATAAGTGTATCCTATTAAACCGTTTTATTTATAAAATACTTCTCCAAACTATTGCGAATACCACAAATATCTTTCTTAAACAGTGAGGTCATTTTCGACAGTGTTCGATACTTCAACTTTGATGCTATATATTAGGTAAAATAAAGTGATTAGAGGGGTGAAAATTATAAAACTTGAAAGGTCATATTGTCCCCTTTCCACAATGCATTTCAGTTTCCAGTTATCAGACATTCAGTACTACCGGTACATGTCACGCCCTTTCTATGGGGACGTCCCACAGTGCGTCGTGGACCTCGCCGCATTCTCTGCGCGTGCCGACGAAATAAATGGATAGGATTAGGTTAAACACCAATCTTCTCCACTAATCGTTGATGTCTCATCCTTTCCCAGTGGTCGTCCTGACCGAGGTCCGTAACCTGTTAGTGCGTTGCCCTCAGCATGGTCACTTAAATGAAAGGGTTGCGAGCGCTTAAAGCGTTCACCCTAAAGTCCGGTGTGGCCAGAAAAGCCGACTCTTGTCAGGCTACTGGCAGATAGGTCCGCGTTAAAAAAAAAAGAAGCTGCAGCTTTGCTGTAGTAGGTATTCTTCAGTGGCGTAACTACAGGGTGGCAGAGGTGGCAAAATGTCACGGGCCCCGGGCCCGAAGCGGCCATCGCCCCCCCCCCCCCCCCCCCCGACGCGACAGGCTGCAAGCTTAAATACAGGGGGAATGTCATAGGTCGTGACAATTTTTACTGGGGCCCCATCCAATGAATTTGCCGCGGGCCCCCGATGATATAGCCACTGGTATTCTTCAGAGAAAAAATATGTATTTCACATTACATTACTCACACGACACACCTACCTAATTAGCTCCTTTAAGTCATGAAATTGAAATCAAAATGTTGAATTACGATTCTTTGTAAAGGTTCTTGACCGACTAAAATAAGTAAGTCGTGGGTATCGTATTACATTTACGGAATACACACATACATACAAGCATTTACAGAGGTGTTAAGCCGAGGCGCTACCGGGGTGTATCGTAATGTATGAAATGGTAGGCGCAATCAGTCTCAGTGTTGACGTTAATTACATTCAGCTTATTGTATAAAAATGCAAAGTGGATGTGTAAAAAATGTATTTATAATCTCTCTACATTCCGTTATGATCAGCAACAGGGTATCCAGTGCTGGACATATTACATCTCCCTAAAAGACCGATCTGTTTCACCTTTCTGCATTTATTGTTGGTTAATTTCGTTACGTGTTTTAGACAGCTCAGTGGGGCTAGGAAGTGAAAAAAAAACACGATTCGTCTCCGCTTCGTTTTATTGTGATTGGTTGATAGACTGACGTATCGGTCTCTCGATGAATCACAAACATCAAAATACCGATACGTCAGTCACACAACCAATGACAATAAAACGAAGCGGAGACGAATCGTGTTTTTTTTTTTCACGTCCTAGCCCTACTGTGCTCTCAGGCTAGCTGAACGTAGGTGCTCCATCTCATAATTCATTATAAATGATAAGCGTGCCACAGTCGATCATGGATTACTGGAGTAAAAGAAAATCCTTCTAAGAACTTTTCCGACGTATTCATATTATCCAAATCTGTTCATCAATTTCTGGGTTTACTTCTAACAAAGAACTTCGTACGAAAATTCTTATATTAGTAGGATTATGACATCACAATTTATCTTACAATTTCCTTAATTTCATTTATCACTTTGTACTTTATAGTATAAGTGTCATTACCGGTTCTTATCTGCACTTAAGGATAGATTAGGCTATCGTTTGGGCCATGTCTTTACCCTTTCAGTGATAAACGAGTACTGACTAGTGACTACCTATGAAGTTATCTATAGTGGGTAATTAATTCCTGGTAGTTATTATGCAGGAGATAGTTTACGTAGTCTGTCAAGCCCCGCACGAACACCGGTGTCCATATATATAGGGTTTTCCCATACATCTATATATATAAGCGGGGCTTGAAGGGAATATACGAAATTTATTAATTCCGTATTGAGTTATCTTTTGATATGTTTGTGATAGTTCAATACCCAAATCCACCCACGCAAGGATTGATGACATTTGTTGGAGAAGGACCTTCCAATTTCCATTATTTTACCTTCCCGTCATCAACTTCAAAATCGATTTCTGTAGAGCAATGGAGAATTTAATTAATTTGTTTAATAATGTAACGTAGGCTTATTTCGATATTAAAATGTAAGGATTAAAAAGTTTCCAATAGTCTGATTAAAGAATAACTATATCCCTGTGTTCTGTGATTGATATTTCAGTTAGCTAGGTAGGTACTTTAAATATTTATTAGTTTGTACTTTGTCCATACCTACTCTGTTTGCTCATTCTCGATGCTTCGCTACCATACGTTGCTATATATAAACATGTTATTTATAAAATACCACGACAATGCCATAAAAAGTGCAACATTAAACTAAGCAATTACCGGTTGTATGTTACGAAGACTTTGTAACCCACTCTTATATAAGCCATCAAATGTTCGAAACTGTTGCTAAAACATTCTAACAGATACTTAGGTACTGACTACATGAACAATGGATACTTTAAGGCTTATCTATGCGGGGTGTTAAAACGGGTACGTGTTGCTTAACGAAATTGAATCCATATTCGTAATCATGATTTAGAAATGTGGCAATAGGGCATTATTTAGATGCATTCGTTATTTGAAAATATAAATGCTTGTTTCGTTTAGCTGGGCGTGGAAGATATTTTTACCTGGTCTACATTTCTAAATCCCCAAATAATTTCATCAATTCGCGTTACCACCTGGTCAACAATATATGAGACAAGAAAAAATAATCAAGGCTTTACAAGATTACAAATCCTCATTGGAGCAGTGTAGTAGGTACTCTAAATCCTCTATTAACATTAGATATCTTGAGAAAAATTCATAATACTTACCAAAAACAGCCTAGAGTGACACACACAAGCCTTACCCCTAACGTAGTGTTTATATTCTCTTTGCTTACCCCAAGGCAAGATACGGTCATCTCGTCTCTTATGTATTACGAACTATGGGGAGCTTTGGTTTTAAGAATGTACAAATCAGATTTATCTCGGAAACCGAATCCACGGCCACTCATTCCACATGCTCATCGCCGGCAGTGAAAAGTTAAACGGACGAATTACATGACTCCACACCATAATCTTCCTTTCAAACGCAGTCAGCATCAGTGTGTGAACTGTGAATTGCAAATAAAAATCGAAGCACACTGTCTCCGTAATATAACAATGCACTTATAGTGTACGTCACGTAATTTCAGATAATAATATCGCATCACGTCTGGGGTTGACACTGATTATCCTTGATCGTGATTGAAAGCTATACATTAATCAATGTGTTATTCTTGTCAGCTGATAATAGCTATCCGTGCTGGAATTTTTTTAATGAAGAATATACTTTCCTGATGCATCCTACTTCCTACTAATATTATAAAGGCGAAAGTTTGTAAGAATGTATGGATGTTTGGATGTATGGATGTTTGTTCCTCTTTCACGCAAAAACTACTGAACGAATTTCGATGAAATTTGGCACACGGGTATATCATGTCCTGGATTAACACATAGGCTACTTTTTATCCCGGGAAAATATAAAACGGGACTTTTATCCCGGAAATACTTTTTAACGCCGGCGGAGCCGCGGGCAAAATCTAGTTTTACCTATTATAAAAAGGTCCTCAGATTCTTTCCTAATGGAACTCTGATTGTAGACAATAATTAAATAATAACTTCAAACATAAAACAGGTCAAGTTTTCAGAATAAAATTTACCATAGCTCTTGTCAAAAAACAATGTGAATGTAGTGTAAAACTGTGTAACCTACTTCTGGCCCGAAAACAAATTAGGAAACGCGTTAAATGATGACAAACTATAGTTTAATATCACACTGTTTAGCCTAGTAGTTGCGAGTGTTGAGTCATTAACCGTAGTTTAACAGGCCATAGGTTATTGTGAGGAAACCACTTAATGCACATCCAATTGTTACGCTTATAATAGGTCGTTCGATTGTCTTTTGAATACCTAAAGCTATTAAATTCTTGTAAATAACAATTAACATGCAACAAACATGTTTTGTAGATATCAAAGTAAATGTAAATGAACATTAGTGCGTTCAACAATTAAGTTACTATACAAAATGTTACTTTGATGCAAAAAGTTGAGAGTTATTTTGTTCTCAACTTCTTATAACAAGAATCGTGTCATACAAATCTTAGTTTATTAGAACAGTAGTAGTGCTCGCGGCTCCGCCCGCGTGAAAAAGTTTTTCCGGGACAAAAATATTTTCCCGGGATAAAAAGTAGCCTATAGCGCTCAGGAGCTATGTAGTAGTAGCTTCCTATTAGTGAAAGAACAAAATCGGTTCAGTAGCTCTGAGATTAGCGCGTTCAAACAAACAAACTCTTCAGCTTTATAATATTAGTATAGATATAAGATATATATAAACTTCTTGTATTAGAACCTATGTCGATCAAGTTTATGACCCAATACTTCGTACATAACTTGTGTCTTGTAGCGTTTTCAACTTTTAAGTTCCGATGGCGTTATGTTGGAAGCAAAGTATATGCAGTGCTGCTACTTCACACAAAATGTGTTACCTTGAAATAAAGGAACTTTTTTTTGTAATGGGAACATTTTTTGTCTAGTAAAAAACACTCATATTTTTCAATCAAATTTTAAAATATATAGGTAAGTGTAAACTATGTACCCACTTTTTAAACAATTTATTATTAAAATCATTAAATTCTGCCGTAAGTACGTGATAATTAACCAGCTTTGTGGTTTTCAATACATACTTCTTATTTCAAAGATGTATGGTGCTGGACAACAAATAGTTATGTCACGAAATGACACTATGGAATTAATCTGCAACTTACGGAAGCAAATCAAACAATATAAACGTAATGGATGAGTGTGTAGATATTTAGCAGCTAAATCAACAATTATATATTTATCTACTAAACCATTATTAACTATATTTATAGATTTAGGATACGAATATTTCTTTATCATAATGGAATGATATTAGTTTTTAATGAGTCATAGAGGTAAGTAATTATTATAAAGCAATTCAAGTCAGCATAAAAACCACAAAACATAAGCATAATATAATACATTGTATAATTACACTGGCTATTTATTTATTGTTATTTTAATCGATGTTATACAATTACTGTTTATTATTTTTGATATGGTATTTTATTCAAGGAAATTCATTGATCCTCTGGTAACCCTATTTTTAAAACTGAAATGGCGGGAATTTTCTTCATAATGTCCACCATCTTGTCAAACAGGGGTGCCAATTGACGCCACCGCGCGGTAAAAAGATTTGAAAAAAAAAACTACATGATTTAGTGTCAAATTTACACGTAATTTTAACTATAATCACTTATTGATGGAGGTAAACAAATTTTTTTACTGTGTAATTAAATAAACTGTGTTTAAGGAAATACGTTTCGTAGTAGATAATAGTAAATCACATAATTTGTTAAAATTTCATTTATACAAAGATGTATTTTAAATATAGGTATACAAATCTAAAAAAGATAAATATACCTACTTATGTAATTTATGTACGTACTGCCGCGATGGCGTAGTTGTATTACGGTACGACTGCAAAGCAGTCTCGGGTTCGATCCCAGGTCGGGTAGTGATATTAGGTTTTTCTATTCAGTATCAGCCCGAAGTCTAGAATTTGTACCTGATATAGCGATAGGCTCGCACCCTATCACATCATGGGACGGAATACGCACGGCGAAAAGTGGGTGCACTAGTTTGGTCTTTGCACAAATGTATTTATTCTTTTGTTTCGAAAACAATAACCCTGCAATCATCACGACATCATTACACAGTAAAAGTGACAGAGTTTTATCGTCAACATTGCCACAATCGCTGATGACAATATCTCGGCCATTCGGGTAATGATTTTCTCTTGGAAAGAACAAATCATTAGATCAACCATAGTGATCTGAATATGATGGCGCGAGAAAGTATCGTATTAAGTATATTAGAAATCTGGTGAGAGTGTGTACTTCTATTATTTATTTATTGTTCCTATAGGTACAGTCTTTGTAAAGTTACGAGCATAAATATCTGTACAAAATAAAAATTTCAGATTGCCTATATACGCGTTAAGTTAAACTGAATTTTTTTCTTCGTATGTAGTAAAGCAAATCTCTTTTATTTTATTTTTGTGAAGAGAAAAAAAGATTAGTAAGAACACAAAAATATGTAGGCAATTTCAAATTTTGATTTTGTTCATCTACTTATAATGGTGACTGTACCATCAATGTTAATAATCAATTATGTACTATTTTAATAATGGTGAGAAATTTGTATAATGGTAGTCTGTCAAGGCCCGCGACGGACACCGGGTTATTCCGGGGTTCCATATACATAGGGGTTTCTCATACATCTATATATATAAGCGGGCATTTGACTCTGTAAAGATAAACTGTAAGATTTGTCAAAATAATTTAAAATATTTCATGACTGCTGTAGATGCGGGTTACTGACTTGTAATAATTATACTTACATTACTTATACGGTGTTTCAAATTGAATCGTACTGCGCACAATCTAAAAACACCGTTCAAAAGACGAGGTTAGCTTGTCGAATAAAAAATGTGAACAAAAACCACGCATATTAAGCATACATCTAATAAAATTATAAAGTTAGTTGTTTATTTAAATTTACATAATATTTACTGACATTTTGGCAGTCGTATGAATTTCGCAAACATAGTAGCGAAAAGTTACGTAATATTTTTTATAATAATTATAAACTACTTTCTTACATGGGCGACTGCTAGATTTAGTATCCGGGATTACTTTTGTAAATTTTATTGAACCAAAGGATATTATCTAGATAATTTATTAATTAATTTACATACTTAATATAAGGCGTATCTAATCTATACTAATATTATAAAGCTGAAGAGTTAGTTTGTTTGTTTGTTTGTTTGTTTGTTTGTTTGTTTGAACGCGCTAATCTCAGGAACTACTGGTTCGAATTGAAAAATTCTTTTTGTGTTGAATAGACCATTTATCGAGGAAGGCTTTAGGCTATATAACATCACGATGCCACTATTAGGAGCGAAGAAATAATGCAAAATGTGAAAAAAACGGGGAAAATTATTCGTCCTTGAGGACTTCCAATAGCATAAACCCTTCCTCGATAAATGGTCTATTCAACACAAAAATATTTTTTCAATTCGAACCAGTAGTTCCTGAGACTAGCGCGTTCAAACAAACTCTTCAGCTTTATAATATTAGTATAGATAAAGCGTGGGGTGTTTTTAAGATATTATCAAAATGATGATTCTACTACTGATATTATCTGTTAATAAAATATTCATAACTATTGACACCATCTCAAAATCGGAGGTCTTTAAAATTAAACGATTTATTGCAAAAGGCTAGTTCTCAGGAGTTCCATCCAAATATATATAAACTGTCTTGTTTAGATTTTCAGGCCCATTTTTGGACTCGTCCTCCTCCTCCGCCTTTATTAAAATTTATTTTATATTTTTTAGTTGGATTTTCTATAAAGAAATATATGAAACTAATAAAAGCGTGTAATGGTCCATAAAAAGAGCGAAAAATAAAATGCTTATAATATTTGACGTAATTAACACACACACACACTCACGCCTTTTATCCCCGAAGGGATAGGCAGAGCCGCAACTAATGCACACTCTTTTCGCCGCGCCTTTTCCGTCCCATGATGTGATAGGGTGCGAGCCTATCGCTATATCGGGCACAAATTCCAGACTCCAGGCTGACACTGAACAGAAAAATCCACTTTGCCCGACCCGGGGATCGAACCAGCACTGCAGTCGTACTGTAATACAACTACACCACCGAGGCAGTCAACGTAACGTAATTAACCAATCTATATTATGTACACCTCTTAGATTAGGACCATTAATCTGCTGAGTCTCGTGGCGAATTTCTTGCACATACCCCTCCCTTGTAAATGCTTAAACCAAAAGCAACTGTATGCAGATGTGAGTTAGTTTAATATTATTATGCATACAAAGATAATATAAGAGTCAAACCTTCGCATGCTGTTGCCAATTTCACAAGGTCTGAGTTAACAGACTATTACTTAAATTATAAACATATTCACGCATCAGAAAACCGGTTCAGTTTTTATCGGCATTAACTTGTATGTAACTTGAAACACCACGTTTCGTAAAATAATTGCAGATACATATAACGGAATATAATAATCTTTTTACTCAACTAAAAATCTAACTAACTCATAAACAAATATGGAGAATGAAATAAATATTACAAGAAGACGTAATTAGATATATTTTTGTTCTGGCTGGCTATGACTAATGAGAGTATTAATTGTCTTTTTAATTATTTAAAATAATGCTAAAGGCATTATTATTGTATATTACATAGGCATGTAAATAATGTTGGTATTATATTATAGAATGCATTCGCAAAACGCAATCATACCTTACTTTAGCTAATATTTTTTTAGTTTTATAGAAATAAATGTACCTATTATGAACTCGAATTGAATGAATCATCTGTTATGATATTCGTTGAAACCGGAACTTGGAAATTATTAATCTCAGCATTGTACCCTGTAATTTTTAATCCTCTCATCATACCAATCAAGCTATTGTTTAACCTTTAATACTTTCCGCCTGATCATAAATCACAATTTCTCTGATATTATGTCCGTCAACTTTCAACGTGCGTACAGAATTCCCACCTATTCATTGACCTCAATTTAAAACCTAAGTTATAAATTAGCGTTTTGTTCTCTCGCAAGGTTATGCCTTTCACGAAACTATCGCTCGAGCGGTGTGCTTTGCTCCCCGAGTATCAGTAACAATCGGCAAAAGACAGTGCTAGCCAGCAATGATTACTCACAACTGTGTAAGTATAAGAAGCTTTATGTCTTGCGCGGGCAAGTGGTCAATTAGGTACCCGTGCTTCGTCTATATGTGACTATCGCAATCTGCAATGCGGTCAACAGTCAGTGAAGAACCATTAAATTCCGGTAGATATAATTGCTTGGTTTTAAACTCTGACTTAACAAAGTTGGCAGCGTCGTCATTATGCACGTAGGTATTCTAAGCATAAAATTTGCTTCTACATTAGTGTCATCACCTTGAGAGATTTTTTTGTAATGTACGTAGGTTTTAATATGTATTATAGCAATTTTATTTTTTGTTGCAGATTTGCAGCTGGCAGCAGAACTCGGGAAGACATTACTCGAAAGGAACAAAGAACTGGAAACAGCTCTTCGGCAACACCAAAACATAATCGAGGATCAAACTCAGGAAATCGAGGTGAGTGCAGTTCGAAGAACTTTTGACTTCTTTTGTTCATAAACAATTAAGGCGTTGCAAACAAAAACATATAAATAGGTACGTTACTTTGTAACAATGAAAATTTATATATGGAATCACTACTCGTTACGTTCAAATTCATTCTCAATAGAAAGGAATTTTGGTTAAATACCTACAAAAAATTATTAGATATTGAAATAAACTTCTGTTTTCATGACACTCAAATTTCATATGTAGGTAAGTATCAAAAGCCATATAAATTATGAAAACATGTAAATTATGCATTATTATGACGTTTTTGTTCCAGTACCTAACAAAACAAACAGTCGCGCTTAGAGAGGTGAACGACTCGAGATTGAGGATCTACGAGCAGCTCGAAGTCAGCATCCAGGAGTTAGAGCGTGCCAACCACAGGCTAGCTGTCGACCATGCGGGGGACAAGAAACACATTAAGACGTAAGCATTATTAGACAATTTGGGAATTTCGGATCTCACAAAACCGGCTAATGTGTGTAGAATTTAGATTAACGATGAATTGATTGAACTGACTGCCTCGGTGGCGTAGTTGTATTATGGTACGACTACAATGCTGAGGTCTCGGGTTCGATTCCCGGGTCGGGCAAAGTGATATTGAGTTTTTCTATTCAGTATCAGCTCAGAGTCTGGAATTTGTGCCCGATATGGCGATAGGCTCGCCCCCTATCACATCATGGGACAGAATAACGGCGAAAAGTGGGTGCACTAGTTGCGCCTCTGCCTACCCCTTCGAAGATAACAGGCGTGAGTGTGTGTGTGATTGAACTGAGATAAAATCTAAATTCTAATATTTCTAGGATGTGCTCGAACATCGAGACGTTGGAGGGCAAGTGCGAGGAACTACAAAAGACTGTCGATGATCTGAACGCCCAATTAGAGATCTACAGGCGAAGAGCGGAACGGAAAACTGAAAGCGAAAAACCCAAAGAAAAAGAAAAGGTCGCGGAACCAATACTTAATTGCAAGAAACCAGAAGTAAATAGTACACCGAAACCGGTAGCACCTCTCCCAGAACTGACTAAAGAGGATGAGGATTTACTAAGATTAAGCGATGAACTTAGAGAGAGCAAGGTGTCTTTCGCTCAAGAACAGAGACGAGTGACAGAACTGGAGGAACAGTTAGCGTCGATGGTCCAAGAGAACAACAGGCTACAGGACCAGCTAAGGAATTTGCACCTGAGGGACGATGAGCCCAAATCCATGCAGGAAGAGTTCTCTATTCTCGAGGAAGTCAGGTAATAGTTAGAAATAATTCCACCTAAATTCCGCAGTTATTTGATATGCGCCTAAAATATATAAACGACCCCTAGGATCTTTGGAACTTTCCCGAAAATAAACAATTCAAAATAAGTCAAACTTGATTGTGATAGGGCCTTTTTTGCGATCGATTTGAATATAATAACTGCATTAATAATGAAGTTTTGTCAAAAGCAAAATTCTCTAAAGGTGTATTTTTTGTTTTGACCATTAATTAAATATTCTATGTTTGTGTTTCCAGACAAGGTCAGTTATGTATTCGATGTCTACGAGGCGTTGAGCGTGATGACATGTCATCAATGCTCGATGGTGATGATGACGATAGAAGCGCAATCAGTTCCCTGATCCTACCACCTTCTGGCCAGGACAGTCCTCGAGAAGACCACGTCAACAGTAAATTGATTAAATTCGACGTAAGTGTCCATTACGCATGAAATTTCTCTCAAATATTCTTTATTAACAATTGCTTTTCTGATGTGTAAAAATCTGTTTTCTATTAACATGCTCAATACGTCTGCTTTATTTTAATTCCTTAATCTATAAAACACCAGATTATTAATGATGATGAAATAAAGAAAATTTAACTAATCTATATTTAGGTGTTGAATGAACGGTGAATCCTTGCGAGATTTCCACTGTCTTTTAATTGTTTAAACTCCAAATCCGACTAACTCATAATTATGTTGTAACTTTAAGACTGCAGCGTGACTAACGTAACTAACATTGGCCGAACTAATTATTGTAATTTATTTAAATGTTTTCCTGTACTATTCCGTCCGCCCTTTTATTGTGATTGTGTGAACAATCATGTGCCACTTTCACACTTTTCCTTGTCATGCATAAATATAACATGGCGAAATCCTCAACGAAATGTTATTCTCATATGAACGTTTCGCTCGTTTCTAGGCGACAAAGCTTTTCCAACTGCCCCTGATGTTGTTGATCACGCTTTGCATATGCATTATGAAGCGCATTTGCAGTAGTTTTCTTTGGATGTATCGTATGTAGTGGAAGGTACGTCCAGCGACACATTACACTAAGCGCGTCTAACGCACGCTACAGTCGGTGGTGACGGTGGACGTTTGTCATTCCAGTTGTTACAGCACTTGCATGATATGTTCAATAACAGTACTGACGGACGTCGATTGGTTGCAGTTCGTACTAATTTAATGTCGCGATAATTAAATCACTGTCTGTTTATCATTTGTTACAATTCTGTTTCTGCTTTATGCGTCTGTCTAATATGTGAGTGACGGCTATTGTTTCACGTGCTAAGTATTGTGGCGTTATGGGTGTATTTTAACTAAACCATTTACTTAGGTTGCCATAAATCTTATTACTTATTCATCCACGTCTTAAAGAAACCATTCTAAGAATCGAAACCAATTCTCTTAAATGTCTTCACTTAGAAAATAACTCAATGATGTTTTCTTCTTCAGTAACTATCAATATTAACTTAGTAAATAATGATAACATCATGTTCTAGTAATCACGGATTAGGTAACCATCCTATCACTGCCTCTAACGATCACTCGTACTAATTATACATTTACGTAGCAAAAATGACACTATATGTGTTTCTCAATTACAGAATGCGAAGGAGAAATTACTGCAGGGAATTTGGGCGAACAAAGAAGACGGTCACGCGAACCCCTACAGGGAGCTGGTGGAGAAGTACGAAGCCCTCCTCGAAGTGCAGCTGTCGCAGGTGAAGAACGTGAGGAAGAACAAGGAGAACTCCTCAGCGAACGTGCAAAATCAGTCCGGGCCGCTGTCGCTCCAGGACGAGCTGCAGACGTCGGGCGACTACAGCCAGTTCAGCGTGAAGGACACCGACGAAGAGAGCGGCCATGGGGAGGAAGCCCAGAAGGGTGACAAACAACAAAAGAAAATTGAAACCACTTCGCGAAAGAAGATCATACAGACACCAGATTTCTCGGAAGCGGAAACTTCCAGCTCCGGTTTCTCAGACGAGACGAGCAACAAGGCCACGCAGACGGAGCGCGAGCGACCTGGCTCTTTCCTATGCACCATTGCTGATGGGGAAGATTACCGCTTCAGTATTTACGATGACGTCAGTCCCATGGACAGTAGATTCCGTAACAGGCCTGAATATCGCGAGCTGTTTAAAGAAATCTTTACTATTCTTAAAAAAGCGGCTGAAAACAAAGATGAGGGAGAACAGTTGCCGCTTCTCGATGACACCACGGCCGACAAAGTACCGCCAGTCACACCCGCGACAGAAGAACCGCCGGGCAACTTCACCGACGACACACAGAGTGTCCTGTCGTCAGTAATGTCTGAGCAATCGATTCCTGTTTCTGACATTACTACTCCAGAAACACCTACTTTGAAGGAAGTTGAAAAGGTACCGCCAGTTCCCGAGCCTATTCCTAAGAAAGAGCAAGTTAGCAACAAGAAAGAAAACAAAGCAAACAAAGCAGTGGAAGTTGATAGCGAAAAACCTAAGGAACAAGAAAAGGCAAAGAACAAGGAACAAGAAAAGGATAACGAGAAAGAAAAGGAGAAGGAACGCGTGCTTACACCGCTGGTGCGCCAACCGCTGGAGTACATCGCGGCTAGTAGGAAGAAGTCGAGACATCGCAACCGCAAACACAGCCAGGAACGCCAGGGCGCTGACTCCCCAGTGTTTCCGTCGCCACCCAAGGTTACCTACCAAAAGTCATCAAACAAAAAGAGGCGAGACTACAGACCGATCGAGGCGAGTCCACTCGTGAGAACGGCAGAGAGCGAATGGAACGGCGCCACTTTGCAGTTCTACAATAGGAATTTGAACTCGCCGACGCCAAGCGCTAGCGGAAGGACCGGCAAGATCTACCAAGGCTGGAACCCCGAGACAGACTCGTGGGACATCAAACAGAGCACTGCCTCACAAGAAATACACAAATTAAGGAAGCTAGAGCTTTCATATGCAGAAGTACTAAGAAATGCCGACAAAACAAAATCCAGGCGCAAAAAACATCAGTAATTACTGATGTTATTTTAAGCGTCGACCCCTCTTGCTCACAGTGAGAGTCGAGAGATTCAACCGCCATTTGTCCTTTGCCAACTGGACGTTATTATAGTTTAGAAGTATTTGTGATTTGCTTTAGTGTTACTTTTCATTTGTATCCATCTACGTTCGCTATCACAAATTTGCCATAACCCACGCCGGTACGTCAGTACCGCAGTATCACATCGAAAATAGACCGAAATACAATTTTTGTCATACCTACCCTCCGATAATAATATATTCCCATTTTAAATGTCTACAAATTAAATATGCATTTATGGAAACCAGAGCACCTATGTATGTCTCAATATGTCATTAGGAGTACTATTTACATGGAATTGGAGTGTGTGGTTTTTAACCGTGAGTTTTAACACTTAACTCTGTTCTGTTTCTATTTTAGTCATTATTTTAATTGTATAATATTATGTATTTGAATTTTGATTTGTAAATATGCATTTTTAAGTTAATTATATTTTTTTAATTGCCATCGATTTCGAGTACTCGTGGTTCCGTACGGAATCGTATGCTAAAGTATTTAATGCAGACGGAGAGAAAGAGAGGTCAGAGGTATAAAATAAAAATTTGCATTGGTATTAAGAAAGTTTTTCATTTCAATATTCGCTATGTATAAATATGTTTAAATAAAACACGTGTATATTACATGGCTATAATTTAGATTACTTTTTACACGATTGCTATCCGTAGTTTTCGATCGATCACAATCTTCATCATCGATCCGATCTCGTGAATAAACCAATCAACATAAGTCATATGTCAAAAAAGACTTCTGATTGGTCTATAGTCGATGGACCAATGAACATAAGCCATTTATTTGTACGCATGTCAAAAAAGACTTCTGATTCGTTTGACTTTGATGGTCGATGGATCAAAAACCCGATTGGAGTTTATTATTAACAAGGTCGGTGCGTGGTGGTCTACTTGTTTTGCGCTTCTAGTTCCCGCTCGACGATCTTGCGGTACTCGTCGAAGCCGCCCTCGATACTCGTGACGGAACCGCCGCCACACACCCATAGCTCGCGACACACCATGCGGATGAGACGCTCGTCGTGAGACACCAGGATCACACCACCCTGACACACAAACATCACATATAAAAATTAATTTAAAATTCTTTTTTTAGTATACACCCTAAATTTTTTACTTTCGAATCCTTCACTTAGTTTCTCTGGCAAATAATTAAAAATAAAGGGATAAACCATAATATAAATCGATGCTCCATAATAACTCGATAAATGGAAAATTAACATCACTTGAAAAATTATGAGTAAAAAATCGATTAAATGTATAAGTTTAATCGATTGTACATTTCAAAAACTATAGTTTCTGATATGTACAATCAATTGATGGTAACTACTAAATACACATAACCTGAATATCAATTTGTACGATTTCGATAGCGATATCGAAACATCAGGAAATACGGATTCATTTAATATCGGACCACAGTAGCGTACCGATTCTATAAGTATATACTATGGACACACAAGAGCATTTGAAATTCGGTAGAAGGGGTAAGTATCAAGAAAAAAGTAAAATTCGAAATACAGGCAAGTGACGTCATCGGGAATTACAATACGTGCGAGAGAAAGAGACAGCGCGATATATCCACTACGCAAAGTACTCACATTACAATATTTAAAATATGAATTACTGTCTCATTTCTGTCGACTGCCTCGGTAGCGTAGTTGTATTACGGTATGACTGCAGTGCTGAGGTCTTGGGTTCGATTCCCGGGTCAGGCAAAGTGATATTGGGTTTTTAAATTCAGTATCAGCCCGGAGTCTTGAATTTGTGCCCGATATGGTGATAAGCTCGCCCCCTATCACACCTTGGGACGGAATATGCACGGCGAAAAGTGGGTGCACTAGTTGCGAGTCTCTCTCTCTCCCTTTGGGGATAAAATGAATAAGTATCTGTATGTGTGTATGTCTCATTCCTGAAGCAACTTAAATCCTGCTCTTGCAAGATTCATTTTTCGTAATATTAGTTACTTTTTTTTATGGCATTGAATGACGAGACGAGCAAGCCGTTCGCCTGATGGTAAGCGATACGACCACCCATAAACAGTTGCAATACCATTCAGCACCTTCAGTTACAAAGTACTGTGTGGCATTAAACTGCGCTCGTCATCCTGAGACATAAGATGTTAAGTCTCATTATGTCCAATAGTTAGTCTGGCTACAATGCCCTTCAAACCGAAACACAACAGTGCATACACACTGCTGCTTGGCGGTAGAAGTAGACATTGCGGTGGTACCCACCCAGACGGACTCTTACATATGAGAGACCTACCACCAGTAAATGCATGCACATAATATCGCACCTTTAGGATGAAAACGACAATTCAAAAAGATAGAAAATTGAGTTATCGTCATAAAATTACTTAAAACGAAGTTCTCAATACAATACTAGTTCAAACACAGGCATATTCAAGCAGTAAAAGGGCAAAACTGTTATATTGGTACGTTTTTAATTATATTTTTATAAATAACGGACTAGTTATTAGTCATTTAAAAATGACAACTCGATTTTCTATTTTTTTGAATTGTGTCGTTTTCGTTCTAAAGGTGCGATATATGCAAGTATACTTACAGTGTACTTGTTGATGGCCTTCCCGAGCGCTTCTATAGTCTCTATGTCGAGGTGGTTGGTGGGCTCGTCGAGTACGAGGAAGTTCGGTGCGCCCATACACATGCGCGCGAAGGCCACGCGCGACTTCTGCCCCCCGGACAGGCTCGCGATGGTCTGCAGCGCCAGGTCTCCGCTCACACCGAAACTGCCCAACTGCCGCCTGTACTCCTCTATACTTTTACCTACCAAAAAAAAATACCAGCCCTGTGTTAAATACTGTCCCACTGCTGGGCACGGGCCTCCTATACTACTGAGAGGGTTTTGACCTTAGAGTAAGTATAAGTACATATAAAGCCTTTTATCCCCGAAGGGGTAGGCAGAGGCGCAACTAGTGCACCCACTTTTCGATATTATTCCGTCCCATGATGTGATAGGGGGTGAGCCTATCGCCATTTCGGGCACAAATTCCAGACTCTGAGCTGATACTGAATAGAAAAAGTCAATATCACTTTGCCCGACCCGGGGATCGAACCCGAGACCTCAGCATTGCAGCCGTACCATAATACAACTACGCCACCGAGGCAGTCAAATTTGTATAAATACCTGGATAACTCCTCTGCAACAGTTCCACGGAGTTGACATTCATCTCGAGCTGGTCGACGTGGTGTTGTGAGAAGTAGCCGAACTTGAGACCTCTGTGCACGCTGCGTATGCCGCTCGTGGGCGATAATATGCCCATTATTATTTTTAATAGCGTCGTTTTACCGGCGCCGTTGTCACCTACCTGAGGGAATGCATCACATGTCGTTATCAACGAAGTGGAAGTTAAGGTACTAGTGCCCATATTTAAATAAATTATAATTAATGAATATATACCCATAATACGGTAGTTGACTACTTTTTTAAAATATAATAATGAAAAATGTATTCTATCCAAAATCTAATGGAAAAATTATTTTCAAAATTGGCGCAATAATAACTAAGTTTAGTTATAAAGCTTTGAAATTTGGTGGAAGGAGTAGCTGTCAAATAACAGCATTACTAGGCTGTGACGTCACCAACTGCCGTTGGCGATAACGCTGCGTGCGTGAGTAAGAGATAGCGCGATATCCCCGCCACGCCCACACTTTCGCTCACAAGAATATTTCAAAATTGAATAACTTTTATTTTGTTTAGATTTTCTCACACAATAACGAGTCGCTGACACACTAATTTCATCATTAAGTCTAACATCATGACGTATCATTTAGTATATATGTCCACACAGTACACACACATATTCATATTATATAAAATATATAAATAAATAAAGTCATTTTCAATATGGAAATAACTTCAAATTGGGGTTGTTTTCTAAGTTTTTTGTTGGTCTTACAAAAACCGAAGTAAAAAAGTCCGTCGAAAAAGAGGTCACATTTTTAATCGCCATTCAAATTCATTTGTTTGGTATTTTGGTTTTAGAATGTACTTTGTACATCAGGGTCTGTAGATTATTTAATATAAATTTCTTAATACTCACAATACATATCCTAGATTCTAGCGTAGCTCCTAAATTAACGTTGGTGAATATCACTTTGTCCTTGGAATAATAGAAGCCGACCTCGTTTAACTGCAGTATGGGAGGCGACAGCGGTTCAGTCTCAGGGAATCTTAACACTACATCCACTTCCTTCTCCACTGCTTTCAGTTCTGGTCTGTATGGGGAAAAAGTATTTATCGATAAAAAACTTTGTATAAACATAATGTATAATTGTAAAAATACGCAAATATTAATAATAATATACAGGGTCATTTTGACATATCGTTAATAAATGAAACCACATACTTATCTTATTGAAAATAACATTTTCCATTAAGTTATTTTAACCATAGATGTTAAATGAAAAAGTGTAAGTTTCGAACAAAATAAATATCAATAAAATGTAACTTTTAGTTTACACGCCCTAATGCATTATATTTTCAGTCAGAAATACACTCACGCACACACTATATTCGCACTAAACTACAAAATGATAAAAAAAAATTGTAATACTACAACCGGAATTTTTGGCCAAAGTATTCGTCATTCATTGACGATTTTTAGCACGATGTCAGCAGAGGTATAGACGAATATGTAATGTATTTAGTAACGCAATGTAATGCTTGCCGCACACGTTCGGTTTCCTTATTAGGTTTCCTGATCAGGAATTCAGATTCAGAATTCCGAGTGACTAGCGGAAAACGTCCGGTTTTTTGTACCAACACATTCGGTTTCCTAATTAGGTTTCCTGATCAGGAATTCAGATTCAGGAACGTGTACGCGTTGTTGAACATTTTCTATGTAAGCGGAGCATTCAGGTTTCCGAATCTGAATTCCGGATCAGGAAACCTGATTAGGAAACCGAACGTGTGCGGCAAGCGTAAAAATGACCTTGTATAAGCGGGGTTTGAGGGGTTAGTAGTATAATTACAGTTTGTCCAGCATCTTGATCTTGCTCTGCACGGAGGAGGCTCGGTTCGCGTTGTACCGAAAGCGGTCGATGAACTCCTGCGTGTGCTGACGGTGCTGCTGCTGCGCCTCGTACTCGCGCTGCTGGTTCTTCAGCTTCTCGCTCTTCGTCTTGTGGAACTGCTCGTAGTTACCTCTGCGGAGGGGACAAAATATTGACACGTTCAGAATTTGTGACCGTCTCAAGACAAGGTAAAATCGGCTGGCCATGACTACTGATGATGGGTTGTAAGACTGAAATTTTCTCATCTGCCTTTGAGGATATAAACCAACTGATTATCAAACCACTACTCATCTAAACAACCTACTAGTGAGAAGTAGTAACAAGCTACTATGTAGCTACTAATCAGGTATAGCATATATCTGGTAGTTAACCCTTCCTATGGTTATGATAAATTAGTATTTGATGGAACACTGCATACTAGAAAAGTTCTTTACAAGCATTCCGAACGTTATTATAACTAGAAATAACAATTCAACATATTCTCACCTATACGTGTCTATCCTTTGTGTGTGTAAATGCATTATATCTGTAGGCACTGTGTCGAGGAAGTTTCGGTCGTGGGACACCACTAATAGTGTCGTGGGCCAATTCTGTAAGTAATTCTCTAACCAGATGATCGCCTTTATGTCCAACATGTTCGTCGGCTCGTCGAGTAACAGGAGATCTGGTCTGTGGACAATATCATGTTTATTATCAAAAGGGGGAAATATATTCTTTAAGTTACATTTGATTTTTTTGTTTTACGTAATTACTGTAATTAAATGTGGTAAATGGGGTGAAACTCAATCAGATAAATGTAATGAGTGTTTATGATAAATTTTGACATAACCATTGTTTTCCCTGTAAACCCCTATATTCACTCCATTTTATAGTAATTTAATTAGCGAAATCGCAATCACTGTTTCACCAGTATTTGCATTGCCTATGACACTGCAATCTAATTTTTATTTATAAGATTATATTTTTAATTACTTCGAGAATAGCGCCCTGGCAAGTGCCAGCCTCATCCTCCATCCACCGGAGAATGTCTTAGTGGCCCTCGTCTGCATCTGAGTCGTGAAGCCCAGACCGCTGAGTATCACAGAGGCACGCGCCGGCGCCTTGTCAGCCTCAATGTTCTCTAACTGCACATATATCTCGCTTAACTCTGTTGATAGGTTCGGGTCTGTTGAGCTGAGGACATAAAATATATTTATATAGACTTTCAACAAATTAAAAACCATCTACAAAATAAGTTATAGCCCCCTTAAGGGCCGCTTTGACCACATGCTGATAAAGTCCCAATTGACTATTTGTAACTTATCCATCATATAAACTACAACTGTTGGTTTCTCACCTGTGTTATATATAAAAAGTCACTGGTAATGTCAGATTTATTTGTAGGATAACGTCATATATCAAATAGTTATCTGGAACTTTATCAGAACCCGGTGAAACTGTCTCTAAATCAATTAATTTATATTTTCCATACAGCTGCAATTACTGCTTAATTAATTATCTTCTATGAATAACTTATCTGATGATTGAAAATCAGCACTTAATATTTTTATTCTGACAATAGGATGGTACTTTAACATTGGTGGAATGTTTTACTTTTCTTAGAAACTAGAATACGCTAAAAAAATCATGGACAAAACTTAGTGACATATTTTAAAGAGCCAATGAATTTGTTAAATAAATTATCTTTAACATACTCCTGATACTTCGCATCTGTATGTTATTATTAAACTATATTGTACCATCATATAAATATTAAAAACAAAGTCCCTTTAAGTTGCAACAACTCGATGTGATATTAACATTACCAAGGCCAACTACATTGCATGTATAATATGTCATGGTACACCATCGTCACATTCATTTATTCAAGAGGTAAATATGATAAACAGGAAATAAGTTCTACACAAAACTAATACAATATCAAACAGCAATATTTTTAAAGACATGTTTCTTTTTATAAAATGTTAAAATAAACAATAAATCACCAAATGACTGCCTCGGTGGCGTAGTTGTATTACAGTACGACTGCAAAGCTGAGGTCTTCGAGGGTTCGATTCCCGGGCAAAGTGATATTGAGTTTTTCTATTCAGTATTAGCTCGGAGTCTGGAATTTGTGCCCGATATGGCGATAAACTCGCCCCCTATCACATCATGGGACGGAATAATGGCGAAAAGTGGGTGTACTAGTTGCGCCTCTGCCTACCCCTTCGGGGATAACAGGCGTGAGTGTATATGTATGTATAAACAATAAATCAAATTTTATTTTATGCAAACATCTTAATGTGTTTTAGTAACTTTAGTAATATAATTAGAAAGAATACCTTACCCATTGTTGATAGCAGCTGTAATCTCCTTCTCTCGCTTCAAGAGATTCTCTCTCACCGTATCACATTCCAACACACTCTGCAACGCTAACGTCTCATCTCCCACAACTTCTTGTTCCACATGGAGTATGGAAATGTGTGAGGGTATCTTCAATTGCTTACTTACTATCATTCTGAGTAATGTTGTCTTGCCGAGACCATTGCGTCCAACCAAACCATACCGTCTACCAAATGCTAGTATTAAGTCGGCTCCTTGTAATAATACTCTGAAAAATGTAATCATATTAGTACTTAAAAAGCTATAGAATTATGATTACTTATGTTTACAAGAAAGGCCAATATTGAAATAAAAATACTTAGTGCGGCATGTAAACACAAAGGCTGTAAAACTTTTAAAACGTCAGTAATAAAACTAAACATAAAAACCGCAAAAAATATGTAAGGTAGTTTTATTGCAATAGTAAAGAAATAATTTGGTTCTTGCCCGTAATAATTTACACAAAGAATTGAAAACTAACCTGTCCCCATACGCAATGTCGAAGTTTTCTATTCGTATATCTTGCGTTCTATTTGTCCCCTTGGCTTCTAGTTTGTTGTCCTTTTTGGACGTCACTTGTGACGCTGTGGCGGTCTGCAGTACCGGAGCCGCTACTGGAATCTTCAAGTCTTTCTGCTTTTGCTGTTTCTGTTGTAACTTCGCCTCGGCTTTCTCCAACTTCTTAGCATCTACTTTCTTTAAGAACAGCATTTTTTTATGAGTATAGTTATAAATTTAGACTTTAAGAGAAAGATGGGTTAGTAATTAGTATACACCAAAATATACATACTCTACACATGTTATAGAGCTTATTATCTGTTTTGTATGTAATAAATTAAATAAAATATAACTTCACTTCATAACATGTTACCTAATTGTGCTAACCTTGCTTATAAATATATTATACTTATTATAGGTAATGAATTTAAAACAAGACTAACCAAACTATCATCTCTAGTCTGGAGCCATATACTTTTGAGATCATCAGTTTCAGGGACAGTTGTTGTCATAGAGGCCAGATGTATTGGTGCGTCCAACACTTTTCTGGGTCCATTACTGGCCGGTGTCTTGTCTGGCTGCATCATGTGTAAGAGCTTCTCACATATGGCTCTGGCAAAAAGATTATTGCTTGAAATTAGCACTAATGTTACCAAAAGTATCATGAATATATTTTAAATAACTGAAATAGGTGAGTGACTACTGGTAAGATGAGTATTTGATTGTCTGTTATAGAGAACACGACAATTCATATTTGTGTAATCCTAATGCACTTGTTACTTGTATAAAGTTATGATAGCATTTATTCATTATTCTATGGTAATAATTTGATGATGCATATTGCATAACAAATACATAATCATAACATTTACATGTTAAGACAACCAACCTTATGTCATTTTCAGATTTCTGCGATATCCCCTGCAGCACTTCTCCGACAGCTTCATACACTTCTTCAGTATCTTCAAATTCACCAGCACTATTGTCCAGGATATCTGAAAACATCACAAAATTAAAAGCGGATGTAATTTGTACTCAAGTGGAAATGGGCTGGTCATGTCTGCAGACAGATGGACACTGGTGCTAACAAGAGCTGGGGTAGACATCATGTAGTACCTCCTGCTGCATATTGAACCAACAACTTAAAAACAGGTGGATAGAGAATGCATGTGGGCTGCTGATGAATAGAATGGTAGGCAAGAACTTGGGTAGGCCCATGAAAATAGGTCTGAATATTTCTCGAAATAAATGTAATGAAATGTTTTTACAAACTATTACTATGAATTTATCTTCATCTGTTTTTTAGTGTGTTTACTTTTAATACATTAATTTTATGTATTATTTGTTAGAACGAATGTATTTACACTAAGAAAAATAAAGATGTGGAAAAGTTTAGTAAGATCTCGCAGGACGAAAAAGAAGAATCTGCTTATAATGACATTCAAGAGGAATGAAAATCGTCATACTAAATGCATGCCATACAAAGCAAAAAGATTATTGTATTTTTTAAAAAAATTACTTGATTTCAAATCTAACACAAAAACACAACTAATATATAATAATAATAATACCAGCCCTGTATTATATACTGCCCACTGCTGAGCACGGGCCTCCTTTACTACTGAGAGGGTTTTAGGCCTTCTTCTACCACGCTGGCCTAGTGCGGGTTGGCAGACTTCACCCCTGAAATTCTTATGGAGAATTCTTAGGCATGTAGATTTCCTCACGATGTTTTCCTTCACCGTTAAAGCGAACGATAATTGATAAACAATACACACATAAGTTCGAAAAGTCAGAGGTCCGCAGACTGTTTGATTCCCAACCAGGCTATCATTCATTCCACAATTAATGTCTGGTAAAAATTCAATAAAAAAAAAAATTATATTATATGTACTAAATTGAATTTATGTAAATCTAATCTTATTTTGTCTGAATAAAGGGCTTTAATAAATAAATAAAAAAAATTCAAGATAAGCCTTTGAAATCTGATAGAAGGGCTAAATGTAAAAAGAGATCATTATACATATATAGGTATAGTTAATGTCATCAGGCATTACCATGCGGGCGAAAGAACGAGTGAGTATGCTATCCCCACTACATATACCAGCATAAGTAGCTGAACAAATGCAAAATTTCAAATTGCCTACATTCTTTTGTGTTTTTACTAATCTTTATTATTCTCTTCACAAAAGTAAAAGAGATTTGCTTTCCTTCATACGAAGAAAAAAAAAACTTTTTAACTAAATGTATATATAGGCATTTGGAATTTTGATTTTGTACAGATATTTATGCTGTTGAATGTACATTGCAACATTCAAATATGATTTGTTGCCCCATTAATTACCAATTTATTTGTTCATTCGTGAAAAGGCTTTTTTCGTTATTAAAATATGGAATAATTGTCTAAATCGAACACAGTAAAATAGCCTATTGTTTTGATAATCTCTATTTCAGGGTCACCTGATGTATCTCAAGTGAGAAGACTGTCATAGTGCAAAAGGATCAGGTTGGAATGTCTTTTTTTAGTAGACAACAATTGAACAACTCTGGATTTATGAGCATATCAAGCCTTGTCAGGAAGAATATTATAACCAACTATTAGCTTTATACAGAAGACCCTTGATACTCTCTTTAAATAGAGATTTCTCATACCAAAATTATATTTATGGTACCTAACTTTCTAGTATATTCTCCTTTAAGTTGGTTAATTCACCTGCCTGTCCATGTTCTCCTAATGACTGCAACTACGAACAATCTGCACATCACATACTTTGGAAGTGTAGTCTTTAGCAAAATGAGCATAACATTATGTTAGATAGTATGCAAATAACATCTGGAGTTTTATACTACATGGTCCTTGTGGAGACTAGGCAGTATTTCCTTGCTTTCCGGCGTTTTTACCATACCTACTATTGGAATCAAGATTAACAGCTCAAATAGGACCCCTTTGCCCGACATGGCGATAGGCTCGCCCCCTATCACGTCATGGGACGGAATAACGGCGAAAAGTGGGTGCACTAACTGCGCCTCTGCCTACCCCTTCGGATATAATAGGCGTGAGTGAGTGTGTGTGTATAGGACCCCTTTAATTTTATACGTGGTGCTATACATCTGCCTTTTCCAGTTGTGAAAGTCTAAATAATTAAGGTTAAAATACCTTTTTTTTAGTTCATTATTTTGTCTCCTGCTTTGTTATGGAGGGAAGTGGAAAATATATTTCTATCTCCTCCCTATTCTTCTGTTTGATTAACTTTGTTGCGGATTAAGACTAATTAGTGTTCCCTGAGACTTGCCGAGCTTCACCACTCGGTGTCATAAAATGTGTGCCACAGTCGATCCTGGCTTACAGGAGTTGCAGTGGTGGGTGTGAGGGTGGGATAGTCTCGTAACTTTCTAGTATTTAATACCAAGATTTACCTAGTAGAAATAGATACAATTCCACTTCACTTTTCAGTTTGCTCAATTCAATACAAAATTATTAATTGATACAGGAGACATATTCATTACTTTTGTAGAAGAACTAGTCATACTTATGTCTTTTATAACTATTAAAGATCTCAGGTGGTTTGATCTGTATTAACATCTTCAATACACAACTTGTATTCATTCATTATAATATTTTATGTTTGATTTGTGCTGACCATTAGAAGTTCAATTATTATTAAGCCTGATTTGTGAAGATTTTAAAATCACGAAAACGCACGAATTAAAATAAACATCGTGAGTTAATTATAATTTAGCAAATGCAACAGTACACGAAAATTATTAACACGAAACGTCTACAACAAAACTTAAAAATAAATCACTACAAATTAAATAATGGCCTAAACAATATGATATAGTTTTACAAAATGTACAATAAAAAATAATACAAAAAAAATGATTATAACCTTTACTGAAACTTACCTTCGACATATTTCTTCAATTCGTCGTCAATTAGTGGAAATTGACTTTTAAGAAAGTCTCCACAACTAGCCATTTTCTTAAGAAGAATAAATATGAACACTACAATAACTTATAACATTTATTTATAAAAAAAGATTGTTTCAAATTGAAAAAATCATAAATCGACCGAAATCACGTCACGTCAACCAAATGCACATGAAGTATGAACACAAACCGTCTTATTACAAAAAGATAGCTCAGTACTGGGTTTAAACCAAGACTAAAAAGTCTTGGTTTGTTACGGTATTAAAGTTCGTTCTGGTACTAAAATTCATTCTTATTACAAATCCAAGTTTATTCGAGGATCATTTAGTACCGAATATAGTCCCTCGTTCAGTTAGCATCCACAGATTATAAGCAAAAAATTACATAGATACATTTATTCATTCACTTGGCGATTGATGCACCGTTTCTTTTAACATAAGCTTGTGTGAAGAGAAAGGCAAAATATTTAATAAAATGTGATTTTTACGATGTTGATGTTGCTAAATATATACTATATTGCCATTGAAGTATATTATCTTAAATCTGAATAATTTGAAACGCGTGAAATGTGTTTTTGAATACTGTCGACTTGTTTATTTAGTTAGCGTACAACGAAGTGATTTGTGCGGCGCGCGTAATTTAATATTATCGAAATGTTGACATTTCGTTTTATTTATGTTTCTTATTTATAGCACTTGAACGCGCTTAAAGTAACATAAAGAAACGTTGTTCTTTTATAATTATTTAGGCACGGCAAAGAGAGTCACAACTCACATGTGCAATAGTATTTGTTGTGAAATCACGCACGCAACGTATACTTACCTACGTTAGTTATTCAAGTTGAAAATGGAGCAATCAAAGAAAAAAAGGGGCGAAAATTGGACTTCTGAAGAAAAGGTTAGTCTAATTTGTCATATTGTTAATAAACAGTGTAGGTAATAAATTTTGGCGTCACCACACCACTGGGAAATTGAATCTGTCACTGAATTTAATTTCTTAGTAGGGCAAAAACCCTACAAAATTAACATTTAACCCAATTAATACAAAGTACCTTCTTATTCCAGGAAATACTACGTCAACTTATTTCTGAGTCGGCTCATATATTAGAAAATAAATCTACCAAGACGAATACCAATATCATAAAAGCTAAAGAATGGAAAAATGTAACAAATAAGTGAGTAATTTTTGCTATTATTCCATAGAATATTTAAACAAGTACATGATTTAGTTATCATGACTTATGTAACATGTATATTTTTCAGACTAAACCAACTTACAGGAAGAAGTAGAGCTGAAAGTGAGATCAAGCTCGCTTGGAAGCGGATGAAATTGGCAGCCAAAGCCAACTTATCTCTACATAAAAGGGAAAAATCTCAGACGGGAGGTGGCAAAAAACCCCCATCACCTTCTCCAGAGGACTTGGTAGTCATGTTTATTGCTCCTCATGATTTTATCATTGATGTGAATAATTATGACAGTGATGCCATGGTAAGTAAGAATTATTAAAATTACATACAAACAGTTTTGCGTCATGATTTTTTGGATAAAACACTACATTATAGTATAGTAAATGAAAGGTAATATGCCTGGAAATAACCAGGTCAAACTATGTAACGAAACCCGGTACAAATATCAGACACATTCCCAGGACCAAGCTAACTTTGACAGTAAGATTCTATACTTGGAAAGATCTTAATATATCATCTATGTAAGATTTATTTACTTGTTACAGATGACAATCCCACCCGAGCCAGTTGCAGGCCCTAGTTCCACTACTGATTTAGTTTTATTAACCGGTGATGAGGTAGAATCAAATAACAAGGAAAAGCAAGGTAAACGAAATTCTTATTAGACAGTAAAATACAAGTTCGTTTTTATGTCATCTATTTGTATGATCATTTTTTTTTTAGTCATTGATGATATAAAAATAACACCAAAAAAGACAGCAAATAAAAGCATAAAGGTTTCGCAAAATAGGTATGTTAAAATAAATATTTTGTTACACTTACTATATTCAATAAATTTCAGTAAAAACAATTACTAGTCCACTATAGTGAATTTAATCATTAAAATTTTATTTTCCTTTTACAGTAGCAAACAAGGCCATGAGGCTATTATAAACAGTAATTTAGAGTTTAAGGAGAAACAACTGGAAATGTTGGAGACAGAGCACAAATACAGCATACAAATCTCACAATTAAAAATAAAAAAACTGCAATTGCAAATTAAACTGTTGGAAGATCAAAATAGCCCTTTTATTGAAGAATCAGAGAGAAATACCAGTCCTTAAGTATAAAACGTGAGTTTCACTACAATTTTTAATAACAATACAAAGTTGTAATACAATAAAAGCATGTGCACGACTATGCCAGCTTAATCCTTAGTTTAAAAAGTACTTTAATAGTAATTCAAAGCTTTTCAGAGACCTCCTCTATATCATAATAAATTATTTACGAACTCGTAAAACTAATTTCATGTTTGAATCAAATATTATGTTTTACAACACATGTTTATATAGGTATACTAATATATATAATTATCCTTTTCAGGTAATTACCAGCTTACCTGTCTATTTCTATTATTATGTCATCAATATTTTAAGATTGATCTGGAACTGTTATAAAATAAAATTGTTATCGGACTGCTTAAATGTTACTGATGTTAGACTATTATAAAAATAATTATATGATATTATGTGAAGTGAGTTTCAATAAACTGCCTTCTTCTAATACTACCTCTTGTTACATTTGAAATATATGGTAGCACTGTTACATTTGGTTCCCTAGGAAGATGCTCATTATTGAGATCATCCCCAGGAAACAAGTCTTCCCTCATATCTATAGCGATATTGTGAAGGACAGCACATGCGACAATAGTCTTCCTGGCTGTTTCAATATCCCCATACATTCCTCTTAGTAAGCAGCGGAAACGTTGTTTCCACAGACCAAAGCATCTTTCGATAGTATTCCTGGTGCAGATGTGGCTCCTGTTGTACCTTCGCTCTGCTTCAGTTTGTGGGTTGAGCAATGGGGTGAACAGGTATGGTGTGCAGGGATAGCCACTGTCTCCCAAGAGTAAACCGCAAAATGCACCTGCTTCAAACCTCTGCTTTAAGCGGGACTCTCTAAAGATCCTAGAATCATGAACACTTCCACGCCATCGTGTCACAATGTCCATGATTTTAAGATCTGCATTACATACCACCTGAAATGTCAATAATAATTGATTAATTATCTTGTCATAATAACAAAAGTATCATAATTAAGTATGTAATTTGTATTAATGTAATATTTAAAATAATGATTAAACATTTTCACACAATTACCTGCACATTTATTGACGGATATCCTTTTCTATTAATGTACATCTGACCCTCATCAGTTCTTATTTTTTTTATTTGTACATGAGTGCAGTCTATTGCGCCTATAACTGTTGGAAAATTTGCAATTCTGCGAAATTTCCTTATCACTTCTTCTTGTTCATCCAAAGTAGCAGGCATCTTTATAAAACTGTGAGATAAACATGCTAAAACTTCAGCTATTTTTTTGCAAGTTTTGCTGATAACTGGTTGGGAAACACCATGTAAGTCCCCAGTATCATCTTGAATCTGTGAAAAAAATAACAATAACAGCTTAGTTAGGTACACTAGTGTTGAAGATATCCCGCAGTGTTTGCAATTTACATTACAAAGTTTGTACACTTACTTCATGACGAGCCCAGTTACGTAATGCGCAAACCACTTGCAACTCAGGAGTGAGAGGGTGTCCTCGAGGATCGTAGACTAAATTCTCACGTAATAAATCCACTATTT
This sequence comes from Lapara coniferarum, assembly GCA_949316025.1. Lineage (NCBI taxonomy): Eukaryota > Metazoa > Arthropoda > Insecta > Lepidoptera > Sphingidae > Lapara > Lapara coniferarum. Next base: position 38,919,413 of record OX438919.1, on the reverse strand, counting down.
TAATTCCAAAGTTTTTAGTGAACCTATATTTATAGCGAAAATCTTCATCACTTAATTCAAAAGGATTCACGCGAACACGGGGTCTATTAAACCGCTGGTTTGTTTCCAACACTTCTAAATCTTCCAGATCCATTGAATCAATCGAATTTAAGTTCATTTTTCTATTTTTTTTTGCTACTTGTTTATCTTAAAACACAATTGCGATGCAAAGTTGACTTTGAAATTTGACGTTTTGAAGTTAGTAATGGAGTTAAACTAGGGGTCAGGGCGGTTTATCTTTAGTACCATAGAAAATCCTCGTACAAGCGATAAACTCGGTTTTATAATAACGTTTATTGAAATCCATAGTTTAAACATGGTAATATATTCGGTACTATAGTTAAACCTCGTTTTGGAATAAGGCGGAAAGAGTATTATAATACTACGGAAAGTATGAACATAGATAATGAAATTCAATGAAAGACTCATTCCCATGAAGATAATAAACATATATCTGTATGTTATATACATATTTTTAACATCAATAATTATTGTACAGCGGGATCGCCATTTCGGTTATTACCTATTTTTTGGGTCAATTATCATTTATTTAATGTATAATTTATTAGTATCTCGACATAAAGCTATCTTAATTGCTCTTTAAACCCACTGCAGGTCAAGCTAAAGGTATTGATTCAGTTTAAAATACTAACTACTTACACTGTATGTACGTGCATGTGTTCATGTTTATGCTGAAAATATGAACGTACGACAAACGAAGGAACCAAAGTATTTCCTTCAAAAATTTTAGGTTATTGCTCCTTCCCAATGTATATAATACTCTTTGATTGCTCCACTTCACTATATATTACTATACTCTTTGCTCCTCTAAATCGCTGTAGAACCAAAGTAATAAGCATTATAGTTATTTTATTATAGTTTCCGTAGTATTATAATGCGCTTTGGTAATAAGTATTTAGACCAAAGAGCATTATAATTTAACGTAGTGATTATATTCTCTTTGATTATAATTGATCCCATAGAATAAAGACTCTTGTTTATTTGTCTCTGATAAAGACTAAAGCAAATTGATTCAGACATTTACATGACAGTTGACAGGGCACACGTAGTTCTTCTGAGGCTACGTTCCACTAAGCACTCACGACGATCACGCTCACGGCCACGAGTTTTCCCGTTCCACTAAGTCCTGAGCAGGTCCTGGGGGCCTAGACAAAAACCATTTTCTGTTAGCGTTTGCGGTTACGGAAAGGTCAAAATGTATGGAAATGACATATGCTCCAGACAAATCACGTGACTGCTGCAAAACTTGGTAGACAAAATCCTGTATTCCGCACGTGGAATGGAGCGTTAGCGGTAGCGTGTCGTCCAAAGCGTCGAACGGAAAAAAATTGATACAAATGGTAGACAAGTGCCATTTTTGACAGCCGAAACTGCTTTTTAGCGACACTGTGTCACGCTATATTTATCAACACTTCTCGACCTCACGCTTGTTAGTTTAAACTCACGCTACGGCTATAAATTAATATTTGTCAACTGGAAAAATTTACAAAGTTACAATTTTTTTAATGATTATGCATAGTTTAAGACTATTGTGGGCCGCTAATAACGAAATAGCAATAGAAAGATGCCAAACAAGAATATATCGCCGAGAAATGGAGACGATTGCAGAGATGCCGGATTCTGAATTTATCAATTATTTTCGATTAAGTAAAGAATGTTTTAGATGTTTATGTGACGAGCTTCAGCGTTTAACAACATTAAAAGGAACCCAGGATATAAGTTTGGAAGTAAGTTTGAATTGTACACTTAGTTTTTTGGCTACGGGATCATATCACCGAATTGTTTGTTGGTCTTACACACATTTGATACAAAGAACCACCAGTAGGTGCATTCACCAGGTTGTGGATGCACTTAACCATCCTGCTATTTTAAATAAATGGATTGTCTTTCCAAAGTCACCTCAAGAACGAGATCAAATAAGACTTCATTAAGTTTTTTATAGGCTATACTTGAGTAGAAATTTAAACTTTTCTAGGTAGTTTAACTTTTGGCTCAAAACCCACGTCAGTTTACAGAAGTTTCTGTAATGTAATTTTAGTAAAAACGAATTCAGTTGCCAAAATTAATACTTCATATTATGCATTCTCATATAAATATATTTAAAAAAAAGTCATTAGCATGACCACATAATGTTGTGTTAGGATAGTATTAAAGTCTCTGTTTTATTTTATTAATAATATCCATGTAATTGCAGGTTTCAGAGAAAATTTAGACTTCCAGGCACAATTGGATGTATTGACTGGACACATGTGGCAATCAATAGGCCATCCAAAGATGAGCACCTATTTTGTAGTTAAAAAGTAATCCTTCCTTGAATTTGCAAGTATTAAGTATGCCTAAGATTTACAATGCCTAAAACATGGACTAGTGATATCAAACATAACAATATGTACGTAATTAATATGCTTATACTAATCATTTTCCTTATTACATCCATGTGACAGTAACTTACAATAATGAGAATCCACGCAGAACACGGAAGTTTGATGCAGCCACACATTTACTATTCCATTTACACAATTAATAAATTTGTAGGTAATTCCGTATATCATCAAGGACTGATGACTGATTTAAGATACTTACTGGAACATAGAGCTTTTTATTAACCTTTCTTAATGGATGAGAACATGATCAATGGTTATGTGAAAGTGTTCCAAATATTGTTATGCAGAATTAATTACTCCTAGGCAGAGTTGTCATCAATAGGCTTTTATTAAGATTTTATTGTGATTAAAATATGTTTTCTTTTTGTATTTTGTTTATTATTTTGCTGTAATGTTATTTATTTTACTAGTATTATAAATGAAAATATGTTATAAAGAAATAAGTTACTTTAGTTTAATGTTTAATCCCTGCAGTATTTAAATGAAACGTATTAGTGCATTATTTTTACTTTTTTTATAGTATTTATATAATTCTTATCATTTGTGTCCTCAAAAATATAATTTTATTAAAACAACATTTTAAAAATATTATGTTTTATTTGGTTTCTGGACAATACAGGAAACTATAAAAAAATACACAACATATTATTACATACATAATATCATACAATAATGATAAAAATAAAGAATCATGGCAAGTTTTTACCTGAGTGTTTCAGTTAGCGTCTAAGATTAAGATATGCAAAAACAAATATAATTTAAATATATAATATTTTCCACAGTTTTAGTTTTACTGTTAAAAGCCACAAAATCATGTTTATAATTAAAAGTAAATCAATTGTACTTCCGGTTTCGTTACTTCTGATCTATAGTGACATATAAAAAGTGTTGCCACCTAAGAATAAAAGTGGCAGAACACGGTATATAATACATTATATTTTTATATCAAAGAAGTGATAATAAAATGTGACGATTATTCTTGAATAATAATACTGTATTAAAATAAACACCGAATGGATTTTTTGCCATTCAGTGTTAAGTTGGCGTGAAAGATTGTTCAATTTCTCACGCTAGAAAGTAATTATAAAAGAAGTAGTAGCAACCCAGCCGATGACAGTGAGCGTCTTATTATGATATTTTGAATTCGGTTTATTTACATCAGTGGCACTGATGCACAAATACAGCCTATATCTGCTATCATATCTCATTGACAGATAAGTGATAACCTTTAACTATGACTTTTGTTTTAATTTTCCCTTTTTATTGAGAAGGCAAAGAGTTCAAGCAACTGGATGCATAAAGTAGCAGATCCGGCATTGTGGCGTATCTTGGGAGAGGCCTATGTCCAGCGGTGGACTGCAACAGGCTGATGATGATGAAAAGGTTCAAACTCATACAGCCTCGTCTTATGTGATATTTTTGTTTCTTTTTTTTTACTATGTACTATGTCGTAGTAAAGCAGTGGCTACCTTACCAAGACTTTATCGAACAGTTTTGGCGGCAACGAAAAAACACTTGATTGGCATAGTTAATTCATTTCATTTGAGCCCTTTAATAGAATTATATTGGATAATATACCTCCATAATTATGCAATATAACACTAAGTATCACCAAAATAATGAATTAAAACAAGAGCACCTCATGACACTTTAAAGTTCCCGCCAAAACTCTCTATGAAAATGTTAAATAACTTATAACTTTTTTTGTGGCTTCCAAATAAAATAAATCTTTTTGATTGGGTTCAGGATAAGTATATTCTATCGTTCTAACATTTTTTCATTCCAAGACGCGCCAAATTGATATCAGGTAAAACGTTGTATGGAACTTGCCATCATTCTTTCTCATAAATAAAAATGAAACTCTTTCTCTAAGTCAATATGCCACACATCTATTTGAATGCGCTTATACTCAATGTGGAAATGTTTTGCATGCAAGTCAATGAATCATGTATCCCTTTCTTCCTCCAACTGCAAACAACCTTCTTCAACAGCCACAAATTCACTTATGGCCATTAAAAAATTTTGCTTTCTGCATTATATAACACAACAGTGACTTTGACTTGACAAGCAGGATGTAGGAGCCCTTGAAGCTAAAAAATATTTTATAAGAAATAAAATAGCAGATTTATGTTGTATGGTTAGACTAAGTACATCATATTCAAAAAGAATCGACACAGGCTGACTCTCATGTGTGAATAAAAAACGAGATATGACGTTAAGTGCTTTATATCCCTCGACCACTCAACTCCATGGTTATCAACCAGCATGAGAGGCACTTATCTTTAAACATGAGAACCATAATACTTAACGTTAAGATTTTGCTCAACAAAACTTTCCATCACTCAATTGTACTGTAAGATGCAAGTACAAACTAAACATGAGATTATTGAAAACGTTAGTTATGCATTTTCAGTGCTATTTATAGGTAGGAATTTATCGACAAAAGTAAGTACCTACAAACAAATTGAAATGAAGGAAATGAATAAAAAAATATCATAACAAGCCAACCTTTTCATAAAATCTAACAATTAAGTGAATTGGTTTAGATTTAATTTGCGTGTACAAAATATCAATATTTTGACAACCAGTATTGCCAGATGTTTGACGGTTGAAGTCGCCGAAAATTCATTATGAAGTAGCCTAAAGTCGCCTCATCGTATAAGGAGAGGTGAAGGAGCAAAAAAAAAAGGTCCCTAATTTCTAATTAAAACTGGTCCAACGCGGCGAAAATTCGAAATCGCCCACTCGTGTGCGGACGCGAAGAGCTAAAAAAAAAGGTCCCCACTGTAAAATTATTGTGTGTAAGTGATCCGAGTACATGTATGCTAAAAACTAAAAATATCCTCAAATTCGACAAAAACAAGGTATAAAACACGAATTTTCCGAGGTAACCTAAATTGGCGACTAATTACCATTCGCATGGCCTAAACGGCGACCGGTCGCCATTCGCAATTTTTGGTCGCCCCGACACTCTTCAAGATAGCCTAAATGGCGAAAAGTCGCCTAATCTGGCAGCACTGTTGATAACCTCTCACGCTTTACCATAGAGTAATTATAGAGTTTACCGCGTCTATCCGCACGACGCTGCGGAATGGGCGTCTGGCGTGCAGTGGGTACTTTGTCTACCAATTTGGTCACGCTAACGTTGAAGCGTTAGCGTTTGTCGTTTAGGCGTTAGCGTGTACGGATAACGCCACGCTTGGCTTTTGTCTAGGCCCCCTGAGCGTTGTTATCGTAAACCCAAGTGGAATGAATTGTGGAGCGTTTTCGGCGTTGAGGAAATAATACAAATGGCGCGCTAGAAAAAATAAAGCAATAGCTTTAATAGGTTAGGCTATCATTATTAAGTTTTAATGAGTTTTAAGTGTAAATTGTAATAATTATAAGTGAAGTTGGTTTATGTCGAAAAATAAATATATAATTCAATTTTTATATGTAATTTCAATGAAGTATTCAATTATTTTACATTCAAATAAATTCAAAATGTCTTTAGCGACAACACTAGGTTATTTGTAGATGCGTGCATGCAATAATACTGTCGAAAGTACTAGTTCATCCAGTTCAGATGAAGAATGGAATACAATTTTAGAAAATTATAATCGTGTAAATAGAAAACTTTGACTTTTTAATTCTGACAACTTTGCTATTTTTTCTCAACGCTCACTTCGATCCACCTCCAGAGATGGGTCGTTGTGGGCTTCTCGTGAGCGTGAGTGATGACGTCATTAATGACGTTTTCGCCGCGACCACAACGATCGTAGTCGCCATGTGGAACGGCCAAAAGAGTATTTTGGGCGTTGTGAACGCTTAGTGGAACGCACCATCATGGCTACGTTCCACTAAGCACTCACGACGATCACGCTCACGACCACGAGTTTTCCCGTTCCACTAAGTCCTGAGTAGGTCCTGAGCGTTGTTATCGTAAACCCAAGTGGAATGGATTATGGAGCGTTTTGGGCGTTGAGGAAATAATACAAATGGCGGGCTAGAAAAAATAAAGCAAAAGCTATAGGTTAGACTACCTTTCGTAAGTTTTAAGTGTAAATTTTAATAATTATAAGTGAAGTTGGTTTGTGTCGAAAAATAAATACACAATTCAATTTTTATATGTAATTTCAATGAAGTATTTAATTATTTTACATTCAAATAGATTCAAAAGGTCTTTAGCGACAACACTAGGTTATTTGATGATGCGTGCATGCAATAATGCTGTCGAAATTACTAGTTCATCCAGTTCAGATGAAGAATGGAATACAATTTTAGAAAATTATAATTGTGAAAATAGAAAACTTCGACTTTTTAGTTCTGACAACTTTGCTATTTTTTTCAACGCTCACTTCGACCCACCTCCAGAGATGGGTCGTTGTGGGCTTCTCGTGAGCGTGAGTGATGACGTCATTAATGACGTTTTCGCCGCGACCACAACGATCGTAGTCGCCATGTGGAACGGTCAAAAGAGTATTTTGGGCGTTGTGAACGCTTAGTGGAACGCACCCTGAGTAGTCTGTGCAGTGCACACACTAGGTGACAGTCAGTGTTGCCAACTTAACGGATTTCCCGACATTTGTAACGGATTTGGATACGTATGAAACGGGAAAAAATCCATCTAACGGCTGACGGGATTTTTAACGAGATAGAAATTTCATTTTTATTTGAAGGGGGCGGTGTACATGTGAAAGGAGGTGTTCATGGGGCGGAAAGAACACACGCTTGCACCCCCCTCCCCATGCGAAAAACTATGGCTACACCCGTGTCAATTGTTTATCTAGCGAATTTTTGGAGGAAAAATACAACTAACTTGACGGATTTTTTAAAATCTTGTTGGCAACACTGGTGACAGTTGACACAACAAGCTCTGACATTTCTGACAACTAGACAGTAGACCAAGAATTTTATACCCATAATAGTATAAACTTCTTGCAGTAGACTCTTTCCGTAGTATTATAATGCTCTTTGGTAGACTCCAAAGTAGTTCAAACTCAAATCAAACTAATAATTTGCAAATTGATGGACAATAAGCAATTTTCACTCAATAGCATTACATATTTTCGGTCACTTTGATACCAAGTTTTACTTTGAATAGTGGAAATATGTCATTTTTCTTGTTAGACAATAACAGGTTACTCCTAGTGTGTTATAGTTGGAAAACGCCCAAGTAACAACAAAAATGGATGAAAACATTGATAGCAATGTTGCTGTTTTGGCAATACTGGAAAACCAATGTGAGTAAATAAACATATAGGTGATAACTTTACACAAAAATATTTTATTAATAAAGTCATTTTCAGCAACAGCTTATAAACCCACAATGGGAATAGCAACATACAATCATGTCCATACTGTAAATCAAGAAGAAATAGATGTTAATGAAAATAATAAACAAAGTATGTATAATTAGACTATTAGTTTTCTTATTTATCCCATAAGTTTTAAATCTCAACTAACCACTTCTATTACAGACATTATTTGGACAAAAAATGCTACTTTGATGCTTCTAAGCTTATATGAAACTAAAATACACATGTTGGACAATCCTAAAAAGAAATCTAAAATGTGGCTGTCAATAGCTGAGGAGTTGAAATCCCTGAATATAGAGGTATTTAAAAATAGCTAAAAATGTGACATCAATGCAATAATAAAATACTTTAATATATAAATAAAATTACAGGTAACTCCAGATCAAGTAAGATGGAAAATAAATGCCCTAACAAAAAAATATAAAGATTGTATAGACAATGGACAGGGAGCAATGTCCTTTAAATACTTCAATGAAATGCATCAAATACTGGGTAGGTATAATGACAATGGAGGAAACTATAGACTAGCTTCAGGAGTTATCCAAAACCAAGATGATTTAGATAGAGATAAAAACAAAAGGAATATACCTTATAAAACATCAACACCATTTAGAAAATTAAGAGCGGAAAGGAGAGCAAAAGTTGAATTAGACAAACAATGGATAGATTATATAAGAAGACAAGAAGAGCAGAAACAAATAAGAGATGAGAGATATGAGAGAAGTTTAAGACTAAGAGAAGAGGAATTACAATTAAGGAAAAAGGAACTAGAAATTAAGCAATCACTAGCACTTAAAAAGTTGCAATTGAAAGAAAAGAAACAAGAAGAAATGTTGAAAATAGAGAGAGAAAAATGTGTATTATTAAGAAAGTTAATAGAAGATCAGGATCGGATGAGGCAATGAATCTGAAGTCATGATTATTTTGTTGAACAAATAGATCTCTTCATAGGCTGGACCATACAGTACATTAATTTTTAAATTTGAGTTTTATTCTTATATTTCCTTAAACAATTTATTCATAACTTATAAAATTACAATGTTTATTTAACATCATAAAATGTCAATATGTCAATATTACATATTACAATTGAAATTATAGGATTCCTCAAATATGTAAAATTATTGTTTTGACATCCTGCATTCAATATTGAGCTATCAATTGGCATATCAGTCACATACCATACATTATTAAACATAGGATTCACATTTTATTTGCCTAAGCATTGTCTCCATCCATCCATAATCCATCCATTTACAGGCACTTCCACATTTCAGTGTGTTCATTTTGTCTTAATATACAATAAGGTCATATTATTTATGGGTCAAAAAGCTATCTTGTGAGAAAGTAGTTTGTTTCTTTAGAAACAATTTTATTTTTTAGATTTCTTCCAAATGATCATGCTCATTTAGACAGTAATTATGCAATATACATGCAGCCACAACAGTGTCTGTTATAAAATGTATATTCCGATAAACTGTAAACAATTTAATTCTTCTAAACCTCCCCTTTAGTATGGTGAAAGCCTTGTCACTCATTTTTCTAGTTGATATGTGTAAAGAATTGAATTCTCTTTGTTGTAGTGTTAATCTTTTGTTCTCTCTGAAAGGTGGCACAAGCCATGGTAAAGATGGATAGCCTGAATGGCCTACTAAAAAAGTATTGTGAGGAAATAGTGCATTTCTGTTTTGTATGACAGTGTTGTACAGTGGTGACTTTTTTAGCACTCGGGAGCAGTTTGAAGAGCCTGGTTCTCCACAAAATATATTTGTAAAGCGTAAGTTTGCATCCACTGTAGCTTGCAGGATAATTGAAAAATATCCTTTTGGGTTACAGTACTCTCTTGCATTTTTTGGTTTTTCTATTTTCACATGAGTGCAATCAATCACTCCTAACATATTTGAAATACCTGTTTTAGAGTGAAACATGTCACATATGCATTGGATTTCATTAATGTCTTGAGGCCATTTCACTGCTTCATTTAATTTAGTCAGAATCCAAGCTACAACTCTTCTTATTACACGAAATGTTGATGATATTGATATGTCAAAACGAGTGGCGATTGGAGTAAGTGGCTCCGTGTTAGCAATAAACGATAAGAATATATAAAAACATAATTTCGGTTCTAGAGGTTTTAGACCAAACTTGTGCGATGCGATGAAACCTGACTTCTCCAATTCATCTGAAAAAGGAAAATATAAACACTCTATTCATAAATGAACAAAAAATGTAATATGTAAAGTAAATTACATAGTTACCAATAAGCCGGTATGCAGTTTTTCTAGATAGTCTCAAGCGATTTTTAAACTCTGAATCTGTCCAAGAATCTATAATGTGTAAGTAATCATCAACCCGCGTTCGTCTCAATCTTATTAGGTATTGCATAAGAGGAAAAAACAATCTATCTTCATCTTCGTCTTCATTTTCTTCGTCTGATGATTCCAATTTGGCCGTACACACATCGCTCCAAGTACTCGTATCGCTATCATCGCTACTGATAGCGACTGTTTCAGTTAGGCAAAGAATTGCTTTACCATTATCCATTGTTTACTAATTTGGTACACATCGTTGTTAAATAATAATTTTTTTATTCATGTCTTATTCACGAAAATAATTATAAACGATTACAAAAAATAAAAAAGCTTGTTCTACTGTCCTTTTTCCTAGACGTCAAATAATCATGCATTATTTTAAGACATGGAGCACATTAGATGCAGTTCAGCAAGCTGACATTATCGTTAGTTGGAATGACAAATCGAAATTCAGAACGAAGAGTGAATGAAGAACAATTATTGTGATTGTTAATGTTTTTAATCTGTGTATGTTGTTTTTTTTGTATGTTTTGTTAACAGATTACATCTGTATAACGCTTGCCGCACACGTTTGGTTTCCTGATTAGGTATCCTGATGAGGAATTCAGATTCGGAAACCTGAATGCTCCGCTTACATAGAAAATGTTCAACTTCGCGCACACGTTCCTGAATATGAATTCCTGATCAGGTAACCTAATTAGGAAACCGAACGTGTGCGGCAAGCGTAAATACCACTGAACAGAGTTTTTTTTACTCTTAGCTCGGCAAAGGGACTTCACTGCACCTGATGTTAAGTGACGTGAACTCCAAAAAAAATGTCAACCGTCAAGGGATAAGATTATCCCTTAACGGTCCGGTTGGCAGGATTATGTGGGCCTGCTAATTGCTTCTTCAGGCTCCGCTTGAAGGACCCCATGTTCTAAGACGGAGGAAACATGTGTGCCAGCAAACTGTTCCACAGCTCAATGGTACAGCAAAGGTAGGAATTTCCGAACCTTTTGGTACGAGTCGGGATGAAGGAGACCACAAAGCTATGGTTCCGTAAGCCAGCACGCGTGGTTCTGTTGAGGAAAAGTGAGGATGGGATAAGGTTAAACATTTCTTCAGAACACTCCCCATGATACAGACGATTGAATATACTGAGTGAGGCTTTATCTCGACTCAACTATAGTGGTTCCAGGTTTTTGGTTACATCTGTATCATTTGTATGCTGTACGTCAAGATGAACCGTGCCTAAGGCCTTTTATAATGCTCTTGGGGAGTTTTGGGCAGAGGCAATTTTGGGACATCTCACGTCAGTAATCACTAATCAGTAATTAATACTCTTTGGATCGAGGGTTTCGGCGGGAACGTGGAAGTGTCATAAAGTGCTCTTGTTTTAATTCAATATTTTGGTGATACTTGGTGTTATATTGCATAATTATGGTGGTATATTATCCATTATAGTTCTATTAAAGTGCTCAAATGAAGTGAATTGAAATAACTGCCAATCAAGTGTTTTTTCATTGCCGCCAAAACTTCTCGATAAAGTCTTGGTAAGGTAGCCACCTGGTAGCCACTGCTTTACTACGACATAGTACGTAGGGAAAAAAAACAACCAAATACCACTTAAAACGAGGCTGTATGGGCTTAAACCCTTTGCCTTCCCTATAAGGGAATTTATTAAAAAAATGTCTGGTTGACGGTTCTTTTTTTTTTTTTTTTTTTTATTTAATTATTACGGCTCTGGATACTAGTCCATTGAGCCCGTCTTTCATATATTTTCATCCTCAGTCCTAACTCCTAACTAATATGTCGAAGTAAAGCAGTGGCTACCTTACCAAGACTTTATCAAGGAGTTTTGGCGGCAACGAAAAAACACTTGATTGGCACAGTTATTTCAATTCACTTCATTTGAGCACTTTAATAGAACTATATTGGATAATATACCACCATAATTATGCAATATAACACTAACGCCCGAATACTCAAACGCTACTCAACCAACCAAGTTATCTGAGGCCTACTTAATTTTAGCCGGCTTCTTATTTTAAATGGCATTCTCAAACGCACTTTAAAAGATTTGATGGAAAACTCAGCCGAGGAGCAGTCATTTTGCTACAGATTATAAAAAGTATGTTTTCGATTACAATTTAATAAATTTGATATTTATGTGTCGTTTCACGCAGTATAATTTTTAAGATGTTAAATATAAATAAATCGAATAACACAATACGCAGTTTGAAAATGATTTACAATGTTATAATATGTCTATTATATTTAATTTTCGTGTGTATTTTATGTACTATGTGCAGATGCTACATAGTAAAAATGGTAAGTACTTTTAAAAACCATCCTAGGTTTTTAATATGTAGGAATGGCATATTCATTATTAGAAATAGTTTATTAATTATTATATTCTTAACAGTGATGTGATGAGCTTATATTGGCATTATATTGCCACTTGGCAGTATGTCAGGGTTGACATTAGCCGCTTTAGAAAAAAAATAAACAAGTCAACAACAATAATATTTATAATTCTTATTTCAGTTTTATCATCGGAAGTAGGCATATTTACAAACATTTACAAAATATGCTAACTCAACTGCCATACTACGCACAATACGATGTACTACCGTTGGTTGTTTCCCGTGAAAAATAACCCCGATGACCTTGGGCTATCGGTTGGATTGTTTGGTTTCTTTTTGTGTTCGGCTGGATAAAATCCCGATTTTAAAGAACATAAATGAAGAATGTTTCCTTGCTGAGTCGGAATCTTCTTTTACGATAAGTTAAGATATGGTATATTTATTTGTCAAACATTAACATAAAATTATCATTGTTGTATTCTTCGAAAGCGTTTAATTTCTCTCGATTTCTTCCTTTGACACCATACTCCTCTTCAGACAATAATGATAATGAAGAAAAAAACGATTTATTAAATCCAAAGAGAATATAATAAGTAGTTATTACGCAATAAAATTATTAAAGATTTGAACGTAAATATTTGAGACTAGTCTGAAGCACTCTCAAATTGATCTCGATTAACAGCCATATTTGGAGGCCTTACATAGCTGTCAAACTTTAAGCAGTGTTTGTGAATACCGTTTGAATCAATAAGCGGCCCTTAAACTGAGTCGCCTTAAATTTAAGGTTAGGAGATAAGTGACGTTTCAGTATACCAATTTCACCAATAACGAATGCTTAAATCCGTAAGGCCATCTCAAATATTTAAGTAGCGTTTGAGTATTCGGGCGTAAGTATCACCAAAATAATGAATTAAAACAAGAGCACCTCATGACACTTCCACATTCCCGCCAAAAACTCCTTTGACGGTTCTAATTTTCAGTGGTGCCAGATTAGGCGACTTTTCGCCATTTCGGCTATCTCGAAGTGTGTCGGGGCGACCAAAAATTGCGAACGGCGCGGCGACCGGTCGCCGTTTAGGCTCTGCGAATGGAGATCAGTCAATAATTTAGGCTACCTCAGAAAGTTCGTCGAATTTGAGGATATTTTTAACTTTGACAGTACTAAATACGTACTACAGATCACATTACACAGGATAATTGGAAAATAGGGGAGGTTTTTGGCTAGTTAGAGCAGCATTAATTTGAAATTAAAGACCTTTCTTTTGCTCCTTTGCCTCTCCATATGCCATGCGGCGACTTAAGGCTACTTCACGAAGAATTTTGGCCTTTGGGCGACTTCAACCATCGTACATCTGGCAACACTGCTAATTTTCGCAATGGTTTACTCATAGATTGGTTTACTTCGCCTTCTATCGTACGTAATTCTATACGTAATTTTCTTATATTTATTTCCGTAATCCGTCTAATTGTCAGCGAAACATTGAGAAAAAACTACTCCATTTATTCTGTCGTTTCTAATTTATCGTAATGGACGTATGTGACAACGACGAGGCTTATGCTAATGTAATGTTGCACGATAGTAAGTATTGCTGTTGTTACGGTAAATAATCATATTCACTGCTACAAGTAACTCCGAAAATTGTTATTTCCAGCTGACCATGGACACTTGGGTTCATCATGCAACAACACAATGCAGAGTGATTCTTCTGTGAATACAGACACTAAATCCAGCACACAAGAGGGCTCTGAGAAGCATTCTAATAGTGTGTTTCTACTTCAAAATACGCTTTTTGAGAATAATGATTTACGGTAGACATTTAGTAGAATTTTTCAGTGTACTAGCAAATTTTGATAGTTGAATTAGAGTCATCAGTCACAACCCAGGAGAGCTAAAAGTGATTCCATCAATGAGGCATTTGGTGGAACGTTTTCATATTTAAGTTCAAACCATCAGATAACCCAGAGTAACAACAAGAATGTTATTCATTTTACAGGTGCTATATGGACGACAAACGCCACTTCTACATTGTTAAAATTATATGAATCTAAATTGGCAATGTTGGAGACACCAAAAAAGAAAACCAGGATATGGATAGCAATATCTGAAAATTTAAAAGACTACAAAATTGATGTAAATATAAGTTTTCTTTTTCATATTAAAAGTCCTGTAGTACATGCATCAACTTTAAGGGGGAAAGTCCTAGAGAAGGAGCCGAGGTGCTTAGCGAGGCACCAAAGCCAATAAAGGCTAAGTGCCAGTGCATATCATTAACATTCATTCATCTATATCTTTTACTTAATGTTGAATTAATGTTTATTATTATTGTTATTTAATACTGATTTATCTTGATTGAAATTATAGATGACACCTGATCAAATCAGATGGAAAATAAATGCACTTACAAAAAAATATAAGCAGTGCATTGATAATGGTCAGCATGAAAAGTTTAGATATTTTAAAGAAATGGATGACATTTATGCACAATACAATGTTGATTGTGACTCGTACACAATCACTGAGCTATTACACAAGAAAAAGGATTGTAGTAAAGTACAGCCTTGTAATGAGGAATTGAAACCATGTGGAGAGAGTAAAGCCATGATTGAGCTACGGAAGATCAGATTGGCAAACAGAATAGAATCAGATAGAAATCAAGGAAAAATACAATTGGAAAAACAATGGTTGGAATATTTAAAAAGAAAAGAAGAGCAAAATCAATGGAGGGATGAGATGTATGAAAGACATTTAAAACTTCGGGAAGAAGAATTAGAGTTGAAAAAAAGAGAGATGGAATTAAAAGAGTCCTTAGAATACAAAAAGCTAGAGTTAATGGAAAAAGAACAGGAAGATTTATTACAAATAGAGAGGGAAAAATGTGAGTTATTGAAAAAACTATTTAATGTCTAGTATAAATGATAGAAAACTACACAACTATCTATTGTTACCGACTTATTATTTTATATATCCCTGTCCCGTACTAATGCATATTTATTATAGCAAGCATAATAAATTGTTAAAACTAGTATCTAGTCTCAACGTAACATCTTTTTAACCGACTTCAAAAAAGAGGTTCTACATTCGACCTGTATGTATGTGTGTATGTAAGTTTGTATGGACGCGGTTTTCTCAAAAACAAATGATCCTGTTTGGATGGGGTTTTCGTTATTAAAGTATAAGTATATTTTTCAGGGAAGGTTAAGTATATATTAAGATCTGATGAACGTCTTCAGAGATAGACAATGGATCTCTTCAATAAATAACAGCAGGTGTCTCGCGCATACTACAATCGTATAGTTATGATGTATTGTTTATACCATTCTATAATTAAGTAACAAAAAATCAATAAGTAAAAACTTTAACAAAAATAAAACCAACTTTAAAACCATTACAAACCAAAAATTAAGTTCACTTTATATGCGTAATATTTGGTGTTAATGCCTAAGCCCTAATTTAAAATGAAATTTGAACATTGTTTCCGTGTATTTGCTCAGCTTAGGTGGCAATTTAAATTAGGCATCGACTCCAAATATATGTATATAAAGTAAAATTATTTTTTGGATTGTAGTGGTTTACCTTTTAAATCCGTATGGTCACAAATATGTTTTCAGTTAATATATTACTTTTCGACAAAGCTATACATATTATATTATGTTTTTAACATAAATTAAAAAAATAATCAAGTAAAAAGCAACGGAGTCACAAAACTGAATAAATAACAATCATTTTGTGATAATCGCTGAAATTAAGCCAATTTTCTTTGATTTATCAATTAAATACAAGTATTTCTAGTCTAAATAAGTTAAAATAAATTAAAAAAGCTTATTAATATCATACTTTTCTTTAAAAAAAAAATTAATTCTTGTCATACACCGGAACTAATCTCGCCACAAATTCCGTTTTGTATCGATATTATCTGGAAAATGCCTCTAATTCTGCATTCCTTTTTATATTTCTCTATAATAAACAATATATCCCATTATATCGTGGCCAAAATTGTAAAAAAAAAAAACATTTAAAAAAAGTTGAATTTTATAGCAGGGTACACTTAATTTTGAAATTGCCCAACTATTTTTTTTCAGTATTTTATTTTAGCACAATACATCGGGAGATATGATAGTAATATCGGAAGACTACAGACTACATCGGTAGATCTTCCGATAAATCGGGAGCTTTTGCGACACTGCACATTAACAGCCCCAGACAGCGGTACCAAAACAGAACATGGCCGGTCTGTGACATCTGTCGTAATTAGTTGTTCCACATATTGCCACGGGACTTCTTTCGTGGGACAGACTTTAGGCTTAGCCTATTTTTTTTTTTATCATGATTGCGGACAACTTAGGCGCGCATTAGACAGTAGGTTTTGCTGTCCGTTTTACCACAGTCACGTCCGGTAGTGACGAATAACCTATCGTCTAATGTGGTGATTGACGGTTGAGTGCCGAGTATCTGAATTTTTTGATATGCGCGTCGCGCAACCATCAATCATGACTTTTGCGCGATCGTCTAATGGCATTTCATCCCGCAAACGTCAGTCAGCGCGCGGACAGCGGCGGAGTGGGACATATTGTGTTAAGCTCAGAGGAAATACCACTAGAGAGATTGACAACTGTACTGTACAGCGTTGAAGTGAGATACACCGATACGAATGCTTTATGCAAAGTGAGATGCAAGATCATATCTTCTGTTTCATGTGACGTGCCGGGTTTTTGTTGTTTGGCGAAAAAAATTTTCGCCAAACGAAGCGACGCCATTATTGAGTGAAGTGTCAGTTGGTGTTATTTCTCCAAAATAATTCATTATTTCAAGAAAAATTCGAAATACAGACTTAATTTCATAAAATTTTCGTGCTGTATTCGTGATTTACTATGGGAGGATGCAGTATTGTGGGCTGTGATAGCCGTACTGAAAGTAAAAACATAGAAGTCACATTTCACTCGTAAGTAGACTTAATTTCAATTGATTGAGTACTTAGAAATCAATAGCCTTGTTAACTATACAAACTCATTTCTTTATAACTCTATATTAACATAAATTGCCGGCGAAAACATGATTTTTTATTTCCTTATAGGTTATAACCGAATTTTGTTAAGTTGCCAGACATTCGCAAACTTTTACCCTTCCATGCTTTTAAACAAAACATTTTATAATGAATTAGGTCGTTTATGTATTTGGAATAATTACAGTTTCCCCAAAGACCACAAAACAAAAAATGTATGGATTGCTGCTACTGGTCGACAGAATACCTGGCTTCCATCAAAGTATTCAAAAATTTGTTCTATGCATTTTGATAGCAGTGCAATCAATGTTGTTAATAAAAATAAACGATTGAAACGAGGTGCTGTTCCAGTCTTACACATACATGTAAGTACATAATACTATGATGATTGATATCAAATACAATTTGATTATTAAGTACAGAAAGAGGGTAAAATACATGTGGTAATTAAATATTAACATATGCCAGTACATTCTACCGGGATAAGTGCTAGGTAGGATATTGTAACAATGTATTATAACCCACATGGCAGCGTAGTTTAAGAACTTAGCAATTAATGCTTTTTTATTGCTTTTGTCTTAGTTCTTGGATTTATGTTTTTTATTTTTTGTGGCAATAATTACTCTTAAAAGCATAGTATGAGTATGTATGTTAATCTATATATATTTATTTTAGTTGTAGATACCTTCAAAAGGTAAACATATGCCTTTACACTTAATTGCTTTGTAGTAGAAATGTTTCATTCCATTAAGCATCAACCGCCGCTATAGAACTATAAATATAGTCCTGATAATAGGTTATATATTATTGTTCAAAAGAAAACTTCCAACGTAATTTTATTTGTGTTTTTATTTGCATAATTACCTTTATTTTACATACAAATTAATAATGTAAATTCTTTGTCATATTTTGGGGAAGATGAATTATGTGGTCACACCGAAAAATATTATATTTGTCTGTGTGGTTGCATCGTGAATCTCTAGTGGTATTTCCTCTGAGGTGTTGAGTCGCAGAGGCGCTGGCGCACCCGCGCGGCCAATTACCTTCTCCGAACTAACATTATGCTTTATGCTACAGTCGCAGAAAAAAAATAATTAAGTTTTGAAACAATCCCTGAGTTGTGGTATACCACGAATCTTAGTCTATTCTATAATTATATTATATATTAATGTTATAAAGAGGAAAGACTTGTTTTATTTTGTAATTTTTTAACTAATAGGAAGATACATTACTCCTCAGTACTAAAGGCTACTTTTCTTTATTATCTTATTAGATAATTTTATCCAAAAAGATAATAAAAAAAATTGTTATACTTTTGTATCTCGCATTTCAGACTAAATTTATCTATAGGTACTAATATAATAATTGCGAAAACTTTGATGCTTTTTTTCTCAATCACACCACAACGGCTAAACATCCAGATCGAATGAAATTTGGCACAAAGATAGATTATAGTATAGAATAACACATAGGCTACCTTTATCCCTGGAAAATATATATGTAGGATAAATTTTATGAACGGAACGTATTGTGTGCGTGAAACGGAGTGCATAATGAGTGAGAGAGAAAGAGGAAGTTTGAATGTTTAAATAAGGAAGAGAAGGTCGAGAGGAATATTGTTTTGAAACAAAAAAGAGAGTTGTCGTATGATATTATAAGTAGTACGACGTGAGCTGTAAGACGATAAAGACTAAAAATATACCAAGTTTAAAGAAAACCATTTTCTTATTTTGCAATATCCCACATATATAACTTTTATTCCGGACAAAAAAAATCAAACGGGCGCGGCGTGGCCGCTAATAAAAGGTGGGTAAAACAAAAGTATGGCTATAAAACTATCTTTTTCAGTCAATATTTTACCCAACGCCTTCTTGTTACACGTTTTTAATCTCAATTCCCTTTTATTTTACAAGTATTCATACTAAAACAAGTGAAAACGTGTGTTCTCCGCAAAATCTTGCGTATGACTGAAGGCAGTGGTCTCGTACGACAGAATGAGAAATCGGTAGATTTGCCAAGAAAAATCGATATATTTGGAGCAAAAATCGGTATATGCAAAAAAAACAAGCAATATTCAATGAAAACCCCATTAATTTTAAACTCTAGGGACTATTATTGTACCAATAGAAGGTAATTTCAACAAACGAGAGGCACGCATACCCCCCCCCCCCGTCATTAAAGTAAAAATGTTGATAAATTTTTGCCGCCCCTTTAAAAAAACTGCCCCCCGCCGCCCCAAACAGAAATAAAATATGAAAGAAAAGGGGGATTTTAGTATCGAATCGCTGAAAATCTTCTAGCTTTCCAAAAAATCATTGAAAAATCGTCATTTCGGTAGGACATGCCAAAAATCGGTAGAAATACCGAAAAATCGGTAGGTTCGAGACCACTGACTGAAGGTGATTTTGAGTGATTGTGTAATGTCGTCTTGTTTTCATTACTCTTAAGCGCACATTACACGCTCACACAACCGGCATTCAATTCCATAACTCATGAGTGACGCGTGAATAATGAAAACAAAACGACACTACACAATCACTCAAAATCACCTTCAGTCATACGCGGAGAACACACGTTTTCACTCGTTGTGATATGAATACTTGTAAAATAATTGGGAATTGAGATTAAAAACGTGTAGCAAGAAGGCGTTGGGTAAAATATTGATTGAAAAAGATAGTTTTATAGCCATACTTTTGTTTTACACACCTTTTATTAGCGGCCACGCCCGTTTGCTTATTTTTATTCGGAATAAAAGTTATATATATTTTCCAGGGATAAAGGTAGCCTATGTGTTATTCTATACTATAATCTATCTTTGTGCCAAATTTCATTCGATCTGTATGTTTAGCCGTTCTGGTGTGATTGAGAAAAAAAAGCATCAAAGTTTTCGCAATTATTATATTAGTACCTATAGATAAATTTAGTCTGAAATACGAGATACCAAAGTATGACAACAATTTTTTTTAGTATCTTATTGGATAAAATTATCTAACAAGATAATAAAGAGAAAGTACCCTACAGTACTGAGTAGTAATGTATCTTCCTATTCTTAGTGAAAGAATTTACAAAATGAAACAATACTTTCCTCTTTATAACATTAGTATAGACTAACTATTAAAGATTCGTGGTATACCACAACTCAGGGATTGTTTCAAAACTTAAAATAATTTTTTTCTGCGACTGTCGAAGTAGGTAACTGGCCGCGTGGGTGCGCCAGCGCCTCTCCGACTAAACACAATATATATTCCACACCACCGCTGTCCGCGCGCTGACTGACGTTTGCGGGACGAAATGCCATTAGACGATCGCGCAAAAGTCATGACTGATGGTTGCGCGACGCGCATTTCAAAAAATTCAGATATTCGTCACTCAACCGTCAATCACTACATTAGACGATAGGTTATTCGTCACTCACGGACGTGACTCTGGTAAAACGGACAGCAAAACCTACTGTCTAATGCGCGCAATACGTCAATTATGAGTTATGGAATTGAATGCCGGTTGTGTGAGCGTGTAATGTGCGCTTTAGATGTGAGTCGGAGGAAGCCCGCAGCCGTCCCTAATGCGCCGAAGATGGCCACCACGGAGTTTTGGTTATTTTTTTTTGTCCCTGACATTACTCTTTCTAGCCTGACGAGGGTTGGCTTATGAAAGAACACCGGTCTTTTGGGTGAGTGCAGAAGGCGCTCGCTACCCTTGATTTGGTTGGTATGCCGTGCGTTGTCTATAGGTTAGGGACTCGCCCCGGCGCGGCGGTTGCCCGACGTTTTCCATCTCTCTGGGCGGCTCAACGTCGGGTCGTAATGTATGGTGAACCCAACATAACCGCTCAATCGTTCCCCTTCAACACTGGGCGGTAGTAATAAGTCACTTTCTCCGCATAAAAAAAAGGCTATTTTTATCCCGGTAATAATAATAGACATACATGGACAAAGTCCGTAACACGGAAATTCGGAGACGAACCGGACTTACAGACATTGGTACAATTATAGCTCGACGGAAGTGGAAGTGGGCGGGCCACATAAGCCGCAGAAATGATGGCAGATGGTCTCAGGTAATACTTGAATGGAGACCAAGAACTGGTTATAGAAACCGGGGCAGACCTTTGACGAGGTGGACCGACGACCTGTTCCACGTGGCGGGAAGAAGTTGGATGAGGTCTGCCCAAAACAGAACAACTTGGCGTGCATTAGAAGAGGCCTACACTCAGCATTGGGTGGATATATAGGCAAAAGAAGAAGAAGAATAATAATAATAGTAATACTTTCCACGCGGGTGGACCTGCGAGCAAAAGCTAATAATTGAATAATATACAATTGGAACTAAAAAAGTGAATAATTTATAGAAGCACCACTTTTCGGAGGTTATCATATAATTTTTATTCCAATTAGACCCAACGTCCAACACAATTACCTGTCTACATCCTACATAGGTACAGGTTATATTTTGCATGACTGTTTTGTCATCAGTGAATCTACCTAGAATACCAATCCTTGAGTCGCTTTATGTTGTCTTTACGAAATGATTATGTCAAAGAGCATTATAATACTACGGAAATAGAGAACCCACTCATTCCTTTTTTATGCCAATCGTCAATTGTCAAATTACGGCACGTATAAACGTCTGTGTAATAGATGCCACTGGTGATATTTTATCGCTAAAAAAATCCTGCAGGTGGCTCTATAATATCGCACGTCCAGATCAATACTGAATTATCTCGAAAAAATCTGTGAATCGAGTTTTTGTTTTGTGTAAATCGGCAAATAATTTACCGATTTACACAAAACAAAAACACGATTCACAGATTTTTTCGAGATAATTCAGTATTGATCTAGGCGTGCGATGTATTGTGTAATATTTTAGTTTGTAGAGATTGTTAATATACTGCAACATAAGGGTTCTAAAAGTACATAAAAAGACGGTAAGCTTAATTTCTAGAACATTGTTTCACAAATATTTCAATATCTGTCGTTGCAACGTAATCTTTTAGACCCTTATTTAACAGTATATAACAATCACCTATCACTTACTATTGATATCTGATTATAATAATTATAGGGTGGCTAATTAGTAAAACCTTAATAATCAGAATATGGATTTATTACAATAAGATTTAAGTAGGTACGTAAAGTAATAAATATTGTACAAAACTTATCACAATAACTATATCTAATATTATAAAATTACATTTTAAAATTAAAAATATTTTCGTGTTGACTATTAAAGATTAACAATTTGGTCTCATAATGTAATTATGCAGCTATAAATATTGTATCAACATAACATTGAATAGCTTGTTACTAGCTATAATAATCTCTACTAATATTATCAAGAGGAAAGATTTGTATTATTGCATGAGTTTAACGAATAAACTCAAAACCTACTGGACCGATTTTAACAGTTCTTTCACCAATATAAAGCTATATTACATTACATTAGGTATCAGCGAGTAACATGAAGTACTTTTTATCCCGGAAATACTTATTCAACCGGGCGGAGCCGCGAGCAATAATTATATAAAGTAATAAGTAGTAAGTAATATAAATATGCAATTTCTCTCATGGATAATCGTGTTTAATTTTATTTTTTTGCCAGATTAACCTGCTTACATAAATATTACATTAAAATTTAAGCTAAAATTAAATCTGATTAATAATAACTAACACATTCCATCTATTTAAAACAAACCGATCTCGATAATTAATCTACAATTAATTATCAAGTGAGAACGTTAAAATAATTGCACTATCTTTTGATCTATTAGATATAAGTATGAACATTATTAAACACTGCAAAAAATTCGCTGAAACTAACGGATTTGGAACACTTTTGTTATACTAAATCTAATTGTAATATACATTTTGATGAGGAGCAAATTTTTATGATTCAGGATACCTCCAAATGGTGGGAATAAGAATAATAAATTCATATTTACTTGTATTGCAACGAAACTATTATTTCATTTATCAGGGTGTTTCACTGTCACCGATTATCACAAATGGATGAACCGTTGTTTACAATAAAAATAGCATATTCCAAAAATATCTAATATCGGCATCTCAAATTCTGCATAATTATTTTAATCGTAATAATATGTAATAAATATAAGGTTGAATTTGTTAGAGCGTCACTGAAATACTAAATATATTCATCATTAATGCGTCGAGAGTTTAATAGTTGCCTATATTAAAACTAAATTACATAGTACAGTTAACGGCATTTTCCCTTTTCAGGGGTAGGCCGAGGTGTATCACATCCACATTTCGCCATCTATATTAGGTCCCATGTGATAGGGCGCGGATCTATTGCCATTTACAGGACACATTTCCGGACTCCCGGACTGATACCGAGTACAAAAACCCAATACCACTTTATTAGACCTGGGAATCGAACCCGTGACCTCAGCACTGCAGTCGTTCCGAAATACAACTACGCCACCGAGGCAGCCACAAAAACAAAACAACTAACCATAGTAATTCAACTAAATTAATAGAAAATAAGAACAACTCTTTGGAAAGTGGTTATTAGATACGACGTTATAATATAATATATGCAGAGTCATATAAAAAATATTTAAGAGATGTGTGAGTAGTTTGTGCATAAAAAAGAACTTAACTTCTATTAAATATTGCCTCACGATGTAGTATTCCATAAGAAACTACAAAAAACACAACAAATCGAGTACCTACAATACATGCTTGCATAATATTACAAATTGAAAAATAAACGAAGTATAGACGATTTTTAAAGGCCATAAAAATTATATTTGTCTTTATTGACTGAAAAAGTCTTTAAAATGCTATATCCTCCTATTCAAATTATACTAATTGCCTATTGATATGAAGAACGATATTTTGCGTAGGTAAATCCAATTAATCCATGAAACAAACCACGTTACCTTTAAGTTTTTGACTTAATGAAAAATATATTTAGATCGATTTCACAGTCCCATTGTATTCACAGAAAAAGGAACTACAAAGATTAACAAAAAACAAAAACACATTCTAATGTGCGCTGATTTATAATAATTTGATGTAAAAAATATTTAATGCATCTAACAATTAATTTAACAATAAATTATAAGACAAGATTATAAATCATAATGTTAAGAACTGCTTTAAACAGGTCTATGAAGCTATGGATTAAACATAAAAAAGCACAATAGGCATGTGTTACCACTAGTCGTCAATCAAAGTGTATAACAGAGTAGTTTGTAATCTAAAGTAAATATTCACAGAACAAAAGTAGCATTCGAACAATGATCGTATTAAAAGCTTAATAATTTCGGCATTATATACATAATATTACCTTTTTAACTAATTGCATTGATGAAATAATTTAAATACAGTTCGAATTCCAACAGACAATAAATACGAAATTAATTATATTAAATCAAACCAAAAAGATAAAGCGCAGGTAAGTTATATAAAAAAGGCGCTTGCAATATAAATATAAAAAAATAATTACAGGGTATTAAATAAAAAACAAACCAACTGAAAAATGGTAATAGCGAATCGGATCAAAATCATCCATTTCAATTTTTTTTTGTGGAGTTATGTTGAAAGTCCTCTTTAGGTATCACTAAATTAAGTTATTGCAACGAATCTATTGGGTCTACAGTAATCATACTTTTAAGACCTTTATACTATAAGTACCTATATTAGAATAAGATATTCTGCTACAAGCCTAACATGATTTGGATGGTTAATTTTCATGATTACAGGTAGTGTCTTCAAAACACAGGTTATACAAAAAATCTGTGATTTTAGAAGTTATACTTCTTTAGGCGCGTTATGAAAAAATGATGAGAGTAAATTTTAAGATGCGCGCGCATCATGTAATACATTTAGACTAATAGTAACACAAAAGTCACAGGTTGGGCGCGCGCATCTCTGTAATTTAGTTTTAATACTATTAACAGACTTAAATAAAGGAGGTTCTTAATATCCTCACGTTATTCTATAAGGAACTTTACCTTAGAGGATAGAGTAGGGCTTCTAGTGTGGCGGGTCTACTGTACTGTGCACCTGACAACCCCACACCCCTTTCACCCCCTGAAAAACCAAACCACATTTGACCCTTATTGACCCCCCAACCCAAATTGATCCCCCCTTGCCTATCAAACACATTTTTAACCCCCTTGACCCTAACCTAATTTGACCCCTCTTGACTCCGCAAACACATTTCAACCCCCTTGACCCCCAATATAAATAGACCACCCACACCCATTTTCGACCCTTAACCCCCCTAATATAACATAATTAATACTAAATACTATTATTAAATTATTTAATAATGACAAAGACGTATAACTTCTCACACGCGTACATAAGTACACGCACCCTTTTCTTTTTCTCTCTTAGAGCCGTTTGAATTTCCTCTTTTACGTAACCTACAGATTTCACTGCGTAACTTCTTTATATTTTTTTGGAATAAACCTGAGTGTTGTGAACTGCGTTTCATCTGAGTCTGCTCGTGAGACTATATGAGTGTTCTTTATTTATTTCAGCCCCATCTGAAAAAATAAAAATAGTTATGAGAAAATAAAACTAACAACATACATACATACATGCATATACACTCACGCCTGTTATCCCCGAAGGGGTAGGCAGAGGCGCAACTAGTGCACCCACTTCTCGCCGTTATTCCGTCCCATGATGTGATAGGGGGCGAGCCTATCGCCATATCGGTAACAAATTCCAGACTCCGAGCTGATACTGAATAGAAAAACTCAATATCACTTTGCCCGACCCGGGGATCGAACCCGAGACCTAAGCATTGCAGTCGTACCATAATACAACTACGCCACCGAGGCAGTCAGATAATTTATTTTATTTGTTAAAACTAACAAAGAACATAAATTATTTGGACTTTACGTACAATATACAGTGTGACTGGTAATATGACTTATTCCCGTTAAGAACATGTAGATTCGGTCAAAAGCAATCGATTTTGCTTCATGAAGCCCTATCGGGAATTCAATACTTTTCGAGCAATTCAAGATTTATTGAATTTTAATTATTTGAATTTTAAGATATACCTACATATGCATATACACTGACGGACCCATAAACTGCATCAATGTTGAAGACGCCTTTGAAATAAACATTTTAACCAAGTATTCAAACTTTTTCTACAAATTTAAATTGAAACCTATAGTTTGGTTCGTTAACTTCATAGCAGCATAGTATGAACAAGTATGAAGTATCATATTATTATCCTTAAGTGTGTGTTTGTATAATGGAAAGGACCAATTATTTTTTTTTAACAAAAACGATAAATGTAACAAAATTTGGTTCTGGTTGGTTTGTTTAAAAATTGGTATTTAAATAAAAAAAAATTGAAGCACAGGTTTTTTTCTTTTAATAAGGTGTATTGCTTCCACGTGCATTAATTACAGATTCTAATCGGTTCTGCATATATCTGATTAGGGTCATTAAACGGTCTTACGGGATATTGTTCCATTCTTGTGAAATCGCTGTTCTTAGTGCTGCCACTGTTGTGGGCACAGGATTTTTCGCGTATACCGCTTTTTTATAGTGTCCCATTTTGTGGGACATTACAGCTGTATTAATATGTTATATGTAAATATCAGTCATTTTAAGACATAACGTAGTAACCCATAATATGTGACATAACATTAATGTCTCAGAGTGACGAGAGCAGTGTAATACCTCGCAGTGATTCGTAATTCAAAGTTTCGGTGGTTTGTGTAGTTGTGTTATTTACCAACAGGCAACCAGCTTGGACATTTTGTCATTTATATGAATAAAAAGTATAATAAGTAATGAAATATTATACGTACTTACAATATTAGCGACCGGATGGTTAATCGAGCTTGAGGCATTCTCAGACACCGAGCAAGTGTTTTCAAATTGTTCTGGAACGCAATTAAATTTTTATTTAGGGTGCATATTGCCTATGTCGTTTTATTGTTCAAGCTTACTCTATACCAAGTATTTGTGAGTCTATGGAGAATAGACACACGTACAAAAAGTCGTATATTCAAATTAAAATCATTTATTCAGTAATTAGGCCTCTAAGGGCACATCGACACGTATTTTTGAAAATAAAAATTAAATAAACTAAATGATTCTACCAGTGCTTCGGAAAAGCCCACTGACCTGAGAAGAAGCACCAAGAAACTCAGCGTAGGTCTTTCATATTTTTTTTAAAGTATATGTACAGGGTGTCCAGTATTTAATAGATAACCTTGAAATGTCTTATAGTAGAACTTATTGCCGTTTAGAAAAAAATACGAAATAAAATATATTATGAGTAGTACCTGAGATATGAACTTTTCTAAAAAAAGTCGCAATTTTTTTGACTTATTTTACTTTCTTGTACACTACGACCAGAAATGAAGGAAATCCATAGTTTTTTTGTTATTTTATTATTATACACTAACTAGGCTAATAGAGAGATCCTACTATCCTACTAATTTTATAAAGGCGAAAGTTTGTAAGAATGTATGGATGTTTGTTCCTCTTTCACGCAAAAACTACTCAACGGATTTCGATGAAATTTGGCACACGGGTAGGTCATGTCCTGGATTAACACATAGGCTACTTTTTATCCCGGGAAAATATAAACCGGGACTTTTATCCCGGAAAAACTTTTTAAGGCGGGCGGAGCCGCGGGCAAAAGCTAGTAGTCAATAGTTTGACTAGTTATTGCACTTTAAAAAAAAACATGCAAGGACAAAATTGTAATCGCAATTGTATTACGGCATAGCTGAGATGGTCTTGGGTTCGCTCTCCAGGTCGGGAAAAGTGATATTGAGTTTTAAATTAAGTATCAGCTCGAAGTCTGGAACTTGTGCCCGATATGGCGATAGGATCGCCCCTATCATATCATGGGACGGAATACACTCAGCAAAAAGTGGGTACATTAGTTGCGCCTCTGCCTTCGGGGATAAAAGGCGTGAGTATGTGTGTGCGTCATAATTGTTTTCACCTAAAAACTTCAAAATCAATCACAAAATATTAACCTTACCCATCATAAGTACATAATAATATGGAAAAATTGCTTACCTAAATCCAATGTTGGGACTTCGTTTTTGTAAGGCGTCTACTGGGTAATATATACTTAGGCTCAAAGTGTCTGTAGCGTAATCGAACATTTTTTAAATATATTATTCTCCTTTTCAACGCATTTCCACCAAGAACTTTTGCCCACTGCATATACCCGTCATTTTGATGACTTTCCGATCTAAAAGTAAGCGCACTGGGAAAGTGGTAAAGCGCACCTGGAAAACAAAATGATATAAGTACACTTATTATGTATCTGAAAAATAATATAATAAAACTTGCCATTATATATTATCTAAGTACTATTACACTGATGAGTGTTGGAAACTAGCCATCTCTTCTAAAAACATACATCACCCTATTTATCCCCAAAGCGATAGGCAGGGTTGCAGAGGTGCAACCAGAACACTCACTTTAATACCGTGTGTGTTCCATCTTATGGTGTAATAGTAGGCGAGCCTATGGCTACCTCGGGTACAAATTCCCGACTCCGGGCTGACAGTAGAAAAACTCAATATCACTTTGCCCGACCCGGGATTCGAACCCAGGATCTGAAAGCAGTGGTCGATACTGACATGCTATACAACTACGCCAACAAGGCAATCCACTCCTCGACAAGGCACAGTCACCCTTGTACACCACACTGAACTAGAGTGGGTGGGCAGACTTAACATATACTCCGCGCCAGATAACGTAACATTAAAGCACATTGACCTTTATTCATTTAATGAGGTATGACAAACCTTTGGCACTGTTAAAATATAATTATTTATAAACACATTTCAAAAAGAACGTTACAATTGACAGCTAAGCCAAGGAAATAAAAGTCGGTTAAAAAACTAAATATTAATACTGCCGTGATAAGCAACGTTCTGGCTGAATACTTCATAACTGGATTAATAATAACCGAGAACATGTGTCACACTACTAAATACCACACAATACCTAAACTAGACAGCAATAAGGTTCAATTTTTACTGGGCGACATTGACTGGTCCCTGGCGCTCACCTACGATGATCCTAATGTTATATTAGAAATTAAGTCAATTTAATTCAGTATATGATAAATGTAAGTATAATGGTAGTATAAACATAAATAAACGAAGGTCATTTAAATGGGTTCATAACAGAATGGTATATTTGTGTGACAAGAAGAATCAATTACTCAAAATCTGGACAGTGACTAAGTTTTGGCGAAAGTATTCGTTATTCATTGATGATTTTTGGCACAATGTTAGCAGAGGCATAGACGAATATGTGGTTTTATTTAGTAACGCAATGTAAAAATGACCCTGTATATACATGTATGTATATACATATAGAAGCAATGTCAAAATTATTTGTACCTCTTGTGATAAACCTTTTCTAAATCAGATAACATATACAAACAAACCTGAGCTAACCATGAAACTCAATAAGGCTAAGAATGATACTATTATGACCATAATTAAACACATGAATGATAAAAAAGTCCAGGTTTTCATGGTATTCGTCCTTGTGATATTAAGAAGTATGCAGAAATTCCTGTTATTACACATCTAATAAACTCGTTGCTAAGGGTAGTTAACCAGATGAGTATTGGGAGATTTTTCGGCATAAAAGTACCGCTTTGTATTTCCCCGGGATAAATTATACATACAAAACTTCTTCTTGAATCACTCTATCTATTAAAAAAAAACCGCATCAAAATCCGTTGCGTAGTTTTAAAGATCTAACCATACTTACGCACAGACAGCGGGAAGCGACTTTGTTTTATACTATGTAGTGATGAAAAATAACTTTTTTCAATTCTAACATTGGATCCGTCTTTTGTACCTACAGGCCTGCCCAGATATCGATTTTGAGGTCGATTGGCCTTAAAACAAAGAAGTACAAAATGGCGACCACTTTTCTTAAGTCTAACATTAGACCTGACTTTTACCATCAACGGCATGCCCAGTATCGATTTTGAGGTCAATTCGCCTAAACACAAAGAAATTAAAAATGGCGGACACTTTTTTCAATTCTAACATTGGAACCGTCTTTTGTATTTAAAGGCCTGCCCAGATATCGATTTTGAGGTCGATTGGCCTTAAAACTAAGAAATTCAAAATGGCGGCCACTTTTTTGAATTCTAACATTCGATCCATCTTTTGTACCTAAAGGCCTGCCCAGATATCAATTTTGAGGTCGATTGGCCTTAAAACAAAGAAGTTCAAAATGGCGGCCACTTTTTTCAATTCTAACATTGGATCCGTCTTTTGTACCTACAGGCCTGCCCAGATATCGATTTTGAGCTCGATTGGCCTTAAAACAAAGAAATTCAAAATGGCGGCCATTTTTCTCAATTCAAGCATTGGATCCGTCTTTTGTAACCAAAGATATACCCAGATTTCGATTTTGAGGTCAATCGGCCTCAAAACAAAGAAATTCAAAATGGCGGCCGTCTATGCCAAATCTTACAATGTTTCTGAATATTTTAGTGACCATTGATCCTCAATAAATAAGTAAATAAATAATTAAAAAAAAAGGTCTAAAAGAATTTTATGGTGTATAAATTAGAACATCCTTTACATTGAAAATCCGATTTTTTCAAATGTATGGGCGGCACGCACGCGTCTTTTACGCAAACCGAGCCCGGCATTCCAGGGGTTAATACTCTATGCAAGTGGGCACATGATGTGGGCCTAACTATTAATTAGTAGTTTTAGACCGCGGCTCTGCCCGCGTTTCGATTTTCCAGGATAAAAGACGCGCTTTTTATTGTCCCGGGATAAACTGCAGCCTATGTATTAATCCAGAACAATATCTACCCGTGTGCCAAATTTCATCGCAATCCGTTCAGCAGTTTTTGCGTGAAAGAGTAACATCCATACATACTTACAAACTTTCGCCTTTATAATATTAGTAGAATTCAAAATTTATTCACATCCACTCACCACACCTTAAATCAGAAATTATGCCAACTATCAAGGCTCATACCCACCAATGCATCCACCATCAAAGTAATTAATACTTATAATTGTAAACTAAACTGGAGACCATACATTGAATATGTATGTAATAGATTAAGATTCATCCATTGTAGCTAAACTATCCCTACTTAAATGAAAATTACCTTTTAGCACACTGAGAATGTTGTATAATGTGTTGGCTGACTCTGTCATAAGCTATGGTCTCAGTAGTTATGTTAGAACATACAAGACTTATATAGACGAGATTTATAGATTACAAGTAACACTTTTAAAAACAATTGTACCCTTAAATATTAAACGCAAGTGTAGTAAATGTAACTCTGAATAATTTAAATACTATAGAATTGTAGACATATAATAAAATAAAAATGTTTATAATATGTAGGCTATGATAACTTGCTTAAAACCTAGAACAAGAAATACCTCTAATTTGCGCAACCTATCGTATTTTTCCTAAATATACATTACCTCCATGTACTAAAAATTATGGAAAACGTACCGACGGATATATGTTACCATCACTTTTAAATGAGTTAAATAATGAAATACATGACAAACTGTTCATTAAACCGAATAAATGTAAAGTGATTCTTAAACCTTTCGATGGGATCAAATGTGTAGCTCTAGTGTTATAAATTAGTTTGTGCGTGATATTGTGTATTTACAAGCGAGTCAATTTGTAACCGCGATACAATATAAACCATCTTAGGTTTTCTTTCACTGATATTCCTTTGGTACCTACACTTTCGTTTTGTTTTATTTTCGATAACTGTTAGTGAATATTTGAAATAAGACTTACCGTCCACAGCACAGCGAAAATAACTTTCGCCATTTTACAAACACGCGTGCAATACGACATCCGTGTATCCGTAAAACAATAAAATCGAAACCAAGTCCGAGCCAGGGGTCAAACTTTCCGGAGTATTATAATGCTCTTTGGGTCAAACAAAATTACAAGATCACACAATATACAAACGGCCACAAATCGCAAATAGAAATTGAAAACATGGCCACCGGATGACGGATCACGAAAATAAGGCTGTGTTACCACTTCACTTAAAATAATATTCCCCACGAAAAATATATAATTTAGTTACTAAGAAACATAACTTAAATTTTAAAATTCTGTAATTATATTTCAGTATATAATTTATGTAGAAAATAGTTTAATTATAAAATATAATCATGTATGTGTCACATGTCAAGTGGTATAAAATAATAAAATTACACACTTTTGTGCCATTCATAAAAATGTGGCAAACTTACTAAACATACTTCAAACATCGTGACATTTGACTTCATTCATATCGTTCAGAAATTGGGTTCAGTTCAGTTTTAATATGAGTTTTGTAGATTTCTAGACTTCGTTACAGTCTTTTTGGATCTAACTAGAAATCTAGCGCCGCCAAGAGTTGGGGTGCATAAAACTAAATGAGAACGAATGAAGGAACGAGTGAACGAAGGTACGAAATCACAGAGTGACACCCCCCTGGATTATGTCATCTATGCTCGGTTCTACCAACATAATAAATCCCGCCGAGACGCAAAATTTCTTGCGAAGTGTATAAATTAGGAAATAATTTCATTTTCAATAATGACTGATTCGAAATACAAGAGATATGAAAAATCTTTGGGCCTTCTAACTACAAAATTTGTATCGCTATTACAAAAAGCTAAAGATGGTGTCTTGGATTTGAAAATTGTGAGTTGCTGCATTGCTATTGTCAAAATGTTGGTTTGGGCACGAAAAAGAAATATTTTGAATACCTTTTCTCATGCAAATTTTGTCTCTTCCAGGCTACAAATTTATTAGCTGTGAGGCAGAAAAGGCGTATTTATGATATAACCAATGTATTAGAAGGTATCGGGTTGATAGAGAAAAGAAGCAAAAACAGTATACAATGGAAGTGAGTGTCTTTTTTGTGTATTATGTTTTGAAGTAGGTAACGAACAAAACGGTCATTTCAATAATAAATTTTCAGGGATAATTAACATTCAGTGAGCATACACTTTACCTCTTACTGTTACTTACCTATAATAGTATTAAACAGCTATGTTTTTGTATGAATAGTTTGCTCTTAAAATGACTTCAATGTCTTGATAGTAATTTATCAACATATCATTTCCTTCAATTTTGCGTGTATTATCTATACTAATATTATAAAGCTGAAGAGTTTGTTTGTTTGTTTGAACGCGCTAATCTCAGGAACTACTGTTCGAATTGTAAAATTCTTTTTGTGTTGAATAGACCATTTATCGAGGAAGGCTTTAGGCTATATAACATCACGATGCAACTATTAGGAGCGAAGAAATAATGGAAAATGTGAAAAAAAACGGGGAAAATGATTCATCCTTGAGGGTTTCCATTGCGTGCGCTGCGAAAATGGTTCAAGATACCAAAAATATATGTATGAAAGAATTATTCCTCTTGAAATGATCTAAAAAAATGTCCGTGACAGTATATGTCAATCTTTTAAGATTAACTCACTAGAACTGTCTTTATGGTAATCAAATTTGGTCGAAATTAATGCATTATTTGTTAAGAGTTGTATCAACGTCATAGTCATAGAGTGATTCAACGGGAAGGTTATTGTGTACTTTTAGCCCAGAAAGACTTATTAACGTGGTGAAGCTGTGGGCAAAAGCTAGTTATACAAATAAGTCCTTTGTTTATTTCATACATACACAATACATTCACTCCGCCTTTTATCCCCGAAGGGGTAGGCAGAGGCGCTAGTGCTTTTCGCCGTTACTCCGTCCCATGATGTGATA
Organism: Lapara coniferarum; assembly: GCA_949316025.1. NCBI lineage: Eukaryota > Metazoa > Arthropoda > Insecta > Lepidoptera > Sphingidae > Lapara > Lapara coniferarum. Next base: position 38,885,256 of record OX438919.1, on the reverse strand, counting down.
GGGGGCGAGTCTATCGCCGTATTGGGCACAAATTCCAGACTCCAAGCTGACACTGAATAGAAAAAAAACAATATCACTGCGCAACCCAGGGATCGAACCTGACACCTCAGCATTGCAGTCATACTGTAATACAACTATGCCATCGAGGCAGTCTTGTTTATTTTATCAATTTTAATATTCTTTATTTATTTGCATGTCAGATTTGATACAAGTATTTTACATTAGGTACTAGATTTTGCCTGTGGCTCTGCCCACGTTAAAATGGATTCCCAACATAAAAATCCCACTTTTAATTTTCCTGGGATAAAATGTAGCCTATGTGTTAATCCAGGATATGATTACCCGTGTGCCAAATTTCATCAAAATCCATTCAGTAGTTTTTGCGTGAAAGAGTAACAAACATCCATACATCCAGACATCCATACATGCTTACAAACTTTCGCATTTATAATATTTGTAGGATAATGAATTATGATATACTCCTGTGTTAGACATTTTATTCACCAGTCTGAATAATAATCAAAATATTTTCCACCCAACAGGGGTGCAGGGCCAGAATACAACACAAATGAGATCGGTGAGAAAGTCCTTTCACTCCGGAAACAAATTGGTCGGCTCGAAGAACATGAAAGACTGCTTGACAAGTTAGTATAATATGAATATTATATGATTTTGCTTACTCTTCTCTCTTAGGGAAGTCTTGCCTAGATATAAATGCATTTTTCTGGTATTAAGTATTGTAAATATGTTTGTTTGACCATAAATTATACACTAAAATGATGTTGCTCTATTGTTAGGACAAATTAGCTTACACTTTTGTCTTTATAACATTATTAAGGATTGTTATCTTTATCTTTATGTATGTTTATTTAGTATACATTTAGGCATTTCAGTCATGGGCCATGTCTACTGAAATGTATCTTGAAACAATTTGAATTAATTTTACTACATGTAATGTCACCTTTTACATTTTTCCTTTAGTGAAATAGAATGAGGAATGTCAGTAAAACCTTTTTGTGCAATGCTTTGTAACTAAAAAAGGCATAATGCTATGTATGTGTGTATGAAATGATTGGCCATTATTGATTGGTTTATCGTTATGATAATGCTGAATTACTACTATAATATTCTTCTGTAAATATCTAAAATATCCCACTTTTCTATATTTCATTTCTATTTTTGCTAAAATCTGAAAAGATTGTCCTTTAAAAAGTACCATAGTTATTATTCCGTATAGTTTGGGTAAGTTCTAATAATTGGACTTTTATTTTTAATTTTCATGAAATTTACTCTGATTGCAATAACTTAAGTAGTTTTTTATTAATTATTTCTCGCTCACTCTCCAGTAAAAATAACAAAATGTAGATTAATACAAATACCCTCTCAGCCTTGGTGTATTTGATATACATGACTGAAGCAAATTAGATTTGTGTAATTGATTTTGTTGAGCAGACTGCTGAGATGAATATCCACAGGTTCAAAACCCAAGGGCACACACCTGACATTTCTAAAAATTTATGTGTGTATTTTTGTGAATTATTGCTCATTTTAACGGTGATGGAAAATATTGTGAGGAAACCTGCATACCTGAGAACTTCTCTGAATTTCGAAAGTATGCGAAGTCTGCCAACCTGCACTAGGCCAGCGTGATGGACTAAAGCCTTAACCCTCTCAGTTGTAGAGGAGGTTCATGCTCAGCGGTGGGCAGTATATAATACAGGGCTGGTATGGTGGTATGGTAAATGATTAAAAATATGCTTTATTATTCCAGGAGACTACATTTTGTAAAACAAAGTATAAAAAATGTACTTGATGAGACGGACAATCAAGACTGGTGTTTTGTTACAAATTCAGACATTGAGAACTGTTTTATTTTTGACCAAGTTTTAGTATTAGAAGCACCTTTGGGTGCTAATTTAGCTATTGGAACAGTTCCTGGTAAGGTGAGGTGTATTTTGTATATTACATTAATTTATGTGTCTTGTTTTTAGTAGAATCATCATTAATTCACTAATACAATTATAATATCTGTCATTAAAAAACAAAAGTATTTGGATTTTAGGTTTAATGCCAATTATGTTTATCGGTCAAATTAGTTGAAATTATTTCACAATTAATATGGTTTATTTATTTTTTCAGGATAAAGAACAGCAGTATTTCCTGCATCTTAAGTCATCAGAATCAGTGGGTGTTATACTTTTATGCGACAGAGAGACAGAAAAACAAAAAGAGAAGGAACAAGAAATGAAGAAAGAGAAAGAAAAAGATATGAAGAAAGAGAAAGACAAAGAGAAAGACCAAGAGAAAGAGAAAGACCAAGAGATAGAAATGGTAAAATTTGCTTTTATGGATTACATATTATATTTAAAATGTGATAAGATATAAGGGGCGAAGGGAAACAAAAAAAAAAGAAAATAATTACAAAATCCTTATTAATATTATAATTGCGTAAGTAACTCTGTCTGTGGTGCTTTCACGGCGAAACTACTGCAACGATTTAAATGAAATTTGGTACACAGATAGTCTAGAGCTTAAAAAAGGACATAGGCAACTTTTAAATGCGAAAAAAGGGTTGTAAGGGGTTGATAGGAGGGGATGAAAAGTTTTATGGAAGTATCGTCATTATTACAGCGAGAAGATTGAAACTTGTTTATTAGGCTGTTGATTTCGATATAAAAAAAGTATGACATTCAAAGTTGTATAAGTTACCCTTTATCGTGGGAAAATATGAAGCGGGACTTTTATCCCGGAAAACTTTTCAACACGGGTGGAGCTGTGGGCGAAAGCTATAAATTATACAGGGTCATTTGCACATTGTGTTATGAAATGAATCCACATACTTGTCTTCTTGGAAATAATACTTTACAATTAGTTATTCGAACTGAAAAAAAAAAAGGTGTAATTTTCGAACTAAATGAATAAAAACAAATAGTAATTTTAATTTTATACAATGTATATAACGTCAGAGAGGCAACATCATACCTTCATTCAGAAGTATACTCAAACACCATATTCGCACTAAACTACAAAGTCATAAAAAAATTAAGAATCCCAACACCAAGATTTTTGTGAAAATATTTGTTATACATGGATGATTTTTGGTAGGATGTTAGCAGTTGTAAAGACTAATCTGTGGTTTCATATAGTAATGCAATGTAAAAATGACCCTTATATAATTTTGCTGGTGGTAAGGTATATTTCGCATCCCTATCCGCCAGGATTACGACCATCGTACATAGGGGTGTTAAGCTGTACCGTGTTTAGGTGTCAGTCTGTGTATGTTCGGTTCAAACATTTAGGCAAAGTTGTGTCAACTGGCAATGTTATAACTTTCATCTATCATCAGTCGACACTGTATCTGGACCACCTTAAAGGTCCAGTGGGGTCACATTACTGTGCCAGTATAAAACAAAAAAAAAACTAGATAAAGCAACCTTATTGTAATCTAAAATTTTATTATCGTTAAGGGTGGGTATTCATGATTTCTATCTCCAAGCAGTAGTGTACAGTCAGCAGCATAAATATCTGTATAAAATCAAAATTTTAAATCGCCTATATACGCGTTAAGTTAAACTGAAAAAAAAAAGAGGTGTGGCACTCGGAGACTGCCGCGGTAAACCTATTGCATAGCATTTTTTATCAACTTATGTAATTTTAACTATTTATTTTTTTTCTCTTGCCCAAATTTCACTCGTGCCCTAACGCCGAAACTCTAAGCAGGAAATTCTAATATTTATAACCTCTTTGAACAGATATAAAATAAAAACTTTTTAAAATTTCAAACTTAGAATCACGTCATCCCGCCACGGGGACATTCTCATCAACTGCGCGCGTTTGACATTTCGATACGTTTCACTGACTGGAACAATTTTTAAATACACGGTAATTTCGACCTTTTATCGTTTAACATTCAGCTCATATCCTCTTACATATTGTATTCTTAAAAGACTGCGATATTAAATTTACTTATGGAATTTTATACTCTACATGGTTGTGACAGAGTTGAAAATAGTGAGGGGTGGCAGGTTATTTTCGTTACGGAATTTCTGGATTCGGTCTCCACGCTCAAGGCCCGCGATAGACGCTATGCAATAGCTTAAAAAATTCTTCGTATGAAGTAAAGCCAATCTCTTTTATTTTGTTTTTGTGAAAAGAAAAAAAGATTAGTAAGAACGCAAAAGTATGTAGGCAATTTGAAATTTTGAATTTGTGCAGCTACTTATGCTGGTGACTGTAAACTGTCCATGCACTGTTGTATTCTAGTTTGAAGAACATAGCCAGTGTAATAACTAGTCATTATTTGACTTGACATCTAATGTCTCAGGATGAGGAGAGCAGTGTAGTGTCATGCAGTACTTTGTAATTAAAAGTTCTGTATGGTGGTTCTACTGTTTATGGGCGGTCGTATCGCCTTTGTACATTCTCAGGCGCGCAGTTCCACTTGTCATTATCGTTTTAGCACTACCGCCCAGTCTTCATGGGGGGCTGGGACTGACAGTTATGTTTAGTTTGCTGGCCTAGCAACCCGGCGTTGAGAGTTTGCCGTCTTGAGAGATGGAAAATGTTGAGCGAAAGAAGGGCTGATACCCTAACACTATATACATTATACACTCTATGCACGGTATTGTAACAAACTCCATGGTGGCCATTTTCGGCGGATTAGGGATGCATGAGGGTTCCTCTCTGATGAAAATTGCGTAGTATCATCCTCGCCCGCGCCTGCGCGGTGCTTTTTAGTAAGGCTCGTTTTTGGCAAGTTTATAAACCCCGCGCACTGAAGGACATTTTCGGCGTTAAAGACTGCGTGACCAGCCTGCCTACCAATCACGCTGCTGTCCATCCAAGGGGTAGTCCTATAATATCCTGTTTTATATTAGTTAGTATTTTAAGCTATTCTTATAACCATAATAGTTCCAGTGACTAAGCCACATTATTTGCAGATGGAAGAGGATGAAACTATGGATGACAGTGAAGTTGAAAATTTTACAAATAATTTTGAAGAGAATTTACTGAAAGGAGGTGAGTTATGATGCGTATAAAGAATTCCCCAAAACGAAAATTATACCAAGAACTTTAACATAATTTATCTCTATGTGTCTGAAATATATTTTTTTTCAGATTATTTGTTGCGGTTGAGTCCACCGGCAAATAAATGCGATTTTTTATTTAGTCTGCATGGATCAGAAGGGTTGTGTGAGCTATTTGACATACCTTGTTAGGTTAAACAAATTGGCAAATTAAGTGGAATCCAATGAACAAATGGATTTTTTTTACTATAAAATCTAAATGTCACATTTAATGACATTGTGAATATCGCTGTCCATGGAAATGTAAATAAAGACCGTTGATATTTTAAATGTTTAGAAACTCGCCATTCGTGTTTCACAGTGAAACCACAATATATCTGAGAGGAGTTTTAAAATTAAATAAGTAATATGTGAGAGTATATTTTTGACAGCCAAAGTTCATCCATTATTGGCACTGGCTTATATATATATTTTGTTAAACATGTTGTGTAGTTATCAAGCCACATTTCATTATGTTGATATTGCACTCTATTCTCTTTTATTTTGATGTATGATTTAACGACATTCTTCCTATTTTTTAAAGTAATGTTTTGAAAGACATTTTTTTTACAATTTGTATTATGAGATCATGTTCAACATGTAAAAAAATCATGTATAAAATAAAGTTTTTGATAAAAGAAAACCGAAATAAACGAATTATACTGTAATAATGAAATTGTTTTATTTTTTAGACTTTGGGTTTGACACAAATCTGTTGAGTACACCGAAGGAAGGTTGGTTAGTTTCCTGCTGTTCTGAACGCTTTAGTGTTTCTTGTGCCTGTTTGACTTGCTGTACTTGCTCCTGTAGAAAGCACAATATTGAAAATAAATTTGGCCATAATAAATATTATGAACGAGATTCTAACAAATTGATAGGATATTGGTTTCAAAATTCTTTAAAAATATAGTCTAACCTTTCGAGCGGCTTCTTTGATTATTGTCTTCCTTGCAATCATGTTTTTACCCTTGTTCTTCTTTCTAGGTTTCAAATCAACCTTTTTAGGTTTAACATGCTAAAAAGTAGAAATAAATATTTATCAATAATATAACATGGTGTAGTAGTCACATGAGTATGTTATAATATATGAATAAATCAAACAACTCCGATATGAATGTTTGCAAATATTTATCTTTAAGTAGATTTGGGATCGAAAACCATAATTATCAATTCCCGCAATTAACGTTTACATAATACAATTAAAAATTTTCTTTTAACATGAGTGAATGAATATTATAATTAGCCAAACATTTCTCACCAATAATTTTTTCTTAGTTTCCAAAATCTCCTTCATGGAAGGCACATCCACCTCTGTAACCTCAAACGGATTAAGTGTAATAAGCTCTGCAGGTATTTTCTCAAGCAAAGCTTTGACTTCGGCTTCTTTCCTTTGACTTCTAGTCTGGAACGGATTGCTTTCATATGCGTCAAAGTTAGGTTCTCCGCTTCCTGTGACATTGGAAATAACCATATTATATACAAGGTCTTGCTCGCGGCTTCTCCGCCGTGGAAAGCCTTTCCCGGTACTAAAGTTTTTTTTTTTTTTTATTGCATCGAATGACGAGAAGTGCATGCCGTTCACATGATGGTAAGCGATACGACCACTCATAAACAGTAGAAACACCATCCAGCACTTTGAGTTACAAAGGACTGTGTGGCATTCCACTGCGCTCGTCATCCTGAGACATAAGATGTTAAGTCTCATTATGTCCTGTAGTTATACTGGCTACAATGCCCTTCAAACCGAAACACGACAATGCATGCACACTGCTACTTGGCGGGTCGAAATAGACATTGCGGTGGTACCCACCCAGACAGACTCTTACATATGAGAGTCCTACCACCAGTAAAGTCCCTAAAAACTAGTGATTCATAGCGCCATTAGGAAAACGCCAGCGCCGTCAATTTAAAAAATCCCATTAATTCTCACGGGAGTAAATTACTGGGATAAAAAGTAGCCTATGTGTTAACCCACAACATGATCTACCCGTGTACCAATTTTCATTCAAATTTGTTCGCAGTTTCTGCGTAGGTAATAGGTATAAGCGGGGTTTGACGGATTAAACACTTGCCTGGTATAATGATGCTAGTAAAGCCTCGATTGGTACCGATCCCGAGGACATCTTCATATGGACAGAATTTGAAATTGTTAATGGTTTTCGCCATTTTATGTCGCATGTAAGGTTTCTCAGCAGTTTGTGTGCAGCAATTGCTAAAATATGTATAAAATTATAATATCAATACAATTCTCATGGTTTGAAGTTCGACTTAATTTTTTAAAAATAAATCAAACGTATGTAGTACCTACGACAATATTATCCTATGTACAAACATTTATTCAAGTTTTATAATAGTCACATTTAGACTTAACTAGACCTTAGTAGCATACATTTCATTCAGCTTATACCATTAAAATACGCTGAACATAATATTATTAAGAGTACAAATAAACAACGTTTTGATTACAATAAGATCTAGACAAAAAGTTTTTGTAATATAATTTCCATTGTATAATGTGATACATATCAAGTAGTCTTACTCGTAAACTTCAACTATGTCACCTAGGCCGACAGCTAGCATATCTTTCTGCGAAAATTCCAAATCGACCGGAGCTGATCGTAACACATAATGTTGGAGTGGTCCATCGAGATTTCTTATGTCCCATATCTTCATACTTCTATCTACGCCTGATGTTGCCATATACCTACAAATTATTAGTTGTTTTAGGCTTAGGAATAGTGTATAAAACACATATTTGATTTAAAACATATTAAGGTTCACAATGTGGAGAGTTCTATGCTTTCGACTATTTCTTTTTCAATGTTTCCATAAAAATATAAAAACATTAGTTCTATGGAAATTATTAAAAACAACACCGGAGATTTAAAACTTGTACGTACATTCCATTCTTATTTACAGAAACTGCAGTCACTGGAGCCTTGTGGCACAATATTTTTGCAAGTGGTTCCTTTACAGTGGGTGCCCATAATGACACAACACCTTTTGAATCGCCTAAACATAATGTTGCATTATACGGGTTATGTGTCATCGACAATGTCCTTCCGAGACGGTTATTGTAATGTCCAGCTATTTCTCCAATGGATATGTCAAGCCATGTTAAAAATCCATATTCACTCTGTAATAAAGTTTACTTTTTATATTTTTAGTAACGCTCATTCAAGGTTTAAAGATGTAATAAGAGTGCCTACTTTCATTAGCTATGATAACAGGAGATATGGTTAATAAATAAAAACAAAAAAAAAACCGACTTCAATACCACTACAAACCAAAAAGCTATTTAACTTTCTGTTCATATATTTGGAGATGGTGCCCCTTTTTTACATACATACATACGGGTCGAATACAAAATCTACGTTTGTTTAATTCAATTAAAAACAAACACACATTACACCTTAACCCTGAAGTGATAGGCTGAGCTCCAAGATATACAATAAGTGCAAAAAATACACATACCACACATCCCAACAAAAAGTGATACGGCAGAAACTCCATTCTCAATATTTTGTCAATTCGTTTGACGCAATGCAACTCAATACCCTTATTGTCGTATATGTACAGCCACTCCTTTTGAGCCGCCGCCACCATTGTCTCTACATGTAGCCAGCTGAAATACACAAAACATTCATAATATATAATATAAAATAACGTGTTCATAGCCACACCATAATATTATACTAAAACTGCAAGCAGACACTATATGCTACAAGAGTAACCAGTAACCCAGTTTGTTTTCTAGGTCGGAAAATCTAAATATTTTACGTATCGCGATTTCTACTAAATACTAGTAGTGCCTAAGATTTACACCTGTATTTGAAAAAATATTGTAAACTTGATTTTTTTGGTATCAGATAGATAAAAAATGCACATCCAATGAACAATAAAGCCAAATAGATGTATATTTTTTTATATTTGTAAAAAAATTTAATAAAAAAATGGTCTCCATCCCACCTCTAAACAAATAGAGTGAAAAGAAAACTATATTTACAAAATTTCCAGTTTCTCGAAACTAGCATTCCTTGACATACCTCTTGTGCCTTAACATGGCAGTAATGTAAAGTATGCTTGCAAACATTATTTTGAATGCACTATTGTCATCCTTTTCAGACATAAACATAATATTGCGATATGTAACTAAATTTTTTTATGATATAGAAGGCAAAAAAGCATACAGTTCACCTGATTGTAAGTGATCACTGCGGCCCATGAACATCTGCAATACCAGGGGGCATAGAGATGCATTGCCGGTCTTTTTGCCGTGAATTTATAAATATATATATATAACTTAAGCATTCAAACAAAATGCTTAAAGCAAACGAACTATTAATAACAGTATTCAGAATTATTGCTACCTTATGTCATGAATAGATTCCATAACATTTATTTCAAAATGTAACTTCTTTGTAACCCAATCAAAGCCGGCCAGGTGTCCTTTTCTGCTGCCTAAAAGCAGATGTCTTCCGTTACGTGAATATTTTGCTCTATATGGTCCAAATTCGAGATTAAGTTCAAATATCTTTGCAGCAGCTGCTATGTCAACATTATCTGCAATTACTTTTTGTGTGATCGCCAATGTCTTGTAGTCTTCATCCTCTAGTTCAATACCACTGAAATGTACAATAGTTGATTATAATTATCATTATTATCTTACATTAGAGAGTTTTGAAGAAAAGAGGAATTTGTGAAAATAGGATTGTTATTGTGAATACTTTATACAGTCAAAATTTATGAATTTGTCATTATTATCATAAAAAACTTACAAGATGCACAACTTACAAGATGAAGAAGACAATGATTAATTTGAAAATTCATAAACAATATTCACACTATCTATGCTCCTAGATTAGTGTGACATTTTTGTTTCGTTGGCTTATACATTTATATAATTAGGAGCCTTTATAGTTTACAATGGTTCATAATAATAGTGGAAGGGTATAAAACCATAAGTAATACTTTTATGCAACAAATTGAGTGAAATAATCTTAAATCATTAATATAATAAGATGTGTGAAAATAGTATGTTTACATGCCTTCACTTATTTCCACTTACCCACGATCTTCAGTTAACAATATCTCTGATCTAGCTGCCTGCTCTTCTGCATATTGGAATTTCCGGTCTTTCTTTTTTAATTTCAAATTATATAGAGGATTCCTGACACCTCTGCCTTGCAAATGTTCACCTCGGGAAAATTCTTCTAACTTCTTTGGATTCAATGGACCCTTGCCAGGAAATTTTTCATTTTTTTTTCTTTTAAAGGTTGGTTTTTGGCGTATTGGTTTTTTATCCTGTACAAAATATATTTTGTGTAAGGTTTAATGTTGGGATATAATTATTATTTTGAGCTACTTACAAGGAATGTACAATTCAAATTTTCAACTCATGTAGGCACAATTTTTTTCTAAGTCTGATGCTGCATTGACTTCTTAAGAAAGGTTTAGTATTTTGTATGTAATAATTTCTTTATTATGGAGCTTTTAGTTCGCTAGTTTCTGCTGAATTATAAAGGTAGGCAATAGGTTATAAATTTGACTTACTTGCGATCTTTGTGCATGATACATTTTTGGGGTAATTTTGACGTTATATACTTCGACATCTTCATTATTCTTAGTATTTTGTGAATTCTCTTGCTTTTGTGAAGTAAAAATATTTTTAGTCAGATTCTGAAAGTTTTTATAAGGAAATATTTTATTAGGTTATAGCTACATTGAATAAACCAATATATTATCTCCAAATTATTTCTACCTGCTTGTAAAATTTCTTCTTAGGTTTGGGTTTTTGAGCAGGTGTATCGTCATTGGTGTCAAAATATCGCTTAGGTTGCTGAAAAATACATAAATGGAACATTATTATGATGATTAATTATTATAATGCAATGATGAACATATCTTAACAAATAATAAATTTTTAAAACATAGGCTGCCTTGTGCATAAGGTTTTAATTTACCTTTCTCTCCACTTTCATGTTACCTCGCAATAAATATTAAAATATGAATTAAATACCGGGCAGTCCTAACAACGTGCTTATAACCATTGATAACCATAGGACGTTTGACAGATGTCAGATTGACAAAAAACATGTCAATTATGATTTTTTTTTTTTTTTTTTTTTTTATAATTCTCCCTTACAGGGAAGGCAAAGGGTTCAAGCCCATACAGCCTCGTCTTAAGTGATATCTCTGGTTGTCGTAGTAAAGCAGTGGCTACCTTACCAAGACTTTATCAAGGAGTTTTGGCGGCAACGAAAAAACCAAGAATGTTATACCCATATGGATTTTTCATTCCGTTTAACAAACTGAAGAATAAAATGTGACGTCACAGCTATCTGCTGTCTCTCTCTTTAGAGTGACAAAGGTTTATTTTCAAAACCAGGACGTAACATAATTAACTGTCCATAATAATATGATATGATATAATATGGCTGCCTCGGTGGCGTAGTTGTATTATGGTACGACTGCAATGCTGAGATCTCGGGTTCGATCCCCGGGTTAGTCGGGTCGGGCAAAGTGATTATTTTTCATTCAGTATCAGCTCGGAGTCTGGAATTTGTACACGATAAGGCGATAGGCTCGCCCCCTATCACAGCATGGAACGGAATAACGGCAAAAAGTGGGTGCACTAATTGCGCCTCTGTCTACCCGGGGGATGAGAGGCGTGAGTGTGTGAGTGTGTAATAATATGATATCGCACCATAATATTTATTTTTATCTCTATAAAGTAATGCGGTTTAAATTAATTATGAAAACCAACTACAGCGGCTAGTAATAGTTGATATTTAAAAAATATAATTTGAGTTAGAAAGTTTATTCCAAACAAAATTGGCATATTTACATACTTTTTTGGTATGTGTAGTTCGGAACTACTAGTTCCACTTACATAAAAAAAATACCTCACCACGCGGTGGTGAATTCAGTGGCGGCCTTGGAGGAGGGGGGCGAACCAGGCAACCGCCTGGGGCCTCGCAGTTACAGGGGCATCTTGCAGCTCCTTGGGGGCCCGTTTTTTGGCACCTTACTTACAAAGCTGTTAAAAAAAATAATTTGCTTCGCACGGGGCCCCGCGTGCTTTTTTTTTGCTCGGCACACAGCCTCACATTGTAGATGTTTTACTTTCCCCCGCGACTGGATATGTTCACGTTGTTTGCCGGCCTTTATAACCAAATATGGAGACTGTAAGGTTAGACAGAAAAACATTGGGATATTTAAAAATGAAAACTACAGTTATTGTTAAATTTAAATATAATAAAAAAAAATAAAAAACATACTCATAAAAGTAAACAATCATACATAAAAAAATAATACACATTTAGGAAGTTAATAACCTAATTTTCAGTAAGTAATTTTGAAATATTACGAATATCTATTTTGTGTGATTTTACAATTTTTGCGAGTATTCTGCGAACTTTTTTTCTGTAATTATCCATAATAATACATATTGTGTTTTAGAGATATTCTACTATGAGTTGTGTAATTCATGGTTGCAGAATTATTTGCAATCCAACATCTAGTGTGAAATTCCATAGGTAAGTTGATTGTAAACAAAGTTGTGTAGATATTTATAGCAAAAGTAATAAACACGTGGATGTTTTACAAATTACAATACTAAATAAATTCGTGTTTGAGAGCCATGGAATCAAAAATTAACGCTACATTCTGCGGGTGAGGTTTCGTCCTTAAATTTATTTTTAATATTCTAAAACTTCTGTGAAGAAGCCAACAAAACAATTAAAGTTTGCTAAAGATCACCATAATGTGCTCTCTTTCGGCAAATATATCTTTGAATTTATAAAACAAAAATGTTTTCGGTGACTAAAAGTGTAATGTTAAAGCAAAAGTCTTTATGTTATCACTATATGTAATTTTTCTTTGCTTGCTACTTGGAATATACTTTTTAAAAAAATCTCAAATATTAGCAAAATTTCACTGCAAAATATTTTCAATTTCAGACTGTATAATCATGAACAACTTTAATAAGAAATAACTTGTAATTAATTTTCTTCTTTTATCTCTTCATCTTCTGCTGCAATACTTTCTTTTATTTCTTTAAACTTATTTCACTGGATGTCTTCACATTAACTGATATATTGAAATCTTTCAAGTCTTGACGTTTCAATGGTGGTTCATATTCATTTCGCTGACATGTAACGTAAAAAGTAAATATCAATCAATAATAATATATTTAAGTACCTATACATTTTAGACAGAGGCAGAGGTGCCATTTAGTACACTCAGATATCACCCAATGTACCGCCGTTATAAAATTTGGTGGGTCGCAAGCTTAATGCCCTATCCTACTAATCTTATTATATTATAAAGGCGAAAGTTTGTAAGAATGTCTGGATGTATGGATGTTTCTTTCATGCAAAAACTACTGAACGGATTTCGATGAAATATGGCACACGGGTAGATCATGTCCTGGATTAGCACATAGGCTACTTTTCATCCCAGTAAAATATAAACAGTGACTTTTATCCCGGAAAAACACATTCACGCGGGCGGAGTGCGGGCAAAAGCTAGTAAATAATAAAGTCTAAGTGGATCATAATTATACCAGTGAAATGATAAAAAATAATATACTTACAGCATGAGTTTCTGGTAATAAATAATTATTTTTGACATCTACTGCCATATTCCGAGAAGTAGAAGACACATTATCACATTCAGAATCATAATCTTCTGTCTTTAAATGTTGACTAGTAATTCTTGCAGACATCAAATTGACCTTTTAATGGTATTTATATTTAACCACGGTTTTGCTTATCTAGATCTTTAAGAAATCTGTAAAGAGAAATACAAACTCGATTTTATTTTAAATAAAAGTTTCAATAAATCAATGCTGGATACACTGAGAACTCGATTGTAACTGTTGATCCTCAGTTTTTATTTACGATGATTATTTAAAGATTAATAAGCTTTATAATATTCATTAGTAAGGCGGCTAGTATTACAAATACTCTAGCACCATTGTCAAACCGGTCCACCAAAGCTTACACCATGGTCACCCTAGCCTCTTGTTTACATGCACTATTTACAATACAAAAAATCACATTTAACATTACGTTAATATGAAAAAAGTAGTCATATATAAAGCAAATCACATTAAGCGATATTTTTCTACAGTTCATTTATAAAATATTCACGTATTTTATTACATTTCGTATAAATATTGATAAAATTATAATATTTACACAATATTGATTACAATGAACTTACCTGTAGAATTTCACATTAAATGATGGATGCCAAATATTTCTGCAACCATGAACTACAGAATTCACATTAAAATATCACTAAAACACACTTATTATTATAAATAATTACAGAGAAAATTTCGAAGTGAACATTTATTTGACAACTATATTGACATCGAACTTAACGTTTTATAACAGTGTTGCCGAAATATGTATTCGCAATTACCAATTAAATGAGGAAATTTTGTTTAACTAAAATGTTAATAAGGATAAAAAACCTTAAGGATATCTTATTCAAGAAGAATAATTCTGAAATGAAAATAGTACTTATATCATTATATAAGATATGTTGGAAATATTTATATATATATGATTGAGACGACAATAACGGTATTGATATTTTTTTATGGGTGGGGAAATAATCCGTAAGCTTTGGCAACATAGGTTAAAGAGTGAGTGAGATAGAAGACAGCTCAAAAGGTAATTTTTTTGTCTTCACAAAAATGTGTGTACCGCTCTCTCCATTAGATAATATTATAAACTTCTTGGAAAAAACACTTGATTGACACAGTTGTTTCAATTCACTTCATTTGAGCACTTTAATAGAACTATATTGGATAATATACCACCACAATTAAGCAATATAACACTAAGTATCACCAAAATAATAAATTAAAACAAAAGCACCTCATGACACTTTCACGTTCCCGCCAAAACTCCAATGTCAATTATGACTGAGTCAATGTGATTTTTTTTTTTTTTTTTTTTTTTTTTAATTTTCCCTTTGTTCTGGGAAGGCAAAGGGCTCAAGCCCATACAGCCTCGTCATAAGTAATATTCATATTTGAAATTCCGTGCATTAAGGCCTAAGCCAAGTCTTCATAATATTATTTCCATATTTGTAGTCTTATATTTAGGCCTAAGCCAAGTCTTCATTGTATTATTTCCATATTTTTAGTGTTATATTTAGGCCTAAGCCAAGTCTTCATTATATTATTTCCATATTTGTAGTCTTATATTTAGGCCAAAGCCAAGTCTTCATTATGTTTTCTTCATTTTTAGTTTTGAGCGAAGTCATTAGTCATCTATTATATCTTTATTTTTCCCTAAATATCCATTACCGTATGGCATATATATTCATAAATAGCTTTGTATGTCTCTTGTCTTTTAAGTATTTCTTGCATAGAGCGCGGGACAAGCTCAGATTTGCCGTAGGTGTTAATTAATTTATCAATAAGTATAATTCTTTGTATGTTGAAAGCAGAGCATTCAAATATTATGTGATTCATTGTTTGTTCAACATTCTGATCGCAATCTGTGCATATGGGGGACGAAATAATGCGCATTCTGTTAAGATGGGCTTTAAAACGACCATGTCCAAATCGAAGTCTATTTAATATAGTATAAAATTTTCGTTGCATGTTGAATTTGGATCTACAAAACCAAGGACACTTTCCCACATTAATATTGATTGCTGCGTAATAGGCACCTTTAATCTTTGTTGTAGTCAACCAATATTCTTTCCATTCATTAAGAATAGACTCTCTTATGAGTAGCTTTAAGTCCGAGAATGGTATGGCAACTTCATCAACAGCTTTCACACTGTCGCCGCTGTCACTGTCAACAATTGACTTGGCTAAAAAATCAACTTGCTCGTTTCCGATTACTCCCACGTGCGCGGGTGTCCAAAGGAATTGTACTTCTTTGCCTTGATTCTTCAATTGTAACCAACGACTCTTGATGTTGTATATAATGTAATTAATTTTACAGTCTAAATTATTACTCTGTAAGGCACATAAAACACTCATACTGTCCGTAATAACAAGCCAACGTTGATCATTTGCTTGACCAATATATTGCAATGCAAATAATATTGCCAAAGCCTCAGCGGAAAAGATACTCAACTCACACGAGAGTTTGCGACCAAATCCTAAACGCAGATGAGGAATATAGAACGCCATCGATACGTTTCTCGACTTGGAACCATCAGTAAATATTTTTCTATATTCATTATATTCAGCCAAAACATTGTTTACCTCTTCTTTATGCTTCATATTGTTATTTATATTTATCTCTATAGAAGTAAATTTGCTTTCAAAACTGTCAGTATAGCAAGCCCAGTTGTCAGGTCTATGAATTTTATATTTTTGATCAAGTTGAATCATAAATGAAAAATCATGAAGTGCATAAGGTACATTAGTGGTTGAAACAAAGGAACATTGACTATCAAAATGTTTATATTTTCTCAATAATAAATTATTAGCCATAGAAAATAATTTGAGAAGAAAACAATATTTTAGATACTTAAATCTATATGACAAAGGAGGAGTATTGCACTCTACTTGCAATGAATTTATAGGGGTCGTCCTCATAGCACCAGTAATTAATCTCAGATTTTTATTTTGCAAAACATCCAATTTCTGAACAAGTTTGTCATTAGATGCGAAACACAAAAAACCATATTCAAAGTGACTACGGACAAGTGATTTATACAACATGAGCAAAATTTTTGGGTCAGCACCCCAAGACGTTCTTGCAAGTGATTTTAAGATATTGAATGCCTTAACTGCCCTTCCGATAATATAATCAACATATTTTTTCCATGAAAGATTATTAGTCAAAATTACCCCTAAAAATTTTACTTCAGACACTTGTGGAATTTCTCTTTGATCATAAAATAATTTAATTTTAAATGGACGAGTTTTGTTAAATACCACCATTTTGGTTTTGTCAATATTAATATCAAGATTCAGATATTTAAAGTAAATGTGAAGATTCGTCAAAGCTGCATTAAGAGTATTAACAATAACATTTACATTAGACCCTGATGTATAAATAACAAGATCATCAGCAAATTGTAAATTTCTAACGTCTGAACCTAATATTAAATTAAGTTTATAAATATACAATATGAATATTAAAGGGCTTAAAATTCCTCCTTGACACACACCTTTGAAAGACACTCTAGGTCCAATAAGTTGATTTTGAAATTTGACGTACACTACTCTACCATGTAAAAAGTTAAAAATCCATTTCACAATTTTTTCAGGAATACCAATGGTCAATAATTCAGAAGCTAATATGTGATGATTGACATTATTAAATGCTCCAACTATGTCAAAGAAAATACCTATTAGAACTTCATTGTTCTTGAATGCATTGAAAACATCAAAATGTAAATGAGAAATACTTTCACGACAAGAACGACCTTTGCGGAATCCAAACTGGTTTGATGGTAAAATATGATTGCTTTCTACAAAAAATTCTATTCTTTGTTTTAACAACTGTTCAAATATTTTTCCCATGCATGAAGTTAAAGCTATTGGCCTATAAGAATCAGCAAGTTCTTTCTCTTTATTGGGCTTTAAAATTGGTACTAAACAATCTGTTTTCCAACTTGAAGGAATGATTGAATTATTCCACAATAGATTATAAATATTTAACAAAACATGCTTTGAAGTATTTGATAAATGTTTAAGTACTTTATATGGAATTCCGTCGAGGCCAAAGGCTGTATCACGTCTAGAGGAAATGGCTGAATTTAATTCTGCAAAAGTAAATGAATTTGTAAGATAATCAGAACTCGAAGCAGTAATGAAGTTATTATTTAAATTTAATTCAGCCTCAACAGTGGAAGGTGTGTATTTTCTAATAAAATCAAAAATCCAATCTAATCTCTTACAGGAGTTATAGCTTGTATTTACGTTTTTAAAAATTTTCATGTAGTACCATATTCTAGATAAAGGAGTAGTTCTATTAAAGCTTTCACAAAGATTTTCCCAACTTTTTTGTCTTTCTTGCTTCAAGGTCAACTTTTTAATAGCTTGCAACTTTTTGAAATGTAAATAATTAGATTCAGTTGAATTACGTCTAAAGTTTACATATGCATTTTTGGCCTGTTCAACAGCAGAAGCACACCTGGCATTCCACCAAGGTAGAGGTCTTCTATTTTTATTAAAATAAGTGCTGGAGTGACTTTGAGAATTAGGACGAAGTCCAATTGACATAGATAACTGAATAGCTGTATCCAAGAGACTCATTAATTCTTCATATGATTTTAAAGGATTTTCTTTGTTATAATGAAAATTATGCAGGAAACTATCTGAAATGGTTCTAAACGTATCCCAATTAATTTTACGATAATTGTGTTGTTGAGGATATTGCTTACTATCGGGTAATAAAGTTTGTTTGTTACCAGAAACATTTCTAACAAAAACTTTTGTTATTACAGGTAAGTGATAGCTTCCTAGAGGGTCATCGTGCACAGACCAATCGCAGGAAACTGCAAGATCAGGAGAAACTATTGTAAGATCAAGTGCATTTTGTCGCCATTTATGGGAACCTACTGTTGTCATTTGACCATCATTCAGAATAACTAACAAATTATCATCTATACATTCTAATATTTCAGATCCACGAGTATCAGAAGTCATGCAACCCCAGCTATGGTGCAAGGCATTAAAGTCTCCAGCAATAAGCAAGGGCTCAGGTAGACTTTGAATTAGGTTGTTCAATTTATGTTTAGAGAAAGATGGAGAACATAGTTTGGGACTGTAAAGAGATACTATGGTCAGTTCCTTATTGTTACCGTAATACAAACGAATTGCGCTATTTTGAATGGAATTATCGCTAAAAGTATCTAATTTCTTAAAATTAAGGCTTTTGTGTACTAAAATAGCAACGCCGTTATGATCGTTGCCACTGTCTAATCTCACCATCTCATAATTTTTAAAACTAATATGATGATGTGACTTCAACCAGGTCTCGCATATAATGGCAATATGAATGCTTTTCTCATAAAGAAAATGTGAAAAAATAAGTCGATTACTCATTAAACTCTGGGCATTCCATTGTACAATATTTATATAATCCATAAAAGAGGGAAAAAGATTTAAGAGGAGATTTTTTGATCTTGTATGTTTTGGATGAGAAATTCTTTGATAGTTTAACTACAGATGCTAGTTTCATTTGCTTTGCTCATGGTAATAATTTTTATAACTGAATCAACTAGTACTTTCAAAAAGTGATCAGAGTCTAAAAGTGATATAAATAGTTCATTAGGACTTTTTTTCCTGCCACCTAGTGAAGGGAATGATTTTTCATTGACAACATCCACAAATGATCTTTTAATAAACTTTTCTTTGTTCTGTTTAATTTTATCTTGTTTTACTGGGCACTCTGATGAAATAGCAATATGGTTTCCTTTGCAATGAATACAACAAGCATTAGTTGGAGCAATAGTGCAATTCTTAAAATTGTGGCTGCCAGTACAGATTGAACATTTTTCTGAGTTCTTGCAAAATTTAGCTAAATGGCCATACCGGAGACAGCGCAAACACTGTTTGACTGGAGGTATGTATGGTGCGATCTCAAATCGCCAACTATTAAGATCAACACTGTCGGGTAAAGTTTGGCAGGAAAATGTAATACATATAGTTTTAGTGGGTTGTAAGTTAAAGGTGCTGTCAACATTTTTTATTCTCCTCATGATTCTACGTATAGAAATAATGTTTTTTGTTGTTGTTAATGCAGTATAAATTTGTTCATTTGATAGGTCAATCGGAACATGGTGTATAACACCTGTAGTCTCGGTAGCGGCAGCCGGTATACTGGCTTTAAGCTTATTCATGTCTAGAAATTTTTTATTTGATAATGCAGCATTTGCAAGTGTTGCACTGTCGAAAATAGCGCCCACCTTATACTTATTCATGCGCACCAGTTGTTTTATGCCCTTATTATACCTTTTCAGATTATTTGCCAGAGACATCATATCTCGGTCCCCCAGCGGTTTATTGTTTTCAATACTTTCTAAGAAGACAATAAATTCGACATTACCTGTATTTTCTGCATACAGTCTGTGATAATTGGGTATTTGGAAAGTTCTATACTTATCCACAGCATCCACGGATTTTTGAGACGAAGAATCCGACGCCTCCAACTCCGCCTCATCATGCCCTGACTCATCTTTTTTCTTACGTTTTCTTGTCCCCCCCATTTTGGACAAATCTCTTCTTCAACTACCAAGATATAAATATGTACAATTATTTATACTTTACTCGTATAAAAATTATTTTTAATAAATAAGTTTAAAAATTGCGCCTTTTCTTTTCGACGTTCCCGCGCTTTTTTTTCCTGAGTCAATGTGAATAGTGATGTATATTTAAGTGAGCCACAGAGTGAGCTACGGAGTGAGGTGAGTTGTGAACGAGAGAACGAATGAAATTGTTAGTTGTTTTGCTTTTGGAAAGGTGAGGAACAAATTCGAAGAGTCAAACCATTTGAATTCCTTTGATATTGAGATTTCGTTTATTTGTATAGGTCTCGTACGACCTCAAAGGAATCTGGTGTTGAGAAAAGAGGCGGGTGAGAAGCGCCCTGCGTCACACTCCGCATTATCAGTTTTTATTACATCAGTCATTTTATAAAGTTATTCAACATATTGTATATATACACGGAGGAAGAAGAGTATATATATAAATATATATTTTAATTCTGATAAAAACTGGCCAAGTCAAATCTAACCTAACCTAATCTAACAAAGTTAAGATATCACATTTTAAAATAACAGCAATTGTTGTAGGTATTCAATAAAGTAAAGAAATAGAGTTTAATACTTGTTCATAATGTTATTTTGTTCCTACAAATACATATTTGGATTTTGTATAGAACTTCGCGCTCATTTACATTCCATTCTTTTTGCGGCGAAGCCTACAGCCAAGCATAATTTTTGTATTGAACTTTGCTCTCCTTTTTTACTTTTATGTTATCGGTGGGATATCATTGCTTTTTGTAAAGAAAAATAAGCAGGTATTGAGTTATGTGGTGCCGCGCGCCGCCAACGACACCGTTGGCCGGTTGTTCTTTTTTTTAATTTTTAGCATTATTTTTCCTACTCTTACACACAATTACCGAGCTGGATTCCAAATTTCATTCTTGTAGGTCATCTGGAAGTAGGTTAGATTCAGGTACTATATTATGTCAGTCAGTGCTAAAATTTACGACTTTTTGACCTTCATATCTTTATAACCAAAGAGCATTATAATACTACGGAAATTTATAACCGTTTGAGCTAGTTTCATGAAATTTGGACTTCTAGATGTCCTTATGGATATAATTAAACACACGTAGTGTTATAGTGTCTACGTTAATGAGGTTTTGAGTTATAAAAGGGTCAAAAGTGGCACCAAGTGGTTCTTGTAATATTGCACTCGGCGCTGGCTAGCCAGTTCCTTTGCTTGAACTTGGCTTGACACGCTGCCGAGTGTCTAGAACTGCTTATAATTTATATTTGAGTTTAAATGACGATTGGTTGTAGCCACAAACTAGATATTATGTACCAAATATACATTAATTAACATTAATATCGTACTAACTTAATATTAATTGACTGCCTCGATGGCTTAGTTGTATTACAGTACGACTGCAAAGCTGTGGTATCGGGTTTGATCCCCGCCGCGTCTGGCAAAGTGATATTGAGTTTTTCTATTCAGTATCAGCCCGGAGTCTGAAATTTGTACCCGATATGGCGATAGGCTCGCCCCCTATCACGTCATGGGACGGAATAACGGCGAAAAATGAGTGCACTAGTTGCGCCTCTGCCTACCCCTTCGGAGATAACCAACCCGGGGATCGAACCTGAGACCTCAGCTTTGCAGTCGTACTGTAATACAACTATGCCACCGAGGCAGTCACTTGTGGGCACAGCTAGTCATTAATAAGCTGATAATCCTCCTAATATTATAAAGGCGAAAGTTTGTAAGAATGTATGGATGTTTGGATGTTTAGATGTTTGGATGTAAGGATGTTTGTTCCTCTTTCACGCAAAAACTACTGAACGGATTTCGATGAAATTTGGCACACGGGTAGATCATGTCCTGGATTAACACATAGGCTACTTTTTATCCCGGGAAAATATAAAGCGGGACTTTTATTCCGGAAAAACTTATTAAAGCGGGCGGAGCCGCGGGCAAAAGCTAGTATTTATATAATAACTCAATACTCATTAGCGCCTCTATGAGGATATAACAAGTAAGAACGTACCGCTATTATGAATATTATATTCCAAACTTTTATCATACGTAGGTAACTAACACAAGGTGATGACGAGATTAAGAGAAACCGGTATGTTTCTCACATAATAAATATTATAGGAGTAAAACAAACAAATCAAATAATCCTGGTATTTATTATTTTTATTTTCATTAACAACACATACTCAATATTTTACAGAAACGTATATGACAATCAGAGTAGTAACATAGTAATAAGTTTTAGTATTTAAATGCGAATAAGTATTCCTGAGTCCTATTCAACTTCCCAAAACAATGTTTTCACGATAAGCTATAGGTTGTTAGGCGTGGAGTGGACTGCCAAAACATTCAACTATACAAATATAAGTTTAGATTTAAAACTGTAGATTGCCCATACATATAATGTATGTCTGTTAAACGCATAAACTTAAAATAGCAAATTAACGTTAACTTTTCAATTAAGCTATCACATCTTGTGAAGGTAACAATAAATAATTAACACGTAACATAATCACAGCGAGTGAACATTGGCTAACAAAGAAAGTATGCACTTCATTTATACCTAAAATTGATTATCAATTAATGACTGAATTAACTTACACGATCTAATGAGATCTTATTATTTTCTAATACAAATAAAAACGTCCCTACGACGTGACAACTATCATTATTCACAATTTTATTTACAAAACTGACTAGAATGCCCTCTAAAGAGTCGTTATTAGTTTACACCGTTCATATTTATATTTCATTATTTTAGTCTTACATCAGCGGTCGGGAGTTGGTGTGAATCGAAAAGCATTTGGCACATTCCCAGTATTATGAACTTTTAAGACAGATTAACAATTTTTCCTTATTCACTACTATTTATTTTCCTGTTCGATAAAAATCTGAGTTTGTTATGAATTTATAAATTTACTAAAAATGTCGCCGCGTAGCGCACAGATGCGGCGCAACGCTTGGATTTATTTTAAACCATAACATATTATATCGAAACATAGTTACAATATATACATTCAAACGATATCTTCATGTGCTTGTGTGGCTAAAATCGCTTACGTACGTACAATAGTATAAACTTCTTCCTAACAATTACATTAAATTTAAGCATATGAGTAACAGTGTTTAAAATTTATTTAGGTCTATATAAGTCCAGCTTAGTGATAATAAGTCGAACGTACTTTAGATCTTTAAATGTGATGTCTTAAAGAAGTCACACATCGTATACAACGGTTTACAAAATAGACATCGTTACCTATAGTAGAACACGAATACTCGTCAGCACGAGCCCAAAACGCAGGCCGTCAGTCTGTCACTAAATCTTCCTTTGGTCAACCCCGAGCACTGTGCACAAATCTTTGGTATGGATTACTTTAACACGTAACAGAAATTGCACTAAGTCCGTATAAGTCCCACGCGCGTAAGCTCCGCCGATTACCGTCACAATCGTCCACTTCACTGTCGCTCAGATTCGGCGGCGCTTTGTGACCCTTAAATGGGCGTGGGGAGCACTGTGAAGTCCTGCAGCGCGTTTTTGACCGTTTCGTATATGGGCCGGTTCTCATCGGGGCAGTAGCCGTCAGGAGAGCACAGGGTCTGCAGCTTGGTGAGGTACGAGTCGAAGTTGTCGTGGGCGGGCTTCTCCCCAGGGCCGGGGGGCGGTGGCGCGCCGGCCGGGCTTCCCGCCGTCACCGGGGCCGAGCCCCCGCCCGGGATCCTCACGTGCTCCAACAGCGTGATCACGTTGTTGCGGAGACTCTCGTAGTACTCGTTCAAGTTGTTGTTGCGCTGCGATATCAGCTGGTTCTCCTGGAACCAATGATACATTTCCAATTATTGTTGGTCTCTTCGATTATAATGTTATACTTAAAGACGGTGTGTTCATTCGTGTTGCATTTATTTCAGTGGTACCACACAAAATAAGTGATTGGTACTCACAAATGTACGATGTTTTAGTAGCACTCAAAGCTTGATGTTTGTAGCCATGACTGTACCATCTACGTCATGAGAGAAAAGATCCAATTATATTTAATTGAGTAGAAACGTCATAAAATGACGACTAAAATCTATAAATTTGGCTCACCCTTTCGCCATGAGTTAGTTGAGTTTCCATCGCGTTGATGTCTGACTTTAGGCGCATCATCTGTGACTCGACGCGTGCGTTCTCGCGCTGCAGTTCCGTTATTTCTTGTTCGAGGGTCATCAGGTCCTCACCATTGCCCGTCTGCATGTTCATCTCCATGCCTGCTAAAATATGTCTCTGTTAATACTCGTTATAGAATGACAAATATTTTAAAATAGTTGATCATGCCAAGATTTACCAACCCGAATAGGGTTTGGGATATAGCGGTGTGATGTCGTCCGGGTATTTAGGTTTCTTTGGCTGCGGAGTGGGAGTGACGGCGCCTGCCACGGGGCACCCGGACAGTGAGCGATGCGTCAGGAATGAGCCGTTGATGTGGCCCGAGCCGTCGCACCCAGGAGTTGGACAGTTGACTCCGTCGAACTTGATGGCCGACGCCGCCGCCGCCACAGCTGCCTTGTGTTGTTCCACTGTACCGCCACTTTCCAATACTCGCATTTTATTGCGATTCGCGATGGGGCAGCCGGAGGCACTGATGGAGGAAATCACGTTTCTTTTTAATTTAGGATTTAAAAGTCTGTTTGCTTCAGTTAATGCTCTATCACTAACTACCGTTACGAACATCTACATTGCACATTGATGCGAATCTTACCTTCGATGCGATAAGAATTTCCCTGTAGCGTGTCCAGATCCATCACAGCCCGGTATTGGGCATCTAAGCAGCGTGCAAATCAAGAAACTCATTGTAAACGATTTGTTTCATTTGTACATTACGAGCAAATATTGTGAACAAGAGTACAGTATCATAACTGTTTATAGTGAAGTAATTTGACCTAGCGAACGTAGTGTATGCCTGAGGACGTGTGACTATTGTGAAAATTCTAGTATTTCAATGTCGCTCATAAATAACTATACATTGTGACATTACTCGAGCTCCGCGCCCGGTGTCGATGTCAGTATAACTAAATGTTTACAGTTTGAAATCATAAAACGTATACTTTAAGAAAAAACAAATATGACCTTAGAATTGATACAATGTTTCTAATCTACATAAACATAGCAGCCAAGGTTCTCCTGGGGAATAAATATGAAACTTAATGAGCAAACACAACATATCGTCTCACCTGAGTGGTTCGGAATCTTGTCCGTCCCTGGGTTTGCTCTTGGGTTTGTTGGCCCTGGGACAGCCGGAGAGTGAGCGGTGTGAGGAATAGTTGCCGGTGACGTGGCCGGAGCCGTCGCAGCCCGGCGTGGGACACTTGAGCTCCTGCGAGTGCGGCTGCAGCTGCGAGCGGTCGGCGCGCGGGCACCCGGACAAGCTGCACATATACAAACTGCTTACAATGGCGTGGTATTATAGCGGAACAGCGGCTCACACTTTAATTTGGTTATTATCGACAAATATTTACTCAGTATTTTCTTTGCGGATTGAGAGAAAGCAATGATATAATGTCCCAGTATTCTATATAAATAGAGTAGTGTATAACGTAGGTATTGCGTTTATCTAATCTTTGGCACGGATATCTTGAACGATATCAACTTTCGTTGGTTTTTCAAGTACAGTATAATTAAAATGATGTGTTTACATATTAAACACTATTTTAAATAGAATTATATTCGTATTTCATTATTATTTTTTACATGGCGAATAGTCATACGCTTAAATTATTTATGTAAATATATTAAGTATACCTAATGCGAATCGTGCTTAGGTATTTTTGATAAGCAATAGTAAGTACTAAATAAGGACATAAAAATATTTTATACCACAATGAATATTTCGCGTAAGCAAAGTGAACATCAATGTAGAGACTTTAGACAAAGGAGGGCTTTAGATAACGAATCTTTACTTAGCTTTTTTAAAACGAGGCATGATCACGGTTTTATCTCCTCTATCAATATACAATATACCTATTTATCAGCAAAGAGTCAGTCAAAAATATCTGTAAAAGTTTTTTAAAATTAGTATTTTTTAAGTTGGAGTACGGTTCAGTTTCGCATAACTCAATCAACACTGCCATGTGGTGCGTCTATAGAGTCAGAGAAAGATAGATGCTTTCGACAATTTCAATAACCGTTAATGGTAAAAATAGTAGAACAAAGTTGCACATCTGGATACTCTCGTCGCCTCCGTACGTCTGTGTATGTTTAGTTATGCGTTCTAGTAAACAACATTGCAAAGAAGTGTGGGCATTATTTTGTAGTAATACGGATAAAATAATCATTACATATAATAAAGTAAGGTGTGTCTCATGACATTGGCAGAAAAATAGTAAAGGAATGACTAAAGGAACAGTATAACTCAAAGCATGGATTTTTTTAAATTTTGTGTCCGTCTGTCTGTTTTTCTGCTTGTTTGAAAGCGCACATCTCCGAAATTGCTGAACGGTTTTTTATGAAATTTGGTACGGAGATAATTTGAAACCTTGGGACCGGCATAGGGTACTCTTTTTTTCCTGTAAAAATTCTTTCACGCGAGCGGAGCCACGAGGAAAAGCTAGTAAATAATCTATACATATAATAAAGTTGTAGAACCGGTGTGTCTGTACATTCAAAGAAATGTGATAAAAAGGAAAGGGGTGACTAAAGAAGAATAATGGAGCAAAAATCGATTTTTGTAATTTTTTCTTCCTGTTTGTCTATTACTGCATATCTTCAAAATTACTGAACGCGATCTACTGATTTATAGATAGATAACTGACTCAAATATTATGGATCTCCATCGGTAATATCACAAAATTAGGTGATGTATTTAAAAGAAATAATTTATAGAATACACAATAGTTCACTGGTGGTAGGTCTCTCATATTATGTAAGAGTCCGTCTGGGTGCGTACCACCGCAATGTCTATTTCTACCGCCAAGCAGCAGTGTACATGCGCGTTGTGTTTCGGTTTGAAGGGCATTGTAGCCAGTGTAACTATAAGACACAATGAAATTTAACACCTTATGTCTCAGGATGACGAGCGCAGTGGAATGCCACACAGTACTTTGTAACTCAAGGTGCTGGATGGTGTTGCTACTGTTTATGGGTGGTCGTATCGCTTACCATCAGGTGAATGGCATGTTCGTGTCGTCATTCAATGCCTTAAAAAAAACAGATTTATTAAAATTTATTATTCATAGAGGATATATTTTATTTCACTTTTTAAAAATAACTATGGTATGCACTTCGTCTTTGGTAACGCTGTCGACGGTTCCTGGTATGTCATAAATCTTTCCATGCATCCTAAATCATAACATTTTATGCCTATATTAAATGCACTTTGATGCTATTTCGGTAGTTAGGTACGTTTTCCAAATATTTTTTATGTTTATTGGTAGTGAAATATAGTAAGTTAATAAACATAGTCAAGTACGTTCAAATGAAAATATTATCAACAGTATTAAGTAAATGTTTTATTATCCAGAGCACACAACTAATGTAAACAAGATACATAATTATGTATGTAATGAGTGCTGGAAGCCTGATTATGTGTGTAATATTTACAATGAAAAGTAAAATAAAAAAACATTTCCTTCTACTTTTTACGAGAGTCAATCCTACTAATATTATAAAGGCGAAAGTTTGTAAGAATGTATGGATGTTTGGATGTTTGGATGTTTAGATGTTTGGATGTAAGGATGTTTGTTCCTCTTTCACGCAAAAAGTACTGAACGCATTTCGATGAAATTTGGCACACGGGTAGATCATGTCCCGGATTAACACATAGGCTACTTTTTATCCCAGGAAAATATAAAGCGGGACTTTTATCCCGGAAAATCTTTTTAAAGCGGGCGGAGCCGCGGGCAAAAGCTAGTATTTCATAAATAGTGCTTGTAACCATAAAAAAACAGAAAACTAGTTTAAAAGCGGAAAAATCCTTTACCTACATTGTTTACTTCAGTAGAAAACTTGTTAGAAAAGATACCATGCAAGATATTTTTATAAATTAATTTGTAATTTAATTAAAGTGGTATGTAATATCATTAAAAATATAGAGGTAAAGTTTATTATGGATAAATGCATTAATTACCTACTACAGAATCAAAAAACTGACTCAGTGGCGTAGTTGTATTACAGTACGACTGCAAAGCTGAGGTCTCGGGTTCGATCCCCGGGTCGTGTAAAGTGATATTGAGTTTTTCTATTCAGTATCAGCTCGGAGTCTGGAATTTGTGCCCGATATGGCGATAGGCTCGCCCCCTATCACATCATGGGACGGAATGATGGCGAAAAGTGGGTGCACTAGTTGCGCCTCTGCCTACCCCTTCGGGGATAACAGGCGTGAGTGTATATGTATATGTATGTAGAAGTAAATAAATCACCTAAAAGTTATAAATGTAAAATATTTTTTGACTTACAAACAATCTGCATACACAAAAGTATCTAACTAGTTTTCCGTTTTATGAAATAGTATGAGTCGCGCTTTTAACGTGGTATTTGTGATGAGTACATACATGGCCTAGTTCGGATGTTTGCATCGACCTACGTACATATTTTATGGCGTGAGAGCTAATAATAACGTCAATAGATACATACTCGTAATAAATAGAAAGGTGGGTTAACGCATTTATGTAATCCTTGTCAACCTTGTTTTAAACACACAAAAAAACTCTACGTGTTAAAGTGATTGTTAAGTTTGAAAATAAAACTTCTATATTATTTCGCGCGTAATACAAGATTAGGATTTAAGGTAAAGGCATAAAGGCATGCGGTTAGTATGCATCAAAATCTCGTGGGACGACGCCAATTGGCGCGGAAATACGCAAATTGCTATTCAGGGGCACAATTGTCATTGCTGCAGAACGGCTGTGCAAATGTAAAACGTCGGATATTTCTGGCTTCACTTATTACGTGACCTAATAACATATATTTACAGCGGTTTAGCGTTTTTCTACGACATCAACCCATCAAGACCGCGCAATGAATACTTTAGTCTTGTTTTTAAACTCACCGTCCGTGAGTCGAACTCTATATACGTATTGAGTTATGATTAATTGTAATTGATGGGTTTCAAAGATTATGAATAATTGTCAAAAAATAGTTTTTAGCTACGAACGTATTTGACAAAAATAAACCGTATTTTGAGCAACCGTACCGTTAAAAATGTAGCTTAGCCCAGACATAGCGAAATAACTTATTTTCTTTCGAATTATGATACATATTTTTTGTGCAAAATGATTTGCAAACAGTTAATATTCGGGGTTTGTAATTTTTGAAAAAGTCGCCATACCCGCTCGAAATTTGTAAATAAGTTGGTTAAAAGTTTGACAAACTTTGACATCAAAGTTACAGAATTTCCATAGATGGCGTTGACAACTATATGCACCAGCATGTCGATTTTATATACCGGCTAATAAGAAAAGTGTTCAAAAATATATTGCTGGCCGTATAAACATTGCAGATGATTGTCTTAAACTTTTTTTTTCAGCGTAACATTTGCACAGTCGTATGGTGTCTCGGAGCGTCTGCTATAGCATATGCTCATTTGCAGCACACGAACGTTGCCCGCTTGCCTGCGGTGGGTGGCGAAGTTGCCCGAAACGTGACCGGACCCGTCGCAGCTCTCCACGGGGCACTGGATCAGATCCCTCGACTCCCGTATCCGGTAACTCAGTTTTCCATAAAAGTCGTCGCGGTGATAGCTAGCGTAAATAAATACATACGCAATAAGGAGCAAAGAAAAATAAAACAAAACTACACATAAAAATAAAGGAAACTTGTGAATGTGAATTTCTAAAAAAGTAGTGCAATGCACGAACTGACCTAAAACTATGACCATTTAGCTAATCATGTATGTTATTAACCCGAATTAAATACATCACAACTGTTTTAATAATTTACGTTACCTATAAAATAACTATCTACTCGTTACGAAGTTATGAAATGTTTACAAAGTTTGCCTTCTATTACCAAGTCATCGTTGTGTTTATGTTTCGAATTATTACAAAAACTATCGTAAACTTTTTTGAAAACAATGTAAAACATTTTTTCTCACCTGTTTCGCCGCATATCTATGTCCTTGTGTTGTTTTAACGCATGAATGTAGCACAAAATATTTTTAATGTGTATCTTATCGTTCATATGTGTTTATCTGACATGTTCGCGGTGCTCGCCGTACGCGCCTGCGCGAGCGCCGGTATTATATTTAGACTGATCCACCAAGTGTGACTTGTGTTACGTTCGAAAACGCTCTATAGTGTTTCTAACCTAAAATAGCTTCGCGTCCGCCTCTGTTTATCTATTTGGGAAAAATATCACGTGGTATATAAACTATAAGTGGCCATTTGGAAAGTTTTAAAAGAATAGACAAAATTCTAATATTTTATTTACATAAAAATCTGTGATCTAAATAATTTTAAAGTATTGAAAGTTTATGGTAAATACGTGTATGATATCAAAATGTGTTTTTTTAAACTCCGAGAGCGATCTGTCATACGCAGATTTTATGTCAGAAGTTTGGATCGGTTTGTGTAAATCTGATCTGGTACAAAGTTTACGTACAAAGAAGTACAAGAAAAAAATGTGATTATGTATTCAGTTGTTGCGAAAACCTATGTTTATATTCTATGAATGACCCAAATTACTTCATTGATGAATCACTTCACTCACATTGATTAAAAAAATAAACTTTAGTAGTAATTAATAATTGTTACATTAGCATCACCTATTTAATTTGTAAAAGAAATTAATATAAATTGTGTATAATGTCATTAAAATAATGCCGAATACATTATGTGAGCTGTAATTTTTATCACTCACAAATGGCATTCAGAAATAAAAATATACAGTAGTATATTTAAGGTATGTGCTTTATTTAATTTAACTATTAAATCACAATATTATTTCACTATAGAATTATGGTAAATTATAATTCAAGTAAATTTGTGACGTAGAGCGACATAGAGTTTGTTTTTGTGTGAATCCGAACGCTTTCGCCAGAGCCGGCGCGGTAGAGTGAACGTTTACTATTGACGTCACTCGCCATTTCAAAACAACAACGTAGGTAACTAATAAATAACAAATAACTAATTATCTTTATTGTAGATAATAATTTAAACGTGTTTTTACCGATTAACACATGTTCACGTCGTGTTGCGACATCTATTGGCTTTTATGTTCATTAACTAGTCAATACTCGCTTATGAACACTGCATAGGTACACAATTACTCATACAGGTGAAAGAAAGATCGATACTCATATTGTTGTGGAATATTTCAGATTTTATAATAGTTTCTTTCAATATGTGGTGGTATTTTATGATACAATCAAAATATATGTATTTTCAGATTTCTTGTTGGGCTGCTCGGGTATTCAACATTTTTTTTTAAGTATTTTTCGAAAACGTTGACCTTGCTATTTAAACAAAACACGTCTTATATAACAACAAAACCGTATTAATGTTTTAAAAATAAGATGTCTCTACAATACCTGTTTTGAGGTATAGTAACTTTAAATATTAAAATAACAATACATAAACTTTCTGTCTTGATAATATCGCTGCGTTCTCACATATCTGTCGTCTTCTCTAACCTGTTATATAATACTGTCCCACGTGGTACATTCCCCTATTATAAAACAACTTAAATGGTATATTCACCTGCTGTCTTTGGGCTTGTCGTGCGGCGCGTGCGGCGGCGGCATGTAGCACGGCGGAGAGTACGGAGGGGCGTGCGGTGGGTACGCGGGAGGGGGAGGGTACGCGCCACACTGGTACTGGTACCCACCGTACCCCGCCGCAGCAGCCGCCGCCGCGTAGTCCGGCTGGGCCAGTCCGTAACTGGCCACTGGGTGTGGACTTACACCTCCGTATCCTGAGAGATATAGTAGGCTTAAAATGGGATACATGAAAATGAAGTTTTAAGACACATACTCATGTTGTGTTTGATCATCTCCGGATAGAAAATGTAATTTATTACTCGCATCATGCGTTACATAGGCCGTATGCTGGTATATTACATTTCTGTAAAGTGTGTAGAGTTCATTGATAGAAATTTAAAACACGCCAAACTATATACGCCTACCAAATACGTGTAGGCAATGCCACTTTTGCAAAGTGTATGAGTTGGTTAACTTGTTGGAGTATTTTAATTAAAGCTTGCAAACACAGCACTCCACAAAAACGGTCGCTGTACTGGGGCGGAAGTAACCGCAACGTTTGGTTACCCGTGTTACCATGCCACTAGCGCCGCGCCGGGGTTGGTGTTGCAAAGTAAGGGAGTGTGCAGATGGCTCACTTTAAAGTATACGTTTATTTTTGTAATGTAACTTGTCTTTGACTTTTTGCATATTTTTATTATCATTATTATTTAGTTAACAATTTATGCGCATATTAACCGTCCACATTATAATAAAGATTGCCAAAGTGCCAATTGCCCATTCCGCTACACTATATTATGTACACTTCCATAATAATCTGGAGAAATATTTTTAAGTTCGTATCTCCCACCCAATTGATTATTTAAAGGCTTAGAGTTACATGACTGTTATTACTTAACGTTACGAACATGCTACGGAAGTGTAATAAACTGGAAAATGCCAGTGATTCATAGTTCAATTGTATGGCTCTAAAATAACAAATAATTAAACAGAATATCACGGAATTTTGCGGATTGACATTGCATATACAAGTATTAGAATATGCTGCATAATATAATGGTGTGCAATAAGAAGTATTCCCAATGTTTACGAATGGCTATTCTTTATTTATTCGCACAATATAACTATAATCACAGAGTTATCCTTTTTTTCTTATACTATGTAACATAACATTACACTTGCGAATAATCTAAGGTATCAGTAGAATAGATTGTACATTCTGTTATATAAATGTTGTGGTTGTTCTTACCGCGAGTGCGACGCGTAGCGCACGCAGTGTCGGGGAGTGATAATCGCGGTTGCGTTTTAATTTGTACGCTCTGTTTTACGACCCCACTGTGGATAGGGACCCAAGCCCCCTTAATGTGAACGTCGAGTTACCTTATGTCGTGACTCATACACAAAATTCTAATTTCAAACTAAATGAACGGCGAAAATTTGAATATTCTAATTAGATGAATCAGAATTTATGTCCCATTTCAGTAATTATATATGCGATCATACTTTTTAAGAGACATAACAATGTTAAATGAATTACTGAATCGTCACTTAATATCAACTTCGATTAATTAATTGTGGAGATAAAACTTCGGCTCTACATTATAGTAATGCCCAATATAATCCACTTCTGTATAAAGACAGTTACTTTCAATTGACAATTATTTTGTTCTAAAAATTATCCGCTCATCAACTCTTCTTAATAGTGAATAATGACTCACCAGCTGTGTCTCGGTGATAAGCTTCTAGGTAAGGATGGCTGCCGCCGCTGTCCGGCGTCGATTCTCGACTATACGACACAGCGCCAGGAAAGCCGCGACTGCAACAAGAATAATATTCATGTTTTGTCTAAAATATATTAACGTCTTTAAATAATATCCTTTTATCACTTTTAATAGCAAAATAAAGGTAAAATTATCAAAAGAAAATAATTTAACGATAGCGAAAAACAAGCATAGTACAAACATGTAAAATAAGATTATCCTATGTGTGTTGGCCTCACCTATGTGGTAAACGGGACACGCTAAGGTCAAGGGTCTGGCCCTGTGGACTGGGCACTTGGGGGCTGGCGGTGAGTTGGGGCGAGGCTCCCGGCTGCGGGCTACCGCGCGCGCCGCCCGCGCTCCCGCCGCCCGCGCTCGTGTACACCGGCGAGGCGTAGGGACCCTGTTGTGAAACATTTACATACCGATATCATTTCAACATGAATGGGAATATTCTAACCAATTTCATTTTGATCCAATGGTCTGGGTTTACCTCACCTGTGGACTACCACTAGAACTTGACAGATCTATGGCCGGACGCGGATCCCTGGGATCCCTAGGTGTGGGGCTACGCGGCCGCTGCGCCTGCGCCGCCGCGATTTTCACCGACAGGTTGATTGCGGAGAAGCCGGGGGGCACGCCGGGGCCCATCGCACTCACACCGCCCACCCCACCACCAGTTTCGTAGTGGTACATTGGTCTACGGACAGCAATGACCGTTGGTGATCATCATTTGGAACTTAAAGTTGAAAAGCATTGGTGGCATTACCGGATTGTCTTTTAAGGGAAACTGGGAGCGGTTAGACTTTGGGATTCTGCATATTGAATCGCGATCAAATTTGAATAAATACCGATTAAATGGAAGTACCACGGTCTCGTTTACCACATAAGCTCGGATAGTTGTTGTTAAGTATCGTGAGGGTTATCCGGCAACGTACCTAGGGTATATCGGTCCGGAGGTGGTCTCCTGCTCGGACTGGTCGGTCTTCATGGGCGTGGGCAGGTGGGGGTCGTGGTAGCGCTCCTCCTCCCAGCCGTACGGCCGCTGCGGGCACTGCGGGTCGTACCGCTCGAACGCCGGCGCGCCATCATAGCACCGAGTCTCGTAACCGTACCGCGCCTCGTTCATTTGACTACGGAATTTATTGGGAGTCATTCAAAGTATTCGATTGATTGTTCTTATAGTAGGTATAAAAAAATATTAATAAGAATTCTATGTATAATAAATATTAATCATCAGTGAATATATGGATATGGAAATTTGTATTTCTAGATACGATCGATTACATTTCGTCTCTATGCTTTTATACTTATATGTGGTTTGCAATTAAAATAAAATGTGTAAATCTATAAAAATAGTTTTATAGATTATAGAATGTTCCTAGAAAAAATATCACTTGACACATAAGCGACACAGAGTCATTAAACTAATATAAAATTTTATCCAACAACATTAACCAGGATCTAAATAACTTAGCGTTTTCCCATACTCTGAGGTGTAGACTCCTAAGTTCAAGAAGCGGCACATACTCTATATAATATTACATGTGATACTAATTCATGAGCTTATATAAGGGGAGGCTTAGGAAGTCCGCCCCCCCCCTTAGCTTCTAAAAATGTTTGGGTTACAAAACATGACCGGGGTGTATACAGTGTCATGCAAGGCGAGAACCCACGCCACTAACATTTTTATGTCGTAGGACCGCCCCCCTCCCCTCATGTGAAAGCTATAGCTACGCCCGAGGATACTATACATGTTAGCACGACACAATGAATAAGCTATGGCAGTCATAACTAGCAAAAGTGGCAAAAAATAGAGCTGTTTGCTCACAATCATATCATTAAATTTAAGGAAAGTTACGATTCTTTCGATTCGTAAAACGCAACAAGCTGTCTCGGATTTTATGGCCGAAATAGCGATTGGTTCTATCTCGGATTGTATATTGTTGCAGATTGATTGTACTTCTGTTTAACCTTTGGGTCATAAACCTTTGCCACGTTATAAAGCGAAAGCTCGCAGAAGTTAACCCCCGCAAGCGATTTTTATTGTGTAAACAATCACAGCAAGCTGATTTCTGCAAATTTAGAAACTTGCAGGACTTGCGGCGAGTCGCATTATACAGAATTATTGAAATATTGCCTCTACTGTAGACGCATCTGGAATATCTTTCACGATGTATTGCTGCGAGAAATTTCTAGCATAAGATTTACCTGTAGGAGCGCACGTGGTCGTCCGGCGGTCGGTCATACGGCGATCGTTGATCGGCGGGCGCGCCGTAGCCGGCGTGGCGCGTCTCCATGCCGGGGGAGTCGCGCTCGGGCTCGGCGGCCTCGCGCTTCGGCACCAGCAGCTCGGCAGCCTCACGCTTCACGGCGGGGCTGTGCGGCGACGGCGCCTGCTCCCTCTCGCCGCCTCGCGCGCTCGCCACGCACTCGCTCGATATCGTGATCGCAGTTGATATAGGCACTGTTGGGAATTCATTTATAAAGTGCAACAGCATTTAGTAGTAATGTGACGGTAATAAGAATGCTACCTGTATTTAGTACAAACGGTTGGGTAATATTTACGAATATTAAACCACTGAAAATGTGGCCATTACGTAATTATCATGCTATAAAAACAACAATTTAAAAATCATCGTATTCACTATTCGTTAATATGTTAAATGAGTTTGGTGGAAGAGATCAAAGCTAGAGTGTTTTCATCCACAATACCCATTTTATTAGGAAATCTTAAGTACAATAACTGGCAACATGTCTTTGCAATTGTAATTCATCCATACCTGGTGGTCTAGCTCTCTGCGACCTGGCGGCGGCTTTCCGCGCGGCTGCTGTGGGACACCCGGACAGGGAGCGGTGCGTGCTCCTGTTGGAGCTCACGTGGCCTCGGCCGTTGCACCCCGGCGTCGGGCACTTCAAGATCGTTTCATGCAACGCCAATACTGAACAACAATGTGGACACGTTTTTATAATGATAAAGTGTACTTTAGGTAGTTACTAATAAAGCGCTATAAAATGGAAATAAACATTTGGCAATAAATATAACGCTAGTGTATGTAGGTTTTGCCTATGTCCACGTTGTGATAAAATGTCAAATTAATCGTTGATATAATTTCGGTATTGCAAAATGATGCTTAACAGCGGCTTATGTGAAATAAGGCTATTTGAAAGAAGCCAGAGCTCATATTTCAAATAAAAACTTGTGGGAATCAGGGCATGTCACACAAAAAGACATGTCTAAAAATGAGCCTGAAAATCTAAACAAGACAGTTTATATATATTTGGATAGAACTCCTGAAAACTAGCCTTTCGCAATAAATCGTTTAATTTTAAAGGCCTCCGATTTTAAGACGCATGTAATTTTGTTTGGCTTGAAACCTATACTTAATCTGAATGTTACCAAAAAACTTGGTTATGAATGGAGGGGTCTAAAATTTTTTTTAATGGACCTAAGTTCCATATGTTGCCCCTTTAATATCCCTAAAGTTTAAGCCTGTTTAGATTTTGAAGCTCAGCACCCATACAAAAAGCGGACATCTCCTTTCGAATAAATTATATTCGACAGCAATCGTATTAAACAGCTAATGTAGATGGTACTCAATTTATTACCATTTACTTGGGAGCATAGATTAGAGTGTGAATTTTGTATTTGGTTGGCTTGTACTTATGTGACGAGTAGTATTTACTCAGAAGTTGTATAAAAGGCGTTTATCTTAATTAAGGTTCTAAATTTTTTTCAATAAACATTTACAAGGAAACTGGTGACTAAAATAAAAAAATAAAATTCTGCGTCTAAAAATCTACGTAAAATAAATGTACACTTGAACAACAAAATATAGGAAGCATTTGATACTCTATAGATGAGTACTTACTCTCAGGTGTGACTTTATCCTTTCTTGGGCATCCTGATAGACTGAGGGAACAAATAGCGATATCAGTATATTGGTTTTAACTTCTCTTGAAAAGCGTATTCAGAGTGTAGGTACGTCTAAACCTAGTCTATCTCGCGCGTATTTCAAATGTACAATATAAGTATTTTATGTGCCTTATTCCGAGGAATAATGTCTGACTGTGGAGTTACATGCTTGTCTTTTCTGTCTCCTTTCAATACTATAGTATTTAAGCTGTTCAGTTTTAGGTTTTTTATATTTATTGTTTTAGATTCTTGCTCTATATTTTTGTGTTAAATGCTATTTCTTATAATATATAATATTTATTTAATGACAAAATTACATTTCGTTGGAAACCACAGAATTTTATTAATTAACTAGGAAAGTCTATTCATTATTGTAAATTGGTGTCATTATATATATGTCGATAAATATTGGTACGTATATTTGTGTGTAAACCAACTGAAAGTCAAAGCTTCGATGTGCAAGCTTATTATGTATTTCAACGCTGTTACCATATAGATAGTATATTACTTGATACCGGTGCAGAGTGGCAGGGTATTTGGTCTGAAAATCATGGAAATGTGTTGTGGTCAGCGGGCACTCACCTCCTGTGGTGTGTGTAAAGGCCGGTGACGTGGCCCTGCCCATTGCACCCCGGTGTGGGACACTTGTTGCCTTCTGCGAACAAATCGACCGGTGCACAAATTAGTGTTTTCCTAATCACAGGGTAGGGGCGTGCGCGGCGGATCGATAGCGCCGGGCGTGCCCCCCGCGGGGCGTACCTGCGCGGCCCCGCCCCGCCCGGCCCCATCCCACGCATAACTTCAAAGAAAAAATAAAGAACGCCGAGCGGCTGCGCGCCCACTCGCAATTTTTCTTTCAGGAGTGACGGGGCGGCGCGACTTCGCCCCGCCCACACCCTGCCCTGACCTGTTTTTATTGCTTTACATTCTGACGTAAAACGAGCTATCACACAGCAATACGAGGAAAATGTTCGGCCACATTATGTACGAGCCTGGCGTAGGTGGAGCCTTTAACTTGTTTTGACTACTGACTACTCTTATTTATTTCAGACACGAGCGACAATTTATTTCTAATTATATTAGCATACTGGATCTCGATGGACTATAATACAAAAAAGTAAAGTGATTGTAGGAGCAGATAACGTTTTGTTTACTTCTTGCTTTATTTATACACAATGGCATTAAGTTTAGGATTCGCACGACAGCTGAGTTGGAAGTCAACATGCAGCTACGTCATGAGATATCACGAGACGACCTTGAAACAAACTCCAAGTTAGTTCATAACGGAGTTGTACATTATGGGCAGGTCGTTAAGAAAGTTTGACTATCGTTGTTTGAAGTGA
Source organism: Lapara coniferarum (assembly GCA_949316025.1). NCBI lineage: Eukaryota > Metazoa > Arthropoda > Insecta > Lepidoptera > Sphingidae > Lapara > Lapara coniferarum. The sequence continues at coordinate 38,846,270 of OX438919.1, read as the reverse complement.
AGGTGGCCGGTACCTCTGACGACCGGCGGGGAGAGCGCGGAGAGCGGGCGGGAGTCACGCGCGGGCTGCGCCGAGGGCACCGCGCGCGCCTCCTGCAGCGCCGTGGCCGCGCGCGACCCAGCGCCGGCCGGCTGCAGCACCGTGTACTGCTTCGAGCCCTTGTGGATCGAACTCTTATCGTGGTCGTTAGAATAACCACCGAAAGGTTCACTGGGAAGGGTCGCTCCGTGGATTCTGTGCTTTACTTCTGCCGGTGGTTTAAAAGCGGACTGCGTTGAATAAGGCAAAGCCGCCGTGGCCGCCTTGTAAGCGTTATATAGCGATTGTTTGTTAACTGATACCACTTCGCTTTTCCGTTTCGGTTTCATGTCGATGTCGACGTCGTATTTATCGTCACATCTGTCGGACATGTCTATCTCGAGTTCGTTGGAAGACGAGTCGCCAAGTTCATCGAAGTTGGGTCCGTCGTAGTTGTTGGAATGTTTGTTCTGCCTGTCGTAATCTTCACTTCTCTCCCTCGCCCTGTTTATTTTGTCTTCCATTTCGCTGGTGCCGTTTAAATCGTGCTCTTGGGGTGGATATCGCATTGAATAGCTTTTGTGTGACCCGTCCGCACTTATCGAAGACGGCGACGGGGAAGACGGTAACATTTTTTCCGAACGTTTATCAGTGAAAAGATTTTCGAATCCGTTCGCATCTTCGTTTTCGTCGCCGCTGTGCTGTGCAGCCTGCTCGCGAGGCCAGCTCCCCGAGAGTGTTTTGAGCGCGGCTTGTGTTTCTTTGATGAGCGTTTCATCGTCGACGTCAGTTTGTCGGATGGTGTGCGGCCGCAGCATGGGCATGGCACGACATCTTAAGTCGAGTTCGTCTCTTCGCTCGTCATCGAGCAGTCTTCGTCGTCGTTTATTGATCATTTCTTCCTCATCCATGGAGCCTTCGCTGCTGATTCGATCGAGACGCCGGTCGTTCAGCTTGAATGTCTCTACATCTACGCCGAACTCCAGCCGCCGTTTGTTGATTTGAGAGAGGTTTGGCTGTGTGTTCAGCGGCGCCGTCCTGCAAAAAACGACACAATCAAATACATTCCCGCTCTGCATGGTTAACGACAATTAAATATAAACAATGCTTGTACTTGCGATTCGATTTTCCATCCACAATCAGAATATTTTTACGCGGAAATGATTCTCGGCGTTCCATTCGACGTTAACACATAGAAGCACTGGTAGTTATATTTAATTGCACAAAAATCGTTCCCACGTAAAAACCATTTCACTCAAGAGCTTTCAGACCAAATAATTTCGCCATCGTCAAAACAAACGGGCAAATGTTAGTATTGGTTAGTGAAACAATTTGAACTAAACTTTTGAAACTTAAGTTAAAAAGCATAAACGTTCGACGCTGTGATTACTACGAAATGTAACGATAAAACCGTTTCACAATTTTGTTGTTGTTCGTAATTTGTAAACAAACGACGCACCACGCATTTCCTTAACCGCCTATTCAAACGATTCAAACTTAAAAAAACTTCGAGTAACAAACTTTGTCTGAAAAGTTTTTGAAGTGTGTCAAAGTGATTATTACATCGTAAACTTTTTAAAATTAATTTTGAGTGTAGTTTTAGGAGGTTTTAATATTGTTTTATGAAAATTATATAATGGATAATAGTTTTGTGTCTTTCTTTATAATTTTTTTATAAATTTAAATCGTATTATACTGCAATAATTGGATTTGAATAAAGGGCAGAGGTAGTCATATTTCCATATCATTATATTTTGGTATGAGTGATGTAGTGATTTATTCTGTATACATGTGTTTTGATTGGTCTGAGACTTTGTTTTCTTCGTTTAAACCTTTGTGGAAAAATATGCATGACTAGCTCTATAAATCGATTATATTATGCTATTTTCTTTTACTGTACTATTTTTATACACGTCGTAATAGAGGATACATTGCATAGTTACTTTCTATACAATGCTCCTAAAATTAAGTGGCCCACCAATGGTTCCGTTACATTATGGACTTGTCCAAAAATGGGCCTAAAATTCTAACCAAGACGATTTATTATTTGGATGGAACTCTGAAAGACTAGCCTTTTACAATAAATCGTTTAATTTTAAAGAACTCCGATTTTGAGATTTATATGATTCTATTTTGCTTCAAAATTACACTTACGTTCATATTGAACGTTTTAAAAAATGGTAATATTTTTTTAATGGATCCAAGATCCATATTTTGCTCCTTTAATGTCCCTAATGTTTGAGTCTGGTTAGATATTGGGGCCCAGCTCCCATAAAAAAAGCGGACATCTACTTTACCAAACTTAATTTTTGCACGCCATCTGGCAGAATGTATCGGAACTTATGAATTATATTACCGTCCTCTATTTGTACCGACATTTAATGCAAATAAAATGTTCTGATTCTTATATAGAACCATGAACGAAGCCATAAGACATTTTATTGTTTACTGTTGATATAGCCCTGGCGCTAGTTATATGTCTGATAACAACACTGTGCTAATTATGTACTCTATCATGTACTGGGGAGTATAGATGATGCAAATCACGTAAAAAAAAACAAGCGGTGAAGGAAACAAGATACTTGCGTCCTACGAGTCATTCAGACTCGTATGTAATTAAATCCACTTTAAGGGAGAAAAATGTAATCCCCTTTTTTCTGCGTTTTTACATTTTAACCTTTATTATCCAAGGCACCCAGTACGTAAAATGCATTTTGGTTCGTAAATTTACCAAGTATATTATATTTAACATGATGTTACGCTTGATTTCGTACGTAAAATCAATTTCTTGTTACATTTATTTATTAATCACTTCTTATCAATACCAGTTTACCTAAATTACCTTTGAATGAAATTATAGGTATTTAATAGAGACTCAAGCGAAATGTAATAATAGCAAATGAAACAGTCTTATCCAAACCCTACAATAAACTTAAGGAGCTCGCCTCCACCAACCGGCCTGATTTATTGATCGGCGATATTCTCTCCCAACTTGTGCAATATGCGTCCAACTCGAGTCGAGATTGTAATCGATGGTCCTTGACTGTACCTTCGAGGGGCCCACCGGAAGACCCAAATACCGATAGTAAGGCCCGGCAAACATTTACGTACGTGACTCCCCTAGTCTCTATCCGAGTAGCCGCAACTAAACGTAACGTGGAACGTTCCTGAACGCTCGCAACGGGTCGGAACGAGCGATTCCACGTTCGTGAATATTTGTGTGCCGTAGGGTAATTAGACAAACCCTGAGGGCGGTGGATGCTTAACCGGTTTAAACTAGTGTTCGTGCGGCCTTTATCAGCGGGTGGCGAGTGGCGGGTTATCTCGGGGCCGCGTTAATTGTAATGCCTGGAGATGAGGTCGCGATATAAGGATCATCCACCGTGCGAGTTTGCGGACGAACAAACATCAGGATTAACTAAAGCATTGAACCCGCTCTTATATTGGGAAATTCAACGTTGATTTAAGTTTTAAATTGGCTACGTAGATTTGTGAAGAATTTCATTTAGTAAAAATTTAAAGAATCATATAAGTTGACTCCAGGTTGACATAGTATTTCAAAAACATAGTAAGAACGATACATTATTTTTAATAAACAAAAATATGCATCGCTTAATATAAAATAGCATTTCTGGTAAATCCATAAATTTATAAGCTAATTCAGAGAGCAGGTACGCAAGACGACAGACCCTTTCTCGGGTAGAGCAATAAGAAACACGCGTCGGCCTCCCGCGGCCCCTAAGGCCTCGCGGCTTCCAAATTCAAATTGCACCTTAGAATTCTTAATTATTGAAATCGTAAATCAAATCGCACGTCAGAGCGAGCGACCATAAAATTGCGAGGAGGTCGGGGGAAGCGCAAACTCAAGTGTGGTAGGATTAAGACATTATCACTTTTCTTTCGAACAGTCGCGCCCTCGTTGGCGCAGCCCGATTGTAAATCACCGGGTAAATCCTCTGGATTAGATTCATAGAGTTGCCGCGGCCTGTGGATCGGGAGCCGGCGATAATGGCGTCGTGTGCTCGCGTGATTTTGCTTTTAAATCGACTCCCCGGGAAAGATAAATACACTTCCAATTTGGCCCGAAGCCCGAATTGAGTTTCCAGTTTAAACGGCTTTAACAGGAACTTGATTTGAGTTTATAGCGATGGATGGCTGAGGATGACTGATAACTGGACACTTGGAAAACACGAATGATCGGAATTACAGAACGATAATTTAGGGCGTAGGATTAGTGTCATATCATTTGTTAAAATAATTTCCTTTCGTAGATTCATAAGCTCACGCTTTATACCGCGGAGTATAGATAGAGACACAGCTGGGTTACTCTGGATATAAGAATCATTAACCTGTCAACAATTCAAACACTGAATTCCTAAGTAAGTTTTGTCTATATCCTTAAATTTATAAATATTCATTGATTGACCAAGAATGATTGACCAGGAATCGAACGCAGAATGTCACTAGGTTTCTAATATTTTTAAGGTTACTTACATTTAAATGTTTGTATGTGAATAGTAGAATTAATTGTATGTAGGCATTTTATTATAATTCGTGTTGAACGCATTATCAGACTTATGTTACTTAAATGTAAGTGTGATATGTGTAATACGCGTAGATCAACATTTTGAACGAGTCTCGCGAGATAGAATTGCGTTGTGACATTTATGGGGACTACTAACTTCCGGCCAAAGACTTTCGGCACAAGATAGGTATTACTTGCATAACCCACTATTTCCATGCTTATATAATAAATAAAAAATAACATGTTCGTCTATCTGTCTGTTTGTTATGTTTTCACGAATAAACCGGTGCACCGATTTTCTTAAAAGATAGTATGCAGTACATTTGAGCCATAAAAAGGATATAGGCTACAACTTAACCCGAGGGAAAACCCACATAGCGGAACATTCCGGAAAACTTTACACTTGGGCGACGCCACGAGTCACATAGTTTTTCATATATATTTTTTATTCGGGCATGACAAAGTGACTGCACCTCACCTGATGGTAAGCGCGATGCCGTCCAGATAGAGTATCGAATGGCAGCAGATGGTTATCTCATGCCATTCGACACAATCATGCCGGCCTAATGAGCTGCTTCTTCACGCTACGGCGGAAGGACCCAGGATTATAGGAAGGAGGGAATACGCGCGCCGGTAAACTATTTCAAAGCCTAATGGTACGGCTAAGAAAAGACTTGGCGAACCTTTTGGTTCGGGCCGAGATGCTTTTAACCATCAAGCTTCGCATGCCAATGACAAGATCATTGCGCCTCCTCTCAGTGTCCACCCGCAAACCAGGGGTCATAGCAGTATCGCCCATGACCCGTGCTGTCGTCTACATAAAAATGAATGTTGCCAAGCGATAACATGTCATTGGTATGCAAAAAAAACAAGGTGGGCGACAGCACCGAGCTTTGTGGAATACCGGCATTTACTGTTATGAGCTTCGAAGCGTGTCCATGAACGATGACACGCATTCTTGGCCCATGAAGAAAGCCAGAAAATTGTAGTTTTTGAAATTTACATTGATATTAAAAACATATTACCCAAGGTTCAATTAAAAGCAAAAGTAATTTAATGTTTGGAACTATGGTCTAAAATTTCCTGCATTTTTTATTGCATTGAATGACGAGACGAGCATGGCGTTCGCCTGATGGTAAGCAATATGATCACCCATAAACAATAGCAATACCATTCAGCACAGAGTTTGAGTTACAAAGTATTGTGTGGCATTTCTCTGCCCTCGTCATCCTGAGACATAAGATGTTAAGTCTAATCAAGTCCAGTAGTTAGACTAGCTACAATGTCCTTCAAACCAAAACACAACAGAACATGCACACTTCTGATTGGCAGTAGAAATAGATATTGCGGTGGTACCCACCCAGACGGTCTCTTACATATGAGAGACCTACCACCAGTAAATTCAGTATTTCCTTATATTTTGGGTGGTTTAACATTTATTTATGAGTTATGAGGGTTGTATGGACCGACTCTATGAACATGTTGCCGAAAAACACTACACTACAAAACTGATGGTTGCTCCAGCAACTTCCACAAGTCGCTGCTTTGCATGAATAACCACACAATCCAAAAATTTTGGATTTCCCTTTTTAACATACAATCCATAATAGTATATATTTTATGTTAAATAAAACTCACAGTCATATCGGCAAAAACGGGCCAGTGGCATGACAAAATGTCTTTACATCATTGGTTGATTTTCGGTTATTAATTAATTATGGTATAAAAAGCCGAGCACATAACAATCAGAATTTTAGCAAAACATTGATGAATGCCTTTTGGATAAATACATTCTTTGATTATGTATCTTCAATAAGCACAAACTTACAACATAACAAATTTTATAAAATTTTCAAATGGCTGTCCTGCAAAATTAGCTTTTTGGGATTGTGTCGTTATTCATGCAAAGCAGCGAAGTGAATTATTCTGTATCATAGACGCATAACGTAGTTTTTATGGTTATACAATAGTACCAAAGTGGTTTTTTAACAGATAACTACTGACCGGCTTTTTGATAGGCCGATTGACGTCCAAAAACATGGTCGTCTGCGTGTATCAACTTATCAGGAACGTTAAATGTTATGTCAAAACGACTAATGTTATGTGGTAGGTATTTTTAGACTATATTGTAAACTTATAACATTATTGCAAATTTTAAGTCAGTATCGCCTGTATTGTTATCCGTGACCGTGTAAAACACAGAGCGGTGAAACCCTGAGGTTGTATTTCGCTTTCTGGTGTTGGCGAGTTCGTTTTTGTTAGTCATAGCTTTGTCCATTTCTGCCGACGAGAAACACTTTGCAAGCACTGCTTTGTTTCGGTTTGAAGAACATTGTAGGAAGTATGATTATGGAACATTATAAATGTTAATATTTAATGTCTCAGGATGTAAGTTTAGTGCCACGCAGATTTATAATTTAAACATTTTAGGTGGTGTTATCACCGTTTATTGGTTGTTGAGTAAATTGGTCAACCTAAAACCAGCTACTTATAGCTGGTACCAAAAAGAGGTTGCGTAATTGCTAATATATATTTCAAATCTGTGTTGTGTTGATGTATACGTACTGCTTCATGTTATGTAACTCTATGTTGGCTAATGTGGGAATCGAACTATGTGTGTATTATATAATCCTCTGAGGGTTAATATCTAAAGCTTAATTTAGCTCTATATTTGATCTGAGATCTGTTTAACATACGCGTGCCAGTCGTGGAAATTCACTAAGAAAGTCAAAAACAAAATAACGACTTGCCAGAGAAGTATGGAGCGTAGTATGTTAAAAATAAAAAAATCTCAAAAAATCCGACATACAAAAATAAGAAATGTCACTAAAGCTATAGATGCCCTAAACTATGCTCAAAAACAAAAATTCTGATGGGCCGGCCATATAGCACGTCTAACAGACGATACATGGAAATCCACTGTAACCTCGTGGAATGGCCTTCAAGGTAAAAGACGCGTAGGTAGACCATACACACACACGTTGGGAGGATGATATAGTGAAGACAGCGGGACCACACTGGAGAAAAACTGCTAATAATAGAGAAAAATGGAAATCTTTGGAGGAGGCCTTCACCTAAAGAGGGTTCATGCATGAAAAAATATATAAATTACAAATTAAAGTAAATAAATATAAATACTATTTAAATAAATACATGGCTATAACTAAAAATGAAATTTTCTAATGAATAATTATACATATTACTATAAATATATAAATACAAAAATGGACATTATTGTAATTTACAAAATATATGACTTATCTACTAAATACAAATTAAAATAAATAATTATAAATACTATTTAAATAAATACATGACTATAACTAAAAATGAAATTTTCTAATGAATTATACATATTACTATAAAGATATGAATGCAAAAACTGTAATTATTGTAATGTACAAAAAAAATAAACTACCAATTAATATGTAACTTAAAACTGTATGTTTTACTAAGAAAAAATCGTTAAATAAAAAATTTGAATTGTTAAAAAAAAGAATAATGTGTAACTTGCATGAAATAAAAGGCTTTTTTATTTTATTTGCTGTATTATTTGATCTAAGAAACTACAATTTACTGGCGAAAATTAATCATCTATTTTGTTCTGTTAAATATTACTACATCCAAAATCGACATTGTTTTTTAGGGGACTTTGGTATGAAAAAGTAATCTACGCATTAAAATGTTAGTTGTGTGTAGATTTTTTTAATCCATTTATAAGTACACTTGTATCTTCAATAACGTTGATGTTTTATACCTATAGTTTGCCCAGCTTAATGTTCAGTTGATTGACTCAGAAATTAAATTCGGAATATCGGTGTCGGTTGAATACGTACGTCTCCTTGGTGTTTTTGGAATATAATAATTTAACTAATATAACAGAAGGCATATAAAGCGGCGATAGCCTAGTTGGGAGTGGAACGGACTGTCGAGACGAATGTCCGCAGGTTCAAAACCCAAGCGCACACATCTCTAACTTTTCTAAAAAAATATGTGTGTATTTTTTGTGAATTATCGCTCGCTTTAACGACGAAGAAAAACATCGTGAGGAAACCTGCATACCTGAGAAGTTCTCTGAATTTCGAAGGCCTAAACCCTCTCAGTAGTAGAGGAGGCCCGTGCTCAGCAGTGGGCAGTATATGGTGCCGTAATCATATAAAAAAGTTTCAAGCACAAAAACACATACTTATTCCAAAGTAAAACCGCGTAGGTAAACAAACGCAACTCTGTTAATCGATTTTAAAATGAACAAAGAGCAACATATGAGTGCAAAAATCAATACAGTAATAGTTTAGTTGAAATAAATGGGGTAATGGTATCGTGTGCGATGCATTGTGACTGGCAGCCTCTGCGCCCTACCCCTGCAGGGCGGATGTAGGGTTGCCACGAGAGGAATTGCTTTAATGCCGATTTTTACTGTTTGTTATTTGAGTTCTATTTTTCGTGAATGTAGATTATAATTGGGAGATATAAAGACGACTGTATCTGATGTATATATTGAAAAGTTTACAATAGTTAACAATTATGTTTTAGTGCATTTGATGAAAAATAATTAAATTATACCCGCGAAAGAATGTTTCAGATAATGGAGAGTTGTATTATTGTATGAGTTTTGAAAAATATTGTGTACAGGATCAATAAAATCATAAAAAACGTTCAATTATCAATGTTTATCAAAATTGGTTGAATGTATTGTGTTAATTTTATATCCTTCAAGTCAAATAGTCACGCATCGTTCATATAAATAGACGGCTAAGTTTGATTTTACCCTAGGAAAGTATTAATTTTGAATTTATTATTTTATTCCTGTTAGTATATAGGTGCTGCGGGTATTGACAAAACCCTGAATTACAAAAGATGATATTATTTATTGATTGCACTTTATACATAGTTATGTAAAGGCGGACTTAATGCCGAAGGCATTCTCTTCCAGTCAACCTGAGGCGGTGAAGAGATAAAACATAGTAGGTGCACGAAATTGAATTTAAGCATAATGTCGAAACAGTTAGAATAGTAAAATGTAGAGAATATGAAAATAAATACAATACTATACACATATTACATAATATCTATTGATTGTCTCGGTGGCGTAGTTGTATTGCGTACTCGTTACGAGTACAATTTGCGCGCTGAGGTCCTGGGTTCGAATCCCGGGTCGGGCCAAAAAAAACTTTGTGACTGGGTTTTTCCATCTTAAAAAAATATTCAGTCGCAGCTCGGAGTCAGGATGTTGGCGGTGTGATACCCCCGTGCCTCGGAAAGCACGTAAAGCCGTTGGTCCTGCGCCTGATCTCTCTCCGGTCATGTCGGATTGCCGTCTCACCGTACTATGAGAGTGAAGGAATAGCGAGTGCACCTGTGTATTGCGCACACACTTGTGCACTATAATATCTCCTGCGTACCTGGCTGATCTCCGTTGAGATTGGCCGCCGTGGCCGAAACTGGCTAGGAGGATTTAATTTTCAATATCTATCAAGTTAATAAAAATATGTATACCATACATACGCGATACAATTAAATACATGCGTAGTTGCAAATTCACGATGATTCCGCTAATTCACCCGAAAGTAGGTTTTTAACTTTAAACGTGTAACGACTCGTAATTAGTGATTTATAAAAAAATACCTATTTAATGTGCTTGAAAACTGATACGTATTTATATGTGTACTAGCTTTTGCCCGCGGCTCCGCCCGCGTTAAAAAGTTTTTCCGGGATAAAAGTCCCGCTTTATGTTTTCCCGGGATAAAAAGTAGCCTATGTGTTAATCCAGGACATGATCTACCCGTGTGCCAAATTTCATCGAAATCCGTTCAGTAGTTTTTGCGTAAAAGAGGAACAAACATCCATACATCCAAACATCCAAACATCCATACATTCTTACAAACTTTCGCCTTTATAATATTAGTAGGATTACCTTTGCTGTGGTTAAATATGTATTATGTTAACAATGGGAGCGGAATAACGTAGGTACATTAAACCATATTTTACGTAACGTTAAATAATTACAATTGTATTACAGTACGACTGCAAAGCTGGGGTCTCGGGTTCGATTCCCGGGTCGGGCAAAGTGATATTGAGTTTTTCTATTCAGTATCAGCCCGGAGTCTGGAATTTGTGCCCGATATGGCGATAGGCTCGCCCCCTATCACATCATGGGACGGAATAACGGCAAAAAGTGGGTGCATTAGTTGCGCCTCTGCCTACCCCTGCGGGGATAACAAGCGTGAGTGTGTGTGTGTGTGTGTGTGTGTTAAATAATTATTGTTAAAAACATCAGGAACCCCTTAATGAAAGTAAATAGTTCAAAAAACATATTTTTACTGAAATACAATTAAAAAAACAAATAGATTGCTTTACGCCTAATGGATTTATTAGTTTTTCACATATTTACAAATACAGTTACGTTACAAAAATCTAAATGACAATTGACATAGATCAATGAGGAATTGGACATTTGTAAAGGTACTGGAGTCACTCTTGTTGGAACGAAGTTCCTTATCGCGCGTTGTGAAAGGGAGCTAGACGGAAAAAAATCTCACGAAATTTGAACGACACTTTTATACTTGCCCTGTGAAACCAGCCAGTAACAATAAAGAATTGGCCGTAAAAGTGATATTCGAAATTTAAATAAAAAAAGACAATTTAAATGCTTTTTAAAGTAGTTTTGGAACGAATAAAATATGTATGAAATTTAAATAAAAAAAGACAATTTAAATGCTTTTTATAGCAGTTTTTTTTTTCGTTAGTTGTATGTTAATTTTAATGTCAATGCTTGCTTAGGTGATGATCGTGATTCGATGACATATCTATTGTGTAGGTAGAAGTAAATGTTTTCATTGATGTGGTAACGTTTTAATGAAAAATACAATTATTATTATAACTTAAAAGAAATAAAATTTTATTACATTATCTTCACTAATTAATCGAAAAGAACTTCGTTCCATCCGCGTGTCCCTTGACACCTCTCAAGTTTTTTTTCTGAATTATACAATGAGTAAGACTACACCAGTTTGCCGAAGTATAAATTAGATTTGATATTCGAAAACGCACAAAAAAAAAAGAAAGAACTGTATTGGCATCGCAGTATGAAAGAAATGTTTTTAGGCAGCGTCAAACACAGAAAAGAATTAAAAAAAAAATGTTTTTTTGGCCTAAAAATGTTTTCAGAGGCCATGTTTTACAATTTGTGTTTATCAGATAACATAACGAAAGAAATGAATACAGGTAAGTTTAGTAAAACAACTTTAAATCCATAACATAAAAGAAAGCAAATAATATATCATGTTTCATCATATTGTTCGATGGTTCAACCCTACAGTTTCAGTGGCAGGGCGAGTGCCGCGGTGAGTCGAGCCCTCGCGATGCATGCGGACACGCTCTGTGTTTCACTTGTCAGTATTACACTTGCTCCAAGCTTGTTGCGCAACTCAGTACTGAGATATATCTGTTTGATTTTCAATTTCATATTTAAGTATTAAAGTATTTATGTACGGTTTAAAGACCATTATCAAGCCTTGAATAATGTCTTAATCCTTCCAGTGACAAATATTTATATTATAGAGGGTGACAGCTGATATAAGAGTAAGTTTTTTAATGTTCGTTGTGGCAAGGATATTATCCTACTAATATTATAAAGGCGAAAGTTTGTAAGTATGTCTGGATGTATGGATGTTGGTTACTCTTTCACGCAAAATCTACTGAACGGATTTCGATGAAATTTGGTACACGGGTAGAACATGTCTTGAATTAACACATAGGCTACATTTTATCCCGGGAAAATAAAAAGCGGAACTTTTATCCCGGAAAAACTTTTTAACGCGGGCGGAGCCGCGGGCAAAATCTATTAACAATATGTTAAAGAATATAATACGTGATACTAATTTTAGCCGTCTATTACTTTTAAATTACCCATTTTTATGACTACTATACTCCGTCCAACCGTTTATTTAACTTTTGACAGTTCGGTTTCTCATCAATTGGGGATGATTAATGCGTTACCGATTCGATTTCTTGTAGCAATCGATTTAATTTATGCAGAAGTTTGGATCGACTAAACACATTGGAATGTTATTTTTGCCCAACATTTGGTATTTTTTATAAACATGCCTAAGCGTTTAATTGTGTATATTTTCTGTTTATAAATGTATTCTATATCCTATATAACTTTTGTCAATATTTAACTTTAATAGTTTATCTTATTGTTTATCATAAAGGTACTTACGCATATATCAAAATAAAATATTTAATTTACAAGAAAAAATTTAAATTTTATGTTTCAATGAAACTGTTGTGAATTATCTTTGTTACGTAATCAGGGGGCTTAACGAATATCGATCGATAATATTGGAGCTGAAGAGCAAGTCGCTTCACTATAGAAAAAAAAATGGCGTCCATAAAGTAGTCAATTATTTTGTTTTCTATTCTTTGCCAATAATTATAAAATTTCATAGGCGTGCATATGTCAAAAGTTAAATAAATGGTTGGACGGAGTATATAATAGATTAAGGGCCTGTTTCACAATTTCTGAGTAAATGCTTCTCGTCGCATAAATGTATAAGCCGACCAAATACACACGTCACATCTAATCTATGCTCCCAAATAAATGGTAATAAAATGAGTACTACCTACATAAGTTATTTAATACGATTACTGTCTAATAAAGGACATGTTCTAAAACGGGCTTAAAATTCTAACCAACACACTTTATATACCTTTGGATAGTACACCCAAAAACTGGACCTTTGCAATAAATCGTATAATTTTAAAGTCGTCCGATTTTAACATTTACGTAATTTTATTTCACTTGAAAACTACACGTTGTAGGAACTTTTAAAAAAAAGTTAGTTATAAACGGAGGGGTCTAAAAATTTTTTTGTTATAGATTTAAGATCCATATTTTTGTCCGTTTAATATTCATAAAGTTTGAGCCTGGTTAAATTTTGAGGCCCAGCACCCATACAAAAAGCGGACATCTTGATTTGAACATTGTGAAACAGACCTTAAATCGTGTTTTTTCTTTTTTTTATGACATTAAATGACGGAACGAGCATGCCGTTCTGATGGTAAGCGATACGACTACCCACAAACAGTAGCAAAACCATCCAGCACCTTGAGTTACAAAGCACTGTGTGCATTTCACTGCGCTCGTCGTCCTGAGACATAAGTTGTTAAGTCTCGTTATGTCCAGTAGTTACACTGGCTACAATGTCCTTCAAACTGAAACACAACAGTGCATGCACACTGCTGCTTGGCGGTAGAAATAGACATTGCGGTGGTACCCATCCAGACGGACTCTTACATATGAGAGACCTACCACCCGTGAAGTCGTGTAGTTCTAAAGGTTACTGGCAATTATTTTCTCAAACATGTTTCCGAAAAAAAAAACAAGTTTTCCATTTACAAACAAATAAAAAATAAACAGAATGCAAAACAACGTTTATTAAAGGATTGAGATCCATCAGATAGCCGCGTTTGAGTGGAAACAATTTAACGTCGTTATCTAGATGGGCGCGCCGCCCTTGAATGTACGCCGCTACCTGTTATGCCCACACTTTACCGGCATTGTTAACATGATACGGGTTTTTGTTGTAGGTAATTTATTTATAGCTCGAATAGCTTTATTAAATCAAATAGGAATAGTTTTGTTCATGTGTGAGTTTATAATGAAATCACTTTTATTTTTCATGACATATGTATTTTTTTTGTTTGCTGACCGCTTTATTGCATCTCTCGTGGTTGCAAGCCTATCTTGAATAATTTTATTCTAGCAACGAGCTATTGTAGTTTATCTCCATGTATTGTAAGTAGTTGATATTAAACCAGGAAAATAAGGTTGGGATAATTATATGTTTATGACTGACGTGAGCCTTACTTCCGAGAATCAGGAAGGAAATTAACAACATTAATTTATTGCTTATTTTTTTAACAAATTTATTAATTGATGGTCTTTCTAGAGAATGTGTTGTGTCTATTATGTGATATGTGGTCAAACTTGAGCCGGGTATACGTAAATAAAATAAAAGTAGAGTTAGATAGAGAGATAGATATTTCAAATTTCATTTACGATTTTGTGAGTGTCATTAGTAAGGTAAATATTATAATATGGAGAATACCTAAGATTATATTTTGTTGCAAAATGTGTTAAAATGAATTTATAGTTTTATTATATTTTCCACTTATATTAAACGGCGTAAAACTCCATAAATATTATGTAATTTTAAAAATCAAATGTGTACATATTTGTAATTTTATTCGTCCTTTTATTGTATTTTCTTAAAACAAATATTTTTTTAAATGATCAGAAAATTTTGTATTTATGTTTTTCATATTTTCTAAGTAAAACAAAATATTGATAGGCATGTTTATTTGACGAGCCACGTGGTGCAATGCAGGGTGGCGAGCTGAGAAACGGTAACTAATTGTACACTGGGACAAGTGTTTATGAAATTGGTAAATATTAGCTCGGTGGCTTCCTAAAATGTCTCTTATTTTGATGAGGGCAGGGTCCTTTATACTTATATCTATTGCACTTAAATTACTAACGAAGCCGAATTGTGTCGGCATTATTTTTTTTTATTTGATAAATGGCAGCTGAATGGAATTTACTATACCTATTATCTATTGTATAAAGTTATTGTTGAAGCAGAATTATGCAAAAAATTGTTGATATTTACGGCTGATCTTAGAGAAACAACAATATTTATCAATAACTAAGTTTGTCTACAAAACCAGAAACGTAGTTCAAAGTATTAACTGACAAAGTTTTATGGCTGTAAGTAAACAAATATTTCGTCACATTAGTACCGTAGAAATTTGTGATTTCATATTTTTAAGCCTATTGAAGCCATAATTCGTCTTAACTCTTAGTACTATTAAAGAATTCTTAACCGGCAATTTTTTGTGCAAGTTAATATTTAAATACACATACTCCAATACACTAGGTATTAATAACAACATTTTCTATATTTATATCTATGATAGTTAATGTCTAATATATATTACTTCATACTTGTACAAAATTACCTTATATCAAATAGAATATGTCAAAGTGGAGTTATGCTAATTCCGTGTATATACATATAGGTATTTGTTCAACGTAGGGTTAACACGTTTAACGTCGCATGATTACGTATTCCGTCTCGAGCCTAATGTCGCGGTTATTTGCCGACTTGCCGATTTAATTGAGGTTATTCAATTACCGCAAATACACTAACGGAGGCGCGCATTAATCATTCTCACATCAAACACAACATTATACACTCGCATGACATTCGTCGCTTCGTAATTATCAATATAATAATTGAAAGCATTTCGTGAAATGGTTTTACGAGCGTGGGATTTGTGCGTGAACGATTTTTTTAAATTCTTGCAACACTCTTGAATTTTTCACATACGCTGAATACACCGCTGAAATAACAATGTCGTACATTCAACAAACGGTACACTACCGACGCATACACCGAATGACCGGACGTCCAACTATTCACCACAAAAGAAAATAGTTGACGGCATCGAAATAATTGTCAAATTTTAATTCAGACGGGGACTTACCAAACGGGCCGAACGAGGGCCGACATTGCTATAATACGGAGGGGCCACTCCTCATCGCGCACTAAAGTTTATTATTTGATTAAATCACGTGTTCACACCAAATAAAATAAAAAAAAAACACTGCACAAAAATTCACTGTATATTAACGCAGTTGGGCGCGTAGCATTTTTCGTAGACCGCTACGCGGCGCAGCTCGCTACGTCGGAAAAGTTTGTACGTGGGCCGAGTCGGGCGGCGGCCGAGGAGCGAGCTCTACCGTGCGGGTGGCTCACGGGGCGCTATTCGCGGACTATGCGGCGCTCGTAAGCAGGCTGGACACGCGGGGCGGAGGGGTGAGCGGGGTGGTGCGGGCACAGCGCTCGGGCCGGGGGAGGGGGAGTGCGCGCGCACGCCGCCGCCCACACCGCTCCGCCCCACACACCCGCAACCTATTTATTTCTAGTTACGTAAAATTTACGCGCAATACCCGATACTGCATTTAGCTTATGTTACTATCTTGTACAGCTGTACATAAGCCCTATGTTAAATACTACTGCATTACTCTCTCAGTTTTTCAATAAATAAGCTGCCATACATTAACACTATGTTAAAATTTCCGAGCCAGATTCATTGCTTGACTGCACAAATGAATGTGCAAACGTCTATAAATGCGTCCCCTCATCGGTCATGATATATCAAAAGCCTTCATGCTACGGTCAAATAAAAGGCAGACGGTAACACATTAAATGCCAATCTGTGTTTTTCACGCGAGACCACTTAGGGTTCGAGTCAGGTGAGGTATAAACAGAAAAAGAAGATCCCACCCGTAGTAGGAGGGACGCGACGTTAAATTTGGCTAACGAGTTTTTTCGACTGAAGCCAATGCTATCGATGTCACTTAAACGAATTGAATAAACACACCACAGGGGCTGGCATGTTTAGGTATTGGCAAAAGTTTTTGTGTCATCGCTCGTGGCCACTGTAGCGTCCAGCAAGTGTCGCAAACTCGGCGCCAATTGATTTTACAATGAGTCCAGGCGGGAGGTGGCCGCGCCCGGTGACGTCTGCGAGGCAAATTAAAGCAAAAGTTCGACAAAGTGTGTCGTCACAATCAGCTGTTCGCGCCGCGAGCGCAACAGACAATGCGATTAAGATCTACGCAGGACAACTTTCGCCGGCGCGCCGAGCGGCAGTTAGTTGTTATGAAAGAGAGAAATTTGTAAATTGTTCGCGCCCGAGTTCGCGAACTCCGTCGAACCGGAGTTTGTTTTAAGAGTCCAACCTTGAAACAAGAAGAAAAGTAGTCCTGTAAAACAAAGTTTTGCGGCCGCCGTCGCCGGCGCAAGCGGTTCAAGGATTGTGCCCGAACTGTCTGTCTGTACAACTTTACCGATTAAAAGCTCAAAAGCTTCCAAAGTCATTTTAAAAGTTTATCTGCACGCGGGCTCGCGCGGCGCGTCACCGGGGGGTGGCGTAGGCGCTGCTTCGTTATCATCCCACCACAATACTTCAGTTAAAACCTAGTTTAACTTATTCATAAATCGTCGGTCGGCGGGCATTGCCGCTGGCCCGTCTGCTTCACGAATTAAACTGCCAAGTTAGCGTTAGAGCTGGATTGGAGTCGCGTGGTGCGTAGCTGCCGGAGCGTGCCGAGGACATGTGTTCGCTTCGGCGGCTGACGCGTCGAATAGTTGCCAACGTACACACTAAGTTCCTAGACCCTTCGCTACTTTGTTTTACAGCTGTTCCACTTAGCGAACTATGCCTCGAGTTGGGCGCGAGTTCTTGCATGTGTATCGGTGGCACACACCCGCATCCGAATAGTTTCATAAACATAACCCAACTTAGTTTTGGACGACTTTTCAAAGTCAATGCATACTAACTTTCGATGTCTGAGAGTGCGATATTACGATTGGATCAGTTTGCGGGTGGCTTTAATGCATTCGTTTGTTCGGAACTTTGTTTTATTGGAACAAACTTCGCAACAAGGTTAGGAAGGTGTCTTCATTTACTTTTTGGAGCGATGTTGGTGAAACTAAGTTTTTGTCGCATTACCGTTTGTTGTCTATTATGAGTTGTGTTGCGGTAAGCATTGACAGTTGTGAGGAGTTCGTCTGCATAGCCTACCGACCTCCGCTCACGACTTCTTAACTTGTTTAATTTATTTAAGCACGACTTTGCATTTAGTATATTTCTAATTAATTCCGTTTTATTGTCGTTTGTTCCTGAAACGATAAACCAAATACTTAAAAGGCTATAAGTCGGTGGTTTTATGATGATATCAGTTTTATTCGCATTATAAACTGTAGGTATACTGTTGCGGCATATTTAGATTATAAATTATTTTTAAACAGGACCCATTCATGTTAATATGTGATTATAACTAAAATATATATATATATTTGTTAAATAAAAAAAACATATATAAACAAACTCAGATGTTATTTACATACATAAATATACACTCACGCCTGTTATTCCCCAAGGGGTAGGCAGAGGCGCAACTAGTGCACCCACTTTTCGCCGTCATTCCGTCCCATGAAATAGGGGCGAGCCTATCGCCATATCGGGCACAAATTCCAGACTCCGGGCTGATACTGAATAGAAAAACTCAATATCACTTTGCCCGACCCGGGGATCGAACCCGAGACCTCAGCTTTCCAGTCGTACTGTAATACAACTACGCCACCGAGGCAGTCTTGGAGGATGTTATTTACGTTGATTTATTTTTCCCATCCAGAGTTGAAAACGAAGCACGATTCGTTCTTATAATCAGCGTAATTACCGAAATCTCTGTCGGAAAGTCACGATCAACAGTCAAGCGAGTAGATAAAGCTGCTACAACCCTCGGAGCGGTTGATGTCACCGATGTAACTTGGCCTCCCTCGCCTCCCATACGTAGTTATACTGTCATAACTTTTTAGGCACGTCGAAGGTTCAAAGAGGTCTAAGTATTGTGGCCGCGACGTGCGTGTTATCTTCCTTCGCCAATAAGTCACGCAATAATTACCGCGAGTCGAGGATCACGCTCCCCCCACGTATTTATGCACGTTACATAAATATACATAAATAAATATCGCATACGACAATTGCACGCTGTTTTATGGTTAGCTGTAATAGGTGCCTCGGGCCGTCTGTTTCGTTGTAGCCATATTTTGCGATATCTTGACTTAGTTGCAAGTTATAAGGATACTTTAAAGTGAGTTGTGTTTGGTTTCAACTTAGTGTTTGCTGTCTGATTGGTTTTTGTTATATGAGATTTATTTATTGCAATAGTATAGTAAATAATGTTTGAGGGTTAATTTAGATAATTATATGCATGGTTGTAGCAATTATAAATGATAATTAGAGAATTTTAATCTTCGTAAAACATATGTATATCAGATTAAATAAAAAAAAAAAAATTAATTAATTATAATCTTTATAAAACTTTCTTTACTACCTATAAAACATTGTAAAATTATTTGCAAGGAAAGCTCTTGAGTATTTTTGAAGTATAATTAACATAGATAATAGTGGAAAGACTTACACTTTGGAAGTAGACGGTCTGAATAATTTGTGTGTTATCTGTTGTAGACATAGTTCGTCATCCTCCTGAAACAAATAAAACAAATTACAATAATATGTTTATTCTTTTTTTATGCGGGCACGGCTAAGTCCGCTGCACAAGTTCCTAGGGTCATTGGGGTCCAGACAGAGTTTCAACTGACGATAGATGATGATACCTTGCCAGTCGACACAATAGAGTATTTTCCTATTTCTGATTTTGTAAATTATTTTATACTAGCTTTTGCCCGCGGCTCCGCCCGCATTAAAGAGTTTTTCCGGGATAAAAGTCCCGGTTTATATTTTCCCGGGATAAAAAGTAGCCTATGTGTTAATCCAGGACATGATCTACCCGTGTACCAAATTTCATCGAAATCCGTTCAGTAGTTTTTGCGTGAAAGAGGAACAAACATCCTTACATCCTTACATCCATACATCCAAACATCCAAACATCCAAACATCCATACATTCTTACAAACTTTCGCCTTTATAATATTAGTAGGATGTAACAGAAAATGGAAAAAGAAATTCTGTGAAATCAACATCAAAATTTGTTGAAAAATAAGGCAGTTATTCATATTTAAAATATTATTGTAAGCAAAAGTGGGGATATCGCGCTATCTCTTTCACACGCACGCAGCGTTATGGCCGGCGACTCTCGGTGACGTCACAGTGTAATATAACTGTTATTTGACAGCTACCCCTTCCACAATATTTCAAAGCTTTATAACTTACTAATTATTGTCACGATTTTGAAAATTATTGTTCTGTTAGATTTTGGATGGCATACTTTTTTGATAAATGTATTAAAACAATAGTCAACTACCCTATTTTATGCTGGACTATTTGAACCGAATATACACAGGGTGATCTCGGAACGCGACACACTTACGTGGGTCACTGTGGCGGCTTTAACACCTTGGACTGTGATCTATCCAGCCAGATACAAAATATATCCTACCAACAGCAAATTAGGATTAAACTTGTAACCAGCAAAATTTTATCTAATGGCATGAGATAACTCTATCTGGGCGGCATCGCGCTTATCAGGTGAGGTGTAGTCACATTTTCGTGCTAGCGTAAATAATAATAAAAATAAAGAAAGCAGTTCTTTGAATCCCTGACCACCGGTGGCTTGGATCTTGAGCCTCGCCATGGGAGGGTGATTCACTTTTTATGTTTTTATATTTATCAATATTTTTTTTAGGATATATAAAAATATAAAAAAAGGAACATTCGAAATAAGAGATGTAATAATTAATTCACCGCCACATTAAACTTGTTACTAAATTAAATTTTATCGCGGGTATATTTTAGGTATAATCTTGCTCGCATCTATTGCTAGATCCTATTATAAATCTAAATATTTCTGTCCAGTCATTTATATTTGAATGTTTACTTGGCATTGGTGCATGAAAAACGCTTTATATAAATTAACATATCCAGGTAGACCTATTCGTGGCTTAACATGACTTTTTTTTTATTCCCGGACAAGTGATACTTTTATTCCGGAAATGTATTTAACGCAGTTGGAACCACGTCCAAAATTCACTATAAAATATTTACAAAAGATTGCTCAAATCAAACGCACAATTACAATTAGATGTGTCCACGAATCAAGACTAAAGTACGTAAAGTATTGAAAAATTCTGTGCAGTTTAACAATATCAAATCTGGTTTCACCTAATACTCGTAGTTAGAGTATTAAAATATCAATATATCCATAGTTTAAATATCGATTACGTTATATTTACACTGAGCATAGTAATTACTGTATTACGTGTTTTACAATTTTACTGAAATGCGATTTTAATTGTCACTGCGCGACCAATCACCACGCGCTTAAGTTGTACAGACAGAAAAAACGACAGAAAAAAAAGTTTTTTTTATTCTCAAACATTGTAGCCAGTGTAACTACAGGACATAATGAGACTTAACATCTTATGTTCTCAGGATGACGAGCGTAGTGGAATGCCACACAGTACTTCGTGTGTTGCTACTGTTTGTGAGTGGTCGTATCGCTTACCTTCAGGCGAACAGCATGTTCGTCTCGTCATTCCATGCAATAAAAAAAATATATTTCTTAGCCCTTTTAATATTTACAATATAAGTTAAAGCAACGTAAGGATAATTCGAAACCTTGATTAAATATAAACATAGTAAGTACTTAATATAGTGGTAGTATAGTAATTAGTGGTTTACTAGTGGGCGTAGAAGTTTTGTTTACTATGATAGTTTATAGATGGCGCACTGTATTTTTGTTGATAGATTTAAAACTGTGTTTCCTACAAGATTATATATCTAGTTTAAAGACAAGGTAGTCGGGATCTTACATATTGTCAAATTGCTTCTCTTTATGAAGAATACTATGAATTTCTTCTCTTATGGTTTTGTTAATGGATTCAAAGATTATATTCTAAATTACTTGATTATATTCTCGGAATACGCACGATGAAAAGCGGGTACACTAGTTGCGCCTCTGCCTACCCTTTCGGGGAATATGTATGTACGTAAAAGAAGGGAAAAGCGGTGAGGATGTATGTACGTAGATTATATTGTTGCATATGACTTTATAATACAAGTCAAGATCACGTAAACTGTAAAATTTATTTTTATAAAATTTTTGCGTTTTCTGCTATCTGTACAAGGGTTTCCAGTCCACATGTCACATGCCGAAACGTGGATGTTTGAGCGCATTACAAGCGCGGGCGGTCCGTAAATTTGATTTTAATATTGAGCACATAATTCCCTGTTTGCTTACGACCAGTAATTGATACGGCCCTCTTGGCACGACTCTAATGCCAGTCATTATTTTCAAATTCATCGGCTTTGCCTTTTAAACGATGGATTATTTAAATGTTACAGTCTTGTATCCTAAATTGTTTGTGTTATGTTTATTTAATTATTTGGAATAGTTTTGTAATTTTCACAGCTTGCAGCGGTGTTTAACGATATTGTGATATAATAATGAAGATGATGATTAAATAACGCTTTTTATTGATTATTTTGTCGATTTCATATATATTTTTCATGGCACATGGTTTTTAGATCTGCTATTAATCAAGCAAAACAAATATCGAGATAATTCAGTGAATAATATATCTGATGTAAGCAAATTGATTCTCCTTCATGCATAAACTTAAAACAATCATAATATTAAGATAAAAACTAATTTAGGTCTTAGATATGATACTGATGTGTAATCAATAACATGCGAGCACTACTGATTGATACATTTATTGTTTGACTAATCAATTAGGTGGTTTGCGAGCGACTGCGGCTACACGCTGAGTTGCACCTATATAATATATTATACCATCACAGATACTTCTTCTTGAATCCACTTTAATATAGCTTTATATAGGTACACTCACTCACGCTTTTTATCCCCAAAGGGGTAGGCAGGGGTACAAATAGCCCACCCATTTTTCGCCGTGCGTATTCCGTCCTATGATGTGACAGGGGGCGAGCCTAACGCCATATCGGGCACAAATTCCGAACTCCGGGCTGATACTAAATAGAAAAATCCAATATCACTGCCCGACCGGGGGATCGCATATAATATTATATGCATTAATTAAATAGGCATGTAACCCAACGAGTGATGAATTTGAGTGTTGATGGATGGCGAGGACGAGGACGACCAAGGAAGAGGTGGATGGATTGTGTAAGAGATGATATGAAAGAAAAGAGCGTGAATGACTTGATGACGAAAGATAGAGGAGAATGGATAAGAAAAACATGTTGCGCCGACCCCAAGTAATTTGGGACCAGGGCAGGAAGATGATGATGATGATGAATTAAATATAGAATCCTGTATGATCCTATGTATAATCTTATGCTGTTATGGATTAAATATTTCAAAAACGCCTCAACTATGCACGAGGTCGTGCTTTAAAAGGTCGAAGCTCCCTAATAATTAAGGTACTTTTAATTACAGTATGGCCTTCGTTAACACATGTTCTTGTACAAGCGTATGTAGAGACTGCTCGCATAATGGTAAGTCCTACTGATGCTACAACTAGCCAATAGCAGCAACATGACCCAAAATTATGAATTACAATGTCCTATAATTATGACATTGAATTGTGCTCATTACATTGAGAACAGGCTACCTCATAATACATGTAACTGGCATTTAAATTGCCAGCTAAGCCAAGGAAATATAAAATCAAATATACGAAAACATTGTTCAATTTAAATTAGGCACCGACTCCAAATATACGTATATACTAAGCGAATATAAAGTTGAATTATTTTTTGGTTTACAGTGGTTTTGAAGTCGGTTTATTTTTTGTTAAAAAGTTTTTATTTATTGCTTTTTTGTTAGTTAATTATAGATTAGTGTAAACAATACATCATAGATATACGATTGCAGCATTCGCGAGTCATTTGCTGTTAGTTATTGAAGAGTTCCATTGTGTATCTCCGAAGATCTTCATCAGATCTTCATAAATTATATACTAAAACCTTCCCTAAAAACTATACATTTGAACATCGAAAACCACATCCAAATCGGATCAGTGGTTTTTGAGAAACTCGCGGCCATACAAATTTACATACATACATACATACAAACATACATGATACATACGGATCGAATACAGGACCTCCTTTTTGAAGTCGGTTAAAAACACAATTCTAATTCCAATTATTGGTTCATTAATCACAAATTACATAATTAACTGAACATAATGTAAACGTAACGTGCGAAACAGAGATTACATGTAAGTAGAGTACTTAACACCAATTCATATCGGATACAGGTGAAGTTGCCTGCCTACCCCGAGCTCCCCCACCGCAGAGATTATGGCGGCGCCATCAAATATGCATAAAAGCCGTAAAATGCCACACTTAACCGCTCCCCGACGCCTCGCGGCGTTGTCACCTGCATGACTACTTGCACGAGTAATGGAGTTCAGTGTGTATGTTAACTTGTCTTATACAATGTAAGTTTGTCTTATCTTGTTTGTAATATCATTAGTTGCAAATTGATTTTAAATAACTGTAAATAGTATCAAAAGCGATGTTTTGTATAGTTCTTTCTACGATTAAATGTTTTCTGAAGATTTGAGAAGTAAGTTCTAGATTAGACTGTAATCTAGATCATAAAATCGATTGAATCCACCGTTGACATTGATTAAAATTAGGGACAAATATTTGTCTAATTATCTCACTTTAATGTTTTAATTAAAATTTACGAAGAAGTAACCATAAAATTATTTATATAATTGATTAAAAAAACGTTGATTGAGCTTTCCAATGTCGATACAAAAACTGCTAAGGATTATACCAAAATTAAGAAATGAAAATTAAAGGAAATCACAGGTTTCTACTTTCCTCAAATATTGATACTAATTAGCTACATGTGACACTGTGTCTCCCTACACGGGCGTCGCAGGAGCATCTCGCAGCAGCCACAATTGGAGCCGCCTCCAGACAGATGCTCAGACATAGTAGTAATTAAAAATTGCCACCGTCTCATAAATTTGCATGAAGACGTGAGACGCACGTCGCCGAGTCGCGAGTGTGAATTTATGTTTAACGTTAAGTACTAATACTTAATACGAAACGGACTAATTATAGCTAATTTTAGGCTTTACGCATTGAAATATTAACAGAAAGCTTTCTAGAAAAACTTGCAGCGAAAAAACACTTTTTTAGTTACATAACTTGTACGACAATGTTGTAATGTACCCTAAAGGCGAGATCATACGCACGGAAGTTCA
Source organism: Lapara coniferarum (assembly GCA_949316025.1). NCBI lineage: Eukaryota > Metazoa > Arthropoda > Insecta > Lepidoptera > Sphingidae > Lapara > Lapara coniferarum. The sequence continues at coordinate 38,820,923 of OX438919.1, read as the reverse complement.
TCAAGAATAGATTCATTTACAATTTAGACTTCGATTAATGGTAATCTTCGAGTAAACTTTGTGAAACAGACTGCTTAAAGATAAGATTGCCATCATTCATTGTTGTTCTCTATCAAACTGCATGTCGAGTCAAGAGTTTGGTGGTCTCTATTTGAGAGGGATAGAATTGACCAATATCATTCTGTATTTGAGTAATTTCCTATGAACCTTGATGTAGAACAAAATAAATTTAACTTATGTTCAAAAAAAGTTAAATTTATTTGTGCTTACGTTTAGTAGAACTGCTTTCTAATTAAGCTGATCATGTCATGTAATTGGGTATAAAAACCTGTTGTACGAATGTATTTCATATCCTTGAAACTTTGAAAACCCCAAAAGAAACTCGGTACTATTCATTCGATTATAAAGTTTCGTATAGAAATTTATATGCTTTAGCTTATTTATTCTAACGTTATGATTAACTATCTCAAAGTATCTAATAGTCTTAAATATTGTCAACAAACAACTGCTCAAACCTCTAGCCCGAAATCAAATATGGAGCGAAATAAACAATCCCATTATAGCAATCATCTTGCCGTTCATTACGCGACGCTAAGATACTAAATTTAAATTAACAGTCCCTTGTTAGTTAAACTATGTACATCTGCAGCGGAATGAACGTTCATTTGGTAAGCGAAAATCGTAATAGTGTCGCGAGTCGTGCTTCGAGACATACTACCATGTGATTTTTTAAAATTGAACTTTTTTCTTCCATTTTAAAGTAATTATTGAATTTGTAATCGATTACGTATATTGTGCTCTGGGGTTTACAAAAATAAAATGTACTGGCTGGAAAAATTTAAGAATAGAAAATGTATACTACTGTTTTTGAATTTGGAATCTTGTAATTAACCTACAAATCTTACTTGCAAATATTTGTTATGAATTTTACGAATATCTAATCATAAGCCGTTAAGTATTTTAGTTTCTTTCACTGTAGCCTGTAGGTAGATTTTCAGACTTTCGACTACACAGACCGTTTATCGTGGCGACATTTCTGTAGTCAGAAACAGCCAATTAAACCGGCGTCGCCTCCGCCGTCTTTATCGTATCTTTAATGAACACTCATAAGCGTACACACTACTTAACCTATTGTGTCGGCTGTCTGTGAGACTAGTACTCGACTGCTCAACTGCCGGCTCAAATGAGCTGCGACAGCTTTGTGGGATTTGCGTTTTGTAAAGCGATGTTTTGACTCATTAAATATTGTATTGATTTTTCTTAACACGATGATTGGATATAAGTGCCGTTGTAATATGAAACGTAAGAGAAGTGAACGATTCTGATGAGCAGCGAATGTGAAGTAAAGTTAAGTGGGTATTTGTGTGACCTTTAATTATCATTTTAGTATAAAAAAACCATGTAACTGAAAATGTACATAACGCAAACAGCTTTCAAAATATTAATCTTTCATATTTAGCCATTGATGTATTAAAAACCCATGTATTTAGCATAACAATATTTACAAAGTTACATTTCAAACATTACATATACGTCGTTATTCGGAGAAAAATCATAAAAACTTGGTCCGCTCCCCCTGTCGATAGCTCAGTGAAACAATGTAGGCCTCGCGCGAGAAATGCTAATACGGGCCCGTTACGTACAAATTGATACTCGATAGTCGCTCATATAAAACACTCTGCCAGCGAGATCGCCCCATGAATAATAAAGAATTGCCGAGCGACGCCGTGACTGCGCCCGTGACGCCTGTAAACGACATGGTTTTGTTTTTACACATGTTCAGGAAAATGATTTTGTTTAAAATGGTCACCGAAGTACTGTAGTGGTATTTTTGAATGTTTTCATGTGTTTACAATTGTTCAATGAATAAAGTTGGTGCTTTGGGGGCTTCAAATGACCTACCTTGAAATTAAAACATTATTTACAATTGCAGGTCATAATAAAAAAACAAACGAAATTGTGTGCAATTAAATCCGTAGAAGACGACGACGTAGTTTTTACATCAGCTATTTAAATTCGAAAATATGTAAAAAGTTTCCCATCTATTTATCTTTTTTTTTCTTTTTTTTGTCACCGTTTTCTAATAAGGCTCAGAGGACAAAATCGAGTGCTAATAAAAGCCGCGATATAAAGTACAGATTTTAGTAATGATACTGACAGTTGAGTTGAGTTTACATTCCGTCCACGTTCTCTATAAACCATAATTTAGGTTTTTACAGACTCGTGTTAAATATTCCCCTTCTTGCGACATAAAAATTCCCCAAACGGCTGTAAAATGTGACTCGTAGTGACTACACAAAGTTTGTGATTATTGAGGTTTTATCATATTAGTACTAGAGATAAATTTTGGAAATGTATGTAGAATTATAATGAGATTTAGTACTGATACTAAATATTATGCAGATTTACTCGTAAAAGTATTAATATCAAAATACGAGTTTGATGAAAAAATACGTATTAAAACTTAACCAATTCAAAACATATATCAAAAAATACATACGTGGTATTACAATACCTTAAGAGGTATGCAGCACGGCATCTAATATTTAAATTAATTTCAATTTATTGTGATTTTATTAGCCGAGCTGACAACCATCTACAAGTCTTCAATCAAACTACAAACCATCAATTCAATGTAATTAATATACAAAGCAAATCAAACTTAACCCCCGTAGAAGGTTTACGTGAGCAATTCGCACAGACAATTAGCTGTTTATACGATTAAACGCTTCCGCACGCAGGTGTCGACGGCGTACATCGACACTTCAGACTGCGTGCGGTGTGCGGACTGTTTACATTGTGATTTGCTTCATATGCAGATTAGTGTGACGTGTGTGCTTGACTTATTAAATTTGAGAAATGTTGGTGATAGTGATTGTTTATGTTTTATATTATATTTATGTTTTGTTAGTTTATTATAATTGCCTCAGTGGTGTAGTTGTATTATGGTACGACTGCAATGCTGAGGTCTCGGCTTCGATTTCCGGGTCGGGCAACGTGATATTTTTTTTTTTTTTAAAAACGGCCATCTTCGGCGCATTAGGGACGGCTGCGGGCTTCCTCCGACTCACGTCTAAGTTGTCGTCCGCAACCGCCCCTGCACGTACCGCTATTGCGGTCCTTTTCCTGTTGCGGAGGCTCAGAAGCCCCCGAAACACCGTACCGTGTCCACCTTTTGGTGTCCGAGGCAGCGTGAGACACGCTGCCTCGGACATGTCCATCACGGGGGTCACAGAAGTTGGCTAGACTAATGGGTGGGCGGCACGTCCCGCCCACCCGTGACCCCCGGAGGCCCCTATTAGTCGCCTTTTACGACAGGCAGGGGATACCGTGGTGGAATTCTCCAAACGCCCCCAATCCACAGGGCGGGGGCAACGTGATATTGGGTTTTCAATTCAGTATCAGCCCGGAGTCTGGAATTTGTGCCCGATATGGCGATAGACTTGCCCCCTATCACATCACGGGACGGAATAACGGCGAAAAGTGGGTGCACTAGTTGCGCCTCTGCCTACCCCTTCAGGGATAAAAGGCGTGAGTGTGTGTGTGTTGTTAGTTTATTATTCTTTTTACACTGAAATCTTTTACCCTCAAAAAGAACTAGTGCATACACATTTCGCCATGTTTATACTATTACATTTTGTGGCATGTGAGGCTATCGCCATATCAGGCGCAAAATAAGGTATTTATTTCCACTAGTGGTCACCCACTGCTTGAAATTCGCCCGTAATTCAAAAATTAAATTTTTCTCCACTCCTCTATATGAACTTTAATTATGCTAAATCTCATACTCATCTGTACGCAATGTGCTTCAAAAGGGGTACAAAGTTTTTCACGTATATAGATTAACTAGACTTTTGCTTGCGGCTGCGCCCGTGTGATTGAGTTTTTCCGGGACAAAACTCTCGCTTTATATTGGTGGTACAAATCGGTCCAGTAATTTTGGAGTTTACAGGTTACAAACATACAAATCATTCCTCATTATAATATTAGTAAAGATAATTACGTTTGTACAGTAGCTATAAACACTAAGCACATGTAAATATATTGTAGAGTTGAGTGTTGACGTACAACAGAATGGCTTGGCGTGTGGTGAACAGTGCATTCAGAAGGACGGGCGAGTGTCGTGAGACGGCGGGTAACAAGGAAACGGGCACAAAGGAGCGGTTCTGACGGGATGCTTGGAGGTGTCTCGACGAACTGACCATAGAGCTATGAAATGGACAAAGAGAGCAAATTTTAATGTTGTTAATTAAGTCTTATGATTCCGGCAGTGACACTGCTTTGATGTCAGTCTAGTCATTCAACTATCATTGGATCTACACCGATATATTATAACAAAGAATAATGTCGAGTTTAAAGATTTCATGGGTACTGGGTAGATATCACTTTGCAAGTAAGTTAGGTAATGGATAAACACTTTACTAAATTTGAAAAGTGACTCATGTGGGTAAAGTATTTCTTATATGTTTTGGTAAACCTGTCAAGAATAACCTGACTGACTTGCTGGTGCAAGTTGTACATTGTTTCAATTTGTAAAGTTACATTCAATTTAACACGATCGCTAATAATCTCTATATTGTGCTTATGAAGTTACCAAGTTTGGATATGCTAAATTATAGATTCCCTGCGTAGATGTGTGTATAATAGACTTTCACAAATGTCGATCCCTATTTATGACTAGCCATGGTATCCTCTAGGCGAGAGAAATTGTCTTTTCCTGATGCCTAACAAGTCAATATGGTCAATAATTTCTTATTAAATTTATATGTATTTCTTGTCTAATTTACGAACATAGCAATGAAGACTTCTCAAAATACCGCAATAAAACATTCATCAGTCTATCTGCGAGTACGTTAATGTACACAAGAAGGCCGATTCAAGTTCCAACGGCGAGTGCATCGGCCTTCAACACCAAGGAGCATAAAGATATTGAGCGTGCATTGTCGCGCGCGGCATTGTGTGCGCCGCGAATCGGCCGCGATAACAGCGTCCGCCACCGGCCGCTTTGTCTCCCTAATTGTTATATTCCGAACAAAGAGCCAGCAGAAACAAACGACGTCGGCTTGTTAGCACCCAGGCTAAACGCTCGTGTAATAACGTGTCCTCAAACAATTGTACAGTTCCAATACGTTAGGAAATTGACTATACACGATTGCAGATTGCGTTTGCTCTGCAGTATCGAATAAAACGATATTATAATTCGAAATCGCGTCGTCCAGATTGACGGCAATAAAAATGATTGAGGGTTGCAAAAATGCGAATAGCACGGTGTAATAATGAATCGGCGAGAATTGGCGCCAATACAGCGTTAATGATGTTCATTTTTGAATTTGGAACGGTTCACGTCGATCCGTTTTAAAGTAGAGTCGGCGCGCGGCGATCGCCCCCGCCGCACCGCGCCGTTTGTACGGCATCAATCATTTTTGGAGGGTTTCGCTTATCCGAGTTTTCTTGCTGCCTCCGTCCTCTCAACTTTTACATCGAATGATCTCCGCTGAACCAACAGAGCGTTCTCCGTAACCGCGTTTTGTATTATTTTTTGTGAATAAATAATATTATTTCTCGAGGGAAAGGGGGATTGGATTTCGTTAAATATGGTTTAGTAATTGAATTGAAATCTCTCAATGTCGACGTTCAATTAAGCTTTAGATTTTGTGATTTGCAGAGGTATTTCCATTGTTTCATTGTATTAAATTAATTTGTATAAAATATGTTCGACCCGAGGCATGATGAAATTGTTTTATTGAAAAGCTCTGTTTAATGACTTTCGCAAGTGATGGTTCCTTATTTATTTGTCAGACATGTTGATTTCCAAATAATACTAGATTTTACTCGCAATTCGACCCTGGTGAATATTTTTTTTCAGACTGCCTCGGTGGCGTAGTCGTATTACGGTACGACTGCAATGCTAAGGTCTCGGGTTCGATCCTCGGGTCGGGCAAAGTGATATTGAGGTTTTTTTATTCAGTATCAGCCCGGAGTCTGGAATTTGTGCCTGATATGGAGAAAGGCTCGCCCCCTATCACATCATGGGACGGAATAACGGTGAAAAGTGGGTGCACTAGTTGCGCCTCTGCCTACCCCTTCGGGGATAAAAGGCGTGTGTGTGTGATTCAATTATTGAATATTAATATAACCATTGTCTCTACTACAAACCATAATTACACCATATCCATTACGAGGACTGTCAAAAGTGATTAATGTTAATGTCGGACGCAAGATTTTTAACTAAGTTAAGATTAAAATAGCTAAGGGTATTATAATTCGCGAGCGGCTCCGGGCGATGGATCCGTCATCTCTCCCCAGCAAATTATAATGACACATCCGCCGGGAGGTTTTAAGCCAATTCAACTTGGGCAATACCGATATTATAGATGCTTTTTCTTGGGCGCCGAAATTCAAAGGTAAAGATTAGAACCAGGTTCGCCTAATGGATACATTGGGAACTTTATAAGCATGTTGCTAGCTATCTTATATAGGTTTGTTATGTCTGGTTGTAGCGTTTTTGTGTAGGAATTAACTTGATTTGATTGATTTTGAGTACAGCATTAAGAGCCTTAAAAATAATAGAGGCACATTTGTCATTAAACATTTGATTTTGATTGACGTTTCCCTTGGAATTTTTTAAGTATAAATAGAAAGGTAACATTCTGCGATATCCTTGTTTGAAATTAGCATAATTTCTACCAATATGCATGAATGCAAAAAATAAAGTAAACGCAATTCCTTTGAATTATTCCGCAAAAAAACTGAAGTTAAAAATCAGCCGCCATTTACACAAATGAGCGGCGGGAGTGCGCGGAATGTGTCGTAATTCAATTTTTTCCAATCCGATACTAATAACAAGTTCCGATTCCGCAACTCCAATCCAAACAATATCGATTCGCGAGGGTCCCCGTAGGAAACAATTTGTGGTAAAAATCCGCACTGATAGACGCGCGATATGAGCAACGGCGGGATTTTTTACTTATTTTTTATACTGCGGGGGAGATCGCGAGCGGCTGATCTTTGTTTTATGAGAACGATTAAGAAAGCATATTTGAAGTGTGTACTCGGCTTTATTTGCGCCCCGAGAGGGAAGCCACGCTTCATTGATCTGTAATCGTTTTTCACATTTTATAGCTGTAGTGCCTTCGTTACGAGGGTTATGAGTGCTGGGGTTCATTTCGTGTGTTTTGCGGAAATTAGCGAAATTAAAATTGGAACCTCGTTCGCGACATAATTCAGAGAGAGAGTCGGTGTTGAGATCCTGTTATTTTCCCACTTAATTTGGCGGTGTTTAAGCGTTGTATTGTGGCGCGAGGCGTCTGCTCGCCGAGTGATTAGAATGCTAAGTAAGCGTCCTGAAAGGGTTCCCTTAATTGTGCGGTGCTCCTGTTGGACCGCACGCCGCGGCTGCCAAACATCGCGGCCCGACAACCCCGCGAAGACAATTCAACACGTCTTGTGTGGAGGGATTTTAACAGCTTATTTCGTGCAATTTTAAGGCAGAATCTGCATAAATTAAACAGTGTATGGTTATGATATGCATATGAATGGTGTTGTTTCGCTGCAAGATTAGATGTGGGAGATGATTACTTTGTATAGATTATATATTTTTAAGTAATAATATGCATTAGATTTATGTTATTAACTGTATTAAATGAAATTTATAAAATATTCCGTACTCCAAGAAACGTAAACGCAGAAGGCGCAATGTGAATGCCGTCGTTGCATCTCAGCAGTCCCGTCACGGCTGGCTGATGCATGTATGTATGAACAAGAAGGTTCTAATTTGCATAATCAAAACTATATTTTGCATTCAAATTATCAAAGCGCTATTAATTCCGCGAACGATACATATAACGGCCAAAAAATTAATTGCAAGTGGCGTCGTCGCGATTTAGACGACCGAAATGTGGTCGTTAGTGCGAATTGAACGAAAGGGTGGGGTGGCTCTGCGCTTCCCCAATATAATTAAACTTTACTTCACCGACATTTTTGGAAATACCTATAGCGTACATTTGCGAAATGAATTCACATTCGAAATCGTGGAACGTGACGTGTTAAAGTAATCAGTTATTACAAAAATTAATTTCAAATACGACATACAATTTTACAGATTAACGCGACGCGGTCCTTTTGTTTTGCCGGAGGAGCATGCCGCAAAATAAAGGCGTATTAATTATTCAACGCCACACTCGACGCAATCAGAATAAGTGGTGATGTTTCTGTCACCGAGCGCAGTGGTGGTGGTGGTGGTGGCGGCTGCGGCGGTGGTGGCAGCGTCTCGCACGATTAGAATTCTTAAGCCGCGCCGAAGGCTCTTGATTAGAGGAAATTAAAATCATTATACTCGGGTACGCGCCACAATGCCGACGTAAAAATAAGCGGGAAACGCACATAAAGAAGCAGGCCCGCCGGAAACGGAAGCGGCACCATCTTGGTGCCGCCGGGCGGGAAAACAATGGATTCGTTAATTAACATTTTCTTACGCCTCGCGGCTGTCGAACGAACGGTTTATCGGACAAAATATTTATGACGCAGACGCTATGAAATTCCGACGTGAAATTGCAGAGCGTATACTCCCGCCTGATTGTCGAGATTAAGTGACGGTTCATATCCTAATTACTTTTTCGATTGCCTCGGTGGCGTAGTGGTATTGCGTACGCATTACGAGTACGATTTGCGCGCTGAGGTCCTGGGTTCGATTCCCGGGTCGAGCCAAAAACATTGTGACTGGGTTTTTCCATCTTAAAATTTACTCAGTCGCAGCTCGGAGTCAGGAAGTTGGCGGTGTGATACCCCCGTGCCTCGGAAAGCACGTAAAGCCGTTGGTCCTGCGCCTGATCTCTCTCCGGTCATGTCGGATTGCCGTCTCACCGGACTATGAGAGTGAAGGAATAGCGAGTGCACCTGTGTATTGCGCACACACTTGTGCACTATAATATCTCCTGCGTACCTGGCTGATCTCCGTTGAGATTGGCCGCCGTGGCCGAAACTGGCTAGGAGGATTTCATTCACTTTTTCGATTGCGCTAATAAATCTTGAAATATGCAGAATAAATGTATTTTCGTTGTTCACAAAACCATATCAACTACGAAACAACTATCCATAAACGTGAAACATGCCACGATCTGACCGATACAAACATGCAAAAAACCACCATTTTGATTGGCTATCTCGGCGTGCATGCAAAACAATATGTCAATGGATGTTCAACATTTGGTCGTAAACCCGTAATAGAGACAAAGTGGCGCCCGCGGCTGTGCCCGGTGGCGGCCGGTGAAAAACGGCCCGCATCAATAACGCGATATCAGTCGGCGGACGCCCGCTATCGATGACTGATTGATACAATTTTGTTTTTGATGCGGTTTGTATTTAGGATGCTAAACTAAATAACAGTGAGGATAGGGTAAGTAGTGTAGATGGAGTTTATGTCAGGCTTTTATATGTTAAAATAAATAAATTTACGGTAATTATTATATCTTGTATTATAAAAGTTGAGTTGCCAGAGCTATGTCTGAACTAGTAGAGTGCACAATAAGTCAGCTTTAGATCGAGTCTCGAAAATGTTATTATAAAGATCTCATACACCTTTAAATTTGCCTAACTTTATCAAATGTTAAATTTCTATTTTGAAGTATCATTATCCCATGTATTCTGATTTATCTGCTGACAAACTTCCAACCCAAAGTTTTGCTAAATACTCTCTCTACAAAATATTTGATTACTAGTCACGTGCATCATCGATATCGACGCACAGCCGGCACTAGCCATCGGACATTCATCGACCTTCTATTGACCTCTTGACAGAGTGGCGTCGTTTGTTACGAGAGCTCCGAATGCACTCCCGTTTGCCCTGACAAACGAACAATGTGACTGATGTTGAATGTAGTTTACATACGGTTTAACTGGCCGTTTGTTTATTTTCCTATTATTTCGGCCATTTTGCATGTAGATATTTTTTGAATTTGCAATTTATTTATGGCCCATTAAACTATCGGGTTTCAAGTGTCTTGATGACTTAAGTATTGAATAGAAAATATTTAGCTGACCACGAACACTGCTATGTGACAGGAAATTGAATCCTGAAAATATGAGCGTTATTATAAAGGACTCAATACTATTATATGCATTTATAAAGAATTACAAAAATTGGCTCGTTGTAGTATCCTTACTGTAAAGGATTTGGATTTACTTGTGCTTGCTAAGTAAATTGAAGAAAAAGAAAAATGGTCTTAATATTCTTAATAATCGTAAAAAATACCAACAAAAACAAATGCCTACCACAATCCTTTTTATGTTAGTTATTATAATTTAACGAGCCCACTGATGAGTTATTATGAGCGGCGTATAAAGCATTTTTGTGTTTATATAATTAATTTGAATTTGGAACAGTGTACTGCGCGGATTTAGCCAGTCGTAACTGCGCAGTAAACCGCTCTTAGTGGTGGATTACCGCCATTAACTGGTACGGCGGTTGTAAAACGCTTGATCGATGCGCACCCCGATGTTTATTGTCTATTATTATGGACAGTGTCGGGACTCGGGAGGGACGGTGGTGCCACACTCTCTGTTTATAGTATTGATTTTCATAAGCTAATTTTTGAAGTCCGATTAGAATGCTACTAATTTCATGGCACTTATTTTGGTTTAATAGTATTTTAACTACATGTCATGCTTGTTGCTTTAGTTTGAGAAAAATAGGCATCTACAGTTTTTACTATTCCTACAATGCTTGAGGTGATTATAGTGACAGTCTTTGATTAATTGTATGTCTAATTAATCAAAGGTCACTGAGTGTGGTCGCTACTTGACTTGAATTCAATGTACCTACTGCACTTTTCCCGACCAAATAATTATCAGGAATATCGGATATAGGTAAAAAATGTCTTCTATTTATGCCATTATATTTTCACAGGCTCATGTTCTAAGTTCATTTATATTGTGGGGACAAGTGGCAACGTTGCAAAAAGTAGCGTGTTCGACGTTCGCCATACTTATTGGTAAATGCAACTTGTTGTACCCAATTATTGTCTGGCGGGAGCATTCTTGGGTCCTTTAGTAATAAAAGTCTCAATTGTCTTATATCACATTATATTTCCACATACAAGTTAATAAGAAAAACACAAGATAATACTACGATGGAAAGAGAACGACTGTTGCACAAATGGCGAACGTCGAACACGCTACTTTTTGCAACGTTGCCACTTGTCCCCACATATATCTTAAATTTTGACATGAAATCTTGCAATATTGAGTAAGGGGCGTCTCAGGTGCAACTTGTATTATATTTTAGTCGAAATTTTATTAATACATTTTAGAGTAGAGAGGCGCGGTAGACCACAGCCGCCGCGGCAATTGTCTCAATTATTAATTGTAATTTTTGACGGGCACCTGTCAATTTGGCGGTGCACAACCCTTCCTTAATCCGGGCCAAGACGCGAGCTGGCGTGTCTCCTTAGCCGCCCCTCCGAATAAATTAGCCTCCTCCCGGCCACATCGGGATATAAAATTTTGAATATGAATGGAAAATTTTGCATTTGTAATAAACCGCTTTACCGAGTAACGCTGCAGATGCGTACTCGAGCACTGGATAAAAATGGAATATGTCCCGATGTCGTTCCTCAGGTGGCCCGCCATAAATATTTATTAATTATTTTTTCAATAATCTCTCCTCCGCCGTATCCTCCGAGGACGGAGGGATATCTCCAACGTTAATTGCTTTTTGTTTCATTTGAATAAGTATTGTTTTTGACTGCTCAAGCGTGACGTTGAATTTTATAAAATCTCAACGATGAATAATTTTGTTGAAACAAACTGAATTGAAAACCTTATTGATTTTAGTTATTTTTGTTTGAGACTTTCTTGTTGCCCGTTAATAATTTTATTTACGTGAAATTATAGTCATCGAAAATAAAAAAATATAATTTAAATATTAGATAATCATTATACTTTAAGTTATAGTAAAAACATCATAAATTACTACATACTCCATACTCACCATATACCATGCTAATTATTCAATCACGTTACACGATTATTAATTTCTATATTTAAAATTTGTAAAATACGATTGTATAACGATCTACTACTCAAAAAATGTGGACAGATTTGTATCAATTAAACAAATCAGTTTTATTATCCCGGTGTCGTCTCGCCTAATTGATTTTGTAAATCGAGGGAAATTCAAAAAGAGCACATTTACATTCGTTGCATGGCTGAGATACGTAGGAACATTCGAATGCTTCAACCAGATTGTAAGTCGAAGGATTAAACATCTTTCACTCTTATTTTCAAGAAAGTAAGGCAGCAAATGAAGAAATCCGCGACATCTTGTTAGAAAAATTATATTTGTGAAATGAAAACAACTTTATTTTACAGATTTTATACAATTTTATATCAATTTGGTGTTCTTAGAATTTTATATCATGTGTTGTTAAATTCTCTAAGCCTGTAGCTGACATACTCAAAGGCTACATGTAGTCATAATTGTTCTGAAAATACTTTCTCATTATTTGAAGTCTGAATAAATGGTGAGAAAGTATTTGTTAATAATATATTAATGCCTATAAAATATATTTTAGATAGGAAACCTCGCGATGAATAAATAGATATGATTCTTGCAAATGGAGAAAAATACAATTGCATATAAAATTTATTGAATGCCTCAGTGGCGTAGTTGTATTGCGGTATAACTGCAATGCTGAGGTCTCGGGTTTGATTCGCGGGTCGGGCAACGCCCAATGATGCCTTAAGAATAGATTTGTTGTGGGCATCCACATATTTTTTTTCTACGTATTCAACTAACTTTTAGCCATTTATAATTTTGAATTTCGAACACAAGAACACAAAATAACAAAAAAGAAAAAAACGATGCCCCGATATTTGTGCATAAAACATATGGGGCATTTATCTACAGGCAACAGTGTATGATTTCACAACCGTGGGGTAATGTTGAACGATTGTACAAATTTATCCGTGTAACAGCGCCAGCCGCCCCAGGCGTTGTTAATTTTTTATTTGATCAAGATAGTTACCGGCGCGGGTAAATAGTTTCGTAATAAAGCCAATTTTTTGATAATACCATAGCTTCACATGAATTTCGAGTTCATAAGGAGTAAATTATACGAGTAGTCGTGTTATTTTGTGAGCAATTTGAAAGTCGTTTGATTCCAATTTATCTTGGTTTCTGGCTAAAGGTTTATTGATTTTAAAGTCGGAATTGTCGCCGTGAATCCAATTTGCTTATTAAGTAGCGCAATTTATTATTCTTTTATATGTTTTTAACTTAATTACGAGACTTGTTTTGTAAGTGAGTAACTCCATGTATTCCTATGTTATTATTTTTTTTTTATAAAATATGAAGTAACGTCAGACTTATAGTTTTACGTACTAATTGACAAAGTATTTTGTAGTCCATTGATGGTAGATAAATTCACACATGCTGCGACCTTCAATTATCGATGGATAACTTAGTTTTTACCCAAAATGGTATCCAATATCTCTCATGGTTCGACCTTATTGTGGTTTTAGTGGTCCGTCATCGTGGATTGTTACCATTAATTTGTCCCTTAGCTATTGTTATCCGCAAATTGATAATCGATGATGGTCTACAAAGGCGCTAACGACTTGGCATTACTTGGCAAACGTTATCAATCTTGAACGCGTCCTACCAAGGTCGCGGTACAATAGATGTCGCCACAATGTCAACTGATGTTCCGGCGATTTATGCTGGCCTTGATTTTCTTTTTAATGTGCGTATGGTAGGTATTACCAGACATCTTTGATTTCTCGACTTCGATTTTTTGTTCATTTATATTTTTGATAGAATAAAACATTTCATAATGTCTGTTTTTTTTGATAACTCCGCTAAAGTTTGGGACTTTTTTTATTTAAGACTAGCTTTTGCCCGCGGCTCCGCCCGCGTTAAATTGCTTTTCCGGAATAAAAGTTCCGGTTTATATTTCCCCAGGATAAAAGTAGCTTATGTGTTAATCCAGGACATGATCTACTCGTGTGTCAAATTTCATCAAAATCCGTTCAGTAGTTTTTGCGTGAAAGAGGAACAAACATCCATACATCCATACATTCTTACAAACTTTCGCCTTTATAATATTAGTAGGATTAGTAGGATTTTATGATGGATGTGCTATATGAGCTGTATCCAGTTTTATTACGTTTGGACCGGCACGACCGGGGCAGTAGTACTATTGTCATCTAGAAAGACGTTCAACAAAATTTACGAAATTTAAAAAATATTTTCTTCCTCCAATCTAAAGCATTCTTTCGTATATTGTGTTCATGACAGACAGTGATCCTTGCCCATCAGATTTAGGTTATTGATTCTTTACCCCGTGTTAAGACCAAATACTGTATCATAAAACAACGGGTAGGCAGAAATATTTGCCAATATCAATGTACACATTTACCCCGATGATTGACACGGACAAAATTAAGGGTCTGAGCGGATCGAGTGGTAGTGTCGTACAAATGTAGTTCGGTTCGGTTCAGCGATAAACATCGGAGTAACAAATTAACCGGAGCGGGCACGGCACGAGCCCGACACGACCCGACACCTATCTAACATCTACGCACCGCAACGACATTGATTAAACTGTTACCGAGCCGTGGGAATATGGCCACTGTTTTGTTTTTCACTATTGGTAGGTGCTGGAAATATAACTCTATCAAAATAAATTGGCATTTTTTGTAGCAGTTTTGTTTGGGTGGCAATAGCTTCTGGGATTGCCATATTTTCTGTCTAAATGTAAAACTTGGAAAAAATATTTGTAGCGTGGGTAGATAATGATATAAAGAGAATTATTTAAGGACAAATGCCGAAACTTAATATATTAATATCTACTTTCATAAACTTTATCAATACGTTGACTTTTACCCCAATTTAGAAGTTATGTCTGTTACCTATGAAACATAAAAACAGGAAAATAGAGTGTACGAACCAATCAGAATTTTTACACAGAATAAATCATATGTACCAGCGAAATTTGAATGTAAAAACGCCAGTGAAATAAATGAACTGAGAATGCGAACGGGTTTGACAAGTTATTGGGAATTATTAGCGATGTTACACCGAACATCGGTTTAATAAAGATGATCACTTGATACGGGCTCGTAAATCACAAGTCTGCGACTGTTGGAGCGAAATGTGACAGTTGTATTCCACCACTAATATGCTATGTAACTTGGTTTAGAAGTTAGTAACTTTTTGGTTTTGTGAAATGTGATATTCTTAAGGAAAAGGGGTATGTAATTTGTTATCTTGCCTTTGAAACATGATAATGGACATTTTGGAAAGATAAATGTTGTGGAAATTCTAAACATACATTTGTCTGAGTAGAGATTTTGGCAAAAGGCATTAGTCATCTAGCTCATAAGAACAACGTTGTGGTTTTACACTCAACTGTCTTAATCTATGGGGTAATCCTCTCCTAGAATATATTAGACTATTGAAAACTAGAAAATAAACATTGTACTTATGTTTCACGTAATTCTAGAAATATTTTTCAAGAATACTTACTCTTCAATAATATTTATATACTATAGTGTTATAAAAACTGATAACATTTTCTCTACTAATATTAAAACGTATCACTTTACCCCAATCCGTAACAAATATGGCTGTCGCACGAGGATAATGCACGTATCGCGTGAAATTCAACAATATCTGCGTCGATTGACTCGGCTCAAAGGAAATGAATAGATTTCATTTTAGTGTCATTTGTAGAGCTAATGGCGCCTCGCACTAATGCTACGTAGCGTACTGCGTGCAAGCACGAATATCGATGTTGTTAGCCTACTGACATATTATGGTGATTATGTTGTTTGACGGAATTATTTACAATTCTGTTGACAGATACTCGAAGTTACGTTTTCATTGATATGTAGAAATGTATTCTGTTTATGTGATACGCAAATATTTGTCCTGGATCTGGGTGATTTGGAACTAACGATACCGTACTTCCAGATACCCAAAACGCAAGACTTTTATCTATATGACTGAGAGGTATAATTATTAGGTCTTTACTTATGAAATTGCTGTTTATTATATAGAAAGTTAAAGTCATCTTTTTATATATATTTTTTATTTCTATCAATCAAAATATGCACTCATTGTATCGATGCATCTCTGCCAGCGCAGTGGTAATTTTAAAATGCCCTTCTTGAAGAAGTCAGTTGTACCGGAGCCAACAAACTCTTCAAAGACATTTTGGACTGCTATTCATCGTTCTGAAATGATGTCAGTTAGCTAACAATGCATTGTCACCCAAATTGAACGTGTATGCAAAATTTCAACACAATCATTTGAGGGAAATTGCTTCAAAATTGACTTGCAAGATTCCACCCGAACAAACATACATATATTGCAAGTTAAATAAAAGCTGCTTTACTGGTGGTAGATCTCTCATATGTAAGAGTCCGTGTGGGTGGGTACCCCCGCAATGCCTATTTCTATCGCCAAGCAGCAGTGTGCATTCACCGCTAGGTTTTGGTTTTGAAGGAAATTGTAGCCAGTGTAACTACTGGACATAAAGGGACTTAACATCTTATGTCTCAGGATGACGAGCGCAGTGGAATGCCAGACAGTACTTTGTGAGTCAAGGTGCTGGATTGTGTTGCTACTGTTTGGGTGGTCGCATCGTTTACCATCAGGCGAACGACATGCTCGTCTCGTCATTCGATGCAATAAAAAAAACTGTTAAAAATGACTAATTTTCTATATACTAAACGGTAATTTCATAAGGAAAGACCTAATATGTATAAACGAATAGACGAAAAATACGCCACTACACATACAAAGAACAAATACTGCTTTTAAAAAAATACGATATGTCAATCACCGTATAACGTAACTTTGGACTAGCAGTCCATACAACTTATATAAATAATAAAAATAGCATGAATGGAACACTATCGTTCGAAAAAACTGTTCCCATGGAAAATTGCCGCCGAAATTGTAGCGTGTTCCTATAAAAGGCAGCTCAATTACATCACAATGTCTTCTTTGTATTTTCCTCGAAAAAACTGTACGTAATAAATAATACCGTATGTCATTTCTCAGCAAGTATGAAATTTATAACACGCGGAACGATTTCGAAGAGCAATTTATTTGTAATAGAGCCGAACCGCCCCACGGAATAGTGGGGACGCGACGAAAAAACCTTTGACTTGTGAGAGAAAATATGACTCAGTGCCTCAAGTTCTGCTTCAATTAAGTAATTTTGTTGAGATTATTTTATATTATTTATAATTGAAGCAAAATCTTATTTAAAGAACCAAGGCCCAAGTTATGCAAAATTGTTTCTCATATTTTTCCAGAATTTCTTTTTGTTAATAAATTTTGTGGACTACTTTTTCGTTATTTCATTAATAACACCAATAAAATGAATGAATGATACAGTTTAAACTTACCTTTTGTTACGTACTGACTTAACTTTTATATAAAACGAAAAAAAAGCCACCAAACATCAGTTACATAAAAATTGTGCCACTGCTTTGACCGTGTGTAAAGAAATACTGCAGACGATTTGTAACTTAATCACTTTATTGGCAGCGGGGGACCGCCTTATCGCAACGAACTTCACTCCCACTGATGTATGAGTAAACAAGCTTGCACTTTTCCTCGGCGACTTTTGGCGGTCACACAGGCCATAAACTCGTCGCGGAAGTTTGGATTGCGCTTGTGGAGACCTGAGTGCTATTTTAACATCGTTTTTTAGTTTTAAAACATTTAACGTGTATGTTTACCTTCTTGCCGTCGTCTTCGTTGCAGTCTCGTGCATCTGAAACGAAAAACATCGTTTATTAACATTTTTAATGTTATATGAAAAGGGTTCTCCATACCCGGAGCGGTGATTAGCCACAGCGCAAACTACGCCACGTACCGGACCTAAATATGTTTGTATTTCGGCTTTGCCGGTACACACACCCAATATCGGATCCCTCCTGAGGATCAGCCATTACGTAGCCTCTTAACGGCGGACGGTTTTAATTAAAAACTTCTTGCATTAGCATGTGTCCGCCTAATCATGATACTAATCCCTTCAAAAATATTATTTAATTTCGCACAAGAGTATTATCCGGGCTGAGTTTTGGAAACGTGTGGCGTGACCGGGGGCGATTTGAATTCGTTTGTGGTGGTATTACAGTACCGATTGCCAATATGTATATTGGGGAATATTATTTGTGCATCACAAGTGGGTCAGGTTTCGACTCCTAAACAAACAGTACATCAAGCGGTGTAGCGCAGCGGATTCTTAGCCGGCGATAAATAAGCGCAGGTGTACGGACCCGCTTCAACCGCTGTCCGGACCAACTTGGAAAGTATTCGTAAGCGTTCAAACATACCGGTCTCGTTATGCATGCCTCGCTGGGTTTAATCACGGGCCAACCCCGCCCCGGGCGGAGCTAATGTTTTCACTATGTATTTTTTAAGTGCCAACTTGTGCAAGTATTCGGATTTACTCCGTAATGTGGGTGTATTGTTGTCCCTTTGTTTTTATATGCATATCACTCGCAGCAAGTATTGAGTGGCGATAAAATAGTTTAATTAGGTAAAATAATTGATGTTCAAACACACATAAATACACAAACACCAGTGTAACATGGATATATCAGTTTCGTTATAGGTCTGAAGGTCCCCAAACATCTATTAGGTGTATCGCGTCCGACATTCGCCCACATCTTGGAGTGTATTGTATCACGTGTCCATATTGACACAGTGTCCCGCCGATTGTGCGCCGACAATGATCCCTCGTCAGTTCAGCTGAATTCAGCGCTCGGCCGCGCTTCTATGATCAATGTGAATTACAATATCCATTGAGACTCGTGTGTCTCCTCCATCCGCCGGTTTAAACGATACCAGGTCAAGATACCGCGGAATATTAATCACCAGCCTTCAATTTTGTTTAACTTAGCAAAAAGTTTCGTATTTACTTTTTTATCAATTTCACTCGGCCGCGCCTTAAAAGCGTCTCCCTGTTTTATTATAAGGACATGAATTAGCAAAAACAGAATGGATTTTGGTTGTGATTATGTCAAAAATAATTAATTATTATCGATTCGGTTGCGGGCAGGGGAGTGGATTGATGGAAGCCACCGACTGTGGAGCCGCTCTTTAAAATTGGAAAGCTAATTACTCGGCTGCGGAGAAAACCCCGCGCCAGCGCTGAGTGCCACCCACTACTGACGAATTAAACCACTCACAGTACTTATTTTGAATAAAATGGGATTAATACTAGTCGTATGCGTGATTCAATGTTCAATCGTGTATGTGTTTTAATTGCAAATATTAAAAATAGTTATGTAAACGTCTGAAGTACTTAAATGCGTAAACTTTTACCTGAGTTCAGTTTCTGAGAACTGGTTATGTAACTTAAGGATTGTGAAGATTTTAATTTACTGGCAACGCGTAAAAGAGTCGACTCATGTTGCCTGTTGGTGAGTTTAGAATGTGTAAGGGTGGGAGCGCCGAGGGGCACGCGTGAGGAGCTCAACGGAATTTCTTCATTCATTAAGCTGGCGCAGCTCCGTGATCGGCCTGCGGAAGGGCTACATTGTACACATCGCCGATGAGCAAAACTTTAATTTAGAGCGGTACCTGCGACCACTCGCCTCATTCATAATAATGAATCCCACCCTTTGTTTAGTTTCTAACCGTCTTCCACCCAACTGATTCCTTCGACACATTCCCTACATAAAATATCACCATGCTATACTCAATAAATCAAACTACAAAAAGCTAAAGCCGAAAGAAAAGTGCCAGTCATCGGCCTCTTTTAAATTAACGCCATTAGCTTCGAGATTTCCTCTTCAGAATAGAGTGTAAAAATTACTTCTCTCCGTTCGAGCGGCTCCAGTAATTAGTAACGCTCCAGTTTTATTTGTTGACGTTCATTATTCGTTGATTCTGAGAGTTGTGTGCGAGTGGGACGGGTGTATTTCTTGTGTGAAATAGAAAGAGAGGACCGTGTTCAATCGAGAGGTTGCACCTGCCACCGCACGAATTTGAAATTTAAATTTCGAACGAATATTCTAGAGGACCTCCTTAACACGACATCTGTCTAAATCGACGACGATAGAGTGACTGCTGTGGACTGGAAACTCTTTGTGATTGCTACTTAATTGAAATAAAACAAAACGTTTCGAAAATTTAGAGTTACTCTTTACCACTGGCTATTATCACTTGTAACGATATTAATGGAATACTGCAGATTGTATTCCATTTATTCATAAAACAAATCTTAGAGTAAAATCCTACGAATATTATAAACGCGAAAGTTTGTAAGAATGTATGGATGTATGTTTGTTACTCTTTCACGCAAAAACTACGGAGCGGATTTCAATTAAATTTAGCACACGGGTAGATCATGCCTTGGATTAACGCAAAGGCTAATTTTTGTCCCGGGAAACATAAAGCGGGACTTTTATACAGGAAATTTTTTTTAAAGCGGGCGGAGCCGCGGGCTGAAGCTAGTATGTTATATTTAGGCATTTCAATGAAAATGAAAATTTAACCACACTCACAATTTTATTCTCTCATTTTAAAACTCATTCTAAATACTAACGAACCCCCGCAAATAAGCAAAACTGTATCATTTTCCATCAGGTTATAATTTGGCAAATTGATTGATCCCTGCGTGGCGGAATGATGTATCGTGAGCGGCAGTGCGTCGGACGTGGACGGCTAATAGGTGTTAGTGGGTAAATAAAGAAGAGCGGTGCGGGCGGAGCCGGGCGTCATTAATAACTATCGCCCCACGGCACTTCATTAACAATCAATCACATGTGGCTTCCCGTGGCCAAGACTGTTTGTTGTGCTACGGCGGTTTTTTGCTACAAATACTTTGATATCACTATTTAGATTATATTTATTAAAAAGATAATATACATTTTCATTGCACTGTAAATAAACATATAAATAAGTTTTATAATATTATTGAGATTATTTTTGCAGCTACGTATTTTTGTCTACAGTCTACGGATCGTAGCAGCTTCGTAGCTGTCGTAGCGCCACGAAATAATTTAAAATAATTTATTTTATTTTATTTTATTCTTATAGGGAAACTAACAGCTAGGTTACAAATAGATTATATGTTATTATGTATTTATAAAATTTACAGCCAATTATATGTTTCCACGGATAGGTATTTCAGAATATAAGTAAAACAAAATTACGGTCGGTTGAGAGACGGCACACTAACAGCCAGTTTGTTTATTAACTGTAAAAGCTAAAGTTAACTGTTTACTTGTACCATAACTACTTGTTTACTAAGCCTTTGCCCATACCTGTACAGTCCATAAAGAAACCGGCTTACAATTAGGTACATGTGACGTATGCAAACTAAACATAATGAAGAACATACTTAATACATTATTGTTGAAGACAAAAACAATAAAGACGTACTCTAAGAGCAAAAGAATATATCATTTAGACGTCGCTTCAGACTAAATGCTGATCTCTTAATTATAATGTTACTCTTATTAAAAGGACAGCGTAAATGCATAATATAAATTAACTACTATTTATTTTGAAGTAAATAAATTGTTTATTAGTATTGAATGACGAAATGAGCAAGTTTTTTCTAATAACGACGATACCTAAATGTCATACACAAACTCTAACATAAGATAAACCTCTCACCAACTACAACTCTCCCCACACTGTAACCTATAAAGTTTTCCTGATTCCTATTATAAGTCGATATATTCTTAAACACGATAAGTTTCGCGTTCATGCACAAGAAAGAATGACTTGTCGGAAGGAGTTAATAATCTTATTAATTTGTTCGCATGTTACCCGCGGCGCACTCGCTGGTCCCGACATTCTTTGTAATTAATGTGAACACCTCATCTATTAAATTAGTACGAGGGCCCGTGAGTACACGTGTGAACTACTTACCAGTGTAACTTGAGCTTCCGTAGTTCACGAGAATGAACTAGTACGGCATAAATGGGAGGTCTAATTGTTTTGGTCACGTGTCATATAGTCTTAACAGAATAAATAAATTGTGTGTGAAGAAAATGAAGCAAGAAAATTCATTAATCAAAAGCGCAAATAAGTTCAACTTGGGTGTATTGTATGATTGATTTAGGAATATGGTGAAACGCAGATTGGTTTTTCTACGAGTAGATAGATGTTATAGTAGTAGGTATTTCTACTACTGATTGTAAATTTTCGTATTAGTGGCTATTTTTTTTATTGCGTCGAATGACGAGACGAGCTTACCGTTCGCCTGATGGTAAGTGATACGACCACCTATAAACAGTTGCAACATCACCCAGCACCTTGAGTTACAAAGTACTGTGTGGTATTCCACTGCGCTCGTCATCCTGAGACTTAATTTTTTTTTATTTTGTGAGACGCTTTGCCCCACTCTCGTTCCCCTAAATTTAATTAGAGTTTTTTTGCGATCTGATCTTGTTTTTCTTACTTACCTCCTATATATTCATAATCTAGTTCCTTTTTTTGGGAGTCCTAGCTGTTGTTTTTATCTTAAATTTATCACATTCATCCATTTCCTAGGACAAGGTTAAGTCTCATTATGTCCTGTAGTTACACAGTCTACAATGCCCTTCAAACCGAAACACAACAGTGCATGTACACTGCTGCTTGGCGGTAGAAATAGACATTGCGGTGGTACCCACCCAGACGCACTCTTACATATGAGAGTCCTACCACCAGTAAGTAATATTTTTGATTTTTATGTTTTGCCCTTGTAGGACATTTATATCCGTCCAGGAAACGACTATCGTACACAAGACGCCATACTGGCCTACGTAACTGTGACGTATCGGGATCACCTGTGTATATTGGGTTCAAACACGCTGATATAATTTTATTGTGTCAATTGATGAAGGGGCATCTCTCATCAGTCAACACTACTTCATTTATCATCAGATACAGTGGGGTCATAATGCCGTGACCGTAAACACATTGAGATCTCAACCGACTGTATACAGAAGGTTCGGAGCGCAATAGGTGGTAAGTGTCTCATATGTAAGAGTCATGGCGGTAGATCGCCAAGCAGCAGTGTGCATGTACTGTTGTGTTTCGGTTTGAAGGGCATTGTAGCCAGTGTAACTACTGGATATAATGAGACTTAACATCTTATATCTCAGGATGACGAGCGCAGTGGAATGCCACACAGTGCTCTGTAAGTGCTGGATGGTGTTTCTACTGTTTATGGGTGGTCGTATCGCTTTCCATCTGGCGAACGGCATGTTCGTCTTGTCATTCTATACAATAAAAAAAAAAGATGTGTCATGTCGGTTTTTTTGCAAATCCACTCCGGTTGAGTCAGTTCTTTTATAGTGTAAATAAAACTGTCTAACGCAGCTTCATTACGTACACAAGTCTAGTAATTATATTGTTAATCCAAGAGAAAATTAAATTAGTTGTAATAAGACATATCGTAAGTACGATTATTTATTCATTCGTTCAGAAATGCTTCAAAGTGCTCATAAATAATCTAGAAACTACACGCTTTGATCAATTAAATTTTATTACATGCGTTAATTAAAGGCCGTCCTAAGTGAAAGATTTATTGGAGGTTTAACCTCATAACCGTAGCTTAAAGGGGCATTACTCAATACGCGACGGCTAGACCTTTGGGCCGAGGTCTGCTTAAGTGCGTTCTACACGATTAAGGACCTATTCCACGGGTGGCTTTGTTATTTGTACTTGTGTCCTTTGCGTGTAATCTTACGAATATACATTTTAATATGTTGGGATTGCGACAATATGAGTTTCATTAGGTAAGCTACATGGATGTATTCTGTGTTGAAAAATATAAAATAATATTTTTTTGCAACAAAATTCTATGTCGATAAATCTTATAGCAAATTTGATATTGTCACCTCACATTAAGTACACATTTTTCAGCCAGCACCTTACCCTAGTTAAATTGTTGTCCCCTACTGATTTATTATAACCGAACGAGATTCAGCGTGGCGGTGCAGCGGTGCGCGCGGCGGCCGGATAGAATATTCATCATTCGCCGCGCGTTCTTAAGATTAAGAAAAAGACCAACACAAAGCCGCCTCAACTAGAAACAAAAGCTAATTATACCGTGTTTACTTCGTAGACAATGGTGTAACACGGCAGTTCAGTGATATATGCGCAGTAAATTCTAATGCGCGCTCCTCCGGTGAGGCGTCGCCGTAAAGCCGCGCCGAATGCGGAATGATCATAATAAAGTATGATTTCTTGGTCGGGGACGCGGCCTTAACTCGCATAATCACTCCTCAGGCGTACCCATATAATTCCTTAGTGCATAATGAAAGTTGATTAACATTATACTGGCGCGAGCTGAGCCTCGCCCGCTCGTGTGTGTGTGTCCGCCGCAGATTCCGAGTCCTAATTAAGAGTGAGGGAGAGGGCCGGGGCCGCCGGCGGGGGCGGGGTATCGATCATCGTCCGCCAAGGAATCGACGCAGGGACCCGCAAAAAGGGGAAGCCCTCATCTGAAAATCAGCGTCCGACTAAGCCGGCCCGACTCGGCACATGTGTTTTGATTTAAATGAACGCTAAGGGTCAGTTTAGTAGGCGCGGAAACGTAACGCTCCGGGCGCGATTTGCAAATCCGATGTGAATAATTACACGGCTTACGAGCGCTTACCTACTGCCTTATATCGATTTGCATATTTTCTTGTGGCTTTACGCCGCATGTCCATCTCCGCGGAATATGATTGCGGAAATGTTTTGAATAATTATTCCTTTTGGCATATGTCGATTAACATAGCCGATTCTTATGGAAAGTATTTTGCTCTATAGTATTTTGTATCGCCTCAGTCTAATCGTAAATGGATCGTGGATAGTTGGTTCCATTTCCAGGCCAGGCTACTTGATTCGTGAATCTGCAACATTTTTTTTTTATTTTTCTATGTAGTCTTAAGGATTTTTTTTTGAAAATTACATATATATGAAACTAATATTTATTCCCAGCAATGTAATTCCGGGAAAGTCACTAACAATTTCGTCTACTCAGAGAAATATAATAATTTTCAAGCAATGCATTTCGATAAAAATAAGTGAACCGGTCGCCGATGTACAAGTGGAAAACAAAAAATATAAAAAGGACATAAAAACGAGAAACACTAACAAAGCTGCTTATAAAAAACGTTGGAAAACACTTATCGCGCTCGAGTGCAAATCGTCGACTGTCACTTCAAATCCCGTTGGCGCCCGAACAAAATGGGAAAAAGTAACAAAAATAACAATCAAATAGAGCATCCCAGTAAATGAGATCCGAAGGAATGATCACGCCCGACCCCGGGGACCGGTTGCCTCTTCAAAAAGGACTTAATCTCTCAATTCACTAAGGAGTTAAGTCTTAAAAAATATTTCGATAGGCAACAAAGAGCCCCCCGGCCTGGCGTCGCGGTGTCTTTGACACGTCGCCGCCGGATTTTTTCGCGAGATCTCTTTAGAGGATGTCACTCACTTTGTACGGGCTTTGTCGGGCGAGGTTAAGCGCCGGTTTATTAGGATTGGCTTCCGATTCGTAAACAGAGGGTCGTCACTGATTCATTTTCGATGTTACGTTTATGGATAAAAAAATCAAATCACTCACCGCACAGATTTATTGGCAAAATAGCGTACGTTTAAAGCCCTCTCACAATCGATATGAAAATGTGACGAGTGGGGTCGCCGACAGCCGGCGTGCCTTAATTAAGAATACGTGACAAAAGACGAGACATGCACACAAACACAAGTCGCGCCGAAAAAGGTCCCGGATTACGTAACCCTTTTGGGCTTTTGATTTTAAACGTCGCGTGAAGTGCGAACGCCGGACCATGGCGTCTAATTTGAAAAGAGACTTGACAAATTTGGCTTCGGCCCACCCCTCGTTTAATCGAGCCAACGCTACACGTGACGGCGCGTCGATATGAATGTTGATACAATGAAATAATAGCATCGAGTGGTAGGCGGTCACTATGGTTACCAGGCGGATTGGACGGAAACCTTATTTGAATGGAGTTGTGAAAGCCTTTAGCCCCGTTTGACCGGTTGGTGTGGGTCAGCATTTTGGGCGCTGACTGCGCTTCCACCAAAGTCGGGATAATTAGCACGCAAACAAGGAACAGGGTGCCCGCACAAGTTTTGCGGACCATTCAGGTGCTCCGCAAACACCATTGCAAGAAGTTTAACAGTAGTTTAATTGCGGAACGAAAACAGAAGCGCACAGAAAACAGTTTAGTTTCAGTGAAAAGAACCTAGTCGGTTATTGAGGTGAGCGTGCATAATCAAAGCTAGTTGAAGTTGGCAGTTTATTGAAAACGTTCAAATGTCTCGAACCGCTTGGGAGCGAAAATAAATTTAACTTTTACACTTGGTAATTACTGGTTATAAACTCACTGTTGACATATTTAAAACATAATTTCAAATTGCAATTTAATTTTGCATTACTCAAAATTTAAATCATGTTTGATTAAACTTATATGAACGACGCAAGTTCACATATTTTGTAGTTTTTCATGTTGGTACATAAATTAATGATTATTTTTTATTCAAATATGTTTAAAATAGCAATAATAGCACACTGGTAATTTAAGTAACCTGAAAATGCCTCATTTTTTTTTACTCATTATTATGGAAATCAATATAGTGTTAAGTGGAGGGTAAAACATCTAAAGTACTAGAAAGTAGAAACCAAAAAAATCAGGGATTCATACATTCCCACTATTTATAAGTAGCTTGAGGTAGTTTATGTTTTTAACCTGTTTTCTTGCTAGGGTTGTTACCGTCTCTATCTTTATAGAGTATAACCACCCAAAAAGTACCGTACACACACGAGTCCATAAATCGGACGTGTCAGCGGCAGGGCTGGCAGGCGATGAAGGTGCGGACAGGGCCGATAAATTAACAAGCCGCACCGCGTGCGTGCAGAGGTAATCCGAACGTTACGTGACAACCCTGCCTGCGATTTAATTGTGACCATTGTGGGTTAGTTGTGTTTATCAATATGTAATACAATTATATCGTATGTGTTTATATAGAAGCATTTGGGTAGTTTTGCTATATAATCCTTAGATGTTCCAGTACGTAGTACTATTCAGTATTCTGTGGATCCAGTTTGAAGGGCACATCTGTCAGTGTTTTAGATGGCAAGCGCTACTGCCCACATACCGCCTGACGCAGTTGCTCACCGGGCATGGCTGCTTCGGTGAGTTCCTGTTTCGGGTGGTACGGATAGAGGAGTCGGCCGTGTGTCACTATTGTGACAACTGCCCAATGGACACGGCCCAACATACGTTGGAGTGTTGTCCAGCCTGGGATGAGCAGCGCAGCGCTCTCAGAACAGTCGTCGGAGAAGACCTCTCGCTGCCGGCCGTGGTCGCTTCCATGGTCGGCGGCCGGGAGGCCTGGCAGGCGGTGGCCCACTTCTGCGAGGCGGTCCTCTCGCGGAAGGAGAGTGCCGAGAGGGATCGCCAGCGCAGTGGTGATCCCTCCAGTAGTAAGGGATTCGACGGTTCTGGAGCACGTTCGGGGGCCGGTTGGCGCCACACTGGCCTAGTTCGTCAATAATTTCGATTGCTCCAATTTCGGCGCGTACAATCCGCGAATTAACCCGCGGATTAAATTAATACCTACCGCGAATTTTTCCGCGGATTTATACCTACCGCGAATTTTTCCGCGGATTTATACCTACCGCGACTTTTTCCGCGGATTTATACCTACCGCGACTTTTTCCGCGGATTTATACCTACCGCGACTTTTTCCGCGGATTTATACCTACCGCGAATTTTTCCGCGGATTTCATTAATACCAACCGCGAACTAATCCGCGGATTCCATTTAATATCGCCCGCGAGATAGATATAAACCGCGAATTGGAGTTGCATGGTTTACGGTACTCTCAAGCTTGTACCTTTTCCCTTTGTTTCGTTGTGCTTTTGTATTTCTACAGCGACCCTTTTTTACTTTTTATTTGAAGAATACAAATGTCTTTGTTCCATATTCCTATGGACTCGTGTTTCTAGTTAAAAACCGTTTACAATTACCCATTACTCACCCTTTATGCATTACGGGCAGTGTTTATAATACATAAATCAATCGTTACAATACACCATACGTTTCTCAAATTCTAAGTAAAACCCTTCGGGTCTTCTCATTGTCAATGATTAATTGCCTGTCCATTATTTTTAACAACAGTTACGGATCCTATTATTCCCATTTCCTGATGTTACGTATTCAATGGAACGTTCAAAGTGAAAGTTGAACATGTTGGATCCTGTCTGCAAGGAAACAATACTCGCTCTCCATATAAAAGCCAAACTCAAAATCACATGATATCGTATTCCACTCTGTGCTCTCTTCGAAGTGTGATCTCCAGTTGTTGGTAATAGTGAAGTGATAGTAAAACAGTGTAATAGTAAATACTGAAGCTGATATAAAATGAATGTAAGTACCTTCTTATACTTTGATCTAAAATTGTTATAACCAGATGTTTTATTAATTGTATTTGTTATGTGTTGTTCACTGGGTTAATGCATTTTAGTTGTATTTGATCTCTTATTTAATTTATCAAAGTGACTGTAGTGCATTTTATTTCACATACCTATAAGTGTTTATCATACAATACTTCCTTAACCAATTTGTTTTATTTACAGTTTTATTTTCGTTACATTTGATCTCTTATTAAATTATCAATGTTACTTTAGTGTACATTTATACTTCGCATACCTATAAGTATTTATCATATAATACTTCCTTAACCGATTTGTTTTATTAACAGTTTTATTTCATTTTATTACAGTTTTCGGAAAATACTTTCAAAAATTACTATTATGCTGAAGATATAGATGAACCTAGTGATGAAGAAGGTACACTCGCCTTTAAAGTCAAAAAAGCGATAATAGCAAACAAAAGATCCATGGAATGCAACAACATTGACGAATTTTTCGAAAAACCTAAGAAAAGGAAGACAACGACAAAAAAATCATCTAGTGTTGGTCGAGCGACGAGTGGTGGTGTTTCATACATAAAAACAAACAGCGATGACAGCAGTTCTGCATCACACCTCATAAAAATTGAGGTGTATGATGTTAATAAAATAAAAAACATCGCACCGACGGAACAATGGAAACATGCTGATGTGCGGGTTAAATATTACGCGGAAAACGAGAGTGACAAAAACTTGCAATCTATCAAGGACACGGTATACAATATAACCAAAGACTTAGCGAGTAAGGACGATTGTGTTAAATATTTTATAGACAACGAGAAATGAACAAAGTGCCAGTGCGTATCAGTGTTTTAAAATCATAATTTTAGTCATATACTTTATTCTAAGAAACTATTATTGTAATAACTATACCTATTTTAATTTAATTTACATTGTATTGTATTTTAACTTTGTACTATTTTAAGTTACATGCTTAACAGATTACTTCGTTTTTGATTCTAGAACTCTTTGTGTTGTTGCTAAGTATTAATGTAAATAGTAATAAGTCTTTTTAGTGTTTTTCATGCTCATGCTTACGATTGTAAAGTTATTACGAACATTCATTAATTGTTTGGATAGTTTAAAGTTAAATTGCATTGTTTAGGGTAGTGTTTATTAAAGTAAGAAGGTACTACGAAGACATTGCTCACGATGGATGCAATATCAAGCTGTGATTTACACAACATGGAACTCGTCGCACTTCTCGAGAACATTGAATCTATGGACCTGATGTCATCACAATACGACAAAGAACTTTACGAGCTCTGTGATAAAATGGAACAAAGACAAGTTGAAACGTAAGTATAACATTTTTTATTATGTTAAGACTTGTTGCAACATGTTTTGGGAATCCACGAAGAGGGGATACAATTCAAGTATTTATAATGGTTGGGACATCTTTGCACAATCATTCCACTTGTTTCTCCCGTTTATATTTTTAACATTAGTGTGCAACCGAAATGTACCACTCGTTTGATATTTCTAGTTTATCGCAGAGTGAGATTGCTAGTTTCGATAAAAATATTATTCTAAATAAATATCATCGTTTCATACGGTTTTGGTATATACAAAATGTTTTGCCAGTGTCAATGTTGGGAGATCCTGATATTTCTCCTTATTTTACACCATGTAGTGGTCATAGAACCTTACAGCAAACTCATACCGATGAGGATGATATTGATGGTGTATTATCAATGAAAGCATATTGTTTTCAGTGTAAATAACAAAACATGTTAGTATCTATTTAAAGAATAGAAATATAGTAAGAAGCTTATTACGTGAGATCACAATTTTTAACAGTTTTCTTATTCATCAGATCTATGCAGAATGGAGAAGGTAGCAGAAAAAGGAAAAGATTAGCGACAACTGAGTTGTTTGAAGAGGATCCGTTAAATAGAAGAAAAAATATTCGTCTTGAAGCTCCTTCAACATCTACATCATCGCTGGGTACCGTTGTAAATGTAAGTACAGAACAGCATAATGATAAAATTGAATGTCCTGAGTGTCACATACATGTGTCAAAAAAATATATGACCAGTCACTATAAGAGCAATAAACATAAAAATAATTTAATTAGAAGAGATAATAATCTACCTAATGTTCAATTCATTGATACTGCTTTTGGTAATAGAATTATTACATATCGAGTGAAATCTAATTTAGTTTCTGATACGCAGTTTGAATCACCTGAATTATTTTTACAAAATATTAAAAATATAATATACACATTACTAGAACGATCTATTTTAGAATATTCTGTTGTAAAAGTTAATTTTATTCTCAATGCGGATTTCACACAAGAAACTAAAAATCTACAAAATATTTTTGATTTTCAAATTTCAAACTATCTTGTTTGTCAAGGTGATGATAAAGATATTATTTTCTCATCTATAATTACCGAAATCACAAACAAAATGACAAATTTTCAAAAAAAAGGTAGTGGATGGAGTTTAGTTAAAATAAATCACTTGGATATGAATATCAACAAATTTAACCCATTGCGTGGATCTTCATACATAGACCTACCGTTAGAAATAAAACACAAGAAAGCTATAATCAATGTTCAAAATAACGATCACGAATGCTTTCGTTGGGCAGTTTTGTCAGGATTATTTCCAGTCACTCATTGTTCCAATAGGGTATCATCTTATATAATACACAAAAATAAGTTAAAATTTGATAACCTATCGTTTCCTATAAAAATTAACGACATCCATAAGTTTGAAAAATTGAACAGTATGAGTATTAATGTTTTTGGATTACAATATGATTCAATAAGCAAATCAAATAAAGTTGTAGGTCCATTACACTTTACGAAACGCCGAAAAACTACTCACTTGAACTTATTGTATATATCTCAAGGTTCTAAAGGTCATTACTGTTTTATTAAAAACCTCTCGAGATTATTATCTAAACAGTTATCGACTTCTGAACATGCAGTTCATATTTGTGATGGGTGTTTATTAAGTTTTCCATCATTACATAATTTAAAACGACACCAAGAAAACGACTGTTTCAATGTGTGCACAAATTTACCATCGGAAAGCGATAGCAAAAGAAACTGGTTTAATGAATTAATACCATCAAACCAAATTTCATTTAATAACTATGAACGTAAATTAAGAGTTCCATTCGTTGTGTATGCTGACTTTGAAGCATTTTTAAATCCAATAGAGAGTTGTTCTAACAATCCAAATCAATCTTCAACTGTTAATATTCAAAAACATGAAACGTATAGTTTTGGGTATTATGTTAAATGTTCGTATGATGATAATCTTTCAGTATATAGGTCTTATACAGGACAAGATTGCGCACTAAAATTTATGCAATTCATTAACACAGATTTAGAAAATATCTGTAAAAAAAATTCTTTTGTAAAATCACCTTTACCGTTAACTGAAGAAAATGAAATAAATATCAGTCAAAGTGATTCGTGTTACATTTGTGCTACTAAATTAAACAATGATAGCACAGTATCTTACAATTGGCATACTGGAGTATATGAAGGTGTAGCTCATAGAGTATGCTCTCAGAAATACAAAGCTCCTAATTTTGTACCAGTGTTTTTACATAATTTAAGTAATTATGACGCTCATTTCATAGTGCATGGTCTTGATTTCGAGAAAGGTGACATTGAACTTATTCCTGAGAACAAGGAAAAATACATTTCTTTTTCTAAAGTTTTACAAATCAACAACAGAGTTGTAAAATTACGATTTCTTGATTCTTTTAAATTTATGTCAAGTAGCCTTAACAAATTAGCTCAGAACTTACTACCCGAACAATTTCGTGAACTCAAGTTAAAATATCCATGTGAAGAAGATTTTAAACGATTAATAAG
Organism: Lapara coniferarum; assembly: GCA_949316025.1. Classification (NCBI taxonomy): domain Eukaryota; kingdom Metazoa; phylum Arthropoda; class Insecta; order Lepidoptera; family Sphingidae; genus Lapara; species Lapara coniferarum. The sequence goes on along the minus strand of OX438919.1, from coordinate 38,788,632 downwards.
AAAAGGTGTATATCCATACGAATACATGACAACATTTGATTCTTTAAAAATAACTTCTCTTCCCACTCGCAATCAGTTTTATAGTTCTTTAAATGATAGTCACATTACAGAAAGTGAATACCATCATGCCCAAGACGTGTGGAAACATTTTAATTGTAAGAATATGGGTGAATATTCAGACCTGTATTTAAAAACAGATGTATTGTTGTTAGCAGATATATTTGAAAATTTTAGGGATGTCTGTCTTAATACATACGGTTTAGATCCTGCCCACTATTATACAGCACCTGGTTTAAGTTGGGATGCTATGTTAAATTTTACCAAGATAAATTTGGAACTCTTAACAGATATCGACAAGGTTACGTTTATAGCAAATAATATTCGGGGTGGTATATCACAATGCAGCAATAGACATGCAGTGGCAAATAACATATTTATGTCGGAATACAATTCAAATAAACCATCTTCATTTTTGATGTACTTAGACGCAAATAACCTTTATGGTTGGGCTATGTCCCAATGTCTCCCGACAGGCAAATTTGAATGGGTCGACATAGATACAGATTTTAATATAGCCGATGATGCAAAAAATGGGTTTATATTGGAAGTAGATTTAGAATATTCAAAAACTTTACATGATTTTCATTCAGATTTTCCATTTTGTCCAGAAAACGTATGTTTAGGAAGCAGCAAAGACAAGAAACTGATTCCAAATTTAAAAGATAAAAAAAATTACGTCATTCATTATAGAAACCTCAAACAATGTTTAAAAAATGGTCTCAGATTAGTTAAAATTCATAGAATTTTAAAATTTGAACAATCTGCATGGTTGAAAAGTTACATAGACTTAAACACTCATATGCGATCATTAGCTACTTCAGATTTTGAGAAAGATTTTTTTAAACTTATGAATAATTCTGTTTTTGGTAAAACAATGGAAAATGTAAGAAAGCGAGTTCATGTCAAATTAATAAATCATTGGTTAAATCGTGGCAAAACTCAAGGTGCTCAATCTTTGATAGCAAGACCAGAATTCCATAGTTTATCTATATTCTCAGAGAGCTTAGTTGCAATACAATTACACAAAACTAACGTTTTATATAATAAACCAATTTACCTCGGTTTTTGTATTTTAGATATATCGAAAACATTACTATACGATTTCCATTACGATTATATGAAATTGAAATATCAAGATAATATTAAATTACTATATACTGATACCGATAGTTTAATATATCAAATATTTACGCAAAATTATTATGCTGATATAAAACTTGATTTAGCCAACTACTTTGATACGTCAGACTATCCACCAAATAATGAATATGGTTTACTATTATTGAATAAAAAACGGTTAGGATTTTTTAAAGACGAAAATAACGGAAAAATTCTTAAAGAGTTTGTAGGTCTTCGCTCTAAAATGTATGCAATGGATGTGCAAAATAAATGTATATGTAAAGCAAAAGGGATTAATAAAAGTGTCACAAAAAAATTTTGTCTCAGCGATTATAAATCATGTTTATATGAAAAGAAAACGCAATACAGTGAAATGATAAGATTCAAATCAATTAAACATGCTATATTTACACAAAAAATCAATAAGATATCTTTATCACACAATGACACAAAACGTTATTTAATAGAGAATTCAACAGATACTCTTGCATGGGGTCATTATAAAATAAAGGACATTTGATTTTATCAATGAATTCTGTACAACGAAAATATGTATGTTAATGTGTGTGTGTGTATGTTTGTTATTTTAATGTTCTGTCTTTATTATGTACTTTCTTTTTTTTTTTATTGTGATACTATGACAACTATTTTGTGTATCATGAAAAATAGGATGCAAATTTGAATGTCTGTAGGAAGTTTATTCTTATATCTGATTTAACTTTAATTTATATTAATTTTATTACAGTAATATTTTTGAAAACATCTTTGAATTGTATGTGATCATTTTTCAAACTATTTGAATATTATGTAATCTTTGTATGTAAAACAAAAAAATTCAATATAATACATTCAATCGTATCTTCTTGTTTTATTCAATCCGAAGCGCTTTTCGAGTTCACACGTGCATTTAAAAATGTTTCACTTTTATCATCCTTTTACTGCCATAGTTGCAGGTCCAAGTGGGTGTGGAAAGTCTAATTTTGTAACAAACTTTATTAAATACATTAATGATATGTGTAACACCACTTTTCATCAAATTACTTGGTGTTTTGATGAGATGCAACCCTTATATGATGTACCAAATGTAAACTATTATCAGGGTATACCAGATATGAATATGTTTGATGGAAAGGAAGCTAACCTTATCATTATCGATGATCTTATGAGGGAATCTGATGGTCGCATTGTCGACATATTTACTAAAGGTAGTCATCATAGGAACTTGAGTGTATTTTACATTACTCAAAATTTATTTCATCAAGGTAAAGGACAAAGAGACATTTCTTTGAATTCAAACTACATCATTTATTTCAAAAACCCACGTGATAAAACTCAAATACGTTACTTAGCGCGACAAGTATCACCAGAAAATAGCAAATTCATAGAAGATTCATACAGAGATGCTACAAAAGAAGCACATGGCTATTTGATGATAGATCTAAAACAAGATACTTTTGATATGTGTCGAATTAAATCAAAGATCTTTCCTTCTGATGGTCATCCTACAGTGTACATTCCCACAAAAGAGTTTAAATATGTCAAAAACCAACAAATACCCGTCATTTGCAAATGATGGATCGACGCTTAAAGACGCATGAACACTTATTAAATGCTCTTTATAAGCTTAAACCTAAACATCAACAAGCTCTTTTAAAAGTGTGTAACGAAAACGAAATTAATTTTATTTGTGAATGTATTCATAATGTTTTACAAGGAAATATAAATCTTGAAGAAAAATCGAAGAATAAACTAAAAAAATACAAAAACTTATTACGAAAATTAGTACGTAAAAGTACAAATAAAATAAGAAAGAATATAATAGTTCAAAAAGGTGGTGCATTTCTTCCGATCATATTGGGTTCTATTTTGAGTGGATTGATAAGTGGACTGGTTTAAAATGGAACACGCCAAAAAAATGCTGTTAGTTGACCCAAGTTTAATACATAAGTTAAATCAAAAAAGAAATGAAAATCCTACCTCTCGTTTAGATAGCGAAATGGAAAAAATACTCAGCAGTAATATGGATGATCGAAAAAAGTGTAAATTATACTTACAAATTTTACAAAGATATCTCCACTTTATGGAAGAAGATCGTCGTCCCATTGAACTCCCTATAATAACTTCAAATGACGATAACAATAAACCCTCATCTGAAAGCTGGAAAAATTTTAATATAAATAATGATATCAAGAATAAAGATGTAGTTGTCAGTCAGACACTGAGTGATGAACAGAAGCAACAAGAACATTTTACACTCGAAAAAAAACCTTTCTATTCAACAGAACAAATTTTAAATTTAATACCAAAAACATATGTAAAAAAAGGTGAGTTATTATTGAATTCGGTGTCGCTAAATAAAAACAAAATTTATTGGAATGATGCTGGCACAGTGATTGTGGATAATGAAGTAATTCCTAATAGTAACATTATCGATTTAATAAGCGATACACTGCGACCATTGAAAAACAACGACCCACCCGGTTGGGAAAAATTTGCTAAAGCGTTAAAAGATTTGAAAATACCTTTAACATATATTGGCAACCCAAAAAGACGTGAGTACATAGCTCAACTTCAAAAAGACATCGAAGAACAACCGCCACAAAACACAGAGGTATATTTGACACCAACTAGTGAAATTAAACACGCAAATAAAATTAAGAAAAAGATTGATTGGGAAAAATGGACCCCTTATTAGAAATAAATCAAATTTATTATGATGTATCACACCCCGCTGGATATAGTAATATCGACAAATTATCAAAAGCTATAAAAGGTAAAATGAAAAAGGAAGAAGTTAAAAACTGGTTGCAATCTCAATCTACGTATACACTCCATAAACCAGTACATAGAAGATTCGCTCGAAACAAATACGTTCTCTCTAATCTCAATGAACTTTGGCAAGCCGATTTAAGTGACATGCGAACTTATTCTAAAGATAATAAAGGTTTCAATTACATTCTTTGTGTTATTGATGTTTTTAGCAAATATGCATATGCCAGACCCTTGCAAAAGAAAAATTCTGAAACCGTAAAAAAGTGTTTCGATAGTATATTTAATGAAGCTAGTACCACACCTACACACATTCAATCTGATAAAGGCACTGAATTCGTATCAAAAGATGTTCAAAGATATTTTAAAACAAAAAACATTAATTACTATACTACAAATAATCCAGACATCAAAGCAAGTATTGTAGAAAGATTTCAAAGAACGCTAAAAATGAAGATGTGGCGCTATTTTACACACAAGAATACACATAAATATATTGATATTTTGCAGAATTTGATACACTCTTACAATCACAGTTTTCATTCTAGTATTAAAATGTGTCCTTCAGATGTTAATTCTAATAATATAATGACAGTTTGGAGTAATTTATATGAAAAATCTGGAAAATCATCAAAAAATATACTACCTATGTTTCATCTCGGTGATCATGTTAGAATAACCAAATATAAACATGTATTCCAAAAAGGTTATGAATCTAATTGGAGCGATGAAATATTTGTGATTTCTTCTATAATAGAACGTACTCCGTGGCCTGTTTATACTATTAAAGATTTAGATGGTGAAGAGATAGTAGGAACGTTTTATGAACGAGAATTACAAAAGGTCATTTATGACCCCACCATTGAACACAAGATCGATAAAATAATTCGTTCTCGTTACTCTGGCAGCAGACAACAAGTGTTAGTTAAGTGGAAAGGTTATCCGAACAAATTTAATAGTTGGATTTTAGCTTCCAGTTTGAAAAAAATATGATTAAGGATTTTTATTTAACTTTACTTAGCAATAGTTCAATGGAATACTTTCCTGAGAACAAAACATCAATTTTTTCAACAAAATTACCCAAACCCATAATATTGGAAGGAGAATGGTGTGTAGGAATCGTTGAATTCCAATATCCATGCACCATGTTTACTGTTCAAGATCATGAGAATGTTATTTACATAACAAAAATCATGAAAATGCCCCATGAAGACAAACTATCCACAGTATATTATAAGACTCATATACCTGCCACAAACTATGATAATATTAACCATATTTTATCAGCATTAAATAATATAAGGGAAAAAATCAAATTCCGCTACGATAATATATCCAAATTTGTGTCTGTTTCTGTATTAGACGAAACAATTAAATCTGTGACATTATCTCCTAAACTAGGCTTACAGTTGGGATTTGAACCAAACAGAAATCTCGTTGAAAAGAATTTAGCAAAATGTCCAGCTAATTTACATTTAGGGTTACCATCTCAACTATTCGTTTACTGCGATATAGTTGAACCTCAAATTGTAGGTGATGTAATGACACCTCTTCTAAGAGTTATACCATTAGATCCCTCAAAATACATCTATGGTGCGAATAAAATGCATGTATTTTCACCTCCACATTACTTATCAGTAATGCGAAGAGAATTCGATACCATCGAAATAGATATAAGGTCGAGCACCGGACAAAAGATACCATTTCAGTTTGGAACGGTGTGTGTTAAACTACATTTTAAAAAATTATAATGCATTTTGAACGCTCCGACATATCATGCCCTTATCAACGGTATTATTCTCATCAGGCTGGTTCAGGTATAGGGGTGGTATATAAAGGGGCGCCTTATCAAAAAGGACATGGAATCGGTAGTTTTCTTGGGGGACTGTTTAGGTCAGTTTTACCATTACTATCTAGCGGTGTTCGAGCTGTTGGTAAAGAGGCATTAAGTGCTGGTGTTGGGCTATTGACAGATATGGTTAGTGCGCGACCTATGGAAGATTCAATAAAAGCACGTCTTAAAGAAGTTGGTACCAACTTGAAACGCAAGGCCGATGAAAAAATAAATAAAATCAATATGTCTGGATCAGGATATATAACAAAACGAAAACGTCTACCTGGAGTCATTCCGTCGTTGACCGCGAAAGTGAAAGCTCTAAAAAAATCAAAAATTACTTCAAAACAAATTAAAGACATTTTTTCTAACAATTAATTAAAATGTCTTTTTTACATAGTCATTCCTGTGAATGTATTAAGTCCGAATTGGATTTGTTTGCATTGCCATCGACTCAAACTAGCATTGAAAGTGGAAATTGGATCCATTATAAACCAATTTCATCTCTTGCCGATGATGGTCCTATAGAATTTCAAATTCCTGGGGCAGGAGATGACTACATAGATTTATCTCATACGTTAATTCACTTGAAAGCGAAAATAGTAAATCAAGATAACACCAAACTCACCGCATCTACGGTCGTTGCTCCCGTGAACAATTGGTTGCACTCACTCTTCAGTCAACTTGATGTGTACTTAAATCAAAAACTTGTATCACCACCCAATAACACATATGCTTATCGTGCGTACATAGAAAACTTATTGAACTATGCTCCTGCGGCAAAAAATTCTCACCTCACCTGTGGCTTATGGTATGAAGATACAGCTGGAAAAATGGATTCCACCGATGATACTAATAAAGGATTTACTAAGAGACAAGAACTAGCCAGTGAAAGCAAAGAATTGGAAATGATTGGTCACTTGCATGGCGATTTATTCAATCAAGAAAAATTTTTAATCAATGGTGTTGATATTTGTGTTAAGTTAGTTCGTTCTAGAGAAAATTTCAATCTAATGGCCTCTACAGGTGACCTTAAATTAAAGGTATCTATTACGGATGCATCTTTGATAATTCGTAGAGCACGAATCAATCCCAGCGTGTTACTTGCTCATCAAAAGGTCTTAGCTTCTACCACAGCCAAATACCCCATTACTCGAGCTGAAGTTAAAGTTTTAACAATTCCATCAGGTGTTCAAGGAAAAACTCTAGATAACATTTTCTTAGGGCAATTACCTAAAAGGTGTATAGTAGGATTTGTAAATAACGCTGCTTTCAATGGAAACCTCACTAAGAACCCATTTAACTTTCAAAATTATGACATTAATACTTTTAGTTTATATATAGACGGCCAACAAATACCATCAAAGGCTTTACAACCCTCATTTGAGAACAATATTTTTACTTCAGTATATCATACATTGTTTTCGGGAACAGGTATACACTTTCTAAATGAAGGTAATGGGATATCCCGAGAACAATACGCTCAAGGGTATTGTATGTTGGCATTTGATTTGACACCTGATTTATCAGCAAACTCTTCAAGTCATTGGAATCTTGTAAAGCATGGTAGTGTGAGATTAGAAGTGCGTTTTGAAACAGCTTTGTCACAAACTATTAATTGTATTGTTTATGCGGAGTTTGATAATGTTATTGAAATAGATAAAAACCGCAACATTTCAGTAGATTATAGTAGTTAAGAAAACAAAATTAACTGTTTAAGATTAGATTAAGTATGAATAATTTAATTCAGATTTTCTGTTAGATGTAAGTTACGAATAAAATGAATTAAAAAATATTAAGTTTTTTGTTTTATCATAATCCTTGCAACCCCACAAAAAATAGAAAACTTACCACATAAGTACCATAATAGTGTCTTCTTAACCTTATATACGGCATTACCACTTTATCATTCGACTTGATAAGATTCTGCAGCGATTCGATAAATAAAAATGAATACAATAGAAATACAGAATTACTTAAAGAAAATTGATCCATGTATTGAATATAATGTATATGCAGCCAATCGCCTACCAATACATGTAGTAACTCCTACATATGTAGTTAGCAACTTAGACTCTGATAACAAACCAGGTTCTCACTGGGTTGCCATACACATAGATCAGAATGGTTTTGGACAGTACTTTGATTCATACGGTCGACCACCTCAAGGATACCACCGAATGTTTTTAGCGAGGAATTCTAGAATGTGGAATTACAATACAAACCGAATTCAAAATGACTTTACTATAGTTTGTGGAGAGTACTGTTTAATGTATCTGTACTATAAATATTATGGTCAGAGTCTTAAAGATTTTCAAGTATTATTTAGTGATAATACAATAGGCAATGATGTGTTTTTAACTGGTTTATTTAAATCATGTTTTGAGGAGAATAAATGAAATATGAAAATGAATGAATGATTTTTCTTTATTGAGAATTAATAACCCCATACAAACTTATAATTCTTCCAAACAATTAATGAATGTTCGTAATAACTTTACAATCGTAAGCATGAGCATGAAAAACACTAAAAAGACTTATTACTATTTACATTAATACTTAGCAACAACACAAAGAGTTCTAGAATCAAAAACGAAGTAATCTGTTAAGCATGTAACTTAAAATAGTACAAAGTTAAAATACAATACAATGTAAATTAAATTAAAATAGGTATAGTTATTACAATAATAGTTTCTTAGAATAAAGTATATGACTAAAATTATGATTTTAAAACACTGATACGCACTGGCACTTTGTTCATTTCTCGTTGTCTATAAAATATTTAACACAATCGTCCTTACTCGCTAAGTGTTTGGTTATATTGTATACCGTGTCCTTGATAGATTGCAAGTTTTTGTCACTCTCGTTTTCCGCGTAATATTTAACCCGCACATCAGCATGTTTCCATTGTTCCGTCGGTGCGATGTTTTTTATTTTATTAACATCATACACCTCAATTTTTATGAGGTGTGATGCAGAACTGCTGTCATCGCTGTTTGTTTTTATGTATGAAACACCACCACTCGTCGCTCGACCAACACTAGATGATTTTTTTGTCGTTGTCTTCCTTTTCTTAGGTTTTTCGAAAAATTCGTCAATGTTGTTGCATTCCATGGATCTTTTGTTTGCTATTATCGCTTTTTTGACTTTAAAGGCGAGTGTACCTTCTTCATCACTAGGTTCATCTATATCTTCAGCATAATAGTAATTTTTGAAAGTATTTTCCGAAAACTGTAATAAAATGAAATAAAACTGTTAATAAAACAAATCGGTTAAGGAAGTATTATATGATAAATACTTATAGGTATGCGAAGTATAAATGTACACTAAAGTAACATTGATAATTTAATAAGAGATCAAATGTAACGAAAATAAAACTGTAAATAAAACAAATTGGTTAAGGAAGTATTGTATGATAAACACTTATAGGTATGTGAAATAAAATGCACTACAGTAACTTTGATAAATTAAATAAGAGATCAAATACAACTAAAATGCATTAACCCAGTGAACAACACATAACAAATACAATTAATAAAACATCTGGTTATAACAATTTTAGATCAAAGTATAAGAAGGTACTTACATTCATTTTATATCAGCTTCAGTATTTACTATTACACTGTTTTACTATCACTTCACTATTACCAACAACTGGAGATCACACTTCGAAGAGAGCACAGAGTGGAATACGATATCATGTGATTTTGAGTTTGGCTTTTATATGGAGAGCGAGTATTTTTTCCTTGCAGACAGGATCCAACATGTTCAACTTTCACTTTGAACGTTCCATTGAATACGTAACATCAGGAAATGGGAATAATAGGATCCGTAACTGTTGTTAAAAATAATGGACAGGCAATTAATCATTGACAATGAGAAGACCCGAAGGGTTTTACTTAGAATTTGAGAAACGTATGGTGTATTGTAACGATTGATTTATGTATTATAAACACTGCCCGTAATGCATAAAGGGTGAGTAATGGGTAATTGTAAACGGTTTTTAACTAGAAACACGAGTCCATAGGAATATGGAACAAAGACATTTGTATTCTTCAAATAAAAAGTAAAAAAGGGTCGCTGTAGAAATACAAAAGCACAACGAAACAAAGGGAAAAGGTACAAGCTTGAGAGGACCGTAAACCATGCAACTCCAATTCGCGGTTTATATCTATCTCGCGGGCGATATTAAATGGAATCCGCGGATTAGTTCGCGGTTGGTATTAATGAAATCCGCGGAAAATTCGCGGTAGGTATAAATCCGCGGAAAAATTCGCGGTAGGTATAAATCCGCGGAAAAATTCGCGGTAGGTATTAATTAAATCCGCGGAAAAATTCGCGGTAGGTATTAATTAAATCCGCGGAACAATTCGCGGTAGGTATAAATTTAATCCGCGGGTTAATTCGCGGATTGCACGCGCCGAAATTGGAGCAATCGAAATTATTGACGAACTAGGCCAGTGTGGCGCCAACCGGCCCCCGAACGTGCTCCAGAACCGTCGAATCCCTTACTACTCCCTCCCGCCGCCAGACGAGACGTAGGAGGCGTCGGGTGGACGACTGACCGACGTCTCCCGCCCTGTGGATTGGGGGCGTTTGGAGAATTCCACCACGGTATCCCCTGCCTGTCGTAAAAGGCGACTAATAGGGGCCTCCGGGGGTCACGGGTGGGCGGGACGTGCCGCCCACCCATTAGTCTAGCCAACTGCTGTGACCCCCGTGATGGACATGTCCGAGGCAGCGTGTCTCACGCTGCCTCGGACACAAAAAAGGTGGACACGGTACGGTGTTTCGGGGGCTTCTGAGCCCCCGCAACAGGAAAAGGACCGCAATAGCGGTACGTGCAGGGGCGGTTGCGGACGACAACTTAGACGTGAGTCGGAGGAAGCCCGCAGCCGTCCCTAATGCGCCGAAGGTGGCAGTATAAAAAAAAAAAAAAGCGCTACTGCCCATAAACGGTAACAAAATTATCCAAAATTTCGCAACGAAAAATATTGCATGACATACCTCTCATCTTTCATCTTATTGGAAGTTAAACACATACACACACACACACACACACGCGCGCCTTATATTCCCGAAGGGGTAGGTAGAGGCGCAACTAGTGCACCCACTCTTTGCTGTGCATATTCTATCCCATGATGTAATAGAGGGCAAGCCTATCGCCATATCGGGCAAAATTCCAGACTTTGGGCTAATAGAGAGTAGAAAGACCCAATATCACTTTGTCTGACACTGGGATCGAACCAAACCTCAGCACCTTGTACCTTAATACAACTACGTCACCAATGCCGTTCGCTTGATAGTAAGCGATACGACCACCCATAAACAGTAGAAATACCATCCGGCACCTTAAGTTACAAAGTACTGTGAGGCATTCCACTGCGCTCGTCATCCTGAGACATAAGATGTTCAGTCTCATTATGTCCTGTAGTTACACTGGCTACAATGCCCTTCAAATCGAAACATAGCATGCACACTGCTGCTTGGCGGTAGGAATAGACGTTGCGGTGGTACCCACCCAGACGGACTCTTACATATGAGAGCTCTACCACCAGTACATAATATAATAATACTATATAATATAGGTATTTATGTATGTCCACATTCTTACGTACATAAGATGTTAATCCTTAGGGAGTTCTCGCATGCGAGACGTAGCCAAGTTTCTAATACATAATTGGGACCAAATCCCCATCGGTAACGGAGTAGAGGGACAGGTTTTAGTGCGTGCTCGGCCGGGATATTAATGAAATTAACCGACGCACGGCAAGGGAAGAATACGGGGAATACGTGCGACGACGAAAATATTTGCTCTTTTGTTATGTAAATGTGTTTGGTATTTGAGTATTTAATAAATACATAATTACAATATCGCTGTAAGACTAATTTTGGAGTACCCGTAAGTTCTGATTACAATAATAATAATTGTTTAAATCAAGCTTAGAATTGGTTTCCGTAATTTTTCTATTATGAAATCTTAAAAATGCTTGCAGCTATAATATTGTAAAATTCATTACACATTTTTGACTCGCATAATTAAATCACAAGCTGAATTATTTTAAACAAATATTTTTTTCATGTTTGTATGCATTAATAGCAATTGAAAGCGGTATTACATCTTTATTAATTTGAAATCTAATCACTACTACTTATCATCAATGTAATATTTCCATCTCTTAAAAAACAGGCGTAGAATAATAAGTAGTGTTGAAGTGTACCAAATGATACTCTATGCCATAATATACCAAAATCTCAAAACCGTACAAAACCCCAAATGACATAATAACCCAAATGAACCAAAACTAGCTGTTGTTACATTCATTACCGCGCGTGTAATACCCGCCGTAGCTCCTGCGGTATCGATCCACTCGGAGCGACAGAAAACTTTCTAGACAGCTTTTATATGCACCGACTCTTTACCCCTGGTATAGGTACGATCATATACATCTACATAATGTACGTTATAAACCCACGTGGACTATTGTCATTGTTTTGAAAAGATGACGTCATAGTGCACGAGATGAGACTTTGTCAAATGGAACTTTAACCCTTGATTTTCATACTTGCCGAGTACAGACGCATATCAATGAATATGAGCGTGTTAATAGTTTATTCGGGTTTTTAGTCATACTTATTCGCTAAGGTATTCGACAAATTATTCACCAATAGCTTAAATCTTACTATCTTACTAATATTATAAAGGCGAAAGTTTGTAAGTATGTATGGATGTATGGATGTCTGGATGTATGGATATTTGTTACTCTTTCACGCAAAAACTACTGAACGGATTTCGATGAAATTTGGCACACGGATAGATCATGTCCTGGATTAACACATATGCTACTTTTTATCCCGGGAAATATAAACCGGGACTTTTATCCCGGAAAAACTTTTTAATGCGGGCGGAGCCGCGGGCAAAAGCTAGTGAGGCATAAAGATAAGCAGAGTTGTATTTAATGTGAAAACGGCCTATTTTGGTAGCTTTTCTGTTTTCATATTTTACGCACAGATAGGTGAAAATCTTTTTAGACATAATTTGAAGACATCGTACTGTAATTCTAAATCTTCTTCAGTTCTAAATCATACGTATTTCACGGGATTAGACATAATTCACAGTACTGCGGAAGTAGCACAAGAAATAAATATTTCAACAAAAATGTATCTACTATATGCAATGCAATGCAATGCACTGTAATGCAATCAAGCCCTGTATTATATATTGCCCGCTGCTGAGCACGGGCCTCCTCTATTACTGAGAGGGTTCAGGCGTTAGTCAACCACGCTGGCCTAATGCGGGTTGGCAGACTTCACATACCCTCGAAATTCTTATAGAGAATTCTCAGATATGTAGGTTTCCTCACGATGTTTTCCTTCACCGTTAAAGCGAACGATAATTGATTAACAATACACACATAACTTCGAAAAGTCAGAGGTGTGTGCCTTGGGTTTGAACCTACTATATACGAATGTATAATCGTAACAATCGTAATTTATAACGTTCATCCTTATCGTGTCAAAAAATATCGGCATTGTAAACAAAAATTAATGTTTAATATGTCACATTCCTTGGTAGGGATCAAAGCTATCATTAATTGTTTATGAGAAGACTATTTATTACTCATCAGTCGCCACAGAAGTGCTCAAAACCGCAATCAATAATAAAGTTTTGTTACTTTAAAAAATAAGTAATAGGTCGATGACCTGTCATTCTGTTTTGATATTAAATAGCCTGGGATGACATTTGTTGTTGTCACGGAAACTTTATATTAATTTAGTTAAGAACTTGATTCATCCTAGTTAAATCGGTCCTCATTTCCAGTAACTCATCCATTCACAGACACCGTGACAAAATTACTTAAATAAATTATAATTACAATAGTCATAAGTTCCAGGAGTCGATAGTGACTACTTCTTATGTTTTAAATGTTCATTTTTTCTGCATAAATCAGTGGAAATTATATTATCTACAAAAAAGATTTAAGTATCTACGTATTTTTATGCGGAAAGTGTAACTAATATTAAGTGTGTAATGTAAATATTCATTCCTCAAATAATTTTATTAATATTTTTCTATTGATTTGATTAATCCGAAAAACGGATCATTACGCAGAGAAGGGTAAGTTATTCCCATTGCTTGTTTTTCGGTCAGACGTCAGATATGACGTCACCGGTGACGTGGCGTGCATCCGACACTTGATGGGGGTAGCATCAACATTTAGACGTATATCGCGGCCTTATTATGAATAGTAACAGCGATTTGTATTAACATTATGTTGATTGGATGTTCTGCATTATAACTTAATCATAATAAAAAAAACACCAGTTAGCTCATCGCTCTAATAAGTGAATCTAAAAATATAATAAAATAGGGTTCAGTATGAAGAGATTGCCCACCAGAAACATAATATTATATTTGTTGGTTTTATAGAGTCGTCCTAACAATATAGTTTTACAATAATTTGAGCAATTTTGACTCCAAAATCATATTTTTTTAGTGAAATATATGTCATCTGCAACATGCTTGTAAAAATCTGGTGCACGAAATACATTGGCCTGACCTGACGCCAGGAAAATACGAATGAATTCATTCAACGTACAATAAATTACTCGTAATATTATATAAATCATCTTACAAATGACACAGTGATACAGAATAAGGCCGCGAGAGTAATCATAAGATCCCATGTGGGGTAGCTCTAATCAGCTATGAAAATTAAGTTCCGCTGCGTCTTCTGCTTTGTGACTGCTAATGTGAAATTTAATTACTATTTCCAAATATTAAGCGTTATATCGCTTGTGATGGTTAATTACGCGGGTATATGTCGGCTTCCAATATTTCGTATAATATATTGGTTTAGAAGTAGGTAGGTAGAAGGTTATAATAGTATAGTATGGTAGTGTTTGGTATTGGTGTCATAAGAATTTAATAGAAACAAGAAAAAAAATGAAATTGTAAACATGGATATATTAAATCACCATTTATGTCAGCAACATACCTTTTTGCGATCCTTGTCAGCTTGAAAAGATACTATATTTTTCTTAATAATGTAGAGCTACAAAAATATTAGACACGAATCTAATATTTAACTGAAAAAATCCTGACCATTCCTACACCTTCTCACATTTGGACTTCGATATTTACTATAAATACGTACAGTTGTCTCATCATCCATCATCCAATTAGCGTGGCGATCAATCATCGGCCCGATCACTCCCCTGGCTTGCGGCCCGATGATTTTTTCCACTCTAACCTTGCCAGGGGACTTGTTAATCACACGGGAAAGATACGCCATGTAAAACGTTGATAGATTATTTGATATCTTTATTTATGGATAATTTTAAAATATTCTGTGTTTAATTATGTACGTGGAATGTGATATAGTGAATATCTTTCTGCAATTATAAAGTCCTAGGTGTTGGTCGCGTCTTCGCCCGCGTGAGAAGCTTTTCCAGCTACAAATATATCTAAAAAGTGTACGAAACCTGCGCCATTAATTAAAAATATCAGATTTAAAAGTTCCATTATTTCCCACGAGAGCGAATTGCCGGGATAAAAGTAGCCTATGTGTTAATCTAGGACATAGTCTACCGGTGTGCTAAATTTCATCCAAATCCGTTCAGCTGTTTCTGTGTTTATTTCTAACAAACATTTTTACAAATTTTCGTGTTTATAATATTCGTAAGAAGTAAGATAAGATAACAACGGAGTGCATAAAATCGACACTCTTTCAATCAGATGATATAAAACTCAACAAAACGGAGTGCTATAAAAACGATGAACAATAATTCTTTTTTATTACGCGCCAAAGTGGGAATCTCATTGTCGGTGAGGAAATAAATAATATCGTGAAGGAAAAAGAAAAGGGAAATAACACAACATAAAATATTAAGATTCACCCTGGATTGGCATCATTCTGCGGTCGCCGCGGATTTCTTAAGGGGGCGAGAATACCTACATCTTTGAATGTTAATGTTATTTGCATATCCGAAAAGTCATGAAATAAATCAGTCGCGACGGACAGCGGGGACGGCTATTCATTATGATTCCTTTGTCCCCTGACTAACAATTAATGTAAATAATACATTTTTCTTTTAAGATTGCCTACTAATTTTTCAATGACAGGAAAATACAATCTAGAATAAAAACAAAGTCGTAAGTACTGGTATGAAATGTTTTATTTGGAATCCGGATTCCACGCGTGGATGTGTAAATCTCAATTTCCATTTGCAAATCCTCGCGTGTGACGAGGTGAGCCCTTATGCGGATAATGTCAGGATACGCCATCAAATTGCGCTGTATTGTGCGTCAAATGCGAGAAAAACGGAGAAAGTGTTAGGGCAGCATTTACATAAGTTGAGACAGAGGGTCTCGCGCAATACATATGAAAATATTCAGGGTCGAAGTGATGAGAGCCCTCCGGGCGACTTCCATGCATAGCCTTTATGATGGGGAAAATATTTACAGCCCGCGCCAAAACGCAATATTTATGGACCAACTGAAAATAGCGCTCATGCGAGGGAACTTTGCGCGATATTCGGATGTGATGCGGTTTATTGTTTTACATTAGGCTCGTAATAAATTATAAGTTATTGTTCGCGAACTTCGTATTCGCGAGGTGCGATACGAGCATATCCTGCTTCCATACGGTTCACGCCCATGGGCCATGGCAGAACTACCAACACGGATTGTTTACAAACTGACAGTGCGATCGTTATCGATTGTACGGGCGGGAAAGTTTTTATGAATTAACCGTCAAACAAGTAAAGAAGAACAATGAAAAAACAAACTCTTCAAACAAAAATCGATGACAATCTGGGCCAAAAACTTGGTGGAACTTCGCCGGCAAAAAGATTTATATACTTATAAAAAAGTGAACGGGCAAAGAAGTTTTGGAAAAACTTTAAATTGCGACCTTGAACCGCGTGAACTTTGTTTCAGATTACTATTAGTGGAGTTGAAGCCGGGAAGTTTTTAATGTGATGGGGTTGTCATGCCGCGGTCGGTGGCAGTCAGCGGATATGACGGGGACGTTTCGTTTTTGACTGGGGAGCTGTCTCCTAGTCGACTGGTACACGCGTATTGTGGAGGGAATGTGATGAACTGGGATCGATTGCGGACGGAGCGCGCGCCCAGTTGCGGTCGACGTCCAACTTTTGGGTCGGTTTTAATGAAACAATTCCACAACTTCACTGAATTTGGGTCATTGTGTACAACACTTATTCGTACCGCTCGTGAGCTGGCCACGCGGATTTTATTAGTTTTCATTATTGTCATATTGTGCTATGAGAAATTGATACATGAAACTTAAGAAAAAAGTGAAGAAAGAAAGAACAATTTATTGCCGCGGTACACGTGATACATAAAAAAAAACAACAAACAAAGTACAATATAAAATTCACCACGGCAACTAGGTGGCCATCTCAGCATAAGTGGTACATATAACTGTTGGTGTGGTCTTTCATACGCAAGAATTCGTCTGGTGGCTATGTTTTTGTTGTTAGATGTTATGTGACATGAAGAGTGCAGAGGAGTAAGTGTCTTCTTCTTCAGTTTTTTTAAGTTCTCTCCTGAAAAAAGGCGTCTCCCAAAGATATCCAGACAAACCTGTTAGAAGCGGCGTGTGGAGGCGAGTTGTTTTTAACCATTATAAGTTGACTAGTAGTGCTCTTGGCTCCGCCCGCGTGAATAAGTTTTTCCGGGACAAAAATATTTTCCCGGGATAAAAAGTAGCCTATAGCACTCAGGAGTAAAGTAGCTTCCTATTAGTGAAAGAATTTTCAAAATCGGTTCAGTAGTTCCTGAGATTAGCACGTTCAAACAAACAAACAAACTCTTCAGCTTTATAATATTAGTATAGATTGGGTATTGAAAATCTATAAAGTATAAACTATTACACATTCATTTACTTAATTTAACATTTCTCATAAGTTACTATTTCTTGCAATACATTAAAACAGATTGATAAGTTCCTGCTCATTTTATTCAAGGATTCACACAAACACAATCACGCTTTTTATCCCCGAAGAGGTAGGCAGAGGCACAAAAAGTGCAGCCAATTTTCGCCGTGCGTATTCCGTCCCATGATGTATCGTCCCTATCGCTATATCAGGCACAAATTCCAGACTCCGGGCAGGCACTGAATTTAAAACCCCAATATATTTTAAACGATTATTTTTGATAAAATTAAATATATCCTGCCGCGTAGCTATATTACCTAACCGATTAAAATTAATTGTATGAAATTCAAATCCTTCATTCAATTAAAGGGACAAATAAAACCGTCCGCTTAACACAAACGTCTTAAAACTTGTAAAACAATACAATGTAAACATTTCCATACAAAAGGCGTTTGGAGGACAAACTCGTCAATTGCGAGCTCGTTTCCTTTATTAACTGTTAACTAGGACCGGGTGTTTATGTAAATTGTTATTGCTTTTTTAAGAAAAACGCCGTTTGACACGTCTCAAGTTCCGTTATTACTGGCCCCGCTTAGTTCCGTCCGGGTCACAATGGGATTTTGAAGGTAAATAAGTCTTTAAAAGAGGAATAAGTAAATTAGAAGCGACAAGATAAGAATCTCCCCTATTTTTTCCGAAGGTTGGGGCGAGAAAAAAGGCGATCGCCTCGGAATCAGCGCGTGGGTTGGCAAGTATGGAGACGTTTATTGCTTTTTTTGAAACATTCTCACATAGTATTAACTAAAGAATTTGATAAAACATTTTATATCCTACATTTTACATGCTGAGAGGGTTTAGGCGTTAGTGCACCACAATGGCCTAGTGCTGGTTGGTAGACTTCACATATCTTCGAAATTCTTATAAAGAACTTCTTAGGTATGCAGGTTTCCTCACGATGTTTTCCTTCACCGTTAAAGCGAACGATAATTTTGATAAACAATACACACGTAACTTTTGAAAAGTCAGAAGTGTGTGCCTTGGGTTTTGATCCTCCGGACATTGCCTCGGCAGACTGTTCCATTCCCAACTACGATATCGTCCACTTTAACGAAATTGACAGATTAAATAAAAAAAATATTGTAAAAGTGAATAACCTCAGCACGTATAATTAACTTAAACTAAACATTATACAACAAACAACTATAACTCATTTCACATCCCATAAACATGAATCATTAACAAAGACATTTCATCAACTAATAAACCAGTAGAACCACTATTGATAAAGTCCATCTCCACTCATGCTACCATAAAAAATCCTTAAGGGTGAGTGCAGAGACACTCTCGGCCGGTATCATAACAGATGCTTCCAACGATACCTCCTTATTAAGCCATCGAGCGGCTGAGGACTCCGCCAAGCCATTATACCTGTTCATGTTTTTAAATTACAATCTCAAGGCGGATTACGGGTCACGAGAAGCCAATTAACTTTGATAAATAGATGCAGTACCTAATGGTGTTTTTCATGTAGTTTTCACTACTAAAATTGTTTGAAAAATGTACTAGGTAAGGTTACTGGAAAATGTATGATATTATTTTTTGCTGTGTATTTTATGATTGTTTCCCAGGCTGCTCTCTTGATAGCGCCATCTACCTTTGAATAATAGTATTACAGCCCAGATTTTGTATTAATTGCTGCCTTGTATAATGTTCTGGGTTCGTTAACCTAAGACTATAAATGTCTCGTAGTGCACAAAAAAAAGGGATTTTCAAAACTTCGGGTAATACAATTGGCTTAATAGAATAAAACTTATAACATTCATAGAATGACATGCAGTCGATTAATATCCACGAATACATTCTACAGGAAACAAATTCACTGACTTATTAGTTATTGTAGACTTGAATAATTATATTAAAGCATTTTTCATATCCACAAAAACGCGCACAATTATTCGTTTATACACATATTATAATGCCCCAAATTATGGCGTTATTAAATCCGAGACACACTCGTAGGGTCCGAATTAGCTTCGTTTGCCGAAGGGCTGTCTGACACTGACAGCTGTCAAAATATTCTCATTTAAAACTGAATTCGTTTCTTTGAATTACGATATTGAATATTTTTGATTCGTGTAATTTCAATTGACAAGTGATAAAGTTTAAAATTAATTTTAGTTATTTATGTATAAAAGTAATTTGAAACATGTAGGTCACAGTGCTTCATGAATTTTTATTAGAAAAATTTAATGAAATGAAACACTTTATTGTACACCACATACATCAAGACGAAATACAATTATTATGGTTTAAAGAAAATAATAAGGATCTCATGGCTGTGTAATATGTTGATAGAGACTAATAAAAATAAATTACTGGTGGTAGGACTCTCATATGTAAGAGTCCGTCTGGGTGGGTACCACCGCAATGTCTCTACCGCCAAGCAGCAGTGTGCATGCACTGTTGTGTTTCGGTTTGAAGGAAATTGTAGCCAGTGTCACTACTGGACATAATGAGAGTTAACATCTTGTGTCTCAGGATGACGAGCGCAGTGGAATGCCACACAATACTTTTTACAGTTTATGGGTGATCGTATCGCTTACCATAAGGCAAACAGCATACTCGTCTGATCATTCGATGCCATAAAAAAAAGGTAACCGAGACTCTTATTAAATGCAACAGTAGCTTAATACTGTAATATACAGTAGGTATTTGAACTAGCACACAACTTCACTTGTCACGTATTTTTAATACTAAAATGGCAGAGGAGATTAACTATAAAAATATATAAAAAAATCTCAGCATAAATTATTTTGTGTTGGTACAGAACCTTTGTACCATGTATACTAATATTATAAAGCTGAAGAGTTTGTTTGTTTGTTTGAACGCGCTAATCTCAGGAACTACTGGTTCGAATTGAAAAATTATTTTTGTGTTGAATAGACCATTTATCGAGGAAGGCTTTAGGCTATATAACATCACGATGCAACTATTAGTAGCGAAGAAATAATGGTAAATGTGAAAAAAACGGGGAAAATTATTCATCCTTGAGGGCTTCCATTGTGTGTGCTGCGAAAACGGTTCAAGATACCAAAAATATATGTATGAAGGAATTATTCCTCTTGAAATGATCTAAAAAAATGTCCGGGACAGTATATATCTATCTTTTAAGATTAACTCACTAGAACCGTTTTTATGGTATTCAAATTTGGTCGAAATTAATTAATATTCTAAATGCGAAAGCAACTCTGTCGCGCTTTCACGCCAAAACTGCTGAACCGATTTAAATGAAATTTGGTACACAGATATTTTAGAGCCTGAAAAATGACATAGGCTACTTATTATCCCCGTGATATACAAAACGGGACTTTTATCCCGGAAAAACTCTTTCACGTGGGCGGAGCCGCTGGCAAAAGCTAGTCAGAAATAACTGGACATAGCCGTGTAGAGCAATTGAAACTCTTTTTATATTTCTAGAAATTAAATAACGCATGCACAATATAACTAATATATATACTAAATAATATACCATCAAGAGAATAATATATTATAAAACATATTTTGAACTAACCCTGAAGGTATAATTTACAAGTAACGTAAATCGTTTTGAGACAAGCACAGAGTTTGCTAAAGTCTGAGAATGATCTTGGAAAGTGCGCGCTGTGAGTGCTCCCTGTAGCCCGCACCCGCCCCGGGGCTCGAACACGCGTACTGATACTCGCGAGTTATGCAAATATTATGGACAACAAAAAAGTTAATGTCAATGATAAGTGCCGCCTCTAGGGGACGATAGTAGCGCGTTTTTTCAAGCTCTTGAGATGGCGTGGATACTTATTTGCGTCTTGGCTATTGTGTGGCCCCTCCTTAATTTATTTTTCTTATTTTGCAGCTCGTTTGCATTGAGTGTTTATTGCTAACTGCCAGATTTCATCAAGTGCGAGATTGGAAGTAGCCTTGTTATTCACATTGTAAAAATAAAGTCTCTGTTTTTATTTCAGTTTTGTAAATTTCATTTTTGTATTCTTTATGACGATAAAAAAAAATCAATGGAAATGGGAAATACGTACAATATTTAGATACGTACAATGCTTATTTGTCGTCATTCAAATGGATATCCAAAAAATATTTATCAGGTTGATTTTTGCAAGGGACTAATTTAGTTGTACAGGAACTATTCCAATATTTAGGGCAGGAACTGCGACGGCACTCACACGTTTTTCAATACTGAAATATATTAGCACTTCTCACGGTCTGAACTAACATTCATATTTAACTCGGTTTCGTGGCTTCATCATCATCATCATCATCAGCCATATGACGTCCACTGCTGAACATAGGCCTCCCCCAAAGATTTCCAGATTGACCTGTCAAAAGCGGCCTGCATCCAGCGCGATCCTGCGGCCTTTACCAAGTCATCGGTCCACCTTGCAGGTGGACGGCCGACGCTGCGCTTGCCAGTACGTGGCCTCCACTCGAGAACTTTTTTGCCCCATCTGCCGTCAGTTCTTCGAACTATGTGCCCTGCCCATTGCCACTTCGGCTTGCTTATCCGTTAGGCTATGTCAGTGACTTTCGTTTTTCTACGGATCTCCTCATTTCTGATTCGATCGCGTAGAGAAATTCCTAGCATAGCCCTTTCCATAGCTCACTGAGTGACCGTGAGCCGTCTTAGGCGGCCCATAGTCAGAGGCCACGTCTCAGTGCCGTATGTCACACATTGATTGAAGACTTTTGTCTTCAGGCACTGAGGCATTTGGACGAGAAGACCTTGCTTGGTTTCCCGAACGCTGCCCATCTGAGCTGGATTCGCCGATTGACCTCTTTCTCAAAGTTGGACCTGCCTAGTTGGACTACTTGGCCTAAATAGACGTACTCGTCTACAACTTCGAGAATTGAGTTCCCAACGGTAATCGGGGTAGGCACTACATGAACATTCGTAAAAGTAAATTACTGCACGCTTAACAATTACTGCACGCTTAACAATTACTGCACGCTTAACAAATAACTTCGTGGCTTCACTCGTATGAAACATTCTTATCGGTTTCAAAGTCCCAGTGTGTACTTTTCTCATATAAAAGATAACCTATATGTTAATCCAGAACATATTTTATACGTTTTTGCGTTAACTTTTAACAAACATCCAAACACTCACAAAATTTTCGCATTTAAAATATCATTAAGGATATTTTATGCATCAAAAGCATAACTTGATATAAAATTGAATCCTGTTACTTTTTGGATTGTCCTCAAGAGGCGCCTTAGAGCAGTCTGTAAAAAGCGCTCTATTCAAGTACCTGGAATTAGTAGTTCCCAGAGTGGGACGCGGTTCCCATTACCGTGCCGAATAATCCCCCAGCGTTTAATGTATAAAAGTCAACGAACCGAGTCTTACACAATTCGAGAACAATGTTTAGTTTTTACCACGCTGTCTAGTGCATTTGTGACGTTTTACATTTACCAAGTTTAAAGACACTTAAAAAAAAGACGCTGGAAAGAAGTTTATGTGATCAATTTCTTTTTTCAAAGAAAATATAACTAAGTTTTTTAAATTGATGTTTGGTGGTACTACAGCAAGAAGATATCGTTAAATTGTGAGTAGTTTCATTCGAGATGTAAAAGGTCCAAGTATTTTAGACGACTTTCAGAGATATCAAGATTTTACAATCAATTTATGCACATAATATGTGACAGAACAATTTCAACTTCAATATGAAAGTTAAGAAGATGAAAGTCAAACGCAAAATCTTGAGTCTAACAAAGATAAATAAATTTAATATTAAAATAAAGATTCTAGTGTATATTATGAAACTGACGGCTGCTTCAGAAATTTCAGCTTGCAGCAAGTATAGATTTGAAAGATTTGTGTTTCTCGACAACACGTTGAGAGAGCTTTTGCGACGCCTTAGCGTAACTTATCTCCAATGACTTCCACTTACCAAGTTTTCTAACTAACGTTAACACCATATACCTTTCCTTAATCAAGCAAGATCAAAACAAACATAACTAATAACATTCATATTACGTCAAAGTGCATGATGTTCACGCGACTAAGTCACCCACTAACTTGGTATCGATTCGCATCTCAGCCGGATCTTAAGTAGCGCACCGCATGAAGTTTTACATGCAAATGAATTAATTCTTCGCGTCGGAGTGTTCTTGGTGCATCGCGCGATGCCTCGTTGCATTTATAATATGAGTTCATTACCTCGCCGCTGCGTCTGTACCATAATGGGTTCGGAAGAACGTTCCCTTCAATTATGTGCGGGATATTAAATACGTATCTATTGGTACATGTGTAGATGTTGTTTTCATTATGAGAGTTATGTTAACATGTGGAGTAAATGTTTATTTTTCGCTCACACTATTTTAATAGTTTTTGCGCACGGTTTACGTTCTTTTTGAGATATTTTATTGAGGTAAATTGTTCGTTAAAATTAAGATTAAGAATATCCATAGCTATCAGATGTTATATTTATTAGTTCTGAAGAAATTATATACAAATCACAGACATTACACGAACAGCAAATGAAAAGAAAGCTCCAATGTAAAAATAGACACAAAACCTGTCGTCGCGGCAAAATAATGCTCAACAAAAAAGACATATAACCAAACGTATCAAGTTGCTCAAGTAAAAAGCGTCTGTTTATTAAAAAATCTTAAACATAACCTGTTAGAAGAAAAGGGAGGTTGCGTTTAAAATTTCACGAGCCATTCACTCGGTTTAACATATTTTCCTTGAGGCGTCCTCGGCGAGTGTGCATTTTTAATTTTTATATCAACTAGGGCGTAGATGACGCGTTGAATTTTTACTGAAGCCACTTTCTATGTTATTAACAGGACCGGGTTAATTGGGCGGCTAGATTGGATAAACAGAGTGTTACAATACAGCTTATGTACTGAGGTAGATTGAACGTTATGTAAATTGTTTATAACGCTCATTTTCAAGAGTTTTGTGTTGCTTTGTTAGCTACAAACAAAACTAAAATACATAAATTATGCAATAATGTTCTTTATCGTAGTTTATCTTAACAGTTATATTAAATATATTCCTTACAATATGAGATTTAATAAAGATCATAGTATTACTCAGCAATATAAATTCACTAGGGGTAACAAAAATAAACACCTCCTTACCCCGTATCAAAACGATTGTAAGTCGGCAAGTTTCCTTAGAATAAAGTGTGATAAAATCCGTCCGTCACAGCTAATAAAACATAAACCCTTCCGATATGTTTATCACGATGGGCATGATTTAGACCATGACAGCCCTATTTCGCATCGCCCGTTCAAATTGAATTGATATGTTTCCGCTAACGTTGGAGCGGCGGACCGCGGTATTTTTCAGACCATATCGCGCACCTACGTATGATACGCGCCAAAGTGGGCGGAAAACTGCGTGAGGTAGCGTCAGCATGCGTGTTGTTCAAGGCTTCATTTATCAGGAAAAGATTAGAGCTGGAGCGTTTGTTGTTTCGTAAATTAGAGGATTATTGTGATTTTTTTAAAAGATTTAGTTAGATAAGTCAGTTATGGAATATACTAGTGAAAAGTCTGCTGCTAAGCTGAAATCTATCTATAATATACATATTAATTAGCCCGCACAAATTAGATTGTCTATTTTGATTATTATGAAAAAGAATAAAAGCATTTTACGGCGTACGTTTAATAAAAAAAAATCAAAACACAATCACCTGCTAAGTTTTTGCCACAAATTAAAATAATAAATTTTCTTTTTGCAAAAATGTATTCCAATGGCTAGATTAATAAAAATAATCTGGAGATGTGATTTTTTTGCTGACAGTAGACATGATGTGTGAGACACGGGCGTAGTAAAAAGTGCGGGTCTAGTGTCAGACGCCGCGCCGAGTGCGACACCCACGATTTTGAATATTTTATATTGACAAGGAACAAATCTTCTGTATATTAAGTATTGGCAGAGTGGTTATATGGAATAGTTTGGATTTTGCGTACTTTTCACGGTGGAAATATGGTTCATATTATTACAAGCTTTGTATAATTTATAAATGTAATAAATAGGACATTTAAGTAAGTGAATTTAATTTTGCGCTTTAAGTAAAAATGCACCGATTTTAATGCGTGTTTTACTATATCAAAACTCCAGTAAGCATATAGGTTAAAAAAGCAGTCTAACTGATTTCAAGGAAAAAAATTGCAAATGAAATTCTATGCGGACAGAGTTGCCTAATTTGTTGTTTAAAGAAGCCAGTCAGTAACAATCTTAACTTTTTACCGCCCCAAACTTTTTATGAGTATTGATATTTCCAAATATTTCTTACTAAGTTTAAAACTGTTTTATACTGGTGGTAAGTCTCTCATATGTAAGAGTCCGTCTGGGTGGGTACCACCGCAATGTCTATTTCTACCGCCAAGCAGCAGTGTGCATGCATTGTTGTGTTTCGGTTTGAAGGACATTGTAGCCAGTGTAACTACTGGACGTAATGAGACTTAACATCTTGTCTCAGGATGACGAGCGCATTTGAATGCCACACGGTACTTTGTAATACATGGTGCTGGATGGTGTTGCTACTGTTTATGGGTGGTTGTATCGCTTACCATTAGGCAAACGGCATGCTCGTCTCGTCATTCAATACCACAAAAAAAATCGATATTGTGTCTAAATTTCTCTTCCAATGTTTTCCAAACACTAACGACGGGTTGAAGAAAAAATAAAGTCAGAAACTATGTCCCTTCGTGCACACCTTGCCCCCAACTGTATCAAAATGATAAAAATGCTCAGATCCAATAACCATTCATCCATCAAGTGTCAAGATATAATCTCCGGGCTGGTGGCGCGACTGCTTAGCCCCAGACTTTAGGGCGAGGCCGAATAAAGATCCTTGCAAGATTTACAGGTTTCGTGGAGAGATATCGTCAGGTGCATTATTGAGATGATTTATGTGAAAACGTTATTGTATATTGAGTTTATATGGAATGGTGGTTGTTTTAACAGTAAACGTCTACTTATTCATAATGAATATTGATTTATTAAACGAAACTCTACTGAATTCCAAAATATGAAAAGTGTAGATTATAATTCACAAGTGTTACTGATAATGAGGTAAATTTGATATTTAAACTGATAATGTTAATGATATTTAGTTAATTTATATTTTCAAATAAAAAGAAAAAAATATCTCACTATCATTTAGTTCGAGAAAATAAATTTTCCCAAGCGCCAGATATCATTTCTTCAAAAAGCGGTAAGAAATCTGTTTGTATCTGGCATTCCAGACCAGCGAGCGATTTAAATCTCTTAAGCTGAGTGCGACCGGCCGCCGCCAACGCTCACAAATCTTTCATAATCTCGCGAGATCCCACGAGGGGAGTTTTTCATACTATACTTGCGGCCTAAGAGGTCGACACGAAAACTACTGCGCAAAATGTTTTTCTATTTGCTGTAAATTGTCATCCACGAGTGTTTTCATCAGTATTTTAATTATACCCTCTCGGTTGAATTGCATCGTATATTTATATTTAACAATACAGAGGGTATGTTCAGGTACGAGCGGTATTCATAAGCAAATACAAGGCGAGGGACCCCATAATTTTCGGTTTGCATTTTTCCATCGCGACCGCGAACTCGATTTTCACTCCCAAGGGCGAGCGGACGGTCGGCCTCAAAAATATTAATGAAAATTTTTACATAAATTTATTCGACTGAGGGCCCCCCACGCGTCGTTGCGAGAGCCGATGCGAGCCCGTACCTGTTTTTTATTTATTAATTTAATGGTATTTTCGGTCTAATTACCTTACTGAGGTATAATTCATTGGCTTTGTGTGCGCATAACGAGTATTTGTGGGGACTCGTGTGTGGAAATTTTTATATCGCGCAAAAAATCATGATTTCTAACCGGTTATAAATAAGAATCGTGGAAAAACAACAACGATTTACGTAATAAATATATTTTATTTTAGGCGAGTTCTGATTTCATATTGAATATTTTTTACTTGTTAGGAACTGGTATTAGATACGCGTATATTGACTCCAAAATCTCTCGAGACTTACTCATAGGTACATCCAAACCAATATAGCCTCTGGCTACCCTCTCACAGAGCTCACTATAAAAAGCATTCTTGGCATTAACCCTTCAGTGACGGCTTCAAAAGAACAAACGCAATATATTGGGGGCTCGGCTTAATTTGCCCGCTACCTAACTTTAATGCGAGTCCGCTCAAATGCTCCAAATTACTCCGTGATATTTTTAGCTCGAGGAATGCAACCGTTTTAGGTTACGCTTACAATATTAACTGGATTTTTGGGTTGGAACATCGGAGGGTAAGATAGCTAATTTTCGATGGACCGATGAGTGAAATGGTACAAAATCTATTCATAATATAATAAATCATTTAATACGATTGTTTGGCATGATAAAAAATACCTATATGCGTTTCATGTGAAAACCTTGTTAGCACAGCCATTTTGAAATAAATAGCCCCTGTTTTTGATCACAGAATTTTTAAGTGGAATTGTGCGTCTAATTAGTAATGCAATCAACATTTCTTTTCCAGCCGTCGAATAAACAAGACGGGGCCAAGATTACTAATTTGTTGCTCCGCGCCACTAGTGAAATTTTTTCTCCAAATGAATTTCCCATCTTGGGGGACATTGGCTTCTTGTCGTGTTTACAGAGAGCTCCCGACGAATCCCACTTTGTTGTTTAATGAAATTATCGGTTTACCGAGTAAATGAACAAAGCCAGATTTCGCTTTCCATCGCTTGGTCAAAAAAGAGGGGAGAGAGTGTTTTTGTTTTCTTCGGTGGTGGTTCGGACTCCTTTGTGGTACTTCTTACGAGCTGTACTTAATCAATTATGATCGATTCGTTAATTCGACGTTGAGGGCATTAATGTGAAGGCATTACGGCCTCCTGTTTTATAACTCGTTAATTTTAAATAATGCTTTTAAGGCGCCATCCGCTCAATAAGATTTTGAATATTATTGCATGTTTGATATCGTAGACACTGAAGTGTAAATTAACTACATTTTATACAAAAGTGGCCTACACAGTAATAGTTCTAGCACATTCTAGTTGCTCTATTTCATAAAATGTTATTACACACTACTTCATATTTTCCTCGTACAATCTCCTGTATGTAATTAGAGCGGACCATGAAAGAATCACGACCCCTGCAACACTAATGGCCATTCCACCTAATTATTTGAAGTATTTAAGTAAGCGACGGCTAATTCGGAGCGTGCCCGCTGTCCCGTAAACAAGAGGTGTGACTTTCCACCATTGTCGGCGATCTGTCACTTCCATTTCCGGTGCCTTTGCCGCAATTCTTTCTGTTGCCCTTTGCAGTGAAAAGAATACTTTCTTTTTTCATCCGGTGCTTGCAATTGTCACCCTCCTAGTGTTTGTTGTGTGAGTTGATTAAATACCGCTGTCAAACGTAGTAAATTTCTTTGTGAACGTAATGCGTTCGGTGTGGTTCTCTTTTTAAATTCTTTTTATGATCTTTTGTATTTTTAGAGCGGGATGAAAGTGATCAAAAATTCGAATCGCAATGATTGATTGTGATGCACGTCACTATAGTCCTATTTTTTATTACTACATTGACTACAAGAAATATTTCTGGGGTAGAGTTTTTGCTGTCGATAGTTACTTTATCTACAGTTGGGTTTCCTCCCAGCATATTCCAACAATTAATTCAATACAAACGAGAGTATATTAATTTCCCACCCCTGATACAATACAGTGGCGCCATCAAATATTTTGATTTGGAAATTATTTTTTTATCCATGTTGTCATGTCGGTGAAAAATTTGCATTTAAATAGAACATCTGCGCAAGCGGACCCTCTCAAGGCGTGTCATGGCGCCTTTCTTACCCGCTAATTTGTAAATCACTTTGTAATATCGAAAAATTAAAATGCTGATGTCATATTTTACTCGCCATTTATATGCTAATATTTGAACGTTTCGAATCTAAGGGATTTTGCGCATTACAATATCAATGGGCAATTTGGATGACGTCAAAGGTGACTCGTTTTCTTAAGTTGTGACGCTGACCTAAGCTTTTTTTTTTTAGTCCATAACGTAGCCTATTGGTATGTAAAAGAGATAAGCAGTAAGTATAGATTATAATTGTGACCGATGAGGAGAACTCTACGCAATTTATTTTTTACGTTTGTACATGATTTCTTATGCGAATTTTCGATATTAAATAAACTATTTGAATGACTTTTTCGCGGTTTTTATATGTTTTTACCCGTGACTATCAAGGCTGCACTGTATTTGAAATGTCGTGGGTAAAAATTAAAAATAAACCGCGGAAAATCCACTACATTTTCTTATTACTTTTGCCTGTATTTGTGATATTATTCTTACGCGTTTAGATATTTTTTAATGTTAAGTATTTTTTTTTAATTGAACCAACTTTGTATTCTAAAGACATAAAACTGCATAACCGACTTTATTCCTACACCAGAAAGTACAATTGAGCAAAATATTTCCACGAGAAGTGTTAACATCTGCAATTAGAATGCAAAATATTCTTGAGCGTAACAACTGACGAGTCTTAATCTTGACGGTTAACCATTCTTCAGCGCTGAACATCGTGGCAATTATTTGTAAGGAAGGGTTGCGAGCGTAAACCTAATTCCGTAATATACGTAAATTAAGTAGCAAGCTCGGTACAAGGGGCCAGTAAATATTATTTTTTTATGTTAATAACCGCCCGATTGCGTTAATAAAGCTTTACATCTCGTAATTAGCCAACCCATTGTCTGCGAGGCGGTGGAGCGGAGTAGAGAAATGAATTGAAATAATTTCACTGGGATCCTGGTCTGTCAGAAGGATTTTGTGAAGCACAGTCCGTTTGACTAATGCAATATACCTAATAATCTCCATAGGAGAATTGCATGATTGTTATGAATGTGATGAGTCAGTTATTTATATAATTTGATTTTATAATTTGTAAGGGTATTTTATTGTAACTCGTCAAACGAGAGACAACTGGCTGTGTGATTTATTTGTGTCATAGTGTAGAATAAACTATTTTTGTGACATTGTTTGGTGTACTAATCATTTAATTATAATTATTAATTAAAATAAACTCTGTTTTTATATTTGTTAGTACTATTTTGCCTTACTTTTTCCGTCTACCGTTTCCTAGAAATACTCCACTTCTACACATCAGACAGCTGACGAGACATTTAAAATCAATTGTTAATATTTCACAGCTACGTATATTTATATTATAATAATCTGGCGCGCCGAGCGATTTCGCCGCCATCATCGTCTCCGCAACAGTGGGTCCATTAATTAATAAATTAAACAATGCCTTTCTTAATTCCGATGCGGCCTTCTTGAGCCGCACCGAAAATATTTGCCATGTATAAATTCGCGCCGCGAATGATGAAGACAACCCTTCATCGTGGGCCGCCTTTATAGCTCTATTTGTGTATTTTAATTACTGTCATTATATGCTAATGACTACCATCCCTTTTTCTTATCCTTCCAAATGGCTTATTGCATTATATCTCCGACGTGCAGTTTTGTCGAGTAATTTCGAGGATTTTCATAATAAAAATATTCTTAAGGATTGTACCTTAATTTTTTGCAATGATTAATCGCTGCAGGGCATTTCGTCTGCAATTTGTTTTGTTATTAACTTGACGAGGAAGTCGTTTGCCGTTGAAATATTTGACTTATGATTTGCTTAAATCGTTAACTCTTGATGAATGTTTACTGAGGGATTTTTTAATTAACGATTTGAGTTTATTTATGATTTTTGTGGATAAATGAAGCGTTGACGGGCTTAATTTGGAGAGCGGCGCGACATGAAACAGCTGTCGTGAGTTCAGTCTGATGCAGTTTTTGCCCCTTCTATTCCAATTCGGTTTTGCCGCAAACAAATGAATGGAAATAAAAAATGTATCGAAATTGCAGCGAATTACGCCTGTTGACAACTAAATTTACAGACGGTGTCATGTTTATTCCTAGTTGCAGAATAAAACAGTATTATCCCCTTATTTTCTTTTGCACGTGATATTATTTAGAACTCTGAGAAATTGCATGATATTTTGTAAAATGTTTATGAAAATGAAAACTGCATTTGAATATAATTTTATTGCGTCGTTGAAGTATTTTCTAGAGAAAAGTATATAGAATATATTACTGGTATTACCTCTCATATGTAAGAGTCCGTCTGAGTGGGTACCATCGCAATGTTTATTTCTACAGCCAAGCAGCAGTGTGCATGCACTGTTGTGTTTCGGTTTGAAGGACATTGTAGCCAGTTTAACTACAGGAAATAATGAGACTTCACATCTTATGTCTCAGGATGACGAGCGCAGTGGAATGCCACACAGAACTTTGTAACTCAGAGTGCTGGATGGTGTTTCTACTGTCTATGGGTGGTCGTAACACTTACCATCAGGCGAACGGCATGCTCGTCTCGTCATTCGATGCCATAAAAAAGAAATGCATTTATTGTCGAAGAATAGAAATAAGTTCCAAAGTTTGTTTTAACATTTCTCAAAATTATTTATTTGTCTCAATATTCATAGCTTCACAAAGAATATCGATAGCTATATGAACAAAAGCCCAACCAATTTCATTAGAACAATAAAAATATTTTTTCAATTGTGACAAAACACCCCACAAAGTGGTGAAATGCAAATCGGTTAAGTCTCGGTTCTTAACGACACACATTTCGTTTCCCTCGCATGTTGAAATCAGGGAATTCTTTTACATAATCATGTGTTGAAAATATAACAGGTTTTTAGCAAGGGGCTTGATAAACTCATTTTATATGCTGTGCGCCTATGCATTGTTCCTATTTAGCATAATCTGTTGGGAAATACTTTTACTTGGTTATGAAGTGTTGTTCTAATAAATGTATGTCACTAAAATCGGATAGACTAGAAGATAATGGAAGTTATCATCATCATGTTTGGGAATACTTTTGAAGAAAACTGAGATTTTAACGTACTAGTTTATTGTTTTTTTACATGGCTAATAACTTCACCGCATTCGATGTTTAGTGTAGCGAACCTCAAGGAAAATTTCTTCAATGGGTTGTTGTGTCCCATGATGATCGGCACAAACAATTTTATGGGCTTGCATTATTTCTGAATGTAGCCACGAGTAACAAAAGTCAGCAGTGAGAGACTATGACAGCCTAAGTCAATATACCAATACAGATAAACTAACATAATGCTCAATAAATTCAATATTCAATTCATGTACGCCAAATTTAACACTGAAAATGTAAATTACTATATTTAACGCTCAGTACCATCCCTCTAAGTGATGCGCGTATCAATAAGGAATTAGCTGAAGACACCCGAGCGGTAAAAGGTACATCTTTACCGTTTTTGTCTACCATCAGCGAGCATCGCCTGTCTATGTTTACAGACGTCGTTGCTTTTTACAACGTCATATCGTGTTGTTTACGAACGTCATTTGTTTATTGTTATGACGCCAAGAAAGGGGTTAATGTTGCATTTTTGCAGGTGTCTCAAAATGGCACAAAACTGACGCCAAACTCAGAATCAATATGACAATGGAGATATAATCATATTTTAAAGGAGCTAAGATATTTATTGCCATGTGCGTACGTAATGTATTCACGTGCGGGCGCGCGGCATGTTTCCTTGTCGCATTAGGAATAAGTAGTGCTTTCTCCTCACCCTATTAGCGGTGATATATGCGACAATTCTTTTGCCAAATCCACGAAACAGAAGGGAAATGGTGTCATACCGCGCGGTGCCATCGACGTCGGGTGACGCTTTAATTCTACTGATAAATGATACGTGGAATTTGAGTTGGGAATACCTGTGATCCGTTCCATCGTTGAAATGTTTGAAGATGTCGTAAGCGTGTTTTTGGATATTGGTTTCTTAGATGTGTGAGATGTTTGAAAGAGTCGCGTAGTTCTTGACTAAATCTATTAATTCATTGACATACTTTCACGAACTTGTTACGAACTGGCGTACAGGTATATGGTACGCCAGTTATATAAATTGTGATTTTCATACATTCTAATAAATATTAGAATGTATGAAAATCACATGAAAATGACTGCCTCGGTGGCATAGTTGTATTACAGTACGACTGCAAAGCTGAGGTCTCGGGTTCGATCCCCGGGTCGGGTAAAGTGATATTGAGTTTTTCTATTCAGTATCAGCCCGGAGTCTGGAATTTGTGCCCGATATGGCGATAGGCTCGCCCCCCATCACATCATGGAATGGAATAACGGCGAAAAGTGGGTGCACTAGTTGCGCCTCTGCCTACCCCTTCGGGGATAACAGGCGTGAGTGTGTGTGTGTGTATGAAAATCACAACTTATACAATTAATTAAATATAGTGTTTATTGTATTGAATCCAAATGAATCAAAATAGGACGAACGCTAATAGCTTTTTTTTTAAAGCGGCTAGTGATAATTTAGCTTATTAATTTATTAGTAAATCTTTGAATTTTTGTGGACCGATTTACCATTGAACCAGCTCAAAATGCGAGTACCAAAGCGAGACTAATAGGAAGCGAACATATCCCAAACGCGATTCACGTGTTCAGAACAGCCACCCCCTCGGAAGACACGCGTGTATGCAAAAAGGGAATTGAATAAGGTGATTTCGTTCCGCGGGGTCGCTCCCGTAGGAAAAATACGCGGTAATGGCGAATACAATAAATTTTCATAAACAAATTGCGATTTGATGGCGGCATATCGGCGCGTGTGCCTCCCAATAAGGATTGATATGGAAACAATGCGGCGACACTGATTGAATGTCAATTTGTCGCGGCGACGCGCTGCGGCCTGTCGCGCGAGTAATTCCTTGTAATGGCGTACACGTCGCCTTAACGATGTGAGCATGTGGCATGCATCGATATATTGGAAATCTTGTGTTTTTGTTGACGTGATATAAATCACGTAAAATGATAGTGGCAGACCATGGGTAGTCGTTTTCCAGATTGGTTTTCTTGTTAAAAAGGATATTAAAAAGTTGCAAGCAAAGCAAAAAGCTTGAAAGTGCAAGATATACTTTTTTCACTTTTCATAATTGTAAATTTTTTAGTTAGATAAGGAACTCATAGTTTTTCTCTTTTTGCACTGCTGGAACATCTTTTTTAATTTGTCCAGTACCTGGTTATTTCGAGAGTCCTATCATCTTTTCCAAAGCTGTTCATGATCGGTACCATTAGTATGTGGCTGTAACATTTTTGTTACATCAGACATAAGTGGTAGGGCAAAAAATCTTTCCAATACGTATTATGTTACAAGTTGTCAAAATATTGGTCGAAAATGCATTTAATATTATTAAATATTCATTTGCCTATCCAAATAGCCACTGAACGTCAAAGAACGTAGAATTTCGACACCAGGCGTTCAGAAGTGGCAGAAGCTCTCCGCAGACGCCGAAGGTGCGACGTGAAGGAGTTTTGACTTGCAAAGTAGCTCGTGGAGATTTTTCACGAGGGCGGTAATGACTGCTTGATGTGTTCCGTGCCAACCGCATGTAGAAAGAGACTTTACTTTTATAAGTAAAATGGGATACGATTATACCTAGTTTATATATTCCGTGTACTCAAATAGTGTTCACAGCGGAGGGAACGAGAAATCCTATTTGGTTTGTAAATGAATAAAAAATGTTGAAGATAAGTTGTATAAAATTAAAAGGTTGTTATGAATAAACAAACTAGACACAGGTGCGAAAGCATTGTTCTTTATACGCGCTCATACGCTCAACGTAGCCTAACAAATTCACATTTACAGAGCAAGAAGTGGCGCCTCTCATTACAATTCAAATAACATTTCCTGATGTACGGAGACGTGATTGTCACAATCTGTATTGTTTCAGATTTCATAACGCGCGTGCCCCTTTGACTGTGCATTTCCATACAGAATCGCGTTAGAAGCCGGTTACATAAAGCCGCCTCCACACTCGGGTAGCTTGCGTCACCTTTGATGCGCGTATGATTGCCCGCGCCCGCGACACATTGGATCTATATTGTTGTCTTTTTCAAGTTCCGTAATAAGGGATGAGGGTGTATTAAAGCCTTTTATCCGGCTCGTCACGCCGCGCGTGGGGTTGAGAAGGGGTTTAAGGTGAGCAAACATTAGCTCTTTTACATTTTTGCAATTTCATCTATGCCGCCTAACGGCTGTTTGCCATCGCCCGAGTTTCACGGATCGAAGGAGGTTTTCGGGGTGATACAACTTTAACTCTTTTTAAAGGGTTCACGGAAGCAAACGAGTTTTTAATGCTTGTTTACGGACGTGTTTAGTAGCACCGCCAGAAGCCGCATAGTACACACGGCGTCAAGAAATTCGGTCTCAAGTTAAGCCTTGTATTAAGACGGCGCTAGGCCGGGGGCCAAGACCGCGCCGCAGACTGCAAATCTTGGCTGCATTCTCGAACATTCCAGGAGATGTAGCTGGGATTAAACGATGCAGTACATTCAACAATTACAGTATATCCAGCCAGTTTCCGCAGGTGAGACTGCATATTTTAGGAGCGAGACAATATTAGCCGCAGCACTCGAGTGGAAAATGAGACTGTTTTTGGTGCCTAATTTACAGCGCTTGTAATTTGCGGGGAACACGTTCCTGCGCTGAGGTGCACCGCTGTGGCTTCAAGCATTTCTAAATAAATGCTTTACTCTACAAACACGCTTCGTCGAATTATGTAATACCTCGAGTAAATATTACCATAGCGAGGTTCTGGTAATGAAATATTAGTTTATGTAAACATCATGTAGTTTTTTAAGAATGGTAAAATTGATTTAGGTTTTAGTTATTTTATTATTTGTACAACACACTATTTACACCGACGAAAAATGATTAGAACGATGACAAGTTTTTAAAGTCGAAATGAATAGACAAGAAAGATGAAAGGCATTCATGCAAGATCTTTCAGACAAATAGGATTACATGAGACACATAATATTAAATAGCGGTGAAAGAAGCTGCGAGACAACGGCGTGCCGCGGCTGCCGCGGGCGACCACAGTTCTGAAATAGCTCATAATTCACGCGTAATCTGCGACCGCCTGCATCCTGCGGCTGATAGCGCGATCGCGGCGAACGCTTTGTTATGCGCCCACCGCGCAACGCCGTCTTAGATGCAATTCCACTTTATAATTAACTGTTGTTTGTATTTGCTCACTGGATTGGTAAGATATAACTTATGTATTTATATTAATGACTACACATAAATATAACCTCCATAATTGAATTATCAAAGCAAACGAACACCACAAAAGCGTATAAATCATATACATAAATGTATATGAAAATAAATGCCGTCATTAAAACGCCCGCCCCCGCATTTAGCACATTATTCAAAAAGCACGTGAGCCACGAAACCCTTTAAAATTACACACGAAACAGTGCGCTTTAGCAACTTTCCCATAAGAGCCCATTATTTACGAAGCCACCGTACCATTAAGATTCTCCACATATCTTCGGAAGGCGCGTTATGGTAATTACGGGTCGCCATTTTATCTCGCGACTCTTCGCGATTAGAAGTCGCGCTCGCTCGGCACCACGTAGAAATAACAAGTCCGCGAACTTAGTTCGTTTCTGAGAAAGCAGCGCGTTCTGAAATTAATTCGGATGGAAGATATCGGGCGGCGCGATAGCGGGCTCCTTCCGCGCC
The DNA here is from genome assembly GCA_949316025.1 of Lapara coniferarum. NCBI lineage: Eukaryota > Metazoa > Arthropoda > Insecta > Lepidoptera > Sphingidae > Lapara > Lapara coniferarum. The sequence goes on along the minus strand of OX438919.1, from coordinate 38,751,322 downwards.
ATTTATTGCTCGTGTGGTGCCGGGTATCGGTGAAGGGGTAAAGAATATCAAGATGTAACGAGCGCCAGCCGGAAGGCTCGCAAATGAGCTCGCCGACTTATCTGTGTTAATGTGGGTAAGGGTTAATTTTGTCTTACATGAGCAATTTGGAGATACCACTCGCGTTCCGAACACACATTCGTTGTTAAACCGCGATTGTATACGAAAATTGTATTTGTTGAGGATTCCTGATACCCGTGCTCCTAGAACTCTAACCGCAATTATATTTTCGTAATATAAACGGAACAATGGTACATACACATTGAAGTTGTAATAGCGCAGTTCTCAACGGCAAGAACAAATAATGTACCTCTCATCATACGTGCAATTTAAATATTCGTTAAGATTTCGTCTAGACAAAAGGAAAATATCGTCTGTAGGAGGGAATGAATGTGGTAGCTCGCAAACACGGATGGATGGGAGCAAATACGTGCACCGTATTAGGAAATGAAATTAAGTCTCAAGTGCAATCTAATTCATTGAACATGTACTATTGTGTGCTATTACAGCGCCGCTGAACCGAGCTCGGAACACAGAGCTGATATTAATATGCACTCGCTATTTTGTTAGGGGATGGAATAATTGCTCAGATTGATTTGCACAGTCCATTGTCAGGTTGATTTGGTATTGTCGGGCATATCTGGGGGATATATCGTTCTACAATTTATGCATGATAGGTGCTTTATTAATAGTCAAAATGGTTAAAGATACCAATAAATAAAACTTTTACAAAAAAATAGCACCAACTCCCACAACCACAATAAGGAAAAAAATAACCTGTACTTTGCTTATGGGTTATAAGGAAATTTTAATAATACCAATATTATAATATACAACTGCCCTTTGTGTGTGTATAATATTAATGTATGTACAATGAATAAATCTTTGGAGTCGGTGCCGATTTTCTTATTTGCACTATTCTAAATTGAAATTTATTTTCTATAATGCGTCATTTTTTGGTTTTAAACTATTATTTATTTTTCATTTTTTATTTCTGTTCTACTATAGTCCAACAGATGTCACTAAGAATAAATAAACTATTATTTTTTATTTTTTTAGTTGTATTTTCTACATAAGCGTGTTTTCAGTTTAAAATATTCAACACGTATGAAACTAATAAAATCGTGTAAACAGAAATTTCCTGGATCTTAAATTCAAAGCATCTCATAGTACATAGGTACCCGTATTTTAGATTAATTGTTTAATCTGTTCGTTGAAGTAAAGCGAAGGATTTTCCACGTTGAAATATTGGTGAGATCGGCAAAAGTTTGTCTCATGCAATATGCACGGGGTCCGCTCAAAAACCGCGCGCGCCGCCGGCGCACTTGCATATTTTGTACTTAGGAATCCGCCAGCCAACGAGCTAACTTTCGCGGCTTGGCTTAGATGCAAACGTTACGTTGGGTACGTTTTAAACTTTGCCGTGTTTTATCATGTGCATACTCTAAAGATGCCGAGTTAAATAACATACAAAGTGATTAAATTTACTTCCAAATCCATGCTCCACTTGGTAACTTTGTCCTAAACTATTGAATAAAACATCGGTCGTTCGATCTTACAAATTAATTTCACAGACCGAGAACGCAAAACGTTTGCGGTCGTAGGTGAGAGCTCAAAGGGCCTGTTCACACGGCACGGCACGCGTCGAAAGGATTGACCGAGTCGCGTCGGGTGCCACCGCAGCCTAGTACAACCGTTTGGACCCTACCTTTGAGGTTAATTTGAGAAACTTTATTGTATTTTACATAAGTTTGGAATAATGCCGCAGACTTTTGTTTCCACGTTCGATGTTTGAGTTTGCGAATCCTCTTTTGTAACTTAATGAAAATTTTGTGGTAAATTGTGAAGTCTATTGACGAAGGGAAGAGTAGAGTTCTTATTACATGGAAACCGATTTAAAGGATGTTTCAAATATTGCATTTCATTTTGTTTACTTTCCGAGTTTGTTCTTATCATATTCTTTTTTATAAAAGATAGAATATTTAGTAATTTTTAATTTCTCCAGCATGCAGCCCGCCTAATGAACAACAAACAATTGTAACTTGGTTTGCAATGGAGCGAGTCGGTCTACACTAGAGCAAAGGAGATACAAACGCAAAAGGATCTCGACACTGAGCTGTTTACGTGAGGGCTTTCGGCAAACACCTGTGAACGCCTTTGCCTCCTCTTGTTTGCACTGGACGATCACGATTGCCGTGTACAATTAGCCTCACATGTCTAACCTGCTAACCAATTTAGTAAGTCTGCGAGAGGTTCGCTACTTTGCTGTTTTGTATCGGTGCTTCAAAGAAACTATTTACATAGTTCGTTTTATTTTAGTCTGTCTTGTAATTCAATTTATGCTTTTCTTTATGGAAATAATAGTGTCACTTAAATTTATAAAACAATTTTAAAGTCTTACTAAATCTATATCTACTATCTACTAAATCTAAATTATAAAAACTGTAAATAAAATAAGTTCAACCGAAGTATTTTTGCACGCATTCATTATTCGTACTACGCTTCAGAGTCGAGTAATCCTGCGCCATTCCGAACCCGACTTCACATTTTTATGCTGCCCCATTCAAAAGCCCTCCATCATGTTCGCAATGTTGACTCCTGGAAATGATACGACCTCTCGACTCAACATGATCATAATACCCTCCGCTGCATCCAACAACCCTTCTACATCCATAAACCGGCTACAAATCTTAGCTGAGCGTTCGGCATCTTTATAACTCGAACATGGCGATCCTTTAACCCAACATAATGGCCAGGTTTAGTGAGAGGACCGTCGTAAAGTGTCCCGTCCACCGCGCCGGGCAAGTCGCGCGTCCCGCCGCGGGCCCCTTCCGAATTTCACGAACTATTTGCCCTGCACTAGCCCTCTTTTTTGTCGGACTTTATTGTCCAGATTTCTTGCTTACCTTTATAGTTATTACGTCCGCTCGGTTACATAAAGCCGTTTAACGTTAGGAGTTCATAGCCGTGGGAAAATGTTGGAAAATTCCCGCGGTAAAAATAAACTACGTATCGGGTCGGAGTCGATAAATCGTTTGGTCAATTGAGCGGGATGCAATGGGCGTGTTAATTGGATGGGTGCGGGATCGTGTATCGCGTGCGGTGTCCGGTGGTGTCCAGCGGTGTCTGCCGGTGTCGGGCGGTGCGGGCCGCGCGCCGAGTGGACACTGAGCAATCATTGCGTGAATGATAATTGCCTGAACGCCGGACACCGCATAAATTCAGCCTATTGGTGCGGAATTCAATGGATGCAAACACCGCACGATGTGGCCGTCCGGGATTTGTGAATTTAATGTTTTGGATGCGCTTAAATGACATATTGGTTTTCTTCTTTAGTTCATTCTTAACAGAAAAAATTTCACTACTGGATAGGACGAAGATCAGAATTTTGATAAGTAATTTACAAATATGCTGGTGTACTTTAAATAGTCGAACAAAATTCGAAATAGAAATGACACCTGTGAAATTTTACTGTGCATCTAAATGTTAAATAGAGACTATAGAGACATATTTGATTAATTATTCTTTAAAACTGAATGCCTCGGTGGCGTAGTTGTATTACAGTACGACTGCAATGCTGAGGTCTCGGGTTCGATCCCCGGGTCGGGCAAAGTGATATTGAGTTTTTCTATTCATTATCAGCCCGAAGTCTGGAATTTGTGCCCCATATGGCGATAGGCTCGCCCCCTATCACATAATGGGCCGGAATAACGGCGAAAAGTGGGTGCACTAGTTGCGCCTCTGTCTTCCCCTTCGGGGATAACAGGCGTGAGTGTGTGTGTGTGTATTTTTAAAAAAATTTGACTCCTATAATGTAATGTTTGATTGTACATATAAGTCTAGAATAATACTTGCTTAGTAACTACTCACGTTTCAACGTCTAATGTTGGTACTAACCATGACACAGTACTGTAATTTTATCATTTCCGTATGAATAAAATGAAATGAAAAAACAAATTTATTTTATAGAACATCCAACATTCATGCTGAAGGTGCGCGTCCACACGATGGGTCCCAGTGCATACGTTCCCCGTGGAGATAAACGCATACGATTACAGCGCTACAGGTGGTGCATAACATTTTTCAACGGACGGCCCGGCCCGCACCCAACCATAATGCACATGGGCTTTATTTAACATTATGGGAATGATATGGTTACTAAAACGGACAAGGTGAAGGATTGGGTGTTTAACTGTACGAATACATAACGTTTTTACTTCAGACGGTGGGTAGAGCTGCAACTACGGTTTACGTTACACTGATCAAATCTTGGGAAGCGAATTTATTCTGATTATGGTGCCAAATTCATGCGTGAACCATCCTCATTAATTTCTTATTCAAAAACTGGCACTAAACTTTATTTAAAAAAAAATCAGTATCTCATCGACCTGACACTCAAAGTACGATGCCAGTAAACGAACGAGGCGATTATACTAGCATTAATAGCTAATACTCTATCATTAAATTTGGCCATATAAAGGACTTCAGCGCTCTGTTTTACGATCGATAATCTCTTCAATGTTATCTAATCCATAGGGATGCATTGCTAGTCTGTAACTCTTCTACAACCTTAAGTCTTTGGACAGGACTTTGAAATTCTTAATATCCAAAATTATTCTAAGCATATTAATTCGCCTCCATATAAATTCACCTCCAAACATTAACACAATGCAAAAACGCCTAAAATTGTACGTAACACCAGAAACGAGCGGGGACAAAAATAATCATTGCTCACTTGACAAATTGCCGGCAAAGGCTTCGTGTCGTTGAAACAATTTGATACAATTCCACCGCCTTTCCCTGCACGGGATGGTGGATTTGCATATGCGTCCGTGGATTATGCAAACATTTTTTACTTACCAACCCCAGCGGTACTTCGGGTGCGCATTTTAAAAAGATTTACGCGCTTTGTCGGATCATTAAGTGTGGAACTAATTTGCTTACCTTTGAAATGTGTTAAAGCTTTGTCCCGGGTAATTACAGCCGGTAACCGTCCCCGTAACGTGATATGCAGATTCGTGTCCCGGTTTTTCCTTGGGTGACATTACTCGGGTAAAGGAAAGTTTGGTAAATCTTTACGGTACGAGGGATTTTTTAATTTAAGGTAAGCTCAACTTTTCAGCAATATCGAGCATGTGGGAATCGTTGAAATTAAATTTTCTTTGTTTTCCTCTCGCGCTCTTGGCGTTATTAAATTTCCTTGTGTTTTTTAACACAGCCGTATCATTAGATTGAGGGTTTCCGTCAAGAGGAAATTGTGGCGGCGAGGGGAACGAAACCACCTAAACATATTGAAAAAATAAAAATCCTGGCTACTTACACAGTGCTACGTTAGACAAAATGCTCTACTTTGATGTACAAAATATGCACCGTTTTTTTTAATCGAGTTTTAAGCTTTTTTTTAAATAATGCGTTTTTTTAGATTCTCTTAAAATCTATCACACCAGCAGTTATATTCTGAAGTGACCACGTGGGTTCATATTTTAGCTACATTATAGCCATTCAATTGAAAAATAAACTCAATAATAACTTGATATGTTTTAATAGGTACAAGAATAACTCGGTCACATCATGGGACGGAATAACGGCGAAAACTGGGTGCACTAGTTGCGCCTCTGCCTACCCCTTCGGGGATAAAATCCGTGAGTGTGTGTGTGTGTGTGTATTATAACTACATACAAATATAGAATAACTATCGAATGTTGTATCACAGAGCTCGGGAGCATAATCTAACTGATATCTATCAAAGCGGCACAACTGTCAAACATCATAAAGTAGAGCAACCTCCGCACCCGCATTAACAGAATCAGGCTCAGGAAGACGTTTGAAGTGGCCCTGTAATAAGTACGACCGCGACAAAATTCCACCGCGTTTGGGAACTTCGCCTTAAATATACATATTACATTACGTGAAATTGCCCATTTTTTCCACTCTCCACCCCAGCAATTAGGGTGGCTTGTGTATAAATATTGCACGCTGCTCATTAATGTGCGTGTTCGTTTTTAGAACATATTTTTATGGTTCACTTTTTGGTCGCCGTCTGCGATGTAATGAATAATTAAGATGCTATAGGGAATTTGCTAAGTTGGCAACATTGGAGCAAACATTTGTTTAACTATTTTGCGTCTTTTGTGATTTATGTTCTCTTCGCGAGAGATGGATGTCGATTTTCTTTTAGTTACGCCAAACGTGTTGCAAGTTTTAAGTAAATTAATTGTAATATTATTCTTAGCGCGGATTTACGATGATTTGATAAAAATTATCCATTGGATGGAATGTAACACAAATAAATGAAAAAATTACGGGTGTAGGTAACAAGTATGCATAAAATTTACCAATGCATTAATTGTTATATTCAGTTAATTAACTGATTTGATGGTTAACGTTTACGAATGCTTATTTAGATATTTAGTAACTACATTTTGTTTGAAAAATATTGCATGATTTAAGAACTTACCTTGATCCGATGGCGATGGCATCCGATGTCGTAACGAAGGCTGAAACAAAAAAAAAACACAAAATAACAAATGACACCAAAATATTTCACTAATTAATTCCCAAATCCCACCCTAGACATTTGTATGATTGAAAAGCTCTCTCAAGATTGCATTTCGACAATTAACGCATTAAGAATTCTCTCGCCAATAAAGAGCAGCTCTTAATTAAGGGTCCCTGTTAAAAATTGAGTACAAATTCAAGTAGCAAATCTCCGTCCCCGAGTTGGGGTAGTGAATGGCCTGTAATATTTTAGTTTGCTTGAAACAAAAACGAGAGGGGCTGAGGAGTTGAGGACCTGTCACGTAGACACAATAAGCCTTTTAATTCGATTCGTCAAGACGGACGTGCGAGACAAAGGCCCCGGAGTTATCATTCAATGGGGCACTTCTACCTTTTCTTATTACTTCGCGTCGGTTTTCTTTTGAGGTGGTTGGTCGGGTACACATGAGGTGATTTCGTTTGTGTCTCATGAAATCTTATCTTAATGGAGAAAATAATATCGATTAGAATATCGATTGGTCAAGTTTCTGAGAAATTTCATTGAAGTTAAAAATTTTATAAGATTTGGAGATTTTGTGTGTAATATTTTGCTACTATATGGTTCCCTATGCAATTTAAGTATAGCAAATAATGACTTCAAGTAAAAATTAAACCTGCTGTAGAGAGATATTCAATAATTTATTATGTATAGTAAAGTATTTTTTATTGAAACATACATTAAGACCAGTGCTGGTTTTTTACCAGCTTATGCTGAGTTGGGGTCGTTTTTGTAACAAGCATATTTAATTTTATTTAATTTAATTTAAGTGTGTGATTATCCTGTAAAATTGCTTGTTACAAATAAATATGTTTCTTTCTTTCTTTCTTTCTTTCATTCAAATTAATATTATTATACGTCAATGGTATATTTACTAAAACAGCAATAATTATCCCTTTTTTTTAAGACGTACATCACCTCCTGATGGGAGTACCAAATACGAAGACGAAAGAGAGCAGCTCATGCATAGATTTAATTTAAATAAATATGTCATGGTACTTTAATTCATATTTTATCGGATCCCACTTCAGAAGTAGCCAGTTCGTTGTTCAAGATATTTATGCACCAATTTTTATAATTAACAAAATTATTTTGTAAGCATTATTTCGATTAGGATACGATGGGACTGACATTCCACCTCTGGATAAAAGTCCCTAAATAAAAATAGACTAAAAAAGAAAACACAACATTTAAATTTAAATGTTTACAAATGAAATCATTCTTTCTATTCTTTTTTGTATACTTAGGAAATAGACTTAAAATAAACATTGATAAAATCTGCAAACAAAACGAAGCTCATATCACGAGATCCGTCACCCCGTGTGTAGCAGTCCCCACGTAGAAGTGCACTTGATCCCGTGAGTCGCCGTGACCCGACTGCCGATTCCGCTAACAGCTTTATTTGTTGCCACCACTCTTTTAAACTTGCCCCAAATCGATGTCCACGTATTAACACACAGCTCTTGTCCACTTCATCCAATGAGTCATTGTTTATTTTCACCCAACTGCTCTGAGGATTTGTATGTAACAAAGTCAAAAGAAATATATAGACGTGTGTACCATTTAAAATTTGATAGAGCCCTGATATAGTTTCGTTTGTGGAATAGAATGAAAAAAAACTGTTGATAAAGCACAGAATCATCAATTTTAATTATAACTTTTGTTAAAATGAATGTAGTTGTTTACTGTATATAACAACACATTCATTGAAAATATGTTGTCGATACTTTCCTCTCTAACTCTACAAAACTCTTTATGTTTTGCGTCTCATTACAACTTCTACGAACATGTTAAACAAAGTGCTTAAAATATTATATTAAATACGTCAAACGAGTCTAAGACATTTCAATACACCTACGTCGGTTTTATTACCTGGATGGTAATTACGCCCCAGACAGGATTCCAACCCCTTCAGACTTGGATATCGGCTACTGGGTAGTTCCATGTCTGCTAATTGTTTATTCATTTTCATTTTTGCTTGGTTAAAAGTAATATTCATATGCATGATAAGAATATTTTTTATTCAACTAACAGTGGACACCAAACTTAAGTATATCAGAACTAGCGGGCTCGAGAGACGTTGTCCTGCCCTAAAAAGGAAATAAAATCCTAGAACTTAAGTATAGCGCCTCCTACCGAATCTAATTGTTAGTCTTAATCATTCTCGAATCCACCTGAAGACACCCAAAAAATTAATTAAAACTGGTTCAGCCGTTTAGGAGGAGTTTAGTAACATAAACACGTACAGAAGAATTATATCTATAAAGATATTGTTATATATTGTTCCGAGTATTTCTAAAGACTTCTCTGAACTAATCCCTTGCGTACTGCCTATGATTCTATTACTTCACAGTTTAAAGTAAAAATCTATTTAATTTTGATAATTTTACTGGTAATTTCCAAATTTAGATTTCCAATTTTCATAAATAGGTATGTCAATTGGGCAAGTTATTCAAGAACCACGCCTAAACGTATAGTTTTCTCAAAATAACTTGAAACCTAAGTCAATTATGAGCAATCATAAAAAGTATAATAAATCACAATTAGAAAACGCGTGCGCTCGAAAAGAGAGCAATTTAATTAATGTAATGGCGTACGGATGTTAATTACAATGAGAGAGATACGAGAGGGCAACGATTTGCAGCTGAAATGATGAAAAACTTTTCACTTATACGGTGTTAATCGTTTTTATGGATTTATGCCTCATTTCTTGACTAACAAAATTACAGAAAAAAATAAAAATAGACTAAAACTTAAAAATCTTTGTATTAAAAAGTATAGTGAAAAAATAACAGTTTTACCTAAAAATAAAAAACGAACTCTGAAATCTTATAGTTACTTGCAAAAATGTACTTTGTGCGCAAAAACCAATTAACTCCAGTCAATATTTCTTTAAAAATGAATTAACACATTATCGATTTTATATTTCTATAGAATCCTGAAAAAGGAACAGTCGAAAGCGGGATTTGAACCCACGACCTTCCTTTAAGAGAATTAAGTACGGATCCTGAAATTTGCAATCGAAAGCGAGGTCGGAATAGCTCAATTGGAAGAGCACTGGCACGGTACGCCGGAGGTCGCGGGTTCAAATCCCGCTTTCGACTGTTCCTTTTTCAGGATTCTATAGAAATATAAAATCATTAACCAGGCACTACATGGCCATTGACATGTATAAAAAATCATAATATAAAATTAACACATTATCCTTGAAAACATAAAAAAAATTAGAAACATAATTTATCTACGCAAAAACAAAGGCATGGCAACACAGAAAAGACACCCACTTGTAAAATATCCCATTAATTATAGTCTAATTAAATGGCCATTAAATCACGCTAATTGCTCTCTTGTTTATATTTTTTGGCCCATTTTTTTTGTTCTGCCCGAAAACGACGGCCCAATGGAATTCCTTTATTTGCTGCAGGACAAACAGGCTGTTTACCAACAACGGGCGACAAAGGACGCCCGCGAATTATAACAGCGATAAATTTTTAAAGGAAAAATATTTATATCAGATGTTTTTTTCTACAATCAGACTAACCTACGGGTTAAATTTAAATGCACGCATCAGGATTCAGGACGGGTTCGTATTAAAAAGTAAAAAAAAAAATACTGGTGGAATATAAATGTGAATAATATCCACTGACATAAACACAAACTATATAAGTTATACGATGTAAGAATATAAAAAATCAGCTTATTTGATATTCACGAGTAGGTATACATGTGTACCTATTCGTTATCTATCTGTTAAATCGTAGTATCTTTACGAATTATACCAGTTAAAATCATCCTCATAAATTCTCAGATTTCCGCTATGAACTAATTCCAATACCTATACATAAACAATTTTTTTATGGCATCGAATGACGAGACGGGCATGCCGTTCTCCTGGTAAGCGATACGACCATCCATAAACAGTAGAAACACCATCCATCACCTCGAGTTACAAAGTACCTACTGCGTGGCATTCCACTGCGCTCGTCATCCTGAGACATAAGATGTTAAGTCTCACATATACATTGTATTTATTTAATCCAAAGAAAGCAAAGCGTGTAGTTCTTCACAGGAAGCGGCCGTCTCCGGTGCCATTGTCCCGCGGCGTCACTCGCGCCAGTCCTGGCTCCACCCGACTCATCTGTTTAATTGTTTTCTTTTAGCCACTCACTCCACAATGGATAATGACACTTCTTTGATCTATTACGTAATCGTCCGTGATTTAACGGACATTAGGAGGATGAATGATAGCGTTTTTTTTACAAAGTATTTTCTACAAAATTTTTAAGGTGGTAAAGGCGGTTTGTGGCAGTTAATTTATAGAGCTGTTTTGAGTTTCTTTTTCGAAAAAACATTGTAGTATGTAATGTGTGTGTAACATATTTTTGTTTTGTATAATAGGTGCAGCAGTGTGCATGCACTGTTGTGTTTCGGTTTGAAGAAAATTGTAGCCAGTGTAACTACTGGACATAATAAGACTTAACACCTATGTCTCAGGATGATGAGCGCAGTGGAATGTCACACAGTACTTACTTTGTAAGTCAAGGTGCTGGATGGGGTTGCTACTGTTTATGGATGGTCGTATCGCTTACCATCAGGAGAACGGCATGCCCGTCGCGTCATTCGATGCCATAAAAAAAATGTACTATCGAATGTTTTTAATATGTGATCCAAACATCGTGCTATGTCTTTCATCTGACTTCATATTGGATTTTGGAATGAAAACTTAGTTTAAACTGTTACTTACAGAATACCAATATTGGAACATGATCGAGGTCTAATGTTTAGGAAATTTACATTCTAATACAGTTCCTTTACCTATAGTTCTTTGACTCTCTTTTAGACTTAAAAATTCGACATCATTGTGTTCCTGCGTTTAAATTGGCGGTAATTCTACAAATTAGTTACTCATGATAGATTATTTCACAACAGTTTCAGCACGTTCGAAATTCAAATTTCCAAATCGTTTCGTTGGTCAAATTAGCTAATCAACAAATACGTGGTCCAGTCACGTAGGCCTTAGTCACGTGACATTTCAAAAACAACCAAACCAAAACAAAATTACGAGGTCGCGTCGATGGCTGTGTGCACAGGCGAACTGAGCGGTGGTGTGCGTGCGCCTGAATTAGACGCGAAACTTTCAAAGTTTTCCCAAATTTCTGCCCTCCCCCCATCCCCTGGCCGTGGATCGATAGCGGGCGCCGAGCGAGCGAGCTGAGTCTCGCATCTCAGCCTGTGAAAGTACCGGACAACACTTCGCCAGAGTATTTACCATGACGCGTTTTGTGGCGAGAATTCAACGGATTTTAGTGTGTACTCGTGTGATTTGTAGCTCAGTCTCGCTGTTATAATGTATTTTATGAATGTTGTTAATGGAATACGGTAATTGAATAAGGACGCTGTTTATGTACTCTCTACACGGGCGTTCGCGCCAGTTTGTTGCGATTCGGGGCTGAAAAATTGCGATACATTAATTGCAATTTTCTATGAATGTAAATAACTTTAGGTTACTTTATTCGTTTTGTACAATATAACAAAATGTCTATTGTTATACGAAAAATGAAGTACGCTATAAAATTCAGTAAGATTATCCTTTTATTATACGAAATGGTCTCCATCGCGTGAGTAGGCAGCGGACCCGTGCCAACTGTCACCGCGCAAAACAAGAGCGACAAGTGAAAATTGGGCGCGTGAGGAGGCATTGTTTGCCATTAATTGAAGGCTTTGCGATGATCTTCGTGCTGAAGTCCCCGGCGAGGCCGGAGGGCGACACTCCAGGGAGATATCGGCTCGCCAATCGCGTTGACAGCGACCCTTCCCGCTCAAGTGGACAACGCTAACCGGAGGTGGGAAAAACTACAGGCTGACACTACTTAACGATCGGACCACCGCTCGGGAATTTTCTTGAGTGCTTGTTAATGTTTTATGGGCGGAACTTTTTCAAAGTAGTGCGTAGATTGACGCGCTAAGTGTACCTACATAATTTAACGAGTTTCCCCTCGGACGTGCGAGTATGACTCGTTCATCGATTCACTCGTTTACAAACACCACATTACCGGACGTCAACACACTTAAAACGGGTAATTCCGTAATAAAAATCCAATCTCTATACCGGCCATAAAAAGCGTGACGGTGAACTTTTCTGATTTATAACAATTAATATTTGAAATATTGACAATATTAAGGGAAATGGCCGACAGCCAACAAATCATACAAAACCGCCCCGGAAGGAGGAAGCACTGGCCCGCTGCTCGGAGACTTTATTTGGAAATGGAAAGTCTAAAAAAATAAACGAGAGTCGAGCGGGGCGCTGCGGGACCGTGATTTATGCGCGGCGACTAGTGCGTGCGCGTTCGATTATCGGAATGATATTTCTCGATATTAAAGTGTTGCCGAGGACCGTGGACCGGACAATATGAGCCGAGGAAGATTTATCGGGCAATTCGACGTGACGTCGACGCCCGTTACGATTATTTCATTATATTGTCGGCGCCGTAAAAACGGTTAGCATTTTATTTTATTGCATCCCGCAGCAATTTTTATTTGAATATTTTATTGCGATGTAAAACACGGTGGGGTTTCCATAGATAGGTAATAAATGTAATTTGAAGGAATACCTATGTACATAGGTACCTACCTAGATTACTAAATGTGTATATTTTGTATTCAGTGTACCTATGTTATGTAGGAAACTTAATGTATTCTACTGTCAAGATCACATTTTATGAAACCGAAATAATGTATGGATTAGTTGGGGCTCAGATAAAATGTCATTGCATTACAGCAAAGATTTATGTAGAATGTAGATTATCCATTCCAGTATGCAAGAAATATTTGAAAACTTTATTCCTCGAGTCATTTTCTCATATAATCTTTTAACTCATATAACATTAATGATGGATGAATTTAGTTCAATAATTTGTTTCCAATTCTATTCACGTACAAATTCGATACAGTAATACGCGAAGGAAAAACTTTGAACCCCTTTTTTAGCGCATTGTGCACACGGAGGAGTGAGAGATTTGGCATAATGAAAGTTCATGTCGAGAAGCTTTGTACAAGAATAAAATTTCATCATCATCATCATCCACACGACGTCCACTGCTGAACATAGGCGTCCCCCAAAGATTTCCAGACGGACCTGTCAAAAGCGGCCCGCTTCCATCGAGTTCCTGCGACATTTATCAAGTCATCTGTCCGCCTCGCAGAATATTATGTGTATTAATGTGAGTGACAAATATATTAAATTCGGCAGTCGAATTTCGAAAACTTGGCGACCACTAGTCCTTGTAAGTTGTAATTGAATGCCAGGTTTATAGATTCGCTTCCGTATTGGGTGCAGCAAATGTCTTAGTACTTTGGTTCAAATATTTCATTCTAATACGGGAATTTTTGACTGACAATCTAAGCTCTTAACATATTTGACCTAAGGTCCATTGTGGATTATTTATGATTTGATAGCCCCATTTGTACTGCGCCAGGTTCAAAGTTTGATTCCCAGGACGCGAAGGTCAAAAATTTTTTTTTGTTTTCGATTCATTTAAACAACCTTCGTTGCCTGAGATTATAATTTGTCTCAACACAGGATGGAGAGATGTCCGATGAACCGCAGTAGTAGGTACTTATGCATACAAAATTAATCAGCGAGCTTACATACCTACCTTCCTATCATTGCACATGTATGTATTATTCATTGTCAATTAATCGATATATAAAAGGAAATAAATTTCTTTATCACGATACATGTTGGTACATTCGCTTGGTTCGGCATGTGGCATGATTTGTGCGTCGCCGCGCCGCGTTGGTGCGAGGTCGAACCCGTGTCGAACGCACGTGTGCCTTACGCAAAAACAACTTGGAAAACCTAGACGGAACCGGAAAGTTTTTGCTATAAGGAAATCAAGTATTACGTAATTTAATTTAGTCGAAATGAAACAATTATAATTTACCTATTAGGTAGCACTGACTATCCTACTAATGTTATAAATGCGAAGTTTGTAAAAATGGATGTATGGATGTTTGTTACTCTTTCATGGAAAACTACTGAACGGATTTCGCACACAGGTAAATCAACATCCTGGATTAACACATAGGATAATTTTTATCCCTGGTAAACATAAAGCGGGACTTTTATCCGGGAAAAATTTCTTAAGGTCAAAATTGTATTAATACATATATTTCTTTTTTTTTTTTTTTAATTTGTGACATTTAAATTAAATTTATTTAATATGACATTTTTTAATTATTTTTTTTTGCTTTTGACATTTTGACATTGCTCTATTATTGTGACGACCGATCTAGATCTTATCACTGTTAATGACTAAAGATATGATGTAGTTATTTAGTGTAAATTATATTTGTAAGCGTGGGTTAATGCATCATGAACGCCAATATATTGTTATTTGGTTGCTTCGTAGTAGTACTTCATTTATATCTTAGGGCTACATTCATGTATGCATTAACCTATGTATTAATCATACTGTAAAATACATATTTAAAAAAAAATGCAGTATATCATGACAATTGATGACGAAAAAATTAAGCCCGGAGTTTCTTTCTGCCTTTCTTCTTCGGGTCGTCATCGCTTAGGTAGCTAGTGAAAGGCAGGTAGGTTAGCTAGGCTAGGACCTTTTTATCCTCGCCGGCGAGGACCGTGGCGTTTCCTTTCCTCGTAATGTAAAGATACTCCTTCCCTTTCTTTTATATCAGCTCCACTTCTCCTTTCCCTAGCCCTTTTCCCGTCCCTAATGTCCGTGTCCTCTGTACCTATCAGCCCGTGCTGGTTGTTCAATATTTAACTTTAAATTACTTCATTGGTTTATTATGTACCTTTGTTATTGTGTCTACCTTCATGTCATGACCTGTCATAAGTGCTTTTTTATAAGCCTATTTGACCAATAAATGATTTTATTTTATTTATTTATAAAGCGGGCGGAGCCGCGGACAGAAGCTGGTACTAAATGAAATCATAAAAAAAAACAGTTATAAGAGTAAAAAATACCCGGAAAACTATTGGTTATTGATAACTATTTGTTCGCATTTTGAAAAATACTTCGCATTTTAATATTATCTTGCATCTGTCTTAGTATTACTACATGAGCTTCGAATTAATCCTTTACTTTAATAATACACAAATACACTTTTATTATGTATGTATTAATAAAACTTTATTGAAGCGTACATTCGATTGTACACAAATAGTAAAAGTACCGCATCATTGATTGTACGAAGCCTTTCACGGTGTCGTAAATCCGAGCGTTGTTGGCTTATTGAATAACTGTATGAATCACCGCTGCATGCTCCACTGGGCCCCCCATACGTTTTGTTACACCATAAAATTCTTAAGGCGTCGCGCAGACGGTGTCTTGCCGTGAAACACTATAGGTACTAGTGACTACTATGACTGATAATTGCAGAAGTTACTGAAGCAGAGCAGAAGTTACTGACAGCTTCGTAGTAGAGTTATATCAGCAATAAAGTAACAGAATCTGCGTGATGCCTAATGACTATGTAAGTCTATCCAAAAAAACGTAATCTCTCAAAAATTAAACTAACAGTTTACCAAAAAAACTAGATTTTGAGAGCATGAATTAGCTATATGTCTTGGGTAATGGTTTTGCAGATTAAGGGGGGTCCACCCCTGCGACATAGCAAACTTCTGGAACTTTCCGCTCAGTGGTCTCGCGTCCGCCGCGTTTTTATTCCGCTAATGCTATCGCCGACATGTGTCACGATTATACGATAGTTATTGTAGTTAAACGTCAGTTTCGTCTCGGTCCAATGGTACGGGCTATATTTTTTAGTTTACAATGAATGTTGCGTCTTAGGATTTATATTCGAATTATACAGTTCTTTGTGGGGGAGTTGGGGGTAAGTTTATTTTGGAAACTGTTTTTAATAATATTTGAAATCAATTATAGGTGTAGATATTTTTATTAAATATATTGAAAATTATTACTTGTTATTTTGTATGTTTACGTGCCAAAATAATATTCAATACGCAATGAGCTAGCAGTGACCCACTGGAGATGAGGATATTTTGAGGAAATAATAATTTCAACATCACGTGTTTTTTAAATATATGTGCGTACAATTTAAAGACACTTCATATTAAAAAACCTAGACCATCTTTACTCGAGATTTCATACCTCATTGCATAAAACCCACGAAGAGACAATAGCTCATCGTAATGTGAAATCTGCTCACGCCACTCAGCGTTGACTTATCACATTCAGCTGGCCGCACACGGCACTGAAAACTTATCCCCAGTATGAATGGCTCACATCACGCTGAATTTGTAAAGAGTAGACGTGTGTCGCATGCATATGACCAGCTTTATCTTGCAGCGCTCTTGTACAAGTTTTCCGTGGCTGAATACGACGGAACGGAGATTAGGTGTGCCGGAAGCTGAAACGCTGTGGTAAGGGTAATAACTAGCCGCTTACAAGCATTTTACTAAGTGTTTGGTGAGATATTGCGAGGTCTTAAGGTTGATTTTTGCAGCAATACTTTTCTTGATGATTCTAAATCATAAGTACATTTTAAGTAATTTCTTATGCGTAATGTAGGTAGTAAGTGAAAATAAGTGTTATTTCTGAACAATAGAGCGTACATAAAGTACACTTAAATAGTCCATATTGTGAGAAAGCCAACAGTGAATAGGGTAGCTGAAGACGGATTTAAACTTCATTATTTAATTAACAAGCGGGAGTCACATGAGTGTAAGTGTAAGGCGAGTCGATCCGAAGGGCGAGCTGTCTGCAGGCTCGTCAAGGGGCGACCAGCTCCCGCCTTAGCCCGTCTGCAGCTCAAGCCAATTAATAAGGAATACACCCGACTTCTAAGCACATATGTATACAAAATACGTTAGCAAACATCTACCTGCATATCAATGAACAATGAAAAAACTTTTAACAATTTACTGCCAACTAATTAATCAAAATCAATAGCAGAGGCCCTATAAAAGGGCGCAGAATTCGTAAGTACACAACGCAATTCAAACGGACGCAAAAACAGGATGGCGAAATAATTTGAATACGTAACGAATCGGAGGGTAACGCACGGTCGAGCCATTCTTTAACTTACTCTCCTACGGATAAAGAGCTAAACTTGTTTTTAAGGGATGACCGATCGTGGAAATTTATGTATCGCCATCGCCGCTGGCCGCGACGGCAAAAACCACCTCCTAGGGGCTAGGGTAGATACAGGAAGATGGCAGATGGAGGAAAGAATTATTGCACTCCCCGCAGGCTGATGAGGTAAATGTGATTGTGAACTTTCGACGCCATGCAAATCGGACAACCGGAGCGATACAAGAGCCGGATTCTGTCCTCGAGATATGTCGCTTTTACTTACACGTCTGAATTGCCGCATCCACTGACTGATGCGTTTATTGTAACGGCGCGGGTATTTTTTGTTCGTCTACAAACCCAACTTTATAAACTCGACAGACATTCAAATTATTCAAATTGATTCATCGACCCATGATCGACCAGAGCAAATAATTTAATTTGAAAACATTGTAATAACAATCCATTATTTTGAGTATTTATTACGCGGTCTGTGTTAGTGGTGCGCAATCGATAGCCGAATCATAGTTCTGTTTAGATAGGGTGATGTTTTATTGAAATACAAATGAGTGTCGGAGGAGCTGGACGACCCGGCGCGGAGTGTGCCTCGAATAAAGGGGCCACATTAGAATAATTTGCCTATGGAACGAACACAATTCTTCACATGGAGAGACCTTAAATTTTACTATTTTACATGCTTGGGATTATCATATCTGTGCGGGCGTCGAGGGGCCGGACGGACCGTCCCCTACTTTTTGTTATCCGCACCCGACCTCTATCGGCCCGTCTCCGAAATATTTAGTTGTTACTTTTTGTTGTGGCGCACGTGAGAGAATTCTTAATCATCGCGCTCTTTCCGACAGCCTTTGTGAGGAAGTTTTTCGGGCCAATATCTATTTGTAACACAAAATTGAATCATTTTAGGTTTTCGATATTTAGAGAGGAATTTAAGAATTTATTATTTCAAAACTGCACGTAGAATATTAATGGATATTGCTTCTACATTTGCTTTTAAAAATTCGATTAAACAAGTCTCTACTCAAACACCACTACAAATCCAAAAATACTTTGGTTAATATAATACAAGGAAATTAATTGCGCACAATCCAACAAGAAATACAACACCAACCGAGGCTCACTTAACCTCGCCGCATGTTATTGTCGGCGTCAAGCGAGCGGCCGAGGCCCCTCGCAGGGGCGCGGTAGGACTTAAGGTGAGCGAATTAGCCCAACTCTAAAACCTCAATTAAGTCTCGTCTAGCGCGTTCGGAGCGGCCGCATCCAATTATCGCGGGCGAGCCTTTGTTTCCATTTCCAAACCGAACGGTTTCGATCGGCATTTGTAGCGTTTAGTATGTGATTATTACTATTGCAAAGGTCTAGCTTGTTTTGAAGTTGTTATAAGTTGAGCTGACGGTTACTATGATAAGTTTCTAAAAGCGAACGACGTATTTACATACATGTCGCCCGATAGTTTCCCTGTGCGAGGTAGAGAATAAAAATTAAGACGAAATTTCGTTTGTATTATGTGAATATGGATCCCTCTTATCCTTCCTTGGATCTCTCTATAATTTAGGTTAGGCCTTTTCGCCATATTGGAGTTACAATAACTTACGTAATTTTTATAGAGAAATGATTTGATTGTTTGTTTGTTTGTAATGGATAAAGTCAAAAAGTACTGGACCGATTTTGAAAATTCTACTAATAGGAATCTATATTACTCCTGAGTGCTATAAGCTACTTTTTGTCCCAGGAAAACATTTTTATCCCGGAAAAACTTCACGCGGGCGGAGTCGCGAGCAGATATCTAGTAATTTATAAACACGTAGTAAAAATTAGAAAGATAATAATTTCTCTGTATAAACAACATCACACTCATTATCATAACAGTCAATACCGTCTGCCTCCGTCTGCAGTTATAAAATAAACGAAAACAAGGCGTCTAGAAGCAAACCTGCTAATCATGCTGCTACAATAAGTCACGTTCTGAGTGGATGATGTTCAAATTAGACGTCATAAAGACGCGTCGACAAGCTCAAGGCGATGACGGATGGCGGCACGACAGTCATCGTCAAATTAACACCGAGCTAAGTGCCGAAATGTGTACACAATGTGACGTTGAACGGCGAACCCTTTATAGGTTTTAAGCTAAACGCTTCATTGGGGGGATCGGTGACTCTTGAGATGGTATATGATTCTACAAAAGCACTTAAATTTTGCTTTGGATGGTAGCTTAATCTGTAAATCCAACGTGAACAAGAAGAAATTAATTAAATATAAAATCTAATGGAAAAATGATCATTAATTAAAGAGTGTGATCATTCAAATTGTAGATGTTTACATTCTTTATTTGAAAAGGAGAAATAACATTAAATGCATATTTCCAGTCAAACAAACGTTAATTAACAAAATAAAGAAACCACCAGCCATATAAATCAAAGAAACAATGCAGCATAACGAGACATAAGGCGTGAATACACAAGGTGCGGTAAGAGACGTTAAAATACGGGTAATTGTGGCTTAATTCGCTCCTTTCACGGCACCGCTGTCTAGCGAGCGAATTATCTCGGCTAATATTGTGTATTTATCATTAGATTTACTCAGGGATGGAATTTCACCCGTTGAGCAACGAATAAAGGTATGTTTTCAAAATATTTTTGATCGTGGATTTAAGAAAAATTCAAAATGAAAACCGACTTTTTCAGTCATCAGCCTAATCAAAAATATTTTAATACACAGGTCATCAAATTTTAGTTTGCATACATTTTATTAGAATAACTTTTGTATTTAATTTTCATTATTGAAAAATATATAGCCTATAACCATCGCACTATAAATACGAATCGATAGACACTTCGTTCGTCAAAATCGGTCCAATAGGAGCGACGCTAGAATGGAACATAAAGTGGATACATACATACATACATACATACATACATAGGGTGCTAAAATCATGACCCTTCCTGGCTTTGCCGTAGTCGGGTGTAAGGAGGTCAGTTTCCTTTAATTTATTTAAATATAATTTGTTAACTTCGGTGAATCAGCATACTATTGGAATTAGCGTACTTAATAAACCCAGAAAACAAAGTTCGATACCGAACTCTACATCTTCTGTTTTGGCATAACATTGAACGCACCAGTAATTAATTTCATTTTATTTCCCTCCTCCCCGGTGTTGCCAGCGCAAAATTCTGCCAGTAATTGGGAAATTTATTGCAAGGTGTGCACACCGCGCACACAGTGATGTTTCACTTTCGCGCCAATGATTTATTGTCTTCCGAAACAATTTTAATTGCTACCAGTGACACAATGTAAACAACTATTCGATTAAGTTAATTCCATTATTCCTAACGCTCGGCAATTAATTTAAAAGCCGACTAATGCGGCTTTGAATTCGCATCATTGTGAATTTTAAGGAAATTATTTGCTTAAGTACCTTTGCCAGTTCAACTGTGTCTGTTTTATTCAGTTTATTGTGTTCAGTGTATATATCAACGTTTGGTTTAATATTAATAAAGATTTTTGATTATTAATTTCGTGGGCAATAGTAGCATATTCAGTGTAAAATAATAAGTAAGAAGCTAACTCTTATGTATAACATATACTTCCCTATAAAAACAACATCAGATTTATATACATATTTCAAATAAATAGGAAGTAAGTATTAATATAATCCCCAGGCAATTTTGCCTCACTACCATCCATTCTCACACGACCACGAATATTGCATCTAATTTACAAACAGCCCGTCCAAGCTAAGCCGGCGCTCAAATAAGCCGAAATATAAATCTCAAAAACAACAACTTTGAGCATACGAGCATTAGTAATTATAATTAGAGCTCTCAGCAGCCGACCTCCGGCGATAAGATGTTCCACGGAGCACGAAATAAGGCCCCCAACACACGTCCTGTGTACGTCTGCATGCTAATACGGTGGTCCATGCAAATTCACTCATGCGGCACGTGCGATGCCTTTGCCTCTTTAGACAACTCAAGGAGTTAAGTGGCTACTTGCTCGTTGGAGTTTGATTTTTGTGCTTGACGTTGATGTCTCGTTAATTAAGATGCTTTTGGATTGTGGCTATCTAAAAATATTACGACTGTTAGAATGTTGTTTTTTTTTAAATAATTCCTTATTTGAAAACCATGATGGCGTGGGTTTTAGTCGGCTGTAAATGAAGAGGTCGTTGGGTCGTTGTCTATATCGAGACAATATTATGCGATCTATGGATATTGTGACTCGGTGGCGTAGTTGTATTAAGGTACGACTACAATGCTGAGGTCTCGGGTTCGATTCCCGGGTCGGGCAAAGTGATATTGAGTTTTTCTATTCAGTATCAGCTCGGAGTCTGGAATTTGTGCCCGATATGGCGATAGGCTCGCCCCCTATCACATCATGGGACGGAATGACGGCGAAAAAAAAGTGGGTGCACTAGTTGCGCCTCTGCCTACCCCTTCGGGGATAACAGGCGTGAGTGTATGTGTATGTATGTATGTGTGTAATTTGGTCAGTTATGCATTTAAATAATTTCAGCCGACAATAAGAATTATCCCATTCATCATAATAATATTAAATTTAATGGTCACAATAAATATTAACTTGAGGATGTATGCATTTTTGTTGACAAATATCCTCCATTCTACAGAGTGAAAGTCATCAAGAAATATAGATTTCTATCGTCGCGAATAGAATTCAATACGTACAAAGTAAATACGTATGGGCGAAGACTTAAGATGGTCTCATTACACGGCTGCGGTACACGGAATGGTATTAATTTCGAGCTCTGCAGACGATTTTCATGTTTCAAGTCGTATTACATTGTTTGCAATCGCCAGACTATAGTGCATCTATCGATTATATTCACTCCAATCTTTCACATTAACATTTAGTATTGTGTACACACGATAAGTATGTATGAGTGTTTGAAAATGTTTGGTTCTTTAAAGAACAATCAAATGATTGTTTGGTTATTTGCAGTACATAAAGAATTTTATGCTAAAAATAATTCCCGATAAAAGTGAATTTTACAGAACCCAAAAGTATGAACTTTATTCTTATGAATTATTTAATAGTGGATTACTTTTTATTTTATCCTTTGTATAGGAGAACCTTAAAAAGTACTATATTGACTTCACATCATACAAAACTTAGACTTTTGTTGCGCCTTTTGTCGATAACGCGTCGTGTCCTCACAGCGATCGGAAAAGATTCAATAAGACGGAAAAATTCTAGCAATCGCGTCGTACCGTATTAGATTGTGATTTATTTGCAAACGGGCCTGGGGTGGACGAGGTATTTTTATATCGGCAATAGGGCAGCCAGCCTAACACGGTCCCTCTTGATTTGTACTGTGTACGCGGGTATTGTGAACTGGTAAGTCCTTCAGGCGTCATCGTATACTGGTCGTCTATGTCCTTAGGAGACAAAGATTCGTTTCGGCCGATTGAACCCACCTCCCTGTACTAACTTCCTAGCCATTTAACGCGAATCCATGCAACAAAGGATCTCTCGCGTGAAATAACAAAACTACCAATCCTTCTATGTATGGGACGAATGTTGATTTTACTGTCTATTACACTGGATTTGAATGGGAATAGTGCTTGAGTAAAATTTCTTTTTAGAATACTTTTTTGTTTTGTCAACCTGAAATCCTGTCTATCACTGCAAACATCGTTAAGCAAGGATTTTATTTTTCAACAATATAGATACCTATTATTGAATATATGACCGTTTCTGCAGAATTTTTAAGAACACATATTTTAAATTAATTTAGTTAAATAGTTCTTTCTAATAGAAATCCTACCAAAAAGAAGTACCTACCCACAGTGCCATAGAAACGTTATTAAAAAAAGGAATGACGGCTGCATCACGTTTTCGTGGATTGGTAAATACTACCCCAGCCGACCACTATCCCATTCTACTACATATTATAAATTGAACAGTTTATCAGCGTTGACCGTGCAAAATTTACAATTAATACCACATTTCTATTATTTCATACAGAACTACCGCTACTCATAGAACATCTAATAAAGTCGGCCAGTGCCCCTTATTTGCAGTATTCTTAATAATTACGTCTTCCGATTTGTTTGCGAGCTCGGACGCAATCCGAGGGGCGAGTGAAAAGTCCGAGGGTCTGGCAGTCAATAAATAATAATACTAAATACCCATCGGGTGACCGGCGCCCGGATTCTGGGTCGGTGTCGTTCCATTTCGTATGGTTTTTATTTGTACTGATTTTTTATATATTCTTGGTAGAGTCTGTATAGAATTTCATTAAGTCTTAATAGTTATATTAATAAATGCTTAGCTAGAGTGATTGTATAGCGCTCAAATACTATATATTTTAAGTTAATGTTTAGTGTTGTAAGATAGTTAATTGTAATGTTATGCGTAGCTTTTATCGGAGTTTAAATTTAGCACTGTAAATACTATTATATGCATCTCTTTTGTATAATTATAGTTTATACTCTGTAGCTATGCCTACATAAATAAAATAAAATAAAAATAAATAGGCTGATACGAAGCAGAATCATTAACAAAATCTTAGTATATCAGTCCTATGTTATGTACTGCCTACTGCTGAGCACGGGCCTCCTCTACAACTGAGTGGGTTAAGGCCTTAGTCCACCACGCTCTCTAGTGCAGATTGGCAGAGTTCACATACCTTCGATATTCAGAGTACTTCTCAGGTATGCGGGTTTCCTCACGATGTTTTCATTCACCGTTAAAGCAAGCGATAATTCACAGAGAATACAGACGTATTTTTTTTTTTAAAGTTAGAGGTGTGTGCCCTTGGGTTTTGAATCTGAGGATAATCGTGTCGGCAGTCCGTTCCACTCCCAACTAGGCTATCGCCGCTTCAACAAAGTCTTAGTTATTACTTATGTGACCATTTCTATCTTTGTAAGTCGGAATATCTTTATGATTACGTGGTGTATACTTACTGTGTATTGATTTTGTTGATTATGTATATTCAGACCGTTTATTTCTATTCGTCTGTAAATAAAAAATAAACTTACTTATTGAAATCCATACCAGTAAAAAAATAGTAGAGTATGAATTTAATTTAATAAATTTACATTTAATTCACTTCTTTTAAAGTGGTCTACCATATTTTACAACAGTTTACCTAACACGTGATTGCAGAATAAGGACTAATCCCCGTTTTCTAATTATTTAGGATCTATTTTGTTAGGACTTCGAGAGAATGCCAAACTTTACATGTTTGCTTCGGTGATTTCCACTCGATTTGTTTTTACGTTTTTCATGCTAATCATGCGTTTTAACACAGAACAGTCACTCGACTATTTTGTTCTTAATCGAAATTGTAGTAAATAGGTTATTGAAAAGTAAATATATTGTCATTATAACTGGCAAATTTTATGTATTAAAAGCCAGTTATGCTATTAGAAATGCGACTGTTAATTTATTGGTTTTCTTGAATTACCATATTGTATACAGCATAACTATAGCTTCAATTATTTATCTACAAATTCACAAACTATATTTAATTGTTTATTTATAATTTTAAAATATACGATAATTCAATAATTATACTATAAAAACTCGTCCAAAAGCCAAGAATAAAACAATGTCACCACAGATTAGAAGCAAGTCTGGGACGCGACAGCCGCGTCGGTCGTAAAGTATAGGCAGCTCGAAGTTTTCCCATGGAGGGCATAAATTGGATTCGGAAGCAGATCACGTAACGGTTAAGAGTTCACAAAACTGTGCCATAAATCGGATGCGCGGAGGTGCGCCGGAGACAAACGGCGCCGGCCGACAGCGAGCGGAGCCACCTTCCAGCAATCACATAAATACAAGCCATGAGACAATATTGCAAGTTTACGAGGTCCTTGTAATAGCTATTGAGGATCTAATACTTTAAACATGTGTGTTTTTGTGGCCAAATTGCTAGTGGTTTTGTCAGTTTTAATAGCTTTAACTTTCAACAATTTAGTGTAAGAATACTTTCTAATATTATTAATGACTGACGAGACAATGAATGGAGACACCTCCTAGTAATATTGCACAATTAGTGAGGCAATATTGCAGATTTACAAGATCATTGCAAAACTATTAAAATTACAATTCGGTCAAATGAATACTTTAAATAATGCGTGAAGTTTGTATGGCCAACTTGGTAGTGTTTTGTTCAGTTTTAGTCTGGGTTATACAAATATAAGTAGATATCCCACAGGATACATCTATACAGTTTTCAATGTACAAATATTAAAGATCTGCAGCATATTTCCGATATATTATAAAGAAACCTTTTTGCAATTGGAATGGGTATGGAAATTGAGATTAATAACATGTAATACCAGCCCTGTATTATATACTGTCCCACGTTTTTTCTTTTTTTTTTTTGTGGAGAAAGTGATTTATTACTACCGCCCAGCGTTCAAGGGGAACGACTGAGCGGTTATGTTGGGTTCACCGTGCCTTACGACCCGACGTTGAGCCGCCCGGAGAGATGGAAAACGTCGGGCGACCGCCGGGCCGAGTCCCTAACCTATATACAACGCACGGCATACCAACCAAAACTCCGCGGTGGCCATCTTCGGCGTATTAGGGACGGCTGCGGGCTTCTTCCGACTCGCGTCTAAGTTGTCGTCCGCAACCGCCCCTGCGCGTACCGGTATTGCAGTCCATCTCCTGTTGTTGGGAATAGGTGGACGGACCTTTCCGCCCACTCGCGACCCCTAGATATACTGTCCCACAGCTGGGCACGGGCCTCCTCTAGTACTGAGAGGGTTTAGGCCTTAGTCCACTACGCTGGCCTAGTGCGGGTTGGTAGAGTTCACATATCTTCGAAATTATTATATAGAACTTCTTAGGTATACAGGTTTCCTCACGACGCTTTTCTACACCGTTAGAGCGAACGATAATTGATAAACAATACACACGTAACTTTGAAAAGTCAGAGGTTTGCGCCTTGGGTATTGAACCTCCGGACTTGTCTAGGCAGACCGTTCCATTCCCGACTAGGCTATCGGAAATTGAGATTAGAAGCAATTTTTTCACAAATGTATGTGAATACAACCGAAACAAATAGCAGAAAAACATCACACCCAGTTCACATACAGCAAGTCTCACAAACTCAGCTATGACAACTCGCAAAATCGAATCAAATTTGCATCCCTCTATGGTTAAACTCAGCGCTGATAGATTCTCCACAAAGGAGCTATTTAAAGATAGCACTCGCCGGATAAGCGACCCCGGGGCGTCGGAGCGCGTAACGAGCGAGTAATTCCACGGGCTGTGCATTAGCATTTTCAAAAACAATTTTATTACCGACACATATGTCAGGTGATGTGGGTGTTTTCAAATTATTATGTTCACAGCTGTATGCTTTTCAGTTACATAATTACTTCGACAAATAAACTGTTGTGGATAAAACGTCCTAGGCAAATTGTTAGGAAAATTGTTATAACCTTGTATTTAACAATATGAAAAACGTTGGATTAACAAAAATAGGTACCTATCTACTGATTTAATCAGCTGTTAAATCCTTCAGGTAAACTTTTTTACTATTCCATGACAGTGAACGCCGAAGTTGTCTGAGTATTGGGTAAACATATTGTGTTCGTTTTCTTAATTATTATAGAAGGTGGTTTGGACCATAGTCTACCATGCATGTTCTGTCATCATTACCTGCTCGCGCAAGTATCATGTCGCAATATGACCTCGTGGTCATAGTTTGTTGGACCATCAGAGTGTACTATATTAACGTGGATCTCAATGATTTTTAGGACTTTATATACTTGTCCATATTTATCATCCCCAGAACCAGAACAACAAGCTATCTAGCACAGATATTTAACAATTACCTGAAGCAAGTACCATTTGTCAATGAACACGGAGACGATGGTTCGTGAGCGGTAGAGCGCAAAACGAGCGTATAATTCTCACGGCCAGGTGCCGCCGCACTGTCTCTGATCGTAAAGCTGATTCGGATGAGTACCTACGTCCTTCGATGTTTTATTATAAGCTAAGATAAAAAAGGTTGAAAGTAGATAATATTTCAGAATTTAGCTGAAGTTATAAATTATGTTTGTTATTTATTTAAATTCCAGCATATTGTGGAATATACAGCGGAAAAAAAAAACATTGCAGCTATAATGGATTTTTCTTCGATCATGGAGTATAAAATAATATTATTGATTTTTAACCGAGTTGTTCGATTACCTACAACCGACCAATTGTCAGTGGTAGGTCTCTCGTATGCGAGGGGCCGTCTGGGTAGTTACCACCGCAATGTCTATTGCCAGGCAGCAGTGTGCATGCACATTATGTTCCGATTTGACGGACATTAAAGCCAGTGTAATTACTGGGCATTATGAGACTTAACAAATTGTCTCTCGGGTGACGTGGGGTTTAGAATAACACGCAGTTTTTTGTAATTTAAAGCTCTGTATGATGTTGCTACTGTTTATGGGCGGTCGTATCACGTAGCATTAGGTGAGCGGCATGCTCATCTCTTCATTTAAATTCAATAAAATAAAAATTAATAATCATAATTATCATCAAACATATGAAGTCCTACTAGCGACGATAGCCTAGTTGGGAATGGAACGGTCTACCGAGACATTGTCCGGAGGTTCAAACCCAAGGCACACACCTCTGACTTTTCGAAGTTATGTGTGTATTGTTTATCAATTAGCGTTCGCTTTAACGGTGAAGGAAAACATCGTGAGGAAACCTATATACCTGAGAATTCTCTATAAGAATTTCGAGGGCATGTGAAGTCCGCCAACCCGCATTAGGCCAGCGTGGTGGACTAAGGCCTGAACCCTCTCAGTAATAGAGGAGGCCCGTGCTCAGCAGTGGGCAATATATAATACAAGACTGATTGCATTGCATATGAAGTCCATCTGCAAGGTGAACTGAAAACTGTATAAAGGTCGCAGGAGCATTTTAGATGCAGGCCGCTTTCGACAAGTCCGTTAGAAAATCTTCAGGGGAGTCCTATGTTCAGCAGTGGAATAACACTTAATATTTATTTATTTATTTATTATTAAAGTTGCATCAACTAAGTTTAAACCTTAACATTAACTTAGTTTAAATCATATTTTTGTTCAAATGCCACTTATACAGTTAAAGATGCAAACGACATTTCAATATAACAAAAAATATAACCGGTTGGTAATTAATAAAAGTGGACGATAGCCTAGTTGGGAATGGAACGGTCTGCCAAGACAATGTCCGGAGGTTCAATACCCAAGGCGCGCACCTCTGACTTTTCAAAGTTACGTGTGTATTGTTTATCAATTATCGTTGGCTTTAACGGTGAAGGAAAACATCGTGAGGAAACCTACATAACTAAGAAGTTCTTCATAAGAATTTCGGAAGTATGTAAAGTCTACCAACCCGCACTACGCCAGCGTGGTGGATTAAGGCCTAAACTCTCTCAATAGTAGAGGGGGCCCGTACCCATCAGTGGGACAGTAAGTATATAATACAGGGCTGGTATGACCGGTTAATAATTTTGATCTTCAACACGACACGCGTATTTTTTAGCAGTTGAATAATAGTTTGCACTTATTTTAGAGGATACAGACTTAGTTTATGGAGTGTCGTATCTCATATCGTTGGGATATAGCCAACGGGACTCGCGGTTGTAAACAAGCGAGAGTGCATTTAATACAATTTTACTGAAAATAAAACAGATGCATAACTTTGGGAAGCAATTGTTGAAAGCTATTTCGATATTAGATGTTACTAGAACATTTAGATAGCTTGCATCAAATGTCTCATTTTTCCTTTTTATTCTCAAAATTAATGTTGTAATATAAAAATAGTCTTTGACCTGGATTGAGTTTCGCAAAAATTAACCTCTCGGTTTTTCCACACTGGTATAAATTATGATGGTCATATCCAATCGGATTCATAATATAGAGCACCATCAAAAAATATAGTTCTTATTATTTATTTTAAAAATATAGGTCATGTACACCTATATTTTTTTCTTGAATGACAAGACAAGCAAGCTGGATGGTCTATAATTGTGCGTAAACAGTAACATTATACGATCTTTGAATTACAAAGTGTGACTTTTTTATGGCATCGAATGACGCGACGAGCATACCCTTCGCCTGATGGTAAGCGATACGACCACCCATAAAAAGTAGCAACACCATTCAGCACCGTGAGTTACAAAGTACTGTGTGGCATGTCACTGCGCTCCTCGTCCTGCGACACAAGATGTTAAGTCTCATTATGTCCAGTAGTTTCACTGGGTACAATGTCCTTCAAACCGAAACAAAACAGTGCATGCACACTGCTGCTTGGCGGTAGAAATAGACATTGCCGTGGTACCCACCCAGACGGACGCTTACATATGAGAAACCTACCACCAGTGGCTGTACACTTCAGTACCATTAAGTCTCATGTTAAGTCTCATAATATCCAGTAATTATACTGCCTATAGAACACTCAATCTCCACACAATATAAGCGAATGCATCTTAGTTATATAATAGTACACACATGCCTGAGAGCCACGAGCGTTACAAATCCCATTTCGCGCGCATAATACAACTCCTTCGGCTATATTTAGTTTGGAGGCAATCTAAGAGGCATTCAGCCTTAGTAGACTGGCCGACTCTAACCCCATGTAGGTTTTAGTTTCCCCGGGGACGAAGAGTTGCGAATGTTATTCCGGCGATGGATGTGGCATTTTTTTTTAAAAAAGTTATACTTTTTTTACAATCAATAAATTTCCAAATGATAATAAAAAAATAAGTTTTCTTATAACTTTATGATGTGTATGACAGCATAAAATATGTTTCATGATTTCTTCACAATCGACCCGGCTACGAATTGGACGCTGGATGTGTTAATTGAACATGAACTTTATAGGTATTTCTTTAAATATGAATTTTCAATTACCGTCATAAAGTTTAATATAATATTTACATTCACATACAAATCTCCGACACCATTCCATATCCACGCAAGTACTATCATGCATTGTGCGCAAGGACCCTCTCATTATTTACGAAGGGCCGATGGGCTGAAGTGTGTGACAAACGGCACGTTCGCCCGCTAACGAGACGCTTTGTGACCATCAGCTCGAGTGTGGTCACCGCTTGTTGATTTTTTTAATGGACAAATTATATTTACTCCCAAATCCCTAAGGAATCGCGTGGGCTATTGTGAGTCTTTTAAAGCCACACACGCGACGTTCGTGTCTCATGTTTGCTGAATGGGGACTTCAAACTGACTTTTATTGGCATTTTGTGGTAGATATTGCAAATAAATGGCTTAAACGTAGTTTAAAAAGGAACGAATCTCGTTCAGCATAACGTATTGTCAACAATACTGTATTCAAACTGACATTTTCACCTAACTTAACAATATCCTGTATTAAACTAAAACGTAAACTGTAAACTCGTACACACTGACATCTAAAATCAAATGCTGAATAGTCAAAGTGTGAACATTGTCAGTTATTCATTAAAACAAAGAACTGGCGATCCATATCCGAGCACACGTAATAACTCGTTCCTCGCCCGCGGGCCGCAGCTCGCAGGTCGCACACCGCACCATTCGCAACTATAAAATCGAGCAGACACTGCGAAACCGATTTCCTCCGATTTGCTCTAACAATAGCTCATTTGTTATAACCTGATAGCGTAGCGTTATTACGGCCAAACAAATTGAGTCGAGCCTTCGCCACCTCAGACTAATGTAATTCCGCAGTGCGCGCGCCCAAGAATAGATATTTAGAGTGGATTGTTTTCGACAGACCGTAATGAAACTCTGATGCCGGGGCCCAAATCAGTTTCGGAGGTGAGCGCACCGCAGGGGGACGAGTACATTGTAATAAGACGTGGAATAACGTAAAATAAACCGTGGAGCGTAGCCGGCGCGGCACGGTCGTACAAAGATGGACACGCGGTGCGGGGACCACTCCGGCCCCTACTGCTTAATTTGCCTACCGTAATTACTGTCCTCTCGGGTTGGGGAAGGACCCCGGGGCTCGACCCGGCCGTCTTGCAGGTTATATTGCGTTCGTGCGGGCGCCGCATGTGTGCTTAGCAAATAGTACTCCCTAGTCGTTAAGTATGAATACGGGTGTGGACAAAATGTATTAGCTTAGGCTGAGATTTGGACCGTGTTTGCTCAGCGATGATAGATTTATAGTAATTGTGTTATTAACGTTATGGGATAAGGGTTTTACGGGACTTAAGTAATGAACGCTTTTACCTAATGCCTGAATTTATAGTGAATTTCCACACGTGCGCCGGGTAATCAACTTAGGTGCTTTGTTTAGTGTTTCGCGTACATACGGTTAGCAGCGTAAGTGCATGTTTGACTTGGTATATATATCGAAGGCCGCGTTCCGGCCCATGTATATTTACTGCTATACAAGCACAAATAATTGCATAGGAATACGTTGCAACTCATGTGTAAGAACGTCTAGAAAAAATAAACGGTGCAATTTGTTCAGAAAGTAATTATGCTTTAAATCTTCATTAAAAACGACGTAAGTGATCAAGTCGCCTGATAGTAATACCGAATAACGCAGCAAAACTTGTTCTGTGAACAAAAATCCTTGTATTTCTTAAATGGTGGAACTAAAGTTTTATATATTTACCTATACAATTCTACATCCAACTTATCTACTTATTCTCGTGGAACCGGTAACGAGTAAAAATGCAAAAACTTTTCCAACTCATAATGATGAGGACATACTTTCTTTTGTTTTGGCGCAAGCTCCAATTGAATAAAACATTTATGTCAATGGAGTCCATTAGGATTCGACGAAGTTTGGGAGTTTTTTTTAATGTCCGTGCATATTGGACGTCCCTGGGTATCGTCCGTGCATAACAAAAGCCATCGACACAAATTGCTGTAAATTTTTTAAGGTTGTTTTCTTTATTTTGCATGCAAATGTAGGTTAGGGTTAAGTACACGAAATGTATGGCCAATAAGTCCATTTTATAAAACATAATTAACACTTTTACGGCAGCGGTTACTCGGGATCATCCCGTAATAACCTTGTTAACCCTGCGCGTAGGGCTAGCCTTTTAACGGTCGTGTACATGGGCATTAATCCGAAAGCTATCGACCTTTGTCCTTTTCGCACTCCGCTTGTTCTGTATGTTTTATTCCGTGCCGTCCACTCGGGGACTGGTGCCTTTTAGTGTGAGGTTTTCGCTCGCCTTAACGAAGGGAAGCGTAAAGGTCGTGATTAGGGCAAGCGCGGTGTAAACAACGTCCGAAGCGCCCGCTAATGGGCAATTCGTGCGTCCTTCTGAGATGACCCCTGGACTGTCTCAGACCACGCCGTAAATGGGGTTTTAATTGCAATTTTGATAGAACACGGGTGGATTAGTTTTGCTGTGTAATAGTTTGGGAGTGCATCGAACGTGTTACGTCTATTGAAATGGGAATATCATTTTGGAAGCACAAATAGTGGTGTGGAGGGTACGTTTGCGTATTCACATCATGTAGCTAGATTTTTCTATGTAATGAATATAATTTTACTAGAATTGACACAGTTAATGCCAGCGTTTAGGTCTATTGAGTGAACAAGCAGTATCTTTTATCAGTTGAAAATATTTTAATTATATAATATACTAACACTTTACAACACTCGAATAAAAATGCAAGTGATTTTTTAGCTACTCATTTGCATTTGGTGTGCTATTAAGAGGCATCAGTTAATAAGCCGGCTGTGAAAAGAAAGACCACAGGTTCAAACGGCTAAGACAAACATAACAAAAATACAAAATGCACATTCAAAATCCAACCCGTTCCCAAAGACACGACACTCATATTTTAATTTGGGGTCACTGTGGTTAATTTTGTGTCCTAATTAACTACTAGTCTATCCTTTTTTAAGCAAGATTAATTCTTCCTTGATATGCTATAAGCGGCACGTCATCGCAGCCTGTCGCGATACGTGTTTGTTGCGGCGAGTTCGCGCTCTTATTCGGATGTGAAATTTAATTTCCGCTATGCGGGAATCTGTCAGGGGAGCGGGGCGGAGCGGTGAGGAGTGGGGGCTAGAGAAGAAATATGCCCCGTTCTAAACTTTGTCAATTTGTTTGTGGAGCGAAATTAACTCGATCCAATCTGCAGGCGCGACCTGAGTGCTGATACCGCGCGTCATGTTCTGAACACAGGAAAAGGTGATAATTTTACATATTTCAGGTTCGGTAGGTTGAGGAAATTAAAATGTTCCTCAAAAGTGTGAGACTATTTGCTTTTCGTGTCCTGGTTATATTACTGAGAGTTCTATTACTCCTGTAGTACGTAATAAAACTCTCAGCCAGTAGCTAGGACTATGATTATATTTTTTGAAAATCCATTGTGACTGCTATGAGACTTGATAATTCATATAGCTCTGTAATAAGTAAATTCATTTATCGAGCAATACATTCGAATGTTTTAATGTATATGTTCTGATTTTGAACAAGGATAGACCTAGTTAAATGCTTAAAGCCTCGTATATTTTAAACCACTATTTACTTTTTAAATTGACACAAATAATTCATTAATTAAAAAAATAATGCATTAGAATTTTGCCCTAACAGTAAAATACGATCGAATAATTATTAACCTTAACAATTGTAAGTAAAAATTTGCATTTTCAAGCTCGTTATACGTATCGCGTTCGAATCTCCAGAGAGTGTGTTATTAAAATATATTGTGCACACGCCTTCATTTTCACATCCCGGCAACAGGAGGGAGAGTGCACGTTGTATAAGCGACAGCGATTTATGAAAAACTGTTGTTGTATACGTATGGCGCAGGGGGCAATAGCTACGCTTTCTTTGCAGTATATACTACTTTACTTTTTTTTTATTTTATCACCACGGTAGATAATTTCCTAACAAAAATATAAAATTATAATAAAATATAAATTAAAAACACATACCTGGTGGTAGGTCTCTCATATGTAACAGTTATTCTGGGTGAGTACCACCGCAATGTCTATTTCTACCTCCAAACAGCAGTGTGTATGCACTGTTGGGTTTCGGTTTGAAGGACATTGTAGCCAGTGTAACTACAGGACATAATGATACATATCATCTTATGTCTCAGGATGACGAGCGCAGTAGAATGCCACACAGTACTTTGTAACTCAAGGTGCGGGTTGCTACTGTTTATGGGTGGTCGTATTGCTTACCATCAAGTGAACGGCATGCTCGTCTCGTCATTCAATGCCATACAAAAGACAAAACATTATGGACTAGAAAGATATGTTTGAGTATTAATAACGAATAGATTATAATGTGAAGTCTTAAAAAAGAGAAAAAAAATCTAGGTTTGTATAAACTGCCAATCATAAAATGCTATCAGAAAAATATCAATTATATAAAATGTATTTTATTATAACGCTATCGTCCACAACAAAACCTCAACCTCATACCAAATAAATTAGTTATGCCCAATATTTTCACCCTAAATGTTATTCGAACAGGAATGTATGAGCACGAGGAAATTGGGAGGGCATATTTATCAGATAAAGCTATCGGGTATCGTACCCCACTTTTTATAATAAGGTGCAGAAATTTTCCGATCCAAGTGTACATTTGCATACCAACCTCTCGCTAGCAGGTGACGCTCGAGTAATTATATTCGAAAACTTCGCGGAAACTTTATGTAGATGTTGTAGTTCATTATAACTCATGTCTAATAATAAATGACGTTTTGTATGGAAACATTTGTTTACGTTGGAGTTATTACTCAAAATTTTACGAACAAATTCTAGTGATTTTAATAGGTGACATATAACTAGAGAAAAACCATATAAGCATAACCAGCACTGTATTATATACTGCCCACTGCTGAGCACGGGCCTCCTCTACAACTGAGAGGGGTTTAGGCCTTACCACGCAGGCCTAGTGCGGGTTGGTAGACTTCACTTACCTCCGAAATTCATAGAACTTCTCAGATATGCAGGTTTCCCCACGTTGTTTTCCGTCACCGTTAAAGCGAACGATAATTTTATTCACAAATAATACACACATAACTTGAGAAAACTGGAATATAATTTACTTGACTTTTTAATTTGATTTAAACTCATACAAATCACATTTTGTTCTGTCATCCAGGCTTCAAATAACACCGGTCAAGTTACTTTTGAATACACGATACTCCAGAAAATGGACTTAAATTATTTATACCAACATCACTAACAACTCATATAGAATCCTAATTACGAAGCTAATAACACAAATGTTTTCAAAGCTGTTCTGGCACCTCTCAAAGGCTTCCGTTAAGCGATACTGATTATTAACCGCAAATATTTACTGACAAATTAATAAACAGACGAGTTTCTTTTGACGGAGCCCGAACGTCGCATCTTTAATTACGTCTTGTGCAAATAAAGGCTTGTTTAATCAAGAAACGTATCTGCATGCGTCTAAATGAAAGCTTAAGAACTCTTTAAGAAACTATACGAAGGTTTTCATGTTTATTTATGTGGTGAAGATAAATAAACACTGGTACGCAGAGATTTAGATACATAGATATGGCTTCATTGTATTTTATCCTAAGGACTTTGTTAAGAGATTTTTTTTATTTAGCGAAAGGATTTTATATATAAAATTTATGACCAGCTAGAAAACAAAATGAAAGGCAAGATATGAATCAAGATTACTTAAAAATTTATGGTTGATTATGTGATATCTCGTATGCGAGATAAGGTTGAATAGGTACTGACAATGTCTATTTCTGCCGCCAATGAGCATTGTGTAAAAACTATTGTTTCGATTTGAAATTATAACGAGTGCAAGTACTGAACGTTAACGACTGTAGTCATACTTAAACTGTTTTATGAACCTATCTTAGTTACAGATAGTTTTTTCTTCTTCCTCCACACTCAATTCAAAATTCGTTCGAAATCGATAAAACATTTGATAACTAAGATAGGTTTTATAAACTGTTTATGAATATGGCCGTAAGAGTATAACATCTTATGACTTCTGAGAAATAAATTCTGATGGCGAGGTCAGTGCGGTCCAGTTCTGGGCAACTGTCATGGCGCCTCTCCCATAAGGAGCAACATCTCCAATTGTCCAGAAAAATATATTCCATTAAACTGATAAGATCGGGTATTTTAAACTAAATTGAAATAAGAAATATACTCACTAATATATGACTTGAAAAGATAATTTTAATACTTAACACATCGTGTCACTTCTAGGCCTTTCAGTTGAGAAGTTACGAAGTTCGACAAAGAGCTCGAGAGGAAGCCATTATGGCCCTCAACGTCGGCACCGTGGCCGCTTCATTAGAGATGGAAAGAGTACCTCCCCCCCACGGGCTGAACGTCACGCTCGAGTATGTGTCATTTGCGGCTTATTTCCGATTACTCAATATTTGTTTTTAAATAATTATACTAAGGTTTCTTTTTCTAATTATTCGCATGGGTTTGTCTCAGGAAGGTTTACTAACCTTTATTACCATCTTCTATCTAGACCGCCTTTCAAGTTAGCTCTAATCGTCACAAAATTTTTGAAGAATAATATTGCTTAGTACGATATTCGACTAACACAAGAAACACATCGGGATGTTAGCACAAATAAACTCCACGAAAGTGTTGCTCAATCCTGAAATATTTATGAACGTTTTCATCCAGTCACGCAAACGTATAAAAATTATTTATTCGAATTTTTCTGAGGAGTAAACTACTTACAACGAAGGCGATATTATGAAACAATTATTTATAAGGCATCCTTCACACAAGCCGCGACGGAACGCAGCGTTAATTGTGTAGCGATGAGGAGACGGTAGCGCGGCCACAGAGCGTCTTATTAGGCACGTAGTGGCGCGTGCCTCCGGTTACCGCGCCACGTCAAATGTGATGAGCAAACGTGATATGCACGTCATGTGGAGCTAATAAAATGATAGTTGAATGTTAATTAGTGAATATTATCGATATTTAAGTCTTAAATGTTCATTTGATATCTCTTTTGTGTAAATAATGAATATATGGAGTGGAAGACTAGAAACTGGTATTTGGGCTGTTTCTCGTTTTCTATTATTATTTTTATACTATTCTATATAAACAATAAATACAAAATCAATTTTCTACTATTCAAACGTGTGTATTTGCTAATAATTGTCATTGAATCTTCGACATTCTCAAGACGCGGCCCTTTCGTCACGTAGCCCCAACTACAGCCGGATGGGAAATTCGATGTCATTATGATAGATTATCCATCTGTTAGGGCAGCGACGTGTGTCCTTGATTGGCTTTGTTAGCAATGCCCGTCTTCAGCACCTGAGAGCGTACTCTATACGTTTCGGATACTAATTTGACAGATCGATGGTTCGCCGCAAGATCTGTATGTCGTGTGAAGTGACCTTAATAATACTATGCTCATATGTCTCGGTGTCTCTAGTTCATCGGTGTGGTAATATCATAGATATTCAGTTCATATATTTAATCACAATAATTAATAAGTTTAATTTGGTGAGAAAAGAGTTACCTATCCTTGGATTGGATATTTTCATTTAAAAAATAAGGAGTTTATGAAAACTTCCTTGATTCGAACTGAGAAGTATATCAAAGCATTAATTGTTAATAGGCATTTCGTATGCTGCGAAAATAACTATTACTCATCCAAATTTGGTCATTTAGTTTACACGGCCGAAAAACCTAACGAGTAAAAATACCCATGCAGTTAAATTTTAAACACTTTTACCAAAGTATCGGTCTATTCGTCCGTTACACGTGCCAGTCACTCGTAAATTAAATGTTCATCTTGGCGTTTTCACGGGAGCATGTCACTGTCAAGCGTGTACGCCTGTTTATTAACTTTTTGCTAATTAGACGGGCCCGGGGCATGTCTGCGAGTATGTTGGCATTTTTAATTACGCACGATAATTCGGTATGCGCCGTGTGTGGGGCCCAAGCACAATTTAACGTCATTGTTGATCGGTTAAGTGTTTTATTGTGAGTGATAGGTGACTGCCTAGGTGGCGTAGTTGTATTATGATACGACTGCAATACTGAGGTCTCGGGTTCGATTCCCGGGTCGGGCAAAGTGATATTGAATTTTTCTATTCAGTATCAGTTCGGAGTCTGCAATTTGTGCCCGATATGGCGATAGGCTCGCCCCCTATCACATCATGGGACGGAATAACGGCGAAAAGTGAGTGCACTAGTAAAAAATAAAATAAAATAAAATCATTTATTGGTCAAATAGGCTTATAAAAAAGCACTTATGACAGGTCATGACATGAAGGTAGACAGAATAACAAAGGTACATAATAAACCAATGAAGTAATTTTCAGGTTAAATATCGAACAACCAGCACGGGCTGATAGGTACAGAGGACACGGACATTAGGGACGGGAATAGGGCTAGGGAAAGGAGAAATGGAGCTGACATAAAAGAAAGGGAAGGAGTATCTTTACATTACGAGGAAAGGAAACGCCACGGTCCTCGCCGGCGAGGATAAAAAGGTCCCAGCCTAGCTAACCTACCAGCCTTTCACTAGCTACGCTACCTAAGCGATGACGACCCGAAGAAGAAAGGCAGAAAGAAACTCTGGGCTTAATTTTTTCGTCATCAATTGTCATGATATACTGCATTTTTTTTTATATATATATTTTACAGTATGATTAATACATAGGTTAATGCATACATGAATGTAGCCCTTTAGTTGCGCCTCTGCCTACCCCTTCGGGGATAAATGGCGTGTGTGTGTGTGTGTGTGTGTATGATAGGTGTGGTTAGCGGGTTGGTATTGTGAAGTTGACTTAGGATGCGTATTTTTATGAGGTTTTATTACGATGTAGTCGAAAATACATAGGGCGGCTTAGTATTAAGTTCAATACATACTCGAATTATTAATTTTGAAATGCGACAAGAATATTTACGTAAATGTATTATTTCACTTGTTAAAAAATTACTCACCTCAAGAATCACAAAACAGAACATTATTGGATCATTGTTTTCATAAACGCACGCGTTTCTCGCTGCGATTCAAGTGAAAAATGTCACAAACCAAATTAAGCCAAATCAAAACAAACAAAAGGAAGGGTATGCAATGTAATCACTTGTGACTGTCAAACACACGCGTAGGTAGCGGAGGCTTACCGGCGCATTTAAGTTAAAATTTTCACTCCCCAGTTGCTTTTTACTAATTCGCGAAGTGAAAAGGGTTCGTAGTAATACAGTTTACTGCTTATTCAGTATTTATACGGGACTGCCACTCTAGACGATGTAAGGAGTGTTTAGAAAGCTACCGTTTTACATCAGTTAATTTCGATTCTTCTGTAGATAATTAACAATTTATAGGGGTTTACAACAAGATACTATATTCAATATTATTTCCTTATTATTAATTACAAAATGTTTTTATACTTTTACTTTTATATAAAAAAAAACACTACTTATATGATAACTCTAAAAAAATATGAACAACGCTAGCTAAAACTCAATACTAGCAAATCATACTTCCACCAGCACGTAATATTGTTAAAAATAACGAACAAAGCGAAAGAGTATCAAGCGCTTGTAAGGTGGTATTATTAAAATCCTACAAAGTTAGATAGGCAATAAAGAGTTAGAGCGGCGGTACAAGCGAGATGCGTTGTTTACGAACAGGATAACATCTCCAATCGCTCGTAATGTATTTATTATTATTGCTCACTCGTGGGTGGAAAAAGAATGATTTTGTATTTAGAACGAACGACTGTTGTAGGTATCTATTGATTTCGAATTTTGAAAAGTTTTATATGTTTTGGAATATAAATACTTACTACATACATATACATATTATACACTCATGCCTTTTATCCCCGAAGGGGTAGGCAGAGGCGCAACTAGTGCACCCACTTTTCGCCATTATTTCGTCCCATGATGTGATAGGGGGCGAGCCTATCGCCATATCGGGTACAAATTTCAGACTCCGAGCTGATACTGAATAGAATATATCTTTTTGCCCGACCCGGGGATCGAAGTCGAGACCTCAGCATTGCAGTCGTACCATAATACAACTACGCCACCGAGGCAGTCTATGAACTATATATAGCAATTGAGAATCTTTTCAGTATTGCAATCACATCTTGAGCTCG
Organism: Lapara coniferarum; assembly: GCA_949316025.1. Lineage (NCBI taxonomy): Eukaryota > Metazoa > Arthropoda > Insecta > Lepidoptera > Sphingidae > Lapara > Lapara coniferarum. Next base: position 38,710,628 of record OX438919.1, on the reverse strand, counting down.
CGACAACGATTTATTGTTCTTTGTATAGTTTTATTCCTAGACTATGAATCAGATTATCGTAATAACAGTTTATAGTACTGGCACACTATAATAGTCGTTTGACACATTACAAAAGTGAGGTGTACTCTCATTTTTTAAATTTGGAATTTCGAGAAACGTATGCTTAGTTGAGTCGTAAAACTATACTTGCCATAAATGACTGCACGTCACTGTTGACAATAATGAACAGTAATTAGCTCAACGTAGCTATGAATATGGTATTTGACTACTTTTTTTAAAATACAATTATGAAAAATTTATGTAACCAAAAACTAATGGATATAGAATTTTCAAATTTGGCGCAATATTAAGTAAGTTATAAAGCTTTGAAATTTGGTGAAAGGGGTCAGGGGGTCCCTGTCAAATAACAGCAATACTAGGCTGTGATGTCATCAAGCGCCGTCGGCCATAACGCTGCCTGCGTGCGAAGGAGATAGCGATATATCCCCGCCACGCTCCCACTTTTGCTCACAGGAATATTTCAAAATTGAATAACTGCTTTATTTTTCAATCGATTTTGATGCTGCTTTCACAGAAGAATTTCGGTTTTCGTATTATTTTCTGTTACATCTAAAATAATGTACAAAATCAAACATAGTAAACTACCCTATTCACGAATTAAAGATAGAATGGATAGAGTTTATCACGAATTAAAGATAGAATGGATAGAGTTTAGTATCAATTTACTAAGAAAACCAGTGTCGCCAAACTCACACATGCATATATTCGCATACTATTATCTCTTCATTATGATTGGCCAAAATCACCAATAAAGATAAAGCGTATAATACAAAATCATTTGCATTAAATTTAACCTTAATGCCATTATATAAACTTCGTATTCTAAAAATTCACATGACTTCATACGACATTATTCCTTCAGTCTGAATTTTGATTTTAATTCGATTTCATACCGCTAGTCCACGCGAGATGGCGTATAATCGCAATGGCGTTCATAAGTACTCAATAGCAGTTGTTTTAGGATAAGTTATTGAATGACACCCAGTACGCTACGCATGCCGGTAATAGTGTTGCACCCATACGTTACCTTTTTGTAAACCTATCGATGGTGTTTGTTTTATAACTAACATTAATAAATGAAATGGACTTATAACAAAATTATATAATATTAATTTGATAAGTACTGGAAAAGTTGTTGGAACTGTCTTGAATACAATTTTAACTCAGTAAATTAAAATTTATTTAAAATTTTAAGTATATATTTTAAATTCCTACTTTATAATTTCAATACTGCAGATATGTATGTTACACATACTATATTAGCTACACAGCTTATATAGCTAGTTTGCAATAAATTATAATGAGTATATATACTTATCATAGTGATTTCACTGCTGGGGTTAAGAGAGTAAGAGTAGACTTCACGTCTAAGCAAAACGTCAACCGGCAAGGCAAGAAAATATCCTTTGACGGACAGCAGAATTATGCCGGCCTGCTAATAGCTTCTGCAGGTTCCGTTTTAAGGACCCAATATTATAAGACTTGGAAACATTCATGCCCGGCAACTGTTCCACAGTTTAATAGCAAAATTACGAACTTCTTAACCCGATTGATATGGGCTGAGATAGAAGAAATCACTAAGCAGTGGTTTTGCAAGCCAGCACTCGTGGTTCCCCTAAGGAAGTGTGAGGATGGCCTAAGGTTAAACTTTTGTCCAGAGCACTCACCAAGACACGGACGATAGAATACACTAAGTGAGGCAATGTCTCGGCGTAACTGCATTGGTTCCAAACTGAATAGTGCTTTGTACTGTTTATGAGTGGTCGTATTGCTTGTTGAGCGACATGCTCGTCTCGTCAAGCAAAAGTTGTTTAATTTTGTACCTGGATCTGACTCGGTAATATTTTACGCTTTTTGGGGGCAACAATTTCTTGTGCTTCGTTTGAAGAAGATACGCCTGCGTTTAAATTTATGATTTCAGGTTTACTTTGGAATCCACCACCCTAAGAAATAACATTAACGATGAGATATCAAGTAATACTCATAATATAATGTCAAGTAACATAGCTGATCAAACATTGTTAACCTATAAAGCAGACAGGCACATTTATATGTAATTAAAAACAATTATTTAAAACTATGTGTTGTCTCAATAAAAAGCTTTTCCCGTTAGAAAAGCCCCTAAAACGCAGTACGACGCATAGAAAAAATATCCATTATATCCCATGGGAGCAAATTACCGGAATAAAAGTAGCCTATATGTGTTAATCCAGAATATTATGATCTGGCTGCGGACGACAACTTAGACACTTTAGCCCGGGGAAACCCGCAGCCGTCCTTAATGCGCCGAAGAAGGCCACCGCAGAGTTTTAGTTGGCATGCCGTGCGTTGTACATAGGTTAGGGACTCGGCCCGGTGGCTCAACGCTGGGTCGTAAGGCACGGTGAACCGAACAAAACCACTCAGTCGCCTCCCTTGAAAGGCTAGGTGATAGTAATAAGTCACTTTCTCCGCGAAAAAAAAAGGGTGTTATGATCTACTCGTGTGCCAAATGTCTGAGTTTACTTCTAAGAAACATACAAACCAAACAAACATCCCGACATACAGAGATCCAAAAATTTCCACAAACATTTGCATTTATGATATTACTAAAATAAGACAAGAAGGAAGATAAGATTAAAAAGGGTATTTTTAAATAATAACCTATAGTTTTTTTTAATAAATATATGTAATAAAATAAAACAATAAAATAAATATTACGGTGTGTGGCTTTCTTATAATTACTTATTGATTGATGAATTAGAATATGTATATGAGCTTCTGCATTCGCTTTAAAATATTGATTTCCCCTTTTTTTACATTACACATCTTCTACAAAATGTTCTGAACATATTACGGAAAATTTGGAAGGAAACCAATTTAACCTTCCCGTAGCATTGATCCAACTTTCCTTAATAAATTGATCTTTTGGAAAACTGAAAATTAACAATCTAGTATTGTTTCATTAATTAATTATTATATCGACCACAGCTATGCATCACAAGCGGATCATGCATCAGATAACTTTTCGTACTTTTCTGCATAATATAACGCTTCAGTGAAAAATTAATAATTATCGATAATATTTTATCGACCACGCATGCACTAATTGAGTAGCGATGACATTATGAATTGGTGACAAATCATTCTAGAACAACTGATTTTCGTTTGCGACAATTAACCATATAGTGAAAAGAATAAGGAACATTTTAAATTGTAATTTTTGTGTCATGTTTGACATAGAAAATCAACATACATTTTTCAACTAAATAGCAATATACCAGAAAATATTACTTACCGATGGTACGAAATACCTCCGTGGGACACATTTTTGGTACGGCTATTATTTTTGCATTCCAGAATAGCATAATAGGGCATTTTAATATTTTTAAATATTTTTTCCAATCATTAAACCTTTGACAATGCGCAATGACGACTGAGACCGTTCAAACAGTGAGTTTGTACTGCATTCTAAACGAGTGTATCAAAGGTTACGCCCACTTTATAGTTCTATCTCTATCTCTGTTCTGTGGAGTTTATCATCAATTTACTAAGAAAACCAGTGTCGCCAAACTCACACATGCATATATTCGCATACTATCATCTCTTCATTATGATTGGCCAAAATCACCAATAAAGATAAAGCGTATAATACAAAATCATTTGCATTAAATTTAACCTTAATGCCATTATATAAACTTCGTATTCTAAAAATTCACATGACTTCATACGGCATTATTCCTTCAGTCTGAATTTTGATTTTAATTCGATTTCATACCGCTAGTCCACGCGAGATGGCGTATAATCGCAATGGCTTTCATAAGAACTCAATGGCAGTTGTTTTAAGATAAGTTATTGAATGACACCCAGTACGCTACGCATGCCGGTAATAGTGTTGCACCCATACGTTACCTTTTTGTAAACCTATCGATGGTGTTTGTTTTATAACTAACATTAAAAAATGTAATGGACTTATAACAAAATTATATAATATTAATTTGATAAGTACTGGAAAAGTTGTTGGAACTGTCTTGAATACAATTTTAACTCAGTAAATTAAAAATTATTTTAAATTTTAAGTATATATTTTAAATTCCTACTTTATAATTTCAATACTGCAGATATGTATGTTACACATACTATATTAGCTACACAGCTTATATAGCTAGTTTGCAATAAATTATAATGAGTATATATACTTATCATAGTGATTTCACTGCTGGGGTTAAGAGAGTAAGAGTAGACTTCACGTCTAAGCAAAACGTCAACCGGCAAGGCAAGAAAATATCCTTTGACGGACAGCAGAATTATGCCGGCCTGCTAATAGCTTCTGCAAGTTCCGTTTTAAGGACCCAATATCATAAGACTTGGAAACATTCGTGCCCGGCAACTGTTCCACAGTTTAATAGCAAAATTACGAACTTCTTAACCCGATTGATATGGGCTGAGATAGAAGAAATCACTAAGCAGTGGAAACCACTGCTTAGTGATTTCTTCTATCTCAGCCAGCAAGCCAGCACGCGTGGTTCCCCTAAGGAAGTGTGAGGATGGCCTAAGGTTAAACTTTTGTCCAGAGCACTCACCAAGACACGGACGATAGAATACACTAAGTGAGGCAATGTCTCGGCGTAACTGCATTGATTCCAAACTGAATAGTGCTTTGTGCTGTTTATGAGTGGTCGTATCGCTTGTTGAGCGACATGCTCGTCTCGTCAAGCAAAAGTTGTTTAATTTTGTACCTGGATCTGACTCGGTAATATTTTACGCTTTTTGGGGGCAACAATTTCTTGTGCTTCGTTTGAAGAAGATACGCCTGCGTTTAAATTTATGATTTTAGGTTTACTTTGGAATCCACCACCCTAAGAAATAACATTAACGATGAGATATCAAGTAATACTCATAATATAATATCAAGTAACATAGCTGATCAAACATTGTTAACCTATAAAGCAGACAGGCACATTTATATGTAATTAAAAACAATTATTTAAAACTATGTGTTGTCTCAATAAAAAGCTTTTCCCGTTAGAAAAGCCCCTAAAACGCAGTACGACGCATAGAAAAAATATCCATTATATCCCATGGGAGCAAATTACCGGAATAAAAGTAGCCTATATGTGTTAATCCAGGGTATTATGATCTGGCTGCGGACGACAACTTAGACACTTTAGCCCGGGGAAACCCGCAGCCGTCCCTAATGCGCCGAAGAAGGCCACCGCAGAGTTTTAGTTGGCATGCCGTGCGTTGTACATAGGTTAAGGACTCGACCCGGTGGCTCAACGCTGGGTCGTAAGGCACGGTGAACCGAACAAAACCACTCAGTCGCCTCCCTTGAAAGGCTAGGTGATAGTAATAAGTCACTTTCTCCGTGAAAAAAAAGGGTATTATGATCTACTCGTGTGCCAAATGTCTGAGTTTACTTCTAAGAAACATACAAACCAAACAAACATCCCGACATACAGAGATCCAAAAATTTCCACAAACATTTGCATTTATGATATTACTAAAATAAGACAAGAAGGAAGATAAGATTAAAAAGGGTATTTTTAAATAATAGCCTATAGTTTTTTTAATAAATTTATGTAGTAAAATAAAACAATAAAATAAATATTATGGTGTGTGGCTTTCTTATAATTACTTATTGATTGATGAATTAGAATATTTATATGAGCTTCTGCATTCACTTTAAAATATTGATTTCCCCTTTTTTTTTACATTACACATCTTCTACAAAATGTTCTGAACATATTACGGAAAATTTGGAAGGAAACCAATTTAACCTTCCCGTAGCATTGATCCAACTTTCCTTAATAAATTGATCTTTTGGAAAACTGAAAATTAACAATCTAGTATTGTTTCATTAATTAATTATTATATCGACCACAGCTATGCATCACAAGCGGATCATGCATCAGATAACTTTTCGTACTTTTCTGCATAATATAACGCTTCAGTGAAAAATTAATAATTATCGATAATATTTTATCGACCACGCATGCACTAATTGAGTAGCGATGACATTATGAATTGGTGACAAATCATTCTAGAACAACTGATTTTCGTTTGCGACAATTAACCATATAGTGAAAAGAATAAGGAACATTTTAAATTGTAATTTTTGTGTCATGTTTGACATAGAAAATCAACATACATTTTTCAACTAAATAGCAATATACCAGAAAATATTACTTACCGATGGTACGAAATACCTCCGTGGGACACATTTTTGGTACGGCTATTATTTTTGCATTCCAGAATAGCATAATAGGGCATTTTAATATTTTTAAATATTTTTTCCAATCATTAAACCTTTGACAATGCGCAATGACGACTGAGACCGTTCAAACAGTGAGTTTGTACTGCATTCTAAACTAGTGTATCAAAGGTTACGCCCACTTTATAGTTCTATCTCTATCTCTGTTCTGTGACCCTATTAATACGAAACTTGGTGACCGGACAAACGTCAAAAAGCAGTCACAGCGTGCCGGTAGTATATGTTCGGTACATAATGAAAATTTGAGTTCGAACAACATGCACGAAAGGTAAACCCCATCGGATCAGGGGGTACAGGGATAAGTTTATCGCCTACCAAACATTGTGTATTAGCCAGCGATGCTCTAAATATTGGGAGCCGATCTTAATCCCGCGCGGTGGGACCAAGCTTCTTAATCCATCACGTAACCGAGAGCCGTCGAGAAATCGTGTTACATCAACGAAAAATGTATTATAGTGGGTGGCGGCCCCCGATCGGACAAACTTTGCTAATACCACCCTCTTATAATGGCAGAGCCTTTTACGAGTAGAATTTATGGGGATCGTCTTGATTTCTTACTATATTTATGGTGAAATGTGTAGCTCGGGCTTAATTAGAAAAATAAACTCGTGCTACTGTTTGTACACAGAAGTTGCAGCTTCAAAGTAATGGTTTGTTTACAAATACAGATGGCGTCTTGCGTTCCACTTGATTTAAAAGGAGGACATAATATATGTAAATGGATTTGGCGTAATGATATGGAATTCATAGATGTCTATAAATGTAGTTAGGTAATTACTTATAATACCGATAGTACCTCGGTGGTGTAGTTGTATTACGGTACGACTGCAATGCTGAGGTCTCAGGTTCGATCCCCAGGTCGGGCAAAGTGATATTGGACTTTTCTATTTAGTACCAGCTCGAAAACTCGAAAATTGGGTGCACTAGTTGCGCCTCTGCCTACCCCTTCGGGCATAAAACGCGTGAGTATGTATACCAATAGTACCAATAGGCTTTAATAACTACTTTAATCAGATAAAAGATAAGTATTATAGCATAGCTATAATTATATCGCAAAACTATATGTGGTTTGAAGCGAGGCCGTTCATTTCGCTAGAGCACTTTCTAACAGCTAAAACAAGGTAATTGCCTGAAAGCTTATTACGTACCAGCATTGTTCGTATTTCAAAGCAATCGATTGTGTGGTGTTACCTGAGTAATTCAGGGCCGCATTGAGGCGGACGTCAAAGTTGCGAAGTCTTACCAAGTCCGGGCCCCAGGTGAGAATGTGCTAGACGCCAACTGGCTAGACGAGTCACGGCTGCCCGCGAGCCAATAATGCTGCATGCTAACGTCAGTTACATACTGATTTGCAAGATGGCCAGCAGGTAGTCTTACAATTATTTAAAAAAAAATCCCTAGAAAAACATTGTTTATGGATTCATTTTATCTGACAAAACAGAACAAGCTAATGCCAAAAAACATTGGCTGTAATTACAATTTACTATAACAATTATTGTTTTTTGAAATTCGAAACCTTGTTCTATATTGTGGCAGACGATTGAAAGTTCTTTTTGCTTGTAGTAAATACTAGACTAAATTTCTACATCAATCTGCGACTCGTAGGTGCATATGCATTTATTTAAATAAAATTTCAGTGTATTTGCTGATGTACATTGCCATGATCGAGTTTGGTTTCTTCTCATCACAATACAGCTATCGTTGTGCTTGATACTATATTTCTAACATAAAATAATTAAAATTTATTACCCAAATACAACACATTTTAAAAGTAAAAAAACAAGCTATGACACACAACAAAGATTCGATAAACTTCTGAGCCGTGTGTCACTGACATATAAGTGAATTCGGCAATGCAGAATAGGTGTACTTGTACAATATAAGTGTAGGAAGCATGTTGTGGCTTTGTACTCGAAACTTTAGGCGATGTGTCGTATCTTATTGCATAATAATATTGCAAAGGTAACTAGCAAACGCTATTGTTGTTTATTCTAATGCAAGAGTTGTTGGACAACTTCTTTGTATAATGAAGGACTTTTATTAAATAAAGAAAAATATTTCACAAGAAATACAATAATATAAATGGAGGACGTCTTTTGCGTCAGTACTAGTTTTTTTAGACCATTAATTATAGTGTTCATTGTGACTACGGTTTTACTTACTTTATTAGTTAAAAATTTTCTCTAACTGGAATAGTTTGTTAATGCTAATTGTTATTTGAACAGAAACTATCGCAACTAAATGATTCAAATTACAATGAGAATTATTTTTACAATCAATAACAAACTTGGTTAAAAATACAAGTCCGTTGAAAATTAATTATCATTCGCAAAACTGGGGCCGGCCTACACGAAATCTTTACGCTTCAATTGAGCCAGTTTATGGTAAAATTAATTACTGGAGTGAGGATCTAATAGTTTCCCAGCGATATTATTATTTCGAGGGGTCTGTACGGACGAAATTGTGTCCGAACAAGAAAATTAGTGAGCGTAAAACAGGGTGTGAATTTTGAAATCAGAGGCTCCAAAACTTGTTCTCGAGCTATTGTGATGGCCCATCGTTTACATGGGACCTATACAATTTGCCTGAACGAGTATAAAGTTCTGCCTTGATGAGACCGAATGTCTAATTATGGTCTTCGTGTATCGAATTATTAGATTGTTCTTAGTTGTTCATTGTGTATTTCAACGGGGACGTGTGATACAAAGTGTGAAATGTTCATTTGTCATTTTTATTGTTACAGTTTAGTTTATGAGAAGGGAAGAGTATGTTGTATGTTGCGGTTTTATTATATTTTGATACTCCATGCAGTTTACTTATTTTTTCTAAATATATTTTAATAATCTTGTGGTAGGTATGAAATTCATCAAAAAGTAATCTAGCTACGGTAACCTCTTGTACATGGAATTATCATTAAAACAGACAGGAGTTAGTGATTTCAGTAAATATTGAGCTATATTACATTAAAATTAATAATCATATAATACTACATAGAAGAATGTTCCTACGTCTAAAGCCATTTCTTGTTAACTTCAAACAAAGAGTCAAACGCATGTATTCTCAGCGGGCGATGCCTGGATATTGCGATATATGGCTGCCAAGGGAGAGGATCTTCAGCGTGCAGCTGAGATTCATCCAAATATCAGATTTATGGCTCGCCTACGTGAATATTAATCAATTCCCAACGTTTTGCGCGCTCATTTTTGCGACATGGGGGAAATGTGATAGATTTCTGAGAAATAGCACGAACATTGATTGTACGATATAATAAAGTGTAAATAAAATGCTTTCTAGATTGTTGTGCAGGTTATTTTGATAAACGCAATAATGTTGAAATGGAAAGAAATAAATGTTGAAACACTAATTTGCCAAGTATGTTTTGATTGCAAAACTATGACTCGAAACAAAGTTTCTAAAATGCCTAGTTTCAAGTCCTTGAAATGTTAGGAAGCCGCACCAGTGTAAAGTATTACCTACCGAAGTAAGCCAGTAAAGTCGGTAGGTTAAGCAATTTATTGTGAAATATGCACACCTCAAGCCCTCGTTGATTTATGTGACGGCTATCCGTTTTTAAATGCTGTTCTGTGCACCCCACGCCTTAGTCATGGGGATAATGGAGGTTCAGGATGATTTTCTTATGTTTAAATTGAGTTACGTATATAACATATTAGAAGATGCGATACGGATTTTGAGGTAATTCAGAAGTCCGGGTTTCTGCAATAGACGCGTCTCTGAAAGTTATTTAGTTATCATATGATATCAAATAATTGTATTAGGCATCAGTTACGTTGAGCTGGATTGTGTGTGCTGTAAAAAAATAGCTTGGCTTTATCAATGAAAAAGCTACTTAGCAGAGACGTATGTATGGATGTAAAGAAAAAAAAGTGTGTGTACACACGTACGAAGTGAAACTTTTTCAATCAATTCATTATTTTCACTGTTCTTATCATAATTATTGTATTAAATTCAAACAGTCAATTTATTATTATTTATTTAAATATATTTGAATATTATTGTCTGCTAAATTCACACTCATATTATGAATTGATGGTTAATTTCAATAATTGATATACATTTACTAATACTTACAATCAAAAGTGAGGTTAACTTAAAAATATTACCAAAATCACAATTACGTGATGATTTTTCAAAACAATATAAAAGTTATCTCACTTTATTTATTTAAATGAATTTCAATAAGTCAATTTATTATATCACTTGTTACCATAAAAATATTTTTTACAAGTAACTCTTCAAATTTAGGAAACACGTATGGCGCCGTGACCATCCAAAGTGACAGAAAATGTGATGATAATTTTGTGACGAGTTTTTGCGATAAGATTTCTCTCTCCCATACGTCCATAAAGAAGATTCACTTTAAAAAAAAAACAACAACTTTAAATTTTGGGCCCGATTTTGACTGTACTTATTGTAACATAACATAATTTTATATTATTTTTTCCGGCAGCTTTTGACCTAGAGACAATAGTTTTGGTGACAAGTAAAAAAACAAAATTATACGCTAATGGAAAAACATTTTCTTTATTTTAAAATACTTATAATTCCAAGTTTTTTTTTAGAAATAAGTAACTGTAAACGGATTTTTTTGACAGTTTGAGTTTCAAAGTTGATGGTGCAGATCGTAAATTTTTATCAAAGGCAGATGTCGGAGTGTGACGAAGGTACGCCGCAAAACGCAGCCTCGCCGCAGCTGGGCCCGTCGCCCTATAATTTTACCATAATTGCGTTCAAATTAAATAATTCAATATCATAACACGATTAAGACGAGACATTACGATTATGGGTTAAATTTACGACTAATCGATCATGGCACGTTATCTACGACGATCTGTAATTAGAATTTAATGCTTTAATGTTAAGGTTTGTAACTGCAGAGCGTTTAACAGTATTTTTTTACAATTTTTAATCTTTTAGCTCTACAGAGAGATCGTAGGTTCTATTAAACAAAAGCGATTTTTTTTTTGGATTTTTCCTTTTCATCTACATAGGAGAAATGGCTTACATTAAACCATAATATTCATGCTAGGTTTTTCACGCAAACCTCGCTTTTTTATCATGCACAGTGATCCCACAGCATCTGATGGTAAGCAGACAGGAGTCCAGATAGAATGTCGACTGACGAGCGATGATTATGCCTCGTCAGTTGACACAAATATGCCGGCCTGTTTGAACCCAATACACAGGATGATTCGAGATCGCGGCACACTTACGTGGGCCACTATGGTGCGGTTTAACACCTGTACGACGCGGTTGTCTTTATCCGGACGGATATATCTTACCACCAGCAAACCTAGCTTGAACCTAATACCTAACAATCCCTCTTAGCCAGTCTCGACCACGGCGGCCAATCTCAAAGATCAGCCCGGTACGCAGGAGATATTATAATGCACAAGTGTGTGCGCAATACACAGGTGCACTCGCTATTCCTTCACTCTCATAGTCCAGTGAGACGGCAATCCGACATGACCGGAGAGAGATCAGGCGCAGGACCAACGGCTTTACGTGCTTTCCGAGGCACGGGGGTATCACACCGCCAACTTCCTAACTCCGAGCTGCGACTGAGTAATTTTTTTAGGATGGAAAAACCCAGTCACAATGTTTTTGGCTCGACCCGGGATTATCGGGATTACCGGGAATACCGAATACCACTCCCTTAAATACATAATTATACATACATATACACTCACACCTTTTATTCCCGAAGAGGTAGGCAGAGGCACAACTTGTGCATCCACATTACGCCATGCATATTCCGTCCCATGATATGATAGAGGGCGAGCCTATCGCCCCCTATCATATCGAGCACAAATTCCAGCCTTCGGGCTGATACAGAGTAGAAAAACCCAATATTGCCCGACGCGGGGATCGAACCCGCGACCTTGACATTGCAGCCGTACTATAATACAACTACGCCACCAAGGCAGTCTCTTCAAGTCATACAGTTAAAATTATGTATTAAGAATATTTAAACATTTTAATATGCACCGCAAGTTAACGCTTGAATTATAGTTTGAAGATCGGCAACTCCTCCGCAAATTTCTACCTTGTTTTAGTTTAAAGCTAGCTTTATGAGATATAGAACGATGATATTTATATATAGCCAGCGTTAAGTGGTTTAATTGTTGCGAAAGAGTTTTCCGGCACGGCACCCGCGGCATCGCTGGCATTCTCCGGCATCCAGGCTGATAGTGAATGTTAAAACTAGAAACTGATTTAAGCGAGCTCTCGCCGCGTAAGTTAATTCCTGCGTTCGCTGTCTTGGCGGTGCTCGCGAATAATGGCCGCCGTAAATCCCGGCAGACAAAACTGCCTCACCTGCACTCATTATATTTACGCCGCAATAATAAAACTTTCCAACTCTGTCTGAATATTGAATTCGTTGCGGCGAGGAGAGGCGGTCGCCTTACTTATTGCCGTCAGTTATGCAATATGCTCGGTAGATTTTAATAAAGGCCCGGCCGACAGGGCATTTCGAAAAGTTTTCGTTTCGCGAAGGCGGTTGCTATTGCGCCGACAATGAGCCTCCACTAAGCCCCGTCGAGTTGAGTTGAAGCGTTTTCGTTTGCCTAATATAGCTGTATGTAAAATTCGTGCTTGCATTCGCATATGACGGCTTTAATCTGAAAACATTTTGGGCACTGTGAACGCGGCCCTATAAACAAAAGAATGCATCCTGTAGAACTTATATTGCGAACATCGACTATCGTATTTTCCTAGTCATTTTTTTGTGAGACTTGTGACTCAAAACATTACAGGAAAAGAAGTAGTCAATAATGAACTTTTTGGATATATGTTAATAAACTGAAATAGATATTTGATCCTATTTTAGACATAATATAAAAATCCACACAGACATCAAAATAATCGGTAGCATCAATAAGACGCTATTTTCTTTCTTAGGAACACTAGCTCACTGCAGTAATATATGTAATAGGTATATTTTTCTATAATCCTACTAATATTATAAAGGCGAAAGTTTGTAAGAATGTATGGATGTTTGGATGTTTGGATGTATGGATGTTTGTTACTCTTTCACGCAAAAACTACTGAACGGATTTCGATGAAATTTGGCACACAGGTAGATCATGTTCTGGGTTAACACATAGGCTACTTTTTATCCCGGGAAAATATAAAGCGGGACTTTTATACCGGGAAAACTCATTCACGCGGGCGGAGCCGCGGGCATTTTTCTATATTTTTTTAATTATAGAGAGTCACAGAAGATGGTCACAGGGCTTGTGACACCACCTCCCTTAATAAAGAATCTAAAATCAAAAAAATCTACAGGTCTCATCACTTATCACATTTCATACTGAACCCGAAAACAGAAATCGTGCTATAGAGTTAATATAATAAAGTACCTAAAAACCTCGACAGCGTAGTTGTATTACGGCACGACTGCAATGTAGTGGGCTCTGGTTCGATACCCGGGTCGTGCAAGGTGATATTGGATTTTTGTACTCAGTATCAGCCCAGAGTCTGAAATTTGTGCCCGATGTGGCGATATGCTCGCCCCCTATCATATCATGGGACGGAATAGGCGCGGCGAAAAGAGGGTGCACTAGTTGCGCATCTTCCTACCCCTGCGGGAGTGTGTGTGTGTGTTATAAATAAAGTACTTCTATTAGCTTGCCAGACAAATGGGATATCGAGCGGTGTCTGTGCATCCCCTTAAATGCAGGTAACAGAATCCATCTTTGAAATGTACTCGCTAAATAAAGCTAATATTATGCTGTAAAGTTTATATTATCTTTTTGAATAACATATACATAAGACCTTATGTGTATTAAACACTTCCTCGGTCTAGTCACTAGTGACAGCGTACATGGGCTAGGAGCCCCAAGTATTATTAAATTAAAGTCGTTCAACTTTTTTAGTCCAAAGTTAGTGCATGGTCTTTGCCTTTATTAATCCCTCTTTCAGCATGGTGGATTAAGGCCTAAACCCTCTCAGTTGTAGAGGAGGTCTGAGAGGGTTTAGGTCTTAGTCCACCAGACTGGCCTAGTGCGGGTTGGCAGACTTCACATACCTTCAAAATTCTTATAGAGAACTTCTCAGGTGTGTAGGTTTCCTTAAGATGTTTTCCTAAACCGTCAAAGCCAGTGATAATTCACACATAACTGTTTTGACAAGTCAGAGGTCCGTTCTCTTGTGTTTTGAACCTGCGGACATTGGTATTGACAGTCCGTTCCACTCCCAAGTAGGCTATCGCCGTTTCTGTTATTAGCTCTCTTTTAAATTTATTATAAACATGTAATTGTGATGCGATTTTCGCATTAATTTAAAAGCTAAAGTAGTTGGCGCGGTAAAAGGATGCAATGACGTGAACACATTATCGAGTAGGTACACCTGCCTGAGGAAATTGCATTAGATGCAACCGCCGCTGCAGCCTCGCTCGCTCTTATAGTGTTATTCACGCACGCCGGTACACGTTACAGACGAACAGTTATTTACACGCTCTTGGTTATGTGAAAACGAATTACTGTGATGTTGTTACGAGTTTTTAGTAGGAATATGTTTGGGGTGCGAAGTCAGGAAACCTCCACGTGGTGCTACCTGGGCAACGGAGCGTCGGTCGAGTTGATCGGCGCAACGGCCAATATCCTGACGAACAGTGGTCTTGGCGGTAGTCGCCGCTTTCTGCGGTGGCTGCCGCATCTCTAGATGGTGGGCCCGTTTATTCGGGCGGCTCCTGGTTCATCCGGGGGTGTCGACGGGCTCGGTGTGCGCTAACACCGCCCCGAGCAGGCAGTGGGGGGGAACCTTCCTCTCCGCTGTCACCGTTGCAGATCGTAATCTAGTATGGAGGTCCGTGGACATGTCTCGCGCTCCTGCTGGACCGAGGGTCTTGGCTTAATCGCCCGGACCACGAGGGAGAATACCTCTATAAAAAGTTACCCCGAATCCCAAGCGGCGGCGCACCGCGAGGGGATGCATGGCCGATGGGTAGTTCGGTCACTAGTGCGACCCCCGCCAGAGTACCGGCCGACCCTCTTGGCGGGTTACGCTAGGCTTACCCAGGTACAGGGGGCACTGCCTGGGTGGACTCTTTATTTCCCCCATACTCGTGGGATTTATCATGAATAGTCTAAATCCAAAAATAACTTTGACGAGGGTGCCTACTCCAGTTCCGGCTGGAGAGGCGGAGATTGGTGGGCGAAAGCCTGCTGAGCGAGTGCGGAGAGTCGGCGCGGGCAAGAAGATGTCCACAGGCGTCGACTCTGAGTCGAGTGGGAGCGTTTCCTCCGTTCGGAGCCGTAGGCTCTGGAGGAAACGCTCAGAGATGAGTAGCAGGTCGTCCCTCGGGAGCGACACTGAGGAGCCGGTCCCGAAGTCGCAAGCGACAACCGGACGCGGCAGGGGAGGACCATCTTTGGTCGACGATTCCGTCGACCAAAGAAAGAGAGGTAAGGCGCGCGATCTCCTGCAGCGCAGGGAAGCCCGCCAAAGGGCGAGGAGAGAGGAGAGCGAGGAGGGAATGGTCCTTCGCTCTGCCGCTAAGCCGAAGGTGCCCGCCGCTGAGGTGGTTGTCGCCGCGGAACCGGCTCCGAGTGCTCGCCCTAAAGGCGAGGCCAAAAAGTGGCGTGACAAGTGCGCCACATTGGAGGAGGCGGTGAAGGAGCTGAAGCGTGAAAACGCTTCTCTCCTTCGCCGTCTGGAGGAGCTGGCAGCAGTGGAGGCCAAGTGGCAGGCCAGAATGGAGTCGGTGCTCCTAGGGCCGGCCCAGAGGCCTCCGCTGGCCCACGAGAGACGGTCCACCCCCGGGGACATACCACTCCCCGTCCAGGGTGGTTTCGTTGGGAGAGCTCCCCAGCCTTCCTCTAAGGGGAAGGGGAGGGGGAAGGGGAAAGGAGCAGTGCAGCCTGCTCCTTTCAAGGCTCCTGCCATCGTGGCCGGGCCCTCCACCTCAGCTGCCGTGGCGGTCGCTGGACCGTCTGGGGTGCCCAAAAAAGGGAGGGGGAAAGTCGCCACCCCCGCTGCCCCCGTCGTCGCGAGGACTGCTCCAAGGGAGCCTCGCCCGCTACCACCAGCCCCAGCGTCCATGGACACTGAATGGACGGTGGTGGTGGGAAAGAAGAAGCGGGGGAAGAACCCCGCCGCAGCGCCCGCAGTTATACCGCAGACGCAACAGAGGAGGCAGAGGCGCAAAGAGCCCAAACTGCGTCAGCCACGCTCGGCGGCCATAGTGCTGTCGCTGACGCCGGCGGCGGTGGCCAAGGGGCTGACCTACGCGAAGGTGCTGACGGACGCTCAGCACCGCGTGGACCTCGCCGGCCTCGGCATTGACAGGCTGAGGCCCAAGGTGGCAGCCACGGGTGCCATGCTCTACGAGGTGCCCGGGGCTGAGTCGGAGCGGAAGGCGGACTCCCTCGCCGCAAGGCTGAGGGAATGCTTTGGCGGGTCGGAGGATGTCCAAATCTCCCGGCCCACCAAGTGCACGGAGCTGCGGCTGTCGGAGTTGGATCCGGCAGCCACTTCCGAGACGGTCGCAGCGGCACTCAGCGTTGCTGGCGAGTGCGCAGTCGACGCTGTCAAGGTCGGACAGATCCGGCCTGACCGCTCCGGCCTGGGTGCAGTTTGGGCCAAGGTGCCAACAAAAGTTAAGTTAATGTTTATTTAGTTGTAAGTTTTATTGTAATTACCACTGGATGTCCTTATAAAATAAAATAAAAATAAAATAAAAATAAAATAAAAGTGGCACAAAAAATAAAGGCGGGCCGCCTGATGGTGGGGTGGACAGTGGCCCGGGTGACGGTGCTAGGGGCGCGCCCTATGCGCTGTTTCCGTTGCCTTGAGCACGGACACACGCAGAGCACCTGCACCGGAGGACCGGACCGCAGCGATCTCTGTTATCGCTGCGGCAAACCGGGCCACAAAGCCCGCGGATACGAGGCCGCGCCGAACTGCGCAGTCTGCGCGGCCGCAGGGAGGCCCGCCAAGCATCCGGTGGGCGGGAAGGCGTGTCCCGCCCCCTCCCGTCGCGATAGGCGCCGCGACGGGATACGAAGTGCTGCTGCCGCTGGGGCCTCGACCCAGCCGCAGTCAGCGAGCCCACCGCAAGGGGCCGCGATGGATGTGGTAGAGATCGCCCAATAATGGAATTAAATTTCCTCCAGGCGAACATCAACCACTGTGCCAGTGCCCAGGACCTGTTGTCCCAAAGCCTGGCGCAGTGGTCGGTGCAAGTGGCCGTGGTCGCTGAGCCGTACTTTGTCCCCCCCCGGGATAACTGGGCTGGGGACCTTGACGGCTTGGTGGCCATCATCAGCCGGGGCGCCGCTGGCTCCCCACCCTTCGAAAAAGTAGCGAAGGACAGGGGATGCGTGGCGGTTCTGTTGGGAGACATTTGGATAGTAGGAGTGTACTTTTCTCCCAACAGACCCCTCGCCGAATTTGAGTCTTTCCTCGTTCGGCTGGGGGCCTTGGTGGAACAAGGCCAACCTCACCCGGCGGTCGTCGCTGGCGACTTCAACGACAAGTCCGTGGCTTGGGGTTCGCCGGCGACGAACGGTCGTGGTCGGGTCCTGGAGGAATGGGCGATCTCTGTCGGCCTGGTCGTCCTGAACAGGGGGTCGGTGGACACGTGCGTGCGGCACAACGGCGGGTCTATTATAGACCTGTCGTTTGCGAGTGCCGCCGTCGCATGCCGTGTCCGGGACTGGAGAGTCCTCGTGGGCGTGGAGACGTTGTCGGACCATCGTTACATCAGGTTCGGCGTCTCCGCGTCCCCGAGTGTCCAGTCCGGTGGTGTACCGAGTGCCCCAAATCAGGACGGCCCGCGGTGGGCGCTTCGTCGCCTCGATGGGGAGGCCCTAGTGCTGGCCGCTCTGGTCATGTCGTGGCTCCCCGTGCCGGACGGGCCGGTACGGGTTGAGCAGGAGGCGGAGTGGTTCGGGGTGGCAATGTCGGATGTCTGCGACGCCGGCATGCCCCGAGCTCTCCGCCGTTCGCCGGTGCGACAGGTGTACTGGTGGTCGGCGGAGCTATCGCAGTTGCGCACGTCGTGCGTTGCTGCGCGCCGCCGATACGCCAGGCATCGTCGTCGCCGGCTCAGAGAGGAGAATCACGCAGACCAGGAGCGGCAGCTCTATGGCCTCTACAAAGAGGCAAAGAGAGCGCTGCGGGTGGCCATCCATGGGGCCAAGGTCGCGGCACGTAAGGCGTTCGTGGGGACTCTCGACAGGGACCCGTGGGGGCGCCCTTACCGTATGGTGATGAAGAAGCTTCGCCCAGCGGCGCCCCCGCTGTCGCAGAGTCTCCGGCCAGAATTACTGGCCAACGTCGTCGCGGCCTTGTTCCCGGCCACCGTGGAGTTCACTCCTCCACCGATGGCGCCACCGGATGTGGCGTCATCGTCGAGCGAGAATCCGGCAAGGGATATCCCGGAGGTTTCGCCCGCTGAAATGCGGGCGGCAGTGCTTCGGCTGCGGAGCAAAAACACGGCCCCAGGGCTCGATGGCATCCCCGGGAAAGCCTGGGTGCTAGCCCTCGAGTACCTGGGCCCGAGGCTCCGCGGCTTATTCACCGCCTGCCTGGAGCAGGGCGTCTTCCCAGTGCGCTGGAAAACCGGGAAGCTCGTCCTGCTGAAGAAGGGGGGACGACCAGCAGAGTCGCCGTCGGCCTACCGGCCCATCGTGTTGCTCGACGAGGTGGCAAAGCTCTTCGAGCGCATCATCCATACCCGCCTCGTCGAGCATCTTGAGAGGGTCGGACCAAATCTGGCCGACGAGCAGTTTGGATTCAGGAGGGGACGTTCCACTGTCCACGCGATTCTGCGGGTGAAGGCACAGGCGGAGGATGCAGTGGCCAGAGGCAGTGTAGTGATTGCTGTATCATTGGATATATCCAATGCTTTCAACTCGCTGCCCTGGCCCTGCATCCACGAGGCACTGCGGTACCACGTGGTGCCGCCCTATCTCCGGCGTCTGGTGCACGCGTACCTGTCTGACAGGCACGTGGTGTATCCGGGCGCCGATGGGTGGCACCGAAGAGCGATGTCGTGCGGTGTTCCACAGGGCTCGGTTTTGGGCCCTCTCCTGTGGAACATCGGGTACGACTGGGTGCTCCGTGGTTCCAATCTCCGGGGCGTCGGCGTGACATGTTACGCCGACGATACGTTAGTCACAGCGACTGCTGGGACCTTCCGAGACGCCGCAACTCTGGCGGCGGCGGGCACCGGCCAAGTAGTTGGAAGAATTCAACGTTTAGGTTTGAAGGTGGCCCTCGAGAAAACCGAGGCCGTGTGTTTTCACGGACCTCGGAGAGGGCCACCGGCCGGTGCCGGCATCGTCGTTGGGGGGGTGCGGATCCCCATCGGCTCTAGCATGAGGTATCTAGGTTTAGTCCTGGATAGCCGATGGCGATTCCGCACCCACTTTAAGGAGTTGAGGACGAAATTGTCCCGGGCAGCGGGCGCTCTTTCCCGCCTGCTGCCCAACCTGGAAGGTCCTGGCTTCCCTTGCTGGAGGCTGTATCACGGAGTCGTGCGGTCCATAGCCCTTTACGGCAGCCCCGTTTGGGCTGACTCCCTGGGCCGCCCCTGCGTCGCCCTTCTGCGCGCCCCGCAGAGAGCTTTAGCGCAGCGGGCGGTCAGGGCGTACCGCACGGTCTCTTTCGAGGCGGCTTGCCTATTGGCCGGATTTCTGCCCTGGGACCTGGACGCCAAATCCCTTGCCGATGTATTCCATTGGCGGGAGGAGGCGTTCAGTCGCGGGGAGCGTCCGGCCCTGAAGGAGGTGGAGGCCAAGAGGGCCGCCTTACGGCGAGCCGCCGTGGAGGAGTGGCGTCTCAGGCTGGAGGCCCCGTCGTGGGGGCACCGGGTCGTAGAGGCAGTGCGTCCTGTCTTTGCCGAATGGCTGGACAGGCGCCACGGAGCGGCAACATACCGCCTGACGCAGGTGCTCACCGGGCATGGCTGCTTCGGTGAGTTCCTGTTTCGGGTGGTAGGTATAGAGGAGTCGGCCGTGTGTCACTATTGTGACAACTGCCCAATGGACACGGCCCAACATACGTTGGAGTGTTGTCCAGCCTGGGATGAGGAGCGCAGCGCTCTCAGAACAGTCGTCGGAGAAGACCTCTCGCTGCCGGCCGTGGTCGCTTCCATGGTCGGCGGCCGAGAGGCCTGGCAGGCGGTGGCCCACTTCTGCGAGGCGGTCCTCTCGCGGAAGGA
This sequence comes from Lapara coniferarum, assembly GCA_949316025.1. Lineage (NCBI taxonomy): Eukaryota > Metazoa > Arthropoda > Insecta > Lepidoptera > Sphingidae > Lapara > Lapara coniferarum. Next base: position 38,690,124 of record OX438919.1, on the reverse strand, counting down.
GAGTGCCGAGAGGGATCGCCAGCGCAGTGGTGATCCCTCCCGCCGCCAGACGAGACGTAGGAGGCGTCGGGTGGACGACTGACCGACGTCTCCCGCCCTGTGGATTGGGGGCGTTTGGAGAATTCCACCACGGTATCCCCTGCCAGTCGTAAAAGGCGACTAATAGGGGCCTCCGGGGGTCACGGGTGGGCGGGACGTGCCGCCCACCCATTAGTCTAGCCAACTTCTGTGACCCCCGTGATGGACATGTCCGAGGCAGCGTGAGACACGCTGCCTCGGACACCAAAAGGCGGACACGGTACGGTGTTTCGGGGGCTTCTGAGCCCCCGCAACAGGAAAAGGACCGCAATAGCGGTACGTGCAGGGGCGGTTGCGGACGACAACTTAGACGTGAGTCGGAGGAAGCCCGCAGCCGTCCCTAATGCGCCGAAGATGGCATTTTATAAAAAAAAAAAAAAAAAAAAAAAAAAAAAAGTAGGAATATGTTTTGGATTATAATTGCTATTGCAACAAGTGTTGAATTTCTTTTGTATATATCTTTATTATCATATTATAAGCTGCATTTAATAGTCCGAGATTTTATTAAAGTAGTTTTTTCGATATGTGTGATATTTGCCAATAATATGTCTTACAATGCGTCTTATGCGTTTTAAAACTTAAACTATTTTACACATGTAAAAAGGTTTCGTAAAAATTCCAAAGGATAAATAAAATGAAGGTGAAAAACCACTAAAGTATTAATCCAGCAGCAAATAAAACGCTCACAAAAAACGCCGGTCGGCCTTATCACAACGCGATAGCCTATTTGCTTAGGGGCGTGTAAGTACACAAGCGCATGGGTGCATCGGATTCCATGACGAGGTAGAGCCTTCAAAAGTTGCACGTTCGACGCCGGGCTGCGGAAGCGACGTCGCTTCCAGGAAATTGAAGTCACCTCAGTGTATTCAGAGTACGAACAATGCTTTGTGAAAGAACATCTAATTTATCTGCCAGTTGTTTTGAGCAATCGCTAGATTTAAATTGAATATCGATTCAATGTATCGGTAACAGAATGTTTGCAATACTGGCTTTGTGATTGCTTTGTCTAGGACGTCCCAGGATTATCTTGTTAATTGTTTCAAACTTATGTTAATAATATGTAGATTGAACGTGAGAGATTTTAGATAACATAATATTATGTCAATGAATTTTGGGATAACCCTGAATATTTCTTAAACATTTTAATTGAGTAATTTAGAATAAAATATATGAGGGACAAAAGAAAGGGGTCAACGCAAATTTCTTCTGAATGAAAATAAAGTTAGTTGTGAGTATTACAACATTATACAACATAAAATGATTAAGCTCCACTGATGCAAAACGTTTTGGAAAATCTTATTTTTATTGAAAATACTGTTAATGAAATATCGGTTCAAAAAGATGATGACTTTATGTTTCTCTTTGTTGAAGAATCTACAAATTATAAAAACTAGTCTTGGATCTGTTCAATGACGATTTTATCGGGCTCCTTGTGGTATTAAAAGTGTACATAAGCCAACTAAAATGAGCGTGTGAAGACAAGCGTAATACATAGTCCATAAGGTGGATCAGGTAGACGAGGCGCCCACCACGCACGCCACCCATTGTAAATATTAGTTCGGGAAACTCATCAATTCCGCGCTCAAACTTAATAAAATACTTGGCGCTTAATTGAAAATGAATACTGCCGGCTCCGATGCGATCGATAAAATATTCCGCAGCCTTAATCCGCGATAATGAAGCGGCCCGCGAAGGGTTGCTTCGAGGGGGCCACTAATAAATGTTGCGTTCTAAATTTAAAATCAAAGTGCGGAATAAATTTTGATTAAGCGATTAGCCGGGCTCGATGTGTTCGCGTTTATTTGACGCTAGTGCGACGCTGGTGTGATCCCAGTTATTGGCTTTTGATATTTATGATAGGACTTGTTTGGAAATATTAATGGTAATAATATAAATGGATGCTGAGGTCTCGGGTTCGATCCCCGGGTCGGGCAAAGTGATATATATTGAGTTTTTCTATTCAGTATCAGCTCGGAGTCTGGAATTTGTGCCTATGGCGATAGGCTCGCCTCTTATCACATCATGGGACGGAATAACGGCGAAAAGTGGGTGCACTAGTTGTGCCTCTGCCTACCCCTTCGGGGATAAAAGGCATGAGCGTGTTGTGTATAATTAAATCAAGTTTAGATGATAAAAATATTGAGAAATTCTTTATTAAGTTTTTACTTTTTGACAGTTATGATTGCTTTAGTCATTATAGAAGAACAGCTGATTTCGTATTTATGATTTCTAGACTATCTCAGTAAAGAACATCACATCTTCCATAGAAAAATACACCGCACTCCACTGCCAACAGAATTAATAACTCAATAGTCGCCGGGAAACGCGATTTTATTTGCATACCCAGTTTAGAATACAGGATCGCAAACATTTCCTGAACGGGATTCCGCATCTAATGCATATGCGGTGCATTTGATAAACGCGATATCCTTTGAAATTCATTATAATTTTATTCATGTCTGGAGCAGCAAGTTTATTAGCTCTCTTCAAGACTATCTGCTTACAATGTAATATGGGTGTTTGGTGGTAAATTCCTTTAGAATATTAATTGGATTACTTTAAGAATTTGAATTTGTCATTGTTTCAAGCTATTTTGTTGGTTGCGATAACAGATCGTTACGTCTGTTTTTTTTAGGAACAGGTTTATAATGAGTCCAATTTTCATATATTTTGCTTATTCTCTAAATAAAAAAAAAATGTTAAATTCAAGTTATGTAATTTTTTTTGTAAATATAGTCAAAATATCTTATTTCAAAAGCTAACGAAATAATTAAATATGAAGTCAAATTGTTGTTTTATTTGACATGCCTAATTATTAATATACTACTTTGATAAATAAGAAAGGACGTAATATGATGAGCAAAAACGCATTATCGCTACCACCACAGGGGGGGGGGGGTGAGTGGAACGGTTATGTTGGTTTCGCACAGTCTTACAGCCCAATGTCGACACTCGGGAGTATAGCATCCGAGTGAGCATTGGACCGCGTCCCTAACACTATGTACACCCTACACCGGCATACCAACCAAAACCCGCGGTGGCCTTCATCGGCGCGTACGGGAGAGCCCCGGGGTATCTTATTGCACGAAGATAGCTGCACGGGAAAGTTACTTGATAATTTTTTTTTTTTTTGTTGACGCGGAGAAAGTGACTTATTACTACCGCCCAGTGTTCAAGGGGAACGACTGAGCGGTTATGTTGGGTTCACCGTGCCTTACGACCCGACGTTGAGCCGCCCGGAGAGATGGAAAACGTCGGGCGACCGCCGGGCCGAGTCCCTATGTACACCGCACGGCATACCAACTAAAACTCCGCGGTGGCCATCTTCGGCGCATTAGGGACGGCTGCGGGCTTCCTCCGACTCACGTTTAAGTTGTCGTCCGCAACCGCCCCTGCGCGTACCGCTGTTGCGGTCCGTCTCCTGTTGTTGCGGGGGCTCAGAAGCCCCCGTACACCGAAGGACGCCCTTGGCGTCAGAGGCAGCGTGAGGCACGCTGCCGTCCATCACGGGGTCACAAAAGTTGGCTAGACTAATAGGTGGACGGCCCCTCCCGCCCACCCGTGACCCCCGGAGGCCCCTATTAGTTGCCTTTTACGACAGGCAGGGGATACCGGGTTCGAATTCTCCAAACGCCCCCAATCAACAGGGTGGGAGACGTCGGTCAGTCGTCCACCCGACGCCTCCTACGTCTCGTCTGGCGGCGGGAGGGATCGCCAGCGCAGTGGTGATCTCTCGGCACTCTCCTTCCGCGAGAGGACCACCTCGCAGAAGTGGGCCACCGCCTGCCAGGCCTCCCGGCCGCCGACCATGGAAGCGACCACGGCCGGCAGGGAGAGGTCTTCTCTGACGACTGCTCTGAGAGCGCTGCGTTCTTCATCCCAGGCTGGACAAAACTCCAACGTGTGTTGGGCCGTGTCCATTGGGCAGTTGTCACAATAGTGACACACGGCCGACTCCTCTATCCCCACCACCCGAAACAGGAACTCACCGAAGCAGCCATGCCCGGTGAGCACCTGCGTCAGGCGGTATGTTGCCGCTCCGTGGCGCCTATCCCGCCGTTCGGCAAAGACAGGACGCACTGCCTCTACGACCCTGTGCCCCCACAACGGGGCCTCCAGCCTGAGACGCCACTCCTCCACGGCGGCTCGCCGTAAGGAGGCCCTCTTGGCCTCCACCTCCTTCAGGTCCGGACGCTCCCCGCGACCGAACGCCTCCTCCCGCCAATGGAAGGCATCGGCAAGGGATTTGGCGTCCAGGTCCCAGGGCAGAAATCCGGCCAATAAGCAAGCCAAGTTACTTGATCATGCATTACCTAATGCTTTGTGATTTACGACTCACCATAAGCGAAGAAAGCAGAGAAACTCTGTCCCTTTCATAGTCGAGCATTATATCTCATGGACTGAACTTTCACTAGTCAGTTAATCATGAATTTTGAGTGTTATTATTTTTGAAAATGGAAACTTAACGTATCAAAGTATTTGTCGTCATCAATTATATTGTTTTTTATTGCATTTAAATGACGACACGAGCATGCCGTACGCCTGATAGTACCTAAGCGATACGACCGCCCATATACAGTATCAACGCCGCACATAACCTCGAATCACAAAGTACTGCGTGGCACTCCTCTGCACTCGTCACCAACATAAGATGTTAAGTCTCATAATGCCTTTGAAAAGGAGATGGGATGACCAGGCGAACCCTTCGTTGGTCATACATGCGCAGCTGGTCATAAACTTTTATTAAAACCTATGTGACTTGCGATCGCTGTCATTACATTCTACGTGTAAAAAGCGACCTTATATTCAGCCCTGCACGTGTGGACTTTTATTGTTAAATGTGTACTATACGTGTCTAGCTCGCCCCCCGTCAGGATTGGCGGAAAAAATTGATTGCGCATTATTGCCATATCGTGTCCATTGGTTAAATAGTCTATAATGCCCAGTAATTACGCTGGCTACAATATCCGTCAAACTGGAACACAACAGTGCTTGCACATCGCTGCTTAGCGGAAGAAATAGACATTATGGTGGTATCTACCCAGGCGGCTCCTCGCATACGAGAGATCTACTATCAGTGATGTTATTATTGATTTTGATCTTATGTTTTCTTTTTACTAATTTTCAAGAAGTCCCGACTCTACTAGTCATTAGATGATGCTTTATTATAATAACGTGTCGAACATCAACCAAATATTCCAATATTGATTTTGTAATGCACTAGAATAAGCCAAGTTAGCTTGCTGTTAACATATTCATACCGGCGATTATGAAACCTAGGTGGGGTCTCGGTGCAAGTAACGAATTCTTAAAGATGCAGATGATATGCAGCTACATACGGCGTAAGGGATAAGCGAATATAATAAGCTTTGTTTTTTAATGATAATGTAAAATATTCTATTACGAAAATCATGTGCTATTTCTACATAAATTATTTAAATTTAGCTAAGTATTTAAAACAAATAGTCAATAAATAGAACTCCATGCAAAATATTTGTAAATATGTAGATACTGTATGCAAATATTATAATCTGTCACCTAACATTGGGCAAGCTTATATTTCGTAAAAATTACTGTTTATCAATTTCTAAATTTATAAAACACTGATTCTTCATTGATTTTCTTTCTTTCTTTCGTTCTATTAATTATGGTTATTTGAAAGGCCAACTATTACTCTTATTTGAGTAAAAATATTTTGAGTGTAGACCTAATAGTTTAGCTTTAATCCCAAAGTTAAGTGGCAAAGTCGACTTTCATAAAAAAATTACAAACATGTAAATAACTTTTAAACTAAGAACTTCGGGCAACATACACGGGGGTTAAATCGATGCACATTGAGGTTCTTTACCGACCGGCTTTAATTAAACACTCTATCGTGGTACACCTTGTATAAGTACCTATACCATAGAAACAAAAAAACACGAATTACGAGTACTTGCTATTAATGAAATCATTAGATTTTTAGAGTTAAAAATATCTGGGTATAGAATTCTTATAGATAGAAAAGTGTATAATCTATCCATCTTTCCCACCCATGTGTCTCGGCGCATTGAAGCCACTGCACCTTGCCTAATAAGTGCCCGCACTCACGTTAATGAGTTTACATCCTCAAGTCGAGTAAGTTTTTAAAAGTGCAAGAGTTCTGACGCCTCGCACCGGCTTGGTGGCAATTAAACTTGTTCCCACTCGCAACCTTTCACTGACTTTGAACTTCGCATTAGGTATTTATGTTAATAATGCAAACTATGTGTTACTCGCGACTTTGTTTGCTAAAGACCTTTTCAGAATAAAAGTGCCTGTGTGTAGTTGGGGTATAAAAAGTCAGAACCTAGATGATAATATCTTATTCCAAAAAGTGATCTTTCTGTGCGCCAAATTTCATCCAAATTTGTTTAGCAGTTTCTGTGTTTATTTTTTAAAAACATCGCAATCTCTTTATACATTTTCACATTGTTAAACTATAATGTTATGTGATCATTTTCAAATTAAAGATTATATATTAAGTATTTTCAATCTGTGATACTACAAGTCACGTGACTGGATAAATAAAGCCGCCATAAATTAAAACTGGTTCAAATAAAACACGCTCCACCACATAAAACTAGCAATAAATTCCGAATAGTTGCAAAACAAAACATTTTTCATTCAACCCGCTTCTTAATCCACTGACACCGGGGAGCTGTAACAACGTTAACCGGTCCATTTCTCAATTTTGGCCTGGTACAAGCGACCCCTTCATTCTTAGATGGACGTACAATGTACCTACAGAGTGCTAACCCTTCAGCCCGCGGCGCTCTGCGAAGTCAGAGACCGTGGCGCGGCGTACCGTTTTAATTTTATTGCTTTTCAAAGAATTTACGGAAAATTTTACTTTTGTATTAACTAGATTTATGACTTTATTGATATTTATTTTGCAGGTATATATACCAACAAAGTCATACATATTCAAAGAAAAAATATTATTAAAAATTATTCCTCGAAAACACAGTCATCTAATTTTGCAATGGTTGTAGAAGTGGTGACTTACAGATTATTATGTTTTGTACACAACATGTCGTAAGTATAATTTTAAGCAAGGCAGCGGTTCAGTTACTTTGCAGTGTAAACACACAATTACCAAGATGAAGTTTAATTTTTTTAAGAAAAACAACAAAATTACACAATATTTATAGCAAAAAATCATCAATCTCAGCTCATGCTGTCTGGCATTGTGGTCGCATCCGGTTCCTCACGGCATTATATTAAATTTTATTATCACCCTGGACTAAGTAATGGGAATATCGTGTAAGGAGCGGTCGTCCGGAGCCCCGGGGCGTCGGCGGGGGGCATCGCCGGGGCGCGGACGAGGGGTGATTAAAATTTCGACTACCGTTGATGACACAACAGTACTGCCGAGTGGAAGGATTAATGCCGGCTTTATGAGTGGATTACATTACTCCATAGTGTCTGAAGTGTAAGTGCCTGAGATTTTATTTGTATGTTAATAGATGGTCCGTGGACAGTGAGTTTGAAGTTTTACTGCTGCAGTCAACAATGACAACAATAATAGTACTACAGATTAAAATAAAAACATTGTGTCACAATTAAAATTAAAATGAATTGTTACTCATAAATTAAAATATAAAAAAACAAGAAAATAGTAATGCTTACAAAAACATGCTAATATAAAGGCAGTAAGAGCGCAACTATAGAAAAAGTGGTCCATATTTCGAAATAAGGCAAAAAGACAGCAAAGTTTCGACTATAAAAACGGCTAAGAGCCTCTAAAGTAGAAGATAAAGCTGCAAACAAACGTATTAGTCGTTCAGACGGACGCACAAACTTCGCTCGTAAGCCATAAACGTGACGGAATTGTTTATCAATTGCCCGCTACTATGTTAGATAAATGTTTACGATAATCTGTGGATTGTGAAGTTTTTAGTCTATTTTTATGTTCAAGATTGGCAACGTGACTGCATAATGCGGATATGCAGGAGTGGGTCTTAATTATTTTCAGAGCTACGTAGCTTTACGGCATTTCCTACTTCAATGAGAATCAAACATTCACTATTGAGCACAACTAATAAGTACAAGTATATTGTACGTTAAAGAATCTTAAACGCTTTACCATAAAAAATATACCACTCTCAAAAATTTACATTAATTATCCTTAAATAAAATATCACCAACCCGCGTTAATTATTCTTAAATAAATCACAAAATTCGGTTGATCTCTCAAGTGTGAAAGTTTATTTAAGAACGGCAATATTTTTCCAAACCCCCAGCGGGATCACTTCGTTATATTTATTAAAACATCGCTCGAGATTACAAAGAACACGATATTTTTTACACCGTAAGATGTGAAAACCAATTAAGGAGATAAAAAGAGAATCCAGCGAGGTGCCTGCATTAATTTCTTTTTTGCGGGGATTATTTTAAAATTGCATTATATTCTTGTTAAGACGTCGGGCGCCCAGTTAATGATAGAACTACCCCTTCCTTTTTAATTGCCTGAGGCTATTGCGAAATGATTCATTTAAAGGTGCTCGCGCTCTAAAGATAAAACTTTGCAAAGTTAAAAATCCAACGCATTTACTGAATATGCACGGTAGTCATTGTAGATAATTCTGTTAATCTACATTTATAGTAATGAATAACGCCGAAGAGATTGTTTTTATTTGGACGGGAATCTTAAGAATGACTGCCTCGGTGGCGTAGTTGTATTACGGTACGATTCTGCAATGCTGAGGTCTCTGTTTCGAGCCTCGGGTCGGGCAAAGTGATATTGGATTTTTCTATTCAGTAGCAGCACGGAGTCTGGAATTTATGCCCGATATGGCGATAGGCTTGGCCACTATCACATCATGCGACGGAATACACACGGCGAAAAGTGGGTGCATTAGTTGCGTCTCTGCCTACCCCTTCGGGGATAAAAGGCGTGAGTGTGTGTGTGTGTGTATCTTAAGAATGATTGTTCCGAATTTGAAAATATTTTTAGCACAAGGAAGCTGCACTGCCCTGGCTGCTTAGGCGATTTTTTGCCCAGACATTTTGGGCCTTACTTATAAACTCTGCCATAGTAATATAACGATCTATATTGTTTTCCTGGTAAATGTTACTCACTGAAGCAAGAGAAAACACTGAATAACTATTACAGATGTATCTATGTACAGTACAGTACAGTCAGCCACATAAGTCGTTAAAAATTCAAAACATCAACTCGCCTATACACTTTTTTTCTTATATTTTTTTTCTCTTTGCACTAATAAAATAAAAGAGATTTATTTTACTTCAGAAAAAGGTTTCATTTAACATTAACGCGTATGGGCGATTCGAAAGTTTGAATTTGTTTCTATTTTTATGATTGACTGTACAATGATTATCAATACTAATATTATATAGAGAAATCATTAGATTTTTGTTTGTATGCTTGTTTGTTTGTAATGGATATACTCAAATACTACTGGATCGATTTTCAAAATTCTTACACCAATATACAGCCAAATTATCAGCGATGAACACAGGCCACATTTAATCTCGGGAAAATATAAAGCGGGACTTTTATCCCGGGAAACCTTTATCACGCTGGCGGAGCCGTGGGCAAGAGTTAGTAATTAATAAGGCGGTTATAATATTTTATATTTGTAATTTACATTAAACCTTTCTGTCAAATGTATTCACGTATGTCTAATAACTTACTTTATACTCAAACAATATCGACAAAATACCAAGCGTTCCTATCGTGATTTACAAAACATCGCTTCTAAGAATCCAATTGGAAATGAAGAAATAATTCCCGAACGAATAAATTGTGCGTCGATATCAATGCGGTATCAGCGTACATAATACTGACACGGACCGCTCAATTCGGGGGCCAAGTTCTAAAGTGTTTGCTAGAAGTGGTTGCGATTATCACTAACGCAGTTAATATTAAAACACGCGAAAACGTACCTCAAATATACTACACCAAGGAAATTCTCACCGCAAAGTTACGTTCGCCACGTCTGTAACACTACCAAGTTACGTTTACGTCCGACGACGCCTTAAGTGGTCCGCGCAGGGTTATAAAAAAACTTGTCTATGGTTGTTTTAACATGGGCGGGTTTTATTAGTCATCGATGGTGGTGCGATAGTCGGTGCCAGGCGCGGGCGGCGCGCACGCATGCTGTCAACACGGCTTAATGAACGGCTTACACAACGCGCGTGATGCCAAATGTCGCTACGGTTCCGTAATTTTATTGTAATTTGTGCGTATTTATCATGTGAAGAGAATTATGGCTATATTACGATATTGAAATGTTAAAGTTATCGTTGACACGCGAAATAGTTTTGTGTATAATTATGTTATTAGTCAAGTGATTGAAATCATTCAAGAACTTCTTTCATAACACAATTATTAAATTTCTAGAACTGCAAATAAAAAAATAGGAAATAAATCTAAATACAACTAACAATCAATAATAAAAGCTGTATATACCAAAACTAAATAAAATAAATTAAAAACATATATCACCACAAAGAAATAAACGGTTACCGAGGTACCTCGTTACGCGATAGAAATCACGTGAAACAAAAATTAAGTTTCGCGGCGAGGCTGCACGAAGAATGCTAATTACAGTCAGTATTTATGCAACTGCTACCGTGCGCTTGTTTCGTGACACGGCTTTTACAGCGACAAAATAAATTGTACCCCACTTGTGTTCCCGTTACGGTTGCTGCAATAGACGCTGTTGAACAAACGTCAATGTAAAATGGTTGTAAATTTACTGGTGGTAGGACTCTCATATGTTAGAGTCCTTCTGGGTGGGTACCACCGCAATGTCTATTTCTACCGCCAAGAAGCAGTGTGCATGCACTATTATGTTTCGGTTTGAAAGACATTGTAGCCAGTGTAACTACAGGACATAATGAGACTTTACATCTTATGTCTCAGGATGACGAGCACAGTGGAATGTCACAGAGAACTTTGTAACTCAAGGTGCTGGATGGTGTTTCTGCTGTTTACTGGTGGTCGTATACCATCAGGAGAATGGCATGCTCGTCTCGTCATTCGATGACATAAAAAAAAACAATGCCCTACCTTAATAATCAACAAATAACAAACAAAGGACTGTAAAGCGGATTATGACGGAAAATAAATATGGATTCACGGATTGAATTTTGATACACCCTGTATATCACCCAAACAAACCAGAACATGACCAAAACAGATTAACTAACATTTTTTCTTCCGCCCTACCTGTTACCAGAGCTGCCTTACCTTAACTTCAAGTCTAGCTACGATCCTGTCCCTGCATATAATTATACTACTGAGTTTTGTAGAGGAGTCATTGAGGTTGACGTGTGAATGGTATTCGTTTTTTATTACACTGTTCCTATTAGACTGACTGTTCTTCCAACTACTTATACTACATCACAGTTTTGTCAAATCGTGTTATAAAATTGTAATGAGTATATTTCGAAAATATGTCCGGGCTTAAACCGTTGTCAGTAACGAGAGTGTTGCAACATTATTGGGTTTGTTCAGTAGCACGTGACAATACTGCAGTGGCGCGGATTTCATACTTGATATACTGTGATTAGCTTCATGGAACGATATATTCTAAGTTTTACAATATTTCTTGATTTATTGAAGAACTGTATTATTTTGAAGTAGACGTAGTAAAATAGAACAAGGTTTTCGTAAACTTTTAAAAAATATAATAAATTAATTGTAAGATGCTATCTTCGTATTATTCAAAGTTGAATAATTTAATTTTTCCTTGTTTATATACTTCGTCTCACATGCTTATCTTTCCGCCGCTTCTGAATTCATTAGGCCAAAGGCTGTGTATGTTATATGAGTTGTGAATCGCTATGGTTTGATTCTAGATAAAAAACAAAAAAAAAATATTTTTAAATAGCACGTGATTTATAAGCACTAGTAATTGTGCACGATTTGGTAGAATTCACCTCTATTACATCATTGGGCGGATATGACCTCAACGAAGTGTTTAAACTAGACGCCTGCCTAACCCTTCCGGGACAAGCGTGAGCTTATGTTATGTAAATTCAACACGAGCGACACAAAGCGACAGTAATTTTATAACTGGACAAAGCGGACATCGTAAAGCTTTTAGCTCGAAATCCCTTAACAAAATAGAATCTGCCACAAGAAGCGAGGTGGAGCGTGGAGCTGAACGGAAGCCGGTGCGTTTGGTGCACCGGAAGCGCTGCCGATCGCCACATCCGGCCCGCGCCGTACATGGCGATTCGGATTTTTTTAAAGCTGATATTTATTTTAAGAATGCAGGCTGTGGTTTGCGTTTTTTGTGGTCGTGAGTCAATGTGGAGAGGTGGTGTTTGGAGAAAGTTGGGATGAAATTTTTTTATTTATTAAGAGTTATAAATTTCATCGTGAATGCTAGGTTTTGCAAAGAGGCACTATTGGGAACTGAAATATAATTGCAAATAAACATAATAGTAATTCACATGTTTATCATATGTAGTACTGAATGCATAAGCTTGTACATATCTAGTTCTTCATTTGATTAAATACTTGATTTTCTTGTTTTTACCTTAGCAAACTTATCATCAGATGTACTTACATATACCGTGTCAAAAATCAAACTATTTGACAAACAAACAAAAATGACTATGTCCCCATAATGTTTTGCATGCTGACATCTTGATAGCGGCTAATTATGTATAATGCGAACAGATAAGATCGGAACTATGCAGACGAGCGTGTCCGAGCAGCAGCGCCGCGCCAGGCACCGCCGCGCCGCCCCTCGCGTTAATTGATTTCGAAGATACAGACGGAATGTCACTACATATCCATTAAGTAACGGGATTTAAGCAAAAAAAAAATAAGTCAACTTGTAAAGATTATTAGAGCAAAAAATTGCTTAAGTACTTTTAAGAAAGACGATTTTTTTACCTACGTAATGCAGGCATAATGGCAGTGGGTACGAAGCCATCGCTCTCATAGAAATCAGCAATGCAATAAAATTATAGATTTATTTACTAAAACTAATAATACTCAGTAACTGCAGTGGGACAATTTGTGGACCATTCTGATTGAAATGGGTGTACCTTGTCACTTAGTAGGACTAATTCAACAGCTTTACGCCACCAATCGCTGTTCAGTAAAAATCGGGACAAAGTTTTCTCAGACTTTCAAAACCAAAAAGGGAGTACGCCAGGCATGTATTCTGTCGCCAGCTCTTTTCAACATATATGGGGAATATATAATGAGACGAACCCTAGAAGACTGGGACAGGGGATTTCATGTCGGTGGAAAACGTATATCCAATCTCCGTTACGCCGATGACACTATCTTGTTGACTACCTCGAAGGACGACATGCTGAAGCTGTTTCAGAGGCTTGAGAGAGAGAGTGAGAATATCGGACTCTCAGTCAACAGGGCAAAAACGAAGATCATGGTCATTGATCGAGCGGGGAATTTGTCAGATACGGGAAATATAATTCCCGGTATCCAGACGGTTGACCACTACATCTATCTTGGGTCCCAAATTTGCAATGATGGTAGTTGTGTTCCCGAAATAAAAAGAAGAATCGGCATGGCCAAGGACGCTATGGTTCGACTTAGAAACATATGGCGGAAAAGGGGAATTACTATTAAGACCAAAATGCGCCTCATCAGAGCATTAATATTCCCTATTTTCCTTTACGGTGTCGAAACGTGGTCAATCCTAGCTCGAGAAAGAGAGAGGATCGATGCGTTCGAAATGTGGTGCTGGAGGCGAATGCTGAGGATACCGTGGACCGCCAAACGCACAAACGAGTCGATTCTCTCACAGCTTAAAGTGACGACACGTTTATCCACCATATGTCACCAACGCATCCTTGCATACTTCGGACACGTTATACGGAAAGGCGACGAGAATCTGGAGAGACTTATCATCGTTGGCAACACCGAAGGCAAACGTTCTCGAGGCCGAGCACCAACCCGATGGACAGACCAGATTAAGGACTCGTCTGCCACCGAGTTCCATAAATTAGTCGAAGATGCGGTGAACAGAAACCGGTGGAGACAAATAATCCGCTCCAAATGTGGTACATCCAATGATGACCACGATCCTCAGTCATGAGGGACCGACTACAGAGAGAGAGAATAATACTCAGACTGATATTTGTTAGCTCTAATGAACATGACCCAAAACACATTTCTGCGAAGCACGTAAAATACAATGAATCTTGAATATGCCGAAGCGTTAATTACGAACCCAGTTTCCACTAGCCTCCCTGGCAACGTCCTGCTTTCAAAAAATTATATTTTCAAACTTATTTTCCATGTTTCATCACCGAGCCGTTAAGGAAAAAGACGTAATAAAACATTACTTTCCCAACATAATTTCTAAAACAATCAAAACGCAGCGCATTAAATCACAAGAGGCAATTCTTTCGTGGGGCTTTGGAAATCCATAACAACGTTTATATTACCACCCTCTAGAACAATCTATGTAATGAGTGCGCATAAAATAATGCCCTTGTAATTTACGACTTGAACAGCACTGGTAGCCCGGACCTCTCGTAATTTCATATCTATATCTATTTGATTATGAGAGGGAATTTAGAACGGGCAAGATTAAAGGGAAATTGATGTTAAAACCAGTGGCTAACTTGTTTTTTGGAATTATCGCTTGCGGTGCACATATTTAAAAGGGAATGCAGATCTAATATGATATACTAGGTTTTTCGAAATCAATATATTTATGAGACTAAAGTTTTTTTCGTTTATAAATTATGAACGTTCTAGAGGTAAAAATTCCTGGATTCAAAAGTGCAAGCCGTTACCTAAACAAAACACCATAACTAAAATTCAATTTTCGAATACAGAACAAAATATAAATTAAAATTTGAACGGGCCCGATGTAATTTGACAATAAAACGCAGCTGAGCCGCGCCCCAATCAGATGGCGATCTTGATAAACGAGCACCGTGAGACTGCATTCTTGCCTCCTTCGAATGACTTCGCTGCATGCACCAAAACACGAATTCCTAGTTTTGTAGTGAGGCTCATTTTGTTTGATTGCTTCGAATTGGATTTTGATTTTTAATTTGGAATACATTTTTTTTCTTTATTTTTATGTGGCCAGTTTAATGTGCATGTCATTTAGGTATATTCATTTAAATTAATTTTAAATTGTCTTTTTGTAACATAAAACAAATTAACCCTCAAGTATAAAATATGTAAAAAAAATGCAAGTATTGGAATTAATATTACAATAATCTAACGATACTGAATAATTTATTTCATAAGTGCCAATTAGCATCACAATGCATTTGAGTTTGTGGGAATTTCAAATATTAGACAATAAAATTAAAGTCCTTAGTTGTGTCGCGAATGTAAAGACACGTGACTCGCAAAATTGGAGTTTTCATTATAACAACTTGGACACACATAGGAAAATGTAAGATTACAATATTTCACCTTAGTAAAACCAAGTTTTTTAGATAACTGGGAACAAAGAAAGCATTCCGATATTATTAAAATTATAGAAAATATTAATAGAAAGAATATTAAAAAAGAAATTATATTAGCAAAAACTACCATTGAACATGGGACTAATCGTGTTGGTACATTATTAAAATTTAAACGCAATTACAATTAACTGTTAATATATTGGCAACAATGTGATTGTAGTTTTTCTTATTTTTGTATGGTATCTCTCTTTTTCTCTGTATTGGCATTATGTCGTTGTATTAATCAAATTAGTTATCTCCGAATATTGTTTTGTTTTCACTGCAATTCAACAAATCGAAGTGTAATCAATGAATTTCAAGAGTCTGTTTCACAGTTATATTTTTTTCACAGTTATAATAGTAAACAGCTAATGTAGATAGTACTCATTTTGAATAGATTTTAGTATAACTTTTGTATTTCGTCAATAATAGCATTTATCAGCAAGCGGTGAAATCGCGCCTAAGGACGGTATTAATCAATCAATCTCAAGTTTGATTTACAGCTCAAGTAGACATTATTCAATACATTATGTCCACTTGAGATGTAACTCAAACTTGAGATTGATTTATTAATACCGCCCTAAGTGCCGATCTCAGATAATTATAATTCTGAGGTGCCCATGACACATTCTGTGACACACAAAAGTTACGCGATGAATGATGTAGTCATGACTCATGACTGCTTCGGTGGCGTAGTTGTATTATGGTATGACTGCAATGCTGAGGTCTCGGGTTCGATTCCCGGGTCGGGCAAAGTGTTATTGAGTTTTTCTATTCAATATCAGCACGGAGTTTGAAATTTGTGCCCGATATGGCGATAGGCTCGCCCCCTATCACATCATGGGACGGAATAATGGCGAAAAGTGGGTGCACTAGTTGCGCCTCTACCTACCCCTTCGGGGATAAAAGCCGTGAGTGTATGTGTGTGTGTGACTCATGACAGACTACTGAGAGTCAGAGCAGGTCGATGACATAAAAATAGTGGGAGTGACCTATGTGAGTTTGGCCCACCACGAAGTAGAATGCCACAATCGGGAGGCCAGTTCTGTAGTGGGCGGAAAAAGGAGTAAAGAATGAATGTTCTTCATATTTTTATTTCTAAGTTGGTAAAGTTCGGTAGACTTTGCAGCGAAAGATAAAATTTGTAGAAAATATATATTCACAGTGCACTCGTTGTACGTGCGATGTGAAAAAAATATATTTTTGATCTTTTAAGATCTCTGTAAATCGCTTACATTAAGTTGCTTTTATGTTTCATTGAGGTCTCGTATAAATTCATTTTAATGAAATTATCATATGATAAAGATTAATTAATGCCCTAGAAACATGTAAAATAAATTATTTACTTCAAAATCATTGAATAATTATTAAAATCGGTATTTTCTATACCATACATGCGGAATGTCGAAAATTCAAAAAAGATATACTTTAGGTAAAGCGTTACGCGCTTATTAGAAATGTGATCATACTTTCCATTTTGTTGCGAAAATTTTACGTACGGAATTTTACTAGCCAGGTGCATACCATTTAGCATAAAGGCAATGTAGTGCCCTGTCGCTATCTACGTAATGATGACAGCACATAAAAAATACACGGCAATGACAGAATAGAAATAATTACTTCGTATCCCGGGCAAGGCAGCCGTATCGCACCGCACGAGAGCAACACAGAAATATATATCTGACCTGCTTATTACAATACACTTATTCGTGAAAGCGAGAGAGACAGCCGAGCGGTGCCTAAATAAAACATAACGACTGAGAACACGAGCCATATTGCCTCGGTGGAAAAGTTTTAAAAAGTTTTCTTTGCGGACCCATTACAAGTACGATGTTTTTGTGTGTGTGCGTTGGTTCGATACAAACGGTCGATGGTCTTGCGATGTGTCAGGAGTCAGGCGAATGTAAAGTGCTCACTTTAATGTAGCTGCGATATTATTTTATAATTTTGAAAATAACTTCAAGGACAAGTTCGTGATTTGAGTTGCTAAACAAGGCAATGAACCCATAAAATAGATCCTTTATTTCTATCACTTTCTTGGGAACAAATGTTTATAATCATTTCAAGCATTTCTTTTTATAGCATAATATTTTTTATTTTTTATTTATAATGCGCTACGAAACTCGACAATACAGTGTAAAGATATCAACGCTGACATAAAATTAGTTTTCTCGTCTATAAAATCTATTGTTTTATGTTCTGTTTAAGAAAACACTGTCGTCAATCAAAGCACACATCAAAGCAAAGGTTTCCTCTGTTTTAATCCATTGAAACGTGTGACCTCCAGCGCAGTGGTGTGGGTGACACGGGTCGCGCACACACCCACGCCCGCGTACACAACGAAAGTAGGTTTATTTCCATGAAAAAGTTTTGAAAATCGATGGCTTTAGCTCCTACGCTCGGAAACTTTTCCGTCATATAACCATAAATACAGCGGCATGTTGTGCTCCCTGCGATGTCAGATACGGCCACTGGAAATTCCTTGTAATATTTTGTAATTCACGTCTCTCGTTACGAGCGGTTTTTGTAAATGTAATTTAGGTTCATGATGTGCTATCATGAGAGTAAATATCGCAAAATGAAGTGAGTTCGTCGTACAGTTAGTTACAAAATGTTTGTTTTTATTGTATTTTTCTTTGAATTTATGATGTCATGAAACTTTTGTATTTTAATTTTTAGTTTAATGTCGAACAAGGGTCATAAATTGAAACAGTATATTGAACTAAAAGGAATATTACTTCTCGCAAAACTGCCTGAGTTCATTTTCAGCTGTTGAACAATATACAGCGTCCACATTAGGATTGTTCAAGAGTTATTTATGCACAAAATTTAAACAATTTCAGTATGTTATTATGAAAACAAAGGAATTAAACTATGTAGAGTACAGTGCAGGTATAATAAAGAAAGAAAGAAAAATGTTTATTGTCACATCTGGTGCATGGAATACATAACGCATGATTGTAATTATTTATTAGTGCAGACTTACACGCCTGCGATGTGACAATAGGTGACCAGCTAATCATAATGCTGTGTTGCGACGTGGGTCACAACGCAGCGCTGATTTTCAGTGGCGACCTAAAGTGACAACGGAAGCAACGGAAGCCAACCGTAGCCTAGACATACTTATACACAAAGATAAAATAACAAAATTGAGCTCGGTTAAAATATTATAAGCGTATATACCCACAATTTTATGTGCTTATTGGTAGGTAATATTACATGAATGTATGAAGGTATGAAGTATAATATAATCAGTGCAAATTAGTTGCAAATTGGGATACCATACGAATTTTTTCATAATATGATTTTACATACATACATATACACTCACGCCTGTTATCCCCGAAGGGGTAGGCAGAGGCGCAACTAGTGCACCCACTTTTCGCCATTATTCCGTCCCATGATGTGATAGGGGGCGAGCCTATCGCCATATCGGGCACAAATTCCAGACTCCGAGCTGATACTGAATAGAAAAACTCAATATCACTTTGCCCGACCCGGGGATCGAGCCCGAGACCTCAGCTTTGCAGTCGTACTCTAATACAACTACGCCACCGAGGCAGTCATTATGATTATATTCAAACTATATTCGTTTTGTGAGTTTTATTTGCGGATTCTTTAAGAAAATTATCATTTTGATATGATTTTTAGTTTTTTTTTTTACTTAACCTATCTAACATAAAGAGGGATACATATCGCTGCTACTCTCATTTTCAGATAACAAAATAAACCAACTTCAAACCAAAAAATAATTCAACTTTATATTCGCTTAGTATATACGTACATTTGAAGTCGATGCCTAATTTATATTGCCAGCTAAGCTAAGGAAATACAAGATCAAATATACGAAAACATTGTTCAATTTAAATTAGGCACCGACCTACGTGTATACTAAGCGAATATGAAGTTGAAGTATTTTTTGGTTTGAAGTTGGTTTATTTATTGTTAAAAAAAAATATTTATTGCTTTTTTGTTAGTTACTTATAGAATAGTGTAATCAATACATCATAGATATACGATTACAGCATTCGCGAGTCATCTGCTGTTAGTTATTGAAGAGTTCCATTGTGTATCTCCGAAGACCTTCATCAGATCTTCATAAATTATATACTAAAACCTTCCCTGAAAACTATACATTTGAACATCGAAAACGACATCCAAAATCGGATCAGTAGTTTTTGAAAAACTCGCGGCCATACAAATTTACATACATACATATGGATCGAATACAGAACCTCCTTTTTTAAGTCGGTTAAAAATATCAAAAGTTTGGAGAAAAATAAATATCAATAAAAAGTAATTTTAATTTTTCACGGCCTAATGCCACTGATATACTCTAAGAAAATTCATCTCAGCGGGAACATCCTACTTTCAGCCAGAAATACACTCACGAATACACAATATTCGCACTAAACTACAAAATTATTATAAAATCAGGAAAGTCAAACCACAACGGATTTTTGGTGAAAATATTCGTTACTGCCTCGGTGGCGTAGTTGTATTACAGTACGACTGCAAAGCTGAGGTCTCGGGTTCGATCCCCGGGTCGGGCAAAGTGATATTGAGTTTTTCTATTCAGACGGAATAATGGCGAAAAGTGGGTGCACTAGTTGCGCCTCTGCCTACCCCTTCGGGGATAACAGGCGTGAGTGTATATGTATATGTATGTATATTATAATAATAATAATAATAATAATAATAATAATAATAATAATAATAATAATAATAAAAACATTTATTGCACACAATTCACAATAAACTTACATAAAAAAAAGGAACATAACACATGACAACAATAAAAAAATAAAAAACAATAGTAGCAACGTTGAGTGCATTGTTCCGAATGTAGTGGTTTGTATGTGTGCAAATGGATCTATTCAGTGAATAGCCGCGGGCTAGCCGCGACGCACTGATCTTCCATAGACCAGTCAGACGGTGAGAGCGCACGGACGTATAGATTAAATAATAATTTAATTTATTAAATAAATGATAAATAAATATTATAATAAATATCCGACCAATCTAAAACAATGTAAATTAATGTTATATGAATACAATATTAACGCATAAAGATTGCCAAAGGGAAGAAAAAGGAACTATGTATTGGTGAGCATAATTCACTGCGCCGCATGCCAGCCACAACGCAATATGCCGCTATGTTATAAGTCTGCAGACAATGAGGTAAGTCTTTACTATGGGGTATTCTTTTGCGTACTGAGTAAATTGTTTTTATATTTTGATTTGAAAAGTGTAATTGTTTGCAGACTACGCAGAGGCGGCAGCAAAACGTTCCAACATCGGGATGCTGCGAACTTGAAATTGCCCCGGAATGCGACGCAGCGGGCACGCGGCACAACCAGCGCCCAGCTGGATGCACGCGTGCGATGCTCGGTGCGCACGTCTTGCTGCCAGCACAGCTTGTCGGCGAGATACGGAGGAGTATGATATTTTACCAGATTGAACATTAAGCAAGCCATGTGGAGATCTTGACGAAATTTCATTTTAAGCATGTTAGCGTTATTCAAGAAAGGCGTTACGTGTGTGCGCGGCGGTATTTCAAAACAAAATCGGGCGCATGCGTTTTGAACTCGTTGGATGAGTTTTTGTGTGCGAAGTAATAGCCTAGGAGCATATACTATATCCATATAATTAAATTTGGACAAAACAAGTGATTCAGTTAGTTTTATACGCATCTGAGTGCTTAACGATTCTCTAATTTGATACAATACTTTTAGCCTGTAAAAGCAATTACTCGCAACATTTATTACGTGAGAATCAAAATGAAGTTGCTCGTCCATAATCAAACCTAAATTTCTAACCTCATGAACCCTCTCTAGCGGAATACCCTTTATGTGCAAGTGCACTCCTTGACCGTTAATTTTAGTGACAATCTTTTTTGTACCAAGTATCATGTACTTAGATTTATTGCCATTTAACATTAATGAATTAGCTTCCGCCCAATTAGATATCCTATTTAAGTCACTATTGATATTACCTACTGCGGTTGGCATATCATTTGGGTGGCATTCAGTATATATTTGGATGTCGTCCGCGTATATATGGAATTTACATTTTTGGATATGTGAAGTAACATCCGCACTATATATCACAAATAGCAAGGGCCCAAGAATGGACCCTTGCGGGACGCCCCGAGATACTTTTTTTGGCTGCGAGCATGATTCCTCGCCGTATTCGCCTAAAAGTTCCACATGTTGCTTCCGGTACTTAAAATAGCTGTCAAACCATCTAATAGCAGAATAATCGAACCCATAGAAATGAAGTTTAGATAACAGTAAAGGAATATTTATGCAGTCGAAAGCCCTAGAAAAGTCTAAAAGGGCTAACAAGGTTCCCTTCCCGTCATTGATGTTTGTCAATATGTCATCAACTACGTGTGCAAGTGCAGTCGTTGTGCTATGCCCTTTTCTGAATCCCGATTGCAGCCTAGGTAATATCTCGTGGTCCTGTAAATATTTACGCAGTTGGCTGGCGACGATTTTTTCTAAAACTTTCGAAATGCAAGGCAAAATACTAATGGGGCGCAATTCGTGTAAATTCGTTGCTGAAGAAGTTTTTGGGATGGGTCTTACAATAGCCGATTGCCATAATTGTGGATAAGTATCTGCTTCAATTGAGTGGTTAACAACAGACGTTATTACAGATAATGTTCTATGCAGAGTTAGCTTCACCATATCCAGGGATATGCCATCCACCCCAACGGCGTTAGACGACAGTGACTTTATTGCCTTAAGCACATCCATCTCACCTACCTGTTGAAGAGAGAAAACAGAGTCTGTATATGAGTGAAACTCAAAATATGTCAGTTGACTTATAGAAGTTTGAACCCCGCCTGGAACAGAAAGAAAGTGATTGTTTATTGCATCAGGGTCGTTAAAAATATGTACGGGCAGCTCGGGCTTTTCTTTAATGCGCACATTTTGTTTAATATGTCGCCAAAGAATCCGAGAGTTTGTAAATTTTTTTTTTTTTTTTTTTTTTTTTTTTTTTGTTTACATAGTGGTCGAAATAGGCCCTTTTTTCTCTGACCAAAGCGTCTTCAACCACTTTTTTTAAATCTTTGTAAAACGCTTTGTGTCCTTCCTGACCACTGTGCTTAGCCCGTTACTCATGGATGATTTTTCGTAAGTATTATCAGATTTAAAAACGTCAATGTAATTTAATTTATTAACGCATTGTCATAATGACTGTATATGTTCATTTGTCACGGGTAATGTCATGAAGGCTACTCAAAACGACCTTCGCAATACTTATACATACGTCTGTGGCAGATACCACACTCATCACGTTCAATCAACCAGTGACCTCCGCCACAAAGGCGGCCATTAACGTCGAACAAAATAAAACATTAACATCCATTAATCTCCAGTTGCATAGACGTTGCGGCATGGCGCCATCTTGAAAATATCGCTTTGATATATTATTGTTTGTAAATGTAACCCTCCCAATTTAATTGTGGCGTATCTTCCAGGATGGCTTATTAAACGGCCGGTTAATATTTCCTTATTGGGCTGTAATTAATTTTGTTAGTCAGGTGCTAGCTGGAGGCGGTTGAGCGGGTTTTGTAAATGGCTATTATCTACCGAATTATTTTGTCGTGGCCAATTTGTTTGAAACCTTTGACGGCCGATGAACATCCTTAATTAAGTCGATCGACGTGGATTATTCTGATTTTGTTTGGTGGATAGGCAAAATAGATTAGACTGAATATTCAACATTATCGTACTCAAAGTATTAAACCATTAATATTTTAAAAGACAACATCGAAGTACGTGTTAATAAATTGTATATTTATAACACGAACTTACAAATAAAGTTTCCTATAGTTGAGTACTTCACAAATAACACACTAGTTGGTAGAGCTAGACAATAACATCGAAGAATAATGTGTAATCATAGTGTTTATGGACAACATAGGAAATGTTAATAATAATATTAAGCCGTAAAAGTATTAAAGTGCAGAAATAATTAGCATAATTCCGCAATCAAATTTAATCATCCTACTAATCCTACTAATATTATAAAGGCGAAAGTTTGTAAGAATGTATGGATGTTTGGATGTATGGATGTATGGATGTAAGGATGTTTGTTCCTCTTTCACGCAAAAACTACTGAACGGATTTCGATGAAATTTGGCACACTGGTAGACCATGTCCTGGATTAACACAGGCTACTTTTTATCCCGACTGCCTGACTGATTTTTTTTTGACTGCCTCGGTGGCGTAGTTGTATTATAGTACGACTGCAAAGCTGAGGTCTCGGGTTCGATCCCCGGGTCGGGCAAAGTGATATTGAGTTTTTCTATTCAGTATCAGTCCGGAGTCTGGAATTTGTGCCCGATATGGCGATAGGCTCGCCCCCTATCACATCATGGGACGGAATGTCGGCGAAAAGTGGGTGCACTAGTTGCGCCTCTGCCTACCCTTTCGGGGATAACAGGCGTGAGTGTATATGTATGTATGTATGTACTTTTTATCCCGGGAAAATATAAACCGGGACTTTTATCCCGGAAAAACTTTTTAATGC
Organism: Lapara coniferarum; assembly: GCA_949316025.1. Taxonomy (NCBI): domain Eukaryota; kingdom Metazoa; phylum Arthropoda; class Insecta; order Lepidoptera; family Sphingidae; genus Lapara; species Lapara coniferarum. The sequence continues at coordinate 38,666,055 of OX438919.1, read as the reverse complement.
GGGTGGAGCCGCGGGCAAAAGCTAGTAAATAATAATATGTTGAATGAAAAATAACATAGATTCTAAAAAAAGTCACTAAACGTATAATCATAGCCTATCGAGCCTTGACCACGTAGTATTATTAAATCATATATTTTTTTAAGCTCGACGGCAAATATTTGGTTACCATACAAATAATTATACGACGTGACATAAAAAATTAAGCTTGTGACTTATCTTTTCCAACTTAGGCAATCTCAAAAATATTTTCAATAACGAAACATCAAATTTTTAAAACATTAATTTATAGTGACCTCCATCGCAAATCAACACATTATCAGCAAGACAGTGCCGTGGTCAGTGGTAAACTAGGCAAGGTCAAATTAGAGCCATGACCTTCCGACTGCAACCCTCTGCCTGTTGGAGCAAGTAGTTTGCGAACAACTGCCATAACTCCGTAGGTACTCTGAAACTGGGTGACGGTCTAAACGGCTCGGCCGTTGACTCCGAGAAAAAGTTCCCTTTAAATATCCACAACTTTAGTTTAGCAACTCAAATTTAGTTTGGCAACAAACAGAGCAACAACAAGTCGCAACAAATCCCGTTGGAAAGTTGCGCGCGAGTCGCTTTCAAGTTCAGCGGGGTTAGCGTTCCCGGTTCCACCGTCGACGTCATCGCCACTTATGCAGCGTCATTGTCAATTTCCATTTTTTGGTTCTTTGCATGTACTATGATGATACGAATCGTCTAAATTATACTTGGGCCCGATTTTATGTGTACTGTTATTGTAAAGGTACTAAAAATATGTCATAGTACAATTTAATTTGAATCGTAAAGAAATCAATTATGAATTTTATTTTATACTAGATTTCACCCGCGGCTCCGCCCGCGTGAAAAAGTTTTTCCGGGATAAAAGTCCCGCTTTTTATTTTCCCGGGATAAAAAGTAACCTATGTGTTAATCCAGGACATGATCTATGCGTGTGCCAAATCGAAATCTGTTCAGTAGTTTTGCGTGGAAGAGTAACAAACATCCATACATCCTTACAAACTTTCGCGTTTAAAATATTAGTAGGATCATATAATTACTAATGAATGTTAATTAATTCAACAGTCGTAAAAGTATAATGCAGTGTGTGTCTGTAACTAAGAACATTTATTGGCAGATACTCAAAGGTGTGTAAGCATAATTCACCAGTATAATGTACTAAATCAGTAGGTATTTATCCTACCAGTTCTTTTATTTCCAAGTCCACCTACGACGTATTGACTACGTCAGGCCGTAGCTCCGTAGCGCTACGAGCTACGTCGTAGGCGGTGCCAAATGCTGGCCGTTGGTTGCTTCGCCGGGGTGTGGGGCAGAGTGTATCGATTGCCCTCACTTTGCCCTCAGCATGACCTAACTTATTTCATGACCCCAAATTAACGATTATGCTTTTTCAAATACAAAATGCATTATTTTTATTAAAAAATATTTTGTGGTTAGTAGTAGTCGTAAAACAAGGCAAAATAGGTGTAAATTCTGTATACGAACGTTTATTATTGCTATAAAAATATGTTATTGTAAAATAAAAAATTGGTCTCGCCCAATAAAACGGAATAAAAGCATCATTTCAATTACGTAAACCGGGCATAGCTGGAAAAATTGGCGACACCCCCGCGTTGGATAGAAAGTCCCGTGCAGGACTGTCACGTCAGCTCTGCGGCGAGCGTGACGCGCATGCGTTATCCCCCTCTCCCACCTCCCCCAGCCCGCAACACGGAAAACTTTTCCCCGACATAGCTATAAGCGGTGCTCACCCGTCGGCAACACTTTTTGCCCCCACCAGGGAGTGGGTGGCAAAAGTTTTGCCAGCCCGGCTCGGTACTCCGTACACATCGCTCTTCCACTTTTTCCTGTATATTGAAATGGAGGTGCGGAGAAAAGAGTAGAATTTAGAAGCTGTCGTACAAATTTTAATGAGGAGAGTGAGAAGGTGAATTGTGTACCGTGTAACGAACAGCGGACTAAAGGAACGCGAATGTTACAATGTGCTGAACATAATTTGGATTTTACGTTCGATAAAATACACGTTTCGTCAACACTAAAGTATAAAGGTCTTAAAAAGTACTTGTCGCATCGTCCTAGGAATAATTTGAAGTCAGAATACTTATCTGGCTTTGTCATTTTAAAATTGTGACTCAACTCACAAATGTAAACCATTCTAATACAATTTAAGATGTAAGATGGTTAATTTACGGTAAGAAGGATTTGTATTATCACGGTGTACCACGGTGCACCACGGGTGTACCACGGTGCATTATAGATGACCAGTGGTCAGAGGTGACCACCCAGAACGATAATCACAATTAGCTGAGGCGGCACTTCATCACGTCATTCGACAAGGAGCTGCGGTGAATGATTAATAACTCGAATCGCGTTCTGTGTGCCTTTCGACCGAGAGTAACAAACTTATGAATAATACCGCATAAGTTTAGCACGACTTAAGGCGAATCGATTTTCATAAGCCTCCGTCACACTATCTTCCGCGTTTAATTGCATGGGTTATTCAAACACCGCCGTCAGCGTTGGAATATTTGAGGTCTGTTAAGGGTACATTCATCACCGGGATAGTTAGTGCAGTGACCCTACGTTATCTTGCACGAACAGTGACGCGGCCCTTCGGTGACTGATGACTAGTCTTAATTAAATTTTATGAAGTCCAACTAAAAAGTTTCCACTATAATGATCCTAATTCGCTTCACGTTCAGTTAACTAAAGCGACTATACAATTCTAATGTAGTTGCGTATTCTGTCCACCTGAAAACAGCCGACCAACTCCGACGTCGGTCGCATCCAAAATTCAGGATATAAAGACAAGCGGCACGTCCACATGTCGGACAAATGTAGTCAGTTTGTGATGTGTGCGAATCAAAGACTACGATTTGGATTCAGTTCCGGAATTAGAACGGGATATTACGGCGGTAGGCAGCGGTTTCGGCCTTAAATAAACAACCTCTATGTGAGGCCATGTTTGTTCTGTGTTTTGTGTACGAAATTTTAATGGACCCGCTATAAACTCAACGGCTAGTTTGATATAAATGGACTGCAACTACAAGGGATTATGTAGGCGAATTAAATGTAGTATTTTATTACAGGATGGATAAGTTAATTTTATAACAAACAGAATATGCAAATAAATTGTTTTTCAAAAATTATTAGCGTGACGCAGTACTTTCTTATTTATCTAGTCATAGTGCTATGAAATCAATGAATTTTTAATTCTAAGGCTCATAATAATATTTCTTTAACTGTATAGTGAATTAATAAAAAATAAACCGACTTCAAAACCACTGCAAATCAAAAAAATAATTAAAATTTGTATTCGCTTAGTATATACGTATATTTGGAGTCGATGCCTAATTTAAATTGCCAGCTAAGCTAAGGAAATACACAAACAAATATACGAAAACATTGTTCAATTTAAATTAGGCACCGACTCCAAATATGCGTATATACTAAGCGAATAAAAATTTTAATTATTTTTTGATTTGTAGTGGTTTTGAAGTTGGTTTATTTTTGTTAAAAAGTTTTTTATTTGTTGCTTTTTTGTTAGTTAATTATGGAATGGTGTGGTGTAAACAATACATCATAGATATACGATTGCAGCATTCGCGAGTCATCTGCTGTTAGTTATTGAAGAGTTCCATTGTGTATCTCCGAAGATCTTCATAAATTATATAGTAAAACCTTCCCTGAAAAATATACATTTCAATATCGAAAACCACATCCAAATCGGATCAATAGTTTTTGAGAAACACGCGGCTATACAAATTTACATACATACATACGGATCGAATACAGAACCTCCTTTTTGAAGTCGGTTAATGAAGTCGGTTAAAAAAGGAGCTTTCTTGTCGGGTAGTAACAGCTGCACTCGCCCTAGCAGTAGCGACAGTGTCATAATATTAAACTACAATAGACTGGATGACACTGCCGTGAACTCTTCATCTTCATTGTAACTTTATAATGCATCCCAATTACACTGGTTAAAAATTTAGTAGACTGACATTTTTTTCCTCAATAGAATGCAAAAAAATAACATGCCAATATCATAAAATCCATTGGCAATTTCATATGAAAGTTAAAAAGTTACTGTAACTGTAAATTCGAAAAATGGTATACCATTCGGAAACTTTCCTTTTAGCCGTTCACAGTCAAAAACCATTTGTTATAGATAGAAAGCGACGTGGCACTAAAATTATTTCAATCGAGGTTTCCGATCCAATTTTATTCTAATTAAAATTTTACTGAGTTTTGGTTAACATTTTTTATGTGGCATCAAGCAGCGTCTATCCGAGTTAGTGCAGTCCCGTATACTATTTTTTTCGGACATATCACACGGCGAAATAATGACTCCATAGAGCATCTGGTAGTTCAGGGCAGACTGGAAGGAAATAGACCTCGCAGTAGGTCACCAATGGGGTGGATCGATCAAATTAAATCAGCAGTAGGAGGCCCTGTAAACGAATGTACCCGATTGTCGTCTAACAGAGACAGATGGAGATATCGTGCGGCGAGCTGCATCATCGTTTGGACACAAATCATCGTGACCACGAGCGTTCTGTCAAGAGCGAAGCGACGAAGAAGAAGAATTACGTTTTGAATTTCTTTTATTTAAAAATTATTTCAACTTTTATATTTTATACTCAGCTATATAATTAGTATTTGTAGTTCTAATGACATAGAAAGATAATTTCACAGATAAGGCGATTATCATCACCACAAATACACTAGCTAATCACCAATACATCAACAAAACAAAAATCTAGTCTATAATAAATAAAACCGTGGAACACCAGTGTACAAAGAATAAAACAAAAGAATGTCGCGACATTTAACCCAAGACGTGCCGATAACTCAGCAGCGCCGGTGGCCACTCGCACAGATTTATTGAAGCAATTGACAAAGTGGCAAATGGACCATTAGAAATTAGGAGCGAGCGAGAACGTTCCACGGAAAAATGTACTGCAATATTTCCCCTTTGTAGGCAAAATTGTTGGCAATAAATAATATCCGCCGTGTACTGTTGCTGCGAAGTTAATTTTTAAAGTATGGTTTTTCTTTTCAAGTTAAATGAAAGTGAGTATCGGGTGAGGATGAAAGGTATAAGATGTATGAAGATAATATTTTTTTATGGGAATGTATTATTTATTTCGTGACGGAACTTCCATTATTATAATCATAACTTATGATATTGTTTTAGTTCAATTAATTCTTTTTTTCAGATAAAGTAAACATTTCCCAAAGCGGAAACAAAATTTTTGACAGTTCTCATTCCAGCCATAGCGAAATTACTTAAGAAAACAGATGATGAACATGAATCATGAACCTATAATAAAGAAAGATTTAATGAACGTTATACTATCTAATGCAGTCGATACCAACCAAACAATAGAACTCCGAGCATTGGAAATACAAAGGTATTCGACAATTGCCATACATTAACAATAATTAGTTACCAATGGATTCAAATACAAAACTAATTGATAGACATATAGACAATCGAACACAATAAACGTATAACAAAACAGGGGTTCCGAATCATCGTTTACACTCGATAGCTTACGACATGTTTATTGTCATTGTGTAATAAAAATGCGTCTAATGACTCGGTAAACTCGCTCGATCCGATTCGAAATTGTCTCACTATTTCATATACGGGTCAATAAAATTTTATGTACAGTTAAAGTTTGTTAAACGTTCTGTGTCCCGCGACGAAATTAGGTTCAATTCACGGATGTTAGATAAGATAATATTTTTCTACCTCCAATTCGTACAATTCTATTAAGGGAATAGTTTGAGAATTGTTTATACAAATATATGTACGTATTTGGTTGTAAGGTATCTATATTATATAATTTAAAAAATACTGAGGCATTATTATTGCAAAATAAATAATTGTTCCCTAGTTTTATTTTGTAATTTTATTTCAAATAAATTAATGATTAGATTATTTTGATCGATTCTTCGTACATATTTCGAGCGAATCAAACATTATAATTATAATTGGAAACTCGATCACGCGGAAAATGTTTATTATGGCTGACTGAGATTTATAATGTTTAATATCGGTAATATCTAAAGTTTTATTATTTATCTAGTATTGTGAAAAAGCTATTATATTTACAATCCAATTTCGTCATCCAGAATCTCGACCGAAACACATCATGTGTCTCGCTTAACATACACATAAACCTCAAAATACCACAATAAGATAAGCGCGAATAAAGGAGCAAGTTGGCTAGCACATCCACGGTTGTTCAGTGTAAAAAGATTATCTCGTAAGAGAGGCGAGTAAACAGATTATAAAAAGACGTTTTGCGCGGTCCCGCGCGACCCTTCAGGGTACGTATGAGTATTCGTATTATCTTTTGTGCTCAACAGTATGAGTTTCTTACTTACGTTCTTACATTTTTATCGTGGTATAAAGTTACGCATGGACAAGTTGAAAGAACATATTGTGTTCTCAAGTAATTTATAGAATAATAATCGTAATAATAATGAAACCGTAATTCTTAATGGATTACGGTTTCATTGTTTGAAAAAAATATTCGGAAGATTTTTGAAATTAATTATTATTTTGGAGACCGTTATTGTTATATTTTTTAAATATTTAAACATGCCATTATGAAGTAATTCTTGAGATTCAGAAAGATTTTTTAAGCGTCATTTGCTACAGCAAAGAATCCTACTAATCCTACTAATATTATAAAGGCGAAAGTTTGGAAGAATGTATGGATGTTTGTTCCTTTTTCACGCAAAAACCACTGAACGGATTTCGATGAAATTTAGCACACGGGTAGATCATGTCCTGGATTAACACATAGGCTACTATTTATCCCGGGAAAACATAAAGCGGGACATTTATCCCTGAAAAATGTATTTAACGCGGGCGGAGCCGCGGGCAAAAGCTAGTATCAAATATTAGTATTGTTTGTAGAGTCACACATACGTTTAATACTATAATAAATGTTTATAATTACAAAGAGTTTTTCATTTCATAGAACTATGACTGTACCAGTAATTTAAATCACTTCTTGAACCAAATCAAATCGTTTATTCATTAAAGGACCCTTAGAACTTTACATACATACATATACACTCACGCCTGTTATCCCCGAAGGGGTAGGCAGAGGCGCAACTAGTGCACCCACTTATCGCCGTTGTTCCGTCCCATGATGTGATAGGGGGCGAGCCTATCGCCATATCGGGCACAAATTCCAGACTCCGAGCTGATACTGAATAGAAAAACTCAATATCACTTTGCCCGACCCGGGGATCGAACCCGAGACCTCAGTTTTGCAGTCGTATTGTAATACAACTACGCCACCGAGGCAGTCTTTATTCCTATTTTTAATGAAATCATTCTACCACTGGCTTTTCTACTTTATCCTGGTTAATCTCTTTCAATTGAGATATTTTCTAACCGAGATTCGAATCAGTCAGTTAACATACAATCTCTGGCCAAACTGTACTTCACATCCACTATGTATTTATTAGTTGGTTCCCATGGAACACAGTTTTCCCCTTTTAAACCTTCTTTTTGTATCCACTATCTACGTTGAGTTCCCGCGGGTGCAATGCGTCGGTGTCCCGTTGTACAGCGTCCCCGGTCTCCCCCTCCCCCGCCCGCGCCGCACCGCAGCCCCCGCGCGCTCGTGCGTGTCGATAAAAAATAATTGCTTCCGTCACCCTGAATTACAATACAAATAGGTACATTTTCTTCGAATAACTCCGTTCGATTGCAGGGGATTATTCTGTTTGTCAGGCAAAACTGTACCTGAGTTATTGGTTATAATAAAACTGGAGTTGGTAATAGGTGCTTTCTTGTTTTGTGCAAGTAGTTTTTCTTATTTTTCAAACTTCGAATTTCTGTTCGACATTTTTGGACTGACTAGGTTAGACATAGAGACACATTTAGACACAACGTATAGAAGAGCTACAATAAATCGGGCACTAAATTAACTACATGAATGGTTCCGATCACATGAAGGAATAGCATTATCCCACAGAAAGTACAAACAACCGATGTGAGTCTATTTAATGACTTTCCCATGAAAGTCCACTTACTCATCATAATCCTTAGCCACAGTACGTCCACTGCTGAACATAGGCCTCCCCTAAAGATTTCCAGACGGACCTGTCAAAAGCAGCCAGCGTCCAGGATGTTCCTGCGACCTTTATCAAGTCGTCTGTCCGTTTACTAAACTCATCAAATTAAATATTTCTAGAATTCATTTTTATAGGATACTAGCTTTTGCCCGCGGCTCCGCCCGCATTAAAAAGTTTTTCCGGGATAAAAGTCCCGGTTTATATTTTCCCGGGATAAAAAATAGCCTATGTGCTAATCCAGGACATGATCTACCCGTATGCCAAATTTCATTGAAATCCGCTCAGTAGTTTTTGCGTGAAAGAGGAACAAATATCCTTACATCCATACATCCAAACATCCATACATTCATACAAACTTTCGCCTTTATAATATTCGTAGGATTCCTAGCGAATAGGGAATCTTAAAGTGACTCAGTTAATCTGTTCATTGCTGATTAGCTTCAAATGCGGTTATCGACTGCACCGGCGACGAAATGCATCGGAATTCGACTGGAAACTGGTTTTGTATTTATGTAGACTAGTTTTGCAATGTCCATTGTCTACTTGGTACGTACTTGTTTTATCTTGGTATGCTTGCTATCTGTGGACCTATTCGACACAGTCAAAACAAATAATCTGCCTGTTTTATTTTGTTGATAAGTATTTATTGATTTCAGTCTGAAAACAGTTGAAAGTCTCGCTAATACAAGATGATTTAATCCATCTGGTAAAAGTCTATAGTTTATGATGCTTGCCGGTTTGGAAGACGTCAATGTGTCGATTGCACCGCACTCTTACGTAGAGGTTTATAGCACGAAATAAAGGTTTACAATTATTATTAATATGCAATTTGCAAGCAATTGTAGCCTTTATATTATCTCTTAAATGGTGTAAAATCCAATTCTAAATTCAGCATATCTATTATATTGATTAGGTTGGAAACATTTCTTACCCTCTCAAATTACTCTTTAAAATTATTGTCACAATAACAGTGTAATCAAACTGAAAGCCCGGTAATCGTTCAGAGTTTGCAACAAATAAGGCGAGTGCACACGTGAGGGGTTCCATTCAACAAGTCAAGCAAGCATTGTGCTCGAAGGTGTGATCAATCATAATCACAGCCTCTTTCACCTCGACTAATGGCGCACGAAATGGTGGAATGCGTTTAAAACCAGCGAGGGAGCCGCATTTGGAGGTAACCGTTCGGAAATGGGCACAAAGCGCCAGTCGGCTGATCCATCATGTGTCCGAACGCGAGCACTTGATACGGCTTTTTGAACGTAGCGTTTTATTTTTGCGTGTGTGAAAGCGGGTTTAGGAATGTAATGTTGGTTAATAAAATGTAAAAAGACGGTTTTTGCGTTAGTTAACTTCACATTCGTGTAAAGTGTAGAGGGAAACTGGAAACTGTTCAACTTTAATAAGTATCGTGGTATTTAAATAATGTTTTCCAATGAACCATAAGATTTCTGACAAGCAATCAAAAACGATTTCAAATATGACAATATTGTCTTTGCAGAATGGTTGGTATGCCATGACTTGTCACTGCTCAGTTTAATAAAACAAACTTTAAAAAGAATATTACATATTCCTTATTTAAAAGCTATGTCTTTTAAGCATATTAATACCAATCTAAAAGTATTTTTAATTTATCCCCAAGTCGCATACGCCGCAAATCAAACGCACCGTCGAACCATTGTTCGCTCTTTGTTATTTTAATTTTTTCCCCACACAAGAATGTCTTTGAGTCTTCAAATGACGCGTGTAATATCAAGGTTTTCAGCGTTTGATGTGCAAAGATTACAGACATTAGGGTATTTGTCGGGATGAGTATTTTTCACTGGGAATAAAAGGGAGTGGATGAAAGCGTCGATATGCGTATCCCTTTTTGCGGTGTACTGTGTTTGTACGGCGTTTTGATGTGGCTCATACTATGTTGGTATTGTTTTGTTTAATCAAGTGTCTATTGGTTCGGTTATACAAGTCTATATTTTTTATGGTTCTTTTGCTACTTATTTTTTAATGATGTTATATCAAGGATTAAACATTATTAAAAGCTACTGACGACATATTCATTATCGTGAGTAATTAAATGAACAAAATATTAAACAAAAATAATTTACTCTCTAATTTCCAAAAACTTTTCTTTTTAAAATGACGTTTAACGCAAATCTTATTTGTTTTCTCATAAGTCATCACTTCAAATAATGTAATATAAATAAAACTTGCCACATTAAATAGCACAAACATATTATTCCAGATGAAACAATATTCCAAACACATTACGTCCAAGACACAGGCGCTGTCCCCACCAATCCGGCGGACGCTAAGCAGAAAATTCCACGCTGGCGAAGTTTTGATTGTCCGAGGCAGCTGGCATTCTTGTCGACACATTCCACGAATCACTGAGGAGCGCGTTTTATTGTGTTCATATCGCAACTTTATATGGCAACTCATCGGCAACTGTCATTTGCGTTGGCCAATGATAGCGGTTTATAGAGCTTGTGTTCGATTTTTGAAATTCTGAGAAAAATAATTATATATCTGTGTATAGTGTGGTAATGTCATCTCCGTCTTTAAATAGGTTTTACCGTTCCGATAACAAAACATTAAGCAAATACATAAAATGTGAATCTATTTTGTAATAATTCCCGAGCGAATGTGATATATACTTTACGGAAAAGGCCTATTAGGCTGACATTTTATGGTAATAAATACTTATAAATCTTAATGACACGTGGTTTGACGTCATGTTGTAGGTTCGTATAAATATTAACTACAAAATATGTACTATATCCGCACGTACAAATATGTAAATAATAGTAGGAACTACATGCCGTCTAAACAAGGGTCAGACTACCCAATAACACGTCCTATTAGCAAAACAAAAGCATTAAATGCAACATCCGACCCTCGCCCATTTTTATCCCTTTAACTAATTGTAATTTCATTGATAACACAGTTTACAGTTTGACCGGTCCATTAGAGCGGAACAAGGTGCCGTCCGCTCGGGGCTTTCGGTGTATTTATAACCTTTACTATAGTTGTGGCAATAATTTCATTAGTGGGGCACAACTACCGCCGGACAAGACAAATGGTCGCCATTAGGAGGCCTAACGACTGCCCTTGTCAGCCCCCCAAACTTTTAACGACGAGAATCAAAGTAAATACGTAGCGTTATCTTGCTGATTTGGCGTAATCATAATTTTAGGTACGCAAGGGTTAGTCGATAGCAGGTAGTGTAACTGGTCTAATTAATGCACGGCCTCTTTCATCTACGGGGGAATTGGTAATCCGAAAAATGATACGATCAGTACAGTGGACACTGGACATGTCAGGTGTGCCAATTATGCTAAATTGGATCTCCGAAAAGCTAATAAGGATTGTTATCATTCAATTAGAGCATTGTGTTAAATATTAGGAATATTTTTATGCTATTTCAATTTAAATGTTCTTGTTTGTATATTCATGTAAATTTAAGTTTACTAGTGTATATAGACATTATTGCTTTATTAGTTATGCCCACAACTTCGTCTACGTGGATTTAGATCTATCTGAGTATGATAAGTTTAAAAGTAAATTTCAAATACATTAAAATGACTGTAATATTTTTTCTGATGATTTTATTGAAACAGAGCATATTTTAAGTTCTTCATCTATGTATATACAGCCCCCAATTATACACTGTCCACCCGTAAAATCTATGTACATAAAATCTAAGTTATTCCGGAGATGTGCGCTAACAAACCACCAGAAAAACAGCAAACTGAAAAGAGTTCTATAAATTGCTCATTTCTGTTCTATTACTATTTTTATCACCCCCTTTCTTTCAGTGTACAGACACATTGGGTTCTGATGTTATATTATATTGTAGATAAAACTCCCTCAAACTAATGCAACACCATCAAATCTCAAACAACAAATTCTTAGTAAAATATTATAGATTTTTTTTTACACACAGAACTGTTCCAACCATATTGAGTTAATTTTATTTAGCGCACACATCATCCTAACTTCTCATACACGGAACCCACATTTATCCAACCGCGTTCCCGGGAGACGCGGCAAGGAAATCAGTCGGTACTGTACTCGTGCCTTATTGTGTCCAGCCCCGGTCATTAAGGGCCATTCGTGGCGAGTAACTTCTTCTGGCAGACCCTAATGTGTCCGGTGTATTTAAGGACAGTAGTTAGGAACGATATTTTTGTAATTTTACGGTCTACAGATAGAATTAAATAATAAATTGTGTAAACATACATTTTACAACGTTCATAATACGCTTGTGATATCTTATAGTAAAATATGAAAGTTAACAAATTACTGAAGATTAGATTAAAAGTATTCATTTAAAAACTCGGTGAAAATCATACAAACATTGAATTTACTAACATGATAAAATTTTGCGCCACAAAAATGCATGTTTATCGGGTTTTTATTCCAGGAACATATCTATGCAAGACAATAGCAACACTAGTTATTACCGTATTAACCACAGTACTCGCAGGGTAATATCGGTTAGTTATTATTACTGTATTAACTCAGAACTCATACACGATGGAGTAATACGAAATAAAGCTTATCGAAATAAGCAGGAACAGTTGTAATCCCATGACTGAGGGCTGTCGCGTCCTGTTCCTCAGACGGGCTCATTACGCTCATTACACAGCCAGTGCGGGGAATTAATAACGGTGTTGATCGATTACTGTAATATGTACAAGTAAAAATGAATATGGGCTCATTTTGAATGATATTTGGTTGCTTTATAATTACAAGACATGAAGAAATATCGGGGGCTTTAGAAATGAAAATGTGTAGTCAAAATTAACCAAGGTATGATAATTTATGAAAATGCGTTGAATTACAAGTGATGCGTGGAGTAATAGATGCTGGTTGGTGGAAAAGTAATAAACTAATTTACTTCCATACTTTGTTTGGAAAAATCGTTTTGCCAGGTTTTTATTATTCGGTGTTTCCAGGCTGGGCGGGCTGGAAAATCGTCTCAAAATATATACTTGAATTGCACGTATTGAATATTTTCTACCATAGAAATCGGTTCTCTTATAATTACATAATGAGACGGAAGAACTTGCCCGAGTTGCATTTTGGCCTACTTAAAGAACGCTTAGGCAATAACTTTGAAGACCTTTGCCGTCATTATAACTATCTTAAAATTTCTTAGTTATTTCGGGTCATTATCATGCCTTCCATTTTACATCTATTTCAAACTAATGCCTACCATATTGTATACATTTGTTATATACGCATTTCATCATTAATTACAGTGTTAAATTACGTCCATATTTACCAATGAAGTTCATAGGAAGCGTGAGTGGCAGCTCGTGCATAAGCTGGATTAGGGTGGATCTTCATAAAATTCCGCCAAGTGTCCGCTGGTGATATGAATTACGTCAACTCGTTTGTACAGGAGCAATATTGTTGATGAGTCGTAAGTAACTCTGTCTACAGGGTGATAAAATATTGAAAGTTGTTATTTTGACTGCGAATTATATTCGGAATATAATTTTAATAGCCTCAATTCGGTATATCAAACTTATGCGATTTCATAATACAGTTTATAAACTTGTTTTAGTTATATATTACTCTGTTTTCCTCCTTCAAACTCCACTCAAAATTCGTTCTAAAACTGGTTTATAAACTGTTTATGAATATGACCGATAATGTCGCATATAAAATTTTATTTTCAGTTAAATACAGTTTTGAAATTGTACGAGGAAAAAAAATATTTTGCAATGTATGATAAATGTTTGCTTTTATATGTATCTTGTAAAATATTGTGTTGGTTTATAGTTTTTAGTATACCTTGGGCACATAAGTAATTTACAAAATATATTTACATCGAAGTGTAATCAAAAATCTTTTTCATATATTACGAAAAACTGGATTGTGACTTTTTTTATATTACACTCATATTTTATCACACCGTTTCTGAGAAATTATTTGATTGTAACTGTACGTTACATTTACATTAAAGAAAAAATCCAAAATATCGCTTTATAACCGAATAATGAATCCTTCACAAAAAATAAACATCCTATAGAAATAAGTATTTCATTTCGCACATATTGCTCAAGTACAAACCATAAGGTATCAAGTTAATGAGAGACAACACGCGTCACTCCGCCGCGGGGGAAATATTGGACGAGTGCACGACACTCCATGCTGTGGAATACGAATTTATTGTTTCATTAATGCTGGCTTATAGGAAAAGCTTTTAAGAACTGCGAATAATAAACATCCTGTATACAGGATACGATTTTTTTGTCATTAGCATGTAAGATATTTTGCTTATATAGTAACTTACGTCGAGGAAGGTATATTTTTTAATACAGAATAAAAAGTTGCGACCAATTAATTTAACAGAAATAAGAACGAATACCTATAACTACAATCACGCAAGAACACTTCAATGAAACAAATGAGTGCTAATATGTGTAAAAAAGAAATGCTTCATAAATTATTTACATCATCACTCGTGCGAGGAAGGTGGGGAAAACGGCGCACGGCTCACTCGCTACTTTTTATTAATTTACGAAATAAAGTTATAATCTTGTTAGCGTGCCGGCGACTCCATTGTGACGCGTTACCTGGACATTGTAATAGGATCAACTTATTAAACACTAAGTACAAACATCAAAGCATTTACAGAACGAAAGAATGGCGCTTTGTTAAGAGGATTTCTATTTTTGCATTTCTCATATTTTTAAACGTGTTTATTTCCTATTTTGTTTTGAAGGTACATTCTCAGAGAAAAATGTTTCTTTTCAATCATATTTTGTTTTTAATTATGTAAATCTTTTGATAGAAATATATATTCAATTTGTCCTTAATTACTCCAATATTCATGCGGATGTTGTAAAGTAAACATACACGTGTTTTTTCTAAAATCTAATGTAGTATTTGATTAAAATGTCACTAATGATTTTTCTCTACCTTTTCACAAATTACTGCGTCAATAATTTAAAATAAAAAATCAATAATAGTAACACTAAGGACATTTTCGATTTTATAAAAAGGCAGTAAGACAGCCACATACCGAAAAGCAATAAACATGATAATATTGCTTTGCCATAACGGTTATGGGGTAAAATATTTGAGATCCATTTACCAAGGATATTAGCCGGTAAAGAGGTGCTTGAAAGGCAATGGAGCCTTTACCTCGGACCCTTTGGGAGGCGTTTTCTCAAGGAGACGGTATACGAAGGTGTTGTGCCCCATCCTAAATACGATCTAATTACGAAATAGTTTCACTTCTTGATTTATAGATTAAGTTTAAGCCAGGGCCGCGCAGGCTGTGCACTATTATATCGTTGTGTTGTATTCGGCTATGAATTTTTAATCTGTTAATGTAAATCTAGTGATTATATTATAAAAACAAGAAAATGGTACTGGCGTGTGATGTAAATTGAATAATTTGCATAAAATAATATTATAACGTTCAATTTATCAATGATTAATTATTTTTGTGTCTATTAAATAGTTTTAGTAACTTCATACGATGTTATATTTGTCAATTATGTGCATAAAATTATTTTTTACCTAAAATTCTGATAATTATATCACAAACTTTAAAAGAACGAATAATTCTTGATACTTTGAGTATTAACTATATCAAAAAGTTTATAATAAAACTGGCTTTGTTCGCGGCTCCACTCGCGTGAAAAAATTTGCCGGGATAAAAGACCCGCTTTGTATTTTTTCGGAATAAAAAACTATCTCCGAACCAAAATTCATTAAAATTCGTTCAGTACTTTCGGATATATGCTGTAACAAACAAACAGAAAAACAGACAGACAGAAAAGAATTATGAAAATTGCTTATTTGTTTTCCATTACTCTTCTTAAGTCCCCCTTTTTTAGCACATTTTTTATACTGATGGTAGGTCTCTCATGTGTGAGAGTCCGTCTGGGTGGGTACCACCGCAATGTCTATTTCTACCGACAAGCAGCAGTGTGCATGCACTATTGTGTTTCGATTTGAAAGACATTGTAGCCAGTGTAACTACTGGACACAATGAGACTTAACATAAGTGTCTCAGGATGACGAGCGCAGTGGAATGCCACTCAGCACTTTGTAACTCAAGGTGCTGGAAACAATAGCAATACCATGTTTGCTACTGTTTATGGGTGGTCGTATCGCTTACCATCAGGCCAACGGCATGCTAGTCTCGTCATTCATGCCATAAAAAAATTAACATTTCTTTCATTATACAGGTACAGTAGGATCTACTGCTTTATTATAGTACAGACTATAGATAGAACACAACATTAAAATCCAATAGTTTACTGTAAATACAATTTTTGAAACAGTATCATGAAACTGAAATTGTTTAACAAACAAACAAACACCTTGACATTAAGTATTTGCGTAATCTTAAATCAATACATTATCAATTCAAGACAGGGGCTGTTCATATAAGGGTGGTATCAAGAGGTGTTAAAGGAAAGACGGGACAATCTCACCGGCATTATCGGATTCCGCGGGTATTCGACCCACAATAGATGTTCCTGGCCGGGCGAGCTTACACTCTGGGCCGAGTGCTTTGTACCAAATCACTTCGTTTAGATTTATTGCCAAGTGTCCCCATTGCCCCACTCTCCCCCCATATAAATTGTGGAATAAGTGTTGCCATATTTACCGGTGACGTATTGCAAATCGCGAGCGCCTTCTGCGCTTACGAGTGGTGAATAGTAATAATTAATCTGCTCGTCCGATGATGAATATGAAGCATTTGTACTGCAGATTTATTGCGACAAGGTCCATGGTTCATTGAGACTTAGAGCGTGCTGCGTGTGTTGTGATTACTTTTGGGCTTCTATGTAGGCATATAGCCCGAGATGATTATAAAATGAAAGTTTATTTGGCGCAATTGAAATAGTTTATTAAAAAATGAAATTAAATGTCTATGAGAGTGGAACGATGACTGCCTCAGTGGCGTAGTTGTATTACAGTACGACTGCAAAGCTGAGGTCTCGGGTTCGATCCCCGGGTCGGGCAAAGTGATATTGAATTTTTCTATTCAGTATTAGCCCGGAGTCTGGTATTTGTGCCCGATATGGCGATAGGCTCGCCCCTTATCACATCATGGGACGGAATAACGGCGAAAAGTGGGTGCACTAGTTGCGTCTCTGCCTACCCCTGGGATGATAACAGGCGTGAGTGTGTGTGTGTGAGAGTGGAACGATACTGCTGTTTTTTTTTAAACATCAAGGTAGAAAATAGCAATAGAGCATGTAAAATTTTTGACATCACTCAATGAACAGATAAAATACCACAGTAAATATTTCGGCAGACAACCCTTCACCATCCATGGGTATGTACACCACGTCCAAATTGGGTCAGTCGACATTTTCACGAACGAAATAGCTAATCAATCGACCGGATCGAGTGACCGTTGTCGGTCAAACCGACCGCGAGAACCTGATTACTCCCTGTCGACCACTGACAGGTGTTTACAGTCAAATGTAATTAGTTGATGTCTCGATGGGTATTGCTAATGGGATGGATCACTGGATACACCAAAGTGAATTTGTAACAGAAGCCCAATCTTAAGACCTGTCTTACCCAATAATTTATTTACATCGTCCTGAAATGTCACCTACATTCAAGTTTCGAAGTTAGGTACCCAATAAATGTCTGGAGTGATGTGTAGTTTGAGTTGTGTTTAGGTCATACGTAGGGCGTGTTCGATAATAAATTTATATCTACCGTCTCATAAACAATGAATAGATTTGTTTATTGAATATGTGCCCGAGAAAAGGAGACTGAATTCAATTATCCAAAGTAAATGCATATAAACTCACGCCTGTTATCCCCGAAGGGGTAGGCAGAGGCGCAACTAGTGCAGCCACTTTTCGCCGACATTCCGTCCCATGATGTGATAGGGGGCGAGCCTATCGCCATATCGGGCACAAATTCCAGACTCCGGACTGATACGGAATAGAAAAACTCAATATCACTTTGCCCGACCCGGGGATCGAACCCGAGACCTCCACTTTGCAGTCGTACTGTAATACAACTACGCCACCGAGGCAGTCCAAAGTAAATGTAGTATCTGAAAAGTATATGTATCCATGCAATCGAAATATGTATTTAAATTCTGAGTAGATAGTCTACTAAATTATACTTATACAAATTATGGAAAGGAAAAGGATATTAATTATGCCGAGGTACTTAATATTATGTAAACAATTACATATGATATATAACTTGGTAAAGAAATAAACAATAGTAGCCCTTCATTGTTTTTTATATATAGAGTAAAAACACTTATCTTTGACTTATTCTGGTTGAAGTTTCATTCAAAATTCTATCCGCATTTTTAGTATCGAAAACGAGTCTCTACCATAATAGACACAATATTTTGCTTCAACATTCTCTTCAATATTTAAGGTTGTTTTAGATCGGAACGTAGGTCTCGAAGAAAGAGGTAATGAGTTAATGACTAAGTTTTACAATTTCGCACAGCAACTTTCAAGCTCCCCTTTACGAAGCTAATCAGCGCGTTGCAGATGTGTACGAATGCTCAACTCACTCCATATACTTAATTAATTAAAAGAGTCCTCCAGTAGCGCAGCCAACTCGATCTCCGACTCTAGTCTGTTTACCTGCAATGTTTACGCTGTTAACGAACTAAATTATTTATTTGATTTCCACAAAAGGTTCATCTGACCAATCAACGTAATGCTCAAAAGAAGCCACCACGTTCCAAAATTGAAATTCAATTTACATAACATAATTTCCGCAAGGCCCAATTTTATACAATTATTACCCGATTAAAATGGGACGCACATCCTCTGTGTATCCAACGGATAAGAAAATTGCATTATCTTATTAGCCGGTTTAATGTGTAGGTGTTAAGTAAATTTGGATGTAATCGGACTGAGCCTTTTCCATGGGGTTGAGAGAAAAATTCACTGGGATTTATTGGCTTGTTACCGGGATTTAAAAAAGGAACGGTTGCAGACGGGACAGGGTGGAATGCGAGCGCCGACCTCGGTCGGAACCGTTTGATGATTTGAAAAAGGGGCACTCGGTCTGATGTTCATTTTTGTAATCGTTCCCGATTTTTATTTTTATTAATTTCTTCCTTTGAGTTATGAACATTGTTCAGTAGATTTTATTAAATTTTGTGCTGACTGCCATTATGGCTTACAACTTAATACAGACGAGACATTTGAAAATAAATGCAAATGAATACAGAAGTTGCTTTCCACTATGTAAAAAATATTATGAAACGTATAAAATCTTAGAAAGCTTTATATCTAGGTCAAAATTATTGATATTGTCTGAAATATTGGTGATGTGACAAACATACTTTTTCTTTATAACAATATTTTTTATCTACATATTCGTTTTTTAATAATGTTTTCCCCTAGATAATTGTATACTAAGTCGTAACTACATTCCTAACATAATAAAAGTCGTCAAAGTTAGAAGTTTATTTGAGATTTATTCAATGAATTAAAAATAAATTTATTTGCCGTGAAACCGGTACGTGGATGGTCTTTAAATTTCTAAATCCAGCCATAGATATGTTTTTTCTAGCGTCGAACATATTAGTGATAACAATTTTACCTTACTTAATTTTAACGTAGACTGGCTCAGTGGCGTAGTTGTATTATGGTACGACTGCAATGCTGAGGTCTCGGGTTCGATTCCCGGGTCGGGCAAAGTGTTATTGAGTTTTTCTATTCAGTATCAGCTCGGAGTCTGAAATTTGTGCCCGATATGGCGATAGGCTCGCCCCCTATCACATCATGGGACGGAATAACGGCGAAAAGTGGGTGCACTAGTTGCGCCTCTGCCTACCCATTCGGGGATAATAGGCGTGAGTGAGTGAATGAGTGAATTTTAACATACTAACATAATTAGTGAGTATAGCTTATTTTTTTTCATGGGTGAATAACGCGTCATTTCTACCATCACTTGGGGTTGAGTGAAACGGTTATATTGGTGTCACCTATCTTACGGCTCAATATCAACGCTCGGGAGTATAACATCATCCGAGCGAGCATTGTAACTCTATGCCCAGGAAAATTAAAAGACCCTGCTTGGAGGCGCCATTTTTGCTTTTTAAGTGATTTTATGTTAACGTTATTAATATAAGAAATTTGTTCCATGTTTTTCTACATGACAATGTTTTTTTTTATTTTCCTGGCCAATATAACACGAGATATTGCTATAGTGTAGCTCTTTATTAAAATAACATTTATGTAACGGTGGTAATTAGAAGCACATTGAGTCTCCTAATTGTACGTCATTACACATTCCCAACACTCTGAAGATCCGTGATGTCAGTCTCTTTACTGACATTTAAGAAAGAAAAATGATATCAATTAAATATCCACGAGACTATATAAAGATATCTACTATATTATACACCTATGTAGATATATCAACATATACATAACATATTGCTTTGAATCTATACAATCCATCAATCTTGTTTAGACAGGTCTGTCTGTCGAAAACTCGATTGCTCATCAAGCCGTTTTAAATGACTCTCACGATCCTCTCGAGACTTCTTCAAGGAGCTTCTCAAATATTCAGAGGGACTCGATTTTCGATCGTCTTTACTGTAAATGTATCTTAAGGTCAATGTTGGTACGTGATTGAAATGGACAAAATGATTTTTAGGGTTCCATAACTCAAAAAGGAACCTTTGTAAGATCACTTTGTAGTCCGTCTATCTGTCAAGACCCTTGTTCTCAGGAACCCATAGTGGTATCAAATTGAAATTTCAAATACACTAGTCTACGGTCTCTATTAGCTGTGAAAAAACTCAAATTTGTAAGTCAACACGATCAGTTTATGTTGCATATTTTCTGATTAACAAGAGAATCAAGACCTAGGTAAAAAGCAATGTTTGACAGCTCACAGCACATGTTAAGGAAAAATTCGGAAAACCGTAAATATATAGTTTAACTAGCTTTTGCCCGCGGCTCCGCCCGCCTTAAAAAGTTTTTCCGGGATAAAAGTCCCACTTTATGTTTTCCCGGGATAAAAAGTAGCCTATGTGTTAATCCAGGACATGACCTACCTGTGTGCCAAATTTCATCGAAATCCGTTCAGTAGTTTTTGCGTGAAAGAGGAACAAACATCCATACATCCAAACATCCAAACATCCAAACATCCATACATTCTTACAAACTTTCGCCTTTATAATATTAGTAGGATTACAAAAAAGATAGTTTGTACAGAACCTTCGGCGCGTTAGTCCAACACGCACTTTTCCGTTTTTTTTTTGGGCTTGTAAATAAAGTAGGTAAGAATTTGCGATGTATTCCATAAACTTGGAAATATTGTACAGTCTATTTTTCTTCTGTGGCCTGTAATGGAAGTAAAATGAAACAAATTTAAAGACAGTGAAACAATTTCTTAAGATTTTACTTTCGTCCGTCTGTCTCGCGAGTAAATTTCACCTAGACTTGTGCGATTTTATTTATTTCTAATTTGAGCCTTAAAGCCACCTACAAAAATCAAAATCAACAATTACATTTTACAAATTCTTATAAATAAAATCTCAAGGACTTATCTTACCGGTACACCATGAATATTTTAAACAAAAGTCGCCAGGTTTTACTCTTTTCGCAGACGTGACGGGGGATGACGGGAATAAATGAGGTAAATTAATAAAAAGGGGCGGTTAGTTACAATTACGTTTTTTAAATGTAAGCAAGCCGGTTTGACTTTGCGCTTTGATTTCTCCTGAGCGACATGCCATTTGTCGGCTTCGCGACAAGATAAAAAGGACGCAATTTGAAAATGGAAATTCAACTTCAAATATCGTTTGCAGCTTATTTAGCTGTTTGCAATATTGAAACTGCTTTGTGATGAAACTTTAAAAAAGTTCTCATAACTGACATGAAAAAAATAACAAAACATTCATGTAGCTAGATAATATTACATGGGCTATTTCTATAAGTTTCCATTAAAATATTAGCCATAAAAATGAGCGAATACCTTAAACCTTTAATATTAAAACATGTAGTTTATACTAACATTCACAAATTCTCTCACACCACTTTAAACACGCGAAAGTTTTCTTGCAAAATTAAAAGTAAGTTGCGTCCTTATTCGAATACACCGCGTCCGAACTTTGATTTCTAAAAGTAAAGGGTTTGAAATAAAAATCGCGACCCTCCAAGAAAAATCGCGCCGTACAGGGGCTGTTAAAAATACCGAGCGCGTTGTTCCCTCCAAGCTCGGGGGTAACCAGGTAGCCAGCTAAATGAATTGCAAACAGCATTATTATTTCCTCAAGGAAGTCGTATATATTCCGGGCCGCCTTTATTTTAACGTTTTTTTTCTTTATTCATTTTATTTTTTACCCC
Organism: Lapara coniferarum; assembly: GCA_949316025.1. Taxonomy (NCBI): domain Eukaryota; kingdom Metazoa; phylum Arthropoda; class Insecta; order Lepidoptera; family Sphingidae; genus Lapara; species Lapara coniferarum. The sequence goes on along the minus strand of OX438919.1, from coordinate 38,643,589 downwards.
TTTTTTATTGCCGACAAGCTCGTAATATATTGTAAACGCACAGCGAGTACCAGTTGTAAACAACTATTACGTCTTAATAGGAAAACGGGGTGGCTTTTTAAGGCGGTTTTCTTTGCGTGTTTTTATTATTTTTTAAATACGCGTCTTTTTCTCGCTAATTTGGGATATTTGCATAGCTAAATGTACACCCAAGATTATTTTTGACCATACCTACCTAATAAATTTAAAAACTTAATTTTATTAATCTGTTTAATATACTTGTAGGAAGTATAAAAGCAAAAATGTTGTATAACGATTGCACGCTCGTAATTAGTTCCAACAAGAGCCACAAAAGTATAAAAACAAGTACATTTCTTGGGTGAATAGTTCCTCTCATAAAATCCGCTATAAAAGGGCGATAACTGCCGATTATGGCCTCTGTAACGGCTCTCTAATAATGAATCGTCTTTAGTATAATACTCGATCGTGATTGTACTACCAGCGATAAGGCTTTTGTTCTCAATAAATGGAAAATTATCGCTACACGCCGCTAAAATTACCGAATGTCATATTAATTATGCTGCTTTATCACCGGGTATTATTAATTGGAACAGATAAAAATCAGATTAACTGACCGGAATTCACTCGTAATTAGAATTAAAAAGTTATAAAACTTAGCAATAAAATGTAATAATATAGCTAAGTTGTTTGTTAGCTAGTATTTTACTAGTTTATATGCTCAATGTGTAAATACATGGTTTTGTCATTTCTTCCTGACCAACAACAATTGTTAGAGGTACAAAACGTTGAGTACAATAGACATAATGACTAACAATAAGTAATTATTAGTAAACGCCATAATTAATTTTAACTGATAAATCAATAAAGTTTAAAACATATATTCTCTCTTAATATCTAAAAAATCTCACAAACCACTCATGTTATCACATAAACCCCTTGTTGATTTAGGTTAGCTATACATGTTTGAAGAGTGTAATAAGCCATCGAATGGAGCCAATAAACGTAGATTATCGGGAGTTATGATGCGATTCTCTTAATGCGACACGACAATAGGCCCCGGGGCCGGCCAACGAACGATATACATTTTATGCAGTTGTGTGTAATATTAGACAACGGAGTTTATATCTGTATTATACTAATGCTTTGATATTTAAAATGAGAATAGAAAGGAGCAGATTAAAATTATTTTTATAGATTTGACTTAGACTAATGTTTTATGGTTTCCATTTCTTAGTGACTTCTCAATTTATCAGAATTAAGCATATAGACACGCCGGCATAATTGTAACGACTGTCAAGGGATAATCATCTCAGATCAGTGAACACTATCTGTACCACACTCCGGTTACCATCAGGTACAATGGGTCAATAACATTTAGGTATTAGATACAGAATTTCTAGATATAGTCTTATTATATCTTTGAAAAAAAAAAAAACAGACAAAGGTATTGACTTCCCATCATTCCATTTTGTCTAAATTGATTTAAAATGTTTAACTCTGGGAATGGGCACACATTTTCCACACGCGAATTTTTATGGGTGAAAGCCATCAGGAAAAAAAGCATCAGTACAATGGCCGTGACGCTGTGCAAACAAGTCGACAGCGAGTCGATGTTGACTCCGGCTCCCCTACAAACGGCAAATTGTATAAATAAATTACCTTTGTCATTCCACTGTGATCTTATTTGTTTGATTTCGTGTATAGGAACACAAGGATTCTGGTTCTATTATTTTTTTTCTATACGAGATTTTCCAAATGCTTCAAAAAAAAATACAGAAGCGCAATCAGTTTCGATAAGGTTTTTGTGTAAATTAAATGTCAGTTTAAGTCTGTACCTTTTAAAATTGCGAAAATATTCTTACAATCAACCGTGACTTAAAACTTGTTGCAGGCACGACGCCAAATCTTTTAAATCAATTCCAGAGTTCGCAAACATTTCTATGATAGAAAATTTCTTACTGGATAAAATTCTTATTCACCACAATCCATTTCGAGGGTTGTGGAATAAAGATATCGGCATCCAGTGGTCGCAAACAAAATGTGTTGACCGTAGCTCGTAAAAAACACGTTAACATCCATTCACATTTATGTCCCCTATTTGTGCGAACCACTGGCCATTGCCACAGGGTACAAAGTAACTGATTGCATCCAAATTAGATGTTTCTTTTCCATCGTGCTGAAATGAATATTATGTTATGATGGGTTCTCATAATATACATTCATATTTGTGGGTTCGCACTAAGATGGCAAAAAATAGTAAACCTTGAAATGTTATGTTATTTTTTTTATTTCATGACAATTTATATTCCTTTTTTCAGTTACTTCTTAGCATCAATCTTTTTTAAATAATTTTCATGGTATCCTACACAATGTCGTCATGATGATAGGTCTATATCATATCGCATAATATTATGTGATACGTACAACACATAGACTTCAATTATTAATGTGTATTTTTTCTCTGTAGTCTGTTGACCTAAGGCTTCTTTGGTACTTTTATGACAGAATTATCGATCCGAGACAGCCAGCTTTAACTCCAGAGCATCACAAAACAAAAGTTGTTCTAACTTTTATCGTAACGCGGGCGTCCCTTTAGAGAGGGGAACCCGTGACCCATTTTTCTGGAGATTATCCAGAGAAACAGGATAGATTTTATTATACTACTAAGAGAGCCTGTAGTCACAGTTTTAAATTCTTAGCTAACTTTGAATTTAAAGGAAAATTCATTCATCAATTTATGTATATTGAGAAGCGCCGGCTTGAAGAGAAAGATGAATGTTATGTAGAGAAGAATAGTACTATGAATGAATGCATGAAAACCAAAGTATTTATGTAGGCTTTTTCAAGATATCCCAATATTTGATTCCTGTGTCTTAAATTTGTATTAATAAATCTCTGTCAGTACAGTTTCTAGTTTTGTAAATACATAGTAACACTGAATGCAGTACGATTTAATGATACACATCTATTTATACACCTTTTAGGTAAAAGACAAGATATTTACAACAACAGAAGAACTGACAAACAAGATCTTTATGTCTCATTTATCTGCCGTCTATAATTCACTTTCCGTTGAACTTTGATTACATTCCACTTCCAAGGTTCGAGTTTGCGATGGAAATAACTCTTTACATTTATTAAGTAATTAGTCAGTATAAAGCGATGCTTAAGTAATGAAGCGTAATCATAGAGAGGACACGTCTCAAGAGCAGAATAATTAAATCAATCATCCCTTCCCGTGGTGTATAATCTTTTCACTGAAATTAAGTTTGAATTAAATACTCCGACGAGTCGAGACGTCGCTTTGAACTCGATAGCCTTTTGGGATAGAATTCGAGATGTTTACAAAGTTAAGATGTCAAGCGAACTTATATTGGATTTCGTCCAACGGTCTCTATAAACAGATCGCGTACATTTTTATTGACTTCAATGATTTTTATTCTTGTTACGACGTTCTACTTCGCTGCGTTTGATCGTTGCTGTTTCAAAGTACCTACCTGTACGAATCGTGCGTAGTTTTGTACTTAGATTTATTTTTAATAAGAATCTCAATCTCAATTAGCCTGTCGCCGTCCATTATTGAACGTAGACCTCCTCAAGTAAGCGCCAACCATCCCGGTCTTAAGCAGCCCGAATCCATTCGCTACCCGCCGCCTTTTCAAGTAAGAATAGTAACATTAAATTTATAATAAAAAAAAACTAGTAATTTCACGAGCCACTTACCTATCTAACGACTACATACTATATAAGTACTAGGGTGGGTTAATTCTTCTTGTATTATCTTATCCTTATGTACCTATTAGGTACCGATCCTATACAAGTGGCCAATTAACGCGTTTAATGATGATGTCAGCTACTTTTTATCGCAAAACTTATACAGCATAATTTATTCTCGGAAACTAATTTAGGCCAGGCGAACACGTGAGCAAGACTAGTACATATCAAAATGAAATAAACTACCAGTTAAAGGTATTGATTATGCCATCGTTTGCCAACATTGTCGCGGCTGGATATTGGAAATGTGCCATGCGCAATCAAAATCATAACTGTGTCGATCTAAACAAAATGACTTGTTATTTTACTTATTCAAACATTAAAGTAATATAAAAAAAATATCTAAGTTTCAGATCGACATGATAATATGGTTTTTTACTAAACAATAATTGTAATGTACTTTAACATATTTTAAAGATATTTTTTTGTCAATTTTTCAAATTTTTAAGTTAATTGAAACCTACCTGTTCATTTTGTACCTATTCGTTTTACTAGAAACTTTATCGCATCATGTATACCAAATTTAATGTTCTCTAATTTCATTGTTAGTTTCTAGAATAATATCTCGATTTTAAAACGGTTCGTAAATCATCAAAAGCATCGCATAAGGACCACACCATATTATCATTACCTCTAACGCAACAGACATTTCACTTTGCACTAATAACATTTGATTGGTAGCATAATTTAAAGAGATTGCTCGGCCCCTGAGGATGCGGCCCGGGAAACTTTTAAAGATATTATACGAGAAGGGTTGAGGCACGCGTCTTACGTGATCTAAAACGCCATCTGTCTTCAGATATCTGTTTATCCGTCTCAGATATTTTCGACTGGGGTTTATTTTTGACCTTTGTTTTTACGAAGATTAAAAGATTTCGATATGAAGTGATTGTTTTATCTGTTATGTAGACTGGGGAAATTAATCGTATTATTGAACAATGTTAATAATATGTGATAAATTGACTTCTTATCTGTTATTTCCTACTCCAAATTTCATAATTTATAAATCAAAGAGATAAGACATTCATTGGATAAATCACTGCGTTTTTAACCGCCTTCAAAAAAGGAGTCCTTTAGTAACGATGATCACTAACCCCTAAATGTATCGATGATATTTTCCCTCAAGCTATAGATGATGTATCTATTAATAATGGTACTGTTTCGTGGATGTAACGTCGACATTTATTTACTGATTCTTTTTAACGTTTACTTGTGTTTCTTGTTTGAGAACTTGGTTCACAGTCTTAAATAATAATTATAATGGCTTCGCACAGGTAGCAAAACATAATTATATATGCCGACATTTATTTTTCTGTTGTGCAAAATATTTTTGAATTATACACAAAAACCTTCGTCTTGAATAACTTCGTCCATTGGTAAAGGACGTTTGAAAATCCGTTCGGTAGTTTTTGAGTTTATCGTGTTCAGAAAATCAGATGGGATAGGAGAAATCTTTCCTCTTTATAATATTAGTATAAAAAAATAAAGAAAACAATATGCATATTATCAAATTTATTTAGATTTTGTGAGAACATGTAGAGTAGCCACCAGTGTTATATCAATGGCATTCACACGATTGAGACACCATTGAGATATATTCAGTGTACATACCTACATACAAAAAATACAAACACACAAATTTAGAACCTCCTGCTTTTTTGGAAGTCGGTAAAAAATGAAAGTATTTTGGCAAGAAACATACACACATCAATATAAATTATGCAAACGTGCCGTACTAACCTTAAAAACAAGACTTCGAGAACATTCCGAATGTATCACAGGAACTGGACGCACATAAATTTATTATTTTCCACTGCATAAAGCATAAATTCGAATCATTGGTACTTCCTCGAAGGGCTTTTGAAGAAACTTTTTTGACTCACAAAATATTTTACTCCCCGTCCAGTCTGCCTACATTATTTACATTATTATGCAGGCTTGAATTATCAAATTCTAAGTTGAGGGTCTAGTTTAATTATGATTAAGGTAAGATTTATACACCTTGAATGCACCTATACTGGAATGTAAAAAGTTTTAAAAATATCTTCTTGTTCAGCCTTTTTGAAGTCCTCTGTTGAATATAGGCTTCCTCCAAAAATTTCAGACGAACCTATTAGAAGCATCCTGCATTCAAAATATCTATTAAAATTGAATTCGAAAATGCAAAATATCAAACCAAAAAAGGTAAACAAAACATCGAATACAACCATTTGTACGTTCACAATCAAAAACTTTACCGAAATGTATTGAAAATATGGGATTGAGTGGGTCCGTCACAATACAGCATCGCCTTAAGCGACAGCTCGCCACCCACAAGTCCGAGGGGCGAATATACATAAAAATGCTTATATTTTAAATTTGATTTGAGACTTTGCTACCGACAAATGTTTGCTATTGAAAGTAGGGAAAGCAACGTGACAGAATTTCAATGCATCAAACTTGGGCGGGCGTTGGGTGCATAAGATACAGGGCGATATTGATTTGAAAATTTGAACGAAGGGATTTTTGTTTTGTTAGAAACTTTTCGAATAATATAATGTAGGTATATTGAAGATCAGACAGATCGTAACATGTCTTGTACTTAGATGAAAAGCGATATAATAGTACCCAATAAACACATATTTAAGTATATACTTTGGTATTTTAGAGGATATACTTACAACGACATAATTTGTTCATAATCAAAATTAAAATGGCGCAAATATTTAAATCAAACAAAACACTAAATACTGATCACAACAAAGACATTAATATTTTCTTATTTTTCATACCTACACCTGCTACGAATCCTTGTTTCAATTTAAAATTCCTAAACTTCACACAAACAAATGCTTGAAGATTGCAAGGTATTTGCCAGTGGGCATGGAGCACTAAGTAAATAGTAATGTCTCAATGCCCGCTAATAACTGAGTGTAGGCGCGTCTCGCCCGGAGCTATTTCCCTCGCCACGGAAAACTTTGAACGATCTAGCGCAGTGTACTCACTGTATGACACCTTCGAGTGACCAATTTATTACTTGAAATATGTGAGACTAGGATGAGTGATGTGGTCAAATTACATGTATTGATGGTTAAAAAACGGATAAATTGATTACTTTCATAAAAAAATACCTAGTAACTAACAATCTAAGATGGGAAGTAAATTGAATGTTTTCTTTTTCGTTATAATTCGTAAAAAATGTAATTTAAAATAAATTTGTAGTAATTAACACATTTTCTACCTTCTTTACTAACAGTATTGGATAAACAAAATCTCCTTATTCATATTGTGGTCCAACCAATTAATGTTTCGTTGATTTCTTTCTTACCTCCATAAGACAGCGTTAAGATATAGAAAATCAATTATAATTCAAAGTATACATACATATATATACACTCACGCCTATTATCCCCGAAGGGGTAGGCAGAGGCGCAACTAGTGCACCCACTTTTCGCCATTATTCCGTCCCATGATGTGATAGGGGGCGTGCCTATCGACATATCGGGCACAAATTTCAGACTCCGAGCTGATACTGAATAGAAAAACTCAATATCACTTTGCCCGACCCGGGGATCGAACCCGAGACCTCAGCTTTGCAGACGTACTGTAATACAACTACGCCATCGAGGCAGTCATATAATTCAAAGTGTTAATTGATAAAGCCCATAATCATTTTTACCAGCTCCTAAATCTTTCATAATCTTATGCATAGTATACACGGTCTCTAATATATGTACACTCCTGTACAGTATCACCACATCTGTGCTGGCCGCAGACCAAGTTCTGGTAGTATGTTGCGGTGCTGACGGCTCCCAGATATGTCATATTTGAAACCCCCCGGCCTCCTCCCCCGGGCAGCGACACCCCCCTCGCACGCCGCGTTGGACATCTTCTCATGTAATGCGACGACTGATTGTAGGTGTGTGCGGATTAGGTAGTCTTGATACTTGTACTTGTAGGTTTTGTGTATGAATTAAAATATTCAGATAATGATGTGAGAAAGAAGTTATTATACCGTTAATTACCTAACCGTTCTAAACTGCTTATTACCTAACCGTTTACGTAGTCTTGATATGAAATTTCCACACAAAAGCTTAGTAAAAATATCTAAGGACTTATAATTTTTTTACCGATAAGTATTTGTATAAGTTTTATAGTATTAGTATTATATAAGTTTTATTTCAGTTGGAGTAGTTTATATTCTAGTATAAAATAGACATTATTTTAAATACTTGATGTTGTGATAGCAGTTAACATGTGCATTTGTTGTTGTTGTTGTTGTTCTTTCAAACTATTAAAGCTTTATATTTTGGATGCTATAACTACGAGAAAGCTTTGGAAGTAACGTATTCAAAACACGCTCGACCCACGATGCCTTCATGCGATCGCAGCGAATACTATCGGTGTTTTAAATAGGCTTGGCCTAACAAGTATCAAAACCTCTCCAGCGCGGTATAAGACGATGAATGAAACGAGTTAGTCGTCCCGCACTTGGCGAGCAAGTTTTCTAACGAATGTCACACATGCTGCCTACAAGTTGTGCATCAATGTTTGCCTACGCTACATAAGCATCTTATATAGTGGCATATTGTATAGAAATTTAATGAATATAATATCTTGCGTCAAAAAATTTAGGTTATAAAAGATTAAGGGGGTCTTTGGATTAAAACGGATTTTAAATTTCATTTGTTTTTTTACGAATGAATTTTGTTGCTTTAATAGAATTATTGTTGGCCAGTGAGTAATTATAATGTAAGTTAAATGAAAGCTAAAAGTTAACTTGAGAATGTAATTTACTAAAATTAACCAAAAAATACTTAATGCTGAGAGCTGAGGAAAATCCCTAAATATATAATTGGCAACAAATTAATCTAATATGAAACGAAAATAATCCGATACACCAACATAGAAGTTAGTATGTACGCCAGAACAATTTTCTAGTACAGTACGAATACTTTAATGTTTCAAATTCCTAGAAATCATTTAAAATCAACGAAGCAGTCTATGTCCAGTACAAAGCCACGACGCTGGGATTCCATTAATACTTATGTAGGGACAGAAAATTAATACCATATAATATAGTGTTATATTATAAATGGTATAGAGTTTTTTAGTGACCTTTGTACTGATTTGTTTCGTTTTTGTTTAGAACGTTAGATACGACTGTGTTTTTAAGGCATTTTTTTCCGCAAGGGAAAACGCGCTATCGCTACCTCTACTGGAGGGATGAGTGGAACGGTTATGTTGGTTTCACCGGTCTTGCAGCCGCAAAAATATGGTTATTATAAAACTGTGATTCCGCAGGACGCGGCAGAAGGCAGACGACGGCACTACTATGCAGTGTATATGCTATGCACGTGCTGTTGCCGTCTGCCGTTGCCGTATGCCGTCTGCCGCGTTCTGCGGAAACCCAGCTTAAGTTTAACTCAGATGTGTATGTGTGTGTGTGTGTTGATAGTCTTAGTTCTCAAACGACTGGTTCGCCTTTGACGCGGTTTTATCTATACTAATATTATAAAGAGGAAAGATCTGATTTTTTGTTTGTTTGTAATAGATAAAACTACTGAACCATTTTTTTATTTTCTTTCACCAATATAAAGCTACATTATTACCGAGTTAAATTTAATGTGCTACTTTTTATCCCCGGGAAATATAAAGCAGGACTTTTATCCCAGAATTTTTTTTTCACTGACCAGCGACCATGCGATGATTAACGCGGGCGGAGCCGCGGGCAACAGCTAGTATACAATACAATGGAATGCCACACAGTGTTTTGTAACTCAAGGTGCTGGAAGGTGTTGCTACTGTTTATGGGTGGTCGTGTCGCTTACCACGAGGCGAACGCAATGCTCGTCTTGTTATTCAACGCAATAAAAAAAAGTACACACATACACTCACGCCTTTTATCCCCGTTGCGGCAGAGTCGCAACTCGTGCATCCAATTTTCACCGTGCGTATTCTCATGATGTAATGGGGGCGAGCCTAACGTTATATCGGGTACGAATTTTAGATTTCTGGCTCATATTCAATATAAAATTCCAATATCAATTTGCCCGACCTGAGAATCGAACCTGAGACCTTAGCACTGCAGTTGTACCTTAATATATTATAACTACGCCACCGAGGCAGTCGTACTTTCTCGTCACGAAAACAAAAGTATTTTCCAATCTAAGCTGGACATCACGATAACTATATTATAAACCGTTGCCGCCGACTACAATTCGCTTTTAGAGGGGCATTAGTAACTTCAACGCATTTAATCTAAGCTCCATTATAGAGGACCTCGCTGCAGGGTTGTCGAAAACTATTGTTTCATACGCTCCAAATGGTTTTTGAATTGGCGTGACAAATCTTGTAGATGCGATGGAATGTTTTAATAATATTTTGTTTAGGGTTATTTAAAGGCGTATGATGAATTTTTAAAAGTATCTATTAAATAGTAAGAAATAAAACTTATAATTATTATTTAAGTAAAGTAAAGTTGTGAGTTCAATTAAGCTTTGGCATGCTATAAGGAAATACATTTTATGAAAATAAGATAAAGTATTTTGTGGTGTTACTCTGTTAAAATATATTAATTTCATTTTATTAACATTAAAAATCCACCTCTTATCTCACTGTCCCTACTTTCAATAATTTTATATGTATTGCAAAACCTTTTTCAATGCTCTTGTATAATGATTAACTGGTTTGAATTTATGAAAATAGGACATTTCGCACAAAGTAAAAATTACTAAGACAACGACCAGAGTTTCTTTTTCTGAAACTATTATCCTAAAAACATTTGATATCATCTATTAAATTTTTCTATCACAATTCACAGCACAGCCCTAGAGAGTCCAGAAGGGTCGAATGAAAACATCGTCTGCGGCCACTGTCCATCCCGCACGAGCCTGGCAGGCATTTACGTAAAGCAATTAGCGCCTTTAATGCGCCCACGCCTTAAGACGAGAGCCTTAAAATACACGGATCTTAAGCTACAACGCCGAGGAATTCCTGAGACGTGGATGGCCGCTGCATTCCGTCGCAGGAATGTCTTGAAAGTTTTAATGTAAGATTTTATGGTCTAAAATGCAGTGGCTTAGATGGGGGAAATTTTCGCATGCTCAGCGGGTTGAAGTGGTTTGCTTAAGATAGTATTTTTGATAGTCGAATGTGTTTGTATGGTATATCGATGTCGTTAATACATATTTTGTCGTTTTAATATTAAAGACTAACTTTACTCGCAGCTTCGCCCGAGTGACAGACTTTGTGAGATAAAGATGCATATGCCCTTCCCAGGGTCTCAAACTACATCGAAATCTGTTCAGTAATTTTCGTGTGCTGTAACAAACAAACAGAGTAACAGATACACAGGAAAGAATTATAAAAATAGCTGATTTGTGTTCCATTACTCTTCTCTAGTCACCCCCCTTTCTTTTTCATCACGTTTCTTTTAATGTACATACCGGGTCACTGCTTTATTATTGTATAGATATTGATCTATTATATCTACAAAAATTGATTTAATTAAAACAAAACACTTTTCAATGGTATTTTTTAAGTAACTATTGAAATATTTGAAGTTAAACATGCTTATTCTTTTTTCAAATTTAAACATTCGTTCTTTCAACCTTTTCTGTACAAATTATAGAATCGTCTCTACCAAAACGGCTACCATCGACCAACTATTTACCTCCACAATTCACGCCAATAATCCTTGTAACATATAGATTATTTATTAGATCAATATCGGTTAGGTCTTCCCGGGGTCCGTAATGGTTATCGCTGGAGCGTTTAATTACCCCACTCGATTCGAGACAATGGTTAATAAGAAACCATGGCTCAGCACTATCCCTTTGATTTATCGACTATTCGCAAGTTTCTGGGAGGAGATTAGATGAATTACAAACTTACATATTGTACGTGGTAATTTATTAGTTATGTTGATATTAATCATTTTCTTGTTTAATGGATGTTATTTGAATACCTACGTGGTGTTCTTAATTTTGTTTTGTTTGAAATGAAATATATTATTGAAATATATTTATTAAGGTAATCACGAAGGCTTTTATAAATATGTAGATATTTTCTATTTACAAAACCAAAGAAATTCAATACTCAGTTACTATATTAAGGTGCTCCCACACAGCAGTTAGCGTTAGAGAATGTTGCGTAACATTTGTTGTATAACTTTTTTAACAATTTGTAACAAATGTTAAAAATTGTTAGTGATGTTATACAACTTCATTTAACAAAATGTTATACAACGGGTTGAACCAATGTGGGAGCGCTTATAACATATAACATTCTTAATATATTATTGTAGCAAAATTTTACACATTGTTATAGAATGTTGTCGTATTACACAATATTTTATACCGTTATATAACTGCTGTTGGAGAGCACCTTTAGTGTGAAAAATTAACCAGCCAGTATCTTCCATACAAAGTTTTCATAACACGTTTATAACACGAACAACACTATCAATTTTTTAATTTTATTTAATATGTACAATGTACATACATCCCTTCTCACTCTCGCTATCAAGTTAACACAATATTAAGTGAGATTACAAATAGCCTAACAGTACCAACTACATCAAAGATATTTATTGAATATTCAGAGGTTCGGACTCGTGTTACCATCGAGTCCGCACACCTAGCCCTCGCTAATTGATTGAAATATATTCAAAGCAATATCCATGTAGTTTGGAGAAAAGCCAATATCTTAGAAATGCAGGGGCGGAGTTGAAAATCTTAGTCTTTATGAATGGTGATTCGGGTTTCCATCTGTTGCTATCGAGTCTACCGGGCCCTAGTTTAAGTTTTCCTTAAGATATAGTCAACTATTGATTTATGTAATTGTTTGAACAAAACTGCAGTAAATACACAAATCCATAAAGGTATTGTATAAAAAATAAGTAAATCTTCCAAGTATCAGATGTAACTTGATTTTTTTTATTGCATCGAATGACGAGACGATCATGCCGTTCGTCTGATGGTAAGTGATACGACCTCCCATAAACAGTAGCAACACCATCAAGTACCTCTAGTTACAAAATACTGTGTAGCATTCCACTGCGCTCGTCATCCTGAGACATAAGATGTTAGGTCTTATTATGTCCTGTAGTTACACTGGCTACAATGCCCTTCAAACCGAAACACAACAGTGCATGCACACTGCTGCTTGGCGGTAGAAATAGATATTGCGGTGGTATCTATCCAGACGGACTCTTACATATTATGAGAGACCTGGCACCAGTTAACGATATAACGCAAACATTAATGTACAAATATATTTGTGGATTTGCTTTTTTTGTTACCCATTATGAAATATGTTTGTCACTAACAAATTAAAAAACTCAAATGTTTTTTCTGTAATGTCATGACACTAGGTATGAATTATTTTAATAATGTTAAAGACTATAATTTCCAATATATTATTTTCCATAAGATTTCCAATTGGCTCAAATATTTTGTAATACCTCCCTGGTCTACGAACAAGATGAAAGGCTTCTAAATAATTGATTAGCTTTTATAAGACGGTGCGAGGTCCGGAACATTCCGAATCTTGGTGTTATTCAAATTGAGCCCGGCCCTTACTAGTCAGACAAGAAAGGGTCAGAAGTGCTGACACAGACATTATTTCGCTTAGTAATTGATACTAAATTGAATAGGTCTCATTTGTTGAAGGGTAATACGTTGATATATATCGAAATGTTAGCCACATACAGCCGCAGTCAATGAGACAATGATACATGCTATTTTTTTAAATATCCTATGAGTTATTTATAAGCTCTGCAATATAATATATTGAAGAGTTTAATTATGTCATTACATACATACATATACATATACACTCACGCCTGTTATCCCCGAAGGGGTAGGCAGAGGCGCAACTAGTGCACCCACTTTTCGCCATTATTCCGTCCCATGATGTGATAGGGGGCGAGCCTATCGCCATATCGGGCACAAATTTCAGACTCCGAGCTGATACTGAATAGAAAAACTCAATACCACTTTGCCCGACCCGGGGATCGAACCCGAGACCTCAGCTTTGCAGTCGTACTGTAATACAACTACGCCACCGAGGCAGTCATTAATTTTGTCATTAATTTGGTATTAATACAATATAGTGACTGATATGTAACGTACCATGGTACCAACGTATGGCTCCGCCCGCGTGAATGTTTTTCCGGGATAAAAGTCCCGCTTTATATTTTCCCCGGGATAAAAAGCGGGAAAAGGTAACCTATGTTATTCGTTGATACTGTAGCTTAATATTGATATTTAAAATAGGTCCAGTGGTTCTTGCGTTTGTTCGTTATAAACATACAAAAATACAAACCTCTTCTCTTTATAATATCAGTATAGACTATGGATGGGTAACCCAACATTAACCATGGTACATAAATATGGTTGCAAATATCAAAAGACCAAGCACACATGCCTGTGTTATCTGATCTAATGAAAGCAGTCAGCTGACGCCGCGCAACTTTTCTTATCTCGACACTTTTCATAAGAACCCTGCACTTGACTTGTGCGGATGTGAGTGGTTTGGATAAGGCAAAATAGAATTTAATGCAATTATATTTATAGCTGACTGCCTCGGTGGCTTAGTTGTATTACAGTACGACTGCAATGCTGAGGTCTTGGGTTCGATCTCCGGGACGGGCAAAGTGAAATTGCATTTTTCTATTCAGTTACAGCCCGGAGTTTGGAGTTTGTGCCCGATATGGCGATAGGCTCGCCCCCTATCACATCATAGGACGGAATACGCACTGCGAACATTGCATGCATTAGTTGCACCTCTGCCTACGCCTTCGCGGATAAAAGGCGTTAATGTATGTATGCATATTTATAGCCTGGCCGGAAAAAAATCTTTAGGAACGCCACTATTGTTTTTTTGTACTAAAGCGTTTTCATATAAGAAATTAGTTCCATATTTAACAACAACATGGCAAGGATTTTATTTTTCTGGTCAGGCTACATATCGTTACATGAGCAATCCACTCGCCTAGTAAACTACTGCCTACAAATTTGAGAGTTATGAATTACATACAAAGTAAATACGTAATTTTAACTCTAATAATGTAACTTTTTTATAGTAAAAGGGACAAAACAGCAACCACGTCACCGTAATACCAATGGAATCTTATACTTACTAAGAATATTATAGTTTTATACCATGCTCAGTTAGTAATCAAACTATATTTTTCCAAATTCTTTCACACATCTTGCATTATGTCTTCTACACGTGCTTACCGTGCAAGATCGCTCGTTAGCGATAATGTCGAGCGACATCTTGCGGCGAAGAGAGAATCGCGATAACGTTCCAAAGATAAACGATTGTCCACGATGCTATTTTGTTTCACTCAGAACTATCAGATTTGTGCGCGCGATTGTTTAGTTTTGTTTTGGCCGTGTAGAACATTTGTCTAGTGATTAATTAATTCAAAACCAATGTACGAGTTTCTTTTGTACGCGGTTTGCTCTGGACAGTTTTGTCTATAGTAGGTAATGAATCACTATTGGTAGGATTCTAATTAAATTTACTTTAAAAAAATAATCAAAAATGGTTAACAAATACTATTTTTTTTACGAAAGCCTTAAATTTCACTTGATAGAAATAACTTTCAAAGAGAAGGTCACAAAATCTTACCAGAATAATAAATTCCCAAGTTGATGATGATTCCCAACAGAATGCTCTGTCAGACAGCTTTGAGCTTGCCACTCCTTTTATAGGGATTTGGTCGGTGGGGATTTGGTTACTACCCTCAATAAATAGACAGCTAACACTATAATATATTCTCATGGCTACTTAGGTGTTTACTTAGGTAGTGATGATTAGCATTCAGGTCATCCACTTGTGCATTTGAAAAATGCCAGCCATCTTATGCAAAAAAAAGTAAAACAACGATTCCATGATTGTCGCTGTTTAAATAATAATAGCTTAAAAATGAGAGGTTACTTTGTTGATTTTGAATTTAAATTTCGTATTTATATTTCATGGTAGAATTACATTCATGTCATTGGTTAACTGATGGCTATCTGTTTAAAAGGAAACGTACTTGACAGCAATAGGGAGACCAATAGTTTGGTTATTGTTTATTTGCAAATTCCGCATGTATCGCTTGGACGCCGCGGTCCCTTATCGAAGGTCTGGCCGAACGTTCGAGCAGACAGAGTGCAGTGGCCCTCGCGTATTAAATTCGGTTATTAGTCCCACCAACTTTGATCGGGGTTGACCCCGGGGCGAGTTCATCGATCCAATGCGACTTTCACCCGGATCATAAACTGAGCCACCCACTTTCAAAACTGAAAAAACAGTTCCCAACTCAGTTCAAAACTAAGTCTTCCTAATCACGCGGCGCGAACAAAGTTCCGAGTAAGTTTTTTCCAAGTTCAGCTGAAGTTCATCGATGTGGGGATCGTTCACCCTGGTAGGGACACTTGCATACGGCGCGGCTCGACGACGGCCGCTGAAACAAAATGTGGAGCAAGGTTGGACGGGATTACTTTCGTCGGTAACTTTTTGCGGATCGATGTGGAAGTTAAAAGTTTATTACCGGCCGCACCGACGCGCGACGCACCGCTCGTAAAACGAACTTTGTCTACGGGCATATGCCGCCTGCCGCCTGCCTATTGCTACTCCGCTCGGCTCGTGCGAACACGTTATAATTAGTCTTAGGTTTATGACGTGACGACGGTACATAGAGTACCTACACGTCGCGTCGGCCGCGTCACGGCTTCGTTACGCGCTCAAAGAAGCCTTTATTTACTTTACATATCAGGCGGCCGTAACTAACGAGCGTAATACCTGCTCAGCATTTGTATTCACAAAAGGTTTTTCTACCTACGCTGGCAGCGGGCGTAAAATAGGAGGCGAGCCGGGAAGGAGGCATAAAGGAGAAAATAAAATAAAGACGGCGCCAGCGAACGGATGCGAGGTCCGTGAAAAAAGTACGAGGAAAGCGGGCTTAATGGTGTGGCGCAGGTGAGGTAGGCGGGGTCGGGTGGGTGGTGCGCGTGGATTGGTCGGCGCCGCCCAGCTGCGAGTACGCCCCCACCTCCCCCGGGCGCGCGCCCCCGCCGCCCGCCGCGCCCGCCGCCCCGGCCACCGGCTATCGCCTGGCGACCACCTACAGCCACCCAGCTCAAGCTATGCCTGTGTCGTGAATTAGTTTGCCAACTCTCTGTCTATGGCGGAGCTCCGAGCCTGTAAGTATGGACGACGGGCTGAATAATCGATAAAGGTGTTTATTGAAAACGGGTAAGGACGAAGCTCTTTATTGCTTCTTTATTATTAAAGCCGAGCTCGGAATAATCGAGCGAGGGACGGATCACGCCGCGGTACATAACGTCGACGTGCAGTTTTTACTGACACAGCTGCACCTACTGGAAGGTAACGTGTTTCTAAGTCCTGCACTTAATTTTTAATGGTAGTAAAACACTGGATGGCAGAAAACAGTATGTATCTTGGTAATACCTACTTTCGGTACTCTCATCTTTATATTTTTCTCCATATTCAAGTCAAAGAACTGACCTTTATAATAAATTATTATGAAGGCGTTTGTACTATAAGGGGATTTATTAAGAACAACATTGAAACAAACTTTACTATTACTGAATTTGATGACTATGTTTAGATATAATAATAACAAGCATTACATGCAACTATATAAGCTACTAATGCTTTGATTTGACAGACTACTACTAAAACCTTAGAGCATAATTGTTTTAATGTTGTCACAGGTTAATTATTTATTTTCTACTAGCTTTGAAGGCTGGTTGTAATGAAAATTAACACAGACTTTTTTTTAGGGCATTGAATGACGAGACGAACATGCCGTTCGCCTGATGGTAAGCGATACGACCTCCCATAAACGGTAGCACCATCAAGCACCTCTAGTTACAAAATACTGTGTGGCATTCCACTGCGCTTGTCATCCTGTGGCATAAGATGTTAAGTCTCATTATGTCTAGTAGTTACACTGGCTACAATGTCCTTCAAACCGAAAAACAACAGTGCATGCACACTGCTGCTCGGCGGTAGAAATAGACATTGCGGTGGTAGCCACCCAGACGGACTTATTACATTTGACAGGCCTACCACCAGTGAGGAGTTTTTTTTTTATTTATAAGCAGTTTAATCATTTCCATAATCCAACAAAGAAACAGCACTCCTATATCTGTGTAGAGATTACTAATGATACCTACGTAATGGGAACATGAACGGATTCGTTGAAAATATAAGTTATTGCTAATATTCGTAATAATATAATATTGTAATAACTGGACAAGTCACTTTCATAACGATTCGCGGTTCAGGCAAATTGATAGCGTGCAACGCCATCTATGTAAGAGAGTTAGTACTAATTTTATAAACTTTTCAATGTACCTAATAATTAACTTTATTCCACTTCATTAACATCGAGTAATTTCATTATTAATTCAAATTCAGTCATAAAAAGCTTCTTTTTTAGTTTTTCTTCCGGAGCGTAGATAGAATGTACGATCTTTCGCAATATAATCAGCATTTGAATAAATTGTATGCATACTATTATGCAGACTGCCTCGGTGGCGTAGTTGTATTATGGTACGACTGCAATGCTGAGGTCTCGGGTTTGATTCCCGGGTCGGGCAAAGTGATATTGAATTTTTCTATTCAGTATCAGCTCGGAGTCTGGAATTTGTGCCCGATATGGCGATAGGCTCGCCCCCTATCACATCATGGGACGGAATAACGGCGAAAAGTGGGTGCACTAGTTGCGCCTCTGCCTACCCCTTTGGGGATAACAGGCGTGAGTGTATATGTATATGTATGTACTATTAAAATATTAATTGAATACTAGGAACTTTAACGTCACTTACATACATACGCACACATTCAGGTCTTGTATCCCTGAAGGGGTAGGCAGATGCACAAATAGTGTGCTCACTTTTCGCCGTGTGTATTCCGTCCCATGATGTGACAGAGGGCGGTTCTATCGTGTATATCAACTTTATTAAAAAGATGACGGTGTTCCAGTTTTTATTCTGAGACGCTCTTTATTCCCTCCATACCATACCATACCAGCCTTGTATTATATACTGCCCACTACAGAGCAAGGGCCTCCTCTACAACAAAGAGGGTTATCTTTATTCCCTCACGTGTGAGAAATGGGTTAATGCAACATGAAATTATGAATGATAGCTGTCCAGTTAAAGCACACTTTGCAGTAGTCAATAAATTTACTTATAAGTTATAAGGTTTGTTTTTGCTTAGTTTTCCATTCCTGTTTTTTCTTAAATAATTCTAATAAAGTTCGATTCCGAGTTGGGAAAAGTGATGTTGGAATTTGTGCCCGATATGGCGATAGGCTCGCCCCCTATCACATCATGGGACGGAATAACGGCGAAAAGTGGGTGCACTAGTTGCGCCTCTCCCTACCCCTTCAGGGATAAAAGGCGTGAGTGTGTGTGTGTGTGTGTGTGTGTTAATTCATTCGCTAAGAACAAAAATACACAACATCATTAAAATCAAAACTATACCCATAAACTTAATTATAGCCACAGACTAGGTAAATACAGGTAGGCCGACACTAGATAGGGACTGTAAATTTACATAAACACATTAGGGCGCTGCGGTTGTCACCCCCATCTTAGCTGCATACTCGTCTTGCTCTTACTAGCTCTAATAATATTATAATAGTTTCCACGTCAGGTGGCGCTTCGGTGCATAATTAAGTTCGTCATTGTAATAAAACTAAATAAACTATGAAAATGTGAAATAAAGGCACTGAGGTAGAGATGAGCGTTGAGCGACCCTGTCGTTTGAAGGTTGGTAGTCATGGAGTAGGTGGTATGGCGTTTACTTTAATATAAGCTTTTGTCATTCAAACCTTTACCTCACTTGAATGTGGGGTCGACGCTAGGTTTTTTAAATCATGTTGCTAAAAGTATTAGGCTTAGGTTTTTACTGTATGAATTGTGAAATTGATATATAACATTGATAATTTTTTCCCTGAAATTAAAATGAGAGCCTGTAGCATAACATAACAGGGAAAAGTTGTGAATATAAAAGACAAACTTTTTAACAGTTCAATCACTAAGCTTAGCATCCATCCTAGTAGAGCACACATATACGTGGCGTTTGTAGGTAAAACTCTGCACAGATCTTCATAAAAATATAGTACACGATGATGCTACACACCTGTGTAAAACAAAAGATTCTTATCGCATTCAAAAATCGAGCCTCATAACACTGTCCGTAAAGAATAAAAAAAATTCAAACCCCCCGACCATTGCCCGAGCGTACAATGCCTTCACGACACCGGGTAAATAACGTTTGGAAAAATGTAAAAAAAACACCCACACAGTTTGCGGGTTCCGGGTAAACACGTCGCCGTACCCCTTATTGAGTTGATCTGGCCATTTGTACGCGCCCTCGCCCTTTGCATTTAAAAAAAAGAAACTCGGCTTGCGAATTCAATTTCCAATATCCATTTTTGACGTGGCGTGATTAGAACGCAGTTTGGTCGTTAGCGGGATGTATCGTAGGAAACGTTCGTTTGCTTCTATTTGTTGTATTGATTGCAAGTGTGAATTTCGTCTGAGTGTTTTGAGTGAGTGCGTTTTATGAATCGCTCTACATATGAACGCGAGGAACAAAGGGCTACGTGCCAGATAAAACTGACGGTAAAACATTTGTATGGTGAGAACATACGCGAATGGAGAAACATGTATAGCCATTTAGGCGTGTTCGGCTGAATGAAATTTGGACATTAAATACTTTTTTCGTATAATATAAAGCAGAAAATAAATTTCAATGAGTAATCAAGTAAATTTACTAGAGAACAATTTAAAAGATTTTGGAATAAGACTTGAAGACTTAAATGACTTTTTCAGCTTAAGGTAAACAAAATCAATTTGTCGATATAGTTTTATTACTAATGGTACCAAGTAGAAAACTATAATAACATATTATTGCTTTCGCGTCCGAATAGTCTTCTAATACATCTCGGGAGTGTCTTCAAATTGTCTTGTTGTAATAATAAATATATCATAGTTATCCCTTAGGGAAAAATAAAAGGGAAAATAAAGCAAATCGGCTCTCACTCCCGGAAGGGTCCACGAAGAAAAACGATTAATATTAACTGAAATTGTTATTGCCCCTTTATTGCGTTGATTTAATATTTTTATTGCTTTTATCGAAAGAGTTTTGTTGAATTCGATACTCGTAAAATTTAATTGCTGGCGTTATAATTGGAGTTACGATCTAGAGAGCATTGCCTTTTGTTATTAGAGATGAATAAAACGAATTATACTCCGTCCAACCAGATATTTAACTTTTGACAATTTGGTTTCGGTTTCTATTCTAATCAATTAGGGATGTACTAATGCGTTACCGATTCGATTTCTTGTAACAATCGATTTCATGAAGAAGTTTTGATCGATTAAACACATTGAAATGTTATTTTTGCTCAACATTTTGTATTGTTTTATAAACATACCTAAGCGTTAATATGTGTTTATTTTATGTATTGTTTATTGTTACACAATCAGTGGGCTTAATGAATATCGATCGATAAATAATATCGGAGCTGAAGAGCAAGTCGCTTCACTATGGATAAGAAAAAAATGCGTCCATAAAGTAGTTAAATATTTTGTTTTCGATTTCTTGTCAATAATTATAAAATTTTATAGACGTGCATATTATGTCAAAAGTTAAATAAATGGATGGACGGAGTGTAGGATGACTACTGCTAAGTTAAGAATATGAAGGGAAAGTTATTCGAATAGTAATGCGGGCTGCTATGATTTTTAAAATATCTGGAAAAAGATGTTCAATTGAAAAATGTGAAATCTTAAATGATTAAATCGCACGCTATAAGTTTATATTTAATTTTTGTTTTAAAATCGCATATTTAAAATCCTTGTTATGTTTGTTTACCTACTGGTGGTAGGACTCTCATATGTAATAGTCCGTCTGAGTACCACCGCAATGTCTATTTCTACCGCCATGCTGCAGTGTGTATGCACTGTTGTGTTTCGGTTTGAAGGACATTGTAGCCAGTGTAACTACAGGACATAATGAGACTTAACATCTTATGTCTCAGGATGACGAGCGCAGTGGAATGCCACACAGTAGGTACTTTGTAACTCAAGGTGATGGATGGTGTTTCTACAGTTTATGGGTGGTCGTATCGCTTACCAACAGGCGAACGGTATGCTCGTCTCGTCATTTAAAGTCATGAAAAAAAAACCTACGCTTGTTTAGAGTTTTAAAGGGGTCAAAAAATTACTTTCATAAAATCTCAGCTCATTAATACAGAAAGCTAAAAAGAGTTTATTAGGCGTTGCGAACTTGAAATGATCCCCTTAACGAGCGCGCTGTGTCGCCATTGCTGTTCTTACATTAATATGTAAACATAACCCCTTTCCCTCAAGTCACTGTAGGGACGAATCGTCATTTGTCTGTGACATTACAAACCAATACCGACGAGCGTTTAAACGCTGCGTTTTTTATACAGTTATGTTAGGTCTGGCTGTTAAGGAAAAGCATTATACACATAGCAATGTAACTGGTATTACGAATACGATTTAACTGCGCTTTTAAGTTTTACTGAAATTACATACATACATATACACTCACGCCCTTTATCTCCGAAGGGGTAGGCAGAGGCGCAACTAGTGCACCCACTTTTCGCCATTGATCCGTCCAATGATGTGATAGGGGGCGAGCCTATCGCCATTATGAAATTACATACCGAAAATAATATAACGTGTCAGTCTTTCAATTTTATTGTTATTACTGCAATAGATGCAGTTGGTAAGAATGTATCTTGTATAAAAACATACATCATTTGATTATTACAACGGGTTTTTATTGCTTTGAATCGTATACTTTTGTTTTGGTTAAAGCATATCCGTAATGTGTAATAAATAATCTCATACAACACGTAATATCAAAAACCGTCGTTTAAACGCCCGTCTGCATAGTTTTCATAATAAGAACGCCTAATCTAAGTGTAGAGTATTTCCAGAGCGGTCATCTCAGCTGAGATCACTCCCGTGGGCCCTCTAGACCCCAGGAATTGGGATTTATTCCGTCTGAGTATCCTCGGTGCAAACGACACCTCAGTGTTGTTGGATGCTTTATGGAGCCACGTGAAAGTGACAAAAGATTTGATTAAACGTAATAAAGTATCCTGTTGCAACTATGTGAATACTAAATTCTGTGAATATGTTGGGCCCATATTTTGATATTATTGAAAATGATATTATTATCAAGGAAATAAAAAACAAGTGGAACAAATAATTCCAAAAAATTACTTGCAATAACATTTGATTCCAAATTTTTTCCACAAAAAAAACCTGAGTAAACGAAAAAAGCAAGTTGCAGGGTAATCTCGAGGCGCCAACTGGTGAGTGAGTAATGAGCGCGATTACTTACTGAAGCTCATGTCGAGATACGTCAATCGGATTAAACACACAGATCACCTCTGACTTGGGGTTTTTCTTTTGGATCGAGTTTACGTTGGATGACACTTTCTTTCTAATTATTTTACTAAGCGCTTAATTTTTTTTAGGCTAAATTAGCTGAAATCTATATTGGATGAAATATACATATATATACATTAATATTTTGAGTAATTGTTATCAGGCATTTTATAATTGTGCTCGGGGCTCACCAGGTGCCGGGATTTTTTTTTTTTGATTTACAAAAACAAACAAAACTAATGTCATTTACTTTAAAAAATCCAAAAGTAATTATAGGTTTCGAGTCGGAAATATTCTAAAACAAATGACACCCAAAATCGAAGCGTATCTCGCCTTTCCTTACAATATAACACTTTTAACTTAAACGCCCTCACAGATCGGTTTCCAATTAACACTGGCTGAGCTCAGTCTCATTATATTTTTAATTTGGGGGTGGAATCCTAAATTAAAGTCGACGTCAAAGGACAAGCTCGGCAGCTATTAGAGCTAAATAATTAAAGAATTCGACCGTCTTCGCAGTCGTTACGAGGCATTAAGAGACCGCTCACTTCGTAATTTTGATTTAGGTACGATAAAGTTCGCTTGTTATGTGCGTGATTTGTTGAGTGTATTTGCTTTTTTTTTATTATTACAATAGTTGCTAGTATTAATACGTACTAGTGGTCGTCCATTGGTCGAATTTTGACCGTGGAACCATGTAATTCTCCTAGCCAGTTTCGGCCACCGCGGCCAATCTCAACGGAGATCAGCCAGGTACGCAGGCGATATTATAGTGCATAAGTGTGTGCGCAATACACAGGTGCACTCGCTATTCCTTCATTCTCATAGTCCAGTGAGATGGTAATCCGACATAATCGGAGAGAGGTCAGCCGCAGGACCAACGGCTTTACGTGCTTTCTGAGGCACGGGGGTATCACACTGCCAACTTCCTGACTCCGAGCTGCGACTAAGTAATTTTTTTAAGATGGAAAAACCCGGTCACACCTTTTTTGGCCCGACCCGGGATTCCAACCCTGGATCTCAGCGCGCAAATCGTACTCGTAATGCGTACGCAATACAACTACGCCACCGAGGCAGTCAATCTATACTAATATTATATAGCTGAAAAGTTTGTTAGTTTGTTTGGTTGAACGCGCTAATCTCACAAACTACTGAACTGATTTTGAAAATTCTTTCACTAATAGGAAGCTACATTACTCCTGAGTGCTATAGGCTACTTTTTATTCCGGGAAATATTTTGATCCTGGAAAAACTTTTTTACTCAGGCAGAGCCGCGGTCATCACCTAGTTTAATATATTTGTAACACATGTTATACATAGATAAAATTATTTTTTTCTATACTTATCTATGTGAACTTTAATTATATAAATCCCACATTCGTCCGAGTGCACAATGTGCTTAAAAATTGATGCAAAGATATTTTCACGTATATATAGAAGATTAATTTAGGAGTATAGAGTATGAATTTTATATTTGGTCGGCGTATACATTTATGTGACAAATAGCGTTTATCAGTAAGCATTGAAATCGTCCCTAATTATAACATATTTCTATAGTATAATATATCAAAACCCAGTATAACACGCATATGTAAACTAATTAATAAACAAAAGTCAAATAGTCAGAAATATTATCACTTTACCCTTCCACCCGTCAATAACTAAGGGTACATGTCCTTTATCTTCACGCAGTTGGGACACGAGTCATTCATATTCATAGGTCGGCAACATTTGGCAGACAAATAAAAAACAGTAATAGAATCAGAGAACAAAATCCATCAGGCTGACATAACTTGACGTAGATACATGCGGGCTGTCGTCATACGCACGTACAGCGTGTATTTTTTCTTTTTTTTTTCGTTTTCATGAAAAAGTTTCGAGGTTTATACGTGAGCTAAGATTTTACGGCCGTCTGGTAAATGTTTTATTGCCATAATATATGGACGTATTGTTCAAAATATGTTATTTGTTATATCATTTGGTTTTCGTAAATATATTCATGAGAAATTTTGCGGTGGTAAATGACCTGTGAGAATGTGTTGTGTAAGATCGGCGTTTAAAAATGTTCAAAATAAGCTGCTAATAATCCTCAGCATACCGTAAGATGCAATAAAAATAAAATACTTTATTCATCATGTAGGTGAACATAGTTGCACTTATGATAAGTCACACACACACTCACGCCTTTTATCCCCGAAGAGGTAGGCAGACGCGCAACTAGTGCACCCACTTTTTGCCGTTATTCCGTCCCATGATGTGATAGGGGGCGAGTCTATCACCATATCGGGCACATATTTCAGACTTCGAGTTGATACTGAATAGAAAATCTCAATATCACTTTGCCCGACCAGGGGATCGAACCCGAGACCTCAGCTTTGCAGTCGTACTGTAATACAACGACGCCACCAAGGCAGTCGGCATAAGTCAAGATAGATTAAATTGATTATAATAATTATTACTAATACAAAAGGTCACTTATACCGGGTGGAAGGGAAACGCTCTCGGAAACGAATACAGGTGATAGTATTGGTGATTCCTGACGTGATGGCACTAAAAAAATCGCGATCGCATTGTTACAATTTTAGAAGGATTTTCTCAAATTTCTGTACAGCTTCACGTATGGATAGATAAATCAAACTATTATTCTGACAAACATAGTAAAAAAGTTCAATATTTCAAAAAAATCGTAATGAAACACGTACATCAGCTGACGGATTAACGACCGCGGGCCAGTGGCGGCGCAGCGCGACGGCCGCCTAGTTCTTTGTACGCTTTACATTGCGCGCGCATGAATTACGGAAATACTAAAATCGTAAGTATTATCGCTTAGCTTTGCAAATGAATATAGTTTTTCGTTAATGTTATGGTTCTTCTCTCTTACCGTTCCGGTATAGAGAGCGTTTCCCTTCCACCCGGTATATCTACCGACATTTGATAGAGGTAAGAGCACGGTGTAGCAGACTCTGTAGTCAAAATCAGGTAAACCGGGGTATCAATCATTAGCACATACCTACTTGTAGTCTTTTAGCCTAACATAAAGCAGTAAGCTACGCTCTAAAATTTTTTTAGATTCTAAAGATTCTAGCCATTTTTAACAGACTTCCAAAAAAGGAGGAGGTTCTCAATTCGTGTGTTTTTTTCAATATTAATTAAAATACCAAAACTAAAAATAAAACAAATCTCAAACATCCTGTATACGTAACGTTTGTTTACTCGGGCAATGCAATATTTTGCCCACCTTGGGGTCTCACATTATGCATAACTGATAAGCTCGATTCTGTATGCATGCGGTCCTTTGCGCCGTTGCGTTATAATCATGCGCCCGCCCCAGAGGAGGCAAGCTTTTTAACTAGACCTCGTCTTATGTCATTTTGTAGTGGGAATTGTTTACTACAAAGTACGAACATTAGACATTAGGTACAGGAAGGAAAATATGTCTAAAAATTATAATGCTGCTATATTTTTTTAATAAATAAAGTATTCGTTTTTTTTTAATTAAGTGATACTTAAATTTATCGCTTCGGCTTTTCAAATAATTATGTAAGTATTACATAGTTCTTGAACTTCGTTGATTGTTCATAAAAAGTTACATCTAATCCATACTGTTCATATTTCGTCCTACATATACAAAAGCCAATGCCAATCACGAACCCGTCCGGATATTCAATTCCTAAACGTGTCCGAACTTGAACGAAACAAATATTTATCAAAACCTGTAAGGAATACGTAAAATGACATAAAACATGGCAAAACCGGCGCAAACAAATAACCGGTGGTCGCTCGTGATGGATTATTGCGAGTGACCGCCTCTATTTCCTATTGGAATAAGGAATTACCATATGCGTCTCCTGGACTGTGTGGTCAGATGGTTGGATAGTGTGGAGATGGAGTCATTTCAATTGAGATTGTTCAGTGAAAAATGGATTTTAACGTATTTGTTTTAGATGTGAAATTTCAAAGAGCGTGAGTCATGATTTGTCACTCTATGATGTGTTTGGTCGTTGGATCCCATTTTATATTGGGAATGATTAGGTATATCGTATAAACCTGAATTAGTGTTTGAAACGGTAGTAATAGCATGCTAAGGCTGTAAATAAATTGAGACTACACGTTTTGGATCCATCTCTCTAAGGACAACGGAGTTGGTCGATATTATTATAAGTCCCTTCTATACTTGGAAACCATTTGACCATTTTGGATATCGTACGTACGTACCTAAATAACCGTCGCTAAAATCAAGCTGAGTGAACTAAAATTTCCTATAGTCAAAAGAACAGGAGAAATACATACCAGCGAACAACACAGCAGTAAAAAAAACATACCACAATTAAAAAAACCGAACGATCTCAATTCGCTATCCCGATAATCTAAGCGTAAAAGCACATTCCATGGTATCCTACCATCCATCTCCGGGGCTGCGGGTCGGCGTCGCGCCGGCGACCGGAGACCCTTCAAAAGTTTGATAATAACACCACGCCGGCGGGGGTGGTAATGTGACAGCCGATACGTCGCCACCGACAGCGCGCCGGACTATTTAAATTTCGAACCTACATTGTCCGGCTGCCACTGGCCGGTTTTCAGTTTATTTTCTTTTAATATGCAGCTGCCAGTATTTTGTATAGGTACTTTTTAATAATGCGTTACATATATAAATTCTCACCAAGAATATAATAAGCAATTAATACATACTTAAAAGTACCATATATTGCTGCTCCTGGGTCGTATTCATCTATTTAAAAAAAAGACGTGTGGCACTCGGAGACCGCCGCGATAAAGCTATTGCATAAATTCTAATATTTATAACCTTTTTGAACAGATCTATATAACAATGAATCCCTATTTTCCTTGGTCACGGCATCACGCGTGAACGGCTGGAATGATTTCGTTATTTCTTTTTTTGATGTGTTTGGTATTTATTTATTTGTATGGACTACAAAACAGATAACAATCGAATACATTGTGAGATACATGAACATAAAGTCTTATTCTAGATTGGAATCCTAACTATGTTGACACATCATTGATACTATTTAGATCTAAACAGATAAGCACTTGGCAGCAGGTGTGTAAATATAAAGAAGAAAAAATAACAATAATCAGAAACTATAATGACTAATGTAAGACAAACGATATGGGAGTTGTATTGTCAGGAGAAAGTTCTTATGAAAGAAAAAAATAAGAAAATTGCGCGGAAAATTAGAAAACTTAAGAATACTGAACCACCATATTAAACGTGCATGTCACTGAACTCCTAAACGGGTGGACCGATTTAATGTAATTTTTTGTGTGTCTTCAGGTGGATTCCAGAATGGTTTAGATCACAATTCTATCCGGTAGGTAGCGCTGTACTCGGGTTCTAGGATTTTATTTCCTTTTTAGGGCAGGACAACGTCTGTCGGGGCCGCTAGTATAAAATAAAAGTCATTAAAAGTTCTGATATACATCGGTAAATGGCAAAACTAAAAAAAAAATATGAAAGACGGGCTCAATGGACTAGTATCCAGATCCGTAATATTTAAATAAAAACCTCTTTGAACAGATATAAAATAAAAAGTTTTAAAAAATTCAAACTTAGAATCACATCATCCCGCCGCGTTTGACATTTCGATACGTTTCACTGACTGGAACAATTTTTAATACACGGTAATTTCGACCTTTTATCGTTTAACATTCAGCTCATATCCTCTTACATATTGTATTCTTACAAGACTGCGATATTACATTTACTTATGGAATTTTACACTCTACATGGTTGTGATAGAGTTGAAAATAAAATATCACCGCTGTTCCGGTCGGAGTGAGGGGTGACAGGTTTTACAGGGGTTACAGATTCGGTCTCCACGCTCAAGGCCCGCGATAGAAGCTATGCAAGAGCTTAAAAAAATATTATCCAGGTATCCAGTATTTTTGCTTCTTTTTTATACACGTTTTAATGATAACTGTTTATATTGGTGGATCTGTTTCTGTCTAACAAAACTTATGTTAACAGAAAAAAACATTTGGTCCATTTGAATGTTAGTATATGAGAAATCTTATTAAATAACTGTAATACATATTATAACTACATAGAAATATAAACAAACACTAAGTCTGATATAAAAATATAATAACCACAATGGTCATAAGATGCCCGTGATGATAAATGAGAGATTCATGAGCCGTCTCCCGGTAGTCCAACGGCTTACGCGTAATGCAGCGGAAAGTTCTCACATGATGTGACAAAATAAGATCATTTAGGAAAACATCGGTGTAATTATAGCTGTGAGGGGTCGTTTTTGTTAACGACGATTATTTATTCTAAGGAAACGAAACAATAAATGAGACATAAGAAATAGACTTGACAGTTTTGTGGTACCTATGTTTCGGAAATAGAACAAAAAATCCAGTTTTAACTTTATAATACATTTTCCAGATGGTCTATGAATAATTAATATAACGCATAAAGATTTAATTTTATATTATGATTTTTTATACATATGGATCAAGATTCGATAAAAAACCATAAAGATTTATAATAACCATTATAAAATAATGTAAATATAACTCTTTTATTATAAATTCATTCTATAAATGCATACATACATATACATATACACTCACGCCTGTTATCCCCAAAGGGGTAGGCAGAGGCGCAACTAGTGCACCCACTTTTCGCCATTATTCCGTCCCATGATGTGATAGGGGGCGAGCCTATCGCCACATCGGGCACAAATTCCAGACTCCGAGCTGATACTGAATAGAAAAACTCAATACCACTTTGCCCGACCCGGGGATCGAACCCGAGACCTCAGCTTTGCAGTCGTACTGTAATACAACTACGCCACCGAGGCAGTCTTTCTATAAATGCACTTCAATTTATATAGGCTATGCACATATACTACGAACCACAGTATCCAACATATCACTCTATTGTTATTTAAATCCGTAACCCGTTAATCCAACATTCAGACTCAAAACAGTGCAAAATAGTCCACCAATTTCTATAACAAACGAAAAATATAATCTCAACCTGTCACATATTTTCAAAACGCTAAATAGACTTCAAAATTCAATTGTGCCGTGCTATCGGATCCGTAATAACTTTCAAAACTTTTTCGTATGTCGCCAATAGAATGGCTGAATCACCTTGTTTTCTGCAAATGCACTGCACATGCTGAATTTCAATAGAGCATAATTTGTGAACTTATTCTTTAGAAAAAGTTTCATAATTTCGTCTTTGTATTCTTAACTAACTCTCTTGTGCCGGACTGCAAGCGAGACAAAGGCTGCAGATATTTTATTTGTAATTTAATTGTGTCTTTATGAGACTTCCGTATATAAAACGAAGTACTTAAAATTAAAGGAAAAAATTACTTATGTTTTCACATATCAAACTAGATCATAAAACTGCCAACTTAATTCCTTGCTCATGCATTTCTACGAACGTATGTCGCACTGAACAGTCAATAATATAAAATTGTTTGAAATGTCGATGTGAAACAGCATTTGTTCAGCGTTAAATATTCAAAGAACAAGACAGGGTAGGCAAGTCTCTCGGGCCGAAGAGACCCCGGCCCGGCAAGTCGGGGTTAACCCGCGAGCGCTCATGCGTCCCTAATTTCCGATTTGTCGACCTAAAGGGTTGACTGATTAGCATCTGACTTGTCACACCGCATCATCGTGCCTTTGTTGTTGACGACTGCTTGCAAATCTGTTTTCGTTTGAACGACGTCAAACGTGAAATGAGAGATAATGACATCAATTAAAATCATTTGTGATAAATAGTTTCTAAATATTGCGTATTGCATTTAAAATGATAAAATGATATGAATCGTTTTGCTTTAAGAGAATGTTTTTCACACATGAATTTAATGTTGAAGGAAATTTACCCATTTTTCTAATTTATAATCACAGTAATAATAATTAGTTCAATGTACTTGTGGGTTATTATATTCAACTTTGAGATATCGCAATGTTCATACAAAATCATTCAGATGTAAGAATACCGAATAATATCTTACCAAACTAACATCTTTACCAAGAAACTTTGATATAATCAATCAATAGTGTATCAACGAGTTATTGATATCACGTCAATGATAATTTTATGAGTTAAAAACGAAATCATATTAAATAAATCAAGAGCAATAAAAAATATATTTTGCAAGTAATTAACACTGTATGCTACTTTTATGTGCATAAATAACACACACATACACATTCACTCTCCTCCGGAAGGGGTAGACAGAGGCGCAACTAGTAAACCGTCTTTTAGCTGTGCGTAGTCCGTCCCATGATGTGATAGGGGCGAGCCTATTGCCATTTCGGGCTCAAATTCCCGTCTCCGAGCTGATACTGAATAGAAAAACCCAATAAGAAGAAAGCATTTTTTTTATTGCATTGAATGACGAGACGAGCATGCCGTTCGCCTGATCGTAAGCGTTACGACCACCCATAAACAGTAGCAACACCATCCAGTACCTTGAGTTACAAAGTACTCTATTGCATTCCACTGCGCTCGTCATCCTAAGATATAAGATGTTAAGTCTCATTATGTCCAGTAGTTACACTGGCTCCAATGTCCTTCAAACCGACACACAACAGTACATGCACACTGCTGCTTAGCGGCTTTGCTTATTGATGTCAATTATCTTTAAAGCGGTCAGTACTGCAATAACTAAACACCTTATCACTAGTTTGGCGTTTCTTCGATCACAAACTCAGAACCGAGAAACGCTTTGATCATATCATTCAGATAGACGTATCTACAGCGAGCAATCGACTAAGACGTTCCAAGTTGATACATTCTTAGTAGATTGAGGATTAAGGAACAAAGTCACATTAAGTAAATAATGGGAAATGTTGAGTTAATGTTTTAAAGTGTTCAATAAACATAAAACCATAGAATGTAGTATGGGAAGTTATAATGCTATTTAGCAAAATTAGACTCGTCGTTTTTGTTTCCTCTTTTAACATTGCAACCGATCGTATGTTTTGTATAATATTTTATAATATTTCAATAATATTGTGTGAAATTTCAATCAATATATTATAGATACTGTATTTCATGTAAAAAATATAGTCTAGAAATATAGATGTTTTAGAATTTGATTTAAATTTGTGTTTCAAAGCATAATTAACAAACAGAATACAAATAACTCGGCCAAACATTACGTGCAAAATTCATTACGTTAATGTCGCCTGGTATGCGAAGGCGAATAATTCACAGAACACACACTGTGACCAGATGACGCTGACGTCTTAAAATATAGCGTCCCTTTCTTCAGCTGTTGACTACCCCTCAAGCAACATGAAGGTAGTTGTAATTAATAAATGACCCGTGCGGTCCCTCAGGCCGCAGTGGCTGCCAGCAGGGTTAATATGAAATTAGTGCGAGAACCGCAGAAATTATGTATGTATGTGGATCGGGCGTTATAATCTGCATATAAAAGGTAGATTAAAGCGGCCAGTAGTTTTAATTGAGTAGTTTTTGCACACGAATATCAGTAATAAATAATAGGCCCACGAAAGGAGTACTTCGTGTTCTTTTAAAACGTCCATTGTGATTTTTGAAGACTGTACAGAAGTAAAATGGAAAACTTTTATTAACACTACTTGGAAAGTAAAAAATTCCAGAAAATTATACTTGAAACACAACAACCAAAAGCAGTAATGAGAACGCTTTGTCCAAATTGCTTTATCGATAGAGTTTAAAACACAACAGTCCAGAACCACAACAGCGGCCATTAATTACTTAAATTTAATTCATGCGAGACCCTACGCACCACTATTTACATTCAAAAACGTACCCTACGCTGTGCCCGCATCGTAACCCTTGCGAACAAACTTGCCAACCCTAAGACGGTAACTCCTAAGTAGACTTTCTTTGATAGTGCGCTCGGCTGAGTCAGAATAAAGGCCACCGGGTCGATAGAGTTTTGATCTGTAATTTTATAGCTTTGAGTACGCCCCCAGTTTCACTCACGCTCAGAGGATTGCGGCCTATTGATCTCGTACTTTAATGTTTTTGTTCGTCTTGCGGTGCTACTTTGGTAAGAGAATATC
The DNA here is from genome assembly GCA_949316025.1 of Lapara coniferarum. Taxonomy (NCBI): domain Eukaryota; kingdom Metazoa; phylum Arthropoda; class Insecta; order Lepidoptera; family Sphingidae; genus Lapara; species Lapara coniferarum. Next base: position 38,610,326 of record OX438919.1, on the reverse strand, counting down.
AATGAAGATGGTCAAATACTAAACACCATAAAACAAAACGGTCACTGAAAACAATTAATCACGTTGCAGATATTTGGAATATTTGTGAATTTGACAAAACATATTACTTTTTTTTTGTTTGTCCATCAAAAAATTTCAAGAAACTACTCGTCCAACTTTAGAACTTCATGCGCAGTCGATAAACACGGCACACTAATCCCGCCGACGCGACGGCATGCTTGTAATCAGTAAATGTAATAAGTAAAGATCAATGTGGCTGAAGAGCGTCGGATTAGCCTTTATCACTGCGCACGTAAAGCGACGATACTTGTATGAGTGGCCCCTTTTATTGCATTACGAGGGAAGGGTTACCCGGCCCCGTCTCACCGCTGAATTTATAAATAAGTTAACCCGTAGCCCGCCTTATTCTTAGCCTCGGCGTCTTACTTTGTTTTATCATATTTAAATTATTAGAGTCAGATGTAGAACGTGTACCTAATTGCTGTACTTTGTTAAGATAATGTACCTTTGGCGCGACTCCACTTTTGTTTTCTTGTTCTCGAAACGATATAAATTCTCGCGAGGACGGCTGTGTAACGCCCAACTTTCGTATTCTGTTTTTGTTCGGACCTACATTCAATGATATAAAATTACAGCAGTATAGGTGTTTGAGAATAAGGATTTCTATTTTTGGATTCCGTAAGTCGAAATACACACATAATTAAAAAAAAATATGTGTGTATTCTCTGTGAATTATCGCTGCTTTAACGGTGAAGGAAAACATCATGAGGAAACATGCATATCTCAGAAAATCTTTGAATTTCGAAGGTATGTGAAGTCTGCCAACCCGCACTAGGCCGGCGTGGTGGACTAAAGCCTTAACCCTCTCAGTTGTAGAGGAGGCCCGTGCTCAGCAGTGGGCAGTATATAATACAGGGCTGGTATGGTATGGTGTGGATAAGTCAAAAGAAATATCTGTAACATTAAAATTTACGTGTAAGTTCACGTAATTAAGTTCATTACGCGAAGGTTTAACGTATGATACGGTAGGTTCCTAATTGAATGACGGTTAAGGTCGCAACCTCTAGGCTCTATTCCCACGTTGGTATCCTTTATCTTCTGTTTAATTTATTGGTATAAGATTCTGTATACAACAAATCAGGGGAACATTTTTCGGTGCCTATATCAAAATTTTTGCTAAGCGACATACAACAAATAAGCGTCCAAGGTACTTAAGGTATAAAAAACTTTTGCAGAAACGCATTCTGGGGCTAACATGTATACATTTAGTAAGGTAAGTATCAATTTCTGGCGGTAATAACATGACCCAGAAAGTAGTAAGGCACTTTTTCGTACAGTAAATCTTTTATATTCTGTTTGTCTTACAGGTATTTAAAGCTCAGCTTACCTTCATCAAATGATTAAACTTTTAGCTACTCTATCAAACAAAATTTTATAAGGTCACGTTTGTGCCCCTAAGAGTTTTTACAATGCAAGATATTTATTTATATCTTAGGTGACAATCCTACTGCTTTCTACATAAATCCTAAATTAGAATCAAAGCTAATTATTCACGATACTACACACTTAGGTAAATATCCAAGTCAAAATAACATAAATATCCTTAAAGATAGAAGCACAAACATGTACCCATTATTCAATTACGTCCACACAAGTAAATTAAAACTATAAATCATGAAAACACGTGCCCACCAACATCCAAGAAAACAATGTCTTATTCATATTATAATATATTTTCAACCGTAAATCATGTTTAAGTGTTATTCCATTTCCTACAGTGGCGCGGCGTGCACACGCATCGGACGAATAAGTAATTGAAATTTGAAACGAACTTTTGATTTTACGAAAATGATTCCGCCCCACAGCCGTTGAAATTATTATGAATTTCCGTTCCTCCGAGATGGGCACGTCTTAAAATAAATGGCTACATTTTCATACGGCTGTTGGAAAATTTTACTTCGTGTAAGATGTTTTCATTCTGCTTAAAATGTGTATGTAAAGGATTTAAGAAATTTGCTTTCCGCGAACGGGAGAAGGTTTAAGTTCGAATAAAGAAAATACATTTCGCTTTTAAGGAATGAATATTAATTGAATAACATGTATGGATTTGTTTGTGTTACGGGTGGGAGGTAAGGAAGAGTTAAAGTCTTTTAGTTATTTAGATTAACAGATAAGAATCATAATAACTCGACTGCCTCGGTGGCGTAGATGTATTATGGTACGACTGTAATGCTGAGGTCTCAGGTTCGATCCCCGGGTCGGGCAAAGTGATATTGAGTTTTTCTATTCAATATCAGCTCGGCGTCTGAAATTTGTGCCCGACATGGCGATAGGCTCCCCCCCTATCACATCATGGGACGGAATAACGGCGAAAAGTGAGTGCACTAGTTGCGCCTCTGCCTACCCCTTCGGGTATAATAGGCGTGAGTTTGTGTGTGTGTGTGAATCATAATAATTGTGTATGTATATAAAGAGGTAAGTCCCTCTTCTTCCATCTATTCTAATTATTGTATTCAAAATAGGTTCAGTGTAACACCCTTTTTAAATATTTCAAGGTGATGTATGGTGTTGCTATTGTTTATAGGTGGTCGTATCGTTTACCATCAGGCGGAACGGCATGCTCGACTCGTCATTCAAAGCAATAAAAAAATGTTGGTCAAATAAATTAGCTTATTTTTACAAAAACCATAGAGTGCTAATTAAGTAATTATGAATCTAACCGAGGATTTTTTTATTCAAAGCCTATGCCAGCCTATGGCTAAGAAGGCAAAATACTGATAAGGTTTTAATTAAAACTGTTTAGGAATTGGAAAGGGTTAGTAGGTACCAAATGTACCATCCATTCGGATACCGGAGTCTGGAATTTGTGCCCGATATGGCGATAGGCTCGCCCCCTATCACATCATGGGACGGAATGACGGCGAAAAGTGGGTGCACTAGTTGCGCCTCTGCCTACCCCTTCGGGGATAACAGGCGTGAGTGTATATATATATGTACCATCCTTTATAGGTAGCTACATATATACTAACTCACATCCTATCCCCGAGGGCGTAGACAGAGCCACAACTAGAGCACCCACTTTCGCCATGTGTATACCGACCCATGATGTGATAGGTGAGTCTATCGCCATCCAGTACAAATTCCAGACTTCGGGCTACTAAGCAGAAAACCCCAATATTACTTTACAAGATCAGAAAATCGAACCGGAAACCTCAGCATTGCAATCGTACCATAATACAACTACGCCATCGAGGTCATAGATAGTTGTTTTTGTGTAAACAACTAAAATCTACTTTTGGAATCCAAGAAGTTGACAGTGAGTATTGTAAGCGTGTTTATACCCTCAACTATCATAGCCGCGGGGCCAGCGTGACAAGACGCTGTCATCGAGACCCCAGAAATGTCGCCAACTTGTTAACAATGTTACACGTTTGAATTTCACAACAATGAATAGATAATTTTGATACAAATCGAGAGTTGTTTGAATTATTTATATGACTGCTATGAAAGTTAATGTGGCTTGTTACGGCGTGTTTGAGGTCAGTTGGTGTATGCAATAAGGCAGATCGGCATATGTATTGTTGGTTGGTATAATATATTACACTGAACTTAACATTAGGTCATATGCACTCAGGGTACCAGGGGTGGTCAGTCTCGTGCAGTCGTAGACGCAAAAGCGTGCTTTTAAGTTCGGAGGCTTCTCAGCCTGCTCATTTAGAGAAGGGCCGCAATACGGCATCGCGTAGGGGCGGTTCCGTGCAGCTATCTTAGTGCAACAAGATACCCCGGGGCCGTTTCGTATGCGCCGAAGAAGGCCACCGCGGGTTTTGGTTGGTATGCCGGTGTAGGGTATACATAGTGTTAAGGACTCGGTCCAATGCTCGCTCGGATGAAGCTATACTCCCGAGTGTCGACATTGGGCCGTAAGACTGTGTGAAACCAACATAACCGTTCCACTCACCCCCCAGTGGTGGTAGCGATAACGAGTTTTTCCCCGCGATAAAAAAGGGTACCAGGACTACCAGGTTACAATAAATCTGTAATGCTTAATGAATTGTCACTTTATTCGAGTTACTGCATCACAGTATTGGCCAGTGGCTGGAAGCCGAGTTACTGTAACATTTCATGTGTGGAGTCGTTACTTACTTTCCTCTGTTAAAGTTATGGCACACCTATATCAGACAGAACTTGGTATTTTGGATAAGCGCAGTATGCCATAATAGTTGTTTATTTTTATTGATTTTGAAGACCTGAAATAAATTTCTAATTTAATTAGTATCATCACTATATAGTATAAAATAAAGTCGTTTCCCGCTGTCTGTCCCTATGTACCTATGCTTAGATCTTTATAAGTACGCAAACGATTTTGTTGTGTTTTTTTTAATAGATAGAGTGATTCAACAGGAAGGTTTTTATGTACTTATAGCCCGGAAAAACTTATTAACGCGGGCGAAGTCGCGGGCAAAAGTTTGTATTATAAAACTCTGCATAAGTATTTGTAGCAGCTACTCGTCATTGCGCGTCTAGAATAAGTTATATGCTGGTATAATTATAGCTTGCGCTGTTTAACTAGGCCATATTATCTTAAAATGTAGACCTCAAGCGTCCCCAAGATAAATTCATTCATACCTCATACAATTTGAACTAAAAGTTTCTTTAGTTCGTGGTTTTATCTTAATATAACGCCACCTAGTGGAAGTTGTAGTATTTAATAAAGCGTGGGAAAATATTAAAAGAAAAATATTATAATATGTTATAGTAATTATTCGCTGTATATTGATTTTATTATAGAGTTCAAGGTAAATCAATATTCATAGTAGACTCGTTTCTTGTAACGATTTAATGATGAGGTAACATATTTCTAGATACGAACTTTATAGGATATTTCCTGGACATATTTTCTTAGAACTACTGGTGGTAGGACTCTTATATTATTATGTAAGAGTCCATCTGGGACCACCGCAATGTCTATTTCTACCGCCAAGCAGCAGTGTGCATGCACTGTTGTATTTCGGTTTGAAGGACATTGTAGCCAGTGTGACTACAGGACATAATGAGACTTAGGTACCTAAACATCTTATGTCTCAGGATGACGAGCACAGTGGAATGCCACACAGTACTTTGTAACTCGAGGTGCTGGATGGTGTTTACTGTTAATGGATGGTCGTATCGCTTACCATCAGGTGAACGGCATGCTCGTCTCGTCATTCGATACAATATAAAAAAAACTAATTCATATAATATACGTAGATATGTAATAATAGTAATATCATCAAAACAAAAAGAAACCATAGCCAAGATTACTTTCTACAGGCGTTGAGGCTAATGGAAAACAGAAAAAATGTAGGTATGGGAAAATTATCCTAGCGATAGAGTTACTTATATCATTCTTCCACTTTTTAGCATTTACCATTATCTAGATTTCGACTACGATACGGTTGATAGTATGAGCAGTCTCGTTCCACTGATTATAATAATCACAAGCAGTAACAAGGAAAATGGTGAGAAAGATTTCCAAAATCGCTTTACTCCAGCACCACAATTAGCATCAGGTAAACGGAGACAAAGTAAAATAAATTACCGTAACCGCTGTAACGGGAATTGCGAACGCTTACAACATTCTTAATTCGACTATTAAAACCCGCTACAAGGAGCAAGATGCTGGCAACACCAATAAACAAGCAGCGAACGCGCGCGCGAACGTCGGAAGTTTCGAGCGCGCCGTGAGTGCAGAAGGGCCTTAATGAGGGTTAGAAATTTCGGCACATTGCGGCCCAAACCACAGCCGGCTTCTTGGCTTATTATTAATTCTGTAAGACGTGTCCTCGATGTCCAAGACGTGCGCTGAGATTCGAGACAAAAGTCACGGGGGCGGAAGGGACGTCCCCCTGAGCCTTGCCACCCCCTCTCCTTGTACGTGTGGAGCGTCGACAAGTCACGTCAAGGAGTGTGGGATTTACAGGTGGTTTTAATAACGGCAGTCGCTAATGTCGCGAGATGAATACTTAATGGATGGATCGCTGGGTATCGGTAGCTTCGCTTGGAAGTTGTCATGCTCATTAATATCAATCAAGTGTAGAGTTTGTTTAGATGTATGTAATTGGTGTTGTGTGCAGATGAATTTATTTCTATAAGAGTAAATGAAACAAAGAAAAAAGCTAGTTATTTTTGTTAGGCGACTGCTTTTTTATGTTGCAATTCTAAGTAGCATGCCATCAGCTCTGTATTGTATACTGCTCACTGCTGAGCATGGGTTTCTTCTACTACTGAGAGGGGTTATATATTCCATCTTAAATTAGCGGCAATTAGTACACTTACAGCAGCCTACCCAAATGTGGCATATTGCATTTGAAACACAAAGATGATTTAATATATGTAGGCCACTAGTCTTCCCACTTGATAATCCTCAGGAATGCATAGTTAGATTTTCAGTTTGTTCTAAATGACACTTCAAAATAATTGATGATAATGCGCTTTAATTTTTTTTTATGGCATCGAGTGACGTGACGAGCATGCCGTTCGCCTGATGGTAAGCGATACGACCACCCATAAACAGTAGAAATACCATCCAATACCATGAGTTACAAAGTACTGTGTGGCATTCCACTGCGCTCGTCATCCTAAGACATAAGATGTTAAGTCTCATTATGTTCTACAGTTCTGTAGATACACTGGCTACAATGCCGTTCAAAGCGAAACACAACAATGCATACGCACTGCTGCTTGGCGGTAGAAATAGACATTGCGGATATACATGAACTCATACGGTATTTATCACCAGAGAAGCTTACTGCGTCGTCAATTAGTAACTTACAACCAACATCGTCTAACAGCTATTTCTCCATTTCAATTTCTTGAAATACAAACATTATCATCAAATATCCTTTTACTAAAACTAAAACTCAATTCCAAGCTCGCGATTTACAGTCACTAAGCCATATCTATTTCGTATACAACAATTTAGTTACAAAGTGCAAATCCCTTTAAGATGGCTTCCCTGTCAGGGGGTGCTTTCAAAAACTCGTTAGGAGGTCGGAGTACTGCGGTGGCGGGTCACGTCGCGGCCGCGGTCGCCTTAAGACAAAATGTTACATGGAACTTTGTAGTGTCATGCGCCAAGATATTTAAAATTATTTAGTAGGAACGCGGGCGGTTATATTCTTTTGTGTTTCGTGTTAGTGTATTTTGCCCTAGTAATGATATTCGTATGTGTGGATGGTTAGAAGATGTAAAGGCATATAATACTTTTTATACGCATATCAAGTACTGGATAAACATAATATAGGTTACTAGGAAAGTATTTTATATGGCTAATCCACGGGTAAGCTAGTTTTATGATGAAGCCATAATTTGGTGTGGCTAAGGGAGGGGAGGGCAAGGTTCCAGCCTTAATATTTTTTATGATATTAGGGGCCAAGGAGCATACAGTTCACCTGATGGTAAGTGATCACCGCCGCCCATGAACATCTGCAAAACCAGGGGGCATAGAGGTGCGTTGCCGGCCGGTATTTGATACGTAACTCCCCCCCCACCCCCTCGTCTGAAGCTTTTTAGTTATGATTCATCGTATGTTTGGCTTTATCGCTAGTAGATAGATAGATAGTTAAAGGAACTGAGGGGTCAGGGAGGGGGGGTAATACATACTATGCTATAAAATCTGAACCAATAATAAAAAAAAATCAACATTTTGGTCAACATGGCGTTATTTAATTTTAAATGTAGAACTTAGTTTCTTTTTTAATTAATATTCATTCATGTATTGCCTTTTTTATTTTAAAACAGGTGAGTAGTAAAAGATTAGTTACCCCTGGCAACTAAAAGGCGTTATCACCTCTATAAATGTCGATATTGGACGTAAGTAAATATCGGCTCGTTGGTCTAGGGGTATGATTCTCGCTTCGGGTGCGAGAGGTCCCGGGTTCAAATCCCGGACGAGCCCTAATGTATTTTTTAATATTTGCCATTGAGCACAGCATGTCGAACAGACTGTCCAATTGTAATAAAGACGAAATTGTCTCATAATAATATAGACAGACAGGTGCGATATAGTTAGTATATTTGAATGACCCAAACTACCTCTACACCGAACACACTTTGCTTTAATAACATGATAAGTGAAAAAAATATTTTTTTATTGATAATCAAAAGCGCCTTGTTCGATTTTGTTCTTCCAAAACACGTGTAAAAATGTTTGTAATAACTTTAATTTTTTTTTTACATAAAACACTCTCCTCTGTTATTTCATTTTTCAATTGTCACGTTATTGTAGTAAATGGGCGACTTATTTGGCTTTTTCTTGACTTTATTTTATACAATTGATAGACGAGATAAGTAAGATACTCCTTACGGCTACCACAACAGTAAGCGACACCACGCACTTCAAATTGTAAGCACTGCATAGCTCTAGCATACTCCTTAGCCAAAGAGCATAGCCATGTCAAATCTCATAATGTTCAGTAACCGCGCAGACGCCAATGACCTTGAATAAATACACATATGTACTTGCACACAGTTTCTCAGTAGTAGAATTAGACGAAGAGGAGGCATTGCATTACAACCCAAACTCTCGTATACTGAAAAGCTACGTAGTATTGGTACTAAAACATTTAATAGACATATATTAGTAGTAGGTGAGATCAAAAAATGATATTTGAAAATGAATCTCTTAGGGCCTGTCTCACATTTCAAGTAAATTTTATTTGTCAATTATCATATTAAGCAGATAATGTAGATAGTATTCATTTTGTTACCATTGATTAGGAAACGTAGACTAGAGTGTGACTTTTGTATTTGGCCGGCTTATATATTCATGTGACGAGTATTCAAAGACGAGTATAGATGAAGCTATCACTGATGACGCGCCTAACTAATTATCTTCATCATCATCATCATCAGCCTTTATCAATCCACTGCTGGACATAGGCCTCCCCTAATGAGCGCCATAGTGCCCTGTCTTCAGCTTGCTGCATCTAGCATTTGCCTGCAGTCTTTCGCAGATCGTCATCCCACCTGGCCGGAGGGCGTCCTACACTACGTTTGCCCAGTCGCGGTCTCCAGTCAAGAACACGTTTACCCCAGCGGTTGTCGGTAATTATCCTAATTGCTAACAACCAAGTGGGCTCCCTTCCGCTTGTAGTTTAGTTCTGTAAATACTGATAAAATATCCACAAATGCATACGATGAATAATTGAAGTCTTCTTAATCCGCAAAATCCTCGCGCAAAAACTGGTAGCGCGCATCATGGATGAAATTATTTATATCGTATACTCAGAACTTGTGAAACAGATCCTTAGTACGATGAAATTACATGGGGCACACGGCGAGTATTCTAACAAACAAAACGTTCCAACAAGTATTGAATGCAATAACACAGCTCGGATGTACATTCGGCAATGATACGAGTTACTGGATGGCGTGATTCGCACACGTTACGAGTGTTTACCGGCAAGTGGCCGCGCGGGAACAATATAACCGAAATACTGACTTATAGCCGAATCCGGAGAGCGTTGAACGAATTGGGTTTTATACTGAATGACTAGCACGCATGTTAAAGTATACTATCCTATACTATAAAAGCAATGTCATTCAGAATTTGACTTAAATAGTTAGACGGCCCTACACTGTGTTCACTATCCAGAGATTAAACTGTATAGCAATTTTATAAAGAGGAAAGATATGTATGTTTGTAACGAATAAACTCAAAAACTACTGGACTGATTTCAAAAATTCTTTCACCAATATAAAGCTACATTATCAGCGATTAACATAGGCTACTTTTTATTCCGGAAAATATAAAGCGGGACTTTTATCCTGGAAATACTCATTCACGCGGGTGGAACCGAGAATCTAGTCTATTCTATTAAATAATTAGCCTTAAAAATCGTATGAATATATTCAGAACAGCTAAGTATTTAAAAACACACTTAAGTTCAACGTATGTTTTGAAAATGCAAACAACGCGTTAGATAATTAATAGTTATCATATTAATAACATAAAGTGTAATCCCACCGTCTCGTCACTTTTTTTTCAACAACCAAAAGATACGAAAAGTTAAATTACAATCATGGCAACATCAAGAAAGGTCAGTAAATAACAATTAGGCTTAGGTTTCAATCGGGCGTACATTATGGGTCGGCGCGGGTGAATTATCGCCCCGGAAGGCGCGAGGTGGACAGGCCGAAAGAAATATTGCTGTCAACGCGCCTCTCTATTTACGGATAGTGATGAGAACGCAGTTATAGAAGATATCGATAAAGATTTCGATAAAAAACAGTAATTGTTGTTTGTATTATTTGTTTTGCATTTGAGTCTTTGTTTAATCAGTCGTTGTAAGAGTTTTATTATTTATAAAATATGAGTGTTATCTACGTTATTAAATAACAAGTGGGATTGAAATAGCGATAAATCCGGCATTCTATTAAAATCTTTTGAAAAATGATTGATGAAAAAAATGTTATGAAAAATGCATAACATTTTTTTCACCTCTTGGTAGTTATTCCTCTTTAACTAATTTATTCTTTCCAAAAAAAAAAAAAAAATTACCCTGCTCAACCTAAAAAGTTGTTTATGCATCAGTTGATGGTTATTTTGCATGATTATTTATTTTTTCCAGAAGAAAACAAACTCTGCTACAATAAAACTAATTTCGAAAATACTTAAGTTACTTTATAAGACGTAAAAAAAATGTACAAAAAATTATCAATATCGATAAACATATCGACATCGATGATTCGATGTAACAATATCAACTCTAGTAGGTAGTAGTCACACTGGGTGTGTCACAAATCGGCGTGTAAGCGGTGGACGAGACTGCCCGCTGAGTGCTTAATTACTTAGCGCCACGCGAATTAAACAGCCATTTATTAATCGATACCAGGGATAAAAAGAATTACGACGGTTTGGCAGATATTTATTTAATTTAGATGTGTTTATGTATTAGCTCTATGGTTCCCATTATAGATATTTTAAAGAAGCAATAATTATATAACTAGGTTTTGCTCGCGGCTGCACCCGCAAGAAAATGTTTTTCAGAGATAAAAGTCCTGCTTTATATTTACCCGGGCATAAAAAGTAGCCTATGTCCTTTCTCAAACTATCTCCATAGCAAATTTCATCGATATCCTTTGAGTAGTTTCGGAGATGTGCTGTAGTAACATACAAACAGAAAAACAGAGACAGAAAAGAATTATAAAAATCGCTGATTTGTTTTCCATTTCTCTTTTTTAGTCACCCCCTTTCTTTTTATTTTAATCACAATTCTTTTAATGTACAGACACACCGGGATCTACTGCTTTATTATAGGTAGTATAGATATTATAAATTGAGCAATTATTATTCATATATTTCTTGAAATGAAATTTTATTCGTTCATCATTCAACTTCTTTCAGTCATTATTCTGTATATCTAGAACCGAAACAACTTAAGTACTGTCTAATCGAATAAAAAAATATGTAATTCTTAGCTGACTGGGGCTTTGAATAAAATTTAGAAGCTTAGAATTCACATAGTCACACAAAAATATTTTATAAACGTACAATATAGTTACTGGAAGCCGTGAAAAATTGGGATGCTTCAAAATTATAAGTTATAAAAAGCGTTAATATTGTTTAAGAGTTATTAACAAGCGAAAAAATTTCTCATTTCGTCTTTCAATGGCATCAATATAATAAATCTAATTGTCACAGTAAATGATACTGACAATAGAACAACAAAATACCTCAAAGAATTATTTCCCCTAAAGTAAACGGAATTCGAATCAATCAAAGACGAATGTAAGGACATTATTCTTACAAACGGGATACGCAAACCGGTCAGTCGCCTTACACCGTTCCGGTATCGCTCGTGAAAAGAAACCCTTTTAACTACGAGACGTATTAGTGTGGATAAGTTGTATTTTTATTATATTTTCCGAAAACTTGGATGCTAATTTTGTGGACTCTCATTAATTCATGATTTATTAAAATGATAATATTCCCTAAATACCATAATCACAGCATAGTATAAAACAAAGTCGCTTCCCGATGTCTGTCCCTAAGTATGCTTAGATCTTTAAAACTACGCAACGGATTTTGATGCGGTTTTTTTAATAGATAGAGTGATTCAAGAGGAAGGTTTATGTGTATAATTTATCCCGGGGAAATATAAAGCGGGACTTTTATCCCGGAAAAACTAATTCACGCGGGCGAAGCCGCGAGCAGAAGTCTAGTACTGTATAAGACTTCACATCTAATGTCTTAGTGTAAACAACAGTGAAGTACCAGTGTAGGTCGTAATTTGAAGTTTTTGTAATAGAAATTTGGAAATTTTTGGAAATGGACTTTAATTTTGACGTGCCTTTTGGAGTCGGATATTTAATTGAAATGTATTTTAAGTAAATTCTATACCTGTGATTAATTTCATGATTTTATAATTGAGGTATATTTAACGTTAATTGTAAAAACATAATCAACTATCAACGAATAGTTATTTTCTATCATAGGCAAATATAATCCTATGTTATGAAAACACCTTAAATAAACACTAAAATTCGTAATTATGATATTTTGGAATAGCCACAATATTCCAACAATACCCTACCACGGAAACGACAATCGTATGTTTGCCAAAGGTCACTCGGCGATCAAAGCGATTGCCCAATAAATAAATAGTTGATTTGCTTTGTAAATAAATACTGAAAGGATGTCTCACATAGTTCCGGAGGAATGCGCCGGGGGGCGCCACTGTCCAACTAACGTGAACTAAACACGTTTGCGAAGGAATTCTTTTCACCCTTCCTCGTTTGATTGATTTATATGTTTGTTTGGGCTATTTATTACAAACAGCGATTGACTCTATTGTGGTTTAGGTTTTTGTTTTGATTAGGGAAACGATCCACTAATAACATTGCTAATTATATAACTTGCATGTACTTAATTTTACTGGTGGTAGGTCTCTCATATGTAAGAGTCCGTCTGGGTGGGTACCACCGCAATGTCTATTTCTACCGCCAAGTAGCAGTGTGCATGCACTGTTGTGTTTCGGTTTAAAGGACATTGTAGCCAGTATAACTACTGAACATAATGAGACTTAACGTCTTATGTCTCAGGATGACGAGCGCAGTGGAATGCCACACAGTACTCAAGGTATACACAGTAACTCAAGGTGATGAATAGTGTTGCTACTGTTTATGGGTGGTCGTATCGCTTACCATCAGGCAAACGGCATGGTCGTCTCGTCATACAATGCAATAAAAAATTTACTTTATTAAATATGAAGATGTATTTTCGAAAAAACGACATATAAAGGTAGTCTATTCATGTCACGGAGAAACATTTTGCAGCGAGACTCTACATATTATTAGGTCATGTTCAGATGACGCGTGGCGAGTGCACGTTAACAATTGCCTGGTTTACACATTGTGATACAAGTATTAAGAAGGTTTTGTGTATAAGAACTAAGAAGTTTTGAAGTTATACTTCTTTAGGCGCGTGATGAAAAAATGATGAGAGTGAAATTTTAGGATGCGCGCGCATGAGCGACACAAAATTCTCACGGGAGAAGTTGCCCCAAAAAGGTTGAAGCAGTTTAATGAAAACTTTTGATAAAAATTAAAAGTAAATATTACATTAAGAAAACAATAAATATTTAAATAATTAATGAACTTAAATTCAATTTTTGAATTTATTAATTTACTTTTAAAATATATAATAAATATTTAAAATTAAGAATATGTAGATATGTATTTAGTACAAATTACGTCATACATATTTATTATTCTCTAAATTATATTTTTAATATTTATATATTTGTCGGAGCAATATATTTAATATTTCAAACTTAAACTGAACTTTATTGACTGTGTTGACTATTCTTTTCCAATGCTTTTATAATTTTATTGTAATTAATTATTTGCATGCAATCAAAAAATATTTTTTAATGATGCCAAAGAAGTATAACTTCTCACGCGCGTACATACGTACACGCACAGATTTTTTATTATATAATATTCTATTTGAAGATCTATATATCATATTTAAATGCCATGAAACTGATTTAAAAACAAACCAGCTATATGAAATAAGATATTTAAACTCTTCATTAAAATAGTTTTAACCTATTATTTACACACAAAATGCAAAACAAATACTAAGATTTTGCATAGAGCATTTAGCCAAAGGTTTTGCCATTTTAAAAAGTTTCCTACAAGAAAGCGTTTTTCCAAATTTATGTCGTTGTAATTCTACATGTTTAATCTTAAAATATATTTATGCTTATAATCAATTAAATTATATTTTATCGTAAACTATAACCATGAAAACATAGAGCAGGAAATTAAAGTACCTACTAATGATACACTGTTGGTCATTTCAAACAATTTTAAGAGAAAACAAAAGAGAAAAAGCGCCACCTTGTCTTATTCATAAAGATCTATTCAGTTTCTACCATTCCAAAGTCTTACACAATATCTGTGACATGGAATACGTAATACCGTAAATTGAATATTACAAACAGCGCCATCTAACTATTACACTAAGAACCTCGACAAACTAATTCAAGCTTCCATTGCAGAGGTTTGAAACAGCTTAAAATGGTTTGTATTGAATAGGGGAAAGAAAGGATGGGGCGTTCGTATGAAAATGTAGAGTACGTCTATAAAATAAGACTTAAAATTGTTTAGTTATGTTAGGTAAACATTGGTATTGTATTTTTTAATAAACATGTAATGCACTGCTTTGTATTTATTTTGTAGGAAAGAATGAACATTAAAAATAATAGTATACTGGTAAAATACCGCAAAATTGCACTTTGTGTATTCATTGAGGGCGCCACCATACGTCTTTTAGATTAAATAAGTAAATAACTTGGTTTAAAAGAAAATAGCCTGTAATATAAAATAAAGTAAAATATATTTAAGTAGAAACTGTATTGTGAATTTGCTATGAATAATGGCGCATATTGTTTTTTTTAGTTACTGTACACGTCGCCAGGGGCGCTACAGTACCGTAAAACTTTGTTACGATAGTTCTGAACGCGTATTTATTTTGTGTCATGATTTATTTATTTGCTATCAACATTTTCTGGAAGTTTGCCGTAACGAGTAACGACTTACAGAGTGGTAGGTCCAATATTTTATGACGAATTTTTGCGTGGAACTTTCTATTATAAGAAATGTAGTGTGTGTACCTACGATATAAGTGTAAGAGTCCGTCTGGGTGAGTACCACCGCAGTGTCTATTTCTACCTCCAAGAAGCAGTGTGCCTGCACTGTTGTTTCGGTTTGAAGGATATTGTAGCCAGTGTAATAACTAAACATAATGAGACTTAATATCGTATATGTCAGGATGACGAGCGCAGTGAAATGCCACACAGTACAACTTTGTAATTCAAGGTGCTGTATGGTGTTGCTACTCTTTATGGGTGATCGTATTACTTACTATCAGGCGAACGGCATGCTCGTCTTGTAATTTAGGCAAAAAAATTATAAAAAATAGTTTATAACTACTTCAGAAAAGCTCCTTTTCTTTATATATTTAAGTTAATTAGCAATGCTTATTATAAGGTCTAATTTATCTTGTAACGTAAAAAAATACATTTAACATTTAGGGACGTCCAAATAGTTTTTTTGTGGTTTTCTGTTTTTTATCTCTGAATTTATTGGCGTAAGTATAAAAAAAGTGCCACACTAGCAATTAATTCAATAATTAATAACTTTATTCCTGAGATAGAGATAATATAGGAAACCTTAAATAATTCTCTTATTTCAAATAAGGGCTGCCAATACCGGAAACCGAGATCGCGGTATTCCGGGATCCCGGGTCATTTCCCAGTACCGCGTGTTGCGAAATTAATTTGGCATACTGGAAACGGTACATTTACACTTATGTTTTCTTCGCAAGCATTTTTAACTGAATGCTGACCCTAGTAATCAAAGTCTTGATTAATTTTGTACACATTCAGTTAAAAATAGGTGTTTGTTTCTATTGTATGTCTATTGCTTATTTTTTCTGTATTTCATCTCTATATTTTTTGTTATATGTGCACAACAAAGTGGTTCCACTGCACCCGGTGATAGTGGAGTAGCGTCTAGAGCACAGTCAATTCAACTTTTCACATACAAAATTCAAAATTTCATATCACTTCTACGCGTTAAGTTTAATTGAAACATTTTTTTTCTTTGTGGGATCTAAAGTTAATTGCTTTTATTTTATTTTTGTGAAGAGAAAACAAAGATTGGTAAGACCATCAAAGTGTAGAAGTGACTTGAAGTTTTGAATTTGTTCAGCTACATATGTGGCTGACTGTACATATAGACTGACAAAAGATGAAATTATCCCTCGCCAGTCGATAGAATTATGCCGTCCTGTTCGGAATCGTATATACACAGACTGATCCCGTCACGTGACATATTTACCTGGCCTACTATGGGGGGGGGGGGGGCTTACAGACCAACTTGATTAATAGGTACATTTTTTTTATAGCATTGAATGACGAGACGAGCATGCCGTTCGCCTGATGGTAAGCGATACGACCACCCATAAACAGTAGTAACACCACCCAACACCTTGAGTTACGAAGTACCTACTGTGTGGCATTCCACTGCGCTCGTCATCCTGAGACATAAGATGTTTAGTCTCATTATGTCCTGTAACACTGGCTACAATGCCCTTCAAACCGAAACACAACAGTGCATGCACACTGCTGCTTGGCGGTAGAAATAGACATTGCGGTGGTACTCACCCAGGCGGGCTCTTACATATGAGAGACCTACCACCAGTAAACATAACTTGCTAATAATAAGACTGAAATAAAAGTTATGTTGGTTATTTTATTGTATTTCTGCTCATATGTTCCTTATATTCGGGATTGAAAATTTTCGGTCCCGAAAATACAGAGATTAGGATGCGGAATTGGAAGCCCTATTTCAAATATTGTTATTGGGGTGCTGCAATTTTTATTTTATTTCATTAAAGATAGATATTAGAATTATGTACTAGAAATCTATGTACCTACCTATACTAAAATTCAGAACCCAGTATGTTTGTACATTAAAAGAAAAGTAATGAAAAAGAAAGGGGGTTCCTAAGAAAAGTAATAGAACACAAATCAGCGATTCTTAGAATTCTTTTCTGTATTTTTTTCTGTTTGTTGACGCACAGCTCCGAAACTACTGAACGGATTTCCATGTCGTTATCACAAGTGAGCAGAGTATAATTTTGAGCAGAATTTAGACGTTGTTTCATTAAATTCAGATATCGGAAAACTTATCCACGCGTACGAAGTAGCGAGAACACTTAGCATATTATAAGGATAACACAATTTTAAAAACATTAACTACAGCTGAAATTTTGTTTCCGGCTTGAATTTTTATTATTATTTCTCCAGCGATTATGGATAAACTTGACATCATAACGAAACTTCGCCCTCGAGAAGTTTAGTCAATTAATGTTGCATAAGTTCGAAATTTATTTTGTTGCAAACTTGTTTCATTATTATTTTGCCTAAAATTTTAGAATAGAAGACCCGTTTTAAAACTGAGCGAAACTAAGATTGCTCTAAGAGTGAAAAAGAGTGTCGAGCTGATCCCATGTTGAAGTGGAATAAGGACTGAAGGTCAATCTGCACTAGAAAAGCGTGGTGGGCTAAGGTCGGTTCAATAGAATAGGAAGCCAGTTCCCAAATGGTGTCGCATAAAGTACAGGAGTGGTATTATTTCATGGCTGAAAGAGTATCAAAAGGCCAGCAAAGATATAATTGACTCAACTGCTCATCATCACCCACGAACTACATTATCAAAGTAAGGGAAAAAAATAATAATAATACCAGCCCTGTATAATATACTGTCCCAATGCTGGGCACGGGCCTCCTCTACTACTGAGAGGGTTTAGACCTTAGTCTACCACGCTGTCATAGTGCGGGTTGGTAGACTTTACATACCTTTGAAATTCTTATAAGGAACTTCTTAGGTATGCAGGTTTCCTCACGATGTTTTCCTTCACCGTTAAAGCGAACGATAATTGATAAACAATACACACGTAACTTCGAAAAGTCAGAGGTGTGTGCCTTGGGTTTCGAACCTCCGGACATTGTCTCGGCAGACCGTTCCATGCCCAACTAGGCTATCATATCAAAGTAAGGGAAAAGGAGTGAAAATTGTCCGTAGGTGTCAATGTGCTACAAATAAATCTTTTTTTTATATTTAAAAAAAGCAAACACATCACGCCTTTATACGCCCGAAGGGGTAAGTAGAGTGTAACCAGCCATCCACTTTTCGCCATATGTGTTCCGTCCTTTGATGGAATAGGAACCGAGACCATCGCCATATCTGGCATATATTTCCAACTCCGGGCTGAGACTGAGCCCAAAAGCCCAATGTTATTTTTCCCGACTTGGGATTTGAACCCGGTACCTACCTCAGAGCGCTGTCACATTGCAGCATACAACTACGCCACCAACAGGCAATCCATTCTTAATTTCTGCCGAGATAAAATTGAAAGTCCAGTGGCAGCATATTTGGTCTCTAAATCACTACAAAGCCGGATCCTTGAATCGGGAAATTAAAAATTGTCCAAAGTAGGTATACAATAAATAAAATGCTCGAAAACAGAATCTGTGGTATACGGGAACAGGCAACGATTTGGGACGCAAATCTCGACAAACCGTCGATTCATCAGCAACATCTCTGCCTACCCTCCAGGGATCAAAGACCCAAACTCAAGCTATTATGTCCGTATGTATCGCATTATCGTGCTTTAGTGACGTCGCTATCCATTACGCGCAGAATCGTAGCCAATTTAGTAATTGAGTAACGAAAACTATATTTTCAATTGTATTAATTTATGCCTTATGACTGCTTCGGTGGCGTAGTTGTATTATAGTACGATTGCATTGCTGAGGTCTCGGGTTCGATCCCGGGTCGGGCAAAGTGATATTGAGTTTTTCTATTCAGTATCAGCTCGGAGTCTGAAATTTGTGCCCGATATGGCGATAGGCTCGCCCCCTATCACATCATTGGACGGAATAACGGCGAAAAGTGGGTGCACTAGTTGCGCCTCTGCCTACCCCTTCGGGGATAAAAGGCGTGAGTGTGTGTGAGTGTGAGTGATTAATTTATGCTCAGCTTACTCGTATGGTATATACAGTCAGCAGGATAAGTTTCTGTACAAAATCAAAATTTCAAAAAGCCTATGTACGCGTAAGTTAAACTGAAATATATTTTTTCTTCGTTTGAAGTAAAGTAAATCTCTTTTACTTTATTTTTGAGAAAAAAAAAACATTATTAAGAACACAAAAGTATGTAGGCTATTTGAAATTTTGAATTTGTTCAGCTACTTACGCTGCTGACTATACATACCATACGAGTAAAATAATTGAAAATCAATTATTGACATGTTCGAAAGTTCGCGCATTTCACAATGAACGTAATACGGATCGATTTGCATCGCATTTCTACTTTCAAGTCAACATAGACATGAATGCCACACTCATCCGCGCCTTTTGCCCTCGAAGGGGTGGGCAGAGGTGCAACTACTGCACTCACTTTTCGCGTGTATTCCGTCCCAAAATGAGATAGTGAGCCTATCGCCATATCGGGCACAAATCTCAAACTCCGGACTAACACTGAGCAGAAAAACCCAATATTAATTTGCTCGACTCAGTATTCGAACTCGAGACCTCAGGATTGCAGTCGTACCGTAAACCAACTACGCCACATTGATAATGAATTCTTGCTGATATATTATGGAAAGTGTTTGGGTTGTTAGTTAAAAGTTTAAAGTTAAGTGACATAGATAATATCCTACACCTGTGAACTTTTTGTTTTAGAATATCAAATCACGGGAGCAAAGCCGTGAGGAGAAGCTAATAATCATAATCATAGAGCATAATAATCTGCATAATAACACTATACTGTCGATAATTAGTTTATAGTGTACATATATATTTCGTCTCATGAAATTAGTAGTTACAATCTAAAATCAATCGAAGTACGTGCTCCGGCAAACTGTCTATTGTAATAGCAAATGTTTGAATTGTATTCGCTATTGCGCAATCGTTACCGATTTTTTAGTAGAGTAGAGTGTGAGAGTGAGTAGAGTGCTAAAAGTAGAGTCTGGGCATAGGTCTATTTTAAGTTTCAAACATAAATTTTATATGACAATCATTTGGATCACACCAATATAATGTTTCTTGTTCAAGACAATGTATCAAAATTAATTGAATGAACTTTAAGTCTTATCAAATGATCAATACCTATTTCTTGTTTAAAGTTGGTATTTTTAACAAACAGTCCTTAACTGAAACGTAGATTTATTCGTTGTTAATTGTTTAGATTACTAAGATTAAATTCAAGCAGTCAAATCTCGTAATTACTCCAATACCAATATAACAAATATCTCAATAAAATTCCGTAACAAGTAATACGCATCATTCACGCGTCGGTCAGTGGAATGAGAAATGCACTGACCTTGACGCATGGCGCGGGCGGGTGAGCCGGCGCGGCGGGCGGGCTGCGCGGCGCATTCGGCAACTGGAGCAGGTGGCGGATGCTATACCCCTGCCGGGATTTGCGTGACATTCTGCGAACAGAGCAATGGAATCATGACCAAAGTTTTTACAAAAAATGTCATGTCATTTTTATATGTATCCTTTTATAATAGTGAACACTGGCGAGACGATTCGTCACGGGTTTTAATAATATGCCCTTATGTTGTAATTGAAATTTCAATTAGAAAACCAAGGTTTAGGCTTTAGGATGCTTTGGCATCATGGTTATATATAACGAGGGGGTTCAGGGGTCCGGACCCTCCCCTTAGCTTACAATAAACCACGCTACGCCACTGACCGCTGACATTTTGGGAATCCGGACCCCCTTAGCTTCCAAAATAATCGGGCTACAAAACATATCCACACTCTAATGCCTATAAAATTTGGATTTTATATTACGTGACGGGGGAGAGGGGGGTGATACGGTGTCATGCAAGGTATATCGTAGGACACCCCCATGTGAGAGCTATAGCTACGCCCGTGTTCAGCTAGCTCCCCACGGTCCGTAATATCGCGGACGGATGCGGACGCGAATACCGGTGCACCGCCACAGACGTTCTGCGCTATCACGGACGAGACGTTTCCCACGGTGTGTCGTGCGAGCTGGTCCGCGTCCGTCCGCGATATCACGGACCGTGGGAAGCTAGCTTTAGGCATACCCAAAGATATCGATGAATAGTAATCATCAACGGATGTTTGTTGGTAGGTTTACCAAGACTCCATGTCCAGCTAATTCTTAAAGCTAGCTTCCCACGGTCCGTGTTAGCGCAGAACGTCTGTGGCGGTGCGCCGGTATCCGTGTCCGCGTCCGTCCGCGATATCACGGACCGTGGGAAGCTAGCTTAAGAGAGACGTGAACTTAGTAACTTCTTTGGGACTCTATCCAACCACATCTGAGAATCCTAATGGCTAAAGCTAGCTTCCCACGGTCCGTAATATCGCGGACGGACGCGGACCAGCTCGCACGACACACCGTGAGAAGGGTCTCGTCCGTGGTAGCGCAAAACGCGTCTGTGGCGGTGCGCCGGTATCCGCGTCCGCGTCCGTCCGCGATATCACGGACCGTGAGAAGCTAGCTTAACAGTCGAGAATCTGGCAAACTGTCAGCTCATCAGCCTAGACCATCCTAATTATAAGATTTTAAAAAGTCTTTCCGCAGCACTTGGATATTTAGTAGACTAGTAAAAACTTATTACGAAAACCCACACTTGTTTTTATAAATATATTGTAACTTGATCCTTGTAGGAGCTTAAATTTATTTATAGCTTCTTCATATTTTTTTTTGTATAATATAAACTGAAACATACACGAATGGTGTGTTTAATCAAGTAAATATGATTATATTAAAAGCTTTCTTTTTCTGGTGGAAGTTTATATTATGGATTATGAACCTAAAGGAAGGGGGTTCGAGTCCCAGATATACTCTTCGTAGGTGTTTTTATAATACTGTCTTCCCGGGAGTGACATGTTTAAAAAGTGTTACGTCGACCCCACATCAAAGAGAGTCACACGCACGTGGAAGAAGAAAACACAAGAGTGTATACAATATACATTCTTATTAGCTAAAATTGATTTGAATAAAGTTCGAACAAGTATTTTCTGACCTACTAACTACTTACTCTTATACACTCCGTTAAAATTAAACCCACTTATTTTTAGTAGAGACTGCTCTCAGCGTAAAATTCATATTTTAATCACAAGGCTACGGCGTAGATACAGAGATAAACATGAATATGCTACACCGTAAAACCTACGGCGTAGCATGTTGACTGTAGAGAATCTTAATCAAATTATTCAGCATAACAGTTTTTTAGATAACAAAATGTATACAATATGAAACGTTTTATAAAAATGTTAATGCGTTGCTAATAAATAATTGAATCTCGAAGAAAATGTTAAAGTAATATTTACCCTCATTTATATTCATTAAATACAATAATAAAGTAGACTACGGGTGTGTTTTGAAGTGGCCGTGTAACTTTGTTCGAAAATCATCTTTACACCGTTAGACATAAAACTTAGTTTACAAATTTACTTCAGTTTAAACTTGAAAATATCGAGTGGAAGTTGCAAAGGAAATTGAATTTTAATTCTTAGAGCACAAAGCTTACTTTATGTTACGCATAGTTGTTGCGAAGTAATAAAGCTTGATTTGTAGTTGTTGATACAACATGCCTGTTGTGTAACTATAGTGTATAATTTAATCAGCCTTGTTAGTTAATATCGTGTGTAATTACAGTAGTTTCACTATTTTTGACGTGATTAATTAAAGCGTATCAAAGTGAAAACTTTTCGTGGTGTAATGAGGCGCATTTAGAAAACAACTACAAGTTTATTTATTAACTGCCATCACGATTGTTAGTAAAAAATGACTGAGAAACGTTAAAGGTATTGTTTTCCTTCGATTTTAACAACATTTTCATTGTCATTTATTGATCCACATAAAAATACCTAGATAATACCATATCACAATATACAAACTGTATATAATAGAAAGCTAAAATCATTTATTAATGTTGCTAAAGAATACAAATATATTGCGATAATTGTATGGCAACTGAATGGTATGATATCGATATTTTTCTGACACTATTGCCTGCATTTTTATTCATATTAAATGACATTTCCCATCCCTTTCACATAAATACGACTCTATGTAGATTTATTGCCGGTCTCAACCTTCAGTCTATATGACTGAACGCTTTCACACGGAATAACATGAGAGTAGTACATGAAGATAATATTATATTACAAAATAATAAATAACAAATAAAAAATGGTTTTTAAATGAGCAAAAACATTTCGTAGTAAAAAAGCTACGGCGTTGACAGAAAACTTAACGTGCCAAAACGATTACGCTACTTCGTACATTCTTCGACGCGACGTAGCAAATTGTTAGAATTATGTATACGAAGAAAGTATCTATCTCAAACTTTTCAGTATATATTTTTATGTGACTGCCTCGGTGGCGTAGTTGTATTACAGTACGACTGCAAAGCTGAGGTCTCGGGTTCGATCCCCGGGTCGGGCAAAGTGATATTGAGTTTTTCTATTCAGTATCAGCTCGGAGTCTGGAATTTGTGCCCGATATGGCGATAGGCTCGCCCCCTATCACATCATGGGACGGAATGTCGGCGAAAAGTGGGTGCACTAGTTGCGCCTCTGCCTACCCCTTCGGGGATAACAGGCGTGAGTGTATATGTATATGTATATATGTATATGTTTATGTTTTTGAAATACAACGTTACTATAAAAACCCAAGCGCATTTTTCTTATGCTAATAAAAATACTATCCAAAGACTTAAAATCATAGGTCATATTTATTAAACTGTAGTATAATAGTTCTCGATAGTATAACTTCGCGGAATAATCATTAATTCTGTTTTTCAATCGTGTCCTTAGCGCTGAGAAGTGAAGTTAGAACGTTGTCATAATGTGCATTGACTGCAATTTTATTACAGAGCTCATTTTTTATACTCATTGTATCGCTTTTTAAATTCAGATTTCATATAATCTGTGTCATAGATTACATGGTATCTGTTATATATAGTATTGTATGGTTATTAAATGAATTATATCACTGTAATATTCACTGTAATATGACATCGTTATTTTTCTTTCCATACTTTATCCATACTTATATGATAAATGCGAAAGTAACTCTATTTGTCTGCTACGCATTCACGGATGATCCGCTGAGCCGATTTCGAGAAAATTTTATATGGAGATAGTTTGAAAATCTGAGGACATAAGCCTTTCCACGCAGGCAGAGCAGTGGGAAGAGTAAGTTTGTTTATAATTAATAAATATTACCAATTATTCTATTGTAAACTTGTTTTCATATATCGAAGTTACCAATAATTATGGTCTATCAGCTCGTATAACTATCTATAAATTATTAATATTATTCACTATAAAAGTACGTATTTTGGGTACCTAATAAGTAATAGCAAATCTTATTGCTTTTTATAAGCTCCGAGTTTCTTTTAGCCATTATTCATCTCAAACTCAGGCCATTCAAACAAGTTTGCCACTTATTGCGTAGCGCACAAAGTTTATTTTCAATTGTAGCCGACAAGTAGCGCTTCAATGTTATTGGCTGGAATTATAAAACAATATAATAGCTCTTACGTTGAACTGAGAAACTTGTGATAGTTATTTCTCATGCTGTTATGGAAGTAAAAAAACTCAAAAAGGTTTAGATAAAAATACGAATTTAACAAACATTTATATCAATTACAGCCATCAATATAAGATCCGCCTCGATCACAAGACTCTCTGAGATATATACTTACTTCGAATGAAATTCAAAAAGAATTAACATTTTTATATTCCGATCACAAACATTTGCATCGGATTTTATTACTCTATCCAACGATTTTAAGGGTTTCTTTGACCTTACGTTATGCAAAGTCGAAATTTTATAACCCACTCATGAATTATCCAATAAAATCGAAGTCAGCCTATTTACATTCGAATAATAACGCAAAGTCACGTATATAAGACAGCTGTATAGCTAAGAGCCATTTATTGTTCAAAGCAAATAAAAAGAAGCGGAGGAAAATGTGTTGCGTCATGTAGAAACGACTGAACTTTCGACATGAACACGCGAATGTAAACTTTGTATCTACAAAATTAGCGTTGAGTTTTAAGTGGATTTGCAGAAACCATTTAAGCCATTTTTAATAAAGAACATTATTAGGGTTTAATTCAGGAGCTAGTAGTAAATTCTGAATGTGCTTGAATGTATAACACGGCACACAATTAAATAACTATGTTGTTACGAGGCTTTCAGCTTTTAGGACACCTTTTAATGTGTGTCTATTCATGTTTATTTATGGGTATGCAAATACTTTATATGTGTGTAAAAAATAAATAACTCGACACGTTTAGAATTACGTTTAGGATACGTAATTCTAAACGTGGCGAGTTAGTGGGTTATATAAAATTATAATTTGAAATAAGTAGAATCCATAAACCATAAATGAGCTCAAGAGTTTCTTTCAACACTACACTAACAAAAGAATCAATTTTATCACAAAAGAAACGTTGAAAACGCTGTCGGTCAATAATATTGCATAACTAACGAATACTGATTTAAATATGAACATAAAGCCGTCTGCAAGTTACTGAAATAGACCTCTGATGTCCATACTGTTACGAAATCGATACACGTAATATCTCTCATATGTTTGCAAGACTAATTTATTACCAACTTCGCAAAGAAAAATAACACGAGAACAAAAGAGATCCAATCGACTGCCAAAGTTATGATAGCATCCATCATACAAAAACATCCGACAATCGATACACACACACACAGCAGCTGCAGAGGACGCCATTTTGAAGTGCTTATTTCCATTATAACATTGTACTAACTACACTGAAATGTTCTACAAAAGTTCGCGTTTTGCTTCGTGAAGTCCAGAACTTTCAACTCAACAAAATACACTAACTCCCCAATTGGCATTACGCGAAAACAACATTTATTACAAGCGGGTACAGATTAAATTAGCCCGCGGTGGAATTCCGCTTCCAACTTTGCGCAAATACGCCAAGTTCAAGTTATCTGAAAAGTTATTTAACAAAGTTTCATAGCTTTCTCCGCTGTCATGCGAAATTGCGCTTTAGGTTTGTGGAGATTAAGTTAATTATTGTTTGAGTGTATAAAGCACGCGGGACCTTTCAGAATTGGTATCCGCTTGCGTTATCCCATCGAGAGCCGTGACTGTAGAAAGATTTTCCTTCTACAATGGACTGAGACTGGGATCGGCCGCTGAAATGACTTTGTAATAGCGTCCTCCATGAAACGACCCAATATAGTGGGCATTTTATTTATGAGATAGTTCGATAGGACAGAATAAATGTTTACCTATACGAAAAAAATAAAGTACACTTGTTTGGAATCTTCTATTTTCCAATTTGTTACATTGCTGTGTCGCACATAGTTCTTGTAAACATTTGAGCTTTCCTTAGTTGTTTAATTGAAGCATTAGTAGAGACTAAAGCTTTGGCACCATTATAGAACGGTAGGGAGTACATCTCAGTGATTTTATAGTTACTACAAGTTTTAATGAGTTGAATTCAATGTTTGAGGCTGTAATGTGGATTAAAATGTACAGTCCTATTAGATTTAGTGTCGTAATATTACATAATGTATTTTAAGGACTTATCAATATAATATAAAAAATGTATAGTTAGTTTATTGATCGTTCAATAAGTTAAGGTATGTAGACTATATAGAGAGCGCAAATAACATTATCGTTTCTTAGAATTTTGATGTCTTAATACTCTGCACAGTTCCAAGAATATTAATTAGTACAGAATGTAGTAATAAGAAAATTTTCGTTTCTTCATATATCTTTTATTCATTTATTCAATTTGTTTTCCATCAGACTTTATTTAATAATTCGATTCGACGAAAACCATTGAGATATTTTTATTTAACAAAGGGGATGTATTATAAAAGTCCAAAGTGTTATGAACGTAAATAATAATAATATTATACTACTTTAATATAATTATTTGTCTGACAATTTATTGAATTGTAAATGTCATTGTATTGCACTTTTGGCATCAAAACAGCGAATGTTACGTCTACGAATAGCTACGTATCGTTTACAAATATCGGCGCAACTCGGTAAACACTTTTTAACTAAAGTTTTCACGACATACAACTTTTCACTAAACTCTCTAAACTAGTAAAACTAACTTTGCTACTTATCACCTGTCACTTATACGCGTACCCGGCCCATAGGCAAGGTCAAAAAGTGATCGTAGCGTCCTCCTTGCAGCCGCCAGAAGTAAACACAAATTACAACAGCATCACACGAACGTCACACAGGTTACACTTCAAAACAATATCTCAAATCCACTGAAACACTACAATTTGACGCGTACACAGTCACAGCAGCACTAAAACACGGCCTCCGAGTCAGAAAACAGTGTTTCGCCTTTCAGCATAACCTCAAAACATCTTACTGACACTCCGCGGCCCACAGGAATTAATAAAAAGTTTCTTTATAAAACAAGTGGGTTGTGAGCATGTTCCAAAATGGCTGAACTTTGCGTTAACTTCGGGACGTAGAGCGACGTGAAGTTGTAGGGTGCGCGACTTGTACGACTCGCGGTACAGTCGCGCAGCCACCACTAACTTTTCTCACAACAAACTCACTTTAACAACTTATTTACGCTTCCCTTACCCAAAAACGTATTTTGTTTAACTAATAAAGTAATTCCAAGTAACTATCATACGCTAAAAGTAGTTTCAATGTTGTTTTTAAAGAGTTGAAAAGTGGAACATTCGCGTAGCGCTCCAGTACCGTACCGCGAACCGCGTAGTCGACAGGGGTTCGGTCGGGGAAAATCAATAACTTACGGCCGACTCTCTCCGCCGCTCTCCGCGTTTAATCATACACTTTGTGAGCAAAACATTAAAACTTGTCCGTTTGTTTGTCCGGAGGCGGATCGTTGTCGATCGGCCGCGGGGATGGGTGCGAGCGAGTTGGCGCGCGAGAGAAGGAGCGGGCTGCGGCGGCGACGACCGGCAACGTACTTCACCACTTGGCAGAGTTTACTTGGCGCAAAGTTTTCCGAGGTGTTCTTACAAAGAAGTGCGGTTATATACTGCAACGTGTGGAGATTGGTGTCGCCCCGCGCCCCGCGGCTGTCTGCCCACAACTTCGCTGCATTGTTATCGGTGGCCAAGTTCAAATTAAAACTTTGTTCTTTATAAGTTTGTGGTTCAACTGTTTGCACTACAGCTATTCTTTAGTAATAGTTTTGAAGTGTTTTAATAGCGGTTTGTGTTTATTTTAAACCAAATGCCGTGATTTAGATGAGTTGTTTAAATTTTGATTGTTTTTATATTGTATTATAGTATCATGGACAAATGTTTATGCCATTAGGTCAAATAATAATAGTAACTATTCATAGTAAGAATTGAAAGAAAACATTTATCACACACACACACACTCACGCCTATTATCCCCGAAGGGGTAGGCAGAGGCGCAACTAGTGCACCCACTTTTCGCCGTTATTCCGTCCTATGATGTGATAGGGGGCGAGCCTATCGCCATGTCGGGCACAAATTCCAGACTCCGAGCTGAAATTGAATAGAAAAACTCAATTTCACTTTGCCCGACCCGGGAATCGAACCCGAGACCCCAGCATTGCAGTCGCACCATAATACAACTAGGCCACCGAGGCAGTAACATTCAGAAAACATTTATAAAATACAATATTGAAGAAAATACACGCTAAAATAAATAGGTGTATGAGATATTGACAAAGAATATTTACCTTCGTCCACGAAATAGTACTCGACCGTTTATTTCAAGAATGAAAGAATATCAGTTACCCTTATCATATTTGCTTACAACGATGACCCACTATAGCAGTCTCGCGTGTTAAACCCTTTTGGGACAAAAGAACGTTACGGACGTCTAAGTACAACTCTACTTAAACCAACGAATGAAGTGATTTAATTCCATAAGTTATAGACAAGTTAGATATTTCAACCCCACACTCCTAACACTCCTTATTTTCACCAAATAATCTGCCGTACAGTTACAATCGCAATCGTCGTCCAATTTTAATGGAGCTGCTGCTCTCCTTTCTCTATTTGCGATGTGAATACGATTAGAACCTTGCATAAACATGATCAAAGTTCTTTATAAGTTGGTCGTTTGGGGAGTTCGTCGACGGGTCGAGCGACTGGTCCAATTTCGCTCGACGCAAAGACTTTATTGCACGTTTCCCGGGGTGAAGTATTAACAAGTATTTTATGAGATAAATAAGTTAGCTCAAGATACTAGTAATGATTGTTACGAATAATATCTAGAGAGTACTTATTTTCGACAACGTCTGTAATTACAAATATTTTAATTGCTATATTCCATTAGATTATTTGTATTAACATGATAGTAAGTATCTTCTGTCGTTTGTTTATAGTTATTTATTAGTAAGGTAATTACAAGCCATGAACTTATGTATGTAGAACAAAGAACAAAGACCAACGCAGATTAACTTACGAGGATTACTTCGAATGTAGGAAAGGTCCTTAGGGATTTCTTGGATATTGATTTACAACCAGGAAACAAACAAAAAAACGTTGTGATTTTTTCACGTCAAATGTTATTTCTATTTTCTGAATAAGTATATTCTCGTGAATTCACAATTAAACAATCATTGTGTTTGTTATGTTGATTGCTTGAATAGAAGTTATATTTATACATATACATACATACATATACACTCACGCCTGTTATCCCCGAAGGGGTAGGCAGAGGCGCAACTAGTGCACCCACTTTTCGCCATTATTCCGTCCCATGATGTGATAGGGGGCGAGCCTATCGCCACATCGGGCACAAATTCCAGACTTCGAGCTGATACTGAATAGAAAAACTCAATATCAATTTGCCCGACCCGGGGATCGAACCCGAGACCTCAGCTTTGTAGTCGTACTGTAATACAACTACGCCACCGAGGCAAGTTATATTGATAAAATATTATAACGTCCATTCAACTGAATATTAATTGGTCAGCAGAAATCTGTACTTTATATTATTTATACTATAATCTATGAAATGAAATCCTCCTAGCCAGTTTTGGCCACGGCGGGCAATCTCAACGGAGATCAGCCAGGTACGCAGGAGATATTATAGTGCACAAGTGTGTGCGCAATACACAGGTGCACTCGCTATTCCTTCACTCTCGTAGTCCGGTGAGACGGCTTTCCGACATGACCGGAGAGAGATCAGGCACAGGATCAACGGCTTTCCGAGGCACGGGGGTTTCACACTGCCAACTACCTGACTCCGAGCTCCGACTGAGTAATTTTTTTAAGATGGAAAAACCCAGTCACAAAGTTTTTTGGCCCGACCAGGGATTCGAACCCAGGACCTCAGCGCGCAAGTCGTACTCGCAACGCGTGCGCAATACAACTACGCCACCGAGGCAGTCAAAAGGCCTATAATCTATACAAATATTATAAAGCTGAAGAGTTTGTTTGGTTGAACGCGCTAATTTCAGGACCGACTGAACCGATTATTTCACTAGTAGGAAGCTACATTACACCTAAGTAGGTACTATAGGCTACTTTTATACCCGGGAAAAGTTATTCACGCGGGCGGAGCAATGAGGTTGCAGTATGCAGGTTCTCTGAGACATTGGTTTGATTTCGGTCGACCTTGTTCGTTATGTAGATAAAACCATTTATCTTTACCTATATAATTCATAATTATTGTCTACTTCATTAGACTTTTTGGTTGGTGATTTTAATATATTACTTTTAATTCTCGTATACATATTAATAAGATCACGTAAATTAAGGACTTAAAGCTGACCTTTAAATCTCATTTATTACATTTCGTTAGAATCTGTCTCTTCAAGTGGCTTAGATTTTTCATTAGAACTTTACTCTTGGAGACTAAAATCTTTTGCTGAGTTCCTCATACGATGAAAGATTACAAGACCTCGAATATAAATACTTAATACCTAAATGGTCCCCAACGACTAAAGCTGCGGCCGTTTTAATTTACTTTTTTATTATTATTAACTAAATATAATATTATTAATTGTAAACAGTTCGTATGGAATGATGTATTGTAGAGTAAAAAACCCAATCATATAATAAACATGCCCTAGAATTATGTAAACTTTTAGTCCGTTTTATTTACACACATACACATACACACGGACGCACGCACGCACGCACGCACGCACGCGCGCACGCACACGCACACCGATGGGGTTGGCAGAGGCGCAACTAGTGCACCCACTTTTCGCCGTGTGTATACCGTCCCAGGGTGTGATAGGGGGCGAGCATATCGCTAAATCGGGCACAAATTCCAGACTCCGGGATGGTACTGAATACAATAACCCGAATATAATTTTGATAAAATACATACCTTTCGGTTTTTAGGCTATTTACAGTAAGCATAAATAAGAAGCTGTTGATTTCAATAAAGTTGTATCAATAATATTAACATACTTAATCCATGCTCCAATTACCATTTACACACAGATTCCACTGAGTCTATATTTAACTATAGTCTATATACTATTTTGGTTTCTGGTCTAGAAAAAGTAAGAAAACCTTAGTGCTTTGTATCAATACAACTTAAGCATGATACAAAAGAAATAACCCCGTATTTATAATATTCCTAAAAGAAGGGATGGAATTTATTTTCCTTTTTATCCGATTAGTAACCGGTGTATTAGGGCGAAAATATTCCTTGAGTTAGTTATTTTTTACCTAGAACCGTATTGATTCGGTCAGAGATTGTTTGTACCTCATTACATTGTTTTTGTACGAAGATGTTTGTAAACACATTATTTGTTCTTCTATGTTATAATAAACAAGCTTTCATGTAACTTGATGTTATGGAAGCACTGATGGTAAACAGGCACCACTATCTATGATGAATGATCACCCGCAAAACCAACTACTATCGCACTCTTGTGTATTGTAATTTTCAATGGTTATCATTGTGATCACCTAATTCGTCTTGCTTCCTTTGAAAAAGTCCATATTTTATAAGTGTTGGTAGGTGTCTCATATGCGAGAGATCGTATGCGTAGGTACCACCGCAATGTTTCTTCCGCCAAAGAACAGTGTAATAGCACTGTCGTGTTCCGATTAGGACATTGTAGCCAGTGTAATTACTGGTATTATGTGACTCAATATCGAATGTGTCAGGGTGATGAACGCAATGGACTGCCAATTGTGTTGTAATGAAAGTTCTGTATGACGATGCTACTGTTTATGGTCGTATCGCAGTAGCAACATAAAAAATATTCAAACGATATCAGAAACAAATACTGGGATGTTGATATCATAACTTTTGCTATATAACAATACTAGCTTGTGCCCGCGACTCCGCTCGCGTTTGCAAGTTTTTCGGGGATAAATTTCCGATTTATATTTGCCCGGTATAAAAAGTAGCCTATGTGTTAATCAAGGATATGATCTACCCGTGTGTCAAATTTCATCGAAATCCGTTCAGTAGTTTTTGCGTGAAAGAGTAACAAACATCCATATATTATTTACAAACTTTCGCGTTTATAATATTAGTAGGATAATGACTAAATAGAATATAGAACGGTCAATTCCCTCAAACGTTACCATAGTCACGGGCGTTCAAACGTGCGACATTTGTCTGAACTATTCAGGAGTTCTGAAGTTGAACCCTAAAAAAAGATAACTACAGTTGAAAAAACGTGGCCTAAGTCTATAAATAATTTATTTTTATTTTGCCTTCATAAATTATAATTTCATCCTATCCTCTAACAACTAATCCCCAAACGTTTTTTTGAAACGAAATAAATTATTATATCTACGAAGCAGGACAAAAATCAGATCTCGGTATAAAATGTTTTTTAAAAATAGTTTTAGCAGTATTCCCTCGAGCGCGCGTTTAATATTTTTCAATTTACGACACAAAAGACGACTATGGCAAAAACATTTGAATCCAAGTAAAGAGCGCTCAAGAAACAAGCTGATGTTGCGTTTCTCAAAGCCTCGGAAATAGTATTTCAAAGACATCTCCAGATACATCTCGTTTGTTTGTATATATACGCCTGCAAAGGTAATGTTGTTTTTATTTTGTGTTCTCAGAAAATATCTTCGGAATATTTGCGTATCAACCTTTATAAGATTCTCATTCAAACATTTCCACTTTTAATAATTTATCTAATGTTTCAAATAATAGGTACTTTAATAAGGATAAAGAAACATAATCTTTGTTCTGAAATACTGTGTGAAATTGTGTTGAAACATTTAAAACTATAGGTAGTAGATTGACATTCCATGGCTATCACATTCCCACTATCTCCTCAAACAATTTCCATCTCTCCCATACTCTTCGAAGTACGATTTTCATTTTGCGAATATGCGCTTTAATCGAAGGTCAATGGACTTCCGTGTTACAATGTACCTACTCTCACAGTTTTATGTTGTCCTGGTACTTTTGGTTTGACGCACGCTTTTTATCACTGACAGCGAGCTTCTTCTTATTTCTTCTTCTTCTCTTCTTCTTATTCTTTTCTTCTTCTTCTTTTCTACTATTTTTTTATACATGTGCGGCACAGTAACCCCACTGCACCTGATGGTAAGCGAAGAGGTCCAGATTGAGTGTCAACTGATGAGCGTTGATTATCCTTCATCAGTCGTTACAATTATGCCGGCCTTTTTGAACTGGACATACACAGGCACTATGGTGGGTTTTAACACATTATGTAGGGACAGTGGTCTAGAAGGATACACAAGATATCCTACTATAATAAATAATAATACCAGCCCTGTATTATATACTGGCCACTGCTGAGCACGGGCCTCCTCTAATACTGAGAGGAGTTAGGGGTTAGTCCACCACGCTGGCCTTGTGCGGGTTGGCAGATTTCACATACCCTCGAAATTCTTATGGAGAATTCTCAGGTATATAGGGTTCCTCACGATGTTTTCCTTCATTGTTAAACCGAACGATAATTGATGAACAATTCACACATAACTTCGAAAAAAGGTGTGTGCCTTGGGTTTCGAACCTCCAGACAATGTCTCGGCAAACCATTCATACACACATATCTTCGAAAAGAGGTGTGTGCCTTGGGTTTCGAACCTCCGGACATTGTCTCGGCAGACCGTTCTATTCCTAACTAGGCTATTGTCCACCACAGATATCCAGCATTATATTATTAATTAATTAATTTACGGAGTAAAGTCGCAGATCACAACAGTTTAAAAACACTAATATTGACGTTAACCAAAAAAATAAACAGAGCGAAATGTAAACAAGTTAAGAAACAAATACCTAGTCATGTTATAAGAAAGGCCTGTTATTTACGAAAATAAATGAAATAATAGATTGATCTCTCGGGCCGGTGGCCTTTCTTACACGTGTATTGAAGAAGGAAATTTGCGATATTTACATGGCTGAATGAAGACAAAGTTTGCTCAAGGTAATACAATATTTGGAGTGAGATCCGTTTGTAACAGTATACAAAATTGGGTTTAGTGAAACTTGATAACGTCATTGAAATTATTTTGTTGCGAATATTAGTCATTTTATTCATATCATATAATATCAAACATCAATAAACTTGTTTCATTTCTTTATCTCATATTCTTTGATGTGAAACGGCATACCAATAAATTAATAAGAATGAAGGATTCGATTTTATTGTTCTTTGCTTAAATATTATTTTATTTGTAAAAATTAATTAAAATAAAAGCAATATGAAACAATGTTTAGCTCCGGTTCGAAAATGCCTGCCTCTGTTTGACATATCAATGAAAAAAAAAAACAAGAATTATACTCGTACAAGAAATGTATTGGCCATAACTAATGTCAATGTTTTAGATATTTTGCTCTTTGCTACCATTGTTCCTTGGTAATCCTCGGGTCGAAAGTTATTCCCAAAAATGCTATGATATTATTTTAACATCTAGCAACTCGACATTGGGAAAATCACCGATGAACCTGTGGAGCCATTGTTAAAATCAAAAGAAGAAATATATTGCACGCTTGCCAAAGAAAACCTAATTGTGTTTACCTAATGGTTTATATTTCCTTAAATACATTTTCCGGAAGCCCGAACGGTAAGAGTTTCTAAGAAACATTCGTTACCCACAATACCGTAGTTGGAATTGAATCAATAGTACCAGAAAATTTCTTGTAAACCGGAACAGAAGTGTTATATTTAGATCTGTAGTGACTTACTTAAAATACGTGTAACTTAAGATACATTTTATATGGAGACTTTTTCATACAACTGAATCACAAGAAAAACAGTAAGCTCACATGATAGTAAACGCTATGTACGCTTTCAGAACTCTATATCTCAAAGCATCACAACACGGCATTCCTCATTCTGAAACCCTGCTACCTGGCTGCAAAAATAGACAACACCGCGTACCAGATCGGAGGGACTGGCAGAAATGATACCTAATAAAGTTTTGTAAAGCATCGCCGTAAAGTTCCTGTAAAGTTTTTGGTGCTTTTATAGTATATCTAAAAATATAATGTACCTATTTGTCTTTTCAAAGTAGGTACTTATATAAATGAGAACCGTCATAAGTTTTAATCTGTATTTTGAAGGTATCATATTATGTATCCTAAGACTGCCTCGGTAGTTGTATTACGGTACGGCTGCAGTGCTGAGATCTCGGGTTCGATTCCCGGGTCGGGCAAAGTGATATTGGATTTTTCTGCTTAGTATCAGCCCGGAGTGGAAATATGCCCAGTAAATGGCTTGATACTGCCGTGTTAAGCGCAAAAGCGGTATGTCAAGGAACACTAGTTGCGAGAAAATTGAAGTTTTACTAATACAGTTTTCTTTTTACTCTCGATTTGAATTAAAATTGAGATAGGGACCTTTTTCTTAAGGTGTTTTCATATGTTTTAAAAAATATTTCTCTATTTTGCTATATTGTTTATTTGATGTGCATTTTTAAATTATCTGATGCCTTAAATATCAAGTTAGCGATATTTTTTGAAGTACGCCTTTTGAGCTTAGCAGCAGAATAGGCCTGTCCCCTATTACATGGTACCTGACAGCTGGAGAAATGTGGATGTGATACCTCTCTGCCTACCGCTGAAAAGGGGAAAGGCTGATGCTATGCATGTTATCCTACGAGGTTTTTTCACTACTTCGCAGATTTTGTGTTTCAGCAAATGCATTGACAGTTGTGGAAGGATTTAGTCTTTTACCAAGTTCTACAAAAAGAACATACTTTATAGAAACTATAAGTCGCCGTCACCATATAGATTTGATGATCTTAATGTATTTCAATTCATATATTCAAAACATTTTAAATCTAACAATTAAATATTAAATCTCTTGACACGTTTTTCCTGTTCCCAACACGAAGTCTCCACCCCTTTCGTCCGTATTAAATTATTTCGCGTTAAAAATATATTCTTTAAAATGTTAATTAATTATTTATCTCCCCATTGGCCGGGACTTGGGGCGGGCGAAAATAGAATTTTAGAATTATTTATTTATCAATGGAGAGACGCGATCTATTTTATATGTTGTTATATGTCAATCTTAGAAAACTATTTTTTTTACAATGTCTGAATTTATATCTAAACAAAGGAATCACGGAAATAGGCTTACCATTTTCAGAGGAATCTGTGTACATACATAACAAAAAAAACATACAAACGCACGAGTTGAGAACCTCCTCCTTTTTGGTATTCGGTTAAAAATAGAAGAGCTGAAAGTCATTACAAAAGTGTCAATACAGCAGTTGACTACAGTAGAATTCATTGAAAAAGTTTTTGTATAAATCAAAAGTGGGATGATTCAATTTACTCGTTGCGTTAGTGGGCTTCGAATGGTCTAAATTGTCATGACGATACTCCACATAGTATGGACTAAGAAAAATAATGGTTGTATAAAAAATCAAGTATCGCATTCCAACATCTTTTTAATTAAATGTTTCTATCATTACGTTAACGTACCTACCTACTTTTTTACAGTTACGTTTATGACATACTTAATATGAAGCATGGTTCAATAATGCTAAATTGTCTCTGTAATAAAAATAAAGAAAAAACGCTGTTATACAATACTGAGGTACTTAACGTCTGAAGTACCGACCTATTACGCTGGTACTTGTGTATCTTATAGCAAAAGTTAGCACGTGTAAGAGTCAAACTACAGTTAGAGCATTTTGTTCACAAAATTAGGAGTCAAAATTCCTTGTTTGCTAATATTATGTCGGGGATTAATCAGCTAATTGTTCATTCGCTTCAGCCTTCACACACTGTTCACATTATAATATGTATTTTTTTACCATAATTTTCACCAATATGTAATACATTTATAATACTAAAATATATAATTTTAAACTATTTAAATAATTCCATTACTCTATCAAAAAGCCACATTCAAAATCACACCTTGAATTCAATAGCCATTAACAATATTGCTAAAGATATTGCTATGAAAGGTCGCTTGTTTAGAAGCCCCTGCGTATCGGTATGTTGCGTCACAGCTAACAGTCTGGCAGAGTCCGTCAGAATCTATTAAGAGGATTACTAGGTGCATTGAGAAGACGAGGGTCGTATCCATGTCTCGTACGTGGTTGAGTTAACTATCACACCGCTACGAATTTCGTCGGGAATGTTATGAGCATAATTTATTTTTAAAAGTTTTTGTTTACTTGCAATGTTTGTATGTATGTCTGTATGTATGTAACTTTGTTTGTTCGGATGGAATTAAAAGGGGGTCATATAAATGGCTAATAATCAGGAGATTATAGTTTCGGAATATTACTGTTGAAGCTTATTACAAGTTTAGATATTACACTCATTTCTTAGTTTTATTTCTCCACTAATAGTATTTAAAACGTCGACAAAAAACAAGTTGCATTTTAATCTACAATAAAACTGCAACAAAATTGTCCGTCAAACTGCTAGGCAATGTAAATGCAGCCGCATCTAATCCACTGTCAGCTAAATTATTTATGCATTTAAAAGGATTTACTCTTAATATGAGGTGTAGCGGCGCGGTCACGACTTCCACACTCTGACGGCGCCGTTGGAAAGTTAATTACTGCCATAATTAATGTTTGTATAAGATTACTTTTTGTTTAGATTCGCCCCCTATCACATCATGGGACGGAATAACGCCAAAAAGTGGGTGTACTAGTTGCGCCTCTGCCTACCCCTTTGGGGATAAAAAAAAGACGTGTGGCACTCGGAGACTGCCGCGGTAAAGCTATTGCATAGCATTTTTTATCAAGTTATGTAATTATAATTATTTTTTTTTTTTTTTTTTTTCTATTGTCCAAATTTCACTCGTGCCCTAACGCCGATACTCTAAGCAGGCAATTCTAATATTTATAACCTCTTTGAACAGATATAAAATAATAAAATATAAACTTTTTAAAATTCAAACTTAGAATCACGTCATCTCGCCACGGGGACATTCTCATCAACTGCGCGCGTTTGACAACAACAATGAACAATTTTTAAATACACTGTAGTTTCGACCTTTTATCGTTTAACATTCAGCTCATATACTCTTACATATTGTATTCTTACAAGACTGCGATATTAAATTTACTTATGGAATTTTACAATCTACATGGTTGTGATAGAGTTGAAAATAGTGAGAGGTGTTAGGTTATTTTCGTTACGGAATTTCTGGATTTGATCTCCACGCTCAAGGCCCGAGATAGAAGCTATGCAATAGCTTAAAAGGCGTGTGTGTGTGTATATAAGACTTTATTACACCATGCTAGTTCTAAAGTCTCAACCATTATACTGAGCGAAAGAAGAGCAAAACAGCATATCATAGAGCCAGTATTAAAATTCCCATAGAAAATTCGCGGTAAATATAAAATTTGTGTTATGAAAAACAAACTGGGTTAATATGGTATAAAAATATATAATGAGACTGACAATATTCTATTATTGTAGAACTAGCTTCTGCCAGCGGCTCCGCCCGCGTTAAAAAGTTTTTCCGGTATAAAAGTCGCGGTTTATACTTTACCGGGATAAAAAGTAGCCTATGTGTTAATCCAGAACATGATCTACCTGTGTGCTAAATTTCATCGAAATCCGATCAGTAGTTTTTGCGTGAAAGAGGAACAAACATCCATACATCCAAACATCCAAACATCCAAACATCCATACATCCAAACATCCATACATTCTTACAAACTTTCGCCTTTATAATATTAGTAGGATTATATACTACATTAAATTAAGGAATAATTTGAATTATAATACACAAATAACATTCTAAGAGCTATTGAACGAGTCAATATATAAATCTGAAGTGTGGTAAAAATATTTATTAGGTACTACAATTCCACCGCTCGCTGATACATGCTACTCGTCACATAAATTTATAAACCGACCGACATAAGTCATATTCTTTGCTCAAAATGTAACATTCCCTATTTAAGACCATAACTGTTAAATAAAAATTACTTGGAACCTGTGACATAAGCGCTTAAAGTAGGAAAATTACAATATATAAGAAGAAAGGCGTACGAAGCCGGCGACAATACAGTATTCGAGACAGCGCTCAGGAAATTGACGTCGCGTTGTCATTAAACACAATAACTCTTCGCTTTGTACTTTGCACAACGTTAATGTACAGCAACGTGTTTGAATTGGGATATTAGAATAATATACCGCGAGATTGAGAGTGAGGAATTTAATAAAGACATACTATGACCGGCATTTTATACAACTTAGCAACTATATTGAGCGATCCGTTCGCTTGAAAAAGTCAATTCGCCCTATAGCATTCAGGAATCAAGTTTACTAATAAAGGTTTATTAAAATGTAATGAAAGTTTCAAAAATAAACCTCTTCATAATGTAAACTTACATACAAACTTTACCTATAAATATGTTATTGATATTCATATTTTAATGTGTTTTTATGAGTGACCTGTTTAATTAAATTAAATAAACGATTTCATGTTACAATAAATAATCAAAAAGCGCTTGGATTTTAAGAAGTCTTTCGAAATTTGCTACGTGACTGTGATATATTTCCAGTAATCGACTGAAAACGACCTCTTTTCGCTTTTCTAAATAGTGATGTAGTAAAAGCATAGTACGTACAAGAAGCTGAATGGGGGTTCCCGTTGTTGGCACAATACATATAACTATGTTGTATTTGTTTGTATTTAGTTTTTTCTTCTTATTTTATATATGTTATACTGTTATTGTACCAATAATAAATATATTTTCTTTCTTCTTTCTTCTTCTTTCTTACGTTTACTGGCCTTGCTTCGCGGTGAGCATCAGTTGTTGATGGTAATATTTTCCTCCGTTGTCTCGGCATTATGCACTATCTTATATATTTATTTACTATGTTAGAAGAACAGTAATTTTCTAGTAAACGTATTTTTTGTATTTTAAAACTATGTAAATCAATTCCTCGAGAATTTACATTCGTATAAGGACGAGAGCGATAAATTGTAAAAGCCGTTTAAATTACTTTCAATCGATCCTGGTAGATTAAAAATGTCAGAACTCAGAAA
The DNA here is from genome assembly GCA_949316025.1 of Lapara coniferarum. NCBI lineage: Eukaryota > Metazoa > Arthropoda > Insecta > Lepidoptera > Sphingidae > Lapara > Lapara coniferarum. The sequence goes on along the minus strand of OX438919.1, from coordinate 38,569,791 downwards.
CTAGTAGAAATTTGTCCTGTCAACACGAGTCCAGGTTACTTCACAGTCATCACGTACTTTTAATTCATTTTCCGAACATAACGCAGACGAAGTCAACACAAACTAAGCAAACAATACAAATGGAAACAGAATTGCGACGGACTCGCGAAAACACGTCAATCAATGGAAAGTCCTTGACGCAAGTCAATTTGCGTTCCCGATGTTACCATTCTGAAAGGTGTTCCAACTTTATAATTGGTGTCGGTACGATTGTTATTAACGTCGGGAACAAAGATGGGATGTGAAAGCGCCATACAAATTTGAACTTCATGCATTCATATTCTGAATTTCATTTGTATTAATTCCAATTAACCGAATTCTGTATATTATACGTGTAATAAATAAATGTGTAGGTAGGTCCGTAGTGTACAAGAGTTCGTGTGGTAGGTACACAATGTATATGTCTGCCTCCAAACAGCCTTGTACGAGTACAGTAGTTTGGTTTGAAGTACATTTAACCAATGACATTACGCAAGATGCGGCTGCAGTGTTAAGGTCTCAGGTTCGATCCCGGGTTGGGCAAAGTGGTGCAAAGTGGTATTGATTTTTCTATTCGGTATCAGCTGGGCGTCTGGTATTTTTGCCCGATATAGCGATAATCACCCTATCACATCATGGGACGTAAGGCGATCGGCGAAAAGTGGGTGCACTAGTTGCGCCTCTGCCAATCTTTCAGATATAAAAGGCGTATGTGTGTGCGTGTGTAGTATTGTAAGTTCTTAGAATTTACTGAAGACGTTACAAGAATACTTATCTAAGCTTTTCGACTATATTTTAAGATAAAATAGAGGCAACGTTGCTTATATATCTTTCAAATTCTATTCCAGGGATTCCTCTCAACGTTACTTGAAGGAAAATGTAGAGCTGTATACGTTAATTATGATTTTTCTCAAACTAAAGAATGAAATATTCATAGAAACAGTGGATTCTTTGCGAATGCTAATCATTTTGTGATTTTCGAGTGAAACTAATTTCCATGAGGTAAATTAGAGAGGTTCTATATATTTTTGTCAATATAAAACTGAGTATTACTCATTGTATACTTTCGAACTATATATATGGAGACGCGACGTTGACGCTTTATCAATCTCTAGTTGTTGGACAAAGTGCTTTTAATAAAAAATTCGCTAATAATGCATTACGTCGAATATTAAGATTTTAGTAAATTTGCAATTTAGTTTAAAATAACAAGATATTTGCGTAATAAAATTGTATGAAATATAATATTAAATTGTAAATTTTTTTGATATCTTAAAATCCTATTATGAAATATAAGATGTTCCCCAACCGCAGAAACCACGGTCCAAGTCGTCTTCCAAACGCAAAGACTCTGTGTATTTATAAAGGGTGCCAGTATTTTTGATGCGGCCAGCGCGACCACAAGACTTAGCCAACTTCCAAAGCCCAGAGGCTCAAAGTCTAACGAATAACTTAAAAGTTTGGCCACCGCATACAGGGACGAACTGGGAGGCATGCTGGGGGGCAACAAAAATATTTTTATAATAATTTTTCAGGTGTTTCGTTTTATTGAATAGTAACATGAATGACTAAAAATATTTTTTTACAGGCAGGTAAAAAATAATGGGTTAGGTATTTGATTCTTTTTGGGACACAAATAAATTTCAATAATGTCGAGTGGATTACCAAAACCAAGACTAGTAGACGAACTACGGATAAACAATACTAGTTTCAAAAACTTGGACTACTTTAGGCTATGACTTACGTCAAAGAAAGCTGAGTAATCTGGATACATTTGTATCAGTTGTGACTTTGCTGACCTCATTTATAATTTTGTACCCGATTATGCACCTTAAAGCCGTCTCTGTACTGGCGCTTAAATTCGCCCCTCACGTCGTCGGATTGTAGCAGGTACGTGGATGGCTTTATTTTTAGAAATAGGTAAAGTGGATTGTTATACAACTTGCCACTCGGCAATCGAAGTGTTTCTATGCAATTTATATTTTTGTGCTATTTTTTTCGAGTTTAGAAGGTAAATGTATCTTAAGTGTTGTGCCGGACTGCATCCATTTATATTAATATTGTATTACTATCTATACTAATATCATAAAGCTGAAGAGTTTGTTTGTTTGTTTGAAGTTTGAACGCGCTAATCTCAGGAACTACGGAACCGATTTTGTAAATTGTTTCACTAATAGGAAGCTACATAACTCCTGAGTGCTATAGGCTACTTTTCATCCCGGGAAAATATTTTTGTCCCGGAAAAACTTTTTCACGCGGGCGGAGCCGCGAGCACTACTAGTATATTCATACTTATACTATAAATGCTAAATGACCCTGTCTGTTGTGCGAAATGACGCTTTCGCGCCTATTCCTCTGCACCGATTTCGCTGATATTTAGTATGGAGATAGTTTGACGTCCTGGGAAGGCTACTTTTTGTCATGTAAAGTACATAGTGGAACTTTTATCGTGGAAAACCTTTTTACGGGGTTGAAACGACTATCAACACCAAGTATAAATGGTAAACAAAAACACCATAGCAGGTCATTCCAAAATATTTTTCCTCATGGCCGTTGAATAATGTACCATTCTTCATTAGGCAACCTTAAATATTTTGAGTGTGTTATTAGGGATACTCACCATTATTTGATAGGATAGGGGGCAAACGAGCATACGATTCACCTGATGGTAAGTGATCACCGACGCCCATGAACATCTGCAATACCAGGGGGTACAGAGATGCGTTGCCGGCCTTTTAGGTGGTAATACGCTCTTTTTTTGAAGGTCGCCAGGTCGTATCTGTCCGGAAATGCTGCTGGCGGCAATTGGTTCCATAGTTTAGTTGCACGTGGTAAAAAACGTCGGCTGAAACGTACAGTGGTGGATTGCCAACCTCCGAGGTGATGTGGATGGAATTTGCAGTTCTGCCGCGTTGTACAAAACCTACAGACTTCTATACCTCGGCCAGACAAACGTTGCCTTGTCAGATAAAAAAGACTTTCCAATGAGCAACATGCTGGTCACATTATCAAATTAAAAAAAACATAAGTCAAGTAGTATAGCTTTTCAGCATAAGTTAACCCAACCCCAACTCGATACCCAATCGTCGCGAGTATTTCCCAGTAGGGCCATTGTCTCGGACGCCCGTTCGATTCCCGCTTTGGCCAGATCATACACATGTAATTGCTACTGAGAGATTTATTGCATGTTGTCTCACTGAATTTACTTCTACAAACGTTTTATCTAATCTCCCCGCTCATTATTTCTTGATTGAGTGCTCTTGCTTTGTTTGGTACTTGGTTATATTAGGAAGACGCATTTTTCGGATGTTCAGTAATGATTATGGTTATTGTTGTGATGATTGTGAATTAAGAATATATTGTAGAGTGTTATTTTCTTGTGATATAAATATGTAATATGTAAAATAAAATGACGTCTGATGTTATTTAAAATAAAAGCTCAAAATAATTATAATTTGTGTATTCTTGCATCTGTCTTTATCTTAATATATTCGGCACAAGTTTTTCCAAAAACATGCAAAATGTATTTAGCTCTGTTTTTACGATTTGATTCCGGCCTGATTTCAAACCAATGGCGGAAGAAATTGTATTCACATGAGTTCTAGACGTATTCCACACAATAGAGCGAATGTAGAGAGTTCACGTATGAATACTGTCATAAATATTTGTTGGTGATTCGATACACAGTTATATGTAAACGTAATTAATATTCCCATTGCCCAGTCGCCATAATTAGATATACGTATTGTGGCATCGAAATATCGATTACCTCTCTATTTGCAACACGCTCGTGCATTGCCGATATATTAAATTGCCTGAATCCTATTACGTATTACAAATCGGTTCAATGAATCTCTAACAAAGCCACGGGTACAAAATTGACTTTGATTATTACTCGATCGTGAAATAAAATTAATAACCCTCGATGATTCATAGTTTATTTGATTTTATTAACAATTGCTTTTCATCTACATAGTTCAGAATAGTTTTATCAATCTAAGGTCACGCGTGAGCCTGCCAAGAGTTATAGAAAGTATATAACTAAAAGTTATAGAATTAATAAGTGCTTCTTCTCAGTTCAATGGGCTTTTCCGAAGCACTGGTAGAATCTTTAAATATATTAAAAAAAATTTTTTTTTGAAAATGACGTGTAGAAGTGCCCATAAGGGCCTAATTACTGAATAATTTATTTGAATTTGAAAAATTACAATATTTTAGTGAATTTTTCGAAACCGTTCAAAACCGAAACAACATTTCTGACAATAAGATATATTGTGCCCGTGCTATCAAGGTATGATTTTCATACCTAATTATCTACTATATAACCAAACTTATCAAAACAATCTATACAACAAACATAATAAAAAACTTCAACAAATAATACGAACGAAGAAAAACAAAACGCTCCAACGTAATTTCGTTTCACGGTAGGCGTACAAAACAAGGATATTTTACGCGATAAATCATATTACCACTTATCAAGAAGTAAATACGCACAAAAGGAATCATAATAAATCCGCTCTCGAATAAATGAACTAATCAGGGAGGGCAGAACAGAGAAGTTCCCTCGCCAATAAAAACAACACTTTTCTGTTCGTAAAAAAAAATCTCATTTTCGTTTATTGCAGTAAGGCTAATTTGAATTGAGTGCTATGCAGTTATGATTCAAGAGAGTGGATAATTTTAAGTAGCCGGCTGGGATCGACGTAAAATAAACAAGGATTTTTGCTTCGATTGTGTTTCATCAATTTGTTTTTGGCTGTATATGGCTAATTTTAATGGCTCGCTTTGGCTTTATCGATCTGTCTACACATTACAATTAAGTAATATCGTATTTGGATATTTTACATTGATAGCGAATTCAACTCTGAATAAAACATCTAGCTCTTTTCTCGAAGGAACTGAGAATAAGAAAGCTACGAATGAAATGAGATCCGGCATAGTGCTGAAAGGCAGTTCAAGGGTAGCTTTCAACTAAAGCGAAGCAAGTAAAAAGGTCAAAGTTTCGGATATTATTAACAAGTTAAACCTTACGTCATATTTTCAGTGATATTTTGTAGTTATTTTGGGCAAAAAACAGTCACATAGATCACAAAAACGTAATAATATAATGTTTACAACTCACAGACTCACTCACAGTGCCAACACTTATCCAATTCCAACAGTTATCTAGTATTGTTAGAAACAAATCGATACCATACCATACCAGCCCTGTATTATAACATACTGCCCACTGCTGGGCACGGACCTCCTCTACAACTGAGAGAGTTTTAGGCCTTAGTCCACCATGCTGGCCTAGTGCGGGTTGGCAGACTTCACATTCCTTCAAAATTCAGAGAACTTCTCAGGTTTGTAGGTTTCCTCACGATGTTTTCCCTTCACCGTTAGAGCGAGCGATAATTCACAAAGGGTACAAACATATTTTTTTAGAAAAGTCAGAGGTGTGTGCCTTTGGGTTTTGAACCTGTGGACATTCGTCTCAGCAGTATGTTCCACTCCCAACTAGGCTATCGCCGCTTTTGATACATTTTAAATTTATTATCATTGTTTTCTTATATTCGTTATCCTTCAATGTTTGTTTGGTGATCTATGAAGGTACGATTATGAACTGCGAAGAAACATTGCGAACCATCAAAAGATGGCCACCCACATTCCTCGGACAATGTATTAGAGTAAAACACTTGTCCCTTGTCCATTTCAACACAATACGGATGAAACACATTGTATTTGTAATAATAGTACAACGAACAATAGATACTATGCTAAATTGAGGTGTAAAGTGCAAAACTAGACAAGTGTATGTTCGGTGTTGTCTTATACAGAGTCATTTTACATCGCGTTACTAAATGAAACGACATATTCGTCTATACTTTTGCTAACATCGTGCTAAAAATTGACAATGAATAACGAATACATTCGCCATAAATCCCGGTTGTAGTATTCCAATTTTTTGATCATTTTGTAGTTTCGTGCGAATATAGTGTGTGCGTAGGTGTACTTCAAACTGAAAGTGTAATGTTGCTACTGCGACGAATTTTCCTAGAGCAGTCAATATGGCATTAGGGCGTGTATACTTAAAGTTACTTTTTATTGGTATTTATTTTGTTCAAAACTTACACTTTTTTATTTTACTTCTATGGTTAAAATAACATAATGAAAAGTGTCATTTTTAACCCCCGACAAGAATCAGGGGAGTTATAAGTTTAGGCTGTGTATCTGTGTATCTGTATGTCTGTCTATGGCATCGTAGCTCTCAAACGAATGGACAGATTTGGACGCGGTTTTTTTTGTTTGAAAGCTGATGTGACTGCGATGGTTCTTAGCTATAATTTATGAAGATCTGTTCAGGCGTTTGAAGATTATCAGCTCATTTCCAACTTAAAAATCCGAATGACTTTAAATTTGGTGTACTGTGACTTTCAAAATACTTTTAACATGAGCTGATGCTGCGGCATCAAGTAGTCTGCGTGATACCCAACTCCTTAGCAACTTATAGCAGATATAGTGTGTTTGGGCTCATAAGGATGGTCTCAATGAGTAGATGATAGATATTTGATTATCAAGGCCCCATGATGGAGAATAAAGTAATTTAAAAAATTTGAAATAAAATTAAATTAAAATTTAAAAAACCCCCGACACAAAAATCTCTAAAAAGTAAAATAATAATAGTGTCTTTGTCGTTTAAGTACCTTGTAATATTTTGACCCAACCGTCGTCGCGTCGGGGGACCGCTAAAGAAGTATTTTCATCTCACTGGTCCGGAGTTCGGTCCCCCGACGGGAGGACGTTTGGGTCAAAATATTACAAGGTACTTAAACGACAAAGACACTATTATTATTTTACTTTTTAGATATTTTTGTGTCGGGGGTTTTTTAAATTTTAATTTTCAACGAGATAGGTATGTGGTTTCATTTATTAACGCAATTTCAAAATGACCCTGTATTTGACGCATCGAGTCAGAAGTTATGGCAAATTCAGTTAACAAGATGAAGCACTGATGAAGTTTATCAGTAATTGAAAAATGAATATCGGTAAGATTCTTCAAACTATCATATCACTATCATAATATTATAGATTCATTATTATCATCATCAGCCCTTAAGTATATATTGTCCCACAGCTGGGCATCAGCCATGTGGGATGACGATCTGCGAAAGACTGCAGGTAGATACTGGATGCGGCAAGCTGAAGACAGGGCGCTATGGCCACGGAACACTATTACAGGGCTATGGCGCTCATTAAGGGAGGCCTATGTCCAGCAGTGGACTGACAAAGGCTGATGATGATGGGCATGAACCTCCTCCGCTAATGAGAGGGTTTAGGCCTTGGTCCACCACGCTGTAATTAAAAGTTGGTAAAGATTTTTTTACTTTACGATTTCTCCTCTTGCTTATAAATGCTTTTTGTCACTTAAATGTATAAGCCGTGTTATACTCTAGTGTATGCTCCCAAACAAATGGTAATAAAATGAGAATTATCTACATGCTCTTGAATGCGATAACTGACAAATTAAATTTACTTGAAACCTGTGGTATATGCCCTTAGATGTTTATTGAAAATAAACGCAGATACTGCTGAACGGTTTCGGAGCAAGTTTGGCACACTATTCCATGTCCTGGAGAACTTTTTAAACTTCTTTTTAACCCGAAACATTAGACATTGGGTCTTTTATACCAAAAAAGTTCCGCACGGGCGAAACCGTGAGCAAATGGCTAGTAATTAATACATACAATATAAGTAAACAGGGAAACGAGGCAAGACCCACGCACCTCAGGGCGACATCTCCGATTCTTGTTCGTGCCTTAATTTATGCGTACTAAGATAAGGCGTAATAAATAGACAGCAGGAATAATGTTTTAAAATAATCACCCTTAAATTGTTCTTTGAACGGAACAACAACCATGTAGAGACGGCTTGTACTCTTAAAAATATTTTTACGTTAGTCTTGGATGGGAATAAGTTAAGTACTTATGTGCAACAAAGTGGATGTAATTCCGTACATTTAACGTACATGTACGTAACGTGGTTATCGTAGTTATTGCCTCGGTGGCGTAGTGGTATTGCATACGCATTACGAGTACGATTTGCGCGCTGAGGTCCTGGGTTCGAATCCCGGGTCAAGCCAAAAAAATTGTGACTGGGTTTTTCCATCTTAAAAATGTACTCAGTCGCAGCTCGGAGTCAGGAAGTTGGCGGTGTGATACCCACGTGCCTCGGAAAGCACGTAAAGCCGTTGGTCCTGCGCCTGATCTCTCTCCGGTCATGTCGGATTGCCGTCTCACCGGACTATGAGAGTGAAGGAATAGCGAGTGCACCTGTGTATTGCGCACACACTTGTGCACTATAATATCTCCTGCGTACCTGGCTGATCTCCGTTGAGATTGGCCGCCGTGGCCGAAACTGGCTAGGAGGATTTCATTGTAGTTATTATAAAAGTTTAGTACTGAGATTGTATGAGTACAATGGAATACAATCACTATTTATAAAATTGTTATAATGCCTTATTGAATCTTTGTGAAATATCTAACCAACAAGCGTAAGTAGTCATTGCTTAGAAGAAAAAAAAATATTAAAAAGTAAGTAATAGAAATAAATACATCTCCACACATTCCGTTGTGACGATTTCCTCAGTTTTAAGAAAAGAGTGGCTCCCGCCGCAGTCGCCCGAAGCGGTGTACCGTTCTGTGTTTCTCTTGAAAATTATTTATAACTGGTATTATACAATGTAGAAATCTAAATGTTACATAAAAATACACGTTTATTTTATGGAACAAATATTGAAGGTGTTCTGTAAATTAGGTTTTTTCGTAAATATCAAAACGTATAAAAACAGATATACAATATTTCGCTCAGCGTTTCTATGGTTTTGGATGAAATTGGACATATTCAGGGCTATTTTAAGATCACTTTTTATTCTTCAAAAGTGAAATGATTTTCACACAAGGGACGCCGCGAACGAAAACTAGTAAATACATTTAAATAAACATAGAAATCACAAACTTACGAAACTTTAGAATAGAATTCGCACACATCAAGATTCTAAAGAATTCTAAACAGTTCGATAAACAAGTAATTAAATCAAAAACAAACGAACTTTTTGAAAGTTTTAACTAATCAAAGAAAAAGGACATCAATATAGACAAGCGGAATGGGGAAACTTTCTTCAATCTTTTGCAAGCGAGGAATTTAATTAACAGAGTAGGGTGAGCGCGCCCATGCTGGACACCGGACCGGTTCCTAATTGCGGCCTGTCAGCAACAGCCACGGTCACCCTACTCGCCTCTACAGTACCAATGTCAAAACATTTTACATAAGTTTAAACTGCGCTGTTATTCCAACTTAAATTGAGTAATTAAAACAATATTTCAATGATATCACCACATATTTGATCTCACGCTATTTATTTTTGAAATTTGTACATCTGTGATGAAACCATGGCTAAAATTTAAAACTTGGGTAAAAAGTATTCCGGAGAAAGATAAACATTATGCCGTAAAATGTAGAATACCTATACTGAAACTATTGAGTCAGTATGCAAAGTATTCGTACATAACTCATAAAGCTGCCGAGATAATCACTGGGGGAGCATAAAAACGGAGGATAGCGGGCCGCGGTAGCTTTTAAAAAGTAGTAAAAACTCTCAGACATTAATCCGGTAACAGTTGGCAGGTGAGACAGGATCGATAGCGTTTTCCTCTTATATTATAATAATTAAGAAACTTCTTCGTGCTCGTTCTATTTAAATTATTTACTTTTAGGCCTTAGGTAGGAGTTAGGGAATTTAGGTTAATTGAGATGTTCAAAATTGTACAATAATTATAAGGAACGAACTATAAGTTAACAACTTATAAGTCGTATTATCATTTTTAGGCAACAGTAAAACTAGGTCACATCATAAAAATTATTTTCGGGCAAATGCTATGTATGAAACATTTCGATTTGTTCTCGACATATTTTGCGTCAAATCGTCAAAAATAAATGTACTATCTACACCTCTATCTAAATGTATACAAAACAGCAATGCTGACAAGAATAAAATATCTATGATATTTCTCACAAACTCTTGTAATCAACTTTATTCTACCAATTTTGGACAGTTCTAATTTCAACATAATACGAAAACTGTATCCGACGCGACGTTTTTTATTATTCATCGCCTTATCAGGCTTCAGCGTTAAACCTCCGCCGTTCAAAATTATCTACAGCCCTAAAAGCAAGGTTTATTAAACAGTCGTAAACTGCAGGGGTCAGTGATATTTAGACGAGTTGCAGTGCTGCCAAAACTTTTATCTGACAAGATTTATAATTATGATTGATGGTGTTTGGCGTATATACATTGTTTACTGGGAAGTTTTGAGTACGATTGCCAGGTGGCCAATATTAAACATGATTTGTAAGGTAAAGGAGCCATTGAAGGCCCATTTCATTTTGAAATCTTCATAAAATCCTGAAGAAATATATATATAGATTTAAAGTTTTGAATTTGTCCAGCTACTTATGTGGCCGACTGTATCTACTGTGAATTTAATAATTCAAATAATATATCAACAAGGAGAGACATCACTCGATGGCACCCAGAAATATGCTTGCCCATTTAATCAAATTGCAAATCATTTCTACAATGATTGGATTAGTCATTTCCATATTGGAGGCAGGATGAGTGCTATACAGGGTCATTTTGTAACCGAATACATAAATTTAACTGCGATAAAATCAATTTGAAAGAAACACCATGCAGTTAATTAATTTAACCATAAGTGTAAAATAAAGAAGTACATTTTTCAAACAAAATAAATAACAAAAAAGGTCTTTTAATTTTAGACATCCTATTGCCACTACTTGTAAACGAGAAATCGTCGGAGCGTTAACATCGCAATGAGGTCTGTGTGTTTCATTGATAATATGCTCACGCACACGCGAACAAGAGATGCACACACGGAGCGCAACGATAAGCTGTCACATCGCGCCATCGTAACCAAGAAGCTTTATTCCAAACCGAAAAGATGAGGTCGTTATTATTACCAATGCTTGTGTGTCAGGTCACACAGGTCAATCTAAACAACAGTCACTTACTAGATTCTGTCAGAGCCAGTTATGTCTCCTTTAAAAGACTGAAATCATTGCGGCATCTTCGATAATGGGCACAGTCCGTACACCGCACGTAGCTTATCAAAAAGTCTCACAACCCTAAGATTCTATCAACTATCACACGATACATCAGCAAGAATCGCACGCTCAAGCCGTCAAATTCGTCGATCGATTTCGTAAAACCAACTATGATGCTACCGTTATAATACGAGTGTCAGCGAGGTTCTGGAAAATTGGAATTTTGAACATTTACTCAGTAATCCCTAAAAGTACAAAAGACATTTCAACGACCTTCTCGGAAACATTAACACTTTATTCACGGGCTTTGCTTTTGAGCAAGGTCACTCAGATCGATATAATAATAAAATTACAATAGTTACGAGTAAGTACATAGGGCGCATCGGCCTAACATTCGGTACATAAATCAACATACGCCACGTCGTGTTGCTGCCGGGCGAACGGCCGCTGGCAAAATAACGAGTGCCGAGTACTGTGGCCGAGAGGCGACTGGCGGGCGACGCGCGCGCCGTCCCCCGCTTTCCCGCGGCGCATGCGCCTGAAGGAGCCAGTGCGGAGCCATAGGCATGAAGTCCACGAATCCCGGACCGCGAATCTCGATGTATTTCGACACGTTACACATTTTGATAAATATCACTTGTACTTATTGCTATTACCTGGAATTGTCGTAATTTACTAGTAGGGTAAAAAAGTTTAATTTTTACCACTTCATAGAATACACGCACACTTTTGTCAAGAATAAGTAACATTTACGTACGTATTGGAAGCTTTAGTTAAATACTAATCTAATAGTGAGTAATAACTGAACTTAATTTAAGATAACCAGGATATTCAATTGACTGATGACCAAAATTATTGTAAGTAGGTAAAACATAGGTATTTAGAAGGATTTTTATGCACTTGGTCGAGTCACTTTATAAGTGGTTAGTAAATAACGCCAGTTTTAGGTATTATTACTCAGGCAGGAACAATTAAAAATTGCGATTTTATTGCGGTGCGGAGATACTGGGGTACTCTGTCAGAGGTGTCCGGGAATAAACCCATATTTCGCCCAAATGTCCGGGATTCTTGCCGTGTTTTTCCGGCGTCGGCAATTTAGGTAATGGCAGCCCTATACAAAGAACATGCCGACAAGTGCGCCGTGCACCCGCTGGCGCGCGCGATCGTTGGCCCCGCCAGCTGATGTTCGTGTTACACGTGCTCCCACAGGGATACCAAGCTTTGGTACTATTACCTTATTCTGCAATATCTTGCAATTTTAGTTTTACATTGTTCTATGCTATTTAAACCGTACCACAATGCATATTGAAATTGAATGATGTTAGAGCTCTGGTATGCTTTATTGCTTAAAGTAATGTTATTTTTACAATACAAAGATATTGCTGCGTATTCGTTTAAGTAGACTTTTCATTAGCATAATTACCCTAGTTATTTTATTATTTAATACACTTATTTAAGTGTGTTAGAAATCCATGTGATAAATAAACTAATATCCGATTCTTTGAAAAGCTGTGTCATTTTAGCAAACTTGTCGGTTAAAATGTTTATACTGGCAACACAGCGTGTTTCGAGTGCGTGTTTGTAATGAATGGCGTGCGTAAGAGACATAACATGTTGGTATCTGCACGTTAGTTTCAATGTGTTAGTAACAAGATCAACGACTCTGACGCGATACAAAATGTAGCTAGAGATTAGAAGGTACACAAGGCATAATAAGGTGTTTGGTAGTATAAAGTATTTACGTAAACCTATTTTAGGCATGACGTCCAGAAATATTGATGTTAAAATTAAAACGAACTTTGAAATATCATACGGAATCTAAAAAATATGATATCAATAGATTAAAATCCTGTAACTTTTTTAATAACCCGACTGCGAGTTGTTTAGTACCTACCTATTTCGGTAGGTAAACTTATTTATTAACGAAAAAAAAGTTTATTATTAAAGAATTAATACTTTTCTTTACAGCATAACACTTAAAAAATAATTAGTTCCTTTTCGTACAATAACATGACAATTTTTTATTTCATGTTGATATTTATAACGTATTAGTTAGGGAGTAGGGACTGCCCTAGTAGCAATTTAATTATTTTATTTCAAATTCCACGTCTCAAGCGGTACTGCTGCAGCTATGTGAGTGAATGTATTGCAAGTGAATTTGTGAGTTGCCCTTCTTAATCCTATAAGTTTTGTAAAAACATCGTCAGCTGTGACGTGATTCACTGAATAAAGTCAAGCGCGCTAAAACACAGCGTGATCAAAAAACTATAAAACTATAATCGGGATTATTGGCGAAAGTATGCGTTACCCATGGATAATATTTTGCACGATGTTAGCAGAGGTCACGCTGAATATGTGGTTTCATTTAGTAACGCAATGTTGAAATGACACTGTATACATCATAATCCCAGGAAAACAAAATATCAGTTTAGTGGCCATATTTAACGTTTGTATTATGTACAATTAATATAAATCATACATTAGAACGAGCTGATGTCGCGCGTCAAACGCAACAAAAACGCACGGTAAAAGGGATAGGAGCTTTGAAATCGGTACTTTGTCCTTTTATTATAATATTTAAATGTGGGCGCCTAAAACCGCGTGTTGAGTTGGTTAAAGTACGACCCAGCTAAAATAGAATGGTTACACAAACAACTACTTAAGTGCGATATAGATGAAAACTAACGCTAAATAAATTCCCATTTCTCGTCGTATAATCTGACAGATAATGTAATTCTATAGATAAGAAGATTAACCTACCAGTAAAGTTTAATTTTAATTTCACAATCTATTAATTCTCTTCCATTTATTGAAATTGCTTTTCACTTGGTTTCTATTCGAGTCTCGTGTTTAAGGCGACGAGCACATTATCCGTTGTGCTTCCGTTTACAGAAAATCTCGAGCGAAATCGGATTCCACCCAACCAACTCACCGATAAGTACACACACACACACACACACACACACACACACACACACACACACACACACACACACACACACACACACACACACACACACACCCACAGTATAGGTGGCGTAGTTGTATTATGGTACGACTGCAATGCTGAGGTCTCGGGTTCGATCCCCGGGTCGAGCAAATTGCTATTCAGTATCAGCTTGGAGTCTGGAATTAGTGCCTGATAGTACGATAGGCTCATCACATCATGGGACGGAATAATGGTGAAAAGTGGGTGCACTAGTTGCGCCTCAGCCTACCCCTTCGGGGATAAAAGGTGTGAGTGTATATGTATGTATATATTATTTCACGTAAGATTTGTTGACAGTTCGTACAATATGAGAAAATGTCATTTAGGCAACAAACTGACTATAGCTAGGTTTACCAAACTAAGCATAAAACGTATAATAAATATGCGTAAAACGTTTGCCTCTTAAATTACCTAATTTAATTTTACCTATAGATATTCCAATTTCGCATCAGATATTTTTTCCTAAACTTTCTTGAACCTTACAAAAAACATTAAAATCGAATGACATTTCTGGAGTTAGGAAATCACCTTTATTGATTTTTAGTTCTCACTGAAATATATAAATGTTTAAATATACAACTTAACTTTACAATACTGTTAGAAAGTTAGAAACAGAAGCGATTTTGATTTAAATAAAAACGATTTATTACTGATTTTTACATAACAGATTTATCACTCATTTTACATAAGCACTTTTATTATAAGAAATACTTTTACACAGATAGGTATCAACAACTAGCCGACCAGTATGAAAATCAATGTTCAACTTACGCAACCGCGATTGACGATGAGACTGAGCTCCAATGAGCGTCTGAGCACGAATCAATCCAAATGGCGGCCGGGCACCTTTTTTATACACACAACTGTCATTACTTTGACGTCTCGACTGGTTTTCATATCTGGCAACCCGCTACAAATACCGTCACAAAACTTTTATCCGAACACGGCCTCTCCTGACAGGAGTCCGTCCTCGGGCTCCATCTTCTAGGTCTGAAGATCAGTCTCCAGAACTGACGATGAATCGCCAAAATTTCTTCACTCGCCATGACGCTGGATGATGCAGAAGGCTCTTCAATGCAGCTCTGCGTCCACGACGTGCTTGATTGATGCTCACCGTCGCCACCAGGTGTTTCTTTTTCAGAAGGCTGGGCGACGCTAGGAGAGTCAGCCTCCTCAAGTTCATCATTTGCATCTGCGTACAAAAATAAAACAAAGCACAAAAACATGTCCAAAAGATAACAAAATAAAGTAAGACAGCTCATATGACTTGAGAAAAAATTACTCAATAGTTCAATGTAATAAAATCTAAGCTCCACGGATATAAAACACTTTGATATCTATACCGATCACCCGTGGCAGGTCCCGTCATAATAAAATCTAAGCACATGGGATATGAAAAATCTTGATATCTGTATCAATCACCTGTGGCAGGTCCCCTCATAATAAAATCTAAGCATATCGGATATGAAACATCTTGATATCTGTACCAATTACCCGTGGCAGTTCTAGTCATAATAAAATCTAAGCACAGTGGATATGAAACATCTTAATATCTGTACCAATCACCCGTGGCAGTTCCCGTCGGGGGAGTGCCACTCACGACTCGTTAGAGGTCTACGTAAACATACGTGAGACATAGCTTTGCGTTGTGAATCGGTCCCACATAAAAACATGCTTCCACCCAACCTCTATCTAAGACTAATAATGCTTGCCAAACGAACACTTCACACGCCAGAAACCCGTCCATGATACAACCCTGCGTGTACTACGGGCTCCAAGACCACATGTCTGAGCAATCCTCGACAGTGTCCGAGCACACAACCACATAAAGTACGTCCCATATACTAGGATCGCATGCCCGAGCGCAGTCGAAAGCAGCATCCAATAATATGAAACCGTACCTCACTTGAAGTGTATCCGTCGATCAGGATAGCATGCCTGACATAAGACAAAGACTATACCGACCGCAAGACTGAACTTCCCTTAAACGTGTTCACCCCCTTAAGAAACTTTAAAAAATGTGTTCACCCCCTTAGGAACCTTAAAATGTGTTCACCTCCTTAATAACCTTAAAATGTGTTCACCCCCTTAAGAAACTTTAAAATGTGTTCACCCCTTTAAGAAACTTTAAAATGTGTTCACCCCTTTAAGAAACTTTAAAATGTGTTCACCTCTTAAGAAACTTTAAAAAGATGTGTTCACCTCTTAAGAAACTTTTCCATAAAAACTTTAGCTTTACAAAATATACAGCACCCAATGCGCTTTTCCGCAATCACCTGATATCCATGCCACTTGAAGCATGATGGAGCGCGTTGTTCCGCATTCGCGCAGTTCAGCAGCTCAAGGAGCTCGCAGTTCAGCAGTGCAAGGAGCACGCAGTTCAGCAGCGCAAGGAGCGCGCAGTTCAGCAGCGCAAGGAGCGCGCAGTTCAGCAGCGCAAGGAGCGCGCAGTTCAGCAGCGCAAGGAGCGCGCAGTTCAGCAGCGCAAGGAGCGCGCAGTTCAGCAGCGCAAGGAGCGCGCAGTTCAGCAGCGCAAGGAGCGCGCAGTTCAGCAGCGCAAGGAGCGCGCAGTTCAGCAGCGCCAGGAGCGCGGAGTTCTGCAGCGCACCGCATCGCCAGGAGTGATTTTCAATTCCTGCTAACAGAAAATATACGCAGCAGTATCACATCGCTCAGCCATTCCTGGCCTAAGCCAGACGAACAGAGGGATTTGTATGCGAAATGTGTTCAGCGCTTAACCAGCGGCATAATGACAAAACTTGTTATATAGATGGTTTGCCAATAATTTTGTACTCTGATCAACCTTCTAAATTCACAAAAAAAAAACATCGACTCTTAAAGAACTCATCCAATCATAATAACAAAACAGCGGCAGCATGAAAACTTCTCACCCGAGTTTGCATGGATGTTACAGAGCGCTGGTACGACTGCACCCATAACACGTGGCTTGCTACTTCGTAAGGAGAAGAACGCGCCGATTCGCATTCGCGCAGCCAGGAGCGCGACATTCCGCACTCGTACAGCCTGGAGCGCGTCGTTCCGCGCTGCTCCGCATTGCGAAGACAGTGCACACACACTGCATAGTTCTCCAATTTCTGCAAAAATTAAAACCACAACAGCAATACACCGTTCGGCCTATTCTGACCTTAAATTAAATCCTACACTACTACAATTCACATCATTAACTACCTATCACACTCTAAATAGTCCACATGTAAACCGCAGTTATGGTTATAGACAATGCATGTGGTGTAACTACATAACTATGGTATGTGTATCCCCGCAGAGGCACTTTTTCCAATACCCTCAATATCAAATTAAAAATCACATACGTTTGATTACGAAAGAATTTCACTTTAAGGCAACTTTTTATGCCAAGTAGGTAAAGCTATTAAGTATCGTTGCAACTATTGAAGTTAAGTTTTACCAATTAGAGCCATGTACAATAATTTTTACTTAAGCTGCCATGTAAAATATTTTTATTTTACTTAACTGAAAATATTTGGACCACATGAGTACCTCCTTAACTCGAAAACTACGGCTGTTACATCCGAACAAACATCTCAATGTTATTACAAGTAGGTCCACTTTCGAAGAGTAATATGTACCGGCCAGTTACAACACGAATAGTTAATAAATCAATGTCTACTCACTAAGCAAGATCTCAATATTCGTTAAGATTACCAAAAAATAAAAGAACCCATAAGTTGAACTAAGGTAGAACTTCTCTTTAAGGAATCTTTGTGCTAAGTAGTTGAAACTATTTAGTATCATCCATTAAAATTAAAAGTTTTTTAAACTGCCATTTAACGGAAAATATTTGAACCCCGTAAGTATTCAACTCAAAAGTCAAATATCACTGCCATTATATCTGGTCAGCATCCGCATTGCCACAAACACACATCCACTATGCGAATTACACGCTATACTTTTCTTTTTACACTATACGGTACTTGACATACATCCTCAAATTGATTATTACGTCCAAAATCTAGGTACATGACTAGTAAACAAAATCCCCAATATTTTTTAGAGATCACCAAAAATAATAAAGGAAACCATAACCTTCAAATAAGGATTATGGGTCATACGATACCAAACTTCCTTTACAGTCACCGATGAACATTCTCTGTGCTGGAGCAGTTTGCTTCAACCGCCAGTTGCCACCCGCGCAGTCACTTTGGCCAGGACACCAACTGACACCATAAGCGGCACATCTACCGGAACACTTGCACACCAACAGGAACGTTTGCACACCAACAGGAACGTTTGCACATCAACAGGAACGTTTGCACACCAACAGGAACGTATGCACGCCAACAGGAACGTTTCAACACCAAAAACAACGCTTGAGCACGAACAGTTCAATCGTGGTACACGTAAACACTTATTGTTCATTTGAAGTCGTATACACATGACGTCATCACAAACGTATATACGATGGCTATGCTGTACACCACACAACTACTTTTATTTCACATTGCAGTCTTATTCTTATCCCGATATTACTCAGCGCAATTTGTTTTTCTTCACGTAAATTGCGGGTAGTCAAATATCTCGATCGTACCATGTATGGATTCCACATAGCGTACATATGTACTGAACACAGTTCACTTCTATGGACATCGATTAATTATGCCGGTATTCTTCAGTGCACTTAATTGTTCTCCGCGTTATATACATACGGGCACTAAATATCTATGCAGTAGTAGCACATAGCGTAGGTATGTAATGCACACAATCCACTTGTATGGACATCGATTGCCTATCCAGGTATTTTTCAGTGCAATCAATTGTTCGCCGCGATATATGCGGGTAATGAAATATCTCCACAGTCGTATTGATGGCACATAGGGTAGGTACCTATGTAATGCACACAATCCACTTGTATGGACATAGATTACGATCTCACTTCTGATGTTAGAAAGTTAGAAACAGAAGCGATTTTGATTTAAATAAAAACGATTTATTACTGATTTTTACATAACAGATTTATCACTCATTTTACATAAGCACTTTTATTATAAGAAATACTTTTACACAGATAGGTATCAACAACTAGCCGACCAGTATGAAAATCAATGTTCAACTTACGCAACCGCGATTGACGATGAGACTGAGCTCCAATGAGCGTCTGAGCACGAATCAATCCAAATGGCGGCCGGGCACCTTTTTTATACACACAACTGTCATTACTTTGACGTCTCGACTGGTTTTCATATCTGGCAACCCGCTACAAATACCGTCACAAAACTTTTATCCGAACAATACAATATACCTAATTGTTTAAAACACATTGACGTATAAAAACCCATATCAGTGTTATAACAATACCTTTGTTCCAAAGAAATAAAAATTCTTCACTGTTCAATTGTTTAAAAGAATTGCTAAGAATTCATTCAGCCGTTTTATTGTTGGAATAATGAAAAAAGTTCCAGCGATTCCGGTAAACGCGTAACGGCAGTAAATTTGTGCTAGTTATGTAACTGAGCAAAACATAGGTTAGGTACAACTATCTAATAAATTTATTATGATTTTATATTGGTTCATGTAATAAAAATGTAATTAATTTAAAACAATATTTAAACAGGTAGCTATAGCAAGGTATTATGTAAAGTACTTGGATAAGTTGTTCCAACTTGTCATTTAATGCTTTTTAATAGCAGAAGACCAACAAACGAGCAAGTGGTAAAAAATCATTATTACTTATGAAACATCTCAATTCTAGAGAGATTAATTTTGGGATACTTGTTTTTATCTTTGACAATCGCTCTAAGTTAAAAAGCTGTTATATAATGCTAAGACTAGCAAGTTCTTGCAGCAATACATTGCACAAGAACTTCTATATGCGTTTAAAGTAACGGTAATACTTATTTCAATAGTTTTAAACACATGCGAATAGCCGTAAGTCCTACAAACCTACAAAAACTGAATTTTTCAGCTTGCCTTGCTTTGACTGTTTCAGTAGCGTAGTTGTATGACGATACGACTAGTGATGAAATCTAAGGTTCGATCTCGGGTTGGGTAAAGTGATATTGGGTTTTTCTACTCAGATTGAAAGGTATTTTTCTACTACTCACAGAAATGCAACGAGAGGTTATTAAGAGCAAAGCGAAACTTTATATTTTTAACCGACTTCAAAAAGGAGGTTCTGTATTCGATCCGTATGTATGTATGTATGTAAATTTGTATGACCGCGAGTTTCTCAAAAACTTCTGATCCGATTTGAATGTGGTTATCGATATTGAAATGTATATTTTTCAGGGAAGGTTTTAGTATATAATTTATGAAGATCTGAAGAAGATCTTCGGAGCTACACAATGGAACTCTTCAATAACTAATAGCAGATGACTCGCGAATGCTGCAATCGTATATCTATGATGTATTGTTTACACCACACCATTCCATAATTAACTAACAAAAAAGCAATAAATAAAAAACTTTTTAACAAAAATAACCCGACTTCAAAACCACTACAAATAAAAAAAAACAATTTTTATTCGCTTAGTATATACGATTCGGTGCCTAATTTAAATTGAACAATGTTTTCGTATATTTGTTTGTGTATTTCCTTAGCTTAGCTGGCAATTTAAATTAGGCATCGACTCCAAATATACGTATATACTAAGCGAATACAAATTTTAATTATTTTTTGATTTGTAGTGGTTTTGAAGTCGGTTTATTCTTTACTAAATGTTTTCCTTTTACCAGACGAATTCTGAAAATAGAATAATTATTTTAAGCAACATCTTAATACATACACGTATTTATAACAATGTTTAGTATTTGCTTAATAATTTTCAAGTTTTCAGTCGAAAACTAACAATGAATGTTAGAATATAACTCACATTTAAGTTCACGAACAGTAATTATCGTCAACAGTTCACTCCTAACTAATTACGGGTTATGAGTATATACTCGGGTACACCCTTATACATGTTGATATAAATATAAATATTGATTAGTAAAATTCGTAAGTTCAATTTTATCCTCACAATACGCATTTTTTAATGAATAAGTTACCTGTTAATTTTATTTGAATTTAGTCAATAATTTTTCTCGCGTTATTTGAGCAATGTAATAAGCCAGCTAAGAGTTTTTGAATGAAACCAATCTCGACGATGGTGCAAGGTCTATAAGGCTTGTGTGCTGGACCAAAATCATAATCCGCTGACCATTTTTAGTAGGTATTTATAGACTTGAGATTGATATTGCGGCCCACCGAACTTTTGCCTTAAAAAAAAAGCAGGAACACTAAATATTTTTTCCGAATGTCACTTGATGTGTATGCTAATCTTATGACTTATGAGTGAAATAATTTAGTTCATTGTGAATACATTCAATTAAAAATAATAACTTTTTTAAATCTTTAATAACATTTTAGACATCTAAATATGTCAATTAATTTACATTGCGGGAGCATAACTAAGACGTCTTTGTAGCCGGTATGAAAAAAAAGTTCAGTACGACTAGTTTAAATGAACACTTCTATGGTAACAGTGTCTACACACGTCTTAATATAAAATAACAAAAAGCAACAAAAAAAGGAAAACAGAACTCGAGCTTTTACATTAATTTAAATAAATGAGTTGTGTGAATGAAAAGCGACTTACAAAGATACATACCCGAGGTTAGGCAAAGGAGTTACCGAGTACTGCCACATGGAATCATAAGTAGGTTTTTACTTCCAAAACGCTCACGTAACGACGAAAATGTTTCGAGGAAAATGTATAAATGACTAAGTTTTAAGCTTTGTGTCAGTCTAATTTATTAAAATAGACTAATTGAGTTCATAATTGTATCTTCTTATGTGCAAATTTCGGTTAAAAGAGGACGTTAGACTTATTTTTAATAAAATACAGTAGGTAGGTACAACTAGTGATTTCTGTACTGTTTTTTTATTCTAAATCATTTTGTAATTTAGTATAGTTATTTTTTTTAAGGATATCGCAAGTATTTACGAACACCCTGTAGAGTATGGCCGTCTTGTCGATCAAACATCAACCCTAATTACTGTCGATGGTCACATGGGAACAGACCGAAAACCATTTAGCCGCTATCAAACATGAATGAGTAAATTTCTTGATTGCCGGGTACGTACTGTGATTTGGGGACTTCCGTGTGGATTCACCTTTACCGTGTAGTGATGCTTTGAGCTGGTAGTTTGTCGATAATATTTATTATGATAAATAATCCTATAAAAGTTGAGAGGCTAATTAATATAAGTCGCATTTCTAAAACTAACATACTTTTATTATGTGATTGGAGAAATCACGTATTTTCATAAGTAGTTTTTTTACCCGACTGCGAAAGAAGGAGGGTGATGTTTTTCGAATGTTATGTTTTTTTTGTGAACACTGTCAACTAAGATTATTGAAAACCAAAATAAAATATTCAAATTAAAATCTTGTTTCTATCTTTTCAGTTCTTCGATACATTTTATAAAGATGGCAGATTTCGACGCAGTCGGGTTTTTTGTTTTGTTTTAAATTTTTTTTGTACGAGTGGACGTCGCGCGTCTTATTAATTTTATACCAATAAGTAATTAGGTACGGGATTTGATGAATCATGTCTTAGAGCATTTAACAGATAGGTACTCAAAGTGTCATGTATTACATCTACTAGGCCTATGCTTTAATGAAACCCCTTTCTGCGACAATCTTGAAAAAGCGTGTTGGGCTGACCCGACCACGATGTAGAATAACAGACGGAGAAGAGAATTCTTAAACTACAAGTCATCACATCCGCAGTTCTAAGATTACAAGCCAACTATTTACCTATAACCAGCCGATGCGACGTCAAAGTTAGCGCAAGATTAGTGCCGCATGCCTCGGTCTAAGTCCTAATTGTGCATAATAACGGTCGGGACAAAGGTGGGGAACTTGCGCCGCGGTCTGCGGTCCCACCTAGCTTCGCTAACAATTTGCGGCCTCGCAGACTTGTGTCGTCTTTCGCTGTGAGGGCGTTTTGGAATGTGTGGTTTGTAAAGGGAATAGGGATGTAAATATCCTCATTTGTAAATAAAGAATTTCTGACTGCTTCGGTAGCGTAGTTGTATTGCGGTGCGACTGCGCTGAGGTCTTAGGTTCAATCTAATTTAAGGTGATATTGGGTTCTGGTCAGTATCAGCCCGGAATCGGAAATTTGTGCCCGATATGACGATAGGCTCGCCCCCTATCACTTTATGGGACGGCTTAAACATTGGGTGCACTAGTTACGCCTCTGCCTATGGGATAAAAGGCGGGAGTGAGTGTATATTTTCTTAACAAAAAGAAATGTTTTTTGCCAAATAAATCATAACTTTCACGTAAATCATAGTGTTTGTTTATACCTAAATTCTCTTCCAATATAACCTAGACTACGTAAGTAACATTATTTACTAAGTGAATTTCTTTTCTAGGTTAAGTTTTCCTCAGGAGTCATAAATCTATTGTGAAGCTGATAGTATCTTTCTTCTGTTAGTGAGCTAAAAATGATATTAAATTTCTATTGATATTCCCTGAAACTTAGTAGATACCAAGCAAGACATTTATCTTTAGACAGCCTACATAAAAATACGTGAATATTAAACTAGAATAAGATAAATGAGTTCATTGAACTCAGTCTCTTAGATCTTAGGCTGGATGATCGGACTAGAAAAAGCCTAGATAATGTTATTATCATAAACTAAATTAGCGTTCAACTTTGTAAGTAGGTGGACACTGCATCTGAAATTTCATTTTCAGATACAGTTTCTACCTACTTATCTGAGTCTGATGAATCAATGGCTATTTCTACTGCCAAGCAGCAGTGTGCATGCACTGTTGTGTTCCGATTCGTAGGACATTGTAGTCTCATTGTGAGTGTTTATCCCGGAAAAAACTTTTTAACGCTGGCGGAGCCGCGAGCAATTAGTTAATTTATTTATAAGATACACCCATTGATATACAAACCCATCAATCCTCGCTCGGTTACATTGGCCCGGGAAGTCATCTGTCAACAAGCGAAAATCGACCTTATACGCACCCACATACATTTATGTGTACCTACATAGCAAGATTGTTGATAGATATATTGCTCTTTGCTACCATTGTTTCTTGGTTATCCTCGGGTCGAAAGTTATTCTAAAAAAGTTATGATATTATTTTAACATCTACCCACTTGACATTGGCAAAATCATAGATGAAATTCTATGGATGAAATGGTGGATCAATTTTTAAAAGAAGAAGAAAATAGTTGATAATTGCTGGAGATGTGATTTGCATGGTGTGCTATTTTTTTATTTGGATTACCAAAAATTGTCACGTTGAAACATTTACAAAAATAATATACCTATAAATCAAACTAAATGCACAACCACACTATGGTAATCACAGCCTACCTACAATAGGACACGTGTAACTTCAGTATGTTTTAGTTAATACAAATTATTGGTTGTCTAAATTAATAAAAAATAGTGTAAGTACATACAAAACGATAATACATAGTAACCTTTCCCCATGAAACTTATTCTCCAGCGGAAGAAAAATATTTTATTGGTATTATAATTTCAAAAGGCACTAGGTATTAATAAAAATCGATTGATCGAAAATTTTCAAATACCTAAGTACTTAGTAAAATTTACTGTTTTCGGCTTTTTTCCTTTGTATACACAAAATTACCCAGCTGGATCATTGATGAGCTGGACACGAAATTTCAACATTCTAGGTTCTGGAAGTGGGTTAGGTAATTGATCTAGACTATAATGTCAGTCAGTGACAAAAATAACGATTTTTAGACGGTAATTTCCAATAAACATTTGCCCTGAGTTACCTAATGAAATTTATGTAAGGGGCTTTAATAATTAAACTAAATTTAATGTGTTGATGTTTTATAGATTTTGAGTCATTGAGGCGTCAATAGTCGTTCCAAATGGTTCGTCTGAGTTTACACTAGGCTGCTGCGTCTCGCTTCACATTTTTTTAGGTTGGCTTGACACCCGCCCTGTGGATTGGAGGCGTTTGGAGAATTCCACCACGGTATCCCCTGCCTGACGTAAAAGGCGAGTAATATGGGCCACCGGGGGTCGCAGGCGGGCGGCAGGGGGCTGTCAGTCTTTAATTGTGTGTTCTTATTAGCACATTGTTGCGATCCCTGTGATGGACGGCAGGTAGGCCTCACGCTGCCGAGGGGGGCGTCCTTCGGTGCGCGGAGGCTTCTGACCCCCCCCCCCCACACACACACACAAAAAGAGACGGGCCCCACTAGGCGGCACCGCGCAGGGGCGGCTGCGGATGACAACTTAGACACTTCCGTCAGAGGAAGCCCGCAGCCGTCCCTAATGCGCCGAAGATGGCCATCGCGGAGTTTTGGTTGGTATGCCGTGCGTTGTATAGTATAGGTTAGGGACTCGGCCCGGCGGTCGCCCGACGTTTTCCATCTCTGGGCGGCTCAACGACGGGTCGTAAGCCACGGTGAACCCAGTCGCCCCCCTTGAAAGCTGGGCGGAAGTAATAACTTTCTCCGCGAAAACAAAAAAAGGTTGGCTTGACACGCGGGACGTGCTTTCTCCAATTAATACCTATAAATTTTAGGTGTATTTAGGTCATACATAACTTTGTACAGACCCACGCGATTTATTAGTCCATCATCCATTCATCATACATCCATTTATAGCACGGCCTGAAATCGAATCCAGAATTTCACACCTCCAGTCCAAATACGCTGTCACTTAAAAAGATTTAACTTGACCCATAAAAATATCACAAGAAAAGGAAATGTTTCTCACAAACATTTATTGAATCTATCGTAACATATATTCGTTAAATCGATCCTTGACAAAGCTGGGAGCGATTTAGTAAAGCGACTGTAATTTATTGGACACGTCTGCGTTTTTTATTCGGGCCGAACATCTTATCGAGAACTTGTATGTTCTTTGGATAGCAACGTGGCATTAATAAAACGAGGTTTGCAGTTAAGTTGATAAGAAAACTGAGGAATCGTTTCCGTACTTCGTAAGTTCTGTAAATTACTTATTACAATTACATAAGATACGTAGGAAATCGGAAAATGTGTATCAAACCTCGGCGAAATGTGTCACCAACAATGACGTCCAAAAAATAACGGACATGCCTCTCTACTC
This sequence comes from Lapara coniferarum, assembly GCA_949316025.1. Classification (NCBI taxonomy): domain Eukaryota; kingdom Metazoa; phylum Arthropoda; class Insecta; order Lepidoptera; family Sphingidae; genus Lapara; species Lapara coniferarum. The sequence continues at coordinate 38,543,578 of OX438919.1, read as the reverse complement.
TTTTATTACGAGCAATAAATATAAAATACGTTCTGTTATTGAATTATAGTTTATGTGGACTAGGAAATAAGGCATGAATAAAAACACAGTTTATTTAAATTTACTTTATTATCCATACACGAATGGACACAAAAGTCGTACCTCAGCAATGTCCTCAATATTGAATCAATACAAAAACATTGGTAAAGTCGATTGAAATATCAAATTGAAAAAAATATATACGAAGTTCCTAGAGGACAATTACGTAAAATCATTATAAATTCTAACACTAAACGATTACATTATTTCTCTAGAAGATGCATTCTGCTATGTAGATAAGTGCATTCACTACCCATTTGAATATTGCATGAACGTAAAACGTCATCGCTTATCTGATAAAACCGTTACAAAATTCAGTTAATACAATCACTATTTCATACTAAAATGGTTATACAAGTCGTATATGGAAATTAAGACTGAATACATACTGTTAATTACACATATTCTTAAATCAGCTAACACTACGCGAGAATTGAAATCACGCTCTCAGTAACAAATAAACTTAAACCTAAAATAAACAAGGACACTCTCCGATGGCTAATTTAAAAAAAAAACCTCTACCTCGCAGGAGGTTCCTTCAAGATAAAATGGCAGTCAAAGGACGGTATTAATAAATGAATCTCAAGTTTGAGCTACATCTCAATTAGCCATAATGTATTGAACTCTTCATACATTATGTCTACTTGAGATGTAACTCAAACTTGAGATTCGTTTATCATTACCGGCCAAACATTAAAAATAACCTTTAAATACATTCCTCACTCGACCAAACAGTCTTATCCATTATTTAAACATTGATTAAATTAAAAATGCGACGTAAATTTCCATTTGTAACTTAAATTATAAAACGATTTCAAACGCGTACGAAGGTTAATTTCAATTACATAGAGACTACGATATACGAATTTTAAAGCCTATAAAAATCTTAATAATTAAAGGTACCCTATTTCCGATTACACGCGTTTTACACGCGCATAAACACGATATAATCAATGCAGGGCTGTCGACGCGACCTTATAAAACCTTTAACAAATTTGGAACTTCAAATGAGGCATATAACTATGGAGATGGCAAGAAGCTAAATGCTCTTTTACATGCGGTTTGTTGTAGCACCAAATTTTGCAAAACATCAAAAAATCCTTGTGTGGTAACATCATATAAAATCAATATTTTTATGCCAATTATATAAATTTTCAAGCTGCTTTGTGTATCACAGGTCATTATGAGTAGAGTCAGCAGCACAATTAGCACAAAATCAAAATTTCAAATCGCCATTATATGCGTTAAGTTAAACCGAAACATTCTTTTATTCGTTTGAAGTAAAGTAAATTTCTTTTTATTTTTGTGAATGTGGGTAATTTGAAATTTTGAAATTATTCTGCTACTGATGCTGCTGACTCTACATTGGGAGAGTTGTGACTCATGCCAATTAATCTATCAAAATCGATAATACTTTGTCATATTTGTACCCGTTTAGATGTTCACAATGCCATGATTTTGGTTACAATAAACTTTTTTCGTCTCCAAACTAAATTAAGACTGTGCTTAGCGTAGTACGGAAACGAGCCAATTTAAGCCCAAACTTAATTTAAAATTTAAAAAAATTAGGCTTACATTACGTCCCCACCACTTTAAATGACTACATTGGAGATGTAATCTAATGACTACATGTCTTGAGAGTCATTACTCGATAGAACGACAAAGATGCTGGCCATCACTACCAAGTACCATTATACAATCAAAATATAAAAAATATATTATGAGCTGCATACAATACTGATTCCAATGCATGTTAACGCAAACACAAACTCCGGTAAACTCCGGTCGAGTACAGTAATTGCTGTGGTCCGTCGCGCTGAGATCATTTACAGCCGATTACGACCCTAATCGCTAACTTCGGACCAGTGGTAAAAATCAACCAATGAAAATAAGCCCGTATGCAAACTTCACTCTGATTGGTCGCTTTTCACCATCAATCCGTAGTTAGTGATCGTGATCATTTAGTCAATCAACCAATGAAAATGAGTCCGTACGCAAACTTCACTCTGATTGGTCGATTTTCGCCATCAACCCACAGTTAGTGATCGTGATCATTTATTGAAGTTATCGCGGCGCACTGGCTTGTGGTGGGGAACTTCACTCTGACTGGTCAATTTTCATCATCAACCCACAGTCAGTGACAGTGGTCATTTATTAAGTTATCGCGGCGCACTGGTTCGTGGTGATGGCTGGTAGGTGGTGGCTGGTAGGTGGAGGCTGGTAGGTAGAGGCTGGTAGGTGGTGGTTGGTAGGTGGTGGCTGGTAGGTGGTGGCTGGTAGGTGGAGGCTGGTAGGTGGTGGTTGGTAGGTGGTGGTTGGTAGGTGGTGGCTGGTAGGTGGTGGCTGGTAGGTGTTGGCTGGTAGGTGGTGGCTCGTAGGTGGTGGTGGCTGGTAGGTGTTGGCTGGTAGGTGGTGGCTCGTAGGTGGTGGTGGCTGGTAGGTGTTGGCTGGTAGGTGGTGGCTCGTAGGTGGTGGTGGCTGGTAGGTGTTGGCTGGTAGGTGGTGGCTCGTAGGTGGTGGTGGCTGGTAGGTGGTGGTGCCTACAGGTCGGTGTCGTACCAGGCGGCGACGTTGTTGTTGTCGTGCGGCGGCTCGGGGAAGGCGAGGTCCGCGGAGGCGGCGCCGGCGCCGTCCGCGTCGCCGATGTCCACGTCCATGCCGAACCCGGACCCAATCTCCAAGCCTTGCATCGAGTCTATCGGTATTTGGTCATAGCCTGCAGTTTGTAATGGTTTTATTACATTAACATGGTTATGAAATGGTTTATACAGTTATTTGTTAAGCAGTAATAACCTCGTAGGACTATATTGCAAACATTATACTTAAACATCTTTTGCATCATGATTTTTTACAAAACATAAATTAGAAACAGTCTTGCGAGTGTGGATGTCAATATGGTGTCAATAGTTATAAATATTTTATTGACAGATAATATAAGTAGAAGGATTATCATTTTGATAATATCTTAAAAAGCACCCCATGCTTTTTTTTGCAATAAAATATTTTTTTTTCTTATTTACACTATTCTTAATTCAAATTTATTTTTTGTTATTTAGTTCGATTTTCTATAAAGCGCGTTTTTTTTAGTTTTTTTAAAAACTATTATATTTGACTCGTCAAGCCCCGCTACGGACGCCGGCGTCCGAGTATATAGGGTTTCCCCATACATCTATATAATATATAAGCGGGGTTTGACGGGTTATTCGTATTTCATCACATTTAACCTATCATTCATCTAGCGCTTTCTTCGCGTACGATTTTAAAAAATTTAGAGATAGATAAAAAAAATCTGAAAATTTAACAAATATTATTCAGATTAATTCTAATTAAGTCATAGAATTAAAGTTGCTGTTTGTGATGTTATTAATATAATCCTGCGAGGATATTAGTGTTTTACAAATAACCCTGTACATCAGTGTCAAGTTGTTGAGTAGCCTATTAGAATTCTAGTAATTTGGCAGAAAAATAAATAGACTGCCAAAAATTGCACTCTTTAATACAGACTAGAAACTGACAACATTTCTAGTAATCTGGATAGTAATCCATAAAACTTTGCGACGAATTTTGCTTATGAATTAAATTTAACATCTGTCTTATGGAATCAGTGTGATCAATAAGCCAATATATCTTAAAATTTTAAGCTAGCCAGGCATTCAAAATCTAATTGTAATTTTAACTGGCCTCCAAAAAAAGGTGGAGGTTCTCATTCGTGTGTTTGTATGTTTGTTTTACCATGTGACATCATTGCACATGCAGTAATATTGTGATGAAAATAATATTCACATCCATGAAATTTAATATGCATGTAGCACTGTATTTTTTAATATAGCAATGAATCAAACATAATTCCTCCTATTTAATAAACCGGTTACATAAGCTTGCTGCTAGTTATGATGCGCCGCAGCCATATTAATGTTTATGTTAGCCACAATTTATTTCTTACGTTACACACTTTATCCAGAATATACCACCGCTGACCACTCAATTTAATAAGCTTAAATATCTCATAAATATTCACACAATATGTAACTTGTGCTAAAAAATCCATTGTTAGTTACTGTTAAATTATTAATAACCACCAACACATTAATTATATAAATAAACATATGAAACGTCAATACAATCATAATAAAATAATTCCCATCACCTGAGTTTAGTGATAAATAGGTCCCGGGTTAAGCTGCATGTAAAAGAAGAGAGAAATCCATATTTATACAGACATTTTACAAAATATAAAATTACAGTGCGTTTAAACAGTGTTGTGAGTTGAGAGCTATTTTCTATAGTCTTATTAAAGGACCGAAAAAAAAATGAATAGGAAGAGTATAAAGTGTTGCAACTTATTTACAAAATTTATTGAAGTGTGAGGATAGGATATATAGAGCATAACCCTAATGTAGTCAGCAGCATAAATATCTATACAAAATCAAAATTTTAAATCGCCTATATACGTGTTAAGTTATACTGAAAAAAAAAAAAAAAAAAAAAAAAAAATTCTTCGTATGACGTAAAGCAAATCTCTATAATTTTATTTTTGTAAAGAGAAAAAAAAGTTCAGTAAGAACACAAACGTATGTAGGTAATTTGAAATTTTGAATTGATTCAGTTACTTATGCCGCTGACTGTACATACAGTTTGTTTATATAAAGATGTCTTACACCCAAGTGTGACCTAATTCGTATAATCCTACTAAATCTAAATAACCATTTAACATATCCATGCTCTAAGAGAACATAGTGCCAATACATCTCGCTAGGTTATGTAGTGTGAATGTGCTACATCTAGCTGGTGTTAGTGGACCAAACTATAAAATCGGTCACATATCTTACCTTGCTGGTGAAACGACGGTCGTGTGCCGTAAAGCCCCTCATATCCCTGCTCTGGTCCGAGCATATCCTAATGAAGTGGGATTTACGGATCAAAATTAAAATGTGAAGCAGGGTACATCGCAAAAATAAAAAATTGCAAAGAAATAAAGCTAAAAATTGCTGACATTTATGTAGTATACACACATCAATAGTAAACAGACAGTGCTAATTTTTTTTTCACATGTGACAACACTATGGAATGGAAAAGGCAGAAGGAGTTTTGGCGGGAACTTGGGAGGTGTCATGAGTTGTTCTTGTTTTAATTCATTATATTGGTGATACTTGGTCTTATATTGCATAATTATGGTGGTATATTATCCAATATAGTTCTAAGAAAGGGCTCCAATGAATTGAATTGAAATAACTGTGCTAATCAAGTGTTTTTTTTTGTTACATAACTCCTCAATAGTCTTGGTAAAGTATCCACTGCTTTACTCCGACATAGTAGTTAGGACTTAGGATAAAAAGAAACAAGAATTGTATTTTATGAAAGACGGGCTCAATAGACTAGTATCCAGAGCCCTAATATTGAAATTAAAAAAAAAGTCGCACAATACTTTTACAGACCTTTTAATTTAAAGGGCTAACACATTAACATTGTGTGCTTTTAAATTAACAGTTAATATTTTGATTACACCATTATGATACTCTAGTGTTGCCACATTATGAAAAATTCTTACCAAACAGCAATATCTTGTTCAAAACATTTCAACTTGATTGAAGCATTAAACTGTTTCAATAACAATTCACGTATAAAATACTGGCAAGTCACATACCTGTATATCGGATTGAATGGCGAGATCGTTGGACCACATCTGGTGGTCGTCGCGGAACAGCGAGTTAGTCAGCTCCATGGACAGTCTCTTCTTGTAGTCCTGCGGCTTGTCCTCGGACATGCGGAACAACACCGCCGCTGCATATGTTGCTACTCCTGGTAAGGGGAAAAAAATATAATAACGCTTTGATATATTTTTTTAAAATTATACACATTTTACTCATCATGATTCTAACACTGCGCCGGAACGAGTAATCGCTGGGAAAAAGGAGCGTCAAAAGTTCCTCACATAACAAAGAATCCCTTGAATTCATAAATAGTACAATTTAGTTAGTCTTAGCCCGCGTTGTTTCATCCATGTTTAAGTAAAGTCAACGATCTTATTACACGCAATTCGTTACGTATGTTTACAATTCGTCTTAAACAACCCGGCCCTAGAAGGTCAACCTCAAGAAACTATCATAACTTTGCTAAACTATAAAAAATAAACCCATTGTATATTACTAGCATGGAAAAATGACCCCAATGCTGCGAATGGTAATATTTATTAGCAAACTTTGTAAATTTTACCTTCATTCCTCGAATGCAGCAATTCAGTCAATGGAGCAGTGGCTCCTTCAGCCTCGATCATTTCGGCCCCTTCCTTCTCAACCGCCAGCTCACAAAGTACGCCCGCAGCCACACGCTGTAAATAGTTATAAAATAGATTATCACTCAATACATATAACGCATATGTTCGAATTCATATTATAAGGGTCAAATTTGTCAGAACTTTTACCGGCCAGAATTTTATAGTGGCTTAATCTTGAGCAGAAATACAATAGCGCCATCGAGGCAAAACATTTTATTTGTAAAAAGATGGTTGAAGGGCTAATTGAGTAAAGCGATATTCTTTGCGGTATTGTATTTTAAATACATACATGTAATCAGCACATTTATTCGCTTTATAATAAACTTATTAAAAAAAAAAAGTACTTTCAGTCAATTAGCATTCCATCCTTCAATATATTTTTAGGTGTTTTTTAAGTACCGTTTTTTGTCTAATTTGTCGAAAGGTCTTATAGGCCGCGGACTAAGGGTGGCATATACTACCCTCGCGTTCCTGGAGCGTATATGTACGCTCAAAAAGTGTTCTTACTCTGCCGAGAGCGTACATATATAGTCACTAGCATAAGTAGCTGTACAAATTCAAAATATTGCCTACATACTTTTGTGTTCTAATCTTTTTTCTCTTTACAAATATAAAAGAGATTATGAATGTAACGCTCGGTACGATGTCTGCAAAATGTATGAAAACAAAAAAAAGAAAAAAAAAACACCAACCTGTATATTCTCAATCTCGTTGAAGAGCAGCTGCACGAAGATTGGTATGACGTTCTGCTGCCGTATGAGCTGCCGGTTGTGCGTCTCTCGCGCGAGGATGTGCAGCGCGCCGACCGCCCCCTCCACGATCTCCTCCATGCGCACGCCGTCCGCGTACGCACCACCAGTACCACCCCCACCACCACCACCGCCAGACCCCACCACGCCGCCCGCGGACGATGTGCGTTGCTGTATAAAATACATAATACATGCCGGAGCGGCGGGTATCCTACTAATATTATAAAGGCGAAAGTTTGTAAGAATGTATGGATGTATGGATGTCTGGATGTTTGTTCCTCTTTCACGCAAAAACTACTGAACGGATTTCGATGAAATTTGGCACACGGGTAAATCATGTCCTGGATTAACACATAGGCTACTTTTTCTGCCGGAGAAATATAAACCGGGACTTTTATCCCGGAAAAACTTTTTTATTGCGGACGGAGCCGCGGGCAAAAGCTAGTTTTGAAATAATAATCTTGCAAAAACCAGCCGAGATGTCAAATCGTTGGTATAATAGGGCGCCTCGCATATGAAGTGAGCTAAGGGTTGCGAGCGCCTTCTGCGCTCACGCAAAATACCGGTGTTCTTGTATAAGCCGACCCTCGTCAGGCTAACAAGAGTTTAGTCAGGAACAAAAAAAAAAAAATGAAGTGAGCAGTCTCTTGTGAGCCTTTCAACTGTGCGGAGCTCCGGAAATAAGTTTGGAACATCCAGATATAAAATATGAATATGAACAACAATTTGGAATTTTACTCTCACATCATGGGTTATGATGATGAAGTGGAACCCTGTGACGTCGACAGAGCTAACGTCACCCCGTTTTAAAGAGTTCAACATAATCTGCTCTGTCATATATAATAATACCAGCCCTGTATAATATACTGCTCACTGCTGAGCACTGGCCTCCTCTACTACTGAAAGGGTTTAAGACTTTAGTCCACCACGATGGCCTAGTGCTGGTTGGCAGACTTCACACACCCTCGAAATTATTATGGAGAATTCTCAGGTATGTAGTCTCTCACCTCATGATGTTTTCTTTCAACGTTAAAGTGATAGATAATTGAAACAATACATACGTAATTTTGAAAAGTCAGAGGTGTGTACCTTGGGTTTCGAACCTCCGGACATTGTCCCGGCAGACCGTTCCATTCCCAACTAGGCTATCGTCCACTTAGGATTAAATATACAGGATCATTTTTTCATTGAGTTACTAAATGAAACCACATATTCGTCTATATCTCTGCTAACATTGTACTAAAAATTATCAATGAATAACGAATACTTTCGCCAAAAATCCCGGTTATAGTATTCCAATTTTTGTATAATTTTATAGTTTAGTGCGAATATGGTGTGTGCGTAAGTGTATTTCTGACTTAAAGTGTAATGTTGATGCTGCGACGAATTCTCCTAGAGCAGTCATAGTGGCATTAGGTCGTGTAAACTTAAACTTACATTTTATTGATATTTATTTTGTTCGAAACCTACACTTTGTTATTTTACATCTATGTTTAAAATAACTTAATGGAAAGTGTTATTTTCAACGAGATAAGTATGTGGTTTCATTTATTAATGCTATGTCAAAATGACCCTGTATAATTTTGGTTATAATTTCCTTATTTTTATAGTGTTAACTGACCCGCTGCGTGTCGTTGAAGGCTCTCATGAGCAGGCGCACGAGGTGGTGCACGGCGCCGTGTTCCCGCAGCGGTGCGTAGTTGGCGGGGCACAGCGCCAGGTTGCGCACCAGCCCCACCACCGCCTTCACCAGCGGCCAGCGAGACGGCGGCTGCAGCAGCTTCACTATCACCTAAATATGAAGAAAAATAAATTAGACATTAGTTAAGTGACTCGGGACCATGAAAGCTGCAAAACATTCGAAACGTCGGAAGAAAAATAAACGCGAGGAAATTCGCGAGATGGAGCAACGATGTTAAAATAGCTTTGTTTGTTGTCTTTTATGCATACCTATTAGCTATGGTTTAAGTACAAGCAATAATCTTTCAGTACTTTAAGGTCACAATACAATGATGTTATCATATCCTCATGAAAAAGTCACGTTTTTGGAGCGCATTAAGTATGTTTGCTGATGCAGTGGTTGATTATACATATATATTCCGTACTTATACATTATGGGTTTGTTGCCTGAAATGAAAACATTTCATTCATAAACTTAAAAAAAAACGTGATAGTCATAGGTGTGTGCCTTGGGTTTTGAATCTCCAGACATTGTCTCTGCAGACCGTTCCATTCCCAACGAGGCAATCGTCCACTTTCTTTATACCATAATTGTATTTAATGCTGTATGCAGTGTACAATAGTGTTTTCATTCACTCATTTCTTTCATTCATTCAATCATTCCTCTTTAAAATATTCATGTAGATTGAGCGTACTGACCGGCAGCCCGTAGTGCAGCCGCACGGCGTTCTGCGCCATCTCGCTCTCGACGTGCCGCGAGGTGAGGTGTCGCAGCGCGCACACGGCGGGCTCGGTGATCTCCTCGCGGTCGCCGGCCGACACCACCGTGCGCACCAGCGCGTCCACGCCGCCCGCCTGGCACACCACCACCTGCAAACATAACAAACGTTACATATCGCACCTTTACAACGAAAACGACACAATTCAAAAAACAAAAAAAATTGAGTTGTCATTTTTAAATGACTAAAAACTACTCCTTTATTTATAAAAAATAAACTCATTTGCAAAAAAAACGGGCACCTAAGCAATGAACCATTTCAAATGTTACTATTGGTTTGTTTGATAATTATAGGTAGTTTTACTTTCACAATTTTGTAAATTAATAAGCAAATAATCGTTTTCGTCAGTATTATCATAAAATTTTGATAAAATTTATGGGTTTTAATGCTAAAGTTCACTAGTAGTGTATGCTCGCTAGTAGTGCATATGCTCGTGAAGTTAAAGTTAACAAAGATTTTTGTTTGTTTTTTCTTTAATAAAGTAAAAGCAGATAAATGTTTAGTATCGAGTGTGACCCCCTCTAGCTGAAATCACAGCTTGAATTCGTCTGGGTATGCTAGCGAGAATATCCCGGATACTTGCTTGCGGAATACGTTCCCACTCCGCGGTAATCACATTCTTCAGCTCTCTGATGGTTTGCGGAGCCGGTTGTACTGATCTCACGCGTCGTTTCAGAACGTCCCAGACATGCTCTATAGGATTGAGGTTGGGACTTCGAGCTGGCCAATCCAAACGACGAATGCCGACCTCTTGCACATACGCTTCCACATCGCCAGACCGGTGGGCGCGAGCGTTGTCGTCCATAAAAATTGAGTCTTCGCCTAAAGCGGCCAATGCGGGTTGTGCATGAGGAATAAGAACTTCCGTTATGTATCGATGTCCAGTCAGTGAGCCGTTTTCAATGAAGACTAACTCTGTACGATCCATTGAATTTATTCCTGCCCAAAACATAACAGAGCCCCCACCATAAGGTGTGATTTCTTCAAAACAAGCCTCTGCAAAGCGTTCTCTTCGTCTTCGTAGCACTCGCCGACGTCGATCTTCACCGAACAGAGATATCCTGGCTTCATCGGAGAACAATACCCTATTCCAGTCTTCTTGAGTCCATGACTCACAATTTCGCGCAAACCTAAGCCTGGCAACTCTGTGCTCACGGAGTAACTTAGGGCCGCGGGCCGGGCGATGACTGCGTATATTGGCCGCGAGCAGCCTCCTCCTGACCGTCCATAGACTAATATGCACATTTCTTACTTCTTCGAGGTTGTTCTTAAGGTCCACATACGAAGACTTGCGATTTCTCAATGCGCGACTCACAAGAAAACGATCATCCCGTGGTTGGGTACATGGTTTTCTTCCAGAACCAGGCCTTCTCTCGACGGAACCGGTGTCTTGATACCGCTGCCAGGTCCTTTGAACCGTCGAGCGACTCACACTTAGCCTCTGAGCCACGAAGCATTGGCTGCAGCCCTCTTCGAGCAGCGCAATAATTTTGATAGCTTTTACCACTTTCTCTAACATTATTGAGACAGCTAAACAGCAATAAATGAAGCTTTGACAATTAAGAATATGAAATAAATTCATAAAAATTGACTAAAAGTTATGAAAACCGATATTACCTTTTGGAACTTCGCACCAAAAATGTAGGATAAAAAGTGGTTTTCTGTAAAAACGAGCATCAAACGAAAATTTTTATTTAGAACGTACTGTTTTAAACACCACGGCATTTTTAAAACCGGCCAGTAACATGTACAAATGATTGAAATCATTTTGGTACCGTATTTTTTTAAAAAAGAATTAAAATCCAAACCGCCCGTTTTTTTTGCAAATGAGTGTATAATGAAAAAGGGACCGATATAACAGTTTGGTCCTATTCCTGCTTGAATATGGCTGTTTTTGAACTATTATTGTATTGAGAACTTCGTTTTAAGTAATTTTATGACGATAACTCAATTTTCTATCTTTTTGAATTGTGTCGTTTTCATTCTAAAGGTGCGATATATACTTATTATGGGGTACTTGACTACTTTTTTTAAATATACACACACACTCACTCACGCCTATTATCCCCGAAGGGGTAGGCAGAGGCGCAACTAGTGCACCCACTTTTCGCCGTTATTCCGTCCCATGATGTGATAGGGGGCGAGCCTATTATGTATTTTTTAAATACATTTATCAAAAATTAGATTTTGCCCGCGGCTCCGCCCGCGTTAAATAGTTTTTCCGGGATAAAGTCCCGCTTTTTGTTTTCCCGTGACAAAATGTAGCCTATGTGTTAATCCAGGACATGATCTACCCGTGCGCCAAATTTCATCGAAATCCGTTTAATCGTTTTAAAAAGTAACAAACATCCATACATCCAGACATCCATACATTCTTACAAACTTTTGCGTTTATATTAGTAGGATGTATGCCATCCAAAATGTAACTGAAAAATAATTTTCGAAATTGGCGAAATAATTAGTATAAAACTATGAAATTTGGTGGAAGGGATAGTTGTCAAATAACAGTAATGTTACACTATGACGTCACCGCGAGCCGCCGACCATAACGCTGCGTACGTGCGAAAGAGAAGCGCAATATCCACTCCACGTCCCCACTTTTCATCATCATTATCAGCTACATGACGTCCACTGCTGAACATAGGCCACCCCCGAAGATTTCCAGACCGACCTGTTTTGCTCCACTTTTGCTCACATCTATATTTCAAATATGAATGTTTTATTTTTCAACCAAGTTTAATGCAGATTTCACAGAAGAATTTCTTTTTCGTATTATTTTCCCTTGTAGTGTGTAGGAACCTCCTATTATATTATTACTCTATGTACTAATCTCTGTATTATAGAAGCCTTGTATTCATATTAATAAAGTCAGTGTTTATCCAGCATTTATTGGTTTCGCTCTAGTACACTCTTACGTATAAAATAATTTACAAAATCAGACATAGGAATACTTTATTATTAACGGAAATTAGAATATAAACCACAATAATAGGGGACCATCATGTCTAATTTTGGACATTATTCTATATGTAATAATAAATAGTACGAAAATGAAGCCATTCTGCGAAAACTGTATTAAATTTTGTTAAGAAATGAGGCAGTAATTCATATTTCAAAAAACGCAATGAGCAGCAGTGGGCGCGTAGTAAGGTGATCGCATCATCTTTCTTTCGCACGCGGTGTAATTCTCGATGACGTATCTTTTCTACGCGTCTTTTCTGTTTCTTGACATTTATCCCTTCTACCGGAATTCAATAGCTTATAACTTTTGATTTTTTAAATTTTAATCATTCTTTCTGGTTTAGAATTTATAAGACGTAAATATTTGATAAACGTAAAGAACAAATATGAGTCTGATACCCTATTAAGCAAGTGTATCGACTTTGAGATATCACTATGAGTGTCAATCACACTCCAAAACTAAGGTTTTGGAGATGAAATTAAGATTTCAAGCAAAACAAAATTTATATTGTACAAAAACAAAACAAAGAATTATCACGCCTTCAGGTCCGAAGATTAGGCACAGGTGCAACTTTTCAAATTCAAAATTCCAATCTTACATCATCAATCAGCACACAAAACGATATCAAAGATTTTATACATCACAAATACACTGACCTTGTTACGTTGGTTGTTGCAAGTTAAGTTGGAGAGTATTCCAGCGGCGCAGGTGACGATGTTCACGTCGGTGGAGGCGAGCACCTGCACCAAGCTCTGCAAGAGTCCCTCCAGACCTTCCACCTAGTGATAAACAAACATTTTAACTCACATAAATATAAAGTTATATACGTACTTGCTGATGTAAAAGTATAACGACAAATAAAATTATTGTGCATTAGTATTTTTTTTTTTATTTAACTGCAAATATGATATGGGTCGGATATTATTAGCAATCTAGGTTATAATATTTCATCTTGAAAATATCTATATAACATTTTGTTTTCAAATTTGTCGTTTGTTAATAAATTATAATATATCAAGCATATTGATTTACTTGTTAGTTTTGAATAGATATTTTTACCTTTTTTTTTGTATATTGATCATGTAACACGTATTGTACCTTGGTAGCGGCATCAGACAGATTCCTCAATGTCCAGAGACAGTTCTGCACGAGCCGTCCGCTCGGGTTGCCGAGGTGCATGGCCAGGGCCTGCATGCCGCCCGCTTCCACAATCGCTGGCTTGTTGCTCGAGCACACGGACAGTACCTTGAAATCAAAGTCAATATTTAAAAACTGCCGAACTTGCTTGATCTGCTGAAAATCAAAAATTTTCCAAAAATCAGGTACGGCTGAACATAAACACACTAAGCAATATTATATTTTGTTAATGAAACAAAAAAGACAAACATATTTTGAAGAATACTTACTTTCAAAACCCTGGAAGTGGTCCACAGCAACTTTTCGTAATCGTAGGAGCGCATGATGCGGACCAACTCGATGGGTCCCTGAGACGCCAGGATAATAAGCTTCGATTCCTGGTTACCATACGCCAAGATTTGCAGGCAGTCAGTTACAATCGCAAGGAACTTCACATTGTTCCTCTGAAGCAGAGCTACCATCTTCTGCAAGCCACCAGCAAGACGGACAGCCATTTTGGATCCATCTTGATGCAATAGAAGGTTGTGGAGAGTGGTGATGGCGTAGAACAGCACCGACTCAACTGGTGAGCTCAGAAGCTTCACCAAGGCCGGGATTCCACCACTCTTGAAGATAGCCAGCAGACCTTGGCGATGGTGCGACAAGTTATGCAAGGTTCCTACTGCTCCTTTAGTTGTTTCTAGATCATTGCTGTTTGAAATCGCTCGGACTAAGGCGGCGACCATCTGAGGCGAGTTCATGATGGCATGGCGCGAAGCCTCCTTCTTGGACAGCTGGTGGACCATCATGGCGGCTTGGGATACAACCACCTGATCTTCATCATTGAGTAACTTGATCAATTCTGGGATAGCCCTGGAAGGTGAAATCAGATATTGCAGAGGAATACCTAATTATGTTCACATGCATTTTTTTCGTTTCCTGAATGCTGATCTATGGGTTTGAAAATAGCAATTATCTTTTACATTAATCATTTACGTGCTTACGATAATAACATTACGTTACTTTACGTGAAAAGGAAACGGTTTGTTTCTCGTAACGTATCATTAGAACTGTCGCTCCTACTTCAAACCCAACTAGACATGGGCGCCGCCTAGGAAAAAGCCGGCGGCGGCGTGCTGGTAATTTTTGGTCGGCGGCGGCGTAGCGCCGGCGGCGTGGAATTTTTAATGAAAATTGAATATACCTTTAGGTCACATATAAATTCCTCAGTTACATGTTCGTAGGTAGTTAGAAGCCGTTGCGTTGCGGACGACAACTTAGACATTTCCGTCAGAGGAAACCCGCAGCCGCCCGTAATGCGCCGAAGATGGCCTCCGCGGTGTTTTGGTTTGTATGCCGTGCGTTGTACATACATTGAACGGTCACCCGATGATTCCATTTCTCCGGGTGGCTCAAGTTCGGGTCGTATGGCACGGTGAACAGCTCAGTCGCCCTGCTTGAAGGTTGGGCGGTAATAAGAAGTCACTTTCTCCGTGATAAAAAATAATAAAAAAAGACCTATGCTCCATGGCACTTGCGAGTCTTTATCTAGTTTCGCGGAGAAGGTGAAATGACTATTAACGGTTTTTGGTGCCACCATCCCGTTATCCAAAATGACTGCGCGGTTACATCATTATCACCGCTTTTACGACCTAGCGTCACGCCACTTACAGAGATGGTAAGCATCGGGTGACACACCGTGCTGGGCCAAGTCTTTTAGTCTATAAAACTACTAGTGGCGGCGTTAGGCGTCGGCGACCGCCGACGGTCTTACGAAAAAAATAATTTAATATTACTTCTTGATAGTGGCGGCCTTAGCCAACGCAGGGCTCTAGGGACAGATGTTTGCACGTGCCCTTTTTCTTTGTACCCTTTGTCAACCGCGGGCTCAGCCGCCGCTAGGCCTGGGCAAGAGAAGAGTGGAAAATAAAAGGGGCGTCACAAAGCTGATATCGCCGACGTCCACGTTTGGTCTAGCGCCGCCATTGTAAACTACCACGGAATACTAAATGTATACCAAAGTACTTTGTTGCATCAGGGACGAACTCATGATCCCAGGGTCATGTACGCCTAATCATTTGATCCGCAAATCTCCATCGAAAGGACGGGTAATATTCAGTTCTCCACCTCATGGCTCAAATTCCTCTACTGCTGGCGGGAGGAGTCCGACCTTTCGTGTTCCTGCGCCATCTCTTTTCATATAAGAGGTCTACCTTCGTACTCGTAGGCCATCAAACATTAAGATCTCCTGCTGTGGTCTTGGTTAGCAAAACAGCGACAGCGAGAGGCCTCCTCCTTTAAATGGTATGAAATAGCTATGATCTCAACTAAGGCTAGCCGAAACTCCAATAAGTGTTAGGTTATATATTGGAACGTATATTGTAACCTCAAAGGCCGAGTGAACGGTTATGATGGGTTCGGGAGACCCCACGATCGCCCAATAGCCCCTATTAGTCCGCTTTTACAACAGACTGAGGATGCTGTAGTGGACTGCCCTAAACGCCCCCAATTCACAGGTCAGTAGACACTGGTCAATTGACCACCAGGAGTCTCTAACGTCTCTGATGGCAGAGGGATTGGCCTTTTATCGATCTCTCCTAGCACTATCTTTCTGATGGAGGACTACTCCGAAAAAGATAGCCACTGCAATCTAAAACCTCCGCCTGTCGACCATGGACCAGTAAAACACGATCACATGCACCTGACCGTAAGACACCACCGTTGGGCAGTTATCACAAGGAAAAGACATGACCTACGATCTGCCACAGATACTCTCCGAAACAATGTTCTCCGATGAGCACAATTGTCAGTTGATATTTGAACCATCGTTGCTTCGCGCCTTGGTGAAATCAGGGTGCACTACTAAAACGTCTGAGCCCTGAGGACGAGGTCTCTAGTCTGAGACTACAACCTCCATGGCAACTCCACCGAAAGGAGCCCGCTTGGCCTCTATTTAGGAGCCGGACGCTGCTCGTGTGTGGAAGCTTCCTCGAGCCAGTGGAAAGTGGCCTTAGGGCTTTGGGGTCCAGATCCTAGGCTAGTATCTAACCAACGCGTAAGTCACGTACAAGACCGTGTGGTACGCCCTTATCGTCTGCTGCGGATTCCGCTGGAGAGCATTGCAGAGGGATTCGGAGGTCCAAGGTTTCGGCCGAAAAGGGACTGCTGTAAAGGATCACGCACCACATAACTTCGTTGCATACAGTCTGGTTAGTGATGCCAGGACCTTCTAGGTTAGACAGCAAGCTTGAAAGAGCGCAGCCGTGTATGGGCGCGTGGGTACAGAGGCCGTAGCCAAGGTGCCTTTTACAATCGTTTATGCAAATAGTCGTTTTTCTGTTATTAACTTTGAGTCGTCAAGCCCCGCTACGGACGCCGGCGTCTGAGTATATAAGGTTTGCCCATACATCTATATATATAAGCGGGGTTTGATGGGTTAAAAAACCCAAGTCGACCAAAAACTATGATAAAATTTTACAAGAAAAATGATTTTTTTTCCAAATTCACTCCGGCGCGGCGCCCATATCTACTTCGAACTATATATGACATTTGCGACACAATCATTAATAAAATTTTACAATAAAAATTAAAAGTATTCACAAAATCCACGCCGTTTAAATTAGGCGGCGGCGGCGGCGGCGCGCGGGTCCTGCTCGGCGGCGTCACGCCGGCGCGGCGCCCATATCTAAACCCAACAGACCTTGACTTTCAACAGTTTACAAATAAAGAAAGGCACATAGGAGGCCACACTACACCCACAATCATGATCTCACAATTTAAAATTAAAAACAAGGCTATGGGTATCCCATCCGTAAAACAAGAAACAATCCTATAAACTGATCAGCTATTCATTCCGTGCAATAAGACACACAGACCTGGTAGCCAAATCAGCATCATCTTGATAATTGATCAAATTGACAACGGCATGCTTCAACATCTGAGATGGTTCAGCCAGCCGCTGAACAGCGGTCGGCTGAGCAGGGTCCAGCTGAGTGGACGGGATCTCGATACCTTCCTCCAGGGTCTCGGGGAACATGGCCGCTCGGACACGCTGCGACCGCGTCTGAGACAGCTGCTGGTTCATGTCTGGAATCAATGGGAACTTAAAATTTTCTGCCTCATTGATTATTGAGTAAAGTAATAAAAGCCTCAGAATATTTACCAACTTGACCAGACAATACATAGCATTATTGATTAAAAAATAGGAATTACGTAAGTGTCTTGAGGCAATGAAAATATAAGAAACCTTACCATCAACTTGCTCCTGAGAAAACCCCTGGGCGAACCCTTGATCCAGATCAAACATCAGCTGATCACCTTCCATCTCGTCATCCTCTTTCCCAGTAAGTGATGGCACCTGTACAAGAGTGTTGGTTTTATATTTACTATTAGCAGTATTCAAAAAGACCCATTCAATGCCTGATTAAACATCCAAAACAATCTTAGTACATGCTTTATGTTCTTGTAAAATGTAAATATTTTAACAACGATTTAAAGTAACAACAATTTAGTTTGTTCTAGTTACATTTAAACCTATGGGTTACCTAACCTGCCCCCTTATTCTCTATGACTCAAGTTTATTTCACCGCTCGTAACAAGCGCGTAACGTAACTCATCGCGTTTGTGATTATGGAAACAGGTCAAACATGCATACAGAATACCATTTAGCACTAATTAGACGAAGTTAACGTAACGCGACCGCGTTACAAGTTAGCACTGTCATAGTGCATAAGGGGGCTAATACCCAGTGAAATAGTAACCTGAAATATATTTTTTTACAGATTTTACCAAACCAAAGTGTGCCGTGGGAAATATTCTGGAAGAAAAAGAGATTGCCGACCACATAAAAGTATGCTGAGTGGCTGCCATTAGGGTTGTGAATAGACCTAGTGCAACCATAATCTATTGTCTCTCACGGCTTCGAATCTGAGTCATTAAGAATGTCGTAACTAGTGTGATAAAGATGCCAACAATTACTTTGTTGCAAGTGTATAGAAGTTGGACTTATAGATAAAGACCTAATGACAGTTTACACATTACATTAACCTAATATAAAATACCTTTACATATAATAAAACAAGTAAAGAAGAGACATTTACATATAATAAAACAAGTAAAGACTGTTTGTTAGTTTTATTCGATGGCGTATAACGTAAGGTAAAAACTATAGCTGTGTGCGTGTGTGTGCGTGTGTGTGTGTGTGTGTGTGTGTGTGTGTGTGTGTGTGTGTGTGTGTGAAATAAATTTGTAAACAATTTATATTATAAACTATACAAAACATTTAAGTTTTGGTTTACCTGAGTAGCAGCTCCGGAGTTGATGCCAGAATCAACCAAGTATGAGTTTTGCTGCCACATGAGGGTCTGCTGCTCCTTACTTGGTGCCATTGGAACATCAGACCCGCCGTAGTTGCTATGCGACACTGAAAATATAATTTTATTTGCTTTCACACTCTACTGACAGTTTTTTTTTTTATGGAATTAAATGACGACACGAGCATGCCGTTCGCCCGATGGTAAGCGATACGAACACCCATGAACAGTTGCAACATCATCCAGCACCTTGAGTTACAAACTATTTATATGGCATTCCAGTGCACTCGTCATCCTGAGACATAAGATGTTAAGTATCATTATATCCAGTAGTTACACTGGCTACAATGTGCTTCAAACCGAAACACAACAGTGCATGCACACTGCTGCTTGGCGGTAGAAAGAGACATTGCGATGGTACCCACCCAGAGGGACTCGTATATATGAGAAATCTACCACTAGTATCCTAATAGAATAATTTTCCTAATTGCTTAATGTCTGAGTGCAACCTTCCACTTGTGTTTTAGTTCTGTCAATATACACTTATTAGGTTCATCAGTGTAGTTGCACACTACAATGATAAATCGAAGCCCCCTAAATCCCAGAAACTTCTGCTAAAAATTGGTGGCGCGCGTCATCGTGTATGGCATTATCTGCACTAAATTTACAAGTCAGCTGCAGAAATTGCTTGTGCAATTCGACTTCTGCAATTTTTCTTGTCAAGTTAAACCTCGCTTTACAAGCAGGCACACCCAAGAGCAGCATATAGTGGCAAAAAAGTAATTGGTTTCACAAATTATAACCAAGATGTTATTTAATTTAATTAAGATTAAATGATAGATTTTTGAACATGTTTCAAAATGTATTGATAACCAAGTTTATCTGGGATAATTCTGAATTATTAATTACACAAATCAATCAGCAAACAATACTTTAGAATTATTGAACTTAATGAAAAATTTTATTGCATATTCAGAGCTTAAACTTAAATGATTGTTAATTTATATTATGCTACATATTTAACATACAGTTTGAATTTAAGTTATATTATTTTCAGAATTTTAACTAAAAACATATACAATGTTGAGGAATATGGTCAAACTTCTTGCAATAAACAATGAAAATAACATTATGTCAAACAACATATTTAAGTCTGATCACTCATTCCTCATTACACACTCTCATCTTGAAATTAAATTAGAGAATGAACAATGACCAGAGTAGCGCATGAAAATGACGTCAAACTGTTATATAACAATGAATATACATGAAATATAGTGAACACAGTGTAAACTCTCTATGTTATATCTTTAACAAAAAAAATCCCTAAATATAGAAATAAATACAACTGGGTGGGTTCACCTAAATCCCATATATTAGCGCTCTTTATAATGCACTTAGTCACTCTTTATTATGATATATTATTATAGACACCAGTAAATATTTATAAAAATGTTATTGTTTGTGTTTTCAATATCCAAAAGGCACCAGCTAAAACTCAGGTCTCACGAAACATGAGATTGTAAACAACCATCTTGCTTTTAATTTGTTATTATTGATTACATAAGTACCTATACAAAATTGTGTTTAATCTTAAGTACGAATGTAAAAAATGCGAGTCTGAGAAAATGTTTGCTAGAAGTAAACTCAGAAACAGCTGAACAACTGAACCAATTTTCTTTTTAAATCTGTTGCTTTAAATAGATCGGGCTGGCATAGTACAGAAGATGCTATATAGATAGGTATTTGATTTAATAACTTGAAGCAGAAAAGGATTTTAATGTAGGTGAAGATGCATATAATACAAACTATTAAGTAAGCAAATAATTATTATTGAATTAGAAGTTTTTTCTTAGGGTTATGTTTTCAATAACTAATCTGAATCTTAATCTTTTATGCAATCCCCAGAATAAATCAAATAAAATAAGTTAATTGTAACTTTTAATTCATTGTTTAAAATCTAATATGACTTTACAGTGAAAATTCAACAAAATGTTTGTACCATACCATACCAGCCCTGTATTATATACTGCCCACTGCTGAGCACGGGCCTCCTCTACACCTGAAAGGGTTAAGGCCTTAGTCCACCACAGTGGCTTAGTGCGGGTTGGCCGACTTCACATACCTTCGAAATTCAGAGAACTTCTCAGGTATGCCGTATGCCGGTTTCCTCACGATGTTTTAATTCACCAAACAAGCAAGCAAGTGATAATTCACAAAGAATACACACATACATTTTTAGAAAAGTCAGAGGTGTGTGCCCTTGGGTTTTAAACCTGCGGACATTTGTCTCGGCAATCCGTTTCACTGCCAACTAGGCAATCAGATTCTTCAGCTGTTTTATCTGCCAGTTCAATGTTCCCTTGATTAGTTGTTCCACTAAAGGAGCTTGATCTTGGGCGATGTATGAACATTCCTTTACGGAAAAGTTGTTGGGTCATAGTTTTTGGGTTACTCTTATCTAATTTTTGTTCATTTTCAGGGTTATTGCTCATTCTGTTTTTGTTCCCACGAGTTAGGACGATGTTTGGTCGCAACTGGGGTGACGCCTATTCCCAGAAGAAGGCTATATAAAACGACGTTTGCCTGTTGCGTCGAGTTTGGTCGCTAGTGACTGGTGCCGCCTTCCAGCCAAGGAGTCCTTTAGGCACGTACCGCACCGTAGGATTAGGAGATTTTTTACAGAGGTTGCATTCCTCGCAGTCCAAGTGGCGAAGCTCGGACCCCCGTTCCTATGAGACATGACCATAGGGTTACGGTCTGGGCAGCCTTTTCAGGCTACACGCTGGTTTTTGTTTCAGGGTTGTCTCCCCTAGCTGTTGATTAGGTTATAGCGCCTAAGACTCGCTTTCGCCCCCCTGTTCTGAAGAACAGCTGTTCACAGAAGTGCATTACGGCAAAAGGCAAAGATCCAATCCAGAAGTAGTAATGCGCAACCAAAAACAGGCAAAATTAAATTACTGGCTTGCAACACCAGCAATACCAACATCCAATAGTTTCAAAGAGCTCGACGACATAGAGCAAACAGACAAATCTGAATCACAGACAACAAAGCCCTCAAGACCCCCTCCACTATTTATCGATGGAGTCAAGAATATACAACCCTTACTGAAACTATTAGAAGATGTAGTAAAAGGAGAATATGAAATCAAGGTATTACGAGGCGACAGAGTTAAAATACAATCGAAATCAGCCGAATCATACTCCATCATTTATAAAGAACTTAAGGCTAAAGATACAGAATTTTATAGTTACCAGCCAAAACAAGACCGCAGTTTTAGAGTTGTACTAAAAAATCTACACCCATCTACAGACAAAGAGGATATAAAAATAGCTATTGAGGAGCTTCATCACAAAGTAATAAATGTCTGGAACATCTAAAACTCAAGAACAAAACAGGCGTTATCAATGTGGAACATCGAACTAGAGCCTCGTGAAAATAATAAAGACATATATAGCGTTAGATATCTACTACACTGTCGCATATCATTTGAAGCACCTAGACCAAGGCGAGTAATCCCTCAATGTACTAATTGCCAAGATTACAACCACACACAAAAGTTCTGCAATAGAAAGCCCAGATGCGTAAAATGCGCAGGCTCGCATCACACTTCAGCTTGCTCACGGAAAGACAGATCAAAAGAGGTTAAATGTGTCCTTTGCGAGGGAAACCACCCAGCTAACTACAAAGGCTGCACAGTCTATAAGGAGCTGTTGAAAGTCCGATATCCTCCTCCAATCACCAAAGTCGGAAAAGACCCTGGATACACTAGAAAGGATCATGAACTTACAAACAAACAACAAATAATGGAAAATCGTATGCCCAAACCACAAAAGGAGTCCCAGAACAACCTATGACACAAACAATGAATAAAAAGGACGAAAACCAAAAAACTAATGAACTCAAAACCATTATGGAAACACTTGCTGCCCTGATGAACCAAATGTTAATCATGACCCAAACTCTAACCGATTTAATTTCAAAAATGCCATCACATTCACAGCTCTAAAACTGTGTGTATGGAATGCTAATGGCTTGTCAAACCACTCGGAAGAGTTAAAAATATTCGTTAAAATACATCACATAGATATCTTACTAATCTCAGAAACCCACTTCACATCCAAAAGCCACTTTAGACTACCAGGATACAACATGTACCATACTAACCATCCAGACAACAAAGCACATGGAGGATCGGCCGTTCTTATCAGGTCAAACATCAAGCACCATGTACTACCACATTACTGCAAAAACTACATACAGGCAACAAACGTCGTGATAACAGACTGGATTAGTGGTATCGCCTGGTCAACCGACCTACTGGCCAACAGACAAAAGGAAAATCCCAGATATTATAGATTTTTGTGTCAGCAAAGGAATCGCAAAGAACATCATATCATGCCAGAGTTGCTGGGACCTATCCTCAGACCACTCTCCAATCATCGTAGCACTACACACTAACCCCCAAGAATGCGCCAGAAAATGCGTTCTGCATAACAAAAGAACTAACTGGTCCCTATTTCGTGAGCTCACAGACAAAGCATTCCAAGAATCAGTTAGTCTAAAATCGAAAGACGAAATAACAGAAGCGGTGCTATATTTCAACAAGAGTGTGCAAGATGCAGCTTGGTCATCGACACCTCCACTAACATCTAGAAACCTGGACAACTACGTAGCGAAACCCATATTCGATAAAATAATGAAAAAAAGGAGAATACGGAAACGCTGGCAAACAACCAGAGACCCTGTAGCGAAAAAACATCTCAATCATGCCAACAAACAGCTAAAACGCACTCTAGAGAAAGATCGTAATGACGGATTTCATAATTACCTCACCGGCCTGGATGCTACTGCTTCCACGGATTATTCTTTATGAAAAGCCACCAGAAGATTAAAACGGCCAGTTAATGTCTCCCCTCCTATAAGAAAATCTGATGGTATCTGGGCACGGACAGACCAAGAGAAAGCCGAAACCTTCTCAGAGCATCTTTCGAACGTCTTTACTCCTCATCCATATGATGGCTCACCAGAAGATGCAGCAGAAATTACTAAACACTTAGATAGGCCAAAAAATATACAGGAAATGACTCTGAAATTTACAAAAACAGAAGTTGCCCGAATTATAAAAAAATCGGACCCAAAAAAGGCCCCAGGATACGACCTTATTACAAACCGAATATTACAAGAACTACCTTAATCGGGCATAACTTTCCTTACGTCACTATTTAATGCAATGACCAGACTGCAGTTCTTTCCCCTGGAGTGGAAGGTCGCCCAAATTGTAATGCTATTGAAGCCTGAGAAACAACCTGAGGAAGCAAAATCGTATAGGCCCATAAGTCTGTTACCTATTCCATCCAAAATATACGAATCTCTGCTGCTACAACGAATCTTATTTATTTATTTATTTAAGCACTTCATATACAAATGTATAAAGGCGGACTTAATGCCGTAGGCATTCTCTCCCAGTCAACCTTAGAATCTTGCCTATTCTCAAAGAGAAGAAGCTAATTCCTGACCACCAGTTTGGGTTTCGCAGTAAGCATGCCACTATCGACCAAGTGCACAGACTAACAAAACATATCATGGAATCATTCGAAGGTAAATCTTACTGCACTAGTGCATTCCTGGACATATCTCAAGCGTTTGACCGTGTGTGGCATGAAGGACTGTTATTCAAATTGAAAAATGGGCTTCCAGATCACCTTTATGGCATACTAAAATCATTTCTCCAGCAGCGCCATTTCATAGTACAACAAGGGGAAGCACTGTCTGATCTCTGCCCTATAAAAGCAGGAGTTCCGCAGGGCAGCGTACTGGGTCCCATACTCTACTTACTCTTCACTGCGGATCTGCCGACATCTGAATCCTTAACTACTGGAACCTTTGCTGACGACACCGCTATTCTAGCTACACATAGCGACCCAAAAATAGCCTCACAAATACTCCAAAAAAGGCTAAACGACATATCTCACTGGCTCAAAAAGTGGCGGATAAAAGCAAATGAAACAAAATCAGTCAACGTAACATTCACCTTAAGAAGAGACTCTTGTCCTCCAGTCACACTTAACAACATTGCAGTCCCACAGGCAGATCATGTGAGATACCTTGGATTGCACTTGGACAAAAGACTTACCTGGCAAAAACATATTTTCACTAAGAGAAAGCAACTTGGTATCCAAACGCGAAAGCTTTACTGGCTCATTGGGCGAAAGTCTCAACTGTCCCTCGAAAACAAAATACTTCTGTATAAGGCAATTCTGAAACCCGTCTGGACGTATGGTATCCAACTGTGGGGTACTGCATCCCATTCAAACATTGAAATCATACAAAGATTTCAAAATAAAACACTCCGCATGATTACCAATGCCCCCTGGTTCGTACCCAACGAATTATTACACCGTGATCTACGCCTACCCACTGTAAAACAGGAAATTGCACGCCATACCAGAAACTATAAAGAGCGCATCCAACGACACCCAAATACTCTGGCCCGGCCACTCATGGCAAATCACAACAAAGCGCGACGATTAAAGCGTAAAATACCTCAAGATTTAATACAATCACAGTAAACACAGCTAGGTACTGTTTTAACAATGAGGATGTGACACAGGCCACATACCGAGCGCGTCACCGATAGCACCAACCAACATACTGCTGAATGTCCCACACAAGGAGACAGATTGCAGTAATGTGGGAAAAAAAAAAAAAAAAAAAAAAAAAAAAAAAAACTAGGCAATCGCCGCTAGTGATGTGAAAATGCTTGTGTGTAAATTAAATTAATATTGCAAGAACATTAAATTTGTAGAGCATGTTAAAAAAAAACTTCTTGTCCATTTTTGTCCATTTCCATGATGGATCATAAACTTCTATTGGAATTGTTTATTCATTGAAACTTAGTAAAAACGGTAGTATTTATTTATTATCAAGCAAGCAGTTACAAAAAAATAATAAGTGCCTGTATCCAACAGGATAGATTGAAAAAGATTAGCTGTTCCACGCTGACACCATCCTCAGATAACTTGTTCCAAACGTGGACCACTTTATTACTAAGAAAATGTATGCAAGGGTTGTTTTGAAATCTAATAGTAGCCAATATGGGGTGATATGCCCTGGGATGGATATTTATAGTAGGCTTAAATCTATACTAATATTATAAAGCTGAAGAGTTTGTTTGTTTGTTTGAACGCGCTAATCTCAGGAACTACTGGTTCGAATTGAAAAATTCTTTTTGTGTTGAATAGACCATTTATCGAGGAAAGCTTTAGGCTATATAACATTACGATGCACCTATTAGGAGCGAAGAAATAATGGAAAATGTGAAAAAAACTGGGAAAATTATTCATCCTTGAGGGCTTCCATTGCGTGCGCTGCGAAAACGGTTCAAGATACCAAAAATATATGTATGAAAGAATTATTCCTCTTGAAATGATCTAAAAAAATGTCCGCGACAGTGTATATCTTTTAAGATTAACTCACTAGAACCGTTTTATGGTAATCAAATTTGGTGGAAATTAATGCATTATTTGTTAAGAGTTGTATCAACGTCATAGTCATAGAGTGATTCAACGGGAAGGTTTTTATGTACTTTTAGCCCGGAAATACTTATTAACGCGGGCGAAGACGTGGGCAATATTTTATAAATCATGTTTGATCATGAATGTCTCAATTGAAGCACCACAAGTCCTATGCTGTTTTAAAGGTGTAAGTTTTAGTATCTTGAATCTTTCCTCATATGAAAGATGTGTTTTTGTAGTCCAGGTACTTTTATGAAGCTGGATTATACTTGAATATATTTAATCACCCATATATCTCTCCCCACTATGCAATGCAATCAGCCCTGTATAATATACTGCCCACTGCCAAGCATGGGCTTCCTTAACTACTGAGAGGGGTTATTCCCACCATGCTGGCCTAGTGCGGGTTGGTCTCCACTATATAACTTACGCCCGAATACTCAAACGCTACTTAAATAATTGAGATAGCGTTACGGATTTAAGCATTCGTTATTGGTGAAATTGGTATACTGAAACGTCACTTATCTCTTAACCTTAAATTTAAGGCGACTCAGTTTAAGGTCCGCTTATTGATTCAAACGGTATTCACAAACACTGCTTAAAGTTTGACAGCTATGTAAGGCCTCCAAATATGGCTGTTAATCGAGATCAATTTGAGAGTGCTTCAGACTAGTCTCAAATATTTACGTTCAAATCTTTAATAATTTTATTGCGTAATAACTACTTATTATATTCTCTTTGGATTTAATAAATCGTTTTTTTTCTTCATTATCATCATTGACTGAAGAGGAGTGTGGTGTCAAAGGAAGAAATCGAGAGAAATTAAACGCTTTCGAAGAATACAATAATGATAATTTAATGTTAATGTTTGACAAATAAATATATCATATCTTATCTTAACTTATCGTAAAAGAAGATTCCAACTCAGCAAGGAAACAGTTCTTCATTTATGTTCTTTAAAATCGGGATTATATCCAGCCGAACACAAAAAGAAACCAAACAATCCAACCGATAGCCCAAGGTCATCGGGGTTATTTTTCACGGGAAACACCAACGGTAGTACATCGTATTGTGCGTAGTATGGCAGTTGAGTTAGCATATTTTGTAAATGTTTGTAAATATGCCTACTTCTGATGATAGAACTGAAATAAGAATTATAAATATTATTGTTGTTGACTTGTTTATTTTTTTTTCTAAAGCGGCTAATGTCAACCCTGACATACTGCCAAGTGGCAATATAATGCCAATATAAGCTCATCACATCAATGTTAAGAATATAATAATTAATAAACTATTTCTAATAATGAATATGCCATTCCTACATATTAAAAACCTAGGATAGTTTTTAAACGTACTTACCATTTTTACTATGTAGCATCTGCACATAGTACATAAAATACACACGAAAATTAAATATAATAGACATATTATAACATTGTAAATCATTTTCAAACTGCGCATTGTGTTATTCGATTTATTTATATTTAACATCTTAAAAATTATACTGCGAGAAATGACACATAAATATCAAATTTATTAAAATTGTAATCGAAAACAAACTTTTTATAATCTGTAGCAAAATGACTGCTCCTCGGCTGAGTTTTCCATCAAATCTTTTAAAGTGCGTTTGAGAATGCCATTTAAAATAAGAAGCCAGCTAAAATTAAGTAGGCCTCAGATAACTTGGTTGGTTGAGTAGCGTTTGAGTATTCGGGCGTTAGGGTGGTATTAATAAAGCAATCTCAAGTTTGAGTTACATCTCAGGTAGAGATAATGTATGCATAGTTCAATACATTATGTCCACTTGAGATGTAACTCAAACTTGAGATTGATTTATTAATACTGCCTTTAGAAATATGCATGGTTTCTTGACATTCTTTAAGGGTTTACACTATATAGAAAATTTGATTTTTTTTTCTCAGAAATATAGGAAATGCCATCAGGGTTAACACAAACCTATCTATTGAAGTGCATAACAATGTATCTTGTATCAATCAAGTACTTATTATTTGCATAATAAACTTATAAATACCGATATAACTTATCTAAGTTAGCCTTTCCAGCCAATACTTTTGTCATGAGTCATAACTATTGTAACGAAAAGTAGGATAAAATATCAAGTACAAAGATACTTTATTGAATAGTTTCAATAAAAAAGTCAGTACTTACTTGTTCGGCTTTGTGAAGAAGGAATCTGATAGCTCATGTTTCAGAGGATGCGATGAAGCACCCGCGCCTGTCACAAAAAATACCATGAATGTAGTAAGTACCTTTACTCGGTGCATTATCGATCGCTCTTCAAGCGTCAAGTTTAGCTATCATGAGACGCCAATTTCACATAAATATTTCAGTTTGTACTTATTTCCTAAGATCAAAGGGCTTAGGAATCGTGTATAACAAAACAAACAAGTACACCATGGTCTAAATACCAACACCACACCCGACCCCATAAAATGGTATTAGAGTTCTTAAAATACTACGTTCTTTAACAATTACTAATATACAGTAACACACTCTAGATTCTCACCTTAGCTTGGTAAGCCGCACGCAATTCACAGTAACTATTTTATCGCAATTTACACAAAAATAAATAAATGCACAAGGAACCCACCCCCGTTACAAAATTGACATGACAATATGGCGGCGGTCCATAGTTATTCGGTTCGCAACGCTCGTTGTATTGTTGTCCTTTTCACACACGTTATCAAATTGTATGTTCATCTTGTTTTATCTCCGTTTGTAGTACCAACATAAGAAAAAAAGAGAATGTGTTATCCATTGTACGAAGCATATTAGTTAAACGTAAGCAAAAAATATTGATAATATTTTTTTTAATGCATTGAATTACCAGACGAGCATGCCGTTTGCCTGATGGTAAGCGATACGACCCTCCATAAACAGTAGCAACACCATTCAGCACCTTGAGTTACAAAGTACTGTGTGGCATTCCACTGCGCTCGTCATCCTGAGACATAAAATGCTAAGTCAGTCCCATTATGTCCAGTAGTTAGGTACAGTAGCTACAATGTCCTTCAAACCGAAACACAACAGTGTATGCACACTGCTGCTTAGCGGTGGAAATAGACATTGCGGTAGTACTCACCCAGACGGAGTCTTACATAATATGAGAAATCTTCCATCAGTAAAGTAAATTATATTATTTAGCTCTAATTTTCGCCCAGGTTCCCATCCTACTAATCCTACTAATATTATAAAGGCGAAAGTTTGTAAGAATGTATGGATGTTTGGATGTTTAGATGTTTGGATGTTTGGATGTAACGATGTTTGTTCCTCTTTCACGCAAAAACTACTGAACGGATTTCGATGAAATTTGGCACACGGGTAGATCATGTCCTAGATTAACACATAGGCTACTTTTTATCCCGGGAATATATAAAGCGGGACTTTTATCCCGGAAAAACTTTTTAAAGCGGGCGGAGCCGCGGGCAAAAGCTAGTAAATCATAAAACCACGGGTTTAATTTTATTTAAAGATAATATATTTCAAAACACAACTAAAATAAAGCAAAATAAATTGAAAAAAATGTTAATAAGTACTAACAAATCAAGTTACAATTTAGTCAAAACTACTTTCCAAATTTTAGGCCATTATACCTACATACAATTAGAACCTATAGTAGGTACCTACCTAAACTTGCACTAAAATAAATACCGAGAATATCTATTGTTAGCATTCTAATTAATTTTACTTTAAAAAATAATCAACAATGGTTAACAAATACTAAACTGTTAACGAAAACCATAAATTGCACTTGATAGAAATAACTTTCAAAGAGTAGATCACAAAATATTACCAGAACACTAAATTCCCAAGTTGATGTTCACGCGCGCACGTCTCGCAACTGAATGCTCTGTCAGACAGCTTGCCACTCCTTTTATAGGGATTTGGTCGGTGGGGATTTGGTTACTACCCTCAATAAATAAATTGACAGCTAACAAATAAAAAGACAGCTAACACGGCCTCTCCTGACAATGTGATCGTCCTCGATCACGTATTTTACAAAATAGACAGCACCCCCAAAACGCCCTTCCACCATCACTTCCTGAAGTATTAGAGTCGCCGATGCTATCTCCGAATATCGTAGGATCTATATCGCAAAGATTGTTCTTTGCTTCGGGTACGGGCTCTAATTATAGTCGCATCTTCAGTTGATACAAAACAGAAACGTCTCAACACAAGATCTTACATGAAATAAAGTATCTCGATGCCACACGAGGTCTTACACGAAACAAAAGTGTGTCGATGCCACACAAGGACTTACACGAACCAAAAGTATCTCGATGCCACACGAGGTCTTACACGAAACAAACGTATCGATGCCACACCAGGTCTTACACTAAACAAACGTATCGATGCCACACCAGGTCTTACACGAAACAAACGTATCGATGCCACACCAGGTCTTACACGAAACAAAAGTATGTCGATGCCACACAAGGACTTACACGAAACATACATGTCGATGCCACGCCAGGTCTTACACGAAACAAAAGTATGTCGATGCCACACAAGGACTTACACGAAACATACATGTCGATGCCACGCCAGGTCTTACACGAAACAAAAGTATGTCGATGCCACACAAGGACTTACACGAAACATACATATCGATGCCACGCCAGGTCTTACACGAAACAAAAGTATGTCGATGCCACACAAGGACTTACACGAAACATACATATCGATGCCACGCCAGGTCTTACACGAAACAAAAGTATGTCGATGCCACACAAGGACTTACACGAAACATACATATCTCGATGGCTTATGTTGGAGCTATTCAGGCATTGCATGCCTAGTCGGTCAAGTCTATTCCCATCCAACTCTATGGCACACTAGGCCTTACAAGAGTTTTGTTTTGGTTCGCGCTGAAAATACAACAATCCATACCGCACATCTTCACAAACTCCTGCGATTCCGTTAAGTGGGGTTCCATTGATGATCTGAAGAAGCCTTCCCACATATGGTTTTTAGAGGCCTTATTTTACAGGACCGTTAATGTGAATACATTGGGCGAACTTCTCTGCAATCAAAGAAAATCACATCAACACACCGTTCGGCCTATTCTGACCTTAAATAAAATCTGGCGTTAAACTTTCTGAACAGCCATCTCATTATTACAACAAGTAAATCCGCTCGCATCATCCAAAAGTGGTGAATTATCCTTCAGACCGAACACTATACACCAAGATCACTTGTTTTGTCGACCAAGGCCATGTACAGTCACTGTTTACTACAACAGGTATTTTTAATTCTCCAAGTCCTTAAGTTTAGGGACTGCTCTGTACCAACAATAACCACGAATTGCTCGTTAATTCATGTCTGCACATGTCCTGATATACAAGATCTCAATATTTGTACAGGTTACCAAGAAATAAAAGAAACCAGAACCCTCAAAGAGGGGTTATGGGTCATACGATACCAAACTTCCTTTACAGTCACTGATGAACATTCTCTGTGCTGGAGCAGTTTGCTTCAACCGCCAGTTGCCACCCGCGCAGTCACTTTGCTCAGGACACCAACCGCGATACACCATACGCTGCACATCCACCGGAACGCTCGAGCACCACAGGAACGTTTGAACACCAACAGGAACGTTTGCACACCAACAGGAACGTTTGCACACCAACAGGAACGTTTGAACACCAAAAACAACGCTTGAGCACGAACAGTTCAATCGTGGTACACGTAAACACTTGTTCATTCGAAGTCGTATACACATGACGTCATCACAAACGTATATGCGATGGCTATGTTGTACACCACACGACTACTTTTATTCACATTGCAGACTAGTTCTTATCCTGATATTTCTCAGTGCAATTTATTTTTCTTCGCGTAAATTGCGGGTATTCAAATATTTCCATCGTACCATGTACGTATTCCACATAGCGTACATATGTACTGAACATAATCTATTTCTGTGGGCATTGTCTATCCCACTTCTGATGTTAGCATTCTAATTAATTTTACTTTAAAAAATAATCAACAATGGTTAACAAATACTAAACTGTTAACGAAAACCATAAATTGCACTTGATAGAAATAACTTTCAAAGAGTAGATCACAAAATATTACCAGAACACTAAATTCCCAAGTTGATGTTCACGCGCGCACGTCTCGCAACTGAATGCTCTGTCAGACAGCTTGCCACTCCTTTTATAGGGATTTGGTCGGTGGGGATTTGGTTACTACCCTCAATAAATAAATTGACAGCTAACAAATAAAAAGACAGCTAACACTATAGATACTGATTTCTATAACAATCTGGTAAAGTACTGCAGAGCAAAGTACTCTTGTAGATAAATAGGTATACGCGCACGTACCTAGTAGCACCTACCTATTCTTCCAGCTCTCCTTATTCCACTTCAAAATATCCCTTCCTAGCCGATTTCGGCCCCGGCGCGGCGGCCAATGTCATCGGAGATCAGCCAGGTACACATGAGAGATTATAGTGCACAAATGTGTGGGCAATACACCAGTGCACTCTTTATTCCTTCACTCTCATATTGCCTGGAGACGGCAATCCGACATAACCGGACAGAGATCAGGCGCAGGACCAACGGCTTTACGGGCTTTCCGAGGCACGTGGGTATCACACCGCCAACTTCTTGACTCCGAGCTGCGACTGAATAATTTTTAAGATGGAAAAACCCAATCACAAATTTCTTTGGCTGGACTTGGGATTCGAACCAGGACCTCAGCGCGCAAATCGTACTCGTAACGTGTACGCGATACAACTACGCCACCGAGGCAGTCGACTTCAATGTATGATAGACGCGACACCCACAATCCACATGGTTTCCGAATCGTCTAGATTCGATCCCTGGACCTCCAGCCCACATCCCACATGCAGTGTAACTACAGTACAGACCAAGGTCACCACGGAGACCTCAGATTTATACCATTCATTGTGTCCAGACGATTTACCTACTTAATCAATTTCAAGATTACATTTTTGCATGGTTAGAGGTTTTATAATGTGATGCGTAGGTACTTACAAAATTTAAATAAATTGTTAATTTTGAACTTTTTAGTTTAGTTTTGAATTTTGGGAGCAGTACCTAATAATGTGTGATTCTTTACGAGTTTTTTTTTTGTCCCTGACATTACTCTTCTAGCCTGACGAGGGTCGGCTTATGAAAGAACACCGGTCTTTTGGGTGAGTGCAGAAGGCGCTCGCAACCCTTAAAATTAAGCGACCACGCTGAGGGCGACCCACTAACGGGTCACGAACCTCGGCTCAGGGCGGCCACTGAGAGGATAAGACATCAGCGTTTGGGGTAGATGGTTTTTAACCTAATCCTATTTAGTGGTATCGTACCTAGTAGTCTTCGGCATGCGAGCCGGAACTGCTGAGAGAGGTCAGGGTGACTGGTATCTTTATGAGTAGGTAGATAAAACAAATAGAGCAATAGTGAACACCTGCTTACATACATAAAAATGTAATATTTCACGCATCACAGATCAACGCGGACAACGAACTTAGAAGAATAGATAGACAGGCATGAGGCAATGGGCCTTCTTGGCGTCGCGTCGTCTTAATTATTTTTTTTTTAGAAAACTGTCTGTCGTCTATTTACAGGACCGGATTAGCTTAAAGGCAAATTAGGGCCTAGGGACCCGGCATCGGCCAGAGGCCTTCCGTTACGGGAAAATAATGTGAAAATTATATTTAACCATTCTTATTTAATAAAGCCGTTACGCGATGACAATATTATTGCCTTGATTACCTTTTACATGTTTTCACAATACGTATTGAAATATATTTTCAGTTACAAAAAACATAATTAATTTGTTTTTGCGGTCGGTTAGTGTGTAATAGAAGAAATATATTTCAGTAAGTCAGGAAAGGGAAAAGGGGCCCTGGCATTCTTAATCTGGACTTATCTATTTATGATGTGCTAATAAATAGGTACCTATGTATACTTACACAATAACGTACCTAGGAGCTCGCACGCGCTCTATATGTAGGTACGTGATAAGATCTTAGATCGTAGCATCAGATATTTTACTATTGCTTAAATTGTGACACCTAATATTACGGCACCTATTAGGCATCATTACCTACCTATCTCTACCTTAGACAAAGTCTCTACATATAGATATTTGCCTATCTTTGGGGTTAGGATGTGAAAAAAAAACATAATGCGTCTCCGCTTCGTTTTATTGTGATTGGTTGAGAGACTGACGTATCGGTATTTTGATGTTTGTGATTGATTGAGAGACCGATACTTACTGATACTTTTTTTTTGACCGATACTTTTTTTTTTACATTCTAACTCCACCTCAAAACGTTTTTAGCTCTTTGGACAAGAACAATAGGTATTATGTTCCAAGCTAGAAGGCCATTTTGTGTTTCCCCAAAGTTTTTCCGGGGAAAAGTCCCGCTTTATACTTTTCCGGAATAAAACGTAGCCTAAGTTACTCCTTATTACATCAGCTACCTCCCAATAAAAGTCCCGTCAAAATCGGTCCAGCCATTTCAGAGATTAGCCGGAACAGACAGACAAAAATTGAAAAAAAAAAATATTTTGATGTATGTACCGTATATATATTCATTGGATAAAGATTAATATTTGATTATAAGACGTTGATACAACTCTTAACAAATAATGCATTAATTTCGACCAAATTTGATTACCATAAAAACGGTTCTAGTGAGTTAATCTTAAAAGATAGACATATACTGTTGCGGACATTTTTTAGATCATTTCAAGAGGAATAATTCTTTCATACATATATTTTAGGTATCTTGAACCGTTTTCGCAGCGCAAGCAATGGACGCCCTCAAGGACGAATAATTTTCCCCGTTTCTTTTCACATTTTCCATTATATCTTCGCTCCTAATTGTTGCATCGTGATGTTATATAGCCTAAAGCCTTCTTCGATAAATGGTCTATTCAACACAAAAAGAATTTTTCTATTCGAACCAATAGTTCCTGAGATTAGCGCGTTCAAACAAACAAACAAACAAACTCTTCAGCTTTATAATATTAGTATAGTATAGATAGTATTGATAACGAACGGATAAAATAGAGTAAAAATGTTTAAAAATGATCAGTTTTGCTTTTCCTGTCATGTTCAACAGAAGTTTCTCTTATCAACCCCCAAATTTAATCCTCCTTTAGTGTAGTGGCCTTGGTAACGTCTCTTAAATTCCATTACGACTTGATGGAAGCGTTCCGTTGTTCTTCCGAATAAGTTCCCATATTTGCCTTGAATATATTTAAATGAAAATGTAACATGTGCATCTTCAGAGACGTTCTACAACCGATGATGCAAAAATTCGAAAAAATACCTTCCAGCTTAGAATTATTATTCTATGCCTTCCAGTATGTGTCTATAAAAATTACATGACACATGTGGAGTCCATTTTTTGTCTTGACTTTTAACAGATAGATTGAAGTAAGCTTGATAAGCTTTGCGAATCTTTGAATTTGTATTTAGATTACACTTTTTATCTGCTACTTTAAGAAATTCACCGCAAATTTGGCAGAACGAGTCAGCGTCTCATTTACAACCTCTCGAAGCCATTTTGTAGAAGTTGATACATGTAAAAAATACCTATATAAAACACCTTGTGCCTCTGTGATACGTAAGGGCAAAGAGCATTATAATCAAGAATTTTATAGTAGTTATATTATAAACTTCTTGATTATAATACTACGGAAACGTAAGGGCATACTGTTGCCATTGATGTATTAAAAACTCTTTTAATACATCAATGACTTTTGCACACATATTAGCGACTAGCTTTTGCCCACGGCTTCGCCCGCGTTAATAGGTTTTTCCGTGCTAAAAGTACATAAAAACCTTCCCATTGAATCACTCTATCCAACACATTTATTTGAATAAAGATTAATATTATGACGTTGATACAACTCTTAACCAATAATGCATAAATTTCGACCAAATTTGATTGCCATAAAAACGGTTCTAGTGAGTTAATCTTAAAAGATAGACATATACTGTCGCGGACATTTTTTTAGAACATTTTAAGAGGAATAATTCTTTCATACATATATTTTTGGTATCTTGAACCGTTTTCGCGGCGCACGCAATGGAAACCCTCAAGGATGAATAATTTTCCCCGTATGTTTTCACATTTTCCATTATTACTTCGCTCCTAATAGTTGCATCGTGATGTTATATAGCCTAAAGCCTTCCTCGATAAATGGTCTATTTAACACAAAAAGAATTTTTCAATTCGAACCAGTAGTTCCTGAGATTAGCGCGTTCAAACAAACAAACAAACAAACAAACAAACAAACTCTTCAGCTTTATAATATTAGTATAGATTAGCGACTCAAGAAACACTACCCCCGCCCTCTATTCTCATTCGCCAGCGACAGCGCGCAATGATCGACATTAATTAGGCTTAAAAATAGAAAATGGTCAAATTGCTATAACTTATTTAAAAGCAAACATTTTCGAAATCCAATATCAATTTTTATAATATTTTTGCTTATAGAATAAGAACATAATAATATTAAGTAAATCCCATGAGCAAGAATTTTTTATTTTTTAGTTGACTGTTGTAATTGGTTGTAATTTATAATTCTCTTTGATTATAATTATCTTTGATTTTATTCTAAACTTGTTCTAAACGAAAACAATATTTTTTGGTCAATTTCAATCATTATTTTCTTCCAAACAAATATTTCTACATGACATTGACGAAAATATAGTTGACAAACGGTCATACG
The DNA here is from genome assembly GCA_949316025.1 of Lapara coniferarum. Lineage (NCBI taxonomy): Eukaryota > Metazoa > Arthropoda > Insecta > Lepidoptera > Sphingidae > Lapara > Lapara coniferarum. Next base: position 38,506,380 of record OX438919.1, on the reverse strand, counting down.
GTACGGTATAATCCACAATATAAAAAGTAGAAGAAATAAATATTTTTTCTCACAATAATTTCCATAAAACAAAATGACGACCAGCATCTACAATATATCTACGTACAGCCGTTTCAATTTATCCGAAAGCGAATCCGATATAACAGTGTTCGTGAAGGAATACAAGGAACGCATAAAAAAGCAATTGGCTCGCGAGGAGGAAGGCGGGAAAACTCCATTCGTATCTTTTACCCAAAAAAGGCTTAGTGTAACAGACGCAGCATGGTTACGCGACAATCGGCATAGATTCTTCAAGGACACAGCGAATGAAACACTATTTAACTTGGACTATTTGTCAGAATGTGGATTTATTTGTTGTATGGAGTATTCTCCTGGGGGAGAAATTATTGTTGTTGGTCATTCTTCGGGCTTGATCCAGGTGGGTAATCGCTGAGGCCTAATAAAACGTATGTATGCTATATTTAGCCAGAAATATTTGCAGGCCACAGGCCATATTATCAGTAGAGAATATTAGAATCGTAAGGTGTCTGGAAATCTTTAGGGGAGGCTTATGTTCAGCAGCGGACATCATGATGATGATGATGATAATGAAGGTTTTAAAACTGGCCATAGGGGTCACGTTCCGGGCTCGGCCTGTGTATATTCGCTTCAAACAGCCCGGCATCTTTGCGTCAACTGGCGCGACATGATTATCTCTCACCTCTCAATCAGTTGTCATTCTATCTCTACCCCACGCCAGTTAGTATCAGGTTCTTTGGGGCCAATTTGTCATTAAAATCGTAGACCTTAGTTCCATTATTATGATGAGGTAAGGGCATGGAAACAATAATTAAAAAAAAATACTTATTTTATTGTTGGTACGTTTGATTGTTACGATTCGATTTGAAAATTGAGTAGAAAAACCCAATATCATTGACCGAACCGGGGATCGAACCCGAGCCCTCATTACTAATCATTACAATTTACAACGACGCCATTGAGGCAATTAATAGGTAATTATCTGCCTTTGAATGATTAATTTACGGACTTGTAAGTACAAGCGTCAACAAAAAATAGAAATCTAGTTGGTTGACGCCAAACAATGGATTTTGAAAAAGAAATTCTCACTAAATTTGCTGAAAATACAGAATACGCTTACAATACTGAAGAAGTTCGCAAAGCATGGTACCCGATGTACTATCGCGGTGTGTTGAAGGAGCGGAACAGATTCACATGGCTTCAAAACAATAACGAAATGTTCTTGAAAGGCACCCCGAATAAAATCTTGTATAATAGATGGTATTTCTCAGAATCGGGGTTCATAAATGCGTTGCAGTATTCCCCAAATGGAGCCCATGTTATTGTCGGCCATTCATCTGGCATGATTCAGGTAGATGCGATTTACATAAATATTAACGGGCGATGCTCTTATTTTTCGCAGTGTTTTTGTGTGTTGTATTCATTCTTGCTAAAATTTTATTTGTTAGCAAATTCTACAGGTAAATTAAATAAATTATGTGAAAATTACTAACAATAGCCAAAATAACCAAATTGTATGTTATCATTTTTAATTTTAACAGCTAAGTATAGATTTTGTCATTCATCGAAATTCCGATAATGTAATCATAACTAGATAAGGTTTCAATACCTCTGAAGACAACAACTTGAATAAGTATTTTTACATTCTCATTTAAAATCATCCCCAAGCCAACTGACTCCAAACTTTTCTTTCGTCTAATGAAATTGTTCGCAATAATTGTGAAGACGAATTATGTCTCTGTTATGTCTTCTTCGTGTTATATAGAGCAATGGAATCTGCTAATATTCTACATTTCGTGAACGTTTGTGCTTCCTCAAGCATGATTGTTTATTTATAATTACACACTACATCTATACGTAATATTATGTAGGTCATATTTTTTGTTTTGTTTTTTATGGCTGCCTCGATGGTGTATTTGTATTGGGTACGCGTTACGAGTACGATTTGCGTGCTGAGGTCCTGGGTTCTCATCCTGGGTCAGGGCAAAAGCATTGTGACTGGGTGTTTCCATGTTAAAAATTACTTAGTCACAGCTCGGAGTCAAGAAGTTGGTGGTGTGATACCCCCGTGCCTCGGAATGCACGTAAAGCCGTTGGTCCTGCACCTAATCTCTCTCCGGTCATGTCGGATTGTTGCTCACCGGTCTATGCGAGTGAAGTAATTGCGAGTGTACCTGTGCACTGCACACACACTTGTGAACAATAATATCTCTTGCGTACCTGGCTGATCTCTGTTGAGATTGGCCGCCGTGGCCGAAATCGCATAAGGATTTGTTGGGGTTATGTTTAAGACAAATACACGCCTGTATGGACATAGTTCTTTTAATCGTTTCGCGAAAGTATGAGAGATCATAGAATATTTCTCCAGAAAGCCTACTTACCAAATAGGTGATTCAAATGCATAGGTTATTAAGACCTTAAGAAGGTATTTTAATTCGTTCTGAGTTAGTGTACCTTTCATACTTAGCAAGAGCAGGCGATAATAAAATAATACAAGAAGTCTGGACGCAAGCAGAAGTAATTACCTACTAACTTAAATTAAGTTACATAATGGTCTATAGCTTCAAGGTCTAAATTTAAATACCTGCAAAGTAATTTGACTCGCAAATTGCTTGATTTCGATTGAGCATTTAGTACAAGTTTGCGTCGATTTTTGAACCTAATTTGTTGTAAGTATTACCTATTTTCATTAAATATTATGTCAATTCAAGTTGCTACAGAAAACAAATTGCTGTAGTGCCTTAATGCAAAACTTTATTGTTGGTTAGGTTTTGTTCTTAGCCACGCAAATTTCAACCGTCTGCCTTACGTCGTCCTTCCTGAGCGCTCCAACTCGTCAAATCATATTAGAAAATTCTTTACAAAGGGATTCCTGACCTGGGATTCAAATCTCTTGGTCTACTGCCCACATGCAAAAACCAATAAACTGCGCAAAACAATACAAATATAATCTTGATACTAGCCAAGTAACACAACCCGATGTTTATTTCAGATGCGTCACGGTAGTACTGGAACAGTGCTTTGTACGCTTCGCAACATCCAGTTTCCACCAAAACCAATATACTCTATCGAATACAGCACGTGTGAGGAAAGAGTGTGCTACGCTTCTTGCATGGACGGTGCTGTATACAGGATTGAAATACCAAATGTGTTTATTTGCTTTTGCGTTGTTTTAACCGGTTTTAGACATAAAAGTCACACTCTAATCTAGGAGCATAGACTAGGACCACTAGAGTGTGACTTTCGAATTTGGTCGGCTTGTTTATTTAAGTGGCAAATAGCGTTTATCAGCAAATGGTTAAATTGGCCCTAATTGTATTACAAAATAAGGTATAATTTGCCAGTTATAATTACAAGCAGACAACATTAATGATTTGTTTGGGTTTGAATTTAAATACTAAAATAATTGTGAAATTTAAATTTAGTAGCGGATTCTGTTTCTATATTTTTCTTTTACGATTCTAGGTACCTATTTCCTTAAGATTTTTTTATATTTTTAAGCTATTGCATAGCTTCTATCGCGGGTCTGGAGCGCGGAGACCGAATCCAGAAATTCTGTAACGAAAAAATAACCTAACAACCCTCATTCCGACCGGCACAGCGGTGATATTTTATTTTCAACTCTATCACAACCATGTAGAGTGTAAAATTCCATAAGTAAATTTAATATCGCAGTCTTGTAAGAATGCGATATGGAAGAGGATAATATGAGCTGAATGTTAAACGATAAAAGTTCGAAATTACCGTGTATTTAAAAATTGTTCATTGTTGTCAAACGCGCGCAGTTGATGAGAATGTCCCCGTGGCGGGACGACGTGATTCTAAGTTTGAATTTTTAAAAAGTTTTTATTTTATATCTGTTCAAAGAGGTTATAAATATTAGAAAAGCCTGCTTAGAGTTTCGGCGTTAGGGCACGAGTGAAATTTGGACAACAGAAAAAAAAAGAATTATAATTACATAAGTTGATAAAAAATGCTATGCAATAGCTTTACCGCGGCAGTCTCCGAGTGCCACACGTCTTTTTGTCATTAAATTCTTTTTGATTCAGGATTTTACACACGGATCTGTGGGGCTAGGACGTGAAACGAAAAACACGATGCGTCTCCGCTTTGTTTTATTGTGATTGGTTGAGTGACTGGCGTATCGGTATTTTGATGTTTGTGATTGATCGAGAGACCGAAGCGTCAGTCTCTCGATCAATCACAATAAAACGAAGCGGAGACGCATCGTGTTTTATTTTCACATCCTAGCCCCACTGACTAGTTTCATTCCTTAAATATCGTTTTCTATTCATACTAAAATAGTACCTAGCCAATAGTGGCAATACAGCTTCATCATTTGTACGAAGTACTGCTCCACACAGAGCAAATTTTGCATGTAAATGTAGTAGCACAAACAAGTTTTATAATATTTGAAACTATTTTACATACAGATAGACGCGCCATTAGATGACCCGCCGGCGTATTGTATAAAAGCGGACCCAGCGTTGGAGTCTCTCAATATGCAGTTCTACGGGAGCCCTGGAATTTCCTCGTATTCCACGCCATTTGTAACGCGCAAGTATCATATCTTTATATTAATATATGAAGGAAAAACTGGCCTTTTTTAAGCACATTGCACGCACGGAGGAATGTGAGATTTGGCATAATTAAAGTTCATACAGAGGAGTGCAGAAAAGTTAACTTTAGGTTTAATATTATGTGTTACAAATATATTAAATTCGACGGTTGAATTTCGACCACTGGCCGACTACTAGTTGATATTAAACTTTAAAGATGTTTAACAAAACATGTATAAACATTTATAAGAATATTATGTATTTATTTGGATGACTATGACACACGTTATTTTCACCGCTCGTAACAAGGGCGTAACGTAACTCATCGCGTTTATCACTATGGAAATTGGCATACAGAATACGACTTAATGCTAATTACACGAAGTTAACGCAACGCGGCCGCGTTACAAGTTAACACTGTCATAGAACTTATAGAGAATAAGGGGGTAAGTAAAAGTTGAAAAATTAAATTGATTAAGACATTTATGTGAAAAATGTACAGCTTCAGTGGGACTTCTACCGAAGCTCAAACCTAGTTTAATTACTGTAAACTTTTTTGTAAACTGCACTGACTCGCTAAACTGAACGCGTGCAACGCGCTTTCATCGTCCATTTATCTTCATTCGGATACGCTTTGAATCTCATAGAGCAAAAACAATTATATCAAAAATTAAATACCCACTTTCATATGAAAGAATAAATCGACTAAATCATTCCCTTTTTGATACACATTATAAATATCGATGTGGGGATCTTTATTAAGTGCCGATATCTTGTAAGTAAAACATAATTATAAAATTACTTTTTATCTCTACAATTTTAAAACAGCTGAACCTAATTAGGATTGCCAGACTAAGAACTATAGGACATTTGAATTAAAGTACCTAGTAGTCCTATTATAAAAAACAGTACTAGACAAAGTTCTTTAGAGAAATCGTTATGTAAAATAAATTACGTTTACGTCTGTCTTGAGTACTTAAATACGTTTATTATAATTAGGTCTTCTAATAATGTTTGGGACATAAAATTCCACATTATAAATTTTATAAATATTGTATGGGATTAAAAGTTTCTGTAAATACTATTTGCTTATTAATGTTATGTTATTTGATACTTACTTTCAGCTCTCTCGTCCTAAAAAAAACAAATTCCTAATTAAAAAATATACATTATTTTACATCAATGCATTATATCAATAATATTATGTATAAATTAAAATAGTTCACATTATCTGGATCTCATCTCATTTCCCACACAAATTAATTTAATTGTTTAAAACATTCACATTCACTCACACACATACACGCACACACACACACACAAACACACACACAAATAGAATTATGTTATTCTATCTTTAAGCTTTTCAAAATATTCTTTACTAGCTTTTGCCCGCGGCTCCGCCCGCGTGAATGAGTTTTTCCGGGATAAAAGTCCCGTTTTATATTTTTCCAGGATAACAAGCAGCCTATGTGTTAATCCAGGACATGATCTACCCGTGTGCAAAATTTCATCGAAATCCGTTCAGTAGTTTTTGCGTGAAAGAGTAACAAACATCCCTACATCCAAACATCCAAACATCCATACATTCTTACAAACTTTCGCCTTTATAATATTAGTAGGAAGTAGGATAATTACATTACTGTAAGCCGACTGTTTAGGTTATTTTAAAAAAAAACACTATATTCTTTTGACTCCAATAGGACACAGAATCACTGCCAAATAATGTCGTGGTATAAATTAATAAAACACTTTCACTGTCATAATAAATTCATTTCACATCAATAAACACATAATACTTAACCTATTTAAAATCTTAGACTGCCTCGGTGTCGTAGTTGTATTACGGTACGACTGCAATGCTGAGGTCTCGGGTTCGATTCTCGGGTCGGGCAAAGTGATATTGAGTTTTTCTATTCAGTATCAGCTCCGAGTCTGGAGTTTGTGCCGGATATGGCGATAGGCTCGCCCCCTATCACATCATAGGACGGAACAATGGCGAAAAGTGGGTGCACTAGTTGCGCCTCTGCCTACCCCTTCGGGAATAAAATGCGTGAGTGTATATGTATGTATGTATTTAAAACAGAAAGTAATAACAAAGTAACCTATTTCCCAAGAATCAAGAAAATCGATTCGAAAGTTTATAAATGCATACGTGCCGATAACACAATTTTTGTAACAATAAACTCGTTCGGAAACTAGTTAGAAAAGTTTTTATTTTACATCGCAGAGCGGTCGCCGGCGTTATCCCTGGGATTGTCCTATGATCAAACCAAGATGATAGTCGGATACGGCGACGCTTCCATAAAAGTTTACGACATGGAGACTCAAGAGGTCTGGGTTTTGATATCTATTGATTTATGTCATCATAGTACGGTATTTTGTGCTTCCTCTGCTCTTTAATAGTATTGTAGTGGTAATGTTTGATAATATTTTTTTGAATGTACTTACGACGATTATTATGACGTCATTTAGAATTTTAAATTTTTACGTGCTGGTGAAAGTAGACTATAGGCATTCAGGCGGTCCCTCAATTAAATCTATACTATTATATGAAAATTATAATCTATACTAATATTATGAAGAGGTATTGTGAGTTTGTTTGTAGGAAGTAATCTCTGGAACTACTGAAACGATTTCGATGAAGTTTGTGAGATAGTTTCAAGTTTATCCCGGAAAAATATAAAGCGGGGCTTTTATCACGGGGCGGAGCCGCGAGCAAAAGCTAGTAAATAAATAGAACTGATTGGATGTGTAAGATTTTTTTGGAGATTCCAACAACTGTTAAGAATTGTTTGGAATTAAAATTTCGGCCTGATGATGTTGGCATAAACAGTGGGGCTAGGATGTGAAAAAAAAACACGATGCGTCTCCGCTTCGTTTTATTGTGATTGGTTGAGAGACTGACGTGTCGGTCTCTCGATCAATCACAAACATCAAAATACGGATACGTCAGTCACTCAACCAATCACAATAAAACGAAGCGGAGACGCATCGTGTTTTTTTTCACATCCTAGCCCCACAGCTTATCATATAATTATTCACTCAACCCAACCATAATGTTACAGACAGACGGACATGAATACCCCTAACTGCAGGCACACTAGTTGCATATCTACCACCCGCCCATGCTACAGGCATAAGATTATACCTATAAAATGACTGAAAACCATTAAACGGAATAGGTAATAAAACGTACATAGTAATGTCCTAAAAAGATATGTGAGTGCATAATTAGATGTTGAATATGCATGCCGCAATAAAAATAGAAACTACACGTAGTAAAGTGATTTACACAACGAGGATCACGAAATTTATGCTCATTGGATACTTTATTCCATTTTAGACACGTTTGTTTATGTGCCAATAAAATTTATTTTAATGTGAAAGTATTTTGGGCATAGTTTATCTACGTCTATAGTTAGTTCTTGGTACGGGTCGAATGGTAGGTATAGTAATTTTTGCGTTTCGCTTTGAACGATATTATAGTTAACTGGCTTTTGCCCGCGGCTCCGCCCGCTTTAAAAAGTTTTTCCGGGATAAAAGTCCCGCTTTATATTTTACCGGGATAAAAAGTAGCCTATGTGTTAATCCAGGTCATGATCTACCCGTGTGCCAAATTTCATCGAAATCCGTTCAGTAGTTTTTGCGTGAAAGAGTAACAAACATCCATACATCCAAACATCCAAACATCCATACATTCTTACAAACTTTCGCCTTTATAATATTAGTAGGATTTAATGGGAGGACATTTTACATAATATCCAAAGCTTCAGAATATGTAGTGCATTTCCAGAGTATTTTCTTGACAGTGTTGTTATAATTTGTTTATGTGCAATCATGACGTGTGGCTCAAGCGAACGTCTTGTTTTATCATTTGACAAATAGTTATATAATTTTGAGCTATGTATACCTTGGGTCTTATAACATAGCACTATAACCTTTAAAAAGATAATTTATATCGATGTATATAGATTTGATTGTGTTTTCCTCTACGTAGGTACTACTACACAACAACTGGTTATATTATTAGTTAAAGCAAATTCATATTAAATTACCTATTGCTCGCTTGACTTTATTAGCAGGTCAAGCTTACCGCTAACTCGAGAAATACGCTTGGTAGGTAACTCCTTATCCCTCAGGATAGGAAAGGTCAAGTGTCAATATGCTACATTGTGGACTAATGTATTCATGCAAAGTTTTATAAATAAACCTTGTAACGAGACGAGTATGCTGCTTGCCTGATGCTAAACGATACGACCGCCCAATACCAGTAGGAACGCCGAATAGAATTTAGAATTACAAAATATTGCGTGGCACTCCACTGCACTCGTCACTCTGAGACATAAGATGTTGGGTCGATTTTTGGCGGGAACTTGGAAGTGTCATGAGGTGCTCTTGTTTTAATTCATTATTTTGGTGATACTTAGTGTTATATTGCTTAATAAATTCATGGTCGTATATTATCCAATATAGTTGTATTGAAGGGCTTAAATTAAGTGAATTGAAATAACTGTGCTAATCAAGTGTTTTTTGTTGCCGCCAAAACTCCTCGACGAAGTCTTGGTAAGGTAGCCACTGTTTTACTTCAACATAGTAGTTAGCTCAGAATAATAACTAAAGTATTATTATTCTGAGGTAGTTAGTACTAAGGATAAAAAAGAAACACCACTGCAACTTCTTCTTCTTTTCGTTTTGTGGCTTCCACTGTTTATCAGTGATTTCGCCAATGTCAAGTGTCAGACTTTCATGTTTCCGTTGCAATAATTATTATGAAAATCGAAAGAAACGATAAAATTTCGGCCCGAAGTATTTAACCAAAAACTTTGACACTGGCAGATGCGCAAACCGCGCCTTGCCAAAGAGAAAAAAAAAGATGGTAAGTCTCACAATGCCCCAGTAATTACACTGGCTAAAATTTTCTTCAAACTGAAACACAAATTCATGCACACTGCGGGTTGGCGATAGAAATAGACATTGCGTGGTACCAGACGGACCCCACATACGAGAGTAGTAAGGGATTCGACGGTTCTGGAGCACGTTCGGGGGCCGGTTGGCGCCACACTGGCCTAGTTCGTCAATAATTTCGATTGCTCCAATTTCGGCGCGTACAATCCGCGAATTAACCCGCGGATTAAATTTATACCTACCGCGAATTGTTCCGCGGATTTAATTAATACCTACCGCGAATTTTTCCGCGGATTTAATTAATACCTACCGCGAATTTTTCCGCGGATTTATACCTACCGCGAATTTTTCCGCGGATTTCATTAATACCAACCGCGAACTAATCCGCGGATTCCATTTAATATCGCCCGCGAGATAGATATAAACCGCGAATTGGAGTTGCATGGTTTACGCTCCTCTCAAGCTTGTACCTTTTCCCTTTGTTTCGTTGTGCTTTTGTATTTCTACAGCGACCCTTTTTTACTTTTTATTTGAAGAATACAAATGTCTTTGTTCCATATTCCTATGGACTCGTGTTTCTAGTTAAAAACCGTTTACAATTACCCATTACTCACCCTTTATGCATTACGGGCAGTGTTTATAATACATAAATCAATCGTTACAATACACCATACGTTTCTCAAATTCTAAGTAAAACCCTTCGGGTCTTCTCATTGTCAATGATTAATTGCCTGTCCATTATTTTTAACAACAGTTACGGATCCTATTATTCCCATTTCCTGATGTTACGTATTCAATGGAACGTTCAAAGTGAAAGTTGAACATGTTGGATCCTGTCTGCAAGGAAACAATACTCGCTCTCCATATAAAAGCCAAACTCAAAATCACATGATATCGTATTCCACTCTGTGCTCTCTTCGAAGTGTGATCTCCAGTTGTTGGTAATAGTGAAGTGATAGTAAAATAGTGTAATAGTAAATACTGAAGCTGATATAAAATGAATGTAAGTACCTTCTTATACTTTGATCTAAAATTGTTATAACCAGATGTTTTATTAATTGTATTTGTTATGTGTTGTTCACTGGGTTAATGCATTTTAGTTGTATTTGATCTCTTATTTAATTTATCAAAGTTACTGTAGTGCATTTTATTTCACATACCTATAAGTGTTTATCATACAATACTTCCTTAACCAATTTGTTTTATTTACAGTTTTATTTTCGTTACATTTGATCTCTTATTAAATTATCAATGTTACTTTAGTGTACATTTATACTTCGCATACCTATAAGTATTTATCATATAATACTTCCTTAACCGATTTGTTTTATTAACAGTTTTATTTCATTTTATTACAGTTTTCGGAAAATACTTTCAAAAATTACTATTATGCTGAAGATATAGATGAACCTAGTGATGAAGAAGGTACACTCGCCTTTAAAGTAAAAAAAGCGATAATAGCAAACAAAAGATCCATGGAATGCAACAACATTGACGAATTTTTCGAAAAACCTAAGAAAAGGAAGACAACGACAAAAAAATCATCTAGTGTTGGTCGAGCGACGAGTGGTGGTGTTTCATACATAAAAACAAACAGCGATGACAGCAGTTCTGCATCACACCTCATAAAAATTGAGGTGTATGATGTTAATAAAATAAAAAACATCGCACCGACGGAACAATGGAAACATGCTGATGTGCGGGTTAAATATTACGCGGAAAACGAGAGTGACAAAAACTTGCAATCTATCAAGGACACGGTATACAATATAACCAAACACTTAGCGAGTAAGGACGATTGTGTTAAATATTTTATAGACAACGAGAAATGAACAAAGTGCCAGTGCGTATCAGTGTTTTAAAATCATAATTTTAGTCATATACTTTATTCTAAGAAACTATTATTGTAATAACTATACCTATTTTAATTTAATTTACATTGTATTGTATTTTAACTTTGTACTATTTTAAGTTACATGCTTAACAGATTACTTCGTTTTTGATTCTAGAACTCTTTGTGTTGTTGCTAAGTATTAATGTAAATAGTAATAAGTCTTTTTAGTGTTTTTCATGCTCATGCTTACGATTGTAAAGTTATTACGAACATTCATTTATTGTTTGGATAGTTTAAAGTTAAATTGCATTGTTTAGGGTAGTGTTTATTAAAGTAAGAAGGTACTACGAAGACATTGCTCACGATGGATGCAATATCAAGCTGTGATTTACACAACATGGAACTCGTCGCACTTCTCGAGAACATTGAATCTATGGACCTGATGTCATCACAATACGACAAAGAACTTTACGAGCTCTGTGATAAAATGGAACAAAGACAAGTTGAAACGTAAGTAAAACATTTTTTATTATGTTAAGACTTGTTGCAACATGTTTTGGGAATCCACGAAGAGGGGATACAATTCAAGTATTTATAATGGTTGGGACATCTTTGCACAATCATTCCACTTGTTTCTCCCGTTTATATTTTTAACATTAGTGTGCAACCGAAATGTACCACTCGTTTGATATTTCTAGTTTATCGCAGAGTGAGATTGCTAGTTTCGATAAAAATATTATTCTAAATAAATATCATCGTTTCATACGGTTTTGGTATATACAAAATGTTTTGCCAGTGTCAATGTTGGGAGATCCTGATATTTCTCCTTATTTTACACCATGTAGTGGTCATAGAACCTTACAGCAAACTCATACCGATGAGGATGATATTGATGGTGTATTATCAATGAAAGCATATTGTTTTCAGTGTAAATAACAAAACATGTTAGTATCTATTTAAAGAATAGAAATATAGTAAGAAGCTTATTACGTGAGATCACAATTTTTAACAGTTTTCTTATTCATCAGATCTATGCAGAATGGAGAAGGTAGCAGAAAAAGGAAAAGATTAGCGACAACTGAGTTGTTTGAAGAGGATCCGTTAAATAGAATAAAAATTATTCGTCTTGAAGCTCCTTCAACATCTACATCATCGCTGGGTACCGTTGTAAATGTAAGTACAGAACAGCATAATGATAAAATTGAATGTCCTGAGTGTCACATACATGTGTCAAAAAAATATATGACCAGTCACTATAAGAGCAATAAACATAAAAATAATTTAATTAGAAGAGATAATAATCTACCTAATGTTCAATTCATTGATACTGCTTTTGGTAATAGAATTATTACATATCGAGTGAAATCTAATTTAGTTTCTGATACGCAGTTTGAATCACCTGAATTATTTTTACAAAATATTAAAAATATAATATACACATTACTAGAACGATCTATTTTAGAATATTCTGTTGTAAAAGTTAATTTTATTCTCAATGCGGATTTCACACAAGAAACTAAAAATCTACAAAATATTTTTGATTTTCAAATTTCAAACTATCTTGTTTGTCAAGGTGATGATAAAGATATTATTTTCTCATCTATAATTACCGAAATCACAAACAAAATGACAAATTTTCAAAAAAAAGGTAGTGGATGGAGTTTAGTTAAAATAAATCACTTGGATATGAATATCAACAAATTTAACCCATTGCGTGGATCTTCATACATAGACCTACCGTTAGACATAAAACACAAGAAAGCTATAATCAATGTTTAAAATAACGATCACGAATGCTTTCGTTGGGCAGTTTTGTCAGGATTATTTCCAGTCACTCATAGTTCCAATAGGGTATCATCTTATATAATACACAAAAATAAGTTAAAATTTGATAACCTATCGTTTCCTATAAAAATTAACGACATCCATAAGTTTGAAAAATTGAACAGTATGAGTATTAATGTTTTTGGATTACAATATGATTCAATAAGCAAATCAAATAAAGTTGTAGGTCCATTACACTTTACGAAACGCCGAAAAACAACTCACTTGAACTTATTGTATATATCTCAAGGTTCTAAAGGTCATTACTGTTTTATTAAAAACCTCTCGAGATTATTATCTAAACAGTTATCGACTTCTGAACATGCAGTTCATATTTGTGATGGGTGTTTATTAAGTTTTCCATCATTACATAATTTAAAACGACACCAAGAAAACGACTGTTTCAATGTGTGCACAAATTTACCATCGGAAAGCGATAGCAAAAGAAACTGGTTTAATGAATTAATACCATCAAACCAAATTTCATTTAATAACTATGAACGTAAATTAAGAGTTCCATTCGTTGTGTATGCTGACTTTGAAGCATTTTTAAACCCAATAGAGAGTTGTTCTAACAATCCAAATCAATCTTCAACTGTTAATATTCAAAAACATGAAACGTATAGTTTTGGGTATTATGTTAAATGTTCGTATGATGATAATCTTTCAGTATATAGGTCTTATACAGGACAAGATTGCGCACTAAAATTTATGCAATTCATTAACACAGATTTAGAAAATATCTGTAAAAAAAATTCTTTTGTAAAATCACCTTTACCGTTAACTGAAGAAAATGAAATAAATATCAGTCAAAGTGATTCGTGTTACATTTGTGCTACTAAATTAAACAATGATAGCACAGTATCTTACAATTGGCATACTGGAGTATATGAAGGTGTAGCTCATAGAGTATGCTCTCAGAAATACAAAGCTCCTAATTTTGTACCAGTGTTTTTACATAATTTAAGTAATTATGACGCTCATTTCATAGTGCATGGTCTTGATTTCGAGAAAGGTGACATTGAACTTATTCCTGAGAACAAGGAAAAATACATTTCTTTTTCTAAAGTTTTACAAATCAACAACAGAGTTGTAAAATTACGATTTCTTGATTCTTTTAAATTTATGTCAAGTAGCCTTAACAAATTAGCTCAGAACTTACTACCCGAACAATTTCGTGAACTCAAGTTAAAATATCCATGTGAAGAAGATTTTAAACGTTTAATAAGAAAAGGTGTATATCCATACGAATACATGACAACATTTGATTCTTTAAAAATAACTTCTCTTCCCACTCGCAATCAGTTTTATAGTTCTTTAAATGATAGTCACATTACAGAAAGTGAATACCATCATGCCCAAGACGTGTGGAAACATTTTAATTGTAAGAATATGGGTGAATATTCAGACCTGTATTTAAAAACAGATGTATTGTTGTTAGCAGATATATTTGAAAATTTTAGGGATGTCTGTCTTAATACATACGGTTTAGATCCTGCCCACTATTATACAGCACCTGGTTTAAGTTGGGATGCTATGTTAAATTTTACCAAGATAAATTTGGAACTCTTAACAGATATCGACAAGGTTACGTTTATAGCAAATAATATTCGGGGTGGTATATCACAATGCAGCAATAGACATGCAGTGGCAAATAACATATTTATGTCGGAATACAATTCAAATAAACCATCTTCATTTTTGATGTACTTAGACGCAAATAACCTTTATGGTTGGGCTATGTCCCAATGTCTCCCGACAGGCAAATTTGAATGGGTCGACATAGATACAGATTTTAATATAGCCGATGATGCAAAAAATGGGTTTATATTGGAAGTAGATTTAGAATATTCAAAAACTTTACATGATTTTCATTCAGATTTTCCATTTTGTCCAGAAAACGTATGTTTAGGAAGCAGCAAAGACAAGAAACTGATTCCAAATTTAAAAGATAAAAAAAATTACGTCATTCATTATAGAAACCTCAAACAATGTTTAAAAAATGGTCTCAGATTAGTTAAAATTCATAGAATTTTAAAATTTGAACAATCTGCATGGTTGAAAAGTTACATAGACTTAAACACTCATATGCGATCATTAGCTACTTCAGATTTTGAGAAAGATTTTTTTAAACTTATGAATAATTCTGTTTTTGGTAAAACAATGGAAAATGTAAGAAAGCGAGTTCATGTCAAATTAATAAATCATTGGTTAAATCGTGGCAAAACTCAAGGTGCTCAATCTTTGATAGCAAGACCAGAATTCCATAGTTTATCTATATTCTCAGAGAGCTTAGTTGCAATACAATTACACAAAACTAACGTTTTATATAATAAACCAATTTACCTCGGTTTTTGTATTTTAGATATATCGAAAACATTACTATACGATTTCCATTACGATTATATGAAATTGAAATATCAAGATAATATTAAATTACTATATACTGATACCGATAGTTTAATATATCAAATATTTACGCAAAATTATTATGCTGATATAAAACTTGATTTAGCCAACTACTTTGATACGTCAGACTATCCACCAAATAATGAATATGGTTTACCATTATTGAATAAAAAACGGTTAGGATTTTTTAAAGACGAAAATAACGGAAAAATTCTTAAAGAGTTTGTAGGTCTTCGCTCTAAAATGTATGCAATGGATGTGCAAAATAAATGTATATGTAAAGCAAAAGGGATTAATAAAAGTGTCACAAAAAAATTTTGTCTCAGCGATTATAAATCATGTTTATATGAAAAGAAAACGCAATACAGTGAAATGATAAGATTCAAATCAATTAAACATGCTATATTTACACAAAAAATCAATAAGATATCTTTATCACACAATGACACAAAACGTTATTTAATAGAGAATTCAACAGATACTCTTGCATGGGGTCATTATAAAATAAAGGACATTTGATTTTATCAATGAATTCTGTACAACGAAAATATGTATGTTAATGTGTGTGTGTGTGTATCTTTGTTATTTTAATGTTCTGTCTTTATTATGTACTTTCTTTTTTTTTATTGTGATACTATGACAACTATTTTGTGTATCATGAAAAATAAGATGCAAATTTGAATGTCTGTAGGAAGTTTATTCTTATATCTGATTTAACTTTAATTTATATTAATTTTATTACAGTAATATTTTTGAAAACATCTTTGAATTGTATGTGATCATTTTTCAAACTATTTGAATATTATGTAATCTTTGTATGTAAAACAAAAAAATTCAATATAATACATTCAATCGTATCTTCTTGTTTTATTCAATCCGAAGCGCTTTTCGAGTTCACACGTGCATTTAAAAATGTTTCACTTTTATCATCCTTTTACTGCCATAGTTGCAGGTCCAAGTGGGTGTGGAAAGTCTAATTTTGTAACAAACTTTATTAAATACATTAATGATATGTGTAACACCACTTTTCATCAAATTACTTGGTGTTTTGATGAGATGCAACCCTTATATGATGTACCAAATGTAAACTATTATCAGGGTATACCAGATATGAATATGTTTGATGGAAAGGAAGCTAACCTTATCATTATCGATGATCTTATGAGGGAATCTGATGGTCGCATTGTCGACATATTTACTAAAGGTAGTCATCATAGGAACTTGAGTGTATTTTACATTACTCAAAATTTATTTCATCAAGGTAAAGGACAAAGAGACATTTCTTTGAATTCAAACTACATCATTTATTTCAAAAACCCACGTGATAAAACTCAAATACGTTACTTAGCGCGACAAGTATCACCAGAAAATAGCAAATTCATAGAAGATTCATACAGAGATGCTACAAAAGAAGCACATGGCTATTTGATGATAGATCTAAAACAAGATACTTTTGATATGTGTCGAATTAAATCAAAGATCTTTCCTTCTGATGGTCATCCTACAGTGTACATTCCCACAAAAGAGTTTAAATATGTCAAAAACCAACAAATACCCGTCATTTGCAAATGATGGATCGACGCTTAAAGACGCATGAACACTTATTAAATGCTCTTTATAAGCTTAAACCTAAACATCAACAAGCTCTTTTAAAAGTGTGTAACGAAAACGAAATTAATTTTATTTGTGAATGTATTCATAATGTTTTACAAGGAAATATAAATCTTGAAGAAAAATCGAAGAATAAACTAAAAAAATACAAAAACTTATTACGAAAATTAGTACGTAAAAGTACAAATAAAATAAGAAAGAATATAATAGTTCAAAAAGGTGGTGCATTTCTTCCGATCATATTGGGTTCTATTTTGAGTGGATTGATAAGTGGACTGGTTTAAAATGGAACACGCCAAAAAAATGCTGTTAGTTGACCCAAGTTTAATAGATAAGTTAAATCAAAAAAGAAATGAAAATCCTACCTCTCGTTTAGATAGCGAAATGGAAAAAATACTCAGCAGTAATATGGATGATCGAAAAAAGTGTAAATTATACTTACAAATTTTACAAAGATATCTCCACTTTATGGAAGAAGATCGTCGTCCTATTGAACTCCCTATAATAACTTTAAATGACGATAACAATAAACCCACATCTGAAAGCTGGAAAATTTTTAATATAAATAATGATATCAAGAATAAAGATGTAGTTGTCAGTCAGACACTGAGTGATGAACAGAAGCAACAAGAACATTTTACACTCGAAAAAAAACCTTTCTATTCAACAGAACAAATTTTAAATTTAATACCAAAAACATATGTAAAAAAAGGTGAGTTATTATTGAATTCGGTGTCGCTAAATAAAAACAAAATTTATTGGAATGATGCTGGCACAGTGATTGTGGATAATGAAGTAATTCCTAACAGTAACATTATCGATTTAATAAGCGATACACTGCGACCATTGAAAAACAACGACCCACCCGGTTGGGAAAAATTTGCTAAAGCGTTAAAAGATTTGAAAATACCTTTAACATATATTGGCAACCCAAAAAGACGTGAGTACATAGCTCAACTTCAAAAAGACATCGAAGAACAACCGCCACAAAACACAGAGGTATATTTGACACCAACTAGTGAAATTAAACACGCAAATAAAATTAAGAAAAAGATTGATTGGGAAAAATGGACCCCTTATTAGAAATAAATCAAATTTATTATGATGTATCACACCCCGCTGGATATAGTAATATCGACAAATTATCAAAAGCTATGAAAGGTAAAATGAAAAAGGAGGACGTTAAAAACTGGTTGCAATCTCAATCTACGTATACACTCCATAAACCAGTACATAGAAGATTCGCTCGAAACAAATACGTTCTCTCTAATCTCAATGAACTTTGGCAAGCCGATTTAAGTGACATGCGAACTTATTCTAAAGATAATAAAGGTTTCAATTACATTCTTTGTGTTATTGATGTTTTTAGCAAATATGCATATGCCAGACCCTTGCAAAAGAAAAATTCAGAAACCGTAAAAAAGTGTTTCAATAGTATATTTAATGAAGCTAGCACCACACCTACACACATTCAATCTGATAAAGGCACTGAATTTGTATCAAAAGATGTTCAAAGATACTTTAAAACAAAAAACATTAATTACTATACGACAAATAATCCAGACATCAAAGCAAGTATTGTAGAAAGATTTCAAAGAACGCTAAAAATGAAGATGTGGCGCTATTTTACACACAAGAATACACATAAATATATTGATATTTTGCAGAATTTGATACACTCTTACAATCACAGTTTTCATTCTAGTATTAAAATGTGTCCTTCAGATGTTAATTCTAATAATATAATGACAGTTTGGAGTAATTTATATGAAAAATCTGGAAAATCATCAAAAAATATACTACCTATGTTTCATCTCGGTGATCATGTTAGAATAACCAAATATAAACATGTATTCCAAAAAGGTTATGAATCTAATTGGAGCGATGAAATATTTGTGATTTCTTCTATAATAGAACGTACTCCGTGGCCTGTTTATACTATTAAAGATTTAGATGGTGAAGAGATAGTAGGAACGTTTTATGAACGAGAATTACAAAAGGTCATTTATGACCCCACCATTGAACACAAGATCGATAAAATAATTCGTTCTCGTTACTCTGGCAGCAGACAACAAGTGTTAGTTAAGTGGAAAGGTTATCCGAACAAATTTAATAGTTGGATTTTAGCTTCCAGTTTGAAAAAACTATGATTAAGGATTTTTATTTAACTTTACTTAGCAATAGTTCAATGGAATACTTTCCTGAGAACAAAACATCAATTTTTTCAACAAAATTACCCAAACCCATAATATTGGAAGGAGAATGGTGTGTAGGAATCGTTGAATTCCAATATCCATGCACCATGTTTACTGTTCAAGATCATGAGAATGTTATTTACATAACAAAAATCATGAAAATGCCCCATGAAGACAAACTATCCACAGTATATTATAAAACTCATATACCTGCCACAAACTATGATAATATTAACCATATTTTATCAGCATTAAATAATATAAGGGAAAAAATCAAATTCCGCTACGATAATATATCCAAATTTGTGTCTGTTTCTGTATTAGACGAAACAATTAAATCTGTGACATTATCTCCTAAACTAGGCTTACAGTTAGGATTTGAACCAAACAGAAATCTCGTTGAAAAGAATTTAGCAAAATGTCCAGCTAATTTACATTTAGGGTTACCATCTCAACTATTCGTTTACTGCGATATAGTTGAACCTCAAATTGTAGGTGATGTAATGACACCTCTTCTAAGAGTTATACCATTAGATCCCTCAAAATACATCTATGGTGCGAATAAAATGCATGTATTTTCACCTCCACATTACTTATCAGTAATGCGAAGAGAATTCGATACCATCGAAATAGATATAAGGTCGAGCACCGGACAAAAGATACCATTTCAGTTTGGAACGGTGTGTGTTAAACTACATTTTAAAAAATTATAATGCATTTTGAACGCTCCGACATATCATGCCCTTATCAACGGTATTATTCTCATCAGGCTGGTTCAGGTATAGGGGTGGTATATAAAGGGGCGCCTTATCAAAAAGGACATGGAATCGGTAGTTTTCTTGGGGGACTGTTTAGGTCAGTTTTACCATTACTATCTAGCGGTGTTCGAGCTGTTGGTAAAGAGGCATTAAGTGCTGGTGTTGGGCTATTGACAGATATGGTTAGTGCGCGACCTATGGAAGATTCAATAAAAGCACGTCTTAAAGAAGTTGGTACCAACTTGAAACGTAAGGCCGATGAAAAAATAAATAAAATCAATATGTCTGGATCAGGATATATAACAAAACGAAAACGTCTACCTGGAGTCATTCCGTCGTTGACCGCGAAAGTGAAAGCTCTAAAAAAATCAAAAATTACTTCAAAACAAATTAAAGACATTTTTTCTAACAATTAATTAAAATGTCTTTTTTACATAGTCATTCCTGTGAATGTATTAAGTCCGAATTGGATTTGTTTGCATTGCCATCGACTCAAACTAGCATTGAAAGTGGAAATTGGATCCATTATAAACCAATTTCATCTCTTGCCGATGATGGTCCTATAGAATTTCAAATTCCTGGGGCAGGAGATGACTACATAGATTTATCTCATACGTTAATTCACTTGAAAGCGAAAATAGTAAATCAAGATAACACCAAACTCACCGCATCTACGGTCGTTGCTCCGGTGAACAATTGGTTGCACTCACTCTTCAGTCAACTTGATGTGTACTTAAATCAAAAACTTGTATCACCACCCAATAACACATATGCTTATCGTGCGTACATAGAAAACTTATTGAACTATGCTCCTGCGGCAAAAAATTCTCACCTCACCTGTGGCTTATGGTATGAAGATACAGCTGGAAAAATGGATTCCACCGATGATACTAATAAAGGATTTACTAAGAGACAAGAACTAGCCAGTGAAAGCAAAGAATTGGAAATGATTGGTCACTTGCATGGCGATTTATTCAATCAAGAAAAATTTTTAATCAATGGTGTTGATATTTGTGTTAAGTTAGTTCGTTCTAGAGAAAATTTCAATCTAATGGCCTCTACAGGTGACCTTAAATTAAAGGTATCTATTACGGATGCATCTTTGATAATTCGTAGAGCACGAATCAATCCCAGCGTGTTACTTGCTCATCAAAAGGTCTTAGCTTCTACCACAGCCAAATACCCCATTACTCGAGCTGAAGTTAAAGTTTTAACAATTCCATCGGGTGTTCAAGGAAAAACTCTAGATAACATTTTCTTAGGGCAATTACCTAAAAGGTGTATAGTAGGATTTGTAAATAACGCTGCTTTCAATGGAAACCTCACTAAGAACCCATTTAACTTTCAAAATTATGACATTAATACTTTTAGTTTATATATAGACGGCCAACAAATACCATCAAAGGCTTTACAACCCTCATTTGAGAACAATATTTTTACTTCAGTATATCATACATTGTTTTCGGGAACAGGTATACACTTTCTAAATGAAGGTAATGGGATATCCCGAGAACAATACGCTCAAGGGTATTGTATGTTGGCATTTGATTTGACACCTGATTTATCAGCAAACTCTTCAAGTCATTGGAATCTTGTAAAGCATGGTAGTGTGAGATTAGAAGTGCGTTTTGAAACAGCTTTGTCACAAACTATTAATTGTATTGTTTATGCGGAGTTTGATAATGTTATTGAAATAGATAAAAACCGCAACATTTCAGTAGATTATAGTAGTTAAGAAAACAAAATTAACTGTTTAAGATTAGATTAAGTATGAATAATTTAATTCAGATTTGCTGTTAGATGTAAGTTACGAATAAAATGAATTAAAAAATATTAAGTTTTTTGTTTTATCATAATCCTTGCAACCCCACAAAAAATAGAAAACTTACCACATAAGTACCATAATAGTGTCTTCTTAACCTTATATACGGCATTACCACTTTATCATTCGACTTGATAAGATTCTGCAGCGATTCGATAAATAAAAATGAATACAATAGAAATACAGAATTACTTAAAGAAAATTGATCCATGTATTGAATATAATGTATATGCAGCCAATCGCCTACCAATACATGTAGTAACTCCTACATATGTAGTTAGCAACTTAGACTCTGATAACAAACCAGGTTCTCACTGGGTTGCCATACACATAGATCAGAATGGTTTTGGACAGTACTTTGATTCATACGGTCGACCACCTCAAGGATACCACCGAATGTTTTTAGCGAGGAATTCTAGAATGTGGAATTACAATACAAACCGAATTCAAAATGACTTTACTATAGTTTGTGGAGAGTACTGTTTAATGTATCTGTACTATAAATATTATGGTCAGAGTCTTAAAGATTTTCAAGTATTATTTAGTGATAATACAATAGGCAATGATGTGTTTTTAACTGGTTTATTTAAATCATGTTTTGAGGAGAATAAATGAAATATGAAAATGAATGAATGATTTTTCTTTATTGAGAATTAATAACCCCATACAAACTTATAATTCTTCCAAACAATAAATGAATGTTCGTAATAACTTTACAATCGTAAGCATGAGCATGAAAAACACTAAAAAGACTTATTACTATTTACATTAATACTTAGCAACAACACAAAGAGTTCTAGAATCAAAAACGAAGTAATCTGTTAAGCATGTAACTTAAAATAGTACAAAGTTAAAATACAATACAATGTAAATTAAATTAAAATAGGTATAGTTATTACAATAATAGTTTCTTAGAATAAAGTATATGACTAAAATTATGATTTTAAAACACTGATACGCACTGGCACTTTGTTCATTTCTCGTTGTCTATAAAATATTTAACACAATCGTCCTTACTCGCTAAGTGTTTGGTTATATTGTATACCGTGTCCTTGATAGATTGCAAGTTTTTGTCACTCTCGTTTTCCGCGTAATATTTAACCCGCACATCAGCATGTTTCCATTGTTCCGTCGGTGCGATGTTTTTTATTTTATTAACATCATACACCTCAATTTTTATGAGGTGTGATGCAGAACTGCTGTCATCGCTGTTTGTTTTTATGTATGAAACACCACCACTCGTCGCTCGACCAACACTAGATGATTTTTTTGTCGTTGTCTTCCTTTTCTTAGGTTTTTCGAAAAATTCGTCAATGTTGTTGCATTCCATGGATCTTTTGTTTGCTATTATCGCTTTTTTTACTTTAAAGGCGAGTGTACCTTCTTCATCACTAGGTTCATCTATATCTTCAGCATAATAGTAATTTTTGAAAGTATTTTCCGAAAACTGTAATAAAATGAAATAAAACTGTTAATAAAACAAATCGGTTAAGGAAGTATTATATGATAAATACTTATAGGTATGCGAAGTATAAATGTACACTAAAGTAACATTGATAATTTAATAAGAGATCAAATGTAACGAAAATAAAACTGTAAATAAAACAAATTGGTTAAGGAAGTATTGTATGATAAACACTTATAGGTATGTGAAATAAAATGCACTACAGTAACTTTGATAAATTAAATAAGAGATCAAATACAACTAAAATGCATTAACCCAGTGAACAACACATAACAAATACAATTAATAAAACATCTGGTTATAACAATTTTAGATCAAAGTATAAGAAGGTACTTACATTCATTTTATATCAGCTTCAGTATTTACTATTACACTATTTTACTATCACTTCACTATTACCAACAACTGGAGATCACACTTCGAAGAGAGCACAGAGTGGAATACGATATCATGTGATTTTGAGTTTGGCTTTTATATGGAGAGCGAGTATTGTTTCCTTGCAGACAGGATCCAACATGTTCAACTTTCACTTTGAACGTTCCATTGAATACGTAACATCAGGAAATGGGAATAATAGGATCCGTAACTGTTGTTAAAAATAATGGACAGGCAATTAATCATTGACAATGAGAAGACCCGAAGGGTTTTACTTAGAATTTGAGAAACGTATGGTGTATTGTAACGATTGATTTATGTATTATAAACACTGCCCGTAATGCATAAAGGGTGAGTAATGGGTAATTGTAAACGGTTTTTAACTAGAAACACGAGTCCATAGGAATATGGAACAAAGACATTTGTATTCTTCAAATAAAAAGTAAAAAAGGGTCGCTGTAGAAATACAAAAGCACAACGAAACAAAGGGAAAAGGTACAAGCTTGAGAGGAGCGTAAACCATGCAACTCCAATTCGCGGTTTATATCTATTTCGCGGGCGATATTAAATGGAATCCGCGGATTAGTTCGCGGTTGGTATTAATGAAATCCGCGGAAAAATTCGCGGTAGGTATAAATCCGCGGAAAAATTCGCGGTAGGTATTAATTAAATCCGCGGAAAAATTCGCGGTAGGTATTAATTAAATCCGCGGAACAATTCGCGGTAGGTATAAATTTAATCGATTCGATTGTACGCGCCGAAATTGGAGCAATCGAAATTATTGACGAACTAGGCCAGTGTGGCGCCAACCGGCCCCCGAACGTGCTCCAGAACCGTCGAATCCCTTACTACTTACGAGAGACCTACTATGACTAAAATTAATATTGTTTCTGTTTGGAGAATAGTTTATGTAAACTTCTGTGCCTAAGTCGACTCTTGAAAACAATAGAACAATTATATAAATCAAAATTAATATCTCAAGTTTTAGTAAACAAGCTCGGCGGTCAATCAACGAGGTTGGATAATTTTCAATATCAAATGACCTAGACCAGCTATACTCTACCTGCGGACCTCCGAGATACAAGTGACCTAACCTACCGTAACTGACTTAAAAAAAATATTAATGCTAAAGAAACTGTTCCCAAAATCACCTGAGCTGTATGCTATCTCTAGGTATAATAATAAAATTATTGCGTTAAATGCGGACACTTTTTAACCGACTTCAAAATAAGAAGGAAGTTGTCAAATCGTCAGATGTTTTTTAGGTTTGTTTCCTACCACTTATACGCTTGAACCGACTCGAGAAATTCTTTTTTGTTTAATTCAAATTCAAATCATTTATTAAGTAATAAGGCCCCTAAGGTCTCTTTCACACATAATTTTTAACAATGTTTTTTATAAATTAAAAGATTCTACCAGTGCTTCGGAGAAGCCCACTGACCTGATGATGGGATCCGGGAGAAATCGAGGGAACTCGTCAAATTTTATAGAAATTCTTGAAGCGATTTCGGTGTTTTTTTATAGTGAGACGTGCATTTTTTTTATTTATTAAATTAAGCATACAATTTTAGTCACGTTTTTAGTCACTTGAATAGGTTAATGAATTTACGTCTCGCCCATATTGCATCATAGGACGGAATACGCACGGCGAAAAGTTGGTGCACTAGTTGCGCCTCTGCCTACCCCTTCGAGTGATAAAAGGCGTCTCAGTGTGTGAATTTACGTTGTGGCCCAAGGCACTACAGCTGAGACGTCTTGTAACTCGTATTAAAAAAGGTTGAGTACAACTGACCTAGACGTTAGCAAATTAAACCATCCCAGACGCTTAATAGCCGTATTACGTTACATATCGTATATACTCCAAAGAAACGTAAACAATCGGCTTTGTTACGAGATTCAAACTTAAATGTAAATAATTTGAAACCACATACGACTTGTAGGTGTGCGTGGAACGTTCCTAGCCTCTAATAAAATGTTACGGCCTAATCTCGGTTTATTGCTGTAATAAATTTAACATTGCTGCATCGGTTTTATGAGATGCCCTGTAGTCCTTGATCCTTTGAATGGGGGTTTTTGGTCAAGGCTCTAGATTTCACGAGCTGTGGAACGATTGTTTGAATTGGCTTGCGGTTTCATTTGCATTTATACCTTTGATGGATGTATCAGATTGTTTATTCTTGCATATAACTATTCAAATGCTTAGATTTTGGAGCGATAGTATAAATGTGGGTTTATGTGTGGATAGGTTTGACTTATTATGGGTGTAGCAATCACGTTATTAATTCTTTGTTGGCGTAGGAGAGAAATGATATGGTACCCATTAGAATAATTATGTTAAATGCCACGTAGAGTTAGTAATTACAAGTTTTGGGTACTACTACTGTTTATAGATGTGACGTTTACGGTAGACGAGCAATTTAATCTTCTTGTCATCCTGTTGTATGTTTTATACTTTTACTCTAAATTAGAATACACTATATAGTGTATACATGTACATGTCCACTTCCTTCACTAAACTTCAAATCCACCATACCAGAAATTGTCAATTCGAATAAAGAAATTATCTGTTTAATTTCTAAAATAGACGTTAAGACAGTCAGGTAAACATCGTGATCCCGTTTCAGGTTGATGAATGTGGTAGACAGGAGATTTGTGGCACAGTAAAGTGGCAATCTCTTTACTCTGTCTAGGCAAGTAGTCTCAGTACGCTAAAGGATATATATTGTGCGCCTAAATAGATAATTCTGAATTAGCATAGGGGATAGAATCAGGACCTAAATTGTGAAATTTTTGGGAATGTTATCTGTCTTTCGTTTATTGGCAGACAATTTTCTGTATCCTAACACCGCACAGTAATTACGTGGTTAGACTGATATAACTAACGCTTAATTTATAGACTAGTTGATACTTGCGGCTTCGCCCACGTGAACAACCTTCTCAACTACAAATGTGCCTATAGAAAATGCGAGGCCAGCGCCATAAAAAAATAAAAACATGCCACTTAAATTTTTATATCGTAGGACCCCCCCATGTGAAAAGTATATCTACGCCCATGCATACAGCCTAATACAACCAATGCAAGTAAGATATCCAAACAAATGAATTCAAATAATCTTTTACTACTTTGTCCCTTTCACACCTCTGACTTCGTTCATTCTTCTTTTCCTGTCCAAAGTGTCCTACTCTGGAATGCACTCCCCCTGGGAATAAGAACATCTACAAATCGTTATGTGTTCAAAAAGAAGGTTCGAGAACTACTGTTAGCAAAATTGGCGTGATTATCATCACTTATTTTATATTGTACTAGCTTTTGCCCACGGCTTCGCCCGCGTTAATAAGTTTGTCCGGGCTAAAAGTACATACATAAAAACCTTCCCGTTGAATCACTCTATCCAACACATTTATTTGTATAAAGATTAATATTATGACGTTGATACAACTCTTAACAAATAATGCATTAATTTCGACCAAATTTGATTACCATAAAAACGGTTCTAGAGAGTTAATTTTAAAAGATAGACATATACTGTTGCGGACTTTTTTTTAGATCATTTCAAGAGGAATAATTCTTTCATACATATATTTTTGGTATCTTGAACCGTTTTCGCAGCGCACGCAATGGAAGCCCTCAAGGATGAATAATTTTCCCCGCATTTTTCACATTTTCCATTATTTCTTCGCTCCTAATAGTTGCATCGTGATGTTATATAGCCTAAAGCCTTCCTCGATAAATGGTCTATTCAACACAAAAAGAATTTTTCAATTCGAACCAGAAGTTCCTGAGATTAGCGCGTTCAAACAAACAAACAAACAAACTCTTCAGCTTTATAATATTAGTATAGATAATATTTATGAATATGTTATTTATTATCTACTTATACGTATATTTATTAGTATTTTGTTGTATTGTTTTATTAGCATTTTTCATTTTTATTCATAGGTTTATTCAGTACGATGTATACTTTGAAGACATTTTATTCCTCACTTAATTTTCCATTATTTACGCACCTGCCTTCTTGTATCTCTGCACCACTTTAAGTTGACTGGTAGAGATTGCCTATGGCATTAAATCCGCCTTTACTCCATGTATAAAGTGTAAATAAATAAATAATAAATTATTCACATTATCTACATAAAAGCTCTTTCTTGTTTTTTGCAGGCGTGTTTAACGTACAAAGTGCACAAACTTCGTCTACAGTTCATACCGAAAAAGTTACAGCGTATGCACTCTGGGCAAGTGTGCGCGCTCCGGTGTCACAAGCAGAGACCTTATATGTTTGCGAGCGGCGCTTGGGACAATACTTTAAGGGTGAGTACCGGATAATTTAAGGGTGAGTTGATTTCAGGAGATTTGTAGTAAAGAAAAACTTGCGAAGTGGTAGGGCGGAACGAATTGAGGATTAGAGTTGTGTTTTGTATTGTCAAAATAGTGACAAAATAAAAGCAGTATAGTGTAAAAAAATGAAAAAGACGTGTGGCACTCGGAGACTGCCACGGTAAAGCTATTGCATAGCATTTTTTATCAACTTATGTAATTATATTTTTTTTTTTTTTTTTTTATTGTCCAAATTTCACTCGTGCCCTAACGCTGAAACTCTAAGCAGGCAATTCTAATATTTAAAACCTCTTTGAACAGATATAAAATAAAAACATTTAAAAAATTCAAACTTAGAATCACGTCATCCCGCCACGGGGACATTCTCATCAACTGCGCACGTTTGACATTTCGATACGTTTCACTGACTGGAACAAATTTTAAATACACGGTAATTTCGAACTTTTATCGTTTAACATTCAGCTCATATCCTCTTACATACTGTATTCTTACAAGACTGCGATATTAAATTTACTTATGGAATTTTACACTCTACATGGTTGTGATAGAGTTGAAAATAAAATATCACCGCTGTGCCGGTCGGAGTGAGGGGTGTCAGATTATTTTTCGTTACGGAATTTCTGGATTCGGTCTCCACGCTCAAGGCCCGCGATAGAAGCTATGCAGTAGATTAAAATTTACCTACTACCAAATAATAAATGATTTTATTCAAATCATTATTCACCATGCTGGTGAATCTAATCGCACTTATATCAGCTTAACTCAATAAGTTAAAAAGTTATTTGAATAGATAGGTGTTAAGCTATGACTTCAGTAATTGTACACATTACATTAGGTTGGGATATAAAAATAAAAACTTATCGCGGTAGTAGTAAAGCACATTTACTTTCCTAAGTATAATACTATAATATTAATTTCACCAGCATCCATTATTCCCTTGCAATGTATGTGAACTATTCCGATAAATGGAATAGTGTTCTATGAATTCTCATCATCCAACAATTTAATTTAATTTTAGAATCTCCACAGAGTCCGCTTTTACCTTTTTAGTGCTTTGCGGTGTAAGGTAGCTCATATTCTTTTCAGAAATAAACTTTTTAATTTAAAAAGCTGGAATAAACAGCAGTGGCACTACGCTCCACCCACCTTCGCCAGCGGTAATGTTTAAAAAAACAACAGAACATTTGACAAAACACAGAGCTCTATGTAGTTTAGTCGCCGTCACGCCTATTAACTGAGAACTATATGTTCATGCTTCGTTTGCACGGAGTAGTTGTGGGCCGGTCGACATTTGGCTTAAAATTATAAACGAAAATGTTTTCCAGTAAATCAACCGATTCCATTTATGCTTTGTAAGGTATTTTTGTTACATCTATAACTTACAGTGATGAGAAAGGGCTCAAAATGGGTCGGGTGAAATTTTGTCGTGACTATTTATTATCTACACAGACATTCATTCATTCCTGAATCGATTCTGTTGAAGAAAAAAACATTATACAATTTTAAAATGTTTCTCATTTTAAATAAAAATCCCTAACACTTACACAATACATACGTACTAACAGACAACAGTACCATATCTATTGCGCAGAACGATGTGCAAAACACTAGATCACTTCAAAATATCGAGAACTAGACACTGTACAAATCTCACTGCAAAATTCCATTTCACTAATTCAAAACGTAAAACAGTGCTGTAACAGTGTTATGTGGCCACAAATAACTGTCGCCGACCCATAAATGTCTATATATCCGCTGACAGGGCGAGTACGTGTGGCGAGTAACTAAACTTGCTACTTGTAAACACGCTTTGAATAAAACATCGCGGACAACGACCGCGAACAGACACAAAGCATCTCTGTCGAGATTAAAATATTTCGCTCAGCGGTTAAACTGCTCAAATTATTTATTAAGCGCTCCTTTTTACAGCGTACCCACAAAGAATACTATCTCGTGTGTAATGGATATTATGAGGGCGCATTCCCGCATAGTTCTGATGACTGTTCAGTTTGAAGTGAGGGTTGCAAAGAGATACTTGTTTTAGTATTCGAATTATGAATGCCAGTTGTTCGTCACAGCTAGTAGTAATGTTAAAGTCATATGTCTAACTTTGTTATAAAAGGGAGCCAGTATAATTATACCTAAACTGCACCGAGATGTAGTTAAGTTAGAGAGATTAGTATTGAAGGTACACTGAATTAAGATAGTTTATGCGAGCTGGTGATTAGCCAACTGTAAAGCCAAATACTTCAATTCACGAACATTTGTTTCGTGGGTGTCGTACAAATGTAGGTACTTCGTGATTTTTGCTACCCACACCACGATGTCTTAATGTGGGCTCACTACATTATGTGTCCCTGTTGCGATCTTATTTCCTAGTCTAAAACTCAAATCCTTTTTCAGATTTGGGATACGAGATGCCAAGTCGGTTGTGTGATGACTTTCGAAGGGGTCAACATTTGCAGCGATAGCATTGACCTTAATGTGAGTTATAGTCACTTTTAGTGTGAATACAATCATAAATGTCGTACTTGAACCTATATTTTAAATCTAAGACATGTTTCTTACATAAAACGTAAGGTCGAGATACAGGTAAAATAGTCAGACAATAATACAAAAAGAAATTGTAGATGTCATCAACAAGATACTTTTCCGTTCATCCTAACTATTCATCCCACATGATGGTGGGGTCAGTCTTCTTCACCTTTCTCTTTCACTTTGCCCTACCCATGATATCATCGGAAGCATTGCACGCTACCAAGTCGCCTTGCAACACGTTTATCCATGTAGTTTTTGGTCTTCTTCTTGGTCTTTTTCCGTGAATAGACAGTTCCAGTACCTGGTTACCAACGTACTCGTCGATGTAGTTCAATAAGATATTCTATCAATAAAATATTTAACTCGAATTAACATCCCTTCATCTCAAAAATCAAAAGAGAATTACGCTCCTGCAACTGAAGCCAACAGACACAATGAATAGCGATGGAAAATTGAAATAGTTAAAAAAGGCCGTGTGTTTCAAACAGCGTTTATAATTTAACATACTAAGGTCGTAAGGCAAGCCATATACAGCAATTTTTAATTAAAACTCCTGCCTTTGTCGTAGTGGAACTTAGTTATATCTACAACTAAGTCGTGCCTCGTACCTCGTCGCAAAGTTTGATGCTCGTCCATAGTTTGTTCTTCGCCTTTGAAGAATATTATTATTGTGCGGGCTAAGTGTTTTTAGTTTGAAATATTATAACTCTGTTGGTTTCCCTTTGTGGTTTGTTTTTGCACCTTGTGAGATCTATGAACGTTGATGGTAGGAATAAATATTGGTATAGTTTTAGAGGAAAGACTGGACAACAAGAAATTCAGTGATGTGTTATGTCATTGCATTAGCATCTATAAAGACAGATAAATCGTGTATGGGTTGATTGCTTTGAGAGAACGCATAGAATGGAGAAGTCTTGATCTTCTAAAATCTCGTTCATAATATAAAACACATCAGGACGTTGTAACTTGACGTTGATGTCAGTTCATGGAGAGTGTAGACAAATATATCTAGAGCATGGTCTCTGCCTATGTTGTTACTCTATATTAAGATTATCAAAGGTTTTTTTATTGTATTGAATAACAAGACGACAATGCCGTTCGCCTCATGGTAAGCTATACTACCACCCATAAACAGTAGCAACACCATCCAACACTTTGAGTTACAAAGTACTGTGTGGCATTCCACTGCGCTCGTCATCCTGAGATAAGATGTTAAGTCTAATTATGTCCCGTAGTTACAACAGGTACGAATACTGAAACTACTGTAAGGTTGTTACCGGAGGATATTTAAATCAAACGAGTGCTGGCTAAATACTGATATTTATTGGCATATATACACTCCTTTTATAATAAGATCGGACATACATAATAGTGTTAATTATACTAGGTAGGCACATGCATCTCACTATTTCTTAATTCAAAGGGTTGCGAGCGCCTTCTGCGTTCACCCTAAAGACCGGTGTGTCCAGAAAAGCCGACTCGTGTAAGGCTACTGGCAGTACGGCCATTAACAAAAAAAAAACCATCCTTAAATTTCCTATTATATTTGTTTCTCTCCAATGACTCATAGATATTAGTCCCTAAAAGATGATACTTTAGATTTGCTTGGTTTTATGGTTGCCATTGTGGTCAGTCGTCATATTCCAAGACATGTTGATTAGGTATATTAGACTTAATTTACATGATTATATGAGATACAGATACATAAAATTTGTATTGTAATGTAAATATATACTAAACCATCAAGGCCTTTGTAATTTTCATACATGCTGTTTGCATAACGCACTAGTAAGTTCATTAGACACATCAAATAAAGCTGCGAAGTAAATTACAATGTTAATATCATATTATTTGTTGTAGTTAATATAGTTGTTTGGTTCTATATAATCACATAAATTACGTTTACAATTAAATTAATTAAAATTGCCTCATTACGTCACTTCTTATTTTATAAAATTTATGAAAATGTTTTTGTGTGTTGTTACAAGTAAAATCAGAAAAAGCTGAACGCATTACGATGAAAATTGACGCACAGATAGACCATATCCTGGATTAACACAGAGGCTACTTTTGTCCCGGTAATTTGCTCCCTCGGGAAATAATGAACATATTTTTACATAGATGGAAAGGTATTCCACGCGGGCGAATCCGCGATTAACACCTATCCTATTTAATTTAAAATATATATTATGTTCGTGAGAAGACATTTGTTTGCATATTTTTAATGGATACCGTCCTCTCGGTTTGTATAATCGAGTGATTACCGTGTATCCGATTGAGTTGAAATGTCGAAGGAAAAAAGTTCATCGGTTTGGTCAAAACCATTGTAAATTTTATTACTATACAATACCAACATCTATTGATATCATAGAAATGATTTTGTTGTACCCAAACTTTAATATGGATATCTTGCAACGAAGCATTTAAAAAATCCTGAACTAGAATCCACCATTCTGGTAACTATTCAACAAATTATCACCAATTCAATCAAAATCCAAAACTAGTTTAAATAAAATAAAAAAAACCGTTCACCTATTTCCTTCCCTATTGTTCATAACTCGAAACGAAATCCACGATCCTTTTAAAAATATAAACTAAGTGAAATACGCTCAAACTTTAGCAATAGCTATTAGCTTCTAGCGTATAAAGCTTCGAAACGAACTTTTCGGTCGAGCAATTTCATTTCAATCTATTCAACATCGGAGGCGGATTAAAACCGTGTTTCTATTTTTGACGTTTGATAGACGAGCCTTGATATGAGGTTTGGCGAAACCCGTGCAGTGCACAGTTGAGGTGGAATTTTGAATTTGTCAATATGAAAAGCGACCTACGACAAGGACAAAAGAGTTAATATTGCTAATTTGTTTATTGATATATAATAACTATCTATTTGTTTATTGAGTGCCTTGGTGGCGCAGTTGTACTACGGTACGACTGCGATACTGAGGTCTCGGGTTCGATCCCAGGTCGGGCAGAGTGATATTGGATTTTTGTATTCAATATCAGCCCGGAGTCTGGAATTTGTGCCCGATGTGGCGATAGGCTTGCCCTCTATCACATCATGGGACGAAATACGCACGGCGAAAAGTGGGTGCATTAATTGCGCCTCTGCCTATCTCTTCGGGAATAAAAGGCATGAGTGTGTGTGTGTGTGTTTGTAAGAAATCATGAGGAATACCTAAAATAATACATAATTTAGATTAAGTATGTTGTAACAATATATGCTACTGTTTGTTTTCCTTTACTTCATAAAATAAAAAAAAATCATTTGTGTTTTATTTGTATTTGTAGTATAAGGTAACATGGAGTCTCATAGATATCGTTTATGTTACTTCGTATGCACCGACTAAATCTAGGGTTGATACTACCAACTTAAAGAATATTTATTTGCTAGAGGGACCATTGCATCGCTGGTAGTTGGAAGCCTACAGAAGGGCTGACTTTTTGGGATTTGGTGGCGCGGAAGAAATTGAGCGTCATACGAGTACAAAACCGACGACCCGACGTCGACGGCGAATATATCTACGCGTGTAGATATTGGAGATCTACTGACGTAAGTGTTTTCATTTAGAATTATCTCAACAAAGTTGTTATTGAACGTGTGGAACAATCATTTACGTTAGACTTGAAATAGATTATCCGAGGATTATCTTACCACAATGATAGTGTAACAGTTAGCAATTTTTGACACACTTAACTAAATCTAGTAAGTTTCCATTTTCATCCACAACATAATACAATCTCCGCTGATCTGTACGGTAAATGTATTTACTAATAGATTAGAGAAAACGTATAGCGTTAATCTAACAGCATTTTATTACCACTCCACCAAAGAGCCACGAGCCAGTCGTTTTGAAACAATTGTTCGTATTCTCGCTCACTGCCGATTGAACTGGAATATAATTTTAACGATCCCCTGTCGTGTACAGTTGCAAAATTCGCATATTTGGTTAAAAACACAATTACCGCAAAGTAAACCTCTATTATTAGAGAGCAATGTTGCGCGGCTGTCAGGGACAAATGTGTTTGCTACTACGAGTGCGTAACTCGGTTTTGTCATTTTGTACGTGAATTTGTCGCATGACAATATTTTTTGATTACCGCATTTTTAACTGAGTGCATTTTTCGTTTCTAGTGTGAACTTTTCTGCCCATTTTGCTTACTATGTATAGGTATTAATTGTCTTGAAGAATTTCCGACCAAATTATTTCATGATTCCTGTGAGGTTTGTACACTCGTATGAGAATCAAAAAAATATTTTGCGAGTATACAAATGAACTGCCTTATACGAAATTATCAATTTGTTTTTCTCTATCATGCACTATACATTATTTACCTGATTTTGAAAACAGCAACACTTTCTAGCTCGTACTTTTTTGGTAATAACTGCTTTCCGAACTGGTGGTGGAGTTAATATTGACAAAAATGTAAATATTGTATAATTATTTAATTTCCTTTCATAATAAAATGTATGTTATGTTCTATCACTTCTAGAACTTATGCGACTCCGAGGTGGACGGCATTGCAGGTGGTCGGTCTCCTGCACTCGTAGACGCCAAAGGCGTGCTTTGGAGTTCAGGGGCTTCTTAGCCCCTCATTCAGAGAAGGGCCGTAATGTGGCATTGCGCAGGGGCGGCTCCGTGCAGCTATCTTAGTGCAACAAAATACTCCGTGGCCGTCCCATATGCGCTGAAGAAGGCCACCGCGGGTTTTGGTTGGTATGCCGATGTAGGGTATACATTGTGTTAGGGACTCGGTCCAATGCTCGCTAGGATGATGTTATACTTCCGGGTGTCGACATTGGGCCGTAAGATGAGTGAAACCAACATAACCATTCCACTAACCCCTCAGTGGTGGTAGCGATAACGCGTTTTTCCCTGCGAGAAAAAAAAAGAGTTGATTTCAAATATTTTTTTTAGTTTGTGATTTTAGGGTCCATTGATTCAATTTTTCTCCTGCTCATGGCTCTACTTGACAAAAAGCTTCTGCTACGCACGGAATAGTTTCCTATCATTGTTTCTCATTATAAAAATAATTTCAAATGGAATAGCTTCAGTAGTTCCAGTAGTTATCGCCTACAAACAAACTAATAACAATAGTGATAATAATTTCCATTACAAACTTAAACTAATTGTTAGTCTATGTTGATTCAAGTAAATTATAATAACAGAACTCGGGGAAATAGAACAATCACATTCAAATAGATTTATGTTGATGGTTTTACATAATAACTTGAAGCTGTTATAATCAATGATTTTAATATGATTTCTAATTTGGTATATTATTTTAAATTTAAGTGATTATCATGAGTTTTGATGCTTATTAGGGTGAGTTTAATGACAATGGTAGCTTTTTAAAGTATTCAGAATTAGTATGTTTGTTTTTCTCAAATACGACTAAGCAGAAAGGTCACAGGTAATTTTCATATTTCAGGTTATTTTGCAATGTTTTAAATATTGTGGAGTCATAATTTGACTATTAATCTATCATAATATTATCGTAAACGTACGTGAGAGCGACGATAGCCTAGTTGGGAATGGAACGGTCTGCCGAGACATTGTCCGGAGGTTCAAACCCAAGGCACACACCTCTGACTTTTCAAAGTTATGTGTGTATTGTTTATCAATTATCGTTCGCTTTAACGGTGAAGGAAAACATCGTGAGGAAACCTACATACCTGAGAATTCTCTGTAAGAATTTCGAGGGTGTGTGAAGTCTGCCAACCCGCATTAGGCCAGCGTGGTGGACTAAGGCCTGAACCCTCTCAGTAATGGAGGAGGCCCGTGCTCGGCAGTGGGCAATATATAATACAGGGCTGATTGCATTGCATTGCATTGCAATATATAAACTATAGCGAAATTATATCACATTATTTACTAGCATTTTCAAAAATCTGTTAAAATCTATGCTCAATATTTTTGCTATTCGTGAAAAACATGATTGTAATACTTTAGTTAGAGGATAATAGTATAGTAGGCCTGCGGAAATACGACCACTGACTAAACAGAGGCCCCTTATAATCCGACGAGCCTTTGACAGACATCTTCGTCAATGCACAATTATTTAGAACATATACCTATTGCCTTTACAAGAACATATACTTATTGAGTGCCTCGGTGGCGTAGTGGTATTATCGTACGACTGCAATGCTGAGGTCTTGGGTTCGCTCCCCGAGTCGGGCAAAGTGATATTGAGTTTTTCTATTCAGTATCAGCTCGGAGTCTGGAATTTGTGCTCGATATGGCGATAGGCTCGCCCGCTATCACATCATGGAACGGAATAATGGCGAAAAGTGGGTGCACTAGTTGCGCCTCTGCCTACCCCTTCTGGGATAAAAGGCGTAAGTGTATATGTGTGTATATACCTAACGTATTACTTTTTATAAGTACGTAATTTGTCGGATTATAAAGAACTCCTTTTTTAAAAAGTTTCGGTCTACAGGGGGTCGGTGGCAATACACTTTAGTCCGATAAATTCGACGATCCGTCACCGTCTTGCAAAACGTTTTTCGGATTACTACGAGTCTACTGTATATTGATTTATACGTTTACCGACACATCTCTGTGGCATATCTTCGCCAGTATAATAGCAGGGAGCTAACGTTTGCAGTTTGCACCACGGCATAAATTGTATCACAATTCTTCAATTTTCTCAGATGAATGCATTCAAGTAATTCAAATTCAAATAATTTATTCAGTAATTAGGCTCCTAAGGGCACTTTTAAACGTCATTTTTAACAATGTTTTTTTATGAACTAAAAGATTCTACCAGTGCAGAACAATTATACGGATTTACTCTTCATATATCATTACAGGTGAATAGTAACCGAATGAATTATTTATGACGTTCATTTTTCCATGTCTTTTCGCACAAATGTAAATGCGCAGTGCAGATGATTAACGTGGAGAGAATCCCACCCTGATGTGTACTTATTTGCGATGTTTTTTCTAGGCGTGTCCTCCTTTTGGTAGTTTAGTGTGATATGGATATATATTACAGTAATAATCTTTGAAGTAATTTATCTTTTACTGTAACTAAAATTTTAAGGGATACGTATCTTTCATAACCAATGTGATACAATTGAGTACTTTCCGGTGTTAGTTTCGTACCTTATTTTACATGTAACAGAAAATAGATTTTATTCCAGTATCAATATTGATAAAAAAAATAAAGCTGCTATTCATATTTGGTTATTTTTGTGAGCAAAGGTTCTTTTTTATGCAGTGTTATGATTGGCGGCGACTCCTTCAACCAAATTACAAATCTTTATAACCTATTTATTATCAAGTGGATTTAAAAAAAATCTGTTTTCGCAAAATTTTGCACGACTTACATTTTTGATAAATGTATAAAAAATAGTTACGTACAGTCAGCCTCAAAAGTATCTGAACAAGTTCAAAATTTCAAATCGCCTTTACACGTTCAGTTAGAACATTATTTTTTCTTTGTGTTTAATTCCTTTAATTTCATTTTTGTGAACAGAAAATGAAAATTGGTAAGAACACAAAAGTGTAGAGGCAATTTGAAGTTTTGAATTTGTTCAGCTATTTATGTGGCTGACTGTACCCAATTGTAACTAGATTATACCGTCTTATCAAAATGCGTATAGTTTAACTAGTAGTGCTCGCGGCTCCGCCCGCGTGAAAAAGTTTTTCCGGGATAAAAATATTTTCCCGGGATAAAAAGTAGCCTATAGCACTCAGGAGTAAAATAGGTTCCTATTAGTGAAAGAATTTGGTTCAGTAGTTCCTGAGATTAGCGCGTTCAAACAAACAAATAAACAAACTCTTCAGCTTTATAATATTAGTATAGATTTCCTACTTAAGTAAGTTCTTTGTTTGTTCGACAAACATAATTGTCACAACATATTTGCTTTCAGTACAATCGCAAAGGTAAATACTGCATAATTGGCGGCAGCGGGACCAACTGCGTCGAGGTTATCAATCTCCATAACAGGTACATATCATGCTCTTACCCGGCGCCGGGCACAGTCCTAGCTGTTACTAGCCACCAACATCGCATAGCATTCGGTGGGACAGCACCTACCTTCACAATTGTATCCTTCTTTGACCCAAAACATGAGAAGGAAAAATACGAAAAAGAAGTAGAGCTAGAATTTGATTACACGAAACCCGAAGTAACGCTTTATGAAGACGAATACAGTGGCTTTGGGTACTCAACAGAACATGTCGGTGAAATAGAAGCATCAACCAAGACGTCAAAATAAATCTGACTGTAATGTTTCAGCGTTAATAAACTCTATTTATGATAATGTAATTGCTGTTTTAATGAGTTGAACTCATTAATGTTTGAAACAAAACAAAGGTACTATAATGTATAACGACAAAATGTAAATTATTATGTTCTCTGGAATTACATCGTCACGCAAACGGCCCATCAGTGAAAACAGTAATCCGTTTCAATTTTACTGTAGAGACGTCACGGCTCATTTCACATCGACGCCCACGCCGGTTAGGCACATCGTTTCATTGCAATAGTAATTTGCAAAGCTTGTTTCAACCGAATTGGACCTCAACTGCAATAACAATAAAAGCCGTACAAATAAACGTGTCGAAATTTAACAACGGTCAAATTGAAATCCAGAAAAACAATTGCACAAGTTTTCGAAACGAGAACGGAAAAAATTCACCCGGGCAACATTGAAAAATTAGAGTCGGCATTGCGAATTCAGCCGAGACTACAATGGCGAACAAGTTGCAATAGAATTTAAATAAAGAAGCGTTCCCTAACAGCGCGAACTCGTGTGCGGGGCGTTGGTGAACTTTCAACTTTTACCCGCTTATGTAGCGCGAGTATCTGCCACCTCGCGGCCCCGCGCCCCGCGCTACCCCCGCGCCCACACTGCCGCGCCACTCCGGGGGCGGCGGGAAGGTTCCCCGTTCCGTACTTGGACCGAATATTTACAGCGCAACCTAAATATAGCGTGCCGCTGCTCAGCTGGCACGGTCGGTGGAGAGTAGGAGGGTAAACAGACCCCCTGCGCCCGTTCAGTAGCTCCCGCTACGTAAAGGCCATTCGGCCGCCGGCTTCAGAGGTAAGCGGACATCTCGCGCTTGAAGCGAGGTCGTTCCGCGACCATGACCGTTGGAAACGGTTAAGGTAGACGCTCGCGCCACCAATAAACTCGCTTCAAGGCCATCACATAAAGCAAGACATGCCAAAGGCTTCTTTGAGCCGCTTCCTTAATTTGTACCGTATTATTATGGTAATGACTTTTGTAGCTAGTACGTTTATTTGGGTATTTGCTTATAAAATATTTAAACAGCCTCCACGAATACTTGTGGGGAACACGCGTACGTAATTTGCAGGGGCAATTTACGCTTGTGAGACGCTCACAAGTACTGTGGGTGGGCGTACATATTAATATTGAAGGACGTTAAGATAAAAGTAAACATATCGCTTCGACGAGAATGGAATCTGATGGCATAATATAAGGCTTAAGTAGGTTATTCGGAGGAGAGAAGTAAACTCAAACATATACTGAAAATGTAGTTCCTTAAAAGTAGGTAAGTGTAAAAATAATTTTAGTTAGACAACTTGTCATAAATACATTTTAATTGTAAACGTGGAAACGATATTTAATATATTTTTTTCTGTGACGTAAGTCAATTCTCTAAGAAACTTATTAACACGAATAAAAATGAATGAGTAACAATGTTTATAAGCGACAACGTGTATTTATAAACTGATCGAGGTAACGCGAATG
Organism: Lapara coniferarum; assembly: GCA_949316025.1. NCBI lineage: Eukaryota > Metazoa > Arthropoda > Insecta > Lepidoptera > Sphingidae > Lapara > Lapara coniferarum. Next base: position 38,466,001 of record OX438919.1, on the reverse strand, counting down.
CTGTTGCATTTTTAACAGATCCGACATAGCGCGTTAGCTAAGCTCACCAATATAAATTATTCAATTCAATCTGGCGTAAATACTAAACGAGATTAAAGTCTGACAAAACATCTGACGGCTTGTTTGTGAAGTAAATACGTTGTGAAGCCGTTGATTTATTATTTACGCACATTTGTTTTTAATTTACAAACGTTATGAGCTCTTGTTAGTCAAATGCCACGAGTCAAGTGATTAAAATTTTCAAATGTGCTTTTACATCATAAAGTTTGCTTAAATGATTTTGTATTTGAATTACATACTTATTGATTGTAAGGCATATAGTTCTATATCTGTTCTTGATTAAATTACTAAGTCTTTCGTACATAATCTTTTTTTATATTATGTATTTTTTTTTATTGCATAGAATGACGAGACGAGCATGCCGCTCACCTGATGGTAAGCGATACGACCACCATTAAATGGTAGCAACGCCATCCAGCACCTTGAGTTACAAAGTACTGTGTGGCATTCCACTGCGCTCATCATCCTGAGACATAAGATGTTAAGTCTCATTATGTCCAGTAGTTACACTGGCTACAATGTTTTTCAAACAGAAACACAACAGTGCATGCACACTGCTGCTTGGTATAAATAAACATTGCCCACCGCTTAGGTGGTGTTGGTGCGGTGTGCAGTGAAAATTCTGTTAAATTACAGTATGGAGCATAGTACTTTGTAAAACTTCATTTAGTCCAATGTTTGCACACTTTTTAACACTAAAGGAAGCGATGTTAAACCTCTTAGAAACTTAAGTCTTCCTCCTACTAAGATTTTTATGTAACAGTGTTGGTGCTCGGATCATTTTAAGAGCATCTTAGTGTGATAAAATTTATGGTTTAAGTAAACTCAAACTATAGTTTGTGGTGGATTTGCACGCTATTATTTTTCAGTGGGGAAACTAGATTTTATGGAGACAAACTACCCGTAAACCTTTGTTGGTTATTTAGTTTTTTATGAGGTAATGACTAAAGGTGTAAAGTAGGAAGAAAAGGATACCCTTAAGTTTATTAGAATACTTAACTCAGAACTGTGTAAATAATATCAGACTGGCCGGCGTAATTTTGTCGGCTGGCGAAGGATGGTCATCACTCGATGGTTGACAACCTCTCTGGATCCTACTCAAATAACCATCAGGTGCAGTGGTGTACTACCCCAAGCCCTTATAAAGAAACGTGAATTTGAAGGAGAAGAAAGAAAAAAAATATTTCGTTTATATTATCGATGTAATGACTTATCTATTATACCGTGTATAAAAATATAGCCTTAGTAGTAACTTATTTATCTAAACAGTTCGAATTCGATTGTCCGGATACTGAAATTTCGACCCACGACGATAACCTAAAGCCTGCACTAACAATCCTTTTAACATTTCAGTGGTCTGAAACTGCCGATAGTAAGCTATGACATTAACACAGAATTAAAGCAAAATTAATTTACATGAACCTAAAATATGTTCCAGATTGTAACAGGTTGTTATAAAGTATTTATTAAGTTTTTTTAGTATCGAAAGTTGACCGCAAATGGGCAATGGGGACTTCAATAGATCGATCTTTGTTTTCGCGTGTTCGTACAAAGCCATTAGTTATTTCGTATTACTTTTTGTTTACCAAAAGTCTTTCCCGTAATGGGGCCATATATAACAACTTTTTTCTGATTCCGTACTAGCTTTATTAGTATTACAGTTTGTTTTTTGGATTTGGCATGAATTAAATTTGTTATTTTGGTACATGCTAAGTGTGAGATGCTGTATAGTCTGCGGTGAAAGACCTCAATGTTCCTAAGATACACAAACATACCTACTTATAATTACTTTAACTTTTTAGATACAACGTCTGCTTTAAGCATAGCAATTTTTGTACACAATTCGTAAAAAATTTATATATATAAATTTTTGACGCTTGCCGGTTTTAATTCAATAACACAAAAAGCGTAAACAATTATCTGCAGAATATTTATTTACGGCTCCATATTGTTCGACGAATAATAAAGATTTATAACACCGCTAACTCCACTAAATTTCATCAAACACTCACCTTATTGTACTATAAATAGGAAAAATAAATTGTAAACCCACCCTAGAAACGTAATACGTGTTGACGTCATAGCGCGAAACAAATCCAGGTTTGGAATTAAAAAGCGTCGAGCTAACTTTGCGGATTTGAAGATTCGGGCGTAGCGGGGCGTGGGCGGCGTAGCGGGGCGTAGCACGGGCGTCGTAGCTGCATCGATCCGCGGGCCGTGACCTTGACCCGACCGCGTTCCCGGATGTGCCAGCACTCGCCTAGTTGCGCCATTGTCGCTTTATTCAGCTTCTGCTGGCTTTTATTAGCCCGGATTTTATTTCACTTACCTCGTATAAGCTTAACGAAAATGTAGGTGTGTCTAGACGATTTTGTTCTCATAAATACGTATCGGGAATCAAGGTTACAAATTGAGGCTGGTGAGAGTTTGTCTCACCCGTATTTATGTTTTAAAATGATTGGACATTTCTGGAGCGTTTTACGTAGATTGCTTTGTGTAACTGTTGTTACGAATATAAACTTTAATACTAAGTAGATAGTACTATCTATATTGTTTATTTCAACGTTCAGTAAAAACAATTTTTCTGAAACACTCTCGGAATTTCCATGATAATAATTATCCTTAATGGGATATTCTTAAGAAAAATTCGTGTCATATTTTATTTCCAGTCTATTTGAGGGGACGGACGGTTTGATGAATAATTTATGGAGTCGAATATAAATTTTAAATTATAGACGAGTCGTTAGATATAATATTTTTGGTTACTTGTTTTATTCCCATAAAGAATTATCGATCCTACTTAAATGTGTCAGCTGAGTACGCATGAATGCTTGTGATATTAGCAATTCGACCTAGGTTTTGTTCCCACCTAGAGTAACCGTAGTGTATAGTGTACATAGAGCGTATTATAGTGTACATTTCTACAAACAACAGGTCTAGGAAGTCGCTAGTAAAGTGCCAAGCACTACGACTTTACATGAATAGAAGATCGCTCGTAACTCGAAACAATTTCAACCACAAACTCTAAGGATAAAGTTGGTGGTACAGCGCATTGCGTTCCTCGACCATTCTCCATCATGATAATCATCCGTATTCTTGGGATGGATGGGGAATGGGATGGGTGTTTGTGTAGTGAAATATGTGGTATTATTATTTATTATAAGCGGCGATAGCCTAATTGGGAGTGAAACGAACTGCCGAAACGAATTTCCGCTGGTTAAAAACCCAAGGGCACGCACCACTGACTTCTAAAATTGTGAATTATCGCTTGCTACCTGAGTAGATTTTTATAAAAAAATCGTAAGTATGTGAAGTGTACCAACCGCACTAGGCCAGCATGATGGACTAAGGTTTAAAACCCTCTCAGTAGTAAAAGAGACCCGTGCTCGGTAGTGGGACAGTATATAATATAGGGCTGATATTATAATAGTACCAACCCAGACTGATTCGAGAGACCAAAGGTATTTAGTTCTTATTTCTTGACGTAGCACAGTTAAACGGTATTTATATAGTTTAAATGGCAACGTAGAGTCGTTAAGCCTATTACTTCGGTCACGCGACGCACTCGTGTGGTCTCGGCTATGAAAGAGTTCGAACGAGCCTCAAAGGACTCTAAATTGGTCGTTTGTATAAATCTATCTCGTTAATATCTTTGCCATATTATATAAAACTTAATAATTGCAATTTTTTTTAATATACGATGTAAATTTCATTGTGGTTTATAAAAAAACGTTTATGAGTAATGGATAAGCTGTGTAAACTGAGACTAAAGTAATTTATTAAGGCATGTCCTGAAATATTTAAGCGTTTTTAAGCTTTTACTTTTTTTATAGGGCTGGTACTAATCAGTCGGTTTGAGGCTTCAAATTTCAAATTACATGTATTTTTGCCTTTTCTTTGTTATAACTGACTGCCTCGGTGGCGTAGTTGTATTACAGTACGACTGCAAAGCTGAGGTCTCGGGTTCGATCCCCGGGTCGGGCAAAGTGACATTGAGTTTTTCTATTCAGTATCAGCTCGAAGTCTGGAATTTGTGCCCGATATGGCGATAGGCTCGCCCCCTATCATATCATGGGACGGAATAACGGCGAAAAGTGGGTGCACTAGTTGCGCCTCTGCCTATCCCTTCGGGGATAACAGGCGTGAGTGTATATGTATGTAAATGAAATATCTATAGTTTACCTTATCTATGTACAGTCAGTAAATTAATGGCTCAATAAATTCAAAATTTCAATTCGCCTCTACGCATTAAGTTTTATTGAAATGATTTTTTTCTTTGTGTGAAGTAAAGTTATTCCTTTTTATTTTACTTTCTTGAAGAGAAAACTAAAATTGATAAGAACACAAACGGGTAGAGGCGATTTGTAATTTTGAATTTGTTCAGTTACTTATGTGGGTGACTGTACCAATAACACACATTTCTATTCCGACTGGCATGACCCATTACAAGGCACTGCTCCACTAACACCTGTTTTCAGTCACGCACAACGAAATACAACCATAACATCCCCATTATACGTCTCAGTGGCCGTGTTTGTTACAATCAACGGCACCGCGTGGACTCGTCTAAACAAAATTATGTAAATAGATGCAATCTGGTCGCTGGATTCTGCTGCCGGGCATACCAATGTATGCTAATCACAAGATTCGAGCATGATTTAAGTGAGAAACTGCAGCGTTTAGGCCGGGAATGATTTTTTGTTTGTGAATTGTTTTTTTTGTGTATGAAGTGTATAGAGAAGTAGGAGTAGAGTTTTAGAATAAGGATGGCTTATAAGGATTGTAAGAAACTGGAGCAGACCTTTGATGAGGTGGACCGACGACCTGTTCCACGTGGCGTGAAGAAGTTGGATGAGGTCTGCCCAAGACATAACAACTTAGCATGCATTACAAGAGGCCTACACTCAGCATTGGGTGGATATAGGCAGAATAAGAAGAAGTAAGGATTGTATGAGTTAACATATTTTTTGCATCTATAGATATTGACCGCTGTTGTCACCATCATCACTACATTACTCGTGATAAAATAGTATATCATTTTAAGATCAGCTAGACGAAGTCCACTGCTTACCATAGGCCTCTCCTAAAGATTTCCAGACGAACTTGTCAAAAGAAGCCTACATCCAACGTGGGCATGTGACCTTTACCAAGTCAAGATCACCCAGTGCAAATCCAATAAAGCGGAATTTCATAATCTTCCTTTCTTTCGATAGAAACATTATTTAGCAGGGATTAAATTTGGACCGCATAATCCTGCAATTAATTACTTTATCGTGTCAGAATAAAAATAGTCACTACCGGAAAAATTTCGCATAATATTGCCACAGCTTATCCGCTTAGCTTTATCACCAGCTTGTCCCCTGCAACAGCTAGTATTAAAATAAGTGTGGCCGCTTGCCAATTTATATCATTTTGAATTCAAAATTACAATATCAAGTGGAAGACCAAGGTTAGCCCACTATCTGGATGCAAACATAATTTTATGTAGAAATGCAGTATTGAGCAAACAATAATTTTGGGAATTAGATACCTACTTTTGGTTTTTACTATATTATATGATTAAATATGTTATGGGCCGAAAAGTGTCTTATATTTATTAAAGCAAACTCTACAGTGAGACTGGCTAGGAACTCGATTCTTACATGATATCACGTGACGAATAAAGTAATGATGATTTTTGATAAATCTATACATTATGTACCTATAGGATACGTACAAAAATCACATACAATACTACAACTACGCACAAAATCAAAACTAATAGGTATATTTTTCGATATTTATTTAAGTAAAGTAAATTGTGCGAAGGCAAACGTATACAAGCACAGTTTTTCCAAGCTCGCTTTACTCTTGTAAACATGTTACACAAATAAACACTAGGCTTGTTACCACTATAATAAGTCAAATATTACATCAAACACTTAGAAGCCTATCCAATACTGTTTTTAGAAGTTATAGCTATACAAACACACGCCAATAAACAGTTATAACCTAAAAAACGGAGTCTAGACGATCAAAAGTGTTAGTTTGTCAACAAATACAACGTTACCTAATTTATGTAAACACTTCGGCTAAATCGATTTCACATAAAGAACTTGCCGATGACGTGAGCTAGGTTTATAATGGTTAGCTTAAATTTCTCCGCCCACAAAACCTTTCAAATTCTGCTTGTGTGCTGCGGATGAAGTGGAAATTTCGTGACGTAAGCATTGTGTAGACTGTCCGTGTTATTTTTTGGTAATAGCTTTGTACTTCAATGTTTACGTACGGTTGGATTTTCTTCTGTAGGACTACAAACTACTTTATGGCCGACTAGACCCCTTGTGCGTGATTTTTTTTATGGCATCGAATGACGAGACGAGCATGCCCTTCGCCTGATGGTAAGCGATACGACCACCCATAAACAGTTAAAACACCATGCAGCACCTTGAGCTACAAAGTACTGTGTGGCATTCCACTGAGCTCGTCATCCTGAGACATAAGATTTTAAGTCTCATTATGTCCTGTAGTTACACTGGCTATAATGTCTTTCAAACCTAAACACAACAGTGCATGCACACTGCTGCTTGGCGGAAGAAATAGACATTGCGGTGGTACCCACCCAGATGGCCTATTACATATGAGTGTCCTACCACCAGCGATTATTACATAAATGATGGCGGCTTATAGACTAGCATTTAAGCTAAAAAAACTAATTGTGCTGCTTGGTGAACCTTAACCACTTTACTCCTAAAAAGGCGCTGATTTTCAACACATTTTACAAACATGTACACCTCTGTTTATCTACGGTCACAAGTTTTGTCATAAATAATTTATCAGTAAATGAAAATCTCCATTGATTATGCTGCGTGAAAAGATTTTTTTTAAGACAGAACAAGAATCTAATAAACTAGTGATATCGTAAAGTCTCCACTCGTTGAGGTGTAGTGGGCGTCGAGTTAACTTTGACACGAGTGGCCGCGAGTTCAATTCCCGCACTTTGACAAATTGGTGATGGGTAAATATTTGTTTCAGCTCTACTTGTGGAAGGATCCAATATTCCAACCTGGTGCTGACACCATCGACAAAGCTTATATTTCGATGTAGGGTATGACCCGATTGCTTGAAATTCGCGTATAAACTTAAAAAAAAAACTACATTTTCAATAACACTTGATCTCCATTATACATTTCGAGAAGTTTATAAGATTTAGGAATCTTTCTACGTATAAACGACATTTTCCTATCTAGATGTTATACATATTTTGTTTTCGACGTTATCAACAACTTTACACATAAAAAACAATCAAGGTCGTCTGGATTTCAAACGTTTACTCTTTGGTGCGAAATATTGTTGCTTCAAGCTTAGACAAAGTTAAAAAGTACATTTTAACAAGTTTACAGTATTAAAATGAAACATATTTGAGATGGCTTTATAAATCATAAAAGTTTTTCAAGTGCACTTTAAGAGGTCATTTTGCACGGCTATTTAGCTTATTATCTAGACGAATGCATGCAAAATGCTATTTGTGGTTGCCAGATTACTGTTTGTCAGTGTCGTGAGAGTTAATAGTTGAAAATATGTGTTTAAATTTTAGTGTTTAATATGTAAGTTAGCGTAAGTTATTGAGAGAGAGCTTAGTTACTCGATTCGAAAAAATCTAAGTAACCCAAGTTGCCCAGGATTCGAAATCGTGTCCGATATGGTTGCAAACTTGCCGCCATTATATCATGAGACGAATATGAGTTCGATGAAATAGAGTGAACTAGTTGCGCCCCTACTTAATTTTTAAAGGGTAAAGATGTGACCTTGTTAGCTGAAAACCCTAGAGTCCGACCAAATTATGGTTTTGGAGAGTGATGGTAGTCAATGAGGTTATAGTACTTATGTATGAAGCTTTTAATGAAACACAAGCATCTTGTATTGTAATTACTTAAAACTTTTCAATATTCTTAAATCAACAAGAAACCAAACAAACACAGTAAAAATATATCTCTTACCACTCAGTTTTTCCATATCGAAAACACACAAACAAAATACCAGTTACATTTCCTCTAGCATGTCCTCAAACGAATTCGTTGGTATGACCAACAGATGTACTTGATCGCGCTTTCCGATTCAAATTCCTTTGTGAACATTCATAAAAAAATTAAACTGAATACGAAAGGGCCTTGCTATTGTCGCAAACCGCATTTCGCCCCGTGCTGCATTGACCACGGAAATGATCCAACAGTACTCCCCAACTGACCAAGACTTAATGTATTTTAAATGAACTTATCAATTACTAGTAGTGCTCGCGGCTCCGCCCGCGTGAAAAAGTTTTTCCGGGACAAAAATATTTTCCCGGGATAAAAAGTAGCCTATAGCACTCAGGAGTTATGTAGCTTCCTATTAGTGAAAGAATTTTCAAAATCGGTTTAGTAGTTCCTGAGATTAGCGCGTTCAAACAAACAAACAAACAAACTCTTCAGCTTTATAATATTATAGTATAGATTACAAGGATGCTGCATGTGGGTGAAAGAGGCTATTTGTGATTTTTTTGTTAGGTGCTGATGGGATCAAAATAAATGTAGGAGAGGCACACAATAATAAGGTAAATCAAGATTCTAATGTAAAGAACATAAAAGGAATGTGTACATATATGGCAGCGTTTAGTTCATTAAAATAATTACACCTAACCAGAAAACAAGGTAAAAGTACAAAATGTTACTTTTGTACCCGGTCGCCCCTAGTAGAAATAATTGTACAGTAGCTGAACAAATTCAAATCTTCAAAAGGCCATACACGTGTATTTGTATTTGTGTTCTTACCAATTTTTGTTTACTCTTCAGAAAGTAAAATTAAAGGGATTTACTTTACTTTTCTTAAAGAAAAAAAAATATGTTACAATTAACCTTAACGACTGCCTCGGTGGCGTAGTTGTATTACAGTACGACTGCAAAGCTGAGGTCTCGGGTTCGATCCCCGGGTCGGGCAAAGTGATATTGAGTTTTTCTATTCAGTATCAGCTCAGAGTCTGGAATTTGTGCCCGATATGGCGATAGGCTCGCCCCCTATCACATCATGGGACGGAATAATGGCGAAAAGTGGGTGCACTAGTTGCGCCTCTGCCTACCCCTTCGGGGATAACAGGCGTGAGTGTATATGTATATGTAACCTTAAGGCGTAAATGCGATTTGAAATTTTGAGCTTATTGAGCTACTTATGTAGTTGACTGTACATACATTAACGAGTTTTTATGAAGCCGCAAGAAAAAAAAAATATTCGTTACGGCAATGTTCAAAACGTAAAATCACGACTCATTAATCATATCAAAAGGCTGCAAATGATCTCAATCTTACATAACCTTCAATGAAGGTCAAAGACACGCTGAAAAACAAAGAGGCTTAGTGTGACAACACCCAATTTATTTCGGGATGCTTTAAGCTGGCAGCACCGACCCCTTTTCCAGGTATTGAGCACTCCCTTTTTCAATTTGCTAAACAAGTTATATTTGCCAGCCCGTGGGTACGCTGAGTAAATCCTGCTCTCATTCTGAGCACGCGCCGACAACTTTAAATCCTATTGTTCATTAACAGAATTATTTGTATACGCATTACATTGGGTAGAGTGTTTATTAAACTATATTATCTATACTTATATTATAAAGCTGAAGAGTTTGTTTGTTTGAACGCGCTAATCTCAGGAACTACTGGTTCGAATTGAAAAATTCTTTTTGTGTTGAATAGACCATTTATCGAGGAAGGCTTTTTAGGCTATATAACATCACGATGCAACTATTGGGAGCGAAGAAATAATGGAAAATGTAAAAAAAAAACGGGGAAAATTATTCATCCTTGAGGGCTTCCATTGCGTGCGCTGCGAAAACGGTTCAAGATACCAAAAATATATGTATGAAAGAATTATTCCTCTTGAAATGATCTAAAAAAATGTGTGCGGCAGTATATGTCTATCTTTTAAGATTAACTCACTAGAACCGTTTTTATGGTCGTCAAATTTGGTCAAAATTAATGCATTATTGTTGAGAGTTCTATCAACGTCATAATATTAATCTTTATCTAAATAAATGTGATGGGTAGAGTGATTCAACGGGAAGGTTTTTATGTACTTTTAGCCAGGAAAAACTTATTAACGTGGGCGAAGCCGTAGGCAAAAGCTAGTAATAAATATAAGGATCTTTGATTTTCATAAACTTTTATGCGAGCTATTATAGTTTGTTAACAAAGGGTTTGATTTTTGAAAAGGAAGAACTATTTTTGTAAGCCGCCAAAAGAACTTAATATGGTTTGCTTGAATTATTGCATAAATGTTTTATTCCAGGTTTTATTCATCGATTACAATTTTTTTTGTACAAATCTTTTCTTAAAAAAGTGTTACTTGTTCGTCGGCTGGCCTCTGCTTTGTTATCATTAAATGCCATCCACCCAGAATTACCAAGGCCTTGCAGCACAGCCTTGGAAATCCAAATACGTGTCTTTCGGCTAAACTATTTAATTTGTTGATAGAAAAATTCGAACTTAAAAATAAACCAAAATTCTCACGCAAAACAATTCTGCATGCTTTAAATTTCACATACCTACGTCATGTCGAGCGTGCGCGGAATTCATGGCGTGTGCATAACGAGAATTAAGCGTAAAAAATGTTAAATTATGTTATGGATAGCGAGCTTAGCTAAGATCTGTAATGCTTAAGAAACAATTTCGTTTAGTCTAAGACACTATGTACAGCAATGTTTGCAAACACGAGACACACTATCTCCGTGCCATCGTAAACCAGGACGCGCTTATATTTTCATTGATTCATCTGTTTCTGGTTTTACACACACATGCACACACACGCATTTTATCCCCGAAGGGGTAGGCAGACGCAACGAGTGCACCCACTTTTCGCCGCACGTATTTCGTCCCATGATGTGATAGGGATAGCCTATCGCCATATTAGGCATAAATTTCTGTTTCTGTTTTTTTTTTCCTATATAATGTTATTTGGGTTGACTTATGGACTAGTTTCAAGGTATAAAATCAAACTGTATACTGTTTAAATTGAACTACGTGCCGCTAAAACTTTTCCGCGAAATAACGGACATGTTGACAAATTTAGTGTACCTACATCAAGGCTTCTGCCGAGAGACGTTTGGGCCCGGGCCAAGTGCGTTTATTTAGTGGAACAGTTCGTGTGTGTAATATACATCTCCGGTCTATGTTTACATGATAATTTGCCCAATTTTACCCCTTCAAAAATATTCGCAACCTACTACCATCGCCCTGTTTTATGTATCCAACTTGAATGAAGTCTCTAGGTGCCCGCCGAAGTACCTAAAAACTGGCTTTAGATGCTTTACATTTTTCCATTATATTTTACACCAGAATAAATAACTGTCTACGAATAATACATTTCAGACTAAACAGCCGTCTATAATTTTGCCTACGTTTTTACGTAAAAGAGATTTAAGGCAGCTCCACTTGGGATTTCATTAAAAAAATCTAGGTCTAAGGATTGTAGTGAAACTGAAAACCCGAAAGTGATCGTTTCTCCTATTTGTGTTTATCCATTTGGGACTTGTTACGAAAGAGCGATTTATTTTTGTTGCTATGGAAAATGAAATGGAATACCTTTGTAGTGCTGCTTTGTGTTGATCTTTTGTTGCCAAACATAATGGTATCATCATCATAGCTGTCTCTCCGACTGCATTCTCGTATTCATAGAATAAATGTATTCTATAAAGTGTTTCTACAAAATATAATCTACAAAGAATAATATACAAAGAATAAGAGTAGGAGGTAATTTCAATTGATTCTTCATCGGTCGCGGTACCGCCGTCGCAATTATATTTCCCTCTGAATCGCGGCCGCGAACTCCCAATCGATTTGCCTATACAGACATATTTGGAGCATCGCCAAGTGTTATTGCATCGGATCCGGGGTGGAATCGTTTGCCATGCTGATTGCAAACACGTTATGAAAACTATGTACGGAAGTACCATAAACATTAGTTTGCTTTCCAGGCATTTGTTTGTGGTATAGTGATTACTTATAAAAGCTTACGCGTGTATCTTAGACGGTATAGGTAGAAAAACGAATAGTGTATCCCGGTTTGGATAATTTCTATGCTGTTACGTTGCAGGAACACGCTGGATGCAGGCTGCTATTGATAGGTCCGTCTCCGAATCTTTAGGGGAGTTTTATGTTCAACAGAATTTAGCTGATGATCATCATCATCATCATCCACATGACGTCCACTGCTGAATATAGGCCTGCCCCAAAGATTCCAGATGGACCTGTGAAAAGCGGTCTGCATCCAAGTGCATTCCTGCGGCCTCTACCAAGTCATCGGTCCACCTTAATGATGATGATGATGTTACAAAATCTCCATCACCACATCAAGTAAAATACTTATATACTTAAATATATAGAAAAAAAGAAATCCTCCTAGCCAGTTTCGGCCACGGCGGCTAATCCTAATGGAGATCATCCAGGTACACAGGAGATATTATAGTGCACAAGTGTGTGCGCAATACACAGGTGCACTCGCTATTCCTTCACTCTCATAGTCCGGTGAGACGGCAATCCGACATGACCGGAGAGTGATCGGGCGCAGGACCAACTGCTTTACGTGCTTTCCGAGGCACGGGGGTATCCCACCGCCAACTTCCTGACTCCGAGCTGCGACTGAATATTTTTTTTAAGATGGATAAACCCAACCACAAAGTTTTTTGGCTCGACTCGGGATTCGAGCCCAGGACCTCAGCGCGCAAATTGTACTCGTAACGCGTACGCAATACAACTACGCCACCGAGGCAGTAAATATATATATGCACTAGCTTTTGCCCGCGGCTCCGCCCGCATTAAAAAGTTTTTCCGGGATAAAAGTCCCGGTTTATATTTTCCCGGGATAAAAAGTAGCCTATGTGTTAATCCAGGACATGATCTACCCGTGTGTCAAATTTCATCGAAATCCGTTCAGTAGTTTTTGCGTGAAAGAGGAACAAACATCCTTACATCCATACATCCAAACATCCAAACATCCATACATTCTTACAAACTTTCGCCTTTATAATATTAGTAGGATATAGTAAAGACGAGTATCTTTTTCTCATTATAATCTGTAGTTTGAACTACCATGACCAATTGAACAACCGAAATAATGCGAAGACATTCAAACAATTACTTACGCTGTCATAGCATCAATATTGTTAATCATAAAAAACATTTGTCATAAAAAGAGGAATGAGTTTTCGGCGATAATAACTTTGATATTCGGCCATAACCCGGGCCGGGTACGAGTGCTTGATTAAATTCTGTGTTAGCAATTTTTAAGATTAATCCAGATTTCGCGTTTATTAAGAGCTCTTAAAGAATAGAACTTACAACAATAGGGCCTGAAGTGCGGCTTCAAATTGACATCATTCATCAGTCTGTTAAGACTTTATAACGCTTCTTAGTATCATTATAATTATAGATATTTATGCAATTATGAGATTAATGTGTTTGCTTTAAAGTTCAGTTTTGGTTAAATTTGTCGTGGTATATTGTATGAGCCCCAATGCGCTACTGAATGTGCTAAATGAGATTTGACAGAGCTAACGCACTACGGATGCCGTGGCTGTTGCAGAATTTCATTCGATGGTATATCGTTTAGTTACGTGTGGATATCTACATACCGGGAGGAAGGGAAACGCTCTCGGAAACGAATACAGGTGATAGTATTGGTGATTCCTGACGTGATGGCACTAAAAAAATCGCGATCGCATTGTTACAGTTTTAGTAGGATTTTCTCAAATTTCTGTACAGCTTCACGTATGGATAGATAAATCAAACTATTATTCTGAAAAACATAGTAAAAAAGGTCAATATTCCAAAAAAATCGTAATGAAACACGTACATCAGCTGACGGGTTAACGACCGCGTGGCCGGCGCAGCGCGGCGGCCGCCGCCTTGACGGCGTTTGCTTTGTAGTTTGTACCCTACCAGTTTTTTGTACGCTTTACATTGCGCGCGCATAAATGACGGAAATACTAAAATCGTAAGTATTATCGCTTAGTTTTGCAAATGAATATAGTTTTTCGTTAATGTTATGGTTCTTCTCTCTTACCGTTCCGGTATAGAGAGCGTTTCCCTTCGACCCGGTATACAGCACTATATACTTTAAAGGTTCGTTGCACATTCTGCTGTTGAAAGCTTGGTGGTGGACTATTGTAAATTGTGGCTGATACTGAAATAAAACTATTTAACCGATAATATTGAGTTTTTTTCTTTATATTTTCATCCGAGGTTTCAAAGACTTTGCTGCCTTCGTGGTCACGGGGCGGAATGAGATGTTGGTAGTAAAAAAGGTTTATTTAAATGTCTAAGATTCGCGTACGCTTAAGAAATCATTGTAGCTAACTTTTTAGTGGAAGTAGGAGTATAAGCAGAAATATTAGTGTGATCGAATCTCCACAAAATGTTATGTAGAGATATTTTTTTATTTTTGACATAGCTTAATCAAGTTACTGGTACCTATGTGTGACCTAACATTTTTAGTGATAGGGAATTAGTGTGTACTTTGTTCCGTAGCTCGAATAATTTTTAGAAAAAATATTCTGTTACACTCGAGAGTTTCATTTCTCAATAGGTTCGACGATAGCTGAGTCATAATAACGAACAAAATTGGGTGCTAAAAGTCTGTTTTACAATTCTAAACCATAAAGCTAATTTATATTGAAACTAAGTGCTCTCATTAATATTCATTACGACCAATACAAATATATTATATACATTTACATGAAATAAGGGAACAGGGTATTTTAATTTGTATCTTACGGCTAAAATGGTGCGAAGGTCGAAAGTTTGATTTTCCACTCTAGAGCCCGTGACTGCCGCTACTCAAATATTCAAAGGATATAATCGGTACAGTATAACATTGCTGAGAAATCTACATACAATTTATAAGAATTGCGAAGGTTTATGACGTCTACGAAACTTACTAAGCCGCATATGGCTGATATTATTCGTACACATGTCTCGAGTCTAAATCATCATTTATCTACAAAGAAGAACTGTGGTGAACAGATATTAAATAAAAGATTTTATAATAAGTACTTATATTTGGCAATTTCAGAAACTTAGAATAGAATAAAAAATTAAACCAGTATTATATCAACGTCATTGCTAGTTTAAAGCTCTAAGGGCGTATTTCACAGATTTCAAGTAAAATTTATTTGATTAACGTATCGTAGGTAGTGCTCATTTTATTGCCGTTAATTTGGGAGCATAGATTAGAGTGTGACTTTTGGTTTTTAGTCGGCTTATATATTAATGTGTCGAGTAGTGTTATCAGCGAGCTTTAAGTAATACTCGAAACTATTCATAACAAGACCACTCCAGAGGTAAGTATGTCTCGCGTTCTATTGTTTAAATTTTCCAATACATTCATAACTTTCTAAGAATGTCTATGAGATTATTAATTTATAAACCAAATTTAAATTTACAAGAAATTCTATTATAGTCATTTAACTGTAATATCTTATGCTTCTTTGCACTAGACTTGTAGTGGTTTTAAGGCCACATGGATATTTAGATTTAGACTACGTTTTAAGGGTTACGAACCTTGAAAGGCAAAAGGAATCCGTGTAGGATCTCTTTGTTGTCCGTCTGTCTGTGTGTCAATACCTACCCTTTTTTCAGGAACGCGTAGAAGTTTATATGAAGTACTCGAAATTTTGAAATTTATATCAAGTACTCGAGTCTACGGTCTCTTTCAGCTATGAAAACTTGTACCTAAGCAATGTGATCCAAAGGTTTTATGTCGCATTGTGATTTCTCAAGGAAATCAAAGCCTACATGGGCTACAGGGTACTCCCCGTTGACCTAGAAACATGCAATTTAGCAAAAAGCAAGGTCTTACATGTCAAGGAAAAAATCTGAAAACTGTAAATATGTACTTTAGTAACAAAAAAAAGCGAATTGACTACTACAAACTTATGATTTGTGCTTGGTGGACCCATAATAAATTACAAAAATTTGCATTTGGCGGACCTCCACAATAAATTACTAAAATAAATAAAGAGCGTATTCTCACCTAAAAGGCCGGCAACGCATCTCTATGCCCACTGATATAGCAGATGTTCATGGGCGGCGGTGATCACTTACCATCATGTGGACCCTAGGTTTGTCTGCCCCCTATAATCCTACTATCCTACTAATTTTATAAAGGCGAAAGTTTGTAAGAATGTCTGGATGTATGGATGTTTGTTCCTCTTTCAAAAACTACTAAACAGATTTCGATGAAATTTAGCACACGGGTAGATCATGTCCTGGATTAACACATAGGCTACTTCTTATCCCGGGAAAATATAAACCGGGACTTTTATCCCGGAAAAACTTATTAACGCGGGCGGAGCCGCGGGCAAAAGCTATAAACAATAAGACAACGCTATCAACACTATATGTAACAAATTAAAATGTGACACAGTATTTTCAGTCACATTTAAATTGGATCTAACTAAAACAAGAATAGAAACTGTATGTTTCAAAAACTTACACGTTGATTTACTAATCCGTGCTCAAGTAGCGCGGTTGCAATGGGAAAAGCCTCTGCTTCCATTGAAGAGGTTCATTTTGGTAGATAAATAATAATAAAAAAAATGACTGACGGTGGATCTCTCGTATGCAAGGGTCCGCCTGGATAGGTACCACCGCAATGTCTATTTCTACCGCCAACCAGCAGTGCGCATGAACTTTTGTGTTCCAGTTTGAAGGTTTGTAATTAAACTGCATGGTGTTGCAACTGTTTTTGAGTGGTCGTATCGTTTACTAACAGGCGAGTGGCACATAGCACCGGTATCGTCAATAGTAGAAATAAAAAAAAAAAAAATTAAAATTTTAGATGATTCTTTCACGAATTATATAGCATGTGATAAATCTTTGTCTATGCATAAAATTGATATTATGACATAGCTTGTTATTACTCACAGTTTAATAAAACTTACTACGATCATATGCTATTATTTAAAAACACATGATTAATGGCAAAAAATAAATAAACAAAAAAGGCAGTGATTGTAAATAGTGTACCCAGAGCAAAAGGTTTTAATCATCAAGCAGATTCCCTGATAGATATGAAGAGTACTGGAGGAATTGTGTCTAAAACAACTTCGAGAAGGTTGGAGCGAGAAACGTCAGAAGTCAAAATATTTTAAATCTTTAACACAATATAATTTAGTAGTATCGTAATTAGTACCGTAATAGATAAAATTTCTAGTAATTTGTTACAAAAGTCGGTGCCAGTTACTTGTCAAACGAAGGTAAAATGCTTAGTAAAATGGGTCTAGCAACCTTCGAACTTTTGTGTTTGAGCGCGCTCATTTATAATATTTTTACATTTATCACTGATAAAATATTATTGTTTATACCTAAACAAGTCACCTATTATAGAAGTTGCTTTTTGTTAGTAAGACAATTGACAAAATGTACTGGAGTTACAAGAAATTTGGTGCGCAGAATATGTCACTCAATAATCTCTGCCTACTCCTATGGAATAAGGGCGTAAATGTGTATGTATAACGTCTGTAAAGACTGTCTTGATTGTTTTTACTAATAAATTACTTGAAAGCACATAATGATTGCTGTAAAATAAGAATTAAAGAGAGACCATTTATAACTCCACAACGGGAATATTTTAGAGCTGAGCCTAGGGTTACTTTTGCATTTTTCTGACTTAAGTCAGAAGAATGATGACAAGATTTAAATCTTACTCTTACTTCTTACTAATAGCATAAATGAGAAAGTTTTTGAAAATGTGTGTTTGTTAGAAGTAAACGTAGAAACAGCTAAACGGATTTGGGTGAAATTTGACACATGGGTAGACCATGTCCTGGATTAACATATTTAAAGCTACTTTTTATCCCGGTAATTTGCTGCGATGTAAAATAATGGACATTGTTCATGTGAATTTTTACATAGATGGTGCTGGCGTTTTAGGGACTTTTGGAGCGGGAAAGACTATCCACGCGGGCGAAGTCGGGAGTAACACATAGTATTTGATAAATTCAAGCTATATCCACTTCATTAAACTAAAGGACAATTATAAATATGTAGAAGAATATTTTTTTTTATTCGGGCACGGCAAAGTGACTGCACCTCACCTGATGATAAGTGCGATGCCGTCCAGATAGAGTATCGAATGTCAGGAAATGGTTATCTCATGTCATTCGACATAATCATGCCGGCCTACTGAGCTGCTTTTTCACGCTATGGCGAAAGGTTGTATGATTATCTATCGCTGTCTCCAAATTCCAATATTTAGAACAAATCAGACTACTAGTCAGCTGTTTCAAGGTTTCAATAAAGCAACCGATACAAAAGGGATATCAGGGTGTGATCGCGAGTGTTATTGGCATCCAGCCATAATCCGGAACTTGGATGAAGTCGTTATACGATATAAAGGATAACTACGTGGTCATTTACTTGAGCTCTGAATGTGCAGTTACATTTGAAGTGAAAATATTTGCTGTATGTAGGTTTGTAGCCAACGAAAGAAAGTATCAAACACTCTTTTAGTATTAAAAAAAAAATCGGACATATTAGAGTTATTTCTAATTTCCTTTTAATAAAACAAAAACAAACAACAAACAATAAAGACATGTCTAAAACATTTTAATTTAACCAAGATATTACCTTGAACTTTGTATTACACCGACGCCTTCTTAATTGTACAAATAAAACAATTAACCATTCCGAATGTTTCTTAAAGCACCACGTAAGCGATATTCATAATTTTCGTGTTATTTGAAACCTTTCAACAAAAAGCTTTAACATTTACAATGGTTAAATTTTGAAACAAACGTTAATAAATTTCCGCGTGACGTTACATTTCGTGCGAGTCAATTTAAATCTCTAAATGGAGTCATTACACAAAAGATATTATATTAATTAATAACAAAGCCCTAAACCAACATTTACCTAAGTGACCGAGCGTATAACGAATCTGCGTGTGTTTATAATTATGCATTACAGAGAAGACCTGTGTTTGTTTCTGGCATAATTTTTTTACCTGAACTTTAGATTTATAACTTGCTTAATATATTTTTCTGACCTGGCAGAATTTCTACATTGTACTGGTGGTAGGTCTCTCATATGTAAGAGTCCATCTGGGTGGGTACCACCGCAATTTATATTTTTACTAAGCAGCGGTGTGCATGCACTGTTGTGTTTCGGCTTGAAGGATACTGTAGCCAGTGTAACTACAGGACATAATGGGACTTAACATCTTATGTCCCAAGATGTCGAGCGCAGTGGAATGCCACTCAGTACTTTGTAACTCAAGGTGCTGGATGGTGTTTCTACTGTTTATGGGTGGCCGTATCGCTTACCATCAGGCGAACGGCTTGTTCGTCTCGTCATTCAATGCCATATTAAAAAAAACGAACTTGTTCATTAAAATACTGCAGATGATGTATAACAACATCGAACGAGAGACTGTGTTCCCTGCAGTTTCTAATATTGTTTTAATAGGTGTATAGTGTATACTAGCTCAGCCCGAAGCACGATTAGCCTTAAGATCACAATTATTTCTACATGTAAATGGTAGTAGTTACTGCCTCGGTGGCGTAGTTGTATTACGACTGTAATACTGAGGTTTGGTCCCCGGGTCGGGCAAGGTGGAATTGTATTTTTCTATTCAGTATCGGCCCGGAGCCTGGAATTTGTGCCCGATATAGCGATAGGCTCGCACCCTATCACATTATAGGACGGAATACGCACGGTGAACAGTGGGCGCACTAGTTGTGCCTCTGCCTACCTCTTCAGGGATAAAAGGCGTGCGTTCGGGGACAAAACCCGAGACCTCAGCATTGCTATCGTAATACAACTACGCCACCGAGGCAGTCAGTTTACGCATCACACTACGCCGAAAATATAACCCTTATTTAAATAAATTACTAATGATTTTAAAAGCTTCCAAGAGCTGTTATTATGCCAACATGAGTATTAAACACCACAGGAAACACGTTGCGTTGCAAACGTTGAATGCATTCTACACTGCTAAGTTGATTATTTTATCCAAAACAATTGTACTAGCAGACTTCCTTTTTTACTTAATTAAAACTTTAACTTCAGCAACAGTGCTACATGTGCATGTGAAACCGTTTCCTGTTTCGCTACGTCATTGCAAGAATAAGGCCGTATGTTTGGCGTTGTGCCAAAGATTTACTCCGTACACAACATTGTGAGGCCCATTGTTGTTGAGGCGACGGTTTTCCACAACTTATTTTTTTAAGTTAATTTGACAAAACAGATGGTTGGTATGCGGTAAAGTTATGACATTTGCTTTTTATTTTACTCTATCAAAAACAAATGCATCCTTAAGTCCTATTAGATATTTTGAAAATTATTTTTTCTGGATGAAATAATTAATATACAATATTTCAACCTAAAAAGTCATAGAATCCATTTCAGATTCCTATGTACTTATACAGTGTGCTTCACAAAGAAGTTCCTAATATTACTCAAGGATTAACTTTTGGCTATCTTTAGATATAACAATAAAGATTTTATTTTATACAACTTTAAATAGGTTAATATTGAATTAAAATATTGGTTTTATCTTTTAGTTAGAAGCATCATGCTGAGTATGAAAATGAGCTTTTACAGTTCACAGTGTAGACTACTCGCTGAGATAAAGTAGTCAGTTTAAGCTAAATGTATACATCGTAGCTACTAACCTCGGTGCATCTCGGAACCTCGAGTTGGTTCTCTTTTACTTCGCACTATCTTTCATTCAGTTTAGTCCTGTGAACATACATTTTAGAGTGTTGAGTGTTATGAGGTGAGTTATTTCATAAATTTACGAAGTATTTTCGTTGTCCAGTTATTCTAAAATGTTCCTGCTTGCTTCTATACTTAAACATATGTTGACTGTTTAATACTTATTTGAAAGTCTACGTATTTGTATTAATAATAAAACAACAGTAAACCATTGCTAAATGCTGGCAAGTAATTAATATAAGCGTCAAATTAATATTATAACGTAATGTCTATCCTCAATATTTCATTAATATAATTGTATCTCATGAAAATGTGAAACTCAATATTTCTGAACCTAGAACCAGAGCTTATCTATTTTCCGTGTAAAAATGAATCGAACGTAGCATCTCAGGTGTCGAAATATAAATCAGTATATACGTCGAAAAATTTCACTTCTAAACTGAAAGGTCAGATTGTAATAAAAGGCTAGAATGCGCGAATTGACGGAAATATGATTCAAGCCAAGAAATCCTCTTATTACCACTTTATTGAATTTCCTGAGATTTCACCTTACAGAGACTCCTAGGATAAAATATTCTCCTGCCTGGTAACGATATTATTCCCATAAAAAAGGTTTTTGAAGAAAATTGACTTAACACGAAAGCGTTCAAAGTAATATATCTTTACTCCGCATAAAGCAGGCTGAGGTTTAGTGGGATTTCTAAATTTGTATTTTATATTAAACCGACGCTGGTCGGCCGAAACGATGGTTAATAAAAATTAATAAGTATAAGAACAAAGGCGTTGATAATTAAAAACCTCCTCCTATCCAAAACCGCCATTTTCAAAGTTTAATTGACCTTATAAAAATATCTTTTGTTTGAGAAAAATTACCGCACCGCTTACCAAGTAGATCCGCTTTCAGGGATCTAAAAAAAGAGAAAGCTTTCGTTACGTACTTTGAGTTTTTTCATTGTTTCAAAGGTATTACTTTCTCAATTATTTACGTAAAGATGTTGAAAGTAATTTCTTCCGTATTTCGAGTTGGGAAATTGTTTTCGAGCGATGTTTTCGCAAATGAAAACTGTGACGACATTTAAGAATGATTTTATTTTTAATGGAAACATTGAAAAAGAAACAGTCGAAAGCAGGATTTGAACCCGCGACCTCCAGCGTACCGTGCCGGTGCTCTGCCAAGTGAGCTATCTCGAGCTGCTTTCGACAGTTTCTTTTTCAATGTTTCCATTAAAAATAAGGTCATTGTCCAGGCACTACATAGCCCTTAACACGTATAAAAATCATAATATAGGACATTTAAGAACTCATTGCGTAAAATAAACCGACTTCGAAACCACTGCAAATCAAAAAATAATTCAACTTTATATTCGCTTAGTATATACGTATATTTGGTGTCGATGCCTAATTTAAATTGCCAGCTAAGCCAAGGAAATACAAGATGAAATATACGAAAAAATTGTTCAATTTAAATTAGGCACCGACTCCAAATATACATATAATACTAAGCGAATATAAAGTTGAATTATTTTTTGGTTTGCAGTGGTTTTGAAGTCGGTTTATTTTTTTGTTTAAAAAGTGTTTATTTATTGCTTTTTTGTTATTTAATTATAAAATAGTATAAACAATACATCATAAATATACGATTGAAGCATTCGCGAGTCATCTGCTGTTAGTTATTGAAGAGTTCCATTGTGTATTTCCGAAGATCTTCATCAGATCTTCATAAATTATATACTAAAACCTTTCCTAAAAGAAACATTTGAACATCGAAACCACATACAAATCGGATCAGTAGTTTTTGAGAAGCTCGCGGCCATACAAATTCACATACATACATACGGATCGAATACAGAACCTCCATTTTGAAGTCGGTTAAAAATACGATGTAAAGCTAAAAACATCGTACCTATAGGGCGATATTAGCTTAACTTCTCTTGCTGACCAACTGTCCCAAGATAATTCAATATTTATCACTTGATGTGCTCCATTAATACCAAACTGTGTTGTAATTACCTACGTGATTTTCCTCCGGGGTGATAGCCTCGTTATGTCTCACATCTACTGTACGGGAAATTAGATTATCTGCTTACATTTGTCCGCTTAATTTTATACTCTTACTACGTCCGATATGTATAATGAAGATTTAGCATTATGGCCCCGTTGAGGTTAAAATTTAGGTTCATAAACTATGTATAATTATTTTTAATAGCATCTGGCAATTTGACACTTCCTCAATACAATACTGTGGCTGCCTCCAGTCGGGCAAAGAGATGTTGGGTTTTCTATTTGGTATCAACCCAGAATATGGATGTTGTGACGGATATGGCGATAGGGTTGCCCCTTATCACATCATGGGATACTCTTTATTTTTATTCTTATATATAAAGTGCTTATGCATCCCATTGTTAATTCAGATAGCTCATAGTTTTTTGCTGTAAGGTAAAAAGTTTACTGACAATATTTTTTTTAATAGAAAATGATTTGCTTTATATCACTCTTAATTAGTCTTCATCTTCTGGAACCATTCCTTTATGATTTTATTTTTTCAGTGTAATATGGGCGCAGTGTTGGCCGTCCAGCGACAACTGGATTTTGGATCGAATCTGTAAATCAGAAAAGATGGCATGGTATTGGAGACCTATACCCATCAGTGGGATTCTTAAGGTTGTGGATGACGATGGTGAGTAGGAAATATAATGAAGTCAACAATACTCTCAACTTTCAAGTTTGTATGAAAAAAAAGTTATCTGCTTGTATTCTGTATTGCGTCTTAATTAGCTAAGTAAATAAATTCAAAGTTTTTTTTTCAAAACTCCTGCATTTGTTAAAGTCTATAAACAGTATAAAAACGTAGCTACATACACTTTTATAACATAGGTACAGCGATTAACTTTCTTACAAAGAGGAGAGCAGGTAAATTAATTACCGTAATGGGAATTAGCTTATTCCCGGCGCAACAAGAAGTGGGTACGAATAACCAGGTCGAGATTACAGAGCACAAAGACACTATCCTATGTTCGCGATTGCGGAACAAAAGGCAAGATAAATGAATCGCTGTGAGTGAAGTTTCAACGTTTTTATTCAATGGCGTCCACCTGGCGACTGACGTTTATACAATGTAATATTATTTGTGACTCTAAAGATAATGCGGACCGTTGTCGATAAGGGACGATAGGAGACAAAAAGGCCACACTTCAAAAGAAATAGGTCGTCCTTACTAACCTAGTTTGCAAAATGAAATCGTTGAAGAAATTTTTAGCGAAAAATTCACCTCAAGTTTCACGGCATGAAATTTTTAGGTTGAGTAATTATTGCTAGTATTCTTGGAAGTAGTGTATACAAAATACGTCTTAATTTACTACTGTCTGCTCGTAACAAGCTACCAAATGAAAATGGAAGTTATTACCAAATTGTTTTCGGAGAACTGACACAGTCCATAATTATAACGCCATTAGAAACTCTAGCTGTTATATGTTACGTTGTCCGTAACAAACAAGCGAAGAACCATCCCTAAGCTCGTAACTAGGAAGTTGAAAGCTATGATTTTCAGCTGCTGGACTCTGATTTATTTGTTTACGCCCACAAAACGTTTCGTAATTTAAGAAGTAGGACGTCTGGGCGACGAGAACAAACTCTTAAAGGACATCCAATTAAAAACGAGAGACGCGAATTAATGAGCCCTTATTTTCATGCGAAACTCCATTTTTCGGGCAGTGTCTGGACTTTACTGATAAAGTGTGTACACCTATTTAATTCGTTGTGTTCATAGCGTTCAACAAATGATCATTGTTTAAGTTGCGTCAGATATATTTTGGTGTAATTAAAACACTTATAGCACGATTGAACTGCTTACTGATAAGCTACTCATCACATAAATAAGCCGTCCAAATATAAAATTCACAGTGTTATGTATGTTCTCAAATAATCTACAATACACATAAATAAAATTGGAGTGTATGTTTGTAATATTGAAATAACCGTTTTTACTACATGTATATGAATATATATACGGTACGTACACCAAAATAACATTTTTTAAAATTTTTGTCTGTGTGTTTGTTCCGGCTAATTTCTGAAATGGCTAGACCGATGTTGACGGGATTTTTATTGGCAGGTAGCTGATGTAATAAGGAGCAACTTAGGCTACGTCTATTTTGGAAAAAATCTTTTATTTTAGAAAAATTCTTTTATTTTAGAAAAATTCTTTTATTTTAGAAAAATTCTTTTATTTTAGAAAAATTAAGTAGGTATCAATAAAAAAAAAATAAAAAATGTAAGAATCGACTGTTAGGCGGAACGAAGTTCGCCGGGTCAACTAGTTTGAAATAAAATTGGTGCTATCTACTACCTAGAGTAAATCATTAGGCGCCTGTTTCGGACGTTTCAAATCGTTCATATGTAAAAAAACTCTTCCAAGTATATTTTATTTGACCGTTATCGTATTACACAGCTAATGTATATAGTACTCATTTTAGATTTTGAGCGTAGTTAACAGTGTGACTTTTGTATTATTATTATTATACATTTATGTGGCGAGAACCGTTAACAGCAAGCAGTGAAATAGGCCTCTACTGTTTAATACGGTCTGCCAATTAAAACTTACAATAAACGCGTGAAACAAGCTCTAAAAACATTTAGATTTATTTGGAACCGACAGCGTAGAGGCTTAGTCCGGTCAGCTTTTGTTTAGGCGCGATAAATTTGCCTAAGAATATAGAGGAAGGATTATTGTCATTCTGTATTGTTGGCTACGGTAGTTTATGATGTTTATCAATTTAGGCTAAACATATACACTAAATTACGAGCTTTACGACCTCATAAATAAATATAAGGGTGGGACAGTAGACTAAATAATACAATAAGGAAAAATACGTCCAAGTGTTATGTCGGCTCTCTACCAAACATTAAAGATATTTTTTTGACGACCGTAAGTTAAATACAAAGTATGCTCTCAGAATGTACATACATACATAGTATCACGCCTCTATCCCATAGGGGTAGGCAGAGACTATGGATCGCCACTTTGCTCGATTCTGGCACACTACTTTCGCTTCCTCTACCTTCATCAATATTTTCATGCACTCCCGCCGGTTCAGGGTACTTTTGACCTGGCCTTTTGATACTACAATTGTCTTGCATACTTGCTTTAGGAAAATAAATATACTATTGTACTGTCATGACAATCATGATTAAAAAAATATGAACTTTCAGGACTGTGGTAAATAATAATAACCATACTTAGAGTATAGACAAGCTTTTATAATTTGACATTATAGACTGAAGATATGACAAAGTAAATTAGGCTATCACAAGCAACGACATAATAGTCTCTGATCGCATATCGGCAATTTTACATAGCAACAGATTGGCAATATCGTTATACAATGTCGACAGGAATTTGTATAGGCAAGAATTTGAATAATTCGCTGCTGGCGCCAATTCGCGATAGATATCGGCAAACGCGAAACGGCATTCAGCCCATTTGCTTGATGAAATTTACCACCATTTTATAATAAAATTATGGTTTTGTTTATTACTAAAATTCATTATTTTTCAATTTGCTTATAAACATAAGTCTTAAAATGTAAGTATTAAATGCTTGTTGACAGTTTTGCATAGACATAATCTTTATTTAACACAATGAAAAAGTATGTGCTACCGCGATGAACACCTAATATTAGTTTTTTTAGTACGATCTACTTGTGCTTTGGCGAAACTTTATTTATTCCATTAAGATTTTAATCATGATCTCGACATGAGTAGAAAACCAAGTCTTTCTTTGGCCACCTGCTCTTTTTCTACACATAACAATGAGTACAGCGCAATGCAGTTTCACAAGCCTGCTACTGTAATAATTTGAGTTAATTTTTACAACATGCCCGCCTCGGTGGCGTAGTTGTATTACAGTACGACTGCAAAGCTGAGGTCTCGGGTTCGATCCCCGGGTCGGGCAAAGTGATATTGAGTTTTTCTATTCAGTATCAGCTCGGAGTCTGGAATTTGTGCCCGATATGGCAATAGGCTCGCCCCCTATCACATCATGGGACGGAATAATGGCGAAAAGTGGGTGCACTAGCTGCGCCTCTGCCTACCCCTTCGGGGATAACAGGCGTGAGTGTATATGTATGTATGCCCGCTTGACTTCAACTTCATCTAGGGGATCCAGTCCAGCAAATTTAAAAACGGGTCCCACTCATTATCACCTAACTTGGGAGTCGGACCCAAATTCTTGCTTCAAATCCTATATGCCACTACACTAAGATGATATTAAAACATTGTGTAATGTTACGTTTGTTTATCACCATTATTTTGAAAGCAGTCGAATACCTATGTATCAGGAGCGCATAGTTACAAGAAGTTGCAGAAACGTTCGCTGTTCCTAATTAGTGTGGACCGCGTCAGTCCCTTGTTAACCTAGTTAGAAACGCCGGAGGCGCCGCTCTGAACGCCCACCAGTTTCTTTCAAATACTTTTTGATTTTAATGAACAGCACTACCAAGATATATTTTTCTGGCGACCTCTTGAAAAACCCGCTTAATTATATTCTAAGTGTGTAACTTTTGTTTTGCAATTACGCCAGGTAATTATGTTGCTTTCAGAGATAAATTATGTTGACCTTTTCTTACAGGTAAAGGCCGCGAGGTCAAGTCTCTTGGTCTTGAGATAAATTTGTACGATCATGATACAATTTTATCGTAACGTTGGATAATTAATTACAGAAATCAAAAGAAAATCTTTCTGTAGCAAATATATTTAATAGTTGCTGAAAGATGTGGTAAGTATTACACGCTTTGCGACACAAAGATTGACTCTTGCCATCTGTAATTATCTAGATCCCGTGTTAATCGAATGTAATAATAATAAGACTCAAGCATTAATGGATCTGCGGGAATTTTGAACTCAACTAGACACTAAAACTATACTAATCATAAAAGCTGTTATCAGCGGAACGAGAAACGAAGTATCTACCCGTTCATAAGTTTTATTACAAATATGCATTCCAAACTTTCCCTTAATATCTCACATTTATTCAACTGATTATGTACTGAAACCAAGATAAAAAATTTCTTCACAAATTAAATGCGAAAAAAATGCTAATGGAATCAAGGAAACCTTTCAAGTGTGCGAATTCGGGACTAATACAACATTTCTTATACGAATTTTTCGAGTGTGTGAAATGAGCCAAAACTGTGTCACAAATTTTTGTTGATAAATTTTACGGGGACGAAATAAATTACATCCGTCGTTACCGGGCCGGGGTTAAATATCCTAAAAGATTATGTCTCTTTCTACCTTGAAAAATACATTTTATTTCGTTCGCCTTTATTTTATTTTCTTGTAATAATTTTTGTTGAGTTATGAAGGTCGGATATGTACGGTTTCGCGTGGAAGCTTGTGCCTAATACGAAATATAATCATTTCTAATTTACGCCAGATGAGATAACATAGAATGGTCCACGTGTAGAAATATTTAATATTACTTGTCCCTATCAGAAAATACTTAACCTCTATCTCATATTATATTGTGCTTGCCTTAAAAGCAGCTACATCGTTTTTCTGCAATCTCAATCAAGACTTTTTGTAAAACAATTTAATAGTTAATTAGCGTAGAAAAAATGCTACAATCATCCTTAATTGTTTATATTTTTTATTTACGTTCTTCTAATAGCCTGTTTAAAATCTAGATCACCACATTCCAGTTACAAAATATCGCTCGGTCTTAAATTTTTTTCCTGAAAGCTCACTTATTACGACATTATTTAAATAAAAAACCTTCCGACGACAGGTACCTACCCAAGTTTTATTACACTCTAAAACTGTTGAAAGCATAAAATCCACCGGCTACATGAGAGTTTTAATATTATCTAAGCGTAGCTAACGTGAACTGAGTAACTTTTATAAGCCATTTAAATTTCATTTTATATTTTAAAATATTCTTATGGCATTTTTAAAATAAGCATTCGTAGTAATGAATAATAAAACTTAATGGTAAGAATTGTGATTCGGTGTGCAGATTCACTCGATTGTGGGTAGTATAAAAGTTTTTCCTCAACATGCGCGTATTATTAACCGACTTTCAAAAATGAAGCTCTGCATTCGACCCCTATGTATGTATGTAGGTTTTTATGATAAAAAATTAATTCTACGCCGTGATTCTACAATATGGAAAGTACTAAATTTGTTCCGTAATATCATTTTAAGGCTGAAATAAACGCGCATTATGGAATGTAGAGCAATCTTAATCCATTGTACCACCAAGTACCGTACAACTCTTGTAATAGTTTGAAGGACATTGTAATTGCTGTTCATTGACAGCATGTAATACCTGGCGAATACAGGGGCTATAAGGCTTTGAGACCCCAATTAACTAGTGGTACTACTGCTTAGAGCTGTCGCGCTTAACGTCACTGCGACATACTATTAGGCATAGTATATAAAGGTGTAGAGTCAGCCACACAAGTGACTGACCAATTCAATACTTTAAATTATCCACGCACATTAAGTATCATAGAAACACTTTTTTTACTAAAATAAGATTAACCCTTTGTATATCGAAGAAGAAAAATTGTTAAAGACACATTTGGAATTTAATTTTGTTGAGCCACTTTTGTACCTGTACGTATTTGTCACTGATTATACGGTTATATGCCTTATTCAGTTGCATACAAAGCTCCATTTGCTTTGAAATGTTACATTATCTACGCCTCAGGCGCTACGCTCTACAAGCGTAGCAAACACCTGTACACGAATCGCTTTAAATCTCGTAGCGATACACATAAATCGTTACGACATGACATCCGACTGTAATAGGAAATGCGATCCATTCCGCAATCCTTAACTTGTAGAGCGATGTTCTTGGATCTTCGCGTATGTCATCACTTAAATTTCCGTTTCCGGATGTATATGCAATTTTTTTTGGAAAATTGAGTGAAATAGTTGATGCTGCGTAGTGAACTCACACAAATTAACTGGTAATATTTATTGTATCACTAATGGTAGCAATGTTTGAATTCTGTAATGCGGGTTTGTATAGTTAACAAACCTGTTTGAGTTTTTCTGTATTGGATTTTGTACCCAGAACTTAGATAGGTTCAAAGTTATTAATTAACTTTACCAAATTAAACAGCGAACCGTGTATTCTTTAGTCTGACCTTTTGGTAATAATGGCATGAACATTTGTATACAATAACTAAGTGTTACGCGCGGCTTTGCACGCGTGAAATGCCTTTCCCGTTACAAAGGTCTCTTAAACACTAACAAAAAAATCCATTATTTCCTGTGGGAACAAATGATTGGTAAAAATTATGACGTGCTAATTAAGAACATGGTTAACCCTTTCGCAAATCCTTTCTGCGTTTATTTCTTACAATTAATGTCGAAACATTTCCACAAAGTTTCGTACTCACAATATTACTAAGATTTTAATATAACAAATCTCTCGAAAGGTTTGTTAATCCACGACATTCCCAAACACTATGTTTTATTTATTTACATCTTTATTGTACACCAACAAAAATAAAAATTATATCATAATATACACTTCAGTTCTTGTTAGACAGCCACAAAGAACGGTTGCGTCGTACTGTGCTCTAGTTCGTGCTCGGGTAAAGTGCTGACGCAGCAATCCCCGCTGCCGCAGTGAGCTGCGCTCTGCGGTCGCCGCGATGACCCAGAAATTATTTCGCAACTCATAATAATTATTGACAAAAACAACTGTTAAGGCCAAGCTATATTTACTAACCGAATATGGCAAAACAGAAAGGCGCTATCACGATCAAAACTGAAACCGAACAACTGCTGTACCAATTATACAACGAAGAAAAAATATTAAGAGAAAAATTGGAACGCTTAGTAAACGAGCTCCAAATTAAGGTGGAAAATCTTCAACATCAATTGAATAAAGCTGAAGAGGACAACAAAAAACTTGTCTCTGACAAACCAAGCGTCAGCAATGAGGTACCCACTGAAGTCCAATATGAGACCGACGAAGAGGAACTCGCGCGAGAAACTGAATGGATACGTCAAGAGAGCAGGAAGAAAAGAAAACGGAACCTAACACCTTCCCCATCAGAAAAAACCGAGACCAGCAAAAAAGGCTCGGAAAAGCCAAAGGAAAAGAAGGTACCTCTACCGCCTCCTATCGTAGTAGAAGGTATCAACGACTATCAGAAATTCTCCGATTATCTTATTAAAAGTATACCTAGTGACTCATTTACTATTAAAATGATGAAAGGTGATATTGTCAAGATAAATACAAAAAACGAGAACTCATATCGGACTACCACAAAACTCCTAGTTGAAAACAACACCCGTTGGCACTCGTATGAGAACAAGCAGGACCGACCAATTAGAGTAATGGCAAAAAATCTCCACCACTCGTATGTGCCTGAGAGAATTACTGAAGACCTTAAATATAAAGGCTACAAAATAATAGAAGCGGTGAACAAATTAAGCTGGAGGACTAAGGAACCTCTCAATATGTTTATGCTCTCGTTTCAAAAAGATGAAGATGCAAGCAAAATTTATAACATCAGCACAATACTTGGCTGCAAAGTGGAAATACAGCCTATAAAAACATCTAAACTGATTCCACAGTGTAAAAAGTGTCAAGCGTATGGCCACACCCAAAAGTACTGCTCTAAGGAACCCAGATGCGTCAAATGTACGGGTAAGCACCTTACTCGTGACTGTCCAAAACCAGCGGATGCAAAGCCAAAATGTGTTCATTGTGGTGAACCGCACCCTGCCAATTACCGAGGGTGCATAGTAGCCAAAGAACTACAAAATATCAAAAAGAAATTGATGAGTAAAGGCACAAACGCTGTCCGAGCTCCAGCTTCAAACACAAACAAAAAAATAAATACACAAAGTGTTAAAAAAGATGTGACATATTCACAAATGGCCAAAGCGGGACAGACGCAAGTACAGCCACAGTCGCAACCGCATCAAACTAACAGTATGGAAGAGAAAATCAACAAAATTTTAAATTTTATGACTCTATTCGATAATCGCTTGAAAAAACTGGAAAATAGCACCAAGACCGCTGTCTTACCACATACAAAATGATGATCCACAAAATCATGGCATGGAATGCTAATGGGCTACTTCAACATTTAATTGAAATAGAAGTTGTCCTAACCACAGAACAAATCGATATCTGCCTCATATCCGAGACACATTGCACTAGGGAAACAATTATTAAAATAAAAGGATACAAAGTTTACCATGCATTGCATCCTGATAATACTCCCAGGGGAGGGAGTGCCCTAATAATAAAGGAGAACATTTCCCACTACGAGGAGCTAAAGATAGAAGAACAAGATATACAAGCTGTGGCGGTGTGTATCCATACGAAACGCTATCCTGTTACTATATCAGCCATATACTCTCCGCCTAGATATTCGCTAAAGGCAGAGCGGTATAAAAATATATTTGAACAACTAGGAAATAGGTTCATACTCGGTGGTGACTTTAATGCAAAAAATACCTTTTGGGGATCTAGACTTACGACAGCCAAAGGCAGAGAGTTACTATCAGCTACTAGGGAAGTCAAATGTGACGTAATATCTACAGGCAAGCCGACTTATTGGCCTACGGATACCCAGAAGATTCCAGATTTAATAGACTTTTTCATATTGAAAAATATCTCCCTTGACTCGGTTCATATTGAGGAGGGCTACGACATGAGTTCTGACCATTCACCGATCATTATAACTCTATCCGACCAAATCCTGCAAAAAGACAAATATCTCGCACTGACAAATAAATTCACAGACTGGGAAAGCTTTAAGCTTGATTTGGAATCCGTTATTGACCTCAAGGTTCCCCTAAAAACTTCGGAGCAACTCGAACACGACCTGAGACAGTTTATCGTTAACATTCAACAGTGTGCTTGGCGAAACACCCCGGAGTTAAAAATAAGAGTTAGAGGCAACTATTACCCAGCAGAAATCAGGAAACTTATAACTGAGAAAAGAAAACAAAGAAAACAATGGCAAAGAACCAGGTCTCCACGAGACAAACAAATTTTTAACACACTCACAAAAAAATTAAGAAGAGAAATAAAAAGTTTTAAAGATGAATCGATGAACACATACCTGTGCGGACTTACTAACAACCGTACATCAGACTATTCGCTGTGGAAAGCTACCAGAAATATTAAAAAACCAATTATGCAGGTCCCTCCCATCAAAACACGGAATGGACGCTGGGCCATAAATAATGAACAAAAGGCAAATATATTTGCAAACCATCTGGAGCATAGTTTTAAACAAAATGAAGTTACTGTACTGGACTTCGACCTAGACAATATAATATCAAAAGACAATCAAGAAATAAGCCTTGTTACTCCTAAAGAAGTGATGTGTGAAATTAAAAAAATTAAAAAAAGAAATCTCCTGGCTATGACCTGATTACAGGAGAAGTTCTGGTTAACCTACCGCGCAAAGCAGTCGTCAAACTAACTACTCTTATAAATGCCACATTTAGACTAAAATATGTGCCTGATTTATGGAAATTTGCTGAAGTGATAATGATACCTAAGCCCGGTAAACCTCCTCATGATGTAAAATCCTACAGGCCTATCTCCTTGTTGCCAATAATGGTTAAACTATTTGAAAAACTTTTCTTGAAAAGGCTTAAACCTGTTATAGAAGAACGGAATTTAATCCCCGATTATCAATTCGGCTTTAGGGAAAAACATTCTACAATAGACCAAGTACACCGGATAACTAATATTATCGAAAAAGCTCTAGAAGAGAAAAAAGTTTGTTCAACGGTATTTCTAGACGTGGCACAAGCTTTTGATAAAGTATGGCACTACGGCCTCACGTACAAACTAAGGAAAATGCTGCCAAAGCAATTTTCAGAAATTTTGGAATCTTATATTTCTGAAAGAATGTTTCGTATAAAACATGAAGATTCGTATTCAGAAATTAAGCATATAGAAGCTGGAGTACCACAGGGAAGTGTATTAGGTCCGGTCCTGTACTTATTATACACCAGTGATATTCCTGAAATGGAAAACCATACCATTGCAACCTTTGCAGACGACACAGCAATTATAGCTACAGGTTCGACTCACGAAGAAGCAGTGGGTAAGGTCCAAACAGCCGTTAACACCATCTCCAACTGGACTGAAAAGTGGCGTCTAAAGATAAATGAATCAAAATCTATTCATATAGACTTCTCCAACAAAAGGCCGAATTATCAACCGGTGTACATAAACGGTAAAAACATACCATATGAAAATACAGCCAAATATCTAGGCATGACTCTTGACGCAAAGCTTCGCTGGAAGGCACATGTCAAAAAGAAACGCGATGAATTGGAAATCCGCTACAGAAAGATGTATTGGCTTCTTGGTAAACACTCTTCGTTGTCAGTACACAACAAAGTACTTTTGTATAAACAAGTCCTAATGCCAGTATGGACTTATGGTATACAGTTGTGGGGTTGTACCAAACAAAGCAATGTACAAATAATACAGCGTTTTCAAAATAAAGTTCTTAGGGGTATTGCAAATGCCCCTTGGTACGTGAGAAATGAAGATCTGCATCGGGACCTTAAAGTGGACTTCGTTACGAATATTGTAAAGAAATATGCCGAAGCTCATGAACATAGACTTCATCATCATGTGAACGTCGAGGCAATCCAGCTCCTCGATAACACGGACCTAGTGAGAAGACTGAAGAGGACAAAACCCTTCGAGTTAGTGTAGTGAACAGTTAGTGCAACATAGTGCAGTGAGTGCTAGTTAAAAAGAACACGCGAACAATGTGTCTTCCCCTTAATAGAGACAATAAGAAAAGTGTTATTGGACATATTCTTAGTCATAGTCTCATTAGAAGTTTAGGTTAAATTTAAATAACTTATTAGTCATAAGGCTAGATTGTTATTAAAATGATGTGTTGCATATAACACACCATATAAAAAAAAAAAAAAAATAATATACACGAGTAATGCAGCGATGTTACAATTGGCGGTCTTATCGCTCAAGGCAATCTCTTACAGACAACCATTGGATGGAGATAATCCTACTTAATATTATAAAGGCAAAAGTTTGTAAGAATGTATGGATGTCTGGATGTTTGTTCTTCTTTCACGCAAAAACTATTAAACGGATTTCGATGAAATTTGACGCACGGGTAGATCATGTCCTGGATTAACACATAGGCTACTTTTCCTCCCGGGGAAATATAAACCGGGACTTTTATCCCGGAAAAACTTTTTAATGCGGGCGGAGCCGCGGGCAAAAGCTAGTAATAATATAAATAAATGTATACACACGAGAGCACAAACATATCTACAGACAACATATACATGCATACATATTCATACTTACAAGTACGTATATAATATAATACATATAAACATCATCATACTATTGGTGGTAGGACTGTCATATGTAAGAGTCCGTTTGGGTGGGTACCACCGCAATGTCTATTTCTACCGCCAAGCAGCAGTGTTGTGTTTCAGTTTGAAGGGCATTGTAGCCAGTGTAACTGCAGAACATAATGGTACTTAACATGTTACGTCTCAGGATGACAAGCGCAGTGGAATGCCACACAGTAGGTACTTTGTAACTAAAAGTGCTGGATGGTGTTTCTACCGTTTATGAGTAGTCGTATAGCTTACCATTAGGTGAACGGCATGCTAGTCTCGTCATTCGATGCAATAAAAAAAAACTAGGACAAATCCTGGTAAAGAGCCGTGTAGTGACCCTCGTCGAATAGTTAACATGCGCGCACGCACAGATGCTGTAGAGACATGCTACAGCTATTTGACCCATTCACTTATATTTGAACTGGGTGTTAGTTTCGTACCCTAAGTTATA
This sequence comes from Lapara coniferarum, assembly GCA_949316025.1. Classification (NCBI taxonomy): domain Eukaryota; kingdom Metazoa; phylum Arthropoda; class Insecta; order Lepidoptera; family Sphingidae; genus Lapara; species Lapara coniferarum. The sequence continues at coordinate 38,430,385 of OX438919.1, read as the reverse complement.
AGCGGAAGGGTGTCACTAGGATTTTTAGTTGGTTTAAAATTTTATCTAGGTGAACAGGATGTGGGTTAGTTATTATTTATTCATGTAAGTTTTTAGATAGTGCATTATTTGAGTTCAGAGCTACCAAGAAGATTCTGAGAGTATTTTAGAATATATAGTAGCCTGAGACGCAACTAGGACATAATATTCAATAAAATATTGAAACTCACAAACGAAAAAAATATTTTATGTCTTTCAAACTTTAGTGTACTGACTTTTCGCCGTGCATATTCCGTCCCATGATGTGATAGGAGGCGAGCCTATCGCCATATCGGGCACTAATCCAAACTCCGAGCTGATACTGAATAGAAAAATCGAATATCACTGTGAAAAAAAAATAACTCTTTACAAATCTCTATTTCACAATATTCTAAAAATATATAAAATCGCGCGATATTACATTTGGAACTATAGACTACGGGATACGACGGCGTAGGTGGCGGCTACATCGATCGCATGACCTCTGACATTACAAAACACAGCGTTCACGGTGAGGGCCGGCCTCTGTAAACCTACGCCTCTTCGCGAGCCTCTTCCACTTGGTTACTGTATTTACTATTGAGTTAAAAATAGTAATTTCATAACGATATTTATGATAAATACTGTCAATAAATGTGCTTCAATCCATCTAAATCTTAATAATAATGAACTTTATATTGCAAACTTTACCGTCTCTAAATATATATTTGATAGAGTGGATTAATATAATATTTCCAGGATAAGATATTATTTTTCAATTCCATACCAATATTTGTTAATACTCTTATACACTTGTACCTGGAAACGTTTACAATCTCTATTAATACTAATAATACTCTAATATCATGACTTCGTGGAACTCTACCTTTAAAATTTGTGCTGTAAACTCTATTACAAAACTTCTTTACTTCCAATGTAAAAGTGAATTTGATTTAATAGATAGTCGAATAATATTATTAATTTTAAAATATCTGTAAATGTTAGTATAGATTCAAGTAAGCTCACAAAACTTTCCATACCATTTTTAATAACATTTTAGACTTCTATTTGGCAGCTCTACTAAACCTTTTATGACAAATGTTTAAAAATAATAAAATAAAAACAGAACAATAATTGTTTTTTTTTAATTATTTAATATAATAAGTCTTGACCTGAAGGTTAGTACAGCTATTTCTAAGATTTCATAAGAGGCTTACATTATGTACTATACTAAAATAATACTATAAACCTAATTATGTTCTTGTAGTAAAGTAAGTTTTCATATAAGTTTTTAGTATTTTATGGAATTTGAATTTCATATTCAATATCATATACTTAGTCTCTATGTATATAACTACATGATGTACCTATTCAATTTAATTATTGAGTAAGCAACTTACACATTCAGAAAAAAGACTTTTCTGAATGTGTAAGGCTTACATAGAAAATAGGGCTGAAAAACAAAACATAAAGACCGCATAACTAACCCGTAACTACCCCGAATATCCCCCAAAGGGAATCAATATTTCACACACACGGACATCCGTTTGAAATAGTAGTCGCAAAAAAATCCTTACGGATCTAATAAAATACCAATCACTCAAGCGGCATACAAGCCATGCGCAGTGGGGCAGTATTGTTTGCTATTATGCGAACGGAAGTTGGCAGCCCTGGTCAGAATATAGGCCACGCACATACGCATATACGCACATCCCTACGCACACACACGCATACACTACCTGAATCGCAGGCACGTTTAACGGTCAATACATACATACATATACACTCACGCCTGTTATCCCCGAAGGGGTAGGCAGAGGCGCAACTAGTGCGCCCACTTTTCGCCGTTATTCCGTCCCATGATGTGATAGGGGGCGAGCCTATCGCTCAATGCAATGTATTTTTAAAGAAAATTATTCATTTTTGCTATGTTTTCACTCTAAATTTAAAAAAGTTTATTTATGTACAAATTATGAACATTGATACCGAGACAATGTCCGGAGGTTCAAATCCAAGGCACGCACCTCTGAGTTTTCGATGTTATGTTTGTATCGATTATCAATTATCGTGAAGGAAAACTTCGTGAGGAAACCTACATACCTGAGAATTCTCTATATGAATTTCGAAAACCCGCACTAGGCCAGCGCGGTGGACTAAGGCCTGGCCGCCCAGAACCCTTTCAGTAGCAACAGGGCCAATATATAATACAGGGTGGATTGCATTGAATTGATTGCAAATATGGATATGTAAAAAAACCTGGATAAAATAAAGATTATTGGCAGAATGATTTACGTTGTTGTTTGAATTACCATCAATGGATGTCCCAGTAGCATAAATATAATTTATGGATTTAAGTATTTTCTTACAAAAATATTTTTCACAAAATTTACTATTGTTTTTTAATAGATTTTTTTACTTATATAAAGAACGCGGAAAATACAGAAACATTTTCTCGCACGTTGTAAATTAAATCTGTTTCTTTGATACACCCCTCAAAGGCTCTTCAAACATAAACTGTGTCAACTGGACTTCGTATCAGAACTACATGTCTATATATATCTCGTAATGTAGCTTGTCGTATAGCGAATTAGGGCTGTCCGGAGGTCTATAAAGCGATTCCTTACAGTTCAATTGGATTCATTGAGGCACAAACTTTTGAAAAGGTCGAATTTAATGACTGTAGACGGTCGATGTATTCGGTAGTTGATTTACTGAATTATAACAATAGTTGGAGTATTTTGAAGTGCATGACTGGATGTATACAATTCTCGCAAGAAATTAAATAAAATATAAAATATTTCTAAGTATTTTATGCGAAATAAGTAGTCAAGAGCTCATTATTCAAACTTCAAATATACTTATTTTTAATTCCATAAAAACAGTATTCTGCGTAACAGCATATTATTTTAAGTAATAAAAATATACAAAGAGAATCAAAAAAGTTATTTTAATATATCTACAAGTGGTTATGAGTCTAAAAAAGAATAATAACAGCGCTGATGTAATTTTATTTAGAAACCGTTACTAAGTCTTCAGCAATTGGAAAAGTTTAACTGTTGATATTTCATTGGCATCATTGGCATAGATTTTAGATTTTAGCTAACTCCTTACCGTAAAAAACTACTATACGTTACACCTATTATATCCACTATAAATAACAACACACCTTTTCCCCTTTTAAGGGGTCGGCAGAAATGTAATACACTTCAGCAGTTTTGTTAGAACCCGTGTAATAGGGTGCGAGTCTATTGAAATAAAGTTATACCTGCCGTAATATAGCATTTCGTATTTATTTAATTGCTATCTCAATAATGATTGCCAGAGAATTCATCGCATCGAAAATATATCATTTAATTTACCTTTAGATAATTTACATTCAATTATGGGACATCGTTAATAACACTTTAGAATCTAATCTCTGTTACCACTGCCAGTGGCCTGAATTATTACTTTGTAACGTTTAATAATGCCACTGAAAATATACGCTTTTATTTATCGTGCCATTAAATTTTTTCTTTATATAATTATTGATTGACGAGCAGTATCATAATGACGAGATGTACAGTTTATACTGATTCACCATTAGATTAGCGGCTTAATACTATAAAACACGGGCGTAGCTATAGCTTTCAGATGGGGAGACAGTTTTACTACGATTACCGTAGTAATAGTTGCTATCCAGTCTTGTACAGAATACCTACTATTGTAGGTGTTCTATTATTAGCTTTTGCTCGCGGCTCCGCCAGCGTAAAAAGGTTTTTCCGGAATAAAAGTCCCGCTTTATATTTCCCGGGATAAAAGTAGCCGTCCTTTCTCAAACTATCTCGATAGCAAATTTCATCGAAATTCGTTCATTAGTTTCGGAGATGTGCTGTAACAAACAAACAGAAAAATAGACAGAAAAGAATAATAAAAATAGCTGATTTGTTTTCCATTACTCTTCTGTAATCACCCCCTTTCTTTTTTATCACATTTCTTTAAATGTACAGACACATCGGTTCTACTGCTTTATTATATGTATAGATATCAAAACACACACACACACACACACACACACACACACACACACACACACACACACACACACACACACACACACACACACACACACACACAAACATCACGCTTTTTATAGGCCGTAGGCCGAGGCACTACTAGTGCAGCCATTTTTCGCCATGCATTTTTCGTCCCATGATGTGATAGGGCGTCAAGCCTATAGTCATATCGGGTACAAATTCCAGGCTCCGAGCTGATATTGAGTGGAAAAACCCAAAAGCGCTCGACCCGCAGGTTAACCCGAGACCGCCGCCATAGAGGCACTACTAACAGTACCTATCACTGAAATTTTTCTTTGTTCGAATAGAATACTCTTCCGGTATGTACGCCTCCCCTGAACATTTTATCTTTGGGTGTGATCTTTTGCGACCTCGACGTTGCGCCGAAGCCTTGAAAAGGTCATGCAAAAACCAGCGAATACATTTTTATAAATACTTTTATTTTACTGTTCAACTATCCATACCCGATGTTTTATCATAAATTTAATGTTAAATTAATTAACTAAATATTATTTGCAATGCATTATTGTATGTACCATGTTATATTTTGTTTCTTTTATGTAGTATTTTGTGTTATTGGTTATACAATAAAGAGTTATATTATTATTATTATTTATACAAATACATGTTGCTCGGAACGATACATCGTGGTGCAAACGTCTCCCTGAGTGAAAGCCATGAGGAAATAAGCGCCCTCAACGTAGACCACAAATACCCTAAAAAGACGATGTGAAGAAGATCGCCGGCTTAAACTGGATCAACAGAGCTCAATGCCGCAATGGTCAGAAGATGTTAAAGGGAGACTACACCGAAGATGATTAAAAAGGCTACTGAAGAAGTAGAAGAAGAATTCACACAATCCTACTAATATTATAAAGGCGAAAGTTTGTAAGAATGTATGGATGTTTGGATGTATGGATGTTTGTTCCTCTTTCACGCAAAAACTACTGAACAGATTTCGATGAAATTTGGAACACGGGTATATCATGTCCTGGATTAACACATAGGCTACTTTTTATCCCGGGAAAACATAAAACGGGACTTTTATCCCGGAAAAACTTTTTAACGCGGGCGGAGCCGCAGGCAAAAGCTAGTAAGGTTATAAATGTTTATTATGTAAACTCCCCGTCAGTGTGTTTTTGAATGCGCCTCGCTTGAGTAAACTATAAGCAAAACTTCAGAAGAAATTTGAACCTCGTGATGAGTTTATCATAGCTCCATAACATCAGATGCAGAATTCCTTTGTTTTGGGGTTAAATTATAAGTGAAATTTACGTTAAGTAGTTTTAAATTTGCACCACAAAATTGGTACGAAAAAGTTACTTAACATATCAACGTTGGTGGTAACATTTCCTCAATGTATGTGACAATGGGCAAATTCATCGTACGATAACAATATAACAAAGAAATAAACTTTATAATAAATATACAACTATATGAATAGTCAATACACGTCTTTAATGTAGGGTGACCTGTTCAACAGTTAACTACGTAAAATTCAAGTAATGATATCTCAATTTTCTTTATCCAAAACGGTTCTTTTTTTTATTCTGGCCACAACCCAGATTCTTAAGGAGTACACTCACATTAAAGATATGTTCTATATCCTTATATTTTGTGATATAATTCCGTTTTTCTTTAAAATGGGAATTGGCTTAATGTGTCCACACTATAGTACACTATTAACCGGGGGGGTTTGCTACAATTAACCATGGGGTACACAATTAATCACTTAATATAGTAAATTATTTGTTTTGAAATAATTAAACCATATATTATGAAACATAACTTTTATTTCTTATTAAAGGGTATGGTTGTTAAAATGAACACAAAATATTACTTCTTTACAATAATTACAGAACATTTGACGTATTTATATAATCAACAATCAAACTTATCGCTTTGGCACATTATTAGGCTTTAAAACCTTTATTTATTATAGCTATATAAGTTAACCGTATCGTTTGACCAGCATGTTCGTTGATTCTTTTCACATACAGTCGAACTGTCGGGAACTAAGTTGGCATTTTTTACTAGCCTTTCTTATGCTCATCCCACCTTTGACTAATTCGATAGCCTTCTTCATAGCGACTGCTGAATGTCTTCCCTTTTTTCTCTCTTGTTTCTTAGTACACCCCATCTAAAATACAAATAAAATGATGAAATTTCACAATAAGACGCGAAAAAATACAGATACGCAACAAATCCTAGTTAGTACCTACACCATTAACCATGGTTAACTGTTGAACATAGCATTATGATTAATTGTAGACCACCCACCTCCCGCACGAGTTACGCTAACCTCACTTTTAAATGTGTGGTACCATTCGCATATTATATATAGTAAATTAAGCACATTTAGTAAGTCTACACAGCCGACACATAAGTATTTTCGTAATATTATACAAAGAGAATTGAAGAGAAAAAGTACTTACGGTATTTTTGTAACTAATTCAATTAGAAAACACAAAATTCGTTCCCACAAAGCCAGCGTCGGCGCAAGCTCGCTGCGAACTGGGGACAGGGGAGCGGGGCTATTTTGACATCTGAATCGCGTGGCTACACGAAACGGCGACGTCACATTTATGAGATACAAGCGTGGCTAATTGTGTACATGTGACTAACTGTTGAACAGGTCACCCTACTTCCATTATGATTTGTATTTACACGCGAAACTAGGTACTTTCGGGCTTTGTGCGGATTGTGTAAAGTGCAAAGGTAAATGCAGCTGAGTTCTATTTATGGTTCGCCCGGGGAACTCCTACTATTAGTTATAGTAGTATATAGTATTCGATTTCAAATCAAACATTCAGGACTGTGGTAACTTCAATAGGTCAATTGTAGACATGAAATTCTAGCATAAAGGAATGGTTAGTAACTTGAAAATATCCTCGATGAAATGATGTTGATGATCATGGTATAAATGATTTCTGGTCCATATTTGTTAAGACAGCTTTTTTTTTTTTTATTATGGCCATCTTCGGCGCATTAGAGACGGCTGCGGGCTTCCTCCGACTCACGTCTAAGTTGTCGTGCGCAACCGCAGCAAAGATTATATCATTGGCTGATTCCAAATCTTAATTCCCAAGTGTTTACTATAAGGCTGTTTAAATGGGGCGAAATTGATTTCTTATGAATGATAAGTAGCTTCTCTTCCTACTTACTAAAAGTCTTATAAAAGTAAAGTTTTATTTGGCTAAATTTATTTCCAGTTCTCTCGGGAACACGAATCCAATAATATAAATTCAATTCATTTATCTTTTCAACTTCGATTGGAACCTCAATGAATTGACTACCTCCGCGACGCGGCCACCATTCGTTGGCATAGAAAATTACATTACCATCATCTCTGTACCTCTGAATATTACAAATACATTTTTGTAGCAAAATAAATCATAGAATTTTGCACTAAAATCTAAAACAAACGTGCAGTGCACTCTACATGATCGAAACAATTAATCGAAACTCGGAAACATTGTTAAAAACTTCGAAAAAAAAAAAAACAATCAAAGCCAGTTCTATTTTAATCCATGAAAGGTCATGATGCGCCCGGGGATGGCAATTTACAACCGCGTCCGCTATTCGGAGCCCTGCTTTGAGCTATCTGTCTCTGTCGATCGGTCCCCAGGAAAACCTAGATATCTAGGTCATTTGCAACCTGTGCCGCAGCGCTAGCACGTGGGAGCTTGAACTTTATTGCGGAAATAATAACAGTTGCTGGGACGGAATGTTTTCGGGGCTGTAACGTGTTAACGTACGTACAGACTTGTTGCATTTATATTGGTATCAAATCAATATAATTCTACATGATCTATATCTAGTTCACGATTATGTCGTTATACATATTTTAGTTAAGAGTTCTATTCTTACTTTAATAACAATTAAGCGTTGATATATTTTTAAATAATTTATTGTTTCGTTGCTTTACTTTGTCCTGCCTCATGGCAGTTTCACTTTTGAGCGAAATAACAATATAATCTTCTTACCTCTTCTTATTTAAGTTAGTCAGTATAATATAATGAGGTTGTAATAAAAGGACATTTCAAACTTCAAGTACGATGAGTATTTTTCAAACCAACCCAAAAGGATCATCTATTACTAAGCCAAGTTATTTCTATTCTCAGTGTCAAAGGGGGATAGAACAAAGAGAGAGTTAGTCTAACTTGAGTGTTATTAAATCTCCTCTGTAAGTTATAAGGCTCGGAATCGGAAGTGCTCGAGGGATTGTTATGGATCAGAAGGGTGGAAACAAATATCGGTCTACTTTCCTTATGTTGCACAGAATTATAAGCATGTTGCGGAAAGTACAACAAAGATGCTTAATATTGCTCGGCGTAGTAGTGTAGATGCTTCATTAAAAGTATTTTGGATGCAAAGGGTTAGTAATTTTATTGATTAAACATAATTATGTAGTAAAGTGCCAACAAATGAAATTTAGCATCACTTTAAAATTTGTACCTTAGGAACTTCTTTATTACAATATATTTGCGAACTGAGTAAAATTATTAGTGTTTATAAATTAAGAAAATTGTTCGTGCATAATTCATTAGTTGACCTTTCCGACATAAAGGTGAACACTATCCTTATTTATAAATAATTCATAAACCTATGTTGGTTATCGAATGTTTTGTCTTCTTCCTTCAAATTCAATTTAAAATTCGTTTGAAGAAGACAAAACATTCGATAATTCATATAGGTTAATAAACTGTTTATAAATAAGGCCGTTATTATGTACCTACCTACTCCAATTCAGGAAGGAGGACATAAGGACCATGATAGGAATCATGACTGGACACGGTACGCTGAATAGGCACCTAAAAATAATAGGTAAGACTGAAGACGCCTCGTGCCCAGAGTGTGGCGAAGAGGAGACCGGCATCCACTTCCTGGCAGAGTGCCCGATGTACTCTCTGCCAAGGTGGGAGATACTGGGAACAGACAGACTGGAGGTAGCAAAGCTACACGAGGTAAGGTTAGGAGATATAATTAGGTTCAGTAGGGCAACGAAAAGGTTTGTAAGATAGAAGGGGGCGTACTGCAGGAGCACCAGTAAAACCAGTGCTCTAGGGTGGAAGCTGTCACAAGTAGACAAGCGCCACCCAACTGGGACTAAGGGTGAAATAGTAGCAGCAAGGCTCACTGATCACCCGTCTGTGCGACTGCATACGTCCCAACAAAACATACATGTACCTACCTAATGTTAGTGCATACGTAGATCGATATATAGACATTTATCATTGAATTTTACATAATACTCTTAATTATACATATTATACAATATATATGTTAATATAATTAAATAGCGTACTAGTAAAATTCAACATACATATGTGTATATATTCATAACTTACCTAATATAACCACGCGGGGAACGGCACCGCTGCGCGCGCATCTATGACGTACATTCAAATTGCGAGTAGGAAGCAACTATGTTTAGTGGATAACGTCCGGGACATTTCGTACTTCGGAGAGCAAGTTCATGCATTAGCGCCCGTTGTTAGATCATAGTTGTTGGATTGAGCTAAGTTGGTCCACTACAGTAGGGGCTACGTAAGAGGTCGAGCGATGGGACCTAATATTGTCATACTGTTTTGATACTGGTGGTACATTGTTCACAGCCATAGATTTTTAAAACTGAAATTTACGGTTTTTATAAAATACTAGCTTTGGTCTTGGCTTTGGTTAGTGATAAATTAAAAAAAAACCTAGGACTTGCCTAGGCTACTTCCTGTTCAAGTTTTTTTTGGACATAATTTCTTCAAAATCTATTGGTTAGCCGTGGAAACGTAACAGGTTTATTTTGGCATTATTATCATTAAAAAATGATTAGTCGCCCAGGTATTTAACAAGTGACGCTAACGAGCAAGTAAGAAGGAACATAAAATAACACAGAATAGATTCAGCTAATTGAAGGACGTCCCTATTGAGATGTTCTACTTTCATCCACGTCTTTGTACGGCATTCTCTAGAAACAAGAAAATATTTTCCCAAAATACATTTTCGTGACATATTTCGTAGGATAGGTTACACGTTTATAGAAGCCACGTGGCTGCGGAAAAACTTCAGCCAAACGGGTAACAAGAATATAAGCCGGTATTCACGCGTGAACTTTTACGACTTACATAAAGTTCCATCAGTTTTGGGGGGTTAGATGAATCCTCCGTACAGTATAGTAAAGAGAGCGTTTCTTTCGAGTGTTTACTGAGGAAATTACTATAAAAATTGTAGGTTATATTTTGCTGCGAGAGTCTACATGTTTTGTTTCACATGTTGTTAGATAACTTACAATCAATACTTTGTTTTATAAGTTTGATAAGACTTGACTCTTTGTTTCAATTCGATTGTAAATTTTTCAATGCATTCAATATAGTAGTAATATTGCACATTACAAAAAGTATTGATGTCTGTGGAATCCTACGTATTATATAAAATTATGTATGTACTATTATAAACATAGAGAAATAAAAGTAAGCAATGTCTACAATAGTAAAACTCGTTATCAAAATGAAAGTTCATAAAACATTATTAAGTAATAAAACTAGCGTAATTATGTCTGTTTTTATGTCACACTGCTCCTTATAATGTTGGGTAAACATGTTTCTTATTCGTTAGACGTAATCACTTTAAAATAGTTACACGTGTTAATTTAATGTTATCAGAAATATGAATTACTCTTTAAAAATCTTGTGATCTAAATTCGATTCGAGCTTATAACTAGCCATTTAATACATAATAACATAGCACAATATATGCAGATAACTTACAGCATATTCATTTTGCAATTCTGCAAACAGCTTTCCAAGACAATAATGGTTCAGGCATGTCCAAATATGGCTGCCTATGAAATGGATATTTGATGTTATACGTAGATAGGTACGTTTACGCGAATGATAGACATTGAAATTAAACTAATATTATTGATTTTATCGCGTCTTTTAATTTTATTTTTCTGTCGACGCGACGTTTTAAAGGCTTTGCAGCACTTCATGGTTCGCACTATAAAATCCGTAATAGTAATTGAGATTACAAATGTTAAGCTAAACTACCAGCAAGAAATTTACATCATTCTCAAATGACGAGAAAGTGAAAGGATTATTAATATAAGGCGGCAAATTCATCTATAGTATTAGGTCTAATCTAAACTATTATAACGGCAATTTCATAGGTAAAGCCCTAATAAAAAATATACCTATTATACAAGGAAAAAGAAGATATATGTTTTTATAAACATTTCATGCGAAAATATAGACACTTCCCACCAGCCTATAGCTAAATAATATGAAGAGAAATGTAGCATTGGTACAGAAAATATCGCCCTTAGAGTAAACATGCATGTAGCTAACAAGCTAATATCGCAATCCCCTCGCGGCTTGATTTGACTGACTATGTTAGATAGTTCATTCCTGTATCTGTTATCCAATAACCTATGAGATGTCAAGCGAGAAAGTCAGCATATAACTAAACTTACGCCTGATAGCTTGTGTTTCATATATCCGAATCATCAACCGTATGATCGGTCAAAGATTTAGTATAATTGGATGCTGATAAGCAATAATGTGTCAACCCACAAAAAATCAAATTCAAAGATATTGATATATTATTATAAAGCGTCCCGTATTTAACATTTTGAAAAAGAGCTTCAAGGCACTTAAAATAAGTAAACATGAAAAAAAATGATAAATATGATAAAACAAATTGGGAATCACGAATACAGTATTTGACAATAATCCTTTAAGTTGCTTAACACGGTCAATATTCAAAACAACGCCATCTGTCGTCGCCACAAATATGTTATGAGACTTGACACTGTTTCGCTAAATGTCATTCAGCATTACCGCGCAGCGCCAAACAACGAAGTCTACGTAAAATAAGAAATTATAAACTAATAATCAGATTTTACTCACTAAAATACTTTTATAAAGAGTTATTGTAGTGAATTGTAAGCAACCCACGTTTGGCTCATCAAGGTAAGTCAGTAATTATTCTGTTATATTAAGATTTTCATAGGTAATTATTTTGTAGGTTATGTTGCCGGTTTCAATCAGAAAAGAATAATTAAATAATTGTGTAGATGTATATCGTAAACTTAAGGTTTTGTTTTATGCTAAAATAATATAATTTTGTCCTATCAGATTGAATTATTGTAACTAGACCTGATTACTCACTTAATTCATTATAGTTAAATAAAAAACAATACTGTATATTGTACTATGGAGCATAACACATTGTTGCTAAACAAATAAGGACCTTTGAGTAAGACTTATAGCACAGTTTACGGTGCTTAACATATTATTACTGAATGTTGGTCAGCTTTTATGAGAAATAATTTGTATTTTAAGAACCTTAAAATATAAATGATAAAATCGTTACTTATTATACATTCTATTTTGTTATAGAGAGATGTCACCGCCAAAATCAAGGGCTAAATTACTGGTCAATCTTGCAAAATGCAATACAAATGATGATTTTAAAGAAAACACTGAACCTGCTAACTCAAATAAATCTCCAGATATGTCTATACTTCATATACGAACTGATCAAGATTTAAATAATTCTATCGAATTGCAAAACTCCAGCTGTAATGGTTCGCTTACGTATATATTACCAGATAATATTACAATAGAGAGCATTTCACCAGTGATTGAATTATTTGATAGCTCAGAGATAAATATTTTACCCGAGCCTAATGATGTTGAGATTCCCTTAAACTCAGTAGATAAAATTGACCTTTTATTCCCGTCCATTGATGAAAGAAATCAGAAGTTTGTAAACGATGAAGAAAATTATAATAAGAACCAACAAATCGATACTGTTACTAATTTCCATACAAAAAAAAATTCTAACGATAGTGACGAAGATATGAACAAACCATTTAAGATATTAGCTAATAAAAATAACGAAACTAGTTTAAACACAATTGAAGAAAAAGAGAATTTGGATAATAATATTTCTAGTCTTGTTGAAGAAAGTCTTCCTTGCTCTACTATTGATGAAGAATATGTACAAGCTACTTATAATATTTTAAATTCTGTTGAGAATCGCAATAACATCGAAGACCCTGATTACATACATGAAACCAACAACGATGATTCTGAAGAGCCGTCATCAACATACAATGGTAGACCTAAGAAAGGACGCAAGAGAAAATTCATAGACCAGAACAGCAGTATAAGAAAAAAAAAAGCGAATAACAATCAGGATTACTTCAGTGCGAAAGGAAAAAAAGTTAGTGCGAAAGAATTTAACAGTAGCGATTGTAGATGCCCTTTAAAATGTACGGAAAAACTATCTATTGATGAACGTAAAAAAGAATTTGAAAGATTTTGGAGTTCTGGTTCTTATGAAGCAAGGTGTGCAATGATACAGGGTAGTGTTATTGAAGTTAAAAAGAAAAGATGCTATTCCATACTTTCTAAGCGAGCTTTTAGTAGAAAATACAAAATATGTAATACTCCAGTCTGTAAAAAGGCTTATTTAATTACACTTGGTATTAGCCAATCAAGAATCGATGTGGCTCTTAACAAATTTAGGGAGCAAGCTCCTATTGTTGATAAAAGGGGCGTTAAATCTGGGGGCAGAAATGCAATTGATCCGCAACAATTGCTACAAATAAAAGAATTTATAAAAAGCTTGCCTAAATATTCTTCCCATTATTGTCGAGACAACACATCAGCGATCTTTTTAGCTCCAAATTTGAACTTATCCATTATTTATGATCTGTATAAAGAAAATTACCAGAATCATGTTAGTTTTTCTAGATTCAGGCTTTCTTTTTACAAAGATTTTAATCTTAGATTCAAAAAACCACAAAAAGATACGTGCTTGCGTTGTGACTTATACAAAGCAAACAAATCTGGCGCTAACGGTGAACAATTGTCTTCATTAGAAAATGAACACAAAGCTCATTTGGATCATGCCTACAAATTAAGAGATCAAATGAAAAAAGACTTGGCTGCTGCTAAAACCAATGCTTCAATAGAAACGCTGACCTTTGATTTAGAAAAAACGCACTGTTTACCGCGATTACCGACAAGTGTAGTATATTATAAACGTCAACTAAACCTTCACAACTTAGGCATACATTGTGGATCTGATGGAAAAGGATATTTTCATGTTTGGCTAGAGCATGAAGCAGGGCGTGGAACCCAAGAGGTGGGATCTTGTTTAAAAAAGTTTATTCTTGCGCATTTGAAACCTGATGTAACTCAGCTGATACTCTGGGCTGATTCATGTGGCGGACAAAATAGAAGCATCAAAATGATCCTGATGCTTCTACATATTTTACATAGTCATACAACGTTACAAAAAATAACCATAAGATATCTTCAGCCAGGACATACTTACCTACCGAATGACTCGGAGTTTGGAGATGTTGAATGTGCCTTAAAATCACAGATTCGATTATATACCGCAGACGATTATATTTCTGTGATGGAGAACTGCCGCCGCAAGAACAAATTTGTAGTTACTAGGCTTCAAAAAAATGATTTTAAATCGGTAACACCATTAGAAAACAGTATTACAAACCGAAAATTTGATGGAAATAAACAAAAAATATCTTGGCTTTCAACTTTTGAAATAGAATTACGCCGTGATGAACCATCAAAACTTTTCATGAAATCAAATCTCGAGGAGGAACCTCAGGTGATTGATATATCAAAAGGTGGAAAGGGTCGGAAACAGAAACCGAATTTTGCACTGGATCTTCCTATCCTATACCCAAATGGTCGTGAACTATCAGCTGCAAAAATTCAAGATCTAAAAGAATTGTTAAAGCTAATTCCAACAGATGCAAAAGGCTTTTATAGTTTCTTGAGGAATGCTGCATCAAGTGATTTCATTGATGATACTGAAGGCTTGGGAAGTTATATTGATTATAAGATAGAGGAAAATTATATTGAAGATTAAGGGGCTGTATCTAAAATTGCGACAATTAAAATATATAAAATAAGCAGTTGATTAATATCTAGTACATAACATCATCGTAAAGATTATTTCAATCCTACTTCCTACTAATATTATAAAGGCGAAAGTTTGTAAGAATGTATGGATGTCTAGATGTTTGTTCCTCTTTCACGCAAAAACTAATGATCGGATTTCGATGAAATTTGGCATACGGGTAGATCATGTCCTTGATTAACACATAGGCTACCTTTTTATTCCGGGAAAATATAAAGCGGGCCTTTTATACCGAAAAAACTTTTTAACGCGGGGGGAGCCGCGGGCAAAAGCTAGTACTAAATAAAATAAACTGTTTTTCATATCTTTCTTTAATTTCAAGCTATCCACTAAGTTCTAACGCCCATTTTAGAAATTTTATTGTACAGAGACTCAAATTCGCTGCCGCTTTTGGTCAAAATCGTGCTTAAAAACTGAACGAAACATTTAAAAGTTTTATTTAAAACTAGATTTGCCCCGCGGCTCCGCCCGCGTTTAAAAGTTTTTCCGGGATAAAAGTCCCGCTTTATATTTTCCCGGGATAAAAGTAGCCTATGTGTTAATCCAGGACATGACCTATCCGTGTGCCAAATTTCATCGAAATCTGTTCAGTAGTTGTTGCGTGAAAGAGTAACAAACATCCAGACATCCATACATCTATACATCCATACATACTTACAAACTTTCGCGTTTATAATATTAGTAGGATTATTAGGACTATTTTACAAACTAAAGTGCTTAGATATTATTTTTATCAATATTCATTTATGTTCCTCAACATACATTTATTCTAATTAAATCCTATTATCGGTATTTAGCAAAATAGTGTTAAGTTCCTTAATTTCCTGTTTCAATTATTAAAGTGGTTTTTATATTTTGCAATATGCAAGAATCCCTTTTTTCTTCCAAAGTTTCCTACCTTTTTCTTTTTTTGTGATACCAATCTATTTTTAATCTATTATTCATTTTATCAAATAGAGAAAGAATAGGTGACTATATATTTATTCAAACAAATTTATTAAGAATTAGTTTGACATCTAAAGTCGCCATTTTCTCAAAACTAAGTTCATGGGGGTTAACACATTATCGCTTATCAGCATCCAATTATACATCGCTAGCCAAATGTTATTTGTGTATGTCGCAGAAGTAAACAAACAAAATTGTGAATCCAAGTTAGTTTGATCTAAGATCCAAAATAATTGTTTGGCGAGAAAGCTATGTATGTTACTGTTTATCGTTTTTTATAGATTTAAGACCCTGAATGGTTACATATTATAAAACAAATCCCCCTGCTGCGTCTGTCTGTCTAAACGCAATGAACTCTAAACTACTGAAGGGATTGCGAAGAAATTCGGTATAGAGATGGTATGAGATCCTGGGTAGCATATAGGCTACTTTTATTTCGGAAAATCTCTTTAACACGGGCGAAGCCGCGGGCAACATCTTGTGACAAATAATTTAGTGGTTGTCATATCTTATAAGTAGGTACAAAGATTTTATTCATATTAATACAGTTCAGGTAAAGATTATAATTAATTAGATCTTGATACTCATGACATTTTGTAGGTCAGTAGATTTTCTCTCAATGTGAACGCTTCGGCACCTGGTAATTTCATGCCAAGCTTCCAGAGTTTATATTCTAAGACTTGATTTATTTTTGAAACAACTTAAGCTTCATTTAAACTTAGTAAATAAATTCTAATTTATTCCGAGTTTTGGTGTTTGTTTACGCGCAATGTTCTACATTGTAATGTTTGTTCGGCCATCTTGGAATACGACAGTGTGTTAAGTCAAACCTAGATTCTCTTGTGTTAGTCTCTTACACTAAGCTTCAAGATTTTATGTTAATTTGGTAAACAAAAGATACTCCTATTTATAATGTAATCAAACCTCATCTACATATAAGCAAAATCACCCAAGGAAATAATCTTGCCAAATGCTAAAAATAACCGATTAGCATAACCATTCTTCCCAAACTTCATTGTCCATTATCTGTCGCCTGGATTACGTTCTGACAAATTGTTTTGTCACAAAGCCACGGCCTAGAAATGTATGTGTCTGAATAAAATATTTGATTGCCATTACCCGACATCCCGTCTAGACGTTAGGTCGAAATAAATGTGTGCCGATGTGTTTTTCTTGTCCGATATTAATGAAGATGGAAATGTTTGTGTCTATTGAAGATTAATTTATTCTTAAAATTTTTCATATGTCTTTAGCATGGTCAAGGGTTGCGAGCGCCTAAAGCGTTAACACTAAAATCAAGTGTGGCCAAAAAAGCCGACTCGCGTCAGGCAGTGAGGGTCAATAAAAAAAGCCTCTACTGTTTTTTTTATACGTGCTCGGTAAAGAGGTCGCAATGCACCTGATGTCAAGCGGAGAGGGTCCAGGTAATGTCGGATGACGAGTGATGATAATCACCCTTCACACACACACACACTCACACCTTTTACCCCCGCCTTTTTTTATGACGCCTGATGGTAAGCGATACGAACACCCATAAAAGGCACCAACGCCATTCAGCACCTTGACTTACAAAGTACTGCGCAGCATTCCACTGCGCTTGTCATCCTGAGACATAAGATGTCAAGTCTCATTACACTGGCTACAATGTTCTTCAAACCGAAATATAACAGTGCATGCGCACTGCTGCTTGGCGGTAGAAACAGATATTGCAGTGATACCCACCCAGACGGACTCTTACATAAAAGAGAACAACCACCAGTGAATAGTGTTTTGGATATATTATGATTCTCGTTTGTATCCGTAGTATCCTTTGCTATCTAAATATTTTATTGGTTGTCTGGTTAGTAAATACATGTATTAGTTTTTAAGGACATCTATCTTGTATCTTCTGTAAATTGCCATGAAGCTATAGAGCCAAATAGTAGTCATAAAAGACTCCTAAACAACAAATTCTGTTAAAAATAATGCTTATAAATTAAGTTAAATTAAACAACGGATTATTAACATTTATAATAAAACAGAATAAGCTTCAATTTATGATATGCATTAGAAAAATAACAAACAAATACCAAATTCAACTTGAATAATTCTTCTATTAGCGAAGTATGAATGGAACAGCTACAAAAACAATATAGAAAATATTTCAATAACGGAGAACTTTCTAGAAACTATTTATTGTAGCAATTGAATCAAGAATGTGTCGTGGGAATGCGATAATACATACTTCTTTTTCATAAAACATGTGCTTTCATTCATTTTATTTATTAGCTCTCTAAATGATTCACAATCAGAGGATTGAAACAATAAAGCAAATAAATGAAGATTGTGTAAGTAAAGAAATTTCGCTGAATGGTCTATACACAATTATTACTGAAAACACCCTTACACATATGGCGTTACTCGTCATTAAGAGTTGGTTTTAAATAAATATATTTAGCTATATTCTACCTTACCTGAATAGATTTAAGGTTATAGATTATATTGTGCAGGCACGGTAGTAATTGGACCTGGTTGGTAGAAATCAGTTACATTCGCCAAAAATGCCAAAGATCGATCTCGAAGAATCGATTATCAAAAGAGTCGGGGACGTACTGAAAGAAAAGGAAGTGATGGTTTTAATAAAAGGAAGTGAATGGGGTGTTTGGTTAATCTCAGAAAATTTTACTTGCCTTATTTGATAAGTAAAGGTTATCTGTATTTATGGCACTTGACTTAAACGCTGATTTCTCAACTGGAGCATGTGCGCTCTTCAAGTTTAAAAAGAAACGACGCTGTCCCAAAAATATACATCTATCATATTTACACTGGCTTACTATTTAGTATGCCAGTGTAAATATTATAGATGTATATGATAGATGTTCATTTGAAACCACATATTCGTTTTAACCTCTGCTAACATCTTGCCAAAAATTATCCTTGAATAATGAATATTTTCGCCAAAAACTCCGAAAGTGTAATATTGATGCTGCGACGAACTCTCGTACAGTAGTGTAGGGACTAGTGGCATTAGGGCGTGTAGACTTAGAGTTACTTTTTGTTGATATTTATTTCGCTCGAAACTTGCATTTTTTTATGTTACGTCTATGGTAAAACAACTTAATATAAAGTGTTATTTTCAATAAGGTAAGTATGTGGTTTCATTAACTAACGTAATATCAAAATGACCCTGTATACAGACTACACTTTGCGCGCCAATTCATAAAACGATAAATAAACAAATGCCACCTTACCATCACTTTTGACTTCAAACCCGTGATAAATTGATGACTGCCTCGGTGGCGTAGTTGTATTGCGTACGCGTTATGAGTATGATTTGCGCGCTGAGGTTCTGGGTTCGAATCCCGGGTCGAGCCAAAAACATTATGACTGGGTTTTTCAATCTTAAAAATTACTCAGTCGCAGCTCGGAGTTAGGAAGTTGGCGGTGTGATACCCCCGTGCCTCGGAAAGCACGTAACGCCGTTGGTCCTGCGTCTAATCTCTCTTCGGTCATGTCGGATTGCCGTCACACTGGACTATGAGAGTGAAGGAATAGCGAGTGCATCTGTGTATTGCGCTCTCACTTGTGCACTATAATATCTCCTGCGTACCTCGCTGATCTCCGCTGAGATAGGCTGCTGTGGTCGGAATTGGCTAGGAGGTCTTTTTCTGAAAAAAAAAAAAACTGATAAATCTTAACAATGGTACCCCTACAAAAGGGTAAAAACCCCAAACGTTGATTAACAAAAAACAAATTAAAACCACATGTGAAATCGTAATCAACAGATGTTAACGATATAAGACCCAATTTTCGCTGCTCAATGTTCCTCACGGGGCGGAAAAAAGCATTTAATAAAACAAATTAATTATTCAAAGGTGCGAAAAAACCACTAAACTTAATTTAAAGGGGTGCAAAATTGCGTACAGAATTATATCGTCTAATTTACATTAAAGCAACCGCTTACATTATCAAGGTTTATAATACCTCTTAATATTTATGACTCAATTTCGTCTGAATAATGGCACGTTGTTTTGTTGATAATTTTTAATTTATTGTGCAAATTAACGGCCGCGAATAGGCTATTCAAGAAATTAAAGGTAAGACAGGGAATTCTCAAGTCATGTGCGGAGTTTCTTTAAAACAAATGTATATATAGAAAATTACACACGAATTATACCGGGTTTTTTCAACTGTTGTTAGGGTAATTATCGGTGTTATTAAGCTGGACGCGTTCGCAGAGCTTCGAGTGTTCCAAGTGATGCGATCGCGTCCAGCTTAATAAAACCCTGGCAAAAAGATAACTACAGCTGAAAAAACGGGGCCTAAGCAAAATACTGCTAGGACGTTACGATAGCCAGTAATGACACAAATTATTACATATATATACATACACACTCACGCCTGTTATCCCCGAAGGGGTAGGCAGAGGCGCAACTAGTGCACCCACTTTTCGCCGTTATTCCGTCCCATGATGTGATAGGGGGCGAGCCTATCGCCATATCGGGCACAAATTCAAGACTCCGAGCTGATACTGAATAGAAAAACTCAATATCACTTTGCCCGACCCGGGAATCGAACCCGAGACCCCAGCTTTGCAGTCGTACTGTAATACAACTACGCCACCGAGGCAGTCTACAGCAGTCTGCAGGTACAAATTATTACAAACACATAAAATAAGTTTTTTGCCTCGGCTACCTATATAGGTAGCCGAGGATATGTAAAACCGAAAGGTCACTCACACACTCATCACGAAATGTCAGAAACTACAAGTGCTAGGTGTCTCAAATCTTACATGAGGGTTCCTTTTCGGACGTAAGTGCTCAATACTACGGGATGTTGCAAAAATCAACCCTTAAGGGGGTAAAAAGGGTAGCAAAGTTTGTATGAATCTTCTATAGTTTTAATAGTAGGTTTTTCTAGAAAACTCTAGAGTCCTATAATATTAAAATGCCAAAATTATTAAGGCATAATATTTAAATTTTTCATATACAGAATCGACCAAGTTATACATTAAAACGAAAACCAATGAGCTTTTGAATTTATCCTATATCATTCTAGATCAGATCAACTAAAACAATTAAACTTGTTACAACTTTGCAATAGGCCATTGGGAGGCATTTGGGCTACATTTACACTATTCCACTTCAATAAGCAGAAGATTTGTTTCAAAGAATTCATTTAGCTGACCTGACGATAAAAAAATTGAATTATAAATCTCACAAACAAATTGTTTTGGCGGAACGTTTTTGTCAGTTAACCAGACGAATACCAGTACCCATACCAGTACCCAATACCCATTATTACTTTCTTGTTCGATCGCCTTCGGTTTAGCTGGGTTCTTTAGTTTCTATGGTATATCTTGCTAATATTATTTACGCGAAAGTTTGTAAGAGTATGTATGTCTGTTACTGTTTCACGCAAACACTACTGAACGGATTTCGATGAAATTTGGTACACGGGTAGATCATATCCTGGATTAACACAAAGGTTACTTATTATCCCGGGAAAATATAAAGCGGGACTTTTATCCCGGAAAAACTCATACACGCGCAACATTAAGTAACAATAAACCGTATTTGGAAAATGAAAGCATAGTTCAGCATGCTTCGATATTCATAATTATAAACAGTCCGTCTGTTGGTATAAAAGCTTTCATATATATCTATCTCACAGCCCCCAATAAACCTTTTATCGTCTAAAGAAATCCATACATGGAAATATATGGGTTTGAAACGTTCGGTCTTTCATAATATAATAATAAATCAAAAGAGGCCAAACGAAAACGTGACTTTGCATAGCCTACTTTCCGTTGAGTTTACAATGTAGGTTCTGAATAAGTATTCCGCTGGATCGTACTAGCGTTGGAACAATAAATAACATCTGCGACTCGTGAATACCTCTAAATGCCTCTAAAGTGGGAACAATTTATGTACGTTCCAATTATTGATGTGGAAATTGGTTCGCTAAAATTAACTGGGGACAAATGGGCCATTGTAATTCTGTTTAATAGGTGACATTTCAACAAACCGAGTATTTGGGAATCCTGCTGGGAATTAGTAATTGTGTATTGCGGCGCTGCTAGGGTTGCTGAGATCGAAATCTCGAGCGAGTTACTACAGACTATAAATTGAACAGGCAACCCTAATACTTAAACAGTTCTATGAAATGGTGAAGTTCTCTTTGTAGATGAAGCTATTTATCGAATAGATGGAAATGTGTATTGTCTATAAATAGTAGCACAGAGCCATGGATGTAAGTAAGCTATGTTTTAGCGCTCGTAGGTAAGTTAGTAGAATATGAATAGAGCGATTACTAGTTTACTCTAACATACCATACTATAAGCCCTGTATTATATACAGCCGACTGCTGAGCACGGGTCTCCTCTACAATTAAGAGGCTTTGGGCCTTCATCACGCTGACCTAGTGTGAGTTGGTAGACTTCACATATCTTCGAAATTCCAATAGAAAACTTCTCAGGTCAGCAGGTTTCCTCACGATGTTTTTCTTCACCGTTAAAGCGAGCGATAATTCACAAAGAATACACACATAACTTTTTATAAGAGTCATAGGTGCGTGCTCTTTGGTTTTGATCCTGCGGACAATCTTCTCGGCAGTCCGTTCCGCTCCCAACTGGGCTACCGCTACTTCCAGTTTGCTCTATTTATGAGTATTTTCTGCGAATTATATTTTCTACTGGAAGCACCTACTATACGACAACTCACGACAATAACAATTTACATCTATCTTGTCTAGGTTATTGATGTATTATTATTAACTTCTATAATAAATAACCTGCAATTCTTCAAATTACAAAATATTTTTCTAAAATCACGTTTAATGGCATTTTATCACCAAATGAGGCTCTCTTTCCAAATTGTTTTATATTAAAAAAGTGCGCAACGCGGCCATTTTGCAAATTATTAAATCTGTTTCGCTAAAACGGACCGATTACGTCGGCGTTTTGTTATAAAAAAAAATGTTGCCAATTCATAATTTTTGAGCTCTAACACGGTTTATTAAAATCTAAAGGCCTATAAGCCTATACAAGCTGTTGGAAACAAATAACTTTTGCTTTTACCTTCATTATCTATGTAAATAATATTTTAAAACTTTTCACAGTCTGTAATTTATACGGTTCTTCAACTGCGAGTAAAATTGTTATGATATTTATCAAGTTTTATGTGAATATTTATCATGGTACTGCTTTATTAACGATTTAAATATGAATTGACGTTACATTTTTTACTATTGGAACATAAATCGAATGTTCTGATTCTGACGTAGCCTGTAAAACATTTTGGTTACTGCGTTCGCAATAACTAACAATATTATTAAATAATGAGACGAGTCATTCGCCTGAGATATGAGAAGCGTTATGACTGACATATTAACTAACAGCAATAAAAACAAAATACAGCACCTTTAGCAAGAGGTGTAACCAGGGCACCCGCTTAGCGCCATATGTCTTCATAGCATTATAGGGAGCGAGACCACTTCGGTACAAGTTCTACTGAGTTGATACTGTGCAGGAAAACCCAATATCGTCCAACTCGGGATTCAAAACCGAATTCTGAACAGTAGCAACATTTGTCGAAATTAATATTACAAAGTTATGTCTAGCAACTAGGATGTCACTACCCTCGTCATTCTAAGACATTAGATGTTAAGTAGGGCTCAATAACTACACTATATTCTATGTTCTTTAAACTGCGTAACGCTGCTTGAGGATGGAAATAGATATTGCAGTAGTACCTACCCAGACACTTCTAATAGAATTCCTCATCCCACCTCCTTTATCTTTACCACACTACATAGTATATACAATATCTATTACATTAAGTACATAAGCTCTAAGAAGCTTATCTGGATCATACTTCCCCAACAATGCCTGAGTTAACTTGAAGAAGACAGTTGTCTTGATAAATAATAAATTTACACAATTTTGAATATTCGTACCTTGAATTAGAGTCGGAAAACGTTTGTAAGTTCAAACATAATGGGTTTGCTACGATCTGTTTAACTGTAAATGGAAATTATGATGATTTTAGCTTTTGGATATTGTGTTTTATGCCTATAGTGTTAAGTAATCGTGTTTCGAGTTAATTATTTCCGCTGTCACTGGGTAAATTTACAGACGTAATTATTTTGTTAATACTGACGGATGTCAGACATTAATTAAATATTTAATGAACTCTTATGAATGTGTGAATAATAAGCACTAGTTGTCATCAAAGGACATAAAGGACGTAAATTTCTCAAGACCATATTAACCTAGGTGAGATTAGTTACAATTAAATTTATAATTACAAATAGGTAAAATAAATATAATAAGCCATTATAATAAGTTGCCTCGGTGGTAGTTGTATTACGGTGCGACTGCAAAGCTGAAGTCTCGGGCTCGATCCCCAGGTCGGGCAAAGTGCTATTGGGTCAGGGTGTTTCTATTCAGTATCAGCCGGGAACCTGAAATTTGTGCCCGATATGGCGATAGGCTCGCGAGTGTACGACACTCGCTTTTGTTCGCGGCTCTCCCCGCATTACAATTCCTTTTTGGAATACAAGACCATTATGTCCTTATCTTCCATAGGTAGATATGGTAAATTTATTTAATGACACACACACTCACCCCCTTTCTCCCCGAAGGGTTAACATAGGCGCAGCTAGTGCACCCACTTTTCGCCATTATTCCGTCCCATGATTTGAAAGGGGGTGAGCCTATCGACATATCGGGCACAAATTCCAGACTCCGACCTGATACTGAATAGAAAAACTCAATATCACTTTGCTCGACTCGGGGATCGAACCCGAGACCTCAGCATTGCAATCGTACCATAATACAACTACGCCACCGAGGCAGTCTCGTTAAAGTTTGAATAAGTCGCTTTCGCGTCGTCTGTCAGCAACGTGTAACTTACAACTAAAGTAGACAATAAAAGTTTCCTTTGTACATCTCCTAAACGATCGCACCTGCTCGGTGTAATATGAAAAAAGAGCGTTTTATATTGAGAAAATCTACTGGCACAAAATTGGGTGATTGTACTTGTACAGTTAGCAGCATAAATATCTGAACAAAATCAAAACTTATATCGCCTATGTACGCGTTCAGTTAAAATGACACATTTTTTATGAAGAGAAAAAATCATTAATGACCACACAAAAGTATGTAGGCAGTTTGAAATTTTGAATTTGTTCATCTACTTATGTTGCTCACTGTACGTTTAAAACTTGTCATGCGAATAACCGACAGCTCGAGGCAGTTGGTGCGTAACTTGATTAAATAAATAATGAACACAGCTCATGTAGAGCGTAAGATTATGTACAAAACATACATAAACTGGACGGTATTTCTATAAAATGAGGTTAGTAACAGACATTTTTAAATATGAATTCCGATGTACACTAATAGTTATAGTTTTTACGCTAACGCGGCACTTATCGCGGTTAAACTAGATATAAGCCAACTGACCTCAAGAAGCAAGTCAATCGGTATAATATATCCAGTCAGAGCGAGTTGCTGGCAAATTTTGCACCGCGTATACATACGGTGAGGTTACGGTGTCGCAATACAGTTGAGTACAGTCACCCACATAATAGCTGAATAATTCAAAACTTAAAATCACGTCTGCACTTCCGTGTTCTTACCAATGTTTGTTTTCTCTTCACAACAAAGGAAAAAATGTTTCAATTAAAGTTAACGCGTGGAAGTGATTCAAATTTCGAATTTGTTCAGCAACTTATGTAGCTGACTGTACATAATATTTGGCATGACTAAGTGATGTTAATATTGATGATACATTTATTACGCTAGGCGTCGCGCAGTCGATGTCAAGTTACCGAGAACTACTTATTATAAAACTGACAGTTAAGTTGCTAAAACGCTACTCTACTACTGATTGTTGCAATTGCTGAAGCAACTGTTAATTTTATAGCAGTGTAGCAGCTATCTTAGTGCAACAAGATACCCCGGGGCCGTCTCGTATGCGCCGAAGAAGGCCACCGCGGGTTTTGGTTGGTATGCCGGTGTAGGGTGTACATAGTGTTAGGGACTCGGTCAATGCTCGCTCGGATGATGCTATACTCCCGAGTGTCGACATTGGGCTGTAAGACTGTGCGAAACCAACATAACCGTTCCACTCACAAGTGGTGTTAGTGATAATGCGTTTTCCCCCGCTAAAACCAAAAAAAATTGTAATGTTTCTGCACGAGTTCACAGCGTCTGTACGACGCCTAATGTTTTGATTTATTATAGTACTAGAACATAAAAAATACATATAGCGTGGCAAGCCAACTAATCACCCATAACCCACTTCATTTTCTATCATAGATGAATAGCAAACCAAATTAACTAGACCTCCTCACGGCCAATTTACGTTGAAGATATTTACTTCTATTGGGTTGATTGAGTATTTTTTAAGGGTAAACGAGGATAGATGTGGGTCAGGGAGGCGGGTAAGTAACGCCCGAGTGGAAAGATTGAGGACGCTAATGCTTTTCGATAGATGGTGATTTTTTAGGGCATGTAATGGTTTTATTCATTTGATAGGAATGGGTGGTAATAATTTGCATAGATGCTGGTATTTTAAAATGTGAATAAAGGATCAAATACATGTATTTTAGAAAAAAAAATATAGATGAAATTATTGATGACGTAATAAACTTTTCAAATTCAAATAGTATTTATTGTGGCACACAAGTAGTATAGTGGTGTTACACATTAATTGCAGTACAGCTATGACCCGCCATGATGGCATACAATAATTTAAGAATTTAGAGAAAGACAAACGATAATAATATTGAAAAAAGACGATAAAAATATCAAGACTAATAATACTATTTACTACTAACTATTACTATCTACTAACTATTTTACACTTTAATGACTAAATGACTGATAAAATCTCCATTTACTACCAAAACTGTAGAGGGTTGAGGACCAAGCTAAATACTTTATTTAACAATATTTTATCTGAATGTTATGATGCCATCATTCTTACAGAAACGTGGTTAACATCAAATATAGCAGATAATGAAATTACAGATTCACGCTACAAGCTTTATCGCTGTGACAGAAATCGGGAGGCTAGTGGCAAATCTGACGGCGGTGGTGTTCTGATTGCCGTGCGCCGTGGTTTGGGCCCTGTACGCTGTACGCTTAGTTCATCAAGTAACAATTACAATAATATTATACCTCCTAATATTGATTACGTTTTTTTGAAATTCTACAACAATAAAAGCTATCAGGTTGTATGCGGCGTGTATATTCCTCCCAATCAAAGTTCTCAAGTATATGAAGTTTTCTTTAGTGCACTACAAAGTGAGTTATTGTTACCTGACATTGAAAATATTTACATATTCGGTGATTTTAATATGCCACAAATAAACTGGCGACATTGTAATATTTCTGCACTCACCCCTGATGTGTCCAATGTTTCAAATCATTCTGTTTTGCTTTTATCAAATTTTATGCATATTATTAACTGTAAGCAATATAATCATATTAAGAATAGCATGGACCGCGTTCTTGACCTTTTCTTATCCAATGATGATACATCTACCTGTGAACAACCGCCTTTCCCGCTAGTACCTGTAGACTGTTACCACCCCCCGCTTTTATCCTTGGTTCTGTTAAGTGGTGCCTATAAGCCCAACGTAGGATTTACACAATCATATTATTTTATAGATGGCAAGTACCCTGAAATTAATGTCGACATAAATGGAATTGACTGGCATTCCACCCTCCAAGGATTATCTATTGATGCTGCTACTTCTTTATTTTATGAAAAGTTATATGAAATTATAAAAAGACACGTTCCTTTAAGACGTTCAAAATCTAGGGACTTTCCAATATGGTTCTCACGTCCTCTTATACACGTTTTCAAAAACAAGGAGGATGCATGGATAAAATGGAAGAAGTATAAAATTAATCGGATTATGCACTATTTTCCATGTACCGTAAAAGATACAAAAAAATATCTTCTCACTGTCTTAAATCTTACAGGAACACTATCGAGACAAATATACAGAAGGATGTTAAATCATTTTGGTCATATGTACACAGTCGCAAAGATAGAAACGGTGTCCCTAACGCCGTTACACACAATAATCGTACATCCAATAATCCAGAAGAGATGTGTGATTTTTTCTCTAATTATTTTAGTTCCGTGTATGAGAAAAGCGACTCCATGCTTCTTGATATAAATACCATTGCTTCAAACACAAATATTTCTCACAACTCTCATATATCTGATATAAACTTATCAAATATACACCTCTCAAAAAAGTCTATAACCAATGCTCTTGAAGCATTGGACGTGTCTAAGGGACCGGGACCTGATGGAATACCACCATTCTTCCTCAAGCATATTGCATCCGCCATAAGTACACCTCTTTTCTTACTTTTTAATCGCAGTTTAAACGAAGGTTTTATACCCCAGTGTTGGAAATCAGCAAATATCTTACCTATTTACAAAAGTGGCCCAAAAAGCGACGTCACTAATTACCGCCCGATATCCTTACTGTCTACATTGTCTAAGGTCCTGGAACGTTTGGTTCATAGTTATATTTATCCAAGTCTGCATAAAATAATCATCCCTGAACAGCATGGGTTTGTTAAACATCGTTCCACCGTCAGCAACCTCACCTTATTTACTAATTACATATTTGAAAGTATGGACAATCGCGTACAGGTGGATGCGGTCTATACCGATTTCTGTAAGGCTTTTGACAAGGTTGACCATGCATTACTGTTGCAAAAAATTGCTTATAATGGTATCCGTGGCAACTTACTTAGGTGGTTTAAATCATACATTACGAATAGGTCACAAAGGGTGGTGATTAATGGGTTTTCATCTGGTTGTATTTGTGTTACTTCTGGTGTACCTCAGGGGTCCATTTTAGGTCCTCTACTCTTTGTTTTATTTGTAAATGATATAGATAAATGTTTCAAAAATACTAAATTTCTTCTCTACGCCGACGATTTAAAAATATACCGCTGTATAAAAACCCATGAGGATCACCTTAAGTTCCAAGAAGATCTTGATCGGTTTTCTTCCTATTGTCGGTGTAACAAATTACAATTAAGCCTATCTAAATGTAAAGCCATTAGCTTTACCAAAAACAATCCCCTCAATGCTTACTATACTCTATGTAATTCGACTCTTGAAAAAGTGACGATTATTAAAGACTTAGGCCTATTTATCGACACTAAATTACATTTTGACACGCACATTAATCACATAACAAACAAAGCCTATCAATTGTATGGTTTTATAATGTGTACCTGTGCTCCATTCAGGCAGCCCACTACCTATTTACTGTTGCTAAAATCACTTATATTACCTCAACTTGAATATGCCTCACAGATCTGGAATCCATATTATCAAAAGTATAGTGAGCAAATAGAAGCAGTACAAAGAAAATACCTCAAAACAATGAATTACAGATGTACCCATACGCTGGCTTCTTATCGCCATATACTAAGCAAGTTTAATTTACCTACTTTGCACACGAGGGGACTACTCCTTGACCAAATGTTTTTATATAAACTTTGCCATAATGTCTTCGATTGTACTCAGCTCATAAATCAAATATACCTACGCATCCCTAGTCGCTCTCAACGTATTCGACTCAATTATGTACACCACTTGTTTGCTCCTAAACACTGTAGAACCAATGCAGGTAAACGCGCTCCGATAAGGCGAATCATGAATTCCCACAATGATAATTTTTCGGAAATTGATCTATTTGTATTATCCACGAGCCAATTTAGGAAAGCAGTCTTAGACAAACTAAGGGATGTTCAGGCAGACTTAACTTGAATAAATTGTTCGCAATATTCCCTAGTATAATAGTATAATATTATATTGTATTATTATTATTATTATGATTCTTTTTTAATTTTTATTGTATTTGGGAGTTGAATGCATTTAATTAGAGTTAAATCTTAAATTTTATTCTTACTTTTCTTAATACCACATGTAAACCTTCTACAAGTATAGAATGATCTGTATGTATAACTAATAATTGTGTGGTTCTCTTTTTCAAAAGTTTGTAATAACTTCTGTGCTAATTGTTAAACATAATATATTGACAATCATTTCTCACATACTACCATAAATGGCTTAAGTCCTATGTACACTACAATGAAATTCATTTAGAATAATATTAGCTATATTTAAATATGTTAAACCTACTTGGTCTAAATGTAAATCATAATTCTTATTGTTAAAATTAAGCACTGTTATGGAATTTGCTATTAAGTTTGCATTTATATACAAGGACTGGCCTACTCTGTCATGAAATTGTAATTATATAATATATTTAGACTTTGTTAATATTGATACATTCTTAGTGGATAACGGTGTTGGTTGTGTAATTAGTCAAACTTCATTGTTCGTTTTCTGTTATATACTTTGTTTTTTATTACACAATTGTTTGTTGTCCTAAATAAAGAGAAAAAAAAAAAAAAAAAAAAAAACACAATCGTTATAATAATAGCTAAGTAAAAAGGAGTACATTTTAAACGAGTTAGCACTAGGGTAGTCAATTAATTTAAATTGCTATCAAGACCGCAAACTTCATATCTTAAAAAATATCTATACTTATTACAAGATTCATGCGGGTTGGGATTAAAGAAGACACGCATTACACAAAGCACATATTATTTACGCAGAACTGCTTATGAAGGATCAAAGGGTGGCTTTTAAACATCCGTGAGGCTCAAATGTCCCGACATAGGAAATTTGCTCTAAGGAATTACTCGGCGAGGTACGACCCACACAAGCAAACTCGATGTTGCGCCGAATCATAGCGGGATAGCAAATAAAACATATTGTGGTAGGTTTCCTTACAGAGGAACTATTAAGTAAATTGTTTAAAATTAAGGAACATGATATTCATTTTAGTAACTCACTACTTGTGCTTGATTATCGCTCGCTTTAACTGTGAAAGAAAAGCCGGGGCTGACCCAAAATTTTACGCCACTAGGCGGTAGTATAGAAAAGAAAATGGTATCACACCATTGCCCCCAATTTGTTCTAGACCCTGTACCGGCTCCCCTGAAAATCTCGAGCGCGCACAAAGGCCATTATCACCCACTTTGAGAAAGACTGGTCTATGGTATGAATAGACCGACTCGATTGAAGTAGAATCACTGTTAAGCTGTGATTCCGCAGGACGCGACAGACGGCAGACAGCAACGGCAGATGGCAGACGGCATGTGCCGCGACGGCAGATGGCACTTATGCAGTATTAAATTGTATGAGACCGACCGGCAGCACTCACTTGCCGCGCGTCATTTGCCGTCGTGTGCGGAATCACAGTTTTACATAGAAAATCAATTCGAATTTTAATTTTGCTTTATCTGCAGTTTCATACACAAAACAAGTGTCATTTTATTGAACTTGCAAGTTTGTTATTGTGAAACTACGAAAGATCTTTTTACATGAACTTTTTAATTGTCTATGAAAGTAGAGGGCGCTAGACAACTTTATAAAAAATAATTAATTTCTTTAGTAATAATAGTTTAAATATTAAAATTAATAAACATTGACATTCTTGTCTCTTGGCTATTAATTACTCAGTATCTTTAACCTATCTTAATTGGTAAAGGTCTACGCATATTTGAATGAGAAAATTAATAATTATATTAATATTTATACAATTCGTAAATATTAATGACTGCCTCGGTGGCGTAGTTGTATTATGGTACGACTGCAATGCTGAGGTCTCAGGTTCGATCCCCGGGTCGGGCAAAGTGATATTGAGTTTTTCTATTCAATATCAGCTCGGAGTCTGGAATTTGTGCCCGATATGGCGATAGGCCATATCGGCCCCTATCACATCATGAGACGGAATAATGGCGAAAAGTAGGTGCACTAGTTGCACCTCTCCCTACCCCTGCGGGAATAAAAGGCGTGAGTGTAAATGTATATGTAATAAATATTATTAATTTATGAGTGTTCAGTTTTTGAAAGGTCAGTCTGGAAATCTTTAGGGGAGGCTTATGTTCAGCAGTGAAGGTCGTGTAACTGATGATGATGATGAATATTATTGCAGATCTTTAGGATAAGTAGATACTACAATACTCAGAAATGGCTTATTAATTACCGAGGGAGATCATCAGTCCCATATTTAGAATGTATAGAGCAATGGCTAGATTTAAAGTTTAGATGATACGGTGATAATAATAAAAACTATCACCTATACATTAAATTCCAGAATGGTTCCTTTTAATCCCATTATTACAAAAGTTGTTACATTAATGATGTGAAAATAAACAACAAAGATAACACTTCTGTAAACAAACCAGAATTTTACGCAATGCACACCGCAAATCTTAACAATGTTAGTGACAACCTTACAAGTTTTGTAAGTAATAACATTCAACATTGAAAAGTGGAACACCAAAAAGTTTCCTAAATGTGAGTGCTTCAGTTAAATTTTCTCATTCAAATCTTAGGACAGATTCTGTTGTTTCTCTTACACGGGCTTAGATAATGTGCTTCCTTGAAATTGGGTTGCTCTTTCCTGTTAGGGAAATCAAATGATTCCAAATTAGTTGGAATTGCGCTACGAAATTCAGAAATATGAAATGCTGATTGAATACGTAAATTAAACTTTAGATAAAATCTTTAATGATTTAATACTACAGATTTATTCATGTCGTTGTCTCTTTGGTTCAGTGTCAGTGTATGGAGGCTGTAGACCGGTAGGTCCTGAGTTTGTTTCCCGAGTAGGGAAACAGTTTATGTAAGTGTTTGTAACACTTTTTGTCCCGACTTATAGCACTCACAGACAGAGGAAGAGAGAGAGAAAGGAAGCAAGCATGCAATCATCCAATAGTAATAAAAACTAAACAACGCTAAAAAAAGTATTATGTTTTGTCAACTCGGAAGCAAAATTGCTGTAATTCCCATTAAACTCCACAAAAATTTATTGTTAATTATTTTACCAATATACATTTTTGTGTTGCAATAAAAAGTAATTTTTATTTTGCTTGATGTCACTCTTGCTTAGATATAAGAAGTAAGTTCACTTGTTTTGCTAAATAAGTTAATACACCATCTTGAATAGTGATTTACTATTCCAATATGTAAGTACTTACCTCATTTATATTTCCTTCCACTCGCCCGACTTACAAACTACCTACTTCTCTATTTTCCCTAGGCTAATACAAGTCAATCAGATAAAGTTTTTCCATTTCTATCTGAGCCTACTTCGTATTTAGTCAGCCGTAACATAAAATCGTGAATTCTACAAAGTACATTATCCCAGAAAGTTTCATTACAGAGTTACTTTACGATCGATGCTAGTCAACCCACCCGAATGTATAATGTTAACATCTTCAATCTATAATACAAGTCTATATATTGACTGCCTCGGTGGCGTAGTTGTATTACAGTACGAATGCGACGCTGAGGTCTCGAGTTCGATCCCTGGGTCGGGCAAAGTGATATTGAGTTTTTCTCTTCAGTATCAGCTCGGAGTCTCGAATTTGTGCCCGATATGGCAATAGGCTCGCCCCCTATCACATCATGGGATGGAATAACGGTGAAAGTGGATGCACTAGTTGCGCCTTTGACTACCCCTTTGGAGATAAAAGGCGTGTGTGTGTGATCTATATATTTAGATCTTAAATGTAAGAAGTTTGAAGATTTTATTATCGGTTAACATTGCAGGGTTAATCATTATCATCATCAGCTTCACGCAGTCCACTGCTGAAGACAGACCACCCCTAAAGATTTCCAGGCGGACCTGCCGTAAGCGGCCTACATCCAGGATTAATTCTAACAATAAATAAATGTTCCTTTACCAGTACCCAAATAGTATAAAGTATTCGAAATTTAATTCTACGAAAAGTGAGACATGTCAACAAAAGTATAGCGTAAAATTACATTTTATGATATCGTAGATTATGCATATAATATGATTATAGGTACAGATTTGAAAATCACAGATATAAAAGCACAGAAATTATAAACAAAAGTTTTATGTGACACAGATCTCTATCGTAGTCTCATAGTTGTACAACATGCACGGTGAAATATTTGGTACGCGCTTCCGTGAACCCACAAATGGAGAACCGTCGAGCAACAACAAAACACATATAACTTTTCATTTCGCACGCAGCTGTTATTTATGAAACCGTACATTCCCGAAATGATGGTCCCGAAGTAGGCCAAGGATCGAATGACGAATGTCTAAAAGTTATTTTATTTGCAACGTATATTTTACGATTACGAGACTGTTTGGGGAGAAAATTGAGCTAATTTTGTCACAATCACAGCTTTGTCTGTAGCATGTTCATAAATAAATGTATAGGTAAAGTTGTTCGTATATATTTTCTTAACATTGTTAATATGTTTAATCTTACTCAGACAGAAAGACAATTATTTTTATTAGCAATGTTTATTTGTACAAGTTTTGTTATTTGTCTGTATACGAAGGATGAAAGGTAAACGTTGTTTTTGCACGCAGAAAAGAAAGTAGTACGTTTGAATACCAAATTATTAAAGAACGGACGAATAATGTTTTTGTTTCGTTGACCTATTGTGATAATAACAAGACTTCAGAAAATTTCATCCTAATAAAGTTGTAACTAGACTTATAAAGCTATCTAAGAAAGAAATCTGACACATCTGCTGGCGACTTTTTGTGTAGATATTTCTATTCGAGGCACGTGAAATTAAAAGTAGTTTTTATGGCGTATGAGTTCCGAATAGGCTATCAAGGACTTTATCAGCTTGTGGTGAAAGCGGCTCTAATTGTAATTATACATATTACCTATACATATTGCCCTTCCTAGCCGATTTCGGCCACGGCGTCCAATCTCAAGAATCAAAAAGAAAGAATCAAAAATCAGCCAGGTACGTAGGAGATATTATGTGCACAAGTGTGTGTGCAATACAGTGCACTCGCTATTCCTTCACTTTCATAGTCCGGTGAGAGGGAAATCCGTCATGACCGGAGAGAGATCAGGCGCAGGACCAACGGCTTACGTGCTTTCCGAGGCAAGGGGGTACCTTTTTGACTCAGAGTTGTGATTGAGTAATTTTTAAGATGGAAAAAACCCAGTCACAATGTTTTTTGGGCTTGACTCGAAATTCTAACCCAGGACCTCATTGCGCACATCGTACTCGTAACGCAAACGCAATACAACTACTCCACCAAGACAGTCATGGCAAATATTACATCACTATCGTGATTCCTAATGCAGTTATTTTTCATATATGTGAATAAAACCCCTTTTGTATATGATAGCAATTACAGAGAACAAGGGTATCTCGAACTCTACAAGTGAATTCATCGCAATTCATCGCAAGAAATATGAACAGATACTTTCATATTTTACAAATTCCGACAGTATTAAGTATAGAAATCGGGTCTCTGGTCTACGAGTGATGTACGAACTAAGTGTAATAAAGTTCATCGCAAGAAATATGAACAAATACTTTCACATTTTACAAAATCCGACAGTATTAACTATAGAAATCGGGTCTCTGGTCTACGAGTGATGTACGAACTAAGTGTAATCAAATTCATCGCAAGAAATATGAACAAATACTTTCATATTTTACAAATTCCGCCAGTATTAACTATAGAAATCGGGTCTCTGGTCTACGAGTGAGGTACGAACTAAGTGGATATCTTCTATTCACAAAGTTTAGGCTTCACGTTTGTGAATAGTAGATCGCTCAGGTAAAATTATTTTTACGAACGAATTTCACATACCCTTTATCGATTAATAAATAAACACAATAATATACTATACAATATTACAGCTAGTCATTCCTATTAATACAATCATAATTAACCAATTATCTGTATCGACTTGTTAAGAACTTACATAAACTGTCAATATCACAAAGATTTGTGGAATATGCAACAAATTATTACCATCCATCCCGAGACAGGAATAGAACCCGCCACTGCTCGTTTTACAACGGGCTCAGCCACCACTACGTCAGAGGCTGTCGCAATATTCAAATAATCGACGGGTGAAAGGCTATTTGGTTTAAGCGACATTTTGAGCGATGTTGACTTATGTATATATTCGGAATCAGCATATTTAAAGTCAAAGGTTGCTTGTTGTTGTTGTCTATAATTCTGTCATCACATATTTTAAGGGTCCATCCAATCACTCCCCCGGGTTGATTTAGCCAACTTTTAATAGATGTCTGTTGTTTTATATCCGTCTAAATTATTATATACGATTCATACCGTGGAGGGCATAAAAACTTTCGCGAACATGATTGTTTTATATTTTAACTTTTGTATTTAAATACTTTGACTTCAAATTGATATTCACGAATTTTCAGTTCGTTTTTCTTAGGTGGCGTAGTTGGGTGGGCGGTTAAACGCCTCTCTAAGGTCCTGGGTTCGAATCCCGGGTCGGGGAAAGTAATATTGAGTTTTAATTA
This sequence comes from Lapara coniferarum, assembly GCA_949316025.1. Taxonomy (NCBI): domain Eukaryota; kingdom Metazoa; phylum Arthropoda; class Insecta; order Lepidoptera; family Sphingidae; genus Lapara; species Lapara coniferarum. The sequence continues at coordinate 38,394,030 of OX438919.1, read as the reverse complement.
TCACCCCGAAGTATGGAATTTGTATCTGATATATCCATTGGCTCGCTCCCAATTCCCATGGGACGATACACATGGCGAAAACTGGGTGCCCTAGCAGCACCTCTGCCTACCCCTTTAGGGAAAGGTGTGTTGTGTGTTTGTTTTAGTTTTATACTCATGTATATCTATTGTATATCTATGTAAATAGTCCATAAAGTAATATTGGGATTTTCTACGCAGTTTAAGTTTCGAATTGTGCTAGATAAATGGCAGTAGCCTAGCCCCTGTTACATGGGACCTAACATTACTAGGGAAATGTGGTTGTGAAGACACCTCTGCCTACCCTTGAAAAGGGAAAAGGCGTGATGGTTTGTATTCAAGTGTTTGTAAGATTTTTTACACGCGCAAGGCGATACAATACAATATTATACATCTCCCGGGAATGTTTTATTTTCCGGAACGTACTATTCAAAGTGTTGTTCCTTTAAAAATATAATGGCCTCATAAATAACTGGTGATTACATGACTATAGAATTAATTAATAGGCTGAATCTCTGGTTAAAAATCAAGTACGGTGATTAAAAAGCTTTCTTGTTTAGTCCTTTCCACTGTCCCACTCCTAAATATCTGTTGATGACATTGATTTGTTTGATGGGGATGCACAGAAACTTTATGGTTTGTTTTTGTTTTGCCAGAAAATTCACACTTTTTATCTAGTGCCATTGAGTTAAACGAAACTAGCATAACAAGAACCTCCGACTTTTATTCGATTTTCTTGAAACGCCATAGCTTCATGCAAGTGAATGTAGGTAAAAATAAACCAGCCAAGTGCGAGTCAGACTCGCGCACCGAGGGTTCCGTAAAATTTACGGTTTCCGCAATTTTTCCTTTATCTGTGCTATAAGACGTTACTTCGTACCATATTTCAGGATTCTGAGTTTACGGGAAGTACCCTGTGGCTTTGATTCCCTTGCGAGTTTCGAAAATTTTCGGCATAAACGGCTGTATCTTTTTATTGCGTTGTCTTCGAAGTTTGATTTTTCACAGCTCCAAGGGACAGTAGACCTGAGTATTTGATATAAATTTCAGCTTAATACCTCCACGCGTTCCTGAGAAAAAGGGTCTTGACAGACGGACGGACGGACAAGAAAGTGATCCTATAAGAGTTCCGGTTTTTCCTTTCGAGGTACGGAACCCTAAAAATACCGTTGATCCAACTTAAAGGTTTGAAAATATTTATCTTCTAGCTACATGTGTACGAAGCAAACAACACAAAGCGCCAACATAGCGTACATTAATATGTATGCTATGTTAAAAAATTATAATTAATTTTTTAATAAAAGTTGCTTGCCAAAGAAAGTCTTGAAACGTAATGTAACATCCACTTACAGTCATATTGTCATCTATTTTTAGAACTAGAACTAGCTACAATAGGCAAATCATTGTAATGAGCTGGAAGCCTTATTGTTACTCATATTTGTATATAGGTAATAATATTATTATTATGTAATGCGAAAAGTGAGTGCTCCAGTTGCGCCTTCGCCTCCCCCTTTGGGGATAAAAGGCGTGAGTGTGTGTGTGTGTGTGTGTCATGTTGTTTGAGTGATCACACAACCTAGTAAAAATAGGATATAATATCAATAATACCTAAATTTATACAATAAAATAGGATTTGTATTACGATTGAAGACCCAAGTCAAAATGATAGCGGCGAAATAATTTTTATCGTATTATACTGAATTTGTCATTTATTACCTACTCAAGACAGGGCAAATATTTGGTATTGATTATTGAATAATCAAAAGTGCACCTCAAAAAGTCATCTTCAGACTTGTATGAGTCTCGTATCTCTTACATCGCACAAAAACATCAAACTCCCCTCATCGAAATACCTGCATCAGATGTCAAACTCCGCAAATCCCTTTAGTAACTTCGAACATAAGCTGCCCTTGAAAGCCTAAGTTTCACCACTTCTCAGGTCGTAACCACAAGGAGCGAACTTTGTTCCCACGAGGCTCCTAATACTACTTTGGTTGTTATAGCTAAGCAATAACCCAACAGTGTAGGTAATTGTTATACTGAAAATATGCAAATTTATGCTTAAATTAAAATACCTAATTCGTTAAGGGTGAGTATTCAAAGCTGTAACGTAGCGATGGAGGGCACTTTTCGGGGACGGAAAATACGTAATATAAAACCTTCAAAAGATACTTTTGTCTTCCGTGTCCACATAACAAAGATAAGAGTATGTACTAGTGGATATTTATGACACCCGTGGCTCTTATTTGTAATTTTTTTATTTCGCCCTGTGCCATGGCGCGGCAAATCAACTCCGGGTGGCAAAAACTCACGATACCCTACTGATCCCAAAATGTGCAAGAATGGTAAGTGGTCCGCCAGTATTTTCACTTATTGGCTCTGAAACAACTTGTACAGTGAAACCATTATTTCATTTACAGTTGGCCTGTATCTCATTAATTATAATAGGGATAATAATAACACATCATATTTTTTAATGCTTTCATTTGTCGCGTATCCATGGTGATAGGTTTGGTATATTACATTAGTTACAATCATTTTTTACCTTTGACGGAAAAAGAGGGGTTATAACTTTAAGGTTATATTATATATGTTTTATATATAGGTTATATTATATAAGTTTAAGGTTATATCTGTCTGTGCCATCGTAACTCCCCAACCAATGGACCGATTTTGATGCGATTTTTCTGCTATAATTCTTTTGGAAGGTATTCATTTAGCTTACTTTCATTTCAGGGGACTCGAAAAGGCTTGTGGAACTATGTAATTTATATGATTCGTTTTTAATTAAGACGAACACAATTAAAACGGACGTGCTTTCCTATACTTTTCTATGTTTATGACAATAGCAAAATTCTTGGTTGTCTATATCAAATTTTATTGCGTAAAAACTTTAGCTCGCAATATTGTAGCATCAAAGATTCCTATAAATTTTAAGTACAATCAAATCTTAAAGACATTGTAAAAAGTTAGCAAGAAAACTCGTCACTATGAACAAAAGTCGATAAAAACATACACTTATTGAAAGATTAAATCCAGATAGCACTAAAAGCGTTATCCGTGGGACACGATCTCTCCGAAGTGGGTTAATATGGCGCCGGTGCTTCACAATCCTAAAACAAACATACTTGAGAACTTGCTTAATGTACCATATCGCGTAGTTACTTTGAATGACCGGATTCTCTTAATTCTACGCAGCTGTTTTAAATACTAATGAGGGTTTTAAAATTGCTTGTTTTCTATTGGTAAGAGATAGCTTCACGCTATTGTCCATAAAGCGAGAAGCGTAACGTAACATGATACTACATCACGGTGACAGTCTCAGGTGTGATAGGCGAGCTTATCGCTATATTGGTAATTTTTCTTCCAAGGTAAAGTTATTTTTAGCTTTGTAAGTATATATGTATATACTTGCACCGGAGTTTAAGTATCAATACAAAATATAATGTCAAACATTTCGAAGGTATGTGAAGTATGCTAACGCGCACCAAGCCAATGTGGTGGACTACGGCCATAACCGTCTCAGTTGTAGAGGAGGCTCGTGCTTAGCAGTGGGCAGTATAATATAATACAGGGCTGGTAATCTCAAACATCATAAGCATACACAGTCGCAGAAAAAGTGAATGTACAAACGTACATTATATATTACTTACTATCCCTGTAAAGCTGTGATTCCGCAGGACGCGGCAGAGGGCAGACAGCAACGGCAGACGGCACTACTATGCAGTATTAAATTGTATGAGACCGATTCCGCACACGACAGCAAATGACGCCCGGCAGGACGTCACTTGCCGCGGCACATGGTGTTACCGTCTGCCGCGTTCTGCGAATTCACAGCTCAACAAAAAATTACATAGCACACATAGTCCCTTGCCGCGTACGTGTCATTTATGCAATAAGATATCGAAGGAAATTTTATTTGCAGTATAAGCCAATATAAAGCTACAGTAAGAATATTAATAGGTAAATTAAATTGTAGTACATAGTACATCGTACGTAGTGGTTTTACATTTATTCCAATATTGTGCTCGGTGCTTATAGATGTACAAATTAAATACTATATATTTAATGTACCATATATTTACTTACCACGAAATTTGTACATTGTAACTGCGCCAAAAAAAAAGTTGCGCGATTTTACAGTCATTGTGCACACCCCCTAATAATAATTTGGGGAAGACGTCATTTGTCTTAATAGTACTTACATAAATTAGACCACCCATTTCTAAGTAATGAACGTAATCGAAGAAATTAACTTTCTGAATTCCTTTAATGATTTTCCTCAAAACGCCTGTACACCATCTATCTTCTCAGATCATTTAACGAATTGATTGCGGCGAATATAGTCCCCTAATGGCATTTTTACTGCGTCAAATACCCACGGCGCTTCGCTTACCGAATGGAGGAAATACCGACTTTACAAGCGTACCTTTTATACAAATTGTAGGTTTCCGACCTCCTTTATTAATTGGGAACTATTAGTAATTTGCATAGCATTCATCCTAACTAATATTATAAATGTGAAAGTAACTCTGTCCATTTGTCTGTCGCACTCTCACGCCAAAACTACTGAACCGATTTAAATGAAATTTGGTACACAGATATTCTAGATCCTGAAAAAGGACATAGGCTAATTTTTATCCCCGGAAAATATAAAGCAGGACTTATATCACGGAAAAACTTTTTCACGCGGGCGAAGCCGCGATCAAAAGATAGTACAATATACATGTACATACATGCCTTTATTCCATAGGGGTATGCAGAGACTATGATTACCATAATTCTCGATTCTAGTAAACTTCTCTCGCTTTCCCCACTTTCATCAATCCTTCAATCTTCTTTTCATGCATTCCACCGGTCCAGGGTACTTGTGACCTGGCCTTTACGAAGATTCCCAGATAATACGTGACATTCGAAGCTTCGGTGCGGTCGACCACATCTTTTCCATCCACATTCACATTATAGATCCGCTTTGTCAATCTCCTATCATCAATCCTCTCCAAACCCCCAAATCACCTTAAAATACCCTTCTCAATTTTCATAACATCGTATAAATACTTCATTACTATAAATTATATATATTTTGTCTACTGCACAGTTAAGCATATGACCATGTTTCTCTTGAGAAGTGGCTGAAAAACCTATGAATATTATTATTGTAGGTTGAAAATTTTTAACAAAGGTTGTTCGGAAAGCGAAGAAGAGTGGCCATCGGGAAATGCTAACGAAATAACATCAAACCTGTCGCTTCGTTCCAGTTTTTTGCGATTTAGTTGTATCGGCCCGGTCGGACCATTCATGCTGTCGAACTCTACCTCACCGCGGCGTAGCTTTACTATTTTGATTTAGGTGTTGCTTGCGGCTACCGCGTCAAAGACCATTCTTGAAATAGTGTTACTATGTACTTTTCGAGACAAAAGAGAGGCTACTGCGAAGAACGAAATCCGAAACGTCGGTCCGAAACGAAGAAACGACGAACTTCGGATTTAACCTTACTACCAAATTACTTCGGATCCGTCACCGTTACTTTCGGATCCAATTATTATTTTATTATTTTTATTGATTATTATTTTCTATTTTTTTATTATCATCCGAACGAAGAAACGACGTATTTTATGTCAAATTGGTTTTCAAAGTAGGGCCAACGAAAATAAAAATGTCATTAGTGTCAAAATCCGAACATCGGATCCGACTTCGAATCCGTCGTCGGATCCGTAACACTTCGTAGTAAGAAAACGTGCGATCCGTCACCCGAAACTACGGATTTCGTTTTTCGCAGTAGCCTCTAAGGTAGCTAGGATCTAGGGCACAGTCTATCAAAATGTTATTTAATTTCGTTCAACAGTGACTGCGTTTACGCCTGGCAAACAATATAGTCACACGCAAACTCAGGTGTTTTGATATAATCACATTGTTTTGAAGTTAACCGAATTAACTTAGTAATTACTTAAAGAGTATTGTGCAGTAAGATAATTAAGCAAGTGCTCAACTTAGTTAAACAGTAACTGCTGTTAACAGAGCTAAGCTCGGCGAGAGCTTTCTTGATAAACAAACTTATTAATTTTAGTGCATGCACGAAGTTAACCTTCCTTGGGCCCGCTTAGATGAGTTTTCAATCCAACTTCCGCATCGGGACGCACCAGAAAATCCTACTAATATTATAAATGCGACAGTTTGTAAGAATGTATGGATGTATGCATGTTTGTTACTCTTTCACGCAAAAACTATTGAACGGATTTCGATGAAATTTGGCACACGGGTAGATCATATCTTGTATTAACACGTAGGCTACTTTTGAAAAACTCATTCACGCGGACGGAGCCGCGGGCAAAAGCTAGTAATAAATAAGTATACTGTTTCTATTTACGCGAATGTTAGACATTAAAATAAAACTATTTTGCGGATTTTATCGCGGTTTTTTAATTTATATTTTCTCCCGACGTTTTGAAGGCGCTTTTCAGCAAAAAATAATTGTTTATAAAATTAAAATTTTAAAAATTATACATTTTTTTAAAAATTGTATAATAAAAAAATGAAGGTAGATATTGTAACATTAACTTTTTGTACCACCAACACCTCAGTCCGCCCCGTGACCACGAAGTGCTGAAAAGCCTTCGAAACGTCGGGAGAAAATATAAATTAAAAAACCGCGATAAAATAGTTTTATTTTAAGTATACTGTTTACAGAGCCTCGGTGACGTTGTATTTCAATACGACTGCAGTGCTGTGGTCTCGGGTTCGATCCCCGGGTCGGGCAAAGCGATATTGGGTTTTTCTACTCAGTATCAGGCCGGAGTCTGGAATTGTGCCCGATATGACGATTGCCTCATCCCCTATTGTGAAATATATGCGTATTCCATATAACAATGTGTCGTGGGATGGAATACGCACGGCGAAAAGTGTGTGCACTAGTTGCCTCTCTGGGATTAAAGGCGTGAATGTGTGTGTCTGTTTAAAAAGGTTCACGCATTAAAGTAAACTATCAGCCTGAGTGTATCTGGTTCAAACAGGCCGGCATAATTATGTCGACTGACAAGGTATAACCATCGCTCGTCAGTCGACACTCTATCTGGACCCTCTCACTATCAGGTGCATTGCGACCACTTTAGCACGGATAAAAAAGTCGAGCGCGCAGCAATCGTTCACATTGTTTACATTAGTATGAAGAATATTGGACCGGCAGGAATAAACGGTGGTAGCAAAATTACGTCTGAATTTGGTCGACTTGTTGTAAAGATTTTTTTTTTTCTATGTAGACGACCTTTTCCGGTATACCTAAAGCCTTTTCTTCGCTGCATTAAAGACGGCTGCAGGGTGCAAAAATATCGCTAATTGGTACCAGAAGCTTCTTTATCTCTTAGTTTATACTGCGCATAGCCTTTATGTAACTAGGACATGCCGCATATTGTTTACAAAGTTATGTCTCAATACACCATGTTAATGTTTAACATAAAATTCTTCATCAAACAAAGAAGGCTAATGTAAAGCAAACGCCGACGATATAGCGCTGGTTTAACCCAAATCCTTTGTTCTAACACTAAGCTGCAGATAATAAATCCACGCAGCTAGACACCGCGTCAGGCCCAACATTATTCTAACTTACGTGACGGTTTTGTAACACAACGTATTGAGCTCATTTCCCAAGGCTTAAGGTGTTCGACGCACACTACACGCCGGAATTTAAGTTGGGGAAGACTTACTTAAGTTGTGGCGCAAAGTTGAAGTTTTGTGGATCGGTATCATAGCGAGAATACACGCAAGGATAAAGTTCACGCGGTTTTTAATATTTAGAAGACGCCTAATTTACATTTTCAAGATCTTATATTGAAACGCTTGGATCTAGTAGGATGATTATTTGACGGCATCACTGAGTAAAGAATAGTTAAGTATTACATTATAACCGATTTAAATTTGTATTCACTGTTCATTTGAAAATCCTTGTATTTATACACCACGCTAAGGTTGACTGGTAGAGAACGCCTACGGTATTAAGTCCGCCTATTTACATCGATTGTATATGAACTGCATAAATAATTAGAATACTGTTTTACTTCATTGTTTGTCAAGTAAAGAGACAATGTGCGCATTATATGGGCGGCCTTATTCTGGGTGCAATAGCGAATCGTTTAGGCCACGGTTCAAGAACTATACAAAAGAGATGATAATAAACACTCATTTCACTTTTTTCGTTCCCCCCGTTTTGTTTTGTAGACCCTCTAATTATAATTTGACGTAGGAAAATGTCTATAAATCAAAGATTATTTAAAATATATTTTATTAGGATGGGTTTATAATTCGTAATTATCGTTGTTGTTTATCTTCGGTATCATAAACAATAATCTAGAAATATCTAATATTCGTAAAATCAACGCGGAAATAACACGAGACGCGAGCAACAAATTGGAAATATGAAACAAAGCTCAACATTTCATTTCTATAGAGCGTGCATCAGCTATATTACGAGCTGGGAATTGATTGTTCGATATCTAGCTCCACGGACCTATGCCAGGGTGAGTGGCGACCCTAGCGGCGACCTATTTCGAGCTGGGAGCTCCCGGGCCGAACTGCCGCGTTCTATTGACCTACATGTACGCTATACGCAAGCTCTGACGTCAGCGCGCTATGACGTCACTAGCACCTACCCGTTCTTTGTTAACCTGATGTTTACCGGAACATTGTTTATCTTATGATTTGTATAATAATAACACACACACACTGGGTAGGCAGTGGCGCAACCAATGGACCCACTTTTCGCCGAGCGTATTCCGTCCCATGATATGATAGGGATAGCCTATCGCCATATCGGGCACAAATTCCAGACTCCTGGCTGATACTGACTAGAAAAATCCAATATCACTGCTCGACCCGGAGATCAAACCTGAGACATCGGCATTGCAGTCCCACCACAAAAGGATGTCACAAAGCCGGTTAGTACCTATTGGGCATTATAGTCACGCAAGATAATGCCGGTAGATTAATTAATCTTCATATTGACTGGGATTAATAAGCGTCATTCTCCGTTATTAATTGATGTTGTTCCGGATTTTGAATGTGTGATTACGTTTCTGATGATCTGGCTGAAGGTATCTGATAAGTAGTATCATACAATGTGAGAGGTCAAAAATGCTGCGCTGCGACATATTACAATTTTGCAAACGCAACGTCGGATTACATTGAATGCCGAAACTAGAAATTTAAAAAAATATATAATAAGACTTTTTATTACAGCACTTATCCTCTACTACAAAGCAAACAATCAAAAATGTACTTTATTAGAAACTCTGATAAATTCAAAGATCCGGACTTCTGTTTGAAACGTGTCAGCTTGCGAACCCAGTTTACTAATCATATATTCATTAGAACTTGTATTTTACAAACGAAAGAAGTTTTTCATCATTCAAAAAACTTTCTTTACTAACGTATTCATTATCTTTAAATCATTTTTCGACAATGGAATGTTTATTTAAAACAAAATTTTAAAACATCAAACAAAAATATTTTAAAGTTCAATCTGTATAAAAGCTAGGAATAAAGAAAATCGCATTGGACATCTCATTTGTCGCAATCTTATATTGCTTTAAAAACAGCTCTCAAATGCAATAAAATTAAACAAATCAATGCACACAAAAGCATAGCTTAAACCGATCAATCGGATTGAACGGTATTTCGACTTGAACGCTGTTCCATTTCGTATTTTTCAGAAATGTATGCTTTTTATTTGTATAAAATGTGTTTGCTTTGAAAATACAAATGTAGCTCTAAAGGGTATTTCTACTATAAAATGTAGTGTAAGAGACTTTTTAATATATTACAGTATTACTGTATATACTTTACATACTAGAATAAGTAATAAACTAAACGACTACGTAGTTATTTTGTATACTAATGTCAATAATAATGCTTTTTTAAATAGACAATACTATCTGAATTATATTTTTGACCGCCAAATCCTATAAATCGATAAATATCGCAATATCCAATTTCTCACGTTATTTGCTAAGATATTTTTGCAGATGAAAGTATTGATTGATGTCCAAGTTTACAGTGGTAAATACGAGATATAACTGAAAATGGCTCCTGAGCTGCTTTAAGCTCACTAGATTGTGAAATGCATTGATATGATCAATTATGACGAATGACGAATGACGAATGATGAATGAGCGACAAATGAATTGCCATCCACGAAATACAATATTCACCATGACAACGAGCTTATTTCCCAAAATTCATGAAAAGGATTCCTTATTTTTCTTAGTCTTTTGTTCAACTGACTTCACTATCAAGTGAGCTACAGGAGCAATAGACGTCCTTTACGCATTATGACAAAATTTTATGAATCAATCTTGAGAGCTCACTGTTAAACATTTGATCTTATCTAGTATATAAAACTCACCTTCTATCACATCATGGGACAGAACAAACATGGTGAAAAGTGCGTGCCTTAGTTGCATCCCTGCTTACCCTTTTAAGGATAAAAGCGTGTGTAGTATGTACAATGGATTTTATTTTTGTGGTCTATTCAAATGGTTTCTTAACTGACTGTGTTAAGTTGCACATTTCGTGTACTGACTTTAATTAAAAAACGTTTAATATCTAGCGGCTAAACTATTCAAAATATCAAATAGTTTCATTGCCGTCCTTTGCAAGTTACTCTACTTAGCAAAATGAACTCCCGGAAAATTTGCCTCGCGTCACTTTAAAATGTAATTCTTTTAATACAGTGGTATTAAATGTAACCCAAGAAGATCCTCCTCCGTACTTACTTCCTTACTTAGCATTAACGTATTACTCAGTAATGTCTTGGAAACTTGTTTAATAAATAACTTGGTAACGGAAACACCGAGTGTACTTCATACTCTGCAATATTATGCTGGCGGGAAATTAAAAATTCCTAACGAATACCGCGCTTTATATATGTTTTAAATTGAAATTATTTGATCCATATTGTGGATACTCAGTCGCCCGTGTTTTATTTCACTGTAGAAAATCCATTAGTTTCAAATAAAAAAGCGAATGATTCCCTTCGAGATGTAGTTTTCAGCTCATCGGAGATTTTAGTTGCGAGACTTATTTCGCGTTACACAGGATAGTGTAGTGAAATGGTTCTCAGAAAATGTTTTAATAATTTGCATTATATTTTCAAATTATTTTAGCATTATAATTAATGAACCAATCTGGTACGGTTCCATTTCTAATTAATTTGTACTGGGAACTTTGAATCTTAGTGCACCGCTGTAGTCCAATTTCTAAGTTGCTTTAGACAATATCATACTAAAGTAATAGCTCACTAAAATGTTACTATACTGCTACTTATGTTTTTAGGGCTCCGTACCTGAAAAGGAAAAAAGGAACCCTTTGAGCATCACCGTGTTGTCCGTCCGTCCGCATGTCAAGATCCTTTTTCTCAGGGACGCGTGGAGGTATTAAGCTGAAACTTATATCAAATACTCAGGTATACTGTCCCTTGGACTTGTAAAAAAAATTTGAACTCATAATCTTGAAATTTGGCACGAAGCAACGTCTTATAGCACAGACAAAGGAAAAATTGCGGAAGCCGTAAATTTTTAGTTGCATCATAATATAATAAGAATATTTTTAATAATTTTAAAGTTACTGAGAACACGTTTAACACCTAATATTTCAGAATGATAAGGATAGTACAGTCATGTGCTAAGCTCGGAGTTTCTCTGAAAGATACGTTTCGTAACGAGACTATCCGACAGAAAACCAAAGTCACCGACATACCCCACAGGATAAGTAAGCTGAGTTGGCAGTGGGCTGCTCATATTTGCCGATGAACCGAAAACCGCTGAGGTAAACGAGTTCTGGAGTGGAAACCACGATTCGGAAAGCGTAGTGTAGGATGTCTTCCAGCTAGGTGGATTGATGATTTGTGAAAGGTCGCTGGCAGAAACTGGATGCGACAGGCCGAAGACCGGGTGAAATGGAAATATTAGAGGAGGCCTATGTCCAGCAGTGGACTAAAATATAGGCTGATGATGATGATGATGCAATGTAGTATATCTGAAACTTCTTCGTATTTGTATTGTCTATGAGCAATCACGACAAGCGAGCGTCGTGCCCCCATATAGATGTATATAAAACAAAATTGAATATTTTCATCTCCTAACAAACATGAATATGAACAGTCTCTGCATTACGAGTTACTCTGTTACGATATCGCCCAGTTCACTCTACATGGCTTTGGTCGGTATTAAGGATAAGTGCTGCGAAGACATGATGTCCCCTCGCATAAAACTATTGGGGATTACTTTCTTGGCTTATGTGATATACCTACATACGTTTTATGTTCTTATTTTTCAAGTTACGAGTGATATTTTTATGAAGGCTCTTCATTACGACTGTCTTTTTTATTATCTGTTTATTTTTCCGCTTGCGGTGCGGTATTTTTGATAAATTGGTTTGGTTGGATAGCTCATAGCTGTATCATAAAAGTAAAAATGTGAAATTCATAACATGTTTTTAAAGTAGAAGCATATGGAAATAGACCTCTAAGTAGGGCTGCCATCATCTAAATCGCCGACGCCGGATAAACACGGCAAAAATCCCGGACATTTGGGCGAAATATGGGTATTTCCCCGGACACCTCTGAAAAAAATATTTTCTTGAATGCGGGGAAATGCATGAAGTTTTAACTAAGCTGTATTTCAATTTGTCGCTCATCTATAAAAAATGGATTTCCCCTGACAACAAAAGTGTCCGGGTTTTGCCCGGACAATTTTTAAAACCCCGGCCGGACGGCCCCCGGACGCCCTTCAAACTAGGACAAATCCGGACGGATGGTAGCCCTACCTCTAAGTATACATAAGTTATAGCAAGTATTATAAATATTTTTGTTATAGAAACATTTTTAAGTACAATAATTCCAAGCGCTCCTTCAGATACGAAAATAATCTTATTTCTCTGTTTTCTTTCTAAAATCAATTGTGTTCTTAAGACTGTAATAACAAAGGGAATAATAACTATGTCAAACACACAATGCCGAGGGCTACTATTTCAAGAATCTGAAAAGGAATAATGATATTTAAAATCTTTCCAGAATAAATGTATAATCAAACGAAAAAGGCTTTTCTTATCGTCAAATAAAAAATATCAAGCCGCGACTTAATTACCGGGCTTGTAATAAAATCTCTATTTAACCGATACTTAAGCTCAACGTTTCAAATGCCATAAACATTTTCTTTTGTTTGCTTATCGGTATATATTCGTGATAAAACGCTTTATAAACGTTTTATTTATAATGGATAGAATTTTTAGCATTATTCTTAACGGAAGACACTTTATTTTCATATCTACATCGAACTGCTGAGAAAATGTTTATTTAACCTAGTTTTGACATCGTTGCTTAGTTTATTACTATGTTAAGACACACTCTTTTAAACGAAGTAAAAAAAAGTATAGGTATTAATAACATACCAGGCATCAACATCATCCACATGACGTCCACTGCTGAACCTACGTTCAGCCTATCTTCAGCTTTAAACTATGTTGATGCTTCCCCTAAAGATTACCAGACGAACCTGTCAAAAGCGGCTTGCATCCAATGATAATATTTGCTTGGTACGTCTTCATTAACACGCTTTTATTTGCTTCAGACATATGTATGTATATAGGTAACGGAAATTTTGAACAAGATTATGACCCCCTTCAAAACGTCGGATTAAGAGGCCGTATACGAAATTTCGACTATTTCAGTCAACTTTTCATCGTGATTTTTTTTTAAATAATAACTAGGTTATTCATCATCATCATCAGCCACATGACGCCACTGCTTAACATAGGCCTCCTCTAAAGATTTCCAGACGGACCTGTCAAAAGCGGTCTGCATCCAGCGCGTTCCTGCGACCTTTGTTATATTTAATCTTAAATGTTACAAAGGTATTAGAGAAAAAGGTACTATATTTTACATTAAACTTTTTCCGTTCCTCGAAATGGTATAAATAAGCCTCGTAGTGAATATTTGATGTCTATATGAAAATTTCTTCATAGACATTCATCCCTCATGTTTATTTGGTAAAATAATGTAGGCTATGTTTTATGGTTCGTTGAATAAAATACGTCAAGTCTAGACACATTGTTAGGCATACGCATAATCAGGCATAGAATACATATTATGTGCTTTAGGTTATAAATCATTAGGTACTCAAAATGTTTATAGTAGTGTATAAAGTGCAAGAATTAAGTTTTTGTCTATAATAACAATACTGTTCATTTTATAGTGAATAATTGTGTAAAATGTTGATATTTACTGGATTATTAGTGCCTGCCTCGGTGGCGTAGTAGTATTACAGTACGACTGCAGTGCTGAGGTCTCGGGTTCAATCCCCGGTTTGGGCAAAGTGATATTGAGTTTTTCTACACAGTATCAGCCCGGAGTCTGGAATTTGTGCCCGATATGGCGATAGGCTCGCCCCCTATCACATCATGGGACGGAATAACGGCGAAAAGTGGGTGCACTAGTTGCGCCTCTGCCTACCCCTCCGGGGATAACAGGCGTGAGTGTGTGTGTGTGTGTGTGTATTAGTATTTTATTTCTCATCAGTCATCAAAGCTGTAGCTCAGAAGTTATACTTATTGATATTACTTCGAATATTATCTGCAAGAGGTATCTATCAGATATATTTACGTACAAATATTGTAACGTAAGGAAAATATAATTAAAACATTAATACACAAAACACAATTTTATTAGGATTGACAAAATGTTTGCGTCGATAAAACGGTGATCCAGTCGAGTCAACGTTGATAGCAATCCGAATATAGTTTAGTTGTTTTTTGTCACAATTTGGTTGAAAATACAACATATTATTGCGTTTTCCATTGTAATTCTCTTAAAGGGTTAATTCGTCTACCCTTTTGCGAGCATTGATCCAAACAATCCCGGTCTCAAAATGCCAGCATCTCCACTGGCTCTCAGGAGAATTGACGAGTCGAGTTAGAAAGTTCATAGGTACAACACGCCGCCGATGGAAAGCTGTGTACACTTATTTCGTTTATTGAATGTTTGGAAACAATCCTATCAGACAGACTTGTTACATGAATCTTCACATACTGGTGCAAAGCGTCTCGTTTCGTATTCCAATTTTGAAAACAAATAAAACGAATGAATTCGATGTAGCGAAGTTTGTCTGGCGCGTTATGCATTTGTTTGAAACGCCTAATGTATACAAAATGTATGAGTATTTGGAAATATAGAATGGAAAGTAATAAGTGTAGGCCACGACTCGGTACAAAATTGACACCTTCGTCATTTAAATCGCTGTTGTAATTAACGAAGAGTCCTTAATCTTTTACTGAGCCTACATAATATGTATGTAATTATCTCTCCTTCTCAAATCACATCATGCTTATAACACGAAGTGAAACATGTTCAAAAGAAACATAAATATGTTCTGGCTTAAATTGGGATTTCTATGATCGGCGAACTGATCACCTAAATGGTTTCATGTCTATATCAACTTCAAAGCCAACGTGAAAACAACTAAAAAGTTTTATTCTAGACTCCGTCAATACGTAAGTATTTTCCAATATTTTCGTATTACACCCCTGAATAAGCCTTCTCGGAGCAAACAGCAAAGCTTTGAGCGTCATTATAATCAGTAAATTACATTTCACACGGGCGAGAACTATTTCCCACCACAATACCTAATACCTTATCAATAAATTAGATCAGCCGCGGCGAAGGTTACAGCGGATCTAGGTAACAAAAGGGGTTTAGTCCACAGGCCAACAGGTGACCACGACTTCGCCGCATTCATCTATGGGATTGTGTTAAATGAAATAGAATCTTGAAAGGCACAATTTTATACGATAAAAATGCTATTTTAAAAGAGATGTCTGCTTTTCGTATACCCATACGAATGGATCTTGAATCCATTAAAAAATATTTTTATATGTTTTTTAAAAACTTTTATATTAGTTATAGTTTTTAAGCAAAATAAAATTGAATAAATCTCAAAATCGGAGGTCTTTAAAATCAAACTATTTATTGTAAAAGGCAAATTTTTATTTTTATCCAAATATATATAAACTGTCTTGGTCAGAATTTCAGGACCGTTTTTGGACCTGTCCTTTAGAAACGAAATAAAATAAATAAACCTTTGAAATAAATTTTATACTCTGGATTGTGTAATAATCTACATACTACTACATCATCATAAAATACGTTACGATTATTTTCGCATACTTTATAATAACTTGATTCGATTTAAATAAGAATAGGATCGACTTTGCGCCACATTGTGACGTCTAAATAATCAATTATTATATTAAGCAATTTTGCAATAACGTTTTTATTTAAATTTGATGTAAGAGTCAATTAGACAAAATAAAATGAACTATTATTGATATGCTAATACGTTTTCTATGCAAATTTTATAATTTGCTAGTGAGATTTGACACATAAAGGTCTTTGACGTTCCTATTCTTATTTGAATCACATTGTACGTAATGCCAGGCACATAATATAAATTACTATACCCTTATATTGTTTACGATGGAACAAAACGTTTCATACGTTGTAGTATTGCTTTTGTGGTATTAATACAATCCTTGTAGCTTTTGACGTGGTTACAGATAAGGTCTGTTTGCAGTTGCCGAATCTCGTATTTGGTGCTCGTATTACTATGGTTTATATTGAACTTTCATTAATTTCTTGTATTATTTCATACGGATAGATGAGCATATTTGCGGTTCATACGTATCCAAGTTCGTTTCCGCTCGTGCGGCATTGGCAAACAGCGCGTGTCGCAATGGTACAGTCAGCCACAAATAGCGGAATAAATACAAAACTTCAAATCGCGTCTACACTTTCGTTTTCTTACCAAGTTTTGTTTTCTCTTCACAAAAATAATATACAGGCGATTAACTTTACTGCCCACAAAGAAAAAGAAATGTTTCAATTAAACTTAACGCGTGGAGGTGATTTGAAATTTTGAATTTGTTCAGCTTGTTATGTGGCTTACTGTACGAGTGTACGAGCATACAAAATAGAGAAAGAAAGAACTGTTAAAGTTTTGACGACTGGATAATTCAATTTTAAGTATTGTTTATTTCCTAAACAGTTTTATAAAAGTGCTTCGGTAGAGTATTGTGTGCGCGGTATGACTACTGCCCTGAGGTTCCGGGTTCGGATCCCGGTGCGAGCAAAATGATATTGGGTTTTTCTACTCAGTACCAGCCTAAAATTAGTGTCCGATATGGTAATGGCTCGCCCCCGTCACATCATGGGATGAACCTACATGGCCATAAGTGGCCTAAGTGTCTTGGTTGCACCTCTACCTATCCCTTTAGGGATAAAGCCGTGATGATTGTTTATTTTTTCGGCTTTTAAATTAGATTTTCTAGAACAATATCTAAGTTTTTTAATGTTAAGTATTATATTTTATTTTACCTTTGTATTAATTTGGGATGCAATAATAGACCAAAACAAATATCCGAGACAACAAAACATGACATAGTAATTTGTCAAACGTAATTTGATTTCGTAGCTAGAACAGAAATTATCATCAAATAAACGTAAGAAAGAAGACAACAATAATTTAATTCATTAACAATAATGTACCATAGCTCCATTAAGCCGGGTCATAGTTATCTCGCTGTCTGGGACACTGAGAGTATCACACATTACAAGACAGCTAGTCTAATTACATATATTTAAATCTTTATACAGACAAACTAATGATACAAATCAGATAGTGTTTATACCAAGATTTTTATACCAAGTTTAGTCTGCAGAGCGTCACGTCATAGATTAAAAAACACGCCTCGATCCGATTCAATTACAAGTAACTGTTTTTATATTATAAAAAAGTGATTACAGATCAAGCATGATAGACGTAGATGAATAAAAATGAATACAAAAAAAAAAGCAAATTGCTCGCTTGAAAGTTAGGTCTACTACTTTCCAAAATCTCTTTACCTTTAGTATGACCAAAATTATTTTAATGCAAAATAATTACACTAAATTATTGATGTATAAAAAAACCCAATACATCAATGCCCTAAATTCTATATTTTTGTACCCAAAATTAATTAATGCTAGTCAAAACGAACTTCAATACTTAACCAAATAAACTATTTTATTTATTGTGCACCAAAATATACTGTATTTAACACAATAAGGGCAAAGAGGTGTTACTATTGGCGGTCTTATTTCTGGAGGCAACCTCTTACAAACATCCATGAAACTATCATACGAGAGACCAACCTAGTAGGTATCTAAAAATTAACTCTAATCATCAAAGCAGCAGTTTCGAAGGCATGTTTATATCCCTACTGAGGCGTTAACTGCACAAAATCGTAAATTCAATTCAGCTGTAGGGGCTGTTGACCTATTTCCGCAAACACTCTTCGTGACTGATGCTCTTTAGTTTTTAATTTAGGTCACTGCTTAACATTGAACTTGTCACGTACGGTGACCTCTCGTTTTGATTGCTTTGTTCTTGTTTGTTATGATTATAGTCCGTCCAACCATTTATTTAACTTTTGACATAATTATGCACGCGTATTAATTATCAATCGATATTCGTTAAGCCCACTGATTGTGTAACGAAAATAATTCAAAACTTTTACATGAAAAAATAAAATGTCGCAGTGTAAAGTGTAAGTTTCGGATACATGCAGTAACAAATTATATTATTACTATTTTATAGCCACCCGCTCCCTTTTTTATCACATTTCTTTAAATGTATAGACACACGGGCTCTACTGCTTTATTAACTTATGTATAAATTTATTTATTTTTAAGTCATCTTGCTGGCAGCGATTTCTTCATGATCAAGCCACCACCCGTAATCTGCAAAAACATAAGGGGCCAAAACTTAAAAGAAATTTAAATGTTTTGAATTCAAAATTTATGAAGCTATTAACTACTCATTTTTTACACATAAACTAGTAAAGCCTAAAGGCATGACCTACCACTCATGGTTTACAAGGGCGAACCGATAACCTCTACAGGTACTAGCTTGACACAAGCAATAAAAAACTTTAGTTTAATCAAACAATTCATCGATTCACTCAACTTCACATTGGCACAACTCGGCGTCCATTTTCTACGTTACAAGAAAACCATTTATATCAATTTGTAAGACAAAATTCCGCCGAATGAATTTATCAAAACCCTTGTCATAGATATTTAATTTATTGTCCAAATAAAATAATAAATCACAGTCAGTACAAGACCTAACAGGGTCGATATTGTTTGGAAAAACATCATAAATCATACAAATGTATTGTTTTCGAAACATTATCTGCATGACGTTGTCAATGATCAAGACTATTCAGAATTCGATTAATGCTTTTGATTGAAGGCATAGTAGTCATTCATAGAATAAAATATAACAGACAAATTAAAAATTGCAGTTGTATAAACGATATGCGTTAAATGTTTGCCTTCTTTATTTAGTGAAGTAATCATTTCATGGATTTCAGCCGATTGAAAACTGCTCTAAATCAAAGTTGTTATTATCACGATATCGTATTATCGTATTATTATCTTTCTGACAAAAAAGCAAGATTCTTCTGATATTAAATACTATTAAGAACTTGAACATAATTATTTATACTGTGTTACAACACTCCTACATACATATACATATACACTCACGCCTGTTATCCCCGAAGGGTTAGGCAGAGGCGCAATTAGTGCACCCACTTTTCGCCATTATTCCGTCCCATGATGTGATAGGGGGCGAGCCTATCACCATATCAGGCACAAATTCCAGACTCCGAGCTGATACTGAATAGAAAAACTCAATATCATTGTGCCCGACCCGGGGATCGAAACCGAGACCTCAGCTTTGCAGTCGTACTGTAGGGGAGACCGGGGATAGTTGACCAAATTTCAACTTGGACGCCTATATTTTTATGGTTTTAGTATATAATGTTAAAAAAAACTATAGGTTCGATAGGTGCACTAATAAGCTTACTAAAGAAACACCAAAAACCTCACAATTGTTTATAACATAGTGTACAAAAGCCATTTTGGGGAACGAGAAAATTAAGTCA
Organism: Lapara coniferarum; assembly: GCA_949316025.1. Lineage (NCBI taxonomy): Eukaryota > Metazoa > Arthropoda > Insecta > Lepidoptera > Sphingidae > Lapara > Lapara coniferarum. The sequence continues at coordinate 38,373,984 of OX438919.1, read as the reverse complement.
ACCTACCCCATGCTTGGGGTCGGTGGACTATTCATTAGGGGTAAATTGACCTACAAAGTAATTGGTATAAAATGCGGCAATAAAATAAAAGAAAACACTACAAGTACTTATTTACTATTATCAATGTCTTATTGAGACAAAATATCATCAACATTTACATAATAAACATATAATTTGTCACTTTTTGTACGATTTTCATTATAAGGGCGGAAACAAAAAATCCTGCCACAAGCAGAGGGTTGACCGTTTCGATTAGTTATTCTCTTGTAAATTCACATGGTTTTGGAATAACAAACTTTTGTTAAAATTGACAAAAAAACTCACTTTATTCCATGTGAAGAATATTTGGATTACTACGTGGTACATTTTCTAGGTAGTCAACTAGCCCCAATATAAAATTTGCCTACCAGCCCCAAACAACTTTTTTAATTTTCAACCACGTGTAAGTACCTCAAAACCGTGGCAAAATATTATAAAAATACATTAAAATAATTATTAATAATAAAAGTTATTCGCGTCGGCTGCTTCGTTACGAAAACTTCGTAATTTTTTGCCCACTGCTACTAAAATTACGTTAGCACAATCCCTCTTATTACCTATACTTGATTATGCTGACGTCTGCTATCCTGATCTCACTCAGGTTCAGCTTGATAAACTTGAGCGACTTCAAAATTTCTGCATAAGATTCATATTTGGCTTACGTAAATATGACCACGTTTCTGAATTTCGTTCCAAACTCAAGTGGCTCCCTATTCGCCTTCGCCGGAATACTCACATTCTCTCTTTACTTTACAATATCCTATTCAATCCATCTTCTCCGCGCTATCTTTCCGAACGCTTTATTTTTCTTCATAATTCTCACTCTCTTACACTAAGGTCGTCAGATAACTTGGTTCTCAAGACCCCCCTGCACGGTAGTAGTTTCGTTGACAATTCCTTTATTGTCCAAGCTGTTCGTCTTTGGAACGCACTGCCGGTGCCTATACGACGAGCTCCATCGCTGAGCAGCTTCAAGAGACAAGTGCTCACATTCTATCTTAATGCAACATAAATAGTTATTTGTATTTTAATTCATATTATTTTATGCACATATTTTGTTTGTATGTATTTGTATTGCTATTAATATTTGTATATGTACCTATATATACTATATATATACACACAATGTATATACTTATTTTTTTTATGATTTTATATTATTATGTATTTTATTTATTTAAATATAAACACACCCACACTCCAACTTCTCCGCAGATAGATTCCTTCCTATGGTTGTCTGGAAGAGATCGCTTTTAGCGATAAGACCGCCTATTGTTACACTAGCTGTAGTTAATAAGTATGTTTGTGTGTTTTCTTTTACTTGTGTGGTGTTCAATAAAGAGTTATCTATCTATCTATCTATCTATCTATCTAAAATAATCATCACTAACCAAACTTTAACATTAAATTGCTCGAAAGTAAGTAACTGTGAGTATAAAGGCTTCAATACAAATAATATTAAGAGGTAAATAATTACTCATAGGTATCATTTTTCGAAAAAACGTTTTTTCTCCTGAACTACGTGTGCCCGCGGTGCCACGTTTGCGATGAAGATTCGTAAACAGTTAACGGTTTTTTGTGTATATCAAGACGACACAACACTTTAAAATAGCTCGAGTTATTGACTGATATTCATCCTGCCCCTATCGCCAATCATCCCCGGTCTCCCCTAATACATCTACGCCACCGAGGCAGTCTCACCTGGAACACTAATTGCGAACATTTATCACCAAACAAGAATCGTACCCACAAATACGTTTCTCGGTCCAGTTACTTGCCCACGGCACCACGTGATTTCTCCTGGGGCCGTATTTCCATGAGTCTCACAAAGGAATATTGTTTGCGTAATCCATTGCATAATTATTTTCTCAATTATAATGCTTATGAAATTCTCATTTTCTCATTATTTTCCACAAATTGTAATATGTTTTTAAATTAAAATGCGTAACCTATTTTATTGTTCATAATATCAAGCGTTACAAAAGAGGCGAGATAAATGGAATAAGAATTAAAATAATAAAAATTCTTCAATAAATCATGGGTATTACACAAGTAATAGTAGTCGTAGTGTTGTAATGACAAAAAACGTGATAACCTGAACTGTGACAAGGTCATAAGTAGAATTTTATTCCTTATGCATTAATAGGCTTAGCTACGAGATTGGCCACGTTCGGTCGAGATTTTATTTTCTTTTTTACGCTAACTATGGCGTAACTGAGGTCTTTTTAGTAATAATAGATTATAATCCTCATCACCATTGATGTATTAGGCTTTTTGAATACATCAATGCTCATCAACCATTTTATTGACCTAATAATTTAAATTAGTTTTTTACAAATATATAATTTTGTGCTGCCTGCCTGTGACTGCCTCGGTGGCGTAGTTGTATTGCGGTCCGACTGCAATGCTGAGGTCTCGGGTTCAATCCCCGGGTCGGGCAAGGTGATATTGGTTTTTTTATTCAGTGTCAGCCCAGAGTCTTGAATTTGTGCCCGATAAGGCGATCGGCTCGCCCCCTATCACATCATGGGACGGAGTAAGCACGGCAAAAAGTGGTTGCAAATAGTTGCGCCTCTGCCTGTCCCTTCGGGGATACAAGGCGTGTGAGTGTGTGTGTGTGTGTGTGTGTGTGTGTGTGTGTGTGTGCGTCCGTGCGTGCGTGCGTGCGTGCGTGCGTGCGTGCGAGCGTGCGTGCGTGCGTGCGTGCGTGCGTGCGTGCGTGCGTGCGTGCGTGCGTGTGTGTGTGTGTAATTTTGTTTGAGATAATAATAATGGTAATTGCTGTCGTATCCTGTACCACACAAATAAGGCTAAATATAGTGTCATAAGCACTAATCTACGTAAGAAAATTTAATGATTATGTCAGCCATTACAACTTCTAAGGGCATCGTAATCGGCACTTAAAAGACGCCCCTGCCTCATACTAAGTGTTAATTAAACAAAGATTGCATTTAGAAAATCCGTTTTAAACAATTTAATAATTTGGTAATAAAGAGTGTGTACCTATTATCTATAAAAATAAAAAACTTGAAATTGTTTCCTGGATTTCAAATTTATGACCTTTTCCTTGCGCTCGTAATAACTCATACAGTGTCAAAACTTAAAAAAATGGTTTTATTTTTTTGCTGTCTACTTCTCCACGGTAATATTTGAACGGCTGAACCTTTAAAGTAAATTATTTTATTATATCTACGCAGGCTCCTCAGGGAGTGTGGTGGATGCAAGAGTCCCCAGAATCTGTTATAGCGAGTGTGCATACCCTGTGGTATTTTTCATAGGCGGTTCCCAGCTTAATATTGTTGCCAGCTTAAGTTAAAAATGTTCATGGTCTTTCCCACTGTCTGTGTGTATTAATATTCATAGATGAAGTGCCAGCGATTTGCCAATCTATAAGAGGGAGAAAAAGACTTTTACTTTAAAGCAAAGTAGAAAGAAGGAATTTATTTGACGTTCAGTAATTCCTTTGACCGCATGAAACGCAATACGAACACTACGAACTGCGATCCCATTTTTCATATTTATCTCATAGTACTTCCCACTTATACATTTCACCTATCCAGTCTCCACTTCATTAGAATTAAATACAATAAGAATTTTAATCAAACTTTTGTATTTTGTTATTTAGCTCCAAGTATCGATGGCAGCTTCGTCTAGCCGGTATTGTTTCAGTTTGAATATTGTGCATGCAAATTTTTCGTGCAACGATGTCCGACATTTTCCAATACAATCGTAGTATATTAGATTTCGTTAAAGTTATTGACGCGGGCAAGTACCTAAATATTTTGTACTTTAGTAGGATAAATTTTGTGTGCAAAAATTGGCTGGAATACATTTTTGATAGTAATAATAATAATAATACCAGCCCTGTATTATATACTGCTTACTGCTGAGCACGGGCCTCCTCTACTGAGAGGGTTTAGGCCTTAGTCTACCACGCTGTCTTAGTGCGGATTGGCAGACTTCACATACCCTCGAAATTTTTATGGAGAATTCTCAGTTATATAGGTTTCCTCACGATATTTTCCTTCACCGTTAAAGCGAACGATGATTGATAAAGAACACACACATAACTTCGAAAAGTCAGAGGTCTGTGCCTTGGGTTTCAAACCCGCGGACATTGTCTCGGCAGACCGTTCTATTCCCAACAAGGCTATCATCCATTATTCCACTTACATTTTTGATACAAGTCTTATATATGTAGCGTAAGCATTCCTTTCCACAACATCCAATGAAACAAATATATTATTTTGCAGTGTGAGGATCCAACTCATATCCATTCATTTCATAACAGATTCATCGTCTGTTGTACCATCCATTATGCGCAAATCTGTACAAAACTTCATATTCGTTTTGAGATTACTTGCCAAAGTTATAATAGCCTTTAACGTGTACAACAGTAGAACTATAATGTTATAAACCTCGGCAAACCGCGTCAACGGCTTACCCCTTAAAATATTTATTCAGAGTTCATCTTATCAAAATAAAATTTCAATGGCGAAACTATTGAACTCTCGAACCTCTCTCGTGTTTGTTTTTAATTTGTGCTGTTCCGATACGATCGTATGAATATTACCTTCGTCGTGCGATAAAAAGTTAAAACGTGGTGATACGTGTCCGTGCATACATGTATGTTCACGTGCAAACACTAACGATAAGTACGGCCAATCATCTCAGCTAATGGTATTTGGCACCAGTTGCATTGCCTTTTGTATTTTTACATACGTTTTTGCAAGCTATAGTTGCAGTTTACGGATTTTACACAAGCTTTTTTTATGATGTTTGTAAATTCGTGTACGATTTGTGTTGTTCTGATGGATATTAAATTTTCACAGCACAAGCGAATATATTGTAGAGAATCGAGTTGAATATATAACATTGGCCGACTACAAACTGAAATGAATAATATGATTAGACTGTCTCGGTGGCGTAGTTGTATTTCGTTATGATTGCAATGCTGAGATCTCGGGTTTGATCAACGGGTCGGGCAAAGTGATATTGGATTTTTATATTCAGTATGAGCTTGGAGCCTGGAATTCGTGCCCAATATGGCGATAGGCTCGCCCCCTATCACATCATGGGAAGTTAGACATGGGCGCCGCCAAGGAAAAAGCCGGCGGCGGCGTGCTGGTAATTTTTGGTCGGCGGCGGCGTAGCGCCGGCGGCGTGGAATTTTTAATGAAAATTGAATATACCTATAGGCCACATATAAATTCTTCAGTTACATGTTCGTAGGTAGTTGGAAGCACTAGCCAATTAACCTATCGGTATAAAAATCCCTTCAAGACCCATGCTCCATCCGCCCTGTGGATTGGGGGCGTTTGAAGAATTCCACCACGGTATCCCCTGCCTGTCGTAATAGGAGACTAATAGGGGCCAACGGGGATCGCAAGCAGGCGGCAGGGGACTGTCCGTCTTTAGTTTTGTATTTTTTAGCACATTGTTGCGATCCTTGTGATGGACGGCAGCGTGGCAGGTAGGCCTCATGCTGCCGTTGATGCAGAGGGCGTCGTTCGGTGCGCGGGAGCTTCTGAGCCCAACACAACAGGAGACGGGCCGCACTAGGCGGCGCCGCGCAGGGGCCGTTGCGGACGACAACTTAGACACTTCCGTCAGAGGAAGCCCGCAGCCGCCCCTAATGCGCTGAAGATGGCCACCACGGAGTTTTGGTTTGTATGCCGTGCGTTGTACATACATACGTTGTGCGGTCACCCGATGGTTCCATTTCTTCGGGCGGCTCAGCGTCGGGTCGTAAGGCACGGTGAACAGCACTTTCTCCGCGAAAAAAATAATAATAAAAAAAGACCTATTGCTCCATTTATCTTATTTCGTGGAGAAGGTGAAATGACCATTAACGCCCTTTGGTATAACCATCCCCTTATCAAAAACGACTGCGCGGTTACATCATTATCACCGCTTTTACGACCTAGCGTTACGGCACTTATAGAGATGGTAAGCATCGGGCGACACACCATGCTGGGCCAAGTCATTTAGTTTATAAAAACTACTAGTGGCGGCGTTAGGCGTCGGCGACCACTGGCAACCGTACAAAAAAAATATTTAATATTACTTTTTCATAGTGGCGCCTTAGCCAACGCAGGGCTCTGGGGGCAGATGTTTGCACGTGCCTTTTTCTTTGTGCCCTTTGTCGACCGCGGGCTCAGCCACCGCTAGGCCCGGGCGAGAGAAGAGTGGAAAATAAAAGGGCTCACACAAAGCTGATGTCGCCGACGTCCACGTTTGGTCTAGCGCCGGGTTTATAAACTACCACAGCATACTAAATGTATACCAAAACACTTTGTTGCATCAGGGACGACTTGACTAATCATTTGGTCCGCAAATCTCCATCGAAAGGACGGGTTATATTTAGCTCTCCACCTCATGCCTCAAATTCCTCAACTGCTGGCGGCACGAGTCCGACCTTTCGTGTTCCTGCACCATATCGTTTCATATAAGAGGTCTACCTTCGTACTCGTAGGCCATCAAACATTAAGATCTCCTGATGTGGTCTTGGTTAGCAACACAGCGACAGGAGTCTCTAACGTCTCTGATGGCTGAGGGATTGGCCCGTTACCGATCTCTCCTAACACTCTCTTTCTGATGGAGGACTACCCCGAAAAAGTTAGCCACTGCAATCTAAAACTTCCTCCTGTCGACCATGGAGCAGTGAAACACCATCACATGCACCTGACCGTAAGACACCGCTGTGGGGCAGTTATCACAAGAAAAAGACATGACCTACGATCTTCCGCAGATACTCTCCGAAACAATGTTCTCCGATGAGCACAATTGTCAGTTGATATTTGGACCATCGTTGCTTCACGCCTTGGTGAAATCAGGGTGCACTACTAAAACGTCCGAGCACTGAGGACGGGGTCTTTAGTCTGAGACTACATTATCCATGGCAACTCCGCCGAAAGGAGCCCGTTTGGCCTCTTTTTAGGAGCCGGACGCTGCTCGTGTGTGGAAGCTTCCTCGAGCCAGTGGGAGGTGGCCATAGGGCTTTGGGGTCCAGATCCTAGACCAGTATCTAACAAACGCGTAAGTCACGTACAAGTCCGTTTGGTACGCCCTTATCGTCTGCAGCGCATTCTGCTGGATAGCATTGCAGAGGGATTCGGATGTCCAAGGTTTCGGCCGAAAAGAGATTGCTGTAAAGGATCATGGACCACATGACTCCTTGGCATAAAGTCTGGTTAGCGATGCCAGGACCTTCTAGGATAGACAGAAAGCTTGAAAGAGTGCCGCCGCGTATGGGCGCGTGGGCACAAGGGGCGTAGCCAAGATGCCTTTTACAATCGTTTATGCTAATAGTTGTTTTTCTGTTATTAACTTTGACTCGTCAAGCCCCGCTACGGACGCCGGCGTCCTAGTATATAAGGTTTCCCCATACATCTATATATATAAGCAGGGTTTGACGGCTAAAAAATCCAAGTCGACAAATAACTATGATAAAATGTTTACAAGAAAATGTTTTTTTTTTCCAAATCCACGCCGGCGCGGCGCCTATGTCTACTTCGAACTATATATGACGTTTGCGACCCAATCATTAATAAAATTTGTCAATAAAAATTAATAGTATTCACAAAATCCACGCCGTTTAAATTAGGCGGCGGCGGCGGCGGCGTGCGGGTTCTGCGCGGCGGCGTAACGCCGGCGCGGCGCCCATGTCTATGGGAAGTAATACGCACGGCGAAAAGTGTGTGCAGTACTTGCACCTCAGCCTACCTGTTTGGGGATGAAAGGCATGAGTGTGGGTGTGTATGATATATTTCTTTAAAGCTAATTTTTTGAGTACCTAACCATAAGATGAAAAATACAACAAAACAATGATTGAAAGCGAAGATAAATTAAAATCTGGCTATATCAAATTTTGAAATTTGCAACTGTAATTTATGATAACAAATTGAAAAGTTTCTTAAACAATCTCAAGCGAATTCGAAGAATTAGCGGTGTTTCAATTCGTTCCATGTTTGCAAAACCATTTAAATATTAAGTTACTTTAATTTCCTTTGAAGTTAATTGATTTTTTACGTATTTAAATCAAGTACCTATCGGGACCGGATCTCTCAAAATCTGGTAAGTACGAATTTGAAACGCAACTAAATCGAAATGGAGCGTACTACCAGTACATTAAATTGGAAGTTTCAAGTAATCATGCTTCAGATCGAAACCTCTGAGTAACGGCTGGATTTTTAAACACTATTATGCTTGTGATTTTAATATACGTTATATCTTCACTTTATACCTTGGATTTGACATAGAAGACAAATTAAAATTGATAGCATTACGTTACACATTCTCGAAATACATTTTGAGTAATTTTTGGTATTTCTAATAATTAAGAAAATAGCACAAATGTAACATCCAGACAGAAAACATTCGCTAAAATCTAGCCTCACACATATTAACTGATATTAGAAAACCTAAACGAAAACATTTACGTAAACGTTACCCGCTTCCATTGACTTCAAATAACAAAAAGGAATTTACTTATCACAGAGAACCCATGTGTACTCAGGCGACAAACTGGCTTTCCTTAGACGTTTCACTCTTTAAATATCTTTGTTCATCCGGCAATCCGCAGAGTTTCACAAAGGATAATGCCCATATCTAGATTAGAGCTACGTCGCAAACATATTGGTAAGCAGACGTATGAAATCATTAATCATCGACTAAGGTAATGAAATGTATTGATTTGCAAAAATAAATCTATTTATGTCAATCGGGTCGGTGTTGTGGTCACCTTTTAGTATAATAAACGAAGTATAACTTGGACTCAAGTTTACGTGACTAGAAATGTGCTAGAATACAAAAAGATATACGAATGGATAAGTAAAACGTTTATTCACATTGTTAATACATTGCTAGAAAGCCAAGATGATACGATAAATTATAATACAATTAATACTCACATAAAGTAAATAACAGAGGACTAGAATAAATATAAACAAATAAGATACGGATTAACATGCTGAAAACCTTCACAAAATTTGTTCAGTCCCAAAAATTGCAACTAATACCAATAAGAAGAATAACTAGCTACCGTAATTAATACCGACCAAAACTTATCATTCGTTTTCGGTCTCAGTCGTTCAATCGAGATAAACACCAAATGTTGTAACCTGGATGAAACAAGTAGTCTCTTCTCTGTGAACATCGACGTAGGCATCTCTCTCAAAGTCCCAAATGAAACTTATAGCGTTGTTGTAGCTCTGAGCTCGCTTCTGACCGATGGTGACCACCGTGATCACTCTGTATCTATTGAACGCCATTAACTTCACCTTGCGCATCAGTTCACCGGCTAAACGCAGTGCTATAGTTGGGGATTCCTATGGAAAATATGTAAGTCTGGATAGTTATACCAGCATTCAACTGCTGGGATGGATCTCTTCTATTACTGACATGGTACCCTTTTTTAATGAAGATGAATACCTAATTTTTAGAGCTAGTTAGATTGCCAGAGACTCAAGTAATACTAATTAATCCCCACTTTCTTTGCTATCCGGTCACAAAGATCTGAAATTGTAAGTGTATGCATTTGATATTAATCACTTCTTACAAGGTGCTCCGTTTGTTTGACTGCCGGATTAAATAAATATAACATTTCTATGAAAAACAATCCTCATTTCTTTACTTTATAATTATTGCAGTTAATTAAATTGTGATTTAATCAAATTATAATTAGCACAAAAAGTGCAACTGTCGTTGAGCTATCTCGACAAACAGAAAGAAGATACTTAAATTATAAGCGAATAAAGTCTCTAAAGATTTAAATATTCCGCCATTAATGTAGCAGTGTCTGGAAGAAGCTAATAATTTTAAGTGAAGCACCTGCATTTTAGATTAGACAAATTTGTACACTACGCAAATACGTGTAAGAATGAATATAAATAACGTCGTGGGTATTATGGTACCTAGCGTCATCCTACTAATATTATAAAGGCGAAAGATTGTAAGAATATATGGATATTTGGATGTTTCTTCCTCTTTCACGCAAAAACTACAGAACGGATTTCGATGAAATTTGGCACACGGGTAGATCATGTCCTGGATTAACACATAGGCTACTTTTTATCCCGGGAAAACATAAAGCGGGACTTTTATCCCGGAAAAACTTTTTTAAGGCGGGCGGAGCCGCGGGAAAAAGCTAGAGTGAAATAAGATGATTGTGTATACGTCTATGCCTATGCACTGTTCCATCTCTATATATACAGTATTAAGCGATAGAGATGTACTGTACCCAGCATTGTCTACGGAACAAATATTCGGGCTGCATTGGTCCACAGAAAACTAACAGCAAGAGATTGTTTTATTACAAACTTTTTTTTCTTCTCTTGATTCTAACGCACTCACGATTCCTTTGATCTGTGACCACTCACCATTAGGCACCATTTATAACACTCACCATTTATAATAACTAGCTTGCTTGTTTCTCGGCTTTTTCCTATATAAAATTCTAAAATAAGTAAGCAATGACAATAAGCTCGTTCAATATTACTAAGAACTTGACATATCTGTCGAATTATGGATGTGTTTCACCTTCACCTGCTATCGAAAATTAAGACATGACGTTATGTAAGTGGGTTTAAGTAAGCACATACGCACCTTTTATCCCTAAAGGGGTAGGCAGAGGCGCAAGTGCTACATGCAATTTTCTCCGTGCGTATTTCGTCCCAAAATGTGATAGGGGGGGGGGGGGGACTATCGCCACATTGGACACAAATTCCAAACTTCAGACTGATACTGAATCGAAAAACCGAAAATCACTTTGCCCGACCCGGGGATCGAACCCCAGACCTCTCAACATTGCAGTCGTAGCGTAGTACAACTATGCCATCGTCATAAGCCATAAGTAAGCAACATTCGCAATCCACGTATACATTACCATCTTTGGTCAATATATAGCTCAGTTGGCAGAGCACCGGCACGGTACGCTAGAGGTCGTGGGTTCAAATCCTGCTTTCGACTGTTTCTTTTTCAATGTTTCCATAAAAATATATAACTATTAGATGCCTCTGTACCTGAGCGTTGTATTTATGCCCTGTGAAATGTTCGTCGAGCAGTTCATTTGTGGCCTTTGTGACGCTGGGCACGTGGAAACGCTCGTCTGGATGCGGGTTCAATTGGTAAGTGTTAAGGTAAATCAACGGAGGCCGCTTGAATTCTATGGCCAGCTGCAAAAATTACCTTTTTAATGTCTTTCTGATATGACATTCCTATGTTAGGACGAATATGGATCAATTTAGTGTTGCAGAAATGATATATCTTTTTGTGATACTGAATACCTTTGACTACTTCTGAAATAGGCGGGATGTAAGTATAACTGAAGAAACGTGTCTATCAAAGTAAGTATATCTCAATGCCCCACAGTCAATGATATTCCAAAAACGTAGATAATGGATATTAACAACTGCAATCTGATGACTCGAAAGTTGGATTACTTTTATACACTACACTTCAATGGCAACATTATACGTGATGTCAACAATGTGCGTTCAGAACACTTTTTTCGTTTAATTTGTTAGGGTATGGCCTATCTATACTTTTTGAAAGTCATTGACCAGAATACATTTTTCTTACATTCAAAATACTTGCCGGAGTGATATAAAGCCCATACTTCTTCACTGACGGATACTTTTGTACAGAGCCTTTCGACTTACCTAGTAAAACTGGAAATTCGTTGGAAGAGGAAGAAAGACTTTATTGTTAGAACAATTAGATTGAAACTAGTACCGTGGAAGATTTCTCGATCGGTCTTAAACCAGCAACACTGCTGAATCCGTACGATGCTCTTCTAAATCTCATTCTGCTCATGGATTTCTGCCCCAGGGCAGCCATTGAGCGAGTCTTCGAGTGGCTTTTAACAGCCATCATCGATACTCTGCTCTTTTTTGCATCGACGTCAGCCATTGTAGTGAAAATAGTAATATTAGAAAATGATAATTACGTTATAAAATAAATAGTGTTGAAAGAATTATATGATTCTGACAGAGAAACAACTTGCTGTCACTTCAAAGTATATGTCGTGGTTCTTGGAGGTTTTACAGGTTTGAAGACACCTTATTGGTTTATTTTTTAACCGACTACAGCGAACCAAATGGTAATGATTTTAATACCCTATATAAATATCAATTTTATGTTCCACTCTAGCGTTGCTCCTATTGAACCGATTTTGACAAATGAGGTGTCTTTCGATTCGTGATTATTGTGCCATGGTTATAAGCTATAATATAATTTTCCAAAGTTTTTAAATAATTACGATTAAAGATCTGAAGGCGTGGCAGAACTCTCTGGCCGCCAATTCCCCGCGAGTCAATTTAAGGACATCCAATGATATTGAAAAAGTTGCATCTGAAATTTAAACGTATGAATTTACATATATACCCAAATTAATTATGCCCTTTTTACTCGATAAGAGCTTGGGCATTAAAATTAATCACGAATGTTTTAATTATCACAGTAATTATTTCAGTTGTAATTTCGAAGGATTTCATGTTTTTAATGGTTACATTTCATACCAATTTATGTATATAATCACTTCATACATTTTGACTTAAATGTATAAATTTTAATTTGCAATTATTATTTCGTTTTTATAAACAGTTTTAATGAACAATACTGAATTAGATAAATACACGAAATAAATACAAACACGTAAAATAGTTTTATTATTAACATTTCAGATGCGAATTTAATCACAATAAAGTACTAACTATAAACAGAAAAGTTTGCTAGAGCCCACGCAAAGGCTTCTGGTGCGTGAAATTCCTAAAATCAAACGGCATAACTTCTATGACTTTATGTTTAGGTCTCTTATTGTGTAGACTGAATACTAGAACAAAATAAGTAGAAAAACATTGACAATATTGTTAGAAACTAAATAGATTTTGATTTAAATAAAAAAAATATCTACCACTCATTTTACAGAAATATTTTAATCTATACTATTATTATTATCTATACTAATATTATAAAGCTGAAGAGTTTGTTTGTTTGATTATTTGTTTCCACTGGTTCGAATTGAAAAATTCTTTTTGTGTTGAATAGACCATTTATCGAGGAAGGCTATAGGCTATATAACATCACGATGCAATTATTAGGAGCGAAGAAATAATGGAAAATGTAAAAAAAACGGGGAAAATTATTCATCCTTGAGAGGTTTCATTGCGTGCGCTGCGAAAACGGTTCAAGATACCAAAAATATATGTATGAAAGAATTACTCCTCTTGAAATGATCTAAAAAATGTCCGGGCAGTATATATCTATCTTTTAAGATTAACTCACTAGAACCGTTTTTATGGTAATCAAATTTGGTCGTAATTAATGCATTATTTGTTAAGAGTTGTATCAACGTCATAGTCATAGAGTGATTCAACGGGAAGGTTTTTATGTACTTTTAGCCCGGAAAATCTTATTCACGCGGGCGAAGCCGTGGGCAAAAGCTAGTAAAGATATAAGAGACTACGACTGAGCCAAGACTGAGACCGAAAGCATGCGAATGGGGCGATACGGCACCCTTTTTATACATCTAACTGTCACTTCCACTACTAGTTTGATATCACAAATACCCTCACAAAATATTTAAATGCTAACAATATATTCTTGTATTATACAAGAATAGGCCCTTTATGCCAAATTCAAGTTATGAACACATACCTATAATAACAAATACGTATTGCGACATAGTGACAAAAATCCATTGATTGATTGTTTTTAATATATCAATGCAAAAATCTCAAATATTCCTCCGTTGAAACTTTTTCACTAATATCCACTGTCTTTTTTTTACGTGGAGAAAGTGACTTAATGCTACCGCCCAGCGTTCAAAGGTGCCTCAGTGGCGTAGTTGTATTATGCATACGACATAATACGACTGCAATGTTGAAGTCTCGGGTTCGATCTCCGGGTCGGGCAAAGTGATATTGAGTTTTTCTATTCAGTATCAGCCCGAAGTGTGGAATTTGTGCCCGATATGGTGATAGGCTCGCCTCCTATCACATCATGGGACGGAATAATGGCGAAAAGTGGGTGCACTAGCTGCGCCTCTGCCTACCCCTTCGGGGATAAAAGGTGTGAGTGAGTGTGTGTGAAACTTTTTATTTAATACTAGCTTTTTCTCGCGGCTTCGCCCGCATTTTGTGGGACAAAAGTAGATTATGCCCTTCCCAGGGTCTCAAACCATCTACATACCAAATTCCATAGAAATTCGGTTAGTAGTTTCGGATATGTACGCTAACAAACAAAAACAGACAAATAGGCGAACTGAGAGAAAAAAAAATCTAAAAATGGTGTATATATTCTATTATACTTCGGCTTCGTCCTCGAGATTAGCATGCAGAGTAATATAGAACACATGTAGTACGTGTACTTAGTACGCCTTTGCACTTTATTTGAGACTTATTTTTTTTTTTTTATACTTTGGTCACACCCAACCTGTCAAGAGAGATTCATTCGCGTTTTAGTGCGTCGCCGTATTGCACGTTAAATTAAAGTTATTCTTAATCTATTGCTCATCATGGATTTTAAGTGTAATAGAATAGAAGAACATGGAAATTACTTCTATTTGGTACAGAAAATAGAAGATTACCTAAGTGATCAACATTGTTCCCGTTCTCCGAGACTACCGACATAATGAAAAATACCACACAGGTAAAACGGTTAGTACCAAAACATTATTGTGTACCGGGCCAGAATAATGTTGAGGACAGTTACTTTGCGTCTGTCTCCTATTTACATCGATAATATTAATATGGTCCCTGAGCAATTTATTTTGCTATGTCGGTGTAATAATTACGACTGTTTCCTTCTTACCATGGTACAATTTAAATTTATCAGAAGGCTAAAGTTTCTGAGGGGCATTGCCCTAATTACACATTTTTTCAATCTACCGTCGTTATGCTAAATTCTGTTACCCGGGTCTGCGTGCTACACATGGCGGTTGTCACTACCCGCAATTGATGCTTGCGATCAGTATTGTACGACTGGTTCTTATGTATAATGTTATGTAACAGTATGTTAGTACCACCAGTGGCGGCCTTAGGGAGTGGAAAATACCCTCCTTCGGCAATCGGGAAAAAAGGCCTTGCTAACATCTGCCGGCCAGAGCCTTACAATATTTAGGGCCGCTATTATCTACCAGTAGATAACGAGCACCGCTTGAAAAATATCAGCGCAAGCGGCGCAGTGGATTGACGACTCCTGACAACGTGGCGCGATGCACGACTGCACCACGTCGCCATGTGCTGGATATTACGAAATATCAATTTAATAGCATAAAAGACAATTATGTCTGGTCATGATTTAGGAACGTCTTAAATGCTTAATGACCTACAACAGCACAGTATGTGTTAAATGATAAGGAGTCGATCTAAGAACGGAAAATCCAGCAGCAACGAGGTACTGCCATTTGAATTCACCGAGAACGGCACGGAACAGGATAAGTTGCAGGTAAGTGATCTGAGTTAAAAAATCGTAGTCGCTCGCAATCATAAATGATCATAGAATTATATACTAAGGTTTTTTGGCCTTATGTCTTGTGTCTTGGGTATGACCGAATATGTCACTATTTTGATGGTATAAAATCACTGTTTCAAAATGCAAGAATTAAATAGTAACCGTCACGGCGCGTCGCCGAAGTGAGGTAGCTGCAAAATATGCTGTACTTATTATAAAGTTAAGCCTCCATAAAGTAACCTGCCTAAACCAACATGGATAAATTAGGCGAATAGATTAGAATATTTTAAAATAAAATGACACAGATCCCAGAAACGTGACTATAATTTAGTCCAACCGGAACTTAGGCGTTCCGCATTTTACTCCTTGTATTTAATTGTTTCATTGTATACTTACTTTGATCTGTGGGTTGTCTATAAAGAACATAGAATTTTATTATAATTTAAATCAAATCAAAGAGGCTTTTATTCAAATTGACTCAAAATGATCATGTAAATCGTTATTTATCTACCATCATGTCTCAGAAGCGGAAAAAGAGTTTCCCTCAGAAATATTATGATCTGTCTATATTGTTTGATTGCCTTAAGGGACTCGTTACAATTTTTTAGACTCAGAATATTTATTAAGTCTTTCACATGCACAGTTACCGAAAAGAAACACCTTTTAATATGTGAAAACATTGGTATTTTACATTAAAAATAATCGACAATGGTGTTAGCGGTAACGGGCCGGGCGAGTAATGGCGCGCGCATGGCGACGGCGGAAGTTCCCGCCGCTCCCAACTGGCGAACGCGTGGCGCTGGCGAGCTCGGGGCTCGCCACAACTGCGTGTGATTGGTTGATTTGGAAACTGTTTTTTGACCGGATGTTATAAGTCTAATTTCTTCCTGGCAAAATTAATTTGCCTGCTATCAATACACTCGCTTACAATGACTCTAACATAGCTGGCGAATTGTGGTGTAAATATATTAACACTTGTGCCTACACCTTAAATAGGAAAGGGCGTGATAATATTATGTTTACATGTACACCATTATTATTGTTAATAGCTTTTGCTCATGATTGCGCCCGCGTTGACATTCCTTCCTGGGATAAAGAACAGCCAGTAGCACTCAAAGATATTTTAACTACCTGTTTTTTTCAAAATAGGTTACTTAATTTTTGAGTTTATTTATTACAAACAAATATGAAAAGAACAAATCTTTTCTCGTTATTATTTTAGTGACGTATTCTTGTTTGTAACATACAGTCTTGTGATAATTTTCAAATATCATTAATTAGTCGTCAACTCAATATTTATTAACATATACCTACAATTGATTCTAAGATAAAATATAATAATAATATAGTACTTACATTTATATTATAGCTTCTCCCTCTCTTTCAAATTTTGCCGTGCCCGACAGGGACATTATGTACCTGACTATATTGTTAAAATGTAACACATTTTTAACCGACTTTCAAAAAAGGAGGAGGTTCTCAATTCGTGTGTTTGTATTTTTTTGTAACCAATAATTGTGGCAAATAATTGAAAATTGAAATTGAGACGATGCTATCGATCATCGGTAGCGCCTCAAAATTTGTTCAGATGCCTGAACAAAGGGGGGGGGGGGGCTGCATGCAGGTGACTCGCAGCTAGTGGAGAGTAAAAGTATGAAGAAAGCAGCGCATAATATTATTTATAGTTATTAGCTACCGTGAGGGACGAGTACACTGGTTGCGCCTCTGTTCCCCTTTAGGGATAAAATCTCTGAGTCTATGTATGTATTTATTTTACGAATTCTACAAAACCTACTCTATGTATAGGCGTAACTAACGCAGTCAGAAGGTTGACCGTCGCTATGATGATATTTTATAATATTTCACGCTTTAACTATTTTTAATAAAGCGTTATAAAGTACTCCGGTTTTACTTTTGAGATCTAAGCTTCCGTGGTGTTTTCCTTCTTGGAAACGTTCACTAACAGTAACAATAATTCTGTCATATTCTCGCAGTCGGCAAGTGTCAATTTCTTTGTCACGGAAAGAATTTTGTTGGGTCGGTTATATAAAATGACACATTGCTCAATTTTTTGATCCAACTACTCCAATAAGTAGCATTCGCTACGAGTTCCACACATCAAAATGTGGTCTTTATATAAAGGTTGAAATGTCTATTTCCTAATATAAAAATTTGCCTAGGAGTTAATCTTCAACTTGGTATGTTTGTGGCAGAGTAGGTATCATCTATTCAGATGATACTCCAATTCCATTTCAAGTTTTAATATTCTAATATTGATAAATAATATAATTTGATGACAGATCTAAGATGTCTGTTTTGAGAAAATATCTTTCTTTTGTTGATTGTAATTATTAATTAATAATGTTACCGCGAAGGAAAACACGGAGAGGAGGCCTACATGCTTTAGAATTCTCCATGAGGGTCTCGCGAATATGCGGAGTCTGCCAACTCACGGTAGGCGAGTGTGGTGGACTGGGACCTGGACCCTCTCAGTTCAAGGGGAGGACCGTGCTCGGCTGTGGGTGATATATAATACAGGGCTGATTGCATCGCATTGTTACCGTTAATTAAGTTTGTTTTTCCAGTTAATATGATTTTTGACACAAATATTACGAAGAAGAAGCGTAAGACTTTGAAAGAAGTGTAGACCACCTCCAAGTTAGTTACTGCAATCACATGCTGCCATGCTGGTCAAGACAAACCAATAAAAGGATTTTTAAGGGAAGTATATTCAATCGATGCTATCGAAATATGATATACCTAGATGATATTAGATCATACAACAGGGAACATTTCCCTTATGCCAAGGCTATTGTTTAATTATTTTTAAGTGCCTATACTATAGCGGCTATATATAGCCACCATCCAAAATAACCATTTGTTGAAGGAAATTAGAATTTTCTTAGAACCAGATCTTATTACTGAAGGCATAATATTATATTTTTTATAGTTTACTCGGAATTTGCTCAAATAATCGCTAATATAGTATTGATAATATAATATCTTTTATGACAAAATGAATTCATAAAAATTAAGTTTCTTTATTTATGTTGCCAGAAAGCCCCATATAACAGTATGGTCACATTCCATATCTTTTTAGCGAATGTGGAATAGATATAACTCTATTAGATGTCTAGTGCTCACAGCACGAGGCACGTTGCCACGGGCTCCACCGCTTACCTATAGGTACTTATGGCATTAAACTGCATTCGATCTACCAAACTGCAGTTTGGATCATAAATTATTAATTTTGACTTATCCTGGAGATTCGGTAATGAGACCTTAAGAATCTAGTTGGGAATGACGAAATTTTTTGTTAATTCAATGATAACCAATTAGAAATTTTATATTGATATCCTATCAAAAAGCTTATTGCTAAGTACAACCTTATAAAGTTTTTTGATTAGCTAATTGTAATTACTACTGCAATTGAAATTATACAAATATTTCACTACTTATTCTCTAAAAGTCTACATGTGTTCTATAACTTCTCTTCATGCTAATCTCGAGGACGAAGCCGAAGTATAATTAATGATTAAACGAACTTACCTGTACGTGAAGTTCTATCATAATTATACGAAGGCTTCGTCCGAGGAGATTAGCATCCCTCCCTCCCGTGACTTGCGTTAACCCTAGTAAGTTGTGAAATATTGGTATATGGAACTCTCTCTCTCTAAACTAAATGAATCTCTCTTGACAGGTTGGGTGTGACCAAAGTATAAAAAAAAAATAAGTCTCAAATAAAGTGCAAAGGCGTACTAAGTACACGTACTACATGTGTTCTATATTACTCTGCATGCTAATCTCCTCGGACGAAGCCTTCGTATAATTATGATAGAACTTCACGTACAGGTAAGTTCGTTTAATCATTAATTCTTCCATAATAGTCCCCTTACTTTATTATTTCAATGTAACGTCAGTACCTACCTACAGTTATAATATAGATTGGAATATTTTCTTGCCATGGCATTATATAGATAACCGGTTTCGCATATAAATATCAATTGTCATGAAAAATATTTATGGTAAAAAACTTCACACGTTGACAAAAGGGTTCTGGGATAAAAGCCGACTGCGTGTTTTTTTGAATGTGGCCTCTCTTTGTATTCCGCGCGCGTTTTGTTGAGGTCTGGTATAACCGCAGTGCCTTTGCTACCTGAAATATTTTCTGTGAAAGACGATTTTCCTATCTTTGCATGATACGCGACGTTTACGTAAAATATGTTATTGTTTGGAAAACTATGGTTATCATTGAATGGAGACATGTTGAATACAATATGTTTGGTAAAAATTTTGTAACGTGAACAGCGACTTATCGTTCGATTGTGCTTTTTAATATTAAAATACGTTTGTTCGTGTGTCCTTTCTAGCAATATATTATGCCAGAAAGAGTTCATAGGTTCGTTGCGCAGAAAGGTCAAAGCCGACGATAGTTTTATTCGAAATACTTATAATAGATTACCAGACGTTCTGATAATAGCTCGTATGCGCGGGAAGTACGGGTAGGTACCACCGCAATGTCTATTTCTACCGCCAAGCAGCAGTGTGTATGCACTATTCTGTTCCAGTGTAAAGGACATTGTTGCCAGCGTAATTACTAGGTATTATGAAACTTAACATCTAATATCTCAGGATGACTAGCGCAGTGAAGTGCTACACAGTACATTGTAATAAAAAGTTCTGTATGGTGTTGCTACTGTTTATGGGTGGTCGTATCGCTAACCATCAGGCAAGCGGCATGCTCGTCTCGTCATTTAGTAGGTATAAAAAATTTTCAACGATGTTTCATAATATTAGAAATTACTTAAATACTATATAAGAAAGCCAGACTTTATTAATTCATCGTGTCCGATAGAAATCCAGTGGCCGACAATTATTAGAACCAAAATAAATCACTATTACAAATTGATTTAATTCTTAGGATCTGTTTCACTTCAAATGAAAACCAATATTACTAGCTTCAAACCACGAAACCCTTTCAACCTTACTACTGAAGACTTTATAAACCTCTCGAATCCATCAAAACAATGAACCGTTAACCGACCAACGACCCCCATAACAAAAATACAGTATGAAGCATTGAAATTCGAGCTGCATTCACTAGATGGCTGCGATAGTCTGTACGTCAACGAAGCTTGCTTATAGGTCAGTTAAACGGGTGTTCACCCAGCGTGGAACCGAGTGGGACTGATTTAACCGATAGTAGGATTCAGGGACTTTGATGCAGTTTTTTTTTACTTCAATTAGAATTGTGTCTCCTTTTTTTTCGTTAACGACGTTCTGGTTTTGTTTGTTGAACTTGTTTCGTTTACTTTATTGTAGATTTTATATTTCAATTGATGTAGCTAGTCTAATTACTAGGTATTAAATCGTTAATCTGCTGGCTCAGGATGACAAGCGCACATAGTACAGTGTGGATGCTATTATTGGCAGCAACCAAGCAACACAATGTTGTCATTATAGTAGTGACAGGTTGCATGATCTAATGGCAAAAATAGCCAGCAATTCCCTCAATCTTGTTACTTCTACAGCCTCTTCAAAACGAATAAATAAAATCAGTTTCCAGTACCAATAAGAGCCGCCCTGTGGATTGGAGGCGTTTGGAGAATTCCACCACGGTATACCCTGTCTGTCGTAAAAGGCGACTAATATGGGCCACCGGGGGTCGCAGGTGGGCGGAAGGGGCCGTCCACCTATTAATAAACGTAGATAAGTTTTGTGACCCCCATGACGGATAGCAGCGTGGCAGGTAGGCCTCACGCAGCCGTTGACGCCGAGGGCGTCCTTCGGTGTGCGGGGGCTTCTGAGCCCCCCCAACAACAGGAGGCGCAGATACGGAGAGAGAGAGGAGGCAGAGGCGGAGGTACGCGCAGAGGCGGTTGCGGACGACAACTTAGACGTGAGTCGGAGGAAGCCCGTAGCCGTCCCTAATGCGCCGAAGATGGCCATCGCGGAGTTTTGGTTGGTATGCCGTGCGGTGTATATTGCGTTAGGGACTCGGCCCGGCGGTTGCCAGATGTTTACCTTCATTCCGGGCGGCTTAACGTCGGGTCGTAAGGCACGGTGAACCCAACATAACCGCTCAGTCACCCTCCCCTTGAAGTTTGAGCGGTAGAAATAATTCACTTTCTCCGTGAAAAAATTATACCAATAAGAGCTCTCTTACCACTTATTCATTTTTTCGATTTTCTAAATAACAAAGTATAGTTTTAATATTACGAAGCCGCAGAAACAAACTCTTAAAACACATCCACGTGTAACTGTTCATAACTTCGTAACGGAACATGAAATATCACTCACAACAAGAAACTTCGCAAGATATCCTGAAATAACATCGAGAAACTACGCAGTACCCGAAACTCATAAAACAAGTAATTATAATATGTGCCAAAGTTCCGAGAAACAAGTGGATACATCTTAGAAATGTTTGCAAAGGACGATAATACAAACACCATAGTACAAGCAACCTTCCTTCCCACATCGGGTTTATGGTCCGTAAAATAGCTACAAATAACGTTAGTAGCAAACAATGTTACATTTAATGAAAGCGAAACATGCCACCGATCTATTTCGCTGGATTTGCACGAATTCATTTTGCGTGGTAAATTAATAAATTAAACGAAAATTACTTCTCGTACTATTATCTGTATAAGTCTTTGAGTTTAGTGACTTGAAGATAATATAATATTCTCTTTCAAAGTGAACTGTAAATACCCTGTGGGCTAGATGTTCAATCCACACGAAGATACATTTTTATAATACAATGTTAAACTACGCAGTGGTCTGCGAGGATGTGACGTAACGAGTTTCAACCGGGCGGTTGCTCATGATACCAGCAAAGGAAATTTGATTTCACCAAACATCTTAATATATTTATATTTACTGACTATACTTAAGAAGAGCTTTATATCTTTATCATTATAAATATCTGTATAAACAGAAGTTGATTTTTCTATACTTTTATATCTGAAGATGCTAATCTTTGGAACTAGTATCTTACTCCATGGATTCTTTTACTTATGGATTATGACGCATATAGAGCTCGAAATAATATCTAATTTAATAAATATAATGCCTTTTATAGCTAGGTAGGTCAATAAAAAGATATTATGGCAATACAATGGTTGAAAAGTGACGAATTTTAAGCGCACAGGCTCCTCAGAAACAGCCTACTTATCAACCCTGCTTTACATAACAGTGGTTCTAATGCAAATAACTTTATTTATTCGATTACTTCCCAACTTATCGGTACACTAAGAATTTTGAACAATGTTCCAGTTTGTATGTAAATATTGACTTGTAAAATTGCCGTTAAATTATAAAATTCGAAAAGGTAAGCTATAATGAGTTTTTTCCTTGAAACTATATTAATATATATTATATCAACTTATAAGGAGTAACTGAGGACAAAAGCTTTTTACATTAAATTAGTATTAACGTGTTAAAAATAATATATTTTATGTAAAATCAAGAACAAAGACCTCGGCCGATACGATGCATCGAATAATAACAAATCATAAAGAGCGATGTCGCATGCATTTGCCTTTTTATTTAAATTAACGCTTGGGTGTTAAAAATGTATATAAAAGCTGACATCCCCAAGGCCGGCGACCTCTACTTCGAACTGCACCGAGGTGCCATGCAATGTTACTTAATATTATAGCTGTCCATGTATTGAAATAAATTGAACACGAGTAGGGATTTTTCGTTTCGATGCATTCAAGATATTGAGGACAGAATTTTAGACGACGCTTTCGGTTTGTGTATGCAGGTAAATTAAATTTTACTATATTGTTCAAATAGTTTAAAATATTTCTTTCTGCCGAAAGTATATTTTTCTTTATGAAGAATATTATAAGTATCGGAAATCGGAACAACTAACTACGATTTTTTTCTCTGCTTGACTCATAATAATAATAAATAATAATAATTATTGAACTGCTTGATCAGAATTATTCATAATCGTGTTACAGGATCTAGATATTTTGGTATTTCCATCAAAATATCTGATATCCAAACTTGCTCGTGAATTTCATACTGAGATAACAAGTAACCACCCCATTCTATAACTATGTTAATTAAAGTAACGGTGTTTGAAGTTCTGCTATAACTTAATTTTAAATTAATATTATAGTTCCCATTGTACTTACATGCGTATACAAAATTACTTGGTTTTATTTCATAACAAAATCAGACCAATAAAAAATTATAATTGTATAGACTGCCTCGGTGCCGTAGATGTATTACGGTATGACTGCAAAGGTCTTGGGTTCAATTCCCAAGTCGGGCAAAGTGATATTGGAGTTTTCTTTTCAGTATCAGCCCGGAAAATTTGTGCCTGATATGGCGTTAGGCTCGCCCCCTATCACATTATGGGACGGAATACGCTCGGCGATAAGTGGATAGGTATTAGTTCCGCTTCTGCTTACCCTTTCGGGGATAAAAGACGTGAGTATATATGAAATGAAATCCTCCTAGCCAGTTTCGGCCACGGCGGCCAATCTCAACGGAGATCAGCCAGGTACGCAGGAGATATTATAGTGCACAAGTGTGTGCGCAATACACAGGTGCACTCGCTATTCCTTCACTCTCATAGTCCGGTGAGACGGCAATCCGACATGACCGGAGAGAGATCAGGCGCAGGACCAACGGCTTTACGTGCTTTCCGAGGCACGGGGGTATCACACCGCCAACTTCCTGACTCCGAGCTGCGACTGAGTAAATTTTTAAGATGGAAAAACCCAGTCACAATTTTTTTGGCTCGACCCGGGATTCGAACCCAGGACCTCAGCGCGCAAATCGTACTCGTAATGCGTACGCAATACCACTACGCCACCGAGGCAGTCGTGAGTATATATAATATGTATATTATGTTAATATCGGAAATAAAATACAATTATCAGTGGCAACACCTACGTTTTTTATTAAATAAGTATATGAAACAACTACTAAGTGCAAGGGAAACAAAACTTAAATTCCAGCCGGAGATGAGATCTTCAAGCTATCCAAATGGCGTTTAAAGTTTGTAATCTTGTTAGTAGACTTTACTGCATCGTGTCATGCGATGTTCCTCTTTGTACTATTTTAAAAGAAAAACGTATCACCTAGAGCGGAAATAAAGGCTGAATTAGGACAATACCTAAATTAAATTAATTATAGCTGATCGTAAATTATAAATATCTATTTAATAAATTAACCATGTTTTTATTAATGAAGCATAAAATCATCTGGTTGATCTGGGTCAGTTATTATAATCTCAACATAAACGGAAGATATATAAAAATAAGATACAAATATACCTATTCATTGTTCTTCTCTGTTTACTCCAGTCTACTGAATCTGTTTCTGTGACAAACTATTGTTTTATTATCTATGTTCATAATTATTTTTAACGCATAATAATAATAGCTTTTCTATGCTTAATATTATAAAGAGGAAAGATTTGATTGTTTGTTTGTGTCCACTGAATAGGCTCCGAAGCTACTGGACCGATTTGAAAACTCTTTCACCAATATAAAACTATTATCAGCGAGTAGCATAGGCTAATTTTTATTCCAGGAAAATACAATAATATTATTATTTTTGTATTTTCCTGGAAAATACAAAGCGGGACCTTTATTCCGGAAAAACTCATTCACACAGGTGGAACCGCGAGCAGAAGTCTAGTTTATTTATAAATCTTGTCGACGTAGTTCCTAAGCTCTAACCCGCGCCGTACGTCCAATGACGTCACTATCTTATTAGAGTCTTGCAGTTAACCTTAGACTGTCTTCACAATAAATTATATTTCATTTCCTTATACTTAATCGTGTTGTAAAACTACTAAGTAGTCGAACATAAATAATGATGAGAATAATTGTCGAAAAGATAATGCGTGGATTTTACCCTAAAACACTTTTAAATTATACCTACTTTAACATTAATACAAAAATTTGAAATTGTATTAAAAAAAAAATTAATCATCAAGCGACTTCCGAAATTATTTCACCCGATTTTTTGTGTTTGTCACCGATCCACCTCTTTTTGGATACGATCAAAAATGTTACAAACGCAAAGGCAAAAACCACATTAGGCGTTAAAAAGTCATTACGAAACGCAATCACCGGTAATGCCGGAATAATAATTGCGATCACGCTTCCGCCCTTTCCGTAAGTACGGACTCTACACGAATAAAGGACGCTGGAACGCATGCCTTTTCATTAAAAACGTTGAAATTGCCAAATTCAACCTTCTCCCGGCTATTTTGCCGTGTTAATGTGGAAATCTCAGCTTTTTTGCGAACCGTCGTTAAATACACTCCTGTTTTAATTTGAGTTTAATTTAGTTTAAGAGAACAAGACGACATGTTTTTGGGCTTCACTTCACTTACCAGAAGATGCATGCAGAAGCCGCCTTGCCATGCTGCAGATGTAATAAAAAATAATCTAATAAAACAGTATTATGTACATTACGTAATTGAAGTAGTTCCCTGCGTAATAAGATGCGAAAGGTTAAACATTGTAAACTCTTACGCCAGTAATAACTCACAAACTTCAAAGGAAATTATTAAAATGTATTTGATTAGGAAAATACTTAATATTATTATCTCTGAAGTAGTCACGTCTTCTGTGCACTCAATTTAATATGAACTCGTTTATTAACAATTGCTTCAGCTTTGAATATAAATGTCGTCCCTTCAAGGGGTACGTACACTCGCGCATACTTTACGAGTTGGGAGATGAGTAGCAAGGAAAGTTTGGCGTGTTCGTGACATAAGAAATGTTAAGGCCAATGACTTCAAACTAAGCGGGTGCATCTCTTATGCAGTGGGTGCATTCAACTATAATAGCAATATAGTAACGCCAAGCAAAAATGATACAGAATACTTATTTCGTACGAATATGTTAGCGAACGTCCGAATGAAAATAAGTGATTTTCTACAAGATTTATGTTGGGCAATGTAAGTTAATTTTGATGAATAAAATAGACAGAGATACGGAAATTTTTGGATTTGAAATATAAATAAAGGCATAGGCAGTAAAATTACGTGTGTTCCCAGAATAATTACGGTATTTCTTGCGAAACAAAGTTCATTAAACTTATTTGTTGTTAATACATTCTTGCTAAATTCTATACTTCCATTAACGTATATTTTGTGGCATCAGAGTTGATTAAGGTTGTATCTCTGTTTCAGTTTAATTTAACCTGTATTTAGCTTTGACTGTTAGAATAATCTAGCTCGTGTTAATGTATATGGTTATAATAACAGTTTAGGAACGGTGCGCAGTAATTTTGGTCGTATTGTTAAATAATATACCGTAAAGGGTTACTATTTTCATACCGTTTGTTGTTTTTGCTCGAGTAGATATTACCTTGATTGGTATTTAATAGCTTTTAATTTAATTAACTCAACTGATAACTATTATTCAATACATTCCTATTTTGTGTTCCTTAATTTTATATTATTATACTATATTAATGTTGAGGCATCTTAAATATTAAGGTTTTTTCATCATCATCATCATTGTCAGCCCGTTGCAGCCCACTACTGGAGATAGGCCTCTCCCAAGATCCGCCACAGAGCCCAGTCTGCTCCTTTATGCATCCAGTCGATGCCGGCCCTCTTGTTCAAGTCGTCTCGCCATCTGGCCAGAGGGCGTCACACTCTACGTTTGTCAATACGCGGTCTTCACTCCAGAACACAAGGTTTTTTACAATATTTATATTTAACTTCTACATTTGTGAGTTCTTTAACACTAAAATGCCTAATGTCTGCATTAATAATAAAAAAACTTGTCTACCCACGAAGACTAATTTTCGAAAATGCATTTAACGTTTAACTTAATAAACATAATAATGCGAACAGCAATGCAAGTGACAAAGTTTTTATTTTAATGTTTTTACAACCACGTATGCCAAGTGTAAATTAATGTGCACTTTGTAGCCGTTTCGAAGTCGGTTTTCTATGACAACAATAGAAAGCTTTTTAAAGAGTAGGTAAATGTTTAAAATAATTAACATCGTAAGGCATTCTTCTGCAGAAATACTGTAAGTTTGAAGTGCTCTCAACCTCGGAAGTTGTATACAATGCTTGGAAATACAGTATCAAATGAATTAACATTCGCTCAAGGATATTTAACTGTTAAGATAAAGATACCTCAGCTATGAAAACACGTTTCAAAACCACATTCAAAACCATGAAGTATTAATAACACGGAGAAA
Organism: Lapara coniferarum; assembly: GCA_949316025.1. Taxonomy (NCBI): domain Eukaryota; kingdom Metazoa; phylum Arthropoda; class Insecta; order Lepidoptera; family Sphingidae; genus Lapara; species Lapara coniferarum. The sequence continues at coordinate 38,346,291 of OX438919.1, read as the reverse complement.
AAAGTTTAGTTTAATTCCATAAAACGGGTTGCGGCAAAGCCTCAAAGTCCGGTGGGCATGAAAACTTTTATAAATAACCTTTTTAAACTTAAGCCGTTGGCAACCCTAGTACTCGAGAAAGGTCGGCTAACATGAAAGTAGCGAACAAATTTATTTTTGGACTAATGAACATTCATACCTGAGGAAAGATTGAATAATATATGCCCTACGAAGTAGATTTGATCCCACTGGGGGTTTATCTCAACGTTCCTACTGCTAACGTAAATTAATAATAACGATTAGATTCGGCCTGTTGTTTGTTAGTATTATTTACTTTTATCTCGTAAAGCCTTTTGTGGTTGCTGTGTACATTTTAAAGTTTACATTGTAAGTCAGGTTAGTTTAATAACTGCAATACTGTTATTGTTTGTAGTATTTGAGGTAGGTTGCAGTTTAGAAAGAACAGCAAAGATATAGTTTATCTTAAAATGGTGGTAATAAAACGTGGTCACTACTATTAAAATGCATTGCTGTTCGCATTACTAAGTTTATTAATTTAAACGTTAAATGCATGTTAGTAGGTACACAGGTTTTTTTTGTGGTAATATAGAGACTTTGGTATCGCAAAAGAATACAAGAGAAATAATCATCCCTTCCTCGAGGTTATTAAACTTTAAAGTACATATTTTAATGTACCCGACTGATATTATTATTTCGTTAGTAATTTCTCGTATGTGTATCTCAACAAAGGCCGGAATACTACCAAGTGTAATTGTATTTTTGAATGTTAAACAAGCTTGGAGAAGAAACAAAGATAGCAAAATTTAAAAGTATTGGAGAAAAGGCTTTCGTTTTGTGAACAGTTTTTAGTATAGTGCTTAGTAACCCCGCTTGTCACGCGGGAGACCGGGGTTCGATTTTTTGCAAATGACACAAGTGTAAGTCCCATTTTGTTTGGAAGTCATGTATTTTTAGTTCGATCATTTCTTTTTAATATAGACGAAACATTTTTAATTTAATAACGCGGAATGGAATAATTGATGCCTCAAAATATTAAGCCAACCAAAAGAATATATTTTAATGTAGGTCATTAAAAACTTTGAAAAACGAATTCCATAAAAAGATGAATTCCATAAAAAGACGATGACACTGTGTTACCAGATGCTATCGTCTTAACGCTTCATTAAATTTCATTGAAAGAAATACGCGAACATTCTTAAACATATTTATACTGTAAGCTGTTATTGACAATTGTTAAACTCTCCAGATATCAATAATTATTCGAACTACAAATGAACTAAACTAGGTATACAAACATTCACCGTCTGTTGAACGTAGTTTTATGCTCAATTCTTCACTCTACATAGTTTTACAAGACAAAAAAAACAATCGACATTTCAACGTGACAAATGCAAACCACAAATATCAACTTGAACATTTCGTAGACAAGTAAACCGTACAGCTACCCCGCTTAACGTAGGTGCAATTTGTTAAAACTTTCTCACTTGCTCCAATGAATTCACTCCACTCTCATGATATAACAACATGTAATACTTTATACATTCAGGTTACAGACCTCTATATTGTAGCAGTTATGGGCTCAAACGGACCTGGTCTGAAGTGGATGGATGTTTAACTAGGGTACTTTCATTTCGGGTTACAGACCTCATTATACCAAGATTAGGGATAACATCATCCTAGTTTAAATTCGTAAGTGGATTGTTTGAGCTAATGGCGTAGTGTCGTTGTTTCGAGTGAACTGTACAAGGAAGCCGATTTACTCTTTTAGCCATAAAAATAATCATGTTTTACTAAAACTTTATGAAACAGGTGCTCAGTTAATTTTTTTATAGGGGCTCGCCAATGTCTTCCAACTGCCCCTGACGATAATAGATAGTACAACAAGCCTCAGAAGGGGGGAGAGTGGCTCTTGGGACAATGGACTAGATTAAGAATTTGTAGGGAGCCCGAAGAACTCGCGCGGCGGAGTGCAACCTGCCTAGCAATCGCAATATCCGCGTGAGCGTCTCCCAAGTTTAGGCCCCATATAATCGCAAGATTGGTTGGGCCATGGGATGGTTGGTGGGATTGCCCCTGATGATAAGCGAAAAGGGGTCTAGATGTCGATTGACGAGCGATGATTATACCTCGTCAGTAAAATTATGCCAGCCTGTTTGAACCGGGTGTACACTGGCTGTATCCCGGAACACTGCACAATTATGTGGGCTACTATGGAAGGTTCTAACACCTTATGTACGTTGGTCGGTATCCGGATACAAAATATCCTGCCACCAGCATGTTATGTGTTCACTTTTCAGAACACTGTAACAGATTTATCCTACTTCCTACTAATATTATAAAGGCGAAAGTTTGTAAGAATGTATGGATGTTTGGATATTTGGATGTTTGGATGTATGGATGTTTGTTCCTCTTTCACGCAAAAACTACTGATCGGATTTCGATGAAATTTGGCACACGGGTAGATCATGTCCTGGATTAACACATAGGCTACTTTTTATCCCGGGAAAATATAAAGCGGGACTTTTATCCCGGGAAATCTTTTTAAAGCGGGCGGAGCCGCGGGCAAAAGCTAGTAGACTATAATTTTTTTTATTGCATCGAATGACGAGACGACCACCCATAAACTGTAGCAACACCATTCAGCACCTTGGCTTACAAAGTACTGTGTGGCATTCCACTGCCCTCGTCGTCCTGATACATAAGGTGTTAAGTCTCAATTTGTCCAGTAGTTACACTGGCTACAGTGTCCTTCAAAACGAAACACAATGGTGCATGCACACTGCTGCTTGGCGGTAGAAATAGACATTACGTTGCTACCCACCCAGAGAGCCTCTTGAGAGACCTACCACCAGTAAGCACCAGTAAGTATCATCATCATCATCAGCCACATGACGTCCACTGCTGAACATAGGCCTCCCCTAAAGATTTCCAGACGGACCTGTCAAAAGCGGCCTGTATCCAGCGCGTTCCTGCGACCTTTATCAAGTCGTCTGACCACCTTGTAGTACGTAAGTATGCTAATATGTAATTTACTCTCATCTATTCACCATAAAAAGACAGGAGCTCACTTTCTTTGCAGTTTTGTTCGCAGGAGCTCTGTAACCAGCCTTGGACAAATTAATGGATAGGTCCTTTGCATTTTCTTTTTATTGCCTTAGTAGGCAGACGAGTATACCATACCATACCAGACCTGTATACTGCTCACTGCTGAGCACGGGCCTCCTCTACAACTGAGAGGGGTTACGCTTTAGTCCAACACGCTGGCCTAGTACGGGTTGGCAGACTTCACATACCCTCGAAATTATTAGGGAAAATTCTCAGGTATGTAGGTTTCCTCACAATGTTTTATTTCACCGTTAAAGTGAATGATAATTTATAAATACACGTAACTGACGAGTATGGGTCTGTCTAATGGTAAGCAGCATCCGCTGCCCATGGACTTCAGCAATGCCAAAAGCACAGCAAAGCCGTTGCCTGCCAAGAGGTGAGCACTCTTATTAGGACAATTCATAGCGCTAAGATTACAATACGCATACGCATAGCGTAAGTGGACGATAGCCTAGTTGGGAATGGAATGGTCTGCCGAGACAATGTCCGGCGACTCAAAGCACACGCCCCCTTGTTTATCGCTACCACCACTGGGGGGTGAGTGGAACGGTTATGTTGGTTTTACACAGTCTTCAGGTCCAATGTCGACACTCGGGAGTATAGCTTCATCCGAGCGAGCTTTGGACCGAGTCCCTAACACTATGTACACCCTACACCGGCATACCAACCAAAACCCGCGGTGGCCTTCTTCGGGGCTTACGGGACGGCCCCGGGGTATCTTGTTGCACTAAGATAGCTGCACGGAACCGCCCCTGCGCGATGCCGTATTGCGGCCCCTCTCTAAATGAAGAGGCTGAGAAGCCTCCGAACTCAAAAGTACGCTTTTGCGTCTATGACTGCAGGAGACCGACCACCCACATAGTCGTCCACCTCGTAGTCGCTTACATTTGAGTAAATGAGCGAGCAGACCCCCCACTGCTCGCCCCGCGACTCTCAGTAGTAGAGGAAGCCCGTGCTCAGCAGTGGGCAGTATATAATACAGGGCTAAATGCAATGCATAGCGCTCGGGAAACACCGACACAATTTCCATTCGAAATCCCATCAGCTCCAGACAAAAATTAAGCAACAGCTTAGGTTCAGTTCTTAACTATTATTAAAGCGGCTGTTATAACTGTACCTCTTTTACATTGTAAATTGGTGTTAACTTGGGCACGACGGTTGCTTATATGTCGCTGGGGTAACTAAATGTTACAAAACAAAAGCGTCTGTAAAAATCTCTAGCAGAATTATGAATTTGCTTAACGATCCGTATTAGCAAACTTAATGTGCGTCTGTAAGGGCATTTATGTTTACTTTTATTCTATGGTTAAGTGATCAATGTAGGCTGTTTTCAGCTCTAAGATAGCAATTAATAGTACTTACTTCAACTTAGCAGGTAAAACTATAGATAATTCAGTGTTTTTTTAGGGTTCCGTACCTCAAAAGGAAAAAAGGAACCCTTTTAGGATCATTTTGTTGTCCGTCGGTCAGTCTATCTGTCAAGACCTTTTTCCTCAGGAACGCGTAGAGATGTCAAGTTGATATTTACACCAAATAATCAAAGGAGACTGAAACGATTTCATACATTCTTGGGCCCAGGATGTAACGAGATGAAAATGGTGTGGATTAATAGATTCAGACTTATCGATCCCTCAGTGAAAATTCTGTATGTTTTTACAATCTGAGAGCAGAGTTATTAGAGTTTTAGTACAGGTAAGGTTATGTTTGTAACATAACCTTACTTTAACTAACAGCTAATTCCTGAAGTGACAAAAATGCTCTTTAAACACTAATGTGTATTAATATATTTAGTGGAGAATGTCTGAAGTCATATGAATGAACATCGATGACTTTCATAGATAGGTAACAGGTATGGAGTTATGGAAAGGATGTCTACATTAAAAAAAAAAAACAAAACATTTCATTATAGTATTTTATTCATCTTCTATTATAATTAAAATGTCGTCAAGAAATTGTGCAGGTGGAACAATATTGTTTTGATGCCTAGCCCAGCTAAGATACCATATAATACACATAATATGAGCGCAGCAGCCTACAGTTCGTCTACCTACAATACAATTGCAATAATGCATCAATATAGCTTCCTTCCCTCTACGAGAGCTGTCGACTAAAATATAAATAAAATAAGTTTTTCGACTTATATGTCGGGATTGTATTCGACCCCTAAGTAACCAGGAAGTACTGGCAGCCGACACCTCTCGAAGAAGGCTACTGCTAACCTCCCTGCACACTTCTATAATAAAACCATCATTTCCTCTTACGTGTTCACCATAATAGGAACGTGCCTGCTTGATTTGGTATGTTCCTAAAGAAATCATTATTAGTTCACTATCGGAGAGCTGTGGAAAATCGTTAAGATTATCGTTGTGTATTGTGATTGTTTCAAAATTGGCTCGACGCTTATTGTAATTATTACTAATAATAAAATCAGCTAATTCGTTTTCTATGTTCATATACCTATTTATTTCTTGTATTATTTCCACAGCATCTACACGATCAACTATAGGAGGGTGAAACTTATTTAAAAGGGAAGCAGCCACCTCGAAATCTTTCATAAAGCTTTTACTGGCTACATTAAAATAATTTTGTCGTAGTAATTTAAAATCCCGTTTAAATCTGCAGTTTACGACTTCAACCACCCAACGGCATATGGTGACTGCTCTTGATTTATTTGCATCAATAGTTGATAGCTGTGTTTCACCCTCTTCCAGCGAAGCAGGCACGTATGTCCTATATCCACATTGGTGCAACAAAGGTAATGAGTCACGGAAGCCCCTATCTAATATAAATGCATCACCTTGCTGGAAATATTCCCGTAAAGGTCTTCCATTTGCAAATTCTTTTTTCATAATATCAGCATCAGAAGTTGTAGCTGGGTATGGGCCTAAGACATCCAGAATATGCCCATCCGTACAAACAATTATAAATGGTTTCAGCAGATTTCGATACTTGTGCATGCTGTATGTTTTTTTTTGGTATAGATAATTTGAACTTTTTTCTACATAAGAATATGTTCCATCAAAAATGATTATTGGTTTGTCAACTCCTTCAAAGCTACCAAACAATGAATTTGGTATAGAAAGATTTCTTCCTACCACTTGTTGCCTGTTTATGTGGTTTAAACCAAGATGCATTGGTACAAAATATTCAGTGAGTAATTCTCTAACTTGATGTAACCATTTTTCTAGAGTTCGCCTCGAAACTTTTAATAAAGTTGCCAGCCTTTCATTGGAGTCCCCAGTTCTCAGTTTTATAAGATAAGCGGCTAGAGCTAAGGTCGCTTTTGGCATTTCCAACAAGTGAGGAACTTCTGTAAATATCTGATGGAACTGTGCTTTATTTAATCCAGTCCATATGTGCACAACATGGTCTTCCATGTCATGTATACTTTCAAAATGAAGTAATCCATTATCCACAACATCTTTTAAGGACATCATGTCCTGAATATGTTTTGCAGTAAAAGACTGTTCATAATTGGATCTTAAACTGTCGAGAAAATCCCATGCTTCAATAACTAAATGTTGGCCACAAAGACGGTTATTTTCGGGGATGTAATATTTATATTGATTAAGCAACATTTTTCTGGTTGCAAGTGGAACTCTATACCTTTCTGTTCTTTGGCATCCTTCAATGAAACATCTTCTTTCAGTTTCAATTGCTCTCATATATTCTGGTAAAACAATAGTAGATTCCGGTTGATTCCTTTCAATTCCTTCATTTGGAGATGTAGGAAGATCCTGTGCCCGTGATTGTATTTGTTGAGGGTTATCTGGTTCAGACGAAGTTGATGGGCCTGAGATCATATGGACAGCAGCTCTGTCTGCAGCCACCCAACAAGTATGGCATATATGACTTGATGCTTGTATCTGCAACATACATACATAATCAAGTTTGGAATTTATTGATAAAATTAAATTGTTGTAAATTACCCATCATGTATGATTTCTGGAAGCCGTTGTATTTAGATTTTGATTGAGAATACTAAAATACTGTTTTTTTCAACATTCTCACTCCACAAAAGTATTAATAAATAAATAACAGATATAAAATAGAAAAAAGAATGTAAACAATGATATATGTAGTAACTTGTTAAAAAATATTTTACTTAATGTGAGTGAGTTACTTTTATTTTGATTGGGTTACAGTATACAAAGTTACAAACACAAAATGTTGTATGTATGTATGTTTTGTGAGGACATATGCAGTTGCGCAGACGGGTGATCAGTTCACATTCATTGGAACTATTTCACCCTTAATCCCAGTCACAACACAAAATGTTATGGAACTGGTCTAAGTTTGAATTTAAAATAGGTATATTTTTAACATGCAGCAAACAAAATAGTAAATTAATTTCACTTACAGTTCGAGGAATAATCCACTCTTGTATAACATTATATATTTGTGATTCACGGATTGAGTTGGTATGAAGTGAGTGACTGGTTCGTGAAGAAAGAGAGTGCCCGCAGCGGAGACAAACTTTACGGTGACCAAGTAGTCTCCTTTGTTCATCAATGTTTGGGTTTTGTGCCAAGTCCCAGCATGATTGACAAATATAGTCATTACAGCTTACCTAAAATAGAACATTGTAAGCATTAGCCACATCAACAATACGTAATTAACTATAAGGAATTACGGTGTTATAACATCTATATATATAAAAGAAAGTGGTGTTAGTTACACCACTTATAACTCAAGAACGGCTGAACGGATTTAGCTGAAAATTGGTGGAGAGGTACCTTAGAACCAGGAGACGGATATAGGATACTTTTTATTCCGGGAAAATATAAACCGGGACTTTTATCCCGGATAATCGTTTTCTGTCAGTGGAACCGCAAGAAAACAAGTATAGAGATATTTCGAGATCCAGTTGAGGACATAATTACTCTTATCCCGGAAAAAGATAAACCGGGAATTATATCCCGGATTTTATTTTCCCGCGAGTGGAGCCGCCACGACTAAACCGCTGAACCGATGGCGATGCAATTTGGCAGGGAGATAGTTTAAAACTCTGGGAAGAATATAGGCTACTTCATATCCCGGGAAAATATAAACCGGGACCTTAATCCCGGAAAATCGTTTTCTGCCAGTGGAACCGTATGAAAATAAGTATGGAAATATTCTGTGATTCAAAGGAGGACATAGGCTACTATTATCCCGGAAAACAGACACCGGGAATTTTATGCCGGAATTTTTTTTTTGCGTTTTTTTTTTATTTTTAAGGATATGACCCTACATCTCTATCCTACTATCCTACTCCTACTAATATTATAAAGGCGAAAGTTTGAAAGTATGTATAGATGTCTGGATGTATGGATGTTTGTTCTTCTTTCACGCGAAAACTACTGAACGGATTTCGATAAAATTTGGCACACGGGTAGATCATGTCCTGAATTAACACATAGGCTACTTCTTATCCCGGAAAAATATAAACCGGGACTTTTATCCCGGAAAAACTTTTTAAAGCGGGCGGAGCCGCGGGCAAAAGCTATTTATTATAAAACAAAGTCCCCTATCGCATCTGTCTGTCTCTTGAACGCGATAAACTCAAACACTGCTTAACGGATTTTAATAAGTTTTTCATCAATGGATGTTGTGATTCAAGAGGAATAATTCATAAATATTTTGTACGACAGAAAAATAAATGTAGGTATACAGTATTATGCTTTGCTACCTGTGCTAAGCCAGGGCGGGCCGCTAGTTGTCATATAAATAAATCTTTGCTTCAAATATAAATAATCGCCATATGACTTGAATATAATTAATATGTATTTTAAACATGCCATGATGGTAGGTGGTTTGATGAGGATATACTTACAGACTGAGGTGCAATCCATTGCCGAATCACTGACAGTATTGTGTCGTCGTTTAAGAGACGTCGGCCTAGTGTATTGCAGTGACTAGGGGCTATCCCACAATTCACACAGCGATCCATATTTTCATCAATAACCAATCCACAAGCCGGCGGTAAAATTCCAAAATAACAATTCCAGGTCCAACGTGTGAGCGATCTTCGGTGTCCAGAGTGAAAGCAAGGGTCGTACAAGGTAGGCAGGGTCAGTATCCGTATAAACAAAGCAGTAGTCCGTTGTATATGAGGAACAATCACGAAAACACTCATAACGCATCGGAAAGCACGAAACGAATGAGCAAAGAGCATTATAATACTTGCGAATGAGACAAAAGTTAAGAATTCCAATCAACACGTGTTTACAAATTACAAGTGACAGGCAGTGTTGCCAACATTTTTTTTAACCCGCTAAAATGTCCCCACGGGAAACCACTAAAAGTAAGATCTTCTGTAAATCCACCAGAAATCTACTACAACTGAATTTCTGGTGAGCTTTTTATGTGAGTGGATTTTTCTGGCGAGTTTTTTTTTATTTGCAATAGTGGTGTTTCTTACTATTTTACGTGTATTATGTAACAAAACGAGTAAGATATTTTAGTAAATTTTCCTTTTCCTCCCACTGATTTTTAAACTAATCCAATTAAAAAAAGCACCGGCTATTAAAACATTTTTTGCGCTAAAAGGGCAGTCTTAACCACTAGTTTTAGTGGGAAATCCACTAATTTGGCAACACTGGTGACAGAACTAGCAAGAGCAGTACCAGAGATGGACTAAAAATATTTAGATTAATATTATATTAATCGATATGAAATCGATTATCATAATATTGGTTTTTCAGTAACTTATAGGTATTTTATTTATTAATATGACTGCAATTAATTGCACTATGTTGCATATACGTATATATAGTACATTTAATTACTTTGAGTTAATTACATAGTGAAAAGGTTTTATTTTTGTTATGGTGCAATCGATAACTCAAAATCGATAATTTCACAAAAACATTCTTTCTCATATTTCTCCGCTTCCAGATTGACGATTGAGGCGATTTTTCATTTTCTAATATAAAAAAATATGCCTGATTTTTTAGATCATATTTCATCTTATTACATTTTGGGCCCACTACTCTCCGTCTCCTTTACGGTCTCTTTCAGCTATGAAAAAATCAATTTGTTAAGGCAACGCCATCAAAAGATATGATCGTTTATGTCGCATATTTTAGCATATTTAGCGAATAAGGAAATCAAAATCTATGAGGCAAGTACTTCCTGTTGACCTAAATTCATGAAATTTGGCAAGAAGCAAGGTCTTACAGCACATGTAAATATGTACTTTCATAACAAAAGCGAATGTACCATTACAAACTTTTATATTTTATTAATTTATTTTAGCGGACTTTTGAATCTATATGTATACTTGGATACCTTACCTACAAAGGAAATGTCTGTTTTTTATATGGATGCTAGGCTTCAAAATCTAACCAGGCTCCAATTTTATGGATATATAAGGGGGCAAAATATGGATCTTGGATCCAATATAAAATTATTTTTAGACCCCTCCATTTATAACTAGCTTTTCTAGAAACGTTCATTTTAAGTGTAGTTTTTAAGCGAAGTAAAATTGCATAAATCTCAAATCGGAGACTTCAGAGATGGACTTTAAAATTATACGGTTAATTTTGCAAAGGCCTTTGGGAGTAGTATCCAAATGTATATCTTGGTTAGAATTTTAAGCCCGTTTTTGGACATGTCCTTTGTACGGAACTCTCGGAACGCGAGGCCAACTCGCTCTTGACCGTTTTTTTTATTTACCGACACCTTGTGCATAATATATTAAACTTTTTTATATTCTATAAATATAGTGTTGATTTTTTTTAACACGCCATCAAGGTCCCTGCTCTAAAATAAATTGATTATTCACTTCATTTTAAACTATATCAACATTCTAATATTTGTATCAAAAATATCAGAATATCTTATCAAAATTTTCTTAATAATATATAATAATAATACCAGCCCTGTATTATTTACTGTCCCACTACTGGACACGGGCCTCCTCTACAACTGAGAGCGTTTAGATCTTAGTCCACCACGCTGGCCTAGTGCGGGTTGGTAGACTTCACATACCTTCGAAATTCTTATAAAGAACTTCTTAGGTATGCAGGTTTTCTCACGATGTTTTCCTTCACCGTTAAAGTGAACGATAATTGATAAACAATACCCACGTAACTTTGAAAAGTCAGAGGTGTGCACCTTGGGTTTTGAACCTCCGCACATTGTCTCGGCAGACCGTTCCATTCCCAACTAGGCTATCGCCCACATTAAAATTTATCTTATATTCTGTAAATTATTAAAAAAGTTTTTGGCATCCAAATGTTATACGAAATATTTTTACCAGATTCTGTTTCGAATGGCTGATGTCATTTAGCCCCGGGTTTTTGTTGTCCCTCTCACAGACTATTTGCTGGCCAAATTTGATAACGAATGGTTGTTCTGTTGCAGAGTTGTACGAAAAATTAAACTGACATTCGCGTTTCACTAATAACTAGATTTTACTCGCGGCTCCAGCCGAGAAAATGTTTTTCCAAAATAAAAATCTCACAAAATATTTACTCGCAATTAAAAGTATCTCCATCCTAAATTTTATCGGAATCAGTTTAGTGGTTCGCAACAGACAGACAGAGTTACTTTTGTATTTATAATATAAGTATGGATAGTCTTACTATCTTACTAATATTATAAAGGCGAAAGTTTGTAAGTATGTATGGATGTATGGATGTCTGGATGTTTGTTCCTCTTTCACGCAAAAACTACTGAACGGATTTCAATGAAATTTGACACAAGGGTAGATCATGTCCTGGATTAACACATAGGCTACTTTTTATCCCGGGGAAATATAAACCAGGACTTTTATAATTTTATATTACATGTATAAAAAATCATAATAATATTATATTTTATATTATTATGATTTTTTATACATGTCATGGCCATGTAGTGCCTGGTTAATGATTTTATATTTTTATAGAATCCTGAAACTGAAATCCCGCTTTCGACTGTTTCTTTTTCAGCATTCTATAAAAATATAAAATCATTAACCAGGACTTTTATCCCGGAAAAACTTTTTAATGCGGGTGGAGCCGCGGGCAAAAGCTAGTATTGAATAAAATTTTCAATGTATAATAAGTTAGGTACATATTTATTCATGACATATTTATTCTACGTGTTATGAACTTTCCCTCATACCGCAAGTGACGATGATGATTTGACTAGCGTAGACTCAATTAAATCTATGATATGAAGTATGAACGCTTATATATGGTAATAATTACATTTCCTTCTATACCAGATATGCTAAAAACTTGCAATAAGAAGTTAAAAATGGAAAGTACCGAGTTTGATACTAATATACACACAAGAAGCTAAGTGCAGACATAGATGGCAAGTTAGATTTTAGATTGGAAGAAACGTGACCGGAGTTAGCGACGAAGTAATTACCCTCAGATCTAAACGAGGTGTCTTTGAAGTACCGACTGTTTTAAATGGTCCGTTAGTACAGATAACCATCTATAATAACTACTATTGTTTCAACTGACTGTTATGGTATTGGCTGTGTGTCTCCCAATAAGTATTTTTAGGAATATTAAGATACTAGCTTTTGCCCGCGGCTCCGCCCGCGCGAATGAGTTTTTCCGGGATAAAAGTCCCGCTTTATATTTTCTCGGGATAAAAAGTAGCCTATGTGTTAATCCAGGACATGATCTACCCGTGTACCAAATTTTATCGAAATCCGTTCAGTAGTTTTTGCGTGAAAGAGTAACAAACATCCATACATCCAAACATCCAAACATCCATACATTCTTACAAACTTTCGCCTTTATAATATTAGTAGGATATGAACAACTTAATAATTTCACTCCGTTTGTTGTTTATTGACCGACTTCAAAAAGAAGGAAGTTCTCAATTTTTTTCGCGTGTCCCGTATAAAATATATTTAGTTGAAAGTATGGGACATATTATCTAAAATTTGTTTCGCTATTGGATTGTAAAACTACTGCATTTTTGAAAAAATATTAATTAATGATGTACTAGATTTCTTGATGAAGGTTCTATAATACCATAACCTATCTTGTTTAACTAAATTGAGCCACATCTTCGGTAGTATAGTGGTCAGTATCCGCGCCTGTCACGCGGGAGACTGGGGTTGGATTCCCCGCCGTGGAGTTATGTTTTTCTATGTGTATTTCTTAATCTAGTATATATTACCAGTCAGTTAAAATTCTAGTTCACACGTTATTCACACATATTTACAGCTCATAAATCTCTTCAAATACTTTCCAGTCACTGTGTAATTTTATTTTAATCACTTTCGATTAGCGTTATCATCATTAGTTAATGCATGGCATTTCCCCGAGTCATCGTTAGGACTTTGTGTTACTACGCAGTACTATTTTATATTCTGTGGTGTCACCCTTCGGTTTGACACCGAATTTACACGCTTCAATAACTTTGGGTTCATATTTGTAGCTTGAAAAACAGTTCGTGAGTATCGCTTTGGAAAGGGACTATCGTAACATTTTTTGAATTGACAATATATTTTTAATTAATGAGTTTTGCGGGGACCCGTGTAGATATGTTTTTTTTTTATTAGGGATAACAAACAGTTATCTAATAAGACTTCGACTACTAACAATTGTAATAACAATATTATCCACTGAGCAAATGTTGATTGTCTATGCTCGTTTTCAAACTGGTGTGCAGCGGCTGTATGCCACTGTGTGGTTGAAGCGGTCGTTTCTTAATTTACTTGTTTACAAAAGGTAACAATCCTTGTTTTGTCCATCCAATCTTACCAAGGAAATTGCTTTTTACTAATATTACAAATGCGAAAGTTTGTGAAGATGTTTGGACATGTTAGAAGTAAACGAAAAATAGCTGAACGGATTTAAATTAAATTTGTCACTCAGCTAGACCTTGTCCTGGATCAGTCTACTTTTATCCCGATAATTTGATTCTTTGGTAAATAATGGCATTTTCTGATTTTTAACAGATGTCGCTGGCGTCGCATGACTCGCTATGAATCACTACAGAGTTTTATTGACTTTGTAGCAAGAAAGATTTTCAGGCGAGCGAAGCCGCGAGCAAAACCTAGTCTTACATAAAACATAATCTAGTACACTCGACGGTCACATCACAAATAACAAAAACAAGCTGCCTACGATAAAATGTATGCACATACGACGACGGCGAAGTAACTCCTAACGAACGAAACTAAGTTAATACAAAAATCCTCTCTGTATTGTATTTATTTTCCTCAATATACGAAAAGTCATCTTACACATACACAACCCAAGCTATAAATAAATATGGGTATTACGGACTACAGCATCGCACTATAAATAAAATTTTCCTGCTTACTAAATTGTAATTTGTATTAATACCAAAATCGATAATCCTTCAGTCGGACTGAGTGTCTGAGGGCATCTTAAGCCTAAACCACAAAAGATTGCAAACCTTCGATGCTCAAACTGGAGATAAGTATTGCCTTGTACGATAAAAGACAATCTCGCGTGTCTCAAATCGTTATCGACTCACACTTATATCCGTGAACCACAAAATAGAGAATTCCTTTTTAAAAGGAAAGTATCTTTCATATCACAATAAAATGTTTCCCTCCAAAATGTATTTGGGTAAAGGTTCAATAGAAAATAGTCCGCGATATTGAATATTTTTTGCGTGAAAACCAATATTTAGTTTTAGAAAAAATACGCCCATACATAGTACGTGCATAGCGTTTTTATGCAATACTCTACTATTTGAAACATGTGATGCGTTCTTTTTGTCAAAAAATACAGATATTTAATAGGTTGTTTCATGTACCGAATACGTAAAACGTTATTTCCGACATTCAAATAAAAGTTAACGTAGTTTTGGAAAAGCTATTAGACAAATAACTTTAATCTAGAGCAGTCGTATTTTAATCCTTAACACATGGTTAAAATTACTGATTTTAGAGCCTTACCTACATTATTTTTAACGCATGAACAATCTGTTTCACCGAACTTATACAATAGTAAAACAAGAACATATTATTATAAGTTTTATTAATGCATGTCAATAACCAGCATTTCTCCTTCCATTTTACCTACTCGCAGTCGTCTGTGGAGCCGACGTGACACTTTCAAGCGTGTCGCAAATAAATTTCTACTCTATAACTATCAGATTAGAGACGATAGCCTAGTTGGGAATGGAACGGTCTACCGAGACATTGTCCGGAGGTTCAAACCCAAGGCACACGCCTCTGACTTTTCGACGCTATGTGTGTATTGTTTGTCAATTATCGTTCGCTTTAACGGTGAAGGAAAACATCGTGAGGAAACCTATATACTTGAGAATTCTCTATAAGAATTTCGAGGGTATGTGAAATCTGCCAAGCCGCATTAGGCCAGCGTGGTGGACTGAGGCCTGAGCCCTCTCAGTAATAGAGGAGGCCCGTGCTCAGCAGTGGGCAATCCTACTATCCTACTAATATTATAAAGGCGAAAGTTTGTAAGAATGTATGGATGTTTGGATGTTTGGATGTATGGATGTAAGGATGTTTGTTCCTCTTTCACGCAAAAACTGCTGAACGGATTTAGATGAAATTTGGCACACGGGTAGATCATGTCCTGGATTAACACATAGGCTACATTTTATCCCGGGAAAATATAAACCGGGACTTTTATCCCGGAAAAACTTTTAATGCGGGCGGAGCCGCGGGCAAAAGCTAGTATTTATATATTGCCCACTGCACTTCCTGTATTATTACAGGGCTGATTGCATTGCATTGCACTATCAGATTAGAAATATAATAGGGTAGTTTCCTATGTTTCATTTTGTACATTATTATATACTAGCTTTTGCCCGCGGCTCCGCCTGCGTTAAAAAGTTTTTCCGGGATAAAAGTCCTGCTTTATGTTTTCCCGGGATAAAAAGTAGCCTATGTGTTAATCCAGAACATGATCTACCCGTGTACCAAATTTCATCGAAATCCGTTCAGTAGTTTTTGCGTGAAAGAGGAACAAACATCCATACATCCATACATTCTTACAAACTTTCGCCTTTATAATATTAGTAGGATTATGTAACAGAAAATAAACCGAAAAGGAAACTCATCTGCGAAATCAGCATCAAATTGAGATAAAAAATTAAGCAGTTATTCAAATTTAAATATTGTTGTGAGCAAAAGTGGGGACTTGGTGGGGATATCGCGCTTTATCTTCCGCGTGTGAGCAGCGTTATGACCGGTGACACCCGGTGACGTCACAGTTTTGTTTTACTGTCATTTGACAGCTAACACTTCCACCAAATTGGGTGCTTTTAATCAAAATTTGATCCCTCCAGAACAGTTTGGCTTTCGTCCTAGACACAGTTGTGTCAATCAGGTGCTCCGCATCACGGAGTACGTCCACGATCAATTTCGTAAAGGAATGCCTACCGGTGCTATTTTCTTCGATATCGAAAAAGCATTCGACAGGGTGTGGCACAACGGCTTGCTTTTCAAGCTGTACACTCTCAACGTGCCCACACAACTCGTGCACATCATACGAGATTTCCTGTCGAATCGCGGTTTCAGATATCGCGTGGAGGGAACTCTCTCTTCCCGACACACCATCACGGCCGGAGTCCCGCAAGGCTCCGCCTTGTCCCCCTTTCTATTCTCGCTGTACACAAGCGACATCCCGAGACCACAAAACGCCCATCTGGCACTATTCGCGGATGATACCGCAATATACGCTTCACGTATAGATCCCGACAAAGTGGTGCGCACTTTGCAAACCGCCGCCGACGAACTCGGTGAGTGGTTCCGCAAATGGCGAATCACAGTCAATCCCACCAAAAGTCAGGCCATCCTTTTCACTCGGAAAAGGAAAGTCCATGTCCCTCACTTTTCAGTCCGCATGTCCGACCAGGTTATTCCCTGGAAGGGCCAAGCCAAATATTTAGGAGTAACCCTTGATCAGAGGTTGACCTTCATCCCACACGTAAATGCGGTACGCGCGCGAGCCGCATTCGCGATGAGCCAGCTTCACTGGCTGCTAAACAAAAATAGTAAGATGTCAATCCGCAACAAGATTAGGATCTTTAAAACATGCATCCGTCCGATAATGACATACGCGTCGCCCGTATTCGCTCATTTACCGCCCGGTCGCCTTCAGCGAATGCAGGTGCTTCAAAATCGATTCTTACGACATGCACTTGGTGCCCCGTGGTACGTTCGCAATCGCAACCTCCACGTGGACACCAATATGCCGACCATCAGGCACTTTATGCAGTGCACCAGCAGACGCTATTTCGACAGGGCGGTAAACCACCCGAACACGCTTATCCGTAAAGCGTCTATATATACTCCATTTGACCGCGCCAAATGGAGACGACCGCGATCAGTCCTGACCGATCCAGAGGACGAAATCACTCTAGCTTTACGCGAAAAGAACGAGCACTTAAAGCTCATACACTCCACAAGACCGCTGTACCGTCCTCGCCGTCGAGGACCTCGTCGCGTTCCCCATAACCCTGCCCTCTCTTAGCAGTTCCGGCCCGCGTGCCGAAGACTACAATCAACACGCTAAATAGGATTAGGTTAAAAACCATATTCCCCAAACGTTGATGTCTTATCCTCTCAGTGGCCGCCCTGAGCCGAGGTCGTGACCCATTAGTGGGTCGCCCTCAGCGTGGTCGCTTAATTTAATGGGTTGCGAGCGCCTTCTGCGCTCACCCACAAGACCGGTGTGCTTGTATAAGCCGACTCTCGTCAGGCTAACAAGAGTATAGTCAGGGACAAAAAAAAAAAAAAAAAAAAAAAAAAAAACCAAATTGGAAAGCTTTATAACTTGCTTATTTATGAGCCAATTTTAAAAATTATTTTTCCGTTCCATTTAGGTTAACATACATTTTTGATACTTAAATGTATTTTAAAAATTTAGTCAACTACACTACTTCATTTAATACGAAATATTAGTTTAAATTTTAAATTTGAAATCTAAAATTTTAAACTTTTCAGCAAATTAAAAAAAACGAATCATTTTCTTTAGAATTATATGGATTTTTAAATGTTATTTTTGATTGGACAAGAGAGAAAGTAGTATGAACACACGTGGTGTACCCTAATAGATACAGAGAAGCATTTAGATTACATGGACTTGAAACAAACAATAGCACCTTAAGAACGAAAAACACACAATAAAAAAAATAGAAAATTGCGTTATCATTTTTAAATGACTAAAAACTAGTCCCTTATTTGTAAAAACATTATAAAAAGGGACCGATATAACAGTTTTGTCCTTTTCCTGCTTGAATATGGCTGTGTTTGAACTATTATTGTATCGAGAACTTCGTTTTATAGTAATTTTATGACGATAACTCAATTTTCTATATTTTTGAATTATGTCGCTTTCATCCTAAAGGTGCGAATCGTCAAATATCCGCGATGTGCATTGATCGAAATTGCATATTCTATTAAAAAAATACAGTGTTTCAAGTGGAATACATATACCTTCCCGCTAAGCTTCAATACTATTTTTTGATAATTTGTCAAATTCCATAATTTCACCTGAGAATAAAGAGCATCAGTACAATCGACATAAACCGACGCAAAACCGTGCTCTAAATAGCACTGAAATAAAAGAAATTCCCTTAGGTCATACATCAGTGGCACAAAGGATAATATTTGGGTTAACCTCCACATTGGGGTCACATTTATCAGCCAGTTTGGACCACATACGCTACGTTTGAGATTTGTTCGCATATTTGTACTATTAGTAGGACTTTTTCTTGTTTCATTAGTTTCCTTTTGTTTTCTTTTATGGCTCGTTATTTTTCGACATATTTATCAAATATTTTGTATCACATCGCTTCAGGCCTAAAGCAGCAGCGATATTGATAATTGAGACCTTAAGAAAATGGCATAGTACCAGAATTCAGAATTGAAGATGGGTCTTGACTTGGTTTTATAGACAAGCAGTATGAGTGTTGTAAAGTCTTTGTACTTAGAAATAAATTTTGATAAAAGTTACATACGATATAGTCTTCTATATAAACTATTTTCGTTTATTCATGAATTTAAATGATGTAGCCATCAAACCGCACGCCTGATGGTAATCGATACCACTGCCCATCAATAATGCCAAAACGACCCAAACTTTGAATTACGAGGCACTGTATGTTACTAGAATGTTTCGCTCGTACAATGATTTTTTCTATCCCCTTATCCAAGCACTTCAGTCTTCAGCGAATTTTATGATAAGCGTGAAACAAGTGCTGTTGACTTAGGCATAAAAATTCTAATTTTAATCTTTTGTAGAAAAAATTAAGGCTAAGTTTAGTTGAACTTTATCATACTATTTGTATGAGTTTTAATCTTTAGGAATCATAACTGTACAATAATCATCATTTTGGCACAAATTTCGGTGTGAAAAATTACAATCTTATCAATAAGAGATTGCCTTGAGCGATAAGAACGCCAATTGTCTCACCTCTGCATATATTATTTTCTTAATATTACGATATATTTGTTACTTCTGTTGCTGTACAATAAAGATGTAAAATAAATAAAACAAATAATAAACAGGAATATAATATAGTTATACAAAACTATCTTAGCCGCTAACTCCTAAAGCATCAAATAGGCATACACGTAACAATTTCCGTAAACACCAACACATTGTGCTCGTTCAGTTCCTGTAACACACTGTTATTTGACTGCAATTTAATTACGGAATAAACCACGTCGTTAATTAAGGCTTGCATCGGCCGATAATAGAGATGACACTGCAGGCTCCCAGCCTCGTGTTTACACTATAACAATAATTTCTATGTAGCATGTATTAATTTGACCGTTGGCCTTACCTACCTGCCGGTGTAGTAACTTGTGTTTTGAGGAGTTGTGATTATCTTGAATATGTTAGAAGCGATTAAATGTTGCTAAAAGCTATTGATAGTTCAAGTAAATGAAATTATATGCGCACCCATACATTATAATAAAGTATATACATACACACATCACGCCCTTTTAGGGGTAGGCAGAGGAGAATCACCCACATTTCGTAAACAATTTAGGTCCCATGTAGGGCATAGGCCTATTGCCATTTACGGGGCACGTTTCCAGACTAAGGGGATACTCAGGAGAGAAACCCAATATCACTTTGCCAGACCCGGGAATCGAACCCGAGACCTCAGCACTGCAGTCGTACCGTAATACAACTACGCCACCAAGGCATTATAATAAAGTCACAGACGGAAAATCTGTTAATTTACAGCCATCGATTAATTTTACTTTTCTATCACAGTTTGATTCGAAAAGTTTTAAATGAAACCTACCACAGAAGTTTGCGGGGTTCGTAAAATTAATTTCCGACAAGCTAATCAAGCTGTCACCAAAGATTTCTTACCTCCGAACATTGAAATACGAATTCTATTACCTAAAATTGTCATTCGATTGCATTGATGTGTAAAAAATCCCTTATACATGTTCCATTATCATAAATCTATACTAATATTATAAAGCTGATGAGTTTGTTTGTTTGTTTGTTTGTTTGAACGCGCTAATCTCAGGAACTACTGGTTCGAATTGAAAAATTCTTTTTATGTTGAATAGACCATTTATCGAGGAAGGCTTTAGGCTATATAACATCACGATGCAACTATTAGGAGCGAAGAAATAATGGAAAATGTGAAAAAAACGGAGAAAATTATTCATCCTTGAGGGCTTCCATTGCGTGCGCTGCGAAAACGGTTCAAGATACCAAAAATATATGTATGAAAGAATTATTCCTCTTGAAATGATCTAAAAAATGTCCGCGATAGTATACGTCTATCTTTTAAGATTAACTCACTAGAACAGTTTTTATGATAATCAAATTTGGTCGAAATTAATGCATTATTTGTTAAGAGTGTTGGATAGAGTGATTCAACGGGAAGGTTTTTATGTACTTTTAGCCCGGAAAAACTTATTAACGCGGGCGGAGCCGTGGGCAAAATATTATATAACTAGCTTTTGCTCGCGTATTCGCGCGCAAGAAAGAGTTTTTTCGGTATAAAAGTCCCGCTATATATTTTCCCGGGACAAAAAGTAGCCTCAAACCTTCCCAAGGTCTCAAAATATCTCCATCCCAAATTTCATCCCGAAATCCGTCGGTACTTTTGAGTTTATCGAATACTGACGCGGCGGGTGACTTTCATTAATTATACTATGTGTAAGGAAGGAATGAAAATGCTGCAAATTGTTCAGAGGAAAGAAGTAAAGAGAACCTCAGAGAAAAAAAAATGGGGCTTTTATCCCAAAGAATTAAACAAAGTCCCTCCATCGCATCTGCTGGGTTACTCTTGACGCCAAGATAATTCTAATACCAATGTCAATCCAATTCCAATCTCAATTTGTACGTCACATGATTTCGTACTCTTGAAACGCAATTTATTGTAATTTGATTAAAATTAAAATTGCATTGTCATTGGGTAACGGGTTCGTCGTTAAAAATGAAGTTAGCTGACATTAGAGATGTCAGAAGCTTCAAAGAAATCGGTAAAACAAACATTAAAGACAAACATCTTAGCAATTACCGGTTGAAATCCTTTATCCATAAGTAAAATTCATTTCTCTTCCAATATTTAATATTTTCACGCACGTCTCATTAAAAAAAAATATTAAAATGAATGTATTTGAAAGATTGAGGCTGTATGCTGTTTGTCCTTTGCCATGGACGGTTTTTTAAAACGTCAAATATTTACGGGAACTAAAATAATTATTTGTGATATTTGATTTTATTGTTTTACTCCCAATTTTATTTAGCATTATTTATTCCACACATTCCACATAAAGTTTCTTAATAATCAAGGTATGCTTACTTTAAGCGCCAACGTTGTTGTGTTATCATCATTTGGCGCTTTGGTTAAGATTTAGAGTCTTGTAACAGGAGTTTGAGGTCATAACTGGCATTAGTTGTATTAGTTTCTGTTTTCACTTATAACAAAACCATTTTCGAGCGTAGAAGATGTTGTCTCTAATTTTATTATGAAGGTATAGTGTTTTATGTTTGTAAAGTTCCTTCAATTGGATTATATCCTTATTTAACGGTGATGTGTGTGCATTTGCTTATATAACTAATCTGACTGTGTGCATTTTGTTTTTATTTAGTTAAAATAGGTAAATAAATTCGCAAAATACTGAAAAAGCAGTATTTGGTTGTTAAAATTCGTTATGCGTGAATTTTTACACCTAGAAAGGCGAAGATATTCGGTACCATATAGCCTAAAAATGTTTTTTATGTACATGAAAATATCTAGACCAACTTACGTGCAAATTGAAGCCTAAGTAGATTTTTTGGAAAGCCACCCCGGCATGGCAAAAGGGCTTTTAAAAAGTGCGCATGCCGTCACCTGCTTTATACACCGAGATACCGGCTATTGGGATACAATGAGCCCCTTAGTACCTCCAACAAGGCGCTGGTAGCTCCCGGTGGTGTAAAAGGACAACGCTACTAATATCTAAACGTTAAAATACGAACTTTAATTTAGCAAATGGTACTTGAGAAACATTTTTTACTCAGATTATTGATTTGAAATATTTAGGTTACGTTAATGATTATGATAAAGATAGATCTAGAAGTACTAGTTTTAAATTTAGGTAATATTTCACTTTTTCTTTTGGGGACGGGTAGATATGGTTTCAACTCTATGTACAAATTTTCAAATAAAGATTTTTTTTATTCGAGAAATTGCTCGAAATTCATCGTCTGGTAAGGACAATATAAGGTATTATAGGTGTAAATATATAGGTATAATAAGGTTTTGAAAGGCCTCGACATTCTTCCCTCATTTTTCCTTCTTTTTAATTCCCGTAATCGGGTATTGTGCAATAACTTATAGGCGAACACCAAAGTTACCATTTCAATACATTATTCTTAAAAAATTCCAATGAAAATTTAATACAATAAAAGTAAAGTTACTATTTTTTTATTGAAATTTTTTCTTTGACAACGCAATCACACCGCAATCTAATATCAATTTGAAATGTCAAAATCACGTCAAGAGTACCGCTAACGAATTTTCCAATGTCAATCCCAATTGAGTTTAGTTCATTAAATAGCCACCTAATATTGGTCCAATGTGGCGCTGGTGTGATTTTCAAGAATACCAAATCCAATTGGACAATATCCAATCGATCGGTATTGGCGTCGAGAGTAGCCTAGCTGTTTGTATGAACGCGATAAACTCAAAAAGAACAGATTTTCATATGTTTATCACTAATAGACGGAGTGATTCAAGAGGAAGGTTTATGTGTTCATCAATATTTTGTACGATAGAAAAATAAATGTAGTTATATAATTATACCTGTGCGAAGTCAGGGCAAGCCGCTAGAACTTTATAATATATACCTACAAACATTTATGTGGTGCCCGTAGTTTATTGATTTGTGAAATATATGACGCATAATAATGACTTTACCGGTCCAATAACTAAACAAACGATTTCAAAGATATTACATATGATTAATAGGTTTATTCGAAGAGCTGTAGCCGCTTCAGGCGTATGCTATAGATTTCGAACATCTCCATCCGATTTTCGTCCAAAATTAAAATCGAATTGAAGACGCTCCACGCGACGTACACTACCACTAGACAAACTAAGCGATTTATTCCCTTCAGGTTCACTAACCTTAATATTTAAACCAAAAAAGACATCGTCTTTTTTCCGAACCGCTGTACAATCGCCTGTGACCCTGTTTTCCTTAAATAAAAGAGCGGTTGGCAATGAATAGCGAATTTTCTGGGCGGAAATTCAATAATCTTTCTTTTCTAAAACATGGGCGATAAATATGAAATAACTGAGGCCATATAGAATATACTGTTATTTACTTTATCTATATAAAAGGTAATTCAAGTTTAATAATGGAGGTGGACTTTTATTTATTCCAAAATGGAATTTGAAAACCGAAATACATTAATGGAAAAATGTGTGTAGGGTCATTAACGATTTCGAAGGTTTTGATGTATTTTTTTGTTCTTTTTTTTAACATGGTTGTAAATGCGTATTCTGATTTTACAGCAGAAGGTGCTAGGATTAAGGCACATAGTGTTTTAAGAAGCACCACTAAAGCGTACAATGGCACATACCGCTATAGAGTGCAAAAGATTATATAGTTTGGACCATGCGAATGTGCTGAAAATCTTTATCAATGTTTATCTAAAGGGAAATATTTTATGCTGATTGCTGGCTAGTACGCCTTAATACCTAAATATGTATAGCGCTAAATAAATTTAGATAACCATTAGAATCTGTATCCATAGAATACTTTGTAGGTACTAATCGTATTTAATGACTCGAGTTAGTCTTAAATCAATGATATTATTTGCTACTGTTTAATTTATTTCTTACTAGCTTTTGCCCGCAGCTCCGCCCGCGTTAAAAAGATTTTCCGGGATAAAAGTCCCGCTTTTTATTTTCCTGTAATAAAGTGTTGCCTATGTGTTAATCCAGAACAATATCTACCCGTATGCCAAATTTAATCGAAATCCGTTCAGTAGTTTTTACGTGAAAGAGTAACAAACATCCATACATCCAGACATCCATACATCCATACATTCTTACAAACTTTCGCCTTTATAATATTAGTAGGACTAGCTTTTGCCCGCGGCTCCGCCCGCTTTAAAAAGTTTTTCCGGGATAAAAGTCCCGCTTTATATTTTTCCGGGATACAAAGTAGCCTATGTGTTAATTCAGGACATGATCTACCCGTGTGCCAAATTTCATCGAAATCCATTCAGTAGTTTTTGCGTGAAAGAGGAACAAACATCCTTACATCCAAACATCCAAACATCCATACATTCTTACAAACTTTCGCCTTTATAATATTAGTAGGATTGTTTTTAAGTAACTTTTTTTTAACCTAATTTTAATTTTGTCATAATTTGTATTATATATTATAACCGTTGTGCATGCTGTGTTAGCCTTTAAGTGGTTTTTGCACATATTAATGGAACTAAATCATTTAAGTTTGTTATGAGATGTATAAACAACTGTTGGCTGACCTTAAATAAATATATAAAAATTGAAAAATATCTGAAATGTTTATCATACATAGTAATATAAATGACTTTGACTACATCCCTAAAAGAGGAAATGACTACTTCACCAAAACATTTCTCACAAACTAAATTCCACGCGGGCGAACCCGCAAGTAAAAACTAGTAGCATTTTGGGATAGTTACGTTATGCCGCTATTAATTCCTTGGAAAACAATGCGAGTTACCTTTCTGAGCAGCGGTACCGGCGGTATTACGAACACGGTCCACGTTCAAACATCGGTCATCAGATTTGGGTCAGCACCTAAAGACTAGTGGCCATAAAACTCAAACTCAAACTCAAATCATTTATTATGTAATTAGGCCCCTAGGGGCACTTTTACACGTCATTGTTAACAAATTTTTTTTTAAACTATATGATTCTACCAGTGCTTCGGAAAAGCCCACTGACCTGAGAAGAAGCACCAAGAAACTCAGCGTGGTTATTTTTTTTCATCTTGTTTTTTTTTTTTAACACATATTTAAATACAAATGTCATTTAACAATATAAATTCATATTATGAAACATGTGTGAATGCGAGCAACCTAATCCCAAGCATTTGTATCTTCCAAATAATCTCCTATTGTGTAATAGCCTTTTTTGTAAAGTCGTTCTTTGACAGTTGCTTTAAATTTTTTTATTGGAAGATTAACAATATGCATTGGAAGTTTATTGAAGAAGCGTACGCATTGACCAACAAAAGAATTGCTTATTTTATGGAGACGAGTAGCATGTACAACAAGTTTATTTTTATTCCTAGTATTTTTATTGTGAATATCGCATATTCGGTCAAAATTTGCAATATTTTTTCGAACATACATAAGATTTGCAAATATGTATTGCGATGATACGGTAAGAATGTTTATCTCTTTGAATTTTTCTCTAAGAGAAACACGAGGTCCGAGACAATAGATAGCTCTAATAGCTCTCTTTTGCAAGACGAATACTGTATTAATATCCGCAGCATTACCCCAAAGAAGAATACCGTACGACAGAATACTATGAAAGTAACTGAAATAAACAATTCTTGCCGTGTCTATATCAGTCAGACGTCTTATTTTTCTGACTGCATAAGCCGCTGAACTTAGTCTACCTGCCAATTTTGCTATATGCGGTCCCCACTGGAGTCTCGCGTCTAGTGTGATGCCCAGAAAAGTAGTTGACGCATCAGGATTCAACTCTTCCCCATTGATTTGTATATTGGTTTTTACTTGTCTTACATTGGGCATAGTAAATTTAATGCATTTAGTTTTTTTAGCATTTAGTAACAAGTTGTTTAAATTAAACCAATGCACAATTTTAGAGAGAGCATCGTTCACTTCGTCATAATTTTGTAACATTCTTTTAATTTTAAATATTAATGATGTATCATCCGCGAACAATACAATCTCATGATTATCCCTTACGTGGTAAGGTAAGTCATTAATATATACAAGAAATAGAAATGGTCCCAGAATTGAACCCTGTGGAACTCCCATAGTGACCGCAGATCCGGGTGAGATTTTTCCATTAATATCAACCCTCTGAATCCTGTTACTCAAATAGGATGTCAGAAGATTGAGAGCCGTGTTTTTAATGCCGTAATGGTGTAGTTTCCTGAGCAGAGTATCATGATGTACACAGTCAAATGCCTTAGACAAGTCGCAGAAGACGCCAAGAGCATCGTGCGACTCTTCCCAGGCCTTAAAAATATTTTCCAAGAGATCCACCCCCGCATCAATGGTGGACCGATCCCTAGTAAATCCGAACTGCTTCCTATGAAGTAGGTTATTGTCGTCAAAATGTGTCAGTAATTGATTTAACATATTTTTTTCAAATAACTTACTTAGAGTGGGTAATATTGAAACAGGTCGGAAGTTCGAAGGATCCGATAAATCACCAGCCTTGAAGAGAGGTATCACCTTGCTTTGTTTCATCAGATCAGGAAACACACCCGATGCGACAGAACCGTTAAATACCGCTGCTAGATGGGGTGCGATGACATCAATAATAGATGATACATTTTTAACTGAAATTCCCCAAAGATCAGCAGTTTTTTTCTGATTAATACATTTAAATGTCTTTACTATATCCCGCGTATTAATAGGTTTGAATTCAAAAAATATATCGCATCGAGGTACATTACGTTTAAGTAGCAATTCAGCCGACGTGGAGGAAGACTGAAGATGTTGAGTAGTCTTTGACGGTATGTCGGTGAAAAAATTTTCAAACGCGGTTGCTACTTCCAAGTCTGCTGTTACATATTTTTGATTAATATTAATATTAAAATCAAGGCTGCGTGCTTTTTGCCTACCTGATTCTTTATTTATAATGTTCCAGGTGGTCTGAATCTTATTTGTAGCTGATTTAATTTTATTCTTTATATATAATGACTTAGCAGTGAAACAGGCTCGTTTAAAGATTTTGGAATAATTTTTCACATATTCCCTAAAAGAGGGACGTTGGTCATAAGCTCTTTCGGAATACAATCTATAAAGTTTGCTTCTACTTTTAATGATACCAGCGGTTGCCCATTCATTAAAAACAAGTCTATCACTAATCACTAATTTCTTACTAGTAAAAATTTTACTAAATTCACATTTTATCAAGTTAAAAAGTGAAGTATATAATTTGTCTGGATCATTTTGAAAGGGCAACTCAGGAAGACATTTTATCATGTTACTTTTAAAACGGTTCATGCGGCTTATATTACAAGGAATAACATGAATATGTTTCCCTTGAACCATATTTTTATTATTACAAATAAATGATATTAATTGACCACAGTGGTCAGAATCTATCGGGTTAATTACTGCCTTATATAGTATTTTATAGTTAGTAAAAATATTATCAATACATGTAGCACTGGTTGCAGTAATCCTAGTCGGCTCAAGGAACACATTGTACAAGTCATAAGATTTAAAAAGATTAATGAAATTAACTTTCATTTGAGACTCTTCCAATAGATTAATATTAAAGTCTCCACAAAATATAATTATTTTATTTGAATTACAGATCCTATGTAATATATCTTCAATTATTCTTAAGAAATCAGCGTGGGATGCACATGGTGGTCTATATATGCTTACAACAATAAATTGCTCAAATTCAATACATGAAATCTCTGAAACTCGTTCAACAGACAAACTCACAATATCAATCCTTTCTTTGTATTTAATAGACTTTTTGACTATTATTAAGGAGCCGCCATGTATCATATTTACTCTGCTGAACGAGCTAGCAACCTGGTGATTATTGAAGTTAAACATGATCTCATGGCTTTTAAGCCAATGTTCACTTAAGCATAATATATCAATATTACTATTGTTCATGAACAACTCCAATTCTAATTCTTTATTTCCAAGGCCTTGAATATTTTGATGCACCAGGTTAAAAACATGTTTTTTGGAATGGACATTTTCATCATTATTTAAATTTACATTAAAATTATTATAGCTAGAGGGTGACTCTATTGTCTTAACATTTAATTTAAATGATTGAATGTCAAGTTTTTCAGATTGCTGTAACCTGAGTCATTATTACTAATTAACTGTTCAATAGGAGCAGTAGTACAATTAGCCAAATTCTTGGCTGTTATAAAAAAATTATAAGATAGCACATCAGCTATCTGTCTCTTATAATATATTGGCAGATAATATTTATCTCTAGTCAATGTATAATTTTTACTAACATATTTGTTAGTGTCAATAATGTGAATTTTATTTGTGTTGCACGATACAGTGTGCATTGTCAAATTTAACTTATATCTAATTTGGTTTTCTTCCGCTGGCAAGCTTTTACTATAAGGGAATGTAAACATGACAATCTCTTGCACCGGTAGTGTATTTAAAAAATCAAGATGTTGAATAAGTTGTTTTTTGTTCACATTACCCCTATTACCCACAAATAAAATTAATTTTGTTTCAAGTGTCAAGTTATGGCATTTAGTAATACTATTGATAATATCTGCATAACTAGTATAAGGCATACAATTATTCAATACTGAACATCCCAAGTCCATAAATAGCAGTATTCCCATGTCCCTTCCTATTTCATCACAAAACATAATAGTTTTTTTATGTGCTAATTTATTTATTTTAATTTCAATTTGTTTTTTATCTTGGTTTAGGGTAAGGGAGCTGTTGGACTTGTTACTAGTGGGTAAGCTGTCACACAATACTGGCTCAAATTTTAATTGCAAGGAAGAGTCACACCCCGGCTGAGACTCACTGAGGGACCCGCAAGAGCATACCGTGGTATGGTTCTGCAAGGATTCAAACCTCTCAGCGTTGTATTTACTCAGTTCTATTAGTTCAGTCATAGCCTGAGAGTGATCCTCAATCTCCTTTTGAGCACTATCATACCTACTTGTCATTAACTGAAGGGAAAAAGATAATTTTGTAATTTCCAGGTTCAATAATTGTGTGTCAGCTTCATGTTTAGCCCTACATTGTTCTAATTGCAAGGTATATAAATCTAATTGCTCTATTAAATTTAGTTTTTCTTTTGTATTATTAATACATTTATTGAACACTTTTTGTTTATTTACCATGTTTTGTGTCTTATTTATATATTTGTTAATTTTAATGTACTTTTTTAATTTGTTTTTACTGGCTCCAGCAATCCTTTTTACAGATACTGAGTGGACTGAATCGTCCCCAGTAAGGTCTACTGTGATAGGAGTGTCATTGCCAGAACCAGCAGAAACAGATACAAGAGCAGGAGACATACTAACTAATTCATTAAATAAGTTTTGGGTTTGTTGTACGCTGCTTGCCCGGGTGACCTCTTCCAGCTGCGAGATTTGTAGGTGAGCTTCACGAAGTTCACACTGCAGTCTTGTGATGGTATTTAAGGCCGCCTCGTATTCCTCGCTGTACCTATCAAACCCGTCTACAACATTTTTTAAACAGTCTCGCTCGTCAATTACATTTACTAACTGTGTATGTAACATAGCTAACTCGTTTCTTAAGACCTTATTTTTGTCTAGTATTTCCAACAGCTCCCTTTCCTTATCATCTCTCTCACGATCTAATTGATCACATCTTTCCCTTGCAATCTTTAGCTCATGCAATGCCAGTTGGAGTTTAGATTCCTCCTGGCGAGCCAAGCCTCTACGAGTCATCATTTTAAGGTTTGTTGCACTTACGTATCAGAGTTTCGCGAAAAAACTAAGGCAAGCGCAGGTGTTATAATGAGTGCAAGGCAAAGATACGTAAATCAGAATAGGTTACTTACGTGGGTAAATGCACAACACAACAAAGTATCGCTTACCACTATTTTCACTAGAAAAACAAAGGAAAACAACACAATATAAGAAGCACTGACCCAGTAACTCAACACAATGTTTAAGTACTTTAAAAAATTAACTTTTATATATTTGAAAGTAACGTATGACAGATGATTATTTCACTTACGGAATACAAGTTTATCACACAGTGGAACTTGTAAATACACCTAAAATATTGTTATAGTATTAAAAAACTGTAATTGAATACAATATGTGATGATAAAATTAACATTAAACAATAAAAATATAAAATTATAAGAAGGAACACAAAAATCAGCTGTTGGACCTAGGGTTGCCAGCGGAGGAAAAACATAACAGTCGATACACTCAATTTATAGTAGCACCATAACTTTTGCTACATCCGCGATATCCATTTGATTTATGATACGCATTAGGGTTGTATCCGAATCGAGATTGTAGCGAATTCAGTCGAATGTCGTCTCATGGTTCACTGTTTTATGTAGGTCTGGAGGGCTTTTTTGAATCGTTCCTAATTTTACGACGCGATAAACTGACGATGTTAGCTCCCGATTATTGATGAGAGGCTAAATCATCGTACAATGAGCTTCTGTTGCGAAATTTTGTTCTTTATCTAATATACACTTCAATTACGTTAGTTGATAAATGAAAGTTTGTAAAGAATTAAGCTTCGTAAAGTGCTTTATTCAAATTTCTTGCACTATGAAAGGAGAAAAATAAAAAAGTTGTAAATATTTTATAGCAGCAAATCGTATATACAAAGACAGACATCTATCTCGGGCTCTTTTGAAAGATAATCTGGTGCCTTTTGGCTGAGGCAGATAAATATTTTTCGTCTTGGTAAGTATGCAAAATCTTCGGATTTATGTAGGCTTAATATTTCTGCGCTGGCTTTCTCTTTGTGCGGCGCCAGTACCGAATCAAGGTGCGCGCTTAAAATATTAATATGAATCGAGGATCGTAGAAAATATGGACATTATGATACATTGTACCTACTTATATGATTTTAGTACAATAGGCGAATCATTTCTCGTCCGTACAATCGTCATGTTGTAACTTTCTGTAACGAATCCAATGGTGTTAAGCACAGAATATGCAACCGCACTCGAAATTAGTTTCCGAATAAAATATTTTATTACATAAAGGGTTGAAAACGATAGGAAAAACAAAAAAATTTGGATATATTCCTAGTAGCTCATTAATAAATCACTCGAAATAGGTTTCTGAATACAATATTTTCTCACGCAATGGGTTGCAAAATCGACTGCTAGATGTATGAAATAACAAATAGCGTATTACATATTTCTACCAGCGTTTTAATAAACTTTGTATTAATATATCGTTTAACTTTACAATAATAGCAGCCCTGTATTATATACTGTCCCACTGCTGGGCACGGGCCTCCTCTACTACTGAGAGGGTTTAGGCCTTAGTCCTTAGTCATTTAACTTTGCTACTTTATAATTTTTACTCCGCAAAGTGTTTAATATTATTTTGTTACACTGCACTAATAAAACTACAGGTTGTTTTAAAACTCAAAGCCAAGGCATTACCGTTTAGAGTAATCTCAAAAACAAAATTACACCGCATCGTTCCGTTTTCCACATCTACGCTCAGGCAGACAGTTAGTTCTACGCCCTCAAACAAATACCAACAATTGATGATTATTTAATACGCTCGTGTTTACCTCGCCTAATACTACAAGTACCTTGAACTTGAGATGCTGTTGATACCGTACGCGGTCTAATACTTTTACTTGCTACTTGGTTTAGATAGATATTGTTTTAGGTGAGTTTTGAGTGTCTATTGTGTTAATTTATACTAAATTATATAATTGGTTTGTTTTTATTGAGAGATATAGTTAGATTTTGTGTCATAGTGTTAGGTCCAAAAAAAATTAAATTATTAAGATTTTTTTCCAAGTAAAATGGCCTGTGTCTAAATGTTTCTAAATAGAATAGAATTCATTACTACTTAATGTTAAAATTTTGAGTAAATGTTACATCATTTCTGTGCTGCCTCGATGGGGTAGTTTTATAAGGTACGACTGCAGTGCTGAGGTCTCGGGTTCGATCCCGGGGTCGTCAAAGTGATATTTTTTCTACTCAATATTAGCCCGGAGTCTGTAATTGTGTCCGATATG
The DNA here is from genome assembly GCA_949316025.1 of Lapara coniferarum. NCBI lineage: Eukaryota > Metazoa > Arthropoda > Insecta > Lepidoptera > Sphingidae > Lapara > Lapara coniferarum. The sequence goes on along the minus strand of OX438919.1, from coordinate 38,313,847 downwards.
GCGATAAGTTCGCCCGCTATCACACATCATGGGACGGAATACACACGGTGAAAAGTGGGTGCACTAGTTGCGCCTCTGCTTACCCCTTGGGGGTAAAAAGTGTGTGTGTGTGTTAATTATTTTGCATCTGCTTATACTTCGGAGTTCGGACTATGAAAATCATCTAAATATATAAATAAATGAATCAACATCGACCAGTCATATAAATAAGTATTTATCCGAAAACGCAAGATTTGCAAACGCTCACATGTCTGATGTAATATGAAGTGTCAATCTCACGAATGCTGATATTGGATCCGTGACGGTTACATCAACATAAAAAATATATTCCAAAGACATCAAATGGAAATGTAATAAAAACAGAGATTTAGTTTATGGAGCAGCCTGTGGCTGTGGTCTTACTATTTGATCCAGAACTTTGATTAAGGAGATATTAACGATGACTTCGATATGTTTAATATTCCTATCAATGTACAAAATATCTATATGTTAAGATGGATGTCTAAACCTACAAATAAAATTGGAGTCGGATTTCAAAATATGAGGTACTAGATTTTTGGTCGCGGCTCCGCCCGCGTGAAAAAGTTTTTCCATGATAAAAGTCCCGCTTTTTAATCTTCCCGGGATAAAAGTTGTGTTACTCGCTGAGAACGTAGCTCTATATTCGTGACAGAAAGTTTAAAATCGACCCCATTGATGCATAATAAAACCTTTATATATCAATGACCGGTCCAGTAATTTTTGAGTTTATTTTTACAAATATACAAATCTTTCCTCTTTTAATTATTAGTATAGATTAAGATTGTATTATTATCTTTCCTGCCGGAAATCACGGCACAAAGGCCAGTCCTTTTGGAAGGATTGCGTGGGGATATGGATCCAACACGTAGAGACCCTTTTAAGATACCTTACTCTAGTTGAGATGTGTACACCTTGCAGGTACTCTCTGTCTGTACTTAGGGAGGAAATACAGCCAAAAACAGCGTCCGCAAGATGCAACGACTATTGCAGAGAAGATAGGAACTATACCGAGTCTATGGATGGGATCCAGCTAGACTGGTGGTTTTTTTTTTACGCGGACAAAGTGACTTATTACTACCGCCCAGCGTTCAAGGGGAACGACTGAGCGGTTATGTTGGGTTCACCGTGCCTTACGACCCGACGGTGAGCCGCTCGGAGAGATGGAAAACGTCGGGCGACCGCTGGGCCGAGTCCCTAACCTATATACAACGCACGGCGTACCAACCAAAACTCCGCGGTGGCCATCTTCGGCGCATTAGGGACGGCTGCGGGTTTCCTGCGACTCGCTGCGGGCTTCCTCCGACTCTAGACTGGTTGTTGGGTTATTGATTGAGATAACGGGACGCCTGCCTAGTAAAATGTCTCAGTCTTTTATATCCAAGGCAGACGGTGACTTGCCCCCCACTAAATGGGCATCCCAAAAAACAGCGTATGCCAAGAACGCAACATCCGCCCGAGTAGTTAAAGGCTGTCGAGAGGTGTGCACCGATTTCACCATCGCGGGTCGTTGACACGTCCCGGAGCAAGTTTACTCGCTATTACGCAAATAGAGCACTTCCACCTTGGAGTTCAGGTTCTTAGCTCTTACGACTTCCACCCCTGGCCCGCCAGTTAAGGCAAGCCAAGGGTCAGCGGTCTCATTTAGCATCTACGGAATCGGGGTACGCGGTGTCGCCAATCACGGTCGGCTCGCCAATTTTTATTTTATGTATCTACCTATATATGTATTGTATTTTTGTCCATCAAGACTGCCAAAAGCTATACCTGAAACATTCTGCCTGACTTTTTCCAATTTATAGTGTCTGTAGCATTCTCCGGTGATAATTAATTACCTATTAAAATATCGTATAAAACATGTATCATGATTACCCTAAAAAAAACACGGTACTTCAAATACGATACCAAACACTAATATTTTATTCATTCAAACTAGAACTTAATTATATTTGCAAATAATATTCGCAAGTCATTTGCGAGCAAATAATATTTAGCACTTTAAGCTCGTTTACGTTATAAACTTCCAACCGTGCTAAATAACCCCCAAAATCAACGTAATAATTCATAGAAAATTTAATAAATTTAACTTTACTTGACGCTATCTAAATTTCAGTTTAGGTGGTGAAGAGTTTCCTAATTTATGTAAATTGTTCGACTATAAGGTGAGTTGGAATGGAAAATAATTTTCTTTAATATTCCACAAGGAAATGAAATGAACGTTGTGAATTTCCATTGGCAACTTTTTGCATCGATGTGAATAGAAGTATAAGCCGAATTGTAAATGATAATACATGTTCTACTCGCGACGATATTCATGAATAAATACATGAATGGTTCTACTCGAGTGCTTTTTTTATATTACTTACTGTGTGTTTAACACTTGAATGATGTGATCAGCTTCTGAATGCGGGTCAGTTGACCGCAAAACGTCCTTCGGAAAAAAATGTGCTGAAGGAATCTGTATTTCATAAAATATTGCTGATATCCGATTAAAAAATCCAATCCCCGGGCAAACTGTGTCCATAACCGATACAAATATTTATCTGACCTGGGAATCAAATCCAGGACCCCTTGATCCACAAGTCCTATACGCTGACATTAGAGAACAATATTATTAAGGAGATGATATGACTAACACTTTAGTTTTGATGACATTCATTTAAAGGTACAAACTAATTCGCTATACTTTGCTCTGTAATAATATCCGTCAACGAAGACTATGACAGACATATTTTTCAACACAAACCATAAAGATATCAGTATTTTTACTGTAGGTGGATACACTCCTTTCTCTCTCTCTCTCTCTCTCTCTCTCTCTCTCTATTTTAGTATTCCAATCTAAATCAAAATAAAACAATTGCGCATTTTAGTTTACGAACTGAGCTGCAAAATGGCATCATACCATGACTAAAAATAGCATTTTAAACCATATTTACCAACTTGAACAATACTCAAAACTTAACAGCCATTCATCATGGATCAAAACACGCAAGTCCAAAGCTGAAAAATTACTAGCATACAGTCTATCAAAACTCGAAGAAACATTTAACAAACGATACCAATCTAGTATTCAGGATGATTAAACCTAAGCTCCAACAACAGAATTTAATATCAGCCCAATAAAATATTCATTTCGAATAGAGCTGCGCTTCAAATGCTTTAAAATGCTATATTTGTTGAACGGTAGCAAAACAAACATTTCTGCCAAAGCATCTTGAATTAAAATTAAAAACTTATACCGTACCCTTTCCTTTTTATTCTTTATTTTACAAAAGAGAAGTCTTGTTAATAAAAGGCATAATTTCAGTCTTAAAATGATTACATTGGAACACGTTATCTTATAACTTGCTTAGCATTCATTATAGACGGGATGTAATTTGGTTTTGAAATACCTTCGCCTTCTCTATATTAGCCTTCTTTGCATTTGCACAATAGCAACTTGTCATCACTAACTCTTTGCGCTTTATTTATTACTGGGCTTGGCTTTATGCAAATTATAGATGCAATTAAATTTTGAAATGGTAGACACATACTGTAGACAAATGTCTACAGTACATATTTATCTACAGTACAAATGGACCAGCTCGATCAGAGTACCACCATTATGACAGCTGCTGTAATAGGTTGTTTTTTCGTTTCCTGTGTTAAATATCAAGTTAAGGATGTATATGTAAGTTTGTACATACATATCAACGAAATATAAATTACTAGCTTTTGCCCGCGGCTCCGCCCGCATTAAAAAGTTTTTCCGGGATAAAAGTCCCGGTTTATATTTTCCCGGGATAAAAAGTAGCCTATGTGTTAATCCAGGACATGATCTATCCGTGTGCCAAATTTCATCGAAATCCGTTCAGTAGTTTTTGCGTGAAAGAGGAACAAACATCCTTACATCCATACATCCAAACATCCAAACATCCATACATTCTTACAAACTTTCGCCTTTATAATATTAGTAGGATTTCTTCACGCAAAAAATACAATTCTACCATTACTTTACACCGGGACGGCCGCCGGCAAAGTTGTCCGAATTCTAATTACAAATTAAGAAAGAAATTTCATTCTCTTTTCGAGAATTAATTACTTATTCATTGATCCCATCTTTTTCGTCTGTTGGAATGTTTTTATCATGTTTTAATATTCATTGTAATTATGCTGAGCTTGTGGTTCGGCCGATCCATTAAATGTCTGCATTTTAGCTAAGTAAATACTTCGCTTAATCTTATCTATACTAATATTATAAAGCTGAAGAGTTTGTTTGTTTGTTTGAACGCGCTAATCTCAGGAACTACTGGTTCGAATTGAAAAATTCTTTTTGTGTTGAATAGACCATTTATCGAGGAAGGCTTTAGGCTATATAACATCACGATGCAACTATTAGGAGCGAAGAAATAATGGGAAATGTAAAAAAAACGGGGAAAATTATTCATCCTTGAGGGCTTCCATTGCGTGCGCTGCGAAAACGGTTCAAGATACCAAAAATATATGTATAAATGAATTATATCTCTTTAAATGATCTAAAAAAATGCCCGCGACAGTATATGTCTATCTTTTAAGATTAACTCACTAGAACCGTTTTTATGGTAATCAAATTTGGTCGAAATTAATGCATTATTTGTTAAGAGTTGTATCAACGTCATAATATTAATCTTTATCCAAATAAATGTGTTGGATAGGCTGATTCAACGGGAAGGTTTTTATGTACTTTTAGCCCGGAAAAACTTATGAACGCGGGCGAAGCTGTGGGCAAAAGCTAGTTCTAAAATATACGCAATACTTATCCCGAATCTTACTGTGGTGGATAGCCTAGTTAGTTTGACTATTTCCTGGTAGACTTTTAAGTTCTATTAGTAATAAGACAATAAAAAAAGACTACTTTAAAATGGTTTAAATTTGGTAATATCTAATACTTCGCGAGAGTTACGTAAATACCTATGTTTAGCCACTTTAAAATAGGTATCAAATGAGAAAAAATGTAACAAATGTTTAAACTACCAAAATACCACGATTTGTAAAATCCAATCCGCCTCGTCTATTGTCACGAAAGCGCTGTCCTTTGAGCAGCATTCTATCCTTTATTTACTTTTAGTACAAAAAATGTCTCTGTGTAAAATTTGAGAGCAAATTTGTGCGTTGGAATCTTAGTAACGCTACAGTGTAGATTTTAGTTTTCGGTATGAGTGTGATGGCTCTACTGAGATAGATTTTTGTCAGTGATTAAAACCGAAACGATAAGTCCTTATGATTTAAGTGCTTGATAGCCTGGTTGGGTTGGTCTGTCGAGACTGCAAAAGTATGTGTATTGTTTATTAATAATGATTCGCTTTGACGGTCAAAGAACATCGTTAAGAAACCTGCATACCAGAGAATCTCTCCATAAGAATTTCGAGCTAACCAGCTTGGTGGCTCAAGGACTAAACGCTCTCAGAAGTAAACGAAGCCCGTGTTTAGGAATAGGTAGTTTAAAATACAGGGCATACATGCTATTATTAATAAAGTCGAGAAATAAGTCAAATTTGCGCGGAACTAAATATTTCATGCAAATCACGAAAATAGGTTTGATAAGCATTGTGTACCCTTACTATTTATGCTTATATTTGAGGATTTAATTGTGACTTTACACAACTGAAAAGGTCACACTTTCAACGCATGCACACACTTACGCGTTTTATCCCCGAAGGGGAGGCAGAAGTGCAACTAGAGAACCCACTCTTCGCCGCTATTCCGTCCCTTGGTGTGATAGGGGGCGAGCCTATCGCCATATCGGGCACAAATTCCAGACTCCGAGCTGATACTGAATAGAAAAACTCAATATGACTGCCCGACCCGGGGATCGAACCCAAGACCTCAGCATTGCATTCGTACCGTAATGCAACTACGCCACCGAGGCAGTCCCACTTTCAAACCAGTCAATACTCAAAAACATCAAACGTATCTAAAATTAGGTCCACTACATAAATGATATATGTATCCTTGTATACGTAACTATTGTTAGAAGCAACAACGGACCCACTCAAGTACAGGATTGACTTTTTACCACGCTTCGCTTTTTTAGGTCGACACAGACAGAATGAATAATGCTTGAAACTCTGAAACTTTATTGGGACCTGCGTAACTGAGGCCCCTTTTGGCGTTTAGATTTTTAGGGCGTGTAAAATTTTGTGTTGAGGATACCTTGAATTTTGTATGAGAAAATATTGTTATTGTATTGTTATAGGAGTACATACGTTTTTAGGAGTTACAAAACTGAGATTATAATTTCTGCGGATTTTTCTATGAAAAGTATTGTAAATGAATCTTCACTTATAACAGTAAGAGTCAATTTCACCGATTCTTGATAAATAATACTCGTCATATGAATGTATTAACGGACCAAATACAAAAGATGCTCTAATCTATCATCATCAGCCATATGATGTCCAATGCTGAACGTAGGCCTTTTTTATGGCAATGACGAGACGAGCATGCCGTTTACCTGATGGTAAGCTATACGACCACCCATAAACAGTAGCTACGACCATACAGCACCATGAGTTATGAGTACTGTGTGGCATTCCACTGCGCTCGTCATCCTGAGACATAAGATGTTGAATCTCATTATGTTCAGTAGTTACGCTGGCTACAATGCCCTTCAAACCGAAACACAACAGTGCATGCACACAGATTACAGGCACCCCCTCTAGATTTTCACACAGACCTGTCAAAATAACCTATGCTCGAAATAAATTGTAATAACACTAGTACTATCTACATTAGCTGTTTAAAACGATAACTGTCAAATACACAAATCCTAATGTAAGATCATTGATATAAACAAAAAATACACATCAATAGGTATAGACACAAAAAATGATCAATTTATTTCAAAACATGATCTTCATTTATTACTTTCAAACGTCAACAAGAGTAACAAAAGTTACGAAAAGGAAATTGTTCGATCAAGATACGGAGAGCATATAAAGTGAGTACGTTTTATTACACGTACTTTAATATACGATCACTCACTCGAATAAGGGCAAGTAATGAAATCCTCCTAGCCAGTTTCGGCCACGGCGGCCAATCTCAACGGAGATCAGCCAGGTACGCAGGAGATATTATAGTGCACAAGTGTGTGCGCAATACACAGGTGCACTCGCTATTCCTTCACTCTCATAGTCCGGTGAGACGGCAATCCGACATGACCGGAGAGAGATCAGGCGCAGGACCAACGGCTTTACGTGCTTTCCGAGGCACGGGGGTATCACACCGCCAACTTCCTGACTCCGAGCTGCGACTGAGTTAATTTTAAGATGGAAAAACCCAGTCACAATTTTTTTGGCTCGACCCGGGATTCGAACCAGGACCTCAGCGCGCAAATCGTACTAGTAATGCGTACGCAATACCACTACGCCACCGAGGCAGTCAAGGGCAAGTAAATCGTTGCTTTATAGCAAAAATATTTTGTGTTATTTGAGCATTTTGGGCGTAAAAACGTTGGTGGTGAGATTAAGGGTATATTTCGTATCCTCTCGGATAGCCATCACCGTAAAGCTGTTAAAACCCGGAATACTGACCCACAGTTAAGTATGCCGCGTTTTGGGATCGTTTTGTGTATATTCGGTTTAAACGCTTCTCTCTTAATCGTTTTCTTCTCCCCTAAAGGTCGTGTCCGTCCTGAAATATTTTTATGTAGTCTCCATGCCCCACCATCTTTGGCTTTCTTCAGGGCAGTGGCTATTTTTTTTTTGTTAATGACCCTACTGCCAGTAGCCTGACACGAGTCGGCTTTTCTGGCCATACCGGTCTTTAGGATGAACGCAGAAGGCGCTCGCAACTCTTTGAATTAAGTGACCATGCTGAGGGCAACCCAGTAACGGGTTACGAACCTCGGCTCAGGACGGCCACTGAGAGAGGATGAGACATCAACGATTAGGGAAAGATTGTTTTTTTAGGCCTAATCCTATTAGATTATGTTGTCATCGGCACGCGGGCCGGAACTGCTAGGGCGGTGGGGGGGGGGGCTGGGTAGACGGCGAGGATGGAACTGTGGTCTTGTGGAGTGTTGGAGTTTCAAGAACTCGTTCTTACGGCGGATGGCCCGAATGATTTCGTCCTATGGATCGGTTAATACGGAACGCGGCCGTCTCCATTTGGCGCGGTTGAATGGAGTGCGCAGTGGCAATACGAAGTCTTTTTATGGCATTTATTTAGTCAGACCAGCGGGTAGGTAATCACCCACGTGGTCTTTTACCTTTTACTTTCCCTACAACCAGCAGTTTGTCCAAGTTATCTGGTTGTCTTCGGTTCAAACAGGCAGGCACAATTGTGTCGACTGGCAAGGTTAAAATCATCACTCGTAAGTTGGCACTCTATTTGAACCCCAGTCCGATACCGTCATTTGGTCGTGGCCGTATAAAATGCAGCTAAATAAAATACGAACATCAATCATGACGTTGGCTCAGTTTCCCGAAAAAAAGATAATTCATAAATGTTCGATAATTTTCTAAAGTTTATTGGACTGTACCGAATGAGTATTATTATGAGGAACGATATTTACGTATAATAAATAGTTGAAGTGAGTTATGAAATTACAACAATTAGAATACAAAAGTATCTGTGGAAATCAATGTAAACGTAACTTAAACCAAGGTGTTAAAACGTGACTTCCAGCGTGTTATCAACGTTTTCACAATAACAATTTGCCTTTCCAGGTTCAATTATGATTACGCTGCAGTTAGGCTGATCAGATGCCTACACCTTTTTGGATAGAGAAAGCCGAAGCCATTTAAGTCGCTATAATATCAGATTCCCCGAATCCTAAGAATGCAAATGTTTTCTCAATCTCGAGGCATATTTGAAACGTTATCGTGTCGTTTACCTGTATATGAACAGTCATTCATCAAGGCCCGTCCATCTATCATTGTCTTGGTGTCGCTTTGCAATGGCCTTGTGAACTCTATGATAAGGAACAATTGGAGTGCTCCCGGTGTTCCTGAGATTAATTGAAACTGGATTACATCACATGGCAATATCGTAGAGGCGTTTTCATTGTGACGTGATTTTGTTTATCAATCGTGATCGATGGTAGATAAAGTAAATATATGACCAAAACGTAGTTTCAATGTTCAATGTATATGGTGGTAGGTCTATTTCAATGTCTATTACTACCGCCAAGCAGCAGTGTGTATGCAATGTTGTCGGTTTGAAAGACGTTGTAGCTGTAATAACTGGGTATTAAAAGACTTGCTACACTGGTGGTAGATCTGATCATATGTAAGAGTCCGTCTGGGTGGGTACCACCGCAATGTCTATTTCTACCGCCAAGCAGCAGTGTGCATGCACTGTTGGGTTTCGGTTTGAAGGGCATTGTAGCCAGTGTAACTATAGGACATAATGAGATTTAACATCTTATGTCTCAGGATGACAAGGGCAGTGGAATGCAACACAATACTTTGTAACTCAAGGTGCTGGACGGTGTTGCTACTGTTTATGGGTGGTCGTATCGCTTACCATCAGGCGAACGGCATGCTTGTCTCGTCATTCGATAGCAACAAATAAATCATACTATTATATCGACAAACGTATGTAAATGGGTCACATGATGTTAATCGATCTCCATAACGTTTTAATTATACTAAAGACAAATACATGCTTTGCAATCAGTTACCTACTTTGAATTTTGATTGATGTATTGTCAAAAATCATATGTCATAAATCTTTATAAATCATAACAAGATAAAATCTCTGATAATACGGCCTATATTTCTAAAGTGTATAAATTTATTTTAAAATCCGACCCAGCTTGAGAATCAAATCCAGGATCACAGGAGCTGATTATCCAACATAGCAAACTGTTTCAGATCTATCAAAATATTTCTTTTATTTACACCCTACAATGAATTTAATAACAAAACTCTTTGCTTTTCACATCTGCAAAAAAAGTAAATGTCCTCAAAAAGGTGCTAACCTAAATTTTGAGATTCAGCTGAGTTTCGCTTGTATTTGCTGGAACGGAGGTCGTTAAATGACAAAAATATCCGAAGTATGTTACTGACGTGTGGAATTGTGCCCACAATACGAGCACGTACTTGAGATGGGGTGACCTGAAATATTTAATATTTATGTTTCTCTTACGCTCTACCTACAACAAAATATTGACTTCATACTTGAAAGTTGTTTTTAACAAAATACATTTCCAAGTAGTTTGTAGACAAAACCATTAAACCGATTACGTATTTTATTGTGTCATCTGAATCCATTTTACGTGTTTTTCTGAGCCTAAAAAACGACTATAGAGTATAGACTCTTTGAATCTGTATTATTCCATAACTTCCATACTTATACATTAATATGATAAACAGGAAAGATTTGCATTTTCATGTGTTTGTATGTGTGTAACGTATAAACTCAAAAACTACTAGACCGACTTTAAAAATTCTTTTACCAATACAAAGCTACATTATTAGCGAGTAATATAGGCTACTTTCGGGAAATATATAGAACTTGTGTGTTAGAAGCGCGAGCAAAATCGAGTTTCAACGCAGTCGCAAAAAGGTCACCTGATGATAACTATTCACCGCCACCGATCCTAGATCCTTACAACTTCATTCTACTTCCCTGAACATAAAGTACACTTTAAAACAGCAAACTGTAACAATACAATCTATGATACAATGCACTACGAGAGTACGAGATGGAAGCATTTAATGAGGCTACGTCAACACATCAGCTACAATAACTGTTGTGATGGGGAATACAGTTTTCCATTCCGCGAAAGATCGAGGAATTGCTGTTTATGATATCTAAGGATTACTACTGATGGTTTCGAACTTAGACGCTAAATATTGTACGTAGAAAATAATATAATAAGAAATCACTAATTTGATCACTACTTTCAAGAAGCTTGGTTGATAGTATGTCTTTTGTATTTGTCTTGTTAAAATTTATAAGCCGCGATTTTTTTTTATGGTATCGAATGACGAGACGAGCTTGCCGTTCGCCTGATGGTAAGTGATACGACCACCCATAAACAGTAAACACCATTCAACACCTTAAGTTACAAAGTACTGTGTGGCATTCCACTGCGCTCGTCATCCTGAGACATAAAATGCTAAGTCTCATTATGTCCTGTAGTTACACTGGTTGCAATTATGATTATTATAATTACTCAGATGTTGTGAAGTAAGTTAGAATTTGGCTTGATTTTCACTTTTATTAGTGTGGTTTATAAGTGATAGTACCATTATAATCCCTTTCGTTTGATCTGTATTCATTCTGAGTTTGTGAGCAACATTATAATACACACATGTATACAGGGTAATTTTTATAATATGGTGTGTGCGTAAGTGTATTTCTGACTGAAAGTGTAATGTTGGTGCTGCAACGAATTCTCCTAGAGCAGTCATAGTGTCATTAGGGCGTGTAAACTTAAAGTTACATTTTATTGATATTTATTTTGTTCAAAACTTGCACTTTTTAATTTTACATCAATGGTTAAAATAACTTAATGGAAAGTGTTATTCTCAACGAAATAATTATGTGGTTTCATTTATTAAAGCAATGTCAAAATGACCCTGTATACTGTAATGCACATTGTTTGTTATTAATCATAGGTGAAAGCTAGTAATTATCAACTTAATCTTAACCTATTGCTAAATTAACTTTATTAATTTGTTATTAGGTAGTCTGTAAGATTTCCATGAATAAATAAAAAAAACTTTGAAGAGTATTCATATCTAATGAATTTGAAATACTATTAAACATGTAAATGTTTACGAACATTTTTAATATCTGTTAGGGCCAGCGACGGTAATATAACATCGATGGTTAGTACGCTTTAAGTAAAAAATACCAACTTTAATTAAATCATTAGCAAAATATGCAGACACACGTGTACCGACTGTACATAAAAAAATCTGTCCGTCCAAACTAAATCGTGGGCGAAAACTAATTAAATAAAATCACGTCCCGCGTTAATTACTACGGCCGGGTTAAACAGAACTTCCAAATTATTAAATTTTATTTCCTTTGAACTTGGTCGGTCCATAAACACTCGGCTGAGTTAAAGTTAGAATTTAATCCACTTAAATTCAAGAACACGACCGGGAACTTGTATAAACCACAACAATGAGCTTTGTCGTACCCACAAACGGAAAATGGTTAGGTAAGAAGGCACTGCGGGCGGTGTAAACTGAACTGATTTAGATCTACGATAACCATTAATTAGTTTTCTTTGAAACTCCTAATGGATCTACAAATTGAATGACCTTTTGATTTCATAATGGTTATCTATCACGCCCTCTGACCCTTACAAGGCTCTCCATATAATACTCGGGCCAAGCACATTTGTTATAGTACACCCAAATTGGTAATGATAACACATAAAAACGATATCTGCGGGCCGCCGGACCCATATAATCCCTTTGAAATTGATTAGTAAATGCCACACAATGTGGATTCGGGATAACAATATGAAACAGTCACGTTTTTTGTTTCCGACCTGAATCATTTTATTAATAAACGTTTTTGTTGTGTTAGTAATATAATTTAATTTTGTTTGAGTCAGATATATATTTTATATGCGAGTTTATGATAAATTACATACACATTTTTTTGTATCAGATAATGATCTTTTTATTTTCACCATAATGGCGTTACTAGAACTGGTGACATCCGGGGCGGGTGTCAATATTTGTCACCCACGGTGTCTGTCACCCAATGAGTAGGAGAAAGTGTTTGAAGTACCTAATATGTTTTAATCATATCTAATATTGTATTACTGCACCGAGTGTGGATGGTAGCAGTGTGATGAATTAATCAGAAACCCTGCAGCTCAACAATCTAGGAAGGTGATCTCGCAATCCCCACCCACATCTTACACAAAATTCAAAGTTTATTTGAGTCTATAAACATATATCCTTTCGCCTAAAATAATACACACACACACTAACTCACTCACGCCTATTATCCCCGAAGGGGTAGGCATAGGCGCAACTAGTGTACCCACTATTCGCCGTTATTCCGTCCCATGATGTGATAGGGGGCGAGCCTATTGCCATGTCGGGCACAAATTCCAGACTCCGAGCTGATATTGAAGAGAAAAACTCAATATCACTTTGCCCGACCCGGGAATGGAACCCGAGACCTCAGCATTGCAGTCGTACCATAATACAACTACGCCACCGAGGCAGGCCCAAAATAATGTTACGAAATATCCAAAGTTTCAGCTGGCTATAGCGTTTAAAACGTCTTCACTCGAATTTTGCGACCGCAAAGTATATTTGCTTGGGTATTTTGTATTCTGCTTTTACATTTGCTGAAAGATTCAAAGGCAAAGTTATAAAGCAGTTATTTATTCGTAGATGTGTAACCTTGAAAATTCTGTACGTAAACGTGTACGCAAAGGAAAGAATTATTTGCATGACGTAAGTAGCTTTTTAGGTTGTCGATTTCTTTATTAGTACGTGAAAATATTTTCTTATCCTGCTATTTTGGTTAATCGTGACATTTGTCGAGATAGTGCTACAATCATTCGAAACAAAAATAAAAAACGATACAAAATTCATAAAATTGTAAATTTATAAATTGTGTCTTTGTTTTCAGTAATTAAACTCGTATTGTATTACAATTTAATCCATTCGTTTTCAGTTCATGAGCCTTACCTTTTTATTACTCGTTAATTATCAAAAAAAAACATAGCAAATTATTTACCGTAAAGAAAAAGTGACAAAACACACAGTGATAAGACAAATCATTGTTTTAACACGGGGTATAATCAATCAATACCATAAAAAAAATCGAAACCAGCTAGCACCAAAAATTATAACATTTGATGACTCTACACCGACCGCGCTACTTTTTGGTTTGAGTAACTTCACGCAAGCAACGCCGCGGACTGAAGCTAGTAAAGCAATAAATATAAACATCGTTTATTATACATATTCTAAGTTATTTGAGACTATATTTCAGTGCTTCTCAAGCCTTTACGGTAAATAAATTTTCATGAGTATTTGTGTCGTTAAATTGTATTTAGTCAAATATATTTAAGGAGTTCTTTGCCCTCGTCCAAATATTGATAAAATAATTCCTATATAAGATTTTTATCTATTTTTGTTGAGATTTTTTAAATTACTTATGTATTAAAGAGATCAAAATTTAATGAACGTCTCGATAATGATCGGGAATTAAAAAGTAAATTCGAGAAGAGAAATTTGCCATTCATTACGACAATTAGAAAAGGTTTTAGTACGAAAAGGTATTAATACTATTGTATTATACTTATGTACCTACATTACGCACCTTATAATAATATATAGCAACGATAGCCTAGTTGGGATTGGAACGGTCTGCCAAGACAATGTTCGGAGGTTCAAACCCAAGTTATGTGTCTATTGTTTATCAATTATCGTTCGCTTTTACGGTGAAGGAAAACATCGTGAGGAAATCTACATACCTGAGAATTCTCCATAAGAATTTCGAGGGCATGTGAAGTCTGCCTACCCGCATTAGGCCAGCGTGGTGGACTAAGGCCTGAACCCTCTCAGTAGTAGAAGAGGCCCGTGCTCATCAGTGGGCAATATATAATACAAGGCTGATTGCATATTATAATATATACTTCAACGACCATAACAGTTTATAAAACTATTTTAGTATCAAATGTTTTGTCTTCTTCGAACGAATTTTGAATTTAGTTTGAGGGAAGAAGACAGAACATCCTGTAACTAACATACGTTTATAAACTGTTTATTAATAAGGTCGCAAGTGTCTTACAATGTGCGTACTTCCGATGCCTTATACTCTTCTAACGCCTTAAAGCGTGTGCAGGGTTTTAAGAATAGTCTCAAGGAATTGGTGTTAGATAGACAATGATCGAAGCCTATGGCGGTTTAAATTGAATTTCAAAAGTTAAATAATAAAAATACATAAGCCCCGTCACAAAAAACCTTAAAAAGTAAAAAAGTAATCAAATTTCGGACCGGGGAAATGAAAATAGTTATTTAGCGATCCCATGACGCGAGGACTCTTCGATCAAAATATTATTAGGTAAATACTCAATAAAGTTAAAGTATAAACAAACACGTATGTTTTTACTCTTAATATTTTTTTTTATGTCGTGGGTTATTTGAGATTTTAATGTAATTTTAGCAGTTTTAAATCAATATCCACTGAATTTTGCACAAAATTTTCCGCTGGAAATTTATTTTAACTACATTTCTACATTAAGATTACAAACACAAAGAAAATAATGTAATTAATATTCAAAAGCACGAGTTATATAACGTGACCTTTAGAGCTTTCAAGAGGGTGGTGCAAGAGGATTGTTTAATTCCACGCTCATTGCTCTCAGGCAGAGGAAGCCGCAGGAAAATATAATGATTGAGCAAAAAAGTAACTCTGTCTCGTTCATTAAATGCGGATCAGTGTATGAGTCATGTACATTGGAGAAAGTTATGCTATAGCTATTTCTTTTTTATTAATCAGTGTTTTAATGTGTCAATATTTGTCATATCATTTTCTTTTTTATGCCAAATAATGTTTTCTTTTTAATTTAAACACTATTTTAAATCTAATAATGCATTTATTGTGCTTTTGAAGGTGCTTAGACAGAAATTACTCGAAAAAGAAACTAAAACGTGCGAACGCTGTAATAGATTTAACAATAAACAATTACAAAATACAATTTTATATTCACAATAAATATCAAACAATACCATCAAAATGAACTCGAGCGCAATATCTCATTAACTAAACCTGATAATTCGAGGTTACAAAGGAGACAGAAGCACTGCGAACTTTCATTTCACCTGAAGACAATTTAAAGGAGAGTTGTAATTTGCGAGCGCGGATAAAATCTACAAGACTTCGTTAACAAGGCACCGTGGACGATCTGACAGAAGTTTATCTTGCGAAACTTGACTGTACAAAACTTATCTAACTTGACTTGACCTCTGGTACTTCAATTCGGTCTTAATTATTTGGATTCAGATCTCAGTTTCGAATGCCGTCAGAGATGGTTATAAGCCAAAGCGTACTTGTCGATTTTAGCAGTTGTTTATATTTTGTGAGGTTTTAGCTTTTGGGTAGGTTCTTTGCGTAATCTTATCACGAAACAAAAACAAGGACTCAAAGTTGTCAAGGAAAATTATACTGATGCCAATCAACCAGTGGTAAAGAATAAATGAATATGACGGGTATTTGATGTTTCAAAGATAATCTAGCAGTTTTTATTTTTAAAATATTTTTCCTACTACTACTACTATTACCAGCCCTGTATTATACACTGCCCACTGCTGAACACGGGCCTCCTCTACAACTAAGAGGGTTGAGGTCTTAGTCCACCACGCTGGCCTAATGCGGGTTGGCAGACTTCATACACCTTCGAAATTCTTATAGAGAGAGAACTTCTCAGGTATACAGGTTTCCTCACGACGTTTTCCTTCACCGTTAAAGCAAGCGATAATTCACAAAGAATACACACAGTATAACTTAAGAAAAGTCAGAGGTGCGTCCCTTGGGTTTTGAACCTGTGGACATTCGTCTCGGCAGTCCGTTCCTCTCCCAACTAGGCTATCGTTGCTTATATATTTTTCCTGTAACCTCCAAGAAATTTATCAGATATGATAAAATAAAATGTACATTTTATACTGCATAAGCTACTAGACAAGTGTATTTTAGAAGCATTGCCTGGCATACAAAACATAACACTAAACTGTCGCTACAAAATAGTTTTCTGTACGATAGTGGTGTTATCCTGGTTAAGCCAGCGCATCATGTTGTAGACAAATGACGTCTGCAGGATAGCTCCACCACCTAAAAGGATGGCGAAGATTTAATTAAAAAAGAAAATAAAGTCTTTTAATAATGGCTCAACCGTTTCATCAGTGATTTTGCCAATGTCGAGTAGATAGAATATGTTAAACACGTATAGCAACATAGAGCGATATATGGGATACCACATTTGAAATTAGAGCCAAGCATAAGAGGATAGTTATGAACGAAAAAAATATAGATAAGGCGCAAAAATAACCCCTCTAAGCCCAAATTCATAATATTTGAGGCAGATATTATGTAATATCGAACAATTACTAAATTATAGAAAAGTGGACGATAGCCCAGTTGGGAATGGAACGGTCTGCCGAGACAATGTCCGGAGGTTCGAAACCTAAGGCACACACCTCTAACTTTTCAAAGTTACGTGTGTACTGTTTATCAATTATCGTTCACTTTAACGGTGAAGGAAAACATCGTGAGGAAACCTACATACCTGAGAATTCTCCATAATAATTTCGAGGGTCCGTGAAGTCTGCCAACCCGCACTAGGCCAGTGTGGTGGACAAAGGTCTTAAACCCTCGCAGTAGTAGAGGAGGCCCGTGGTCAGCAGTGAGCAGTATATAATACAGGGCTGGTATTGGTATTACTAAATTATATCCATTATGGAAAATGATAATGAAATCTTTGTACGTAATAACTAATATATCGTGTTAGCTTAGAAGTCGATTGTTCATGTACGAGCTAGGTGAGGGCGTCCCTTTGTTGTTTTTGCAAACAGTACTGTCGGCAACACGATTAATATTATCATGTTTTTTCTCCTTTTTGGGTACTGCAGTCTGTCCGTCTAGAGTAAATTTTAAGTTTTTTTTTTTTTTTTTTTTTTTTATTATGGCCATCTTCGGCTCATTAGGGACGGCTGCGGGCTTCCTCCGACTCACGTCTAAGTTGTCGTCCGCAACCGCCCCTGCGCGTACCGCGTTTTTGCGGTCCTTTTTCCTGTTGCGGGGGCTCAGAAGCCCCCGAAACACCGTACCGTGTCCGCCTTTTGCTGTCCGAGGCAGCGTGAGACACGCTGCCTCGGACATGTCCATCACGGGGGCCACAGAAGTTGGCTAGACTAATGGGTGGGCGGCACGTCCCGCCCACCCGTGACCCCCGGAGGCCCCTATTAGTCGCCTTTTACGACAGGCAGGGGATACCGTGGTGGAATTCTCCAAACGCCCCCAATCCACAGGGCGGAAATTTTAAGTGACTTATTGTAACTAGATTGTGCTCACGGCTTCGTACGCGTGAAATTCCCTTTCCGCTACAAAAGTCCCTAAATCACTATAGCAATTCAAATCGTCACCTGTACTACGCCAGCGCCCTCTAAAGCAGTGGGACCCAACTGCTGGGCACGGGCTTACTCTATTACTGAGAGTTTGTAGCTTTAACCGACAAAGTTAGCCTAGTACGGGTTGGCACACTTCATATACCTTCGAAATTCTTATGTAGAATTATATAATACACACACAACTTCAAAAAGACAGAGGTGTGTTTTGAAGTCGCGGACCTCCGTCTCGGCAGTCCGTTCCATTCCCAACTAGGCTGTCGTACATGGTACACTTAACGTTCAGGTTAACCCTGAACCAATTTCAACTTCTAGGTCAAGCCAGCGTTTGCGATTTCCGATAAAATTTTCAGTTCAAGAGTCGTGCTTTGCCAAGTATTGGATTTGTAGCCGAGAGCACTAATACCACTTCCGTGGCCAGTCCATTAGGTGCAATATAGTCACTGAGTTGTATATTAATAAAAATAAAAAAATTATATAAAATTACAGAATGTAAATAAGAGGGTAGTTTACTACTTTTTAAAAATATATACATCTAAAATTTATATCGTCCAAAATGTCACTACTATGTTAGTTATCAAATAACAGTAATATCAATCTGTGACGTCATCGGCCATAACGCTGCGTACGTGCGGAAGAGACCAAATACCACAATGTAAAATACAAATGTTTTGTTTTTAAACCAATTTTGATACTGACTGCACAAAAGAATTTATTTTTCGTATTATTTTCTGTTACCTACATATAAACTAATGTATAAAAACAAACGTGGGTCTACCCTATTATTTGAATAAAAGTATCTACTTGTACCTCTCAAGCCTGATTAAACGTTACCAAATGTATAAATTCCTTAACTATTATACTTGTATGTAAAAAAAATATATCTATGGAGACGTAAAAAGTTACCATGAACAATAATGTGATACACACCTTATACAGGGACATTGTGTTGTAATTTGACGTGGGTATAAGGTTACGATAAACAAGAAATAAACTGTGCCCTCGACGTATCGGCCAAGTAAAGACAGCCTGCCAGTTGCCACGGCTGATCGATGGTCCGTCCACACACGCTTCCGATTGCTATCTAATATATCAATCACATAAATTAGGGAAATGTCATCGTAACAAACTATTCGATCTTCTCGCCTGCCCATTGACTTTATAGTTTGTATATATAGATCGATTACCAAAAGCTGGCGCGCACAACACAACCACAAGTTACGAGTCTGTATTATCTGAATATACAAACGTCTGTTTTTAATGGCATTGATTGACGAGACGAGCATGCCTTTCGCCTAATGGTAAGCGATACGACCACCCATAGAGACATTCTCATTATGTCCAATAATTACACTGGCTACAATGTCCTTCAAACCGAAACACAACAGTGCATGCACCCTGCTGCTGGGCGGTAGAAATAGACATTGCGGTGGTACTCACCTAGACGGTCTCTTACATTATGCAACGCATTATTTGCGTAGTTCAACGAAGTCAACAAATATAACATGATGTTTTATTGCATGTATGTATTTGTCGCTCCAATTTTATTAATTTGAAACATTTTTTTATGACGATGCTTAGGACCATAATAACTAACGCACAACGGCCCGCCTTTTAACGGGCTAAGTGCGGAAAAAGGAGCCCCACAACAGTAGTCACGAAGTTGATCAAAACTGCTCATCAAACTGGGTTTCAAATCTACACTATGCCATTAATAGCTCTATACCTCTATAGTCTATAAGGTCATAAAAATGTTATTATTTAAAAATAAGATAACATTTTAAAGAACACAGCCAACACGCGAGTATTTACTTTTTAAAAATAATTTCTCCTAAACGACCACCATTCCAATTTCAATATTCTTCTAAACTTGCATACTTTGCAAAAACTCTTTGGCAAAGAGGCAATGATATTGCTAATATTCCACATTCTGTTATCTTTACTCAGCACTCAAAAATAACTCATGATGTAACACGATGACTTGCCCAGGCAACTTATCATAACCTCATTTCGAAAACCCATTATATGACATTACAATTGACAATAAATATTAACACGCCCAAATTAAGTGATATCTTAAAAGCATCAACAAGCCAGGAGTACTTTATGTATTTGTTTTACGATTACAAGTATGGACGTAAGCCACTGTTAAATACAGTATTCGGCTTATTTTGTGGTTACCTACACATCCAACAGTCTTAGCCAACACTAAAAAAACAAACTGAAAACACAATGAAGTATCGAAATATCGGGTTGTACGAAAAACATGAATGAAATGAAATATTGAAATATGACCATGAATTACCTACTTAAAATATATGGCATAAAATATTATAATGTTGATTTATTTATTTAATATTTTTTTGCGTACAAGTATAAAATTTAAAAAAAAGACAGAAATGGAAATGCTATCATGCTTCATGATTTGTAACAATATATTTCAAGAAACAATTAAATTCTACTAACTAATGAATCAAGGGCGGATCCAGCTTTGGCGCCAGGGGGGGGTCACATAGTCGTGGTCAAGTCACAAGAAGTTATAATTTAATTTTGAAAAGTAAAAAGTAGGTATTCTATCTATACTAATATTATAAAGCTGAAGAGTTTGTTTGTTTGTTTGATCGCGCTAATCTCAGGAACTACTGGTTCGAATTGAAAAATTCTTTTTGTGTTGAATAGACCATTTATCGAGGAAGGCTTTAGGCTATATAACATCACGATGCAACTATTAGGAAGCGAAGAAATAATGGAAAATATGAAAAAAAACGGGGAAAATTATTCATCCTTGAGGGCTTCCATTGCGTGCGCTGTGAAAACGGTTCAAGATACCAAAAATATATGATCTAAAAAAATGTCCTGGATAGTATATGTCTATCTTTTAAGGTTAACTCACTAGAACCGTTTTTATGGTAATCAAATTTGGTCGAAATTAATAACTCTGTCGCGCTTTCACGCCAATACTACAGAACCGATTTAAATGAAATTTGGTACACAGATATTTCAGAAATTGAAAAAGGACATAGGCTACTTTTTATCCCCGTGAAATATAAAACGGGACTCTTATCCCGGAAACACTCTTTCACGCGGGCGGAGCCGCTGGCAAAAGCTAGTTAATAAATCTTAGACTAATATAGACAGAGCATGAGCCGCAGAAAACCTGTCACAAAAAGTCTACCAAAATTGGTAGACTTGCTCGTTACGTACGCCAGTATCAATTCAATCACTGGAACGTTACGACCTCACAAAATTAATAAAAATGTGCGGGTTTATGCTATAAAATTGTATCGCAATTAAGTAGGAAAGTATCATAGTAACACCATAATCACTGTCCACCGATAAGTTTTGTTGTATAACCACTATTTTAAGAGTAAACATGATATTTTTATTTCATAGATTGAGGCGGCTCAGACACCCCGGTGTTGCCAGTTTATTACTGGGGTAATTTGCTGGAATGTTGGGAGATTATACATTTAGCTATTCGTGTTAATTTTCAATGCTCTGCAAACATCGTAAAATCATTTAATTCACATATAATTATGGTAAAATATTACCCTAGTGAATAATATTTGTAGGGTGTCTTGAGTACGTAATAAAAAAAAATATTAAAAAAGACCGCATAGTTACATCTTCCTCCATTCCGCATAGTTACTAAGTCTCAAAATAAATAGTTTGTCGGTCATACCATTTTAAGTAATACCACTAATTGTAGTCAACAACATCAAATAAGTTTGTTGAAAGTAAAAAAAATCGGTGCGTCTACGAATGTACGCGTGTGAGAAGTTATACTTCTTTGGCATCATTAAAAAATAATTTTTGATTGCATGCAAAAATAATTAATTACAATAAAATGATAAAAGCACTGGAAAAGGATAGTCAACAAAGTCAATAAAGTTCAGTTTAAATTTGAAATATTAAATAGATGTATACATATATATATATTAAAAATATAGTTTAGAGAATAATAAATATGTATGACGTAATTTGTACTAACTATTATAAGATTCTTAATCTATATATATAAAAATCAATTGCTGTTCGTTAGTCTCGCTAAAACTCGAGAACGGCTGAACGGATTTATCTTATCTTGGTCTTGAATTATTCGTGAAGGTCTAGGGAAGGTTTAAAAGGTGGGAAAAATTCAAATAATTGCCGGGAAAATCCTCAAAACAGCATTTTTCTATTTCCCATACAAACGTTTTCTAAATAAAATGGTGTAATTTCTTACCGCTGCATAAAGTTCAAATTCGCGTGCGCGTTAGTAATCTTCTGACATCTATTACAAATTGTCGATAGGGCACGTAGAGTTTCGTGTCAGTGTCGTATTTAATGATGTTATGTAATTTAGAGATTAGATTGACGATGAGTGGTATAAATGTAAAATGTTAGGTACGTTTCGTTTATGTAATTCAAGTTAATATAAGGTGTTACGTGGATAATAATATACACGACATGTCTATATTATCGTCGACGGTGTGAAAACTTGCCTTATGTAAACGTTGCAAAAAAAATGATGTCAGTGGTTACATTGCTACTAATCGAGTAGGTATGCTAAAACATTTATTTATCAAACAGGTCTATTAATCCTATTAATATTATAAAGGCGAAAGTTTGTAAGAATGTATGGATGTTTGGATGTATGGATGTTTGTTCCTATTTCACGCAAAAACTACTGAAGGGATTTCGATGAAATTTGGCACACGGGTACATCATGTCCTGGATTAACACATAGGCTATAAAGCGGGACTTTTATCCCGGAAAAACTTTTTAACGCGGGCGGAGCCGCAGGCAAAAGCTATAATAATATATAAATGTTGGAATGTATGTTTGATATAAGTATGTTCATCCTACTAATATTATAAAGGCGAAAGTTTGTAAGAATGTATGGATGTTTGGATGTCTGGATGTTTGGATGTATGGATGTTTGTTACTCTTTCACGCAAAAACTACTGAACGGATTTCGATGAAATTTTGCACACGGGTAGATCATGTCCTGGATTAACACATAGGCTATCTTTTATCCCGGGAAAATATAAAACGGGACTTTTATCCCGGAAAAACTCATTCACGCGGGCGGAGCCGCGGGCAAAAGCTAGTTTTAAATATTTATTATTGACTAGCTTTTGCCCACGGCTTCGCCCACGTTAATAAGTTTTTCCGGGCTAAAAATACATACATAAAAACCTTCCTGTTGAATCACTCTATCCAACACATTTATTTGGATATTGATTAATATTATGACGTTGATACAACTCTTAACAAATAATGCATTAATTTCGACCAAATTTCATTACCATAAAAACGGTTCTAGAGAGTTTATCTTAAAAGATAGACATATACTGTCGCGGACATTTTTTTTAGATCATTTTAAGAGGAATAATTCTTTCATACACATATTTTTGGTATCTTAAACCGTTTTCGCAGCGCACGCAATGGAAGTCCTCAAGGATGAATAATTTTCCCCGTTTTTTCACATTTTCCATTATTTCTTCGCTCCTAATAGTTGCATCGTGGTGTTATATAGCCTAAAGCCTTCCTCGATAAATGGTCTATTCAACACAAAAATAATTTTTCAATTCGAACCAGTAGTTCCTGAGATTAGCGCATTCAAACAAACAAACTCTTCAGCTTTATAATATTAGTATAGATTATTTAATATTTTAAAAGTAAATTAATAAATTCAAAAATTGAATTTAAGTTTATTCATTATTTAAATATTTATTGTTTTCTTAATTTAATATTTACTTTTCATTTTTGTCAAAAAGTTTTCATTAAACGGCTTCAACCTTTTTCGGGCAAATTCTCCCGTGAGAATTTTGTGTTACACATGCGCGCACATCGTAAAATTTCACTCTCATCATTTTTTCATAACGCGCCGAAAGAAGTACAACTTCAATAATCAAAACATATTTGCAAGTAAGATGTTAATACA
Organism: Lapara coniferarum; assembly: GCA_949316025.1. NCBI lineage: Eukaryota > Metazoa > Arthropoda > Insecta > Lepidoptera > Sphingidae > Lapara > Lapara coniferarum. The sequence goes on along the minus strand of OX438919.1, from coordinate 38,289,823 downwards.
TTTGTAAATTGCTCAAATATAAATCACAACGTCAAATCTAAAAGAATAAATTTTCGGAAGCAATTACAAAGAGACGGATTTTAATATTTTAACACTTTGACCGCAACTCGCACGACTTTTAGCTGCGGCCAAGATTTTTGTATTTTAAATTGCAGAATTTTCAGAATTTAACTGTTTTTGTAAACCATAAAAACATAGATGATTTGAGAAGATAAACAAAATCATTGTTTTATTTGCCCAATTCTTTCAACAAAAGTGCAAAGAAACTTGGGTAAATTATCTAGAGTAGGTATCCCTACACGCGCAACCTTGACCGTTTGCCGGCGAGTAACTACACGACGCTCACTCACACATCGTGCATCTCTGTGTGAGTTTATTTATTTATTTTATTTATAATACTTTATTGTACACGTACAATAGAAAAATACAGTATATCCACTAGAAATAAAGTACAATGGGCGGTCTTATCACTCGAGGCAATTTCTTACAGACAACCATAGCATGAAGATAGGGAAAGGAAAAGAAAGGGCAGTTGAGGTGTACAAGACAGAGTATATATATTGTGACAAAATACATAAATATAATTACAAATAGATAACAAATACACAAATACACACACATATATATATATAAATATTATATACTATATATATATAGACCAATGTCAAAAAAAAAACAGAAAAAAAAAAAGTAGTTAAATACATGAATACAAGGAATTAACCAATAAATTCAGCTAGAAAGAAAGTGGTTCTTAACCATTTTTTTAAAAATTGGTAGTGATTTCGCACGTCTTACATCAACCGGTAACGCATTCCACAATCGAATGGCTTGAATGGCAAAAGATTTGTCCATAAATGATGTAGAATGTGCCAGCATTTTCAATATCAGGCTCTCTGATGATCGCAAACGCTTATCATGTGTGTCATGGAGAAATTCAAAACGAGATTTTAGATAAGAAGGGCATAGAGGATTAAAAATAATATTGTAAAGCAAAGAAAGGATGTGGGCATTCCGGCGAAGCCGTATGGGTAACCACTTGAGTTGTGACAGGCTGCGAAGCGTATTGCATGTTCGCATTGCTCTGTCTATATTAGTCTAAGTAATAAATATAATTACTGTAGGTATTTAAAAATACCTACCTATATTTAAATAACAAATTATTTTTTTTACGTCCTCGCCCGAAACGCCTTATCACTACATCTACTTCAATGTTTCCGTAGTATTATAATGCTCTTTGTTTTAATGCGTTCGTTCTTTTAAACGTTCCGTTAGAGGTTAGTTCTAGTTAGACGTTAGTCGAAAAAAAGCGCGTGCAAGTGTCACACGAAATATGACATACGTAATATCAAATATGAATGGTGGCGGCCGTGGCGGTGGCGCGACAAAATTCTTTTCGATGCGTTCGTTCCCGAATAATGCGTTTGCCGTCAAAGTATTATATTAAACTAGCTTTTACCCCAGTAATAAACTGGCAACACCGGGGTGTCTGAGCCGCCTCGAATCTATGAAATAATAATATCATGTTTACTCTTAAAATAGTGGTTAAACAACAAAACTTATCGGTGGACAGTGATTATGGTGTTACTATGATACTTTCCTACTTAATTGCGACTAGGGCTGCCATCCGTCCGGATTTCCCCGGATTTGTCCTAGTTTGAAGGGCGTCCGGGGGCCGTCCGGCCGGGGTTTTAAAAAGTGTCCGGGTAAAACCCTTGGACACTTGTTGTCAGGGGAAATCAATTTTTTTATAGATAAGCGATAAATTGAAATAAACCTTAGTTAAAAATTCATTCATAATAAACCGCATTCAAGAAGGCACGGCAAATTATTTTTTCTGAGGTGTCCGGGGAAAAACCCATATTTCGCCCAAATGTCCGGGATTTTTGCCGTGTATATCCGGCGTCGGCAATGGCAGCCCTAATTGCGACACAATTTTATAGCATAAACCCGCACATTTTTATTAATTTTGTGAGGTCGTAACGTTCCAGTGATTGAATTGATACTGGCGTACGTAACGAGCAAGTCTACCAATTTTGGTAGACTTTTTGTGACAGGTTTTCTGCGGCTCATGCTCTGTCTATATTAGTCTAAGTGTTTCACAAACATATTTGAACAATGAGTTAGATATTTAAATTTAGATATAGAAGACAGAAAATGAAGATCTCCAAAGTAAATAATTTAAACTGTACCACTAAATTTGTGATTTGTGTTTCAGTACACACATTATTTCTTTGTAATGTTCAATAACCAATTAAAATGTTATGAAAGGATAATCGTGAAATTCTATCGGTAAATCAAAATGAACGACTAACAAAAACTTTTATAATAAAAAAACCTCTTGATTGTAATGTGTAAGATTTGATAATAATCTAACTCTATTTACATACGATAACAAAATCCTTGAATATAAAATCAATTGCATTCAAAAATCGGTTATTTGGTGCAACCGATTTTTTGTTCTCTTCCCTACACACTATCCGACCTATAAGGAGTATTGATATCTTACTGATACTTCGAAGCAAATCAATGCCAAAATAATTTTCTACGCCTTTTTAACCCCATTAGGGATCAACCCCATCAATTGTATCAAAAAAGTTTATGCTAAATTTGAATTAGATTGGACCAAGGAATCGCGTTGCCCCATACAAACTTTGCCCCCTTTTTCATCCCCTTAGGGGTAGAATATCGGAAAATTCTTTCTTATCAGAAGCCTACGTCATACAAGGAACACACCCTCCAAGTTTCAGGTCTCTACGTTCAGCGGCTTAGGCTGTGCGTTGATCCGTCAGACAGGACTAAGACTTTTATATGAATAGATTAATTAAATATTTAAAGTACTTAAATAAAATCTATATTGTGACAAAAAATATATAAAAACATAATGTTTAATAATTTTAATTAGTGGTCCACCTAGGTTCTGGACTCAGCCCAGGGGGGGGTCATGACCCCCATGACCCCCCCCCTGGATCCGCCCTTGTAATGAATAGGAACGTAACACTGTTATGTTTTCGCAATTACGAATCGTGAATTTAGTACGAATTAAACTTAAACTCAAAGAAAGGACCGTAGATTACTTTTTAAAATTTTGTGAACTACAAACTCCTCGCAGAGGAAGCCGCAAACGCTAACGCTAAATTTCCCAAAAGTAATTCTAGATAGAGGGTCTATGTATCATTAAAGGCTACAAAATAATACCGATCCAAACTATATTTATAACGAGTCGATAGCTCTTTGTAAATACAATAAAAGGCCGAGTGTTTCATTTATCACTTTGGAGGTTGAGTCCACTCGGATCCACTCCATCACTATAATTTAGTCTGGGTCACGAGGGTCTTTAAAAAAAAATGTTGAAAGCCAAAATGAAAAGCTCTGCTTGACTGAGAAAAGCGCTCCATTAAAAATGGGAACAGATTTTATTGCTGCCTGTAGACAATGGATGTGTATCCAGAATTGTGTCCCGTAACAAGCAAAACTTAACGAAACTTCAGACCAATATCTTAAGTCCTAAACTAACAAACTAGATTTGGAAATCATTGGACCGAACTCTAACTTGGAACAAACTAGGGCGAAATGTTAATTAGCTGCAAACGCCGACATCCTACGTAACATTTTAATCTTTATTGCGAGCCAGTAGGTGCTATAATTGTGTGTAATGTTGTGACGTTAACGTTTCTTGGTGGATAGAAGACCTTTCTAGGTAAAACTATAAGGGATATTAAATTAATTAATGCTTTGTCCAGTTTCAATTTTGAAGATCTAACACGAAATGAAAAGGCCTAACCCATTTTATGGGCGCTTGTCCAAATTAATTAAAGCTCGATGAAGTGTAAATACCGGTTGTTTTCATTTTCATTTGGTGTCGTAAATAAGCGATTTTCCTTGTAAATTTCAAACAGAACTTACTTTATTAGAAAAGGCGTATAGTTCATTGAAATGAATAAAGAAATGCCAAATACCCTTACAACTGAAATACAATTTTTTAACATAAAGTATGATCTGACCTTAAGTGATCTCCACCATAATATAATACCAAGAATAAAGAAGGAATGAAAGAATTTGGGAAGGGTGAGGGTATTTGAGGACCTTCAGCTTTCTCATAGAATGTGAGTGAGGTTTTAAAATGAATACACCTATTTATTCTTCGCATTTCACTTACCAACGGTAGCCGACTCACTATTACCCAGAAAAAATATCTCAGAATCTCTACCATGTAATTTTGAGTTGAAAAACAAACCCCAAATTCTATTCTAAGAAGAGGCAAATGTAATTACGTCACAGACGTTAAAATAGAGCTAGTCAACGAAAGCTCGAAATTCTAAATCGGTGTGGTTTTAACCGCATCGCGCCTCTTAATGGAAACTAGGACTCAAAGATTTTACTAATGGAGAACTGTGTAATGAATATATTTTTAGCATCAAACAGAATTTAAAGTTGTTCGAAGCGATTTTGAGAAATCCTCATCCATGCCTAAGCCATGTTGAGTTGACCAAGTGTATATCAGATAATGTTTTGCTCACGACTACGTAGAATATAATTCCTATGAAAGTATATTAACATATAGTCTACCTTATTTTTTCGCGGAGAAAGTGATTTATTACCTACTACCGCCCAGCCTTCTAGGGGGGCGACAGAGCCGCACTGAGCGGTTATGTTGGGTTCACCGTGCCTTACGACCCAGCGTTGTGCCGCCATCGGGCGACCGCCGGGCTGAGTCCCTAACCTATCTACAACGCACGGCATACCATCTAAAACTCCGCGGTGGCCATCTTCGGTGCATCAGGGACGGCTGCGGGCTTCCTCTGACGGGGGTGTCTAAGTTGTCGTCCGCAGCCGGCCCTACGCGGTGCCGCCTGTGACAGCCCGTCTCCTGTTTGGGGTTCGGAGAAGCCCCCACGCACCGAAGGACGCTCTCGGTGTCAACGGCCGCGTGAGGCCTACCTGCCACGTTGCCGTCCAACACGGGGAACGTATAGCCTACCTAGGAAATGCTTACAGTTGGAACTTTAATCCAGAGATGGCCTTACACACGAGCAGAACTGCCAGTATAAACTAGTTTGACATAAATCTATTAGCATCTGGGATAGACAACGTTCACGTAAATTTAAACCATGTGTGCCAAATTTCATCATAATCCAATCCATCGTTTTCGCAATACGAAAGATATTATTGTATACTGTACCTACCTATAGTTAATTTATGTTTGTGTTCATATTAACATTGTTGGTGTGCCTTAATAAATAAATAAATAAGTAAGTTTTCACAAAATTCTTTAACATTGACTTTAATTTATAACTCCGTGTAAGTTTTTTTACATTACAGAGCTCAATATTTGTCTCCCGAAATATCTATGTCAACGTTCCTTTTCAATCTACGTCTAGTAATTTATAAAATTTATAAGTAAATACTAACAGTAATTAAATAGGATAATAAATAAAGTCGTATAAATGTAAAAGTCGCAGTGAAATTACGTTTTTTACTGTACTTTCTAATGGCCTCGAGGCATGAAACTACAATATTTATAAGTATTACCTATAAATATTACCCACAAGTCCTTAATATGTAATAATAATTTAATAATAATTTTCTCCTAGCCAGTTTCGGCCACGGCGGCCAATCTCAACGGAGATCAGCCAGGTACGCAGGAGATATTATAGTGCACAAGTGTGTGCGCAATACACAGGTGCACTTGCTATTCCTTCACTCTCATAGTCCGGTGAGGCGGCAATCCGACATGACCGGAGAGAGATCAGGCGCAGGACCAACGGCTTTACGTGCTTTCCGAGGCACGGGGGTATCACACCGCCAACTTCCTGACTCCGAGCTGCGACTGAGTAAATTTTAAGATGGAAAAACCCAGTCACAATGTTTTTTTGGCTCGACCCGGGATTCGAACCCAGGACCTCAGCGAGCAAATCGTACCTACTCGTAATGCGTACGCAATACAACTACGCCACCGAGGCGCCCCCCCCCCCCCCCCCTTAATATGTATTTACTATTCGAAGCCAAATTTTCTGATAATGTCATTTTGGCACAATATTCACGTGATTTCTACGGAATTATAAACATTCTGATGAAGTACGTTACCGATGCTAATCTTATTAAAACTAAATTTACACTGACAAACTAAATTACACCACCTTACCTATGTCATCTGCGAAATTCATTCATATTCATGAGTTAATTAAAACAAATGACTGGAGGTATTAATTTCTAAACTCATTCCGAATGAGAAATAACGTACCTTTGAGAGAAATGCTGTCGAAATATACATTGTTCAATGTAGCGCCGATGACATCCAGTGTTCAGTTTTTATGAACCGTGGCGAACTTTTACAAAATATTTCTTATCTTACAGTGTTTCATTTTACAATATTTTTATATCTGTGTAAATTTTGCCTTAAGTATTAAATTTTATGCGTAATTTTCACTACATGCATATGATATGTTCATTATCATGCTAGGTTAGCTAGGTTAGGATCTGTACTGTCCTCACCGGTGAGGATCGCGACGCGTACCTCCCATTAATTTTTATAACAAATATTCTTTTTTTATCTCTTTCCTGCCAGCCCGAGCTTCTTTATATTTAGATTTGATTTTTTTCTTTAGATTTTGCTTTCTTTAAAATGTCTGTAGCTTTTATATATTTTATAATAAGTGGCTGTTTGTTAAAATAAATATTATTAATTTAACATATCTTGACATATCATAAGTGCAACTATGTTCGCCTACGTGATGAATAAAGTATTTTCTTTTTAACATCTAATGTTCTACAACACAAAAAAGATACAAAGGTGTCTTTTTGCGTGAGAACAGTAGATGATAATGAACCAGAATACCAATCCTATATTATTAATAGTTAAAGCCAATCATTTGTTAATACTACGTCAGGGTATCACTTAATAATTATTTTTTTTAACAAAAATGGCTAATCCTTTTTTGTCAAAAAATACGTCACACAATACCTAAACAAATTAAAACAAGTCGAGACAAAAGGATTCTAAAATCAAAACAAATTAGTGGTTGTTTTTAAAAAGTGGCCAGTGCTAATAAATTTCAAAGCAGGTACGAAAAAGGTTTCAATAAAAAAGAAAACAATTCTCCAATCAATTTAGGTTAGCAACGAATACGGTACACGTGGATTACGTAAAAAGGCTGTTACGATAACGTCAACATGGCCGAATGTTGCACAAGTATGAATAACGAGCTGATAAAGGCTGCCCAATAAGAAAATTGTAAACCAATGTTAACACCAAACAAGCAATAGGTACTCAGAAGTACCTGCAATAAAACGTACCCTGAAATATTGACGCAGTTTGAATTTCGCGGATATATTGGATATTTGCGAGAACTTTCCAAACTTCGTCCATAAGCAGGAAGCCGTAAACACAGTATTGAAAACAACTTAAATTGGCAAATATGTTGCGGAAATTTCGCTCGCCATTCTTGTTATGATTTGCAAGAATCTTTTGATTTGTAACGTTGCGGATTTATTAAAACTTCTTCTTTATTTTAAATTGTAAAAGCAGTAGAGTAAATTTAGATTGTCTCATAGGTTTATTGGTTGCGTATGAGTAGGGTCCCGGGTTCGCTTTTTCGGTAGGGAAATATTTTTTTCTTTTTCGCTTAATTTCACTGCACTTTTAAAATATCTAGGACAAAAATGTGACAAACTTCTCTGGTACCTATAATATACTGAAATACAGATCTCACCATACCTCTGCGTTCAGCTTAAGAGTATATGTACTGCATTGTGATGTCCAAATCTTAAAAAATATAAGTATAATAAATCAAATATAAAGACTCGAAAAACCGTTCATCTTATTTTCAAGGCATCATACAAAAAAGCCAATGACAATAAATTTTGTTTTCTGCCATTAGTAACTTTCTTAATTATTTTTATCCAAGCAACCTGAGCCCGAAATCTGAGAAAACGGTCGTAATTTCATAAAAATAATATCACTTATAACCGAAACAAATTAGGTAGGTTGTTAGCTCAATCAATTTATTAACCGACCGACAAGAATACAGAGCTAACCACCCAATCAAGTTCGATAGTCTACGGCCATTCAACTAATTTCTTCTATTACTCAGTTCTCTGGCCATGTAAATTGTTGTTTTATTCAGCTTAATTAAAGGCAAGATAAGTACAAAGCCTCATCCCGATCCGATGGAATTATTAATCACAAGCATAATTGCTTTGCCTCTATCTTTGCCTGAACTTAGCTGTCCTTAATTATTTATAATACTGCATGTGTTCGCTTTCTTACGCGTTAATGTGGGAGATCAAAGGCGCATATATGACCAGGCTGATTCATGTTTTATTACTTAATGTTGAGATGAAACAGATTTAAATTGACTCGGAATGATTTAGATTTTATCATGTTGTGTTACTGTATGACTTCTAGGTTCGTTGTTAAACTTATTACCTTTGAACGTTAAATATATCAATTAATTAAATGGCCGATTTATATAGCCCGATTGCAATGCAGCTGAAATTTCCAGAAAAAAATAGTACACTATACGAATATATTATATACTGTAAAAAGAGACTGCATAAAAAGCAAACCACCTTCAAAGATTAATTACAATTTTGTCAATGGCGTCCTCACATGTAGCATCTGTTCAAGAACTTTCTCAGCTAAAATTGGTTATGTCAGCCATGTGAGGACACATCAATAACCAGTTTAAACAGTAAATGGTCGCCGTAGCCGTAAGCGGCCTGGATTAGATTCATTCATTATATACTAGACGAGACGAGCATGCCGTTCACCTGATGGTAAGCGATACGACCACCCATAAACAGTAGATATACCATCCAGCACCTTTAGTTACGAAGTACTGTATGGCATTCCACTGCGCTCGTCATCCTGAGACATAAGATGTTAAATCTCACTATGTCTTGCCTTAACAACGCATTGTTTGCGTAGCAATGACGTCAACAAATATACCATGATGTTTCATTGCATCTATGTATTTGTCCCTCCAATTTTATTAATGTGATTTTTTTTTATGACGATGCTTAGGACCAAAATTATGTTTTACTAGGTTTTGCGGCTCCGCCCGCGTGAATGAGCTTTCCCGGGACAAAAGTCCCGCTTTACATTTTCCCGGAATAAAAAGTAGCCTGTGTGTTAATCCCGAACATAATCTACCCGTGGGCCAAATTTCATTGAAATCCGTTCAGTAGTTTTTGCGTGAAAGAGCAACAAACATCCATACATTCTTACAAACTTTCGCCTTTATAATATTCGTGGGATATATCTAGTTTTTATAAGATTTCATCCGCTGTTTGATATCAAAATTAGATGCGTCTGTGGCAACACATTTCGTAACGCGGCAGAGTTTCCTGTTATTTTTATCATCTCGGGCTATCAATAACAGAGATTAATATTATCATGAGATAAAAGGCGATAAATTCAACTGAGGTTGCTCCACACTTTACGGTCCATACTGCTTTTGATAGATTTTGTAATTTATTTGCAAAGATTTTACGTCTCTCGGATATAGCGGTATCTTTGTTGTAAATCTTAATTCTTTTGTGTGATCCAGTTTTGGGACCGGTTTATAGCTCTGGGTGTGATTAGACAATGAATGTTGCGTTTTGCGTTAGCAGTTAAATTTATTTAATACCTACTAGATGTTATGGCGATTCCGCCCGCGTGGAATTTTATTTGCAATATTGACTTCCTTACCACCACATTAATTATTTTATGTTAATAAGATTACATCGAAAAATATAACAGAAACAGCTTGGATCGAAATTTATTCCACCTTTTTCAGAGTTTTGGTGAATAAGTTAACAAATTCTACTGCCTTAATAGTTTCACTCGAAAAATATATGCGTACATTGTTATTGCATCTTCCACATATCATTTTACTTTTGATCGTAAGTGGCAGCAACTTCGTGTCTGATATTATAATCACATTACCTTAAATTCGAATTTTAATGGGGAAAATATTTTGAAAATACAAATACCGAGCTATAGAGGATATGAATACATCTTTTTCTGCTGAGAGTATCAACGCATACAATCAAAGCATCTGAAAAAATAGACATGAAAGGTTTCTCGTGTTGACGGACGTGTTTATTTCCCGTTCAAAAAATCTGGAACAAACAAGCTCCCTTGTACGCGGAAATGATTTTCAACTTGATTATTATTCGCGTGAATGCCTTCGAGGCCCTTCTTTTTTATGTGTTTTCATTACGTTTTTCTTTAAGGAAATATGGGAAGGAGGAAATGCAAGAGTGACCTCTAAATGCAGATTTCTTCTCGCTTCACTGAACTAGTAAACACTATTGATGAGCAAATAAATAAAATTACGCCATTCACTACCTGATAATTTCGAGCACAATTAAAATTTTATACGTAGGAATACACTTGAAGGTGTGCCTAAAGCTATGAATCCGCAGAACGCGGCATATGGCAGACGGCAACGGCAGACGGCAACAGCATGTGCCGCGATGGCAGGACGTCACCTACCGCGCGTCATTTGCCGTCGTGTGCGGAATCGGTCTCATACAATTTTTAATACTGCATAGTAGTGCCGTTTGCCGTCGCGGAACATGCGGTCTACCGTTGCCGTCTGCCGTCTGCCGCGTCCTGCAGAATCACAGCTTAATAATGAATTCTTCTGAAGGAGAGGGTAACTACACATTAGGAATAATAAAGCGTCGATGAAAAAACAATGATAAGTAGATATAACAGGTTCCTGAAACACCAATAGTGGTAAGCATTAGTAATCCTAAAAAATAAATAAATGTAACAACCAAACGATCCATGATATTTTAATGCAAGTTCAAAGAACTCATTTGTCTTTTCTGTAACATTTAAGATATCTCATGATGTGTACACTCAATCAGCTATATTAAACGTCTCAAACAAGTTATTGGCTTGTCAACTCGGAGGTAAAGTAATTTTCCTGCTCGGCAATTCGAGACTTCATTTCTGTAACGGAACAAGTATAGACAATACAATAAATGAGAAAGAACTGTAATATGGATTTATATTGTAATCGTAATACTATTTATAATCAATAAGAGAGAGGTCGATTCCAAAATAGGGAGGTCTATACTCATTAGTGAACATCTTGCCGGTGATGATGATAATTTAATTCTTTTACGGCATATATTTTTAAGATTATTGAGTAGACATTCAGATATGGCCATTATTAAGGCTAGAAAAAAAGGCCGTATAAGATCTCTGAAAGGATCATCATTTTACCCGGTTTTGATATAAAGTTCCTTCTGAACGAACGCTTTACGCGGAATATTCTTAGGCTGGCACAATTTTCAACGTAACTAAGTTCCAGTATTACTCAAATGGGTATTTATGTCGATTTCTCTCATCAATGCATATATCTCGAGCTGTTCAGTCAGCTTTGATTCCAAACACGTAAATATTTCATTTTGGAGGTAGTTTCCGAGAAAACATTGAAAGCGAAAAAACAAAAGGTATTCGTGCACCTTTGAATAATATATGAAGCGGCATATGAGCCTTTGTACGATAGATTTAATCTCATCGCAGGGAACGTAAAGGTGGAAAGGTCAGCGCACAAAAATGTTCACTACAAGTTGGGGATTAATATTAGAGCTAGGATTATGGACGTCAACGTTATTAAGGCATGATTTTTAGCAAATCTATTTTTTAGATTGTGTATTTTGAAATAAATGCGCTTGACTTGAATGCGTCTTCTTATTTCTTCTTGTTGCTCAAAGGATTCTAAAAATGCATCGATATGTTTTTTTGTTTGAATCGATTTTGACGGGACTTATTTAAGACTTGGATTAAAAATCTTTCTGCGTAATTTCCTTGTTTATTCTCTTCAGGCTAGGGCAGTTCGAATTTTCAACTTTTTATACGCTAGATAAGACAATTTATATCTAGATTTATTTAATCTGCACATATTTTGGATTGAATATTTGAAGATCAACATTTATTGGTTAACTTATTATTGAGTTTGTCTTGTGTCGAAAGTCATAATTACAGTTTCAATTAATCTAGAACTATCTACGAGTAGTTACATGTCTGGAATAACATCAAAGATCCAATGTTCATAATATAATTATTAACTGAAGTGTCTGTAATTAAATCGGAGCAAAAGTACTCACTGATTGGCACAGACGTCTTATTTTTTGGTGCTAAGTTTTCCACACTGAGCAACGAATCGATGGTACTTAAATCATTTACCTCTATTATGAAAATGAATTTACTAAATTATCTAGCTCCTTATTAACGTATCTATTTTATGTCTGGGAAATCGGAATGACGAACGTGAGCGAGCGAGCTTTGTAGTTTAAGGTTCTATATCGACGGCTCCCAAGAACAAAGTCGTATATGCAAAATGTTAGCTTTTCAGTAGAGCGCTTTGAAAGTCGTTAGTTTGTATTCATGTGCGAATTAGTGCTATTTTCACACATTAAGTTCAAATTTTTTACTGAACCCTATAAAATATAATGTTTTGTTCACTATAACTTGTGATTTTCACAATTAACTAAGACTTTCAAAGCACTCTACGGAAAAGCTTCATTTTGCATATACGACTTTGTTCTTGGGAGCCGTCGATATGGTGATTGGTTGCTAATTGCTACTGTTTTTGGACAAAGGCTCAAGCAACAAGCAAACCATTCGCCTGATGGTCAGCCATATAGCTTACATATAGCTTCCCATCAAGTGGGTTGATTTCAAAGTTGCTCGTATCGTCGTTTAATTGTATAAAAATATTCAATACAATGAAATTCTAGATTTTATAGATAGGAGATAAATGCTTCACAATCATCTAATTCTGGTAACGCATACGTTAGGGTCTATTCACATGTACCAAAACCACATCGCAGCGACAAAACAGAAGTGCTCGCGATGTGGTCGATACCGCGCACACTTCAATTTAGCGGCAAAATGTAGTCCAAATGGAACTATTCATTTTCATACACATAACGTCTTTATCCCTGAAGATAGAAGTTCAACCAGGGCACCCACTTTACGCCATCTATGTTCTGTCACATAATGTGATAGACCATACCGAATATAATAACTCTAAACTCAATATCACTTTGCCCGTCCTAGGATTTGAACCCAGGACCTTTGGGCCGTACATATGGCGCACGCAATACACCTACGTCCCCGGTCGGTATATGTCAGTCAGTGGGTATTTGTATTAATCTTCATACAAATTATAGTATCGTAGACAGCGGTCATATCGCAACCACAACGTAACCACTGTTCGACCACTTTTTGTCGCTGCGATCGTGTGGTTTTGATACGGGTAAACGGTGAACGGACCCCAACAGAACAAATTAAAACAAATAATTTACCTCAAAGATATAAAATTTCTCCTCTATTTCAAGAATCTGATATCTTTAGTAGACTGGCACAAAAAACGATTGCCAATATTTTGTTTTAATTTTGCCCAGGCTGTGCCTCAGAAAACTATTCTGAAAATGTTAAAGTTCAACATTACTTGGGATTCTATTAAGAGGCTACTGCTAGGCTAGACTGTGTACGTTTTTTATAATTAGACTTGAATTTCATATTCGATTACATAATATAATAGACATTAGATACGACCTGGTGACCTTAAAAAAAAGAGCGTATTCCCACCAAAAAGGCCGGCAACGCATCTCTGTACCCACTGGTATTGCAGATGTTCATGGGCGTCGGTGATCACTTACCATCAGGAGAACCGTATGCTCGTTTGCCCTCTCTATCATAAACAATCAATAACGATATCATATTTGGGGATATAATTAAATGCCTTACTATTAAATCTTTTGAAACTCAATGTGTTTGATAAATTAAATATATCACATAATTAAAATTACTAAACCACATCCTTATCTAGAGACGAATTAGGTTAACAACAATTTGAAAAATACTTTCGAATTCAAAATTATATTGATGGGTAAATACAAAGACGAATCAGTCCACGATGTAAGATTATAATTTTAAATGAATAGATATAATAATAAAATAATACCACCCCTGTATTATATACTACCCACAACTGAGCACGGGCCTCCTCTACTACTGAGAGGGTTTAGGCCTTAGTCTACCACGCTGGCCTAGTGCGGATTGGCAGACTTTCACTTCAAACCCTCAAAATTCTTATGGAGAATTCTCAGGTATGAAGGTTTCCTCACAATGTTTCCCTTCACCGTTAAAGCGAACGATAATTGATAAGCAATACACACATAACTTCGAAAAGTCAGAGGTGTGTGCCGTGGGTTTTGAACCTCCGGACTTGTCCGTCTCCGAATTGTCTTGGCAGACCGTTCCATTCCCCTCTCGTCAGTATTCTTCTGGCGTGAGGAGGCATCACGTCTCGGGCAGAGACTGGGAGGGAGGTTAAGGCCCAATTGGCCTCTATCCGCAGCGCCGCCGTGGAGGAGTGGCATACCAGGCTGGAGAGCCCGAATGCGGGCTTGAGGACCGTCGCGGCAGTGCGACCTGTCTTCTTAAGCTGGCTTGACAGGCGCCACGGTGCGCTGACATTCCGTCTGACACAGGTACTGACGGGCCACGGGTGTTTCGGCTCGTTCCTGTGTCAGATCGGAAAAGAAGAGTCCGCCGTGTGCCGCCACTGTGGCAACGGCCGCGAAGACACGGTCCAACACACTCTCGAGGAGTGCCCAGCCTGGGCTCTACAACGCAGCGCTCTTAGAGCAGTCGTCGGCGGAGATCTCTCGCTGCCGGCCGTGGTATCTGCCATGGTTGGCGGCTGGAGGTCTTGGCGAGCAATGGCCTCCTTCTGCGAGTACGTCATCTCGCGGAAGGAGAGCGCCGGGCGGGATCGGGAGCAGAACGATCCCGCCCGCAGCCAGAGGAGACGTAGGAGGCGCCGGGTGGACGACTGACCGGTGCCTCGTGCCCAGTGGTTTGGGGGCATTTAGAGAGTTCCGCCACGGTATCCTCTGCCTGTCGTAAGAGGCGACTAAATGGGGCTTCAAGAGAGTCGTGGGGCGAGCAGCGGGGGGCTGCTCAGTCCAATTTCAGCGACTCCGAGGTGGACGACAATGCGGGTGGTCGGTCTCCCGTTGTCGTAGACGCCAAAGGCGTTGTTTAGAGTGTGGGGGCATCTAAGCCCCCCTTGTATAGTGAAGGGCCGCAACGGCATCGCGCAGAGACGGTCCCGTGCAGCTATCTTAGTGCAACAAGATACCCCGGGGCCGTCTCGTATGCGCCAAAGAAGGCCACCGCGGGTTTTGGTTGGTATGCCAGTGTAGGGTGTACATAGTGTTAGGGACTCGGTCCAATGCTCGCTCGGATGATGCTATACTCCCGAGTGTCGACATTGGGCTGTAAGACTGTGTGAAACCAACATAACCGATCCACTCACCCCCCAGTGGTGGTAGCGATAACGCGTTTTTCCCCGCAAAAAAAAAAAAAAAAAAAAAATACCGTTCCATTCCCAAGTAGGCTATCCAAGTGAACGAAATGAACAGATACAGAAATAAATTTATTAAGTTGACAGAATATTTGCTTCCCAAAGTTAACCTACCAATAATTAACCTGCCTTTACCAAACCGGAACACAAAACTAAATGCAATGTACTTAGTGGCACTTTATTAATTCGTTTTATATATACGGTGATAGGTTACGAAACGAAAGTGTAATTATGGCTGTGAGCGGTGATTTCCACGCGTCACGACGTGGTAATTTATCACGGACCCTGAAAGCGGTTGGCACCCTACCCCCGTGCCTTGACAATGAAAAATCAATATTTTGCACCCGCACGGGTATGATTCGTGTATTTCGTGGGTGGAGTTTATTTTCAGTTTTTTTGGCATCGAATGACGAGACGAGCATGCCGTTCGCCTGATAGTACCTAAGCGATACACCCATAAACAGTAGAAATACCATCCAGCACCTTGAGTGACAAAGTACTGTGTGGTATTCCACTGCGCTCGTCTTACTGAGACATATTAAGATGTTATGTCTCATTATGTCCTGTAGTTACACTGGCTAATGTGCCTTTCAAACCGAAAGACAACAATGCATGCATACTGCTGCTTGGCCACCAAAACTTTGTTGTTAAATGTTTGAGGGACAGTTAATAATCCCGATTTAATAGGAATGTAATATACGCGTACTTCGGAGTGCGATGTGAATATTCAGAAGGTAGTTACGTGAACGTACGAGTTTACACTTAATTTGGTAGAACTATTGTTTACTAGCTTTTGCTCGCGGCTCCGCCCGCGTGAATGAGTTTTCCCGGGATAAAAGTCCCGCTTTATATTGTCCCGGGATAAAAAGTAGCCTATATGTTAATCCAGAACATGGTCTATCTATGAAATCCGTTCAGTAGTTTTTGCGTGAAAGAGTAACAAACATATGGATGTTTGATTTTGCACATACATCCATACATTCTTACAAACTTTCGCCTTTATAATATTAGTAGGATTACATCACATGAATAATGTAAATATGCATTGGAGAAAACATTGCTCTTAAATAATTGGTATTTTACACGAATCTTATGTCTCAGGATGACGAGCGCAGTGGAATGCCACCTAGTACCTACTTTGTAACTCAAGGTGCTGGATGGTATTTCTACTGTTTATGGGTAGTCGTATCGTTTACCATCAGGCGAACAGCATGCTCGTCTCATCATTCAAAACAATAAAAAAGAACCTCCACATAAAATCGTGTGCAGTGGGGTTACTATGCAGTGCCCAAATAAAAAAAATATATTATATTGCGTTGACCATGCACATTTACTGCACACAGACCGATGATTCATCCTCATTGATGTTTGTTTTAAGTAAAATAATGAAATTATTTCACACTACACTATTGAATTTTACTGCTTCGGTGGTATAATTGTATTACGGTACGACTGCAATGCTGAGGTCTCGGGTTCGATCTCGGGTCGGGCAAAGTAATATTGGATTTTTCTATTCAGTATCAGCCCGGAGTCTAGAATTTGTGCCCGATATGGCGATATGCTATTGTAGCCAATGTAACTACAGGTCATAATGAGACTTAATATCTTATGTCTCAGGATGACGAGCGCAGTGGAATACCACACAGTACTTTGTAAATCAAGGTTCTGGATAGTATTTCTACTGTTCATGGGTGGTCGTATCGCTTACCATCAGGCGAACGGCATGCTCGTCTCGTCATTCAATGCTATAAAAAAAAAATTGGCTCACCCCTATCACATCATGGGACGAACTACGTACGGCGAAAAGTGTGCACTAGTTGCGCCTCTGCTTACTCCTTCGGGGTTTAAAGGTGTGAGTATGCGTACACTATCGAATTTGGTAAATGTCTATTGTCGACATACATCAACGTACCATGGGGATACTGCACTTTGAATATTTACTTTAACATTATTAAGAGACGTATATGTTACGGCTTAAAATAAGTACTACAAAGAGATATCTTAATTAACCTTTGTCAATTCGTTCAATTCCAATAACAAAGGAAATGAGTTAATAATTAAATATATTTATAATATTGTAAACCAATTCACGAACCAATCAAGCTCAATCGAAGCAAATAATTTTCCTGAAAAAGAATACGTCGGCATTGTATACATCCAATGAAAATTGGGATTGATTGGGGATCGACGCGTAATAAAAGGATATTCCTGAGGGATCACCTTTCGGTTTTATGTTATTTACATTTATATGAAAATATTAATAGGATTCGTAAATTTTAATCTTAGGACAATAGAATGTATTTATGGTGAATGAAAACATTCATTTGAAAAGAATAATAAATTCGCTCATGGTTTAATCCTTCTATTGTTAGACGATAATACTGCGAAATAGGTACAGCTATGTATGAAATGTGAAAAGAATTACTAAGCGGAGTTCTTATAATCGTAACTTCAAAGGATCTGACTTTTATGTTTAACTTGATAGACTTTATAGTGCAGTGGAAGATATGTTGATGCAGCTGTGAAATAGAGAGGTTTGACCGCTGCATAGACATCATATCTGAGTATTATGAAACCGAAAGTCCTTAATAGACTTGGAGATATTATATTGTTTTTTGAACTTGGTGACTCTACTATATTTTATCAAAGTATTTAGAAGAATCTTGTTCAGAATCTTATGTCAATTTTTGACTATAAATAAACAAGTAACTTAAAATATATTTGATAAATGAAATTACAATCGAAATATTGTGTAATATTTTATTATAATAGGGAAGTTTCCTACGTCCTATTTTGTACGTTATTTTACTATAGACGCACACACACACTCACGGCCTTTATCCCCGAAAGGGTAAGCAGAGGCGCAACTAGTACACCCACTTTTCGCCGTGCGTATCTCGTCCCGTATTATTTTACGTGTAACAGAAATCTTCTATGAAATCAGCATCAAAATTGGTTGACAAAGTAATTATTCATATATCAAATATTGTTATGAGAAAAAGTGGGGACGTGGTGGTGGTGGTTGGTGATATCACGCTATCTCTTTCGCACGCACGCAGCGTTACGGCCGCTGACATCCGGTGACATCACAATCTGATATTCCTGTCATCTCACAATTACCCCTTCTATCAAAGTTCAAAGCTTTCTAACTTACTTATTATTACGCCAATTTTGAAAATTCTTTTTCCGGTAGATTTTGGATGGCATACATTTTTGATAAATGTATGAAATAAAGTAGTCAACTAAGTACCCTATTAATACGCTTGCACATTCTACACTAGATATGTCATCAAAGTCTGTGAATCTTTTGCAATCGATACCTATTCAAATACAGATTGGAAAGTTTCAAAAAGTTCTTGATAATTAATAATTTAATAAAGTTCCTGAATAATTTGGAATTATAATTTTGAAACGGTAGCTAATGGACAGAGATGTCACGAACAAAAGGGAACGAGTGTAGAGTAATCAATCCACCAATATTTTTCTAACTGTAGTGTACTTACAAAGCTTTTAAAAGGTGATAATATCGTTTTTGAAAAAGTTCTACAAAATTGGTCTAAATTATTGAGGTGGAATTTGAGTTGCCTCTTCAATTAACCATCATAAAATGAACGTGTTCAATATATTTTTATAGTGATAGAGTTTCAAATATCTACAAAATGTTAACCGAAACTAATATCCAAGTTTTACTTAAAACTGACTTTACTACATGGTTGAATACACATGTATGAGTCCATCTAGGAATACAGATTTTATTTCTGCCACCAAGCAGTAGCGCAAGTAAGCTTTACATATTATTCTGAGATGCAATTCATACTGTGTTTGAACATTCCTGAACCTCACTGAATAGTAGGTTTGTATTATTATAGACTATCATAAACAAATTACATAGTTATTCTAAGCTACGTAGTTGAGCGATTTTTTACGCCACTTCAACTTACAAGTGGTGTTTTCTACGTCGTACTGGTAACTCCGCGTAATAACATGTCATTTACTTTACAATAACTCTAAGATGTTGCCTCGGTTCTGCTCTAATATCAATAATGTTTCTCAATTGTTTAAGATTGTATTTTCTACTACAATACTTTCAATACTTGAGTAACTGTTCACTTAATAGACAAACAATACTAGCTCTGTACTATATAACTCCCAAAACAGGGAACGGCCTCTTCTATTATTAAGAAGGTACATACACATTGAATGTTCAACTTCACCCGCTATTACACGAGACCCAACATAGCTAACGATATGAACAACTCTGCCTACCCCTGAAAAAGCGTAATATTGTAAACTATACTAGAAAAATACAAGCATATGTGAAACAATGTACCGGTGGATGACCCCGCATTGAAACTTTTAAATTAAACTCCAGACTGCATGACCATCACATACGAAACGTTAATGCGCTAAATAAGACAAGTTTCGAGCATGACGCATTTTATAAATGAAATATGTCTCACAAAACTAAATTCATTATATTGTATGAAGTTTAGTTGAACAGTGCTAATAAGTGTATAAGTATATTTTTTTATTGCACTGAATGACTAGACGAGCATGCCGTTCGCCTGATGGTAAGCGATACGACCACTCATAAACTGTAGCAACACCATCCAGCACCTTATGTTACAAAGTACTGTGTGGCATTTCACTGCGCTCGTCATCCTGAGACATAAGATGTTAAGTCTCCTTATGTCCAGCAGGTACACTGGCTACAATGTCCTTCAAACCGAAACACAGCAGTGCTTCCACACTGCTGCTTGGCAGTAGAAATAGACATTGCGGTGGTACCCACCCAGACAGACTCTTACATATGAGAGACCTACCACTAGTAGTATATTATGTTACTTGACTTTAATACCTTATAGTACACATTATTATTTCATCATCATCATTAGCCATGATGAACATATGCCTCCCCTAAACATTTCCAGACGGACCTGACAAAAGCGGCCAGCATCCAGTGTGTTCTTGCGACCTTTATCAATTGGTATAAATAAAGTGTTGATCATAACCACGAATTAAAGATAGAATAACTTTATTACTTGATAAATGTCGCACGAACACGATAGACGAATGCCACTTTTGACAGATCCGCCGGAAAATCTTTTGGCATTTAAAATACAGAAAATATCTTGATTACGAATTTAAGTAACATACTGACTGCCTCGGTAGCGTAGTTGTATTACAGTACGACTACAAAGCTGAGGTCTCGGGTTCGATCCCCGGGTCGGGCAAAGTTATATTGAGTTTTTCTATTCAGTATCAGCTCGGAGTCTGGAATTTGTGCCCGATATGGCGATAGGCTCGCCCCCTATCACATCATGGGACGGAATAATGGCGAAAAGTGGGTGCACTAGTTGCGCCTCTGCCTACCCCTTCGGGAATAACAGGCGTGAGTGTATGTGTATGTGTATATGTGTGTGTGTGTGTGTGTGTGTGTGTGTGTTAAGTAACATAGTGTTATGCTTGACTACCTCGGTGGCGTAGTTGTATTACGGTGCAACTGCAATGCTGAGGTCATGGGTTCGATTCTCGGGTCGGGCAAAGTGGATTTTTCTATTCAGTATCAGACCGGAGTCTGGAATTTGTGCCCGGTATGGAAATAATCTCGCCCCCTAACACATCTTGGGACGGAATAACAGCGAAAAATGGATGCACTAGTTGTGCCTCTGCCTACCCCTTCGGGGATAAAAGCCCTAAGTGAGTATGTGTGTGTAAGTATTTTACTCCGTCTTACAATATAATAAATGTGCATAATAATGTAATGTTTCAGTTTTACGTTTATACAAAAAGGTATTCATAGAAAAAGATTTCAATTCACACAATAATGGATTTTAAAATATCTAATTAATTAGTAAGGCATCAGGGACGAAAATTCAATGCCCATTATTTTTAATGTGTAGACGATTCGTTTAGAAATTTAGTTCCGTGAAATGCTGAATGCTAATTGATAAATAAAATAAACTAATTCGATTTAATGGTATATTAATGCTTGCCATTTCACACTATCGAATCGGTACAGTCGGCTACACAAATGACTAGGAAATTCAAATTTAGAATTGCCTACGTACTTTTAAGCGCTTGCCAATAATTTCATTTTTCACTGATTTAACTTACAAAAAGTTTAATCGATAATAAAACGAACTAAAATTACGTAATGGTTCAGTTTCCAATTTCAGCTATTATGGTAGATGACTGTACTTTCAAATTGAATTTATTTCTTATTGACGAAATTATTCTTTCATTATATTCATTGATGTATTAAAAAACACATCAATGATTATATTATATACGTTAACGTTATCAATGACAGTAAGAATTCCATTGTTTTAAAAATAACCTTGCAAAATACCTATAAATAATGTTTTTTTTACTTTGTCGATTTGTATCAATAATAAACAAGAATGTTAACTCACCTTGTTTATACTTACCCTGTAGAGTCATAGCACACGAAAGAAGAAGTTCTAGTGTTATATCTAGCAATGAACCATATCACGTTTCGATATCGGTTATTATGCCAAACTTCTGAACTAGATATTTTTTTCTTGCATTGAATGACGAGGCGAGCAAGCCGTTCGCCTGATGGTAAGGATACGACCACTCATAAACAGTAGCAACACCATCCAGCGCTTCGAGTTACAAAGTACTTTGAAGCCTTCCACTGCTTTTTTTTTTTGATCCTGATGCGCTCGTCCTCCTGAGACATAAGATGTTAAGTCTCATAATGTCCAGTAGTTACGCTGGCTACAATGTCCTTCAAGCCGAAACACAATAGTGCACAGTGCATGCACACTGCTGCTTGGCGGTAGAAATAGACAAGCAGTGGTATCTACACAGACGGACTCTTACATATGAGAGATCTATCACCAGTAACTAGACAGCTTGCTAGTTGCCTTTACCTGAGTACAAATCCAACAGGCCGGCATAATTATTTCAACTGGCAAGGAATCATCTCTCGTCAACTGACGCTCTATCTGGATCGTTACCACTTATTATCAAGTAAGTGTTTGTTTGCTGTTCCCTTAAAAAACTGGCAAAGTCACAGTCGTAGTACGCCTCAGGAACATGTGTAATAGGTTTTTCTTATATGAAAGTTGCTATCCGAATAAAATAGTATATAACAATAATACCAGCCCTGTATTATATACTGCTCACTGCTGGACACGGGCCTCCTCTACTGAGAGGGTTTTAGGCCATAAGTCTACCAAGCTGGCCTAGTATAGTGCGGATTGGCAGACTTCACATACCCGAATTCCCAGATATATAGGTTTCCTCACGATGTTTTCCTTCACCGTTAAAGCCAACGATAATTGATAAACAAAACACACATAGCTTCGAAAAGTCAAAAATGTGTACCTCGGGTTTCGAACCTCCGGACATTATCTCGGCAGACCGTTCTATTCCCAACTAGAATATCGTCCACTGCTATCCGAAATACATATTTAGGCACAGGCCCATAATCTCAATACAATTTTTATAACTCTACCATACATTAGCTCGTTTTAATTAGTAATATTCACCTAAGACGCTTAGTTAGGTCGACATCTAGTTTTTGGGTGTAAAACAATAAAAGTTTTTGAACTACTTCCGACTGATTTATCCTTTGAGTTTGCTAGATAATCAAAGGTTTTTCATAATAAATGTGAAAGAGATGTGATACTAGAGATGTTGGGATGTATCTCAAACAATCAACAATGACTTACACAGAATGCTTTGGTGATACAGTTGTATTGCGTGAGCGTGACACCGCTCTGACTTACACAGACTACCTTAGTAGCACAGTTGTATTACATGAGCGTGACGCCGCTTTGAGGTCCCGGAGACAAAGTGATATAGGGATTTTAAGTTCAGTATCAGAAATAAACTTGGTATCCCTTAGATTAATACATAGGCCGGTCATCCCAGAATAACCTACGGTGAAATTTTATTCGAAGACTGTCAAACTAACTGCGATCATCTCCTAGTATTTTATATTTAAACACGTGCTTCAGACGTAATAGTTTGCAATATACTTAAGTCTATCCGGATGTGATAAACGTTATCTCGTGAGTCGTGACTTAGATCTCGTTATCAACATTGAGGAGCATAGTAACTACTCGATAATTAACACGTCTCTACATCGCTTACAATTTGTATGGATCGTAAGTGCGTTCTAATTTTCGTAGTCATATAATTTTCAACTTAAATAAATGATTTTTCTTTCTTTCTTAACTTAGTGTAGGTACGTGTATGTTTAGACAAATAAATATAAACTTTCTGGAACTCTATATCTCTATATAGACTTCCGAAACAAATTATAGGTATTGCACTGTACTCGTGCAGGAAAAAAGTGTACTATTATTGGACATATGTAATTAGTTATCTAAAAGAGGTGTTCCTTTAATGAACAACTCATTGAAAATACTTCAGGTTGAAACTTTAAAATATTAGAAAGCAAACGAGCGATGGATTTCCTGATAGAAACTTATTACTTCGACCATTACATGCAAATGTGTTTCACAAAATGAAGCAAAAACGTACATTAAAAATAAGTACGTTGTTTGACCTTTAAGGTATAAAAGGTAGCGATTGAGGAAACTTTGAGGGCGATGAATGTTGAAACAGTAACTAAGCTGTTATTTTCTCATATATCTCTGGGACAGCACCGATGATTAGATTCGGCCCATTCAAACTGTTACCAAAATCTCTACCAAAAAAAAATCTAGAATATACCGACGTAGCTATTTTCATTGAGATGTGAGAACAGCTTTTAAAATATAATTTGTGTCTAAACAAATTCTGGCATTTACATCAGGCGGAAATGCGATAAAAAACCAACAATTTCAGTTTGCATTTTATACATTCCAGATTAATTACTATTAATCAAAAGAGGATCATTATATTTATTATCTGGATATACCTAATCTCTGATGTTTATTAAATCTGAATACGAACGTAGTTGAAATAGATCTATTATAATTAAACATTATTTTTACGTTTATCCTACTTATATTATAAAGGCGAAAGTTTGTAAGAATATATGGATGTTTGGATGTATGGATGTTTGTTCCTCTTTCACGCAAAAACTACTAAACGGATTTTGATGAAATTTGGCACACGGATAGATTATGTCCTGGATTAACACATAGAATTTATCCTGGGAAAACATAAAGCGGGACTTTTATCCCGGAAAAACTTTTTGACGCGGGCTGAGCCGCGGGCAAAAGCTAGTTGACAATAGTTCTTCAGATGTATTTAAATAACAAATTGAGGTGCGTACATTTTACATGTATGTATGTATGTATGTATATATGCCAGTTAATGTTTAATATAACGGGTAAAAGCAAACAAAACCTAATTTAAAAGGTAAGAAAACCTATAACTACAATTTTAACGATTTAACAAGTTTTTTAAGATTTCTCATTGTAAACAGCATAATACGCGCAGACATAATGATTACAACCAGTCTACGAGTATTTTTTCGTCATCGCCCTAAATTGATTTTACCAATATTATATTATAGAACAGATGCCGCAGTCCCATGATAGATCATCTGTATTTTTTGTCGAAAAATAAAAATATCGCGTAGTCATACATAATTATACCTATAACAAAATTTCTTGCTCACACATACATACGCCCTTCATCCCGAAGGGGTAGGTAGAGGCGCAACTAGTGCACCCACTTTTCGCCGTTATTCCGTTCCATGATGTGATAGGGGGAGAGCCTATTACCATATCGGGCACAAATTCCAGATCCCGAGCTGATACTGAATAGAAAAACTCAATATCACTTTACCCGACCCGGGAATCGGACCCGAGACCTCAGCATTGTAGTCGTACCATAATAAAACTACGCCACCGAGGCAGGTAAAGATAAAATTACTACATTTATGTTTTAATTATACACGGGTCTCCATTGTTGAACAAAATATCTTTGTTTTGTAAATGTCAAAGCTACTTATATTTTATTGATACTTACTACCTGAATAAATGTGGTCTGAAAACTTCTTCAATTCTCATTTCTACAAAAGTCTATTGTCGTGGCGTCTAGGCAATCTTAAATAATTATATTTTATATTACTTTCAAGTTTGTATTTTTAGTTCCAGTAGGTCAGACATTAGAATAGCGTTTCAAAAGTCTATCCCTAATTAAAAACTTAGTCCATTAATAATAATTGCTATACTTTATTCATAAAAATTAATGGAATTGATAAAGACGCGTCTCTACCGAAGAGGGTTTGAACTACAAATATTTTTCATAGCATTTGTGTGCTACGAATTTTCGTAGCGGGCTATGCGTTCTCGATAACAAGGTTCGTATACCGCGGAATGCACCTAATCTCGTCTAGTTATGTCCTTAAACTTGTCAAGTGTATCAGCACGGTAGAGTGGGCAAGTGCAAGCCAGTCCCCGTGACCTACATCCGCCGACCCTCGCTCGGGAAGCTGCTAATTTCCACCATCGCGGGCCGTAGTCTACGTCACGGCGGGGGCAGGGAGGCACCTCGTCGGCTCGCCGGCTGCCGCTGCGATCAGTCCACCGCCCCACTCCGACTTGAAAGCACGCGCCACTCGCGAGCCGACAACGCGGACGATCGCGAACAACACAACCCAACACTCGCCGCCTGATTAAACTATTTAAAAAGTGTTGCACCAATATTTTATAAGTGCAAAAACGGTGAAATTATATTTTTTAATTGTAAACTGTGATATCGAGTCGGGCGGGCGGAGGCTCGGGTGGGGCGCGTTCCGCTGACACAGTGGCTCAGTCAGCCGCCGGTCGCCGAGTGGCAAGCACCATCGATTTTCTCCATACGACTTACGAGGTACGTAACTGTCACGTGCTCGTATTTTCACTGCGGCTATTTCCACGCGCCGGTGTATTTTCAGTCGATCTGCTTAACGTTCAAGGCCGCGCTTGTTTTGCGTTAGCGTTTACGTTACTATACGGTTTACGTTTATGTTTTCATCGATTGTTGTTTAGATCGTATGCGACGCATTATTGTGTTGTCTGTCACGTGTCGTCCGTTCAAGAGGAGAACTAATCGTTTTCACGGCTCCGCGATCTTTGTCGCGTGTTCAGAATGGGTAATGCGATAACGTTGTTAAAGCCAAGGTTGACGTTAACTTTTTCCTGGTGTAATGTCACATTAGCGAATACAAACTGATTGTGTATGAGTGTATTTGAGTGCGGTTAAATTGTTTATGAAGGTGACTTTACTGTCTGGTGCATCAGTAAGAGGTGGGGAGTAAATTTGGCCAGGTGCATGTCGGCATCGGTGATCATGACCTACAGTGCGGTACTACATCAAACGCGTGTGATACGCGATCTGGCAATCTTTCAGACATACAGATTCATTCAGCGATCTACGCATGTTTGCGTTCATTGCAACATTAAGTGGAGCATTGGCTATTTGCAGTCTTCAGATAGTTCGAGCACTCAATGCCTCTTGATCTTGGTTAGTTTACGAAGAATTAAGTCGCAATAAAATAAACTTTAAATTACGATTTTAACACAAAAAATCAATTGAGACAGATTTGTAATGAAAAATTAGACAATATTTATATTTAATCAACATTTAAAAATGAATCGCAATTCTTTAAAAGATAGTCCTTCATCCTATTCTCCAATCAAAAAACCTATAATCTCATACAATGTCGCAACAAAATAAAGCGATTTAAACAAATAGCTAACACTAAATCTTGCACTATCGATTTGGCCAACTGAAACTGTTATTGGATTCTTATCGGGTTTATTTCGCGATTGCCTCAGAACGTGATCGAATGGTTCGTCACAAACCTGCTCATATAGAGTTTTGTACGTATTTCGTCTATTCTATTAATTACGAATGAATAGAATCTACGTACGTAAATATGTTTTGATAAAAATAGAGAACTTAAACTTCAGAGTAAACGTTATCGCTGTAATGAGAATTATTAAGTCAAGTAAAACAGAGAAAGTTATTAAAATGTATAAACGACTGAGGATTAAATTCAAATGATTCTAGAATTCGTAACGTTCCTTTTTCAAAATTAACATTTGATTCCACAGTTCAATCTTCACTCTCTTCTGATTTTGTTAAAAATAATTCTCAATACTTTATTTCTATGAAAACCATAGTAAACAACAAAAGATTAAAATATTGCTGTGTAATAAATTATCATTACATATTTATATTTCTTAATTGCTCCTTAATATTACTATCATACTCTGCGTTATGCTTTATTACGAGTTATATACATAACTGTATATTAATGTTAGGCTTACTATATAAATATGTGAATTGCCTTTGCATTATTATTATAGTCTAAAGCTGCCTCAGGCGTTTATCTCTACTACATAATCTCGAGAGCAACATACATTTTCATAAAAGCTTCTTGTAACACAGCAAAACTCGTTTCCATGCGTAATTGGGCCTTTCATGACTTTTTGTATACCTACTCAACACACATTATGTACCGGGCCCAATATTATAGGGGCGTCGAAATCATTCATGTGATAACTTTCTACATAGTGAATATATTCCCAAACTAATATAGGATTGTCACAACCGTCAATACTACGAACGTATTATTGATCCGCGGGCATTATTTGAAATAGTTCTGTTACCAATCGCATGGTTTTGTTTCATAACACGCATGTTATTGGCCCAAACATTTATTAACAAAGGGTTGCTTGGTAACGTGTTTTGGACATTTTCCAATGTTGCATAATCTTGGCGAGATTTTGGCGTGCGGTAAAAAATATTTCGAGTAGCTTCAATAAGTAACTTGATTGATTCGTCAAGCCCCGCTACGGACGGCGGCGTCCATATATAGAGTTTCCCCATACATCTATATATATAAGCGGCGTTTGACGGTTTAAATAGCATACGAACAAAAAATATTATAGATAATATGATTTCCAATAAGTTTTTCATAATTGACCAAATCGCGTGGACCTAAAGTAATTATTGCTAGTAAGGCGATAGTCCCAGGGGCGCCTTTATTTCTAACTCGGTTAGTTATCCTCTACAACGCCCAAGAGTTATACTAGTTCACCTTATATTAGCTATTGAGCAACACGGCCGATCTACAAACTACACTTAATGAGGCTGTCAACGACACTCGTTATTTACGCTTTTATTTATTTACAAAAAAAAATATCTTAAAATCTTACATTGATTTTGTGTTTACCAAAATATTTACCCGATACAAGCTCAATTAATTAAATAAAATTCATAGACTGGCTACCTACTGCCATCATTTAGCACTTCACACAGACCCTACTATGATTTAATTTTCTTTCTCTTTTTTTGCAAAACAACTGTATAAATTACATAAATAAAAATTTTATGCATTATACTGCTTACCTATGAAATTCAACGTCTCGTTTCGGTATAAAACACGTCATTAAACATTTAAAAAGCACAACACCGTCGCGTGACTAATTAATATGAAAACTTTATTACATTTTCACTCGTCGAAAATTCTGGATGCATAAATACTTGTACAATACTTACACCAGTCGGTGCAAAATAATTATTGACTGTTTCACACGCGAGATTCCCAAATCGAGGAAATGTTAGTGTTATGCTAGCACGTCTGTGTTTAACTTCTTATTTCAACGACTCTATTAACTGACATATTATGCTGAGTGTAGACTTACTGCCACACTCAGATCACTGATTTTTAATGATCAGCCAATATTTTTTTAATTATATCTCCAAAAATCAGTGTATATATTTGTTAAAAGTCCTCTACTTCATTAAAATTAACTGTCGTCTCTGCGTGGCGGTTACATTTTGTTGTATTCATAACGTAAGCTCTCAGCTTCAACCCCAAAGGACTAATCAGAAAGGCAATAAAAAAAATCGCCATGCTTATATCAGTCTCATGTTATAGAATGATAGCCTATCGCTATTAGACGTGAGTTGCAGTCCTGGATAACTCATTATTTTTGTAAGTTTAATTATATTTTTTACTTTCTCTCTCTCTCTCTGGGATTTAAACATATTGCCTCGTCTCTATATAAAAAAAATTAAAATAATTTTAATTAAATTCATATTATAGCTTCTAGTAAAATATTTTTGAAGGCTTCGTAATCTTTAAATAACATTTTAAACTTGATGAAAAGTGCTTATTTCCACTTCCTACCTTGAAAATACGATTTATGTAATCCTAATAAGGTAGTCTAAGTTATTATTAGGTACTGTAGATTCAATAATATTACTACGAAAGTTATTTTTATTACCTTGTCCGTACAAGAGTAACGTAAAGTAGAGACTCATATTAATTTAAATACATCCAGACATACTAAATTCTCAGGCTACCCTAGAATACAGTTTTATGATATAAATCACAAGAAACTATAAGCCTTAACACATCTTATACACAAAATAATTAGGACGGGAATCGAACCAATGGCATCTACCATACACTAAAAAGTACTAACCTACTGAACCCTAAATAACTAAGCCTCTAGAATCGCTTCGCTATCATCACTTCTATGACTCAATTTGAGTAAACCGTCTCCGTGAACTTAAATGGAAGTTACGACTTACAACACTGAAGTGCTTACCTTAATGTTGTTTTAGATCGCTTTTACAACAACCCCGGGGTGAATTGAGCAAACGATTATGGCCTCTGTTAAGGAATAAAGCTTGAAGTAATTTTCTATATTTGAGGCAGTGTCAGTTCGTATGTATATAAAGAAAGTTTTCATAAATATACCAAAGTTACATAATACAGAACCTTTTCTAGAATAATCAATGTTGTTTGTGTTTTAGCCTCAGAAAATACCTTTGAACTTTGAATCCTAGATTAAAATAGTTTAAACTTAAACTTGCATATTAATGAATCTTTTTTCAACGGAAATTGAACGCAGTTTTACAGCGCTCGAAGTAAATACAAGTATGAAATATTTATTCTAAGCTAACATTGGAAGGTTATCGCTAAATGCAAAAAGGCTGTCACTAATCGCAGATAAGATAACACTAACAACTTTATTGGCAATTCCAAAAAATCATATCAAACATAGGTACTCAATACAACGTAAAATTAGTACGCGCCAATAAGTTTAGAAAAATACGAATTCGTTTATAATTAAGAAGCTCTACATTAATATGCGCCTTTCTTCATAATTTAAACAAAGATGAGGCCAAAAGGCAAACGCACATTTACTAATAAATTGGATCCGTGTTATTAAATAAACGACGTGTGGGTGTGTGCGAGTGCGTGCGCGTGTGTGCGCGCGCGTGTGTGTGTGTGTGTGTATGTGTGTGTATAAATGCCAAGGTAACGCAGACGTCACGACGCCCGGGCACATCACGGCGACTCCGCCAAAACATCGATACTATCTGTAGCTGAACATTATAAAACAATTATGTATACGTAATACGTATATAGATAATTTACCGTGAAATAACTTGTTTCGAATATCGCTATGGGTTTGTTTATGTATAATGGACATAACATACATACGGTGGAGGGTAGGTTAGTTTTTGCATTTAATAAATTAGTCAGCCGCTAACTCCCGCGTTTCATTGACGTCATTTTGAGCTATATTCTGTATCTAATTACATTTCTGAATTGTTAGTAACTTTTGGAAGAGGTCCACTTAAACTCTAGTAAAGAAGCATACAATTTTATTACGTACAGTATTTTCAATGTGTTTAAGTTGAAACGTTCACGTCAATTAGCTAAACAATGCCAACAGTATGCGATTACTATAATAAAGAAAATGAGGCTATTGTAATCATCATCGTCGGTCATATGACGTCCACTGCTGAACATAGGCCTCCCCTAAAGATTTCCAGACGGACCTGTCAAAAGCAGCCTGCAACCAACGTGTCCCTGCCTGCGATTGTATTTAATTTGAAAACGGCGGAGTCTTACAGTTACTTCAAATATTTGCAACAGTTTTCTGCGAGTATGACTGCCTCGGTGGCGTAGTTGTATTACAGTACGACTGCAAAGCTGAGGTCTCGGGTTCGATCCCCGGGTCGGGCAAAGTGATATTGAGTTTTTCTATTCAGTATCAGCTCGGAGTCTGGAATTTGTGCCCGATATGTCGATAGGCTCGCCCCCTATCACATTATGGGAAGGAATAATGGCGAAAAGTGGGTGCACTAGTTGCGCCTCTGCCTACCCCTTCGGGGATAACAGGCGTGAGTGTATATGTATATGTATGAACAATCTTTTGTGTTTGATAACTGGAGCTGTGAATGTGCACCGAAATCTACATAATGATGTCGTTAGGACCGGCAGAGAGAAAAATATCTCGCCCCAAACCCGGGTGGACCACCGACATTACACTTCGTTGATCATCTAGATATATTCTTCCATAAAAGGGGACATATATTCTTAAAAGATACCGTCTGATTACCAGCTAAAGTATAGGACAAATTCTTCTTAAAATGCACAATAATTGTTTTCACGAACAGGGAATCAAACACGTACTGAGCACTCCCATGCTGTTATTAACATAATCGATACTTTCGCCTCTTAGGACATTTAATACGATTCCTATCGATCGCACTTTACCAGGCGCGTTCAATTTTAATATTCAACACTTACGGCTGATACGATTGAAAATTGAGCTTAAAGTCTGCGGTTAATGTCTGTGTAAAATAAAATTCAACATCAAAGGAATAACTTTAACGTAACTGTTTTGATAATAAATCATTTTTATAGTCTCTGCTATACTTAAATAACCTTGAATGGACAGATTAACCCGGCGATGACACTCAATTTTCTATGACAGTTTGGCACGGTGCTGGCCTTATTTATACCACCTTCACTCTTACCTTGCTTTGTCACGCAATCACGTTAAGGCTTTTTCCTTGTCCATTATATTTTCCTATAAAAAACTATGGCTCAACCTACGAAGCGCCTATACTGGTAAATTACTATAATTGACCTATTACGTCAAATTCTACTTGAAATGGTAACCTTTAAGGGAAATTACTAAATAAGTAACATCGGTATTTTCGGTGATGGTCAAACGAATTGTTTTTTGATTATTACGAAATATTACGTGACCATAATACCATTGTTGGGGTTGAAAAATACACGTTCTACGATAAACACGCAATAGGACTATTTGCTCAATGAAATTATGTATAGGTATTTTATTGGGCCGACATTAGCGGTGCGGGGATTTCGGCGCCGAAGCTAACTTGAAATTGGTGATAGAATTAATGAACTGTGAAGGGTTAAACAAATGACGTTAGATTTTTCAACTCAATGCGTTGTTGACGTATTGATGTGCCCTTATTTTTTATTAGGGTCATACAGGCGCGTTCTTTATCTAAGTATTCAGTTTAGTAATCGTTAATTTAGACGTACAATAAAACTTGTCATACAATACATACAATGTCCGGTGGTTCAAACCCCAAGGCACATACCTCTGACTTTTCGAAGTAACGTGTGTATTGTTTATCGATTATCGTTCGCTTTAACGGTAAAGGAAAACATCGTAAGGAAACCTATATATACCCGAGAATTCTCTATAAGAATTTCGAGGGTATGTGAAGTCTGCCAACCCGCACTAGGCCAGCGTGGTGGACTAAGATCTAAACGCTCTCAGTTGTAGAGGAGGATCGTGCTCAGCAGTGGGCAGAATACAGGGCTGATTGCATTGCATTGCAATAAAACTTGTAATAGCCGCGGCATTGCCCGCATTTTATAGAGCTTCTGTGTGTTAAAAACGTGACTTTAGATGCAAACTTAATAAGGAGTGTTTTGTGTCATATTTTCGTGAATAAATTAACTGGCTTAATTTTTTGCCGGTTCTACCTGCACAAGTGTCGCTAATGAGTGAATGCAGGGTCAGTACGCGTGTAAAAATTGAAGTAACTGATTTTTGACCACACAAATCTAGTTTTTTTTTTCAGTTTGCTAGAACTCGTATCCGTCATTACGTCATATTGGTAATGGTACACTTTATACCATGAATTATCGTTTACTCAAAAAACAATATTACCCCAACAGAGAAGCGAACCCAATACCCATTATTCTCTTCAATTCGTTGCAAACAACGTAAACAATTGAAGCCGCACGTAAGCCGCACAAACAAGTTTGCGTAAAACGTACGTGTGACGTAAATCGACCAATGTGTTTTCATGACAATTATGTTTAACTTTAACATTAACAGTCAGAGTAACTGAACAGAATAAACTCGATATTATAACCAAGGACAGCAGAAGTCTACGTAAACAAGGAATTTCAATTATGAGGGATCATTTAAATGTTTTGTTACTAAGGGAATATATTCTAAAACATATTGAATATTTAAAACGCTCAGTTTCATCATCAGTTTACTACTAAGAAATAATACCTACCCTGTGACTCCTGTAAGGAAATTGTGAATTACTTAAGGAACTTCTAAAACGGTCAGTTTGAACTTTTATGGTAATGTTTCTCGGCAACACCTGTCACTATCTGCGTGTCATGTAAACGTATTTCAAAAAAATACCATATAGCGCGTTTCGAAATACAAAAAAAATCTGATGTCTAATCTCAACTACAACATTCAAAACTGAATAATTCATGTCGTAAAAACACATAAAACGTATAAACCTTTCGAAATGGGCACAGTTCGATCCAAGCAATAGGCAATCGGCATATCTTCACCGGTTTATAGTAAAAAACCTTTTATATTTCAAGATTTTCGCCTCAAAAGGTTTCCAACTGAATCGTAAATCAACACCACAATTCGACAAAGCATTTGCTTACATTTCAAATAACGTGAGTTACCTGTAAAGTGTATTTTATGTACCCATTTGCATGGCAGTGTGTGAAATGGGTATTTAAGAGGCTTTATCGTAAATCCTTGCTCCGATCTCGTGATCCATATCATTTTTATGGAGGATAATTTAAGGACTTTTTTTAACGAAAGGCACGTGAATCTAAAATAGGAGTATAAAATTGGGGTGATGATATTATGAAAGTTACTTATCAACTTGAATGCAAAAATACAGTAAATAGTAGAGATACTTATTAAGTTCTATGCTGAAGTATAGTTAGATATACCTACATAGCAACTCAAACTCTGCACAACAAGAGAAATAAAAGCAATGAGTTTGGTTCATTTTAAATACTTCTAAGGTTTCAAAGACCCTTAAAGTTTATTAACCGCTGACCAAAGTTTAAGATTTTCGCAATTAGACTAATATCATAAACGCGAAAGTTTTTAAGAATGTATGGATGTATGTTTATTACTCTGTCACGCAAAAACTACTGAACGGATTCCGATGAAATTTCCCATACGGATAGATCATGTCTTGGATATAGGCTACTTTTTATCTCGGGAAAATGTGAAGCGGGATTTTTATCCCGGAAAAACTTTTTAACACGGACGGAGGCGCGGGCAAAATTTAGTACATTATAAAGAATCCAAAAGTCCTCACACAGCGTAAATACAAAGCGAAAATTTCAAAATACCTCCCCCATAATGCACGCAAGCGGTATTAGTACGTTGATATGAACGTCAAACAAAGGCATTTCGCTCCAGCAGGCTTAGACGTTTGTAATAAAATTTACATAATTTACACTGTTACTGGCATACGCAGCTTCATTAAACTTGCTCTGTAGGCATGCGTTATCTTTAATACCCTTATTTTATGGGTTTTATCCAGAAAGGCGGGACGAGCATCCTTTATAACTTGTTTTGGTCTGTAGTTATGTAGAATTTGATCGAATCCTACATCTCATTATTGTGTTATTTCTTAAATGATCTCATTGACCATTCAAATCTTCACTTCTCGTATCGATCTTTCATGTTTGCTTTTCTTTTCCGCTCATTCAATCAGAAATCTAATTTACTTAAACTGAAAGCGTAAGTCCGATCGTATTTCTCTTAACGTCAAACCAGTGAAAATGATCTTAATGATTAATGATTTACGGTTATAATACATAATTAAACTACGTCGTTATAAAACACTCATGATGTAGATTTTTTTTCTGAAATGCAGAGACAAGTAAAATATGATAAAACCGTTTCAATTAAATAGAAAATACTAAAATCGAAACACGTTCAATTTAAAATGAATCTACACACACACACACACACACACTCTCGCGCCTTTTATCCCCGAAGGGTTAGACAGAGGCACAACTACTGCACCCACTTTTCGCCGTGCGTATTCCGTCCCATGATATGATAGAGGGCGAGCCTATCGCCATATCGGGCATGAATTCCAGACTCCGGGCTGATACTGATTAGAAAAACCCAATATCATTGTGCCCAACCCAGGGATCAAAACCGAGACCTCAGCTTTGCAGTCGTACCGTAATACAACTACGCCACCGAGGCAGTCACTACCCCACCGAGGCTAAAACTATAAAATGACGGTAATCAACATAAACATTAGCATAAAATCGATTGGTGATAAACATTCTAGTAAAGGTGATCTAGATCATATATTAAAATTGAGTAACGTTTAACGCGCACGTTTTTGCTTACAAACAATAAATTAATCTGGCGTGACAGAGAAATTTGCATGTAGTGAAATAGACTGACCTTCTATTAATAGGCATCTTTGTGGAGAACACGAATTGTGCATCACGTAATGTCTTTATCTCACGCCTCCTTGGAGCAAATAGAAGATATAGATTGTCCACATTTAGGTTATCTTAGCTGAAATCAGCTGACAAAACATGCCCTAGTTCTAGGAATTTTGGGAACATTTTGTTATTTTTTTTTGGTTCAGTAGCGTGAATATTACGTTGACTGCAGCATTCACGTGACTGTTTTAAATTTAATGAGCTCAAAGTACTGTTAGAAGTGTAAAAAGCAATACGTCAATTTCATATTGAGTCAGCGAAATGGACTCTGTCCAAGGCTCCATTCATAATAATACGCACGCAGGTGTTGAGACCATGAACTCTTTTGTATATGACTTACTAGGTATCGCACCCGGCTTCACCCGCGTGAAAAACCTTTCCCGCTTCTAAAGTCCCTAAAACTCAGCATGTCGTCAGTGTCATCTACTTAAAGAACCTGATTAAAAACATCCATTGATTCCCATTGGAGCAATGTACCGGGATTAAAATCACCCTATATAATTAAATTAATCTGGGACATGACCTGCCCGTGTGCCAAATTTGATTCAAATCCGGTTAGTTGTTTCTGCGTTTAGTTCCATCAAACATACAAACATTATCACAAATCGTATTTATAATATTAGAAAGATGTTCCTCAGATCCCTGCCAATATTCTCAATATGTATTTCACTAAAAGTAATCAGTTAAAACTTGTAGTTTCTTGTTGATACTTAGGTAATAAAATTCATGTGACATTTTTCTAAATATTTATGAAGATTCCACTACCGTTCTATACTTATCAAGATCGTAATATGCATTTTATTTAAATCCACTCATTGGATTGCTCCAATCTTTTTGATACTTTTCTCCTTCGTTTTATCAAACCACTGCATTTAATGTTACGCTTGGAGATTACTTTTGAAACTGATTCTGCGGTTCATCGCTTGATATTTTAGTTTGCAGTTTCTACTATACTGAACAGCTTTTGTCTCTTGCTAAAGCCATTTTAGTAGATTCCTGACATAATCAGACAAAACTTAATTAGCCCTTTGGATTCTTTGGTAAATTTTATTTTCATTCGTAAAACTGTTTCAATATAAAAATTATTAGAATAATCCATCATTTTTGTTACTAAACCAGAAGCCGAAAGTAAAGGCACCGCAATTAGGCCATCGTCCATGTTTTATGCCAAAAATACAAACCACGTCTACTATATGTCTCTGTTTTCGCTGGCATTCATTCAAAATTACAAACAACATTTAGGTAAAATGCGGGCTTCCGCCAATAGTTTATGCAAAATCTAAATTTTAAAACTCATAAATATACCTTCTAGATACAAGATATGACAGCAAAATCAAAAACATGACTGATTATCATCAGATTTATATCAATTCTTGGTGAATGATTATGAATAATAATGACGATGATTATTATCAATGTAATAATTTAGGTAAAACATCTAATGATAGCAATATAACATGTAAATTGAAATGGCGCTAATGTCCTACAGCAAATTGTGGTTAAACCGGCATCAAATTTACCATTTTAAAGGACTTATCCTATAGCAGGACTCCGTCTTCACTTTCTTATATCACGAGTTTTTTTAAAACCCAGATAAAAGATTGTAATTATCCCTACGCTGGTTTTACTGGAGTTAAAATTTAACCTCTTTATTCGATTTGACCCTAACGCAGTACTAAACTAATATGCATATTCATCTTTATGTTAAGTTTAAGTTAGAAATTTCCGCTTTTAAGCCGTTTATTGGTCACGCGAACTACATAAAGCACGTGTTACGTGTTGTACAGCAATTTAAATTGTTTCGTTTGTCCTAGGCTCGCTATTTTCGTAAACATTGACGTCAATGCTCAATCAAAGAGTCTATTTTCCAGATCATTTGGTGTTAAAAGCCGATTGCTAACGACTATTGAGACAGATGGTCTCGCACGAACACCGGCCAACTGTGACGTTTGCAATAGTGCGCTGTTTAAGCAAAATTTGTAGCGGAAACTTTCTACTGTTGCTATGTCTATATACCCAAGAGCTACATTTTATATTTGTATTTACATACTGCAGAATAAAGGCGTTTATTGAGCTGCATTTATATAAATTTTAGTTAAACTTAAGATCATTTTGCGCTTATCCATATTCTTTGTCTATATCAAGTATGATGTAACCATCATAGCTGGTATAGATAAAAGACACACGGTAAAATGTAAAATATATATTGTATTGTGTAAATATGCACACGTTACGTAATGGCTAATTTAAATCGTAACACTGAACAGATAAGATTTATTTTATGTTTACCAACACCTCTGTACACGTACCATTTCACCTTTACGAGCCGGTATATTGTACTAGCATTTTGCATGGGTTATTGTGAACAATCACAGTCCATAAATTTATTCATTTACTACTTACTCATGTAACCTCAGAGTATACCTACTCTGAAGAGCGAGTGCTTTAACAAAATGCTATTATTTCTATAGTAAAATCTCATTTATTGAATCGCCTAGCACTTATGATTTGGGACGTTTATCACAGTCCATAGGCGCGTCAACTGTCAAGTAAATCCTACTAATATTATAAACGCGAAAGTTTGTAAGAATGTCTGGATGTATGGATGTTTGTTCCTCTTTCACGCAATAACTACTAATCGGATTTCGATGAAATTTGGCACACGGGTAGATCATATCCTGGATTAACACATAGGCTACTTTTTATCCTGGGAAAATATAAAGCGGGACTTTTATCCCTGAAAAACTTATTCACGCGTGCGGAGCCGTAGGCAAAAGCTAGTATTGCTATAAACAAACAGCTGAGGTAATTTTTGAAATTCAAATTAAATTAAATTTGTATTTAGAAAGTTTTTTTATTTATTTAGTTCGCTTTGACGACAACTGAGTGGCTCATTACCAGCTTTATTAAGTAAAATGCGAATTACTTGAAATAATCGAGATGCTTTTAAGTAGAAAAGATTTTATAGCACGAGGTCTGATATAAAGGAAGGATAATCTTCATAAAGCGTGATGGAGTCGTAATTTCGAGGTTGCCTAGTGAGTTGACCTTGTCTGGGAGCAAGGAACTCGTTAACTCCTAGAAAAGCTGGCCAGCGCCGGTTGCAGCGGCACGAAGCCAGCTGCCATGAGGATATTGAATGATGAGCTCGCGACCGGCCTTAATGCATCCGCTACATCAATTCGCTCTGTTTGCATACCTACGCGTTGCTGATTTTTGTGCCTTTTTTTAGTCGACTTCTGTAGGATCCTTTGGATTCAAGTTAAATATTTTTGTGAGTTCCTATAGTGCACAATATGTTGGTCCAATAATAATTATGAGTAAAGATGAGTATAACATGTGCATAAAACATTTAAAAGGTTTTAGCTCTGAAAATAATGAAATATGCTGGTCAGAAATCAGTTAAATCAATTTTATATGAGGCATTTAAAACTCTGAATTAAAATATTACAAACTAGCTTTTGCCCGCGGCTCCGCCCGCTTTAAAAAGTCTTTCCGGGATAAAAGTCCCGCTTTATATTTTCCCGGGATAAAAAGTAGCCTATGTGTTAATCCAGGACATGATCTACCCGTGTGTCAAATTTCATCGAAATCCGTTTAGTAGTTTTTGCGTGAAAGAGGAACAAACATCCTTACATCCAAACATCCATACATTCTTACAAACTTTCGCCTTTATAATATTAGTAGGATAAAAATAAAGAAGGTTGAGAATATTTGTATTGGCACTGTATCTCGTCCTATAAAACTGATTCTTGAAATGTGTAACAGAACAAACATTTTTACAGCCACTATCTATCGAGATCCTGCCGTTTGTCTGGCCAAAAGTAGATCACGGCGAAAAGTGGCTGATATGTCTACGTATTTATTCATTCAATCTTATCTTACTGTCGTGTTTCTCCACTACACCTTAAGGAAAAAGTCTTTGGTGGCAAAAGCCATTCTATTTTTAAATCAAAGAAGATTTTTGAATTTAGAATATTTTAAAATCATATTAGAATTCGAAATACAAAAATATATCTCGAAGGCTTCAAAAACTGTAAAGTCAGGTATGAATAGCCGTTGAATCAACAAATCACATTTTAATAAAAGATGATAGACTTAATTATCTCGTTCATCGCTTTATGAAAGGATCATATAATTTTATACTAGCGACCCTTGTGCCGACTCGAAACCGTCCCTAACATTAATTAATGAAATGGCAGTTTTAATAAATTAATCAAAAGTACTCCCAACCACAAAGGCACTATTGACTTGCAAATGAATAGAAATGTGGACATGTTACTTTGGATTTACGAGTTCTGTGTCACGATTGTGAATTAAATTAACACACGTTATGTGTTCTTACATCGTGTGTCGTGTATGTTATAATTGAACTAACTTTGTGAGTTTATTCCGATGAAGGTTATTGGTAAGTGCCTGGTAACAAGTAGGTGGGATATTGATCCTTGTTTGTATAGGAATTAAGGAGTATGTCTTGAATATTAATTCGACTTCTGTATAAAAGGTGTTTGCTATTTCGTATCCACCTTTATAGACAACCGTACACATTCGCTGCTTTGCATGAATAACCTCACAATCCAAATTTTTTGAATTTCCCTTTTTTAACACCATACAATCCATAATAGTGTATATTTTGTGTTAAATAAAACTCACAGTCATATCGGCAAAAACGGCGCAGTGGCATGACATAATGTCTTTACATCATTGGTATATTACTAATGAATTATGGTATTAAAAGCCGAGAACATAATCAGGATTTCAGCAAAACCCTTTTGAGTAATACATTCTTTGATTATACATCTTCAATATGTACAAAGTTACAACAAAACACATGTTTTTTAATTTGAAATGGCCGTTGTGTAAAATTTGCTTTCTTGGGATTGTAAGGTTATTCATGCAAAGCAGCAATCATGGTGTTATAACCCGTCATGAGTTACTGTATTTTTTTTTCGTATTATTTTCTGTTACATCCTACTAATATGATAAAGGCGAAAGTTTGTATGGATGTTTGTTCCTCTTTCACGCAAAACTAGTGAACGGATTTCGATGAAATTTAGCACACGGGTAGATCATGTCATGAATTAACACATAGGCTATATATCCCGGGAAAATATAAACCAGGACTTTTATCCCGGAAAAACTTTTTAAATCGGGCGGAGCCGCGGGCAAAAGCTAGTATAAAATAATTTACTAAAACAACCATAGGAAACTACCCTATTGTGTCGACTCGCGAGGATTAATCTCTCGCCATACCCCCACTCAACCTACCATCAGGTTGATGATGACGTACCTTTATAAAAAAATATTTCTAGAAACAGATACGCGCGATGAACAAATGATTTAACTTGTCGTATATTTTCTAGGTCGTGGTGTTGTGGAATTAAATTATTTATACAATTTGAAGATACGACATTCTATTTTTATATGAAACTCCGGCCAAAATAATTATAAACAGTGAAAGCTCTAGTTTTCCTAATAACAAGCATGGTGAATCCACATTTACTTATTCAGTTGATCTAGCAATATTTTGCCACTTTTATCTTTCTGTTCCTTGCAGTGTACTCGCATTTAGATTACTTTATTCTCTGGCGTTGTTTTCTCAAACAGTTTTAGACACCATATCAAACAGTTTTAGGTACTATATGTACCCAACCCATTGCGTCGTATTTTGTTTACAAACGCAATAAATATTTAAAGAACTCGAATTATGCAATGGAGGTCTTTTCTTGTTGCTGTGCACCTTGTTTTTCCAGTAGACTAGTCACGTCACGGCTGAGGATACAATAGAAAAAATAGCCCTCACAACGGTAAATAAATTTATTCAAGTCACGGGTTCCTTTAAATTTAGGAATCGTACTTTGTCTTGTTTGAATGGTTGAGTACATTTTTTAAAAATGTATCCATTATAGTTTAAATATTTTTTGAATTTAGAATATTATAAATTTGTTTTAAGAATATCATTCAAAAATCGAACCTAATCTAACTGTAATCGTTATCGGAGCAATTCATAAAATAGAGTGAGATCATGCAGATTTTTTAAACATAAACTATGAGGTGTCACGTTGTGGTGTCACGCATGGGTGATGAGCGTGCGTGATGCCAACCATTCGCGATGAATGGCTCCCGTGACATTGATCGTGCTCGTGTCATCTGCTTACATCACGGCCAGCAAGCATTTTTTGTCCACCTTTTTTCTAGTTTACAACAGTAAAAAGTAAATTTAATAATACACAGTTTTTGTCACGGCAGTTAGATATAACGGTATTGAATTATCTCATGTAAAAAATACTATTATTCTTTGATAATAAAGTTAAAGTTCCTTTAATACATTTTGCTCTATAAAAAAAATTTTCGTAGAATGCCTTAACATTTGTTTACCGAATTGCAAATTACGTTATTTTATCAAACAAAACACACTTTGCATTTCATTATAGTGGAAGTTCAAACCAATGTTGACCTTACGCCGACCTCAGTGTAAACTTAAGGCCAGGACACGCTACCTATCTTTATTTTGCAATAAATATACGACGGCCCTGTTTATAACAAGGTAGTTTTTTTAGACATTTGTCATTATATTTTACTAGCTTTTGCCCGCGGCTCCGCCCGCTTTAAAAAGTTTTTCCGGGATAAAAGTCCCGTTATATGTTTTCCCGGGATAAAAAGTAGCCTATGTGTTAATCCAGGACATGATCTACCCATGTGCCAAATTTCATCGAAATCCGTTCAGTAGTTTTTGCGTGAAAGAGGAACAAACATCCATACATCCAAACATCTAAACATCCAAACATCCATACATTCTTACAAACTTTAGCCTTTATAATATTAGTAGGATAACAACAAATACGCCTAGATCATTGCTCATTTGTCTTCAAATACATCCGAAAGTAGTAATTAATCATCGTTTTAAATAAAGAACATGCAGTAACTAGTTCGCGGAGTTAGCCTTGTCACGTCGCGTGGCGATATGCGGTGCGAGCCATCTGTCTTACCACAAAGCAGCGACCTTGCTAATGTCACGGACAGCGACCATTGTGCTAAATGGAGCCTGCCTAAACCATAATTCATTTGCAAAATTACCCGAATAGTAGCATTTATTTCTAACCTATAGGCTTCTCATTACATTTGGCATTTGGATGCAGATTGCAAACAAGTAACTACGTTGATCTAGAACCTAGTTAACAACATGACTGGACTATACTTAAACTTACTAAAAATAAGTACTTGGATAGTATATTTTTTTGGAATTTATGTTTTATGTATAATGACTCTTACTGGTTTTGCACTATAGCCGCCGTGATTTATTATAGTACTTCAAGCTCTCGAACCCCAATGAATTCGAAATTCCTCAATAGCACGAAACGAAAACAAAAGTGAAGCGGTTTATATTATCGCAATCAAAATAATTTATCTTAGTTCTAGAAGTTACTTTTGTCACGTACCGTGTCTTCGTGTCTGACAGCGCGCAAATAGCCTTGCCAATGTCACGGACAGTGATCATTGTCTGCTCATGCGAAATGAACCTTATCGCAAACGTTTCATCGTTGCCTACACACGTTTTCATCATTTTTCATTTGATGATACTTAATTTTTTTCTCTGGTTGCCCTACTAACCCACCTTTATTTGGTAAAGAGAACCGCTCCATCAATTGAAAGGCTCGCTTTTCCTTTTGTGTGAGTGGAATTATGTGCCGTAATGGGGCAGAATATTACGTCATTATTAATAACTGTTCATATTTATTGCTTTCGCAGAGCACTCACGAGAGTAAGGTACCTAAATTGAATGTACCTACAGCAGCCAGATACATAGCGCCCTTTAATTTTAGATTTTTTATACACAAGGTAATTTATATGCATTAAAGATTAACCTTTTCTATTTTTATTATACATAATTAAATATTACAGCGATAAATATAGCCACACGTGTAAAACTATTTTTATACAAAACAATATGCAAATACATTTCCTGAGAACATAACATTTTAACCTCGACATAAGCTGCCAAACGTGTAAAGCAAATGTGAATACTCTTCCGTTTCTATATTAACAATTGCCAAATATTCTATCCATAAGCCATAAATAATTGCGATTTCAATATAAGATTATAATTAGAAAAGTCAGGAGAGGATCATGGGAGCGAACTCGAGAGATGCGTCTCAGCGATCCGTACCAATATTATCTTCTATTTAGAATGTAACACTGATTGACAACGCATATATAGTGGATCTAAAAGCAAAATATTATGCACGCTAGTTCTTCGCATTGTACTGAGTCTTAAATCTATTTAAAAAAACGTTGAATATGGGAATTAATTTCTGAATGGAAAAACACGGGCACACAGTTATAAATAAACATAATTGATGCGCTCATCGGACATAAATGTATGAAATTTTATTCAATGATGCTTAAAGAATGCGAGATTTAAATATATTTGTATACCTAGTATATGCTTTCAGCTAATTGGCTTATCGGCTACAGTAAAGTTTTGGCACGTTCCGAATCAGGTTTAATCTACGCCTAAACGGTATTATAGATTAACCTTGTGTTACTTTATATCATCGTGATACAGTTTGGCTTGTGTTTTAACCTACTTTATACCGATCTATGTATATTTATGAATGACTTGCCACTTAATAATATGTAATTAAATCTCCCTAATATAAATACCGATATAAAAATACAAATAGGTTTTTGCTAGGCTGTAACATTCATTAAAATACAGGCAAAAAGAAGGCTATGTTAACACTATACGAGAAAAGGCTTGTAAATCGTGATCAAAATAATAACTAACATTAGATTTAAAGCAGCTTGACGTTTCCATTCATATAATAAGGACGTCATAATTTTAACAAACAAAAAACATTTATAATACAGTAAAAAATTAAAAACACGGAGCATTTAAATCAGCATCAACTTGCATGATTCGAAGACGCATAATGTTAACACAGTATCCCGCTAACCTACATTCACCCCACTCAGGAAAGAGGTAGGGGAATCGCCCCGGGGCCCTCCATCAATCAACT
This sequence comes from Lapara coniferarum, assembly GCA_949316025.1. Taxonomy (NCBI): domain Eukaryota; kingdom Metazoa; phylum Arthropoda; class Insecta; order Lepidoptera; family Sphingidae; genus Lapara; species Lapara coniferarum. The sequence continues at coordinate 38,244,896 of OX438919.1, read as the reverse complement.
TTCTTACCCCTCATAAGAAGCAAATGGGGCACATTAATCATTATCGGACATTTTTCGGGGCAGTGTCGTCCGTTCGAAGGATTTTATCTGATGTGTGTTATGTCATTCGTTTGAACGTTCCGAAAGAATCGCGTAAATGGGGCGGCGTAAGCTGTTTTTTGTTCTATATTTTTGGGACTTCAGTTCATATAAATTTCTACTGAATTTCGTAGAAAGTACAATAGATTTCAAGATTTGATGTATAACCGACCTTTTGTTGTTTGAGACATATCTTCTCGATGGATAAAGAAATTGTTTTAGGTAAGAAAATGCGCAAAAGTTCTTTACTTTATAACAGTGTTTTTTTTTTCTCGGTTCTACTTCACAATTCACGCTAATTTAAAATAAAAATAACAACCCCTTTTAAAAGCTTTGCCGGCCTACTGACAAAAAATACAAGAATTTTTAGGAAGAAATAGGTTTGCTCAATCAATAACTAAGACGCGGATCCATTAAAGGAATCACCATAATCCGGCCACCAATGCGTCCCACCCAAGACTCGCGCATAAACGGGAAATTTCTCACCGAGATACCGACTTTCTGAATAAATTACAAGCCATTCCAAGAGAAATATCCCAAGTTTGTTAATTTAAAAACGTTAAGCATTTGAATAAGTATTATACCTACATTAATGTGTAACTTTTTTCTAAGTTTAATGGGAATTTCATGAGCATATTTATTTTATGGTTTAGCCAGTAAACATTTTTAGATTAGGATAAATTTCTTTGTAATGTGACACCAAATTCTGTTATTAAATGGAGGTATAGTAGGTATTCATTGTTACAGAATTAAAAACAGTCGTACCTATATTTTAGATTATATAATATACTAGTAGTGCTCGCAGCTCCGCCCGCGTGTAAAAGTTTTTCCGGGATAAAAAGTAGCCTATAGCACTCAGGAGTTATGTAGCTTCCTATTAGTGAAAGAATTTTCAAAATCGGTTCAGTAGTTCCTGAGATTAGCGCGTTCAAACAAATAAAAAACTCTTCAGCTTTATAATATACTAGCTTTTGCCCACGGCTTCGCCCGCGTTAATAAGTTTTTCCGGGCTAAAAGTACATACATAAAAACCTTTCCGTTGAATCACTCTATCCAACACATTTATTTGTATAAAGATTAATATTATGACGTTGATACAACTCTTAACAAATAATGCATTAATTTCGACCAAATTTGATTACCATAAAAACGGTTCTAGAGAGTTAACTTTAAAAGATAGACATATACTGTCGCGGACTTTTTTTTAGATCATTTCAAGAGGAATAATTCTTTCATACATATATTTTTGGTATCTTGAACGGTTTTCGCAGCGCACGCAATGGAAGCCCTCAAGGATGAATAATTTTCCCCGCATTTTTCACATTTTCCATTATTTCTTCGCTCCTAATAGTTGCATCGTGATGTTTTATAGTCCATAGCCTTCCTCGATAAATGGTCTATTCAACACAAAAAGAATTTTTCAATTCGCACCAGTAGTTCCTGAGATTAGCGCGTTCAAACAAACAAACAAACAAACAAACAAACAAACAAACAAACAAACAAACAAACAAACAAACAAACAAACAAACTCTTCAGCTTTATAATATTAGTATAGACTATAGATATAGATTACTAGCTTTTGCCCGCGGCTCCGCCCGCTTTAAAAAGTTTTTCTGAGACAATAGTCCCGTTTTATATTTTCCCGGGATAAAAAGTATCCTATGTGTTAATCCAGGACATGATCTACCCGTGTGCCAAATTTCATCGAAATCCGTTCAGTATTTTTTGCGTGAAAGAGTAACAAACATCCATACATCCAAACATCCATACATTCTTACAAACTTTCGCCTTTATAATATTAGTAGGAAGTAGGACTATTTATAAGTAACCCACATTACGGTTTCGTTCGTGTTCATCAAAATCCGAGACATGAATTTGTACAAGTTACCCCATATTAATAAATAATGGAAAGCATTTAATAGAACTCACGATACAATTTAACTGAACGCGTGGTTTAGTCAGACGACTCGCTATGTGGGGCACTGACGTCAAAGTTTTCGCATTAGGGAAGCGAGTAGGTCTGGGTCGAGGGGTAGAAGACATGCAACACAAACTGCACCTTATAAAACTGAGTGAGGGTTCAAATTCCCAAAGTAAAAATCATTTATTACCGTGACGTATGAGCCAACTACTGTTAAATTACCCCATTCTCAAGCTTGCGTTGTAAATGTTTCTGACACAAATTGTGATTGAGTAAACATTCCGTTTGTTAGCACGGTTCCTAGTTTTTCAAAGCAAATTCCTTTCATGAAGAATGTAAAGGAAAAGAATTTGGTCTTGAATGCGTACAGAGGGAGAATTTTCTCATTGGAAACTTATTTTGGAATCCTTTGAACTCGTGTGGAGGCATTTACCAAGGTCTCTTACAATTTGCTTGGTATTGAAATGTTAGGAGATATCCAATTTTAATTATGATACATTTTGCAGAAGGCCGTTTCGTATTCATATTATGTAGGTCGATATGCTAGAAATTAAATTCCATAGATACCTATTGGATAATAATTAATAAGTACGTTGATCCTTTGTCTTATGGCTGACATGAATGTATCTATAATACAGTTAATAAATAGAATATCGTAAAAAATTCTATATTTTTACTGTTTTTTTTTTGTCTCTGTAGCCTAACACATTGCAGAAAAATTATTACGCTAAAACATTGATGGTATTTTACATCAATGGCTAAAAATAATAATTTTATCTTATTATCATCTCTCGGTGATCGCATCAATGAAGTGACTATGGATGTACGTAATAATTAACGTATCACACACTCACGCCTTCTTTTTTATCCCCGAAAGCGTAGGTAGAAGCACAACTAGTGCACCGACTTTCCATTGTGTATTTATATCATATAATCAATAAATTCGTTCTGATATTTTATTTATACAATCTCCGTCCACAACTTTACCTAACTTCAAAGTATCCGCTATTGTCACCCCACCAAACAATATTCAGAGACATATGTACAAATATTAAATATAAACAGTCCTAGGGAAATATCGACTTCCTTTACAAATAAACGATATTCAGGTCGTCCATTGATTCAGTCCGTGTCAAAACTGTAATAGGGAAACACCTTGACACGGTTGTGTTGACGCTCGACCGTCTATTGTCGTTCTGTGCATTGTATTTACTATTATTTACGATGAATTTACGTTGTTCTGTTGCTCTCGGTGTCACTTGTCACTGGTAAGGATGCGATTTATTATGTGTCACTTCTGTGGCCCTTTGGCCGAGATACTCAATTATAGAATTTGCTAGATTTTGCATTGCGTTAACAATAAAATTGTTATTGTTAGTTACTGCTTTGTCATATTATTCCCTTACATCATGAAACTTGGATTCTGATACAAAACACTGTGTAGGGTAACTATCGGAGAATATGTGAAATCAATCAGCTTCTCGCCATCCACTGCTGATCGTTGGTATCCTCGAGTGAACGCCAACCATGCCGGTTTTGAGCAGCCCGAATCCATATGCTACCCGCCGCCTTTTTCAAATGTGGAATGATTTGAAGCATTTTTTATATAATCAATGCAAAGAATAAATAACAAAAATATGTTTGTACAGCTGAAGCTATGTTCTTTAATGGGAATTTAATCGGTGGTCATCCAAATTGTAACAAAAACCTTGCAACCAAAATAACATGTTTGCTTCACACGGCCTTTATTAACTACCATAATTATGCATCATCAACATAATTTTGATATTTGCTTTACACAACTAAAATTATTTCCTGCTAACTTTTCGCATAAATATTACCACGATAGCCATCTATGAAACCTTCATAAGTTACTTTTAAAGTGTCTTTAAAACTTCTCGCTTGGCTTGCTTCGGGAACAGGAGAGAATGGAGGCGTTATTTTAATCAAGGAATTCTCAAGACAACTATCCATTATTCTTTTAGTGTTACGCCAAGTGGTTCAAGCAAGCTACGGAGAAATTGAAGCACTCTAGCACAAGCAAATTGTTGTTTAGTTTTGCAAACAAGTCTGTTGTTCTGATGGAAGCAATGAAGTAATAAATTAAAGCTTTAGTGCTAATACTTAATAGAGCTTTTTTTTTTAAATAATGCAACAATATTTACATTTAATAGATTAATAATGTCTGGATTTCTTATAGTAGGCAGTATTTCAGTAAATAAAGTTTGTGAGAAGTGAAATGAATATAGAAATTTACATTAAATAAATAGAAATCCTCGAATTTTCCTCTTTAAATTCGCCGCTCCAAATTGCAATCTTGTTGAAATAACTATTATATTCTTTTGTTCAATCAAACGTCGCTTTTTCGCTTCATCTGGGTTCGCTATATTGCTTTTATTGTATTATCTTTGCTCGACTCCGAAGCCTTGATTAGAAATTGAGAGTTTTCGAACGTAATCTCGCAAATGGAATTCTAAAATTTTATCATCGCTTTTATCGCTATCAATCAAATGCTGACTTACGGTTACGTATATTATGGCTCGGATAAGTACATATTTAATCATTGTCTGAAACTTTCCGATCAAAAATATAATCAATCATAACAATATTTTGAGTTCGGTAAATGTATACTAGGCACGGCTTTACTTAGATTTAAGTAAGAATATTTTTTCAATTTTCCTATTAATTTACCTTTCAGTTAAAATAATGAGAGGCCAAACATTTCTCTGCCATCGTGAAATCTATATTCCACTCGGCAACAGATCCAATTTGAATTCAAGTGTACCTTTTTAGGGCCCTTCGGGGATACCCTATTTGCTACATTTCACGAAATACTAATAACATAGGCAAGTAAATTTATATCCCCATTTTTATTAAAATAATCTCACCGTCACAAAGCGAATAAGATTTATGGTTTTGTGCGTAATTATACCTGAAAATTCTGATATTTCATATACATAAAGAAATGTAAAATGGTTAATTTATGTTATGGTTTCTTCACTAATTAAATTCTTGGGTTAACAGTTGGTATAAATATTAATTAGGAACTTCGTGAAAATACCGATTAAGAATATTGCCGACACAGAAAAATTGTTTTTGTTCGACATATAAAATCATTAATATTGGACTAAATAGAACGTGTTCCATACATGAGATGTTATTACAGTACATCATAAACATGATGTTGATTCAGCGTTATTACTGCGACCTTGCGCGATAGTACTTCCATTACAGATGTCCATTACACGTATTTCACGCGGGATGTGTTGTAGTCAGTGTGTAAACTCTGACATGTAATTATACGCCTGTGTTTTATTACAACTGTTTTACAGTGATCCATACACAATGTTGAATACTTTGACTAACAGTTGAATAGTATAATTTCCATGTTATCTTTTGTAGCATAAAAAAAGATCTAGTAATCGTTACTAGATTAATTTTCTTATGCTGCGTGACTCTTATTAAACAACTAGCTTTTGCCCACGGCTTCGCCCGCGTTAATAAGTTTTTCGGCGCTAAAAGTACATAAAAACCTTTCCGTTGAATCACTCTATCCAACACATTTATTTGGATAAAGATTAATATTATGACGTTGATACAACTCTTAACAAATAATGCATTAATTTCGACCAAATTTGATTACCATAAAAACGGTTCTAGTGAGTTAATCTTAAAAGATAGACATATACTGTCCCGGACTTTTTTTTAGGTCATTTCAAGAAGAATAATTCTTTCATACATATATTTTTGGTATCTTGAACCGTTTTCGCAGCGCACGCAATGGAAGCCCTCAAGGATGAATAATTTTCCCCGCTTTTTTCACATTTTCCATTATTTCTTCGCTCCTAATAGTTGCATCGTGATGTTATATAGCCTAAAGCCTTCCTCGATAGATGGTCTAGTCAACACAAAAAGAATTTCGAAGCAGTAGTTCCTGAGATTAGCGCGTTCAAACAAACAAACAAACAAACTCTTCAGCTTTGTAATATTAGTATAGATATTCACATCTAAGTATAGGTAAATAAAACACAAATATGATTGATTGTTACAGCCGTCAGCCTCGTATCAGTTACGATTGTTTTGTCGGACTTCATCATCATCATCATCATCATCAGCCTTTATCAGTCCACTGCTGGACATAGGCCTCCCCCAAAGAGCGCCATAACGCCCTGTCTTCAGCTTATGTTGTCGGACTTACGTCCCTATTCACAGATGTTATGGGCAAAGTTGCATTACAAAGATGTACATATTTAGATTAAAATGACTATTATACGTATCAAATTAAACACTTTACATATTCCAACAACATTCGGACAATTGTGTACTTGTTATGTTACAACAAAAACGAGTATCAGTCGTTATCACGACGCGGCGACGTTTCCCTATTATGAACAACATTCGGACAATCGTGTACCTGTTATGTTACAACAAAAACGAGTGTCAGTCGTTATCACGATGTTTCCCTATTATGCGACATCTTCACAACGTGTCTGTCTACATAACCTGTTTTATATAAACTGAGTCGCATACGGATGAATGTGTGCCAACGTCGCGCGAAATTTGATGTAATGTTATTACTTTCTTGCGTTTTGTCCTTGTATAATGTTTTAAGTTGTTTTTCCATTTCTTATCTTGATATTTCTAAATTACTCAAAAAATTATTAAGTGCTTCCATAATAAAGTTACGTAGGGAAAAATAAAAAGGATTAGAAACACTATTAGTATAAGAATACGTAATTTATAAACTCTAAGCCCGGGTTTTTTCAACCGTGGTTAGAATTATCCTCGGTGTTAATAAACTGGATGCGCTCGAAGCAGTTGGAGTCGAACTACGAACTGAAGCTACGATCGCGTCCAACTTAATCAGACCCAGACAAAAAGATAACTACGGTTGAAAAAACGAAGCCTTAGGATGGTGTTCTGGAAAAAAAATACTTGCCTATTTATTAGTAACATATTATCACATTGAATAACAAAATGCAGCATTTTTGACACAAAAATTGTGTGTGAATTTTAAAGTACTAAAATATAAAATTAGAGTTATATTATTGTAAACGCTTTTTTCTGTATGCTGTAAAATCGAAACTTGACCGTTCCAAATATTACTTGAAAATGCATTTATGACGTTTCTATCCATCAAATTAGTTTGCAGATACGTCATTACAAACATTACATAACACAACATGCGTCAATCTCCGCCCACATTCAGATAGCACACTTCGTTTGTCATCGTAGTGATATTATATACGCAATACACACGTATTAAATGTTAAATAAGGTTTTGAGCATGCATTTAGCTGAATTTCGCCATCTTTCCGCCCTTGGGCGTAGCTAGCCATGGGCTCAGGTGGGGCAGCAGTATAAAATAATATGTAACTAGCAAACTATACCTGAAATACCCGGTTAATTTTTTCATATTTTTTTTTCAGGTTTGTTAGGTACCTTACAGGTCAGAGCCCCACCGTGCCTACGCACATGTTTCCGCCTATATGTTCATGCTAAGGAGGCTGAGCTTATCCCGCTATAAGTTGCAGAAAACAAATTGCCTTTAGAAACGACTGAGCGATTGCTGATAATTCTGAGGATTCTTATTCTAAACAAATTGTAATTTTGAAACCGAATTATCAATGTATTACTATAGTCTTGAGTATTACACATATATGAAGATTTAATTTGAATGTTCACGGACAATGTAAATAGTCAATGTACGTAAAATTTCATAAAACTAATTTATTCTGACCTTGGATAGACACAAAACTTTTTAACTTATTTATCAATAATACATCTGAGTAAACACATGTAAATTATAAACATATTTCATTATATTGACAATAATCGGCGATGACTACAGATAATAATTAAATTATGAGAACACATAAAATGTGTTCAAGAAATATATTCGCGTAGATATTAAAATTATTCGTATAATTGAACTATTATTATGTGGTTCATGACCGTATAACGACATTGGAATTCAATCACTAGTATGCAAGTACAAGATACAGCCAAATTTAAACTTTACAAATTACAAGTCACTACGAAGACTCCTCTTACTTTAATGCTTACTGCGCAGCGTCAAATGCTCGCGTTATATAATAATGAAAATACGAGTAGATATGCAGAAAAATTATACAGAAATAATCATTTGAAATCCTTCGGGGTCGGAAATATGTCGCAGAGAGATGGATCATAATCACAACCATTCATTATGGACCCTTTTAAATTACCCGTCGAATGGCAGCAAATTGAGTGGACTGTAGTAATTAAATAAAGCACATTTTGGCAAATTTCCTTTCGTAGAAATTTGACAGCGAGATACGGCACGTATGGCACATAACATGACTTAATTTCATTAAAAGGCTCATTTTAGTATTTAAGTCATTAATTTAAAAATTATTAATGTAACTTAAATTGCTTTTATTGATAAAAGAACTTCGTTAATAACTACTGCATTATAATTTCTAAGTATTTATTGTTTAAAGTGAATTTAATATCATTATTAATAAATTCATATCGAACTATAGCTAGATAGTTATCATAAACTTATAAATTTTGATATATAAATTATATTAATATAATTTTGTAATTAAAACCATGTGGCTGATTCGATCATACGGAAAAAGTAATTTCAAAGATCAATCAATATCAAATCAGAGCGACGCACGTTTCCCTGGAGGTTTCGCATCAAATACCCTTTAATTTTATTGAAAAAAAAAATTAAAGAATATATCTATTTGATGAAATTGCGTATTGGTAAAATATTTCCATTTTTCAAATAAAGGTTTTTGGGATATTAATGCTTAGGTAAATGTTAAGACATAAACTTATAAGATCATAAACACTTACAAAATGTTTTAAATGTTCACTACTATTACACAAATGGTTTACCATAAGTAAAATTCCTATGCTTAAATATCTTTCGATTACATACAGGTAGAAATATACTATGGTTTTCCATACAACAAAGCACTAACTAATGTAACAACATTAACCGCTTCATTGTGAAATAACGAATTCACTCTTATATCCACTGATTAGTTACGACTTTTTGAAAAAAAAAGAACTAAAACCATTTCAGACACAAAACATTTAACTTTAAAATAAACTAGGCAGTGTACAAAATTAAACAACCAATTAACTGTACACATAATTTACACGCTGAAAGCCAAAATTACTAAAGTTTACGTGCTAATTTCTTGATTTAATAGCGTCTTTAATTACAAGCCTTGGTTACAGGGAGTGCTTCAATTTAATGTAAATAATTTTGTTTGTAATAAGTAGATATCGTTATTATACGTGTATAGGTGTGTCTGTTGATAATTAAGGTCATGTTTTCAAAGGCAAATGTGTTTATAAATTTATAAAATATATCGTAAAAGTAAATATTATGAACTGTTTCTTTTATTTAACATTTTTGTAGTATTCGTGCGTAGGTACATATTATATCTTATCAAGATATAAATCCAGCTAGGAATCCCATCTTAGCACGAAGCAACCGCTGAAAAAGGACACATACGGATGAATGAAAATTGTGATGGAATCATTTTAAAGGATCTGTTTATAAAACAGCTTACTGTATCATCAATATTACAATTATTTACGCAGTAAAGTAGATGATATTTTAAATGAAAATATAAACGTTCAGCGATTATAGTTTTAATCAAAACTACATTCGAATCGCAAAAAAATCACCCAAAACTAAGTAAATAAAACTTAAAATACGGTTTGTAAACTGGTAACAAGTTACACATGGAACTGTGCTACTCGATACGTTGTAAAATATTAATTAACATGTTTCGAAAACCGTACAATTACGCTGTAAAGTAACAAACGGGTCGAGGTACGGGCTAAAGGCGTATACATGCTGAAATTTTCTTCTTTGTTATCGTTTGATTGTCGGTCTCTCTAGTTTGTATTCCTTTAAATAGTGCAGATTTTGATTAGAGTAGTTTCGCGTTATATTTTGGTTGTAGACTTCAATTAATTAAACATTAAGATTTCTTTTATATGTAACGTCATATTCCAGCCAGATTCAAATATTGGCGCTTTCAAACAACGAAAAAATTCGTACGAAAAAGCGATCTCAGATTTACATAATCGTAATATTTTATAATGGACCTATAAAATAAAATGTTTGAATAAAAATAAACTCACAAAACAATTTGGCAAATTGAACAAAAACAAAGCATGAACGCAGCTTTAAACTTGCACACATTGGAAAACAACGATAACCCACATTCGCTATCGTGGTACAGTTATCCCGAAAACGTGTGAAAGTACCTTTAACTAGGTAAAATTTGCATAACCGCTGATAACGTATCTGAGTGATAACGATGTGTCCTTTTAATATTTTTACATGGCACTTCCGAGCCATGTATTGTATTGCAAAACGTTGTAATAGAATTATACTTAGCATCACGACCTTTTTCCTATTTAGAAGGCCTACCTCTAGAAGTGTTTCCTCGCCATTTTAAATAAGCTAGGCCTTACGTAATAGGTTGCAATTTCAGAATCTTACATCCCTCTACCCGATCCAGCAATCGATACCATGCAAATTACAAATTCGAAAGTATTTTCATCGATTTCTTTGGCTGCCCTTCTTTGAGGTTAAGGAGCAAGATTACATTATTTATTGTATTTATCGTTCTGACCCGGAGACAAATATTATTAACTATTTTAAGCCCGGAATATGCACGCTCTATTAGGAATATTATTCGGGGAAAATAGTCTAGAAGCGGCTACTCACATAAGCTACTAGCTTTCTAAACTACTAAACTTTTTCGAAAGATAATAAGACAATACTATGTCGTAACGATGACGACAAAAATGTAAACGTCATAGTTAATGGACATCGAGCAGAGATGTAACAACTCTGAGTTACTGATATGAAATATGAAAAACATAATTGTCATGACACGAAACGTGCACAGTCATCAAAACACCGAATCAGCAAGTGTTCACTGAACCCAACAATGTCGGCGTACTCTAAATTGCTTTTAAAATATTCGGGCGACCCACGCCGGAAGATGATCATGAGAACTCGCTGAAACCGTTTAGCCGAGAATATTGAGATTACAGCATCCTTTCGTTCTAAACTGTGCACAAAATGTCGTAAAAACGAATAGCATGCGATATCTCTGGATAAACATTGTATATTTTTGTTGCTGAAAATTTTTCTTTTTTAGGGTTCCGTAGGTACGTACCTAAAAAAGGAAAAATAAAACACCCGTATAGGATCACTTTATGTCCGTTTGTCTGTTTGACTGATTGCGTAGAGATACCAAGTTGAAATTTATATCCGATACTCGGGTCTACGGTCTGTTTCAACTGTGAAAAAATCAAACTTGTAAGTCAACGCGATCAAAAGATGTGACCGTTCGCATATTATGCGATTTCGCAAGAGATTTAAAAACTATAGGATACTTCCCTTTGACCTAGAGTTATGAAATTTGGCAAGTAGGGTCTTACAGAGCATGTAAAGGAATAAATCTGAAAACTGTTAATATGTACAGTCGGACACATAAATAGCTGAACAAATTCAACACTTCAAATCGCCTCTGCACTTTTGTGTTCTTGCCAATTTTTGTTTTTTTTTCATAAAAATTAAATAAAGGGATTAACTTTACTTCACACAATCAAAAAACAAATATTTTAATTAAACCTAACGTATAGACGCGATTTGGAATTTTGAATTTGTTCAGCTCCTTATGTAGCTGACTGTACCTACTTCAATAACAAAAAAAAGCGAATTTACAAACTTTTTAAATCTGATTGAACTCCCTCCTACCTTACCTACAAGTTTGTCGGAACCCTCGGCGTGCGACTGCAACTCGAACTTGTCCGTTTTTTCAAATTATCTCACATCAGCATTTGCTTGGAAAAGCGCTGTGTAATTAGAAATGAAAATAAATGTTAAGTATTATGTGAGCATATTAGAATGCTTATAACGCTTCATATCTTGCACATTTTAGTCGCGTACAGGCGCAATTTAAATGGTTATGACGTTTTCACTATGTATGTACGCTAGTCCAATCTAATTTTAAAATAATAAACTACTTACTGATGGTAGGTCTCTCATATGTAAGAGTCCGTCCGGGTGGGTACCACCGCAATGTCTATTTCTACCGCCAAACAGTGTGCATGCACTGTTGTGTCGGTTTGAAGGACATTGTAGCCAGTGTAACTACTGGACATAATGAGACTTAACATCTTATATCTCAGGATGGCGAGTACAGTGGAATGCCACACAGTAGGTACTTTGTAACTCAAGGTGCTGAATGGTGTTGCTGCTGTTTACGGGTGATCGTATCGCTTACCATTAGGCGAACGGCATACTCGTTTCGTCATTCGATGCAACAAAAAAAAACTTACAGGACACGGACTACGGAGTACAGTAAATATCATTAATAAAAACCGTTAGTGCTAAATACACCAATGACCATAACAGGTCGTTTACCAATCAACCTCCAAACAAGAGCTAGCAACATAACATTTATTGTTTACTATACATTAAAATTATGAAACAATACTAACAAGCGATAGGTAGCAACAGTAAGCACACGGTAGAGGTAAACATGACTTATTGCGACATACTGTCATAACCTTCACTAGATTACATAGTGTACGTGCTGGCTGGGGGTCAGGTTAACCTCTCATCAACTAAAACTCATGTCCATAACCTTGTTTACACTCAGAATTACAATCGGGATGTAATGAATATTCATTTATAGAGGTCCGTTTAACAGTTCATGGGAAAGATTATATTAAGCCCAAGTTGGGGTGGCTGGGAATTGGTTTTATTTGCGAAAATTAAATTAACGGATGAATCAAGTTTTTTTTTATTGCCTTAGTAGGCAAACGAGTAAGGGGTCCGCCTGATGGTAAGCAGCATCCGCCGCCCATAGGCTTAAGCAATGCCAGAGGCACAACCAAGCCGTTGCCTACCGGGAAAGGAAAGTTAGCAAAAAAAGTGAACGAGAATTTGTTTTAAAGATACAATTTGTAACTCGACATATCCTAGCCTTTGCTAAAGCCCGATGAGCTAAAGATAAGATTCAAAATTATTTCAATAGCGAGATTTAATGAAAGTACTATATTTTGGTGAATACCTAAATTAAAATGAATTAAATCAAAAGTCTTCATCAATGAGAATTAGGGATATACGTTAATCGTAATATTTTATCTGCACTGGATTCTTTTACATCACTTATTATACTAACTCTACATTCTGGTAAGAGGATATCAGATCTGTATCTGACTAGATAACACACTAAAAATGGAGGAATCCTGCCTTATTAGTTCATTCTGATCGCGTTCCAGACTTAGCCATCTTTAGTTCAGCCAATGAGACAGGCTGAACTAATGAAAATATAAGCATTACTTACATTAATGCTGAACAATATTCAGGGACACATCTCTTGTTTGCCGACACCTACCACCTTAGTCACTATCTTTACAAAAACATCAAATATATAAGTACTGGTACAATGGCATTAACATTAACATCAATTTACCAAACCACTGAACCCTGAAATGTATTTAATAGCTTTCTGAGCGCCGAAGAAATGGCGACGGAAAAATTGTCGCCGATCATTAAACTTACTTTGCAACAGACATCGACAGATATAGGAAGGCTAGAAGATTATTAAGCTATAACAATACATCAAGACATTAGGTGGTGAGAGCCGTGTAATGTAGACGAATGCAATACATTTGTAAAGAGGCGGCTTAAGGCATGGCAGATAGCGACTGTCTATACGCTTTTGTCTTAAAACACTATAGTAAATATAGGGATCTGAGTGCTTACTTAACCCGTCAAGTCCCACTTATAAATATATAAGGATGTATGGGGAAACCCTATATACTCGGACGCCGGCATCCGTAGCGGGGCTTGATGAGTCAAATAACATCAGTTTACTGATTCAATTTATGAGAAGTTGACTTCAATCTCCAGGAAATACGGGTCTATTTAAATAAATGCAACTTTCTTTCACGTATCGTACCAGAATTTTTAAATCAATCTTAGTACCTATCTTTAGAGTTCGCTATGTTTGTGTATTTAAAGAAATTGTATAATTTTTACTTGTTTTTCTATTTCAAAATGGTTACTTAAAAGAGTATTTGTATTGTATGTTAAGAAAAACTTAAGTAAATATGAATATAGGGATTTAATATGATACACATGGTCTAAATAATGCATCGTTATTCAATATTCAGACAGAAAATCGTATCGCTAACAAAACATAAACTGGCTAACCGCTTCCGCTACCTCCTCTCAACTATACCACAATAGTACGTGTGCTTACTTATCTTACTCGCAACGTAGACTGATAATATTAGATCTTCGTACTGTAAATGTATGTTTCTAAAGGCTAACTGAATTTTATAGCTATCGCGAGTGCACGGACAATAAAAGCAAAGATTTCTTCGATGTTGTCCGAAGCTGCTTAGATAGGACTATATTTGTGGATTTTATTTGATATAAATAAACTTTAAAGGAGACCCGTGACCAAAAGTGTAACAGGTATGGAACCTTTAATTTCAAAAGTAAATTTAGAAACAGACTATCGTACATTTTGGATTATATGGTGAGTAGAGTAATTAATCTTGAAATTAGTATTTACATCTTAATGAAAATCCAGGAAAGTTGACTCAATTTCAAAATCGAACCTAAAATTAGATGGAGTGCGACTCACAGCGTCTTCTAAAAGAAACTCATAATATACTATATGTACCGAATCTCAACGTGAAACCCTTAATTGTCCAAGTTGAATGACCAGAAGATTAAGAAAAAAACTAGAAATAATCCCAATAATCTCCGAATACGAATTTCTAAATTCACGTTGACACTTGGCAAGGCTAAATCTTTTTCCGATAAGCAACTAAATCGGCTGGCGGATCTGAAACGCTGAGGGTTTTCTTGTGCAACTTTTGAAGATAATCTTCTATAAATAACTCACAAACTTCTACTACTCGTAAGGTTATTAATTTCTTTCCACATATAATATGTGAACGGGCACATATGCGTCATAGACTTTAGACTAGTCTTCACTATCCGATGTTTGTTTCCTGTACTACGATAAGATAAAATAAAATGAAAATAATAAATTCTATACTTAAAATTAACACACACATGTCTTATAGCCCCGAAGGGGTAGGCAAAGGCGCAACTAGTGCACCCACTTTTCGCCTTGCGTATTCCGTCTCATTATGTGATAGGGGGCGAGTCTATCGCTATATCGGGCACAAATTCCAGACTCCAGGCTGATACTGACTAGAAAAATCCAATATCACTTTGCCCGAACCGGGGATCGAGCCGGAGACCTCAGCATTGCAGTCGTATCGTAATACAACTACTTAAAACTAAATATTTAACTATCGAGATACGAAATAAAATCTAAATCATATCGATTAGGTCCGTCATGGTTTTAACTTTGTACCAATAGTAGAGCCATTACCCGACTACTAAAAAAAATACAGTGCATATAAAATTTCCACAGGAAATTTCAATACAGAGAATTTGATGTAACAATCAACAAAAGTGTGCAAAAAGATTGTAACTTCGGTCCGAATAAACCTTCGTATCACGAAGTATACAAGTACCTAACAGGTAATAGAAGTAGTCGTTAGTAGAGGGATATTCGGCTACTATGACACCAGTTACCTATTGTGTTAAACTGTTTTATGTTTTTATTAGGTACTAGACTTCTGCCCGCGGCTTCGCCCGCGTTAATAAGTTTTTCCGGGCTAAAAGTACATAAAAACCTTCCCGTTGAATCACTCTATCTATTAAAAAAACCGCATCAAAATCCGTTGCGTAGTTTTAAAGATCTAAGCATACATAGGGACAGACAGCGGGAAGCGACTTTGTTTTATACTATGTAGTGATTTAGTTATTACCCGACTACGTTTGATAATTAATAAATTTTCCTGATTGATAATTTAATAGATAGGTTATAACTTATAGCGATAATATCTTCTCAACTTCTTACCTGCGACTTGTAAATATTTTATGCAATCATTTTGCGTATCAAAGATTTTGTCTAAATATAATATCAAAAATATCAACCACCATCACCATACCAGCCCTGTAATACTGCCCACTGCTGAGCACGGGCCTCCTCTACAACTGAGAGGATGTAGGCCCTAGTTCACCACGCTGGCCTAGTGCGGGTTAGCAGACTTCACCTTTGAAATTCTTATAGAGAACTTCTCAAATACAGGTATAAATATCGTCTAACGAAACTACAGTATTTTTATAACACCCATCTCTATTTCAAGAAATCTCACAACCCTACACATAAGGAAAAAATATTCGTTCAAATATAACCACAGATGTCGCCCCCGACTTTTTTATACATCAATGCCCCGACTATTTAAAGCTTCAAACGTGACATCACACAAATATGAACTTTGTTACATTGGAATTAAGTTATTGTATTGTGTGCGTAGGGGTTGTCGGGCAGTGGGGCGTCCGATCGATACTGGGTTACAAAACGTATATATAGGATAGCGAAGTTAAGGCCGCTCGTCCTACAACACTCGGTTTCGTTCACCAATCAATGTGATGCTGGGCGGGATTCGCTTAATCTTCCACTCCAATTATGTATTTTAATATTTAAAGTCGGAGAATTTAAAGCACTGAATTCGTAATCCATTTATAGAGGACAAATTGCATTACTTTAATCCTGAGTATCAAGAAATGTGAGCTAATGACAATATTAATTTTACTGGTGGTAGGTCTCTCATATGTAAGAGTCCGTCTAGGTGGGTTACACCGCAATGTCTATTTCTACCGCCAAGCAGCAGTGTGAATGCATTGTTGTGTTTCGGTTTGAAGGACATTGTAGCCAGTGTAACTACTGAACATAATGAGACTTAATATCTTATGTCTTAGGATGAGATGACTATTGAGTTTTTCTATTCAGTATCAGCCCGGAGTCTGGAATTTGTGCCCGAAATGGCGATAGGCTCGCTCCCTATCACATCATGGGACGGAATAACAGCGAAAAGTGGGTGCACTAGTTGCACCTCTGCCTACCCCTTCGGAGATAACAGGCGTGAGTGTATGTGTGTGTGTGTCTCAGGATGACGAGCGCAATGGAATGCCACACAGTACTTTATAACTCAGGGTGCTATATGGTGTTGCTTCTGTTTATGGATGGTCGTATCGCTTACCATCAGGCGAACGGCATGCTCGTCTCTTCATTCAATGCAATAAAAAAATTGTCAAATCTAGTCTAATTTTCTTTCCTATACGCACATGATTTGCCGACTTTGATATTTAAGAGCACGTGTAGTTCATTCTAAAGTGACTGTTTCTCTTTTAAGGGTTAAGACTTAACTACGAATTACACTTTAATTAGGAGTGAGTTGTGTTTTATGTAGATAATATATAAGGGAAATCATTATAACTGATAAATACTGTATGTATGTTATGAATCATCTATCAGTTTAGATGCTAGATTTACATCGTGGCTCCTTCCACGTGATTCTTTTACTAAAATCATACTAGTAAAATATAACCTTTTTGGTTGTGCCACTGGAAGTCATGAATTCGATTCTCATATCACCGAACAATATGAATGGGTTATTCTAATATAATTGAATTGTATCCCCCAAGAAGGATTGACTGGCAGGTGGGCGCACGGTTGTAAAAACAAAGCCAATTTTTCGTAAATATATCTCGATACAACGTTAGAAGTGTGAAATTTACAAAAGTCCTACATAACTGCTAAGATAAATTATTAGTCTTTAGTTTACCTCTACCCAAAATATTAATTTAATCATAAATATCTAATTGCCGAAATCACGCTTAAATAGAACACAATTGATCAATAGAATTCACAGATTGGATCACTTGTACAACTAAAGTTAATTTGACTTCAATTACCAAACTAGTCCAACTTTGAATTTGACTCGTCAAGCCCCGCTACGGACGCCGGCGTCCGAGTGTATAGGGTTTCTCCATACATCTATATATAAGCAGAATTTGACGGGCTAATCAATACATCACCGCAATATAAAGAGAACTCATACTAGTTGATTTTATTTCATTAAACGAAATGTCTTTTTTTTTCGCGGGGAATAACGCTTTATCGCTACCACCACTGGGGGGGTAAGTGGAACGGTTATGTTGGTTTCGCACAGTCTTACGGCCCAATGTCGACACTCGGGAGTATGGCGTCATCCGAGCGAGCATTGGACCGAGTCCCTAACACTATGTACCCCCTTCACTGGCATACCAAACAAAACTTTTTTGTAGGGGTGCTGGGCCTTAAAATTTTACCAGGCTGAAACTTCAGGGATAACAAAGGAACAAAATATGGATGTTGGGTTCATTAACAAATTGTTTTTAGATCCCTCCATTTATAACTATCTTTTTTAACAACGTTCATTAAAATTGTAGTTTTGAGGCAAATTAACATTACGTAAATCTCAACATCGGATGTCTTTAAAATTAAACGATTTATTGTAAACTAGGTTTTAGTTCTATCTAAATATATATAAACTGTTTTGGTTAGATTTTAGGCCCGTTTTTGGACAAGTGTTTTATTTATTTCAAATGAATTATGTTTAATTTTTTTTACAGACATATCATTTGATTCGCAAGATGGTGGATCAACTTTCATTGGCGATTGCCATGTACTGTTTTCTTTGTTCTGTGATTTACCCAATCATTGCTTTAATGTAGATTGTTAGACATCAATTTTCTTTCTGGTGAAGAGAGTGGTGACTATCTAACCAAAGACAATTTATGGATTTACTAAGTGAAATCAAAAGGTATTTTAGCTCCGCATTCCGTGGTACGCAACATTTCAACTGCTTTTTAATTATAGTCACAAATTTAGTAATCACTGGTAAATCTATAGGTACTAATTTTGTAAAGCTGAAGAGTTTGTTTGTTTGTTTGAACGCGCTAATCTCAGGAACTTCTGAACCGATTTTGAAATTTTTTACTAATAGAAAGCTACATTACTCCTGAGTGTTATAGGCTTACTTACTTTTTATCCCGAAAAATATTTTTCACGCAGGCGAAGACGTGAGCATCATCTAGTATTAAAATAATAGGTCGTTATGCCATATTAAACTGGCAGTAGATACGGCGCAGCATGATTTATCTATATAAGGTAAATTAATCGACCTACATACTTCACGGCTCATATGTTTTGGCAACTATTGCGGGTTGGGTACTTATTATATGGCGTTAGTTACAAGCGGCGGCGGACTGACAAGTTTTTATAAAACAAAAATATACGATGGATAACTACACTTTATTACTGTTGTTTTGATGATGAAGGGAAATGCTTATCAAATCCTTATAATATAAAAGAAAGCAGACAATCACGCCTTTTTCCCCGAAGGGGTCGGTAGAGCGCAACCAGGGCATCCACTTTTCGCCAAGAATATTCCGTCCCATGATGTGGTACGGGGCTAGCCTAATATCACAAATTCCAGACTCTTAGTTTATACTGAGCAGAAAAACCCAATATTACTTTGCCCGACCCAGGGTTTGAACCCGGACCTCAGAGCGGTATCGTACTTTGCATGGTGAACTTTATAAGATAGGACTAACCGGTACGAATGTTCTCGTCTTCCCGCGATAACCAAGAATTTAGTACAAAAAACTAGAGCTACTCAAATTGTTACTTAGTTAAAAGTTTACAGCACAGTTTATAAAGAAAATAACAATATTAATATACAAAATATTGTATAGTAAACATTGTAACTATCTCTGCGTTTCAACATTTAAACCAAACAGTTCGCCATTTCTCATTCCGACCTTTCTTGTGACAAAGGTGGCTTTGTTCCAAATATAATGATAGGAGCTATTTACCTGGAAAACCTACCTTTCTTTATATTACACGCAATTTTCTTCGATTGTCTGGCGGCCAGGATTATTTTAACTCGCAGGCATAAGTCTGTGTTGATTGTGGAATACTTTAAACCTACTGAAATATGCGGTAACATTTTTAATGAAGTAAAATATTTAGTCAATCACGTGCCAAGTGCAAACCCACACTAGACCAGCGTGGGGGACTAAGACCTAAACCCTAGCAATAGGGGGCCTGTGCTCAACAGTAAGTTTAATACAGGGCTATTATAATCTAACAGGCACATATTACAGACATACTTATCATAAATCTGTCTACAGATAGTCAATATACAAATATAAATAAAACATAATGGATCCCAAAATAGGTCCATATTAAACAGTTTCGTCCCTAACTTCAGACGTTAATTCCAAAGAGATTTATCTCCGTCCCTACATCTGAGCTGCGTTCAATAGCTTTTCGGGTCCCTTTTCCATTTGCCTGTAACTTTCGGCTTTCGTCTTATCTTAAACGCGTCAAATGTAGGTCAAGGGATAATCCAACGCATACATAAAAGAACGATTAAACAAGTGGTTGGATATTGAACTCTATTCTAATGTTTTTAGATCCTCGATCGTGTTTAGAATAGTAACTAATATAGAACTACCTTCCGAATTGCGTCGGATAATGGATGCTTTATGATAAAATATTATAAACAAGGGGTAAATCCGTCCGAGTATTATCACAACTTCTGAATACAGTAAATGCCGTCATAAATGTATTAGCCGACCAAATTCTCACACTCTAATCTATGCTGCCAAATACATGGTAATGAAATTCGTACTATCTACATTAGCCGTTTAATACGATCACTATAAAATTAAATTTGCTTCAAAGTTGAGAAACAATTCAACTAATTTATGTAACCTATAAGATGAATGGGGTTTGTGAAATTAAACGATTACAAATCAAAGAGCCGACCACCGATTTTTACATTTTCGCACCAATCATTATGAATTCCCCAAACGTATAAAAACGAGCATTTAATCCGCCACGAAACCTCGGGGAACCATCGTTTGTATGAAAATATTTGCGTTTGCAGATGTGGATTGATCTCCCGAGTGGGATATATTTTTTTAGAACCAATCATGTTTTCTTATTCGCGTATTCTATACATCGTTTTTGTTTTCTCTTCGTGTTTTATTAACGAGAAAATATTTACATGCTTTTAGATCTTAGATAGAAAAAATAACATAACGATTTGATTTCGATAAATATCAACTTAAATTATGTACATTAGTTACTGTACAGAATGATAAATAAAACAAGAAACATTTTTATTTCACGGGAAAAAATTCTACATTGTTTCTGGTTTTTTTAATCATAGGTACTAGATATGTAATGGCAACACGATTCTTATAAAACTAAGCAGTAAGTATAAAATCCCGTTTACATTTTATAGCTTAAAATGGCGCACAGTTAAGTTCTTAAAAGTGGGTAATAGATGAGAAAAATAAAAAAAGTGTTTTATCATGATTGATAACGTCGACTCTTGTAATGTTTAGATCTTTACTCTGATAACTCAAGATATTCACCACACCTTCTATTTGACGCAAGTATGGCAACATTGACAAGCAAGAAGTCCATTGTCTCAACTCTTATCAGGTAAAACATCTCCCCAAGCTCAAAATCCACTTATCAAATTAAACCCCACAAACGTCTTGAACAAAAACCTTAATACATTCTATATAGTGAAAGAATTGTCAAGTGCCGAGTCACAAATAAAACTTATATCTCCAAGTACATTTGTATTGCATCGCTATGATCGTCTATCTCATTTGAACAACGCTCACGTCCGTGAAAAATAACTCCTGAGCCGCGTCTTGACTTGAGAAAAATACTAGAACTTTCCACAGCACGAATAACTCCCAAGCAGTTGAGAACCTAAATAAATATAAAAGGTAGGTCCAATACCAAAGTAAACAAATTAAATTTTTAGGTCTGTGGTTACCGATCCCTCTTACAACTAATTGAAACGATATTAAATCGTCCCACGCAAGCAAATTTAATATTCTTTTTTCTTTTTACGTCGCTGAACGGGTCTCTAGAGGATATTTGTAAGACGGGAAACGTCTCGAATAAGAACAATTTGTAACGACTCTTTTACGAATACGCATAAAAAGTTGCTAAGAAATAGTTCATAATATGTTCTGAACTTGAAATAGGGCTCCCCTAGGAAATTGTTCTAATTTTAGATCAAACAATGTCTATCCTACTAATATTATAAAGGCGAAAGTTTGTAAGAATGTATGGATGTTTGGATGTATGGATGTTTGTTCCTCTTTCACGCAAAAACTACTGAACGGATTTCGATGAAATTTGGCACACGGGTAGATCATGTTCTGGATTAACACATAGGCTACTTTTTATCCCGGGAAAATATAAAGCGGCACTTTTATCCCGGAAAAACTTTTTAACGCGGGCGGAGCCGCGGGCAAAAGCTAGTAATAAATATATGTTTGTCAAGACAAATCAGTTTATAATGAATCGTGTGATTTGTTTAGGTAAATCGATATGAAATTTATTTATTACATCACTATACGTAATCGTAAAAGATATAGTAGTACATGTAACAGACAAATATTGTAATATTTTCAGTAACTTCAAATATAGTTCGGTTAGAATAGGAAAAAAAACCTGTGTTCAAGTCACGAAGCGGTTGGCACGTGACTCAGGAATTACGTGGGACTGTTAGCAGTGGACGAACTCAAGCAGGAATGAGGGGATATTGACCCTAATTTATTTACAAAGAGTCCAGACATAATATAAATATTCTCCCTGTCTTAATAAAAATGATAAGGAGTGCAACAAAACAAATAAAGTTACAAAACACACTTGATAAATCTCGATATTGCAAGAAAATATGCTACTTAATTAATAATAGAAACAGCATTTGTGTTTAAATTTTCTACCAAACGAATTCATATTATAAGTCATAGGTATTATGATAGTTATTGACTAGTTGAAAAGACCCCCACAATACGGCCTTCATGTAAATTAAGGCCCCTCAACGATACCCTGATTGCGTCCGCATTACTCGTAGTCGATCTACGTCGCCACCAGACGCGACGGCACTAATAATATTATTCAATATTATAACTATTGAGATCACGGTTTAACGTATTGTCGAATATAAGTACGTATATTTCAAATATTATGTGAAAAGAATTGATACAACCCAAATTTAACACACGATAGTGTGACACAATGGCTATATTTGTAATATTTTTTACCCTATTCACATCTTTTATAATCTCTACGTGTTTGCGAGTGAATTACCTAAAGGTAAACTCACTCCACCACACAGCACTACTCTGGATGCAGGCTGCTTTTGACAGGTCCATTTGGAAATCTTTAGGGAAGGCCTATGTAGACTTTATGTAGCTGATGATGATAAAGCTCACCAACAATCATAAATACCAACAATACAAAAGTATAATTAAGGATATTGATGACATGTATCAAGAAGGAATGGGTATTAGAAAGAGAAGGGGATTCATTTGGCCTCCTCTTACTAAGTAATCCTTTGTATTAAAACAATAAATTTTAATCTACTTCATGTCAGTTTTCCGTTATGGCATTAATTCAGGCAAGCAAAAACTTATTTTGTAGTCTAAACTACATAGATCTACCAATACTCCTATGTTCTATATTTATCCTAGAAAATTCGCCATAACACAAAGACCTAAGTTGAATATAAATTACATTCTTGTGACGTATTGAATCGCGGGTCGACGACCTATCACGTTTTATGATAGTCAAAAATTATTACAATGAAGTCACAGTAATAACTTTTGTTTGACAAAATAAAGTGTTTTTCTCATTTAGATGACCTAAAAACATGTGCTATCGGCTTGTACTCAATTGCAGTTTTAATGTATTCGCTTTTTAACACTTCCACTTCAACGAAAGAGTTTTATTTATTTAAACAATTTAGAATTTCAATTAAAACTGCAAATTAATCTGTGTAGAAACTTAAAGCAATCAACATAAAATGTTTCTAAAATTATTCGAATGGGATCACTTATTTATTGCCTGTCGCGTAGAAAATTAATGTGACATTGCTGCGCATAAAATATACCACAAGCATATCAGAACATATAATTCAAGGTCATGTGAGTTATTTACCAACAACGTATTGTTGATTTAAAAAATAAGTTCGAAAGAACAATTCATTCAAGCACGGCAACCTTGAAACCAAACGTTATGTTTTCAAAATGTCTAAAGTGCCACAAATCGCGTTAACAAATTGTTGCCAAGTTCATTACTCATTGAGAGAGGAACGTCAGTCCTCGCACTCGTAGTGCTATGATTGAAAAACATCTTGGCTTACTTGGAACGTCTATAAATATCTTAGCGAAATCGATTAATACATAGAATCCACTTGAAACTAGGTAATCAGTATTTAAATATTAGATTTGCAAACGCCCCGCAAACTTTTCCGAGTATTAAATCGATTGAATTTTATCGATTACTCGTTTGTGTCGCGTTACATAATCCATTGTGACCGTTATGGTTTAATCTCTTCAAAAATGATTCTCTATTCGATAATTGAACGATAATTGTTGTTATGGCTATTCATTGTCATGGTCGTTAGTTATTTTCATAATGCCAAAATGAATGGATTCAATCAACACAAATTACGTTGGGATAGTTCCAGCACGCTTCACTAATTATGTAAATTAGACTGTCAATTTGTTCTTGTATACGTCGTATGAGTAAACACCGTTTATAGACGTTAATAAATGCGCGCGTTGTTTTAGAAATTCACATTATTTGCAAGTACTTTACGGATTTAGACGTAGTTTACACGAAGGGGTATCAAAGTATCTTACTTTTTACTGAATTGTTATAGAATGGGAAGTTGAAATTGCCTATACAGCTGTTTTGATCTTCCCATAAATAAAACATGGTCAAACATTATCGATATTTAATATTAAAGAAATATTGATTTTTTTTAACATGTCTTTATCTTTTGTTAACAGTGAGACCAAAGATGCATATTGAAGTACAAGTCGCCCTTAACTTCGTCATATCGTACCTTTACAACAAGCTGCCGAGGCGGCGGGTGAACATCTTCGGAGAGGAACTTGAGAAGGCACTCAAAGACAAATTCAGGGGTCATTGGTACCCCGACAGGCCGTGCAGAGGATCCGCGTTCCGATGCCTAAAGACAGGCGGACCTTTGGACCCAGTGTTGGAGCGAGCGGCGAGGGAGTCAGGCGTGCCAGTCCGGGATGTACTGGAACACCTCCCGAGAGACCTCGCAGTCTGGGTGGATCCAGGTAAACACAATTTCATTATAATTACTAATGTGATCCGGCTCGTAGGACCAAAATGAAAGCTTTGAATTGGAGTAGTTAATTACTGGGTGAAATAAAATGTTATTTAGAACTGTTGGGTACATTGTT
This sequence comes from Lapara coniferarum, assembly GCA_949316025.1. NCBI lineage: Eukaryota > Metazoa > Arthropoda > Insecta > Lepidoptera > Sphingidae > Lapara > Lapara coniferarum. The sequence continues at coordinate 38,219,613 of OX438919.1, read as the reverse complement.
AGGAGTAATGTTATCAAATGTTCGCGAGGGTTGTTTTGGGTGTTTTACCTAGTGCACTGTTTTAAATTAATATGTACCTATTAATAAGCAATAATATTTGCAACATGTGCCTTAAAATAGGTCGCGTGTTCGAGTTTTGTCATAACGGGACAATAGTAAATTTTTCTTCGTGATAACGGCATCCATAGTAATTAAAATAAACTCAGTTTGATTTGTAAGATTTAGAAAAAATGTAGAATTTTGAAGCAAAAGCCAGCAAAGTACAAGAGTTTATTTTTCTTTACATTATTTTAATTATAATTGGGGAATTTACAGCCAATACAATTGATAGAGTTATCAACCGTTCCACAACGTTCTGCGGTTAGATAAGCGCTAAGTGAAAAATGACACGATTCAATAACAATTGAACGCCTAATGTGTATTGCATAACGTGCTAAATGAACGAGGCCGGTCCCCGAGGACAATAACAATGTTATGAACGCATTGCGCCTTATGTTGCAACAGGATGTAATCTCTTAATAACACGTGTGAGTGGAGAGCGAGATAAATGTGAATTGTGAACTGACAGTTTTTTTTTGTTAATGGCGCTACTGCCAGTAGCCTGACGCGAGTCGGCTTTTCTGGCTACACCGGTCTTTAGGGTGAACGCAGAAGGCGCTCGCAACCCTTTGAATTAAGTGACCATGCTGAGAGCAACCCACTAACGGGTACGAACCTCGGCACAGGACGGCCACTGTGAGAGGATGAGAAATCAACGATTAGGGAAGTGACAATAATACGAGATGTAATTATACTATGTAGACGGTAGATGGAATCTATCTATGAATATGAAAGTAGTATTTTATGAAATTGTGTTATTTTATGTTGACTGCGGAGTGAAGTCTCTGGTTCAATCCCCGGGTGGGGCAAAGTGACATTATATGATTTTACAACTCAGTATCTGCCCGGAGTTTGGAATTTGTGCCCGATATGGCGATAGGCTCATCTCTTATCACATCATGGGATCCGTCCCAGACACAACACACGTCCGGTAGACAGAAGCCGTACGTATCGGAATACGTACGGCAAAAAATGGTTGCACTTCTGTCTACCCCTTCGGAGATAAAAGTGTGTGTGTGTGTGTGTGTGTGTGTATATCTGCTGTATTACAATTAGGTCAATGAACCCAAAATAAAAAAAGTCACAAAGAATGCATCACTAATAATACACATACCCTTGACATGTTGTTTCTAGGCATACAATCATTTTCATATATTCTACAAAATTACCAGATTAATGCTTCTGTATCTCGCTACCTCGTAAAACGCTGTAGCCAAATGTGATCCAGTGCAAACATGTTGCTTAATCATTGTAATACGCAATTTCTTCAGTCAGCAATGACTTGAGTCATCGCAATTTCTGACGATTCATGTAAAAAACAAAAAACGTCGCTAGTCTTATATTAAGCGGAAAAATAAATGTTGTTTGTGTATAATTAGTTTGTTTGGGGTAGGAACTTGAAAGTAGGAAAATTGTACAATCAAAAAATAACGCGTAGATTCTTTCTTTTTTTGTATCCGGATGTGATCTAATTTTTCTTGTCTATTTCAGGTGAAGTTTCGTACCGCATTGGTGAGAAAGGAGCTGTGAAGGTTCTTTTCAGCAGCGATGAGAGGGCTGCCGATGAGAGGACCGATAGAGAGGTAAGCGTTACATTAAAAAACTAATATAAAAGTATTTTATTTTATTATCCAACATCCGTAAAATCTGCTAAATATTGACTTTTGTAAATTCCAGGTAACACGTGCTTTCAACCCCGAGGCGCAGTGCTTCAGGCCCGTGGAGCCAGCTGCAGCACCATCACCGCCCGCGCCCGCAGCCTTCTCGCCGGCGCCCCCGTTCCGCGCGCAGCCGCTCACCTTCACAACAGCAACGTTCGCGCAGACCAAGTTCGGCAGCACCAAGCTGAAGACGAGCAGCAAGCGTGCGAACCGCATGTCCCCCACCGAGTTCAGCAACTACATAAAGCAACGCGCGATGCAGCAGCAGCTGGCGGCGCGGTCGCTGTCGCCGGCCGCGGAGCCCGCGTACTACGTGGCGCGGCGCGAGGCGGCGCCGGGCAGCGCGCCCCCGTACCCGCCGGCGCCGGCGCACCTGCTGCTCGCCAACTGAGCCGCACACTCGCGCTAGCCGCCTCGCGCGACCCGCTCATAGAGTCTTTACTTTTTTACGAGAGAGATGCGCCGCGATTTATTTTTTTATTTTCCGCGGGGGCGTCCCGCGCCGCCCGCCGCTTGTGATATCCGTACGATTTTCCATAACTTTTTGTATTCTCGTTCGTTACGTCGATGTGTAAATGTATCGATAGGAGCAATAATGTGCCGCGCGACTGGCCGGCGATTTATTTTCGTAATATTTAATGCCGTGTCGAGTTTTTGACGTCTTCGTTCGATATCAATATATTAGTAGGGTGTAAGGGAGCGAGAGGCCGCACGGCCGCGTGCGCTTACTACGACGTACCTTCTAGAGCGAGCCTGTATACATACGTCCTCCGATCTAAGAAATACTGATATTTAAATATGTATACATAATATATATTCGTACGCGATAATCGTCAAATTTTTCACGTGGAAACGAATGGCCAATAGAGAAATTATGTATTTTTAATATTGAAATTGATAATTCATACTTACTATTATAGTGTACAGTGTACTGGTAGTGGCACCGGTACCTAACCGTACTCGTATCGTACTCGTATGTTGTAATAACTAATAAATGTTTGCATATCCGGTCGGACGCGGTCGGACGGCGCGGCGGGCCGCCCGAAGGCGTCGGAGATCTCACATAGTGTAATCATCACTCGTACCATTGTACCCTTATAATAATAATTATAATATACATAATACTATATAATAGGTTAGCTACGTTTCAATCTAACAGTATTTTTTTAAGAAGATATTAGTCCTTGTGTACATTACCGGCCGCCCGCACGGCGGCGGCCGCCCTTAGCGTGTATGGTATACTTATATTATTATAAAAGACATGAATATGAATAAATGATAGAAAAAAATATTTCTCAATTCATAAAATAACAGGTGCATGCAAATTCATGGAAAAATACTATGTGTTATTTATCTTTTTTATATTTCAATTGGCGATCGCGTCAGTTTTTCAGTGGTAGATAGTGTAGCGCAAAGGTAGAGCGGTATGCGGTAGTGGCACCGGCGCAACTTGTCCTTGTGAGCGCACGCATGCGCACGCACAACACTGACAAGTTGTACCAAACGGAAATGTACAACTATTTTTTTACTATTTTTATATTTTGATTTAGAATTAAGTCTAGTTGTATGATTTCAATACCCTTACGCGTACTTCGTGTCGATACCTTATTGTTAAATTATTACGTAAAGTGTGTTAACTTTTATAGTCGATTGGAAAACTGACCGAAATGCTGCAGTATTTTGTAGATAAAATCTATAATGTAAGTTTAATAATAATACAACTTAGCGTAATGAGATTTTTTATTATAAAGATACTTTTTATTTTTCCTTTCTTTTGTAAGATATATTCGATGGAAGTGTTAAAGATAATATAATATTTGCATAATATAGTAAAATCGGCTCTCCATGCCGGCTAATATAATTAGTCAATAATAATTTTTCATATTGTTGTACGACTTTTTAAGTTTATATTAAAATGTTTTGTGCAATCTATACGTTGTATTCTCATAACCTGCCTTCATTCCTATGGACCACGATCTTAATAACAAATAGCAACTCTATGGAAACAATAAAATTATCCTACTAATATTATAAAGGCGAAAGTATGTAAAAATGTATGGATGTCTGGATGTTTGTTACTCTTTCACGCAAAAACTACTGAACGGATTTCGATGAAATTTGGCACATGGGTAGATCATGTCCTGGATTAACACATAGGCTACTTTTTATCCCGGGAAAATATAAACCGGGACTTTTATCCCGGAAAAACTTTTTAAAGCGGACGGAGCCGCGGGCAAAAGCTAGTAAATAATAATTTACGTACAGTGAGCAACATAAGCTGAACTAATTAGAAACTTAAAGCGCTTATAAAGCGCTTACTTAAAGCGCTTCACACGTATAATAAAAAAACGAATTTACATTACACACAAAAAAAAAAAAACAATTAAATTTAACGCATATAGCCGATTTGAAATTTTGAATTTATTCAGTTACTTATGTAGCTGACTGTACATAAACACATCACGCCATTATCCCCAAAAGCGTAGACAGAGGAGAACCAGGGCACTCGAATGAAGTTCATTTTAATAGCTAAACATTTGAGGCTGACCACAAACTGCTATGATTTCGAGCTTCAAAGGCAGCGCGGCGCGGCAACAATACGCTTGTCACAATTGTTACCCCACATTTAATTTATTACCCGACTACGTCTTTATAAAGTTTTTGTAGGAGGTAGGCAAATACTTTCGGTGTTGCCATAACCGAAGTCCATTGTAAATGGAGAGAATGAAGTTCCGTTTCGCCTCATTAAACAACAAAATAACAATCCAGTAATTTGATTAGTTTTCTTCTAAACATTGGCCTGGGCGAATCAATGAAAATTGTAAGTCTATGCTAAGCTTTACCACACGCACGTTTCCATATAAAAAACTAGCGTTTGCCCTCGGGTCCGGCCGCGTGAAAATGTTTTACCGGGATATAAAAAGGCAAAGATAAAAGCCTATTGCACTCAGAAGTAATGTAGCTTCCTATTAGTGAAATAGTTTTCAAAATCGGTTCAGTAGTTCCAGAGTTTAGCCCTTACAAATGTAATCTTTTCCTCGTTTTATCGTGTGGATAATTTACGACACCTCTTAAATCTTAATGTGATCCCATAATCAATAAATCTACATTATAAATGTCAACATTAATAAACAAATAGATCACATGTTGACATTTTGAGCCTCAGCGAGGTTATTCGACTTTTATTGACCTTGATTATAATTCAAATATTTCAACTTATCTTCATATAGAATTATGAATATCTAACACAAAAATCCAGTCGACATTGTTTTTAATTTTTGGCTTACTAACGGGCTATGGCATTGGGGTTTCTTATATCAAAAGCCTATAATGTATTAAGTACCTACTATTACAGGTGTTGCTCAAGGCTTCGCGCGCATGAAAACCTTTCGCGCTATAAAAATGCCTAAAAAATTCTGCTTAAAGAATCCGATTAAGAATATTCATAATTTCTCATGGGACCATGATAAGAGGCTCCCTACGTAGTCCAGGACACATAACCAAATTTTACCTACCCGTGTACCAAATTTTATCCAAATCGATTTAGTTGTTTCTGTGTTTACTTCTAACAATTAAAATATAAAAATCCCAATCTGAACTCAAGGTGATTTTTAGGGTTCCAGACTTCAGTTCCAGACTTCAAAAGGAAATAAGGAACCTTTATAGGATAACTTTGTTGTCCGTCTGTCTGTCAAGACCCTTTTTTTCTCAGCAACGCGTAGAGATATCAAATTGAAAATTATATCAAATACTCGGGTCTACGATCTCTTTCAGCTGTGAAAAAATCAAATTTGTAAGTTAACACGATCAAAAGATATAGGTAAGTAACAGTTTATCACTACATAGTGTAAAACAAAGTCGCTTCCCGCTGTCTGTCCCTATGTATGCTTAGATCTTTAAAACTACGCAACGGATTTTGATGCGGTTTTTTTAAAAGATAGAGTGATTCAAGAGGAAGGTTTATATGTACTTTTATCCCGGAAAACTTATTAACGCGGGTGAAGCCGCGGGCAAAAGCTAGTATTGGATATTTTGCAATGTCGCATGGGAATCAACACCTATAGGATACATCCCTTTGACCTAGTGTCATGAAAGGCAAGAAGCAAGGTCTTACAGCACGTTTAAAGGAAAAATCTGAAAAATTTACCAACTTCAATAACAAAAAAGCTACAGAGACTTTTTTAAATTTGATAAGGTAATTTATTAATTAATTTTGCCGAACTATTGAATTTATATAAAGGTATATAAGTTCATAAGTTATATAAGTTAGGTAAGGACCTACAAGCTTGTACGGAACCCTCGGTACATGAGTCCAACTCGCACTTGTCCGGTTTTTAATCAGCAACAAAAATAATAGAGACTGTAGAAAAAATCCGAAAACCGCAAATATGTAAAATAAAGTGAAATTAAAATAAAATTATTTTGCGGATTTTATCGCAGTTTTTTAATTTATATTTTCTCCCGACGTTTAACTAACTAAAAAAGCGATAAAATCCGCAAAATAGTTTTACTTCAATGTCTAACATTCGCGTAAATATAAGAAGTCATCATAAAAAAAGTGAATTTAGGTAATTTTTTTTAAATTTGATTAATTTTGGCGATCTATTTAATTTATATGGTTAGCTACCTTACCTACAAGTTGGTATGAACCAACCACCCTCCCTCGCGCATATGCACCCTCGGTTATGATTTGAGCCACTAACAACCACACGGTTCAGTGGCGTAATGGAGTGACAGGACCTACAAAATGGGGGTCACTTGTGGGGGTCAATAGGGGGACTACGCGCCGACTTTACGAGACATGCAATCCTGACTAGTTAATTCATTCACGTCGGAAGTAGCATTGTAGTGTCTGTGTGCCAACCTCCCCACCCTCTGCTTCTGCCTGGGGTCTGGGAAGAATATCTGTTAGCTGGATTACCAACACAGAACATAAGGCTCCATACAATGAATTTGTCACGGACCTCTACAGTAACGCCACTGGTACGGTTCACAACGGCTAAGTAAATGTCACTAGATGATATCCACCAAAATACCATACCAGCCCTGTATTATATACTGCAAACTTCACTCCATATTTAAAATTGAATTTGTATTGTTACTTGCAATTTACAAAATGTATATTTAAAAAAAATTCAATGACAATAAAAGACCTACGCCGAGTTTCTTGGTGCTTCTTCTCCGGTCAGTGGGCTTTTCCGAAGCACTAGTAGAATCTTTAAGTTCATAAAAAGCATTGCAAAAAATGACGTGCAAAAGCGCCCTTAGGGGCCTAATTAATTAATAAATTATTTGATTTGAGCACGGGCCTCCTGTACTACTGAGAGGGTTCAGGCCTTAGTCCACCACGCTGGCCTAGTGCGGGTTGGCAGACTTCACATATCTTCGATTATTTATTTTTAGAATTCTCTAATATGTAGTTTTTCTTCACCGTTAAAGCGAACGATAATCTTCTATACTAATAATATTATAAAGCTGAAGAGTTTGTTTGTTTGAACGCGCTAATCTCAGGAACTACTGAACCGATTTTTAAAATTCTTTAACTAATAGGAAGCTACTTTACTCCTGAGTGCTATAGGCTACTTTTTATCCCGAAAAACTCTTTCACGCGGGCGGAGCCGCGAGCAAAAGTCTTGTTATTGATAATACACATATAACTTGCCTTGAGTTTTGAACTCTCGACACTCGCCTCGTCAGACCACTCCATTCCCAACTAGGCTATCGTCCACTATGCACCAAAATAACTCTTTTATACGGGCACGGCAGTGACCCCACTGGAGCTGATGGTAAGCCGAGAGGTGTCCAGATAATGTCTACTGACGAGCGATGATCATCCCTCGTCAGTCAACACAATAGAGTAGTTTCCTATGTTTAATTTTGTACATTATTTTAGACGTAACAGGATATAATACGAAAAAGAAATTCTTCTGTGAAATCAGCATCAAAATCGATTGAAAAATAAAGCAGTTATTAAATTTTTAAATATTCTTGTGACCAAAAGCGGGGGCGTGGCGGGGATATCGAGCTATCTCTTTCGCACGCACGCGGCGTTATGGCCAACGGCGCTTGGTGACGTCACAGCCTAGGATTACTGTTTTTTGACAGCTACCCCTTTCTCCAAATTTCAAAGCTTTATGCAGGCTCTACACTACTCGCGAAGTTACCTTGACGAAGTACTCTTCGAACTTCACCGAAGTCCGAACTATGTGACTACACACTCACGCCTACTACCTCGCGAGCTCAGTCGCCCGGCGCCGGCACGACACGTGTTCGAACTTCGGGACACGTCAGGCGTAAAAACCGACGACTGGAAGTCGCCTGAGGCGAGCCGAGGTTGCACGAAGCGAACCGAAATACCCTTCTAGACTATGGTATTCGCTCAACTTCGCGAGTAGTGTAGAGCCTGCATTATAACTTACTATTGCGCCAATTCTGAAATTTCTTTTTTGCTTTAGATTTTGGATAGCATGCATTTTTCATAATTGCATTTTAAAAAAGTAGTTAACTACCTCATTATGCCAGCTTGATTGAACCGGACATACATAGGCTATTCCATGAACGGACTCACGTGGCCCGCTATGGCGGGTTCTAATACCTTATGTACAATTAATAACAGGATAAAAAAGAAACACACGCATAATAATCATTAAGTCACTTTATTTATCAAACCACAAGATGACAAAGGTGTACCTCATCTATGGACAATATATTTAATAAGGTACTGTTTTAACATAGTAAATCACCTAAAATAATTCTACATACACATTTTTCACCGAGATCTATAGACAAAATGATAATTGCATTAAATTGACAAGTTCCTATAAGTCATGAGTTTTAAGACAGTTTCCGTGGCCACAAAAAGTGAATATTTTCAGGCGTAGAATAAAATATAGCATCTGTGCTTATAATGTGGCAAAAAAACGGAACTCGTAAGTCGATATCGGTTAACTTCAATGTTTGTGATTGGTGGAGTGACCAACACTTCAGTCACGTGTTCGTCTCTCAACCAATCCCAATAAAACGAAACAGTCTTGTGTTTTTGTCACATTCTAAGAACACTGACCAGGAAAATAAAAACCTCACCAATTTGTGGTAAAATAGGTTTTTTTTTCTGTTGACGTTATAATCAAACGAAAAAGCAAAAGTGGCGCCCTCAAAGCAGGTTTCTTTACTTTCCTAATCAAGCTATACATATGTATAAAATACGACATCAAACAACTTCACCTATGATGGGACCATAAATTACCAGCTTCACATGAGTAAAGTATATTTGGGCCCAGATTTATTGTTACCGCACGTTAAAAAACGTTAGCCTAAAATTTTACTTAGCTCCTTGCTTAATTTCATTGTAACAACTGTATGTCGTCAGCAAGATAGCATGACCAAATAATAACATATACATCGAATGTGACACATGCTTTACGCATACTCACGCCTTTTATCCCCGAAGGGGTATGCAGAGGCGCAAGTAGTGTACCCACTTTTCACCGTGCGTATTCCGTCCCATGATGTGATAAGGGGATGAGCTTGTCGCCATATCGGGCACAAATTCCAGACTCCGGGCTTATACTGAATAGAAAAATTCAATATCACTTTGCCCGACCAGGGCATCGAACCCGAGACCTCAGCTTTGCAGTCGTACCGTAATACAACTACGCCACCGAGGCAGACACATGCTTTAAATTCTAGCAATTTGCAGTAGGAAATAAATAGAAAACGTAAATCCCATTTACTACTAATGAAGAATTCTTTACTCCAAGCGCAACCGACTGAATCATTGATTTTGTACAAAACATAATAACCAATAGGGTTGGTTTAAAATCATTTCAGCAAACGTCAAAATTTATAGGAAAACGTATGCACTGGTTGACGAGTGACGTCATAGTCAAAGTTGCGTTTGCAAACGATATAGAAAGATGTCCATACCTCCTACGCATCATGCAACTATTTAATATGCAATCTTGTTATTCTTGCAATATTTTTAATCTCTGCATACATAAATACATCGATACATGCAAATATGTTGTTGTTGATTTTGTACACAGGCACGAAAACTATTGCGTTAAATGTACCCCTAGCACGAGTTTACCCATTATCGTATAGTATTCGTATCGAGTATGTTCACGCATTAGACGTCAAAAAAGAGACACGTGCTGACATTTTACATACATTTTGACAACTGCTTGTCTATGGTTACTCTATTTACTATTCGAAGTTTGTAGGTCTTATTTTAGTTCCAAATACGCTCACCGGGGCGCTGTTCAAATTTCCATAAAAATATTTACTTAGTCGAAACCATTACGTTAACTAATACGGTAGCGCGTTAACTCGTGCGAATGTAGTCTCAGTATTTATTTGTCAAACTGAGCATTTTACACAAATACACTGCCGTGCTAAGCTCAAAAGCCGTATCTCAGAAAATATCGTAAACTTGTTTTTTTTTTTATGACATCAGATAGCTTAAAAAATGCACCTCTAGTGAACAATATAGCCAAATAGTGATGTATTTTTTTAACATGTAAAAAAACCTTAAATAAAGTCCCTATCTCAGTTTGACCTCAAATCACAGAGTGAAAACTATATTTACAAAACTTAAATTTTCTCGAAACTAGCGTTCCTTGAAATATCGTTTTTCCACTTAGCACGACAGTACAGCCGTTAAAAATAGGCAAGCAATGCTACATTAGTAACTTATTTGGATAATTTCAGTTGGATAAATAAGCACTAAGGCGACAAGTCTAGTGTCGCTGAAGCGACTATAATATTCTTATACTCTTAGATCATTTTTAAACTCTCGCAATTCATCCATAAAATGTACAATAAATTTAATAATTTTCTACTATAAATATTCCACACTATTTAAAAAATCTATATTTTTATATAATATTGCGTCATTGAAATATGCGTGAGGAATTGATTTTGATTACAAGTAAAATATATATTTTTTACACTTCTATTGGTCTCGGAGGAAACTGCGTAATCGAGTAGTTATATACTAAGAAACGACATATCGACTGTACATTTGAATCTTATTTAAAACAATCTTAATGGGTTATTATAAAGCGCTTATCTCTGGCTACTTCGTACTATTTAAGACCTAACGTATATTACAGGAACAGTTTCTCATAAACATGTGCTAGTTTGTATAATCATGAGGCAAAATAACTTTTTATTTTGGCACGGCATGTGATAAATGACAAAAATAATTTATATTTATAACAATTTATATAAAATTAAAAATATATTTTAATGTTATCATGATGAGAATTCCCCTAAATTTATCTTAGTTTTATCTCTCGCGGTTAGGCCAGATGACGTCGTTTATTACTAAATTAATTTGTTGCCATAGATGAGGAGATATGTCCTTAGTGGTTACTTTATACAAAATATAGTTTGTAATTATTTAAAATAATCAGTACATTTTAAACACAAACGAGCTTTCCATTAACTCATATAGTTTCCGAAATTGCAATATTATATTTACATAATATTTGTAGTTGAACTAACATTTAAAATTAAAAATAAATCACTTGAGATGACTCTGATCCCAAGACTCCATTCAGTTTAGTAATACATCATCATTTAAAATAAATGACACCTATTCACCTAACACTGGTTTTGACTGATTTTGACTATGCTCATAATTTTGGCCCGTTTTTCCAACATTTAAAGATAAAATTAAACATTATATTAATTTTCACCTAATTATCATTTTCAAATCATGATAAGTACTTAATAACATACAAAATATGTCTATAATAGAGTCCAAGTGAGCCGAAACTTTTAAATGTAATGTTGCAACACATAAACCACACCAACCACTCGGAACGCACGATAAAATAATAAATAACCATAATGTGAGCAAAGACTTATCGACAAGAATAATAAACGAAATTAAAATGGAAACTAACCCACTATTCATTAAAACGCGAAAAGAATCAAGTCAGGGAATGACAGATACGAAACAATACTATTCTAAGACATTCACATACTTGTGAAGTTGTGTTTGCCCGAGTATGTATAAATGTAGACAAAATCTATATACAATTAAAAAAAAGTGTCCACGTTTGAGAGCCGCACCACTATCGCAGTCACCGCGTCGCCTCTGATGCTTAGCGCTGGTCCGGCAAACTGTCCACCGAACACCTCATTCACTACTCGCTCTGTTCGCCATCAGACTCCTTGTACGATCAGTGCGACATTTCAATGTGTCTCTGCAAATTCTTCTTATTCATATAAGACCGGTCGCACATGGAGCAATGGAAGAATACTTTCTTGTAGTCCGGGTGTCTGGCGCGAGTGTGTGTTGAGAGGTCGATGGCCCTCGCGAAGTACACCTTGCAGATGTTGCAGTAGAAGTTGGTGGGCGTGGCGTGCATAGTGCGGTGTGCGATGAGGTCTCGTGGGGTCGCCACACCGTCGCCGCACTGCGCGCATGTGAACTCGCCTGGTGGAGGCACCGCGGACTCCTCCTCAGACTCGCCTGAGTCCTCGCCGTGGTGCCGCTCGCGGTGCACGCGCAGAGCCTTCGCGGTCTCGCACGCCGCACCGCACAACTCGCACGAATACTCGTCCTCCATATTCACAGTCATCGACGAGCTCCCTTCACCACCTTCGTAATGCTTCTTCATGTGCACCAACAACGTCGACTTTCGGGTGAAACTCTTGTCGCACACCGGACAGAACACCGAATTTGGTTGATGAACCTCGTCCATGTGGCGCTGGTACGCGGCGCGCTTGGTGAACTCTTTGTCGCAAATGGTACAGTACCTGTCCTCGACGGCGCCCGAACTGTGCTGTTCCATTTCCATTGAATCGTCAGATCTTAATTTCTTGTTTGGATTGACGACGGTCACCTCCACTTCGGGTGGTAATCTTCTCTTGGCAACGGAGGCGGGAGTTGAATGCGTTACTTTTGCGAACTGCGAGGCGTCTACGACTTCATATTTGCTCACCTTATTGGTGACTTTGTGCTGCGGCATCCAGAGGCCAGAGTTGTTGGCGGCCGCCTTGCCGTCGGGCGAGCGCAAGTGCCAACCTCGATGACTTTTCAGGGCGGCGATGGATGTGTAACTCTTGTGACAAATTTCACAGTCAAACGTCTGCGGTTGCGTAGGTAGTTGGTTGATACATTGATGGTTTTGCAAAGCGAGCAATCCGACAAATTGTTTACCGCAAGTGTCGCACGGGTATCTTGCCTGATAATCGACACTCGGGTCGAGGGCCTCGTTATCATTGTCGTCATCGGGTTCCATATCTTGAACTGGTTCTTGCGATTTGCTCGACCCTTGGTTTGCGTTGTAACCCAACAACTCACGTGCGTGAGTAGACTTCAAGTGCTCATACAGTTCTAGTGTAGAGCTCAGTGGCTTGCCACATAATTTGCACATTTGGACAGACGATTTGTGGACATTCTTACGATGTCTGTAATAAGATTTCTTGTCCGAGAAGGATATTTTGCAGATCGTACAACTAGACCTGCTACTACCATCACCTCCCGAAGCTTGCGAATGAGTTTCCGAGCCGTCAATGCTGGAATTTATAATGCCGTGCTTGTGTTGTTTATGTTTCCATAAACTACTTCGCAGCGGGAAGCGTTGGAAGCACAACTCACATGAGTAAGGCATAGACTCTTGTTGCGAATGTTGTAAATTGCTTGAAAAGTTCGCGAAATTGAAACTGTTAAATTGAGGCGTCGACAAACCCGTGCCATTTTCTTCGTTGTTGAATTCCTCCTCTTCAGTAGACGCTTGCATTGTGTTTTCTTCACTGTCGTTTCTGTCATTAATAATATCAGCATGTAACACTTTCTTATGCTTCCATATATTCTTTTTGTGCATAAAACCTTTGCCACACAGGTCGCAGCAATAAGGAGCATTAGGAACATTGTAACTAGACTTGAATGAGACCACTCCAGGCTGCATCATAGAAAACTGTTTGATCGGTTTTCCAATGATCTGAGGCGCAAAACTTTTAGGTTCTCCCGGTTTCCTGTTAGTGGTCGGTACCTTCGCGTGGATACGCATATGATTAGAATAAGCCTGACGGCTTTTGAATGATCGGATGCAAATGTCGCAATAGAATTCGGACTCTGCAGAGGCCGTTGTTCGAACCCCGGGATGTGCGTGTTGCACGTGTTCCGAAAGCTTCTGTGGCGTGCTGTAAGAGTTGGAGCAAACGCTGCACGGGTAGAATTTCACACGCAAATGTGTGTTTTTGTGTTCGGCGAGTTCCGAAGGGCGCAGGAACTTCTTGTCACATTGGTCGCAGTGGTGAGCGACCTGATTATGTTCAGCGACTTGGTGATCGGTCCAAGCGTCCACCGTCTCAAATATGGCGTTGCACTCAGTACAAGAATAATGGTATTCTTCAGCCTCCTCTTTCACCAAAGACATGTCCGGTTCGCTATTCTGCATGATCAATGATCTGTCAGAATGCTCCTTATAAATGTGTTTGTTAAGGTCAGCAGCTTGCTCATACTTGGCATCACAATGTTTGCAATAATGTGGTTTCTCTTCATTGTGGATGGTTTTCAAATGCTTTACCAAAAGTGTGTAGTTTTGGTTTTTCTTGCCACAAATCGGGCAATCAGTAGGCCGACCGTCTACGCATTTGTTAGCATTGTCTGACTGATCAAAACTACCGGCGTGGACCGCCAATGCGTGGTCATTAAAATCTTGCATATTTCCGAATTTTTCTGAACATAAATCGCAAGATATATAAACAGTGCATTCACCGTTGCGAATATGTTTTTTCAATAAATTCTTGTCTTTGAATCTGGCTCGGCAATGGACACAGCCGAGGGGCACCCTCGATTGTCCATCTTCGTGTACGTCCATCATATGTTTCATTATAAACTGCTTCAGCTGAAATTTAGCTGGACACAATTTGCACGCGTAAGATCTAGCGTTGAAAATATCCTTATATTGAACCTTGGTATCTTTAGGCTCATCTTGCAGAACTAAGTCATCAGTAATACCGTTTTCGTTGTATATAATTTTCCAGAGATCAGTACATGAGTTGGATCTCATATGGCTCAGCAAAGCCCCGATATGGCCAAAAGTAATTACGCAATTGTAGCATGTATGTTTGGGGACTTTGTGTCCATTTTTCTGTAAGTGCTGTATGACTGCTTTACGTCGAGGATGTTCTCGGTCGCAGCACAAACATCTTTTTGTATTAATTTGCTCGATGACATCGCGGTACCTCCGAATAAAGTCTCTTTGGGTCTTTGTCACATAAACTTTGTTGGGATCGAGTTCTTTTGCGTCGACAGTGTCGTTAGGATCGGCCGTCTCGTCAACTTCTTCTTCCTCCTCCTCATTCATTTCGTTTAACTCATTGTTGTAAGAGTTGCCTTGGATGTCTTCATTAATCTCAACCACCGGCGCGATAGGTGGCATCTCTTCATCCTCATCATCATTTTCGTCATTATTTATTTCTTGTTCGTTTTCCTCGGGTTCTTTCTCTGCGTTGCCTTCCCCTACTTCCTTGCCATCGTCGTCCTCGGTTTTAATTTCGGTGCCCTCATCGATCACCATTTGATTTTGACTGTCAACAGTTTCATCATTATGCTCCTTCTCATTATCACTGTGGCCAGCATCCATGTTATTGTCATCATCGTGGTGCATATTTTCGTGTGAATCCATTTGTTCACCATCTTGATCGTGTTCTCGTTGTCTGGCAATTTCAATTTCATTTTCAGAATCCATGTCGACGGTGTCGTAATTTGTATTTTGGTTATTGTGCATTTCACCATCGACTTCATCGTCACCTTGGGGATGCTCGTAAGCCTCGGGGTCCGGTTCGGACAATATAGCCTCTACTTGGAATGATGCGATTTCCGGTTCAGATATTAGCGTCTCGGGACTTTCCGGGCCGGAATTTATAATTTCCGGCTCTGACACCAAAACTTCAGGTTTTGCTGTCAGTAAAGTTTTCAAAATCTGCGGCTCTTTTTTCTTTATTTGTAAGTCTTTGAGCGCTTTAATTCGAAGGGGATACGGAAGATTATTTTGATGGGCTTTTGCCGTTTTAATCGGAATGGGTTTCGGCGGGGTGATAATTTTCTGGGGTATTAATTTCGCTGGGATGTTCTTAGGTATATATTGCATTTTATGGCTAATAGGATTTGGCATTAATCTCGCCTTAGGGTTGAAGGGGTTAGGTCTCAATTTAGGTTGGAAACGCAGGTGAGACTTCTTAGTTGTGATCTTATTGGTGTACCTGTCGAAACTATGGGCTGTTAGCTCGTGTCGTCTGGCATTGTGAGAGTATCTGTAAGACCTTCCACAAACCAGACAGTCTTTGGATGCTAATTGTTGGATACCTTGTCGTGCGTGTAACGTTTCACCTGAGGGACGCATCACTGTGATAGAAACTTCGGGCATATTTGCAACCTTCGTGTAGGATTGAGCCGATTCATTCAACTCTTCCTCATCTTCATCTTCGTCTTTTTCGCTCTCCATACCCTAAAATAAACAGTTTTTTATTTTAAGCACAGCATATTCAATCTAAATTATATCAAATTAAATTAAAATATTAAACATCTACCTTACGAAGGAACTGTCACAACAAAAATTAAATTCAATGAATAGAAAATATTGTATATTATTTATTCTGTACAATCTCCATTACAGCAATTAATATGACACTTCATAAGTCTCTCTTATGATAGCAAATACATAATATTTAGATCTCTATAAATAATAAAAACAAAAACGTTATTAAAGTAAAATGAGACCTTAACACTGTCGGTTATAACCGTATCCAACCAAATTAACATGATAAAAACTCAAAATGAGTTTCTGAAATTAATTATGATGAGGGTTTTCTATTCTTTTGCTTTTATTCCACTCTAAGTGGGTTAACTTTGCATTTTTTTCAAGGACATAGCAGAAATGCAGTCTCTCCGTTTTTAAAACCTTCCTTCCACCTGACACATTTCAACTCCCTTGGTAATCTAATTCTGAGTAAATTGTTTTATAGAAACATACAATTTGTTTACTGACCTGGGAATCGAACCCGGAACCTCCTAGAATACAATCCATGTAATATACCGCCACTAGGCAATAAAAACTCAATAAAAAATAACTTATTTTACATACTTAAATAAGGTAATGAATAATGTAACTTAAATAACAATTTTAGGTAGGCAAACTAAATTACTAAAATTAGAAAATATAACAATAACATCTCATAATCTTCTTCTTCTTGTAGTGCCTCTCCAACTAGTGAAGGTTGGCAGTCAGCTCAGCATATCTTGCTTTGTCCTTTGCAAGATGAAATATTTCTGCAGCGCTTGCAATCCCCGTCCACTCACGGATGTTCCATAACACATAACTTATATAATAACATTCCAAATGAATTTCAAGCAACACACATTGTGCAAACCATCACACAATGTTCTCTACATATGTTCTGTCCACATTTAACACAAAATTGTTTCGTTCTTCTATCTCGCTTCAAAGTTCTTATACAAATCCTGCATCTCTTTCTATTTTTATAATATGGCACCGTATCTTGCAAATGTGCAAACCTTTTCTTTCTTTCTGGAATGTCGTTTATGGGCGACAAAGCCATGCTTTCTTCATTTTCCAACAGACTTATAGACAAGTCTTTTACAAAAGAGCGTCTTTGTACAACATTGTTGCCACTCTGCATGTTCCACATAACTTGAGCATTCACCGAGGCAATGTTAAGTAATGTGCAAAATACTGAAAGAGTCCAATCATTTGTGTACTGCATTGTTGTATAATAATGCATTAAAACATCAAGAACTTCTACAGCAGACTGGTTCTTTTTATATAATGACACTACTGTTGTATTATTGACATGTCCTCTCTTGTAAAACTTAGGATCATTTGTTAAGACATTTACTGACTTCATGTTGGAGGTCACATATGATGTAAGACATAAATCATTGTCTAGAAATGCAGACATAAAGGACCTTCGTTTTCTGTATTGCGAGAGAAACAGAGGCGGTATTATATCATCTTTTGGATTAAGGGCTGCAATAGAATACAGTTGATACTGGTGCTTCAGCAAATTCATAAGTGGAATTGATCCAAACCAGCTATCCATGATAATCACTCTTCCCGACCCTGCCAAATGTTGGGCAATTTTTTTAACAATCTCCTCTGCTTCAAAATAAGGATCCATGATCACATCCATATTGCTTACATAGAAATTAGATGGGTCGACCATCAATACCATTTTAACGCCACGTTTTAACGGCTTTTTATCAATTTCGTATCGGAATGGGCAAGGTCCGTAAACTGGCACAATGATCTCATCAATAACTGCAACATTTTGGATTTCGAAAGTCGTTCGACAGTTCATAGCGAAAATTTCGAAAACTTTACGTACGCGTTTCATGATATCCAATTGTATTAAGCTGTCAGCATCTTCCTTATCAAATCTCATGTACTGCAGTATATACTTGAATCGTTCGTATTTCATCGCTCTTCTAACGCAAGGAACGCCATACTCACTGTTCCAAAGGTCACTGCATTGCTGATGCGTTGGCCTCATTATACCATTCATGTACAATATACCAATAACTGTTTTTATTTCACAAATGGATATAGGAACCGAATAACTCTTCCCATTTCTGGCTATATTATCATTAGTGGATAAAACAATCTGCTCAAGCAGGTCTTCGGTAAAAAATAATTGCCAAGCATCTTTAGGTTGAGCACAATGTCTGATTGTATCAGCTTTACGCTTCCTCAAACTAGCAGCTTGTTTAACCTTTTCGTTTTTAAATGTAGATGATAGTTTGGGATTTTTTGATATAATTTTATTATTCCTACATAAATAACCACTTTTGCAATCTATGAACATGTCATCAATGTCCGATTGAAGTTCCGTTTCAGATTCAGAATCATGATCAGAATACTGGAGCACATCACACTCCTCTGTTGTCTGAAGGGAATCAATGATATCGCTGTCTTGTACCATGTTCAATATCGCATGGACCCGATGCCAATCCATACGGGGGTCCACATTTGTCTGCGGATGAAATTAATTCAATTGAACTATTCTCACACTGTTACCTTCTCTATGACCTAAGACATTTGTGTTATTGCTTACAACCAAGTACAAAATTGAAATTTAATTATTACAGTATGCTCTATTTCAAGAGTAGTAAACTGAAGTGTCATATTAAATATCATGAAGTTAATATCAGATGTGTGTAGCAGTTGTTTGAATAGATAAGGTGTGTGGTCTGTAATCTTTACCTTATCACTTCTCGGTGTGAGCCCCAGCGATGCCAAGATTGGAGGCCCTTCTGGCTGCACTTTACTAGATGTTGCATTCTGAAAATGTTTACATTAAATCTATAAGTATATTCATAAAATATTCTTCCAAGATATCAATTTAGTTAATATTCAATAAATCTTATTTGTAAATTCTGTAATATACAACTTAATTGTAGATGTAAAGTTGGATGGAGCTAAGTTTATAACTATAATATTACTGTTCTTAAAGTTTAAGGAAACATTTCTATTTTATGGTTATGAATATTGAAATATTTATTAAACAAAATATTTCTTATGTACTTGTCATATAATGCTATAATAACCATTTTAAAATAGGTCAAATACAGCTACAGATGTATTTGTGTCACTATAATCCATTAAACTCGCAGAAGTGTAATATTTTATGTTAAAAAGCTGCCATTCACCAATATGATAATGATTTAAATATTTTAATTAACATAATGTGGTCATACAATAATGTCATATAAAGGTGACCTACAAAGGACACTGACCAACAGAAAATATAAGATTTTCACAACTGGATTATGTCGAAGCATTGAAAATTTTCAATATATTTATTCCCAATATACATGCATAGTGTCAAAGCAACAAACAGCAGTGAAGCACATTATCACTTCACACAAGTTCCTTGTACATTAATGACTTCACAACTGTTCACATGTCCTTGACACCAAAATGCTACTTATAGGCATCTTGCAGTGTAGATATTGCCCAATAATACTGCCATACAACACTAATATCAACAGGATGAAATAAGTTTATAAGGAGTGGTACACACCTCACTGTCAAGGTATGATCCATCAATGACAACTCCATCATCATAAGCCTCATCAGATAATGGTTCACTCTTTATTTTCACCTGAAAATCCATGATACAACATGTAAACAATGAAATAAAAAACTGAAAACTGACATTCCAAGCTTAAATTGTCCAGAAAAATAAACCCACCTCTTCTAGTTGGCTGCCATCTTTATTAATAAGAGACTGTAGTTTGTTTTGAGTCCTTTCACATACAGACTTGAATACATGCCAGTTATTGACATTGTCCATGCATTTCCTGCAGACATTTGTCGGCAAGTCGTCATTTTCGGTTATCTGAAAAAAATAATCATACGCAATGACATCAGGGATGGCGAATGGGCGCGCACCACGACGCGTTTCATCAGAAACGAGCGCGGCGAAACCGCGCCTCGCCTATAGATACGAGGAGAAACTAAGTAGGTAGGCGTAGGTATAAACGCGCCGGCGAGCGGCTGCTCCTCGACCGAATAAGTAGAAGCGAGTCGAGTGGCAGGCGGGCGGCGGCATCCAGCGAGCTGTGAGCCCCTCGAGGGTTAGCGCTCGATATACACACACATGTACACTAGCGCACTCGCGAGGCGCGCCACACCGACGCAGCCGACGCTCGACCGCTCGGCGCGACGAGGAACGAGCTGCAGGCTGGTCTCGCCGCTCGCCGATAAATCAATACGCCGATGTCCAATGCCGACCATACCTAGCAACTAGCGATACGCAGCCCCCTCCCGGCCTGACCCCCGGGAATAATGCCAAGCCCCGACCCTCATGATATGCGCCGTTTCTCGCCGGCTAAACGGAATGCGACGCGTCGCTGCCACGAGCCGAGCGATAGCCATGGTACATTACAAAATGGTGGACGATCTTACGACATCTCCACCTAAACGCAGCGCTGCCCGTCATCGGTCGGCAGATGACGAGTTCTCACGTATACCGAGGGTCTACTTTCACTCAAAACTTCATTATATTGCCTCTTTAGTGCATTACATACCTGTATGGACACGCAATCCTTAATTTTCGAAGCGAGGACGGGAGGTTCCGAGTCATCGGAACTGGTGGTAGGAAAAATCGGCAGTAATTCGCCTCGAGATGACAAGCACAGTCTACAAACAAGATCATAGTTCACACTCATTTTAAAAACACTATATTTTGAAAGATTTCACACCATCTACAACGGTTAAAAAAGGGACGCCATGTCACCACGAGCACTTGAACACAAAGCACTGCATATCGTTCTTGCTAGAGCACGAAAGCGGCTGATGATGAGCACGAGAAGTCGATAGGTTCAGTCGGGACGGCTGGGTCGAGTCGGCGACCACCTGTCGTTCTGCGCATGTGCGCGTAAAACAGCATCAGGATGACCAACATAACGAATGCAAAATGTGGTTCATGTCATGTAATATCAACATTTGGGTCAAAGAAAGTGATAATGAAAATGTTTCATAAAAAAAAATTATCAACATTATAACTATGTTATATTTAAATTTGACTCGTCAAGCCCAGCTACGGAAGCCGGCGTCCGAGTATATAGGGTTTCCCCATACATCTATATATATATAAGCGGGGTTTGATCAGTTAATAATCATAAATACTACTATAATCCAAGAATTACTATTAATAGATTTTACTATACTTATTGGACAATATTATTTTATGGAAAGATTTCAATATTTTGCTTTAATTTTCATTGTATTGACGGGCAATGAATCCGAAAATATATGTTTTAATTGTAATTTTTTAAATTAACATTACAAGATTTCCTCGCCGAAAGCCTGAAATTTAAAAAATAATTTATTTTTCTATATTAAAAAATGTTTTACTACAATATCTTTCTGATAATGACAACCTAACAAATACTGAAACATGAATACCAAAATGTTTGCAGCAACTGAGTTTGTTGAATGAAATCACACTATCTCTTTCTAAACCGGTATGATGACAGCGCCAAAATTCAAACTTCGATAAACTTCGCATCGGATCCATGCAAGCGGGAATTTCAAAACTCTTTCGTTAATATTATTATTTTGCTGTAAGACTTGGAAACTATACAAAACAATGTCTTCGTTTTTTTAAATAAATGATATAGAAATCGGTGAAAATTAATGAAGTTAGATGGATAAGTAAATATTCGAAATATCAATAAGTATAAAAATTAAATAATTACCTAATGTTTCATTGTATCCTATCTTTAAAGATCTGGTTTTTATATTAGTTTTTACATTATTTGTTGTGATAATTTATCATCCTAAACCTACGGACGTTAAATTGTATTCTCCAGACTCCATGGATTCGTAACGAATCGTTAATACTTAAGTTGTTATTTAAGCTGGTCCCGAATTTGGCATTTTCAATGATTTATGAATAGTTCTTGGTTACCTATGTAGGTATCACACATACCACGACGTGATAGTAATATTACGTTTAATCTATATTTATATGATTATATTAATATTATAAGGCTGAAAATTTAGTTTATTTGTATGATTGTTTATTTGTTTGGTTGAACGCGCTAATCTCAGGAACTACTGAACCGATTTTGAAAATTATTTCACTAATAGGAAGCTACATTACTCCTGAGTGGTAACGACAACTTTTTATCCCGGAAAAACTTTTTCACGCGGGCTGAGCCGCGAGCATCACCTAGTTATAATTAAAAGCTGCAAGGGAAACTAGCTCAAATATGAAAAACTAACGTTATCGATTGCAATAACTGACCTAATTGATAATTCTGAGTAGATTGAACCTCATAGAGGTGTCGATACTTGATAGGCTTAAACACAGTTACTATTCAGTCACAACTCACAAGTTGGAGCTGGCAAGCTGACCTTTAACTTCCTCGTCGGGTGTACCTTTCAAACTAGACTACGTCTTTTCTATAGGCAAAGCAATATTCTTCATTGTATTTCTCAACCTATAGGCTATAACTTGGGAATGTGCACGTTGTAAGTTCTGCCATCTAGTGGCGCAATCTGAATCTTTCATCCAACCGATACTTGGCATTGATGTAAAACATTGATGTATTAAAAAATAATACATCAATGATATTAAAGGATTTTTTAATACATTAATGTATTAAAAGGATGAAAAATAACATTTAATTTGTTGATAATGTCTTTCTGTGTATCTGGATGCTCCAAAACATAAAAATAAACAAATCAAATGGTGTAAAATTCTATTAAGTAGATACGTTTACTGGCGGTAGGTCTTTCATATGTAAGAGTCCGTCTGGGTGGGTACCACCGCAATGTCTATTTCTACCGCCAAGCAGCAGCAGTGTGCATGCACTGTTGTGTTTCGGTGTGAAGGACATTGTAGCCAGTGTAATTATACAGGACATAATGAGACTTGACATCTTATGTCTCAGGATGACGAGCGCAGTGGAATGCCACACAATACTTTGTAAGTCAAGGTGCTGGATGGTGTTGCTACTGTTTATGGGTGGTCGTATCGCTTACCATCAGGCGAACGGCATGCTCGTCTTGTCATTCAATGCAATAAAAAAAGTAAATAGGTAGGTAGGTATTCCATGGTTATTTGAAAATTGCCAAAAACAATAAAAGCCATATAAAACACACACAAGTATGAGTTCCGAAAGCATTTAGAAATGTCTCATTACGTAATTTATAAAAATAAAGAAGTTTTGTAGATAATATTCAATACAAACAAATCTGTAATTAAGGGAACATAGCCTCCTAATTTTGCTTCAATAACGTCAAAATTACTAGTTCCCATCTAAAAAAAAGCATATTCTGGCCATGCTGGCCACGCGCATATTTTATGTTTTATTTGTAACATTGAAAGAATATATAAATAAGTAATATGTTTAAAGAGCTTCTTTTTTCCCACATGTAGCTCTCGTGTCGATTTTGTGCTGCCACCTATAGTTCGTGCATGTTCCCTATAGCAACTTAGTATATGTGCTGAATAGAAAATATTAAGTACAACCACTAGGTAATAAAGTATAATTAGTAATAATTTAAAGTATAAGTCAGGAATAGTTTTAGTGAAAATTATTTAATGAGTTCCATAGGCCCAGATTTTCACTCGAGTGGAGCCACGTGTAAAAACTGTAAGTTGAACAATATGTGTAATAAGTTAGCCTATAGATAGTTAGTAAGGCGAATGGCGTTGCTTTGTATCATTGAATCTCATCGTGACCACCGAAGCCTAATCAGATGCCAATCACGCATGCGTCTAACAGATGCGGCATTATAATAACTATACCTACCTATAACGATGTTTTTATGGCTGTAATACGTGAATATGTAGGCAGTGAAATCTATATGTTGGTTTTATGGCTGAGTTTTCTGGATGTGTAATCTCATCTGACAAAAATAGACATTATGTAGCTAGCCTACTTCAAATTTTCCGTCTAATGTATTATGTAAAAAAAAGTAATCAGTAACAATGAGAACAACTTACTGTATTAAAAATGTTTAGCTGTGCGTATTCCGTCCCTTGATGTGATAGGGGACGAGGCTTTCGCCATATCAGCCACAAATTCCAGTCTTCGGCATGATATTGAGTATTATTGAGTAGAAAAACTCTTTTGCCAGCCAGGGTTCGAACCGAGACCTCAGCATTGCATTCGTACCCAAATACAACTACGCCACCGAGGCAGTCTTGGCTAACAATATCTTTAATTGGGGCTACAAATAAAAAACAAGAAAATTCCCATATAATTTTATTATTTATTATTTCGGATAAGCAACATTCAGCATCACATTATTAACAATATTGGGTTATCAATACACAATATGGAGTTCTATTCATTTGTATTTATGGTTATTGTTTCATTGAAATGTTACTTTCTATTTATATCTTACTTATAATTAACAGTACAAGGAGAATATTAAATTTAAGGATATACAGGATAACTTTGGATACCTTACAATTTACTGTGATATACAAATACATAAGCTCATGCCTTATCTCCAAAGGTGTAGGCAGAGATGCAACTTGTGACTGCATAATAGGTTAAACTTAATATATATTAGTATTCCGTCCTTTGATCCTAAGGAACGATTAGCGAGTAAGTCTGTGTTTCGTATAAAAAACTCTTATTTTTAATAATCAATTGGTATTACTTTCAGATAAATTTATAAGTTTTATTGGTGTTTGTCACACTAATATTATTTTATGAATACTTTGTGCAGTGGTGATCTATTTATCAAAATCTATAATGATTGGTGATTATTTTTTTCTTTATGTGGGGTGTTTCAGTATTGAAATGTCACCCCATTATTGCATACAAAATTAACAAAAAAATTAATACAAAAAACAAACTTTAAAGTTAACAAAAAAGTTGAAAGTAATACATAGCTAAATTAGTAGTAGGTTGACAATTATTTATAACTTACAACTACTTTTATCGCAACTTTAAACATTAGTATATAAATTTAAATGACTTTTAAGAGGGTTTATGATCTATCCTTTTTAGCCTTCTCCGAATATGATTGGCGATGCCTGTCTTACATCGCCTATATTTTTTTTATTGGAGTCCTGCGATTAATTTGTTTATATTACACACACACACATACACTCACGCCTGTTATCCCCGAAGGGGTAGGCAGAGGCGCAACTAATGCACCCACTTTTCGCCGTTATTCCGTCCCATGATGTGATAGGGGGCGAGCCTATCGCCATATCGGGCACAAATTCCAGACTCCGAGCTGATACTGAATAGAAAAACTCAATATCACTGCCCGACCCGGGAATCGAACCCGAGACCTCAGCATTGTAGTCGTACCTTAATACAACTACGCCACCGAGGCAGTCTGTTTATATTATTACAATTATAATAAATATAATATTCTTATTCAGATCGTATTTTTAATACTGCCTGAGTTTTATCTTTTTGATAACAAGGGAAAGCATGGGGTAAGAAGTACATTTAATAACTATGCTGTCTTTGTTGAGCGTAGACAGAAAACTATAGCAATACTTAGATAAGGTTTTTTGCTTTTATCAATTATGTTTATATATACCTACTTCAACAACGTTATACTAGCACTATTTATTTATATACATAAATATACTAATAGAGAGTATTTGGTACCTGAGACGGTAAATAAAGGGTGTAGCTATAATTTTATTATTAAAAATAAAAATCCACACAATAAAATATTCATAATATAGGTAGGACTTTGTTTAACATAGATATAGGTACCTAATATTATTGATGCTGTAAATGATAAGGTATTTTATTCTTCAAAAATAACTCTTATGGTGAAGATATTCGATAATCTATAAACCAATCGAGAAAATGATCTGGGTATTTTTTTTTACACAATAAGTAAGTATATTATGACAAAATAAATACTTAGATCATTGAGAATTCATATTTTCAAAAATGTTATTATTTATACCATATTTTTATAAATAGATTGATAGGTACCTACGTAATATTAACTATTAATATTAGTAGATACAGAATTTTGATTAGGTACATAACCGCTCACCAAAATTTTAAATTTTCAAGAAGCAGAGACAAATATTTTAAAATTATAATAAGAAAATAAAACAAGTTATTTATTACGAAATATTATGCATATTCAGCCTTACTTATCGGAACTAAAAAGGAGGCAGGTAATTCGATCTCAATAAACATCGATATTGCATAAACACTGGCCATAATTGGTCCACTTCGAAATTCAAAGTCCCGAATGGCGCGAAATTTGATTTACGAACACGGCGGGCACGAGGACCTTTGTTCTTGAGACGGCTGCGCGCGCACCGCCAGCCTGGACGGGTCGACGGGGTTCGCTTTGGCGACGAGCGAACGCGCCACGTGGGCGAAGGCGGCTTCGACATTCAGTCCGGTTTTAGCTGATGTCTCCATAAACGCGACTTGGTACTCTCTCGCCAAGCGCTGCCCCTCCTCCCGCCTCACCGCCCTCTCCAGCCCGCTGTCGGATTTGTTACCTGCAACGTTATACAATTTTAACGTTCGTCCGAGTCGCCCGACCCTGACTCTTTGAACGGTATGTCTTAATTCAATTCAGATTGATGGATGGAATAAAAGAACTCTATAGTTATTCATTTTAAGAACGTATACCCACTGTTTTGTTACTTGTTAGTTTAATATAAGTAAGTGCTTTGTATAATAGTTAATAATAAGGATTTATAGTTTTTTTTAAACACGATTGATAGCCGTAAATCAGACAATATATTCAAATTAATGACCAGGTTCTAGATTGACATACAAATATTGTAGGGACTTTTATCACAGAAAATTTACAGTGGAATCTATTTCACGAGAAAATATTTCACGAGAGCAATCGTTAGTATCCCACAAAATGTTATTATATCAAGTTATATAACATCAAATAGCAGTCCTACCTAATAGCATAATAACGACGTCGTCTTGAGCATACTCCCTGATCTCTCCGAGCCATGCGCGGATGTTGTCGAAACTGGTCTTGTTGGTGACGTCATACAGTAGAAGTAGAGCTGGTAACACAGGAAAAAGTTGCTTGTAATATTCATTGAATAGCAGATTTTAAATTTTAATACAGACAGGGCGATGTAGGTATTAAAAACATAATAATATTAAGGAGAGTTACAAAGTCCTAGACTTAAAAAATAATATTACTTCTGTGTACTTGCTGATATGATAATTTTGTTCATTTAAAATAAATATTAGTAGCACGCTGCCTTAAAATCCTTCGGATGGGCATCAAGCAAATCTGGGGTGGGCACAGACCACCCGGCCCTCTCTCTATATCCGCCTATGACGAATTATAGTCATTTAGGTAGAGTGGTTTTATTTTTATTGATGACTAATTTAATTTCGATAAAGTTATTTTGAAAATGAACACACACACACACACACACTCACGCCTGTTATCCCCGAAAGGGTAGGCAGAGGCGCAACTAGTGCACCCACTTTTCGCCGTTATTCCGTCCCATGATGTGATAGGGGGCGAGCCTATCGCCATATCGGGCACAAATTCCAGACTCCGGACTGATACTGAATATTAAAACTCAATATCACTTTGCCCGACCCGGGGATCGAACCCGAGACCTCAGCATTGTAGTCGTACTGTAATACAACCACGCCACCGAGGCAGGCTTTTCATTTTCAAAAGTTATTTTGAAAATGAAAGCATATATTTGCGTAAAAATGCTAAATTCATGGCTTATTCGCCGTCTATTTCCATAAATGAAGAACGATGCTACCGCACCACCCTTTAAATAAAAAAGAGCATAACTAGAGTGCCTCGGTGGCGTAGATATATTGCGTGCATGATACGTCTGCCGCGCTAAGTTCTCTAGTCCGAAACCGGGTCGGGCATAGTGATATTCGGTTTTTATACTCAGTATCCACCTGGAGTCTGGAGATGTGTCGGAGCAATAGAAATAGGCCCGCTCCTGCTAGATGGCTAACATGGCTGACGAAATGTGGGGGTGTTACGCCTTTGTCTGTTCCCTTGTGGATGCTATATACAATGATATTATTTTAATGCTATGTATGTACGTATCACTAGAATTTTCAAATGCTAAGTACTGTAGAGCAATCCAATATTTTCATTTTTTTATTTTTTTTTTGTCCCTGACTAAACTCTTGTTAGCCTGACGAGGGTCAGCTTATACAAGAACACCGGTCTTTTGGGTGAGTGCAGAAGGCGCTCGCAACCCTTACAATTCAATAGTGCTCGCCCCGCTATTTGACAGAAGAAGAGACTACTATTATATTAACACCCGGATATTAAAAAAATACTCTGAGGATGCATAGTGCGCGCGAACGCATAGGGTCGGCAATATCATAATTTTCTTTGCCCTTTTTCAACTTTGTGAATCTGCCAGCCAGTTTTGCCTTTGCAGTGCAAAGTCTCTTTCCGATTCTAACTACAATTAATACAAAATTGCTAGCCTAGCAGAAAACATGACGCTTCTATTTTACCCTGATATAAACCGAAAAGACTTAATGGTTCCAATTAACGCGTTCTAGATCTAGTAACATTCGACTGGTTACGTGTAGTCGCATCGAGATTGACGAGCGACACACCACGCGTGATCCGGTTCGAACATGAGGCTATGTGTGGAAGTGTAGAGAAATCTCAATAGGTGCCAAAGCCTATATACCGATATGACATGATTATTTCGTATTTATATGTAATTTTCCTGGCATAAAAAGAAATGTTTTTACTAATATTCTCGTATCGTTAGAAAATAAATTCGACTACACCCACAGCCAAAATAACTGTTACCGACTACAGTAGGTGTTTCAAATTACGCCTACACAATGTAATAAATGTGACTTTTTTTATTGCATCGAATGACGAGACGAGCATGCCTTTCACCTGGTGGTAAGCTATACGACCACCCATAAATACTAGCAATACCACTCAGCACATTGAGTTACAAAGTACTGTGTGGCATTCCACTGCGCTCGTCATTCTAAGACATAAGATGCTAAGTCTCATTATGTCCTGTAGTTACACTGGCTACAATGTCTTTCAAACCGTAACACAACAGTGCATGCACATTGCACACTGCTGCTTGCCGGTAGAAATAGACATTGCGGTGATACCCACTCAGACGGACTCTCACATATGAGAGTCCTACCACCATAAAAACAACACACAATGTGTTGGTTGTTCTGAAAAATAACATCCTAAAAATAGTACGCAGCATGATTAAAATTAAACAACATAGTGGTAAATACCTTACTTATCAGTCTAAAGAAATTGTGCTAAATTACATTATTTTATGGCAATTTTATTCTGCATCGGTGGCGTAGTTGTATTACGGTACGACTGCAATGCTGAGGTCTCGGGTTCGATCCCCGGGTCGGGCAAAGTAGTAGGATTGAATTTTACGATGCAGCATCAGCCCGGAGTTTGGAATTTGTGCCCGATACGGCGATAGGCTCGCCCCGTATCACATCATGGGACGGAATACGCACGGCGAACAGGGGGTGCACTAGTTGCGCTTCTGCCTACCCCTTCGGAGGTAAAAAGCGTGCGTGTATGTGTGTTTATTCTGCAAACTAAGGAATAAAATTGCTATACATTTGTCGAACCTGTTTCAGGGATTAGTTATTATATTGGAAAACTGGTCAGAAAGTCCTTAAGTAGTATGAGTAGCGTAGGTACGTCGTCGTCTAGACTCTCGTTGCCATAATCTAGTATCAACTATCACCTACTTTGGACACTAGATAGAGTTGCTACTTGCTATTATTCGTGAGTGTATAAGATGAATAGGTATACTGTACATGTAAGAGAAGTATACTGTACTAGTACAATGTAAAAGAAGATTATTAATTTTATTATGAACGTCAAAGAGATTTTTTAATTGACTTCAATAAAGGAGGAGATTCTCAGTAGATTTTTTTAACTGAATTCAGAAAAGGAGGAGGTTCTCAATTCGGTATGCATTTTTTTATAATTGTTACCTCAGAACTGTCATTCAGGGAAATTATTTTTTTATGCGTAAAAATACACTTCAGGATTAATTCCTTAGATTTTTTTTTAAATCGATTCAGTAGTTTGGTTTTTAAACCAAAATAACTAGAATATTATGTATGTTGTCTGAGTATCTGCAATTGCGAATTTTTGTTTACAATGACTTTTTCTGTGGTGTTTTTTGTGCTGCGTTGGATTTTTAGTTTTTTTTTTGGTATTATTTCTTGCAAAGATTGAGTTTAGATCTTTATGTAATCTGTATACCTATCTAAAAAAAATGAATATTTTCGTCTACTAAAAATTTCAATTACAAATACGCTATCAAACAATTTTTAAAATGATTTTGGACTGGACTGAATAATTATAAACGCGTTACTTTTACAGCATGAAACAAGACCTAAGTACATAATATATTTAGGTAAGTAGTTACAAGTTACATATTGAACAGTTTTTTAGTGCAAATATTACGTATTTTATATACATACTTTATATTTCAATATTAGTAACGACGTATGATATACATACGTATAAAATTGATCACCTGTGTTTTTTTTCCTTGTACTGAATGTAAAAATAAAATATCTTTGTCGACGAGTTTAGTTCTAGCATTAAATAACAGATGGCGTTGGTTGTTACAACATTGCTTAATATGAAACTAAACATGATTAAAATAAGCAGTAAATCATCTAGATTCTAGACTATGACAGGATCTGTATTAAAATTATATAAGCAGGTAATTAAAACTAATACTCTGTCTGAATTAACTCACCATGTGCATCCCTGTAATATGCATGGGTGACGCTACGGAAGCGCTCTTGGCCCGCGGTGTCCCAAATCTGCAACTTTACCTTGATGCCGTCTACTGTGACTATTTTGTTCTGTGGACAGATGGCGCTAGCTGTATTAATTTAACAACACATTAGTAAAAAGTAATACTGTGTCATTTATTAACAATAATTATTATAAAGATAACTAAATATATTAATATTGTAATAATATCGCGTTATTACAAACATTATAAATATGCCATTGTATAATTAAACCTAGCTTGAACATAGAAAATAACGAACATTTGTCTACCTAAAAGTTATAAGTAGCAAGGTAGGTAAATTATCCACATAAAGTAAGACATTTAATAAAATAAAGGTAAACCAGTGATTATTATTGAATCGTCTTTGCAACTCCGCCGAGGACGGATGCCATAAATCAAACTGCAAAAAGAGAACAATAAAATAACAAAATCGAGGACCTTCGCAACAATAAATCACTCAGCCGAACGACCGATTCAATCACAGCTGTCATGGCGAGGGGCGGATACGGAAAAAGCGCGCCAAACTTCGAACACCAATGGCGGCGAGGCGTACCGGCCGCGTGCAGCTTGTGAGTGGCCCATTTGAACTTGGAACCCTTGGCTGCCATTAATTACCTTTTTTCTGCCAGGAATTAAAATAATATTGGCACTATAAACTTTTTGCTTGTTATCGGGGATCCGGTTTTCGAAGTATTTTTTGTAGCATTGGTGTATTGTTGCGTATTTTAATGCAAAGTTGATTTTATTTCTGTATGACGGACATGATTTAATTATAAATGAGGTTTCAATGGAATGCTTTACTTATTATTAATGTTTTGTGATAAATTACATTTTTTATGTAAAAGAATGTTTACTCTTCTTACTAATTTTGTACATGTAATATTTAAAGTCTACCGAGTGACTAAATGCACAACAATAAAATTTATCAACGTATTTAAAATCCCATCAATCGTAACTATTCTCAACCAAGTATGACAAAACTTCTCATTCCATCATTGTATCTTATTTCAAAATGTTAAATCGGCGACACGTGTAGCCAATGTCATTTTGTACCCGGAAGTCGATGCCGACGGTGGATATGTAGTTTCCCGCCAGGAACGTGCCGTCCCGGAAGCGCACTAACATGCACGTCTTCCCGACGCCGCTGTCGCCGAGCAGCATTACCTGTAAATGGCAATTTATGCTTCCGTACATTTATGAACAACACAGTAACAAACATGGCTCGAATAAGGAAATAAATATTTTCAAACGTATATCTTGTTTTTATTACAAATACATATTTTTTTATACCAAGGAATCATAATTCTTGATTGCAATTATTTTACTTTATAACGGAATAATTAAGGCAATTAATTTACATAGAAAACCAATTGGCTCTAGGTATAGGTACACTTATTTTCATACAAAATGTCTCATTCATTAACGTTTTATTGTGCTGATAAATGGTTTGCGCATAATAAGTCTATGATTATAATATAATTAACAGTAATTAAACGATTACTACACTATGGTTATCGCACACTGGAAATAAATATTCCTTTACGCTAAATGCTTTTTAGTGCGGCATATATTGTACCTAAATATTATTATGTTTTTTTTTTATCTATTTATTTTATGTTGCATCATGAGTTTTCCAGAATGCTGTAAGGTAAACGCTTCGAGTCAAAATAGAAGTAAAATATATTGCTTGATACCAGTGCTCCGGTAAGTGACCATGGGAGATTTGGAAAATTAACCTCAGTTTTAAGATGCTCTTAAACCTGTGGAGATTTCTGAAGGAAGACATCATTTTGTTTGTTCACAAAGCACGTAACTTAAGATAGAATTTATGTAAATTTGTTTAAATGTTATTCCATAAAAATAAACGTCTCAAAATACCCAAAGAGCCAAAGTTAGGCAAAGACTACACAAAGGACGCGTGTTTTCCACATTCATTAAATTGAAAATAATTCTCTTGAGTGAATCTATTCTAGAAATTGAGTAAGTTTTAACAAATTAAATAATCTAACATAATCTGTATTTTATGATACGTTTTTAATAAAATATATTACTCTATAAAATTCTCAAACACCTCAAGTATTAAGATACTTGGATTGGATTGGATTATATTCTAAGGAATAGCCCAAAGCTGGAACAATATTATATTTTTAAAAATGTAGCGACCCTATAATATAATATTTTTCCCATAGTATATATTTTGCTGGGATTTTGGTAAAGATGACATCGAAAAATATATTCTTTAACAACAAACTAAGGAAGTATGCATTCAGCTCATTAGAATTTAAATCTACTTTCAATACAGCTATTCTGTTAGTTAGCGTGCTGGCCTTATTAAAGCAAGCCTTTTGAAGCCTTTGAAGTTTGTCTCTAGCTCGTCTCGTTATAGCCCGTCTATTATTACGTGCCAGCCCAACCGACACGTCTGTGTAGGAGTAAATTAGTTTTATAAAACTACGTAGGTATATGGAAAACATGTAAAGCTATGATCCGTGGATCATTAATTGGATTTTCATGCTCTGACGGAGACGCTTACCGGAGCAGACGGACGCTTTAAAGGTCTCTGTATTTAATATCAAAGTATTTCTTTATGTACCTACGTGTACATTTAAAAACATGTATTTATGCTATTTTTCTTGGAAATATGTGTAAGTTATTTTATTCTAATAAATATCTTGTAATGCAAGTATTTCTGCGATTTATAACATAAAAGTATCACCTGGATACAAGTTTGGGGTACTAAAAAAAGGTTAAATACTCACTTTTCCGAATGCGTCATATTTGTCCTCTTGTTTTGTTTGCTGGCCCCACGGCTCGGTCGGAGAAGGAGGTTCACTATGAGGCATCACTCCTTCCTGATCATTTTTATCATCATCTTCTCTGGCATCAGGGAGGTTTCTTGCCCAAGTAGGTCGGACTCTACCGACTACGATTCTCTTTTCCATCTGTCTGCTGTCTGTATTTGGATTCCACATTTTTGTGTTGTCTATGGTCCACTTTTAAATTATGAACATTGTTTATTATAATAATGTTTATTTCACTTTCATGTCTTTATACCGCAGACCAAAGAGCATTATAATACTACGGAAACCGCAGACTTTACGCACTTATAATGATTTATTTTAATTTATAAAATATCACACAAAATATTATCACTAACGTTGAGTGTGTTTGCAGGTAAACACATATATTTATCAAGCATGAAAGGTTAGATATCTTTAGATCATTTAGTTATGAAGTTATTATCTCTATATTGAGTAGGTAATCTTGTCGCTAAAGCTCAGAATATCGAGATTTTTTTGCCCGATGAACAATGCGTAAATATTCCAAAAACAATATTTTGGAAGCAAGTTGCTGCCAATAACACTAATAATTCGTTGGTTTTGCAAATCGAATAATTTTTCGTTTATCGTCCTCACCGGTGAGGATAGTGACGCGTTATCTCCCCTTACCTGCCATCCCGTGCAGGCTAATTTGGTTTAACTTGCTTTCTTTTTTCTTTTTTATTCCTAATTTAAAATGTCCGTAATTATATAAGTGATATAAATGCAATTTAGTGATAATAATAATCGTTCTTATACTTTCTTTTGACATATTATAAGTGCAACTTTGTTCGCGTACTTGATAAATGAAGTATTATTAGTGTATTTCATTTTTATTAATTGTAGTTAAAGACATCTGAGAATTACGGCAGAGACTATCCCGCCGGGGGTCATGGGTGGGCGGGAGGGGCCGCCCACCTATTAGTCTAGCCAACTTCTGTGACTCCCGTGATGGACGGCAGCGTGTCTCACGCTGCCTCGGACGCCAAGGGCGTCCTTCGGTGTACGTGGGCTTTTGAGCCCCCGCAACAACAGGAGAAGGACCGCAACAGCGGTACGCGCAGGGGCGGTTGCGGACGACAACTTAGACGTGAGTCGAAGGAAGCCCGCAGCCGTCCCTAATGCGCCGATAAAAAAAAAAAAAAAAAAAAAGAGACTATCCCGCCCTTACACCCGCCACTACAACTCCTGTAAGCCAGGATCGGTAATGGCACGCATTTTGTGACACCAAGCGGTGAAGCTCGGCGAGTCTCAGGGAACACTAGTCTGTCTTAATCCCGCAACGAAATTAATCAAATAGAAAGATAGGCAGAATGAAATGAAATGAAATGAGAATTACGGCAGGTACTTAAGAATAGTAATTGTACAAAACAGATGTAGACTTCAAATGAATAGTGGGAGTGACTGCTGGGTGTATAAAAAGGGCGCCCCATCATTAATTGATCTGAGTCAGTATTCGGTGAATCACGTGGTCATTATGCTAGTTCTACTAATCATCTAGAGTTTATAATTATTAAGTGGTTGAATTGGTGCATCTTGATTATTCGTATTATTTATTACTTTAAAACTATAGTTTCTAAAAGTGAATTACTTTATTTTTATTCAAATTATACTTGGAAATATTTGCTAAAATAGTCTCGAAATGATTTTGCCGTCAACCTTAAGATTAACGTTTACCGATGCGTTACTAATTGAAAGGGTTGTAAGGTATTATCTACTGTTATTTACTGGCAGAATTTAGGGATAATTTAATAGATCTTTGCGTTCACGTAAATCGGAAGGGTTACGTTATATTCTGCTAGTTCGGTTTTATTGATTTAGGTATCAAGACTGAGCAAATAGTTTGATTTATAAGTAACATTATTCATAACTTGGCTTATGTACCTACTAGAGACTTAAGATTGGAATAGAAAAAGAATTTTATGATTGTTCCATGAATCAGTCTTAATGACAAAGGATTTATTACTAGCTTTTTTAGGTTAGTTCGGGAAGTGAAATGAGTGATCTTCGACACTCATACTCCAAATACCAGAAGAATCATGGATGCTGTATGCTTTAAAGGAAAGTGTAATGGAGGGTAGGCCGGTGTTTGAATGTAGCGCAATAAGCTGTCACTTTACTGACACTTTTTTGGGCTTCTATGATACCGTGATACTACCCAGTTAGTAACTCATGCTCTATAAATGTCTACAACGCTCTATCGCTTTGTGGTATGTCGTATGCAAAAATAACTTCATAACCTAGTTAAAATTTTATGAAATGTGATACGTTCGCGCAAAATGTTATTGCAAGTCCCACGGACGTTCTGAAAGAATATTCCACAATCACATTACATTTTTGCATTTGCTTTAAAAGCCTTATTATGTCATGCATGGAAAAGTAAATGTAAAATACAAAGGGAGTCTTAAAATAATTTCATCGTAAGAACGAACAGGGCCTCAGTAAGGGGACGGAGTTATTTTTTTTTTAACAAGATAAGTTAGCAAGCGATGTAAACTAAGTTGTTGTAAGTTAGTTACTAGTATAGCGATATAGAAAATAGAACAAATCTAAATGTGATTATAAGTTGCTTACAGTTTCTTAGATTTCCTGAATAAGAATGGACACCCAGGTCGAATCTATTAGGGGCGGTTGCGGACGACAACTTGGACGTGAGTCGGAGGAAGCCCGCAGCCGTCCCTAATGCGCCGAAGATAGCCACCGCGGAGTTTTGGTTGGTATGCTGTGCGTTGTATATAGGTTAGTGTCTCGGCCCGGCGGTCGCCCGACGTTTGCCATCTCTCCGGGCGGCTCAACGTCGGGTCGTAAGGCACGGTGAACCCAACATAACCGCTCAGTTCCCCTTGAACGCTGGGCGGTAGTAATAAGTCACTTTCTCCGCGTAAAAAAAAAATGTCGAACATCTATTCTAAAAAACTAATTATAGTTTAGAAACCCTTGCAATGTTGCAACCCTTGCATGAAAATGTTTTACTTAAAAACGATAACCCCATGCAAATAAGATCAGTATTTTTTAAGAAAATCGAGGACATACAAACTTACATACATACAGATCGCCCTATTTTGAAGTTGGTTAAAAAAAAACTTGCACATTACAACACATATTGTGGATATGTAGTGCAAAGTGAGGACACAGTTAAAAGCTTTTTTAATTGTTGAAGGAACGATGAAAAATGTTAGGTACTTTAGTGACTGCTGCGGAAAGCCCTTCGATTTTATAATTTCGGATCAGCAATTTATGCAGAAAAATTGTGTTAAAAATTTATTAAGCAGTTTATAGTCAACTTATTTAGAGTGATTCGAACTAGGTGAGCTTTCCAAAAATATTTTGCCGCATAATTTGTATACTTCGTTCTATTCTGTAGTCCAATTAAAAATAAATTTTGATTTGTGAATTGTTTTCTTTCTTTTTGTTTGAATTAGAATTTGATTTCCAAATGTTAAAGTCGCCTTTTTCCAATTTAACATAACATACGTAAAATAAAATATGCATATTCGAATGCCAAAAGCGTAGGCAGAGTTCGCAAAAGTTATCATAATCATTTGATTCGAATTTTTACGTACATATTTTTCGTCGTGCAAATACGCCCTCGACTCATTCCGTTCATCATGTTTCGTTTGTTGATCTTTTCAATCTAAAAAAATAAGTTGAAGAGGGATTATTTTTTGCGACGTATACAAAATGAGCTTTATTTTTAATATATTATGTGTTTGTTTACTTTATTACACGATGTGCGGGAACGGCGAATATTACGTCTCCAGAATGATATCAAAATTGAAATATATTTTCGATTAATAGATTATACCTAGAGTTTGTTTCTGGTTGAATGTACTTTACTTTTTCTCGATTCCAATGGAAACTCTCGTTGAGATATATGATGGTTATTTTAAGACAATAAAAAAAGCTATATCCTCCACCACGATTTATCTCTTGTTCTAAGTCGATCTAGAATCGAGTTCTTTAAAGAATTGATCTTGTTCAAATAATTGATCTCCGTCCAAGTTGACAAGATATAATTTATCTCTTTACGTAAAATGGAATAATAATCACTACCCGTACCCTTATAAAGACATTGCTGTCAATTTGTAGTGATATATTTATCTTTGACACATAATTTATAAGTATTGCAGTGTCGGTTACCAATTATATAGCGAGAATGCGTGATGTAATGACATGTTGATATTTGAAACCACTCAATTTGCTTTAATCGATATTGTGTCAATATAATACATGATATATTGAAATAGACACTGGTTTTTCTATCCTTGCTCAGTTATGTGTAGCTTCTAATTTCAATTGTTCTAGTGGATGAAATCTGTCAATATGTTAGAAAAATATGATAAATTCCTGTAATATTACGTTTTTCATTGTTAAATTGTGTGAATGTTGTTTGGAAAGTACACCTCGAGATAGACGTACATTCCAGAAAAACTAATGTGCAATTTAGACATACACACACACACACACACACCCACACACACACACACACACACACACACACACACACACACACACACACACACATACTCACGCACACACACACAGTAAATACTAACTAGTAGTAGTCCAGTGTTCGAAATTCGACGGTCGAATTGTATTTGTAACACATTATTATATTTATTTATTTGTAACACATTACATACATCTTATTTTTCTGTATCCCTTTTGCCAAAATCTCACATTTCGCACGCATTGAACTTACTCAAAAAGGGGTACATTGTTTTGTTTTTTATTTACTTATTAATAACAGATTTAAGGCAACAAATCCTTAACCTTTAACTTGTTAATCATACAAAGACGTTTATAGACGCGAAAATTACAGCCCATTATCGTATTATTCTTTACAAACTAATCTTTGGACCGTAATCTCATTACCGCCAAGGGTAAAAGTTCCCAGAAAGTTGGTTGAGTACGAACAATTACAATGTTACGTTAATGTTTGGTTGTAAACGAGTTTGATTTACTTTTATTTCAGTACTCAGTAGCCATTGTAATTTTTACTATACTTCTTTATGGATTCTAAATTTTGGACCGCACCATCCTAAGGAGAATCAAAGGGTGAACAAAAATAACTTGCAATAATTTGTCTGCTATATTTGTTTATTTTAGACTGCCTCGGTGGCGTAGTTGTTTTACGGTACGACTGCAATGCTGAGGTCTTGGGTTCGATCCCCGGCTCGGGCAAAGTGATATTAAGTTTTCTATTCAGTATCACCCCGGAGTATGCAAGTTTTTTTTTGCCCGATATGGCGATGCACTAGTTGCGCCTCTGTCTACCCGTTCGGGGATAAAAGGCGTGTAAAGGGCACAAATTCCAGACTCCGAGCTGATACTGAATAGAAAAACTCAATATCACTGCCCGACCCGGAAATCAACCCGAGGCCTCAGCAATGCAGTCGTACCATAATACAACTACGCCACCGAGGCAGTCTCTATACTCTATTTAAGTGAATATTATACCAAGTTTTTTATCCTGATGTACATATTATATATACTCCACTTTCCCAATTTTGATAACCGTAATGCTTGCCGCATACGTTCGGTTACCTTATTAGGTTTCCTGATCCGGAATTCAGATTCGGAATTCCGAGTGACTAGCGCAAACGTCCGGTTTTTCGTACCAACACGTTCGTTTTCCTAATTAGGTTTCCTGATCAGGAATTCAGATTCAGGAACGTGTGCGTGTTGTTGAACATTTTCCATGTAAGCGGAGCATTCAGGTTTCCGAATCTGAATTCCTCATTAGGAAACCTAACCAGGAAACCGAACGTGTGCGGCAAGCGTTACAAACGCAAACAGGCTATTTGAGACCATTTCGGTACAAAGAGCTGCCGTAGGCGCTGACTCGGCAGACTACAGTGTAGGCCAACACGTAACGCGTAAACGAATGCTCGAGTGGCAGATGTTTGCGATTGTCAGAATGAATGATATACAGTGGAAAGGACTTCATCGCTCGGTATCGGTTACGTTAAGAGCTTACAAAGGAAATTAACAGAATTATATTCGTACGTAAATTATGCTTATATTTTAGCTATGTGAATGTCTATAGGATTTCCTCGGTGGCGTGGTTGTAGGTACGACTGCAATGCTGAGGTCGCGGGTTTGATCCCCGAGTCGGGCAAAGTCATATTGGGCTTTTTCAGTACTAGCCCGGAGTCTGAAACTTGTATTCTATATGGCGATAGGCTGGCGAGCCTGATAGGAGGCGTCCTATCATATCATGGGACGGAATACGCACGGCGAAAAGTGGGTGCACTAGTTCGCCTATGCCTTTGGGGATAAAAGGCGTGAGTGTGTAGGTATGTATGTGAAGGACAGGTCTATACAAATAAATAGTCTAAAACAAAAAAACTGTAGAAAGAAATGTCATAAGCTTCTGATATCATGTCGATTGACAGATAGAATGTATACAACTTTTCATATAGTAATCTACAATTAAAACAAGAAAAGGATATTTATGCAGGCAAATCCTGGAGCAAAATCTAGTTCTTAAATCATTTAATATGTTTCCGTTCATGCAAATCATGAAATTATATTCCTAGTGGCCAACCAGAGCAAATCGCCGGTCGAAGTATTAACTAAGTACTTACAATATCTTTTGTAGAATCTACAAGATGATGAGTGATGACATTCTGACCGATGCACAATAGTCAAAAATATAACAGAATACACAACAAAACGAGCGTGAAATACATTACACGGCTCATACAAAATGCATGGAAAGCGGAGTGCATTTTTCTGTACGCTGGTAAAGCTGATTGGCATGAGCAAATTTCCTCTAAACTTTGGTAAACCTAGAATAACTGATGTGAATTTTATATTCATCTTTATTATTTACTTTTTCTAATATGACATGAAAAGGCGCAGATGGAGAGAATTAGTTCGGAACGGAGGAATTAACGGAGGAATACGGTTCTTCCAACTACTGGTGGTAGGTCTCTCATATGTAAGAGTCCGTCTGGGTGGGTACCACCGCAATGTCTATATTCTACCGCCAAGCAGCAGTGTGCATGTACTGTTGTGTTTCGGTTTGAAGGGCATTGTAGCCAGTGTAACTACTGGACATAATGAGACTTAACATCTTATGTCTCGGGATGACGAGCGCAGTGTAATGCCACACAGTACTCTGTAACTCAAAGTTCTGGACGGTGTTGCTACTGTTTATGGGTGGTCGTATTACTTACCATCAGGC
Organism: Lapara coniferarum; assembly: GCA_949316025.1. NCBI lineage: Eukaryota > Metazoa > Arthropoda > Insecta > Lepidoptera > Sphingidae > Lapara > Lapara coniferarum. Next base: position 38,178,541 of record OX438919.1, on the reverse strand, counting down.
AAACGGCATGCTCGTCTCGTCATTCAATACAATAAAAAAAATTAGAAGAAGAAAGAATTAGAATACGTATACGTACCTATATCAGGTTTGAAAAAACATTATTTATTAGTCAATCACGCATAGCTGCTAAATGGATATTAATAATATTCGGCATAACCTTAGACATCGCGTTATTCCAGCGGGAATAACACGTTTTCGTGCTGGAAACAAAACATTAGAGTCCAAAGTTAGTAACACAATGATACTTTCTAGTGGCATCTTTGAAATTAAATTTTTCTAACAGTATCTAACGTCTGTTCTATTATTTATACACAGAAGATAAAATTAACCTGTCATTTTCACCTTTCCGACGATTCTATCTCGAAAATGTTTAACACATAATGAAAATGGCAATAAGACTCGTCAAGAGTCTACGAGTCTCGCATGGTTGCGCGTGTTCTTACTCATACTCGTCTGTCGAGTAATGAGCTTCAGAATTCTTTTCAAGTATTTTATTTTGTTTTTTCCTTTGTGGAATACGGCGTCAGTTTAAATAAGTTTGAAGTGTTGACGTTTCTGTTTCGAACGGACCTGGGTAATATTGAGTCTTTCTATTCAGTATCAGCGTCTTAAATCAAGTAACTAAATAATTTTTGAGTCCATTAGCGAAAGACTACCTGGATTATTGTTTCAAATTTCTTATCACTATAAGTACTTCATGTCACATTAATTAGCGATACACTGCGCCCTTTGTTCTAGCCAGTAGGTACTAGAGTAAGCTCGAAACCGTATATTATTTGGGAGACGAGAAGCACTGCACTGGTGCGAGTATACAGATTACGCATTCCTTTCCGATCAATTTTGTATTTGTGGTGTTATAAAATAATATTTAGGATACAATATTCTATTGCTCCCGATTTCGATGTAAGATTCCATTGTCATTCGCGATATACTAGCCTAAAGGATAATTTAGTTTTCTTAATAAATGGTATTTTTATTTTATTTATGAATTGTGAGAATTTTATTCTGTATAAAGTGTTTCATGTGGACGGATCCGCGAGTTACACGTAGTAAAAATAAGGCAAAATTTAAAAGAAATCAAGACTCGCTTCAATTAAATCTTACGATTAGTGAAAACAAGAAAACGTAAGCAGCTTGTTTACAGAGCCGCGCCGGGCCAACCCAAGACGGCGCCTGTGTGCGAAAACTATGAAGCGCCTCTGATTTTTGTCGTCCTGTTTCAACATTAATATTTTTTATTATTCAACGTTAACCTTTCTTGACTCCAAAGAGTTCTAACTATGCTATATGTTATGAATTCTAACTATCTTTGCTTGGCTCATAGTGGAGCGCAGATATTTTTTTATAAGTTTTAATTAAGAAAATGACCTTTTGTAATAAGATATGCAGTTCTTATTCGGCGGTTCTTATGATATTAACACATTACTCATAAACACTGGGGTCAAAGTTCAAGTAGTTTAAAATTTAAACCTCAGGCGTGAGTATTGTCTTGGGAGACTTGTACCTACTCTCTTACCTATGTAGTCTATAGTATAACAAATATAATTTGAACAATTAACGTTGGTATGTCATCCTGATTCCGGTGCCCCTATTGGGTTACCGCCCGATAAGTACTGCACACTCAGCACGAGTGATGACTGTTGGCATAGAGTGAGAATATACTAATTTCGATGTCGTATTAATGTTCTTTTTGCGCCTGTTAATTTTACGGATTAGACGCAACCCTTAGTATCATTAAATCGTTCTAGATATTTTTTTTTTAATAAAATAACTGGCCATTGGTTCTAGGCGAATAAATTTAAATTTTTAAGACAGCAAAAAATATTGTACAATAATGTATTTTGTGGCCTCCACTTTAGTCGACGCTAACATAATTTTACAAGAGAGCGTACAAAGATACAAATGCAAATTGTGTAAGAATAAAGTTTTTGGCGCCACTCAAACACTGAGCTAACAATTGTAAACGTTTCTTTCAAATCAGCAAGATTCGTCTCCCGCTTTAAATATTTTGAACGAAAAACTTTTCTCATTGTTTGTTCATTATGTAAAAAAACATTGTTTATGTAACGTATACCGGTTGTAGACCAATGACCCGACCATATAAGCATTAGTATAGCTACGGATTTTCTCTAGGAGTGACCGATGAAGGCATAAAAAAATTGCTCGCGGAATTCAACGGAAGGCTTGCACCACGCGAGGCCGCTGATAGCGCAAGACTTTTCTTAGGGTGACCAAAAACGTTTCTAGCCCCGCCCATGAATGTTAGTTTCGCTTAGCTCACAGCATGTACACATTAGCCACATGAAGTCCACTGTTGAAAATAGGTAGACAGACATGTCAAAAGCAGCCTGTTTTAGGCCTACATCCAGTGCGTGGTAAACGTAGCGTAGGACGCCCTCTAGCCAGATGGCGGGATGACAAGAGGACCGGCAGCAACTGGATGCATAAAGCAGCAGACCGGGCTCTGCGGCGTATCTTGGGAGAGGCCTATGTCCAGCAGTGGACTGCAACGGGCTGATGATGATGATCCAGCGCGTTCCTGCGACCTTTACCGAGTCGTCTGGTATTGCAGGTACACGCCCGACGCTGCTCTTACTGGTACGTGGTTTCTCGAGAACGTTTTGCCCTATCTGGCATCAGTTTTGCGAAGTATGTATGTACTTACCTCGCATAGCTTAGAAAATTGGACAATGTACATAACTTAGTATAGAAACTTTGCGGTCTGCACACAAGTATAAAAAATATCTCCGCTAAGCTTAACTAACTTAGCATAGATTTCAATATGCAACACGCATTAAAGATAATTATCATACTATTGTATATTAGGGTGGGTCACTTTAATATGGAGAAAAATAAAATGATATTCTTCTGACTTGTAATAGCAAATTAAACGTGTCCTGAAGTTATATGAACTAACTCAGAAAATGTATTATCTTCTGCCTCAGGATATGACTTGAACATGACTTTGAATAACAAAGTATTGCTTGGCACTCCACTGGGCTCGTCACCTTGAGTCGTAAGCTGGTGTTAAGTCTCATAATTATTAGTAACTAGCTTTTGCTTTTTAGAAGCATGATGGGCAAAAGACTATCTGACAGAATAAAAATAGCTACAATAAAGAAACATACAAGAACTAAAGATGTAACAGTCACAATTAAAAAACTCAAATGGAGTTGGGCAGGTCACATAGTCCGGGGGCCAGAAAAGTGGAGCAAAACAGTTATGAACTGGTTCACAGGCCACAAGAAAAGAAAACGAGGCAGACCGTGTAGACGATGGGTGGACGATATCAGAGCAATCGCAGGTAGTACATGGATGAGGACAGCGAGTAACAGAACCCTGTGGAGACAATTGGAGGAGGCCTTTGCTAAAGAAAAGCAAACAGACAAAGAACCCGAGATAGAACATGAAATAGATTTATATGTGTAACTTTGTAAATGTCTGAATAAAGGCTTATTATTATTATATTATTATATTAGCTTTTGCCCGCGGCTCCGCCCGCATTAAAACGTTTTTCCGGGATAAAAGTCCCGGTTTATATTTTCCCAGGATAAAAAGTAGCCTATGTGTTAATCCAAGATATGATCTATCCGTGTGCCAAATTTCATCGAAATCCGTTCAGTAGTTTTGCGTGAAAGAGGAACAAACATCCATACATCCAGACATCCATACATACTTACAAACTTTCGCCTTTATAATATTAGTAGGATTACCAACACCGCCATACCACCATACCAGCCTTGTATTATATACTGCCAATTGCTGAGCACGTTCGTCCTCTACAAATGAGAGGGTTAAGGCCTTAGTCCACCACGCTAGTTATTCTGCTGGCTACAATTTATAATAAATTGAAAAAATATGCACAACACTAAATGCCGCGCGAAAAACAGTGCTAAAACTTCGATTGTAACTTCAGATTTAAATGCTTACATAATTTTTAATGTATTCTTTAATGTATTCAACAGTAAAAATTTTCTTCAAACGTAACTATTATTTGTTTGTTTTAGTGCAAGTTTTTTCATCACAAAATAAAATTTATTCCTCAGATAAAATAAAACACGAACGAATAAGAAATGACAGTTATATGAATATAGTTTTTCAATTGTCTCACAGTTAGTTATAATTTATTCGATCGATAACTTTTATCTGATGATTGAAAAATAATCCCTTAATAATATGATAATTTCCAAGTTAAATCAGAATATAATGATTAAATGAAGCAATACAAAATGTTAGGTGAAGTCGTATCGCTTAGCGATAAAATTACTGAGCAACACACCATGGGTATGAAATATAGTATTTCTAAAAGTCCGATAAAAACCTGATTTACGTTAGGGGCCATTCATTTATTACGTAAGACGATTTAGGAGGGGAGGGGGGTCGACCATGTCTTATTTTATCTTACAAGGGGGTGGGAGAGAGTCTCGATAGTTCTTACGTAAGATCACACAAATGTGCAAAGTTAACCTGTACTTTGAAAAAGTGCGGGCAACCGCGCGATTGCCGAGATTCGCTCGGGTGCGTAACGGTAAACGATTTCCAAAGTACAAATAAATATTTATCAAAATTGTTACTTTAAAAATAAACACTAAAACAAACCAAACATGTGTTTATTTTTTCATTTAGATTCTTACGTAATAAATATTAAACAGGGGGGATGGAGTCGGCCTATTCTTATATGTTCTTATAATAGGGAGATAGGTCAAAAACTAGCGAAAATAGTCTTACGTAATAAATGAAAGGCCCCTTACATGTTCTCGAATAATACACCAGACTCCACCCGCTTGGAAAATATACAACAAAAAATAACAAGACTCTCATTGTTTTCGATTCGTTATATTATGTCTTTTTCGAACTAAGCAAATGGTAAAGGTTATCTATGAGAGCCGAGCATCGCGACTAAAGTAGGTTATCGCATTTAATTATTTACTACTAGCTTTTACCGGCGGCTGCGCCCGCGTGAATGAGTTTTTTCGGGATAAAAGTCCCGCTTTATATTTTCCCGGGATAAAAGTAGCCTATATGTAAATCCAGGACATGATCTACCCGTGTGCCAAATTTCATCGAAATCCGTTCAGTAGTTTTTGCGTGAAAGAGTAACAAACATCCATACATCCAGACATCCATACATTCTTACAAACTTTCGCCTTTATAATATTATAGTAGGATTAGTAGGATACATAAACTGGGCATTATGTATGTCTCAGCCCTCGGGGTGACGGCATGGTGAATGGCCACGCAGTACCTTGTGATCTTTTGTTAGTTCTTTATGGTAATGCTACTGTTTATGCATGCTCGTCTTTGTCATTTAAATGTAATAAAAAAATTAAGTTGATGTCACAATAACCAACTGTCTTTTTATAGTTGCCCCAGCAAATTCTCTACTTTACGTAAATAAAAATTGTAACTGTCTAAAGTCATTGTAACTACTTGTAAAGACGCCTTAATTTTTCGTTAAAAAAAATCAATACATACATACATATTTAGTTTGTGAGTTAGTTTTTATACTTTACTGCCATCTTTTCTGTCTGTAAATTGGCAGCGTTTGAAATGATTGAGACGGATTCAGTGAGAACACTCGTTTACACGATTTTCAATTTGTAGATGTGTAGTCTACGAAGAATTGTAAATCCTTTCGTTTTAATTTTAAGGCTGTGTTTTCATTGAGACGATATTAGAATACCGAAGAACAAGTATAGGTTTTTTGCATACCTAACTAATGCAGTGAACGATAGCCTAGTTGGGGATAGAACGGTCTGCCGAGACAATGTACGGAGGTTCGAAACCCAAGGCACACACCTCTGACTTTTCGAAGTTATATGTGCTTATCAATCATCATCATCGTTCGCTTTAACGGTGAAGGAAAACATCGTGAGGTAACATATATATACATGAGAATTCTCCATAAGAATTTCGAGGGTATGTGAAGTCTGCCAATCCGCACTAGGCCAGCGTGGTAGATTAAGGCCTAAACCCTCTCAGTAGAGGTTGCTTGTGCTCAGCAGTGGGCAGTATATAATACAGGGCTGGTATTATTTATAGATTATAACTAATGCACTCACTTTTGGCCAAAGTTTTTTCTTTACAATTAAAATATTCTTTATACCAAAAACCATTGAACCTTCATCAACAACACATCTTTACAATTAATTGAAGTTTTAAAGAGTTCTAGATGATTCGCGATCAAAATATCGAACACATTTCAGGATTTCTAAGTAATCTCGACGTATAATTGAAAAAGTTTGAATATAATAATATTTGCTTTGGCAAACAGAACAGATCGGATTTCGATATGGCTTTAGGGCATAGGAAAATATTTTATGCTACGTATTCGTTTTTGAATGACTGATTTTCTTTAATCTTTTTTATATTAGCTAGTCTTAGTTCTTATTATTTTACTCTCACTAATATTATAAATGCGAATATTCGTGAAAATGTTTGGATGCTAGAAGTAAATGCAGAAACGGTCGAATGGATTTGGATGAAATCTGGCACACATATAGACAATGTCCTGGATTAACACATAGGCTACTTATTATCCCGGTAAATTGCTACCATGGCAAAAAAAAGGATTTTTGAAATAGATGGCGTTGACGTCTTACAGTTGGTGCTAAACATCGCTACAGTATTTTAGGGAATTTTATAGCGGGAAAATCTTTTCACGCGAGCGAAGCCACGAGCAAAATCTAGTAATCTATGTTGTAATACAAAAAAAGATAAAACTTTGTGCACCTTTTACGCGCACAAAGAAATGTGAGATTTGGCATAATTAACTAATTAAGAGTCGCTTATACAGATATCAAATAAAAATATTTGAAAGACATCTTATTAAACAGCTAATTTAGATAGTAATCGTTTTATAAAAAATAATTTGGCAGCATAGATTAATGTGACTTTTGCATTCGGTCGGCTTATACATTTATGTTACGAATATTTATCGGGCGATGAAATCGGCCCTTAACTGATGTAATGGAATACAGTTTTACAACTTAGTTCATACGCGCACGTAAGTGACCTCCCGTTGACCTGACGGTAAGTGGAATAAGGTCCAGCGTCTGAAGAGAGATCAAAATTGAAACAGAATATTCACAGGCTCATCCCGGAACAAGACACACTTACGCAGTCCACTATGGCTCCGCATTTTTTTTATGGCATTGAATGACGAGACGAGCATGCCGTTCGCCTGATGGTAAGCGATACGACGACCCATCAACAGTAGCAACACCATCCAGCACCTTGAGTTACAAAGTATGGTGGCATTCCACTGCGCTCGTCATTCTGAGACATAAGATGTTAAGTCTCATTATGTCCAGTAGTTACACTGGCTACAATGCCCTTCAAATTGAAATACAACAGTACATGCACACTGACACATGACGATCTGCGAAAGACTGCAGGCAGATGCTGGATGCGGCAAGCTGAAGACAGGGTGCTATGGCACTCATTAGGGGAGGCCTATGTCCAGCAGTAGACTGATAAAGGCTGATGATGATGATGATGCACATTGATGCTCGGCGGTAGTAATAGACATTGCGGTGGTACCCCTCAGACGGACTTATATACGGTGGTAGCTATACGGGCGGATGAAAGTACCTATTTTTAACCCCCGACAAAAAAGAGGGGAGTTATAAGTTTAGGGTGTGTATCTGTGTATCTGTGTATCTGTATGTCTGTCTGTGGCATCGTAGCTCTCAAACGAATGGACCGATTGGGACGCGGTTTTTTTTGTTTGAATGCTGATGTGTCTGCGATGGTTCTTAGCTATAATTTATGAAGATCTGTTCAGGCGTTTGAAGATTATCAGCTCATTTCCAACTTAAAAAATCCGATTGACTTTAAATTTGGTGTACTGTGACATTCAATATATTTGTAAACATGAGCTGATGCTGCGGCATCAAGTAGTCTGCGGGATACCCAACTCCTTAGCAACTTATAGCAGATATAGTGTGTTTGGGCTCATAAGGATGGGCTCAATGAGTAGGTGATAGATAGTTGATTATCAAGGCCCTATGATGGAGAATAAAGTCATTTAAAAAGTTTGAAATAAAAATTAAATTAAAATTTAAAAAACCCCCGACACAAAAAAGCTATAAAAAGTAAAATAATAATAGTGTCTTTGTCGTTTAAGTACCTAGTAAAATTTTGACCCAACCGTCGTCGCGTCGAGGGACCGCTAAAGAAGTATTTTCATCTCCCTGATCCGGAGTTCGGTCCCCCGACGTGAGGACGCTTGTGTCAAAATATTACTAGGTACTTAAACGACAAAGACACTATTATTATTTTACTTTTTATAGCTTTTTTGTGTCGGGGGTTATTTAAATTTTAATTTAATTTTATCACCAGCTACTATATTGTACAGTGGCGTAACTATAGGGTACCATGACGGCAAAACGCCACGGGCTCCCGTCTTGACGGGCCCACAACTCCTGGAGCAGAGGATCGTCCAGTGACAGGAGAACCCTAAAAACAAAACAAGAAAAAAGTTCTCTGGATTCTGCACTGGCCAGGGGCTCCACCCCATGAATACCACGGGCCTTCACGGGTGTAGTGACCTCAATGCCTACTCCTTTCAGTTACGTCGGCAACGCATCCATAATTAACCATGTTGTGATTATAAGGGAAATCACATATCATCAGACGACTAAATAGTCGTTTGCTCAACCAATAAAAGTTAATATCCATCCGAAAATGACAAAAGACACTAGGGAGAAAACAAACGCGTTTGTCTTCGTTCATATTCTGTCAACACAGTTTACTGTACCTAAGTAGGGACGAAAGGGCGCCAACATGAAGTCTAATCTAATTCCGTTCCCTTAAACATTCCCTGAATTTACTCAATTATTTTACAACATATTAAGTTAATTTCTGGATATATGTAAGTCTATTCTACACGCAAATATACAGTAATAAGTACTAACATAATGAAAGAATAACCTCCTAACCAAGAAACGTTGTTAACGTCAGTGATAGTTATGCAGTATTTTGTATTGCTATGTAGAGTGACATTTACCATCAGGGGAAGCGAGACAAAACATTGTTTAACTAAGACTTATAAAGTGATTATTAGTAAATAACTATTAGAAATACAGTGATTATTATTAGTAAAGCCCTTAGAATATAACATACTTACTGATAATGTTCTATTTGCCTAATCTCTAATGTATGGTTTCTGCAACACATTTTTGTAGCAAGCATGCAAAAATCATTATTTCACCTATTTGTGCCTTACGACCGACTACCCGTCCGTGAACTCCCTTAAGAAGAATGAGACCCCGGGTAATCGTGTTAAAAATGTATATAAAGTTTTTTCTAATTGACCTTGGGACCACCCGAACTCAAGCTAATTTACGCTGCTAACTAAGGAGGAGGAAATAAATGCAATCTTCATAATATCGAATTTAGTTACTTTAATACCTACCTGAGACAAAAATTATCAGCGATAAAGTTACAAAAACATGGGAAGCTGCACATCTGTACGAGGTTCACAATGCACTTTATATTTAATTTTTACCGAGAAAACTGTATTAGGTACATCAAAAATATTTTTATGTACGCATAAGAAAGAATTTGAGTTTAAGTATCAAATGGAATAATTTATTATATTTTATGTAAAGTGAATATCTACAATTTTATGCCTAAGTTTTAATTCATTGCTAGATAAGTGCTAACTTAGCACGAAGCATCGTGCTCGAAAATTCCAAAGCCATTTAGAAAGCTGGTAATTTTAAAACTCTCATTACAGAAATTTTTGATTCAGCCAGCAGGAGCCTCCGAAGATGTTTTTGGGTTTCTAAAATACTACACCTTTTATTCATTATGTGGCACGTCATGACCGCCTTTAATTGGCGTACGTAATATGTAATTGATGCTGTACAGCATCTAAATATAAGCAGACTGAAGGTGAAATATGATTGAATTTATTCAATAACTGGGATGTTGAATTTCGTACAAAACAAATTCAAATAGACACATTTGATAAAAAAATCAATTGTAACAAGCATTTACTAATCACGCTTTGTCCCTTTTTATTAGTATATTTTAGAGCGTAGACAAAAATAAACGAATGGTTAGGTGACCCACCCTAACGAGCTTGTGTTGTTGAAATATTAAATAGAAATGCTATACTACAAAATGAACAACATATTTTATAAATTTTCCAATCAAAACTAACTGAAAACAAATCTCATAACGTTTTCCAAGACCGAGCAGTCTGTTTGCAAATATTCGCTTCGAATATCAATGTCTTTCACAGAAACTTTATTAAAATGTTATGAAATCATGCGTACTCTCTTGAATATAGTTCGAAATAGCTTGGAGAATATAAAAGATGTTTTCATCTCTACAAAAGTCTAAATGGGGACTTCAAATTTCTTCGACCTTCAAATGACCAAGAATTTAGAGGTCTTCAAGATATTTTATTAAATTTTTTGGGCTTATCTGTATTTTTGTTTGGCGATGTCTTGTTAACGATGAAAATTTCTTTTGAACACGTTATAGCAGTATTTATTTTTCAGAAAAGTTTATAACAATAAAGTTATTATATTAGTAAACAAGCCAGATGGGCATAATGTACAAGACGTACGAGGGAATTGGCCTGCCCTAAAACGTTATAATTAAGGCTCCATTCCTTTGATAGCGTTTTATTCGCAACATTATCAGGTGACAACAATAAGTTTAGCAACATGGGATTAATGGCAGTATTTCAAAAGAGATGTCTATTATATCTTGCAACGTTTCTACTTGATCCGATTATAAAAAGTCTTTTCATGTTGTTTATTCCTAAATTATTATTATAGAACACACACACACACACATGCACACTCACGCCTTTTATCCCCGGAGGGGTAGGCAGAGGCGCATCTTATGCACCCACTTTTCGCCATTATTCCGTCCCATGATGTGATAGGCAGCAAGCCTATCGCCATATTATTATTGTAGAAGTATAAAGAAATCTCACAATTTTTATATTTGTTATATAAAAATCATTCTTATCTATACTAATATTATAAAGCTGAAGAGTTTGTTTGTTTGTTTGTTTGTTTGAACGCGCTAATCTCAGGAACTACTGGTGCGAATTGAAAAATTCTTTTTGTGTTGAATAGACCATTTATCGAGGAAGGCTATAGGCTATATAACATCACGATGCAACTATTAGGAGCGAAGAAATAATGGAAAATGTGAAAAATGCGGGGAAAATTATTCATCCTTGAGGGCTTCCATTGCGTGCGCTGCGAAAACGGTTCAAGATACCAAAAATATATGTATGAAAGAATTATTCGTCTTGAAATGATCTAAAAAAAAGTCCGCGACATTATTTGTCTATCTTTTAAAATAAACTCTCTAGAACCGTTTTTATGGTAATCAAATTTGGTCGAAATTAATGCATTATTTGTTAAGAGTTGTATCAACGTCATAATATTAATCTTTATACAAATAAATGTGTTGGATAGAGTGATTCAACGGGAAGGTTTTTATGTATGTACTTTTAGCCCGGAAAAACTTATTAACGCGGGCGAAGCCGTGGGCAAAAGCTAGTTTCTTATAATCCTAATAATTGTATTTTTCTTACAAATTAATGATCAATGGCATTTCTTACTAATTTACGCGTAATTATGGATTACTACTTTTAAATAAACACACACACACACACACACACACACACACACACACACACACACACACACACACACACCCCCGCACCACGCACGCACGCACACACACATTCTGCAAAAATACTGTCTCACTTTGACTGCCTGTTTATTTAATTGTGTTAATAAAATGTAAATCCTTTATCGGCAGTTAGATGTGTCTCTATCTGATTGTATCACTCTAGTTTTAAGGGCTGTGGATTTTAATAAATAAATAAATATTCCTCTGTACTTTCTTAGGGCCAAAAATAGACAAAGTGTAGGAATCTACCAAACATACACATTTACTATTTAATTAGACAAGACCAATTAAGACAGCCTTTCAAGTTCCCTTGTTGAAATAATAGGTGTATAATATTTCTCGTAATTATCTCAAGTATTAGTGAATAAGCTGAATACCTTTTCCATTAAGAAAAAGCTATGAATCTTCTGTAAGCCGATATTGACAGATCAGCTTTCGTATTTTGTAAAAGTAATTTGCGAAAATTATCTTGAAAGTGTGTAGTCTGAAATGTGATGCCTATTTGTTTAGAAGTACAGATTTATGACTGCCTCGGTGGCGTAGTTGTATTACAGTACGACTGCAAAGCTGAGGTCTCGGGTTCGATCCCCGGGTCGGGCAAAGTGATATTGAATTTTTCTATTCAGTATCAGTCTGGAGTCTGGAATTTGTGCCCGATATGGCGATAGGCTCGCCCCCTATCACATCATGGGACGGAATAATGGCGAAAAGTGGGCGCACTATTTGCGCCTTTGTCTACCCCTTCGGGGATAACAGGTGTAAGTGTGTATGTATGTATGTACAGATTTGTGTTTCAGTACAATTGCCTTATTTATAGCTTATCTAATTTTTTACTGCACAGTTTTGAACTTAATTGCTCGGTCCGGAATCAAATTGTATACGTAAGTTTTTTAGTTGGTAAAACGCAACTGTGTTTCCCCGGACTAGAATTAGAGCCCAGAGAAGTGATAGCATTATTTTCTACCACGTAGTTTAGTAACACAAGTTGCGCCTATACTTATCCCCTGGAGCAGTGTTTCTCAACCTTTTTCATGAAGCGACCCCTCTAGTATGAAAATATATTTCGCGACCCTCGCCCCCCTGCCCTTACGTATTTTTGTGTATTTTTAGACGGACTTCTATATATTTATTTTTTGTTAATTTGTATTAACTTACAAAAGTGGTGTATTACCTTAGAAAATGTTAACTAAAGGATAAACTTTTTATTAGTCAATCTATCTTTACTGCTTTTTTAATACTGGGGTAATTTTCGTGACCTCTTGCGACCCCCGTATAAGGGCTTCGCGACCCACACGTTGAAAAACACTGCCCTGGAGAATATTAATTCCCCTGCGCGCGAATACGGGGCGGTCACGCTTTTACGCGCTGCTTACTAAAACTCTATATTGTTTGGAGTTTGGACTACGATTATAACCTATAGGTACCTATAGGTTAAACCCATAGGTTTGTTAGTTGTTTCTAGTTCTGTAGTGTTGTATTTTGAGAAACGTTGCATAAATTAGTTGGTTTAGTGTTTTATTTCATAGCCAATTCTAACGAAATAAAACGCTCGACGTTTCCTACTTTGAATATTTGCGGGTATGACGAAACTAAATGACGCGATCGGCTACAACAATAACTTTCTTGATATTTAAAAAACTTTAACTTATCTACTAGTGAGATCTTAATTAATTAGTAATTTCTACTAATTATGACCTTATATATACTTACTAGTGGTCGCCTACTGATTGAAATACGACTGCAATTCATAAATGTTATTTTTCTGCACCCCTTATCTATATGAACTTTAAATACGGCAAATCTAATACTACTAACAGACGGTTAAAGTGGGCACATACGATGCGATTTGGTACAGCCGAACCATTAAAACGGTATGCCATCGAACCATATCGCATCGTGTGGGGCACGGTTCGATGGACATTATTATTATTATTGTTGGTACGGCTGGTTCGATGGCTTGTCCATCAAACTTGGTTGGATACAACTGGACATCGCATGGTACGGTTCGATCGTGTGGCGTGAAGACTGTACCGCGTGACGAATTGGTACGATGATACCAAATCTAATCGTCTGTTAGTAGTATTAGATGAGGTCATGCGACCTTGCTTCATGATGAGACGAGATGAGACCCGAGACCTCAGCATTGCAGTCGTACCATAATACAACTACGCCACCGAGGCAGTCCAATGATGGAGTGATAAGTTGTGGTCAGCTTTGTCCATGTTTCATCAGGATAAATGGAGCCTACACTGGCTGGTTTCATATTAATAAGGGTGTAAGACAGATGTGTACCGTCTCCATGGCTGTTCAACCTATTCAAGGATGGCTGTCTAAAAGATATGAAAGAGAGTGCGTACGGGCTGGGAATGAATGGTTTGTCACTCAACTGTCTACTCTACGCTGATGATCAAGTAATTCTTGCGTCATCGGCGGAGGAGCTACAGAAGTTAGTGACAATTATGGATGATGCTTTTGGGAGAAAAGGTATGAAGATAAATGTAAGTAAAACGAAACTTATGATGGTTAAAAGAGACGAAAGCATGACAGATTTTTAGGGCATTGAATGACGAGACGAGCATGCCGTTCGCCTGATGGTAAGCGATACGACCACCCATAAACGATAGCAACACCATCCATCACCTTGAATTACAAAGTAATGTGTGGCATTCCACTGCGTTCGTCATCCTGAGACATGAGATGCTAAGTCTCATTATGTCCAGTAGTTACACTGGCTGCAATGTCCTTCAAACCGAAACACAACAATGCATGCACATTACCATTAGCCGAGCATGCTTAATTAATAAAAAAAAAGCGAACCTTAAGCAAAATAATATAGTAATTCTAACGCCGTCATGGCACTATTCAAAACAAGCCATTAACCAACAAGAACCAAATGTAGAAACGCCATCAACTTATAGAAAACATTCATGACGAGATTACTAATAGTTTTAAAATAATATCTGAGTCTTATAATAATGTGCTTTTAAGTTTTTATTCTGAAGTTTTGTCTTATTAGGTATTCCTAGTTATTGTTTGGCAAGATTTTTCTAGCGTTTCACATTATAAATGGAATTTATACCTACCTGCACTGTTATATTACCTACGAGATGTATTTCAACAGTTACAAGGCTAATGGAGTTAAGCCACGTTTAATTTTATGTACATATTTGAAATCAACACATTATGCTCCATATTTTAACATAGTAATTTTTTTTTCGAAAACAATTGTCGCTTAAGTCAATTAGCCTTTCAACCAGCGCCTTATAGAGCTGATTCTTCGTACACTATTCATTTTAGTAGCACTTGAAAAATGTGCTTTTCTAGAAAAGACATTGAAAATTGAATAAAACTTAGCCATAGGGTAAATGCTGTAAATTGTTACCGAGAAACGACTGCACTACGTAAACGTTTGCGCGGGGCTTTAACAATTTAGCATAGCAATAACAAATGTAGGTAATATTCTTATTGTGATAATAAATTTGAAACAATTTGACGGTTTAAATTTTCATATAACTTTATCGACATTTATAATTACAAGCTTTAGTATTTTCATCCTCCAAAAATCAACCACTATTCAATAGTCGACTTTTCAATTTCCGCTCATGCTAAACAAAAGTATTGAGTGGTTAACAATATAAAAACACAAACAAGGCCCGAACAGCGACGACAATAGAGGACCGAAACTACGGTTCGACCGTTAATTAATCCAATTTGGGGATAAAAGCTCCGATGGAGGGACGAACAGTCTTTGTAACAAGTGCATTGTTGCTCTATTAGTTATTAGTTGTTGGTATTTTGTTCAGTTTTTTGTTATAGTTTGTCCCTGAAGCTTAATTTAGTAAGTGCTAAAAGGAGAGAAGTCTTTAATATAAAAGTGCTGTTACTTAGATAATAATTTATTAAATATTTGTTGTCTTAAAATATGTTGATATTTGTAGATGGCAACAATGACTATTCTGACACCGAGGAACCTTTAAAATTTCACTTTTTTACGGGATAGATTCGTTTTTCAGTATCAGCTCGGAGTCTGGAATTTGTGCCCGACATGGCGATAGGCTCGCCCCCTATCACATCATGGGACGGAATAACGGCGAAAAGTGGGTGCACTAGTTGCGCCTCTGCCTACCCCTTCGGGGATAAAAGGCGTGAGTGTGTGTATCAAACAAGTTGTCAACTACCCTATTATTTACAATCGATTTACATCCTATAAAGGCAAGCCAACATAATTCTGGCGACTGTCCAGATACGTTTTTCGTGCGTCGGCTTCGTTGCACTCACTATTTAAATGGTTACTATAAAAATATTTTAAATGTATGTGGGGAAATGTGGTAGGCATTCAACGCAGGCGCATAGAGCGACCTGGTCGTGAAAAACAGTGGGTCACGGGGTTCTAGACTCGACTCCCACGTCATGGAACATATTGCGTGGGTTTTTCTAACGTTTTGTCCGGGTTTGGAACCACTCAGGACAGGACGAGGTCAACAATTTATTCACCTCAGAGTGGCGGCAACGATAACGCATTTTTCACCGCAAATAAAAAAAGATAAACGGCGATTGGTACCGACTAAACTAATTCATATCTTTACTCTTATATTGAAACAAATGGCAGAAAGTTAGTAAAGGTGAATTCAACAATTACAGTTTGACAGCCAGGTTAGTCCAAACTCAGATTAACGATCTATTCGCTATTGCTACAGTTTGTGGAATAATATGGTATCGCAACGACAGATACTGTGTTATTATCTATAGTTTCCGGTTAGGACGGTCTCGAAGCGCAGAGACTAGAAGGAATTGTCTCTATTGTTTCCTAGACAATACGTCCTAAACAATTTGTGGCATATCTCTGAACACACATGATGGAGGACAATATTGTTTACCGCATACTATATATTTCAGTCATATTTCAACAATTTTGGTTTTCGTATGGAAATATCAGTTTTAAACAGTGGGTATTTGCTTATTCTTATCCTTTTTTTTAATAATAATAATAATGGGTGCAACATACACCAATGAAGATAAATAGATACATAGTTTTAAACGCACCAGATATTGTGTAGCCTCGAATGGGACAAAAACCGATATATTCCTTGATTTTTTTCCCATGTCGCTATTAATTTACAAATAGGGGCTAACACTATAAAAACAGTGTGATATCACGGCGCAGCCCTTATCCTACTTATATTATAAACGCGAAAGTTTGTAAGAATGTATGGATGTTTGTTACCCTTTCACGCAAAAACTCCTGAGCGGATTTCGATGAAATTTGGCACACGGGTAGATCATGTCCTGGATTAACACATAGGCTACTTTTATCCCGGGATAATGTAAACCGGGACTTTTATCCCGGAAAAACTTTTTAAAAGCTAGTGGTAAATAAAAGGAAAGACCTCACTAGCCAAGTACACAAGATAGAAACTATAATTTTGTATTCATAACAATCCACTCTGAAGACACGAAATCATCCCAATCATACACTACGCGTAAATGTGAAATCACCTGTGAAATACAAGCTGCCTTTTTGTTCGTACTGGTTTAAAGACATGTCTTTCACACCTGTTAGTGTAGTGAAATCTATATCTATACTAATATTATAAAGCTGAAGAGTTTGTTTGTTTGTTTGTTTGTTTGAACGCGCTAATCTCAGGAACTACTGGTTCGAATTGAAAAATTCTTTTTGTGTTGAATAGACCATTTATCGAGGAAGGCTATAGGCTGTATAACATCACGATGCAACTATTAGGAGCGAAGAAATAATGGAAAATGTGAAAAAAGCGGGGAAAATTATTCATCCTTGAGGGCTTCCATTGCGTGCGCTGCGAAAACGGTTCAAGATATCAAAAATATATGTATGAAAGAATTATTCCTCTTGAAATTATCTAAAAAAATGTCCGCAACAGTATATATCTATCTTTTAAGATTAACTTACTAGAACCGTTTTTATGGTAATGAAATTCGGTCGAAATTAATGCATTATTTGTTAAGAGTTGTATCAACGTCATAGTCATAGAGTGATTCAACGGGAAGGTTTTTATGTACTTTTAGCCCGGAAAAACTTATTAACGCGGGCGAAGCCGTGGGCAAAAGCTAGTAATATTATAAAGCTGAAGAGTTTGTTTGTTTGAACGCGCTAATCTCAGGAACTACAGAACCGATTTTGAAAATTCTTTCACTAATAGGAAGCTACATAACTCCTGAGTGCTATAGGCTACTTTTTATCCCGGAAAAATATTTTTGTCCTGGAAAAACTTTTTCATATATACACAGCTGGAAGCGACTTTGTTTTATACTATTAAGATGGCGGAACTATACTTACAATATCATTGCTTAATAAGGAGAGAAGATAATATAACTTAATATAGACTGTAAGATCATTTTCATAGAGCAACTACGTCCTTTCCCTGTTTTCTAAAGGCTTATAGATGGGCCATGTGATATCTGTAAGCCAAATTACTTACAACTTATGCAGAGCCCCCGAGCAAGAAGGATCCCAACATAAGGAAGCTAAAAAACATAAACGTTTTCATCGTAGCAATATTTGCTTATAATTAAGTGGATATTTTTCCAAAATATAACGCTTAGATATTACATATTGTGATATTATTATGTCGATGTATTATAATATGACGTCATACTTACTTAGGTACTTAAACCACTATAAGCGCAGTACAACATAAAAAGCACCACCGTTTTTATATTACTAACTTTGAAACAAATATCATAATGTATTCCATACAGTAAAAATGTCTGATATCAAATATAGATTTTCGAGGAACGATCGTATTGGTTAGAATTTTGAATCACACATTTTCAAATCTAGCTTGAACGGCGCTTCCAATTTTGCTTGAAACAGATATTGAATTTGACAAATAACATTTTCTTTTATGAAATTCATTTTGCCAAAGGGCTGGCGAGAAACAAAATTCATTGATCTGAAAATAATCTTTATTTATCTTAGTCTTTGCAGACAGCGTATTATGTACGGCATCACAACACGTTTTAAGATTAAATATACAGCAATATAGATAGTCGGGAATTGTGTCTTTGTACTTGAAAAATATGTGCGTGGCAAAAACGCGCAAGGAACGCGCGTATCAATAACGCGCGTCGTCATTAGAAAATGCATTGTCTCCATTGACCCTTGACCTCGTAGACATATCTGAGTGTTCAGATTGACGCCTCATACAAGCGATTGCTTTTTATAATTTTAGGTAAAAGACGACGAATAGGTAAACGTAGTCTAGTCTATCTTGGTCTTGCGCAATTTCATTTTATTACGAGTATTTTGCATAACTTAAAGTTTACTTCTCCGCGTTAATGTTATAATGTTCTATGTGCACTATTTATTATTGAAACGTTTATGGGCTGACATACATTAAAAATCTACTTAAATTATCGCGTTTAGAATTAATAAAATAATGATACTGCTAATTCTCATTATATGTTACATGAAAACTTTCATAATACAAGCACATAATCCCATATTAACCTAACATATTAATCCCGACACCATTGACCGATTCAAAAACCGATATTCAGTCATAGCCCGTATTAGTTGTTCCATACGCGTGCGTGTTTACATAAAACCATCCCATTACTCGGACGCCTGATTAAAGCGTACGGCTACTCTGAGAATTAAGTCCGCATGGATTGGCCCAATGGTGTCGGTTATTGTGGGTTGCCCTCAACATGATCACTTAATTCAAAGGGTTGCGAGCGTCTTCTGCGTTCACCCTAAAGACCGGTGTGGCCAGAAAAGCCACTACCACAAAGACTCGCGTCAGGCTACTGGCAGTAGGGCCATTAACAAAAAAAAAGAAGCTATTTTTAGTCAAAGGTTAAATATGGTTGCCAGTTGCTATAATGGACGTGTAAAGGTCTTTTGTTTTGTAGAGATAGTCAACAATTTTCTAAGTCTAGTTTTCGAAGAGTTTTTGTGATTTGAAGTTTGAAAAGGCAGCCGCTACTTCTGAGAGATGATTTGCCATCGTTTCAATTTTGATCGAACGATATATTTTAGGACAAGCTTAAACAGACGAAGCTGTATACGATATATCCGGAATCAATTAAGTTGGTAATCTCATAATCGAAGAGTAATCACATAAATATAGTATTTTATGGATTGAAGGCAATCCAATGAAATCGAATCCAAATATTTGGATGATTAAATTAAAGCCTTCCAAATCACTAATTCAGCTGATTTATCGTTTGACCCGCATCACTAATATCTATTTATTTACTTAGCTTCAATAGACTTACAATACCTAAATGTAATATGTATACGTAGGTGTTATCGCAGTTACAGGGAATTACAGCATCGTTAAACTTTACGTTGGTATCTGTGTTTTATGATAAAATCAATACAACGAGATAAATGCGGAGACTAATGGAAACTTCTTGTATTTTGAAGCGTTAAAATTTATACGTCTATACAAATATTTATATTAACAAATTGTCGCTTAGGTATATATTAACTAGTGGTCGCTTAGGTATATATTAACGAGTGGTCGCTTAGGTATATATTAACTAGTGGTCGCTTAGGTACTGGTCGAAATATGACCGCAATTCATAAACTTTATTCTTCTGTACTCCTCTATATGAACTTTAGTTATGGTAAATCTCACACTCCTCCGTGCGTGCAAAACAGACAGACCGAAAAGATTAAAATAAAATTAAAATAACCCCCGACACAAAAAATCTCTAAAAACACAAACACACACACACACACACACACACACATATACGCACACACACACTCACGCCTATTATCCCCGAAGGAGTAGGCAGAGGCGCAACTAGTGCACCAATTTTTCGCCGTTATTCCGTCCCATGACGTGATAGGGGGCGAGCCTATGGCCATATCAGGCACAAAATCCAGACTCTGGGCGGATACTGAGTAGAAAAACACAATATCACTTTACCCGACCCGGGGATCGAACCCAATACAGCTTTGCAGCCGTATTGTAATACAACTACGCCACCGAGGCAGTCATCTCTAAAAAGTAAAATAATAAAAGTGTCTTTGTCGTTTAAGTATGTACCTAGTCGTCGCGTCGAGGGACCGCTAAAGAAGTATTTTCATCTCCCTGGTTCAGAGTTCGTTGCATGCATCACGCTTTTTTCCGTTCTCTGGGGTAGCCATCGAAATCACTTTTCGCCGTCTACTTTAGTCATCTACTTTACTTCCCATATTATAGAGGGGGCGAGCCTTTTGCAAAATCCATAATTTCAGACTACGGGCATATTATACTGAGTTGTAAAACCAGAATCACTTTAACCTATCCGATATCGAATCCGACCACTGAGTCAGTTGAACCAGTACCACGTACTAATACAACTATTTGAACGAAGCAAAGAGCCACAGTAAAAAAGAATTCAAGGAATTAGATACCTAGCGAACGAAACTAAACTATTGACATATTTATAACCGATGCGACTTCTTAAAAATATTCCGTGATCTTGACCATAAAGCATTTTCTAGCTACCTACTCTACTTACTTTACATAAAAGCAATGAAAGCTTTTTATGATATTTGTATGAAATGGATTCGCGCTTATAATTTACCTCAGACGGTATCAGAAAATGCTACTAAAAACTATCTTTAAATAGGCTTTTTTTTAATAAGAATGCTTTCTGAGAAAAATAAAACAATTTGATATTTTTGTTATTTTATTTATTTTGATGCCTTTGTTGATGAGCAGTTTCAACCCTATACTCAGAACATTTTGTAGCATAGAATATAGTTGTTACATACCTCGACTAGGGCTGAAATTTTGTAAAGAAAACAATATTTTGGAAGGAAATATGCCAATTTGCGAATTAACATTATTTTATAGTATGTTATAATGCATTTTACATGGTGTTATGTCATTTTATGGTACACTGAGTTACTGACGAAAGGGCTCAAAATTTATGTATAATTTTTCAAACGCCCGCTCTGTATAAACTTAGAACTCTTTGCAAAATATCTTTAGTCCGTTTCAACCATAAATTTAGCTACTACGAATAGGTGCAAATAATATCTTTATATTTGAACTGCAGAGTGCAGCGAAATTCATCAAGTTTGTCAAAGCCGTCTGTCCAGTGCTTTGTATTGACAAAAACCTGAGCTACCTATTGTTTACGGATTTGTTTGGCACAATACTTTAGTCATTTAGACATATTAAGATACACGACAAAAATGTATATTTCTATGATTTATGTCGCAATATTTCTCATTAAACCATGGCATTACGTTTACAAGATTAGGAAATAAAAATGACATAGCTCTTATAAAATTATGTTTTTCATTACGTTCATATTGAATTATAAGTTTATTTTGTCAAATCTTTGTTGTTGGACGCAGTTGGTAATTCCCTGACAAATTACATTCTAATTTGTTAATTTAATTGCAGCAGTAATTTAAGCTTCTGGAAATATAATGCAAAGGTATCATTATCTAAAAAAAAGTCACAATATGGGTCTGTTTTTTTTTTTTTTTTTTTTTTTAAACGGCCATCTTCGGCGCATTAGGGACGGCTGCGGGCTTCCTCCGACTCACGTCTAAGTTGTCGTCCGCAACCGCCCCTGCACGTACCGCTATTGCGGTCCTTTTCCTGTTGCGGAGGCTCAGAAGCCCCCGAAACACCGTACCGTGTCCACCTTTTGGTGTTCGAGGCAGCGTGAGACACGCTAGGCCCTTAGCAAACATTTATTTAATATATTATAGGTATATGAAGAACGTACTGCCTCGGTGGCGAAGTTGTATTATCGTACGACTGCAATGCTGAGGTCTCGGGTTCGATCCCCGGGTCGGGTAAAGTGATATTTAGTTTTTCTATTCAGTATCAGCTCGGAGTTTGGAATTTGTGCCTGATATGGCGATAGCCTCGCCCCCTATCACATCATGGGACAGAATAACGGCGAAAAGTGGGTGCACTAGTTGCGCCTATGTCTACCCATTCGGGGATAAAAGGCGTGAGTGTGCGTGTGTGTGTATAAACTACGTACTAACGCTCTACTCAGAACTAATTATCTGCATTGGCAAAGCATTCGGAGTCATGTAAGGATAAATAACTGTAAGTAAAGTATATATTGAAAGTACGCATTACCAAGACCATCCCTCTATAGTAATAAAAAAATATATATATATATATATATATATATAGAAGGATTTTTGTTGTAAGCAGACAATAGATATATAATTATTTTTTTTTGCATGCCGTTGAAAGGGTAAAACATGTTGCACAAATGTATAATAGACTTATGTTTTAATACGTTGTTACATACCATGTTTATAGTAAAATTAATGATTTGATTTTTGATTTGATTCGCTGTTATGAAAACGAACAACTTCAAAATATACCACTAGTCTGTAAATATCCACAGCAGGGAAATTCCCCGATACATACTGTGCAGTTTTTGAGTTGGAAACGATAAATCATTTCCTAGAATCGCCGATAATCCAACAACTCAAAATGATTACATTTTAATCAAAACATAAGCAAACAACGTAATCGGAATTGATTAATTAATGAAAATATTCTATCTCCCAACCGTAATGGCTAATTAATTTTGAATTAAAATTGCTTTTATTCGAAGCCTAAATAAATGTTTGAATATGCTGTTTGCATAACACCACCGCTTTTAGCGGACACTGGCTGGCGATATTCTTCACCTCATTTTTGTTTTGTTTTATAATTTCGTAATCAAAAACAAAATATTATACTCAATGTGTTTGTGTAGTACAAAGGATAATTATAATCAATCTAATGATATTGTGAGATTGTGGGGATAATGAATTGCTTTAACGCCGTTGGTTGTAGAATACTAAGTGGTCTGTACCGATCCCAAGTGGGTGATTTAGGAGCCGATCATCGTATAGGGCGCCTGTCTGATCAACATGACCGATAGTTTTATATCAGAATATAATTGTACTGATAATAAGTGATAATCACTGATTACTGGAACTAATGGAAGTTTGTAATGTTAGAGTCGTGGATTTTATTCCGATCATAATAATTTGATGATAGAATAAACACTGTACTAATAAAGTAGTTAACACTTTTGTTTAAATATATCTATCAAAAAAAAAAAAAAAAAAAGAAAGAATTTTCAAAATTGGCGCAATAATGAGTAAGTTAAAAAGCTTTGAAGCTTGATGGAAGAGTACCTGTCAAATAACAGTAATATCAGACTGTGACGTCACTGAGTACAACGCTGCGTGCGTACGAAAGAGATAGCCCGATTTCCCCGTCACGCCCAACTTTTGCTCACAAAAATATTTACGATATTTAAATAACTGCTTTATTTTTCGACGGATTTTGATGCTTATTCCACGGAGAAAAGTATTTTATGTGTCATTTTCTGTTAAGTACCCATAAAATAATGTACAGAATCAAACATAGGTAACTGACCTATTACTAATTAAAAATGATTATTGATAGGTATTCAAAATCACTTCAACTCTAAAAAATCCTGATATGAAAGTACCGCACAAATAGTCTGTTGTAGAATTATATATAGTGTATAACTGTAAAGAAATATCTTCCGCCACAGCGGATGTTCCGCTTGACGGACTGCTTGTCCTACTTCCCATACAAGGTAGAGGTATGCTCAAACGGTGTTAGTTTATGAATGTGCTCATAAACTATGTCAAAATCTGAAGCCATTTATTTAGTAACAGTTGATGCAGAATATACAGTTTTGAGTGAGAATATCTGTTTAAACCACTGCAGCTGCAGAAAAAATGAGTAATTTAGGGTACATTTTTAGCTTTAAATCCTTATTATTTACTCTAACTTAGGCAGTGCCGCGAACAAAATTAGTACCTACTCATTAAATGTCTATTTTTATACTTTTATATAAAGTTAAAGACTATGCTAGTTTTTTCATTTCTTTGCAAGCGCAACTATTGCTCCGATTTTGAAATTCTTTTCTAATATTAAGAAGCTAAATTCCTGATAAGCCCTAATTTTTATATTGAGAAATTACTCAACGCGCACTAGCAAATTTAAATTTACGATATACATTTACTTACACAAGCCAATATCTCCCGAAATCGATTCAAAACTCGAAGCCGATACACGGTGAAAGCCGAATGTGAACAGAACACATGTCGATATTCACCGCGAGGCGTTTAACACCGACTTAACAAGGGTATTATGTTTCGTCAGGCTAATTAACCTGGGATTAGTTGATAATGCTGAATTAATTGATGTTCATGTATTGTACATTTTCTTTGCACACTTTTAGGTATTCCTTTGATGGAATGATTTTAAAGCCCATTGTGTATAAATATACTTCTATTATAAATGGACCAAGTCTTTTGCCTGCGTAGCATCGTGGAGAAGTATTTGTCTTAAGGCCAACAAGTTTTCTGCGCTTTCGTAGATTTGGAAAAGGGCTATGATAGACACACACACACATACGCCTTTTATCCCCGAAGAAGTAGACAGAGGCGCAACTAGTGCTCCCACTTTTCGCCGTTATTCCGTCCCACAATCTGATGGGGGCGAACCCATCACCATTTCGGGCGCAAATTCCAGACTCCAAGCTGATACTGAATAGAAAACTCAATATCACTTTGCCCGACCCGAGAATCGAACCCGAGACCTCAGCACTGCAGTAGTACCATAACACAACTACACCACCGAGGTAGTCCTATGATAGAGTGATAACTGATAAGGAATGAACTGTGGTCAGCTTTATCCATGTTTGGGGTGGGTAGTAGCTTGATTCGAGTGAGAACTCTAGTGCTAGTGTCAGGATAAATGGAGCCTACACTGACTGGATTCGTATTAATAATGATGTAAGATAGATATGTGTAGCGTCTCCATGGCTGTTCAACCTATTCAAGGATGGCTGTCTAAAAGATATGAAAGAGAGTGCGTACGGGCTGGGTATGAATGGTTTGTCATTCAACTGTCTACGCTGATGATCAAGTAATTCTTGCGTCATCGGCGGAGGAGTTATAGAAGTTAGTAACAATTATGGATGATGCTTTTGGGAGAAAAGCTTTAATGGTAAGGTTAAAAGGTAGCAACACCATCCAGCACCTTGAATTACAAAGTACCTACTGTGTGGCATTCCACTGCGTTCGTCATCCTGAGACACGAGATGTTAAGTCTCATTATGTCCAGGAGTTACACTGGCTACAATGTCCTTAAAACCGAAACACAACAATGCATGCACACTGCTGCTTGGCGGTAGAAATAGACATTGCGGTGGTACCCATTCAGAAGAGCTCTTACATATGAGAGACCTACCACCAGTGATATTGCAATATATTTATAGTGAATGCAATATTTTTATAGGTCACGACAGGGTACAGCAAGTAAGTGATTTTGTATATTTGGAATGTGTTTTCACAATTGATGGTAGGTATGACTGTGATATTAAGACACGTGTGAGCCCAGGTAATCGGGTGAATGAAGCGTTGCAAACTCTATGGGTAGCCGGAAGGTGTCCAAACAGGCACGACTGGCTGTCTATAGAGGAGTGTTATTACCAGCTTTAATATATGGTAGTGAAAGCTGGGTATGGCAGAAAAAACACGAAAGTAAGATTAAAGTAGTGGGAATGAGAGCGATAAGAAGCCTGTGTGGGGTGACTGTGTATGATTGAGTTCGGTATACTATGGTGATGGACATGTGTAGAGAGACAGAGGATGTAGTGACCAAAACTGAGAAGGGTATGCTAAGGCGGTTTGGGCATTTGGAAAGGATGGATGGTACGAGACTGACAAAGAGGATATATAAGGCGAGTTTGGATGGAGGGCCGGCCGGGGTCGACCGCACCGAACCTTCGAATGTCAGATATCCGACATTACAATTAAAGGCCAGATCAAAAGCACCCTGAACCGGCGGGAGTGCATGAAAAGATTGATGAAGGTAGAGGAACCGAAAGTAGTGTGCTAGAATCGAGCAAAGTCGCAATCCATAGTCTCTGCCTACCCGTATGGGATAGAGGCGTGATACTATGTATGCACGTATAAAGGCTACTTAGTTTTACTTAGCACGCGTGACAATCCTGCAAAAGCCCGTAATCATTGTGTAAATATTTCTTACGGGGACAAATTGCCATAATAAAAGTAGTCTATATGTTAATTCAGGAAATGGTGTATTGGCCGCGTTAGGATTGTCGCCGCAGTAGAGGAACAGATGGTTGCGTTCCTCTATGGAAGGGGAATTTCCAGTCAGGGAGAAGTTGCGCTTAACTGGCCGCGGCCCCTCCGGCGGTTCTTACTCGGAGGTGATTATATACCGTGCTTCCAAATCTAGTGCTATCCATGTGCCAAATTTAATGCAAATCCGTTGAGCGTTTGTTCGTTTTCTTTTAATAAACATCCGAACATTTCACAAGCATTCGCATTCACAATAATAATAATAATTATTATTGTGAATGCCTATGAATGAATTAATACTATTAAGTAAGAAGTAAAATAAAGTAGCTCAGAAAATTACGTTATGGAACTATTATACCAGTAAAGGTTTTCCTGCGGAGGAAGCCGTGTGCCACATCTTTATAACTTCAACAAGAAGGTAGAGAATACTCATAAATATTCAGAAAGACTTAAAACTTCATAAATATAACCAAATTCCAAAACGCGATTCGTCAAGGGATCGCGCAGGGATGGTCCCGTCCTGCTATGTTATGCTCGGTTTCTAAAGTAGTAGGTGCTGTTGCCGGCAGTTTATCCATTCGTTTGCGCTATAGGTTCGATAACCCATGAAACTGCGTATCTGAACCGCGCACTGCAAGATAAACTCAGCTTAAACTTACTTTAACTTAACTGGCCAAATTTTGCCGTTTATCTGTTCCATAACTATTTGACGTGTCATTTTGTGACAAACTACGTCAACTTGTTAGATATTATACTACTAACAGACGATTAGATTTGGTATCATGCGACCAATTCGTCACGCGGTACAGTCTTCACGCCACACGATCGAACCGTACCATGCGACGTCCAGTTGTATGCAACCAAGTTTGATGGACAAGCCATCGAACCAGCCGTACCAACAATAATAATAATAATGTCCATCGAACCGTGCCCCACACGATGCGATATGGTTCGATGGCATACCATTTTAATGGTTCGGCTGTACCAAATCGCATCGTATGTGCCCACTTTTAGAGGAACATAATCGATGCGGCCAATCACAATATTTTCAGTAGTATATTATAAATGATTAAATTCCAAATAAAACGACTTAAAACACAAATTCGCAAACTAGTGCTAGTATGACCTAAAATATTTTGTTGAACTGTTTGACATTTTTTTTTTGATTTGGCAATGATGTCATTCATCAGCCAGAGAAAAATAACAAATTATCACGAAATAAAATTAAAATAATGTTTTGGCGTTGATATATCTTAAAATAAGTTATTTTTACATATAAAATAATTATTAGTTACGAATTTTAGTAATAAAATCAATTTTAAAGTCGACTGCGATAAAAGAGCCACCTAGTAGCAAAATAAGGAACTGATTGTCGGTTTTATAGTTATCGAATGTTTCATCATATGTTCAGAAACACAGGGAAAGTTAATCGACGTATAACAACTTTACAATAAGTCGCCTTTCACCGAGAGGCAGGGGATGCCGTGGTGGAATTCTCCAAACGCTTCCAATCCATAGGGCGGAAGACACCGGTCAGTCGTCCATCCGGTAAATTATGATTTTGTTTACAACAAAGGAAGCATGTAGTAACAAATATTTATAAATAAATTGATTGTAAGGGGTTCATTTGCCTATAAAATAAAATGGTTAGGGGACGGCAATATCAATCATGCTGTGACGAATATGCCATAAAGAGCTAAAGTAAAATGAATGCAGGTAATGAACTAGAAGCAGAGATATATAGATAAACATATTACAATGGTATTCAACTTTTTGTGACTAAGCCGGGTTTTATAAGTATGACTTAAATGATTAATTTTATTTAAACATTTGAGTTGTTACTTTCTATACAACCGAAGCTACGCTAATTATAGTGTCTACACTCGCTTCATAAAGGACTTAGGACACTGTTTAAGTTGGCAAAATAAAACAACTACAAGCAGGATCTATACGCAGAAAATCTTATTAATACGTGAACAGAAAACTTTGTACCGGTTTTTAAGCACATTGTGCGCGCGGAGGAGTGTGAGATTTTGCATAATTAAAGTTCATATAGAAAATATATGTAGGTATAATATACGTAAATTTGTTACAAATATATAATAACTCGACAGTCGAAAATGTACGCTTGGCCCAGCGCGCTGCTGTTCGTCCTCGTATGGCGCTTACAAGATAGCCACTAGGGTCGAGTCTCACAGTTTTTTAAGGGTTGCGAGCGCCTTCTGCACTCACCCAAAAGACCGGTGTTCTTGCATAAGCCAACCCTCGTCAGGCTAGCAAGAGTTTAGTCAGGAACAAAAAAAAAAATATGCAGTCGAGTCTCGACCATTGAACGCCCACTCATTTTTATAAGGCAAAAACTGACCAACCTACAAAGTACTCAATTCTAATTGGTTAGTAGATTTGTACGGACAACCCTAAGTCGTGCAGAGTTAGCAAATTAGTTTAGTTCAGAAACAGACGTAGCGATAACAAGAGACAAATTTCGTTATTATCACAATAGTTGCGATTGCGAACACATAGGTAGCCTTTTAATTGGTTAGACGGTGACATACCTTTGAACGTGCTTATAGTTTAAGTTTACTTTGAGGGTACCTAGTTCTTGGACCTTGATATAATAAATCTGAATGTGTCTGATCGCTTTTGATAGGTCCATCTGGAAATCTTTAGGGCGGCCTATGGTTTACCAGTAGTCTTCATAGTATGGCTGATGATGATGATTGTTTCTGAAGATGTTTAAATTTTTGTTCGAAATGAGCGTAATATGAACTGCCGAACAGATTTACATGAAATATCACAGAATAAATCTTGGATAATAGCATATTCTCTATTCCGGAAAATTTACGCACAGATTATTTTAGTTCTAATTCTTAAATGGATAACTATTTGACCTACTACTACTACCAGCTCTGCATTATATACTGCCCAATGCTGAGCACGGACCTCCTCTACTACTGAGAGGGTTTAGGCCTTAGTCCTCCACGCTGGCCTAGTGCGGTTTGGCAGACTTCCTTTACCTTCGAAATTCTTATAGAGAACTTCTCAGATACACAGGTTTCCTCACGATGTTTTCCTTCACCGTTAGAGCAAGCGATAATTCACAAAGAATACACACAGTATAACTTTAGTTAAGTCAGAGGTGTGTGGGCTATCGCCGCTTAATTGAGATAATAAAATCTATAATTTAATGTTTGGTTGATATTGCATAATATTTTTTTCATACTAGTTCTTGCTCGTGGCT
This sequence comes from Lapara coniferarum, assembly GCA_949316025.1. Taxonomy (NCBI): domain Eukaryota; kingdom Metazoa; phylum Arthropoda; class Insecta; order Lepidoptera; family Sphingidae; genus Lapara; species Lapara coniferarum. The sequence continues at coordinate 38,148,530 of OX438919.1, read as the reverse complement.
CTATCCGCGGAATTTCTTTGCGTGAATAAAAGTCTCATAGAACAATTTCTGGCTGCAAACCTACTTAAAGAGGTGGCTAAGCGATTAACTATAAGTGTAACTAAACCTCTCCGACCCAATACTAAAACCCCCAGCATCTATGGTTGGACTGCCTCGATGGCGTAGTTGTATTACGGTACGACTGCAGTGCTGAGCTCTCGGGTTCGATCCCCGAGTCGGCCAAAGTCACATTGTTTTTTTTTCTACTCAATATCAACCCTTTTTCTTTTTTTTTACGCGGACAAAGTGAATTATTACTTGAGCCGCCCGGAGAGATGGAAAACGTCGGGCGACCGCCGGGCCGAGTCCCTAACCTATGTACACCGCACAGCATACCATACAAAACTCCGCGGTGGCCATCTTCGGCGCATTAGGATCGGCTGCGGGCTTCCTCCGACTCACGTCTAAGTTGTCCGCAACCGCCCGTAGCCTGTAATTTGTGACCCATATTACGTAGTACTATTCAGTATTCACACACGGCGAAAAGTGGGTGCACTAGTTGCACTGTTACCTTGAGAGTATTATCCAAATATAATCTTTACATATATTTGGATAATACTTCTAAAAGCTAGGCCTTTAATCGTATAATTTTAAAGTCTTTGGATTTTGAGATTTAGACAATTTTATTTTGCTTAAAAACTACACTTAATATGAACGTAAAAAAAAGTTGGTTACAAACGGAGGCATCTAAAAATATTTTTTAGGGATCATAGATCCATATTTTTTCCATTTAATATCCATGAACTTTGAGCCAGGTTAAATTTTGAGGCTCAGCACCCAAACAAAAAGTGGAAATCATCTTTACATTAAGCTTGTGAAACAGGCCTGTAATCCGTTAATGTATCTATCAGAATTCGGAACGCACGGATAAACTGAAAACGCACTAATCTTTCTAATATTATAAACGCGAAAGTTTGTAATGGATGTATGGGATTTTTGTTACTCTTTCGCGCTAAAACTACTGATTCGATTTCGATGAAATTTGGTACACGGGTGGATCATGTCCTGGATTAACACATAGGCTACTTTTTGTCCTGACAAAATATAAAACGGGACTTTTATCCCGGAAAAACTCCCTTTAACTTTTTTCCCTCGCGAGTCGTTACGACTAAGCCACAGACCGATTTCGATGAAATTTGGTAGAGCGATAGTTTAAGGCCCTGGGAAAGGCCTAGGGTACTTCTTATTCCGGGAAAATATAAACCGGGACTATCCCGGAAGACTGATTAACGTGGGCGGAGCCGCGGGCAGAAGCTAGTATAATATAATAGTGGAATCAATTAAATGCACGTATAAATTGATATATCAACATATCCGTAACATAATAGTGAAATATTTTTTTTATTAGCAGCAATAAAAGTTATAAAGATTAATAGCTTTGCTTTTTAATCACATGCAATTTTCTTCAAAGCGAAATTAATTTTGTTCGTACATAAAATTTCAATATTAGTACTTATTTATTAAACGCTCAATTAACTTCGTATTTGTGAGTGGTTGTTAGCGTTTTTATCATGTTCGATTAAAAATTCATTAAATGAAATAAATATTTTGGATGCGAGAAAGTTATTTCAAATATTGTAGACTAATTACTTGGAGGTAAGTAAGGTCAAGAAGCACGACCAACCTTCAACATTGAAGAGGCACTTGAAGAAGAAGAAGAAGTAACGTCATAGAGACCAGTGTTTCAGAAAGTTAATCAGTGTACCTCCGCGCTGATGAAAATGATTATCGCAAGCGATGATAATGTTAGAATGTGTATCATTTATAATTGTTCATTAGACCGAAAATAACTCAAGAAAACTATTATTTGATACCCAGTAAAAGGCACAAATACTAGCTTATTTCTAACAAAGGCAACATATTACATTTGGTGTTTGGCACCTTCGTGGCGTAGTTGTATTACGGTACGATTGCAATACTGAATATTGCAATTTAAGTGATATCGGATTTTTCTATTCAGTATTAGCCCGGAGTCAGGATTTATGCGCGATATGGCGATAGGCTCGCCCCCTATCACATTATGGGCCGGAATACGCACGGCGAAACGTGGGTGTACTAGTTGCGGTTCTTCCTACCCCTTCGTGGATATAAGGTGTGAGTATGCATATGCCTACTATGACGATATGATATGATATGATATGATATGTGTGATACGTATGACCGATGACTTGGTAAAGGCCGCAGGAACGCGCTGAATGCGGGCCGCTTTTGACAGGTCCGCCTGGAAATCTTTGGAAGAGGCCTATGTTCAGCAGTGGACGTCATATGGCTGATGGTGATGGTGATGGTGAAGATGATGATGACGATGATGCGTATGCCTTTACAGTATGAAAATTAAGATCTCAATTTTTTTGTTTTAATTTCAAATTCTCTCCTTCTAAAAACACAAAATGTTATATGCAATAGTACTTTACATTTCTACGATAATTAATCTACATCGCCTATGGTTTATCCTCGTTATCTATAGCTATTTGTTTTCTATCTGATATGTTTCACTCATAGAATAAGGAGATTTTATTCTGAGGTTTCACTTCGCCTCGATTATTGTAATTACCTCAGAATAATAACTAAAGCAATATTATTCTGAGGTAATTACATTTACGTGGAACGTCAAAAAGCAATTCGTTTTCAAACGGCACGCCAAACTGACTGTAGCACGGCTGCATTAATTGTTGCCATGTTAATTAAAAAGGTCAAAGGGCGAGGTTTAAAATCATTTTTTCTAAAGTTGCTGTATACCCCTTATTAAAATACTTGCTGAGTACTGACGAATGGTTACGAATACTATTACAGCGTATTCGGGTAGATTTGTTACTCATAATCCTTAGTCATATTTGTGCACGAATTATTCGCCAAGTTATTCGGCGAATTATTCGACAATAGTTTAAATAGGCTATTCTATGTTATTCGAATTATTTAAAGCCATGTCAAACTACTTCTATTAATGAAAATTGACAAGCATATTATTAATTGTATCCCAAAGTCGGCTCCATTTCAATTACGATATGTTTTGCGTAAACAATGTCAATTTACAAAGTACTTACGATCTAACACTAATTTACTTGAATTAATGTATCTTAATCTAGAACAAGTTTCTAACCAGCCCTTGGAACTTCACAACTATTCTAATTTAAAGTTGTACAACTGCTTTTTGTTAACATCTGGTTGGTAAACACCCTTGTCAATAACTTCAAAGTTGTACTACAAAATTAAGAATGTTAGTGATTTACGATAAGCCCTAATTTCGTTAGTAAAAAGCCGAAGGCAGTATTATTGTGTTTTTAGGATATAAGTACCTACCTACCTGGAATTTTCCTTTAAGTTTTTTGTTTGACTGACAAAGGAAAGGTCCTTGGATATTATTTCTAATCAATGTACTTAAGACAAGACGTCAATCACATCGTGAGTCCAAACAACACAAAGCGTAGTTTCGTAACTTAAACGCTAACTACTAAGGGTCAACAACTAAGGGTCTTTTTCATACCGTTCAAGTAAATTGTTCTTTTTATGACATTGAATGACGAGACGAGCATGCCGTTCGTGTGACTGTAAGCGATACGACTTACCATAAATAGTAGCTTCATACCTTCATACCTTCATACCTTGAGTTATAAAGTATGGCATTCCCCCGCGCTCGTCATCCTGAGACATAAGATGTTAAGTCTCATTATGTCCAGTAGTTACTCTGGCTACAATGTCCTTCAAACCGAAACACAACAGTGCATGCATATTGCTGCTTGGCGGTAAAAATAGTCATTACGGTGGTACCCACCCAGACGGACTCTTACATATGAGAGTCCTACCACCAGTAATTTAAAAGTTATTCGTGTTTAAAGTTATTCACTAATAAACCTATAAAACAGTGCATGTAGTAGATTCTCTTTTGTTAACCATTTATTTGGAAGCTAGATTTTCGTCTTTGTTCGCTTTATATTATACTTGAAGATTTTTTTTTTATATGGCCATCTTCGGCGCATTAGGGACGGCTGCGGGCTTCCTCCGACTCACGTCTAAGTTGTCGTCCGCAACCGCCCCTGCGCGTACCGCTGTTGCGGTCCTTTTTCCTGTTGCGGGGGCTCAGAAGCCCCCGAAACACCGTACCATGTCCACCTTTTGGTGTCCGAGGCAGCGTGAGACACGCTGCCGTCCATCACGGGGGTCACAGAAGTTGGCTAGACTAATAGGTGGGCGGCGCCTCCCGCCTACCCGTGACCCCCGGAGGCCCCTATTAGTCGCCTTTTACGACAGGCAGGTGATACCGTGGTGGAATTCTCCAAACGCCCCCAATCCACAGTGCGGGAGACGTCGGTCAGTCGTCCACCCGACGCCTCCTACGTCTCGTCTGGCGGCGGGAGGGATCACCACTGCGCTGGCGATCCCTCCGGCACTCTCCTTCCGCGAGAGGACCGCCTCGCAGAAGTGGGCCACCGCCTGCCAGGCCTCCCGGCCGCCGACCATGGAAGCGACCAGGGCCGGCAGCAAGAGGTCTTCTCCGACGACTGCTCTGAGAGCGTTGCGTTCTTCATCGCAGGCTGGACAACACTCCAACGTATGTTGGGCCGTGTCTATTGGGCAGTTGTCACAATAGTGACACACGGCCGACTCCTCTATCCCCACCACCCGAAACAGGAACTCACCGAAGCAGCCATGCCCGGTGAGCACCTGCGTCAGGCGGTATGTTGCCGCTCCGTGGCGCCTGTCCAGCCATTCGGCAAAGACAGGACGCACTGCCTCTACGACCCTGTGCCCCCACGACGGGGCCTCCAGCCTGAGACGCCACTCCTCCACGGCTCGCCATTAGGAGGCCCTCCTGGCCTCCACCTCCTTCAATTATACTTGAAAATAAGCGGGTACTTAGACATTTTGAATTAGGAACCAATACTGATACAGCATCCGTACAGGGCTGTAGCTAAACTTGAATTTAAGGTAAGGCAGCTGTAGTCATAGGTAGGGTAAAAATTGCCCCACAACCCCCCCCCCCCTTCGCTACGGCCCTGCATCCGCAGTCGAGTTAAGTTAACGGTCTTCTTACAGTGGACGAGCGCGCTGCGCCTTGCCTCGCTGTGTATTGTTTTGCAACTGAATATTGTGTAGCACTTTGTTTTTTTTTATGTGTCATATACAACGCCACAATTAATTATTCTTTCTTTCTTCTTTCAATTCACCAGTGTGATAAGAGCATTAACTTTACCAGACAACGGTTCAAACAACTTTACCTTAGACATTGACTTTTTGTTAGCACGCAACTAAAAGTTATTGATTGCCGAGTGAGCAGATAACTGGAAACTATTGAGCGAGGCTACAGCTATAAGTAACCAGTTAATTGCCCACTTATGTCGAATATCGCAATTATGGAAGTGACGAATCATATTCGACCTTGAATCACAATACTGATTAAAAATATGAATGAGACTTTATCAGTTAAACTTTGCCATTACACACATACATAACAATTAATATTTACTCGATTTTATTATAAACGAAACATAAAGAACATAGTTTTCATCTACACTTACTACACTTTCCTGGTGGTAGGACTCTCATATGTAAGAGTCCGTCTGGGTGGGTACCACCGCAATGTCTATTTTTACCACCAAGCAGCAGTGTGCATGCACCGTTGTGTTTCGGTTTGAAAGGCATTGTAGCCAGTGTAACTACAGGACATAATGAGACTTAACATCTTATGTCTCAGGATGACGAACGCAGTGGAATGCCACACAGTACTTTGTAACACAAGGTGCTGGATGGTGTTGCTACTGTTTATGGGTGGTCGTATCGCTTACCATCAGGCGAACGGCATGCTCGTCTCGTTATTCGATACAGTAAAAAAAACACTACATGCAATTTTAAATATTTTGTAAAACCAATAATCATATTACCAATTCAAATATTAAATTTAAATTAATGTTTGTGTAAGTTTTCGATACGCCACGGTTAATGAAAGCTTGTTGAGCTTTTGGAAACATGGCAACTAAATCTCTTGTTACTTATTATTGAATTGTGGTTAGGCCAGTTTCAATGTAGAATTAATTATTTGTTAAGTATTTCAATCCTGAAGTATTAAATTAATGCTGAGACTACTTCGCAAATAATTTATTCGAAACAAACGGATTAAATACCTGTTATTTATTTTAATAAGCTTATACGGCTGGGCTGACTGCATATTCACAATTCTCTATTAAAGAATATTATTTTATTTAAAAACATTTAAAAATGTACAACAAAATAATAATTATCATGCTGCCTTGCTTACAGTATATTGACTTCGTTGGCACTGTCCTCATTATATTGAAATAATTGTAATAACTATACGTATGTCAAAACTAGTCTTATATTTTATGCATTGATGTATTGGTTTTTAATACATCAATGATTTTATGCCTATATAGTCTGCATGCGTCAAGATGCCGAGCGGTTAAGGGTTGCGAGCGCCTTCTGCACTCACCCAAAAGACCGGTGTTCTTTCATAAGCCGACTCTCGTCAGGCTAGAAAGAGTAATGTCAGGGACAAAAAAAAAATAAATAAGATGCCGAGCGGAATGAAGTGCGACGTACAGGTTTGTAATACGAATTTCTCGGAGGTATAGGTATAAGACTTATGTGCATTCGTTCCGCTTATCACAAGTGATTTGTATAAATAAAGAGGTGGAATAGATAACTCTATGTCTATTTCACTTAGGTTGAAATTCACACTAGAACATACTCAATATTGTAGCTAGAACAACAATAGACAACTAGTCTACGTTTTGCGTTATTCGATTGGATAAAAAAACGTCTCTACTGTGATGGTTGAATATTTTTGCTTTGAGCGAAGCTTACTCAGGCGCTTTTAATTAACTGATGTACACCTGTACGATGTACTGAGTTCCTATGTGTAATTGATTTATTTTAAAAGGCTTTAATGGAATTTTTAATTCTTTTACCACGTATTTTTGCCTGAGTTGGAATGTATAGTTTCACATTTCGAGATGAGTGATGAATATGTTTAGAGGCCTGATACCATTTTGAGCATTTTGATCTTGACTAGTGCTGCTAACTTAGTGCATTTACTAAGAAACTATGGATAAGATTTCGCTTTTAGAGGAATATTGGTTTAAATGCTGGTAGATTTTTTAGTGGATCAGTTTACAACAGTTATTGAGAGGTATACGTAACTCCGACAAAATATAGGTACATATCTTTTCACTAATATAAAATTTAGAAAAAAATACTTTTATATTTCCTTTTCGGGCAACCGAAACCTCAGTCCGCTCCGCGACCACGAAGGCTGTAAAGTCTTCGAAATATCGGGAGAAAGTATAAATTATAAAACCGCTATAAACTCCGTAAAATAGTTTTACTTCAATGTCTAATATTCGCGTAAATATAAAAAATCATTAATATAAAATTTACATTATGCACATTAATACAGCGAGTATCGGTTAAAACAGTAGTGTTGGGCAACCGGAGTTACTACGGCGTACTAAAAAGAGTAGCTCACTGGAAAATTAGGTTTTTGGTCTTTTTGTGGTTGTCAGTCCCTTTTTTGCGGGTTCGGCAAAAAGGGTTGGCAACACTGCTTGGTCACATATTTAGCTCATTTTTATAAAACTAGTCGCATCGAGACAAATTTTTGGTAACTAGAAAAATTGGTGTTTAAAATCTGCTTGTTGTGAAGTTGGATACATCATTATTTTTTACAATTATTGGTCCACTGGCAGCGTATTAAAAGAGCTTTGAGTTCAATTCCCATTTGCCATTGGATTCACAGGGTTTGGAATATGTGCCTATGGCAATAGAGTCGAAACGTACTAATTCATATGAGACTTAAATCCAGAAAGCGGTGGGTGAATTTAGCCTCTGCCTATACCTTAAAAAGACGTCTATTTATATACCGGGTGGAAGGGAAACGCTCTCTATACCGGAACGGTAAGAGAGAAGAACCATAACATTAACGAAAAACTATATTCATTTGCAAAGCTAAGCGATAATACTTACGATTTTCGTATTTCCGTAATTCATGCGCGCGCAATGTAAAGCGTACAAAAAACTGGGTAGGGTACAAACTACAAAGCAAACGCCGACAAGGCGGCGGCCGCCGCGCCACGCCGGCCACGCGGTCGTTAACCCGTCAGCTGATGTACGTGTTTCATTACGATTTTTTTGAAATATTGACCTTTTTTACTATGTTTTTCAGAATAATAGTTTGATTTATCTATCCATACGTGAAGCTGTACAGAAATTTGAGAAAATCCTACTAAAATTGTAACAATGGGATCGCGATTTTTTTAGTGCCATCACGTCAGGAATCACCAATACTATCGCCTGTATTCGTTTCCGAGAGCGTTTCCCTTCCACCCGGTATGTTTTTAGTTATTATGCTCAGGGCAGGATATATTTCGTATCTGTCCGGATACCGAAGACCGTACATTAGGTGTTAAAATTCGGCATAATGGCCCAAGTAAGTTTGCCGCGTTCCGGCTTCAGTCTCTGTATATACGGTTTAAACAGGCCGGCATAATTGTTTCAACTGACGAGGTACAACTATCACATTCTCGGAGAGGGGTTCAGATGGAGGGACATTTTATCTGGACCCCTCTCCGATTAACATCAGGTACAGTGCGGTCACTATGCCGTGCTCTTATAAAAAAATGTGAATTCAAAACCGAGTGAAATATTCATCTAATCTAACATACAAATAACCGCAAGTTAAACATGAACTACATACATACATATACACTCACGCCTGTTATCCCCGAAGGGGTAGGCAGAGGCGCAACTAGTGCGCCCACTTTTCGCCGTCATTCCGTCCCATGATGTGATAGGGGGCGAGCCTACCGCCATATCGGGCACAAATTCCAGACTCCGGGCTGATACTGAATAGAAAAACTCAATATCACTTTGCCCAACCTGGGGATCGAACCCGAGACCTCAGCTTAGCAGTCGTACTGTAATACAACTACGCCACCGAGGCAGTCTAAACATGAACTAACCTCTGATTAGTATGCGTATACATGTCTGTTTGTTTGTCGCTCTACATTTGCATTTAATTAATGCAAGTTTGCGAGTTAACAAGCTAACCATAGTGTTATGGAGTTGCGGCTTTTTCGAGACGAAGATTAAGTTAATTCAGAAGTTTTGCTTATAAAATGCAAAGAAACCACAACTTTGGGGCTTGTAAATATATCTTTCAAAATTAATCAAAATATTTAGATAGGCTTGTTCTACACAGTTATTAAAACAAGTTTGACGGTCTCGTAAATGCTATATGAAGGAGATGAAGATAGAAATTTATTTGTTATGTCAGGGCCGTAATTAGAGCGGTGCCAGCGGTGCCCAAGTACAGGGCGCATGTACTAGAGTGGCACAGAAATGACCAGACCAGTACCAAGTTTTAGGTCATGCATAGGCACAGTTATAGAAGTTCGCAGCGGTCTCGTAAAGGGCTAATTACAGCACTGTTAATACGTTTTTTTTTTTTTTTTTTTAATATGGCCATCTTCGGCTCATTAGGGACGGCTGCGGGCTTCCTCCGACTCACGTCTAAGTTGTCGTCCGCAACCGCCCCTGCGCGTACCGCTTTTTTGCGGTCCTTTTCCCGTTGCGGGGGCTCAGAAGCCCCCGAAACACCGTACCGTGTCCACCTAAATACGTTTTGTTGCGAATATGTTTTAATAAAGTAAAAATATTTAATTGTACACAAGTATTATTGGATAATTATTGGATAATAGACTGCCTCGGTGGCGTAGTTGGATTACGGTATGACTTCAATGCTGAGGTCTTTGGTTCGATTCCCGGTTCAGGCAAATTGATATTGGGCTTTTTAAATTCAAGATCAGCCTGGAGTCTGGAATTTGTGCCCGATATGGCGATAGGCTCGCCCCCTATCACATCATGGGACGGAATACGCACGGCGAAAAGTGGGTGTACAGTTACGCCTCTGCCTTCGTTAATAAAAGGCGTGAGTGTTTGTGTGTGTCTTATTGAATAATTTGTAACTATGAACACATACACCTACATATTATGTACGTTTCATGTCATTTGTTGAATTGTCCTGTCATTTATTGATCTAATCAAGGGTCGCGAACTAAGTTATATTACCTCGCAGAGACTTGAACAAAATACTGAATTCGTCTACGGAACCTTCATCAACATAAAATATTATTTATTTTATTCAACCCAGTTACCAAATCGGTTTGCCGGGTTTGTATTTTTTTTTTACCGAACTCTAATAAAAATCGTAAAAATTCAGGTCAAATGTTTATTTTTATTGTAATTGTAAACGTTACCAAAGTCTTTATGCCCGGACTTTAGATTCGAAAAGAAAATGATTTATCCTAATTGGTGCTTAGGAATAGAAAAAAAATTGTGATATAATTTCTTTACTCATTACAAGCCAGGGTCTAAAGCAAGAAAATTATTACTGTTTCATGTGAAATAAATATTGTGTTAGAAACAAACACACCACTCAAGAGATTTGGCTATATAACACATAGACTGGATACAAGTTTTCTCGACAAAATGCAGTCTTACCCAGACAAAACCACATCGAGACACGCGGCAGCGTGTCAAGCCAAGCAAAAAAAAAAAAAGTTGAAGCTGCCTAGTGTAGTTTCACCCGAACCATTTGGAGCGACTTTTGACGCCTATATAACTCAAAATCTATTTAACGTAAATACCTGAGATTTGGTTTATGTATAAAACCCCCTCAGGTTAACTAGAATCCCAAATTCCATAAATATAGCTCAAACGGTCATTGAGATACTAACATCTAAAAATCGGCATTTTTATCACTGACTGACATATAGATCAAAAACCTAACCCACTTCCAGATGACCTAGAAAGTTGAAATTTGGTGTCCAGATAGGTAATTGTATGTATACAAAGGAAAAAATCTGAAAACAGTGTATTTTTAAGATTTCAAACATTTTCCAAGCAATCGGAAAATCTGCATACTATCTATAAATTATCTTTAGAATAATGGACGTTTAGGCGTACACGTCCATTGATGCTTTATTTTAATTTAAATACTATTTACCTTGATCCATTAATTACGTTCCCCCCGTATTAGGGCACCACTTTTGCTTGAATTTTTCTATAAATTTTCCGACTTTAGACAGAGCTGTTGTGGGATACGGTGGTAGGTTCATATAGATACGTTATAGGCATCAGCAACTCGTGCCCACTCTTCAGTCTTTTATATTATATATTTACTTCTGTTTCGAGCTCAAATTAAAAATTTATAATTTCTACAATGTTTATTTACATCTTAAGACGTTTATTATTTTGACATGAGATGACATTGGACGTTCTATCATAATGATCATAATACTTGCGAATCATAGAGTTTAAGTAATTACTAAATAGAGGTTTTTATACCAAGAGAACTTCATCGCGTGCACATAGCAGAACCATGAAGCGGTTTACGGCTTTTTATACATTGTTTATTTTCTTTCTAAAAAAGTAACTTCATAAATATTGCGCAAAGGTAACTTCTTACGTAATTGTTTTAATTACTTAACTCAATATTTTAATAAATAATATCTTTACAAAAAGTAATGATATCCCATCAAAAACATAAATGTGAAATGTGGAAGCCAAGTGTAATATTAAGAATATGCGTGCTGGTCGACTTCACCGACAAAAGAATTGAAATCTTAATGGTTGCCAAGCCCTGTAGATAATCCTGAAAATTATATTTATAAGAACACAATCCATTCTAAAATAAATTTAAACTAATATTTCTTTGATTTTCTGCTACGAGAATGTATGATATTTAAAAAAATAATTTCTTAAATTTGAATAGGCGAATTATTTACACAAAGCAGATAACTTCGTATAAATTTAAGCTCAAAATTTTTCTTGGCTAGTTTTATCAGAAAACATATTTTTTTCGAAGAGTAGGATATGTTGACTTTCCAATATGAAAACAGTAACATAAAGATAAGTTTATTAGCCAAATATAAGAAAAATTGTATGTGAAGACTAGCCAAGTAAAATCTTGAGCTTAAATTTATACTAAGTTATCTGCTTTGTGTAAATAATTCGACTATTCAAATTTAAGAAATTATTTTTTTAAATGTCATACATTCTCGTAGCAGAAAATCAAAGAAATATTAGTTTAAATTTATTTTAGAATGGATTGTGTTCTTATAAATATAATTTTCAGGATTATCTACAGGGCTTGGCAACCATTAAGATTTCAATTCTTTTGTCGGTGAAGTCGACCAGCACGCATATTCTTAATATTAGACTTGGCTTCCACATTTCACATTTATGTTTTTGATGGGATTCAATTTTACACTATTTACAGCGACCATATCGCCTCCATATTTACCACAATCCTATTTCTGACTTACGAACCCAGTTCATACGAATACCGAAAATCCACTATAAAAGCCTGGCTTCCAAACTGTCAGCTCACAAGGGTTGAGAAAACTGCGGCAAACACGGCCCAAAAGGCTTATCAAGCCGCGCCGTACCCCATTGATTGGCGTTTACAAGAATTTCACCTTTGGTATTTGATAAATTGTAAACATTCATATGATGAAACATGAAACGCAAATGTTTGTGTCGAAACATACTTACTTACATATTTTCTAGTGGTAGGACTCTGATATGTAAGAGTCCGTCTGGGTGGGTACCAACGCAATGTCTATTTCTACCGGCAAGCAGCAGTGTGCATGCACTGTTATGTTTCAGTTTAAAGAGCATTGTGGCCAGTGTAACTACAGGACATATTAATGAGACTTAACATATTATGTCTCAGGATGACGAGCGCAGTGGAATACCACACAGTACTTTGTAACTCAAGGTACTGGATGGTGTTTCTACTGTTTATGGGTGGTCGTATCGCTTACCATCAGGCGAACGGCATGCTAGTCTCGTCATTCATTGCCATAATAAAAAAAACATAACTTAAGCAGATGAAAGAAGATTCAAGAAGTTGGGTATCCCACAGACTACTTGATGCTGTAGCATCAGGTCAAGGTTAACATGTCTTAAAAATATTTCCGTAGTCACAGTACACCAAATTTTAAATCAATCGGAGTTGTGAAAGTTGGAAATGAGCTGATAATCTTCAAACGCTTGATCAAACAGATCTTCATAAATTATATTTAAGAACAATCTCCATCACATCAGCTTTCAAACAACAAAAAAAAAACGCTTCAAAATCGGTCCATTCGTTTCAGAGCTACGATGCCACATACAGACATACAGATACACAGATACACACCCTAAACTTATAACAGCCCTCTTTCTTTTTCGGAGGTTAAAAATATAATTAGCTACCTACTTATTTGCACCCCCCTGCCGGCACAAGTACACGAAAACCTTGATCACAGTAAGAACATTAATTAATGGAAAATGATTCCATATATAATCGTTTTATGGCAATTTGTAGCTATTTTTGTGTCCCATTTACCCATTGGCTCGTGTTCGCGTCGGATAAGCCGCTTGAATAAAACTAATAAAGGGCCGTCGTCAGACGAGATTTTCGCGCCCTACTGCTTTGCAACAAACGATGTATGCATCACCGGTTTCGCGAACGAACCTATTTTTATTCACGTGAACAACTTCTAGGCTAATGAACATTAAAACTATGCACAGGAAGTACCCTAACAGGAACTTTTTATTAAACATCAAACGTGATTTAGTGAGTGCTTTTTTAGAAAATTATTTTCAACTTGTTCCGTCTTGGTACATAGTTAAGTGTATTTTTTTTTTTATTTAGCAAAGGTCTTGATGTTTTCTAAACGCAAATTAATCGGAGATATTATTTAAAGATGCCATATTGTGTTTTAAAATTGAATTCAGCGTTATCGCACAAAATGATAAAATCAAAGTAGTTGACTATGTTATTGACAACTCGATTAATGGTTGACGTTTTTCGTTGACAGTCTTTTATAAATCAAGCGTAATGAAGCGTTTCTGAAAATCCATTTAATAGGAAAATCACATTTTCCAACAGCAATTCCCTGAATATTGAAATATAACATTGTAAATACTTAAAACATCCATACCAGTTCTGTATTACATAATGCCCACTGCTGAGCACGGGCCTCCTCTACAAAAGATGGTTTAAGGCCTTATTCCACCATGCTGGCCTAGTGCGGGTTGGCAGACTTCACATACCTTTGAAATTCTTATAGAGAACTTCTCAGGTATGCAGGTTTCCTCACGATGTTTTCATTCACCGTTAAAGCGAGTGATCATTCATAAAGAATACACACATAACTTTAAAAAAGTCAGAGGTGTGTGCCCTTGGGTTTCGAACCTGCGGACATTCGTCTCGGCAGTCCGTTCCTCCGCCAACTAGGCTATCGCCGCTTCACTTAAAACAAATTTAAATTGAATACGGGAAATATTAGAGCTTTAAATATTAATGGCATCAACGCGGTACACATCCATAAACAGAGTTGTAACAAATAGGCGGTGGTTTTATCAGACATTTGTAAATCTATTACAGTATATTTGTGTTAAGACAAATAGTGAGACATCGTTGTCCGTCAGCGTAGCCGCATCAACCGATACAGTTGTATCTATACTAATATTATTTATTTATTTATTTAGTTTTAGAATTACCAAAAGGAGATACATTAATCATTATAAATAATGATCATATCAAACTATAAAAACAAAGTTCAATGTTCCCCCGTAAACAGGCAACTACAGCATACAATGAGTGGCTTACATAACTCATAATTATTTAAAATAAATTTATAAATCTATAGTAATGGAACAACAACAATAATAGAATATAAAATAGCCGATAGCATACAACAACAAACTAGTAATAATTAAAAGCAGAAACAAAAATAATGTTGGTCATCCAAAATTAAAAGAACATAGTTAAACCCACTGTGAATTAATTTTTTTTTTAACGTGGATAATTTATCGTTAAAGATATCCACATCAAGTGTTCGAGGTAGGTAGTTATAAAGATTTGTCATGCGTGTTTTATCATATTGTATTATATTGTATTGTATTATAAAGATATGATTGTTTGTTTGCATTGAATAGGCTCTAAAACTACTGGACCGGTTTGATAAATTCTTTCACCAATATAAAGCTACATTATCAGAGAGTAACATAGGCTACTTTTATCCCGGGGAAATATAAAGCGGGACTTTTATCCCGGAATACTCATTCATGCGGGCGGAGCCACAAGCAGAAGTATAGTAAACTGTATAGCAAGTTAACATGTTTTAAGTACTGAAACAGTGCAATTTATATGAGACTGTGGATAGAATATAATAAAAACACCCAGTGAATGTGGTGTCTCCAATTATTTGAGTACAAAAACATTTAAATCTAACTTTAAAAAATCATCATCATCATCATCATCAGCCCGTTGCAGTCCACTGGTGTACATAAGCCTCTCCCAAGATACGCCACAGAGCCCGGTCTGCTGCTTTATGCATCCAGTTGCTGCCGGCCCTCTTGTGCAAGTCGTCCCGCCATCTGGCTAGAGGGGGTCCCACGCTACGTGTACCAAGACGCGGTCTCTACTCCAGAATAAAAATAATGATAATAAATAAATATTTTGAAATATTTAAAATTTCAACGAGATGTGCTTGTTGAAATTTTTCCCTGACTTAGCGTCCACCTTTCCACGTCAATTGCAATTTTTACGCGAACGGACTATATTTTTTAACCGACTTCGAAAAAAGTGGTTCTGTATTCGATCCGTATGTATGTATGTATATAAATTTGTATGGCCGCGAGTTTCTCAAAAACTACTGATCCGATTAGGATGTGGTTTTCGATATTCAAATGTATATTTTTCAAGGAAGGTTTTAGTATATAATTTACTAATAGTGCTCGCGGCTCCGCCCGCGTGAAAAAGTTTTTCCGGGACAAGTTAGCGGGGAAAGTTTAGCCTATAGGCTACCTTTTATCCCGGGAAAATATTTTTGTCCCGGAGTGCTATAGCACTCAGGAGTTATGTAGCTTCCTATTAGTGAATTTTTTAAAATCGGTTCAGTAGTTCCTGAGATTAGCGCGTTCAAACAATCAAACTCTTCAGCTTTATAATATTAGTATAGAATATAGATGAAGATCTGATGAAGATCTTCGGAGATACACAATGGAACTCTTAAATAACTAACAGCAGATGACTCGCGAATGCTGCAATCGTATATCTATGATGTATTGTTTACACCATTCCATAATTAACTAACAAAAAAGCAACAAATAAAAACTTTTTAACAATAAATAAACCGACTAAAATGTATATACTTACCTGAAATATATACTTTTCAATATCGAAAACCACATCCAAATTGGTTCAGTAGTTTTGAGAAACACGCGGCCATACAAATTTACGTACATACATACATACGGATCGAACACAGAACCTACTTTTTGAAGTCGGTTAATGAAGTCGGTTAAAAATAATTCAACTTTATATTCGCTTAGTATATTATATACGTATATTTGGAGTCGGTGCCTAATTTAAATTGACAATATTTTCGTATATTTGTTAGTGTATTTATTTCCTTAGCTTAGCTGGTTGTTCATAGCGTCGCGTCGCGTCGGCCGTATGAAGTTTCCGTCGGGCGAAACTGAGAATTGTAACTTTAACTGTCATGTCGGCTGTAAAAACGACGTCGGTAGCTCAGGCAATCTGTGCGAGATCTATTAGGGTGAAACGACAATTGACATCATTGAAGAAATTAAATTACTTTTTACACCTTTTTTTGGTGAGAGGAGTCAACATTTTCTTTTTGGAATTTTATATTGAAAGGGTGCAAATGTATCTTTCTTACGTTTTCTCTACGTTGTCCGTCTTATTGTACGATTATTAGAGACGTAATTTGTTTTAAAATATTTGGATTTTTTTTAGGATACATATTTTATCATGGCAAATTTCTCAGTGAATTATAATAAAGCCATAAAATATTTGTACACGAAACCCACGATGTGCGCTGGCGACTCGCACTTGGCTAATTTTTACTGCCACTAAAATGTTGCCAGTTTCAAAATAAGTACCGCGCGAAAGCCAGCGTCTCAACTTTTTTACGATTCGGATTTACACAGTTGACTGATCTCAGAAAATTCCGATTTTTCTCGAGGATTATTGTGGGTGTAACCACGTTGTCTGTGGAGTTGGCGATTATCACTACATAGTATAAAACAAAGTCGCTTCCCGCTGTCTGTCCCTATGTATGCTTAGATCTTTAAAACTACGCAACGAATTTTAATGCGGTTTTTTTAATAGATAGAGTGATTCAAGAGGAAGGTTTATATGTACTTTTATCCAGGAAAAACTTATCAACGCGTGCGGAGCCACGGGCAATAGCTAATATTTACTATATCGAAAAAGCATCATCATTAGTTTCCTTATTCTTTTTTATAATAGAGGGGCCAAATCAGCAAGTGGCCTGTCTGATAGTAAGTGATCACCACTGGCCAGAACCAGCCACCATGGGCGTATATAAGAGGGGCTTTGTGGGGCCCGGACTCCCCCCTTAGCCTACAATAAACCACGCTACGCCACTGACCGCTCACACTTTGGGGATCCGGATGCCCCCCTTAGCTTCATGTCACAGTGTCATGCAAGGCAAGAACCCACGCCACTAAATTTTTTATATCCTAGGACCTTCCCTCCATATAAAAGCTATAGCTACGCCCGTAACAGCCATATTCACTAGAACTATTGATGCTTCGCCATGCTTGTCTTACAAATCTTACTTCTTACCAATATAAATGCGAATGTTTGTGAATATGTGTGTATGTTTGTTAGTAAACGCAGAAACTGAACGGATTTGGATGAAGTTTGAAACTCGGGTAGATCATGTCCTAAATTAACGCATAGGCTACTTTTTATACCGAAAATGTGCTCCCATAAGAAATAATGGATTTTTGCCCAGATTTTTAAACGATGGCACTGGCTTCGTATATCGTTTTAAAGGAAAGTAAGGGTTTGGGGGCTTATGTAGCGAGATAGGCTTTTTACGCAGGAGAAGCCTCGAGCAACACCTAATAGGAAAATTATAAAGTTGAATTAACCATCCCACTAATATTATAAACGCGAATGTCTGTGAGTATGGATGTATGGATGTTTAATACTCTTATACGCGAAAACTACTCAACAGATTTCGATGAAATTTGGCACACGGGTAGATCATACACACACACACGCGCGCCTGTTATCCCCGAAGGGGTAGGCAGAGTCGCAACTAGTGCACCCACTTTTCGCCGTTATTCCGTCCCATGATGTGATAGGGGGCGAGCCTATCGCCATATCGGGCACAAATTTCAGACTCCGGGCTGATACTGAATTGAAAAACTCAATATCACTTTGCCCGACCCGGGGATCGAACCCGAGACCTCAGCTTTGCAGTCGTACTGTAATACAACTACGCCACCGAGGCATTCATATTCACGGATAGATCATATTCTGATTAACACATAGGCTACTATTTATCCCGGGAAATATAAAGCTGGTCTTTTATCCCGGGAAAACTCATTCACGCAGGCGGAGCCGCGGGCAAATGCTAGTTAGAATATAACAAATTTTGGTATAAACAGTTTCTGACTCAAGCGTGTTCCAATTTAGCACCTATGTGCATTAAAACAAAACCTATTTTCCCATCAACACCTAATGGAGTTCGAATGTGTGGAAACGCCAGGCTGGGGCAATCGGTAAACAGTTGTCGTAACACTAATAAAATACTTACATTGGGCATCCTCACGTTCGAAACTAGAAAGGGAGTTTAATCGGCTTGGCTGGTAATAGAATAAAATTGGTATTGGATAATAGTGAGATTAAATTGATTAAAACTGAAAAAAATATTTAGGAGAATTGGTTTTCAAACTCATTTATAATTACCGATATTTAGTGATACTCATGTTTTGAAAATTAAAGGCAAATTTATTTTTTTCACCTAAAATGATAATTAATTAATTAAACTGTTTGTATAATAATTTATAATTATGTTTCATTAATCATAATTTTACGAAGTATGATATTTATATTAAAAAAGTTGAAAAGATAGTAAATTAATATTGAGTTTATCCTTAAAATTATGAATGTTATCACGACACAAATTAAATTTAAAACTAAATTGATAAACACAAACCAAAATATCACTTTTATACCGAACTTCGCAAATGCGCGCAAACTTTAAACGGTAACTTCACGCTCGCGAGGGCTGCGTCTCGTCGTCCTGTGCGAACTGCCCCAACTGACTCTCCCGACCCGGGGATCCCCCCTTGCCTCTCCGAGCGCCCTTGCTCCCGTCGCTCTGGATACGAGCCTTTGTACTCCAGCAAATTGGATGCGGTTTAGCTTCGAAACGCCTTGATAAAAACTGGTGTAAATTATGGGTGAGGTGTGGTTTCTTGGGGTTTGTTTCTTAGGGATTTTGGTAATTGATTAGCAAGATGAAAAGAATGAAGGAGTTTTGTTTAATTTACCCATATAGAAAAATAAACCTAGTGAAATGGTAGCTTAAGGACGACTGGCTAATACTCAGCTTTTAGCATACATTCTATTCTACGAAGTATCAAGGAAGACTCACTCAGAAAGGCTCAAATTATAAGTTTTGTGTCGCGTTTAACATGATTAAAGCAGTATCACTCGGGGAAAAAACTTCTTTACAAGTTGCCGATGCAAAAATCGATGCGCAGGCGATGCTTCAGACATAAGTATTTCGGTTACTTTGTACTCAGAGTTTTAGAATCGGTATTCACAGGAAAAACGACTGTATATATAGAGGATACGGGTGTAGTATGTATTATTCCTCCAAAAAAGGTAAAGGAAAATATACTTTTTCTTGAATCGTTGGCGTTGCCTACACAATCACGCCTGATCGCTCTCAAGGGAGCCAATGGAACAAGCCTACTTCGTCTTTATACTTCGGTGGATTGTTGTATCGAAATATATGCCAATCTATTCGAATTTTAGTTGATATTTGAACTATAACATATTATTATTACAGCACAAAAAATAAATAATAAAATCGTTTCCGATAAGCATTTTTTTTCTGAATGTTACTCGGTGGAGATTATATTCGATATATTAGGGTAGTTGGTTATCCATTTTTTATTTCGGGAATATTTTTGCCCAGACCCTAGATAGTATCTTAGTAATATCGACTTCAGATTGGAATAAAATAATTTATTCATAACTAACATTTATTACATTGGTTAAGCAGTTTAGCTAACTTGGCATTTTTAAGCTATTGCATAGCTTCTATCGCAGGTCTTGAGCGTGGAGACCAAATCCAGAAATTCCGTAACGAAAATAATCTAACACTCCCCACTCCGACCGGCACAGCGGTGATATTTTATTTAAATTTCGATGATTAGCAGAAATTTTTAATGACTTTTATGTTATATGTTCAAAGAGGTTATAAATGTTAGAATTTATGCAATAGCTTTACCGAGGCAGTCTCCGAGTGCCACACGTCTTTTTTTTATTATCAAACAATTGTAACCAAAAGATGCTTTCATCTATTCTAGGCATAGTTATTATATTTTTTGTGTGTGGGTTATCCATAAAGGAAGAGTCGTGGAAGCAACGTCGGCAATATTAAAAACAGGGTCTGCTAAATGACCGGAACGTGACCAAGATGTGCGTGTGAGGATTTAATGCAAATATTCGCGCTGACTGTACTTTTCTCGCATGCTCTATGCATAATGATTTTGCCACTATTTTCACCACAATTTGTCTGAAGCTTTGCTTGCGTAAAAATCCTTTCCCAGAACGATATTCCACTCAGCATTTGCCAGAATTATTATTATTCCGGACCTAATGAGAACTGTAACTACTGGACATAATGAGACTTAACATCTTATGTCTTAAGATGACGAGTGCAGTGGAATGCCACACAGTAGTTTGTAAATCAAGGTGCTGAATGGTGTTGCTACTGTTTATGGGTGGTCGTATCACTTACCATCAGGCGAAAGGCATGCTCGTCTCGTTTATTCGATGCAATAAAAAAAACCTGACTGAAATTTCCTTTAAATATTTTTAACTACATATTTATAACAAACATTCAGAAATGTTTGAGGAATTGTTGGAAATACTACCTACCACATTTTCCATACTACACTAACAAAAAAAGGTTAGTTTCAAAATTATACCAAATTATTGAATCAAACGAACATCTTTAGTCATTTACGACTTACGAGTTACATTAATAACTTAAGAGTTTAAAATTCATATTTGGTCGTTTCCTACATATTTTTACTGCCTCGGTGGCGTAGTTGTATTGCGTACGAGTTACGAGTACGATTTGCGCGCTTAGGTTCTGGGTTCGAATCCCGGGTCGGGCCAAAAAACTTTGTGACTGGGTTTTTCCATCTTAAAAAAATTACTCAGTCGCAGCTCGGAGTCAGGAAGATGGCGGTGTGATACCCCCGTGCCTCGGAAAGCACGTAAAGCCGTTGGTCCTGCGCCTGATCTCTCTCCGGTCATGTCGGATTGCCGTCTCACTGGAATATGAGAGTGAAGAAATAGTGAGTGCACCTGTGTATTGCGCACACACTTGTGCACTATAATATCTCCTGCGTACCTGGCTGATCTTTGAGATTGGCCGCCGTGGCCGAAACTGGCTAGGAGTATTTCCATTATTTTCACATATTTTTAAATAAAATGAAATGTCCAAAGTAATGTTTAAAAGCTCCAGATCATCTAAAACGGACGCGCTATGTACTTTTTGCTGCGAAAAAATCGGTCGTTTTTAAATTAAGAACTACATAGAAAACACCACACACAGACTATACCGTTTTGTGTCATTATGAACGCACACATGAATAAATTTTAAATACTAGTATATTTTACGCACACTACAATAGTTTTTATGTGGGCATGAGCATTTACTATTATACTTTGGCAGAAAGGAAAAATCATACAAGCCGTGTCCTTTAATTATATTGTCTAAGTTATACGGAAAAACTTGAGAGGTGTCAAGGGAC
This sequence comes from Lapara coniferarum, assembly GCA_949316025.1. Taxonomy (NCBI): domain Eukaryota; kingdom Metazoa; phylum Arthropoda; class Insecta; order Lepidoptera; family Sphingidae; genus Lapara; species Lapara coniferarum. The sequence goes on along the minus strand of OX438919.1, from coordinate 38,126,582 downwards.
ACCAAGTTCTTTTCGATTAATTAGTGAAAGAATTGTAATAAAATTTTATTTCTTTTAAGTTATAATAATGTTTTTTAATAATCAGTAGGCTCAATTTTAGTAACAATTGGCTTGTGGTAACTGAAGTAGGAAACATATTATGTTTGGGATTCTTTTTCATTTAAATGTCTTGAAAAAAAAACTACTCAAAAAAAGCATTTAAATTGACTTTTTTATTTAAATTTCGAACGTCACTTTTACGGTCAGTTCTTTATTGTTACTGCCTGGTTTCACAGGGCAAGTATAAAAAAAAGTGTCGTTACAACTTTTGATCTTAGTTTTTTCCGTCTAGCCCCCTTTCGCAACGCGCGATAAGGAACTTCGTTCCAATAATACATTCATTGTATACTACACAACTCTAACTACAATAACAAATTGAGGCATGTCGTTTGTTCCTGAAACACAATTTCCATCTAGAAACTAGAAATTAAATTTATGACTGATTACAGCTCTAACAGTATTTGCAAACGCAATAATGGAATTCTAGACAAATAACTCACAGATATCTCAAGAGCGTGTCGAACCCCGTACAACAGATTACGAGATTAAAAATTAAATTTATCTCATAAAAAACATCTGAATAAGTTGGAGTTGTATAATAAGTATTGAATTAAATTCAACTTTTTATATCTTATTTAGTGATAAGTTCTCAGAAAGAGATATTAAATCCGATCTTGTAATACTTATTTAAATGACACTTTTACCACAGAATACTGAATAATAATAGGCACGTCTTTTGCTGAGGGATGCGGTAAGGATGTCATCATTTGACAATAAGGAGCCTGAAACTGTGTAACTTTTTTGAGGGGTATTTTGATAGAGATCTCATGAAAAAATGAAAATTATACTCAAAGTTAAACGACTAATCATGCTTGTTAGCTTCTACGTGCATTTTAACTTTGCCGACTTGAAGGTACCCAGTTTACCCTTTTTGACAACTGTAACCTTTTAATCAATGAATTATTTTCTTTTTGTGACGTATTTCTTGTTGGAAGACAAACTAAAACTGCACTTTATTTAAAACAGTGCCAGTAACGGTATGAAATGAAATAATTTTTTCGAACCCATAAAATGTTATATATTATTTAGATGAATCTAAATAATGTATTATAACATTTTATGGGTTGATTTTATATTGACTGAAGTCAATATTAACCACTACCTACCACCAGTTCGGAAAGCAGTTCTCACTAGAAAAGAACGGGCAAAAAACTCTAGTGTTGCTCTTTTCAAAATCAGTTGAAGGTATAAAATAACATGACATAGATATATTTGTTATTTTTGTTTAAAGCAGTTCATTTATATACTCGCAAAAAAGGTAATAAATTTTAAAATCCTATACGAGTGCATAACCCTCTCAGGAATCATGTAATAATTTGATCTGAAATTCTTCAAGATGTCGTTATAATCTAAGTTCTAGATATACCCCTGATACTTGATCTAGTAAGCGAAAAGGGTAGACCAGTCCACACAAGCAGCACCCGTTCACGAGCATGACACACCTTTTCACAAGTAGCTGTAGAGTCCTCTGATAACTAAGCTTTAGTTAATATCACATATAGTCAGTTATTGGTCTTTGCTTATTAATCTCATTATTTAAGCATTAACTGTGTCAAAATGCTTCTGATAATATAGAGTTGAATGGAAAATAATGCGGACTTCAAACAATAACTTCAAGCTATTAATATGTAAAGTCGATTAAGGAATTTACATGGCATAAACAATCAACGGAATCTATATATATAAAAATCAATTGCTGTTCGTTAGTCTCGCTAAAACTCGAGAACGGCTGAACGGATTTATCTTATCTTGGTCTTGAATTATTCGTGAAGGTCTAGGGAAGGTTTAAAAGGTGGGAAAAATTCAAATAATTGCCGGGAAAATCCTCAAAACAGCATTTTTCTATTTCCCATACAAACGTTTTCTAAATAAAATGGTGTAATTTATTACCGCTGCATAAAGTTCAAATTCGCGTGCGCGTTAGAAGATCTAATATCGCGTTCTGAAACTCAACAAAAGTGAAATTGAATCGCGAACAATTATAAATGTTAAGTTAAATTTCTATATTATACACATTTGCGATAGTTTTTTTATATTGAAATTCAAGCAGGAATCCTACTAATATTATAAAGGCGAAAGTTTGTAAGAATGTATGGATGTTTGGATGTTTGGATGTATGGATGTTTGTTCCTCTTTCACGCAAAAACTACTGAACGGATTTCGATGAAATTTGGCACACGGGTACATCATGTCCTGGATTAACACATAAGCTACTTTTTATCCCGGGAAAACATAAAGCGGGACTTTTATCCCGGAAAAACTTTTTAACGCGGGCGGAGCCGCGGGCAAAAGCTAGTGTACAATAAACCTCGACAATTAGTCACTTTATAACTTTTGTGGGCTTTGATTATATTTTTCAAAAGGTTTTTATTGTTAATCCTCTGTTATGAATGAAAGAAGTGTATAAACGTGGTTAATACACGGTGTCGGTCTCTGACATGTAGCTCAGTCTTGCAGCAAACATTTCTTTTCTCAGCTAAACCCATAAGCGTTTAAAAGCTAAAACATCGTTTTCTTTTTTAAGCATAAAATATTTTCTTTAAAAAATTCCCAATTGACACAGCTTTTTTGTGTACACTTCAAACGCAACACGGTTTGCACATCGCAAACGAGAAATCCACGAAGTAAATAAACGACGAAAGCAAGGATATGTAAGATTAAAAATATGTATCACGACGGTTTAATTATATCAGTTCGTTCTGTTTCTTTGTAATTTCAATTGAATAATTTCACTGAAATAAAGCTGGATAAATAGTTTTCAAATAATATGTAATTCAAATAAAATGTTGCAGTTTTTTTGTTTAGCCTGCATTCGTATGAAAGTACACTTTCTCCTGGTGTTTTGCCATACAGTAGTCCGTTACATTAGCATTGTAATGGTATCTCACCTAAAGTAAACAAGTACTGTGTGATAATAGTCAGTAAGAGACGGCAAAAAGAGTACGAAAACATTTTTATACAATACATACAAAAATATAAGTATAATAAACTAAACAAATAAAATTTTAAATATAAATGCTAAGAAAATATCTGTACAAATCATACATGAAACAAAAAAGTCAATACATTAGAAGCATGCAAACGTTTAATAAGTAACTTGAGCATTAATTCAGGAAACATTGAGGCTGCGCCGTTGTGTTGCCGTCACAAATTCCACACAATATGTGCTATTCGTATTCAGCTTAGGTACCCTCGTATACATCGAGGTAGTAAAGGAAATCGCGAATATGGGATACTGGAAGACGTAAAGTCTCAGTGCTAGTTCGGACTACGGTAGTATTTAGTAATGAAAAGTATTTCAGTAGCTTTTTTTTATTGCATTGAGTGACGAAACGAGCATGCTGTTCGCCTGATGGTAAGCGATAAGACCACCCATAAACAGTAGAAACACCATCTAGCACCTTGAGTTACAAAGTACTGTGTGACATTCCACTGCGCTCGTCATCCTGAGACATAAGATGTTAAGTCTCATTATGTCCAGTAGTTACACTGGCTACAATGCCCGTCAAACCGAAATACAACAGTGCATGCACACTGCTGCTTGGCGGTAGTAATAGACATTGCGGTGGTACCCACCCAGACGGACTCTTACATATGAGAGACCTACCACCAGTAGACTATAGTACTCGCTACTGCCTAAAAATTGATCGCTATCTGTTCAAGTCATTTTCGCAAGTTTGTAGTTGCAAGATGAAAAGCTTATACGCAATAAATCTATAGCAATATTATAACGAGGAAAGATTTGAGTGTTTGTTTGCATTGAATAAGCTCCGAAACTGCTGGGCCGATTTGAAAAATTCTTTCACTAATATAAATCTACATTAACATAGGCTACTTTTTATCCCGGGGAAATATAAAGCGGGACTTGTATCCCGGAAAAACTTATTCACGCGGGCGTAGGCGACAGCAGACGTCCAGTTATATGTAAACAGAGTAAGCTTAATGACTGTTTTAGCAGATGTGAATGACCCAATTTTTGTGAGTAAGAAGAAGAAGTATATATAAGTATGAAGGTGTGAATTGTTCTGAAAGAACTAGCATAAGATCTCAAAGAATACTTTGATGGTTTGAGAATGTGCGAAATTTGAGTACATTTTTCTCTATGAAAATACATTACACAATACACATATCCATTTAGTAAGTGGGACTCCGGTTGGGAAATTACAAGCAGTTCTCTACCTTTTTCCCACTGGATGTAGTTTCAGAACCCTTACACATATATTTAAAATTATATTCAACTCCAATTTATTTTTTTATAAAACTTGTCACTCTAAAACAACTTCTATGATATATTTAATAAGACCTTTGCAACTCGTAAGCCGGGATTTGGAGACGACTCCACGTGTCACGTATACGAACGGCGCTTACGCTCGTCTCCCCTTGAGAAAATTAACTTGTCTGCAAGCAATGGATATAAAAGTAGAAAATAAATACGGGCAATAACTCATACATTTTAGTTCCTTAGTCTATTATACAAAAATGAATCCCTATTTTCCTTGGTCACGGTATCACGCGTGAACGGCTGGACTGATTTCGTTATTTCTTTTTTTGATGTGTTTATTATTGTCAGGAGAAGGTTCTAATGAAAGAAAAAAATAAGAAAATTGCGCGGAAAAACGATTTTAATGAAAATTTTTTGCGTGTCTTCAGGTGGATTCCAGAATGGTTTAGACTCGGGTTCTAGGATTTTATTTCCTTTTTAGGGCAGGACAACGTCTGTCGGGGCCGCTAGTAATTAATAAAAATGTATTTTACGGCTTCTGACACCAACTTCCTTCTGCTCAGTGTCAATATGGCGTCCGACTACCTATAATTTTTTCCGTACAGGAGTTGCAGTGGTGGGTAAGAAGGCGGAATAATCTAGAAAGAAGACGGTCTTGGAATATCTGGGGAGGCCTATGTACTACAGGGTCGTCAGTCGGGTATATATAATGCGGGCCGGATTCTATGTATGCTCCCTCTGTAGGTACTTAACAGTGGACGCGTGTCAAAATCGTGAAACTGACAACCCTTTAATAATGTGTTTTTAGGGGCTGACTTTGAAATCAAGGCTCAGCAGGTACTTTAGCATGTAGACAGTATGATATTTTTATAATAAAACATACTAATGGCGTTAAAAGGGTTCCATTTGTATGGTTCGCGGTACCTCAAAAGAAACCCTTATAGGATCGCTTTGTTGATTCTGTTTTTAAATATATTATGTCAAAGTATTTAAACATGGTATTAAAATTAATCCCACTTCAACTCAACAAGATAATACACATTATGATTTAGGACTAAAAGGCTTAATACAGAAACTAAGATGTTTTTAATTTTCGAATCGATTTAAAAACATGGTTATTGTAGCACTATATCAGCGCTGTATCATACTGCTCACTGCTGAGCACGGGCTCTTCTACAACTAAGAGGGGTTAGGTTTTAATCCACCACGCTGGCCTAGTGCAGATTTGCAGACTACACACACCTTCGAATTTTTTATAGAAAACTTCTGTTAGGGACTCGGTCCAATGCTCGCTCGGTTGAAGCTATACTCCCGAGTGTCGACATTGGGCCATAAGACTGTGTGAAAACATAACCGTTCCACTCAACTCCCAGTAGTGGTAGCGATAAAGCGTTTTTCCCCGCGATAAAAAAAAAGGTATGCAGGTTTTCTCACGATGTTTTCCCTTCACCGTTAAAGCGAGCGATAATTCACAAAGATGGTTAATGTAAAAATAATAAATTAAAAACGGTTCCATCTCAGAAAAAACTTACGGATTATTTGTTTGTTAATCATGGAATTCTTTTGAAATGTGTTCCATAAAATATTCTGTAAAATTTTACTTACTTGATTGTTCTCCCATCTTGTTGAAGATCTGTTTTCTTTCTTGAGTTCGGTTTTACCCTCATTAGCTTGAATGTGATCCTTTTGTTCCAAGTTGTTTACTTAATTTGCATATTTTGTTATGATGATGATACTTGACTAATGACTGCTAATTACAATGGTTTCGATGTTAAAATTTTGCTCTTCATAGTTCATTGTGTTATTTATAACATTAATGGTGACTTAATATGAACATTTTTGCTTTTGAAACGTAGATAAAAGAAATAAATTTGTGTTTTCCCCCTAAAATCTTTAACATATTCATAATAAAAATATTAATCTTTGTATGTTAATTATGTGATAGTGCCAAAGAAACCACGTCTTTTTACTTTCCCCATACAATTATTTTATCACACTTTTGTACTAATCGTTCAATAAAAACATCGCTTCAATATTCAGATAAGATTTTCATCAAATATATAAAATCAAACTTCGCGAATTATAACTTTTCACATTTTCTCCATTAAATGAGTTTATCAACTGTTCAATTATGCAATGGCATATTTTAGTACATCAAAGGTTGAATAAAAAGATCAAAATAAAATACTGGATACCTTCTTGAAATTCTTCAATGTCAAAGGAATTAATTAAACAGCCAAGTTGATATTAATGTTTCATAAAATATTTAAGGAAAAGAATATTCTTTTCTACCGTAATTTATAATATAACCGGTATACGTCATAGTATTTTCCGGTCATGCAATCTCTTATTCAACCCATTGACATCGAAACAACAGCATAAAACATCAATTTTCAATATTACAATTCGATAGCGCTGACTCACCGTGAATCCGATTCCCACTGTAGCGGAAAAATTTCCCGCTTGAAATTTACCGGTTTCAAATTGCACCAATAGGGATGTCTTGCCAACTCCGCTATCTCCGAGGAGAATTGTCTGGAAAGAAATTAGCATTTGTAAGTGGATGGAGATGTTTCGAGCCAGAATCGTTTGTAGATCGTTTCTTAACATACATACATATACACTCACGCCTTTTATCCCCGTAGGGGTAGGCAGAGGCGCAACTAGTGCACCCACTTTTCGCCGTTATTCCGTCCCATGATGTGATAGGGGGTGAGCCTATCGCCATACCGGGCACAAATTCCAGACTCCGGGCTGATACTGAATAGAAAAACTCAATATCACTTTGCCCGACCTGGGGATCGAACCCGAGACCTCAGCTTTGCAGTCGTACTGTAATACAACTACGCCACCGAGGCAGTCTAAGATACTTTAAAATTATTGAGAAACTTCTCAAAAAGGAATAATTTGGTAGATTATAAAGATAATTTTGCGGTAAAAGATGGATGCATTTTACAAATTATTTGCCTTGTACTCAACAAAGTTACAAAATTGTTACAAGATGATTTAGAGCCTGCACCGATTAGGGCGGTTTGTTCATTTAAATGCCTTGCTATGTATCTCTCGTCACCTTAGTTAAAATACTGGAACTGAGAATAAATACAACGCAGCCCAAATAAAATCCCGGTCTTTTACCTTGTACATACATCATAATTACAAGACAGCCATATTTTTTTTTTATTTTTTTTTATTACACTTTGTACACAATATGGTATACAGGCGGACTTAATGCCATGGGCATTCTCTCCCAGTCAACCTTAGGGTGGTGTAGAGAAGGACGGAGGCAGGTGCAAAAAAATAATAATAATAATATATATAATGTGTGTGTATAAAATAAGGGAAATAATAAAACTATTAATAAATGGCAAAACTATATACTCACCAATATAAAAATATATATAAATACATAAGATATATAAATACACTAATAAACTACCGAGGAGAAACTGCAACTTCAGCCAGCAATAATTGCCGAACTCTCGTTTTAAAAGCCAGCCGTGTTGAGGACGACCTGATTTCAGGCGGGAGTGCGTTCCAAAGAAGGGTGGATTGGATAGCGAAGGAAGAGTGAACAAAATCAGAGCTATGCGGAGGACATTTCAAGAGGAGATTGCTAGAAGAACGCAGGTTCCTAACATGCCCATCGCAGAGGTAAACAAAGTTGGAAGATAAATAAGTAGGTGGGGTAGGAGACGTAAGAAAAGAATAGAGAGTAGTAAGCGCACGCAACGAACGGCGCTGGCGAATGGGAAGCCAATTTAACTGCGAACGGTAAGAAGAAATGTGATCGTACTTGCGGAGATTAAAAACGAATCGAATGCAGTTATTAAGAAGACGGTCGAGTTTATTGAGCAAGTCTGCATTCAGATCAAAATAACACACGTCGCCATAGTCGATTATTGGGAGGATTAAGCACTGCACAAGCATAATCTTGGTCTTGGATGGAAGGAAATTCTTCAGGCGATAAAGAGAACGGAGAGTGCCGATGACTCTCTGACTAACAGAGGTTACCTGGGATCGCCAGCTTAGGGTGGCATCGATGAGTAGTCCGAGGTTCTTCACACTAGAGCACCAAGGAATGATGGTGCCGTCAAATTCGACTGGAGGAATATACGAAAAGTTTAGTCTACTAATCATTCTAGGGCTGCCTATTACTATAGCCTGGCATTTCGTGGGATTCACGGATAGTCCAAAACTGTCTGACCAACTTTTGATATGTGCCAGGTCCTTATGAATCCTGGCTACAGCAGCAGACACACAATCGATGTTAGCCTGGGAATATAACTGCAAGTCATCAGCATACAGATGATACGCACATTGAAGGTTTTGAGTAATGAGGTTTATGAAGATAGAAAATAACAACGGGGAAAGTAAACCGCCTTGAGGGACTCCAGAGTCGATGTTGCGCCAATTTGACAAGGAGTCATTGAAACGCACCGACTGCTGGCGCCCCTGAAGATAGGATGAGAACCAATCCAGTGCATCGGGAGAGATCAAAAGATGGGAGAGGATTGCTAAGAGGATGTCGTGACTGACGGTATTGAAGGCATTAGAGAAGTCCACCAAAGCCAGTACAGTGACTTTACTGCTCTCCATGCCCGCTCTAATATCGCCAGTCACTTTGAGGAGCGCGGAAACGGTGCTGTGGCCAGGCCTGAAGCCAGATTGAAGTGGGCACAGCAAGTTGTTTAAGTGCACATACTGAGATAGTTGCTTGTGTGCACAACCCTCCAGCACCTTGGAGAGGAAAGGGAGAATAGATATTGGACGGAAGTGATTAACAAGTGAAGGATTCGGGATTTTGGGAAGCGGAATAACAAAGGCTTTCCGCCATAGCGACGGAAAAACACCAATGCTAAGGGAAAAGTTAATAATATGTGTGATGGGAGGGACAACATGATCAAGGATTGCGATTATCATGCGACGGCTGATGTTGTCATAGCCAGTTGCATTCGATTTAATGACATAATTATTAACTTACAAGACATAATATCTAGTCCCTGAAGAGTATCTTTGTGAGCAAGAATAATTCCAATATGAGCTACACATTTATACGGTTTGACATGGAACGAATGGAACACAATAGAACGATATACTATCATAAAAATCTCATTTACTTTCTAGTGCAATACGTCGCGGATAAAGTAAGAATATTCTACTAGAAGAAGTGATCTTGTAGTGAAATGAAATGAAATCATTTATTTCGAACCCATATGATGTTAACCATTATTTTGATTCAGTCACATTTTATGTTACCACGAGTTCGGAAAGCAATATCAACCAGAGAACGGGCAATAAACTCTAGTGTTGCTCTTTTTCATATCCAGTTCAAGGGTATAAAGAAGGAAAAATTTGATTTGTACGGAAATTAATATGTAAAAATACAGAACCTTCTTTTTGAAGTCGGTTAATAATAGCATGTACTCTTATTAGTCCATGATAATAGGTAGTATGTCGCTCCTATGACAGGGTTCCAATGGGGCCAATTCAGTACAACGCGATGCAAAGATATTAAGTAAAATTTTTGGTCGGTACCTACCTATTATAACTGCTGTTCGATCAGTCATGTTTACTCGTCAGGCAAGCGACTAGTTTGTCGTATTTTGCAGTTGTTTATCGAAGTTGCTCTTTGTTGTCAACACAACAAGATTTTGGTCTATTGAAGTGATCTTCATGGAATGTACGGCACCCAAAAACTATTTTTTGAGCATATCTATACTAATATTATAAAGCTGAAGAGTTTGTTTGTTTGTTTGTTTGAACGCGGTAATCTCAGGAACTACTGAACCAATTTTGAAAATTCTTTCACTAATAGGAAGCTATTTTACTCCTGAGTGCTATAGGCTACTTTTTATCGCGGGAAAATATTTTTATCCCGAAAAAACTTTTTCATGGGGGTGGACCCGCGAGCACTACTAGTTATGTTATACATCCTTGAGAGTTTTTTGCATCTATTGTTCCGTTACTTGTTTAATATGGCAAGCATGGACGCTTAGGGATTTCCCCCGGGAGATACTTTACAATAAACAAACGGACAGAACCACTATTTACTCAGTGCCTAGCAGGAAACTGGGGAATTTGTTTGAAGTTCTATTTTTCAGTAATCGTGTTGTGAATTGTAAATTTTAATCTATTTATTTTACATTTTTATCGATATTCTTGAACTTTAAATTACGTAGGATATTAAGCACACACACACACACACACACACACTCACGTCTTTTATCCCCGAAGGGGTAGGCAGATGTGCAACTATTGCACCGACTTTTCCCCGTGTGTATTCCGTCCCATGATGTGATAGGGGGCTAGCCTATATTAAGAAGGGCTATTATTACGTTAGATCTTTTATTCCCTGGAAAGTATCAATATAATACATTATTATGATCGCTTATTATAAGATATTCTGTCATGACTATACCTACTAGTGTTGCAGTAGCAGTATTCATAATAATGATTTGTGATATATTGCACATTAACTGCAAACTTTATAAAATTAGATAAACATAAACATATCCACATCATGGTTAATTATTAATGCTTATAATAACCCAACTAACTCGACTTAAACCCGCCAACGCGCAGGTAACATATTAAGAGCCCATTTCACAACTAGGTCAACAATACTTGTCACATAAATATACATATAAGCCGACTCAATACTTACTGGTGGTAGGTCTCTCATATGTAAGAGTCCGTCTGGGTGGGTACCACCGCAATGTCTATTCCTACCGACCAGCAGCAGTGTGCATGCACTGTTGTGTTTCGGTTTGAAGGAGATTGTAGCCAGTGTAAAGTGTAAGTACTGGACATAATGAGACAACTTATGTCTCAGAATGACGAGCGCAATGGAATGCCACGCAGTGCTTTGTAACTCAATGCGCTGGATGGTATTGCTACTGTTTATGGGCGGTCGTATTACCATCAGGCGAATGGCATGCTAGTTCCGGCATTCTATGGCATAAAAAAAAATTCAAAAGTTATGCTAATAATCCATGGTTCGCAATAAATGGTAATAAAACAAGTACGACGACGATTAATAGCTAATGTAGCATTAGCTATTAATATGGCAAACTTAAAATAAAATTTATTTGAAACTTGTGAGCAAATAATCATAATGACCACTTAACTGAGGGAAACGTTCTAAATCAGTAATTATTCTATAAAATCTCTAAAAATTTTTAATCTCTTTGAACACAATGATCTAAAGCGGATGATTATCAACTTTTACCTTTTCAATCCTTCTCAGTTCTCTTTTTAAGATTTCTACTTATGATAAGTTTAATAAACCAATCAAGCGACTTTTTGTGACGTGTTTATATGCAGTTAAAGTACACACACACACACACACACACACACACACACACACACGCACACGCACACGCACACGCTCATTAGGTTATCAAAATCGATTTAGTCATTTAGAGGTCAAAGAGTAAAAAACAGATCGATTTTAACACGGTCGAAGCGGTGAACATAAGTCAGTTATTCATAGAAAATTAATTACAATATTAGAGAAAACAAATGTTAACAAGCTCAATTAATTGTATTTAACGAGGTATCCATTAAAAAGAGTTTACATTGTGTTAATATTTTTTCCTAAAATAACCCTCGCTGATCCGCAAGCATTCGTTGAAGGTCCTTTTGTATCTGATAGATGCTCATTGTTATCTTAAAAAAGAATATACAAACGCTTATTATTCTCAGCATTTTAATTAACAGAAGCTTCTTGAATTACTTGCTTTATTAAAAGAGTGTATTTAAAATGATAATAGGAATTCATGTTTTTTCGAGGTAATTTTAGAGATTGGGTACATGATTTTTATTTTATATATATTTTTTTGCCATCACATTAAGGCTATCTGTACAAATTATTTGTTTTATGTATAAATGTTTCAATAAGATAAAGTCCCACAAATCTATTATAAAACTACTTGGGATATTATAAAAGTGCAGGCAACGTTTTGTGTAGGCTTTTTTAAGAAGATTGGCGCCGGCTGGATTGCTCAGTGTGGATTGATTATAGACGATGGTCGTTAAAATTATGTTAAATCCTTTATGCATTATTATGTAAAAAGTATTTTTTGTCGCATGCCAATTGAAGTGTGATAATCTGTAATGGCTGGCGAAAAGAGTAGATATTATGAATAAATCTAACTATCTATATTAGGTGTTCTAACAACCGCCCTACGGTTTGGGGGCGTTTGGAGAATTCCACCACGGTATCCCTTGCCTGTAGGAGATGACTAATAGGGGCCATCTGGGGGTCGCAGGTGGTCGGCAGGGGCCCGTCCGCCTTTAGGTGCCCCCCTAAAACAAGAGACGGGCTGCATTAAGCGGCACCGCGCAGGGGTGGTTGCGGACGACAACTTAGACATTTTCGGTAAAGGAAGCCCGCAACCGTCCCTAATGCGCTGAAGAAAAAAAAGGTGTTCTAACAAACTCTCTCTCTCTCTCTGACAAATTATTAAAACGATATCTTCTTAATCCTCGGCAACATTTAAACGCGCTTTCATAACAATCAATTATATTTCAAAAAAACACCAGACGTTAATGTAGTCAAATGACCTAATTACTGGGATATCACCCCGGGGAGAAATAAATTGGCAAACATTTCTTCCAACTTTACATTCGAATGCCGGGATTCTGAGAATATCATCGCTTAAATTTCTCTAAAAAATTGTTTTTTGATATTTTCTAAGAATGAACGTTAACAACTCGTAATCATTTTTCTTTAGAGTACTGTTATAATCCTACTTAATATTATAAACGCGAAAGTTCATAAGAATATATGGATGTTTGTTCCTCTTTCACGCAAAAACTACTGAACGGATTTCGATGAAATTTGGCACTTGGGTAGATCATGTCCTGGATTAAGACATAAGCTACTTTTTATCCCGGGAAAATATGAAGCGGGACTTTTATCCCGGATTTTTTTTCCCGCGAGTCGTTACGGCTAAACCACTGACCCATTTCGATGAAATTTGGTAGGGAGATAGTTTAAGACCCTGGAAAGGACCTAGGGTATTTCTTATCGCGGGAAAATATAAACCGGGACTTTTATCCCGGAAAAACTTTTTAACGCGGGTGGAGCCGCGGGCAAAAGCTAGTCAGTTATAATTTAGTAGAATGTAGTAATTCATTTCCTACTAAAAAGTATACATGACTGCCTCAGTGGTGTAGTTATATTTGTGCTGAGTACGATTAATGATTTAGGGTCAAATTCAAATCCCAGATTGGGCAGAGATAATGATTTTTGGAGTTCCGGACCTCAAAGGAAAAAAGGAACTCATGCAGGATCACTTTTTGTGCGTCTGTCTGTCTGTCAAGATCCTTTGTCTTAGTAACAGATATCAAATTAAAATTTATATCTAATACTCGGGTCTACGGTCTCTTTCAGCTGTAAAAAAAATCTAACTTGTAAGACAATGCGATCAAAATATATGACCTTTTATGTCGCATATGTTGAAGTTTCGCAAGGGAATCAAAACCTATACTTCCCGTTGATCTAGGATCATGAAATTCCGCAAAGCGCAAGTTCTTACAGCACATGTAAGGGAAAAATCTGGAAACCGTAAACATATACTTTAAAAGCAAAAAAGTGAAATTACAAAACTTTTAAAATTTGATTAATTTATTAATTAATTTCGGTGAACTGTTTAACTTACAGACTTAGATAACCTACCTACAAGTTTACACGGAAGTCGGAACTCTCGATACGCGAGTCCAACTTGCCCTTGTCCGGTTTTTTTGCTTTATTAGCCCGGAGTCTGCAATTTGTGCCCAATAGGCGATAGTCTTACCTCCTATTATGTCATGGATTGGAATACGCGTGGAAAAATGGGCAAACTAGTTTCGCCTCTGCCAACCCCTTTGGGGATAAACACGTGAACGTATATGGAACGGTATAATACCGATATGGAGCGGCGTTTTGGGTTCACGTGGTGTACAGTCAGCGGCATAATCTGCACGAAATCAAAATTTTAAATCGCCTATATACGCGTTAAGCTGAACTGAAAAAAAAAGATGTTCATGTGAAGTAAAGCAAATCTCTTTTATTTTATTTTTATGAAGAGAAAAAATATTATTAAGAACAATGTATGTATGTAGGCAATTTGAAATTTTGAATTAGTTCAGTTACTTATGCTGAAAATTGTACATCCGGAAAGAGCTTTCCCGGTAAATAATTTCCATTGTGTAGTTCTTCGGAATAAAAAGTAGCTGAAACGTTAATCGAGAACTTATTTTACCTGTATATCAAAATTCACGTAAATCGGTTTAACGGTTTCGGCGTGTAGAAGTACTTCTAACAAACATATAACACCTTTCAAGATTTCGAATTAATAAGTATAAGGCCGATTTAACCGCTTTCTGATAAACGCTATTCGTCCCATAAACGGTGTAAATAGAACAAACACAAAAGTCACTCTCTAATCTATTCTAAAATCGATCCTAAAGCCTCATTTGCGGAGACGCGGTGCGTCGCGCGTGGCGTTGGGCGTTGTATGAGTGTCCTTACGGAGAAGCGATTTTACACGCGTTTGCGCCATATTTGCGGCGGAGCCCACAGATGGCAACACCGCGTGCGCCATGGCGGGCACCGCCACGCTCCACGCCCCGTCTCTGACTACATGTGCGGCTTCTCTAAAAATAGAAATATCGTCTGACGCACCGCGAGACGCCACGCCAAACGCACCGCGCGACGCTCCGCGTCTCCTAAAACGTGGCCTTAGCCTTTCGAGTTTATAATATTATGTCAGATTTTATATTATGAATATTCTTAGATAATTTAACTAAAACATCAACTCCAAAAGGATCCTTATCTATGAACCACCAAGTGTAAATTAATCCATAATACTGTCCACATGGTATGACCTAATTGGCTCACTGGGCGGATTTGCAGAGCGTATCTCCCCATCTATTACGTTACCGACTGTCGCCCAATTGTGATGGATATTGGCGTCCTATGTGACAAAGGTTCTCAAAGTAGTCTCCTTTGTCGCTAAACGGATGTGTTCGTGCGTAGTGCATCAACTGTGTTAACGTTTCAAATTGGAATTGGCAATTGTAGTTATTGAAATAGAATTGTGAGCAAGTTTGAGAAAAAAAAGCTTTCTTTACCGCGAAAAGTGTTTTAAGTCTTCGGCTCCTGTTTATCTATTAAGAAATAGGTTTGTAAGTTAATGATAAAACTCCGTATTTACTTGAAATTTATTAAAAAACCATTAGAAATGAACGTGTTCTTTATTCTTATGAAACTCGATGTACATTATTAAAACGCTAGTTTAATATTGCTCTTCTCTTA
Organism: Lapara coniferarum; assembly: GCA_949316025.1. Classification (NCBI taxonomy): domain Eukaryota; kingdom Metazoa; phylum Arthropoda; class Insecta; order Lepidoptera; family Sphingidae; genus Lapara; species Lapara coniferarum. The sequence continues at coordinate 38,110,959 of OX438919.1, read as the reverse complement.
GTTACTACAGAAATACAACTGAAATTTGCCTTACATTTGAACAGACTATTCGCACATTGCGTCACTCGAAAGAGGTCTTGAATTACAACACCAATATTCATTGAGAACCTCTGTTTCGTATTGTACAGCAATTCGTGTAATAGTTTAACAGTCGTTAGATGTCGAAAGCGACAAATGGTACCTTGTGATTATTAATAGACGTTGATCTAATCGATTCTCAATACGTTGCTGGTGAAGATTTAGTGCCTCATTATAAAGGGTTATTATTAAGACTAGTTGCGTCAACGATTTTGTGTATGTGGATTTTTGTATATCTGTTGAACGAAGTAGTAAATAGTTAGTTAATGCTTCCTTCAATCGCTGCTCCCTCTTCCAATCCTACTGCTAACTTTTTCAATGTTCCCAATCGCTTTTTTCGATCTATGGCGAAAATGCACCAACCCAACGAATCCTTGGGATGTATAAGATCTATTTTTTATAATTCTTAAGTAACTACTTTCTCAGTATATCACCGCTTTAGTATAGTCGTTATAGTATTGTATTATATCATGTATCAATAAATAAATAAAGATGTTCGTTTCCATTTTTAACGAGAAACAGCTGCTTCACAGAAACATAATTATTTCGTTTTTTTTTCTGAAAAATATTTAAGGTGTTGCAGATATTTTATCGTCATGATTTGAAGCTCACTTTCTTCACAGAAAGTATAATCAAAAGGTTATATATTTCTCGTGGGATGTCCATAATCAAAGGACGTCACGAAAAAATATTAGTGCGTGATAGAGCGTGCTATTAACACGACAGCGAAAAGATAATAACGTTTAGCGTGACGCAGTAGCAGGTCACTGACATGACAAAATATTTGGCCAATTAGTGATATAATATCATTGATGTATTAGGGTTTTTAATACATCAATGTATAATATATTAGAAAGAAAGAAAATGTACTTTATTGGTCAACAGACACAACTGACATACAATGGTATAAATTATAAACTTAGAAATAATAACACATTAAAAACTGTGGGCTATAATACAATTATGCTTTTTCTTAAATTATAATACACACCCAATAATAATATGAAGTTACATATCGTGGCCGTGACAGGTGGCCACTCAGCATAATGCTGCGCTGCGGCGTGAGTCACAGCACAGCGAATTTTTTTTGGTTACGTCTGTTTAAGGCATTTTTTTTATAAAAATGACGTCCTAGTATATAATGGCAGAGTTACGACGTATATCGTTGTATTTGCAGTATGAATGGGCTTGTTTGAGCCGGAGGTATAATAATGGTAAATTCATGTCGTCTTTAAAGATAATTTAACTGAAATAGAAAAAACTTTCGCTTATAAGAAACAGATGTGAAACGCCAATGCTTCTGTTCGGCTTCCTATACATTTGGAGGTTGTGCCGAAGACCCAATCCATTCTACATCTTTCTAAAATTGTTCCTACTCGTAAGACGCACCAGGTTGCTTGGATAACGTATAAACTTGATGAAATCCCACTAGTCACTAATTCCCATGGAACACTGTTCATAAGTTGACCTGCAGATTGCAATCATCAAAAAAGTAGGAAGAAGTCTCTTTTCTCGTCTCAACTCTATAACCAGACTATGTTTACCAAATAATCCTCATACAAAGAGTGCTTATTAGTTCCGGGTAAAAATTTGGGATGGAAACCGGGGAAATACTCCGTAGCATATAGACGTAACTGCGGCCAATGGTTGCCGGTAAATGACCTAAACAATGAGCTCATCGTCATGTTTCGCTGTGAGGTCAATAACCGATGACTACTGATATTGATTTGATTGCGGCGAATAGATTTTTTGTAACAAGTAGGTACTTGTATAACACTTTAATGATTTTTTGATGTGATGATTTATTATCTTATGATTTAATAGGATTAGGCCTAAAACCAATCATTCCCTAATCGATGATGTCTCATCCTCTCTCAGTGGCCGTCCTGAGCCGAGGTTCGTAACCCGTTAGTGGGTTGCCCTCAGCATGGTCACTTAATTCAAAGGGTTGCGAGCACCTTCTGAGTTCACCCTAAAGACCGGTGTGGCCAGAAAAGCCGACTCGTGTCAGGTTACTGGCAGTAGGGCCATTAACAAAAAAAATATATGGTTTGCCGAAAGAATTTCACGACTGTCTAAAAAGAGTACAAACGTCGTCCAAACTTTATTTATACAACACTAGCTTTTACTCGCGGCTTTGGCCGCGTGTCAGAGTTTTTCGGGGATTAAAAGCCCATGTCCTTCCCAGAATCTCAAACTCCACAACACATTTCATGGAAATCCTTTCAGTAGTTTTTGAGTTTCTTTCCTTCAGACAGACAGACAGAAGCGGTGGTAATAATATGTAAGGGAGGTTTGAGTGGCACTGCAATACGCTGGTCACCCTGAGACAATGTTTTCCATTCGAAACACAAACAGAACTTTGTTCAGTCATTAAATCTTGCTCGTACTTAAGATACAAACAACTAACCTTGTGTATAGGTATGTCGTCGTCATTCTGCGCCCGGGACGGCGTTTCGGAGGGGGGCTGGTAGTCTCTATATCCGGTAGGGGAGGGAGTGCCGCGCTGCGCAGGCGCACGCAGAGTGTCCTCCTCAAACACGTCATCACTCATGCTGTCGTCGGTTGCCATTTGCTGCAAAAGTAATATTCTAATGGATTTTTGAAGTTAAAGCTGGACAGCGTTTTACAATAACACTTCTAACAGATACGAAAATGTACGTATGTACGTACGTACGTAGGAATTGATTACTTTCACAGCCCGATTAAATCCAGAATGAAGGCAAAATAATTATAAAAGTGTCCTTTAACAAATTGTAAAGGACCGTAAATAGCTCCACTCATTGAACTTTATTAAATGTGTCAGACATTTTGCTATTTTGGAGTTAATTACCGGTTGCATCACATCAAAGCGAAAACAGTTTATTGTAAGAGATATTTATTAGAAACCCTTTGCTTCGTCCAAATAATTACGGAACATGATAATGACGCAAACATACTTCTACGTTTTAAATTATTTTGGGAATTATTTACATTTAGATATATCAGTTTATTCATAAATGAATTAATGAATGTTTTAAATAATGCTGAATGGAGATCACTGATATATCATACTTAACAATGAAAGTATCTATATTACGTAAAACTTATAATTTAAAAATAATTTTTACGTATTATTAAGACGAAGCGTTTGCTATTCCAAATAAATAATGACTTCCGTAGATTGTGAAACAATCGCTGTAGCTCGTTTAGATTGTACCTACCGTAAATCGAAAAAAGTATTATAGGGTAATTTCCTATGTTTTATTTTATATGTAACAGAAAATGACACAAAAAAGTAATTTTTCTCTAAAATCAGAATCGAAATTGGTTGAAAAATAAATCAATCATTCATCATTGAAATATTTTGTGAGTAAAAGTGGGAGCGTAGTGGGCTATCTCTTTTTCACGCAGGTAACGTTATAACCGATGACACTAGTTGACGTCACAGTTTGCTATTACTATTATTTCTAAGCTACCCTTTCCGCCAAATTTCAAAGATTTATAACTTATCTATTATTTCACGGATTAAAAAATATTTTGTGATAGATTTTGGATGACACACTTTTTTTTTATAAAAGAAATAAAAAAGTACTCAACTACCCTACTCAATGACACTATGCCTACACTGGAAGATTTGAAGTGTCAATATTTGCATGTACAATACACAAAGTAAATAAACATCCTTAATACAATAGATCTCGTATGGCGGGGCGCACCGCCTGCCGCAGCTAAGCGACCACTTTGTAAAATCAATCACTTGCGTGACTGGGGTGAACTACACTGTGTTTGACACTAAGCCATTTATAAACACTGCGAATAGAAGAGTGGATGTATTTATTGGTTCGTTGTTACTTAGTTTTTTTACAATACCTATATATGTCGGAGCGGCGGGTATTTTGAAATAATAATCGTGCAAAAACTAGTCGAGAGGTCAAATCGTTGGTATAAATAGGGCGCCTCGCATTTGAAGTAGTCTCTTGTGAGCCTTTCAACTGTGCGGAGCTCCGAAAATAAGTATGGAACATCCAGAAATAAAGGATGAACAACAATTTGGAATTTTACTCTCACATCATGGGTTATGATGATTTGGTGGAACCCTGTGACGTCGGAAGAGCTGACGTCACCTCTTTTTAAAGAGTTAAACATCGTCTGCTCTGTCATATATCATTTGATACAATTTATGTATTTTTTTTATACGTCTAAAAATGGACTGACTACCTCGGTGCCGTAGTTGTATTTCGTGCGCGGTACGTATCGCTCTGAGTTTCCGGGTTCGAACTCCGGGTCGGGTAAAATTATATTGGGGTTTTCTGCTCTGCATCACACCGGAGTATGGAATTTGTACACGATGCGGCGACAGGCTTGCACCCGTGACATCATGAGATGGCACACATGGCGAAAAGTGGGTACATTGCTTTACCTCTGCCTACCCCTTTGCGGATAAATGCGTGATGTATGTTTTTTGTTTGTTTTACATACATACATTATAATAATAACCAAGTCAATCAGGCATTTATTTGTTTTTAAGAAGCTTTATTTCATAGGATTATTCAAAGGTACCTATACCATCTCAAGAGACCACGGTAGAACAACAATTAAACAATGAACCCGGAGCGGTTTCGTTAGGTATACTGGCCTAACCCGGTTTGATTAAATACTTACCTCAGTTTTATCCGTAAACAGACCCGGTAGAGCTGAGCACGTACCAAAATATTTCTATTTAGGCTTGGATTATAAACGCATCATAAAAACAAGGATTCTGTCAAAAGCGTTGGAAAAACATTTTTTTTTAATTCAAAGGTGTTCATAATTGGTGCAGCTATTATGGAGATAAACAGAGAGAAAAATAATTAAAACCATGTTTTGTTTTCGGTAAGGTACGAGTACAAACATAACGTTTACCTATGTATTTCTAAATTTTATTTATTTGTTATTTCTTTTACTTTCGAGTATTTGTAGTATAAGGTGCCTACTTAACACGATTATACTGCCTTATGATTTTCCAATGATCAGTTAATGGTTGATTTAATTACTCGAGAGATTTTGGATGTGTTTCATAATAATACTACTAACAGACGATTAGATTTGGTATCATCGTACCAATTCGTCACGCGGTACAGTCTTCACGCCACACGATCGAACCGTACCATGCGATGTCCAGTTGTATCCAAACAAGTTTGATGGACTAGCCATTGAACCAGCCGTACCAATAATAATAATAATAATGTCCATCGAACCGTGCCCCACACGATGCGATATGGTTCGATGGCATACCGTTTTAATGGTTCGGCTGTACCAAATCGCATCGTATGTGCCCACTTTAAGGTGTGACGGAGGGAAGGCGAATTCCGCTATTTGATATTTAAGCAACATCCCTCGTTACACTACACTGCCTTATTAATTTATCCACACAGTTTTTTCACTTTGTAAATAACTAGCTTTTACTCGCGGTTCCGTTCGTGTATTTTCCCGGGATAAAAAATATAGCCAGTATTACTCGCTGACAATGTACCTTTATATTGATGAAAGAATTTTCAAAATACGTTCATTCGGTTATTTTTTATTGTATTGCAAGACGAGCTGTCTTTCGCCTGATAACAAGTGATACGACCATAAACAGTACTAACAGCCAACACCATTCAGCACCTCGAGTTACAAAGTACTGAGTGGCATTCCACTGCGCTCGTCATCCTGAGTAGAGATGTAAGTCTCATTATGTTCACTAGTTACATTGACTACAATGCCCTTCCAACCGAAACACAACAGTGCATGCACATTGCTGCTTGTCGTTAGAAATAGACATTACAGTGCTACCCATTCAGACGGACTCTTACATATCGCACGCCAAGATCAATACTGAATTATCTCTAAAAAATCTGTGAATCGTGTTTTTTGGGTAAAATTTGCCGATTCACACAAATCAAAGAACACGATTCACAGATTTTTTCGAGATAATTCAGTATTGATCTTGGCGTACGATATGAGAGACCTACCACCGGTTAATTTTATCCATTAAAAAAAATAAAATCCTTTCTCTTTATAATAATAGTATAGATGTACAAGGCTTATAGACCCAATTACTAATATAAATTGATAAAAAAAAAGTTGTATCGAAATATGAACGACAATGCAATACATTGATTAATATTAAACCCGACGTCAACAATGTGTAAATACGATGCATCCGTTATTAATTTTGCAATACGTGTATTTACTCTGCCTTTATTTGTTCAACAATTAACAGTGTAACGAGAAACGCGGATTTTTTAAATTGGGTATAAGGATGTGTAAGCAGTTAAACACGTTTCTGTGTGAAACATTATATTTGTAAAATTGACTTTAATGGTTTCCTCGTTTTTGATTGATTTGTGTAGTGTAGTGTAGTGTAGTGTAGTAGTGTAGTTTTGTGAAATATTGAGTAGGCTAATGATTTGACAGTTGAGAGTATAGAATTCTAACTATATTTCACCGGCGGCTGCTCCCATGCAAAAAGGTTTTTCTGGAATAAAAAGCAGCTCAAGTACTCAGGAGTAATGTGGTAGTAGTCTATAGTACTCAGAAGTAATTTAGCTTCCTATTAGTGATAGAATTTTCAAAATTGGTGGAGCAATTCCAATGATTAGTCCCTACAACTCGCACATTTCTCTCTTTATAATATTTGTATACATGTAGAAATTACTGAAGATATTTTTGTCACAAATAGTTATAAACTACTAAAGGAATAATATTTTGAATAGAGAAACCAAATCCTGGAAGAATATATTGTAAGGATTTCATAATAATGTAGGTAGTCGCTTGTCAAAAACTAATAACAAAGGTACGAATGATTCGGTATCTTTAATTAATAGAATACATTTCAGACCCGTCTCATTTGTTTTCATACCCGCAGGACAATTTATTTATAGGTCTGATGTAATACGAATGAACACATGAAACATTTTAGTATCATCTCTATTCTCTTTTGTAGACGTACGAAATCCAATTACATCCATTTTCGAACCCTCATTTAAAATGTAAACATTCCAAAACATTTGTAAAGTGAGATAAAATCACAGATTGCCTTTCTGGTATTCACAATTAACACCGGGTCATATCAGTTCAACCCTTATCTTGTACGATATTGTCACATCACGTGCCAACCCTAGCTAAATTGGACGTAGTTAAGCAGAAAGGACTCAACACATAAAGTCACTTTCGAGTTATGAAGGTTTAAAGTTCAAACATGTATTCTTTTATGATGCTTTGTAGAAATTGTATAAAACGTTTGTATATCGATACATAAATATATATGTTATACATAATCGATTTTATAATCTGTTTAATTGTTTATATCATAAAATATCTAGGAAAATAAGGGGTTGAGTTGTTTTTTGTTCAAACAAAAAACCCGACTACGTCAATATGTGCCATCTTTATTAAATTCATTGCAAAACTGAAAAGATAGAAACAAGATTTTAATGTTAATATTTCATTTTGGACTTGAATAATCTCAGTAGACAGTGTTGACAAACGCTGTCGGAGGCATAACACGCTCGCTTCTCATAATTTGGTTGGTGATATAAGCAGAGCAACAAAATCTCGGAGGGAGCAGATGCCTCCGACTGCGTTTGTGAACACTGTCAACTAAGATTATTCAAAATCAAAATAAAATATTCAAATTGAAATCTTGTTTCTATCTTTTCAGTACTTCAAACATTCGTAAACACCGTTAAAAATCCTTTATTTTCATGCCACACTCGATGTATTTTGAAATCATTTTTTTTATTACTTTTTACCGCCAAAATTCCTCAATTTCGTTATTTTTTAATTAATACATACACTCGAACAACATAACCATCCTTCTTTTGCAGTCGGGTAAACATACATACATACATACATACACTCGAAAAACATAACCCTCCTTCTTTCGCAGTAGAGTAAAAATCTAATGATTTCTGTGTATAAAATTTACAGTTATGATAGTACAGGTTGTTTCAAAATTATGCTTTGAAATTCTGTGGGTGGGCACGGACCATTCTAGGTAAGTTTTTAATTAACTTCGAGATTGATTTCTGATGCCTCCTACATTCTAATTGCAGCATATGGGTTTTGGGAGTTGCGGGTTTGATTTTCAGGCCGGGAAATACTTGACTTTTCCCAACACAATTTGCTCAGGAGTGAATCCTGCAGAGGATATTAAAGTTAGGTAATTAACCTGATCTAAATTCTATGAAATAAAACTTCATAAAAACCTGACAAACTACCTGTTATTCTGAAAAATCTGTGAATCTTAAAGCAATACTCTTGGATTTAATACCGGGTGGAAGGGAAACGCTCTCTATACCGGAACGGTAAGAGAGAAGAACCATAACATTAACGAAAAACTATATTCATTTGCAAAGCTAAGCGATAATACTTACGATTTTAGTATTTCCGTAATTCATGCGCGCGCAATGTAAAGCGTACAAAAAACTGTGTAGGGTACAAACTACAAAGCAAACGTCGACAAGGCGGCGGCCGCCGAGCTGCGCCGGCACCGCGGTCGTTAACCCGTCAGCTGATGTACGTGTTTCATTACGATTTTTTTGAAATATTGACCTTTTTTACTATGTTTTTCAGAATAATAATTTGATTTATCTATCCATACGTGAAGCTGTACAGAAATTTGAGAAAATCCTACTAAAATTGTAACAATGCGATCGCGATTTTTTTAGTGCCATCACGTCAGGAATCACCAATACTATCACCTGTTTTCATTTCCGAGAGCGTTTCCCTTCCACCCGGTATAATGGTTTCTTATACCAGACGTGACTCGTGCTTGAGCCGAAGGCTTTTCGCCTTCATAAATTTTATTAGCCTCATACAGAGTTCTTTCACAAAAAAATTCATAAAGTTAACTCCCGCCGCTCCACATTTCTTATTGAGGGGAAAAATAGGCTTTATATATTAAATTAAACGTTCGTAATTAAGTAAAAAAAATGTGTGTTGACGAATGAATTGGAAGGCGTATTTTTTTGAATCTAATACATACGTGTCATCCAGGACATAGTTGATGTGTAAATCAATAATATTTTAAATTATTCAATACTAGTAGTGCTCGCGGCTCCGCCCGCGTTAAAAAGTTTTTCCGGGATAAAGGTCCCGTTTTTTATTTCCCCGGGATAAAATGTAGCCTATGTGTTAATCCAGGACATGATCTACTCGTGTGCTAAATTTCACCGAAATCCATTCAGTAGTTTTTGCGTGAAAGAGTAACAAACATCCAGACATCCATACATACTTACAAACTTTCGCCTTTATAATATTAGTAGGATTATTGCTGTGTAGGTACTTCCATTACATCAACCTTCCTATTCAATGATTCAGGCGAAATTCAGTAAAAAATATCCAAACGTCTTCACAAGTTGTCTTAAGTGTGCGTAAACGTTATGATTTCGTAAGCTTATATTTTGATCAGAGAAAGGAGTAACTAGAGCACGTACAATACTTTGCTAATTTTATGATGTGATATCCCGTGATAAACGGTGAGTGTCGAAATTCATGTAATTCTACAGTACCTACCTACTGTACCGTACTTAAGCATGGCGCCACCTACCGCTGGAACGCGGAATGACGATATGCTCGCTAAAAGTTACAGACGCATGAAAATCCTGTATTCCAGACGAAACACTACGTTTTCAGGATATTTGACGCTAGTTCAAGTTACGAAGGAAAGATGTCGGTCTATAGCGCCATCTAGTGACGTTGATTGAAATTAGGGATTCAATATTTAGCATAATTATATGGGCAATAGTTATTTAACTCAAAACATTTGAAACGTTTACTTAATAATAAAAAATCTAACAAAACGTAAATTAGACTTTCTCCTAATGAAAGATTATAAAATAAGTCGCTGTGTTTCATTGAGTAAAAGTAAGAGCCATTCATTACAATCAACGCTAGACAATACGATGTATTATGAACCCATTGTTATATGATTTAGGTGTATTTACACAATATAATAGCGACTGCCTCGGTGGCGTAGTTGAATTACGGCACGACTGCAATCCTGAGGTCTCGGGTTCGATCCCCGGGCCGGGCATAGTGATAATGGATTTTTGTAGAATTTAGTATCCGCTCGGAATCTGGAATTTGTGCTTGATATGGCGATTAGCTCGTCCCCTATCACATCATGGAACGGAATACGCACAGCAAAAAATGGGTGCACTATCTCGCGCCTCCGCCTACCCCTTTCAGGGATAAAAGGCGTGAGTCTGTGTGATAGCTTTAGTTTTCAGACTTATTTGAAGCGTTCTTGTTGGCGTGTATTAATTATGTAATAAATTATAATTATAGTAAATTTATACCCAAGAGAAGGAAAGAGAAAAAAAGGGAAACCATTCAGAAGATGGGGAGATGATGTGGTTAAAACAGCTGGAAAAACCTGGACCAGACTGGCGCGGGAGAGAAGAGATTGGAAAGTGTTGGAGGAAGCCTTTGCCAAAGGGCACACAGAATAAATACAAACCTATATAAAAAAACGTATTTCTGAAAAAAGGCAAAAAATGAAATAAAATAGTAAAATTATACGAAAAACATAATATACAGAATAACATAATAAAAATTCGATCAATTAATCAGACATTACACGGGAGGCGAAATCTTATTACCCATCCAATATGAATGCTAAGTGACGAGACGGTTAATGTCATATTATATATGAAATTTTATACTTAGATTAGGGCCCAGTCGCCCCTTCGATTGGAAGCGGGGAAACTGGGTCAATGTCGCACCAGGTTCAACTGGTGCACCCCAATTGTGAAGTTAATTGAGCCCATTTAAGATGTATTGTATTCCCTTTATATCGTTCCATTTTCGAATTCCTAAGTGTAAAAGTTTTATGTTTTGTTCGTTTAATTAATTGAATTTAAAGGTTACTGACGAGGAACTCATAAATTGAACAAAGTAAAAAAATATATAAATACTCAGTATAATATTACGCAGATTTACTACTTTTAACTCAGTGAATAAAAATTATCGTAAATTATAATTTACGAATATTTATTCAATTAAGTTTATGTATGCGTAATACATTTTAATGTCGTCGTCTACCTGAATGTTAGTAATACAGTTTATTGAAATATACCTCTCGGGATTTATATTTAGAATGCCACTTTATAAATAATTTTTATACGAATATTTTTTTTGTGACAATTACCAAAGTACATAAATGGCCGTCGGCCGATTAAATAATAATTACGCAATCATTCCCACGCTTTTCATATAGTGCACCCAATTTTTGCCTTGCGTATTCCGTCCCATGATATGATAGGAGGCGAGCTTATCGCCATATCGGGCACAAACTCCAGACTCCGAGCTCATTAGAAAAATCCAATACCACTTTGCCCGACCCGGGGATCGAACCTGAGAGCTCAGCATTGCAGTCGTACCGTAATACAAATACGCCACCGAAGCAGTCGGTAAGTCTGGTAATAATATGTTTCGAAAAGAAGCGCTGACACAGTAGCTCGACAAAAACGAGGAGTACCTAATTTTTTTATAGTTTAATACTTTATTCTTATTTGCATGCAAATCAAAAAATCATTAGTCACTTTAATTTATATAAAATACTGTAGTATATACAAAATTGTTTAATGTAGTAATTTGTGAATGCTGTCTTTAATAAGCAGGTGCATCACAATTTTCGATTTTTAATAATGTAATCCTGTAATGCATGTGCTACTGGTGTGTTTTTTTTTTAATAAATAAAATAATTAAATCCATAAGTATTTATAAGTCACAATTCACAAATTCTCTTCAGTTTAGGCGAAATCTCTCTAACTCCCAACAAAATGGGCGTCGAATTTAATACCCTACACAATTTAAAGCACAATAAGGCGTGCGTAGATGGGATCTAGAATATAAGGTATGTTAAGCCTTTCGAACAAACTGCCTTAACAAAGGAGTAGGGAACGGCTGAATTCTACTACGATAATAGTTATGCATACATTAGTTTTTGCATAATATGATATGGCTATAAAGTGCTTATGCCTTATTATTTAAGCGATATTATGAGACTTACCATCTTAACTGTTTCGGTGGCGTAGTTGTATTGGGTACGACTACCACGCCGAGGTCTTGGGTTCGAATTTCGGGTCGGGCAAAGTTATGTCCCGTTTTTCAAGTCAGTTCCCGATATGGAGACAGGGTCGCCCCCTACCGAATCACCGGATACGCACAGCGAAAAGAAGGTGCACAAGTTGCGCATCTGCTTACCACCTCGGGAAAAAAGGTGTGAGTGTGCTAAAATCTTATGTCACGAGCGCAGTGCAATGCCTCGCAGTACTTTGTATTTCAATATTCTGTAAGTCAATACAGTAGTTCTCTATTAAATCCAAATAAAAAACCTTTTTCTTTAATTGCATTGAATGACGAGACGAGCATGCTGTGCCTGGTGGTAAGCGATATGACCATGAACAGTAGCAATAACATTCAGCACATTGAGTTACAAAGTACTGTTTGCCATTCCACTTCGCTCGTCATCCTGAGACATGAGATGTTAAGTCTCTTTATGTCCAGTAACTACTGGACATAAAGAGACTTAACATGACATTTTCAGTGTAACTACACTGGCTACAATGTCCTTCAAACCGAAACACAACAGTACATGCACACTGGTACCCACCCAGACGAGCTCTAACATATGAGAGGCCTACCACCAGTATATTTTATATGTATCTTCATATTTATATAACATAATATAAACACATAACCGATTATAATTAAACATTTACATGCGCTCGTTAAATCCGAGGTCGGTCAACCGCTATAAATAAGGATTGATTAAATTACACTACTGCCACGCGTCCGTCAGTTCGCAGCCGTTTTATTAACGTTATCTCGTAGATATGGCTTTATTTAGTCGAGTACCTCTCAATAATTTACGGTTTTTCGATGATAAATATTCGTAGAGATGTGTAATAAATATGTACTTGTTTGTCCTTTTTGTTGCATTTAGATGGATATAAAATTATTTATTTTGCATATAATTATCTGGAGAGATAAGAAATTATCACAGTTTCATTATATTGTTTTGTTTGGAAATTAAGTTACATCATTATAGAGACTTCTTCTCATCCTTGAAAAGTACTTTTATTTATTCTAAACAGGACTTCCAAAATGTAATTTAATTACTGAGGTTATGAGTTCAATTAAAAAGTCTAAGTTGCTAACATATGTCATTTCCAACTGTGCCCACGCTCCTTTAAAGAGCACAAAAGGCTCTAGGGTTTTAAGTGTAATAAGAACTTGTTTAAACTTTTGCTAATATTGGACAATTTTGTGAGTAAACGATTTGCCGAAGGCGAGCGTGCATGCAATCAGATCGGAGAACCATTCGCTCCAATTCGCTCGCGTTTGTTCGAATGATCTGCACCCAGGATTCTTTATCAGGAATCACATCTTTTTGTATATTTTCCTTTTACTTATCAAGCATGCAAATAGATCGTCTTATTAAAAAAGCATTTCACCTAGTAATTCAGCCAATAAAGAGTCTTTTTAAGATTCCTATCCGATGACCTATGCAAATTTCACAAATAATTGTAAAAATAACAGCCAAAATAAAAAAAAACTGAATGCGACCAAATTTTTGTCCCGACCCGGAATTCGAACCCAAGACCTCAGCGCGCTAATCATACTCATACCGCGTACGCAATACAACTACGCCACAGAGTAGCCAATGACAGTGCCCCTTTGCCTTCGCACTGTGAAGAATTTCAAGTCGAAAGCATTAAGAATCAGACTTACTACCTTAACATTGCGCTGTATTTGGCTATGTAACGATTGTAAATACGGGCCAGAAGTCATAAGAGTCGCCCCAACACAAACATCATACTAACTTTTTTTCACTCATTATCTACTTTATATTGTACACACGCCTCTGTCATCTCTTCACCACCGTAAGGTCGACTGGGAGAGAATGCCCATAGCATCAATTCCGCATGTATAACTCGTGTACCAAATGTAAATAATTTAGTGAAAAGTAACAATAGCTTCGACTGTTTCTATCAATAAAGAAAATGGCCGTAAAAAAGAGTCAGCTTTCCTTTTGAAAATGAACACCCTTCGCCACAGCTCTACGCTCACACAGAATATTTTCGCCTTTACTCCTTCAATTTGTAATTTAATAACACATTAGTTATTCGGGTCGAACTCATGTCTCTATCATGTGAGTTAAGGGCCTCGCTGTCTTATCATATATTAATACTATTACATGCTAGATTCTAGACAAAATTGTGAAATCTAAAATCTAACGGAAAAAGAATTTTCAAAATTGGTGCAGAATTTTCAGTTATAAAAATTTGAAATTTGGTTGAAGGGGTAATTGTCAAATAACAGTAATACCAAACTGTGACATCACCGGGTGTAACCGGCTATAACGCTGCGTGCGTGCGAAAGTGATAGCCCGATATCCCCACCACGTCCCCGCTTTTACTCACCAAAATATTTCAAATGTGAATAACTACTTTATTTTTCAACCATGATACTGATTTCATAGACGAATTCTTTTTTTGTATTATTCCCTGTTACATATAAAATAATGTGCAAATTAGGACACAGGAAACAACACTGTTGTGACGAGTAAGGCATAATCTTCTCTCGTCAGCCGACCCTCTAACTGAACCCTACTCCGTTTATCATAAGAGTGGGGTCATTTTGGCCGTTTTTAAATTATAATATTAAATAATTTCATATAAAAATTCTAGTTAAGTAATTTTATTCTAATAATACATTATGTTCAGTAATTACAGACTCCTGTAACTGGGTACACGATAGTATAAAGCATTTGAAAGTCCTACTTAGATGATGTCACGTAGGTATACAAAATCTACAACTAATTCTTTCAAGTATTTCTGACTATACCTATTCTATTTCTCTGCCAAATTCCACATAAAAGTCAAGTAAAAAGCATAAGAGACGACCTTGTGAAGTATATTGTGACGTCATTGTTCCATTTGCGTATCGAGACAAGTAGGTATTTGGACAAACTTCAAGTATTTGAATGGTGTCATAGGACGATCGATATTGTCTGTGTCCCGCGACATAAAATATTTACCTTTATGGAATAAACATTTAGGTCTACAATTCAATGAATGTTAAAGCTATTCCTAATTTGAAAAATCTGCTTTAGACTGGAATATGAATCTTGGAGCATGAATAGGCTTGAGTCGACCCGTTCTTTTGAGTTAACTTCCGAGATAAGTGTATGAACACGCGTAAGTACCTACTGATCTAATATCGTTTTATTACCTACTGTTTTATTCCCGTTCATTCAAATAAACCACTCCCATTCGGTAATTGAACTCGACGTAATAAGAAATAATCGATTTGGTAATATTCCGTTACTTTGAATATATCGAATTCTTTATACAGTATAGACATAAATCACACCTTTACCGTCTTTTGTATCTGAATGTCTTGTAAATCTGTGTTGTAAACATGTTTTGAATGTGTTCATATTTAAACAAGATTTGATTCATTATACGACAGCGCAAAATATACAGGGAAAATTATTTCTTACAGTTTACGAGACTTTCCCGCCCTCTCACCCGCTACTGCAACTGCTGTAAGCCAGGATCGACAGTGGCACGCATTATATAATACTCAGTGGTGAAGCTCGGTGGCACGGGAGCACTAATTAGCCATAACCCGCAACGAAGTTAGTCAAAAAGAAGAATAGGGAGGAGTTAGAAATATGTTTTCCACTGTCTTACAGTTTGCCGAATGATTCAATTCCATGAACTTGCAATAGCAAGTTGGACTGTCATAATTCTTGGCAAGAATTTTATAATTCTTGAACATAATATCCATTACTCTATAATCAGGTATATAAATCACACACACACACACACACATACACACACACACACGCATGCATGCACACACGCACGCAAGCACGCAATCAAGGGGGCGAGCCTATCGAGCACAAAATCCAGAATCCGGGTTGATAATGAATAGAAAAATCCAATATAAATGCACGAATAAGGTATATAAATACACGATTAATAATAACTTGTACACACAATGCAAGTCCACGTATTAGTGGACATTTGGCTTATAAGCCTTTTATTTCGAAATGCAGGTCAAATAAAAACCCTAAAATTTTCATTAGCCTGTCTAGGACTCAAACCTCAAACCGCATAGTCTACAAGTGAAGTATGCCGTTAGATCTGCTTGCTGGTGGAAGGTTATTTGTAACCGCCTAAATGGTGCCAAGAATTAGCAAGCTGAAGTGGCAGTGGGCTGGCCATATCTCGCGAAGAACCGACAACCGCTGGGGTAAACGTGTTCTTGAGTGGAGACCGCGACTGGGCAAACGTAGTGTAGGACGCCCTCCGGCCAGGTGGGATGACGATCTGCGAAAGACTGCAGGCAGATGCTGGATGCGGCAAGCTGAAGACAGGGCGCTATGGCGCTCATTAGGGGAGGCCTATGTCCAGCAGTGGACTGATAAAGGCTGATGATGATGATGATGATGATGAAATGGTGCCAACCGTACACAAGTTTTAAAATTGTGTCCGTTTAAAAATCAATGGAACCGATAACTGTAACATCTTCGTATGCATAAATTTCCAGACGTCTTGTCCACATTGCCGGTTTCTGATGCTACGTGCCATGTCCAAGTTGTTAGTCTAAGGTCCAAGTCACTCTGTTGTGATGAGGTGAAGCATTCGATACGAAAGTAGCTGTCCACTATCGGCTTAGTAGCTCTCACTGAATGATCAGGCCATTATCTAATATGCTCTAGATTAATGGATTATACTAATATCATGTTATTATTATCTCATGGACTGGTTTAGATATAATTAGTGTTAGTAAGGCTTATTATGAAATGTGGAAGGAAAATGCGCAAACTTAAAAATTGGACAGTTAATGTACTCTACAATGAGATTAATTTGAATGGACAGAAGATACTGTATAAAATACATAAAATACATGCACCGTTCCACTTATTTTTAATAAATAAGATATGAATCTGATTGATACACTACCAATTTTGTTGTAAAAAATACGATAAAAAATATATTCTGTACATAATAATAAAATACAAATGTAGAGCCCATTTTAAAATCACATAGTAAAAACATACACGTTAACTTTAGATACATGTACGAGACTAAATTCATAAAAATATGTTTTACATAAATCCACATAGTTTTACAGTCTAAAAATTACATTCAACAAAATAACATAAAAATATCAAGTCTTATCAAACTTACATCTTACCTAGACAACAGATGAATTCATTCATAAAAGATATAGGCACTTACGTTCATTTTCCTCTGGCACACTGTCTCATTAATCTGTCTAAGTATTCACAACACTGTCATAAAACAAATAATAACTGTCTCACGTCATGGCACATCCTCTAACAACTGATTCGAACGAGACGGCTATCAGAATAAAAATACGCGAAATAAACTAATACACCAAGCCACCAACTTATATAGACACACTGAAATATACACACAAACCACTAAAAGAACTGTTTATGTCAAATCTATATTTTAATTGCTATAAGAGAGGATACAGCGGGTGGTACAGATCCAAAACTCAAATTTTGAGGTTATCTTTCTGGTCGGCGAATGTAGGACACATTGAGGGTACAGAGGACTTTAGAGATCAAAATTGCATGGCAAGTCGTGTCTGTGTGTATGGTAGAGCGCTGTAGAAAAACTCCCATGTGTATCGTAGCTACGCTCATGTCGTGGTGTGTGTAGGGTGGGTATGATTATCAATGTGTGAGTAAGTTCTGCTGGGAATGGTAGGATAATTCTCGAGATTTATCCGAAGATTTACGGAATCAATTATCAGTATAATAGTGATGAGTTATCTGTTGCATAAAAGAGATATTGTAAAAATAACTTTATTACATGACTTTTATTGAATTTAAGAGTCTGAAACAATAAATAATTACTTAATGAAAACGGATCATCCGAGGGTAGGTACAGTCACCCAAGTCCCAAATAAATAGCTGAACAAATTTAACACTTCAAATCGCCTCTAAACTTTTTTGTTCTTACCAATTCTCGTTTTCTCTTCACAAAAATAAATAAAGGTCATTTATTTTACTTCACACGAAGAAAAAAAAACTTGAGAGGTGTCAAGGGACACCCGGATGGAACGAAGTTCTTTTCGATTGATTAGTAAAGATGTTGTAATAAAATTTTATTACTTTTAAGTTATATTAATAATTGTATATTTCATTAAAACGTTACCACATCAATGAAAACATTTACTTCTACCTACACAATAGATATGTCATCGAATCACGATTATCACCTAAGCAAGCATTGACATTAAAATTAGCATACAACTAACGAAAAAAAAAACTACTCTAAAAAGCATTTAAATTATCTTTTTTTATTTAAATTTCGAATGTCACTTTTACGGCTAGTTCTTTATTGTTACTAGCTGGTTTCACAAGGCAAGTATAAAAGTGTCGTTCAACTTTTTGTGAGAATTTTTTCCGTCTAGCTCCCTTTCACAACGCGCGATAAGGAACTTCGTTCCAACAAAATGTTTCCATTAAACTTAACGCATAGAGGCGATTCGAAATTTTGAATTTGTTCAACTACTTATGTGGCTGACTGTACATCTCGTGCTATATTTTTAAAGCATTTTTTATCGCATATTATCAAATACATTTGTTTCTATGCAGTAAGAGTTGGTATTAGGTATATGATCGACTATTGACGTTGACAAAAATATTTATCTATGTAAATCTTATACGCATTAACGTTTTGCTTCCAAATATGAATAGATATAAAATTCTTTATACGACATCAAAGTTGACATCAGATTTATAGAGGAAAATGCCATCTCTCGTACATCGGTGCTATACAAGCCGATCGATCGCGTTTCTTTAGGGGTGTCAGTACTACGCAAACTCGCACAACTCTCGCCGTTGTAAAATGTCGCTCTACCCTTTCACACATATTACATTAAAACGGGATAGCAACAAAATTACCCCGAACAAAAATGCACTGTAAATGAGATAATTGACCATCGTAATATTATTTTAGTGGGTGTAGATAAATTAAACACACACATAGAAGCTGTCAATAAAACGTTTCCGATAAGCTTGTCGAAGCAAATCGGACTTTTTGAAAAGTGTATAGGAATTATTTTTGTGCGAATATTGGATTAATCACTTTATGGGTAGAATTTGGCAGAGAGAGAGAGAGAAGTAGGATGGATCCTTGTGTAGGAAAGGGAGAGCAATATGAAGAATGCAATAGCGTGACAATGTGTGGGTAGTGTCATGAAGTGGCTTATCTCTACATATTGTGTACTTTAAGCTTTAGAGAACCATTAATTCAAGGGAATTAAACTAACAATGTGCTACTACTCTTATCAGCTAAATACCGTGCTTAATAAAAAAGGTATCTATAAATAATGTCGAGTTTTAAAATTACTGTAATATAATCTAATTACTTTCTTGTTATTATTCAAGTTCTATTACTAAAAAAATGCCAGTCCTTTACAGCCAAGTTTATAATAAAATATTTCTTTTACAAAAATATTTCTAAGTAAGAAATGGTACTGCGTATTTATATTTTAATAAGTTCAACTTTAACATAAACTTGAATTGTTACTAATTACAAGAAAAAGAAAGATATAGTTAAGTGAGTTACTCAGCCTTCAACTCTAATAAACCTATAATCTACATTCCTCTAAGAAACTTGTAGCGACGCGCTCTTATCAGCCAATATGAAACAAGAACGGAGCAACAATTTATTTTTATCGGAGTGCACTTGACATGCGCGCGAGATGACCTCCGAATCGATGGTAACCGGGTTTGTTGTTGTTTTGTCTCTTTCCCACTCGTCGACTTGCGTGCGTCGTCTATCGCATCTGTCAAGGTGACAGCTGCGTCATTCAACCAATCAAAAGCGTGACTCGCGGACCAAACAGTCCGCATATACGACAATAGATGGCGCTAGTTGTCGTGATTAAAGTTTGTACACGTGGTGGTGGCGGCGGGAAACGCGCCCATTTATCGTAGGTTAGGTTATGATTTATGAACTATAGTATGCTCGATGAGTAATTAATACCTACATCATCATATTACTGTAGGTATATATATAAATAATAATAGACAAGATGGTAATTATCTGTAGTGCTTGCCATTTTATACCTATTCGTTTTAAAACCACTCATTCAGAACAATTTTATTCACATGCCCATTTTTTCATTGTGTAATGATGTTCTATGTTTGGTTCTTAAAAATACCATCTATAGTACCATCATGAATAAAAACGTTATAGAGTCCACAAAGGAGTTTTGGCGGGAGCTTGTAAGTGTCATGAGGTGCTCTTGTTTTAATTCATTATTTTGGTGATACTGAATGTTATATTGCATAATTATGGTGGTACCTATATTATCCAATATAGTTCTATGGGCTCAAATGAAGTGAATTGAAATAACTGTGCTAATCAAGTGTTTTTTGTTGCCGCCAAAACTCCTTGACGAAGTCTTTTTAAGGTAGCCATTGCTTTACTTCGACATAGTAGTTAGTACTGACGATAAAAAAGAAACCATACAACTGCAACTTAAAAGTCCAAAATCCCAAAAAATTTGACACTGGCGGATGCACACTGCGCCTTGTGAAACAAAAAAAATACGTAAAATCTAATACTCAGGTAATCTTAATAAACACACATGGTTGAAATAATATTGATAAAAAAATTTAGCATTTTTTACATATACGCACTCTCACACCCTTTGTACCTGTAAAAGAATAGTGACAGCATTTGCTTACTTTTTGGGGTCTGCGACTATGCGCAACTAATGCATCCACGTTACGCTATGTCTGTTCGGTTTCATTACGTGATAGGGGCACGCCTATCGCTTTTTCAGGAGCAAATTCCAGACTCCTTGCTGATACTGAACAAAAAAGCTAATGTCACTTTTTCTATGTACAGTCACCAGCATAAGTAGCTGAACAAATTCAAAATTTCAAATCGCCTACATACTTTAGTGTTCTTACTAATCTTTTTTTCTCTTCACGAAAATAAAAGAAAAGAAATTTGCTTTACTTTATACCAAGAATTTTTTTTATCAGTTTAACTTAACGCGTATATAGGCGATGTGAAATTATGATTTTGTACAGATATTTGTGCTGCTGACTGTGCTTTATTTAATACTAGGTGTTCCTGGCAGCTTCGCCCGCGTGATCAGCGTGAAATAGAATCATACAAAATATGTGAATCATTTCCCACGGGAACATATTTCCAGGATGAAAAGTAGCCTATATGTTAATACAGGACATGATCTACTCAAATTTCATTCAAATCCGTTTAGTTGTTTCTAAGTTTACTTCTAACTAACATCCAAGTCTTTTCACAAACTTTCCCATTTATAATATTAGTAAAAAGTAAAATAAGATTAGGTAGCTCATCTATGTATATTAGGTATTTAAGTATCTTTTATTTAAGTAACTACGTATTATTTATTTACCATGATACTTATATATGTATGTAAAGTAACACGGCACAATTTGTCAAGTTCACGACATGAATGATTGAAAGAATTTTGATATATGTAGCATTAAATTAAGCAAAACTCCAGTAAAGATATTATATAGGCTACAAAACGAGTTCTTAAACATAATGGAAAGAAAGTAAATAACGTGAATAACTCTTCGGAACAATTATCACGACCGTAACTATCTTTATCCAATTTTGAGTAGTTGTAAATACCGTGTCGTACCGCACTTTAAAATCGTTATGGTGCTGAGTTTTATTATTCAGACCAAACGTGGTGCTAGTATCAAGTTCTTGCAAAATTCTGTAAATGATTGCACTAATAGATTACTTACCTGTGAGTGCTATAGAATTTTATCCCGGGGACAGATTTTTAAGTGAACAGAATCACGCGCAGAAACTAGCTTGTATTTAAAAAGTTCACACTACCTTCGGTTGAAAAACTTGTTGTGTGCACTTTCGCAAAATGGGATTCCATCCTCAACACGGATGAATGGCGTATCTCAATAGCACGATTTGCTAGGAAATTTGTCCTGCGTTAAACATTGTTATGGAATCAGCTTTCACTTTCGGTATTTCCAGATAAATACGATTTACTGCGTCATTCAATATTCTTTTTCTTTCTTTCTATTCTTCGTGTTTGGCCTAATGAAGCTTATTCCTACCCAAAATGCTAGCAACCGATAATTCCTTTGGTATTGTGATATTTATGGGTGAAATACATACTAGTTCCCTTCTCAACTATAAAAAGAAAAAGAAGAATCAATCCGCAACCTTTGTATTAAAATATCACTCACAGGAGGTCCACTGCTGAATTCCAAAAAAATCTACACAAGCGTGTTGAAAGCGTCCTCCAGATACGTTCTTCTTTTATCAGATCGTCTATCCATTTTGGAGTACGTCTAACGCTGCGCTCACCAGACGGCTCAATAAGGTGGAACTAAGTAATTTCATAATTGGAATGGCCTGCATTTTATAGGAAAACTAGGCTTCTTCCTTCGGCTCCGCCCGCGTGAATGAGTTTTTCCGGGATAAAAGTCCCGCTTTATATTTCTCCGGGATAAAAAGTAGCCTGTGTAACTCGCTGATAATGTAGCTTTATATTGGTGAAAGAAGACAAATCTTTCCTCCTCCTTAAGTATAGATAAAGTAATGATGACATTTCTTTTACAATTTTACATTACAGTCAGCAATGCATCGATGATTCTTTATCTCGTGCTACTTGCTATTAGGTTACCCACGTTCTGGTTTGTTCTCGCTTATAAGAAACAATATTCTGCACCGCCTTTTATACGGTTGAAATATTTTCCCCGCTATAATATGAGAAGAGCTATCTAAAATTAGTCATGTTTCGCGCAATGCAATGGAATCTTATCTTTGTCATGTGCTGAGCCGTTGATCCCCGGATGTTCTCGGAAGGTTGCGTCAGTACCGGACTTACTGTTACCTACACAATAGAATGACGGGATATGGCGGAAAGTCATCTTAAATGCGGGCTTACACTAGCTTTTACTTGCAGGTTATAAGAGTAGACCATTTTTGGAATCAAGTCCGTTCTCTGGATAAAAGTACCCGGTAGCACTTTGTTTTTCACGAGGATACACGTTATCGCTACCAACAATGCGGAGTGTGTGATTCAGTTATTTTAGTCTCACCGGTCTTACGGCCCAATGTCGATACTCTGGAATAGTCTTTAGCATTTGGAGGGATAAATGGCCTCTTTATTAGTAAACCATACCATACCACACTAGCCCCGTATTATACATTTCCCACTGCTGAATACGGACCTCCTCTACAACTGAGAGGCTTTGGGCCTTATTTCACCACGCTGGTCTGGGTACGGATTGGCAGCCTACATATACCTTCGAAACTCTTATAGAGAACTTCTCAGATATGCAGGTTTCCTCACGATATCTTTCCTTCACCGTTAAAGTGAGCGAGAATTCACCAAGAATACACACATAAGTCGTAACTTTAGAAAAGTCAGTGTGCCCTTGGGTTTTGAAGCTGCGGACATTCGTCTCGGCAGTCCGTTACACTTCCAGCTAGGCTATCGCTGTTTGTTAGTAAAAGGATTTTCATAATCAGTGTAGTTCCAGAGAAGACTATGTTGAGCGTATTTCTTCCGTGCACCTGGTTCGAGTTGATGATGATTTATAGGTGTTATGGGTGTTTCTCTTCAATAAAAGATTTTGTAAGATATTCAGTTTGTATGCCGTGAGTTGTGCCTGTAAAGATAACAGTGACTATTATTCTTTTAGTTTTTAATTTTTAGGTGCACCGTTAACATAAAAACTTGAGGGGTGTCAAGGGACACCCGGATGGAACGAAGTTGTTTTCGAATAATTAGTGAAGATGTTGTAATAAAATTTTATTTCTTTTAAGTTATAATAATAATTGTAATTTTTCATTAAAACGTTACCACATCAATGAAAACATTTACTTCTACCTACACAATAAATATGTCATCGAATCACGATCATCACCTAAGCAAGCATTGACATTAAAATTAACATACAACTAACGAAAAAAAACTACTCTAAAAAGCATTTAAATGTTAGAGTATGTATACGTAGTTATACTTACTCTAAGATTTAAATTGTCTTTTTTTATTTAAATTTCGAACCAGTTCTTTATTGTTACTGGCTGGTTTCACAGGGCAAGTATAAAAGTGTCGTGACAACTTTTCGTAAGATTTTTTTCCGTCTAGCTCCCTTTCGCAACGCGCGATAAGGAACTTCGTTCCAATAGCGTTTGATTGAAAACAGTAACATCACTGTTCACTAATTTCTTGACATTCAACTCTTAAACCCTTCAGCAAATTTCTATTATATTTTGTGTTTTTTTTTACGGGATTAGGAAAGTTTTTTCTGATTTAATTTTTTGTGTGTGATGTAAATGTTTGATTTCAGATGGCTTAGTCAAAAGTGGCCAGCATCCAGCGTGTTCCTGCTTATTCATGTTTAGGGGAGGCCTATGTTCAGCAATGGCTATCACCTGGTTGATGATGACAAAATTTTTGATAAAATTTATCCAAATTCCCTTGAAATGAAAGTACTTAAAACTAAAGAATACATTAATTGACATGCAGTGGGTTCTTGATACTCTTTTCCCATGAATAGAATAATATCAGCCAACCGTCAATATTAACTCATCGAAAGTTACGCTATAATAACTATATTCTACCCGAACCAATTTCCAAAATCCAGAGCAAATGAAAAGAGACAAATGTGAAATGTGATTAAAACAATACACTCCAAAGAACTTTATAACCGCTTCATAAACGTGACTGGCAAAAAACTTTCCCCGAACGACGAGGTTTAATTGAAATATTATTCAGCCACAATAGCCGGAAACACGGTGCTAAATCCAGACGTAGCCTCGAGTAACAAAAAGGCCCTTAAAAAGATATAAAAAATCACGATGCATCCGAGCGACCGCCTACCGCAGCCAAAAATAGAATACGAACGAATACAATTACAACAGAAGTAAACACCATATCTTAAAAACGCATCAAGGAGAAGGTGATTCAATTGCTTAGCGATAGAGTTGTTAGTTCAGTAAATAATAGTGTTGATGTAAGACCTTTTAGCATTTGAACCACGGGCATCCGTGTTTACATGTTGGCTGAAGAAATTATTCCCTGTTCGTTTTCGGTTGAGCAGTAGGTTTTAAATAACGAAACACACGCGATGTTTTAGGACGAAGATAATAATACACTTGAGACTTTTTGCCGTTTGATCGTCAAAGAAGCGTCGAGTAATTTTGAGATATTAAGATTGAGCGATGGACATGTTGGATTGATGTACAACTTAATGTCGTCCGACGTAAAAATGTTGAAATTTGTGGTTATTATGTCTTTTCTAATATTTTCTGAAGATACGAATGTAATTAGAATTTTACAATTAGTTCACAAATAATTAACAGAAAAGGACATGTCCCAAAACGGGCTTAAAATTCTAACCAAGATACTTTGTATTTGAATAGTACTCCCAACAACTAGGCCATTGTAATAATAGATCGTATACCGTATAAACGAAATTTATGTAATTTTATCTTGCTTAAAAACTTCACTTTTTATTTACTTATTTATTTATTTATAGCCTTTATTTAACAATCTTACATAATAAGTTTAAATATATCTTTTTTTTTTTCACGTATTATATGACACCGGTTTCGTGAAGATCATCTTGCTTTTCAGCATAGGCCTCCCCTAAAGCTTGCCACGTTGTCCGATCGTAGGTTTTCCTTGTCCACGTAATACCTGCTATTTTTTTTATGTCGTCCTCCCATCTGCAACGTTGTCTCCCTTTCTTTCTTTTATATTGTCTTGGACACCACTCTGTTACATCCTTAGCCCATTTATCTTTTCTACTCCTCATCATGTGCCCTGTCCACCTCCATTTCAGTTTTTTGATACAATACTTTACATCTGTAATTTTAGTTTGTTTTCGTGTTGTCTCTAATTTTATTTTGTTTTTTAATTTAATGCTGAGCATGCTTCGCTCCATATTGTGTTGACAGGTCTGTAGTTCTTCACTTAGTTAGTTATAAATGAAGGAGGCTAAAAATATTTTTTAAAGTATCCAAATGCCATAATATTTAACCCGTTAATATCGATAAAGTTTGTGACGGGTTAGATTTTAAGGCCCTTTACAAAAAGCCTCTCTTTGATTATTTATGAATATTCATGAATTATTCCGTTTTTTTTAATAACATTGTGTAGACAATGTTTCTTTACCAGCTTAATGTGCAAGCATGTGCCGAAGTGTTAAAGAAAAATAATTAAGCATTCCACCTCGAAGGACTGAAGTTCCACACACAGCAGCACATCATGATTACTGTATAAACATGCTTGTTTATCAACAAAGATAGTGATTTACCATGAACGGGCAGCAGGTGACAGCTTATTGTTGCAACTGGAATGGCCCTGGAAAAGGATTAAGAGAAAAAGAAAGTGATTACCAAATGCCTATCTATAATACAATTTGCAATGGAATCAGCGCTATGTACCTTCTGCCCACTTCTGAACACGGGCCTCCCCTTCCTACTGGGATGGTATAGGCCTTAGTCCACCACGCTGGCCTAGTGCGGGTTAGCAGACTTCACGTACCCTCAAAATTCTTATGGAGAATTCTCATGTATATGATAAACAATACACGCATAACTTTGAAATGTCAGAAGTGTGTGCCTTAGGTTTTGAACCTCCGGATATCTTCTCGGTAGACCGTTCCATTCCTATCTAGGTTATTGTCCACTTACACAGTACAATAGGTATGTCTTGCAGCTGCACAATTAGATGATTGATTCATATATACATATACATATACACTCACGCCTGTTATCCCCGAAGGGGTAGGCAGAGGCGCAACTAGTGCACCCACTTTTCGCCATTATTCCGTCCCATGATGTGATAGGGGGCGAGCCTATCGCCATATCGGGCACAAATTCCAGACTCCGAGCTGATACTGAATAGAAAAACTCAATATCACTTTGCCCGACCCGGGGATCGAACCCGAGACCTCAGCTTTGCAGTCGTACTGTAATACAACTACGCCACCGAGGCAGTCCAAATGATTGATTCAAACCATTAATTTTCTCATTTGCCTGTTAATATTAAAAAGAACAAAAACAACCTAACACTAGATCATGCCATGGTGTGGCTAATTAGCATCAATTAAAATTGATATCTCCTATACGAATGAGTTCACCGGAATTATATAAATCGATACTTTTTTTATGGCATGAATGACGAGTCGAGCATGCCGTTCGCCTGATGGAACGCGATACGACCACCCATAAACAGTAGAAACACCATTCAGCACCTTGTGTTACAAAGTACTGTGTGGCATTCCACTGCGCTCGTCATCCTGAGACATAAGATGTTAAGTCTCACTATGTCCTGTAGTTACACTGGCTACAATGCCATTCAAACAGAAACACAACAGTGCATGCACACTGCTGCTTGGCGGTAGAAATAGACATTGCGTTGGTACCCACCCAGACAGACACTTACATATGAGAGTCGTACCACCAATTAAAATTGATATCTCGTATACGAATGAGTTCACCGGAATTATAATATAAATGGATACTTGAACATGACCCGCAGGTACCTACAACCATCGTATTCCACTACTAACCGCCTTTCCAAATAGATTTATCAATGTTTTGTCAGTTTCTTCCTTGTGTCAAACAATATGAGAGTCAAACAAAAAGCACGTTGAATGTAAAGCCCTAAATCTATACTAATATTATTAAGCTGAAGAGTTTGTTTGTTTGTTTGAACGCGCTAATCTCAGGAACTACTGGTTCGATTTGAAAAATTCTTTTTGTGTTGAATAGACCATTTATCGAGGAAGGCTTTAGGCTATATAACATCACGATGCAACTATTAGGAGCGAAGAAATAATGGAAAATGTAAAAAAAACGGGGAAAATTATTCATCCTTGAGGGCTTCCATTGCGTGCGCTGCGAAAACGGTTCAAGATACCAAAAATATATGTAAGAAAGAATTATTCCTCTTGAAATGATCTAAAAAAATGTCCAGGACAGTATATGTCTATCTTTTAAGATTAACTCACTAGAATCGTTTTTATGGTAATCAAATTTGGTCGCAATTAATGCATTATTTGTTAAGAGTTGTATCAACGTCATAGTCATAGAGTGATTCAACGGGAAGGTTTTTATGTACTTTTAGCCCGGAAAAACTTATTAACGCGGGCGATGCCGTGGGCAAAATGAGTTTATATGACGAGTAGCATTTACCAGCAAGCGTCAGAAATCGGCCCTAATAGTCCAGAAATTGTTTTCACGCACATTGTAGTATAGAATGCGGTAAAATGTTTATTTGCTATAATGAAGAGTATCAAAGAGAATGTGGCTACATGGTAAAAGATTGTCGTTATTCCTAAATCTTGAACTTAAAAGCCACAAGAATTGAAGGCACGAGCGTTGTCACCTTAAAAAGATCATTGGTGGATCGCAAGGAACGCAATAGCGAAGACGCTATAGCAATTATTTTATTTCCTGTTGATTTTATCCTGGCGCGGGTCAGTTATTACACTGCACCAGAGTCCAGACGGTATAAGACATTGTGCAGGGTGCTCATGACTATCCTGTCCTAACACCCATCATTGGTACTCCTATAAGCCAAGATCATGGCACGCATTTAAAAACAGCGAGCACTAAAGGTTGACAAGTCGTTCGGACCAAAAATTTTACCATTTTTACTATAGTATCTTCATCATTCGTGATGATAAAACTAATTATAGTCCCGCTCTATCGTTTACCAAATTTCTCATCTTATTAAAAAAGTTTTATAGATCACCAACAAATGCCAGAAAGTAACGTAATGAAGTAGTAAAAAATATTTTGTTTTTATTTTATATCGCTAGATGGCGTTATGATGTCGAATTTAAATAATTTATATTGTTTGTTACCAAGATTATAATATAAATGATTATTTATTGAAGATATGTTATGAAATCTCACTGATTTATAACTCAACTACAACATAGAAACCGTTACGCCAGGATGATATGTGAAGTTCTACTACAAAAGTATTTTATTACTTACCATAAAATACAGTATCATACAGTAATGCCTCTACAATTACCCGTATCTAAGGATATACGAGAGATGCTTTACAAGAGAATTCTTTCTTCAAATTTTGATAGCTCCGTTTTAGAAAGTCTGATAAAGGACGACGATTGAAACGAACATTTAATGACAATAATTCGCACTATAATATTTTTACTAGCCTACGCAGGGAACGTGCCTTCTGTCCACGTATATAAGGTTCAGGGAGTCTGGATACCCCCCCTTAGCTTACAATAAACCACGCTACGCCACTGACCTCACCTTTTGGGAATCCGGACCCCCGCCCTCCTTGGATTCATGTCGCTGTGTCATGCTAGGCAAGAACCTACGCTACTATTTTTGTTATATCGTATGCCCTCGTAATTCTTATGAATAATCCTCAGGTATGCAGATTTCCCATGATATATTCTTCTACTAACTACTACTATTCTCTGATAACTAAGATAACTTCCAAAAGCCAAAGGTAAAAATAGATATTATGATCTCTAGAGTTTTGAGCTGTGAATCTTCGTCTCGCTAGACCGTTTCATTCTCAGCCTTTCGCGCATTCCAACTAATATAATTCTAAGGTTATTTATTTTTCTAGTGGGAATGTATACCTATTCTGTGGGGTTTTCCCTTGTTTAAGATTATGTATGGACCTAATATTTCAATATAATTTAGAGACAGTATAGGCTTTAATCTTATTTGGAATTTGAGATTTCTATGTTCCATTCTTGATATAAAACATTATGTAAATTGTCGATAAATTAAGTATCGGTATTACTATTTATTTTGCTCCCAAGATTTATTCAAATGTATTCGTGACGTGAACATATTGGAAGCTTGTTCTCACTCGAATGTTCGTCTTAAAGTATCATCTCGTTTATCATGAAAAGAACATTAGATTTACTGATTCGGTGGTAATTTTAGGTAGATAGTTAACCGCTAATTTAGTACTGACTAGTTCTTCTTAAATTAATAGTTCTTGGATAACAGAAAATAGCTACCATTCGTATGATTTGTCTCTATTGAATGTTGTTCAGATGAAATGACATAAAGAGGACCAGGAGAGGAGGGTATAGGAGATTGATTTAGACAATAAATTACCCCTATCAGTTATAATAAATCTAATAACGAATACCAATTTCTAATTTTCAAGACTTGCTCGCGGCCCCGCTGAGTGAGTTTTTCCAGGATTAAACTCCCGTTTTTTCTTTTCTCATGCTAAAAAGTATACTATTTTACTCGCTGATAATGTAGCTTTATATTAGTGAAAGAATTATTAAAATCGGTCAAAAACTGAAACTCAAAAACTGCAAAATACAAAAATATAAATCTCTCCTCTTTATTATACCAGTTCAGACTAGTATAGATTTCTTAATGTAGTTTTTATATTAGATATTCGTTTGAGAAGAAATTATACTACATAAGTACATGTATGTATTATTGATGCGCTGTTGATAGTCATAGCCCTTGAATAATCCAACTAATGAAGGAATTTCGGAAAGCCATTCCATTTCGACGCACATAGTTTGAGACGTTCTTTGGATAGATGGAGCGCCGATCTCCAAATGGCATAGATAATAAGAATTGGAAAGTAGGCTTATGTAGTAACGGTTTTAATTATTACTGTCAGACTGCAGTTGTATTAGTATGATTAATCAGTGTTTGTGATAGATATGTATTATTCGTGGTATTTGGTCTGGCCTATTAAAAAAAAATAACAAATTAATATACTTATTTCATCATCATCATCATCATTATCATCACCATCAGCCACATGAAGTTCATAGCTGAACATATGCCTCCTCTAAGGAAATCCAGATCTGACGAAAGCGTCCTGCATCCAGCCTGTCCCTGCCTCCTTTATAAAGTCGTCCGTCCAACTTACTAAATAATGTATCTAGTTCAGGATAATACATATAGCAAAATAATGCAAGTATTACATAGCAAATATTGTGTATAAGTTATAACGAATGTATGGACAGGACTACTAACTTAGTCAACATTTGTCTAAACTCTAAGTTAGTGTAATTATTGCTAATGTTATTAACAAATTAAAGTAATTAAGGAACGATTACGACGTTAATTCACAAGAATACTTAATTAAGTGCTGATCGTAGTTTTAATTGTTGCATAATTATTATCAACACATTGAGTAAAACCCAACGCAAATTAATCCATAAATCTTAATTAATTATACCTAGTGTTTTAACAACGCGCAAAGCCAGTGAAGCGCGACAACAAGGTCACGTTGGTATAGGCGCGGAGAATTGACAACGTCGCGTGACGCTAAAGCGAGACGGGTATACGGTTAACGTGCGATGTAGAGCGAGACGACAGCATTCCTATTGTGCATTCAGAAGAGAACGGATGTGGAGTGTGCAACTCGTGACCGGCGAGAAAGCGGCGCTCGAGACAAGCTGAATTTGTAAAGAGTGGAATAAATTAAAAAGGAATAAGTTGGTACGCGCGTTCTTTAGAGTTTGTACGCTTTTAAAACATCGATCGTGGGACGTGTTTTAATGATTCGTGTTCGTGGGATTGTTATGAATTTAATCACATGGTTTTAATGTCATTTTATGAACTTGGCTTTCACTCTCTACTAAATAAAGTGGAGCAAAGGGATGGTCTGCTGCTATGGAAGAACTAATTATTATTTTTTTTATTAGACAGTATCACCATTTAGGTACAAGTTTAGTTTACTCCATAAATAAAACTTTTTACCGGCGATCTGATCTATACTAACTGAAAATGTAACGCAAGATGTACTGTGTCGGTTTGTTCGCCACATGTTTTATTCAAACACAAGTATAATAATGTGTAATGCAGCAGGTATCAACTAAATAATTGAATACAATTTGTAAGTAGTATTTTTGTAACAGTGTAAAATAGAGTAATAAATATAAAATCTCATACCAGGCGCGCATGAAACGGCGCCACTCGCGTTCAATGTAGGCCTAAATGAACGATTTAGGTGCGCAGTTACTACGGCGCGGCGTATCGATACGTCGTAATATATTCCCTTCCTTAGTCACGATGTTTTTTTTTCAATATTGCCCTTGGTTTTACGAAAAGGAAAAATGTTTCGATAAAACCTAATTTTATAATAGGTATATTCGTGATCTGTGTTTTTATTTTAGATTTATTTTTAGTTTCAAATGTAGAGCACAGAACTCCATAGTATATATTATTATGCATTTTTAACCTACTTCCTAAAAAGGAGGAGGGTCTCAATTCGTGTGTTTGTATTTGTATGTATCTACACTGATTTCTCTGAAAATTTCCTTGATTGTCTAAGGATTTGAATTATGATTATGGTAATCGATATGATTATAAATTGTATGAAATCCATAATTAGTCCATCCCGCCGTTCTATCCAATCGATTTGCTTATTTTTTTGAATGAATATGATTGTTGCTTATATTGGTCATCAAGCATTGGAAGTCACCTAACATTGACTTTTATCAAGTTTTACCCAAATGCGATTCCTTCTGTACTTTCGTATGTTTTCTTTCTCTATACCTCTGGTTTACTGTAAGAAATTAGTTTTGGTCTAAGGACAGAATGAAATCTTTCATTTGAGTTTTTGTCTACTTAAACTGGTTGGATTGGAGAAAAACTAGGAGTGAACATTCAACTGGTGTAGAGCAACTTTAGTATTTTTTTTAATCTATTTAAATTTGTTCTGACTCAAAACATTCCCCGTTGTGGTAAAAACAAGTTCAGGCACTAGCTTATTAGAAGTCATTGTATCGATAAAATTATTTAAATATTCAACACATACATACATATACACTCACGCCTGTTATCCCCGAAGGGATAGGCAGAGGCACAACTAGTGCACCCACTTTTCGCCGTTATTCCGTCCCATGATGTGATAGGGGGCGAGCCTATCGCCATATCAGGCACAAATTCCAGACTCCGAGCTGATACTGATTTGAAAAATCTCAATATCACTTTGCCCGACCCGGGGATCGAACCCGAGACCTCAGCTTTGCAGTCGTACTGTAATACAACTACGCCACCGAGGCAGTCAAATAAATATTCAACATAATTCAAAATATCAGATATTTCCACAGTACCGAAAAATAAAATAAATTAATTATAGCAACAACAAATAATAATTTAAAACTTAACAATAAGTAAGAATAAGTCTGCCGTCGGATCTGGCTGTTATAAATTATGCAGTCGATGAAACATTTCAACATTCTTAATTCAAAACATTGAATTCGACGCTTTAAAAATGTTTTAGTACATTCCATTTATCGTTCTAGGTTGGCAAAACGTATGCGACGAATCAAAATGTCCGCTTTGATAATAGACACACTCGCACACACAAAGGCGTGAGTGTGCCTTTTGTCCCCGAAGGGGTAGGCAGAGGTTCAACTAGTAGACCCAATTTTCGCCGTTATTCCGTCCCATGATTTGATAGGGGGCGAGCCTATCGCCATATCGGGCACAAATTCCAGACTCCAAGCTGATACTGAATAGAAAAACCCAATATCACTTTGCCCGACCCGGGGATCGAACCTGAGACCTCAGCATTGCAGTCGTACCAAAATACAACTACGCCACCGAGGCAGCCTTTGGTAATAATAATATCATAATAGCATTACATATTAGTACCTTCTCTGTAAATGCCATTAGATTTATTATCAAGTTAATAAGATAATAATAACAGCTCAAATAGTAGCCCGCTGTTAACATTTAGTTCACATATTATCTCAACATTAACGTTTATTTTATTTTTATTGCCGGTATAGACAGACGAGCTAGCAGCCCGCCTATTTTTTTTTTTATAGCATTGACGAGATGAGCATGCCGTTCGCCTGATGGTAAGCGATACGACCACCCATAAACAGTAGAAATACCATCCAGAACCTTGATTTACAAAGTACTGTGTGGCATTCCACTGCGCTCGTCATCCTGAGACATAAGATGTTAAGTCTCATTATGTCCTGTAGTTACACTGGCTACAATGCCCTTCAAACCGAAACACAACAGTGCATGCACACTGCTGCTTGGTGGTAAAAAGCCTGATGGTAAGCGGCCACTGCTGCTCATGGACTCCGCAATGCCAGGGACACAGAGAAGCCGCTGCCTACCTTAGGCACAATACTCTTTTTAAGCCTCATTTGAAGAAGGACAGGTCATAGCGCTCAGGGAACACCGACACAGGTGATTCATTCCAGAGCTTACACGTACGTGGTAAAAAAGAACGCTGGAACCGTACCGTTCGGGAACGGTACGACTCTAGATGAAAGGAATGAACTCTACTGTGGTAACGAGTGGTAAAGGTGACTATGGAACCATCTTAAACAATTCCTCGGAGCACTCCCCGTGGAACAAACGATAAAACACACAGAGAGTTGCAAAGTCTCTCCGCAGTCCTAACGGCTCCAGTTTGGATTCGAACAGCTCGGCGATGTAATAAGTCAAGTGGGTCAAGCTCGGATTTTGGGGCACTTGCACAGAGATGAGAGCAATACTCCACGTGGGGCCAGATTTGCGCTTTGTAGAGCGTTAACCTATAACCCGGCGTGAAGTACCGCTTGACTCTGTTCAGGATGCCCAACTTTTAACAAAAATAATTTGTTTAATATTAATAAAAACGCACATAACTAGGAGTTACCCTTAGTTCAGCCCACGTGGAAAGCCTTTCTCGAAATTAAAGTCGCATGTACTCTGTATATTAATGGAGGACACAGCCTACCTGTGGTGTTAAATTTCATCGATATCCGTTCAGCATTTCCTTCTTAGAAGCATATAAACATCAAAATATCTTTACATACTTTAGTAACTATTACCTAATAATATTGGGTAGTATTGGTCCATCCATTAAAATACCGCCTTGGGATTCACAATAGTTTGAGGCGCTACACGCGATTCCCCGAGCGAGGTCTATTTTATTTTATATACCTACTTATGATTTTTTTTTATATTGCTTCGAATGACGAGCGAGCATGCCGTTTGCTTCATGGTAAGCGAGAGATACGACCAGCCATAAACAGTAGCAACATCATCTAGCACCTTGAGTTACAAAATACCTACTGTGTGGTATTCCACTGCGCTCGTTATCCTCAGACATTAGATATTAAGTCTCATTATGTCCCGTAGTTACACTATCTACAATGTCCTTCAAACCGAACACAACAGTGGATGCGCACTGCTGCTTGCCGGTAGAAATAGGCATTGCGGTGGCACCCACCCACACGGACTTACATACTTTCATGTGCAGGGTACATTTTTTAAGTGTGCGTGGATGTTGAAATCCGAAACTATGAATAAAAAAATTGCTGAAAGGAGTCTCGGAACAGCGACATTGGATTTTATAAAAGTCAATATTCCTAACCAAGAATCGAATTCGTTGAGTTTGACAAAAAAATAAACATACTGTAAAATTACACCATTCGATAGTGTCGCTAAAAATTATAGATATGATTAGCATTTACATCTACTTTATATAAATTAAACAATTGATGAATTGTAGAGTTCCACATTCAAAACAACAAAATATATTATATCCTACTAATATTTTAAAGGCGAAAATTTGTACGAATGTATGTATGGATGTATGTTTGTTACTCTTTCACGCAAAAACTACAGAACGGATGTCGATGAAATTTGGCATACGGGTAGCTCATGTCCTGGATTAACATATGGGGTACTTTTTATCCTAGGAAAATATAAAGCGTTTTAAAAAACATTTAAAAGCGGGTGGAGCCGCGACCAAAAGCTAGTATAAAATAAAAATTAATACTGACTTATATTAACATAAAATTAAATTCTAATATTAAATTCTAGCTCCTCCCTATTCTTCTATTTGATTAACTTTGTTGGGGGTTAAGACTAATAATAATTAGTGCTACCAGAGATTCGCCGAGCTTCACCACAGGGTGTTATAAAATGCGTGCCACTGCCGATCTTGGCTTACAGGAGTTGCACTGGCGGGTGTGAGGGCGGAATAGTCTCTAATATTGATATTGATTACTTAAGTATTAAAAATGATGATACAAAAATAATAAACCATAAAAATATTTAACTGCGGTAGTTATCATCCCAAAATATAACAAAACCTTATCACTAACGGCTCAGAGAAGATTCAAATCATAACGTTTAATAACCGTGCACCCTCTGTCAACCCCTGCAATCGCGGAGGGAGAGGATTGAGTGACGTCATATTAAAATCATGTGTGTTTTGTCCAAATCCACCCCCTTTTCCCTTGCCACCCCTTCATGGCTTTGAGGCATTTTATAAAACCACTTAGCGTAAAAGGCATTTTGGATTTGATTGATCATTATTTACAGTTGCTTTAGTAATATCGCACTTATGCACGATAGCCATAAGTATTTTGTTTAACACTAAAAATTACTTTAAATGTAAACACAAAAAAAGTTATAAATAAATTAATTT
The DNA here is from genome assembly GCA_949316025.1 of Lapara coniferarum. NCBI lineage: Eukaryota > Metazoa > Arthropoda > Insecta > Lepidoptera > Sphingidae > Lapara > Lapara coniferarum. The sequence continues at coordinate 38,074,392 of OX438919.1, read as the reverse complement.
AATGCGATTGTAGATTTTTATTTTTTATCCATGTAGACGCAATATTTTAATATTAATATTTGTCGACCAATATAACAACAATTATACAATTTACTACTTAAATCATTAGACAGAGTAGTCAATTGTAGAGCTAGGGTATATATAAAAAAAAACTAATGAGTCAATGAACTTTTATGATGTCGTTAACATTACCGTCGGCACTCAGTAATTACAACTGTAGTTATTTTTTTACTACAAATCCGACGCACTACAAATCTATTTTCCTTGTGTAAAATCCTACTAATATTATAAAGGCGAAAGTTTGTAAGAATGTATGGATGTATGGATGTCTGGATGTTTGTTCCTCTTTCACGCAAAAACTACTGAATGGATTTCGATGAAATTTAGCACACGGGTAGATCATATCCTGAATTAACACATAGGCTACTTTTATCCCGGAAAAACTTTTTAATGCGGGCGGAGCCGTGGGCAATAGCTAGTATATTATATTTGCACCAAAACAATATTTACAGTTGTATGTACTGAGTGCCGACGGTAATGTTAACCACATAATAAATGTTTATTGACTCTGCCGTATTTGATGAATAAAGTTTTAAATTGTCTCACTCGTCAGCTACAGAAAAAATATTTTCTTATGTAATTGGTATTCGCCATCATTTTGTATCTCAGTACATTTCAGTAATACGATAATTGGGTTCGCTACATGATTTTAAATAAATATATTCGGTTAATAAAGGTTATTTTATTTTATTTTTCTTTATAAAACAAAAATTCTAATGACCTATAAAGACAAACACGAATGAAGTTAACATAAAAAAACTCGTAATAGAATTACAACACATCGTAGTTTGTATAATTGGAATATGATAAAATTTAAACCATTTCTATTTTATCTACATTGCACAGTGATGGAGTCAGGGCGTAACAGGGGTGCAAATAGAAGGGATAACAAAATAGGGAGAAGTCTTGTAAAACTAGAAACTTTACGTTTCTATTTATGTAACCGTGTAATTTATATCTTTCGAGTTATAAGCAAAGAAAATATAGATTCTGTGCAGTTCCATATTGACAATGTCTTATTTAATGAAGTTATTAATCTCAATGTTTATCACTGTTTAAAATTCGGTGTTATTTATGTAAATTGCGGTTTATGTAAATTTAAGTAGATCTACACTACGCATTATGTTAACGACAATAAAAATATATCTCCAAATATTCTTATAAAGACAATGCTTTTTTATTCATACTTAATTACCTATAGGTGAACAAAATCGGTACTTTATTATACTTATCGTATTTTAATTATGTAAATAAGTACACAGAATAAAACATTATATTATCAGACAAATGCCATAGAATTTTCGAAATAATTTGATTAATTGGTCATTCAACTTTTTTTTAACCCCAACAAAACTGTTCAAAACGAAACACTCAAATCTATAACTCGCATTATTGTGTTTGTATGTACGTTACATAAATGTTCTACAATTACTACCGTTAATCAAATTTCCTCCGATCGATGTGTATTGCGGTTGATGTACGTCATATTATGTTCTATAATGCAGTTTCAATTAGATTTACACCATCCCACACGATATCGTATTGCTAAAATGACTTCAAAAACCACAATATGCAATTAGTTACTTTTCACAACTAATTTGTGTAATTAAATATTTATTGCCTAAATAATAATATAATAAGAAATATGACAATCTCAATGACGGCCAGTATTTTAAGTTTGGAATATATTCTGTATTATCATAATATACGGGCTCTTTTATAAATAAAATGTTATCCACTTTGATTTAATTTAAGTCAATTTAAAAATTGTCTTGCAATAACTAATTACGATTTATATTACTGCATAATTTTGTCTCAATTAATAAAGAATATTTGTACAGTTTTAAAATAGTATTTGACGACCCTGATGTATTTATTAAAGAAAATAAAAATATTATAGACAGAGTAGGTCTACTCTGAGCTAATGACTAATTTGAAACTTTTATAGTTTCAAAAAAGTCAACTTAGTACCGAAGAAAAATAATACAACAGACATATCACATCCTACCAACCAAACAACTAAATAAAAAAATCTGGATAATGTTTTGCACGGAGATGAACACAATATTGCAAATATCGTATTCTAACCGCATATTGTAAATAGCAGTATAGCGATTGGCACGGGCATGGGGCAGATAATCCGCGGGTCGATACTGTGCGGACATGGGGCCCGGCGCCGCCACCCGACACCCACCGCGGGCCCCCGCCCCGCCACTGACGCCGGGCCTAGTGGAACGGAATCTTTTAATTTAAATTTGCTTATTGCTTACTTTATAACAGCCAGTGTTAAATTACTGAGCATTATGAGACTTGACATCTTACGTTAGTTTACGTGACGAGCGGACACGTTTACTGGTGGTAGGTCTCTCATATGTAAGAGTCCGTCTGAGTTTGTACTACCGTATTGTCTATTTCTACCGCCAAGCAGCAGTGTGCATGCACTGTTGTGTTTCGGTTTGAAGGAAATTATAGCCAGTGTAACTACTGGACATAATGAGAGTTAACATCTTATGTCTCAGAATGACGAGTGCAGTGGAATGCCGCACAGTACTTTGTAAGTATGTCAAGGTACTGGATGGTGTTGCTATTATTTATAGGTGGTCGTATCGCTTACCATCAAGCGAACGACACGCTCGTCTCGTCATTCAAAGCTTTAAAAAAAACGTACTAGGTACCTACTTTGCAATTCAAAGCTCTGGTATTGGGACTGCTTATAGGCGGTCGTATCGCTCACCATCAAGCGTGCGGCTTGCTCGTCTCGTCATTCAGGTACATTAATAAAATTACAAGTGGTAGCGATTGGTATGACGTGCCCACATATATGGTTCAAGAGTCGATAGTTGTCATAAACACCCACCCTAAATCTTAGAACATTTTAACCTAACGTTATAATTCTCCATTTAAAATCTTCTTACATATTACCATGGTGCTAACAAGCTATAGTAGTTAGCATGCGACAGATTAGGTCTAAATGATTTATGATCTGAACTATGGGCATATGCGAGCCCTATCACTCACAAGTTTTTGAATTTTATAATGTAGATCCAATGAAGCATGTACTTTTTTAAATAAGTAAATGAAACTTCCACTTTCGCTTAGTTATCTTGTGTGCATGAATTTTATAATGTAGGTAGATCGGTATGACTACAGTGCTGAGGTCTCTGGTTCGATCCCCGGTTCGGGCAGTGATATTGAGTTTTTCTACTCAGCATCAGCCTGGAGTCCGAAGCCCCTATCACAACATGGGGCGGAATATACATGGCAAAAAATGGGTGCCCTAGTTGCATCTCTACCAACCCCTTCGGGGAATAAAAAGTTTGATTATTGTTTTCTAAAACGCACCAGTCACTCTCCTAATAAGTGCCCTATACAATATAAATTAGGTGACTGCCTCCGTGGCGTAGTTGTATTGCGTACGCATTACGAGTACGATTTGCGCGCTGAGGTCCTCGGTTCGATTCCCGGGTCGAGCCAAAAATATTGTGACTGGGTTTTTCCATCTTAAAAATTTACTCAGTCGCAGATCGGAGTCAGGAAGATGGCGGTGTGATACCCCCGTGCCTCGGAAAGCACGTAAAGCCGTTGGTCCTGCGCCTGATCTCTCTCCGGTCATGTCGGATTGCCGTCTCACCGGACTATGAGAGTGAAGGAATAGCGAGTGCACCTGTGTATTGCGTAAACACTTGTGCACTATAATATCTCCTGCGTATCTGGCTGATCTCCGTTGAGATTGGCCGCCGTGGCTGAAACTGGCTAGGAGAATAATAATTATTATTATTAAATTAGGTAGTAACAGCACCACCTTGTAGGCAGTGGACGGCCGACGCTGCGCTTACCGATACGTCAGTGAAGACACTCGAGAACTTTTTTGTCCCATCTGCCGTCAGTTCTTCTATGTGCTCTTCCCATTGCCACTTCAGCTTGCTAATTCGCTGGGCTATGTCAGTGACTTTCCTTCTTCTACGGCTCTCCTCATTTTTGATCCGGACGGTTGGAGAAAGGTCGCAGGAACACGGTGGATGCAAGCTGCTTTTGACAAGTCCATCAGGAAATCTTTAGGGGAGGCCTATGTCCAGCAGCATGCCTATGTCATATGGCTGATAATGATGATGATGCTGAGTAACCGCACCCAAATATTATAAATTTAGGATTTTAAAGAAATGCGATTACCCCAATCTGTTATCATCCCGATTCCCGAGACATTACAATGTCCACCAAACTGGAATATAGTTAGCAGAATGCTACTCGGTGGTAGATGTAGATAAAGCGGACCTTCAGATTCAAGCAGGTCGCTTAGTTTAATGATATCAATATACCACACCTTTCCCTGTTTTACGCAAAGATAGGCAGGCACCGATACCTAAATTAGTTATTACTAAATGCTAAACACATCTACTGAATTTAATTTTTTATGACAAATAAAATAAACACTTTACACACACTTAATAAAGACTCCCACTCACTATTTTTAATGATCTTAGTTGATTAATATCAAAGATTTAAAAGTGAGCTACACAAATCTTAGAGGCCCCTCGCGTTGGATCGTAAATTCGTGGGCGGGGGCCCCGGTCGCCCACGCCTTACGCCGCCTCAGTTTATTTGTGAAATAAATTAAGAAATGATTTCATTGTCACTTCTAATTTGATCTTAACAGCAGGCAATGAGCCGAATGTGAAGATAATGTCTGTGGGTTTGAGTCCCACTCCGGGACATATAATTTTTTAATTATAGATACGTTAATATTTATTTCAGCCCGGGTGTTATGTGACCAAAAGTCTGTGTTATAAATGGTACTAACGCCATTAGATATTTTACTATACTTACGCCATTACTTACGCTATTTTATATACTGGTGGTAGGACTTTCATATGTAGGTAAGAGTCCGTCTGGGTGGGAACCACCGCAATGTCTATTTCTATCGCCAAGCAGCAGTGTGAATGCACTGTTGTGTTTTGGTTTGATGGACATTGTAGCCAGTGTAACTGCAGGACATAATGAGACTTAACATCTCATGTCTCACGCAGTGGAATGCCACACAGTACCTACTTTGTAACTCAAGGTGCTGGATGGTGTTGCTACTGTTTATGGGTTGACATATCAGGACTGATAGTTTCCAAGCTGTTCTTCGCAAGCAAACTAAATCTCTCGTAAGTCGAATACGAGCCAGTCACAACAGCATTCTAAGAACAGTGGTGGATACTGTCATGTCACCTATCCTAAGACATTTTGTGTGGAGAATGATAAATTAGACAGAATATAACTGGAACTGTTGATACTAACATTAGTTTTTAAGTAAATTTTCTTTTCTTTTACTAACACTACGGATCTTTGATATCTGGAATAAAGTATTATTATTATTATTATATCGCTTACCATCAGGCGAAATGCAAGTCGCCTCGTCATTCGATGCAATAAAAAAAAAGATAATATCTGACTTATAAATCACCACCTCCCTGAGACTCGCCGAGCTTCACCGCTCGGTGTCATAAAATGCGTGCCACTGCTGATCCTGGCTTACAGGAGTTGCAGTGGTGGGTTTACACCCACGAGACTATCCCGCCCGTGAGGGCCGGATAGTCTCGTGGGTCTCGTAAAGTCTCGTAAATCACTACCTCGGTAGCGTAATTGTATGGGACCATTTTAGTGTTCGAACCTAAGCCGATTTTTTTAATTTTTAACTCCCCCCCCCCGCTTGTCAGCAAAAGTAAGTAAAGTTCTTACCCCTCCTCCTATGCTTATGTAAGCATGGGTAGGTATAATATTTACTAAAACTGTTCGAATTTCTTTATAGCTATTTACATATAAAATATAAAATACTAGTGGTCCCGACAGACGTTGTCCTGTCCTAAAAAGGAAATAAAATCCTAGAACCTGAGTACAGCGCCACCTACCGGATCCAATTGGTAATGTAAACCATTCTCGAATCCACCTGAAGACACACATAAAGTTTCATTAAAATCGGTCCAGTCGTTTAGAAGGAGTTCAGTGACACATACGCACAGAAAAATCACTACATAGTATAAAACAAAGTCGCTTCCCGCTGTCTGTCCCTATGTCCCTATATCCTCATGTCCCTATGTATGCTTAAATCTTTAAAACTACGCAACGGATTTTGATGCGGTTTTTTTAATAGATAGAGTGATTCGAGAGGAAGGTTTATATGTATAATACATGCATAATATAGTAGAGAAACATTGATAATTTAAAAGGTTTCTAATTTGATGTCGTAGATAAACATAATTTTTTTGCGCTTACATTGCAGACGCTGGCTAAACTCTACGAGATAGATCAAAATAATGTACTACACTTTTGTACACCTTATAAAGTTCTTCAAAATAGTCCGCGATGGTATATGTCTATTTCTTAGGGATAACCCACAATAACCATTTTTATCCTTTACTTTTGACGAGAAATAATGGCTTATTTACGAAGCGATTTTAAGCAATACAGCATTAATCCTTATCCAATTAAGTACCATAAATGCATTGTGCATTTAATATAGATCAATATGGCCCTTTACAACATGTAATTTAAATAAACATTTTCGAAGATATTACAGATTTAAAATGCAGGGACATAGCGGTCGCGGCGGTACCGGCCGGGGGGTCGGCGGCGCGTGTCTATAAATGAGAAAGTATGGAGATAGTTTGAGATCCTGAGGAGGACATAGGCTACTTTTATCCCGGAAGAACATAACCCGGGAATTTTATACCGGTTTTCATTTCTCGCGAATGGGGCCGTCACGGCCTAACCACTGAACCGATTTCGATGAAATGTGGTAGGGAGATAGTTTAACCCGTCAAGCCCCGCTTATATATAGATTTGTGCGGAAACCCTATATACTAGAACGCCCGCATCCGTCGCGGGGCTTGACGAGTCAAGATCCTGGGACGGACCTAGGCTATATCTTATTTCGGGAAAAAATAAACCGAGACTTTTATTCCGGAAAATCTTTTTATGGGAGTAGAAACGCAAGAAAATAAGTATGACGATAGTTTGAGATCCAGAGGTGGACATAGGCTACTTTATCCCGGAAGAACATAAACCGGTAATTTTATCTCGGTTTTTTTTTCTCGCGAGTGGAGCCGGCACTGTCACGCCACTGAACTGATTGCGATGAAATTTGGAAGGGACATAGCTTAAAACCCTGGGAAGGACCTAGACTAATTCTTTTCTCGGAAAATATTCACCAATGGATGGAGTGATTCAAGAGGAATGCTTATGTGTATATTAATATATAAATAAATATTTTGTATGACAAAAAACTAATTTCAGTATGTAATATGCTTTGCTACCTGGGCGAAGCCAGGGCGGGCCGCTAGTTAAATATAACATTCAACACTTATTAAACGTACACCACGATATTAAAAACAAAAGAAACTCCTAAACAAATTGATCAAAAAGTTTCAATAACCAAATAAAAATAAAAACAAAAGATTCCATATTCAAAAATTCCAAGAATCCGAATTCAAAAGCCAAGAGAGCGGGCGGCGCAGTGCGGGGCGTGCGCGCAGACGCAGCGCCCCTCCCGAGGGCGGTGCGCCTCTCGCCCCGCCCCGGACCGCCCTCCGGCCCTTCGGAACTACGCACTTACCTTACCATACCTTTACTTCTTGAGTACTAGTCTTGTTTGTATTGTTTCATAAAATTGCGATAACGATTGCTGGTCTTGATAGTTGTTGACATTTTTGTATACGTAGGATAATTAGATCCAGAATTATTAAACTTTGTACTTCACAACGATATCAAGCTTGAATTGTGTACTCTGAGTTGTTTTATTAATTCAAGTGTGATATATAACTTTCTCGACAGTTTTAGAGAAATGGACATAACCTCTATAAGCTCATTGTTTTCATTAACTTTCTATTACGCTATTAAAATATCCTGCTTATTGTGCATAGATCACAGAGGCGGGACAAGGCGTGTGCGCCCTGGGCCACCGCCCATGGCTAAGGCTTCGAGGGGAGTTTTGTACAACTTTTTTGTTACTTTTAAATCATGATGATTCCCTACGATGCCACGATGCATGCCATGATGGCTAAAATTAGATTCTACTCGTTTTAATGCAACTATAAGCGTAAGCCGTAGAGTGCCAACAAGTCTTGACTTTTGGGCTACTGTCGGTAACTGATCGCGAACGGCTTAAAAACTTTATTGGAATAAACAATGAAAATTAATTTCTAAATGAAGGGAATAAATATATGCTCTAACCACATCACGCAATGTGTTTGTATTACGATGAGTACTCTGAAGAATTGTTTAAGCATGTGTTCCTTTCTACAACATGGTCTTGTTCAAGTGGAGCGTGAAGAAGCAATTGAGCACGCCGGCATAATTGTACCGACCGATCGACAAGTTTTTGGGCTTCTCTGCATGTTACTATCAGGTGCAGTGGAGGACATTCATGACGACAATAAAAAAATCCTATTAGATTTTATCTTGGTTTTTATACATCGATTTTTTGCTACTTATGACTTATGACATATTCCCTATACTATGTTACGACAAATAAAAAGTGACTTAAAAACCTTGTGGTGATTTGAGGAGTTCAATGGAAATTATTTTTCGATATGACGATGCCTGTAGATTTTATATGGAAAGTACGTCCGGTACTTCCTTAATCACTATTCCGGTCCCTTGAGGTAGGCAGTGCATTCGTTATTCTGATATTTCGATGACTTCTTTATCGGTATATGCGTTAAATACGAGTATCGCATACTTAGATTTTTTTAAATAAGAGTTAGCTTGCGCTTTGTCGGCTTGGAAAACATTATATTCAGTGTAATTACTTGGCGTTATGAAAATATTTTTCCCCTTTGTTTTATTATGTACTAGCTTTTGCGCGCGGCTCCGCCCGCGTTAAAAAGTTTTTCTGGGATAAAAGTCCCGCTTTATGTTTTCCCGGGATAAAAAGTAGCCTATGTGTTAATCCAGAACATGATCTACCCGTGTACCAAATTTCACCGAAATCCGTTCAGTAGTTTTTGCGTGAAAGAGGAACAAACATCCATACATCCAAACATCCATATATTCTTACAAACTTTCGCCTTTATAATATTAAGTAGGAAGTAGGATTGTGTGTGATGAGTTGCTGAGGAGTGTTTGTGGATGAGGGATGAAGTAAACCAGCAAAGGGTAGAGCCTCGTTATTTCGGTAAGAGACTTGTTACTGATATCTCAGGGTCCAGAGCGTGACGGCAGCGCAGGGGCGGTTGCTGACGATAACTTAGACACTTCCGTCACAGGAAACGTGCAATTGCCCCAAATACGCTAAAGAAGGCCACCGCGTTGTTTTATTTGGTATATCGTGCGACGCGTATAGTGTTAGGGACTCGGCCCGGTGGCCTCCTGATGTTTTCCATCTCTCTAGGTAGCTCAACGCCGGGTCGTAAGGCACGGTGAACCCAACATAACCACGCGGTCTTCCCCAACGAAGGCCGGGCGGTAGTAATAAGGCATTTTCTCATCGAAACAAAAAAAGGATGCCGAGCGTTTTGTAATGCCTTGAAGTGCTGTGCAACCTTAAATAATACGAGGCTCTTGGATCTTTGCTAGACCTTTTTTTATTTGTGTTCCTTGTCAGGGCAGGCGCGAGGCCATGTGGGAGCAAAAAAGAGGGTCCCCGATTTCAATAATTTCGTTTACGAGTCTCCGGACTGTTGCCCGGTTCGACCCTCGGCCGCCACTGAGTATCGCATACGATGATAAAACTTTCAAGACGAGCTAGTCGGACACTTCCTCAAGCGTCTCGTAATTGTATATCTAGGTTAATTGTGCTTATAGGTATAAATGATTTTCCAACATAAACATATTGGTGCTTACTGTCTTTGTCAATGAGGCAGATCACATCCGTAGCACAAACCATGCAGCTGCAGTTGGTTTAAAAGAAAGTTATTGATTCGACAGCTTTTGGTACGCAGTGTGGGAGGAGCTGGTCGTGAGAATGCAATTGTAGGTATCTTTTTTTTTCGCGGAGAAAGTGCAGTCTTTACCACTACCGCCCAGCCTGGCGACTAGACGGTTATGTTGGGTTCACCGTGCCTAACGACCCGTTGTTGAGCTGCCCGGAAAGACATCGGGCGAACGCCAGGCCGAGTCCCTACTACTGTATTTATCACTATCCAACTAAAACTCCGCGGTGACCTTCCTCGGCGCATTAAGGACGGCTGCGGATTCCTCCAGCAAAGAGTGCCTAGTTGTCCTCCGCAACCGCCTCTGCGCAGTGGCGCTGAGTACGGCCCATCTCAGATCATGGGGGCTCAGAGAGCCCGCTCATTAATTAACGCCCTTGGTGTCAACGGCAGCGTGATCCACCGACGCTGCCGCCCATCCCGGGGACCGCCCAGTGAACATGAGGAATGTACAGAGTGATTACGCCGGACAGTCTCTACCGCCCACCCGCGATCCCCAATAGTCCCTATTAGTTGCCTCTTACGACAGGCAAGGGATACCGTGGTGGAATTCTTCAAACGCCCCCAGTCCACAGGGCGGGAGACACCGGTCAGTCGTCCACCCGGCGCCTCCTACGTCTTCTCTGGCTGCGGGAAGGATCGGTGCGTTCCCGATCCCTCTCGGCGCTCTCCTTCTGTGAGAGGACCACCTCACAGAAGTGGGCCACCGCACGCCAGGACCTCCAGCTGTCAACCATGGATGACACCACGGCTGGCAGCGAGTGGTCTCCTCTGACGACTGACATGAGAGCGTTGCGCTCTTCATCCCAGGCTGGGCAAAACTCCAACGTGTGTTGGCCGTATCTTGCTGGCAGTTGTCACAATGGTGACACACGGCCGATTCTTCGATTCTGACGATCCGCCACAAGTACTCACCGAAGCAACCATATCCGGTGAGCACCTGCGTTAGACGAAACGGCGCTGGGCCGTGGCGCCTATCCAGCCATTCAGCAAAAACAGGACGCACTGCCGAGACGACCCTGAGCCCCGCTGTTGGGGCCTCCAGCCTAAGACGCCACGCAATTGTAGGTATCTACTAGCAGCCCTGTATTATATATTGTGTGGAGGCCACGTGCTGGCAAGCGTAGCGATGACCGTCCCTCTGCAAGGGCGAAAGACGACATGATAAAGGTCGCAGAAACAAGCTGGATGTAAACCGCTTTTGACAGGTCTGGCTTGAAATCTTAAGGGGAGGCCTATGTTCAGCAGTGGACGTCATGTGGCTGATGATGATGATGATTATACACTGTCCCATTGCTGGGCATAGTCCTCCTCTCCTATTGAGTGCATTTAGGCATCAATCCCCAGGTGGACAGGTGATGAGACATCAAATCATGTTTGAACGATCCGCAAATATGCTTTTAGGATCTGAATATTAATGGTATTTCCATTCAAAAACTTACATTTATTTTTATATACCTATCTATATATAAAAATCATGTATGGTGCCAATGTACTCCGATTTTAGTGATTTTTTTTTAGGTAATCTTCAGCTTAGCACAATGGGAATTTTGGTAGCCATCGGACAACAAAAAGTCGTCTGGCTATAGATATAATTGGGGCTAACTGTGCGAAGGAGTGGGTCCCTACTTTATAACACTAGAAAATACATACCGTAGTCACGTAATTCTCAGTACAGAAAATCCTGTTTACAATTATCTTCCTAGGGCCAAGTGATATTGGATTTACACTCGGTATCAGCCTGAAGTCGGGAATTTGTGCTCGATACGGGGATAGGCTCGCCTGTTACATCATAGGACGGTACACATGACGAAAAGTGGATGTCCTATTGGCACCTCTGCCTACCCCTTCGGTGACAGCTTGAAAAGCAAGCCGTTGTGCCACACCCTGTCGAATGATTTTTCGATATCGAAGAAAATAGCACCGGTAAGCATGCCGGTTCGATATTTATGGTAGTCGTGCTCCGTGATGCGGAGCACCTGACTGACACAACTGTGTCTGGCGCGGAAACCAAATTGTTCCGGAGGGATCAAATTTTGGTTGTGGGCGACTATTTTTAGGCCGATCCGCTCGTATATTTTGCCCAAATTGCTGAGCAGGCTGAATGGCATATAAAAACAGTGTCCGTATGCGGGTTTCCCCGGTTTGGGGATACCTATCACAACTGCCTCTTTCCAGACCTGTGGGAACAACTCCAAACTTGCAAATCTGCAAGCTGAGGTCCTGGGTTCGAATACCGGGCCGGGCCGGGTTTTTCCATCTTAAAAATTACTCACTCGCAGCTCGTAGTCAGGAAGTTGGCGGTGTGATACCCCCGTGCCTCGGAAAGCACGTAAAGCCGTTGGTCCTGCGCTCGATTTCTCTCCGGTCATAACGGATTGCCGTCTCACCCGACTATGAGAGTGAAAGGAATAGCGAGTGCACCTGTGTATTGCGCACACACTTGTGCACTGTAATATCTCCTGCGAACGGCATGCTCGTCTCGTCATTTAACTGCAAAAAAATCACTTATCTATCAAAGCAATTGTCATTCTAGTTTCTATAGCTAGGTCTATCTAAAAGTCCTGCTCCTCATACCCACGGATGAAAACGTGTGTGTTCAACGTATGGGACGGCACCTAAAAGGGGCGTGGTTCCTAAATGGTTTTTTTTTATTATAGGTCGGAAATGAGCGGTAAACTCACCTTATGGTAAATGTCCCCTCTTAAATGCAAATAATAGAAGAAGAATACCAGAAGAATGATGCGATGCTGGCCTTAATGGAAAGGATTAAGGGCATTAGGGCTTTAAATATCTTCAAACGAAAGGCAAAGCTGTCACTTTATCCTGGTTTTTATTTCGTGCGCGTGGAGCTGTCCCGGCCAAGCCACTGAACCAATTTCGATGAAACGTCCTCCATGACCTCGGCTACGTCTTATCCCTGGAAAAAATAAACCGGGACTTCTATTCCGGAAAATCTTTATCTGCAAATGGAACCGCAATAAAATAAGTATGGAAATAGTTTGAGATCCAGGAAAGGACAGGCTATTTTTTATCTTTTTATTTTTAAGGATATGTCATTAGTCATTACATATTATTATAAAACGAAGTCCTCTATCGCATCTCATTATCTGAACACGATAAACTCAAAAACTTTCAAGAGGAAGGTTTGTGTATAATCTGTACTTAATATTATAAAGCTGAAGAGTTTGTTTGTTTGAACGCGCTGATCTCAGGAACTACTGGTTCGAATTAAAAAAATCTTTTTGTGTTGAATAGACCATTTATCGAGGAAGGCTTTAGGCTATATAGCATCACGATGCAACTATTAGGAGCGAAGAAATAATGGAAAATGTTAAAAAAACGTAATGTGAAAAAAATGTAATGGAAAATATGAAAGAATTATTGCTCTTGAAATGATCTAAAAAAATGTCGGCAACAGTATATGTCTATCTTTTAAGATTAACTCACTAGAACCGTTTTTATGGTAATCAAATTTGATCGAAATTAATGCATTATTTGTTAAGAGTTGTATCAACGTCATAATATTAATCTTTATCCAAATAAATATGTTGGATAGAGTGATTCAACTGGAAGGTTTTTATGTACTTTTAGCCCGGAAAATCTTATTAACGCGGGCGAAGACGTGGGCAAAAGTTAGTTCATAAATATTTTGTACGACAGAAAAATAAATTTCGGCATATAATATTATGCTTTGCTACGTGAGTGAAGCCAGGGTGGGCAGCTAGTCAGTAAGTAAAGTTGGTTATAAATGGTGTAGCAATTCGCATTTCAAATAATATTGTAATGTGAATCATGGGCGTACAGAGGATAGCGCGCTTACTCTTTCTCTCGCACGCATCGTTTTTCCTTATGAAGTCACAAGATAGGATTGCGCATCTTTTTGATTTTTTGATATTTAACTTTTCCATTAGATTTTAAAGGCTTATTGATATCCTGGTGATTTTTATCCGATTATGATCGTAGTTTCTGTGCTGGATTTTAAAATACATATGTTTTATTACTGCATTGAATGACGAGACGAGCATGCCGTTCGCCTGGTGGTAAGCGATACAACCGCCCATAAACAGTAGCAGCACCATCCAGCACGTTGAGTTACAAAGTACTGAGTGGCATTCCACTGCGTTCGTCATCCCGAGACATTTGATATTAAGTCTCATTATGTCCAGTAGTTCAACTGGCTACAATATCCTTCAAACCGAAACACAACAATGCATGCACACTGCTGTTTGGCGGTAGAAATAGACATTGCGGTGGTACCCACCCAGACGGACTCTTACATATGAGAGACCTACCACCAGTACGTAAATGGATAAACTTAATAAAATATGTAATTATAATAGCCTATTACGCCTACGTGGCTCTCCCAATTTAGAAAATAGAACTACATTATACAATCCCAACAATCTCTCATTCCGAGTCGGCCTTATGCGGGTAGAGACTAGAGTGTCACTCTTCTGCGGTATTTTTATTTTCAAGTATTATTCCAGATTCGTCCCCCATTCTGAAATAGCGCTTTGGATCACTACGGTTATGCTTCTTAGAACTCGTAGGATATGATTCCTCCTTTTAGACCTGGACCGGCACCATCAGAATCCACCAAAACCCAGTGTAGGAGAAAATTCGTCTTCGCCCATACTTTATTTGTTCCATAATGAATATTCTAGACGTATCTGAAATTGCCTTCTTTACAGAAAATAATTTAAAAAATATTAGTGTAACCATAAAATAAAGCGTTATGTTATTCACCCAAAAAAAATCTGGAATGCAACCAAAAGATCTCCACTGACTAAAATATGTGGTCATAAAACACTTTTACTGACTAAACCTACCTTACCCGTACCTACATGGAAACGATTAATACCTTACTATTCCCTGCGAGCCCGTAACAATGGGGGAGGGGGGGGGGTGTCGTGAGGGGCGCTGCCCGACGTGGGCGTGACTCCCGCTCCATTAGCTATAAGTAGTTGTTCCTCAGCTTGTGTCTACCGTCTTCCGTTTATGCGATCCTGGTACCATGACGTCATTTTTACCTGCGGATCCGGCCGTTTCTGACTTGGGATGCGTCAATAAAAATTGTTATGTATGTACTGAATTCAAATTAACGGATATTTTTAAGAGTTGTTTGTTAAAGGTATGCAAATACAAATATGAGGGTGGCTTTTAAGTTGAAAACTTAATTTACACGAACTAATCATAACTATTTTTGTCATGATGAAATCATCAAAAACATGTTTCTAGCGATAAGAAGATATCTTACATCAAGACATAAACAGGATAAATGGAGGTTACGAAAAATTATTACAAGTATAATCTTCTTTCTGCCAATTGACGTTAGAGTTCCAAATCTATTGGAGATTGATATTTAGAAAGAACATCTATTATTTCTCTTAAAATACTTATTGCGAAAAATCGTAGCGTACGCAGCTTGATACTACAAACATGTATTGCATGTTGGCCGCTACTCAAAATTGAATTGTTTCTTGACACGCCCTTAATTGAGCAAAACGTAATAATAATTATATTAGCTTTTTATTTCTGACGTATGTCATTTCAATAGCGTACCACAAAATACGGTCACCACACCGCGTATTAGGTTTCGTATAAGCAGTTCGTGTAATAAATCCAGCATTCAATTACAACTTCTTTTTATATAAACCTATGATAGGTATATTATCAAGCAGTATAGGACGAAGTGACCTTTTCACGAACTTTACTTCAGCTGGGACTTTTACATAAACGGCGTAGGCACGCCCAACTTCTGCATTAGAGCAAACGTTCCCTGTTACTTCATTTCTGCAATCAAAAATAACTCATTATCAACACCAAGAACAAAATATCCACATGGATCTTAAGAAGGACATCGATGATTCTCGTACGGCACGTGACGTGTACATGAATTTATTAACGAGTCAAGGTGAGAGATCGATGGGGCCGCGCATGCGCGCCGCCGCCGCTCCCACGTGGCCCTCAACAGATGGCGGGACCGGCCACTGCGCATGCCCCGTATTATTGAACGAACAACTACAAGCACACAGACAAACTCTGACATAAATCATATGTTTGTCGGTTTTCAACCATACGGTTTCGTATTACCTCCGCGACGCGTAATGACGCAAGTGTCGAGATCAGACGACTGTACACTTTATGTTTTGTCCAGTAACGTTCAAGTCACCTTATTTGTAAAAGCAGTACGGGTAATGATTTGCAGCTATCGGCGACGGACGTCAATTACCATAGTCTTTATCTGGTCACCTTTTATGGGTTAACATGTTCGTGATTGAAGTCTCATTAGATGGTGCGATCAATTAGTGATAGATCCAAATGGATTGTGACTTGCTTGTCGGCTTTAAATACGAACAATGTTGAGAACATACACACACACTCACGCGTTTTATCCCCGAAGGGGTAGGTAGAGGCGCAACCAGTGCACTCACTTTTCGCAATAGAAAAAAATTTACTGTCTATTGTCACAGATGACTTAGAGCACAGTTTTCAATTGATACGTATTTTTCTAGAGCACTTGATATGATAATCTGTGGAATAATTAGGTCGGCTATTTTATTAGAATTCAGCTTCAGTGTTTTTTTACATGAATACTACTAATATAAAAAAGGAATCCGTATTTTTTACAATTAAATAGTGAATGAAAATGAAAATGTGAAATCCTCCTAGCCAGTTTCGGCCACGGCGGCCAATCTCAACGGAGATCAGCCAGGTACGCAGGAGATATTATAGTGCACAAGTGTGTGCGCAATACACAGGTGCACTCGCTATTCCTTCACTCTCATAGTCCGGTGAGACGGCAATCCGACATGACCGGAGAGAGGTCAGGCGCAGGACCAACGGCTTTACGTGCTTTCCGAGGCACGGGGGTATCACACCGCCAACTTCCTGACTCCGAGCTGCGACTGAGTAAATTTTAAGATGGAAAAACCCAGTCACAATTTTTTTGGCTCGACCCGGGATTCGAACCCAGGACCTCAGCGCGCAAATCGTACTCGTAATGCGTACGCAATACCACCACGCCACCGAGGCAGTCAATCAAATAGTACAAAATTCATAAAGTCGGAGTCAAATATGTCGTACCTTTAGGATGAAAACGACACAATTCAAAAAGACAGAAAATTGGGTTATCGTCATAAAACTACTTAAAACGAAGTACTCAATACAACAATAGTTCAAACACAGCCATATTCAAGCAGGAAAAGGACAAAGCTGTTATATCAGTCCCTTTTTTATAATATTTTTTTTTAAATAAGGGACTAGTTTTTAGCCATTTAAAAATGACAACTCAATTTTCTATTTTTTTAATTGTGTCGTTTTCGTTCTAAAGGTGCGATGTATATAACTATATCATCTACAATCGTTCAAGGCAAGATGTGCCCCAATCCCTAAAGAAAACTGTACAGGGAAAAACTTTTGTTATGAATAAATTATCCAATAAGAAAAACTTTGGGCAGGGGGAAAATAATATAAAAGAAGTAAAAACTAAGTTTGCGTTTTCAGTGAGTGCTTTAAAAAAGAATCAGCCCTTTATCATGGAAAAGTTAAGTTTTATTAACTTTTATTAGTATGAGGAATAATGTTTAAAGGAAAAACAATTAATACTATAGCTGTAAAATATACCTTCAATCCAATCAAGTATATTTTTTATTAAATCTTTATAAACAAAGATTTGGTTTGTTTTTTCTTTACCTTTTTTGTTCCTATTAGCGCCACTTTGATCTCAAAGATCATAAATTTCAATATCTGGCTAAAATAACGAAAACGACCCTTATTTCCAGAATGTTAATTAAATTGACTGCCTCGGTGGCGTAGTTGTATTACAGTACGACTGCAACGCTGAGGTCTCGGATTCGATCCCCGGGTCGGGCAAAGTGATATTGAGTTTTTTCTATTCAGTATCAGCTCGGAGTCTGGAATTTGTGCCCGATATGGCGATAGGCTCGCCCCCTATCACATCATGGGACGGAATAACGGCGAAAAGTGGGTGCACTAGTTGCGCCTCTGCCTACCCCTTCGGGGATAACAGGTTTAACTTGTGTTTGTGAGTGTGTTATTTAAATTACATTTTCACGCTTGTTACCGATTTTACAAGAATGTGGCAAATAATAAAATTATAGCCAATCTTCAAACTCAAAAGTTTCTCTATAAGTCTGGAGTAACGAGGTCTCGAAACTTTAGTTTTATATCTGTTATTTGAACATAAACTTTGTTGGCAACTCTACGGCATAGACAGCGGAACTATACGCTCTTTATGGAAGTAGAGGCCGTCTGCAAAGTTCTACAGTTGAATGTATTTACAACATATTTGCATGTAGTTTGAGTTAGTTACGGATATTTATGTACAAATATGAGAGAAAGTTACTTTAACTGAGTGGCTAACATAATAACGTAAAACATAAAGTAAAGCAAAGTAACAATATAATATCAGAAATAACGGTTAATTATTATTATATCATTACTTAGCATTCAATTTAAATATCGATATCGTTGGAATCGATACTAGCTCTGTCATGTAAATAAATGTCACAATCCAATCGCAATAAAAATCGAGAAATTAAATGCCGTGTCGATAGTCAATCGAAAACGGTGACAAGTACCAGAGCGACAGAACGCACGAGGATGTTTACTACTCGCTCGGCG
Organism: Lapara coniferarum; assembly: GCA_949316025.1. NCBI lineage: Eukaryota > Metazoa > Arthropoda > Insecta > Lepidoptera > Sphingidae > Lapara > Lapara coniferarum. The sequence goes on along the minus strand of OX438919.1, from coordinate 38,055,772 downwards.
GAAGCCGGGAAATGTCTCTCGATGTTTGTTCTACCGCAACGCGTGGCTACGAGCCACGACTATGCATCAGTAATCATGACGACGGTACTAGGAGTAGATACAATAATGATTATAACTGGCTAACATAAAAAAACAGATTCCTTTTTTAAATTTATTTTTTTATTCTCGGTTCTTTTTTCATTAAAACGTTGGATTTAGTTATTAGTTATTATATTGGCAAGATATTCAGTTAATCAATACAGCCCATCTCTACCTACTGGTGGGTCTATCCACAGGCCTCTTCTCTGTCACACCACTCTTTCCGGTTTTGGGCATACCTCATCCAAGTCCTCGCGCTGTCATTTGACCATCGGGCTGGTGGTTTGCCCCTCTCTCTGTGACCGTTCCTCGGGTAGGATCGGTGACTGCCTTGATCCACCTATCGTCATCCTGTCTAGCGAAGTGTTCTGCCCATCTCCAATTCAGCTTAGCGATGCGTGTGCCTACGTCTCCAACTTTAGTGCGTTCTATGTTCATGGGTGGTGATTACTTAGCACCAGGTGACCGGTGTGCTAAATTGCCTTATATATCATAAAAAAATCGAATTTCTACGTTTGGCACACGACCTGAAGAGTAAATACCTAGCAAGATATTAACAGTACAAAAATAATTCACACAATTTTATATCCGCTACTAGTTTGCTAGTGTTGATTTATATTTTTCATTCTGTACAATTTCCCCTATTGGATTCTTCGTTTCATTACATAAGCCAGACAAGATGTATAGTGATACCTTGTATCACACACACATACACACTCATGCCTTTTATCCCCGAAGGGATAGGCAGAGGCGCAACTAGTGCGCCCACTTTTTCCGTAGTATCGTCATTTTGAAATGTAAGAGTACACAAACTCTTACATTTCACAAGAAACTACGAGTAAAAAGACAATAATATATTTTATTCATACAAGCCAATTCTATCATTGTCTGTGGTTTGCATTAAAACTTTTTGCCAACAAATACCTACCTACAAACCTTTATGTAGTCATAAGAAAAGGTTAGTCATTTGTTATGAATAGGTGTTCTTGGAATCCCGCAAAATTGTACAGAGAGGGGATCCATGCCGTTTGAGTGGGTGTACGGGTATCATGAATGGGAGGCGTTAATTTATTGCCGTGGCATTTACGTTTATTCGTATAAATATTTTTTATTGGAAGTAACTTTTGATACATTGTAGGCATTTTGATGAGTTATAAAAGGTTATGTTGCATTAATAGGTTGTTAAGACAATATATGAAAATTATAGTGTTACATGATTCATCATGATAATACGGCGATTCTTCAAAGTATCAAGAATTCCATTTTAAGCATTCTATTATAGATTACGGAGCACCTGATATTTCTTTTTGGTTATTAATAGCGGTATTAAAGTCATCTGCAAAATAACTTCTGCTGTAGATGTTGGTTTTTCGTAGAACATAAATTATAATTGTCTGGTATTTTTAGCATAAAACTTATAATAAGGTAGTACTTATTTTATAATAATTAATTAGAGCCGTTTTTCCACCAATTAAAAACGCCTGAATTTAGAAGTTACCTGTGTATTGTTTATGAATAATTATGGTTCGATTTAACGGTAAAGGAAAACATCGTGAGGAAACATACATACATGAAAACTCTCCATAACAATTTCGAGGATATGCGAGCTGGTGGGCTGGTGTTATCTATACTAATATTATAAAGCTGAAGAGTTTGTTTGTTTGTTTGTTTCAACGCGCTAATCTCAGGAACTACTGGTTCGAATTGAAAAATTCTTTTTGTGTTGAATAGACCATTTATCGAGGAAGGCTTTATTATAAAGCTGAAGAGTTTGTTTGTTTGTTTGAACGCGCTAATCTCAAGAACTACTGGTTCGAATTGAAAAATTCTTTTTGTGTTGAATAGACCATTTATCGAGGAAGGCTTTAGGCTATATAACATCATGATGCAACTATTAGGAGCGAAGAAGTAATGGAAAATGTGAAAAAAACGGGGAAAATTATTCATCCTTGAGGGCTTCCTTTGCGTGCGCTGCGAAAACGGTTCAAGATACCAAAAATATATGTATGAAAGAACTATTGCTCTTGAAATGATCTAAAAAAAATGTCCGCGACAGTATATGTCTATCTTTTAAGATTAACTCACTAGAACCGTTTTTATGGTAATCAAATTTGGTCGAAATTAATGCATTATTTGTTAAGAGTTGTATCAACGTCATAATATTAATCTTTATCCAAATAAATGTGTTGGATAGAGTAATTCAACGGGAAGGTTTGTATGTATTTTTAGCCCGGAAAAACTTATTAACGCGGGCGAAGCCGTGGGCAAAAGCTATCTATACTAATATTATAAAGCTGAAGAGTTTGTTTGTTTGAACGCGCTAATCTCAGGAACTACTGAACCGATTTTGAAAATTCTTTCACTAGTAGGAAGCTACATAACTCCTGAGTACTATAGGCTGCTTTTTATCCCGGGAAAATATTTTTGTCCCGGAAAAACTTTTTCACGCGGGCGGAGCCGCGAGCACTACTAGTGTTCTAATAAAAGCTTTCTCCGATATTTCAGTTATGGTAAATTTTCGTAAAATTTATAAGATTTGGATTAGGACACTGTGCTTTTGAGATAATTATGAATGCTAACTAATCTATCTACCGTCAAAATCGAGAAATCCATTATCTCGTTTGTTTGGACCAAACAAAGTCCATCTGGAACTGCGGATATCTAGCGACCTAGTATAATTAAACCTGTGAATATAGTACAGTAAATTAATACTATATAATTAACTAGCTCGCGGCTCCACTCGCGTGATTAAGTTTTTCCGTAATAAAAGTCTCGCTTTATATTTTCGCGGGATGAAAAGTATGGGCCTATGTTACTCGCTGAGAATGTAGCTTTATATTGGTGCAATAATTCTTAAAATCGGTCCAGTAGTTTCGGAGCCTATTCAATGGAAACAAACAAGCAATCAAATCTTTCCTTTATAATATTAGTAGACTGCCTCGGTGGCGTAGTTGTATTACAGTACGACTGCAAAGCTGAGGTCTCGGGTTCGATCCCCGGGTCGGGCAAAGTGGTATTGAGTTTTTCTATTCAGTATCAGCTCGGAGTCTGGAATTTGTGCCCGATATGGCGATAGGCTCGCCCCCTATGACATCATGGGACGGAATAATGGCCAAAAGTGGGTGCACTAGTTGCGCCTCTGCCTACCCCTTCGGGGATAACAGGCGTGAGTGTATATGTATATGTAATATTAGTACAGACATATTACCGTTGCTATCAGATTCTAGTAAAGTATTTGTATCAAAACCCTTGATATCTTGAAAACAAACAGTAGCATGGCGAACACCGGTAAATTTTTAATCGCAAAATCTGAATCACAATGTAATCTGAATCAAGTAAAGTTCCCTGTAAGCCAAACTAATCCCGATTGTCAACGTTATCAAAAGTTTAGCAGCCGAAGCAAACAACACTCGAAAACTTCTAACATCTGCCGTTTTCTCAGGAACGTGCCATGTTCCCCTAATCGTCTCCACGGCACAAAGGGATCACGCTGCGTTTAGACAAGGATGGAATGATATAATAAAGGCTACGCGGGAAAGAGATGGAGACGTGACCGGAACATTACACCAGCCGGTCGCGGTCGACGGGCCCCGGACAAAATGAATGGTTTTGAGGAGATTAAAATGCGCCGTAACATCGGAATGAATGAAAATAATAAAAAAACGTAATTGCGTAACATGACGCCGTTGATGGTTCAATGTATAATGATCCGGTAAGTATTCTTTTGAAATGGAGATTTGTGTATGACTGGAGTGATAAAATTTAGGAATGTAAAGGGACTATTGGTTGTAAAGGGACTATTAACTAAAACTTAACACCATTAATCCTTACGTATTAAAATACAAAGTCCTCCGCCACGTTTGTCGCAAGCAAAAGCTAGTATGGTCTATTGGAATCATGCAGAGCTATTATTTCCTTGATAATGTTAATGTAGCGCATTCAATAGCAATATAAGCAAATACACGAAAAGTGACATGCATACATCCATAGCATAACCAATGTTCTGTGGTATTAGGAATTTTACTGATTCCAAATTCTTTAGTTTAATTTACATCTTCATATAACTGGTGTGTCATAAGTTGTGATGGTATAACAATCCAACATCAAACGTGGACCAAATATTGGCCAATCGCAAAAGATTTGTCTTCATAAAGGGTACGAACTATAGCCTTTTCTTTAACGTCTAAAGTTGCGCCACAGCCTGTCAAAAATAAGAAACGTTAACCCACCCACGCTCGCAGTCAATATTTGAAGATCACACAAGCGTTAAAGTGCTTACACACTTTCTCAATTTTTTCGACCGATAACGTGTGATCAAACAAAATAAAACGCTCGAGTAGATCACCTTTTTGACGAGCAAAGCGATTGACAGTACGTCAGTCGGTGCCTATCATTTCATCGATTTTATTAATTGACGTGTTCGGTTGACGACATTCTTTTTTCTTTCTGCTTGGCGTTATTCCGGACCGAGTGCCAAGGTCCGCTGGTTTGATGCTTCTATTTTGCGTGATCTTAAGCAACTTCCTCAATGAGACTTCCTTCATATCATAATCAGGCCAGCTTGCAGCGTGGCGCTTCTTGGGCCGTCCGTGGAAACGCATTCCTGGTAGAGTCGGGAACTGAAGCGCCGGACCTTCAAAGAATAAAACACAATGATTAATCTATAATTTGTTTTTTTGGTGGAGAAGAAAAGAACGCAAAATACAGTGATCAATTTTAAAAGTAGAGTTTTGTTATGGATATCATACTTTGTGTAATCAAATCATTTATTTTTTGTTAAACATAGGTAAATACAGTTCTCGACATTTTATGGTGAATAGTGCGCTATGTTTCGCCACTAGAGCGTACAAAAATAGACAATGACCATAATAGAATTTTTAAACTTAATTGAATTTAACATAAGACAAAAATGAAACATAGAAATATGTCGGTTCAGTGTGTCATATGATAAATGTCAGTTGTAAGAATGAAAGAGCTTTCTCTTTCTATTTGTGACTGCGCAACGATTTTTTTAAGTACGTTGCAGAATGCGTTTGCTTAATTTTTACGCCTGCTTCTCATGAATAACTTTTGGGGTATCTCGTCCAAATTAAATAGTGTTAGAAAAAATTATAAAACTTAGTTTCTTTACTTATCCATTATAATAATTAAAGCCCGTGCACAGTAATGAAGTGTTAAGGGTATGTTCTTTTCATATTATTCACTTCACTATTATACTTTATTATAATACCTACATACCCACGTATTATGTCAAAAGCAGTATGTAGGCATAGCACGACTTACGTATATTCTACTTGTAGTCACATAACTTTGTATTTATTTTGTGTGTATCGGTCCACCACCCAGAGCTTCGCGCTTTAAAGGAACTTTTTTGTATAATATTTTATATTGTTTTGACAGATCGTGTTGGTGAGCGGGTTTCTTGCGCCGCTTCTTCTTCACAGCGATAACACGTTGCTTAGCGGTGAAGATTGAAAATAAGTTTGAAAAATGACTGAGTATTTAAATAACGACTTAATTTTTTACATTATCACTCTGTTTACCAGCATAATATATCAAATATATAACCTACGAAATTTCTGAAATCGGGGAATTTTTTTTGCTCCTGCTCAAGCCTTGCGCCAGCTAAGGCCCCTACTGGTAAGGAGCACAAGGAAAGAAGCAAAGATTTGCCACCCAGAGCCTCGCGTTGGTTAAGGCCGCATCTGATTTTGGTGTTGAAAGCTCATATTGGCAATGGTAACATAATAATAATTTGCTCTATTTTAGGAAATATTGGCGGTTTTGCTGTCAACGGTCAGCGATATCTATGCAGGATTTTCCGAATTCCCGAAGCAAAACGTTCATGTATCAATTTGTGGTAAGAAAGACCTATCCCATAGTGTTTTTAATCTTTTCCGCGGGAAATCACGGCACGAAGGCCGGTCCTTTTGGAAGGCTTGCGTGGGGATATGGGTCGACCACATAGAGGCCCCTTTAAGATACATTACTCTAGTTGAGATGTGTACACCTTACAGGTACTCTCTCTGTCTATACTTAGGGAGGAAATACAGTCAAAGACAGCGCCCGAAAGGTGCAAGGACTATTGCAGAGAAGATAAGAACTATACTGGGTCTATGGATAGGATATAGCTGGACTGGTTGCTGCTATTTCATAGGTAGTGTTATTATTAAAATGGCGGATGCTCACGATTTACTATTACTGAATAATTAAAATTAACTAAATATTTCTGTAATTGAAAATATACCTGTGATTACTATTCTATCCTAAGGTCAACTTTAAAAATCATATTTGCAACGTATTTGCTGGAACATAAAGTTTTGTTTTTTTTTAGAGACACATTTACTCCAACAGAAGACCGCCTTCTCTCATAGAGGGAGTACAAAGACTCAGCTGCATTGGTATAGGTAGTGCGATATCAATGCGACATATTGTTATTCCGTTACATCCAGCTAGCGCTTCCATCGCTGAAAAAAAAATGACACATTAAACAATACCTTTTTATAGCGTTTTTTTGACATACTGAAAGTTTAACTCATCAATACTCGCTCGGTTACATTGGCCCGGGACGTCTTCTGTCAACAAGCGAAAATCGACCTTATACGCACCCTCATAAATTTATGTGGGTGCGTATAAGGTCGATTTTCGCTTTATGTGGGTGCGTATAAGGTCGATTTTCGCTTGTTGACAGATGACGTCCCGGGCCAATGTAACCGAGCGAGTATTGATGAGTTAAGGTATAACAGAAGAGAAATATTTAAGTACACAATATGACGTAAATATCATTATCATCATCAGTCCCATGAAGTTCACTGCTGCCGGCCTGCTGAAGGCCTCCGCTAAAGATTTCCAGACGGGCTTGTCAAAAGCGGCGTATACCAGCGTGTTTCTGCGATGTTTAATATGCTAGGTGTTAAATTATAATCAGTAACAGTTTTTTTACTTATGGCTTCTTCATTTAGAGCATCCAAAAATACAAGTATTCTGATAAAACAGAGTTAGACAAAAGCTAGTTGAATGAATCAAGTTTGATCGACTAATGATCGTTGTTACGCATTACATTAAAATTTAAAGTACGAATCTAGAAAATATTCAAGCAATTCGCTCTGTTACGCACCGTTTCTCACTGGTTGATGAGATGGTTTTCGGCTTGAAAGCAACATGAAAAGAATATTATAGTACTTCGAAATATTCTACCGTAAGATGGAATTGAGATTTTTTCATGACGGTATTGTTTGGACCTTAATGGTTTTTACAAATTAGTTGGCCCGATTTTGATCAGAAAATTTACGTGATGATATTATCCAGTGTACATAGATCTAAGAAGACTGACCGCTAGAATTTTGGCGATTATCACAGTACGAATCGTCCGAATTAAATTACATTTCTTCGGACCACATTATAATGGGGTTTGATTAGTATGCCGGTGTAGGGATCACGTAATTTTTTGCTGTGCCATGAAGACTCCTGCATTTTGCTTTGTAGCTATTAAAATTCATACACGGTACATATTTTATAAATAATTCGTTACGGGTTTATGAACGTTTTGCGACTTTCAATGATCGTCCCTATAGAGACCCTAAAAGATTCAATTTTAACGAAATCGAGTACCTTATTGGATCTATCGATACTAACCAGTTTCATAGTGGAAATAGCGCATTTTATGAAACTGACACAGACAGCACAATATTCCCTTGTGGTGTGCCCCAAAGTTAAATAAAATGATTGTCACATTCTCAAGATTCCTTATCAGCTTGTGCGTGGAAACGTTATCTCTTTCGGACCTTAAGTATTATCCGAGGCTTGCGGTTGTAAATTATCGCTTTAAGTGCGCGGCCGCAGCTGGAAATCGCCCGCGCCCGTCGTAAATACGTAAAATGCATGACCAATCAAAATACCAATGTCAAGTCATGCACACAACGCCGCAACACCATGTACTGTGTCGCTACAAGACGCGCGCGTGTGTGCGTGTAGATAGTAGTGCGTTGTTGTGTGAGAGTGTGCGTCCTAAGGAACACACACACGCACACGCGTTGCGATAAAACACTCCGCTGAGGGTAACAGAGGGCTTACAATTTATCAACCCACAGAATAGTGATGAAACTACGATTTTCCTAAGGGTGTGATCGGAATTATGGGCTGTGATAAATAATCCTATTTTTCTTGATCTCTGAGGAAGTGATTGCGATTTCACCCACAAAAGTCTCGATATTAGTTTCAATTTGCCAGTTTTTTTAAGTTTTTACCGCAGATAATAACCAACAATGGCAATAATACTAGGAAAACACTATTGTTTTTAGTTATATGGATTAGGGAGATTTGGAGATTATTGGAGCTTCCGAATATCTTAGACCCCATCTAATCTTTCCTGAAAAGCTAAAAACGCGCGATTGATTTGAGAAATTGTACCAATGTTGCATAATAATAAATTGTGTTGCTGTTAAAACAAGTTCTATAATTTAGCGTAATTTACTAAATAAAGTATACCTAAAATAAAACAGCTCACGTAAAATACTTATTCCGGAATAAAAGTTCCATTGTACACTACTCGGAAATATAAAAGTGCCTATTTTATGTCAAACTTATGCGCCGAAAAAGGCCACCACGGATTTTGGTTGGAATGCTGGTGTAAGTGCATAATACGGTCGTTCTAACATATCTTTAATCCAAATCGGTTCAACGATTTCTGCGTGTACTTCTTACCCACTTTGAAATTTAAATAAATGTGTGAAACCGTAAATTTATAATATAATAATATACCCAAAACATTTAGAGAGGCTATAAAATCGTCAATGATCGAAGATTAATTGAATTTAAATCTTACGTACCAGGAAAGCAGCAACAACACGGCCTTTAATTAGAAATACGTCTTTCAAACACCACGCGGTGCAAAACAATTATCCATCTCAACATTTCCAGTTTCTCATAAATTATGCAATTAAATAAAGCGGCGCGAACTAGCTTCAAAACGAGCAAAGTTCGGAACAGGTGCAATTAGAGTCTGTCTTGCGAGTTTCGTTAAATGTGACACATTTGCACCACGTCGTTATGGGTTCCTGGTAATTAAAATTAATTAATTTTATCATTGATGTAAAAAAATCCCATTAATGCGATAGATTTCCCATGCCTAAAATCTAGATCAAATATTAAATATTACCAATTATAGAAATGTGTTGGCGGTCCCGAAATAAACTCGTTTTACTATATTAGATGCACTAGTAACCGACTTCTCGGGTCAAGCCACCGTGGGATGGGGTTTCACTAGGTAGTTAAGGCTATTAAATAATTATTATAGCAGTTACCGTTCTTTCAACGAAACTCAAACGTATACCTATATGACTTTTTAAAAAGCTTACTATCAACAAGCTAGAAAATATTGAGTATATTTCAACAACTAAATCTATTTTACTTAAGGGTACATCGTACAGGCGTAACCAATATAGTAGGATTTAATAAAGCACTTGTTACTATTTTATAATAAAAAATTCCACAAAGAGCCACAATTTTTCATTAGGTATTTTAATTTTCCAATAGATATAGCCAAATAGCCATAATAGACCAAATAGCCTCCCAAAAGATGACAACTTATTTAAATTCATTTGATTCAACAGAAGCGCCAGGTTTCGTGTTTGGATCCCAGTCCAGCGTTTGTTTTGACTGCTTGTTTTCATTTCATGTTTATTTTAGAAGCCGGGAGATATGACTGGAAACTGGATTTTTAATAACTTTTCTGCTTCGATTGTTAATGTCTATATTATATTCCCCATCACTTTGAACCTTCTCTTCTTTATCTCAATTAAGTAACGTAGATAGGTCCTTATTCGCTTAATTTTCTATTAGGTATGCTGCTAAAATGTTTTAAACCAATAAAAATACATAGATCTTAACTCGGTCGAGTTTAACTTAAATAATCACGATCAAGAATAAATAAGCATCAAAACATCCAAAACTCTAATTAATAACCCCAATTTAAATTTAACCACGAATGCTAGATTGGTATTACACGTAACTTAATCCTACACCTTTCTGAGTTATTACAAATATATCGCAGACACGACCGCCACCGAAATCGAACTGGCTACTTATCGTAAAACCATCTACCCACAAACCCCGGAGGTCGTTTAAAATAAACGTGTGACGTGAAACTCCTACAAATAAATGTCAATTTATTGGTATAATTTAATCACTAATTTAATATCCTATTACAATAATAAAATCCTCTTTGTATGAATGTATGTACTTTTGTCGGGCGTACTAATGGACTTCGGGTCGACGGCCGTACGAAAGAGATGCAGGTATGGTAAAGTAATGGTTAGAAAGGGAGAAAACATAAGAAGTGCCAGCAAATACAGTCGTAAAGTAAAACTCGGTGCATGCTTTTTGTCCAATTCAACTCGTTGTTATTTTTTCCAAGTCAAATCTGCGGTTATGTTTGGAAAAAATGATGTTATAGATATTTAGTTCTAAGCTCTAATAACAACTAAAGTATTCGTAGTTTTTTCTTTATTGTAACTTGCCTGGCAACAGCTATGGACGTGTTTTGACTAGAGAGAAAAATAATATTTTTTCAAATATCGACCTTAGGACAAATTGCTTTACCTATCGCAATTGCTATACCAGGATGCAATGTTACTGACTAAACGATTTGTCACAAAGGGCCACCAGGTTGTAACAATTTCCCAAATATACTTTGTTAATTTATCCTTAAATAAATCTATCTATCTTTCTACTTCATTGCCTTTTTATCTTCATCTCAAATGTCATTTCCAGTCCAATTTTTCAATTAATCGATTTATTCGTCACTTTGTCGGACGTTTAGAAAGCCCCAAAGTTTAACGCCAACCCCGACAAGGCAATTAGCGGTCGGTCCGACCCTACAGCTTTAATAAACAAGCAATAGAAGGCGGAACTCGCCCCGTATTTATACGCTTTGTTTCAAACAGATTTCGATACACGAAAGACTGTTAGAATGTTTTCGTTATTTTAATAAGTTAATATTCATCATCATCATTATGACTATCATCCTCAGCCACAGGAACTATAGACTTAAATGGCAGTGGAGGAAGAACACAGCTCGCAAAAGTACGTATCGCAACATCAAAATTTACTTCTGTAGTCAAATCCTATTAATCCTATTAATATTATAAAGGCGAAAGTTTGTAAGAATGGATGGATGTTTGGATGTTTGGATGTATGGATGTTTGTTCCTCTTTCACGCAAAAACTGCTGAACGGATTTCGATGAAATTTGCCACACGGGTACATCATGTCCTGGATTAACACATAGGCTACTTTTTATCCCGGAAAAACATAAAGCGGGACTTTTATCCCGGAAAAACTTTTTAACGCGGGCGGAGCCGCGGGCAAAAGCTAGTAGATTATAATTCTTGCTAAGAATACTATGGATACTCACATACTTAGAAATATATCAGCTTATTATCAATAGCTAAACATAAGAACAGTTCTACTTACCAAAACTTTAGGCATCAATTTAGATGCATACTATTATAAATGAACAAACATCTTGTGTTTTAGCTAGATGCGTAATTTACGGCTTTATCCTTATGAAACATCTGACCCTCATCAAACCCTTGAACTCGAGGCTCAGTCTGTAAACACCATAACTTTATCTATATGTACAGAAAGGAATACTTAATTTGGCGACAGTAATTTCCATAGTATTACAGAATATTAATGACTGGTCTCAATAACTTGCAATGCAATGCAATCCAATCAGCCCTGTATTATATACTGCCCACTGCTGAGCACGGGCCTCCTCTACTACTAGCTTACTAACATTTAATTGGAGTTTGATATCTAACTCTACAGTAAAAGTTACGCTAGCTGTTAATGCTGTTTCTATATCAATTCTTATCTATCTTAGTTTATAGAAACACAGATAACCATCAAAAGTAAGCATTTTAACTGTTGGTTTTCTGTTAGTAAGTTATTGAGAACTACCGTAACCGATAGAACAAAAGAACTGAGAAAATCATTTAAATTATAATACAAATAATATTATCTATACTAATATTATAAAGCTGAAGAGTTTGTTTGTTTGTTTGTTTGAACGCGCGAATCTCAGGAACTACTGGTTCGAATTGAAAAATTCTTTTTGTGTTGAATAGACCATTTATCGAGGAAGGCTTTAGGCTATATAACATCACGATGCAACTATTAGGAGCGAAGAAATAATGGAAAATGTGAAAAAAAAACGGGGAAAATTATTCATCCTTGAGAGCTTCCATTGCGTGCGCTGCGAAAACGGCTCAAGATACCAAAAATATATGTATGAAAGAATTATTCCTCTTAAAATGATCTAAAAAATTGTCCGCGACAGTATATGTCTATCTTTTAAGATTAACTCACTAGAACCGTTTTTATGGTAATCAAATTTGGTCGAAATTAATGCATTATTTGTTAAGAGTTGTATCAACGTCATAGTCATAGAGTGATTAAACGGGAAGGTTTTTATGTACTTTGAGCCCGGAAAAACTTATTAACGCGGGCGAAGCCGTGGGCAAAAGCTAGTGTTAAATAAGACAAATTCTCTGTTAATAAGTACACATTGTGTAATAGGCGGCAAAAAATTTGACCAGACTAACGTGGTAGATTTTTGTTGTATGTCAAAGTAACTCCATTTATGTATAAAATAACCTCCATTAATATCAATAGTAATACGAAATAAGTACAAAACTGCAGCCGTACCAATTTTCCTATCTATCGTCTATCTATCGCCGAGTTCCGACCAAAGACAGGAAATGGAATAGAGCTTCTATCTCTAATAAAAGTTTTTCTTGTCCGACTGGGAAAAGCGGAAGGAAATTTTTATTTCCTCTCCCGCGCTTTTACTTGATCGATGCCACAGACTACAGACCTCTGATTACTCTGTGATCACGGTATTTTCCTGGTAATATGTTTTTTTTTTTGGTTTCTATTTAATGTTACATTTTTTTCCCCTAAGGCATTAATCCTTTCAGTAGGGGAGGGCGCCCGTTTCCAGTCATAGGGTACTTAATACAGGCCTGGCAGTTATATTACAAATCTATATATATAAAAATCAATTGCTGTTCGTTAGTCTCGCTAAAACTCGAGAACGGCTGAACGGATTTATCTTATCTTGGTCTTGAATTATTCGTGAAGGTCTAGGGAAGGTTTAAAAGGTGGGAAAAATTCAAATAATTGCCGGGAAAATCCTCAAAACAGCATTTTTCTATTTCCCATACAAACGTTTTCTAAATAAAATGGTGTAATTTATTACCGCTGCATAAAGTTCAAATTCGCGTGCGCGTTAGAAGATCTAATATCGCGTTCTGAAACTCAACAAAAGTGAAATTGAATCGCGAACAATTATAAATGTTAAGTTAAATTTCTATATTATACACATTTGCGATAGTTTTTTTATATTGAAATTCAAGCAGGAATCCTACTAATATTATAAAGGCGAAAGTTTGTAAGAATGTATGGATGTTTGGATGTTTGGATGTATGGATGTTTGTCCCTCTTTCACGCAAAAACTACTGAACGGATTTCGATGAAATTTGGCACACGGGTACATCATGTCCTGGATTAACACATAAGCTACTTTTTATCCCGGGAAAACATAAAGCGGGACTTTTATCCCGGAAAAACTTTTTAACGCGGGCGGAGCCGCGGGCAAAAGCTAGTGAATGTATACAAATTTACTGCCGCAATTGTTCGTGATAAAAATGTTAATTGACGCTTGGGGCTACGAATAAACTTTGATACAGCAAGTCACCGCTATTGTGCATTGTAGTAAAGTCTATTATTACAATAAATTATAAAGGAAATTCTTGCGAGTTTGAAATGAAATGAAAGTTTATTTATTGTTTGTGGTATTGCGAACCTTAATAGGAAAAAAAGGAGCCCTTATATGATCACTCTGTGGTCCGTCTGCCTATCTGTCTATCAAGACCCTTTTTCTCACTAACGCGAGGTATCAAGTTCAAATTTATAATATCAAATAACTGGGTGTACGGTCTCTTTCAGCTGTAAAAATTTAAACTTGTAATACAACGCGATCAAAAGATATGAATATTTATGTTGCATATTTTGCGATTTCTCAAGAGAGTCAAACCTATAGGGTACTTACCATTGACCTAGAATTATGAAATTTGACAAGAAGCAAGGTCTTTTAGTACTTGTACAGGAAAAAATCTGAAAACGGTAAATATATACTTCAATAATTATGCCAAATGATTTGTACACACTGGCCTGTAAAACACCCACAATATCAAACATATCGATTATGGAATCTTCCAAAACAATCGAACTTATCTTTAAAGCTGCTTATGCCGTGACATACAAGCTCGTTATTTTTACTATCTATGCTCATACGTGCCTAATTCCACTACCTTAACTTTATAAAATTATCCAAGTCTCGTCGGAACCCGACGCCGCTTAGTATGCGCCGCACGACGTCTACCCTCAGCATCACTGCCAAATATAACACGTTTCATAATCCATTATGCTTTACTTTATTCCGTCGATGTTTATCTTTCGTACGTGTGCGTTGCGACTTAGTTTGTGATGTATGAGGATTTGTGTTGTACCACACGACACCATGTGTAACAGTGTAAGAATAATAATATTATTAACTCTGTGTATGTCCTACTGCTGGGTACAAACTTATATACGAGAGATTTTTGATTTATATTAAAACTAGATTTTGCCCACGGCTCCGACCGCGTTAAAAAGTTTTTTCGGGAAAAACGTCCCGCTTTTTATTTTTCCCGGGATAAAATGTAGCCTATGCCTTAATTCAAGATATGATCTACCCGTGTGCTAAATTTCATCGAAATCCGTGCAGTAGTTTTTGCGTGAAAGAGTAACAAACATGCATACATCCAGACATCCATACATACTTACAAACTTTCACCTTTATTTATATTATTATATTACATTATTTCTTATATTATATATTATATTAGTATTAAAATAGACTAAAGCCATCAAGACACCCTGGTACCACCGTTATAACCGTTTGAATGAAACAGTTCCTCGTATAGAATTTAGCAGAAAGCTAAAATATTAATTGCAACCTTATACACATACAACTTTAGGTTTCGAGATAACAAACAAAAAAAGGTTATAAAAGTCTTTTGAATATAAAAATACTTCAACTCTCTTTCATCGAATTCTTATATATTTCTCTTTTACTTTGAGCCTTCGCCAATATTGCATTCCCGAATCCCGAATCCTTTTTTCCGAACGCATTTAATAAAATTCCTCGTAAATTAACTCGACACGGTGATAAATCCCATGTCCGACGCAGCGAGTCCCGAAATAAATCACGTGGAAAGTAGGTGAATCTGATAGGGGGCTCTTGTGGTGACAGGAGAGACGAGTACATATCGAACGGTATGCTTGGTATTGTATCTATGGAATAGTCATAGATTTTATAAGGTACTAGCTTTTGCCCACGGTTTCGCCCGCGTTAATAAGTTTTTCCGGGCTAAAAGTACATAAAAACCTTCCCGTTGAATCACTGTATCCAACACATTTATTTGGATAAAGATGAATATTATGACGTTGATACAACTCTTAACAAATAATGCATTAATTTCGACCAAATTTGATTACCATAAAAACGGTTCTAGTGAGTTAATCTTAAAAGATAGACATATACTGTCCTGGATATTTTTTAGATCATTTCAAGAGGAATAATTCTTACATACATATATTTTTGGTATCTTGAACCGTTTTCGCAGCGCACGCAATGGAAGCCCTCAAGGATGAATAATTTTCCCCGTTTTTTTTCAAATTTTCCATTATTTCTTCGCTCCTAATAGTTGCATCGTGATGTTATATAGCCTAAAGCCTTCCTCGATAAATGGTCTATTCAACACAAAAAGAATTTTTCAATTCGAATCAGTAGTCCCTGAGATTAGCGCGTTCAAACAAACAAACTCTTCATCTTTATAATATTAGTATAGATTAGTATAGATTTCATAGCGACTTGATATACAAAACACACACACACACACACACACAGGGGCCAGCCTATCGCCATATCGGGCACAAATTCCAGACCCCAGGCTGATACTGAATTTAAAACCCAATATCATTTTTCCCGACCCGGGGATCAAATCCAAGACGTCACCATTGCAGTCATACCGTAATACAACTACGCCACCGACGCTTATTTTTATGTTTTTAAATAAGTCTCCTTAAACTAGAACTGAATATCTAAATCCGATTCGAATTTTCACAATGGATTAAATATATTGAGATTACAATATCTATGACACTCTAAAAATCTATCCTTCCATTGATAATTTTTTACATTGTTTGGACCCTTTTTGAAGATTAGTTTATTTGACGTGCCACATCTGGAGATTGGGAATACTGGTCCGATTGTGAAAATGATTTCAAAATAATATTCAGCTACATCAAACGTATCTCCGATTGGCTTTTGTTCCAAAAACAAAAAAATCACTTCAGTTTAAGTATTCATCGCACTCTTAGTAAAACAATGACCTAATCCAAAATTTTGCCTTTATGAGTTTTAGCAAAATATGGACCCTAAAGGGCAAGCTGCATCGATTAAGAAAATAATGCGTCTTTTCAACATTGGGAATAGGGTCAAATTTTTTTGAATTTATGTTCGTTTCACGCCCAACTTAAAAAAAAATGTCGGATACAGTGAATTTTTGTGAAGATTCCCACAAGTTAACGATTTTGGTTTAGGTCATTGTTTTATAAAGAGTGCGTCATAGTCATGGCCAATCCGCTTGAAAACAATTTCCAAGCCGTCACGCTAAGAATCTACGTTATTTTGTCACTCAAAAGCCACCATTAATAACGTCACGCTGTCACCGCATGTTCAACATTTCCGGCTGGTAACTAACTGTGCCGTCACACCAATTATTACCTAGCAAAGTTCAATCAGTGTCAAACGGGGAGCCACAGTTCTTTTATTGATTCCACCCCTATGTTGTTAACTGTCACAATTAGGGGTCGGCTTGTTGATATTTCGATATGTCAATAAAATATACTTTAGCTATAAAGTGGTTATTAACTGGCTGTGAATAATATTATAAAATACCAATAATTATATACTGACCCACTGCTGGGCCTCTACTACTAATAGGGTTTTAGGCCTTAGTCCACCACGTCGACTTAGTGCGGATTGGCAGATTTCACATACCTTCAAAATTCTCATGGAGAACTTCTTGGGTATGCAAGTTTCCTCGCGATGCTTTGTGGCTGATAATAGTTGCAACCACTTTATTTTTTAATAGCAATATGAGCATTTCGCTTGGTGCCAAGAACCAATACCGATAGTAGTAAAAACATCAGTCATCATCTGTTGTAAATAATAAGTGATGAAGCTTCTTGCTTGTTTTAGTATCACGACTATGAATATATCAGCAACACCAACAAAATATAAACGATGAAGGTTTGATTCAATGCTTATTTAGGCAACATCAGAATGTTTCAACTTTCCTCACACACATCTTTGTATTTGTTAATGTAATAATTATCTATTAAAGAAAAAATATGATCGAATTACACTACCTAATTTGATTGGTATCGTATGTTAGTTGTGCATTAATGAATGTCGATACAACGTATAAATATTAATCAAAATGTTCTGAGGAACTTGAATTATTATAAGGCGGGAAATGATTAGAGAACATCGTGCTGCTGCTCGCGATTTCATAATTATTAAAAGGATGCACTTATAGGATGATTTGTAAGAAGTTTTATTTCCTCGCAAACTTGTTAAATAATACTTCTCTTAATATTTCCAGGTCTTAATTTAAAGCCTTTCAAAGCCCAGAGGCACACCAACAAGACCTAAATTGTATTAACTTGAAATTCGGTGCGTAAAACTAACATGATTATTTTAGTCATAATCCTCTTTCGATGGTCGTAAGGTGAGCTCCTTAATCTTATTATTGGTACGCGTCATCGAATTACCAATCACCTTTCACGTGTCTCCACTCATTGGGGTATGAGGTACATACCTACCTCAATTTATGTTTATGTGGAGTCCGCAACATAGTTGGCATACATTTTCTTCTACATGTTCACCAAATCCGGTTTAGTAATTGTACTTTCATCATCAGATACGTGATGGTAACTGCGGAACATAACCCTACCTTCAAAGATTTCCAGGCCGACTTATTCAAAGCGCTATGCATTTAAAATTCGGTAGAACGACCAATGTGCACTTAGAAGATAGTATTTTGAGTGATATATTTTATTAGATTTAACTTAGCATTGCGAAAACTTTCCATGAAAACGTAGACTGATTTCTTATGTTAAAACATGGATAATTTACATCGTGACATTACATTAGCCGTACCTTGTATAAATAACACATAAGCGTCTTATTATCTCTTATATAGATATCTTAGATTGCTAAGATATCTTATACGCGCTATCGTATTTCAGATAGCAATCAAAGAGTGTCGCGGCGCCAGTTAATTGTAGTAGACTTTATACTGCATCTATTATAAAATATGGTTCTTTAATAAAACGGCTGATAACCCAGGATTTACAGTTGTTGAAAATATAATACTAAACTTTGTATATAAAACTTGAGAGGTGTCAAGGGACACCCGGATGGAACGAAGTTGTTTTCGATTAATTAGTGAAGATATTGTAATAGAATTTTATTTCTTTTAAGTTATAATAAGAATTGTATATTTCATTAATGAAATCCTCCTAGCCAGTTTCGGCCACGGCGGCCAATCTCAACGGAGATCAGCCAGGTACGCAGGAGATATTATAGTGCACAAGTGTGTGCGCAATACACAGGTGCACTCGCTATTCCTTTACTCTCATAGTCCGGTGAGACGGCAATCCGACATGACCGGAGAGAGATCAGGCGCAGGACCAACGGCTTTACGTGCTTTCCGAGGCACGGGGGTATCACACCGCCAACTTCCTGACTCCGAGCTGCGACTGAGTAAATTTTAAGATGGAAAAACCCAGTCACAATGTTTTTTTTTTTTGGCGTTACCTAAAACGTTACCACATCAATGAAAACATTTACTTCTACCTACACAATAGATATGTCATCGAATCACGATCATCACCTAAGCAAGCATTGACATTGAAATTAACATACAACTAACGAAAAAAAAAATACTCTAAAAAGCATTTAAATAAAAAAAGACAATTTAAATCTTAGAGTAAGTATAACTACGTATAGGTACATACTCTAAGATTTAAATTGTCTTTTTTTACTTAAATTTCGAACCAGTTCTTTATTGTTACTGGCTGGTTTCACAGGGCAAGCATAAAAGTGTCGTGACAATTTTTATAAAAGTGTCGTGACAACTTTTCGTAAGAATTTTTTCCGTCTAGCCCCCTTTCACAACGCGCGATAAGGAACTTCGTTCCAATACTAGCTTTTGCCCGCGGCTCCGCCCGCGTTAAAAAGTTTTTCCGGGATAAAAGTCTCGGTTCATATTTTACCGGGATAAAAAGTAGTTTATATGTTAATCTAGGACATGATCTACCTGTGTGCCAAATTTCATCGAAACACGATCTATAGTTTTTGCGTGAAAGAGGAACAAACATCCATACATCTATACATTCTTACAAACTTTCGCGTTTATAATATTAGTAGGAAGGAAGTAGGATAAAAATAATAAAGTGAAAACAGCGACACACACTACAAGTAGTACTATTTATATGAATATCAAAGTAACGGAATACCCACAAAACTCTCGCGATCTCGTAATGATTCCCATTTTGTTTTCAATTGAAAAGAAAGTTGGAAACAAGAAAGTTCGTAGCACAAAACTTCACAAAAGGCGCCACTGACGAAGGACGAGACATAAATACACCGACAACGAACAAACTTCCCTTTCATTCGGTAGTCTATTGTATATTTCGAATATTATATTAAAACACTATACATATAACTGTTGCGGAGTTTTTTGGCCACGCTTTATCTGCGTGACTATGTTAGATAAAATATATTAATTTATTACGATGTTATCTTGTGTAAATCAGTTATTGTAAATATAGCTAGGATGGCAATTTTTGTGTTACATTTTAACCCATATTTGCATATTTTGCGTAATATTATGTAGGTAGATCAACTTCTTACTACATATTTAACAGTTTCAACAAAATTATGATCATAAAATTGCATATTTGTACATAAAATACACTTTTTAACTCTACTGAGTAATAATGAAAGTCCACCGCAACACGTTTCGTGTCATGTTCGCGCCATTGTTCCCGTTGTTCCTTTGACGCGTTCCGTTGACGTCACTACCGAGCGCATCCTTGCATCACAATATTTCCCTTCTTTGCGAGGAGATTTATGTACCTTCGAAAACTTGTATTATACCAATACTTGTTTAATTTAATATGACGCGGTAGACAAATTTGGAGTATCCGCGTCTTTGCTCAGTTTTTTTTGTATTTACCATAATAATGATAATATAGGTATACAAATGAATTTCGAATTAAGGGATAGTATGATAAATCACTGTAAGTGGACGAAAGCCTAGTTGGGAATGGAACAGTCTGCCGAGACAATGTTCGGAGGTTCAAAACCCAAGGCACTGATTTTTCGAAATTATGTGTGTATTGTTTATCAATTATCGTTCGCTTTAACGGTGAAGGAAAACATCGTGAGGAAACCTACATACCTGAGAATTCTCCATAAGAATCCCGGGGGTATGTGAAGTCTACCAACCCGCAGTAGGCCAGCGTGGTAGACTAAGGCCTAAAAGTTAAAACCCTCTCAGTAGTAGATGAGGCCCGTGCTCAGCAGTGGGCAGTATATAATACAGGGCTGGTATCATTATTATTATTATGATAAATCACTTGAAAATCATCAAAATCATTAGATACATACTTATACTTATCTCACTATATAAAAGTAACATAACTATAGGACGCATTTATAAAAACAAGCCGTTTGCTTGATATAATATAGGTTTAACTCAAGGGTTTAACATTCGTCAGACCGAAAGACGAATTTAAAAAAAAAACCTTTTTTAAACATCTCGTGTGCAGTAAGTATTTAAAAATTTCAGACCTACGATTTGATCGTATTGTTTTGTAGTATTTCTACAAACATGTTAATGCCATGTTCGTAATTCTCAGATGCTTTTAGTTCTGCTGCTCAATTTATTACTAGAATCCTCCATTTTGCTATAAATTTAATAATAGGTGATTATAAACGTGTTACCAACTAAGGTTACTATATTTAATAACCTAAATGTGTTAGCATGTAATAATAATGAAGATTAATGTTCAAGTAATCAAGTTTTTAATGGAGTAAAAAATGCGCAAATGATTAAATAAATTCAAAGTGAATAACTGTGTAACAAACGTTTTAATTATCAGTATACATGAGTTTTTATGGTGCCATTTAATAACATTTGATGTCCCTGATACATTATTTACAGATAATGTTGATAAATACTATTAACAATGCTAAAGACTGGGTGCTAATCGGTTGGCAGATCTATAAAAACTTGATGCATTGAACTCGACACTGACAATGAAATTCTACAATTAAAAAACATCAAAAAAAGACAAAAGACCGCAAAGGATTAGCGACTGGTTTTTGATTACTTTCATAAAGGTTCTATTAATATTAGATTATCTGTAAAAGTGATTTTGATACCACTGGCGTCTCCCGATAAATTGCCATGAAGATCCACGTGGCATTTTAAAGGGTGGTAGTAATTACTAATGAGCCACTTATCACAATTATCTAGACTTGAGCCTCATTGACAAATCAAATCAAATCAAACCATTTATTGAGTAATTAGGCCCCTAAGGGCGCTTTTACACGTCATTTTTTACAATACTTTTTTATCAACTAGAAGATTCTACCGGTGCTTCGGAAAAGCCCACTGACCTGAGAAGAAGCACCAAGAAACTCAGCGTAGGTCTTTTGTCATCTTATTTTTTTTTTTAAATAGAATATATTTTACAGTACAAAATTAATTTTAAACGTGGATATTAGATGCGAAATTACCGGAGAGTACCTAAGACGAGCAACCACCTATATGTTTAATTTTAAGTAAACAATAAAGTCAACCACCAATCAGAGCAGACCAGTCCACACAAGCAGCACCCGTTCACGAGTATGACGCATGTGCCAGCCATCGGCCTCCTCAACCATGTTGCAGGGAAGTGGCCAACCCGGCACACGACGCCGCCGCAGGTACAGACTTTAAAGCGAGCAAGAATACTCAGACTGTGGCTAACCAAGACAAAAAAGATACAACAAAGGTGTATATCAAAAGAGTAACGTAATATATTAAAAATATAATCTTAGGACTATCCGGGACGGTCGCTCATATCCATTTGTCACAAATTGATATGAGCCCTCAAAAATGACAAACCCTCGAAGTCCACAATGCGCCTGAGCGTGTACTTGACTATGATAAAATCCTCAAAGTAGAAGACTAGACATAACTAGGCTGCACTTAGAGACGAGACGCTATACTGTATTATATTTGGAATTAATGATTATGATTGCCACGTTGGCTTAGTTTTATTACCATACGACTGCAATGCTGAGGTCTCGGGTTCGATCTCTGGGTCGGGCAAAATGATACCTGGTTGTTCTATTCAGTATCGGCTCGAAGTCTGAAATTTGTGCCCGATGTGACGATAGGCTCGCCCATCTATCACGTCATGGGACGGAATACGCACGGTGAAAAGTGGATGCACTAGTTGCAGCTCTGCCTACCACTTCGGGGATAAAAGGCGTGACTATGTATGTATGTAATTAATTACTATATTAATCCTGAGAAAATATTCATACAGAGCTCCATCTTAAGCTACTATGTTCATAACTATGAGCTATCCAATTACTTCATCAGCGCCATAATCACATAAGCATTTTTCAACAAGTTCGAGCTTCTTTATTATTCATAATATATTCAGTAGTAATGTTAGCAGAAACCAGTTTCAAAGCGCCGTGGACCCTTAATTATATAGTTTGAACATATTATTTGAAGAGATAATTAACTGCCGCCGCAGAATATAATCGTAAGTGAATTTTCGTATGGGATTTTTTAATATACTACTAGTTTTATAAAATTCAATTACATGCGACGATTGGGGTGTGTAACATATTGTTAAAGGTTATTTTTAATGCTTCATTAATGAGCTTGAAAGTTTGTATTTGAAACTTCAATTAAAAAATTGCTAGTCAACGCCTCATTGTTTATTTATCCAAAATATGTTTTCTTATACTGAATTTGAAAGAGTTACAAATTGTCATTAATGACTCAATCATTTTGATAGTTTAGGCTAAATAATATAAGCACTGAGATGACGTTAAATAATAATCAATATCTAACACCTACTCGTTGAGTCCATTCTTATGAGCCCAAACACGTGATGATATCTGCTATAAGTTGCTAAGGAGTTGGGTATCCCGCAGACTACTTGATGCCACAGCATCGGCTCATGTTAAAAATATTGCCGAAGTCACATTACAAATTTAAAATCATTCGGACTTTTTTAGTTGGAAATGAGCTGATAATCTTCAAACGCCTGAACAGATCTTCATACATTTTAGCTAAGCACCATCTCGATCACATCAGCTTTCAAAGACCAACGACCGACGTCGATATTCGATAGTGTGGCTAATAATGATCTAAACTTGGAAAGTAATGACAATGACGTATGGCAAACTAAAAGAGGAGGCCCATTTCTAACAAATCCCTTTTTAATCTTCGTTTGTTACCTAGCTTAGGTAAGTAGTAAAAAAAAGTGATAAAAAATACAGTCAAGTTTTTATAAAATCGGCCCTGAGACTCCTTTCAGCATTTTTCGCTATTCCAGATATCGCCATCCAAGCCCACTAGAAAGATTCATTTTGTATACTCTCCCATTGCTAGGCACGCGCGTCTTCTTCTACTGGGGGTTTAGGCTTTAATCCGCCCCTTTTTTACATGTGGCAGACTCTACATACCTACTTTTCGCCCTAGCGCACCGTAATTAATTACTAATACTGTGTGTGCCTTGAGTTTCGAACCACAACGTTCCCAACTAGACTATCAAGAACTTAAAATGGTCTAGTAATAAACGGAAATAGCTCGATTATATTATGCAAAATATATAATCCTGTTTGACGAAGTGCATAATAATAAGACTGATAAAAAAATAAGAGCAGGGAGATGGTAATTACTCAGTAATGTGATGAACGGGAACCACCTTGCTAGTACAAAAAATATTAAAACGTGTTTCTTTTCTCAAGTCAATTTATTTGTTACAAAATAAAGAGTATGTACTAAACTACTTTATACACGTTTATACGGTTAAATATTGAAATTAAATAACAGTCTATTTTAAATCTAAGCTATGATTACGCCTAAAAGATAAGTCCTACATAATCTACCTTACATATGTATCTCTGTACTAACATTACTCTCTTGTATCACATTTACCAACTTTTCCTTCGTTTATAAGAACTAATTGTCATCTCAACTTAATAGTGCAATGTTTACATTATAATACATCGAAAGACAATAATATTAATCAATGTATACCACACAGTTACATACATTATAAAGATACAATTCAAGATAATTAAGCAATCAATGCTCATAAATCAACCTCTTAAATTAGGCATGTAATGTGTAATCCCCTCGTGTCAATCACCAACATCTTGTATCTCACTCGCACAGCCGCCTCAATCCGTAAGCTCGAGAGAGTCAGAGGAGAGGCGGTGGTGCCGCTATCCACTTATGATGTTCACGTCCTCTTCCTCACCCACTTGGAGGATCGCCTTCTGGATCATTCGCTTCAATTTCTTTCTAGACTCGTTAGAGCGGAGCGTTCGAAGCTCTGACGCTACGAAGTCGCCAAAGATCTGCCAAGGGAAAAAATATTGTAAACGTTGGCAGCTAGGACCTATAATATAGTAGCGACCAAGTCACCAAACTTAAAATATTAATCATTCTTTTTTTTATTGTTAATATGCAATTTTGGCACTTGGACTTCCATATTCTTTGCTATGATATTTATTTTTGTTTCTGGTTTCCATTTATAAATATTTTCAATTAAAGTTTACCCTACGATGGACATGGTACAGGTCTGAAGTTAAATTCGGAAAAAAAAATCAACAATTTATGTTTAAATTGTACAAGCGAATATCTATCTTCCTCAGAGTAAGTATATACCTATAGAGGGCTAATATCGCATCGTGCGCCCACTACCCAGCGTAGGCAGGTGAACTATAGCTACTTATATAGAAATGTTGGCGACTGCTAGGGATGGGCACGCGAGCAGCACCAACGCAACAGTTATCGATAAGTACAGGTCCGGCGGCGCGGAACATATTGTTGTTAAAAAATTGTGGTTCTACAAAATATGGCCTTGTGAGTAATTTTAAGCGTATTGCCTTAATATAGATAAAAGCTATGCTGCGAATTGGTGTAGTGCCATGTGGAATGATTTATAAACACGGTAGGTACCTCAAGAGCAGTTTTTACAAGCATTAAGAACCAATAATATTAATGGATATCCATTATAATTGAACCAATGGATATAAACCGAGCATCGCACCATGGATTTCTTAACTAGTCTCCCCAAGCCTAAAATAGTCACGTCTAGTTTTTGAAATATTTATTACCAATGTTAAAAAAAATGACAAAGAAATATATCTTAATGATTGCCAACTTATACTGTCAAGACCCGCGATAGAAGCTATGCAATAGCTTAAAAATATTATCGTAATCAGTCAATTTTTAGGAACAGTAATTATATCTTTCATTTCATAAACAAAAACGCAATTATTAATTGGCTTAAAAATCACACACAGACAAAAACCGTTACCTAAGCTACATTATATTAAGCATCGCCTTCGATAGTAATAAATACGTATGCTATAATATGAAAATATTACATCGATTCTGGTATCGACGCGTAACATCACTATCGAAAAAGCGGGATGCGGGGCAGTGCGGGGGGTACAAGTGTTCGCCTCCCGAGCGTCTTTCATCCGCGACGCGTGATTTCAATTTTACCTAAAAACATGCTGAAATATGGCTTGCCTGTGAAACGTGATATTAGAATTCTGTTAAGTGTGTTTCCGAGTGTCGTTTTTACAAGATTCCACAGAACATTTAACCATTTTGCAGTATTAATAATCAAATATTCGCATAGATCTCACTCGCGTGTGCTCACACCGTTCCTACTCGAGTGACTACAAGCGCTTGCGGCCGGCGCAGGACGATGTTCCCACCCGTGGCTATTGTTCCCACTTGCATACGCGCTCTCTATAGGTATATACTTACTCTGAGCTATCTTCATTCAGCTAATAAAGCAGTTATGTCAAAACAAGTTTAAAGTGGAAGGTAATATGACGACACAACTGTACGGGGTCGGATTCAGAGAATATCGTCTGATTTTTACCCCATAACGGACAAACATTTGGCTAAGTAAAAAAAAGTCTTTTGTGCCTTCGTAGACTTGGAAAAGGCTTATGATCGTGTACATAGGAATGAACTGTGGGCAACGCTGTCATTAACATATGGGATTGAGGGTCATCTGGTAAGGGCTTTGAAGTCTCTCTATGAGAACTCCAAGGCCTGTATCAGGGTAAATGGAGCGCATTCAGAATGGTTTAACATCTCAAAAGGTGTTAGACAGGGATGTGTTGCGTCTCCATGGCTCTTCAATCTCTATATGGACAGCTGTGTGTCAGCTCTGAAAGAGATAGAATGTGGATTGAGAATGGATGAGTGGCGTGTCAAGTGTCTCCTTTATGCCGATGATCAAGTTTTACTTGCACCGTCGGCGAGGGAGCTGCAAGACATGCTAAATTTAGTGAATGGTGTATTTAAGGACAAGGGGATGAAAATTAATGCGAGCAAGACGAAAGTGATGGTGATAGAAAGAGAGGAAAATGCTACTGAATGTAGCATTAGTATAGATGGTGAGCAAGTGGAACAAGTGAATGAGTTTGTGTACCTGGGAAGTATGATTACAAGAGATGGAAAGTATGACATGGATGTTGAAAGAAGAGTTATAGCAGGAAACAAAGTGAATGGCGCCTTGCGTGCAATAGTGAGTAGCCAGGCGGTGTCTGAAAAGGCAAGAATAGCTATTCACAATGGTGTGCTGGTGCCGACGCTTATGTATGGAAGTGAATGTTGGGTTTGGCAAAAGAAGCATGAAAGTCGAATAAATGCGGTGGAAATGCGTTCCTTACGGAGTATATGTGGAGTCACCATTGCTGATCGCATGATGAATAGTTTGATAAGAGATCGATGTATGTTAAAGGATGATGTGGTGACTAAAATTGAAAGAAGTATGCTGAGGTGATTTGGGCACGTGGAGAGGATGGATGAAAGACGGATCACAAAAGGTATTTATCGAGCGAATGTGGATGGTACGGCTGGAAGGGGACGCCCGAGGAGAACATTTTCTGACCAAATAAATGATCTTCTCAGAAAAGGGCAGGTCAGGAGTACCCGTAACAGACGAAAATGTATGAAAAGAAGTATGAATGTGGAAGAGGCGAAAGAGGTTTGTCAAAATCGTAGCATGTGGCGCTCAATAGTCTCTGTCTACCCCTATGGGATAAGGGCGTGAGCGTGTATGTATGTATATGTATGTTTTACCCCCCATATCATATTATGTTATGTATGTATAGAGTTCGAGATAGGCTTGAGACCTTACCCCTATTGTAAAATAACATACATACGTATTTCATAGAAGGAGAATTTCTGTTAATACATTTAAACATGTAAATGTACACAGTACATTGTGAGTATATTTACGTTAAATCTAATAAAAAATGTTACACCTAATCTATGTGATTAAACTATAGCAAAAGCCATTGATTTCGTTACATGGTAAAACAATTCTGACCCTACTATTCTAAACAAAAACAGCATGAGATAAAATCAACCAAACGCGACTGAAACTCATTCGAATTTGGCTTATATTTCTTGTTTTTTTTTATCCCTACATTGTCTAGAGATAAAACTATACCCCGAGTCCATGCCTGGGCTGCCAAGTATATCGTCGAACTGGACCGAGCTTATTGGACCGTCGCGGTCGATCCGTAACCACTGTTTACGTAGGAGTGCCCCACTCTAACACTAACGGAAAATAGCTGTATACTGCATTTAATTTGAACCAATTGACACATCTTGCTTGTTTTGTACATAAATAAACTTTTTATAAGAAAGGGCAAGAGCACGATCGGTAGTCTAATCTAGAGTGTTTATAAGATTTTCTGACGTTTTTAAAACTTTATAGTAATTCAATAAAAATAAACACACATACATACAGACTCACGCCCTTTATCCCCGAAGGGGTAGACAGAGGCGCAACTAGTGCACCTACTAAACTCCAGCCAGATACTGAGTATAAAAATTCAATATCCGTTTGCACGACCCGGGGATCGAACCCGAGACTTCAGCATTGTAGTCGTACCGTAATACAACTACGCCATCGAGGCAGTCTAAAAAGAAATGCAATGTTCCATTAGCAGTTGGAATTAAACTTTATTTACATTGTCTTAAGAGATGGCCTAAAGCGAATGTCGTCAACTGAACAAACCTCAGAAACGGACTATTAAAAACTAAAATAATAACTTATTTATGATGATGCACGACATAAGTTGCTAGTGAAATATAGACTAAAAAATCTACATTTTTATAAATTCTATTGAAATATAAGTAGCTACTCTTAAATGCATTGAACAATTCATAATCACTGCTCATCAAAAATTCCTAATAATAATCAACTAGATAGTACAAATCAATACAAAACCGATAGCATGTGAGCTACGCGGTCGCTCTCGTCAATTAACAATTCTATTATGAAACGTAATAACACTAACAAAGCTAGCAATTGAATCTTTCAAACTGAATACGAAATACAAAGCCAGCGCTCTATACAATAATTTTGAAACATTCTTCTAGAGAACAAAGAATCATGGATAGTTTTTACTTCTTGTTTTTTTTATTTTGTTTTCGGAAATTACGACTGCTCATACTTGGATTTAGAATATTGAATATCTATCTTTCTCTAGTCAATTTTTCTTACGAGATCCCAGAAAAATTCATCCCTATAAATTGAGCTTGAAATCCTCCTAGCCAGTTTCGGCCACGGCGGCCAATCTCAACGGAGATCAGCCAGGTACGCAGGAGATATTATAGTGCACAAGTGTGTGCGCAATACACAGGTGCACTCGCTATTCCTTCACTCTCATAGTCCGGTGAGACGGCAGTCCGACATGACCGGAGAGAGATCAGGCGCAGGACCAACGGCTTTACGTGCTTTCCGAGGCACGGGGGTATCACACCGCCAACTTCCTGACTCCGAGCTGCGACTGAGTAATTTTTTTAAGATGGAAAAACCCAGTCACAAAGTTATTTGGCCCGACCTGGGATTTGAACCCAGGACCTCAGCGCGCAAATCGTACTCGTAACGCGTACGTAATACAACTACGCCACCGAGGCAGTCTTAAATTAAGCTTAGTAATAAAATTGAGCTTAGTAGGTACATCGACATTAATATGTATGGAAAGAAATGTACAAAACGCTTTAAGCGGCTTAAAAAGGCCGTAGTCATACTGTTACAATAGATTGATTTTCCCGAAATACGCAAACAATAGCCGGATGGGAAAACAGGAAGGAAAATGAAATACGCATTGACTGCGGCAGACAGTGGCTGTGAAACTGATTGCTCTTCAGCGTTGTTTCAGTAGACTGAAACAATGTGAATATTTAAAGCGGTAGGGGTGATATAGGCCTGCTTTAATATGATGTTTTTGCTGAAATTAGATTACTTGTATAACGATTCGTAATAAATGTAGAAGTGAGTGACTCAAAAAAAAGCAATTTTAAAAATATTATGTCTTTGAAAATACCTCAAGTAGGTATAGTTATGTTTCGAAGGATTAAAATGAACTATAAAATAATTGTTCCTAAAAGTAAAATTACAAATAACAGCCTCAAAACGAAAACATATTTTTTTTATATAAATTATTTATAAAAAAAATATTTTATGAAAATGAAACCATACCTGACATTCATCAGCATCAAGACTCGGCCGGAGTCTAGGCACCGGCTCCTCAGGCCACATTAACGGGTGCGCACTCGGCGGCAGCGGCGGAGGGGCCGACGCCGCCACCCGTATCTTCGTCCTGCGGTTCGTAGGGCTGCCACTCGGTATCGAGTTTTTAGCACGCGCAACAGCACCGAATTCTTCTTCTTCGTTCGCTTGGAACTCTGCCAGCTGGTAGAATTAATGATTAGAGTGGTAAATAATGGGGGCTAACGATGATTTCTCACCTAGTACTGTTGAGCTGGGGACATGGGAAAGCTTGGGTTTGTCGTAGTGTCTCGTAAGTTAAACGTAATTTATATCGGCTACGTTTGTTTCAATGAAAATGTTAGGACGTTAACGTAGAAAAATAAGCGAATGGTTAATTTTACATGATATATCTGTGATGATACCGATTCTAATGTATGTTATTACTATGGCGTTTCACATTTTATGGATATCAAGCCCAAAATCCAAAAGATAATAATATTAATTTTGTGAGCCGTCCTGATATTTTTATATATTACATCCACGCTTCATTTTACCACGGAAAAATGGGACTTGTGTAAAAAGACATTCATGAGACCGCTAAAGGACGAAGAGATCCAAATACGGATGTTCCAAATGCGGCCCCGACATGTCTTATAAGTCACGGCATGCCTATTTAATTATAGCCATTAACTACTGTTCATAAAAGATTAATATCGCAATACTTTGTATATATTGATTACGCGGTTGTAAAGAACAAAGTAAGGTGTCGTAAAACGCATACTAAACTTGTAATAGCATAGGTATGAGGAAATGTACCACAAACTTGTCTCGTTTCTAGCACGCTGTAGTGTAGATTTGATTTCCGGGAGATAGCTTTATGCGTTGTGCGAGTGTGTAAAAAATGTATGAAATCAAACGTAATGTCTTATTTTGAAGCAAAACTAAATTATTTTAATCTACCTTCATTTAAAAAAACATCATACTACGTAGGTAAACAAAACAAACATTTTTATTAATACGACACCACGTGTGGCACAGATCTCAATAAAACGTCACAAATGAACCAAACGAAGTGGCGTGGCTGTTAAGGACACATGACGTACCTCCAGATTAACTGCATCCATGATATCGAGAGGGTCGCCCGGCGGCAGGCGCAGGAACGAGAGCGCGTCGAAGTACTCCCACCCCCGCGCGCCACCCCCGCCTTCCCCCGCCGGCGTAGATAACCGCCGCTTTATTTTCCTCAGCTCATTGTTAAACTGCGACCTCAAATTGTGTATTTTCCGGCTTATCTCCTCCGAAGTCGTTCCGAACATATCCGCCAGGTACTCAAGCTTCGCCTGTCTCGCCCCGCGTTCTCTGTTCAACGGATGCTTCGAGTCCCACAGCTCTCGGCAATCTTTCTCCAGTGTCTGTATCAGTTTCATGGTGTTCTCAGAGTTCCAGTTCAACCGTAGCTCCCTCTTGTTGCAGTCTTTCTCGTTTTCCGAATCATTCTCAATCTTTGGCATGTAAAAATCGCATGAATTCGAGTTGGAATCCATTTTGTGTCGCGATTGACGTTGTGATATCGGAGTCGCTCTAGCGAAACTGCGCGGCACGCGGTGAGAGCGCCGAGACCGGTGTCTAGCGGAGCGGCAACGTCGCGATGCTAGCGACTGTACAGTACGGCATCGCGCGGAACGCCGCGTGGCCCCTCGCCCCGCCGCGCCGCGCCGCGCCAGTCGGCGGCAAGACATGTGCATTGCGTTCTGCGTTGCAATGGCCTAACTTCAAGGCGCTAAAGAGGCTAAAGAGCTGAACCATATACCCATATTAGTGTTGATTAGCACTGGGTGTACAACAAAGGAAGTTTTGTTGTTAACTAAAATGAATACTTGGAAACGTGAATCCTAACCTGTCTCATGAATGCGAGCCACAATGACTCCACAATTAAGACGGTCCTATACATTGTAAAAGTCTGATTTAGTACCAGGAAAACTGTTTGGTATTTAGCTATGAAACTGCCATGAATCAGTTCATATTGGTCTTATATTTATATTCAAAACAAACACATACATTATCGCGAACAAATCAAGAGCGATTGTGAGTAGCGGCCCGCAGTTACATGCGCTGTCGAACAATAGCTGTGACCCTGATTTTTGATTGCAGCACCCAGTTCACCCCGCTTCGTATAATCCCATGAACACGACATCAGCTATCGGATTAGAGCGTGCTCCTGATGATTATTGTATTTTAATAACTTGTGATAACTACAAACATGATTTGTCATTCCCATTTGTATACTCAAGTAGGTTTTGTGAATCATTTTCGGAATCTGTCTTCCTAATAGTAAAAATGTGAAAATTTGTGAGGACGTTTGGACGTCATAACGTAGAAACCCGTGATCTTTAATAACCATACGTTATTTAGACTCCACAGCCAATGACTATTGCGCCCACTTTTTAAGGCATAGACCGGCAACTAGCAATTGGTTAACTTATTTTAAGTAATCTCTATCCTCTATAAACGCTCACAATGCCATTGCGCAGTCGGTTTTAAAATAAGTTATAGGGACTAGGTCGGGAGAATCAAATTTGGGCCTCCGGATATCCTAATCACCTTACAGGAGGCTACAATAAGACGTCAGCTCACATTGTTTTTTTTTTTTTTTTTTTTTTTGAGAAACAATGATACTACCACGGTTGACCTGGCTCATGCTGGACAATGTCTACAGCTTGGTTCTTCCTCCATTTAGTGGGGTATGATTTGTAATCCCACAATATAGTCTACTGCGAATTAGTTGGCCACGCGTTGCAAAAGAAAACTCCAAAGAGGAATACTCTGGATTATTACAAACCAATATCCTTAATATAAAGACTGTCTTAAACACATTTTGGAATATCTTCGGTTCTCAGAAAATAATATACTTACTGCTGAAGACTCCGAGTCCAAAAGTCAAAGCTATATTTTTTAACTTGCACAAAAAAATATCGGCATCAATTCCATGCTTTGGTTTTCCCTGAGCGCTATAACCTTCCCTATAAACGAGTCTCATCTGTACCTACAGATGACCACTCTGCCTACCTAAGCAGTGGCTAACCATTAGCTTGTTAGTTTGCCTACGAAGACAATCAAAAAAGATATTTGGGCCCTTAGAATCTACAAACTAAAGAAAAGTGGACGATAGCCTAGTTGAGAATGGAACGGTCTGCCGAGACAATGTCCGGAGGTTCGAACCCAAGGCACACCCCTCTGGCTTTTCAAAGTTACGTGTGTATTGTTTATCAATTATCATTCACTTTAACGGTGAAGGAAAACATCGTGAGGAAACCTACATACCTGAGAATTTTCTCCATAGGAATTTCGAGGGTGTGTGAAGTCTGCCAACCCGCACTAGGTCAGCGTGTTGGACTAAGGCCTGAACCCTCTCAGTAGTAGAGAAGCCCCGTGCTCAGCACTAAGCAGTATATAATACAGGGTTGGTATTATGGTATTATAATCTACAAACCAACGTCCCTCCTGCAGAAAACGATCTCCTAAGATATTTGGACCCCTCTGCCTTCAACCAATATAATTAATGAAAATTGCGTCGCAGTACCCACCTGAAATACGCCTACATATAACATTTTAACGACTTACACGTGCGAGTGTTCAAGAATTGCTCGTAAATTCTCTCCGTGTTTATGTAGCGCTCGTCACTTCCTCATATCTTTATGAGCGACACATCTGTTAGAATTAACAGCGATCGGGAGCTCATGGAGACCTGTATGAAACGGAGCAATTAATTGACCGCTTTAGTAGGTCAAGATGTATCTTCGGTTCTAAATCGGTTTGACATATTGAACTAGATTAGTGCTTAAGAATGGAAGACGGTAATTGCATTTTAGAATTTTTAAAGACTCATGGAATCAGCAATGAATAGCACGGTCTATAATTAACTACATAAAATAACTAAAAATATTGCCATCCACTGCCGGGTTCCCTATGTGATTTTATATTGTAAAGGCGTTGGGAATGAGTTTTAAAAATGACGCATCTTACGTTTATTTCCAAAATGTGAGATTTTTATGTAACAGTGCTTTAAAAATATAATTATCGAGAAAAACACTACCCTATCACCCTAGGCTAGAAACTCTATCCCCACTATCGCCTTTATATCCCCCATTTTAGACATCAGTATCTATCGTCAATCATTTAAATAGGTAGTAACTACAACAGTCTTATCTACCCAAAACAGATACGTTATTCCTAATTAAAATCATATTTTGAACTATCAAGCCTTATCAAGCTAGCAGCCATATGAAGCCGATACAAAGTTAAAATGAGTCGTGTCCCATTTCGATCTTTATCGATTTTAAATTGCTTGAAACTCCACAAATATTTTATACTCATAATATATAAAAGCACTGATTTGCGAAGAATGCAAATCCATATTTATATAAAGCGCTAGAACTCGTTTAGTGTCAAACAAAAAACTGGTAAAAATGTTGATTTCCGCCGGTATGTTCGCAACATATCAAACAAGTGTAACCGAAAGCAATTAATTGACGGGCACGCTCGCTTTGTGAGCGCCGAGACACTTTTATGTGCGCCCTTACACAGTAAAACCAGTAAATCAGGTTTTAAAACATTTGTTTTTGAAGAAAAGACGTACATTATTTGTTAAACATGTCTTTTAGTTATGCCATATTTCTATAGTAATAAGCGAATACATGACACGATTTTTATAGCTTATATCCTGTAAATAAATTGGCCAAAATTGTAAGCAATTCTGTCTACTTCTGACCAAAGTGCAAGAAATATCTTAGTACGTTTTAATATGCATTAAAACAATGACCATTAGTAGAATGTTTGTTCTGTTGTAATCAATATTGCATACACAAGCAAGCCGAGAAAGTTAACGAATTTAATAAACATAGGAATGAAGCTGTAATTAATTGATATGTAAAAAGATGACATTTTATCTTTTAAACAAACCGTTTTGGTCATCATGCTAAGGTTTGAAAATAAATTATAGCCCGTTGACATTTTGAAATGCACAATTAAAATTCCATTATAAAACATGACTAGATTTTTGGTATCGAACATAAATAAAAAATAAGCTTCCGTATGCAGGAATAATTTATTATAATACCATTCTATAAATTAATGTCATAAAATGGCGATTCATTCTTATTTGCGACTACTTTTAGTGTTTTTGCTTTTTTTACATAGCCTTTATGCCGTTTTATTTATATCCTATTTCTTTTTAAAATATTAAAATGTTCTTTGTTTCATTTGGAAAAAACCAATAGCTAATGATTTTGAAAATTTCTTCCGGAAATTCGACGTTACACTACTGCCTTAAGTTGCTCTGTGACCCCCGTTGACACAAATGAGACCTCACACACCCGTGCAAGCGCCGACCGTCCCTTTGAAATATCCTTTGAACCTCGTTTATTGCTCACCTTAATCCGATAGAATTTAAGGCGACATTTTTATTTTAACCACGTAATTTGTTACCGTCTCGAATTAATTGGTGCGGCAATCAAATCATAATTTAATTAATGTGTTAATTAATTGCATTGTGTTTGTGATTGATTTAGTTGTGTGTAATGAACACTTGGTCCGTGCATGTGAGAACCGTGTCAGGAAATCATTCGATTAATTAGTTATGATTTAATAGACAAGCATTGTTGTAGATTTGGTAATCAGAAACTCATTTCATAACATTTGTGTTTTAATATTTCGTAATTATGTGATCTCCGATTTCGTCTAACGTTAAAATAATTTTAGTTATACTGCACCGATTCTGGAAATTCTTTCATCAATGGGAAGCTACTATATCGCGCAGGATGATAGACTATAGACTTGCTTTATACCTCGAGAACATATTCTTATGTATACAGAGACATGAGCAAAGGCTAACAAACTTCAAAGTTCAAAGAATTCACGAATTTGACACGGACATGGGAAATGATGCAATAATCTGGCCCTTACTAACATAAATGGAATAGTTTATTTACGAGGTATCTTAAACAAAAAATCAACAGTAGAAGTTAGTTTTTACGACTGGTTGCCAGCCTAACGCGATCCACCTCCGGTGGATCCTTTGCATGTATAAAAAAAGAATACTAACGGTAAAGTTTTTTTATACGATAACGATAATGTGTCCCTAATCCTGATAGAGATAGAATGTCTATTGACAATAGACAATTACCTCGCTAGTCGACACAAGTATGACTGCCAGTTTTAAACTATATCCACAAATAACTCATGCTTAAATTCGGTCACTGATGTTATCAAATTATGTCCTATAAAGCCATACTCTAACGTACTACCATACTAGCACTGTATTATATACTGCCCACTGCTGAGCACGAGCCTCCTCTACAACTGAGAGGGTTAAGGCCTTAGTTCACCACGCTGGCCTAGTGCGGGTTGGCAGACTTCACATACCTTCCAAATTCAGAGAACTTCTCAAGTATGCAGGTTCCCTCACGATGTTTTCCTTCACGGCTAAAGCAAGCGATAAATAACAAAGAATACACACATAATTTTTTAGAAAAGTCAGAGGCGCGATGAGAGTTTTGAACCTGTGGACATTCGTCTAGGCAGTTCGTTCCACTCCCCCTGGGGTAACGCTACTAACTCCAACGTTCCAAGCTCCAAAGTACTAAGTTGTGTTAAATGGAAGGTAATCCGTAGATAAACGGGAAACTAAATGGAATAGTTTGACAGCTAACTTCGAGAAGTTTCTCCTTTGGGTAGCTAGTGGCTTAAGTTATGACTACCTTGAATACAGTCTTAGGAATTCTGTATTCTGTACTAATGGAAACTACGCCCACTAGAATAGAGTTAGGTGGTTGGTTGGTTCAAAACCGATGGCATTTGAACTTAAAATTCTTATGGTTCAAAATATTTTGTACTTCCTTCTACGGATAAGTGCTTAGTCTAAAAAATTATAATATAGAATTTACTTCTCGAGACTTTGCTGAATGACTTTGTGAATATTAATTTATTTTCAGCTATGGTTTCTTTGTCTAAGAGAATAGCTAGTTCTTGAATCAGAAGATAATTAAAATGAGCTTATATTGTTTAAAACTTGTATAGTGTTGTTCAAACTCAAGTTGTGTCACATTTTTAACCCCGACAGAAAAAGAGGGGTATTATAAGTTTAGGTTGTGTATCTGTATGTCTGTCTGTGGCATCGTAACTCTCAAACACATCGACCAATCACGACGCGTTTTGTTTGAAAGCCGATTTGGTCGACATGGTTATTAGCTATAATTTACGATGATCTGTGCAGGCGTTTGAAGATTATCACCTCATTTCCAATTTAAAAAATCGGACTGATTTTAAATTTGGTGTATTAAGACTTGGCAAATATTTTTAAACATGAGATGATGCTGCAGCATATGTAGTCTGCGGGATACCCAACTCCTTAGCAACTTATAGCAGATATTGCGTGTTTGGGCTCATAAGAATGACTCAACGAGTAGGTGTTAGATCCGGCGACGCGACGCGACGACGCTTGGGTCAAAATATTACTAGGTACTTAAACGATAAAGACACTTTTATTATTTTACTTTTTAGAGTTTTTACGTGCCGGGAGCTATTTAATTTTTTTTTCCAATTTTAAAAACACATAATACGTTCTTAAATAAAGTAAGCGCTGGTTATGCGTTTCATTTTTGCTAGTCGCCAATGTTTTATTGTACGTTTTGCGTAATACACAAAGCAAGCGAAAAAACAAAACATTCGACGTAAAAATTTTTGGGATGTAAATATCCTTCTCAATAAAACCTTGTAAAATAAGAAGCACCAATCAATGAAACTTTTACGAAATATTCCTACCAACAAAACTGAACCCCCATTCACAGCAAAACTTCCACAACAAGAATTTAAAAGCCAAACTTTACCCGGAGCACAAGTGTCGTATATTAATTAAAATCATAGTCGAAACGACTGCGGAGTGCCGGAGGGCAGGGGTGAAGGAGAGACGGAGGGTGCAGATTAATATCTAAATAATGAGGCTGACGCCCCGCCCCGGCGTGTACCGATAGCATCGCAGTTTTACTTTGTTATTCGAAAATATTTAATGTAGTTATGGTTGTGATATTTGCTCTTCATGGGTATTTTTTTGTAAGCAACGGTTTTATTTTTGTTATGCATGTGGTTACCACAAGGTAATGGTGTGTCTAGTGTAATGATCTCCGTGAGGTTATAATAACAGATTCTATATTTATGTCTATATTTTTGGAATAAGCGGAGGTAGATATGATAGTGCACCAACGGGTAAGAGTTTATTTCCGTTCCATGATGAGATGAGGGCGTTTCCTATCACCATAAACTCGGGCAATCACTGATTAGGGTATAACCCAATCTTAACAGCTACGCAGGTTATCAATGTTGCCATAGAATTATTAAATACTATCATTATGTTGCCACATGACTATGTGATTAAACAAAAAAAAAATGGATTTTATAAACCGACTTTATGAGGTGGTATTTATTTGTTCCTGAATATTGCTGTGAAAAAAACGGACATCGATCATCTTAGTTCTTTTTTAACTATGTTTATATTTTTATTTAAAGCTTTTATTTAACTTGTAATGTATGTATGTCTGTATGTATGAAACTATGTTCCTTCGGGTGAATCTTGCGTTAATTTTGAAGTAGTTACCCTTAACCGTATGGGTTGAAATTTTGCATACACGTCAGTTTGGGTGACAATGCAATATTAGCTAAAACAATAATTATGTAACTTGATCTTGACAAAGTAAATGTCACGACAAGCTTTTGTCTCTACACAGTATTAAACAAAGTTTGATTCAATAAGTTTTTTTTTTCTTTTTAGAGTATTTACCAGGTGAACTGTATGCTTGTTTGCCCCCATATCATAAAAAAAAAGCTTTTTTTTTTACTATAGTAACATTTCTAGCCATTCCTTATAGTAATAACACAGCTTATTAAACACTTTATGGTAAGATCTTAATCTAAAACTATTAATAACATATTATCATCTTTAATTTTTTTTTGCTGACGGTACCGTCGTATCTCTCGAGACAGCACTCGTCGCGGACGAAGGGTGAGCACCGGAAAAAAGTGTCGTTTGCTCCCGTGATTTAGCACCCGTTAGCTGAGACTAGCGCGGTTCACGGTTCAATTCCCGTTCGATGGGGAAGACTACCTGTCTTGTTTGTTTACATGTGGTTTAATGTGTATAGTAGTTTTATTAAACTTGTACAGTATTTCCTAACCACAATAGACGTTTTTATATCTCTCAAAAATATAGTTTTTCTATCGGTTTTATTTGGTGTGGATAACCTAAAGATATCTTTAAGAGAAAGAGACAACCTATTGCATAATCTCAGAATCCTTTACTATGGGCCTACGAGACCATGTTAATTTATATTTATCCTTACATACGAAATTCGATGAAATTTGGTATAGAGATAGTTTGACACTACAGTATACACACACTAGGAAGGGCATAAGTATCTTTCCTGGAAAAGTTATAGCGGGCCTTTTATCCCGGAAAATCTCTTTTACGTGGTCGAAGCCCCCGAACAAAAGCTAGGTTTTTATAAGATTTACACAATTTCTTGTAAGTTATGCCGAGGTAAGCGTTTTATTTCCTAAAAGGAGAGCATGGACCAAAAAGCGGCGACTTAAAGTCGGATGATGATACCAACAATGCATACCAATAAAATAACAATGCAAAGCGACCGGTAAAATATTACGCGCTGTGAATTTTTTTTTACATTTTTAACAGAACATTCAGACAATACCTGTAAACTAGCCGTCGATTTTTACGAACAATCGACGTTCTGTATTTTTAAAAATATGTAACTAAGTTTCGCTCGTGGCTTTGCGTGGAAGGCCTTTCACGTATGTCAGTCCTACTGTTTAATTCTTCACACAACAGTCTTTTACATTAAACCAGCCCTCTTATTCTCTATAATAATAATAATAATACCAACCCTGTATCATATACTGCCCACTGCTGAGCACGGGCCTCCTCTACTACTGGGAGAGTTTTAGGCCTTAGTCTACCACGCTGGCCTAGTGCGGATTGACAGACTTCACATACCCTCGAAATTCTTATGAAGAATTCTCAGGCATGTAGGTTTCCTCACGATGTTTTCCTTCACCGTTAAAGCGAACGATAAATGATAAACAATTACAATTAAACTTTTTTAATGCGCACAGCAAGAGAGTGGAACGACCTGCCCGCTGAAGTGTTTCCCGTACGCTATAACCTGGACGAATTCAAGTCAAATGTGAATAGGGTGCTACTAGGCAGGCGTGCTCCATCGTCGGCCGCATCGTCGCTTAACACCAGGTGAGATCGTGGTCAAATGCCTGCACTAAGTTTTGAAATAAAAAAAAAAAAAAAAACAATACACACATAACTTCGAAAAGTCAGAGGTGTGTTTCTTGGGTTGGAACCTCCGGACATTGTCTCGGCAGACCGTTCCATTCCCAACTAGGCTATCGTCCACAACTTAACACACGTTATTTCCACCGCTCGTAACACGCGCGTAACGTAACTCATCGCGTTTATCACTATGGAAATTGGCATACTGAATACCATTTAACGCTAATTACACGAAGTTTACGTAACGCGCCCGCGTTATTAATTAACACTATCATAGAGGATAAGGAGGCCGGAGATTGTATACCTGGGGCCATAGGATGCCTTTCTTCAACCGTTAACGTTAACGTTCTATATGAGAATAGGGTACTTTCCTAGGTTAAATTTTGTACATTAATTTATATGTAGTAGAAAATATTACAAAAAAGACATTCTTCTGTAAAATCAGCATCTAAATTGGTTGAAAAAAGAAACAGTTATTCACATTTGAAATATTGTCGTGGATAAAATTCGTCGTGGGGATATCGCGCTATCTCTTTTGCACGCACGCAGCGTTACGGCCGGTGACATCTGGCGACGTCACAATCTGATGTTACTGTTATTTGACAATTACCCGTCTACCAAGTTTTAAAGCTTTATTACTTACTTATTGTTGCAACAATTTTGAAAATTCTGACGATGATGATGATGAATTGATGATAATGGATTTTGCTCTAAGTACCTATCTTATAAATATTTTTTTACATTGTTTGATAGTTGTTTGTAAGAACAGCATGCCGTTTAATATAAAATCAACATATTTCGTTCTATTCCAACATGATTTCTAGCTTATCCAGTATTATGTAAACAAAAACGTGTTTTCTTTGTATTTGGCTTATTCTGTTTTGCTATATTATTGCATATTTATAAAAGATATACGTTTGGTATGGTGTATGGACCATTTTTAAAAAACAAAATAAGTCTGTTTCTATTTCAATACTGAAATAAAAAAGTTTATTTAGATACATAATATCTTTGAATACGATGCTTTTTATAGTCAACCACGTAAATAGCTGAACAAATTCAAAATTCAAATCACTTCCACGCGTTAAGTTTAATTGAAACATTTCTTGTTCTTCCTGGGAAATAAAGTTAATCGCCTTTATTTTACTTCTGTGAAGAGAAAACAAAAATTGGTAAAAACACGAAAGTGTTGACGCAGTTTGATGTTTTGAATTTTGTCAGCTACTTATGTGGATGACTGTAAGCTATCTTTATTGATTCTTGTAATAAGCACATTTTCATAAGCCAGAGTTGTTATCATTGTAATTGAAATAAAACTGCTTTGCGGATTTTTTCTCGATAAACATTTACTCCCGACGTTTCGAAGATGTAATAACCTTCATGATCACGGGGCGGGCTGATGTGTTGTTTGTTCGAAAAGTTAATGTTACAATATCTAACTTGATTCTATACATTATTTTAATAATTAAAGTAGTTTTATTTCAATGTAGAACATTCACGTAAATATAAGAAACCATAATTGTAACTTTTTTGTTGCATAGAATGACGAGACGAGCATGCCGTTCACCTGATGGTAAGCGATACAACCACCTATAAACAGTAGCAACACCATCAAGCACCTTGACTTGTAAAGTACTGTGTGGCATTCCACTGCGCTCGTCATCCTGAGACATAAGATGTTAAGTCTCATTACATCCAGTAATCACACTGGCCACAATGTCATTTAAACCGAAACACAACAGTGCATGCACACTGCTGCTTGGCGGTAGAATTAGACATTGCGGTGGTACCCACCCAGACGGACTCTTACATATGAGAGACCTACCACCAGTACTTACAATACTTCATTATTTTCGCAATAACTGTTGATGTAATTTGCTTTACACTGCAATATCGGTTTATTTGACAAGACCATTGGGTAGAGCACTGATATTTATAAACCCTTTTTATACAGCAGTGGCATAGAGTGAATAATACAGATCAACTCAAATTCATTTCGTAATTTGTTTATTTCTATTAGACTTTATTACTCAAACCTCTTTGTGTTCTTTGATTTTGTTTTATGATTACTGTTTGCAGTAAAAAAAAATCATGCATTTAAATAAAAAAATGTATTATGTTAAAAATCTAGTCTGTCTAGACTTAGAGTTTTTGAAATCAAGTTCTATTCGGTGTTTAAATATTTTTATCCCTCGTTCAGTATTTCCTCAACAGATGGCGCTAGCTGTCGCATGAAACTAGGAAATACAGGGAAAAAGAGACACAGTGAACTTACTGAATATGAAAACTGAAGGTATTCGCTACGTGGCACTTCTAGCAACGGAAAATAATTATGTAAATATAAAGATAGTTATGTAGATACACCCAGCAAATTATCTGAGGAGTTTTTAAGGAATGCTATAACATTTCTAGATCATTTTGCATTACAGTATAAAAAGGCATACCAGAGATGGTCTCAAAATTTATAACCCATCATCATCAAGAGAAATATGTTGCACGAGTTGCTCCCAAATAAATCCACGCCGCATACTCAAAGGTCCCGTCTTGTCACTAACCCGGGAACAGACGAGTCCCGCCGCAAAAAACACAAGCAATCTCAGAATATATTTTAATAGCCGAGCGGTGACGGCACAAAGGCGGTTATTTATCGCACGCCCTCTCTCATTGCTTCGACGAAGCACGCTTCGAAAACAACCTACATTCCTATATTATCCGCGAAAATTAACCTTAACGCGCCGCACTACAGTAACATTTTAATTACCCTGTCTAACGAATACGACGTTCGAAATTCGAACACGTGAGACTAGTAATCATTCGATGTCCGACTCCAGTTTGTCTTATCGGTTTTGTTGTTTTAATCCATTGTCAATCTTGTAGCGAGGGCGATAGAGTTGATTATATGAGAGTAAATTTTGTTTCAAATGGTATTCGTGTTGTGTTTAGAAGTCCGATAATGAATTGACGTCGGACGAGGAACAAGTTCGGAGTAATTCGCGTCGTTTTCGTACGAAGTACAGCCGTGCAGGCGCACTATGGAATAACAAAACACGTAGGTACTGAGTACGTTTATTAGTGCCTGTGTGTCATGTAGGGATGTGGATTCTCATCGAAAATCGATTTAAATCGATGACCAGAATCGATTTTCTTTTTGCTATCGGTAGTATAATTCGATTAGTGATCAATTGATTCCACACCCTAGGGCTAAAATAGGCATTATACGTCAATATTAGCGTAATATACATTATTACGTGGATTTATATTAATTGACGCCAATACATTCGTAATAATTTACTTAAAAAAACATAAAATTTCAAATAGACATCTAAATTAGCCTTTCAATATCGATCTAGGGTATAATAATAAAATAATACCAGCCCTGTATTATTATACTGCCCACTGCTGAGCACGGGCCTCCTCTACTGAGGGGGTTTAGGCCTTAGTCCACCACGCTGGCCTAGTGCGGGTTGGTAGACTTCACATACCTACGAAATTCTTATAAGGAACTTCTTAGGTATGCAGGTTTCCTCACGATGTTTTCCTTCACCATTAAAGCGAACGATAATTGATAAACAATACACACGTAACTTCGAAAAGTCAGAGGTGTGTGCCTTGGGTTTCGAACCTCCGGACATTGTCTCGGCAGACCGTTCCATTCCCAACTAGGCT
Source organism: Lapara coniferarum (assembly GCA_949316025.1). NCBI lineage: Eukaryota > Metazoa > Arthropoda > Insecta > Lepidoptera > Sphingidae > Lapara > Lapara coniferarum. Next base: position 38,011,663 of record OX438919.1, on the reverse strand, counting down.
ATCGTCCACTTAGATCTAGGGTAAGCCGTAATAAAATCGATATTACAAGAATCGATTTTGTGTTGAATCGATATACAAACACGGGACATGCGTCATAACATCTTTTAAGTGGATCGTAAACCACTGTCAAGGTACATCAAAGATCCAAGGCCCGCGATGACTTGAGTGTTGACATCAGTTCCATAATTTATTGAGTCAAAACAAGTGAGGAATTCTAAAAATATTTATGCGTTTCTGCTGACATGTTAATCAGAAGTGATAATTTTCATCTTTGAAAGACATTTTTGAGACTAAATAATAAGACATTTCAGCAAAATAAAGAAGAGAACGAATTACGAACACTAAATAAAGAAGAGAATGAATTATGTACATCGTTATTTATAATGTTGGTGTATCAAAGCCTGCAAAATATTTTTTTTTTTTTTATTTGTTGAGATAATTGTTACAATTACCGTTAAACCCGATGCAAAACCATCCATCTTGGATACACTGAACAACCTTGCCCTTTTACTGCGTGCAAAACTATCCTACTTGGACATTCTGACTATCCTTGAGCAGTAAAAAGCTGAACTTACACTTATTTAACGTACAAAAAACAACAATTAATTAATTCAGGCTTACAAGCAACCAGCCAATGACTTGTAGTATGGTAGAGTCACCAAACGTGTAAGCGATTCATCTCACATAAGTACAACCACTGTCCATTAATTCGTATCTATTGAATTTGTTGCTGATCTAGCAAGAGTTGAGGGGAAGGAGACATCTGTGGGGCCTTCAAGTTCCAACCATGGTATGACCGCATAATATCTACTGCTATTTTCATCAATATTCTATCAAACAGCACTGTAATAAATGAAACTGACTGAAGCGCAATTTCATCACAGCTTGTATGTAGCATGCCGTACTTAGCTGACATACTTAAGTGGGGTATATTATTTAATGTGGTAGTTTCCTGTGTTCTATTTTGTACATTATTTTATATGTAACAGAAAATAATACAAAAAAGAAGTTCTTCTGTAAAATCAGCATCAAAGAGGTTGAAAAATAAAGCAGCTATTTACATTTGAAATATTGTCGTGGGTAAAAGTGGGGGCGTGGTGGGAATATCGCGCTATCTCTTTCGCACGCATGCAGCGTTATGGCCAGTGACACCAGTTGACGTCACAGTCTGATATTATTTTTATTTGACGATGACCCCTTCTATCAAGTCTAAAAGCTTTATAACTTATTATTGCATCTTATTGTACCAGTTTTAATAATTCTTTTTACATACATTTTTGATAAATGTTTTAAAAAAAAGTCAACTAGCCTATTGTAAGAACTGTATAGGCGAAATATAACGTCGTTTGACAAGAAATGTGAAAAGTCTAACAGTTGTCGGGATTACTCCAGCAGCCGGCTTGTCTTAGTAGTATTTGGGTACACATCGGCTACCTTCAAAACGACCTTTGCTGGTAGGGTATATCTTGTATCAGCCCGGACAGGCAACCATCGTGGCCTGAAATCGTCCATAGTGGCGCATATAAATGTGTCGCGCTCTGGGATCAGCCTGTGCTATACCCGGTTTACACAGGCCGACATAAGTCTTCACAGGTGAGAGATCATCTTTCCTTAGTCGGCCCTCTACCTGGATTCCATTTAGCATACCATCTGGTGCGATGAGCAGCCTCAGCCAGCAGTTCTTGAATCGGAGCCTAGATGGGAGTGACGTTAGTGTTTATAGGCAGGCGAGGCTCTTAACACCAGGCAAGCTACTTCTTCGCCGCATCACTGCATCATTGTATCCTATTATCCTCTGCTATTATAAATAAGCTTGTAAATATGTTTGCATCATAAATACATATATACATTCATACACTCACGCCTTTTATCCCCGAAGGGGTAGGCAGAGGCGCAACTAATGCACCCACTTTTCGCCGTGCGTATTCCGTCCCATTTTGTGATAGGAAGCGAGTCTATCGCTACATCGGGCACATATTCCAGACTCCGGGCTGATACCGAATAGAAAAATTCAATATCACTTTGCCCGACCTAGGGATCGAACCCAGGACCTCAGCATGGCAGTCACACCGTCATAGGGCATAATAAATACGCATTTAATATTACAAAATGAATTTGGATAGAATTTGGCACTCATATTATCCATTCTTGGAGTAGCATAGAGCTGGTTTTTGCCCTGGAAATTTATACACTCCCGAGAATGGACTTTCGCGAAGGGAGATGCAAATAAAAATGAAAATCATTGCTAAGTTTTATTCGCCTTTATAATGTACTCGTACTACTTAATGGTACTGTACAATGTATAGTCAGCACCATAAATATCTGTGTAAAATCAAAATTTTAAATCGCCTATACACGTTAACTTAAATTGAAACATTTTTTTCTTCGTTTGAAGTAAAGTAAATTTATTTTATTTTTGTGAAGAGAATAAAAATATTGAAAATGAAATCCTCCTAGCCAGTTTCGGCCACAGCGGCCAATCTCAACGGAGATTAGCGAGGTAAGCAGGAGATATTATAGTGCACAAGTGTGTGCGCAATACACAAGTGCATTCGCTATTCCTTCACTCTCATAGTCCGATGAAACGGCAATCCGACATGACCGGAGAGAGATCAGGCGCAGGACAAACGGCGTTACGTAGTTTCCGAGGCACGGGGGTATCACACCGCCAACTTCCTGACACCGAGCTGTGACCGAGTAACTTTAAAGATGGAAAAACCCAGTCACAATATTTTTGGCTCGACCCGGGATTCGAACCCAGGACCTCAGCGCGCAAATCGTACTCGTAACGCATACGCAATACAACTACGCCACCGAGGCAGTCAAAATATTAGTAAGAACACAAAATATGCAGGCAATTAGACATTTTGAATTTGTCCAGCTACTTATGCTGGTGATTGTACATACAGCTCACATATTTAGATATTGGTTAAATAAAACTAATAACCCAATCACAAATCCTGTAACGCTTCAATGCAGCCAAACAAAAAAAAACTCAAGCAATCTCCATAGCTTTTCCAAACACCTTCCATTCATTCTAAATTCAAAACAAAATCACATCAAACACATCATTCCGTATTCCTTTGGATTCAAATACAAAACAAAATCACATCAGCTATTCAAATGAACACATCAATTTTCACACGGGCTCTAAAACACTAACCACAAAATAAACATCACGAATTTACGAGCCGACAGAATAATTTATAAGTCACAAAGGAAAAGTCGGGGCGGGTGAAGCCGGCGTGAAATTGAAAGAAAACCCCGTGTAAAAAAGAAAACTACGTGCTTATTTGGGGTAAAACTCTGTGGGGTAAAGTTTTGATTTTACCGGGAAAACGCTAGTCGATAGTTTTCAAAGGCATATTATGTTCCGACCAATTAACTAATTTGGATTAGTGGTTGTCCTGTGGTCGAAATTCGACCACCGAATTCAATATATTTGTAGCACATGTTCTAACCAAAACCCAAGGCACACATCTCTAAGTTTTTGAAGTTACGTGTGTATTGTTTACAATAATTATATCGTTCACTTTAACAATGAAGGAAAACATCATGAGGAAACCTACATACCTGAGAAGTTCTCTATAAGAATTTCGAAGGTATTTGAAGTCTGCCAACCAGCACTAGGTCAGCGTGGTCGACTAAGGCCTAAACCCTCTCAGTTATAGAGGAGGCCCATGCTCAGCAGTGGCCAGTATATAATACAGGGCTGGTATGGTGATATGGTGGTGCCCTGACGGGACATTTAAAGACACACGGTGATAATTAATCAATTGTTAGGAACGGAAGCGATTTGGATTTAAATAAAAACGATTTATCACTGGTTTTACATAAACACATTTATCACTGGTTTTACATAAACACATTTAACAGTGGTTTTACATAAACACATTTAACAGAAATGCTTTTACAAAGATATCAGCAACTAACCGACCAGCATGAAAGTCAATGATAAACTTACTCAACTGCTACTGAGATCGACTGCGAGACTGAGCGCGAAAGAGATCGAAAGAGAGTGAGCATCGATATGGCACCCTTTTTATACAACCCAACTACCACTTTCACTATTCGTTTGACATTTACATTGGTTTTCATAACTGGTCAGTACGATACAAATACCGTTACAAATACCCTCACAAAACTGTTATCCTAACACAATTTTAAATATTACTTACCTGTACTGCCGTGCTAAGCGGAAAATCGAGAAAATTTAAGTTTTGTAAATATAGTTTTCTTTTCACTCTGTGATTTGAGGTAAAACTGAGATAGGGACCTTTTAATATAGGTTTTTTTACATGCTTTAAAGAAATATACCGCTATTTGGCTACGTTGTTGATTTTTTTAAGCTATCTATTGCCATAAAAATCAAGTTTACAATAGTTTTTGAGATACGGCTTTCGAACTTAGTACGGCAGTGTAGCAAAGATATTATATTCAAGACAATTCGTAGGAATTGCGAATATTACATTTAGCATTGGTGAACAGCATTGTTTCCCTAATAATCCCTGGTAGAAATCTTTTAGTAAGAAAACATTGTTAAAAATTACGTGTAAACGTGCCCTTAGGGGTTTAATTATTTAATAAATGATTTGAATTTGTATTCGATATTATATTATCTTGATCAAGAGACCCTTTTACAATATAAAAATTTTTATTTATATAAAAACTTAAAACAATACGTTCATAATCTTCGACATTTACAACTGGCTCCTGTCTAAAAAGACATTCCATTTTATTACATTCATAAATGAAATTTACGCTGCACATACGGGTTAAAACAAATAAAACCGTACCATTTGCACAACGAGCGGGTAGATTCGGCCCTTATAGCAATCCTTTGAAAGGGTTAGTCCCGCGGGAGCCATCAATTGGCTTGCGGTTACTGCCCGCCGCCCGACTATAAGCATTTTTCATACAAATAAAGTTTATGTGCAATTATAGCGAACGAAAATGCTTTTTGGAGTTCCTTGTCGGAAAAAATCTATTTTATGGCGTAATTTGTCTGTGTTTCCCAGGTATGCTTGGAGATTACCTAGTGTGTACCCTGTGTATATCTGGCCTTATCAGTAAAATTATAATTTATGGCGTAATTTGTCTGTGTGTCCCAGGTATCCTTGGAGATTATTACCTAGTGTATACCCTGTGTATATCCGGTCCAAACAGGTCGGCATAATTGTGTCGACGGACCACTAGTGATCATCGCTCGTTAGTCGACACTCTGTACCCCTCTCCGCTTACCGTCAGGTCCAGAAGGGTCACTTTCCCGAGCCCGTTTTAAGAAAAAGTTTGTTATAGTAAATTCGCTCTTTTTGTTATTAAAGTATATATCCGACTATCTGGTTTTTTCTTTTAAATCTGCTGTAAGACCTTCTTTCTTAAAAAAAATTCATGATTCTAGGTCAACGGAAAGTACCTTATAGGTTTAGATTATAAAAAAATATGCGACATAAACCAATGATATTCCAAAACCATGTTGATATTAGCAACCGCAATCAACCAAAAGTAACCCAATTGGAATAGTTTTATACACTACACTTAAATATAAATTCTAGCTGTCTTTATTGTTCATACTGGTTTAAATATGTTGAAAACTCTTTCACATACGTAATGTTAAGAATTGGCGTGCAGAACACTTTTTTCGTTAGATTTGTTAGGGTACATAGGTACCCTAACAAATAAGTGTTCTTGCAGGGGCGGTTGCGGAGCAGGGGCGGTTGCGGACGACAACTTAGACGTGAGTCGGAAGAAGCCCGCAGCCGTCCCTAATGCGCCGAAGATGGCCGTTTTAAAAAAAAAAAAAAATCCTACAGCGAATCTATCCTACTAATATTAGAAGTGCGAAAGTTTGTAAGAATGGATGTATGTTGTTTGTTCCTCTTTCATGCAAAAACTACTGAATGGATTTCAATGAAATTTCGCACACGGGTAGATCATGTCCTGGATTAACATATAGGCTACATTTTATCCCGGGAGAATAAAAAGCGGGACTTTTATCCTGGAAAAACTTTTTAACGCGGGCAAAATCTAGTATTTAATAAATACGTATAACGTATACCTGTTTATTATTACCTAAAACGTTATATTCGTTATTTCAGTCGTAATCCCATCAGATGGTCCAACCATCTAATGGGATTACGACCGCTCCGCTCGTCAAACTTCATGTTGCGGTTCACGATACTAAAGACAGGAACATGTGGCGCAACTTCATGAAGACAATAATATAGATTACGCGAAAACGATGCAAGGTGGAGGAAAAACGTTATATTAAGTAATTTTGATGATATTTATACAAATTATATATTATTAGGAATTGCGTGTTATATTTTTAGTATTTATAGTTCATGAAGCTAAAGTAAGCGCACCATAATCAACAAGCCAAACTACTGACTTTGATAAGCCAAGTGTATTTAGACAAAGATGCATTTACTTGATTACACATTAAATAGTTTATATGCAATATTTTTTGTTAAGACTTACATACTTTTTAATAAGACTTAGCATCTTATGTCTCAGGATGACAAGCGCGGTGTAATACCACACAGTACTTTGTAACTCAAGGTGGATGGTGTAGCTTCTGTTTATGGGTGGTCGTATCGCATACCGTCAGGCGAACGGCATGCGTGTCTCGTCATTTAAGCAATAAAATATTAATGTCAATAGTTGACATTTAGGTACTATATTTTTCTGTTCTGTTTGAAGGTGCACGTGCAAAGATTTGCCAGATCAAAAGGGAATAAAGACCCATCTTGTTATAAACTTTTAACGAAAATTGGCGAAGCGTAGATATAAATCAGATAATTCGTACAGCTAAGCGTAATCTTTTAAATATTACTGCCAGACGCTAATTAACTCATTAATGATGTTGTTTTTGCTATTAAAAATTCCAAAATTTTGATAATTTTGCGCTGCATAAATTATACGGTTCTAAAAACACAAATAAGACCAAGCATTAATTAAATGCTTTAACACGCACATCTTGAGACGTGGTCATTACATAATTTTTATTTAGTATGCACATACGGTGCGATCATAAGGTATGATAGACGGAAAATTAATTACCTCGGTAATAGACAATCAAACAAAGAATAATATGGATTCATTATGATGCAATGGCGACGATATGTCTATCTATAAAATACACCGTCGTGCAATTTACATGTCCCGCAGGTAAACCATAATAACATTCAGTTGGACTGCGATTGGTACTTCAATTAGAGACACAAGGTGAGCTAAGTATTTTGTTATTCAAAGTTCTGTTTCGAGTTGCTCCTCTTTATGAACAGTCGTATCACTTACCATCAGAAGAGTGGTATACTCGTCTCGTCATTTAACTACAACATATAAAAAAAGCACGGAAGGAGAGATTTTTTTTCATTGTAGAATTGATCTTTGACTGTTTGACGGTTGACATTGATTTAGTTGTGCTCCGTAAAGTAATACCCCGTTTGATAAGTAATATCAAGTAATAGAATTGATAAATAATAGAAAACGATTCCAGTTCCAACATTGACTTTTCAAGATAAAGTCTAGATCTGGCTTTGACTCCTACTCCGACTAAAGCTGAGCATGCCGACGATGCCAATGCAATTCCCGATGCAGTTCCGACGTTGACTCGAGATATTGACATTGAAATTGAATTGAATTGAAAAAAAAATAAAAACTACTTATCGACGCTAACTACGACTCCGGCTTCCACTACAACATCTTGTAACGATGATACTGTCATTAATTGTTCTTTTACATTTGACCTCTGACTTCCATCTATCCTCTAATCGATTTTCGTTCTAAAATCACTAAGCACTTTCATTATTTACTGTTCGCTGTTCACTAATCACTGCCCACTCTCCTTTGACCCCTTTCTATTTTTTTTATCGCAGAGAAAAACGCGTTATCGCTACCTCCACTGGAGGGTGAGTGGACGGTTATGTTGGTTTCACCAATCTTACGGCCCAATGTTGAAATTCGGGAGTATAGCATCATCCGAGCGAGCATTAGGCGTAGTCCCTAACACTATGTACACCCTACGCCGGCATACCAACCAAAACCCGCGGTGGCTTTCTTCGGCGCCTACGGGACGGCCCGAGGGTACCTTGTTGCCCAAAAATAGCTGCACGGAACCGTTCCTGACTCCGACCACTATCCACTGACCACTGACCATTGTACCTAGTATATAATCCAGGTTTCATCGTTCGTCATCCATGTAACGCTGTCACGGGATGCAAAATTTTTTCCAGCTTAATATGCTCTTTAGCAGCATCCTACTCTCATACTCCCCTATAACGTCAGGACGAGTTTTTAATAGGTAATGTGGAAAGCACAGCTTGGCTTAAACGACTTACCTCACGGGAACGTTGCCTATTCTAAACTGCGTGGAAGTGGGGCCAAATTTGAGATATCCATGCAAGGTATTGCCTTCGAACGTAAAAACTCTCGGTCCAGAATAATGGTTATTTTATCAGTGATTATTATCAGATTTAGTCAGTATTTACTTTCTCAAGGCAGCATAAAAATCATTGCAAGTTTGAATAGATAGAACTGAAAAATGACTCCACGAGGCTTTAACTGTCTAGTCTTTTTGTATCCACTTAAGGAGTACGTATTTCGTCAATTTGTCATGTCGGATGGGAAGGAAGGGCAGCAAAGTGTCGACAGAATCATTAATCAAGTCAAGGAAACGAGAAAAAAGAGAAGTGGGTCAGGAGTACGTCAATTTTACTAACGAAATTTTGCTTTTAAAAGTACTACAGTGTCTTTATTGGATTTCTTAAGTTTTGAAGGGGCTCCAATACATGCATTAAAAGTAAAGAATATAACGAGCGGGTGAGTTCAATTTAAGAGCAAGCTGCCAGTTTTATAATGTACATAATCTAAAATTAACAAGTAGCAGAAAAAATATTCTTTCAAAATAATAGTTATAAAAGAATTAATAACTACTTAGAGTATGAAATACCCGTGCAATATGAGCAATTCTGATATCTCTAGACTAAAAATCTGGAAATTAACGGCTCTTTGCAAATGAATTATGAAGGAAATTATGTTCAAGACTAGTTGTTGCCCGCGGCTCCGCACGCGTTAAAAAGTTTTTCCGGGATAAAAGTCCCGCTTTATATTTTCCCGGGATAAAACGTAGCCTAAGTTACTCCTTATTACATCAGCTACATGCCAATAAAAGTCCCGTCAAAATCTGTCCAGCCATTTCAGAGATTAGCCGAAACAAACAGACAGACAGAAGACACTCTAATTTTATTATACGAAATAAAATTCACATATAAAATTACACACGTTATTTTTATTATTTTCATTATGTAAAATTTATTATTAGCAGTGATGACAGGTAATCTTTTGTTTTAGTTGCTTAAATTTTTAATATATTCAAGATATAAAATTCACATATAAAGCTACACACGTTATTTTTATTAACTTCATTATGTAAAATTTATTATTAGCAGTGATGACAGATAACACCAGCCGACATGATTTTCCTTTTCCAAGATATAATTAATTTTTTCCACTAACTTTGTAATGCTGATTACGAAATCATACCTAATTTTATCGTATCACATTAGGTTTTTTGTAAAATTAATATATTGGCTATTTTTGATTTTTCAGTAAAAATAAATTGATTTATTGAGTTTTAGCGCTCTTTCCTAGAATTAAGCGACCGTTCATGATAAAATGTATTAGTTAGAACGGCGACACGTCCATTTAAAACGCGTTACATGGAAATAAGCCGTTATAGTTACTTTGGTTACAAACTTTTCCTGAAATCAGTGTGGTTATTTAAAAAAATTGTTTACGTTTTACTTTTGCTATTCATTATATTTAATTAATGATTTGTAGTTAAAAAACGTCTAAAAACATAATGTCTTTAAGAAAGTGTCATAATAGTCCAGATACATTTTGTTACATTTGTGGAAACTTTATGACTTCAAAGCAAAAACTGAAAATTTGTGGAAATACAAATTTTCCACAAATTTTCAGTGCTTATTTTGGCTTCAAAATATAACTAAAATCGTGGAATCCGCAGTTAGTTTATACTATTTGTGTTCAACAATTAAGGCAGTGGACATACTGCAAAAGACAATCTTTACTTTTTTGTAGACCCATGATTTAGAGAACGCAAGTCAATCATATTGATGAATGTTATTTTTGCTGTACCAATGTGAAAGGTTTTAATGCTAAAAATAAAAATAAGATAGCCTAAACAAATGTAACCTCCGTTATACGTCCCATTCCACACGGTCCAGAAATTCTAGTGCCCCTTCCAAACTTATTAAATAACTATAAAATATTGAGGTGTAATATGAGTATAAAACTCCATTTTTCACATGCACGTATGGATTTTTTCCCTGATAATCTTGGTGATTATAGTGAAGAACAGCGAAAAAGGTTCCACCAAAACATAAAAATTACGGAAACAAGGTACCAAGTTCGATGGAATCTGAATATGATGGCTGATTAATGCTGGTCTATAAAACGTGATATTATTGATGATTTTCATAAAAAAATTACACCCTGACGTAATTTTATCGCTAAACGTAAAAGATGTCACTCAAAATAGCCCTGTTGCAATTATTGTATTTGATATTTTCTTGGTAAGTTTTAAAATATATGTATTTATAATTGATTTTTTCTTAAAATTTTAAAATAGACTTTTTTTCCTTTTTTAAAAAAAACCTGATGTGATAGAGTAATTTGGTAGTTATTTTTGTGTTCAAAATACTATAAATTAGCGATATGTTTCACTCAAATCAAAACAACGTTCAAAAAGTTTTCATTTGTCGGCCGGTGTAATCTTTTGTTTTAGTTATTTATATTTTTAATGAAACAGTTACTCATGTCAACGTTGTCATAAAACATTTGACGGTCAAAACAGACACGCGTGGAATAGATAGAAAAAGAAGCGATGAAACCAAACAGGTTACAAACATTTATCGCACACTGAAGATTGTATCGACGTTTATGAGCTATTTTATACGTGAGAATGTTAATGTAATATAAGTGGATTTTTACTACCGACCAAAATAACCCGGGCGTTTCAAGAGACATTAAAAAAAGTTTATGAGGAAAATGAATATTGCAACATGACAAGACGCGCCGCCAAAGAAAGGGCAGCTAATGACTTTATTTACTTCAGTTATTAAAAAAGAAACTGATAATTAGTCAGGCTATTCAGAAAATAGTTTATAAGTTGCGTTCTAGGGTAAGCGGGTATGCAACCATATAAGCAAATTGAGAGAAAAAGATGTGCCTGCCGAGTTTCAACCTTTGGTCCGGCATCATACCCAAAGAAGGATAGGTAGGAAAGAAGGATACCTATGATGAACTCCATGCAATTGAAGAAGCCGAAAACGTTCTTATTGCAAAAGGAGTTTCTGAAACCTAAAAAGACGAGCCAAAGCATTGGGCAAGATATGAAGTATCTTCTTAACAAATCTAGTCAGAAGCCCCAATATTGTTATCGCAGGGTTATTAATTCTTATCCATATTTTTGTCGTTGTTTTTTGGGATTGATGAGATTGAAGTAGAAAGCTATTAGGTGTAGGTTAATCTTCTCTCCCCCTAGTCTCCACTAATATTGCAAAGAGGAAAGAATTGTATATTCGTAACGAATAACCATAAAAACTACTGAACTCACTTCAAACATTCTTTAACTATTAGAATGCTGTATTATCTTTGAGTATTGTTGACTGTTACTGCCGGCTACCATAAAGGACGATAAAGTATCGATATTATGGATATTTATTCAGTAATTGAAAAGGGCAGTCGTTTGTCTAGTAACAGGGTATCAGAATTGTATAGGTAATGGTTTAAATCTAAACTCTTCGAAACGAAAGTCGCGTGATTCCAATGCATCGATTATCTTTGCGTTGTCTTAGTTTCTCCAATGACACTTGGAGTCATATAGAAAGTTATGCGTGTTGTTTCTTCATTGCGTTAGCTGGATACGAGTAATTATACGCGTTTACATGCGAACATTTTTACGCTAAGTTTCACGCGAAACGAAAAATTATTGCAGTCATTAAGTTAACAATCCATAATTATTTTATTTTCTTAAGTGGGAATGAGTATTGCGCGTGTTTGTTGTTTTTGTGATGTTGAATGGTGTTTGGATAATTTCAAACTACAATTGATAATCGTTTGGGTTATGGATAATCACATACACGCTATATTGAAATTTCATTTACCGCTCCTTGATAGTTCAAGGGGTTTTATAAAACATGATAGAATATTTTTATTCGTAGGAGTATGGGAAACAATACTATTTCAACTAGGCAGTTCATTCAGCCCGGCTAGAAAACCCAATACACATTTGTATATTTGGGTTGCCGTTCTATTCTTTGCAAATATACTAACGGTATCTCAATTCTCAAGTGAATTCCAAACGGCCTCGGTTCGCGTGCTTATAAAAATGAACTGTCGATGTAAAAATAAAACCACAGCCAAGATTTCAGATAGGAACATCTTGCACCTGCGATGAAAGTGGAAGCGTCGATGAAGAGTGTCAATTTGAAATAAACGATATTCATAAAATATAACTAGCATCGCGTAGTTATATTAACTCGATTGGTAATAACATGGAACTATCTCGCCATGTAACATTTACATGTTAATTAGCTCGAGTGCCGTGGAAACTAATGTCGTCCGCCGATGCCTCATTACGTAGCATTCAGACGTCTGTGATGGTATCGTGCATACTCAATTAGCGGCGGTCACGCATCACATGTATTACCAACATAATCACAGAATAAACTTGCAACCAAATTTAAAAATAGAACGTGTCTGTGCAGGACGCATATTCTCGAAGAGAGAACAACGTAGAGTGCATGCCGCGCATGCGCGATTTCGTAATAGAACTCGGACCTCTTAGTGACGTCATAGACTTTAGTCAGTGATCTTAGTGAAAAAAATCGTGTTATCGTTAGGGTCATTGAACGCTTATAACTCACCCGGTATGAACTGTGTAGTGTTTCATTCGGTGTCATAGTGTAGGTTAGAACTTTGCCTACCCCGCTGCGGTAGCGGGATGAACGTATGTATAAAGTTTAAATAGTTATTTTTAGAAATGTTGCTTGTGTGCATCGTTTGTGCTAAACTTAGAGTAAGTAAATCACGATAACTTTCTTTGTAATGCACATAAGGTTGTTTTATGATGTTTAGTATATAGAGCCACTTAGTGTCTATGTACCAAGACACTTATAGTTTAGGCATATAGATTTAACTTAGGCGCGAATTGAAAATAAGTGTAATCTTGAAAGTGAAAAAGAGGTCCTAGAAAGAGGGAAGGCCCTCTTAGTGCTCCGTACGGTATAGCCGCGGAGTACTTAAGCTAATTTGTTTTTTTGTATAGTTGAGTTAAAACGTGTTAGGAGTTTTTTGTTTAATAGAAATAGTTCGGGACATCAAGAAAACAGCAAGTAGTCGGCAAGAAAGAAGAAGTCTGCAAGTTTGAAGAGGAAACAGGCGCTTATGCAGAGTGGACCATCCTTCCTCATCAGCTGTGGCACGGTGCTACGAGGACGACTTCCAGCTACGTCGCATAGCTACGGCGTAGCAACGAGAGACTACGCGCCGAATATTAACGCCGGGAGAATTTGGCTACCGTTGTGGCTGAACTTTGTAACTTTCGATTCAGTGTGTGAAATAAACGCTATTTCCCGATTTTACGCCTTTGTTACTTTGTCACTGGTATCGCCATATTCCCACTCACGCAATCCAGCACACACACAACACATTGCGGGGTGTTGGCCCAGTCCGAGCCCCGCACATTTTCTGGTCCTTCGCGAGCCGGATCTACGTGAGTGTGGAAAATGCCAGTGACAAGGTCAATCGGGAAACGAACGGCGTCGGCCACGGAAGCGTCAACGACGGTCACGTCATGCACCGCGACGTCCGCAACGGGGACGTCCGCGACCGCGACGTCTGCTACAGCAACGTCTGCGACTGAGGCCACCGAGACCACCATCGCCGACACCGTTCAAACGTGTTTCACCACCGATAGGGATACCGCTGCCGGCACCGCTGCGGAGGAGCTTCAAGCCGCCGCACCGGAAGAGAGGAAGCCACAGCGGCCCCGAAGTCGACCAGCCACTTCTTCAAGGCGTTCAACGAAAGCACGTCGCCTGGCACAGGCCAGGGCCGAACTCACAAAACTCAAAATAGAGCTAGCGACCGCAAAGCTAGCAGAGATCGAAGCGGAAGATAGCGAGGATGACCTTAACTCCGTCATCACCGAGGTCGAGCAGGATCAACGCGTTCACAGCTGGTTACATACCAGTCAGCTGCTCGCGATTGATAACCGACCTCACGAAGTGCAAGATGCGCAATCCCGTGTGCAGCCGCCACCCGAACCCATAGACCCAGTGATCACCGCCGCATCCTGGGACATCCCGGCGTCTGCACCGGCGGGAGCCAGTGCCGTGCCCCCGCCAACGTGTCACCCAGTGGCAAATGATGCATCAAATAATCCGCTCGATTTCATAACATTTTCAGGTAACCCTGCGGCATCGAACCCGAATGTGCAGCCGCTGCCTGCGAAGCAACCGCCGCCTGTAGTAGCAGCCTGGTTAAGAGAAAATGAAGCTTCGCAACAGCCGCCGCCGCCGCAGCCCCCGCCTACCCCGCGTCAAGTGCGGGGCGGGGAATTGGTCGCAGCGCGACCGAACTCCGATTATAGTGAACTTGCGTGTGCCATAACGCAAGCTGTGCAAGCTGCACAACATAGACAGCCGTTGAAGTATACGGAGTTGCCCATTTTCAACGGTGCGCATCAAGATTGGCTAACTTATAGAGCCGCTTATAATGAATCCGCAAGTTATTTTACAGCGTTGGAGAATATGTCCCGATTGCGCCGCAGCTTACGGGGCACAGCAAAGGAAGCAGTACAAGGGCTGCTCATCACCAACGCCGAACCGAACGCTGTGCTGAGGACTCTCGAGACGCGGTTTGGGCGTCCGGACTCGATCGCATTGGCCGAGATCGAGCGACTCCGGGCGCTACCCCGCCTCACTGATTCGCCGCGAGATATTTGCACTTTCAGTACGAAAATAGAAAATGTCGTGGGAACCCTGCAAGCGCTCGATTGTGCCTTCTACCTGTATAATCCGGAGGTTACGAAGGCGGTGATGGAAAAATTGACTCCGACGCTGAGAAGGCAATGGTATGAGTTCGCCGCCGCACAACATAGAGGTGAGCCCGACTTATTAAAATTTAGCCGATTCATTGCCAGGGAAGCGGAGATATGCAGTCCGTTCGCCGTGCCAGAGATCATCGCGGACAAGGCCCCGGTGAAGGCTAGCGGCGGCGAACAACCACGCCGGCAACGAATACATACCGTCGCCGACAAACAGAAGCCCGCATGCTGTGTATGCAACCAGGAGGTACATTCGATGGGCGAATGTGCACGATTTCGGGATGCCGCGGTTGACGCGCGGTGGGACTTAGCAAAAAAACATAGGCTATGTTTCAGGTGCCTGAAATTTCGATCGAAGCAACACACATGCAAGCCTCGAAAATGCGACACGGACGGGTGTGAACGACATCACCATAGGATGCTGCACTCGGACCGGAGGAGTAAGAGTACCGACGAGGCCACCAATGAAGAGGTGGTAAATTCGGCATGGACGTCGCAAATGTCATTTTTGAAAATAGCTCCGGTATGCATTTCAGGACCGGCGGGAGAGGCTCACACTTTCGCGCTACTTGATGACGGGTCGACGGTCAGTTTGATCGACCATCAGCTGGCCAAGGACATCGGCGCGGAGGGACCGGATGAACCGCTCCACATAATCACGTACGATGGAGAGAAAACTACACGGAATAATTCATGTCGTGTTAAGTTTCAGATAAGGGGAAGTCGGGGACGGCAGCAGATAGAAGCCCGCACCGTCGACAACTTGAGATTGGCGGCGCAGCGTATTCCTGAAGAGGCGCTGCGAGACTGTACCCATTTGAAGGGCCTCCTGCCTGCATCACAAACGCAAGAAGCGAAACCCCGACTTCTTATAGGCCAGGATAATTGGCATTTGCTTATATCTAGCAAGACACGGTCCGGAAGGAGGAACCAACCGGTCGCCTCGCTCACACCACTAGGATGGGTGGTACACGGGAGCCGGACCAGAACCCTAGGACACAGGGTGAATTTCGTCGGCCAGACAGCAACCGACGACCTAAATGAGGAGCTCGTAAAAGAATTTATTTTGCTTGATAATCTGTTTGTAGATCCCCGCAGGCCGAAGAGCGACCCCGGAGAAAAGGCGCTGAGAATCCTGGAGGACAACACCACGAGAGAACCCTGCGGAAGATATACCACGTCTCTCCTGTGGAAAAAAGAAAATGTCGAGCTCCCGAACAATTACGAGAACACTTTGAAAAGGCTGCACAACATAGAAAACAAGCTGGATAGGAACCCCGAACTCAAGGTCAGATATAACCAACAGATGGAGGCGCTGATCGAGAAGGATTACGCCGAGCCAGCCCCCGCGACCTCCCATGCAACAAGGACATGGTATTTGCCGCACTTCGCAGTTTTTAATGCTTTGAAACCGGACAAGCTGCGAGTTGTGCACGACGCGGCGGCCAAGACAAAGGGTACCACTTTGAATGATAACTTATTAACAGGTCCAGACTTGTTGCAGCCTCTTCCCGCCGTCCTGATGCGATTTCGGGAACATCCCATTGCAGTCACCGCGGATATCACGGAGATGTTTATGCAGGTGAGATTGCGCGAGGAAGATCGCGACGCCCTCAGATATCTCTGGCGAGCGGATCGTCGAGATAACGAACCGCCGGAAATATACAGGATGAAGGTACTCATTTTCGGTGCATCTAGCTCTCCCGCGACGGCGATTTATGTCATGAATCGCAACGCGGACAGATTTCGATCGACGCATCCGGAAGCTGTCGACGCGATAAGGAGAAAACATTATATGGACGATTACCTTGACAGCTATCCGGACATAGAAAGCGCGACAACGATTGCGCGGCAAGTGCGCGACATTCACGGTGAGGCGCATTTTATATTGAAAAAATGGACGAGTAATTCGCCTGAGGTACTTGAAGCACTCGGCGAATCGGCAAGTCCCCACCGCGAAGAGGTGGACTTAGAAAAGGCGGAGAGAGTCTTGGGCCTCATTTGGAGACCAACGGAAGACAGACTCGCCTTCAATTTGGATTTGGCGCGCATACCGCCAAACTTGTTAATCAGAGAAGCGCCCACGAAACGAGAAGCGCTTAAAATAGTAATGTCCCTGTTTGATCCTCTAGGTCTTGCATCCCCAGTGACGGTAAGGGCCAAGCAGCTGTTGCAGGAGGTCTGGAGACGCGGCACTGCATGGGACGATCCGCTTGACGGCGACATATCCGCCGGATGGGCGGATTGGGTCACACAGCTGAGAAGATTGGGTCACGTGTCCGTGCCACGCTGCTACCTAGGCTATACTCGAGCTAGAAGATTGCAGCTGCACGTGTTCACCGATGCCAGCGAGTCCGCCTACGCGACCGCACTATACTGGCGAGCCGAAGATGAAGACGGACGGGTCACGGTTTCGCTTATAACAGCGAAAGCGAAAGTTGCGCCGCTGAAACTAACGTCCATTCCCCGTCTAGAATTACAGGCAGCAGTACTCGGCACACGGATGGCAGCCGCGGTGAAGCGCGAACACGGAAGACAACCCGAGTCAACGACCTACTGGACAGACAGTCGGACAACACTGAGCTGGATCAGAACAGGATCCAGATCATACAAACCATACGTCGCTCATCGCGTCGCGGCAATAGAGGAACATTCACAAACGAGCGAATGGAGATGGGTGCCGACGCGCCACAATGCCGCTGACGATGCCACACGCGACGTGCCGGACAACTTCGATGAGCGACATCGATGGTTCAATGGGCCGGAATTTCTCCGAAATCCACCCGACTTATGGCCCACGGAAGAAAGGGGCATCATCACCACGACCGGTGAAGAAAGAGTAGGCGCCGTCACCTCAGGACATCGAGAGCCACAGCTCTCAGAGGCCCTACCCGACGTGAATCGGTTCTCGAGTTGGACCCGATACTTGAGAGCTACAGCTCGCACTCTGCAGGCAGTGCGCATGTTCCGGCGACGGTGTGATTACGTTAATCACAAGCGAACAAAGGCCGCTTCGCAAAAGGACCCGGATTGGAAACGCGCTCAAACGTCGAAAAAACCGTTGAAGAGGAGCGCGCGAAAATCGGAGGACATAACATTCATGACCCTCCCAGCTGAGCTGTTAGAACGGGCGGAATACCTCATTATAAAAATGAGTCAAGAAAAAGTGTTTGCCGAAGAAATACGTGCACTCGCACAAGGAAAACCCGTATCACGGGATAGCCGCCTGTATCCTTTGAGTATTGTACTAATTAATAATTTGATATGTTTAAATAGTCGGATTTCAGCTACCACGGGAATCACAGAAAAAATGAAGCACCCTCCGGTCGTCGACGGCGAGCATCGGGCAACACGGCTGTGGATCGAGCACGTCCACGCAGAGCTGCATCACGCCAGCGTCGAGAGCGTGGTCAACTGCTGCCGCCAACAGAGATGGATCCTGAGACTACGCCCGACGGTCAAGACTACACTGAGGAGCTGCTTGAAGTGCCGCCAGAGGGCGGCGACCCCGCCGCAGCCGGTGACGGGCGACTTACCTGCCTGTCGGCTGGCTCATCATCACAGACCATTTACCTATACCGGTCTTGATTACTTCGGTCCGCTCACCGTAACCGTGGGCCGCAGCAATCAAAAGCGCTATGTAGCTCTCTTTACATGTTTGACAGTTCGAGCGGTGCATCTAGAGGTGGTGCACTCATTAAGTGCGCAGGGTGCAATCATGGCACTCAGGCGCATGACAGCGCGTCGTGGGAGCCCCGTCGAGCTGTGGTCCGACAATGCGACCAACTTCCACGGCGCGGAACGAGAGCTGCGCAACACCCTCCTCGCGGGCGCCGAAGAAGAGGCGTCGCGGAGGGCGATCCGATGGCGCTTCATTCCCCCGGGCGCGCCATTCATGGGCGGCGCCTGGGAGAGACTGGTGCGGACTGTGAAAACCGCACTAAAAACGGTGCTCCACGAGAGGAGCCCTCGAGAAGAGACGTTGGCAACGTTACTCGCCGAGGTCGAACTAACAGTCAATAGCCGACCATTGACCCACGTGTCGGTGAACCCTGAGGATCCGGAAGCCCTGACGCCTAACCACTTTTTGTTGGGCGGTCGGGGCCCGTGGTCGGTGCCGAACTTCCCGGCCGACCACGACTTCGGCGCGCACGCCGACCTCAAAGCCACACAGCAGCTCGCCGACGCATTCTGGACGCGTTGGCTCCGGGAGTACCTCCCCGAGCTAAGAAACCGGCGGGAGGCCCACAGCCGGGGCCCCGAACTGCAAATAGGTGATGTCGTCCGCATCATAGACGGCACGCTCCCGCGCAACACATGGCCGCGGGGGCGCATTTGCGCCATGTATCCCGGCCCAGATGGAGTGGTGCGCACAGTGGACATCACCACCCGCGGAGGTGTCCTGCGACGACCCGTGAAGAGGATCGTCGTCATACACCAAGCTGACGACACAAGGACCGAGAGCGCCGCGCCGCAGCCAGCGGCGGATGCATCCTGCCCGACAGCGTGACTGCATCACCCCCTGGACGCTGGGTGATGCACGGCGGGAGAATGTGCAGGACGCATATTCTCGAAGAGAGAACAACGTAGAGTGCATGCCGCGCATGCGCGATTTCGTAATAGAACTCGGACCTCTTAGTGACGTCATAGACTTTAGTCAGTGATCTTAGTGAAAAAAATCGTGTTATCGTTAGGGTCATTGAACGCTTATAACTCACCCGGTATGAACTGTGTAGTGTTTCATTCGGTGTCATAGTGTAGGTTAGAACTTTGCCTACCCCGCTGCGGTAGCGGGATGAACGTATGTATAAAGTTTAAATAGTTATTTTTAGAAATGTTGCTTGTGTGCATCGTTTGTGCTAAACTTAGAGTAAGTAAATCACGATAACTTTCTTTGTAATGCACATAAGGTTGTTTTATGATGTTTAGTATATAGAGCCACTTAGTGTCTATGTACCAAGACACTTATAGTTTAGGCATATAGATTTAACTTAGGCGCGAATTGAAAATAAGTGTAATCTTGAAAGTGAAAAAGAGGTCCTAGAAAGAGGGAAGGCCCTCTTAGTGCTCCGTACGGTATAGCCGCGGAGTACTTAAGCTAATTTGTTTTTTTGTATAGTTGAGTTAAAACGTGTTAGGAGTTTTTTGTTTAATAGAAATAGTTCGGGACATCAAGAAAACAGCAAGTAGTCGGCAAGAAAGAAGAAGTCTGCAAGTTTGAAGAGGAAACAGGCGCTTATGCAGAGTGGACCATCCTTCCTCATCAGCTGTGGCACGGTGCTACGAGGACGACTTCCAGCTACGTCGCATAGCTACGGCGTAGCAACGAGAGACTACGCGCCGAATATTAACGCCGGGAGAATTTGGCTACCGTTGTGGCTGAACTTTGTAACTTTCGATTCAGTGTGTGAAATAAACGCTATTTCCCGATTTTACGCCTTTGTTACTTTGTCACTGGTATCGCCATATTCCCACTCACGCAATCCAGCACACACACAACACATTGCGGGGTGTTGGCCCAGTCCGAGCCCCGCACAGTGTCGACAGAACCAGAGCTCATCAGTAATCAGCGCGCGCGCAACTCGGTGCAAACCTTCGGGAGAACAATAACTGGTTGTTTGGCCGGTGTCGATGTCGAAACGCGAGGTCGTGCGAAGGTGAGCCGAGTGCTAACACGACGCTCACGAGCACGCACACATGCGAACGTGAATATATTTAAACCGGCCAGTGTGCATGAGCCGTAACTACTCTCATCTTAAAGCGGCAGTGAAGCGTGGAGAGGAATGCCGCAGGTCACGTTACGATGGCGACTCGGGCCATGTGTGTGGTATTTACGTATAGCCCTGTTGTATAATGTACATTGAAACGTCAGCCGGGCACACACTGGCACGGTCTCGGCACGCAAAAGCAAAACATGCTGTCGAAAATTTCGTGTACGGTTGGAGAATAAATAAAACATGTGTTCTGGCTCATCCATTCTGCTATTCATTACATGTGGTATAATTTTCTATATGTCATAAATTTCCAACTTCTTTCTTGATATTTATGTCGGCTTTAATTATTTTTTGTTGCAGATTCAATTTTATTGTTGGCTTTTACATTCGCCATTTATAAATTCAAACACACAGTTGTCGTAAGGGAGACATGATTTTGTTATTGTTATATTAGTTTACTTGAATATGCGGTAGTACGGGAATTATTGTAGTAGCGCCTGAATTCCAAGGATAAAAAATGAAGAGCTGCCGACCGATAACCGTCGTCTCGGTCGCAGGATTGACAATCGCGACACTTTGCTTCAGAATATCATTATGTCTAGACATAATATTGTTAGGAACTGAAGCGATTTGGATTTAAATAAAAACGATTTATCACTGATTTTACATGAACACATTTATCACTGGTTTTATATAAACACATTTATCACTGGTTTTATATAAACACATTTAACAGAAATACTTTTACAAAGATATCAGCAACTAACCGACTAGTACGAAAGTCAATGATAAACTTACTCAACTGTCACTGAGATCGACTGCGAGACTGAGCGCGAAAGAGAGCGAATGAGAGTGAGCATCAATATGGCACCCTTTTTATACACCTATCACTTTCATTACTCGTTTAACATTTAGACTGGTTTTCATAACTGGTCAGTACGCTACAAATACCCTCACAAAATTGATGTCCTAACAATATAATATTATTTTATTCAACCTTAATTGAACATCATAACGACAAAAGAAGTTTAACCGAGCAAGCATGTCACGTGGGACTTGATGAGATAGTTGTACCATGACGTGATTAACAACCTTTATTTACCGTATAGAGATCAAAAAGGGAGACAATTCCAATTGCAAAGATGGAAAAATTGTCAAGTCTCCGGGTATTTACCATCCATTATCGCCAATAGCTAAATATATTATTACCTACGCATCTAAACAATTATCAATAGAAAAATAAACAAAAAAATATATAAATCCAAAAAACAAATATAATACTGTTTTGCAGTCAGTACCGCAACCACCTCGGCTCAATAGGGCGTCATTTGCATTGGTAATGTGGCCGCCGCGCCGCTCGGCGTATTGGTAAACAGAGTGATTTACCTCCGGCGAACGCGGAACGGGCGCCTACCGCGACACTCTGACATCGCACTCCGACACTCAGACAGCTCTAGACATTCCATTTTAAAATACATTAACCGGATCTATGCGTCTTGTACTCGCATGCCTTGTAGTTTCACATCATGTTGGATTGTTTAATGTATAACGTTTGTAGTTCAATTTGTATTGCCAGTTCGATTTGTAGAAAATATTTTATGGATGGCCAGTTATTAGTGACGCCATTTAGCAAAGTATTTCTGTATGCATTGTCTTTATGTTCTGGAGTTGATTTTATCAATGCAGCTTTTCTAGTCGTTAAGATTGTATTGTGTAGGATGAGATGTAGTAGTAACCGGCAATCGGGATAACGATCTAGATAAAATTATAAAAGATAGTGTTTTTCGTTATTTTTATGAACTTTGTAAGTAATTGTACCCATGTTATGATATTCCTGCATATTTCCTGCAACTTATAAACCATATGAATATTCGACAGTATGTATGTTTCTTATATTCAGTGCAATACTACTACTCCCTTATCCAGAATTAAAAACTCCTTAGTAATTAACAAACATCAATCAAACAAACAGCCCGTAACCGTTTCTAAATTTAAAAATCGTATTGACAGGTATGTTAATGCCATATACGCTGCTACTCGTGATCAAATTAGGATAAAGTTAGAAAGTAAGCCTCGGGCGCAGAGGAGCCGGCCATGACACCGCGAGGATCAGATTAGAATCCGTTGCAACATTCTGTCGACATAACGATAAGCGAGGGATTTCATATAACTTATTTAGACGGCAGCTTATACGACAGTGATAGAGAATGTATTGAAAAAGGTACTTGGAGTTTCGGCATTTTAAAATGATAAACTGACAGATAGGAGGAACGTGGACTGAAACTATAAGTACTGAAATTCTGTAATTTTGAGTACCTAAGGGACATATACAATACAAAAGCCTTTATTTACTAAAAAGAGAATACATTTTTTTTCTTTTTACAGTTTTTTTCTAACTTTTAATGTCTTTCACAGCAGTCCTCTTTAAAGCTTGTCCTTTTGACAGAAGGCCTCCTCCAGCGTTCGCCATTTTTCTCTGTCCTTAGCAGTCCGCGTCCACAATGGGCCAGCAATCTTCTTTAAGTCATCAGACCACCTTCTGAGTAGCCTGCCTCTTTTTCGCTTTGCATGAGCTCGGGGTGTCCACTCAGTTACCTTTTTCGTCCATTTAGTTCTTATTTCTCTTAACATATGCCCTGCCCATTTCCATTTCAGGACTTTAACTTTTCTCCCCACATCTTCCCACTTAATGACATTTCTAAGGTCAGTTGCGCGTTTTTTGTCCACCTTCCTATACCCCAAGATACTTCTTTCCATACTTCTTTGACAAGAAATAAGGGACATATAAAGAACTTCAAAACAAATTCTCGAAATTCAACTGTAACATAGATGTAATAGCTACTGTAACATCAATTGACTAATTGCTAAAGGCGGCAGCAACACTCCGGATGCAGGCCGCTTTTGACAAATCCGTCCGGAAATCTTTAGGGGAGGCCTATGTCCAGCAATGTACTTCATCTGGCTGATGATGATAAAGCATTTCCTTTCTTTATTTCTTCTTGATCGCAAATTCATACAGCAATAGCGATCTATAGCTTGCAATTATCCGGTTTTTATACCTATACACGTCACTCAATTATGATACATATACATATACACTCACGCCTATTATCCCCGAAGGGGTAGGCATAGGCGCAACTAGTGCACCCACTTTTCGCCGACATTCCGTCCCATGATGTGATAGGGGGTGAGCCTATCGCCATATCGGGCACAAATTCCAGACTCCGGACTGATACTGAATAGAAAAACTCAATATCACTTTGCCCGACCCGGGGATCGAACCCGAGACCTCAGCTTTGCAGTCGTACTGTAATACAACTACGCCACCGAGGCAGTCAATTATGATAATCAGTGTTTATTTGCATAATGTGTCCATAATAAGCTGATAAAAAACAAATCACATCTATTTACAGCGATATGCAATTTAGCTAATGCTCTTGTACCTATCAAATAATATTTCGTTTTTGGCAGATGATGATGTGTGCGGTCCTTAGTTCAATTAGCATTTTTATGATATTGCTAAAGGGAAGGTTGACTGTATCATTAATTGAGCACGAACCCCTTTGGGTTCGTAGATATATCTTTATATCTACTTAGTTGTAGAGGAAATCAATATTTTGAAGTAAAGCAAAATATTGAATTTCATTAGGCTTTTTATTCCAAATGCCCAATTTTTTTATATAGCGCGCTTGACAGAGCATCCATGTCTGCTGATGTTTCGGGTAGAGAGATCAATACCATAAAGTGACCTGTTTACTCCTTTTCCACAAAAAAAGGTAAGAATATTTGATATTGTCTCATTAATTAGAGTAACTTATAGATATAACAATACTAATCAAATAGTTTTAATATTTACCTATTACATAGAGTTTCCAATACGATTAAAGAATAATTTTGATGTTTCATGACCAATTTAATAACCATTTTAAAATTTTATCGTTCTTTCTTCGGCAATAAAATTCTTTTCATCGATAAATACAAATACAAAAAAACCTTATCGGAATTTAATTCAATAATACTTATATCAGTCAATTTTCTTCAAAAAAATCTATCAGAAACTCGTATAAAATCTATAGGTCGCTGTACGACGCCTCTCACAATAACATTTTTGAGATTATCATAATACATATTCCAACGAAACTTAGAATGTATTATACCAACACGTTACAAAACCAATTCCACTATCCGGTCTTCATTTTATTACAATATGTATGAATAAATTTAAGATCTCACACGGTCCGTGACTACCTCGAAATTAATCATAATGCCTCTAACTTTTGTCTATTACATGAAATCCTTGTGCTAGTCCATATAAATTTTAACCAACTGTTGATATTACATCACTTCTTTAGTTTAGTGGCATCCTAGGTATACGAACTAACGTCTAGGAGGCTCAGGGTATGACTACCAGTTTGGGAAAGTTTTGTCTAGCATGATTTACCCCGCATTGGAACCTCCACAGTAGATGTTAAAATGAAGCCAAATAGTCACTGCAAGATATGTGTCACGCCGTCTTCTCTATAGTAGTGGCATAGCGTGGTTGGAGCGAGGAGATCGGTCCGCCTCAGGCGGCATTTTTAGGAGGGCGGCAAAATGCGTAAAGTAAAACTTTTTACAAACTAAAAATAATTGATTTACAAGGTTGCACGCGTGACTCTTTTGTTGTAAATTATATTTTTCATTTTACCCTGTACAGTCCACGCTACGTTGCTCCTTGCGTTGGTATAAGGGAAAATGGGAGGAGAATAAATAAATAAATAGGGTATTTGACTACTTTTCTAAAATACATTCATCAATCTATTCAAAATCTAAAGAAAAATATTTTTCTACATTAGCGCTATAATAAACAACTTAAATAAAGCTTTGAAAATTGGAATGTGAATGTGAATGGAAGGGGAAGTTGTCAAATAACAGTAATATCAGACTGTGACGTCACCAAGTGTCACCGACCATAACGCTGCGTGCGTGTGAAAGAGATAGTGCGATATCCCCGCCAAGCCCCTACTTTGCTCACAATATTTGAAATATAACTGATCTATTTTTCAACCAAGTTTGGTGCCAATTTTATAGAATAATTTCTTTTTCAAATTACTTTCTGTTACATATAAAATAATGTACGAATTCAAACCCAGGAAACTACCTTATTCAGAACATCTCAGAGACCACAGTCACATCGCCATCCAACATTATAATTCAAAGATCCAAGTGGTATGTCAGTTTATAGACATCATCCATATTTTCTAAATCGCTACAGTGCGTCAATACAGTACATTGCTACATTAGATATTAAGTCTCATAATACAGATTTGCATCAATATCCAAAAAAAATTACATGAGTTTTCCACATTGATAGATCATAAAACACTTTATTACTCTTAGAGAATTATTAGCACGTCAACATCGTCTAGACATCCAAAATGTTTCCACAACCAAAAACTCTATTTGTAACCTGTAAATATTTACATCGGAATTCGCCCTGGTACTAATCTACCAAATTCCAAACGTCAGTTTACAAACGATCCGGATTGCTTCAATTTTTTAACGCGGTCGTTTCAAGAATCAGTGCAACGCCTCAGCCGCATTCCTCGACGACTTGGCTTCGATCCAAAGATGAAAGAGTGTCATTAGAATAGTTTGTTTTTTCATCGAAAACGAGATTGGTGGTATTTGCTTAAGGGTTAGGAGGCAAATAATTATTGGTAGTAATTATATTATATTAGATAACTTCAAAAAGTCTCGCCATCGTAACGGGCTTTCGTCGCTAACCTTCTATCAATGAAAATGTGTATTTGGAGATCTTTAGGATTTGGTGATACCTACTTCTATAATCTATGATGATTGACAACCAGTATTGCATAACCGTTTATAACTGTTCCGTACTTTTATTAATTTACAATTAGGTAATGCTGGCACAATACTACGGCATACAATTATTTATTTTCTATTATGAACGGATCTGTATCTGCCACAAAATCCGAACGCATCCTAAGCAGCGACAAGTGCTGCCACCCCGAACGTGCAATACAGACGTTCTCTCTCTTTCGAAAAAGCAACCGCTTCGAACGCAACGTAGTTCTGTGCGCGCTGTGTCTTATATTCCAAACATTAACATTATTCCAAGAATAAACTAGTGATACGTGTGGTGCAATACTTGACGGCAATCAGCAACCTATGGCCATTCACCAACGCTGGGTACCCAGGGAAACGAGCGGTGCTGCACTTGCAGGTGAGTGGTAGATACAGTCCACAATTTAACACCATCCGAAGGTCTGGTCGATTTCCCATACATTTTCTGGACCTTCGAACCGTATGTTCAAGTCATTGTGCTAGCATATTACTGGTTCAATTCCATTAAAGTTGTTTTTCGACACTTTAATTTGCTTAACCCGTGGAACCTACCCTCGGTTAGCAATTTGTTAAATTCCATTTGCCTAGGCTTAGCGTATTTGTTTTTCGACAATACCACTGCGTACTGTTTTTTCGAACGTACTAATTCATTTATCGAATGAATTACTAGGTAAAATAGCGAGTTTTACAATTTCCATTTTTTTTTTCTTAACTTGTGGGTATTCGTTCGGCCTATGCCACACCGTAAGCGCTCGCGTCGAACATTCCCGTCAAACGAGTTTAAATATCCAACGGCACGCGCGCCACTCCAAGCTACGATTTATTTACTACATTTACTATAATACACATATACATATTACATTACAATACTTATCAAGTCGTCTATGTATTTCGTACTAGACACACTACATCATTTCATATTTAATTTACAACCCGTATTTCGTACGGCAAAATAACTTTTTAACATTTCGTGTTAATAAGTTAAGCTTCGCTATACTATCAGTGTACTACTTACCTATCATTTATAATATTTCTATCATACAAATAACTATTGTCCATAGTCATGGAGTTAGATCAATTGATTTTCGAACGTGATATTTTCATGAACAGCATACAACGTATGGCTGATTGTGCTACAGATGAAGTGGAATTTCGTGCCCGTGTTAGGGAACTTAATAACATTAAAAAACAATTTTTCCTAGTACAAAGCAAAATAGAAAAATTATTAGCTAAAACCGGTGAATTTAAGTCTCAAGAACAATTAGATATACGTAACAATTTTGACACTTTATATTACAAAGTGCAAATCACAGCTGATCACTTAAAAGATATTCAACGCAGACAAAGTGTAGCTAGCGTTCAGCCTACCCCTTGTTGTCATAGTCAAGGTCATACGAGAGATCAGTTGCCGATACTTACGTTACCCACCTTCCGTGGTGATTTAACTGAATGGAATGCATTTTATGATTTGTACTTATCACTAGTTCATGATAACAAACATTTATCTGACGTAGAACGTTTCCGTTATTTACTTTTGTCCTTACGGGGTGAACCTTATAACTTAATTAAATCACTTCCTATCACAGGTGATAATTATAATAATGCTTTGCGAGTTTTGTTAGATCGTTATCAAAACGACAGAATAATTGCAAATAAACATTTAGACAAAATCCTTGATATAAATCCAGTTATTGATAAAAATTACGAACATAGTTTGCGTAACATTCTGATGGTATATAAAGAAAACTTAACAGCTTTAGAATCTTTTAACTTGCCAGTTACAGAATGGAGTTTCATTTTATTAAATATTTTGTTACGTAAGATTTCACCTACTCTTCGTAAACGTTTTGAACTGTCGCTAAGTTCGCCTAGTACTATTCCGTGTGTCAATAATTTAATTGAGTTTTTAAATAAAGAGCTGGCTGCCACTGAGGCCATGTCAACTGCTTTGATGCCGTGTTCGCCCGCCTCCGGCTCCGAACTCGCGATCCGCCGCTCTCTTCCTGCCGCGTCGCCGCGCCACTGGGGCCGAGCCGTCGCGCGCTCCCACTCCGACGCAAACCGTACTAGCCGTACTACTACATCTATACATACCTCTGACGCGCCGTTTGCACGTTCACGTCACTCGCGCTCGATGAGTATCCATGCTGCTACTTCAACTCCTTACGCTATTAATTATGTTAGAACATGTACTTATTGTAAACAAAATTCACATTCATTAAATAAGTGTCTTAATTTCAGTAAATTAACTTTAACAGAAAAGAAAGATTTTATCGAACAAAATAAAATTTGTAACAATTGTTTATCTATTGGACACGAACTCAAGGATTGTAAATCTCGACACAATTGCCGTGTGTGTTCGAAACGTCATCATACTTCTATACATGATGATGTCATATCTAATGTAGCATTAACTAGCGAATGTAACGTATCTTCCCCCGAGCTAATTTCGGCAGCGGAATCTTCTTCGTCACCCACATCAATGCGTAGTTTTTCTGATAAATTAAATTGTACGGTTCTACTCACCACCGCGTTGGTAAATATTCGGTCGACGGATGATAATTCGAGTTCTCCTCGCCCTGTGCGCGCTCTAGTCGACCAAGGCTCCCAAGCCACACTCATTGCGGAGTCATGCGTCCAGCGACTGGGCTTAAAACGCTATCATGCTAAGACCAGCATGACAGTTACTGGTATAGGCGATAAAAGTGAGCAACCGCGTGGTTACGTTTTGTGTGAAGTTACGCCTCACAATAAATTAGAACCTAAATTAATTATCGAAGCTCTTATCTTACCCAAGTTAACGAGTTACTTACCTCGTATTCCAAGCTCTTTCGAGCACATTCCGCATCTAAAAAATTTACCTCTAGCGGACCCAGAATTACGTTCTGCGCGTCCAGTCGAACTTCTCCTAGGTTCAGACTATACTGATAGTATTTTACTACATGATAACATTAAAGGCCCACAGGGTACACCCGTGGCAATAAATAGTATTTTTGGTTACCTACTTAACGGTAAAATTTCCCATTCTTGCCAGCACAAGTCTGCATGAATGTTAGTACATATCAACTTGATATGCAATTGCAAAAATTTTGGGAGCTTGAGTCGATGCCTGATATCAAGCCTCTCACCAAAGAAGAAGCTCTTTGTGAGTCTATTTTCATTAATACCCACAAACGCGATAAATGCGGTAAATATATTGTTTCCCTTCCTTTTAAGGACAATGTACCCCCTCTCGGCGATTCTCGCCAAATTGCTCTTAATCGTTTTTACAAGCTTGAACAAAAGCTTTCTCGCGATCCTTCTTTGCAAGAAGAATATATTAAATGTCTCAGAGAATATGAAAACCTAGGTCACATGGAACCGGTCACTGAGCACACGGTTTCAAATAAAATTCCTTACTATATCCCTCACCATTGCGTGGTCAAAAGGTCATCTGCTACAACTAAAGTTAGAGTTGTCTTTGACGCCTCTTGCAAAACTACTAATGGTCGTTCACTTAACGACAATTTACTTATTGGTCAAAAACTGCACCAAAATATAAACGTAGTACAATCTATTTCGTTACCGCGTCACGTGATTCCTAATCATAACGGAGACATACAAGTACATGGCTTTTCGGACGCATCCGAGAAGGCATACGCAGCTTGTGTATATATACGTGTTATTGATTCTCACGATATTGTTCATGTTCATCTCCTTCTTGCAAAGACAAAGGTCGCACCATTAAAACGTATCACGCTCCCCCGTTTAGAGCTGTGCGGAGCTGTACTTTTATCTAAACTTATTGAAAACATTCTTGTAACTTATACTAAAATTCTATCTATCGATAATGTTTACGCATGGAGTGATTCTTCGGTCACACTTGCATGGTTACGCTCGTCCTCCCATGAATGGCGCACTTTCGTGTCCAATCGTGTTGCGGAGACGACAAGCCGAGTTCCAGCTGCTCACTGGCGACACGTACGTTCCGAGGACAACCCCGCGGATCCTGCATCCCGAGGTGTGCTCCCGTCTAAGCTAGATCAGAACTTATGGTTTAATGGACCCATCTGGCTCAAACAGTCTCAATCTAATTGGCCTGTTTCGAACGTCGATCTACATACTGACGAAGAACGACGACAGCATATTCTTAGTAGCTCAAATGCATCAACTTTAGATTTACAATTTCTTGAAAGATTTTCGTCCATGACAAAACTATTGCGCGTTGTTTCTTTAATTTTTCGCTTTTATCATAAATGCCGTAAGACACAATCTTACTCGCATCCGCATATTACGGTTTCTGAAACCAAATTCGCTTTAACAAGAGTTATCCGTCTCGTTCAGCAAGATCAGTTTGCTGAAGATATTTTACGTTTAAAAGATAACGACATTTGTTCAAATAAACTTCGAAAACTTAAACCGTTCATAGACGACGCCGGACTTCTCAGGGTCGGCGGCAGGATACAACGTGCCCACATTTCTTATGATGCCAAGCATCAAATAATTTTACCCAAAAAACATTTCTTTACATCATTACTTATAGACTATTTTCACAAATTATATTTGCACGTAGGTCCGCAAACATTACAATTCCTTTTATCTCAAACGTATTGGATTATATCTGCCCGTGATGCAGTCCGTATGCGCACGCGTCGCTGCATTCAATGTTTTCGCACGCGTCCTACCGCTCCGCAGCCGCCAATGGCTCCTTTACCTGCTGCAAGAGTGAGCGCTCTTAGGCCATTCTTACACGTAGGCATAGATTTCGCCGGGCATTTTAATCTTAAATCTAGTAAATTTCGTAATTCCAAAATTTTCAAATCATATGTCTGCGTCTTTGTATGCATGTCAACAAGGGCCGTACATCTTGAATTAGTTCCCGATTTAACAACGGATTCATTCCTTAACGCTTTACGCCGTTTTATTTCTCGACGCGGACTTTGTTCAGATATTTATTCCGATTGCGGTCGAAACTTTGTAGGCTGTTACAACTATTTAAAAGATTTGCGATCATTTCTACAAAATACGGCCCATCAATTACACATAAGTAAAAATTTAACAGACTTGTCCATAACGTGGCATTTTAACCCACCTTACGCAAGCCATTTCGGTGGTATATTCGAAGCTGCCGTTAAAAGCATGAAAACCCATCTTTATCGGGTCATAGGGCAACTAACTTTAACTTACGATGAATTTAACACACTTCTATGTCAAATAGAAGCCATACTTAATTCTAGACCACTTTGTACACAGAGTAATGATCCTTCAGATCCATTACCTCTTACTCCGGGACACTTTTTGGTCGGACAACCATTGACTTCATTGCCAGAAATTAATTTATCGGCTGAGAGTACTACTCGCCTTGTTCGATGGCAAATTATTCAACAAGCTGTCCAACACTTTTGGAAGCGATGGAGTGTTGAATACCTTCACCAACTTCAGCAAAGAAGTAAATGGTTTCACGACACTACGAAGACACCTCTCAACGTAGGTTCCGTAGTTGTGTTAGTTGACAACACATTACCTCCACTGCAGTGGCGCTTGGCTCGCGTGCATCAGCTCCACCCGGGCGCTGACGGTGTTACTCGTGTTGTGACGGTACGCATTGGTAACACACTCACAAAACGACCTGTAGTGAAGGTCTGTCCCCTTCCTATTGATTAATTTCAAAGTACCTAGTTCAGTTTAGCCCTATGTTAGTTTTAGTATTTTGTTAAAATAGGTTATTTTAAGGTCGGCGGCATGTTCCGTACTTTTATTAATTTACAATTAGGTAATGCTGGCACAATACTACGGCATACAATTATTTATTTTCTATTATGAACGGATCTGTATCTGCCACAAAATCCGAACGCATCCTAAGCAGCGACAAGTGCTGCCACCCCGAACGTGCAATACAGACGTTCTCTCTCTTTCGAAAAAGCAACCGCTTCGAACGCAACGTAGTTCTGTGCGCGCTGTGTCTTATATTCCAAACATTAACATTATTCCAAGAATAAACTAGTGATACGTGTGGTGCAATACTTGACGGCAATCAGCAACCTATGGCCATTCACCAACGCTGGGTACCCAGGGAAACGAGCGGTGCTGCACTTGCAGGTGAGTGGTAGATACAGTCCACAATTTAACACCATCCGAAGGTCTGGTCGATTTCCCATACAATAACGTAAAATAAAATTGCAACGAAAGCTATCATCAAATCGGACGAAAACGAGCCTCATCATTCATCAATAATTTATAGACTTTCTCTATAAAATTGGCGCAGTCTTACACCAATGCACCAAATTACTTCAGACGGATTCGTGAGTGCGGCGCGTTTGTCGTGATCTACGTCATAATTATTAGAAATGCGGTTTGCGAATCGTGCGCCCGCGCAGCGCCGCGCCGCAGTAGAAAGCGGCGCAGTTTCACTTCACTACCTACCGTGGCAAGCTACTATGGGAATTCGCTTTGGTGTCGCATTTGGTGCGATAACGATCCATTGTGTAGGATGGGAGTCAGCAACCTTTTTATTTTTTATGATGCTTAACGCACTAATTATTTAATAAAAATATCATATAAATATGTAAATATGATTTCAGTATTGCGTAATTAATGAAGATTCGCTAAATTGACGTGTGAAGATAAAATCACATATCGTCGTAAGACTTTTTTGCTCAAGGGTTAGCAACTTATCGATTTCATCTCACATTAGGATTAGGTTATTAAATACTTATAAATATTATTTTTAAAAAAGTAAATCAAATACAAAAACTAATAACTATTATAAAATCTTGACAAGTTTCATAAATACAAAGTAATCAATAAACATTTCAGTTCTGAAGGCATTCCGTGCCGTAATTTGTTGCAGCGCGGCCTGCTCTATGTGGCACGTGTGCCAAAGGTTCACCACCACTGGCGTAGAGTATATACCGTAGTTATGTAGGTTTTACTGCACTACTTTCATATGCGAACAACCATTGACAGGAATTAGCGCATTAACTATTAAAACCGTTAGCAAGTGTAGCCAACTAGCACGAGGCCCAAGTGGCGATCAAACTAAACCCTCTGAGAAATAGATTGTCCCAGCAGTGGGATAGTATTTAACATGTCTGGTATTCATTATTATCATAAATAAATTTATGAATGCTTGTGTCCGAAGAATTAACTCAGTAATTTTTTTTTGCTGGGCGATAGGCTCGCGCCTTATCACATCATGAGACGGAATACGCACAAACAGCCACAATACTAGAAGGTATATATGATCACGACGCCGGCTCTAAAGAAAAGGACTGGTGATTGGTAAATGGAAGGGATAATGAGACCTCCTTGTTAAGCGAAACGCTCCAGCAATTTATTATATCCACGTTTCCTCTCTAAGTGTAGGGTTATAACTCTGTCCAGCCGATCCAATAATACAGTTTGTTTATTAACCGACTTCCAAAAAAGGAGGAGGTTCTCAATTCGTGTGTTTGTATTTTTTTTAAATATATATACACTGTAAACTTACAGCTTAGCTAAATCGCACACAATGTTACACTAAATATGCTTTCAAACGCCAGTCTAATAGCAGAAAATCTTTGTTTGTTTCTTTCATACAGCAATATAATATGAAGTACTAGCTTTTGCCCGCGGCTCCACCCACGTTAAAAAGTTTTTCCGGGATAAAAGTCCCGCTTTATGTTTTCCCGGGATAAAAAGTAGCCTATGTGTTAATCCAAGACACGATCTACCCGTGTGCCAAATTTCATCGAAATCCGTTCAGTGGTTTTTGCGTGAAAGAGGAACAAACATCCATACATCCATACATACAGACATTCTTACAAACTTTCGCCTTTATAATATTAGTAGGATGAACACAAGAAAACTACTAACATTAGCAAAGATTAGAAAAATACATATCTTTTTATGATACTGACAGACATTAGCATTTGTCAACAACGCTGCAGTAGTTCATAACACTGTATCGACATAAGGAAATGGCTATTAATATGCGCGACCGCGATGTCGGAAACGCGGAAAATCTGCGCACGCGCACGTCTCATACAAACAATCCAATTATAATTATACACCGTGTATGACATATGCATTATTAATTAAATTGCATATATAGTTCTTATTGTATATGAAAATATGTTTTTAATTATGCCTGACCAAGAACATAAATAAAGCAACTGGGTGCATAAAGCAGCAGACCGGGCTCTGTGGCGTATCTTGGGAGAGGCCTATGTCCAGCAGTGGACTGCAAAGGGCTGATGATGATGATGAAGAACATAAAATACTTCACCATGTTATGGTAAAATAAATAAACTAATTTCTTGTACTGACTACGTTAACTTTAAAACGAAAAAATAAAAGTGACGCCCGCGAACAGGTGTTTTATTTTTCTGGTTAGGCCGTAGGAATTGTGGGATTGTGGAACGACTGTCCAATAGTAGGTAACAACACTCTCCACAACTGTGAATTACCAATAGATTTGCTTCGTCACCATGATACACTAGACAGGCAGCCTAGGAATGACACTCATTACAATTTTTTTTTATTGCGTCGAATGACGAGACGAGCATGCCATTCACTTGATGGTAAGTGATACGACCGCTCATGAACAGTAGAAATACCATCCAGCACTTTAAGTTACAAAGTACTATGTGGCATTTCACTGCGCTCGCCATCCTGAGACATAAGATGTTAAGTCTCATTATGTCCTGTAGTTACACTGGCTACAATGCCCTTCGAGCCGAAACACAACAGTCCATGCACACTGCTGCTTGACGGTAGAAATAGACATTGCGGTGGTACTTACCAAGACGGCCTCTTACATATGAGTGTCCTACCAGCAGTAAATAAATATTCTTCTATTTGGGTCATGGTGGTGTTTAGACAGCGCTGGTTGTTGACAGAAGTAGACAATATAACTAGACAGACACTCTTATACCAGAAATAACATTGGCGGCTCTAGGGTTGGCCAACGACGCCACCACCCAGGCACAGGCCAAATACATTCGAAGCGCGGGTTCGAAGATTTCGCATTTGCAAGGAACATAAAGAAAAACACTACCCTCTTCCCGCAATCGGGTAAAAAGGCCTCTCAAGGATCTGCCGCTCAGATTCGCATTAGTTAAGAGCGCTTCTGCCTAGTAACTATTCAAAATAGTGCATACGTGAAAGCAAATAATTATTAGTTCGGCTTACCTGCTGCCTTTTCAAATAATTGCTATGTTTAAATAATTATTGTTCCTAAAATCCTTATTAATTATGTTTATCTATTAGTTCTATTCATCTGTAAGTATTCTGTAATAATTATAGCATTTGTTATAATAACATGGAAAATGACTTAATATCCATTCAGAATAAATTATCGAATATCTAGTGGCAATTGAATTTCGCTGGTTTAATTCTCTAGAAGTATTAACTCACTTGTATTATTTTAAAATAGCCAAATAACACCTAAAATTGCTAGAATTGATGCGAAAATGCGTGGTTACACAGAAATGCGGAAAATGCAATGAACCGCACGAGCGTTCGCCGCGACTGTTTCCTGTTCTGCGGTTTCATGGTTAGCAATCAGCACATTATAGTTATCTTTATTTTCTTATCTGTGGATAAAGTGAAAAGGTGTAGTATTACAGATAATATGCTCTAATTAGCCTCACTGGATGTTAATTTTATTTACTTGTTTTCAATGTAATTGACGTAAGAAAGAAAGTTATTGTCCAAATCAGTCAGTCCCCTTATGCTCCATGACAGTATTAACTCCCAAGGCGGCCGTGTTACGTTAACTTCGTGTAATTAGCGTTAAATGGTATTATGTATACCAATTCCCTTATTGATAAACGTGATGAGTTACGTTTCGCACTTGTCGGAGTCGGTGAAGTTAACGTATGACATAGAGAATATGGTCGCAGCTCGAAGAAGGACCAATAGGTTCGCCAATTCCTTCTTCCATCGCACCGTCAGGCTGTGGAACAGATTGCCGGCACACGTGTACCCTCCTTCCTACAATCCTGTGTCCTTCCGCCGTAGCGTGAAGAAGCAGCTGGTCAGGCCGGCATTATTGCGTCGAATGGCATGGGATAATCGTCCAATGCCTTTCGATTCACTATTTGGACTGCACTATGCTTACCATCAGATGAAGTGCAGTCAATAGCCGACTGCAGGGCTTCTATAAAAAAAAGGAAACCGTCGTGATGAAACTGCGTAAGAATTTCGAAGGTATGAAGGTCTGCTAATCTGCAAAGGTTACTAGGTGGACTAAACCCCTAGCTCTCTTAATAGCAAAGAAGGTAGCAGTAGGATAGTAGTTGTAGGGCTGATAATTTGTTGAGTATAAAACAGAAAAAACGAGTGGTTATTATAGTATTTATCAAATGTAACTAAGCAATTGTTTATCTGTTTTTAAATATATATATTTAATAAGAGAAATAGACCAAGACGCATTATAACAGACGATAGATGAAAATATGCAAATATTAGTAACACAGAAATGTAGACCGTTAAAAGAAGTAGATACAACCACAGTTCTAAAAAATAAAGTAATGTACACGTGCAAGTTTCTTTGACCCCGGAACTCATTGAATGGTGCTTTTTATTAAGAGTGGCGTCAAACGGATTTCCCGGTATTTAGGTGTTGATAACCATCTAAAGTTTGCTGAGAATATGTGAAATGGCTTGACGTAAAGTCTCCTTAAAGCAAGTGGTATCAGATACAGTGTAATTTTTTGTCATATTGGTGTGATATATCAGTAAACATACTAGACAAAAAAAGGTTTTGCAATTAATGTGAACAGTTCTTTATAGATATTAAGGAAGTTATCGTCTTGATGGTAAGTGGTCATCACCGACCGCGAACTACATTGTCAGCTTGTAGTGCATTACCGATTTGTAAAGAGGAATAGAAAAAGGAAGGAGGAAGCCTAGAGCAATCTCGCTGGCCATACGAACTTGCAAAACTCTCACTTCACGGTGGTAAACGTCGGTGCCTTGTGCCTTGAAATTGAATCTGTAAACAAACTATGTATAGGTATTTCATGCACGTAAAGTCGTTGGTCCTGCGCCTGATCTCTCTCCGGTCATGTCGGATTGCCGTCTCACCGGACTATGAGAGTGAAGGAATAGCGAGTGCACCTGTGTATTGCGCACACACTTGTGCACTATAATATCTCCTGCGTACCTGGCTGATCTCCGTTGAGATTGGCCGCCGTGGCCGAAACTGGCTAGGAGGATTTCAGGTATTTCATTTTTTCATATAAATATTAGCATTTCAGCCTGGAGTCTGGGATTTGTGCCCGACATGGCGACAGGCTCGCCACCTATCACATCGTGGGACGGAATACGCACGACGAAAAGTGGGTGCACTAGTTGCGCTTCTCCCTACCTCTTCGGGGATAAAAGAGCGTGAGTGTGAGTGTGTGTGTGTGTGTAATATTATCATTTTGACCCTCAGGTAGGCGGCGATATCCTAATTGGGAGTGAAACCGACTGCCGAGACGAATGTCCACAGGTTCCAATCAACGGCACGCACCTCCGAGTTTTCTTAAAAGTTGTATATGTATTCATTGTGAATTAACGCTCGCTTCAATGGTGAAGGAGAAACATCGTGAGGAAACTTGCATACTTGAGAAGTTCTCTATAAGAATTTCGAAGGTATGTGAAGTCTGCCAACCCGCACTAGGCCAGCGTGGTGGACTAAGGCCTTAACCCTCTCAGTTGTAGAGGAGCCCCGTGCTCAGTAGTGGGCAGTATAATACAGGGCTGGTATGGTATGATGACAACAACGCAGTTTAACACAAAAATATTGCATAAAATGTACTAATTGATTCACTAAGGATATCTCGAAGCATAGTTGCTAATTCGGTTTGCGCTATGCTGTAAAGGCTTAACTCTATACGACTCGTGTTTTTTATGCTACAGAGTCTATATGTATGTATATTATGCTGTAACTTATGTTGTCCTTACTATTCTGTACATGATGTGCGTATTTAATATCAACTAACAATATAATTATACAGTTCTATTTTTAAATTTTCATATATTCTAACTTACTTAAAACATCTACAACCACATCCACTACAGCCAGTCTTGCATCTGACTTTGCACTGTTCCGGACATTCATCACACAAGCACTTGCCAATCTACAACAACAAGTTGAGGTGCTGGCACGCAACATTGATAGTGTCGAAATGCGAGGCCGAAGGAAAATTTTATTGCTGCACGGTGTTCAAGAGGATGTCAAGGAAGACACATTGGCTGTGGTTGCCACTGTCGTTAGGGATCGTCTCAGTATTCCTGATTTCACACCACAGGATATTAAAAGGTGTCACCGAATGGGTCGTCTTGCCAGCACGAAGAAGCCTCGGCCTATCCTCTTCAAGCTTTTTGATGTTGCTGTCCGTGACAAACTCTGGCGCGCTAAAACCAAACTCAGAAGTTCCGGCATCACTATGTCTGAGTTTTTAACAAAGGCACGCCACGATCTGTTTATGGTTGCACGGGAGAAGTTTGGCATCACGAAGTGCTGGACCCAGGAGGGCTACGTTTACATCCTTGGACCTGATGGCGTGCGGATTCGCGTCGTGACTGTGCAAGACTTAAATAACATTGGTCAGCGTGAAATACCCGCTACTGCAGCTTCAAAAGCCACGAAGCCCAAGCGTGCTGCCGCAAGGAAATGATGCTAACTATGTATTATTTTTTCTGTCTTCATTGTGCTGACTGGGTAACACGTATACCTTCTTAATTTACTTACTTTCACAGTATTTAATATCTATCCACCTTTATTTCAGATTTATTAATGTCTTATGTCAATGTCAATTGTCAAATCACATATGTTTTTTTATAATTTTCCCATATAGGGAAGGCAAAGGGTTCGAGCCCATACAGCCTCGTATCCATAATATGTCAATTATTTTCTTGTGTCAAACTTATCTTGTTAATTTTATTATATATAGATACTGTGTTGCCCGGAATAGCATTTTTAAATTATCATTTTGTATTTTCTTAACACTGGACAATGCCGGCAGGTGGATTTAGTTACTTAGATTTTTTTTTTTTGTAGTATTTTTGTTTGTTATTAGTATTTATTATTAAGTATATTATATTTAAGTACTAGCGGCCCCGACAGACGTTGTCCTGCCCTAAAAAGGAAATGAAATCCTAGAACCCGAGTACAGCGCCACCTACCGGATCTAATTGTTAATCGAAACTATTCTCAAACCCACCTGAGGACACAAAAAAATCATTAAAATCGGTCCAGCCGCTTAGGAGGAATTCAGTGACATACACGTTTAATATGGCGGTTAAGTATTCTTAAATTTTCAAATTTTCCGCGTAATTTTCTTCCAAAAAACCTCCCTGCCACCAAATGAGTCCTTATTTAACGAAATTTTAAAATCCCTAAACACCCCCACCCCCCCGTAAATAATACCTAACCATATTTTTTTCCGGAAAAAAATCCCGAATAAAATTCCCGGTGTCTGTTTTCCGGGATAATAGTAGCCTATGGGCGGTATTAATAGGT
Source organism: Lapara coniferarum (assembly GCA_949316025.1). Classification (NCBI taxonomy): domain Eukaryota; kingdom Metazoa; phylum Arthropoda; class Insecta; order Lepidoptera; family Sphingidae; genus Lapara; species Lapara coniferarum. The sequence continues at coordinate 37,971,492 of OX438919.1, read as the reverse complement.
CAATCTCAAGTTTGAGTTACATCTCAAGTAGACATAATGTATTGAACTGTTCATACATTATGTCTACTTGAGATGTAACTCAAACTTGAGATTGATTTCCTTTGGATCACAAACTATCTCCATACTTATTTTCATACGGTTCCACTGGCAAAAAACTATTTTCCGAGATTAAGGTCCCGGTTTATATTTTCCCGGGATATGAAGTAGCCTAGATTCTTCCCAGGGTTTAAAACTATCTCCCTGCCAAATTGCATCGCTATCGGTTCAGTGGTTTAGTCGTGGCGGCTCCACTCGCGAGAAATTAAAATCCGGGATATAATTCCCGGTTTATCTTTTTCCGAGATAAGAGTAATTATGTCCTCAACTGGATCTCGAAATATCTCTATACTTGTTTTCTTGCGGTTCCACTGGCAGAAAACAATTATCCGGGATAAAAGTCCCGGTTTATATTTTCCCGGGATAAAAAGTATCCTATGTCCGTCTCCTGGTTCTAAGCTACCTCTCCACCAATTTTCAAGTAAATCCGTTCAGCCATTCTTGAGTTATAAGTGGTGTAACTAACACCACTTTCTTTTATATATATAGATATTATATCTTATGTACGATTGTAACAGTGAATCAGATGATTTTTTCTCTGCTGGTAGTGATAGTGAAAGTTTCTTGAGTATTCCCTCACTTAGCGACACACTCTTTTCTAGTTTCTCTGATGTTTCTAAAAATTTTAATGTGGTGCACATAAATGCACAAAGTATTCCGGCTCATTTTCCTGATATGTTGGCCAGCTTTGACATTAAAAATCTTCATGCCATTCTCGTTTCGGAATCTTGGCTTAAGCCGTGTCTGCCTTCAGCTTCTTACTCCTTGCCTGGTTTTCAACTAATTAGGAACGACCGTTCGGTTGGCGTTGGTGGCGGGGTTGCTATATATTTACGTACCCATATTCCTTTCTCCATAGTTCATATGTCAGCTCAGCCACCACCGTCAAATGCTGGTGAGCATTTGTTCCTTGAAGTTGAACTCCACCACACCAAAATTTTCTTTGGTGTCTATTACTGTCCTTCTCTACGCATTGATTACTTCTCTTCTCTTGAAGCTATTCTTGTCTCCCTCATCCCTTCGTATAGCCACACCATAGTCATGGGAGATTTCAATACTTGTCTCCTTAAAAATGATCACCGTTCTTCCGCCTTGCAATCCGTTTTAGGTTCTGTTAACCTTTCTATTTTACCTCTTAATGCTACTCATCATTTTCCTAATTCTTCTCCTTCTCTGCTTGATCTAATCTTCGTTTCTTCCCCTCATCTAGTTGAGAAGCATGGCCAATGTGCTGCCGACGCTTTTTCGTATCATGATCTGCTCTATGTTTCTTATAAAATTCGTTTACCCAAAGCCACAAAGAAAGTTGTAATGCAGCGCTGTTTCCGTGGTATAGATGTTGATAAGCTTCGCGAGGATGCTGCCAGCATTGATTGGGGTCCGGTGTTTGCGTCGACTTCAATCGATGAACAAATTATGTTCTTTAATACTAAGCTTATAGAATTATATAATGTCCATGCTCCAATCCGTGCTATTAAGATGAAGCATCTTCCTTCGCCCTGGCTTACTGATGAACTTAAGTCACTCATACACAAAAAAACGATAGCTAAGTCCAAATATAACCGACGTCCCATTTCCCGCAATTGGGATAATTATGTAGCTATACGTATCCATTGCAATAAGATGTGTAGGAAAGCACAACGCCAATATATCCATAGCTCCGTAGAAAATAGCGATCCAGCAAAAGTTTGGATATTTCTGAAATCTATGGGAGTTGGGAAAACATCTAATGTTACTAATCCTAATAGTTTAAATGTTGATCTCTTAAATAATCATTTCACTACGTTGCCCAATTTTGATAGGGCTATTAAAACTAAAACTATAAATTATCTTTCTGCACTTCCCACTCCGAACTATCCTCATTTCATTTTTAGTCAATTCTCTGATCGTGATGTTAAGAAGAGCATATTATCAATTGTCTCTAATGCTGTTGGTAATGACTGTGTCAGCCGCAATATGATCACTCCTATCCTTGACGAATGTCTTCCTATTCTCAGTCATATCCTTAATTTCTCCATTTCTATCGGTGTCTTTCCCACATTGTGGAAAAGTGCTGAAGTCATTCCTCTTCCTAAACGTCGTAACCCAGTCTCTTTTTCCGAGTATCGTCCTATTTCTGTCCTTCCATTTCTCTCTAAAGTCCTTGAAAGCTTAATTCATCACCAGCTTAGCCTTTTCCTGTCCAAATATAACCTACTTAATCCCTATCAATCCGGTTTTCGTCCTGGTCATAGCACCACCACTGCGTTGGTGCACATTACTGACGATATCAGGGCTGCTATGGAGAATGGCAAGTTAACTGTACTGGCGCTGTTAGATTTCAGCAATGCTTTTAATACGGTTGACTACGATGTCCTGCTCGGGATATTATGCTCTATTAACACATCTCCGACAGTAATTGACTGGTTTCATAGTTACCTGATGGGTCGTCGGCAGCGTATTCGCCTTGATGATATTCGTTCTTCTTGGTGTGATATATCTGTCGGTGTCCCTCAGGGTGGCGTTTTATCTCCTTTACTCTTCTCGTTATTCATTAACTCTATCACGGACTGTCTTATTTCTTCCTACCATCTTTACGCAGACGACCTACAAATATATTACTCCGCGCCAGTAGATCATCTGAGTGAGGCTATTGCTTCAATAAACAAAGATCTTTCTAGAATTGGTGAATGGGCTGCGCAATTTGGTCTTACAGTGAACCCTGTTAAAACTCAGGTCATTGTTGTTGGCAGCCCCAGGATGGTTTCCAAAGTTGATTTCAGTACACTTCCTCATGTTGTCTTTGATGGCTGTACTATTCCCTATAGTGACCAGGTCAAGAACTTAGGAATCCTTCTTGATAAAAACTTATCCTGGGCACCCCAATTGCGGGAACTGAGTCGTAAAATATTTTCTGCCGCCGGGTCCTTGCGTCGTTTACGTAACTTCCTTCCTATTCCCACTAAAATTGCTCTTGTGCAGTCTCTTCTTTTTCCTCTCCTTGACTATGCTGACGCCAGCTATCTTGATCTTTCCGAAGCCCAATTCGATAAACTAGAGCGCCTTCAGAATTTTTGCATTCGCTTCATATTTGGGCTGCGTAAATATGACCACATATCTGATTTTCGTACTAGACTCAAGTGGCTACCCATACGCCTTCGCCGGAATACTCGGATTTTATCGTTATTATATAGTATTCTATTCCTTCCCTCTTCACCTTCTTACCTTAAAAATCGTTTTCACTTCCTGAGTAGCATTGATGCTCGGTGTTTACGATCATCTGAGAGTCTGGAATTAGAGATTCCCAAGCATGCGACTAATTTCCTCGACAAGTCATTTACTTGTCAGGCTGCACGCTTGTGGAATCAGTTACCTGTGTCGGTAAGAAGGGCTAAATCTCTTCCTATTTTCAAAAGGCTTGTCAAGCATCACTACTTTTCACTGTGATATTGTTTTTCTCCTTTATTTTTCTGTATATTACTGGATTTTATGTATTTATCGTTTTTTTTCTGTTTAGTTTATGTATTATAATATGTAGTTATTTTATTTTATATATTAATTAGTTGTTTTTATGGTATATGTACTATATTATATATTTGAATATTTATGTACATCAGATTTCCTCCCCTTTTATATCCTGATAATGACCGCCTGCTCTCTTTTTCCTAGTTAACTAAGTCCATCCAAGGGTTGTCTGGAAGAAATCGCCGGTTGCGATAAGACCGCCATTTGTACTTCTTGTTTTAGTATAGTCTCTGTTGTATATGTAGTTGTTTATTTTACGTTTGATGTACAATAAAGAGTTTAAATAAATAAATAAAATAAATATTCTTATAACTTAAACCATAAATACTACCAATGCTTAACGAACCAAGGAAAACAATTAAAAATGTCAACAATAAAAAACAATTAAATTCCAGCAATTAATTACGTTGGTACAAAGGTAAATGTGTAATCAACTAAAATAAACATTCAATAACCGAGTTGGTCATTACCTCGCGGCTTTTCAAACTAATTCGAGTTAATGAGAACGACAAAAAACCGACAAAGGTGTTATGAATAAATAAGCACTTAACAATGGGGAAAAGAAAAGAAAAAAATTGTTATTGATGGTGCGCCTGTGTCGTCTCGCTTCTTCCTGACGCAACTTTTGATGCTATCTTGTTCTTGGAAGGTCTGTCTTGTGTCCCTTTTTCACACGTCTATGGGGTAATAGCCCTGTCCCTTTCTACCATCAATCGATACCCCTAAACATCCACAACAACCAGTTGTGCACGCAGCGTGGAATTAAACGAAACAGGGCATCGTTGCTGTTCATATTTTTACATGTAAATTAATTTAAATTAAACATATGAATAAATTTTGTGCATTTGACTCATACTTAACATTTTTAAGAACTCTATTAGCGTGGTATACATAATTAATAACCACTTGAAATCTGCACAGTTCATTAAATAAATAGAATGGAATATTCGTGGAATCAATACGTAATTTTAAAATGATCAATCAATATTAATAGCATTCGTAAGAGGAATATTAATCTACAAGCTAGTTAATCTCACATTTTAATTCATACAATGTTTAATACATTATTTTTCGAGAGTTTATATACCTAACATTTATAATATAATGCAATTCAATGATTGGATAGGACTTACATATAAGTGGTTGTTAAAAGTTGTGCGCAATCTTTACTATTATTACATAATGAAGTTTGAAAAGAAAAATACTTCATAGAAAAGGAAGATAATATTTTATATAAATAAAATTCATCAATTCTTTGTCCACTTAAAAGAAACAAACATACAAGCAAACAAATATTGAACATGAACGCTTCCCGAACTGGGAGAGAATTCCTACTGACTGGCTCAATGGAATAAATGTACCGCAGCCGGGCTCGCTTTATACGAACTCACTTGAGAGGCAATTTATTTATTTTTTTAGGGTTCCTTGTAATTAAATAACGTTTCTCCGTACTTGTCAAGTATATCGTATCTTCAAAATGCGAATCGTATTGCCATAATGTAAAAAGTGTGATTAAAACGTGGATTTGAGTTAACCTTTAATAAAGTCCACTTTAATTCAAAGAATTTAATTTGCATTTTATATTTTATGCGAACACGTGTAACTTCGCTACATCATAAGTCAATAAAATTAATGCAATTTTGATAGTGTCAGAAGAATTAGTATTTAAATTTATAAGGCTAAAGATAATCTATTTGTAAGGTGTCATATGACAGCGACGTAGTGTATTGTAGAGTATACGCCGTTTTAATAAACGACCCTAATGCTAATCTTCTATCCAATCCCGAGTGCAAAACAATCAAAATAAGTCATTTGTAAGCATGTAAAAAATCTTTCTAATGATTGGTCTATTCTCGCGATGGATCAAAGAAAGAGATTAGGATCGTTGTTGCAACCGTCGATTAGTCTACAGCTTAAATCGACCGCCTCTACTGCGGTAGTAACCCACCAGTGTCATAGAAAACCTAAATGAAGCCTTGCTATTGCGTTTGGTGTGGTCAGAGAGTTTTCAAAAACACCAAATCTCTACATCCCTTCTCTAATCGTCTTTCTTTTCTGATTTCACTGTTCTGATATCTGTTCTAAATTTTTTTTTGCGGCTGTTTGTTATCCCAAAATAAATAAACATTGTGGGTATTCATGGCTGGTGAAGATTAATTACTAGTAGGTGACCGAGTTACTCGTCTGCCGATCTATACTATGAATGCAAGATAACATGATAACACCACATACCTACACGGTACAGGAAAATAAAGATATATCAGCTTTTTTTATGAGTATGGCAATAGTCTGTTCTATCGCTAAAAAGCGATCTCTTTTAGACAACCAGCACTAATTGCGAGATACAAATTATAATAACTGAAGAAGAAACATAAAAGACATACATACATAGTGTCACGCCTCTATACCATAGAGGTAGGCAGAGACTATGCTCGATTCTGGTACACTTCTTTCGCTTCCTCCACCTTCATCAATATTTTCATGAACTCCCGCCGTTTCAAGGTACTTTTGTCCTGGTCTTTACCCAGAATGTCTGATATCTGACATTCGAGGGTTCGGTGCGCTCGACCCCTACGGCCCTTCCATCCCACTCGCCTTATATATCCGCTTTTTGAATCTTCTATCATCCATCCTCTCCAAATGCCCAAACCACATTAATATACCCTTTTTTTTTCGTCACTACATCCTCTGTCACTCCACACATGTCCATCACCATAGTATTCCTTACTCTATCACTCACTCGCAAATAAAACCTCAGTAGGTATATATTTTTTTATTTTTTTAAATTAATATACATTATACAATAAAAACGATTAGTGTATATCATTGCATTATTGTACGGAATCCTGTTCACCCACCGAGCAGCCATTCAATCTCTGCTTTACATTTTTCTAAATTCTATTCCCACGGTACTTTTCTATTGAATATTACAATTATTTCTTGGAATTTATTAATACGAATATCAGAGTTTTTTACGCTTTCACCAATAAAGTAAATTACGTTTTTGCTACCACTTTACGAAAACAAGTTATAGTTATTGAGCGATTATATATTTCTTTTGTATTTTTTTTTATTTGTCTCGTTTAAATAATGCCTGAGATAAATAAATCTTTGTTACGCTTTTCAACTATAAAAATTACCAATTTTATTATCTTAATAAATAATAATACTCGAAGGATAACCTTAACAGCAAAATGCAATGAACTGAAAAGCAAAGAATATTTTAAATCTACTCTAAGCGGTGGCATAGTAAAGTTTGTGGTGGTGGTGTGCAATCACTAAATGCTGTGGCTTATTTACTAGATAATATACAACTAAGATCTAATGTCTCAGCAAATAAAAACAAATATTGCAGTGTGGTGTCGTCATCATCATTAGCCACATGAAGCCCATTGCTGAACATAGGTCACTCCTAAAGATTTTCAAACTGACAAAAGCTGCCTGCACCCATAGTGCTCCAGTGATCTCTTATATCTTACTGGTGTCTAAACGTCATACTTTGTTGAAATTCTGGAAGGCGTTACTGTTAGCAATAAGTCGTGACGTTAATCCGGGTTGCAGACCCAAAACTATGTTAAGTTTGTAACTCCTGAATTATTGTGTGGTTGATTTCGACCATGACGTCTCCTGTCAATTAAGCGAAAATCGTCGTTCCTACCTATGTATAAGGCTTTAGTAAAAAAAAATATCAGCCGAAGCTCAACGGAGGAATGACGGGATCGCTTAGTCGAGGTATTTTTTTTTACTTGTGTGTAGACCACAAACTACATATATTAATGTATGTTCTATTGGTAAATTTCTCAGCCATGCAACCTATGTCAGCCGAAGCTCAACGGAGGAAAGACGGGATCGCTTAGTCGAGATATTTTTTCTTACTTGTGTGCAGACCACAAACTACATATATTAATGTATGTTCTATTGGTAAATTTCTCAGCCATGCAACCTATGTCAGCCGAAGCTCAACGGAGGAATGACGGGATCGCTTAGTCGAGATATTTTTTCTTACTTGTGTGCAGACCACAAACTACATATATTAATGTATGTTCTATTGGTAAATTTCTCAGCCATGCAACCTATGTCAGCCGAAGCTCAACGGAGGAAAGACGGGATCGCTTAGTCGAGATATTTTTTCTTACTTGTGTGCAGACCACAAACTACATATATTAATGTATGTTCTATTGGTAAATTTCTCAGCCATGCAACCTATGTCAGCCGAAGCTCAACGGAGGAATGACGGGATCGCTTAGTCGAGATATTTTTTCTTACTTGTGTGCAGACCACAAACTACATATATTAATGTATGTTCTATTGGTAAATTTCTCAGCCATGCAACCTATGTCAGCCGAAGCTCAACGGAGGAATGACGGGATCGCTTAGTCGAGATATTTTTTCTTACTTGTGTGCAGACCACAAACTACATATACTAATGTATGTTCTATTGGTAAATTTCTCAGCCATGCAACCTAACCAAAACTTACGTACGTTTCTAGTCTGAAAAAAGTGAAAAATGAAATATTCAAAACGGTATGTTCCTATGTAGTTTTAAGGTCATGTTTACAAGATTAAATGCTACTCACATAAGTAAGCTGGCTACAAAAGTCACACTCTAATCTATGCTCTCAAATAAAGAGCAATAAATAAGTACTATATTCATTAGCTGTTTGCTTTGTAACTCAAGGTGCTGGATGATGTTGCTACTGTTTACGCGTGGTCGTATCGCCATCAGGCGAACGGCATGCTCGTCTCGTCATTCAATGCAAATAATAAAACATGAAAACTGTCAAAAAACATTAACTTGAATCTTGTGCAGGCCCTATGTATGTTCTAAGTACAATGTCACGTCCGCGTCATTACCAAAGCGGATGGCACGTCGCTACAATACTACCTAAGTATCATACTGCATACCTGAGTCCGGTTTTAACAGCTTGTAAAAAGTAATGTTGGTCCACGAAAAAACTTTATTTTGTCGTACATTTATTTATTTTTAACATGAGTCTTACAGCTTACTTAAGTTAAGCTTCACCTTTAACCCGGACGTACTTGGCAGTCAAAATTTAATAATAAACAGCGGTTTAACAAAGGGTTATTTAGACACATTGAATCAAGTTTCATCTAGAAGTACTATGTACTTCCTTGATGAAAGTTGTACCATGAATACGGTGTTTTTGGCGTGTTTAAGCTCTAAAATGACGTAAGCCCTAAAAGTAAAACCGAAGTTCAGATGGTGACGAGCTTACCATTCCAAAATTACTTAACATTAAATGAAAAAATCAAAGCTAAAAATCATTGACTATTAGGATACTTTTCCAAATAGTAAGGTAAGCTACGTTTTGAAAATCCAGCGATCTTATTGGTGAGTTTCAGTAATATTCAGTAATTTACGTACATACAGACATAAACTACTTACAATATTTTTTAACAGCATTCCTAATTAGTAGGCACTAAAGCTTCTACAACTAAATAAACTTTAAAAAATTGCCGTAAAAAATTTAAACACTAAGCAAAAAAACGATTGTATCAAGGTGCCGCCACACCTTCGGATATTATGCAGTGTGGCAACATTAATTTAATACCTGTCTAATTGGCCAATAACTTCACGGTTTCCGTGTTTTATAGATTTATTGCCACAATTCCTTTAGAGCGTGCGGTGTTAATTACCGCTTGTACTAAGTATTACGATGTTTGAGATTGTAATTGACGTAATTAAATTACTTAGATGTAGTGCTACTGTACTTAAAGTTTAGTGTATGAAATATTTTGTCGCAGCGACTGCGCAATAAATGAAGATGGCGCTAGTATCGATATAATGATAAGAACTAAAGAACGTAACCAATTATTATGTGTCTTTGTAATGGAAAAATACTGCGTACATTTTTATTTAGGTACTATGATTTGTATGTTTTTTATAATATGCATTATCTATTTTTTATTTATACTTTAATTTAGAAAGACATGTCCAAATTATTTTACAGCGATAACAAATATGGCGGAGAAAACTATCTCTAACTAAAAAAGTTGTAGCATTAAAACTTGGTATAGATATTCTTTACATTCTAGTTTTTTTGTAGTGGCAGTGGCCAACAAACTAATAATTGTGGTAATTGATCAGTGCTCCCTATGAACTCCCACCACAAATTATTTGTGTACATTACAGATATTTAAGACAACGAACCGTAGATTGGGAATAATGAGAGGTTAATTGGTATCATTACATTTAGGTCCATCTGGCATCATTGACCGTACGATGACCGAGCTGTACTTTCACAATTCCTCATAGGATAGTAATACTATTAGTTTGAACTAAGACTATAATACGTCTCTGCTACATAAAAATAGTACCTCATTATTCCTATAACTTAGCTTCATTTTCATTCCACACAATCTGTAGGGAATCAAAATATGCAGTCGTCTCCAGCCAATTCCCCAAGTGTTAGGGGAGCGTAAAAGTTCCTCGTAACAGACAAAGTTTACAAAGATCCTATGCGCAAGTTATGCCAAGTTCGGGCTAAGTGTTTCAGAATATATCTGTCTTTCAAATAACGCAACAGAAGATTGTACCCGCTTTTGCCACAGATCCTCGTGGGATGTCGCAAATTTTGGTAACAAGAAACCACTTTAAGTTAAATTGTCGTAGTAATTTCATTGCGAATAATATCTAAAAAGTTCATAATAATATGAAATTGGTCACTTGGTCTACGTTTTATTAATTTTCTTCTTATTTATTTTATTTGGGCATGACAATTTACTTACATTGCATCAAGCGGAATGTATCGTAGAGAATTAAAAAAAAATGGCTATCACCCAGAAAACATCGACCATCGTTGGTTGATGTACAATCATATCAACAGAATTTTTTACCCGACTGTCCTAGAAGGAGAGTCCAGTAACACAGGAAAACTTAGTTACACATCACCACAAGGCTACATACGGAGTAGAAATCTGCATCTTAGGCTACCCTGATGAAATGAAACAGACGCGCAGACACGATGGTATTACTATACATTTTTAACTTATATCAGATATTAAAGGTCGCATAATCCTACTAATGTTATAAAGGCGAAAGTTTGTAAGAATGTATGGATGTTTGGATGTATGGATGTTTGTTCCTCTTTCACGCAAAAACTACTGAACGGATTTCGATGAAATTAGCACACGGGTAGATCATGTTCTGGAAATACACATAGGCTATTTTTTATCCCGGGAAAACATAAAACGGGATTTTAATCCCGGAAAAACTTTCTAACGCGGGCGGAGCCGCGGGCAAAATCTAGTATTATCATACAGATGCTCGTCTTTATTATTAACAATACAAACGAAGAGCTCGATTTTCATTCAATATAACCTGCCAATGAGCAGAAATTTCGCAATTTACCTAATTCTCTATCACCTTTTAGAGCCTTAACAAAGAAACGGCCAATCTTTTCAAAACCTCAAATGAAAAACATTCTAAAAGGGACAAACCTCGCTAGGGATTATACCGTTGTAATTGTGGGGTGCGTAAATTAACGTGGCAGCGAATGTGTGGGATCCCCACACTTTCACTCTGATCATCTAATTATAACACTTCGCTAATTAGTTTTAATTGGAGTAGTGCGTGTTTAATGTTAATAGAGTTATTTGTGTTAAAATTATTCAAAATTAAATGCTTTATATATTTCTGTTAGTGTGATGTTGGCTCACCTAACTTTCTGTAACTACACAAGATAAGACTCTTTTTTTTTATTGCATCGAATGACGAGACGAGCATGTCGTTCACCTGATGGTAAGCGATACGAACACCCATAAACAGTAGAAACACCATCCAGCACCTTCATTCACAAAGTACTGTGTGGCATTCCACGGCGCTCGTCATCCTGAGACATAAGATGTTAAGTCTCATTATGTCCTGTAGTTACACTGTCTACAATTCCCTTCAAATCGAAACACAACAGTGCATGCACACTGCTGCTTGGCGGTAGAAATAGACATTGCGGTGGTTCCCATCCAGACGGTCTCTTACATATGAGAGTCCTACCACCAGTAATAATGATATTTTTAATCTGATTCTTTAAATAGGTAGATGACGCGAGGCGTCGTATTGTACTTTAGCAGCTTTTATAGCCGGAAAGGTTTTTCATGCAGGGAAAGTCGCGAGCAACGCCTAGTATCTCATAATGTCTGTAATAAATTGGCTACAATGTCTCAAACTGGAATACAAACACTTGACAGAAGAATTAGACAAAATAATAACACCAACCCAAACTCGCATACAAAAGACTAAACTAGAAATATCATTACTTACGTAAATTATTTCCCGTTAATAAATTGCCTGAAATCATATATCTTTCGGGCATGTTACAATTACTATTTACTAAGTGTAAATAGTTAAGACGGGGGTGCCTGGGGGCTTATATAAAGATTAAACCCGAGGGGAGATCGCGATATCTGCACCGTGCGTGCGGGCTCATTACGACGAATCTTTTAATAAATAAAGCTAATTAAGTGGTAGATAACGCACTGTTTAATAGGCAAGTATGGAAGGATCAAATCAAAATGGTGAGCGGATTAGCAAGTTAAAGTGACAGTTGACAGGCCACATAGCTCCTAGAACTGACAACAGATAGGGTAGAAACGTTCTCGATTGGAGACCGCGTAATGGCAAGCGCAGCATGGGACGTCGTCCTACAAGGTGGACAAATGACCTTCTCTCGCAGGAAACCACTGGATGAGCGGTACGCGCAGGGTCGGTTGCGGACGACAACTTAGACGTGAGTCGGAGGAAGCCCGCAGCCGTCCCTAATGCGCCGAAGATGGCCACTACAAAAAAAAAAAAAAAAAAAAAGGCCGCTTCTGACAGATTGATCTGAAAATCTTTGGAGGAGGCCTATGTTCAGCAGTAGACTTATAAAGGCTGAAAAAGAAGAAGGAAACAGCTTGCATTTGTGGTTCGATGGAAGCGATATTTCGATCTAATGCCACGATCCAGCTTCCTAACCTTGAATCTTTTTGATGAGACCATTAGTTTTATATTATCTTCCCGTAGAAAACCTTAAAAAGTAAGTACATAATATATTTAAACCATTATGAATCATAACGGCGTATCATAATTGGCTATAAACGAATGTTATAAGAACGTAATAAAAAACAACTAAATTTAAGTATTTGGTATTTTTTCTACACATGTTTATTTTTTCTACACAACTTCATCTTACTTATCTGTTGTTTTAAATAAATCAGAATATTAATTACTTAATTTAAAAATATATTTTATCCGATAAAATTTGTTTTCTAGTTTGAAAAAAGTGCTGCATATTACACTAATTTCTGGTTACATTCATTTAAAATTCGTCGTATAAAGGCCGTAAAGGACAAAGTGTAGTCCCCTCACCCCAGCGTGTGGCGGAGGGCGAAAGCGTAATCTGATTTAGTGGCAGTTAGCGACAGGTAAAGTGCTTTTTGCACGCTGATTTTAACTTGTTTACCAGGTTTAGAAGGTACCAATTGTTTTGTTAACTTTTGTCGGATTGTATTTTTTTTTGAAGTAAAAAAATGTTATCGGACGCTTGACACCCTTGGGACTGTTTTTGTATTGTCACAATTTCTTTTTTCATTCATGAGGGATAGTGTTATAGACTGCGTGCTATCAGAACGGGATAGAAAAAGCGTTCATGTATTCTGAATTTAAATTCATGAAATATTTTTTTTTACTTTTTAATTACTGTTGCTTTACGCGTAAACCTTACGTAATAATAGTTTTATAAAAATATGCAACATCTTTTCATATTTATTTATTTTGTATCCCTTGACCATCAGCGTGGGTTTGCCGCCGCTACCGAGTGCTGTCGGATCCAAAAGGTCGCATCCCATTCTGATCACGCGCGGGTTATACCACCAATAAACAAACTTTGTTTTAAATAAATCTTATAATATTTGACTTATAATTTAAAATTTTCATAATTTTAGGGAGTCGTATCCATTGCAACTATTTTCTTTCAATCTTCACGGGATTAATTCATTTTTCTTTCACACACATAATAATATACTATTCTTAAATCCATACATACGTACACACTCACGCTCTCACTCACTCATCCCATGGGGGTAGGCAGAGACTATTGAGCGCCACATGCTACGATCTCTAACGAAAACCCGCGGTGGCCTTCTTAGGCGCCTACGGGACGGCCCCGGGGTATCTTGTTGCTCGAAGATAGTTGCACGGAACCGCCCCTGCGCGATGCCGCATTGCGGCCCCTCTCTAAATGAGGAGGCTGAGAAGCCTCCGAACTTTAGATCACGCTTTTGCGTTTGCGACTGCAGGAGACCGACCACCCGCATTGTCGTCCACCTCACAGTCGCTTACATTGGAGTAGTTGAGCGAGTTGAGAGTAGTACCCCATTCAGTCGCCTCTTACGACAGGCAGGGGATGTCGTGGCGAGATTCTTTAGATGCCCTCGGACCACAGGGCACGAGGCGCCGGTCAGTCGTCCACCCGACGCCTCCTTCGTCTCCTCTGGCTGCGGGCGGGATCGCTCTGCTCACTATTCCGCTCGGCGCTCTCCTTCCGCGAGATGACGCACTCGCAGAAGGAGGCCATAGCTCGCCATGACCTGCAGCCGCCGACCATGGCGGACACCACGGCCGACAGCGAGAGGTCTCCTCCGACGACAGCTTTAAAAGCGCTGCGTTGTAGGTTCCAGGCTGGGCACTCCTCGAGAGTGTGTTGGTCTGTCTCCTCGCGGCCGTTGCCACAATGGTGGCGTATGGCGGACTCCTCTTTTCCAAGCTGTATGCTAACCCTATAAGAATACACTGACTACGTTAAACGTGAAAACTTTTTGAATAAAAAAAACTCAAAATTTTAGTGACGTCCTTAGAAAGTTCGTGGGTTAATGGGTTTACGATGTGGCCCGAGGTACTATAGCTGAGTCTTGTGGCGCGAATAAAAAAGATTGTGTACAGCTGGTCAATCCTTCGCCATTCTCCATTTGTCCTTCAACCGTGATGACATTTTTGTGCTAACTTGACACATCAGTCTAAATGATCATGGCAGTAAAAACGCATCGTAAACACCATCACAATTCAGCCTGCAGACTTCACAGTTCAATATCTAACCATATCGAATCACCAGCTTCTTACCAAGATCCGAATTTACCTGTGCTAAACGATTTTGAACCGTATTAACGGGGCATACTGGTTTTATGATGCCGTGCGGTTGATACGAAAGGAGCAACTGCAGAATGACTGTGCGTGTAGCGCTAATGGTCCGTGAAATTGACCGTTTGATTGTAAGTATTGGAAAAGATTTTTATTTTTCATTTTTAAATCCGTTGCTGGTACGGTGTTGCATAAACTCAGATTTTATTTTGTGTCGGAGTGAGTAGTCAATTGATGCACAAAAGCAATAGAATTGTGAAGGAAAATCTGTACTTATATAATACGAAAGTTTAGATGTTTGTTACTCAAACACGCTAGAACTGCTGATCTGGATTCTGGATACTGTATTGCGCGCACACTTGTGCACTATAATATTTCCTACATACCTACCTGACTGATCTCCGTTGAGATTGGCCGCCGTGGCCGAAATCGGATGGAAATTTAATATTATACGACTAATTGCAAAGGCCTAGGTTTGGTGAGAACTATCCAAATATAATATATAAAGTATCTTGGTTACAATTTTATGCCCGTTTTTGGACATGTCCTTTAGCACAAATATGTATTATAGTCTGGAATAGCACATTGGCTATTTTTTATACTTACCGTGAAAATATATTATAGCGGGAATTTTATCCCGATAAAAAATTCACGCGGGCGAAGCACTAAGTAACTTTGTTATAAATGGTAGAGCTATGTTACTGACAATTTTCTGCAGCATGAATAAGCCGTCTCAACGGGGTCGTGCTGTTTCACAGAAACCCCTGCCTGGGGACTGTTTTCCTGGTAAGTTTGGTATGATCATGAATTTGAATAAATCCTCATTTTCTCCTCCATAACAGCGTTTTGGATACCAGCGGGTAGGGAGTCAACTACTCCTATTGTCGAGTCATGACTCATGGACGGTGATGATTAACTACTCATTATTTAAAGCTATACAAAATGTACTGACAGTTATGTAATTATGACTTAAAACCATTCAAATTCAAATCATTTATTCAGTAATTAGGCCCTTACGGGCACTTTTACACGTCATTTTTCATTTTTCACAATGTTGTTATACTAAAAGATTCTACCGGTGCTTCGGAAAAGCCCACGGACCTGAGAAGAAGCACCAAGAAACTCAGCGTAGGTCTTTTATCATTTTTTTTAAATATATATATTTTACAATTTGAAAATTACAATATTACTTCAATTTTAAAGGTGGATATTAAATGCGAAAATTAACGGAGAGTACCTAAGTGAAACAACCACCTACATGTTTAATTTTAAGTAAAAAATAAAGTCAACCATCAAACAGAGCAGACCAGTCCACACAAGCAGCACCCGTTCACGAGTATGACGCATGTGCCAGCCATCGGCCTCCTCAACCATGTTCCAGGGAAGTGACCGACCCGGCACACGACGCCGCCGCGAGCACAGACGTTAAAGCGAGCAAGACTACTCAGATTGTGGCTAACCAAGACAAAAGAGGAGAGAGACATTATGTAAAGTTATTGGTAAATATAAATATAACGACACTCCAACTTCTCCGTAGAAGTGATTCCATCCTATGGTTGTTTGAAGAGATCGCTCTTAGCGATAAGACCGCCTATCGTTACACTAGATATATCTAATTAATAAGTACGTTTGTGATTTTTTATTTATTTGTATGTTAGTATTGTAAAATAGGGTGTTAGCTATCTATCTAACCCTTGCGGACATGTAATGAGAGGTTTGCGGCCTCAGTCTACCACAGTGGCTTCAAGCGAGTTGATAGACTACGCATATCGTAATTCTTACGCCAAAATCTTTGAGTGGTATGCCGTGTTACAACTTTGATGACTTTTATCTATAGATATACTTGGAAATAGATCATTAAAAACTTTTTATAATGTACCCATAGCGATAATTTCGCGAGCAAGTCAGTAATGATATATATAAATATAGATGTGTCATACCTAACAAATCAACAAGGAAAATATACACTACCAAATCAAACGAAAGAAGGGTTCCGTATGCATACATGTACACATTCTTGACCTTGACGTGTCGTGTGAAAAAGTGGACGTATTAAAACCAGCACCAACAAAATAGCAGCTATTTAGTATGTCAATTACGTATACGTTTGATTTTGCATATTATATAATATGTGACAGAAAATAACATTAAAAATAAATGCTACTGTGTAATTATTCATATTTGAAAGATAGGGCGTGGGGGGTGATCGCCCTATCTCTTTTTCGCGCATGTATCGTTATGGCCACTGACACTCGATGACGTCAAAGTTTGCTAATACTGTTATTTGACAGCTACCCCTCCAACAAATTTCAAAGCTTTATAAAAAAATATTGCGTCGATTTTGATTTTTTTTTTATATTACATGACTTACATTATTGTTATTTTTTTAAAATAACTACTCAACTACCCTATAGTGATAATTTTGAGTTTTCCGGTTACGTGCTCAAATGGCATGTCTGCTCTTTATTAATAAAACATCATTGGTTATCTTACATTTTTTGTATCATTTTATTATGATTGAGTAGCATAATGAATTCTTATGATAACGTTATCTAAGCTCTTAATGATAAAGTTATAATAAAATACCTAATTAGAAATTTATCTGCTCGCGATAACAAAACGCATGAAGTATAATTATGCGAACTACGTTGTGGAATAGATTGAAATAAGTTTTAATGTCAAAGTCCTACGTTATAAACTAGATTAGAACTAACACGTGCTGTGATTTTATGAGTCTTGTAATATGCTTTTTCATTGTAGAACCGCAGTATAGGTCGTGCGATGTTATTGTTGCAATGCATGCCAGTTTTATGCTGGCATCTTTTCACCCTTCGCGTCGCTAAAAGTTTGATATATTTATCTAGTAGCATAGATTAAAATGTGATTTTTGTCTTTGGTCGGCTTTTACTGGTGGCAGGACTCTCGTATGTAAGAATCCGTCTGGGTGGTTACCACCGCAATGTCTATTTCTACCGCTAGCAGCAGTGTGTATGCATTGTTGTGTTTCGGTTTAAAGGACGATGTAGCGAGAGTACCTGGACATAATGAGACTTAACATCTTATGTCTCAGGATGATGAGCGCAGTGGAATGCCACACAGAACTTTGTAACTCAAGGTGCTGGATGGTGTTTCTACTGTTTATGGGTGGTCGTATCGCTTACCGTCAGGCGAACAGTATGCTCGTCTCGTCATTCAATGCCATAAAAAAAAGGTTTTAAGCATGTCGTACGATTACCTATTTGTATATACCTATTCTAAGTTAATACGTTCAAGGGGCTTAAATCTGAGTCATAGTCCTGGGTACCAAGAGAAGCTAGGCAGCTAGATTCACCGTTCCTGATACATTTAAATTGGATGGACTTTGACTACTGTCGCACCTTGAAATTATAAGTATAATACCATGCGCAAGCGCTCTCCTTGTGATCAGCGGCTCCATATATGCGGAAAACGCAGTGAGCTCCGGGTTCGAGCGAGTAAATCATTGTCTCATAAGGAGATCTCTTAAATAAAACCCAGAACATTACAAATATGTATTACACTAAATTATGTTCGATTATATAACCCGATATACAAAGACTACAATGAGATTTATCTTTTCAAAAATGCTGGACTCTTGTCATTTGAGCTCGCTTATTAGCTCTTAATATATTCTTAGTGTTTCCTCCTACCTTATGGATAAAAGTACATACAACTATTCATGTCGTATTGGAATCATTATCTCTACAAACAGGACAAGACAGATATACTTGTAAACAACGATTATCTTGTTCGTTGGAAAGCAGAAAGGGCACCTTTGAACTTGCAGACGAGGCTACACTAATGTCTCGCGTTCGTGCCTTTATTAATTAATCCTATGGATTAGATCTTCAGGACAATTTCGCAAGTGTGGTACTAGAAAGGCGTTTTTACTCAGTAGGTACAGCAAATATAACTATGGAGGAAGTTTCAATCATTCAGTCTAAATAACTATGAATAATGTCTGCAACATACTTTTTATCTGGTAGTTTTGAATACACACACACACACACACACTCACGCCTTTTATCCCCGAAGGGATAGGCAGAGATGCAATTAATGCACCCACATTTCGCCGTGCGTATTCCGTTCCATGATGTGATAGGTGGCGAGCCTATCGCCATATCGTGCACGAATTCCAGACTTCGGGCTGATACTGAATAGAAAAATCCAATACCACTTTGCCCGACCCGGGGATCGAACCCGAGACCCCAGCATTGCAGTCGTACAGTAATACAACTACGCCACCGAAGCAGTCATGAATCAGTTTTGAATATTACCTGATATATCCAGATGTAATGCAATTCCATGCAATTAGTTTTCTTGGGATGTGTTGTGCATGAATATTGACAGACTCCGGCGAAAGCAATGTTGAACCGGCTGTGAAATAAGAGTTTGCGCCGACTTCTCTACTTTATTCCCAGAATTATCTTACTAATACTACAAATGCGAAAGTTCCGCAAATGTTTGGATAAATATTTGTATGTTTGATAAAAATAAACGCAGAAACAACAACGGATTTGTATGTTTGACCCGCTAGTAGGACATGTCCTGGATTAACTCATAGGCTACTTTTATCCCGGTAATTTACTCGCACGGAAAATAATGGACATTTTTTATCTTAGTTTTTAAATAGATGGCCAGAGACGCTTTTGTAGAGAGAAAGACATTTCTCACAGACGAAGCCGTTAGCAATACTTTGTATTATAATACAAATGCGTATTGTTATTTATATACTGCATTTTGGTCACAGC
The DNA here is from genome assembly GCA_949316025.1 of Lapara coniferarum. NCBI lineage: Eukaryota > Metazoa > Arthropoda > Insecta > Lepidoptera > Sphingidae > Lapara > Lapara coniferarum. Next base: position 37,951,989 of record OX438919.1, on the reverse strand, counting down.
TCCGTGTACGCCAAAGTCAGTTCCAGGGATAACACATACTCCATAGAACTTAGAGATAATCACGCTTCCTATTAGTAAAATAATGTTCTCATCAATTTTACCGTTGTAACATAAACACGAAATTCGGTTTCAGAATAATATAGATCGATTACACTCAAATTATAAAAAATAGCGCACAGTTAACACGCCAAGCCTATAATTAATTCAAGTCATTAACGAAGATTGCTAGTCATTCACGTGTCCAACAATCGCTGTCCATACGCAATACCGGCCATTGTTTACGAACTACAGAGCTCTGTTATTAATTTGCGAAACAAGCATTCCACATTTCAAAACATGGACGAAACAGTCGTGACTAACTGAAAATATTTCTTCCTCACTTGTACAAACATGAGCTAATAATAATATCACGACCATTATAAAATGAACCGCGAGCTGAGTACTACTTTATTGTGGTATAAAAATAACGTAAATTGTTAGACGTTCGCCGCGGGTCGTGTTAGTGTAGCCGATAAGTGCGTCAGACCCGAAGTAAACACTGATAAGGACTCACGACGGCATATAGTTGGTGATAAGATACAGTCAAACCAATTACAAGGCACGAATGCGCGAGGTGAAGGTAAAACGTTTTAGGTATGGGGATTTGTTCCTAACTGATTAGCGGATATTATTTAACAACTGAGATTATATTGACTGACTGCCTGACTGCCTCGGTGGCGTAGTTGTATTACAGTACGATTGCAAAGCTGAGGTCTCGGGTTCGATCCCCGGGTCGGGCAAAGTGATATTGAGTTTTTCTATTCAGTATCAGCTCGGATTCTGGAATTTGTGCCCGATATGTCGATAGGCTCGCCCCCTATCACATCATGGGACGGAATAATGGCGAAAAGTGGGTGCACTAGTTGCGCCTCTGCCTACCCCTTCGGCGATAACAGGCGTGAGTGTATATGTATGTATATATATTGACTGAATTTTGGTCAATATCATAAAAAAATTAAGAATCTTGTAAGGAACTAGAGTCCATCTGGATACCGATAAGTCTAAGGCTGTTTAAATTTTAGGTCGAATTGCTTTTATTTTGGATGGGGATGACTTTTCTGGTAAATTTTGCAGGAACCCGGTGGATACAGACCGCTTCTAACAGGTTGGTCTGGATATCTTTAGGGGAGGCCTATATTTAGTGCTAACACTAGAGGTCTAAAGGTGATGTTGATGAGCGTTTTTTTCGTCTCGTCATGGATCTTTTTTTTTTTATTCGGGCACGGCAAAGTGACTGCACCTCACCTGATGGTAAGCGCGATGCCGTCCATCTGTGTAAAAAGGAATTGAAGCATATGCGTCTACCTAATACCTCCCAGAAAACTTGTAAAGCAGGCAGATTTAGAGTATAAATTGAGACATATACTCAAAGGACATGTCCAAAAATGGGACTGAAAATCTAAACAATACAGTCTATATAAAATATTTGGATAGAACTATTGAAAACTAGCCTTTCGCAATAAATCGTTTAATTTTAAAGACCTCCGATTTTGAGATGCATGTAATTTTGTTAGGCTTGAAAACTACACTTGATATGAATCTTTTAAAAAAATGATTATGAATAGAGGGGTATAAAAATATTTTTAAATGGATCTAAATTCCATATGTTGCCCTTTTAATATACCTAAAGTTTGAGCCTGTTTAGATTTTGAGCATCTCCTTTATTAGTTTGTCGTTTAACAACTTAACTAACTTAATAATAAAAATGGTAGAGCGTGCTAAGCGGCGATAGCCTAGTTGGGAGTGGAACGGACTGCCGAGACCAATGTCCGCGGGTTCAAAACCCAAGGGCACACACCTCTTGACTTTTCAAAAAAAATGTGTGTATTTGTGAATTATCGTTCGCTTTAACGGTGAATGAAAACATCGTGAGGAAACCTGCATACCTGAGAAGTTCTCTGAATTTCGAAGGTATGTGAAGCCCGCCAACCCGCACTAGGCCAGCGTGGTGGACTAAGGCCTAAACCCTCTCAGTAGTAGAGGAGGCCCGCGCTCAGCAGTGGGCAGTATATAATACAGGGCTGGTATGGTATGGTGGAGAGCTATAGATTACGTATATAATCTATAACGTGAAAAGGCTGGCTCAACGGCTTTAATACCAATATTTCACCGAAAACAGGCGTAAATTAATAACATGCAGTTAATTTATCTATAAGATTTTCGCACGTCCGAACAACCACCTCGCTCTCCCAATCCGTATTCGTCTATTTCAAATCCTGAAGCGGACCTCCTATTATTACGGATGTCTTAATATTCATAGGTAATTGTCATCATTTACTATAACAAAGTGAAATTTGAAAACATTTTGAAAAAATTATATCCTATAAACATCTCACAATAAAGACGAATCCATAGACGTCTCATTTCTCAAAATTGCCTACTAGGAGCCACGCTACAGTGTATCATAAATTACATAGGGTGTTAAAATCATTACCCTTCCTCGCTTCGCCCTAGTCGGGTAAAAAGAGATTCGATCAACATATTATTTTTTTCGTAAAACAATAATAAAACGGCTGTTCAGCCGTTTTATTATTGTTTTCGTTTAATAGTTTAATAGTTTCGCTTAATAGTGTAAACTGCATGGAAATGCGTTCGCATTTCCATGCAGTTTACACTATTAAGCGAAACTCCCTTATACTTAAAGGTTATAATAAAATCATGAAATATGAAGGGGTTGGAGATAACTAATTCAAATTAAATTCCCTCGGGCCGAGTCGCTGCCACCGTTTATGAGAAACATTTTTATCTGTACAATTCGTATTGGAGTCGCTAGATGTCGCTACAAGAATCATGGTAACATTTTATAAAATGAACTAACAAGTTATGTAGATTAATAAACCTAATATTTATCGATTCAAATACAGGTTACCTGAGTTATATTCTAGTGTTACCAATTTCTGACTGTAAAATGTAAACAAAAAAGTAAATTAATAAAAATGTAGAGATGTCAGGATTTCAAATATGTTGCGAAGAAATAAAAAATATTATAAATGAAAAACAAGGTGACAGATAAATACCTTTGCCAGTTTAAAATTAATAAATAAATACATTTTTCAATGTACAGTACACGCCTAGCTGCATACCTACTGCAGAATCGTATTATAACAAAATATATGAGCCACTGTAAACTTAAATAAATGTATTACGACAATATTTTTTGCAATTATTACAAAATTAAAAACGAACTAGTACCTACTGTAACCATCAATAAGCATAAGTACTGTAGAACGTCGTTTTTAGCACTGTTTCGTGTTTGATATCTAAGTAAGAACGATTATATCATACTAGGTTTTGCCCGCGGCTCCGTCCGCGTGAATGTGTTTTCCGGGATAAAAGTCCCGCTTTATATTTTCCAGGGATAAAATGTAGCCTATGTGTTAATCCAGGACATGATCTATCCGTGTGCAAAATTTCATCGAAATCCGTTCAGTAGTTTTTGCGTGCAAGAGTAACTAACATCCATACATTCTTACAAACTTTTTGCCTTTATAATATTAGTAGGACGGTTATAAATGATTTGGTCCTATTTTAAACAGATCTTTATAAGTTTCCACAGCTGTAGAAATTTGGTGGCAAATACTTAAATTTCTTTACATTAGGAACCATTTTGTAACTATAAATACCCTATTGCTGAACTAAGAAGGCGTCATTAACGATGTGACGGAACATCGTTCAGAGTTATTGTTCCCGAGGGTTCTTTTGAAAGCGATAAATATTTCAGGAAAACTAACAAGGATATACGCGCATCTAATATTATTTGACATGCCCAATAGTATGCTATAAATCTTGGTAAAGATGGTCGTTTTTGTATTTCGATTATTGAGATTTTTGGAGTGCCAGTAATCCTCAAAAGTCACCTGTCCATCGAGTTTTTTTTAGTTCTTATGTTTAAACTAGCTTTTGCCCGCGGCTCCGCCCGCTTTAAAAAGTTTTTCCGGGATAAAAGTCCCGCTATATATTTTTCCGGGATAAAAAGTAGCCTATGTGTTAATCCAGGACACGATCTACCTGTGTGCCAAATTTCATCGAAATCCGTTCAGTAGTTTTTGCGTGAAAGAGGAACAAACATACATACAACCAGACATTCTTACGAACTTTCGCATTTATAATATTAGTAGGATGTTCACTAATTAATGAAACGAGGTATATTTGTTCATTGTAAATAAGGAAAGGTGGAATGAATTGCTACTAACTACTCAGTGTGTTGGTATGGTATTATTGTGACCGTATTTTCTTTTTATGAACAAATCGAAGAAGTAAATAGCGGAGGAACTAATAATTATACCTTAGACTTTTTTAATTACATTCTATTTATGCATTGATCTACGTACTATATTTAAGAAAAATATTAATAAAAATTAATAATGTTGCTCAGATTTTGTTTTGTCGACAATATTTTATGAACGTCACGTCGTTCGTTTATGTGGTAATAATTATAATTTATTGTAATGTAATATTATTTCATTCTAAATTTAAATTTAACCTTGCAGATATTGCCAAGTTTTTAAAGTTTTACAATTACCTTGTTACGTTTTAGTATTTTGACATTGCATTACTGGAAATATCGATAATTATACGTTGAACTAATGAGTACTGAAAACATAAATGTCGTGGCTATGGAAATCGAGTATAAAGACCGTAGAGAAGATAATATAATTGTAATAACTTTGAAACATTTTTATTTTTTAAAGCACATACGACAGATTAATGATTCAAAAAAGAAAGAATAGAATACAACCCGCATGTTTATGAACGTAGCAAGCTCTCCCCTATATTATTCTTCATAATAATATCATGTGTTCCCAGAATGAAATATAAATAAATTGATTGATTGATGTTAAAATTATGCTTACTAACGCAACTTAATAACCAAAATTAGTTATTAAGATATTAGCAAAATAAAACCAGTTATTTATCAAAATATATAAGAACTTACGTTATTTACATAACAATAGAGACAATACAATAAAACCGACCCTTTGTTTTTTTGTAACACTATTATCGTTATTGACTGCTATTGTTAACTAATAACAAATAATAAAACGGTATACATAAAAAAGAGATTGGGATAAAAGAGTAACAAAACAATTACCAAAACTTTTATTTCTCCACTCAGAAAACCACGGTTTATGTCGCGTCATTAACCGGAACAAATGAGTAGTGCTCATAAATTACTTTCACGGCCCCCGTTCAAACCCTAAGGTCCATCTCAATGGCATTTAACTGTATCAATAAAATAATTATCCAATCATGAAGCAATTTACTCGGATTGTCCTCAAGTGCGCCGTCTCTTTCGCACTCACCCGTGATGTGTATCGTCATCTCGCTTGGAACAGAGCGGCAACAATCGAGGACGGTGACACGGTTCGCTCTTGGCGTCTGGGATACAGTTCGCCCAAGTTATATCTGCAGCTGTTCAAACATGCGTTCTGAATCAACTTCATACAAATTGCATTTTACCGACGGCGTATAAGGTTTGTTACTAGTCTACGCTTTGGTCAACCAGTTGGCTGCGGCCTCTCTTGCATTTTCTCTAGTTTCAAGGTCCGACCAGCGTTGTATATAATTTTCCAAGTAAAGACGTGTAAATTAGTATGTTTGGTTTGGGTGCCAAATAAAGCCACGCCATAAGGCACGAATGTGATGATAATTTGCTCAAACTATACTTATGAATGTTTTTGACGGTGACTGTGAAATATTTTTGATCCTTATACGGCCTTCTGCGACGTAGATCTAAGAATTTTGAATACGGTGAATTACTATGAAACGTATCGGTAAATGTCATAGAGCCTTTTAAATGCATCGGTTCTTAGTAATTTAATTATCGATATTTATCTCGGTTATGGTTGACAAAACTGCTGTATGGTGACAAAACTTGAAACGAGTAACAAAAATTATAATATTATACAGACCGTAATGCAGTTGGGATAACTATTTTACATACAAATAGTATGTATACAGCGACGGGGTAAAGCGGTAGTGGCGATGTCTCTTGATATCGCCAATGCTTTCAATATTAAGAAAGACGCACTGCAATACCATGAGGTGCAGCCATGCCTTCGTTGTCTGATGCACTCATACCTGTCCCGACGATATATAGTTTATCCAGGACGCACTCATACCTACCAGGACGATATATATTATACCCAGACCCTAATGGGTGATACCGCAGAGCAGTGCCTTGCGGTTCAAGAGGCGGTTCCAGGGCCACTCCTGTGGAATATTGGATACGACTAGCTACTCCGTGATGTCAGACGACACGCTTGTTACAATGATCGTAGCTAATTTCCCAGGAGCCTCTCTTCGTTTTACTGAATTTATAGTAGGCAGCATTCAGCGGCTGGGCCTCTATAGTATTAAACAGGACTGAGGCCATTAATTTTTATACGCCTCTTATAAAGCCATCTAGGGAGGCCCACATAACAGTGGCAGGAGTGGAAGAGATGCAAATCGACGATCCCATAGAACAAAGTCGTATATGCAAAATGTTAGTTTTTCAGTAGAGCGCTTTGAAAGTCGTAAGTTTGTATTCATGTGCGAATTAGGGCTATTTTCACACATTAGGTTCAAAGTTGTTACTGAACCCTTTAGATAATGTTTCCTTCGTGCATAACTTGTGATTTTCACAATTAACTTAGACTCTCAAAGCGCTCTACTGAAAAACTAACATTTTGCATATACGACTTTGTTCTATGGGACCGTCGAAATGTGAAGTACGTTGGACTGATTCTAGATAGCTGTTGGAACCAAACGCACTTTTAGAAGCTGTCACCAAAACTAGTGCAAGCAGCGGGTGCGCTTGCACGCTGCTACCGAACCTGGAAGTCCCGGCATGCTGGTGTCGTGCGGTCTATAGTCTTATACAGGAGTCTTGTTTACCGAGTCCCTGAGCACTAATGCCTCGCTTTGCTACATGAACGACGTTTAATAGCACAGATAACAATCAGGGGTTATCGCACAATCTCATAAGAGGCAGCCTGCGTATTCCCCTGTAATCTACGTGGAGACTCGGACGCCAAATGTCAGTATTCTTCTGGCGGTAATAGGTGTTGCTCGAGACGGGACTGGCTCTCAGAGCATTCAGAACCCAACTCTTCTCTACTTCTCTCCGCAGGGCTGTCGTAGAAGATTGGCTATCCAGATTTAAGAGTCTGAACGTGGGCTTATGGACAATTACGGCAGTGCGACCTGGCATTAGTCAGTGGCTCAACACGTCACGCTGCGCCAACTATTCGACTGGCAAAGCTTGATTCATCATGTATGTTTTGGTTTGTAGTAGTGGATCGGAAAAGAGAAGTCCACCGTCTGTCATCATTGTGGCAACTGCCGAGAAGACATGACCCTCGAGAAGGGCCTAGCCTGGAACGAAGAACGTGGCATCCTCAAAACAGTCAACCTCTCTGCCGACCGTGGTAACTGATAGCAGCTAATCATTGACTAATCATAGGATTAGTAGACGGTGTTCATGGCGTGCGATCCTTGTTGCGTGTCCTTCTGCAAACGTGTCATGTCGCAGAAGGAAAGTACGGAGAGAGATAGGGAACGCACCGATCCAGCTCCCCGCCGTACGAAAAGAAGGAGGCGTTGGCTTAATGGTTGGCCTGCACCCCACGCCCTGTGGTATGGGAGCATTTAAAAAATTCCACCATGAGGCGACTACAAGAGGGCTGCTGGGGTCACGGCCACGCGGTGGAAATTGAGCTCTTAATACGACAAATTCATCAACCCTGAGTAACCAGCAGTACAGAATCATAGTGCTGACGCTAACAATCTGATTCTGAAAAGGATGTGGCGCGAAGAGGCAATGTGCAGGGACGGATCCAGGGAATTAGAATGTATTTAGGAATTGATCTGCTGATATCGATCAGATTACTGCCACTCATAAAAATAACACCAATACTTTATTTTCATAATATTTTGAAAGTTATCACATGATATTTTGTTCTTTCAAACTTCTGAATAGAAACTACATTCAAACATTGCAATACAATAATAATAAAGACAAATTAAATCATTAGTGACCGAAATATTTTCACATAGCAAGACGCATAAGTCTTTCAATAAATAACGCAATCAATATCATTGAAATCACTTAATCATCATTTGAAAGAATCAACACTAAACATAATATGCTTTCGAAAGTGTTTACCGCACAACAAATCAAATAAAGAGTATACCAAATCTAGTGAGACGAATCTCGAAGACTGACACGGATAGCTTTCTCATTCAAATCTCATCTTGCATAAGCCGACCTTAGCGTCTTCCGCGTTACGACAGCGCTGGCTAAAACATGTTGCCGAATACTTTATGTAACTTTGACTTTTACTTGGTCAGATGTAGCGTTGGAAATCATGTGTGTGCGGTCCTTAATATTTAAAAGTAATACTTGCATTTAATTTTGATATTTATCATCTTATACTATTACCGTTCTGGTCTGTCTGAATACTACTAAGGTATTTTAATTACTGTGCAGAGATAAGACATCAGTGGGATTTCTTCTTCGTCCTAGCTTTTCCTTGATCAGTCCCCAGGGAGTATCCCTATAGTTGACGCCTGGAGGTTGGCCGGTTGTATGAACTAAACCTATTTTCTAGGTTTCGGTTTCGCTTTGCACTAGGGCAGTGGCAACTGGCGAGCTGCTCTCTCTCTCTCTCTTCCCGACTATTCATCCCACATGATGGTGGGGTCAGCCTTCTTTACTTTTCTCTTCCACTTCGCTCTATCGATGACGTCGTCATCGGAAACATTGCATGCTACCATGTCGCGTTGCAACACATTTGTCCAAGTAGTTTTTGGTCTCCCTCTTGGTCTTTTTCCGGGAATGGATAGTTGCAGTACTTGGTTCCCAACGTAGTCAGGTGGTCTTCTTTTGACATGTCCATACCACCTCAGCCTGTTTTCTTGCAGCTTGTCCGCGATATTTCGTATTCCGAGACTTCCACGCACATACTCGTTTCGGATCTTATCCATCTTTGTTATGCCACACATCCATCTCAACATCTTCATCTCGGCAACACTGATGGCATGGACATGCCCTTGTGTGATGGCCCAAGTCTCACTACCGTACATGAGGACAGGCCTTATGATGGTCTTATAAATGAGCCCTTTAAGTTTAGCCGGCATCTTTTTGTCACAAGTTACCCCTGTAACTTCTCGCCACTTGAGCCATGCTGCTGCTATCCGGTGCTGAATATTATGTTCTAGGTCTCCTGAACTATGCATCATGTTTCCCAGGTATTTGTACTGATCACATTTGGTGATAAGCTGACCATCAATGCTGATAGGTTGGTCATCAGAACGTGGATCGTTAAAAGCCATAAACTGGGTTTTTGCAACACTCAGCACCAAACCACCCGCTTGCAGCTGCAGCTTCCAAGCTGTGAGCGCTTCTAATAGAAGTAGCCTGCTCTCTGCGCATACAACAACATCATCGGCATAGATGAACGTCCACGTAGCTTTGGCCTGCGCTTCTTCAGTGAGCGAATCCAGGACCAGGCTAAATAAAAATGGGCTAAGGACTGAGCCCTGATGGACGCCTTCAGTAACCGGAATGGGGCCTTTGCTACCTACAACCGTCCTTACTAGCGATTTTGCGTCTTTGTACATGTCGGCTATGATGTTAATATATTTTTCGGGGGCATTTTTCTTTCGTAAACTCCACCAGATCGTGTCTCTAGGTACACGATCGAACGCCTTTTCCATGTCTAAAAACGCAATATATAAGGAACGATTGTTAGCCCGGTGTTTTTCAGTGATCACGCTGAGTGCAAACATAGGATCGATGGTGGAAACCCCTGGTACAAATCCATAGTGATTTCTTGAGAGCGAGCACTCTGATCTTAGTCGGCTGTCGATGACTCGTTCATAGAGTTTCATCGTATGACACATTAGCTTTATACCACGATAGTTACTGCATTCAAACTTACCACCCTTGCCCTTGTGGATTGGCACTATTGTGCTCAGCCGCCATGCTTGAGGCATCTTTGAGGACACCATCATGTCGTTAAACAACTTGGTAAGTATGACTATGCCCCTATCGCCGAGGTATTTCCACACCTCGATGGGAATACCATCTGGTCCCACAGCTTTCTTATTGGACATCTTCTGAAGTGCTTTTTTGATCTCCGTGGGGTGTATAGGCGGGACGAGTCCAGCATTCGCTGCTAAGTCTGGAAGTTGGATGTTAACCGCTTTGGTGTTGAGAAGCTTATCGTAGTATGATTGCCAAGTTGCAATTATATCCCTGTCCCTATACTGGAGCTCTCCAGAAGCATTCTTGATGGTTTTACATCGAGTTGGATCCTTGGAGCTCTGAGAGCGTTGTTTAGCGAGCTTATAAATTTGCTTTTGGCCTTCCTTAGTTTCTAGCGACTTGTACAGTTCTCCTTGAGCGAGCGCCTTCTCGGTTGCAATAATTTTCTTAGTTTCCTTTTTAATTCTCGTATACTCCTCTTTGTCTTCTTTGGTTTGAGTGGACTGCCAGTTTTTAAAGGCATCCTTTTTTTTGCGCACTGCGTCTTGCACGTTTTGAGTCCACCACCAACTGGCGAGCTGCATCATGATAAATTTCCTTTAATACGCGGTAGCATGTTGCTACAAAATTTCAGTCAGGTTAGGGTAGCTTCCTATATTTGACAAACAGCTTAAGCACTTTTTGAGGATTATTTTTGTACTTTAGTTTAGCTTATAATCCCTTACCAAGCGGTAGTGTGTTCAAGTTGTTTGCCGACTATTAAACTCACGATTTTCGACAACTTCTCGTACAATATGTAGACGATAAGAGGTAATGTGATGACGTATTTACGTAGATCTGGACTGCCTCGGTGGCGTAGTTGAATTACGGTACGACTGCAAGTTCAGTATCAGCCTGGAGTCTGGTATTTGTCCCCGATATGACGATAGGCTCGCCTCCTATCACATCATGGGACGGAATACGCACGGCGAAAAGCGGGTGCACTAGTTGCGCCTCTGCCTACCCCTTCGGGGATAAAAGGCGTGTGCGTGTGTGTGTGTGTGTGTGTTTATAGGTGTATTACAGAAAAATACACACCATTTAATAGGATTAAAGTATGCAAATTTCGACTTTAAGCCGAGGTAATAAGTGTATTAGTTAACTAAACGGGTAGCGTATCGGCCGAAGGGCATGTCTTTCATCAAGACTAACTGACGCAAATTACCCAATATGCTCTCAAAGTGAACATACGTGTGAGTGAAATACGAAAGCAAAAAGCATTATTTTTAATAACTATGTTCTAGAGGTAATGTATTATGACGATGATAACATTATAATTACATCAACATTTTATCTGAAAGTCATCGTGGTATAATGTCGATCACTACTAACTTTTGCTTGCGACACCACGTACATGGAAAATTTTGCTTAGCTATGCCTACCGGGGTAATACTTAAATTATTATGTTTATATTCGTTCAGGATTCACATGAGCAAAACTTTATATTACAACACCACGAATACTTATATACTTACCTTGTATTTTTTTATTTCAGGGAAGAGAAAGACATGTCAGACTACAAAAAACCCAAGATCGGCGGTTAATTTTTCATTAAATGCCTGCTATAACTTGCTTACGACTGGGCTTACAGTAAGAAAGACGAAACCTGAATTATAATGAATTTAAAAAAATATAGTCACAAATATTAATATTCTCGGAAAACAACCTGTGCATTATACTGGCGTAGTGCAGACACTTTAAAAAGATAACTGTAATAATCGGTTCCAATAATACCACAAATTAGCCCCACAAACAAACTTACCGACATCTTTAAAGTATATGAGTGTATGTTACAGCCAAGCATACGGGTTTGGAACAAGTATTTCTAGTTGGCATATGCAGATCCATAATCAAATAATGCAACACGCATAAATTACGATTATCTCTAGAACGCAATCAAAAACGAGTTAGCCAAACTGAATATTGTTATTCTCAGTCTTGTTCCTTTTTTAATAGTAACTTATGTTGAGATTTTAGAAGTAAACCATTATAATAATTCGACTTACCGCGTTTAAGAAGTAAATAAAAATTATGATTTGATGGATCAAACATAACGGCCATTTAAGACTTTTATTTTCTATGCCTATAGTGAACGCAATGAAATGATTTTTTTTGTTGTTTTTTAGACTACTGGGTTGTTTCAAACGTTGCTAAGCTTACCATCTGGAGAAGAACAGGCTCTACTTGTCATCTCGGTTTCTTCTCCGTCTGGAAATCTACTGGTGAACGTACTTAGGGCTTTCCTAAAGATTTCCAAACCAACCTGTAAGAAGCGGGCTGCTTCCAGCGGTTTCCTAAGATACTAATGGCGTTGTCTGTCTACATCGTAGGAGAACGTTCAACGCTCTATTGAAACGAAACTTGTCGTCATAGCCTAGCAGATTAACAGGTTAAAGTGGTACGGGGCAGGGCATATAGGTAGTAGACCTGACAACACAGGGGAAGAAAAGTGCTCGATTGTAGACCACGTCCGGCACTCGGATTATAAACTAAATTTTGCTTGAGGGTCCATCCACAAAGTCTGTCTGCGGTCCGTAAAAGTTAAGAACCTGTGGATGTGTAGCTTCTCTAAAATAATTTTGAATCTTTTTTACTCATTGATATATTAATAACCTTATTTCGCCGTTATTCCGTCCCATAATGTGATAGGGGGCGAGCCTATCGCCATGTCGGGCACAAATTCCAGACTCCGAGCTGATACTGGATAGCAAAACTCAATATCACTTTGCCCGACCCGGGGATCGAACCCGAGACCTCAGCTTTGCAGTCGTACTGTAATACAACTACGCCACCGAGGCAGTCTTGCCTTGAGTGCTTAATGATACAGACTTTATTTTTAGTATATTATGTTAGATACTACAAATTATTAAAAGATTTAAGTAAAATAAGTAAACATTTACGTTTTAATCCTGTTATATTTGCATGAATCCCTACTGGTACAAACCTCCAAAAGAATACAGACGCCTCTTGAATGATGTTTTTAAAACCCATTTGGGACCCGCTTCTTTATCTTGTTCTCCTATTAACCGTAAGGTATCTCCTTCTTTTTTTTGCCGCCTTATATTACTACTAGCATTTGCTCGCGACTCCGCCCGCGTGAAATGTTTTTCCAGGATAAAAGTCCCGCTGTATATTTTCCCGGGAAAAAAAGTAGAATGTGTGATTCCCAGGATCTTAAACTATCTCTATACCAAATTTCATCGAAATCTGTTAAGTAGTTTATGAGCTTATTGCGTTCAGACAGACAGAAATTATTTATACCGTACTTACTTTGTATTATTATAAAGTTGTTTAACTGTTATAATCCGTTTTACTACTTTCAATTTGCAATAAACGTTTAATGCTTTTATAAAAAGACTTTTTTTTTGTAATCCCCACGTTTTATTACACTCGCAATAGTACATATCATTTTATATAACTCAGTTTATTGTGATTTGCAAATCCATTAAACACATTTTACTCTTATTTCATTCTTAAATCTTGTATAATAAAGTTTTTTACCATGAGATTAACTATGTTTATATTTGACACAAAATTTATTGTAGAACATGTTGTAGAACATATTTATTCTTCTGATATCTAGGCATTCAATCATCAATTAATCAGTTTTTTTCCACTAAGCATCAACATCGTCATTCACATAAAAACCACTGCTGATCCTATAATCAGCAGTCCTATGCCTCCCTAAAGCTTTCCAGAAGAACATGTCAAAAGCCTGCACCCAACATATTCCTGTCCAGAAGAACCTGTCAAAAGCGACATCCAATGTTACTGCATACTTTATCAAAAAACAAAATAATAAAAAATAACGATTAAACTAATCACTTATTATGATTTATTAAAACTTCATCAATCTCAACACCACATGAAACCCTTCTCAATAAAGACAAGATTAGTACTTACGCACGTGTTATGTAAGATTTGTAACTTGTCACGAGGCTCGGGTCTCGGGGATTCATACCTTGTGAGTTTGGGCAGTGTGATTGCAACTAATATTGTCCATTTTTACTCTTATTTTTTATTTGTATTTTTTGCATTCTGTTTACTTGTAATTGGTTGTGTAACTTATTGTAAACTAATGTGTATGGTCTGTACTTTTTTGGAAAATTGTAACAAATGTAAGCAAACCTATATAAATAAAATATAATGAGGCTCATTAGCGTAATGGCAATTGGGCCATCAAAATATTTGAAACTGCACGTCCGCGGCACCGTTATCGCCGGCAAGTTAGCATCCGCGACGGTCGTTGGCCCCAGATTGGCAGCGCACAAATCACTTCACAGATTTTGTGTACTGTCTAATACGCAGGGTTGACGCGCTTACGCATTAGAATTGTTTTCTTTTTATAAAATAATTGTGATACTGGAATGTCGTATTGATTGTCTAGATTGAAGGCATTTACTAGTTTGAGGTACATTAGCTGTCTCAAGTTCTATCTAGAAATAACTTCTCAGATACTAAGCTACAGTAGTGGTATACAGTGTGTTTCATTTTTGAAGAAATGACATTAATCAAAATAAAATTCTAGATCGATGGCTACAGGAATTGCATATCAATAATATACCATATTAATAGAAACTGATATCAATATATTTACTTTAAAAGACCGAATTGAGTTGCAGTACTAAGATGCACTTCGTTTTCGGCTGATGGAGTGATGTAAAATCATAAAAAACTTATACTGAAAACGTGCTAAGAAAACACAGTTATGTCCGGAATTAGCATTATTTAAATTTAGTCAGTGTTCTATTTGACTATGTGATTTATTCAACGTTAGAAAAATGCAAACCGTTCTAAAATTTTACTTAACATAAGTAGATCTAGAGAAGACTAACGGTAATTTTTTTATGTTTCTAGTTACTATGAAGCCAATACGTGTTGTTAGTTATAAAGTATTGGAAAGGTCAGGCATGAAAAAATGTACAAGATATAATCTTAAAAGAGCATGTAATTAAAGTAATCCCCATGCCAGCCAGCACATGATGGTAAAAAATTATAATTTCATTCTAATTAAAAAAAAAACGCAAGGAAGCTTAGGGTCGCCTATTATAATTATAAATAATCATATCAACCTACCCACGTATGCGTATGTTTTATTAGTATATGTATTTTAATATCTATACTGCCCGATAAATGGATTACCTAAGTAAAATACATCTTGCAAATGTTATGCGCAAAACATTGTGAAGATATCTCGACATTTTGTAGAAATAAATGCAAAAATCGTAGAATGTTTTTTCATGAAATTCACTTATAAACAGTCCAGCTTCGTCGGCACTAAAGAGTTTTCCGGAATAATGTCCCAGGATATAAAGTCCCGTCCTTACCAGGGACTCTAACTATCTTCATGTCAAATTTCATCGAAATTAGTTCGGTAGTTTTTGACTTTATCACGTTCACATTATAGACGCGGCAGGAGACTTTTGTTTCACTGGATTATCTTATGTTAGGATATTCATATACTTAGGCTACATTTTATCTTGGAGTATGTGTTTATTACACAATGTGACTTATTTCCGAAAAAGTCATTCACGCGGGCGCAGTCACCAAAAAGGCTAGTACGCCGTTCCGCTCTTTTTTATTGTAGAAAATAAATAATGTTATCAACTTTGTAGTAGCAAACAAAATACAAAGCTAAAATCGCAAAACCATTAACGTCTTCAACGAAGTAAATTGTCACGGCTGTATCTCAAAGTCATTAGCTATAATCAAAAGTCAATAAACATACGCTTATCGTCAGTAATGTTCGAAGCCCGCTACCCTTTCTGAGAAGGTATTTAAGCAAAGAGAAAGTCGGATAGTTTAAAATACATTTACGTATACATGTTTGTATGTTTTTGAATCTTTCATTTGCTTAAAATGACCATCGACAGGCCCAGGCATAAATTATAATATTAAAGTATCTTGAGCTCGAGAAATTGGACGAGTTTTGGCTTGTGTAGAGTATTTCGTAAACCTTTATTGTAGTCCCTAACTTTTTAAGTCAGCCAGTCAGCCAGTAGGTCTGGTTGTTTTATCCGTGCTTAAGAAGCTTAAGGCTCTTATCATACTGGCGAATTTACAGCGAGGCGAAGGCCCTGCGCGCACGTCCAGTGTAATAAGACCGTTAATCACGTATGAAACAACACGGCCTTATTAGTGAATCCATTACACGAAGAAACGATCAACACTCATTAACTACGATAACAAATCAAAACCGTCCGTGTAATGAAACATTAAAGTGATCACGACCGCTGTGAATTGGCACAGGCCCAGCATAAACACCATTAATTACCTTAAATCATCCGTTAAACATGATTTCTTCTGAAACGTCGACAACCCTATTAATGCAGCAATTGCTTTATAGTGAGCGGTGCGGTCAACGTACTGCGCGTCACGCGACGCTGCGCGCTCTAATGCGCTTAGATTACTGCCTACTTCCACGACCAGGTTGTGCAGACCTCACGCGTTTGTAACAACACCCTGCGGTGTAACGGTGTATAGCGTTACAGGGAGGTGGGGAAGGTCATCGCCAACTGGTTCTGTGTGTGCAGCATTGGCGAGTATTACGCGAACACTGCTATTTGCTGAGGTTTCGTTCGTACATACCCTTCGCTGCGTGTTCACTTTTTTTGTAATAGTTTTGCGAAATGATTTGTAATGTTTGATTGTTGTAACATTATATGGTTCTGCAATATGATCCGTCGGTATTGGTTATGTGGGGAAGATATGTCATAGAATTTATAACTTTGGGTTATCCTTTAGACTGCCTCGGTGGCGTAGTTGCACGGTACGACTGCAATGCTGAGGTCTCGGGTTTGATCCCCTGGCCGGGCACTGTGGTATTGAACTTTTATATTCAGTACCAGCTGGAGTATGGAATTTGTGCCCTAAATGGCGATAGGCGCGCCCCCTATCACATCATGGGACGGAATACGCATGGCGAAAAGTGAGTGCAATAGTTGTGCCTCTGAGTACCCCTTCGGGGATAAAAGGCGTGAGTGTGTATATACGTATGATTATCCAATTTGTTTGTATATTTCTCTTTCACTAAAGTTTGAGACGACCAAGATACTCTCTTGATGGTAATCGTCAAGCAAAGCTTAATTACAACATTATCTCATTACTTATCGGTATAATATAATAACCAAGTAATTCCAATACCTACAAAGCCATTTATGCTGAAATAGCAACCCAAATGTATTCTCATATAAGTCTAAGTGAAGGACACAGCACGGTTTCTCAATTTCAGTAGAAAACATTTTCTAAGATATATTTTACGTAAGTTAGAACCTATGATGACTTAACAAAAGTTGCAAAAAAACGCTGGAAGCAAGCCGCTTTCGGTAGGTCTGTCAGGAAATATTTAGGGGAGGCCTTTGTTCAGTAACGTAACTCAATGTGGAGTCAAAAAGATAAAGATGAAAGTAAGAATACATAGAAATGCACAGCGATAACAGTTAAGTCAATCATTGCACGATCTGGTAGTGACACCGAGCCGCGCCATTTATGTCTACCTAAATATCTAATATGTTCTTTTTAAGCTCACATCTATACTCCATTCCGATGCTGTATCTGGTAATGATGGTTAATTCATTTTTAATGTGAAGAGAGAAAATCCTACAATTGAAGCTTAAAAAAATATATTTATCTCTCGGAGTTTGAAAAGTGGTAGATTCACGCAGCAGACATGTTTGTCTTTAATACGAATGAGCCGCCTCAACAAGGTTGATAGCTTTCTTATTTCTATATTCTAGTCAGCTGACAATTCGAGTCAGCTTTCTAGCTGACTCGAATTGTCAGCTTTCTGGAGACATGAAAGGTTTTCCCATTCCTTAATCCTTATTCCGTTCAAGTCGAAAGAGCATTCGTGATTCTTATTTATGAGTTGAAAGGTAACTTAACACCAATCAAATGCTTTTGGCCTGACTATGAAAAAACACCTTTATTTCATATAAAGTTAGATAGATAAAGGTAGTAGTCGTTCATCCAGCGAAACCAAAAAAAATATAGCAGTTAGTTATGATCGTACATAAACAATTATCGACGCATGATCCACGCGGTCAACCAGATCTACTTACCGTAGTTACTGTGAATGTTCAGTATCGATTTTACTTTACATAATCCATCTATTCCTCTCCGTCGAAAAAAAACTACTAAAAATAACGAAAATCCGATCGTAATATATTCCCGTGAGCCTAATTTCCAAACAAGCCGGCACGGAAATAGCGAAAACATTTTGACCAATGTAAATGAGATTTTCTTTTTTTTATGAAATTGACATATCAATTATTCTTAAAAGCCGGTACCCATAAATAAAACAAAACATACTTTGAACTTACTGTTTTACTGTAGCTTAAATGATGTCGCCATTATAAAATATACAAACACATAAAACAAATACCGAACAGGTCAAACTAAACAGGATACGAAGCTGTGGTTAGGAAATTCATCAATATATGCAGTTCTATTAAGGAAAAATAACATAATTTTATTCCGTAAACAGACGCCGCGGTTTGCTCTGCCGTTATATTATTACATAGGGAACCAAATGACCAAACCGAAAAATTGCGTATTTATATATATTTCTTCCTTGTTTGTGGCGATAGCCTAATTGGGATTGGAACGGACTGCCCAGACGAATATCCGCATGTTCGGAACCCGAGGGCACGCATCTTAGACTTTTCTACTTACGTGTGTATTGTTGTTGAATTATCGCTCGTTTTAAAGCTGTGATTCCGCAGGACGCGGCAAACGGCAGACGGTAACGGCAGACGGCACTACTATGCAGTATTAAATTGTATGAGATCGATTCCGCAAACGACGGCAAATGACGCGCGGGAGATGACGTCCTACAGGGCGTTGCCGTCTGCCGTCTGCCGCGTTCTGCGGAATCACAGCTTAACGATGAAAGAAAACATCGTGAGGAATCCTGCATATCTGAGAAGTTCTCTATAAGAATTTCGAAGCTATGTCAAGTCTGACCATCCGTACTACACCAGTGTGATGGACTAAGGCCTTAACCCTCTCAGTCGTTGAGGAGGCCCATGCTCGGTAGTGGGCACTATATAATACAGGACTGATATGATTATATTATTCTCCATCTCAAGGAACCTATCACTTTATCATTTTTTAAAATACTCTGGTAAATAATATGGGGAAGCACTGCTTTTATCAATTACTAGTAGTGCTCGCAGCTCCGTCCGCGTGAAAAAGTTTTTCCGGGACAAAAATATTTTCCCGGGATAAAAAGTAGCCTATAGCACTCAGGAGTTATGTAGCTTCCTATTAGTGAAAGAATTTTCAAAATCGGTTCAGTAGTTCCTAAGATTAGCGCGTTCAAACAAACAAACAAACTCTTCAGCTTTATAATATTAGTATAGATAGGTATTTTATGCCAGTGTTATCAAGCAATTAGGTACTCCATAATTATATATCGTTTTTGTAGATATGCTCTTCATAATTTTTTGATATTTATATGTTGCTATTTAATGATTGCATCTTATATTTATAGCCGTTTGCAGTGTATGGATGACCTAGGTTTCTACTTTTCCTGGTGGATTGGGATCATCACCTTGTTTCTTTCTGCCGCCAAGCAGCAGTGTGCATTAACTGTTGTATTCCTACTTGAAGAACATTGTAGTCGGCGTAATAATTAAAGTATTTTTTTTTATTGCATTGAATGACGAGACGAGCATGCCGTTCGCCTGGTGGTAAGCGATACGACCAGCCATAAACAGTAGCACACCATTTTGCATCTTGAGTTACAAAGTACTGTATGGCATTCCACTGCACTCATCATCCTGAGACATAATATGTTAACGTCTAGGGTCTCAGGGTAACGAGCGAGGAGTGTCAAGAACTTTGTAATTCAAAGTTCTGGATAGTGTTGCTATACTCGACATGCTGGTTTCGTCATTTATTTGCAGTTTACAAACGTTTAATCTCTTTAGGAGCCCATTTTACCTTCGTAGTCGTTAAATTCGAAGTCCGCTAAAGATAGAAAGAAAGATTTATTGTTGGAACAACTGAAATACTAATAATAAAAAATAAAATAGTTACAACCATGATTCAAGCTAACAAACTGGAACCCTTATCCAGCTTCATATAGTAAAAACTAGGTAGATTTTCGTTCTTTCCCGCTTTCACTTTCGTTGTTGTTAAAATAGTCTATGAGATGTGTTGGCCAACTATTGAGTATAATTATTACATATTCATTTTATCAATAATGCGTAAACTAAATCTGGGTATAACAGATCAAGAGAAAAGACGAAGCTACTATAGCAATACATCGAAAAATTATCAAAAACAATCATTTAATTTTTTTTTACTTTCTCTAGTTTTAAATTTTACGTTCACTGGCTTCAAAACTTTGACAAATAAATTGTTTTATAAGCATTATCATTAGTTTAAGTTTTATAAAGCGGTACCGATGTAAAATTATGCATTGCGTGATTTCCATTGAAAAACCAATGATCTCATTGATATTTATCAAACTACTATTGGTGCATGGCTACCTTCGATTTTCATGCGTTTATAAGAACCATAATATCACGCTTTTTTAATATAAATGAATGACGTCACTAAATGCATAACAATGACAATGTGACGCTGCACGCAGGCCGCTTTTGATAGTTTCGTCTGTAAATCTTTAAAGGAGGCTTATGACCATCAGTGGGCTACATGTGGTTGATGATGATGATAACGACGTGACTAAAAAGCTGCTCATCTAATAGCAATCATCACGATTATATTTAGAGTAGCAACAACGAGTAGAACGTTAAATTACGAAGCTCCGCGCAGAATACTGCGCTTGTCGCCTTCAAACATCAGACGTTAAGTCTCAAAATACCCAGTAATTTATACAATGCTGTAAATCGTCTTCTTATACCTCGATCAAAATAGCATTTAGTCGCCCAATAATAAGCGTTACAATTTCCTTCAAACACCATCTGGAATTTAGAATTACATAACACTACATGAAACTCCAATGCGCTCCATACTCATTAATACTAAATAAATCGCGTAAAATTACTTTTTCTCACAGAAAAACCGGCTTCAAAGAACCATCCCGCCTGGTCCCACGTCAAGAACATAATGTTAATTAAATATGTTTCTCATCACAAATCATAAGTTGAGTACAGTGGCTGTCAAAACAAAAATAAAGGCGCCTACAGACAAGCGGGGATATCAAATAAAGGGTCGCCCAGACAGGAAGAGCGCGCCGTCGCCGCCGTCCGAGCTTAATGGATTTATTTAGATGTCATTTTTTATGTGGGCGGGGGCTCGCGCTGTGAGACGCCTGCAACTGCCTAGTGTGGATACGGCTTTAGTTTTATATTTTTAGACGATAAAGGAATTATATGATCTATTAAAAAATTGAAATAATAAAATTATGTAATGTTGTCGTAAAACACAATATGCCTTAAATGAGCTTAAAACTGAAAGTCATAAAGTTAGGTAAATTTCCGTAAAATTTTCAGGTCACGAATCATAAATGCATCATCGGTAAATGACCTTAAATTGTTTCTTAATACCATACCCAAGTAGTCAATATTTGTAATTTGTGTTATAATATTGCCTCCTTTTTTATAACAAAAGGTTTCAGCCACAGCTCACCAAAGCAATTTAATTTCGAACGAAGTGTAAAAACGACAAAAATGCTACAATGAGAACTCTATTCACCACCGTTTAAGATACAAAGTGTGAAACTTAAATAGAAACATAAATATAATTAATAATACAGGTAACATCCACACTATGCTCCCGGTTGATAAATTGTAAGCCCTCCGTTATCCCTCGGCCGCGTGTTCCATCTCAACGCGCGGTGTGTGCGAGCGTCTGTGTGTTCCTTAGCACGCACACACCCAACACCGCGCTACTCTCCGCACGCACACACGCGCGCGGCATGTACCGACACGGTTCACGGTGTTTCGGCGTTGTGTGCATGACTTGACATTGGTATTTTGATTGGTCATGCATTTTACGTATTTACGACGGGCGCGGGCGATTTCCAGTTGCGGCCGTGCACTAAAAGCGATAATTTACTGCGCCACGCCACGCGCCACACGGTGGTACCTACGATGGTCGCTGTTGGGCTCGCCGACTGATAAGGAATCTCGTTTCACAAATGGCATCTCGTTTTATCAAGTGTACCAGCTCTCTGGCAATCATTTCGATGGTTTATGCTCATGTAGCGTTTAAGCTTCTTTTAGTCGAAGGTGTTTTATAAGTGCATTTTTTGATTATGATGTTATTAAAGGTACCTATGCTGTCTTGAAGAGATCAATTTACCACGTGTTCTTAAAGTTTCCAAGTAGCGAGTTGATGCGCGTTTTCGAATGTCTTCAATAAAAAGTTTACGTCTCTTGTAAGAATGTCGTATATTAACTGTTATGTTCAGAGAATACAAAATTGATGGTAATTTGTAGTAGGTATGTCAACACGTTGTCTTCTAAAAAAATTTACTAAGGTATCCACTAAAAAGTATTTTGTAAAAGGCAAACTACCACCTAAAGCCTTAAGCTCATAATTACTTAAAATAAAAAAAAATCTTCGAAATCAGTTTGCAATGAAAAATTCTTTACCCACAAAATAACTTTTCTATCGCTTATATTATATAAGAGTATCTTTAAAAATATTAACGCGATTTCTTTCATTTGAATTCAGTACATTTAATAATCAAGCTATTCCACAACGTGGCAAACAATCATTAAAATAAAACTATTAAATGTACTTTAATTATAAAAAAATCTTACTCCCGGTGTTTCGAAGACTTTGCAGCCTTCTTCCAGTAGTTTATTTCAATTACATTCGCGGAAACATAAGAAATCATTGAACGATTATTAAATATTTTTCCAGCTCAATAACTTATTCGGCAAAAGAAAAAGGTAGTAAAGGGTATATTCCATGCATTGCAAAAATGCGATAGATGCAGAGTAAAAGCTAGAATTAAAAACAAGGAATATATAGATGACATGATAGACATATATATAAACATATATAGCGTAATGTTTACAGTAATAGTTTGCCTCGGTAAAATATGTTGCCTCGATGGCGTAGTTGTATTACGGTATGACTGCAATGCTGAGGTCTCGGGCTTAATCTCCGGGTCGGGCAAAGTGATAATGGATTTTTCTATTCAGTATCAGCCCGGAGTTTGGAATTTGCGCCCGATATGGCGATAGGCTCACCCACTATCACATCATAGGACGGAATACGCACGGCGACAAGTGAGTGCACTAGTTGCGCCTCTACCTATCTCTTCGGGGGATAAAAGGCGTGAATATGCGTACGCGTATTTATAGTAACAGAATACGAAAAACGTCGTGTTGTTTCTAACCGTCTGTAGATGTTGAAATGTTCATAAAAAACTTTATATTTCAATAGGTTCACCGAATTTGATTCCACCATAGCACGTTCGACGTAGTGCGGACGATGTACAAAGTACATACCTAGTGCCATCACTAAAACAAATCAAAAGTATCAGACGTAAAGCAAAGCTTCTCATTTACATTCGGATTTAAATAAATGCCAATTAGCGCGGATGTTTCGAGGTAATTAAATTTTAACAATTATGTAAATAACGGCAATAATTTTAAACTTATGACGTTCTAATTACAATTCGTGAAGATAACAAGCAAAAACCATACAGCCAGCGAAGAGTCGAAACTAGATCATGACATCAGTTATCAACGTGGTATTGTGCTTTCGATAGTATGAGTATGCAACAATATTGCACATATCCTCAATATTGCATTATCTTTGTAGATGCCTTTCTCCCTACTTAGGCCGTAAAAACCATTTGCATTTTATGTGCCAGCTAAAAGATGAGAAGCGGGTCTTGTAAATGACGACTATGAGATTGCTGCCTTAAAAATGTAATCAATATAGCTTTTAAGAAAAAAAAATAAAAAAAATACTTTATTCATCACGTAGGCGAACATAGTTGCACTTATGATAAGTCGAGACACATTTAATTATTTATTATTAGTCACTTACATAACAACAGACACTTTTATTACGAGTAAACTAAATGATGAAAAATAAAAAGTAAGAAGCCAGCTCGGTCTGGCAAGAAAAGCAATATAAAACAAGAGATGATTTTGTTAACAAAAAATAATAATAATAGTAATGATAATGGGAGGAACGCGTCGCGATCCTCACCGGTGAGGATACTACAGGCCCTAGCCTAGCTAACCTACCAACCTTTCACTAGCTACCAAATAAATTTGATAGAAAAAAATATATTTGATAGGTGACTATTGTTTTTTTAATGCACTTCAATGACCGGTGAGCATGACATTCGCCTGATGGTAAGCTACACGATCCATAAAAAGTAGGAACAGCATATAACTTTAAACCAAAAAGTACTGGGTGGCACTCCACTGCACTCGTGACCCTCAGATATTAGATGTTAAGTCTAATAATGCACAGTAGTTACGCTAGCTAGAATGTCCTTCAAATCGGAACACACCATTGCATGCACAGGACTGCGTGACGGTAGAAACAGACATTGTGCTAGAACCTACTCAGACGGCTCATCGCATACGAGAGACCTACGAACAGTAAAATCTATCTGAGATATAGTATTGAGTTAAGGTGAAATTGTATAAGATTGATCTATGACAGCTATGGCCATAGGAAATTGCAATTGTAGACGTAGTGTATGACGCCCTGCTGCGCGATGGACCGACGACTTGAAAAAGACGGCGGGTAGCGGATGCAGGCTGCTCAAGATTGGGATGGTTGCCACCCACTTAGGCCTCGATCAGCAGTGGACGGAGGCTGATTGTTAGCATCGCCCTCTATAACATCATAAGCTGTGCGAAATATAGGTGCTCTAATTATTAGTTACTGTGACATAAAAGGAAAAAGTATCTCTGTTTGTAAAAAAAACTGTAAAAACATGGTTACTGCAACTCTCATATACTGATGTTGAAAAGCTGCTAGAGTAAGACCGATTGCACGCTGGATGTTTTAAGGTTTCGAGCGCCTTCTGCACTCACCCAAAAGACCGGTGTTCTTTCATAAGCCGACCCTCGTCAAGCTAGAAAGAGTAATGTCAGGGACAAAAAAAAACGCTGGATGCGATTTCACACACACACACACGCGCGTGTGCACACACGTGCGCACATACATACCTACACGCTTACCTTGCACAATTGCCTTAGCTTTCATCACAAAGTAAACACTAATAAATTATTATAACGCTGTCGTACTTCTTCATCTTAGTAGTAAATTATTTGTTCGTAAATATTTCTTTGTTATTCCGTACCCATGAAACCCAAAATACAGGCCTAAACACCTAGTTTGGGTCTCACTGCAATTCGCGTTTGGAACTATTAGGTAAACTTTTATATTGTATAAGATGATCTTATTGTAATAACTGTTGTATTTGTAAATAAAAATAAATAACTGATTACAGCTCTACAAAACTTCGTAGATAATCTTGAGTGGGTTTATGTGTGTACAGTGATTGAATTGACAGGAAAGTCATTGTAGCGTCATTTGCGTCATGTTTGAGACGCAATGGATTCAAAATATTGTATCCTTCCTCCGAGTGTCAGCATGGAACAGTCTTGGAAAATTGGTTTTCGTAATCACGCATTGTTAAAACTATAGACTTACATAATCAGAACTATTTAATGAATCAAATTGAAACATAGGTGTAATTTTAAAGTTATTTTTATTTTTTAACAAAGTTGTTTACTCAATAACGATAGATAAAGAATGAAAAGGCAATTTCTTTTTGTATAAACATAAAAAATTTGCGCACAAAAATTGCAACAAATTACTTATGGTTTTTTGTGTCTGTGTCTATCATAGAGCTATTATACCAAGAAAATTTCCTCGTGTGCACATAGGTGAGACAGAACGTTTCAGCGTTTTACGGCTTAACACCAGAAAATACTGCATCCGCCATCCACTGTTGTTTGAATATGAGGGTGGGGTGAATTTAATTTAGTTATTTAGGCATTATTAAGTTTAGTACATATTTAATCGGCATAGATCCGTACTGATCGACTTAGTATTCGAATGTCACTTGGGTCCCTCATCGAAAATCAGCACTACAGTATTGGTTAGACCGTACTAGTAAACAGCTGCATGAGGGTCCCTATTGTTGGTATTACGCTGTGTTTTATTTTTATTTTTTTATGTGTTTAAATTTGTAATCTGTTTGTCCCAGCAATAAAATATCTCTTACTTTCTCTTCTTTCTTTCACTGCACCATACCAGTCGCAGTATTCTCCTAAAACCATAATTAACACCATTATTTGTCACTCTAAAACACCAGGGGTCCTTAAAACAAAATTGTTTGTCACACCTTAAAGTTTGGCGCCTGAACAATACAACGCACGCCGAAAGGGGCAAAAAAGGCATCAAGCATCTCTGTCTAACACACGTGTTATATAATCTTATGTTTCATCTTTCAGAACTGTCATTCTGTGATGAACTAATCTGTAGTATTCATAATCTAAGGTGTTTATTAATAAAAGATTTTTTTATTGATTAAGTACTTTCAGAAATTTTATAAGCTCAAACTCACAAACTATATTTATTATTCGTGGGATATTTCAATTGACATTCAAATGTCAACAGATTACGCATAAAAGCCTTATTTCACCATCCTCTTCTCTTCGTGTGGGCTACTTTATTCCAACGCCCACACTTCTTAATCTACGTAGAACTCTACCCACACTCTACCTACGAACTCGTGAAAATCCATCATTCAATCTAACTATATAAATATGTAAAGCATCAGCGCTGAATTTTTTAAAACCCATCAAAGCAAAGACAGCGCTTTAAAAACTCGGTGATCTAATGTACTGTACATTATGCCGCGATTGAAGCGCTATCTGGGCGTAGCGGGGATCAATATAGCGATGCGATGTTGCCGCACTGTATGCCCAGGGCCCTTCGGCTGGGTCTTTGTACCCGAGTACTATGAACGGCGGCCTTAAACTGGACTAGAAATATGCATAATTCGAAATTCGAATACTTTTAAAAAATGCGAATAAATTAACGATATTTTTCATTTACACTATTGGGAGTATTTTAAAGATTTCTTATAAACTAGCTTTAAGGTATTTCACTTAAATGAAGTTTTCTAGCCCTTTTTTTTTAGATGCGGCAAGAACTGGTGGGATGTAACTTGTATATTTTTAAGCAATATTGCCATAGTTTTTAAATAAATTGAAAAACAATAAGTTTATACGCCGTTTTTGTAGTAATTGTAATTTGATAATTTGGTTTTATTTTCGATCGGACATTTACGGCATCGTGTAGGTATTTTATTTACAATTTAATTCTTAGTTAAATCAATGCTTATTATGTTAAAAGTTAGGTTACCCAAACTACATAATATATAAAATAAATAATGTGAATTAACTAATAATAATATACAGCCTAATAATATACTACGATTGATTCCACAAATAGAACATAAGAAAATATTTCGCTTGACTAATGTTTATCTAGTAAATAACATTAAAATAGTAGATATTAGCCACAGGAATTAGCATGATAATAATTGAATGATACAATCAAGGAGGTTTTATTATTGTAAGCAATTAAAGGACACGTCCAAAACGGGCCCAAACTTCCAACCATGATAGTTTATATATATTTGGATAGAACTCCTAAAAACTAGCCTTTTACAATAAATTGTTTAATTTTAAAGATCTTCGATGTTGAGATTTATGAAATTAAACTATTATAACGGAATTTATCGTGGTCACGGGGCGGACTGAGGTGTAGGTGGTCCGAAAATAAAAAACCCGCGATAAAATCCGTTATAATAGTTTAATTTAAATGTCTAACATTCGCGTAAACATAAGGAATCATTATGGGATTTATGTAGTTTTATTTCGCTTAAAAACGACACTTAATATTTTTATAAATGTTTGTTATAAACGGGTGGTCTAAAATTATTTTTTTAATGGATATTTAGGAAATCTTTGAGTGTAAGTGTGTTCAATGAAATTCTCTAGATTATAATATATTAAACCAACAAATACACTATAACATTTATTACTTAATGACTCTATATTGTGCCGGACGTAACTTCACTGACTTAACAGCGCTAAACAAATCTGCATATAAAAATGCAACTGTACAATTATCAATACGTGTGTCGCTACAGATCTAAGATCCATATTTCGCCTATTTAATATCCCTAAAGTTTGACCCTGATTATATTGAGGCCCGGCACCCATACAAAAAGCGGATATCTCCTTTATCACAATACCATATAGAGTCGTAGAGAGTCTTTCATAAAATAGTAATTTACTATGATTTTTATGGCATTGAATGACGAGACGAGCATGCCGTTCGCCTGATGGTAAGCGATACAACCACCCATAAACAGTAGTAACACCATACAACACCTAGAGTTACAAAGTACTGTGTGGCATTCCACTGCGCTCGTCATCCTGAGATATAAGATGTTAAGTCTCATTATGTCCTGTAGTTACACTGGCTATAATGTCCTTCAAACCGAAACACAACAGTGCGTGTATACTACTGCTTGGCGGTAGAAACAGACATTGCGGTGGTTGGACCCATCCTGACGGACTCTTTCATATGAGAGACCGGTAAAAGACCGGTAAGATACAAACTTATTATTTTAAAACTTTACCTATAGCGCTTGTTTTTATTGTAGTTCTTTTAAACAACATTGTATGTATTGCTTATATTAAATTCTGATTGAGTTTGAAAATGTATTGTTTTGTAGTATTTTTTTCAATCACAAGTTTTCTGGAATAGAAATTTATATAGGTACTGAAAATAACGTAGTAAGCCCATCTCATATTTTTATTTAGAGAAAACGCTTTCATGTAGGCGGACACGCTTATAATTGCTACTTATGTATAAAATGTAGTTTTTATAGATAGTTGCTGTTATAGGACAGGATGGTAAGCGGAGAGTGGTCCAGATAGAGTATTGACTGACGAGCGATGATCACTCCTCGTCCGTTGACATGGAGTTTTCCTTAACCCAAACTTTTCCGTTTCTTCTATTCCTTTCCTTAAATTTCTGCCAGGATTCCTCTTGCTTATTACTTATTCTAGATTCTGAGATACTTACAAAACAAAAACGTGGTGAATCGTGATAGTTTCCAGCCATCGCTGAGACTGATTGTAGCCGGAACACATTATCTAAAACTGATTGAAACTACAGCAACGTGCTTAGTAGTGTAATACTATTTGACCGTTACCGTAACTAGGGATGTTCCAGCGATGCGCAGGCGCAGGCACTTGAGGGGGTGCAGAAATGACCACACAGGAGTATGTTTTGGGTCATGCGTGGGCGCAGTTAAAAAACTCACACCGAGCGCATAAAAGACAAGTTACGTTACTGTTTTCGACTAACAAGGTGACCAACGCATGTAGACCCCTTTATATCACTTGTTGTTTTCAACCTTTGACATACAGAGTAGACTATGGGTATATTGTGAGAGAGATAAGGCGACCGTGCAGCCAGTAGTCATTTGAAATTTGCCCACATCAACGACTTGCAGGAGCGCATAAGTTCTGCGGATGTGCCGTCACTACAGTCGTCCAGAAAGAGACATGTAATGGCCGCTAAGCCGCTTTGTCTCTATCTATAAAGAAAACCTTAAGTGGAAAATACATTTCCAACTCCTCCCTATTCTTCTATTCAGTTAACTTCGTTACGGGATAAGACTAATTAGTGTTACCAGAGATTCGCCAAGCTCACCGCTCTGAGTTATAGAATGCGTGCCACTGCCAATCCTGGCTTACAGGAGATGCAGTGGCGGATGTGAGGGCAGGACTCTATAAAGAAAACCTTGACATTGCTTAATCCAGAGAAAAAGTATCGTAAAGAAACCCACAATCCCAAAAAGTCTCCGTAACAATCCCGAATTCAAATTCAAATCATTTATTCAGTAGTTAGGCCCCTACGGGCACTTTTACACGTCATTTTTAACAATGTTATTTTTTTTTAACTAAGAGATTCTACCAGTGCTTCGGAAAAGCCCACTGACCTGAGAAGAAGCACCAAGAAACTCAGCGTAGGTCTTTTATTATCATTTTTATGATAATAAAAGGAGAAGAAGGTATGTGAAGTATGGATAATCTTTTCTGCGCCAGTAGGTATGGTTCAGGGGCGGTTGCGGACGACAACTTAGACGTGAGTCAGAGGAAGCCCGCAGCCGTCCCTAATGCGCCGAAGATGGCCACCGCGGAGTTTTAGTTGGTATGCCGTGCGGTGTACATAGGTTAGGGACTCGGCCCGGCGGTCGCCCGACGTTTTCCATCTTTCCGGGCGGCTCAACGTCGGGTCGTAAGGCACGGTGAACCCAACATAACCGCTCAGTCGTTCCCCTTGAACACTGGGCGGTAGTAATAAGTCACTTTCTCCGCGTCAACAAAAAAAAAAACAAAAAAAAAAATAGTAGGTATGTTGACTGAGGCCTAAACCCTCTCAGTAGTAGACGAGGACCATGTCCAGCAGTGGGCAGTATATAAACGGGGACAAAGTTTATTCTCTATATCTATGAATTCCTATTACTGGTGGTAGGTCTCTCATATGTAAGAGTCCGTCTGGGTGGGTACCACCGCGATGTCTATATCTACCGCCAAGCAGCAATGTGTATGCACTGTTGTGTTTCAGTTTGAAGGACATTCTAACCAGTGTAACTACTGGACATAACGAGAGTTGACATCTTATGTCTCAGGATGACGAGCGCAGTGGAATGCCACACAGTACTTTGTAACTCAAGGTGCTAGATGGTGCTACTACTGTTTATGGGTGGTCGTATCGCTTACCATCAGGCGAACGGCATGCTCGTTTCGTCATTCAATGTAATAAAAAACAATACTTTCCAAGCCGTTAGCCGTAGGTTCGGATTGGTATTTACGTCAAACGAACGTCATCCTTTCATTGTCTCAGATTTGATTGCTCCAAATTTATAATTTTTTTCTTATGATCAGAGATATCCAAGTGCAAGGTCGTTTTTACCGCCTACACATCAAAAACATCTTATGGTACTACTGCTTCTATCAGAAATAGAATAATCACGACATGGAAATTAAACAATTTTACAGATTTTATTGTTTTTATTTTATTTAGTGCGCCTCGTGACTATTAAGAATTTATAGTCTACGAAATGTCGGGACAAAATATAAATAATAAAACCGCAATACAATCCGTTGAATAAGTTTATTTCAATGTCTAACATTCGCATAAATATAAGAAACTAGCGGCCCCGACAGACGTTGTCCTGCCCTAAAAAGGAAATAAAATCCTAGAACCCGAGTACAGCGCTACCTACCGGATAGAATTGTAATCTAAACCATTCTGGAATCCACCTGAAGACACACAAAAAATTTCATTAAAATCGGTCCACCCGTTTAGGAGTTCAGTGACATGCACGTTTAATATGGTGGTTAAGTATTCTTAAGTTTTCTAATTTTCCGCGCAATTTTCTTATTTTTTTCTTTCATAAGAACTTTCTCTTGACAATACCAAACACATCAAAAAAAGAAATAACGAAATCAGTCCAGCCGTTCACGCGTGGTGCCGTGACCAAGGAAAATAGGGATTCATTTTTATATATATAGACCATTACAAAGTCACGAGAAATGAAGTAAAACATAAGTCATTTATTTATGATGTTCGTTGTGATATTGTTTCTGAATCGTTTCCCTCTTACTTTGCGTTTATCGATCTTCAGAATTATCGTTGGTGCTGTTATCACGCTGCCATATCTAATCGACATCACTCAGCGCCGCGGCATCTTCATAACGCGTTGATAGATCGGCAAACAATTTCTTGAAATGTAGCTATACAAAAAAAATTAAAGTCTTCTCTTGTTTTTACCCGACTGCGAAAGAAGGAGGGTTATATTTTTCGAGTGTATGTATGTATGTATATTTCTTTGGCACGCCATAAAAAAATAAAATCTTGTTTCTATCTTTTCAGTTCTTCAATGAATTTAATTAAGATGAAAGATGTTGACGCAGTCGGTTTTTTTTAATTAGTAATGAAAAGCAGCAATTTGCAATCTAAAGTTTTTGTGTCATTAATGTAGGCAAATACAGCACAGGACACAAACGCGTTAGATCATCCATTTAAACAAAAATACGTTTATTTATAACAATGTGTGTAGTTGAGGAAAAATGAAGTAATAGAACGAGGACAATGCAGTTTACATTATACATAAGTATCGATACGGATATTAAAAGGGTGCAATTATAGAAGAGACCAGTAAAGTAAATTAGGCTTCCTGGTTTTACCCG
This sequence comes from Lapara coniferarum, assembly GCA_949316025.1. NCBI lineage: Eukaryota > Metazoa > Arthropoda > Insecta > Lepidoptera > Sphingidae > Lapara > Lapara coniferarum. The sequence continues at coordinate 37,919,691 of OX438919.1, read as the reverse complement.
AATTTACCTCTAGCTCAAGGAAATTATGAATGCGCTGCCTTAAGGAACAGAAATAAGGATAGCAAATGATTGAAGATTTTAGGCTGGCATTTTGCTCGCAATTACTCAACCTAAGTAAAATTCTACTGCACTAAGAAAGTTTGGGAGTTGTTTAGATATATTGACATTTGTTAGGAGTAAACTCGGAAATCGCTCAATGGATATGGATCGAACTCAGTAATATAAACCAAGTCTCAAATGAAATAGGTTTTTAACGGAATGGTATTTGTGCAAATAAATGTATTATTGTTGCAACAATATTAAAGCTATTCCCGGAAAAGCGCACAGTAGTTCATTCAATCAATTATACTTAATTTAAAAATCCAATTGCAGTTAATTTTCACCTTGGACTTCTTCGTATTTAAAATGGTGGGAAACAGAAAGATACCGCTGCAGCGGTCAGATTTGAATATCAATGCTTCTCTTTCTAAACTCAGTTATAAGAGGGAGAAGACATAAGCCAACAAACTCATCTGTACATTGACGCTCGTGTGTAATATTGAATCGAGAAGTCTTAAAATGCATGTTCATTGAAGTATAGCAATGTGGACAGATTATATTCATTCAGTCTAGTCGCAAAATACATAGTAAAATATAACGCAAATACAACTTATTTTAGAATGAACGGTGTTAAAAAGACAGTATTGACGAATTTCTTACTAATCCTATTGTAAAATTCCGCTCTATGTAAACAGATTTTTTTTTCTGCCTTAAAATTGGCATTGATTGAGCTATATATTTGTATATATTTGTTTCAATTTAGTAATACTAATTGTAAGTGGACATTATGTATTTGTAAATAACAATTTCTTCATATATGTACTTCAATTTTAGAAGTGGGTAGATATTTGTCGACATTTTATTTTTTAGTTACCTAAATAAAAAAAACATTAGAGGTGTCAAGGGACACCCGGATCGAACGAAGTTGTTTTTGATTAATTAGTGAAGATATTGTAATAAAATTGTATTTCTTTTAAGTTATAATAATAATTGTATATTTCATTAAAACCTTACCACATCAATAAAAACATTTACTTCTAGCTACACAATAGATATGTCATCGAATCACGATCATCTCCTAAGCAAGCATTGACATTGAAATAAACATACAACTAACGAAAAAAAACTACTCTAAAAAGCATTTAAATCTTAGAGTATGTATACGTAGTTATACTTACTCTAAAATTTAAATTGTCTTTTTTTATTTAAATTTCGAATGTCACTTTTACGGCCAGTTCTTTATTGTTACTGGCTGGTTTCACAGGGCAAGTATGAAAGAGTCGTGACAACTTTTCGTAAGATTTTTTCCGTCTAGCCCCCTTTCACAACGCGCGATAAGGAACTTCGTTCCAAAATTGCAAGAACTTTTGATTGTACTCTGTTATGCGTCTTAATTATCAACAAATAAGGAACACAATTTATCAAAAATGTCACGCAAGTATCCGTAAGTGGTAACACTACTCTACATAAAAATAATAATTAATAAATACGAACATTTTGCCCCACGTGCTGACAAAACTACACAATGTTTAAAATCGATTGCCATAATATGTTGTTACCAGTAATTATTTTTAATGATGTAAAAATAACTGTATACCGAATTAGGCGTATAAGGATTAAAGGCACATGTCTTAAAAGACATGTTCAAAAACGAGCTTAAAATTCTAACCGAAATTCTTCATAATCTTAGTTTATAATACATATTTGGATAGTACTTCCAAAAACTATGCCTTTGCAATAAATTGAATGATTTTAAAGCCCTCCAATTTTGAGATTTCTATTATTTTATTTTGTTTTAAAATGACACTTAAATTATCGTTATAAAAAATAAGTAATAAATAGAGGGAACTAAAAATGTTCTTTAATGGATCCCAGATCCATGTTTTTGCCGCATTAATATCCATAAATTTTGAGCCTGGGTAGATTGTGAGGTCCAGCACCAATACAAGAAGCGGACATCTCGTTTCTATATACATACATACATATACATATACACTCACGCCTGTTATCCCCGAAGGGGTAGGCAGAACGCAACTAGTGCACCCACTTTTCGCCGTTATTCCGTCCCATGATGTGATAGGGGGCGAGCCTATCGCCATATCGGGCACAAATTCCAGACTCCGGGCTGATACTGAATAGAAAACCTCAATATCACTTTGCCCGACTCGGGGATCGAACCCAAGAACTCAGCTTTGCAGTCGTACTGTTTTACCACTACGCCACCGAGGCAGTCATATTATATTATATATTATATTACAGAACAGTATCTTCCTAAAATATCTAGCTACGCAGATCCTAATGATTTCCGTTCTTTACACAATACCTACATATAAGTGAAAAGCATATTTATTATTGATATACGAATACTAAAAGGAAAAAAACAGTTTTTATTGTGTTAATTAATACTTCAGATTAATACCATGAATCTCTTGCTAAAATTAGCTGCAGAATGTATTTTTTTCCTTATGCATAAAACAACGTTATATGCGCTATTTTTTTTAAACCCAATCACCAACAGAGCAATCGATCCTACGATAATGTTAAAATAATGTAAATCATACTCTCTTATAACAAGGAGACGCAATATTTCTTTTTTGAGGGTTTTTTTTAATCGCGTGTAATCATTTTAAACGTTCAAGTGACGACGGATAATGGAATATGGTATTATAGTAAAATACTGACATAGTAAAATAGAAAACGTAGGACATTGGAACTAACTATAGCCCAAATTGCAAACATCTCTTCCAAATGCATTTACATAATAATATGACAAACACCTTATCTATACAAAGATTAATTAATACAAAACTAATATTTTAACGGTTAAATATTTTACTTGATAATATCAAACAAACTTTACTTAAACATAAAAAAAACATGACATCAAAGTAAGATTTATCGGAAGTAAATATAAATTGTAATTAAGATTTACTTATAATATGTAGATTTTAACCATTAAAATATAATTATGTAAATATAACACTTATAATAGGTAACTATTATAAGTGCTCTTATTAATCCCAAGATAATGAAATTGGAAGCATTAAATAATAACTCCAAATTAAATATAATATTACTATATGTACTGGCTAAAAAGAAAGAATAATGTTAACATGTCCTTGGGTTACATAACAATAGTATTAACGAATGGTGTTTAAACACTTTTTAGTTAGTTACTTTTTATTGTTCTCATCACGAATGGTTTTAACAATGTGTGTCTGCAGTACACGTACGTAATGTCATAGTAGTGTACACAATGTGTGTGTGAGTGTGAGTATAGCACGGGAGAAGGCCGAGGGAGCGAGGAGCGAGGGGTTCTGTTGTCAAGAGAATCCTCCCACGGGCCACGTAACCGGCGGCCGCGACGGCAACAACGGCCGCCACTGCGTCCGCGGTCCGGTCGCAACCTGCCGCTTTGTACGCAGCATACCAGGAACTCAGAAAGCGCGAAGAGGTTACTCCAACCAAGATAAGCTGACCTGTCGCACGCCCCGCGTCTTATACGTTCCCCACAATAGAAACAGATGTTTGTAGAGTCGGCGCGGGTCTACTTCAAATGGTTGTTTTGTGCGTAGTGGCACGGATTTACGATCGACAAATTTTCCGAGCACATTGACTCGTGCAGCGCAATGTATTTGTGTTTAGTTTGTATTTGACAAGCTTTTAATCTCAGTTTGGAGAGGAACTAATTGATTGCATATGCACGGACATGTAACCGCTAATAGTGTGTGCCTAATCAATTAGAACTTGGATTTGCTCGCTTATTATCGCTGGCAGCGATTTGTTGTTAAAATACTTCATTGCGTGAATTCTTAGAATTGATGTAACTTACACCATCCTTTGTTTTTTTTTTTATGGTATCGAATGACGAGACGAGCATGCCGGTCACCTGATGGTAAGCGATACGACCACCCATAAACAGTAGAAATACCATCCAGAACCTTGAGTTACAAAGTACTGTATGGCATTCCACTGCTCTCTTCATCCTGAGACATAAGATGTTAAGTCTCACTATGTCCTGTAGTTACTCGCTACAATGCCCTTCAAACCGAAACACAACAGTGCATGCACACTGCTGCTTGGCGGTAGAAATAAACATTGCGGTGGTACCCACCCAGACGGACTCTTACATATGAGAGTCCCACCACCAGTATTTGTTTAACAATTTAACACGTGTGACAACAACACATTTTTTTACGACAGTAATGACTTCACACTACTTGATGCTTCGCTATCGTATTTCTTTATTTTATTTTTTTTCTATTGTCCAAATTTCACACGTGCCCTAACGCTGAAACTCTAAGCAGGCAATTCTAATATTTATAACCTCTTTGAACAGATATAAAATAAAAACTTTTTAAAAATTCAAACTTGAATCACGTCATCCCGCCACGGAGACATTCTTATCAACTGCGCGCGTTTGACATTTCGATACGTTTCACTGACTGGAGCAATTTTTAAATACACGGTAATTTCGACCTTTTATCATTGAACATTCAGCTCATAACCTCTTACATATTGTATTCTTACAAGACTGCGATATTAAATTTACTTATGAAATTTTACACTCTACATGGTTGTGATAGAGTTGAAAATAGTGAGGGGTGGCAGGTTATTTTCGTTACGGAATTTCTGAATTCGGTCTCCACGCTCAAGGCCCGCGATAGAAGCTATGCAATAGCTTAAAAATATAAAAATATGATGTTATGTTAGTAAATAATTAAAATATCACAAATTAATACGTGGGGTGCACCGCTGCAACATTCCAGGTATTAGGTAAACTGATTCATCATTCATCCTTAATCTACAAATTAATAATATTTTGAGAATTTTAATCGACATTTTAGCTTATCCTATCTTTAGAATGACTCGGTGGCATTTTCCGTGTTTTATAAATATACTCTCTAATACCACATGTGTTAAATTTATAATTGACTAATAATATTTAAAGGAGGGGTCATATATAAACCTTTTGTATTCAAAAAATAATAATCGGGACAAAGACTTAACATCTTTTGAAAATTTTTTGAACATTGGTTTTATTGTCTATGTTTGTGTTAAAGTGTTCAAATAAAGTTCTGCGCATACTGCGCAACATTGCGGAGCGTCCCCCTCCCTTGCTTGACATTAAAAATAAACTATATATTTCCGTTCATCATCATCATCCACATGAAGTTCACTGATAAACATACGCCTCCCATAAAATTTTACTTACTAGCGTGTTCCTGTGATCTTTTAGCCAAGTATTTCCAATTTCGTCAATTAGAGCACTTACTTAACAATTTCTTATATTTACATATATGTTATTGCTCTGTAATTATTAGTTATCACATAATATAAGGTATAGTAAGAGCTACAATAAAAATCAGAGTTGCCATAAGACTAATGTCATAAATTTTGTGAAAAGTAGTATTTTGTTTTTACTGTGAATGTAGAGACTAGTCGTTTATCTTCGTCGTAACTATTATCGGGTATCTATAAAATATCAACAAAGAATTATATTTTAAACTCAGGCACAGACAATATTAGACCTAACTTTTCATACTCTGACATTGGCAAAATCTATTTGACATCGATGGAGCCACAACCTAAAAATTTAATTGAATTCAAACTCTATTTTCTTTAGCTCATTCATTAAGGTTGATTTAAAATTAAAAGTCAATTAATAATCCTAGATAAGTCTACACGGTCAGTTTAATATTAATAAGAACTAGTGTCGCTTTAATAAGTTCCTTCCGCGTCTCGTTTGTTTGTCGTGAGCGAGTAGCGAGTCGCGAGGTCCGATAGGTATTGTTTGCATAACGCCTCGCTCGACACGATTACCTTGCATTGTGAGTCTGTGGACTCTGACTTGTGAGTGTAGTGAGTGTGTGCAAGGAGCGTGCGTGACGTCCTGTGTCTGGGGAGTTGCGCAGTGCGCGCTGAACACTGGGACCACATAACCCACAAGCAACTCTCTTGAGCATTCCGCTCTAGACCACTACATATTCTAATATGACCGTCAATTAAATATCAACTTAAAACTAAATAGATACAGTTCAGATTTCTTTATCACGATTTATCAATACAACGTGCAGGGAGCGCGAACACGTCGCCTTACATTACCTTATGTTTATGCGATCCTAGTACTTTTGCCCGCTATGTCGCGGCACCCGCCATCTTACACAGCAAACAACACCATCGTCGCTGCATGCTTAATTAAGCCAATCTAATTCCAATGTCCATCTTAGTGGACTACTACGGTAAGTAGCTTTTTTACATTGACATTGGTATTATTGTTGTTCCTTTTTTATGATTTACTTGCTATTTTTTTGCTTATAATAGATATGTTATTATTATTTTGGGACCACAACTAAATTGATCAATCATCAATGAAATATTTTTTTACATTGAATTTATTTTACTATTTACAACCTATTTTTTATTATGATTTATGATTGTAAATATAAGTAAATACATATTTGCCCAAACCACTTTAAAATGTTTGCCATCAACCCATGCCACCATCGGAGCTGCCTATTCGAGGTTAATCCATTTGCGTCGATCACATTGCGTCATTCATTTGAATGAGGCCAAAAAGAGCAAATAGTCCTACTACTACGGCCTACGATGCAGACGAACGAGAAATACTGACAAAAACTAAAACAATGCCGCCAAACGTAAAATTCCGCTTCTTTATTTTCCACCTTTTGATTTTTTATCAGCTTGACACGAATGCGATAGTAGTTCTCGTCTCTCCGAACGTTTATCGACAAACAACAAAAAAGGAATGTTAACCACGCGAAAATGATCCTTAAGCATCGAAGTTATTGGGACAGCATAAATAAACGAAATACGTTTGAAATTCTTCACGTGCTTCAGAAATCGCTTTCATTTTACAAGCAGAAGCACTATAGAGCGTCTCTATAGAGGTTTCGAAGGGGGATCGTCGAAAGTCGACAGGTTACAGAATAGTACTGCACAAGGAACCTTATCTCAATAGCTCGTGAATCGATTTTAATCTAAAGTGGTATTGCAAAACACTATCTGCCTTTATTAAACCCGTATAACTATCAATTGCGTAAGTGAGATAGAAGAATCCAATTGGTGGGATAGTTGCTCTATGTTTTTATGCAAACCTGGTATCTGAGATCACTTGCGTGTCGGTCGAGGTGGCGCGGTGCTCGGCCGCACACCGCCGCGCCGCTGCCTACCCAGCCCAAGTTCCCATGGCAACAAGACGTTTTTCTTGGCACGGCAACGCCAATTGAAGTTAATCGGATGCGTCGCTTTTGCACTTTAGTTTGAATTGCAAACAACCTAAATTGATAAATATTTATTTTATTTTTGACTGAATTTTAACAGTGCATTGAAGAACACACTCACATTGTTCTACAAAAAAGTCGATCATTGTAATTCTATGTATTATTGCAGTCATTGAGTGTGGTTAGAAACAATTATTCTTTAAAAAAGAAGCGACGCGCTGCCGACGATAATATAAACATTTCGATGTCGGTAAGGCGAGTAGGTACATAAAACATAGTGGACTCTACATTGAAATCATCAATTCCTCGTTTATATTCAAGTACATATTTTTGAATACCAGTATAACATGATAAAACATCGTTGTTTAATTTATCCATTAACCGGTCAGCTTTGTACAAGGGCGATGGATGTACAAATACTATAACTTAATTTGTTTGGACGTGGCTATTAAAATGCCGTCGGCAAGAGGAAAAAACTTTATTAACTCATAAAATAACACTAAAATTTGAATTTCTCAATTACTACATATTTTATTATAAGTACAGTTGACTATTATCTTCTAAATGCAATAACAAAACAAAACTAAATAATGAATTAAGTTTTTGTGATCGGTCTGATCATATAAAACATTTTATTGACGAACTTCCATTTACTGAATAATATTATTTTTAAAGTTCAACAATCGTTCATCATTTAACAATTAAAACATTACATAAAGTTCACATAATATTGTGTATTGAATAACATGATGTATTACAATTTGCAAACAAAACATAATATCGAGAATATAATAGTAGAGACAGGCTTTATGACTATAGCTGATACTCTCTCGTGAAGCTGTTTTAAAGCCTCTCCACACAATGACCATACCGTCTATAATGCTAATAATATACATTATTTATAAAAACATATTATTTTATAACGGTCTTCGTACAGATTTTTCATCAAAAATCTTTTCGGATGAATAATTATGCGATTTGGACATATTTACTTTTTAAAAAATCTCAGAATCTCCTATAAATTATTTATTCAAAATCTATTTAGCGATGAAATTATACATAAGCATATTATCGTTACATATATAAGTCTATAATAGGTATTTGCAAATACTTTTTAAATGGTAAAGTTTGTTAGTTTAGATGTAGAGCGTGATCTCTGAAACTATTGATCCGATTTTGCAGTCTTTCACCAGTAGACATCTAGATTATTACCCTTAGTACTTGCAGGCTACTTTCTTACCCGGAAAAATGGTATTCCATCTTAAAATGTCCTTTAAGGGCGGAGTCACGGGCAAATAATATTTTTAAATAACTTTACTGTCTCTATATTTTGAATTACCTGGTGGAAACCACTGAAATACGCGATCTTGGTGTTATTCTCGACAGCAAATTAAAATTCACTTGCCATATCTCTGAGGTCGTTAGAGCTGCGTCACGGATGTTAGCGTTTGTAAAGAGAAATGCAAAGATATTTCAACCTTCAACAAAGATTTTATTGTTTAATTGCTTGGTTCGTAGCCATCTAGAATTTGCAAGTGTGGTGTGGAATCCATTTTATTCAGTGCATTCGCAGCGTATAGAAACAGTACAACGTGCTTTTACAAAGTATTTAGCGTTTACTTCACAAGATATCTCACACCGATGTCCTTATGAAACTCGTCTTTCTTTTTTTAACATGATTTCATTACGCAATCGACGGAAACAACACGACCTTATATTTTTATACAGATGTGTTAATGGGTTTTCTCAGTGTGAGCATTTGCTAGAGCGCTTTGGGTTCTCGATACCATACCGGCAGCCTAGACAGGCGCGAACTGAACTGTTCCACCTACCACAAAGCCGGACAAATGTTGGATATAACTCGCCCATACGTAGGATATCCACTACCTACAATGAAATCTGTGCCAAAGTGCCAGATATCGACATATTTTTTGATTCCCTAAATATTTTCAAAAACAAATGTAAATGTTCCTTTTAATCAAGTTATAATATTATACTGTTTACCTGTACTACCTGCGGTTAAGCTCTTTAATTTACATATTTTTTTTTAAGTAATGTTGTGTACATATGTAATTGGTCCATGTATTAGTTCTAAGCCTAAGTAAAGTGTATTAGAGTATTTTATATACATGTACTGTTGATGTACCTTTTTAAATAAATAAATTACCGCGTCATAAAAAAATCTGCGATTTTTTTTTATTTCTGCCTGCCTTTATCGCAACCCTGTTGGTAGGGTCCACCTTTCTTCTTCTATGCTTTTATTTCACGCGATCTTGTGCATCCTCAGAGAAATTTTCCCTTATACGAATGATATATAATTCGTTTCACTTTTTGATGTATATTTGGATGAAGATTAAGGAAGCGAACAAATCACGCGCCTGATGGTAAACAACACAACAGTCCACTAACAGTAGCTACGTCACCCGAGCTCTGACTTACAAAGCGATGCATGGCAATGCGCTCATGACCCTAAGGACATTGAAAGTCTCATAATGTCCAGTAATTTCAACGGTTTCAATTTTTTTCCCGGTTTTTCGCAATATACTAGAGTCTGCCTTAATTCTTTGGTGATTCCCTTTCTCCTGGTCTTCAAGAGTCTTCTGCCATTGCCCCTTCTATCTTCCTCTAGAACATAGTGTCATCGTTATTGATGGGGTAGAGTCATGCCGTAATCAGTTTCTAGCGATAAATCGATGCTTAGCCAACAACATCAATCTTAGCTAGATGCCGATGATGAAACAAATTACCAACATAACAAAATTGTTGATCCGATTCGTACAGGATCATCCGCTGGGCTCTAAGGATTACCTTAAAATTTCATTTTAATCGCTCCAGCCGCTTCGGATTGTAGGAAACATACACACATTTAATTTATATAGATAGATCGATCAATGTCAAACATTGTGAAGATATTTGGAAGTCTCTTAGGTCATCATCATCATCATCTTCTTCCTGCCCTGGTCCCAAATTACTTGGGGTCGGCGCAACATGTTTTTCTCTTCCATTCTCCTCTATCTTTCGTCATCAAGTCATTCATGCCCTTTTCTTTCATATCATCTCTTACACAATCCATCCACCTCTTCCTTGGTCGTCCTCGTCCTCGCCATCCATCAACACTCAAATTCATCACTCGTTGGGTTACATGCGTTTCATTCCTTCTCCTCACATGTCCATACCAAGACAGACGATTTCCTTTCAACTTTTCCGTCATTTGTGCCACTTTCAAACTCTCTTTAATATACTCATTCCTCACTTTATCCATTCTCGTCACTCCACACATCCATCTCAACATTCTCATCTCTGCTGTGTGTAATCTTCTTTCATCCGTCTTCTTTACGGCCCAGCATTCTGATTCTTAGGTAAATAGGAATAAATCCTTAAGTGACTGCATGAAATTAAGTATACGTATAGACCTAATACTAAATTAATAAGGATATTTTTATCCCAGAAAATTAGTGAACCTTCAACCTACTACTCCGGAAACATTTTCATTACGGGCGCACCAATATACCGAACCTAGTGATCCTTTTTCCTTACATATCATAATATCATATTATAAAACAATGTCGTCCGTTGCGTGTATCTGTCTGTCTGAACACGATGAACCCAAAAACTACTGAACGAATTTCGATGAAATTTTTATATGTTGACAGTTTGAAAACCTAGAAAGGACATAGGCTACTATTTGTCTCGGGAAAATACAAAACGGAACTTTTATATCGGAAAACCTCTTTAATGCGAACCAAGCCGTGAGCAAATTCTAGTAGAATAAAACTAAGCTGATTCGGATATTATCGGAAAAATCACGGGTCTTGTGATCTTTTATGCATGGAAAAACCTTTCATGCGAGCAGAGCACAGGGGGAAATCTACTTAATACATAATAAGAATGCAAATTACTACGGATTTTCTTATTTTATAAGTCCTCTTCTAATTATTATGTTATTATTTTATTTAAATTAAAAAAATGTGAACTGAAAAGTTTCTTCTGATATTCTACTAATATGAATTTATACGCAACCAATAAAATAACCATCATGAAAATGTAAATCCCGTCAATCAAGTTTTCGACAACGTAACTCCAATCTTCACCACTTTCAACAAATTCAACATCAATCTTCGTAATACAAACTTACGTTTACAGCCCAGAAAATTATTCAAGTCCGGAAAAAGTACTACACTTTCACAATCCTAACATTAACTTTAACTTTGTCAATGAGGACATGAATTCTATTTTCAAAATTGGCAACGCGGCAGAGCCTCGAGGCGACACTCGAGAATATTCGTCATTGGAATCGTGTTTCCGATAGAGATAGATAGAGCTGTTTTGTGCGTGTGCAAGCGAGAGAGAAGATAGTGAAAGAAGAGGGCTGCGATTGATTACGAAGGGTGACGCGCCCTACGTTCGTGTCTATTCATTACGCTCACCCCTTGGGCGGGTGGGGCGCTTTGAAGCGTGGCGCGGCGATTTTTTTGTTTCTCTCCATATTTAATTTCGCAATGGTGGAATATTTAAATATGCAATTCACATGGCGGATATTTGCATATGTGTTAATGTTGGCTATTAAAGATGGAGAGTCAATGCGAAACAAAAATGTGATAAGCGAATTTATCTTCAAAATCTTTTTATAATGTATTGACTTATAATGTATGACTTAATTTAAACTGCCATCAGACTTCAACGGCAATTTTTTTTTTACTTAACAATTAATTAATTTATTTATTTAGTTAAACCGTAAAACACAGGATAATCACAAGTTTTTACAATTTTATATAACATACCAAAATACATTAAAATTAGATTGTATTCCAAAAGATGCTCCCTTATATGAGTAAATTACAGAGAGTGTGGAATAAGATCAATTAAAACTGGATTATAAAAACCATTTAAAACAATTTTAAAAGACTTTACTATGATTGCAATTTGTATTTAGGGCATAGTCTCTTTACTAAATTTCATTTGTATCAGCCTAATTTAAGCGCAAAATCGAGCAACAAAAGGCTCACTCTGTACATTTTTAAGAACAACAACACTATATTTACCTTAAACTCACTATATAAACCTTTTATTTGCACATTAATTACTGGTAGACCTTGCTAGCTGGCGGTAGTGTAAAAACTAACATTCTAATCCGAAAATTAATTCAAAAAGTGCTTTCATTACGACAACTTTCTTGTTGAACCAAAGAGTTCTAAGATTATAACTGTTGAATGTCTTTGTGTTGAACAAATACCGCCGCTAATGGCAGTCAATGACCGCCTCTTCTACGTAAATTCTAGCCTTCGTAAACTTACTTCTATAATTTAACAATTTTAATAAAGCAGATAAATCATATTTAACTAGCGGCGACAATCTGGTAGCGCGGATCAAATATTTCAGATCTAAAATAGCCGTCGCCTAATTCCGTCCGTCTCATTAATCTGTACGAAGCCGGGTGCCATACACTTATCATAATAACGTTCATAGTATACATTATAACAGGAATGCAATTTTATGTATATTTTTTGTTGCTTTATTTGACACAAACTTTTCCCGGCGACTTCGATTGTGCAAAGGCATCTATGAATTAAAGTCCTACTGTGCATTTTTTCAGCATGAGCGCCTAGTCTGTATACAAATTGTATAGAAAACTGGCACATGCCAAGGAGCTTAACCAAATATATTATTTATTTTAGGCGTGAAACTTATTGATGTATTAAAAACCCCCCAATACATCAATGGTGAAAACAGACAAAATCTAAGCGTTGCTTTGCTAGGACTTTCTTGCAATCGCGGCCTCGGGGTGGACTATGAAGGCTGCAAAGTGTTCGAAACGTCAAGTGTTCTTACACTTGACGCTATTTTAAATTTTATTCTTATAAAATTTAGAATAGCGGAAACATCCGTAAAGGAATTTTGTTTTGAAGTCTAACGCTCGCATAAACACAAGAAATCATTATATCTAAAAATCAAAGCATCCAAACAAACAAATATCTTGCATGAGTTTTTATGGGATAAAAGTCCCGTTTTATATTTTCCCAGGATAAGAAGTAGCTTATGCTACTTGCGGAGAGTGGCTTTTATTTGGTGAAAAGAATAATTATTCATGACAAACATACAAAATACAAATCTTATATGATATCATAATATTAGTATAGATCATACTTTTACAATAATGGGATAATCAACGCGGGTAATACATCTTCGATTTGCTTTTATACCGCCCATTGTGGGGTCAGCCCAATGCACTATTTCAAGTAGGTTTACAGAAACGATTTGGCATGGCTTTTACGACCAGCCGGCCAATCCCGGCCAAACCTTGCTAGAAAAATGCACACAAAATGTTGCCTATTTGGGAATAATAGGAACTTCTCAGTCAGCCAGGATTAATAACCTTGACTTTGACATGGTTTGTAAAGGAACCTGTTATAATCAAACTTCGTCCGATAAAAGATATCTAATGTTGAAAAATCTGCCATAAGTTTGAGCAAAACACAATCTACAATGTTTCGCTAGTATATAATATTATAAGGATTGGGTTGTTGCAATTGGTAGATTTCTCGTACGCGATTCTATATGTAGGTACCTCTGTTTTTAGGGTTCCATACCTCGAAAAGAACAAACGGAACCTTTACAGGATCACTGTATTGTCTGTCCGTCCGTCTGTCAAAACCATTTTTCTCAAGAACGCGTGATGGTATTAAACTGAAATTTATAGGAAATACTCAGGTCTACTGTCCCTTAGAGATGTGAAAAAATCAAACTTCTAAGCCAACGCAATCAAAAGATACAGCCGTTTATGCCGCAAAATTACGCAAATTTTCGAAACTCGCAAGAGAATTAAAACCTACAGGATACTTCCCGTGAACTGAGAATCTTGAATTTGGTAGGAAGCAATGTCTTACAGCACAGATATATGAAAAATTGTGGAAACTGTAAATTTTACGGAAACCTCGATGCGCGGGTTCGACTCGCACTTAGCCGGTTTTTATTTTTGTCAGTTCCACTTTAAAGGCTATTTTAGCCAGGGTACTTACCAATAACAACAGCACTTACATAATGTTTGACGGCAGCAATATATAATAACTAGTTTTTGACAGCGATTTCACCCACGTGCAAGAGATTTCCGGGATAACATGTAGCGCATGCCCTTCCCAAGGTCTCAGACTATCTCTATACCAAGTTTCATAAAAATCCATTGGGTAATTTTTGAGTTTATTGCGTTTAGACAGACAGACGCGGCGGGGCGACTTTTTTTATAATATGTAAAGATATGTCTGCCGAGCCAAAATCTCATATACCTACCACCTAGATATACACATCGTATTACGTATACAAGACATATATCTTTAGGTTGCGATTATTTATTTGTTTATTTATTTGTATGGACAACAAAACAGATAACAATCGAATACATTGTGAGATACATGAACATAAAGTCTTATTCTAGATTGCAATCCTAACTATGTTGACACATCATTGATACTGTTTAGATCTAAACAGCTAAGCACTTAGCTTATTATTTTATTAGATTATGTAGACTAAGGTTACCTATTCCATAGTAGTATAGCATGCAGCGGACAGACCGATGGGCGGCACCCTCCTCCTTCTATTCAATTTGTTGTTCCTGGAACCGTCGCTTTATTTTTTGCAAGTTTTTGTCTATTTCTTCACTTTGTTTAGATAGAAAAATCGCCCATTCGCAATAGTTCGTATTCATAAAAATAAAATATAAGTCTGTTTCAGTTCGAATGCCTTTTCCTATATACTCATTTTTGGTAGTTACCAAAATTTAAGCATGAAGTATTTTTTGTACGTTTCCTTGCCAGAGCTGATCTCCAAATCGGCTGAACCGATTTTGACTGGACTCTCATTGGTTGATAGAGGATAGTTCAGGGATCAATTTTGACTACATTTAATCCCACAACAATATTATGAAGTGCGCGGAAAAACTTACCGAGCAGTAGAAGTCATAAATGTTTATTGTTATTTTTTATATATGTTTACACAAATAAATAGTTTAATTATTTCAATAATATATAAGTGCAAAAGAAGTAACATTTAGACTTCGTATTGTAAAAAATTCTCTCTATCCTGTTTTCTTCGTGACACAAACATATTAGCGTAAACATAGATGATTGCTTTACATAGAAAGGTTTTGAGAGGCTAGCGAGGATAAAGTTATAAACAAACATCACCTACACCAACCGAAGTTGTCTCAAAATATACATTAAGTAATGTACCAAAATACTTACAACAGCCTTCGAATAGAGTTCAATACTGACCACTAGACAAATCAATAGAATTTAATCCAATGGACTCATACATGGAATGAATAGGCCCAAACATACCATTAGTCTCTAAGCAAGCTACCGAAATAATACGAAATATCAACGTTGCCATGTTATCGTGAGTAGCGAGTAATTTTTCGTCTCTTTATCTCTGTTAATGACATTGTTATCGGCCGGAGGCAGGTTAATGATAATGACCACGCTCCGGCTTGAGACGTCATGTATGTTACGACGAATAGTTTCGGTAATCCTTGAGACTAAATTATCGTTGCCTTTTTGCATACGACGCAGAAGCTATGAAATGAAATCCTCCTAGGCAGTTTCGGCCACGGCGGCCAATCTCAACGGAGATCAGCCAGGTACGCAGGAGATATTATAGTGCACAAGTGTGTGCGCAATACACAGGTGCACTCGCTATTCCTTCACTCTCATAGTCCGGTGAGACGGCAATCCGACATGACCGGAGAGAGATCAGGCGCAGGACCAACGGCTTTACGTGCTTTCCGAGGCACGGGGGTATCACACCGCCAACTTCCTGACTCCGAGCTGCGACTGAGTAAATTTTAAGATGGTAAAACCCAGTCACAATTTTTTTTTTTTGGCTCAACCCGGGATTCGAACCCAGGAGCTCAGCGCGCAAATCGTACTCGTAATGCGTACGCAATACCACTACGCCACCGAGGCAGTCAATAAATATGCAGAAGCTATATTCAATTAGTTACGCAATGTATATAAGGAACAATGACAAGATTTTTTTTACGACAGTAATGACTTCACACTACTTGATGTTATGTAAAATGACGCAAAAGGAAATATCCACAGGAAATATCTATCAGCAAGGGATGTTGTATGATTGACACTTTAGATCAAACTGTATATTTATCTGTAATTAAAATGGCAACATTCGATCGTTGTAATTAGCTGTCGCTCAGTTATTTCACTATGGGTAATGAATTTCAAACCGAAACACAGACAATTACGCACCGTTTGAGGCACCGTCACTTAGCGGCGGAATTATATATACTTACCAAGCATCTATGGGTATATCTAGCAAGAACCTTGCATATTAAAACCCTTTCCCGCTATAAGACCCTAAATCACTGTAGCTATCCATAGCACCATTTATAAGACGCCAACGCCATATTAAAAAATCAGATTAATTAATGCGCATAAAGGACCGTTATAAGGCAAATGCCGGCTTTAGACAACTCACAAATTTCGATAATAATACCTGACAATCGACCCAGTACATAATTGACTTTACGACTTACACTATCGCAAGTAATAAGTTCGTAATACCATCTATAAATTAATACAATAGATAAAAAATAAAACGTACGCGTTAATGAGAGTAAAAACTGCGCACGAGCAACTTAAGGTACATAAACCACATAAATTATGTTATTATAGTTTTTATTGCGTTTCACATCACTGGAAAGAGGGTTTTTGCGTTCCTTAGTGCACGTAGAAAATCGGACGCCATCTTTGTTTTAGAAATTACATCTACCTATATTACTATAGATCTTAGAGTCAAATAACACAGCCACTATAAATTGGCAGCGTTTTGCTTAAGCCAACGTGGTGGACTAAGGCCTTAACCCTCTCAGTGGTAGAGCCATACCATATCATACCAGTTCTGTATTATATACTGCCCACTGCTGAGCACGGGCCTCCTTTACTACTGAGAGTGTTTTAGCCCGTGCCCAGCAGTGGGCAATATTCAATACAAGGCTGGTATTATTATGAACAAGCGGCTTTGAAATTAGTCACGAGTGGCCGCAATGTTATTTTTAGAGGCTAGTGATTAGATGGTTAATGTGCCCAACAACCATCACCAACACACACACACACACACGCCTTTTATCCCCGAAGGGGTAGGCAGAGGCGCTACTAGTGCACCCACTTTTCCCCGTTATTCCGTACCATGATGTGACAGAGGGTGAGCTTATCGCCATATCGGGCACAAAGTCCAGACTCCGGGCTGTTACTGAAGAGAAGAACTCAATGTCACTGCCCGACCCGGGGATCGAAAACCCGAGACCTCAGCATCTTAGTCGTACCGTAATACAACTACGCCACCGAGGCAGTCAGAGTTCGAATGATTGTACTTAATACGTTCACCTTTCTAAAAAGACTGTTGTGTTCCATTTTGAAGGGCATTGCTATCAATGTAGGTAGTTAACACGAGTGTTCGGAAAGTTCTAGAGACGAGTGGTTGATGATAAATGAAGGGGAGTGTCGTGCCTAACTTTTAAGGCTCACCATCTTAAGAGTTAAAATAATTGTATTTATTATACCTACATCTCTATTAAAACACCGTTGTGTTCTAATTTGAAGAGTGTTGCTGTCAATATAGTTATATGTGAAACTAAAGCCGTGATTCTGCAGAACGCGACAAACGCAGGACGTTATTAGCCGTCGTGTGCGGAATCCGTCTCATACAATTTAATAGTGCACAATAGTGCCGTCTGCCGTCGCGGCACATGCTGTTGCCGTCTGCCGCGTCTTGCGGAATCACAGCTTAAAGCCGGTATTCGCTATCGCCATATCGGGCACAAATTCGAGACTTCGGGCTGATACTGATAAGTAAAACCTAATATCTCTTTACCCGAACCGGGGATCGAACTGTGATCTTATCACAGCATTGCAGTCGTACCTACCATTATACAACTACGCCACCGAGGCAGTCAGCTAAAGTGGGTGCAGTTGCATATTGAGATACAATTTTACTTCAGTTGGCCGTCACATAAATAAAGCTGAACAAAGTCAAAGAAACCTATGAAATTGCCGCCACCATGCATTCGGGCGCACTGTGCGTCGCTTATAATACCTATTGTTTATATTGATAAACGGGTGTAACAAGTTATGACCCAGCATGACAAAAGCAGTGCAATGCCATGAAATGCTTCGAATTTAAAGGTCTGATAATGTTGTCACTGTTTATAGACGGTTTTCGTCAGTCATTTGCATAAAAAAACCACAAACAAGTCTTATCAGGGATTCAACTCCCGAGCGAATTTCGATGAAATTTGGTATGAAGGTAGTTAGAGACCCTGGAAGATTTTAGACTATTTTTTATCGCGGGAAAATGTGTAGCGGGACCTTATTTCAGGAAAAACACTTCCGTGCGGGCGAAGCCACGGGCAAAAGCTAGAATAATAATAAATCATCGTCGTCTTCTTCTTCTTTCGATAAAATTGCAACATTTGGTTAAGTATTCATAGCTGTAAATTGAAATTAGCTGTAAAGTGATGTGTCATCACTGATCACACAACCACAAGTTAGTAATGTTGCGAGGTCATTGCGATGCCTGCTGTCGACTTTGGAATTTATACGACGGCAAGTGACGTCCGACAACATTTGCTGTCTGCGGTCTGCCACTGTCATCTGCCGCCTGCCGCGTCTAGCGAAATTGCAGCTTTATTCTCTATGACAATTGACAGTGTTAACTTGTAACGCGGCCGTGTTACGTTAACTTCGTGTATTTAGCGTTAAATGGTGATAAACGCGATGAGTTATGTAACGCACTTATTACTAGCGGCTAAAATAACGTGTGCATATGGAGAGTAAGGGGGCAAAGTAGTCGTCTCTATGTGGTAGGTATAAATTGCCAAGAGTTAAGGTTGACCCCAAAATAGATGGGTGGATTTTATGATGTGTCAATTAATTGTGTATAAACACTGGCCAAATGAGAAAACCATTTTAAGGAAACTTGATAGAATTAAAAAGAAACGACGGCGTAATATAATATACCACTAACGGTACGATCTACAAAAACGAAGACTTACGAAGACTTCTTATTATAGGTGTATGGTTCTAGGGCTGTGTAGCAGAGGGATGACCTAGCCCTTCATACGAGAGGCGTCACAGCGTAGGATTGAGACCGTTTATTACGCGGCTATCATATTAAAAATATATGTGGGCCTATAAATTATATACTAAAACCTTCCCTGAAAACATTATATACATATACATTTGAACATCGAAAACCACATCCAAATCGGATCAGTAGTTTTTGAGAAACTCGCGGCCATACAAATTTACATACATACATACATACGGATCGAATACAGAACCTCCATTTTGAAGTCGGTTGATAAAAATAGCAAAGCTGCAGATGTATTTGAGAATATAGCACAATTTGGTCGACTCGATCGGGTCCTGGAGACTACCCTGATGGAGACTGAGGTTGGTACTGGCCACTCTCATTGAAAATTAAGGACAAGGGGCCGTTCAAGTATTACATAAACACTAAAGGAGGGTTGGGGGTCCATGCTTTGCTTATTTTCGATGACATGGGGAACGGGGGGTCCTCCCGTGATTAAGTCAGCAATATTTATTTCATTTTTTTTATAAATAAATAACAATATAGAAATTTGAACAGGTTTTATGAAATTTTAAAATTCTGCTTCATAATACTTGAACGGCCTGCAAGTGACAGCTTGCTGTTGCCTTTCTTGAGCAAGATTTCCGAATCCCCAAAAACCAAATACTTTCCTAAGCCGTATCCTTTCTTTTGGAGCTGCTAGCGCATCCATGATTCTTAATCTACCCTCTTCACAAAAACCTTGATATAATTTGTTTTTTTTTATTTATAGTACGCCTGCACTCAATACACTGGAGTACAAAATAAAAGAGTGAAGCATGCCCACATGCCCCACGCGCTGCGGTTCCGACGCTTTCTGCGGTTTTAGAAAATTCAATTTTATTATTATCGTGTGCTTAGCTATAAATAACCTATAATACTCGTCCTCCTTGCGTCGTTCTCCTCAGTTCTGAGGTTCGTGACCTCCTCTGACCAGCTTCCCCCATATGATGTCACGCCACCGATCCCGACTGTATGGCGTCGTACACAGTGGTGTCAAGTGTGGTGCGGATCTGATCGGTCCAGCGTGTTAGGTTGCGTCCACGTGCTCTTTTGCCCTCTACTTTCCTGGTAACCATCAGTTTCCCCAAGTCGTCGCTCGTGTTCCTGGCAATATGTCCAAAATAGTCATGCACTCGTTTGAGGCAGATTATAGAAAGCCTAGTAGTGATTTTGAGTTGCTTGAGTATAGACATTAGTTCCTCACGCCATCCAGCTAATGCGCAACATCCTCTTCCAACACCACAGCTCAAAAGCGTCAATGCGATTCCTGTCTGCCGCCTTTAAAGTCCACGTGTCAGCACCATAAAGAAAAATGGAGGACACCAGTGTACGTACAAGTTTCATCTTTGTAGTGAACGAGATATTTCTGTTTGTCCGTGTTTTATGGAGCTGAGTCATAATACTCGTAATTATAACATAATACCGTTACGCCATATGTTTATTATTACATTTACAATTGAATACATGCTTATTTACTGAAATTAATGTTAAAACTTCGTTTAAATAATATAAAGAATGTTGAATGCACCTATTACGCGGAATTTGACGATGGATTATGGAAAAGCACATGGGTTATTTGTGTTCAATAGAGCGATACGTATCATAATATCATTCGATATACTCAATGAAGTATGCTGGAATTTCGCCTCACCTTTACAATTCAGTAATAATTGTAAAACAAAAGTTCCGAGCTGCGTCTATCTTTTTTCTGTCTGACGCAATAAACTCAAAAACTACCCAACGGATATGGATGAAATTTGATATGGAAATAGTCTGAGACCTTAGGAAAAGGGCATGGGCTACATTTATCTCGTCAAATTATATATCGGGACTTTTATCCCGGAAAAACACTTTCACGCGGGCGAAGCCGTGAGGAAAAGCTAGTTCGGTAATAAAAGCGTAAACTTGTGTCAACTGTTAACATTTAAATGCACAAATAAATCCAAAACGTCTCCTTTACTTATGATATAGAGAGAAGTATTGAAGTAATAATCAGTGCCATTACTTACCTACCACCTACGCTCAAAAAACTAAAAACAAAACAAAATTCAATACCTCCCAACATGATAATAGAATAGGTACAAATGAACAAGGAAAAAACTGATTCCGTAATCCAAGGACATGCTCGTTGTGCTAAATATAAAAATGATACCCGATGGTCACTTATCACCCGGCGCTTGTCTGACGCCGGGGGTCAAAAGCTATCGAGTCGTTCTTTCATATGCTATACACGACAGTCACAGATGTATTCTGAACTGAGATTAATTATTTGATTATTGGGCGAATGTTTCGACTATAAAAAGGGTTTGGGACCTAATTTTTTTATTGTCTTTGGATGCAGGCTTACGTCAGGTCCGTCAGAAAATTTTGATGCCTATAGTAGTAATGATGTATCCAAAAATGTGTTTAGTTAAGTGTTGAAGAAAATCAAGCAGCCAACTCCATCGTGCATGTGGGGGAGAAAGAGACGACGTTTTAGACTCATCAAACAAATAAGAAAAGAACTAATTTACTCAATAAACGTAATGCATCAACGACAGCGAATAATTGCTCATTGGTCGATATTTAAGTTACGTTGTACCTATTTACCAACCACAAGCTTGATAGGTAATGAACAGGCTGTGAGCCAAAAGGCCGCGGGTTCCATCCTCTTGCTGACACTAGTAATAGAATAAATATTAGACATAAATAATTATTGTCTAGACCTTGATGAGCATAAAACAAAAATTACTTTCTTTAAAGTATATTACTTTTCTTTCAACGTACACACACATCGGATTCTACTGCTTTACTATATGTAGATACCTATAGATATAATGAATGTGTCTTTGTATGTTCCTTATAGACCCCAAAACCACTGTATCTTAATGATTTTTTAAGTAATTTAGATGATGATTAGCCTAGCGGGTGATCCTGTGAAGTTTTGTAGCGATTGGACCCCCAGAAGTCATCTGGCTATAAATAGTTAGTGCTACCCGTTGAAAAGCGGGGCGGGTCGCTTGTTGCAAATAAATAGTTTTATTTTATCTTAGTCTACACTTTCTGTATATTACCCATATAAGGGGGCATATTTATACAATCTAGTTGTAATGTAAGTCCGAATGTTATATAAAATTGTAGTAACTTTTCATTGTACTCTGTTTTGCGTCTTAATTAAATAAATAAATAGAGAAAAAAGTTTTGCGTGCGAAAAATAGATAACTTTTACATACTTTAAACATTCGCTTTAGCACAAAACCCATTTCAGTGCAACTCTAAGTGTTACGTCAAACCGAACATAGCAATTACGTTTAGAATGCTAAACTTCAAGAGTTAATTAAAATATATCTTTATACATAAATCCATGTTATTTAAGACTGCAATGTTTCCAGTTAACTCGGACAGTTAGTTGTTTTGTGTATAGTAAAGTTACTAACGAATGTATTTTAAACGGGTAATCATCGTATGTTATTTGTAATTGCGGTCCCGGAAACGGTTTTGCTGACTTGTTTATATTTATTTACAGTTTTCATTTATAAACGGATTAAATGCCATGTATAAATATTAAATTTTCTAGTTTAGATTTGATTTCATAATATAAGTACTGGTTTTTCTTGAATAAATTACTAAAAATATTATTAAGCTTCTGTTACATGATTTCACCTTCGTACATAATACATAATTAAATACACATAGCGATAGGTGATGAATTATTCATTATTCCCGAAAATTCATCTTTAGTATGATCAATACCTACTTTTCTTATGAAAAAAAAAAATTGTGTAGTAAACTGTGCAGAGATACATAAAAGTCATATTCAAACTTAATGACCGATAATATAGGTCAAATAAGTATCATAAGGGTATCCCCACGTCGGGAGACTTACGAATTTCTCTCAAGATTTACGCTGGAATTAACGTTATTTTTCCCGCGTATATTTTTATGAGTTTTCAACCACGCACTTCCATGTGTTTAAATAGGCCCGTCGACTAAAAATACCTACTATATACTGATGATAAGTTGTTCTCGTGAGGTCCATGTAATACAAAGAACAGTAAGACCCCCGGTATACGGCTGCCACCCACAAAGCGTTACCGCTGAGTTTTACGACACGGGACCAGATTGTTCCGTTGTATTCTTGAGAAACCAATGCGGCAGCATAATAATATGGATTTAGGGTCTAAACCTAATCCGCTTTAACGAGATATGCCGGGATATATTTACGACTAGGAGTTGCTCACGGCTTCGTCCGCGTGAAAAGCCTTTTACGCTATAAAATACTTTCAAAAAATAACGCCAGCGCCATCTATTACAAAAGTTTCCATTATTTTGCATGGAAGCAGATGACCAGGATATAAAGTAGCCTATGTTAATCTAGGACATGGTCTACTCGTATGCTAAACATCCAAATCCGTTAAGCGGTTTCTGTGTTTACTTTTAACAAACGTACAAATATCCTAGTTTCCACAGACTTTGCTATTTATAATATTAGTAAGACTAGCTGTGCCCACAACATCGTTTGCATGGACTTAGATCTATCTCAGCCTATTATCTATATGTAAACATATGCCCTCGAATTACCCTACAAAAATAAATTTAGTACTTTTCAGATTTCAGATATTTTTTTTTATTGCATGATGCATCGAATTACGAGACGAGCATGCCGTTCGCCTGATGGTAAGCGATACGACCACCCATAAACAGCAGTAACACCATCCAGCATCTTGACTTACAAAGTACTGTCTGGCATTCCACTGCGCTCGTCATCCTGAGACATAAGATGTTAAGTCTCATTATGTCCAGTAGTTACACTGGCTACAATGGCTGGCTGCTTGGCGGTAGAAAAAGACATTGCAGTGGTACCCACCCAGACGGACTCTTACTTATGAGAGTCCTACCGCCAGTACCATACCGTTAACTAAATCCAGTGATTCAGTTTTGGCATGATACGTGAACATTTGAGAAACAGATTAGCAAGCGAAGATTTCGAATGATGTTTTATATTCTGTTACCTATTTGGCGTCTTTCAAATATTTTTTGTTGTGACATTGAAAATATATGTTTTTCTTATATGTATTAGATGTAGTGATATAATTGACCTCGCTCAACATAGACATACCATTATCGTTTTTCCTATATTCCTTTTCTTTTCTTGCTCTATTTTGAAATCGCTACGATTAATGGAGGTAAAAAGGAACCTAACCATCTCAAGGGCCGGCTACGCTTCCATGATTTCTCCGAATGTTTATGGGAGCGATTACTTAGTTTTCGTTTTACATCACCCTCAATATCCATGACAATATGCGCCTTACTTATTATTAAGCGTTTTTAAAATGCGTTCTATTTTTTCCATTAAAACAATTAGAGTCGCAATAGAGCCATTGTTTCGGTAATGGGTAAATCGAAAGCGAGTCGCAATCGCAAACACACAGTAGTGGTGTAACTATAAAGCATTTTTACGAGCCATTGTAAGCGGTTTACGACCACCACACCACGATTGACTTCTGCCCGTAAAATGTTTTCTATGTCGCTTTTAACTTTATTCCTTGTTTTTCTACACGGTCCATGTATTATATACTAGCTTTTGTTTGCGGTTTCGTTAGCAAGAAAATGTTTATGTCATAAATTATTCTATTATAAAAACTATATCTCTTAAATCTATTTTTCGCGAAAACTCCCGTCAAATTCACTTCTTCGTTTTAATCAATGGGTTGGTTGAACAAACCGAAGTAATGGACAAAAAACAAAACGCAGATTTAACAGCGAAATAAAATAAAGTATACGGAGTGTATCGCGAAATTTTTTTGTATTTTATTTTTTAGTCCCGACGTTTTACAGGATTGTTACGTGACGGACGGACGGACGCACCGACGCCTTTATAGTCACGGAACGGACTGCTCGAGGTATTGGTCGTCCAAAGGGTTCGTTTTAAATTACCTTCATTTTTAAATTACACAAAATTAAAAAGATTATTGTTGACGGCTCAATACACGCAAATTGAACATTTATTTATCGCGGGGAGAACAAAATTATCGATACCGTCCAATCCGTGGGGGCTGTGTTGGGCTCACAAGGTCTTACGACACAGCGTTAAGTCTGAGAATGGTGACATCCGATCGACCACCGTACTGAGTCCCAAACACTATATTTATATAGTGTGTTCGGCTTTAGCCGACTCGTGTCAGGCTACTGGCAGTAGGCCCATTAACAAAAAAAAATATACACCTTACACCGACATACCAACGAAAACCCCGCGATGTCTGCGGCGCATTTTAAATGGTGCCTTGAGGTTCCAGACTTGTGCTACCTTCCAACCAACTTCTATTTTGGAAATAGTGTTTTTATATCAATAACTTCGCAAAGCTTTCTAGGTAGAAATATGAATATCCTACTAATATTATAAAGGCGAAAGTTTGTAAGAATGTATGGATGTTTGGATGTTTGGATGTTTGGATGTATGGATGTAAGGATGTAAGGATGTTTGTTCCTCTTTCACGCAAAAACTACTGAACGGATTTCGATGAAATTTGGCACACGGGTAGATCATGTCCTGGATTAACACATAGGTTACTTTTTATCCCGGGAAAATATAAACCGGGACTTTTATCCCGGAAAAACTTTTTAATGCGGGCGGAGCCGCGGGCAAAAGCTAGTTATAAAATAGATTGTGATTCTCCCTTATTTTGGTCAGACAAAAGAATTATAGAGACGCGCTAAAAGAACACATGAAACACCAACGTATTCTCTTGCTGAACATTCAGAGGAAGTAATTTCAAACGTGCATAATTGTGGCTACTGGGATGACCATCTCTCTTCACTCTATACTGTACTGCCAAGCAGCAGTATGCATGCACTGTTGTGTTTCGGTTTGAAGGGCATTGTAACCAGTGTAACTACTGGACATAATGAGACTTAACATCTTATGTCTCAGGATGACGAGCGCAGTGGAATGCCACACAGTACTTTGTAACTCAAGGTGCTGGATGGTGTTTCTACTGTTTATGGGTGGTTGTATCGTTTACCATCAGGCGAATGGCATGCTCGCCTCGTCATTTGTGGCCATAAAAAATATATATCTAGGCACCACTTAGAGTAGGTGCGGTAGGGTCAATTTCCCGTGCCCGCGTAAATAAGGCTCCAAACATTGTTAGATCACACAAACCACAAATCCTCGAGAAGATGTCAGCAATTGCTTTAATTGCTATAGGCATATTTCAACGAATTAAAAAGTTTATTTCGCTTTCTTTATATACACAAGTATATAAATGTATAATACATAACTAGTTATTTAAAATGTTGCCGACTTCAAAATGGTGGTAGAGAACAATTCGAGCTACCCAAGAACAAGACAGTTGGCGCTCTCTTAAGGAGTTCAGTCCAGTAATGAACGGCGAAAAGCTGATTTGAGACAAATTCCAAAACAATAGGACAATTAAACTATGAACGGATTTAGGCGCCGCGCAGATGCTGTTGCCGAGTGATGCACACTACACACTTCAGCAACTGTCAAAATCCAGACAAACATACATCCCGCTTTTATGTCCTTATTAAACCAGTGTACCTAATTTTCGCCATGTATATCCCGTTCCAAAACGTCATAAGGGGGAGCCTATAGCTATATTGGGCATAAATTCCAGACAAGGACATACTGAGCAGAAAAACCCAATGTAATTTTGCCGCGTCCTTCGGTGCGCGTGGGCTTCGGAGACGGGTCGGTAGACGGTATCACATAGGTGGCTGTGTTGGTTATCTACACTTCTTGCCAAAAGAAAGCCTAAACGTACTCAATGTGCCTAAGAAAGCCGCTGTTTTATTTGGCGATTAAGGGACATGGATTTCATTAAAATTTCAATTGCTGGTGTATAATATAAATATGTGGTGTTAGGGACTTGTCACTCGGCCCAGCAGTAGCCCGATATTCTCCAAACTCCATACCATACTATACCATACTATACCAGCCCTGTATTATATACTGCCCACTGCTGAGAGTGCTCAGCAGTGGGCAGTATATAATACAGGGCTTAACCCTCTCAGTTGTAGAGGAGACCCACTGGTCTCCTCTACAACTGAGAGGGTTAAGGTTAAGGCCTTAGTCCACCACGCTGGCCTAGTGCGGGTTGGCAGAATCATATACCTTCGAAATTCAGAGAATTTCTCAGGTATGCAGGTTTCCTCACGATTGTTTCCTTCACCGGTAAAGCGGGCGATAATTCACAAAAAATACACACATAACTTTTTTGAAAATTCAGAGGTGTGTGCTCTTGGGTTTTGAACCTGCGGACATTCGTCTCGGCAGTCCGTTCCACTCTCTATTGCTATCGCCGTTTAGTTGGCTCCAACACTCCGGGCGGCTTCAACCCTGGGTCTTAAAACCAAAGACCACACCTCTAAGTTAGTCTAGTGAAAATAAAATAACGGTCGTAGTAAGCGAGATTTGGAGCAAAAGCTGTTCAGGAGCTCTTGTCGTGTACTAAGTCCTTTTAATTCTCTCATAAAGGTTTTTATGGCGATAGGCTCACCCCCTATCACATCATGGGACGGAATAACGGCGAAAAGTGGGTGCACTAGTTGCGCCTCTGCCTACCCCTTCGGGGATAAAAGGCGTGAGTGTATATGTAATAAAGGTTTTCTAAGTTTTTGTTATAAGATTCAGTAATCCCTTTAAACACGTATAAAGAATCATCACTTTTTTATGATATAGGAGGCAAACAAGCATTCGGTTCAGCTGATGGTAAGTGATAACCACCGTCCATGAACATCTACAATACCACATAGAGATTCGTTGCCGGCCTTTTAGGTGGGAATACGGTCTTTTTTTTTAAGGTCGCCAGGTCGTATCTGTCCGGAAATGATGCTGGCGGCAATTGGTTCCATAGTTTTGCAGTACGTGATAAGAATGTCGGCAGAAATGTACCTACCTACTGTGAACAGGTGGAATGCCAACCTCCGAAGTGATGTGGATGGAAATTGAAGAAAACTTTCGGAACATTTGTTAAGTCTGCCCCTTGATGTCCTTTTAAGATTCGCGGGAATCATGATTTTGTCCTGCTAGATTTTACTCTTCGGTAGATACCTAAAATACTATGAAAATGAGGTATATTAGGCATGTAAATACGAAAATCCGGTGTACCACAGGGTTCTATTCTTGGGCCTAAATTGTTCCAGATATTTATAAATGATATCACTACAGTACTTAAGCACTGTAAATACTCTTTGTTTGCTGACGACCTTAAAATCTATAAGACTATCAATACCCAATCTGACGTATCATTAATTCAGGAAGACATAGACAGCATTATTAGGTGGTGTATTGCTAATAAAATGAATCTTAATAGCTCCAAATGTTTCCATGTAAAATTCACAAGAAGGAAGAAATTTATACATTCTGTATATAACATTAACAATGCAGTCGTCACTGAATTAAATGAAATACGCGACCTGGGTGTTATACTTGATAGTAAATTGAGATTTATCACGCACATCGATAAAACGGTAAAAAAATCTGCCCAAATGCTAGGTTTCATAAGGAGAAATACAGTGCAATTTAGAAAACCAAGCACTAAAATTATTCTATATAATGCTCTTGTAAGGAGTGTCTTAGAGTATTCGAGTGTTGTATGGAATCCTATATATAGTGTACACTCTCAAAGAATTGAAGGCATACAGCGTTCATTTACAAGGCATCTAGCATATTTTTCGCCTGGATTTTCGCATAGATCCACTTATCAAAATAGATTGAAACATTTTGGTATGGATACATTACATAATAGGCGGCTATTAAGCGATATAAAGTTTTTATACAAAGTAATTCACGGTGAGATTGACAGTATTGATATATTACATAAAATTAGTTTCAATGTTCCGCCAAAGATACCCAGATTTCCCATATTTAGAACCTTTCACATTCCTAATTGTAATACTAATGTCGGCGTAAATTCACCAACTGTCAGAATATGTAATCAATACAATCTTGTGAACAAAAGTGCAAAACATCTTGATATATTTAATGATAAAATGAATGCATTGATGAGTAAAGTGTCGAAACATATTCGTAAATAAATTTTGCCATATTCTTGGTAGATAATATACTGTTCACATAACACGTTACGTATGTAATTGGTGAATGCTGAGTGTACCTGTTATTGGCATATTTATCAGCCACATTATCCCTAAAAGTGTTTCTATATAATTGTCTCAATATTTATGCTGTTGGTATACCTTAAATAAAAAAAAAAAAAAAAAAAAAGACACTTGGAATAGGACTTTTGTCATATTGATGTCTTTCCTGTGCATTTTACTGGTTAGTTAGTTTGGTGTGATACCCTTGTGCCTCGGAAGGCACGTAAAGCCGTTGGTCCTGCGCCTGATCTCTCTCCGGTCATGTCGGATTGCCGTCTCACCGGACTATGAGAGTGAAGGAATAGCGAGTGCACCTGTGTATTGCGCACACACTTGTGCACTATAATATCTCCAGCGTACCTGGTTGATCTCCGTTGAGATTGGCCGCCGGGACCGAAACTGGCCAGGAGGATTACGTTACTGGGTAGTTTAAGAAAATAGTTCTGGGTATACCTACGCTATTTAAATAAAGTTTCAGGCATAAAAACGATTATTGGAAGCACTTGTTCGAATTCTGAGCCTCCTTTCATTATCTTGTCTTATATTAAGCCTGCCTCATTATGGCGAATAAGAATAAAAGTATATATTTAGGTTAATTTATGAACTTTCCCCTAAAAGGGTACTTATTAGCCAAAATATATCTCATCCCCAAAACTTTGAGGATAATTCGGTATTATCCTTAAAAATGGCACTCGGATATAAAAGCGTATGGTAAATCGTCTGTTTTAACACAATGATTATAGAGTCAAACTCAGTTTCGACGCAAACAAGGCCAAAAAACGGTAAAATAAAAAATCTGCCAACTGTCATCGATTCTATCGCGGCATGTTAAAAAACGAACAATGCGTCTGCACCGCGCCCGCTACCCTCCGACACTGCGCACACCTTTAATTCGCCACAGTTCACATTTTTATTACTCTATTATTATGTATTCTATGCTTCTACTGTTAAAGTTGAAGATATCTCATATTTTCAAATGTAGAACTCTATCTTACTAATCCCTACAAATTGAAGCAAGCACGGAATCCGTGGCGAAGTAGTGCGGCGTTGCCGCTCTGTACGCTACAGCGTTGCCTTCCTATGTATATGTGTGAACTTGTGGCACAACTGGCGCCGAATATTTATTGTATACTAACAGAATACTGACGGTGGCTTAGGGCGATAGGGTTCCATTCTATTGGGACATAACGAAGTGTACTCTAATACTAATGCGGTAGAGTTTACATTGACATTGTTTGGGGAGTTAGCGCTTTGTGTAAGTAAGTGATTTTTCTATGTGACCGTCCAGATGGCTATGTATAGGTTGGTCGGCGTTCGATACTGGCACTGAATAGCGAGCGGCGGCCTTATACTGGACATAATGATTGTTTGGCAAGAAATAATTAATTTACGCTTGAAGGTTTTATGAAGGCAATAATACATTAATATGTTAAATAGGTAGAGATTACATAGGCGGGTGAGTGTTTGTCGCGATAATGTTATAATCACCACAAATACAGGGAAACTAGTTCTAACATTCATTAAATTGATATCATGCTTGCTCAATGTATGCGGAATATAAAACCGTTTTATTTACTGTATGTACAAGATCATACATCGTACGTTTATCCTACTAATATTATAAAGGCGAAAGTTTGTAAGAATGTATGGATTTTTGGATGTTTGGATGTATGGATGTAAGGATGTTTGTTCCTCTTTCACGCAAAAACAACTGAACGGATTTCGCTGAAATTTGGCACACGGGTAGCTCATATCCCGGATTAACACATAGGCTACTTTTTATCCCGGGAAAATATAAACCGGGACTTTTATCCCGGGAAAATATAAACCGGGACTTTTATCCCGGAAAAACTTTTTAATGCGGGCGGAGCCGCGGGCAAAAGCTAGTATGGAATAAAGCATATAGTCGGTGTCTTTTCTAAAACTCTTAATAATCCTGTATCTCAATAACCTCAAAACTTGTAGGTTCTGTAGTCAATAAAAATATTTATATTAAATCTGGTGCTGACACTCAACTCATAAGTGCTATTTTTACGAATTTTCATTGTGTTTATCATTAATACTAACGTATACCGGGATACATACGTAACAGATAAAACGTATTTCATCTTTTAGGTCTTGGGTATAAATATTAATAATATCTTTTAGACGGCTTCTTTATACTTCTAAAAGAAAAACGCTTAAAGAATAAGAAACAAAGAGTCCATAGCCTAAATTGAAAGCCTATACCTTTAAAATTCTAATGTTTTAGCTGATTCTGTATTCGTGAACAACTTTAAGCGGACACGCGCGTTTCTTTGAAAAACGTATTACGAAGTCTAAAATTTCTTCAAAACCTTCATATAATGTATATATCATTAAATTTCCAGTTAGATCGTGCCCGACAAAGTTTACGTAATATTCCCCAATATTTTTAACCACGCTGGAGACAATCACGAACGAAAGACAGCAATTTTTAGAGATCGCAGGATGACAGAAGCTGTAGCTTACTTCATGCTAGTTATAATAATCGAGTATTATAGAGAAGTGTCGGGCGTAACTCTGTTACTAAGGCAGTTGAAGCTTTTGAAGAAAATCGGCTTAAAGATCTCGATGCAAAACGCCTACTTAAAAAGAACCGTCCTAAGCCTTCCTATGATTGAAATCAATTAAGGCTTTTTTAATTTTAAGGCCTACAAATCTTTGGGCCAGTTGCACTGTGCGCCCTGCAACATAGTCTTTAAAACCAAATTTGGATTTGCCAGCCATCTTCGATCCCATCTACGGAGCTGACAAATTTCGCCGAAAGGATACATCAAGGAGGACATCATCATCATCAGAGTATGTACTAATTCAAGTTAAAGGAACCATAAAACTAAGGATAGTAAAAACCGATTGGCGAGCGATCACCATACACAATATGCTGAGAAACCCATGCTGGTAGTTTGTTTTCAGTCAGTCGTGACACAGAGGCAACTATTTGTTTTTTACTTTCGGTAAATGGTATTTATCGCCATTTACCAGTATACTGTATAGAATATCTTCCAAATAGTTGCATTAAAAGGCTTTCTTAGATGGTTTCGTGGTTTGCTTCTCTCTTCTCTCTTATAGTTTTATGGCCATTTACCAATTTACTACTATGGTAATATTAGCTCCTCTTATCACTTTATAAAATTCAGAGTACATAATCTATTTAATTGCCTAATATTGACCAATATTTTAGGTTTTGACAGGATGCCGAACAATTCGAAAAGATCGGCGCGATTTCGTATCTTGCTTAATATTGAAAATTTCACAGTTATAATCGTAATCTAACAATAAAATGCTGTTTATATAATATAATATGTAACTAGCTTTATGGAATAGCAATTATGTTTTTAAATATTCAGCTGTTGTGGTGTTTTAGATCGATCCACATAACGTAACCTGTAAATGCTACCTAAAGTAAGAAGAATATACGAAATAATACACAAAGCAGTATTCTAAAAACAATAGACGAATTGGAAACTTAATAATTATAAAACGTAATAATTCCTTTCTCTTTACATTTTTTTTAACACACGCAACCGAAATACCGTTATAAACGCGAAATTACCAATCAACATGAGTTTAAAATTACGCTATACAATTCAAAATATTTCAAATTTAGAACATCTATGGTCTCTCACGCACAGACTATAACAGAAGAGGAGAAAATAGCAATTTTCCACCAGTAGCGCGCGAAATGGTTCAGTCTGGCAACGCCGCGCCGCGCTGCTCCAGTGTAATGCCGCCGTCGCGTCGTGTAGAAAGCGCTGTTTCTAATCTAGACAGCAGTCATTGACTCCGGCCGGTCGAACCGACGACGAAAAGTATCCTTTGTCAAATTTGGGCAAGAAAGGGGCAGCTACTGTATTCTATTAGTAAAAATATGTCTTCTGGTCCGCATTTCGTGCTTAAAATTATTATGAAATCCAAGCCTGCATTAAAAAGATTATCTTTGCTACATTATCGATATGCCTATTTGAAAAACTAAAGCCAATTTGGTATAAATTATTCTTCGATCGCTGTATCATCATATTTTTTTAGGCTAAACAATTTTGTCTCACAATTTTCGAGCGACGTACGCGAGTTGTAACGTAACTACTACATATTTAATCGTCAAATTAATGAAAGCATGATTTGATTAGGTCTTAAATTTTTAATCAGGTTTCTCCATAAAATATTGTAAGGATCGGTGATAGTTTTAATAGAAAAGCAGACCGAAATATCAAGCATTAAGATAGTAATTCGCGTGACTCTATCTATTTCCGTATGTATTTGGAAACTAAGTTCAAAATACTTCCTAAACAAAGACAATCTTATTCCAAATGATTGAAACTATGCTTTTAAATTCAAGAATACGCATGCAAAAGCTACACGGGGGTTCTGTCATGAGATAAAAAATACAAGGATATGACACACACAGCGGGTTTTTATATAAATAAATGACGCAATTATTCGTGTGATAGTTAAAACCAGGAGAGTAAAATAAAGCAAAATGGTTTTGAAATACAAGGCACTGCACTATACTGTCGTCGTTTACCTTAGATTTCTTTCATACTCAATGCTTTCTTTATTCTTTCAAACTAACCAACCAAAGCATTAATTATAATTGTGCGCCATAGCCTATTGGAGATAGAAAACCCACGACACACACCTCTACCTTTCTAACATTATGGGTGTATTATTATTAATTCTTATTCGCTGTAACGGTATTGAAAACACCGTGATAATTCTACATTCGAATTTCAAAGGTGTGTAAAGTCTGTCAACCCATGCTAGGCCAGCGTGGTGGACTGTCTAAAGTTTAAGCCTTCTTAGTAGTAGAGAAAGCCCGTGCCCAGCAGTGGGACAGAAATATAGCGCAGGTATTATTATATTATTATTGTATCTTCAAATATAACAATTTCCACACGGCGCGGCGCGGCGCGGCGTTGTCATTTGAGCTGATGTTAATATGAACTTAATTAATAGCAACTATCTTAAGATGCTGACCTTAATTTGATAGCGTTTAGCTGATATTGCCTACGTACTTAATAGCTCAAGGTGCTGGATGGTGTTGCTACTGTTTATAGGTGGTCTGTGTCTGTTTATCGCTTACCATCAGGCGAACGGCATGCTCGTCTCGTCATTCAATGTAATAAAAAAACATACAAAAATATACATTGGAATGAGGTGCAAGTCGCTCGTCTGATGCCATGATGGTAAGAGCCTCTCATAAACGATCTACTACCCAGTACTGTCGAGAATGTGTAAGCACAACTCCAGGTTTTCCAGAGATATTTTGACAGTTGTAAAATTATATCCTATCTCGTCTTTTTTTCTATGTCATGCATTCTCAGAATAAGGACTATAACATGCATTGTACCTACTTTATACCTTGAACTGCTTTTGAAAAGCACAACATAGAGTTTCTTACCCCGAAAGAGAACTGCTTTTCGAACCGGTGATAGAGTTAATATTGACAGAATATAAATAATGTAGCACATTTTATTGGTTCGAATAAATTATTATATCTATTTTTTTTACATCTGCTATTGCAATTATTGTAAACCAGGATTTTTAAAATAAAAAATAAAATACTTTCTTTATTCATCACGTAGGCGAACATAGTTGCACTTATGATAAGTCAAGATACATTCAATTAATAATAATTATTATCACATAAAATCACTTATATAACTACTATCATTTTTATATGGAGCAAAATCAATGAAAAATAAATAAAGAAGCCAAGCTCGGGCTGGCAGGAAAGAGATGTTAGAAAAGAACTGAATTAATTTTATTGAAAATAATGAGAGGAACGCGTCGCGATCCTCACCGGCGAGGACACTACAGACCCTAGCCTAGCTAACCTACCGGCCTTTCACTAGCTACCTAAGCGATGACTACCCGAAGAAGAAAGGCAGAAAGAAACTCCGGACTTACTTTTTTGTCATCAATTGTCCATTTCATCCTTATATTTTTTTTTTATCGATTGACAATGACACGGATTTCATTTGTATTATTTAAGTATTTTAGCGAATCTGTGGAAACTTATCAGTCTTTGTTCTACTAATCTGAACGTTAGATATATTACATCAGTAAGTTATAATTAAGATGATACTTTTAGCCTGCCACCAAGCAGCTCTGATTGCTGCAAACCTGTCACTTTTTACTTCTTTCTTAACATTTTATAGTAAAGAGGGCAAACGAGTAAGTGACGGGTCTAAACAGCCACAATACCAAATGAATTATCGATTAGTTTCTTAATATACCGGTATATTATTATTTATGAAAATACCGTTTGTAGCGAACAAATGCGAATGCGCATATTACCGTAAGTAAATTGTACTATGCCTATAACTTCTCCGCAGTTGCAAGCAATATGTTGACGAAGTTTTCTCGAAATCGGACGAATGGTGTGGCAGCGTATAAAATACAAACAAACAAACATTCACTTCGTGATAAGTGAGTGAGTCAGTGCTCTTTCGTTTTTATATACATAAATGTAACGGATAAGATATTTATAATATACAATTAATAACTTTCGGACCTCAAGATATTTTCAGCGGCCTGTCAAAATTGCAAGGCCTCAGAATCACACAAAAGCAATCATCTTGTGGGGTTCACCTTATTCATAAATAGTTATAAATCTATTTTTGTAATCGGATGTGTGATCTTATTCGAACGAACTTTAGTTGAGTTACCGTTTATGAATGAAAGCTGTAAAGTATAAAGAAGATAGTCGCCTTATTTGTGAATCTATTAAGATTCATTGAAAATGTTGAAAATTTAAATGTTCATTGAAAATGTATTGTACATCTTTATGTACATA
Source organism: Lapara coniferarum (assembly GCA_949316025.1). Classification (NCBI taxonomy): domain Eukaryota; kingdom Metazoa; phylum Arthropoda; class Insecta; order Lepidoptera; family Sphingidae; genus Lapara; species Lapara coniferarum. The sequence goes on along the minus strand of OX438919.1, from coordinate 37,883,355 downwards.
ATGTGAGCTAGTCTACATACGCATGAGAAGAACTTTCCATACTCTTTTATCACTCGCTCTCTGTTACTTTTCTGTAAAAACAATAACGGCTAACTTTGCCGGTAAAGTTGACAAAGCTCTACACAATCCGACGAGCCCACTAAAAACTCTACTTTATTTAAGCATATTTCATGGGCTGTAGGTCCAGGTGGCGCATGCGCGGCGCGGCGACACAGCGTCGACATAGTGGCTATCACTCGCTGATAAGCCACGCTATCGGCGTTATCAGCTTCCGCAGCCCGCAGCTGCCGCGATACGGATTTATATTTAAACTTGATGCAGTGACACTCACATCCCGACTGTCTTAGACCTGTGGATTGGTGAAATTATATAGATTTTTGGGTGGTTACTAGGTATTTCTTGCAGCTTCGGCCGTGTTGGTGTTTGTGTCATGTCACTCTCTTATGTAAACGCGTTACACTTGTATATCATCATTACACAGTATAAAACAAAGTCGCTTCCCTCTATCTGTCTGTCCCTATGTCCCTATGTATGCTTATATATTTAAAACTGCGCAACGGATTTTGATGCGGTTTTTTTATGTATAGAGTGATTCAAGAGGAAGGTTTATATTTATAATACATGCATAATATAGTAGAGAAACATTGATAATTTTAGAGGTTTCTAAAGTGTTTCTAATGTGTTTGCGCTTACATTGCAAACGCTGGCTCAACCCTACGAGATAGATCAAAATAATGTACACCTTAAGAAGGTTTACAAAAACGTCTGCGATGGTATATGTCAATTTCTTGGGGATAAACCACATTAACCAGTTTTTATCCTTTATTTTTTACGAAAAATAATGGCTTATTTACGAAGCGATTTTAAACAACACGGTATTAATCCTTATCCATTTAAGTGCCTTAAATATATTATGCATTTAATATAGATCAATATGGTCCTTTATCGCATATAATTTAAATAAATATTTTCGAAGATATTACAAATTTAAAATACAGGGACATAGCGGTTGCGGCGGTACCGGCCGGGCGGCCGGCGGCGCATGCCTATAAATATTATACATCCGCCCGCGTTAATAAGTTTTTCCGGGATAAAAGTCCATATAAACCTTCCCCTTGAATCACTCTATCTATTAAAAAAAAACATCAAAATTCGTTGCGCAATTTTAAAGATCTAAGCATACATAGGGACAGACAGCGGGAAGCGACTTTGTTTCAGCAAGGCTCGGTCACCCAAGTACTTCACATTTAAAAGATACAGCGTTAATAGAAAATGGTATAAGAGTTTTATCCGTCCGAGTACTGCTGAATTTTTCCTGGACCTGGTTCCTGGTCGGATTTTTCTAATCACCTTAACGTTATAAGATCACTGCTGAGCCAATAAAGTACCTAAATTGATTAAAACTCACAAAATTCAACTAGTGTTGTTCATGAACTCAATCATTCAACACTATCGATAAAATCTATAAAGACAAGCCTATAGGCGCGTGCAAGTGCTTATTCATCGTACCTACAAAGTAGTCCTTTATACCTATTGATAATTTAATTATAGAGAAGTGTTCGCTGTCGATAATATAATTTAATCATTATCTATGTGATGGATGGTGTGCTTAGTATGAGTACTATTTTTTTATATATAACTTAATGACGATACGAGATAAACCGATGATATCACTAAGATTACCTATAATTAGTACCATTACTTACCTAGACCTACAGATTTAACAATTCCGCGACGGCCTAGAGACACGGTCGGCAGGTAGGTATGTCGCGGTTACCTATTAAAACTTTTTGAAACACGAAAGGCGGGATCTGGAGTACCACAAGGCAATCGAAGCGCTAATTGCAGTACAATGGTCTGTGTAAATTGTTTCTAAACCATACTTTAATTTTCTTATTTTTCAGTATGTATTAACTTCACGCTTGGTCAATCAAAGAAACAGTCCAGCCTAATATAGACATGTCCATTTTTTCTTTTGTTATACGGGCAAAGTAACCCCACTGCATGTGTTGGGAAGCGGAGAGTGGTTCAGATAGAGTGTCCACTGACGAGCGATGATCACTCCTCGACAATCGATATAATTATGCCGGCCTGCTTGAACTGATATACTCAGGTGACCCGTGAACGCGGCATACGTGGGCTACCATGGCGGGTTGTAACACCTTATGTACAATCAGCCACATAATATCTGAACAAATTCTAAATTTCAAATCGCCTGTACGCGTTCAGTTCAATTAAAACATTTTTTAATTTGTGTAAAGTAAATAAACCTCTTTAATTTTATTTTATTTTCTTTACGTGGAGAGGATGGATGAAAGACGGATCACACAAGTTATTTATCGAGCGAATGTCGATGGTACTGCTGGAAGGGGACGCCCGAGGAGAACATTCTCTGACCAAATAAATGATCTCCTCAGAAAAGGGCAGGTCAGGAGTACCCTTAACAGACGAAAATGTATGAAAAGAACTATGAATGTGGAAGAGGCGAAAGAGGTTTGTCAAGATCGTAGCATGTGGCGCTCAATAGTCTCTGCCTACCCCTATGGGATAAGGGCGTGAGAGTGTATGTATGTATGTATGTATGTAATTTTATTTTTGTGAAGAGAAAACGAAAAGAACTATGAACACGAAAGTGTAGAGGCGATTTGAAGGTTTGAATTGGTTCAGCTACTTATATGGCTGACTGTACAACGGTCACTATACGAGTAGATAGAGTTATCATACCAAATTAAAGTCAAGCCACAGTCAATACTCAACACAGTATTAAAAATATAGTCCTGTTTGAAACAATATTGGACAATATAAGGCTTCATACAACTCTTACCTGTAAATTTGTGGGCCTCTTTCGTGGGCATAAGTGAGTTATAGCATGCTATAACTTATTTATACAACAATGCGTTAACACTTTAAGATTTGACTACAATCATTACGCAGTCCTTATATAGCTATTTTTTTACGCTAGAATGTTAGTTGGGTATGTACGTAAATTCTATAAAAAAATAAGTTATATAGTCAACCCGTCAAAATAAGTTATATACATACTTTAACATTAAATTCAGCCCCCTTATTCTTTATACACGTTACATTCCCCGCTCGTAACAAACGCGTAATGTAACTCATCGAGTTTATCACTATGGAAATTGACATACAGACTATTTAACGCTAATTACACGAAATTAACGTAACACGGCCGCGTTAGGAGTTAACGTTGTATTACAGAATAACGGGGCAGGGCACAGACCTATTACATACAATTGACGTCATCAAGATAAATAACAGCCATTAAGTAAACTGTTTTACACAATTTATATTCATTATTCCATTCAAATTGCTTGGTTAATTTTTAAGTTTCGTACAAGAATGATGTCATAGCCTTGTCATTCGATGAGTCCGAAATAACATGAAATCATCGGCGATATATGATATTGAGGTACATAATATACATATAACTGCAAGAACCTGTTGGTTGGCTTTAAAGCGTTTAAAGAAATTCGGTAAGTTTTTTTATGTTACCATCTACGGACTCAAGTTGGCTCTTATTCTGAACGTGATTTTATTTTGAACTTAATTACAAATTAATATAAATACATTTACATTGTGGCATTTTTGTGATGCCGCGCGAGTAAGAAATTAGTTATTTCGACGAAATATTAAATTGTCAATAAAAACGATATAAATAATGGTCGGTTATAACTTAGAGATTACACTTGTAGGGTCACTGCAGGATTAATTATCCCCTCTTCCTCCCAAATCTCCATTCCTGTCCAAATAATCGATAATACAAACGATAAATAACTACATTGTTCATTTCATATACCTACCGACTTAAAATATCAAAATGTTTTCCTATAATGTACTTCAATAAACAAATACAGAATAACTAAAACATTATCTCCGAAAAATACCATAATACTCATTCTTCCAATTCTCTCCGCCTTAAACAAGTAAACTCGCTTGCAGTAAGTTGCCGAGTCACGGTAACTCCGGTAGTTGGTCGGTAGCGGTTCCCGGAGACCACCGGCGCTACCAGCATTCAATAACCGACCGGAATGTCTACGTCATCGTCTTGTTGATATTTGTTTCAAGTACTCACTAACCGTTTTATTGACAAAGTTGATACTGTTCTTATTAATGCCGTTTCTTTTTTATTCTAATAAAGTTTTTTATTTATATAGGAACAGTATATACACTCACGCCTGTTATCTCCGGAGGGGTAGGCAGAAGCGCAACTAGTGCACCCACTTTTCGCCATTATTCCGTCCCATGATGTGATAGGGGGCGAGCCTATCGCCATATCGGGCACAAATTCCAGACTCCGAGCTGATACTGAATAGAAAAACTCAATATCACTTTGCCCGACCCGGGAATCGAACCCGAGACCTCAGCTTTGCAGTCGTACTGTAATACAACTACGCCACCGAGGCAGTCAGCCAGTCAGTCAGGAACAGCCAGATCATTATCTGGTGATAAGTGATCGTTCGTGTAATATTATAGTATTCTTCTTTTGAAACAAAGGAACTTAGATTTAGATAGAAGGAATTTTCGGCCCTTCAATCTCACATATAAGAAACGTCAGCAGCAAGCCTACTTCAAATCGGTCTGCGATAATTATTATCGAAGATAATACGGTGCCACCATCCGTATAGAACCAGCTTATTAAATAAATAAATTAACAAAATGATTTTTATTTCAGGCAATAATCCCATAACACATACAATTTACAATTATTCATGATGGCGTATCAAGATTGGCTCTTTCATCCAAATGACTTTCATCCGTCCTCACTTACAAAACAGAAACATTTGCCTTTTTTGCAGCTGGTAAGAGGACTCGGGCGATAGAATGTCGACTGACATCACTACCACTCGCCAGTCAACACAATAGGCTAGTTTTTTTTTTTTTTTTTTTATAATGGCCATCTTCGGCGCATTAGGGACGGCTGCGGGCTTCCTCCGACTCACGTCTAAGTTGTCGTCCGCAACCGCCCCTGACAATAGGCTAGTTGACTACTTTTTTTAAAACGTTAATCAAAAATGTATGCTAAACTTTAACGGAAAAAGTATTTTCAAAACTGGCTCAATAATAAGTAAGTTATAAAGCTTTGAAATTTGTTAGAAGGGGTAATTATCAAATAACAGTAATATCAGACTGTGACGTCACCGGGTGTCACCGGCCATAGCGTTGCGTGCGTGCGAAAAAGATAGCGCGATATCCCCACCACGCCCCCACTATTAGTCACGACAATATTTCCAATATGCGTAGCTGCTTTATTTTTCAACCAATTTAGATGCTGATTTCACAGAATAATTTCTTTTTCGTATTATTGTCTGCTACATATAAAATAACTAGCTTTTGCCCACGGCTTCGCCCGCGTTAATAAGTTTTTCCGGGCTAAAAGTACATAAAAACCATCCCGTTGAATCACTCTATCCAACACATTTATTTGCATAAAGATTAATATTATGACGTGGATACAACTCTTAACAAATAATGCATTGATTTCGACCAAACTTGATTACCATAAAAACGGTTCTAGTGAGTTAATCTTAAAAGATAGACATATACTGTCACGGACATTTTTTAGATCATTTTAAGAGGAATAATTCTTTCATACATATATTTTTGGTATCTTGAACCGTTTTCGCAGCGCACGCAATGGAAACCCTCAAGGATGAATAATTTTCCCCGTTATTTTCACATTTTCCATTATTTCTTCGCTCTTTATTCGCCTAAAGCCTTCCTCGATAAATGGTCTATTCAACACAAAAAGAATTTTTCAATTCGAACCAGTAGTTCCTGAGATTAGCGCGTTCAAACAAACAAACAAACAAACTCTTCAGCTTTATATATTAGTGTAGATAAGTATAGATGTACAAAATATACTTAATATAGGAAATTATCATATTAGGCCGGCCTATAAACGCATATACTCAGACTAATCCCTGATCATCGTTTCTAGATTGCACAGAACTGATCATGGACATAATGTTTTTACATTTTTTCTCGAAACGTTTCTGCTTAATAGTAACCCAACATTCAAACATTACCCGATAAGATAACGCGATAGCAGGATTGCAATCTATCTGCTATTTTCGAGATAAAATGTGAAATCTAGGTATGACTGCATGCAGAACAAAGAGGAGAGAGCCATGATAAAGTGAAAACACTTTATTTCACTTTATTTCCTATGTTATGTATTCACGATGACATCAAAACATCTAACGAGGAAATTATTGGCCTGAGAAGTTTTATTACAACCGAAACTGAAAATATCATAAAAGAGTATTACTTAAATACCTTATATTACTGACTCAAAATTACGTAGGTATACTCACATTAGTTTAAGAAGTTCGTTATTAAGGTTAAATAAAAAGTGTTTATTATTAGTAGTAGTATCTTAGGTCGTACAAAAGGTAACAAGAAAATCAATAAAGAAACTTGGTGGTGGACTCAAAACGTGCAAGACGCAGTGCGCAAAAAAAAGGATGCCTTTAAAAACTGGCAGTCCACTCAAACCAAAGAAGACAAAGAGGAGTATACGAGAATTAAAAAGGAAACTAAGAAAATTATTGCAACCGAGAAGGCGCTCGCTCAAGGAGAACTGTACAAGTCGCAAGAAACTAAAGAAGGCCAAAAGCAAATTTACAAGCTCGCTAAACAACGCTCTCAGAGCTCCAAGGATCCAACTCGACGTAAAACCATCAAGAATGCTTCTGGAGAGCTCCAGTATAGGGACAGGGATATAATTGCAACTTGGCAATCATACTACGATAAGCTTCTCAACACCAAAGCGGTTAACATCCAACTTCCAGACTTAGCAGCGAATGCTGGACTCGTCCCGCCTATACACCCCACGGAGATCAAAAAAGCACTTCAGAAGATGTCCAATAAGAAAGCTGTGGGACCAGATGGTATTCCCATCGAGGTGTGGAAATACCTCGGCGATAGGGGCATAGTCATACTTACCAAGTTGTTTAACGACATGATGGTGTCCTCAAAGATGCCTCAAGCATGGCGGCTGAGCACAATAGTGCCAATCCACAAGGGCAAGGGTGGTAAGTTTGAATGCAGTAACTATCGTGGTATAAAGCTAATGTGTCATACGATGAAACTCTATGAACGAGTCATCGACAGCCGACTAAGATCAGAGTGCTCGCTCTCAAGAAATCACTATGGATTTGTACCAGGGGTTTCCACCATCGATCCTATGTTTGCACTCAGCGTGATCACTGAAAAACACCGGGCTAACAATCGTTCCTTATATATTGCGTTTTTAGACATGGAAAAGGCGTTCGATCGTGTACCTAGAGACACGATCTGGTGGAGTTTACGAAAGAAAAATGCTCCCGAAAAATATATTAACATCATAGCCGACATGTACAAAGACGCAAAATCGCTAGTAAGGACAGTTGTAGGTAGCACAGGCCCCATTCCGGTTACTGAAGGCGTCCATCAGGGCTCAGTCCTTAGCCCATTTTTATTTAGCCTGGTCCTGGATTCGCTCACTGAAGAAGCGCAGGCCAAAGCTACGTGGACGTTCATCTATGCCGATGATGTTGTTGTATGCGCAGAGAGCAGGCTACTTCTATTTGAAGCGCTCACAGCTTGGAAGCTGCAGCTGCAAGCGGGTGGTTTGGTGCTGAGTGTTGCAAAAACCCAGTTTATGGCTTTTAACGATCCACGTTCTGATGACCAACCTATCAGCATTGATGGTCAGCTTATCACCAAATGTGATCAGTACAAATACCTGGGAAACATGATGCATAGTTCAGGAGACCTAGAACATAATATTCAGCACCGGATAGCAGCAGCATGGCTCAAGTGGCGAGAAGTTACAGGGGTGACTTGTGACAAAAAGATGCCGGCTAAACTTAAAGGGCTCATTTATAAGACCATCATAAGGCCTGTCCTCATGTACGGTAGTGAGACTTGGGCCATCACACAAGGGCATGTCCATGCCATCAGTGTTGCCGAGATGAAGATGTTGAGATGGATGTGTGGCATAACAAAGATGGATAAGATCCGAAACGAGTATGTGCGCGGAAGTCTCGGAATACGAAATATCGCGGACAAGCTGCAAGAAAACAGGCTGAGGTGGTATGGACATGTCAAAAGAAGACCACCTGACTACGTTGGGAACCAAGTACTGCAACTATCCATTCCCGGAAAAAGACCAAGAGGGAGACCAAAAACTACTTGGACAAATGTGTTGCAACGCGACATGGTAGCATGCAATGTTTCCGATGACGACGTCATCGATAGAGCGAAGTGGAAGAGAAAAGTAAAGAAGGCTGACCCCACCATCATGTGGGATGAATAGTCGGGAAGAGAGAGAGATTATTTTTTGCTTTTCAGTTTTTTCGGCGGTTGAATTTTTTTGTTGAAAAGGTTTTATTTTATAATTTTTGTGGCTATAGACTAAAGAAAATATAGGCATAGACGTCGACTTGAGAACCTCCTCCGTTTTTTTTCTCGCCGGGTAAAAATGCCGATCATGCTGGCCTGTCTAAAAACTTCGACAATTCTAACTCTTTATTCTAATAATATTCTGTACCCACCTTCTTCGAACCCGAGCTGGCCAGCGACACTCCTCAATTAGACACTTATGATACGAAATAAATACAATACTTTCATAATAATCTTAGATTTATTGACAATCTATACTAATCTATACATACACATACATAAACTCACGCCTTTCTCCCATTGGGGTAGGCAGAGACTATGGAGCGCCACGTGCTACGATCCAAGCATACCTCTTTCGCTTCTTCCACAGTCATCAGTCTCTTCATACATGCTCGTCGGTTACGAGAACTCCTTATTTGACCCTTCTTTAAGAGGTCGTCAATTTGGTCCATAAAGGTACGTCTAGGACGTCCCCGTCCGACACTACCACTCACCTTCGCGATATAAATTTCTTTCGTTACTCTCCTTTCATCCATCCTTTCAATGTGGCCATACTAATCTATCTAATATTATAAAGCTGAAGAGTTTGTTTGTTTGAACGCGCTAATCTCAGGAACTACTGGTTCGAATTGAAAAATTCTTTTTGTGTTGAATAGACCATTTATCGAGGAAGGCTTTAGGCTATATAACATCACGATGCAACTATTAGGAGAAATCAAAATTTCAAATCACCTGTACGCTTTATGGTTAATTGAAATATTTTTTTCTTTGTGAAGTAAAGTAAATGCTCTATTATTAAAGTTTTGTGATGAGAAAAAAATGGGGAAAATACGAAAGTGTATTGCGAATTGAAGTTTTGACTTATTTCAGCTACTTGTTGAATGTACTTCCAGCGCTTAAGTACCTACGTATGTTTATTTTGACTGTATTCGGATTCCATCGTGTATGTAATAACACTTACTCCATGATTTCCACGTCGCTACGAGCTAAATTTCATAATTGAAATAGGAACCAAAAGTAAGGAACTTTTGTGTTTTTATAGATGTGAATGATTAAATAATTTATAATGATTTACAGAAGACATGTTTATAAACTATTTTGCAAAGGAAAGATAGTAATATTACAGCTTTCATTGATACACTTCCTATTTTTTTTTCGCGGAGTAAAGACGCGTTATTGCTACCACCACTGGGGGTGAGTGGATCAGTTATGTTGGTTTCACACAGTCTTACGGCCCAATGTCGACACTCGGGAGTATAGCTTCATCCGAGCCAGCATTGAATCGAGTCCCTAACACTATGTACACCCTACACCGGCATACCAACCAAAACTCGCGGTGGCCTTCTTCGGCGCATACGGGACGGCCCCGGGTTGTCTTGTTGCACAAGATAGCTGCACGGGACCGTCCCTGCGCGATGCCGTTGCGGCCCTTCTCTATACAAGGAGGCTAAGATGCCCCGAACTCTAAAGGACGCCTTCGGTGTCTACGACAACGGGAGACTGAGCACCCACATTGTTGTCCACCTCGGAGTCGCTTAAATTGGTCTGAGCAGCCCTCCATTGCTCGCCCCGTGACTCTCTTGAAGCCCCATTTAGTCGCCTCTTCCGACAGGCAGGGGATGCCGTGGCGGAACTCTCTAAATGCGCCCAAACCACTAGGCACAAGGCACAGGTCAGTCATCCACCCGGCGCCTCCTACGTCTCCTCTGGCTGCGGGCGGGATCGTTCTGCTCACGATCCCACCCGGCGCTCTCCTTCCGAGAGATGACAAACTCGCAGAAGGAGACCATCGCTCGCCAAGACCTCCAGCCGCCAACCATGGCAAATCCACGGCCGACAGCGAGTGATCTCCTCCGACGACAGCTCTAAAAGCGCTGCGTTGTAGATCCCAGGCTGGACACTCCTCGAGAGTGTGTTAGAACGTGTCCTCGCGCCCTTTTCTACAGTGGTGGCATACGGCGGACTCTTCTTTTCCGATCCGATACAGGAACGAGCCGAAACACCCGTGGCCCGTCAGTACCTGTGTCAGATGGAAGGTCAGCGCCAGCTTAAGAAGACAGGTCGCACTGCTGCGACGGTCCTCAATTGCCCGCATTCGGGCTCTCCAGCCTGGTACGTCACTCCTCCACGGCGGCGCTACGGATAGAGGCCAATTGGGCCTTGACCTCCCTCGGACCCAGTCAGACATCGGGCTGATACTGAGTACAAACAAAACAACAAAACCCAAAAAATAAAATTCTACAACACAAATAAAATTTGATAAATAAAATAACCCAAAAGCGCTACTAATTGCATCAGTTGCACGAAAAACAAAATTCCTACACTCAAGGTGAGCCATTAACAGGAATATTTAGAATTATGCCACTAGTTTAAGAATAGCTGTTATTTATAAAGAAATAATTACTACCTACCGCTGCGCGTCATTACGCGGTACTTAGGTGTTACAATGGCTATCGAAGTAGGGCTGGCACACGGATTTTTATAACTTTCTACCACACGCATGGCCATGATTATATTAGGATAAAATAATAAACGGTATTGCTAATGTATTAATCTATACTTAATACTATAAAGCTGAAGAGTATGTTTGTTTGGTTCAGCGCGCTAATCTTAGGAACTACTGAGCTGATTTGGAAAATTCTTTCACTAATAGGAAGCTACATTACTCCTTAGGCTACTTTTTATCCCGGCTAAATATTTTTACCCTGGGAAACCTTTTTCACGCGGGTGGAGCCCGACCAATACTAATACCTAATGTTATAAAAATAAACGCATCTTAAGAAATGTGGGGTTAATTTTTTTTTATGGCATTGAATCACGAGACGAGCATGCCGTTCGCCTGATGGTAAGCGATACGACCACCCGTAAATAGTAGTAACACCATCCAGCACCTTGAGTTACAAAGTACTGTGTGGCATTCCACTGCGCTCGTCGTCCTGAGACATAAGATGTTAAGTCTCATTATGTACTGTTGACATTGGTTACAAAATTTTAAGTGTAGATTTATACTTCATTTTGGTTTTAATATTATCTCTATGCTGTTTTTCTGGGGTGGAAGCTTGGGCTTGGTAATGAGATGAATAAATACTATTTTAAATTTATCAGTACACATATACAAGAAAATATCGTATAAAAAATATTTTACAAAATTCATGAAAAAATGCCAATTTACTGACGAATCACTGACATTGTGATTGTTTATAGGTGTTGATGATCATTTAGCATAATATTGGCCATAAAAAACAATCTAGCATAATTTATTCACGGAAAAATAATAAAATTTAATAACAATAGGTTTGTCATATACATTAGGATCATATACCTGTATATTACAACGCAGGTACGTAGGTAGGTGGAGTTATAAACTGCGTAGGTGTACGAATCGCAACTTTGATTGATGTTAATCATTGGTACGACGGATATACAAATCATTTACTGTTTATAGCTTTATTTTATGTTTCGACGGCTTAAGGATAACAATAAGCCATAAACCCGCCCCAAGACGTGGACAATAAAGACGTGATGTGTATTATTTTGTGCGTTTTGTAGTTAATAATATTAAGTTAATCTTTGGAATAATGAGCCGATTCTAAAAATTCTTTCAGTAATAGACAGCCTCATTGTTTTTCAGTAATGTAGATCATATTTTCTTTATTATAATATTAGTATAAATGTATAATATTATTGTTAAGCACGTATTTTATTTTATGCTAATATAAAATAATAATTACCATGTTACAGTTGAATAAAACAATACCATAACAAAGAGTATAGAAGCAATAAAACTTCCTTTTTTTACACCTTTAATTCAAAATTCATGCCACAGCACCCTACTAAAATAAATTGCAACCGTCCGGTCAGTGGCAGCCCTTGCCTTGCGTAACGCCCTCGCGCTTGCTGCAATCGCTGTGACTCATGTACCAATGTGCTACACAATGAGTCTTTGTCCCACCGCCGCGCCGTGCTGCTCTAGCGTGCTATAGTCGGCCTCTCGTGGAGTATATGTGGGTAAAGTCTGCCTGACTAGGTAGAGGCTCCATTTAGGAAGGTACTAAGTTTATGACTGTTAGGCAGGTTGGTGTAAGCACTGCAACGTTCCAATTTCAAAAATATTGTAGGCAGTATAATTACTGGCCATCATTAGACTCATTTAATGTTTCAATGAGTGCAGTGCCATGTACGATTTTAAGTTAACAGTAGTTGTTATTGTTTACGGGCGGTCGTCCATTATCAGTGGAGGCATGGGCGTATACAAAAGGGGGCGAGGGGGGTCAGGGGTTCGGACCCCCCCTTAGCTTACAATAAACCACGCTACGCCACTGACCGCTCACATAGCTTATAAAATACGGTGTCTTGCAAGGCAAGAACCCACGCCATAAAAAAAAATATATCGTAGGACCCCCCCCCCCCATGTCAAAGCTATAGCTACGCCCGTGAGTTGAGCTGCTTGGTCGACAACTCCAGCTGAATGAAACAACGCACTCGCAATTACTGGAGTGACTCACGCTTCATAAAGATCTTTCACAATAACTCTTTGTATGTGCTACTTTCACGTAATACTGCAGTTTTATGTTGCTGTAGTAGTATCTACACAAGTATGATTACAATTTTTATAATTTTAAGGAATCATGTAAGGATGAAGGAAAACATCGTGGGAAAACCTACATACTTGAGAATTCTACATAAGAATTTCTAGGGTCTATGAAGTCTGCCAGCGTAGTGCACTAAGGCCTAAACCTTCTCAGTACTCCGTAGTAGAAGAGGTCCGCGCTCAGGAGTGGGCAGTCTATTACACAGGGCTGATATTATATGTATATTGAAAAGACCCAACATATTTAAAAGTACTATAATTCCGACTGTTTTGCCGTCACATTTATTTAAATGACGTATGTTTCTCCTGTTACTTATAATATTAGATTAGATATCTCAACGCTAAATTGACGTGTGTATCCATTCATCATCGATAGTAAGCGACCACTTTGCTGTTGTCTGTGTATTGTGTAATAATAATTAGGTAATTCAAGATTCGGTCTACCTGAATGCTGATATGTACTTTTATTTATATTGTGAGTTTTGCTTTACTTATGACATACATTAAAATACTCAAATATCTTCTCATACTTTCGCAATTGTAATTTTAGTAGGATTGTAGAGAGAATAGGCAGAGTCTGTTAGTTATTACCTCTAGCCGGTCAGCCTACAGTATTTTAGTTCTTAAAATTAATTATATTCAACGAAATACAGCAAACCCGAACAAATTTCAAAGTTATGAGTTTGTGGGTGAATCAAAACATAGTAATATTGCAGCTGATCCGCGGCCAACGCTTGTATGCTCCTTATAATATCCTTATCTAGATAAATACACGAACATATACGTTACCAGAAAAAATATCAACCACACTAGAGGCAAACTATAACTATTTATCTAATATACTGTGCTAGAAGTCTTAATAAAAGAAACGCCGCGCCCGAAATAGATCTGACAAAAATAGAATTAAAAACATTACGGTTAATTTTAGACGCTTCCAATTTAACAAGTAAAGATTTTTTTAACCCACGACTGGTGATTTTATAAGGAACCTTGTTTTTGGCAAGTCCATCGTTAAGTTAATCATTATAGCCGTTCGTTAAAATTAATTCTCTATTTACCCGCAAAATTATGCAAAGTGACTTCGCTGACCTTAAGCGACAATCTCCAAAAATCTTAAATACGTATGTTTATATTTTTGTTTTATAAACAACGCATTAAGATTATAATCGAATACTGAGATTGCACAATTTTATTTTAGCGTGAAACTGGCCTTGGTTTTATTTAGGTGTTTTTTATAAATCGTAGTAATGAAGTCAAATTTCAGAATAATTAATTTAATAAACATTCTCTTAAGTGCTGTAATCACTTTGACAATAAGTTTAACCGCAATATCGGACCACCTAATCCTACTAATATTATAAAGGCGAAAATTTGTAAGTATGTATGGATGTTTGGATGTATGGATGTTTGGTCCTCTTTCACGCAAAAACTACTGAACGGATTTTGATGAAATTTGGCACACGGATAGATCATGTCCTGGATCAACACATAGGCTACTTTTTATCCCGGGAAAACATAAAGTGGGACTTTTATCCTGGAAAAACTTTTTAACGCGGGTGGAGCGGCGGGCAAAAGCTAGTCTTTCATAAAATTATCATGAAAAGATTCCCTAGGTATAATATAATAGAAGGCTGCCTTATTATAAATACATTTTCCCCTTCCTCGGAGATCCAGCTTCTAACATAAATCTGTAGTAAGTGGATCTTTTAGATTCCTACAGGGTATTCTTTCGCGATAACAGTTCCAACCATGTAACAAAGAAAAAAAATCAGATCCGTTAACAATGAAAGAGCCCATTCAATATTTCTGCACATAAATTAAGATCAAATCCTCTGAATATTAACACAAGCTTCCGTGCGCGTGTCTGCTCGCTCCTAAGTTTTAGAATAAACGGCTCTCTGGGTGGAATAAACGTCCCTCTGTGCACTTTTCTCGGAGGAGTTGTTTGTGTGGTGATAATTAGTAACTTTCTAGGATTGTCTATCTGCATGCCAAATATACATAAATTTATTCAATCGTCCGTCATTTACGTTTTAACACATATTTAGACCCCAACAGAAAAAGAGGGGTGCTAAGTTAAGGCTGTGTATTTGTGTGTCTGTGGCATTGTACCTTCCAAAGGAATGGACCGATTTAAACGCATTTATTAGTTTTACATTATAATCCTCCTAGCCAGTTTCGGCCACGGCGGCCAATCTCAACGGAGATCAACCAAGTACGCAGGAGATATTATAGTGCACAAGTGTGTGCGCAATACACAGGTGCACTCGCTATTCCTTCACTATCATAGTCCAGTGAGACAGCAATCCGACATGACCGGAGAGAGATCAGGCGCAGGACCAACGGCTTTTCGTGCTTTCCGAGGCACGGGGATATCACACCGCCAACTTCCTGACTCCGAGCTGCGACTGAGTAAATTTTAAGATGGAAAAACCCAATCACAATGTTTTTGGCTCGACCCGGGAATCGAACCCAGGACCTCAGCGCGCAAATCGTACTCGTAATGCGTACGCAATACAACTACGCCACCGAGGCAGTCAGTTTTACATTAATAATATTAAAAGTAGGTATGTGGAACGGAATTCAATATTTCGTATATTGTAAGAAGACTATCACTTAATAATCAACTAGGAATATTTTAAGTGGTGTATTTACAGAAGTATAATATACAGGTGCCGGCTAATTATACAGAAAATATATCAGATGGTGATCCTATCATTGCTTCATCATCATCATCTTCATGAACCCGTTGCAGTCCACTGCTGGACATAGGCCTCTCCCAGAATACGCCACAGATCCGGTCTGGTGCTTTATGCATCCAGCTGCCGGCCCTCTTGTGCAAGTCGTCCCGCCATCTGGCCACAGGGCGTCCCACATTTACCAAGACGCTGTCTCCACTCCAGAACACACTTAAAAACTTATATTCGTATGTGTTATAGAAATCTTCTATATATATAAAATTCTCGTGTCACAGTTTTCGTTGCCATACTCCTCCGAAACGGCTTGACCGATTTTGATGAAATTTTTTGTGCTTATCCGGTATCTATGAGAATCGGCCAACATCTATTTTTCATCCCCCCAAATGTTAAGGGTGGACCACCCCTAAATTGTTTTTTTTATTTTTCAGACAAAATTTTTTGTTTTAATTTTTTTATGATACAGCATACAAAAATACCTACAACCCTAAATTTTCACCCCTCTACGATCAACCCTTATTTTTTAATAGCCATTTTAGTTACCTTTTTAGGGCAGGACAACGTCTGTCGGGGCCGCTAGTATACATATAATTATGTCTTTTTAGTTACGCTACACGTAAATTATAGATCTTTAAAAACTTATCGATAAACACATCTCATTTTGGACACGTGTATTGGATATACATACATACATATATACATATACACTCACGCCTGTTATCCCCGAAGGAGTAGGCAGAGGCGCAACTAGTGCACCCACTTTTCGCCGTTATTCCGTCCCATGATGTGATAGGGGGCGAGCCTATCGACATATCGGGCACAAATTCCAGACTCCGGGCTGATACTGAATAGAAAAACTCAATATCACTTTGCCCGACCCGGGGATCGAACCCGAGACCTCAGCTTTGCAGTCGTACTGTAATACAACTACGCCACCGAGGCAGTCACATATTGGATATATAAGCATAATATTAATAAGCAACACTAGACCAGACATATGTCTAAAATTCTAGAGCACCTTGACAAACATATTTATAGATTCAGCTAGTAAACAAAATTGAAAAGTTGAACGCCTTGACGACATTCTCTTGCGTCCCGCAACTCAGCCCACCGGGCAATTCGCTTTTTTTCTTACCAACTAGTGGATTCTGCGAAGAACGAAACAGGTCCAACTGGCCGGCGAACGTGAGTTTTTTCGGCGAGCAACTCCAAACACGTATGCACGCTGTACGGTGTTGCCAGCTTTGAACAACGCGCTGTAATTAAGGAAATCATTTTTCGTGTTATCCGAACATAAATCAGTTATGCGGAACATATTCTGAAAAAGCCAGTAAATTCTCAGAAATATCCTTAAAAGTATAATCATAACGGTGGGCTCTCCTGCACCTATCCCTCTAAGCTGCTGTTCATTTCTCAAGGCTTTTACAGTAATATGCCGCGCTTCGCCGCGATACCGTCATAAGTTGTTCAGTCCGCAACTCAGCCACCATAATTATGGCCTTAATTGAATTCTCCGTTTATTTTTTATAATTACGTCCCATTTATGGGAACGTCGCGTTGAAAGTGGCAACATTCGCCATACTCCTAATTGACGACCGCCCGCGGCATACTAATGGCCATATTAAAATAGTTTTATGGACTATAAACGTTGCTCAATAGGTTTCGTGTGATCAAAGCGAATGTGCTTTATTAAGAATGAATGACAAAGGCCAATCTATCGTTAAATATTCTGTGGATATAGCACGTTTTAGTTTTATAACCGGCAGTGTTTTTTAGAGACGTAAACACACTTGATAAAATGTCGAATATATTTCTAAATTAAAGACAAAAGTAGTCGGACTTTAATGCTTCCCTATAAGAATTTTTTAATAAGTAAGCCGCGTACATCCTGTAATAATTGTCAGACTATTTGCAAACCGGCCGCATCATTTAACTAACGGTGATGGGCACTCAAGTTATCCCTACAGCTTTCCACCCTCCCTCATACAGTCACTTCTAATAAGTCTGAAGATACATTGAAGGCCGAATTATAAAAACGGCTGTCCAAAAACAAATACATTCTTCTTAACTATAATTATCGTTTATTGTTTTGCACATACCATCAGAAGTTTTTAAGGGTGCATTTTTTTTTATTTAGATATTACGGCTCTGGAGACTAGTCCATTGAGCCCGTCTTTCATACATTTTTATCCTCAGTCCTCCTAACTACTATGTCGAAGTAAAGCAGTGGCTACCTTACCAAGACTTTATCGAGGAGTTTTGGTGGCAACAAAAAAGCACTTGATTAGCACAGTTATTTCAATTCATTTCAGTTGAGTCCTTTAATAGAACTATATTGGATAATATACCACCATAATTATGCAACATAACACTAAGTATCACCAAAATAATGAATTAAAACAAGAGCACCTCATGACACTACCAAGTTCCCGCCAAAACTCTTTAAGGGTGCAATTTACTTTGTATTGCCAATTAAATACCGATATGGGCTACCGGTGTAAAAGGCAGATTTATGGACTTTATGTGGCTAATATTTACATTCTGTATTCTGTAAACTGCTCAATTCAAAAGAGTAAAATTAAAGTAAGGATAACCAGCCGTTTCCACAGTAGAAACAAAGCTAACCACTTATTAGTGATGTGTACTGTTTTTGTATTCGCTTCTGTAATTATATGATATGAGACCGTGACATTCGTAATTATGTACAGTATACCAACCGTAGTACACCTTTGTGGGGTTGGCAGAATTAACAAATCAAAAGAATTGTTTAATATTTGGATAATTTGAATTTCTTGTAATAATAATGAGTAATGGATGCATTGTAGCTTTTCCGTTTCCCGATCAGTCATTGAAATGACCGGTGCTTCATAAACTTGGACTCCTCCATCTCTTCAATTAATTAGCGTTAGATATCATAGGAAAATAGGGTATTTGCCTATGTCTGATTTTGTATATAATTTTATATGCAATGCAATCAGCGCTGTATTATATACTGCCTACTGCTGAGCACGAGCCTCTACTACTGAGAGGGTTAGCACTTAGTCCACCACGCTGGCCTAGTGCGGGTTGGCAGACTTCACATACCCTCGAAATCCTTATGTATCTAGATTTCTTCACGATGTGTTCCTTTACCGTTAAAGTGAACGATAATTGATAAACCATACACAGGTAACTTTGAAAAGTCAGAGCTGTGTGCCTTAGGTATTGAACCTGCGAACATTGTCCCGGCAGACCGTTCGATTCCCAACTAGGCTACCGTCCATTTTTAATGTAATTTTATATGTAACAACAAATAATAAGAAAAAGAAGCCCTTCTTTAAGAACAGCACAAAAATTAGATAAGAAATGAAGCAGTAATTCATATTTAAAGTATTGCTACGCACAGGAGTGGGGGTGTAGTGGCGATATCACACCATCTCTTTATTTCCCACGCATCGTAATTGCTGATGACGTCACGTACAAGTATTTCGCCTCTTCTGTTTCTAGACACTTACGCCTTCTACCGAATTTCAAAAACTTATAACTTGTTGAATTTTTATCGGATTTAAAAGATTCCTCTTGTGTTCGAATTCATAATTTACAAAAATCAGTTCACTGGTCTTTGCGTTTACTTGTAACAAACATCCAAACATTTATACATGTAAAAAGTAAGATTATGTACCTACCCTAGAGCAGCGTTTTCCAACCTCCTTCCTGGCGTGAACTCCAAGTGGAACCTAATCATAATCACGGACCCCTAAAATAGAATATATTATAAAATGTATCTACCTAGTACATACTTATACATACCAAGCTTTTAATTTCCAGTTAGAAAGGATTGCTCACTAATGTTTTCCTGAGTCGCTACAGTGCAGCGTAATGAGTCTCACGCAATAATATTGAAAATATATTTGGCATTTGCTCTATAACTTTAATTTTTATTATGTCCGCGAACCCGAGGTTGAAAATCTCTGCTCTGGAGTTTGGTTTATCTGTATATTAAACATCCAAATTCATGCAAAGATTTCTGTATTTACTTCTAACATGCATTTTCATAGACGCTCTCACTAAGTAAGATTATTTTCATCATTAACCGCAGTTATCTTTCCCACAAATTAATCGCCGAGTTTTTCCAATATTTAAGCGGTTAAAATCCTATGCGTCTGTTTCGGTAATCCAATACCCACCGCGTCTATTCTCACACATCTACGTCATCAGACGTATCAAATTTCGTATATCTTTCGTCACAGTCGGAGAACTTAAGTGTTACTCCATTCATAGTAATTAACTGTTGTATCTTCGAGGAAGCTCGCTTTATACTAAATTGTGTGATTCTGAGGGACCTTGTGGTGTGTTTTGCATGCTTACTATTTTTAGTAGCAGACTGGCTAGTAAGATTAGGCGACATTATCCTGGGATTTTTTCAACCGTGGTTAGGGTAATCCTTGGTGTTATTAAGCTGGCGTGCTCGCAGAGCTTTAAGTGCGCCAGGCCTGCGAGCACGTCCAGCTTAGTATGACCCGGACAAAAAAACCACAGTTGCAAAAACGGAGTCTAAGTTATCATTACTATCAATGATCTCCCACGATGTCAAAAGGGTGCGTTTTTTTTATTGCATTGAATGACGAGACGAGCATGCCGTTCGCCTGATGGTAAGCGATACGACCACCCATAATCAGTAGCAACACCATCCAGCACCTTGAGTTACAAAGTACTGTGTGGCATTCCACTTCGCTCGTACCCTGAGACATTAGATGTTAAGTCTCATAAGCTCAATAATTACGCTGACTTAAATGTCCTTCAAACAGGAACAACAGTGCAAGCACGCTGCTGCTTAGCGGTAGAAATAGACATTATGATGGTACCTACTCAGGCAGTCCCACGATTCTAGGATATGCAGCAATAAACCAAAACACGGGACTTATCTTTCTTTGCTTTTTGAAACAGCTCTTTCTAGTTATTGACAAAGTGCGTTTCGATTTTCTTAATACACTTTAGCCACGTTAAATAACATTCCTTTCACAAAGTTTCTTAATGTAAAAACGAGTTTTATCAACATAATCCGAAGATTACCTACGTAACCTGCGATTTAACGTTTTTGTGGCCATTGCCGGTAAACGTATGCATAGTCTTAGAAACCCGCATTAGACACATTCAAGTAGCCAGTAGTGGACAGATGTCGACAACCCCGGCGCTAATGCAGTTAAATTACACGTACCTACGCGTGTAGGGTTGCCATGGGTTCTCGTGTTCTCATACTAGCTTAGGAGATTGGGAAAAGTTTCCCGATAAAGTGCTTCGCAGAACCCCTTGTTTTATGTCAAGAAAATAATTAAAAAAAAGACGTGTGGCACTCGGAGACTGCCGCGGTAAAGCTATTGCATAGCATTTTTTATCAACTTATGTTATTATAATTATTTAATTATTTTTTTTTTTCTATTTTCCAATATTCACTCGTGCCCTAACGCCGAAACTCTAAGCAGGCAATTCTAATATTTATAACCTCTTTGAACAGATATAAAATAAAAACTTTTAAAAATTTCAAACTTAGAATCACGTCATCCCGCCACTGGGACATTCTCATCAACTGCGCGCGTTTGACATTTCGATACGTTTCACTGACTGGAACAATTTTCAAATACACGGTAATTTTGACCTTTTACAGTTTAACATGCAGCACATATCTTCTTACATTATTGTATTGTTAAAAGACTGCGATATTAAATTTACTTATGGAATTGTGATAGAGTTGAAAATAGTGAGGGGTGGCAGGTTATTTTCGTTACAGAATTTCTGGATTCGGTCTCCACGCTCAAGGCCCGCGATAGAAGCTATGCAATAGCTTAAAAAGAAATCATTTTTTATGCTTTTAATTTACTTACATGTTTACAGCTTGTCGTAATTTATGGAGCGTAATCTGTCCGGTGTTGGTTCTCCAGAAATGTTAACTTATAACATTATCGACATCATAAAAATTATACGAAATCTTTATACAATATTCATAAATAAATTTTTCGTTAACCCTATTTTGAAGATGAACAAGAAAATTAAGGTTTATAAGAAATCACCCAATTGTCATGTTATTTTGACAGAATTGCGCGTAGTTGAGAGCTTATGATTTAAATGTTAGGCCTACACGGGGACACTCATCAAGGGATATTTTTTTTCCTATCTGGCTCAAGGGATATTTATCAGCCTAAGAACACTGCAACTGGCGGGTTATAATGAATTAAACTTCATCCCGCGCATTGCTTTTTAACCGACTTCTATGAATGGCCGCTCCATAATAAATTAAACGACAAATGTACTATTAATGCCGCATGAATGGCTAACCTAGTATTTGAGTGACATTTAGCTATAAAACTGTATTAATTATATCACATTTTTGCCTAACGAGTGTGCTGTCATTAATGCTACTAATAAGCTAAGTTAATATATTTTCATTGCCGTATTATTAAATTAAATTGACATGATATTGATGGTTAACATTACACTAATAAGGATACTACTACAACACGTGGTCATGCTACAGTAGCACGCAATTTTAGAAATGGAAAATTTATTGGCTCATATATTTCGATTTTCGGCACTGTTTATAAACAGACATATTATAGTGTGTGTCTTCTTTTGAAAGCGAAATGCTTTGGAACTTATTTATTTACTGAGTTTTTGCTTGTGGTTCCGTCCGCGTAAGAGTATGTTCCATGGATAAAAGTACTTGCGGGTAAGCGCACCTAATAGCGTTCTATTACTGAAAGAATTTTCAAAATCGGAGCAATTGTTCCTCAGATAAGTGCGTTCCAACAAAAAAGCACGCTCTTCGGCTTTATATTGCGGGTTGCAAATCGAAAACTAAGCTTAGTTACGGCCGGTCTCAATAACTTGCAATGCAATGCAATCAGCCCTGTATTATATTACCCAATGCTGAGCACGGGCCTCCTCTACTACTGAGAGGGTTTAAGGCCTTAGTCCACCACGCTGGCCTAGTGCGGGTTGGCAGACTACACATACCCTCGAAATTCTTATGGAGAATTCTCAGGTATGTAGTTTTCCTCATGATGTTTTCCTTCACGGCTAAAGTGAACGATAATTGATAAACAATAACTTACCTGCTAGCATTAAACTGGAGTTTGATGTCTAACTCGACAGCAAAAGTTACGCTAGCTGTTTCAGTATCAATTCTTATATATTTTATTTTTTAGAAACACAGATAACCACCAAAAATGAGCATTTTAACTGTTTGTTATCTGTTGGTAAGTTATTGAATTGGCCGTAAGTTTAGCTTCGCTTACGTAGCAGAGATATTTTATCATACTTGTGTGCAGACCACAAATTATGTAAATTAAGCAGTGCAATGTGTGTAATAATTTAGCTATGCCACCTAAGCTGTACTAACTGAGATTAATTTATGTACACTAAGCTATGCAACATGTATAATATTTTAGCCATGCCACCTAAGCTGTACTAACTGAGCTTAGTTTTAGTGTACAAGCGGATTGATAGTATAAATTACTCTAGGTGACCTTAGGTGGTATTCTCAGGTCTCTTTACGATAGTCCGTCTATGCACAACATCTGGATAAATATGATATCTTCTAATACCATGCTATTAGAACTTGTCCTTCATCTCATTAAACATTTAAACTTAAACACCATCAAGGAAGCTGCATTTCATCATCGCAATATCTGTGTGAACAGACGGCTTCATATCACTGTCATAGAGCAAAAGCCAGCGGGAATGGAGTACCGTGCTATCATTATTTTATTCTATTACCGCACTATATCTACTGGTGGTCTCTCATATGTAAAATCCCGCCTGGGTGGGTACCACCGCAATGTCTATTTCTACCGCCAAGCAGCAGAGTGCATGCACTGTTGTGTTTCGGTTGGAAGGACAGTGTGGCCAGTGTAACCACTGGACATAATGAGACTTAACATCTTATGTCTCAGGATGACAAGCGCAATGGAATGCCACACAGTACTTTGTAGCTCAAAGTGCTGGATGGTTTTGCTACTATTTATGGGGGTCGTATCGCGTACCATCAGGCGAACGGCATGCTCGTCTCGTCATTCAATCTCATAAAAAAAAAGAATCTATTATTATTATTAGTAGATATTCTAAGCAGAATAGTGGACGATAGCCTAGCTGGGAATGGAACGGTCTGCCGAGACAATGTCAGGAGGTTCAAACCCAAGGCACACACCCCTGACTTTTCGAAGTTACGTGTGTATTGTTTATCAATTATCGTTCGATTTAACGGTGAAGGAAAACATCATGAGGAAACCTGTGCACACCTAAGAAGTTCCTTATAAGAATTTCGAAGGTATGTGAAGTCTACCAACCCGCACTTGGCCAGCGTGGTGGACTAAGGCCTAAACCCCCTCAGAGGCCCGTGCTCAGTAGTGGGCAGTATAATAACACAGGGCTGGTATTATTATACTAAGCAGATATGCTTATTGTACTGCCTCGGTGGCGTGGTTGTATTACGGTACGACTGCAGTGGCAGGGTTCGATCCCCGGATCGGGCAAAGTGATATCGTTTTTTTTACTAAGTATCAGCCCGGAGTCTAGAATTTGTGCCCGATATGGCGATAGGCTGGCCCCTATCCTGAGAGACGGAATACGCAAGGCGAAAAGTGAGTGTACTAGTTGCGCCTCTGCCTACCCTTTCGGGGATAAAGGGCGTGAGTGTGTTTGTGTGTATATCTGTTTATTGGTGTAATGTAGTGCACACCCGTACGCTGTGTAGTTCCATGTCCGATGTCCGGATACGGGGTAACCCTTGTATTTTTCACCCGGGACTAAAGGCCGGTCGTAAAACTTAAGCAATAGCTCTCATCTCATGCCGGAGTTAGGTGAAAAAGAATTAATAATTTTACATTAATAAAACGTAAGAACAATCGTTCTAAGAGCCCTCAAGTGCAATGCATGACTGCATAAACATATTCTCGGTTCCCAAGAACCATATCACGGCTAATTTATCATTCCTTATAGCGCACGGGCTATTTTTAAACCCCCAATGTGTAGACCCTCGATGTTCCTCGCGACGCCATGTGTGTCGTTGATTCAACTATTAACTAATTAAAATGTTAATACAAATAACAAGAGCTCATTGGACTCTATCATAATTAATATATAAGCAAGAAAAAATATTTGCGGTAGGCAGCGGCTTGTCTGTGTCCCCGGCATTGCCTAGTCCATGAGCAGCGGTGGCCGCTTACCACCAGGAGGGCCGCTAGCTCGTCTGCCTATACTGGAAATAAAAAAAAAATATTTGAAGAAAATTATGTACAATGTTGCTTACGAATCCGACCGCGTAAATATATTTTTCTGAAACACAAATCTCGCTGTACATTTTTCCGTGACATAACATATAAGTTATTTCAAGACTTAATCTAGTCGTATATTAAATTTCATCCAAATTGATTCATCATTTCTTTTATATTGAACCAACAAGCAAATAAAAGGGAAACATCTTCATAAACTTTCACATTCATGATATAAATTGGATCGGAAACTCTGTGTATCAAAGTGTAGTAAACGCTTGATTAACATCAAGTAGCTTGGCAAATTACATCTGATGGTCTGCTCATAAATATTCAAGAACAATCGCACACCCAGAGGTATGATGCCTTTATTTTTAAAACGTATCAGTACGATTGAAAAGGCAGGGGATTTATTAAGCTTCCGATAATTTATAATCTCATTGAAATTGTAAATCAGTACTGCATTTTTACTCGGATTTAATACTGCGACTAAGCTCTAACACAAAAATAAACTTGTGTTTCAAAAAGAGATTTCTACTTTCGGTATACTTCGATTGAGCAGTATTTAGGGCTTTCAATAATTATCTTAATAAATATTCTAAAACACTACACATAGGTACGATAGCTATAATCGGTATGAATATTTATAGAGCTGACAAATGAAGATGACATTAAAATCAACCAGCGCATACAACGCACTCTGAATACTTTTTCCAACCAGCCGCTGCAGAAACTCTCTCCAATTTTAGGAGAAAAGTTGTTGAGCCTTTGTGCGCTACCGGATGCAATTTCCAAGCGGATTGCTTAAGGACCTCTCTTACATTCAGAACTTGGTAGGCTGTTCCACGCTGAGCTATGCCGATGGTGTTTCCTCTCTGCATTTTTCAGTAATAGATTATTGAGTACTTATGTTTACCCGAATGTTAGACATTGTAATTTAAAACTATATATTGGATTTTATTGCGGTTTTTTACTAAGTTTGTTTGCAGTTCGCCCCGTGATCATGAAGGTCGTAGGCACTCGTAACGATGGTAGAAAAAATAACGCGATACATCCTAAACTAGTTTTATTTCAATAGATAAACGTAATTAAGGACCAAACTGACTTATGCCGATAGCGATTTCATTTAAATTTCTAGTATACGCGTGTTCATGGTTATTAATTTGTATTACATGCCAAATTCGAAAATTTATTCAAACTGTTTTTTGTTTCTGGTAGAGCAAGTAATTTATGCAGTTATTTTTATAAAGGACATGTCAAAATGTTAAAGCTATTAGTAAATGCATGATACAAGGTAGGTAAATACCACTGCATTTTTTTATTCTGCCGCAAAGCAGTTGTTAACCGATGCATTCAATTTAATTGACATTCCATCCAATATAATTGCTAATATTTACTTAACATCTATTTTAGGATAAAGATGGAGTGGAATGCAATTTTTTTATCTTCTTTTTGAAGCTTGTTTATCAATAGGCACTAAGTAGGTAATACAAAGTTGTAAATGGTTACTACTCATTAGAGCAAAATGATTGTCTTGTTATTTGTACAATAAGCATGTTTTTAAATTACTAAACACTAGAAGCACCAAGTTATCTTAAGCTGGACATAGAAATTGGTCGTAGCGCGATGATTGCTTCAATCAGCTAAAAGCCAAATCATTTTCCAATTCCATTTCCGCTGTCCGGAATGTCTGGAAATTGTACAGAACAAAGGGGGATCACAAAGGCGTCGTTATCCCTTCGGATGGGGCTCCCCACGCGCCCCCTCGCCACCCTCGTGGGGTAGACTGGGGCGAACCCCACCCCGTGGGGATTGCGCTCACTAATTGCTCGACTAAATTGGGGTAATGCATGGAACGCTATCGTTCGGATTTTAATAAACCATGAGCTCGGATCAAAGCGGCCATTTATTTCAGTTAGTGCAGATTTCGCTGTCGCAACGGCAAACCTGTCTGTTTTATTATGTCATGTTAGTTTTAGGAATATGCATTGTAATGTTTCATTTTAGGAATACGTGATGACATACCCACGCTTAAATGTGTGTAGAAACATATTTAAACATTGTTGTTCATACCACTTATTTAAATGTTGTTAGTTTGATATCAGTATTTGAGTTTTGTAGTAACTCAAT
The DNA here is from genome assembly GCA_949316025.1 of Lapara coniferarum. Taxonomy (NCBI): domain Eukaryota; kingdom Metazoa; phylum Arthropoda; class Insecta; order Lepidoptera; family Sphingidae; genus Lapara; species Lapara coniferarum. The sequence continues at coordinate 37,856,287 of OX438919.1, read as the reverse complement.
AGCATTTTTAGGTCATTGGAGTAGAAAGTTCGATGGTCAGTTTTATTTCAGTAAATATCCTTGAACCTAATTTATGACAGTTTGTGGTCAAAATTCTCTAACAGTGGTTTAGTATTCTCGTATTTAACTTTTCATATCACATTAATTTTGATATCCTATTAATATTATAAAGGCGAAAGTTTGTAAGAATGTATGGATGTTTGGATGTTTGGATGTATGGATGTAAGGATGTTTGTTCCTCTTTCACGCAAAAACTACTGAACGGATTTCGATGAAATTTGGCACACGGGTAGATCATGTCCTGGATTAACACATAGGCTACTTTTTATCCCGGGAAAATATAAACCGGGACTTTTATCCCGGAAAAACTTTTTAATGCGGGCGGAGCCGCGGGCAAAAGCTAGTTGTGAATAAAAGTATTATTATCATTGTAAAGAGTAGTTTTTTAGCATTACATAATCATGAATATTGATTCCACTATGCAATTTTAAAGTTTTGTAGAATAAGTATAATATCTTAAAGACTTTTTGTACAAAATATTTTTGTTGGTTAGATATTACTTGTATTGAGGTAAGAAAATATATTGTCTTGTTTGTCATCGTTTTGCAATTGTAAGCTATACTTACATAATGTACGAGTAATTCTTATTCTTTTTAACAATTTACAACTTACTTATTTTTAGAGCATACCATACTACGGTTGTTTAATTTAACGACTCATTGTATTTTAATCTGGCGCTTAAATTAACTTGAATGCAATTAAATTGACCATTACGACAGTACACTCTATCAGCCCCAACTAACGAGACAATATATATTCAATAAGTCCGTCAAAGACATATTGGCCAATAAAAACACGAATAGGCGCGTGTGAACGTATCTAATATCGTAAACAGTCCATTTTCCACGACAAAGAATATTGCCGTACGCAATATCGAGCTGTCACGCACACACGGCGCTGACTCACCAAACCAGCGCGCCAGCTCGGCGGAAAACCGACAGCATTCGATTGAAACGCCGTAAATAAAACATGCTGCACGAACCCTACCAAGCATTCGCATTATTGTGTTACGAAGTCCCCGAAGCGTTTTGCCGCCAAAACAACGTACATTTTGCCCCCCGGCGCGCTTAAAAACATCCACACAAATTCAGCTCGCGAGTGACAGAGAACGACCTCGTAGGACGGAAAGGGACGGCCGCCTTAATATTTTATCAGGCATCTTCTCATCAAGAAGTTCGGCGGCACGCTATAATCGAGTTTATTTGAACGATGTAGAGTCGAATATCAGTTGTGCCTTTTAGGAATTGCGTGTGTGCCCTTACGTCGGTGAAAGGAAATTACAACCACACCCACGTATAATGTTGCCGCAATAAAAAAACGTGTGAGAAGAAATAATGAGCGGTTACTGGCGAGCCGAGTCCCGACCGGCAATTTCATCTTTTTACCTTCGCCCGCTAATTGATTAGAGAGCGCCGGAGGAATTCGGACCGTGGATTACGAATGATTGATAAAGTAACGTGAATAGATTTGTGATGCAGATGAGGTGGTGGCTCGTCTGTCGGAGTCGTGCTGGTATCGTGCAGGGCTATCGGCCCGCGGACGATTGTTCGTCGAATTGACATTCAAAACCGTCACGCCGACGTACTGTCGAGCGCCACTTATCACATTTATTGCCATCTTTGGCGAACGTCCTTTTGTTCGTAACACAATGGATCGTTTGTATTTCCACCACGTCTGTATCTTCTCAATTACTTGCATTGCATTAACAATTGTCATCATTTAAATACACGCATACGTTTCCAATTTCCTTGATAATGTCTGTTTTATTCCCACAAACATCTTCGCATATCTATGCGAATGCATTTTTATATCAGTTCCAATGTACTGTTCAGAGTTTAGACTAAAATATCCATCCCAAAGTAAGAGTCCCAAACATTATAATCGTTTAAAAGATAGGTAGTCGTGATCATTGACAAAGTGCGTAAAAATTTTACAATAATATGAAAAGTCACCCAATACTCCACCTTTAAAGCATCCATCCACCAGTTCTCCACCAACTGCATAGTCTAGATAATTAATAAAATAACTAGCTAAGGCACAACAGCCTCTGCTGCGAGCGCCTTAAAGATAAAGAGGTAAAAACCTAATCTAAACAATTAATACACGAACTAGCTTATTCAGAACTCGTGACATTCTCTTCCATGGACGTTTTAAAGATTTACGGGTAAATATTCAATTTAACTATACGTGAATATAGTTTAATATTAGCTATCTAATTAATTACACCATTATTTTAATTAGTTAAAGCTGTAACCATGTAGTAAAGTAAAAGAAATAAAATCATTTTTAATTGAACTTGCACGACAAAATGCATCTGAATCCTTATGAACCTGATTGTAAGTCCAAATAATGTCAACTGACGATAGACGTCGCGATCATCGATATTCTTTGGAATTATTTCAGCATGCAATACTGGATATAATTGCGAATATCCGTATTTAGACTAGCACTAGCAAGTTGTCAAAGGAATTAATGGCAAGATTACATAGACGCGTTTACACTAGCGGCAATATATTAATACAAATGCAACTTGCCGCAAGCCCTGCAAGCTTTCAAATTTGCAGAATTCAGCTTCTCGTGTCTGTTTACACGTTTAAATCACTTTCGGTAAACAACTACTGAATTTTTCTTGCTTATCTAAACCCCGCTTAACGCGTAGAACACGGCTCAGTCAGAATGATTTGCTATCGTTTTTCACCATATCGATCACAGGATGCAACACTTACCGAAACAGAAGTGTTCACCGCAATCTGCGTAAATTGAAACGCAATCGATATTATTTAAGAAACAGAACATCACTATTTTCCCTGCAGCTATTACCCTTGTCTAAATGGAACTCCACCATTCGGCTAATTACACACAGTCATCAATTAAACCTCAAAATAGAAATACAGCGGCGAACGTCATGTCTGAGAAACGCACTGTGCAAACAGACTATTTAGATACTATTTATATCTGTAACAAAATGTTAAGTCTAATGGTACAAGTCTGGGACGAGCTGCAGCTGCAATTGCAATTGACCGCATTGTTACCTGCGGCCGCAGCTGTTTTCCGAGATGGACTGCAAACCGCACATTCTGCGGCTGAAGCTTTCGTACCAAACAGAATGTCTTGCAACGCTACCGGTCATTTATTAATGTGTCTTTTGTTGGAAGATGATGATGATAACTTGTTATGTGCTAAAGAGAACAGATGATTTTATTTTATTTAAATGTTGTGATGTATTGATTAAAAACCATTTAATAAGCACAGAGGAAAACAGGAAATACGTGTGACCATTCTGCGGTCCGCGTCATCAGTCATCACTGGTGTTGCGATTGGCTGCATGTGTCGCCGCATTGTGAGACTAACACGTGACTAATGAAACATTAAAAGTAAACAATATCGTCATACGTGTTGCGTCTTTTTGACACATTCTAAGGCCTAAGCCCATGACCGGAATCATTTTTAATTGATGGAAAAGTAGTAATGTCCCTTGCAATTTGCGGTTGCAGTTTGTTGCCTGCAGCTCACTTCGAACTTGTACTTTAACTTACATACTAACAAGTCATTTTTCGCAATACATGCTGCTATAATAGGAAAATACATGTTTCTTCCATTTCTTCTGGCCAAATACGAAAACGCAACACATAAAATATTCGAAAAATACGTATCACGCAAATGTTTGCAACCGAGGAACAAATAAATGTAAGATGATAAAATTTATTCCGGGCTATTTGCTTAGTGTCCGATCTACTCTTTCTGCGTAGATCAGACCGTCAATAACAACTATTTTTGTTTGTTTTTCGTTGTATAATTAAAAAATGAAGGTAGGTATTGTAACATTACCTTTTCGGACCACCAACACCTCAGTTCGCCCCGTGACCACGAAGTGCTGAAAAGCCTTCGAAACGTCGGGAGAAAATATAAATAAAAAAACCGCGATAAAATCCGTAAAAATAGTTTTATTTCAATGTCTAACATTCGCGTAAATAGAAGAAGTCATAGTGTCCGATATTAATAGTGAAAAGTCCTTAACATTACTCACTTCAAGGAGAATATTTCCAGGGATGGCCGCTGTATTATAAAAACGTAATCCTCCTAGCCAGTTTCGGCTACGGCGGCCAATCTCAACGGAGATCAAGTTCAGGATCAAGTCGTCGGTCCATCGATGGAGTCAGGAAGTTGTCGGTGTGATACCCCCGTGCCTCGGAAAGCACGTAAAAGCCGTTGGTCCTGCGCCTGATCTCTCTCCGGTGATGTCGGATTGCCGTCTCACCGGACTATGAGAGTGAACGAATAGCAAGTGCACCTGTGTATTGCGCACACACTTGTGCACTATAATATCTCCTGCGTACCTGGCTGATGTCCGTTGAGATTGGCCGCCGTGGCCGAAACTGGCTAGGAGAATTACACTACACGGTACAGTGTACCGAGCTGCATATATTCCTATCTGCAAGGCATGCACAATGCACATTAGACTTTAAATAGAACGATTAAGTACTTTTCTGTGTTCACCTGTGTTATGTGTCCCTATGGGAAAGAATGGCATTTTGGTCAGATTTTTTTAAATATATGGCACGGGAGTCGTACCTACATTAACACATTTGTAGCGGGAAGGCTTTACACGCGGGCGAAGTTGCGAGCGACACCTAGTTATATAAATTTTATATGTATTCTAATCCATGCATCATCGTTATCCCGAGCAGTCACATGACATCCACTGCTGACCATACATATCTCCAGGTAGTTACAGAAGGTCTCCCACAAAACTGAATACTTACGTACCGACGCACTGCTTACGCGTTATACCGCAAAGGCAGTTCCAGTAGTGATTTGAGGTAATGCCGTATGAACCCCAGAGCCTCTTAGACATCGATGGAGGGTAACCCCGGCCGGTAACGCCTCAGTATCTCGGGCTGGCAAGTGATCCTAAAGCAATTATGCTGGGTGACAGGGATCTTGAAAAGATTATTAATGTTCTTAGGCTGTTTTGTTATGAATAATTTGAAGGAGTGTTTGTAGGTTATGGGAAATTAAAAAATAAAGTGTTTCATGATTTTTATGAAAATTTACACATTCACCAAATATACCTACCTATCTAGTAGGGTATTCTAATATAAATAATAAATAATACCAGCCCTGTATTATTATACTGCCCACTGCTGAGTACGGGCCTCCTCTACTAAGGGGGTGTAGGCCTTAGTCCACCACGCTGGCCTAGTGCGGGTTGGTAGACTTCACATACCTTCGAAATTCTTATAAGGAACTTCTCAGGTATGCAGGTTTCCTCACGATGTTTTCCTTCACCGTTAAAGCGAACGATGATTGATAAACAATACACGTGTGTGCCTTGGGTTTCGAACCTACGGACATTGTCTCGGCAGACCATTCCATTAGTAGGGTATTGGTGCTTTTAAAAAGGAAACAGTAGATAATTTGTTCAGTAACATGAAAGATAGAACTAATTAAGATAGCTCCAATTCCCTTTCTACAATCGCTTCATCAATTGGCATTCTGACGTCAAACGTTTGAAGCATGCTTAACTAAATAAAGTTCACTGAATGCCAACAAAACAATAGTCCGATAACTTATCGCGACTTTGAATTGTGTAATGCTAGTTGTTTCGTATTCAATACGAATTCTGAAGTCTTAATAACCTCTCGCGTGCTATTCTTTTCTTTAGGTAAGTATATCTGCTGCGCGTCCATGACTCTTCTGGCATCCCAAATGTGTACGCGCAGTGGAAGTTATACTTCAGATAGCAACCTGACTGATCGTTTGCTGGCGTTTGCTCCTCATAATATTTTAATTCTTATTATGTACGGCGCATTATACAGGCGTGCTCTGTGCGCGTTGAAAACACGCAAATTTTCATGTAAAAATAAAATATCCGATTGCAACGCTTTAACTAGGATTGTGTTTTAGTTGCATTTAAAAGTTCCGTCAGCTCCTTTGAAATGTGTCATGAATATCTTGCTTCTTACGAATATTATAAATGCGAAAATCTGTGAAAATGTTTTGTTCTATTTGTTCGAAGTAAACGCAGAAACTGCTTAACGGTTGAAATTTGGCACACGAGTAGATCATGTCCTGGCTTAACACGTAAGCCAATTTTTATCCCGGTAATCCGATGAGACGTAATGGATATTTTTTTATCCAATTTTCAAAATAGATGAAGCTGGTGTTTTTAGGACTTTTGTGACGGCAAACGCTTTTCAGGCGGGCTAAGCCGCTAACAACACCTAGAAGTCTTTAAACTAATGTTCCATACTTTGATATACTGGAACTAAGGAACACGAACTTGCATGTTTTTACTGGCTACTCTACTTTCAAGGTAGAGTCAAGCATTTTTTGTTGTCCCCTCTACACATGATCTCGAAGACATAGATAGAAGGATGAGAAAAGTAGTAAACTGCCTAATAAAGTGAAATAGCTTTGTTTTAAATTAACCCAAGTAAGATTTTACTTATGATTTTCTTTTCTATGGGCTAAAAGCCTAAATATCAGAGGAATTTTCGATACTATGTTGGAAGAATAGGAATTAAGAAGGGAAAGAAGATCTGTTGTATCTCCGGTATTGTTTTCGTATTAATATTTACTTTCAAATTTTAGAATGAGAAGTAATTGTTATAAATAATATTAAATCAAAGTTATTTATTCCCTCCATAACACATGACGAAACATTATGTATTAAAATACCTAACACAATGACATCAGCGTCGCATAAATGATGATTTATTATCCTACTAATATTATAAAGGCGAAAGTTTGTAAGAATGTACGGATGTTTGGATGTATGGATGTTTGTTACTCTTTCACGCAAAAACTACGGAACGGATTTCGATGAAATTTAGCACATGGGCAGATCATGTCCTGGATTAACACATAGGCTACTCTTTATCCCGGGAAAATATAAAGCGGGACTTTTATCTTGGAAAAACTCATTCACGCGGGCGGAGCCGCGGGCAAAAGCTAGTACTGTAATAATTCATTATTAAATTAAGTGCTGACTGCTGATATTGATTTAAAGGTTACCTTAGCTATTCGTAACATACAACCTATAATTTTAACTTACCACTTGTTAGCATATTCCCAACGTCAAATTACTTATATTATGAGTTAGAGAAACACGCACTGATTCATCATCATCATCAGCCACATGACGTCCACTGCTGAACATAGGCTCCCCTAAATATTTCCAGATGGACCTGTCAGAAGCGGCCTGCATCCAGCGCGTTCCTGCGACCTTTATCAAGTCATCTGTCCAGCTTGCAGTTGGACGGCCGACGCTACGCCTGCCAGGATGTGGTCTCCACTCGAGACCTTTTTTAACCCCCGACAAAAAAGGGGGGAGTTATAAGTTTAGGGTGTTTCCCCATCTGCCCACTGGTTAGGATAATTTAATTAAGTATGTCAATAATTAATCGTCTCTCTTGGTATGGACATGTGAGGAGAAGGGATGAAAGGCATGTAACCCAACGAAGGATGAATTTGAGTGTTGATGGATGGCGAGGACGACGACGACCAAGGAAGACGTGGATGGATTGCCTAAGAGATGATATGAAATAAAAGGGCGTGAATTACCTGATGACGAAAGATAGAGGAGAATGGAAGAGAAAAACATGTTGCGCCGACCCCAAGTGATTTGGGACCGGGGCAGGAAGATGATGATGAAAATGGGTACTATCCACATTCCCTGTTTAATACGTACTACTGTCGCTCTATCGTAACACTATAAAAAAAGGTTTGGAAACAAGACCCAAACATTACAAAATAGCTTTTCTATACTAATATTATAAAGCTGAAGTGTTTGTTTGTTTGAACGCGCTAATCTCGGGAACTACAAAACCGATTTTGAAAATTCTTTCACTAATAGGAAGCTACTTTATTCCTGAGTACTATAGGCTACTTTTTATCCCGGAAAAACTTTTTCACGCGGGCGGAGCCGCGAGCACTACTAGTAATTTATATAGGTACTGGGTGTTGCTCTCACTACAACAGTCCCTAAAATACAATACGACGCCAGCGACATCTACTAACCGAATCACACACACACATACCTGTTATCCCGAAGGGGTAGGCAGAGGCGCAACTAGTGCACCCAGTGTTCGCCGTTATTCCGTCCCATGATGTGATAGGGGGCGAACCTATCGCCATATCGGGCTACTTAACGAATCAGATTAAAAATATCGAAGGTTTTAAGCGCTACCGAGTTTAGATATTTCATATAAAGGAGATGGCCGCTTTTTGTATGGGTGGCGGGCCTCAAGATCTAACCAGTCTCAAACTTTAGGGATATTAAAGGGGCGAAATATAAACCTTGGATCAACAAAAAAAAATTGCCGCATCTATTTATAACTAACTTTTTGAAAAAAGTTCATATTGAATATAGTTTTTAAGCAAAATAAAATACATAAATCTTAAAATCAGAGGTCTTAAAAATTAAACGATTTATTGCAAGAAGCTAGTTTTAAGGAGTTCTATCCAAATATATATAAACTGTCTTGGTAAGAACTTTAGGCCCATTTTTGGACATGTCCTTGAAGTAAGTATTTAGGTTATACAAATGTTTTGATTTGCTGATTTCAGAACAAAAGTAGATACTATGCTAAGAAACCCTCTTTATATTTAGATAGGTAATGATATTTTTGCAGAACACAAGGCTTAAAGAATATAACCCAGATAAAAAATGGTTGATTTTAACTTTTTAGTCATTGAGACTAATAGAATTGTAATGATTCTCTGTAGTACAATATTTATTGATTACTACTGAGTATCGAAAACTATTTGATCGGTATTTTAATCAGCATTTCGTAGGTTTAATAAACCCATAACACAATGAATGCAAGAATTTCAGCCGATCGCAGTACGTTGAATCGAAAGGTGGAAATGTTGTCTTCCCTTTTTAACTTAATTAGTCAGGTGCGTAATTTAATTACTGTCTCGTGGCATATTTTAAAAGATTTAAAAAAATAATAACATATTTAAAGTTCAATACGTGATACGAAGCCCAGAATAACTAGACAATTTTTCAATTAACAAAAAATATCATTGAAAGTAGAACAAAATGCGGTCTAATTGCGCTATAAAGGTCTTCTATTAGCGCAAAAACTGGCATTACCATATGCGAGTTACACCGGGCGCGTCTCATTAACCACACGAATGCCGCGCCCGACGCAACCACATTACTTACGCGTAACCCGCGAACAGTGCCAGCAAAAACAACGCATCAGCTCTAAAAATACAACGCACATCACTGCGCAAGTGTGAAAACCGATCCACGCTTAGGCCGCCTCTCGCGCTCGCTCAGAGCGCTGCTGAGCGAGCGTTTCGAATCGCACACAAACGCGTTCCGACTGCGCTTGTGTGTAAAGGGGCTAATTCGTGTTTTGGGATAACTTGAACCGCGATAAAACGCTCGTACGCGAAGGTTATCAACCGCGTGCGTTGAGGGTTAACTTTTATTCGTTTTGATTATTCGATTCGTAACCGAACGGGTCAAGTATTGTTCACGTATAGAGACGTCGTGAGATGACGTGGGAACACGCTGTGATTGTTGTTTATGAATTAATCTTTTTATGAATGGATGCGCTGGAATGAAAGCCGTCAAAGTGGAGATATGTTTATTTTATTCTAATGGTAATAATAGTAATACTAACTTGAATATAATATAATAGAGTATATATAATAATAGACCTATTGTGGGAAGACGTGATGCTAAATTGAAACAAAAAGTTTTGTGACAGATATCTAAATACTTGTAGAGTATGGCAAAAAGCACACCTAAAGTATACCAAGTTTTACCGTAAGTTAATAGATATCATGTATAAGAATAAACTAAGTAAACAAAATTAGGACCGTGCACAAAGCACTAACTTAAACCATCTAGAAAAAATATTTCACACTAGCTTTTGCCCGCGGCTTCGCCCGCGTTAAAAAGTTTTTCCGGGATAAAAGTCCTGCTTTATGTTTTCCCGGGATAAAAAGTACCCTATGTGTTAATCCAGGACATGATGTACCCGTGTGCCAAATTTCATCGAAATCCGTTCAGTAGTTTTTGCGTGAAAGTGGAACAAACATCCATACATCCAAACATCCATACATTCTTACAAACTTTCGCCTTTATAATATTAGTAGGACTAAGAATAACGAAAAAACTAAGCACAGATTACTTAAATTTGCTTTTGCAATCACTCATGTTGTCCTATTATAATAGCTTTAAATTATAAATTAAGGGACCTGTATATCTGATTTGGGCTTTCAACAAAAAACTTTTTGTTCAGGACATCTGCAGTGCCCAATATCGGATTCTATATCCCATAGTAACACAACCATGTCAATTTCTTTCCACTTTTCTTGTATTTTTTACTTTTATATTTTGCTATTGACTGTGTTCGTAACTGCTAACCTATAAACTACAAATACAATATTCGTTATAATCTATACTTATATTACAAAGCTGAAGAGTTAGTTTGTTTGGTTGGTTGAACGCGCTAATCTCAAAAACGACTGAACCGATTTTTTTTAATTCTGTCCATAATAGGTAGCTAGATTACTCTTGTGTGCTTTAGGCTACTTTTTATCCCGGAAAAACTTATAAACGCGGGCGGAGCCGTGAGAAACACCTACTTTCAGTTATTGGTAAACTGACACATTGCAGTGCGGCTTTCGTAAGAGGATTCTCCTTATAACGCATAGTTATTACAGTAGTCAGTACTGTTTACATAAATATTACACTTTTGCTGTTTAGTGGCAGAAGTATAATAAACCCCAAAAGGACTCTATCTACCTAACTAGCTCTACTAGAGACCTAATACGTATTTATCAACAATAGGCCAGGAATATTACTCTTAGTGACCAAAGATTTTAATAGTGTTATTTGAGATTGACATAATATTGTTGAATCAAAAATATTACACGTTTTCTTTACATTATTAACTGCTTGTTATTTACTCTGCCACTTAAGAGTTCGGCGCAAGATATTAGTCTTGTTGCTCGTTATGACCGAAAAAATACCTTGAAATGCTCTCGACAATCCGATTACAGCTAATTACGATCTATTGAACCAAATGTACAAATCTGAGAATTGATCCCAATTGATAATATGCACACACTCATGTCTTTTATCCCCGAAGGAGTAGGCACCTGATTTTTGCCGTGCGTATTCCGTCCCATGATGTGATAGCGGGCGAGCGTATCACTATATCGGGCACAAATTCCAGACTCCGGGCTGATACTAAATATAAAAACCCAATATCACTTTGCCCGACCCGGGAATCGAAACCAAATCCTCAGCAGTGTAGTCGTACCTTAACACGACGCCACCGAGGCAGTCAAATAATAATAATGACGGTTTATAAGCAAAATTTTAAGTACTTATAGCCTGTACAGGAAAGTAAACAACCTGCTTAGGGGCTCGACATCTGCCTTTTCTATCAAAAGTTAACGTTATCAGACACCAGAAACATTACCAGAAATTTGTTCCAACATCTACCACAATGAAGCGAAGGTTTTTTATTTTCTTGGTCAGGCTGTAGTAACATGCTCACTTCCATCAAAGACTTATCGATGACATTATCTTTAATTGATTTTTATCGCTGCACTACTTTGTATTATATAGCTAACTTTGTATTGACTATAGTTTAAACGTGTATTGTCTTACTTTCAAGGAAAGCAACTACTATTAAATACAAATAAACCTTTACGAAAAATAACATTTTACCTTCCATAAAGAACTTAACGATTTTTTTTATATTATTCTTGATTATTCTCGCAGATTTTAGGTTACGAAGGATGATTAATTATGGATGACATATAAAATTTTGAATATTACCAGACGATTTGTTACGTACTTCGATAACCCTTGGTACAGTAAACAGCACTGTAGGGATATAGTTGGTGATATCTCGTAAACAAGAGTTGGGCTCGGTAGGTAACACTGCTTTTTTCTGCCACCAAGCAGCATTGTATTCCACTATTGCGTTGCTATTTAAAGGATTTTGTAGCCAGTGTAACTACAGGACAGTATGGCTTATGAGACTCAACAAGAAGAAACGTTCTGTAATGTCACGTAGAGTTAATTCTAGCTGATGTTGACATTGTTTATTCGCAGTCGTGACGATGGTCGGAGGCGAGAGGTTTGCTCGTCTCGTCATTGAAGGGTTATACACAAAAAAATTAGAGATTGAGTTTACCCTAAGCATGATCGGATTATTCCCGTTGGTAAAATAACATTATTCTGATCGCCGGGATCCGAACGTCTCTTATGTGTGAATATTTTATTTGGTACTATAATATGCTTAAATTCGGGTTCGGTATACTGTACTACTTGTTTAACTTCGGCGTAATTATGATAAAAAGGACATGTCTCTTTTAACACTTTTATGTTGTTAATTCCCAAACTCCAACTGACCACGGAACTTCCCACATTAGTTCCCAATATCATCATCATCATCATCATCATCATCAGCCTATATTTTAGTCCACTGCTGGACATAGGCCTCCTTCAATACGGGCCATTTTACCCAGTCTACTTCCTAATATAGAGTCTATTAATTAAAACCAAATTTTCGAAACTGTAAATATAAGAAGAATTTCCATAAACATAATTACCAGTTACTCTGCATACCCACAAGGTGTCGCGGCACGTTACTAACATTCCGCGTCCATTTTCGGTATAAGCCAGTTTTAGTCCCTAAAAGTATATAGAGAGAGCGATTGTCTAATTTCTCCGAAGCGAGTCGTGTGCGGACCTCGTTAACGACCCGCCGGAATCCTGCTCTGGTCCACAAACAACCGGTCGGACCACGGACGCCGTGACAAAACCACGTAAGTCGTAAATTAGTGATTTTAAAATCCACTGTCTATATTATATATGGTTAGTTTTTTGAGCATTTTTACGATACTTACACTTTATGTATTAATGGGGTTTTTATTAACTTATAGGAATAAATATACAGATAATAATTATTGAGAAGGCGCTTTAGAAATCCGCACATCCCAATTCACAGTCTATTATAAAACTAGTGTCTAAATTATTTAGAAAGATTCAGAATCCTTAATATGAATCAAGATCTATGAGAATCCTTTTAACCCAAAAAGTTCTGATATTTTTATATTTTTTTAAATAAATAAACACTTAAGCTTAGCGAATTTAAAACAAAGTTGTTTCCTAATAATCTCCATGTTAAATAGACGAAAAGGAAGCAATGCATTAAAAAATATCATAAATAAATAAACGACATGATATTCAATAATAGCATGGCGTGTCTTTAAAGTCCGTGCCTTTTCCTAGGCTTTTTATAAAACAGAGGGTTAATAACTGATCATTAATTAAAAAGTATTAATTTGTAACTTATGTCACTCTGTCTAAATGGTGCGGGAGCCGACGCAAGTATGTGTAGTGTCGCACTTAGCCGCAGATCGATGTGTGGAGGACAATTTACAAATACTTGTCAATTTATAGCAGCTAGAACGCAACGGAACCAGTCGTGGTGAAACTCGGCTTTTGTGGTTACAAAACGGTCTTGTCTTGATAGGTTAATGTATTTATTTTAGAAGTATAGGTGTACCAATGTTTTAGGAAATAGCTTTATAGACACAGTAATGTAGTCATTCCTAGAACATTTTTTTGTCGAACGGCTGCAGTATATTCAAGGTTCGTTGCTAATATAATACTGGAAACCCTCAGCTTATTAACTGCAACGTCTCTGGAGAGGGAATGGGGCAGGAACCGGAAAGAAAGACTAGAATAAGGAGAAAGGTGGAATGGAGGAAATGAAGAGGAATGTTACAAGCTCATTTAGGGCTCAATGCGTAAATTTCTACCAAGAGAAAGCAAATGTGTATTATACAGGTACTCATGCATGGGCGTGTATTCGATTTGAATACAGAGCGCACAAATGCCACGGGCGGGATATGGATATATGGAGATATATGATTGTATGGACGAGTCAATTCTACCAGGGTGGTATAGCTTACTGACAGAAATCGGAGTTAAAGAACTTTCCTGTTTTGTTTTATGTTCGGTAAACAATTTTTTTAATTTCATTCAAGCGGCTGCTTATTCGGAAACTGCTATTATGTAACCAATATGTAGAAACACAATGCTTTAAACCTTAACCTAAATTTAGAAGTTCTGAACCATTCTGTCAACCATTAGTCAAATGCAAAGATTAACATTGGATGCTGTTGCGTTTTCCAATTAAAAAATTATTTTATGCTAAGCATGATTGACTGAATTGATGACTGCTAGTTTTTTTAGGGTAATCTTGGCGCTTACTGTCATGTGAGAGGCTTTATCGCTCGCAATTAATAAAAAAAACTCTCCTAATTATGGTCCGTGATAATGAACAATAACTACGAGTAACACATCTTTTTTTAATCCTTGCAAAATAATGTGCGGCATTTCTATGCCGCATCTTCTCGATATCGATTCAACCTAATTTTAAAATAAGCTGTCACCTTATGTCAGATCTCTTGCACTAACCGCCGATTCCAATCTTAATCTTCGATCCGATCCGACAATAAGCCATTCAAAATGAGTAATTTATAACAACGTCAAAAAACCTATGTTCCGATTCGTCCATTTTATAAAAAGAGCGATAACTTCATTCTAAGTCACAAAAATAATACTAACCGTTACTGTTTTTTTACTATAAAAGCAAATAGTGTTGCTCCTCACGCATTAAACAACTCGTTTGCACGCGAATGTTGAAGACCTCCATTCAGCATAGTTGCAACCATGACATTCCAACTAACAGATTATCTACTCCTGTCAGTACGCACGTCACATATTATTCAAATCGTTTGGATAGACTCGTAGTTGGCCACGCGCCACCACATGGCAAGCATATGGCGTGTAACGTGGTCGATTTCACCATTTACGGCTTTATAATGGCCAATTGTTGTCACAATGGCAAATTGTTTGTCGGATTCGCAACTGAGGTCGAACGCCTTGCATTGTTTTCGTTCTATGTCTTTTTCTTAGATTTGTTTTTAGTTTTGCAATGTTTCTTACGTGGCGTAGTTTTGTTTGTTATTATTATTAATTATTATAATATAATAATTATTAATATTTTGTTTAGACTTCAATATGACAGACATTTTTCGTCTTCTGGTGTCAACTGGTGTAAGCTCTGAAAAAGCCACGCAAAAATTTCTGATGGGCTCCATGATATCATAGAGACTAGAGTTAAGTATCAAAATTATAAAAATTGCAGCCTCAACGCGTGGTGTTTCTCTAATATCAAGAATTATATTAATCTAAAATGATACTAAAAAAGGGTCTTGACAGACAGACAGACGTGGACATCAATGACCCTTCGAGTTCCTTTTTCCTTTTGAGATCCGGAACCCTAAAAATACTGAAAAAGAAGTAAACCGATATAAATAATAGGTTTTCACCGTATTTGTAACATACTCTGAATAAATATTAATACTAAATAGAGTCACACTGTTTCCCAAAAAATAGAAACAATATCAAATGAAATTATTAACAAATAACAATACAATTATTTCGGAATTCTGATAAAGAGTATAATAACATAGGGTAATTTATGATGTTTATGATAACATTCAAGTAAAATAATATGTTTTTAAACTAAAACAATATTGTTATAGGTACACGATATTGTTGAGGACTATTATGACGGCACAGGAAGTCGCATGTCATGTCATTTGGGTAATCACTGGCGCAGCACAGTTATCTGCGCGTACGCATTTATATTTGAAAAACGTGGTGTCATGTGTAGCCAGTTTGCTTATAATGACAATTTGGTGGACTGTATTGCATTTTATATTGTTCAGGGTTAATACCAAAAATCTAATGATATGAAACGTTTATTTGATGTTTCCGAAGTATATTCAAGACTATGCCTATATTTTTTGCATTACTGAAATAAATTCAGAACCATACCAATTCTATAATGGCGCATTCAAGCATAAAATACTTAACACCTCTACATAGTAGAGTTTTTTAATGTAAATAAATGGCAACAGTGACAGAAGCAATACCGTCACGGTGAACGATCGCGAACAATTTAACAATTTCGGGACATAACGATCCGTCGATGAATTAGAGAAAGTCACATAATGACGGCCGTTTATAATTTGCCACACGATTTCTCGTGCGCGGAGAAACTTACATGACTGCAGCGTTTCTACCGTTTTTGTATACTTTCTAGGTAGAATATATATTAAAGGGCATCGCTGTAGTCGAAGTCTGTTGCCAGATAGCTCATCTTTTGAAGTCTAGATATGCATCATCAGAGGCGAAACTACACCCGTGTGGGCCGTTGTAAATTTACGGAATTGGGCCCCTCGGTAGCATCAGTGGAAAATCCGGCGACCTTTTTTAGGTTTCTCCTAAATACTTCTTTTCCTCTCGGGTCGGGGTCTGGGGGCCCTTAAAGCCGGGAGTCCGTGGCATTTTGCAGTATTGTCACCCTTTAGTTACGTCACTGTTTGTAATTCTGACAAGGAACCGTGAATTATTTATTTACAAGGATGAACTTAAAATTATATAATGGACAGAGATGACGTTATAGTATTAATTATTACAACTATGACATAATAGACAATAATCCTACTAATATGATAAAGGCGAAAGTTTGTAAGAATGTATGGATGTTTGGATGTAAGGATGTTTGTTCCTCTTTCACGCAAAAACTACTGAACGGATTTCGATGAAATTTGGCACACGGGTAGATTATGTCCTGGATTAACACATAGGCTACTTTTTATCCCGGGAAAATATAAACCGGGACTTTTATCCCGGAAAAACTTTTTAATGCGGGCGGAGCCGCGGGCAAAAGCTAGTACGCCATAAATGAGCCGTCTCAACCGCGGAGTACTACTTTCTAATAGAACACGGATGTGAAGTTACCTACAGCTTGCCGTTGTATTTCGTCTAAGAGATATCCGCAGGCACATACACCTCCTTATCCTCCTTAATCCCTAGTTCTTTTATGGGTGGTGCGCACCGATTGTTTATTTAGAATTGCGTATGCGCGGATTAGATCATTTATTCAGGTAACACACTTGCTCGTTTCTCAGGATGGGGTTTTAATAAAACCATATAGTTTTGTCATAATTCGAATTAAGGAGTTCGTAGATCGGTATGAATCATGCTAAAAGCACCCTCTTAAACATTGTTATAGAATAAGTCTTGTTTATTAAAAGATTCACTTTAGGTACAGTTCAATAGGTTTTCTGTTTTTAATGGTTTTTGATGGCGGTTTAATTTGTAAAGTGAATTTATCGTATAGCAATACTGTGTGTCATATTATTTACCGCTATAATACGTCTTATCTCGATAATGTTATAAATACAACCACATTCTACAGGCCTAGTTAAACCGTGGTTATGATCATTACAATATAAAAATTTATAAATTTTCCACCGCTCGGTTTCGCGGTGGCCGCGCGCCGTCGTAACTGACGTTTCAATGGACTACAATGATGGATGACGACCCCTGTGTCTTTCCACTATACTACTCCATTGTTTTGCTGGCCGTCGAAAATTGTTCTGGCGTAATATATGAGCTGTGAGATATTAATAGTAGATGAAATTAATAAATAGTCGACGCGTGAATGAGGTTATTCAGTTGTTTATTATGGAATTAAAACTGATTACTACCAAACATCTTCAAAATATGATCGAATAAAATAAATTTTGCAGAATTTTGAGAAACGAATATATGAACTATAAACGAAGTTGTCTGAAGTATTAATAAACTAGGAAGTATCAATATTGAATAGATATCTAGTTATTTAAGTGAGAGAAAGCTATAACTCACACTTATGATAAAAACAGAACCAAATATCTTATACATGAGATATTAAGCTATAACTCACACTTATGATAAAAACAGAACCAAATATCTTATACATTTTCCACATTCGCGTTAAGTTACACCGACTGATGTATTATTTTCATAATTACCTTGAATGTAAATTATACGATATACGTGCGATTTAGAATCAAGGTAAACAAATAAATTAAACCTGCATTCAGTAGATTGTAACAAAAACTCGAAAAACATAAAATAATATTAAGTTTTTTATAAATTTTTTAGAAAATATGAATAATATCGCTAATATCGCGGTCTCCTAAAACTTGCGCCGCGGCATGACGTCACCGTAATAACTAAAGGCACAATGTACGGGATGTCGCGTGTTGCCGGCACTGATTGCATTGCAGTGTCTACAGTAAAGTGCGCAAAAACTTGCACAGGTGTTATTTATCGTTTGCTATGTTAGTCTATCGAGTTCATTGTAAAAGTAGATGGCCGCATCAGCCGAATGTGTCTTACTTAAAACGTGTAATCTTTGCTGTACTTATACTTCTTTTGTAGAATGGTTAAAACCTTATTGTCTTTTAAAATCGATAAATGGTACGACCAAAAATCTATTTAATGATGGCCCTGATCAAGAGAATACAAGCGTTTACAAGGTTCAAACAATACCAGCCCTGTATTATGTACTGCCCACTGCTGAGCACGGACCTCCTGTACTACTGAGAGGGTTTAAGCCTTAGTCCACCACGCTGGCCTAGCGCAGGTTGACAGACTTCACATACCTTCAAAATTCTTATAGAAAACTTCTCAGGTATGCAGGTTTCCTCACAATGTTTTCCTTCACCGTTAAAGCGTGCGATAATTCACAAAGAATACACACATAACTTTTTAGACAAGTCAGAGGTGCGTGCCCTTAGGTTTTGATACTGCGGATATTCCTCGCGACAGTATGTTCCACTCCCAACTAGGAGTGAGGTTGAGTTTGAGCTTTTAGAACGATAGGAGAGTTGTAAATTCACGAAATTTTGTCACTTATCACGATTAAAACAAAGCTACTTTCCTCAGAAAATGAATAATATTATGATAATGAAATTGAAGAAGGAAAAATACATAATATAATGAAATTGGAGGTTATCTTGAATGTTTTTAGAGAAAAACAATTTAGAGACGCGAGGAATAAGCAACACGAAAAAAATTTTTTTTTTAATTTTGGCTGCTTGTCAATTTGCATGTTTGTCGGTTAAGCCGAGCTGTGGTGCCGGATCGCACGTGTCTTTTGTTACGGACAGGAGTGTCAGGGGGACAAGCGTGGATCCAGAGAGGGGTCATTCGGGTCATGACCGCCCCCACACCCTGGATCTAGGTGACTACTAATAATTTTTTTATTACTCTCAATCATATATTTAACAAAATTAGTATTTTATTGTTCTATGTAAACAAAAATATAATTGTAAACGATTTGGAGTCTGCTCTGATAGACCATATGACCAGGAGCCTATGACTCCCCCGGCTTGAAAGCTGCATCCGCCAATGCAGGGGGACATAACAGGTTGAAGCATAGCTAGATTTTAATGTGTTGGTTCTATACGTAATACAGATAACTGTTAAATATTTTGGTGAAACAACTGTAACAAAGAACATTACGGTATCCATACCTATACCCTTATACACAGCAATGCAATATGGTTTGGGGGATGCATTGATATAAATATTTGTTTTCAACACTTACAAATATTTTAATATTTGCGGTTCGAAACATGAGCCTATGAATAAAATGTGTCTGCTTGATTTATACTGACTGAAATATGGTCTGCTAAAAAAATATATAATCCATGAGTCGAATTATAACTTCTTATACAAAGTAAGTTTACTAATATTTGGGTAGTTCGTTACTGAATACATACATCATCTCTACAAATTATATTAAGTACTCAGTATTTTCAAAACTATTTTATTGGGTCGACTTAGATGTAGTGGTAATCGTCTAAAGGAGAACCAATAGATACAAGTCCAAGTTATTTAAAAAATAATTTAGACTTCTCAATGTTTTTTTTTATTCTTATTAAAGTTACATGACGAATGTCGGACACCCAAAGACAGGCATTGCAACTATTCATGAACACTAACAAAACACCTCCCAACTATCAAAATATATTTCTACTTTTCTATATTATCAAAGAACATCCAAACCCCTACACAGAGGACAGGAAGATGTCAAAATTGAACACTCATTAATTCTATCGTATGAAAAACTCCATGAATCACGAGCCACTCCACTGAACCCATAAGAGTGCGCCGAGTGTACCGCAGATACGAGGGTGGATTTATGAAGCCGCGAGGTTTTCAATTTCCGCTCCGTACGCCCCCCGGCTCGTGCCCCCCTGAGCCCCCGACGCCCCCTCGGGTAATTTTATTAAAAACACGACGGCTCGGCATCGGACCTTGAATATTTATCTCTTCATGCATTCCAAACTAGGAAGGGTTGTTTTTGTACCGTGAAGAGGATACTCAGTTATTAAAGTCTTCTTAAAATAGAGCGGCTTGATGATTCAACAGTAATGCTTTTGATAACCGGAGAAATTGGGACTCAAAGCTTATTTATATTTTGGGTGACCTCAATATTAATAAAAAAATTAAGGCTTGTATCAATTACTTTTGCATAATAGTTTCAAATATATTCTACCTTTGTTTATTTCGATCCATGGAGGGATTTAGTGAGGGAATCTAATAACGTTATGCTCTAAAAATAAAAAAGGCTAGAAATATTGCCGCAATTCGTCAAAGGAAATCGTAGGGAATTGCATAAAAACTTCTACTGTACAAGTGCAAGTACTGGCTAACTTAACATGACGATTGACGAGTGGGAAACTGACATAACAGACATCTATAGGAATATTTAAATATATTTTCACACAAATGTGGCTTTGGAAGTATTGAACCTGCGAACTATTCTAGGAATTCCACAGGACTGTGAATAACATCCGGTAAGATTATACATCATAAAGATACCGAACTCCATTAAAAACAAACAACTAAATATTTTTCCTTTGAATTCTTATCCTGATAGCTCATATGAGTTTTTTTGTTGATATTTTCCTTATTGCTACTGCGAGATTTTATTTTTGCCCATTTATTCGTTTTGCTTTTAATGTAGCAACACGCGGTTCTATTTTTCGCCTTCACTTTTGCTGTTAGCTCTTCATAACGTTTTATCAAGGTGACAGTATGCTGTATGCCGTTAAGTTCCAATAAAATTTCAAGCAATGAAGATGTTTCTAGATTCGTAAATTAAATGAAAGATGGCCATTTTACTATTATCTTCTCCAGACGTTGCTAATAGAAATCATTATTGAAAAGAGAGAAAACGACTACCAGACTGTTTTCCTGGAGACGTAAACATGAAAATTTAATACTTTTAGAGCCGATTTTATTAATTTTGTTAACTGGCGAGGTAAGTGTCTCTCGTGACTCGTCAGTCTACACTCTATCTAGACCCCACTCCTTTTAACAAGTATAAGAACAATTTGCAGTGTCTATATGAAAAAAAACTGTGTTTATGTAAACTATAGAAAGCTTTCAATATTGCTAAAGACTGCATCACTGGATGCCATTGGACTAAAATAAGTTTAATGGGTTTTCTTTATGACATATCAGAAATATTATTGTGATTCCAAATATGTGATCACTGGCTAGGAGGAGCATGATTCTTGGTCTGGTACTGACAAAATATTCAAATCTTTAAGGTCTTGCCTTCTACTTGGATTGCTACAGTTATATTACATTTAGTATCAATCATATTCCTAAAATCACGAGATTGAAGTAAAATCATTTGTAAATTTATTCTAATAATTTTGCGAATATTATAACTCATTTTATTAAACAAAAAACACTCCGAAACCCGCTCATTGTTACAGACATTCACCACAATTACCATCATTCTTTTGCGGGAATCCTCGACAGCTAAATGCGAGTCCAGACGTTCACAAATTTGCACACGATCGCAAAAAGCGGGCTCCGGTGTTCCCAGAATGCCTATTGTCGGTGCATCATTACAACGCGCAATTTTGTCAGATCTCACATCCCCTTTATGTAAGCCAGGGTTATTACCAACAATCTCATAACATTCTATTATGGACTTTAACACTATTGAAACAGAAACTATTTTGGCGCGCACAAAGAAAGGTTGCAGGGATCAATGGGATACCCCAGTTATTTCGCTCCGGGTGTCTCGCTTCGAATTTCAAAAATGACAACGCTGTAGTGCTTTATCAGCGATTGTACTATAGACGCGATAGTAGAGCAAGCGATTTACGCTGAAATGTCTATCGGTGAGCAAAGGTGTTCGCAAGCGACGCGGGAACCCGGACTCATTGTTATGCGGACGGTCCTTTGCCTCCGAAATTGAAATCCAAGTATTAGGTATTTACAATGAGACGCCACGGCATTGTTGTTTTTTTCCTCGGCCCAGAGCATATATTTTTTGTGGAACCTGTTTGGTGAAGGCTCTTATTTATGGTCTTAAGGCGGTCCCATTATGTTATGATTAGTTGGTTCTGGTAGATAATTATAGATTATGAGATTGTTTTTTTAGGTTTTTGTTTTGTTTGAGTGATGTTTTGTTCTTGCCTATTATGCAAATACAATCGTAGTACGTCATAAAGGATTGAAAACTGTAAATGATTTTTTTTTCTTACAAAACTACTTAATTCTACTAATTATAATAGTGTTTTCACAGCTATTGTTCAATTAAGATTTCTTTTTTTGTAATTCAAAATAACTCGGCGGGTGCACATTTAAACTTATCCAATACACGCCCAAAGTTTTCTCGTATCGCCGTAATAGTTTTTTTGCTATAGATATTCAATCAAATATTAATAGAATCCTGATTATATTGTCATGACAAAACCTCGTAGTAATGGCACACCATTATCGTATTACAGAATAAACTATCGTGTCGTCAGGAAGAAACTTTCATACCGAGCTATTCTTTGAATCACCACTCTTGGCTGTTACGCATGGCCCCGATCGATAATCAAGAAGCATCTACAACCTTGTACTGAGTTAACAAAGGTGCCTTTAAGATATTTATTTGAGATATTGGCCCCGAATACCCTAGGTACAACACTATCACCAATAGGGTAGTTTTCTATGTTTGATTTTGTACATTATATGTAACCGAATATTACGAAAAAGAAATTCTTCTGTAACATCAGCATCAAAATTTGATGAAAAATAAAGCGCTCATTCATATGTGAAATAGGTATTGTTGTGAGCAAAAGCGGGAGCGAGGTGAGGATATCGTGCAATCTCTTTCCCACGCACGCAGCGTTATGGCCGGTGACATTCGGTGACGTCACAGTCTGATACACCAAATTTCAAAACTTTATAACTTAGGTACTTGTTATTGCGCCGATATTGAAAATTCTCTTTCCGTTACATTTTAGATGGCATACATTTTTAATAGATGTATTTTTAAAAAGTATTCAATTACCGAACAGAGAATTATAGTGGTTCCTAGCTTCTGCACGCAGCTCTATCCGCATTCCGCGTGAAAAGTTTTACTGTGATAGAAGTAGGTATTCTTATATGTTTTCCCGAAATGAAGGAGTCTCAAACTACCTCCATACCAAACAAATCGATTCAATGGCTCAGCCATGAAAGCTTAACAGACAGACTTACTTATATTTGTAAGTATGGATTTATTATAACCTTTATTTAACAATCTTAAAAAAACGTTACATTATGTTGTGTTAATTACTAAGCTTTATAATAAGGGAGTAATATAAATAAATATTATTTTAACTTTAAATTGACACCCGTAAAAGCATATTATTTAAAGATTGTCTTGCTTTTCAGCATAGGCCTCCCCAAAAGCTTTCCACGTCATTCGGTCTTGTGCTTTCCTTTTCCAAGTGAATCCTGCTGTTTTTGTTAATTCGTCGTCCCATCTACGGTACTGTCTTCCTTTTCGTCTTTTATTATAACTTGGACACCACTCTGTCACTTCTTTGGCCCATTTGTCTTTTTTGTCTCTTATTAAGTGTCCTGCCCATTTCCATTTTAGCAGTATGGATAATAATGGATTAATATTACATACTATCTAGATTTTCCTCGTAGCCTCGTCCACATAGTCCTTTCCGGTCTTCGAAATAAAATTTCTTCTGTGTACTTCCCAGGATAAATGTTCTATTTCTGTACCAAATTTAATTGTAGTCCAGCGGTTTCAAAGTTTCTACAAACATCTAGCATGCCAAGCGCAGAGGAATCCCGTGCCCAGCAGTGGGTTACTATATACAGGAGTGCAATTTATTTATTCACTGTTTATTGCACACGAATATAATAATCAAAAACGAGTACCAAATAATTATTGCTGTTATTGTCATATACCTACCTATTATACAAGGAAAAATAAAGTATATCAAACAAATTCAGTTCTACGCGTGAAACAGGATTTTCCAAACATCAAAAATACCTACTTACCTTATGTAAACAGGAATTCCGCTTATTGTATGTACTTTTAGCAGTTGGCGGGAGTACAGAAGTAGCCCACAGACAGTATTTTGGCGCTCACTGGCCTGGTAACTATCCATGCAGACTATATGAGTAGTTAGGTATGTATATTACTGACGTTGATACGTTTGTTTCCACTTTCATTCAGACGCAATAAAAAAAGCTTAGTAAACTTTCTTATTGAGTCCGTCTGGGTGGGTACCAGCGCA
The DNA here is from genome assembly GCA_949316025.1 of Lapara coniferarum. Lineage (NCBI taxonomy): Eukaryota > Metazoa > Arthropoda > Insecta > Lepidoptera > Sphingidae > Lapara > Lapara coniferarum. The sequence continues at coordinate 37,831,729 of OX438919.1, read as the reverse complement.
ATGTGTATTTCTACCGCCAAGCAGCAGTGTGCATGCATTGTTGTGTTTCGGTTTGAAGGACATTGTAGCCAGTGTAACTACTGGACGTAATGAGACTTAACATCTTATGTCTCAGGATGACGAGCGCAGTGAAATGTCGCACAGTACTTTGTAACTCAAGGTACTGGATGATGTTGCTACTGTTTATGGGTGGTCGTATCGCTTACCATCAGGCGAACGGCATGCTCGTCTCGTCATTCAATGCCATAAAAGAAAGCGATTATTTCAATAGGCACTTTATTGTTTAAGTGTAGAATGAGATTACGTGATGCTGTCAGACTTACCGTCGAGCTCAATAAATAATCTCATTCGCTCTTCTTCGGTCGATCGCGTAAATAGCCCAATCAGAATAAAGTTTATTTTGACATGCTTACAAATGACTTATTATTATGAATGACAAAACAGTCATTAGTGTAATGATTAAAATGATTAGCAAGCTTAATAATAGATCATCAGGGTTCTTCATATTTTATTTCTGCTTTATCTTTATTTTGTATAATCAAGTTCATATTAATTTTAATTATCCATTTAGTCAGTTTACTCGAGATTCCGCAAAATATGACAGACTTCTCCTGGTATAAAAATTTACTGCATTTTTTCTCGCATGATAATTTACCTGTATTATATTAATTTGTTACATTATTAATTAGGTACTTGCCTATATATTTCACGCAAACCCGTCTAGCGGTGTGCAAGCAGACATTCGAAATTTATCAAATACTTAACTTTCTGTACATTAAAATAATATAATTTATTTATTTAATACCCTTGATTTTAAACACTGTCTAAAAAACGAATGAATGTAACTTAAAATTCTTGAACCCATTGACTATTTTAGGTGTGAATTTTCGAACACGCGCCACCCGTTGCCTATTTTTAAACAGCTATTTTAAGTTAATTACCTATAAAATGTTCAGCCGGTTACATTGGGCCTGTTGAACAGGTGTATTAATCGTGCGTGATTATTTCTTATTTATTATCATTTGTATCCTCTTCTGGTCCTGTTTTCTTGTAAGTTATGTAGATGAGTTCTGTAAGTCGTGATAATAACGCGACCGTGCAGAGAGAGTCGCAGAAGCTCGAATGGAAGCAATTGCAAATATCGTCAGTTTTCCAGTCTGAGGTTATTTAATTTCACACCACTCCCTTTCGGAAAACAATAGATAAACTTCCAAGTTAACCGCCATATTTATTCTATTACTCTCTCAGAGAACAAAGCTGCATCGCCACACAGGACTTAGTCTGGTCATAAAAATCAAAGGTAGCTGCAATTAATACAAAATACACCTTTCCAATAATTAATTTAAAAAATCCACATTTTCTTTACCGCTGCAGTATTTAAATCCGTGATATTTGTCAAAAATAATGTCTTGAAATGTTAATGGAATAATATATCGTAAGGACACAGCTGATAAGATCTGAAGGAGCGCCGGGTGTTGCGCGGGAAATGATGCCCCTGCTTAAAAAATGAGATAATCACAAACGGTTTCGGAAAGTGCCGGTCTGTTGGTTTTTAAAAAAAGAACTACCCTTTTCGTTGCCTTTTCGAATGTAGCCGTTATTTCGTATTTCAAAATTCGAACGATCTCTCGCCATATTGGAAGGCTAGATTTGCTTGATCCTGTGTGTCGGCTCAGTCTGATTCTTTTAGAACGCAATTACAGCCCACTGAGAAGTTTTTTTATCTGAAAATAAAAGTAAAATCCCGATAAAATCGTATCAGCCTTTTCAGAAATTTTAGTCATTAGTACCTAAAATATAGTTATCATAGAAAAGCAGTGTGAATAAGGTTAATTGACCACAAAGCCATAAAGACGGTGACAACTGGCTATCACGTACTATTATTGCTCATCGTGTTAATTTTTATACAATTAATGAATGATAAAACAAACAAATCGCTCGCTTGATGGTAAGCTACACTGCCCTTCCCGGGAAGCCAAAACTTACCTTTTTGCCGCGGCGACGGCGAACATGCCATGGTCCTCGACGGCTAGGACGGAACTGCGGTCGTGTAGAGTGTAATAGTTTTAAAAACTCGTTCTTACTACGGATGGCCAGAGCGATGTCGTCTTCTGGATTGGTTAACACTGAACGTACTCGTCTCCATTTAGCGCGGTCGAATGCAGTGTAAATTGGCGCTTTACGGACTAAGGTATTTAGGTGATTTACCGACTGATCGAAGTAGCGTCTGCTAGCTATATGCATGAAATATCTGATGGTCGGCATGTTGCAGTTGGACTTTTTACTATTTTTGTTTGTGAGCCAATGCACTTGGCTCATCGCGAATGCGGCTCGCGCGCGTTCCGCGTTTACATGTGGGATGAAGGTTAACCTCTAATCAAGGGTCACTCCTAGATATTTGGCTTTGTCCGTCCAGGGGATGTCCTGGTTGGACATGCGGACTGAGGTTAGACGCACATGGACTGTCCTTTTCCGAGTGAATAGGATAGCCTAGCTCTTTGTGGGATTGACGGTGATTTGCCATTTGTGGAACCACTCGCCGAGCTTGTCAGCGGCAGCCTGCAAAGTGCGCGCCACATTGTCGGGGTATCTACGTGAGGCGTGGATTGCGGTGTCATACACGAAGACCGCCAGATGGGCGTTCTTCGGTTTAGGGATATCGCTGGTGTACAGCGAGTAGAGAAAAGGGGAGAGGGCGGAGCCTTCCGGCCGTAATGGAGTGTCAAGAAGAGAGAATTCCCTTCACGCGATATTTGAAACCGCGATTCGACAAAAATTATCGTATGATGTGCAGGAGTTGAAAGCCGTTGTGCCACACTGTCGAATGCTTTTTCAATGTCGAAGAAAAGAGCACCAGTAGGCATGCCGATTTTGAATTTGTTGTAAACGTGCTCCGTGATGCGGAGCACCTGATATACCTACGCAACTGGCACGAAAACCAAACTGTTCCGGAGGGATTCGATTGTTTTTGTGGGCGACTATTTTGAAGCGATCGAGGGCGATCCGCTCGTAAAGTTTGCCCAGCATACCTACTGAGCAGGTTCGGATGCGGGTTTTCCCGGTTTATAAATGCCTATCACAACTGCCGCCTTCCAGACCTCTGGGAAGAGGCAGTTTTGAAACGCGGCGTGATAAATAGACGTGAAAGTTTGAACTAGATATTCCGGAAGCGGGTAGGGATACCGTCGCCCGCGGGGGCTTTACGTCGTTTGAGTGCCTTGATCAGAGCGATGACTTCTCTATCGTCACCTGCCTTACAAACTGCGAGTCAGGCGTTCATGCTAGCATTGTTGTTATGAGCAGACAATTATCTGCTGCTGGTCATTTGATCAGACCAGCTCTACATAAACTCAGGCAGTGGCGGCTTTAACCGATCGAGATCCCGGGCGAGAGAAAAAAAAGCTCCTCGATTTTGAAAAACCTCCTAGTTAGGTGCTTTTAGGTTGGTGACCTTGTTAAAAAAGTCAGATAAGGTGCCGCGCTAGGCCCCTGTAAGCGCAAGGCCCTAGGCGATAGCCTAAATCTGACAAATGCGCGTGTTTGCGAAATGCCCGCGAGTTGCGCACGCACACACTGCATGTTATTCTCATACATCATCAGAAACGAGGTTCATAAGGAGCAAACTGAATGATTGGAAGTTCGCCTCTTGGGAGTTGAGAGCTATGAAAAGAGACGCGCGAGTAGTTGCAGTAGGTAACTGCACCGAGATACGCGCAATCGCTGTGTTAACCATAATATAATATAAATGCACTGAAACTAAACGCAACATGAAGTTTTCACTTCATATGTTCCCAGTGAGACAGTGATAGATAACATCCCGGTCGAACCGGCCCGTTCAACGACTTAAAAAAATATGTGAAATGTTTGTAAAACCGCATTATTTTCTTCGAATAACAGCTCAACATGATCACATATGTAGTTGAATGTTCGGATTCCTTTAAAAGATTTGACATTTTTTTATAGTGCTAAGCGCTACTATAACTCTACTTAAGCTAGGGCCGTCATTTGAAATCTCGTGTCTACATTTTTTAAGATACAATAGCCGGCAAACATCCTAGCGGTAGTCTATCCGAGCTTAGCCGGCAAACAACTTGAGCACACGTACGCGTGTGAAGATTTTATTGATGTGTAGCTACAATAATTTAACGAGTAGCTAGTAGCTACACCACGCGTACGTGGGCTTAAGTTGTTGACCGGCTATTCTCGGATAGACTGCCTCTGGTGTTGTAAAAGGTACCTATATGCTCTACTGCTGGCTCTACTATTCGATCCCATAGATCTACACGAACTGCTACACCGAAACTGACTCACTCATTTGGTTGTATAAAAGGCCTGAGACTTCTGTTTCATTCTCTTATTATATGTCGCTGTCTGGCCCGACTCTATCAGTAGTTGTGGGGCGCCAGCTGTTAATAAAGTCTTTTTGCACTTAAAAACAACGGTTCACGGTACCCGCTAGAAATCTCATGGTTTCTTTCGAGGTTTCAGTGTAGTGGCATAATATTCTTACAGGATGTGTCCTACGTACCTAAGCGAGAAACGCTATGCGACGCGTTGCGACGATGCGATCGCGATGTGATCAAAACAACCGTATTAACTTATATTACCTATGTATTTTATATAGCACAAGGAGACACGCTTTAACCATGCGATGCAGATTTCAGACAGTTATTTTTTACCCGACTGCGAAACAAGGAGGGTTATTTAGTAAAATATTCCGGCATATCGCCGTTCTGAGTTATGAAAATAATAGCTGTTGTACCTAATGTTTTGTGATTTGATTTTTCAGTTTTGTTATTTTTACATAAATGTTTTTTACTCTATCTTATTGTTAGATATTAGTTGACTTTACAAATACATACGTAGAAATGAAATAACCCTGTGTTTTCTGGTCATTTGCTGTGAAACTTTGATACCTTAAACGGGGTGACCGTTTACCCCATCACTCACAAACTTTTCAGCTAATTAATAAATATCTCAATCTGCACAACATTTTGAAGTAAAAGGAGCAGCTTGATACCATATTGATATTGCGTTATATCGCGTCGTATTCGCCGCTCTTTTTTTATTGCATAGTTTGACGAGACGAGCATGCCGTTCGCCTGATAGTAAGCGATACGACCACCCATAAACAGTAGCAACTCCATCCATTACCTTGAATTGCAAAGTACTGTGTGGCATTCCACTGCGCTCGTCATCCTGAGACATAAGATCGACGGGCTCTTACATACGAGAGACACACCATATAATACATTAGCACACAACCGTTGGCACATTTGTCCACCGCGGTAATGGAGAACGATCTGACGTTACCAAAATGACACATTATCGGTGACTCCGTGTCCGCACGTCCGAAATCCGAGCGCCGCGTCATCTCTGTCGCCGGGATTGTGAGTAAACCGGCGCGGCAGCCATATAGGTCTCGGGCAAAGATGGTGACAGTCTGAAATACGAAGTTAGGAACTTAAACTTACGAAGGCCGAAATTGATGGCATTGGTTCTCAGTTAAAGAAATACAGATTCAATCGCAGTGAACGTATTATAGCCGCCATATCGTACCAAAAACGGTTATTGCATACTCCGTAGCGCTGATGGTGGACAGCCGCTGTTAATTACTCTCATTGCCCCACATAGAACGAAAGATCGGACCTCGGCAATATCTAGCTTAGATAAGTACCAAAACATAAGTAATGGTAATGAGTCTAAGAAGTGTTCACCCCTTCAAGCCGACTCAAGTTTTTAGCTTAAGCATTTTGTTTTCCACAGTCTTATGCGGATAGATTTTCCGGATAAAGAAGGACCAACTACCATTTTAGGATCGAAAAACTATTTCGTGTTCATCTTCGTACAAGATTCGGAGCTTAAAGACAAATAAACCGACAATGCCTCAATATTCAGAGCAATAGAGTAGAACTCTACAATGATCTATGCTAGAGTTAGACATATTTCTCTTTTAAACTTGTTGCAAATAGGTACCCACTTATAATTAAGTTGTTCATTGACGTATATCGAACAATCAATCAACTCTAAAAGAACCAACGTTCCCGCTACGAGTATATCATCAGGAGTCAAACAGAGCGGTACATTCATCATAAGTGTCACGTTCAAAGCCGGCGGGCCTGTAGCAGCGTTGTGTTGAGAGCATGCGAGCTGTCTATTTATCGCCCCATATCTCCCATCCACACGGGTAATAAATAGAAGTATTCGCCGCCGCGCCCGGATCCGGCGACCCTTCGCCGCGCACCTCACGTCTCGGCCAAAATGTCCGTTGTTTTTTTTTGAGCCGCAGCGGGCAAAAAAACAATGCTGAGACGAGCGCGGCCGGTCGGTGTGCGGCGCCCGACAGAGACGGGCACAGTCGACAGCGGGCGGGGCGCCGCAGCGCGCGCAATCATTGGCCGCCGCCACGCACTGCTCGCCGCCCGCGCTCCTCGGCCAATCACAGTCGACTCCGTTGCACCCGTCCCGGGCCCCGCGCGCCCCAAAATACCGACCTTTCACGAATGCCAACCCGATTCGATACGACCGAAAATGCCTTAGTTACTTCACGCGCGCACTGTTGGTAGGACGCTTTCGCCGTTCTTTCCGTGAAAATTATTATGAACGTGATATATCGTGCCGTACGCTCAACAATGTTCGTAGACATGATTTAGGAGTTCGATTTGGATACCGACTTGATAGCTGATGGACTCAGGTATGTCTGTAATTATGTGTATATAGGTGCCGGCAACTGTATAAATACCGGTAGTATGAATAAAAATGCGTCAAGTGGTTATAAATGCAGAATAAACTCTTATTCGCGCATCGTGTGATCGAACGTAAAAGCGGTGTCCTCGTAATCAACGTAGGCCGGTCGACGCGGCAACGTCGCGCGTAAATAATAGGGTAGACGCTCGATCTTTGTCTCGCAGCCGGTACGGAGCGGCAACGTCGCGCGCGGTGTGTGCCTCCGGCGCGCGGGGATCGCGCCCGTCGCTCTCCCCGCGCGCCCCGACACACCGCTCACACACGCGCCCGCTCCTTCGCTGCGCTACCAAACCAATATACCTACCTACTAGCCGCAATGCCGTTGCGCTCCCTCATGTCATTACTTTCATGATTACTGTTTATCGTTGCTTATTATTACTGCACATCTTTTAAAAAATCTATTTACATGTTAATAGGAAACCAATGCACTTATATGATTCCGACTCCCTAATTGTATGTATACCTAACTATAATATAAAAAATAGTAATACAAGAAACCAAAGTACTCGTTACATTAATTTAATAGAAGTTCAACAATATCGCACTCGGGAGCTGTAAATGCGAGCCGAATGATGAAAATAAAATTTGTTTACAGAATATCGAGCGGGTGTTGGTGAACTCGTAGCGCTCTCTGTCGGCATCCGCGCGCAGTAGAGTGCGCGGGGCGCGGGGCGGGCGGCTTCCTCCCCCTACTTCAGTTTTGGCTGTGACACGCTGACGGGAGGACGTATCGCTACACGTAGCAAAAAGGATCGTTCGCGCGGCAACTTTGAACAGTGACAGTGCTGAAAGAGTGTTTTGACGGAGGATGTCCCTCGGATTGCAGTGCCCTATCAAACGGATGCAGTGCTAGGATCACACATATTGGATTGCAGTGTTTTTAATTTGGATTTGGACTCTCAACCACCGACCAAACTGGGGATGCACAAAATGGAACTGGGCGACAGCGTTTACGCCGCCGAGCGTATCATGAAGAAGAGAATTAGAAAGGTGAGCTTTGTTTCTTTTACGAAAGCAGCGCACGGCAACACGTTAGTGGCGTTGCAAAACGTGCACGCGAGATCACATATCAAGAGCCGATTTTATTGGTGCGCTTTATTTGTAAACTGCATGTGTCGCAACATACTAAATCTCGTTTTGTTTTTGCTCGCGACTAATTTCAAAACACGCTCGAATAATTCAACTATTGTATGTTGCATCGCTTTGCATGAAACTAATTTTGATTTTTGTGTATTAATCCTGGCATTGTGATGGTCGGCAGCTGCTCACAAATTATCCGTAAGGGTTTTATGCCGGTGTTTTCGTCGCGTATTATTATCGCGGCTCCCCTTACATGCCAATGTGCGTTCAGAAACTGAGGGCTGAGAAACTGAATGCTTCTTTGTGAATGGTGCCCTTCTTGAGATTACAGTTTTGTTTGTGACACCAAACTAGTTTCGCACATAGAGTTGCGAGGGACAATCTTGTCTGCTTCAAATATTTTTTCTTTTATTTTTTTTCGTGCATGTTCCCGTTACTAACCTGGCCCCGATGACATTGTCAATAAAACGCATTGTCTATTTTCTTTTTATTTTGAAATTGGGTTTTGATACTGCGATACAAATTATTGAAAGGGTTCTTTATCAAAGTTTACGTTTTAGTTTGAGAAATTTTAACATCTTTAAACTTTGTTAATTATAAACCCTCATCTAGTTCAAATATTTTTTTATATTCTAAAATCTAGAATAAATTGGGGCTGATTTTTCAATCATCAATAACAGTTATCCACGGCATACATCACGATAAAAAAACAATCCACAGCAAAAATTACAACAATTTATCCAATCACTTCTATATGTCTTCAACTAAACAATTTGCTTACCTGACGAATTTAGATTTTGAGGATTGAAATAGCCAAATAACTAGGTGATGATTGAAATACCTAGCAACATTGTAAAATTGAGAAAGAACTGGAGTTTTGGCGGGAACTTGGTAGTGTCATGAGGTGCTCTTGTTTTAATTCATTATTTTGGTGATACTTAGTGTTATGTTGCATAATTATGGTGGTATATTATCCAATATAGTTCTATTAAAGGGCTCAAATGAAGTGAATTAAAATAACTGTGCTAATCAAGTGCTTTTTTGTTGCCGCCAAAACTCCTCGATAAAGTCTTGGTAAGGTAGCCACTGCTTTACTTCGACATATTAGTTAGGAGTTAGGACTGAGGATGAAAATATATGAAATACGGGCTCAATGGACTAGTATCCAGAGCCGTAATATTTAAATAAAAAAAAAAAGAGAGAAAGAACTCTTGACAATAAAAATGGAAATGGACGCAACCAAAGGTAAGTCGACACGCGCGTGTTGCAGTTTAAAGGTAAGTGTAATCTTAAGCCACAAAAAAATCCTAGCACGATTATATCTCAGTAAGTAGGAACATTAACAATTATCCACAAAACATGTACCTACTACATAGGTATACTATACACATTGCCTATAATTTCAATTCCGCCCGTATTAAGTTAAGAAGAACTTCGAGATCTTCACCGTTTTCTGATGAATGCTGCTTAAGTGTATAAGCCGACCAAAAACAAAAGTCACACTGTACTATGTGATAAAATGAGTACTATCTACATTAGCTGTTTAATACGATAACTTACTGGTGGTAGGTCTCTCATATGTAAGAGTCCGTCTGGGTGGGTACAACCGCAATGTCTATTTCTACCGCCAGGCAGCAGTGTGCCTGTACTGTTGTGTTTCGGTTTGAAGGACATTGTAGCGAATGTAACTACAGGACATAATGAGACTTACCATCTTATGTCTGAGGATGACGAGCGCAGTGGAATGCCACAAAGTACTTTGTAACTCAAGGTGCTGGATGGTGTTACTACTGTTTATGGGTGGTCGTATCGCTTACCATAAGGCGAACGGCATGCTCGTCTCATCATTCAATGCCATAAAAAAACTCATAAAATTCACTTGGAACCTGTGAAACAAACTTATTTACTGTCAATTTATAAACACATTAAAACTTCTGAATGAAAGTCCGAATTAATGACACATCCGATTTAACATAGTTTTTCAGAAAAACATACATGATATACCAACGCTTACCAAAATAAATACTACAGTTATTCCACAATCTATTACAGTAAGACGGTATTCAAATCGCTTACGGACTACGGCCCATTCAGAGAACAAAGAATGTGTCAGTCTTTGCTTTTGTATTTCACTGATCTTTGCCTCGTTCTACTATCCAAGATTGAATGCAAAACTACATTAGTTATGATTAGGGCTGCCACCCGTCCGGATTTCCCCGGATTTGTCCTAGTTTGAAGGGCGTCCGGGGGCCGTCCGGCCGGGGTTTTAAAAATTGTCCGGGCAAAACCCGGACACATTTGTTGTCAGGGGAAATACATTTTTTATAGATGAGCGACAAATTGAAATAAAACTTCATGCACTTCCCCGCATTCAAGAAGGAGCGGCAAAATATTTTTCAGAGATGTCCGGGGAAATACCCATATTTCGCCCAAATGTCCGGGATTTTTGCCGTGTTTATCCGGCGTCGGCAATTTAGATGATGGCAGCCTTAGTTATGATTCTAATATACTAAACACATTTGATTATTTAACTTTAACAAAATCTAATGAGATATCGCACGCCCAGATCAATACTGAATTATCTTGAAAAAATCTGTGAATCGTGTTTTTTTATTTGTGTGAATCAGCAAATATTTGGCCAATGTGAGATCAGTGAGTACATATAGACTTGTGACTCACAAATTGGTCAAAACTAAAGTGTTGATTTCACACCATCGAAAATAATCTGTATTTTTATAATAACTCATTTTTTCACTTTTGCTTCTTCTGCCGGTTTACGAATTAGCTTGTGTAACATCTTCATTCAGAATTCAACATAACAATGAATGTTGAATACGAAACATACAGAATGAAGCAAGTGAATTTATTTGCGCTTTTAACATTCCCGGGGAATTTACAACTCACAACCTTTACGGAAGGAATATAAGTTTTGTAAGCAATCTATCAACAAGTTAATCTAAATTATTTTGTAAACTCTACCATTTACAAAAAGCATCGGTCCACGAGATGTAAATAAAAATTTTGGTTGGTTGACTTTTTCCTAATCCTAAAAAAATGAATATTTCAGATAATCAAAACCGTAATGAAAGACTACGTGTTACGTCAATTAGCATTGTATGTCGAGTGTATTTAATTGACTAAAATCTATACAAGGTCCAGACCTCGATTACACTATGATTGTAAACTCGAAATTATCTTCTTCAATATCCAACTTTGAGCCTAAGACCAACAAATGTTCGTCAATCACAAAAACAACTGTCCCAAGGAGAGCTCGAACCAGTAGCCTTTTGTTTTGATCACAGCACGATGTACGCCGACTATAGCACAAGTAAAAAAAGTAAAAAATACTCTGAGACGAAGTTTTTAACATCAAAACTTATTGTGCTACCGTAGTAGAAAGCTCAGAATTTAGAGATCCGTCTTGCCGGACAAAAAGCAACCCAAAACGTGTTTAACTCAAACCAAACTTGCTACTGAGCTAAAAGATTACAATGTTTAAACCTATAACTTACAAAATGTCAAACTTCATTGCTTTTAAATGTTAAACTTTTTGCACAATTGTCCCGATACAAGATAATGACTGAATAATGAACCCGCTCTATTGAACTGTCTGTGCTCCATATCAGCATATAATTAAGCCCTTAGTTGCTTTGAAGATAAGAGGTACCTTGAAAACATTGATACTTTGAGCCTATCCAAACATTAATTTCAACTGTCCCATCCTATTTTTATACGTAACAGGATCGTAAGAAAATTGCTGCTAAACGCATACAGTGAGTTGTTGGATCAGACACGAGCTATGTCCGATGTTTTAATGATAAACCAGAGGCATGATTCTCTATGACATTGTTAACTCGTAACGCGGCCGCGTCACGTTCACTTCGTGTAATGTGCGTAAAATGGTATTCAGCATGCCAATTTCCATAGTAATAAACGCAATGAGTTACGTTACGCGCTTGTTACGAGCGGTGAAAATAACGCGTGTCATAGAGAATAAGGGGGCAGGTGATACTTAAATAAGTATTGCGAGTAGTTAGAGATAAGTGCTGGATCTGTACGGCCGTTGGGTAGTAGTGAAACCGCAGGTGAAGCTTACAATGCTCCTCATACTTTTTGTCGTAAAAATCTACAGTTAATTGGCCTTGTCGAGCCACGATCATCAATACCCACAACTTATACAGCTTAAAGACGAGACGAGCAATTAGCTCGCGTGACGATGATCATTGACTGTGTATAAATCACCCAAAAATGCTAATTACAAATTCTATTAAACTCTAGACTGCGATTGTAATTGACAGAAAGATTTTAAGGCTTCTAACGCTCAGTACATGTAAAAATTTCTGTAATACTTTAAACACAAATCCTTTGGTATGAATTTGATAATTTTATTGTATAAATGCGTATGTGATGTGTGAACAAGAATCTTTAGCACTTCTGACTTCACTCATAATCATTAGTTAAAGTCGTTTACAAAGCCAGTTTGTAAAGACATACAATCAATCAAACATAATACTACAACTTCCTTGAGTGTTATCTTAATTTCGGCAAATCCAGATCAAAATTCTCAAAATTTTACTTTCAATTCCTAGATTTTTTTTAATAAAAGTTGAAAATATAGTCAAGAAAGTAAATGACAGACTTTTTCATTACAAAATAAAGCTTAATATGGGCCAACCAGTAAAAAAAGCAAAATGTGGTTTATAAAGACATTTTCTAACACGTTTATAATTTACTGTCTGCGGAACGTCAAAGCGTGTATCCAAAATCTAACACGATTCGAGATAAAAAATTATAGATGATGAATGTGCGATATTGACTTCTCAGTATATACTAATATTATTTAGAAATTTTATGTGTTAGTTTATAAATTAATATAACCTCTAAAACAATAAAAAAATCTTTCGTTTATAAAAAGCTTTATTGTCACTGGTTGGGATAGACTATTGTATTTCGAATTACATATTTACTGTAGAAGGTTCGAGCAAATTTATCTATTGAGTACTAGCTTTTGCCCCCTCTCCGCCCGCGTTAATAAGTTTTTCCGGTATAAAAGTACATATAAACCCTCCTCTTGAATCACTCTATCTATTAAAAAACGCATCATAATCCATTGCGTAATTTGTAGATCTAATCATACATAGAGACAGACAAACAGTGGGAAGCGACTTTGTTTTATACTATATAGTGATGCAGTAGTCATTAATTTACCTGGTTTAATGGAGGGTTGTACCAAGAAAATGATAAACAGGGACTTTCAAAGAAAATAAATCACACAAGAAACTTTTAAATATTTATGCCACTACACCGCCCAGACTTAATACAAATATTTGCTGATCAAACGAAGATTTGACTCATAATTTCGGAGCCACCTGTCGCGTTTGTGGTTGAAGAGATTGTCTTTGGCGGCGGTTGGGTCCACGACAAGGACAAGATATGAGACCGAAGACAAAACCGGAAGAGGAATATTAAGAAACACCTCATCAACAATGTCACAATTCCATATCAAACAAGATAAACTAATAAAGATTACGATTCAAATCGAAACTGGTACGACAGCTCTCAATAAAAGAGCCTTGGACTTTCGTGAAGTAATTTTTTAGGTTACAATAGATGTCATAGTTTATCCTGGCTCTTAGTGCTTAACGTAGTAACTTAATGAGTGCTTGCGGAAAATCTGACCAGCAGTAGGACTTAGATTAGTACAAAAAGTAAAATTTACGTATTACAAAAAAAAATACTAACTACGAATATGAACGAAGAACTAAGTGTTTTGTTATGATTTTTCGTATGTACAACAATACTACATGAAATAGTTTTACTATACGTTCATAAGGGTCTTGTATGACGGAAGACAATGGAGCAAACTCTTGTCTTATTTTATCTGAGTTCTACACAGGTGTTCGCCTTGAATGGCATTTGTTCGCTCATAACCCATAATTATCGTATGTACCCTTTTCATAATGTTAACGAGTTGTGCCGATATGGATATTTGCAAACTAGGCAATATAAGCTCCAACAACCATTAGCGTTTAGCATAAAAAAAACATTCACTATACTTACGAAAGTAGATTCCTATGCTTCAGAATTATATGCCACAGTTTCGGTGTATATTTTTATAGAACAGGAATACCAAGTCCTTACTCCAATTGGATCTAAGATGTACTGCCGATATCAAATATTGGAAATATCGTAGCCATAATGATTCATGCTTCACATAATGAAACTTGTTCTGTTGAACAATGCGTAGGATGACGCGATAAGTGTTGATACAACTTAAACCAAATCACAAATTCCGTCCCATGACAACCCAACAGACCGATGGAAAAATTGACAATACGTAAAAGCTAGAACGCTCCAATCACAATACGTATTCCGAGAACGGAATGTAATACTGACATTCATTTCCCAAGCCATTGGTGTTCCCATGATTAGATTCCTGCAGGGAGGTTTAGGAATGAACTGCAAATATTACTGATCATTGGGCTTAGAATGAGACAAAAAGACGCAACTCGTAAGACGATATCGACGACGATGTTTGTGATTGATCGATCTTAATCAATCCCAGAATCGTTTTGTGTCACATTCTAATTCTAAGCCCACAGCCGATATTTTACAAGACGACAGGAAACCTAGTTAACGATAGTATTTTTATTTGTATTCTGCTGGCTTTTTTTTCATATTATGACATCAGTTCTATTGAAATCAAGTTGGGACAGATGGCATGGTTGAATCAGTTTTGCGTTTTCTTTTTGCAATAAACACTTCCGGATGTAATTTTCCTTACGCTTAATTAACTCCTCCGTTCATTATTTTGCCTCCCGCTGTGTTATGGAGGGAAGTGGTCAATTTATTCCAAGTCCCACCTTTCCGTTTGATTAATTTCGTGAGTAGACTAGGTGTTCTCAGACATTGCTTTATTGCTTGGTAGTATTTTTTTTTATTGCTATTGAATGTCGAGACAAGCATGCCGCTCGCTTGATGGTAAGCGATACGACCGCCCATAAACAGTACCAACACTATACAGTACTTTTAAGTACAAAGTACTACGTGGCACTCCACTGCGCTCATCACGGTGAGACATTAGATGTTAAGTCTCATAATATTGATAAATAATGTCTCTAGCTTACAAGGAAATAAGCTGTGTATATAGAACACTAGAAGCCGTTTTACGACGTTCGTTTATTACTATTATAGTTGTAAAGCTATTCAATATATTAGACTAATCGACACCCGTTTTTGGGCACGGCACAATTCTGGCGGCTGTCAAACGTCACGTCTCTCGCTGGTAGATAATATAGTTCACTGTACTTAAAATAAGCTACTGTAAACTTTACCGTTTCAGAATAAATGAAATTATTTAATTGATGTTACAAATGACCTTTTTAATAGAAGAAAATAGATTGCGTCGTGAAAGTAGCTCGATAAGTGTCGTAAATAGTGTTTTATTTCTTCTTAATAGAGTTGAATATAAAATTCTACTGAATGATAAAACAGGCGTATAATTACCATGTTAATGGTAGAGCTTAGAGCTGTGTTGTACACGCTTTTATTTACAAAAAAACAGACTCGACTGAGATTGTACCGGTCAAGAAAATCCGGTGATAACAACCGCATTTGTTATAGCTTCTATAATAGTTTCCATTCAATTTCATTAATAGCGTAATACAATATATTAATGTAATATATTATGTCGTTTTCATTAAATTCTCAATGATTTTATGACCCAATAAGCATATTGCAACGCACTTAACTTATCGCGAGTATAATTTCACTCTGTTCCATTATTGTGTTAGATCGTAACCGGTCAGAAGTTTCAGAAGCCTGCCTCTACCATCCGTGTCAAATTTAGGAAACTACTTAATGGAAAAACAAAATTTCATCAACGTAAATTGATATTTATTGCTACCACTTAAAGGCTAGTTTAGTATGTGCGTCGTTCACCTAGTTATCAGCCGCCACGGTTCAACATTAACAATCGGGGACCAAGCAAGCCAAAATGGATATTACCGTGTTGCGATAGAGTTCATTTTTATGTAGCATTATGGGCGCCGACTAGTAACTCCTACAAAGCTCTGAGGCCCTGGTATCTCGGAATAAACGCGCCAGTATTCGGCTTTAACCGAACAGGCATCGAGCGCGCATGCTCCCCGCCGTTTTCAACAGCCAATCAGCGGCGAGCAATATTCTCGCCGTACTTAAGACACCTTGTATAGTTTATTTTCAGACATTACAAGCTTATCTACTGCTATTTTCTTTGTAATTTAATTTCTTTTTATATATTTATGCACACCTTTTAGTACGGTTGAGTGTTATATTATAATTTTGTTAATTTATTTGAGACTTTAGCATACTGTTTGTCAGTTGAATACCGTAGAATATAGTTCCGGGGCTATTTGTTAGATGGCGCTATTTTAAATAATTAAGAAATAAAAATAATCAAAAAAATGGAGCCAAAATTTGCAGAACTTTTAATTGTAAAAATATCATTAATTTATAGTTTAGTGACTGATCAGAAACTGTAAAATTATACAGGTTATATACATATTGGTATTGGTAACGTAGTTTTCCATAAATCCCTTTTATTTCGACCCCAAAACATTGGCGTATAAGAGTTAGCTGTTTTATTGGAAACATGTAACATGTCTATATTATTTAAAACGTCATGTATACCATTTGATAAAATTGTGAATGAAAAATAGTATAAATCTCAATACACATTTTATCAGCTATCACTAAAATATCATTTCATAAAAACGAGCTTATAAAAGTAAATTCACTTTTAATCTTAAATAAAAGTTAAGTAGAGGACCGATATTTTTCGGTGCTTTGTCGATCATTTATTTATCTGTAGTAACGACTTCCAGTAATGAAAAAAAAATAACCGTTACTTCAATAATATCGCGATGTTTTCGAAAATGCGAAGAAGATAGTTCGTCCAAAAAACGCGACACAAAGGGAACAAATTTTCTATAAATAATCGCTTGATAATACCCCGACCGTAATTTTATCCATCCCTGTATTGGAATGAAATAAAAAAGTGCGAAGGGGACACGGAAATCGATAGAGTCGTCTCGACAATTTTTATTTTTATTTTTTAAGACCAAAGGCCGTTTTGCGCTCGGTCTGGGGATGAATTCTTCGATTGCGCTGTTTAATGCTATTTTAAATGTTAATTAGAAGCGGATGAATTGGAAATGTCGGAAATGTGTTTTAAGGGTAAAATGAAGAGAAAACTTTACGGTCTTTTTGAATTGTATTGAATGTTTAATGAAAGCTCTATTTATTGAGTTTTGTGTATTTCGTCCTATGCAGTGATATGGGAGAGCATATCAAAAGCTATCATTAATAAATTATAGCATCGCAGTTTTGATATTGACCCCGAGTCTACCACTCCGTCCGCTACCCATCAGCATTAGCTAAAGTAAATAGTGGTACCAAAATATTTGCTTCAACAGATAAACCTTTTGTTTAGTCTATTGACAAGAGAAAAAGTAAGACAAAAATGAAAAGTGAATATTAGGGCACATAAAATATATTGTAAAAGTAGGTACAGAGAGTAATAAAATAAGAAGCATTGCTGCACAGGCCGAAACTAATATAATCGTTTAATGATATGAAACATCGTAGAACTGTTAAAGTAAGCCACAAAATATTTGGATAGCCATTGAAACATCAAAAGAGGTTGTTATCAGACTAAGTTATTATTATTTACAAATAAGATTGTTATATGATGTATTTATAGAATATGGCATTCATAAACTTACTAGCTTTTGCTCGCGGTGTCGACCGCGTGTAAAAGTTTTTCTCGTATAAAAGTCCCGCTTTTATATTTTTCCGGGATTAAAAGTAGCCTATGTTACACAGGGATAATGTAGCATTCTAATAGTGAAATGTTTTTTAAAATCGGTCCAGTTGTTTTTAGTTTATTCGTTACAAACATACGAATCTTTCCTCTTTATAATATTAGTGTAGATGTAGATACTACTAGATATACTCTTAAACCGTATGTTTTCTTAGTATGTATAGGCTTATTAAACAAAAATCCAAAAAACAATAACTAATGAATAAGGTGACTCTATAATCCATACACAATATTTATAATTATATGAAGCGTATTCAATGGATTTCTCTGTCCCCAACTGTTCATTATAACTAGGGCCTTATGTACATGCCGTAGGTACCGTGCCACCCCTCGTAACATAAAAACTTCTATGTGACCGCTCCCCTATATTTAGAAAGCATACTTAATCGCATACGCGTACGCGCGGAATATTAAAGTGGTGAATGGGGAAACGTCATATGGGAGCCCCGCACAATTAAAGCGGAGACTGCATTGTCTCATGCACGCTCGCTCGTACCGACGCGTTCCGTTACACCGCAGCGCCGCCGCACGGCCACACAACACAGTTCACGTGATAAAATTACAGCTTGCGTAAATTGAAACGTATATTTGTCGTTTTAGAGGCGCGCCACTATCGATTCGATCCGGCCGAAGCTCCGTATGAAACTCGACACTATCGCGGCGCCGATCTGTGTCGAGTTTTTAATGCGTCCGCACCATTTTTGAAAACTGTTCGGTTGATTGCGGCATCCGGCTCTCGCTGTACATGGCCACGGTTGCAGGAGTAACACAAAAACTTAGAGACAGGCCGGCGCTCGCTGCGAGTCATTATAATAATGCGCCTGTTGGCTCGCCGGCGGTCGTTTGCGACACGCATTATTATGTAAATGTAAAACGAAAAGGAAAGGACGCCGCTTTTTTCTATCTGATTCAGATAAGGGCGGTAATTAGTGATGCGGCGTGGGGGCCGTGAGCGCCGCGCCGCAGGTGAGATGTTCCCACGTGATGCCATCTCTACGGGTCATTGTCTAATTGAAACATAATGATCGCAATTAGCACCATAGTGCTGTAATTTGTGGTGTAAGCGATATTGTAACCATATCTCATGTCAAACCTGCCAAAAAATATCCAATAACCTAACATTAAAAGGTTTTGTACCGTAACACATCCAAATAAAAAACGTTGCCCTTCTCCGAAATGTTAAAAGTTCTCAATTACGTAACCCAAAGCCGTTATAAAAACCTATCACACGCCGTCACGCCGCGCCCGTATCCCCGAAGGGGTAGGTAAAAGGTGAGCACATCGACGTCCGCCCCACATTTCGCAAACGATATTTCTGTGCAGGGTGTGAGGGTTTAACCATTTCTGGTACAAATTATATTTTAGAACCATAACTGTCTTCTTTTTTTAAAAATGCCTCCACGGTTTCATCGGTGATTTAGCCAATGTCAAGTGGTTATATGTTAAAATAAAACCATAACTTTGAATGGCTTTGTTTGGACATCATTAAATTAATGAGGTGAATCGAGAAATCCATGACAAATCCGCATTAACCCGATCGAATGACACAAGTTTTGATATAACAAAGTGCAGCGTACGAGTGTCGTGTGTCTGCAGTGTTTGCACATTGTTTAATGCTTTCAATAACAATGGAATGTAATCAGTCGCGGCGTTGTTATGAGGGGCGGCCGAGGGTCGCGATGGAAATATATGATGTGCCACGGTACGAACTTAGTCCATAAACTGGGGGTAATTTTTCTTAATAGGCTATTACTTCCGGGAAGGAACATGTCTCCCCTTTGAGACACTACTTACTTTTCATTTAATAGATTGAGCTGATAGAGTTCTAATAATTTATTCCAATAAAGTCTAGGGAATGTATTAAAATTTTGGTTACAATTATTTCATTAAGCCTTACCTCTCATGATATCTCCAGAAAAAAATATTGTCTAAGGAAAAAAAATTAACTTATTTCACCAATTCCTATTCCTTTATTTCACTTATTATAAAACCTTAAATAGTGTAATTCTCATATTATGTTGTGTAAATAACAGGGGAACTAAACCCCCAAGGCATATCTGACTGAGTCCACGTCCATATCTGTACGCACCCCTCTGCAACCACCCGTTCTGCATTGTGTTTTTTCTTATCGTCCCAAGCCGCGTCTGCCGCGGGTGTGATCTCCCTTAATTGAGTTATTACGAACGTATTTATATCGGGATTACGATAAGCATTTATCATCTGTTTATGCAATAATATGGTCAACCGTGCGATGAATTAGTAAACCCATTCCTATAGGTCGATATAATTCTGAATGTAGAGGTACGTGCGTCATTCTGTGTTGTGTTTTTGACCGGAGTTCAAAAATGTAGATGGGAAGGAATAGCTACGATTTTGAATCCTTAGTAGGCGGCAGGCGCCACATAGATCAAAGCAGGCAGCTTTATGTGACCGGTTCTTCCAATATATATAAAACTAAAAATAATCTACTTAACAAATTCCTCATAATTACGTAAAAAATTCCAATGTATGATACATAAATACCTAACAAAGCGAACAATTTAAGTAACCCCATTATAATTACTAACCTTTCTATAAAAGGCGGACAGGTGATTCGGAGTATTTGTGCCAATTTTATTTAGTTAACTAAACAATGGCTATACTCAGAAATCCTCGCGTACTGTTTGTTTAAGAAAGCAAACGAGACCGAAGGGTCGGCATTTCGCTCCCCCGAAATCGGTTCTTACTCAGCGCGATTTTTGTTAGATTTTATTTGAAGTGCTATTGCATAAGTCGTTCAAAATGTTTTAAGATCTTGATTATAAAGTATTAATTATAACTATTATGATCTTAATTGATATCGATTCCCTACTAAAAGTCGAAGACTTATCAAATATGTTTTTGTATCTCACTTCGTTGGAAGTCTTCAAGATTGGAACAAATAAAATACCTATGTTAGTCAAGCATTGTGTTATAGTTCTTAATTAGTATAAATAAACTGCAAATAGATTAACCGCCAATTTGCATAAACGATCCCAATCTAAATCTTCGATCCACTCCCGAGTACAAACCAATCAAAACGTCATTTGTAAGCATGGCAAAAATCTTTATTCTGATTCGTCCGTTTTCGCGATTGATAGAAAGTAAAGATTAGGATCATTCATTGAAATCAGCGGTTAGAAGTAACAGAGATTAACATGTTACAAAATAAAATCTAATACGAAGGGTCCAAATAATACGAACGTGTCGACTTATACTACTAACAGACGATTAGATTTGGTATCATCGTACCAATTCGTCACGCGCTACAGTCTTCACGCCACACGATCGAACCGTACCATGCGATGTCCATGTTTGATGGACAAGCCATCGAACCAGCCGTACCAACAATAATAATAATAATGTCCATCGAACCGTGCCCCACACGATGCGATATGGTTCGATGGCATACCATTTTAATGGTTCGGCTGTACCAAATCGCATCGTATGTGGCCACTTTTACTTTTGTACACGTGGCAAATAGGCTCTACCTAAAAACTATACTACTATCTTCAAGATACGTAAAAAATGTGTCACGCCGATCCCTTCGCTAGAAATCTTCCCAAATAACACTGTTGGAGCTATTCTTTATTTCTTCGTTTTAACTAGAAATCCTTACTTTCCAAAATTCCTTAAAGTTGTATTATTTTATGAAACTGTTGTACGCACTTTGGTCCCCCCAGATTCACAAACTACGCAACCGTTGAACGTAATTTGGATTTGCGAGACGTTGCGCGCGTGATTGTTATAACCGCAGAGAGCTTTCCATTTTCCCTATAAATCTATCCATTTACTGCTTCCTCGCACACTGTTGTTCATAACGGACCATAGAGTATGGCAGTATTGTCTATGAAAAAGATTTTCTTTAATGGTTACTGTTCAATGAATAGAGCATACATCTCTATCTCCCATCTCATATATCTAAGTTGTGGATTTGATTTTAAACTCTACTTTTTATAATTTAAATATCTATCGTAGGATAAAAGTAGGCCATAGAATGCAGGGGTCACGTAGTAAATATCTTCTCAGGATGACGAGCGTAGTGGAATACCACACAGTTAGATACTTTGTAACTCCAAAGTGCTGGATGGTGTTGGTGCTGTTTTAGGGGTGGTCGTATCGCTTACCATCAGGCGAACGGCATGCTCGTCTCGTCATTTCAAGCAATAAAAAAACGTAGTTTCGTATTAATGAAATACTTTTCACAATCGGATCACTAATTCGATAGATTAGTGATTTTAATATCTTCATCGGCATTCAACTTTGCGTAATAAATTATTTATTTATTCCATTATTATTATTTATTGCCAGTACTCAGATCGCTAAAATAATATTTAACGTTTCTTTTAATGTCTGTAATCATTCCAAGACAACTTCTTCCTTTGCCTTTCAATGTAACAGACCAAAGTTATATAAAATCATCGCTATTTAGCTACTGCCCCAGTGGCGTAGTTGTATTACGTTATGACTGCAATGCTGAGGTCTCGGGTTCGATCCCCGGGTTGCGCAAAGTAATAAAGAGTTTTCCTATTCAGTATCAGCCCAGAGTCTGAAATTTGTCCCCGATATCGCGATAGGCTCACCCCTATCGCATCATGGGACGGAATATACACGACGAAAAGTGGGTGCACCAGTTCCGCCTCTGCCTACCCCTTTGGGGATAAAAGGCATGAGTGAGTGTGTGTGTGTGGTATTTAGGTAAACACATACAGAGTGCACCACAAGTTTTTATTTACCAAATCAATCTCCAAATAGGTGGTAATACATGTTGATCGGTCAAGAGAGCCGCAAGATGTCCCATTAATCACTGTTTTCTCTTGGAGGGCGGCGACGCTGACGGCGTGCTTGACAGTGTATCGATTTAATTGTCCCGAGTCGATGACCGTGCGACCGCTAAGTGCATCGCCGCGCCGTCGAGCAGTACTGTTGCATACCACATTACTGACTACAATCCTTTCATTTGTCCGAAATAGTTCTTAATTACCCTAAGATCCTGGGGCCTAGGCGATACTGAAATGTTGGCATAGACTAGAAAGTATAAATTGATTAAAGCACCGGTTTCTACAATGCTGTTTATAGACCATTGTGTGTATATTAACTATTGAGGAAAATACATGTGTCAAAATACGATGCATTCTTGAGGAAAAACTGCAAAACATCCTCCTTCACGTATGGTTGCCCGACGACTGCGAGGCGAGATAGCAACGGCCCGCTGCCACCGCACTGGGTGTTTGCTCCGCTACCGTTCGCGCATTCGCTTACCTTGTCTTGCACGCGTACTCTTCGCACACAAGCCCCGTTTGGACTTGCCAAGACTCTTCATAGGCTCTGAGCTCCTGGTAACTATGTTACGAAAGAATACGCGCGATACTACCAACCAGACCGAAGCGATTTTCATAAAAAAAAAGTATACCAGTCACATGATGGTATTTTTTGTCCGTATTTTTAAGTAAAAATATGTAGACTTCTTTTATTTTTATACCGCATTGTTATCGATGGTGTTTTGCATAAATATTTGCATTCATAACGATTATTTAAATACAAAAAGTGGTCAATTTATTCGTCTATTCAAAACAAGTTGATTATTTGTTTAACTGCCTCGCACTTTAATAGTCCAGTCAGAATGGATAGGCGATGAACGGCGACGGCGGTGTCACGTCCGCCACTGCGGAGGTCCGTACGTGGACAGAATAAACACCAGCGTGCGGGGTGTGAACTTGTACCATTTAACCCGTGTGTGAAACTTTAACACTAGCATGAGTTAGATGGTACAATTCTACGAACGCAATGTTCTACAATATCTACAGATGTCATTAAATTAAACTCTTTACAACATACAATTCAACTGTTTTGCATATTATACAGTATACACGTATATAATCCACCAAAATATTCGGTTTGGATTATTTTTCTGAGACCATCATCCCGTAAATCAATAGAAAAGAAAATAGTTCTGTAAATAATTTATTGCTCATAGTATAATGCTATGATATTCTAGTAAAATTGTATGGTTATCATTGAACTACTTTGATGTAGTTGATCATTGTTTATGTTTCAAATCCTGTTTTAAAATTATTTTTTTAATGAATACGCATTAGGGTAATTACATACATAATATATTCTAATTCTATTAATGTAGTTAACAGTCACCGTGCTATCTATAAATCTAGTATAAAACATAGTTTTCACCTCATACGACCGTGCGGCCAAATATTACTGAGCCGTATTATCGTACACAAGTTTTTGCTCGCTACTATGCCCGCATAAAAGTAGTTCAAAGAACAATACAAATCGATGGCACTCTGGCTCACTCATTTAGCTTACTATTAGTGAAAGATATTCGAGAATCAGATCAGTGAATTCCGAGATTACGAACTACATACTAACTCAATAACTACGAGATCTCAACTATCATACCATACCAGCCCTGTAATACTGCCCACTGAGCACGAGCCTCCTCTACAACTGAGAGGATTTAGGCCCTAGTTCACCACGCTGGCCTAGTGCGGTTGGCAGACTTCACATACCTCCGAAATTTACAGATCTTCTCAGGTATGCAAGGTTTCTCACGATGTTTTCCTGCAGGGTTAAAGCGAGCTATAATTCCTAACTACACTGACTATAAATCTTTTTTTTATATTAGTAGAGATATATATCATATTAAAAACAAGGTATGATAACATCACACTAACAGTAGACTAAGCTCCAGTGATACATTACCTTCTGATTATCTAAAATCTATGCTCATAATTTTTTTTCTGGCAAATCACGAACCTGCTATTCTTATTGATCAATTGTATCACCAAACTGTAAAGCAAGTTTAAAAGAATCACGAATTGTTATACTATTGTATGCCATATAATACGAGCACGAAGCTGTTATCGAGGCAAAACAAATGGAGCAGAAGACCTCCTTTCGAGGCCCTTTGCGTCCATTAAACATCTTTCTCCATTAGGTAACTTTTGTCAGCGTGAATTCACATTTCCTTTCCCTTTTGCCTTCCTATTTGTAAAAGATTTTAAGTTTTTTAGCACAAAATGTGATAAAAAAAGCGCGTTTTTCTTTTTAAAATTATGTTTTAGGGACATTGTGTCTGTATGAGACATACTAAAAGTACTTGTTTATTTTGCAAACTGCAGTTTCGTCGCTACTTGTTTTTTTCGTTTTTTAGCAATTATGTTTTTCTTATTATTGTATTTATATTATTTTGTTACTGCTACGAAATATGGCATTCCTATAAATATGTTATGAGTATATACTTACAGTAAAGGGCAATGGTTTCTCCAAATGCAATATCAAAACTCATTAATTTAAGTATCATTTATGGCCATTGATTGCTAATTAAAATCCATAGGCGATAACCGAAACCTCAACAGCTTTTATGGCCATTTGCAATTAAAAACCACCGTTCCGACACAGTAACACCAAGCCATTAATGAGTTAATCAAAGTAGACACAGTTATTGCGTCAATCGCCCGAGCCGCTCTGTATCGAGATTCATTCTCATTCTTCACCTCCCTCAACCTCTTGTCCCTCCTGCCAACCCTCCGGCGCCCTTTTAACGCCTCGCAGGATCCCCGGTTGCGAAATTAAACGACACAATTGAATTATATGGGATTTTGTACCGTCGCGAGTCAAGATTGAGCTCCTTACAGCTTGATGCCAGTTTATGAGTTGATGCGCTTCAAATATTGAATTTGAATACCTAAGAGGACAATATTTTTATATTTCGGAGTATGATGGGACGTGATAATGGATAATGAGGGTGTAATGGTGTTGTTTATGAGATTATTGTTGTTTTGGCCTCGTGACGTTGAAGTGCTCCAGATTTTAATGCGCATATCTTCATTTATCTACTAGTATAACTACTTTTAAAAAATACCAATTCCTACTCGCGGCTCTGCCCGCGTGAAAGGCCTTCCCGAAAAGTCCCTAAAACACAGTACTACACCAGTGCCATCTACGTAAAGAATCAGATTAAAAATATATATTTCCCATGGAAGCAAATTACCGGGACAAAAAGTAGCCTATGTGTTAATCCAGGCCATGATCTACCCGTGTGCTAAATTTCTTCCAAAGCCATTCAGTAGTTTCTGCGATTTCTTTAACAAACATCCAAACATTTTTACAAACTTTCGCATTTATTATATTAGTAAGATTGCGATAAGTAGATGGTAAATAAGATGTGTCATTGAAGGTTAGCCCGTAAGACATAGCGCGCAAAGGAATTAATGTAGTGCTTCTAATGATTTCTAAATAGCGTTACAGTTGATGAAGTTTACAATTAGGCGAGCGGCTTGATTATCTCGTTAAAGTTGATTGAACATCACTACAGTGTAAGAAATTCCGATATTGCCAATGCTAGGGAATAGCAATAAACAAAGAGTAGAAGACCAGAAACAGTCGGTCGAGCAGTCTGCAGTTTAGCGTCACGCTCGAATCGAATGCGGAGGAGATACGCGCCACGATTTAACATTCACGATACACTACTATTAACTATATTTTAGTGTAGGTATCAGCCAGTTAAAAAAAAATGTAACCCACATATCAATGTGTATTGTATTTGGTGCAATTACCTTACTCGTGTAATCTCGCGACAATCGTAACTATGTATTGAGAAGTGCGAACATAGTTATCAGAATTGGCAAATCCTGAAAATTTACTTTAAAAGTGTAGTTTCGTTAACATTCATTCTGGATGTTATCTGAGAAGAAATAAAGAATCATATAGAATTTCTCATACCAGGTGGAGCTGCTCGTATTTTGGTGAAGATCTAATTTTGTATAAAGCTTCAAAATCCTTGATATAAAGTTTTCGAAACCTCGCGTTGGTAATTCAACCTTAAGGTAAAAGCTTTTATATCTTGCGGCATGACTCGGCTTTGAGCCAATAATCAAACCTAAATGGCTTAAAACCGTCTTCGGCACCGTATGTTTGCATAGTGCGACTGATCTGTTCTCAGTTTATTTTAGCTTGATATTTGTCCAGAGAGGCAACTTCGTAGTGTTCAAAATGTAATAGAAGTGTTTAAACTTAACTTTATACTAATATTAAGGCCTAATTTCACCATGCTCTCTTAGTTACTTTAAGAGCCTGTTAACTGTTTTAACGAACTAGGTTTTGAGTGCCCCACCATGCTTACAGGTCTTCTTTAATAGGTTTCATGGGACCCGCGATACTTTAACATTCACGTTAATTTTAATGCCCGATTGACCAACGTCCGTTCAATAAGAAATTTGACAAATTGGACCTAAATGTGTTATGCTTAACGATATCTCAAAACTGCAATTCTTTAGTGTTTAGTATTAATCCGATACTCAATTAACAATCATCATGAGCCACATGGAGTCCACTCCTGAACACAGGCCTCCCCTAAAGATTTCGAGACGGATCTGTCAAAAGCCTGCATTCAACGTG
The DNA here is from genome assembly GCA_949316025.1 of Lapara coniferarum. NCBI lineage: Eukaryota > Metazoa > Arthropoda > Insecta > Lepidoptera > Sphingidae > Lapara > Lapara coniferarum. Next base: position 37,804,605 of record OX438919.1, on the reverse strand, counting down.
TTCCTTAACAAATTGTTTCACTCTACCCAAACTACCGTAGAATTACTTGCAACTAGCAGGGAAATTTCATAGGTTTCAAGTTAAACGTTTGATCGTCCCGGGGCGAGGTTGCGTTCCGCACATTAATCCCCCCTTCCCCCACCCTATGCCACCCCCTCCGGGCTTTGTACGACATCCCCCGGGAACACTCGACAGGCTCGCCTACAAGCCAATTTGTAATGCAAGTACGTTCGACTATTCCCGAAATAGCATAATCCCGTCGTAAGTATTTGACTGAATAAATGTTTTTGGTTAACTTTAGGGTTATGTAGAGCGTTGTATTTTGTGGGTTATTTTATGTTTTGGGAGCTGTAATTATTGTTTGACACTCACACACACAATCACATCACATTATTATTCTGATAACCCGAATTCATAGTAAATTATTTCCTATGTATTTTCACTTGAGATACCTCTTATAAGTTATCTTATCTATCAAGTTACCTAGTTCATATGTTTATAAATTAACACGCATATATTCCAATATTTTTCGTCCATTATAAGCTCTTATAAATAACGTTTATTCTTTAAGCAAATAAAAACTAGAAGTTCCAGTAATATCATACCTCTCGTGGCCACACAATTTTCTGACAATAAGATGCTTTATCAAACATGCGATCGCCATTTAAGGACATCGACACGACGACGTAAGTTAAAAGGGTGTCCACGTCATGACATCTTGATATGTCCAATGCATTCTATGAAATCGATCCTTGCAGATATCTTTATCGGTCAAATCGATCGAAAAGTGTTTTTGCTCGAGATTCATGAGAATTTCATGTTTGCAATGTAATCGACTTAATTTTATTTAGCGAGGAAGACGTGTTTAAAACAAGTATAGGACCACACCAACATCAGTTAAAATCTAAAGGTTAAAGTCAACTCAATAATCTTTTTCAAAACCTATGCATTTACAATTACCGTTCATCAACTTTAATATAAAACTACAGGATCCAAAGCTGTCTAAAAATATACGAATCTACTACTTTTGTTCAAACTAGACCTAAAGTATATTTTCCTAATATTTACCTTGCATTCATTTCAAAAAGTTGTAACGCAATTATCTAACTATAGATACAAATAAACGGGAATGAAATAAATAGTGCCACTTGCGCGTCAATTTCAAATTTTCATACAAATTTAACGTAATTTATTCCAGAGCTACATATTTAATTAATGCAATAATAGACCTCATCTAACATAAAGTATGACTTAACAGCCAAACGGAGGCCCTTCAGTCATTATAATTTTTTTATTTTTTTTTATTCGGGCACGGCAAAGTGACTGCACCTCACCTGATGGTAAGCGCGATGCAGTCCAGATAGAGTATCGAATGGCAGCAGATGGGTATCTCATGCCATTCGACACAATCATGCCGGCCTACTGAGCTGCTTCTTCACGCTACGGCGGAAGGACCCAGGATTATAGGAAGGAGGGAACACGTGCGCCGGTAAACTATTCCAAAGCTTGATGGATATAATTCAGCCAATACGAATTGCCAGACATTTAGGAGTTTGATAAATTAGATTACGTTCATTAGGACCATTGTGAGGCGATATAGCTTTCTTTTAATTAATTATTAACACGCCATGCTCTGGCATTTATTTTTATCTGCAGCGAGATCTTTTTGCCGAGTTCAAAGCGTCGCCTTATTAAATTTACAGACATTCCCTCTAACAGGTGTGTTCTCTTGATAATGTTTAGTTTTGTTTTCTCATGCTAATTACAGACGGGATCAGTTTTTAATATCAATTACCATTATTTTATCCTTGCTTAAGAACTCAATGATAATCTAGTAATACAAGCATTAAATGTAGGGCATACACAGCGGCACAGTGTCGGCAGAAATGAAATATAATACCAAACACCGCATTCTATTATAACCTAATCCATGAGGAGAATAGAAATGAGCTCCGCAATCCGAAGGTATATTAGTTGCATCTCTATCTCATTGTTCCCTTCAAACATAAGGGCGTATTATGTTAGAATTAAGAGCCGTATCTATTACTAGATGCAATTCAATTTCGCTCTGAAATGCTATATCAGCTGAGACACTGCCAAATTAAGAACAGCATCTTAAGACAGTCGCTATTTAATAAACCCATATTAACATCAGCTCTATTGACATCTTAAGTTACAATATATAACTGACTAGCTTCTGTCCGCGGCTTCGCCCGCGTTAAAAAGTTTTCCGGGATAAAAGTCCCGCTTTATATTTTCCCGAGATAAAAAGTTATGGCATTATATATGTTAATCCAGGACATGATCTACCCGTGTGCCAAATGTCATCAAAATACGTTAAGTAGTTCTTGCGTGAAAGGGTAACAAATGACCATACGGCCATACTTACAAACTTACGCGTTTATATTATAATATTAGTAGGATTTTGACATCTAAGTTATGTTCGTGTAACTGCGTTTGCTCAGCTGAAAAAAAGCTCTTGAATGGCAGCTTAAGTTTGATTGATTTGATTATATTGTCCTAAATGTGAATTGAATTGACAACATAGGATAAACCATTTAATGTTCTCCGACACCACTAGTAACTAAACAAAGATCAAATATCAAATACGTAGAATATATTCACAAAAGAGAAACTAATTCAATGCCAATAAAATTCCCGGGGTTGATGCCTTTATCTTAAAGGATTTATTAAAGGAAATCATTTAGTATGAAAAATACCCATTGAAAAGTATTCTGTAGACTGTTTCGTTGGCGCCTGTCTGTACTGGGGGTGTAGTTTCCTTAGGATATTACTATTATTTTGTAATAGACGTATTTTAAACCTTCAAGACCCGCTTATATATATAGATGTATGAGAAAACCCTATGTATATGGAGACCTGTGTCCGGGCCTTGACAGATTAATATCTCCTTTTTTGCATTTAGCTCTCTCGGCCGTATTGTCTCTTAGTTTATTTTGTAGGAGTCGCGTAGTTTTTATGCTTTAGCTCCAGTAGTATATTTCTAAATATTGTTTTAAGGTATTAACTTATAAATGTTATATGATAATTTCTCTGCTTTATTTATTCGCATGATTGGACACTATTCGTATAATAAAAAGAGAGTCGTTCAGGTTTACGTCGAAAACGCTGTCCAAATGCAAGCTGGCAGAATTCGTATACTTTGAAAAGACTTACAGAGATCTCCATGTTATTCCGATTTACTTCGGAAGTTTTGCATAACGATGTATCTATCTGCTTTTACTATGTGAAAGGCTATGTTTGTCATTTAAAGATATTTGGGTAAACACTACATCGAAAAAGCTTTTTGCGATGCGAGAACTCTACGTACTATACCATACCATCCCTGTATTACATACTACCCAATGTTGAGCACGGGCCTCCTCTTCAACTGAGTGTTTAGGCCTTAGTCCACCACGCTGGCCTAGTGCGGGTTGGCACTTCACATACCTTCGAAATTCTTATAGAGAACTTCTCAGGTATGCGGGTTTCCTTCCGATGTTTATCCTTCACCGTTTAAGCGAGCGATAATTCACAAAGAATACACACATAACTTTAAGAAAAGTCAGAGGTGCGTGCCCTTAGGTTTTGAACCTGCGGACATTAGTCTCTGCAGTCCGTTCCACTCCCAATTAGGCTATCGCCGTCAAACTCTACATCTCTACAAGCGACGGAATATACTAAAAAGCTATTTTCTTTTTATACGATCTCTAAAACATGAAAACGAAACTACAGTTGTAGATATCGCCGATTAATTGATTTGCGAAACGAACATGGCACGCAAACGAATGAACCTAACAAACTTTTTATTTTTTTGTTGCGGAAACTTCGCGCTGGACATTCACAGTCTGCTTAGGACAGAGTCGCATGCAATGCAAACACGTAAAACTATATTTAAGGCGAAGCTTTTACCCGCGAATCAAAATTAGCATCAAATTTACGCTGATTAACTTTTTATTCAACAAAATAACGAGACGACTCAATCGCATGCCTCACCAAACGTCACTGTAAACAGTGGCAACAGAAGCATTTAATTACGAAGTTCGTCAAAATACCTCCAAACAAACCTCAATCACAGCAAGAAGGATGACTGGTACACCACTTGACCCTCGTCGTGCGTGTCAAACGATTTATGCGCCGTCTTTCAATCGCCGCCACTATGCGGGCACTTACATTTGTTTATTCATTGCGTTTGTTAATGTTATAATCGATTTGGGACCGATCATCGTTCTGGGAATGGTAATCGATTCTCACGATTGTAATGCTTTCGGCCAGTATGAATATAACTTTCAAATTCATATTTTTTATTACTTTCGAAAATGGACAAGTTAATGGCCTACCTGATGGTTCGTGGTGTCCGTCGTCTTCATGGAGGGTGGCTATGCTAGGGGCACAGCCAAGCAGCGGCCTACCACAAAAAACTTTTTTAAACCTGTTAGAAGAAGCAGAAGTAATAACGCCGAGGAATCACTGAGATATAGAGGAGTTAGTATAAAAAAATGAGTTTGTTGTAATGTTTTGAATCGAAATATAGTATAATTCTGACTATTACAACAATCTAAACTTATTAGAACAGAATTTTCAGGTTTGATTCGATGTGACGTAAAAAGGAAGGTCCATAATTACTCGCGGGATGGAAAAGCTATCTCTTTTATTGTTTAGCATCAGTTTATAAGCTCTATTGCGTTACGAAATAACTACGTAGTACTATTTAGTATTCTGTGATAATACCCAGTAAAATTACTGCGTATTGTGAGGCTGAACGTCCAGTATCTCAGGATGGTCAGCGCATTTCAATAGCATGCAGCGATTTGTAATACTCAAAGGTTTTGGTTGAAAACGCTGTTGTTTCAAGGCAGGCAAATAATTTGCTGCACTCATTACGATGAGATCATTACTATACTAAAAAGGTTGTACATAATAATGAAGTTACTGTGAAAGTATTATTGGAAACATGTTGATTTCCCGCATTTAAAATCGCAGATTGATTATATTCGTATATTTCGATACGCACTTCATTTCTCAGAATATTTAGATGTTTGTTTGTTTGATCTGATAAACGATAAGTTACATTAATTTCACCAAAACCTAGAGACTCGAATATCCTGTGTTTGGCACTCATTGATGAAGTTTTACGTAAAAATGTAGTAAAAAATGTAGCATTACGCATACGTAATGCCATAGCTTTCGCCTTTTGTTCCTTACTATGGACTACAGAATAATTATAATTTCATTGATTTATGATAGTAGTAATATTAACCCACGATACTGCTATATGATGACTTCGATATTCATTTAATACAGTATTATAATGATCTAATAACATTGTTCATTGAAGCGAATCACTAACCAATCGGTCACGCTATTTCGATGTCAATAAATCTAGAGTATAATAATCAATATAGGACATTTAATTATTTAATAATTAGCGGCTATCGTTTGTCTGAAATGCACTTATTTCATATGTAAACAGTGTAATTGTAATGGCGTTAATCAGACAAGATCGATTATCGCGGACTGATTGACAGTTCGCAGGATTAGTGTTATTAATACTGACGCTAATTACCACCGGGTCCTACACAGCTAATTGGTTTCTATACCGTACATCGGACCGTCGTCCGTCCGCTGTCTGCTGCTTCCGTTGCGCGGTCCGCCCATGGCGCGATTAAAACCATACACTCTGCAATCATGACTGTACACCCGGCTCACACGAAATTAAACTTTATCATCATCGCATAAAGGTCATGTTGCCGATATGGGTTAGTTGGTAGGTCGGTACAGGTTGGCGGGGGTGGAGTGCGCCGCGGTGCGGGGTGGGGTGCCCTCTCCCTTCGCCCCGCCCGCCCCGCTCCTCGTCCAATCGCCGTCCGTCAGCCGAACGACCTCACCTTGCCCACACGTCCCAGGGTATCCTTTTAACTTTTTTTGTTGTTGAAATATATCTTTTCTTTGTTAACGCGGTTTGGTTTGGGTTTGTTTTTATGTTAGTTAAAGGACAATAGTTTCTGTACAGATGTTCAGTGGCGGTTTGGTTACGGTTTTTTGAGAACATGTAAAGCATCGTCTTAAGACAATAGATGTTTGGTTTAATTTAGTCCTTAGTTGTTGTCTTGTTATTATGTGGTATAAGTTTTATAGTAACAACCTTTATTTTCGGTATTTACTCATAAAATACCAAATACAAAGTGTTAATAAACTTTCACAACCCACTAGTGCAATCAACATCAAATAAAGTACATTAATTAGAAGAAACAGAACGTAGCTACAAAGACACCGCATACGGAAAATTTTCACCTCACCCTTCGACACTAAAACCAATAAGACGCGAGGGTCTGAAATATACTGCCAAGTATGGAAACGCCCTATATCCATGCAGTGACAAGCTGAAATGAACCTTAAGAAACGGCAAGAAGTTTCGAATAGGCTTGCACAGTCCGACCAAATTAAAGGGTCCGAGTGAAAGGCGCAGTAAAATATGAGGTTATATCGGTGCTTCATCCGAATCGTGGACAATTACCGTACGCGCAGATGTTTCGAGGTCTTAATATCGTTACGGGATACGTTTAAACTCGTAAAAAACATTGTAGATATATTTTATTGTCTTTGATAAAATATTAAACGGCGTTTTGTAAGTGTTTTGGCTCTAGCTTCTTATTGTATTTTGTATTTATGTAAATTTAGATTTATATACGAATTTGCGAATACTTTTATTTATAATGAGTATTGACCATTTAGATGCATGGTATTTATTAAGCCATTGAAAGATTTTTGTTATAAATATTACACATGTTTATCGGAAATTAGTCTCATGTTTTCCTTTAAATGCTATTCGTAATATTAGTATATTCGTAATTTATTTTTCTAACTTACAATTGTATGCCACTTAAACCCATATAGAAAGCAAATGCAGAAATATCCTTCAAAACAAATTTGTTTAAATTGTTCAGTAGCTGGTACATAAATGACGGTTAATTAAACTTGTTTACTCAACTTGATATAAATACAATATGGTCCTTAATAGCTTAGTTTGAAAGTACAAATTAGCGAGAGAGTTGATACTGTCAGTCACTACTGTCCAAATACACGTACCGATTACGCGAATTACTATCCTGTACTTCTTAAAGCATCGGATTTGCTGTAACTTTGTCCTCCCTTTCCCCAATCCTTTCAAAAGACATTTGACAACTGTCTGGCAGTAACTGCACGCAGAAGCGAGTGTAGCTACTGATACGCGAGTTGCCCATAGCATAACCTCACAATTAACTTAGTAGCTCGTACTATAATTTACGTGTAATATTTTGTTGAACAAGAACCTAAGCGTGTTTGGACGTTGTCTATCCATACCGGTTAGAAACCACATTATGCGCGTCACAGTACGCATTATCTTGATAACGTTGTTGCCAAAAACTGTCACGTGTTGCGTTTCAATTGTTGTCTACAGAATAAGTAGGATTTAGTATGTTGCCTTGCATGTTACATTTTGGCATCGCTTCTTTTGCATGTTTATTAGCATAGTTCTAAAAGCGTTGAATGTTAACGTTATTTAAAGTACTACAATCGGGTATATGCTGCGTTCTGTTGCAAGCCTTACGGCGAGTATGTACTAGAACCGTTCCTAATTACCGCGGCGCGTTCAGTTAGCGTCTAGGTGTGTTATTATTGCATGCGAGTGTGACTTGTAATGCATGCCCGGTTCGCTAACTGTACTTATGTGCGCGCAATAAGGGTGGGTTTCGACTCGATCCGCGGGGAGATAGCCGCGACAGCTGGCACCAGCAGGTGCGCCCCAAATCAACTGCTCACTATACGACCGACACACTGCCCGCTCCGTACATTTCTTCAGCTTTATTCCTTCAACAATTTGTTATGTACGTTCAAATGCAACATTTCACACGTCGACGTCTCAACTACCTAGCGGCGTCGTTGTTTTATGTACAAAGCGATTACTTTCCTTTCATGTACAAAATATAAAGTATGATTAGCATCGCGTACGGTCGCAAGGCTGTGTGCAACCCTTCCGCTCTGTGTACACGCCACTGGCAGTCGCGCCACGTCGGCTCGAAAGCTCACTCGTTTTACACATTTTAATGCGTAAAAATGTACTAACTAAACAATTCTCTCGTTTCAGAACAAGGTGGAATACTACGTGAAATGGAAAGGGTGGAAACCGAAGCACAACACCTGGGAGCCGGAGGAGAACATACTGGACCCGAGGCTGATACAAAGCTTCGAGCGAGGAGAAGAACTCAGGCGGCAAGGGAGGAAGCGCGAGCGCGAGCACTCGCCGGTGGAGCGCGCGCGCAGCGGCTCTGAGGAGCGCCAGCCCCCGCCCGGCAAGCGTAAGGCCGAGGTGCTCTCCAAGGAGTCGGGCAAGATCGGCGTTACCATCACCATGAGCCCACCGGCGAAGCGACACGATTCCACTAAGGTCAACGGGGGCAGAACGCCACAGGTGTCGCTACCCACACCGCCGCCCGCCGCACCGCCCGGAGGTGCTCCCGCCCCTGCCTCGCCTGCAGCCGAGGCGGCCGCTCCACGGACAGGCCCGAGACGGGCGCCGCATTCACCTGAAGAAGCGGATACTCACATTCCCCCCGAACGCGAACGCCGCACCGACTCGCAACCTACGGCGACCGCTCCGGCAGAGCCGAAAGGTGCCCGACCACCTCCACTCGCGCCGCAACCTGAGGATGAAGACTCGTGGGGCGAGGCCCCCGTGACGGTAGCGCCACCACCCGCACCTGCGACGCGACGGGGCGCCGCGTACTGGATGGCGCGTTCACCTGTCGCTGATCAGATCTTCATTACCGACGTGACGGTGAACCTTCAAACCGTTACAATAAGAGAGTGCCGCACTGAGAAGGGATTCTTTCGGTCTCGTGAATCGCGGCCACTGGACGTGACGTAAGGCAGCGCCACTGTGTGAACTGTGTACCTCGGAATTTGTACAGTTAGTTAGCTAGTATTTATTTAGTTACGACAAAGTGTTAAGAGCCTTGGGAACACCCCGAGTACTTGGTTAGGCCTAAATTAACAATAGTTTAACGTCTAAGTATGTTGACATTGTTAAAATATAGTTATAGTTTGTTGAAAATGTTACGGAGACTTTCAAATTATATAAAATTATAATTAAATATATTACAACCTGAGCGAATTTAAAAGTCTGTAACGTTTGTGACGTACTATAATTAAGCAGGACCATGAAGTCAACACGCCGACAAAATTATTGTCAATTGTTAAAATTTAGATACTATATTTTATATGTTGAATTTGTGACAAACGAAATGTACCTCCGTGTAAGATACTCTACGCTTTTGGTCTAACAAAGATCGTAAATAATGTGCACGACAGTTGATTGAGGGCGCTAAGCAGTCTGTGTTAGCCAAATTGGTATTGCCAAGAGAGCGTTTGGCGGTAATTCCCTCGTCAGCTCCATTCCTTACGATCTTGTTAAGACTTGTATTTCGTATGTAAGATTTCTTTGGGCCGTCAGTATGTAGCTAGAGGCCGACATAGATTCCAGGCATAGTTGCAAACTTGGGCTTTGTCTATGGGCAATGGGCATATTAGCCAGAGTGGATGATTTCCACATATACCATAAAGCATACTTCCATAGGTATTGTACGAATCTCTTATTTATTATAATTCTATGATATAACTATTACCACAGCTATTACTGTTTTTATGTTTTTGTTGTGTATCATTATGTAATGACCTAATCAGTATAACACTTTTTACACAAACTTTCATGCAATATGATATTTTATTGCGCAAGTGATTTACCAAATTTAATTTAAAATATCTTGAACTCATATTAGAGATGCATTTGCGGCTGTATGGCCAACATTTTGTACTTATCGTTGTAAAAAGTGATGGCGTTATTTTATTTTAATGAAATCTGAACCCAGTCTGTATTAAAAAGTAAACTATATGTAGCAATAAATTTCATTTCTACCTAAACAAATATTGTATGTAATGTATTATTGGTAGCAATTTTTAATTTTTACTGTTGGTTTATTAAATGAACTGATTGTTTTTTTATTACTGTACATACTGCATTGTGCTAATAAATTATTATTGATATAATTTAATTTTAAGATTGAACAGGATTCAGAACACTGTTTTGTGTTCCTCTTTGTTGTTATTTTGTTCCTGACTTAAATATTAATTTGGATGTGTGTCCTATTTCATTTGTATGTTTTATTAATGCATTTTGTATTTGCGAAGTGATTTTGCTGTAAATATTGTAAATAAAATAATTATAGAACTTGTTTTATAATGTGATAGACCTCTCACATTGTAGTCTGTAAATAAATGAGAATGAATTAGAATATTATTTTTATTTCACTTCATCTTATAAGTACTTGCCTATGTATTAAACAAAAACTTGTTCATCTTCTACCTCCCGCCATCAGTCCGAAGTTAGTTGAGGACGGCGCAACGCTATGTTCATGTTTGTTGCGAAATTATTTTAAAGACCTTGCATAAACCCTACTTTTTGACCAAAATGTAAGGATTCTACTTGAGGCCTAAGAACTATTAGTAAAATGGTTTGAAGCTTCTGTCTACAATGACTTTACATGAAAATTTCATTTCTTTTAGAAATTAGTCAATGTCAATTTTATTAAAAAATGTCATCTCATACATCACATCATGGGGTGGAACACACATGGCGAATAGTGGGTGCACCAGTTTTGTCTCTGCCAGCCTATAAGGCGTGTGTGAATACTGAGCAGCGCGATCTCCTGAAGATTTTTTACACACCAAAATCACCTGCAAACCCTTCCATCGGGAAGTGTGTTGGAGGGTGAAAACTGCAGATTTCTTAATATTTCCCTTGTTTGTATAGAAATCCTACTAGGAATTCGAGAAGCACCCCCGAAGTTTATCATGAGGAAGTCATAATAAGTAATTTATAAAAATGAAGACGTTTCTTCGAACGTTAAAAGGCACCTTTAACGTTCGAAGAAACGTCTGGATTTTGAACTTGCGGATATTCGTCTCGGCAGTCCGTTGCAATCCCAACTAGGCTATCGTACACACATTCAGATAGATATTAGTAAATTTCAATTAAGTAAGAGCTTAGAAGAAAAATTAAATTTGGTAGGCAATTCATTAAAAAGGCTGCTTATGAGGGTTTGCCAATCCGACGAAACGCTACAAAGAAAAATAAGTCCATACGCTCGTCTTCACAAGAGCACGTTTATGTCTTCAGAATCGTGCTTCAGAATTCATATCTCATAAAAGGGAAACAGGGGCAAATTTAACCATTCGACATAATTTGTATCTAAAAAATACAAACACAAATTGAGAACCTCGTTTTTTTGGAAGTCTGTTAAAAATACAAGTTATCTCCGATCTATCTTTTATATCTACATATTATTTATTGACATACTTTTATGTTTAAGTTACATTTCATCCTAATCACTTTATGTAATTGTACGTATAGTATGTATAATTACATATATCATTTTTAACTTTTATAAAAATAACTAATAACACCATGCTTTTTTCGGTTATGTGAAACGGAACGTAACACGTACGTTTGACAGTTGACGGAGGTTGGCGGGAAACTGCGAATAAGGAAAGGCGCGCTTTTTGTTTTATATATTTTAAAAATTAGTTTCACTTGTATATTTTGTACATACTTGCACATATTTTAGTATAACATACTATTAGTGTGTTTATAATTAATTAGCCCATTAAAATGGGCAGGAAGAGGCGGCGTAAAGATGAGTTGAATCCTCCGGATCCGGACCTATCCGTGATCGAATCTTCAGACACGGACTCGTCGGATTCACTTGTAGCGGCAGGTTCAAAATATAAAGATGCAAAAGATAACGACCCGAAAGAAAAATATCGGATTTATAAGGTAAAAGGGTATACACGTAAGTATCCTGAAGACACAAAGCAGACCGAGCTTATAGTCTTCTTAAGCCACATTGAAGAAAACACCGTATTTAGCGATAGAGATCGCATGGCACTTTCAAAAGGAATACGGGAGCATGGGGTTTCTGGTGTAATGCATTTGCGCTCCATCAATAGGTATAAGGTCGGCATAACATTCGATTTGCCAAACAATGCAAATATGTTTCTTCAAAATAAAAAATTGCTCGATCAATTATCTCTGACTGCAACGATACCCGCCAGAGATACGGAGGTCACCGGAGTTCTCACTTCGGTTCCCATTGAAATGAGCAATAAGCAGGTCTTCTCGTTGATTGGTAGCTCTAAAAATGTCATTCAGGTCAGGCGCTTTATGCGCAGGACGAAAGGGATCGACGGAGTTGTAAAATTTGTTCCGACTCAGGCTGTTGCTGTAACTTTCGCCTCCACCATCCTGCCTAACTACATTTATCTCGACTCGTGGCGACACGAGGTGAGTAAATATATTCCTCCCGTTAAGCAATGCCTTAAATGTATGAAATATGGACATATTGCTAAATTTTGCCGGAATGCAGAAGTGTGTTCAATTTGTACTTTAAATCACAGCTTTAAAAACTGCCAAATTGATTCCAAAGATGCCAAATGTGCCAATTGCAAAGGCAATCACATTGCTATTTCCTCGTCATGTCCTATAAAAAAGCAAAAGATTGAAGAGAACAGAATAAAATCTAGAAATGCCACATACTCTGAACTTTTCGACTCCAATGCTTTTCCAGCTCTTTCTGCACGTACTTTAGACACCCAAATTAATAATTTAATGAAATCTGATATATTTTTAAGCACTTTAGTGGAAACAATTATTAAAATAGTTAGTAATAAAGATGCCCCTATTAATTCTACGTCTATTAAAGAAGTTTTAAGAACAACGTTAAGTAATAAATTCCCTGCATCCTCATAATGGATTTATCAACCATCAATATCATACAATGGAATGCCCAAAGTCTCAATAGTAACAAACACATATTCATTAACTTCCTTTATTCTCACAATATCCATATCGCTATTATTAGCGAAACATGGTTCAAACCTGAACAAAATTTTAGAATAAAAAATTACAATATTGAAAGGAATGATTGTGGTAACAAACACAATGGCGTTGCAATTATAATACACAAAAGCATTACTTACACTAAAATAAATACCTATTTCGATAATTCATTACAAAATGTTTGTATTAAAATAACTACCAACAATAAAGAAATATGTATAGTCAGTTTCTATAGCCCTTTAAACTCTAATCCAGCCTTCAGCAAAAATAATTTTGATGCATTGGTTAAGTCTATCCCTAGTCCTTTCATATTTGCGGGAGATTTTAACGCCCATCACACTTCTTGGGGCTGTGGTTCTGACAGCCCACGTGGTCGAAATATTCTAGAGGTCATTGACGATAATAATTTAGTTTTGCTTAATGATGGCCAACCAACAACAGTTGGCTCTTTAACATGGCGACCCAATGCTTTGGATTTATCGCTGGTATCTTCATCACTGGCCCTCAGTTGCGAATGGTCTGTACATGATTGTCCTCTCGGTACTAGTTATCATATTCCTACAATCATAAAATTAATGGTTAGTCAATCTAATATGCACACTCGTGAAAAATGTTCTAATGCTAAACATTTGCCCATTTACCCAAACTATAAACTGGTAGATTGGCAAATGTATAACAAATATGCTGATGAATTATTAGTTTCTTTTGAAATAGATAATACAACTCCTCTTGACTCATATCTCCGTTTTTGTACAATTTTGCGCACAGCAGCTGCGAAATCTATTGCTAATTGTAATCGTCCAAATTCCTATCTCACATCAAAAAACACTGATCATTCATGTCACAGAAATAATAGGAAAGCTCCTTCACATCCTTGGTGGAATCAAAAGTGTACAGAAGCTGTAACAAATTTCAAAACTGCATATATAATTTTCAAAAATAACCCAACCCAAGAAACTTATCTCCATTTCAAAAGGCTTAGAGCAGTTAAAAAACTGACATTAAAAATAGAAAGACAAAAAAGTTGGTTCTCGCTTTGTGAAACCTTCAATAGATGCACACCATTGTCCGTCATATGGAAATTTATGCGTAAATTTAATAAAAGTTATAATTTTAATAATCATGAAGATAATTCATGGGTATCAGATTTTTTAAAAAAGCACACTCCAGACTTTGTACAATATAATACAGATTTATTTATTACCGATAACATAAATGACAACAATAGGTTTTTACTCAACACCTTTACTATAAATGAACTCAAATCAGCCATATCATCTCGTAGAGATACTGCTTATGGTCTTGATGGAATGCCTTATATTTTATTTAAAAAGCTCAGTGTCACAAGTTTAGAAATATTTCTAAAGGTAGTGAATCTTCTTTGGGATAATAACATAATACCTCAAGACTGGAAAGTGGACTGCCTTGTACCAATTTTAAAACCAGACAAACCAAAGTTATGTCCTGATTCTTATCGTCCTATAGCACTCACTTCTTGTGTTGGTAAATTATTTGAACAACTCCTTAAACAGCGTTTAGAATTCTATGTGGAAAAAAATAATATATTACCCTCCAATCAATTTGGTTTTCGTAGAAATCGTTCTGCTAGAGAAAGTCTCTGTCAATTACAGCTGGATATACACAACTCTATATTTACAAATGAAAACTTGGTTGGTGTGTTCTTTGATGTTGCAGGAGCTTTTAATAGTGTTAATATAGATATTTTATGCCTTGAGATCTCTCAAATAGGGATACCTGCAAAAATTATAAATTGGATTAAAACATTTCTTACCAATAGAGAAGTATTTACTAAATTTAATAGACATCTTTATGGACCTCGACTTTCTTCGAAAGGAGTCTGTCAAGGGGGTATATTATCGCCTTTAATATTCATTTTGTACATACGTAGATTAAATTTAATCTTAGGGCCTCGGGTTAAAAATTTACAGTTTGCAGATGACTTGGTTGTTTATTCATCTGGGAGTAATGTTTCACAAGTAGTTTTAATAATTAATGATGCATTAGTAAAACTGTATAAATATTTCTCTTACCTTGATCTTAGTGTCAACCCATCCAAGTCTAAAGTTGTTGTGTTTGGTAAACAGTGTCCAAACATGTCTTCTGTACAATATAACAATTGTTCATTGCCCATTTCACTTGAGGTAAAATTTTTGGGTGTTCATTTTTCATACAATTTATCCTGGAATAATTACATAAAACATATAATTAGTAAAGCAAATAAAGCACATAACATATTAAAGTCCTTGTCTGGTACATATTGGGGTGCAGACCCCAAAATTTTGTTATTATTGTACAAATCATTAGTTCGTAGTCATTTTGAATATGGTTTCTACTGCTTTGCTGCAGATGCCAGAATTGTAAATAGTTTAGATGTTTTGCAAAACAAGTGTTTGCGTATAATTACAGGGGCATTCAGAAGCACTCCTATAAACGCAATGCAAATTGAATGTAATGTTCCGCCACTAAATATTCGATTTAATTACTTAAAAGAAAGATTCATATTAAAACTTTTTAGTGTGTCTAATAATCTTCTTTTGACCAACATGTTGCATTCAGTTACTCAGTTACCTTTAAAACCAATTTATATGTTACAAGGTCTTCAAAACTTCTTTAATTTTGTTAAAAACATGAACATTTACCAATCAAATCACATTCTGCCTTGCTATGAAGGATCTTATATTAGTAAATTTCCAGCTATTGATATAATTTTAAACAATAAAAAGAACCTGTCTTCTAAAGAAGAAGTAAACGCTATGCTGTTAAGATGGTCAGATCACAAAGTTATATATACTGATGGCTCTAAAAATGATAGGGCTGTGTCTTTCGCCATATATGATCCCTCCTCAAATATAGGCATTGGTCAAAAAATTTATAAAGTTGCTAGCATCTTCACAGCTGAAGCTGTCGCCATTTTGAGTGCTTTAAAACACATAAAAAATAATTATTCAGAGCATAGTAAATGGTTAGTAGTTAGTGATAGCAGGAGTGTGTTAGAAAATCTGGCAAATAATCAACTACGTGCTAACACTAACTATATAATTTATTTAGTAAAACAGCTATGGGTTGAATTGTCTCAATTAGGTATAGTAGTTCGTTTCGTTTGGGTTCCTTCACACATTGGCGTGGTAGGGAATGAAAGGGTAGATTACCTAGCCAAAAAAATAGTTGAGTTAGAAGATCTAATACCAAATCCTAGTAATGATATGAGTGTTTTCATACCATACACAGACGTTGTAAGTATTATAAGGGAACGTATGTGTCAAGCATGGGGGAGACATTCATATGAATACACACATATTGCTAATAAAGGAACCTGGTTTGCTAATATGGATGTTCAAATAAACTCCACTCCTTGGTTTTGCAAGGATATTAATTTTATTAATAGAAAATTCTACTCAATAATTTGTCGTATGCGATTTGGTCATTACAGATTAAATGGTCATCTTCATCGCCTTAAATTAGCGAATTCTCCTAATTGTGAATATTGTCAATCACAAAAAGTTCAATCGTTAAATCATATAATTTTTGAGTGTTCATCTTTCAGCATTCAGCGCCTTGTGTTGTCGGATGAGCTTTTAAAAATCTATAAAAAGCCCGATAGGGTCCCGCAATGTTTAGTGGAGTTGCTTAAGAATGCCTCAACTTATTTATACTTGTATAAATTTATAACAAAGTCTGTAAATGATATTTAGTTGTTTGTCGCCTTCTTCGTTGCGATATTGGGTTACATAGTAGGTTATAGCACTGTAAATAATTTTTAAATTATATAATGATGTTACTTGCATAGCGTTTCAGAGTTATGTGCACAGATTACTTATAGAAGCTAAGTTATATTATGTAAAATGTAAAAAGAGCATTTAATATTAAGGAAAATAGAGTGCAGAAACAAATACGGAGTCTAGTCTAGACCAGAACTTGAACTATATTGACAGCAGAGATTGACAGATAACATCTGTCATGCCTGAAGATGCCTTAAAAAAATTACTATATGAGAGTATTCCCAACAAAGAGAACAATACATGATATGGAAAATGCCCAATGCATGGGACAAAAAACAATGGACCTTGACGTCGGTAAAACCACAGATGAACGAGCATTATAATAAAAAAGAAACCAATGATGAAATAAAAATAATTACGTAAGACCAGGCAGTATGGTCAAAAGACTATAGCCTGTCCTCTGGACGAAAAAAAAAAAAAAAAAAAAAAATTGACAGTTGACGGGTGAGCTCGCTGTCCGCGATCGAAGTTTGTTGAGAAATCTGACGATTTGTTGACGAATATTCCTTTAGTCCGTGTTTGTATTGCATTTCGGCGGCGATTTGTAAAAGCAGTTATGGAGTGGTCGAAAGACAAAACATTGAAGTTGATTGAGTTGTTACAGATGAATGCTACTTTGTGGAACCCTTCTCTGTGTGATACTCGACGCGACAAACAAAAACGTAGGGAAGAAATGCGCGCGATAGCCGACATATTAGGGATATCTATACCGGACGCTGCGAAAAAGATTCAACATCTTCGCACGCAATACAACAGGGAGTCGGCGCGAGAAGCGAGAGCTCACGCTGACGATCCTAACGACAGATATGTCAGTAATTGGTATGCATTTGAATATCTTCACTTTTTGAAAGACTCCAACAAGCCCTACAGAGTATTTCATTCCGTAAGTATTATTTACTTATTTTTAAATATTAATGTGGTATATCTTAATTCAACATTTTTGTTTTTCGAAATTCCAGGAGGAGAATCGGGACCTTATAGGTCCCCAAACGCATTCAGAAAACAGCGTGAATGATTGTAAACTAGTTAGTTTGTCTCCACCTGTAAAAGTAGCGCGAACAGACAACCTACATTCCCTGAAACCAGAAATCATTTACCCGGCAACTTCAAGAGCCAGAGATGAGTTCACAGTATTTGGAGAATATGTAGCGAACGAGCTACGCTCTCTGAAAGGAGAGAAGAACTTATTAGTGGCAAAGAAAAAGATACAGGATATAATATTTGAAGTTAAAATGGGCATGATATGTGAGCCGAGGGCAGAACATGGAACTGTGTGCACGGTATTTGCACATGCAACACAGGCAGCACACAATACCACATCAATACATGGTGGTAAACTGTACACCCCGGTGGTGACCTCACCAACGCACATAGAGACATTACCAGCACCTCACACACCTCCAACTACTGGCATTAGCGAGATAATAATTAATGGGGCTTGCCATTACTCAAATTTTAAAGTTGATACTCAATAGCAGTGCCATCCACTTCCTGATGAGGAAGTGGATAAGAACGAAGGATACTCAATTAGACATTAAGACTATTTTAAGACTTTGTTAGATTAAGGTTTATTTGAATAAGGTTTAATTTAGAATTAGGTAATTAAATTATAACCATTTTTACTGATTACACTCAATGACAACAAATTGTTATATTAACTTTCAAGTGTAATGAATATTGTCAGTCTAGTCCTGCACAATCATGTCTAAATTAACTAGTGAAAATAAGTACAATACTTTATTAATTTGTAAGTAAATGGCTTTACTCCATTCCATGATCTCAACAGTCATTGTTTTTATTTTAAGTCTTAGATACATCGGTTCATGGTGAGAATGAACCAATCAGAATAAAGTTTGAAATGCTTGTGCAGATTAGTTATTTGAATTGCTTTAATATTACCACTAACACAGTTAGCGGTAGGGATAGTTTATAAGAATCGGCCACTGGTTATAATATGGACATAATTACCCAAATTTTTGTTCTTCAGGTTCAGGTCTCTCATATGCGAAGAACGCCTTGGTAGGAACCACTGCATTGTCTGTTTCTGCTGCCATAGTTCTATACACATACAGTTTGTGCATGTAGCCAGCGTAATCACTGGGCACTGTGACACCATCCTGTCTCGAGGTTAGGAGTGCTGTGCACTGCCACAAATCACTTTGTAATTCAAAGTTTTGTATAATGTTGCTACTATTTACGAGCGATCGTATTGCTTAGTATCAGACTCGCCTATATAGTCTCGTCATCTGATTCGAGCCCAAAATTCGACTAAATATTAGACACCTTAATATCCGTACAATTTTTATATCCCTACTACCTATAGAAACTAGGCTGAATAGAAATATTGTACGATTATTATATCTAGAATAACTGAAGTTAAGTATGACTTTATTAGCGAGTCGCGTTGTTGCGACAGTAAATTTTTAAGCACCTTCTACTCAAGGTTTTTGTTATGCCAAAATTATTAGTATCATGAAGTCTTTTAGGTAACAAATTGAATCATAATTATTTCAATATCGAAATAATTGTGTAGCCACTTACTCTTTGTTTTATCTGGGTGATATACCCAATATTTCTGAGCAATGTATTTGTTGAATTCCCTTTTTGGAAGTTTACTTTGTAATTATTTAAATTATATCAATCACTCAAGGAAATAAATTATTGTTTATGGTACTGTAGTTATTTTTTCAATGCCACATTTCAAGTAAAAGAATGCTGTAGCGGCTCGTACGAGTTGGAGCATAGGATTGGTCTATTGCTCTACTCTACTGCTTACATCCAACAAGACAGGCCGGCATATTTCTACCTGACGTAGTGGGTCGCAAATTCTCACCTCTGCCAACTTCGATTTCGGCCATCAGGCGCTTGCAAAACTGATGATTGAGAACCATTTTTTTTAGATCAGTTAAAAAACAGATAAACAGTTAAAGATCAGTTAACAAAGGCTAAAATTAAACAATCAATGAAAGTGCAAATAAAGAAAATATAATTGGCCAGTTTTGACCTATGTACGATGTTAATGTTTCAGCCGCTGTCATCCATTGTAAATGTTATTAATTGTGTTATAAAAATGATCGAAGCATAATGAGACAAGACCGATTGTTTGGAACAAAGCGTATGTGATGTCATTCTAGATAGATGGATGAATGTGAAGTAGGCAAGCTTACTAGTAACTAGCCCTTCGTTTTATAATATACATTTCTATTTATTGTTATGTATTTCTATCCACAGACTTGACATAATCCAAACACAACATCGATCATTAAAATTTAAAGGTGAATGAAGTATTATTTTAGTGCAGCAACGCTCAAACGTGGTAACGCTTACAAATAAAAACAGCTGATAATATCCGCACACACAGCGTTTCCCGTTACAATCAGTGTTCGGTCGTAGTTTTAGACAAGTAGGTGTGTTTTTGTGGACGGTACGTTTATTGTTAATTTTAAAATATTTTTTGTTATGGCCAGTGTTATGAAGTGTATTCATTTTATTTTTAATCTATCTTTACCATAGTTTACTCACGTTGAAGTTTCGTTCAACTTGTCAGTGTCACTGCCCTTTAACCTTTTGACAATCAGCTGTTTATGTTTACAAAATTTATTATCTAATTTATATCTTTCGTTACAGAACCATGATTATATTCGTATTTGTGATAGGGTTATCTATAACTAATGCTACTTTACGACATAGTCTCGGGTCAAATGCTTTAGAGACGGACAAAGAATATTTGAAGAGATATGCTCCCGACTGGGACGACCTCGATACCCGCCCATTACCAGAATGGTATGATAAAGCTAAAATTGGTATATTTTTGCATTGGGGAGTGTATTCCGTTCCTAGTTTTGGTTCTGAATGGTTTTGGAATAACTGGAAAGGTATTTTTCTCATATCATGCAATGGAATCATAACACAAACCTTAATTTATATTTCTTGTTTATTATGTATATTATATTGCAGATGGCAAAGATAAATACAAGAAGTTCATGATCAACAATTACCCACCAGGATTCACATATCAAGAGTTTGCGCCAATGTTTACAGCGGAATTTTTTGACCCTGAAAAATGGGCGAAACTATTCGCGAAGGCTGGAGCCAAGTAATCCATACATTTATATTTGGCTCATTCTCTAAATTATTCTCAGATAAAATTATTTGTTATATTTTACAGATATGTTGTTCTAACCAGCAAACATCACGAAGGTTTTACTTTATTCCCTTCAAAGCGTTCATTTAGCTGGAATGCACTCGAAGTCGGTCCGAAACGAGATTTAGTCGGTGAATTGTCCAAAACGGTACGTGAGGAGGGAATGAAATTCGGCGTATACCATTCCCTGTACGAGTGGTTCAATCCAATATACGAAGAAGATAAAATGACAAATTTCACGAGCCAAACATACGTCGATACTAAGCTATGGCCGGATATAAAACAGCTGATTAATGATTACAAGCCGTCAGTTTTGTGGTCAGATGGTGACTGGGAAGCTTACGATACATACTGGAAGTCTACCGAGCTGTTGGCGTGGCTGTATAACGACAGTCCTGTGAAAGACGAAATTGTTGTCAATGATCGATGGGGCATTGGCACTTATGGAAAACATGGTGATTTCTTCAACTACCAAGACAGATACAACCCTGGTAAGTAAAGTAACACGCTTTCCTGAGCTACATGTATAACATACAGTTATTTTATGTTTCAATGTTTCTAGGCAAACTTTTAAAGCATAAATGGGAGAATGCGTTCACAGTTGACGCACAATCTTGGGGCTACAGGAGGAATGTTGAATTGAGCGAAATTTTAAACACCGAAGAGCTATTTGAACAAATTATATCTACAGTTAGTTGTGGAGGTAAGGAACTTTAACATTTACTTTTCATTCTTTATGAAATAATTGTTATTTGTACACGCAAAAATTGCTTTCCAGGTAATGCCTTAATCAACGTAGGACCGACAAAAGAAGGCACGATAGCCCCCATATTCCAGGAACGACTGCTGTCCCTGGGCGACTGGCTCACTATAAACGGAGAGGCGATCTATAACACGTCGCCGTGGGACTCGCAGAACGATACACTCAACGGAGATGTGTGGTACACCTGCGCAAAGACCACGTACAATGCAAGGAACCCAATGGCAAAACCGAGCAAGCTGGACGCTATCACGGCGATATACGCGATTTTTCTCGAATGGCCTGCAGACGGGGTTCTGACTGTGCGAGATATCACGATGCATCTTCATAGTGGCAACTATCAAGTGGAGATGTTAGGGAATGACGGGTATTTGAACGTGAGTTGATAACCATACACAAATTATACTGAAATGTAGATTTCTTTGGTGTTTTGATGTTTTTTAGCCACGCCGACAGTTGGTGGAAGATATTCTGGGTGCATGCTGTATAAAGTTTTACTCTGGTAAGAGGTGCACTCTTGTCCTTGGAAAATTACATTATTAAAAAATCTGCATCTCTTTGGACAAAGGCATCGACCTGAGCCTAATTTCGGTCTTGCCGTATGTGGGCTACTGGTCTTAGTTACAGAACCGATAACTGTTTAAGCATACGCTATGATCATATCAAAACAAATATTTATTGTTATTGTCCAGTAAATGACACACAACGTCGAAGTAATAATGTTGTAATAACGATATCATTTTGCAAACGGTGGTTGACACTTATCCTTCGCCTAAATAGCTCAAACACTTATGTGGTTAAGTATTACAGCAACAACAATGCAAGGTTAACCTGTAAACTGAAGTATAGGTAAAAAAAAATTTTTGTTATCTATCGCTCTATTGCAACTAATTATACACATAAGTCCATTTTAAAACTACATCATACTTTGAAAACATTCTCGTATAATATGATGTTTATTTTTAGTTAGGTATTTAAAATAAATTTACGCATTCTACCTCTGATTAGGAAATAAGAAGAGCTTAATGGACTGCCAATATGGGGCCCAATAAATCCAGTCTCTTTTTTAAACCTCATTGCTTCTTGTCCAGGAATTTTCCTCTTTATTCGACACATAGAAAAAAGGATATACATTCAGTATAATATTATTTATTTTCTTTTAGTGGAAAATCAGCGGTGGTGACGTTAGCATACAATTGCCGGATAAAGCTGAGGCGAAGTCGGAGCACGCGTGGTCATTGAAATTTACTTTGAAATAATATTATAATAATAGAATTTATGTATCTTAAAATTGTGTTTTATTACAAAATGCAAATCCACAGGTCCGTCTGGAGATCTTTAAATTAGGCACTGACTCCCAATATACGTGTATGAAGTTAAATTATTTTTTGGTTTGTAGTGGTCTGAGTCGGTTTTATTTTTAAAAGGTGTTATTTATGGCTTTTTGTTATTTAATAATAGAATGGTGTAAACAATACATCATAGATATACGATTGCAGCATTCGCGGGTCATCTGCTGTCAGTAATTGAAGAGTTCCATTATTTATCTCCGAAGACCTTCATCAGATCCTAATAAATTATATACTAAAACCTTCCCTGAAAAATATATATTTGAATAACGAAAACCTCATCCAAATCAGATCAGTAGTTTTTGAGAAAATCGCGGCCACACAAACTTACATACATACGGGTCGAATACAGAACCTCCTTTTTTTGAAGTCGGTTAAAAATACAGTTATACTGATTTACTTTTGATAAAACGCTTTCCGAAGTATTCCGACTGTATAATAATATGTAAACCAATTTACTGATTAATTATGAAGCCGTTTGAAAACATGACTTAATTCTTAGTAATCTCGAATGAAGATGGAATTCAAATACAATTAATAACAAGCTCACTCCTGTGTACCCGAATAGATAAATCGAAACGCAGCTAGAAATTTCACAGATAATAATGATATAAATAACTCTATACTCGAATCTTTCTGTATATGTCGATAACTAAATAATAACAAATGTCAATATGTTGCGTAGGTAGTAATAATATGCAAACAACAACTAAACAATAGGTAATGGTTACAAGCTGATAACACGTTATTTTAAGTTAATGTTTTCCTTTGCATCAGTAGTGCGTATACCGATTTTCGATGAAGTTGTGTGCTAGTGATAAGTAAGTATAAATTTTATTCTTTCTCTGTAATACTTGTTAAAGATCTTGCAGGTTTCATCCCCACATCCTTGAGTGCATATTGCATAATAGTGTCCTGTGTACGATAATTTTCGGGTTTTGGTGTTGAGGGACATTTCTTGGTACTCACAGGCTACAACATGAAAATAAAAATTTACTTTCTAATTTAATGTTTATAATTCGAATAAGGATTCGACCCACGACTCAGGTCAGTAAGTTCCTATTTAATAAGTAGGTACAAAATGCTCCAAAAACCCTGAATATGATTGCCCTTTAACCCAAAGAGAATAGATACCGAAACTTTAACGTTTTGACATAAATTCTTTGTTTATTTGTCAACGAGGTATGGATTCGGGGGAGCTAAGTTATTTTTAATTCTCATAAAAATCCTCTACACTTGCAGAACCATGAGGTTGATATTCTTTGCAGCGTTAATTACGCTATGTGCGGCAAAGATACAAAATGTACGCATTTATAACACATTAGAAATTCCAAAGAGATACAACCCAGATTGGAGTGATCTCGACACCCGACCGCTCCCAGAATGGTACGATAAAGCCAAAATAGGAATATTCCTGCATTGGGGTGTGTACTCAGTGCCCAGTTTTGGATCTGAATGGTTTTGGAATTACTGGAAGGGTATGTTATTCTTTCGTTTTTATTTATTGTTCCAAAATGTAAAGAAACATTTTATTTAATATTTCACAAGCAGCTTTAATAGTGCTTTAAAAACAGCTTTAGCCTACTTGTAATTTAATTATATTTATTCCAAATCGCACAAAACATAGGTATCTCGTTTAGAGAAAATCCATGTACTTAGAAGATATATTTTTATGTACACATCAGTTTGTTTACATATAACGCAAAACGAGGCAAAAATAATAAAAATAAAAATTTTACACTACAATATCTCAATTATTTAGTCATATTCATGTACAATTTGTAGGCGGCATGGAGAAGTGTGACGAGTTTATACGTAAACATTATCCGCCCGGTTTTACGTATCAAGAGTTCGCGCCAATGTTTACGGCGGAATTTTTCGAACCTGAAAAATGGGCGAAACTCTTCGCTAAATCCGGGGCCAAGTAAGTTTTATCTTTTAAATGAAACCTACTCTATTGTATATTGTAAATGTGGATAGTTGTGAAGTTGATTGTTCGACAATATGGAGTACTTATGGAAGTTTTATTTTAAGAAGTCTTCAACGAGGATACAGCAAAAACTTTGATCTCTGATGATATGAGCGAGCTAAAACTATGATCTTATCAAAATAGAATATTAATGTAATGTGTTGTATTGACTGCCTCGGTGGCGTAGTTGTATTATGGTACGACTGCAATGCTGAGGTCTCGGGTTCGATTCCCGGGTCGGGCAAAGTGATATTGAGGTTTTTCTATTCAGTATCAGCTCTGAGTCTGGAATTTGTGCCCGATATGGCCATAGGCTCGCCCCCTATCCCATCATGGGACGGAATAACGGCGAAAAGTGGGTGCACTAGTTGCGCCTCTGCCTACCCCTTCGGGGATAAAAGGCGTGAGTGTATATGTATGTATTGTCTTAGAATGTGTTCATAAGACTCAAACAATATATAACTTTTCACAGGTATATCGTCTTAACCAGCAAACATCACGAAGGTTTCACTCTATTCCCTTCGAAGAAATCATTTAGTTGGAATGCGATGGAGGTCGGACCCAAACGCGACCTCGTCGGTAATTTGGCCAAAGCCGTACGCGGACAGGGTTTGAAATTCGGCGTATATCATTCCCTATACGAGTGGTACAATCCAATCTATATGGAAGATAGGAAAGCAAGGTTCGCGACTCAAACGTACGTCGATACCAAACTGTGGCCTGACATTAAACAATTGATTAATGATTACAAGCCGTCAGTTTTATGGTCAGACGGTGACTGGGAAGCCCATGACACGTACTGGAATTCAACAGAGCTGTTGGCGTGGCTGTATAATGACAGTCCCGTAAAAGACGAAATTGTTGTCAATGACCGATGGGGCATCGGCATTCCAGGCAAACACGGCGATTTCTATAATTATCAGGACAGGTTTAACCCCGGTTAGTTTAAATATAAATTACAGATAAGGAATATCCAAAACATAAAGCACTATATAACTATAGTCATTCGCAGGTAAACTTCTGAAACATAAATGGGAGAACGCGTTCACGGTTGACTCCAAGTCGTGGGGCTACAGAAGGAACATGGACTTAAGCGACGTATTTAGTATGGATCAGTTGCTAAAAGAAATAGTGCCTACGGTTAGTTGTGGAGGTAAAGTATATATTTTATGATTGTGGTCGAAATACAATTGGAAGTGTTTTTATAGATAGTACTTTTTAAATTTTACATATTTTTTTTTATCAAATAACTCTAATGTATTTTTCAGGCAATGCCTTAATCAATATAGGACCGACTAAAGAAGGCACGATAGCCCCCATATTCCAGGAACGACTGCTGTCCCTGGGCGACTGGCTCACTATAAACGGAGAGGCGATCTACAACACGTCACCGTGGGACTCGCAGAACGACACGCTCAACGGAGATGTGTGGTACACCTGCACAAAGACTTCGTACAATGCAAGGAACCCAATAGCAAAACCAAGTAGTACGGATACCATCACAGCTGTTTACGCCATTTTCCTCAAATGGCCTGCAAACGGCATTCTAAAGTTGAAGGACATCGCACCTAAAATCCAAAGCGGGAACTATCATGTGCAGATGCTGGGTCAGGACAGATACTTGAATGTAAGTTCGATTAAACACAAAATCGTTAAAATGAAATCGAATCAGTGCATTCGATTTAATTTCTTAGTTACTAATTTCTACAGTCTTTTTTCCAATAGTGATTGGTCAAAAAGCCTTAATTTTTTAAATTAAGAAATATCAAAAGAGTACTCAAAGTACTAGTCTAAACGTTCTTATCATACAAAATATGAAGACCCATCAAAGTGAAAAGTCACTGAAGAAGCCCTCTGCACCACCCAGGGGACATAGTACCTTAAGGATGAATAGTAAAACCGATAACCTCTTTTCTTTTGTGAAGGCTCTGGATCAATATAATGTACAACGCCCTTAACTTAGATACTCTTGCATTGATCAGTTCTGCGTAGTTTGCCTTATATGCTTACTAAAAAAATATTTTACATTCTCATAGTCGAATCGCTTTATGTAAAATAGCTACATTATTTATCTATGAATATTTTTTTTTTTTTGTGTTTCAGTGGCAGATTACAGAAGGAGAGGTTAATATTCGATTACCTGGCAAAGCGGTGGTGAAATCGGAACATGCTTGGGCATTGAAAATTAGTTTAAAAAACTCTTATTAAAATTTTTTGTTAAGTAAATTTTTAACTTAAAAACCAGTGTATTAACAAAGTGTATTTTATTGCAATTATATACAAGATTTCATTGCTTTTAATTGAGCTGGTTGATAGCTGTGCCTATATTACTTAGGAGTTACAATATTTTTACTATTTCAAACTTTTAGAATATTTAGGAGAAAAAAAAATTTGTGAAGGTAATAGCGACGTGACTTTTCCATTGTGAAAATTCCGAATTCTAGGTAAAACAGCTTAATCGTTCTTCACTTTTATAGCGTTCGATTAGCTAGATCCTTACATGGAGGCGAATAAATGTTTTGAACTGTAATTATTTAAAAAAAAACTTTATTGAATACCTAACCCATCTGTTCCTCCAGTTACTTTGGGTTGTAATAATAGACTACAAAGGTTCAACAAAAACACATTTGCTAGTCAACACATTTAATTAAAGATCCTTTACTTAATTCAGCATTCTGAACGCACCCCCGAACACTACAAAAATCTTCACAATATTTTTAAACATACACAAAAATGATAAAAATAAATGAAACCAAAATTAACGTCAAACAAGTGTATTCATTTAATCGTACAATGCTAGATAATGGTACATAATAGACTGACTATAAGTAACAAACGAAAATTGTGCTGTGACATCAAGATCGTTACAAAAAACAGCGTAAGCATAAAATGCACTCCAAAAGTACAGTCGGCATAGAAAGCTATTGAATATTATGATGCAGTACAATATGCAAAAACCCCATAAAACGCTGTAGGCAACCTAGAATACATAACCTACATATTATATTGTCTTCATAAACCTCGATTACATGACTAAAAGTAATAAAAAATATGTTAATTTTATGTGTTGCAAAAGAGTTGTTATTACAAACGCCGATGCTATCTATATACAATGTAAATATATGTATAATGATAAGCCAATGCTGTATCTTTCAATAAATACAAATATTGATATTTAGACTTAAAACCAGCCATTTTCTATGCGGACTGTACCAGCGACAAAATAGTGAGACTGGGAGCTGCCAACGTCAAAATCTACATGATTTCTACATATAAATTACGTATATCAGAAGCAACAACATAGAGTACACATAGGGTCTTATGACTTATCTAAATCATGCTACGATGGACGTTGGGAGTTCTTGGTCCGTGTTTACGATAATCACTAAAAGGGTGCTTATATACTAAATACATTAACGCTTCGATGTATCGTAAATTCTGAAAGCACTTGAGACAATTTTCAAATGCAAAGTTCGTCCATTTCTCGAAGACTCGCACCAGTTCGATTTTTGGCGGTTGTAAGTTGTAATCTATACTAATATTATAAAGCTGAATAGTTTGTTTGTTTGTTTTTTTTTTGTTTGAACGCGCTAATCTCAGGAACTGCTGAACCGATTTTGAAAATTCTTTCACTAATAGGAAGCTACTTTACTCCTGAGTGCTACAGGCTACATTTTATCCCGGAAAAACTCGCGAGCAGAAGTCTAGTGTATATTATTTTGTATGCAATAGACAACGTACAATGTAATGAGTAATATTCTTTATCTACCCATGCAGGTATGAAACACAAATACTTACCTGTCAATTCGGAGAGTAAGGAGTATCTTCGTGAAATATATTTTTTGTGACAAAACTTATCTTTAAGAAAAAATATTAATTCAATTAATTTTTAAGTTCAGCATGAATATAAAACAGACGTTCAAAAAGTACCGTTAATTATTGTCCTGGTCACAAAAATACACAAACAGGAATTCAATCACAAACTAAAGTGCCTTCAGAATCATTTCACGTGTAAACATAGTGGGAATAAAATGCCATGAATGTATTATCCTATTTGATACACATAGAATCATTAAACACAGTAAACGTATATAATATTGGAAGCTTGGTTGAAAATATTAAACCCTCATAGATATATAGGCTTTTAATGCTTTGATTTATAAAAATATTTCACTTCACTACGTATCTGTATGAAATTACCACTAATTGTAATTCATTCGAATAAGTATAATTGTTTTGTTATAAATTACATAAATAATTTGTATACGTCTTGCAAGCTAATATGGACTTTGAATATTTACAAGCATTATTGAGTTGGCCAAGCACCCTTCAATTATACTTACAAAGCACAAAAATGTGGTAATATTTATAAAGTTAGTAAAAATATTCAGAGAATTTTCAGTATTTAACAAATGACTCATGGATAAAATATCAGGAATCGTACAAGCGCTCTACACGTTTTAGTCGATTGTAATAATATAAAAATTGCTATGAAAAGCGCTCACTCGATTAATCGATTTCGGAATCGATTGTAGGGATGACGCTGATATTTTACATGAGCCTGGATTTATTACAAAAATACACCTTTTCCCAATGAATATTTATACCAACAAATATCATAATATATTAGTTTCCTTTTATATATACATATTTACTACGATAATCTTTAAACACATGACACATTTAGCCATCCACATCTGTTACTAAGGTACTGCAGAAGATAATGAAACTCAACCATTAATTAATTAAGGTACAATGAAATATATTGTTAAACATCATATTTTCCGAAACTAGATGACATTTTATGATGCTTTAATAATTATTATAAAACATCGCTTGAAGAATACTAAGTAATTATTCAGCGTAATAAGACTTTAAGTAACCAGCATTCAATAAGATGAATGTTTTTTAATCCGTCAAACTCCGCTTATATATACAGATGTATGGGGAAACCCTATATACTCGGACGCCGGCGTCCGTAGCGAAGCTTGACGAGTCAATTGCTCAAATTAGAATCAAAAACAGCTAACTTTATAACAGATCTTAAATTCGATAGTGAATTTCTTCCGACAATATTCAACCATCTTAATCCATATCTCCAGATCGATCGCGGAAATGGACCAATCAAAACGACCTTTTGTGATTTTTCTCGAAACGTCTTTTAAAAGTGCAATAACCCAGAACGTAATAAAATGCCATCTTATAGTGAATTTCTTCCGACAATATTCAACCATCTTAATCCATATCTCCAGATCGATCGCGGAAATGGACCAATCAAAACGACCTTTTGTGATTTTTCTCAAAACGTCTTTTAAAAGTGCAATACCCCAGAACGTAATAAAATGCCATCTTTGTACTATTCTAAGTTATAGTACCATATATTTTCTTCGTCTTAAATTTGAGTACAAAATGGTACCCAAAAAGATAGTAAATATGATACTTATTATTACTTTTTTGTAACCTAGGTATTAATGTTAATGGTTACAATTTGGAATGTTATTCAATCGCACACCTTTATGAAATAGAAATTCTTAACTCTAGCAAAACGCTACATGTTTTTTAACGAATATACATGAAAGCACATTCTACCTTTTTGTATTGCCTAATCAATAAGGAATTTGTATTTTTTTATTAAAATTCCAACACAATTAAAAGTCCCCTTAGATTAATTTATATTTTTAAATATTCCCAAATAACCTAACACCGATGTTTATCTTTCGTGTTAATGCTACTATTATTTGAAATGATGGCGGCTACAGCTTAAAATCTAAATGGCGTCACTGTCGTGGATAAAAATCTAAACGTTTCACAATTGGTTTAGTAACTTATACCAATTATGAAAATTGATATAAAAGTAAATATAGTAAGTTTTTTTCAATATAGAGATAGATTTTTATGTATGTATGGTATTAGAAATGGCAAAATAAACTAAAATAAATCCTTAAATTTAAGCAAAGCTCGTCTATAGATAACTACTGTGCTATATATACATACTTTTACATGTTAATAAACGAAGCATTCTAATTATGAAGCCACATTACGCTTATATTAACATTTGTATCACAATATTAACGTAAATATAAAAAGATTTACGGCCGGAATCAATAACGATCGCAATAGCTATCTTTGGATCGATCCCAAGAATTAACCAATGAGGAACAGCCATTTGTACGCACGTCAAAAGGACTTCATTCTGATTGGTGCATTTTCGAAAATGATCTGAAGATAGCGATTGATCTTTTATTGAAATCGACTGCTAGACAAAAAAGTTTTAGTCAGAAATATCTGAAAGGTGTAGTACATAAGATTGTTGTTAAATATTCTCCGTGCATTTGAATATTGAGTGTAAAAATATACAAATTAAATGACCCTTGAAAATATTAAAATACCGATTACAAATCGGAACTGCTTATCATGTAAAAAAAACTATGATTTTAATTAAAATATTATCTTTGAAATTAAACTAGTTTTACGGATTTTATCGCGGTTTTTTATTTTTTTTATTTTACAGTCCGCCCCGTAACTACGAAGCTGAAAAGCCTTCGAAACGTCGGGAGAAAATAAAATAAAAAACCGCGATAAAATCCGTAAAAATTGTTTAATTTCAATATCTAACATTCGCGTAAACGTAAGGAATCATTATAAAATATTATCAATTTTAATATATAAACACTGCAGTACCAATTTGAATAGCTGTTCCATATATAGAAATCTCTAGCATCATGGCCTTGACGCAGAATTCTCCAATACAATATCACAACCTGAGCGGCTAAAATGGCCACTTTGTTTCATAATAGAAAACACACTGTTACTAGCTTAAGATCATCTAAATTAATGTATTACCAATTTCACGTGTAATTAATGTTTTTTTTTTATAAAATCTGATAATGCAAAAATGTCAACTTCTTGATATCAGATAGCCTTTTCAGATTATTTTGAACAAAGCGTAACTTTTACACAAGAGACTTTCTTTTACGCTTTATTTTCTCATAATAAGCAGTTTCGACTGTAAAATCAATAGCATAGAGTGCATTTTTGTTGCTTCGTTTAGCAGTTTACACTTTTATGCCAAGAACCCGGCTATCAACTTGAACTAAGACACAGAATGTAGTCTATCTCGCTGTCGTAACGCCTCTAGTTGTGGTAGTATAGATATATTCTCATTGAAGTACTCCTCTAACGGTGGCTGGGCGAGTATCGTGGCTAGGAATTGTTCTAGGGTTATCGACCAGCCATTGTCTGAATCGTCTTTGGATGGAGAAGGCGATGGTTTCTGAGCACTTTCGGCGCCTTGTTCGGATTCTGTCGAGTTTCCGTTTGGATCCAACTGTGGAAGTAAGTTACTGTAAGCTTTTTCAATTTAACAGAAGACCGGTCTTTTTCTTATATATAGAGTACATATGGTTAGATGCTGTACTAGGTATGATATAGATTTCTTTCTTTCATTATTTTGCTATGTACATGATATGGTTAGATACTGTACTAGGTATTATATAGATTTCTTTCTTTCATTATTTTGCTATATACATATGGTTAGATGCTGAACTAGGTATGATATACATTTCTTTTCTTTCATTATTTTGCTATGTATATAATATGGTTACATTCTGTACTAGGTATGATATAGATTTTTTTCTTTCATTATTTTGATCTTATTTAAAGGAGTAACAGGTTAGTACAACATGCTCAGATCATGGCGTGCAATGCAAGAGGCCTACACACAGCATTGGCTGACCATATAGGCTAAAGAAGAGATTTAAAAGATATTTTTATACATAACATCTAATATTCCATGGAAGTATTGAAGCAGACTTTGGTGGTGTTGTTATTAGGTATATTTATTTATTTAATTAATACTTTATATAAGATGTATAAACGGACTTAATGCCATGAGGATTCTCTACCAGTCAACTGATGGGGTAGTGCAAAGATATCAGAAAGTAGGTGCGTAAATAAAACCATTAAAATGTATATATTATTATATAGACACACACTCACGCCTTTTATCCCCGAAGGGGTAGGCAGAGGCGCATCTAGTGCACCCACTTTTCGCCATTATTCCATCCCATGATGTGATAGGGGGCGAGCCTATCGCCATATCGGGCACAAATTCCAGACTGTGTACTAATACTGAATAGAAAAACTCAATATCACTTTGAACAACCCGGGGATCGAACCCAAGACCACAGCATTGCAGTCGTACCGTAATACAACTACGCCACCGAGGCAGTCATTGTATTATAAACCTTGATGATTATATCCATTGTCATACCTCAGCAGCGTTTGGTTGTTTCGCAGCAGCCGCCAAAAACAAGCTGTCCTGTGAGATTTCACGGTCTAAATCGGGACGTCGTTGGTTCAGTTCACCCAGCTGTAGGAGCAGTGTGCCTGAGAAACATATTTTTTTATTTAAATATTACGGCTCTGGATACTAGTCCATTAAGCCCGTCTTTCATACATTTTTATCCTCAGTCCTAACTCCTAACTACTATGTCGAAGTAAAGCAGTGGCTACCTTACCAAGACTTTATGTAGGAGTTTTGACGGCAACAACAAACACTTCATTAGCACAGTTGTTTCAATTCACTTCATTTGAGCCCTTTAAAAGAACTATATTGGATAATATACCACCATAATTATGCAATATAACACTAAGTATCACCAAAATAATGAATTAAAACAAGAGCACCTCATGATACTTCCAAGTTCCCGCCAAAACTCCCCTGAGAAACATAACAACACATGTGTTACTCTATAATTTATCAAACTGATTTTATTTAGTGAAACATCCATGTTGAGTGGTACAGTCGTTGGTAATTAATTATGACTGTAGAGTGCCTGCGCCTAATAAGCTGGCAACAAACCTCACACCTTATATTGTAGTGTATGTACAGTCAGCAGCATAAATATTTGTACAAAATCAAATCGCTTATATACGCGTTAAGTTAAATTGAAAAAAAAAATCCTCGTATGAAGTAAAGCAATTTTTTGTTATTAATTTTTTTTGTGAAGAGAAAAAAAGATTAGTAAGAACACAAAAGTATGTAGGCAATTTGAAAGGACATGTCCAAAAATGGGCCGAAAAATCTAAACAAGACAGTTTATTTATATTTGTATAGAACTCCTGAAAACTAGCCTTTTGCGTTTAATTTTAAAGACCTCCGATTTTGAGACACATGTAATTTTGTTTTGCTTGAAAACTACACGTAATATGAATGTTTTCAATAAAGTTGCTTATGAATGGACACACACACACACACACACACACACACTCACGCCTGTTATCCCCGAAGGGGTAGGCAGAGGCGCAACTAGTGCACCCACTTTTCGCCGTCATTCCGTCCCATGATGTGATAGGGGGCGAGCCTACCGCCATATGGGGCACAAATTCCAGACTCCGGGCTGATACTGAATAGAAAAACTCAATATCACTTTGCCCGACCCGGGGATCGAACCCGAGACCTCAGCTTTGCAGTCGTACTGTAATACAATTACGCTACCGAGGCAGTCGAGATTATCAATGGAGGGGTCTAAAAATATTTTTTTTAATGGATCTAAGTTCCATATGTTGCCCCCTTAATATCCCTAAGAATTGAGCCTGCTTATATTTTGAGGCCTAGCACCCATACAAAAAGCGGACATCTCTTTTAAATTTGTTCAGCTACTTATACTGGTGACTGTACTGACCTGCGAGCACGACGGCCTCGTACAGCTTGAGGTTGTGTTGCGTGAGGTCGTGCAGCACGGCCAGCAGCTGCAGGAAGTGTGCGCGGGGCAGGCGGGGCGCGGGGGGCGCGGGCCCCGGGGGGCTCCACCCCGCCGCGCCCCCCGCACCCGGCGAGCTGGCCGCGGACCACACGCCCCATAGTGCGCATGCACGGACCTCGTTCGCCGTGTGGGTGATCACGCCGTCGCACCATCCGCTTGAACCTGCTTTTATTTAAAGTATATTTGAAATTAGCAGTACTTTTTTTTTATCGCGGAGAAAAACGCGTTATCGCTACCACCCTTGGGAGGTGATTGAAACGGTTATGTTGGTTTCACACAGTCTTACAACCCAATGTCGATACTCGGGAGTATAGTATCATCCGAGCGAGCATTGGACCGAGTCCCTAACACTATGTACACCCTACACCGGCATACCAACCAAAACCCGCGGTGGCCTTCATCGGCGCATACGGGACGGCCCCGGGGTATCTTGTTGCACGAAGATAGCTGCACGGAACCGCCCGTGCGCGATGCCGCATTGCTACCCCTCTCTAAATGAGGAGGCTGAGAAGCCTCCGAACTCTAAAGCACGCTTTTTGCGTCTACGACTGCAGGAGACCGACCACCCGCATTGTCGTCCACCTCAAAGTCGCTTACATTGGAGTAGTTGAGCGAGCAGACCCCCACTGCTCGCCCCGCGACTGTCACCAACCCCATTTAGTGGCCTCTTACGACAGACGGGGGATGCCGTGGCGGAATTCTTTAGATGCCCCCAAACCACAGGGCACAAATTAGCAGTACCTACAGTATAAGAATATCTAAATGATTCCAGAAACCAAACTTAACCACTAAAATTTTGTTATTAACAAGCTGAAGTGGCAGTGGGCAGAGCACGTAGTTCGAAGAAGTGCAAGGTGGACAGATGACGATAAAGGCCACAGGAACACGCTGCAGGCCGCTTCTGACAGGTCCATCTGGAAATCTTTGGGGGATCATGTGGCTGATGATGATGATGAATTATTTTTGCAAATTCATCAAAATAAGTGATTCATTCTCGTAAAAAAATAATGTTTGTATTATTATTGTTTACCGACCACTTTGCGTGTTGGTGCTGTCACTTGATTTCTCCATGTTGCCGTCGTCGCACACCTCGCTTATCGACCGCTGTAACGAGGACGGCGCATCTGGTTCTGGAGTGGTCGGATTCTCTATGCTGCCGTGATTAAAGAAAAAAAAATGGCATTAGAAATACCATTAACTGTTAGGTAATGATATTTCTAATACCAGTTATAAAAAAAAACATGTGTTTTAATTTAATTAACGTGCACATATTATAATAGTTTTAATGCTAATAGCGTATTTAAAAAAAAAAAAAAACTCATTTTTACGTGTTAATCAAGTGTGGGTGGATTCAGTAAACTGTCTATAACTTCATCAAGGGCATATTGCGTTTAAGGAAGTTAAATTGATAAATACCTACAATTTTTAATATAATACGTTAATTTATATCTCAACTAACAATCTTCTAAATCAGCCGTTCTCAATTTTTTTTTAACTCAGGCCACTAATACGTTTTAGTTGTAATGCCTTGGTGTCACAACGTAAATTCATTGGCCCATTTCAATGTGTAAAATCTTTATTAAAATGCAAAGTATTATAATAAAAGTATTCACAATTAACTAATGATTTTATTTTAATAGGGTTAGTGTATACTCAGCAGTATAGCTGAAGCGATTTTGGTTTAGTGAGATTATTTAATTAAGACGAGCTACTTGCAAAGGGTCCGCGTGTCGCAAGCTGAGTATAGCTGGTTCTAAAAATCCCTTCCTAGTGGATTTCGGCCGCGGTAGCCAAATCACAACAGAGATCAGACAGGTATTAGATATTATAGTGCACAAGTGTGTGCGCAGTACACAGGTGCACTCGCTATTCCTTCACTCTCATAGTCCGGTGAGACGGCAATCCGACATGACCGGAGAGAGATCAGGCGCAGGACTAACGGCTTTACATGTTTTCCGAGGTACGGGGATATTACACCGCTAATTCGCTGACTCCGAGTTGCGACTGAGTAATTTTTAAAATAGAAAAACCCAGTCACTATTTTTTTGTCTCGACCCGGGATTCGAACCCAGGATCTCAGCACGCAAATCGTACTCGCAACGCGTACGCATCCCAAACTACGTCACCGAGGCATTCTAATTTTTGTTCTAGTTATGAGATAAGGTAGTAAATCAAACTCACTTACAAATATAGGAGTCAGTAACTAACCGACCAGCAATAAAGGGCAATGTTCAACTTACTCAACTGAGATCGACTGCGAGACTGAGCCCGAATCAGCGTCTGAGTACGAATGACAGCGAAAGAGATACGGCATCCTTTTTACACACCCAACTGTCACTCCCACCATTACTTTGACGTCTCCACTGGTTTCCACAACTTGTCACACGCTACAAATACCGTTACAAATACCGTTGCAAAACTTTTATCCTAACAGTAGTATTAGAAACTGCAACGGTTTTGATTTAAATAAAAATATGTACCACTGACTTTACAGAAATACTTTCATAAAAATATTACCAAGCGAACGACCGGCACGAAGGTAATGATCAACTGACTCGAACTGTCAAACGTTTTATAGTAAAAATTGTAGATCATGTCATTAATACTCTCACAAAAAATATTTTTGCTCTAACAGTAGTTTACACCCCACCTGTCAAAGAAGGCGATGGCATCAGCGGCGAGCTCCTCGCCGGTGTCGGTGTAGTCAGCGCGCAGGTCCCGCGCGGTGAGTAGCGGCGGCGCGTGCGCACAGTACAGCAGGCGCAGTCTCCGCTGTGCGTCGGCGCGCGCGCACACTCCCACGCACACGCTCAGTGCGCGCGCACTCACCGCACCGTCCGAGTCGCTGTCCATCACCTGCAACACACACACTTGTTTCTTTTTTTTTTCTTTGGCAACGCGCGGTTTGCGCATCTGCCAGTGTCAAAGTTTTTGGTAAGACATTTTTTTAAGTATAGATAATTTGCAGTTGCATTATTTCTTTGTTATACTCAGTAGGTACTAACTACTATCTCGAAGTAAAGCAGTGGCTACCTTACTAAGACTTCGTGGAAAAGTTTTGACGGCAACAAAAAAGCATTTGATTAGCACTGTTATTTCAATTCACTTCATTTGAGCCCTTTAATAGAACTATATTGGATAATATACCACCATAATTATGCAATATAACACTAAGTATCACCAAAATAATGAATTAAAACAAGAGCACCTCATGAAACTCCCACGTTCCCACCAAAACTACCACACACTTGTTATAGTGACGCTTTAACAACCCTAATGGCGGTATTAATAAATCCATCTCATGTTTGAATTACACCTCAAATAGACATAATCTATTGAACTATTCAGACATTATGTCTATTTGAGATGTAACTCAAACTTGAGATTGATTTATTAATACCGCCCTAAGTGTGAGTGTGTGAAAGTGCAAGCTTTGGCAGCTTACGTCTTATTCATTATCTAGCGGACCTTTGTTTAAGTTAGACTACAGACATCAATGTAATTTTTAATTAAACATTTATTTTAAAAATACAATGAGTCATTATTTATAACTTGCTAGTTAACCAATGGACACGATATGGCAATAATGCGCCATATCGGGCGTAATAACTCTGCGTGGATACTGAATAGTAAAATCATTTTGCCTGACACAGGGATCGAACCCGAAACCTCGGCATTGCAGTCATACCATAACACAACAAGCCCAGCGAGACACCTACAACACACGCACTAGTAACCTACTGGTAGAATATGTGTAGGTATTCGCCTGGATAACATACACTAACCATAATGGCATACGTAAGGATCAAACATTGTGTATCCGGGTTCAAACACACCGATATAAGTACATCTACTAACGAAGGATAATCTTCTGTAGTCAGTCAACATTGTGTGTTATTCCATTCGTAGTCATGAAAAACTACTAAAAATAAAAAAAAATACAAATGCAAAAAAAGTATTTGTTTTTCCTATTTAGCAAAGGAACCTAATGCGTTATTGTCCAAGTAACACGAAGCGACACTGCAACTACACTAATCAACCAAACACTTCTACAAAGAATTTAAATAAATAAGTACAACATTCAAATCACATACAACAAATTTTTTTAACATAACAAAATACGCAAAATAAAATTTCTACTAATAACATAACTATACAAAAATTTACTAAAATTAAAACCAACCAAAACTAGACCAACAGAAATTACCTTAAACATCCTGGCAGCGATCGCTTCAGCGAATTCTCCCTTCGCCCACGGTGACAAAGCCGTGTACAGCGTTTTGAACTGCGTGTAGTCGAGCCTGTACGCTTCGTACGGAGCCTCTAGTCGTTCACATGGCACTCGCTTAGCCCATAACAACTCCTCACGTATTGCACTTAATAACTCCTGAAACAAATATTTTAGTAGGAAAATTGCCTAAAGTCCCAGCTAATTAGGGAGATATAGAGGAGAAGTAAACGAGATTATTTTCTACTAACTAAAAAGAAGTGAGTATGTATTAAGTAAGATAAAAAAGCATGCTGGAAATCACTGAATCATCTACGTATCTAGTTTTGACTGAATATCTCACATTACCATACCTATCATACTTGACATCAAAATTATCATCATCATCAACCTCATGACGTCTACTGCTAAACATAGGCCACCCCTAAAAAATCCCAGATGGACCAGTCAAAAGTGACCTGGATCCAGAGTGTTGCAGATGGCCGTCTAACGCTGCCCTTGCCGGAACATGAGATTATTAACCACAATTTCCAAACCCACCTGCAACTCATTGGGCTCGAGGAGTTTGTCCTGCTGCAGTGCCCTCAGCGTGTTCCTCTCGAGACTGTCCTCCAGTTGTCTCACCACTCGTAATCTATGCTTCAGACGCAGGTGTTCTATGTGTTCGCTGGTCACGCTACCACCGTATGTGCGGTACGTACGGTATATCAGATCTTGGATCTTTATTGTCTGGAAAATAATAATGATTAGATGTATTGGTAAACATAAAATTAATCTCAATAAAAAATTAGATTTATTGTGTATTTGAAAATAGTCAAATATTTTTCGTTATAATTCGATCGTGTATATTATATCTGCAAACCTATTTTGTTTTTGTTAATAAATTAAGCCACTTTTTAGTCGATTTTATTGAAAACCTTTCCTAGACCCAGAGTTATCTGTTTGTATAGTTTAAATCTCGACTTTGTATTGATTAATTTTGATACCGTACTTATGCGACACCCTCTATTTGTATTGAATTAATATAATGATAGATAATCACCCTTTCGGCAGTTCTCGGTTCAGTTGACAAAGCCATCGCTTCTTCATTGTAAATGCCTTCGAGATAACTGTTGAGGATCTGCATCGCTTGACCGTCTTCCGTGCAATTCAGAAGCTTTTCGCGATTTATGTCCAGGATGGTCAATGTGACCTAGAACAGTTAAATATTGTGTTAATACGTCGAAAATTGCCATGATTTAGAAACACAACGTAATATGTAATAATAAATAATACAAGTAGTTTTCATTGTCAGGGGTAGGCAGTGACTTAACACAATGTAGTAATAGCCGAGCTTATTAATATTTACTCAAGACTACATTAGATTTGAAGCTGATAGTCAACAAATTCGTTCGCATACGCAATACATAGCCACCAAAGCAGCCACGAGCCTTAAAATGATTTGTGTCATCAATATTTACTTTGACATTGAATGTTGCCATTTAACGGTGAAGGAAAAACACCGTAAGGAAACCTGCATGCCTGAGAAGTTCTCTATGACAATTTCGAAGCTATTCGAGTCTGCCAACCCGCACTAGGCCAGCGTGGTGGACTAAGGCCTAGACCCTCTCAGTAGTAGAGGAGGCCCGTGCTCAGCAGTGGGAAGTATATAATACAGGGCTGGATTGGTATGGTATGGTTGCCATTTAAGTATATTTGCACTTTTATGCTAGGGTTGGCAGTATATACCCACCTGGAATATAACCTTAGCGCCATCGTAGAAGAAACAGTCCATGACGTTGACGGCGCATTCATAAGGCATCACGCTGATGAACAGAGTGAGGAACCACGACAAGGAGATCATCTTCATCATGCCCAGCTCGTCCAACTTGGCGTGTAGTTCTGGTAGATGGACTTCTGTCAGCTCTTCTAGGACGCCTTGATCGACCTGGAAGTGGTTTATGACGTTTTTATGGGGTATTTGATGTTTATATCAACATTACCATGGCTAATGGTACAGACCCCTCTCCTCTCGCCCTTAGAAAATATTCGTCGAATAAACAAAGACCTTTTGTATTTACGTGCAAAAATGGCTTCATTATTCATGTTTCAATTAAAGTGCGTAGTTTTCATTTTTCTTTTTTCATCATCATAATGGATTCAGTCCTTTCAAAACCTACAGTAAAGTAATTAACATTTCTCACCAAAGCTCCAACAACCCTCGTATTGTAGTAATCAGGTAGTAACGTCTCGCATATAGTGGCTAACAACCAGAATGCTTGCTCCTCTGGACAGTATATAAGAAGTACTGACGCCACTATGTTCATAGCTTGGCAGTACCCAATTGTCGGGTTCTTGAGTGCGTACGCGCATAATACACGACGCAATGCCGAAATACCTTGAAAATAAAAACGAATCTTATTTCTTAATATCAGTAACTATAAACGCGACATTTTGTGATTTTTTTTTATGTTTTTCAGAAGTTAACGCAAAAACAACTGAACAGATTTGGCTGAAATTTACCACACGGATAAAACATGTCCTGGGTTAAACACATAGGCTTACTTTTCATTTCAGCAATTTGCTCCCATAGAAAAATAATTACTTTTTTGTTTTTTTTTTATAGATGGCGTTGGCATCTTTCAGATGACGTCATCGATCGCTATAGCCTACAGTCATTTAAAAATATAGCGGGGAAGGCTGTTAACGCGGGCATACCTATCGATACATTCGTATTTCTTCAATTCCTATCATTTCTACATTTCCGTACAAACTTACCAACATCATTCTGGAACGCTCTATGCTCCGGCAGTGATCTATGTAAATCCCTTTCTATCTCATCGTTCGCTTGATTCTTCGACGAGAGCGCTTCGTTCACGAGCCTCTCATACAACCCCTTGTTCTGTGCCTTTTGCAGTATAGAGCCGGAGAACACACTCCACAGTTCACCTCGAAGCGACTCCGGTATACCGCTGACTACTAACTCGCTGCCGTCTGTGGTTTGGTACATGCTGACACCGCGGCCTACTTCTGACATGTGGTCTTCCCATTGTTTTTCCTTTAACAAAGACGAAAAGTCTTAAAATTTAGGATAACTTGTAATTTTTAAATACAACATACATCCTACACACACACACGCTCACTCACGCCTATTATCCCCGAAGGGGTAGGCAGAGGCGCAACTAGTGCACCCACTTTTAGCCGTTATTCCGTCCCATGATGTGATAGGGGGCGAGCCTATCGCCATATCGGGCACAAATTCCAGACTCCGGACTGATACTGAAAAGAAAAACTCAAAATCACTTTGCCCGACCCGGGAATCGAACCCGAGACCTCAGCATTGCAGTCGTACCATAATACAACTACGCCACCGAGGCAGGTATACATCCTACTAATATTATAAAGGCGAAAGTTTGTAAGTATGTGATGATGTTTGTTACTCTTTCACGCGTAAACTACTGAACGGATTTCGATGAAATTTGGCACACGGGTAGATCATGTCGTAGATTAACACATAGGCTACATTTTATCCCGGAAAAATAAAACGCGGGACTTTTGTCCCGGAAAACTTTCTAACGCGGGCGGAGCCGCGGGCAAAATCTAGTTAATTATAATCAAAGATGAAAAGCTCGAATTGTGGTTGCAGAGATTGCTTTTTTATATGCTGCTGACTGTGGAGCAAGTTGTCTCAATAAAGGTAACATATTTGATTACAACTTACAAGCAATAGCCATTACAATTTTTAACTTTCTATTACATAACACACACAGCGTTGCACTGTATCCACCTATTCGTTAAACTTATTATTGTGTATGAAAATAATTACACGTTATCGAACTTAAGAATCATAATATTTTCCTTATTCAACCATAATCAACTAAAAATGTATATCCAAATTAGTTTAAAAACAAACCTATTCATTAAGGTCCAGATAAATTCCGATAAGAGTGGTTAGTGAGATAATTTAAGAGTCGCATAGTATTAAGACGTGTGTTTTATTTATTTGATCTAACATACTTTATTTTTCTCATTATGTTTATTTAATTCTCATTTATATAGAGAGAACAATATAAGCGGAATTAATTCCAAAAGAATTTTCTACCAGTCGACCTTAGTTATAGTGACCGTGGAGTACGAAGCCCTAG
Source organism: Lapara coniferarum (assembly GCA_949316025.1). Classification (NCBI taxonomy): domain Eukaryota; kingdom Metazoa; phylum Arthropoda; class Insecta; order Lepidoptera; family Sphingidae; genus Lapara; species Lapara coniferarum. The sequence goes on along the minus strand of OX438919.1, from coordinate 37,761,530 downwards.
GTTCGATTCCCAGATCGGATAACACTTTGTAGTTTTCTTTACAGAATTTCGCCTAGAAAAATGATATCAAGCAGGTCGTAAAACCAACTCATTTTCGAAGGCCTTGTATCGACCCCACACTGAGATCAGCCTCATTTTTCTCTATGACACACGTTATTTCCTCCGCTCGTAACAAGCGAGTAACGTAACTCATCGCGTTTATCACTGGAAATTGGCATACAGAATACCATTTAACGCTAATTGCACGAAATTAACGTATCACGGCCGCGTCCAGTTAACACTGTGATAGAGAATAAGAGATAGGGCTAGTGTTAGGGACTCGGTCCAATGCTCGCTCGGATGATGCTATACTCCCGAGTGTCGACATTGGGCCGTAAGACTGTGCGTAACCAACATAACCGATCCACTTACCCAAGTGGTGGTAGCGATAATGCGTTCTTCCCAGCGAAAAAAAAAGATGTAACAACCATTTTGTAACAAACCAACCTTTTTCTGCTGTATCTGCTTAATAGGGGATGTCTGGTGTGTTCGGAACAGCGTCATGAGCGGAGGCTGCGCGGTCCATTCTCCCCTGCCGTCCTCTCGCGGCACCGCACGCGTCGGCTTTTCCCTGTACATATCACTGTCGTCACACACAAATTAGTTAATGCACAACATATCCTATCCCCATAGTCGCCGTTAGTAGCCGCGTGGTCCGCGCCATGCTGTTAGATCGAGCACCCCTGTTAATGAAAATTTATTAAGTTATGAGTACAGTTAGCAACATAAGTACATGAACAAAATCAGAATTTCAAATCGCCTATATACACGTTAAGTTAAACTGATACTAACTTTTTAAAATTTATTACCTTTTTTGCGAGTATATAAATGAACTGCTCTAAACAAAAATAACAAATATATCTATATCGTGTTATTTTTTTTTATTATTAATTGTATTTTATACCTTGAACTGATTTTGAAAAGAGCAACACTAGAGTTTCTTGCCCGTTCTTCTCTAGTGAGAACTGCTTTCCGAACTGGTGGTAGAGTTAATATTGACTGAATCTAAATAATGTATAACATTTTATGGGTTCGAATAAATTTATTTCATTTCATTTCATTACTTTATTTTCTGCGTTTAAAGTAAAGTAATTCTCTTTTATTTTATTTTTGTGAAGAAAAAAAAAATTAGACACAAAAGTATGTAGGCAATTTGAATTTTTTCAGCTAATTATGCTGCTGACTGTACACACGAGGGTACTTTGAATACGGACGAATTAGTATTTGAAATATATAATTGATATTTAAAATGTGTTGGCATTGTTTATAAAGTCTCCACACCACTACCTGTATTATACAGGGTCATTTTGACATTGCGTTAATAAATGAAACCATACCCATCTTTGCCTTTGCTAATACTGTGCCAAAAATCATCCGTGAGAAACGAGTGTTTTCACCAAAATCTCAATTTTAGTTTACTGATTTTTTCGTCATTTTTTATTTTAGTGCGAATATGGCGTGTGTGTGAGTATTTTTCTGTCTGAACGTATGATGTTGCCGCTGCGACGAATCCTCTTAGAGTAGGGGAGACCGGGGATAGTTGACCAAATTTCTGCTTGGATGCTTATAATTTTTTTGTTTTAGTATACAATGTCAAAAAATCCCATAGGTTCGATAGGTAAACTAATAAGCTTTCGAAAGAAATACCAAAAACCTCACCATTATTCATAACATAGTGTACAAAAGCCATTTTGTGGAATAAGAAAATCATGTCAACCTACCCCATGCCTGGGGTTGGTGAATTATTCGCGTGGGGTAAATCGACCTACAAAATTATTGGTATAAAATATGGCAATAAAATAAAAGAAAACACAACACGTACTTATTTACTAAATACTATTATCAATGTGCCATATTGAGACAAAATGACAGTAACATTTACATAATTTAGATATAATTTGTGACTTTTTGTACGATATTCGTTATTGGGGCAGAAACAAAAATTCTATCATCAACAGAGGGTTTACTGTTTCGATTGGTTATTCTTTTGTAAATCCTCGTGGTTTTAAAATATAACAAACTTTTGATAAATTTGACAAAAAACTCACTTTATTCCATATGAGGAATATTTCGATTACTACGTCGTACATTTTATAGGTAGCCAACTAGCCCCAATGCAAAGTTTATGTACCAGTCCCAAACAACTTTTTTAAATTTCAACCACATGTGAGTACCTCAAAACTGTGTCGAAATATAAAAAAAATGCACTAAAATAATCATCTAAAACCAAACTCTTACTTTAAATTGGTCGAAAGTAAATAGCATCGCGTTTAAAAAGGCTTTAATACAAATAATATTAAGAGGTAAATAATTACTCATAGGTATCATTTTTCAATAAATCGTTTTCTCTCCCGGATTACGTTCGCCTGCGGTCCCGTGTATGCGTTGAAGATTCGTAAATAGTTAACGGTTTTTCGTGTATATCAGGAAAACGTAACACTTTAAAATAGCTCGAGTTATTGACGGTTATTCATCCTGCCCCTATCGCCAACCATCCCCGGTCTCCCCTAGTAGTAATGTCATTAGGGCGTGTAATAAAACTACTTTTTATTGATATTTATTTTGTTCGAAACTCATACTTTTTTTATGTTACATTTATGCTTAAAATAACTGATTGGAAAGTGATATTTTCAACCAGATAAGTATGTGGTTTCATTTAGTAACGCAATGTCAATATGACCCTGTACACTGTCCACTGGTGAGCACAAGCCTCCTCTACTACTGAGAGGATTTAGGCTTTAGTCCACCCTTGTCCGATAGTCTTAGTGGTGTATAAAGGCTCCGGACTTAACTCATTGAGTGTAAGTAAATATACATAGTTTTACATCATTCTGTCCACTGTTTCATATTACCCTCGTATGAAATAGGCATTCCAGAGAAACAAGCGATACTTAATGTTATCGCGCCAAATTCATAGAAATATCAGTTGCAAAATGCAGAAATAAATATGAGTTATCAATCTCTAATAATATTAATCTCCCAACGTTACTACCAACCAATGGTCATTAAATTATTCTACAGATGTTAATATCACCCGCATAGAAGTAAAATAGGCTTTTGTTTCATACAAATAGTCAAAAACAATTCATTTAAAACTACATCTACAAATAATAAACAAAAGTAGTAAAGTACGGAAAAATCCAATGACATCAAGAACAGCTCATCCATGTACATAATCATGCTAAATAATTAGATACAATTACTTACTTGGGAAGTTTAGCTAGCAACTCAGATATTTTATGCACGAGAAAATCTCTATCGGATATGTTTCCGAAGAGGAAACTCGTGTGATGCGCTGTGGTGATGAGGATGCTGCCGGAGTCCCCGGAGCTCCCGGTGCCGCCAGAATCCGCGCGCTCGACCTGATGCACGTTCCGTAGTGGTATCGTGAGACGCACTAAATTCGGTACCTAAAAAAAATGATAATATTCAAACGCTTGAACGAGATACATAATAGGGGAAATTAATCTTCTCTAATAAACACTGCCTCGGTGGCGTAGTTGTATTACAGTACGACTGCAAAGCTGAGGTCTCGGGTTCGATCCCCGGGTCGGGCAAAGTGGTATTGAGTTTTTCTATTCAGTATCAGCCCGGATTCTGGAATTTGTGCCCGATATGGCGATAGGCTCGCCCCCTATCACATCATGGGACGGAATAACGGCGAAAAGTGGGTGCACTAGTTGCGCCTCTGCCTACCCCTTCGGGGATAACAGGCGTGAGTGTGTGTGTGTGTGTACTACTACTAGGAATGGGCCTCCTCTACTACTAGAAGCGTTTAATGAGATGGTTCTCATCGTAGAATCTTATTAATCTTAGAAACCGAGAGCAGAAAGGTCGCCAGATGATAAAGGCTGTCTTAGTAACACATCTGTTGCGATCTTTGAAACATCAAATAGTATATGGCTACGGACTGCGTTTGTCTATCTGAGATGTTAGGAGTCTCGTAATGGCCAGTAATAATTATGCTGGCTATAGGGTTCAGAACCGGGAAATATCGGGATTTCCCGGTTCTTTTGATGGTTAAAATAACCGGGAATTTAAAATGTTATTCCCGGATCTTTCGGTACTTTTGGGTACTCAATATCGCCATTTAAAAAATGTTTATAATGTCGTTTAATTTCACTTTTATAGTTTACTAGCTTTTGCCCGCGGCTCCGCCCGCGTTTAAAAGTTTTTACGGGATAAAAGTCCCGGTTTATATTTTCCCGGGATAAAACGTAGCCTATGTGTTAATCCAGGATATGATCTACCCGTGTGCTAAAGTTCGTCAAAATCCGTTCAGTAGTTTTTGCGTGAAAGAGGAACAAACATCCATACATCCATACATTTATACATTCTTACAAACTTTCGCGTTTGTAATATTAGTAGGAAGTAGGATTCCACACTCATTTCGTAATTTCAGCGTGTCGAGTGTATAAAGCACATCATAATCGGTAAAGATTATCTTACTAATCCTACTAATATATCCTACTAATCCTACTAATATTATAAAGGCGAAAGTTTGTAAGAATGTATGGATGTTTGTTCCTCTTTCACGCAAAAACTACTGAACGGATTTCAATGAAATTTGGCACACGGGTACGTCATGTCCTGGATTAACACATAGGCTACTTTTTATCCCGGGAAAACATAAAGCGGGACTTTTATCCCGGAAAAACTTTTTAACGCGGGCGGAGCCGCGGGCAAAAGCTAGTATACATATAAATTCGGAACTGGGATGTCTGTAAGTAATAACCGCCGAAACCACTGAACGTCACCGTCTTCAGCCTTTGGGAGTGGCCTGCTGAACACAGGCCTCCCCTAAAAATTTCGAGATTAACCTCTTAAAAATCATCATTAGATCGGCCTGCACCCAGCGAACTCTTACTCTCTTTAGTAGACATTCAAGGCTGCCCTTACCGGTACATAGTTGTACATGTTTTTTACCCTGTCCTGTCCTACTGGGCTTTGTTGGCGACTTTCGTTCTTCTACGGAACTCCTCATTTCTGACTTAATCGCGTAGAAATACACTCTATAGCTCGCTGAATGTCTATGAGCCGTTTGAAGGCCCCACAGTCAGAGACCGCGTCGACGACGCGAACGAAACGGAGGCGTTGCCTAATTTCTGATTAAACGATTACCTCTGTTTCAAAGTTGGATATGCCAAACTGGACCGCTTCACCTAGATACACGTATTCGTAGACAACATTGAAAGTTGTTTCCAACAGTAATTAGCACAGGTACAACATGAAAATTTGACAAAAATTTTCTCTTGTCAATTTTCATTTTAAGGTTAGGAAACTAGTATAACGAGACTCGGGTGCGGAATTAAAAACAAATAATGTCTGACTTACGACTATTAGGACTTATTATATACCTTAAAATATACCTAAATAGTTACTCTCGCATTAGAAGCTACATTTTTCTTTTAAGTTTTATCATTACAAATGGGAACATTTTCAGATATGTGAGAAAAAACTGCTGAACGAGTTTAGATGAAATTTTGCACACACATAAACCATTTCCTGGCTTGATATGTGCATTCAACTATACCAACATACATAAAGACTTATTAGTGCCCATTCAATATCAAGTTAAACAAATATATCATATAATTAAATACGCCATTATTCAGCACATGCGAATCAATAGTAACAGTTATAATAGAACGATAATGCGCACGTAACAAAGGATTGTAAACAATACGTTTTCGTGACTCACATGTTTAGTGTCGATAACGACTATGTTTTCATATTGTATGTTACACCTCTAATCTATTACTGTTTAGATATAAGGTTTTGAAAAGCTACAATGAACATATCCTGAAGGATATTATATATTTTTTAAAGATTTCTCTAAAACATAACTACCACCATACCAGCCCTGTATTATATACTGCCCACTGCTGGGCATGGGCCTCCTCTACAACCTTCAGGCCTTAGTCTACCACACCGGCCTAGTATGGATTGACAGACTTTACATACCTTCGAAATTCTTATAGAGAACTTCTCAGATATGCAGGTTTCCTCACGATGTTTTCCTTCATCGTTAAAGCAAGTGATAATTCACAAAGAATACACACAACTTTTCGAAAAGTCAGAGGTCTCAGACGTCTCGTCAGTACAGAACTACAGGTATAAACAATTATTATTAATGACATTTAACATGGATACAAGTAATGGCTTACATAGAAGGAAAAGTTTATACATACAGGAAATAGGTAATGGGGTTTAGTCAGCATTTGAATTGGCTGTCCTTGAGAGACCATTAATTATTACATAACTATGTTTAATACTGGCTCTACTAAAACCCAGCCAAGTGAGTCATAAATTAATGAATATTAATGTACATTAGTCCGATTACTAGGTCAAAGCTTTATGGCTGATTTTTTATACATGATCAAACACCATCACTATGGTGGTATATATATATCCCTAACTATATATATATCCCTAACTTCATAGTCAAATAAATCAAAACTTACCCTACTATCAAAACATATGAAATTTTGCGACAAGAACAATCTGCCCCAGTTGTGACGTTTGTTGTATGGTGTCCACAGTGTGCATTCCTCAGTTCCATCCAATTTCTCAGTCTGCGGCAGTCGGAATCTCAGAGTGTATAGATTTGACTGTTTCCTTGCATCCAAATCTCGTTTCAGAAATGACGGTTTCTTTGGTACATTCTTACTCAACTTTGTAAGTAGATCCTTATCAATGTTGAAAGTGCCAGATTTGTCGTCAATCAACCTTTAAAATATACACAATTATGAAAAGAAGAATAATAAAAACAATGCATGACATGTTTTGAGCTGTTTTGGTTAATACTGTAAAGAGAAACATATACTGAAGTGGCATTCTGAAACTTAAAAAATAAACACCATTTGTTGTTTTTAAAATAATCACACAAGTGATAACAAAATCTATAAACATTGGAATAACTAATATTATCTACATACTAATTGGTATAACCTTGATATACACACACAGACACTCACCCCTTTTTTCCATGAAAGGGTAGGCAGAGGCGCAACTAAGTGCACCCACTATTCGCCTTGCGTATTCCGTCACATGATGTGGTAAGGGGCGAGTTTATCGCCATATCGAGCACAAATTCCGGACTCCGGGCGGATACTGAATAGAAAACTCCAATGTCACAATGGCCAACCCGGGGATCGAACTGGAGACCTCAGAATTGCAGTCGTGCCGTAACATAACGCCACCGAGGCAGAATACTACTAACTTAGATAGTCATCATTCAATAACTGGATTGTGCCATGTTTACTTACACTGATATTATTAGCAACATTTATGCATTTAATATGGTAAGCAAAGCGCATTATGCAGAAAGGTAGCAGTGTTTATATTTCCTCCAACATACATTACCTTAAGCACTATAGCATTGCTTATTGCAATATTTTGTGTAAAAGATGTTAAGTTAAAGAATTGCATAATGTATTACTGTTTTTTTTTTTCTTTTTGGAAATGATAGATTAATTTGCGTTTTATGGTATCTTCATGGTACAACTTTAAACTTTTGTGAATATTTTCAAGCCATTACTAATAATATTTTTATTATAATTCAATCTACATTATAACATTTTATCTACCAACTAACAGCTGGCACATCTGTTTACATTAAAATTGATAAAAAAATTAATCAGCTAGTTTTGGAATAAATTAACATTCACTTAAATTACATTTTAGAATTAAATGTCTTTATAATATTACGATTTTTTAGTAATTAATGTTAAAAAATCCAGATATAACTCATAAAAGACCTTAAATTCCATCTTAATATCTCAACAAATATCTTATCATGGGGCGAAATACACACAGCGAAAAGTGAGTGCACTAGTTGCGCCTCTGCCTACCCCTTCAGGAATAAAGGGTGTGAGTGTGTGTATCTCAACAAACTAGCCTAATATACTGTTACTCACTGCTTCATGGCAATGTTAGCAAGTTGTTGCATTAAAGCAAATGTCTCATTCTTCTTCAGAAACAATGTGAAGTAGTGCTTATCATCCCTGGTGACCACTTTTATGGAATCCGGCAACAGAAGACTGTTGGTCTTGGCCAGTTCTGTGACATCTGCCCAGCGTATCTTGATTGATGTTTTACGGCCAAGTATGTAGGAATAGAAGCACAAGTAGTGCACCGAGAGATACATCCACCCTTGTCGAAGCATTTTACCTTTCCAGTAACTAAAAAATATATCAAAATAGATGAAAAATATTAGGATGATCTGGTAACCACATTTTTATGAGTAATCAATGAAAAGTCTTTATGATATACTTTATAGGTCAACAACTTACCTACATGAATAGTAACATACCAACTTTTCATCCTTGGGCATGTTAAATTTTTGATGAAATTCATAATCCACATTTTTGTAAGTAATAGTGTCCTCATCTATAAAAAAAAATAAGTATAAACAAACACAAGCTTCTTATGCTAAACAAGTTAATAATACTGGTTTCACAACTAGTATTACAAAGTTTTTTTAGTATATCACTATAATATTAATTAACCTACATTTTTCCTTGTCTTTTGTATGCAGTGCTCATTAGAAAAATCATTGTAACGAACAATGAATTAAAATAAATATACTAAGTTACATTCATATAGCTGTCAACAAATGGCTTGACCGTTAAATTTTAGGCATCAGCGGGGAAATGGAAGGGGCACTCAAGTTTCACCTACTGGGTCAAGTTGTTTAGCAGAAAATGTTTGTTTGGGTGGTCGTATCACTTACCGTCAGGCGAACGACATGCTAGTCATTCCATGCCATAAAAACAAATTATTTAAAAAAAAACAAAATCCAACAGGTTTCATCAATTACCTTCAGTTAAGTTTTCTTGTTCAGTTGCAATGATTGAATTTATTTTGCAACAAACAAACTCTGTAATCTCTTCTTCCGTATCAAAAGAGTGTAATGTTGGGCACACATTATCAAACAGCCATTGCCAGTCTAGCCGGATCTCTTGCTCTGTTAACGCTGTAGCTATTACTGGATAAAAAACAAAACCTATTCTAAGGATATTTTAGTAATCTATTAAATATTCCAGTGTTTAAATAATTCTACCCACATTTTAAACAAATGTTTTATACTGTGTTTCAGATAGATCTAGAACAATTGTATGTATGTGAGGCATATATTAGATATGTTGCGGCTCCGCCCACGTGAAAAAGTTTTTCCGGGACAAAAATATTTTCCCGGGATAAAAAGTAGCCTATAGCACTCAGGAGTTATGTAGCTTCCTATTAGTGAAAGAATTTTCAAAATCGGTTCAGTAGTTCCTGCGATTAGCGCGTTCAAACAAACAAACTCCTCAGCTTTATAATATTAGTATAGATAGTTGTGGTTGACACGAAATTAATCCATGGAATAACATCACATAATAAGGTGGTGGAATATTCTTTAAATCCCCAGGGTGCTATATTGGCTCTTGTAACAAATATTATCTAGAGCAACACTATTTGCTGTCTTGTTTATATTGTATCATTTTGATATTTAATATTTTAATGAAGTTCGTATTTTATTTTTCTCAATAACCAATATTATTTAGTAATACTTACCATAATAGACTTCAGAATTGGGTGTTTGATGCAATATTCTGTACGGGGCTGGTTTAGTATCTCTGACACTGTCTAGTGTCCCAACCAGCAGTGAAGACAGTCCTTTCGATTTACCATGCCCTTTCCTCCTTTGCAGGACGAAATACAAAGTTGTCTCGTCACAATCCCTACAGAAGTGCATTCATTAGCATATTGCGATAGTCAATATGAAAATCTCAATTAGAGATAAGAAAGCATTCGTAAATATCAATTACCATAGCGCAGTTTTGATGAACACTTCTTGAGGTTTCACCCACATCTTTCCGTATTTTAAGCACTTATCATAGGAGGCACTTATGCTACGGTAATGTGAATGATCATTTTTAAACGCGAAAACAGTTTACAAAAATATAGCAATCTCAAGGAAATCGACAAACTATTTTTTTTTTTTTTTTTTTTATATAGTTCTCCCTTATAGGGAAGGCAAAGGGTTCAAGCCCATACAGCCTCGTCTTAAGTAATACTTTTGGTTGTCTTATTTTTCCTACGTACTATGTCATAGTAAAGCAGTGGCTACCTTACCAAGACTTTATCAAGGAGTTTTGGCGGCAACGAAAAAACACGTGATTGGCACAGATATTTCAATTCACTTCATTTGAGCACTTTAATAGAACTATATTGGATAATATACCACCATAATTATGCAATATAACACTAAGTATCACCAAAATTATGAATTAAAACAAGAGCACCTCATGACACTTCCACGTTCCCGCCAAAACTCACCTCGACAAACTAATTTTGACAACTTTTTTCACAACTTATGTCAAAAGTCATTGATGATTAAGGCGGTGTTGAGTGTTGAAAAAATTATATAAAGGGTCCTCTCATTATACAATCGACTACCAGAATTCTAATGCAAGGTCTATTTTTTGTAATGTCAGATATCAACACTTTTGTTGTAAATTAAAATGGCAGGTATGGGACGAGCCTACTTTATTTTTATGTAACCTCAGCCACTAATACACTCCAGGCTGACTGTACCTTTTGACCTCTCTTTCTTTCTTTTTTTTTTATTGCCACGAAGGCAGACGAGCTAACGGCCCACTTGATGGTAAGTGGTTACCGTCGCCCATGGACGTCAGCAATGCCAAGGGCACAGCTAAGCCGCTGCCTACCGTAAAAAACTTTTTTTAAACCTCGTTTGAATAAGGATAAGTCATAGCGCTGAGGAAACACCGTGGGAGGAAGCTCATTCCAGAGTGAACACGTTCGAGGTAAAATTGATCTCTGGAACCGTACAGTGCTGGCAGTGGGCGTTACCAGGTGGAACGGATAAACTTTCCTCCGACAACGGGTAGTCCGGTGGTAGTAAAAAGGAGGTGATGGTGTCATCTCAAACAGTTCCTCAGAGCACTCCCCGTGGAAGAGCCGATAGAGTAGGTACGCAAAGGGCCCCAATGTCTTTTTGCATTCCCAACGGTTCCAAACCGTCCGAGAGCTTAGGATCGTCTATGATTCGAGAAGCGCGCCTCTGTAAGGAGTCAAGTGGAAGCAACTGGTACTTTGGTGCCCCAGTCCATAGGCGCGAGCAACAGGCCGGATTTGTGCTTTGTAAAGCAACAGTCTTTGTTCCGGCGTGAAGTACCGCTTAGCTCTATTAAGGACACCCAGTTTCCTTTACCCCATCCTGAGACCCGCCCCAAGGAAGTCTCAACTTCAGACACATGTTTAGATCGCCTTTTCTGCAGTTCACTCCGTGGGATATTCTGGCGGCCGGTATAACGCGCTCCTCCCGTACTATCATCCGCAAAGCAATGTATGTCCTCGATTGATAACATATCATTGATATGTAGGATGAAAAGCGTGGGGGAGAGCACCGAGCCTTGAGGGACGCCAGCGTTAATGGTCTTGGTCTCGGAGATACTGCCATCAACGACGACTTTTATGCTCCGACCATCCTGGAAGCTGGCAATCCACTTACAGAGTCCCACGGGGATTCCATATGAGGGTAGCTTCGAAAGAAGGCCACTATGCCAGACTCTATCGAAGGCCTTTGCGATGTCGAGGCTTACAGCGAGCGCCTCGCCCTTACTCTCCACTGCTTCTGCCCAGAAGTGAGTGAGATACACAAGAAGATCACCAGCTTAGCGACCATAGCGGAAACCGTATTGATGGTCGCTAATCAGCTGGTGCTCCTCAAGGTACCTCAAAGGCTGGGTGTTAACTACCCGCTCCATCACTTTGGAGAGCAAGGATGTGATCGCGATATGCCTGTAGTTCGAAGGGTCCGACCGGTCACCCTTTTTGGGGATCGGGTGCACGTAAGCAACCTTCCACAAAGTTAGAACCCTATTGGAATCATAAGAAAGGCGATACAGGCGCGTAAGTACAGGAGTCAACTCGGGGGCGCATGTCTTGAGGACCACTGCAGGGACGCCGTCCAGCCCATTCAATTTGTGGACGTTAAGGGACCTGAGTTCCCGCCTGACTGCACGCTGGGTAATGCGTATGTCAGGCATGGAACTCTCACACCTTGGGATGGTCGGTGGTACTGCTCCCTCATCGTTCACAGTCAAATTTGAGGCGAAGAGTTTGGTCAAGAGATCAGCTTTCTCTTTCGCACTGTGGGCCAAATTACCATCCAGTTTGTGCAGTGGTGGGAGACTAGACTGGCAGAAGTTTCACTCAGCAGCTTTGGCAAGTGACCAGAATGCGCGGCTTCCACTGGGATAGCGCATCAATCGCTCGCCAACTCTGCCGACGTGATCAGCCTTTGCCCTAGCAACAACTTTTTTGCTGAACCTGGAGGCAGATTTAAATAACTTTCTCTCCCTATCAGCGACTGGATAGTTTCTAGTGCATATATCAAATAAAATAGATATTTTGAACGGCAGACAATAGGAAACTGAAAACGTGAACTTTATTTTCAATACAGTTTATAGTAGAATCATGTAGTTTAATAATTATAATCTTTACAAAATAGAATACTATAACTAATGGTGGTGTTCCTTTTCAGCAATTTTTCTCTGTGATTCTGCCCAGCTACGTTTATTACCCTCGGAGTTCGCCATTTCATGTATTTTAGAAAAAAGGTATAAAGCACCAAGAAAACCAAACGGGTAATACATCCATATGAAATTCTTTTTCATATATAAAAAATAAGGAAATTGAGCAATCTTTGCTGACACAGTATAGGGAAATTTCATGTGTCGCCCTGATTTTCTGAAAATAATTAAGTTAGATAATTCGTTAAAATACAATTTTCTTAGTAGTATCCTTGCCTATTATAAAACAAAGTCCCTCGCCGCGTCCGACAGGCGATCGCAATATACTCTAAAATTACCGAACGGATTTCGATGAAAATGTATGAAGACAGTCTAAGACTCTGGGAAAGACGTTTGGTCTGTTTATCACGAAAAAAATGTAGTAAGACCTGTATTCCAGCAAAAATTCTTTCACGTGAGTGAAACCGCCAGAAAAAACTACTTTTAAATACTCATGTCAATGTTTCTCTTACCCAGCAATAATATCAGAGGCCCTTAAATATTTTTCCATTCTATCATAAGCACCTTCGAGCACTTTTGGGAAAACCATATTTTATCCAGTCTTTTACTTATCCAATGATTTTGCTAGTAATATCAGATGCACAGAAAAATCTCATAGAGCTGAAGCTAATTTTAATTGAAAGTCTTTAATATTTGTGGTAAACGGTAGAAATGTATTCTCTTCGTTTTTATTTACTAATCAAATTCATTGTCATTAAATACATTTAAAAAAAAACTGATGTCTTCTAGAGAAATAAGAATTTTTAAAATACAAGCAACAATAAATGAGTTTTTTTTCTTTGCTTTATGGCTACAAGCACTGTGTTGCTGTCACTGACTTCTATTATACTAGTTCATAGAATACTAGTTAGTATAATAGATGTCAGTGGTTGCTGTGAATAAACTCAGAATAAGGTATTCTATGTGAATAAATGAGTCTTGGTTATAAAGCTTTGAAGTTTGGTGGAAGGGGCATCTGTTTCCGTCAAGAAGATTATAATATTTCTAAAACAGCAGAATGTGACGTAACCTCAGAATAAGGACTATAAGTATTTTTATTCTATGGACGTAACGGACGTAACCACAGATTATAGAAGGTCTATGGACGTAACCGAGTGTCGCTAGCAAAAAGATTATAAGGTCGCTAGCTATAACGTTACGTGCGAGTGAAAGATGGCGCGATAACCCCACTATGCCCCCACTCTTGCTCCCAACAATATTTCAAATATGAGTAACTGCTTTAGTTGTGAACCAATTTTGATTCTGATTTTACAAAAAAAATATTTTTCGTATTATTTTCTGTTACATGTATAATAATGTACAAAAAGAAACATCGTAATCTACCCTATTGGCAACGCTGGAAGTGACTCAAATCTCATTAATTTCGAATGTTCTTTCCATATTATGTAGATTACAATATACTCTTTGGAATATTCAATTGGACATTTTGCATAGAACTGCCAAATTCAAAAAAATTGTCAACTACCCTATTGGTGGGTAATTACCCGAAGAGCGTATAATTTTAAGCATTTTTTTGATGGCGGGTAATTATTACGGGTATTTCCATTTTTCAATGAATGGGGTAAAAGCGGGTACTTTAGTTGACCTGGCAAAACTATCGCTTTAAAAGTATTCACAATAAATTTAATTGAATCATTGCAGTCTTATGAAATTAGCTTATATACACCTTAGTTGAGTTTGGGAATAGTTTCTTTAGTTTTAGTTTTATAATTTTTGAACGAATCAAATCTGTCATGTGTCAATTTCACTGTTCACAAATTTTGCGACCCCTTGCCCTCACCCGTCTCGATTCCTTCATTCTTCATTCCTCGCATCAATCAATTGTGAAATCTCGTGGATGTGGATGAGTGACGTTCAGTTCTTTTCGAAAATTGTGAATAATTAATCATTTAGTACCTAAAAAAATCATTGAAATGTGCGATAACGAAAAGGAAGAAGCCGCTAATTTGGTAATATATGAAATGAAACATTGGTTGCAGTAGCGTAACATTGGCATGTAAATTTGAGTAATGGATCGTAATGTCCATTAATTTTGTGTAATTGTTTTCAGAAAGAAGAGTTTGAATGGGTACTCCGCGAGGAGGTTCACGCCATACTACATCAGCTGCATTCAGTGTTAGTCGTAAGTATTTTCTGGAAGTTTAGTCATTAGGTCTATATTTTTTTGTATACTTCCAATTTTTCATATTTCACAGGAATGCGCCCACAGGTTTCCTGTTCCTTTGTATGGGAACGAAGGACAGAAACAGGACAAGTTCATCTTGACATCAACACCAGAACAGCTGAAATGTATTGTGACCCTGACTGGAGATAGCATTACACATGCTGTGAGTTTTACATGTATTTATTTAGCTTATACTTGCAACATAACAGGCGTCAAAGTGTTACCAGAATAAAAAGAAGCTCATAAATAACCATCATGAATTATGTAGCTTCTTATTAGTGAAATAATTTGAGCAGTAGTTTTAAAACTTAGTCTTTTGATAATATAAGTATAATTTATTTTGTTCCCCGTTTTTTCTACACATCCTGAACCTCTCGTCTGTTCATACTTCTAATTATTGAAGACTAGCTTTTGCCCGCGGCTCCACCCGCGTTATAAAGTTTTTCCGGGATAAAAGTCCCACTTTATGTTTCCCGGGATAAAAAGTAGCCCATGTGTTAATCCAAGACATGATCTACCCGTGTGCCAAATTTCATCGAAATCCGTTCAGTAGTTTTTGCATGAAAGAGGAACAAACATCCATACATCCAAACATCCATACATTCTTACAAACTTTCGCCTTTATAATATTAGTAGGATTAAGACTGGCCTTTTTCAACTGTGGTTATCTTTTTGTCAGGGTCTTATTCAGCTGGACATGCATGCAGAACTTTGAATGCTCCAGGTGCTGTAAACATCCAACTTAATAAGAACCAGACAAAAAGATACCTACAGTTGAAAAATCGGGGCATAAATGTTAATTATGTAAAATATATTATCACTTGCCTGTGTTATGTGATAACAATCATTATTTGTTGAGAAACTAATATTTGCAAGGTTATGCAATAATTTAGGTCATACATAATTATCTATACATTGAGTATATTTTGAATACAAAATATTCAAAGTATTAGCAATAGCTGATAATGATTTACATAATAATGTAAACCATATAAATCTCTGTATTTACCTCATTATTATATACAAGTAGTGTCAACGTTCATGTACAGTTTGTACACTTTAGTACAAAGACGGGATAGTACCGTTTATTTGTATTTTAAAGTTACAAGTTAAAGTTGGCGATTCCTCTCTTCTACAGTTATGTGTCTAAGTCGACAGTTGTAGTTGCACTTAAAATGTATTATTGGTATAAACATTATATATCGATATTGTCGCGTGCGTTGTACTGTACTAGGTCACACCGCGTCAGCGAAACATGTGCAGTTGAAACTGTACAGTTCATATATTTTTATATGTAGTTTTGTTTTGTAGATTTTTGTTGACAAATTGTTTTAGATTACCATATAAGCCCTCAACATTTACACAAGCACAGTCTTACTCTAAATAAAGACACATACATATGATATTTTGACAGGACATCAGTTTCAAGGTGTTGAGGCAAATGCACTCAATATGCCGTACTTCCATCAATCAGGATGGACCGTGGAAGCTTCAGCAGATTCAAGATGCAGCTAATCATTTGCAGCAAGCCATTGGTTATATAGACAATGTTGATAAACATTACATATTCAGGTAATAAAAGTACATAACACGTTTAAAATGTGAGATATCAATGATAAAATTGTTAATCTTTATTATCCATACTTTTTATGACACAATAGTGTCTTAAAAGATTGGTATTAGTAAATGCTAGAGTTTTGAACAATAATAATAATATGTTCATGCATTGTGTGCCAACCTAAGTTAATAAATTATAATAAAAGTAATTATTAATTACTTTTATTATAATTTATTAACTTAGGTTAGTAACAAAGAAAAATATGAGACAATTTTTTTTGATGTTTATCACATGAAATCTTAAGACTTTTAAACCAATGGACACGATATGGCAATAATGCGCAAACAATTTTTTCTGCCAATCCTGACAGGGGACGAGGTAGACACGGATAGTACACATTTAACAAAAAAAAAATCCACATGTGCAGGGCTGAATATAAGGTCGCTTTTTACACAATAACACAACAAAAATCTCAATTTCTGTGGAGCATTCACTTAATGTCATTATCGTAGAATGTAATGACAGCGATCGCAAGTCACATAGGTTTTAAAAGTTTTAAGCTTAGCTGCGCATGTATGACCAACAAAGGGTTCGCCTGGTCATCCCATCTCCTTTGCATTGCTAGATACTCAAAGCTTGAAATACAAAAAAAGTATTGCATAAACAAAGAGGACAATAGAAAATTACTACTTTGTAATATTTTTATACTTATCGTGTGAAACATAAATAATAAAACATTTTGGAAACAAGTAAATATCAATGTAGATGCTTATTTCAATCAGTGATGACCTAGAGGCGTCATTTCAGAGTTTGTTTATACTAAAATGTCTAACTCAGTGACCTTTAGTTGTGAGTTGTCTAATGTCAAGTAATTAGACTTTAATGAAAAATATGATGTGAATTGCATACTTTATGCTATGATGTCCTATAATTTATTATTTAACATAGTCATGTTTGCATATACAATGTTATGTGTACTGCTGTTGGTTGGTTACAGTATTTTCTTTCTGAGACATTATTGGAAGTAAGTGTGCTGCCATATTGGTAACACTTCCAAATAAATTGTATAAAGAGTATTTTTTTTAATGAGTCGTCAAGCCCCGTTACGGACGCCGGCGTCCGAGTATATAATACTAGCTTTTGCCCACGGCTTCGCCCGCGTTAATAAGTTTTTCCGGGCTAAAAGTACATAAAAACCTTCCCGTTGAATCACTCTATCCAACACATTTATTTGAATAAAGATTAATATTATGACGTTGATACAACTCTTAACAAATAATGCATTAATTTCGACCAAATTTGATTACCATAAAAACGGTTCTAGTGAGTTAATCTTAAAAGATAGACATATACTGTCGCGGACATTTTTTTAGATCATTTCAAGAGGAATAATTCTTTCATACATATATTTTTGGTATCTTGAACCGTTTTCGCAGCGCACGCAATGGAAGCCCTCAAGGATGAATAATTTTCCCCGTTTTTTTTACCATTTTCCATTATTTCTTCACTCCTAATAGTTACATCGTGATGTTATATAGCCTAAAGCCTTCCTCGATAAATGGTCTATTCAACACAAAAAGAATTTTTCAATTCGAACCAGTAGTTCCTGAGATTAGCGCGTTTAAACAAACAAACAAACAAACTCTTCAGCTTTATAACATTAGTATAGATAAGCGGGGTTTGACGGGTTAAAGCTTGTTATAACATTTCATAGTTCGAGTATTCAACCCAAGGTTTTATTGTTGCCTCTAGGCCAATATATTTACTATTTAACAGTTATATTAGTAATCCCCCTGAGAGGTTTCAGACACGCGGCCGTTTTATAATTAATGATGTCAAATTGTTTTTATATCATGCACAAAAAATGTGTTGCGCCCAGCCTATATTAGAGCGGGAAGTTGGCAAAAGAATAATTATCATATTTGCCACAATAGTCTAACACTAAATAGGTGACACAACAAACCTATGGCATACAACAAAATTGTATCGGCATACCAATAATAATTGATATTGTACGCCAAGCAAAATATTGTTGGGACCTAAAAAGGTTGAAGGTTGTTAAAAATGGACACTCACATGGCTAAGTCTGGGTTTGAATTGCATGATACCGGCACATTCAATTTTCATGATACACTTAAAAATAAAAGTATGCGAACAGACTAGCATACATCAATTTAGGTTTATTTATAATACTGTACTTAAGAGAGAGATCATTTTAATATATCTTTTATGCAATGTTTTTTTTTTATTTGTTATTGCAGATCATCAGAAGAAGTGCTGCATATAATTCAGTGCCTCATTGGTTCTCTACAGCGCGCGCGTACTGCCTTAGTATTACCTAAAAAACGGGCAATAGACGAGCTTATGAAAAGTAGAAATATGGTATGCATAATTATCTATACATATAATAAAGTACCCAAGGCACACACCTCTGACTTTTCGAAGTTACGTGTGTATTGTTTATCAATTATCGTTCGCTTTAACGGTGAAGGAAAACATCGTGAGGAAACCTGCATACTTGAGAAGTTCCTTATAAGAATTTCGAAGGTATGTGAAGTCTACCAACCCGCACTAGGCCAGCGTGGTGGACTAAGGCCTAAACCCCCTCAGTAGAGGAGGCCCGTGCTCAGCAGTGGGCAGTATAATAATACAGGGCTGGTATTATTATTATGTATAATAAAGTAGTAGAACTGGTGTGTCTGTACATTGAAAGAAATGTCATAAAAAAGAGAGGGGTTACTAAAAAAGAGTAATGGAATACGAATCGACGATTTTAGTCATTCTTTTCTGTCTGTTTGTTTGTTACTGCATATCTTCGAAACTACTTAATGGATTTTGATGAAATTTGGCACTCTGGTAGATGATGCCCCGGTTTAACACATAGGCTATATATGCTTTTTATCCCAGGAAAATAAAAAGCGGGACCTTTATCCCGGAAAAACTTTGTCACGCGAGCGGGGCCACGAGCTAAAGCTAAGAATAAATAATAATACAATTTCATCATGACAGCTAAAATTTAATCCTTACTTTAACTTTAAATGACTTTTATTGAGACAGTGATATCAAGATGAATTCACTATGTGTTATCAAATAAAATGTAATGATAATTTAACGATTTGGTTAAGATATATACACATTATGTATAGCAACTCAGCAAAATCCTACTCCTACTAATATTATAAAGGCGAAAGTTTGTAAGAATGTATGGATGTTTGGATGTTTGGATGTTTGGATGTTTGGATGTTTGGATGTTGGGATGTTTGGATGTAAGGATGTTTGTTCCTCTTTCACGCAAAAACTACTGAACGGATTTCGATGAAATTTGGCACACGGGTAGATCATGTACTGGATTAACACATAGGCTACTTTTTATCCCGGGAAAATATAAAGCGGGACTTTTATCCCGGAAAAACTTTTTAAAGCGGGCGGAGCCGCGGGCAAAAGCTAGTTTATTATAAACTAGCTTTTGCCCGCGGCTCCGCCCGCGTGAATGAGTTTTCCCGGGACAACAGTCCCGCTTTGTATTTTCCCGGAATAAAAAGTGGCCTATGTTTTAATCCGAAAAATAATCTACCGGTATGCCAAATTTAATTGAACTCCTTTCAGTAGCTTTTGCTTGAAAGAGTAACAAACATCCATACATTCTTCAAACTTTCGCCTTTACAATATTATTAGGATTTACAGCAAATACTGTTTTATAAGAATTCGATTTTGAATTAAATAAATAAATAAAAAAATAATAATATTGTGTTAAAAATTACTTAAGTAGGTGGTTTATTATAATTATAACTAAATATTAATAACATTGTATGTAGTAGTCATAATTTGGGCACAATTTTTGGAGTGCAATTTAGATTAATTACTAACCCTGCTATAGTCATAATTGTATGTTTTATTGTATTCTGTGTGTGTCTTAAATTTAAAAAAAAGTGAGTTCTGTGCGTAATTTGAATCACGTGTAAATCTTATGTCGATAAGCTGGTATTTACATTACGTTTTTATAATGGAATCATTTTTTATCAAAACTTTTAGTTGATGCATTTTTGTTAGCTATTCTACTGTAATTTGTATAATTAATTTTGAACATTTATTTGCATGTATTAATATAAAATAATATGAAATTGACTATTCACAATTACAACAAACTGATGGCAAACAGTTACAACAAACTGATAAATGTCTGAATCCTGCTGCTCTATCTAATGAATTGCTTTTTTAATGTGCAATGCATCTGACAAGACTTTTCTTGAATATATTGAATTCCCAGTTAACACTTCATCTTTGTTACTTGTTAAATGCTAATCACTATATTACTTACATGTGAGTGTTCTTCTGACTGCTTCGGTGGCGTAGTTGTATTACAGTACGACTGCAAAGCTGAGGTTTCGGGTTTGATCCCCGGGTCGGGCAAAGTGGTATTGAGTTTTTCTATCAGTATCAGCTCGGAGTCTGGAATTTGTGCCCGATATGGCGATAGGCTCGCCCCCTATCACATCATGGGACGGAATAATGGCGAAAAGTGGGTGCACTAGTTGCGCCTCTGCCTACCCCTTCGGGGATAACAGGCGTGAGTGTATATGTATATGTAATATGTATATGTGAGTGTTCTTTCTAGGTCTAGTAATTCTCTTTTACATGTACAAATGTGATGTTCCCCAGAAAGCCCTATCGCCAAACCTGCCCGAAGACTTGGCGATATCATTCTACATCCAATCGCACAAGTTGATATTCGTCGCGTACCAGTTGAGTTCTGTTCACGGCACGATGAGGATCGACTCGTGTCAGGCGGACTGCGCCGTGCCGTGGCTGAGCGATGTGCTGTTCATGCTGACTGCAGCGCTACACATGTGCCAACAGCTTAAAGATAAGGTATGCTCACACCGTACATCTACTATTGAATAGTTAATTATTCAGAGGGGCAAGTGGGGAGGGGGTTCTCTGTATCCCCAGAGATGAAAATAGTTATGTGTCCTTTTGCAGATTTTATAGTTTCATGGTTTATCTTAGGGGTCGTCCATTAATCACGTGATGTTATTTAGCAACTTTTCTACCCCCCTGGTGATATGTAGTGAGGTTTTAGCCCCCACCCCCACCACCAAAGATCACGTGTATTTTTACCTAATACCGTGTAAATAATCTAACTTGAATTACGCGCGAAAAAATTAATACACGTGATATATCACTACACCCCCTTTCCAGCCTGACGTGATTAATGAACCACCCCTTATTTGTAGTAGGCTGCGTCAACATCTTAGGGATAGCACGGAACCCCTAGCTACGCCTATGCGCTCTAGACACCAAACCCGGCGACCCGCGGCATACGCTGACTGCTATGTGTGGCATAATACTATCGATATGGCAATAATTGTCAGTATGCCCGCGAAGGAACATTGTCAGATAAGACACATAAAAGTTAACACACGGGTGGAGCTAAGGGAATACCTGGGGAATACCCTAGTATTTTGCACTTAAAATAAACGTATCCAACATGTAAATATACACTCACGCCTTTTATCCCCGAAGGGGTAGGCAGAGGCGCAACTGGTGCACCCACTTTTCGCCATTATTCCGCCCCATGATGTGATAGGGGGCGAGCCTATCGACATATCGGGCACAAATTCCAGACTACGAGCTGATACTGAATAGAAAACCTCAATATCACTTTGCCCGACCCGGGGATCGAACCCGAGACCTCAGCTTTGCAGTCGTACTGTAATACAACTACGCCACCGTGGCAGTCACCAAGTGGTTAGATATTTGAGTACTCAAATATCTTGGAATTTTAACATCACCAAGCGAATATATACCACAATACTGTTCCAAAAACAATTCTTTTTACTTGTATCTCCTCTGGCATACTGTTATCAACTTCGTTAAATGTCTTGGCTACAAATCAATCATTTATCAGTGAGATAATGTTTTGATTATACTGTAAAGATACATTTTATCTTGACGTGTTGTATAACAGATATTTTAGTAGGTATAAGATCTTCATAATTGTTTGACTCAGATGTAAAAAAAATAGATTAATAATAATCTTTTATGATTAATGTATTGGCGATATAAGGCTTATGAGAGTCTTTATCTCTACTTTGTGTTACCGCATCGGATACACGTTTTTGACAATCATCGGATAACACGGTCGAATATTTTGATCTTGGATACAGTTAATAATAATTGGATTTGGGTAGTGGCGAGTTCAGATAGATAATTAGATGTTATACGATTAATATTATTGGCGTTAAGGAGCATATTACTAGATTTTTTCATAATTTCATTAATGCGCCTAATGCGGGTTGGCTGACTTCAAATACTCCACAAATTCTTTTGAAGAATTCTCAGGCGTGTAGGTTTCCTCACGGAATTTTCCTTCACCGTTAAAACGAACGATTATAATTGATAAACAATACACACGTAACTTCGATAAGTCAGAGGTGTATGCCTTGGGTTTTGAACCTCCATATTGTCTCGGCAGACCGTTCCATTCCCAACTAGGCCCTGCGAGCTAAACTAAAATACCTTAGTTTTTAGTATACACTGCGCATTATGATGTTATTTTCTGCGGAATGTATGTTTGTGTGCCAGTGGGGTTGTAATTGGATCGAAAAAAAAATATAGAGCCATGCAGATAATCATTTTTAAACAGTCTCCTTCGTTTTCCAAATTATTTGATGCAAGAAAGGGCTAGACTTTTCTCTATGGAAGAGGTGTTTTTTATATTTGTTTTACAGAAATAAGGAATTACCACGATAATATGACGCATACTTCTAACTAATATTGAGTTTTTTATATGTTGCTTCGGTAAATTAACCTTCAGAGGTCGTCACTGATTTTATTCTTCATAGCCGTTTGTTATTTTTTATATTCGATATTGACAAAAATGCATATTAATTACGAATCTTATCAACTTACATTAATTTATGTACTATCACCCAATTTGGTGCTAAACTCTTCAAGATAAAACGCCAATTTATCAGATTATACTAAGCACGTGCGATCGTTTAAGAGATGTACAAAAGATACAGTAGACAACTCATTGTCTACTCTAGTTGTAAGTTGCACGTTACTGACAGACGACGGAAGCGACTTATTTAGAACTTTAGGGTGGTCGAGCATACATTTTTCTTACTGTACAGTGAGCAGCATAAGTAGGTATCTGTACAAATTCAAAATTTCAAATTGCCTACATACTTTTGTGTTCTTACTAATCTTTTTTTTCTCTTAACAAAAATAAAATAAATGCGTTTTACTATACTTCAAACGAAGAAAAAAATACTTCACTTTAACTTAACGCGTATATAGGCGATTTGAAATATTGTTTTTGTACAGATATTTATGCTCGTGACTGTGCATTAATGTATTGATTCAATACTTGATTTCATATTTAAATCATTTGTTTCTAGTTGTGCGTGTTCTCCCAATACAAGGACTTCACAGTGGGATCAAGATCTGCTTCAATGGTGTTCAACTGAACTCCACTTGGACTCCCAAACCCTACTTACGTACCACTAGGTATGACATATACAAACAAAATGTATTTATGTACGTACATGTATTTATTTAGTCATAGTCGTCGAGTCCATTGTTGATATTCTTGTTGAATATGTTGTAATATAATGTATAGTTATTAATAATAACGTATTTATAGGATAATTTAATCTGAGGTAAAGCACTTGTGTACAGAAATGTGATATTTGATGATCAGTTCTGAAATGATTTTTTGGCTTCCTCTTTATTTATTATTTAATTAAGACTTGTTAAATCTGCCAAATGATCCCTTTCTGATAATTTATTACAGTATTCATAGACGATCGTCAAAAGGAGGCTACTTTTATAAAACATTCATTTAATCTGATAACATTATTTTGTATGGTATTGTTAAGTGCACAATTGAAATAGATCTGAATGTAAATTTAAATGAATTTCAATGCAACGTGGAAGCAATAACGCTTCGAATTTTATTTCTAAATCGCCATAATGTATAAGAGAACATAGATATTTTGTAAAATATTAAAGATTAAGGTATAATGTCAATGCAAAAGATTGCTCTTTTATGATATACTATATGCCAGTTCACTATAATAAATGTTAAACCAAAAAATATACTGCAAGTGTTACTACACCTGCTAAGACACGATATATCTTCGCTTGATTTCCTGTATAATGTGGAAATATTAAAAACTGGCAAGTAAATTGTTACATTATTAAAATGTATTCAATTCAATCCTTAATGAATCCCGCCTCGATATTGCTCTAATACTATATCTTTGTAATAAATATTATTGTCTACTGTTTTTATATCTCTCCTAACTGTAAATTGTTGCATTGTGTTGTTCTAATACCTAAATTACCGTCATACCAAATTTGGAGTTTATTATGAAAGTGTAATAATTATATTGTATCTTAAATGCTATGGGATTCTTGTATGTATTATTATCGATTTTAATAATTTAGGTGAAATCACTAAATATCGAATAGAATAATAATTCGAATGATATCAAATATCGATAAAATACCAACGTGAATTGACCTAATAATTGGATATAAAGCGTGAAGTTTGCCTTTAATGCACAATATAAATTAAAAAATATATTTATAATGCACGTCTTATGACTATTGGTTTTATCGCGAGGTTTTACACTTATTGTAGATGTTTGAAAATTCTATTCTTGTATGCTTATACCGTTTGTTCAGGCTTCAGCGTACTACCGATCCTTAGAATCCAAAAAGGTTTATATGGATTGATGGTGTGCAAATAGTGGCCATTCGAAAACTATAATGCATTTAATATTATTCCAATGTTTAATTTATGAGGGAAAATTACCCTCAATTGTGAAACTTTGTACCATCATGTTCAAATCATTCATTTGACATGTTTGACAATAAAATTATTATACTAGTATTATTAGGTAGTCTCAAGACTATTGTAACTATACTTACTGTGTAAATCAGTTCAATGTGATTGTGTTGTATTCCAATAAATCGAAATGCTGTTATTCAATGTTTTATTTCATACATCTCCAGGATCCTTACCCTTGATTAAACAGCTCCTTATAATCAGATTCATTCTACACATAATTAACAATATCCTTAATCTAACTCTGACTAACAAAGAGCATTATATTATAACGGACTAACATAGCAGGAAATAAGCTAGTAATATTAATTATTGCCTTTGTTTGCTTATTTGATTTAGGGTTTTCCGTAGTATTATAACGCCCTTTGGTTTAGGTCAAAGAGCATTATAATACTACGGAAAGTTTAGGTCCTAAGGCCTATTTTGTGGGCGATTTGTCATTTGGATGAAAAAAGGTTTTATGCTTGACGTATTTTTTATACACTTAGGTATTGGATGCTTTATGTCAGATTATATTTTCCATTTAAATATTTAATCACTCTGTTTAAAAGCTTTTCGATCATTCTGTTAATAGAGAACAGCTACGATTTGAGTTTGCCCATCTACCAGCGTTTTATTTAATATACTTGTTTTCTTTATATATTGGCTGCATAGTTTTAAGTTTTATAGCCACGTTTTGAGATAATTTAAAACAACATAAACTAGGGATGTTCTGTTTGAAAATTATCTATTTTAAAATCAAATGCAATTGATTTATGAATAGTTTTTTTTAAATTTGTATTTTAGTTTATTGCAATATATAATTTTATCGATTTGATAAAATGATATCTTATATTTTTATATCCTTCCGCGTTATCGGGGGTTACTATTATATTTTGTTGACAATTGACATACATTACAACATGATGATGATGATTAATTAATTATAGAGTAAGCAATCAAGTTTATTTTAAGTGAATATATTATTAATGCATGCCTGACTCTGCCTCGGTGGCGTAGTTGTATTACAGTACGACTGCAAAGCTGGGGTCTCGGGTTCGATTCCCGGGTCGGGCAAAGTGATATTGAGTTTTTCTATTCAGTATCAGCCCGGAGTCTGGAATTTGTGCCCGATATGGCGATAGGCTCGCCCCCTAGCATATCATGGGACGGAATAACGGCGAAAAGTGGGTGCACTAGTTGCGCCTCTGCCTACCCCTTCGGGGAAAACAGGCGTGAGTGTGTGTGTGTGTGTGCGAATATATTATGAGGTATATGTGGAAACTTAATTGAGTTATGTACTATCTAATTTGTTTTATGTTATGTCTTTGTTATTTGCTTGTTTGTTTCCCTTAAAAAAACAATAAATAAATAAATAAATAAATACATATATATATATTATTAGGTACAATATATAATAATATATTATTAGGTACATGAAACAGATTTTAATTAGGGTTGGAATCGATCATCGATTTCATAGCCGTTTAGATATCGTTATGTGTCAAAGTCAATTATTATTTGTTATTGGCATCCCTAAACCAAAGACGTAAAATTTTGCGTCAAAGTCAATCCACCAAAGTTTGCTGTTACTTTTTATTTTTTGTGTTTTTAAATTGGACGTTTGTGGATAAACAAACAAAATAATAATCGCAATGAGAATCGTTGCCTGGTTTGGTTTAGTTTCTATCATCATCACAGGATTATTCGGCTTTGGCATTTACCTGACTTTGCTTACTTTTTTTGTGTCTTTTCTACTTGGGTAAGTAGGTACCTAAGAAGTAATGCAAGTAATTCGATAGCTTATAATGTTTATATGCTATTAGATAATTACCTACATTCTTTACTTTTTCTTCATATAACCACGATATAAACCACTTTACCGTTTGTAGCTAATAGGAGCCTTTATTGATATCTCACATAGTCTGTAAAGAATGTAATCTT
The DNA here is from genome assembly GCA_949316025.1 of Lapara coniferarum. NCBI lineage: Eukaryota > Metazoa > Arthropoda > Insecta > Lepidoptera > Sphingidae > Lapara > Lapara coniferarum. The sequence goes on along the minus strand of OX438919.1, from coordinate 37,734,384 downwards.
CATTAATTTTTGTCAAGCTAAATGTCCATTATGTTTTTACTTATAGCAATTGTTTCAGCTATGGTACTCTCTTGGTGTTATAGGCTAGTTAGTGCAAAGGTATTGCCATCAGTCTTGGTAGAGTGGTTGAATTGTGTTTAAATGTAAAACTGCCTCACTGTTCTCTGAATTTGAACTATGACATGCCCTTTTCCTAGTGTGTTGATCATAGTTTTCTGTAGCATGTACTGGCTGGGCTGACTTTTGCTCAGCCAAAATTTTAGTATGATAGAAATTGGGGAGCAGAAACCATATCTGTCTTGAAACGAAATAAAAGGCAATAAAAGTACAGTATATTTTAAAAAGAGGTGTATTGGAATGAAATAACCAATGGAATATAAATTTCATTTGCTACAATTTTTACTATTATTTTATTTTTATTTACAGAGTGATAACAATTTTATACTTCTCATATGACAACAAAAAGATATTTACTGTTGATTTGGACTGTCTCGATGATCCCTTGCAACGCACAAACTATTCCATTCAGATACCAAAGGTAAACAAACATTGTTTACACTGTAATTGAATATTTTGTATACATTATACTCACTTTTAAAATCATAACTGTTGTTAGGGTAGTAGCAAATTATGTACAAGTAATATAAATACACTAAATAAAATTGTTCAAATTTGGTACAGATTAAACTAGAATCCTAAAGGAATTATTCTGTAATGATTATATCAAACTGTATTTATAGCATTCAGAGAACAAAGCAAAATCCAATAATATTTATACATTGCAGGTATTGGAATTATTTAAAAAGGGAACGCCTTTACCCAAGTTTGACAGTAGGATAACAGGCAGTGAGACTGTTGACTCGTTTCTCAATGAGATTATTATAATTATTATCAATGATTATGTGACACCTTGGTACGAGATACTAACAAGCGATGAGGAGTTTACAACTCATGCCATTAAACGTCTGGTGCTGGCCACTGGTGCTAATGTAGCTAATAGGTGAGACATCATATCGTTGTTGTCGTACCAATATCTGGTATTAGCACAAAGTTAAACTTTGAGATAGGTAATAAAAATCATTCTCATGTAAAATTTTGAGACAAAATTTGCACATGTCATATTTTTCCTAACATTCATAGTTCGCCGAGTAATGATTAGGATCACATAACGGCTTTTATATATCAAAGTTTGGGGGCAAACTAGTCATATTAGTCAAAATGTTGAAAGCTCATAAAAGTGCACATAACAGATATTGGTTTGACAATGACGATATACAAATTTTCACATAAATCCATGTGAATTTTATGATCATCCAAAATTAGAGACACCCAATGATCTCATTTTTATTGATTTATTACGTACATTATAAGTGATTAACAAACATCCAAAATATTTTTTTAACTTACATGTTTTATTAAGTGAATGGGCAGTTTTTAAAAGTTTTTTTTTTATGTTATTGTTTTACAAATTATTTTAGATAAAGCCGTAATTTAATCTGAATTCTTTTATTTGTAGTTTTAATTTAATCCTGATAATTTAACCATTAATCATGACATAGTCACAAAAATGCAGCTATCAATTATTATTATGAATTGTCTACATCTCTTTACAGGATAAAAAGTGTAGACTGGATTCATTTATTATCAACAAGATTCCCAGAAGAACTTACCATGCATTTGAAATTATTCAAACAGTCTAGAGTGAGATTGAAACACATAGATTTATTGAATAGCAAAGAGTTAGGCAATGACAGTACAAGACCAAGTCCTAAGAAACAAGATGACAAGAAAACTCACAGGAGAAATAAAAGCGAAACTGATTTATCATGGCCACCAGGTATACTAATAATCTTATTATAAATTCTATATAAATTAGACTCAAAGTTATGAGTGTTAAAAGCTACTTCGCTACCATGTACATTTGCTTCCAAAAATATTTGGCTAACCAGCAATTTAAACATTTTTTATAATTTGACTTTTTTGCAGATTCTCAGACGTTTGGCAAATCAAAATTTTATGATAGTTCAGAAAACATTACTGGAAAAACATTGAAGGACATATTCTTCGAATTGGAGTGCTCAATCGAAAATAAACAAATATGTCGCGATATATACTGTATGAATGCAGATAAAGAATATGGTATATATTTTATTGTTTTATGGGAAAGAGCAGAATTATGTTAAAGATGTGGACAACTTTCTTTTACTGTTCTACTGAATTTATCTCTGTTCATTCTTACTCTTTTATTTTTGCTGTAGAATATCAAAAAACATCATTGTAACAGTTCCTGGATTATTGTGATGTAATCTAAAGTAGTATAATTATGTATAAAGACTAATTTAAAAAATATCTCCAGAACTACTCTGCGAGGTATCTGAAGCTGTGTTGTATCTAGTCGCTCCAGAGGAAGCGTGGAAATGTCATGCATTGAAAGTTATTCTGATAGAACTGATATCTGCTGTTGTGTTGCGTCCCATTATCAATCTACTGAGCGACCCTGATAATATAAACAGGACTATTATTAGGATGGTAAGTTTTTTGGCGTCTTAGGAGGTGTATTAGGGTCTTTTTCGTATTTAATTATTAATATCACATCAATTTAGACTCAACTCATGTAGCATACATTCATATTTATTTTCATTTCCATATAAAAGAATTTAAAAATATTTTTTAGATTTAAATAATATGTCTCGTTACTTTTTTTTACGGTTTGCAGTGTTGCCCTGACTCGTCACTGCCATCAGAACTATTTCTAATAGTGATACGAAGCTGCAGCGACGCTGAAGAGTTGAACTCCACCCTGGAATTAGTACAGAAAGATATACAGAAACTAGTAAATATCAGTCAATTATAATTATTACTGTAGTTTCATGACAGTTGAGTAAAACTGCTTATTGACATTTTTCCTTTTTCATGCGTTCGAATGTTTATGTATTTATCTCAGGTACCGCTATGCGAGATTTTTTTTTATTTTTTTTTTATTATATTTTTTTATGGTTTTAGCATTCAAAAGATAGTGCGGGTGAATGGGAACTGCAAGACCGTCAGAAGCTGTCATCGTTGCAATACTTGACCAGAATTATGCAAGCAAGGCTGGCTACATTGGGACCACAAGAAGGTACAATTACTGATGATATAGAACTTTCAAGCGCTGCAGATTTTAGCGCGGTTTTACGAATGCTATTAATGAAGTGTATTTATGTTTGATGTATCGATTATTTTATTTGTATTAAAATCTAGACCGTTTTGATTCTATTTCCTTAATTAATTGTTTGAAGGTGCATCAAACAACACAGCTGCGGAGAAAATATCTGAAGAAGTTGCTAGATCACTAAAGTTTTTAAGAGCATCGGCAGCGTGGAGGTCGAACGCACAATATCTGCTGGAAATCGAATTAAATGAAGCCGGTAAGTATATTAAACTTTGGTCATACTCTGACATTGAATGTCGCAAAAAATTTTGATAATAAAAACATAACTTTTGGATTAATAATATTATCTGTCATTTTAGACCTCTGCCTACCCCACATCAAGTCGTGACAGTGTATAACCTTTGAATATTTGTTAACACTTCACAGACGCGCCACACACGTCAAAAGCAGTCATAGACAACTTGCGATCATCGGCATTAGAGCTATGCGATTTATACTTAGCTCCCAACAAGCCTCCCATAATGGGATTGCCGGAGAATTGTCACGCTGAGCTAGTTAGAAAAATCACCACCGAGGGCGAAGAGTTCACGAACAACCCTGTCATTTGTTTCGACGAGGTTCAAAAATGTGTTTGTGATGCTTTGGAGGTGAGAATTATGTATTTTTTTTATTACTTCTGAATGACAAGACGAGCATGCCACTTGCCTGATGGTAAGCGATTCGACCACCCATAAACAGAAGCAACTCAGTGGGCTTAGAATGTGAAAAAAAAACACGATGCGTCTCCGCTTCGTTTTAATGAGATTGGTTGAGAAACTGACGTGTCGGTCTCTCAACCACTCACAAACATCAAAATACTGATACGTCAGTCTCTAAACCAATCACAATAAAACGAAGCGGAGACGCACTGTGTTTTTTTTTCACATTCTAAACCCACAGAACTTTTATTATAACAAAGTACTGTGTGCAGTGTGGCATTCCACTGCGCTCGTCATCTTGGAAATTAGATGTTAAGTTTCATAATGCCCTGTAGTTATACTGGCTACAATACCCTTCAAATGTGCATGCACACTACTGCCTGGCGGTGGAAATAGAGATTGCGGTGGTACCCACCCAGACGGACTCTTACATATGAGAGACCTACTACCAGTAAAGTGTTTTTTAGTCATTGTTTCTATCTCGTACTACATTAACGCTGCCAGCAATTATGCCTGTGACGTCATTTGACTAATTCAGAGATATTTTGGCCACAGATTTTTAAATAATACAGAATGATTTTGGAAATTTACTCTGTTTTTTATAAATATGAGAGAAAATACTAGAAACATTTATTTTTATTGTTCAATTAGTTAGGTTTAAAGTGAAAACTGAACTAAAAATAAATATTTGTTTTAGGACGATCCATCCTGGCAATCAGATTTTATGATGGACAACGACGACGGCTCGGATAAAAATCACAGGTACCTAAAGTAATTTAAAGCTAAATTTTTTCCTCTTTATAATATTTAAGTGTTTTTATTCTCAGCCCGTATTTTGTTTATTTTTCATAGTGATACTAACAATGTTTTCACTTTCAGCGACTTTAAAAAGGACGACAAAACGGACAAGAAATACAGCGGTATGTATACACGTATCTGCACACGATTATCTTATATGTTTCTAACAACTAACCACGTGAATTGTTTACGCCCAACAATGATAGAGAAATGCAAGAAAATCGTGAAATCTTGCTTGAACCAGTTGCCGAGGCTGTGGTCCAAGTCGAAATATAAATACGAAATACCGAACAAGTCGTTTACGTTCCCACGGTCGTTGAAGCGACGGACGCCAAGTAACAAGAACCACACGATACCTAAATGCAGTGTTATTGGTATATGCCTGGCAATTTAATGTAGATATTAGCACATAGACAATAGTATGGATTTATCGACAGTAATTGGCGAAAGTGTGGTTATATTTATGATTTTTTTATTTATGCATTTAGAGGTTAATTTGAGTGTACATCGAGATCTACACTTTGATTTTTGCGTAGTTCTCACATTTTTTGTAGTTTTGTTATGTATGCTAAATGTACACTGACTAATTTATGGTTTGTAAGGAATAGTTCGGTGCTACTAGGTCCTACTTTTTGTTTGTTAAAATAATCTTGATAATTACTTATAACTTTAAAAATCTAGAGTTACAGCTATAAAAAATACTTAAATATAAAAAGTCGATAATTTTCCATTCATAGACAATGTCAAAATCGTTTAAGATCTGACAAGCGATAGGGCTTAATCGATTGTATAATATCGATTTAAAATTAAACGCATATTGTAATATTTGAAGAAATACAGTAATTTATTGATTAATAATTTCTCAGGTGATTTTTTATCAGTGCCAGGAGCGAGACATAATCGTTCCCGTTCCGATATAGTCGGAAATTTGGCACAAACGATGATCAATGAAAGCGCAGGTAAATACTTTTTGAAGCGTTTCAAGTGTGGCACTGATTTCGATTGTTTTAATATCGATAGGAATATTAATAATTTGTATAGATTTTTATCGATCTACTTTTGCTATAATTTTTTTATCTTCTCACTTTATAAGAAAGACCAGTTTATTAGATAAAAAAGTGTTTTAATTGCGATATCACAGTAATCGAAAATTTAAGCACTGATAGAACTGTGTGGTTTTTTTTGGTTACAAGCTTAGCTTGTAAGGTTCACAGCCAAAAGTCTCATAACATAATATTTTATCGATAAATAAACCTGTTATCGATGACTTTGTCCCTTTCCTAATCCTAAAGGTACATAGATATATCTTAACACCACTAATACGTTTATATCCTCTAACCGTGTTTTTATTACTAATTTGCATGTTAAATCTTCGCTTCAAAGTTTCGATTTTTATATACGAGAATGTCTGGCTGTTTTTTTATCGCATCCTAAGGTAATTGGGCTGATTTCACCGTTTTCTGATAAATGCTACTCGTCACATATGTACAGACATTAGCATAAATATCTGTACAAAATCAAAACTTCAAATCGCCTATATACGCGTTAAGTTGAACTGATTTTTTTTTCTTCGTGTGAAGTAAAGCAAATTTTTTTTATTTTATTTTTGTGAAGAGAAATAAAGATTACTATGCTACTTATGCAATTAAACGACTTATTGTAAAAGGTTAGTTTTTATTTCTATCCAAATATATTATATAAACTGTCTCGGTTAGAATTTTAAGCCCGTTTTTGGACAAGTCCTTTACTTGAAAACTGTGCAATTAGCCCCCTATAGTTTTTGCTTAGTAATTATTCGTTTGTATCGTGATGTATAAAAGTATGAAAAATGTAATATGTTTTAGGACCATCGAACTTGACATCGGCGAATACGAGCAACTTATCTTTGTCGCATTCGGAGATCAGTCGTAATGCGAAGAATTTTATGTCTCCGTTATCAGCATGTATTATAGAGACAGGTATCTAATAATATATAATTATTCATTTATATCTAACAAGATTTTGCTCGTGGCTCCGCCCGCGTGATATAGTTGTCTCGGGATATAAGTCCCGCTATATATTTTCTCAGGATAAAAAGTAGCCTGTGTGCTATTCCAGACTATTATAAACTATCTCTTTGTCAAATTTTATCCAGATTCGTTCTGCCGTTCTGGCGTGATTATTTTATATATTGTTTTATGGCATCGAATGACGAGACGAGTATGCCGTTCGCCTGATGGTAAGCGATACGACCACCCATAAACAGTAGCAACACCTTCCAGCACCTTGATTTACAAAGTACTGTGTGGTATTCCACTGCGCTCGTCATCCTGAGACATAAGATGTTAAGTATCATTATGTCCTGTAGTTACAGTGGCTACAATGCCCTTCAAATCGAAACACAACAGTGCATACACACTGCTGCTTGGCGGTAGAAGTAGACATTGCGGTGGTACCCACCCAGACGGACTCTTACATATGAGAGACCTACCACCAGTAGTCCAATCTTTTGCATTTAGAATATAACTATACATCGTTATGAACGTATTTTAAATATGTTTTTGTCATTTTAGCTTTAGTACAAGAAAAAGGAAAGGCCTTTGGCATCTACGCAATAGCTGTAACAAGATTATCCGACAATGAACTGTGGCATATTTACAGGAGATATAGTGATTTCTACGACCTGCATAGTTCTATTAAAGAAAAGGTAAAAACATAAAAAAAGAACTCGACTTCCTCGATGGCGTGGTTGTATTACGGTACGACTGCATTGTCGAGGTCACGGGTTCGATCCCCGGGTCGGGCAAAGTGATATTGGGTTTTTCTATTTAGTATCAGCCGGGAGTCTGGAATTTGTGTACGGTATGGCGATAGGCCATATACATTGGTATATGGTACACCCACTTTTCTTCTTACAGTGATTGCACTGTAAGAAGAAAAGTGGGTGTACCAGTTGCGCCTCTGCCTACCCTTTCGGGGATGAAAGGCGTGAGCGTGTTCACGACTCTAGGTACTTGTACTTCAAGCCAAAAGTTCCTAATCATTATGAAAATAACACGTGTTATGCTGCCCGCGAAAAGTATGAAAACAATATTTATTCCATGATTTTGCCTCTTGCTATATTCTTGTATTTTTCAGTGGCCAGAATTAGGTCATATACCCTTTCCAGCCAAGAAGACGTTTCAAAATACCTCAAGAAGTGTCCTAGAAACTCGAAAGAGGATGTTAAATAATTACTTACAAACTTTGGCAACCCTCGCCAGAGAGAGTAAATATATGGCGCTGTTATCTCAAGATTATTTGGGAGGCTTCCTCAGCCCCGAAAATCAGCAAGAGAAACATAGTAATACGGTATGTTCAAATAGCTGTTTTAGTATAAAAAAATACTAGTATATAACTATTTTATCAATTAAACAGTAGGCAACGAAACGTGAAGAGAGGTTCGGTTTGCCGAAATAAAAAAAAAATGTTTTCATTCATTCATTGGATCATTGGATGTTATGGCATTAAGATTGCAATTTTTGGTATTATTATTATTATTCAATAGGTGATTGGTCGCACCTCTGCCTACCAACTTCAAGGATATAGGCGTGATGAGTTTTTCTTGGCATCCTCGACATGAAACTTGCATTATAGTGGCTGCTCAGAATATCCGCGAGTGACTATTCAGACTTTTTGGTTTTCTTGCAGATCGACGCTCTGCTAGTAAATTCTTTGAGAGCTGGCATGAGGACATTGAAGAACATGCCGGATCAGTTCGCAAACACGGTTGACGGAGTCATGGACGGTAAGATTTGAAGATTAACTCAAATAGATTAAACTTGCAGAAAAAAATAAGATTGCACATTGGTTTGTGTTCGCCGGATCGATCGGTGAACGGACCAATCACAATAACTGAATGGACCAATCACAATAACTGAATGGACCAATCACAATTAAGTTTGACATAATTTGGTTGGTTTATTTTGCTATCTTATACACACACACTTACGCCTTTTATCCCCGAAGGAGTAGGCAGAGGCGTAAATAGTGCACCCACTTTTCGCCATGCGTATTCCGTCTCATGATGTGACCATATCGGGCACAAATTTCCGACTACGGGCTGATACTGGATGATTATCCGCCACGAGCGGCCTATTTTAAAGGGGGCGGCAAAATGTGTAAAAAAAATTTTGTCTCATGTACCAGTGGGTAGGGGGTACGCATTACTTTTTTTTATTACTTTTTATTTTCGCCCTGGATTGGGGGCGGTAAATTTAAAGTCCGCCCCGAATGCTGACAAGCCATGGCATTGTGCCTAATATTAAGTTAAATTATTTCAGGTATATCAAAAGTGTTCCAGGGTAAAAGCGGAGAGAATTATTACGAAGGTTTCAAAACTGGAACCACTACAGACGGCCAGGACGTGAGTATGAGTGTTTAAGCAATTAATTAAACTTAGATTATTTTTATGTTCTATAGAACACTAGGTTCGTTCTTTGCGTTTATCTTAACGGAACCTAGATACCATTTAGTAGTATTAAAATCAGGGAAAATAAAATTAATATTCTAGAAATAGATTAATTACATGGTGAGCACTTTAGAAGAATGACGTCATATTTCAATACAAATTATCGACATCACAGGAAAGCGATGAGAGTGTACCGCTGAAGTTACTGGAAGAAGTGTTGGGCATCAGAGGTCTGTGGCTCCGACGCCGTTTACTCGCGCCCCTTAGGACCTTGATAGCAGATAGGGTCAACAAGTAAGTAATGCTATTTCCATTACACCATGTTTACTCAATTTCCATAGGCTATCTACGGGCTTAGAATGTAAAAAAAAAAACATGATAAGACTCAGTTTTGTTTTGTTGGGATTGGTTGGGAGATTATCACGTGACTGACGTATTGGTCTCTCGATCAGTCAGAAACATCAAAAAAAAAAAAAAAATAAACAAAAAAAACCCGACTGCGTCAAAATCTGCCATATTTATAAAATTTATTGAAGAACTGAAATGATAGAAACAAGATTCTATTTTGGTTTTGAATAATCTTAGTTGATAGTATGTAATATGCTCACTTTTTACCCAATTTCAAAAACGAGGTTTTGAATTTGGTGGTGTATTTTTGTTACAATAATTATCTGTTTTTAGGAAAGTCCTCGAATTGGTATCGTCGTTGACGTCGCCGAGAAATGTTGTGCAGTATTTGAAAACGTTCAAGTACGTTGATATTATTCACTATGTTTCTTATTTTATAATTAAGGAAATATCCTGTTTCTTGGTTAAAGTAGTTTTTTATTATTTTGAGACCTGGCCATACTGTTACAACTTATGGTCACACATAAAATGATTTATTTGCTTCAGACAATGGCTGACAAGTCGGCACAACGCGAATTACACCAATAGAGATTCGGCTACTAAGGCGAGAACTAGAGTCGCAGCCAAAGTAGCATTGTTATCCACTTGTTCAGGTAAATCTTTATTTATAGCACAAATTTTGTAAAAGGAGACGATAGTTTAAGATTGATAGACTTTTGTACAAGATTTTTTTTTAATTACATAGCCCTAGACAATATCAGTGAATGTAAATTAAATATTCCAGATGATCTAAGGCACATTGTTGGGTCAGACACGGCCCGCAGAGGACTACTCACAGTGTTCGATCTCTTCCAAACGCAGGAGATAAATAGGCGATTAATATTTGTGTTACTTGAAGGTTTGTATGAAAACTTCATTGGAAGTAAATCACTCAAATAATGTTACAATATAGCTATTTTTTTGAGAAAAAGATTAAGTTTAAAAATTGTTAAGTAAAATCGAAAATAGGGTAGTTGCAATTAAGGGAAATGTAGCCTGTCCAAAATCTAATGGATTAAGAATTTCCATAATTGGTGTAATAGTAAGTTATAAAGCTTTGAAATTTGGTGGAAGAGGTAGCCGTCAAATAACAGTAATAGTAAACTGTGACGTCATCAAGTGACGCCGGTCATAATGATGCGTGCGTGCGAAAGAGATAGCGCGATATCCCCGTCACGCCCCCATTTTTGCTCACAATATTTCAAAACTGAATTACTGCTTTATTTTTCAATCGATTTTGATGCTGATTTCGCAGACAAAATCAAGCAAAGGAACCTACTCTTTTTATGCATAATTATTGTGGTAATGTATTTTTTGGAAAATTCTTTCTGTGCATTGAGGAAAACCTTTAAAAAATTCTCCATATTAATAATTATCTTTTCAACTAAAACAATTTTTTACAGCGACATTGACGAATTTATTCCCCGACAACAATATCCAGGAGTTGTTCAAGAAGTTATACTCAAACTCGCCGAGAGTGCCGGCGCCCAAGAAAAGTACCAACGTGTAAATATACTAGCATGGCCATGTACAATAAAGTCTTAATTTCCGGGCAACTGAATAAAGTTAATATATAAAACGAAATATAATATTTTCCTTTTGAAATAGCTCACTATCAATATTTTTGCAAAATTCAAAATACCAAATTCACGATTGCTAGTATTCTTTTTAACGATTTGGGGGTAGTCATGATTTTAAGAATATCTATGGGAACTTGTCTACATTAGAATTGACTTATTGTTACGACTCCTTATGTCTTCAAAGGGAATTAAGCTTTGAAGTAATAATCGAAATTACGTTAGTAACATAAATAATATATTAGATAACTTTCCAATTTAACATTGAGATCTCTACCCACATAATCATATTATTTTTGGTGATAATACAATTTTATAAGATTAATATGCTGGCTGTTTCTGTTACGACCATTGCCTAAGCTAATAAAAAGAATTAGAATCCAATATGGCCGACTCAGTTGGTATCGATATTGTATGTGCCAAATGTTGATGACACATTACCCGTGAGTGGTTTTTTTGTTTTAGTGCAATTTTAATCTTAATTACTACCAATAATTCATGTATAAATGTCTGAAGTGTTATTAGTTTTCATTACCTGTCATGTATGTAATGAAAAAAAAAGTGTCATCAGACCAATAAAAAATCGATATCTTTCAAATTGGATAATTTTTCCATTGTTTGATTAATTTAATATGACTTGTTAATACGACCCATAGTCGATCACATGATATTTGGTAAAAAAAATATGGAACAGGTGAAAATTAACTAAATGTAGATAAATATTTTGTCTCAAAACGACGAACGAACGAACCACATCAAAATTTTGAGATGGATATGAAATGAATAAATTGTGTATGTCATTTGATGTATTGTTTCCACCAATGCTGATATCAGACAGCTATTGATAACACATAGCCATAAATCCTATTCTGAAAATGTATATAAATGCGCCTTTCTAACCCAACCTATCTTAGATAACAGCTTACTACTGACTTGTTAGTTAGAATATTGAATTTTTTCATTAACTGAAATATACAATTTGGTGTGTAAGATTTTGATACATTGTAGACTAAAATGCAGTATTAGAAATTATTAATTTATAACTCTTATAGCAATTAAAAGTGTGTTTCCGAACATCTCAATTTTGTATATTTTATAACTATGAGCAATAATAAAATTTAGAAAAATAATATTTTATAGGTTGTAATTATTTGTTTCTATATTTCATTTCATAATTTGAGAATTTATGAAAAAGAAAACATCGGTAGGTAATCTGTTAAGGTAAGGTATGAACACAAAGTTGTCTTTAGAACTGAGATTGTATTATTTATTATGATAGACAAGGATGGATGTAACTGTTTAAAAATGTTAATCAACATTTAAATTACTCGTATTTTAAAAATCTTTATTATTCATTATAATTACCCACTACTGAGGATTTCGTGGCATGATAGCAGCCGCAGAAATAACATCGTAAGAAAATTTTCGTTCAAGCTTCCTAACATGTTAGAGAAATTGATAACAGAATTAATAGTAGAAGCCAACAGTTTATTTAATTACTTACCATTGTTTTATTCAAATAAAATTTCCAAAAACAGGCTTAAAATTCTAACCAAACAGTTTATATATATTTGGATGGAACTCCTAAAAATGAGCCTTCTACAATAAAACGTTTAATTTTAAAGACCTCCGATTTTGAGATTTATATAATTCTATTTTGCTTGAATATTACACTTGATATCAACTTTTTAAAAAAAGATAATTGTAAATGGAGGGTTCCTAGGGTCCAAAAACATAACACCATGCATTTCCTTTGTTTTATGAGAAAATAATTTGCTTAAATATTTTTAAACATTTACAAAAAAGGTTCCGTGAGGTGTAGATATATAGTTTGTGCCTTGTTTTTGAAACGAGCAATAAAAACGATATCCGTGTTCACTATTGAGGGTTGATAACAATTTACTATTGTAATATGTCATGACATTTTTTTGTTTCTATATTTCGATTTTCGAAACATCTTATTCTAACTGTTAGGCAGGCGTCACATTTTAATAAGTTTACGATATAAATTACTGACGTTGGTTATTTACGAGCCTTATTTTTCACGGCTTACAGCTTACGTAAACCTTACGTTAGTGACTTATGTAAGTAAAACTTACACAAGATGCTATTCCCGCCTTATGATTATATTCAGTCATTAGAAAAATATATTTTCTTTTTGTTATTAGTCAATAAAGATGCTATAGTAATATATATAGTATAGTATAGACTGCCTCGGTGGCGTAGTTGTATTACGGTACGACTGCAATGCTGAGGTCTCGGGTTCGATCCCCGGGTCGGGCAAAGTGATATTGGGTTTTTCTAATCAGTATCTGCCCGGTTTCAGAAATTTGTGCCCGATATGGCGATAGGCTCGCCCCCTATCACATCATGGGATGGAATACACACGGCGAAAAATGGGTGCACGAGTAGCGCCTCTGCCTACCCCTTCGGGGATAATTGGCGTGAGTATGCGTATGCGCAGTAATTTTATTCGTTTTAGCGTTACATCGTTATGCAGTCATTTGCAGTTTTTCTTGGTAATTATATTATTGAAATGTAAAACTAATTATAGCAATAACGCTGTAATACCGATAGCTAGTATGCACACATATCATGGTTATGGCAGTTGTTTGATTTATTATAATAAATTATACACATTCCAATTGTTAAAATTGTTTACTTATTTAATTGTGAAGTAAGTATATATTCAATTATTAATAAAAACATGCAAATTGATGATCGCATTTTTATTTACCCTTTTTAACTATCTTTATTAATTATAAAGATCTCAAAAATTTGTATACCTATACCTAGGGTATAGCTGATGGTGCCAATCGCAGCAAATTAAAGATTTTTTTTATTGGATATAATGACCAGACGAGCATGCTGTTCACCTGATGGTACCTAAGCGATACGACCACCCATAAACAGTAGCAACGCCATTCAGCACTTTGAGTTACAAAGTACTGTGTCATTCCATTGCGCTCGTCATACTGAGACATAATATGTTAGTAGTTATACTGGCTACAATGTCCTTTAAACCGAAACACAACACTGCATGCCCACCCAGACGGACTCTTACATAAGGGAGACCTGACACCAGTAAATGAAATCAATGCAGGGCTACTTTGCTCATTAGCGATCTATATGAGGGGTGGATTTTTCAAATGGAACAATAAGGACGGTTACATTAACCGCTGTTGCTACAAGAAAATCTTATTGGACTGTCAGTACTTTTAAAGATTTTTTTTTATGGCAGGCCATCAGAGTTTTGTGCTTTAAGTATTAAGGTCGAAATCGCTATAAAGTTACTGTATACATTTTATTGGTAATGATATTCCAATTTGCTTTTAAACGTAAAACATTATATTCATGTTTTATTCATTCGTTCATTAAAACAAAGAAAAACCGTTCAGCTAGAAAGTTAATAATATTATCGTTACTCAAAAATTGATTGCAGATATTTACCTGTAATGACTCTCTTGTGCTTTATAATTTTCAAGTGTAGCCAGCAAAATTTCATGCACACACGGACGATACTAAACTGTAAAGGTATTTACTATTAGATATCTAGATAATCGTAAATCCACCTCCTTCCGCCTTTCTTTAAGTATAAAGTGCGAATAAATTAATAATTATTACAGAAACTTGGATAGAAAATATGGTAAGGAAATGCAACTGGTGAATGGTGATGGTGTGGATTTGAATCCTAGTTCAACTAATCAGTACTTATGGCTTGCACAAAGTAGGCGTTAGTTTCTTAGAAGTTAAATAAGGGTTTGATAATATGTTAACAGTCCCATCGACCACCATCCTAATTTGCCTGCTTATCCTATGTAAATGACGACGTGATTATATCTCGATATGTTTTCTGTTATTCAGAAAATTATCAGATCTGTATGACCTTTATTCCATTATTGATTTTGCTTGCCCATTACTACCATATTTGATAGTTATCAGCGGAATAAACTGGTCAATCTAATCTGCAATGCCCGGGGCAATGTTTTGCCATTCAATAAATGTAATGAGCGGCAAATATTGCCAAAGTCGTTTCTCTTTTGTTATGACTAAAATTAAAAAATCGCTATTTCTAACAACTGATTAGTAGTATTAGGAATGTTTTTATTCAGATAACTATTGTTTATTTGAACATAATTGTATAAATATTGAAATAATGTTACAGATAGAAATCTTTTAGCAAAACTGTGTTGCTGAAAGTTTAAAGTATGTATTCGATAAGGTGCACAGACGACCTGAAAGGTCGCAGGAAGTCGCTGGATGCGTATTACTTCCATCAGGTTGGTTTATGTTAATGTTTGGGGAGGTTTATGTTAAGCAGAACATCTCGTGGTTGATGATTTCTTTTTATGGCATGAAGAATGACGAGACGAGCATGCCGTTCGCCTGATGGTAAGCGTTACGACTACCCATAAACAGTAGAAACACCATCCAACACCTTGAGTTACAAAGTACTGTGGCATTCCACTACGCTCGTCATGCTGAGACAATATTATGTTAAGTCTCATCATGTCCTGTAAATGATTATAATAAATTGATAGGAAGTTGCATTTCTCTACAAGTTACACGTTTAACACAGTTATAATGCACTTACTAATGACCCGGTGTAGAGTTTTAGTTTAGAAGCTTGGCCTGATATTTAATAGTGATAATATCACGCAATGTTAGAGATCCTTATGGCTTATATGAATTACTAGCTTTTGCCCGCGGCTCCGCTCGCTTTAAAAGTTTTTCCGGGATAAAAGTCCCGCTTTATATTTTCCCGGGATAAAAAGTAGCCTATGTATTAATCCAGGACATGATCTACCCGTGTGCCAAATTTCATCGAAATCCGTTCAGTCGTTTTTGCGTGAAAGAGGAACAAACATCCATACATCCAAACATCCAAACATCCATACATTCTTACAAACTTTCGCCTTTATAATATTAGTAGGATTAGTAGGATTACTCTTCTACTTCAGTGGCGTAACGTAGGTTCTTGCCGCCTGGGTCGGAGCTGGTTATATAACGCCCCAAGTCATCAAAAAAGCTCGTTCAACAAATGAGTCACGCGTGGACTAACCCCACTGTCACCAAAAATAAAAAAAAGCCGACGCCCCCTACCGCTACAACCACGCTGCGCTACTGTTATACTTATAAATATTGTGGCTTTCTATACTAACAAAAAAGATAAGATAGGTATGCCGTCTATTGCAATAATTTAGCTTCAAAATATGGCACCTATTTGTAGATCTGACATATTTACTTATTCTTAAGAACTATTGCAGATAAGATAGGCGAAGAGATTTTTTATGTTTGAACGTGCTGTTGCACTTATTATCATTACTATCAAGTTAGGTTTTGAGTTACTCGAATAACTTAAATAAATAAAATAATGTCTAAATCTATTGCTTCCATTATGAATAAAAACTTTGATATGAAGTTACGTTATGCTATGTGATGGATTTTTTTTTACCTTCGGAAGGACATCGAACGCGTGCGGAAGCGCGAGCAGAAGCCATCTAGCACACACATTTAAAATATAATTTGCAACAGTTCCAATAAACAATATTGTGAATAATAATTTGCTTGTAAACCGGGTTACTAGAAATATCTATACTAACCTCACTCACTACTGAGAAATTATAACAACTAACACAAACTCATTTGTGACAAACATCACATTTGCTTTGTGATCGCAAAATAATAATTGGCAGGCATTAGAGCGTAACTTTATCGACTGTTGTCAAACGAATATAAACGTGAGCGAGCACGTAAAATATTCAAGAGATACAATAATGTAACATGAATAGAATGCACATTACTATGCAGTGAAAGACTGCCAAATGAAGGCGGTAAACGGTGCGACCACTTTGTGTCGATCTCTTCTGGAAGGGTTGGGCCACAGCCAGCAATGTTCATCTCTGCCAAGTCGTTCGCTTTGATGTTTTCGTATTAGAACTTTCATAAAACTGTCGGTTTAAACTCAATGGCAATCAATGCAGCATCTAAGAGGTTTACTTAAGTTATTCAATTGTGGACGTGTTGGTAATACTCATTTGTATACAAATATGCTCAAAAAGAGTTGGTTTGAGTATACTGCATTTGTAGAGACAAAATGGATGCTGGCTTAGATTTCTATGTCAATATTTAGTTAATCTTGACTAGTATAATGACAAACTTCACGGTAGCTTAACTTTAATGATGGGGAATCCAAGGTAAAGGTGTCTCATTGTACGCCGAGAACAACGCCCAATTATCGTAAGTTGTATTTGGATTTTTTTAAATCTATCCATTTATAAGTCTCCGAAATTTATCTAGATATCATAGAAAAACAATGTCAATAAAACTCATAATCCCAATTCCATAAACAGTATCGAATCATGAGTACAAACTCTGAATGCATTCGCAATTTGAACACGTTTGCTGACACGGTGGATTTCTACCGCGGAAACTCACTGCCATTGTCGTGTGACTGACTCCGGATTCTACGGGACACGTGGCTGTCACTTGATGTATTGATGAAGATAATAAAAAAACCAACCTCAAGGATATTGGATTTTCTAAAGCGAGTCTAGATTCAATATAGATAGTTTACGTGTCTCATATAAATTTATCACTCGGTTATAGAAGCCAGACGTGTTGGTGGTTTTATGGAATGCCCAGGTTAGTCTTTATGATTTGTCGAGATTTAGTGCTGTGTGTTTCGCTTGTTTTGTATGTTAGTACGGTTGTCTGTTGCAGTTTTTTCGTGAAAAATGCAGTGAACCCATAGTTATATAGTGTTTTTCTCTCAGATCACATGCTCTGATCTGAGTTTTTTTTATAGAAAAGAGCTACAACTATATTACGTTTTCTACATAATAAAGTAACACTGTAAGATTGGTAAACAACGGCTAGCCTAAATCAGTAGGTTCTAGAAGGATGTAATAAGAACTAGAAGTAAGAGAAGATTTTTTTTAAAAAATCCAATAAAAAGGCTTAATCCAGTAGGACACAAAGATATGGTTAAAAAAATGTCATCTCCTTTAAGAGATTTAAAATATGGATCTTGAAATTCGGCAGCCGAAGTGGGAGTCGAGGTGGCTCAATTGGAAGAGCACCGGCACGGTACGCCGGAGGTCGTGGGTTCGAGTCCCACCTTCGACTGTTCTTTTTCAAGTTTCCATAAAAATATAAAATCATGTTCAGGACTATGATCTTAAACTCTGCCAATAAATCAACGAAGTTAAATAAATATTATTTGAAACACGTATGAATATTGTAAATACATGTATTTATATACTCGGACGCCAGCGTCCGTAGGTTTTATTTTTTTTTGTTTTTTTATTCGGGCACGCCAAAGTGACTGCACCTCGTCTGATGGTAAGCGCGATGCCGTCCAGATAGAGTATCGAATGGCAGCAGATGGTTATCTCATGCCATTCGACACAATTATGCCGGCCTACTGAGCTGCTTCTTCACGCTACGGCGGAAGGACCCAGGATTATAGAAAGGAGGGAACACGTGCGCCGGTAACCTATTCCAAAGCTTGATGGTGCGGCAAATAAAGGATTTGTCGAACCTATTGGTTCGGGCCGAGATGGTTTTAACCATCAAGCTGTGGCTTCGGATGCCAGCACGCGTAGTTCTGCTGAGGAAAGGAGAGGAGGGGATCAGATTAAACAATTCTTCAGAGCATTCGCCATGATACAGACGGTAGAACACGCTTAGAGAAGCGACATCCCTCCGCAATTGTAGCAACTCCAAGTTGCTCGTTACGTCTGCATCATCCACAATGCGGATGGCCCGCCGCTGCAATCCATCCAAGGCATCGAGCAAGTATTTGGCGGAACCGTCCCAGAGGTGCGAACAGTATTCCATACCCGGCCGTACCTGTGCTTTATACAAGCGGTAGATTTGACCGGGCGTGAAAAACCGACGCAAGGTGCGTCAGGATTCAAACCCTGCGTGATGTGGCAGATATAACGCCTTCGATGTGATTCCTTGGATTCAGATCACAGCGGATATCCATACCAAGGATATTCAGCTCATTCCGCAATAAGAGTGGAACACCCTGACGATTGGGGAGAGGAGAAAACGGGGATCTTTTGCACGTGAAAGCACACACCTGCGTTTTTTTGGCATTGAACTCAACCAGGTTCATGGAACCCCACGTGGAAATGAGATCCAGAGTCCGGTTAAGCTCAATGACAAGATCATTGCGCCTCCTCACAGCTGGGCTTGACAAGTCAAAAACGTGAAAACGCGTGTCCTAATGTGACCTAACCAATTACCATTCGATTACTTTAAAAGCACTATCTGATATTTTGATTAAATGTAAAAGCCAACAAATCTAAAATATTTGGATAGGCCTGTGTGGTGGATAACCATTACGAAAATTTTTAACCGCCGAAATGTGTATGTATGTAATTGTTTATGTAGGTATAGTATACTCATTTCATTTTTTTTAAGTACACAGTTATATATGTAGCGTATGTAAATACACATATATAATTTTTAATAATTATCGTTGTATATTTATTCTCATTTTTATTATTTTTTCATTGTTTATAATACAACACCTGCCTCCGTCTCTCCGCACCACCTTAAAGTCGACTGGGAGAAAATGCCTCGAAATTCAGAGAACTTTCAGGTATGCAGGTTTCCACACGATGTTTTCCTTCACCGTTAAAGCGAGCGATAATTCACAGAGAATACACACATAATTTTTTAGAAAGTCAGAGGTGTGTGCCCTTGGGTTTTGAACTTGCGGACATTCGAAAAGTTAAAAATTTTATAGTTTTCAAAAGTTACGTAGGTACTACATAATATTTTAGGACATGATCCATAGGTATACGGGACAAAATCAATCGAAATATATTAAAAAGTTTTAGGTATTATTTAGGTACTTTTAATGAACATCTTCACGGTATTTTGCATATTAGTAAAATTCTAAGCTGTGTTAGGAGCTGTGGTTGCTTGATGATTCGCCTTTTAATACATATTTTGGGCGTAAATTCTTGTCCTCTTTACCGTACGTAGACATTCATTTTCCACGACCCATAAAATTGCGCTCACATTTTTTACACAACGCTCTATTCCATAGGTAATTTGAAAAATCTTTACCTCAAACGGTAAACAATTTCACGGGCAGTGGTTCAATTTAATTGGGGGATTATCTTTTTTACGGTTTAGCTGGCGTATAGACCTTCGTCAAGTAACGTCGTGACAGCCGACAAATGATGCATTCGGAATGGTTAAACACTGTAAGAAACCCTAGGCCAGAGATAAGTGTGTAGACTGCTAGGAAAGAAGATAGATGGACACGACCCTGTGGGAATCGGCGAGTGTTTCGAGTACATCATCAACATTAATATACAATCGTTGTGTATTCGCCTTTATCGTCATCTCGGGGATTTTCAGTTGATAGTTTTTCAATTTGAGGATACATGAAAATAAGGTTATGAATATTAAAATCATTTTTGTGAGAAACAGTTTAACTGCAAATAAATTTCTGTTGTAATTTTGATAAGCGAATAGCATACCCCTAATAATATTTTTCATGTTTTCGTGTAGCACAAAAATATAAAGCAACATTAACATACATCCATTTCCCTTATTCTCGTACCTATTGCCGTTTAGAGACACGCACTTGTAATTTGTAGTCTGAAGTCCCAGTCGGCGGAAGCATTTATAAACAAAAGCTCCCTACAGCTGTTTTAAAAGCCAAAATTGTTTCCGCCATTACGTCAGCCTTCCCAAAGTCCCCGCGCCAATAAATGTAGGTGGGTATTTAGCAGACTATTTACTGCGCGACACTGCGCCCGCCGACTCCACTAATACTCTTAATTATTTTTGCTAGTGTAAGCTGTTTTTCTGACGGGGAAATGCAATTGCAACATTTTGCATTTCGCCCCCCCCCGGCGGGCGCTCCCCTCCGCGCCCCCGCGCGTCCCTCGCCGCCTCGCCTCTCTCATTACGTACCCTGCGAGCGTCCGCCACGGCTGAGATCGCAGAATAATTAGACTCTAAATCAAGAGTAGTAAAGCGGTCAACCGTTCGAATGTGGTATGAATAGTCAATCGTCATTAAATTGTTCAGCTTTGGTAGTCTAATGCATTCTAGCAATAGCCCTCTCCAACCCTCACTGCATTTGAGGGCTTATCTGTATTCAGAGTCTGTCTGATACGATTATACGAAACAAAGGAGCGTTATAATATTTGATTCTTTTGTGTTTCCGCCGATATTGTTATTTGTTGAATTGATTTTGTGTTTGGTAATCGAGAGATTCATTACAGATTTATATAAAATGTGGCAGAAATTAATGTTTATTTTAATAGCTTTTTTTGAGTTGATTGACAAAGAAACGGCATTTTAAAGGTTTGGCAATACGACGATATGAGATTTCATCTTATTAATATTATAAACGCGAAAGTTTATAAGAACGTATGGATGTATATTTGTTACTCTTTCACGCAAAAACTACTGAACGAATATGGATGAAATGTGGCACATGGGTCGTTCATGTCCTGGATTACTTTTTGTTCCAGAAAAAATATATAGCGGGACTTTTATCCCGGAAAACTTATTACGCGGGCGGAGCCGCGGGCAAAAGACAATTATAGGTACATAATAATAATAAAAAAGAATATCAATATTATTGATGTAGAAAATTAGACTTTTATGCAATTTTACGACGGACAGATTATGTGATAGGAGACGAGAAGAGAGATATTGTCTTCATTAAATTAAGGCGTTATACATTTTAATAGCATATTTCTGAAATGAATAAAATTAAGCGGCGTTCACAATGGAGCTTCAAACACTAAAAATTATTCTATTTGTATAAAATAAAATATTTAAAGCCATTTTAACTCAGTGCTACATATTAAAACGTTTTTTTTAATCATGCCTCTAATAACATGCACCGGCAGAACGTCACCTCGCCGCTGAAACAATAGAAATCCCCCGACTGCGTAGCGAACAAAATTAAATTAATAACACGGCCTTACTGAAGTTCGCTTCAAATTTAAGCAGTGCAAGATTTAAACGACAGCTCACATTTCGTAGGTACGTAATTATGTCGCGGCCCAGCCCCGCCCGCTACCCAGCGCAATGTGCCAAATCGCTTACTCGCGCATTGCATTGCTACCATTGTTTCACGTAAACTTTGTTGGACGAGTTTGCTCGATTGTGTATACGATTGCAAGCGACAACTACGATAGTTTTCGTACGTCGCGTTAATGACTGCGATGTTGCTAACGTTCATTCAAACTTTGGAATACTATGTTACGTTCATTCAAGTTTATTAATATTATTACTGAAACTAATTCATATCTAACCACTAAAAATATATTATCCGAAAAGTAAGAAAATAGAGCAGCAATCAAATCATACATTATAATACTCGATAAAACCATCAAAGACAACGGAAACCTTTCGACAAAAAGTCGAGTGGACCAGTAACGAAGCCGGGGTACAATGGTAGGGCCCGGTCCTGAGTCAGCACAGCTCGCCGCGCTCCGCTGCACTCCGCTTCCTGTCACCTTTGCTACAGTCTCCCAGTTGATTTCATCGTTGTACGCAAATGTCATAGGAAATGATAATAATCGTGCCTGACTAAGCAATCGTGATTGTTATCTTCAAGATGCATAGGTTTAGTCAAGTCTCAGAAGTCAATATGAAATGTTATAGAGACAGGGTTAACAACTTAAAGAGTCTTAAATGTGCATGAAAATATGTACGAAAAATACTTTTAACATGCATGAAAAACGTCAACATATGCGACGTTAATTAATTGATGAAAAGTAACAATCTATTACTTTTTTTCTTAATTAAAAGCAAAAATGCAATTTGTTGGTGCAAAAAATGGTTCAAATTGAAACTAATTCGTACGTAAGATGGCTTTCTGATTAGCAGAGTGGTTACCTAAAACAAAGGTCCTCAGCAAAAAAAAAAAAAATTATATTTCACTATTTTTTAGTTACACACACACACACACACACACACACACACACACTTGCGTTTTTTATCCCTGAAGTGGTAGGTAGAGGCACAACCAATGCACCTACTTTTCGCCGTGCGTATACCGTCCCATGATGTGATAGGGGGCGAGCCTATCGGCATATCGGGCACAAATTCCAGACTCCGAGCTGATACTGAATAGAAAAATCCAATACCACTTTACCCGGCACGGGGATCGAATTCGAGACCTCAACATAGCAGTTGTACTGTAATACAACTAAGCCATGGCAGTCAGTTTTTAGTTAGCGTTATGAAAAAAGTAGTATAAATCGCCTTATATAGCAAAAATATGCAACATACCATGATTTTAGTCATTATATGCAAAAACCGGCGAAAATGGCGAAAATGTGCAAACGCATATGAAAATATACGAATGAAATATGCAAATATACAAATGCATAATATAATCTGGTCCCAAGTTATAAACAATGACAGAATAAGAAATGTTTTAAGATCGACTACATTAAAATAAATTGTTACAGACTTCCAATATATTATTCGTTTATTCACAACCTGTATACTTACGACTTATGGAAATCCTATATTAGTAATAATATTATATATAACACAAATAATTTCATAATGTGAAAGTTTATGAAGATTGGAAGTTCCTAAGTGATTTTTAGGATGGATTTGAATCAAAGTTTAACTCACAAATATAGTCCTTTGCGGCGTTAGCCGCAAATAGGTAGTGTGTAGAGAGAGAAAGAATAACTCAGGGTTTAGGTTTGTGGCACGAGCTTTATTTTTGCACCCCCGCGTTACACTCGGTACGTTTGCTGTTGGTATACAAACGAGTCACTGGCCTGCGGGGTCTCCGACTTAGGCGAACGGCACGACGCTGATTCACGTGGCTGGCTCCGGCGACAGCTCGCCGGGCAGGTGGTATGGCCACATGGTCGGCGCAGCGGTGGTGAGGTGGTCGGGGCTAGTGCACCCGACTGCGATGGTGGTGGTGAGCACGTGGCGGGGCAGCATTGGTAGTTGAAACCATAGACGTTTACGGAAGAGTGTAAACGTTCCATGCAATGCTACACCTTATAGCAAAAAATCATAGACTTTCATTACAGGAAAATACTCTGATACGAGCGGAGTCGCGAGCAAGCGCTAGTAAACAATAAAATTGTACTTGTTACAAGATATTTTTCATGACCTCACGTGCTTTGCACATCTGATGCAATTTTATACTTTCTACGTCTTTGAAATCGTGATTGCGATTCGAAATTCTGCCAACACCTCCTAGTTTTAAACTACGGTCTCTATTATTCGAATACTAAAAAAAAGATTTTTAAATCTACCAATAATATCGTCCAATTTGAATTATTTATTTTAATGTCTTAAGAAGATAACTTTTATAAAAAAAAATCAAAATATTTTTCAAGACTCAGAAACATTATAATAGTTATATCTGCATTTCACAAATAGCCACATTTACATGAAATAAAGCATCAAATCATTTCAATTCCTAAAAATATTAACCTTATGAAAATAGCAAATACATACCTATCAATATAGGACTTAAAAACGGTACATACAGATCAATAGGCAAACACGTAGAGCTAATGCATTTACTTCTATGTAGCTTCTAAGCTATCACAGAGGCGAACACAATCACATCGGTCCTGCCTGATGCAGTTTAATAAGCGTAGCAGCTTAAACTAATAAATCAAACTGATTTGATTATTTATTAACCCACGTGTTTGGTATAGAATTAGTGTGCATAATGCCCACGTGACAATAATTGTTGAAGCATAAAATAGAGTAGATGACATTTTAAATTTATTTTTTATCAAAATTATCGTGTCTTAAAATCTAGCTCTGGAAGTACTATAAAAGTCAAAATTTGGTACCTATACCAAAAAAGCTTTTTAAATTTTGCGGAAAGGTAAAATATCAAAAACAAAAGAAAGGCAATACTGTGTTGTGACGTAATCAGGAATCACGTAAGAAAGAGATAGTGACCACTTTCCTAATATAATGGGAAAATCTGAAAAAAATATATCTGATTATTTTAACTGTTAATGTTATTTTCAAGGTAGGATTTTTAGTGGCAGAGTCCACTTGTATATAAAATGTATATAAACTTATATTTATGTATAAACATACTTAGGAGATCTAATTACAATATTTTTTATTCCTATAAAATCTATTTAAGCGTCTCATGGCATTTTTCTTCTCAGTTAATTTCTTAACTGATTCGACTGCCTCAGTGGCGTAGTTGTATTATGATACGACTGCAAAGCTGAGGTCTCGGGTTCGATTCCCGGGTCGGGCAAAGTGATGTTGAGTTTTTCTATTCAGTATCAGCTCGGAGTCTGAAATTTGTGTCCGATATGGCGATAGGCACGCCCCCTATCACATCATGGGACACAATAACGGCGAAAAGTGAGTGCACTAGTTGCGACTCTGCCTACCCCTTCGGGGATAAAAGGCGTGAGTGTGTGTGTGTTAATTTCTTTAATAGTCAATCTAATAACTCTAACAAACTAATCACAGTGAAAATAATTTAAGTAAACAGCATCTAAATCTATATGTTTAATGAGAAAATCTTTTCCATTCTTACTCTATAATAACAAAGTTAAGAATGCTCACGGTAAATCTACTCATTCTGATCTATCCGCAGTTTTGCCATTTATTGAAACTTTGCCAAAACAAATGTCTTTTACGTGTGATTCAATTGGCCTGTCCCACTTGAGCACGTTTCCAGTCCATAAGATCTGGAATCTTTATGAAAAAAATATAAAGTTGTAAGTGTTCTATGTAACTGAAAATACTTTATTTGATTTTATTTTGAACGTCGGTGCTATTAATTTTATTTATCTTGATATATTTTCAGATTATTAAAATAATGACTGTTAAATTAAATATGTCTAGATAAAACACTCATTTTAAAGTTCACTGATTTTTGACTTCTAACCAATATTAGTTTAAGAGATCTTGTTCTCGCTTTCAAGCATATTTATGGTTTCATTAAAATGGAAAATCCATTTCAAATTATCTCTACAATATACCAATATATAATCTTACCATTTCAGTACAATCACTAGAATCAAGTTATCTCGAAATTCAAGTGTCTAAAACGATGGTAACACGTACCATATTCGCATGATATTTAGGTAGCGCCTTCGGCTATAACTTGCCAGTTAATTGTAATCAAGCGGCGGCGGCCAATTTCACTGCATAGCGGGGACTGATGTGCTGTACTAGCTTCCTACATCTGTACTGCTACTCGCATTTAACTGTTAATCTATTAACTATCTCACGTCAGCTTTCGAGGATCTCAAGTGGGGATTATTTGAGTAATAATCTCGACAAATATGGTTTTAAGATTTTGGATAGTGGAACAAAATACGATCTTTACACAAACGATATAACTCTATGAATGTTTGGCTGGATCGTTACTTACATTACTTAATTTGAGGGTTCCAAATTTTATCTTGTTTTTAAATTGCGAAAAAAATGCTTAGTTCTGACTGAATTAACTCGATCATGTTCTTTTATGCGGCTTAAAAACTTAAATCAGTCCTCTGTTAAGTACAATAAACAGATTGTTTATTTATACTTCTAATGGCTAACACGACACTAGTTTATAGGACTTAAATCTCATTCCTCTTAATCACTTTTCGTGTACAAGTTAATTAAATGCCGCGTTAGTTATCTAACATGGATGTAGTTTCGGTGCGATGTGAAGATTACGCATTAAATGCGGATTATTACGGCATGGTCGAAAGCCGAGATCAGCTAGGCATCAGTGGCGTTAATTAAATGCGTCATACGCAACGCTTAATGAAGTTTAGTCGTTTACCGCCTAATGATCAGAATTCGGCTCGTCAGAAAATTAAACGTTCTATGTTTTCTATAAAATGATTGTAATACCAGTCCTGTATTATATACTGTCTCGCTGCTGTGCGCCTCCTCTACTACTGAGAGGAGTTAGACCTTAGTCCACCACGCTGGCCTAGCGCGGGTTGCCAGACCTCAACATACCATCGAAATTCTCATAGAGAACTTTTCAGGTATGCAGTTTTCCTCACAATGGTGCATGTAAAAATAATTTACACAAAATTGTTAGTTTAGAATTACTTAAAATGATTTGCTAACTTAAATATATTTTTAAAATTAGATTCGGAGCATTAACATAATAATTATAGTATGTAAACTTCTAAATGTCACCCGGAAGTAATTAGGTACACCTACTTTTCTATGTTGCAATGCAATCATCCCCGAATTGTATACTACCTAGTTTTTTTTTTTTTTTTTGTCCCTGACTATACTCTTTCTAGCCTGACGAGGGTCGGCTTATGAAAGCACACCGGTCTTTTGCGTGAGTGCAGAAGGGGCTCGCAACCCTTAAATTTAAGCGACGCTGAGCACCGGCCTCCTCTACTACTGAGAGGGGTTAGGCCTTAGTCCACCACGCTGGCCTAGCGTAGGTTGGCAAACTTCACATTCCCTCGAAATTCTCATAGAGAATTCTCAGGTATGTAGATTTCCTCACAATGTTTTCCTTCACTTTGTCTATGTTAATATCGGCTAAACATTATAAAATTTTTCGTTAGTTTAGTAAGTTACTAAACTATTATGAAGATGTGAAATCACAATTTATTGAGCACGATTAACATTTATAGAAGGAATGACATAGAACGACAATTCAATTGAATGCTCAAAGTTCGTCCGTAGTGGTACTTCGAAAATCTAACAAAGTTGAAGGAAATTTTGAAAAATATGATATAACGGAACCAGAGGGCGGAGGGTCGGCTCTAACTTTGAAGAGGAATCGGTCCCTCGAGGGCTGTGATGAATCTTTCACGCGTTTTATCGCTTTACATCGGGAATCGAATCTGGAAAGACCTCGGATTTTTTACTGGACATCACTAGTTGCTATAATTATGGAGATAATTAAGTATTATATCTGTAAAGTTTCATACGTTTCAGTTTCAAGTAATTTTTCTTGTGCGTACCATTTGCAATATTGGGACATATTTAACAGACTTCAAATAATGAGGTTCTGAATTCGATCCATATGTATAACTGCCTTGGTGGAGTAGTTTTATTACGGTACGACTACAATGTCAAGGAACAGTATTAATAAATCTATCTCAAGTTTCAGTTACATCTCAAGTAGACATCATGTATTGGACTGTTCATACATTATGTCTACTTGAGATGTAACTCAAACTTGAGATTGATTTATTAATACCGCCCAAGGTCTCGGGTTCGTTTTCCGGGTTGGGCAAAGTGATATTGGTATGTTTCTACTCTGTCTCAGCCCGGAGTCTGGAATTTGTGCCTGATTTGGCGATAGGGTCGCCCCTATCACATCATGGAACGGAATATACGTGGTGAAAAGTGGGTGCACTAGTTGTGTCTTTGCCTACCCCTTCGGGGATAAAAGGCCTGAGTGTGTATGTATATTATGTATGTTTGCTTTTATTGCTATGTATGATATTCTCAAAATTTTCTGATCCAAAACAGACGGGGCTATTAATCATCAAGTCATTAAAGCCATCAAAACGATTCAATATCAAATTAATGGAACAACTGGCAAGCGTACAAAACGATCGTAGTATTAAAAATAAAAACATCAAATTCAATTACATTTTATTTCCTAAGCCTAACCTAATACAACTTCTTAGCTAAGCGGTTTAACGTTGGAGTACGGTTGGACATAGTTGGAACAGTACAGGTAAGCCACGACCGCAGGTCGCTCCGTCGAGTTGAAGAGTCACTGCATCGGACTTGTACCACCCAGTATTTCAACTTGGCATGTTTAGCTCACCTGGTTACGCGATTTAATGAACTGAATTAGACTCCATTTAAACAAGTTTTTCGTACAAAAATGTTGCTTGTTTTTACGATTTGCGGTTCTTTTGAAAAGTTTACATAATGCTTTAATGTATTTAGTACGAAACTGTTATTGCTATATAAATTTTGATTCGTTTCCAAAATTTGATTAACTAGATTTGGGTGTATGAATGTTTCCTTTAAATCATATATTGCACCAAGCTGAACAATAGGTAACTTTGTATGCAATGAAAATGTAGTGTCTTCTTATTCTCTCCTATGCAAGACGAAAAGGGACAGAATATTTACTTCCACGAATGAAATACAGTGTACAAAATTAGAAATAAGAAATCGATAGTCAATACGGCTATCGCTAGGCCACATAAAATAATAACGCAGTGCTACAAAACTTCTGCAAACAACCTTAATACTCGATATGTCTGGTTTTAGATTTTTATTACGTACGTTTTAGGTAAGGGTTACTTTCCGTCTTTGAAAACAATTTAATTTGACTGATGTAAGTTTGAATTTAATTTTATTGAGTATTTTGATTTAGCTGGCAGGAAAACATAAGATGGTAAAATTACATGTAGATTTTAATCACAATTTGCATTAGAGGGCTGAAATGATGTCTCAAACTCTCCATCGAAGGAAGGGAAGCTTCTCCAATAGAAAGACACCGCAAATTATTATTAAAATCGTATTGTGTGGGATAGATAAATATTCCATCATCATCATCATCATCATCATCATCATCAGCCTTTATCAGTCCACTGCTGGACATAGGCCTCCCCTAATGAGCGCCATAGCGCCCTGTCTTCAGCTTGCCGCATCCAGCATCTGCCTGCAGTCTTTCGCAGATCGTCATCCCACCTGGCTGGAGGGCGTCCTACACTACGTTTGCCCAGTCGCGGTCTCCACTCAAGAACACGTTTGCCCCAGTTTTTTTAAATATTCCAACCACAATTAAAATAAAAAATGATTTTTCCATTCTTTCTCTATATAAACTTTAATTATGCCAAATTCACTCATCCACACGCGTAATGTGTTTAAAAATGTTATTCACGTAATAATATAAATAAAGATTTCCATTATTTACATTTATTTTGACACCGTAATTATACGTCTTAGAATAGGTTTTTGTAGATCGCTACATTCCTTTGAGTTGCGTGGTATTACTGTCGTTGCATTTTGTTAGAACTTGGTGAATAAGAGATCATTAGGAAGGCATGTCTTAAGATTCTTGTGTGGTCTGGTCACAATGCGACGTATATTATTTTTTCCCAACAAGGTTTCATACAAATCAGCTTGGAATACGGAAAAAAAAATTTAAATACCTACTTGTATTTTTAAAATCTTTCTTAATTATATGATAACGTAACAGATAGGTATTTAGCACAAAATATAGTATTTAATAAAAAATATAGAATGAATTTAATAACAAAATTAATGTACTAATGTAATTATTACGGATTTAGAAAAAAAACTGCCTTGGTGGCGTAGATGTATTACAGTACGACTGCAAAGCTGAGGTCTCGGGTTCGATCCCCGGGTCGGGCAAAGTGATATTGAATTTTTCTATTCAGTATCAGTCCGGAGTCTGGAATTTGTGCCCGATATGGCGATAGGCTCGCCCCCTATCACATCATGGGACGGAATGTCGGCGAAAAGTGGGTGCAGTAGTTGCGCTTCTGACTACCCCTTCGGGGATAACAGGCGTGAGTGTATATGTATGTATGTTAGAAAAAAAACGCACTAAAAGCATTTAGTTTAGGGGATACCGGGGATGGTTACCGATAGGGCAGGTTGAATAACAGTAAAAAAATCTACTATTTGAAAGTGTTGCGTCATACTAATATACACGAAAAACCGCTATCTGTTTCCGAATCTTCACCGCGAATGCGACATCGCGGGCGCACGTAATCCGGGAGACAAAGCGATTTATCGAAAAATTATACCCATAAGTAATTATTTACCTCTTAATATAGTTTGTTTTGTAGCCTTTATACTCGATGTTTTTTACTTTCAAGCTATTTAAAGTAGGAGTTGAGTTATTGATGATTATCTTAGTGTATTTTTTTATATATATTGTCACAGTTTTGAGGTACTCACATGTGGTTACAAATGTGTGATTTTCTCGTTCTGGTTTTACAAAATGGCTTTTGTACACTAAACAATCGCGAGGTTTTTGGCATTTCTTTCGAAACTTTATTGGTGCACCTATCGAACCTATAGGTTTTTTGCGCATTATATACTGAAACAAAAAAATACAGGCGTCCAAGCTGCAATTTGGTCAACTATCCCCAGTCTCCCCTACCTGTTGTACATCGATTGGAACTAGTTAAACATTCCGGCGAAGTTTCCAAAGCAGAAATACAAGAACGTGCTGACAGCTAACCGGAATAATTTAAGTCGATGGAGAGCACTTAAAAAATAATGGGTCTTTAAAGACAAGCGCAATTGTTACGGTTCTCTTCAAATGTGCAGACGCCGTGGAAATCTGTGAAATAATACTCGGCACTAGTTAAGCCAGCTAGTCAGCTGACGATACAATAAGATGAGTATACAGCAGCTAAACTACGAACTGACTCAGCTTAAAATAATTAAGATTCTTTGTCTAGGCGGTAGGGACGATTTTGTTGTGTGTATGTTTAATTTTTGTTTCATTAATTAATAAGAATTCCGTTTTGTTAACAGACGGTAACGGCAGCGAATTGGACATAATTAAAGCTTAATTTCAAGTCAAGTCTAAATTCTGTCTATAAAATATGTATTACGCGCCTCTATACTAAAATTTATTGAATTTCTTTTGTACGCACACTTTTATTTTAAGTGTCTTCAAAATAGTACCAGATATTGAACAAAATATTATATTTACATGCATTTTAAATAACTAGTTTACTTTGAGTTCCTCGTTGCTATGAATTACATTTTTCAAATATAAGTAGCGAGAATAAAACAGAATATTTATTACTTAAAGAACAAAAAATATGAAAAGCCATGCCTTGCCATGCAATTATTTTTATGAGAAAAACACTACTTTAGTAAGAAACTTGATATTCAAGTTAAATTTAAATATACGAAGACTGTGCTTTAACAAAAAAATTGGCATTTTGTTCCTATTCGAATGCTTGCCGAATTCTGCGCTTCGAATTTGTCCCGAAATAAATTTGAATTTAAATAAATTCTATAAATATAATTAGCTAAAAGGTTTATAGAAATGTTTATCTCACATTCCCGTATGAAACTCGTACATTTGTTTACAATTTACAAGTTTAAAGTGAACGTAAATAGCGAGTAGTTGCAGAGTTTGTTGTGCACTAGGAATATTCTCAGGTCGAATGTGCCAAAAAGTATAACTGGAATTTCGCACTAGGTAAGTTGAGAGGCGCTGGGTACGTCGCCTCAAGTGATGGCGGCGTGCAAACTATGTCTTTGTTTCCGAGTGTCTGTTTATTGTGGCGACGTGTTTATTTGATGACGTAAGAATTTAACACGCTTGATTTACGTGTTGATAGTGACGTGCAATCACGAGAGTCAAAAGGTTCATATTTGGAATTATTTTTTTGGTTCACGAATGTGGCATTATTGTAGATTAGTCATTGATGTATAAAAACCCAGTTTAGTCAATTCGAGAAGCGGTAAATTTTTCGTATTGGTGCAGAAAAAACCGTGAGGTCCTAAGCGAGCCCCTGACCTGGGAAGGTTTTTTAGCGTTAGATTCGAAAAACATGCGAAACATACAGGGTTTGGTATGCGTAGACGTCATGGTGGAAATAACGAAACTAACTAGTTTTATGAGTGAGCTTAAATACGTGCATACTATGTAGTGGCCGCACACCATCTTAGCCACCTCTATCATGAGTGGATGCATATGCAATTTCATCAAATTTAAAACAAAGCAATTTACTTCGAAATCCCGAAATTATCGGAAGACTTATGAATCACAGAATATCCTCACTAGTTACGTACTGTCAGCTATGGGGGGGTAAACTGACACCTATATCTAACAATAGTATTAAAGGGGACACTTGTTATCAACACAGGCAATTCATAACGCGGCAGTGTCGGCCTAAAAACGTGATATCACAAAGAGTATCGCACGAAGGCGTGGGCGTGAGGGCGAGAGGGCGGCGAGGTCACGCCGGCCGCGGAGGGCCCTTTGCTTTGTTCCACTGGCAACAATGCCTCGGCAAGGGGCACTTGAGCGCACTTGTATCGGATGCAAGCGATGTTTCGTTGCTCTGGATTAGGATTTCACCACAGGGATGGAATATAATTGAAAAAATATTTTACATATTTAAATTCAGAACATCAATTATAATTAGCTTTACCACACTCTAAAACACACATCTCTCCTTGCTACGTATACTTGAGCCCTACGTAGAAACATGTGGATGGTTAGGGAAAGGCACGTGATGAATTCTATTTTCGCAATGTCTGCGAAAAGAAATTGAACTGTTTTATCGCTAAATATAGAAAGACTAATAAATCGAATATCCTCATGTTATTAGGAGATTATATAATAAATCTTAAATGTTAATTGAGCATTTTGTCAGTATGCGGTAAAAGAAGTTAGTTACAGGATGGTAAGTACTTACTCCTACCCGTGAAGGTATGTATCTACAAAAGGAAATTTGGTAAAGTAGCAAGCTTCAGGAGAGAAATGGGAGTTGAAAGACGGTATCCGATGGAACATTGCACAGGCTCGTGATCCTAAAAAATAACAAATTCACACTAGACAACAATGCTTGCACAATGCTGATTGCTGGAAAAAGTAGACGTTAAGCTGTTACCTAATCAGCAGGACTTTCGTTTGATAGAACTAACTAGGACCACGGCAACAACACACAACTGTTAATCATATAGACAACAAAAGAGAAACCGTAGACAAAATTAAGATCTAACACGTACAAATGGCCAATCCGCATTAAGCCAGCTTGGTGGTCTAAGGCCTTAACACTCTTAGTAGTAGAAGAGGCCCGTGCTCAGCAGTGGACACTATATAATACAGGGTTGATTTTGTTAACTATAAATGATATGTGAACAATGATTAACGTTGTCGATAAATTTAAATTTGAATTCCAACGGACATTTTGAATGCTATATAAATAATATCATTGTTACCACATTTGCCATTTTGTTTCTTAATTAAATTTAGATTCGACATAGGATACACTCAAGGGGATAGACAACTTCCATATAGATTAATCTGGACTTAACAAACATCACCAGAAATATACCTACAAAAAAATAAGTTCAGTGATTCGTTACAAAAATCAATATTCCTGATTATATATACATATGTACGGTATAGTAATTGGCTTAGGACGAAACACATCTGAAATAATACTGTTCGCAAGTAAATACTAGATTGGATTCGTGGCAAATTGATTGCTCTAATGAAGTTACGTCACACGTGGGAAGATCTTCCATATTAATGACGCGAGGATTATCGTAACCTTTTACCTATTTTTACGCTAGTGTGGTTTGTCGATGAGAAAGGTTAAAGATGTTCTATGGTCTTTAGAATAAGATTATTTTGATGATGAACGAGGAAGTGAATGAATGACTGCCTCGGTGACGTAGTTGTATTACAGTACGACTGCAAAGCTGGGGTCTCGGGTTCGATTCCCCGGTTGGGAAAAGTGATATTGAGTTTTTCTATTCAGTATCAGCCCGGAGTCTGGAATTTGTGCCCTATATGGCGATGGGCTCGCCCCCTATCACATCGTGGGACGGAATAATGGCGAAAAGTGGGTGCACTAGTTGCGCCTCTGCCTACCCCTTCGGGGATAAAAGTCGTGAGTGTATATGTATGTATGTATTTTGATGATGAACGAGGAAGTATCAATAGGTGCAGTTGTATGTAAACCTGCTCAACCCTTTCAAAGAATCACTATTCTTCGTCGCTTCGTCGTAGTTGGGTAAAAAGGGCAACAGTAGTAGGCTGATATTGAGGTTTCAAACTATGCCTTATTATAAAATAAATTAGATTTCCGCATCGATGACAAAACCTGATACAACTAAAGCTATTTTAATTTTTTATCACAACATTAACCGCATATTTAATAGTTCAGTAAATGAAGTGAAGTAACCAGCTGTGTAATTGTATATGTCCTATAAAATTTATGCTGGAAATAGGAATGAATAAAGCGTATAATTACGGAAAATGGCTATCGCCAATGTTCATTGTTAGTAAAATCTTTGAATGCGATTCTATCTTTGCCATAATTGCTTTTGCATATTGTATGGTAAGTAAGTATATACTGCAAGCAACAGTAATTAATTATTAGTACTGTACTTACCGGTTGTTACGATTTTTAGCCGACTTCCAAAAAAGGAGTAGGTTCTCAATTCGTGTGTTTGTATTTTTTCTTTGTAAAATAGAAACAATATTGGACAGTGAAGAGCAGCGAATATTTTTAAGTTGGTTATATTAATAATCGTTCCCCTTCACTCGAAGGAACCCGTTGGAGCCAGGCCGCTTCTAACAAGTAAATCTGGAAATGTTTAGGGGAGGGGCCATGTCCAGCAGCAAACTTCTAAGGGTAAAAAGAAGAATCATATTTGTGAATACTACTTATATTGTAATATTTGAAGATTTTGGTTTGTTTTCGTGTTAGGAGCATAAGCCGTTGAAGGGGTTTGGATGGAAAATGTGATACAGATAGTCCATGTCCATGTCGTAGATTAACATATTATAGGCTACTTTATGCTTCAGCGACTGGAGTCGTGAGCAGAAACTCTTATTTAAGAAGGGTATTTTTGTTAAATTGTGGACAGCATATATAAAGTTATATACTTACGACTATATACATAAAAATCTATAAACATATTTTACTTATCGAATCTTTTGTCTTCTTCAAACGAATTTTGAAGGAAGAAGACAAAACATTCTATCACTAAAATAGGTTTACAAATCGTTTATGTATAAGATTTATGTGCTCGATAGTCGATTCACTTAAAACCGTATTTACAATGGATTTAGAAATTCATCCGCAAAAAGTATTTTTACGTTTAGAATCGTTTATGGAAGATTGTAACCACGATTGTCGACCTTAATACGTCCCTCTGCGGGTAGAGTAGTAATTATACGATATTTATGAGAGCCCTCCAGGCCCTTGTCTTGCGGTTAAAAGGAAAGCGATGTGGGTGTCGAAAGCCGTGCCTCCTTTCATGTATTGTCAATCCACAATTGAAATTAATCTTCGAAACAAAAAATCGTGCCTTGTACAAAGGAAGTGGGTGTATAACGAATAGCCTTCAGCGGTTGTATAAAGATTTCTTTACACAATACTAGTAACCATGAACACCGATAAGACTTTTTTTCAAATTAAGCCGTTTCGAGTAGTTGCAGGTTATTAATTTCGAAATACATTAATGTGATTACAGTGTTATAAATCACAAAGATTATTCCGGTAAAAACGTAGAGGAAATGTGAAAACTTACATTCTCAAGCTGCAAGCTAGTGTAAAAACTTTCATAAAATTTAATTAATTTCGCTGTAGGTGTGCCTAGGTATTTTTATGCGCCGCTCTTGACTATATATTCACACAAATATACACACGCACATGTATACTCCATTGTACACACTATACACACACAGAAACGCCGCAGAGACCATAATATAATGTGACGCACACGTCGAGCCCTGCGTAAGTACAAAGTCCACCTAAATGCCGGAAGACGTGAGGGTTCTTTGCTTTGTTAAAGCAACAATAGTAGGGAAATGTCTTTTCCACTTTAGCAACTTTTATTCGGGGAATAGGTAGCAGTATCTAAATTAAAAAAGGTATGAAACATAAAAGCTTCAGTACACAAACTTTTTTTTGCTATATGACGTTTTGTGGGTACACTGCAGTAAAACTGGTCCTTGGAGAAAATTGGAATAAGTTCAGTATTCAGGAAGTCATTATTTCAAGTTAAAACCGGTCTCTTAATGGTGACATTTAAGCGAAATTTCGTGAAAAGAAATGTAACTTTTGAAAAACCACGTGTTCAGATACAGAGCCTGCACGCGCGGTGCTGCGGCGGTCGTGTGCAATTGTGCAAGACGTAGCACCTTTATTGCAGTGCCCACACTATTTTCTGTGCAACGGGTGTGCGACCAGAAATAAAGGAGCCAGAACAAAAAGGACATTCTTTTAAAGTTCTTTATTTCAAGGAATTGTGGCTGTAAAGTGCGGTTTAATTGCATGGTGGAACTTTAACAGTTTCACATTTTTATTTGTATTCGATGAATTTAGATTTGCTTCCTTTGAGTTCGTGGCGTATGGCAACCACGGAAATATAAAAATCTGGATGTATCTCCGATTGTGGTCGAGTACTTCAAAACTTTGCCGATTTTATATTGAACTAACTCATATGCCTTTGATAGATCCGAATATGTTGAAATCCTTATTGCAATGTTGCCATAATGTATCAATGATAACTGTACGTTCGATTCCGTTCTTTGAGTTTTTTTTACAAATAATGAATTTAAGTTTGGACCGATCGAAAGGAACGTTTCTTTAAAAGTTTGCGCATTGTGCAATGCTGTCCGGTACGACGTTTGTCGCAAAAATTACACAACTTTTCTGTGTCCAGTGAAGAGCGACGGTAAGTTTGAAATTCGCTTCGACATGCGCCACGGTGGCCCGCGCCCCGGCCGGGGTGCTTCCGCCCCCGCCCCCCGCGCTCGCGACGCGTGCATCGCACACACGCGCTTCCCACAGTAAATCGCACCTAGTGACTCAAATTTGCAACCGCCGTGACTTATGGCGATATTTGTGGATGACATGACAAATGACAACGGTACTAAATTGCATGCGCCACTGTAGGAACAGGTGGTTAATGGCTTAGCCCCGTTTTTTAAAGTTTCCTTATGTACTTCAAGAAGCTTAGGCGTTATAAAGAAGTAAAAAAGGAAACGCATTTGGAGATTAGTTACTATATAATTAGATGTTGTCAAAAAAACAATAAGAGTCTTTTAACTTATGCAACCGCGGACGAAAAACATAAACCCATCAAGCTTTTTTTTTTTTTTTTTTTTATCGCGGGGAAAACGCTTTATCGCTACCACCACTGGGGGGTGAGTGGAACGGTTATGTTGGTTTCACACAGTCTTACGGTCCAATGTCGACACTCGGGAGTATAGCTTCATCCGAGCGAGCATTGGACCGAGTCCCTAACACTATGTACACCCTACACCGGTATACCAACCAAAACCCGCGGTGGCCTTCTTCGGCGCCTACGGGACGGCCCCGGGGTATCTTGTTGCACAGAGATAGCTGCACGGAACCGCCCCTGCGCGATGCCGCATTGCGGCCCCTCTCAAATGAGGAGGCTGAGAAGCCTCCGACCTCAAAAGCACGCTTTGCGTCTACGACTGCAGGAGACCGACCACCCGCATTGTCGTCCACCTCGTAGTCGCTTACAGTAGAGTAGTTGAGCGAGCAGACCCCCACTGCTCGCCCTGCGACTCTCGCTTACCCCATTTAGTCGCCTCTTACGACAGGCAGGGGATGCCGTGGTGAAATTCTTTAGATGCCCCCGGACCACAGGGCACGAGGCGCCGGTCAGTCGTCCACCCGACGCCTCCTTCGTCTCCTCTGGCTACGGGCGGGATCGCTCTGCTCACGATCCCGCTCGGCGCTCTCCTTCCGCGAGATGACGCACTCGCAGAAGGAGGCCGTAGCTCGCCATGACCTCCAGCCGCCGACCATGGCGGACACCACGGCTGGCAGCGAGAGGTCCCCTCCGACGACTGCTCTAAGAGCGCTGCGTTGTAGGTCCCAGGCTGGGCACTCCTCGAGAGTGTGTTGGACTGTGTCCTCGCGACCGTTGCCACAATGATGGCACACGGCGGACTCCTCCTTTCCAATCTGACACAGAAACGAGCCGAAACACCCGTGGCCCGACAGCATCTGTGTCAGACGGAACGTCGGCGCACCGTGGCGCCTGTCTAACCATCTTAAGAAGACAGGTCGCACTGCCGCGATAGTCCTCAAGCCCGCACTCGGGCTCTCCAGCCTGGTATGCCACTCCTCCACGGCTGCGCTGCGGATGGAGGCCAGTTGGGCCGTGACCTCCCTCGGGGCCAGTCTCCGCCCGAGACGTGATGCCTCCTCACGCCAGAAGAATACTGACGAAAAACCCATCAAGCTACCCGAGTATTCAGTGGTTGTCCGAAAATTCATCTTTCTCGCTGCGGTTGCCTCGTGACAGTGAACCTGCCCCGATAGCCGTCATTTCTATGAGTTATGAGCTCTACCGAAAGCCACATCACCTTATTAATCAGTCGACTTAAGCCGGTAAATTGTAAGTGGCTCTGGTTCGAAATTGCCGAGTTAGGAAGGTTATTAATGCCAAATATTGATCAAGTTTATACAGTGAGTGTCCATTTTCTACTAATTAAAATTATTAACATCGATTCACCGACTGACAATATGACGCACATCTAAGATTGCGGCTTTAAAATGAAATTAAAATGTTGCACACTTTTTCCTTTAGTTTTAAAATTCTGAGGGATTCAATCTCAACGGGATATTGCTTGAAATAAACTGTTATAACATTTATCAGGTTACCTTCTGTTGTCTTGTTTTACGTTTCCGAAACATAGTTATGTAATATATTTCCAAAACTTAACAATAACTTAATTAAGTGCCAATAATTAATAATTAATAAAAGGTTCTTAACGCTAGGAGCCTCTACACTGTGGCCGCGCGACGCCCATCCTGCGATACAATACCGAGCCAATAAAACTTTTATTGTGCGCTATGATTTTGGAAACATTTTGCGAGATGAGTTCTATAAAATTCGTAATTTATTCAAGTCACTTTGGACGGATTCCGTCAGTTTATTGATGTTCGAAAACGGACGAGAAAGAATTTTTTTCCACTCCCATCGGTTATTGTTCGACGGATGCCCGAAGAGCCATTGTTGCAAAAGTTAAATTAAATTAATGTAGTACGGTATTTGTTAAAACACGAAAACTTTGTTTAATTTATTAAAGTGATATTAACTTGTATTTCAACTGTTGTATTTTATACGTACAACTTGATAATGGGTTGTGTTGGTTAATTAATGTTTAAAGGAAGGGTTCACCTAGAATTACATTTTAAATGTTTTGTTTGTTTCAGCTTTGCCGATACAATTTAAAACGTAGTGTATAGCCTAATGACATCATAAATTATATACGAGGTTTCCGATGTTTGTTTATCGATACTATTAGCTTCTAGTTTCAGTAAACCTATAACTCATATAGTTTATATTAGAATGCGATGGTGCGTAAAAAATTTAAAGTTTCTTTCATATTAATACATCTTTGAAATTAAGGT
This sequence comes from Lapara coniferarum, assembly GCA_949316025.1. Classification (NCBI taxonomy): domain Eukaryota; kingdom Metazoa; phylum Arthropoda; class Insecta; order Lepidoptera; family Sphingidae; genus Lapara; species Lapara coniferarum. The sequence continues at coordinate 37,694,254 of OX438919.1, read as the reverse complement.
ACGACTTTCTGTAACGAGAGTTTCTCTAAATAAATAAAATTTCCGTTTGACGAAATCTTTCAACTATACAGTAATGTTTGGATCTTGTCACTGGAATGGACTTTTTCATCACAAAGAAAACATTTTACCTGTGTATATTTTGGACGGGGGCGCGGGGGAGGTCGCGGTCGGGTGCGGGGCGGGGGTGGAGATGAGATAAGAATCAAATAGATGTTGTTTCGGTGCATGGAGTTTTGTCGCACAGGACATATGCACTTGGCGACGTGTGACTTACACGTTTTGATACTTGGGTATTATTAGATATTCAGCGGTTCCTATTAGTTTAATCAATGTGGTCCTGATCGCTGAGGTCTCTCCCTGCGGTCAATTTTCTGCAAAGGTTCTTTTACAGAATGATGATAGCTTGACCACGGTATATGCTATTTTGATACTAAAACTAACTAATTAGGCAGTCTTCGTATTGACGCTTTTAACTTGCTTCTGAGACACAGAAACATTTTTTTTTGTTAATGGCCCTACTGCCAGTAGCCTTTTTTTTTTTTTTTTTGTTTTCGCGGAGAAAGTGTGTTACCACTACCGCCCGGCCTTCGTGGGGGGCGACCGAGCGGTTATGTTGGGGTCACCGTGCCTTACGACCCGGCGTTATGCCGCCCGGAGAGATGGAAGACATCGGGCGACCGCCGGGCCGAGTCCCTAACCTATGTACACCGCACGGCATACCAACTAAAACTCCGCGGTGGCCTTCTTCGGCGCATTAGGGACGGCTGCGGGTTTCCCAGGACGAAAAGTGTCTAAGTTATCGTCCGCAACCGCCCCTGCGCAGTGCCGCCTGGTGCGGCCCGTCTCCTGTTATGGGGGGCTCAGACGCCCCCGCGCACCGAAGGACGCTCTCAGCGTCTACGGCAGCGTGAGGCCAACCAGCCACGCTGCCGTCCATCACGGGGGTCACAACAATGTGTAATGACGGACAGCTCCCTGCCGCCCGCCCGTGACCCCCGGTGGCCCCTATTAGTCGCCTTTTACGACAGGCAGGGGATACCGTGGTGGAATTCTCCAAACGCCCCCAATCCACAGGGCGGGAGACGCCGGTCAGTCGTCCACCCGGCGCCTCCTTCGTCTTCTCTGGCGGCGGGAGGGATCTTCGCGCTCCCGATCCCTCTCGGCACTCTCCTTCTGCGAGAGGACCACCTCGCAGAAGTGGGCCACCGCACGCCAGGCCTCCCGACTGCCGACCATGGAAGCGACCACGGCCGGAAGCGAGAGGTACTGCCAGTAGCCTGACGCAAGTCGGCTTTACTGGCCACACCGGTCTTTAGGGTGAATTGATAAAAAAAAAAAAAAAAAAAAAAATATAAAATGTAGACAAAATATTGCATAGTATATGCTTCCTACTATTCAGAAACCCTAAGGTACGTATATGTAGCCGTGATTACATAAAAAATATTCCACACACATTAAAATGAAATGGAATGAATTAATTAAAATCATAAAATGATTAAAATAAAAACATTACACACTGTTGAAAAAGTGACGTCATTAATTTAATTCCATAAAAAATATTTAAAATAAATTCGAATAATGTAAAACACGCGAGCGAAGTGCAATGGTTTTGCGAAAACATAAAATGTTTCTGGTCGTACTGCGGTTAGCTGCGACAGGCACTTGTGCGGTGTGTAAAGAGATATTTACTGTAAACAATTGCTATATAATCTGTAAACGTGACAATGTTATGCAGGAATATTATTTCACACTAAGTTGACTTCCCAAATCCACACTAACATAGAGAGGAAAGATTTTTATGTTTCTAACAAATAAACTTTGAGGCTACTGGACCGATTTTAAAAATTCCTTCACCAATATAAAGTTACATTATCAACGAGTTAGATACTTCACCGATGGCTACTGCTTATGCTACTTGCCACATAATATATAAGCCACCAGAAATAAAAATAACCACACTCTAATCTTTGTTCTCACATCAGACTTTAAGCCTATGTTCAGCAGTGGATTCTATGTGGCTGGTGATGATGAAAACCAGTTCAAAATCTTGGATTAATGTTAGTAAAAAGTAAGATACAATAAAATGTATGCAGTTCTTAAAAATGTTTAAATGTGTATCGATTGATTCGACAATACTTTGTATTCAATTTCATCTCCAGCAAACTGAAGACGAAAAGTTCAGTCGAATTGTGTTATTTATTTTCATTTGAAATTAAATACTTCGTTTGCATCTTCAAGCGCTAAGACGTACTGAATTTAAATAAATATAATAAGTGTATATTCATTGGATGTAACTAAAATGATAGATGTGGAAGCATATCTTGGTCAACTAAGCTTCCTTTTGGGACTTCAAATTAAATTACACCTCAATTTCTTAAATACTAATTGCTGACGCAACTCTACTCATATTAAACGCTACCCGGAGTAGGAGTTTCACAAAAACCATATATATTTCAAAGACAAAAACCAGACATTCTTTTAAAGTTAAATTTACAAAATATGATCAAAATTATTAAGTCGCCGTATATTTTCCACCTGAAGTATGTTCCGGCTGACGTAACAGTCATGAAACGTATTTTGGCAGACCGATAAGGAAATGACACAAAGAAAACAAACTACGGTCCGCTTCGGCCGAAAATTTGTGAGCGCTGAAACAGGCGGGCGCGAGAGCGGGAGCGGGTGCGGATGCGAACGGGCCTTAGAACTAGTGTGCACTGCGATTTATTTCTAGCGACATTTTTGTCGCATTAATCCTACTTCTTACTAATATTATGATGCGAATGTTTGGATGTTTGTTATAATTAAACGCAGAAACTGTACTACGGATTTGGTTGAAATTTGGCACACGGGTATATCACGACTTGAATTAACACAAAAGCAACTTTTTATCCTGGTAATTTGCTCCCATGGGAAAAAATAGAATTTCAAGCGGGCGAAGCCGCGAGCAACACTTCGTTCAAAAATAAATATATTAAAGACGGGCGCATATTGTGTTAGAAACATAATGCATATATAGCATGAATGTTCAAGACGGAATGGCACAAAGGTAATTTATAATAATAAAATAAAAATAATATGACGCTCTGTCGTGTCTCGGGATTTGATTGCAGTGCGCGCGGGCCTTTAGATAGCGCCAATGTCAAAGTTATTGGAACGATGTCAAAGATCGCTCAGAGCGGATATCTATCTACCTAGCTTCCCTTTTTTTCTCCGTTCTCTTGTTGTCGATATTTTCTATAAGAACTCTTTAATTAACTTGGATTTTTTAATATCAGTAGGTATTCGTATTCTGTCTAAATACGACTCAATTAACGCGGTAGGATTGTACATAGTTCGAAAGCTTTTAATTAAAAGTCGAGTGGAATTGTTCTACCCCAAGTGATTAACATAACAGAAATTAATTTAGTTGGTTTTATTCTTTCTGATTACCAGTGTTTACAACTAGTAATTAAATTCGAGGTTATATTTCATTGACGTTTAATTAAATACTGAATTGTTAATATCAATTCTCTGAGAGCAGGTATTGCGCAATTCGATATTGAACTTATTTAGACGGTAATATTTGTAATGCTTCGGATAGCAATATAAACTAAAATCAATAGACTAGCAACTTCAACGAAAACCATTAAATCCCGTCCAGTGCGGAAGCATTGTCCACGTAAGACTGTTAAAGAAAGCTATAATAGGACAGACATTTGTAAGATTGCCTCCACTCGTAACCCAGATCGATATATCGCAGCCATTGTATATTCACCGGCCTATTTCAAGTTAGAAATGTTAGGCTTGTGTTGCACGTAAAGGTAAACGATTTTTAGGGTGGGGAACAGAAGTTAATATATTGAAATAAAGTAACTTTACGGATTTCTTCGAGATAAACGAAAATATTATTCCCAAAGTTTCATAGATTATGCAACCTAATCGTAATCTTTTAATATACCTGGATTTTAAATTTGCACATTTGCTTATATTACTAATAAAGAGAACTCTAAATTAGTTTGCAATTCGTATATTTTCCTTGACTCTTTGCTAAACTCGTAGGAAGTATATTACGTTTTGTTTACTATAAATCTATACTAATATTATAAAGCTGAAGAGTTTGTTTGTTTGTTTGTTTGTTTGTTTGTTTGTTTGTTTGAACGCGCTAATCTCAGGAACTACTGGTTCGAATTGAAAAATTCTTTTTGTGTTGAATAGACCATTTATCGAGGAAGGCTATAGGCTATATAACATCACGATGCAACTATTAGGAGCGAAGAAATAATGGAAAATGTGAAAAAAGCGGGGAAAATTATTCATCCTTGAGGGCTTCCATTGCGTGCGCTGCGAAAACGGTTCAAGATATCAAAAATATATGTATGAAAGATTTATTCCTCTTGAAATTATCTAAAAAAATGTCCGCAACAGTATATGTCTATCATTTAAGATTAACTTACTAGAACCGATTTTATGGTAATGAAATTTGGTCGAAATTAATGCATTATTTGTTAAGAGTTGTATCAACGTCATAGTCATAGAGTGATTCAACGGGAAGGTTTTTATGTACTTTTAGCCCGGAAAAACTTATTAACGCGGGCGAAGCCGTGGGCAAAAGCTAGTTACAATATAATGGTGTTACATATGGTTAAAGCTATGCCTTTAATCCCATTCTAAATATTCCTTATTTCAAAAATAAAAAAAATATGTTTATAACTAAAGAATCGGTATTTAAGAAAAAAGAAATAAAACTAGTAATAAGCATCATTACACCAATTATTACCTTGTTGATTTCTGATGCCGATATGATTCTCTATCATTACATTTAATGTCCGCGACTTAGTTTCAGTAGTTTCTATCTGCTAAATTACTTAAAGGTCAATGAAACGGATAGCGATATGTGTGAGTACACCAAGCCCTTCGTAACCAAGTGATATCGATTATACGAAATAAATTACAAGGCACATGAGTGGAACGCACGAAACACCGCACGAATATTCGTTCCGTGTGCTAGTGCCTTTAGAACAGAATGGACACGCCACGCGAAAGCGATTGACGTATTATCGTTTTGTCTCGAAATAGCCTTTCTAGAAACGATTTCAATAGCCGCCGACCCATTTAATTTAACAAACAATGTATACAGACTGCACACCGGTGATTTGTCAACGGAATGAATTTCAACAAAGACGTATACATTTGAATGGCGACTTGTTGTACAAGACCGTTTTAATTTCATAAGTCGTTTATCATAATCAAGGGTGGAGGAGGTTGGATAGGTTTCAACCCATGTCAGTGTCTGAAGGAAATGTCACATACCTGTTCGGACAATGCGGACGTTTTGTGGACACGGCTTTACCGAACTCGATTCGGTAGAATTCTGGATTTGGAATTAATGATTTGTATGTAACGTTGTACGGAATGAGTTATGGAGGCAGATTATTTCGTTGCTATTGTTAGAACTTGAAGATGGGCATAATTCTGGGTCGGAATTACGGTTGAAGAGTGGTTATTTTGAAATTGTCTGAGCATTTCTCTGGAATTTCGTGGCTTGGAATTTCGATAGCTGGAGACCACGTTGAGTGCCTAAAAATTATAAGCCTTGAACCTTCCTTAATTACTTTAGGAAGACGCCTGACGACGCGACGAAAAAGTATAAACGATGATATTCTGCCATTTTTAAAGGTAGGCTTAAAATGTTTAAACTAAATTAAAACTATAGCAAAATCTAGTTTTATCACACTAGTATCACACTGTAGTTTAGTAAAGTTCTATCAGTTTGTCTATAAGTCTCATTAGAAAAACATGAATATTTAAAAAAATCATCATCAAATATTTTGTGTAACAGCTAAAATAACATGAAATAGCTTTACAATCCCCATCATTGTACTATAAACAAATTATTCATATAAATTATTAATTGAATACGACGGTAAACCAAAAGCCCGTTCCACAATATTTATCCATTGAAACATTACCTCCGATTCAAGTAAATCGCTAAATAGTTCATGCCAGCCGACGTCCCTAATCTAATATGTCCGAATCGAAGCCCGATGCCGACCCGGAGTGCAATCTTTGATAGCAAAATATCATACAAGCTACAGAAGGTCCACGGTTGTATTAAAATTGATACGACACTGGAAAAAAATAGAGTCTATTTGTTAAGCTGTGATTCCGCAGGATGCGGCAGACGGCAGACGGCACTACTATGTAGTATTAAATTTTATGAGACCGATTCCGCACACGACTGCAAATGACGCCCGGTTGGACGTCACCTGCCGCGCGTCATTTGCCGTCGTGTGCGAAATTAATTTAATAATTTAAAACTACATAATAGTGCCGTCTACCGTCGCGGCACATGCTGTTGCCGTCTGCCGTCTGCCGCGTTCATCGGAATCACAGCTTTACTGGCAACAAATTAACGAATGCGCGGAAAAAATTGAATGAATATTGCTTACTTAATTGGATAACTTTGTAAAAATATTTTTGTTTTTTTTTATAAACACTTTATTCGGAAACATCGTTAGCCTCCGGATTTCTGTGTTCGATTTTCATAAATTGAATAAGAAGGATAAATACTTAGCTTATTAAGCTTAGCTGTCGATTAATCGTGTTATCGTTTATCAGATTTCTGTAAGCAACAATTTTCTTAGAATCACTTAGAATCCATTCCACACGTACTAAAAGGTTAATTGCCTCGGTGGCGTAGTTGTATTACGGTAGCACAGCAATGCTAAGGTCTCGAGTTTGATTCCCCGGTCGGGTAAAGTGATATTGGATTTTTCTATACAGTGTCAGCCTGCAGTCTGGAATTTATGCCCAATATGGCGATAGGTGAACTCAGGCCTAACCCCTCTCAGTAGTAGAGGAGGCCCATGCTCAGCAGTGGGCAGCATATAATACTGATTGCATTGCATTGATTGCATGGCGAAAGGTTCGCACCTTATCACATCATGGGGAGGAATACGCACGGCGAAAAGTAAGGTGCTTTAGTTGCGCCTCTGCCTCCTCCTTCGTGGATAAAAGGTGTGAGTGTGCATGTATGTAAAAGGATAACTTTGTTTACTGTACAGTTTCAACTTTAAAGTTTGACAATGTGTATTTGGCATTTTCACCCATATTTTCATTCTAATCTCTATGAAATTTGCACATTTTATACCAGGTTTTAAAGTGATGGTTCGTTAACGGCATTATACTGTGCACACCGACCCAGTGCGGCGGGCATTACGTCGTCCCACTCTCTATTACTCCTGTAATGGTACATTCGGACCTTTGCTGACACATACTAACTGTATAAAGTTTAACCTGTTTGAAATGCACGTTCTACGGCTCCTTTGAATTACAATGACAGACTTATAAATACGTTTAATATAATGTATTGACCTGTGAGTAATTAATAATTATCATTACAGAAAAATAAATATGCTTACATCACAAACTGTTATTGGGCTTTTTAATAGTAATCTACCTTTGTAGATATATCTATTTTCGGGATTTGCTTATTTAAAGACAGTTTTTTATGGTTCTTAAAAATGATTAATAACAATAAATATGATTAATATTTGTTCATTAAGCTGGAATACAAGATATTTCCGTAAATTATTATCATGGAACGCACTAGGGCTATGGAAGTTTTGTTGTCAAATGAATGTAGACCGTATTTCGAACTCGAATTCAAGATGGAAGATACGTTAATAAAAGAAGTTTTGAAGTTCAACACAAAAAAAATCTGTAATTAAGTGAACATAACCTTCTAATTTTGCTTTAATAACATTAAAATAACTAGCTCCCATCTAAAAAAAGCATATTCTGGCCACGCTGGGTATCAGTAATATTATAATTTTTGTTACCTATATCAAAAGAATATGATTAACCAGGCACTACATGGCCATTGACATGTATAAAAAAATCATATTATAAAATCAAAAGAATATATAAATAAATCATGTTTGAAATGTTTCTTTTTTTATCCACAGGTGGCTCTTGTTCGATTTTGTGCTGCCACCCATAGTTTGTACACTTTCCTTATCGTTAATGAGACAATAATATAACACAAGTGAAAAAGTTTTTCCGGGATAAAATAAAATTCCCGCAGACAAAAAGTAGCCTATAGGACTCAGGACTCAGTCACTCAGGAGTCAGGCGTAGCTTACTATTAGTGAAGAAAATCTAAACCGGTTCAGCAGTTTCTGAGATTAGCGCGTTCAACCCAAAAAACTCTTCAACTTTATAATTTTTGTATAGATAACATGACAGATCACAAAACAACCGGACATTCGTACGCGAACCACTTGTTCATGCTAGATGTGCAGATAGGCTTAGCTGTACAAAATTGAAGTAATAAAAGAGGAGTGCTCGGAAAAGTTTTGCAATAAAGGCAACGAGTATCGACTGTTAAGGAGTAAAGAGTTGCTGTATCATACATATATAGCCATACGACGGTATTTATATGACGTTTCTTTCAATATAGCTTTTACTTAGTATAGGAATAATAATTAATAGATTTTGTTTTTTAATTTTGGTGCTGTGGTAATTATAATGTTCGTTGCTGTATAATTTTATTGAATTATTTTGGAAGATTTATTTACAAGTAGATAAATAAACAGAAAAATTAACGCTATAAACTAGCCTATAACATGTTATTTATGAAGTTTAAAACTAGAGAATGCACACCCCCTTGTTACGTTTCGTAAATGCCCAAAAAAGACTGCTCTACTGACTGCTTTATTGATTAAGACTTAAAAAATACAGCCTGCTGAAATCTAGCCTCATCAGCTACCGTCGCCTAGCAGCAAACCGTATTCTGTCCAAGTCCACCTGTAACTTTAGAAGATCCATTTTCTAGAATATCTGTTTAGTATTTATGTGCACATTTGCCTCTGACTGATCGATATGTCCGTCCTTGTAACCGTTCTAGACACGTTGTTTTTCGAGTGTTACACCTGGAAAATAATTACTCGGACCCTGTGACGTATGAACGCTATTTAAGCTCGACCCTAAGAGTAATAGCCACGATAAACACTAGCAATTAAAGCTATGCCACCCGAAGCACACGTTTCTTTGCGCCTCTCTTAATAGAGATTTGTTGTTTGACTCGTTAACAAGTCTGTTCATACTGTGAGTAGTAGTGGTACTAGCTGCTTGTTAACTTGGGTCTTTTGAGATATGACGTGTTTGTTTTCACAGAAATGTGTTAAAAATGTCCTCAAAGGATTGTAAAAACGGTAGGTGTAAATCTGTTAAGGCATTAACACTTTTTATAATTGGGGCTTTGCATCGATGACTACATACGAAGATAACTACAAAGTAAAAAAAATATTAATTACAAACTAAGGATAAAAATAACATAATTATATCGCAAATGGTTTATCACATTTAGTAAATACTCAGGCGAATAAAAAGTCGTTGCAAATGTGTTATCATGCAAGAAACTAAGAGCTATCAACATAACTTATTAAAATTATTTATCAAGATTCACTTGAAAGTTAAACATTAGGTAGTTGTCAGAATAGGCAATTCTGAATTTCTGCAGATACTATCTCTTCATCATCGTCAGCTTCATAAATGTCAGTGCTATTTATTAAAATTTTATTCTTTAAATCTCTCTTACACAGTGTCGTGGCGGAAAAATTCATCCCAAGGCACCAAAAAAGCTAATTTCAACAAATAAGAGTCATGCGTGTAGAACCCCCACCTCCATAATAAAAAAAAATATTTGTAAAAGATTTTATTTTACGCATTTTGCCGCCCCCTTATAAGAGAGGCGTTCCAAACCAATTTACTTCACTGTTCTTGCACAAAACAAATTGCTATATTTATAATCGTATCGGTGTCGTCCCGTCGCATCCGAACGAACCCCTTACAGTTCCAAATTCGTACTGCAGTTATTGTTACTTATATTACACAGAACACTAATACATTAAGAAAGCTTTGCACACGTCTACAACTAGAGTTATCTGCAATGCGTGTATGATTCATCGACGAGCAGAACTTGTGTGGCACGGCCAAAATGTGTTTCGTACATCGAGTACTTTATATTTATTAGTTGAAGTTAAAATTATTTGTCTACTTTGGTTATACGACGCCATGTTACTTACGTCAATCGGTTGTTAAAAATATTGGTTGTTTTTTATGACCTTTTTAAAGTTTTTTTATTTATATAGCATAATTTGTAATCTAAATCAATTCGCGTTTGATAATGTTATAAATGCGAATGTTTGTGAAATGTTTCAATGTTAGAGGTAGAAACTGCTGATTTGGAGGAAATTTGGTAAGTACATGGACCATTTCTTGGATTAAACTATTTGATATATCAAAAAGTACACAGTGGGCATTTTATTTCCCGATCAAAGTCGCTAGCAATGACTACAATAATTATTGATATACGCATTAAAAAAATCTGAAAAGTAATGGAAATAACGAAGACAGAGAGATAGACATAATGCGCAGATCGTTTAATTGTTTATGATACCAGAAGCGACTGAGACCGGGTTGTTTAAACCGTGGTCAGGTTAAGTTAAGGCTCTTACCACACTGCCGAATTGGAAGCGAATTCATAGCGAAGGCGAAGGCGCTACGCGAACATCCAGTGTAATAAGACATTATTTTATAATATAGCTCTTCATTTCTAAGATAATAGATATGATTTAATCTTTATTTATATTAAGTGGACGATAGCCTAATTGGGAATGGAACGGTTGGTGCAAAACTCAAGGCACACACATCTGACTTTTCGAAGTCACGTGTGTATTGTATATCAATTACCGTTCGCATTAACGGTGAAGGAAAACATCGTGAGGAAACCTACATACCTGAAAATTCTCCATAAAAATTTCGAGGGCATGTGAAGTCTGCTAACCCGCACCAGGCAAGCGTGGTAGATTAAGGCCCTCACCACTCTCAGTAGTAGAGGAGGTTTGTGCTCAGCAGTGGGTACTATATAATACAGGGTAGATTGCAGTTATTGATAATGAAAGATGATGTAATATAAACTACACAAACGTAGCAACCTAAGATATCACCAACACTAACCCTCTACGCGCAGCGTAAGATCCATGCAAAGAATATAAAACCAAATTAAATAGATATACCATTTTTATTCAATGAAGCGAGATATCTGTATTATGTCAGTTTTTTTTTTATATGCAGTCCCCCCTATCCAGGACAAGGGATTTTTTTATATGAATTTGTAATTGTTTTCTCTTTTCTTTTATTTTTAACATTTTATAAACTTAGTTCTATATATATCTTAGTATACCTTAATTCATATAATCTTTATAACCATCTACTGTGTAATGTCAGTTGCAGTTTATGACTGCCTCAGCTGCGTAGTTGTATTACGGTATGAATGCAATGCTGAGGTCTTGAGTTCGAATCCCGGGTCGGGCAGTGATATTGGGTTTTAAATTCAGTATCAGCCCGGAGTCTGGAATTTGTGGCCGATATGGCGTTAGGCTCCCCCCTATCACATCATGGGACGGAATGCGCACAGCGAAAAGTGGGTGCACTAGTTGCGCCTCTGCTTATCCCTTCGGGGATAAAATGCGTGAGTGTGTGTGTGTCAGTTGCAGATTTAATAAAATTATATAGAAGGTGCATATGTACGTAATGTATTTCTCGAGTAGAACCTCTGTGAAAGTTACGTAGCCCTGTTATTGGTGGCTTACAATTTCGCTGCAAACTTGAGACGGTAACTGGAATCAGGTAGTTCGTACTAGTACATTTAGTTCTTTCGTAATATCTACAGCGGGAAGAAATCTCGCCGTATATGTAATATGAAAAAGTGAGTCGTTTTTAGAGTTATATGTTACGTTTTAGTGTTTCCATAAAAAATCTTTTTGTTGGTGGAATTTTCAAATTACTATCACTTTCTCGTCGAAGAGCATAGCCACAAACACAGTAATTTATTTTTCAATGAGGGAAATGTATCGGCGCAAATATTTGGAAAAGTATCCTAACAAATACATTTTGTAATACCCAAAGAGACACAATCTTTAATATATAAATAAAATATTCCCTAAGGCAGTGTAGGTGTTACATACATTCATTGATTTATTATATTACGTCCAAAAATAAACCGACTTCAAAACCACTACTAATCAAAAAATAATTGATTTGTGGTGGTTTTGAAGTCGGTTTATTTTTGTTAAAAAGTTTTTATTTATTGCTTTTTTATTAGTTAATTCTGAAATGGTGTAAACAATACATCATAGATATACGATTGGAGCATTCGCGAGTCATCTGCTGTTAGTTATTGAAGAGTTCCATTGTGTATCTCCGAAGATCTTCATCAGATCTTCATAAATTATAAACTAATACCTTCCCTGAGAAATATACATTTGAATATCGAAATCCATGTCCAAATCGGATCAGTAGTTTTTGAGAAACTCGCGGCCATACAAATTTACATACATACAAACATACATACGGATCGAATACAGAATGTCCTTTTTGAAGTCAGTTAAAAAAAGATCTTATCTTATTCAAAGTTTAGCCTTACTTTACACTAAACTTGCTTTTATTCGTGGCTTCGCCCGTATGAGAGGGTTTTTTCTGGTTTAAAGTCCCGGGATAAAAGTAGCCTAAAACCTTTCCAGGGTCTTAAACTATCTCCATAACAAATTTCATTGATATCTGTTAGGTAGTTTTTGAGTTTATCACATACTAACTTTGCCACCCTTTTTTACCCCCTTAGGGGTTGAACTTCACAAAGTCCCGACTTGGTGAGCACCTACGTCCTAAAAGGAACCTCCATGCATAATTTGAGAGCCTTTCCTGGCACCTGTACTTTCTTAGATTTCGTGATGAGTGACCTTTCACTTTTATATATATATAGATTTCACCAAAATCAGCTCAGTGGTTAACCGTGAGAGCGTAACAAATAGATCCTTTCGCGTTAAGGATAGATGTATAAAACCTTTTCACAAGGAATTTCGGCATAATCATGTACTTTACGACTCAAATGTCTTTCTCCTTAAATCGCCAGTTCTTTGTATAAAATTTGACGCAAGTCCTTAATTTTTTGTGAAACCGAGGCCGATCGGAACACTCGACACTTTAGAGAGGGCTCTTCAGCATGAGTGGCAACTCCTATTTCACGAATCTGAAGAATTTCGCTTCTATCTTTTTAGACATTTTTGAGGTTTTACACGAAAAGAAAATTAGGGAAGCTTTGATGCTATGCGTATAAATAGTATTATATGGCGTGCAATCTCAAGATCCTCGGGGTTTAATCTGAGATGGCGTGTGGAAGTGTTGCCACTTTTAAATAAAATAATATAATAAAATAATACACACAACATCTTATACCAAATAAAATAAAATCGTAAATATTAAGTTAACGCTTAAACTACTGAATGGATTTGAAAAAAAATATATTTTATTATTTATTTCGACAAGACGAGCATGTCTAATGGTAAGCGATACGGCCGCCCATGAACAGTACACACACATAATTTTGAATTACAAAGTACTGCGTGGTAATCCACTGCGTTTACTTACTTTATGGCATTGAATGACGAGATGAGCAAGCCGTTCGCCTGATGGTAAGCGATACGACCACCCATAAACAGTAGCAACACCATTCAGCACCTTGACTCACAAAGTACTGTGTGGCATTCCACTACGCTCGTCACCATGAGATATAACATGTAAAGTCTCATAATACCCAGTAATCACAATATTAAATTAAGATAAAGATAAGCTGATAGACCAAGTCCTAAATTAACATAAATTATTGTAAGCAACTTTTTCTCTCAGAACAGAAAAATAAAAACCAAAAAAGAAGAATAGTCTGCATCGTATTTTTATTAATGTTAATTTAACTGAATCAGCTCAGTTGCCGATAAGAAAGAATTCGTTAATTATTACCTCGCTTGTTTTATATATAGAATGCAATTCAAGAAACGCTTCGCAGATGTACTAACATTTCTCAGTACTGCGTAATAGAAGTTCTTTATTGACAAATTAACGGTAAATCTAAATGAAACTAAAACTAGTTAATGTACGACCTGCATTATTAATTAAATGTGCCCCATTTCAAACATAAAGTTCGTCACATATTCTCTCTATGAAGTATGAAACAGGATTTTTCATGTCATTTCATAATGTGGACAATTATGTCAGTGCTTCATTCGCTTTTGTGTTTGTTGCAGAACTAACTGCTCTGTATTTTGCTGGAAAGTTTGCACAGTGAATGCATATTTTGCAAATTACAACATGGTTAATTTAATTACCAACGCGTAGCGGAACAAAACTAACCCTCGAACGTTGAATTCATAGGGCATTAAATAAGTAACAACTATTTATTACGGCTTACATGCAATAAATTAAATTAAACTATTGGATCAGATCAGACGGGACCATTATTTTATAGTGCGGAAAAACTAATTAATAAAGCTATATTTTAGTGTGTTTGTTCTTTAGCTGTAAGTAGGTATATGATATGTGTGTCCAACAGTGGGATGTATTGTAAATTGTAATGCAGCGATATTTCTTTGGCTTGACCACTTGGGATCACAAATGTCAGAATATTTTTTGCGCTTTTCTTATTGTTTCCTCCTGAGGTTTTGCTTCAGATTCTATAAATTTGTAGTATGTGGAAAATCTGTGACTTTAAATTAGGAATTTGGGTAACTTACGTATGTTTTTAGAATTAAAATACCCATTTGAATAATTTCAAATTTGAATTCGAAATTCCATTTTTTTTTCACTGGAATATCCTGCCTCCAAACCCGCCACTGCTTCTCTTGTAAGCCAGTATTAGCATTGGCACGCATTTTATGACACCGAGTGACGAAGCTCAGCGAGTCTCTGAGAACACTGATTAGTCTTAACCCGCAACGAAATTAATCAAATGGAAGGATAGGGACAAGTTGGATATATATTTTCCTCTTCACTCCAAAGTAAAATATTCAAAAACTATAATGGGATTTTATTGCTATTAAGATTGTTTTCTGGAAAATCCTCTGCCAATGAAATACTCTTCAAAATCGGTTCAGCTGATCCGGAAATCATTCCAGTCAAAGAATTGTTGTTATTTCTTAAAAGCTTTTATATTTAACTTGCAACGTATGTATATGTATTTATGTCTATATGTACAGTCACTAGAATAAATAGCTGAACAAATTCAAAATTTCAAATTGCCTACATGTACCTTTGTGTTCTTACTAATCTTTTTTTCTCTTCACGAAAATAAAATACATGATATTTGCTTTACTTCATACAAAGAATTTTATCAGTTTAATTAAACGCGTATATAGGCGATTTGAAATAGGGTAGTTGACATAGTTAACAAATAACTAAGTGTTGTATTGAACATTATAGAATTTAAGGTCCTAATTAAGAATATTTGACTTAAATTACAAATAAAAATTATTAAATATTTTATTTTGCTAAATTAAAATAAGAGTTTTTGAATCTGTGCATCATTTACACGAAACGCCTTAGCGACCAAGACCAGAGTGCGTGACGTCACAGTGTAATAAACAAAATGTCTTTCCGACAAAGATTTTACGCGGTTCATTGCAAGCTCCGATTTCAGGATTATTTATTTGATTATTTCTTGTCCATAGTACAGTTTACCAAGTAAACATGGATACTGAGTTTATTAAAGCCGACAGTTGAAATTTGCCAAGAACAGATTCATTTATAATCGCAAATTTCTTTGACTCAAATCCGGACGTTTGTTCTGCAGAATTCAGGAACGTGAAAACTTCATTGTAAGTACAAAACTATCCTTTTCTGATATTTTGTTCCATTCATAATAGATTACAGTTTGATTTATGTACTTACCTTTACTTTTTTACTGTAAAATAACCTTTCTATGTGATGTTTTTTTGTAGGTTATAATTTATAAATATAATTAATACACATAAGATCGCTTCTACGAAGAGTTGCTCGTATTGTGGTTATTTATGAAGGTTTATTTCTATTTTTACAGATCATCAAGACAGTCGCATGGTGATGATGCCATTAGGTACGTCCAATTGAAGCGTGACGCGACTTTGTGCACTATTCAATGTAAGATATGCCCTGAGTACAAAGTCCGTCTGCCACCATATTCTGTCGGTTTGATAGTGGAAGAAAAAGAGGGCATAGTTATAAGTGTCCAGTGCCATGATTGCCCTGGTTCACTAAGAGGATGTAAACACGCAGTAGCTTTCCTTATGTGGGCACATCGGAGAGGAACCACCATGTACATCTATTGAATGCTATTGGAAGAAGTGAAAGTAAGTTAGCAAAAGTAGGAAGCACCTTGAGATTTACAAGGGTTAGAGAAATGAAGAGAAATTCTTCTACAACACATGAAGACTTTGGTGATGTTGTCTTAAATGAATTTTTGGTGCAAGGCAAAAAAAGGAATTTATGTAGGTACTACACAAATCCTTAAACATCAACCTGACTATAAAGTGCCCAACATTCTTCAGTTTTCCATGCATTATTTAAGCATCAAGCATAACAAAGAAAGTGACTGTGAAACATTTTTACCCAAAATTACTATGTTTTTTCACAAGAAAATATAAATTTAGTGGAAAGTCTGACTCAAGCACAACAAAATTCACGCATGGCACGAGTTAAGGTATTATTTATTTTTAATATATAATTGCATTTTAAAATTGATTTGTCCTTTAATCATGCCGCAATAATTGGAACTAATTAAGATATAATTTAAAACAATGTTCTAGAGTAGCATTTCCCAACTTAGGGCTCTGGACATATTTAAAGTCTGCTGATTTCAAAGTTAAAGCTAGATTAATGTTGAGAGTGTGCCTAAAAAAAGGCATTTTAATTTTATTTAAAGAGGTCTGTGATAATCATCTTTGCTCATTTAGGAGTTTGCACCTAAGAAAGGGTGGGAAATGCTGTCTTAATGTAACATGTACTGGAATAATATGTTCCCCTGTTAGATGCAATCCCAAAATGTAAATTGTGTTGTCTGTGTTTGTCATTCACATGTTAGGCACCCATTTTACAGGGCATCCTAGTGTGGGATATACATATAATGAGTGGCCACCAGTCAGTTTTACATTTAAAGAGACTTAAAATTGTATTTTTTTTTCAGGTATGCCAGAATAACAGCATCAAAAGCATTCAATGTTTCATGATGCAAAACAACTGATGGATCCTTGGTTGCCATAATAATTTTAAATTGCCATAAATTATATTTTAGCTAAAGTAGTACATTTTTGGAAGAATAATATGTACAAAACTTTAATAGATTGTATATGTTATTCTTACATATTTTTCTTACATGTATTTGTACATTCCTGTCCAGGTATTGAATCCCTTCATTTGGATTTTATCTCATTTGTAGTTATTTCTTTTCTGGCCAACCCAGGCTGGCTTTTTTGTTTTCGTTTATTTCTCATCATTGATTTTACACCCAATAAAAATGTTGGTGTTATATAAACGACCTTTGGTATTAATAATTATTATTAATATAATCAATTTAATGTATCTTATCATAAGTGCAACTATGTTTGTCTAAGTGATGAATAAAGTATTTTGTTTTATTTTTATGCACTTTATTAACTTAAATAGGAAAATAAAACATTTCTGTCAAAATTTTGATTTTATTTGTTAAATATTTTAATCAAGGAGTCTTTTAAATTACTTAAGGCACATGCAATAGTAATGCAATCACCCAAGAACTTAATGACATAATACCATTAGGTGTGTCATGTGCTGCTAATAAGGTATTTTATTGTATGGGCGTTTTTAATATCAGACCATGTAAGTCTGATGGACAGATTGTAATGGATGGACTTTTGGATTTCAATTTCCCGGCAGTCTATTATGCAATTAATATTTCTGTATGTATGCCTAAAAGCAATAGGTAAGTTCTGTTCTACAGCAGTTTTATTTGATTTTATAATAAAACATTGTAAAGCGCTTGCAATTTGTACATTTTTCTTAAAGATTTCTGGCATAAGAAGCCGCCATACCAAACTCATTAGCAAGTTCAACTAATTTTGTGCCCAATCTAATTTTTTTAGGCATAACAATATATTTTGAACAGGTATACTCATATTTTTTTTAATGTCTAGTAAAAAAATACATTCTTTTGGCACACTAATGTAAAACCTTGGTTTATCTTGTATTAATTGCATACTATTTGCATTTTTTTTTATCTAAGACTGAATAGATAGTGAACAGTCAGTTTTAAGTTGTAATTTATTGATTCCTCCGAACATGCCAATGGCTCATCTTTAATGGTAAATAATTTTCTTTTTATTTTACTGTGACCACTTTTATTTTTTATTTTTACTGGTAGGACTCTCATGTGTAAGAGTCTGTCTGGGTCGGTACCACCGCAATGTCTATTCCTACTGCCAAGGGGCAGTGCACATGCACTGTTGTGTTTCGGTTTGAAGGGCAATGTAGCCAGTGTAACTACAGGACATAATGAGAATTGAAAGAAATAAAGAAAAGAAAAGCAGTTTACTTTGTGACTAGCTTAAAACTATGAAAATTTAAAATGAAAACTTAAAATTAATGTTTTCACGAAACGGCTCCAGTTCAGCATCTTATGTCAACATCTTATGTATCAGGATGACGAGTGCAGTGGAATGCCACACAGTACTTTGTAACTCAACGTGCTGGATGGTGTTTCTGCTGTTCATGGGTGGTCGTATTGCTTACCATCATGGAGATATTACAACAGATGAAAACTGTACTGCTATGGATGTTGTTTTGTATTCACTGAAACCTCTAGTCTGTAAGCTTTTGCTTCTATATTTTGGTTTAAAATTTAAGTGGACTATTTCACTTTCTGATTCTGGATACACTTTGATAAATTTATTTTGGTTAATTTCAATGAGATCTGACTTTTTATCCATTACTTGTATATCTGAAAGAAAAATTGTTTATATTGTAATGAAACTGTAATATTCTGTTATCTCAGCTGACAAAAACTATAGGTATATGCATACCAGGTTTTACTGAAAGTTTTAAGGGTCAAGGCATGACATAAGTATTCAGAAACACTTGTCCAAGTTTTGTGTTGATGTTGAGTAAAGTTCTACCAACATGAATGATTAATTTAGCAAAATATTTCATGTTTCTCATAAATATTGTCTATGAAAATCTAATTTTCATTTCTCTAACTGGACTCATAGTAATACATACGACTATACCTACAAAATGCAGTGAACCACACATTACACAAATGCATTGGGACAGTAAATGCGAGGGGTAATAATAGGACAGCTTTATGTATAGATTTACCTCCAGTCCCTATGTTGTGATTCTATGTTACTAGTGGATGGTGTATCCACTGTTTCTGTCTGTACAAGTAATTCTTATATTAATGCACGCTGGTATTTACTGCCACTGACCGAGGTATACTTTTGGCTGTTCTCTTTAAACGATCAGGTTGACATTCAAATATAGAAAGTAAACAGGAGGGTTTCATTCGTATTGTCGAGACAGAACCCTTAATATTGTATTCCATGTAATATTCCATGTCCTTGGGAAGCTGTAATATAGACAAATCAGCGTTAAACAGGAAATGAGTGCGTTTAAACACAATGTTTTGCAAACAACTTTGCTTTAACTTAAAAATGTTACTAGAGTACGTACCTTTAAAGGAGCTACGGTTTTACTAAACGATCAAGATTTATAGATATTTTAAAGTAGTACTACTCACATCAAAATGATCCTCGCAAAAATAAATTGAAGATTTGGGTGATGCACTGGTCGGATCACATCGTGCTAACTGCACTGTACCCGCCACTTTACAGTTTACACGAAGATTTCGCGATTGTGGCACATGGATAAATCATTTATAAGGGCTTTTGATACTTGTATTTTGACACAAAGGAACGGCACATATTCTATAGCACTTTGAAGCCATTTTTTAAAGGATTTTTAATAAAAAAGGAATCTCCACGTATTGTTTACGTTAAGACTATTGCACTGTGACGTCACGCCTTTGATTAGTCACGTGATTAAGCGTTTTAGCGGGGAATACGAAACGCATTTATTAAAACTGTCTTTTGGTTATTAAAATGGCTCTAAATATAAGAAAAACAATTATCAAGCATATTTTTAGTGAGTTTAGAACATTTTGTAGTACTTTTCGAAAATTTGTCAAATACCCTAATATGATTTTGTACAGATATTGATGCTGCTGACCTTACAATCAATCAATCAATCAGCCTGTCGCCGTCCACTGCTGAACGTAGGCCTCCCCAAGTGAGCGCCAACCATCCCGGTCTTGGGCAGCCCCCATCCATCCGCTACCCGCCGCCTTTTTCAAGTCGTCGGTCCATCGTGCAGCAGGGCGTCCTACACTTCGTTTACCTAAACGCGGTCTCCACTCTAGCACTTCTCTGCTCCAGCGACCGTCTGTCCGTCTGCAGACATGTCCGGCCCACTTCCACTTCAGCGTGCTGATTTTGCGGGCGACGTCGGTTACTCTGGTTCTCTGGCGGATAACTTCATTTCTGATTTTATCTACCAAAGAGACCCCGAGCATCGCTCGTACCATAGCACGCTGAGTGACTTTAAGCTTGCGGATCAGGCCACTGGTCAGTGTCCACGTTTCGGCTGCGTAGGTCATTACAGGTAGGACGCACTGGTTAAAAACCTTAGTTTTTAAGCATTGAGGGATCGACGACTTGAAAATATTACGTAGCTTCCCGAATGCCGCCCAACCTAGCCGTATTCTCCTATCTGCCTCCTTCTCGAAGTTGTGCCGGCCCAGTTGAATTATTTGACCAAGGTAGACATATTCCTGCACAACCTCGAGAGTGGCATCGCCTACGACTACAGGTCTCGGGAGAACGTGGCCATTGTACATAACTTTCGTTTTGTCAAAGTTCATCCCGAGTCCTATTTGTCTAGAAGAACGGTCTAGGCTGTTTAGCATATCCTCCAAATCCTGCAGAGACTCCGCCATGAGAACGATGTCATCGGCAAATCGCAGATGCGAGATGTATCGGCCGTTGATGTTGATGCCCCGTCCTTTCCAATCGAGCGTCTTGAAAGCGTCCTCCAACGCGTTGGTAAACAGTTTCGGAGAGATTACGTCTCCCTGTCTTACCCCTCGACGCAGTTGGATTGGCCTTGTGCTCTGTTCTTGTACTTGGACGGTCATCGTTGCGGCTTCGTACAGACATCTAATAATCTGGACGTACCGATAGTCGATATGACATCTCTGCATGGATTCCAAAACAGCCCAGGTCTCTACCGAATCGAATGCTTTTTCGTAGTCCACATACGCTAGGCATAGAGGCTGATTGTATTCCTCGGTCTTTTGTATTATCTGCCTTAGTGTATGTATATGGTCTACGGTACTATAGCCTTTCCGAAACCCGGCCTGCTCCGGTGGTTGGAAGTCATCGAATTTTTGGGCGAGACGATTCGTAATAACCCTCGAAAACAGCTTATAAACATGACTTAAGAGTGATATGGGGCGGTAGTTCTTCAATAAGGTTTTATCTCCCTTCTTGAAGAATAATACCACCACACTCCGGCTCCATGTCTCCGGTGTTGTGCCAGTACGGATGACGGAGTTGAAGAGCTTAACCAGCTCTGTCAGGACGGTACATATGTAACTAAGTTCGGATGGAATCTTGTAAGTCAATTTCGAAGTAATTACCCTCAACCGATTTTGTTGAAATTTTGCAAACACATTCAGTTTGCATTGGTGACAATGCATTGTTAGTTAAGTGACTTCATTTTGAATCCAATATGGCGGATGGACAAAGATTATGGACTAGTTATATTTTGTACATACATATATATATATATATATATATATATATATATATATATATATATATATATATATATATATATATATAATGACGGATTTACGGTAAATGTTGCTCCAGTGTGAAGTTAGAACAAATGTTGATCCACCTATTTCACGTGTTTGCTCAGCTCCGAGTGTCGCAAACTGATATACTTTGATCCGTGTTTGATGCGCCTGTGACGTCGGTGGATCTGCACTTACAGTTTTTCAACATACTCCTCGACGTTTTGAACAACATTTGTGGATCCATTAACGGTAAAAAAAATGATACTGAATGTGATTACTTTGATCCAGAATATATTTAACTTATATGCGACATTTACTTTGACTAAGTTGATCCGGAGCCAAAATTGACGAATAGGTACTGAAACACAAAACGGCAACATCCCTGATTCTACTGTTTTTGAAGTTATACTTCTTTAGGCGTGTTATGAAAACTTGATGGGAGTGAAGTTTTACGATGTGCGCGCATGTGTGACAAGATTTTCTCACGGGAGAATTATCATAAAGAGCAGATTAAATGTTAGATTTCAAACAAGTGACCACCATTGTGAATTTCTTTGTTTTAATGCCAACCGACCTCAAAATCGATATCTGGGCATGGCTTTAAATACAAAGGGCAGATCCAATTTTAGAAATGAACAAAGTGGCTGCCATTTTGAATTTCTTATTTTTAAGGCCCACCGACCTCAAAATCGATATCTCGGCATGGCTTTAAATACAAAGGGCAGATCCAATGTTATAATTGAAAAAAATGGCCGCCATTTTGAATTTCTTTGTTTTAAGGACAATTGACGTCAAAATCGATACTTGGGCATGCCATTGATAGTAAAAGACAAATCTAATATTAGACTTAAGAAAAGAGGTCGCTATTTTGAACTTCTTAACATTGAGATTTCAGTCTCTTACAAGGTAAAGTTTAGTATAATACTAGCTCTCAGAGCAGTCGTCGTAGGAGACCTCACGCTGCCGGTCGTGGTCGCTTCCATGGTCGATAGCCGGAGGTCTTGGCGTGCGGTGGCTCACTTCTGTGAGATGATCCTCTTGCAGCAGGAGAGTGCCGAGAGGGATCGGAGGCGCGGTGATCCGTCCCGCCGCCAAACGAGACGTAGGAGGCGCCGGGTGGACGACTGACCGGCGTCTTCCGCCCTGTGGATTGGGGGCGTTTGGAAAATTCCACCACGGTATCCCCTGCCTCTCGTAAAAGGCGACTAATAGGGGCCACCGGGGGTCGCGGGCGGGCGGCAGGGGGCTGTCCGTCTTTAGTTTTGTGCGTGTTTTTAGCACATTGCTGCGACCCCCGTGATGGACGGCAGTGTGGCAGGTAGGCCTCATGCTGCCATTGACGCCGAGGGCGTCCTTCGGTGCGCGGGGGCTTCTGAGCCCCCCCCCCAAGCAGGAGACGGGCTGTATTAGACGGCACCGCGCAGGGGCGGCTGCGGACGACAACTTAGACACTTAGTCTGGGGAAACCCGCAGCCATCCCTAATGCGCCGAAGAAGGCAACCGCGGAGCTTTAGTCGGTATGCCGTGCGGTGTACATAGATTAGGGACTCGGCCCGGCGGCTCAACGCTGGGTCGTAAGGCACGGTGAACCCAACATAACCGCTCAGTCGCCCCCCTTAACGGCTGGGCGGTAGTAAAAAGTCACTTTCTCCGCGAAAACAAAGAAAAAAAAGGTAACACATTTATAATTGAGCGTTTTCTCTTTTGCAAAAATTTTTTATGAGCATTTAACACATTTTCAAGTCTAAAGCGTATGGTAACTAAAACAACTTAGTGTGTTAGAAAGGGGCGACTTTTCGTGGGAGACAAAAATGAAACGTACATTCTCATGCAGCAAATTTGTGAATCTATTTCCACAGAATAATCATCGAGGTCTATCATCCGGTATTATCATCTTCATCATCATCAGCCGTATGACGTCCACTGCTGAACATAGGCCTCCCGCAAAAATTTCCAGATGGACCTGTCAAAAGCGGCCTGCATCCAGCGCGTTCCTGCAGCCTTTACCAAGTCATCGGTCCACCTTGCAGATGGACGGCTGACGCTACGCTTGCCAGTACGTGGTCTCCAGTCGAGAATTTTTTTGTCCCATCTGCCGTCAGTTCTTCGAACTATGTGCCCTGCCCATTGCTACTTCAGCTTGCTTATCCGTTGGGCTATGTCAGTGACTTTCGTTCTTTTATGGATTTCCTTATTTCTGATTCGATCGCGTAGAGAAACACCTAGCAAAACCCTTTCCATAGCTCGCTGAGTGACCGTGAGCCGTCTTAGGCGGCCCATAGTCAGAGGCCACGTCTCAGTGCCGTATGTCACCACTGGTAACACACATTGATTGAAGACTTTTGTCTTCAGGCACTGAGGTATTTTGGACTAGAAGACCTCGCTTAGTTTCCCGAACGCTGCCCATCCGAGCTGGATTCGCCGATTGATCTCTTTCTCAAAGTTGGACTACTTGACCGAAATAGACGTACTCGTCTACAACTTCGAGAATTGAGCTCCCAACGATAAGCGGTGTTGGCACAACATGAACATTTGACATGATCTTGTCTTGTCCATGTTCATCCTGAGACCCACCCGTGGAGAAACTCGGTTGAGGTCACTGAGCATTGTGCTCAGACCCTCCAGCGATTCTGCCAATACACCGATGTAATCGGCAAAACGAAGGTGAGTGATGTATTCGCCATTGATGTTGATGCCGAGTCCTTTCCAGTCCAAGAGCTTGTAAGCATCTTCCAACGCGGCAGTGAACAGTTTCGGAGAGATAACATCTCCCTGTCTCACGCCTCTGTGTAGTGGAATACTCTTCGAACTCTGTTCTTGTACTCGGACCTACATGGTGGCGTTGTTATACAAGCACCTCAACACTTCGATGTACCGATGATCAATGTGGCACCGCTGTAGAGACTGCAGGACAGCCCAGGTCTCGATCTAATCGAAGGCTTTCTCATAGTCCATGAACGCTAAGAAAAGTAGCAAGTTATACTCCCCAGTTTTTTGTATAACTTGCCGCAGATTATGGATGTGGTCTATGGTACTTATAACCTTTCCGAATCCAGCTTGTTCGAGAGGCTGGAACTCATCTAGCCTGCGCTCGAGACGATTCGTGATGACTCTTGAGAACAGCTTGTAAACATGGCTCAAGAAGATGGGCCTGTAATTCTTCAAAAAGGCGTTATCACCTTTTTTTTAAGAACAATACCACCACACTCCTGATCCATGCCTCGGGCGTAATACCCTGGAGCAGAACGAAGTTGAATAGCTTTTGAAGGAATGTAAGAGTCCGGTATCACAGAGTAAAAAATACAGTAAAAAAATATAGATAAATTATCACTTTCACATGGAGTATAAAACAATCTACGACACTTTAGATAGCATCACTTTTTTTATACTTTGACTAGTTGCGCTCCGCGGTATTAGTCGTGGACTAAATTACCGCAGGAATACTATTCGGAACAAAAGATAGTCTAGGTTCTAATTCAAGGTGTCAACTACCGCTATATAAAATTTCATCAAAATTGGTCCAGCCGTTTGACGTGAAGACGTAACAAACATGCACACACACTTTCTCACAAACTTTCGCCATTATAATATTAATGTGATTACCAATTGGGCTCAGTGACACCGTATTAGTAACATGTTGATACTGTGAATAAAATATCATTAATTGGATGTGTATAAAACGTCACGGATGCTCTCAGCCAATCTGATCTGAATCTGACTGTTTGCTGTGCTCTGATTGGCTCATTTAAATCGGATCTACATTTTCCGTAACTATCGCAAGGTGGATTTGTATATCGGATCAACTTCGGCAAACGCTAGCAAGCAGTCGTGTGAGTGTAGATGTTGATCCGGTTGGAGCCACATTAGTTACCAGAAATGCATATTGGATCAACAAAAGGCGCCGGATCAACATAGATTTTTGGATCAACAAAGTGCTCGCGTGAAGTCGCGTCTGATCAACATTTACCGTCAAGAGATCTCTATATATATATATATATATATATATATATATATATATATATATATATATATATATATATATATATATATATATATATATATATATATATATATATATATATATATATATATATATATATATATATACACTCACGCCTGTTATCCCCGAAGGGGTAGGCAGAGGCGCAACTAGTGCACCCACTTTTCGCCGACATTCCGTCCCATCATGTGATAAGGGGCGAGTCTATCGCCATATCGGGCACAAATTCCAGACTCCGGACTGATACTGAATAGAAAAACTCAATATCACTTTGCCCGACCCGGGGATCGAACCCGAGACCTCAGCTTTGCAGTCGTACTGTAATACAACTACGCTACCGAGGCAGTTATTTTTTGTGCACGTCCATAATATGGGTATCAAATGAAAGGGTTTGCTGGGAATACAAAAAATAAAATGACTTCTCTCTAATCATATGGGTATCAAATGAAAGGGCTTGCTGACAATTACTCGAAAAATAAATAAATACTAAAAAATATATTAAGAGTAAAAATATTTTTTAAAAAACAAGCTATACAGCCAAAGTATATCTTAAAAAAACTGTTCAACCTTTTGAATGAAAGAAAAGAAAGAAAGAAAGAAATGCGTTTATTGCGATGACTCACACTAAAGATAGCTTACAAGTAGGAACTATACCTAATGATAGTATTTTAAAATTTGTACATAAAATAAAACAAAATAAAACATTAAAATTTAAATAACCCCCGACACAAAAAATCTCCAAAAAGTAAAATAATAATAGTGTCTTTGTCGTTTAAGTACCTAGTAATATTTTCACCCAACCGTCGTCGCGTCGGGGGACCGCTAAAGAAGTATTTTCATCTCCCTGGTCCGGAGTTCGGTCCCCCGACGTGAGGACGCTTGTGTCAAAATATTAGTAGGTACTTAAACGACAAAGACACTATTATTATTTTACTTTTTGGAGATTTTTTGTGTCGGGGGTTATTTAAATTTTAATTTAATTTTTATTTCAAACTTTTTAAATTACTTTATTCTCCATCATGGGGCCTTGATAATTAACTATCTATCACCTACTCGTTGAGCCCATCCTTATGAGCCCAAACACACTATATCTGCTATAAGTTGCTAAGGAGTTGGGTATCCCGCAGACTACTTGATGCCGCAGCATCAGCTCATGTTTACAAATATATTGAATGTCACAGTACACCAAATTTAAAGTCAATCGGATTTTTTGAGTTGGAAATGAGCTGATAATCCTCAAACGGCTGAACAGATCTTCATAAATTATAGCTAAGAACCATCGCAGTTACATCAGCTTTCATATAAAAAAAACCGCGTCCAAATCGGTCCATTCGTTTGAGAGCTACGATGCCACAGACAGACATACAGATACACAGATACACAGATACACAGATACACAGATACACAGATACACAGATACACACCCTAAACTTATAACACCCCTCTTTTTTGTCGGGGGTTAAAAAGGACATTGAATGTAAATTTATGATTTATAACAACGCATTGCATCAAAATGCACAGAGATCAAGTGTTTCGTTTGTAACCAAACATTTGTATTTTTGAATAATGTTTCATGAGTTTTTATTCAATCCATATTTTAGTATTCAATGCCGCACAAACCCAATATGGCATGTATTGTCTGGAATTTTACAATACCGTGGAGACAAAAATTAAATTGCAATGTTTAACAATCGTGCAAGTATACTAACAGTTTAACAATCGTGCAAGCATACTAACAAACCGGCATCTGTAGTGTCGCAAAATATTTTCATTTTAGCATTTTATTGTGCTTCTTGTTACCGATTTCTGTCCGTTCCGGCCGTTTTTAACCTTTCCGAAAACCGCATCATAAACGGTTTAGTGTCGGTTATGAAGCTCAAATTACGAAAAATGGAAGTGCGGCCCTCCCCCATTGTCTGCCCTTTATGACGGGTTCGGCTGTATAAAGAAATACAGCGAAATGGCCCGTAATTCGAATAACATTTCTGTGACCTATAAAAAGTTGTTGAGTAGCAAAATTGTTTTTGCACTACATATATAAGTATAATGGTTAACAGAAAATGTATTTTGTGATGTGAGTAACTTTGCTATCTTTTGTTAGGCGTCGGGTAAAGGCCTTTCGTTCTGCCTTTCTGGAAGTTTCGTGAAGCTTAAAAGAGGAAGGTCACAATAGATCTGTTTATGACAGACACGGTCTATAACACTTTATACATACTTAAAGTACAAAATATCGGATTTTTGGTAAAGATTTTTTTCCAAAAAAGGTATTGTTTGCAAGAATACAGCGCACTGAACACCGTTAGCGCCTTCATTAGTATCAGTGGTACCCAAGTAGCAGGCAAACGCATTAATCACGGCACTTAGCAGATCCAACAAAAGAGACATCCCAAATTGCTCGCTACTTGAATGCGTTAATAAAAATCGCGGGGCGTCGAAATTAAGGCTCTCGCACGGAGCGTCGTCATTAGGGTCGCAATAGGGTTGTATCCTGGTTGTTGTAATAAGTCATGTCTCCCACAGTCGCCCTGTGCCCTGTCCGCCCCGGACGTTCGCGCGCCATTTCTCGCCCGGCCCTGAAGATTATCGCGCACTAAGTATGATCAATAGTCAATTAAACGGGCAAGTGGCTAAAACTGATCAAATTAATCAGTGACGAGACGAGAGTTTTTGCCAATTGTCATTAATTAGTAGTTACGAGTTAATCTTGTTTGTCGGAATGTTGCTTCCTTTTTGTGTTGTATTTTTTGTTGCTAGTGGGTTTCCTTGTGAGCGACATTGTAAGTTAAACTTGCATCAAGGGAATACCAGTGTCCGATTTAGTGTTACTTGGTTTTATTAGGATGTTCATTTATTATGGATTTAGTTATTCGTGGAATCGAATAACGCAGATTGGATTAGGGGCTTAATGTAATTACATAATCAGGCGATCCTTTATTGCTTATATCAAGGCTAATAAATGATATGATATTCGTCTATTATAATTATATGTCGATAAGTAAAAGGAACATAAATTCTAAGCTAGGTACGCTATTCTGTGCATAAACTAGGATCGCGCCTGCCCCTCTTCGATGCGCCGTCCCTACCCGATTCCGTTTTCTCGCTTCGGAACATAAGCTGTGCCATTTTTTAAAATGCGTATCGCGGTAGTTCCATGTTATATCGGGGCTAGCACGTTACTTTTATTTTCTTCGGTGCAGTTTATTTAGTTCTTAGGTACTGGTGTGATGGCGAATGTGGCTCTCACTCAGTGTCTCCTCAGACGGAATTCAGTTTGCTTTTATTTAAACCGTTAACCGCATATTTGTCCAGAAATATTTCTGATGCACGAATTGAGTGTACACAATGGTAATGATTGTGAATGTAATTTATTGTTGTTGTGATTTTTAAGTTATAAATTGAGATGGTATACGTTTGATTTCATATAATGTACTTGAACCAGTAAATGAGTCCAAAAATACTTTGCTATCGTCAAATAGCCGAAAGACTATTTAGCACACAACAACTAAACACAAATGCACATCTGTAACGAACGTATTAAATCTCATCTAAAATATGCAAGGGAAAACAGCCGAGCGCCCGCATTCATCAGCGAATCCGAGAACTTGTATCAAGTTGGTAGATGCAAACAACAATTGCGTACAATATAACATATTTGCGGCGATGTAGCAACGTGTTTAATGGTGGTTAATGTGTGCAGTAGTTTTTGTGAGAGGGATAGTTGCCGTCGCCATGACGGGCTTGCCCACTCCGACCGCACAAGTGGCGCGGAGTGTGGCAATTAAAACTTGCAAATGTCAAGAGGCGGTGTCGAGACCCGGTCTTTATTATTATTTTTTATTTTTATACAAATAAACTTGTATACGGTTGGGTCTTGAGACTTGCGAGTATTCTTTGTGTTTTATTTGTGTGAATTTTGATATTTTTATTTGTTGAGTTGTTGAAGGTTGGAGTGTAAGGTTTTCGCGACTATTGTATTGCTGTGGTTCCCAAAGTTAACTGGACCACGACCCACCTAACAAAAACGTATTAATTCTGGACTCTCTCGGCTGTCATGAAATCGTTTTTAATAATAAATTGTACATAATAAGTGCAGTTTCAATAAGAATTTCAATTACTTTTCTCTTCATCATTGGCCGTCTTGCTGTTGGCCCTAGCGGTCGATGTATTGTTCTATTTTTCAGGGTCCAGCCAATCTCCTCTCGCGACCAAACTATTTCCTAGCCTTTCAACACAGTTAATCGATGAATTGATTTAATACTCTTTTTTATATTAGGATGCGAGTAAACGAGAATCGATGTTCCGCAAGTTACATTGGGGATTAGGTTATTTCGCTGAGTGCCTTTGTGGGATTTGTTCAAAATAATAATAATAATAATAAGCCCGCAGGGGCGGCTTTGTGGCGAGCCGTCGGTGAGTGGCGACACCGCGTACCCTGATTCCGTGGGGGCTAAATGAGACCCCTGACCCTTGGCTTGCCTTAACTGGCCGGCTAGAGGTGGAAATCGCAAGAGCTAAGAACCTGAGCTCCAGGGTGGAAGTGCTCAATCTGCATAATAGCGAGGAAACCAACTCCGGGACGCGTTAGCGACCCGCGATGGTGAAATCGGTGGACACCTCTCGACACCCTTTAGCCACCCACATCAATGTTGCGTCCTTGGCATACGCCACTTTTTGGGATGCCCATCTAGTGCGGGGCAAGTCACCGTGTGCCTTGAATACAAATGATTGAGACATTTTACTTGGCAGGCGTCCCGTTGTCTCAATCAATAGCCCAGCAACCAGTCCATCTAGATCCCATCCATAGACCCAGTATAATTCCCATCTTCTTTGCAATAGTCCTTACGCCTTACGGGCGCTGTCTTTGGCTGTATTTCCTCCTTAAGTACAAACAGAGAGAGTACCCGTAAGGCGTACACATCCCAATTAGAGTAATGTATCTTACCCCTTTAAGATACGTGTTGGATCCATATCCCCACGCAAGCCTTCCAAAAGGACCGGTCTTCGTGCCGTGGTTTCCCGCAGGAAAGATACAACATAATAATAATAATAATAAGTTTATTGGCCAAAAAAATTACAGTAAATTTACACTAAACACAGGCTGTAAAGAATTGCGACAGTAAGAAAAGTTAAGCCTCCATGTGCCGAACTAGGTTAAAACCTGTATCTCAGCACACAGCGCCGTTCCCCACAGTTTTATAAAAGCCTCAAGAATTCATGTAAAAACTATTTTTATAAGCATACAGCTACATGTAGAAGTATAATGAACCTCTCTGAATGTGTATATGTTGCGTGTGTGAGTGTGAGTGAGTGTATGTGTGAGACAGAGAGGGTGTGTGCATGGTTTAAAACCAAATCGGCATGTAAATATATAAAAATGAAATATAGTTTCCAAGTACATTCTTTCTCTTATTATTTTTACTATGTTAGGTCAACTGCTTTGCTTACCATCTACTTTTCTCTCTTTCATCTCAGTCACGCACAGCATCCATACCATGCATCATGACAATTGTACAAGTTGCTACATCTATACCAATATTATAAAGCTGAAGACTTTGTTTGAACGCGCTAATCTCAGGAACTACTGAACTGATTTTGAAAATTCTTTCACTAATAGGAAGCTACACAACTCCTGAGTGCTATAGGCTACTTTTTATCCCGGGAAAATATTTTTGTCCCGGAAAAACTTTTCACGCGGGCGGAGCCGCGAGCACTACTAGTTATACTATATTGTGAAGCTACCACTCTATTACGTTAAACTTACACACCAATCCTGTGTACGACACTACTCTTTAAACATATATACATGCATATACACTCACGCCTTTTACTCCGTGCACACACTCTTCGCCGGGTATATTTCGTCCTATGATGTGATAGGGGGCGAGCCTATCTTCATATCGGGCACAAATTACAGACTCCGGGTTGATACTGAATAGAAAAACCCAATATCACTTTGCCCGAGCCGGGGATCGAACCTGAGACCGCAGCATTGTAGTCTTACCGTAATACAACTACGCCACCGAGGTAGTCTTTAAAACATCTTTACCCACGTTAATACGCAAAGAAAAACCTTTTTACTTACCGAGATTTGACATAATTAAAGTTTAATGGAGGAGTGCAGAACAATAAAATGTACGTAAAGTGTGTTACACATTTCTACCAATGGACCGCTAGTAAAATTAAAACAATCATACAAAAAATAAAAACAACGACAACCATTAAAGTTAATGTGTAAACACAATGACAAAAATACATACAGAATTGTTATATTATGTTCACGTTTTCGCGAAACTCCCAAATACTCGTTTTGGCCCATCAACGGGGTCATTAACGATTTCATAAAAGGCTTACAAGCTTCGTTTCCTTTTCCTCGTATCATATTTTTCGTGGGCTCGACCATTTCCGAAGCACTTATAGGGTACATAATATGCCAGATAAGAAGGCCTGCAGTTAGACCTGGTGTAGGATGGTTCGCGGTTCAAGTTACACTGGCCGTTCTAAGGTAAATGTCGAGTACTTGCTAAAATCGATCCATACAGGTTTTAACGAATCAGCCCATCGTCTTCAGCGAATTTTATGAACAGTTATAAATTTATTTCGATGTTTAGCTTGTTAAATTATAAATGCGATGGCGGATAGAACAGTAATTATGGTTTGTTTTAATTTGATGCCAGATTGACTCACTACAAAATGAACAAAACGGACGACACTGAATTTTTAATACTTATGTCCGTTGGTCTCAAAAATGAGACTATCAGGAATGGACCACTATGAAACATTAAAAAGCTAATGAAAATTTAACGTTTTATTTATTTCAATAAAAAACATTCACAATTAACTACTTAAATAGTTTTAGGGTTATAGTTATATGCTAACTATATCTCAAGGGATTTTGGAAAGTTTCTTTATTATAAACTAACTTTTGCCAGCGGATCCGCCCGCGTTAAAAAGTTTTTCCGGGATAAAAGTGCCGCTTTATATTTTCCCGGGATAAATAGTAGCCTATGTGTTAATCCAGGACATGATCTACCCTTGTGCCGAATTTCATCGAAATCCGTTCAGCAGTTTTTGCGTGAAAGAGTAACAAACATCCACGTATTCATACATCCACACTTAAAAACTTTCGCATTTATAATATTTATTTAGTAGGATGAGATTTTCGAAGTTAAATGGACCACATGCAAAATCTCGACAAGCCGCACGCTTAGTAGGTATAGTTCGTTTATACTAATATAATATAGTTGCAAATCTTCTAAAGATTCCGATCGATTCCGCACACGACGGCAAATGACGCCCGGCAGGACGTCACTTGCCGCCCGTGGTGTGCGGAATCGGTCTTATACTATTTAATACTGCATAGTAGTGCCATCTGCCGCGTCCTGCGGAATCACAGCTTAACTTGGATGTAGGGACCAAGGGGCAATCATTAAAACTACCGATCGGATTTAAAAACTAACAAAAATAAAGTTATAAATAAAACCCACGAAGTACAAATTGAATAATATTAAGTTATTAAAACATGATGTTGCTTACTTCATCAGCAAGCACTAGTCTCGTAATTAGCATTTCTCTACCAAGGTTTGTGTGTATAAAAAATTGCTCTAACAGCTAATATTAAGTGAGCAGAGACATGAAAATGTATTTAGGTATTAGTGAACTAAACTTTTATAATGAGTCAGTTATATCTTCAGTAAGTACTTACGAAGGAACCACATCATTGGTGGTTTAAGCTGTTGCATTTCATGGGGTCGTTAAGACTGTTAAAAGCCCTAAAACTCATATTGTTGTAGAGCGTATACATTACACACATTCGCCAACATACATATATCCACAAATTACATATACCTACTGAAGTAACAGCTGAATTTGTACGAGGAATCACTTATGTTTCGTATTTAATCACTTTTGATGTTGCCTCTTCCATAGCACAGACTCAACTGTTCAATCCGCTCGAATAGCAAGAATTACATCAACTCTCAGTTCAGAATACCGACACTATCATTCGCAATATTATTATTGACCCAAGGGATACCTACAAACTAATATAATTTATAATAAACTACAAAATTTTTATAATGTATTTTTTGGAGTATTACGTATTCATTCAACTGAGAACGGGTTTTAACTGTAACATACACACTAAATGTACGGTATATAGTGTAGTAGTCTAAATCATGCATTAGAGTGAGCCATGGCGCATCGAGCTAGCGATCAAATAGTCTTGTTATTGTTCTACAAAACAAACTATTCACAAGGATAAAGGAACACACCGTTGGAGCCGGTGAACAGGTTAACAATGACTTGAACTTTTTATTAAAATGGTTAGAGTGTTTATAAAATTTGCTATCTCATATTCTTCTTTGATTTGTATTTAGGTATCAGAAAATAAGTTTAGTGCTATAATAATTAAAGGTGATAAAAGTATTTTAGTCCTATATTTAGCTCCGAGAATTCACTAGGTCTCCATTTGAATCTTCTTTCTGATTTGAAAGAAGAAACCTTCACCGTCTTGTGCCGCAAGTTTAAAACACCAGCGTTGAACAATCGAGCATTTATCGTAAATAAAGCCAACTGAAGCTGTAATTGACATGGTAAAATATGATAATACCTATGCAGAACGCGATATATCTACGTTGGAGAGGGTATGGTGGAATAGAATCAATTGCTAGCTTGTGGTTAACGGGCCACGAAAGGCGATAAGCTGAACTTACGGCGCCTTTTGTACTCACAATACTTTATTGTGATCTCTGAATATCCAACTACGTATATTTTGCACCGCAAATATATTCAGAGTGGTGATTTAAATTCATGAATGAGTAGACGTTTTTATTTCATTTCTTGTAGATAAAAATAAAATTGTAACATGTTTTACGTTCTTGTATGTTTTTATGATTTCTAAGAATGATAAAGTTAAATCTGTTATCGTTTAATATAAATCACATAGATTACTATGAATAATGTTTGTCTAGTGGGTAAGAGTCGAAAGATTAGATTGGCTGTAAGGGTTTTCAGCGGTTTGAACAGATTATTCAGGCTGAAAAAAGCTCGCGGCTAATTGCGTCTGTTAGTCGAGTTTTATGTTACTTTATTATCTATCGTATAATTTGTTTCACAAGTTTGAAGTATATTTTTGGCAGTTATCGTATTAAACAGCCGATGTAGATTGTACTCATTTTACATCAATTTATTTGGGAGCGTAGATTCGTGTGTGACTTATGTATTATACTCTCAGCACGCTATGATGACCGTTTTGACAAATTACAAAAGTGAGGTTAAATATTATTTTATAATTTCGAATTTCGAAAAACAAATGCTGAGTCATGACGTAAAATAACAATTCCATAAATTTGACTGCATGTTACTATTGACAATAATGTACAGCAATTAGCTTCTTCAACGTAGTTATGAATTAATACGAAACTTGATGCGCGGACAAACATCAAAATGGCCATCATAGCGTGCTTATACATTTATGTGACTAGTAGTAAATGTACTCAGAAGATTTGAAACAGGCCCTTAGTATTTATTGTTTTTTTAGAAAAGGCTTTATTTGTAACACATTTTCCAGCACGTCTGTGTCAAAGTGTCAAACTAAAGGGATTAATGTTTAAATAGGCCCAATTAGGCCACAGCAGTGAAGCAAACGGATTTTTTGTTGCCAAATAGTAAGAAACTGAAACTACCCTAGTCTTTGGGTCATTTAGTCGTAGCAAAGAATGCTCACCGAAGACGGAGAACGCTTATGCCGATGCCAAAGAACGCCGAACTTAGTAACATTTTGTGAATTAAAGAACTACTTTGTCTTAAATGTATTCATAATATAAGGATATTAATAAAAATATTTCAAATTAATTTTCTATCTCAGATTTCTTTTATTAAATCTGTACTAATATTACAAATGCGAAAGTAACTTTATTATAAATACGAAAGTAAAATTGTTATACTTTCTTCGATTTTGATGGAATTGGGTATAAAGTATGCTTTAAAAACAATGTCTGCTTTTAAAATATTTGTCAGAAACAATTCGACACAGGCGAATTCGCAAGTAAGAGCTTAGTAGTCCAACGCTCTACAACAAGAATCATCTTAATATATATTAACAATTAAGTGCAATATTCTAGAAAGAGACATTATTATAGCTCGATTAAGATCAATTACGTACATTCGTGATTTGAGAGCGTACACGGCAGGTGTCGGGTTTATAGCGAATTAGCAATGATTATTGCCATTACGAGATAATTATCCGGGTAGCTTTTATTGGCATGTGTTATGTAAGAATTATTGTTATCAGACTGGTATAAGGATAGCCTCAGATTTATAAATCTTTTCCAAAAAGTTTGGTTACTTTTCCGTACATGAAAAGTGTAATTGTCACTGGAGGTTTATTGAAGAATTTGGTCATTTTAAAATTATTCGAAATTTCTTTAATAGCACAGGTAGTAAAAGATATATTTAAAGATATATTTGAAGGTGCATTAAAAAAATAATAGACTTTTTTATTTATTTTCCTTGGGAAGTGAAAAAACTTACATCGATAGTACATCTTTAGAATAAAAATAATATTTTCAACGAATCAACGTAATATCTAGAAAGTGATTGACGTGGTTAGGTAAAAAAAATCCTAAATTATACGCGCATAATTTTGTTTATAGGTCGTACCTGTCCGGAAATGCTGCTGGTGGCAATTGGTTCCATAATATTGTAGTACGTGTTAAAAATGCTTAGATTTCAAACGGTCGCCTTAGAAAAATAGGTATATCTCGTCCAGTTGAAACCGCTGTGCCGAGATTCATTATGTAAACGTCAGTTCAGTGTTTAATTATAAGCGACATACATAACGCTATGCACGAATAGTTATCGCACATTACAATAGCGTATAATATTTCATTTTGCAGCTTTGTAACTATTCTCCCTAATGCGAGCTCCGAAAAAGCTAACCTTTCCGTGGGCGCCCGCGGGCTATCTCGCCGGAAGACCCTCCCCCCGTCGCCCCCCCCGCGCAGCCCGCACGCTCCCAGACGAGAGGGTCATTAGGCAAAAAATAAACGATTACACTTGAGAAATGGAAAAAAAAATTTGCTTATTTTATATACGTGTTCCGTTGCGCACCCAGATCCGCAAAGGTGGGTTGTGACGCTTGCTCAAATCACAAAAAGTTTAAATTGTTATTGCTTTAGTTTTTGGCATCGCATAAGGTTATTCATGATCGGATACGTTGCTTTTTGCCTTGCTTGCTTTGTTTAAGTTTACTGAATTACCGATGCCAAGTGTGTGTATAGCATACTTTATTATTAGTAGCACAGTTTTCTTTAAACTTTTGCAACAAATTCAATAGCTTCGGAACATGGACTTACTTTTTATTAAATTTTGATAGAAATGTAAATTATATTCATAAGAAATTAAAACTTAAAGTCTTAACTATCTTTGTTGAATTGTAAGATCGGATTTGAGATATGAAAACGACGAATATTTTTATATTTATATTTTTTTTATGAGAAATAAGATTTAGATTTTTTAATTTTGTGTTGTGTTGACTTTGCTAATCTAAACCCAGAGGTTGACGGTTTGAATCCACGGTTTCCTCCACCAAAAACACGAAAAGGCCAGATGAACATCGACCGAGACGTTTCGATATGAATAAAGCAGTACGTCAACATGATTTTTTTGTGTATGGGCCAAAACTAATAGAATTTCCTGAACGCAAGAAAACATTGAGTAGTTTCTTGTAAAACGAACACATTCCCAATAGGACATTATCGTTCACAACGAGCAAAGAACAGTGTAGACTATATTGACAATTATTGTTAGGTACAATTAAAATTCGCCACAGTAAGGGCCTATGCACACGACTTTTAGAAAACGAACTGAAGACGCGGGTTTTCGTACTCGCGCTCTCTGCGTATCCACAACGCGCACAAACGTATTTATTATGTAATAATAGATATTTCTAGACTGCATCGCCATTAATCCGCGATATTTATTATCAAAATCTCATATTTTGCTCCAGTTAATAGCAAACAATATACCGATTAACAGCTAATAAAGTCATTTGGAGTTAGAGCGCGGCCAGTTCTCTGCTAAATATTGTTTTAAAATCGTCCAACAATTGGTAGGTGGAGCTCAAGTAACAAATAAAGTAGTTGTACGGTGTCCACATCGGAGCACATATATCATTTTTATCGCTCGCACTCGGCCCGGTCGTTTATTCATTGCTTACTGCACACGCGGTTGTATGACGACTCGTGAGTTAACTTTTGTTCTCGAAACAGTAATTGTGAGTTTATTTTTAAGCTATTGCTTAGCTTCTATTGCGGGCCTTGAGCGTGGAGACCGAATCCAGAAATTCCGTAACGAAAAAATAACCTAACACCCCTCACTCCGACCGGCACAGGGGTGATATTTATTTTTCAACTCTATTACAACCATGTAGAGTGTAAAATTCCATAAGTAAATTTAATATCGCAGTCTTGTAATTTATTTTCAACTCTATCACAACCATGTAGAGTGTAAAATTCCATAAGTAAATTTAATATCGCAGTCTTGTAAGAATACAATATGTAAGAGGATATGAGCTGAATGTTAAACGATAAAAGGTCGAAGTTACCGTGTATTTAAAAATTGTTCTAGTCAGTGAAACGTATCGAAATGTCAAACGCGCGCAGTTGATGAATATGTCCCCGTGGCGGGATGACGTGATTCTAAGTTTGAATTTTTTAAAAGTTTTTATTTTATATCTG
Source organism: Lapara coniferarum (assembly GCA_949316025.1). Lineage (NCBI taxonomy): Eukaryota > Metazoa > Arthropoda > Insecta > Lepidoptera > Sphingidae > Lapara > Lapara coniferarum. The sequence continues at coordinate 37,655,781 of OX438919.1, read as the reverse complement.
TTCAAAGAGGTTATAAATATTAGAACTGCCTGCTTAGAGTTTCGGCGTTAGGGCACGAGTGAAATTTGGACAATAGAAAAAAAAAAGGAATAAATAATTATAATTACATAAACTGATAAAAAATGCTATGCATTAGCTTTACCGCGGCAGTCTCCGAGTGCCACACGTCTTTTTTTTTATAAAATCTATAAAGTAACTATCTATATGTAGGATAAGATACAAATGTATATTTATTAATAAACTAGCGGCCCCGACAGACGTTGTCCTGCCCTAAAAAGAAAATAAAATCCTAGAACCCGAGTACAGCGCTACATACCGGATAGAATTGTAATCTAAACCATTCTGGAATCCTCTTGGAGACACACAAAAAAATTTCATTAAAATCGGTTCAGCCCTTTTTCTGCGCAATTTTCTTAATTTTTTATTTCCTAAGAACCTTCTCCTGACAATAATAAACACATCAAAAAAAGAAATAACGAAATCAGTCCAGCCGTTCACGCGTGATGCCGTGACCAAGGAAAATAGGGATTCATTTTTATATAATAGAGATAGATTAGATACTCGTGGATTCTCTCACAGAAGAATGCATTTCACAGAAACTTGTTCATAAAATAAAGTAGTGTCATTGATTAATATTTTTTTAGAATCGAATAGTTCAACGTAGCTTTCTAAATAGAAATTTAAAACTACAACTCTACTTACATTATATTAGGAGAGAAATATCAATATGGTTCAATACGTATACCAATATTTTTAATAATATTCGTACTAGACTCGCTGATCAAGCTAGTAACAAAATACTCCAGATATGATTACGTAACTGTAATAGCATGTTAATAGTTTATTGAAAAAAAAAATGACGTACTAATCGCGAAATCGTATGTGGTTTAACAGAAAAAATTATCAAAACATGAACTGACAACATTTCAAAATCTAAACGTGCCTTAAACAAAAATAGCGTTTCTTAATTATTCAATTCTGAATATGATTACTTTAAAAAAAGTACGTAATTTTGGAGAAAAAAAAAATAAAAACCGAGAAATGATTGATGACGTCACACATACGGTCGAATGAAGTAATTGTGGATGAGCTATCACTGGTCAGCATTTTTGTATTGCAAAGCAAAAGCTATTACGTCTGGAGCCGTATATATGACGATATTTAGTGCTTACGACGTCTTAGAATAAAATTCAAAGTTAAAATTATGAATGAATATACCACCCAGACGGACTCTTACATATGAGAGACCTGCCACGAGTAAACCTATACAATTTGTTATATTAGAGTACTTGTTAGAATTCATTTCATTCTCGAACTCATTTATATCACTTTAAAAATATTAAAACATGGAACCATTGGTATCGGCTCGTGTTGGTATGTAGCAATCGCACGCTCAAGTGAGACCGTATTCCTTTTTTTAGAAACGCCGCCATTTAGTCAACTATGTATTGGAGATGAATGTTTATCGGTTTGCCATTTGTTGGGAAAAAGGTATTGCTGTGATTTATACATTAGCAGTACCTGAGCACTTAAGGAAGAAAAGTGAAGGGCGAAGCGTATGTATGTTTGCAAAATAGTTTTAATTAGAAACGTGGCGGGCCTCTTCAAATGGCCAAATCCATTCGACATTTTTCCGGATCAAATGATAGTTTTTTTATTGCATAGAATGACGAGACGAGCGTGCCGTTCGCCTGATGGTAAGCAATACGACCACCCATAAACAGTAGAAATACCATCCAGCACCTTGAGTTACAATGTATTGTATGGCATTCCACTGCGCTCTTCATTCTGAGGCATAAGATGTTAAGTCTCATTATGTCCAGTAGTTACACTGGTTACAAAGTCCTTCAAACCGAAACACAACAGCGCATATACACTGCTGCTTGGCGGTAGAAATATACATTGCAGTGGTACCTACCCAGACGAACTCTCACATATGAGAGACCTACTACCAGTAAAGTTGATTAATAAGTGATAGTGGAGAAATTATGCTGTTTAGTAAAAGCTATTAAAATTTATTGCAGAGGGTATCTTTTACAGAATTTAACAAAGACAACAGCATTCAAAGTGTCCCCCTAAAGTTCTTTTATGTCTACGTTTTAATGGCATAAGGCCAAAGTGTTCGTTTGGAACATAAAAAGTATACTCTTAATGAATGCCACTATAGAGTTACTTAGCAACATTTCTTTGTAAATGTACCTTAATTGTTTACACCTAACTTTTGTAGTTAAAGATTTGTAATTAATTGCTTCTTAGGCTCAGTTTTTTCAGTAGTAGGTATCTTTTTGTCAAGGCTTTATTAAACTGGACGCGTCCGTAGCACCTGGAATACTCGAACCTCTGCGAGCGCGTCCAAGTTAATAAAAAGAAGATAACTACAGTTGAAAAAACCCGGTCTTAGGGTTTTATTACGATGTTAATTACGAGTGTCGCAACTGGAATCAATTCTAGTTTATTATTGTTTTTTTTTATTGTTAATAAGATGTCAATGCCTTTTGACATTTAAAACTAAATTATAAATAAGAGTATACCAATTATAATATATCTCTTGATAATGTGGTTGTCATAAGAGACACAGTGTACATTTTACTAATAAAACATTTCAATGTATTTCGTATATTTTGCAGTATCTGTCGTAATTCCGTTGAGGTCGTTCTCTGTTTGTCCAAATCTCACTAAAACCATTTGCATCCAACCAAACATTACACAAGGATTTTGCTAACAACGAATGTTTTAAAAAGCCGGTCTATTTATTTTCCTCGCAAACACACAAGAAGTGTAGTGCAGGATAAGACGAAAACTAAATACCTCCAGTATCCGTCGTAATGCGGCATTCGCACCACCATGTACATATGTATCACCGCCTACATATGTATGTGCGGCCGAATTCAAAGCGTGAACTATTTAATCAACTCATGAAATATGCATTCGCCGAAATTCAGCCTCGGCCAGTCCATCAACGCGGTGCCTTATCGACGACGGCGCTTATCATCAACAGGTCCTACTACCGGCTCGTGTGCTGTTATCTCTTGCTACAAATAGTCACCACTTTTCCACATCCAAAATATCTTAAGTGCCGTGCAATTTTCGATGTGAAAGACCCTTGTATCTTTAATGTAAGGTTGAAATTTGAAGGGCGGTAAGTGTTTGTGTGTGGCGTAATCACGGATAAACGCATTGTCACAGTGTATTACGGGACCGGTCGCCTAATGCGCCTAATTCACGACAATGTAGACAACTCGTCTGCAACAGTAACTATGCTTGCTATCATTTCAATTTGGAAAGTTTTTGTGTGGAGCATACAATGCGCTGTAGCTTCTCGGACTGGTCTCTTAATGTTATAAATTTAGAAATCTTTACACATAATTTTAGTTTCGGACGCTTCATAATCATCATCATCAGCCCGTCCACTGCTGAACATAGGCCTCCCCCAAAGGTTTCCAGACAGACCTGTTAAAATAGGCCTGCGTCCAGCGGGTTCCTGCGACCACCTTGCAGGTGGACGGCCGACGCTGCGCTTGCCAGTGCGTGGTCTCCACTCGAGAACTTTTTTCCCATCTGCTGTCTGTTCAGTTCTGTCCCATCTGTTCTTCTATGTGCTCTGCCTATTGCCACTTCAACTTGCTAATCTGCTGGGATATGTCAGCGTTTGTCAGTTTCGTAAGCTTATTATGATGAAATTGGGTGTTATTTTTGCTTGTTTCTATTAGAACTTGAATATAGTCCACACATTACATTATAGCAGTAGTAAAAATTACTGACTCATTGTGTTCTTATACCAACGCGATGGTAAAGTCGACTATGGTCTGATGAAATAATTACCAATCAAGGCTCATTTCAGAATTTAATTTCTGGGTTGGTGTTGCTTTTAGACTGCTGGGCAACGCATTTTCTCGCCTTCGGCTTGTGATCATGCCAATCATTGTGTTCCTATGCAAGTCACCAGGAGCTCGTTAGTTAGACTATATGTAACTCGCGTAGATCAAGTAGTTAGGACCTTATCTATACGAATGAAGATGGCACTGAATTTATTAGAAACTACTGAAACAGTGAAATTAAAAACATTTATTCGTTGATCGAGAAGAGCCATGACAGGCAATAAAAGGTATCATCAAAACCATATTGTATGACACGACTCCGTTTCATTATATTGGGATTGGTTGAGAGACTAACAGCAGACTGACGTATTGGGCTCTCAATCAACCACAAACATCAAAATTAAACGACCTTGTCTTATAAGTTGCGTTTTTATGCCACATTCTGAGCCTATAGAACTCTAAATTATATAACTCTATACTGCACTATACTCGTAATGACATTAAATGTTAAGTCATCTCCAGTAATTACACTGTCTACAATGCGCTTCAAAGTGAAACATGTATAGAAATACATAAAGCTTGATCATTTTGCAGAGTAAAATAAAATTACAAGTACACTAATAATGGCACATCTTTGTGGACTGTTCCCGCAGTTTCAGGTTTAAGAATATGACCGCACCTAATCCTCACTGGATATCGTAAAACTTGACTTAGGAAAAACGTCGTAAGGTGGTCGTTGCAGTGATACGGACCGGCATAACATCTTATAGCCTCGCTTAGTAGCGTGTATACAGGTATAAAATAAAGTTATTAAGAATAGCAGAGTGTTTACAATGGCCATGCAAATATTCAATTTAATTATAGAAAATATGATTTAACTTCTGCTCTAGCAAAGTTATGTTTTGTGTTTTACAGAAAATCACTATTTAGAAAATGTCAACTTAATCATAATCCAAAATCTTCAAGATTTTTATGATTACTATAATATATACTTCCTTTTCAAAAGTAATATTCATGAAAGTATTTTTAGAACTGTTAAATTATTATGTGGTCAAAATAATTTTTACTGCATTGAATGACGAGACGAGCATGCTATTCGCCTAATGGTAAGCAACACGACAACCCATAAACAGTAGCAACACCATCCAGCACCTTGACTTATAAAGTACCTACTGTGTGGCATTCCACTACGCTCGTCATCCTGACACATAAGATGTTAAGTCTCATCATATACAGTAGTTACACTGGCTACAATGTCCTTCAAACCGAAACACAACAGTGCATGCACACTGCTGTTTTGTGGTATTTTACTATAAACCAGTCCCCTGCCTGTAGATTGTATTAAAAACTAAGCAAATTCCATTTTAGTCACAAATTATATGTTCGTAGCAACAACATCTTTGTGCTACGATTCGTAGAAGTCGCTACATTGCGTAGAGGCTGCTACGTTCCGTAGTCTGCATTCTGCTACAATGGTTTTAGTAAATACGCGCTACAATCGAATATAATTTCAAACGGATGCTACTAACTTTTATCAATTTATCTAATTTTATTAATGTGCGCATTCACACATTCAAATCCATGTATCCCATTACAGTTATGCGATTCACGACTTCGAATATCAAATAACATCGGCTGCCGTCACATTAATTTAATAACTCTGCGGTGTACCCGATATTAATGCATACGCGAACTGAACTTGACAAACGGCAAACATACAGTTATGTCTTGGAGGGCTAATAAATTTCACCGTAGTAATTGTGTTTGGTAATGTACGGCGAACAATAAATTACGATTGGCAAGAAAGCTTAATTAAATGTGTAATTATTTTTGTGATAAATTGAGGGCTGTTATTGATTTTTCTCGAGTCTAGAGGTTTCGGTAGGCTGTAATGTTCTGTAGCCATTACGAAATAATGAAAACAGGCATTATATTGCGTATAACATCTATGCCATTTATAATTAGTTATAACATATTTTAAATTTTATTTACAAATCATATTGTGTGTTGTCATCATTTCTATATCATGTTTATTATATTTTAAAGTAAATTTTATTTGACAGCTGTATTAAACAGCTAAGTAGTTAGTACTTGTTTTATTTGGGAGCATATATTAGAGTGACTTTTGTATTTAGTCGGTTTATATAATTATTTATATGACAGGTAGCATTTATCAGCAAGCTATGAAATCGGCCCTTAACAAAGCAACTTCTCTGTCCACGAATTATTCTTGACATACTGGTGGTATATCTCGCATATGTAAGAGTCCGTCTGGGTGGGTACCACCACAATGTCTATTTCTACCACCAAGCAGTAATGCCCATGCACTGTTGTGTTTCGGTTTGAAGGACATTGTAGCCAGTGTAACTACTGGACATAATGAGACTTAACATCTTATGTTTCGGATGACGAGCGCAGTGGAATTCCACACAGTACTTTGTAACTCAAAGTGCTGGATGGTGTCGCTACTGTTTATGGACTGACGTATCGCTTACCATCAGGCGAACGGCATGTTCGTCTCGTCATACTGTGCAATAAAAAAAACATAGAATATAAATGCGAAAAACTTAGGCGCTTGTTACAACCCATTTACAACAATGTATTTAAGGCGTGTAAGTCAATATTTGTCGCCTTTTGTTCAGTGGAAGGCGTAAAAAAATTACGTTTACCGTAAAATGTATTGTCTTGCTAGCTTAGTTGCAAGTTGCAACAGTTTATCGTTTAATTACAGCTCGATGTCACGCAGTTAAAGTTGACGTAAAACTGCAACGCGTAATGTTCACTTTATGATTATTTGCTCAACAGGTAGCGATAGACAATTTCTGAACGCCATTACTTTGAGCTGAGAATTGTTTCTTTTTTTCCATGTTAGTTTCTTCTGTTTCACGTCCATTAATATGTGCGTAAGGTTGATGTGATATTTTTATATTAATTTTAACGAAAGATGTTTATTATTCCGCAATGTAATAATAATATAAGAAAAAAAAAATTACTGAAACTTCTGTTTACAATTACAATATGAGATATAAACTACAAGGAAATTACTAAAAACAAAATAACACATTTACCAGGGGTACCCAAACTAGGCTGGACCTGTGTCTTGGGATACCAGAAAAAATAAATAAAACAGAGTTTGTTTGTAGTTGCATGGTGAGCACTAACAGCAATTCACAAAATCAAGTAAAGCAGGTACAAAAGTCCAGTTTAAAACATGATATAGAAAGATTATAATTATAATAAAATCATATTTAATTTTATTAGAGAACTTAAATAAATAAATGTATCCATTAACTGCGTTATAACTCTCATGATACCAATAAATCTAATTTTAAGCACAAATCTTCAATAACATTTTTTCTATTTGCCGGCAAGATAACATTTTTCAACCACGTCGATAGCAGAATTATTAACCTCATTATATTCATGCTAATACTGAATTTTGAGTTAGGTTCTTCAGTGAACATTAAGTGTACCTCTAAGTTATCGTCAGTCTTTGAACCCACGTCCTGTACACTAATTGACCTACTGTCAGACACACGTGTCCCTTCCGAACGATCACCCGGACAGCTAAGCAAACATACATACAACTTAAAATTACACGAAAATCGACCTTATCATAAACAGCTACGAGCTACGTAACCTGAAAGACAGTTTGCTACTGTAAAGAGAGTAAGTGTGTGCTTTATGGTAAAGGCATAAGTGTAAAGTGGTTGCAAAGATATATTGGCAAAGTCCATAATGAATGTAGTGTCCATTTAGGTATCGATTTCCGTCTTACATGTAAACGGTGGACACGGTAAGATTTTGCAACGGGAGCTCTATATTTATGAGTACATTTTGAATAATTTGGCAGTGATTTATTTAAAATTTGTAAGGTAATTTTATATTGCTAGTAAGCTACGAAAAACGTTATTTGAAAATAAAGTATTTATAAGGAACATTTATAAACAACTTTTAGGCATGGGATTATGAATTATATTTACGTAATGTGATTTTTAAATACCCAAGGAGTGCTTGGCAAAGATAAAACAAAAAAGCAAATATAATAACTGGAAATTAACAAGCCATTAATATAACACCAGATGTTATCCCGCGATAATTCCTCGGAATGTACTTTATTTACGTTATTTATGTGGGCAATAATTGGTGTGAAAAAACATATTATGTGCACCTTGTTACATTATATTTTATAAAGGTGTAGTATTAACAATACGTAGGTGAGCAATAAATACGCCAAAGAGCGTGTAAGATACAATAAAAGTGAATTATTAGCACAAAACGTATTCCTACGCAGTCGTATTTATTAATAAGGTAGGTATTTTCCCTGTTATCGTTACTGATACAAAGAGGTAAAGTTGTTTTTTTAGGCGCCCTCAGAAATGGTAAGGCGATTTGTGGAGGTCTTACTTTTCATGACAATATAGGATGTTATTACTTTGAGATAAAATCGGAATAAGTAAGTGAAAAGTTTTGTATTTGTCAAAATTTGTTCGACGTCGGCGCGGGAGATTTGCGCGCTCCTCAGAAATTTATTATCTTATCTACTTTGACGTTTCAAATTATCATATACTTATGTATAAGAGTATAGAACTGGGAGAACTTTATTGGTAAGTCCTTCTAACATATAAATACAAAACGATGGTTTTATCATTAAGTTGCATTTATAAAATGTATACTCCATTTTTTTTCTATATACATAGACTAAACTTCTCGCGGCTCCGCCCGCGTGAAGAAGTTTTTCCGGGATAAAAATATTTTCCCGAGTTAAAAGTAGCCTATAGCGCTCTAGAGTAGGTAATATAGCTTCCTATTAGTGAAAGAATTTTGAAAATCGGTCCAGTAGTTTTTGAGTTTATCCATAACAAACAAACAAATCTTTCCTCTTTATAATATTAGTATGCATTTAAAAAATAATTTTCAATTAATTTCATACGGGTCTGCATCAAATACAATTTGACGCAGTACTCTATCAAGCCAAAATAACAAAACGCATAAGACTGAACTACGGATAAGTAAAACAAATTAAGAAAAGCTAATAAGAAAGAAATACAATGAAGACGTGTCTGGAAGCCGGAAGGCAGTGAGGAAGATCATGTTGAAATAATATTTTTAACGTATAAATGGATTTAGTATTTCTCAGAATTATGTAATACATTCAAAATGTTTTTCCTTCTGATTTCAGTATATTATTTATTTAGTCAGATGGCCACTTGTTTATGCGTGCCAGAAGAGGCGTTGGTGAGGAAGTTAAGCTGTCAATTTTCGACTTAATAAAAACAACTGTTGAATTTAGTCAAACTAGTTTAAAAAATAACAATCTATTTACCCTATTTGTGTACGGTTACATTTATACATGTTTATATTATACTGGTTGGAAGGAAAACGCTCTCGGAAACGAATACAGGTGATAGTATTAGATATTCCTGACGTGATGGCACTAAAAAAATCGCGATCGCATTGTTACAATTTTAGTAGGATTTCTCAAATTTCTGTACAGCTCACATATGGATAGGTAAATCAAATTATTATTCTGAAAAACATAGTAAAAAAGGTTAATATTTTAAAAAAATCGTAATGAAACACGTACATCAGCTGACGGGTTAACAACCGCGTGGCCGGCGCAGCGCGGCGGCCGCCGCCTTGTCGGCGTTTGCTTTGTAGTTTGTACCCTACCCAGTTTTTTGTACGCTTTACATTGCGCGCGTATGAATTACGGAAATACTAAAATTGTAAGTATTATCGCTTAGCTTTGCAAATGAATATAGTTTTTCGTTAATGTTATGGTTCTTCTCTCTTACCGTTCCGGTATAGAGAGCGTTTCCCTTCCACCCGGTATACTGCCTCGGCGGCGTAGTTGTATTACGGTACGACTGCAGTGCTTAGGTCTCTTGTATGAGCTTCGGGTCGGGCAGTGATATCGGGTTTTTCTACTCAACGTCAGCGCGGAGTCTAGAATTTGTACCCGATATGACGATAAGCTCGCCCCCATCACACCATGGGCAGGGCCGCGCCGACCCAAGATGTGCGAAATCTATGAAGCGCCTCTGATTTTTGTCCTCCTGTTTCGACATCAATATTTTTTATTATTCAAAATTAACATTTCTTGGCTCATTGTAATGCGCACATAATTATTTATAAGTTTTAATTTAGAAAATTTTCTTTTGTAAGACGTTTGTAATAAGAGAGGCTACTGCGAAAAACGAAATCCGAATCGTCGGTCCGAAACGAAGAAACGACGAACTTTGGATTTAACCTTACTACCAAACTACTTCGGATCCGTCACCGTTGAACGAAGGTTTCACGCAGTTTGCGACGCTTCCAACTTCGCTCAACACTTTCGTCACGCAACAACTCTTCATAAAGAAGGATTCGTAACACTTCGTAGTAAGAAAACGTGCGATTCGTCACCCGAAACTACGGATTTCGTTTTTCGCAGTAGCCTCTAAGATATGGGGCATTCCACGTGAAGCGGGCACGAAAAAAATGTCAATGTTTCCGATTTTAGTAATATTTGATTATGTTATACCTGTATGTGTCCTCGATCCAGATACAAAATATTTTTAAAGTATAAGGTCTGGTTTACGAGTTAAAGGACTTTGAAGTTTTGACTGGCCGGCTGGCATGCGCCACTTCGAAACCCATTTTCAAGTTTTAAAAAGTTACAATAACATAAACAAAGTAGTGAAATGTATACTTCATTTTATAATAGCTTTTTAATTGCATATTGGGAATCGAAATTTTTTTTAGATGATAAGCATATTTTAATGTTTCAGACTTGAATTTCACAAAGTTAGCCTATTTAGATTTTCTTTATTTTTCTTTTATAAATAGCTACTATTGTGTAGATAATCCTTGCCAAGTTTCATAATGGGCTCGGAAGTCGTTTAGGAGCAGAGAGGCTACTGCGAAAAACGAAATCCGTAGTTTCGGGTGACGGATCGCACGTTTTCTTACTACGAAGTGTTACGGATCCGACGATGGATTCGAAGACGGATCCGATGTCCGGATTTTGACACTAATGACATTTTTACTTTCGTTGGCCCTACTTTGAAAACCAATTTGACATAAAATACGTCGTTTCTTCGTTCGGATCATAATAAAAAAATAAAAAAAATAAAATAATCAATAAAAATAATAAAATAATAATTGGATCCGAAAGTAACGGTGACGGATCCGAAGTAATTTGGTAGTAAGGTTAAATCCGAAGTTCGTCGTTTCTTCGTTTCGGACCGACGTTTCGGATTTCGTTTTTCGCAGTAGCCTCTCTAGACCGGATACAGTGCCGATGCGCGAAAAATTTCAATCAAACACAATACTTTACATCAGTGTAGTAATTTTAACGTCGTACTGTAATACAACTATGCCACCGAGGCAGTCTTTTTTATTTTATTGTAACTTTTAAAAACTTGAAAATGGGATTCGAAGTGGCGCATGCCAGCCGGCCAGTCTTATTTTTTTTTTTTTTTTTTTTTTATAGGATCTCGACATAGTGACTGCACTGCGCCTGATGGTAAGCACAGTGCAGTCCAAATAGAGAATCGAATGGCATTGGACGATTATGCCATGCCATTCGACACAATTATGCCGGCCTGACCAGCTGCTTCTTCACGCTACGGCGGAAGGACCCAGGATTGTAGGAAGGAGGGAACATGTGCGCCGGCAAACTATTCCACAGCCTGATGGTGCGACAGAAGAAGGAACTATAGAACCTATTGGTTCGGGTCGTAATGGTTTTCACCTTCAAGCTGTGGCTTCGCGCGCCCGCACGCGTGGTTCTGCTAAGGAAAGGAGAGGGGGGGATCAAGTTAAACAACTCCTCAGAGCATTCACCATGATACAGACGGTAGAACACGCTTAGAGAAGCGACATCCCTCCGCAACTGTAGCGACTCCAAGTTGCCCGTCACGTCTGCATCATTTACAATGCGGATGGCCCGCCGCTGTAATCCATCCAAGGCATCAAGCAAGTATTGGGCGGAACCGTCCCATAGGTGCGAGCAATATTCCATTCCCGGCCGAACCTGCGCTTTATACAAACGGTAAAGCTGACCGGGCGTGAAAAAGCGACGCACCTTGTTCAGGATTCCAACCCTGCGAGAAGTGGCAGATATAACGCCTTCGATATGATTCCTTGGATTCAGATCAAAACTTCAAAGTCCTTTAACTCGTAAACCAGACCTTATACTTTAAAAATATGTTGTATCTGGATCGAGGACACATACAGGTATAACAGAGTCAAATATTACTAAAATCGGAAACATTGACATTTTTTTCGTGCCCGCTTCACGTGGAATGCCCCATATGTAAGTTGGCTATTATAGAATAGAATAGAATTGTCTTCGGAATCCTGTACCCACTTGCTTACCTATTTACCTATAAATAATATGTTGGTATAAATATAACAATTTTATGCTGATTCCGGCGCCTTTATTGCCTTGGCGCCTGTGTGCACCGCACATTTCGCACATAGGGACGGCGCGGCCTTGACCATGGGACGGAATACCCTTGGTAATTATAGGCGTTAGTGTGAATGTATATGGATTTTATTAAATCGCTACGTTCTCATTCTGCATCGATTTTAAGGTAAATATTCCTTCTCACGGGCTATGTAATAAAGTTATTCAAGGTTTAAATTATACACGTAGACCAAACGCTCCCTATGTGACGTTCCCCAGTATTTGCGCTTACATTTTCATCACAGTGTGTTTACCCAGCGTTCTCCATCAACGCAGAGAACAATAAGGTCATTAGCATGTTGGCTGAGTGAAATCTCGGAACAAAGAGTGCTCGAACAAAACACGTGTGCAGTATCGGCGGTAGATTCTCGAGGCATCTCCGCCACTCCTAAGAACCGCAAGCTATTAACATGTAAATGAACACTGCTCGTCTGAGTTTCAGAATATGTTCAACATATAATCGATGGCGTTAATTCTACTTGACTCATACGTTGAAAGTGTTGGGTCTGAAGTATGAACGTTTCCGGATGTTTCAAACCTTGTGTAAGCTGAGTCAAGATTTTTTTCAATATACGGTAACAAACAAGCCTCGGATATACATATACTGGTGGTAGGTCTTTCATATGTAAGAGCCCGTCTGGGTGGGTACCACCGCGATGTCCATTTCTACCGCCAAGCAGCAGTGTGCATGCACTGTTGTGTTTCGGTTTGAAGGACATTGTAGCCAGTGTAAATACTGGACATAACGAGACTTAACATCTTATGTCTCAGGATGACGAGCGCAGTGGAATGCCACACAGTATTTTGGAACTCAAGGTGCTAGATGGTGTTGCTACAGTTTATGAGTGGTCGTATCGCTTCACATCAGGCGAACTGCATGCTCGTCTCGTCATTCAATGTAATAAAAAAAAATTGAGAGCAAAAATATATATATTTAAACAATACTTTGGTGGTTTGTTTTTTTTAAATAACAAGCAAGATGTCGCTTCAAAAATACGCAATTAATAACGATGTTTCCGTATATTTGTTTTTTCTGTTATATGTGTATAGATGTTTGGTACTTAATTCAAATCGCAATACCGCACCAAAGAAAGGAAGTCGGTGGCAAAACTAAATTAATTATTGTAAGTAATAATGCAGGTATAATAAAAAACCGCAGAAATTATGTTACAGTCAAGTGAGTGCAACTAAAATAATTAATAAAATACACATTCTCGTAAAAATGAATTATAACTTACCTTAATTAATATTTTTGTGTCGCCGGTAATCTATGATCTCGTGCCATTGCAAATGTATTTTAATTAGTAACACAGTCGGACACAATAACTTGGCAATCCTTAACAAGAATAGTATTTAGCTATTGAAAATAGTTACTATGTATTGACTTATAATAAATGGATTAAGTTCTCGGAGTTTGCACATTTATTTATAATAATTATAGCAAGGAATTCGCCCACAATGTTCCCATGTTTGGAGGAGTACTTACAATTTATACCGCAAACTGATTTTACTATGTTAAAATGTCACAAGCTGTTTTGAAATTTATTGCAAAGGTAAGAGGACTAAAATCGAGTACAAGAATCTTACTTCGCTATCATTAATTGTGTCGCTGTGTACTTATTCATTAATTATTTGGATGATATTTAGAAGGAGGCATAGCGGATTACCAAATTGAAACAGAAATTTATGATATTCAAATGTATTCCGAGATTTAATTAATAAGGGATGCTTATTTAGGAATTTTTATTTAGTAAAGTCGGGCTTGTTTTACATTTCAATAGATTATTTTCGTGGCATTAGGGGATGATGACAAAACACTAAAGCTGTGATACCGAAATGTGGTAAAAATTGTGAAAATGGTGAAACGACGCCCGGCAGGACGTCACTTGCCGCCCGTCGTGTGCGCAATCGGTCCCATACAATTTAATACTGCATAGTAGTGCCGTCTGCCGTTGCTGTCTGCCGTCTGCCGCGTCCTGCCGGAATCACAGCTTTAGGGTAGATGTCATCGCATGCTGATAAATGCTACTCATCACATAAATGTATAAGCCGATGAAATACAAAAGTCAGACTCGAACCTATGCTCCGAATAAATGGTAATAAAACGATCGCTATCTACATGAGCTGTTTAATACGATAACTAGAAAAAAATTTTACTAAAAACTTATGAAACTTGTCCCTTATATTTTTTAGCAATATTGTCGTAAATAAATACAATCAACTAGATTTTGACCGGGGTTTCACCCGCGTTAAAAAGTTTTTCCGGGATAAAAGTCCTGGTTTATATCTTCCCGGGATAAGAAGTAGCCTAGGTCCCATGGTCTTAAACTATCTTCTTACTAAATTTGATTGCAATAGATTCATAGGTTTGGTCGTTACGGCTTTAACGGCGAGATAAAAAGTCCGGGCTACAATTCCCAGTGTATGTTTTTCAGGGATAAAAGTAGCCTATGTCATTCTCTGTATCTCATACTATGTCCATACTTCTTTTCTTGCGGTTCCACTCGCAGAAGACGATTCTCCGGGATTAAAGTCCCGGTTTACATTTTCCCGGGATAAGTAGTACCCTAGGTCGTTTCCAGGGTCTTGAACTATCTCACTACCAAATTTCATCAAAATCGGTCATTGGTTTAGCCGTAACGACTAGCGAGAAAAAAATCCGGGATAAAGTGGTCTATATGTTAATCCAGGACATGATCTACCCGTATGCCAAATTTCATCAAAATCCGTTCAGTAGTTTTTGCGCGAAAGAGTAACATACATCTACATGCATGCATTACATCCATGCATTCTTATAAACTTTCGCCTTTATAATATTAGTAGGATTAGTAGGATATTTTATCAACCAACCATGCCAAAAATCTGACGTAAAATACCCAAAACGCCGAACAATCGGACAACTGGAGTTAACCCTGTCAACAAATACGTTTCAAAACGTAGCTCAGCATTTTATTTAATAAGCCACCGTTTGAAAGTTCCATTTGCCAATGGAATCGCACATAATCCATCCGGGGCTTTGTTACCATTTGAAAAATAACAATATACCTTTGTAGTTGATATTTAGAGCAATGGTGGGTGCATGGTAATCGGATTAGAGCGCTCATAGCTATCATATGGGCTTGAATCTGTGGTGCAGCCATAACTAGCGATCGGTACCAGTTGCCAGCGATATTTCGATGAATCCACACGAATGTAACGTTGTTACTTTGACAATTCCCTAGTTTAGAAGCTGCTGCTGGCGTTCAGTGCATCGATTCTATGTACATAGTCTATTTTTATGGTCGCGTATTGTGGTTGCATCGGCGATGAATAAAGAATTTGCTGGTTCAACGTTTTATTATAGAACTTGCAGGTTTTATTAAAATACCTAGAGTATTAATAGGTAGGGTTTTGAAGATTATAGCACTGTTAAAATAAACAGTTAATTTCGGTTTAAACACCTCGTCCGTTTTCTAAACCTTATTCGTTTCCTATAAGGTCGGCATTGCATCCATAATTATGTTAGAGCTATCAGTGGAGACCATTTATCAGGTGACTAAAGGAGGTATAAAAACTTGTAAAGAAATATTTTCTTTTTAAATGACATTTGGTCCCATTTGTAACTTTATCTTGTCCGAGATATTATTGTCATATCAATCCAAGATATTTATACAATAAACATATTTTTCTCAAGTCTGGAAATCTGTACGTCTTGTATATCAGAGCATGTAGTATAAAACTAACACCAAGCATACGTGTGGGCATAACAAATGACAATCGTTACAATACGTTATGTATCGTGGCAGTTTTATTTTTATTGAGCGCAACTATTAAGGCTCTGTCCACCCTCTTAGTGGGGTACGAGAATAGATCTAGTGATATACGATATTGACGCTATTGTAGTGACAAACGACGGAATAAAACTAAAACACACTTGCTCAATGATAAAGTTGTAATTGTAACAGACTAATCATTAATAATTAAGTGTTTCAACATAATGGGCACATAAACAGCAGCCTGCAGGGCGGGTGGGCAACATTTATCAACAAAAAGTGGTAATTTCGTCGAACGTATTTCTCTCAACGTCAGTTATGACGACCGTAATGCGCGAGTTGTTAAAACTTTTACATTGTCGAGAACGAGCGTGATGTTTAGCGGTATACGTACTCGATCATAAATTTGACTCGATTATTGAATCGATTTTATTGCATCGTTACGATGATATTCGAGATACCGTGTTGAATGATTTTCGTGTTACATGCGCCAATCTGTGGGACAGTTTGTCGACAGAACTTTCTGGAATATGGAATTATGTAGTAACGCTGCGAACGCTCATACAGGTTTCGAATATCTCAAGCCTTTTATTAGAAGATATATTTTAGGATTTAAATAAACTTTGTAATTATATAAGAAATATATACATCTACTAATGTAGATTAGCTAGTATGTATAATATGTATAATGTATAATATGTATAATGTATAATAACGACTTAGTTAAATTTTATGCGTACAAAAGTTATTTTTCTTATTTTGTTCGCATGGAAATTATTTTATCTGGTTGTGCATTAATTTTATGTTTCTTCAAAATGATCTCAAATAAATATATTTTTAGTATCCAAGTAACAAATATATTCACATTAGTATAAACCATAGTATATAGTTAGCATAATATAATATACCTAGACGGATTTACCGATATGATGTAATGACGTAAACAACTGGACATGACACCAGACACTAGAGACAGGCATCAATTTCCATATCGAGATTATATTTGTACTGTATGATGTGTGCATACTCCGAATAATACATTGTAATTAGGTATATTGTGTTACAATTAATGCGTATGCGTATTATGTATTTGACTTCTAATTTATTGTGGTATTTATTTGTGAAGTAACATGTAATTCTTAACGAGTGTAGAGATGGAAAAGTCGATGTATTTTTGCTTGGGGAACAGTGCTACAAAGTTGTTTGGTTTGGGGACACAATTTTTTTTTTTGGTTGTACAAACATTTCCTGTTTCACTGTACAAGTTGTGGCTTAAATTTGAGGGAGGCGGGGGGCGGGGGGGGGGGGGCAAGGTTCCGCTATTTGATACGTAACTCACCCCCCGGGGACACAATTTATGGCATTAGAACATATAACTATGTTAATCAGCAATACGAAATGCCAGTCAATCGATTTTTTTAATCAACTGAAAGGCGGGGAAGCCAAAAACAATGGAAGCATTACCTATAACTTTACAGCAACGCGCACATCATGCTTTGTCTTCATAATACTCAGTAATTACTGGCTTCAAACTCCTATATATTTGAAGACAACATACCCACTGCAGCACTTGCTACTAATTTTGCTGCTTGGCGACAAAAATAGACAATGCAGTGAGTAGTTTCTACCTATCCAAACTCCTCTCAAATATGACACATGAAATCAAATAAACTCAAACTCAAAATTTTCTTTATTCTGATAGCCTTTTACAAGGTCTTTTGAATCGTCATGAATCTCCCAATAAACAAGGATATGGAAACCTATGAAATATTGATAAATGAATTACTATTTGCTAAATGCTTAGAAATAACCCACTGCAATAACAGACATTGTGCCAACAATTAGAGTTCTATAATAAGTCGGCGATCGATTGCGTTAAGTCAGTTAGTTCAGACACTAAGCCTCAAAGGCAGTCTGTTATTTCCTTTATGACGAATTGTTGGAACCAAATATATTTTTCTCTTAAAGATTACCTTCTGTGTGGGCGTCTGAATCGGGTTATTGTACAACTGAAGAATTTTCGGAATTTATTATTTCTTTAGAAATCTGCACTTATCAGGCAGTGAAGCCACTTTGTCAACTCGAATAAAAATATATGAAAGATGAGGGAAAACACGGTAATTGAAAAAGAGATGGCGTGGGCCGTTAGTCCTGAAATCGCTTGAGTTCATTCGTCACTGGGACCAGCCACTGTTTAGAAGAGTGTTATAGATCTCAACGTGTCCACTTTAGTTCTATCCGTACTTCCTACTAATATTATAAAGGCGAAAGTTTGTAAGTATGTATGGATGTCTGGATGTATGGATGTTTGTTACTCTTTCACGCAAAAACTACTGAACGGATTTCGATGAAATTTGGCACACAGGTAGAACATGTCCTGGATTAACACATAGGCTACATTTTATACCGGGAAAATGAAAAGCGGGACTTTTATCCCGGAAAAACTTGTTAACGCGGGCGGAGCCGCGGGCAAAATCTAGTATATTATAAATATGAAAGTAACTCTGTCTGTCTATCCGTTTGTTACGCTTTTACGGCTGAATCACTGAACCGATTTTTATGAAATTTTCTAAGATACTTTGAGATCATGGAAAGGACAGGGCTTTTTATCTTGGTAAAATATATATCTAGGAAAAACATAATCACGCGGGCGGAGCCGCGAGCAAAAGATGGTAAATGAGTAACTTAGATGAGTACTTTATCCACTATGTTTATTATAATTTTAAATTAATGTATAATAATTTACCTACGTGTAGGGCAACATTTAGTGCATAATTATAATTAAAAGTTATACACGTGTCACTGAAAAGGCAGCAGAAGTGCTCAGTATAACTATACGCTTGAACTGTTTTGTTTTTCGACATGGTGACAACTTTTTATTTCTAAGAATGTACATTTGTTGTTTTGTATCTGCTATTATTACTTGACATTGTCGATATCACCGATAGATAATCGGTGGAAGCCATAATTTAAAAGGAAAAGAAGAAGACTGCGCTTAGCTTATTCCCGTTCTATGATATAAGGGTAGCAAAAAGCATCGTCATTTTAAACACAATCCAATCTCTAAATTCACACATACTTTTCAATTCACCTTCCTTGTTTTCCATCATTTCTTACTCCAAGACCTGCATTCAGCACAGGAGCGGATAAAAACTCGATAATTTACTTGGAGTACAGAATCGCGGTGCGTTATGGAAGGAAACAATGCGCATAATAATCAGACAATCTGAATGGCAGTGCTAATTACGTCTGACAGTGACAGAGCGGAGGGAGAACAGTGTTTGCGAGGTGCAGCCAGCATTCATTGTTTCAGTCATTGTACCGCACGCTTTGTTGCTAGATATACGTTTGTATTGACTGTTTAGTTCCCCTATTTCAGATCGTGGGCTGCTTTAGGGTTTTTAAGATTGGATTTTGGGTCACAGCCCTGAATAAATGTTTTATAAAGTATAGTTCGACTGATAATATTAAAGGGTTATTGGTTTTCGTAATAGGTACTATCGGTTGCTTATTTTTATATAAATTAGACTACAATACAAAATGTTGTATTTAATGCCTCCGTGGATTGTATGGACTCGTTGCACCAGACTCGCAACAAAATGGCGGCAATGAATTGTCAACTACTGACTGCCTCGGTGGCGTAGTTGTATTACAGTACGACTGCAAAGCTGAGGTCTCGGGTTCGATCCCCGGGTCGGGCAAAGTGATATTGAGTTTTTCTTTCAGTATCAGCTCGGAGTCTGGAATTTGTGCCCGAAATGGCGATAGGCTCGCCCCCTATCACATCATGGGACGGAATAATGGCGAAAAGTGGGTGCACTAGTTGCGCCTCTGCCTACCCCTTCGGGGATAACAGGCGTGAGTGTATATGTATGTATGTATGTATGTATGTATGAATTGGCAACTACACAATTAGTTTAACAATTTGTTTAGGCCAGGATCTATGCTGATATTTTTTAAACATATTTTTATCATCGAGCGGTAAATCTCAGCAAGTTTCTTGGAGCACTAAACTATCTATAATTTGTAATGATAGCAGGGAGATAGTGAGGCAAACAGTTAACATAAAAATAAAAGTTAAGAACACAACAATTAGAGTCCTGTCCTGTCACTCCCCACCTTCGTCATGATGCCTTCATGACCGCTCGACCTCACCACGGCGCTGTCTCATTTCTGACCGTAAACTAAATAAAAAAAATATTAATCTTTATTATGCATTTCAATTATAGTCAAGATCTGTTTCAGAACTTAAAAGACATTTCACAACCCAATTACATTCTTTACAGGCGCATCCATTGTTGTCATTGATTCCTTGTTTCAAGATGGGGTTTTTCCCCACTTGATTGATCGGGGGATCAGGATTACCACGCGTCCCCTTGACCCTGGCGTAGGGGCAAATGCCCGAGCCACCCCAACCTAAGCCGGCTCTGATTGCAGGTTTTGTGGTCGTAAAACTGCGGACATAAAAGGACCGCGATTAAATACGAATTAATGTATCATTCTAATTTTTAAATAACTCTAAATACTGCACTTATTTTACTGTCTACATACATTCATAATATTTATATAGCATAACGTCTTTTCCTTTTTTTAAGGGTAGACAAAAACATACCTTTGAAACATTTTATGTTTTTTTTGTCACCTATATTTCTGAGGCTTTGTTAGGTACCCATGTAGTAAGGAGCAGGCCTATTCTATGTGCCGGGCACATTTCTAGATTCCAGACTGATATTTAACAGAAAATCGCAATATCACTGCTAAGCCGGGATCCGAATCCGATACCTCGGGGCGATTATACCGCACAGACAATACAACTGTTATCACAATTTACCATCAACCGTTATTCTTTCGATCAAACTTATTGACAGAGCAAAATTTGTACACGTTCCCATATTCAAATAACCTGATTACAGACATTGAAAACGGAATAGTAAAATTAATATTGTTGAGACTAATACGAACGATGCGAAATAATGATCACGGACTAATATTATCATGGGCGTGACCATGCGATTTGACAAATTTATACGCACGTCTACAAACTAGTTGGGAGTTCTAAATTCAATTTCATAAAGGCGACATTACACTATAGTTTACAGGAAGCGCCGCATGATAAAACTGGTGTGGCTGTAATGTTCGCCGCTTAGTGTAACTCTGTCACTGTCAGATATAATTAGAGCCATTGAAATTGGTTGATTAATATGCGTTATGCGGCCGCGGTATATGCGCTGATGCTCCATTGTGGATCCGGCCGGCTGAATTATGTATATGAAGTGAAATGATGTGATTATTGTGATATTATCGGATTATTGTTATTAAAAAACCTGTTGATGTATCGATATTAAGGAAGTTCGCGTGTATAATGCGCATAGTTTGTAAAATAGCAGTAATCGTATCTTAGTTATAATTTGTTATAAATAAGAATGTTTGTAATAATTATTGGACGTCTTTTAATTGTATGAAATTTGGCTCAAGGATTTGCTTTGGAAATATTCAAAATTTTGATCCGATTTTTTATGCAGATGGCGCTGGTCTGGTATTGTTAGGGACTTTTGAAGTGGAAAAGCTTTTCACGCGAGCAAAGCCACGAGCAACCCTTAGTATTTTTTAAGGAACAATATTAATTAATTTCTCAAAAATAAAGATGTTTAATACAGATAATTGTGAATTCGCATAACAAAGGTATAATTTTAAGTTAAGTTTACAAAACAGTTTTAATTTTATCAATTACCCATAAATTTTGCGCGTTTATTGGATTTCCGAGCATAGAAACAGTTGCTGTACAATTAGACTTTAATATTGTTTTTGTTTAACTTAATAACATTTCGGTGATTTCTGGTTTTACTGCACGGGGAAATTATTGTTAAAATTTTGATTAGTTACATTTGTTTCTTGTATAAAATCTTCGGACTTTGCTAAGTAGCGGCGGCCAGAAAAGTTCCGATAAAGTATGATGCGCCATATCTACTATATTGATACACTATATTACGATGACATAATATCATTTTGTTAATGACGTTCGTCCGATCATTGTGTTGCGCTTCACTACATAGTATAAAACAAAGTCGTTTCCCGCTGTCTGTCCCTATGTCCCTATGTATGCTTAGATCTTTAAGACTACGCGACGGATTTTGATGCGGTTTTTTTTAATAGATAGAGTGATTAAAGAGGAAGGTATGTACTTTTATCCCGGAAAAACTTATTAACGCGCGCGAAGCCGCGGGCAAAAGCTAGTGCATTTATAAATTGTGCGTATTGATCGAAAACCCTGAAATTTTGAAAAATAAGGCAACTAAATATATTTTTGTAAATGTAGGCGTATGCAGGCTGTCCACAATTTAATTATAATTATACATTTGTGTTCTCTTTTTTTTATGAATTTTTAGGTGTAGTATTTCTTAAATTCTCTCAATTGGATTTTATCCCTATTTAACGGTGATGTGTGTGCATTAGCTTATATAACTAATCTGACTTTGTATGCAAAATACTTGGAACAATAAGATTCAATGGACAATTGATGACAAAAAAGTAAGCCCGGAGTTTCTTTTTGGCTTTCTTCTTCGGGTAGTCATCGCTTAAGTAGCTAGTGAAAGGCTGGTAGGCTTGCTAGGTTAGGGTCTGTATTGTACTCACCGGTGAGGATCGCGACGCGTTCCTCCTATAATTATTTTTAATAAAATGATTCATCGTTTTTTTATCTCCTCTTTCCTGCCAGCCCGAGCTTGGTTTCTTTATTTATTTTTCATTGATTTTACTCCCTATTAATATGTCTGTAGTTATGTAAGTGACTTTTTGTAAAAAATAATACCAAATGTATCTTGACATTAGAGGTGATCATTAAACGTTATAACTGTTAATTTAAATCATTATAAAAAAATAGCTGTTAATTCTATTAACTACTATTGCAATATTCATTAAACGTTTAAACTAATGAACGGACTGCGGAGGCAGTTAATGCCATCTGATAATTTATTATTCAACTAAACTTGATAATTACTGTTAATCATAGAAAAATGCTAATAACGCCTCTATAGGTTATTTATTAAATGAAATTTAATACTACTAATAAGCACAAAAGTGATATTTTTTCTTTAGCTAAGACTTAAATTATGCCTTGTCGTGATTTATGAACAATAAAATCGCCACTTGCAATGATTGCGAAAATAATTTTATTTAGGTAACGTCAGAATTGATAAAAGTGGCCGCCATTTTGAATTTCTTGGTTTTAAGGTCAATTGACCTCAAAATCGGTATGTGGGTATAACTTTAATTACCAAAGACTGATCCAATGTCAGAATTGAAAAAAGTGGCCGCCATTTTGAATTTCTTTGTTTTAAGGCCCATTGACCTCAAAATCGGTATCTGGATATAACTTTAGTTACCAAAGACTGATCCAATATCGGAATCGAAAACAGTGGCCGGCATTTTGAATTTCTTTGTTTTAAGGCCAATTGACCTCAAAATCGGTATCTGTGTTTAACTCTAGTTACCAAAGAGTGATCCAAGGTCGGAATTGAAAAAGTGGCCGCCATTTTGAGTTTCTTTGTTTTAAGGCCAATCCACCTCAAAATCGATATCTGGGCAGGCCTGTAGGTACAAAAGACGGATCCAATGTTAGAATTGAAAAAAGTGGCCGCCATTTTGAATTTCTTTGTTTTAAGGCCAATCCACCTCAAAATCGATATTTGGTCATGGCTTTAGGTACAAAAGACGGATCCAATGTTAGAATTGAAAAAAGTGGCCGCCATTTTGAATTTCTTTGTTTTAAGGCCAATCCACCTCAAAATCGATGTCTGAGCAGGCCTGTAGGTACAAAAGACGGATCCAATGTTAGAATTGAAAAAAGTGGCCACGATTTCGAATTTATTTGTTTTAAGAACAATTGACGTCAAAATGGATACTTGGGCATGCCATCGTTAGTAAAAAACAGATCTAATGGTAGACTCAAGAAAAGTGGTCACCATTTTGAACTTCTTTGTTTTAAGACTGATTGGATTTAAGATAGATATTTGGGCTTGTCTTTAGCCAAATAGAATAAATCGAGGTTGTAATTTTACTAATTTAACAATGTAAATACGCAGTCACATCAAAATTAAATACTTTAAAAAATTAATAAGGTAATCAACGTGAGTAGCCTTTTAAGTCTGGTGAAGGGGGGTAAATAAAAAAAAGATACATTAATTGAATGGTCAACCAACAGGGCATAACGATGTGGGGGAAGAAAAATATAGTAAGATAATTTCTACTACGCGGCTAATTATTCTTATAGCAATAGTTGAATTGTTAGCGACTCCCTGATTTTTAACCGATTTTGATGCTTTCACAGAAGAATTTACTTTATTTGCTGTTTGCTGCCACGGGCCACTTCTTTGTTCTTCAATTCTTTATTTTGCGACATAACAAACCTGCGATATCGTTATTGAAGAGAATTGAATAAGCATTGATGGTGGCCATATTATTTAAAAGTTCTATAACCTACTATAGTTTGTGGCCATGTCCAGCGGAGTTTGATTTTAAAACCAATAGCCCTTAAAAAAAGAACATTTAACGTGGAATGCAGTTCTTGAAATTCCAACCTCTATTTATTCCATTTGTCTAAAGACAAGCCCAAATATCTATCTTAAATCCAATCATTCTTAAAACAAAGAAGTTCAAAATGGCGACCACTTTTCTTAAGTCTAACATTAAATATGACTTTTACTATCAATGCCATGCCCAGTATCGATTTTGAGGTCAATTGTCCTTAAAACAAAGGAATTCAAAATGGCGGCCACTTTTTTCAATTCTAACATTGGATCCGTCTTTTGTACCTACAGGCCAGCCCAGATATCGATTTTGAGGTCGATAGGCCTTAAAACAAAGAAATTCAAAATGGCGGCCACTTTTTTACATTCCGACATTGGAATGTTCTTTGGTAACTAAAGTTATACTCAGATGTCGAATTTGAGGTCAATTGGCCTTAAAACAAAGGAATTCAAAATGGCGGCCACTTTTTTCAATTCTAACTTTGGATCCGTCTTTTGTACCTAAACGCCTGCCCAGATATCAATTTTGAAGTCGATTGGACTTAAAACAAAGAAATTCAAAATGGCGGCCACTTTTTTCAATTTTAACATTAGATCCGTCTTTTGTACCTACAGGCCTGCCCAGATATCGATTTTGAGGTCGATAGGCCTTAAAACAAAGAAATTCAAAATGGCGGCCACTTTTTTCAATTCCGACATTGGATCAGTTTTTAGTAATTAAAGTTTTACCCAGATACCGATTTTGAAGTCAATTGGCCTTAAAACATAGAAATTCAAAATAGCGGCCGTGTATACCAATTCTAACATTGGTTCTGAATACTATAGTGCTAAGGTTCATAATAAATAAATAAATAAGTAATATAAAGATACATACTAACATAATTTTAAGGTGTAAAAAATTGAACAGTCATTACACCTCAAAGCAGATTTTTTCAATTGTATGAACGGCACGCAAGCGTCATTTACACAAATGTTCATGAATACGTAATAATTAGAAAATGTTTATTTCGATGTGACTGTTATTGTGAAAAAAAATTAACCTGTTGGTTATTGGTTCAATGTTAAAAAATGTAACATAATTAGAATAAACGACGCAAGACACGTGTTGAACATGTTATCGCTAATGCTTTTCACGTAACTCCTTACTTCTTGACCGTTATAACTTAACTATTAATTTAACACGTTATTTTTTTTTAATGTTTAACTATTAACCATTAATAATTTTTAACCATTAATCACATCACTACTTGACATATCATAAGTGCAACTATGTTCACCTACGTGATGAATAAAGTATTTTATTTGGTGTTTATTTATAAAAATATTAGCGTCATATAGATATACCCGGCCCAATATTTTTTGAAGGTTACAACGCTTGGTTGCAACGCTTCCTACAGCATAAGTATAAGTAATAATAAATAAATATAAATAAATAAATAATAAGTACACTACCTTAGATTTGTCAGAGAGCTACGCTACAAGAAATCCACCAATCGTAGCACTACGTAGTATTTTTTTGTGGTATCACAGCCTAGCTCTGGAAAAGAGTTAAAGAAAAATGTCACAATAGCCTCGCTACACATTCTCGAACATACATACAAAGCATCGCGCCTCTATTCCAGTGGTAGGCAGAGATTATAGATTAAAATTTTGTTCGATTCTTGTACATCTCTCGTGGAAACTCACCCTAAGCGATTATCGCACCAGAACAGGCCTTGTCAGTGTTTTGCTATGATATCCCGCCCACACACCCGCCACCGCAACTGCTGCTGATCACGGTTGGAAGTGGCATTTTTAAAATATTAATAGATAAGCTATAAAACTTATTCAAGTTTTATTTTTTAATTAAATTGCTATAAGAGCTGTTTGTAAGACGATTATAATTTGAACCCTGTCCAACACAGAATACAATCATTGATAAGCTTTGTGTAATGAGCAATGCGACACAAGAGGCTGCGTGTGCGATCCTACAAAGACAAATGTTTGCGTACTCGGCAAATATTTGTTATAGGTGTTGTGGGATTTAAATTCACTCTGCCAATAAACTCACGACATAGGATTTGTATTTGGACTAGCGTTAGAAGTCAGGATTATATTATTGGCTTTACATCAATAGGGTTTATAAGCAAATTATGATTATAAGAAAAAAATACAATTTATTTAATTCTTTTTTTCCGTATATTCTACTGTGATTGGTTAGCACCACTGTGAAATAAAAAGCGAATGCGAAATTGCTAAATTTTGTGTTTATACGTGAGCGATAAAGCAATCACACAACACGCCTTTAGCCCTGAAGGGTTAGGCAGTGGTGCATACTGGGCAACTCGCTTTTCGCCACGTGTGGTTTAATTTTTCATTTTTTCAGGTTCAGTTTTTAATTTTACTATAAAAAAGTCATATTGTCTTAATTGTTGGATGTCTGACTAGTCAATTTGTTAAAACTCTGTAAAAATATCATCCTTTAATATTGTGAATGAAGTTACAATCAAATTCAACTGCAGTAGAAAGTGAAGGAAAGAGTTACACTTTGTTTTCTACTCTTCTTCTTTCCGCGTTCATGCTCTGTTCATCAAAGAAATGGAGTTTTCACTCAGTTACAACTGTCAAGAAGTTTCACTGAGATTGCTAAATTATTCAATCAGTTCTAAGAGCTAATGAAACACGTGCCCGGTAGGTGCTGATGTGCAACTTAACATGTACCTATGTTAAAATCGATTTAGTGCATTGTAGTTCGCGCCAGATAACTTGACAATAAAGCACATTGACCTTTCAGAACGCAGTGACAGGTAAACTGTAGTAAATTAAAAACAAAATAAACAACGTAAATATTACGATTCAAATTTATTACTAAAATACATTCATTTTTTAATTAAAGTCACATTGTTGATTTTCTTATAATATTCAACGATATAAATTAGAAAACAATGGTTCTTGACACTAAAATAATTTATTTTATATTTAATTTCATGACATACGACAAATTATGCCTTTTAATAATTATGCAATTTTAAATAATATAAAGGTTCAAAACATATCAATGCGTTTTTTACAATATACAAAATCACTGCCTTGAAATAAACAATACGTAAGTTACATCAATCTGTTTGTTTCGGCAGACGCTCGGGGTATGCAACCATTGGTCCGCCATTTTAATGTTGTGTTCATTAATTCGTGTTCGGATAGCGCTTGTGTGTGTACGTTCTCGGGTGATTAGTTGAATTTTGATTTTACGTTAAATTTTAATTATTACATTTGTGATATTTTTGTCATTGTTTCCGATATTGTTATATCTGTATATAAGGACTTCATTTTAGTGACAGGACTTTATGTTTGTGTGTATGTGATAAAATCAAATAATAATGAACATTTTTGCGATGTTGACTCCGAAAGTTGCAACAATCAATTGTCAATTGTAACGTTCCGTCTTAAAATGTGTCTATAAATAAACACAATAATTATTTTTACCCTGTGTCAAAGGTTTGTCATACCTGACTAAACGAATAAAGGTCAATGTGCTTTATTGCCAAGTTATCTGGCGTGGACTATAGGTTATTACAATATGAAACTGGAAATAGTTATCCAACGAGAATAATATCACAAAGACCCAAGCACAAAGCACTGACAAAACTGTCAGTTCCAACTAATCACGTGTACGTTCGTTTTAATAAACGTACAGCAAGAGGATTGTTTTTAAAAAGCTAGTTTCCATCTCCATCCGATCTGGAGTGCACAATGGGATAACCATCTGTCATCCGGCCGTAACGAACTTAAACTCAGCTCGGAACAATCGTTGCGTGTTATACAAACACGCGTCTGTCGCAAGCAGACCTGGCTAAATATACAGATTGATTTGTCAACCGTGTTGTGTGGATGTTTGTTCTCGTGGCTCTTGGATTTATCAGTTTGCGAACGTAAACTCATTAAGTACGTTTTAAATCTGTTTTGTTGTCTACAGTTTGACATTGGTGTGGTTTTTACGGTTTTGTAATTTTATTTATTTATACACTTTTTTGCATACTGGTATCACAATTGAAAAAGAATAATAGAATAAAAAACAGTAATTGTTCAGGTGTTTCGGATAATTGGAAAAAGAGAAATTAGTGTATGAAAAATGTTGCAAACTATTATATTTATTTTATTTGTCTACAAAACATGATCTTTTATTAACTATTTTTTCCTAAAGTAGCTTCATCAAGATTTTAAGACGGGAATCTTAAAAACATTTAATAAAACCCTTTTTCTTGAATATTATTACTAGACATTTTCTGTGATTTCGGTGCAGATTAGTCGTCTAGACGACTTAAGCGGGGAGAGTTGCGAATGCGGCCGGCACCTTCATCTTTAACAACTTGATTACAGTTTTAATTAACAACGAAACTTTGAAACATGGTCATTAAAAATTGAAGAGCTCTTTTCAACTAATTAAAAATGGGCGCGTCTCTGACACAATTTGGACTATTTAAGTGCTTACGCGGCCCGCTTCTGTCCAAGTCGAAGTTGTTTCGAATGAAGAATTAATTATGAAGTGAATAAGGCCAAGTTAGGGGCGACGGGACGGGCGACTTGCAGCTTGGAACCGGTTACAATTTGTGGGAAAGTAGCAGGTGTGACACTGGCTCGGAAAACTTGGGGACTCGTTCCCGTACATACGGTTTGTTGCCTTCTCGGATGATAAAGTTGATTTGAATCGCAGATTGTAGGTGTTTTAAATATGGCTTATCTAACTTTGCGCAGAGATAGTTTTGTATTGTTATTATTCTTAGTCTATTTCTTTCGTGAATTTGTGCCCGATATGGCGATAGGCTCGTCCCCTATCACATCATGGGACGGAATAACGGCGAAAAGTGGGTGCAGTAGTTGCGCCTCTGCCTACCCCTTCGGGGATAAAAGACGTGAGTGTATATGTATGTACTATTCTTTGTGTTCGTGCAGTTTCTTGCGACGCAACTTCTGCGGACGTGCACGCGGTATTAGCTCAGTTCTTTGAGTTCAATAGTAGGACTAAAAATACATTCCCCTTTATCGATCAGTCGTTTTGTTGCACGTAGAAACCAACAATGAGAATGTTTGTGAAATGTATACGCTTTCACCACAATAAGTTAATGTTGTTCTAGTAATATAAGAATAATGCGTGCAATTCGCAAGTGCTGTGTACTCCTATAATTGGTACACACATCAGTATGTAACACAAGCCAAAATGTTGTAATGAGGTATGAAATGTGTGTACTGTTGGAGAACCTTATTTAAATAAATAAATATTTATCCGAAGTAAACAATGAACGATACTGTGGGATTAGGAAGGAAACTTATAATTCTTCCTCGAGGTTTTCTTATCACCTTATGCGTGAAGTTGAGATTGGAAATCACAGGTGGGATATCTATTGTGTTTTACGCAAATCCCTGCGTTACAAGTTTTATAAGCGATTTCCGCGACTTTAAATGTCGCCTTCACAACAAAAGATATTATAAAAATATTGGTTGAACCTAGACAAAATCCAAAGATTATGAATTTAGTAATATGTGATATATGTCTCTTTAAATAGATATTAGGTGAGCATGCGAACGAATTGTATGAAATAATTACAATTTTTCCATCAAATATAATTCAAATAATTTGAATGTAAAATCGTAGACATATCCCATGCAAACTGATATGTGACTTGAGACTAACCCAAGAACATCTGAATCGACCACACATACCAATAGAGCAAGAAGAAAATGAAAATCCTCCTAGCCAGTTTCGGCCACGGCGGCCAATCTCAACGGAGATCAGCCAGGTACGCAGGAGATATTATAGTGCACAAGTGTGTGCGCAATACACAGGTGCACTCGCTATTCCCTCACTCTCATAGTCCGGTGAGACGGCAATCCGACATGACCGGAGAGAGATCAGGCGCAGGACCAACGGCATTACGTGCTTTCCGAGGCACGGGGGTATCACACCGCCAACTTCCTGACTCCGAGCTGCGACTGAGTTAATTTTAAGATGGAAAAACCCAGTCACATTTTTTTTGGCTCGACCCGGGATTCGAACCCAGGACCTCAGCGCGCAAATCGTACTCGTAATGCGTACGCAATACCACTACGGCACCGAGGCAAGAAGAAAATATTTATCATACAAAACTCCCACAAGTCCATGACATAATGCCTACTTACTGCACACTCACAACACTAGTGATTGCAATTGACAACGCAGGCCATATTATTTCAGCATGACAAGTATCTAAACAATGCTTATCGGTGGCCGGTGTGATTGCCTTCTATTACCGATAATAACATCTAGTTTATTAAATGATAGCACTGTGGTCACCCATCCGTGCTTTGTAATTTAATACGTTAATTCGTATTATTCCTTGTATAAGCTAGTTATTTGCTACTGAGGTACAATTTTCACAATGGGACATATATTTGTGCCGTATAATTGGTTGTTGGAGTTTTACTAGGAATTTCTTTTATATGGGAGTAAGTTTGAGTAGGTTGTCTATTTCCGTCATCGACTGATACTCGATGAGTATATTTTCTCTGTTGTGGACATTAGGGACATAATAGCCTATATTATATATTATTTTACTGGTTGTAGGTAATTATCTCTTATATGTAAGGGTCTGTCTGGGTGGGTTGCACCGCAATGTCTATTTCTACCGTCCAGCAGTAGTGTGCATGCACTGTTGTATTTCGTTTCGAAGGACATTGTAGCCAGTGTAACTACTGGATATAATGAGACAAATCTTATGTCTCAGGATGACGAGCGCAGTGGAATGCCACATAGCACTTTTTGAGTCAAGGTGCTTGATGGTGTTGCTACTGTTTATGGGTGGTCGTCTGTCGTCTCGTCATTCGTTGCAATAAAGAAAGCCAACGTAATTACTGAGCATTACGAGAAATTAAACCTATTAATTAAACACCTAAAATTCTTGATATTCTAGTCTATTGCTTATGCATATTTTGTTCTACACATTTTATAAAAGTATTCAACATCTTGAATGGTATTAAGAACGATATTAGGTTTTCAAATTTTTCTCAACCCAATATTAAATTCAATTTCATCATAAGTTAAACAGTTTCGCCAGAATTTGCCCAAATCTTTTCCGACCTGAATACCCGAAGAGATCAGAAGCTTTTAATGGCGGGTATAAGCGCCTACCAATATAATTGATTTTAACTGTAAGTCCACAGACGGAATACATTGTCACGAATGAAGGGGGACTGAAATGAGGTTGTAAAATTTATTGCCACTATATTAAGGCCTGTGTTTATAGTTCAATGGACACGTGATTTCTTTTGTAATGAAAATGTGTGAACACCATTCAAATTAATTTGATTGTGATACGTCACGTTTAAAATGCAGTTTATGTTTCTATTCATTGTATTATTGTTTAACCGTTATTTAGAGCCGATAGATAAATGTGTCATTTTTATTTAAAACTAGCGGCCCCGACAGACGTTGTCCTGCCCTAAAAAGGAAATAAAATCCTAGAACCCGAGTACAGCGCTACCTACCGGATAGAATTGTAATCTAAACCATTCTGGAATCCACCTGAAGACACACAAAAAATTACATTAAAATCGGTCCACCCGTTTAGGAGTTCAGTGACATGCACGTTTAATATGGTGGTTAAGTATTCTTAAGTTTTGTAATTTTCCGCACAATTTTCTTATTTTTTTCTTTCATAAGAACTTTCTCCTGACAATGCCAAACACATCAAAAAAAGAAATAACGTAATCAGTCCAGCCGTTCACGCGTGATGCCGTGACCAAGGAAAATAGGGATTCATTTTTATGTATATAGATAGATTTATTTGGGATAAAAAACAAATAAAAAAACAATTGTGCAATAAATTTTATACAAGTAAGATTACATATTATATGTAGGAGATAATTGTACAACTATCTACACTATCCACAGTTTAGTAAGTTTACAAAAGTCAATAAAATAAATTGTAAACTGACCGAATAGCAAATTGCTATAAACTGTACATATTTTTTTTGTGTGTGGTATTTTATGCAATGAAATCGAAAAGTTAAACAATTATCTGATGACTGAAATAGCCATTTGCGAAGTAAAGCATGTAATATTGGCAAAATAATCGTACAAGCCACATAAACGCAAGCGAATATTCCATGTAAAGTTTAATAGTTTGCGAGTAAAAGTGCTTATTGGTCAGCTAAGCCTGGTTAACATGCCTTCGCTACCTGTCACGATGGCGTCCGTGCGATTTTCCTAAAACCTTTGTGAGAATGACAAAGCAAATTAAATTTTGGCTTTGTGTGCTTTAAAATCATCACATACCCTATAGACGTATTTAGCCGAGTGTCGTTTTCTAACAGGAAATGACTATACAAATGGACACAAAAGGAACAGACACGCAGACTGCTGTGATATCAAGAGGTTTAAGCCCCATGAAGGATACTCCATCTGCAGGAATGTCTACCAGACCATCCGACTCGCTCGGACGGCCGCTATTAATTCAATTAATTGCTTGTCATCTGTTGATTGTGCTTGCCTCGCTCGAGTCATTAGTCAAAACGAACACACACACTCTCTCACACTCACCCAGTGCCGAGCGATATAATTAGGTACTAATAAGTCAAACGTGATTTTAGAGATTAATAGCCTGTTGATATTAACGTACCATTAATTAATCAATGTATACTTTCGTGTCTTAATTACGGATATATTTATAAATATCGAGTTCGTGTGTTTTACCGGTAATAATTAGAAAATGCTTAAGGATTAAAATTGGTTCTGTGAAACGCTTCAATCTATCGAACTTTCACTTCTCCACCTATCTATAAATAAATCTTTAAAATGAAAATTAAGACATGTTAGAAGCTTATACGTACTGTATTAATTATCAAGTTACCAAAACTTTAGTTGGCGTTATATTTTCACCTGTCCACTGTATAGCTGCGATTACTTACGAAACAACTGATCAGATTTTGATAAAACTTTAATAAGCAGATAGAATATTTTCTGGATAGTAACTCAAGCTATTATACCTGAGAGTGATTTAATAAACGGGGCTCGATAGTAAGTTTTATCGTTCAATATGTTTTTTGCAATTTTAATTGTATCTATATCTATCGCCCCCTATCACATCATGGGACGGAATAACGGCGAAAAGTACTAGTTGCGCCTCTGCCTACCCCTTTGGTGATAACAGGCGTGAGTGTATATGTATATGTATTAATTGTATCTAGGGAATTTTGAACAAAGAAACTAACTAAAAGATTCTAACAAAATTTAGCTTCGCCATACTAAACAGTAGCACAAACGCGTACCCACGCACATCCTATATTTATCACACGGCTCAATAACCATACAGAAAACAATATAATCACGTTGCGTAAGCGTACCGTGGACACTAAAGCGAAGGACACACGGTTACGGCTGACAAGGCAATTAATAAGGGCAGATGGCGATTGAGCACGAGTCACAGGCTCGACCGGAATTAATCATAGGCACGATATCATTACGTGTTCTCATTACGATGGAGATTGGACGGTTTTTGCCGCGTATTGAAAAAACTCGGCTTTTAGATCGGTTGTCATACATGATTTCAATATGACGAACGCCAGTTGTAAATTTTATATGATCAGAATGTAATTAGTAGCTGTTCTGAAGGATCATCGTCTACAAAAAGTATTTGTGACGATATTGCCCCAGTTAGAAAAACTTTTTAACAACTTATTCAGATTTCTCGGCGTTTTAAATTTTTATTTTATATTTTTTTGTGGCTATAAACTATATGCTTATTAATACACAACTCAGCATTGAAATCTGTGAGTAATCAATAAGTCACCCCTTTTTCACACCCTTAGAATAGATTTTTTTCCAAATTTATATGGGACCAATTTCGAGGTACACTCTATCCAACAAAAAAATTTATTAAAATCGGGCTACTCTGTAAAAAGTTTTGCGTGGCCATACATAAAATAAATAAATATATACACTTTGACTTGAGAACCTTCTCCGTATTTTCGTCGGTTAAAAAGAAAGGGAAAGTTAAGCCTACGCAATATTATTCTATAATACAGTTACTTCTGTCTGGTTAGTGCCCCGACTCGGTGCAGCTGGCCCTTTCACGCTGTCGTCTACCTATAGCATCTCTATTCTCTACCAAATACAGTATGTATTCAGTTTGTTCTAAACAATGAAATAGTCCTAGCCAGTTTCGGCTACGGCGGCCAATCTCAAAGATCAGCCAGGTACGCAGGAGATATTATAGTGCACAAGTGTGTGCGCAATGCACAGGTGCACTCGCTATTCCTTCACTCTCATATTCCGGTGAGACGGCAATCCGACATGACCGGAGAGAGATCAGGCGCAGGTTTTACGTGTTTTCCGAGGCACGGGGGTATCACACCGCCATCTTCCTGACTCCGAGCTGCGACTGAGTAATTTTTTTAAGATGGAAAAACCCAGTCACAAAGTTTTTTGGCCGACCTGGGATTCGAACCCAGGACCTCAGCGCGCAAATCGTACTCGTAACTCGTACGCAATACAACTACGCCACCGAGGCAGTCAACAATGTTCTAAACAATATGTAATAGTCAAAGTATCAACTTGTTTGCCTTCTCTAGCTCCTAACTAAACCAAGCTATCAGTGTCAACGACTTCACGTATAAATTCATTTTAAAACAGATTAGCAAATCATTCAAAATTAATGAATAACACCTAGACACAGGCCTTGGGGGAGGCCTATGTTCAGCAGTGGACGTCATGTGGCTGATGATGATGATGATGATGATGACCTAGACACAAATCCGTGAGCGCTTGAGGCTATATTCATCGACCGCAGCAGAAACTTAGTGCAATGATAGTTTAGCTCGATATCTAGTTTCCATTACTTAATAGATGACCCAGTTATTCCAAGAATAGGATATTCAATGTAATATAGCAGAGAATAGAATACAGGTTCTCGGATGAACAGTTCATTTATGCAAGTATCAAAAATAACTAAAGGTAGCAAGTTTGGTTACATTTTCATTGCTGATGCAAGCAATTAAGTTCATTAGATATAACTTGAAGTAGAGTGGGCTGAGCATAAAATGATAAAAGTTGTGATTTTACTGGCTTCAGCGTCAAATTATTTACAAAATAGAGAAGTGTAGTTTGATGAAGCTGTACTAGGTAGTTAATGGAGGTAGTAATTAATAAACCAATCTTAGGTTTGAGTAAAATCTGAAATAGACATTGAGTGTATTAAATTATGTAATAAACCAAGCCTAAGCAGTCATTTAAGAGCTTGTTCTCAGCTGATTAAGCGCTGTTAAACAAACAATACTAAGATGTTAAAGTCCTTCACATATTGTAACCTAAGATTTCATTCGAGCTGATGTCACAAAATGGGTTTATTAAATAGCGTCTATCTTAAGATACTGACTTTAATTTGACAGAATCTCAGTTGATATCGCGGTTCAGAGCGAAATTAAGTCGCAGCTATTAATACGGCCCTAAGTTGTTAGTGTAGCTGTTTATGGACTTAACTTCTATTAACTGATGGTAGGTCTCTCATATGTAAGAGTCCGTCTGGGTGGGTACCACCGCAATATCTATTTCTACCGCCAAGCAGCAGTGTGCGTGCACTGTTGTGTTTCGGTTTGAAGGACATTGTAGCCAGTGCAACTACTAGACATAATGAGACTTAACATCTTATGTCTCAGGATGACGAGCGCAGTGGAATGCCACACAGTACTTTGTAACTCAAGGTGCTGAATGGTGTTGCTACGGTTTACGGGCGGTCTTTTCGCCTACCATCAGGCGAACGGCTTGCTCGTTTCGTCATTCAATGCTATAAAAAACAGGCAAGAGAGCAAGGCTTATCATTTTCTTGTCTAACATTCGCGTAAACACAAGGAATCATTATACAAAGAAATAGAGTTTAATACTTGTTCATATTGTTATTTTGTTCCTATAAATACATATTTGGATTTTGCATAAAACTTGGCACTCATTTAGATCTCCATTCTTTTTGCGGCGAAGCCCACAGCCAAGCATAATTTTTGTATTGAACTTGGCTCTTCTTTTTTACATTTATGTTTTTGGTGGGATTTAAGATTCTTTCGATCTCTTTTTGACAAAACCTCCTTATTTTATCTCAAAATAATTATTTCTTAAGATATTTACAGTTTAAACATGTTATATGAAAATATCAGCTTAGGTTTAATTTTAATGTTCAGCAGATAAATAGACATTAGGCAAATACTTAAGTGATAGTGCATGATTCGTACACTTTGGTTAAGAAATATTCTATAGAAAATCTTTGCAGGTCTTAAATCACAAATCAACATTAATCGAGAATAAATGGAACCCAATACTACAGAAATCCTTGTTGATCAATAAGCAATTAGAGTTCCATACAGCAGTTAAAAAATCCAAACTCAGGCAGATTTCAAACAGATGAGTTTCTGGTCAGCATTATGCAACATGTTAGACAGTAATTACATCAAGTCTACGCTTATCGGGCACCTGTGGACTACGCGGGATAAAGCCATCCATTGGACGAATGGAAATCTTGCACACAACAAAACCTATTAGTGGAGTGGATGATGGGGACAAAATGTGTTTCAATGGTTTGAATGGAGTTTCGTTTATACCGTTCATGATTGGCAGCTCTTGAACGGGTTGGTTTGTTGTTTGTTCCTGTGTTTGTTTATATCATTACATTTTGCAAGATTCGTTTTATAATAATATTTAGGGTGTATATCATTAATGTAATTATATTGTTGATACGTAAAATATATTTTAAAAGAAATAATGAAATTGACTAAGTATTTAAATTCCATGCCTGCCTCGGTGGCGTAGTTGTATTACAGTACGACTGCAAAGCTGAGGTCTCGGGTTCGATCCCCGGGTCGGGCAAAGTGATATTGAGTTTTTCTATTCAGTATCAGTCCGGAGTCTGGAATTTGTGCCCGATATGGCGATAGGCTCGCCCCCTATCACATCATGGGACGGAATGTCGGCGAAAAGTGGGTGCATTGGTTGCGCCTCTGCCTACCCCTTCGGGGATGACGGGCGTGAGTGTATATGTATGTATATGTATTAGATTCCATCAGGGTTTTACAGAATGTGCCAGGGTTTAATTTTTTTTCTTAGTTAGAGTAAGTAGTTGGAGTTGAGACAATAAAATAAGTAATCTAATTCTGGATTATCTAACCTTGAAATCAGCCCTGTATGTATACTGCCCTCTACTGAGCGCGAGCCTCCTCTACTACTGAGAAGGTTTAGACTTTAGTCCAGCACGTTGGCCTAGTGCGGGTTGGTACTTTACATACCTTCGAGATTCTTATGGAGAATTCTCAGGTATGTAGGTTTCCTCATGATGTTTTCTTTCACCGTTAACGTTATTCAAGCTTATCTTGGTAGAATGAACTAGAAAGAAAGAAAGAAAGAAAGAAAGAAAGAAAGAAAGAAAGAAGATTTATTGTTGGGACAATAACAGTATAACATATACAATAAAATGTGAAAAAAACAAAATATCTAAAACAATTATATGACAATTATACTAATTGTGCCAACAACGGGAACTACATCACTACATACTGATTACCTCACTTCAGATCGGTTTCCCGAACACAACTAAGCTACAATCCAATATACTCGAACTACACGCGGCACCGCAGTGCCCTGAATTGCGAAATGAACAAATATTATTCCATCAAAATAAAATTTCCAGTTCAAAATCCAGGTGTTGGCAACTCCGTCTCAATTTTCATCCTTACAATACCACAAAATCTGTCGACGTCGCACGCGGCCGGCGCCGTTCTACTGCACTGCAAATTAATACACGCTGCTACCCCGGTTTTAATTTCGGCAGGCGTCTCTGATTTACGATGTCCATATGAAAGAGAGGACTATGCGTGCGACCTGTCAATTTAGACCCTCAAATTAATATAAAGTCCCCCTCTGTGGCCCTTAGTAGTAATGTGTGCGGAAGGCAGGGTAGTTTACACGTGGAGCTATAACTACGCCTTTTCATGTTTGCAACGTAGAATTAGTTGGGGGCTATTCATTACGCGTCGAAACGTGGTGCGATGTTGATTGCTTATTGAAGTTGTTAATAGCTCCGCGGAATCGCGCTGTAGGTGTGTTTTGATTTCAATGTTAACTCATGCAGAATTTTGATGTTGAATATATATTTTGTGTTGTTATGTACCATTTAGTGTACGGTTATATATAGCGATGATAGCCTCGTTGGGAACGGAACAGTCTGCCGAGACAATGTCCGGAGATTCAAAACCCAAGGCACACACCTCCTTTTCGAAGTTACGTGTGTATTGTTATCAATTATCGTTCACTTAAACGGTGAAGGAAAACATCGTGAGGAAACCTACATACCTGAGAACTCTCCATAAGAATTTCGAGGGTGTGTGAAGTCTGCCAACCCGCACCAGGCCAGCGTGGTGGACTAAGTCCTAACCCCTCTCAGTGGTAAAGAAAGCCCGTGGTCAGCAGTGGGCAGTATATAATACAGGGCTGATTGCATTGTACGGTTATAAGGCATGTAGGTTTACACTCAATACATATGCAGTTAATGTAAGCTGCTCAGTCAATTTCTGACACGCAACGATTGCTATATTGATCCGAGGTAGCATTTGATTCTACGTATTGGAAGGAAATTCGTTTGAAGGTCAACCTATAGGATCCAATTGTAGAGAAAGTTTCTAAATTATTCAAAATAAATATTCTGCTATATTCCGACGAGATTCAATGTAAAGAGAGGTCCTAGAGGACAAAATGTAGATTTACTAATCCACTGACGATGGATATAAAACGGAATATTATTATAAAGTTTTCGGTCGTCTCATTTGGATTTGAAGAAATAATTCTCTTAATTATCTTGAAGACGAATGCGGGATGTCCTATAATCAGCTATTATTACTCTCGGCTCTACCAGCGTGAAAAGGTTTTCCGAGATAAAAATATTTTCACGGGATAATAAGTAGCTTATCACAGTCAACAGTAATGTAGCTTCCTATTAGTGAAAGAATTTTCAAAATCGTTTTAGTAGTTTTTGACATTAGAACGTTCAATAAAAAAAATCAAAAATCTTCGGCTTTACAAAGTTTACAAAGATTGACTCTTTATTTTTATATTATGATTTTTTTATACATGTTAATGGCCATGTAGTGCCTGGATAATGATTTTTATATTTTTGAAATCTTGAAAAAGAAACAGTCGAAGGCGGGACTCGAACCCGAACGCCGGAGGTCGTGGGTTCGAGTCCCGCCTTCGACTGTTTCTTTTTCAAGATTTCAAAAATATAAAAATCAAAGATTGACTCGTCAAGCCCCGCGACGGACGCTGGCGTCCATATATATAGGGTTTTCCCCATACATCTATATATAAGCGGGGCTTGACGGGTTAATGAATTAAAAGAATTTTATATAGGTACTCATAATGACTCGTATTCGTCAAAAAAACAATCCTGTTATTAAATGTGTCTTGTTATGAATAATATTGCGCAAATTTTAAATCCATTTGGTTCGATTTTAGAACACAAGGCACAAATAAAATGTTAGATGCATGAACATAGTTATAATATATTACATCATTGGCGTATATTTCAATTTCCTATAGTACGGTATCTATAAGGTTGGCACATTTGCTGCAGAGTCGGCATATTTCGATATTGGACGGGTAAGTTTAATGCAATCTTATTCTGAGAGTTGCTGCAATCTTCTTAACATACGTAGGTGAACGTGTATTGAACGTTTGGGTAGATAACGTACGGAATTACAACGCTAAAACGTTATTACTTTATGGAAGATAGGTTCTTCGAAGCATTGTTATAGTTTAAACTTGAAAGGCATTAAATGAACAATATTATTAATTTTTTATACAGTATCATCTTTACAATGTCTGTCTAAATAAAATCGCATACTTGCTTTTGAAAGTAACACTTGATACTAAGTGAAATACTCCAACCGAAGACATAAAATAAAAATGTTTCGAATACAATAAATAAATAATAAAATAATTTCAATTTTACACGCGGTAAGATTACACAAAGAGAATTCATCGGAGCGGAAACAACAGCTATAAATACGTGCATTATAGCTATTACAAACCCATTACCCATTATCAGTTTTACCCCCGACACGGGGATCGAACAAGAGACCTCAGCACTGCAGTCGTATCGTAATACAGTTACTACGCCGCCGAGGCGCCGACATACCTAATATTTCGACAACCAAGAATACTATAAATACACAATAATGTATAGCTACGCTTACTGCCATCTAGTGAGCGGCTTCAAATCTCAAGGGCATTGGCGTCACTTAAAGTCTTTACACGCCATATTCATACTAAACCTTAGTAATAAGAAAATTATAAACTAAAACCGAGATATAATGCGAAAATATTCGTTATAGATTTTACCCGCGGCTCCACCCGCGTTAAAAAGTTTTCGGGGATAAAAGTCCCGCTTCTTATTTTCCCGGGATAAAATGTAGCCTATGTGTTAATCCAGGACATGACCTACCCGTGTGCTAAATTTCATCGAAATCGGTTCAGTAACTTTTGCGTGAAAGAGTAACAAACATCCATATATCCAGAAATCCATACATACTTACAAACTTACGCGTTTACAACATTAGTAGGATGTGCCAGCAATGTATGACATCTCTCATATTGTTAGATTTTTGCAATGATCACTTATCATTTGCTCGTTTGCAGTAACATAAAAAATCAACAGACAAAGTTTTAATTATTTTCACAATTTTGTTAGTTAAAAATGAGGCTAAAGCTTTCTGACAAGGTAAAAAGGGGAAACTTTCAAGCGGGTCTTTACCTCGATAATCAGATAACGTAGCTACGGCAACAGGGAATCGGCAGCTGAAAAAATAAAGGTACAGGATGCTTTGCGGAAAACGGACATTAACGGAACTCGGAGTACATTCTGAAACTTACGATTGAGTACAAGTTTATTCTCGCTTAGTATTTAAATCGTTTGTTCAATGGGACGTGTTTTTTCCATAAAGGTATTTGTCTATCGCTTAATAGTATTGGTAATATTAGAGTTGTGAATATGTGTCGACATTTCACTGTGCATTTTTCAAAGCTTAAAAGTAGTGTATGTGCTTAACTTGAAATATTATGGTCTGTCTACGTTCCAAATTTCATCGAAATCCGTTGAGCGGTTTCTGATTTTACTTCTAACAAGTATCTAAACCTCATAAACGTTCTCTCGCATAATATTTATATTACCTATCTATATCCTATCAATAACCTGCAACCATATAAAATACAGTTGAAATTAATTTTAGCATAGTTCATCACTTGGTTTCCATTCAAAGTGATTCGGTTGTCACGGTACAATCAAAATGGTTTCACATACTACGACAGACTACGACAGACAGACTTAGTGACATTTAATCACTTAGTATCTTGCGTATACCAAAATGTCTTCGACTAAGCCGAAGCTTAGAAGTGCCGGTCAGTAGTACAAACGAATGCCTTAGTCTGAGTCTGAAAGGCGAGTACGGAATCAAGAGGCTAGGACATGTCCCCAACATTTATGTGATTAGCAAGTGTATAATAGATGGTTAGTTCT
Source organism: Lapara coniferarum (assembly GCA_949316025.1). Classification (NCBI taxonomy): domain Eukaryota; kingdom Metazoa; phylum Arthropoda; class Insecta; order Lepidoptera; family Sphingidae; genus Lapara; species Lapara coniferarum. The sequence continues at coordinate 37,613,670 of OX438919.1, read as the reverse complement.
TACAGTGAAGGAATTTTAGTGGGCTCAAGTCGTAGCTCCTTAAGTTTATAATATTCCTGATTTATTTTAAATCTGAAACAATTATCTAACGGTCTTTATTTGGGCACTGAAATTCAGAGGGGTAAGAAACTAATTTCTTGCAAAAAAATACCCAAATGTCGTCAAAATTATCACTATCCTGTGGGGCGATTTTCCGAAACTCGAGCTTTCAACCATAATGTTACGCAAACTATGTACATAATCAAACACTTGGCATCCAATTACAGTAACTATTAATATAATTTTGCTAAAACTTAGAAAACTAAACACATCACACCCTATTTTTAATCATTTTTTCGTAAGAGAATAGAGGCGACAAGAATTTCGTATCACATTCCTGTCAGCTAAAAACACGTTAATAACACCTAAAATTTAAAAAAAAGCGACGATGTCAGACTGCCGATACACAGTGCGTAGCTCAATGATCCCATTGCCGCTCGATCTGCAGCCAATAAGATAATCAGACGACGACGAAGATCTTTTCGACCGCAAACGTGTTTGGGTCAGACAAATTCTCACTCGTATGGTAAGTACTCACGTACACAATAAATGAATCTTTTAATTATTTTTAATAGTTTTAATTAATGTAATTGATGTAAATGTAACATAAAGCCTTTAAGTTGCAATTAAAGACATCATTTTTGTAGTATTCATGAAAAACCTCAAAATTATCACTTTCCTGTATATCACTTGTCTGGATTTACGTACACGTAATGTGATAAACTTTCGCAGAGCTGTAGTTCGTCTATTAATACAATGTAATATGATGAAAGTTAGGTATCATACGGGATACTAAGTACCTATACGTGTCGTTTTTATTATGTTCTATTTGTATATTACTCAGTTTCCGGGACAAAATACAAATATTAGATTCCTATCTTCGCTAGCTATGTGTTTAATATTATAAACATATTGAGATTAAGAATATATATTGTTATGTACTATACTTGTCGCGTATTATGCATTTTTGTTCCTTTTATACCATTGATTTCATTTTCCTGCATAACATCTCACTTGCCTATTATGAAAAAAACTTAAAACGGCTATTATTTAAAAAATTATCAATATTTTGTCTGGCCCACGATACTGTAGTTTACTAAAGTCATAACCTTGACGTCTGGCTAGTTTATGTACTAAATCTAGTAAAAAACTGTGTGGAACCAAAAACACCCCATTTTATTCCTTCGCCGTAAGAACTAGCCAGATGCAGACATTCTTGGTTCAATTTGGGAATATACATCTGCAGCTTTGCTTTTAATGTCGTTTTTATATTATCACTTACTTGTTGGTAACTGCATACCTGAGAAGTCTCTATAAGAATTTCGAGGGTATGTCAAGTCTGGTAAGCCACAGTAGCCTAGCGTCGTGGACGAAGTTCCAAATCCTCTCAGTTGTAGAGGAGGCCTGTGCTCAGCAATGGGCAGTATATAATACAGGATATGTGGTGGTATCATTGAGTCATCACCACTCATCTCATGATTTAAAATATAGCGATGCCGATACGAAATATACAGCGGCAGACCTAGCATTAAGATAAGCAACTAAATGGATTTTAGAATTCGAATTCAGAAAATTATATTGCCGAAATAAATTACGAATCGTAGAGCAGTAATAATGGTCAGAATAGGCAAGCGGCATTTATTTTATCTGCCGTGCAAAATGGAAGATTTAAATTAGCAGGTGTTACTATGTATTGTGTAAAATATTAATACGGTGGCACGTTCGTGAGAACGTTACAAATTAGAGTTCCAGATGACCTCTCCCGTTTGCCGTGCCGCCGGTTCATTTTCAATTTCACGTTTCCCAGTGCTCGAGTTAAAATTTAAAGGCTCAATTTAACAATTATTCGGATAAATTCTTTTCAATGTAATCAGCCAATGATTTAGAAGATCTAAAGGTGTTTAAAGATTTCTTCGTTAAACTGTATTCCTCGGAGATGTTTTTGGCGTTGGTTTCTTAAGTTTATGTACCGAATGCACTGGATTGGTAGGACTCTCATATCATGTAAGAGTCAGTCAGGGTGGGTACGACCGCAATACCTATTTCTACTGCCAAGCAGCAGTGTGCATGCACTGTTGTGTTTCGGTTTGAAGGACAGTTTAACCACAGGACATAATGAGACTTAACATCTTATGTCTCAGGATGACGAGCGCAGTAGAATGCCACACAGTACTTTGTAACTCAAGGTGCTGGATGGTGTGTCTACTGTTTATGGATGGTCGTATCGTTTACCATCAGGCGAACGGCATGCTCGTCGCGTCATTCCATGCAATAAAAAAACGATGAAAATAACTACTACATTTCATTCTCGTAAATCTGATTCCTCGTCTATTTTGAATATTCATTACAAGTATTGCATCATAACATGTAGTTTTTCAATAGTGTCTGGCATAGGTTCTTATTTTAAATCAGTTATCCATTACGCAATCTACTATTCTTTACCTAGGATCTCACGTTTGAGTATAAGAATCTTAACCCCAACATGATTAATCTTGATGAAGCCCAAGTAAATTACGCAGGCCTCCGTGCTGGGCCGGTATGTAAATCGTTCCAAATATGAACCGTTCCACGCCTCTTACATTTTAGCCGAGCGTGGACGATAAAATACGAACAGGTGCTTTGTCATGGCGTAAAGCCTGTGTCACAGGGCGCAGTGTTGGTATGATGTACAAGCACCTTACAGGCTTACACTCAACCCCAGTTTGCGCGACATCTCCCAGGGAAATTAGTGGTTTATGTACCTAATAGATTTTGGAACGTTTTTCATTGTTTTCAAAGTGCTGTGGGGTATGTTTTGTTTTTGGATCCCGTTGATTCAGCATAGTCGGCTGTTTTACTTAGATTATTGTTAGTGTTTAAATGAATGTATGTTGGTTATATTTATATTTGTGACGGTTACTAAGCCAGTGTTGTTTCTGTGGTCAAGTAAAGTTAAAGGCCTCGTTACACTGGACGATCGCTATACGCCTTCCTCTCGCTGTGTATTCTTTTGCAATTCGCCAGTGTAATAAGAGCCTTAACTATACCTTAGAACAGTTGAAGCAACCAAGCTTTACTATCACTATATAGTATAAAACAAAGTCGTTTCCCGCTGTCTGTCTGTCCCTATGTATGCTTAGATCTTTAAAACTACGCAACGGATTTTGATGCGTTTTTTTATACTTAGATTTATTCAAGAGGAAGGTTTAAATGAATAATACATGCATAACATAGTAGAGAAACACTGATAATTTTAGAGGTTTCTAATGAGATATTGTAAACTATTTTTTTTTGCGCTTACAACGCTGGCTAAACCCTACTAGATAGATCTAAATAATATACTACAGTATTGTACACCTTAAAAAGGTCTACAAAAAAGTCCGCGATGGTATATGTCTATCTATTGGGGATAGCCCACAATAACCATTTTCTATCCTTTATTTTTACGAGAAATAATGGCTTCTTTACGAAGCGATTTTAAGCAATACAGCATTATTACTTATCCAATTAAGTACCTTAAATACACTGAGCATTTAATATAGATCAATATGGCCCTTTACAGCATGTAATTTAAATAAATATTTTCGAGGATATTACATATTTAAAATGCAGGGACATAGCGGTTGCAGCGGTACCGGCCGGGGGATCGGCGGCGCGTGGCTGGACCGATTTTAATGAAATTTTTTGTGTGTATTCAGGGGAATTCGAACATTGTTCAGATTTGCAGTTCGGTTTGGGAAAATGTATAATTTGTACATAAAGTGACTTTTATACCGGTAAACCTCTTTAATGCGGGCGAAGCCACGGGCAAAAACTAGTACCTAAGTTAAAAAATAAAACTTTAATGACATATGTACTCAATAGTCAGCAAGGTATCAAAAGGTTGTACTACTTACCAGAATTTCGTATCTTGTTTAGTTTCTTAGTTGAGATGTACATTTTACATCTCATTCATTACTGGAATAAGTAATTAAAATACATTACTATTTTAAAACCTAATTATGGTTTTCATTATTTTCGAACTAATCCCGAACAATAAATCGTCAATCTAATGGAATACTTGAGAATGCTGTCATCTTTGCGAAGAAATTGAATATTTTAATGCAATTTGTTATTCCACAATAATTAGCCAATTATGCGTCGGCCCCGCGGAACAGCCTTAATCAAAGAGAAGCTACGAAAGAGAATAACTTATTCGATTTATCCGCTAATAGAGCTACGAATAAACAAACAAGATTAAGTTCAAGTAAACGGGCTTTATAAATTTATGGAGTGAATCCCTTAATTCCCTAAACTGATGTCAGAATTTTAAGTTTGTCTTGCAAGAGGATGGCGGGAAAGTTGTTTAATCCAGCGGAATGCAACGCTCGCCACCCATCGGACCTGAATTACTAGTTTAGTGCTTTGCGGATAATTATTAATGCGCCTTACTAGTTATGGATGAAATACTGTGGTAATAAAATCGCCTTTCTAATTAATGTTGTACTTCTTGATCGTTTTCTTGATCACTGAAGGTCGTGTCCGTCCTGAAATATTTTCATGGGGTCGATGACGAGCCGTCTCCATGCCCCCAATCTTCGGCTTTCCTCAGGGCAGTGGCAATATGAAGTCCTGTTATAGCCCTCATTTGGTCAGACCAGCGGGCAGGTGATCGCCCAGGTGGTCTTTTACCTTCTACTTTCCCTACAACCAGCAGTTTGTCCGAGTTATCTGGCTGTCTTCGGGCAGTGTGGCCAAAATAGCTTAACACTCGGTGGTAGCATATTGTAATTGTATTGTAATTTTGTACACGTCTCGTTAAAGACGTTTTGTTTTGCTTCCTCGCACGTAAAACTGCATGAGTATTACAGAATTTACTAATTGTTAGTAAGTCAGTTATTTATTTTATTAATTTTCCAAAAATGAAAAGACACTTCTACACTCGAAAGTATCTTCACAATCTTTAGGTATAACAATTGCAAGAAGAAAAAAGAATAACGGATCCCAACATGCGCCTCGGAGGGCCCTCAAGGTCAGATATTGAATCATGTACATTTTGCCGTATGATCAATAATATACGTAAAGTTGAAAATTGCATTCACTAACAAAGATTGCAAGCGGAAATTGCCTCTAAGCAATCCTTCGTATCTATTTTTGTATCAAATTATGTATCTAGTCTTCTTTTCCGAGAAACTAATTCCATAACTCCTTTAAACTGTTAGGTACGTGACACCCCTAATTTGCAAATGTATCCAGCCAGTATTTATTGTTAGATATTACTTGCTTAATTTTGTATAAGACTCAACTTTAGATAACGTATTCTCACGACCCATAATGAATAGTCAAACTAATATAACTTATCCAGCAGAAGTCGGATGGCAGTTATGGGCCAGCTTAAGTTGACACCGCGCGCTCCACTCAAATCCTTATAATAGAATACAAACAATGGACCGTTTGTAGTTCCTATTATGTTGGCCTTACGCGCAGCTCTTTCATATAGATGTCGTAAATCAAAAACACCTACTGAAATTAAAATATCTTCATAGATTTGAGGAGATACTCCCTTTGTGTAGTTACAATGGAGCTCCTTACAACGCAATCTTGGTATTTAATATAATTAAAGTTGTAATTTGTAATTAATTGTGAGTAATTTCTTGTTTCAGGTCAGGTTATTGTGGAATATATTATTGTTGAGAACATTAATTGAATAGTATTGAAGTGGTAATTAAAATAATAGAAGCTTATGAAGACGTATAATTACAAACAATTTGATGTTCTGTCGGGTTCAGTTAGGTTTGTATAGACAATAATGTTTTATCTAATATGTACTTCTATACTTGTTAACCAATCCAGAGGACATCACTCTGGCCATCCGTAGTAAGAACGAGATTTTAAAACTCTTCCACTCTACACGACAGCAGTTCCGTCCTTGCCGTGTCCCCCCCCCCTCCCGACACCCCTAACAGATCCGGTCCGCGTGCCGCCGAAATAAATGGATAGAATTAGGTTAAACACCAATCTTCCCCACTAATAGCTGATGTCTCATCCTCTTTCAGTGACCGTTCTAGGTTTCTTAACCTGTTAGTAGGTTGCCCTCAGCATGGTCACTTAATTTAAAGGGTTGCGAGCGCCTAAAGCGTTCGCTCTAAAGACGGTTGTGGCCAGAAAAACCGACTTGCGTCAGGCTACTGGCAGTAGGGACAATAGAGAAAAAACTTCTATACTAATATTATAAAGCTGACGAGTTTGTTTGGTTGAACGCGCTAATCTCAGGAACTACTGAACCGATTTTGAAAATAATTTCAGTAATAGAAAGTTACATTAGGTACTCCTGAGTGTTATAGGCTACTTTTTATCTCGGAATAACTTTTTCACGCAAGCAATGTATTATATACTGTCGCAGTGTTGGGCAAGGACTTCCTCTATTAGTGAGACGGTTTCAGGCCTCAGTCCACCACGCTGGCCTAGTGCGGCTTGGCAGACTTCACATATCTTCGAACTTCTTATAGCTCACTTAACGCTTACTTTTTAATATATGACTAATTGTATAATTTACTTAAATCAGACAGGATCTTAACCCACAGGGTTTTTAATTTATTTAACATATTTCACCTGTACGATATACCTATACCAAGTCTTTTCTGAAACATTTACAGTCATCACAAAACGCGATTAAAATAACACAGATCACATACAAAATCAAATAATGACTTCGTTAACGAGCCTTGTCCAAATAAATTGTTCGTTAGTTGGAAATTGCGGCACGTATGACTTACACTTAAAGTTGCTGACTGAAACTCGAATCGGAAGTTGGGCCTACATCAGTCTGGCGCTGACACGGGCGCAACTTTGCTTGTCAAAAACATTACAAAGAGTTTGCCTCACTTACCGTGTTGCCTATCTTTTGCATAATTACATTTATGTGCAAAATTGACAATTTTTAGAATGTGTGGTATATTAATAATTGAATAAAAAAGCGTACCACTTTTTAAGTACATTCCGCGTACGGAGTTGGCATAATTAAGTTCCTGTTGAAGTAGTGCTGAATACATTTTTTATAAAAGAAATGTGCTAGAAATATAGTTTATTTGATGGTCGAATTTCGACCACTGGATGACCACTAGCTATTATTACTAGGTGGTATTTGCCGGTAGTAATAATTCACTTTCTCCGCGTAAAAAAAAATGGTGGTATATGCAAAGGTCCATCTAATCTGGCGGTGTTTTTAAATATGTAAAATCACAAACGGTATTTGGTATTTGAACCTACATCAAATGATTGTAATAAAGATATGATTTTCTAAGCACATCATATTAAAACCCTTGGTTTTTTAAAGAAGAATCCATGAGTGATATTTGGAATTTCTTGTATTTTTAGCGTGTTTTTCCGTCCCCGTATTTAAGAGTTCTTGCCCCGGAATTTTCGTGTACGGATTCAGTCCGCGTCTTCATGATCAAATCAATTGTCCGCATGGAGACATACACGTGGCGTATACCCTGTACTATTAAGGAAGGAAGCTTGAGAGCGGCTTCACATTTTTATGTAAGTGTAAATGTAATAAATGAATCTCAAAATCCAAGAGGCGGTAATTCGCTTTCAGTACTGCATCACCTAACCTTAAAGTCACTATAATTAAAATGATTGTTAAATATTATTCATTAGATTATTTATAAGTACATTTTATTACATAAAACAATATCTGTAAATGAAATCTATTGTTAAAACATTAAAACCTGCAGCTGCAAAAAATTTTTCTTACTTAAGTTTCGGATCTTGAGTGGCCATATAAAAGCGCCATAACCCATTATATCATATTATTCAGCAATACAAACAGCGTAGTGTATTCAAGGGATTATCCTGGACCGTTTAACAATACACATAATGCAAGTTCAGTTATTAGTGCAATATCATTTTGTTTTAAACGGATAATACAGCGAGTCGAGGATACATCGCGGAAAGGAGATTATCTTGGATTTACTGCCAGTTCCGCCAAAACGATAGATAAAAGCGCAATCGATTTCATTTGCACGTGCATGGTGTATGTACACGATGTTTTAAGACAGTGTTTTTGTTAACTTTTGTTCGATTTAGAGTTTTTATTGAAGAGTGGTAAATGGATTTATTTATTTATTTATTTTACATCTTTATTGTACGACACCAGAAGTAACAAATATAATTATCATAATATATAATAATAATAATATAACTCTTTATTGTATAACCAAAAACACAGGATTTTACATAACAGAAACGAAATACAATATAATATCATGGTTTTACAATGGGCGGTCTTATCGCTAAAAGCGATCTCTTCCAGACAACCTTTGGATGGACAGAAACAGATGTAAAAAAATTGACGGCGGTGTAAAATAAAGAGATAGCTAAGAAATAGGACATAACGTCATAATATCATATTATCGCTCAAGGCAAATTATTAAGCTATTTGCTATTTAAAAAGATATAAACTAATAGATGAGATTTATTTATTCAATTTATTCTTTAAAAAGAGCGTATTCCCAACTAAAAGACCGGCAACGCATCACTATGCCCCGTGGTATTGCAGATGTTCATGGGCGGTGGTGATCACTTACCATCACGTGAACCGTATGCTCGTTTGCTCCCTATATCATAAAAAACTATTAAACGTATATATGGTGTTTTCTATTTTCGTAAATTATTTCTTTCTAATTACTGTAGCTCTTGAACACGCGTATTAGGCTTGTTTTATGCGCGTTGTCGACTACCCAGCAACGGAATGGCTATTTGTTTTTTGGCTTTCCTGTAATCTGGCGGATCGCTCGTCATGGTGATGAGTTCGTAAGATAGCGTGGTCAGTTCATACATCAGAGGACACTAGGCGAGCTGTGGACTAAGATGGTAGAACGCGACACAACCACGATATTATAGGCAAAAATTATATGAATTCTGTATCTTTTACGACGTATTTTTTTCCATTAATACGTTAAGAATGTTTAAAAGGTACAAAACACATCGTTAAAATCGTAGAATAAAATTAAGAATATAAAAATAAGTTAGGGCATTACCTACGTTAATCATAAATATATATATATTTTTTTTGTTTACGCGGAGAAAGTGAATTATTACTACCGCCCAGTGTTCAAGGGGAACGACTGAGCGGTTATGTTGGGTTCACCGTGCCTTATGACCCACCCGTAAAATAAAATTTAATCCAGGACATGATCTTCCCGTGTGCCAAATTTCATCCAAATCCGATTGTTTCTGCGTTTACTTTTAACAAACATACAAGCGTTTCACAAAATTTCGCATTTATAATATTAAAGTTTCAATCGTCTTCTATAACCCGCTTTAACAATATATACGTTCAGCACACAACACAAGCAATTCGTTATCAATTCTAAAGGACGTAATTTATACCGGAGGTACTTAAACGTAATATTACTACTGTACTACTTCAAATAACCTGTCAACTGCAGTATTTTGCGTAAACGGATAGTTACTTGTTCGATGACGCGCTGCGGCGCTACCACGAACGTTCTTACTCCTTTATTGCGTGCTACTGTTTAAGTTACGCAATTGTTTATGTAAATATTTATTTGTTTTGTTTTTGAAAGTTGGGAGTTTTTTGTATTGGAAAAGTCTTAGACTACTTGACCAATGGACACGATAGGTATAGCAATAATGCGCAAACCATTTTTTTGCCAATCCTGACGGGGGGCGAGGTAGACACGGATAGCAGGTATTTAACAAAAAAATCCATACGTGCAGGGCTGAATATAAGGTCGCTTTTTACACAATAACACAACAAAAATCACAATATCTGTGGATCGCCGCTTAATGTCATTATCGTAGAATGTAATATGACAGCGATCGTAAGTCACATAGGTTTTAATAAAAGTTCATGACCAGCTGCGCATGTATGGCCAACGAAGGGTTCGCCTGGTCATCTTATCTCCTTTGCATTGCTAGATACTCAAAGGGGAACATAATGGTTTCAAGGGTAACGGATTAATATTCGGATTTGAAAAAATACAGTAGAAGACCTATTCAACCAATAGGTACATTCACAATCCAGTGCTTAAGCCTCAATTATGGAGAGCAATTTCTTCGCCTCACACGTGCAATTCATGAAAGGACATAAAAACGATCCCCAGTCTGAAATTGCGAATCAATTCTTGACTGTAGTAACAAGTGAGACTAAGAAACTTGCCGCAAGAAAATTGCTATGCTAATTGAGGCTTTGAGATAGGTAAGGACCATCGAGGGCGCTCCTACTCTTATTGGTCACCATTATATTTGGACTACACTGTAAAATATAGTGTAGTCACTATTCCCTACTGAATAATAAACAAATCAACAAATGCCAGTCAAACAGTCCGTCTGTCTCGTTACTCAGATAGAAAAATAAATTTATTAAGCGATTTAATAGATTATTAATAAATAATAACCACAGTTTAAAACAAGGCTACAAAGCTTGATCTAAAAATTACTTTAATTGGCAATGACGCAAAAAATCTAAAATTACAAGAGGATATTTCCCGCACATATGTTCAAAATAAATATTGGAGATAGCGTACTTAATATGATGAACGGGTACGATGATTTTAACCGTGAAATAGCATTAAAACATTACATGATATACATCGTACACCTTAAGCCCTACACAGCGTTGCAGGGTAATTGGGAACTTATGTCGACGAACCAATCGCTTTAATTATCCGACCTGCCCATTCGGGTGTGAAGATTATTTCGGCTGCCAAATGCAGAGTATATTCGTATAATACAGACGGGCACGAGCCGATAATGCGATCCCCTCAGACGTGTAACGTGTGGAGAGCACGGGGTTTTAAACCCCCCGGCCTCTTACAACCCCTCATTCTATCTAAATAAATGATATTCCTTTTTTGAATTGAGTTTTATTAGTTCTTATGTCTGGAATACTGACTGGTGTGTTTTGTGAAAAATACAAGTGAAATAAATGAGTGTGGGTAACGGTGAAAAATTGTGTAGGAATCCGTCCCATCGGCCGCGAAATCAGATTACTTTATTGAACGAGAACAGATCATGGACGAAATTAATAAAATCGTCTGCGGTGCGAATCGCCCAGCCGAGTTTGGATTCGAAACGATATAGATGAATGTTAGATGAGCTTAGCGTACAGGCAATAAAATGTAAAAATATGTTGGCATAAAATGCAGACGTAACAATTTAATTCTAAAATATATGTCGACGAGGATTTCACAGGAGCCAATAAAACGTAGCGCACACTTTGCAATGGTCATAATTGACTTTTATTTCTTCAACTCATGACTCGTTTATCACTCATCACTTTGTCAGGACCAGCATAATAACCACTAAGTTACCATAGCGACTATTGACAACTAGTTGAACACTGAACGACGACCAAACTAATACTGTACTCCTCAACTGGCGGGCGCCTTATTTATACGCACAACTGTCACCCCACTAATACTTTGACATCGAGACCTGTGTTGCAAGACTACTATTTTAAAATTACCCGACGCTCCGACATATATATGTTGTGATTGGCTATGATGTAACGACAGAAGCATATTCGCAATATGACTTGTTTTCCTTAAATTATAACTTTAGCGTAACCATTATTGTATAGGTATGTATCGATATATATACATACATACATATATATATATATACAGTGTCATTTCAACATTGCGTTACTAAATGAAACCACATATTCAGCGTGACCTCTGCTAACATCGTGCAAAATATTATCCATGGGTAACGCATACTTTCGCCAATAATCCCGATTATAGTTTTATAGTTTTTTGATCACGCTGTGTTTTAGCGCGCTTGACTTTATTCAGTGAATCACGTCACAGCTGACGATGTTATTACAAAACCTATAGGATTAAGAAGGGCAACTCACAAATTCACTTGCAATACATTCACTCACATAGCTGCAGCAGTACCGCTTGAGACGTGGAATTTGAAATAAAATAATTAAATTGCTACTAGAGCAGTCCCTACTCCCTAACTAATACGTTATAAATATCAACATGAAATAAAAAATTGTCATGTTATTGTATGAAAAGGAACTAATTATTTTTTAAGTGTTATGTTGTAAAGAAAAGTATTAATTCTTTAATAATAAACTTTGTTTTCGTTAATAAATAAGTTTACCTACCGAAATAGGTAGGTACTAAACAACTCGCAGTCGGGGTATTAAAAAAAGTTACAGGATTTTAATCTATTGATATCATATTTTTTAGATTCCGTATGATATTTCAACGTTCATTTTAATTTTAACATCAATATTTCTGGACGTCATGCCTAAAATAGGTTTACGTAAATACTTTATACTACCAAAGGCCTTACTATGCCTTCTGTACCTTCTAATCTCTAGCTACATTTTGTATCGCGTCAGAGTCGTTGATCTTGTTACTAACACATTGAAACTAACGTGCAGATACCAACATGTTGTGTCTCTTTCGCACGCCATTCATTATAAACACGCACTCAAACACGCTGTGTTGCCAGTATAAACATTTTAACCGACAAGTTTGCTAAAATGACACAGCTTTTCAAAGAATCGGATATTAGTTTATTTATCACATGGATTTCTAACACACTTAAATAAGTGTATTAAATAATTAAATAACTAGGGTAATTATGCTAATGAAAAGTCTACTTTAACGAATACGCAGCAATATCTTTGTATTGTAAAAATAACATTACTTTAAGCAATAAAGCATACCAGAGCTCTAACATCATTTAATTTCAATATGCATTGTGGTACGATTTAAATAGCATAGAACAATGTAAAACTAAAATTGCAAGATATTGCAGAATAAGGTAATAGTACCAAAGCTTGGTATCCCTGTGGGAGCACGTGTAACACGAACATCAGCTGGCGGGGCCAACGATCGCGCGCGCCAGCGGGCACACGGCGCACTTGTCGGCATGTTCTTTGTATAGGGCTGCCATTACCTAAATTGCCGACGCCGGACAAACACGGCAAGAATCCCGGACATTTGGGCGAAATATGGGTTTATTCCCGGACACCTCTGACAGAGTACCCCAGTATCTCCGCACCGCAATAACAATCACAATTTTTTATTGTTCCTGCCTGAGTAATAATACCTAAAACTGGCGTTATTTACTAACCACTTATAAAGTGACTCGACCAAGTGCATAAAAATCCTTCTAAATACCTATGTTTTACCTACTTACAATAATTTTGGTCATTAGTCAATTGAATATCCTGGTTATCTTAAATTAAGTTCAGTCATTACTCACTATTGGAAGCTTTAGAAGTGGTAAAAATTAAACGTTTTTTACCCTACTAGTAAATTACGACAATTCCAGGTAATAGCAATAAATGAGTACAAGTGATATTTATCAAAATTTGTAACGTGTCGAAATACATCGAGATTCGCGGTCCGGGATTCGTGGACTTCATGCCTATGGCCCCGCACTGGCTCCTTCAGGCGCATGCGCCGCGGGAAAGCGGGGGACGGCGCGCGCGTCGCCCGCCAGTCGCCACTCGGCCACAGTACTCGGCACTCGTCATTTTGCTAGCGGCCACTCGCCCGGCAGCAACACGACGTGGCGTATGTTGATTTATGTACCGAATGTTAGGCCGATGCGCCCTATGTACTTACTCGTAACTACTGTAATTTTATTATTATATCGTTTTGTATCGATCCGAGTGACCTTGCCTTTGACATCGCTTCGGGAGACGCGAGCCATGTGTAGGTTTTTAGTTTAATCATTTGTCGGCTTTTATGCGCACACGATCAAATGTTCTCTAATTGTAATTATTATTCTATTGTGTTAATTTTTAAGTTTCTGTTGTGGTAAACTATGATTTACATTTACAAAGCTCGTGAATAAAGTGTTAATGTTTCCGAGAAGGTCGTTGAAATGTCTTTTGTACTTTTAGGGATTACTGAGTAAATGTTCAAAATTCCAATTTTCCAGAACCTCGCTGACACTCGTATCATAACAGTAGCATCATAGTCGGTTTCACGAAATCGATCGACGAATTTGACGGCTTGAGCATGCGATTCTTGCTGATGTATCGTGTGATAGTTCTTAGGTTAGATAGAATCTTAGGGTTGTGAGGCTTTTTGATAAGCTACGTGCGGTGTACGGACTGTGACCATTATCGAAGATGCCACAATGATTTCAGTCTTCTGAAGGAGACATAACTGGCTCTGACAGAATCTAGTAAGTGACTGTTGTTTAGATTGACCTATGTGACCTGACACACAAGCATTGGTAATAATAGCGACCTCTTCTTTTCGGTTTGGAATAAAGCTTCTTGGTTACGATGGCGCGATGTGACAGCTTATCGTTGCGCTCCGTGTGTGCATCTCTTGTTCGCGTGTGCGTGAGCATATTATCAATGATACACACACACCCCTCAGTGCGATGTTGACGCTCCGACGATTTCTCGTTTACTAGTAGTGGCAATAGGATGTCTAAAATTAAAAGACCATTTTTGTTATTTATTTTGTTTGAAAAATGTACTTCTTTATTTTACACTTATGGTTAAATTAATTAACTGCATGGTGTTTCTTTCAAATTGATTTTATCGCAGTTAAATTTATGTATTCGGTTACAAAATGACCCTGTATACATACATGGGTATATATGTATAAAGAAACTAAAATAATATTTGAAAAAAAAAATAATTTTACATGTGCGAATTGGACTAGCGTACCGAGGGTTCCGTACGAACTTATAGGCGAGGTATCTAAGTTAAATAGTTCGCCAAAATTAATAAATTAAGTATTCGCTATTTTTATTAAAGTTCTTGTTTACGGTTTTCAGATTTTTTCCTTTACATGTGTTGTCAGACCTTGCTTCTTGCCAAATTTCATGATTCTAGATCAACGGGAGTACCGAATAGGTTTTGTTTCCTTATGAAATTGCAAAATATGCGACATAAACGGTCATATCTTTAGTTCGCGTTGACTTATAAATTAGATTTTTCACAACTGAAAGAGACTACAGACTTAAGTGTTTGATATAAATTTCAACTTGACTTCTTTATGCGTTCCTGAGAAAAAGGGTCTTGACAGACAAACAGACAAACAACAAACTGATTTTAAAAGGGTTCTTTTTTTACTTTTCAGGCACGGAACCTTATAAACACACGAGACCATAAGTATAAGTTGAACTTGTATTTTGTTTGAAAATAACAAACCGCGTGGCATGTTTTGCCAAAAGTTTGCGACAGAAAAGGGTAAAAGGCCATTGTCATATATTTTTTTGTATCTAATCTCTTAAGATCCTGTATTTTAGGAGATCGGTTTATTCCGAGAGTAAACATTTTGAGATGTTCTTATAGACAAATAGCTTCTATGTCTCTTTCTATGTAGTTCACGATATGTTATTCTACTGCATAGTATTATAGCTATACTACTTGGCCATCTATTACTATGACTGACGGATAATTTAAATGAATTATATCAAACAGGTTCTGTAGGCGGACCTCATCATTTGATGATAATAATGAGGTCTCCTGTGTAGTCACAATAATGTTAATGGTTTTGTGTATAGTGTATTTTAGTGTTTAGTTTTTGTTTTAATTCCTTGTCTTATATCCGCTGTCTTCTTTAAGTATTATATTTCTGTGGAAACTTTTTTGGATTGTGATTGTCCTATTGTATCTAGCTTATATATGTAATATTGTTCTGTTTGTTTCCTAAATAAAATAAAAATAAAAATAAAATAAAATAGTCCACTGGTAAACATAGGCCTCCTTTAGAGATTGCCAAACGGACCTGTTAAAAACGGCCTGGATCCAGCATATTCCTGTGACTTTTATCAAGTCATCTATCGTTGCACGTGGACGTCCAACGTTGCGGTTGCCAATATGTACACTCAGCCTCATGAGTAGCTGAACAAATTCAAAATTTCAAATGACTTCCACGCGTTAAGTTTTATTGAAACATTTTTTTTCCTTTGTGGGAAGTAAAGTAAATGGCCTTTATTCTATTTTTGTGAAGAGAAAACAAACATTGGTAAGAACACGGAGGTGTAGACGCAATTTGAGGTTTTGAATTTGTTTATTTATGTAGCTGACTGTACCTACGAGCTGTCATTAGAGATCAATTTCCAATAAATTAAATAATTATTTTAAATTAAAAACATGGGTCACATAATGCAAAAAAAAAATCTGCTATATTTCGACAAACAAGTTAAGTTGAAATTGAACAAATTGTATGGCATTACAATGCTTCAAAAGATTGGCCCGTTTTAGTGCGGAGGTAAATTGCTGTAATGAGAACCGTTGCTCTCAAATAGAGTCACGTATCACAAGGTTCTATGTTAAGGTTACTTTCACTAACTGTCGGGTCTGAATAAAGGCCACTGGGCTACGCAATTGCCTGGATACATGTCCCCAACCTGAATTTCAATTCCGACTTATGAGTTTTTTTACGTGCCCCGTCCATTACGTTTTTAGAAAATGAACACGCTTGCGAGTTACTGGATGTTCATGTATTTTCATTGTGTGAATTTGATTAAGAATTTTATTCTATCTATAAATATTTGCGAAGATGTATGAAAGGCATAAACAGCTCCATGTTTTTCGATGTACCTACACAGATAATCAAACTTCGGGTTAACATGGAGGCATTTTTATCTTGGAAAACGCACTGGGAAAAACGTTCCTACGCGGGTGGAACGACTACTAGAAGCTGGTGTGATTTAATTTAATTTGTTGTGATTTTTTTTTTGGGAAAACACATATATGCTCCTACATTAGAGTGTAACTTTTGTGTTTATTTATTTGTTAGATCTGCTTATACATTTACTAGCTTTTGCCCGCGGCTCCGCCCGCGTGAATGAGTTTTTTTACGGGATAAAAGTCCCGCTTTATATTTTCCCGAGATAAAAAGTAGCCTATGTGTTAATCCAGGACATGAACTACCCGTGTGCTAAATTTCATCGAAATCCGTTCAGTAGTGTTTGCGTGAAAGAGGAACAAACATCCAAACATCCAAACATTCTTACAAACTTTTGCGTTTATTATGTGACACACACCGTCAGCAACTGGTAGGCAAAGGCTTGGCTATGCTTCTGCCATTACTTTAGTCCATGTGCTGCAGATACTGCTTCATCAAAATAAAAAACAGCAAGCGGTGATATCGGCCCTTAATATCCTACTAATATTATAAAGGCGAAAGTTTGTAAGAATGTATGGATGTTTGGATGTTTGGATGTATGGATGTAAGGATGTTTGTTCCTCTTTCACGCAAAAACTACTGGACGGATTTCGCTGAAATTTGGCACACGGGTAGACCATATCCTGGATTAACACATAGGCTACTTTTTATCCCGGGAAAATATAAACCGGGACTTTTATCCCGGAAAAACTTTTTAATGCGGGCGGAGCCGCGGGCAAAAGCTAGTATTATAATGCTTTATTCTTATTACCCATTAAATACCCACGTTATACTTGTAATGTCGTGATTATTTTTAATAAGATCCTTTTTATTAATTTCTTTTAATTGATTTTTTTGTGTTACATTAACTTATTCGAAGCACACCTCCGTGAGTGCCCGGGGGGAGAAAGGAGCAGGGGAGCTCATGCAAACGTCAGCTGTAACACCTGACAGCCGACACATGTGAACTATAAAAGCATCATAGGAACCAGAGACAAATATGAAAACACTGTTTGCTACAAGACTAGATAATAGGTTCTTCGAATCCGAAAGAGAAGTAAGTACCAGAGTATTATCTATTTCTATCGCTAAGAAATTTCCAACTAATGTGAAGAACATTGTAAATATTAATAAGAGCATTAACAGACATAACTGAGAGAGAGTTCTGTTGACTAAATGGTACATTATCGAGTAGCAATCGGTCTCATACAATTTAATACTGCATAGTAGTGCCGTCTGCCGTCACGGCACATGCCGTCTATCGTTGTCGTCTGCAGTCTGCCGCGTCCTGCGGAAACACAGCATAAGAGGGAGCAATTTGTTCGTTTCAT
Organism: Lapara coniferarum; assembly: GCA_949316025.1. Classification (NCBI taxonomy): domain Eukaryota; kingdom Metazoa; phylum Arthropoda; class Insecta; order Lepidoptera; family Sphingidae; genus Lapara; species Lapara coniferarum. The sequence continues at coordinate 37,595,705 of OX438919.1, read as the reverse complement.
GCAAGTTGTATAAAGGACTTGTTCATAAACGGGCCTAAAATTCTAACAGAGACAGTTTATTTATATTTGGACAGAACTCTTAAAAACTAGCCCTTTACAATAAATAGTTTAATTTCAAAGACCTTCGATGTTGATATTTATCTAATTTTATTGTGCTTAAAGATTGCACTTAATATGAAAGCTTTTTTTTTTTTTAAGTTAGTTATAAATGGAGGGGTCTAAAAATATTTTTTTAATGGATCCATGATTCATGTTTTGCCCCTTTAATATCCCTAAAGCTTGAGCCTGAGCCTGAGCCTGGTTAGATTTTGAGGCCCAGAACCCATGCAAAAAAGCGGAAATCTTTATTATTTCTCATAATATATTTTGCTGAGCTTTGCCTGCTGTTAAGAGGCTTATTTTTTCAGTTCCACCAAATTTAAAACATGAAGTTGTCGTAAGTAAGGAATCAATACTGCAACGCATTCATTCTTTATATATCCTTCATCATCATCATCATCATCACCATCATCATCAGCCACATGACGTCCACTGCTGAACATAGGCCTCACTGTCTGAGCTCTGTCTGAGCGCGAGAAACTCTAAAACTACCGAACGAATTTTGATGAAATTCGGTATCGGCGCCAGCTAGCCAGTTCCTTTGCTTGAACTTGGCTTGAAACGCTGCTGCGTGTCTAGATAAAGATAGTTTAAGACCCAAGGAAGGTTTTGGACTACTTTTATCCCGGAAAAATACAAAACGGGATTTTTGTCCCGGAAAACTTTTTCTCGCGTGGGGAGCCGTCACGGCCAAACCTCAGCACAGATTAGCATGACATTTGGTATGGAAAGAGTTTGAAATAAGTGGACGATAGCTTAGTTGGGAATGGAACGGTCTGCCGAGATAATGTCCGCATGTTCAAAACTCAAGGCACACACCTGACTATTTACAGTTATCTGTGTATTGTTTATTAATTATCGTTTGCTTTAACGGTGAAGGAAAAACATCGTGAAGAAACCAACATGCCTAAGAATTCTTCATAAGAATTTTAAGGGTATGTGAAGTCTGCCAATCCGCACTAGGCCAGCGTGGTGGACTAAGGCCTAAACGCTCTCAGTAGAAGAGGCCCGTGCTCAGCAGTGAGCAATATATAATACAGGGCTGGTATTATATTTAATTATGGTTTGAAATCTTAGAAAGCACATTTATCTTAGAAACGTCACTCTTTATCGCGGGAAAATATACAGCGGGACTTTTATCCTGGAAAAACTTCCTCAGGCGTGCGATTAAAGCCTCATAGCAAATTAAACCAAAGTTTCAGACCTCGTAGTGTATTTAATAAGTCTTTAAATGTTTAATAAATATGAGGCCTGGGGCGATTAGGTGTTACACAAAATGTTATATTTTTTGTACATTTTTATGTATTTAAAGCTATAAAATTAGTTTGTAATTTACATAAAACGTCGTCAGATAGTGTATGTTGCATTCATCGACGGACGCCAGGATTATATCAGTATTCATAATATGCTAGGATTATGTTAGAGTTAGACTGTATTAACACTACGATTCCCATCATCATTTGATGTTCTGAGTGGTGTTGATAGCTTTCATCGGCAGTCGTGACATTAAATATCAGATAAATGACTCAAAACCACAATTTATGCCTACTTTTGCTAACATTTGGAGAGAACATTTTACGATGTTTTTGTCAGAGTTGTCAAACAGGTTTGAAATGATTAATTTTGTATAGAAAATTGAATGGAGACATATTCGACGGTGATTTATAATGCGTCTTATAGTTCGTAGGTCTCCCGTGTGCAATAGAGACAATATACCACAGCTTCCCATATTACTGCCATTAAGGAAAAGAATGCCGGCGGTGTTATTTCGGCTTTAATTGTATATCGTGGCAGGTGATATTAGGAAATCTAATTTCGTAACTCTTATCACTCTTATAAGATAATAAAAAGCACCTACTGCGCAAACACTTTATTAGTTATTCTTGATAACTATTAAACTTGTACAAGCGTTTGACAGCCTGACGTTCACTAGACAAGTGCTCCTTTCCGCAGTATTATAATGCTCTTTGAGTGCTCCCTTCTAGTGGTGGTCTTTGTATTTATAAGGCTCTTTGACAGATTGTTTTATCTATATTTGAAGTACATACAGTCAGCCACATAAATACCTAAATAAAATCAAAACTTCAAATCGCCTTTAAACTATTGTGTTCGCTACAAATTTTATTTTCTCTTCACAAAAATAAAATAAAAGATATTTATTTTACTCTACACAATAAACAATGTTTTAATTGAACATAGCACGTAGAGGCGATTGGAAAATTTGAATTTGTTCAGCTACTTATATGGCTAAACTGTAAATTATTTAATTGGTAGGTACTTTTTACTTTAATGCACTCAACCCTTTAGTATATTGTAGGTCTCTCATATACAAAGGTCCGTCTGGGTAGGTATCATCACGATGTCCATATCTGCCGCCAAGCAGACGTGTATACTATACATGCACCGTTGTCTTCTGGTTTGAAGGACATTGTAGCCAGCATAATTTCTGGGCATTATGAGAACTAACATCTTAACGTTTCGGTACGACGAGTGTTGTAAACTTCTGTCATTACCTATTTAAATAATAACCTACTTGCGAAAACTTGTAATTGACCTTCATAAGTCTATACAGTATAGTATTTCATTTTACGCTTTGTTATGTTTTTTTATGGCATTGAATGACGAGACGAGCATGCCGTTCGCCTGATGGTAAGCGATACGACCACCCATAAATAGTAGTAACACCATCCAGCACCTTGAGTTACAAAGTACTGTGTGGCATTCCACTGCGCTCGTCATCCTGAGACATAAGATGTTAAGTCTCATTATGTCCAGTAGTTACACTGGCTACAATTCCCTTTAAACCAAACCACAACAGTGTATGCACACTGCTGCTTGGCAGTAGAAATAGACATTGTGGTGGTACCCACCCAGACGGTCTCTTACATATGAGAGACATACCACCAGTAAGTAAGCAGTTAGCAGTAAGTTTTCCAAATAAATGTAACTAAAATAATAAATTACATGCAGTGCCTTGACGTTGTTTATGCATAGTTGCGAAATTTAACATCAAGTGAGCGAATTTTCTTTAGAAATGAAATCTCCATTTTTCTTCTAAATTGCTATAGCTTGTTTTTAACCTGTAGGACCAATGCCGCCTCAGTTCATACAATGTGACACAATACTTCCTCATACATACAATGCGGATTTACAGTGACTTTGTGTTGATTTTATTTAAAAAAAATGACGTTATTAAACGTTGTTGGGCCGAAAGTGTTAAAACTGTTTAATGACCTTTATTTTCTGTGTTTAGTGGACCATAGCCTAGTTGGGAATAGAACGGTCTGCCGAGACAATGTTCGGAGGTTTAAAACCCAAGGCACACACCTCCGACTTTTTGAAGTTATGAGCATATTGTTTATCAATTATCGTTTGCTTTATCGGCGAAGGAAAACATTGTGAGGAAACTTACATATCTGAGAATTCTCTATAAGAATTTCGAGGGTATGTGAAGTTTGCCAACCCGCGCAAGGCCTGCGTGCTGGACTAAGGCCTAACCCATCTCAGTAGTAGAGCAGGCCCGTACTCAGCAGTGGGCACTATATAATACAGGGCGGATTGCATTGCATTTAATTTTTTGGTGTTCTATCCCTTTATTGCCTCTGTAGGGTAGTTGTATTGCGAACGCGTTGTGAGTACATTTTGCGCGCTGCGGTCCTGGGTTCGAGTCCCAGGTCGAGCCAAAAACATTGTGAACGGGTTTTTCCATCTTAAAAGTTACTCAGTTGTAGCTCGGAGTCATGAAATTGGTGGTGTGAAACCTTCGTGCCTCGGAAAGTACTTAAAGCCGTTGGTCCTGCGCATGATCTCTCTTCGGTCATGTCGGATTGCCGTTTCACCGGACTATAAGAGTGAAGGAATAGCGAGTGCTCCTGTGTATTGCCCACACACTTGTGCACTATAATATCTCCTGTGTACCTGGCTGATCTCCGTTAAGATTGGCCGCCGTGGCCGAAATTGGCTAGGAGGATTTCATCCCTATATAAATTCTCATAGTGTTCTCAATTCTAAATGTTATTCGTATTTATATTCTAAGTAGGTATTGTGGTTCTGTGCACTACTCTTTAGAATTATTAGACGGTGGATTTTCTGGCTTATTCATCATCATCAGCCACATGACTTTCACTGCTGAACATAGAACTTCCTTAAAGATTTTTAGACGGGCCTGTCAAAAGCTGATTATATCAGAATTCTCGTCATTTTTTATCGTTATGATCATGACACATATATTATGTACCTAAATAAATCCGTAGATTTGTCAATGCTGTAGGCATTGTTTTAATAATCAACATATGATTGTGATTGTGTATCTCAGTTGCTTAAACTAACGTTTTACTTGGATTTTTATCTTGTTAATGGTACAATGCAGGGGACTTTACGAATACACATTTTAGTAATTATTTAGCACATTATTAAGTTAAAAACCTTATATGGATGAATGATTTTTAATAGACCATAATGAAAATATTAAGATTAAGATGTAAGTTAGATATTATTGTATCAATAATTATAATTGTTCACGAATATTCATGAGAGTGACGATTTTTGCAATTCTTCAACTATTTCAAATTTCTATAGAAATTTTAGTAATAATTTATACTTACTTATACTTATTTTTAAAGAAGTAAGCGCTGCATGACGTCAGTCTCGTTCCAAATACTTGATTTCTTTTTGTATTTTAGGTATGTGACTATGTGTTATTTCCTTCTGTAGGTATTCTTGTGTAAATAGGGATATTAAAATGAAACATTAACATACTCATTTACGTGCAAATATAACGAAATAGTAGTATGTGTGAACTGTGAGCGCACGTTAATGTTTCATCTGGGTGAATTGTTAAAATAAAACAACTGGTTATTGTTTGAACAATGTCCATATCATATTTATTACCACATACACACGGCACGATGTGAACCTTGTCTTAAATCATTGTATTATAATAGGTATATGTACATTGCACAATGTGTATACATACATTGCCATACACACGCCTCGAGAGGCTGTATGATTATATATCTCATAGTATTATGTACGTTATATAATGTAATATTCCAATAAGAAAGTGCATTGGTGCACGAAATCGGGGCGGCGGATGTACCCACCGCTTTTTACAAAACTTTTGATATTATCGTTATTTTAATAAAGAGATGCCGTAAAAACTAATTTATTCATCATTACGATTTATATCCATATTGTATACAGATTCATGTAACATATTATACACGAAGAAATGACGAAAATAATGCGCCGACGCGCGACGAACTCGTCACGGATCGTTCGCGTATCGTTATCTCCTTTCTCTAATATTTTAAATGTACATGACACCAAATTCGAACGTATATAAATCCAAATTTATTTTAATGTAAAATCTTAGGTAATTGATTTTTATTGCTATAGAAAATCAGTCAGCACGCGAAGCACGCAATCGAGAAGTAACCGCGAGAACGAAACCAAGCGGGCGGCGTTGCGCGGGGCGGGAGGGGGTGCCGGGGTGCCGGGTGCCGGTGCCGGTGCCGGAGCCGGAGCCGGTGCCGGTGCCGGTGCCGGAGCCGGACGCCGGTCGCCGGGTGCCGGTGCCGGGTAGCCAGTAGCGGGCAGGATGATAGCGCGAGCGCCGGCGCCGGCACCGGCCTCAGCCCGCCGTCGTGATTCTCATAGCTTACTCATAGACACGCTCTGATGCTGCAGTGAAACAACCGATCGGTTGGAGTTGGTTCGTGTGGAGCCAATGCGCGTCCGGTTCTACGCGAATAACTATACCTTTGGTCCTTGAAACGTTTACGTTGGCCATCGCCGATTATGCAAAGCTACTTGGACTATGGCCGCCATGGCGACTCTACGAACTTTACCAGTCTGTCACGTTATTAGATTAAAATTAATTATTATCTTTAACAATATAAAGTAGATCGAGTGTAAAATAATGTAGAATGTCGTTATATAAAATATAATATGATAAATTATCTTTTCATTTAATTTTATTATACATACGATAAGTCGCAATATTAGGATCACATAACGAATTTTAAAAATAAATTTGAGATCTCGCTTATCATTACGTAGTCTTTATTCTGATATAGAACACATCTAAATGATGATTGAAACAAACTAACGCGTACACGAACAAGCGAGAGAGACGGCGCGCGGCCGGCGGCGACCGCGTGGGACAGCTTGCCAACCGCGCGGTCGCACCGGCCGCGGCGCCGCGGTCTGGCTCCTGAAATACGGGCCATATAGCGGTCAAAGCTTCAAATTATTCGCCCACTGAGCCATTAATTAACGAAAATATTTGGCGAATCTTAATCTAGACGTAAACGGTTGTTCTCAAATATCTAGTAGTTATACCGTGGAATAACAGACCAGCGAGGTGTGCTTAGTAGATGTTTGATGTATGTGCCCGCAACATGGCCCGCAGATAGACGCCCTACGGGTGAAACTAACGAAACAACTCATGAACTGTATCAACAAATGATAACAACAACAAACTAATCATCCGTCAAGCTAATCCTGATTGCAGCTCGAATGAATCTAATATCGACCAGATGGTATCGACTAAGCGTTGCGCCAAACTATTATCGTTGTACAATATATTAACGGCCTTTGCTGAATTAACAATTTATATTAAGTGTTTCATTTGGTACCAAGTAGAGCCAAATATAGTAATGTAATGGCCAGGAAAGGAAGGAATATTACAAATAAAATAATTGATTAGTTAATGCTGTAGCAGAGAAGTAACGCAGAGGCACGTTAAGTGTAGTGTACATAAGCCGATAAAGTTTGCATGATGTCGGCGTGTCACGTATGTCAAATGGCCGTCAGACAATGCGCGACTTAACGTCGGTCGCAAACTATGCGCCGTAGTGAGGCGCCTACCTAAACGTGTTTTTACACATGCGGCTAACTATTTACTCGTATATACAATTGTCATTATGTATCGTCTCGATGCAATCGCGGCGAACCGATGGCTTCTCACGAACGCGGCGATACGAACTCACTATATGTTTTTACGTTTGTTTGTTTGTACTCGTACTCGCACGGGGACAAGCGGCCGTGTGCGCTTCTCCTACATTAAAAAGGTTGGTAAGAAAATATAATTATAGTGAGGATGTGAAAGTGAATGAGACGGCCGACGACGGCGAGGCGGGCGCCCCCCCGCCGCCGGCCAGGGCCTAACAATTATAACATCTCATCGTAATAATTAAATATTCTAAGAAAAAATGTCTTAAATACCTATAACACCGTAAATATAAAACAAATAATTATGTTAATTTGTTAGGTATGATATCGATATTCCGACCGTCCTATAGACTCACACCTTTCGATTTCATTATCAATTTCCTAGCTAACGTTTATAACAACATAATCGCGGTCGCGTCTCTTGCGGTGTGTGCGGCGTGGCGGCTGATGCTTTCCTGTGCTGGCCGGATGTCGGACCGGTGTCGGACCGGGTCAGCTTGTGCGCCCAGAGCCGCACGTCACCTCGTCACTGCGAACGAACTCGGTACGAACGAACATAAAACGCGAAGCGAGCGCGCCGCCCGGCGACGGCCGCACTCCGTCTAACACTCCTTTATTCAATTAACTACGTACTCATAAGTAATAAATTACCTTTAAAAAGAATATTGATTTATTTCGTATCATTTTCAATATTTTTTTTTGTAACAGGAAACATTTATATTTATAACGTATTTATATAATAATAGCATTTAAAAGATTGTTTATTATTATTACCTAAAATTTAATACCTAGTTAGATTTATAATATTAATGTTTAATTGATGTAAGTAATGAGTAATAATAATAGTAAATAACGAATGAATGCAACCGAGTGCATGTGTGTAGCGAGCGGCGAGCGCTTGCGCGGTTTGAGCGACGAGCGTCCGACGGTACCTACAGCAGCCTGCTATCGCCTGCTAACGACTGCTACGGCGTAGACAACGTAGATGACGTAGCGTGCCACTAGTATTGGACGCTACACGTATGCTACGCGCATGCCACGCAGTAAGTTCCCTGACTGCTGCAAACTAGACAAAAGTGGTCGATTAAAAATGTCTCCAGTACCTAACGAATATGATTAATGAATTGACTTCATATTTTATTCTATTACCTCAAACCTGCGCCTTTGGCTGATTTTTTTAATTATCCCTGTGTTTATTTTATTGAAATGTCTGTGTCGTGTGACTATAACGTCTGTACGAAAATTTACGGTTATTACGTTGATTAAAATTTTAGATACAACTAAGTACTGTGTGACCCCGCGTCTTAGGTGGAGTCTCGATATTTATTTAAACAGTGGTCTTAAATTACGGTAAATACAATCGTAAGAAACAATGAAATATTACGTAATGCACAAAATTGTTATTTATTATAATTACAATACCTACGTCAAAGGTACAAGATAGAAACGAATTATTATCTTAACGCGATGAGAGATATTCTGAAATGTTCCGACTTAGCATTCCAAACGTCCTTATGAATCGTAAATATGATCATATTATCCTTAGGATAAAATTTTATATCATAATACATATTATTATTAGAATGTATGTATACGCGTAACTAACATAGTCTTATACGGAAGTAATAGAGAAACTCGTTCGCTACTGAAACAGAACAGCCGTTCAAAGAGGTGATATTATACATTTCGAATTAGGCGAAAATAATTACATTCATAGGTAAAATATGCGTAATACATAGTAGTACAATAATTACGTTAATATTTGACATTAATATTAAAAATAGATAGAATAAAATATGTGTTGGTGGACGAGCGAGGAGGCGCGCGGCGGTAGCGCGTGTGTCGCGCGCACCGCGTTATTGTCTCCGGCCTCCAGCCGAGGCGAGTGCGGCGCCGGCGCGGCCCGGCACAATCCGGCGCGGTGTGTCTGAACCAGCCCTAACGCGCTCGCCGTTGGACACGAGTACGGTGAATACTACGGAAATGAACGGCCCGCGCGTCCAGGACCGGGTTACACCTTACAACTGTTATTAACTATGAATAATAAAATATTTTAAGATATACCTCCCTGCAATAAAATAGTCTAGATGCACTTTATATAATTACGAAATGTATTTTTTTTTGTAGTTTAAATCGTTTATTACTCTGACAACACATCTACGGTACAGTCGAAAGCGAGAAAAATTTGAAAAAATACCTGTTCAATCGATAGACTATCTCTCGTTCACACGACAAAAAGTTATTTACAATAGATGAGGTCATGATGACCGGGTCTGCGGGGGATGAATGGGGTCGAGATGGGGAAAGGGGTCGGGGAGGGAAAGTGTGTGAGACGCCGCGGTGGATGGGTGACCCGAGCGGTGCCGAGCTGGGGGTTCAGCCGGAGAGCGCCGGGATGTTTGTGCGCTGATGGGGGCGCTGGCGACGACTGGAGGAGCGCGGCGCGGGAGCGGCGGCTGACGGTGGCGGCTGCGAGGCTGCCGGCCGCTGGGAACTGCGGAGCGCTCGGAATCGCTACGCGTCGCCACACCGCTCGCCACCTGACAAAATTTACAAAGTTTACCCACTGCATCTTCTTACCTTGTTACAAGTGTTCAGAAGATTAGAGAGAAATCCTTACAATGTCATACTTAAAAGAAATAATTGTTATTTTTAAGAGCAAATGTTTGAATCCTGAAATCTTGTCCCGTCTCAGAACTTTAATATACTATTGAGTAGAAACTGGTAATTTCATTATAATGGCAAATGCAGCAGATAACATATGACATTTTAAGCAAAATTGGTTTAGTGACAGTTTTAAATTGAGAGAGAGGAAGATACAACATTGGTATGATGAATTCCTATGTAGTGTAAAAGTCAAACTTCGTTGAATTTCACCACGTAAAAGCTGTAACCGTATGAAAATCAATGATGGGTAAAAATCGATGATCCACATTCGCCATTGGAATAGTATTAACAGTGACTTATCACGATTTATTTAGATCAGTGTATGTCTATTAATATACCGATAATTATTAATATGTAACTGACATAATATAATTCGATTAAATTACGTAAACAAAAAAAAAAACATTCATAAAACAATATTAATTGCAATATGAACGTTCAATTTAACATCGCCAGCCAACATGGTGACATTGTGTTTATTCTCTCTAACGACATTTTAATAGGAAGCCTCGGATAAAAGCACAAAAAACATACTCACGTAAAATATTTGTGCTATAACACTTTCAATGATAACCGTTGGTAAAAGCAGCAGGAATCAAGGGTCCCTGAAATGAAAAAAAAAATTATAAACACGTAAACGCAGCGCGGCGACTTCGTCTCGCAAAGTTAAAGAGAAACGGCGTCTCCAGTAGATTGAGTCAGCTTCATAATTGATAGGAAGTATAAAACGTTCAGAGGAGCATTAACCTCTTAGGGGGCAGATTTAAAGGTAGTAAGTTTGGTGTTAGCAGTCGATAGAGCGGCAGCGGGCTCATTGGCCGACAAAATAAAAACACTGAGTGGATGAGTTAGAGCTACGCGCGCGACCGCTCGGCAACGGTAATTACACCGCTTGTTCTCCTTGATTTACGGTTATTGCCCGTGGGGCATTCCCGTTACCTAATAAGACCGTTTTACACCCGGGAACCACATGCGCCGGCCCGGCCGACGCTCGGAACGTTCATTCTCTCATTAGCGACGTATTTGTTTTGCCCCGGCGATCACGCACGATTGAGTTAATATCCCGTTTGATATATGACGCGTCTGGAACGGAAAGGTAGCTTAGTACGCTGCCATGCCCGGATAATGAGAATCAACATTATTTATCAACACTAATTACGATATGATTGTGTCGGACACATTGTGACTGTAAATGATTTTCGACAAATACGTTGATTTACTATTTAGTCACGCATGTAAAAGTAATAATAAAAATAAACGTAAACGATCTAAAGAGCAGTATAAACATTAAAGGAGGTAATGTTCCAGAAGAAAAATGTCTACGAGATAGAGGAACGTGAGGAGTTAAGATGTGTGCGGCTGCGACGGAGGCGGTGGCGCTGGCGGGCGTCGACAAGCAATGAAGACTGATGGCGTCTCAGGAAAGCAGTTATGGAGCGCGGTCGCAGTTTTAAAAAGCCATTACTAGCGGCATTGCACCGCGTAGATTGCTGCCACCGCCCGCCGCCCGCCGCGTCCTCATATTTCGGAACACTTTATAATCGCATCTCTCACGCTTCACTCGCTTGCTAACTTATGGTGATTACGCTTTAAGAGCGACAAGGAAGATCGGTTCCATAATGAGATTGGGCCGTCTAGCTAAAATTTTAGAGTGTCGTCGGCTGCTAATTGCGTCTGAGACTACGCGGTCGGCGGCGCTCGGCAGCGCTCGGTGCGCTCGCCGGGCCGACGACACCGCTCAGCCACGCTTGACAGGGCGCTCGCATTTCTCACTTACGACCTTATCCCGCCTGGACTTATTGCTAATGAAATTTTTAGTGCGGCAAGACCTTTAAATTTACGATATCTTTTGAAGAATAAAAACATGTTTACTATTTAGTATGCGCATACTTTTACACACCATAACCTAAAAGAAAATACATTAACAGATGATAAAACGCAAATCGAAGGCACCGAAGAAAAACGAAATAGAACAAACATTAATTTGAACGCTGTGACAGTTAAACTTTTCGAACAAGGACAATTTTAGGAATTGCCTTCATTTGGGCCTTACTGAAACAGGCATTTTGAACATGACGTAATAAATGAAAAAAGTTAGAATCAAAGTTAATAACTTCATCCCATTCATCACGAAATAAAATATGAAACTTTTCTTATAGTCATTGTGCGAAATACGTTTTTTTCTGTCTAGCATTGATATGGTTTTCTACATTTTTATAAAAAGTTAAATTGTGGCATGTGACAACGATACCTTATTACTCATTTGAAAAAGTTTCGAATAAAAAACAGCCAATCTCAATACAACAAAAAATATTTGTGTGTTATTACCGGGGTATAATTGAGGGGCGCACGGCTCACTGCGATCGCGGGAAAGCCGGAGGGCTGGGGGCTGGCGGCTTGGACGTAGCCGACGCTGTCGGCAGCGGAGCCGTACACATCGAGCGCAGGACCCGGCGAGCTCGCCGCCGGAAACCCAGCGCGGCCGCCCGCCGCGTGTGGGGACGCTGGCGGACCAAACCCGGCCGCTGCAGCTTGGTAGTTGTTCATCACTGCGGACATGCCAAATGGGATGGCTGAGCAAAAATATTCATTTTAAAAATAAAAATAATGCACGTTGGTTTTATAGTACAATGTAGTTAAAAGGTTTTGGTGTTGAATCTATTTCGACAGTGATGTAACACGATGAGGAGTGGTCCTGTATATGGATCGTTTTTAATATATGTCATGTTAATAGAACACGTACGGCTCTTTGTCGGTAATTGGTATTTACCAATTACAGACAATAAAGTGTTGTTGTGTGAAAGCTGACTTTACTACTAAACGTTTGCATTCTAGTAAAATAAGAAACAAAATATGTTACTTGGAACTGCCCTTTCAGTTATAGAAATTGCACAATAAATAAAAGAGTAAATATAATTTAATCTGTTTGAGTCGGATTAGTAAAGTTATAATCAAGGCATATCGAAAAGGCAAATTTTAAATATCATCGCAGCACTCTGAATAGATTGAATTTGTGGTATTATAAAACAGCATGTACGGACAGCTGAAATGACTGATAGCGGGGAAGTCTTTAAAAGTTTTTAAACAGTTGCAAAGTTTACGCCATTCGTGCGAGCATGCAAAAATGTTAACACAATCTACTATTTAAGTTTGGTTAGGGGCGAGGTAGACAAAAAACGAAAAGGTATACCTGCTGGCACCATATTTTGAACCCGTTTACACATAAATACATTTATAACTAGATAGAGGCTATACTATGGTCGCTGCTAGATAGTGTCATGCAATTCTCATGCTTATCCAATTCGGAGAGAGCATCCCGCTTATGTCGAGGGAAGTCACTATTTCTATACATATTATGTTTCATTTTAAGACTGTCTTATAGCGAATAAACACCGAATAACAGAGAACCAAACCCAAAGAGTTAACACGATCTGACACAGAGCACAATAAGCGATGCTGCCACACACATATTAGCCACGTTCCACTAACAGGCACGCAGGTTATGGATACGCAAAATGATGATTACTCGATAAGTGAGACAAGAACGGCGAGTGAGGAGTTGTAATGACTAAGAGTGTCATAGTTAAATATGTACAAGTGGAGATGTAACATGTGTGTGGAGGTGCATAAGTTATGAGGCGGAGGGCGTCCTGAGTCCTCACCTGAGAGCGCTTGCGCTAGCAGCGGTGTATTGTTGTTCGGTGTGAGTTGTCCGTTGGTCAGGTCAACTGCAAACATACACACGGTTCGCATTCGCTCACGTACACGAGTGACGCGCACACTCGTTAGTATAGCACAGTAGCACACACACATTCATTGACTGAACCATCGACTTTTTGAATTTCGACGTGTCGCCGCGGCCGCTAGACCTCATCTTTTCCGCATTTAGCATACTGAACGGTAAAGTGACTATCGATGTAATCCCAACTCAATATTAAAGTTCTCGAGCGCGGATAAAGTTGAACCGCGTAAATGCATGAATAATTTAGCCGTTGGAGGCACATGCCGAGTTGACGAATGAGGACAGCGAAGACTCCCCGGACTGAGATTATGTCTGAACAAAAAATATCACGTATGTCACGTGCATTCAAATGAAAAAGAGAGCTGGAAGTTTCGCGGGTATAAATCACAGAAGGCGAAAAAACTTTTACAAAATATCCAGTAAATTATCCGACGTGAGTTCTCTGTGCCACGCGGTGGTCTGCTTATTGAATAGGGAAAGCATTAGCATACGGCGCACGTTGCGGCGTCTTGCGACTTGTGATCGCCTCCGCGCGCCGTCGTAGCCGCGTGTCGCCGGGACGCGTGCGGCGTAAGCGACGCCGTGCCGTAGCGACAAATACAAAGGTAAATATGGAAAACTTTTCCTGTGTTTGGTTCGGACTGATATTTTTATTTATCAGACAGCAAAATAACTTATTTTGTGTAAGAATTATTTAAATGTCATTTGACTGGCATCATCAAAAGTGGCCTCATATGAAGGTAAGCTTCGTCCCAATAAAATTGGATATTTAACGTGCATTAGCTTCAACTCTACAATAATCATAGACGAGATGATATTTTTCCTTCAAAATAAATCTCTAATTTAACATCAAACTTATTTACTCTCTGCCTTTCGCTATCTAACAACGTTACTATATCCTTATTGGCTTGGACGACAAATTTCATTTTTGTCAGATGCGCGGGTTATGATTTAGTGTGAAAAATGGAGGGCCGCGGTCGCCCCAGGTGATTACCGGCCTGCGAGTGACTTTGCGAAAAAAGTACAATATAAGTAATGGAGGATGAATGATAGATGGCGCGGACGGCCCATCGCGTTTGCGCGTCCGCTCCCGCCAGCGCGTCCGCTGCCGCGCCTGCGCCCGCTCTCTCTGCCGGTCGTCGCGCGCTAAAATGCTGACACATTTTGATAACATTACTTTGCGGTGTGAGAGCCTATTCATTTGGGGTCGCTTCGTAATAAATAAGAATTTGAGTGGTGCCGTAGACACGTTCCACGATAGTTAATCGTCCGAACGGTCATTCTTTTTTCATTATAAAAAAAAAACAGTATTATTAAGTAGGTACAGTCAGTCACATAAGTGGGTGAACAAATCGAAAATTTCAAAACGGCTTTAAAGGTTTTTGTGCTTATGAACAAAGGTTTTTTCTTCACTTAAATGAAATTCAAAAGATTTAATTTATTTTGGATAAAGAATAAATAATATTTCGATTGAAGTTAATGTGTTTTGGAACTTTTTATTTGTTCAGCTGTATGTGGGTGACTATACATTATTCCAAGCTTTAACACATTAATGTAATTTACAATATTAAACACTGATTTAAAGACTGGGAACGAAATAAAATCAGATTTTAATCACAGTAATAGCTGCCGGACAACTCCCGTTTCATTTGCAAATAGATCGCGACTCTCACAAAATTATCATTCAAACATAAAATTCTACGACAAAATGAAAAATACAATCATTTTAATGATCGTTCTAGAGTTGATTCACAAAGTCACAAACAGGCTCAAGTTAGTGGGGCGCAAAGTGTGTTTCTGACCTCAAATAATTTACGACTTAAACAATCTAGTTTACGGTCGAACAACCTGAGGCGCCACTACGCGGTATCTACATAATACATACTACAGCTCATATCTGTGTCAGAAGTTAACTTCACCTCGACTACCTTGTATACTTGTGTTAACACATGCTCTCAATGTAATTCGTGCGTAATACTAAGTTTTGACGCTTTGATCGAAATTATTACACGGTCAGATGGAACGGTCTGCGTAAAGCGGTTGATGGCGGGTGTGACGAGCTGAGGAGGCTAGATTTATAATATATTGAATATTAAAGGCAATAAAATTCATAAATACATTTACGTTATGAAATAATCACTCAATATCACTATTATAGTGTATTTAATCACTATAATAGTGATTAATACACTAGTGATGTTGAGTTTTTCTATTCACTATCAGCTCGGAGTCTAGAATTTGTGCTCGATATGGCGACAGGCTCACACCCTATCACACCATGGGACGCGATAATGGCGAAAAGAGGGTGCACTAGTTTCGCCTCTGCCTACCCCTTCGGGGATAAAAGGCGTGAACGTTATAACCCATTTTATCCGATTAATCGGTTTTATTGAAGCAACATGTTAAAACTGAGGAATGATATTGAAATTTATAAATTATATTATTAAATAACTAGCTTTTGCCCGCGGCTCCGCCCGCTTTAAAAAGTTTTTCCGGGATAAAAGTCCCGCTTTATATTTTCCCGGGATAAAAAGTAGCCTATGTGTTAATCTGGGACATGATCTACCCGTGTGCCAAATTTCATCGAAATCCGTTCAGTAGTTTTTGCGTGAAAGAGGAACAAACATCCTTACATCCAAACATCCAAACATCTAAACATCCAAACATCCATACATTCTTACAAACTTTCGCCTTTATAATATTAGTAGGATAACTTTGTTTGTATTAATGACATTAAAATGTACAATTCAGATATAGAGAATTACACAGTTTTACTACAAGACTCCGAAAAGTTTATGAATTGTGACAAAGAAAAAGCCGTTGGATGCGATATGGGTGCGAATGATTTGCGATCTCAGAATCTTATGTCTCACCTTTCCGTGAACACATTCATCTATAAATTCAGAGGCCGTCTCGCGAGAGCTATTCGAACTTTCATAATTGTGGAGTTCGGGGAAACTTAATAATTCTTCTTCAGAAGTGGGATGACGGCCGAAGGAAATATTCACGGAGCGTACTCTCGTTGTAATACCGCCCTTCAATCCACTATATTACGGCGAGCTTTTTATGTGTTACAATGTTCGACCCGCTTCGAAAATCACGTCTCGAAATTTTAAGGTACGCAGGTAAGTATTTTATTACACTTTTTAAACTCATAACTGAATGTCGGAAGTTTGGAGCACTGTTGCGCCTATTGGTGATGTAATTTTTGTAACAACATAGGGGTTAGTCGGGTCACGTGTCACCCCAACTTCATATCTGCATTGTGTCACCTTAAAACTGTTATAGCCTGGGTGGCATTATCATGCAATATTTTGTAAAAAACTGTGAGTTATATCCGAACTTATATTTTTTATATACATTTTGTATACGTAAATTGAATGGGGCTCGCATTTACCTGCGAGACTTGCTTTATTTGGCAGCTGGCCCGATGGGAGTATTTTATTTGAGAGCTCACCGGAGATTCCTAGTCCCGGATACGTCATAGAACGAAAACGTATATTTAATAGGTGCCATCAATAACTCACCGCGAAGATGATACGCTTTTGCGGGTTTTCGATCGTTTAGCCCCTGAGACTTATCTCAATTGCAAATTAATCGAATTTCTACGGTACGGTAGTAGTTGCCGGTCGGCACGCACGCTCCTAGCGCCTCACGCTTCGCGCACACCAATTTGTAATTCAAAGAAGGAAACGCGTGTTCTTTCTTTAAATCTCACAAGTTCCCGAGAGTCTACCTTTTATTGCGGCAGGTTGTCTCCATTGTAATGTTTATCATTAAAGGTCCCGAGAGTCCGTGGTTCAGCCATAGAATGAAATATTAATTAGAGGGAAAAACATGTAAAGCGACGTTTAAAAAGCGAAACGAAATCTCGGAAAGATAAATTATGTTTAAACACACAATTTTCAATGTTCAAATAATTTTCTACAATTCGCTAATAATTTTAATTACAAAATTGTTACTACCCATGAAAAAACAATTTAGTTGCGGATTATTTCCGATTACATCTACAGAGTTAACTACTGCTTTAATTGCAAATTTATTCTATTCTATGTTAAAAATAGAAAACCTTCTATTCTAGCCAACATTAGTTTGTTACAAAATCATATTTCACTGCACAATAAACACTTTGATTTAATTAAACTCGCTGATTACGTTTTGCCTAAAGCACAATGTTTTGTATACAATACATCTATTATGTCTATGGAGAAAATCTTAAGCTATACAACAATAAATACATCTAATTATATTATAAAAAAGTTTGCACCACCAATCACATTATTTTCACTTTTACCACCAATAAAATATATTACTATTCGCTCACGTTTCTACCTTTTATACAAATTAGGAAAGAAGCAATTTAATTCTCCTACTTCAATTTGACGCTTACGAAAAATTTCTGTAGTCTAATCTGAAGCTTGACTAAAGTACATTAGTACCTAAAATCGCCCGTAACTTTAAATAACTAGCTATACTAGTCTATTAAGAAATTTCGCTATTCCAAATTTCATAAGATATTCAAATACAATCTACAAACTCAAATTATTTGGATTTCCTTTTATTACTATTTCTTATTCTATGCTAATGTCTATTAACATGTTTTCTACATTTCACTATTGTACTTCTTAGTTTTGAAAACACTATAAACTACCACACTTTTCTGTTATTACTTTTACAATGTTCAAAATCACTTGATAACCTACACTATTCTAATTCACCACTGCAGTACGATAATGATTAAAGTTCATAACGTTAAATCAAAATTACTCGCCCTATTTCTGTAGCGTACTGCATCTTCTCCCACGTAACCGCTGTTCACTTGGTTATCACACACTTCTATACTTTCGATAACCGTCAATACAGTTTACGTGTATATCAATATATTTCATATATTTTTATTTTTTTATTTATGTGTATTTACAAGTAAATCCTTTGTCCTCCTATCGAGACCGTGTAGAACGCATTGGCTGGTCAGTCATTACATTGTGTGGAACACATACTATTGGAAGTTGGAGCGGGAGCAACTAACGCGCGTAGGCAGCGTCCATGCAGGGGAGAAAGGACTTACTATGCGAATTCGCACACATTGCGTAGGATTTGTGCGCTCAATACGGCACTAACTAGAAGAGATTAGTATGCTAATAGTATCCATTACGGACTCACGGACACACTTCGATTCGGTGAAATTCTACAATAAAAATTTATGGACGATGGAGCTCGCTAGACTAGCGCATTTATAGCCAAAATCTATGGGCATCCATAAAATAAAATACTATCTATAATAAATAAAAATAGGGAAATAAAAATTCTGACCCATCCAAACACAGCACTCGAAACGCTAAATCAGCATTGGACCGCTGAATTCTATAAAGGTACACTATGAGCTAGTAACTAAAGAAGTTTCGTTAGGGTTAGTGCGGAACAAAGTCTCACCGAGCTCCGACCTAAACAAAAAGCGCTAAACTTAACAGTTACTAACACAATTAACGGTCAAATATCTTAAATTACAAATGGAGTTGGCACTGTTCGCGACACGCGGCCACTCGCCGCCTCACTGGGTAATTATTTGGTTTCAAAACGACGCCGACGCCCCTGGCATCATTAAGGAATTTCCTCTCGGGGATCGGGAACTATTCTTTTGTCACAATGTTGTGATTTTTACCTCGTAAGTGATTGTGTTTCGTGTGATTCGATTAAATAAATAAGAGTATTCGACAACGTTCGTGTAATTGGGAGTGTCAACGCGGATTTGCATTTGCGATTAGTGGGATACTATGAAAATTGCAGTTATCGAACTATGCAAAATAGTTGTGTGGATGTATTTGGTTCGTGGGCTGCATTCTGAGGGCGAGCGCGTTGAATGTGAGGAATGCTGGACACGCGGCGGTGGCGGCGCGGGCGGCCGCGGTCGTGCGTGCCTCCACCGGGGCAGCGCCGGGCTCGCGGTGCGAGACTATTGACTAAAAACTACATTTTGACTGTGTCTTTATGAAATAGTAAACTTCTTATTTTGACAGGATTCATATAAGTCGTATTTGTCTAGGAACGCGTGTAATGGCCTATCTTGCTCAGAATTAAGAACATTATTGAGAATTTTTGTAAACCGAGGCGCTGCCCCCGCGCGACGCATGCACGCGCTTACCGGTCTGGTGTGTCGGGGCGCGGCGCGGACACCACGCTGCGGGTGGCGCGTTGGATGAGTCAGAAAAACGAAACAGTAACGTTAAAACACATTTGTGAAGCAACTGCGACGGTCACAGTTGCCATAGTACACACTATCTCTTCCAGTTTATTTCCGTGGGGTAGCTTGGCGTGAAGCGGAGCGCTTCGCCAGCTTCGTGTATGGAACGATCAATTGGATAATAAACTATAAACGTTTTGCTTATACAACGGCAATTTCCTTTATTTTAAAATATAGCGGCTTCACAATATCATAAACTTACGATTAATGATATAAGACGATATGTCGGAACAGCGATGAGAACAATTACTATTAACTTATGATTATGGAATAGCCTTAACATAGTATATGTAAGTTTAAAGAATTTCACATGGATTACATTATTATAATATAAAATGATTTGTGCAATGTGTAGGATACCTAAATTATATAAGCGATTTACGTATCTTAATGTAATTGGAATAACTTCCTGAGGGATGCCGCAATACTATTTCCACAGAACAACGGAACAGATTACATCAAGTCGATACGTAACGGGCTATATGGGCAAACCTAGTCGGGCGATTTAGAACACACATCTGCGAATTCGGGCTCTGATTATACAATAGATTAACTTTTTTGCGACATTGCATTCCTCGTCCGAGATTCGAAAGGGATAAACGGGGGGCGTAAGACCAAAGAGCTATTCGCTTGAGAAAAGATTTATTATTCGTAAGAAATTCCGGGAGCCGTTAACGGGTGTTCCGGGTAAAAGAATGGTTAAGCGTCGGTGCGGGTGCGGTGGTCGTGACCGGCACCGGGCGGGCGCTGGGCGGCGTCTTACGAGCTCTGTCCGAGCACACTCGGGCTTACGTACTCTGCACCCACCAACAGACGACTTTCCGCCGGTATAGCTCCCACTACACCTGCGGCAACAAAATAAAAAAAACGCTACAAAGCCGGCTACGGAGCTACCGGCTCTGGCAACAGAACCGCGCCTAAATAAATAAACAGTCTCTCCTACTTGAACAAATAATATAAAATCTCGCGGTGCCCTGAATATCACTCAAACAAACATCAAAACACCGCTCATGAAATTAAATTTAAATGTGCTGCAAATAGTATTTAACTAACAAATTTTACGGGGTATCAAGACATACAAAAAATTTATTGAAGCGAAATTACAAATTGGAACCTTCGTCGAATCTTTATGGGAAAACTTAAATAGTTTTCTATTTTGGATAATTTGAAAGAGTTCGCAACGCACGGCATGATGATCGGCTTCGAGTTTCGGCGTTCAATACTAAAGCCCGGCTAAGTCACGCAGAGCCACGATGCAGGGATCCAAGGGGTCATAACGTGTTATATCTACGTATTGATACCATCATCAAAACTGTATCAAGAACACGGTGTTATTTACTGAATAATTTATACGATATTAGTACATTTAAGCACGCAATGGATACCGTAAGGGAAGAAGTTAATTTATCGCCTGATGTGCAAAGGAATATAATCGTAATAACGTACGTCGTAGAGTCAATGTTAGTTTAAACGTTTCGAATAATGATTTAGATATATTGCGTTTATATTATATTTAAAACGTGAAGCTTATTTAACGTACATGACTAGTTTAGAGGATGGCTATGAGGACGGTCGCACATACAGCGATTTAATGTTCGAACTTAACTTACATCATACGTGATAATTTTGATAAAATATCTTAAATTTTGACAAATAATTAGTGCGAGGCGCGGCGTAGAAGCAAGGATTTACCAATAAATGAACGCTTACATCGACGGCGATTATAAGCGACACGTCAAAAATTCATGCACCTTCCGAGTAACGGTACTCAACAATATAACATGAAGAAGGTAGCGTAAAATATTTGCATCCAAAAATATCATACAACAACAATAAATAGTCTCGTAACATTATCATTTAAGCAGTGTAAATATTTAAAATATAATAGAGAAATTAATTTTATACTAAAATTAAATATATATTACATTATAGCGAATATTCAATAAAATATTAAAATAACACTTTTTCAAGCTCGATTTATATTTCACTTAATAATGAACTGGTAAACAATGGAATACAGGGCTAAACTAATGCTAAAATCCATGATAAGCTACAAAAATGAAATGTCTACATGGCGTTTTTTCATCCTCTAAACTTAGTAACTTTGGAAATTAATAACGCTACATCCTTATCTATCTATACGTTACATATATCCTTACGTTTAAGAAACTTCTAGAAATGCTTATCGTATTCGGCGCTAGACTGTCCTGTCTGTGACTGAGCATGTTTAAAAAATCATTGTTTTTATAATATCGTATTAAAAAAATTCGCTCTCATTAAATAACCACATAAACATTACGTATTTAATGAAACTCGTCAGAACGGCTGACATGGACGTAAATCAATTAACCATTAATAGCTCTTACGTTAGCCCACTTGGAACGTCATATAGCTCATGGAAAAAACACAAGACGTAGACAAATAACCTACTTGATATTAATTTTGTTGTTATACGAAGCGGGTTAGGAAGTAATTTGTATGCACGCACTGGGATATTTGTACGCGCTTCAACCTCCGGACACCGGCTTACTTTTGTTTATGATCTTTATTCAGCTCGACCTCGTAACGATTTATGACATACGTTAAACTAAATTGATAGATCCAGCGCCGAGCACGCTCTCACCTATGCCCTATGAAATCCAAACACTACACTCTACAGGCATGCTATGTATATCGATTATTATATTGAAACTACAATTTCATTATCTATTTGCCGCTATTATAGTATACTAAGATAAGAGAGGAAGAAGTTAACTCTACGCAATTCTAATTTCATACGTCTATCGCCGAGAGTACTAAAATTTAGTCAGAGCTACGATTTTCAATAAATATGTAAATTTGAGCTCAGTTGTTACAGCTTGCAAGGGTTTAATGCCTTGATTATCTTTGCCATCACTGTCTTGTAATTTTGTTATTAAGAAAAGATTTCTTTTGTAAATATTTTTGCTGACACGTGGTTGGTGTACTAGATTTCAGCTTTTAAAACGATCTGTGAGTGAACTATGTCCTAGATATATCCGATAGAAAGACAGTAAAATGCCAATTTCATAGAACAATTTTTGTTACATACACACACACACACTCACGCCTGTTATCCCCGAAGGGGTAGGCAGAGGCGCAACTAGTGCACCCACTTTTCGCCGTTATTCCGTCCCATGATGTGATAGGGGGCGAGCCTATCGCCATATCGGGCACAAATCCAGACTCCGGGCTGATACTGAATAGAAAAACTCAACATCACTTTGCCCGACCCGGGGATCGAACCCGAGACGTCAGCTTTGCAGTCGTACTGTAATGCAACTACGCCACCGAGGCAATTTTTGTTACATTTTATTAAAATATGGCAAAGTTTGTTTTACGATCGGAAGTAGTCTCCAGAAATATAACGACGTTTCTCAAGTTTGAGAAACCGACTATTCCATATTAATGAAGCCATGGATGGCTATATGCCACTTTGTCGTAGCATCTCGCTGCATCAAAGGACCTAGGCGCGTTTAACTTACAAATTAAATTGGCTTATTACGCTCCTTCTATTGAAATTTGAATCGTGATATTGGTTTCTGAATCGATACCTATCTCTGGTGATGGTGAGATAAATATTTGGTATGAGGTTACGGTTGGACCGGCAGCGTCGGTTAAGGAATGCTAATGGCCGAAGGAGCGCATCAATTGCGGCCGGACACGCCGGCGCGCTGTTCTAATATCCTGCCTGTACTGCTCGCCACTACCAATGAAACTGATTTTCGTGCGCCGCATATTTGACTACCTAACTGCACAACATCGAGAAACAACGTTTATCGCACTTAATGCTCATTTACTCCACGGAATGTAATGATTGCGATTTAATTCATTATTATTCCTTAGCGAAATTTATATTGAAATAATCTTAAGCTTACGTTGCAATAATAAATTATTTGTCAGAAGGTATTCATCATATTAAATTTAACGATACACGTGGAATGTAATCGTATTTACTCTACCGTACAACAGCACGATTAATTTATCGATTTCGTCCCGCCCAAATATATATCGCGACGTGCACCTTAACTCGGAAAAAAGGAAAGCCGAAGCTTACCGTCGTAATTACGGCGAGGAAAAGGCTCAAACGCGAAGTGTGGACAAATAACGAGAAGAGTGTTTGTGCAGCTGCGCTCTCCTGCCACCTTCGCCGTCTTCGCCTCCGCCACATTAACCCGCACGGGGCACCTCCTCGCTCGATCGAACTTGTCGATTCGAACCAACAGGAATGACAAGACCTCAAAAATCGTAATTAAAAACGTGATCAGCCGATCGGCTAGACGCTTGTTGACTACTTTTAATTAGTGGAAATTCTTTTGTGTTCGCCGCCAGATTTACGCAGAAGTTACCACAAAGAGGGCCTTACTTTTCTGTACTTTTGTTTGAATCTGTTTAAATCTCTTTTAAAAGCTTTCGCTGTTAATGAGGAGCGGGCGGTGGAGCGACACCAGCCGCCGACGAGACGAGCGGGGCGTGAGAGGGCGCGGCGGCGGCGGCAGAGGCGGCGGACGGCACCAAGGCGAACGCGATATTTGCCCTGCTGTTTGTTTGCACGACGCGTAGCATTTGAGAATCGTTAGGGCGAATTGTGTGCAAACATACCGAGCGAGGAGCTCGCAATTGGCCGAATTGCCTCGACAAAATTCTGGATATAAACAATAAATAGCGTCTTCTCAAAACATGGACGTTTTGTAATTGACGGCATGACAGATTTATCTAGATGGTTCAGTCATTGTTAGGAGTGTTAACTTGTTAGTAAAGTTGTTAGTGCGAGTTCACACGAACTTTCGCTGCGAGTTAGTAGAAATGCCAAGTTAGGACACAGTCACCACAGGGGATTAGCTACATATTTGGGCGTATGCATTGTTTAGTATATAAATGAGCGTCGTGTTAGTCGGAAAGCGCATCGGTGATAAACGTAAGACAGCGGTTAGTGGAATGCATTGTCGCCGGCGCGAGTTCACAGATGCATGGCGTGTACATTGTAAACCCCGCTGAGCTCGAGCGGGTGGTACGGCAAGAGCGTCGCCAGATGGTGGTAATGATTGCCGGATAGTTGGTGGTGCAAGCTCGCCAGGGGATTACCTGCTGGATATGGCAGCCCGAAGCTAGGATAGCCCGAATAGCTACGTCCTGCCGCGTAGGCGGCGTACGCTGCGGGAAAACCTGTGCAACAAACAAACACATGTTATTCATTTATAATACACACCTCTGCCAATGGAACGGAAAGCGAATGATAAAGATAAAGTGGCGTGCATCACTCGGCATTCCTTGGGATCAAGCGTTACTCTTAAATACAGTGCCGATACTGATTCATTGGCCGATATAAACTTTGAGCATGTAACATGTATACCGATGGCCCAATTCTAAAATAGAGCTGTCGCATAAAAGGTAGGTGAGTATATCGTACATGCACGGTACGACATCGCCTTGGACAATGTCCAGCGAATGATATTTTGTAAACATCGTATAATGTAGCACACGCTAAGTGGACAAGCGACGACTTTATACAGTCAAGAAGTAACTAATGAATTTCATTAACAATTTTACAGGGTACGGGCACACAAATGCTACGTGACAATAACTACACTAATATTAAAGACAAATAAAATTACAAATGAACTTGTTAAACTACCAGTACTGTTGACAAAATGAATGTAGTTATAAAATGTAAAATGAATGATTGGCCGAGCGTCCGCATCGTCCATATCGGCTGATATGATTACTATACCGAGTCGTTCATCATATTATTGCCAATCAAAATAGTGTATCTGTCAGGCGACGTGATCCATCACTCGGCAGATGGACGCACTCTGCGACGCGACACCATCATGACTAAACCCATTGATTAAATGAACCCACAACTGGCGTCCAACATTCAAACTGGATTAGTGAGTTAACTGGAAACACCAATGATAACTTTCGCGCCGTCATTGTGTGAGACAGGTGACAGATACGAGTATGCAGTATGCACTATTGTATTAAGCACGGTAAATAGCAGGAGATGATCTGTAAGATGGAAGTACAGCAGAGGTGAGAAGTGACTTGTAAATAAAACGTGAAACAACTTACCGTCAGGAAGAGCACCCAATGACCACATGAAATCTAGAAATGTAAAAACATTTACATAAATCGATCGATCCTTACACCTTACATTTACATATTTCTTTAAAATGTAAAGATATATTTGAGACATTAAAGTTATTGTGCCGCGAGACACTATTTTGCTTGGCGACAATCTTGTGTTGCAAGTTACGTTGTACATTGTGGAGTATGGGTGATTACTATTTGATTTATATCCATATAAGGGCATTCAATATTATCTAAATAGCATTCTACTATCAAACAGTATCTAGTGAGTTTCAATAGAAGGGTATGTTAGTGTTTTGAACACCATGAACAGTGTCGCCACGGTGATGTGTCCTTTATTCAACATGTTAATCTAATCTACACATTGTTAGTCTAATACTAAACATGTTAAACAAACAGACATTTTTAAATATTTTAGAAATGATATTTATTATACTAATTACTACCATCCTACTTAAAAAGTTAATAAGTACAATTAAGTCTATTAGTTTATGAGAGCTACGTTTCATAATACAATAATTTGGGTGAATCAAGAAAAAACACCTTACTGTTAGACTAACAGTAACAGTTAATTACGAAATACCCAAAGATATACAACTAAAATAGAAATCAACAGTGAACACAATGTTAAGTCGTAATTTGGCATTGCACAATATAAATAAATATGTAAAGAGTAAGGATTTAAATAAATAAATTACCTATATTATTCAACTATGAACACACATAAATATATTTACGATTTAATCAAAGTCCTAAAATTTTTTTTACAATTGCAAATAAATTAAGTGAAAAAAAATTATCTAAAGATCTCGTCATACGGGTAATATACATCCACATACAATAGGTACCTCTTTTCTTCCACTGATAACATTTTTTGATAAGCCGACATCGAGCTGTGAAGCTATTCATGGTAAAATCGCTAAAGAATGTAATATCACTTAAGAAAATATTTTCAAATAACCTTCATACATCCGCATTAGAAAGTCGTAACTAGAGTTTGCTCGCTAAAAATTTAGTTTACTTTATGGATGGACATGGCAAGACTGGCAAGAATCAGCAGAACCGTATGGTTCTATATTAATATTCTGTATTAAAACTACTCAGAAATTAGATAAAATATCAGGCTCAATACTATATTATCTTCTATCTATGTATGTATTGTAAATCAAATCGCATTAAGCACCTACTGCCGGATAGAAAAATATTGCTCTCTATCAACCCTACATAAAATTGATCCAGTTTGTTTCTCTACTACTGTTCATTAAATGTTAAATATAAATTATTATCATATGTATAAAACTGATTCTAATTTATTTTTATACACATTTCGAAAATCTGCTATCTAACTGATTCACTAATGGCAAATACTAAAAATAAGACACTTCGTATATTATCAGTATTTTTTAGAGTACAGTGATTTTTTACGTTCGGTTCAGTTGAAATCAAAGGAATGTAAGAGAATTAAAGGAATGGATAGGAGAAATTTGGCCATCATAGCGAAAAGGGAATGCAAATAAAAACATTTTGTCAGATTGGAGATGCCAGATCGCTCAGAAAGGGTGGTGCGGGTGTTGCTGGAAAAGGATCGTGGATCAAAGTGGCAGAGCAGTCGGTAGCGTCGCATGGCTCAGGGGAGAGTACAGGGCGGGGATGTCAAGCGCGTGCGCACCGAGCAGCTCTGACACCGAGTACGCGAGCGGAGGAATGGCAAGAGACGCGAGCGCAGGGCGCGGGGCTCGCGGAGCGGGGCGCAGTGCGGCCAGGGCGCGCCGGTAGGCAGCCGCGTGGGCTGCGCCCGCGCCTGCGCCCGCGCCCGCACTAGTACTCGCCACTAGGAGCTGCGCCGGCGCGTGGACGGGGTAGGGGGCGTATCGAACTCCGCCGGCGCCGGCGGCTACGGCGCTACCTAGCAACTCACCGTACGCGCCGCGACCGGCGGCTCTCGTCTTCGCCAGGTTTGCTGGGAGCATGACTTCTTTTGGTTGTGCCTTTTTGCATTCCACCTGTAATCAAACAAACAGAGTTTAGATTATGTAAATAAAATAAATGTTTAGAGATGCGGAGCAAATTATTATTGGCTTCGGCGTAATAAAGAGTTTCGCTAAAGATATAATTGAAATCCGCAAAACTAAGCAAATACCTTTTGGAAACCGAGTGACTCGCAAAATTATGGAAGAGACGGGGCGACAAAATCGGACGACAATCCGTTATGCTTCACGGTTCGTGTCACAAATTGAATTTTAATTTGCTTTACCGAGTTGAGAATATTATCACTGAATAATTATTATACAATACGACAAATTTTACGATGATTTAAGTAACTATGTATTATAAAATCATCGTCAACGCCAGATATGAGGTTTATGTAGACCGCATGGGAATGTCTGGTTTGGATTTTGGGAACTTAAGTACTTAAATAATATTCCAGCGAAAATTCGAGAACATTGTTAATACATTTTGATTAATGTTGAATTTATTTAATTTTATTTGGCTTTAATGTATGATCCGTTGAGAATAGAGCCGCAGATTTAATATATTTTCTCGTGCTCCTAATCCAGATTGTGGCCATCTTGCGAATTAAACATCAATAGAACGTCTTGTCCTACTAATATTATAAACGCGAAAGTTTGTAAATATAAGTTTGAGTATTCGGGCGTTAGGCTACTTTTTATCTCGGGAAAATATAAAGCGGGACTTTTATCCCGGAAATTTTTCTTACGTGGGCGGAGCCGCGGGCAAAGCTAGTAATAACATATTCGAATACCAGCCATGTTGGTTATAGCAGGTGGGTTTTCATACTTTATAGAGCAACATTTGAATAATAACTTGTTCGAATTTCCACATACACCTAGATTATGCTTATCGGACAAGGTAAAGAAATTAGACGTAAAGATCTGAACACGATAAACTAATTCAGTTGTCGTGCCGGCAACTACCAACACAATATAATGTACTTCATAATTAAACCCTACGTTTAATCGACCCATTAAGTAATTTTAACGAACAGCAACTCTACAGTCCTTGTATCTTCCTCTCACCCCATTGTGGGGGGAGGCTAATATAAATTACCCAATCTTCGCTAACCCAAAGCACTTGAAATAGAATTTTGCGTTTCCTACTTCCGACATCACATAAAATAACATAGGCTTTAAATTAAATTCGGCCGTAGATCGTTTCGGATTTGTATCTAACTAGCTTCGTACCGCGATCTCACGTTGTTCATTTTGCATCGAAATTCTCCTACATTCGGTGTGAAGAATCGTGCCCGTTAATTAGAATTAGCAAGTTTGGAATGATAAACAAGAACAAACTTAGAACTTGAACACATTAGTGGACTTTAGAGAGCTACTATATTATTTATAGTTGAGTTTTCTTGAGATGCGACATGTTCATTACTAACGGAGGAATGTTTAAAGCCGTTTGCGAGACATGCATAAACTTTGCAGTTACATTTTTCATAGTGGTGCATAATCGTAGCATGTCCTCGTTCACCGGGCGGGGTGTATGAAGCCGCGTCCACATTTGTCACGCGGACGTCACAAGCCGACAAATGAAGGCTTTGCCATGGCGTTCGCGCACTTTGTGCACTTTGCACAACTTTCTACGTCGACATGGAACTACGTGCTTTTGCATTAACATGGCGAAGTGAGTGAGCGAGTCTTTAGTGCGGTGAGTGTCTTTCCAACAACTTTTATGCCGATGTAAGACTGAATAATCGTCTTGTGCATTCTGATGATGAGTGTTACACATAGACCTAGTTTATAACGTATATATAAATTAATATTTACGTTTCAATGGAAATTTGATTGGCGGTTTTGTTCAGCTAAACTGTTATCGATTGTAAATAGAGATAATCAATAGACAGTTGAAAATGCATTACTATATCAGCCATACAAATACGAGTATTAAAACATAAGAAACAAGATAATTGTAACATTTTATTTCGACGCTGTGTAGGGACTTACAAAGTATATTAAGACGATTTGGGAGAACAAAGTTTTATTCTGTCGCATGCTTCATTGCACGATATGAGGGCTATTCTACAAAAGTTGTGTAAATAAGGGCAGCTACAGCGTGGACTGTCGGGAATAAAGTAGAGATCATGCGCGACTTTGCAGTTTAAGAAAATTTCTGCGAATGTTTCGCAACGTAAAATCCTACTAATATTATAAAGGCGAAAGTTTGTAAAAATGTATGGATGTTTGGATGTTTAGATGTTTGGATGTAAGGATGTTTGTTCCTCTTTCACGCAAAAACTACTGAACGGATTTCGATGAAATTTGGCACACGGGTAGATCATGTCCTGGATTAACACATAGGCTACTTTTTATCCCGGGAAAATATAAAGCGGGATTTTTATCCCGGAAAAACTTTTTAAAGCGGGCGGAGCCGCAGGCAAAAGCTAGTGCTACATAAACAAGCACTGTTTTTTTATTGCGTTGAGTGCTGAGATGAGCATGCCATTCGTCTGATGGTAAGCGATACGACCACCCATAAACAGTAGCAACACCATTCCGCACCTAGAGTTACAAAGTACTGTGTGGCATTCCACTGCGCTGGTCATCCTGAGACATAAGACGTTAAGTCTCATTATGTCTAGTAGTTACACTGGCTACAATGTCCTTCAAATCGAAATAGAGTAGTGCATGCACACTGCTGCTTGGCGGTAGAAATAACCATTGCGGTGGTACCCACCCCGACGGACTCTTACATATGGGAAACCTAACACCAGGAAAAATAAATTAAATAGAAATAATAGTATTAATTGAATAGACTAAACCTTGTGGAGGTTTAAGTAAGCCGAAAATAAACGATTGATTGATTGGCAAGTTTTAATTAAAAATATAATATCATCTGGGTCAATAAATTAAAATTCAATTTATCAATAACTTTATACTCCAACAAATAGAGCGAAAATAAAACAAAGTAAATTCAGCCCTGAATAATCAGTACCGGAAAATGATTCCATTTAAATCCACCTACAATATTATGGACGGCCACGAAGAAAATTCAGTCAGGGGATTCGACGTTAATTGATGTCGCTGGCAAGAGGAGTGGGGAACAAAAGCTCACAAACAATTCGCATCGAAGTTCGCAATCCCGATCAAGCGTTCGAGATCGCGACGCAGTTTAATGACACGAAAAATAACAAAGGTAAATTGTATTTAGCCCCCGCTAGGTAGGCGTGTCCTTCAGGCGATATATCGATCCAGCTCGATCTGAACGGTATTCGGCATCGACGCGAAGATCTCGACTTAACCGAGCGGAATTAAAATCTGCTTCGCTGCATCTCGACTTAATATCGCGCGCGTTCCACCGACAAAACCACTCCTAATGCCATCGACGTAAGAGATATTTGATTGTTTCGCAAGAAAACACCATATTATACACCTCCGCCCAACATTTGCACGCTACGTGAATTAACACCAATCTGAGAGCAGTCATTAAATTTTCGCTCGATTGATTTTGAGTGAACACCTTTTAACGTAAAACAATAATGCCAATAAATTCGGAGCCGAATTCTACCTTTTAGAAAATTTATTTTGCGTTTATTCAAACGGAGCTTCGGAGTTTTGGTACATTATTTATTGCAACACAATCGCTACTTAATATTTGTGCGTGAATACTAAATCTTAAAGAAAGCAATCGGCTGTTGGCGTTTTTTAAATTTAACATAACGAATTTTCCAGCTGACATAAATATGCAAAATGATAAAGTAACAGTTTGCGAGTCAAAAAACCAAAATATTTAGGCCGAGCCGAAATGAAGTCGAATTTTATTAATTCCCCTACCTCGTATAATACTTTAGGGATGCGGGTTCTTATGAATTATTGCCGACCCGAAACCTATTGGGGACCCTTGAACAAAGACACTTACATTAAATGATGGCTCTGTAATACACTACAAGAACTATAGCGATTGTATAATTACAATAAATGCAATGTTGTTGCTGAAATAAGACACTGGGGAATGCGACCTTGAAATGTCTCAACATGCTTTTGATTGCTTGCCCTCAAGCATGTATATCAAAAAACTTTTTTAACAAGTGGGGACGTGCTCAGCGAATAGTACGCATGTGTGTTGACGTTAACTGCATTTTATAAGATTTTACGTGTGTTTTGTTGTACTGTTATTTCTTTCCTTGGAAATACTCGTGGCAGACTTCGGGCACTACGCCAAATAGACAACTTTATAAAAGGATAAAATATATTTGCCATCCCCAAAACGAATATAAATTGGTAAATGCAAACAAGTGACACTTTGATGTCTTTGCTTGTGAAAAACTTGAAAAACGAAGCATTCCGTATCAGCGACAAACGCACTGATATAAAAGTCAAGAAAGTACAAGGCAAGCGACTTTGTACGAAAATAAATGCGGTGCGGGTGAAGTGTACGAACATACGTGAGAGATAAACGGAGACAAGAGGGGGTGTGTGCGCCGTAGGGGGGTGGCGGGGAGGTAGATAAGTTTATCAGGGAAACCTCTCCGCCTTCGTATTGACAGAGCGTCGCAAGCGTGGCCCTGATTGCCGCTAAACGGAAGCTCGAGCGTGAGAACCGGCGGCTAGGTGAGAGCGTAGAATTACATATCTGCTGCGATAAGAAATATTTACTTAAATACAATACCGCACAAAGCAGCTAGCAGACACGTCGAACGAATAGTGTTTTCGCACCGAATTTCGAACTCTTAGACGGTATACTTTCCTAAATTGCAAGTATTCAGGAAAATGTGATAACTCGGAAGAAAAATCATACAGCGAGAGTACGAGGTTACGTGGATGAGTCACAAATCTCGCGCTCAACAGGTCACGGATAATGAAATACTCCGCCGCACCCCGGGAGCTCCTTCCATATTTACGTAACTGTTGTTCAAAGAAATGAGATAAGCGCGGGACGACGTTTTCTGTCGAATTTCAACACATTTACTTAATGTGTCGTCGTGTTTACTGTGAGGGCGCGTCAGGAAAGCCCGGAGTTTGATGGGCTGTAATGCGCGAAATTCAAATCTGATATAAAAGATCGAATCGCGTCGTCTGTCGCACCTCGATATAATCGAAGCGACGCTACCTGCAACATTTCACTGATAGTCCTCCAGCTACATTGAAGACATTTTATTTTGTGAATTTCGAAACACATTCATGCCTCGATGCTCTCTCAAATATCCAATATGACATAAAATGTATCAAATATTGGAACGGTTTTAGACGCGTTTAAATTTCACATTCCGTAAGTACGTTATACGTAGGTAAGCTGTTTAAGTAATAAACAATTCTACTTGAACTGCGATTGCTTCTATAAGAAACGTAAACATCGTTCAACGTTGGAACGCATGAGCCAGCTGAAGACAGGAAATAATACTCATGTCACATTGACGTTGAATTTTAAATTTACCAGTACATTTTCCGTCATAGAAATGTTAGTTAGAAATCAAATATTAAGGGGTGGCGTACGCTGCGGCGCGGCTTGCAACATTCATTGCGCCGCGGAAGCCTGTCAAGCGCCCACGGCTATTTCTGGGAAATCGATCGTACACGATGGCAACTATGTGGTTTGTTACGAGAAAGTAACAAGACGTTCAACATCATAGGTTTTATCAGACCGGACATGTTTCATTTAACGTGATATCGATTGTTATTAAGAATGTATACGGCTGTCGAATAGACAGTTAAAATTTTTACACAGTGATTCTCATCTTGGATATTTGAACTTTTAACTATATTATAGACCTCTAAACACGCACAATAACTAATAAAATAGAATCAAAATCCAGTCAATATAAAAGCAAACATTTAGCGAATGAACTAATAAACATATTTTATTCAATTATTTGATAGTGTGGAACAAACAAAAATAGCAATTAAACTGAAAGCAAAACGAGCAATGTGTGTATTGGCACCTACTCAGCAGTATTAGCGAACGTTTGCAATTGTAAGCAAACACGATTACTGCGCAGCCGTCGCTTAACTAATTCGTATCACGCTTAAGAGGGCACTTAAGCGTGAGGGAAAAAGAATATAACGAGCGCCAATGTCCAGTGGAGATGGCGACCGCACCGTTTAGCCAATTCAAAATGTATAATGAAATTTGTGTATTAGCCAGAAATGGAACGAAATCCTTATAAAAGTGTTTCTATGTACGAATTGAAGTGCTTAGGAAATTTCCTCGGAGAAATTCAAATAAAATTGCAAACGATATATTGGGTATGCGCGGTGTTGGAACAGTATGAGATTGCAAGCTGGTCGCCCGCGTCGGCCGTTTGTGGTCGCGCCATATTAACGTAGCTTCAATTTGTAAATTAGATGTTTGCAGCGATGCTTTGGCCTCTCCGATTCATCAAAGCGCTTTTTTCTTTTACCTCGCTTGAGTCTGCAATCATTCACCTCCACTTATTAAACGAGTGCGTTCTGCATACACCATCCATATTCGAAAGTGATTAAACTCAGTAAGGAAATGTACAATTAACGATTGGATACAATTTACAAACAAGCAAAACAACAAACAGGACAAATCCAGGTGACATTCAGAATTAATAACAAGCGGTGAGAAAGTTTATGACGCACGTACATGTATAAGCTGTAGCAATTAGTAGTAATTAAGTAGGTTGGAGCGTGGTGCGGCGGGGCAGGCGGGCGGCGCGGAGGGTCGCCGGCGGCGGCACTTGTCACACTACGGACTAGATTAAGGTCTGCGGCACGTGGCCCCGCCGCTCGTAACTTGTTTTGCATGAATCTGTACGCGACTTTCATATGACTCTCAGGAGGAGACTTGCTTCAGCACCTCTAATGTAAATGAAATTGTGTGCAAGAGAAATAAAGCAGGTCTTCTTGGCCGCTATTTATCGCCGCTCGCGTCTCCTAACTCCCCCGTAATGGGAATGTGGAGACGCCGAGCCGAGCGCAGTAATGAACCGCCCTGCCTTAACGTATGGCCTTTATTGATGATGGCGGTGCCTTCAACACACTCACTACTTTATTGTCTCCCTACGCAGGGCACAGTTTCAATTACGCGCGGCTTCTTACGATATTTTATGACGGCTAAATCATTTTTCGGCACCGACGCTCGTGACAGTCAACTCT
This sequence comes from Lapara coniferarum, assembly GCA_949316025.1. Classification (NCBI taxonomy): domain Eukaryota; kingdom Metazoa; phylum Arthropoda; class Insecta; order Lepidoptera; family Sphingidae; genus Lapara; species Lapara coniferarum. Next base: position 37,560,817 of record OX438919.1, on the reverse strand, counting down.
TTCGCAAAGTACCTTCTTGTGATTTTATTAGGATTGTTATACAAAAGGACGTATGTTGAAAATATTTTGCCTTTTTCAAAGTAACAAAGGAGGTTTTCGTAAATTGGTTGCGTTTGATGAGAATATCATATTTCGTTATTAGTCACATTGAGGTTTCCATTATGTGTAATGTGTATTCAGTGTTTTATTATGCTGCGTAAATAAAATTAAACGGGTAATACGTATACCGATTTGTTTAATATTATTTTTGTGCAACTCTGCATGTTGGCTACACTGTGGCATATAATATTGTAAGTTTCTGAGTTAAGTTTCAGGTAAGGGTCGTAAAAACTTTGAATAGAACACATTGTCGGAGGTGTAATGATAGAATGCGACACACATACACACACACCGCTCGAGTTACGACGTGAGCCCGCTCCTGCACCATGTGTGATTAATTAATTTTCTTTCACGGTTCAAATTTAAGTTACAGTAGAAATCGTTAACAGCCGGAAAGGCCTGTTGAGCCATAATTTACGTCTTTTCGTTCGACTTCACTTAGTTGCGTCATGTGAGAATTGCGTGCCGTGTACCCTGAGCTGTATAGCCATTAAATTTATATACGTACATAGGAAATTAGGTAGTTGTTCGAGGAGTGATTGACGACAGATTGTGATCAAACTTTGTAATTCTTAGGCCCAAAGGTGTCGTGAGTTAGGATTTATTTATTTTAATTAACATTAATTAATCGGTCTACTAACACCAACAGTTATTAGATACCTCTTATAGAGATTACAACTCACCTTAAATTTGAATGAAAATTATTATTTTTCGTCTATACGTTTTATCGACTTAATAATTTATGTAGTCAGTGCTTATACTGTTCAATCTTTACTTTTAGATTTAATGTAATCTAAATTTGATAATATCTCATAGTTTCATAGTCTCAAGTTTTCATAAAAATATAAAAACATTATCCAGGCACTACATGGCCATTAACATATATAAAAATCATAATATAGGATATCTCATAATTAAGTTTCTGATTTACATTTTTTTTTAAAACCATATAACTAGTTTTAAAGTCAGAAATGTTCACAAATCCTAGGAGAGACAAGAGATCTTAAAACTCAAGCTGCGTTAGATCAAATCTTGTCAAGTGCACTATTGATCGCTCATACTCAATCTCTACTACCAATTTCGGAATAAAAAGTTGTTCGAGGACCAGACAAAATCCGCCTAAATCTTTGATTCCACAACTCGCCAATTGCAAGTTTCAATGAAAAGGGACGGTCAGCACTCTGATATATGGAAGGCGTAAAAATGGGCGCCGACGAATCGATAGAGCTTAGAAGAAGTCGGGTCCAGCTACAACGGCAAGTTTATGGTAATCACGCCTGTGTACGAACATGTGATTGATTTTCCGCGTACAGGGAGGGGGCCACCCCCGAATATCCATACAAATGTATTGTATACGCTGGTACTTCGTGTTACTTTGTACAATGTACTTTGAGCTACGAGGATCTATGTTTGACACTTTTTGACTTTGTTTCTTTGTTGTTTTCGAAATAAATCTTCAAGTTTTATGTCTCGTGTTGGTTTTTTAAAATACATTGTATTTAAACTGTGTGTTGTTTCTAGTGGTTTGTTAATGACTGGTTTACCCCATTTGATAATTCTTGGAATTGATCCAGTATCGTTTATCTACGGAACTATTCAATTATTCCACAACAAAGTTGGAACCCTCGTGACCCGTTTCAACGTATCATTACCCCATCATCAAATCTATTAAAGATAAAATTATTGCTTTCGTAGGCCCCTCTTTAACACAGTAACGACATGGATATATCCAGTGCCCTCCGCGCCTGTTAACAGGCTGAGAGAAATGGCGATCGAGGATCCCAAGATTTAAGTGGCAGTTTCAAATGTGCCTACTTTTAGTGTTATTTCGTAAACGGAAACCATTTGTTTGCCTCATGCACGATCGGCGCGAAAAATGTACGTAACTCGTATCTTTTCGATGTTTACGAGACGAATGTTGGATGGTAGTCGTTATTGCATTTTCGGGAGGGACTCATATGACGAACATTTTGGTACTAATTTAGCAAATTTGTAATTAATAACGCTACTTAGTGGAATTATTTTTGATATTAGACATGAAAAGAACAAGCGGGTTTTGATACTAATCATAATTTTATTTCATTGGCTTTTGCAACGTTCACTGATTGTCAGATGGTTAACACATCTCCATTTTCCCACTACTAGTCCTGAAAGCTGGCTAAGTCATTTCTTTAACAGTCTAGGAATTCATCGGCTTCAAATTTGTCTATCTCTTGCAACAAAAAACGGTCCATAATCGTTATTTTAACCAGTAGTCACAACAACGTTACTTGGTTATCATTCTATTCGAAAAAAGCCCGACTATTGGCAGAAAAAGCGGAAACAGCTTTAGCGTTTTCAAAACATTGCCTATGCAAAATACATCTGTATTTTGTTTAGACAGCGTGTCCAAAAACAAACCATGGGAAATAGCGAAAGCGATACCAGTGTGCGTGCCCAAAAAAAGGAGGCGAGTATGAATCATCGAGTATACTGTCACGTTGTTCCGCGGCACCATTAGTTAAATGTTTAATAAAAAGTAACGCGTTACTGGCGAAATAAAATCCGTCGGGTTTGAGGAACGCAGTAAAAGTTGCTTATTCGAGAAACTTGGCCGATCTACGAACTTGTAACTTAGACGTTCTGATGGATACCGATGTGTGTTGCGCACGAACTTAAAAAATAAATTTCACTCTTCTATCTCCCGAATAAGTTTGGAGGGATTACATTTCGTTTTGGTGTCGTTCGATAATTAAATATGCTTGTAAATAAGCACGTAAACATTTAAATTGTAATTAAAAAAAACATCATGTAGACTATGATAAGCAATGGATTTTGAAGCTACGAAATGTCAAAGTTGCCATATTTTTTTTTCGCTGTAAGTATATTATTGAAAATAATATCATATAAATTAAGGCCAAGATTTTTATATACACCTCACAACTTTGTAGCAATAAACATTCTGACATGAAACGTAGACACACTAGCAATGAATAATAAAAGGATACCTTGCAATCTATTTTATCGACGTTGAGATTAATCCAGCGACTACATCTCGATCTAGAACTACTTGCGATTGTACGTCCGTATTTCTATTTGTATCCGTGATTTTAAAGCGTACGGTCATGGGTGCAGGTGCGGTAGTGAATAGATAGAAAATCCAAACTACGATGTATTAATTTTGCGGGGAAGGCGCGCTTTGTTGCTAAATTCATTGTAAGCGGAAGCAATTAGGCTGTAATGTGTAAGGACGTAATGGAGTGACGAGAATTTGTTGTGTACGTTTTAATGGAGGCTTCGTATTTATGTTTCAAAATGCAACACATACTGCTTTCCTGTCTCTTTGCGCTACTAATTTTAAACACAATTAGTGCTCAGGAAGTCGTAATGTTTTGATTTGAAATCAAAGTCCAATATTTGGTGCTAGGGATTGCAAGAACTTTAGTCGCGTGAAAAAACGTAAAATACTTGTTATAAGAAGTGTTGGAGTAGGTTATGGGGGTTGTAATGTTCTGAAGGTAGTTCTCTGCTTCCTCAACATCAGCCAATGTATTAAACTCATCTTTCAACTGGCTTACCTCACTATGAGATATAAAATTGCATATATGAAAGGAGTAGAATCAATTATTTCACTACGACAGTGCTTCATATCCTGAGAAAATTAAAGAAATGAGCTCGGATAGTAGTCAAGAAATTTCTGGAGAAACAAGAATTTAGTAGCAATATTCCAAGTCTAACAGTTCTGATATTCGATTACATTGGAATTATTTATTTGAATTTGATGAAACTCAATACACAGACAGATTTTGTATCGAAATCATATGTTGCTTTTACCTTGGATTGTAGTCGAACAAAGGATTCCATTTCTACAACACGCCAACATTGAATTATTAATAAACCCTTATTGGACATCAGTTCGTCTTAATAATATATCTGGCACTATTGCATTGTGTCTGAGGTTTGACTTAGACCAATGTAATACAATAAGTAATTGCAAAGTGCGTAGAATTTCTTTTTAATATATTTTGATATAGTAAGGTGTACTGAAATATCTATAGACTACCGAGATTCAAGTTAAAATTAAAAACCTAATTTCGCTTTTACACCTAGATTGCTGACAAAGCAAGCGAAATGAAGGAGTGCAGCCGTTGGGAAATGCTTTTGTCGTGTAGACAATTCCTCAAAGACAATAAAGGCATTTTTATTATTCAAAATAAGCTTCGGCATCACCCTATCAGTGTCGTGCGGTGAAGCCGCGCAGCTATTAGCTTAACGACCGTTTTAATATAAGAGATGACATATTAAATTTACGAGGGCGGCTTCCTAGCGTAAACGTCGAGCGTGACGCGACGCCCATGTCTTTATTGCGTAGATAAAACTATCGGACGTGTTTATATAAGGAGTATTTTTAATACTCTGCACACGAAACGCTACCTTAATTTCAAATGTGAAGACTTCGCTCACTGGACTCACAAGTTCATAAGTTTTGATCACATCCAACGACACGCAGCAAAAAGGGGCGTAATAATAAATGATTAGTTTCTTGATTCATCGCACACACGGCCGCCCACGTACATTACGCGTGCAGGGAGAGAGCTGAACACCTCTCGTTTCGCACGGAAGCGAACCGTAATTACTCTAAAACACTACCCATTTGTTTGATGTCTTTGTTCGTTGTTTGCTCCACTTAGGGCGAGCATCACCCCAGCGATTCCGCCCGACGCATGCCGCGAGTTTCGTACTGCCATTAGGTGCGAAACAATGGAGCAAGACACAAAAAACAAGCATTAATAATCAGGAATATGCATCGGCGGCGAGAAAGGGTGTCTGCTCCCGCTCATTTCAGACCAGATGGTAATGGCGATGGAAACTCCAAGCGACAAAGACGATTTAATGACTCGAATGTACGCGTAAAAGCGGAAAGTTGATAGACTAGGTTTGGTTAAACATAAAATAAGGAACGACGACCCACAATAACAAACCCCAAAAATTAAATTTCAATCAACATCTCGCCTTTCTATTAACCCAACGCGTCGTAAGCCGACCACTACCAAAACAATAATTTAATAACAGGAAACATATGCCAGAGTTGTCCGAAATTAAATTGATATCGTTCTCAAACGTAACCTAAAATAATAAACGTACATTAGAACAGACAATGGGCATGTCGTGCGTGTAGTCAGCTACAAGTTAATCGGGACAAGGTTTATGGCCTCACATGATAGTTATAGTCCTGTAAAGGGTGACTAGTAATGTATTGCGACTAACGGACAGCGTTACTCAATAGCGCACAAATAAAATATATTTGATTTTTGCACATGAGATTTTATGCGTTTGTGCAAACGTGATATCTGTATTGACTGTGTTTAAATTGCAATACTTTAACCCGCATGATAGAACGTAGATATAAAAGTGACGTTTACATCAATTTCATCTAGGCGTAGTCAATCTACTATAAACTATAATCAATAGAGATATTATGCGTAATAATATCTCTATAGATTGTAGTTTATATGTGTATCCTTTAGAATTTTCCCGTTTCAGAATTTAGATACATATAAAATTTTATACAAGCGACTCCTCTTATCAGCAAAGCCATAAAGTTAAAATATTTTGAAACATATTTTTAGCTGCAGTTTCATTTTGGTTAATATTTTCTTATAACCTTTACAAAGTTCCCACATCTTCCTGGCAACTGATAAAATATTATCAAAAAAATCACTCGCGTCTATGTTATACTCTACAACGTGGCTACATCGCGAATAATCTTGGCCAACTGTCGCCCCTCCGGGCTGGCGAAGAAAAATCTAAACACAGTAAAATCGGATTTAGTAGCGTTTTATTGGCTCTATTTGGAACCCTGCCAGCTCTCTCTTTCGTTTCTAATTGATATCTGACGGACAATGTTCAGATTGAGTTGTGCACGCAGATTCCATATGAGTTAAAAAGTATTTTTTGTTTTGTGTTTTTGTACTTAAGGTCTTCATATTTGCATTTGCTCAATAGGTTTTTTTTTTATATTTCACTGACTTTGATATTTAAATAGCATTTGTTTACGTTTCACAGTACTTCAAATTGAAATGCGAGTGAAAAAAATTACTCACCATTTTGTTGTTGATTTCGTGAAAATGTATTTCGCACACTTTGTCTACTATGTCTTCACTTTGAAATGTGACGAATCCGAAACCTGAAACAAACATAACAATACGTTAATCAACATTATTCTTTACTCCAAAAAGAATAAAGTACAAAGATACTGAAGTAAAATCATATTTTTAACATTAATAACAATCTATAACAAAATTTTATTGAAATACAACCTAAAACTGACATTATAACCGATAAGTTTTTGAATTTAGGCCGCTTTAACTTATCGCGAGTTTAAATTCTCATCGCTTGATATCCTTTTAATTAAAGTCAATTGAAGTGAAGTATTTTCAAAAGGCGCGTCAATCAACTTTCGACAACACCTATCAAGTATTTTAGCCGTGGCACAGTTTTATGTCCAACAATTTAATAGGTACAACTTGACTTGTACCTATCAAACAATTCCTTACTTTAAACGTTCTCAGCCATTCTCTCGGCCATTGCGACGTCTAACTTCGGCGATATGTTCGTACGACACAAAAGACCGTTCGGTTCGCCCCCAAGAATCATGAATTACAAATTGCAATTTTGAGTTTCACGTTCGGATATTTACTCGATACTGCAATACGATTCACGCGTTCAGATTCGAGTTTGTATCACGTAATGTCGCCGAAGTTAGCGCTTTAAGTGGCAAACAAAACACGGCGATGAGGCGTGTTCCTGTCTGTTAACGACTAAGACACACACGTGACGCGTCGTGTCCACCCACGGCGACAAATAGCATTAGCGAGTCGCTGTTCAAACAGTTCGCGCTGTCGCGATTATTCTGACACGCACGTACGCCGTCAGATCCGCCTCGCTGTCGCATACTAAAATTTTGAACCAGCGACTTCCGCGTTCACGTATGGTTACAAGCGATCAACTTGTAGAGATACTCCATAATATTCATTATGATGGTGTTGAAGAGTCGTATTTAAACGAGTGGTATTTAATATACAAGAAACGTTGATTGCAAAACTATAATTTCAAATGTTATAATTAATAGTATGGGAGGTTGTTTTTCTTTGTTTAAACGGTACACGTGGCGGGTTCCATGTAATCTGGCATTGGGGCTCTTCGTTAATTTGGTTCATCACCTTTCACGACTCCTTTGGCCTAAACAAACAGCATGATCCTTTCGCCAAAACTAGGGCGCGTGTAGTATTTTACGCGTGGTCGGGTCGCTTTGCTTACGAATCGAGGAGATAGTAAACCCTCAGTTTAGTTGAGTTCTCTGGACGACCGTATTTTATTTACGTACTATGAAGTCGGGAGGGAATATCAAGTAAATCGTTTCAATGTTATTTCCTCGTTACTTATTTCGTAAGGCAATGTTTCATTGAGTACGAGAAATCATGACCACTTTACTATAATGTAACATATTTTTATTTAAAACTACATTTCATAATAAAACATCGATATTAAATTAAAAGTTATATTGTACAATAAAAAGTGTTGTAAAGATATCTATTTAATGTTTTAAGAGTTTTATATCGTTGTTTTAGTGACGTTATAAAGGCGTTTGTTTTGTGTACACAGTGAGCCTTGTCGGGTGAAGCCGATTGCCCTTTTATGCGGGTTTCCAAACCGAATAAAGTAAGAGAGAGAGAGCAAAAGTAAGCAACATTCGATGTCGAGTGAAGTTATCTGCGGGCGAATGCTTGAGCAAATATGAAATCCGACCGCTGAATTAAGATAAATCGATTTCACCGAAACGAATTAATGCTTAAATATCGTCTTGCCAGCCCTGTGCGTAGAGCCTAATGCGTACGTGTGTATAGCCGAACAAATAGACAACGCCGAAAGTAGAAAACGAAATGTTAAGAGAAAAGAGAGATATAGCATTGTCACTGACCACGTAAAAAGTTTTGGGTTTCGTGTTGCCTTTGTGTGCTCGCTCTAGATAAATGGGGTATTTTCGTGAAATTCGTCCGCGTCACTTCTCGTAACAATGGCGAAGATAAATAATCTCTGCGTAAGAAAAGGATTCCGTAAACATAATTATTTGAACTCGCAATTGTAGCTGTGAAACTCTAATGAAAGTTCCCCAGGGCTGCTCGAATTAACTTTATTTTTCCCGCCTTCAATTACCTTTATTTTTTAAAAGAATACTTTAATTAAATCTGAAGGCTTACGGGCACTGCGTTCGGAAGCCCAGGTGCTTTGACAAATTAAACTTGCATCGCGACCAGTAATTTCGCGCTGCTGGCGTATAAAAAGCAAGCGTTTAACAATTATTTTAATGTACTAAATTGTTAAACATTACGTGACAATTCGACCATTAAAATATATTTAAAAGCGTAATACAATTTCGCATCTCGGACTTCATTAAGCACACGTAGCGAGAGACCGTTAGTACAAAGTAGGTTTATTTTTACATCACCTACTAGAAGAGTAAACGCTTGCGAACCTTAAAAGCTTTCACACCTGTGTAAATCTCGCCCAATTTTTATTAATTCCCCTCGAGTTCGCACCTGCGATAGCGACGCTCGTTATTTTAATATAAGAAGCGAGAGGTTGAAGCAAAGATTATGAATGTGTCTCCCGATATCGGATATCTCGACACATCTGTCGGGCGGCACGTGGAGCTGACAGTGGGCGGCGTTCACCCCTCTCTCCTGCCCGCCGTCTCGCGTCTCTCACACCTCCCGAATTGAGGCCATAGGCAGTATAATCTGCCTCGGCACTGTATGAAACACCGGCCGGTGGCGTTTATGGCGCTATAATAACCGTATAAAACGCGACTTATTGTAGGCGTCGATAACTGACGTTATACGACCTTAGGCCTCCACTTTGCGTCGCGCCGACGTAGCGGGTCGTACCAAATTTTTTTTATGTAACACCTTAGTATTTGCGGCTATAAAAGAATCTATTGCAAGTCGGGTTAAGGCTCGTAGTCAAAAATTGGGCAGCGCTGTCTTTCCTGTTCACTGAACACAAGTTATGACCTGTGTAAAACTGAATGAATGTTATCACTGTTACATTTTATATTCGTCTGATAACGCAAAGCACTTACGAGACGTAAACAGGAAATTATTACCGAAACTTAGTAAATTACTTTTCTAAATGTTCTTGGGTTAAGCGTGCCACATAAAAATGTTGTCGTACGGCGTACGTCTCATTACGAAATATGATGGGTGGAATTTATGATCAAAATTTCTTGAAGGCATGAGGATCATTTAGGCTTTCCCTTTAATGAAATAAATATTTATCGAAACAGGGAAATGTATGGCGGCAAACTGGAGCTCGAACCGGTAGCTCACGCGCTAACTTAATTCATTTGATTGCCATCATTGGGTTCTCCTAATAATGTTAAGGGCGTGTCCAAATAAAATATATTTTATTACTGTAATACCATAAGATTGTATAAAGATAAGGGCACCACCATTAATCAAAGTCGGTGAAAAACATCGAGAGTCGCCGTAATAGAGTTAAAGATTCCATCATCGTGTCAATTTTATCCTTGTTTTGTTACAAATAAAAGTAATTCTCCATGTTGGCGCTAACTAGCAAGTTTTCATTAGGAGCGAGCTCAACAAGCACTCAAATGATCAGCTCCGAGTTGCCACTGGCCGCGCTTCGACGTCCAAACTTTTGTTATTGTTCCGCTTCATTATTGTCATACGAAATACGCGGCAAAATAATTAAGAGATACTCGAGAATCGTCCCTTTTGACGTAATAGTTGGCCCAAACTTTGATCAACGAGTTGTCAGCGTGAAAGAACGCTAGATATATAAATAATTGCTGGACTGTTTCCACTTGATAATAAGTTAATCGCGTTATTTACTATCGCGAAATACTTGGTTATAATAAAAAGAAATTACCGTTGCCTCCCAACCGTTGTTAGCCGATCAATGTTTATTAGAAACCTATTAGCCGAACATTTGTTTCTGTGAGGGAGGGCTCCGTAAGTATGCTCTTATAAAAATTTCATTCCGATATTTCTTAGGCCGATATAAAAGCGGACCACTGCTGCGACCTCGGCCACTGACCGATCGGTACTGAACGATTGCCAATAGGTTTTTTAGGCTTATGTTCAATTAATCACATGAAGGAATATATCGTTCCTAAGCTACAGGCACGCGGTGGAATTATTGCGTAACCAAGGGTGATTAAAGGCTCTGTTGCTGATAGCCAATTACAAACAAGCTCACAACATAGGGCCTAGAAAATTCGGTGCAAGAAAATGTATATAAACTCTGTATTTAATACTCCAAGCGTTGTATTATCGATAAAATAATATTACCCGTTTATTTATTCCTGCCGCGCGAGTACTAGTATGTAGGTAAAAGCAACAACAATAAATTTCACAAAGATACACTAATCTTTCCAGAATTCAGTGTATCAAAATAGCTGCACAGAATATTGGCCATTTCATGCCAAGACAAATAAGTGTGCAGATTCTTACGCATTCGAAGTATGCTGAATCTAAACGTAAACTTTCGGCAAGCTGAGTGAAAGGGACATAAAGCCCGGAAAGAATTGGCTCCTCTTCATTTTCTCTATTGTTAAATTGAATGGGGCACGAACTATCAACTTTCTCGGCGGGTTGATTGTGCGGAGACACCCTTGTTGTCTACGTTCAGGTAAGTAAAAAAGAAACACAGCCCCCACGTTCCTTTTTGCGTCAAGATGTTCCAACTTGGAAAATCCTTAAGTTTGTGCAACTTGTTTTATTGTTTCGAAAACGTTTCCAAGCGTTAAACACGAGTGGAATTTTGGAACTGTTTCCTTTCGGTTCAGTCATCTTTTCAAGACATTTTACAAATGTGCTTATAAGAGCTTATCCGCCATGAAGGGAGTGTCGCGATTGCGTTCGTTTAACGTATTTACCGGGAAAATTTCCAGGAAACTTATCAAAAGTCGTGAAAGGAAATTATGCCATAAATCAAACACATCGGATTTTTAGAGCGGTCCGTAACACAAGAAATATTTGGCAGACTGGCCGTGCGGTCACAACCGTCAGGACAATTTATCAAGGGCGACGGTACCCTCATCCAATCGGTCGATAGCAATGCCATAAATATTTACTTTAATAAGATTCCGTCCTTTCTACTCGTGTGTTGTTTTACGATACAGTTTGGCCCGTGATGGTGACCTGCCTGCGAAGTATCGGCTCGCGAACGCATTGTTTTTTACTGTCCAAATTTGTAGCGCAGTATCCGCCGAAATTCCCTAAAGTAATAGCCTGTAAAACAGGAATGGTTTACGAAAATTGATTGATTTGTCCCGTGTATTATAGTCGTGAAATAGTGTACTTAAATTTGGCGGTTTATAATATTTATGACACACACACACACTCATGCCTTTAATCCTCGAAGGGGCAGGTAGAGGCGCAACTAGTGCTCCCATTTTCGCCATGCGTATTCCGTCCCATGTTGTGATAGGGGGCAAGCCTATATCGGACACAAATTCCAGACCCCAGAGTGATACTGGATAGAAAAACTCAATATCAGTTTGCCCGACCCAGGGATCGAACCCAAAATCTCAGCATTGCAGTCGGCAGTCGTACCGTGATTCTACGCCACCGAGGCCGATAGTATTTCTATGTCCTAATAATTATAAAATAATGTCTAGTTTCGAACTATACATAATTTATATACGTTATGTGTACCTATTATTTAATGAGTAAGATTTTAGGAGGCTTAAACACTCTTTCTTTGACCCAATCTCTTTTTATAGTAGACGAGATCATCTACCACCAGGTGATCTACTTGCTCGTTTGCTCTCATAAGCTATAAAAAATATGTAGTATATCTGCCATAGTCATTGATGTATTGTTTTTAATACATCAATGGCCATAGTATTTAAAGTAAATGTATAGTATTTATAATAAATACAATTATACGCAATAGTTTTCAGTAATTGAAAAGGCTTATTAATACACTGAAACTAGTTTATATCGCAAAGCCAATACGTCACGTGCACACGACGCCGCAACCTCTTTAAAGGTAAAATTATAATTCAACCGTAATTTTTCATAAAAATCCATCAACATCATAAATTCTATGTTGTTAGTGTGAAAAAATGACGTGAAACATTCTAAAGTCCGTCGTTTGTTGCGCGTAATGAAGCAATAAGAATTTGATATGGCCACCACTAAACCCGAATTTCGGATTTATAGCTCATAATAATGTAATTGAACACTGTTAAAATGGCAGCCATTTTTTCCTAGGAACACCGGTAATACGTTTTTATGATGGCCAGGTAGGAGACATAGTAAAATGTATATCAATATACGACACGTAAATTTAATACCTTATCAACGTTTCATGTTTATATCTTTATTTTTTTAAGAATATTTGTTGTTTTGGTATGATTTTAATCGGGTTTCTTAAGAGGCAAACTAAGTGTTACTACACGATACGTACGTTTTAGGTCTCAATGCGTATTACGCTTACTTTCATGAGCTTTTTAAACTGTAAGTAATAAGTATGTAGTTCGCTCCTAGCATTAGATACCAAATACGTTGGTATGAGAAATGTTTTAAAAAAAGTCATAATAAATGTCATGTTACAAATCACCATATTCCGTTATCTACATGATGGCAGTCATAAGATCATAGCATGTCACTAGTATAATATAATATAGAAATGGGGACGTGTCCGGGACGCGTGGGGCGGGATTTGTGGGATCACCGGACTCAAGACAGGAATAGGCCGGTCGTGGTTACTGCGGAAAGATATTCATATTATCAACTGCATGTAAACAGTGGATTATTGATTAATTAAATGAAATTATTAATGGAGGATTACAAATATATTTTCAACAATTGTCCTCAATGTTGTTATTAAATTATGTTTTACTTGCTATGTCCTGTATTTAGTAGCTTGAATCTAATATGAACTACGCATTAGAAATACAGAACGTGAATAGTCGTACCCATAATTAATAATGTTTCAATTTAAAAAAAGAAATAAATGCGCGGCAACGTAATATGGAGTGCATGATTCCGATAATATCCTTTTAATTGAGAATAGAAGTGGATTGGGAGGGCGGGCGTGGGGGGGGGGGGGTGTCAACATTGCGATGCTAGAAACGAAGTGCGGACCTGCGCAGATTGAGAATGAGCAGGCAGCTCGCACGTTCGCCACGGCTCACTTGTTAAGAAGACCGCATCGCGTAAACCAAACATGTTCTGTTGCATCCGTAATACAAAACTTTGCACTCGAAAAAGAGTAATCTTAAATAAGTTGCGTTGTATTTCGAGGGTCGTTTTGAGCTGTCATTGATTGAGTTCTCGAGTGACCCCGTACGGGTACAGATCCCGGGCTTATTGCGGGACTACGCTTGTTTGCTCAGCACTACTGAATTGTTTCCACTTTGATTTCGGCAATATAGTGCTTCCACGATACTCGCTTCAGCTGCCGTTATTTTGTTGAAAAAATGCGATATGAGTTACGATGTTACGGCTCTTACTAAAGACAATAAGTTTATTAATATCGTTTTGCTTTGTGCTTGTTTTGTATGAACTACCTGCGAATTTAGTAGCATTCAAAATAAAAACTACTTAAATATTATACTAAATACATAGGGAATTTTGATCATGCAGACTCTATTAGTAAAAATTTAGAAGGCCGCGCCGACCTGAATTGAATTGAATGTTACTTAGTTACAATTAGTCAATCCATCAACATTTTTAAACTTATACGGCGAATAGATCTCGTGCCTTATCGTTGCCTCTCATATATATAAGTACCACATTTATTTGCAATGAAATAGTCTACCCAGATCTAGTTATAGTGCTTTCAAATCAAAACAAAACAGCTAAATAGTTACATATTTTTGCCTAGCAGAATAGAAGTAGGGTACGCGAAGCAACCCCGTTAGAAGGAATATGGAACACGGATGAACTACCCACATCAATAGATAAAATTCAAAAGAATAGTACTATCAAATAAAACAACGAAAAAGAAACAAAATTGTGTTGTGGTCCAAGTTTGTAAATCTCGTAATAAAAGCGTCCACTCAACATCGCAATTCACGGCATTTCTTCAAGTGCCCAGTAGATAGCAGCCGAACTAACAAACCAATGTTTGTCTCTTTCTCATATAGCGCATTTCCTATTCGCCGTCTCTTTTTAAACCGGCACCGCGTTTGTCCATGTCAGCATGGACTTAGTCTAAACGATGCAGTTTCTTGTTATCTCAAAGCTGGATTATTAAGGTTTCGCTTGCTTGTACATAAACGTTATGAACCGTGTGGCTACATCTAACACAAATCTTAAACTAAGTGATACTATGTTTTGTCTTACTTCAATGTTTTGATAGGAACACGCGCTTGATATATGATATGAATTGGTTAGTATTTAAAATTTAAAAATGTTCTAAATATCTTTGGTAAGCACGTTCACTGAAAATATATTAATTAAATTACGTGAAAATAAACCCAAATAATGACTCTCATGGTTAGGACACCCACGTAAGGATTTTTTTAGCGTGGATGGTATGAAAACGCTTTAGCACAAAATTTTAGGGATGCTGACAAACACCTGTGTTTAAATAACCGCTAGTATACTTCAAAAATTGCCTTAATAATATTGCTTTAACGGTGAAGGAAAACATCGTGAGGAAACCTACATACCTAAGAATTCTTCATAAGAATCTCGCAGGTATGCGAAGTCTGCCAACTCGTAGTAGGCCAGCGTGGTAGGCCTAAACATAAACCCTCTCAGTTGTAGAGGAGGCCCGTGCTCAGCAATGGGCAGTATACAGGGTCATTTTTACATTGCGTTACTAAATGAAACCACATATTCGTCTATATCTCTGCTAACATCGTGCTAAAAATTATCAATGAATAACAAATACTTTCGCCAAAAATCCCGGTTGTAGTATTCCAATTTTCTGATCATTTTGTAGTTTAATGCGAATATGGTGTGTGCGTAAGTGTATTTCTGACTGAAAGTGTAATGTTGCTGCTGCGACGAATTCTCCTAGAGCAGTCATAGTGAAATTAGGGCGCGTAAACTTAGATTTACCTTTTATTAATATTTATTTTGTTCGAAAATGACACTTTTTTATTTTACATCTATGGTTAAATGGAAAGTGTTATTTTCAACGAGATCAGTATGTGGTTTCATTTATTAACGCAATGTCAAAATGACCCTGTATATACAGGGCTGATTGCATTGCATTGCAATTAAGTATTTAATTTTGTCGCTTTTGTATAATAGCTGTTGCGATTCGTACAGTTAGCAATTGTGTTCGGAATAATTCCCCGATTATAAGTGTCGATCTGTGTTTCTTCCCTTAAAGATTTTTACGTAATCATCGCAATCGCTATCATACTTAATTTTTTAAAGATCAGTTACCATCAAGTGACAAACTTGTACGTTTGCTGTATGGTCATATCAAACATTAAGGTCAACGACAATTTCACTGTTCACAGTATTCATGATCGGACACATACAAAAGCATACTTCGAAAAATCGTCCTAGTCCATTTCAGGATGGTAAGGACAAAGGCAAAATGCAGTTAAGATTTTTTTTTTAATTGCGTCGATACGCACGGAGAGGCAGCAAAGGACCAGTGGCTTTTCAAGTCTATCGCAAAGCTTCATCTGTTCGATTGTTCGTACATAAGGGTTTGCGCACACTGAGCACCTGTTACGAGTGCCGAGCAATAAGTGCTGGACGTATTTGCGTTTTGCGATTACGCGTCGAGCCTCGAGTATCGAGTATTGCCGCTGCTTTATTCTTAGTGAATAACGCGTTAATTAAATTAACTTTATAATAATTACATTTATTATTAAGAAGTTTTTTCGTGCTATCATTAATTTTTAAATTTAGAAGCTGGAATTATAACGGTTCCATGTTTGAAAATGTTGTAAATCTCAGAGTTGATTACCGGCCAAGATTGTTTTCACTTCGCATCTATAAAAAACAACATGTTTTATGATTCGGTCATGGAAATATTTTTCATTGGCGAACAACATAATTTAATCCACATACATCGTATCAAATGTCACATTTAAACCCTTGCTGAAAGTGAAATAAAACAAATGTCCCATGCCATAAATCTTTCTAACATCAAAACATAAAATGTTACGCAAGCGGGCCGCTGCGCTGTTTCATAAAATTCTAGTTGAACACGTTTCTAAGCCTTTAAAAGATAGATTTCAACGGAATAACAAGTAACAACACGGCACAATACCCCGGCGTCTCTTTCTGGGTTTATTGTTCGAACATCTGTTGGGATATGCAAACTCTGAATCGTAAAACAACTGTTTCGGCCCGCGATTACTCGACGCCGTTAACTCTCTCTTACACTCATCTTTATTGAACGACCTACCTGTAAATTTGTAATCTGATGGCCCCGTAACGGCTTTGATTAGACGCTTTATGGGCTTTTGGAAGACCATGAATCGGTTTTCAGGAAGTTTTTCGCGATTACCATAGCAGTTATGGTGATATACTCGTATGAAGCGGTAATGGTTGCAAATAGGAAATGGATAACCTTGTACTGAAGGGTTGCATAGAAAAACATAGGGAACCGTCTACAAAAATATGTATCTAGAGCTTCCTCGGAAATAAGGAAGTAATCCTATATGATAAGTATGAAAAACAAATAAAAATGTTTTTACTTACTCCGACAATAGATATAATTTAAAAGCACTGTTTTCTTTGAAAACGTTTCCAAATTCATAGACTTACATTTGAAAAATCTAGTTTCTACGTGCCTTTTTAGAAAAGTGCAATGCAATCAGCGTGGTATTATATACTGGCCACTACTGAGCACGAGCCTCCTCTACTACTGAGAAGGCTTAGATCATAGCCCAGCAAGTTGGCCTAGTGCGGGTTGGCAGGCTGTAGATACCCTCGAAATTCTTATCGAGAATTCTCAGGTATGTAGGTTTCCTCACGATGTTTTTCTTCACCGTTAAAGCGAGCGAATTCAGAAGTGTCAATATAATGAATTTATCACTGTAAGAATTTATATACATTATTACTACAATAAAAATATCTTTAATCTATGCGATGAATTCAGATGCATTATGAAAAATATGCTTATAATAAAATTGTACTGGCTGGTGAAAATAATAAAGCCAAAACTTCTATCGCATTTAAAACGATATTTCATTTAAAAATGGAATCCTCTTTCACATTTAAATTTGAAAAGTTGTCCGGGGACGTCCGAGCGGAGTCGGTAAAAGGGTATTACTTATGAATCAATAGTTAATGAGTATCAATGGGAGGCTTTTGAAACTCTCCAGCCTCTGTGTGCATTCTCGGTGCATCATTAATATTGAAAGTTACTCGCCCGGCCATTGTCTCTCGAGTGGCCGTCTCTTTGTATATTACGCGTCGACTTCTGTACGGAAACGAACTACTCATTTCCTTTAGTCAAAAGTTTTCCTTGAGAAAAATCTTAGTCTCGATACTTTTGTTGATGACTGTCTTTATTTTTCATATTTTTACTTCTCGTCTTACGTATATGCCATTAAAGTTTTAAGAGACAGTTTAACATAAACTACTTTTGGTCTGACGGATAATAGGAAATGGCAGCTTTAAAGTAATATCCTTGTCTTTAACTATACTATTAGTAACTTCTTGAAAGTAAATAAGAATATAATTTAGATCTAACTACATATTAGACCGAACTAAAAATAACATAGGATAATATATTATGAAATCTAATTAAGGGCAGATGTTATCAAATGTAAGTAGGAATATAATTACGTTGAACACATCTTAATTGCTTATCATTATCACGTGAAACGTAGGCAGAGGAAACAAACGTCACATCCACTTAATATAATGTAGTAGTTAGGTATATTGGAGTACGAAATTACGCGGTATCACGCCATTTGGTTTCGGTTACATCTGAACTTTATACTCAATATACACACTAATGGATATGTTTGCGTGAGTGAAGATAATTCAATAATTACATAAATGCATTGCGGCGTGCTTCACACGAGCGTGTAAAGCCAATTGAAATGTAGAGAGATAGAGATGTCGGGAGGTATATCTGGATCTGATCAAATGCAAGCAGACGTCCATGCATTCATGTCCCCTACCGTTCTAATACTTTGAATCTTCCGCAAAACCTTAGTTCTCATGAACCCCAATCAGATTACTTTCGGAGCCATATTGCCCACCCGAGCTATCTGGGTCGGTGAATCAAACGAAACAAAATAAAAAAATCCGCTATTTCATAAAAAAAAGAATAACCAGCCGAGGCTAAATAAAGTTGGTCCCTTCGACAAATTTTTCCATAAAACTATTTTAATTAAAGCCGTTCGAATGGAAGGAGTTTATAGAGGAACAAATCGGGAGGACGATAGATCGGGGAATGTTCAATTTCGGCCTCTCCGTAGAGCTGGGAGACTAGTAATCGCTGCGGCCATTAACGTTTACGATAATGACTCGGTTAGAAATGATGTGGCTGGTTATCATATCATCGGATATGTCGACAGCAATGGAGACTGAGCCTAATCTATGTTGATGGAAGACTATGTTCTAGCTTTGAAATTTAATACACATTTGGGATAAATTAATAGTTTGAACTCAGTTACTTTCGCAAAGTTGATAATATATACCTAAGTTGTGCAATTTCGTATGATATTTATAGGTTCTTTTATAAATTACGAATATTGTAATTTCTAGATATATGTATAATATGGTTACTAAATTGCTCTCGATAAAATAAAAATAAATGCTTTTTAAAAGTTGGCACTTTTGAATCGAATAAAATATATCATATATGATTTATTATGATACATGTTAAGTCGCGGTTTACACCAGAAAATATAAATGTCGAGGTGTCGTAACGAAGTCGATGATGTATTGTACAAACGCTTTTGTTGTATCAGTTTGAATCCCAGTGTGATATAAACTTCATTTGACGCCTAAAATTTGTTTTATATGTAGTTCTGGAACTGTGGATAGCATTTTTATGAACATTATTATATTAAACATGCTAATGTGCTTTCCGTGGCTGGTATTTAACGATACTTTGGATTGGAAAACAGGTAATCAGATTATATATACTTTGCTCATTACCCAGATATATGTAGATATATCACATAATGAACTAACAGTAAATCAACAGCATTACTAAAATGTTTGGCACCTTATATAGACAGAACGTATCTAACTAGACGAACATTCACATAAGAGAACTAGACACCTTGATAGGTATCAATTGTACTGCCTATCCCGTCTAAAAGGGTAAAAAACACCACGCCTGTATTTACAGCCGTCCGAAACGAGTCGACGCAAAGAAGAGTACGATATTCTGATTTTTTTCAAAAACTTGATAGTGAGGGATGCTTTGTGTGCACTTTGGTAAAGACGAACCCACGATGAGTAGGTACAGTGTCAACACATCTTTAAATGAGGTATTAGGGTGCGTCTACATTAAATAGTTTGGCGGGCGGTTGACCCTCATTCTCAGCAGACAAATCATTAAGCGCAGACAAAGATACGACAATCTTAATTAGATAAAGTAAGAAACTGTGTAAAATTAAAATAAATGAGTCATAATTAAAAAGCAAAAATAATAAACACAGCCCACTTGCACTAATTACATCTATTTATTTTGTTTTAGTGAGTTTTATGTTAAATATTTTTATCAAAAGTAATATGTTGTTTTTGACATAATTTATTAATAAGTGAGTTTATTAAAAATGTTTCAAATTCTTATGTTCATGTTATAAAGTGTTATTAATTTTTTCATAGTATATTAGAAAACATGTCATAATAACTTGCTTTTATTGAGTCTGATGTTATTTGTGATTAAAAATGATTAAAACGAAGTTGGTTATATATTACACTGTGTATTCATATATACAAATGTCTGAGAGTTTATAAAACAACATTAACTACTTTGTGGCAAACATATTTTAAATATAAAACACTAAATGCAAAAGATATAATTGTGTTTGAAAAAGTACGCAGGAATATTAAATATTTGTAGAGTTTTAATAAACATTTTATATTGCAGTAAAGTGGGACATTACCTACATTTAATATTGAAACATTTTATTCTCTCTTTCCATCTACAAGCGAGCTGCACATCAGAATGAGTAAACGCAGCCGTAAATATTTATCGACATTTTTAAGTGCATCATATCTCCGTCCGCTTTCTTATGCAATGCGGTCATAACTTTACCGAGCTTCTTACCTCTCCGAGGCACACCATACCCCATAATGATGCATCTCGTGAGATGCGCTATACGGCAGCCTTTACAGATTTTAATGCTGTGGCTTTTCTTTTACGCGTGGTCACGCACACATTCTCTCTATTTTTTCCCTCAAGTACGCAAGCAATATAATAGACAAAAAATGGCCCATTCCGCAATAAATAATAAAAATAGGTTTTGAGAGGTTTTATCCCTGGTTTTTTGAACGAAAAAGATTTCAAGATATTTTGTTGTCTGAAACTGACACATGTACGACATGAAAGGATATGGCCGTAAATCTTGGGCGCTTGGAAAATAAACGTAAAAGCAAGTAGAAATTATTCGGAAGACCTAGATTGGACTATCAGAGCCCGCTTACCTGAATTGTTAGAAGTAATAAACTAAATAAATAAACTATTAAATACAGGGCAGTTTATAATCTTAATAATAAATATACTAAGTAATTAAGCTTTACAAAATATGTCCGTTTGACAAAAGTATACTTAAAAGAGACTCAGACGTATTCACAGGCATAAATAATTCTATCGGAACAATAAAGCGGTCGTTAAGTTGTTATATTTGTCACGCAAATTGTAACTGTACTATATATATTAAACTTGTCTGTAATCAACTCAATATTGTCATAAAATATATTTCAAATGAATAATGTAACAGCGCGTCACAAATAATGTGAAAATTAAATGACAGTTTAATTCTACTTAAGTGAAGTTTGTGATATATTGTGAACGATTCATTTTATTCCATTAGGGGATTTATGTTTTCGAGTTTAATTTTGTCACTCGCGACACATTGAATTTATATTTTACTGTAGTATTTTTTTTTTTTTTTTTTTTTTGTTTCAAATTTATAGTCTTGGTACAAAAGTTGTAAAATAATTTACTATTAAGATATCATCATATCTACATATCGCACCTTTAGAACGAAAACGACACAAATAAAAAAATCGAAAATCGTCGCTAAATGACTTAAAACTGGTCCTTTTTTATGAAAATACGATAAAATAGAGACCAATAAAATAGTTTGGTACTGTTCCCGCCTGAGTTTGGCTGTGTTTGAACTATTGTTGTATTGAGAGTTTCTTTTTCAGAAGTTTTCTGACGATAATTCCATTTTCGATTTTTTTTATTGTGTCATTTTCATTCTAAAGGTGTGATATATGGGATTGGTTCGAAATAAAATATACATCGGTGCCAAATAAATAGTTTCTTTTATTCTGTATTGTCTTCTCTCTTTCATCTCGCTCACAAATTTACGTTCATTCCAAGCATCACACAAACGTTCCATTCCCAAATGTATAAGATCGCATTTAAAAACGATATAAAAAAAATACTTGTATCGATTTATGTAAGAATCATTTTAGTCCCTTATAAGTATCAAACAGGATTTGTTTCCACTGGAAAAATTCCAATCGCATTATAAAACTTGTGATTATGCAGATCTAGTTTAACCCGTCAAAATCCCGCTTATATATTATATATATGTATGGGGAAACCCTATATACTCGGACGCCGGCGTCCGTAGCGGGGCTTGACGATTAATTTTTTTTTTTATTGTAATTAGTGTTTATCTGAAATGAATAACATTATGCATAACATTGACTAAACGATGAAACATACATAGGAAATATCATAACCAATGAGTGTTATTAGCTTTATTTCACTTTTAACACTTAAATGAACATGTTTCGATATTAACCTTCACGCGTCTAAGTAAACATTTATATGCCATTAAATTAGTTGGTGTTGGTGAAAATTTATTACAAAGTATAATGTCACGCTAGGGCTATACATTACTCGGTATCTGGAGGGAAATTTGTTTTGTTTAATTTTTACACATTATTCTACGATGCAGTTAGTTCCTAGGTGACGTTACACACCCCCGTGCTCGATGGTCGGGTTTATAAAGTCTTGTGCAACCAGGTTGCCCCACACTTCTGTCCACCCACTAGTTGTCACTATGAGTGCTTAGACTCAAAAATGCGACACAGCAAATTATTACTAAATGCGACATATGTTTACGCTGTAATATTTGGCTGCTCGTCGTGTGTTCTTAGCGTAAGGTATCGTGTCGACATGGTAGTTGTACGTATATTATGTGTACATATCTTTATTTACATTCATATTATTATGTTCAATTTTGGTAATATCTTATTAATGTAATCACTTTTATTATTTGCGTATTTCTTGTGGTTAATATTCTCAAATGATTAAATCTTAACTACATTTACATTTAAGGCAAATATTTTAAAATTTAGAATTACAAAGAACAGGGAGATTTTGTATTTAAAAAACTGGCATAAACATGCGTATTTTTTGGAAAAAAAAATCCCAAGTATATTAATGGCAACTTCAAACACAAAAGTAAAAAATCCTTTGATCGCGGCATAATAAATTAAAGACCTTAATATCCGTATAAATACGAATGAATAACCTCAATATCATAAATATATGCGTAAAGGCAAAAAATGAAATATGAATGGCTCGCAGAATATTTTTTTAATGTTTGTAATTAAATCGTCACAAACGAGTCTTATTATACTTGGTTAATTGTAGTTTAACTTATACAGGCATTTGGTTTATATTAAAATATAATATATGGAAGCTATTTTAATGAGCCGCAGTACTTAGATGAGGCCACTATTGACCCAGAAATATATTCCTTATGGCCATGGTAGTTGCGCATATTTTTATTTATATACAGGCAGGATTATAAGTAATAGTTGTATTTTAAAGACAATATTAATATAAAGATGTTTCTAAAATTATATTCAACTTGTGTCGAGTTTCTTTAAAGAATATTCCAATGGCAATGTTACTAAGCTAAAAGTAGCGCTAGTTATATCTAGCTTATAAAAATTCATTATTTAACAAGCAGCGCGGTTAGATTGGTCTTTAAAATTGCACGGTTGGTGCACAACAGGTATGCAGACTGCTTGCTAGACGGTTTAATAATATAAAATGATCCAAAAGTCCAGTCTTCAGCATTACTGGATGGTGTGTAAATTATGAATGCTTCAAGTGAGAGAAAATGTGTTTTCCCACCATTTTATTATGGCCATCTTCAAGAATCAGCCTTTTTAGTACGCAAACAAAAAATCACAAATACTTGTAGCATTATACGTTTAATATTTGATGAATATTGCACACGCAATTCGAATATCACGTACATTTCCTTGAAAGAGTTATTCGATGGAAATATTTAAAAAAAATATTTTTATGAATGAAAAATATATCGATATCAAACATTGCTGTTGAAACCGTACGCAGATGCGATGTACGGATCCCACGCCTGGGGAGAGAGAAACAAACATCGTAAAAACTTGCGAATGTAGCAAACCATTCGCAAAGTTGAGTAGGTAAATGGACATATCTCCAGTTTGAAGAATACTGCCACATGTGATCGAGATACGAAGAGATAATTGGTCGATCCACAGCGTGAATAACTAACGAAGGAAAAATGAAGCTCTCAGTGAACCTTAGAACCGAATTACACGATCTCTCAATAGCTTCCGCAACGATCAAGTGTTTTATTTTGCATATTATAGGTTCAATAAAATTTTATCGGTATATTTTGCGAAACCTTCCTTATCTCGAAATCTACTTACTTATTGAAAAAGCTTACAAGTTCGTAGGCGCGTTCGTGGAATTGGAAATAAGATTTCTTTTATGTATACTCAATTTGCATACTACGCTGTGGTATTAAGAGTTTAACAACAAATTTAGGGCGGCATTAAATAATAAATAATAGTTTAATAAACTAAAAAACCGCTTCGTAGAAAATCCAACTAAAAAATAGAAAATAAATTTGAATTAAGAATATTGTAAATAATAAAAAAATGCATTTTATTGTAAAAAAAATGCGATTGTTTTTCATTTTTTAGTTCTGTTACACTATTGTCCAACGGTTGTCACTAAAAATGCCATCTTGTGACAAGTAGGATTTTTTTACACATAAGAGTAGCCAGTTTAGCTATAATTCCATTATGTTCTAATAGATGCCACTAAAAATAAATAAAACATTAATTGTTAATTATTTAGATAGATTTTCTATAAAAACGTGTTTTAGTTTAAGCTATTGAATTGTCATCGGTCCTTGATAAGTACGCCAAATTTCGATTTAACCCGACGTTTTGAAGGGGTCAAAATCATGTTCAAAGTTCCCGTTACATACATAAATACATACATGCGTGTTAAAAACGACGTCATTTTAGTTTAACGAATGTTGCAAAGTTTCATAGATTCTTTTGATTTTATGATATAAATTGAAACAACAGAAATAATTTCAATGGTTGATACTAAAATTATCTTATCATATTGACTCCTCAAGCCCCGCTACGGATAATGGTATCCATATATATAGGGTTTTCCCATACATCTATATATGTAAGCGGGGTTTGAAGGGTTAAAATAATATACTTGAATATTGAAGGAATCCTTATAAAGCGAACGTGTGAAAGATTGTTACGAAAACTACCCGGAATGAAACTCATACAATAGTAAAAATATTTTTTAGTTATATTTTATTAGCAATATCAACGATCGTAAGATTATTTTAAAAAAATGTTTTAAGTATTTTTTTTCCGATATATTACTTAAAATATTTTTTTTTGTGGCCTGATGGTAAGCGATACGATCACCCATAAACAGCAGCAACACCATCTAGCACTTTGAGTTACAAAGTACCTACTGTGTGGCATTCCACTGCGCTCGTCATCCTGAGACATAAGATGTTAAGTCTCAGTATGTTCAGTAGTTACGCTGGCTACAATGTCCTTAAAACCGAAACACAACAGTGCATGCACACTGCTGCTTGGCGGTAGAAATAGACATTGCGGTGGTACCCACCCAGACCTACCACCAGTGTAAAACAAAATCGCTTCCCGCTGTCTGTCCCTATGTCCCTGTATGATTAGATCTTAATATAATCATTTATAAATTCTGAAATGAAAAAATGAAATCCTCCTAGCCAGTTTCGGCCACGGCGGCCAATCTCAACGGAGATCAGCCAGGTACGCAGGAGATATTATAGTGCACAAGTGTGTGCGCAATACACAGGTGCACTCGCTATTCCTTCACTCTCATAGTCCGGTGAGACGGCAATCCGACATGACCGGAGAGAGATCAGGCGCAGGACCAACGGCTTTACGTGCTTTCCGAGGCACGGGGGTATCACACCGCCAACTTCCTGACTCCGAGCTGCGACTGAGTAAATTTTAAGATGAAAATACCCAGTCACAATTTTTTTGGCTCGACCCGGGATTCGAACCCAGGACCTCAGCGCGCAAATCGTACTCGTAATGCGTACGCAATACCACTACGCCACCGAGGCAGTCAAATATAAATTTTTTAAAGGCAGTTTATAAATTCTATTGTGACTGCGAGTGCTTTTCTGACAAAAGGCGGAGTTCCACTTATACATACATACATACATATACACTCACGCCTATTATCCCCGAAGGAGTAGGCAGAGGCGCAACTAGTGCACCCACTTTTCGCCGACATTCCGTCCCATGATGTGATAGGGGGCGAGCCTATCGCTATATCGGTCACAAATTCCAGACTTCGGACTGATACTGAATAGAAAAACTCAATATCCCTTTGCCCGACCCGGGGATCGAACCCGAGACCTCAGCTTTGCAGTCGTACTGTAATACAACTACGCCACCGAGGCAGTCCACCGAGTTCTACTTATATTGGACGGAAAAGCGTGTTGTACCAAAGTGTCGTTGACCGACCATTTTGCAAGGTCCCTCGATCTGTATCAGTTTATTGTCGCCCGGTACTTGCAATTATAATACTGTTAAAAATTTTATAGTTCCTATATAAAGTGACTTTTAACTAAAAAAAAAACTCTTTAATGCGGGCGAAGCCGCGGGCAAGAGCTAGTATATGTATAATTTAATATCTCAAAACACTGTCGCTTAAGCCAAATATCATTTCACTCCTCGATATGCAATAGTCGAGCAAGCAATACAGTAATTGCATGCAATTTTCCATAAACAGTATTTGTGTAACACCTAATAAGAGTAGAGGCATAGTAATCATACGCAGTCATTAGTGTTTGACTGAAATTCTATAATCTACCTTCATTGTGGAAACCTGAACACCTGCACATAAGTTCTTTATCATTACTTGGATAGTATTACGGAATTATAAATTGTGTTAATTTTATACTTAATTACACACACACATACACATACACTCACGCCTGTTATCCCCGAAGCGGTAGGCAAAGGTGCAACTAGTGCACCCACTTATCGCCGGTATTCCGTCCCATGATGTGATAGGGGGCGAGCCTATCGCCATATCGGGCACAAATTCCAGACTCCGGGCTGATACTGAATAGAAAAACTCAATATCACTTTGCCCGACCCGGGGATCGAACCCGAGACCTCAGCTTTGCAGTCGTACTGTAATACAACTACGCCACCGAGGCAGTCAACAACAACAGAATACTTAATTAAAAGTTAGAAATAGAGTTTTTGTTGTAGACATATTTAATAGGCCATGATTACAAGCCATGGATATGAAAGAAACGGTCGGCTATTAAACCTATTTCTAGGAAATAGCGTATCAAACGACTCTCAGAGACCTAATCCCATAATTTGACATAAGATGTGAGTCGTTGCTATAAGTATCTACGAGGAACTTATCATGCCAACACACCCCCATCCAAAACACAAACGTTGCTAACGAATATTAAATTCGCGGGTGATCTTACAATACGTTCATCGTAACCTGTGTCACGGGAGCAGTCAAATACGTTTCTATTCGTAGTATGCAATATTTTCAAGTATCGTTATTAACAGTCTATTTTGTAGGGCTTAAGCGCAATACGTAGCTAAGTAGAGTAAAATGTGAAACCATAATGGTAATTCAGCTTGCTTGGAAATGTTTGTTATCTGACTTGCGCTAAGCTGCCGAAACATTCCAACATTTGGCTTTGAGTCATAAGGAAAGAATATTTATTTACAAGTAGAGAGCTCGTCAGCAAATCCTCAACAGTGCGCGTCTTACAAATTGTCGCCACCGCGTCGCCGCGTCACGCCCGCGGCAACTCTGTTATGAAAACTCCGTGCCACAGGTAAAGAACGGCGGAGCAAACAATTTGTTCGCCGCTTACATACTGAATGAACATTCTTATCTTGCATATACATGTAACAGATACCTATAACGTGCTTTAGCGGGCTTTGCGCGTACCCGATCTCTAGTTGGGAAACTGAGCTCGTCATTTTTAAGGGCGCTTCCTTAATGCTATTTTATGACGTCGATTTATATTGCGTTGTCCTGTGCCTGTAAGTGACATCGATGCACGCTCGGTGTATGCTAATATTTAATTTGGTACGTTATGAAAGGATTACCTGTGAATTTAGTTACAGGCATTGAAAATCATTGTTTTATTGGTACTGGTTTTGATTATCAGGGAGGTCATTCTAGTTTATAAAATTTATTAACACAATTTATTGTAACTCCAGCATAAAATTGGAGAAATACAAGCTCGCAATGCAATACAATCAGCCCTGTATTATATACGGCCCAATACTGAGCACGGGCCTCCTCTGCTACTGTGAGGGTTTAGGCTTTAGTCCACCACGCTGGCCTAGTGCGGGTTGGCAGACTTCACACACCCTCGAAATTTTAGATATATAGAAATACAAACTTCCACAAGCTTTTTACTTAACAATAATACTATACGCAACATATCTTGATCCTTTCATAAATCAAACGGCTGAACGTACTATCTAATCTAAATTATCAAGTGCAGCTGTTGAAATTAATCTATCACGACATTACGCTGAATTAGTGGCACATCGGCAGATAGATGTACGGGCAGTTATGCCATAAGTCCTGCGTAAATTGCCCAAAGGACTGCCTAATGACGATCTCCACTCAATTATTAGCATCGAGTTGTAAAGCAATTACATTAAATGTCCACTTACGACGTCCATAATAAATATTATTCACGATTATTGTTAATGTATTTATGTAAACAATTATTTCGCCCTAATTGCTACTGGGATCCCGGTTCACGTTACCCCACTAATGAACACAATAATGTTATAGATATTTTCTGACCTCCCATAATTATTATGTATAAATTGCTGACGTTGTTAGAAGGCGTAATGTATTAGTTTACTATTAGTGTTTACAAATCTTTCGAAGTTATGAAGGCAAGTTGTTATATTTTATTTTTATAAAGCAACTGCAATGTCACCTTAAAATGTTACTGGAGGTCAATACGATCTAGAATGCAGTGTAGAAAATAAATTAGGCCCATTTTATACACTATAAATAACTACTTGCGAGCTCACCTATCAATGCAAAGTACATACAAAAATTGATATAAATGTTCCACTAAATATTGTTCTTAATTGAACTACAGTGGATGTATTGCAAAATAATGTAAAAAAGAAACCCTATACTGCTGACAAAAGCAAATATATATTGGAAAATTGTGTCCTATTTGCGTCAAATAAAAAAGGGTAAGAATATAAATCATAGATTAAAATAAAATTATAAAATCAGAACCAGTTAACGAACCAATTACAAAATCCCGACGCACAACTTTAAGTTCGGTTTCAACTGTTTGCTATTCAACGGTAATGGCGATGCATTAGTTATTGCCGATCAATTATGTAAACGATAAACTGCTGCCTCAATTGTTTTGAGTGTTCACAAACACTGCATGATAAGCTGATATATTTACTACTGTTGACTTAACAAAGCCTGCTAATTAGGATAACTAAGATTAGGCTAAATAGTAATATTATGTAATGTATGTAGATTTGGCAGTGATTAATGTAATTAATGTTTGGTTTTAGAAAAATATTGCTCTATGCGAAATATCAAATTGAAAATTTTGCAGTCCTTCATCATTTTTACTGTCTTGAAGACAGCCATAACACAATTATTCCAGAAAATTCTACCCTTAGTCCGCGTCATAAGTTACGTTTACACACACAAAAAAGTTAGAGCAATTTGCATATCAGTGAAAAACATAAACATAAATCGGTTGCGTGTTACACACAGATCGGCGCGAGTTTGATCTATGCACACGATGCGATTGTATCTAGCGTTACCGCGCCGGTGATTTGTTGAAACGTTAATTACTGCTCGGTGTAAATTAATGATGTAAAACGGATTTTTTATGGTCATATTAACTGTAGAACAAAGTTCTTTAGTTTTATATTTTTGGTACGGCGAAAAAGTTAGGTTCGTGTTTTGTAAATTCATTCAAAATGTGGTCTACTTATTGTGACTGCTATATGACAGTGTTTCTTGCTACTTAACTCTATTCGGTTCTCTGTTTGAACTGTCCTCGCTCATTCTTCTGTGGTTGTGATTAATGTGCTTCACTCCTAGTAAAAATATAGTCGTATGTACAAGTATTTAGATTGAAGAAACCACCTTACACGCCATATAGACACTAAATCGCCAATCATGCAAATCCTTCTTCCTGAAAATAGTTTGATCGACCCATGTTGATTATTCGGTCGGTTTGTTGCGGTCAAATCAACCAGTACTAACTCGGCCCTTTTAATTCAGTTATAATTTTTTCATTCAGATTAATAATTTTTTTTTGGCCATCTTCGGCGCATTAGGGACGGCTGCGGGCTTCCTCCGACTCACGTCTAAGTTGTCGTCCGCAACCGCCCCTGATTCAGATTAATAATGATCACGATAATTACGTATCAATTTTATTCTCAGCATTGGGAATTCAATAAAACAATCCAACAATTTGCTTCGATATAATTTACTGCGAAGAAATAATTCAACACACCAAAATAATTTTAATTAAATAGTAACACAGGAATTTGTATAACTGTAGAACTGTTTCTAAACAAAAGAAGATTCTCCAACACCGAAATAAGTTTTATTAAAATTCCTTGTCAATCAAGATACAAAAATAGGCTATGGTTGGTTACTTCTATTGTATTTAGTTCCTTTTGATGCCACAATCACTAAATTGTGATAAAATGGCACTAAAAACTCGAAAGAATTAATAAGTTAAACCAGGTTTTGCTATCAATCCTGCATCAAGTCTAATTTATGTCATATAACAATCCTAACTGGACTAAGATCCTATCACGTTTTAACATTAAAATCGCAGTCCATATACAAGTTTTTCTTGTAGTTGTAGTTAACTACAATAGTACTATTAATCAGTTCATTCATTCCTGTATTCAGTACGGCTCTACCAAACTATGGGAAAGCTAAGGGTCGGTGTGTAAAGCATGCGCCTGATAATTGCTAGTGGTCGAGTACAGGAAGTAGATAAAATATGTTCACGCACGCCTCGATAGAGGCACGGCACATCAGTTCCGGACTTTTACGAGCCGTTTAAACACCGTCTATACTTTTGTGGGTCAAATATATCACTGCCGTCGAAATTTCTACTCTGCAACGTGTAATAAAGGATGGGTAAATCAAACCTTATCAATGTGAAGTCGTTATTTGTTGCTGGTTCTAGCTATATTAAGTAGAAGTTATTAAATGCTTTGTATGTAAATTATTTTCTAATATACCAGTTTATTACATTTAAGTTAATAGCTGGACATAAACATCTAAGATTTAATCTAAAGTGAAATACTTAAAATATCTCGTGTCAAAATAAATGCGATGAGCACGAACACTAAAAGCAATTGTTAAGTTTCTTTACAGTAAGTAGTAAGTTAAAGTAAATTATACGATATCATTTACTTTAATATAAGAGGCCGTCGAGATCTTATGTTTTGCATTTAAATGGCAAATAAAGTTAGTCGGCGTAATGGTGATTTTAGCGCCCATCTATTTAAGTCCGTTAAAAGTAGTTATTTCTCGCGGCGTTCGCTGTCGGATAAGACGATCGTATGTGCGCTTATGAAGTTTTCAGCTGATAACTATCCTTAAAGCAGCACCTAGTAGTTGGAATTGCTAAAAAGCACGTTCGCGGCACTCGCAAAGGTTTACGTAAAAACTTCTAATCTCACACCCGAAGCTGAGAAGTTGCACGCAAGCTTTGTAAACATCGGTTTGTTGAATCCATACGGTACCAACTTTAACACAGTCGCAACCGCGCTCTTCGCAGCGTTTATTCAAGTTTTTCTTAACTCCTAATAGTGGTTACATTGTGGCAGTTCAAAAAAGCAATTTCGAGCTCCCAACCATCCACAGTTTATGGTAATGCGTTACTGTCTCGTCTATAGCTTTGTTTAAAATTGTGCAATACTTGTTCAGTAACTGAATACATAGTTTTCACGTGTCTCGCCTCGCGTCGCGCTCTTCTCAGAGTTTGTTTTGAAGTGTACATGTTTGTTCGGGATACAGCTTAGATTTGTGTATGTTCCCCGTTATATTCTTTTCCAAGAGAGTTGAGATAGAAACGTCTCAAATATTGAAATATTTTACAGCTGTTTTTTTCATGATTTAGAAGGGAGTATAAATTTATCACGAAATGTTAAATTACTAAATATATTGCTGCTCTTGATTATTTTTTATTTTATAAAACGACATTCATGCAACAATAACGCGCAACGTAATCCGCAGTAAAAGTTTAATTTGGAAACAATAATAACCTTTAATTTACCGTGTTAATGTACACAACCGCCCATGATAAACATATTAAATAAGCACAAAAACGCAAATAGGAACATACTTATCAAAAAAGAGATAAATAATTCCCCCATTGTAACCAAAAAAAGCATAACCAATAAAAAGCCAAAAATGCAACGCGCGAAATGTTTTCGGGCGCTTCGCACGTGTGAAATAATTTTCGGCCGTCAAAATCAAATGCAAATATAAAGTGTGAACCCGAAATGACGTCATATGTAGGATGGTAATGTAACAGATATAGCTCGCGGGCTGCGGACTGTGCGCCGCGCGGCTTCCGGCCGGCCCGGCTTATCACGGCAGATAACGCCCGTGCCAGTATTGCCGTATTGCCAGTGTTGCCAGCATGTACTGCTCAGGTTTAACCCAGTTATGAGTACACATTTTATTGGCCGGTATTTAGGTTGATATTGTAATGGAGAGTTAATTTATCGGAATGGAAAGTTTCACGATGTTTCAATGTGGATTAATAGTGTTGTGATTAGCTTTTATTCATAGATTGTTTTATGCGGCAGCTTTATGAATGCTGATTGTGGTTGATTGATCGCGTTTTACTTATTTTTAATCGCTTCGTATAATTTAGATCGATGAATTTGAAGCGATAATTTACTTTAAGACCATTTAATATCTTTCCCAAGTTCTAATATAGTATTTATCATGTCATATACTAAGAAAACAGGCTAGAGTATGTTATCTAACGTACGTAAATAGTGCGTTTTTGTTGTTAGTTGTTTGAATAAATCCGCGGGAAAACATTCCAGTTTCCGTTAACCAATGAAGTTAGTGTATCGTTTCCCTACGGTCACTAATAACATTTACATTCGAACAGAAAGAATAAAGGCTCCCCTCAGGCGCCGCGAACTGCTTCATCATCTAATCTCGTTAGAGAACATTGATCCCCTTTTTATAAGGCGCTCGAGCAGAAACCAAGATAACTCCGCTTATTTCGGAAATTGGTTTCCAACTACAGCGTTATCGAAACTTGTACACGGCTCGATTGGGCCAATCTGCGTAATATTACACAAGTTCTTGATTAAATTTAATAAAACCAAGACGGTTACCTAATTGCGCGGGCAAACTTTCATTAATGACTGTTCGATTCCTACAGTTCCGCCAGATTCGATCGATCTGTCGCTATGCCGTTCGAAAATACCGTCGCACAAAAGATACTTTGCCAGATTTCGCGTTGATTTCAGGTTTGCAATTGGTTTTTGTCTTGAGTACTTTCGGCGTAGCTGTGTAAACACAAGTGGTAATTGAATTCAAATGCTTTAAGATTAATTAGTATCCACAGTAAAAGTTTGTTGTAATATTTGTGTCTTGTTTTTAAAAACACATAGACGTTATGATTGCTCTTCATTCTGTAATTGGATTTATAATTATATAAGATCCTGGCACTAGAAGCTGGTAAATTTAATGTGACTGACTGTAAGCACGGGCCATCCAATGAAACATGTGCATCTCTACAAATTATGTCCTGACAACGCATGATCGCAACAGCTTTCGATTTGGTGATCGATTTCTAATTAGGTCACATACCCAATATCAATATAAAATACAGAATAAAATCTACCAAATAACACCCAATTCCCCGAATTCCAAAACAGTACATTTAAATAAAATCAATCAATTGCGATCGTATCTTTAGGTAATAAGTCGTCTGTTCAGAATTTTAATTCTGGCCTGGTGACAGTGCGCGATTGAATCATTTCGTAACGTTGGTAACGTGGAAATGAAATTGAGAAGCCTCGGAGGGAAGGAGCCGCTCGCCTAATGAGATTTATCAACGCGGTTGATTCCGTGCGCCGATTACCTACGAGATTTTAAAGCGCGATTTCCCAATGATATCTCTTTCTGATGATGCCATTAATCGGGATTTGGATTCAATTCTTGAAATAATGTCTAGCTTAGAGTTTTTGGTAATTAAATCGAATATCGGATTTGGTGCGGCATTTTGTATTTGGTTAAAATTAGACTTGCTATTTGTTAGGTATGTGTTAGTTGCAGATGAAACGGTTTTTACGTTTAGAAATGCTAAACACGTGGACATCGTAAATGTCTCAAATACAAAAGTATCTAAGCAGTACTTTTTATAAAATCAAACTTAAATCATCTATATTTGACATAACTAATGGGGGAAAACCATGACTTTCCAATATCAACAAAAGCGAACTTCAAGTGCAGAATATCAATATTAATTTATAACGATGTTAGTTTAAGCGATTACTAAGCGTTCACGATAGCTCGATGCCGGTATTAAGAGGCGAAAACATGTTGTAACATAACCTCGTTAACTTTGAGTCGGAAACTTAACATGGGTGAGGCAACAGTGTGGTTGTTGCTTATTAAACTTGATTTCACCTTGGAATTATAACGCCTTGTGGAACACGACCTAACACTTCCAAAGCGACCATTGCAACGGTATTTTCCACGTTTTAATTTTTTTTTATGTTGGATATATTTTTTGTTTTGTACAGTTTGTTTACGCATATGCCTTTTATGTGTGTACCGCTTCAGGTAGAGAATACCTATAACATAGTCTATGCAAAAAATATTGGTCCCTATATCTTTAAACGCGTAAACAAACATTGTTTACTAAGCCATTTGATGTGTAAGCACTAAGCACGTATATTTAAGCTGACCTATTTCTTATGTTGTTTCAATTTGAGTGCATGCTTTTCGTATTATTAATCCTAAAACTAGATTCACATTTGAGATAAGAGATACTCTAAATTTGATCCGAGCCAAATATCACCGAATCAATAATACAAATTAAATAGGCTATCCATAAACATTCCGTTATATGCAACACGTTGGCAAAATAAGAAACAAAAAGTTATAAAACAGCTAACACGAAGCATAAACATCTAATAAAATGAAAACCGCTAATAACATAATAATGCAACAGATGAACGCCAGAAGTAAACGTAAAAAAATGCAATTGAACAACAAATTGTGAACTGATGAAGCGTATTTTATCAATTATCGTTATGAAACATTGAGTGCGGGCTATCGTACGATGAAAAAACTCTCTCACGTCTGGCGGTAAAAGAAAAACTGAAATAAAACCGGTATTAATTTAATCGAAACTCCTCTTCATTAGTTTCAGTCGTGCGGTTGAGTGGGCAAACAAATAAAAATGTTTGATCTCACCGGTTATGCAATCGGAACGATATTCGAATCATTACAATTGGACGAACGCTCCATCTGTTATGGTTTCGTCGCGACCAGCCACTAATGCATTTAAGAACGAGCGTCGAGCGCTCGCGGGATTCTGTCCATATATACCAGTTTCTTACAACGCGTCTGTGATTTATGTTCATACAAAACTAATGCATGTGCTTTTCTTATGAAGCTGTATCTGTAATCTTAATCCTACTAATATTATAAAAGCGAAAGTTTGTAAGAATGTATGGATGTTTGGATGTTTGGATGTTCGGATGTTTGGATGTATGGATGTAAGGATGTTTGTTCCTCTTTCACGCAAAAACTGCTGAACGGATTTCGATGAAATTTGGCACACGGGTAGATCATGTCCTGGATTAACACATAGGCTACTTTTTATCCCGGGAAAATATAAACCGGGACTTTTATCCCGGAAAAACTTTTTAATGCGGGCGGAGCCGCGGGCAAAAGCTAGTGATAAATATATTATTTGCGGTATTTTCATCTTTAGGATACCGAAAATAAAATCTTTTGTATCTGACATTTGAACGAATTATGCCGTAAAGCGAAGTCTTAAAATGCTAATCACCCATCAATTACTTATTCCAAGGTGTTTAAGAAGCGACCGAGATATTTCGAGTGAACTTAGACGGTTTTATAGTGGGTACTTATTAACCGTGTGGAAAATTCTCTACCACGGTATTTAGTCAGGGCACGGTGTATAAAACCCGTCATTGTGTCCTAGTTTTACACATACATTTTGAATATTCAATGATGTGCAAAATTAGATAAAGATTAAAAAATTCAAAATGTCTGTTTTAGGTTCAGTCACCTCAATATTCACGAAACCGTTTTTTTGCATGGACTGACGAGACGAGCATGCTGTCCGCCTGATAGTACGCGATACAACCACCCATAAACAGTAGCAACACCATCCAGCACCTTGAGTTACAAAGTACTGTGGTGGCATTCCACTGCGCTCGTCATCCTGAGACATAAGATGTTAAGTCTCATTATGTCCAGTAGTTACACTAACTACAATGTCCTTGAAACCTAAACACAACAGTGCATGCACACTGCTGCTTGGCGGTAGAAATAGACATTGTGGTGGTACCCACCCAGACGGACTCTTACATATGAGAGACCTAACACCACTTTTCAAGCCATACAGCCACAGTAACGATATGACGGCATATTCATCCTTAAACATCAGTATGCGTAATTGTAGACATATTCTGTATTGCATCAAACATGAAAGTGCCATCAGTTCTATTTCCTTGGTAGCTCTACGCTGACGAATTAATATTGAACCAGTAGCAACTATCCCATTTTACACGTTATTATTTCCATACAAACATTTTGACAGACTACAAAGGCGTTAGGCGTGTGCAAACAGATCCAACGATTTTTTATAGAAATATTTAATCAAAACTTTTAACAGTTGAAACAATTCGATGGAAAAACAATTCTATGTTTCAATATGATTTTTTTTTAAATACGGTTTTGGGCCTAGTGATTTTCAAGTCTACGTCGAACTTGTCATGATAGATTTTATTCAATAAGAGTTCCAGTAATTTATAACGTATTCGTAAGTATATGTTATAAATTACTGACTGCCTCGGTGGCGTAGTTGTATTACAGTACGACTGCAAAGCTGAGGTCTCGGGTTCGATCCCCGGGTCGGGCAAAGTGGTATTGAGTTTTTCTATTCAGTATCAGCTCGGAGTCTGGAATTTGTGCCCGATATGGCGATAGGCTCGCCCCCTATCACATCATGGGACGGAATAATGGCGAAAAGTGGGTGCACTAGTTGCGCCTCTGCCTACCCCTTCGGGGATAACAGGCGTGAGCGTATATGTATATGTATGTATATTCGTAAGTATGGTCAATCATTACTATACTAGCCCAGCATGGTGGACTGAGGCCTAACAGTAGTTGAGGAGGCCCGTACTCAGCAGTGGGCACTGATTGCAATGCATTGCACTACCGTTTTCATTTTACAATAAAATATTTTTTATCCGATCAACAATTTAATAATATGATATTTAAGTGAGATCGTTAATAACCTTCAGGTATTAATCTATAGCGGGAACAATAATGGTGTTCGCATAAAAGAAACTCCATTGAAGCATGAAAATATATTTGAGCAAACATTTGGCATAAGCAATCGTCCAACACTCGCTAATAAGCTGAGGAAGTCACAAGCCACGTCACACGTCAAGCGAACACTCGAGCCGCGTCGAGGGCCCACAGCGTTCGTTAGCGACCGCGTGACAAACTCCACTCTTACCACTCCGTCCCACTCCTGAGCTCTTTTCATTAGGAAGTAATTCAGAGTGCCGGGCACTCTGCCGCTTCATTCCTCCACGTTTGTGAGTCGGAGAGTGCTCGTGGCTCGCTGAATCAGGTGACGCTTTTTGTGACTAGATTAAAGAGGACGCGTTTTCTTAGCGCAGCGAAAGCATTCTTCGTGTGCTAAATTTAGAATTAAGGTCTTGGGTAAGCGGGAATTGTAGTGGGAAATGGGGTGGAAACGTTTTAGATATGTTTTATTTGTGGCTTAAATATTTGTGTCGCGTTTGTGAAAGAATTTTGAGTAGGCTGTGAGAAGCTTTTAGAGTAAGTTTCAATGTAGAGGCTGTTTGCGATATTAGTTGATTAAAAGCTATCGTTAAGTAATAAGTCCCATCACGGCAACATTATTTATCTTAGTATAGATTAGTCATAAAACTTTGAATCTTAAATATGATAAGAGAAAAATTCAATTTCCATCTTCTGATAGTTTAAATTTTATTCCACAATAAAATAGAATAGTTAACAATAAAAGGCATCGTTACATTTCGTAAAGTTTTATTGTTCATGCAGTTAGACGAATCGTTAAAAATATAATTTCGGACGCTGATAGTTATTAAGAACTTCAATCGAGTATAAAAATGTCCCCAGAGTATTTAAAGTATATGATATGTATAATTCTTCTGGGCGTGTGTCACTGAACTCCTCCTAAACGGCTGGACCGATTTTAATGATTTTTTTTGTGTATCATCAGGTGAATTTGAGAATTTTGAATTCGGTGCAGGAAAATATATGGCGGGACTATTAATTAACCTTTCGTGTCAGCGAAGCCGGGTGCAAGAGCTAGGATTATATAAATTTTTCAAACGCCATAAATTACGTGGCGCGATGAAAATAAATATTTAATGGTCCAAAGCTCCACATCATTTGACCACATCATTATTAGGCCGACATGATCGGGGTTGTCTTCGGATATGAAGAAATAGCTTTGCATTTTGCAACCAGCAAATTCAATGTAATACTGTCGACGACGATCCAATCCACGAGGCAACAATAACTTGTTAACAATTCTAAATATTAAATATTAGGGTATTTCAGTAAAACCACTCGATTCCAACATAAAACCGTGCATTACTTTTTGAACAACACTCAGTTGGAGCACTGTTATCTGCCGTTAAAGTTATTTCACAAAATGTCACTAGCATGTTCCTCGTCAGCTAAAACGATGTGTGAAAGCAATTTGGTAATGCACTTTTCTCCACATTACTTGCATGTTGTCCGCTGCCGCCTTTTAAAATTTCGACGTTACAATCTCGACTGTGCAATAATTGCACTTGAAAAAAATATTCAAAGAATGTATTTTAATCACGGTTTAAATAATGATGTGTAATAAATATACAAATGGTGTAAAGATTCGTTTGGTTCTAGGCGGTTATGTGCAATTTTTTTCACAAACACACACACCCGAAGGGGTAGGCAGAGGCGCAACTAGTGCACCCCCTTTTCGCCGTTATTCCGTCCCATGGTGTGATAGGGAGCGAGCCTATCACCATATCGGGCACAAATTCCAGACTCCGGGCTGATTCTGAATGGAAAAACTCAATATCACTTTGCCCAACCCGGGGATCGAACCTGAGACCTCAGCTTTGCAGTCGTACTGTAATGCAACTACGCCACCGAGGCAGTCCTTTTTTATTTATTTTTTCACACAACACACAAATCCACTGGTGGCAGGACTCTGATATATATGTAAGAGTCTGTCTGGGTGGGTACCACCGCAATGTCTATTTCTACCACCAAGCAGCAGTGTGCATGCACTGTTGTGTTTCGGTTTGAAGGACATTGTAACCAGTGTAACTACATGACATAACATCTTATGTCTCAGGATGACGAGCTCAATGGAATGCCACTCAGTACTTTGTTGCTCACCTTGAGCTGGATGGTGTTTTTACTATATATGGGTGGTCGTATCGCATACCTCAGGTGAACGGTATGCTCGTCTCGTTATTCGATGCACTGTTTTTTGTATATTGATGTTTTGTTCTTCCGTTTTGGGGCAGTTTGTTTTGAGTATTAATTAAAGTTACATTTAACGTTATTTTTAACGGCTTAGTAACATATACACCTACAAACTTAGTTTAATTCTACTCTTATCGTCAATAGACATCTTGATGGACCAATTCTCACTCTTAAAAAAGATTTTCTCAGCAAAACGTGGGAATTATTTACGCCTAAATTACACGGACATAAAATATAGTATCTTTGTAACAAGAAAGTCCGTGGGTAATGTTCTGCTTAAGTTACAGACTATTACGCACGTCCCAAATTCAGAAGGAACAACTTCATACCACTAGAGTAAGGCTGAGAAAACCTACTCACTAAAGGCCTACACAGAGAGAACTTAATCCCGGCAATTACACTAATGATTACATAACACTAGGGACACGAAAATATAAACAAAAGCATCTAGTCGCATGAGTTGACCCCTCCTAGAGAAGGACTATTAAGCAGGGTCGGATCACTTAAAACGACCCCCGGGATTTCAAGCCCCGATTTACTGGACATAGAATGAGCAATAAAAATATAATTACACTGTTTTACTTTGAATTAACGAATAGCGAAGAAAAAGAAATTGGCTAAATTACGCGTTCGCGATAAAAAAAAACGACTAAATTACACATTTGGGAACATTAATATAAAATTGTGTGTTATTTAAAACACTTGGCCGACGCGATCCGATATTTTCAGACTTGTATAAACCTTGAGGTGCAACGTTTTCGTTCGACGTCGATTTGTCAGTCGCTCGAATACTAAAACCGGTTAAACTTTTTTTAGTTTCCGTATTGAATTTGCGTATAGGATGGCCCAGTACGTAAACGAGAAGCTTTTACCTGCATGAAGCTAGCGGATATATACGCAAAAAGCGTATCGTACGGATCAATCGGCGTTTATCGCAGGTCGAAATCTGTTGCGCGTGTGTAAGGCACGTAGCGCGCGTATTATCGGGCCCGGCGATCGCGAAGCGAACGATATTAGTACCATTCGTCTTTGTCGTACCGTTTCCTAATTTGAATAATCGTTGGTGAGAATGCAGAGTGATTCGCTGTAGCGCGGGGGTCCGACAGAAACGTAACCGTATATAATGACCGCATTGTTAATTCATACCAGTTTTATTCTACAGAACAAAATACTCACCTCTAAGACGAAATAAATCTTAAATGTATTGTGAATAGAAACAAAAAGGAGCACAAAAGAAAATGGAAAAATTGCAAAGTGTGAATTTTCTTATTACGCCACAAATCAAGTGTTAAAACAAATATTTAAAAAGAGAAAGGAATTCGCAGACTACAAAATGCTCCTCATCCCTGGCTACTGGCAAATGCGAAATCCAATTTAATTTATTTTTATCGCGAGGCTTTATAATTTCATTTTCGCACTTTCCATTTCGAGAGAAGGCTCGCGCCGCGCCTCGCCACCGCGCCGCGCCGCGGTCCGCCGCCGCTCTATCCGAATGAGATCTTCACGAAATCAGGTACAAAAGAACGATAATGAACGCTCACTGCTTGCTACGTAATCTAAATTATTATACAAGTCGAAATTCTTCGTTGGCACCGAAAGAAATCTACTTTATCTCGGGCACCGAGAGATGTTTAATAAAATTAAAACGTCGGGATAGGGCCCTCTTCGATGTTTACGGTAGCTCTGTAACAGTATTTCGATTCTAATTTTCTCTCGTCTCTCTGTTAAAAAAAAAACTCTGTAATCGTTCATGTCAGTCACTACATTTTTAATGAAAAACAGAACTGTTTTTGGAGACTCCAAATTTATCAGAAAATAAACCGATTTGTGCCATCCAATATAATGTACTGATGAAGATTCACAACTTTCCGTAGAAGCTGAGGGTAATGGTGGTGACATTATGGGTCAAGGTGTGATTTTAGATGGTCGCAATTTCTTTTTTTAGTATTGAAATTTTTTAACATCTCTATGTTATGGGGTTAATTGGATGTCGATCTAATCAAACCTCATAATGCCTTACATCGGACGCTCATGAAAACTAAACACCTGCCCATTTGGTAATCTAAAATAAAATACTGGAAACACCCTTGCTCATTAATTCACTTTAAAAATAAATATTATTTGTTCTGCCTTATTTTGCACTAGATTTTGCCCGCGGCTCCGCCAACGTTAAAAAGTTTTTCCGGGATAAAAGTCCCACTTTTTATTTTCTCGGGATAAAATGTAGCTTATGTGTTAATCCAGGACATGATCTACCCGTGTGCCAAATTTCATCGAGATCCGTTCAGTAGTTTTTGCGTGAAAGAGTAACAAACATCCAGACATCCAGACTACCATACATCCATACATACTTACAAACTTTCGCCTTTATAATATTAGTAGGATATACATGTTCCTAGTTTATATCACGATATTTTAGATTCGATTAAGACAAATAATGCAGTTGTACAGTCATAAAATTATTGGTGAATGAAGGGGGTGTGTTTTGAACTATTACTGAGGTTGCCAGTTCAGTC
Source organism: Lapara coniferarum (assembly GCA_949316025.1). Taxonomy (NCBI): domain Eukaryota; kingdom Metazoa; phylum Arthropoda; class Insecta; order Lepidoptera; family Sphingidae; genus Lapara; species Lapara coniferarum. Next base: position 37,518,887 of record OX438919.1, on the reverse strand, counting down.
GCTTCGCAAACCCGGCTAAGCGTCCCGGAATGACAATCAGCCATTAGAAGATGAATTATAACTGTGGCTGGCTGGTTCAAGATATTTTTATATTGATATATGATTCAGTAAAGTGCAAACGGAACTGAACTTATTATTTAAATGTTTTTTTTCTGCCTGATTCGTTTACGAACTAAGAGACCTAGTACAAAATAAATCTTTTTTAGACAATTTTATTCCGAAGTGAAAGTAAACAAGTGTATCGACGCCGTTATAATTATAAATGCGTTTTGTTTGGCGTGCCTGTCTACAGGTAGCTTTACGTATAAGTAAGGAATGCGGCGGTGCAAGAAGGACAAAGTTTCGATGTTGTACAGGATATTAAAGAGCGCGGGAGGGCCCAACGCCATCGCAGCGCCACTGATCGATTCCTTAGCACCCTTGACACTAACTCTATTTTTCGACTACTTTTTCCTGCCATACGGCTGACTCATGTTAACATTCGATTTGTAGAAGTTATCTTTAACAACATAACTTGTTAAAGATAACTTCTACAAATCGAGGTAAGCGAAAAACCGACAAGATTGAAAAGAAACAGTTGAGACGGAGGGAACCTACGTCAAATGACGGAGTTACTTTACTTTTTTTCGCCGACGACTCCGTATCGCATTACCGAGAAATTCAGTATTTCATTTAAAAGAAAGGACGCACGGATAATGTCGGATGATGTCTGAGCCGTTCTGTAAAACATAATCCGAGTAAAATAGACGTCTTCTGAAATAACCGTTTCGGTAATCACGATTGTCACACCAGTGAACTGAGCTGTAATTAGGCAAATGCACCATGTAACGTGGAGTCGGCAGGATCACGGCCCGACCGCCCGCGCGCCCGCGCCGCGCCGCGCCGTATTGTTCCACTTAATGATTATATAACCGTACTTTTACTACACAATTAAAATTTAACCGTTCCTAAAATTGTACAGAAGATTGCACGGTACTTTATTTCATCTCGACGGAGCGTGGCGAGCTCCCTAAAAGGTCGTTACCAAAATCAGAGGTAAATGTTGAGATTGTACATAAATATTAAGGGAGTTAAGGAGGTTATATTTTTATGGCTGGTGTTACTAATGTACGAGTTAACATCCATGATTAATAATATTAGAGAGATAGAGGCATATACTGTGCGCCAAGCTCTGCTAAACTTACTGAACAGTCCCATGATGTCATAGCGAACGAGCCATATTGCTAACAATTTGTTTTAGGAATCGCTAAATGAACGAAATTTTTTGTTGAACTCAGTAACGAGGGCAGCGTATTTCGGTTTCATAGAACGAAAATTGACTCGTCAAGCCCCGCGACGGACGCCAGCGTCCGAGTATATAGGGTTTCCCCATATCTACATAGGTACTTTATATAAGCGGGGTTTGACGGGTTAAACTCACATCTATCATATTAATTTATCTTCATTAGTTATTATAGGATTTAGAAAGTTGTATCTCCGAACTCCGAAGCGCAAGATGTACGAATAGAATTTAAGCAAAGCCAAAAGCAAGGTTAAAATGTTGTAGTCAGCAAGTTCACCGACGCACTCGGAGTTTATAAAGCACCTTATTCGAAATAACAACGCGAACCGCCGCGGATGTCTAACTTAAATAAGATTTAATATTCCTATCCGGCAGGAAACTTCTCGAAGGAGCGTGTGTAATCAAAATCTGCACTGGAAAACTTTCTACGGGAATCTTAGAGCAATTGCAGTACCGGTTGGTCGGTAAAAAACTAAAATGAACTTGTCGCTTAAAACTAATTTCTTTCCCAACTTTCGTGTTAGAATAGTTTTTTCGTTGTTTTTTTTTCATCCCGACTCGTTCACAGTTTAAAAATCAATTTCTTAGAACTCGCCAAAAGGGCAACTTCAGGTGTTTACTTCGGTTCGCCGCCGACGCGACCCGCGCTATGTGAGAAAACTTAGACCTCTTCTCGTTCTCCGACTTCGAATTTTCTTTCGGAAATTAGCCAACTTCAGGGAAATATTTGCAAACAACTTGTGCCCATACCTACTTGCCAACTCTAACAAAATCTTTTCACAGGTTACAAGAAACGTATTAAAATCAAAACTTTTTTAAAGCAAAAGTAATGTTTCGTTATTCAAATTTTATTTGTTGTAGTTTCCTTTTCTCTTTGTTTTCGCCTTTAAATATATTTTGTTTTGGTGAGTCTCCCCTATTTGCCTATTCAATAGCATTTTCCTTATTATCATGTTACGCTTTATTTTATAAACAGTAGTTGCGTCGCGTACCCCGCTGTACTCACGGAGTAGCTACGTATGCATCAATTCGATTTTATTTTCAATTTAGCCGGAGCGACATTATCTGCAGAATATCCACTTGAAATATTCTGCCAAGGCGGATTCTCGGGACACAGAAAAACTATCAAACGTGACTAAGTACGTTTGCGACAGAGCTAACGAAGCAGCCCTTGTCCTTCAAGAGCGCAATTAGTCCGCTTTTTGTTGCACTCGGATGCTTTGAGTAATGATTGGACGTTGAGTGCCGACGAATTGCGGTTGTTTATGCTCGCGGCAAACACTGATTTATCGTCGGCCTCGGCCAGACCGCTGCCCTTTCAATTTGGGAACACAAAATCATAATTACACTTCATTTAACACTAATTTCAGTCGATTTGACACGCGACTCGCGATAAGAAACCCCCGCACAAATTATACGCGTAAATAAATTTAAATCACAATTTCTACTATTGGAATGTATTGGAGCAACACAGGTTAAAATGCACCAGTGCGAGGATAATCTCTCCTATAATATGCAAATGTGTAGGCGTGGTCCAAGAAACTTGGCAGCGGACGAACATTCGCGCGATCCGGCAAATCTGTGCGCGCCGCTTATCAGCTGTGATTCATACTCGTGTCGTATACAGCGGCTGGGCACGAGCGCCACAAGCGACTACGAGCGATCCCGAGCGGCGCTACTCCTGCGCTACGGATGGGTAAAATACACAAAACACAAACATTATGACGACTCGCGGCGACGCTACTTAGTAACTGCTCGCCACGAGACTTCATTTATATTTTGCGGATAAGGACGCTCATATGTCCCAGGGATTCACTGACGCTTTGTCAACGGGGAAAAGAATGGATCGTGATGAGAAATGTGCCGGAATAATTTATCTTTGGGTTGGTTTAGGGAACAGAGCTTGTCTTCGGCGGCGGCATGCGAGTAACGGCTTGTTTTTAATTTAACAACGGGTTTTCGAAGAGCAGATAAACCATTGTGCATGTGTACCTGAGTTAGAACAATGAGTTTTGCAGGGGTAAGTCAAAATGTCGCCCGGCTACGAACAATACCTGTTTCGCAGCGAAACAACTGGAGTATAGGAAGAGGGTGACGTTCACAACATTTTTTCACTTGCAGGTCGTTATAAAAATACAGATAACAGCGCACGTGCCGTTTATAGCTGAAGATGTCGGGGGTGACGCGAGCACAAAGCGGCTGAGATTTATTGGCTCGCTGTAAACGCGCATAAGAGGAAGTTTGTACACTGGCGCTCGACGAAACGCAATATTTAACGTTCAACTATTTCCATCAAATTGTTGTGTAAAGAAAGGAAAGACTTAAATTGAAGCGATTAAAGCGTGCGTCGAAACGTGATTGATTCCTTGCGCTGGGAGCCGTGGCGGTGACCACGCGCCCATCCGTCCAGCCGTCCTGCCATCCTGCGCACCATTGTGCCCTACAATTTATATCTATTCTGCTGTTTTTATTGCGTACTCGGAACTTATAACGAAATAGTTACGGCTGTTAAAAGGTTTTATTGGTGAACCTTCGACGTGTGCGGTCATAAAATAGATTCGTAACCAAAGAAGCGTACGCTTAGCGCTAGATTTATAACTGTATCATGTGAAAAAGAAACAAATTTGCCCTGCACAAGGATATAAAACGGGAGATATAGTATAAATTTATCGATAAATTGTGTAAATCTTAGTATAATAAAATATTTTCTATTGAATATTGTATGAAAAGAGTTTTACGGGGCTGACTCATTTCGCTCCGTTTTATGACCTACCTTTTTATGCAGGAATTGGGGAAGGGAAATAGCGTTTACGATATATTATGGATTGTATCGTTAACGCACGCGTACGTGTTGGAGCGGTTCTTAGCTAAAACAAAGTGCCGCGAATTGAGCAGCGAGCGCCGAGCCGAGCGTAAACTGAAGTGACAGACAGTGCAATTAAAATTATTAATATCCCGGTGATCAGATTGAGAGCATGGTGGCGCGAGTCGTCGCGACCTCCCCTCAAGCCTACGAGCAAATTCACTTAATTTAAAGCTCGCGTCGAGGCCCCGCTAAAACTTTACGCACTTAATAAACTCCGAGACGAATTAAAATTCCGTCGGTTTAGTAACAATCGTGTCGGAACGCCGTTAACTCTTTCGCAGGCCGTCGCGTTATTAATAAGGAACACGGCTCACTCGCGTTGATTTATCTGCAAAAATAATGACAACAGGCGCGGCTAATCACGATTAACAAGTTTATGAGTTGTCGGTGGCTTAGCACAAGTTGTGGTGTCGCGCTTCGTTATTTAAATATGTAAATTATTTTTGAGTATGCGCCGTTAGTTCGACTGTCGGTCGTTCAGCATAAACAAATCGGCGACGGTTCACAGAGCGCGCGCGAGCGTCGAGCCTCGCCCAAAACCCGCCGCCGACGGCCGAATGTTAGACAAGCGTTGGGAATAAATAATCTCGCAGTTAGATGTTCCTCCTCGAGGGCAATCGTAAATCAGGTCGAGACGAAATTTCCGTCTAATGTGAATGTAAAATTTAGAGAACAATGCCGCTGTAGTTCCACAACGAGCTCTCTTTAAGGAACTTGCGCGTTATACTTCAGACGCGGTTGAGCTCTGATTAACTCCAATTTATTTACTCTCGCACTGAAATAACAATGACGCGTAGATACTTGGTGGCACGCTTCAGATTTAGATTAATCCTATTTGACGGTCGGCTTAACATCGCATTTAACAATCAATTCGCATCAGTCAACATCTTGGTGGTTTGGTTGATACAACGCCAGCTGCTTACGTATGGATCTTCGTAGCCTAAACAACTTATTTAATAAAACATAAGCTTAACTACTAGAAAAATACGTTTATTTTTCCTACGGTTTTCATCAGCCTTAATATAATTATCTCTCACAAGAATATTCTTTATTTTACTTGACATTTTCAAACTATTTAATTAAGTATCAAGCTGTAAAAATAATAAACACAGTCCCTTTGGTATTTTAATACGCTTGAAAACACAGTGAAATTCAGTAAATTACGTTGATTTGAAGGAGCCCTTTAATTCTGTGGTAACACAGTTGTTGAGAGTGAAATGGGGAGACAGAACATAAATAACATGAAATTTGTATCTTCGGAATGTATCTTGGGCTTGCTAAAAGGGTCTCGGGGAATTAGCAACGTTTAGACAATGAAATACTTACTGGTTACCACTAAAAAAATATTATTTTAATAGATTTATGTTTTACGTATACATTAGGATAATTATTTGCTAACGTTTAAAAGAAATGTGCAAAAGATTTTTAATTTATTGTTGATGGTTTGAAACAAAACTGCCTCGTCTATTGGATTTAGTTGAAAACAAATTCACCGTGTACCACTGGTCCACTAGTCAGTAAAATGCGAATACATGTTTTTCTATTCAAGATATTCAATAAAAAACTGGCTTTGTAACGCAAACACGAAATGAAGAAATACACTTTTTATAAAAAATATTTATGTCACTAAAAATTCTGCAAAAACAAACAACCACGGTATAATAGTTCTGTTTTAAAATTTTCCGTACAGTAAAATAAAATATTATATTCTCTTACTGGACTTTATATAACTTTATAACGAATAAAAATAAGATTGTCGGATGCAATTGCACGATATCAAAAATGTAAGGTTGGTGGGACGTCAAGCGGTCAGCTACAGCGCTCATTAACCGAGTGCAGTCGGTAAAAGATGTTTGTGACAGACTCCGTTAATGATGCAGCACTAGTGTAAATAAATGCGTAGAATTTAAAATTTACGACTTCGTATAGATGTTTTTTTATATCAAATGGGAGAGACCAGTTTGAAACGTAAGGTTCCGAGTGTGATCGAAATATGTTTGCCGTAAGTTTTTTTATAAATGGTGTTAGACAATACTTTGATTGTATTGTATTTTATTTAGTCGTAAGTGGTAGAGCTAAGCGGAGGACAATTTTCTTTAGTATGAATAGTCTAGTTCGTCTGGTTCGTTCCACAATAAAAGAAAACCGCGAATCCCCTCTTAGATTATAAGTAATAAACAGTTTAATAGTAATGTTTGCTGTCTCAGAGGTTTGTAGCAAAATACACTGGATAATGATGTTCCTGACAGTTACCAAGACGCCATTAACGTTGAAGCGACTGCATACTAGTACAAATAACTGAGCGACTTTATTAATGCAGTGAAGTCGTTTCCTAGGGTTGTAATTACTGATCTACGAGTAGTGCGGTTAATATAAAAGTACTCTTGTAACTGACACTACAAAAACCAGCCAAAGTTATTTTGCAAAGCAACTTTATAATTAATTGTTTATAGTTTATAAATCTCTTCCATTCCGTCCTAAAAATAGCTATAACCAATAGACACTCAAGCAAAGTGTTCTGTCGATGTTTTTGCAAAGTCAGCATTAATATGGGAGGAACCAAGAACTTGTAAGCGTATCCGAGTAATCCTCGGCGAGATTTATATGAGAGCGCGTAGGTAACGCAGTGCGGCTACGACGTAGCTCGTAGCAACATGCTACGAGAAACGCTACGTATCGTAGACGTGCAAGCTTAAAGTGATTTTATGTGAGATGTAATAACATGTTTATTTTGTAGTATACCATTATTTATACGTACGCGGTGAAATATTATTAATTTGTTCGCATTTGTGGTTTGTTTCACAAGATGCTTGTAGTATTTTGTTACTAAATTTTGTATTATTTATTGTTTGCCCGTTGCTACACCTGCATAATGTATTTTTACTGCATGTATTGTAATATTATAAAGGGTAAATTTACCCATTTTCATCACATATATGGACATAATTATATTTATAAAGAAGGAAGTAATCTGCACCTATGTTGCTCCGGTAGATTATCAACCAAACATACTATTTAAGTTTTAAATAACGCAGTGTTTCAAAACACAAATATATGACAAGTACTAAAAGTACATTCACAGTTACCTAAAACAATAAAGATAAATAATACTTAAAAAGCGTCTGAAATTCCATCACAACGATGCCACTAATATAGGGATGAAGATAAGTTCATAAGATACAAAACAAAAAAGCAATTCAGCTCATCGTTTCCCCTCCATCATACCAGACATTATTACACAAGGCATTCTGAAAACTCGACGTTGGTAATCGAAAAAAGGACTTAATATCTCGCGATACGCGGATAAAATAAAGGCTTATTCAGCGTAAGTTTCGCATGGACGCACCGCACATCATGTTACCTAGATAATAGTATAAGAACGAGTAAGCAAATAAAGTAAGACGGGTGTCACCTGTGACGGCGAGGAGGCTTCCCACGCGTTTTAACATTTTCACTCGATACACACTGTAAACGCTAATTTGTCTTTGTTCTTAAAGAATTTACCTTTCGGTTTTCAAGTCCCATGCGTCTCATATTTGAACACATAAAATGATCCACAAAGATGACTGTACTTGTTAATTTTAACATTAGTGAAACGTCTTAAAGTTGTTAAATGCGTATTCTCCCCTCAAATATGTAGTTTACATAGCTTTTAGCTATTGTGTTACGTTTCATATTATATTAGTAACAAACTGTGGAATTATATTTGTTGCTTGATTTAAGAGAAATATAAGATTGTTACTTATGTGATTAGATTTAACTTAATCAGCTATTACACGTAATTGAGCGCATAGTAATCATGAAACCAGGTAAATTTGCGCATTGACTCGTCAAGCCCCGCTACGGACGCCGGCGTCCGAGTATATAGGGTTTCCCCATACATCTATATAAGCGGGGTTTGACAGGTTAAAAGTCACATCACGTGATAAAATTACAGCAAATCACTTCAGGGAATTAATGACAGCGTAATAGAAATTATTAAACAGGCGCGGTAATCGTACGGGTTCTTGTAAACAAATTCACATTGCAACAAACACGTCTATCACGCCGCAGTGGCGTGCTACGATCAAAGTTTCTAATTTCATAGAAGAGTTACCACGTATCGATTGAACACATAACACTCGAACGAAACTTCTGCCCGGTTAATCAACAAGCGAAAGATAAAACCGAAAGTTTAATCGTAATTCACGATATGATTACCAGAGCCCCACTCAGTCCCGTCAAAGTCGTCGAAATGTTGGCAGCAACCGCGAAATCATTAAGGCATAAGATAATACGGTTGGGCTAATGAACGGGCGTGTCGCCGCGTTACCGGTGTTTCTCGATCGCCTTTTGCGATTTAGAGTCGAGTTTATCGATTGTAATTGATTGTAAGTGATTTAGCTGTACTTTAGTATGATGAAACGAGTTCAACATAGATGATCGACCCAAGTGACAAAGGTTTGTTAGAACATTGTATTTGATCAGATGTTTTTCCTTGTGGACACCACTTTATAGCAGGTACTCCCAGTCCAGTATGTAGTAATAAATATTTCTAAAGGCTTATTTGCTTGTATCAAAAACATTTACGTAATTTATTATTCTCCCTAAGAATTGAGGTTTTTAATAACAATTGAATGCAAAATATATTCAGTATATCATGTAACAAAAAAGAGAAACATGTTAGTAAACTATCCCAACTAATACATTAATGACTACAGCTCAGCTAAACGATTCTCGTCAAGAAAGTTCGAGAACACTTAGTAAGACGTATGTGCGGGCATGATTCCCATGGTGCCTACGTCTCCCTGCTTAGTTGGATTACGCTCGCATCATTAATCGCTAAAATTGCGTTCACGGGGGCAACCCTCCGTCGCGATCCTATCTGAGAATCTTCAATTAAAACCAACTTTCCAATTTCAATTTGATAGATCGAATATAGTTTAAAGCCTACAGACACGAACGTCCCGAGTTGGGTGATTTAATGTGGGTCACAACTAAATCTCATTCGGGATTTCATGTACGAATATGTGAGAGTATAACTGTGTATGTAAGATTAATATTTTTTATATTCAATGGGTCCGTTCTACTGTGTACATAAGTAATCCTATTGAAAGGAATGTTTTGATATGTATTTCATAAATGTTTCGGTTTTGGATAGGGTTATTTGTTTTGCATAAATATTTTTACGATGTAACGTAAATTCTTTTTTAAGATGTGATATTTAATTTAGCAGTTTTTCACATATCTAGACAAACAATGTCCCAAATAAGATGGGACTATTTTAATATTCCTGATTCTATGTTAAGATTTGCGCTATTGGTATTAGAAATTACAATAGTAATACGATAAAACACTTAAATCTGAAACAAAATTTTCCTCAGATTAATACAGAAACTTTTTTTCACAACAGCCTGTGCTACGCCAGGCACGTAAACAGCCAGTCTCCATAATGTATTAATTTTACAAATTGCAATTAACATCAGCTTAAAGCAAAATATTTAGTGAATGCAAAAACATTTCGCTCATATTTATATCGACACGATATGACGGGTGGCCATGCCGTCGCGATGTCAGCGATCAATCAGGCGTGCGAATGGCGCCATCTATCAATGTGTCAGGGAAAGCGCCGCGCGTCGCCAGATGGTAGCACCGGACCAGACGAGATATTAGAAAACAATTTTCCAATACCGATTTAATGGGTGGCTAATTTGGCCCCAATATTTTTTGACATGTGGTGTTTTTAATTTTGTGTGCATAATTACGATAAAGTACTTTATGAAATATGTAGGGAAAATTTTCGACCAGCATGGGTTTAAACTTGAGAACCTTATCCCTTTTATGAAAGTGTTCAATGTTACAAGAATGGTTACATTTTTTATTTTTAAGTAAATTAAATATAATTTTATGACAATAGTAAATTACTTTTATAAATAAAAACATTAACTCTACAATGCAAATAGAAGGTAATAGGTAATTAAAAACACTTGGCCGGATTTTAAGCGCAATAACTATAAAGTTAACCTCATAACACGCGTAAATACACCGCCCGTGTTCATTTCAGGTGACAAAAACAAACACGTCTGCATATATTTATGCAAATGTACACTTAGTTTACAAAACAGGAAGAAGGGTTAAGTTTCGAACAATTTAATCGCAAAACTCACGTATTTATTCGCGGCACGTATCCAAATCGGACACTTTTATGACATCGGGACACTGCGCGTTAAATTCGAAGGCTTAAAAAGGGTTGATGGCGTCGGCTGTCACCTGCGAAAAGCTGGGGACGGAGGTACCTCTATCATGCCGGACGTTCATAGATAATTAATGGGTTGTGGCGCAAACGAAAACAAACGACTGTCAGTAGTATACGATTAATATCTCGGCGACGAAGCAAAAACAGACCTACGCTTGTGGCCTTCGCGCGATAAATCATATCTCAAGACGCAAAAATAAATGAAGCTAATGATAAATGAAACGACATTCATTGAGTGACGTTGCGGGATCAGTGAATTCCTATATTAAAAATCCATAGACGGCGTCCGGAGCCTAAGCATGTTAGTGTAGAAAATGGAAAACATTTAATACGCAGTACACCCAACGCTTGAGATCGTCAGGAATTTTCATGAACGCAATGGACTTGTCGGCGAATTCTTTTTGCGGGGATAAGTACTACGTAGAGTATTTTATGAAACATTTTACAATGATTTTATCGTTCAGGTGACGCGTGATGATAACCTTTTATAAGTAAACTGAACAGCGGTATAGTCTGTTACAAATTCTATCCTCATAAAAATATATTACATTCTGTACATTTACCCGAAGCGTCATGAATAATAAGGTAAAATTATTCTTAGATATCTACTTAATAGATTCAATCATCCAATATAAAAATATATCATAAGGATTTAGATAAAAGTAATGAAAAAATATATATTCCGTTATAGAAAATTCCCTTCGAAATAAAATAACCTCATTGAGATTTACAAGCGAAACTCAGCAAAAAACTCGGGGTGTATTGTCAATCATTCAGTGAGGAAAATTTCCCTACTGCGAACTGTCAAATATTTATCTTTTTTCTCCCATTCTTGGCAATGTCAATATCAGGGCTCCGGGAATGTTGGAATGTAGGTATTGAGTCTTTTATCTTGGGAGTTATTTTGCGATTTGGTATGACATATTAAAAGATTATTTGTTTTATAACATAACTTGCGTCAACGGTTTATTTACTGATTTTTATAACTTAAAACTTAAAAAATAAAAGATATCTTTACTTCATAATATCCTTAAGTAAAAATGTAATACATTTTCATCATCATCATCAGCCACATGACGTCCACTGCTGAACATAGGCCTCCCCCAAAGATTTCCAGATGGACCTGTCAAAAGCGGCCCGCATCCAGCATTAATACATTTTAATTAACATTAAAATATTGAATATTACATTTTTTAATTGGAACTCACAAAAATTTTATCAAAAAAACTAGCATAAATGTGATAGAAGTGTTTAAATTTTTTATAAGACATAAGTTGTACGTTAAATAAATACGTTCTACATCAGTATACACCAACTTCTGACTAAACAATCTCTTTCAAACGTAGTAAAGCTGTATAATTCGTGAATAAAATTCGCTATAAAACATAACTTGAACAGTTCATTCCAGCCGTGTAATTTATAAACTGTTCTTATTTGATTTTTACCATAATACCTGCAGGCGGACATCGGTCCCCAGGTACTCTGTACGTATTATAGCCTCGGAAATTGCGTTAACCACACTGGAGTACCAGGAAATTAGAAACGTTCAGAGGTATAATCGAATATCTCTCCATCTAGCATAGAAATAAACTTGCTTATTGTCGTCTTGAAGGTTGCGGCGCGTGTAATGCGAAGGTATTTTGGTTTCCGACGCACGGAAACTGGATTGATTTCTTGTATTGTTTATTTTTGTGTGCTGCGTAAGGAAAAATAAAAGGAAATGATATTATCGTAATATTTATAGAATGCATATTTTTATAAATTTCGGGAAAATTATGTTTAAATTTGTTTATTTGCCTTGTTGTGGTTTTAACATACACATTTTGTGGACCATTGTGTTTGTCTATATATTGGTGTCTTATTAAAATCATGCTATATAATAACATGCTAAATGAGCGCTGTGTAAACAAGTGTTATTTTCAATTTACATGAAACATTACAGAACGTAATCAGAGTTTTAAACATTGTTTTAGAATGAAACAAAAACCGACTCAGCAAAACCCTATTTCAATTAATATATCTGTAGACATCAACCTCGTACTATTCAAATAATTCAAATTTATTATAAACATACCAAAACAAATTCCCATCACGGAAACCAGCAGCACACCGTCCTTACATATTACAACCGTAATAACTCCATTCGATTGTTCCAATACATTTTTCTCGGGATTAAGTCGGTCGACGGCGCGGTACACCGACCAACTGCGCTAATTACGTTAGTGATCCCCGTCCCCCTGCACCCAAAGTAAACGACTCCGCTTTCAGTGTAAACAAGCCCAACTTTACCAGGAAAAATTCGCAAACCCACTTATTTATGTCTCCAAGGTATACAGTGACAGCGAGGACATAACCCAGTACGGGGTACGGCACAAGAGTTTTATGTTTGCACATTATCGGCATTAGTGTTTCATTTCGATTGATGAACATGTCGCTTAACTTTTATATTTAGATTTTTCCGTTAGTAATTTTATTTTATGTAAATTAGATAGTGATTTCATTAACGTATGGGATAATGTAGGAAATACGATATCAATAGAGCAGATATTATTTGCACCAAAATAAACACAACAAAAAATAAGAAAACTAAACTTAAGTCGCCCGCGAACTATCCAGATATTATATTTCTGAACGTATTGATCCCTCAGGATACTATGTTCGGTTTCGTTTCGGTAGAACTTTTCAATCCCTCTGTGTTTTGGGAGTTGCACTGGACAATCTTATCAGAGGGAGGAGGAAAGATTTTCCACTGTCCGTCGCCTCTTACCTTAGAGAATTTCCCTCGGCGCCTCTGAGGACCGCCGATTGGATTACAGATTATTATGCGTGCATCTCTTCATACGATTTACATTTTTAATGAGACATCACTTTCTGACTTTTCAATACTTTTTATCTTTGAACAAATTATTACGTAGTATAAAGGATTCGTTATTTATTACGCCGTGTACTAACCTCATGCCAATGATCTATTTTTGATTTGTAGAATTCAGTGTGCGTAACCGTCACGGTAATTATTTATCGCGAGCTGGCATCACGAACGTAGTTCAAGAAGAATCTAGCGTTGACAAGTGTATTCTTATGCGCGTCAAATTTAATTTTACATGTAGTTATCGCGTTCCATGCGTTCGGTAGAGCGTCGCATGTCGCGTCTCCGACAAAGACATTGTATTAATATAGTTTTTCTCACAGAACAGAGAAAACAGGTTTTTCTATTGTTAGCTAGTTAAAAAATAACACTGACGAACGCAATTAGTGTCTATACTTAGGTTTGATAATTTTTGAGGATCGAAAATCGCATAGTGGTCGACTATTGTGCTCTTACCACAAAGTCGGTGAAACGTGGTTTTACACGCTATCAGACAGAAAAATGTTACTTGTGTAATACAAGATCATCTAACTGTATCTTTTATGTATCCTACCACTATAACACAAAGGCGACATTTACATAATAAAGCGCTACTGATTACACTAATTGACAATTGCATAAAATAAAATTGGTTACACGAGTAGGCGGCAAACGAAAGTTCTAAGTACCCGATAACATTAGAGACCGGCCGGCCAACGAACATCGGAGATAATGCCACTGCAATACCCTAGATCCGATTGTATTGGCAAATTGGATCAAATGCAGCGCTCACCGCACAAAAGATAAGAGTGGGATACGGGTATAACTGTAATACTACGGCTATCGCCAGATCACGTGTGCCGATTAAAACTAACCTAAGTGTACTTGCTTATTTTTGGAACGAAGTTCCTTATCGCGCGTTGTGAAAGGGGGCTGGACGGAAAAATTCTTACGAAAAGTTGTCACGACACTTTTATACTTGCCCTGTGAAACCAGCCAGTAACAATAAAGAACTGGCCGTAAAAGTGACATTCGAAATTTAAATAAATAAAGAAAATTTAAATTTTTGAGTATGTATATGTAGTTATACTTACTCTAAGATTTAAATTGTCTTTTTTTCAATTCATGCTTTTTAGAGTAGTTTTTTTTTTCGTTAGTTGTATGTTAATTTTAATGTCAATGCTTGCTTAGGTGATGATCGTGATTCGATGACATATCTATTGTGTAGGTAGAAGTAAATGTTTTCATTGATGTAGTAACGTTTTAATGAAATATACAATTATTATTATAACTTAAAAGAAATAAAAATTTATTACAATATCTTCACTAATTAATCGAAAACAACTTCGTTCCATCCGGGTGTCCCTTGACACCTCTCAAGTTTTTTTTTATCTTTTAATAGCGTCTTTTGTTATCATTATGGAAAAGTGAATGACGAAGGAAAACGTGTGGAAATTTGCATACCTCAAAAGTTCTATGTAAAAATTTCAAAGGTATGTGAAGTCTGCCAACCTACACTAGGTCAGCGTGGTAGACTAATACCTAAAACCTCAGTAGAAGTGGACGCCCATGCTCAGCAGTAGGCAGTATATAACACAGGACTGTTATGAGATAGAAAAGTTTAAATATAATAGTAACAATGCTTTATTTTAGTAAATGTAATTTCAGCGCGAGGTTTGATTGTAGAGCAAAAAGGGCGAGTCTATTCAAATAGTTTATTTAGTTAAGTGTGAAACGTTGTTAACTTTAGAAATATGTTGGAATGGAATTTAGGATGAAGCAGTTCTGCCTAGATAATCGTAGTTTGTGGATACTGAAATTAGTTTTTTTTATACGAAATGTGGCTTTTAATAATATTTGCTTTGTTAAAATATTTTTCTTTACATTAGACTTTGCCAAAATAACGATAAATATTAGTCCATTTGACATTAAGCATATTATCAAACCAGAACAAACCTAGAAAAATCTACGCGGCAATAAAGTCACATACGAACATCTTGACGATTAAAAACGAATACAAAAAACAGTAAAAATATACCAAGCAACATCAAAAGTCCGCCGCAGGCATACATTTACGTACAGATGTTTTCCGAAGAAGAGAAAAATATCAACCGTGTAAAACGACAATGCAGATTATTACTGCCCATCGGGGACACATAGAGATACACGGACTCTTTTTGCTCATAGTTAAGGAAAATGCACGGTATCATTTTTTATTTATAAATAGTGCCTTTTGTCGTTATATTGTCATAAATTGTCTGCTCATTTAATTATTGCTATGGACGATAAACTACTTGGTGTTTCGCCGTTGTTTTCGGTCGTGCTTTTATAATTGCGCATTAATCATGTAATTTCGCGAACCGGAAAACTGTTACGAGTAAGTGGATGTTGTGTATTTATGTTTATATTTGTGACTTAAATATGAAACACAGTTATTTCAAACTTAGCTTGGTGTATAAAAATGCAAAAATAAATATAACATCAATTAATTTATTGATTTCCTAACTAGCTGTCAATAAATAAATAAAAAAGCCTTTTATGTCTTGCTACAAAAGTTACATAATTGAAAACATTAAATACAATTTCAATAAAATATAATCAACACAGGAATTTATGATTACGTTAAAATCATATTATATTATGTAATTATCATTCATATAAAATTATTTTTATTTATATAGCATAGTATTCATTATGTTTAATTTATATATTTTTTTAACTAACTGTAAGGAATATTTATCTTGTTTCCACGCAAGAACATACGGAATACTAGCGAGTGTTATAGACTATAGTAATTAAGTATACTTGATTAAAGCATTTAAATAACACAAACGAGTTTATACGATAGATAAAATACTCATGCCTCCGAGACGCGTCCACCGCTTTGTCAATATATTTATGTGGGTACATTTTCGTTATCATCACGATGATCGCGTAGAAGCATCAAGCCTCATTTCGTCGTCGTTACGGGTGAATTTTAAATTCACTATGAGTGTATCCCACTCAACTATGTATGAAGGGCCGGCCTGCGCTCGAATCGTATCCGGAACCCTACATATACTATGAACTCACCCCTGTCTGTTAAAAATTTCCGTTAACCGGTTACACGCTAAAAATTTATAAAGTTTGTCCTGCCCTAAAAATTAAATAAAATCCTAGAACCCGAGTACAGTGCCGCCTACCGGATCAAATTGTTAATCTAAACCATTCTAGAATCCACCTGAAGACATACAAAAAATTCACCGGAAGACATAAAAAAAAAAAACATTAAAATCGGTCCAGCCGGTTTAGGAGTTCAGTGATATACGCACAGAAGAATTACATACATAAAGGTTTGCCGTTTTGCATATATAAATTACGATCGGATAATGAAACCACTTTAAGTAACATTATCAGCGAAAATAAACAAAGAAAATCGCCGAAATAACGCGAAATTAACAACGTAATCAACTCTCCGCTGTGCAATGAAAAAAATCTCAATCGAGACGTGCTAAACAATACGGCACGTTTAACCTTATCTCCCCTTGACTTATGATATCATTATTTCCATTTTTACAAAAATTTCCCGAACAAAATAAGCGCGCGGTGGGCATACTAATTTTACTCGGTCAATATATTGGTATCGGCGCAGGCTTGGCGGACCCGTCGTAATTCGAATGGGGAAATCTTCATACAATAAAACTGGCGAGTAATTTCAATGTTAAATCTCATAATTCAAATTTCTCGTTGTTTACCGGCGACGGTTCGGCGGCTATATAAACTCTCAAAACCTACCCACATCCGCAACGAAAGCCGTGCACCGTTATTTATGGAAAGCCACGTTTCGTTGTTGTCGGTTTTAATTTTAACGTTTAATTTTCTTTTATTGTTTATTGTATTTTCGCGACGGCGGATCCCTTCGTTGATTTGTTTTCGTCTTCGTTCTTCCTGCGCTTGATTCCGGTGATGCGTGATTTACAACGGGCACTCGACCGCCACCGACGTACCGCCACGGTTCCGCGACCGGAGCGTACATCACGCGCAGGGAACACTAATGCGTGTCGAAGAAATGTGTTTGTTTTGCGTTATGTAAACGAGGATAATGCCCATTTACCCCAACCCCAGCATAAACCAGCGTGATTTAGTGGAAAATACCGCTTATTTGCATCACCAATACATCTTTTGGTTCGCGTAAAACATTTAGACGTAAAATCGAATGGACGAAACAAGATATAAATGCCCGCTTGCTCAGAATCTCGGATTTTACAACCATCTCGTATATCTTTAAGTGAAATATGGTCCGATCTCATATTCAATCGCCGACATTATATTCGAGAAAGTTAAATAAGCCCGTAGATGCTTACTGAATGGAATTCCTGCTCTTCGATTTTTTTTAAAACCCTGCAAAATTTATCATTTCTAAATAATATTTTAAATTCATAAAGCAGCCCATGGCTACGTACGTTTTTGGACATATTAAGGGAATAGATTGAACCGTATATTACGAAAAGTAGGACGCGTGCGGATTTTTACATTTTATGGAAAACAAGAATGTGAATAAATCTTGAAAAATCGATGCGCGAAGGGCATATCACGTCTATTTTTCACTGAGTATTCAACATTCATATATTGGTGCAGATTCATTGAATTTCAAACGACAGTAGTGTTGCAATATACGGTTTGTAGGGAGGCTTTAAAATACGTTATGAATTTTCATGTGAAAAGTTGCAGCGTCGATAGCATCCAGTCTGGCACTATACAGCTCGATTGTGCTCGTCTCAATGAGCCTTTAGACTCAGCAAGGGTTAACGTTTTTGTGTGTGCACGCCGGAAGCGCCTCGCCCAAGCGCGGGGGCCCTGCCCTTCATACATACTTGAGTACGCCCGCTTTAGTATCATAAAAATGTAATTAAAATTCACATCATCCGCCCCTGCGTCAGCTTAAGAGCCTGGGGGATAACTATTCTATTGTTCCAACATGCAGGATGTTGAGTTACATTCTACATTTAAATTGCCACGAAACTATAAAACAGGCTTGAATTTTTCAGCCGGAGGGCTTTGTTTGTATTAAGTAACGACTAGGGAAATATTAAATGGCTCTAAGATATCTTTTGTTAGAGCTAGTATTACGATCGGAAAACGTTTCTCGGATATAATAACTACATTTACTCCGATAATACTCAATCATGACACCCACGTCGAGCCGACAAAATGTTTCTTAATAAACACAATGATTGTTTTCTTCTTATGAGTATTTACGCGTTCAAAGCCAAAAATTGTTTATAGATAAACGGTCATATTTTCTAACTGGGAACTAATAAAAACTTATTAATTTAAATTTTACCTATAAAAATCACGGCCGTAGTGAAAGTGCTTGTGTATTTCCTTTTATAGCAATCGCAAAATCATAAACCAAAACCTACCTCTAAGTCTCTTGATTTACCAGCAGTTTTCCCTTACACTTCGTTATAATTATTTTACCTTAACAAAGTGATGATACATACCTGAAACCAAAGAAAAGTTCATAAATAAAACACAGGTTGCACGTAACGCGCGCACGCGACCAAACAGATAACGTTCAAAATACAAGGCAAACAGTGAAAGATTGTGAAGCGACGGCAAGGTGTGGTAGAAAATCATTTTTCACAAACAGAGTCGCCCGATAGCAGCTAATGCTTCACACTCAGGGTTGCCAAGTGGCAAATGACTGTTCCTGGCGGGCTTTATGGGAAATTATTGTCACTATTTATTTCGATATTTGATATATATACGATTTCTATAGTGTGATGGGAGTAGTAATGTGCTCTAGTTTTAGAGAACGGGTTTTTATCGTTTATGTTATTTGTAAACGATCAAACACTTTTTTTTAAGGTTATTGTCACATATTGATTTTAATAAGAAGGCACCGTATTTAATAAATAAGCAATCATATCTACAGTCACAACATCTGATATGAAAGATATGGCATACACAAATATATAAAAGCAAATAAATGTTTGTCAAAAATCAAAGACATTCAACAGTACAGTTAGTTATAGACCGGACATCAGGCCAAAATTTTTCATCCAAAATTGCTAATTGGTAATAAATCGCCGTCTTCTGATCTGACACATTCATGTGACAAGACGTCTCGGTATACGCAAATTTTGAAAAGAAAGCAATATTTTTGAGAGAAATATGCCAATTTGCGCATAACGATCATCTCAAAGTATGTTCTAATCCATTTTACATACGTGTTTTTCTATTCCACGGTAGACTGAGTTACTGAAGCTCGGACTCAAAGAGTTTGTATGAAAATTTTCTCAATGTCCGCTCTATATAATCTTAGAACTCTGTCAAAAATAAATTCGAATCATAAAACTTTTTTGCATTGTATATTACGTACTAATATTTTGTATTCTACAAATAAACTTGAGAACTAATAGATTTATGCAGAAGTGTTATACGCTTGCAACCCTATTTATAGCACTCCGCTTCACCCGCGGGCTCGACCTATTCTGATAGATAGGAAATGAAGACAGATTAGCTTTGCGTGACTCTACAAGGTTCAGCTAACTTGATGGAGACTAACACTTGGATAAATATTGCGTTTGCCAATCCGACCGTACCTTTATTCATTACCATTATTAGGTATTTTTAGAACTGACTGAAAAGACCATTTAGTTGCAGGACATGCGCCGAATTTCTTCATAAGAGTATTACAAATATCTTCCTTGGCCTCTAATGGTGAATCCACATTAAAGCGATGCAAATTAATGTTTAAATATTGTATGTATATTACTTTTGGAAGTTCTTAAATCCTACTAATATTATAAAGGCGAAAGTTTGTAAGAATGTATGGATGTTTGGATGTTTGTTCCTCTTTCACGCAAAAACTACTGAACGAATTTCGATGAAATTTGGCACACGGGTAGATCATGTCCTGGATTAACACATAGGCTACTTTTTATCCCAGGAAAATATAAAGCGGGACTTTCATCCCGGAAAAACTTTTTAAAGCGGGCGGAGCCGCGGGCAAAAGCTAGTTAATATCATAAATGGGAAAATAAACTTGACAATATTTTTGTTTTTGCATCTTATAAAATCGTTAAGACCATAGTAAGTCGACACGGCCTTACTTAAGCCAAAATTTAATTCTTTATTGATACAGTAAGACAGAGAATACGTTAATTAGTCATATTTATTATGTAGAAGTACTTTCGTGTTGGTAATTAGTGGAATTAATACTAAATTGTTTTTAATTGCTTTCGCTTACATTACGATTCTTTTAATGAGACGTGGTTCGCTACTCTTCAAAGGAAACTTTGTGCTTAGATCCAAATTGCGAATAAAATGATAGAAGAACGTTCGTTTGTTTGCTGAAGTCCGTGACGTAATGGAAAAGACCTTGAAACTGTTGCTTTAGGTTAGTTTCTTATTTAGGGAAGGTATATGCCCTGGAATAATCACGATTAATTTATAAAGTATTTTGTACGAAAAGCTTTCCACCGTATGACGTGTTGCAAGGACTTAATTTGTGACAAGAAATATTTAATGTTGATCTAATTTACAAAATTAAAGGCATAAAGACATGCTTTTAATGTTACCTATGACTAGTATAACATTTTCCTAGCGAATAAAATAAAATCATGAAATCATGTCAAGTCACTAATGTACATAATAATCGTAAAATATGGGTAGAGAATCTGACCCATATCTGGGCGGGGCTGCGAATGGCGTGCGTGTTGCCAATCACTCTTTAGAACCACTTTAATGTTTACACATACACCGAGTCGTAATTATTTTTGTGTCCACCGCCTGTCCGCCCGACAACTTATTGTCCTATTAACCGCTCTTTAACAACCTAATTTTTGACGTTTAACTTTTAAAAGCGGTCATTAAAACACGTTACGTGAATTAATTACACAGTGTAAACACTTGTAAACGCAAACCAAACGTCGCCATAACGACGCAATCAACATGTAACCTGATGGAAAATTAAATCAGTAATTTGTTTTACTGTTATCGATAAGGAAACGAATGTAGTTCTATCAACGAATTCTTAATTCGTTTGCGTTTTTAATGTACAACTTGTCGGCAACTTGACATTAAAATTAATACGAAACGCGAAACTCTCGTTTATTTTTATTTTGGGGAATCATTTATTTTCGTCAAACAATAAGGCTGCGAGCCCGCGTCGGTCGCAAGGGCCGGGCGGTGCGATTTGCCGGAAGAAACTTCACGTCACATCGGCCTCCCGCAAAAAAGGGTTGCTTTAACACACATTTTTTTGTTGCATAATCCTACGTTACGCGCGAAGCCCTTTCCGCCTTCGGATAATGCGCGCCGTTCGTTCGCCCGACCGTCGACCGTTGACCGTCGTCGGCCCCACGCAGACGAGGGAGTTTAAAAATGTCATTTCCAGAGAGCCTAGTAAATCCAGATTTGTTGTTGAGTGACTTTCTAATTCCGTCGGCGAGAACTTTGTGAAACGTATACTGTGTTCATGAGCACTGGCGTTGACCGCGAACAGCCCCACAGCCTAATCCGATCCGCGGGCTACAATTGTTGCCCAAACTTGTACCGGACACTGCCACCGCCGCCGCTCTGTCACACCCACCCACTTCACAATCGCGCTGTGTAACTACGTAGGTACTTTGATTTAATTTACACCACAAACCGGCATAAAGTTTTGCACTCTAAAACAGAAACGTTGTTTCGACGCTCTAATCCTATACGCTATCTGTCAAAGCTGATTGTTAATCTGGAATGGATACTTCTAGCTATACGATTATCTGTATTACCATCATTTAGTAGAGTTTTGCTCACTTTAGCAGTAATCCAATAAGTCGATGAGCGTGACTGAAATTTCACTTAACAATATAGTCTGAAACTAAATGTATGTGACATAACTAAGTATACTGAGTGTGAGGGAAGACAATAGAGATGGGCTCAGTGTTTTTAAGAATAATAAACAGCTACTGATCAAGTTGGTTACATTAAACAAGGCAGTGTATATTCGGACAAGTTCTAGTTGTGGAAACGTGTACATTTTTATGACACAATTCTAGTTCAGTCTGGCTTAACT
Organism: Lapara coniferarum; assembly: GCA_949316025.1. Lineage (NCBI taxonomy): Eukaryota > Metazoa > Arthropoda > Insecta > Lepidoptera > Sphingidae > Lapara > Lapara coniferarum. The sequence continues at coordinate 37,496,613 of OX438919.1, read as the reverse complement.
AGTAACGTAGTTTATCACTGTAATGTCTCAATAAGTATGGTTCTATTGTTTGCATTTGAAGCTCAATCCTCCGCAGGAAAATGACGAAGTGCGTTACATAATCGGTTCGTGGAATTTGGGAAAGCAGAATAGGTAGCTTACAGGGCAATCAACGAGCAGTAGGAGGCTTTATTAACCCGTCAGGGCAGTGCGGGCCGGGCTAATCAATCGGCGTTCGCGTGTCGACCGCGCTATCTGTCTTTGGCCGATTGGACCAGATAAGGATGCCGACGCAACATTACCTACGTATATTGGTAATGGCCCATTTATAAAATTAACTTCTTTTATCTTCCCGAACAGATAGTATTAAGGAACGTAAATAAGTCTAAAGTGCTTTGTGCGAAATGAATAGGCCGATATTAATGGCGGATCGTATTTCCTGTTTTGTAACTTCGGGTCAGTGGGGAAAAATCGTCTGTTAGCTCGCGAGTTAACTATGTTTTGCGCGTGAGGGTTAATTTGATATTAGTTGTAATGTTTTGTGTACGTATTATTGTGTTATAAATACGTAAAATACTCCCAAAACGAAATTATACCAAACAAGAAATAAAGCTGTTCTTTTTACCCTACATTACCTACAGCAGGGTAGTGCGACATAAGCAATTAAATTATGTAAAATATAAAACTCACGCATTGAAACTCGTTTAAACATGACAACAAAGTTAGTCGAAGCAATGAAAAATACTTTATACACTTCAGAATTTTCTAGTTTTCATAAATCACCGAGCGCTGAATGCCAGAGAGGGAGAAGTTTAAAAGTAAAGTCGGGTAAATTCTCAGCGGAACTTTCTATGAGATTAAAGTCATAATTTACTTGATGAGAGGGCATTATGTTGTCGAATATGAAACGGGCTACCCCATTTACAGAACTGGTTTCCCTAAATGGGAGTTTGCAAAAATTGAAAGCAAAAAAAAGCGTCCGACATAATTCGCAAGTATCGCGAATTCCACGGCGAATATAACCGTACGTCTCCGAGATAGCGAAAGGGACCGGCTCATTAATGTCAACGCGGATCCCGGCCAGTTTATATCCACCGATACCTTTAAGGTGTTTACAAAGCAGCTAAGCGAGCGCAATCTAGACGGGGCGCAAGGAAAAAACTCCTCGCCCCGCGTAATCCGCACCAAATGCCCTTTAATACCTTCACAATTTAATGCTAAGTATAGCAATTTTAAGATGACGGTGAGCCCGTCTGGAGACGGTTGAAAAAATGATACACGCGGGGAGCAGGGAAGGGGCAATGAAAATTTAGTTAGCGGGGCAGCTGTTCCCGGCCCGCGATAACACTTAAAGGTGTATTACAACACTGCTTCCAACAGGTGAGTTGTTGGTGCGGAACAAGCTCGGCACGGTTAAAACTTCGCAGCACATCTATGGGCTCCAGCGGAACCATTTCAAGAACGTTACACAATACATACCATACTCGGGATAACGAATGCATTTTGAATAATGAGTAATACACCCATGAATTTAAAATTTAAACCGTGCGATAAACATAATCAGTTTTATTAATCAGAATGTACATAGTTTGAAGCAATTTATTGGACAGTGTGAGCTCGTTAAGAGGATGAGCGGTAAAGCTCTCAGTTTAAATTATGTGCGTGTATAACGTTTAACATAAACAACAGCTTCACTGTATGACGTTTTGTATGAACCGTACGTGCATTACACTACCTTTAAAATATAAATACTTACACCAGTAAAGCACTCGCTCTGTGATACCGTCTGATTTATACTAGGGAAAGTTTGTTTAATGGAAAACGTAACAACGAAATTAATCTGCGAGCAGAGTTGGAAAGGGCAATTAAGTTACTCATTATCATCAGCCCTCGGTAAAAGAGAAATAACTCGAGCAAAACAGGGAACGGTTTTAGAGCGCGACGAAATAATAGTAGGTATCGTATTTGTAGTAATGGGCGCGCTGAATTAATTAGCGGGGACCGTATCGCACGGGGCGGTGCAGGTGTGCGCGCGGCTTTACAGCGCCATTACGCTATAGACTACATGGGGTTGGAGCGCTTGAGCGATTGACCGCGCACATTTCCAGCTATTATGTCCGATGGCGACGACCTTTGGAAACAATGCAAACTTCGCTCGTGTGTTTTAGAATATTTCAATAGACGCAAAGACAATGGCGCCGATCGTATTTGTATGCTAAACTCGTATCCCAGTCATTACTGCTACACACCTATAAAATTATATTAAATCCGCGCATAGTTGAGACATAACAGTGTTGATACGTTTAATCAAATCACTTTCCAAATAAATGGAGCGTAGACGAATCAATAACGCGAATTCAATTTACAATTCTACGTACACCAGTGACGTATCTATTGTTAGATGTGATTGCAAGAGAAGTCAGATAAACGCACAGATCCGCCGATTGCTTTCCGATGAAAAAGATCGGAGATTCATCGATAGGACGCTCAAGTCCCAAAGTGAAAAATGTACATTTGGATGGCGTTAATTCGTTTAATTTCCGGTGAGAGGGGACGCGCAGGCCGTGGTGGTGGTGCTGGCGTGCGCGGGGGGAGGGGGGGGGGTACGAGAGGGGTCGGCCGAGTCCGCTCAGATTAATTCAGCGTCGACGCTGTCACAGATAAGGACACTGAAATAAATTGAAAATGTTCAGAGATTGATTTGAATACTCTCGAGGATATATCGAAGGCGTCCAGCGCGAAAATGACAAACCGCATTCTAATTCAAAAGATTTCCATTTCATAAGAGACTTAGCGTGGAAAACTGCAGCCGTAATGAATAAATTATAGGTGTCCCTCTCCAGCCGTTAAAAGCGAGAGGTGCCTTGCATTTGCAACGGTTTAATATACGCCAACAATTTAATTTAACCACTACGCAAGCAATTATCGCAAAGTTACTTCCATGAAACCTCGGCAGTGTAAATTTTATTCGCTAACAGTAGAATCTGGCGATTGTCTATTAAATCGTTTATAAAATGGCGAAATTAATGCAATCGGCGTGAGCGAGCTGAGATGGGAGACATCGTCGGTGTTCGTGATCCGAATGTCAAATGAACTCGAATAGAACCAGCGCCCGGGATCCTTACGGCTCGGGTTCCGCTACTGAGAGGCGAGCCATCATTTACATATTGCGATTTTGTATCGATAACAATTAGGAGATGGAAAATTAACCGTGCGCCGCTTAGCAATCAGATCTCTGTACATAAAGCGAAGAAGCCACTACTGCTATCTCAACGGCGTCTATTTACTGAAATTTAAACGCACCACTTAATCCTAAAGGTAAATGTCACAAGACTTGATATACAAAACAAAATAAACTTGCAAATGAAGACACGCCGCAACGAGCACACACTGTGTCGTGTTCACGTGAAATTCACAGAATCAAAACGTCCGTACATGAAACAAATTGATTGGTGCAGAGGCGCTCGCCAGGCGCCAAGCTCCACGGTAGACTGGTAATAGCACAGGCTAAACTTATTAGCCAAACGGAAAATGCTATTAGTAGACGTACTGCAGCCCGACGTACCGTGAAACTTGATTCGTATGTCAAAGTTGACAGTGTTCACATAAGTGATTGTTGCAATCAATCAAACGCTACCGGATTGATTCGGTTAGCATTCGCACAGAAGAACGAATTATTCTTATAAACCTTGTCGAAAAAGATAGCACGGACAGGTAAATTAAAATAGAATCGGTGAGTGGAGTTTTTATTCGGAAAGATAACAAACGTCGACATAAAGTGAAATGACCGCTTCCAAACGTTGAAACAATTTATCCTAGGTAATCCCGAAGTGTCACACGATAATAAGAGTGACATTTAGAGCGGGCCGGGCGCGGCGGTTAATTTAGCAGCGGCAGTGGCCGATTGTGACATGAACTAAACCCCTGTTGCCACCAGTAAACCCATCAGGTGTGAGCGCTCCGAAGCCGCCCAAATATTCCGTTGGCTACATCGCCCACTTTACACAAATTGTTTCATCCAAATTTGTCACTCACAACGACTTTCTCATTACCTGTTTACTCGAGAATAACAAAATTGCAATGTATAAGTACGAGGCGGCGCTAACGATGTTTAAACGTTTTAATCGCAGCAAAGACACCCTGTGCAAAGACATTAACTAAGAACACAAACTGTTTCATTACATTAGAACTATACGATTCATATTCCAACAGTAACGAAAGCAATTATTCGTGTCCAGTCAACAAAGACTGAGCGCAGTGGTGCGGGTGCACAGAGACCATTTCATAAGTTAAAGCGTTACTGACGATCGTTATCTGAGCGCAACTAGTGATGCAGTAAATCCTAAGAGTCCACTTTCCCAACTATCCCTCTTACGCCTGAGCTCCTACTACAGGTTAGAACTTAAATTGTTTCGCCCAAAGATTTCGGAAAGTGATAACGGAGACTCACCGAACGAGTCTAAGCTCGTTGTAATTTTGTTGGAAGGATTTCACGTACGAGATATAATAATCGAGTGACGTAAAATCATTTCGAAGCGAGGGCCCTAATCCTTGTACTGATGAGTTTACGATGTATATGTATTACGGATAAGACAAGAAATTAGATTTTCTTTGTCTCTTGTTATACGTTTGTACCAGTGACTCGGTACGTGGGATAGTTAACTAGAAAAAAATGTATTTGGAAATTGTATGCACAGTCAGCAGAATAAGTATCTGAACAAAATCAAAATTTAAAATCGCCTATATACGCGTTAAATTAAACTCAAACATTTTTTCTTCGATTGAAGTAAAGTAAATCTTTTTTGATTTTATAGAATCCTGAAAAAGAAACAGTCGAAGGCGGGACTCGAACTCACGATCTCCGGCGTACCGTGCCGGTGCTCTTCCAATTGAGCTACTCCGACCCCCGCCATCGATTGCCAATTTCAGGATCCGTACTTAATTCTCTTAAAGGAGATGACCAGCGACATCTGTTAGCAGTTATTACAACTACTAACTCAGCATTACTCCTTTACAGGAGTAAGTAACCGAAACGAGTCGCTAAACTTTTTTCTAATTTTATATTATGATTTTTTATACATGTCAATGGCCATGTAGTGCCTGGTTAATGATTTTATAGAATCCATCATTAACCAGGCACTACATGGCCATTGACATGTATAAAAAATCATAATATAAAATTAAATCTTTTTTACTTTATTTTTGTGAAGAAAAAAGAACATTAGTATGAACAGCAGGCAATTAAAAATTTTGAATTTGTTCATCCACTTATGCTGCTGACTGTACTCGCAAGATTATCGGAATAAACTACGATAAATTCAAAGCTTATTACAGCGAGTTCCAATAATAAGGTGTTTATATTTTGCAGCGGTTTGCGATCGTGTTCATGTTGGCTAGGGCTTGAGGCATTCGCCGCATCAAGATAGTGGTAGGGGTTACATAAGATTCTGGCCACACAATTCCCTCTGAGGATTACGGCTGAGAGAAAAGACGATTAATAGCTCCGAGTACACCACCTTGGGAATTTATTATAAAACTGTTTCGTTACTTTGAGGTTTTAATCCGCTTGTATACCTATCGACTTCTCTATAAAACGAAGTTGCATATTAAAGGAGTTTTATAATTAACACTTTGTCGTATTTTTATTAATCGATAGCTTTTTATTTCGTTTTTTACGATTTATACTAATAAAAATATGCATTGAAAAATAATACCCACAATATATTCATATCAAAAATCTAATACTATCCATTTAATTGTTCATGATCGTTATGAATGTGTCGTTTTTGGATAACCGCCATGTTGTTTTAGGCTGTTTCAATTTAAATTATACATTTCATATGGGCAAGTTAATTTCACCTTTTCGGCTAAGTGAACGCCGACGTTGACCTTTTGAAATGTTCCTCATGTTATACAAAGATGCTCACATGTTAGACGTGACGTATACATCGCACCTTTAGGATGAAAACGACACAATTCAAAAAGATAGAAAATTGGGTTATCGTCATAAAATTACTTAAAACGAAGTACTCAATATAACAATAGTTCAAACACAGCCATATTCAAGCAGGAAAAGGACAAAACTGTTATATCAGTCCCTTTTTTACTATATTTTTATAAATAAGGGACTAGTTTTTAGTCATTGAAAAATGTCAACTCAATTTTCTATTTTTTTAAGTGTGTCGTTTTCATCCTAAAGGTGCGATATATGTCCAGTCGGCAGCAAAAGTAACTGAACAAAATCAATATTTCAAATCGCATATATACGCGTTAAGTTAAACTGATTTTTTTTTGTCTTCGTTTGAAGTAAGGTAAATCTGTTTTATTTTTTTTTTGTGAAAAGAAAATAAAGATTAGTAGGAACACAAAAGTATGTAGGCAATTTAAATTATTCGATTCGTTCAGTTATTTTTGCTGCCGACTGTACCTACTAATTGTTTCTTTAATATTTTATTTTAGTTTACTTAACTGACTAATATACTTAATTGCAGTGCTGTCTCACCTTCTGTATATCATACCCTCAGCCCTATGATTCTCATTTTTATTTTTTATATCATAAAACTCAAATTCCTTTTATGTTTAGAAAGCATCTAGAAACAGTTGTGTGAAGTAATCCAACTCCTCGGTAATTAATAAAACAGTAACACTAATTACGTGTTTTACATTAATAGTTGGTCGGAAGTATGAAGAACTGTACAACTCAGAAGTTTTCCAGTAATTCAAACACCTGTGCTCCTTATCAAGGGTAATAACTAGAAAATATATGCCGTTAACTAAATGTTGCCGCGGGGGCGTCTTAATTCGATAAAATAATAGACTATGACTTCACTGTCATGAAACCTTTTCAAGAATCGCGTGACCTGAATGTCGAGTACGTTTTATAGTGTACATTAAAAGGTTATTTCAGCTGTATCGATTATTTTTGTGTAGCTTCACCAAAATGTGTTTAGCTAAATGTCAAACCCTCACCCGAGCAAATGCCAGCCAACAAAGCCCACCAATTTTGTTGCCCGTCAGCTACTGAAGAATAATGTAATAGTGTGTCAACACTTCACGCAATTTATAAATGTTCAGTCATAAGTCACCGGCGAGGGACTCAACGGGGCTGACACCAAATAACTTATCGTGTAACAATTGAAATTTTCAAACTAACTTATAAGGATCTTTAATGTCAAAAATAACAATAGAATCCACTAGATTCGAGAGCGAATTCATTTTCTGTAGCGTTGGCATGACATCATTTAATCCTCTGTGTCACTGTCAAATTAGGAGACACTAAACCATAGGCGTATCTGACGCAGTGACATTTCTAAACATGAGGGGAACAAATGGTTTTGACATTCAAGTGTTTGTGCGACCTTGGCTCCAACGTTGGTGTTGGGCGAAGAAGGGTTGGCTCCAACTGCGTCTACGACATTCCGTTTAAATTTGTTCTTGAGAATTGAGTGACGGTTAGACTCGTAATTATTATTCATGTCAGACGCGTATGTACGGTTGTTTTGTTAATTTATATGTCCTTACGTGCGAAAGGATTATAAATTTTTGCTCATTAATTATCATATTAAGGTTACTTGTAAATTAGCGAAATCTTAATTGTGTTACAAATGAAGCGTCTCAGTTCTGACGCGAGTACGCGACACAGACTTTAATTAAAAATATGTATATTTGATTAGCGAGATTTATAATTCAACAATATACAGAGCGGCATGAAGGGGATTAACGTTGAAATTTTGTCTTTCGTAGAGTTTACGTTGAGTGCTACAACTCTCTGCTTAGCTATTTATCTTAAACTAAACTTCATCAAATTCACAAGAAGTATTTGTACTCACTTTTACAGTAAAGTTTACTAGTAAGGAAGTGTACTTTACTTCTCGTAGAAACCGCAAACATTATTTCCATGGAGCGCTGTGATGAACGCGCAATTCACCAAGTCGCGATAGGCTTTCATGAGAAAAATAAAATAAGAAAACTTAAAAACAAATAACTTGGAGTTTTAAACTATCTAGACAACGATACTAACTTTATTCTGGAAGGAAACACACGAAGAGCGAGGTGGTGAGGGGTGACGTCACGCTGACGCTGTAAATAATTGCTCTGTCGAACACACCTGCCTCGGAAAGAAAATTAAGCGAAACTCAATTTGACTGAGTGATAAAGTACACGCAGTGGATCAGTTTAATGAGCGCTGACGAAAAATTGTTTTTACCTAATTTTGTAATCTTATTAATTACACCCTCACTATACTAGAGAGTACATTAGATACGACTAGACGTAATTTATATGAAAGAACGCATTTTTGCTAATGATATTACAAATCAACATATTTTCATACCACTGCAAGTTTTAAGCATTAATAAGATATAAAATAAATAATAATAAAATAAAATAAAGGACTGCCTCGGTGGCGTAGTTTTATTATGGTACAACTGCAATGCGGAGGTCTCGGGTTCAATCCCCGGGTCGGGCAGTGATATTGAGTTTTCCTATTCAGTATCAGCTCGGAATAATGGAATTTGTGGGGGACAAATAGGGGGACCCTATCACATCATGGGACGGAAATCGGAATAACAGCCAAAAGTGGGTGCACTAGTTGCACCTCTGCCTATCCCTTCGGGGATAAAAGGCGTGAGTAAGTGTGTATGTGTGTGTGTGTGTAAGATATAAAATAAATAAATATAAAGACAAAAGTGAGATCACTATTATAAAGAAACTTTGTATTTTGCAGCAACTTTTACTTAATGAAGTAATAAACACACACAAGAGTTATTTGATAATTTTCATGGCATGGCTTAATTCATTCCTTTTCTTAGTCTTTTTTACGTGTAGTGTATATTACTAGTGGCTGTCATGATTATTTTTTGCAAAGTTGAGCAACATTCATTTCAACATGATGCAACATTTCGCGATAATATATCGACAAAGGGTTCGAACGAAAGCATTGGCTAGATAACATTTCGTTAGCCGACACACTAGTCGTAATCGCGTTTATGTTCCCCTCGCATGACAAGGCCCTTTATAGCTACTGACTACGGCTAGTCGCAGGAGCCGATAAAAAGACACTCTTATCCAAATTACTATCGGATTACTTTTTATTTCGCCTGAACAACCCACTTCGGATAATTAGTGATAGCAGTTACGGTCTGCCGCGGCGCGAATTAAACTTTTGTCGCGAATTTTTTCCCCCAACGCCTAAATTGCAAAGGTAACTGCCAGTCCAACGTGTTTATTAACAAATTCATAAACATTGACTTGCGAATAAAACGGCACGCCGGCGTCCGCTCCCGGGCCAGTCATACTCCCAAACGTGAACGAGCAAACACGCTTCATATTTTCATGGGATTCAAATAAAAATAAAGTGGATGACCAGGGGCGGTCTAATTTAATATGAGCGCGGGACATGACGTCATGTGGATGAGGTACCTGGTGCCGTTTTATTGCGCGCCGCTAGGACGGGTGACGGAATACAAAAATGTTTCATCGGACCAGCGCGCGTTTGTCAGCTGTTAAACAGTTTTATTATTGCCGGACGAACATCGCGCAGCGTATTTGCATAATTGAACGGCCACTTGGAGGCACTAGCATTGTTATACTCTGCCGTTCCATTTGTCAGATTCGCCATATCATTTATGCATGTTAGCTCATAACGAGAGCCGCACCGTTTTTCTCTACTATTCATTATTTCGCCCTTTGTGTTGTTTGTAATCCGACGGTCAATCCTGCTAAGAATGGATGAAAAATATATAACACAATGCTGACATTCCCCCAGTGTTGACACAAACAGCCGCATTTTTGTAACATGAAGTTAAAAGGGTTTAATCTGGAATTTGGTCAGGTAAAATAAACATTTGCTTTTTGTCTGTGCCCAACAAGTCAAAGCGTATAATAGCTACAGCCTACGTTTTAATGAAGAGTAAGTAACGGACTATCGTATTATACGAACAATATCTAACATAATAATATAATGTAGCGATCAGATACAGATGCGTCTATGTAATAACATTATATTAACGTTACACAGCGATATCCGCGCAACGCATCTATATAGGGCAGTAAAACAGCCAATAAGAAACGCAATGTGGAATTATCAGTGGAACTAGTTATAACAAAATGGCTTGTATACCACATAAAAATAAGGTTAAGTGTCCATTAGACGCACAAATCAAATGGCGTAATCAGTTATTGTTTGTAAGAACTAGGTAAGTGGAAACATCGACGCTATCAGATCAGAGTACAATAAAACGGCAGTTAAATCTCGCATTAGTACACAAAAAGCAGGCGTTATCTGCAAGGCGTAAATGTTTAATGGCAGCAACCACTTGGAGCGTCCGTGCGCACCTCGCGATCCGATTTTAAACTGATGACTTTTAGCCGTTACGGAAATAGCTACTAAGGTGAACTGGTTGGCACTTAAAAGTTAAAAACACAGTAAGTATTGCGATGTTAAATTTTTAAGAGTTTGTAGTTGAAACTTTTTAAGACCGACGTATAAGGTGCGGATTGCAGATAATGAATTTTAAAAGCGTACTTGTAGAATAATGGACACGTAAATTTAACGGTAAACATTTTTTATCTAATTTCAGCCCAAATCTGTTGTAGCCCGAGGCACAACTACATGTAACATTAGCAACTCTTACAACTCCCGTGTGGGATTAAGTTAGTGATCACACGTAATTTACTATTATAATAGTGGTAATAATTGTTTGAATAATATTCTGTGTGCTGTATAATTCGACCGCACTTAAATATTCACCAAAATGTAAATTTTACTCGGTCGAGTATATTTTGATTTTATAGAGTTTCGGCTTTATGGCTTGTAACAAAATCAATTCAACCTTTCGCCAGATTTATGATTGTTCCTATTAAATGAAATAAAATATAGTTTATTTGAATATTTATGAATGTGTTCTTTTGTAAACTGAAGTTAATGTTTCAAATGATTTGCGACTTAATGAATAATATGTTTCATTCGTGACATAAATGGTTTCCTAATGCATGTATCAAAGCTTGTTAAAATATTATAGCTTCAAATATTAAATTTAATATCCGACTAATATTATAAACGCGAAAGTTCGTGAGTATGTATGGATGTCTGGATGTATGGATGTTTGTTACTCTTTTACGCAAAAACTACAGAACGGATTTCGATGAAATTTAGCACACAGGTAGATCATGTCCTGGATTAACACATAGGCTACATTCTATCTCGGAAAAATAAAAAGCGGGACTTTTATCCCGGAAAAACTTTGTAACGCGGGCGGAGCTGAGAGCAAAATCTAGTGTTTAATATGAAGACTGTTTAAGTGGTATATATAAACCAGTCTCTTTTATCGTTTTAAACTTAAAATTACCACAGATATTGCTTGATGTCAACTAGCCGAAAAGTATGAAGGATACACATTATACCTATCCAAAATATATAATAAAAGTAGGTAAGCATAAATACCAGCAGAGTATAAATAATATATTTTATAAAGAATACCAAATTCTTTAAACACAAACTTTGTAAGAAAGTCTCATTACAAATGGACCCTTCCCTTCCGCATAAATCGTAATCCCAAGCCTTTGTTGTATCATACGAACAAACAATTCGAATGAAATTAATTCGAAATACACAAATAGAAATCTGCTACAAACGAAGCAAGAAGCACACATTACTTTAATATCAATACAAAATGACCATCCTTCCATAAATCAGCGCTGTATAAAATTCCTTTCTTCTTTGGATACCTTTGAATACCTATTTTCCTTCATTTTTTTTATTAAAAGGCAAAATTAATCGAGGGCTTTTGCGGACATCAAAACAACCTCGGGCCATTGTTAGAAATGATTACAGGAATATTTTACAATGTAAATGTTAATTTTTATTACTCAAATATAACACGCCGCGAAGAACCTGTTGTTATTTTAACAATTTGAGTGAAGGCTTTTTGATTCGTCGGCGTAAAGTTGGATATTCTCGTTATGAGGATTCTAATTTAATTTTTAATTAACAATAAGTCGCTTTGAAGGGTGTAGGTCGGCGTTGTTAATAATAATAAGCGGTTTTTGTTGGATATAGTGGTTTCTATTTTGTAATTATACTTCGTTGTTCTATTAAATTTTGGTTTCTTAGTATAAAATTAATACATAAAATGAAATTGATACCAAGCGTAATAAAATGTTTCTGTAAAGCAATAAAATTCTCTAGGTTCCATGGAAATTATTTTAAGCGTAATATGAGACCGAAGTAATTTGAAAATTGAACGAAACGTGTATTATGTATAAAATATAAGGAAAAGGTTGAGATTGATTAGGTAAATTCTGATTGCAATATTACATTTGACGACGTCGAAAAGATTAAAAAGCCGATGAATGTATCATGATATGGAACAATTTGGAACGTTCCACATTTTATTATAACATTTATTTACGTAGCCAAACATTACGAACCACCAGCAACAATTCAAAATGGTTAGTTCATTAATTTTCTTACAATGAAACACGAATGAATGAACTCAATTAAGCCGAATGCAATTAATAGCCACGAATAATGGCGTTGGTGATTTATCAGTAATAGCTACTATGGCTGATTGACGTTTTTAATTTGCCGCCAGGGAGCGTGGCGGCCTACTAGCGCAACTCGCAAGTCTCTAAGGCGCCTAACATAACGCCTCAGCCCGTCAACGTCGACAGGAAGTGGCCAGCTCCTCGGGGCGTGTTGTTTTGCATGAAACCCACTAATAGTTAGCGCCTCAATGTCTGTCTCGCGTCCCAACCTCGCCTCAACCTCGGCCAAAACTCGCCCATCATTATATCTTATCTTTATATAGGATATTTATAATTATTCTGTACCTATTTATAATTATTCTGTGCCTGTGTATGTCACTGATATCCTCTTAAACGACTGGACCGATTTTAATGATTTTTTTTGTGTGTCTTCAGGTGAATTCTAGAATGTTTTATATTAATAATTGAATCCGGTAGATGGCGCTGTACTCGGCTTTTAGGATTTTATTTCCTTTTTAGGGCAGGACAACGTCTATCAGGACCGTTAGGTTATTATAAATATCCTTTCCGAACCATGAAAGATGAAACGGTAAATTTGTTCAAACACCCCAGCCGCTAGTCGTTTAACATCGGGCCGCAACTGTCGCGCATTAAAAGTGTTTAAACATTAACCGTAGTTGCAAAACTATTTCATAAATCCTCACTGACCGCCGCCATAAAATTAAAACAAAAAGCGCAACTGTTAAATTTAAGCTGTCATATGACAAAATAACAGATATAACGGCTGCGACGGATCGTTCCGCATAACGGGTTTAATTTACAAAACCATTATCGTGAACGCACTAGCAACTTCTCATTCTACTGCCAATAAATCCACTTACCATACATTTGTTGAAACTGTTATGTTTTGCGTGGTATGCAACATGGGGATAATGATATGTGAAAACGTTAATTAAGTATGTAAATGCGGCAAGATCTAAATGATCGGCCACGAGCCTCGCAAATTACTTTGTGAAGCACCTACTAAGCGAGTGTTGGACTCACCACGGTATCGGCTTAGTTGCGTCCGAGTGAAAATGATTTTTAGTCCGCCGCCGACGGCAAGCCATTTTGATTGTTAACGCTGGTGTTGTACGGCCTAAATTCAATTGATCAGCACGAATAACGTAGGTTGTTATTCGCTTAGCGCAGCTCAATTATAACCTTCTATTCGATTTGATGTCCGTTCGGTCCTTTGGGATGTTCGCTGCTCGCTTTGGCCAGCAAAGTTTAAATTAATTCTCGATTGACACATCAGAATCTCGCCAGTACTCTGATTTTAAAATACTCTAAGGACCTTTTGCACAATAAATAATCCTGCTATACTAGATATATATTTTTGTTCATTTCTATACAATTTCGGGTAGTTCTGTTTTTAACTAACCTGTGTTTTAAGGTTGTTTTTAGTAAAGCTTTATTTTAATTAAAATAAAGTTAGAACATACCGTTAAATGTCGCTACATTAATATTAGAGTTACACATAAAATTAAACATTTTGTTTTAACTACTATCAGATGTTTCATGTGTATTCATTCCACTTTTAAAAGAAACAACACAATCTTCAATAAAACAGTCAGTCATTCGGCAACATAATGAGCTGCCAGATTAATATATACGCTCTTTTGATATGACGTACTTGGACGATATTGTCCTGCACGAGACATTTTTATGACCAATATGGTTTGAGATTGTGATATTTTGCCATCTGTTGATACGTATTAAAGGGATTATATATTTGATAAATGACATGTACATAATGCTGATGGCAGTTCTGTTTCCAGCGTTAGCAGTAGGCAATATTTTTGTCTGCTAGTGGACGCGCGCCGTAGAGCAAGAGACACGTATAAATCTGCTTTCCGCACACATTCGTTGCGTGTTCCAGTCCGTCTCGAATTTATGGGTCTCGTCTCCTACAGCTCCATCAAAACTTACAAAACATATTATTTCTTATTACGCACGACAATAGTACATGAAGGACAATGGACGAGGAGAGAAATTGCCACGATTATTATTCAAGTAATGTGAAATTTGGAATATTAAAAACCAGTAAATTGCGTCCAGTAAGTTATAAAAATAATACTTAGGTATAAATGTACTGAAAAGAAAATGTTTGTCACTGGATCCTGAGCGACGATTATCTTCTATCAAGTGTTTATTGATAAAGGCATTCTGTGCAGATCTTCGAAATATTCATGAAGTGTAATATTATTAAAACTTACGCGAGACATATCATATCACTGGTTTACAACACGGTTTTACTCACGTATTTCTTGATCAGAGAAGCTACTGCGAAAAACGAAATCCGAAACGTCGGTCCGAAACGAAGAAACGACGAACTTCGGATTTAACCTTACTACCAAATTACTTCGGATCCATCACCGTTGAACGAAGGTTTTGACGCAGTTTGCGACGCTTCCGACTTCGCTCAACACTTTCGTCACGCAACAACTCTTCATAAAGAAGGATCCGTAACACTTCGTAGTAAGAAAACGTGCGATGCGTCACCCGAAACTACGGATTTCGTTTTTCGCAGTAGCCTCTCAGAATCGCCGACCAGTTCGATCGAGAGGCCTCCGCGACGCGACGTCCTCTTAGCACTCGCCCATGAAGATGACCTACTTAATAGTTCGAAACTGGTCGGCGATTCTTACCAAGAAATACGTGAGTAAAATCGTGTTGTAAACCAGGGATATTCATGAAGTGCTTCAAAATTTCCCTTTATTCAAGTACATTAAAATTATTCCAGTACAATAAATTGTACTAAAAATAACTCCCGTATACGAAATATAGACCCGTATAGCAAATAGTTCGAGTGACAGACCATTCCAGTTATATTCGCTTCTATTGTATATACCGAATAAATGTTTAAATTATCAATACTCGACGAAGCTGTGCCGAATTGTTCAAATAGTTCATTGTCAGTTTTAACTAAATTCGATTTTATTATAACGGTTTTCGTCCCTTTTTTAACTGACTTCAAAAGGAGAATTTGTATTCGAACCGTGTGTTTAGAATATTTGGAATACTATATGCATAAAAGATAGAGACCTAAATCACCTGCTACGAAATCAAAACTACGAATAATGTTCGTGGGGTATCCTTACCCGCATTGGATTAGCACGGTAGACTATATGGACATAGAAAATATTGTTGGAATTGTGCTAAGTTTTTCTTACGCAATATAATGAGTTTAAAACACACGGTACGTACTATTTAAGTACTTTTTTTATGGCATTAAATGACGAGCCGAGCATGTCGTTTGCCTGATGGTGAGCGATACGACCACCCATAAACAGTAGCAATGCCAACCAGCACCTTAACTTACAAAGTAGGTACTATGTGGCATTCTACTGCGCTCGTCATCCTGAGACATAAGATGTTAAGTCTCATTATGTCCTTCAAACTGAAACACAACAGTGCATGCACACTGCTGTTTGGCGGTAGTAACAGACATTACGGTGGTACCCACTCAGACGGCCTCTTACATAAGAGAGACATACGGAGTAATGAAGTAGAATTTTTTTATACAAAACCTATCTGGTCAGTTGATATTCTCGAACCAATGAGTAAATTCGCAGCGAATCGCGCGTGACACATAATTGACAAGTGAATAAAATGTGATATAGTGACGTTGGCAACGGTGCATATTGTGACACGTTGCGTGCCCCGAACATCTGTCAAATAAACTTAAAACAATTTAAATTGGCTTCGTAAAGGTCCGCCCAATACCACACAGTGAAATCTAGTTAATTAATATTGTTTTAATAAACAGTACGTTTAAATGCCAGATTAATATCCTGCGGTTATTGTATCATTGTTTATACTGAGAATTACCTATACCTCAAAACATTGAATAATTGACAGATAATGGTTTTTGTTAATAAAGCGTCATTAGTCTGTTAAATTATTTTATGTTTTGCATGGGTTTTATGAACCGAATAATACGGTTTGGTTTGAATGTACAATCAGCATCATAAGAAGCTGAACAAATTCAAAATTTCAAATTGTCTACATACTTTTGTCTTCTTACTAACCTTTTGTTTCGTAAATATAAAATAAAAGAAATTTGCTTTACTTCAAACGAAGAAAAAAATGTTTCAGTTAGCATACTATATAGGCGATTTGAAATTTTGATTTTGTTCAGATACTTATGCTGCTCACTGTACATATGATGAAATTAATAATATCTATTAATAATAATAATAATTATCCTAGCCAGTTTCGGCCACGGCGGCCAATCTCAACGGAGATCAGCCAGGTACGCAGGAGATATTATGGTGCACAAGCGTGTGCGCAATACACAGGTGCACTCGCTATTCCTTCACTCTCATATTCCGGTGAGACGGCAATCCGACATGACCGGAGAGAGATCAGGCGCAGGACCAACGGCTTTACGTGCTTTCCGAGGCACAGGGGTATCACACCGCCAACTTCCTGACTCGGAGCTGCGACTGAGTAAATTTATAAGATGGAAAAACCCAGTCTCAATGTTTTTGGCTCGACCCGGGAATCCAACCCAGGACCTCAGCGCGCAAATCGTACACGTAATGCGTACGCAATACAACTACGCCACCGAGGCTGTCGTAATATCAATTACGGCACTATTGATACAGGCCTATGCCATTAAGATATATAGATAGAGAGTTGGTAGACTTCCGTACTTTGTCAATCATTAGAAAGAGCTCTCAGATATATCACTTGCTTCGCCATTTAAATCAAAGCGAGTGGTAAATATTAATTTACATACACAAAATATTCATTGAGATGCACACTCTGAGATTGAACTTGACACCTCCATTTCGCATTGAATGTAGGGGCTAAAGTTCTGTAAAACGCCAGAGATTTTATCAGGCCAGTTTCTACTCGTATTTGAGAGTGTAAGCGACCGGCAAGCATACACCAGAGTCATGATAATTACGAGACTCGAGCGGGCACATCCCGAGCACCTGTTGCCCGCAACGACTTTAACTAAAATTTAGTGGCATACGTGTACAAGCGCCGCGCGCGTCACTTGTATATAGTTTTCAAGCGGTTAAGTACTATTACGCATTTGAGTACATAGACTAAGTAGAAGACATTATTATACCAAATTTTCCTTGTTACTAAATTCCTTTAGATATAAACCGCACGCGTATACAGGCTGCTTGCTCTAAAGCATTAATACAGAGCATGCAACTAATTAAGTGAGAATATTAACTCATTGATCTCGCATCGTGAGCAGTGGAACCTAAATATGCTCTTGTTTGTCCATAAAGGGCACGAGAGCAGCGCGGTGAATAGTTAAAAAAAAATACTGAAACTTCTAAAAATATTATTCCATTTTAAAGCGAAGTCAAATGTAGCAAGTTGGGGAAATACGGATCGGTGTATCACGTGGAAAACCAGTTTGTCTTTCGCAGGGTGCAGTGCGCTACGCTACGCTTTACAACGCTCGCTTATGAGAGCCGGGGCGCGGGCCGCTGCCGACACTAAAACTTTCAGTGGACTGTTACATCGGAGTCAACTAAATAAAGGCCATCGGTTTGAACCCGAGACTTTTCATGGGCGTCGCGTTTACGCCGATTTTATGTAGCATGAGCAAAATAAAGCTGTAATTCCAACACGGGAAAATGTATATTACACCGAATCCTTAGTAGAAGTCTGACAATGCGGGGATTTTTGGAGAGCCTCAGGCTAGGTAAGGGTAGGCGCGACTCGAGTTTGTTACATAAAAATCCCGTTATCGCGACGTGGGTCGACAGATTACTTTCTTGTTAAAAGTACGAAAACAAGAGTTAGTTCGCTTTCTACAAGGAAATAAATATGAACTTTTTAACGTCCTTTTTAAGGGCCAAATATATTCTGTAAGTTCTTTTATAACTATTACAAAGGCGGCTCTTTTTATTTTGTTACATTTTACATACGAATAAACGTAGTAAATTACTTTCATTCCTATTCGCTTCGTTACACTAACACATGCAAAAGGCAGACAATGAGCGCAGAGCATCTATTTCCCGAAGGATTATTCATTGACTTAGATGGCATTATTGTACGTAGATAGGTACTGCGGTGGATACATATTCGGAACGTGACGTAAGGATCTCTGTCCACTTTCTGTGCCCAGAATTAAACATGAATGAATATGGCTATTTCCTAAAACTCCCGATGCAATGTATGGTTTAAAAGCTGTAAGCGCTCTCGTCACTAAACTAATTGTAATAAAGGCTCCGTTTACATTACAACCATATTTCAAACAAACAAATGAAAATAGTTTGGCGATACAAATAATTGGACGTTTTAAACAAATTTCGTTGGCTGTAACAATATATCGCGGGACGGACACGAATGAAATTCACTTTGAATTTTCGAATGGTGCAAAAGTAATCAGTCGATATGCAGCACTCGGTTCTGGAATGATCTCTCAGCTGCGGTGGCAAACATGCAATTTGTCCTCGGCGTTAAATCGACCACAAACAAAACGGTCGGCTCTAGCGCCGTGCCATCATTCACCTGTGGTCGCCCATGGTAATGAGATGAACCTACTGTTCAACATATTAGGCTGATTGCAATTGTGCGCGCTCTGTACGTGAAACGCTCTGACCACACATACCCGCATCCTGGCCGATTGAAATAGCACGGCTATATATATATTATGTACTCATACAATCGTCTGTCAATAAATGATTGTTAGCACATTATGTATTATTTTATATATTGTAGTACGTAGTCGTTATCATTAAATACCATTAAGAGTAGGCGATGATGCGCAATTCATTTCTAACGTATGTATAAAATCATTTTGCTTTAAATCAGGCAACGAAACAATGATAATTTCATCTTTTCATAGCCAAACAAACAATGAGATAATAAATTGTATGAACTCGTATTTTGTTTGTAGCAAAGCCACAAAAAGCAGGAGCGGTGAGCTCGCCGGTAGCGTGACTCGGTTTTCGGTGCGTCGGCGTCGGCGCGTCATTACTCAACTGCGGTCAGCGAGGTAATGAGATGGGCCTCTGTGCTCAGCCGCCAAACTCATTGTCCAAACACCCGCCAACAATATAACAATACGTTTCATGCTTCGGCCATTGTTAGCTATCATTACTCGCCCTAATTACTGATGAAACACAGTGCGGTCCGCTCGTGATTATCTATTTCGAAAAAAATAGGTGCCGTCCTATATCAAAAGAATTGGTTTAATTTTGCTGACAGTAAATTATTACAGCCATAAATAAAAGTAAACGTTAAAAGCAACCAAAGATTTTTTTTGCAATTTTATTACAGAAAAGTTGAGAGCATTAAAGGTGAAGCGGCCGATGTCATCCGCGGCAACTTTAGCTATATCGTACACGGGAATGACATAAAGAGATTTCGCCAAAAGCGTCTCCGCTACTAAATTAACGGGATAACGCTCTTTAGGCGCTAAGTTTTACCCGCTGTAATTAACTTGGCCTTAGTAATTAAGATGGTTAATAAATGGGTGCGTAGTAAGTCGCTTTGTGATAATTATTCCAGGAATCCTTTAATATAACCAAAACAGGCGCGAATAACTTGCACTTAGTCACTGTTAATGTGACAGAAGGACTATAGTTTTGCTTTACACCGAAACTTGGCGTGGAAGTTGAGTAAAATTACTTGGATGTCACCGCCGCGTCGCACCGGTGATGTGTGCCTATAAACATTATTACGAAACCTCTTGAACCCTAACTATGCTAATAAAGCCGACTGGATGAACCCTCTCCGAACCTTTGATTTGATGTTTTTGATCTGAATAACTTCCATAGGCTTAATTAAACTGAAGTAACTAAACGTCTATTGAAACTAATATTTTGAATACGGATAAGGTTTTTAGGGTACCGAACCTCCTAAGGAACCTTTATAGGATTCCTTTTGTTGTCCGTCTGACTGTCTGTCTGTCAAGACCCTTTTCTCACGAATGCGTAGAGGTATCATGTTGAAATTTATATCAAATACGGATGTCTACGTTCTCTTTCTGGTGTGAAAAACTTAAACTTGTAATTTTTCGCATAGTATTTTGTGATTTCTCAAGAGAATCAAAACCTACAAATCTTCCCGTTTACCTATAATATAAAATAAAATTATAATATAAAATTTGGCAGGAAGCAAGGTCTTACAGCACATGTACTTATAGGAAAAATCTGAAAAGTGTAAATATGTACTTGAATGACAAAACAAAACGAATTTACTATTACAAATTTATATTGCAAATTTATTTGCGATTGGTGCAGTAATCGTGTCTAGGTATCGAGCGGCAAAGTTAAGTTTGTCCTTTACCATGAAATGTACCTACTTATGAAGTTTTTTCGGAACACTTGGTGAACAAGTCCAACTCCTCCGGTTTTTTTTTCTTATACAACTTATAGAAATTTTACTTATAACATTTATTTAATATTTCGTGAATTATCTTTTTTATTTATTACAATATCAGCATGAAGTACAGAGCTGTAAGAATTTTAATTAACTGCAAACATTACCATGACTGACTCACATCACAACGTGCTGCGTTCAGGAGAAAATAATTACCAAGCCAGCGGCTTATGTCCCGCGGGTGACTTGCATGGCACTTCCTGTCAAACGAAGTATAGCTAACACGAATAGGTGCCTTGCTGAAATTGCCTATTAAGCAGATTACAGTTAACCTGCGAACTAGTCTGTAAATTGGATAAGGATTTTATGATATTAATATAAACTGGAAGATGAAACTGTAGTATTCGGATTTATGCTTGTTAAGGTTTTTGTGTTTCTTGGATATTTGTTTGTGTTTTTTTTTAGTCATTTTGGCGTGAAATTTATAATGTAAATGCTGCACTAACATAGTACATATTATGTAGTTCATTACAGTGTCTCTATTATACACGTAAACTTCTCAACGCTACGGCAGTAAATTGTAAGTACTATGTATCGTCTCAATTCAATTTTATTAAAACATGTTACCGCCTAATCTTATTCACGATTTCCTTATACACTGCATGTTTTCTATTTTAAATGTCGCATGTTAACTACGCGTATAACTTCGTAACGCAACATAAATAACGATATAACGTTTTAATTCATTTGTTTTCACAGCTTGAAATTATCGTGAATCGAGTCCCAAGTTATTAGCAGACTGCACGCCCGAAACGTGTAGGTAATAACAATGAAAATCACCGATAAACGACACAACACTAACACGAACCCGCTGGCTCTGTAATTGTAACGCCATCGACTTATTTGTTCGCAGCGCCCGCACTTATTGTTCGAAAAGTGACATTGCTAACGATGCATTCGTATCTTAGAACCGATGACTATTCAATTGGTTCCTTTATTTGAGTCGAAGAAAGGCCGCCAATGGGTTTGGAACTTCGGTCGGTGTCATTTCCTGCACTCAATTTTTATGGGGCTCAGTCCTGTAGGAAGTGATTTGCTAAAACACACTCTTTAATGTACATTGTGAAAGCGTCAGCTCCTTAATGCTCTATTGACGATCAATGCTTGTGGTTTCGATTTATCGCTATCCGTTCTTAAGAGGCTATTGTTGTTGATTCCAATGGAATTATTGGGCGTATTGAGCTCCCGGACGTAATGTGATTTCGTTTGGTCGAATTACAAGATCGTGTACAATACACCGAACAATGAATATGACAGAAATGTCGGACATTCGGTATGTTTGTAATGTATACAGAGATTTTCCCCCATTATTCAATCTAATCTGAAATATAACAAGTACTTTTTGCTTTAGATTTAGCGATCATTATAAAATTGATGGAGTAAATCGTCCCAAAGTTCCAATTAGATTTAGTAAATAGAATAAGAGGTATTAAAGTAAAGTATTTCCGGCATTATCCAATACCACAACGTCAATATAATAACATTAATTACTAACGATTATATTATGACTTTCTAATTCTCAGTTGTCGTAGAAGGCATTAAGCGTAGTGAACGTAATAATACTCGATGCGAACCAAGATTTTCTACAAAATACAGCACTGTTTTCTACGGTTACCACTTCCCGCCGTTTTATCCCATTGGGATTTGAATCTCTCACTAAAGCGTAAATGGTCTTATTGCATTGCGATGGCTTCACATCGGCTGGGACTTGTTAATATTTAACTATACAGTTATGAGATTAAGAAATAATGGAATAGTATTCGGACACCTTTATGCTCTCTTTAAATATGTAATGAAGTAGGAAGTTGGGATTATACGATCATTGTACTAGTTTTACTCGTGTCTGTTTGCCCAGCTTTATGTCTTTGAGTATAATACTAAGTTTCTGGCTACGAGTGTTTGACGATATTACTTTACAGGCCTCCAAATCTGCCCGTAGGATTTGGTTCTTTGGGACTATTTAATGCTACTTCTAAAATAGTATTTGGATTATAAAAACGCCTGTTCATATTTTAGGAGTCTTTACATGGTTCAGTAGTCAGTTCGCTACGTGATTCCTGCGTTGAAATATGTGACAGACGATATTTTCTTTTACTTGATGCATACTCTTCAGAAACTCGAAAATAATGCATTACAGTCTTAAAATAATATCGAGTAGTCCTCCCAGCTTCTAGATCCAGCATTGAATAAATAAGACATTATCCACTAAATCACCTCCTACATATCCTTTAAAGCATTGAGATATATCTTCCTTCAAACGTAGCTGTGAAACAGGTGATTACAGTCAGGTCCCGTGTGTTTTGCATCCCACTTTCTCATATCCATGCATCACACCAAATGCAACCGCGACGTCGCTAGGGATCCCACCCGTTGTGGGGCTCGATAGTATTTCGATGTCTCAAATATCGACGTTTCGATTTGAAATTTCTGTTTGCAGTTGTAAAATGTGGTGTAATCGCGTTTCTAGCGTACGTAAGCGAAAATGTACCTTTGTCGTAATGAGAGCTATTCTTGGCGAATCTATGCGCCGTTTTGTTTCACTTTACTGTAACCATTGAGTAAGAATTTAGTGATCAGCGAAATGATTGCATGGATGAAAGAGTCAGAATTTTTGTTAATGAGGAATTATATTTGACTCGTGCTATAGGAATGGCATCAGACCCTGGCACCGATCCGGGAGAGCGCCACGCATAAAGTATTAAATTCTATCTCGTATGACAACACTAACAATTTTTAAATCAATGTCACTCAAGAATTTTGTAATACATAAAAGATTTCTAGAGCATTACCAACGCAGAATTCATAAATACGAGGAGACAAATAGGAAATTTGGAAGCTCAGAAGAAACAGCAACAGTTTTTGAATGTATTGAACTCTTGATAATTGAGCAAGAAATTCAAACGAGTAAAGATTCCCTCCAAGAAGATATTGTAGATTAAACACGGGCAGCTTCAAACCTCAAGTTTGTTTTAAAGTGAATTAATTGTAATACACGTAATATTAAGGGGCTGTTGGTTCGCCACAAGATGCATCTAAACCCGGTGTATTCCCGTATCTCCCGAGGGAGGAAGCCACGTGCAGCCACTTAGCACTTGCTTACCAAATGTTTTCTTGCGCGTAAACAGTCCTTGCACTAACGCTATAAAGGTCAATTTCCTTTGCACTGTGCTACAAGGTAAACTTGCATTCTCACTCACATAGTCTGAGAGCTCTACTTCAGAAGCTTTGCCGGTATTAGAATTGCCTCGACATGTATAAAAATAGTAGAATTGAAGTGTTTCCTGAAGTGAATTGAATACAGATAAGACAATATAAAAATCATCGTAAGCTTAGCATAAATAAAAGGAATTTGTGGCTGGAGAAGAAAGCGACTATATCCTGACATTTATAATGAGATTTATAGGAAGACATAACAATATAAGTTCTTAACTTAGTAAATCTAGTGTTATAAAGCTGTAGGTCCTCTGTCGGCTTACAATTTTTTTATGGCGTCTTCAACACATTACAGAGGGAATGGGTGCGAATTCGGTGCGAATGAAATATAGATAACACTACTCTTATGCAAAGTGCGAGGTGAAAATTTCACGATGGCAACGTACGCATTTGTAGAAATGCGTCCCACAGGCGCGTGAGGCGGCTTGTGCGACCAAATGGAATCCACCTCGCTGAGATTGGTCGCGCTGAATTCTTTTTTTTAATATTTATGAACTTTGCTACTCACATGTCGCGCTTTACCTTTGTGTAATGGAATTTTCTTCAAGCTTCGCTGACATTTTGAATGCCAAACGAACGTTGAACACGCCCTTGGTAACGCCTTGTTGATTAAGGGACAGTTGCTTATAGTCACGTACGGTATTCTCCACAATAATTTTTTAGTCTTAATACGAATACTCTCGTAGACAAAAGTGCTTATTTTTTAAATAAAAATATACACAATGGAAAATATTTCGCAGAGGGACATCGTTAATTATTTTTTCAACAGGAAAGATCATAAATAAAATTAAAGGGTGCTATTAAACGCATTATTCGGGCATATTTAATGTACTGAAAAGGCTAAAAGGTTTAATTTTTTCACAGATTCAACAGCTTTGCAAAAAAATCACCTTTTGAATTAGGTTTTTATTCAACACATGATTTATACGTTTGACTCTATACGATGCGAGAACAAGACCAATGCTTTTTTTATTTAAAGTATATGATTGATTTACCATTTGGAGAAAGATTTGAACCTTCATTTTGGGCTCAATGTGAGCGGGCACAAAAGATATATTCCAAATTGAACCGCTAAAACTTTAGCCCTTTTTATCCCAGAGGTCAAATTCACAGAATCTCATCTTATCTTGTATCTTGGGTCTAAAACTAACCTTACGGAATTTTAAGTTACCGAATGATATTGGACACGAGTCACTATGTTTTGGCGCCGGAATTTTTGTGTTTCGCTATAAAAAGAAATAATCTAAGTTAAAGTTATAGTTAAAATAATAATTTTATTCGAATAAAATTATTTGCCGTCTTAAGGGTTGTGTCGGCGCGTCGCCGCCGCTGTCCTCGCAATGAAAAATAGATAATAAAATGTATTGAAATGGCTGTGGGCCGGCTTATCCGGTTAAAGTCAATGAATATTTGATTTCAATTTTTTTCCCGACGTCGCCGTGAAGTATTCACGCCATACCTAATTTGATTTTCGCCATTCCGCCCGTTCGCTAGGGCAGTTTGCATTCATATTCAGTTTGAATACGCATTTGGGTTGCCTCTTTCGCGAGTTTGATACAAATAAACAGCGGATATTTTTACATTTCTTGCCAGGATAACCCGACCCAACTGATTACTTTTCGGGATAATAACCCGGCAGTAGTATTAGGGGAGGCCTAGGGAATATTTATATAATATTATTATACATGCCATGCTTACATTGCTTTAAATTATAATGGGGTTTGTAATAGAATATTCACAACGTTCTAAATTGCTACCTGAAAACAAATGAGTTTTAATGCGCAATTTTTAATTAAGTACATTGTCTAACATGCAATGCAAACAAAATATTCGAATGGCAGACAGAGGGCATCAATGTTAAAAATCAGAAAAGCAGACATAAATTATTTTGCGTCTTACGCCGACAAGAAAGGACGGTTTTTTCCTCAGCTAGAAATTAAATAGGATTCGTTTTTGCGAACTTGCATAAACGACGGCGCAACGATATTTCACGAAGTTTGAATATTTGGGTCAACCTGTTTTTTGTGTAATGAGGATTACAAAAGTAATTTTAACACTGTGTTTGTTGTAAATGCAAGAAACCTGCCGGCACTCAAGATGATTAGACTCGGCACGAAATTCGTAAATTTTAATTAAAATCTTACGCATTGTATGCAATGGAGGTAACTGATTACACTCAGCGTATTACAATGTGTTTGTAATTTATTCCTTTGCGAATTCTGTAGGTGACGTTATCAAAAAAATGAAAGTATACAACGTTCGAAATTGAAACAGGCAGATTTCGTGGGAAACTTCGCTTTCGCTTCCACAATAACACGAAATCTCGACGAGGAAATAGTATATTTTATCCAAGCGTCGATTTGTTATTTATTAGTCGGGAATAGTCGTAACATGGGGGAGGGCGTACAACGGCGAAAACATTGTGCCTGTTTAGTGACGGTGCCACGACGAGACTCTGTTACCTCTCTTACATTATATGATATATCCTACTAATATTATAAAGGCGAAAGTTTGTAAGAATGTATGGATGATTGGATGTATGGATGTTTGTTCCTCTTTCACGCAAAAACTACTGAACGGATTTCGATGAAATTTGGCACACGTGTAGGTCATGTCCTGGATTAACACATAGGCTACATTTTATCCCGGGAAAACATAAAGCGGGGCTTTTATCCCGGAAAAACTTTTTAACGCGGACGGAGCCGCGGGCATAAAACAAAGCGTTCGCGCGATTGCGTCTGTATTGAGTTTAACTACTTTTGCTTGACCATAGACTTTCTGTCAAATTCTGTATTTGATTTTCCATTTCCTTCATTTTCTTTATTTCTATAACACTTGTTTCATTCGTCGATTTCTAGAATATTCATTCGATATTCACATTGAAAATATGAACTATATGACTAGAAGAAAAGTTTGTATGTATTAAATACCTACAACAATGAGTAAGTAAATCGATAAATTTGTAAAACACGAAATTTTAAAAGAAGAATTCTATCAATAAACTTTTGATATATTACGTATCAAACAAGACTAAAACAGTCAAAATATAAAATGTAGACATAAGTACAAGTAAAACACAAAAAAACCTTGAATACAGTCTATTTATACACTACACTATAGCAGAGAATTGACGTATTCGTCCCCGAAAAATACAGAAGAAAATTACTTGCGTAGGTATGTCATGCGAGCGTTTGGAAGTTTTACAATTTTTTTACATGAAAGGAAGGTGACACCGCAACAGCGGTGCGTGCGGTATGACGTTACAGACAGACAGGGAAATTGTTTATTATTATTAATAGAGTCTAGGCATTTTCATTTTTATTGATGAGATTTTTGGAATTATGAGTGTACGACGATCGTTCGCTAGCACGTGATATGACAATAACCTCATCCTACCTTTTGAGAATAGAATAAAACAATCAGACCTATATTTCGCAATATACGCAATATTCTTCTCGTATACGTATTTATATGAATGAGTAAGCACCTACCTCTGTGCCTGTTGGTTTGTTTGTCGAACATTAACATGGCATCCTCAATCTGAAACAAAAAAAAAAACATTAACTTCAAATCTTTAATAGATGGTGAGGAGGAATCACGAAAAACTAGGGCGTTGTGCGCGATTTGAGCCTCGCCCCAGCAATAAAACACTCCGCCGTTGTAATAACGAATAAGCACCGGTACAGAGTAAACCACACGCTGCAAATAAACTTTGATAAGCGGGGGCGAGCAGGTAATAACGTATTCATAGAGAAATAAATGGAAAGTCGCCGGTTAGAACACGAACAATACACGGGAGCAGAGATGCGATGTCACCGCGCTGCCTGCCCGCCGACCGCGGCTCACGCGCCCAAACATAGATATGTTGGCGGATACCAAGGAGCATTTTTAAACTCCCACCCGGCCAACAAAACAGTGATAAATCTGAAACGTAACGAAATTGCATCGTAAATATTCATGTTGACGGCGACGTGTGACGGCCCCGCGTGCGTAATTGTATACAAGACTTAATTATAAATTCCTTCCTTATTAACTTTTCAGATGGTTGTCAGATATGTGCCGTATCAGCGGTACACCGAAGGGTTCGCGGCAACCGTGGCCGAAATGACCCGTGTAGAAAAATGTGCGCGTATAAAAAGCGGGCAAGTTGTATGTGACAGGGGGGCCCGTGGGCTTTGTCTCGCAGTCAGGACGGTCGGAGTCGCCGTACTCGGCGTCGGCCGATCCCCTGGGCGACATTACGCGGGAAGGTCGGCACAACGCACTCCCGATGATCGATGTCGAACACCCGTAACAGGTGACCTTTCTTTGAATTATTCCTACCTGTAGAAACGTTTGTTTAGTGGTGATTTGTTTGAGCGGGAATTGCTGCGTTACTTTATGGTGGGTACTCGCGAATTGGACTCGGCGGGTGTGAATATGAAAATATGTTATGCATTTTATATCGTGCGTGTAATGTGATTTGTTTTAAATAGAAATCAGCTACTATCAAGTCTCTACTCTAAATAAGATGCGCGCGAGAGAAAAATAATACACAATGTGAGATCGCGTAGACCGTAAAACAATGACATTTATTTAATTTTGAAAGGCAATTTGTACACCCTAATTTGACCTCAAGAATGTAGCTTAAGTACCCACTGATAAAAGCAAAAGTTAATGACCGCCTGTACCCACGGGAGATAGCTCAACTTCTATTTATGTACTCGTATTTCGTTTTGTATTAGTCTACTTCTAAATTAACCAGCCTGTTCTAATGGCAATAATTTTTAATACACATATATTTAAACAATTACTACTACGTAGCATTTAGAATAATGTGAACACACATGGCTGGCCACATGTTTTAGTCCCTAAGGAGCATTTACTTATTAATGTTGATTGTTATTGCCTTTTACTATCACTCTAGAGTACGAGAAAGTTTTCTAGTAAATAAATGAGACTAGACTAAAAATGGAAATGAATGGAGTCGTAAACTGTAGCCTTTTCAGTTTTTTTTAGGCGTAATCGAATTTCAAATATAAAGAAACTTGTAAGAATTGGATTGAGTACTTTTTTGAATATCTAAAATAACTCTAAGCGTATACAAATTAAGGATATTTTTTGAATATAATTTCCTTTCAGCAATCTTCTACTAACGTTCTGATTCCAATAAAAATCAAAGTTTATACGATATCCTTGCGCTATGGATTGACCTAATGCGGTATTGTTACGGGCAATTTGTGGTGCCTGTATCATTTTGTTCTTTCTTACCTATTTGTTATCGGATGTGTGCGAGAGAGAAAGAGCTATGCCTTCGAGGTCACTCCCTTGGGCAACGTTACAGTGAAACCGAACTCGGGTCAGTGATCAATGCGGATCCTCTAAGGTGTCTTTTGAGTTAATGTTTGTGTGTGATTATCTATAGATTAAAATTTTGTTTTATTTTACGAAGTAGAAATTTATTTTTTGCTGCCAGTTATAAGAATAATTAGGAAAATCAAATATGACAACAGTAATACAACTACTTATACTACGCGAAAAAGAAATTGAGCTTCGAAATTACGCCTTACTGAGATAGCACTCTCTTATATTGACGCATCAATTTTGATACAACGGAACCGATCTTAGTTGTCGTGCATAATGCGTAAAACTTATTTTTAACGGGCAAGTCACGTAAACGTCAAGAGTTCTAACAAGTAGACCCTAATAAGAACATTTATGAACACATAGGATCGTGACCACTCTAATACGCCTTTTAATATTCCGCCAATGTGTGCTCGTGCGATCCTCGAGAACTTTAGTAATTCCACTCAAATATTTTTCACAGTATGTAGGTATGCCCTAAATATACAGAGGTAGTTGAAAACAAAATATACGTACAAACTTATGTATGTTTAATTTTTAGCACCGAATACGAAACAAGCAGAAAACGTTCGTATTAGGCGCTACGCTCGTCCATAAACTCTACCTAAAATATAATATTAGGATTGCAATAAAAATAATTTTATAAATTTAATGATGACACCAATGACGTAAAAGTATTTGAGAATCCATTTCACGAACGGTATCAATATACCCACACTTGTAACAAAAGGCACAATTTTCTCTAATGTTGCCAGTTTTCTACTAAGCGCCATCTCTATTATTAAGTATTTCATTTAAGGGGAGACACTCCGCCGTCCCCGGAGGTACCTGTCGGAGTAATTTGCTACGTGTACGCTTAAGAACATCCACTTATATTTTTTGTCTTCGTTGTTTGCGAGGTTTAGAGCAAGTATTATAACAGATTTGACGTAAACACAGTTATTAGCTTACGGTCACGTCTGTGAAATATTCTCCTGTTCATTACTTAACTTGAGCAATCTGTTTGTGTTTTACACTGGTATTTATGAATTATGTTTCTATTCAAGAAGGTTTCGTGACGATCTAAGGGTAATTGATGGACATTTCTGAACGTTGATTCTTACTCTTGTTAATTAACTATATTTTCATAGCTCGTCATCGTTAATTTTTAAATCGTCACACGGAGTTAGCGTAAATGAGTTATCCTACTAATATTATTTGAAAGTTTGTAAGTATTTGAGTACTAAGGTTCTACACGTGAGTTATTGGTTTTGTTATTTACAAATACATGCCGATTTGGTTTTAAACCATGCACACACCCTCTCTGTCTCACACATACACTCACTCACACTCACACACGCAACATATACACATTCAGAGAGGTTCATTATACTTCTACATGTAGCTGTAAGCTTATTAAAATAGTTGTTTACATGAATTGTTGAGGCTTTTATAAATCTGTGGGGAACGGCGCTGTGTGCTGAGATACAGGTTTTAACCTAGTTCGGCACATGGAGGCTTAACTTTTCATACTGTCGCAATTCTTTACAGCCTGTGTTTAGTGTAAATTTAAATTTATGTACGGATGTAGGGCTGTATGGATGTTCGCTACTCTTTCACGCAAAAACTACTGAACGGATTTCGATGAAATTTGGTACACGGGTAGATCATGTCTTGGATTAATACATAGGCTACTTTTTATCCCGGGAAAATATAAAGCGGGACTTTTATCCTGGAAAAACTTTTTAATGCGGGCGGAGCCGCGGGCAAAAGCTAGTATGATATAATTTGATCTTTTTGTATGAAGACCTACGAAATATATGTTACGGTGTCGTCCAAAACTTACAATGGCACAGGTATGTTGAGTGGGTTGTTGACGTTTGTGGTAAGTTAGCATTTATGTGTCTCTGAAAATCTCACATGTCGTACGAAATACAACGGCAGTGACCACTTCACCTCACTTGGAACGGTGGTACCAGTCTATGGAATTCGGGTACCCGTTCGATAGAACTGGTTCAATCAAGTGGTACAAAAATTAATAACAGCATGAAACTGCCAGCCAAAAAATGATACATACATATACACTCACGCCTGTTATCCCCGAAGGGGTAGGCAGAGACGCAACTAGTGCACCCTCTTTTCGCCATTATTCCGTCCCATGATGTGATAGGGGGCGAGCCTATCGCCATATCGGGCACAAATTCCAGACTCCGAGCTGATACTGAATAGAAAAACTCAATATCACTTTGCCCGACCCGGGGATCGAACCCGAGACCTCAGCTTTACAGTCGTACTGTAATACAGCTACGCCACCGAGGCAGTGGCGTAGCTGTATTACAGTACGACCAAAAAATGATGATTAACTTTAATTCATTTACAACAAAAATTCATAAAATCTTTTACATAAATCACAACGATTTTTATGTTCAATGTCCACAAAGTCGTAGAATTACGTTTCCTGTATAAGTTTCTCATACGTAAAGTTATTTTACAATATGCTATCTAATAAGC
This sequence comes from Lapara coniferarum, assembly GCA_949316025.1. NCBI lineage: Eukaryota > Metazoa > Arthropoda > Insecta > Lepidoptera > Sphingidae > Lapara > Lapara coniferarum. The sequence goes on along the minus strand of OX438919.1, from coordinate 37,464,699 downwards.
AGAGTGACAAACAAACCCCCACGTCTAAGCGCAAACTAAAACAACATGTCCGCTATAATTACGTATTCCGAAACTAATATTACAAATTCGGTCTGTCATTTGTAACAAGTTTTGGAACAATGCATCTCGTTTTCCTCGACTATGGTTACTTAACAGTTTGGGAAGTCCAGCCCTGGTCAGCCTCACGTCAATCAACGGCCAGTAGCGTCAGCAAACAATGCCCAAGAATGTCAACTAAGGAGCTCTAAGCGTTATCCATATTGTTTGCAAGTTTCATTTACGTAAGTTGTATTCTAGGGATTCTTTAGACATTAATCTTTTGTTTCCATTTGAAACAAAGAAAAGCAATAGTGAGGGCTCAATTTGTTGCTATCTAAAAGGATGGTAAATAAAAGCGATATTACGGCTCGGAAGCTATATAAAACTGTTGTAGTGCCGTGGTTTATACGTAACAATAAAAAATATGTAATAACGTTTCCTGACATTAAACCTTAACTGGATATTCTTAGAGTTGTCTTCTAGCTGTAATTGTCTCCTAATTCTTAGGATAAAGCAAAGTATGAAACGTATGAAGGTGAGATTAAAGCTGTTGGTATTTTTATGTTCCATGCTTGAATTATTCAAGAATCATCATAGTTTGTCCCAATGACGAAGACAAAATAGTACAATACCTTATGTCTCAGGATGACAAGCGCTGTGGAATGCCACACAGTACTTTGTACCTCAAGGTGCTAGATGGTATTTCTACTGTTTATGAGTGGTCGTATCTCTTACCATCAAGCGAACGGCATGCTCGTCTCGTCATCTAATGCCATTAAAAAAATATATATAAAGTTTGTAATAATATACGAGTGTTTGATTAAAAATGAATAAAATTCGGGTTATATTAACTCTCAGCAAATCTGCAAGCAATTGCAAGGAGAGGGATCAAAGTAACAATGGAAGACAATGAAGACTCTTTAAGTTGCAGTGTTGGTGCACAGAATAATTTAGTTGGTAGAGAACTGGCAGGAAACTCAATAAAAGTGAATCACAATAAGAGTAGGTACTCTTCGGGAAATGGCATAAAGAAAAAGTTTTAATTTGTTTAAATATTTCTGCGGGTCGGAGTTCCCTCAGTGGCTCTCAAGTTTCGTGTCTTGGCATTAACTCGCCCGCGGCGGCCTAATGGGGCAAGCCACCTGCTATTAAAGGCGACATAGCAATTAACTTGAAGAACAAAATATTAGTTGAGCTAATAGAGCCACTCAGATACACTCGGCCCCTGCCCTCCATAAATAACACCCCTTCTCCATGTACAGGACGTCTGCAATTTTGTCGTATTTTCGTAATGATTCTCCGTGGGGTGAACTCCCGGCTAGGACCGCTTTATCCCTGTGTTTTTATAGGCGAATTGATTGGGAGCCGCTGGAAATAATCTTGGGATTGGATTAGTTTTCTTAGGGAAGTTTTCCGGGCGAGAACTCGCCGTTTCCTTATTAACATACCCCTTAAGAATACTTTATCGGACAGCAGTAATTAAATATAAGAAACGTTCGGAGCAATTGTATCAGAATAAATGGGCGCCGAACGCTGTTTGCAGCGAAATACAAAATCTTGCTCCAGTGTCAAATACGAAATGTTTCAATAGAGGGAAAATTTGGGATTTCTGTATAGGAAAAAGTTCAAATATTTCATTTCAAGACGTTAACCTCCGTGGAGGCGCAAACTCTTATGTACATTTTATTTGTTCAGCGAACGATAAAGTTTTTTCTCATGGTTAAGGCGAAAAAATACGATATTCATTTCTGAGAGAGATATCCATTCTTTAAGTCAAGTAACGCTCTATAACTACCTATGTGAAAATAGACAAGACAGAAAAACGTTAAAACAAAGACTCGAAAAGACAGCTAACGTACTCTATTTATTTTTATTATGCGCTAAGGAACGTTATTCGCAGTGCCTACTTACTATTTTCTTTTTTGCAAAGATAGCCCATTCAATGTAAGTAATGACGGTATGATAGCTTCAGTTGCTTGGCAAAAGTTTCTTATTTCACTAAAAATAAAACTTCATTTTGAAAAAGCATCAGTTTCACTTTTGCTTCATTTGTGTTTCGCTTGAAATAAATTCTGTCTAAATATTATCTGCACAGCCATCTACGATGGTGCTTGTGTAAATCGGTGATACGTCACCCTACGTTATAGTACACAGAGTCGTTGAATCACGCCGAGTGTAAGTCATGTGAGTGTGACGCACATGTATTACGGTACGTAAATTATATTTTATCGTTATGGCTAAGAAGAAAGAAAATGTACCGCGCTCTATGTCATCGTTAGACCTGTATAAGTGTTTGTAATTTAATTTAGCAGATTTATCTATTTACGTAAATAGTTGATTTTATGCAGGCACATAGCAAGAAACTTTATTGGTCTTTATTATTAGACGTCGTCCTAAAAAGGTAAATGTCTATCAATTATAATACCCAAGTTAATTTCCTAATTAAAGGCCCAATATCATTGGAAGTGCACGATAGCCTAGTTGGGAATGGAACGGTCTGCCGAAACAATGTCCGGAGGTTCGAAACCCAAAGCACACACCTCTGACTTTTCGAAGTTATGTGTGTATTGTTTATCAATTATAGTTCGCGTTAACGGTGAAGGAAAACATACATATATATATACATATACACTCACGCCTTTTATCCCCGAAGGGGTAGGCAGAGGCGCAGCTAGTGCACCCACTTTTCGCCATTATTCCGTCCCATGATGTGATAGGGGGCGAGCCTATCGCCATATCGGGCACAAATTCCAGACTCCGAGCTGATACTGAATAGAAAAACTCAATATCAATTTGCCCGACCCGGGGATCGAACCCGAGACCTCAGCATTGCAGTCGTACCATAATACAACTACGCCACCGAGTCAGTGAAGGAAAACATCGTGAAACCTACATGCCTGAGAATTTTTCATTATAATTTCGAGGGTATGTGAAGCCTGCCAATCCGCACTAGGCAGCGTGGTGGACTAAGGCCTAAAACCCTCTCAGTAGTAGAGGAGGCCCGTGCTCAGCAGTGGGCAGTATATAATACAGGGCTGGTATTACATTATTATATTTATTATATTATTATCATTGGATAACCCAACCTAATACCCGTCTGTTTCAACTAATTCAGTCAACTCTAGATTGAATCACTTTTACATTACCAAATTTAGCGCTCCAACAAACACACAGAACTCATCAATATACATAAAAGCTCTAAATTGGCAACATCGCACTGCTGCACTCTATTTGAGCCAATATTATTCATTTGTATACCAAAGTTTATTTAACAATTACGAATTTGCTGAACCATGAAAAAATCCGTGAATAAAATATGAGCAGAACCGTAGGTAAACCAGGGAACGTTTTTCTTATTTGAATAATCACTTTAACAAACAAAATTCGACCAAATCCATCTCATTACTTATTAACCGGCTTGAGTATGAGACAGCGGGAAACATTGATATATCGATATCAACTGAGCGATTGTTGGTTTGATTCGATTTAGTACTAGGGATTTCTTTTTGTAGGAAAAGTTACGTAAAATGATTAGGGTCAAGTCTCGAATGGAAATTTTGTGTTGTCTTATTATTTTTCAAAGGAATGTATAATATGCATTGAGGTATATACCTATTTTAAATATCACATACTGCATATACCACAGATATACAAATAAAAATCACGTGTTTTAAGTCATTAACAATATACTGCAAAAACGGTTACAACCACAGCTTACTAAAAAGGTTTTGGAATAATTAGTAAGAGCGAAAAATAGCTGATTGAAAATCTGTGACCGAAACTGTCGAAACACCTTCAAAAAGCAAACCGACTGTTGATTATAGACTTGAATAGACTGTCTCAAACATCAAAGAAAACATTGAGCTTTGTGTAAGGAACTTCTTTACTCCATAATAACATCGGTTCCTTTTATTATCGGATATAAAGGGAAAAAGAAAAAAACTGGCCGTCTTTTGACATGTTAAATATTATTTGAGTGGCCAGTTTGATACACCGGAAAGTCACATCTCTGAAAAAAACATCGTTTTATGCATAAATAGAATTATTTAAGTTTTATAAAAAAATACACCATATTTCTTATCAATATTGTGAAACTTAGTACCATTCGTTACGCACACGAAAAAAGTGAAAAAGATCGAACTTTACAAATTAAGGCACTTTGAAAATAAGCATCGTCATACTATTATTTAGCTGAACCCCACCTGGTTTTTGGTAGGAAAAATCAGTAATTCAACTATTAACCTCGAAAGTATGGAAATTCGATTGCCGATGCGGCGAAGCCACCTACCATAATTAGCTACGTGACTCGTTCAATCAGGGAATGGGAACAAAAACTCACGACTAACTTTAAGGATTTTTAATTATTAGGGTATTTTTCAAACTTTACTAATACTTCAAAGTTGCGACCTGACCCCGGCCACGGCTCCATGTTAATTACCAACTTTTTTAAAACTGCAACTCATAATAGAAAGCAAGCCTGGAAGATGAATGATGTGGTGGCATTTTAGTTGCCTCTTTTTACATAAAAAATGGGGAAACTGTAGCGCAAATCGCTCACAGGCTTGGTTTTGACATAGAACGATAATCTTTATATATATAATTCTTCTATGCGTGTGTATGTCACTAAACTCTTCCTAAGCTGTGGGACCGATTTGAATGTTTTTTTTGTGTCTTCAGGTGGATTCGAGAATAGGAAAATGTATAAAAGGGACTTTTAACCAGGAAACAACCTTTCTTGCGGGCGAAGCCGCGGGCAAAAGCTAGTATGTAATAAACAAGTATCGTAGCATCGTGCGATAAGTATACTCGTACGGTGAAGAAAATTACTCGAATCGAATTGAAGACCTAATTTATAAGTAACTAGCGGCCCCGACAGACGTTGTCCTGCCCTAAAAAGGAAATGAAATCCTAAAACCCGAGTACAGCGCCACCTACCGGATCTAATTGTTAATCGAAACTATTCTCAAACCCACCTGAGGACACAAAAAAATCATTAAAATCGGTCCAGCCGCTTAGGAGGAATTCAGTGACATACACGTTTAATATGGCGGTTAAGTATTCTTAAATTTTCAAATTTTCCGCGTAATTTTCTTGCAAAAAACCTCCCTGCCACCAGTCCTTATTTAACGAAATTTTAAAATCCCTAAACACCCCCACCCCCCCGTAAATAATACCTAACCATATTTTTTTCCGGAAAAAAATCCCGAATAAAATTCCCGGTGTCTGTTTTCCGGGATAATAGTAGCCTATGGGCGGTATTAATAGGTCAATCTCAAGTTTGAGTTACATCTCAAGTAGACATAATGTATTGAACTGTTCATACATTATGTCTACTTGAGATGTAACTCAAACTTGAGATTGATTTCCTTTGGATCACAAACTATCTCCATACTTATTTTCATACGGTTCCACTGGCAAAAAACTATTTTCCCAGATTAAGGTCCCGGTTTATATTTTCCCGGGATATGAAGTAGCCTAGATTCTTCCCAGGGTTTAAAACTATCTCCCTGCCAAATTGCATCGCTATCGGTTCAGTGGTTTTGTCGTGGCGGCTCGATATAATTCCCGGTTTATCTTTTTCCGGGATAAGAGTAATTATGTCCTCAACTGGATCTCGAAATATCTCTATACTTGTTTTCTTGCGGTTCCACTGGCAGAAAACAATTATCCGGGATAAAAGTCCCGGTTTATATTTTCCCGGGATAAAAAGTATCCTATGTCCGTCTCCTGGTTCTAAGCTACCTCTCCACCAATTTTCAGGTAAATCCGTTCAGCCATTCTTGAGTTATAAGTGGTGTAACTAACACCACTTTCTTTTATATATATAGAAGATTATCGTGAGTGTATATCAATTCGTGAAACACGATCGAAGACACGACTATAATTAAACGTATTGGTTGTACGTTTAGCTATTATTTACTCGTTTTGTTATCCTGATTGTTGATGTGAGCACTGATTTTTTTACTTTTTCATAATAACAATATCACAATGTATGATAAAACTTGTCAAGAATATCTACTGAATCTGTTTCGCTTATGAATTATCGGAACTTTGCTGAGATTGTCGATTATGGAACGATTAGGCATTTAAAATATGAAGCGATATGTACAACGTAATTGCATCCGAAACTTGTGTACGGACATAATTGATTTGCTGTCCAACAGTATCGGATAGAATAAATACGGTATAGATTTTACAAAGCCGTTGAAAAATGGCATGTGGGGGAGCGTTTGACGGCCTGCAACCGATGGCCACTAGCTTAAGACGCCACTGAAGTTGCCATCGTTACTCTTATGTACATTATAACCAGTCATTACATACTTTGAGGCGATGCTGCAGCACCATTCCTCGTCAATTATTGTTGATGTAAGTTTTTGCGATATGGACAAATTGTTTACTGTGGTGGGTGTCGTACGTATATTCATAATTCATGTTGAGAATTAAAAAATATTGTTGTTGTTAATTTATTAAAGTGCATTGATTTTCTTCCGTATTGAAATTCCGCTGAACAAAATATTGAGTGAAAAATATTGGATTACTTTTCGTTCCGCGGTAAAAAACGTAATTATCAAGGCGGTGATTAACAATTAATCTTGTGCAATACAGCACATTGTTATTCACGCTCTCGAATAAAATTTCGAAATGATCGGAGCAGGTGATGTAATAAAATGTTCTGGCACTGTCACTTTATTCGTTTTACATGTATAACATAACAATAAAACCTGCCTCAATAACCATCTTTTGGTATTGAATAAAGATATAATAATATTGTTACGGATCCGAAACAGCCCTTTCCAAAGAAATAATTCTTTCATCATAATATCTGATTTGTTGAATTATGCCACTGACGCTCGCCGTCTTGAATACTCATCTTGAATAGAGTTGACATCCATTGTGATATTTTATTATTACTCTGTGAAATGCAACCAGGCGGGAGAAATTGTTAAATCCTTACAATGGCGGTTCTGTCTTCGTCGGGTCGAGTGCGCAAAAGTTGAACAAGGATTTCGCTTCCGACGAGAACGTAAAGGGAAGGGATTAATTGTATAATCTTCAAATAAGACAAAGTTGAGGAGCGTGGTCGGTGAGTAGGATTATTTATGTGAAGTGCGATGGGCCGGTGCGCGGTCGGCTCCCAGACTGGGTGGCGCAGGCGGCAGGCGGGCAGCGCCGACCGCCGGGCCGGACCCGGTCGGCCGCCGCGCCTGACGTCACGCTTCGTGCTCACACCGCGCGGCCACTTCACTCCCAATCTGCATATAAATCGGATACCGATAATGACGTCGTATCGCAAGCATCCCAAAATTCGTTCAAAATCCGATAAGCCGTGCCGGTGAAGAGCTCTAATCTACAGAAGTTTGGTTGACCCCGATAGCGGATAGACCTAGTCTCCTATTATGTAAATTATCAGCCACGTGAAACTTTTGGCCAGCCACTGCGGCTACTAAGTTTGCGGTCAGAAGTTACGATATTGACTTAGAGTATCTTCACAGAGATGGAAACCCGTGAGCAACAATGGGACGAAGGGTCCATGGTAAATAATGTAATATTTGTTGTCTGAAACGTTGGACGTTAAACAGTGGGTTATGAGAGGCTTTTACGTTCAATGTGTGTAAAATCCATTGTGAAAATGAAGAGATGTGCGTGCGAGCGACGCCTGCTGCGGGTAACGACGGATGCAAATGACCCGCGCACAAAACATGACCACGTCCTGTTCGCGAAAACCCATACACTACCGAAAGTTTCCGCATAATACCGATTAAAGCGGCTGTGTTTACTGTGGACATTTGCAGCTGCCACACAGACCCACGTGTATCATGGCCGGGGATAATAAAATGATAAAATACTTCAATCAATTTCTCCTAATAAATAGATCTCAAGTTTAGCGTCATAAAATGGAAAGCTCTTTAATTATACAAAAAGCGTGACCCTTTTCAAACTTCGTAATGAGACTCAAAATAAGAATTTAAATTTCAATAATTATTCATTCGGCCGAGACAAGTGGGCGATATTGCGAAGTTGCGTCCAGGTTTTTCTCATTGACGTTTTTGATAGGAACTTTTTAAGCGCTCTATTATGAGTAGAAAACTTTTCTTTTTAGTGTAAAGTGCCAGTAAAACACGTGGGTGTGTAATTTTTCAATTTGGCAAAGTGCTCCCTTTCTCTGAACAGAAACTCTGTCAAGAGGTTATTTTTAAAAAGCGCGGCAATAAAGGTAATATAACAAGACTTGTCAGTCCACGCTAAGACCGGGTTTTTTCAACTGTATCTATCTTTTTGTCACGGTCTTATAAGGCTGGACGCACTCGCAGAGCTCCGAGTGCTCCAGGTGCTCCGAGCGCGTCCAGCTTAATAAGACCCTGGCACAAAGATAACTACAGTTGAAAAAAACGGGGCCTTACTGTAGGATTCCGTGGTTATAGTACAAATGTTAACACAAATTATAGGCTGTAATATAATAAACCTATAACTATGAGTTTATAGTAGAATTTGAGCATAATTTTATTAAACTATACAAAATTATTGTTAAGCTATAGGTAAGATACACACACACACACTCACGCCTGTTATCCCCGAAGGGGTAGGCAGAGGCGCAACTAGTGCATCCACTTTTCGCCGTTATTCCGTCCCATTATTTGATAGGGGGCGAGCCTATCGCCATATCGGGCACAAATTCCAGACTCCGGGCTGATACTGAATAGAAAACTCAATATCACTTTTCCCGACCCGGGGATCGAACTCGAGACCTCAGGCACCGAGGTGCCCGCTCATTTCAGATAGGACAGGAGGTAGGCGTAAATCGCTTGATTTTCTTTTCGCTTAATAGAAGATTTGCTTTAACGAAAAAAAAAACCACCATGAGGAAACCTGCATACCTGGAAAGTTTTCCATAATAATTTCGAAGGTATGTGAAGTTTTCCAACCCGCACTAAATATTGTTGTTGACACAGAAATTCTTGTCAAAAGTTTAGCATAGGCATAAGGGTAGGTAAATCGTCGATATTCAATGATTATTGCAAAATTCCGAAATTCGTATTTGTTTTGTTTTTTGTGTCCGCCGCTAATAATAATGTATTAAGTACTTAGATAAAAGGGCTATGTTGTATGAACTTAGTTGTATGATATTATACATATTGTGATGAAATATATTTTGCTATCATTATGATACCGTATATAACACAATATTATATTATATTAACGACATAATAACGATGTTTTTTATATTTAATTCTAATTATATTTGATCATCAATGTAGATATATAATTATTATTTATAATATTGGCAATTTCCAGAGATAATAATATGCTCGGAGCAGAAAGGCTTGTATGATCATTCTTTCTGCCAAAACAAATGCTCATGTTGCGAAACAGACAAATGTTTAAGATTTATTTATATGTGCGTTTATAAAGAAATGGCATCTAATGTATTAAATGATATAACGAGACTATCCCGCCCTCACACCCACTACTGCAACTCCTGTAAGCCAGGATCGACAGTGGCACGCATTTTATGACACCGAGCGGTGAAGCTCGGCGAGTCTCAGGGAACACTAACTAGTCTTAATCCGCAACGAAGTTAATCAAACAGAAGAATAGGGAGGAGTTAGAAATATATTTTCCACTTCCCTCCATAGCAAAGCGGGAGACAAAATAATGAACTTAAAAAAGGTATTTTACCCATTTATGGTATAGTATAATGTGTGTTCCACTTCATATTAATTATTATGTAGTACTACGCCACCGAGACAGTCTACAGGTAAGATAATTTTCAGAAATAATAATAATTTTGTTCTTTAAAAATCTCTGTTACCCACACTATAGAGTTAGTTAATTATTTACAATATAATATGAAAAGTTACTTCCCTTTTACACATACATTTATAAATTATACCGCCTACGTTTTCATTTACAACTCAAGATAAACATCAGAACTATCACGGCATCAGACCCAAATGTTACAATATCATTACAAATGCAAAAGAAAACATTAAATTTAACATGAAACTTCACTCGTAGTTAAATCAAATTTATTATAAACATCAGTCGGATGGGTGTGCTCACATTTGGTAACCGAGTTTTACGTATTGTTTACACTGAACTTAGTGAATAGATAACGCTATACGCATTTCCGACGTTTTCTAGGGAACAGTTTGCGTTATTTCCATAAGGCACGGGCCTGCCCTGACCTACTTCCGTTTAATCCATCGCTTACCTATAAGGTTTTATTGGCAATGGCCCATTACGACCTACATTATCAACATCATCATCCGATTTTACTATTTCAAGTCACGTAAAGTCAAACGACGAATATAAACCATAAGGCGGAGGTGAGGCTCGGTCTTATTAAGAAATCTTCCTCTCGGAAATTCAGTTCGTTGACCTGTTGGTAGCCGTGAATGTATCGTTTTGAAACGTTAATTTATATGGGAGGTTTATGAGGAATGATTTTGTTTGATACATATACGCTCACGCCTTTTATCCCCAAAGGGGTAGGCAGAGGCGCAACTAGTGCACCCACTTTTCGCCATTATTCCGTCCCATGATGTGATAGGGGGCGAGCCTTCCGCCATATCGGGCACAAATTCCAGACTCCGAGCTGATACTGAATAGAAAAACTCAATATCACTTTGCCCGACCTGGGGATCGAACCCAAGACCTCAGCATTGCAGTCGTACCATAACACAACTACGCCACAGGCAGTCATCATTTTGTTTGATATTATGAATTTAGTCATACCAATATTGTACGATAACCGAATGTTAGTACAAATAATCGAGATTAAGCTAACAAGAATGTATGCAATCAAAATTTGTATTTTGATCGTAATGCACTGCGAACGAAAGCTTTTGTATATTTCGTAGTTCTTGTACCGTGCTAAGGTTTAAACGCAACTCTAACAAGATTAGTCGTGTCAAATTCAATTTGTGTCTCGCTTTGTCCTACGTGTGTATTATTCGGTAACCAAAGAGCGTGGAAATTGAGTTTACGATGGTGCGAAGTACACAATTACGGGATATAAGTTACGTTAAACGTCCAATTAAATAAATGCTTCCACTTGAATTGTCAGCCGTAACGTAGAGGTTGTAAAATATTTCACAATTTGCATAAACATTTTGGTTTCTTTGAAACTCATTCGTTTCGTACACGAGTCAGCTCGTAAGATAAACATGAATAGGCAAATGAATTATATGGAAAGCTCCTTCCATGTGACGTGTGAGAGATTGCGTCGCTTTACTTTGGCCTCGGAATTTAACCAGCCGTCTGTGCGTCGCGCAAAACTTGCCTCCAGTTTACAGTAAGTCGATTGCAAGTCTCAATCAAAACCCGCCTTTTTCCAAATACCACTACCCCTCGCACGCCGCTTTGCTTAACTAATGTCTTTATTTTCAGCCTTTTTTCGTGCTTTACGGTGTTGTAATGTGTTAAGTAGGTATCTAAATGCTTATCGCTTTCGTAACAAGTAGATATTTGGTCGTAACGGCGCGGCGTCGAAACTAATACTTTCCGGCAGATCCTTAAAATAACGATACGGTCCATTTTCCGGGCGGGTGGCGATCGCCGGCCTACGACCGATCGAGCGGGCCTCCGCTGATAAATTACATGTCTTAAAACCAGTGGCAGGTAATTCGGCACAAATTCCAAGGCTTCTGGCCCTCTGGCGTGCTACGGGAAAGTTTCAACGATTACTTTTACTTGTAATTTATGTCTCGGGGTAGCGATAAAGCGATGGCACAGGAGAGGGTCACAGGTGACTCCCCGTGGAATTTCAGCATTTTCGGACTTTGAGAAAGTTGTTACCGTTACCGACTGCACATTTACGGTTAAAATGAAATATGAACAGCTGTATCAGCGTTCCAATATAAAACGGAGTAAAAAATGGCGTAACAACTTTCCCAGCACTTGAAGAAAATTAAGAGCTCCGCTGTGTACGATATAAGGCTGTGAGCACAATTGATTAATATTCGTGAGATGAGGCGCAGGGCGGCCTTCGCGTTTATGTAGCAGCTGATATATCGGGCGTCATCCATCACAGCGGCCGTGCGGCTCCGCAGCCGCGCCGCTGCATGCGTACGCACGCACGGCAGTACGCGCGCCCGCAACGCAAACAACCGGCACGCTTGAATGATTGGCCTCAACTCTCCGTCTAGCGTATTCATATTTGGGCATTCTTATTAATGATCTGCGACGGAACGTTGAGAAGTTTTAGATTTGTTTACACTCAAAGCCCCAAAAAGGTAAATGAAAATCACAATATTCTTGATTTTTACCTTTTTTGTACCACTACCAGGGTTTAAGTTGAAATATTTTATCGTCCTCATTTGCAGTAAAAGAATCGATACCTTTGCGAATGTTTACCATCGCGTCCTTTGTACTTTGATAATGTCTTCAAAATTGAGTTCTTTCGAGATCTCTCTTTCCGTCTCGATTTATTCGGGTCGTAGACATGACATATTGAAACCTCTTTAGACGAAGACATTAAATTCGTGGGTATTAGAAATATCTACTGTTGTGATGAATGGACGATTTCTTTTTTCTAGTATAGTGGCAAGTCTTGCGTCAGCTAGATGATTAAGGTGGGATAAATTAACCGTCTGGGTTTGGTTCCTAGGTCGATATTTAATCTAAGCCGGATTTTTCACTCAAAAATACATTTTCAATCGCCGGATTGGATATAATACCCGATATATGACCATGTGCGATGTAGCGATAGGCTTACTTCCTATCTTGTTGGATGTAAATAAACTCAGATAATGATGGATGCCCCAGTTGCATTTATGCTTAGGCTTACTGTATATGCCATACAATTGTCACATTTTTATCGTGGCTTACTATTATTATTATCAAGTTTTAAATTTAGAACAACAAAACGTCACAATCGAAATTTAAATAAAAACTCTTACAACAACAAGGTTCGGAAACAACGTAATCCATTTATTGCGAATCAAATAAAGATGGCGAGATTGGCTGGATCACAACGCACTTACACAAATTTCGTTCCCGTGTCTTCGCCGATGAATAATAGATGTTGGCCGCAACTTGAGTCCGACCTCTCACGCACACTCGCGCACGTTCCTACGATCCGTTAAACACACTACATAATTCACTCAACTACGTCGTTCGTATTGAAGGACCGATTGTCCTCTGATTAATTTTTAGTGACTGCCGTTTTAGTTTTTTAAGGTTGTTTGCTGTTGCTCTTATCCGTGAGTGAAGCTTAAGTGTTGGTTTTATGTGTAAGTCACTAATGGTATGTTAAAATAGAAAAATTGATAAAAATCGACATACTAAGAAGGTAGTCATTTTATTAATTTCCTAAATAGGAAATGTCATAAAAACAAGAATTTATTATCCGAAGCAGCAATTTCTAAAGTAGGCAGCGCGATTTGTTAAGATCTTATTGTACGTCTCGTTTTACACAGTCATGTGAGCACACACACACACACACACATACTCACGACTTTTATCCCTGAAGGGATAGGCAGAGGCACAACTCGTGCACCCTCTTTTCGCCGTGCGTATTCCGTCCCATGATATGATAAGGGGCGAGCCTATCGCCATATCGGGCACATCTTCCAGACTCCGGGCTACTACTAATTAGAAAAACCCAATATCATTGTGCCCGACCCGGGATCGAACCCGAGACCTCAGCATTGCAGTCGTACCGTAATACAACTACGCCATCGAGGCAGTCGTGTGGGCGTTGGTACAAATCTGACATAGAATGACGAGACGAGCATGGCGTTCGCTTGATGGTAAGCGATATGACCGCCCATAAACAGTAGCAATACCACACAGCACACTGAGTTACAAAGTACTGTGTGGCATTCGACTGCGCTCGTCATCCTGAGACATAAGATGTTAAGTCTCATTATGTACTGTAGTTACACTGGCTACAATGTCCTTCAAACCAAAACATAACAGCGCATGCACACTACTGCTTGGCGGTAGATATAGTCGAGAGGGTCCTACCACCAATGAAATTCGTATTCAGTGAAAATCGTAGTAGGCTGTTGCACAAATGACCAAGATCTTACATTAATAGATTTACGCTACGGCCTTATCCACATAGATTTCAAATTTGGAATTTTATTTTGAATTTGGAATTTTCGCTTGGGAATGCGTGCATAGGAATTTGAACATTTACAGGGTTGTAATGTTGCGGCAGCATTGGACTCAACGCGCCATAACGGCGCGCGAGATTTATGCACGGTATTCAATATATCTTGTTTGCAACTGTTCAATACGTGTAGCGTTGCATGGAACGTTTACACTCTTTCGTAAACTGTCTATGGCTACAACCACCAATCGAAGCCCTCGTGGGTGCCGATTGGTCGTTATTTAGTTGTCATTCGTTTGACGTACGTCGGAATGGCGACCGTATAAATAAGCGTGCACTGTCATGCGGCCCTTTTTCGCAAGCGTCGTCGCCGTGGCACCACGCCTTATATAACTGCGTGCTGCCGCGCATACCGTTGTTCCCGCTGGGTGAGTTGCCAATCAATCCCTACTAACCGCTACCAGTGTATTCTGTGTACCTGGGCTCGTGAGCTGTCACGAGTCGCTGGCGCGGAATGCAAGCCTAGCTTGCATTCCGAACCGCTGGGTGTCTGATTTCAGGGTTCACCTCTACGGTACGGCGTTGACGCACCTTCTTGCACGGAGTGCTGGCTCCGTGTTATTCACCGGCTGGCGGAAGCTGCTCCGCCAAGCGCACCGTCATCGTCGCGGGTGCTGGCCCCGACCACGTGGGCACCGGCAACGTCGCGGGAGCTGCCCCGCCACGTGCTCATCTCCACCATCGTAGTCGGGCGCGCTAGCCCGATCACCACCTGACCACCGCAGCGCCGACCACGTGGCCATACCACCTGCCCGGCGAGCTGTCGCCGGAGCCAGCCACGTGCATCAGCGTCGTGCCGTTCGCCTGAGTCGGAGACCCGGCAGGCCAGTGACTCGTTTGCATACCATCAGCAAACGTATCGAGTGTACGCGGAGGTGTAAAAATAAAGCTCGTACCACGAACCTAAACCCTGAGTTCTTTCTTTCTTCTTTCTTCTTTCTCTTTACTACCTATCTGCGGCCACACGCCGCAGTGGCGCCTAACTTAACTAAATACGTGGGTTTTTGCATCTCCAAGTACTACTCGATACTCCTCGCAGTCCGGTGCACAGTCTACACTGTGTAAGCGAGCGGTACATAAATTGCGAACAGGTGAGTCAAATTATTTTTTCTAAGTGCAGTGATTAAAAGTGAATAGTGTAAAATCATAACGGTGAATGTTTTAGTGCATTGTTCGCAATTTTGTCAGACTACCCCATATTATTTTTACCTAATCTTTGTTAGTTCTTATCGTACTAATCCATTACAACCTCCATAATGGGCACTCACCCTATTACTTTCTTTTTATTGAATAAAAACGAACTTAGCTATGAGGTTATTATCCGTGGTGAAGATCCGGGAAATACCGTATTACATTTACGGAAGCAGATACATAAATTGTCGACATTATATCCCTCTGAAGATATCGATGAGTCTGGTCTCGATATTGATACTGATTTAAATAATTTAAAATTATCCCTAACAGAATTACAATCTAAAATTTTAAACTTAGAAACCAAATTTGAACCTAGTATTTTTAAGCGTACTACTGCTCTAAGTAATCATATTTATCATAGAATTCGTAGAATCAAACCTCTCACTTCCGATGACAAAAATTCATTACATACCATCCGAAGTGATTATAATATTTTAACTAGTAAACTTAATAATTTTAACTCGAGTGTCGACTCAAATCTACCCACATCTGCCGATAATGTTCAAGCTGCACCTTATTTATGCGAGCGCATTCGTATGTCTGATTTTAGACAACTGAAATTCGATGGATCCACTTGTGTTAGGATATTTTTGCAAAAAGTTGATGATTTCATAACTTCTAGAAATATATCGTCCTCTGATATCTTAAAATTCGCTACCGAATTTTTTTATGGTAATGCATTGCATTGGTTCCGTAGCATAAAAAATAAAATTAATAGCTGGGAACAATTATCTAAATTATTAATTAAGGATTTTGGTCAATTCGATTACGACTATCGCTTAGTCTCCGAAATTCGCAATCGTACTCAGGACGAATCTGAAAATATAACTGTCTATTTATCTATAATGTCTGAACTCTTTTCCCGTCTTTCTAGACAATTTCCTGAAACTGAAAAATTAGAAATCTTACTACACAATATTCGGCCTTGTTATTCTAATGTAATTGCTTGCTCATCTAAAATTTCCACTATTGAAGAACTACGTTTAGTCTGTAAAAATTTCGAAAATATCCAATGTATGACTGCACAATATCATAGACCACCACCTATCACTAATAACACTTTAGCCCCAGATTTGGCACACACTAACTATAAACATCCTAAAAACACTAATAATCATTTTAATAAATTTACACATTTTAAAAATTCTAATAAATTTATTCAACAAACAAACACACAAACTAACCCTATATATACATCTTCGAATCGTACTAAACCGGTCGATCGCTTGTCGCCCGCGCACATAAGCCGTTCTCAGTGTCCTCGCTGCCGTACTAATGACCATACGCTCGCTAACTGTAAACAAGATCCGTCTTATTACAAAAAGATTGCTCAGTACTGGGTTTAAACCAAGACTATAAAGTCTTGGTTTGTTACGGTATTAAAGTTCGTTCTGGTACTAAAATTCATTCTTATTACAAATCCAAGATTATTCGAGGATCATTTAGTACCGAATATAGTCCCTCATTCAATTAGTATCCACAGATTATAAGCAAAAAATTAGAGTGATACATTAATTCATTCACTCGCCGATTGATGCACCGTTCCTTTTAACATAAGCTTGTGTGAAGAGAGAAGCAAAATGTTTAATAAAATATGATTTTGACGATGATGATGATGCTAAATATATACTATCTTGCCATTTAAATATAATATCTCAAATCTGACTAATTTGAAATGGCGTGAATTTGGTTTTTGAATACTGTCGACTTGTTTATTTAGCTAGCGTACAATGGAATGAAGTGTGCGGTCCGCGTATTTGGATCTTATTGAAATGTTTACATTTCGGTTTATTTATGATTCTATTGAATAGCACTTCAAATAACATAAAGAAACGTTGTTCTTTTATTACAACTATTTAGGCACGGCAACAGCGTCACAACTCACAAGTGCAATAGTTTTTGTTGTGAAATCACGTACATAACTATTACGTCAGTTATTCTAGTTGAAAATGGGTCAATCAAAGAAAAAAGGGGTGCAAATTGGACTGTTGAAGTAAAGGTTAGTTCGAATTAATCATATTATTAATAAACAGTGTAATAACGTTACATAACATTTAATTTAATTAATACGAATTTGATTGCAAGTTTGCTAATAACTGGCTGGGATATACCATGTAAATCCCCAGTATCTTACTGAATCTATAAAAAAAAACAACAATTAGTATTCTCACCAGTGTTTGAGATATCCTAGCAGTGTCTGCAATTTACCTATATTAGGTACCAACTTTGTACACTTACTTCATGACGAGCCCGCTAGCGTAATGCGCAAACCACTAGCACCTCAGGAGTGAGTGTTCTCGAGGGTCTATACTAAATTCTGACGAAATAAATCCTCTATTTTAATTTCTAACCTTTTAGTGAACCTATATTTATAGCAACAATCTTCATCACTTAATGAAAAATGATTCGCGCGACTATGGGGTTCATTAAACTGCTGGTTTCTTTCCAATATTTCCAAATACATTAATTCGATGGAATTTATGTATTTTTTTATATGTTTGTTGATTATTCGATTATCTTAAAACACAATTGCGACTTGATGTTCTGCGTTTTGAGATTAGTACTGAAGTTAAACTAGGGGTCACGGCGGTTTAACTTTAGTAACATAGATAATCCTCGTACAAGCGATAAACTCGGTTTTGTAATAAAGTTTTTTTTAGTCCATAGTTTAAACCTGGTAATATACTCGGTACTATAGTTAAACCTCGTTTTGGAATAAGGCGGGATAGGTTTCCGATTTGTTTTAAATGTGGTACTAAGGGTGTTATTTTTCCTAACTGTAAAAAGTGTCAATTTAAATCGAGTCCAAAAAACTTGTAACGCCAGATTGTTGTAGTATGTCTTCTAAAAATAATAATTTCGATAAAGAAGACTGGGAACGTTGGCTTTCCACTATTAAAATATTTTTTTCTACCTATAATATTACATCAATCTGGGAACGTAAACCTGATAATGATTCGCGTCCGTATGTTAACGTAAACATTGGTGAAATTTCTTTTTGTGCTTTGTTGGATTCTGGTTCTTCAGTGACTATACTGGGGAACAATTCACATAAATTATTGCTATCAGCTGGATTTAAATTGTGTCCGGATAATACTGATACATACTTTGTTGCCGCGGGCGGCCAACTTTTAAACTCTATTGGTTATATAAACATTCCTATTAATTTTGAAAATAATTTTCACATCCTTAAAGCTTATGTGATACCTACAGTATCATCATATTTCATTTTGGGTGTTGATTTTTGGTCCAAGTTTAATATATGTCCTAAGTATTTACAATCGATAACCATGGGTAATTCTAAAAATAGTAGTATTTCTTTTGTAAAAGATAACAAAACTAAATTGTTATCCTATGATGATCTAACTAAATCACAGCGTCTAAACGCTGATAACACTATAGAATTATTTAGTTCCATTTCTGCTGAAAAGCGAGGTCTAGGCAGAACACATATCATAACACATCACATCGACACAGGCAACTCACCGCCAATTCGACAACGCTATTACAGACTTTCTCCAGAAAAACAACGCGTTTTGTGTAACGAGCTGGATGATATGTTAGCGCTTGGTGTTGTAGAACCTTGTGAGAGTCCCTGGTGTTCACCTGTCTTACTTACACCTAAAAAAGATGGTAAACTAAGATTTTGCTTAGACAGTCGAAAATTAAATTCAGTCACTAAAAAAGATGCATATAAATTACCGTATATGTCAGAAATTTTGGATAATTTGAATAATGCTTGTTATTTGAGTTCTATTGATCTTTCGAAAGCTTTTTGGCAAATACCTATTGCAGAGTGTGATCGTGATAAAACAGCATTCTATATTCCATCACGCGGTTCGTTCAGGTTCGTAACAACTCCGTTTGGCCTTACTAACGCGCCTGCTACTCAACAACGGTTAGTTGATATTTTATTCTATGGGCCTGAATTTGAGAATTGTGTTTTTGTTTTCTTGGATGATATTATTGTTGTTTCACCTAATTTTGACCATCACATGGCTATGCTTTTAAGAGTCCATAATAAATTAAAATCTGCTAATTTAACTATTAATTTTTCTAAATCGCAATTTTTTCGTACTGAACTTAAGTATTTAGGTTATATTGTTAATTCGAATGGTTTACAAGTTGATCCTGGTAAGGTCGATGCCATTCTTAATTTTCCTGTACCGACCAACCCTAAGGAGGTCAAACGTTTTCTAGGCACTGCATCTTGGTATCGTAGGTTTGTTCCAAACTTTAGTTCAATTGCTGGTCCCCTCAATAAACTTACTTCTACAAGTAAGAAGGCTAAACCCTTCATTTGGTCTAAAGAGGCGGACGAGTCTTTTGTTAAACTAAAGGATTGTCTAGTTCAAGCTCCTATATTGTCGTGTCCTAATTATGATCTGCCTTTCGAAGTTCACACAGATGCTAGCGACTATGGCGTCGGTGCTTTACTCACACAAACTCTAGAGGGCGTAGAACATCCTATTGCCTACATGAGTAAGTCACTGTCCCCACAGGAGCGAAACTATAGCATCACTGAACGCGAAGCTTTAGCAGTCTTGGTTGCATTAGAACACTGGCGATGTTACTTAGAGTCTGGTAAAAAATTTACTGTCTACACAGATCACTCAGCTCTAAAGTGGTTTCTAAACCTTAATAATCCTACAGGACGGCTTGCTCGCTGGGGTGTCCGTCTCTCTTCATTTTCTTTCGACATCAAACATCGTAAAGGTGCGGATAATGTTATTCCTGATGCATTGTCTCGTTCGTGTCCTATTCAGCTTAGTACTATAGATACCTCTCTAAATTCTTCAAATACAACTGATGAATGGTACCTAAATATTTTTCACGGTTGTCAAAATTCTCCAACCTCATACCCTAACTACATAATAAAAAATAATCGTCTTTATCGTTTTATGAAGTCTAAATGTGTTTTAAATTCTGAATTTGAATGGAAGGAAGTTGTACCTAAAGAACTTCGGTCCCCTATTATTTTTGAAAACCATAGTAACCCTTTAGCTGGACATCTTGGTATTTTCAAAACGTATAGAAGGCTGGCACAAAAATACTACTGGCCAGGAATGCATGCTAGTGTAGTCGATTTTGTCTCTTCTTGCGATATTTGTATTTCTCACAAACATCAAAACCACTCCACTTTGGGTGAAATGGGCAGACCTAAGTCATGTTCCAGACCATTTCAAATGTTAAGTATAGATCTTATTGGACCTCTACCTTGTACTAGAAAACAAAATTGTTATATTTTTGTAGTAACTTGCTGTTTTTCTAAATATTGTTTACTTTTTCCCTTAAAACGCGCTACCGCGGAAATTATCACTAAAATCCTAGAAGAAAATGTTTTCCTTGTACATGGCATTCCATCAACCATTCTTATGGATAATGGAAGGCAATTTATTAGCTCCACTTTAAAACACATGTTGGAAAAGTACAAAGTTCCAAACATACACTATACACCTAAATATACTCCTCATGTAAACACTGTCGAACGCTACAACAAGACTATCATGACCGCTATTTCCACCTTCATTGAAAATGATCAGCGTGTTTGGGATCTTTTAATTCCAAAAATACAGTTTGCCATTAACAACTCTGTTAATGAGGTGACTGGCTACACTCCCTCATTCCTAGTGCATGGTCGTGAATTAGTCACTTGTGGTTCACACTACGTAGACACTAACGTGGATCAGGATATTGTTTTCATACCTAGAGATCATTATGCTGAAAACTTAGGCGTACTATCTAATATATTTAACAAAGTACAGTCCTTACTTTTGCAAGCTCATAAGAGGAATAGTGCTAGCTATAACTTGCGAAAGAGACCTGCAGAATTTAATGTTGGTGATGTAGTTTGGAGAAAAACATTTTATCAAAGTGATAAAGATAAACATTTTAATAAAAAACTAGCTCCTAAATATATTAAATGTAAAATTATTTGTAAAAAATCACCTTTAGTTTATGATTTGGCTGATATGAATGGTAATCCACTTGGTACCTGGCATATTAAAGACTTGAAACTTACTAATTACAAATATTAAACTATACATTTACACACTTTATATACAATCTAAATTATTAAACTCTTATTTACAAACCTAATTTTAACTAAGGAACTAATAATACACTTAACTAAATTACATAATATATTTCTATAACTTATACAAACATTTAACTTATTAACTTCACTACTCTACATCTGTGCAACATACATATTGTATCTCTTGCCATCTTAATAACATCTTCTACTTGGTATTATGAATATTGTAGTATGGTACAATTATTCTTTTTGTTATTTTAGGAGAGTCTTTGAATACTATAAAGTACTTTCTGTTTGATAGAGTCTCGGTCATATATTTTGATGCTAGACAGTTTGATAGAAAGATGTATGTTAGAGGATGGAATGAATGGATGGAATGACAAGAATCCTAGGTAGACAGACGGATTTTACTTATATTCAGGTATAAGTAAAATCCTGGTCTTTTCGGCGGGGTACTGTAGCGTTGCATGGAACGTTTACACTCTTTCGTAAACTGTCTATGGCTACAACCACCAATCGAAGCCCTCGTGGGTGCCGATTGGTCGTTATTTAGTTGTCATTCGTTTGACGTAC
Source organism: Lapara coniferarum (assembly GCA_949316025.1). NCBI lineage: Eukaryota > Metazoa > Arthropoda > Insecta > Lepidoptera > Sphingidae > Lapara > Lapara coniferarum. The sequence continues at coordinate 37,442,737 of OX438919.1, read as the reverse complement.
GTCGGAATGGCGACCGTATAAATAAGCGTGCACTGTCATGCGGCCCTTTTTCGCAAGCGTCTTCGCCGTGGCACCACGCCTTATATAACTGCGTGCTGCCGCGCATACCGTTGTTCCCGCTGGGTGAGTTGCCAATCAATCCCTACTAACCGCTACCAGTGTATTCTGTGTACCTGGGCTCGTGAGCTGTCACGAGTCGCTGGCGCGGAATGCAAGCCTAGCTTGCATTCCGAACCGCTGGGTGTCTGATTTCAGGGTTCACCTCTACGGTACGGCGTTGACGCACCTTCTTGCACGGAGTGCTGGCTCCGTGTTATTCACCGGCTGGCGGAAGCTGCTCCGCCAAGCGCACCGTCATCGTCGCGGGTGCTGGCCCCGACCACGTGGGCACCGGCAACGTCGCGGGAGCTGCCCCGCCACGTGCTCATCTCCACCATCGTAGTCGGGCGCGCTAGCCCGATCACCACCTGACCACCGCAGCGCCGACCACGTGGCCATACCACCTGCCCGGCGAGCTGTCGCCGGAGCCAGCCACGTGCATCAGCGTCGTGCCGTTCGCCTGAGTCGGAGACCCGGCAGGCCAGTGACTCGTTTGCATACCATCAGCAAACGTATCGAGTGTACGCGGAGGTGTAAAAATAAAGCTCGTACCACGAACCTAAACCCTGAGTTCTTTCTTTCTTCTTTCTCTTTACTACCTATCTGCGGCCACACGCCGCATACGCTTCTGGCTATTCTATTAATCGGAAACATATCACGATGGGTATCGCATCAACCTGTGCGTCCATTTTCAACGCGCTTTCCACATTTTGTTCATAGACGAAAAGCCTATCTATAAATAAAATCGAACGCTACATTCCGTGGAGTTAGTTTATAAGCAGCGCACATCGCGCCGGGTGCGGCAACTGCAAATGGCGCGAAACGACAATTTTAAAGCACAACATTGAGTACATATTACGTATCTGTGTTTGTACGTGCGCGGCGATTACTCGCTTCCCGCCCGTTCTGAGAGCAACTTGTATGCTACCGCTTTTAACGCATTACCATGAATAATATATACTCAAATTGAAATGTCGCATTCGTGTCGCTCGAGCTGCCTATCTGCTCGCGCCTGACGTATCCAACCTCCTTCTATATTCTATCCCTCGGTTACCGCTGCCAATAGGCTTAGCCTTTTATCGAAATCACTGAACGTTTTTGAAAGCTTACAATATAATATGTGACTATATTGTATTCGAATTGTTTCGTCGAGAAGCGAGTGAGATTGGTGCGCGGTACTTTAGTAGGGGTTTAAACGATTATACGAACACTTATTGTATTTCTTAATGATGATAATGAAATTATATTTTACGTATAACGTTTGACTTCTTATCAACAACAATTTAACGTGAAACGGGGCTTAATTTCCTACTCAAATTAAGCGCTTGTTAAAGCAGACCAGAGATAATTATAACAAGATCTAAAGGCGAAGTAACAATATAATTTTGAAAATTACTTTTGCTAAATAGTCGCCTTCTTTGTGCCGCGCTGTGTGAAACGGAAGCGCCACAAATTGCCGCGTAAGATACTTAATTCGAGAAGAAAACGGATTAGTGAATGATTGTCGTGCAATTAAAATTATACGGATTGAATAATGTTCAAGCCGACGAATAACACTAATGGAGTGCCCGACATACTAATATCAGTACATAATTTATAGAGGTCTCGATTAGTTTAAAGGATTACGTGATCATTATGTGAATTAAGTTAGATTTCGTTGGAAACTATTAAAAGGGATCTCACGATCTCCGACCCCAAAGAACGTACAACGAGGGTCACCTTCGGAAATCAAAGCCGGGGCCTTATTTATGACCTGGGCTGCGCCGTTCTATTTGGCTAGATAAGTCTGTATACATAACGTAGTTATACTCTTAAGGACGGCCACCTTACTCCATCTCGGAATACAGATAAGATCTCCATTAGTCGCAGATCTCATTCATCGTGTGCGTGGTCCGACTGAAAGAGCGGTCGGCCAGGCCGCGCAATTACACTTACTCCTACGGCATGGGGAACATAACTTTGATGAAATCTGATAGGGGCCTTTTACTGCATTACTGGCCTTTCAGTGGTTGCTTCTGTTTTTTTTTAATCTGGCACTTTAGGCAAACTATTTTAATTTTTTTATCGTATATTATAACTTTTATACATGTTAAGGGCCATGTAGTGCCTGGACAATGATTTCATTTTTAATGGAAACATTGAAAAAGAAACATCCTGCTTTCGAAAGTTTCTTTTTCAATGTTTCCAATAAAAATTAAAATTTCTTGTTAATTAACTTTATTATATTTAATTGTTCTCGTAACACATCCGTATATAGAATTACTGAGTATTTGTTTTTTTATTATTCCAAATGGAAACTTCATTTTTATTTCCAAGATTTACCACTGAATACAGTTGTCCACTTCAAATGAATCATGATTTTCTTTTTAATTTAGAGCGGGGAGGAAAATAAAAAAAGTAATCAGGTTATATATTCGGAGGGAGAGTGATGGGTCATAGCATTTATCCGGGACTAGAGGGGGCTCTTGCTAATTCTACAAGAGCGGCCGGGCCGGGTTCGGCTGACTAATCCGTGCACACTACATGGGACAAATAAGTTTGTTTAATGCTTGGAAGTAAGCATTAGTGCCGAGTGTTGCGTCGGCGTGCCGGTCCGTCCGTAATCAGATTAATTAGATGATTTTGCGGGCGTTATTAAAAGTTGAGCCGGCTAAAGTGCAGCTCTGTTACCTCCGCCAAGATAGCCGGCTTATGCGTCGCGTACACTTACTACTTAGTGGATATTATACGTACTCTAGGAATGCTCTTTAATGTTTTAGTATTTTCGACTGAGGTAGCGAACTCGGTGCCGTTTTGTTTGTGCGCCACTGTGGGCGGCTGGAATAATTCACTTAAGCTTAACTGGGAAAGATAATTAGGATTCTACGTCGGTTGATGCAAAATGAACGCGAAAAACAAGGTGGAAGATTTTTTGCGCTCATTCAGAAATTGAATTTTATATTTGCAGACGAAAGTTTTAACGAGATGAACATATTTTTTTTCTACATTTAGGCACACACTGTGAGCTGTGATTTCATTTTCGTAATTAGACGGGAGTAAAGGGGCGCATGTTTCCTCGCTTTAAAGTATATTCTCGCGAGGGTGACTTTTGTGAACAGTTCGATGGTTCGCGTTCGTATGTGATAAACGTATGCAGAGAGCTCTGTATAATGCAACTTATGAAAGTGTCGTGTCGGAGGTGGGCGGCGGTGGGCGACGGTGAGCGGCGTCGGACCGCCGATCTACCGGGGGCTCTCTTAGTAGCGGATCACGGCCCGCTGGACACGGAACGGCCGACCGAACACGGCCCGTGTGCTGTCAATCATAAAACGAAAGTCGGTGAAATTCCAGCGGCTACCCTTCTGTTTAGTATGAATGGACAACTGGACGCGCGAACCTTTTATCACAAAGCTCTGCCGACTGAACTTGCACAAAGCGGTCACAATGCAAATACCAACAATTGCATCATTCTAATATTTATTCGCTTACCTCGCTGGGAGTTATCAGTAAGGGGTTTTTCATTGTAAAGTTCGTTTTAAAGCCGGGCCACGTCAATCGCGTGTATGCCCAGAGCAGTCCGAGAGGTGCACCGATTCGTCCATTTCTTTTGTTTTCTCTTTTCCTTTGCGAGGTGCCTGTATTGTTTTCTCCTTTATACGTCGAGGTTGCGCTAAGAATCAAGATTAGCGACAACGTGACGTGTTTGCAAGGAGCCCAATTTAGGTTCGATAATGCTTCAATTACTGATAAGGATTGCGAACGTTTCTCTGATTGCCTTTACTCTTACCACTATTTTAATCAGATTCACATGTTTATTGTACTCGTGATGTGAAAATAGAACGAAGTTTTAATCGAATAAAACTTATCTATACTAATATTACAAAGAGGAAAGATTTGGATGTTTGTAACGAATAAACTCAAAAACTAATGGACCGATTTTAAAATCTCTTTCACCAATATAAAGCTATATTATCAGCCAGTAATAAAGGCTACTTTTTATCCCGGGAAAACATAAAGCGGGACTTTTATCCCGGAAAAACTCATTCACATAAGAAGAGCCACGAGTAAGTGTCTAGTATTGTATAAGCAACAGTGTCTAATATTAGCTAACTGTTCTCCTACAATTACATTGTAAAATATATATTCACATCAACAGTATCGAATAAAAAGGTTATTTAAAGACACCAAGCTTTGCAATTGATGCAAATTATGCGAACTTTAAATTGAATGAAGAAGTCGCTCCATCCTTGGTCATTTTATATTCAAGTCGAGTAAGTATATTTCGCACCTCAAAGCCTGCATTCATTGAATGTCGCCAAGTTATTACATTACTGAAGTTAAGGATAAACATTTTTGAGTTTGTTGGTTAATGAAATCCCTATTTGGCGTTGAAACAAACATCTCACGGTAGACATAAAGCGTTATTCTACGTGGACGGCCCGGCGTGTTGTGCAGCATTATCGGCCGGCAAAATGGACAGTCCGGCCCCTTGAGGAGCCAAAAGGGTACGGTTTTCGTAGGCACTCAATAATTGAAGTCGTTGAAATTCCGAGCGGATTGTTGCGGCGCCACCTGAGGCGGGCGGGGGAGCGCGGGGGGGCGCGGCCCGGGGGCCGTTTAACGGGAAACAATAACGTTAATGTTTATTATAATGCCCGATTTATTGGCGATTCTCATTTACGGTCCACGCTCGGTGTTAAAATCGCGCGGGCTTATTAACGCACCGCACAAGCTGCGTAGTCGATTTTACTGCGCGGTCCGGCTTAACGGTCGACTGTAGCTTAATTAAAACTAAAACGACTCTGTAGATACATCGATCAAGCTAATATATGTATTCATTCGTGTTAATCAAGAATACCGCTTTTTGCGGTGTAACGATCGCGTATTGAGATAGGTATCGAGAACGAACTCTAGACGACCGGAGGGACTGGCCGCGCAATGAATAATAATTAAACGAGCATTAAAATGATTGAGGTGAGCCGTTCCTGAGGTAATAGCACGCGTGCCGCGTTAAGCTCGCAATTATTGAACTTCATTAGTATCGGCGGCGGCGACGGTATTGTACCCCTGATAAGTTTGAATTTGAACTTGGAACGTCTGGATCTGAATAGCAGAACTTTTTGAAATAATTCATATTTTTATAGTCTCAGTGTTAGATAAAGTATAAAATGAATCGATTTATTGACATAACGGTCGTTTTAATCAAGCTAATCTATCTCTGATCGAAATTTTACTTGGTCTACACATCATATTTTACGGTAAAGTGTAGTAGTTAGACTACTTATTGGCAAAATATAACGATTTTTTAAATAAATTAAACAAATTACAATTTAATTAAACTTTTTCCACGCGCATTGTTGGCTATAACAATATTTTTTGTCACTTACCACTAGTGGCATGTCAGTGGTTCGTCATCAATGTCCTAGAAGCTACAGCCAGCGCTAATTTGATAATATCAAATTGATATTATCAGATTAAATAGAGTATAACAACTAACTTTATTGAAAATTATTGATCGAGTTTGACTTTAATCGGCTAAGTATTAAGAACTACTCACATTATTATTAGTCAGGCTAATTGTTAATTTACCTAAAGAAGCGAACAATGTCGTAGTGCCTATTCATATTAATATGCCATAATTAATATGACGTCTGTTAATATTCGAGTATCACACAAGCATCTGTCGCATTGGACATTTAAGGTTATATTTTTGCTGGATGTCTGTGTCTGACGTCAATTCTCCTGAGATTATTCATTTGAGAGTACTCGCAACCAGAGGGTTGAAAATGATGGAGAACATTAACCCTTATGCTCGCAGGTTGCTAAATGCTATTGATGATTGATGCGTAGTGAGCAGACCCGTTTTCTGTTTTTATTATCAGTTAGCCGGTTTGACGCCCGTACGTCACTTAAGGTGACCACTGAAAATCAGCGTTGTGTTGTGGTTTGCACCACTTCACATTATGCTGCGTGGTCACCTGCCTGTCACAGCCACGACTAGCCATCATTATATATTATTTCTATCTGTGGTGGCTCGTGATTGGCTCATTGTATTTAGTTCCTATTTTTGTTTATTGTATTAGTTAGCTGTGAGCCACCCAAATAATCTAAAATAAAATAAAATTATTGTTATTTTATACTAATTTTATCATGTTGCGACTGTGACAAATAAATAGTTTTTCTTTCTATTGATGAGGTTTCATCGTATGTAACTTTCCTTATAAAATTTTCAAATATTGTAAATTCAATTATTATAAATTAATTAACTTTTAACACAAAAACATTTTACTTAATTGACTTGCAATAACAATACTTTCTACTTTTACAATAAAAGACACAAGCAAAAAGACTTTCTCAACAAAGACAGAGCAGTGAGTGCGAAAATTGGCTAAGTATCCATAATTGTCAATCATTAGATTGATCTTCTGGGGTATATTGGTAATGTAATTAATCCCCGGCATTACTGCGTTCGTGATCCGAATGGAACATTTTGCGGTGATTTACTTTAAGTGAGATATTTTCATAAAAGATTTTTGGATATTGGAAAAAAAATGTTTTTATTCATAGCAACGTATTTTTTGTTTGTTTTGGACAGTATAAAATGTTTTATTTTGTATAAACTCATAGACGTGTTATTATTCTCTTCCATTAAGTATTTTGACAATTGAAAAACACAGTATTTACATAAAAAAGCTATATAAATTCAATGTATTTTTTTACACAACCTGTATGTCGCCGTTCGTAAAATACCCAAATTTCAATTACAAAAGCACATTCTTTGTAGGACATACGCATTGTTCGAAAGTATACATAAACACCATATGAGTTATGGGCAACAATATAAATGTGAAAAAAAAAAACATAAAAGGGATTTGTATGGCATTTTTGCTTCAAAGGATAATCGTTCACACGTAAGGCTTCCTTCGGGGTGTGGGTAAGCGAATTTATGTGCAAATACGCCCCGGGACTGGCCAATGTGCTAATGAAAGGTAATACATTATTCAACCCTTGAATTATACAGTGGCATGTAAATCGATATTTGCACCGCATAACCACAATTACTGTTCAGTACAAACTCTATAGTCGAAATTATGCCGGTACAAACGAAATTTGATAAATACCCAAAACAAATTCAGACCGCCTTGTGAAGCTCGCATACAATTTATTAGCCGACAGCACGATACATTTTTCACGCGAGTTGCCGATAACTTAAATATCAATAGCAATGAACACGATGGAATGTTTCATTCTGAAACATAAATGGGAACCCTAGTCGGCTGGTCATGTACGGGCGTTGATTAGTCCAGAAACAAAAACTATTCCCAAATCGGGCGAAACAAACGAAGTGGAAAAAGTCGATATGAGAGAGGGAGGCGGCGCTATCTGATTGTAGAACGTAAACGGCAATCGCCGAGATGTGTTTCACAGTGAATGCGCACCATTTTTAAATGATTACTGTCCCCCACCACCCGTCAGGGATGCTGTTGCACCCCGTGTGACTCATAACCATTGATTGCCTCGTATCTGCACAATCGGACCGCAACTCGGTATACGCACAACCCTATCACAAAGGAATGTGAGCCAATTACACAAAGATATATGACATCGAAGATTTTCATTGCTCCACCGGCAATGGGTTCCGAGTTTCTTTTTACTCTGCCTCGCTTTATAACGCGCTGTTGATTGCGAGCTCTAGATAGAGAAGTATTTTTTTTTTTAACGTTTATGTTCAGTTTCCATTTATCGCCACCGATGTTCAATATCCGCACGCTTATACGGATAATTAAAATGTCTCTAGTCATAAATGGCATTTCGAAATAAGTGAACGAAGACACTAATCTATGAATACAACTGATATTATTTTGCATTGTTGCTTCTAAACAAAACACGTTTCTAGCGCACAATATTACCGAATTAGTTCATGATAGCCATTAAATCGCTCACCCGCAACTATGCCACCGTAAATCCGTCACTAACATGAAATACGCATGTCAGTATCATACGGGAATACGACCTATACATGTGCATTACATCTATTATTTTGCAATAATTCCCGACAGAAACAACAAAGACAACCAAGCGGTATGTATAAATAAAAACGTATCAAATAACTGAATAAAATGAAAAACCGTCAGTTGCGAAAGCGAATTCATTCGTCGGATATGTAAAATGTTAAAGCATTCATCTATCCGCAGGTCCGCACACCGGATTTCAGGACGAATATGGAGCATGCAAACTGCCACGACAGCAAACCTCGCCGCATCAAAACAACAACCAGCACATTTGATTAAAATAAATAAAAGGAATCATGATGCGAATGCCACGGCTCGCTTTCCACGCGCCCACTGAGCCGCTACACCAACAAACATTCAAACGTATCAATGTAACACGACCGTAAATATTAAATCAAACTAGACCATATGAATATGATAGTAGTTGCGCTAAACCATGCGAAAAACAAGCCGCGACATTTAAAGAATCGAATGTAATAATTCTACTGTCTAATCTGCTATGGGGCTATATATCAGCCGAATGCTTGAAGTGCATAATGTCGTAAATATCTCAGGAACGCATGTCGAATAAGAGAGAGACGCAACACTTTAAAATGGCACATCTATTCTAAACGGAAGCTGAAGTACTATCGAGTTACAAATCGTACAGAAAATCTAGACATCGTTGGCTGTGCTCCAATCGAGAAGTGATCATATCTGTCAATATTCTTTGAGAATACGATGCGTTTAAATCCATTCTATCGTTGCAAAATAAAGGAAAAGCAAAAACAGTTTACAGATAATTCTTTGTAGTCAGTTTGTTAAGAACTCCCCGAAAATGTCGAGACACTTGAACAGAAATGGCTGCAGCGATAGGATTATTTACCGATGTTTGTTCCATTGTCAAGTATTAACGTCAGGATCTCATGATTGTAGATCTATTACGACAATACATTATAAATCATAAAATTATTGTTCTTTATACTTTGTCTTTCGCATAATTTTTAATAAGTGAAAATGAACAAATTATTATTAGTACCATATGCAATATTCTTCATTATAAAGTTGACATTGTACAGCTGTACGTAATCCTTGACTTTGACTTAGGAATTTTACGACGAAGCATTTCACGATGCGTAGCCATCGGAGTCGTAAAATAGATTCTAGTTTGAAACAAAAGGAGCTCTGTGCGGTGATAATATTACTCTAGTTACTGCCGAGACGCTAGTTCACGTTATACATACGACCTTCAATTGCTTGGATTGTTGTAAAATTGTTCTGATTCTCTTTCTTAAGACTGGAGATAGAGGATCGAGTGCGGTTGTTGCGTCTGAATGATGAGGTCCTGGTTAGTCTAAGATTAAACCGAGGTTCATTTTATTTAGTTGACTTTAAAGTAAGAAAAGGACGTAGTCTATTTCCACCTAAAGAGTCAAGATAAAATTGGGTCTTTCAAGGACCCAATAAAAAAAAACTAAATACGGAGAAGTGTGTTGACAAAGATGATTATTTTGTGTGTCCAATGTGCCATTTCAACGTTTTTTTACAAATATTAAAAAAAAAATGAACGAAGAGACGAACTGGTCATTTGTTTGATCGTAGGTAAATGACAAAACTGCCTTAAGTCAATATTAACTGCAAGTCGAATTATCATAACTTCAACAAGTTGACAATAGGTATATGTCACGACATTTACAATCATAACCATAAAATCGTCACCCTATCAGCTGATATGAAATAAAAAATGACTACGTTCCATCATGTTCAGTTCTGCGAAATAACCATTTGAATTTGTCATCATCCGAAGTAGTACATAAACAAAACACGCCAAATTTAATTACTTCGTGTAAAATTCATTGGACCTGAACTTCGTTAGGCTCTGAACATGAATATGCAGTTTCAGACTTTGGATGAAAAACAAGAATTTCTCATAGGAAGTTCCAAAACACGAGATTTTTTAAAATGCCAAAGCGTCCCCACTGCATCCAGCCAGAGTGTCGAATACACATGATAACCCTACCAGTCGACACAACTACGCCAGTTTGAAGTAAAACATTCACTTACAAAATCTAGGGGAGAGTAGAGGGGGAGGGAGGGGTCATCCCATAATCTGACGTAAGCATTGCGTGTATTGTTATAGAAATGGCAATCTTAACAATTTATTCTAACAATCGCAGGCTGTCGCAAACTCAGGTCTCGGTACCTAGTAAGTGCAACGTTCGATGTGTATATAGATCGCCGCCAAGTTGACAACTTGCACAGTAATGTTTGGCCGACATTTACATACAATTTCATATTCATATTAAAATTAGGTGTTGGGATTGTGCGAGGTTTTGATGTGACGGCAGAAATCTATCAATCGTGACTTAAACAATAGGTTAAGTAGTTTACGAACGCAATTAAGTACCAAAGAAGCGATATTAATAGGCGAATTGTAAACGATGTAACAAAACATAGTCTTAAAAGATAGGTGTTTATGAGCAATAAAAAAAAAACAAATGCAAGTTGGACTCGCGTAGCGAGGGTTCCGAGTAAGGTAAGTGTTTGTTCGACAAAATTAATTAATAAATCAATAAAATTAAAAATGTTTGTATATAAGCTTTTTTTCTTATTAAAGTGCATATTTACAGTGTTTAGCTTTTTCCTTTACAAGTGCTGTAAGACCTTGCTTGTTGCCAAATTTCATGATTCTAGGTCAACGGGAAGTACCCTATAGGTTTTGATTCCCTTGGGAAATTGTAAAAAATGCAACAAAGACATATCTTTTGAGCGCGTTGACTTACAACTTTCATTTTTTCCCAACTGAAAGATCTCGTAGACACGAGTATTTGATACATACATACATACACACTCACGCCTGTAATCCCCGAAGGGGTAGGCAGAGGCGCAACTAGTGCACCCACTTTTCGCCGTTATTCCGTCCCATGATGTGATAGGGGGCGAGCCTATCGCCATATCGGGCACAAATTCCAGACTCCGAGCTGATACTGAATAGAAAAACTCAATATCACTTTGCCCGACCCGGGAATCGAACCCGAGACCCCAGCTTTGCAGTCGTACTGTAATACAACTACGCCACCGAGGCAGTCTTCCGAGTCAGTCCGAGTATTTGATACATATATATATCAACTTGATATCTCTACACGTTCCTGAGAAAAAGGGTCTTGACAGACAGACATACAGACGGACAACAAAATAATCCTACGAGGGTTCATTTTTCCTTTTGAGGTTAAAAATGATACAATTTCTAACAAAATGAATAAAAGTCTACATTAAGTAGAAATTATTGTACAAGTATTTGAATAACGTAAAATATTTTTATTGCTAAAATACTAAACCAAATACGTTGAAGTAAATATTTCAACTACCACGCAACGAAATAACATCAGAATTGTGGACAAGAGAAGCTTATTCGAGTAACCAATTTTGTACCTAAATGTAGTTTTATTCAGTGAGTTAGAATACATTTTCATGTTTGAAATTCATATTAGATTAACATTACGTGATCTTTAATCCACTTACAAAGATAAAGTGTTGTGCAAATGGAAATTTATTAGAAGAGTAGGATAATGTTTTGACCTTACAACATAAAAACATAAAGAAGATAACTTTATCAGCCAAATATAAGAAAAATTGTAGGTATGTGAAGACTAGCCAAGTCAAATCTAATACTAAGTTATCTGCTTTGTGGAAATAATTCGACTGTTCAAATTTTAGATGTTATATTTTTAAATATCATGATTGTCGTAGCGGAAAAAGAACTAAATGTTAGTTCAAATTTATTTTAGAATGGATTGTGTTGTTATATATAATTTTCAGGATTATACAGGGCTTGGCAGCCATTTACATTTTAATTCTTTTGTCGGTGAAGTTGACAAGCACGTATATTATTAATATTACACTTGGCTTCCATATTTCATACTAGCTTTTGCCCGCGGCTCCGCCCGCCTTAAAAAGTTTTTCCGGGATAAAAGTCCCGCTTTATGTTTCCCGGGATAAAAAGTAGCCTATGTGTTAATCCAGGACATGACCTACCCGTGTGCCAAATTTCATCGAAATCCGTTCTGTAGTTTTTGCGTGAAAGAGGAACAAACATCCATACATCCAAACATCCATACATTCTTACAAACTTTCGCCTTTATAATATTAGTAGGATTTATGTTTTTTGATGGGATATCAAATACTAAATCCATTTGACTTAATAACAAACCACAATGTGTGTCAAAAATTGAGTTACAATGAAATTTAAAATGCTACACATTCAGACTTTGAAATAAATTGTGCAATAGCTTCATTCGCAATGATTTAATGTAACAACAACTTGCGCATTGCTTATGCGAAAAATACAAGCGAAAGATAAAACGCTTAAAGTTATATTGAATAAAAACTTTACCCTTGCATATTAATGTTAAAATTTGTATTCGACTGAGTTCAATTTCCTTGACTTTTCATTAAGTTTCCTGTTTCGTTCCGGAGAGATGGTAATCAAAGTAATCTTAAGTCTGATAAACAGGCACACGATCAATTAATGCAATTATTTATTTATAACAATCCAGGGAACCATTTAATTGGACAGCTCCAATCTTAAGCAAATAAAAAGAAAATTTGGCAGAGTAAGCCAAAAATAACACAGACATTAGCTAAAGTAAATCTGGTTCAAAGACAAACATACATGTCTCGGCCGTTTTATTCTCTTACTTGAAAATATCGGAGCGAAATGTTTTATCGCAATTAAGCGTCGCAATTAAGGCACGTAGGTATGATTCAACGAACGCTTTATACATGTGAGCGCTAATGCGTTTTCGATTTGAGACAAAACTCGGTACTTTTTAAAAGCTCGCCTTGAGAAAAATGGGATGCATTCAAGACGGAGCTGAAATAAAGTGTTCACAATGCAACAGTCGATGTGACAGAACACTCGCAGAGACGGTGACGCTGCGAAGCCGTACAACGGTGCACTTTAGTTAGGAAAAGACAGGTAGGTACTTCGTATGCATTAGGCGAATTAAAAACTTTTCCTCGTACGGCTCATCATTTGTTTTTGAATGTAAAGGAGGGACGTAGCACGACACTCCCGCTCTATTCATATCGAAAGAGTTGAAATCAAACGTTTCTGAACGCGCCAGTGCTCAAAGGGCGCGAAATGAACACGGTTCAAAGTAGAACCAACTCATATAAGTCGCAAAACGGCCGAGTCGTGGATAATCGCGGTGATCGGTGCACAAATAAATTTACATCTGATGATCATTGAAGTGTGGACTCGAGCAGAACGGAGCGAATGCAATTAAAACATGAACGTTATCGAAACAAAAGGTAACAAGCACGAGCTAAATTGGACAGCACTTAAAAGTTGTGCCATTAATTAATTTTAATAGATTGCATAACTGACAATAAGACGAGTCAGGGCCGTTCTACATACAATTAACGCTTTACGATTTATGTAGCGTCTGTTATAAAGGTTAAAATAATAAATTGATTCGCGGAGACGACTAGAGAATTTGTATAACAATACGATTATTTAAATTATAAGCGGGGAATCAAACAAGGGCGGTTCGAGGCAAGTATTTTGTAACTCATAAAATATTTAACTAGGTATAAAACCGCAGCGGACGAACGCGCGCGGCTCTCGGTGCCTTTGAAAACCGTAACAGGCTATTACACATTTAGGATAGAAAACCTTCAGCAAGAATTACTAAGGTCAAATGTAATAAATTTAGTTTTAGTCCGCCAACTATGCGGTCAGAGATTTTCGGGGGAATAGGGCCTTTTGTTTTGTCGATGCCTACTTTATTCCATGTAATCCATTAAGACACATAACGAATAGTCTCAGAACGAAGGGATTTCATTGACGGCACCCTTAACTGCGCGATGCCGCCGCGAAGATTTGTAATGTGTTTACGAACCCCTTTTTGTAGGACACTTTGGGATGGGATGTAGTTTTCTAAAAGGCTATTTGTTATGATTTCAAACAAGGTCCTGTCAGATAAAATGGCTTTTGTTATTTATTTTCTGGACCGGATATTTTTAAGACCCACACTCTAGCCGAAACAAAGGTTTAGTAGGGTTTCAAATTGCTTTCCAATACTTTACGGTTTTATTTAGTGCTTTAATGTGGACACTTATTTTCATTATCATAATGTTAGGGCATCCGCTGCGTTGGTTACCATGTATTTAACCGATATAACAATTACGGTTTGTACGTTCTATTATTGTTTAATAATATAATAATACCAGCCCTGTATTATTATACTGCCCACTGCTGAGCACGGACCTCCTCTACTGAGGGGGTTTAGGCCTTAGTCCACCACGCTGGCCTAGTGCGGGTTGGTAGACTTCACATACCTTCGAAATTCTTATAAGGAACTTCTTAGGTATGCAGGTTTCCTCACGATGTTTTCCTTCACCGTTAAAGCGAACGATAATTGATAAACAATGCACACATAACTTCGAAAAGTCAGAGGTGTGTACCTTGGGTTTCGAAACTTCCAAGATGCAGAAATTATTTCTGAGCATTGATTTTATGTTTGGTATAGATGTTCCCGCGAATACAAATAAATCACTTTTTGGGAACTCGCACAATTGCTTTATATTTTTCAGAGAATAGAAGAGTAATAACTTCTCAATCAATTACAATTTACAATATTCTAGGTACCTACGTTAATCCACTGAACCCAGACTTTTCCTCCGAAAAGCAAAGTTCGAAAACAACTTGCCCTCCGAAAAAAGCATAAATATCAATGGCGAGGGTCCGTACCGATTGGAGCGAAATGGGGACAAACACGCGACCGAATGCGTTTTACGGCACATGATACTCGGATTCGGAAATGATCAATATTATATTATTCTCTTTAAGCGCAAATTTTCTCTCCCTCGAAAAAAAATGTACTAAATAGAGCGGCGCGACCGTTGCACGGAATACAAATTGCCGCGTAAAAAAACGACTTTAAACGTCAACGTTATGGAAACGTTAAAATTTTTCCCCTGTGTACAGTAACATGATTTCATTATTAACGTTTATTCGCACGCACACAAAATCCGCTAAATAAAGCCTACACTTTGATATGATAATAAATTAAATAAGCGTCATAAATACCACCACCGAAATTAAATTAACGGATTATTTGCGTACGCAAATGTAAAGTAAGTGATTAAGCGTTTCGAACACGTGTTCACTCCCAAAAGACTAATACGTTATGTGCCGTAATTACTTTAGGTAAAACACCGCGCCAGTTTACCTCCAGATGAAGAAGAATCGCAGGTGTAAACGGCCGGCTATTGCGCTCCACATCTTGTTTGTACGACGCCTCCCGTTCACGAAAATCAAGCTACATCGTAAGAAAACGCAGTCGATTTTGCCTCGCACCAAATGTTGTGTGCTATTACCGCGAAGCGCGTTTGCGGTGCGACACCGTCCCGACCAGCCGAACATTTAGAACCAATTCCCGGCTCGCTTGTTGTATGAACAATTAAGTGTACCGACCTGCCTCCGCGCGGCAAGAAAGTAATGAATGTTTACAGCCGCTAAGTGGCAAGTCTAATGTCTGACTCGTTAAATTTGGACTAGTGGCTCGCCGCGAACCAGACGGGATAACATTATTTACAGAACGTGGTGCGCCGTCCCCACATTTAATGCATAGTTGAACATTTCACAAACACTTCATAAATATTTCCACCGAAAGAACTTCTCTTTGCATTTAAAATTCCCGCAAAGACAAATCGCGTTACAGAAAAATGCATCCTTAATAATTTGTGTAAACAGTTTCAAAGGGAAATTCTCACCCGACCGCGGCCATTACAGAAACGCAAACGTTTCAGGAACTTACCTGTAATGATAAAAATAAATATATAAAGAATATTCAGCTCTATCGGGCGTAACAATATGTTGTCTAAGTGTGAACAAAGCTTCGCCCTCCATAATGAGCGTTGCGTGCGGCGCGTCAAACATGTAAGCAAACAGTTTAGGCACGCCTGAGTAAATACGACTGCGAAATATCTTTGCTCGGGCCCGGCTGAGTGCGACTTTCTCCGGTTTGCTTGTGGGTTACACCTCGAATTTGCGCGAGCGTCATCTTTTCCACAAAGCTTTTGTTGATAATGAAATGCAAACAGTATTCTTCAGTCTAACTCTCGTAATGCAACGGGTTACTGGCTGTTAAGGTAAATCTGAGAGGGTTGTTTACCGACGCGCCAATTTACGTCGAATCGGATATTATGAGACCCATAAAGAAAACTATAGCTGCGTACAGAACGCTTTTAGATGAGATTTAAACGAGATCCCATTTTAGAAAATGTTAACTCTAAATTGTAATTTTAACTAAGAAAATAATGCTACGTAATATTTACTGTATATAAATTTTAAACGTATCCAAAGCATAATTAGGTTAAAGGTAATTTAAAACATAGGTGAACTGTACGAGTAATACTACAACATAATGTATTCAGGAGTAGGATGGGCGTAGAATAAATTAATTTAAATTAACTAAGTGAAAAGGCCCTAAGAAATGGCGTCAGAGGCTAGGAGCCGGAAACTCTCTTGGATTCTAATAGTAGTAGGACAAAGGTGTAAACACAAAGGGATTGTGTGTTAGTGAATATATTTCGTATAAAAAGTCTTTTTTTATGGCATCGAATGACGAGACGAGCATGCCGTTCGCCTGATGGTAAGCGATACGACCACCCATAAACAGTAGAAGCACCAACCAGCACGTCGAGTTACAAAGTACTGTGTGGCATTCCACTGCGCTCGTCATCCTGAGACATAGGATGTTAAGTCTCATTGTGTCTAGTAGTTACATTGGCTACAATGTCCTTCAAACCGAAACACAACAGTGCATGCACACTGCTGCTTGGCGGTAGAAATAGATATTGCGGTGGTACCTACCCAGACGGACTCTTACATACTAGAGTTCTACCACCAGTAAAGTAGTTTAAAGTTATGGGGCGGTTAACTGTGATAGAGAGGGCGGGTATGAGCTAATATTTGCTTAATTCGATCCATAATTTTAATAAAGGCACAGGTATAGAGTGACACGATAGCAAATAAAAAGTGCTGTAGGGAAAAATTATTTCTTACGAAAAAGTACTTTGAAATTTTCATTGTAACGAAGATTATTGTTTACCTAGTTGTTTTATTTATAACCTTATTCATTTTAGTTTTCGTGACAAACATTAAACTATTAAACGTGCAAGTTGCTTTTTTGTTTTTTGTAAATTAAAAAGTAAATTATAATCCTTTGAAAAGTTAGGACCCTATTATTCGGAGAACGGACTTAAACGCGGGCAGAATGGAGAATAAAAGCTAGTGGATAATAAAGATTTTACCACGGGAGATAGCCTCCGCGCATGTGAAGGTACACTGCAATCAAAAGATAATGACGAATTGGGCAAATCCTCTCATACTTGAGTAGTGGCCATGTTATTCTTGAAACACTGTACCTTTTGTCGTGCTTCCTATACAAGTACTTTGAGTAAATTTTTCACTAAGACGATGATTACGATAATGGGAATTGTTCTGTATTTTTTATTATTACAGGAATGCACAATGAATATTACCTTTTAATTATTTTCCTTATAATTGTCCTGTTATTTAGCTATCCTTATAATTATCTTGTAATTTCCTATTATTGAAATGCACCAAATAGTCGCCATTTTAGTAACGATATCTTTATAAAAAATATATAGGCAGGTGAGGTGAATAGTGATTATCAACGGCTATAAGTATCATAGGAATTCTGAACAACAAATCAGAATTATACCAAATTTTTCTGTGAGATACCATCCAGATTGAACCGATGTATGCTGTACAAAAATTTAAAATGTGGTACTTGTAAAAAATATAATACTAATAAAATAGGAAACAAAATTCACTGATGTTATGCAACTCAGAAGCATGGTACGCGGCCACACGGTCTATCGTATGATAAAACAATTTATTACGTATTCCTTTTGTGGGGTGGAGAATTTGTTTCTGCGGTCTTATGGTTGGCAATATGCATAATGAACCAACACATATTATGTATGGAAATTATGTTTTCAACGCTCCGTGTCCCGATTGTTTCCAAATAGGTATATAGAAGCTTTCTAATCATGATAACGTATTTTGCGTCATATTAATCAGTAAAGGTATACAAGGTATTCTAGAATATGAAGTATTGAAGAAATAATCCACTTCATTAAATCCAATCCAATACACTTACCGACATAAATTTTTAATACTTTCTCACACAAACAATCCGTAAGCCGAATTTGGCAACTTGTATCAACGAGCGAGTTTAGTTAGAAGGTAACAAACAATCCAAGTTTATATTGTATTAAAAAATCTTTTAAAATTGTTAGATCGGTAGACTCACACAAGATTAGTTTTAATGTCGAGTTAAGGTAACTGAAGGAAGTTTTTTTTTTATAATTCGACTTCAATCAAAATAATGGAATTATATTTATATTGCACTGTAAGGTCATACAATTTTTAAATTTTTATCGTTTTTACATTATTCCCAGAATAGTACGAACTTGAGGCTTTGTTCCTCGGAATATGTAAATGCACCAAGTAAAATCAGACATCAACGTCTAAAATTTGATTTTGACTAACAATCGCCGACATTCGGCTTTACAACTGCAAAATGTAAATAGATACAGCAGATAAACTCGCTGCATGAGGCAACAATACGTGGAGCTGCAGGATTTCGAATATATTAACGTCTTGTCCTTTGGTGAGATATCTCAGGAAGTTCGCCGTGGCCCGCGACGATTTACATTGCTTCCGAAATTGTAAGTAGGAGTCGCCGAGCCGTGCGAACTTGCCTCGGACCTTACGTATGTGACTTCGAATATTTAAACTATTAACTGTACGAAGAATTTGCGAGGAAACGAATAAAGCTTGTCCGTATCGCTGATTTTGTTTGCAGTTACCACTTTGTACTTTATGAAAATTACAAGAATGCTATTATTCGTAGAATTATGTATTGTTACATAGTCATTTTTGTAAAATGATGTTTAAGATAACAAATTTGTATCAGTATCTGGTAAAAGCATCAGTGAGATTTTTTAGCTGACAACAGCATATTCTATAAAACTCCTGTAAATTCTTGAAAGCACACAATAAGCTACATTATACAAAATCATAATACCATTCTCATCAAACATGATTGCATTTCCATCAACTCAACCCAACAGGAGTTAAGTGATGCGAATTTTAACTGTATTTTTGAACATATCCAATTTGGAAATTTAATTATCTTCCAACTACGTAAAACTTTAATCGTGTATGGATTTCCTTATTTCTTGATCTACATCAAAGGGATGCTAAACATTTCTGTATTACGGCTCGATGAACATTATAAAATGAGGAGCAGCTCTAGCGGTATCTCATCACTATCGATATTATGCATATCAAAAAAATCGAAATGTGTCTGAAATTGTAAGTTAAGATATATTTAGCAAAAATCTTATCGATATAGATTTTTCTACCTTCTTATATCGTAATGATACTTTGATTTCATGTATCTCCTGTAAATTTCTTGCACTTTTTTGTTCGATCCATTATGTTATAATATGTTGTATGCGTATTATGTTTGTAATTTAATTTTGTTGTATAGCTTATAGCTTCGAGATTATAGTTTATCTCGTTAGTATATTTATTCTTATGTAAACTTACAATTGAGTTATTTCAAGTGTTAGTAACTAAAGACTATTAGTAAACACATAAAATTAACCAGCAATTATATTGTGTCACATATCAGGTTAATGTATGAAACAAAGGTTAACAAAGCTATTCTCATTACCCTAACGAGACTGAAGCACTGTCTAATCACAGTTCAGTTGCCAAATTAAGCGGTGCGCAGTTTAAATGTTGGTTTACTTTAATTTCGCACCATGTAGTCTAGCGGTTACAATGTTCAATTTTTAAATCAATGGTTTAGTGTAACCGATCCTATTATTTTAAAATCAGAATTCGTATAAACATTTAAGAATACTCACGAATGTAGATTTTCCAAAATGCAACAATCGTGTTGTTAGCGTTTTAAATTATTGCATTTCTAATAAATAGCACTCAGAATGTTTATTGTTCAGATGAAGCAAAAAGGAATGGGACCTATTTGCCAAATAGCCACCTGACATGAGCTGCGAGTGCGTGCTAGCAACAGATGTGTGTATGGTCTCGTGCAAAAAATAAACTTATTTTGTCTCTACGAAACGTGAGACGAAGTTGATATATTTTTTTCTTAGAATCGCATTACCTTAAAACCACTGCCGTATTAAGATCCTTTGGCCAAAAAGATCTTTATATAGCAACTACAATGCGGACCGCATTGTAAACAATAGTGTGAGTGCAATAATAGAGTTTGTGCGAAACAATCCTCATTAATTCACAGTTGGAAACGCCTTCTAAGATAAGATTAGAGACTGGTTTCTAGAAAACACATGTATAAAATTTACTTGCGATTGTAAGCGCACACCCATCGGCGCAGATACGTTTATCGTTCGCAATAAACCAGTGCTATATATGTCAAGCTGCATGGAGTTTGAAATACGTGAGGCATAAAGTAACCTGTTAAATAGACCCACAAGCCGCGCCGCCAGCCAAGAAACACTTCTTTATTTCAACGAGTTTAAAACCACTCTTGCATGCGAGCGCCTTTTATTCATTTTAAACCAGAGACTTGCAGTACAGCTTATTGTTTTAATTTACTACACGTCTCAGTAAATGTCCACATGAACGTTATCTTTATGGCCGAATAACTTTTCAGGACTTTCGTACTGTTATCGCAGTAATTTGGAACGCACAAGAGTTGTTCTACCTCTGATTGATACGCACACTCCCAGGGAACTGATTGTTTTCGGAAGGCACCTATTTACTATCCCCGCTTTGTTGACATCGCAAGTTTAGATCCGCGCGAGGGCCCCTCTAACTTATCACTTACCCACAGACAAATTAATCCATGAAGATTACTGCCTTAATACTATGACCTGTCCCAATAACTCAAGAGCGCCGCCGTTTGTCCTTTATCGTTGTGGACTCGATATTGCAGTAATTTATTCCGCAGAGAGCCAAATTAAATATAAAACGTCGTTGCGGTGTATCACTGTTAGTGCCTGTGATAAATGAAGCCATTAGTAACGCGAGTTGTACTTTTTTCGGTTCATCCGGCGGCGTCGACGGGCCGGGGTTTGCGACGAGCGGCAGTTTGTGGACAATTTCATTAGAAAACGTTATAAGTGTGTTGTCGGGTGACGGGGTGACGCGGGTGACGCGCTAGGGTGGTGCTGGCGGGGCGGAATTACAAGCGTTGCGATAAATTTCTTCGCCTCACGACATTAGGCCCGAGGCGAAGTAGGGGCTAGACTCCTTCGTAGTAGCGCAGCCGCTGGCGAGTGGGAAACGCGTTGATCCTTGTGCGAAATTAAAACAAGGAACGTCCGTGGCGAACTATAAAAACGTCGTATAAATCTCGTGCGCCCCTCTCGACACGTGGACTGTAGGGCTTTATCAGGACTCCTTACGTTATTTGTGTAACACGGTTTACAGGTGTGCTCTCCGGCTGATATCGATCGCGATGGGGCGCACTGATTTTTATTCCTCTTCAAATAGTTTTTCTTATTTTTTCTTATATTGTTATTGCTTTCATTGAAATGTTTATAGGAGTTTTCGGAGCGAGCGCTTCGATTCTTCTGAATGCGGGTTTTATAAGAAAATTTTCGAATGACGTAAAGGACAGTGATTATATTACGCATTGAAAGGATTTCCAATGTTACGTTCACGGTTTATTCGACTTTAAGATTTGGGTATCGAGTCTTTCCGGAAAAATGTCACGCAAACCTTTACGTAGAATTGACACCGTGACATAGGTACTGGATGAATGCAGTAACCCTTTTACATAGTTGATGATTTCATACGTTTATCTGATTCTAAGTGGACGATAGCCTAGTTGGGAATGAATGGTCTGTCGAGACATTGTCCGGACTGACTGACACTTCTGACTTTTCGAAGTTATGTAGGTATTTATTGTTTATCAGTTATCATTCGCTTTAACGGCGAAGGAAAACATCGTGAGGAAACCTACATAGCTGAGAATTCTCCATAAGAATTTCGAGAGTATATGAAGTCTGCCAATCCGCACTAGGCCGACGTGGTAGACTAAGGCCTAAAACCCTCTCAGTAGTAGAGGAGGCCCGTGCTCAGCAGTGGGCAGTATATAATACAGGGCTGGTATTATTATTATCTGATTCTACATATATTATAAGAGACTTTTTTAAACTTATTTAAAATCAAATTTTTCATTACTAACATTTTTTTTTTCGCAGAAGACTTTCATACATTTGAATAATTTGAAAATCAATAACGTTACATAAAAATGACTTTTATTTTATATTTTTCGTGGAAGAAATTTCTAAACATTTTAAAAAATCATCTTCTATTCTTTTTATGTGCCAATAAAACACCACATTTACAATTAAAACATTAAATGCGATTTAAGACAAGCATAAAATATTGTACCAATTAATAAATAACTGAAGATAAAGTAAATTTGAATCCGTCCTGCAAATAAACAGTGCCGGTAACTTTTGTTGTTCAATTTGATTGACTGTGGAATCTGTTAAAGCATTCCCGAGAAACAGAACAAATCTCCGAACAGAGACCTTTCAAAGAGATTGTCAAATATTATCCACGACATTTTATTTTCAGCAATTGACTTAAACGAACAGTGAAATAGTCTTTTGGGCACATTTTGTGATATAAATATGTTATGGACACATGGTATTTAAAGGACGATTCTTCTGGAACTTTCTTTGTGTCGTTTACCAGTTTTTTATTACACGCAAATAAAGGAAAGTATTTTGTCCATACGTCTGTAATTATGACATGTTTATTGCTATTATTATTTTTTATGAGTTTTAAATAAACCATTAATAATATTTTATTGATTAAAACACCCTAATATTGACGACATAAAAATCAGTTTCGTTTAAACATCGTATGCTCCACGATCTGATACAATACTGGCTGCAAATAATACTTTCACAAAAAAATAACTTGAAACAGTAGACATGTTGGGACTGAACGGAATATACAATAAAGCGCAGGGTCACTCGTGAGTTCACTAACACTCCTTTACCGGAGACAGTCAACAACCGGACAATTTAAAAGAAATCAAGTTGTGACTTTATACTGCGCTGTCTCGCAAAGATAGAGAGAAACGAGCTAAAAAAAACAAAGTGGAAGTAAATAAACATTAAACACGAGTACTTAAGAGCGTTTTCATTAAGGAGCTACAACGTTGCATGTTCGCAGCGACGATTACTGCGATGGCAAAACTAATTACGGATGACAGGGAGACCAGTAAAATGTTACGATCATAGTGTGCATTCAACGATTTCGTCTCTATGTATAACGGATAAAAAATAAACGTTCACGTTTATGTCTACAACAGTGTAATGGTTTGTCTCAATTTTGCGGTACAATTATTTTAACTGAATTTCGGAATAAGGGAAAATCACACGTAAAAATATTTAAAACGAATGAGGTCCTACAACAATATCGCCTTGGTCGTCTTAAAATACCATACCGGTTAAATTGTGCCAACCTGAGTACAATTTATCTACATAGTACTTTTGGAAGATGGTCGGAAATTTTCATCACTTCTACCGACCGCCGCCCACGCACTCCAAAAGCTGCTATTCTGTCCTTTATTTCCACAATGATTATCTGCTTTTAACAAAATGAAAAGTGGAGGAATACTTCGGGCGACATTTCAACGAGTTCATTGAGGAAGATTAATGGCATGAATAAGCCTTGGCATTGAAAAAGCACATAAAAATTATGTTCCCATCTGTTTAGTGTTTACACAATGCGTTGGTTTAGACATTGATAAACCGCTTGATCAATTAGAAAAAAAAATTAAGTTTACTCGTTATATGATATTGTATTGTTAGAAGAAATTGAAAACGATGTCTATTGTGAAGCTAGATTTTCATAGACAAGACGAAAATTTATTTCGCCTTACAAATTGTCTTTGTAAAACTCATCTCTAGTTGTCCTTTGACAAGAAACGCTAAGGACATAAAAGCCTTTGTTACCAGCCGATGTACATGGCCGATTTGCGTTAGGACTTACGAAAAATGTAGAAAAAACTTATGGACAAGCGCGTACGTACATTGTCACAGCTACGGCCATTGTACCCTGCTTTGTTACTGTTTGCTTTTATTAGTACCATTTTGATAGCTCCAAGTGTTGTAGTTTTTATGACGGGCCTGCAGCGTTGGCAGCTCAGTACGTAATCATTTTATATTAAAGCGAGTTCGGTAGCGACCACGCTCGTTTGATGAAACGTCCTCGCAGCGTCAGATAAGGAGAACGTCGAATTCAGGTTATTTTAAAAGTATTTTCCAATATAAAAATTTCACCTTTAATAAAACTGATGTTTTTTTTTATTGCATCGAATGACGAGACGAGCATGTCGTTCGCCTGATGCTAAGCGATACGACCACCCATAAACAGTAGAAACACCATCCAGCACCTTGAGTTAAAGTACTGTGTGGCATTCCACTGCGCTCGTCATCATGAGACATAAGATGTTAAGTCTCAATATGTCCTGTAGTTACACTGGCTACAATGCCCTTCAAGCTGAAACACAACAGTGCAGGTACACTGCTTGGCGGTAGAAATAGATATTGCGATGGTACCCACCCAGACGGACTATTACATATGAGAGTCCTACCACCAGTAAAGATGTTTCTTTATTTGACGGGAAATAAGTAAGTCGATGCGGCAAGTGATGCTAGGAGGATTTAATTACCGTTGTAATGGAAATCGCTCGGCTGCTGATTGGCATGCATTAAGGAACTCTGCTCCTATCGACTTTTCAAGCGACACGATCCGTTCGACGGCAAATATTTATTGCCTACGACAATTAGATTTTTACAGCTTTGAAGTTACTACGAAAGGAACTTTTCACAAAGATACATTATCTAATTCCATTGCCACGGATAACAGTAAAGCACGTTTTATTACTTCGACGTTGATGAAAGTAGGCCTTTTATTGATTTTAAGGACGGCATTTGAGGGTATTTAAAGCTTCGTGTTGCGCCATAAAAAGTTTAAGGTTTGGTAGTTAATACTCATTTTTTAAAAGTAGAATTGCGGAAATGATGTGGGCATTTCAACACCATAAAGTGTTGGTATACTGCCATGAATATGTCGATAGGTAAATTAAATTTTTGGTGGAAATACAAAAAATTCTCGAAAGGCGAATGTTTATCGCAAATATTAAATCTCATTTTCCAATTTAATTACACCGTTCAACATTAACGAGCAGTCTTAAAATATGAAGCATAACGAAGCACTAACCGGTACATTGTACGTAAACGCGGCAATATTAATTACAAATCAGAAGAGTTGTAAAGTCATTATGGAGTGGAGATAAACTCGTATTCCTACGTCCCTAAGGCTGCGGGTGAAGCAAATGTAAGAAGGGGTTACATTTGAATAAAATTTTATTCGCCGAGCTTACATAGACCATAAAAACGTACACACATATGCGGCGTATTCGATTCAGAATTATATTATGACTTTTCAGCATGTATGAATGCATCTCGGCATCGTATCCTCCATTCCTTTGCTATATTGAATCCTACGCAGTTCCAACGTTTTCAATCTTGTACGTATTCTGCTTATATATCCTGATGTTACGAGACACTGAGATGGTAGGTTATAAAACACGTGTTGCGCGGCATGAAATCTCCCGGGCATCCAATAATTCAAAAATGAGTTAAGCCCCCGTTTGATGATACAGTTTATTGCAACTTATTTATTGCCGATCTTCTGATTTACGACCTTTGTTATTGTGAAGGAACGTATCGCGTGACGAGTATTTGATTTTTTTCACAGTGCTATGATGCGACACAATTTTCTGATCTACAGGCAAAATTGATGTAAAAACTAGCTTTTTCCCGAGGGTCCGCCCGCGTTAAAAAGTTTTTCCATGATAAAAGTCCCGCTTTATATTTTCTTGGTACAAAATGTATGTAATGTACAGCCTATGTGTTAATCCAGGACATGATCTACCCGTGTGCCAAATTTTATCGAAATCCATTCGGTAGTTTTGCGTTAAAGAGCAACAAACATACATACATTCTTACAAACTTTCGCGTTTATAATATTAGTAGGATAAATGTTTGGGAACTTTGAGATATTTTAAGTGTATTGTTTTAATATGCTACATAAATCTTTTTCTAGCAGCTTCTTTCACGGCACGGCTTAAAATCATTTTTTTATAATAAATTGTCACCGTAACGTTCAATTTGTTTTCGTATAAAGGTTACAAGCCTGTCAATGCAAGTGTATATTCTCGCCGCACATGTACTTAAGCCTCGGTTGAGTCGCATTCGTTATACCATTAATCTTTAACATTAGCATCGAGAGGACAGGTCGGCGCCATTTGATCCGAGAGACGAAAGCCGCAGACTTACGTACTTATAATGCTACATATTAATGTGGATAATGAAATATATTTCGTCTGTGCGGCCACACAGAATCATAGCACTAAGAGGATTAATTGAAACCTTGAAAGGGGACTTGTGGTTTATTAATCAAAGTCTATGAAAACGCTTTTACATTATATCATACGCGGAGTTTGCGGTCGAAATGCATTAATGCTCACAATTTGGAGTTTGGAATATTGATTGTGGCCAATATTCTAAATGTACGGGCAGTGTACCCCCATTTATATCCAAATTCAACGGAACCTGCGGGAACAGCCGGATAATGCACACAGGAGCATTCGACAATCTTGTTTGTAGAAATAACAAATCACTGCGCTTTATTCTAATTCGTTCGCAGGATAGCTCTCGAAGAAGCTATTTATTTGCACCGTAAGCTCAATCCATTCGGACCGGGAGTAATGGTGTTTATACTACTACAAATCACAAAGTTCGTTCGTTTGTTTATTATTCAATCACACTGCAGTGCCTTAATTGATTGTATAATGTTTATGTACAATACTGGTAGCATGATTTGAACAAACAAATGCGCGGGCAGAGGGTAGTCTTATTTGAGCAAATGGGCACGGACAGTAAAATGCGTTCGGTCTCAATAAACCCGTTTTATTAGCCTTTATCGAATTGCAAATGGAATCAGTTATCGCTTTCAGTTAGAATGCCAACAACACTTATAACTCATTACCGATGTCAATGAAAATGAGTTACCCATACACGACACGAGATGGAAGCAATGGCAATCTTTATTCAACAGAAGTGCCGCAGAAGTGAAAGATATTTCGATATAGAAACACGTGCCCGATGCTAATAAAGTCGGGCAATATCGAAAAGGTATTTGGTATGAACTGTTTCCCAGGGAGGCCAGAAAAGGGTATAAAACGAGAAACGCAAGTGGAAATATGGCCAAGTCATATTTTATTTACTGCATACAATCGAACCTTTATCACGGTTCGTATTGAGTAACAGTGTTTGGTGGCGGTCGGCGTTCATAAGGATGGTCCGCGGGGGCGATGTTTTGTTATCTGCATGTTTATATTTACAACCGTCAATGATACATTTTCCCGAACCGACTATCGGGAGGACAATTTGGCACAAGTATATTATTTCTAACTTACTTCCAAATTGTTTCGCATTCAATTTTAACTTTATGTTCATATTATTGGTGACTATAAAACGTGAAATGATGTTCATTTCTGTATTATGAAACATTCGGTGCGTTAAACGAAAAACTAATGGAATGCAATGTGTCTTGATTTTAAAGTGCATTTTATTTATACGTACGAAAGCTTTCCGTTTTGTGCACTACCTAAAAGAACTTTAAATTTGCTTTACAAATCAATGAATAATAAAGTGCATTTGTTCAGCTTCTCTGAAAATGTTAAACTTATTTCAAAATGACTCATATTATATTACTGGATGCTTACATTCACTCGCTTTTGTTTGATGCTTGCATAACAGACCAATTTAGCTTCAGCTGAACGAAATTGCACATCCTATTGTACCAGACGTGGAGTAGAATAAAATTAGAGCGTTCCGAAAACATGTTTGTATTGGAAATATTACTCCGTCATTCTTTCCGGCCGTAGCATCAGAGACAATACTCGGCGGCCCTAAATATCTCCTGGTTGTAAATAAAATAAATGCAAAAATATCTATGTACGAGACGCCGCGGCTCGAGTGAGTGCTTAAATCTAAAAGTCGCCCGAAAAAATAAATAAAGGCTGGAGGCGCACACTAAGAACTTCGGGCTCTATCGGTAATGCTCAATAATTGGATCTGATGTAAAGGAATTTTAGCGAAAAAACGTTGGACTATTTGTCAGTCAGCTAGGCGGAGGATTACGGTGACATGATCGTGCTTCATCATCGTTTTTTCGTCAAAGTGCCCCGTCCCCGCGCATTCCACCCCACCAGGGAATTTTTATTATCCTTTATATACATTTTGTGTATACTAAAATGAACTTTCCTTAAAAGAACTTTAATTCCCTCTGTCCTGAATAGCGGAAATCGAGTGGTTTTATTACTTTGTGCACGCTTGCTTTTGTTTTCTTTTATGATATCTAAAACACGAGGTTACGACGTTGTGCCGTAAGTAAGGAATGCTGTGATGCCTTAACTTAACTATGAGATTCCACGGCCTATTGTAATAAAATAAGTGTTATCCTTTCCATTGTTATGGAAAATGGATGTTCATGTGGACAAACACTGATGGATTTGATTATCAGACTAATATGTCGTGACACTCTGAATTATAAACTTCAATCTGGAATCTCATTTACCTATGTCTAATATACCAGATCGGTAAATTAGAAATAAACATAATAATATTATTAGCATACTCTTTTTATATAGAACTTCTTTGAGGAGATAATGTTTAATTATGGAACGATGTACCTAAATGACAGCCTAGCAGAATGTCTTTGAAGTGTGTCATTCATAATTATATTCTTGTATCGATAGCAATGTAGTATGGCTAATATTCCTTTTGTATTTTGTAATTGTGGAAAAGGTATGCCGACGGTCGAAGCGACTTGTGAGGACATCTGTTTTGTTAACGTATGGTGACTTATTTTATTGCATTGTTATTAAATCATTGTATGGCAGTTAATTCTGTGTCTTCTTTAATGATTTCCTACCACTTCTGAATTTTAATTCTAACTATATAATAATAATAATACCAGCCCTGTATTATTATACTGCCGACTGCTGAGCACGGGCCTCCTCTACTGAGGGGGTTTAGGCCTTAGTCCATCACGCTGGCCTAGTGCGGGTTAGTGGACTTCACATACCTTCGAAATTCTTATAAGGAACTTCTTAGGTATGCAGGTTTCTTCACGATGTTTTCCTTCATCGTTAAAGTGAACGATAATTGATAAACAATACACACGTAACTTCCAAAAGTCAGAGGTGTGTGTCTTGGCTTTGAGCCTCCGGACATTGTCTCGGCAGACCGTTCCATTCCCAACTAGGCTATCGTCCACGTATAACGTTACAAACATAGTGCCTACATATTATAATAGTTTGGAACATAAATGCCTATAACATTTTAAAAAGTATTCTAAAGAAGAATGAGTATACATTTTCAAATATAAACATGCGGTGATAACTCGTGCACCGATAGTGAAAAGCTCCACCAGTGAATACAGTTTAGCCGGTGCGCGGCGCATTGGCGCGCCCGATCCCGCGTGTGAAAAATACCTTTTCATCTTGGGAATTCGTGCGGAGATGCCGAACTCTTATATTTATAAGGTGAAACAAGAAATAAATAAACCGAATGGATAGAAAAACAGTGCGCGTCGTGTCTCTTTCGCCGGGGCTGTTCGTCTAACTGATTGTGAGCTACGTAGCGCGCACCTTGAATTATTTGACAGTTTGAATTGTCACCAGCCAGTGTCTGTTGTTATTTTCCGCCATTACCTACTCACGTTACCGGATAATGCGTGAATAATAAAACAATCTGGAACTGGTGACAATGCGGCCTCACTATTTACCTACATGTCAGCGTTTGACAAGTTTTTATAGGTGCCGCGTGTGAGCGTGGAATATAGATAGAACTCTGTGGAACTACAATTTATGTAAGAGAAATATTGACGTGTTTTATAATTTAATAAGGCAGTCAGTCGACTGCCTTGATGGCGTAGTTGTATTACGGTACGACTGCATTGTCAAGGTCTCGGGTTCAATCCCCGGGTCGGGCAAATTTCTGGAATTTGTCCGGAGTCTGGAATTTTTGCCCGATATGGCGATAGGCTCGCATATCCTATGACATATGGCCCTATCACTTAATGGGACAGAATATGCATGGCGAAAATTGGGTGCATTAGTTGTGCCTCTGCCTACCTCTTCGGGGATAAAGGCGTGAGTGTATATGTATGTTAATTATTTAATCTTAAATTCAATATCTTCATTTAGATTATTTAGTTACTACCTTTTGCCCGCGGCTCTGCCCGCGCTAAAAAGTTTTTCCGGGATAAAACTTACGCTTTATATTTTCCCGGGATAAAAAGTAGTCTATGTGTTAATCCAGGACATGATCTACCCGTATGACAAAATTTCATCCAATCCGTTTAGATATTTTTGCTTGAAAGAGTAACAAATATACATAGGCCTACATCCATTTTTACAAACTTTAGCGTTTTTAATATCATAGTAGGATGTAAGCGACATTGATATAAGTACTTACATAGTCCACAAAAAATCTCTACCTACTAATTGAGATAATATGTTTGAAATCTTTCAAAATTACTTAACTTGGAACGTTTGTATCAAGTTTTGAATTGAAACACTTTATTCAACGTAAATATTAAAAAAAATACGCAAGTGTAACAAATAAACACAGGTTTTTACAACTAAAACTTATTTTACCCTACCGTTTTCCCTACGGTTTTCCGATAATAATGGAAATTAATTTTATTATTTTTTCAAAAATATATTCATGAAAATTCCCATTTTTGCTTGTATATCTTAATATATATTAGCTTTCATATACAATCCGTTCGAGGTGTATCAGCGTGTCATGGTGAATCAGAGCGACTGTCTTGCTAATTATGTTTGCCGTGCCCCACTCCAGTGTTCGTTACGGAATCCTCTCCAACTTCTTCCAAGGATGATTTGATTGCTTAAGGATTGTTTTAAAACATGCAAATATTTATACAGTCTTCTACTAAAACTTGTTTGTTATTAGGCAAGTAACTAGGTCTTTATTTATTTACACTTTATATACAACGAGTATAAAGGGGGACTTAATGCCGAAGGCATTTTCTACCACTCAACCTTTATTTACATAATTGTTTAAATATTAAAAATATAAACAGGTATTATTTTAGGTATAAGATTCGATTTAAAACAAGAAAACGTTTTTCTATTGAAAAAGGAGTTTTTAAATATTCACAAAACCCCTAATTTAAATCTCAACATTGATCTTTTCTCACCAATTTTGAAAAAGAAATCGTAAAATAAATATATTAGCATACTTAATTGTCCCACGAAACGAAAGTGAAAAAAAAGGAAAGGTCCCTCCACAGAAACCGGACGGATTTCTGCGCGGCAATCAAAAATTTGGAATAATTTAACAGCTTGATCCACATGCAAAAACGAACTTTAAATTATCATTTGTACAAGGTGTTATATGCGAGATGAGGAGATTTAATTAATACACTTTAATTACGTAAAAGAAAATGGAATAAGAGGCATAATTGAGACATCCGCAATCGAATCCAGTCAGTTTGCACACGTGTGGAGTTTTTTCTGATTTCAAGAATCGCTAGAAATACCGGTCTTGGATAATTTAAATTCTACGTTTTGAATACAATATTGCGTGACATCCAATATTTAAAACACCATTTAATTTTTGTCAAAACTTTCTTTATTAAGCACTCAGACGAAACAACTACAAGCTAATATTGACTCTTGTTTCAGTCTGGGATTTAATCCATATCGTTTCACAAGTAACTATTATAGTGACAATATTTTATCCACTGCAAATTACTCAAAAATTGCCTCATTTTAACAATAATAAACTCGCCCGTCGCAGCATGATCGCAATCATAAATACCATTTCCGTTGTTTCTCATTTAAACTTTTTTCGCAAATGATCGGCTTATATCGCCCCATCAGGCCGAACATTGTAACACGATCAAGCAGTTGACGCGTGAATCGTATTTATATCGTTTCAATTGAGTTTATTTTCGATTTCTGCATACGACCATGTTTTTATATGTTTGATATTTAATTTGTTACAGAGTTGGAAGATAACCCGCATGGAAACTTTGAAGCTTTATTGCGAAATAACGTCGTAGAATGAGGGAGGAGAAAATAGATGACGCAATTGTGAAGTTTCGTAAAGCAAATACTACTCTATATTTTGGACTATTTGTTGTCATAAAGTGAGCCTCTCGTCTAAACCAAATCTACAAAGAACGTACACGAAGAAACCTTTTCAAAATGAACTTCAATTTACAATCTAAGACCTTTGTTCACCATGGCCTAAATCCAAATTCTACGATTGTTTCGCCCTAACAAATCGTCGAGATTAAAGCAGACAAAAAAATAGCTATCAATTGAACGTTTCTCATTACTTTTTTCGGATTTGCCCTTCTAACGTGTTTGAGTGCACGATGTAGGCCTCCGGCGACGACAATTACAGTGCCTACTAGACGGCTAATACAAATCGTCCGCCCGAGGTGGTACGCGTACCCCTGCCTCCCCTCACGTCGAGAAAACTATTACATCATTGTTCCCGTTTTTATTTCACGAAAATCGGAGACATTTTTCTACTATTTGCATTGCAAATATTTTCGCGTATCCATCAGACGGTCTCGACAGGATAACGAATGTGTTAGGTGATGTGCAGATATTAAATTTCCAATTCTTTTCTTTATAAATTATTAATAAATACAAAAGAATAAATAAGATAAATCGTTGCGAATATCGGATTTAAGTCGAGTTATTATTTCAAGCCAATTCGACGTGGGATTGGTTTACAGTTTTATATTTTATCTTTTATAAAGATATTAAACGTTATGAAGAATTGACGTATTATGTACATTATTATGATTCATGATCCATTTTATAAAACTGGATTGAATTTTTCTAGGAAAGCGGGGCAAATTTATTATAATAGTGAACTGCGTTGCATTTTATTAAGATTAAATTAATAAATCAGTTTGAATAAAGCGTATGCGGTCATTACTTGGGAAGGATTTTATCGGTACATTTATAGCCAAATTATACATACATTTTCAACATTTAGGAGAGTTCTTCAAAATGTAGTTTTGTAATACAGTTGAAGAGCGCAGTTACTTCCTCATTAGAGCTAAACTATCGGTGCTTGAGTGTCGTTTTACTTCGGGGCAAAAACTAACGGTAATTTAGTTATATTGTTATATCTTTAAAGCAATTTTATGAAACGAAGGTATTTAAGAAAGTTGGAACAAATTTGGAAAAGCCATCTATATACACACACACACACACACACACACACATACACATACACACACACGCCTTTTATCCCCGAAGGGGT
Source organism: Lapara coniferarum (assembly GCA_949316025.1). Lineage (NCBI taxonomy): Eukaryota > Metazoa > Arthropoda > Insecta > Lepidoptera > Sphingidae > Lapara > Lapara coniferarum. Next base: position 37,409,156 of record OX438919.1, on the reverse strand, counting down.
AGGTAGAGGCACAACTAGTGCACCCACTTTTCGCTGTGCGTATTCCGTCCCATGATGTGATAGGGGGCGGCCCTATCGCCATATCAGGCACAAAATTCCATACTCCGGGCTGATACAGAGTAGGAAAACCCAATATCACTTTGCCCCACCCGAGAATCGAACCGAAGATCTCAGCATTGCAGTCTTACCGTAATACAACTACGCCACCGAGGGAGTCACATAAGAACGCCATCTACATAAGAAATAATAAGGTTACGCTTGTATGTGGTTAATATAAATCGTACTTTATGTCAAAGACGAAAGGGTTTTAATTCTATTGTCCTTAGTAATTATTTTATAATTATGATTCCTATTAAAAAAAAGAGTTACATAATATGAAAAATTAAGTAGCCCTAAACGTCAGGTGTTTTAAAAAAATTAACACATCAAAAGCTAAATAAAGTTAATTTTATTGAACTAATTTGGTTAATATTAAATTTAAGTGCCAATAACGGGTAGAATAACGCTGAAAACGCACTTTTAAGATTGTAATAGGTTGTAATAAACCGTCAATTAGGTGGCCATTAACGTTATATATTAACCGTGCTTTGGCCCGATTGAAAAATTGGACTAAAATATTCTCTGCCTAACCTGGATTCAGTAGTATATTGTATAATATGTGTTTATTATTATATTTCTAGACACTCTTATTGGATAGTGATATTAATTTGGGTGATTAAAAATATTTATAGTATTATTATTTATTTAAATTTAAGCTTTTTGTGTATTTATTTTACCTGTTACAGACATGATTGCATAAACAGTAATGTTTCAAGAGAAAACACAAAGAATTATTAATAAAGAAAAATACAACCTAATTTCCATTTTGTCCTATACATACTAAGGCAAATTACAAGCAGTACTTCTAATGTCGCCGGTGGCTGGGTTTTAGCAGCCTTCGATCACCCGTCAGCGTATAAGCAAATTAGAGCAATTTAAGTCAGGAAATTGGAAACTCTATCGGACGCTCGGTGCGCCCGCAGCGACGGGCACGCCGCCCGCCGCTCCTGTACAGGCATTTCAGACATCTACCGTTTCGGCAGCCGTGGCTAATGTCGGAACAATGCACGAATCTGGACAGACAGTTCCGAGCGGCTCCGAAGATAAACGACAATCGTGGAGCGTTGTAACAACTGATTGATATACGGCCTCCGATGATATCGTAGCTACCTATCGTGCGGTCGAGACCGAATTCCGGACCCGCCTCAGTTACAGTTCGACTGATGTTGACATTAAACGATGTTTATACTGTAAGCGAACCCATCAAAGTTGACTATCGCTTTTGGAATGTTTGTTTTGATCAAATACCCAAGTAGATTTTTCGCCTATCAACGTAACGACATTAAAGAATACTTATCCCATTAAGGCGCTATTAACGGTCCTCCCGTTCAGTGGAAACTATTTTATGAAATATCCAATAGCTGCTAGTATTTGAATCACCAACTAATGAAGCCAAGTTAAATCGGAACATTTGAAAGCAATCCCGTAAAGCCATTTCCCGATCATATGCAACTGTGTGAATTCCAGGCAACAGTTACAGTCGGGACTTCTAGGGAACTTGTCGATGGCCGATACAAAGTCAAAAGCATACGTTGAGATAATAACAAGTAATCGTGCAAGTTGCATCAGGAGGCAACACACTTGCGTACAAGTTATCGGCGTGTGACGTCGGTCAGAGTTTGGTCTCGCTCGGTGGCTAAAACAATAGCGAATCAAGCATGCAACGGAACTTCCTCAAAGACACCCTCTTGTGCGTGCGACGCTTAGCGAACGCGCGCTAACTTTATATTGGTCCGGAAACTTTGATGTTAGCAGCCGATAAGTCTTGAATCAGTGAAGGTATCAAATTGCAAGAAAGTAACAAATTAATTATGGCCTCTATAGGTGGCAGCTCATTTAACCAAAGCCTACGCAAACGATTCTAGCTGCGGTAATAACTGTTCTTGGAATTAAATTCTTTATCCCTATATTGAAAACCAAGGATGGTGTAAAAGGTATCCTGTAAAGACATTTAAATTCATATTTAAATATTTTAATAAAAAATGTTGTGATTAATTGCTGTCTGTTTAACATTAAAATAGGACCACGTTATGCGCCATATAATCAGACGGCATATATTTTCACGAGAACAGAAAAAAAATAAGCCGTCCGCGGCAGAATTTTCTTAGGTAAGTGTGTTTCTGTTGACTGGAACAAAAGATTGGCAGCATGTGCGCGATGAGTTGAGAAGGGTCCAAGCGACACTTGCAGTTGCTAAAAACTCTACCTTAACACAATCTGTTGGGGTAAAGATTGGCTTAAACAAATTGCGTAGATTGCTCTTAATCGGTACTGGGTCTAACGATTACACCGGTCGTTCGGCTAATTAATTTTTAAGTCAGCATTTCGGGCCAGCTTTGACTTTCAAGTGAATTCCACAGCGATTTACATATTATATAGGAGGTTTGTATTCTTGATTTAAATTTCGCTGTTGTTCAACGCGACTTCAATTTGAAATTAATTTGAAGATGGAACGTCTCGGCACCCTCAGGAAACGGCATGAAATCTAAATAAAATAAGCATAGACAAATATATTTCATTTAAGCAAACAACGAATCATTATTTTCGCGAAGACAATGTTTTATAAAATATTCTGAACTTTAACTTGGAATTAATAAGTTATGTATGAGTTCCTTTACCTTTCCCTTTAACTACTATAAAGAAGACACACATTTAACGATAATAACGTGAACGGAATTTTATGGCCAACCGGTTTAGGCAAATTACCTTCAGTTTAAAAATCGTTTCGGAATATCTATGGACCAAATTAATTTCGCGTACGTGTTTGTTTAAGCTTAAGAGTTTCCTGACCATAAACTTAACTGCAATCTGTTATTTTAGCCACATTCGTGCAGGAAGCACGTTATCTTAATAATTCACGGCGCAACTGTTGCACTTAAAAAGTCTTGCAGAAATGCTTGAATAAGAAGTCAAACGTGTGAACTACATACGACAAGAAAAGTGTGTCGTGATATATTTGCATAATTCGCCGGGCTATAAATCCGACGATTACTGAATTGGAAAACGGTCGAACAGCTTTCATAAGAAAGCTCACCATTATCTGTAGGAAATCGTTACGCGGGTCGAAACTCCCCCGGTCCCCGGACCGTCGGGATTTCATTTACGGCGTTGCGTGCACGCGTCTCGCTTGCTTCAGGTGGGCGTTCACTTTACGCTATTTAAGTGGCTCATTTCATATTCTAAGACAGTTTGCAATCGACAAGCTCGCACGTAGGAAGAGCCGGTATCGAGATATCAGATACAGCACCCACACATCAGTTGAACAGTTCGTCGTGAATGCGTGGGCACGTGTCTCGGCTCGGGCGCGAGCTCTGAACTTGTGTGTCGACGGTCGCTACTCACGCACACGCACCCGCCGCGAATCGCGCAGAGTTTGCGCGATGTTTATCCACAAATACACTAATGAAGGCTCCTACAAAAGCGACTAGATTGTTAATTAAACTTGCTCAAAATGTGATACCCTTACGAAATGTTGCCGGATCGGAAGCACAGTGCACAGCCTCAATGTTATTGAATTAATTTGTAATCAGAATTCTTGGTGTGCTTTGAATATTATAATGCTGCGTAACACATTTACTCTCTGAGATAATGTACCTACATTAGTATGTTAAGTATGGTAAGCGCCGCCGTTTAATTGCGCAATAGAGATTTTACTGGATATCTACATTGAGAGAATGTTTTTAAATTTGTTTAAAATTCTTTTTTTTATTGCATAGAATAACGAGACGAGCATGCCGTTCGCCTGATGGTAAGTGATACGACCACCCATAAACAGTAGAAACACCATACAGCACCTTGAGTTACAAAGTACTGTGTGGCATTCCACTGCGCTTGTCATCCTGAGACATAAGGTGTTAAGTCTCATTATGTCGTGTAGTTACACTGGCTACAATACCCTTCAAACCGAAACACAATAGTGCATGCACACTGCTTCTTGGCGGCAGAAATAGACATTGCGGTGGTACCCACCCAGACGGACTCTTACATATGAAAGACCTACAACCAGTACTTCAAGTGAAATAATTTCTACTCGACAGTAGGAAACAATCGGAATATATTACTACGTTGAAATACGATAAATAAACAGTACTTACTTGCATAAGTACTGTTCTACAAAAAGGTTCTTTAAATAATAGAATACTTTTATCGTCTTTCTCCTACTTATTAGATAGAAGTAACATTGTAACACGACAAAGCCATTACTCGTGAAATTTTAACATCTTTACATGAAAGCAAAATACATTATGTATTCTCCAATATATAAAACGTTTTGGCGAACAATTTTGATCGTCTAAACCGTATGTTTAATTAGTATAATTACTGTTGCATAATATTTTGTAGACAAAAAAGTAATTCAAAGACCCATCATTAGGCTCCGGACCAAAAGGAATAACCATTCCCTTAATCATTATTCTTAAAGACTCTTCATTAAATTCCTTTTATCTCTCTCGGGATATTTCCTTCGCTCGGCATCAATCACATTCACTCCTAAAAACTCGTTGGCTTTATTCTAAACTCTCATAATAGGTAATGAAGGTTTGATCGTCGCGGGCGGCTGGAAGGCTCCGATTACTTTGAGAGCTGGCACAATGACTCCCCGGCTGTAGTCAATGTTGAATTCTGAAAAGTTCCTCAGTCCGCATCCACGCTAGATACGGGGGCTAATTACGACGAAACTTTTGTAGATAGACACCTGCGCTGAGTCGCGACCGCCAGACAAAGAGCGAGTTATCGCACACCTACAGGCATGCCTGACTCCCGCGCGAATATTCACTTTAACTGGCGCCGCCAAGGTTTCTTTTCCTCTGTCGGCATCTAACAATCGAAACGATAGATTGGTGCTACGAAGACAGTCTTATTCAATATCGACCTGAGACAATAACAGACAAAGAAATTGTTTCCTTGATTTTAATCTCGACCCTGTCGTTTAATGTCCGTTAAAATAAGGTTTATTTTATTGATCCAATTTCGTGTTATACAAAGGTACAAACGTTTCGTTTGCCATAAAAATGTCGGAACAAAACAATAATCGGTTTGAAATAGCCACTAAACTGATATATTATGAATTTCCATTAGAGCAAGTAAGCAAAGCGAAAGCATAGTCACAATAACATAGTTTGCAAGTTTGACCGACGCGCCAAATTTTGTGGGTAACGTGTTTAATTATTATGTGCACGAAATGATTTAGCAGCGGGTAAAATTAGCGTTGCCTAATAACAAATGAGATATGACAGAGTAAATTCAGTACAGTTTTCCAAAAAGTTATGTGTAAATTAAATCTAGCGAACGAAGTTTGCGTCGCACAACTTTGGGCTCTCGTCACGGACACGTTGCAAATAATACGCGGTGCGACTGATTCAAGCTCTACACAATTTAGCAACCCATACTTGAAATGCGCAGTCTAATTAAGTACTTGTACTCACCGGTCCAAACTGTTCGAAGTAATTCTTAACGTCTTCCAGCGTCGTGGGGGCCGATAGCCCACCTACGAAGATTTTCTTTGTTCTGGTAACCATCTGGAACAAGACATATCATTTGTTAATAAATAATCAATAAAAAAAATACAATAATGAGTTCGAAATGTAATAATTCGAAATGTTCGAAATACCGGATGAAAAACATAATTTTTATGTGATTTAGAATTTGTAATCCAGAGATGAATTATACAATAGTTTGTGTAATTATTGTTAAATCATAAACGTATTAAGATAGACCCCGTATAGATTGCTATAACATAGAATTCTAAGGCGATGATCTTACTGAAATTAGCGAGATATTAAATAGTAACGTAAAAACAATTGGAAGCGATGTGAAGGCAACGCAGGCGGGAGAGCGAAATGTTAAAATAATTACAGTTAATATATTATGCAATCCTCCCACAGAGGTTACTAAGGAATATTTCTACGAAGAGCATAATACATAATGACTGTAGAATAATACAATCCACCAGTAATGTTGGCCCAGGTTCTAACTTCACCAAAAACAGTATGTTTAGTTGTCCTGGAATTATTCATTTGCTAAATCTCGTCACATTTACTCACGACTCGGGACGTATAGCCAAATCCTGTTCATAAAACTTGATGTAGATGATCGTAAACTTTGTACGTTATCTATAAATTCAATGCATATTTTAAGAATCAAAGAGTAGACGCTTAAGATTTAATTAAAATGTCAATAAAGCGACGTCTCAAAGACTATCTGCTTTCTTGAATATTTATACGCGATATAATGAAAGGAAAAATGCAACCAACAATTGCCGTCAGAGTTTGGATTTTGTATAACGAGATGCGTGTCAGCGCGACTTGATATTGTCATTATTTATCTAACAGCTGGGCTGAAAGGGTTTGTGCCTCGGCCAGCATTTGCGTATCGTTTGACCGGTAAAGTTAACGACAAAAGTCAAACAATTAACCCCTCGGGAGGTGTTAGGCGGCCGTTTTTAAACTCGCCAGTGGCTTGTGGAATATGGACTCAATTTCCATGTATTGTTAGAGTTTACTCAGAACCGCTGATAGAATTTCGTCAGGTGGTAAAGTTGATCCTCTAAAGTTTGAATATTAATGCGTACGGGCTGTGTCTACATAATAAATGTGCATATTACTACAAACGAAATTAGTTGGCGAATATGAAAGCAAAAACGGGATTTATATATTAAAATAGTGGTTGCAGTATTTAAGACTACTGGATATTAGGAGTTTATACCATTTATACTTATACTTGGTCCTAATTATTTCGATCTTTTATGATTAGGAACAGTATTATCTTATCCGTTTGAGAAAAAAGATGTGTGGCACTCGGAGACTGCCACGGTAAAGCTATTGCATGAATTCTAATATTTATAACCTCTTTGAGCAGATATAAAATAAATTTTTCATCGGTAGATGCAAAGCAAAACTAAAAATAATTATGAAAGACGGACTCAATGGACTAGTATCCAGAGCTGTAATATTTAAATAAATACCTCTTTGAACAGATATAGGAAAAAAACTTTTTAAAAATTCAAACTTAGAATCACGTCATCCCGCCGCGTTTGACATTTCGATACGTTTCACTGACTGGAACAATTTTTAAATATGTACACGGTAATTTCGACCTTTTATCGTTTCGCTCAGCATTCAGTTCATATCCTCTTACACATTGTATTCTTAAAAGACTGCGATATTAAATTTTCTTATGGAATTTTACACACTACATGGTTGTGATAGAGTTGAAAATGAAATATCACCGCTGTGCCGGTCGGAGTAGGGGTGACAGGTTTTTTCGTTACGGAATTTCTGGATTCGGTCTCCACGCTCAAGTCCCGCGATAGAAGCTATGCAATAGCTTAAAACTAAATGTGTTCCGTATGTCAAACACAAAGTGGAAATTATAATATTCGTTAACGGGCTTAACACGTATGAAGCATTAATTTTATATTTTCACAAAATGTCCGACCATTATAAATTACGTGAACAATATAAACCTTTCAGGCGCTAGCAACGCAACAAATATTATTACGTTCCAGAAAGGAATCCCTATTACTATGACTGGCGAAAGATAATAGCTCTGTGGAGATTGAATAAAACAAGATTCGGTAACATCTAATGTAACTAATGTAAGTGAGTAAGAAGGGCTGGAGTTCTCGGATGATCCCTGAGAAAATCACACTCAAATATACGTAAATGATGAATAAATAGCATGGCGTACGGAGGGCGTCGGTACGTGTCCAAGTGGCGCTCCCCTGGCGCGTCGCTCCCCGCCCCCCTGCCCTCCTGCCCTCCTGCCTTTTCCCTGTAAATCTTGAGTGTGACAACGTTTTCCTGTCCCTCTTCAGGTTGTCTCATCGAATCAGGCGTATTTTTCTGTTTTCTCGGTACAAGTTTGTACGTAGTTTGCAAATTGGATTTTCGAACATGTTAATCAAAGTTAATTGCTAATGCTGACGTCATCGGTCGTACTGCATTCTTACTGCTAGGTATTAGACATTTTTTGTATGGGTAAAGTTCTCCTATAAAATTATAATACTTTGGCAATAAAAATCTTAGAAGTCCCAGTGTAAACATATCGTGGGTGTCCGCCAAAACAAACAGAATCTTAATTCACTGCCAGGTCGTTGCCCTGGAAATGTGTGGGAAAATAAACGTCTAAAATTGCAATAACTTTGTTTTACGATTATGAACAAATGTACAGGAATACACTACAATGAATTATAACCGACATGAAGAGGCGATATTTCCAAATATTACATTACTGTGTATTGAAACTGAGTTATAAATGAAAATTATATTAAGAGTAGTAAAACCAATGAATCCAATGATCGTATAAAATTTTAGGGGAGTATTTCCCCGTATTCGATATAAAATGATACCCTGTGAAGTGATCGTAAAACGGAAGGTGAAAACAGATCACGATAAAAAATGTAGTATTATAACAAACATAATGTTTTCGTAAAAATATAGTAAAAAAATAATTTGTAGCTTCATTATATCCATCTTCATAATCAACACATGCGCCATGTGTAAAAGCCATGTTTTTGACCGTACACAACAAATATTACAAGCAAATAATATTGAATACATAATTAAATTAGATTAAAATTGTATAGGAATAATGAACGACAAAATACATAAAAATTTGACTAAGCGGCATTTATAAATGGGATTGTAAAGGGTGGTCCCCAGGGTGTGAGTGTCAGGTTTACCGGCGGCCACGTCAGCCGAAACTGCTGGCAATTACCTTAAATGTGGACAACGCAGTTCATTCCGTTGGGAAAATTATTATTCACCACATATCCAATTTTTGGTCTAAATTGGAACGCGGTACCTGTGATTGCTTGGATTAATAATTACAATACCTATCATAGGAACTGTTGAGATTTAGAAGCTAGAAAATAGCAAGACCTTTTTTATTGACCTAGTTTGAATCTGCTCAGTGATTGCGAATAAATTAATATAAACAAGAGGGACACTCGTTGCGAGGGGTGGTCCTGTGCATAGTTGATTGGTTCAAATGTTTATTATAGAGTTTTCTAACATCGATTTTATATCAACTGACAGCAATGTTACAAGTTAAACGCAGACATAGAGCGGAAACTGACCGCAATAATACACACAACTATTTCGGTGACGCGAAAATAGAATGAATTTGGTTAATTTCCAGTAACTTCTGTGCAATATTCGCCGAATGTGCATTTCCGTGGAAACGACATTAGCCTCCCTCTCGTTAAATGGACTCGGTTCCGAAAAATACAACAATTTAATTTAGTCTAACTTGACCGCGGCTGGCAAACATTGAACGGTCGCGAACAAAAAGCAACACACACCAATTACTGACGCGACGGTCGGCATGGCGCGGTGTCCCTTAAAAGTGGGCACATACGATGTGATTTGGTAGAGCCGAACCATTAAAACGGTATGCCATCGAACCATATCGCATCGTGTGGGGCACGGTTCGAAGGACATTATTATTATTATTGTTGGTACGGCTGGTTCGATGGCTTGTCCATGAAACTTGGTTGGATACAACTGGACATCGCATGGTACGGTTCGATCGTGTGGCGTGAAGACTGTACCGCGTGACGAATTGGTACGATGATACCAAATCTAATCGTCTGTTAGTAGTATTACGCGTCACACTCTCTCGCGAGTTCCTCTAACTCGATTCATAATGTGCCTGGTCGCGGAGCATGCCGGTGCGCTAAAATTTTTACTTATCCCTACAATATTTCTCTTGCCAAATTGATGCGTTTGAAAAGCGCTGCAGGTGTGTCGAATAAAATATATTTACTATGGTACTAAATATTTTGTTTTTAACCGCGGGTTGATTGCCAAGTAATAAACTGCGGTGTGGTTGGGAGCCTGAAATGATACCTTCAAATATGTCGCAAGAAACAAACTGCTTTTCATTTATTTTAAAGGTTATATAAAATTGATAAAGGTTGCAGGAACATACTGGATGCAAGCCGCTTTTGACAGGTCCGCCTGGAAATTCTTAGGCCTCCCGGCTATGTTCATCAGTAGATGTCATGTTGCTGATGATAAAATCCTACTTCCTACTATCCTACTAATATTATAAAGGCGAAAGTTTGTAAGAATGTATGGATGTTTGGATGTTTGGATGTATGGATGTTTGTTACTCTTTCACGCAAAAACTACTGAACGGATTTCGATGAAATTTGGCACACGGGTAGATCATGTCCTGGATTAACACATAGGCTACTTTTATCCCGGGAAAATATAAAACGGGACTTTTATCCCGGAAAAACTTTTTAACGCGGGCGGAGCCGCGGGCAAAAGCTAGTTGTACCATATTTCTAATAGTGAACTTTTATATATTAAGACTTGTATAATTTTCAGTATATTATTGTATAAAAATAGTCGTCGTCCATAATAATCTAAGTCTAATAATCTAATCTAAAAATCCTAAGGTATCAGGCCTACAGAGTATAGTTATTCCCATTAGAGATAATTGTAGACCTAAATTGCAAAATAGTAGCACAATTAATTTCAAAATTAATAAACAGTTAATGAAAATCGCTTAACGCATTGTTTCAATATTGTTTGATCGCTATGTTCATACGTGTAGCGGAATGTGACGACGCTATAAGACTAAACACATAAATGCATCTGACGTAAGCACTCGTCCAATTCTTTCCAATGGATATTTTTTATTGCTTTAAATCCACTCAACGTCGCTCACCTTTTTCGCTTTTTCGAAAAAAGAAAATTACAGCTTGCGAAATCCAGTTGAAAACATTTTCTTTCACGATTTTTATGCTGCATGAAAGAGTAAACGTACCACTTACAGCGGTACGCGGTTGGGACAATATTAATCAATTTCTACACAGAGAGAATTTCGGGGGAGAGTCGCGCGCGCGAGGGCACAAAGGTCGACCCACCCGACGCTGACGTTGCATTTCATTTTTGTTTGCCCACAGCCTCCGGCTCGCTTGTCTGTTCTTTGTCTTCCTGAATAAATGCGTATTTTGAAGTACCTATTTTTCATTAATTCCACACCCACGAGGTAGAATGTGGCCCCGTGTCGTTCATTCAATGTTTATTTTTTAGAAATAGTTTTGGATCGCTTTAGGTATTCGACGGCTGTAATACCAGTTATTCAGCACTGTAGATATTTCAATGCAATGCAAACCGAACTGGGAGTTATCTCGGACATTATAACCGTAATGTTAACATTCGCTTCGGCGCAGTGAGCATTCCACATAGATATGAGATGATCCCGTCTCCTCGCACCGCACGCCTTATCTGCTTCACAGTTCATTAGCCCTTGCACAGCGCGGCATCGGGCAGAGCCGTGCCATTTGTAACAATACAACGGTTGCGCGAATGGCAAAACATGATTTCAGGGCTTAAGGTGCCAGTCTCGTTAGTTCAGCCGACAAGACGTGAAATAAGTACGTAGTGGCTTGTGGCGTGAGACGTCAGGCGACGCAAGACTGTAACCGCGTACGTTCTAAATGGAGGACATTAACGAAACGTTATTGCTTCTCGGCTTCACCAACACTTGCACAGCATTAATCTCTAACTCCTTGTGATGCTCGCTACTGACTGGTTAATTTGAGCGTACCCACGCCCGATGTCTACACGGTAATGCTATTGATTTTTGAACTTCGAAAGCAAAAAGTTTTAATACGTTAACTGAATAAAAAATTCAGCAAAGCATTCGTATATCTTCATTCAATATCCGATAAAGATAACGCAAACAAGTAAATAACGAAAACACGAATGCATGCAAATGAAAAAACTTCTCAGAATTACACCGTGAGCTGAATAAATAACGCGTGATCGATGCGTTGATAAGCCCATGAAAAATTTAAAGAGGATTCGTACAATGGCGTGAAGAAAACGGATGGAGTAGGTAGGAAGAGGTTCGGGTATTGGTTCTTTCACTTTTTACGCCGTATCATTCGTGTGTGGTGCCGGCCTCGCGAACAAAGGGCTACGTCTTTCTATTCAAATATTACCTCACAAAGGAATGAAATAATCTTTGTAATGGCTTTTGATTGCTTATGACAATATGACATGTCACTTGTGTAGACTAAATCTCGGAAAAAATGTTTTCTCCTGCTATGAAATTATGTAACAAAAAAGTAACAGTAATTTTATACGTACGTATTGTTACGCGCCCAGATGGCTGGGTGGTACTTCAGAAACGCTTACTCGAGCGCTACCGAAACAATAGCGGCATTTAGGAGCCTAAAAATGAAACGACTCAGTGCACTCGTCATCGAAAGCCATTCGGAACACATCAGAATGACTCCATATACGAAAGGGTTCGGCATTTTGTAGAGTAGAACGTTCGTACCTACGTATGGTTTCTTTTATGCAGCAGCACCCACCGAGTGGATGAATGCGAAACGTCGAGACGCCTTGCCGTTTATTCTCCCTTCGTAGTAAATGCAAAAAACTATGGCAGTACCAACCCTAGGCTACTGTGGGATCGACTTAAGGTGCTTTGTTGAAAATATGGAGGTAGACGGCAACTTATGACGGAAATATAAACCATAATACTTACTATCTTAGAACCATGTATCTTGCTGCTATTCGAACTCATTTGAGTTCGGATAGCAGCAAGTTACAATACATTAAAGTATTTTAAGCAATCAACTTTCTCAGAATTTTTCACAATACACTCTTTCGACGAGTAAAATATATCGGTAAGAATATTTACTGAGCGATAATGTTCCGTAGCCCGGGGAAATAAAATGAACTTTACCGAGTAAATCATAATGTTATATTCCACTCCCTATTAAAAGTGAAGGATACAAGATACTTCGAGTTTTTCTTCTCGCTACGTATAATCAAATAAAACTTGATTTTATGTTTCGAGTCAAATTATAAGCCGAGGGGTGGGCGAAATAAAAAGTGAATAATGAATGCGAAGGCCGAATCCCGGACCGCGAGACCGTAGCAATTATTTTGTTTCGAGTACCATCAACATAGCTCGTTCTTTCAAATTTTCATACATTAAGCAAATGTCGAGAATACCTAATAAGGATCTAAATGTTGTAAGCCGTCGTGAGGTTACCAAAGGCATTCATTAAAACACCACGGGCCGGACAATCGGACCGCATTTTGTACGTTAATACGCCAAAAGTGAAATTTTATGTCGTCGTTACTTATTAAAACTTATAAAAGTACTTTGGCTCGAAACTGTTGGCGCACCACTAAAGTAGAAAGTAATGGATTTTCTAGAATAAAACATGAATTCTAGTGAAATATTAATACAATATAATGGTATTACTTTGTGATAACTCAGTGTATTGAATACAAAAGAAATCTTAAGAATAATTGTATTTGCAATATCAATTTTGGAATTAAAAAACATTCTCAGCAGGGACTGGCAAATACCTTGTTCACCTTCTGGAAGTTTGAGACATCGCCTAAGACTGTTCCATCAAATGACGAAATATTTTAATGTAATACAACACTCGCAGTTATTTTGACAGCACTCGACGGATCTAGAAGCACCACTCAAACGTTCTTATCGTCCAACTACTCGTCGTACGACCAAAGATATCTCACACAGTCACGGAGTGGCGTGACTTTGACTCAGTAAATAAATAGAAGCTGCGGAAACAAGTGTCGCATATGAAGAAGCCGCTACAAAACATGCAATCCCCATGAATGATCGCCGACTGACTGAAGTCTGTAGGTATACTTCGTGATCGTATTTTTCCGAATTCCTACTAAAACAAAACGACTTCTTCAAAAATGACGGTGGAAAGTGAGCCATCTTACTTACGCACAACAGTATTATTCTGAGTGACACGGCGTTCGACGCGAGGGCTTTCATCTACACATCGGTCGATAGTGTTGACGAACAAAATAAGCTCCCCTCGTCGGAGTGCGGTGTCAAGAGGCTATAGGATTAAACTTAAACTGGGTTGGCCCACAGTTTAATTATACAAAAGGTAAGTACTTTGGAAAATGTGCCGTACCTCTCGCGCACATGTCACAAATTAGTAGAATTATATCCTTTACACAGAGATGAATAGCAAATAGAATTTAAAATTGGACAAGCAGAAAGTGATATCAAAGGACGATATCAAATATTAAACGGAGAAACGCTCAATACTTAACGCATTTACAGTCGCTGAATAAAAAGGAATTTACGATTTACGGGTATATTGGTTACGAGTAATATTTCTTAATTCGCTCGCCAATTGGGCAATGGCGCATTGCAGAAATAAACTTTTACATGAAGTAATTACCTGCGTACTATGTTCATCATTCTTATGTATGTGCACGGCTGAAAATTTGATAATTTGTGCGTGGCAGAGAAACCGTTTGTACTTTTACTACGATAAAAGTCATTAAAGTCCTCGCGGTGCTCACAAACGACTTTTGCGATACAGAAAATTTCATATTTTAAGATTACGAGATCGTAATCTCCTTTGAAATTTAATAGTGGACATCATACGAGAAATTTCTATTTTATTAAATACCAATATATGAAATAGTTTTTGAATGGACATTCGACGCACTTATTGTTGGGGATGCCTTATCAATAAATTCATTATCTAGAAAATATAAATTGTTTCTCTTACACGTTATTTATGATTAGCTAAAAGAAAGATGAATGTTTACCTTATTTTCGTATTAGCGGTATAAAATATACTTTCATTAACGAAAGAAATAATGAAAATAAATCGGCAGTACTAATTGCCTAGCCTATGAGGTAGTGACGTGATGAATTGCGAATGAATGAATGGTTCGGAAGCTTTGCGCGCCCCCGGCCTCTGCGCGACAGATCTCCACCCTACCCCCTTTGGGTGTGTTTGACGCATGATTTATTCTTTAACTTAGCACGGAATTTGTAACTCAACAAGGACATGCATTTCAAGATTATGATTTCAATATATGAAGCTAAATTTAATCGTGTTAGAGCTGTGTAGTCAATGTTCAAAACCAATTTTATGTTAAGTCAAGTTTTCAGAGGATATTAGTTCTATTGAATAAATAAAGGTAAAACTTTCTTTTCAATAAGTTGAAACAAAGACAAAGACTTTTTATTTTGTTTAATTTAACAATTATAATAGGTACCTAACGTTTAAAAAGAGTGTACTTATAATTTTTTCTTATAGAATATGATTTTATTTCAATAATAATCATATTTTGTGCCAAACTGAGACTTACACATCCGGTACAGCGTTGCAGTTAATTGTAATAACCTTCAAATGACGGGGGAGATGGGAGAGTCTGGGCATGGGGTGAGAAGCACCTGATGAGGGGCGCAGGGAGCGAGACAAGAGGGACCGCCAGGGCGCGGGGCGAGAGGAATGCCTGAGCGCGGAGGGAGTAGTGTGTTGCGCAAGCGCATCGCGGTGGGTACTCGAGCACGCGCCACTACTCAAGCGCCCTTGAGCGGCCACTCGGCGCCCGCCGCGTCGAATTGAAAAGATACCTACGCCGACACCGCACTGAATATTCGCTGTATGTATCAAAACCGTAAAATGCAAATCTATGCACTGCGGTCGTCTAGAGTGTTCAGCGAACCCTGGCTCGCGCCGCGTTTCAGCAAATGCGGTATGACTCAAATTATCATACACAAGTAGTTTGTCAACCGAGTGACATTGTTGATAATAAGTGACGTTTCTAGTGATTACAATGCAATGGCATAAATTCGTTTTACCATACATGCCAACGCAAATGAAACAAACTTGTACTGAATCATAAAGCGAATATTTACGGGTTGCTAAATATAGCTGAATAGATTTGGTGTAGTTAGACGGAAAGATGAATAAGTTTAAATTTTTATATAGACATGTACTGATATAGCCTAATATAATATTAAAATGAATATTTTTTTAATACTATATTAACTCTTGCCAAAATAATATATTACTATTTTTTTTTTTATTATAATTATTATGACGGCAAGAATCAAAACAAGCCGATATATTCCCTATTTTTTGTCGCACATCTGTTCTCTATGTTACGCCGAGGGGTCATAAGAGGCGACTGAGTAATTTTGAGCGATTAACTACACTTCCTGCTTACAGTGATCGTAACTAACGGTGGAACATTAATACTGTGAAACATCGCAACACAAATAAGCCAGTTGCGACGCTTGGCTTTAATAATATGAAATAGGGCGGTTATCTTATCTTATTTTACCTCCTAAGATGCATGATTGACACAAAGACAAACTATGACAGTATTTTTATAGCTTATGCATGATCAATCTAAACTTAGTAAAAACATTACATGTAGATCGTGTTTTTGACGAAAACTGGGCCTATATTTGGGAGAGACAATGTGTTCATGCCAGGGACTTTTCTATATCATTTATTTGAACTCAATCGTTGTCATCTACGTTCCAATTTTATTGAGAGCGATTTCCAACATCCGCGAAATGTATTACCACCACGATTTAGCCATCACACTGCCGCTAAGATGGGGTAGACAGTATTACGGTTTCCTAAGATTAAAGGTCGAAAAAGGTCATAAACAGTGACTGAAGTCACTTCCTTTAATTTGGTTCTAGAAACAGATGCTACCTTTACGTGGCTGACAATTAATAGTCTCTCCAAGAAAAAAAACTACAGGTGACGAGCAATTTCGTGCAGACTATAGATATCACTCTGTTTATATATGCAGTGTGGAACGTACCCGCCATTCATAAATATTGTAAACAAACCGATGAACTAACAAGAATTTCCATTTCATCTTAGAATTGCAATACGGGCTTGATCAAATTCGCAGACAGAGCTAATGGTTAAGTACCTATTCAACTCGGAAAGTTTTAACTCTAATAAAGCAAACGTATGCGGAATCAAATTAGAACATCCATCTAGCCAAATAGTATTCGTGACATGTTAATAGAAAACACAAACGAATGCGGTGCGAGGCGGGATGAGAGAGCGGGTCACAGGACTAGACGTTCTTTATAAACAGCGCACAACGGCTCACACATACACGTAACGTTCGTTCCAATTTATAATGCGGACAAGCCACACTGAAATGGATTTACAGCTGCAAACCTGCTTGTCTTTGATGAGGGTCTATTTTCAGATGCGCGCCGAGCGCACCGACACATTCCAATATTTCGAACCGATATATTATTATTACGTTCCAATACGAATCGATGCCGTGTTATAAAATTTATTACGCACTCGTCTCTTCGAAGTTTCTTATTTGTAAACAGCCGCTTGAGCAACCTCTCTCCGGCCCGTCGATAATGTTTGATGTCTCGTTAAAAATAAAATCGCGCGTTGATAGACATCGGCAAATCCGTAACTAATTTGTCGACTGACACGATGAGGGACATTCCTGAAATAATTTTCTCTCGCGATGCGAAGCTGTGATTAAAATTTTAATAAGATTAATCAGGAGGATCGTAGTGCTTTGGGATGCGTCACGAGACGTGGAAAATTTCGCACGTTCAAATTAAAGTGATGACAAAAAGTGTTCTCGTGAGCCGGCTTTATATTTAAGGGATAAAGTGAAGCGACAAGCGGTTCTGAATTCGGTTGTAATTTTACGTTGTTAGAAACACAGACAGTAAAGCCGGCGAACTAAATGCTTCGGTTCCAACAGTTCGTCGCAGATTTAGGTGGTATGTTTAAGTTTCGCGTAATCCACTGTAGGTAAACTGAAGTCCGCAGTGTCTTTTAGGCACGCCTACTCAGTATGCAAGCGTTTTCCTGCACATCCGTTGTACGCGACCGCGGAAGGACTTCCGTACACAAAATACTGTGTTTATGTTTACTTCTTTTAGAATTCCGCATCGTTCTAGTTCACTCTTCGTGCCGACATGTTGCGACATGGAACGCAAAATATGGTTTACGTTCTTTAAATCCTTGCTGAATTACCGAATAAACTTTATTCTAAACATTGTTTATTTTCCTAGCAGAAATGTTCCATTTATTTAAACGTTGCGATGTACAAAATGGCGGACGGTAAATTGGTTCCATAAAGAATTTCACGTAGATTACGTAGAAAGTTATTGCTAACAAAATTTTCCGTATCCGAACACTCCATTCGCCAATTAAATTTTTCCCGAACCATAGTGAAGTAGTGGATTTATGAACGGATAGCGTAGTTCGAGATATTTGCCGCACTAATCTCCATTTTAAGAACGGTCGTACGATCCCAAGCCTAGGATTATGGAACTTGCGTGACACTAATTAAGTCGGAATTAAGGGCGAGCCTATATCAAGAACCGCAACGGGAGTTATAAATGAAAGGGTATTACGCGTGTTTAATGCTACAACGAGCGATTCTGCGAGAAATGGTAAAAACAATTTCATAACAAATGTGCTTACTTTGCGATTACAGAATGTTATACATTTAACAGAGGGAAAGTAATATACCCTTAGTAGGTATTATCTTTATACGTCGTTCTATCGCGTTTGCCATTAAAGTTCAGCAAATAAGTGTATGATATTCCTGTAATCGAAGGCCTTAGTTAACAAATCCTACTTAGCAATAACTTTCGCCAAAGTAGACAGTTTCTGATGGCTTTCAAAATTGACGAGTTAAGACTTGTCTACTTAATAATTTGTATTAGGAACTTATTTGTTGACAAATTAGACAAAAATGTAGAGATTAGTCATCAGTTGAGCGGAGTATTGAGGCCGGCATCCGTTGTAAGCTGCGATCAACCGGCTAATCCCCGGGCCAGCCAACGCCGTCGGCTAGGCCCGCTACGTAAATTTGTGTAATTTCGAATCTAGGCCAAGTGCCAAGGGATCTGCTTCACGGCAATGGTGATTGATATGCCCCTATAGCGAGCATCGTCTTGCCCGCTGCGTCCCTCTTGTCATTCGAGCAGACAGCCCGATGCATTTGTAATAGGATAATCTTATTTTCGTAGCTGTGTTGCTTATTCAATATAGTCACTCGGTTTGCATTATAATTTGGCAGCGCGGTTACCTTGATGGGACATGGATTTATGAATTGTGGAGTGAATGTAATTTAATTTGAGACATTTGATGCTATTGTGTGCTAAACTAATAAGATTTAATTCGTCTTTATATGAATTTTACCCACGATACTTCGACAATATTCGAGAAAATAACCGACCAAATGCGCTTCGACTTCGCATTTTATAAGCTTTTATAAATAAACTTGAAAAATAAATAAAAATCATATTTGTATGTGGTGTGAATTTACTCGATATAAGACGAAAATTTAAAATTCATGTTCACAATCCTTTTAATACGATCCATCTCCGTTCCATGGAGAAATATATAACGTGGGGTCAGAAGCGATCGGCTCCGAAACCGTCCTACGTCATTCCGTGCACTGAAAGTAACTGAATTTCAAATATACAAAATCCTGTGGTTGCTTCTAGGCACTCGCTCTTCAATTTATGCCATTAGCAACGTTTCGTCCCCTGAAATATATAATAAGAGAAAATAATTCGAGACCAAAGGGTGCAGATGAATTTGTTAAGCACATAATCATACCTCCGCATTCAAAAGTTGAATATTAAAATGGTAATTCATACTTTACGCAATTTTAGACTTAATTATTGAGATGTGGTTTAATGATGCAATTATAGCCGCGATAGAAGATTTAAAGATAGTGTAAATTTGAGCGCGAGAGGAGTACAAAATTGCATCGTGTAGTACATGCTTAAGAAATCTAATCCTAAAGCCAACTTGTCCCTCGTCTGAAAGCGGTGCGGTAACAAAATAAACGTTCGCCGGAATGATAGCAACAAAACCTCCGTCAGTTTTGTAAATTACAATAAACCTTAGAGTAGATCGTGGGCAGAATTTGTGATGCGTCTTCGTGTCGGCGACAATAGGCTTAAGCCGGGCCGACCGCCCGCGCTGATACTGCAGATGCGAGCTGTCGGCCTCTCCCGACCATTAACCTAACCATTTCCCTGATATTGCAGATAATATCGTCTACCCGCGCGTAATCGCTTCAACAGCCATATCTATCAATACTTATTTCATACGACGACGGTTAATATTTTTCGTTACGTGAACGATTGAGTAAATAACAATGACATGTATTATCATAAAGCACAAAAGATCGTCCACGATTGTTACTGAATAGATCAAGCCACGATATCGGGTGGAGCACCACCGAAGAAGGACGACCTCGTTATTGTTTGATAGGCCCCATGATGAAAATACTCGTGACACGCAAGTTCCACGGCGTTCACTTGTCAGAATAAAAACGACATTGTATGATATTTTGTCGGCCTCGGAGCCCGCACATGAATATGAATAGAACGCCTGGAACTCGGCGAAATGAGACAATCTCCTGACAAGCGCTGAAGGATTGGTGTTCATCACGCACAAATTTAACCAAAAGAGTCTTGTTAGCCGAAGCGTGCACACGACGAGGGAACGACGACGAAGAGAGACTCCGCGGGACGGACGTAATCGAGTATGTCGATAAAAATCGAATTTATACCTTTTACCCGTAAACGACGCGAGGACATGCCGAAGATTTACCTATAACGCTATCTTATTTACAGACTGGGAAATTCTATTTGCTTAAAGGTCGAATGGAGGCAATATCGTGGACGTCGCGCCGCTGCGGGCGGGGGATGCAATAAGCGGAGCGGCCAGCGCCGGAGCCGCCGCCAATTTAAAGAAAGCCCATTGAACCGGAAGACAAGCGCATTGGCGGCTCACGAACACGGCGCCCGCTCTCTAAGGCTCCTCATATAATTTTCAATCCAGCGAGCTTTAAAATCGATAGCTCTTTGTAAGTGCAAAATGAAACAAGGGCTGGAATCTACCGTATCTACACCTCTGCTAAATTAACGCTTTAATCCGAAAAAAAACCCGTGAAAGTTAAATTGAAAGCTACATTAGTTTTAAAATAAGCTGGCAAACTCAGCAGTTCCATGGTATTTTTAGAAATAACTTTTTACTCGGCGTGATTAACGCTGCACGATCAATTTTAATGTATCAGAGTACAATTCCATTTAATTGTACGGTTGAATTACTTGAGCATCGTTTCTACTTGAGAATCAGGTGTGTTCCCTCTTATTTCGCTACATTTTTATTGAAATATAAAAAAAAAAATGTTGTCGATGTGGACCATATAAAAACAACATAAAAAGAATTACATAGCAAATTTAAACTTTAATTTTATAGGGAATAAAAATGTTTTATGTTTATGATTTATAGCTCTTATACAAACATTTATTCGTCACCGTACCTATACGATATTCCTAATGAACTCTTTAATTTCACCATAAAACTAGGTATTAATACCAAAGAACATAACATTTTAAAATTTTAATATCCACCTAACTGAAGTACTTACAAACATTTTTTGTGGACTGCTTTACAAAAGTTTTAAAACGTTTTAGCAGAAAGTCCACTTTGTAATTTTGTTCCTTTAATAAAGTTTACACGGGTACAACTAGTGTGCATATCTCTTAGTGGGAAATGAAATTTTATAGTCAAATTTGTTTTATTGCTCATATTCACACAAAAGGCTTTGTTAAATTTATAATTATTTATTGCACTTTAATTCGAAAACCCCATTTTTTTGGCTAAGAAAATATAAAATATTACCTCGCGTCTATTACAGTAAGTGAAACACCTAAATAACCGTGCCTTTATCTATATTCTTCTTGTCTATGGCCACCAGCTCATTCATGAGACTTTTATAATTGCTAGTGTTTATGGGCCGTGGAGTTCATTTAATATCAGATCACCCTGCAACTCATTTGGAGACTTAAGCAATAAATTAGGCGTTATACAGTGCCGTGTGTCTGTGTGAAACCTTATACCTGACCAGTTCTCTATAAGAATTTCGAAGATATGTGAAGTCTGCCGCACGAGGCCAGCGTGTTGGACTACGGCCTAAACCCTCTAATTTACAGAAAAGGCCCGTGCTCAGCAGTGGGCAGTATATTATACAGGGCTGGTATGGTATATTGTGCCGAATAATTTATCGACTGGATATGGTACTTTTTCAACCTACTTTTTAATATCTTAAAGGTCGTCTACATGTTTTGTAATTGTATGATATTCTAGTACTATAACAATAGGTATAACGTTACCTATTGTTTTTCACCGCCCACTCATACACCAGAATTTAGATTTTAACAAGTTGGTTATGATAGGTCGTTTTCCAATCAGCCCGTTTTACATTACAACCCTTTCAATGAAACGAATAATAGATAATGCTTTAAAATGCCGATGTTTTACTTACTACGATGTATAAATTAATTGTCATTGCTATTTAACTTACTACAGTTTTCCAGGCTAAAATCAAAACACATTTTCTCGTTAACAAATCGAGCTTAGAATTAAATAGATTTTAGCATTTTCCAACTATAGAACTTCTTAGACACGTCCACATAAATTAAACCGCAGTTTACGTATCGGGGTGGTTTGAGGAAGGGGTCACACGGCCCGAGGCTTTCATGCAAACACCCTAAATTGTATGAACGAGTGCGTTATCTGTCCTTTAATACCTGTTTAATGAAAGGGTTTGATCGTAAATCTACATACAACTTTATACAGTGACCTATTAGTCCTTTGAACACATTAAGCCCAGTCCCGTTTGTTGTTAAATGCCACTGGTCGTTACGGAATTGGTGGTTTGATTTTGCTAGGCTGGATAGGATGATACATCTTTCCAATGTCGTCCAATGTTGATGATTTGGGCATAAACTTTAAATGTATATCTAGATTAAATGCAAATGTCCCAATTATGAAGAAGGTTATTTTGATATTTCCAAATTGATGAGTGTTATTACTGATAAAGCAACACGTTAAAAACTTACACACACACCCACGCCTTTTATCCTCGAAGGGGTAGGCAGCAGCACAACTAGTGCACCTACTTTTGCCGTTATTCCGTCCCATGATGTGATAGGGGGCGAGCCTATCGCCATATCGGGCACAAATTCCAGACTCCGGGCAGATACTAAATAGAAAATCCATTATCACTTCCCGACCCGGGGATTAAACCAGAAACCTCAGCCTTGCAGTCGTACCGTAATATAGCTACGTTACCGAGGCAGTGAAACAACTTAATTCTCCATATTGTACCGTATGAACGTAATCTCACAAATGGTATGCTCCAGATATTACAAAAACTTAAAGATCTATACTCTTAAGTCTTGACCTGTACATATTAATACTTAGACATTTACAAAGGCATGAAATTAATGTGCTAACATTATAGAGAAAGTTTTACAACTGCGAGTATTGAAACTACATAAGTATGAAAGTTTGAATTGAGGTAGGAGAGGTGTTTGGGTTTCACTTTAATTTGAGTTGAAATAAGTTTAAGCTATTATTTTCATCGAGATAAGTGATAATGTGGAATTTAAGTGTTTATACTGTTTTATATCAATATATGGGAACACGTTATATTTTTTTATGAAAATGGTTATTCATTTGAGAATGATCTAGAACAGTCTACGCATGACTAAGCATGGTGATAGTAGTTATGAACGCAGATGCGTAATCGAGTATTCGTCGAGAGTTTAATATTTTTCAAATACGACGTTCAAATATCTATGGTGTAATAACCGCGTAATCCTTACAAACATAACAAAATACCCTATTAAATAAATACCTTTAAACATAACTAGCATGAAAAATTACCGTACTTATTAAAGATTACAAAAATAATTTACAATAACATGTAAATTAAATACTTATGAATACTTACTTCTACATCCTTCTATTAGCACATAAATGATTATAAATTAATATTTTATCAAAACATAAATCAATTACGTTATCTATAACATGGTAAATAAATCCTTTAAGACGATAAAGGTGATAATATCGAGACTTAACTAGTGTAAACAGGAAAAGTTATGAATTAATAACGACTCAACCCTTTACTCCCGAGGGGAGTAGTGGGCACGCTATATATTTAGCTTGAAAACAAACTACAAGTAATTACAAGAACAACCGCTATTACTCGGTCAAACAGCTAAAGGCATTGTTGGCTTATTTTATAATCAAGTACACTCAATTAGAAAGCAAATAAGTGCCATTTGAACGATACGTTACCCTTTGGAACTGAGGCCTGCAAGGATTTTCGGACTGTTTCACATGTACAAAGTTTAAAAAGTTTAAGCGCTAATACCGTCGTCGAAGATGATATGCATTTAAAATTAATGTTATGGGATCTCGATTATTTATGCTTTGGAGTAAAATCTTATCTATACTAATATTATAAAGCTGAAGAGTTTGTTTGTTTCTTTGTTTGTTTGTTTGAACGCGCTAATCTCAGGAACTACTGGTTCGAATTGAAAAATTCTTTTTGTATTGAATAGACCATTTATCGAGGAAGGCTTTAGGCTATATAACATCACGATGCAACTATTAGGAGCGAAGAAATAATGGAAAATGTGAAAAAAACGGGGAAAATGATTCATCCTTGGCTTCCATTGCGTGCGCTGCGAAAACGGTTCAAGATACCAAAAATATATGTATGAAAGAATTATTCCTCTTGAAATGATCTAAAAAAATGTCGGCAACAGTATATGTCTATCTTTTAAGATTAACTCACTAGAACCGTTTTTGTGGTAATCAAATTTGGTCGAAATTAATGCATTATTTGTTAACAGTTGTATCAACGTCATAATATTAATCTTTATCCAAATAAAAGTGTTGGATAGGGTGATTCAACGGGAAGGTTTTTATGTACTTTTAGCCCAGAAAAACTTATTAACGCGGGCGAAGCCGTGGGCAATTACGAATAAATGTCTTGTAATAAGATTATCGCTCTATTTTTATAATTTTTCCCACCAAATCTCGCATTAAAAAGCTCTCCAAAATTTCTCTTTTCAATAATACCGAGAATTTTAACATTCATAACAATGAAAAAGCCCCAGGCAGAGTAGATCAATACGAAGGTGTGAGAGCAAGGTTAAAGGGAGTATTTAAATGTTATACGCGTAAAAAGTTTTATTGATTAGTTACAGTGTTCGCCTGGCACAACTATCCACATATCACAATGGAGTTGTTAAATTCTCAGAACGTACTTTAACTTTGAAGTAGGCATAAAATTTATAAAGATAAAATTCTTTTTGATCTCACGTTATTTTTAAACTACAATATAAACCGTATAGTCATTTTCTAATTTGTCTATACATCAAAAAGACGTATCTAACTTCCTGTTTCTTGGTGCATTTTTGAAATGTAAACTCACCAATTGAATCGTTCTTTTGGAAATTTTAGTAATATGAACTACTAGCTTCTGCCCGCGGCTCCCCACGCGTTGATAGGTTTTTCCGGGATAAAAGTCTCGCTTTATATTTTCCCGGGATAAAAAGTAGCCTATGTGTTAATCCAGGACATAATCTACCCGTGTACCAAATTTCAATGAAATCCGATCAGAAGTTTTTGCATGAAAGAGGAACAAACATCCATACATCCAGACATCCATACATTCTTACAAACTTTCGAGCTTATAATATTATGAAATCCGGGATAAAAGTCCCGCTTTATATTTTCCTGGGATAAAAAGTAGCCTATGTGTTAATTCAGGATATGATCTACCCGTGTGCCAAATTTCATCGAAATCCGTTCAGTAGTTTTTGCGTGAAAGAGTAACAAACATCCAGACATCCATACATACTCACAAACTTTCGCCTTTGTAATATTAGTAGGATATAGTAGGATAAGCTACACCACGCCAAAAAAATGACTTTACAATTATTCTGAACGGGTCTTTAACAAGAATTTTATTCACAAAAGAAACAGGTCAATTAATTTATATTTTTTTCTTCCTAGTTACGCTTCCAAAAAGTATTTTAATTACTATAAATTCATCATAAGCCGGTATTATATCCGTTTTCTAATTTAACCCGTCAAGCCCCGCTTATATCCATACTAATATTATAGATGCGAAAGTAACTCTGTCTGTCAGTCTGTCTGTCTGTTAAGCTTTCACGCCAAAACTACTTAACCGATTTAAATGAAATTTGGTACACAGATAGTCTAGAGCCTGAGAAAGGACATAGGCTACTTTTAACCCGAAAAAACTTTTTAACGCGGGCGGAGCCGCGGGAAAAAGCTAGTATATAGATATATGAAAAAACCCTATATATATGGACACCGGTGTCCGTCGCGGGCCTTGACAGACTACAGGGAAACTTTTGCATGGTGTTATAAAACTCTCGTCTGAACTAATCACCCCCAATTCTGTTTATTTCAAATTTTCATTGAACTCGATCCATTTTCCAACAAAAATAAACATTAATTATAATACATCAAAACTCGTTTCAAAATCTATATCAAAGGATTTAAATATATCAGCAGAATTTCGAAGTCCATTCGTTTGATCAGTACAATACAGTTACCGCCCATCATAGAGTGATACGTGATGCCAACCAAACAACTGGGTTAGGTGTGCGTAACATATTTAAGTTTCATCTATCATCATCGTTCTCTCGGGTGATTAGACGTGTTTACTTCTTGCCTTCGACAAGGAACACAACATTGCTGTTAAGGTGAAAAGTCTCCAATATTTTGCTTTGTTTTAATGTGTTATTGATATCTGTGTGAAGTCTATTTTAAACAACGGTTTTATGAAAGAAGAGCACTCGGGATTATAATCTAAATAAATCTTTTATTTGTTAGTTTTCGTCATGGAAGATAGAATTTATCGTTCATTTTTGGATCGTCGGTAGAGTTTATGAAACACTTTTATTCTTCGTATGACAGTGTGTTAAGATTAGATTTATAGACATATATACTTTTATTTCTACGTTATATTATTCAGTAAATGTATAAAACAACCATGCC
This sequence comes from Lapara coniferarum, assembly GCA_949316025.1. Classification (NCBI taxonomy): domain Eukaryota; kingdom Metazoa; phylum Arthropoda; class Insecta; order Lepidoptera; family Sphingidae; genus Lapara; species Lapara coniferarum. Next base: position 37,382,356 of record OX438919.1, on the reverse strand, counting down.
TATGGCAAAACTTTGATACAACTTAAATGATAGGTTATTAACAAAGAAGCTTTGAATTGTACGTGAATAACAAAGTTCCTTGGAAAACTTATCTATAAGTTATCACCATTTGTAGATGATAGACGTGTTCACACGAAACTTTACTGATATTAGTGACAGGTTTATGAATTAATTACATATTAAAATTGCGTTTTACTATTACGTAGGTCATTGTTTGTTTGAACAATATGACGTCATGAGCAAAAGCAATTTATGTTTATGTTTATAGTTTAGCTTAATTTATGCTATAACTCTATTTTTTTTTTATAATTTAGTTGATTGCTTAGAGTTTTATTGTGTTAATTTTGTATTCTCCAAACTTATCTTTTTATAGAGTATGTTGTGGTTGCCTGTAATCGAAATTGCAATTAGTACATAATATTTTTTAACTACTATCTTTATTATACTTGTGATATTGTAAATTTTGTTGGCAATCCTTAATAAATAAATAAATAAATGAGTGATGTGAAACTATTGATAATTTATTTTTGATTCTAAAAAAAGTTCCTAAGGCCTCCAAGACAATTTATATTATGCGCATAGAAAAAAAATGTATATCACGGCAAAAAGAATATTGTAAACTGGAAACACCAAAGCATGAATATCTATCAGACCATTGTCAACTCTGTGTTGCATCGTATAATTAAAGTAACTTCGATATGCCATTTGCCAATACTTTGTATAATACGTAATTTTTCAGTCACAACTTACAATATATATTAAAAATTGTGTTTCCACCAACTAATAGTTAATCACACATAACTGGTCACAGTAAATGGCCTTACAAGTTAAAATTTTCTTTGGCACATTAATTGTTGTATGGCGTAATACATTAATCAAAATGTAACTGATTACTTAGGTTTTTAGTAGAATGGTCAGATGATCAATTTACTTACCTGATTTTAAACAATGCGACACTTTGTGAGCAATAGTAAGTATCGTACAAGACGGTTTCAATTTAAATATAATAGCACTAGACTATACCCTTCATCCTGGCTGATTTTAAGTCTTAAAATACTTAGGGCGCATTTTACCGCTGGATGATAAAAGCTATTCGTCACATAAATGTATGAGCCTACCAAATGCAAATTATAAGAGCGACAAGTACGTACCATAACCATAAATACGCAATGATTATTCAATAAAAAGAACAATCTATTGATTACTTAAAACTGTCTTTATTTTGCCCATGCTCGTTATGCGATGTCGTAAACTGAGACATAAAATTATTATCACAAACGTGCGTGACGAACGGAATCACGTTCGTATAGGAAACATTTAGTCATAATCGATGCAGAGCAATGCAATCGCTCAAATTTGAATTGAGCGAAATTATGAACAGCAAAATATATTACCATACATGCATGTATTTTCGAAATAATTTTCAATAAATATTACAATATTAATTTCTTATTCATTTAACTAGCGCACACAAACACCGTAAGTTCAACAACATCGGAGTAATTTTAATGATATAGTTTTCAATGTGTTAATTATAAACGACAAACTTTTAAAGAGCCGTGAAAGCCATATTGCCGTATAGCATTGACGGATCAATGAAAATTTGACAACGTACTTTGCTAAATACTTAGAGTGGATAACGAAAATACACTGAGTAAACAGCAATCACTTTGTAGATAACATCAAAGAACCCTATTAATAAGTTTTTATTGTAATTCTGTATACTTTTTCCGGGAAAGTTCGATGAAGGTATTCTGCTGGCAATATTTTAAATTAAACTTTAGATTTATGTCTCGGTCTTTTGTATACCCGCGAAGTTATCGGAGTAGTTGTATTTTAACATCCCAATATTATAGTTGAAACAATTTTAGTGGAAGTTTAGACATCACACCTATGATGCGTACGACACCTCTGCGTGCATACGTATAAATAAACTTCTTCACAAAAAATAGCTTCAAAACCCTATAAGGAAAAAATAACTTGTGCTTTGCTTATGGGTTATAAGGAAATTTTAATAATACTTATATACACTGCCATTCACGTGATTATATTAATGTACAATGAATAAATCTTTGGAGTCAGTGCCTGATTTTATGTACTAATTTGGCACTCAACTAGTATTTTTTTTATTTTGTTCTTTTGTTAAGTAACTAGTATAGTGCATCAGTATATTATAATTTAATGTGTGTATTATAAGGATACTATATTTCAACAAAAAATTCACATAAACATAGTATATTCCAAATAAGGTATTCGAGTTTATTCTTTTTTATTCATTTCTAAAGTTATTTTACGTATATTATGATGTCATTTTTAAAACTAGACAACTCTACATATATTGAATCTACACTATGACCACTGTTCACTTCAAAATATATTTATTAAAATCTAGATAGTCAACAGGTAAACTAGAGCTCCTTGTAGTTGATCGCTAGCTCTAATAAAACTGCACTGTTCATGATGTAAACAAGACAGAAGAGACACGGTACAAATAAACTTGAGTTTTATTACGTAGGTTGCAACCGGACTTTTAAAAGTACCTAATGCTGACTTAAAGTAAATTTTGTACGTTTCTTGGAGTGTTTAAAGAGAGTGTTTTATATGGCATATTTAATGTCAACAGAGTTTAACACGTTGTCCCCAAAAAATATCAAACTTAGACCTAAATTGGTAAAGAATTTTATAGCAAAATTACTGACTGACTTTTTACTTTGGTTCTATATTTTATTTTTGTTTTTACATACTTCTCGGAACGTATTTTTATTTTTATACAATGGTATCGAATAATTATCAACATGGTCCCTAATATTGAAGCACAAAAGTGGCACAAACAATACAAATCGTGTCCTAATACGGCGTTTGTTTACGGTTCATCACGCGAAACTATAATTAGGGAAGAGAAGTTTATATAGCATCCCCACAGGCCAAATAGGCTTTTTTTTATGGCATTGAATGATGAGACGAGCATGCCGTTCGCCTGATAGTAAGCGATACGACCACCCATAAACAGTAGCAACATCATCCAGCACCTTGAGTTACAAAGTACTGTGTGGCATTCCACCGCGTTCGTCATCCTGAGACATAAGATGTTAAGTCTCATTATGTCCTGTAGTTACACTGGCTACAATGTCCTTCAAACGGAAGCACAATAGTACCTACATGCACACTGCTGCTTGGCGCTAAAAATAGACATTGCGGTGGTACCTACCCAAACGGACTCTTACATACAAGAGACTTACCACCAGTAGGTTCGAAAGATTTACCGTTACTGAATTGTATTATGAGTAAATCTGCTTTATACAAAATGAATATATTTGTACATAAACAAAGAAAATATGAAACAATATTATGTATAAAAGATACTTGTAAATTTCCTAAAAGGTTTGGGTAAAAGGTATTATGCATAATGCGTGGAACGATCATGAATAATTTATTTAAAACACATTTTGATTAATAAAAATGTTTGCATTTTGCATGAACTGTATCACGCTTTATGAAAACGTATAAATTTGAAAATCTTTGCATTAAAATTGCGTTATTTTTTATGTAAAGTTATTTTTCTTTTGATGGTACTATCGAAAGATTTTAAACTAAAATAAAAATAAAGATTCCTTACTCAAAGTAATATCCCTTCATATTTGTCCCTACTTCGTCTTTACCAAGTGTATTATAAACATAAAATATATTATCAGTCTTAATATGTGTTTTTGAAGTTTAAATTAAGTATGTAATATACTAAGGACTTTGTTCACGTAAATATTTGATTGTATATTTGTCTTTTATCTTTAATGGAATAAGCTATGATTTATCTATGTATTGTTTTATATATCAAATTATTCATAGTGCTTGGAAAGACTAACTGTGTTTATTAATTTTTTTCGTCCAAGATAAAATGTTCGAAGTACAAGAAATTTCACATTTCGTCAGTAAATGGTCTGCTACACTAGAAACTTTTTTTAGAACTTATCTTATTTTAATTTATTATTAAAATTATGTTCTTAGGACTTCGAAAAAAATCTTTTCTATATAATTTATTACGAAAATTTTGTTATTTTCATAATAAATTAACTATTTTTAAAGTATTTTTGAACAACAAAATAAACACGTATCGGTTAAACAACAAACTAGTCTTGAATCAGTTACGACGTATTTACCAAATAAAAAAAAACAAAAATTTTAAACTTTTTTTCTGTTATAATTGAATTTACGTTATTATTTTATTTCTACATTTCTGACTTTAATTAATGTATTCAAACAACTATACAATTATGTATAAATAAAGAAAGTAGAAATTTATTGTTTTTTAATTCAAAACCCCACTTCCATGCTATAAAATGTGGTCAGATAAAACGTTCCATCTTTAAATCGTTAGATGTATGGAAAACACCCAGAAACTGTTGACTTTTTATGTCCGGCGAACATCTGGCGAGGGAATATCAGCCAAAACATGCCAAAGGAACTGACTCCTGTTCTAAGAATATCCACTTATTGACATACATTTGACTTTAAAATCAAACTTATTGCATTACATACAAATTATTTTTTTTATAACGAAATTGAATAACAAATTTTATATTTTGCATGTAACGCAATCCTTAAAACAATTTAGATATTGCAAAAAATGTTTGCAAAGCAAATCGTGCGATGTTAGTATAAATAACAAAATATGAATGTTGTATGTGTAATGTGTGCACTTACCATTTTGGTGATGTGTTTCGTAGTTGGGATTTTTTCGAAGATTTTCTTAAGTGTTTGTATTTATTTCGAACGGTTTATTGCCCGGCGATTTATTGCTGTAAGCAAATTTTTATTTATTTCACTATGGATCCGATTTACCACCGACCGTGTAGAATTTGTTAGGAAAATTGAGCGTTGGTAAGTTTTTTTTTACGTTACATTAAAATGAGATTGAATGTAATAAATCTCGTAGGACAGTTTTGCATTCAGGTACTCGCGTGCAAATATCCGTCCGATTAAAGTTTGTGAAGCTTTAAACAAATCGCCAACATGCCGTTAAATATGTTTTCTAGTATAGTAGTAGTAATTAATACTGTTAACAAAACTTATTCAAAATATTCTAAAACTATTTTTTTTTCGAATTTATGTACAGTCTTAAAAATATCGCAGTACGATAACAATACGTCAGCTTTTATTTTTATTTCATGCTATATATTTTAATTCCATTTAATTCCATTTGTATCAAACAAATTGCCGATCTACTAATCTATAAAAAACTAGACGAAATCGCAAATTTCGCAGTTAATACCACCATTACATGCGATTCCATAATTTTATTTCAAGCTACTAGTGTTGCGACTCTTATCTTATCGCAATATTTAGACATAAAAACAAAATAACGCGCTTGTTGTGATTCGGACGGAATTGGTTCCTGCCAAACAAAACAACAGAACCGGGATCCGTATTTAGAGTGTCTGTATGAATATAACAGGTCGATTGATCTGTTTGTTGTTTTTAGTGAGGGTCGAGAGGAGGGAGCGCCACGACGGCGCCGCCCAGCCGATAGGAACCACTTGCGGCTGGGGCAATGTGCATCTGACGCGGCGCGCACTCTTCAACTTTACCAAACTTTACGCTCCCGAAATAAACTTTTTGTGAGGCGCGTGATACGTCACTAGCCGGTGGTCGGGTAGTCGGGTGCACGGGTGTCGCGAACTGTTGTACTAACCCTGAGCGGCGTGCAGGTCGGGTCCGGCTCGTGAATCGGCTGCGGGATCACTCTCGCGGTCGCGACGGGAAGCACTGACTTTAGCACTTTGGACATGTAGTGACGAAAGGAGCGGAGTCGCGGTGTGTTCGCGCGGCGCGGGCCGGCGTCGGCGCGAGAGGTGGTGCGGCGGCGCGGCGCGGCGCGGACTGTGGGACGGCGGCGCGGTGACGAGCGACGGGCGACGGGGCCGCTGGGAGTGTGGCCGCCGGCGGCGCGGCTGCCGGGGGCAGGTTCGCGCACGCGTCGCCACTCGCCCGCCCAGCGCCCGCCCCGCCGCCCGCCCCCCGCATCGACCGCCACCACCCACCCCCGCCCACCACCCGCGACGCCCGACCGACTGTTTTTCTCTCGGCACCCGACCGGGGGACGCACCTGATTTTTTCCGTGATATTTTTTCCTCCCTTCTCTTCGCGACGCGATCCGTTCGCTTTCATTACGGTTTCGAGTTTGATTTATCACCGCGGCGGCACTGAAATATTCTTGTGATGGAACTTGGTGTCGAACACTCACTTCCTAATTAGCATCGATTAATCGAAATGTAACAGACGAACCGAAATAGTTATAATTATTGCTACTTTAATTTTTAAACGTACTGTGAAAGTAATTATTAAGTAACTTCAATATTTTCAGGTAAATTACTTTTTTTCGGTCCTCAAAATCAAACGATTACAATAAAATTTTGTTAATGCATATAACAACAAATATTAAAATGTCAAAATATTTATACATTATTTTTATCGCAGGTCTATATTTAATTAGACGAAGTAAATTTTCCTTGCTGTGAAGTATCGACAATGTAACTTGGGATTGCTACATTCCGTAGCCCTACGAGCCTGCCGTAGCACATGTCTACGTTGTAGCAGTCCCCTTACTTTTCATACGGAGCCGTAGCCCAACGATTAGTATTCACAGTCCACACCGTGCTGTATTCACTCAAGAACTTAACATATTTGGCCGCAGTTCAATTTTAATGTTTTCATATTTGTGTCATAACTTCGGTAAAGGGGAAAACAAAAATTACCCCAAACGGGGAAAGGAGTTGTTTGTAAACGGTTGACGTCTCGGCATTTTTATGCAAAGTGAGAGCCGCCTTATTCCATTTTGAAATTGTTTAACCGGCATGAGATTTTATCTCATAGTTTGTTCTCAGTTGCCACGATCTTAAAGGCGATATTGTGGAACTGAATTCATCATATTCGTTGCAATAAAACTTGTGAGACACTGACGGATGTAATGCGGGGTAGAGACTCGCGAAATATATAAAACTTTGTCTTCAAAACATTGTATTGTTTTACAATAGCTCCAAGTAGCTTGGGCTATTCAAAACTCAATTTAAACGAACATCTAAATCGAAAAAGTGTCACTGTATAGTGTTATACGGTCTTGTCTATGTTATATAGTTTATGTGCACGTCTATGTGTGTATACTCCGGCAATATTAATTTGTAATATATATTAGTTTCATCTGTGTAATGTTTCGCCAGTACCAATATGTACCGACATGACTTATTACAGTTTTAGTAACACTATAAGCGAAAAATTATAAAATTTGTTCTTTAATTCCGTCTTAAATATTACACTGGTTTAATAAAATTTGTATAATCTTTTAGTTTTTCCGAAGTCTACTATATACTACACATAATCCTTTTCATTCTAAAAGCAAATTGTCAATATAAGAACACATTTGTTCTTAGCGAATATATTTTTCTCATATATAAGATATTTGTACAGATTTTTTTTTATTTAACAAAATTTCCTTTTAATAACACAAAATTACCTACAATTAATATAAAAACAAACATTGAAATTAAACTATTACAACGGATTTTATCGCGGGTTTTTTATTTTATTTTCTCCCGACCTTTCGAAGGCTTTTCAGCACTTCGTGGTCACGGGGCGGACTGAGGTGTAGGTGGTCCGAAAAGTTAATGTTACAAATCTACCTTGAAGGTAGAAAAGTTAATGTTACAAATCTACCTTGAAGGTACCTTGAACCGTCATAACTAAGTTCGATCACCTCAGAACGCACCGACGTTCTCAATCGTAACGGTCCACTGCACAATCCCATTGAAATGATATTCAAACTTAATCTGTGAAAGCGAGGTTTTTAAAGTGATTTGTTAAGCATATTTTTGTGTTAAAGCAATAATCGCCTGGTGCTATGAATACCATACGGATCGTTGATAATAAAATAGAGAAATTTAGTAATTATGAGTGAAAAATTCTCCTAAAATAATGTACCCCTTTCAATTTTCCTTCTTTGCTGCACAAAATTGCGATATTTTTTTATAAATAATACGAGATTATCAGGTTCATTTGATGATACATTTTTCATATGTCAGATGATACATTCACAACTTTCGATAAAAATAAAATACTAGCCAGTACTTTGAAGCACAAAATACTGCATGATATTTTACTGTGCTCATCACTTTGAAAAACATGTGTGTCACCTATCCATCTACAATTTAGTTTTAACCAGAATACAATACTTAAACATGACTGTTTCATGGAAATAATAGACAAAACCGCGGTATACACTGCAGCAAATTTTCTCGGATTTGAGAAATCTACTAGCGATTCGCGTCTACTTTGTCATTTCTCTGTTTGGAGACCTCTTAAGAGGAATATCCATTTCTAAACTATACAGTTATTTGATTCAACTACATTACGGCTTATAGAAAATGTATAATATTACATTATTGTAGTAATGAAGCGTAATAATCACACCGCTTATGGAAATGTTTAATCCATTAAATTATATTTTAGAAAGAATAGCGCTCTATAATTTATGATCCAATATACTATTCCACATTAATAAACGTATTACTGAGTTTCAAAAAATTTTATATTTACAACTAGCAGTGTAATCAAATAAAGGTAACGTTTTTCTAGTAGTAGAATATCACGCTATATCTACTGACTGCTGAGCAATTTAGTCCTGGAAACTAATTTAAATAGCATGTTTTGCCGCCTGCATCTAACGACCACAGCATGCCACTATAGCCCGATGCTTGAAATGATTATCTAACCAAATAAATTCCTTCGAAAGATTTATGAAAAAGTGTATGTAAATAATTATTTATTTTCGCACCACATATGCGAAAATATATCTCAGAATTTGCTCGAAACAATCACGAAATATAAAAAATTCCACACACGAGGTTGAAAAAAGTTTTTACTTTGTCTCTTTTTCTCATTTTGTGTTTTTTTTTATCTCTCTCTGTGTACACAATTCGTTTGACACATTCCTCTGAAAAGCCATAACTTTTGACACTGACAGAGCTTCCCTTTTTACCTAGTCTGACCACACACTGCGAATATTATTCAGTTTTTAATCACCAGTGTGTGACGCGTACGTAGAACCATTTCGACTTCTGTATGTATTTTTTTCTAAATAACTATCTAGTACATGGAGGAAGTATTTTTCTGGGATAAAAACCTGACTGTTTCGTAATCGACATGAGTTGTTATTGTTTATTTATAGCTTACTGCTTATCACATTATTCACCAAATAACATCGAGAGATTAGTGGTGTCAAGATGTCTCGGTGTTAAATAAAGATAATAAGTTTCAAGTCTCGCACAAAGGCGAATACGATTATTTAAATACAATAAATGTGTAGGTATTGTAAAAAAACACATACTCAATTTATCTACATTTACATTGTTACTGCTTTCAGTAACAAACACAACTATTCCTATTCAAACATAAAACAAATTGTCAGTACCACTCAACAAAAATTACACTGAGTAATTTCAAACATGAATACCCATGTCCCGTTCAACTATCGTATCAAACGAACCTCAAACACACATCAAAGCCTCTACCTGATGGGGTTCATTAAAAAAATGTTCGCAAACAGTTCGTATGTTGTACAACATGCTTTTCAACAACGAAACGGTTGAAATTAAAAGTAATCACCGACACGGCACGGAAGCAGAGATATGAAAAATAATAGGCACATGTACCTGCGTCGGGTCAGGACATGCGGGCGCGATTACACGCGTGTGACTTAAATCTTACAACCCGGCTCACTTTTACTTTGCCTTTTTTGTTGGGAATTATAAAGCTTTTTTTGCTTACGTTTAAAGAAATTGAAAGTGGGTCAAACGTGTTATTGAAAATATGGTGTGTAAATAAAATATCTTAATAATTGGAGTGAATTGCTTGTTAGGCTAATAATTGCTGAGAATATTGTTTGTTTATTATTGATACTTACACCTGGTTAATCAACGTTTTCGAGCATAAGAGCGAGGAGGTCTGGCGTCTTAATGAGGTTCCACACAATTATTTTTTACACATTGTATAATTATTGGTATTAATATATATTTTATGAGTTTTGGCTAAAAAATATTATTTCTCGGGCGCTTGCCGTAAGCACGTAACAATTTGGCGCATCGTTTTAGAATTTACTACTTTACTTTTCATTAGATCTCCATTCGACTAAATTTTGCATTTGTTTTATAGTACATTATTAAGTCCGCTTGAATTCCCATATCTGTTTATCTTTGTCACATAAACAAACATCCACAAAACGCACATACACCCATCTTATTTCTAGAGCTGCGGAATCCTAAACCCACGAGATTAAAAAAAAAAATATAATCACTGCTGAAACTGTGTTTGAAACATTAGTGCGTGTTGTTTTCTATAAAGCGTGATTAATTATATGCTGGATGGAGTGACGGTGTTGCAGCTTCGGCATTCAGACGATCTCATGCTGTCACACTCAGATATTGTGAAGGATTAGTTAATTGCAGGCTCAGAGTTACTGTAACAGTGTTAATAAGGCCTTGTGTTCTGATTGTCAGGGTAGAGCTTGCTAAGTAGGATAATTGTTACGCTAAGTTATTAAACTATAATTTATATTTTAAAAACAAAAATATAATTGATGTTTTCTCTTCATATTTGTATCAAAAATATTTCACTTACGTAAATGAAAGACTATATATTATAAAACAGAGTCTCCTGTTGCGTCAGTCTGAATGCGATAATCTCATAAACTACCAAACGTGTTTCGACGAATTTCGGTATGCACATAGTTTGAAACACTGGAAAGGACATGGGCAACTATTACCCCAGAAAATATACAGCGGAATTTATCCCAGAAAATATTTTTCACGCTGTCAGAGCCGATATTAAAAGCTAGTATAACAGGTAGTATTTTAATTTTGTGGTCATTAATACAATACCTGCCTGACTGCCTCGGTGGCGTAGTTGTATTACAGTACGACTGCAAAGCTGAGGTCTCGGGTTCGATCCCCGGGTCGGGCAAAGTGATATTGAGTTTTTCTATTCAGTATCAGCTCGGAGTCTGGAATTTGTGCCCGATATGGCGATAGGCTCGCCCCCTATCACATCATGGGACGAAATAATGGCGAAAAGTGGGTGCACTAGTTGCGCCTCTGCCTACCCGTTCGGGGATAACAGGCGTGAGTGTATATGTATATATGTATGTAATACAATACCAAAAATAATAAGTTTTTTCCAAAGTACACATAATATAATATTTATAGTTTCGCACGAATTTTGAATTGATTTTCAAGGAAGAAGACAAAACATTTTATAACTAAAATAAGATTAATTTATAAACTGTATATACAAGGTTGTAACAGTTTAGTCCTTGTTCTTGCAACATTTTTTGCCTGTACGCGTGGAGCACCTATCTTGAACTTGTTACAAACTTAATATATTCCTCCGATACTTTTGCCGTCAAACATCGCGAAACTTTATATCGTTTCACTTCACTTTTATTAATATTTTTCATATTATTAAAATATTACGTGATAAATAAATTGTTCTGTTTTAGTACATTATTATGAATTTTATAATCTTTAGGAATTTTGTTATTCAATTCGATCTTCATAGGATACATAACCATAACATAATATAGTATCCCTCACAGTTATGTAACCGAATTAATACTAAGTGGTATCGTGTATTCTGTCCGTTTATGAAGGTAACAAAGTTTTGTCTACTTCCACCACCACCAACAATAGGTAGTATTTTTCGGCTCCAGGAATATTGAAGCCAATATAATTACTCCAATATATTTATGCATTTTTTTTGTATCTTATAAATACGTTTAAGAGATAAACACCTTCGTCTATAGTTTATACCTGTAATTTAATCTGTCAAGGCCCACGACGGACACCGGTGTCCATATATATAGGGATTTTCCATACATCTATATATATAAGCGGGGCTTGACGGGTTAAACAAATGTATGTGCTGTGTATTACCTAATGGTGTTTCGAAATAAATAAACTAAGCTCTAGGGCTTTACCTCATGTCTCAGATGACAAACACAAAACAATGACACGCTGTGAACCAAGGTCTGAGCATTACTATTGCGGCAATAAATTGCTATGACCATCAAACGAGTGTCATTCTGTTGTACACAAACTGATTGTTATAATGTGGACTACAACTGAAGGTCTCTCGTTATATCAGGCTACGTCTGTCTCTGACACTAATATTGTTACATGATGCTATAGTACCGTAATGAAATTGCTGGAAGCCTAAAGCTTATTTATAAAGTAATCGTTTAATAATAGTTGACATAAATGTTTTCGGTGTTTTATTTCATCAGATAAAATGTATCAAATGAATTATGGCCTTCTTATTAAAGTATTATAATAGTTCAATTAGTACAATAAATGAATATACACAAAATTATCCTTAATGGTCGAATTAAGGGTGATTTGGGCAGTGTAAAACATTTACACGCGCAAAGCTTTTTCAGAGTCTTTCGACTGACCTTTAAGACGCTAATATGCTCTCAACGTGTAGCAATCGTCGCACGAAACCAAATGGCGGTAAGGATTCATTATTTCGTTTTCCATTTACTTAGTTAGCAAATTACTTAGTTGGATAGAATTGCTTCAAGTAAAGTTCCATAACCTTTCAATAAGCTAAGAAATAGGTCGGATCTAAAATCCTCAACAAATTGTGTTTATATTATAAATTATAATATCCTTTCACATTGATAAGTATTCCACCGCCTAGATTAATTAAATTCGAAAGCTCTCGGTCAAATTGTATCTAAAACCATTTGTTAAATGTTAAATCAAACCGCTACTTTGGTAGTGATATCTGCTAAGTTAAGACGCCTAACCACTGAGACTTTCCAAATGTCTACTGCACCAGTTCAGTTTAGTTTAGTTAGAAACAAAGATACACTGTGCTCTGCAGTTTAATATTTGATCTGGTTATTTTATTGGTTCGAAAAAGCATCACAATACATTTTATGCAAAATGTTAAATAACATGGTAACCGAAAAATTTTATCATCACAAGTTTTATAGTTTAAGGTCTTATAATACCTACACTGAGTTTCTTAGTGCTTCTTCTCAGGTCATTGGGCGTTTCCGAAGCACTGGTAGAATCTTTTAATAAAAAAACATTGTTAAAAATGACGTGTAAAAGTGCCCTTAGGGGCCTAATTACTTAATAAATGATTTGAATTTGAATAGGGACTAAAATCATCATCATGAGCCACATGACGTCCACTGCTGAACATAGGCCTCCCCGAAAGATTTCCAGACGACCTGTTAAAAGCGGCCCACATCTAATGTGTTGCAACCTTTATAAAGTCGTGTGCACCGTATAGTTGTTTTTTGTTTACGCGGAGAAAGTGAAGTATTACTACCGCCCAGTGTTCAAGGGGAACGACTGAGCGATTATGTTGGGTTCACCATGCCTTACGACCCGACGTTGAGCCGCCCGGAGAGATGGAAAACGTCGGGCGACCGCCGGGCCGAGTCCCTAACCTATGTACACCGCAAGGCATACCAACCAAAACTCCGCGGTGGCCATCTTCGGCGCATTAGGGACGGCTGCGGGCTTCCTCCGACTCACGTCTAAGTTGTCGTCCGCAACCACCCCCGCACGTATCGCTATTGCGGTCCGTCTCCTGTTGTTGCGGGGGCTCAGAAGCCCCCGCACACCGAAGGACGCCCTCGGCGTCAAAGGCAGCGTGAGGCCTAACCGCCACGCTGCCGTCCATCACGGGGGTCACAGAAGTTGGCTAGACTAATAGGTGGGCGGCACCTCCCGCCCACCCGTGACCCCCGGAGGCCCCTATTAGTCGCCTTTTACGACAGGCAGGGGATACCGTGGTGGAATTCTCCAAACGCCCCCAATCCACAAGGCGGGAGACGTCGGTCAGTCGTCCCCCCGACGCCTCCTACGTCTCGTCTGGCGGCGGGAGGTATCACCACTGCGCTGGCGATCCCTCTCGGCACTCTCCTTCCGCGAGAGGACCACCTCGCAGAAGTGGGCCACCGCCTGCCAGGCCTCCCGGCTGCCGACCATGGAAGCGACCACGGCCGGCAGCGAGAGGTCTTCTCCGACGACTGCTCTGAGAGCGCTGCGTTCTTCATCCCAGGCTGGGCAAAACTCTATAGTAACCACAGTGATAGTAAAATACCATATTAATCATTCTCTATCTATTTTTCTTTTTGAATGACATAAAACATTGATTTTTTATGAAAGTATCTACAGATATTTCTAATTTATGACTATTATAAAAAGGAATAAAATTTATAGCTTAAAAATAATATTTTAAAACTTGTAATGAAGTTCTGAACGCTCGATTATAATAAAACTAGTGCAAGTAAACGCACTCGCTTGAAGTTCCTTATTAACGGCTGTAGAGGCTAAAAAGGAAATAAAATAAAATTAAAATTCTGCTTTTAGTCATATTTTCACTTGGGTTCGTGATTTTTAATTTATACATATTTTGCAATTAATCCCCACTTCGGTCTTATTTTTGAAATTATAAAATAACTAAACGTACCTTTTGAGGTTTAGTTACTATTTCGTTTAATTTTATAAAAATACCTCAAGACATAGTTGTGATAATTTATGTGACAAAAACATTACCCTCCTTCTCTCACAGTCGGGTAAAAATAAATAAGAATTTCAAAACAACGTTCATTCTGATTTAAAAGCCGAGATTCGTCCGACTACGTCGCCAGTAATGGTTATAATCAGTTGTGTAACTTATACAATACTTCGAATTCATTGTCCATTATAAACCTTATAAACGTGTCTATAATGTATAGTTTATTTCATAGAATTACGCGACAGAAAACCGTCGACGCAAATTACGCCAGATGTGACTCGGGCGTTAGAAGGACACGCTAGCAATAATAAATGCCGAGAAGCTAATCAGTGTCTTCGGACATAATGTCGCCATCAGATAAATGCTAATAATCCGAATAAATCGTGGCCAATATTATGTTTATCAGGCTATTTTCCCTATTCCCAAGTGATATACGATTTAGGTACTTATAATCATTGTATCAATGTAAAATATACAACGAAGCTTTTAAAGCCTCATCTCTAGGGTTGTCACTGACCTTTCGCGTCTATTGAGATAACAATACAGTCAAGATAAATAGGTAAGTGGATGCGCAACCATCCCTAATTGGATCACAATCGGCAGAGTAACGTAACGTGAGGTACGCTTCGTCGGCACCCCGGTGGGAGCGGTAGGAATCCAAGTGTCCTTTGGGTACGAGACGCAATGGTTTCATAGTTTTGCCTGACGACTCCTAATCTGAATAAAGAGCTCGTATGTCGCGCTTGGGTGAGTTCAGGGTTGGTACCCAATGTTTTTATATTATTGTAAAAATAAGAATATATGTAAGAGTGTTGACCTAATGATGTTATAATTGAAATGTCTTAAAATACGCTACCTTTTTAACCGACTTCAAAAAGGAGGTTATGTATTCGATCCGCATGTATGTATGTATGTAAATTTTTATGGCCGCGTGTTTCTCAAAAACTGCTGATTCGATTTGGATGTGGTTTTCGATATTGAAATGTATATTTTCAGGGAAGGTTTTAGTATATAATTTATGAAGATCTGATTCATCAGATCTTCAGATCTTCGGAAATGCACAATGGAACTCTTCAATAACTAATAGCACTAAGATGACTCGCGAATGCTGCAATCGTATATCTATGATGTGTTGTTTACTCCATTCTATAATTAACTAACAAAAAGCAATAAATAAACACTTTTTAACAAAAAATAAACCGACTTCAAAACCACTACATATAAAAAAATAATTAAAATTTGTATTCGCTATATTCGCTAAGTATATACTTATATTTGGAGTCGGTGCCTAATTTAAATTGAACAATGGTTTCGTATATTTGTTTGTGTATTTCCTTAGCTTAGCTGGCAATTTAAATTAGGCATCGACTCCAAATATACGTATATACCAAGCGAATACAAATTTTAATTATTTTTTTATTTGTAGTGGTTTTGAAGTCGGTTTATTTTTTTACTATAATGTTCTTGATTTATCTTTGCTCGTATTGTTCGAGAAGTTTATAATAATCTCGTGTGCGTTAAAATTAAAACATCATATTCTATGAGTACAAAAGATTAATGGCCAGTTTTACTGGTTTCAAGTAAATTTTATTTGCCAGTTCTCGTATTAAACAGATAATGTATATAGTACTCATTTTGTCACCCTTTGTTTGGGAGCATAGATTAGAGTGTGACTTTTTTATTTGGGCAGCTTATACATTTAGATGGCAAGTAGCATTTATCAGCAAGCAAGCGGTGAAATAGGCTCTAAGACTTTTATAAAATGTATAATTAATTTTCTCGTTATCGAACTGACGTGGATTGCAACATTTTTATCGTTTACATTGTCGTCGGCTCTTTGTAAGCGAAAAGTTTCGACAAGCGATAATTGCGATCGTTAACATAGCACAAACAATTGCCCTAATCCAGTTTAATCGAAGCGACTTTAAAGTAAAGTAAGTAATTAAGCGGGCCCAGTAACTAACTTAAATCGGTATGCTTACGCGACGATTGCCGCGATTCGCGAACGATAGAACAAAACAGATAAAATTCTCATCAAATACAATCAGCGGTCGCCTGGACAGAGCTTAAAGCACTAGGCCTCTATATCCCGCCATTTCCTCGGAGCGAATTTCATTACCACTAGCTTGTCCGGTAATCCCGAGCGGCCAAGTGCCTTAATCTACTCTCTCTCTGTTCGATTTCGACTCTTAAACATACCACTCGCTTTATTTTTACATGTAATCCATTTTTAATTGCTTTCTTGCTGTATAATTATTAAATTTTCTATCTGAAATTAATTACAAAGATGGTCGGAGCGCCGATGTGACAATAGATGTTATCGGTGTTAAATTGGTAAAGAGCCCAGTTTAAACTCTTGTCACTGATTGGCGTTGTTTTGTGGATTAAGATTTATATTAGCGAAATTGCCCGTTGTTTGAAGGTTCAAATTTTGTTTTTAGATTGTTCAAAATTGGAATTTCAATATTTCTGTGGAGTATTTTGTTGTGTTAATGAAATAGCAATGATGTTTGACGAGATGAAGAGGTGTGAGGTGAGACAGTGTGCGCGGGTGACATGCGTCGTCTCCGAGTGCTCCGGTGCTCGGGTGTCTGCGAGCCGGCGTGGTTTAATCGAAGACTGCAGTAACGATTAGTCGATGATTAATGCTCACACTGCGACGCCATCTGCTGAATTAATTGCTTCATTTCCTCTCGACGGCACCAAATGGAATTTTGTATTTCGAAACGTTCGACGTTTTTGTCCGGCGCGCTGTATGCTTGTTCAGGTGTGTTATGGACTTTGTAATTTATTGTTACTTTTCACTCGAGGTATTATTATTTGATCCACTTTATTTTACCCATTCAATTTATACGGGCATTTATTTGCAATATTGTTTTGTTAATATACAAATGATGGAATACACGTATGTGTTGTAGTGGGAATTTTTAACGTCTCAAGTTGAATTCCTTTGTGTGTTTTGAAAGTTTCCACAAAAGGCCAGCGTGATTTGTGAATGCGTGTAATTTTTCAAATGTCATATTTTTTGTTACAGTTTTCCGAAATAAAGTTCACCATTGTTCAGCTTCAACTTCTTTGAATGTGTTTTATACCTTTTTCTTAGTACTTTGTTAGAGAAAGTTCGATAGTGTCAGAGCAGAAAGCATTGGCGGCATCCGTTTTCGCTTAATAATTCCACGTTCAATAAGGATGCAAGTGGTGGCACACTTGTTTTTATTATTAAAACGTATAAAACGCCGTGTAAAAAGCGATCGAAACCGTTCAAACATCGCAGTTCTTTACCGATTAATCCGCTCGTGACGTATTGATAAACGACTGAGTTATGGACAGGTAAAATTGCTCGCAGCCTTTCTGTTAGGTAATCCTTTGTCGTATTGGTATGTGCCTATCTACCGTTGAAGCTGTCAAACGAGCCTGCGGCTATCTGTTGATACCTGTCGGCGCATCCACCAGAGATTGACGGGCTTTTCAAACCAAGCTAAAATAGAATTTTACAGGGCCATATTGTTTTAAAGGCAGATATCAAGTCTTTAGTACACTTTAAGCTTAGAGTGGGTACTATCGTATAACTAATATGGAGGTTTAGTGATACAAAGTAGTGTTAGTATTATATGTCTTTAAAAAAACCAAGAGAGTGTATACTTTTTAACGAGATTATCGTACGTCATGTTTTATGTTACTATAGTACCGGTACGCTGTAATGGCCGTTTTGGCGTTCGTCCGCTCATCATGTTTCGTATTATATCATAACTACGTTGAAGGAGCTAAGTTAGTGTACATTATTGTTAATATTGACGTGCAGTAAAATTTATGGAATGTGAGACTATCCCGCCCTCACACCCGCCACTGCAACTCCTGTAAGCCAGGATCAACAGTGGCACGCATTTTATGACACCGAGCGGTGAAGGTCGGCGAGCCTCTGGGAGCACTAATTAGTCTTAACCCGCAACGAAATTAATCAAATAGAAGAATAGGGAGGAGTTAGGAATAGATTTTTTCCACTTCAAAATGTATGGAATGTATAATTTTATGACACAACTCGGCATTTGTTTTTCGAATATTTTTAAATTAATTTTAATATAACGCGCATTAGATTATACTTTGTCAATAAATTGTGAATGTGAATTGAGATTTCACCTCACTATTGTAATCTGTCAAAACGGCCACGATTACGTACCGGCACTATAAATCTCATAAAAGTTAAGTTTTAAGAGTGAGAATGTAAATGAATCGATTACGTTATAAGACATAACATACTTTTAATACAATGCAAAACAGTAGGTAGTATTGCACAAACAAATCTTAGAGTTTTGATTCATCCAACTTATGGAGACAGCGTTATACAGAAAACATAGAAACATACACACAATCAACGCAACACTGTTTCCACACGTTTGGTACGCTATAATTATCCGGTTATGAACGCGCGTCAAGTTCCTCAAACAAATGAGCTAGTTCCAGAGAAACTCGTCAATTCCTAGACAAAGACACTCCACGTTTGACATCATTAATATCCAAGGAACAGGAATGGGCGACGGTGAAAGCGTGCTTTCACGTCTGGCGGCGATGCACTCATATTTCCGTATTTCATTCGCTGACAGGGTACTATATTACACATAGCAGTTCCAAATGTCATCATAACCTAACCCTAACAGTCCTGTCTGTTGATTGCATTAAACAAAAGGGGATTAAATAGACGCGAAATGGGCAGTCCACTTTATTCCTCTACGTTTGGGTTAAGTTTGATATACGTTTTTGTCAATGTACTATATAGCATTTCTGTAATCTTGTTTTGGGGAGAAGTAAACGTGTTGGAAACGAGAGGGTGACGGCGGTAAATTTGAAGCGGATATTACAGTCGTGAAATGTTATTTAAACTTTGATTTAGAACATAAATGATTTCTATTGAACAGATATTGAATTTTCATTTATTGTTTTTAGACAATAGGGTTAATTATTATTGTACAGTCAGCGGCATAAATATCTGAACAAAATCAAATTTTCAAATCGCCTATATACGCGTTAAGTTAAACTGAGTAATTTTTTTCTTCGTTTGAGGTAAAGTAAATCTGTTTTGTGTTATTTTTGTGAAGAGAAAAAAAGATTAGTAAGAACACAAAAATATGTACGCAATTTGACATTTTGAATTTGTTCAGCTAGTTATGCTGGCGACTGTACCTTAAAACTCATATTCAACGAAAAGTCGGATATAACTCAGTTGTCTAATTTCAGCTATGCTAATTAAAGGTAAACCATCTATTACCGTCAAATAGCACTACCAAATAATCTAGCATTTTTGCGTATCTAATGTTTTCTTATTTTTGCATTATTGAAACTGACTGCCTCGGTGGCGTAGTTGTATTACAGTACGACTGCAAAGCTGAGGTCTCGGGTTCGATCCCCGGGTCGGGCAAAGTGATATTGAGTTTTTCTATTCAGTATCAGTCCGGAGTCTGGAATTTGTGCCCGATATGGCGATAGGCTCGCCCCCTATCACATCATGGGACGGAATGTCGGCGAAAAGTGGGTGCACTAGTTGCGCCTCTGCCTACCCCTTCGGGGATAATAGGCGTGAGTGTATATGTATGTATATATGAAACTGCAAAATATTTCGTATATTTAGGTCTAGCATGCATTCCAATGCATCTCGCAATAGATATTTTCTTATTATTGCTATTTATGTTATGGTTATAATTTTATTGCTTTTGGATGTATTTTGCTATAACCGAAAACATGAATGATGACACGAACGATGAGTTATTACAATAATATTTATTCGCACGGACCCATCAACATACAACGATTTCACAAATACGTCATTCTGTTACAAAACAAACTGATTGAATAAATAAACGTTAGACTTTTCGATTACAATTTCACAGTGAAAACAGCTACCCACTTAATTAACATAATCCAATTACGAAAATAAGCAAAGTTAATTTTAATGAAAACATTGTACACCGCTGTTCCGCGCGGTCCGCAACGCTCACACGCGTGTCGATCATTTTGAATACGCTAACGTACGTCGGTAGTTTTTCAAAAAGCGATTTCACCTCCAACTACATTCATTTACACATAATAATTGTGTTCGGCGGTGGCTACTGACTCATTATCATATAAATGAGAGATAAAAAGCAACGGTCAGCCATTAATCAAGAGAATGGAGCAACAACACTGGCTAATACACTTATCAACTTTAATTTAATAATCCGGCGGCGCTCGCGCCGGACCTCGCCACTGGACTTTTCGTAACGTGAAAAATAAGTGGGAAATGGAACGCACGACCTCACACACTAATCCCAATTAATTGCGCCGTACCTACGCCAATGTAACTTTAACGTACGTAAATGTCGAGCAAAAAATAATGGATATATTTTTAATTAGAGGTGATGCTTTAAACATATGTGATGGATTTATCGGACGCGAGGCCTACGTACGTAGATATATCATACTATGAAATAATATCGCGGACAATATGTCAAAATCTGTATTTTTTTTTTTTGCATTACACGGGTGCAATATTGATAATTTTAAAACATTTTATTTCATTCTTATTTATCTTCCGTTAGAGATTTATGCTACAGAATTTAGAAGTTTTCTAATTATGACATAAACCTTAAATTTTATAGTATTGTAACGGTGGCAATCCGTCCATCATTCTGTTTCAAATAACTGAAAAAAATTATAACACTTAATTTAGGCACAAAATGTTGTAATATACATAAGCTGACTATAAATCGCAATGTCTACGCTGTAGAGTTGTAGCGACTACGACGAGAGCGTAGTAAGCTACACTTGCTACACTGCGTCGCATAAATTCGGTGTTTCTAAACTGAAACTTCTTGAAAACTATCATAATTCTGGCCTCACATTTTGTCACGATAGGATACTGGGCGGAGTTTAGTGTTTTATGCAATTTGTTGCATGTTGAACAGGGTACACTAAATAGTTTGAGATGAATTATTTTACTTTGTAATTAAAGGTGAATTAAGTGTACTATAACTTGTACCAATGTTAAGAACAATTTTACAGAAATGAGATAATTTTCAAATATCTACTATACTTAATTACCTACTCAATATCTACGTAAATAAACTTCTGATTATATTCGTAACTTTTTTATGTTCACGTAATATAAATTAACCACTTTGTAAATTTGTGAAAAAATAATAGTTTTTGTTACTTTATCTATTAAAAAATCAACGATATTTAAATTACTCATTCAAGCCTTGCTGAAATTTCAAAATCAGTTTATGCCCTACTTCGAAAATAGGCGAACGTTAAGATTTTGCGATCCAATTTCATGCTTTCGTGAACTCATGCACCAATGGTCTCGCCATCGCGCTAGAAATTTCACTAACACAAAGTTATGATTAATTGAGGCAATAACACGAAAGCTGCTGTTGTCCTGCCTTTGAAATCCTTACGGAACCCACAAGGGCTTAAAATAACCTTCCTTGTAGGTGATATTAAAATCAAATACTCGTACAACCCCTTTTAAGATTCCTTAAAGGACGAATTCAACCCTTACAGGATCATTATTATAGGTGTGAAGACACCTTTTATCTCGATGTATTGAATTATCGTTAAAATTAAAGGCACTTATTTATTAACATATTTATACAGCCTTATGTTGTAAAAATCTAAAAGCCTATGAAGTGCTAAGAATATAGGGAAATTGCACTTTCAAGAACTAAATTTCAGTTCATGTAGCAAAATCCAAACAGATTTAATTGGAAATCTGGGTGATCGTATTATACAGGTTAACATTTTCATGTTATAAACTAGGCTTTATTGTACACATTTTGAGTAAAGCGATAGGAAAAATATTGATGAAGTTTAGATTTCGAGCCGTGGTACCAAAATATGGATTAAGATTAATTTTGAACAGCTATTTCAGCGTGTTTTCGTAGTCATTTTCAATTTTGAATAACAATATGAGTAGACTATTATAATTTGTATGTTGTATTTGATTATATCCTACTATAATAATATTTTATAAACCCGAAAGTTTGTAAGCATGTATGGATGCATGGATGTTTGTTCCTCTTTCACGCAAAATCTATTGATCGGATTTCAATGAAATTTGGCGCACGGGTAGATTATATCCTGTATTAACACATAGGCTACTTTTTATCCCGGTAAAATATAAACTGGGACTTTTATACCGGAAAAACTTTTTAACGCGGGCGGAGCCGCGGGCAAAAGCTAGTCTAGAATAAATTATTAAGCCTTCTTTGTCTGGCTTCGTAACTTTGTTCTGTAGAAGTGGTGGAAAACGAGTAAGTGGGTGGTCTGATAGTAAGTGAAAAATAAAAACAATATCAATATGATTCGTCTAAATCATTAATGTAATTAGATATTCATTATATCACATCACCCTTCGAATTTACGTTAGTGACCGTAATTAATCTTATAGGTAAATCTCCCCATTAAAAGGTCACGAAACTTTTCTTCAAGTAGGTGCACGTGCTGAGTGCAGCCAGGTTCAGTTGTTCCACAAACACATTTGTCATTTTGTTACACGTCGCGCTTCACTCGTTTATAGATTCGCTCGCACGGGCTGCGCGTAATTAAGT
The DNA here is from genome assembly GCA_949316025.1 of Lapara coniferarum. Classification (NCBI taxonomy): domain Eukaryota; kingdom Metazoa; phylum Arthropoda; class Insecta; order Lepidoptera; family Sphingidae; genus Lapara; species Lapara coniferarum. Next base: position 37,359,200 of record OX438919.1, on the reverse strand, counting down.
TAACCACGAGTACAACCTTTTCCATGAACTGCTATTTTAGTTTATCGGTTAACGTTTATGTCGTAACGAGTATTTAATTAAAGTCAAGTAGATTTCATTACTTAGCCGGATGCCACGTGTTGCTCCGGCAGACGATAGCTTGCGAACATAAAAGTCTAAGCTTAGATTTTTCTGAAAACAATGCACCACGGCACTCCGAGCTGGATATTCCTTACAACAGTTCTGACTTTCATAGCGTAGACAAAGCGACTTCCTACGTCCCAACAAAAACTCATCCACGCCAGATGATGTATCTATGGCGAGAAATTGTAAAAAAGAGAGAAAAGTAACTTCTACGAGTGTACGTATGTACGCGTGGAATTTTAAAACGGGCCGTATTTTCCTCCTTCGTGAAGAAAACTGTAGCGGATGCGAGAGCATAGACAAAAGGAGGGCTCTCTATACTTTGTTAGGTATCTGGCGTGAGTAAAAGCGAATGTAGATGAGGCCCGCACGTCTCGCCCCGCGACCCCCTGCTTAACTACTCGTACAAACACAAAAGTCCTTACATAAATCTTGTCCTGTGAGAACTCGCGCGGCGCCAACTCACCTCTCGAGGTAACTACGCACTCGCTCTCCCGCACTCCCGTACTCTCGCACTCCGCCACTCGCCCCACCCGATCAATTCGATAACACAACAAATAAGAATTTCGCTTCGAGGCTCGCGTAAATTTGCAATGATAAAAACGCGAATTTACCGCCCTTAAGCTGTAAGTACGGTTTATTGAGTTTCACCTGAAAGAGTAGCTTCTTTATTTTTTGGACACGCGCCTACGTTTTATCTGGTGTAATTGTGTGTTTCATTATTTTTCTGCGTGTACAGGATTTTTTAGAAAATTCCTGCGTCTTCATTTAAATGTTTTAAAAAGTTACCTACACAACGCACTCATAATAAAACAATGACCTAATCCAAAATCGTTAACTTGTGGGAATAGTCACAAAAACTAACCGTATATGACATTTTCTTTTAAGTTGGGCGGGAAACGAACATAAATTCAAATAATTTTGACCCTATTCCCAATGTTGAAAAGACGCCTTTTTTTTAAGTCGATGCAGCTTGCTCTTTAGGGTCCATATTTTGTTACAACTCATCTAGCCAAAATTTTGGTTTAGGTCGTTGTTTTATTAAGAGTGCGACAATATGAATGAAATGCCTGATGAAATAATCACCCAATTGACGCACATTAATATTTAAAAATAGAATGAGATGCTTCAAAATGTAACGAATTTGATAATGATTTTTTTAAATGAAGAAGACAAAACTACGCTACTCAACTGATTAAAAAACTTTATTGTTAAAGCTGTAAATTTCAAGTAGGAAACTACCGGTTTTTTTTTTTGGGAAAACAACACTAAAGTGAAATCAGTTGAACATTTTCACTTTGTTCGAGTTAAATGTAAGTGCAATGCTACATCAATGTGACGTATCCTTTGGAGGGAGTGTATCACGCAAGTTAAAACCTGATCATTTTCAGGAACTTTTATCTTTGTTCGAACTCGTTGTAAATACCTACAGGCAAGTAACATCTGATTTGATTTTACCTGTTTTTTTTACGATATTAGGGTTCCACACTTCCTTTCAAAACTCTTTAAGATTACTTTGTTGTCTGTCTGTGTGGCTGTTGGTTTCACAAACAGCTTGAAACATTAAGTTGATATTAATGCCATACGACTAATTGCTTGATTCGTGATTTAGATGATGAAAATATTATATATATCTTATGTTTGGCTTAATGGTAAGAGAGCAGGACAAAGGCTATTTTTATTATTATATATCAAAGTATATGTAAACCATAGAAACAAGCGAAATATTTAAAAAATCGCCTATCACACACAGAACCTTTTATGACGAGAAACATCTATCATCTCTGGATTTAATTAACGATTTCTTGAAAAGTCTCCGTCAGGCGCCTCACGTGTGACGTCACTGTAATACTAAGTGATTGGTTCAAGTAATAAAGGAATAAAAGCTAAATACCGTGCTATTTTGCAGTTCATATTATCTATTTTTTACGTCTGCACTTTGGTGTACTATATTATCGATAGAAGCATTTATAATAATGCCCTAAAATAAACCTTTACAGCGCTGTTACAGTAATTTCATTGGCGTACAATGCGTTTATGCACCTCTCCTTACTCTTTTAAGGGATCCAGGATTGTACAATTATAAATATTAAAAACACCATTATTTAACTGACGTACACATGTACCGCTTAACGTATAAAGACCAAAAACAGAAGACTAAGCTTTGAGCTTTAGCACAAAATGGATGCGTTGCGTACAACTTTGTAGGTAATTACCGTCGATTAATTATCATTACGCAGGCGTCGTTACGAGGTGAAACAAGATAAATAATCCTGAGATGTTCGCTACAAATTCTCTCGCGATAATGTATCGTTATTAAATACTAGCGTGTTATGCTTCCCGGGTATAGGTTAACTGCGGAGATTTAGGTCGATTTCTTCAAGTTCAATGATTTTGGATGTTCATGAAACAATGAAAATCATCTTCCATTCAAGTATTAGAAATCGTCTATTTTTTATGTTTATGGATTAACAAGTTCTTATAGCGTAAAGTATGTATGCAACAGTGTGAAATTTATTAAAATTTGGACGTCTTTATATCATTTATTTATTACTTTTTATATAAAATGTATATAGGTGGACTTAATGCCGAAGGCATTCTCTACCAATCAACCTTAGGGTGATGCAGAGATAAACAATATAGGTAGCTGTAAAAAATATAGTTTTTTTTTATCTATATTTAATACTCAGGTTAAAAGGCTTTTATTCTACAAGATTACGCCAGCCTCATCGTAATCTAAAACTAATTCAACAGAAAAGGAAACATTTCAAGTCTTTTTCAGCTTGCTTACAAATTTATAGATTTTAATAGCATTTTCACTGTAAGGTGTAGACAAAATTGTTTGAATCACACCTAATTCTAAAATATTAATGTTTAATTCCTCCGTTAAAGCTTCTCTTTCTGTATTATATCGGACACTATAATAAAATAAATAATGATATGACAAAAGAATTATAAAAAAAACATAAACATAAAAACAACACGAATACACTCAATAAACATGATAACGAATACAATATAAATGTATAAACCCAAGTAATAATATACATATAAAATACATAATATATAAATAAATAATATACCTAATATACATATCTGCTATTGCAGATGATTACTGATATGATTCCATCAGCTTGTTAAGCAATAGCAGTCGAATCTTTGCTTTGAATGCAAAACGATTCGTGGTCGTCTTAACATCGAGTGGGAGTGCATTCCAGAAAAGAATGGATTGAATTGCAAAGGAAGAGTGAATGAATTCAGAATTGTGAGTGGGACACTTAAGCAGAAGATTGTTTGAGGAGCGAAGGTTTTTATCATGAGTACTACTTAGGTACTGGAATTGAGAAGATAAGTAGGAAGGTGAAGTCATTTCTGGGTGAAAATCATTATATAGACAAAGAATAAGTATTCTAAATTTATTTTTTAGTAAAAAGAAAATCTGCTACTCCTATAGCACCTACACTATATGTAATGGGCACGCATTCCTATGTTACACTAATCTTCAGTCATACAGAATATGATGATTTGTATTGATGTGGGGAGAACTCGAGTAACACTGCGATGCATTATTCATCCAGTCAATTATTCTAACATTTAACCTCACCTGCACGAACTGAATAACAAGGAGGCTCGTGTTTGAATGATTACTGTGTTATTGTCCTGAGTAAGACATATCCGTGTCTGAAAATGTTATAAAAATTATTACTTCTACTGCTTTTTTAAAATCGACTGCAGACCTTACTGCCCTAAATCTTAGCCAAAAACGAAAATAAAAGTGAGTTACGTACGGAAAAACAATCAAATATGAATACTTTCGATTCTGCAACATGTTCATATTTAAAAGGGAAAAAGAAAAATGAGTGTCAAGAGAGGCCGCGTTGATTAGTTGCGTAAAGGAGTCCGGAGATTAGGCCCGTTCCACTCCGCGGCTGTGCATCAAATATTCTACAAGTTTATTCGTACTAAACGCTTTCAATGAAAATGAGACTATAAAGTTTCCGGGCGACGCAGAATGATTCTATTACGAATATGAAATGTTATTACCTCGGACGGATTATAAGCAGGAACAGGTTCTCACAAATGAAATTGCTTCTCTCCTTTGGAATCCATTTTAAGGACGAATGGTATAATTCTAACGGGTAAAAAGACTTTGTTAAGAAGTGAATGGGTTTGTAAAATTGTAAGTCTCGACGAGATCGTATGAATACTTTGGTGCCAAATGTATTAATGTAAATGTTAATATGTCCGATAAACGTGTTTTTAATGCGTTTTAAGTTGTTCAACGTTTAAAATGTTCTTTTTTCTAATAAATCACAAACGTTAGAGATAAAGAGTTTAACTATTTGTGGACGAAGTCATCGCAGCGAAATATTATGAATGTCCTCTCAGATCATATGTATTTAGCAGTCAAATAACTTTTACAAGTTTTTAAGCCACTAATTTGAACCAAAAAGCTTATTGTATCTATAATACATACAATTTAAAAAACTAATCTAATCTGAAATGGAATAAAAAGTGCATCATTACAGACAAATAGGTTATTAGCATTTTTATATAAAAGCAACCAATACACAAACATTTTTGAATTGAAATGATAATTGGTATTATGGAATGCTATCACACATTTCGCGGTGCGAACGGTAATGTGGGCACTTGTATATTTTAAAATAAATTGGTTATTATACTGCCTCCATAGCTTATCGTATTTCAGTTATCGTGAACTGTTGTAAAGGTAATTTGACCATTCGATAGCTTTGGGTTGAAAATAATGGAACAATGTATAGAAATATCCATTGTTAGCGATTACCATGGCGATATTGTTAACTAGTTATCCAGATAACGTTATTATTATTAAAGTTGGTGCGGATTCGGTAACAAACACAACTATTTAGACGTATAAAGGGTTGTGTATTCGGAGCGGATAATTGTTAGTTATGTTTTATGTGTATGTGTATTGATTTGTTTGTGCCATTTATTTGGTTCACGATAATACTCTTTATGAAGTTGAAGTTGTAAGGGAAAGCAAGAATTTAACAAGTATTAAAAATTGTATACTGAAATTACACATTTGTTGAGGAATGAATTAACATAAGTTAGCAATGATCTGTTATTAACATTTCGATTGATTACATCGGTCAACAGCATTTTTGCGCATGGAATATGTATACCTTATTTATTTTCATTGCTTTTATGGCTAGAAATAAAAATAAGAGCAAGAAATAGTTATATATTTGTTTATGTGCGAAAAAAAGCAAAAATTATCTAATAAAAAAAACATAACAATATAATTTGGTTCATCGAAACATTTCGAATAAGATTTATTAAAAAGAAAACGAACGATAATTTATGATTTATTTGTCCTAAAACAGAGTTCAAAATTGTTTAAAAATGAACAGTTTTGATTTTCCTGTCATGTTCACAGAAGTTTCTTTTATCAAACCCTTAATAAATTAAGCTATTAAATGTAAGTTGTGGTTGCCTACTTGAGGAGCACGGCGTTTAAATAATGTTGCATGTTTTATTTCTTGTTGTTTTGTAACGTGCATCTTCTATTGGCAATCCTAAAATGAAATAAATAAATAAATTTAATCCCCCATCATGCTTTCAGTGTACTGGCCTTGGTAACGTCTCTTAAATTCCATTGTGATTTGATGGAAGCGTTCCGTTGTTATTCCGAATAAGCTCTCATATTATCTTTAAGTTTATCTAAATGAGAATGTAACATGTGCATCTTTAGAGACATTCTACAACCGATGATGCAAAAATTGGAAAAAACACTTTCCAGTATATATCTACAAGAGTTACGTGACAATATTTGGATTTGTATTTAAATTATACTTTTTAACTGTTACTTTAATAAATTCGCTGCACATATGGCAGAACGAGTCAGCGTCTCGTTTAAGAACTCTTGAAGCCATTTTGTAGAGTGTGTTTTACATTTTTTACATGTAAAATATGTACAACACATCATACCTCTGTCATGCGCAAGCGCATACTGTTGCACACACATTAGCGACTCAAGAAACACCACCCCTCGCCATCTCTACTCATTCGCCAGCGACAGCGCGCAATGATGGACAAAAATAAAAAATGGTCAAATTGCTATAACTTTTTTAAAAGCAAGTGTTTTCGATGTCCAATCTCAATTCTTATAATGTTTTTGCTTATAGAATAAGAAAATATTAAGTCAATCCCATGAGCAGGAAATTTTAATAGTTTTGTTGACTGGTGTTATAGGTACCTTGAATTTTAAATCACCACATACTATAGAAAAAGCAGTATGTTCTCAATCCTTGTTGTCAAATGTAGCTAAAATCATCTATGATTTTATAATTACCGCTTAGATGAAAGTATTACCTGAAAATAAAAATAAACATATTAGTTACATTACAAGAAAGGAAATGTTACTTCTAACTTTTTACTAATATTATAAACGCGAAAGTTTGTGAACTTTTTATCCCGATAATTTGCTCTCATGGGAAATAATGAAAATTTACATCTATTTCTTTGAGTAGATGGCGTGGTACTGTGTTTTTAGTGACTTTGAAGCGGACAAGGCTTTTCATGAGGACGAAACCGCGGGCAACACCTACTGAAATTGTATAGGATACTAGCTTTTGCCCGCGGCTCCGCGCGCATTAACAAGTTTTTCCGGGATAAAAGTCCCGGTTTATATTTCCCCGGGATAAAAAGTAGCCTATATGTTAATCCAAGACATGATCTACCCGTGTGCCAAATTTCATCGAAATCCGTTCAGTAGTTTTTGCGTGAAAGAGGAACAAACATCCATACATCCATACATACTTACAAACTTTCGCCTTTATAATATTAGTAGGATTAGTAGGATAAAATTGTACTTTTACGCACAACAAAACATTAACTTATAGCATGATGAAACTTAGATTTCTCCGCTTGCAATTCCCCGCCCTAAAATTGTCCCAGTGTTGTATAAAATTTCCTTAAGTAGTAACTTGTAAAATCATTTCGGTGAAATGATAAAACAGTATTTTATGAGAGAATTAGTTCTAACTCTACCTACCCACCTTATCATCAACTGTTCAAAGGAGTGTGTATTTGGTGCTAGCGTATGGAGAAGTAATATTTATTAGTTAAATAAAAAGAAAACATTTTTATATCAGTAACAAAAGTTTATTCAACCAATTCAAGCGATGACAAATGATTCAAAATACTATAAATTGCAGTTTTTATTACCCTAGGCTTACGTATAACTATTAATTATTAAATGTTTTGCTTCATTAAACCCGACAAAATACTATGTACATACTTTTATTTAAAGTTAGATTTTTATATTATCCAAAAAAGGTATTCATTCACTAGCAGCGACTACTCAGCAATGGTTATTCGATACTACACGCATTATAGTCTATTTTGTAGAAGAAACACTTTAAAGAAACTGGGTATTGCATGTAGTCTGTCAAGCCCCGCGACGGACACCGGTGTCCATATATATAGGGTTTTTCCATACATCTATATATCGCACCTTTAGGACGAAAACGACACAATTCAAAAAATAGAAAATTGAGTTGTCATTTTTAAATGACTAAAAACTTGTCCCTTATTTATAAAAATATAACAAAAAAGGGACCGATATAACATCTTTGTCCTTTTCCTACTTGAATTATGTTTATGTTTATTCCTGCTGTATTTAAACTATTATTGTATTGAGAACTTCGTTTTAAGTAATTTTATGACGTAAACTCAATTTTCTGTCTTTTTTAATTGTGTCGTTTTCATTCTAAAGGTGCGATATATAAGCGGGACTTGACTATTAATTTGTCGTTAACCTTTACAATTCATTATAGTTTCTAAAACCTCTTTTATGCACTTTTATAAGATCTAAGCAACTGTTAACATCACTTCAACATTACATGAAACTCATTGTATGTGCACAATACTCCTCGCCTGAGTTTCTAATCGCGTGTACTCACTACTGTGGGTAGCTAGCCTTAAGATCCAGTTCATCCACGCGTGAGCACCCAAGACGGGACCATGCCTGCACATGACAGCTCATGAAACAAATCGTTGTTGATATGTACCAAGGCTGCAGACATCGAATGTAGTCAGCAGCTTAAACATCTGTACAAAATCAAAATTTCAAATCGCCTATAGCGTTAACGGTTTTTTTTCCTTCGTATGAAGTAAATCAAATCTCTTTTATTTTATTTTTGTGAAGAGAGTGTGTTACTTTAATTTTAAAATTTAATTTACTACACGTCTGTGCACTCTCAACGCGTCGGGCCCATGGAAGACCAGCGCCGTGACTGCTCACTGCTCGCGGCTTGTGCTGAATGGGTCCCGTTTCGCACTCACACCATGACGGCTGGGACGATACACTAACACTTTTGCAATTCTTCTTTGTTTTATTATTTTTGTGTCCTTTTTTTTTTTTAATTATTTCATTGTTATTTCTTTTACGTGTATTGGTGTATTGGTATATTTTTGTTTCTTTATATTTTTTGTAATTTACTTGTGTCATGGTTTTGTGTGAATAAATGTTTTTGTATTGTATTGTATTGTAAGAGAAAAAAAGATTATAAAGAACACAAAAGTATGTAGGCAATTTGATTTTTTTTTATTTGTTCAGCTACTTATGCTGGTGACTGTACTCTAATATTATTACTATAAAGTTTGTCGAGATGTTGGAAGTAAACACATAAACCGCTGAACGGATTTAGATGAAATTTAGTAAGATCTTTTCCGTGAAAAATACATGATCAATGACAATAATTTCAACGCACGTGGGACGCGAAAAATATGTAGTATCGCATACATTAATATAATGATAGAGGATTTTGGTATAATCCCAATCACATTTAGTTTAGTTAAAGTTTGATAAATTCTTCATACTGCTTATTTTCTATGAAAATTTCTTAACACGTTCGCGGACGCTACCACTTGAGTCGGTGTTCTAGATTGACACAGAAAATGTCCATACAAAGTTATATGACGTATGAGTACGTAGAGTCCCATGATATTATATGTTTTAAAGACACCATGACAGAATCGTTTTATCACGTCAACGTTTGCGTACGTTCTGTCATAATAAATAAAAATTTCGAGACGTGTACGGACACAACGTATAATAACGTCCAACGTATATATACGTTCTGGCACATCATATTATGCTGATTTAACCAGTAGCATCACAACGTCATTATGAGTAATTTTGCAATTGTGTAATTGGTGTTAAATTTCCTATTTAAGTCAATGTTACATTTTGAGACTCGTCGAATAAAGGCGGTAGTTTGTCAAGGGATCTCAATTCACCTGCATTATCGTAATATTCAGCCAATACATCAGAAATTAGTGATAAAGTTGTTAAAACCCAATCTCCCGTTTTAAGAGACGTTGTGTGAAGATGGTTTTTCCTAAGTCGTCTCATGAGGTGGTATTTGTACCAGATTTGTCGAATTTAATGCCACATATTGATAGGATAATTCAATAATTTCAGGTTCCGAGAACCTACGTCTTTCTTGAATTATCTAATTGAAGCTTTGAATCCCAGTAGGTCATACGGTCATAATTGGAGATTTAACCAACTTTAAACGTTTGGCTAGGGGAAAAATATCTTCCGAGGAATTCGAGCCATAGCCTCCACCCTCCTCTTGAAAACGTGATAGGGTATTAGGGTTTGAGGTGATGGTATGTTCATAATGCTTTGTGAACGTCACTCCCAGCTGATTGTGTACCGTCTTCATCGCTACTAGATTTAAAATTAACATTGGTATCGGGGTTCTGAGTCGAAGTGCCAACCGAATTTGATTGAAACTTAGTAGTAGTTTCTGTCGATTACTGTCGGTAATTAAAAGAATAAGAACTATCACTATATGATTTATTTCATTGTGGGTCAAAATCCTTATCCGAACCAAAGTCTCCATCATTATCCTGGCAAGGATCCACCTCGCTAGAGTTGTCGGAATCATCAAAAATCCTCATGAGTTATGTATTGCGCTTATCTACCCAAAACAAATAAAATAACGCAATAGACATCAATTTCATACAATAAGCTTATTAATTCACAGTATAATAGTATAGTCCACAGTCATATAACAATAAAATACATGATATAGCATAAATTTACCATGTTTTGTCTCGGTAAAAAATACTATACGCTACGAAATTTTCACAAGAACGCGAACGCACCGCTGCCGTGACGCTGCCGCACTGGATGTAGGAGCGCGGAAGGCGCGGGGGACGTATAAACACGTTGTGCGGGTGTGCGTACCGTTACCGAACACTATCAACGGCACATGTTTGAGATGGTTAAAACTTGCTTGTACGTGACAGTAAGGTGTCGGGTATTTCACGTGTTGTGGCACAAGGTACATCCAATAGGATTTTAACTTGAAAGTTCATCGGAAATGAACGATCTGTCGTAAATAATATTTTTCATTTGAACGTCATTGTACGTTGTGCCATATCAAAATCTTAAATTATGACGTATAATCTCGTTCTGTCCGCGAACGTGTTAATTCAATGTATCATAGGAAAATTTTGGGAATATGTTAGGCATTGTTTCAATATTTTTTAGTTATCGGAACTTTATGAGATTTAAATATTTTTTTTAATTCAATGAACATCTTCTGGAAACTATACTGTTCATTAGAAACATGATTAAGTAGAGAATTGCTGTAAGATAAATCATCTCTTCTATCAGAACCTCATGCCACACTAGTAATAACATAGGCCATTATTTTTAGGCTCTAAATACCCAGCCTAGTAAAGGATTGTGATACCAATATAATGTTTCCACGCCGAAATCCGTTCCAGCATCGGTCATTGTCCCAAATGTGTTTCTATTACAGAATGAAGGCGATATAAAAGACCTAATGACATTATCAAATAGACATTACCTACAACTTGGTATGCTAGAAATACATAAACCTGCCATAGTCGTATCGTTTCGTATAACGCAAGTAATCCAATTGAATGAGTCTGTTTTATTTAGATGAATAGGAGATCCACCTTTAAAGCAATCACTATGAAAGTTATTATCCTGTGCTCATGCCATGATGAAATGATGAAAAGTACAATTCCACAAGTAAACACGTTCTTGAATGGGAAACTTATGTCTTACTTTTGTTAATGCATGTCTGTGACGCATTGTAATTACTGAAAAAGGGTGCCTTCAATAACTTAACCACATCTCGGTAATGCGCATGCAGCTTAAATAGTGCACGAAATTCATAATCATGACCTAAATTAATCGATGTATTAACCTAAATTGTCATAATTTTGATAAAGTATGATTAAACGCAAACATATGGCTCATTAATAATATATCAATCTCAATAATAAATTCAAGCCGCAACGAGTTTCTTGACAAATTAGATTTTTAGTGGATATTGCTGGCTAAGACTAAATTAAAGCTGACTTCCACTCAAGTGCAGGCTTTTAAACGTGAATTAGAGACCGCGTCGCTCAAGCCTTAATGGCGTATTATGACGAAGTGAATGTCGCTTTCAAAAATTATAGTGTAGCGTCGAGATTTTTGTATGCCGTTAAAAAAAAACTATAATACATAAATGTTTTATAAAGGGCTTTGATGGTTTGTTTCCTTGTCCTACTAATATTATAAACGCGAAAGTTTGTAAGAATGTATTGATTTATGTTTATTATTCTTTCATGCAAAAACTACTAAACGAATTTCGATGAAACTTGGCACGCGGGTAGATCGTGTCCTGGATTTTTATCCCGGGAAAATATAAAGCGGGACTTTTATCTTGGAACAACTTTTTAACGCGGGTGGAGACGCGGGCAAAAGCTAGTTAACTATACTACATTAATATTGCTTTTTGTTTGAACGCTTACCTCTGAAACTATTGCTCCGATTTAGAATATTTCTTTCACTAATAAGAAGCCACATAATCCCCCAGTGCTCGAATGTTTATACCAGGAATAGTAACGGCACCATTAATAGTTTTAGTTGATCAATCTGTATTTATTATAACGCTCAATAAAAAAAAATCATTGAAGAAATATTAATCCTCCTAGCCAGTTTCGGCCACGGCGGCCAATCTTACCAAAGATCAGCCAGGTACGCAGGAGATATTATAGTGCACAAGTGTGTGCGCAATACACAGGTGCACTCGCTATGCCTTCACTCTATAGTCCGGTGAGACGGCAATATGATATGACCGAAGAGAGATCAGGCACAGGACCGATTGCTTTACGTGCTTTCCGAGGCACGGGGGTATCACAACGCCCACTTCCTGACTCCAAAATGCGACTGAGTAATGTTTTTAATATGAATAAACCCAATGTTTTAGCTCGACCTGGGATTCGAACGCAGGACTTCAGCGCGCAAATCGTAGTCGTAACGTGTACGCAATACAACTACGCCACCGAGGCAGTCGTAGAACGAAGAAGAAACGTATTTAGTGGGTAAACAAAATAACTTCACTATTAATTGAAAAACAAATGTTAAATAGATGTGAAATAATTTTAAAAGCCTACATCTTAAAGCCGAACAATGTCTACATGGCACTTATCACGTAATGAGGCGCTAAAGCCAAATATACCGTAAAACAAATGTTCCACAGTGAAGTCGCAATTTTGTATTACGAACTGGTAAAATTAAAGATCATTGTACAATAATTACCCGCATTAATGAACCCCCGTTTTTTGTAATCCGCTTAGCAAACGTTATAAATTTTGCATGTGTGCCTACAATTGTTTCGTCGGAGGCATATTATTATAACGCTGCGAGAGGACAGGGCACGAGCGTAGCAACATAATCGGGCGCCTGCTCACCATCTGCCGGAAGTTTTACAATGTTTATGAGCTCCATCGGGAAGCGTACATAAATTCTGACGATTGGACGGGTACAAACGATAACGCGATACAATGGTTTAACCATATTTAGCCGCATTATTATTTCAAAAGTACGAATACGTACGCTAATTCGAAATATGAACATGAAAATTCAACGTGTTAACTGCCAATGAATTGAAAATGCGGTTTCTGTGTTCAAATAACGAATGTATCCGAAGAACAAACGCAAAATAAATACAAGGGCTACAAATCTTGTTAAACTCGGTAAGAAGTTAAAGTTAGCCAATGATATACAACCTGACAAACTCGTCGGACATCAACAATACAGGAAGTAGACCCAAAATAATTTTAAATTCAGTATTAATCCCCGAACCGTGTCCCTAGCATCGTTTCTTCCATACTTTGAGGGATTTCCGAAATAAAGCTGCTCGCACAAAGTTCCATCCGAACTCCGTGTAATCTTACTTATAAAAATAAACTTTTGCATTAACTGATTTCGAATCAGGGGCGAGGAACTTTCGCAAGGTAGGCCATCCCGCCGCGAGTCTCTTTCGTTGAAGTTACAGACTCAATCAGCCAGAAAATAGCAACAAATAAATACACGCTTAAGTAGTTCTGACTTGATAAGCGTAAGTAGAGTTGGGGCTCAAATTTATGAAAGAGTTCGGCAGATAATGTAAAAGTTAGCAGATAAGGCTGGCTTTACTAGGCTTCAGTGCGCGCTGAGCAAAGCTGAATATTACCTCGTGAGCTCCGAGGACTTCCTCTGGGTTATATTATATAGTTATTGCAAGCTGAGTATGGGAACATATGTTCTGCTGATCTGAATGTGTGCGCTCTACAGATAGATTAATTAAAAGTTTATATTATATGTCTTCTTTTAAAATGTCTGTGTTTGTTATAATAGCATTACTACCTAAATTTGAATGTTGATTACTTACCTAAATTAATTATATCATGTATCCTTCTTTATTTAAGGCTAACAATATTCCTCAAACATCATTGACTTCGAAAGGTAGAGTATCTTAAAAATATTGGTATGGCCATTTTTTAATAAAGCAAATTTCCTTTTTGCTCAAGTCCCCGCAAATGAGACTATCCTTCATAATTATTCAATTACAAAGTTAATAAGGGAACCTTACTCCCAGAGGTGGGCAGTCATTGTTGAGGAAATTTACTGAAATGTACAACTTTATCCTGGTAACATAGTCCTGTGTATGGACGAATTTAGAGAACATTGTCCAAAAATGCCTAGTTAGGAGTGGAACGGACTGCCAAGACGATCCGCAGGTTCAAATCCCAAGGGCACGCACCTCTGACTTTCTAAAAAGTTATGTGTGTATTCTTTGTGAATTATCGCTCGTTTTAACGTTGAAGGAAAACATCGTGAGGAAACCTGCATATCTGAGAGGTTCTCTATAAGAATATCGAAGGTATGAGAAGTCTGTCAATCCGCACTAGGCCAGCGTGGTGGACTAAGGCCTAAAACCCTCTCAGTTGTAGATGAGGCCCGTGCTCAGCAGTGGGCAGTATCTAATACAGGACTGGTATACTATGGTTCAAAAATATTGAAAAAAGCATGGAACTTAAAATTTTAAAGGATGGCAATTTTACAAGTTTTATGTATTCTCTATTTTTGTGTATTTTATCAATACAAAAATAATACAAAATTGACTGACAACTTCAAAACGGATATAATACAAAACATCAAAGTTAATCGAAGACGGCTTCGACATTCTAATGTCTTTACATCTTTTGTGAAGAACTCTGGCACGAAAAGGTTTTCGATTTACGATTTTTACACTCTGAGTTTCTTTTTGGATACTGTACGTGTCGTACTTGTGGCAGGCCGAACTTAATTAAGGTGCAAAGATACCCGAATGCCGTGAGGGGACTGAGTGCCCTCCAGTGGTCGACCGCCTACTCAAAACCGATGAGTGTTGCGTACGCCAACGTTACTTCCATTTAATTGAAAAGATTCAAAGAAAACTTAATTAGGTTTTTTGTTGCAGATGTGCGTTTTAATGAAGCAATTGAGTGCATGAATGTGTGACTTAATATCTGCTTGGAATGACTTAAATAATTTAATGCTTATATGAATTTGATGAATGAATTTTATTTTTTTAACTGATAAAGGCAGATAAACTTTAGTTTATGACGAATCAAATTGCATAATGTCAATGGAACGGTCTGCCGAGAGAATATACGGAGGTTCAAAACCCAAGGCACACACCTCTGACTTTTCGAAGTTACGTGTGTATTGTTTATCAATTATCGTTCACTTTAACGGTGAAGGAAAACATCGTGAGGAAACCTGCTATCCTAAGAAGTTCTTTATAAGAATTTCGAAGGTATGTGAAGTCTACCAACTCGCACTAGGCCAGCGTGGTGGACTAAGGCCTAAATCCTCTCGGTAGTAGAGGAGGCCCGTGCCCAGCAGTGGGACAGTATATAATACAGCGCTGGTATTAATGTAATAATGTTGCGTAAAATAAAAATAAAAAAGCGTTGAAGTAGCTGAACAAAAACTTTAAATCACCTCTACACGATGAGTTGAGAAACTTTTTTTGTGTGAAGTATGGCAAATCAGCTATATTTTAACTACCTTTTTCCCGCGGCTTAGCCCGCTTTTTCCTGTAAAAAAGTCACTTATATATAATTCTCTACTATATTATGCATATATTGTACATGTAAACCATCCTCTTGAATAACTCTATATATTTAAAAAAAATGCATCAAAATCCGGAAAGGACAGACAGCGGGAAGTGACTTTGTTTTATACTGTATATTGATTTTGTGAATAAAGAATATGTTTATAAAAACATAAAAGTGTAGAGGCTGTTTGAAGGTTTACATTTTTATAGGCTCCTTATGTGGCTGACTGTGCCTGTGCAGACGGATTCGCGCATATTAGTGTATGGCCTAGTAGAGTTCCAGCGATTGAAAGTTAGATAGATTTTTTTTTTTTACAATGGCCATCTTCGACGCATTAGGGACGGCTGCGGGCTTCCTCCGACTCACGTCTAAGTTGTCGTCCGCAACCGCCCCTGAAGTTAGATAGATAGGTATATTTTTACTTCCGAATACTATAACTACAACAAAAAAAAATTTTCAATCTTTCTGATACTATAAATACGAATGATTGTAAAAAAATAGATTTTAGAAAGAAGTAAACGCAGACCATATTCAGAATTTTTCAAATTTTCAAATTAAATTAAATTGGCGCGTCCGTCTTACATATCGTCGGAGATACAAAACCCTGAACTGACATTAGTAAATACCGCTTAAGAAAAAAAGCGTAGTATTATCAATCATAACTTTCGTGCTGTAAGTATCAATTTCAATAAAACCTTTTTTCGTCACTTACGCGGTATTTATCAGTGCTAGTTAGGCGGTATTGCACTATCCCCGACGATAGGGCACTACAGTGATTTAGCAACTTTTGTAGTGAGAAAGGCTTTTCAGGCGGGCAAAGCCGCGCGCTACACTTGGTTACATAATATTTCAGCCGATTGGTCTCTACTCTCCAGATTCCTCTGAGGTATTGTTGCCTAGATTAGTATTTTTCCTCGCTTCCACATTCGTTATTTTCCTTTTTCCTGCTAAGTTAGAACCATTTTAGACCATGGTACTGTACAGATTTACGACTTTATTCATAAACAGCTTGATTCGTCAAGCCCCGCTACGAACGCCGGTGTCCGAGTATATAGGGTTTCCCCATACATCTATATATGGAGAATATATAAGCGGGGTTAGACGGGTTAAAAACCTATTTGAGGAATCGCATGTTTTGTCTTCGACCGAAAGTTGAATTGCGTTTGAAGGAAGAAGACAAAACATTCTATAACTAAAATTTGTTTATTAACTGTTTATGGATAAGATCGTTAATATATTATTTTACAACTAAACACTGTCATATAGACAATCAAATTTCGACAATAATATGGATTCGATAGGTGGCCTCAGACATGATAGGTGGCCCTTCTCGAAAATTCGTTAATTTGGTTCACATGAATATGATATAGCAGTCGCAGGTAGCAAGGGTGACCGTATAACTGTTGCTTACTCGCACACACAATATCAAAACTGCAATCCCGCGATCATGGCAATTCCTATAGTCAGTTAGTAATTTTTCAAAGTAAGACGGTTACAATGTTATTTCAAATAAAATAACTTTTCTTTATTTTACGACTATAACTTTGTTATGTTATACCAAGTTCAGACGTTTTTCTTAATCTCCCCAGCCTCCTCGGACAAGCGATTAGCTCAATAAACTAATAGACGAAATATACAGAAACATCGAATCCAATCTTATTACGATGCTCTAACTACACTATACACCACATTACATTAATTTCTCCGGAGACGAGTCGCAAACTATGGCAGCTGCCCCTGCGGTCGCATGTTTATTGAGAAATTGCCTAATCTCGAAGAGCTACAAAACAAAACCACATTGGAAATGTTGAACTAAAGTATTTCTTCTCTCCAAGGATGGTAGTGGTGGTTACCCTCGTCTGCGCTAACCGATCACACCCTTAAGGCTCCCGAATTACTGTCTGGGCTGATTACCGCCTCGTCCCGCGCACTCCAGCGCCCCCTATGAGCCGCCAGCGTCCCTTTCCGCCCGAGGCCCTGCGTCTACTATTATTTGTATTCCCCACTTATAATTTGTGCGCTAGAAAAGTTAGACAAACACAAGTCATTTTATTAAATATAAGAAAACTTCCTTGTGTACTTTTCCACTGCGCTCTGAGAACGCTTGTTATTCTATTAGCTCGCGCTCAAGTTACCCCCAAACGGACATTCGTAGTGGTCCTGTGGAACGATTATTCAATTTAAGTGATACAACTCAATATTACACGCTTCTGAACAGTAAATCTCATTTGAATAACTCGTAAAACCTGTTTAATGAATTGCTACTGACTTTAATAAGTAATAAATATTTATGTAGGTGTGTGCGCGTTCCAAGGAGAAAATAAATTTCAATTTATCGCTTGCTCTGCTTATTCTCATTAGAGTAAAAGATGAGAAAAACATTTTATCAGAAAACATCAACGAATATTTTTCTATCGCAAATACCCTCTACACGACGTATAAAGGTACACAAAAAGGCACGAGTTTTTAATGCTCTTATAACGTACATGATTTTCGTCGAAAATGAAAAAAATGTGTTCATTGGCGCGAAAAGAAATCATCGTCCCAGATACGTCTCTCAACAACAAAAGCCTCACGCGTGCGTGTTTAACATATCTTCTTTAAACAGAACGCAATATTTACTGGCTTACATGTATCGTCTTAAGGGGATAAATAATGGAGTTGCAAATGTGTTTGGCGTACGAGGGTTGAGAGACATGCTACAGTTGAAAGCAGATGATAATTTGACGCAACGTATATGAAAGAAAAATACACACACATCCACACAACATATTATTATTATGCAAAAGAATAAACGCCCACGAGTTCACGCACGGAATGTTCTTCGCCCGGTAGGTTTTAGTATGTAGAGAATATTGAGTACTACAAAAATATGTGGTATGGAGTTGGCAGGGTGGCCATGTAGTGCGTATTGGTGTAGAGACACGGTCCAAGGTTCGAATAAAGAAGACATGTCAAGCCAGTTTAGGTTGCTATTTATGAATGACACAAAAATGAATATAAAACGCAAATACATATTAAGATGCTGACAAAGATATTATAAAGGTGATTACACATTACAACTTCCCCCTTTGGGAAAAGAATAAAATGTTACATTCTTATTTTTGTAAACTTATATGTAATTAAATTGTTATATAATATGTAAAATAATAACTTAAAATACAAAAAAATATAGAAAAATACATTGAGCCATTTTTTGCAAGCACTATTTTATTAAAACCAAATTTCATTAGTCTATACTTTATTCTAAATCTATTTATGTGAGCATGAGGTAGTTAGTTTTTGGTAAATTACTAACGCGCATACCCACGCCTTTATCCCCGAAGGGGTAGGCAGAGGCGCTAGTAGTGCACTCACTTTTCGCCGTGCGTATTCCGTCCCATGATGTGATATGGGAGAGCCTACCGCCATATCGGGCACAAATTTCAGTTTCCGGGCTGAATCCAATAATTATCAATCTGGCCGACCCGGGGATCGAACCCGAGACCTCAACATTGCAGTCGTATCGTAATACAACTACGCCGCGCCGCCGAGGCATTACAAGTATAACAATTACCATTGGAGTTTTTGAATTTAGAATCAGTGAAATAAAAGCCAAGTTTAATTAAGCTGTAAAATGAAACATAAATTATCATAACATTGCTTATAATAAGGGACTCTAAATAAACACACACACATACCTATTAACAGTGAACGAAAATATCAATATAATACTGCTAAATATGCAACGTCACGGCTCCCCTTTCACATAAGGAAGTACGGGTCTAATCATGGTTTATACAAGACCTTTTAATTTGCCGATATTCTGTGGTCACTGATAACGCCAGTTACCTCCCGCCATTTCACCCTTGCAGCCGATGCGGGTTCGGACATTGGAACCGATCTCGCTTTGCTGATGCATTAAGGATTATTGAGGGGTACCTGCAATTTGCTGTTTCGTACGTCCACTTCGTGACGAGAGATAGTTGGAAACTCTTTAGTTGGTTTTAATTTGTTAGGTGTGAAGTTCTTATGTTGTTGATTTTTTTTGAGACTTAACATTTTGAACTATGATTACTAATCTAGGATGTGATTATGTACAAAATTTCTGATAAATTATTGGAACGCAACCATTTATGTTTGTAGGTCCGTTGCCTTATGATTTATTGTCTATGCCATATAAGGATGTATATGTTTTATGTCTATGCTAACTCTCTCTCTTTGGTTGTGTCATAATTTTGCTGTGCGCAATAAATCGTTGCTCAGTTTAAATAGTGTATTTTACTTTACCACGAAAACATATTTACAATTTCCCTAAAATCTATTTGTAGATAACTGCGTCTACTTCAGATATATTCAAATAGTTTTTTAAAAAATTACATTCGTAATAACAGAAATACATTTTGGTAACAGGGGCCGAAGACAAAATTTCATCTACATTCATTCACGCTTATGTTATGTACAGTTACCCATATTAGTAGCTTAACAAATTGAAAACTTCAAATCGCCGTAACACTTTTGTACCCTCACCAACATTTTTTTCTGTACAAAAATAAAATATAATCCATTTAAATGATTTAATACAAAGAAAAATAAAATGTTTTAATTAGACTTAACGTGTCGCACCTGTAAGACGAAAACAAAGTAACTCAAAAAAACAACTTTTGGGAAAAGGCAAAACAAGTAAAAAAAAATTTGATACCTATGATAGCTGAATGTTTTATTCATAATTTGGGGCGCAAACATAGTCACTGACGTAAATAATCACGAAAGATAGGACCATCAAAATTTTCAAACTTGTTTTGGTATTTCCCAAAAAGTTTCTTTTTTGAGTTATGTCGTTTTCGTCCTAAAGGTGCGATGTACGTGAATGACATACCATAGAGATTATTTATTATTATTTTTTCAATTTTCCGTTACAGGTAAGGCAAAGGGTTCAAGCCCATACAGCCTCGTCTTAAGTGATATTTTCAGTTCTTTTATATTATGTACTATCAAGTATGTCGTAGTAAAACAGTGACTACCTTACCAATACTTTAACGAGGAGTTTTGGCGGCAACGAAAAAGCACTTGATTGGCACAGTTATTTCATTTGAGCACTTTTATAGAACTATATTGGATAATATACCACCATAATTATTATGCAATATAACATTAAGTATCACCAAAATAATGGAATTAAAACAAGAGGACCTCATAACACTTCCACGTTCCCGCCAAAACTCCATACCATAGAGATATATGTCATTCCCATATTTTTTTCTCCTTATCAGCGTTAGTGATTGTACAAAGGTATCTCGGCTACAGCCCCCGTATGCCATGAAAAAATTGTCAACCGGGAATAGACGCTGCAATATCCTCAGTCGTACATCAGCCATGCATGTCACTCATGCTTAAGTAATTATGCATGCTACATTACGCTGTCAGTTGAATATGATACATACATACATACTCACGCCTTTTATCCCCAAAGGGGTAGGCAGAGGTGCAACTAGTGGACCCACTTTTCGCCGTGCGTATTCCGTCCAATGATATGATATGAGTAAATTATGTGAATATGATACATATTCTAAGTAAACTGGTCACTGGCGTCATCATAAACAAACATGTAATGAACTCCCACAGTTTAAATTAAACTCACGTTAAGGTTATTATAGGAACACCTATACCTCGCAGTAAAATAACTATCATGGTCGTTATCATCCGCGTCGGTTTCTTTGTGGAGCGTTTACATTGTTCTAGTAATAGTTTATTTTATTAAAAAAATAGATTAAGGAAAAAGATGTTTAGTATACACACACACACACACTCACGCCTTTTATCTCCGAAAGGGTAGGCAGAGGCGCAACTAGTGCACCCAATTTTCGCCGTTATTCCGTCCAATGATGAGACAAATTCCAGAAAGAGCTAGCAGAATAGAAAAACTCAATAATACTTTGCCCGACCCGGGAAACGAACCCGAGTCCTCAGCATTGCAGTCGTACCATAATAAAACTACGCAACCGAGCATGCTTAGTATATTTTTAAATTTTTTTAAGTATTAAATAAAAAAAACAGAGGAGTTAATAAAAGTTTGTATTTAAGGTCCCGTGAGAAACAATATATCATAAACTCAATTAAAAATAACAACAATGAAGTTGGCTGATAATATAATAAGCACAAAAAATACGCGTCTATCTTAATGACAGGTTATAAATGAATTAGTATTAATAACTCATAAAGAGCCTAAAATTAGCCTGCAAATTATATTTTCGACGTCCTTTCGTTGCGTAGTCCCGCGTGACAAAATAACGTGAAATAAACTGAAAATAACTGAAATCTGTAATTAATAATTTACTCATTATGAATTCGTCGGCTTCCCATGACATTAAATACTCGCTTTACACTTTTATAAAACACCAATTATCACGAAAGTGAAATGTTGATGCTTCCATTTAAACATTATCACTTCCAAATGATATTTCATTTCTACTTTTTAAGTTGGCGTTTTCATTTTTCGAACAATAAACTTATAATAATAATTATTATACTTGCACCATACTAACGTCCAAAAGTATTAAAATTGGCATTAATGGAGACGAGCGATAAATGTACATCTATCGCAAAAGTTTCACGGGGGCATTCATTTTGGAATAATTGGGTATTTGAAATTCAATTTTGATATATCGTATATTTTTACACTCCATTTATAGTAATAGGCGTTGACATTACTATGACCCCAAAAACGATACCAATCTTACACCAATAGGTGCCACTTTCGTAAAACCAACATTGACTTGTCACAGGTACATCTGACTTGAGCGAGTGAGTTCGAACGAGGCATACAAGACGTGGACGCATTGGGTGGAGCGTGTCGGACGCATCGGAAGATGGATCGCGTTGGTAATCAGTTAATGCATTATGCGGTTTAACTACAACCGGGATGGAACGTCGTATGTTACACACAAATATTGATACAAGTTGCCGCTGCAACACCTCGCGCTTGTTTTACGACCGTTTAATCGCTAATTGTTCATATATGGGACAATGAAGGTGTTGCTCGAGCAAAATTTGGAGCGAGAATATGATTTACGGTAATTGTATGTCTTACTACATAAATTGAAGTATCTACTTAAAACACAAACACACAATCTGGACTAATCCCGCTTAATATCCGGTGCAGTGGGGTTCACTTTGCCATGTCATTATGAAAAAGTAAGCTTCCTTTTTTATACAATGCGATTAGACTGACAAGCGAGATTTTTTTACATACCAGTTTTTGAAACAATAATGATCATTTGGTTTACTTGATGATTTGGCTATCAGCCAAGCAATATTGTTTTTTTTTATAATACGAGGGAAAGTCGACTGATAATTATCATTCATTGGAATAGAGTAGCATTCTAGTCCCTTCGAAAAACACTAGACGCGTATCTAGTCCGTCTGGGTGGGTACCGCAATGCCTATTTCTACCGCCACGCAGGAGTGTGCATGCACTGTTGCATTTCGGTTTGAAGGACATTGTAGCCAGTGTAACTACTGGAAATAATGAGACTTAGCATGTTACGTCTCAGGATGATGAGCGCATTGGAATGCCACACAGTTTTTACTTTGTAACTCAATAAGGGCGTATCGCTTATCATCGGGCCGAACGGCTTGCTCGTCTCGTCATTCAGTGTCATTAAAAAATATCTATAAAAGAGCGTAGTAGTATAACGACGGTAAATGAGCATTAGCTCATAACAAGGATTCGTTGAGTGCGTAGAATTTTGTCTATGTGCTTTTGCTCCGGGCTGCGCCTACGCGAATGACTTTGTCAGTGGATTCAAGCACCATAATTGTATTATTATTGTTATGTTGTATCTTTCCTATGGCAAATAATGGCACGAAGACCGGTCCTTTTTGAAGGTTTGCGTGGGGATATGGATCCAACACTTAGAGGCCCCTTAAAGATACGTTACTCTAGTTGGGATTTGTAAACCTTGCATGTACTCTCTCTGTCTGTACTTATGGAGGAAATACAGCCAAAGAAAGCGCCCGCAAGGTGCAGAGACTATTGCAGAGAAGATGGGAACTATACCGGGTCTATGGATAGGGTATAGCTGGACTGGTTGCTGGGGTATTGATTGAGACAACGGGACGCCTGCCAAGTAAAATGTCTGAATCTTTTATATTCAAGGCAGACGGTGACTTGCCCCCCACTAGATGGGTATCCCAAAAGCGGCGTATGCCAAGGTCGCAACATCGGTGTGGGTGGCTATAGGTGTTGAGAGGTGTGCACCGATTTCACCATCGCGGGTCGCTGACGCGTCCCGGTGCGTGTTTCCTCGCTATTACACAGATTGAGCGCTTCCACCCTAGAGCTCAGATTCTTAGCTCTTGCAACTTCCACCCCTAGACGGCCAGTTAAGGCAAGCCAAGGCTCAGGGGGTCTCATTTAGCCCCCACGGAATTGGGGTATGCAGTATCGCCACTTACCGTCGGCTCGCCACAAAGCCGCTCTTGCGGGTTTATTATTATTATTATCAGCAAATTGATGCTATTAGTCTTTTCACGATAAGCGTTGCCTACGCCGTGTTGTTAACTTTTTTAAAAACAATAAAATTTGTGATACATTTACATTTATTGTGTGATACTTACGAGCTTCAGAAATATATAATTTCTATTCCAAATTTTATATATGTATATCTATATATACTATAATATCAACATTATTTAAAATTCCTACTTTACTGATTTAGACATACAGTAACAGATTTAATGAATCATTCAGTTGAGATTTCGTCTTTAATACAATATTTTATATGGATATCTATGATACCTATACTTCAGTAGGTAATCTTCAAGTAATTCTCAGGATGAATTTAATAAGTTACTAGAAATTGGTGCTACGTTAGACATGTTAAATGGTGTATGAAATTGCTTGAAATGCGCTGTAATGTAGAACGTAAATGAGAATTTATATTAGATACTGTATTATACATTCGGAGAGTTCAAATAGTACGATCATACTGTAAATGGATGCAGATTAAAGTTATTAGTGGTTAATATTCTAATTAACTCAACGGGAATGGATGTAGCAGATGTAACCAAATAGTGTTTGAGTAACAAATTTACTGTATTACTTATAATAAAGTGTAATTTATGGTTACAATTAGATGATAATAATGTTAGTAAAATGATTGCAAATATTAAAGTTAGAAATCCCTGACGCAATTTATAGTAACTTAGACACAGCTGAATAGTTCTGGATGGATATATGGAATGCTCTGAGCCATTCGTACATAAAAATACGCTAACTTCAATATGTACGCTACCAACCGGTTCACTTGGAAGTCTATAGGGAAACCTATATCCTGCCGTGGACATCGTGTTCTTGATGACGACAATGGCGATATAAAAATTCAAGTTTAAATTCATAAATTTGGCCACAATATACGAGAGTCGGAAAGTAGCCACACACATTAAAATAAGTACAGCTTACATCACATAATTTTTATTACCAAAAAATAAACCGAATTCAAAAGCACTGCAAGCCAAAAAATAATTCAACTTTACATTCGTTTAGGTTTCACGTATATTTGGAGTCGATGTCTAATTTAAATTGCCAACTAAGCCAAGGAAATAAAAGATCAAATATACGAAAACATTGTTCAACAATTTAAATTAGGCACCGACTCCAAATATACGTATATGCTAAGCGAATATAAAGTTGAATTATTTTTTGGTTACCAGTGGTTTTGAAGTCGGTTTATTTGTTGTTAAAAAAAATTATTTATTGCTTTTTTGTTAGTTAATTATGGAATGGTGTAAACAATACATCATAGATATGCGATTGCAACATTCGCGAGTCATCTGCTGTTAGTTACTGAAGAGTTCCATTGTGTATCTCGAAAGATTTTCATCAGATCTTCATAAAAATCCTCCAAGCCAGTTTCGGCCACGGCGGCCAATCTCAACGAAGATCAGCCAGGTACGCAGGAGATATTATAGTGCACAAGTGTGTGCGCAATACACAGGTGCACTCGCTATTCCTTCACTCTCATAGTCCGGTGAGACGGCAATCCGACATGATCGGAGAGAGATCAGGCGCAGGACCAACCGCTTTATGTGCTTTTCGAGGCACGGGGGTATCACAACGCCAACTTCCTGACTCCCGCCCTGTGGATTGGGGGCGTTTGGAGAATTCCACCACGGTATCCCCTGCCTGTCGTAAAAGGCGACTAATAGGGGCCTCCGTGGGTCAAGGGTGGGCGGGAGGGGCCGTCCACCTATTAGTCTAGCCAACTTTTGTGACCCCCGTGATGGACGGCAGCGTGCCTCACGCTGCCTCTGACGCCAAGGGCGTCCTTCGGTGTACGGGGGCTTCTGAGCCCCCGCAACAACAGGAGACGGACCGCAACAGCGGTACGCGCAGGGGCGGTTGCGGACGACAACTTAGACATTAGTCGGAGGAAGCCCGCAGCCGTCCCATATGCGCCGAAGATGGCCACCGCGTAGTTTTAGTTGGTATGTCGTGCGGTGTACATAGGTTAGGGACTCGGCCCGGCGGTCGCCCGACGTTTTCCATCTCTCCGGGCGGCTCAACGTCGGGTCGTAAGGCACGGTGAACCCAACATAACCGCTCAGTCGTTCCCCTTGAACACTGGGCGGTAGTAATAAGTCATTTTCTCCGCGTCAACAAAAAAAAAAAAAAAAAAAAAACTTCCTGACTCCGAGCTGCGACTGAGTAATTTTTTTAAGATGGAAAAACCCAGTCACAAAGTTTTTGGCCCGACCCAGGATTCGAACCCAGGACCTCAGCGCGCAAATCGTACTCGTAACGCGTACGCAATACAACTACGCCACCGAGGCAGTCGGCAGATCTTCATTAATTATATACTAAAACCTTCCCTGAAAAATATACATTTAAATATCGAAAACTACGTCCAAATCGGATCAGAAGTTTTTGAGAAACTCGCGGCCATACAAATTTACATACATACATACACACATACGGATCGAATAAAGAACCTCCTTTTTGAAATCGGTTAAAAACATACTGTAATTGGTAGAAAAATACAATAAAATACTTTCATGAATTTTTAAAAAGTCCACAGGCAAAGGTAATGTGTGAGTGTGACATCCAGGTACGGCCCAAAAGTAAGGTGCACATTTAAAAGATAGATGGCGTCATTCGGATAATTCTGTTATCAGCAACGAGAGGGCGCCCCTGCGCTCGTATACTTAGACGGCCGTTTCCTGCGACGTTAAGTCCTTATAAAGGTAACTGTGCCACTGAAAAAACTCCTATTTCAGTGACAAAGCACGCTCTTAACCATCCAAGTGAAAATTCTAAGAGATTTTGATGTTTACTGGTCGCGATACTATCCTTATTGTTTTGTGATTATAATCTGTACTGGATATCTTGCGATGGTAAAAAAGAAGGAAAATAAAAACGTTGTACCAAAACAAATAGCGATCACATCATGTTGCGCATTCAGCAGATTACGATGTGTAGTTATCTGAGGAGACAGGAATATCGCCTGCGTATATACAGAATTACTTTCTTACAAAGTTTAGATTTATTGGACGTTGTGCAACTTCGGCCGGCAGCTTTAGTTGTTCTTAATGCTAAATCATATTTGTGTGATTACGTATTGCTGACTAATGAGAACTAGGTGATCGGATTTATCATCGGTCGGGTGGGTGACCTCATTTCCTAATGGGTTACACTAACATTAATCGTTACGGAATCGTCAAACATATTTTAGCCAGTACATAAAATAAGATATAAAAATACGTGATATAAACATTATTTATGTTTTCGATAAAATGAATAAAACATATTTCAGTATTCAATAAAGTTGAGAAGTCAGTGAACTCAAAACTTATGTGCTTTTGCCAGGTTTTTCCATTCATTTGATGGGGTAAATTCGAAATCTAATAACTAATTTTGATAGTGCCTTTGTAATGTAAATGATAATACGGCACAGTAACCAGGCAAAGTTGCCTTTATTACGGCTTGACTTTGGGCAGTATTCGACGTCATATTCCAAAGCGGTCAACTAAATATATTTTGCCGCACGTAAAAAACTGGTGTGAATATTTTAAGCTAGTCACTATATAGTATAAAACAAAGTCGCTTCCTGCTGTCTATCCCTATGTATGCTTAGATCTTTAAAACTACGCAACGGATTTTGATGCGGTTTTTTTTAATAGATAGGGTGATTCAACGGAAAGGTTCTTATGTGCTTTTAGCTCGGAAAAACTTATTAAAGCGGGTGAAGCCGCGGGCAAAAGCTAGTAAAATATAAAGTTACAAGCGAACAATTTTCTAATACAGGAATTAGCTATTTAAAGAAACACAATTAAAATATAAAACTTTACCACTTTGGCCAAAAATTGTGAACAATAGATACAAATTAAATAATTTAAAAAATCCAATTAAACACCAATTCGAACGATCCAATATAACAAATAGGCACGATATGAATTAAGATTCGTGCTCACATTTCGGCTGGAAATGACACATTCGTTACCGTCAGCGAGGAACGTTTTACCGGTTCAATTCCTCCATCCGTGCGCCATGCAAAAAGTAATTTGAAAGTACTATGACGCATGAGCGCTTACTTATCTATTTTTGAAGGAACGCACTCCACGACCCGTTAAATAGATTTAAAGTGAGTGAAGCTGACTTCCTTCCATATGTGCGCGCTACGCACCGCCTAACTCGCGTCGTGTTTTGCTCAAGAAAACATTCAAGAATTTATTCGATGTTGAGAAACTTATGCGGCAGTACGTCTGTAGTTTACGAATGTTTTAAATGAAATAAGTTAGAGCTTAGGTTCTATAATCAAAGCCGTACAAAGCGCTGATACGTATATACGCGGGCTTTGAAAGGTTAGTGCAGTTTACAAGCCAACGGTTTATTTCATTTTGAAGCTTTATTTTTTTAATTGACAAAAAAATATATTATGTCAAATATATCTAATTATTTTCAATTCTATATTAATACTTATTATAATTATTTTGTATAGACATAATAACTTTTTTGTGTGCAGATGTTTATGTTTTTAACGATAGAAAGACACAAAGTAGCTATAGTTCTTTGATAGAACTACATCATAATTCGTACCTTCAAATCTGTTTTAAAACTTTAAAATTTATAGTAGTTACATACCTCTAGATTTAACTATGTTCTAAATTTTAGAACTTTGTGACGGACATCATAAATTTGATATTTATCATACATAGCACGCGCGAAACCAACTCTAACAATGACTCGTTACAAATAGAACGAGCGTGAAATCTCAAATATTGCCGCTACAAATCTAGCGTTGAAAAAAACTGGAAATATTCCCGTATCTTTCAAAATCCATCTTTTTTTTTTCAGTGTAACATTCGAAAAAATTCACAGAAGTTTGATCGAAAAAAAGAATGTTTCTCGAAAAAAACGAGTTATTTTCGGAAAAATCGAAATTAACCGAAATAAATAATGATTTTTTCGAAATTTATCCTCATAAATATATAAATTTGTGTTTATTCATGTTTTCACATAAGATAATACTGCCAGTGCAGTCTATATTGAACCCAACACAAAAAGACCACTGAGAGCATTTTTTATTGATAATACTAAAGCTCATTAATGAGTAACAAACAAAGAAAAAAAAATCATCAAGTCACGTGGTTTGAAATTTTTAATGCCCAGAACGAAAAAAAACGAAAAAAAAGATATTTCCGTTTTTTTCGTGAAAGAAACAATTCGTTTCTCTCAGAATTTTCAACGCTATACCAATCAAATGTAACACTATGCAGTGGCAAGCTGCACGATAAAAACCCGTCGCTCATCCAAACTAAGGACGTGGATATACTTAATGTATTACAAAACATTAGCTGGTAATGAGGCGTAATAAAATCACTGCCACCCATGGGACATCAGAGGGCAAGGAGCGGCTCCACCAGTGGCTAGTAACAATGACGAGATAAAAGGGGTCGATAACGTGAAATAGCAACGTGAAAACGTGGCGAGAAAATAGCATTATTAACCTCCCGGGCATAATACGCGCGCCACTGAGCCAGATATGGTAATGATTATGTAAATCCCGTACTCGCAGGTACATCTCGGGGACGTTATATACTTATTAAAACCAAGATTGCCAGACCGGGGGATTGTTTCACACAAAAACTTGCTCCCTTGAAGTGATGCCAAGTGTTTATGGCCGTTCAATTTTTACGGCATCGATAATTCGAAATCTCAGGTTCCCTGAAATCGGACCATTGATGTCGCAGTCTTGCTTGGCGACTGTATTTTCAATTTTCTTAGTTTCCTGTTCGATGCAGGCGAGCATTGTATGGTAGATTCCTATCTCTCACAAAAGCTATTTAGCTAAATGGAATTTACAGAGCCCGCACTGCAGTTCGACGAAGTACATTGTAATATTTAAAATCTTGAAATTTGACTCTAAATCCCGGCATTGTATTACGTGTCTAAGATTTTTCAAGCTTCTTTTTGCACTTTCCTCGTTGCGGTTTCCTTTAAATTATGCACTTTGCTAAATTGAAACGACAGGAACTTGTTTACATACCGTCTCCGCATAGAACAGAAATATTGATGATGTTTTATTTGGTATACAATGTTCTTGAATGTCTGTTGAATGTCTAACAATTACGACACAAAAGCGCTTTTGAAAATGTTAAACTTAAAGTACCTAATTGAGCCCCGTTAATCAAGAGCACGAAGTTTTCACAAGTGCTGAAATTATTTACCTCAAACATAAAACATCGACATTCAAAGCGTTTCTGAAATAATTTCGCTTACACAGACGTCGAGCGTAACACAAAGTGAATTATACGAATAGAAAATATTGAAAGCGAGCTGAGAGCATCAAAAATAACGTTGAATCTTGTTAATGAACTTAATGAGAGAAGAAACTGGGAGTTGTATAGCGCGAGAACTTTACGAAATGATCTTGGAAGTTTCAATTCCGAATGCTGTTACAACACTGGCGAGTGGCGAGAGCGGCGGGCGGCTGGCGGCGGGCGGTTGTCGGTCCTACGACTGGGAACAAAATGAAATGCATCGTAAAATAAACACGATATGATTTGTTTCGCGCTTTCTGCCGGTATTAACAACATTTTTTAAAGGAGTGCTAGTTTTGTTGTTAAATTATTACCTACATTGCAATTTAACGGTTGCATTCACAACACGTGCTATGTTTGTAAGGAATACAGGCCACCGCCTGTGTATATCATGATACGTACAA
Organism: Lapara coniferarum; assembly: GCA_949316025.1. NCBI lineage: Eukaryota > Metazoa > Arthropoda > Insecta > Lepidoptera > Sphingidae > Lapara > Lapara coniferarum. Next base: position 37,328,424 of record OX438919.1, on the reverse strand, counting down.
ATGTAAATAATTTCTCCGAGCCAGTTTCGGCCACGGCGACCAATCTCATCGGAGATCAGCCAGGTACGCAGGGTATATTATAGTGCACAAGTGTGTGCGCAATACACTCGCTCCTTCACTCTCATAGTCCGGTGAGACGCAATCCGACATGACCGGAGAGAGATCAGGCGCTGGACTAACGGCTTAACGTGCTTTCCGAACGGGGGTATCACACCGCCAACTTCCTGACTCCGAGCTGTGACTGAGTAATTTTTTTAAGATGGAAAAACCCAGTGACGATGTTTTTTTTGGGTCGACCCGGGATTCGAACCCAGGGCCTCAGCGCGCAAATCGTACTCGTAATGCGTACGCAATACAACTACGCCTACTATTACTACGACAACTACGACTACGTACAAATATTGCTCAAACTAACAAGTCAATTTATCCTGATATACGTTATAATTAATTAAATAATAACAAAGTGACAAAATAAGTAATTTAAATAAATACAACATTGACACACCCCATATCTAGGACGATGAAAATGCTATAAGTCGGTACTTGATTAAAATTTAAAGTCGCCCAATAAGAGTTGTTTTACAACTTCTTTTTAATCCCAAGTTTAGGGGAGACCGAGGATAGTTATCGATAGGGCAGGTTGAATAACAGTCAAAAACTTAAGCTATTTGAAAGTGGGCTGGTAAATAATTTTTATATAGGGGCTAGTTGGCTACCTAGAAAATGTACTACGCAGTATTCTAAATATTCTTCACATGGAATAAATTAAGTTTTTTGCCAATATTATCAAGTTTGTTATTTCGAAACCATGTGGACTTAAAAGAATAACTAATCGAAACAGTAAACAAACCCTCTGCTGGTGGTAGCATTTTTGTTTACGCTCCAATTACGAATATCGTAGAAAAAGTGATAAACTCAATATGTAATTGTGGTGTTTTCTGTTATTTTGTTGCCGCATTTTACACCAGTTACTTCGTAGGTGAACCATTTACCCCAAGTGAATAGTCCACCAGCCCCGGGCATGGGGTAGGTTAACTTGATTTTCTCGTTCCACGAAATGGCTTTTGTACACTATGTTATAAACAATAGCGAGGTTTTTGGTATTTCTTTCGAAAGCTTATTAGTGCACCTATCAAACTTCTAGGATTTTTTGACATTATATACTAAAACAAAAGAAATATATGCGTCTAAGCTGAAATTTGGTCAACTATCCCCGGTCTCCCCAACTTAATACCATTTTTTACATAGCCTAGTGTGGAAGACAGCGTCATTGCTGTTCACAGCTTAAGCCTCAGAACTTTTTCAAAGAGTTTTTTATTTCAACATAATGTGGTTCCGTTTTAAACATTCAAACGTCATAATTTCCAGGAAGAAAAAACAAATTACGAAGTTTCATTAAATGAAATGTACGCCGATGTAATTAATGTAAAAGCTACAAAAGCTGTAATAAAATTGAAAATGTTTTCATCGTATCAAAACTTCACTACTTTAGCCAAGGTACTGGCAAATAAAGATGACTTTTTTACTTAACGTCGAAGTTCAGTCGAAAGTTTACTAATTTCAACATTCAGCGAGAGTACATATAAAACAACCAACAGATTATGCGGGGAATTATATTGTAGGTTTTTACTCAACCACGTACTACGTAGTTATGCAAATGCGTGAGGCTTGTTTTTACTAGGATTAAGGTTCTGGGATTATTGTAATTAGAAGATTTGTGTTATACGCGTTATACCCAACTTTGCCATTTACATTACAATTATATTTCGCGTATCTGTATGTAAAGTTTCAAACAACGATTACGACAATTTAAAAGTCAATTTAAAACGTAATTTAAAGGATTAAAACACCTCCGATGTGACACAAATTTATAGATGTAATTTTTGTTTGTCGAGTACAAAGAAACGTATGGTCTATTATAAAAGAGACAGTGAATTGACACTAGATATTATATGAAAGATTGGAAAATAATTTCGACAAAAAGCAAGTCTCCAAAACTCACGTCAAACACTCAGTAAAATGAAATACGTAGCCGGCACCGGCCTTCGGCAAAATGGTTTAATATCGAAATGTGATCACTTAGCGCAATCTCTTACAAAAGAAAAAAACACAGGAAAAGGCCGAACGTACTTAGCTTTTGCCAGAAACCAAAATATGTTTCAATATTTATTAAAACTCGCAAAAACCTGCACTGAATTGATGGTTTTTTCAATATATTTCTATACTTATGGTTGTGAAAAGACTGGCTTTTGTCAGTCAGTTTGCACTTTGACTTTTATTGAAAATGTTCATCCCCATATTTGCCACATTCTATGCACCTCAAAAGCGTTTTAAATAAGAAAAAGCCACCAAAGTTTTAGAGCATGAAGTTTGTAGCAAGCTCAGCGCCACTTTGCCACTTACTCAAATGAAACGCGTACTCACCGCGACTTTTGATAGAACCTTCACTCTTCGACGAAATTCCAGTTACATATTAACTGCGGTTAAAATAAGTATAATATTCAAGATTTTCTTGTCAAGCTTATGTAAAAATGTAATTTCAATAATTGTTATAGATAACAAATTCATAATACAAATGTCTGACGTCATACGTCAGTATGCCTGTACTGAAATAGTCGAAGAAATATGAACTATATTCCAATAAAATACAAGAATAGTTCTGCTAAGTATCAGCACATTCCTAGTATAACCACAATTCAAACACAAACCCACATAATACAAAAATAATCAAATTAAACTGAAAGCAAGGAATAAATCATAGCCAGATTTATTTACATTGAAATATGAAATATAGTCATGTTGCAATTTAATAATTCAAAATGTTGAAGCGGCCATTGAATTTTTCATCACTGCAAAAGCACCCAAGAGGAAAATATTTACGCTTTTTCGAAATGCAGAAATCAAGTAACAAGGAATCGGTTTTAGCGGAGAGAAGCGTTAGGGACCCGACTGTTGAATAAAACGAAGAGCAATGTGCAGTAATAATGCTTGCTTCCTTCAGTGTGAGATGGAAATTCAACTGTTACAGCTAAAGAAGGGTTAGAAAAGACATTTTGAAAATTTTAATTTGTTTAATAAAATTAATAAAGAGTATCTACATCAACATTTACCAGAAAGTGGTAAGTGGTTACTTTTAAACATAACACCACACAAAAAAAATATGAAATTGAACTGCACTTGTCATACTAACTCTACGCTGAATTTAACGATTTTTAAAAGCAGAAAACAACATCAATTGCACACATCTGTATCGTGGTAAGAAAAATAATGCCCTACCAAACTTTATAGATTAATTATTAGTAGATAAGTGGGTTTTAAATTAAGAATTAATTGAAACTATTATTAAACTTGAAATAAACATCAAGAGTCCTTGATATACATATAATTACATACCTACGCAATGAACGTTGAAAAATAACACACAGAAATGGCTATATTTTCTTACCAATACAGCAACGGGCAATATTACAAAGCAATAATCCGGGATGATATTTTCTGTAACTAAAACTCAATGCGTTGGCCGATGCAGTCCCCGACCTAATCATGAACGAATCCCGCGTGCCCTGCCTGCCCATCACTTGATCGCTAACAACATAAGCTTTTATTTATTGTCATTATTCAACCAAAATAAATGATGGTATGAGATTAATATTGGGCCCAGGAGATGTATCATGGAAAAATAGATAGTAAAAGAATTGAAAAATGAGTGAAAATCAAATTTCAGAAATGTAAATACTTTTATGAATACAGAATTCATAAAAAAATCAGAAGTTCATGGAATGATCAGTTACGGATCTTAGAAAATACTATAGATAGTCATAAATACAGGTATTTTTCTAAACAATCACCGGAATCATGTTATTTTCTATTCACGTGCAAAATAAAACGCCAGCGTTCTCCAGAACTGACAGCAAGTGTCAAACAACATACTGTGGTTTTTATTTGCTAAAATTTAAATCTAGCATTTGGTTTTACGATACAGTTAAATTATTATATTCTGTTGTAATAACACTTCTCGGATTATAAAAAGCAGTAATTTTCAAACTTTTGCTGTCCGAGGTCCGAGACTTAATGAAAAGTTTTATTTTCTTTGTTGTTTGTAGAGTTTATTGAGGAATATTAGCCAGCAAATTCCTTTAAGAATTCAGACATTATCTAGGATTATAGTGAAGTGTCTTCGATCTCTTCTACTGTCTCATAAATCTATACTATGTAGTTTCCTAATAAAACACAATTAAGTGGTTTTCACGAAAATGTACAACATTTGTGCTTCGTTGTGTAAATGTCAATTAACGATTGCCTCGAAACGCGTACTTTTGTCAACAATTGAAGCCATGGATTAGGGGGCACCGCTCTTCGTTTCTTTCCCTTTATTGTATTGACAAAGACAAAAGTAGTTCAACTTAATCTTTAAGGATAGGCCACGAAATGGGGTCGTTTCGCGTGTCTGTACACGTTTTGTAAATATGAGAAACTGGATGTTTGAGCGTTTAGTTGAGAACTTTACAACCGCGTAGAATGCGAGTAATGTACGTATTATTCTGTACTCGCAAAAGAGTAAAATCCTCAACTCCGCTCACGCGATGAAATGCTTTATTCTTTGTTATACTCTAAATTTATTTATTATTGAGATATTATGTTTTTTAACCGACTTCAAAAAGGAGGTTCTGTAATCCATCCGTATGTATGTATGTTTGTATGTATGTATGTAAATTTGTACGGCCACGCATTTCTCAAAAACCACTGATCCGATTTGGATGTGGTTTTCGATATTGAAATGTATATTTTTCAGGGAAGGTTTTAGTATATAATTTATGAAGATCTGATTAAGATCTTCGGAGATACACAATGGAACTCTTCAATAACTAACAGCAGATGACTCGCGAATGCTGCAATCGTATATCTATGATGTATTGTTTACACTATTCTATAATTAACTAATAAAAAAGAAATAAATAAAATCTTTTTAACAAAAAATGAACCAACTTCAAAACCACTGCAAACCAAAAAATAATTCATCTTGATATTCGCTTAGTATATACGTATATTTGAAGTCGGTGCCTAATTTAAATTGAACAATGTGTTCGTATATTTGATCTTGTATTTCTTTGGCTTAGCTGGCAATTTAAAACTGGCCTCGCGACGGATACCGGCGCACCACCACAGACGTTCTGCGCTACCACGGACGAGAGCCTTCCCACGGTGTCGTGCGAGCTGGTCCGCGTCCGTCCGCGATATCACGGACCGTGGGAAGCTAGCTTGACATTCGAAGTTACGCGTTTAATGTTAATAAATAATGATCATTGTTATCCAAAACATCGCAATGAGACCTATATACCTAAGAATTTTAATATAATAATTTCGACGGTACATTAAGTCTGCCAGCCCGCACTAAGCTAGCGTGGCGGAGTAAGGCCTAAACCCTCTCAGTAATGAAGGAGGTCCGTGTCCAGTCATGGTACAGTATATAATACAGGGCTAGTATTATTATTATGTCTAATTTCATTACATTTAATTACATCTATTAGTTGATAGATGTAATTAAAAGTTTTTTGAACAGTTTGTTGAACAGTTTTCATAATTCTGTTAATTAATAATTATTTTCATAATCTAGTTTTATAAATGTTCATAGTGAGCTTTTGTGTGAACAAAATATTAATGCTAAACATTTATCGCAATGTTTCAAGATAAACAATAATCCTATGAAATCCTCCTAGCCAGTTTCGGCCACGGCGGTCAATCTCAACGGAGATCAGCCAGGTACGCAGGAGATATTATAGTGCACAAGTGTGTGCGCAATACACAGGTGCACTCGCTATTCCTTTACTCTCATAGTCCGGTGAGACGGCAATCCGACATGACCGGAGAGAGATCAGGCGCAGGACCAACGGCTTTACGTGCTTTCCGAGGCACGGGGGTATCACACCGCCAACTTCCTGACTCCGAGCTGCGACTGAGTAAATTTTAAGATGAAAATACCCAGTCACAATTTTTTTGGCTCGACCCGGGATTCGAACCCAGGACCTCAGCGCGCAAATCGTACTCGTAATGCGTACGCAATACCACTACGCCACCGAGGCAGTCGATAATCCGGTCGGCTCAATAATCCTATACCGTATACACATCCTTACGATTTAATCAATACAATAAAACCTCATTTCATTGTGAACACGCTCTTAACATTTAATAAAACAATCGAAAACAAATCCGCAGTACGCTTGAAAATGCCTTAATAATGCACGAAAATGGAACATTACCCTTATAAGGAGCACAAGAGCCGAAAATACAAGTAAAATCACTTCAATAAATAATAAACGCTTATACAAACACGCAAGTACATCAAGATTTTTATCGTTGTCGATAAATTGATACTAAATTAACAAAGGAACGCCCGTGTCGAGTGGATATTTCGCAATTCCCGTAAGTAACTGTAATTTATTATTTAGTGAAATAGGTCCACATCTTACCACAATAATATAATTTTTATCCTCGGTCGGATCTGCGGTGGGAAGCTTATATCCTTATTTATTTCCGTCGGGTGTTCGTCCGCTAATTGCGACTCGCTACCCAGTGATTTTCCAAGATCTCGCTTCTTATTGTAATTACTTGCGATATTTATGCACAGTTTTTAGTATTAATAAGACGTTTTGGTGTAACAAACTTTTTGGTGAATTAATTTTGCTTGATTGCGGTTTATATATTTTATTAGAACCCGGTTAATATGTTTAAATATTTTGTATAGCTAGGTAATAAGTTTATATAGGTTTTAATATTATATGTGTCGTACAAAGATTTTATAATGAAATCAAACCTATCATTGCTTCTGTGCATCAGGTTTCCACAATAGGGTATTTTTACGTCTATTTTTGATTTTGTACATTATTTTGGATGTAACAGAAAATCATACGAAAAATAAATTCTTCTATAGAATCAGCATCAAAATCGATTGAAAAATAAAGCAGTTATTCAATTTTGAAATATTTATCGCACTATCTCTTTCGCACGCACGTAGCGTTATGGCCGACGGTGCTTGGTGACGTCACAGCCTGGTATTGCTGTTATTTGACAGCTACCCCTTCCACCAAATTTCAAAACTCGATAACTTGCTTACTATTGCAACAATTTTGAAACTCCCAAGATTTCAAGATTTTGGGAAGCATAAATTTTTCATAATTGTATTTTAAAAAGTTTTCTACCCTATTATTTTATCAGTTTTACAGCATCGTATTTTTCTCCGCAATCTCATTCAGATATTTCCTTTGTTTCTAGTATTAAAGGAGATATCTCGCCAAGAAATCCATCTATTTATGTCAACCTGATCAACTTATAACACATTTTTGCTAAATAAAAACCTATTTACGAAATTAAGAACACAAAATTACACTTTAATTTATGAAGCAATAATATGTACCCATTAGCATCGTACTACTTTATTATTCGAATCAACAGAAAATCACAACTCGGCCGGCCAATAAAGGCAGGCATTACAAGGGAAATTTACTGGCAATTGCGTTGTCGGCCCTACGGCTCGCCTTTAGTATAAGGTAGAGGCGCTTTTCGACTAATTTTTGCTTCGTACATATATAATTAATGAGATTTTTAATGAAAATAGAGCCAAAACACTTGAAGTTAGTATGCGATCAAGTAAATGAAATAATTGAATAAGTACCATTTAATCATTTGGTACATAAGATTTTATGGATAGAATTAGTGGTAACAAAAAAAAATTACTTTAGTTGCCAAGTCTAAGTTATTTAATTTTCAAAACTTTAATTGTTAATTTTATATTATGATTTTTTATACATGTCACGGCCATGTAGTGCCTGGTTAATGCCTCCGGCGTACCGGAGGTCGTGGGTTCAAATCCCGCTTTCGACTGTTTCTTTTTCAGGATTCTATAAAAATATAAAATCTTTAATTGTTAAATAAGGACATAAAATTCCTTGCCGAGTATTAATATTCTGTGTACAATTACAAAATGCCTAAGAATCTTTAAATTAAAATTATGATGAGAGATACATTTAGGAAAGTACCCTCTCAACTTCTCCCCTACTTCTTTATGTAATTGCTCTTTAACTCACTCTGCTCTCTACATGGTAGGGGTGAAGGAGCGTAGTATTGAGTCAGTAACGTTTACATTTCGCCTCTCATTACACAAGGGCTGAATCGTAGGCGATTTACACATTGGGAGCACGTACGATAGGATAGGTTGGTTAGATGTGTCAACCCTACACAATTTGGACGCGGTATTCAAATTCTAAGCAACGTTAGCAGATAAGCTTCCGTAGTGAATTGATAAGATTAGTATGTGTGAGGTCGTCCGTTAGCGGATTGATGTGTCCGCTTTAATGTTCGTATAACCCGAGCATTGTCATTGATTACTGGCCCAACGTTAAGACCGTATGTCACGGCGGTTAGTTCGATGCGGTAGGAATTTTTCATCTCGATTTTAGGAAAATCGTGTTCTAATTTTAAGTATCGCTGTACATGTTTGAAATTTCCGTTTAACGTAATATGACTGGGACATTTGGAATACTTCAGAAATTATTGATTTATGCGGAATACGATGGATATTTCCTGTCGAGGCATGCATATACGTCGGCTAATTTAATTTTCTATAACTTGCTTCGCTGTCTTAAATACGTTTTCTGATTTGGAAACTGTTTCTTCGTATGCTTTTACATGTCAATATTGTATTCTATTTTTTATTTATTTTAATCAATTTGGTCTATTACCAGCGTTTAAGAGACTGGGAAATCCTAACTTTGAATCTCAGATAATAATTATCTAATTTAACAATAAGACAACCTTACCTTACGTTTATCAATTATCATATTTTATGCTACGAATCAAAGTTCCTATAGAAGCTACAAACAGTACTTTCTTAGAATAGAGTAAACAAAACAAAAAACACAGATATAGCTATAATGCTAAGAGAAATAGAGCCACAGTTCACAAAACAGGTGTAGCCAGTACTCTAGCTATCACAAAATCTTATTTAATTGAATGATAACACTCGCAAGTCAGAGCTCTGTTTATGTAAATTTGACTCGGTTATTAGACCCTCCTCGGACGATTAGCTGGCTCGTACTATTCGCTGAAATTGAAGCTTTGTTTTGATCACTGTTTCTATAGTTGTTTTCACTACTCGCTTCTAACTTTGATTTTAGTAACTGCTTTTTAAATTTAATCTTATACAAACTTAACCAATATTGAGTTTGTTTTTAGTTAGTTGTGCGACTTTTTTATTTTCCAAATATGTAATTTGATTGGGGACTGTTCTCTGGATTGTATTTTAGTGTGGATTTTGATTAGGGTCTAAATTTTTTTGTTTGGTTATTTTCTTAGCAGCTTTAAGGGTATTAGCTTTTTGCTATGGTTGTGGATAGGTAATTTAAGAATACATACATACATATTCACTCACGCCTTTTATCCCGAAAGGGGTAGGCAAAGGCGCAACTAATACAGCCACTTTTCACCATTATTCCGTCCCATGATGTGGTAGGGGGCAAGCATATTGCCATATCGGGCACAAATTCCAGACTCCGAGCTGATACTGAATAGAAAAACTCAATATCACTTTGCCCGACCCGGGGATCGAACCCGAGACCTCAGTATTGCAGCGTACCGTAGTACAACTACGCCACCGAGGCAGTGGATAGGTAATTTAAGAATACATATCAAAAAATTTTTGATAGACAAATTCTGCAGATCCATTGCTTCATACAAACTCTGCATAAATTCCTATAATTGGTGTATATCTTAAAACAATATTTTATTAAATATTTGATTGAGTTAACACTTGATTAATCTGTCAAGCCCTGCGACGGACACCGGTGTCCATATACATAGGGTTTTCTCATACATCTATATATATAAAAATACCTTGAAGGGTTAAAATGATACCATCTTGAATAAGCTTTTCGATACCAGAGGCATAAGCAGCTAGCCTCAAATAGGCACTTACTGAGGCAACAATGAGATGCTTCACAGGTTCCTTAGCTATCGTGCTCCAAGATTGTGCTATCACAAACGATACGTGACGCGTTTTACTCCATAATTGATTTACTATTCCCGCCGAGTCATTGTGTTTATTCAGGTATTCCAGTGTAAAATAAAATTAAATTTATTTTACACTGGAATACCTATACACTAATAAAATTAAATTAAGACAGCACAGAACCAATTATGGCAAGAGAAATATAATTTTTGAGGGTGCACAATTATACAATAATCTACCAAATGAAATAAAGGAGTGTGAATCAATAGAGATATTTAAAACAAGACTAAGAAAATTTGTGAGCCAAGAAATATTTTAAACTAGCTTTTGCCCGCGACTCCGCCCGCGATAAAAAGATTTTCCGGGATAAAAGTCCCGCTTTATGTTTTCCCGGGATAAAAAGTAGTCTATGTGTTAATCCAGGACATGATGTACCCGTGTGCCAAATTTCATCGAAATCCGTTCAGTAGTTTTTGCGTGAAAGAGGAACAAATATCCATACATCCAAGCATCCAAACATCCATACATTCTTACAAACTTTCGCCTTTATAATATTAGTAGGATTATTAGTACCTGTTCTTATATTTTCTTTTTAAAATTGATTGAGCTAACCATAGTTTTTAAATTCAATTTACTAATACTCTACTGCCTCGGTGGCTTAGTTGTATTATGGTACGACTGCAATGCTGAGGTCTCGGGTTCGATCCCCGGGTCGGGCAAAGTGATATTGAGTTTTTCTATTCAGTATCAGCTCGGAGTCTGGAATTTGTGCCCGATATGGCGATAGGCTCGCATATCACATCATGGGACGAAATAACGGCGAAAAGTGGGTGCACTAGTTGCGTCTCTGCCTACCCCTTCGGGGATAACAGGCGTGAGTGTGTATATATATATGTATTAATACTCATTGTAAATGGACATTAAGTCTTTTATGAGTAAATAAATTCTTTAATCCCAAATATTATGCAGATAATTCTTGCAGGTAAGCCTCGTTTAAAGTAGGTAGCCCATGCACTTATATGAAACCAACTAGTAGTGCTCGCGGCTCCGCCCGCGTGAAGAAGTTTTTCCGGGACAAAAATATTTTCCCGGAATAAAAAGTAGCCTATAGCACTCGTAGTTATGTAGCTTCCTATTGGTGAAAGAATTTTCAAAATCGGTTCAGTAGTTCCTGAGATTAGCGCGTTCAAACAAACAAACTCTTCAGCTTTATAATACCTATTAGTTTAGATAAATAAACTAATGTTTATATAAAATCGCATAAATTTATAATACATCAATGCATAAATGACATTAATTCCGATAAAATATGTTTACGTTATTTACGAGTCGGAATTTAATTTATATTACCGTTTGTAAGCGAGATGTTATCGACAAAATATTATCAGTGAAATATCATACGTGCGCCGGTGTGTTTATTTAAAATTCATAACACATTTTCCTTGACAAAAAGCCGCACTCGACAGCAAGCTCCCGTACCAGTTACCACCAAATTCTATGCACATTGTAGGAAAGCAATTTTCACTCAATCCCCTCTCGTCAACAAGTACAAACTTACGCGGCGCACGTGCGTCCGTATCAATAGTATAACAAATAGGCTGATATTTCGTCAGAAATAACCCGAATCAAGTTTCAGTGCGAAAGCTTTTGTGTGTGGCAGGTGAAAAAGTGAGAGGCTTGATTTATTCGCGCCGGCGCCGCCTATCGCGGGATGATTGAACGGGGAACGTGTTTATACAGCATTGGCCAAACCGTGAAATATGACAACTGAAATACGTTTGCGCTCTTTTATTTTTAATAGTCACACTCAGTGATCCGGAGACAGCCTCCGACAGCCGTTCTAAACTTTGCAAGCCTGTTTTGTTTCATGTCGACGTATCGTTGTATTATTTCTTTCGGTTTTTTCGATTCACTGGTGGTAGGACTCTCATATGTAAGAGTCCGTCTGGTTGGGTACCACCGCAATGTTTATTTCTACCGCCAAGCAGCAGTGTGCATACACTGCTGTGTTTCGATTTGAATGGCATTGTAGCCAGTGTGCCATGTCTCAGGATGACAAGCGCAGTGGAATGCCACACAGTACTTTGTAACTCAAGAGTCAAGGTGCAGAATGGTGTTACTACTGTTTATGAGTGGTCGTATCGCTCACCATCAGGCGAACGGCATGCTCGTCTCGTCATTCAATGCTATAAAAAAATGCAGGTGAGGTTATTTTATTTCTGTCAAACGCCTTCGTCTCATAGAAACAAGCGTGCGCGTTGCTCGTGTTAGGCTCAAATAAAATTTTCTGACATGCTCAAATCAAATAGTCATGGAATTATTTGCTGTTTACATGGAATTTAATTTGTAAAGTATTTGAACATTTTCAACAAATATTTGATATTATGTAAATTGCTCTGTTATGAAATATTTGATGTTAATTATTTATAAGGCTATATAAAATACAACTAAATAAGACTTCTTTCATCTATTGCCAATTTGTAATAAAATTCATAGTCACATTTACAAACATTAAGTTAAGAAACCTCGAAAGCAATAAATATCCCTGAAAAAATGTTATTAAGCAGTACAAGAAATTGATATAAAAAGAAAAGTTTCGCCTTTGACAAAATCCTCGGGTCAAATTGGAATTATTTTGACACTAAACCACTTTAGTATTTTTTACCAAGAAGTTTCATACAAATTTAGTTTTTTCATTTCGTCTGAGACTTTTAGATATTGAGTCGCACTTTTTATGAAATTATACGACTTAAAGCGATTTACATTCTTTAAAAATAAACATCTAATATAGCAACGCACAATCAAAAACAAGATAATAAAAAGGAATGTAGTAATGCAATAGTAGTGATGTTAATTTAAATAGATTTTTTTTAATTTCACTGTTACTATTTTATCTGTATTGGTGTTAGTTTTTTTTTTATATAATATCTTTATATTGTTTATATGTTTTTGTCATAGTGTTGTGTGAGTAAATGATTTGTATTTGTATAAATTTATATGTATTATGTTGTTTTGATAGTCATCACGAGCTGATGTTTCAGCTGATACATTTTGATTCGGTTATGGATTGAACTAAGAATTCTTTTAAGCTAATTTTTACTGGGGCTATTTAATGGATATTCTACATGTTATAAGTGTTCCACATCACGTGACAATGGATAATAACAGCAACAGTACGACACTAATTTTGTAAACGTATGCCATTCGACATTATCAACGTTAACGCCGGGCCCTTCCCTTAAGAATGTAATTTAAAAAATGTTTAGCCAAAATGAAGCTATATCGCGTCGTGATAACGCGTGTGCAAGTAATAGGTGCCTATAATACGTGTGTCTGCGCGTCGACAGGCGATATTGACTTTGATAAACGAGGCAGTCAGTGTCGCCCCAACAAGCCACGTCACCTACTTTGGTGCATTGCGGTTACATCTTAGCCCAGCCCCTGTTTACACGCCATCCGCATAGTTTTTTATGACTACTAACGTGATATTACGTCCGACAAGAGTGCTTATGGTAGTCCTTTATTTGTTTGATACAGTTTATTGCGCGTAAGTGGTATATTGTAAGAGCAATAGTTGAGCCATCATCTCATGTGCTTCAGGATTTGTTTTGGCGTCGTGAATTTTTTATGTTATCCGTAGGGTTGCTGTTTGTTTTTTGTTTACCATGTGATAAAGGTTTACTAAAGAATAGCTTGACTTTACCGAAAACCGAAGTAGAAGCCTGGCACTGGAGCAGTTTCTGAGTTTTTTGGGATTAATGATACTGTTTAAAATCCACTAAATCGCTTTTCCTAAAATTTTTCAACGCACCCATAAACTCATATTAGTATGAATATTCTGGAACGGTGTTTTTATCAAGTGACCTAGTACCGCTTTCCAGTCTTTTGCTTTAAAAAAAACATCAAGGTTGTCAAATTAGGTTCTTGGCTTCGTGCTTCCAAAGCAATTCCGAGTCGGGTTTAAATAAGCTATTATTCCATACTTACTGTGCCAGCGACTCTATCCTCGAGAATTTTTATTAGCGTTACTCGAGTCCCTAAATTAAACATATAGCCTATATCTTTACTAGAATTTTACTCAAAATAATAATAGAACCTGCGTCAATATATTTCAAAATTTATGTGATACGCGAACAAATTGATTTTTTAATATACAAACAACGATAACTTATATAACGACAATATCTTATACATAAGAGCACTTTATTAACCCTTCAATAACCGACCTCCAAACAAACCAATTCCAACATCAAAGAAAATCTAAAAGTCACGTTTACCACACTCCAACGGGCACATTCTGAGTGACAACGAAGTAACTCAAGCGAAATTATGAAAACAGCGAATCTCCATCGAGCGGCTTTCCTTATCGGTAAGTACGTAGACGGGCAGTCAAGGCTTTCACCAACTAGCTGATAGAATTTGCATAATATTGGAACGGTTCCGATACACCTCGCTCATTAGCTATTGATCGGCTTACGATATAGTATGGCGTGAGGCTCTTAGATATCGATTACGCTTAAAAATATAGTCCCGTCGGGATTTGTGGGCCGATCGGTTGGAATTACGTTATGGAATTTAGTAATTATGAGGTTATATTACAAGGTTGATAGGTAAAAAATTTAGACATTTGTTGTGTCTTGTGTGTTGATATTAAGTATATTTTATAACTCCCGACGGATATATATGAGTGTTATTGCTTGCTCCTTAACTTATAATAAACTAGTAGTGCTCGCGGCTCCGTCCCCGTGAAAAAGTTTTTCCGAGACAAAAATATTTTCCCGGGATAAAAAGTAGCCTATAGCACTCAGGAGTTATGTAGCTTCCTATTAGTGAAAGAATTTTCAAAATCCGTTCAGTAGTTCCTGAGATTAGCGCGTTCAAGCAAACAAAACAAACTCTTCAGCTTTATAATATTAGTATAGATTTTAAATGAATACACTTATCAATTGCAAGAAAAAGGTTAATCTTAAAAAAATATTATAACACTAATCAAAGAAACGTTTTAGCGCATCAATATAAAACTTTACAACTTTTTCATAATAGCTGAACTCATAACCCACTCATTTGGCAAAAATCTGTGTGAAGCGGGCTTCATCTTAAACCACTCAATCGAATAAAGATTAATCGGCAAATTGACTTCCCGCGGGTCTAGCAACTTGAAGGTGCATACCGAATGCCCTCTGGTATTACTCTGCAAATAAGCGTAAGCATTTGCATAACATCAGCGATATGGATCCTCGGAGCTCATTAACTTAATTGATCGGCTTGCCGGCAGCGCGGAATCAATCGCACGTCCCACCATTGATTTGCATTAATGACCGCACAGAATGTCACATATCAACAGTGCTCTCATAAAGCAAATCATTTTGATGGAGTCACTATGATGATCGACGCCCATCAAAGTCAAAAGGATTTTGTAAATTGCGCCCAAGTTCCAATTGCAATGCTGCCTAAATTAAGATCTTCATCATGAATATACACAAAAATCAATGGAATGTTATCATAAATAAACAACCTCAGTATTATAAGGAATCGTGCCCAATTGAAACGCAGCTACAACCATTTACAATTCCATAAATTTTATTGCACCATACATCAAATCCGCGTTGTGTGAGAATACATAGTAACTAATACCTCGAAACAAATATCGCAAACAACAGTGAGGCTCTGTTTCAAAACATACAACTTTGACATCTGCCAAACCAGAACAAACACAATCCAACGGAAGGCGGTGGTACACACCCGACTTAAATCAAATAACTGTATTGCTTTTAGCTTTGTAAAGCTTCAAGTGCAATAGCGTCAGTGGCGGATGTTCCACCCCCGTCTCCAGGCTGTAGTCTATGATATTGCTCCACGCCCTTTACATGTTCGCCGGGTTCTGAAGGCGGTGGTGGCAGTGCGACGACGTAGCGTGAGCGGCGAGCACGCACGCGACTCGCCACGGAAACGCCACGGTCTCGGCACCGCGACATCCCGCCTCCGACGTTCTCCACGCTCTCCAGAGATATCGCAAGCGTGACGGTCGACCTAACTGCTCCAGTTTATCCCTTTAATTGCCTTTTTTTCTGAAGACTGGCTTTAAGCGCTCCCGCCGTATCTCCTCACGTCGCAATTACGGAGACGTCTTATGATAAATCTGCCGTAATTTGCATGAGATAGCATACGCTCTCAACTTTCACGCGGAGCTTCCCACTCTTGTCGTTTATTACGTTAGGGAACGTTTCCAAGAATGAGAATGAGCTATTTAACTACTAACTAGATAGCGTTAACTATCGTTAGCGATGCGGACGTTTTTCTGGATACAACTGGCTATTTTTGTCACAGCTCTTTTATTTTTGAATCTGTATTCTCGCGAGAGTTACTTAAACTTTTTTCGAGAGAATTTTTTTGGAGAAGTTGGAAAATAACAATTTTAAGGCGGATGTGCCGTCCTACAATTTCTCGGCACGGAAATAAGACGGCAAGAGGCAAACATAACAGACGGCACAATCTTCGTGTTGCAACGTGGCGAATCGGCCGCCGACACCCCAACGCTGCGCCGCTCTCCTCGCCAATCTCGACATTTTTTCCTAGTTGCCGGTGGCTCGGTGCCTCGGTGAGCGCGCTGCAGAAATTGTAGCGTCAGCGTACCGCCCTGCGGACTGCGACGGCGGCTATTTGTCGAACGATGCGCCAAAACATCACATCGCAATCGCACGGAAAAATTATTCTTCGCTAGATTGCTACTCTTCGCTTTTTGAAAGCGCATTTGCTTTGCAGGCTACGAGAGTTTTATAATTTTTTACGGAAGATGAGGTACAGATTGTATTATCTTGTTGGCAAGCTTAACTGCTGCTTTCGGTTTGATTGGATGTGAACAAGTATAACATATGAATGTATTGAAAATTATGTTTCACTGTTATTCAAGAGTTTGTTACATAAGGTTACCTAGGTAGCTGTTAAATATTTAATGACATTCCAGCACAGAATGGTACGTAATGAAGCTATCTACTTACTGTATAAAGTTTCGAGGTTGAGTACGTGCCTACGTAGTACATACCAAACAGATAAGCTAGACAAAATGCGGCAGACAAGCTTCACGTCTCAATGATGAATGAAGCTAATAAGTCCGTGACCTCGACGAGATTTCGCGGACAAAACAGACGAATAACATTGCCGTTTAATTAATTCCAAGAGACTTGATGTTGACGCGGATTTAGCCTGCTTCTTTTTTAAAAAAGGATGACTCGCTTTTATTTGTTTTAACTGTGGCTACAGCGCATATTAAAAATAGATTGGAGGTGATCTATGATTTAAAACCTCTTTTTAAAACAAAGGTTCAAAAAGTTATAGCATCTACTTTTGATACAATAGTGAGGCTACATCCCCGATGCTCAATAAACTTATTACTGGGAAAGTGTCCAATGGTCGTTGAAGCGAGCGGGCGGGTTTAGGCGATGACATGCCATTAGTCCCATTACTAACAACATATTTCTTATTTTGTGCTCACCATTTTTAATATAGATCAGTAGATGGATCAATCGGCTTTGATTACTGAGACAATTAAAATTAATGAACGAAATTCTTAAAAAAATAGTAACGAATAACTATTGTCGGATAAAAGTCAGAAATATAAAAAGTATTTTATTAATGCAAGTATTTTGTTGGAAAATCTCCAAATACTGTGGAATGATCCTCTGTTAAACGGCTTTTAGTTCATTTTAATTGGGATTGTAGAATTTTTATTTCTCTATAAAATGCCTATTCACTGTTTTCTAAATTACGAAAATGAACGCAGCATACTTTTAATTGTTGAAGCAAACTACAAATACCTAGAGAAATGGAAACAAAGTAGTATTTTTCATTAGAAATATAACATATATTTAAAACAATACATGTATGGGAACAAATAGCTTCATTACTAGTTCTCTTCATTTACAATGAAACTAGCAAGCTCGTTCACGCACTTACAATGTAAATATTTCTACAAGCATAGACAGTAAAGTGGCTTTATGTAAATATATGTAATACTCGCTTTTGCCCGCGGCTCCGCCCGCTTTAAAAAGTTTTTCCGGGATAAAAGTCCCGCTTTATACTTACCCGAGATAAAAAGTAGCCTATGTCTTAATCCAGGACATGATCTACCCGTGTGCCAAATTTCATCGAAATCCGTTGAGTAGTTTTTGCGTTAAAGAGTAACAAACATCCATACATTCTTACAAACTTTCGCCTTTATAATATTAGTAGGATATGTTTAGGTTTTGTGAAGTGCCATCAGACCGTTTTTGTAATTAATTGATACCAATGAATTACATAAACTGTAAAATTGACTAGTATAGTCAGTTACATAAATAGCAAAAAAAATCAAAACTACAAATCGCTTATAAGGCTGACTGTACAATCATAATTCACTACCTTATTGAATAAAGAAAAATGTCTATTACTCAGTCCAATAATCAAAGCCATAGAAAACACAAAATTTGTATTATGTATTTGTATTATGGGGCTGACATAGTCTCCTAAGAGACTCTAAGCCCCTAAATAAATAAAGAAAAAAAAAAAAAAAAAAAAAAACACAAAAGCATTGCATCACAGATAACAATCAAGCAAAATATCTCCAACAAAACCAGTTTCGCTACCAAAGTTGCGACGTTATTGACTAAAAATACCTCCAGAAAACAAAGGTAGGTACACGAAACATATTAGCGAAGTTAGCAAGCACAGTCCAGGGTTAATGGCGTGTCATAGGAGATGATGGGTCGTTCTTACAAGTTACTAGCTCATCAGGAGCGCGGCCACGAACACGACCGACGTTCCGATATTGACAACCGTTTTACACTAAAATATCGATGGAAGTAAGTAGAAAATAGGGGCAGCTTTTACCAACATCTTTGTAACATTACCCACCCGTTTTGGGCTTATTAAACTTAGGGACCGTACGAAATATTGCTATGCTAATCGTAACATTTGCTGGATAGTCATGATTCGATATGAAAAATATGTATTAAGCTTTGTCCTCTTCACATTTTTCCACGTCACTGGTGACCAATTTAAGTAATAATAAAATGACAAAACGTGACCCGAGCCACCGGCCGCCATCCATCACGACCGCCCGTCAAGTGGTGGCCGAGCGATTAAAAAACTGTACCTAACCAATATACGCCTTTACCACAGATAGGGAAAGTATTTCGGGAACACACACTCGCCCGGTAAATGTTCTAGACAAGGGTGAGATTAAATATTAAATTTGCGGTTAGGAATTTCGGGTTGAAAAGTAACGGTGGTGGGCATGCGCAAAGTCCCTCTGATCCCCGCCGTTTCAAAATCCAGTTTACAACGTTAAATTCGGACTAAAAACAAAGGTGTGTAATTTTTTATCAGGTCCGAAATTACAGCGGTCGTACGGAAGCTGCGGACGGCGGTAAACCGACGTTCAGAGGTTACGCCATGTTTTATATGGAAATTTTGTATTTACCTTGTTAACGTGTCGTTTCTATCATTAACTATGTTATATTACTCTCATTACCGAACAAAAGCAACAGTAAAAAAGTGATGGAATTCTGACCAATTACCTCAAAAGAAAAAAACATTCATCAATGACATGTAAGGACACTAAAAAAAGAAAGAGACAAAGAATTCTAAGATTATATAGAGCGGACATTAGAAACATTTTCATACAAAACTTTGAGCCTGTTTGCCAATAACTCAATTTACAGTGAAATAGCAAAACACATATGTAAAACGCATAAGAACGTACTTAGACATTATCGTAATGCGCAAATTGGCATATTTCTTTCTTTACAAAATTTGCGCATACCCAGTTGTCTTGTCACATGGATGTGTCAGATAAGACAGCGACTTATTACCAATTGGAAAGTTATTTCGGACGAAGGATTTATGCCTGATGTCCGGTCTATAACTAATTATACTGTTGAATGCCTTTGCACAATATTAGAAAACAAGTCTCAAATAAAATACAAATATTCAAAATTTCCTACACCATTCTAAAATAACGCTTAAACCGTGATATTTAGTGAAAATTTTCACAAAACATAAACACGAGATGACGAAGTTGGTTGTACACGCGTCGTGTGCGGACGCGATAGCTCAACTAATGATTGATATACTCAGGCGTCTCTGTTCTAACTAATGACAGGGTGAAGGGTGTTGACTTTCTAGTTATTAATTAATAATGTTATTATTTAGGCGATGGTGATTACACGTTTCTAGACGGACATGATGAACTTGTAAAAGTTTATGTTGAGTTTTTGTACGCTGCCATTAAAACATTGTTTTGTAAGAGTAAAATAGTTTTATCTATGACGTAATTGATAATGATGAAATGAAAGTAAGTGATGATGGAATGAAAACTAACAATGAAAACATTTAATTCGAGTTGCAGCAATATTTAGTAATCCTATGTGACGAGCGAGTATGGCTGTTGCATTTTTAGAAAAAAAAAACAATGCCAGCTCCTTTTTTTTTATTTAGCAACACACTTATAATTCCTAATATTAATTTAGGTGGTAATGGATATTGAACGGTGATGATAACTTAAACTAAAACTTATGTACATTCTATGGATGGAATCCTTGTGTGGACATCAATTAAGTTAGGTTTTGTCTGTATTAGAATAGAAAATCTCAGCCAATGTAGAACCGCCCTGTGGATTGGGGGCGTTTGGAGAATTCCACCACGGTATCCCCTGCCTGTCGTAAAAGGCGACTAATAGGGGCCTCCCGGGGTCACGGGTGGGCGGGAGGTGCCGTCCACCTATTAGTCTAGCCAACTTTTGTGACCCCCGTGATGGACGGCAGCGTGTCTCACGCTGCCTCGGATGCCAAGGGCGTCCTTCGGAGTACGGGGGCTTCTGAGCCCCCGCAACAACAGGAGAAGGACCGCAATAGCGGTACGCGCAGGGGCGGTTGCGGACGACAACTTAGACGTGAGTCGGAGGAAGCCCGCAGCCGTCCCTAATGCGCCGAAGATGGCCACCGCGGAGTTTTAGTTGGTATGCCGTGCGGTGTACATAGGTTAGGGACTCGGCCCGGCGGTCGCCCGACGTTTTCCATCTTTCCGGGCGGCTCAAGGTCGGGTCGTAAGGCACGGTGAACCCAACATAACCGCTCAGTCGTTCCCCTTGAACACTGGGCGGTAGTAATAAGTCACTTTCTCCGCGCCAACAAAAAAAAAAAAATGCCAATGTAGAAATCATGAAAGTGAATGTACACTATTTAGCCGAGAGCATTTTATCAGAATAATTGTGGTTATAAATACAATAATTATAAGAAGTGTATTATAATTTATCTAAAAGCGATGGTCGCTTAATGTAATTAAAACCGTTTACAATAATTTGTAGAATTTTTAAAGTGGCATATATACTTTCGATTAAAGTTAATCAGATAAAAAACATTCTAGAGACCTACAAAGAACGTGAGTAAAAAACTTTAGATAGAAATTATTCCGTGGGCTTGCAAAAAGAATGTGGAATGTTATTTTGTTTACATCCAAAAGTTATGATTCTGCGAAAATATTTGTCATAAAGCCTGTTTATAACTTCGTACGACGAAAATATTAAAGTAATTGTTGATATGAAGTATGTTTGAATTTCTTAAATATTTACGTAAAGGAAGCGAAGATATGAACGTGATTGAATGCAATTTGTTTGCGAAGTATGCCCCAGCGTAGAAACTTTTACGTCAAGAGTATAATATTATAATTTTACTACAAAAACGACTCCCTGCATTTTAGGAACAATAATTGAAATGGAATATCGAACGGATTAAAATTTTAATAAGTTAAAAAAAAACGGCAACTTTATCTCTGAAGGAGTTTTGATATAGCAAACAGAAATATTAGTCCATTAAACGATTTGTTACGTTTTGTAACGCCTCTCATGAAAAAGATTAAAACCGACGTAATCAAAAACGCTTGTCTACACCATGAAACGACTATCTAAACGAAATTACAATTTGGGCCCCCTTACATTTTCGTGTGCAATACGAGCCTTTTAATGTTATAAGGTAAAAATAGGGCGAAAAGTTACAACCACGCCAAACCGCAGCTTTGCATCGTCACGCTATTACCAAACTTCACTGGCGTGCTACACTTTATTTTCTTTATCTATCTGACTTGCGAACTAAACAGCTACTTATTTTTTAAGACTATGGCAATAAAAAACTTAAGTGTTTTAGTTTGGATCCTCTATTCTTTTTTTGGTTCGTCACCTTTAGATTGTGGCCAGTAATAAAATATAAGGTAAGTTTTTTAATATTTCTTTGGAGTACTTCAAATTATTATTTTGAGGTGTATTTCAATTAGCTTCATAAGATATTTAACACCATTTAAATTATCCTTAAATACATGAATATGTCCATAGTAAATGAATATTATGTTAACCCATAACACAAGTTTAATCTTACCTTGGGTACCAGTGTTCAATCAAACACTTAAAATGTAATTGTTGTGTGTATATAATATATAATGTTATTTGTAAGTGTATGTAAAAAATGTTTTTGCTAAATAAATAAATAAATAAAAATAAAAAAAAAAATATGTTCTTTGAGGTTCGAGAATTTTATTAAAACTAGTTTCTGTTTTTTATGCAACACATAAACATTACCTACAAGTGGGTGTCAAGCGGCGATAGCCTAGTTGGGAGTGGAACGGACTCCCGAGACGAATGTCCGCAGGTTCAAAACCCCAGGGTACATACCTCTGACTTTACTAAAAAAAAATGTGTGTATTCTTTGTGAAATATCGCTTGCTTTAACGGTGAAGGAAAACATCGTGAGGAAACCTGCATACCTAAGAAGTTCTCTGAATTTCGCAGGTATGTGAAGTCTGCCAACCCGCAGTAGGCTAGCGTGGTGGACTAAGGCTTTAACCCTCTCAGTTGTAGAGGAGGCCCGTGCTCAGCAGTGGGCAGTATAGTATAATACAGGGCTGGTATGGTATGGTATGAGTGTCATAGCTATACAGTCAGCCCCAGAAGTATCTGAACAAACTCAAATGTTCAAATCGCATTTACGCGTTAATGTTAATTGAAACATTTTTTTTCTAAGTCAAGTAAAGTGAATCCTTTTATTTTTATTTTTGTGAAGAGAAAATAAAAATTGGGAACAACACAAATGTGTTTAGGCGTTTTGGAGATTTGAATTTGTTCATTTACTTATGTGGCTGAATGTACCTCTGCCTACCCATAAAGGCATGTTTTGTTGCCTAGAATACTTAAAAAACCAAAACTACATTTCACATCGAAGCCCAGGGACTATTAAATTATGAAGCGCTACACAAATCTGTCTGACCGACGATAAATAACCAGAAAATACCAAACGCAACGCATAAACAAAACAGGTGGAATATATGAAATTGTGCCCAACTGTAAATCGCATTACCCACGTAAAACCGAATAATGAAGGTGAACTCCGAGAATGATGGAACAGATGTACCAAGTGACTTATGGAGGGTAGGCAGCTCATAACTAGCGTACAGCGGCGCATAAGTCGTGAGACCGCAGAGTGAGCACTGCAACCGACCTCGCTTACATCATTCACGCCTCTGTATTTAGCGTGGATACTTCGAATTTTGTGAATTATTTACATATTGTGTTTTGGTGTGGGGCGCTGTCGTAGATATGCGTTTCTGGGTCGTTGACCTCCCTTGGGGGTTGATTTAAAAATTATGAAATCAACTAACTGTGTCTACACGCAGTATTGGTTGAAATTACTTTTCTACATAAGACGTAAAATATTATTAGATGTGCTTGTGTACCTACTATGTACAGTGAAATTAAAAAGAATATCAGTTACAGCAATTTTTTTAGCTTACTATATAAAAGTAATAAATTCAAATACCTACAACAAATTAAATTAGTTTTGGATTACATAAATCATAAATAAGATAGGCGTATTATCTATTTTTTTTTAAAGTGCAACGAATAGATTTTATGTAAAGTTAATTACCTGCCATCGGTACATAACTTAATAATGTTTTATTAGCTATCGTTATTTTAGATAAAAAATATCAATGTAAGCCGTTATCATATAACAAAATTCATTAAAACCTTCCCAAATAGTTATAAAGAACTTTGTTATTTGGCTGTCAGTCAGCTTTTAAAAGCCCGACAACAAAGTTAAAACGAAGTAATTAAAAAAGAAAACACAAAATACTTACAAAGTCGGAAGCTCGGCTCTCTTCACTTAAATTACTTGCGATTACGCCGACAAAACGTTTTAATGAAACACGTTAAATCGCGCCAAGTGGGCTCGCCACGCCACACGGCCGCGTTCCCGCCGCTTCTGCCATAGTTCGGCAACTTTGCCACTTACTGCGGTAGGTGGCTGGTAGTTTTTCCACAAATATCTTAGCCGTAAGGAGAGTTGGAACTACTTCTGCAAAGTCCATTAAAGAGTATAAACTCACAGCGTGGCGATTACAAATGCCACCGATTTCGGCGACCGTTTCGGGCTCGATTAGAGCTGTTTAATTAAAATCAGTTTTGATAACTTTCGACTTTCACGATTTTAGGTGGTAATTTGTGGGGAACTGTCAAAATGTGACAAAATTATATTCGAATCACAACTTTAATATCCTTTGACGATACGAAAAAGAAAGTAATGAAGTCCATAGGCACCTTCTACATAAATATTTTACCCAAAAATTAGTATATCACTGTAAGAGTGGCGGACAGAGCTGTACATTCGCCACATACGATACGAACCTAAATAAACTTTGGCGTCAAATGGAAAATCTCAATTGATACTGCCAGATTTCTTCTTTTTCAATATCCTAAGACGGCTGTAATATTTGAAATCGTAATATTATGTTGTTTAATTTTGAGATTGTATATTTGACTTAGATACAACGCAAAATTAGGTGGGTTATCTGGTGGTGAGATATCGGATGTAAGAAAATATTATTCTGGATTTAATGCTAAGACATTCTGACTTCTGAGTAATTTGTAATAGTAATTAAACAGACGGTTTCAGGAAATATCTAGGATGCTAAATAAATTTACTTTGTAGTTACAAAATATGATTGTCCAAACTGCATAATTTCATCTGAACCGTACAGCTATTCTCAATTTCCATGTAGCTTAAAATCTTGTATAAATTTCACATGTCACAAATGCTGAACATAGCTTTCCCCATAAAACTAATAAGTAATAACATATTAAATCCACTACATGTTACAAACTGTCGCTGTAAAGATGCACTCACGAAATTAAAATGGAAACCGGTATTATTTCATCGCGGGTCGAGAGCGAGCTCCATATAAATATGAAAGCGGAGGAAACGCCGACGTCTGCGTTCCGCTCGCATCGTTGCGGAAACCGCGTCAATTAACTTGGCCGCGATGACATATTAGCCTTTGTTCTGTCACGTCCTAGCTCGCTTCTCCATACTACCCAACATCTTTACTTGCAAGAAGCTTATCTGTGCACCAAAGCCGATGCGACTAACTTTTAAAAATAACTACACTTGTTCTTATGATTCGTTGTATCGCTTTAAGCGCTTTATTTATTGTTGTATCTTTTATTTGATGTAATCTAACATGACGTGGAATGGACGTCGATTTGTTCTCTCAAGAAACATTCTTTTTGAAATGTATTTATTTTATAAGTGGTATATTTATGTTATAAATTTTGCAGATCTTTTCATGTATAACTTAGTGTTGCTCGCGGCTTTGCTCGCGTGAGAAGCCTTTCCCGCTATAAAAAATCCTAGAACAGTGTGCGACAACCAGCGCCACCTATTTAAAAATTAGATTAAAAAGTTCCATTATTTCCCATGGGAGGTAATCACCGGGATAAAAAGTTTCCTTTGTGTTAAGAATCCAGAAGTTTTTACTGGTGGTACGTCTTTCATATGTGAGAGTCCGTCTGGGTGGGTACCACCGTATTGTCTATTTCTACCGCCAATCAGCAGCGTGCATGCACTGCTATGTTTCGGTTTGAAGGACAATGTAGCCAGTGTAACTACTAGACATAATCTGACAACATCTTATGTCTCAGGATGACGAGCGCAGTGGAATGCCGTACAGTACTTTGTAAGTCAAGGGCTGGTTGGTGTTGTTGTTTTTGGGTGGTCGTATCGTTTATCATCAGGCCGAACGGTTTGCTCGTCTCGTCATTCAATGCCATAAAAAAAACAAAAACATGGTTTACACGTGTGGCAAATTTTATCCACATCCGTTCAGCTAACAAACATCTTACTTGCTTCTAAGAAACATCCAAACATTTACAAAAACTTTAGCATTTATATTATTATCTACACAACATTTGATGAACCTCTATCACGCTAAAGATGTTTGCCAACGATTTGAAACGGCAACGTTGCTGAATGCAACCTGACAACCGTACTTTTCAAAATGGAAGGAATTTCGTATGCGAGAGTCCGTCTGGGTACCGTCGCAGTGCTTATTTCTGCCGCCAAGCAGCATTGACTAAACAATCTTGTGGGCCGGATTGAAGACCATCATAATCGGTGTAATTACAGGACATTGCGATTCAGATTTAATATCTCAGGGTGAAGAGGCGCAGCGTACTACACAAAATGCTTTGTACTGTATGTAGGCAGTCGCTTACCACTAGGAGTGCGGCTTGCTCGTCTCGTCATTTATTTTTTAATAAATCAACACGAGCGCATATAACTTGCGCAGTATAATTATGCTGAAGATGTTGCGCTTCGAATGTTGTCTCGTTTTTTTTTATGGCACTGAATGACGAGACGAGCATGCCGTTCGCCTGATGGTAAGCGATACGATCACCCATAAACAGTTGGAACACCATCCAGCCCCATGGGTTACAAAGTACTGTGTGGCATACCACTGCGCTCGTTATCCAGAGACATAAGATGTTAAGTCTCATTACGTCCATTAGTTACACTGGCTACAATGTCCTGCAACCAGAAACAACAGTGCGTGCACACTGCTTCTTGACGGTAGAAATAGACGTTGCGGTGGTACCCACCCAGATGGGCTCTTGCATGAGATATTACACCTAAAGCGTTTGTAAATAAGAGTTCACACTTTATTTAACTCAGCGAAAATAAATACTAGCAACGGTAAAAAAATGAGAAGTAACATTTTAATAACAGAATTCATCCGCCAGATGTTTGGGTAGTTGAATATCGCTGAATCAATTCTAAATTAAATAGATCCACAGTTAAAATACAAAGTTTAGTACTGTCAATGTCAAACAAAGAAGATGAAAAAAGTTTTTTCTTCCAATTCCATTTTCTTTCACCACTTCTCTTTTACAGTCTGAAAGTTTTCAAAATAAGAGGTTTTTCACAGAGTCTCAATTATCGATAAAGACGATATTAAAAATTCGTTTGTTTTGTCCTTAGACGGCGTCTGGGAAGCGGTGTCCCCCTTTTCCTATTGTTTGCGCAAGAAGGGAAAGCAGAAGCTGTGGCAAACGATAATCACAAATTTGAATTTCGTCCCCACAAGTGCGGCACTGACAAAATCATCGGATTTTGCGCGTCGTTTATCATAGCAATTAATAATGCGAACAAAAAATTATCTCGCTGCTCCAGAATTGTTTATGTCGGCCAACATTTTTGTAAATCAACAATTTTACAAACTTTCTTTAGGCCTTAATTATCTTGAGCGTTTTGGTGTGTTTATCAAATCCAATAAAGCTCTCGGATAGACGTCTAAATGAACATACTTAGTTGCCATTCCGCGGGGATATGATGAAGGAATATGATCTAAATTTATTCGTGAGCAAAACAGTGTAACATGTACATACGAGCCGGCGTTCCCTTAATGTATTCATGTAATTCGCATAGCCGGCATCCCCTTTGACCGCCACGCAACACCGCACTGCCGGCCCGGATAGAGTAATATAACATGATGTTTTAAAACCATCCATCACGTTTAATGTCCATATAAAAAGAAGGAGGTAGCGTGTCGACTCAATCCATGGGAATTTTATTTGAATGTTACAAATTGAAAATTGAACTGAATCCCGCATAAACTTGTTAGTTTGAGTGATTCAGTTTGGGAATATGGACGCGGCCAACTTGTTGCCAGCTCTGAAATTCTAATACAGAACATCGACTGTCTCATTTTCACGTCACAAATTTCTCCGACGCCCGTTCAGCTCAGCTAAAATATCAATTGTCTACACTTCAGTATTCAGTAGTGCAAATACAAAAGCAAGAGCTTACTTGCGAGAACGGGGTTAAATAAAACCTCAAGTATTAGCTACTTGAATGTAAAAACGTTGGGATGCGGTCGAGCTAGCGGCGAGCCTGACGCCAATTTACATTAAATGCGGCTTGCATCCACTGATGATAACTTACACTTGCCCGGGCCTCTAAAATGCTCTGCACGACAATTTAACATTCCGTATAAGAGCTAAAAACTCCGCTTGTGCTTAAATAAACACCACTACAAGAGACCGCCTTTAACATTATTATAGCCGAATGTGACTTTGTAAAGATATTGCGGACGATGTTCAACTGTGAAATATGAACAACCAAAAATATGTATTTACAGAAAAACGTATCAAAAGCATCTGTATTTTTTAAATTAGAGCAAAATTCTGAACATTTTACTTTATTATACCATCAAAAGTATGCACTCAACGTGAATGTGCTCTGGAATAAAATCATTCAAAAGTTATAAGCAAATAAAAAGTAACATAAACAAGTTCTAAAATGCAATCTTTCAGCCACCGAGAAATTCAACGTTTCGTTGGAGAATTTAAAATTATCTATATTATGCGGTTCCCTACGAGGTTGCTTTGAAGAGCCTTTGCAACTATGATGAGCGGATATTTTTATTTCTTTATGTAGCTTCTATTCTAAGTTTAATTTACATGTC
Source organism: Lapara coniferarum (assembly GCA_949316025.1). Taxonomy (NCBI): domain Eukaryota; kingdom Metazoa; phylum Arthropoda; class Insecta; order Lepidoptera; family Sphingidae; genus Lapara; species Lapara coniferarum. Next base: position 37,299,605 of record OX438919.1, on the reverse strand, counting down.
CACGTAGTTATGATATGTTTTCCTCAATATTGGACATGAGGTGGAAAATTGTGGTTATCAAAAGATTATTATGAACGTAATAAAATGACTACTATTGTAGTTTATAATATTTTGGATATTGGGAAATAGGAATTACTTAGCGCAACAAAGGCTAAAATAAATTAATGACATTTTCTAATTCATACATAGTAATTATAGTTATATGGATGTAGTCCCTATATTGGCAACATATAAAAGAGTATTAAATATTACCCAGTGAAACATGACTTACTCTTCAAATTTCCATAAAAATATAAAATCATTACGTATTTGCGTTTCTAAAGTAGGTAGTGGAGAAGGGACGTCATTCTAAATTCGATTGGTAAATTTAGTGACCAAAGTGATAAGCTCCTGCGAGTGCTAAAGAGTGTATTGTAACATCAGTCCTAGTTGATAGGATATTTCATCCCTCAAGCTAATTTATTAGATAATTTATATTATCAAAATATATTCGTCGATTAAATATTTTTAATAAAAAAAGAAAACATCTCTTTTACTCAAGTAAGAAAATGAACCAATATAACTCCTAAGTGATGTAAATAAAGACTGTAAAACGCGATAAAGTATTAAAATTCTTGAAATTCCCAGCTCCAGCTGATTGTTAGAAGAAAACTTGCAACATTCTACAAAATTCAATATGGAATAAGCCGATTATCTGTTAATCCCCAGTTGTTATGAGAAATGGACAATAGAATTATTTCTTCAGGAAATCGTATGATCTATATCTTACAAACCTAATTGCAGTTGCATTATTATAGAATAAAAATTTTTTTTTTTCCTAAATAAAAATACAATATTATTATATTAAACAGTTTGGATATTTATTCATTATAAATTTAATCAAGCAAATTAAATCTTACATCTTTTCCGACCCTCGGATTATTTTGATTTTAATATATTAAGTCGCGTAAACAATCCTTAAGGGTTTCGAGCGCCTTCAGCGTTCACCCTAAAGACCGGTGTGGCCAGAAAAGCCGACTCGCATCAGGCTACTGGCAGTAGGGCCATTAACAAAAAATATCCTTAATTAAATGTTGCTAACTTGATCACTATTTAAACATAAATTAATATTCTTAGTTGATTTTGAAGTTATACTTCTTTAGGCGTGTTATAAAAAAATTATGAGAGTGAGATTTTAAGATGCGCGCGCATCATGTAACGAAAAAGCTTGAAGCAGTCTAATAAAAACTTTTTGATAAAAATTAAAAGTGAATATTAAATTAAGAAAACAATAAATATTTCAAAATGAATGAACTTTAATTCACTTTTTGAATATATTATTAAAGATATTTATTTATTTTTAAAATATTTAATAATCAATAAAATATATTTAAAATTAAGAATCTTATGTACAAATTATTCTCTAAATTGAATTTTTATATAAATTTAAACTGACCTTTACTAACTGTGTTGACTGACTATCCTTTTCCAGTCCTTTTATCATTTTAATGTACTTCATTATTTGAATGCAATTAAAAATTATTTTTTAAGAATGCCAAACAAGTTTAACTTCTCACGCGCGTACATAAATACACGCACCGATTTTTTTTCTTGTATGATATTAGCTAATACGACGTCTACGTATTTTCCTCTGTGAAAACGTACATTTGAAACGCATTAGTTAAATACGATTACAATTAAATCCATAATTGTTTCATAGCATTTCTTAATCTTTTTATGTTCACAAAATGTTCTTTGCGTGACTGTAAGCTCCTTTCTAACTTCACAGTGATTTTCGTTATTATTCCCTCGGGAACAGTTAAGTGAGGCATCTGATTAACATTTGTGCTATAATATTTTACACTTAATGTATTGGAAAGAGGTGGTCTACAAGTTATTCCTTTTTCTATGTATATTGCGATATAATTACTCTTTTTAACCGACTTCAAAAAGGAGGTTCTGTATTTGATCCGTATGTATGTATGTAAATTTGTATGGCCGCGAGTTTCTCAAAAACTACTAATTCGATTTGGATGTGGTTTTCGATGTTCAAATGTATAGTTTTCAGGAAAGGTTTTAGTATATAATTTATGAAGATCTGATTAAGATCTTCGGAGATACACAATGGAACTCTTCAATAACTAACAGCAGATGACTCGCGAATGCTGCAATCGTATTTCTGTAATGTATTGTTCACACTGTTCTATAATTAACTAACAAAAAAGCAATAAATAAAAACTTTTTAACAAAAAATAAACCAATTTCAAACCCACTGCAAACCAAAAAATAATTAAACTTTATATTCGCTTAGTATATGCGTATATTTGGAGTCGGTGCCTAATTTAAATTGAACAATGTTTTCGTATATTTGATCTTATATTTCCTTGGCTTAGCTGGCAATTTAAATTAGGCATCGACTCCAAATATACGTATATACTAAGCGAATATAAAGTTGAATTATTTTCTGGTTTGCAGTGGTTTTGAAGTTGGTTTATTTTTTGTTATTAGTTTCAATATAGTCGATTGACGTTATAAATATATACTACTAATATTAAGATTAGATTTAATTGTTTGTTGTATTGAATACGCTCCGAAACTACAGAATCGTTTTGAGAAATTCTTGCACCAATATAAAGATACATTATCAGTGAATTGCATAGGCTACTTTTTATCCCGGGGAAATATAAAGCGGGACTTTTAACCCGGAAAAACTCATTCACTCGGGCGGAACCGCGAGCAGAAGTCTAGTACTTTATATACAGACTTTTAAATAACATTATGTAATTAAATAACATTACGAGTTTTAAATAATATTATAGACTAGATTTTGCCCACGGCTTCGCCCGCGTTAATAAGATTTTCCGGGCTAAAAGTACATAAAAACCTTCCCGTTGAATCACTATCCAATACATTTATTTGGATAAAGATTTTAATATTATGACTATGATACAACTCTTAACAAATAATGCATTAATTTCGACCAAATTTGATTACCATAAAAACGGTTCTAGTGAGTTAATCTTAAAAGATAGACACTTACTGTCGCGGACATTTTTTTAGATCATTTCAAGAGGAATAATTCTTTCATACATATATTTTTGGTATCTTGAACCGTTTTCGCAGCGCACGCAATGGAAGTCCTCAAGGATGAATAATTTTCCCCGTTTTTTTCACATTTTCCATTATTTCTTCGCTCCTAATAGTTGCATCGTGATGTTATATAGCCTAAAGCCTGCCTCGATAAATGGTCTATTCAACACAAAAAGAATTTTTCAATTCGAACCAGTAGTTTCTGAGATTCGCGCGTTCAAACAAACAAACAAACAAACAAACTCTTCAGCTTTATAATATTAGTATAGATATGTTAAAAGCATAGTTAAATTCTATAAATTACCCCTTTCTAAAAATCACTACCATTTATTAAACAAAGTCTAACGCTTTAAAACATCTGTTTTAAGAATGGTTTTAGCTTACGTACGTAAATCTAGTGAAAAATCTGCAATGTAGAGAAACATTGTACCGTTTTTATTCATTTCGGACAATTTACCCTTTTTATTAAATAAACAAACAGACGGAAGGAAAAAAGGAAATGAACTAAATAGGCTGTTATGCGATTCAATCAGAGAACTATCTAGTACGGCCAAGGCGAGATCACAAGCCGCATACTAAATTATAGGCCCTTAGTTATTTATGCATCGTGAGCCAACATCTTAATAGCGAGAGGGAGTTATGTCCAGCCTAAAATAATATTTTGTGTAAATGTTTGAAAATAAACAAGCTGCGTGCCTTACAGTCACAATATGTCGTAACTTTGCAATGTTGCCGCGTTTTGTGGCGATTTAACGTCGGAATAAGTTTATTATAAAGGTTTATTTTTCAATTTACAACTAAAGGAATGTTACTAAGACTTACCTTTGGGTGTGCTCTTCTAGGAAAGGCCACTTTGGGGTCAATCTGGAAATGAAAATGCGTAACGTTTATTAAGTCGTCACAATATGTTACTATATAAAGTTATTTACTTCATTATACAATATTTCATTACCATTCTTGTTCCCAGTCTTTCCATTCATTCAAGAAAGTAATAATATTTTTTTTCATTAAACAATGCGACTATAAAGTACATTTAATAGTCATTACATAATAATTATTATCTAATAACCATCTAGATAACAGCTGTGTAATAAATGCACAATTATATTCAGGAAAGATTATACTCCACACAACGCAACCAGACTTGTTTGAACGCGTGCTGCCTCATGATTTGGTAAATGTAAAAAAATCAGCGCGGCGCCCTAGTCTAACTAATCATGGACCGCACGTCCGCCAGGGAAACGGGCTCGATAAATTCGCATCGCCTCTGCGGCTCTAGTGTCCAGTCTAAAATCCCGGCTGCAAAAAACCATCGGACTGAAAATCCTGCGCCGCGGTCCTGTCACTCGATTTCGCCTCTCGTCTTTTTCATGTAACCGAGCGCCACTATTTCATACGTGGCACTGTTTAAGCTCTCAGATTTTCTCTCGGCAGCGAGCGGTCGCCCTTGGTCTTTTTGTTTGTATCACGATGCGCCGTTGACCGCTATAAACGCAAAATATAAACCCAAAGAAAGTTTTGACATTTTGGAGGTGGAATGTTTCATTTCCATTCGTGTTAGGCGTTTTATCGAACGATTTCCATATTCAGAGTTGGTTTTTGATGAAAAAGTTTTCTAAAATCTGCATGGTGCCGGTGTGGCTACTGATGAGTGAGTTTTTACTATTTATACTTTAAAGCCACTATTTTTTATGTTGTACAGTAAAGATAAAGTCAATTAACCTATTTTGTAAAAGATGGGAATGGCTTTTTTTAATATATTTTTTTTGTCAAAATTTGCTAGAGCTTAATATTAATTGTATGATTTTAAATATTCACATCATATTAACGACATTTTGTGTGGTTTGCCTAGTGCAATAAATTTAAAGCGTCTGCGCAACGCCTAAGTCATCATCATTGGCATGAACACTCTTACTGTACTAGGCTGTCATAATTATGATGACCACCGAGTAATGCAACTTTATTTTTCTTGGACTGCAGTAACATCAAATGCAGTGTTTTTATGCGATAAAAAAAATTAAGTCACCATAATTGTGTTGCTAGATCTGTCTGTGAACAATAATTATGAGTACTTTACACGTCTTTTCTATAGCTACCTTTAAGGCTAACACGGACTAGATAGAAATCTACCAATTTAACATATTATAGGTAATGTCATTTTAACTATTTCCACCTATAAAATAAAAGCTATTGTCATTATGCTGAAATCAATCACATAAATGTGATTAAAGTTTGATATAACCGTAAAAATAAGTTTAATTGGGAAATAATGTACCTAATTACTGTTCTAATGAGTTTCCCGGTTACGACCATTACAGGCAATTGTTTCATTTAAATATACTTCTTTATTGCCATTGTACAACTAAATGAAACATTTGTTATAGGTACATTAAAGCGAAAACGGTAGAAAAAAAAATATTAAAACTTGGTGAACAATTTTACTATAAAACAATAGATACGCGAGCTGTCCTAGCAATTACGAAGTAAATCCGTGAGAGAATAATTTAAAAGATTTCGCCCAAGAGGACTGCATTATTACAATATCAGGGGAAATGGCTTTACATCGTCATTCATACATTCTTAATTATTTAATTATCGTCTCAGTGCGGCGCGACAAACCGCAACTTACCGCGGAAGTATAATTTGATCAAAATGGCGTACCATAAGATCTCTACAATGAAATAGTAATTACTAAAGTGAACGCTTCTAATGAAAGTACGTGACCACAAAATCGCTAAACAAAAGAGACGGAACGTTGTTGGAAAGCTTTTAAGCAGCACACGCAGGCAATTTTGTAAACGTTGTAAAATGTCCACGAAAGTGTACAGAGCAAGCAGAAAAATCATAAAATTCCAGATGGTGGCGCTAAAGCGATTAAGCGGGTCGATGATAAATTTTAACGAGTTATTTTAATGGAGGCGATCGCAGTCAGTGGCTAGCGGGCAGCCTGCGTCGATAGAAAAATAAAACCAAACTCCAAAAGACTGTTTAATACGCCATTCTGTGATTTTTTGTTGTAAAATGTTCCATCAATTAATGGGCTATAACGGGACGGGTATTTTTTATTTTTGTTGATCGTGTAATTTTTTACGCAAATATAGGACCTTTTTGTGAGGGAAACTTAATTATGTTGATGCTGAATTATTCTTTTCGGTTTAGTGATATTCATTTACTGTGTAAATAAAAAAAAAAGTAAAGTACTCCTGCGCAAAATGACTTTGAAACATCGATACGAATGTGACATTTTGATATGGAACCATTTGCGTGATTACAATCGACGCAGTGGCGCACCCTTCTTAGCCGCGACCTCCCCTCCCACGGCTTCCCTTACGATAAAGATTGACATCACTCCTAACTTCCAAATTACCCTAACATACACATTAGAACAAAGTAAACTCAACTTAATCATATTGTGTTAGAATTGATATTGTCGTGGACTGGTAGTGAATTTTGAACATATCATCGCAAGAAAAGATTGTAAACGAAAGCACATTAGTGGGATAATATCACTACTGGTTGGAAAGAACGTATTCGCTTTATGTGCCCACTGAACCGGTGGCATCGACGTAAAGTCGATTACGTTAAATTTTATATTAAGCAAACAGAAATATCGATGTCCCGTGTACTTCTACAAACATCGTATGCAATAAATGGCTGCTTTCTTGTTAGACGTATTGTATTTCATTAAAATTTCATAAACATTCATTAGCCTAGTTATAGCGTATGTTGTCTGTGAGTGCTGTTAAAAATACACCGTAGATAGATTAGTCAAATTGACTAGTATGAGTGGGCTGATTTCAATGCGATAATACCACGAATATTTAAGACCTCATCATAATCTAATCTTTTTTATGTTTTATCTCGGTTCAGTTCCTTGTAAGGTAATTAGAATAAATCATTTTAATAAAAAATATAGTATTTTATTTCCATCGCATACCATGCTAAATTAGTGTTCGAAATACCGCACAAATTAATGAATGAATACTTTGAGGAATGACTAATTATGAATCATGTTTAAGTGCACGTGTTCGTTCCCGTCGGTAATGCAGACCACCAATCATGTTGGTAAATCACAATAATTAACAAACATCCCACGGCTGGCTGAGTTAAAGACAAGGAAGTTTAATGACGTGCACTCAGCGCAAGCGGTAACTGAATTTATTTACGTGCAGACGACACGTAAGTGTCACCCGGGGCGGCTTTAAGTGGGGACCGCATCATTTGCTGTTCAGTCAGCAACGCGCACTCAAACTCCTAATTGGAACGAATTTGGCTGCAGGTGCAACACTCGACTTGGCTCAAGATTAGGGGCGAGCTATTGCGAGTATATCCTGCGCTGTTCCCTCTGAAATATTCGACGTGCAATACGCGACTTGCGGTCCGTAGCTCCGCTCGCGCCATCATATACGTGTGCACCAGCTAAACTGAATTAAATTAAGAACAATATTTAACCTCTTAGCCAAGATAAATTATGTTGCACACTTAAGCTACAGTTAATGTTTAGCGACGACTTATATAGCCACATTCTCGGCGCGAGCTAGAGGAAACGCTATTAGGAAAAAGCGATGGCTTCACGCGGGCTCCATCGAACTGAAAGAGAAAGGAGCACCTCTTAACAAAGCGCGCTCCAACGTAAATAAATAATAACGCGACAACATTGTTACGTTATTTTAATTGATACAGCTTTAACTCGTTCTACACAGAAAAATGCAAACAAGTCGCGACATGATCGGAAAACACTTGACACAGATTGTTTATAAAGTGAGCTTTGGTGTTCGCTCGACGCCCGACGCCCGGAGACGGGCTGTTATGAAAACCGACACCGGCGGAGGCTCGACAAACGTCATTACGGGGGTACGCATAAATATGCAAGGCAGGTAACGCACATTTTCATGCGATGTCACAAGAATTTTATCGCTCGTTTAATTCTGTGAGAAAAAAGAATGTGATTCTTTAGTGTGTAATGCGAGATGAGCGGCCGCGTGGGAACCGCCAGATTGACGTCCATAGGTCGCTTAGCACCTAAGTGCAGCCGAAACGCGCCTCATCCACTTAGTCAGATACTGCTCAGCTAAACAGGAGAATTTGAAGTGCAAACGATGGAGAGGTAACCTTATCCATCAGCGACCTACGTGGCGCGCTAATGTGGACGCTTTGTGTTCTTAGGGGCGCGTCTATTAACGTGTGTTTTATTCATCCCCATTTTCCTTAGCTGCGTGTTATATGTTTGCTTCCCCGCCACGGCCCTTAACGGCATAGGTCTCTCTCCTTAATGTTCTTGTTAATTTGGTTCGCATTTGTTTAAGTGTTTCGGTCGTTTATTACTTTTACTCTTAGACAGATATTACATTATTTCTTACCTACAACTTTGATGCTAACGGCTTGTAATAAGTTCTAGTTCTAAGTATAGGTATAGACAATGTAAATTGATCAAATGAATTCCTACTGTCACTTGTAAACTCATTTTAATACATGTCAAACCTAGAATGTTCTTCATAATTGGAAATAATGATAATACGAAAACTTGTTCCTAACTAATTAATACGTCAGATATTTTCGTCACAACACTGAACTATATCAAAGGCCTGGCACAAGCAAAAATCTCTTTCACCCGAGTAAACCCTTTCAATGGTTTTACAATTGACAGGAAAGATAAAAGGTGGCGAGTTTCAGCTTATCTAGCGATTCAGGTCAGCACAAAAGCTGGTGGTGGCGGCATTAGCACAATGCGGCCGGTGGTCTCACGAGACAAAGATTACGCACTGTTCGCGCAGGCTGAGCCCGCTCGCCCAAACGATGATAACAGACTCTATATATGTTTACTACCGTACAATGCACAATTTAATCCAATTAAATTAAATTTTAAATTTAAAATGCGACTAAATCTTTAAGTTGTACAATTTAACAAAATAACTTTACAGTCAGTGATTTAGCAACAATGGGAAATAAACTCCAATTCATAGTAAAAACAGTAACAACTGACATTAGACAATAAAACACGTAAATAAAATCTGTGCTACACATACATCATTCGCAATCCCATAATCCGCCGTACGTCGATTGATCAATGACCCATCTAGTGTCCAAACATTCCGCGTTTACAGACATCCGGAGCAGATATTTGCAGTCAAAACAGACTTTGGACGGTCGGCACTGCACTCTGCGCATGTCACTCCGTTTCTGTATTATTTATTAACTGCAACTAGCTTCCGATGTTACTTTATTCCATTGTGCAACGGTTCCTGATGTCCGAGAGAAGTTCGCCCTGAACTGACACGGGCTGGGAGAAACTTTCGTGCATAGAATGAATGCATTTCAGCTGAACGTAAACATGCAAGCAAAATACTTGCAGTATATTATTTAGTTTCGGATTGCGGATAGAAGTCGTCGGATTGTTTGCTTGTATGATACAACGCGTTTGATAACGAAAGGGTCCAAAGCGAATTTTTTTTTGTACTTACTAAGCTACTACTAGATACGTTACGAATGAAATCTAATTTAGTATTTATATCTATGAACTCTTGAGGCAATCATAAGGTTTAAATAAATTTAAATGTTCTTTTGTGTCGATAGTTCTTCAAGAGAGTAATTAAGTTTTCATTCCTACGATATGTAGAGTGCCCAGAATTTACGCAAGATTTGAATTCGCCGTCATTTGTGCGGTAAAGAGTTAGCAACGTTAAAAAAAACATCTGACCAACTAATCCAGTCTCCCTGATTTTTTAATAAATCTCTTCACGTTTGATAAAGTTAAAACGCTATTCCGACCATATACCTATTGTACGAAATTCTCGAACTGCAGCCGCCAAACTTTCGTTACTTTTGAAATAATTTTCAACGAGAAAGATACGTTGTCCTATTGTGTAACGCTCCATTTTTAATAACTCTATTATGTCAACTGTCAAAGGACATGTCCAAAAATGGGCCTGAAAATCTAAACAAGATAGTTATATATATTTGGATAGAACTCCTGAAAACTAGCCTTTTGCAATAAATCGGGGATTTTGAAAGGCCTCCGATTTTGAGATACACGTAATTTTGTTTGGCTTGAAAACTAGACTTAATATGAATGTATTCAAAAAAGTTAGTTATGAATGGAGGGGTCTAAAAATATTTTTTTATTTTAATTTTTATTTTAATTTAATTGATCTAAGTTACATATGTTGCCCCCTTTAACATCCCTTACTTTTAAGCCTGTTTAGATTTTGAGACCCAGCACCCTTACTACCCCCGTGATGGACGGCAGCGTGTCTCACGCTGCCTCGGACACCAAAAGGTGGACACGGTACGGTGTTTCGGGGGCTTCTGAGCCCCCGCAACAGGAAAAGGACCGCAACAGCGGTACGCGCAGGGGCGGTTGCGGACGACAACTTAGACGTGAGTCGGAGGAAGCCCGCAGCCGTCCCTAATGCACCGAAGATGGCCATACGAAAAAAAAAGCACCCTTACTAAAGCGGACATCTCCTTTGTTTCTTTTTGCGTTGCCAACACTTAACCGCACAAATGACGGCAAATTCAAATCTTGCGTTAATTCTGGTACACCCTATATTAAAATGTTTATCATAATCACAATTAAATTGCATTCGCCATTAAAAATATTTTTAACGTTCACTCCTCACGAAAAGAAATAAAAACATCCAACATCGCGTAACAGCGAACAAAATCCTTATCTACAACTCGTACCAATTCCGCCGTACCTAAAAAAATACTCCAATTCCAAGTGTTCATTCCCATAGCTACAAACTAGCTTTTACTAGTCTCCTTTGAAAAGAAAATACGTTTTCTATATGTGCGAAGAAAAATCAGTCAGAAGTGGGGAACCGTACGTAGGTAATGTTACCGTAGTCGGCAATGTTATTTGGCGAGCCGGTGCAAGCAAAGGACTCTATATTAAGCATTCCTGTCCCCCCAATCTCTTCAGGTGGGCGAGGGCGGGACATGAACTCAACTCCAACTTATTATTTTGGGGGCCGCATGCGACGCGTTTGTTTTTCTCCAACCCACGCCTCTAATATACATTTACATATGTATCATACACTTAATCCTTTTATTAAATTCCCCCGACGTTTTTCCTTGCAAAATATGTCGTTTTTTACCTCGCATTACAAAAATTAAAAATAACCGTCGGCCTATGAAATGCTAGAGTTTTGGACGGCGCAATTGTTTCGACGCTATCTTGGGGACGTGTGCGGTTTTTAAAACGACCTTTTATGTGTTACATAATTAATGAAGTCTTTATAACATTAATTGTTGCCACAATCGGACCCCAAGCGACATTAAAACAACATTAAAATTGTACGTTCACTATTTAAAGATTCCCATTTCACAGGCTAACGTGCAGTCGATTTACGAAAGCGACTGGCCCCGTGCCCATTAAAGCAGATTACGGTTGGAAAAAAAATCAACCAACTCGCGGCGTTATGAGTTAATTTTGTAAGAATTACGCGGCCGTCGGTTAGTGTTTCCCTTTATTTGGTGTTCCGGCCGCTCTGTTTGTTTATACGGGTAATCCAGCGCAAAAAAAAACCCGCGTACGTATTATATGGTGGTGGCACACAAATGTGTGTTCCCAATGTTGTACGAACATAATCGCCGGACGATAAAAATCACTTAGAGCGCAGAGTAGCCGCTCTAGACGTTTCCACTAACCACTAACTACAACATAACAACACCGTTTATGTGGAACGAGTCGTGCAATATTTGAAAATTAACTTTTACTCGACGAGTATTCGCAGCGTTGAATCTTTGAGTAGATACGGATCCTTTTAGAGGATATCGCGAAACTACGCCAGAAATAGAGTGTTAGATGAGAAATACTTATTCCACGAGATGTGTTTGACGATAGATCAATGTTGACTAGCGGTTGTCTTATCTTATGTAAATCTGATTGATACGATTCTTTGTTATAAGAAACGTAATACGACATACTGACAAGTATTGACAAAAGAGTAGGCAGATTTTTTGCAAACGTTACTAGGGTAGGTAATATATTAGTCAAGCTAGCTTATGCCTGGATTATTTCAAAATTATTGTTTAGATAAATTTGGGAATGCCTTAACCGTGAACATTTTATTCATGACAGCGTTTTTAAACACGAGATTTACACGCCACTCAAATGTGGAATTTTAGCAGCTAAATTCCAAAGATTTGACGTAAAATACTGGCCGTATATCAAATATGTCGCACAGATAAAAAAGAACGCTAAGAGAGCTGTTCTAAACATGTTTACAAGTTATGCAATAATTCAAATAACGTACTACAGCAAATTTATGCCGGCGCACGGCAACATACTTCAATGGCTGCATTGGAAAGCATTTTATTTCCATGGACGACGGCGACTACGGCTGCGTATTTTCGAATTCACCAGAACGCGTCGAACGTGTTAGGCGGCAATATGAATTTATGATCATGTCAAATTAAATGGGACTAAAAAGCCCGCACGGTTGAGCACGTACGCATTTAATTTTTGGGGCTACGTTAAACAACAAGTCGCGTGAAATTCCACCTAATTCAATTGTTTTTATTGTGCGCTTCGATGTTAGAAAAATTAAATGTTTTATACGTCACCTGCAACACACTTAATGCATGATTTGATAACATTGGGTTGGATATAGTTTAAATTTAATATCACTTAAACAACGTAAGTAGTCTGAACACAAAATCAGCATAATTCACAAGAATGTTGGAATTTAATTTACTGAATAACCTAAAGTTAAACCAGAGTATATAATACCTCACCTAATCATAAACATAGCACTAAACTTGTAAAAGAGAAATAACTATAAAAATACTCATAACAAACAGTTTGCTGTACTCTACATTGCCTAAAATTACGCTCACTTAAACAACAACAAAAAATACAAAAAGCCACGTAAAAATAAACTTTTTTCGCGTCCAGATTATTTTCAGTAACTTTCGTGTTGTCTCGTTAGGCCTCACTAGATGAAATTTAAGAGTCATCTCAGTCAGACGAGGCTGCACGCAGATCCGGCCGCGACAAAAGAGAGCCCCAGGGACCGCGTATAGCGAGAAAAGGAATTTTTAATTGGCCTGCGAATAAAGGCTATATAACTAACAACAAACCCGCTTTTTTCGCAGCGCAATTTAGTACGGGGCGCGGTTTAGCTAATTTTTATACATTAATGCGACATAACACCGTAGTTGGCAAAGGAACACGCCAGATTGTTCGTCATAAAGAATTAGCAGCGCAAGAAAAAAATATGGACCTCTCTCATAGTCATAACGGCATGATAGGCCCTAACGCGCAGTTAAAATGAAAAGTGTGTTCCATTTTAAACTTTATTCATTATACGAAAGTTCTTGTTAGTGAAAGAGACATTTTACTTATACATCTTGGTGGGAATGGAAAATTATTTGAGAAATAGCTGGAATTTGTAACGAGTCAGTGCGAACGGAGGATCTGACCGCCACCACCAACCGGCAGCGGGTACAGTGTGCGACAATTGACAATGTCATAATATTAAATTCGTGGTCGACGATGTGTCAACGTATTACTGTGACGTTTAACCTGTTACAAACTGTATGATATTTTTAAACAGCGCCAATATGAAACCGCATAAAACATCGAACATTTCTCGCGGATGTGGAATTTTAATTTTTCGAAAAATTCCGCTACTATATTTTAAAGTCGACGTGATTTATTAATGCAGGCTCGTAAATACCATTTATGTCATACGAGAGACGAGAGGAGACGTTTAGTTTTTATATTTATGTCACATACAGGGACATCAATGGCGTTTCAATTGCCTTAGGTAACGTTATTTTCTATCGATGTACCAGTAATCTCAAATGATGAGTACGGTTTGTGTACCGATATCATTTATTTTATAAAAGTACGCCGATTTTTCTACTCTATTTTATTTTTGCCAGATATCTACCCTGCTATAAAATTGACTCAATTGCTACAAATATTTCAAAAGACTAGTTGGCCTCTGGCAAAATTTTAGTTCGACTTCTCTTAAGCGTCCAAAAATATTTTTAGTTGTTGCAGTTACAAATTGAATGGCTTGAAAATTCCGTGTGGAAAGGTTTTTTCTGGTTTTTTAAATAAACAGACTTAAGACTATACTACTATTATTACTGAAACGAATACTAAAATTGTATAAAAATTAAACATTCCAATATAATTTCCTTATTTAGAATAAACCATGAATTTACCAGTGTCACTTAAAGGTCATATTATTGTCCTTTCACGTCACTGCCACAATAATACTTTACAATTTAAATATTTTTTCATACAAACTTTTGGGTACTTAATATACCTTTAATATTGCTGTATAAATTGTATACAAAATAATATGCCTATAATATAGCTATGTATTTTAACAACTCCAACAATGTTATTCATATAACTCACAAGTCAAATATCCACGTATGTTGCTGTTTTGTAATATTCGTATTGACTTGTGATTTGTATCGAGCCGCACATGTGCACCCATAGTTAGCGGTTGAATCGTAAACATCGATATAAATATTGATGACGCAGAAAGCTATTATGTACAGACGTACTCACGAAAAATGCGAACAATTTACGATGTAAAGACATGCGATTAAGTTATCCGCTTAGACACAGAACCCTAAACATTCGGTTAGCAAAAATGAGTTATGTGCTTGATATTCCAACGGTACAATATTTAGGAAAACATATTTTATGAAGTTACGTTAGCGGTATTGTTGCCATATGCTTCCATATCGTATCTTGTTTTGTATTTATGGAAAAAAATACATAGTAACGATTTGTAATTATTGAAGTGCAACTTCTTTATCGACGTATGGGAGAAATGTATGTTAAAAACAAATCGTCACACCAAAATCGTCACATTTTCTATTGTCGCCAAGCGTAAACAGTTTAAATATTGAGTTATTATTTCGAAGAAAATCTTGACATCGTGAAGTAGTATTTAGGTCAAACTGTATAGAGCCATCTATTGTCGACAAGCGTAAAAAGTTTAAATATTATGGTTTGCTACACTTATTGAAATTCATTTAAATAAATAGTGAAAATGAGAGATTATTTTTTTATTGTTTGGAAATAATAATTTGACCACATTATTGGAATGCAGTAATTATTATAAGAACATTGGAAAAAAAAATAATTGATTGAAAAAGTTTCACATCATACGTGTATTACATTAATACATACACCATTTTCATTTTTGGATAGTCAACCCGTTTATTTGTGTGTTAAAAATTTCATCATAATCGGTTCAGGCGGATCGATGAGATAGACACGGACTAACAGATAGCCAAAAAAATAATTTATTACGCGCGAACACTGAACGACACTTTTTTTTATAAAAATTAGGCACTACGGACCCGCCTAATAGTAAATTTGTATATTACACAGATTGCCGTTTTAGTCCACACTAGGTACTAAATATGAACTGGCTGGTTTTAAAAAACTTTTTATAAAAATAAATTGCATTTTAACGTCAGCCAAGCCAAGCTAGTGGTTTTTTAAAATTAACTTGGTAACGAGAAACTACGTAATTTATACCGTAAAAAAACCCGAAGTGTATTAGAAAAACATTTTAAATATTCTAGCCAGAGATTATTATAATGGTATTGCCATAAACCCACGCATCTCAAAATTATATAACCAACAATCCCACAACGCTTTTTAAGGACTTTAAGAAACGACAACAGACAAACAGAATTTGTAATGCATTCGCGAGTCCCGAATAAATAAACTGAACAAAAAACACCGCTCTTTATGAACCAAATAAGTATTATAATTATTAAACAAACTCATAATACACTCTAAATAAACCGTAGGGTTCAGGAATAACTCGATTATCTCGAAGCTTTAAAAATCTTCTTTGACAGTTTAATTTTCTCCCAAGCCTGGTTGTATTTTCTCGTTATAAGTTTACGCTCAACAATTTCTATCTACATTTTTATTGATAAATAACTTTTTTATTTGGACATTATTTTTTACATCAAACGAGACGTTGGGAGATTTTGAGTGGCTGAAACATACTTGTTTGGAGTCATTATTTGAGGTGGTAGAGAATGGAAATGATACTTTGAAATGTGACTATATCTAGATATAAAAATGAGTCCCTATTTTCCTTCATCCCGGCATCATGCGTGAACTGCTGGACCAATTTCGTATGTTTTATGTGTTTGTTATGATCAGGAGAAGGTTATCAGTAAAGAAAAAATAAGAAAATTGTGTGGAAAATTAGAAATTTTAAGAATACTTAAACACCATATTAAAAATGTAACTTTAGCGTTTTTGAATATATAAACTTTTTTAATTCAACCTTATGTCGTTTGACATAACATTGACAGAATGGGTGCTGCAAATATTGTCAAAAAGGTTATATATAACACTGGTCTACAGTGGTTTTGTTGCCCTAGATATGAAAATTATTTTGGGTCTATTTATGCACACAATTCATGAAACTATCAATAATTTTGTAAGATTTGATCTATTTTTTTTTAATCTTTATTTTCATTTTACATTACAAAAATCAAAAAAAGAGAAACAAAATAACAGATATATTTACAATGCCAGTTATTACTACTATTATTATTACGTTTTGAGAAATAAGGCTACAACGAAGTAAATAAAGAGTAAAATGTCAAAAGTATATTTTATATGTCCATACAAGCTTTTTATGAGGTTTTCTTTTATAATTTTTAAGGGGACAATCTCTTTCTGTATCTGCCATCATGTGACAATCCCATCGACCCTATCAGGGTCATATCCCTTTCCTCCATTACTTTTAAATCTTGGTGGAACCGCTCTCCTTGTTACTCACTATAATTTCCTAAATTATCCGGAAATGTATCTAGATGATTGCGGAGATAATGTAACTTAAGACTCATATTAGCTCCTAAAGTCTGAAAGTTTGTCAGCATATTTTGCACAATTCCTTCAAAATTTGCTGCTTTATGGTTACCTAGGAAATTTTCTGGGGATCACCTGATGTTTGTATGTGTGAAAAAGTTGCGCTGAAGCCTGAAGGAAAATTAAATTTTATTTTAACAAGCCGATAATTGTGCAACATATAAGACATGGAGAAATCATGAAAATACATTGAGAATTTCCATGAATATATTCGTAATGTGGGCACTTGAAAACGTAAACATTTGCGATATCCAGGGCAACCAAAAAAAAGTTTTTTTTTGTAGAGCTGTGAAAATTTTCTGTGCGTTTGTGTGTCACTGAACTCCTCCTAATCGGCTGGACCGATTTTAATGAAATTTTTTGTGTTTCTTCAGGTGAATTCGAGAATGGTTTAGGTTAACGATTGGATCCGGTAGGTGGCTCTGCACTCGGGTTCTAAGATTTTATTTCCTCTTTAGGGCAGGACAACGTCTGTCGGGGCCGCTAGTTTACAATAAAATATTATATGCCCACTAGAGTAAAATATTAACGCCGCAATTAGATACCGGGAGCAGTAGATAAAGTGAAACTAAATTCCTGAAAGCAATGTAAATAATCTTGCAATCATCCACGTTCTCTCTATGCAAATTGAGAAAACACTCCTTTTTCCCTCGATTTGCGAGGCCTCAGCTAATCTTCAGACAGTCGACTACAATTTAATCAAAGTAAACAACGACTCGAGTTGTAATTTATCTAGATTATTTCGCGGCAAGTGATGGTAATCGACTTTTTTTCCGTCTCCAAGCAGAACGCTCGGAACCAGCATCGTAATGTGTCTCGAATCCCAAGATACAAAGATTATTATTATCTACATAAGTGGCAAGACGATGTATAAATAACAGTATCTCTTATATTTTGTTGCGATAGTTGGCGGGAACTGTACGATTATTCGGTATTATTTGTTATATTTTTTCTATTGCTTTACATTCGCAACAGTTGACCGATTCTATTATAATATAAAACGCGTTACGTATCAGATAAAAGTATCATTTGTACAATAATATTATTTTGGGTCTATATGAAATATAATTTCACGAAATCCGTCAACAATACCTAAATATTTCAAAGCGATCATTTATAAATGTACCTATACATTGCCAATTTGCTGTTATCATCAAAAACTAACATTGTAGATGTATTTTTAAGATATTTACATATTCGAACGGCTGAATAAATTTGAATGGAATTTAGGAGATATGTATACGAAGTTTGGTTGTATATAAGAATGACAAAACGAGGTTGGAATTGACTTTACTGAACATGCCACAAATTAAATTAAAATAAAAAAGGAATATCATCGCTGTATCTCTCATGGTAGAAAAAGAGTTTTCAAAAACTATCACGCAGCACGATGTTCAATGTGAAACAAATTGTGTATTCGACTTAATAGCTCTATGGAAAAAATATTAAAAATCCCTATATCTTAGTATTCAAACAGAAGGTACCAACAAAAACATTCCTACCGATATTATTATGCTGTCATTCGACAGACAAAAGCAATGCGACGTTTGTACTTGCCTTAAAAAGTTTTATACTATTCTGAATTTATTATCCTGCCTGAAACATGTTCTTCCTACAGCTAACCTAGTAAAATCCGCGAAATCCGAAACCTTCTATTAATATACCCTGATCACGTACTTAATCTTAACAAAATGTTAAACTACATCCTCAAAACTCTGTTAAATATAACAAGTACCTCGAAAAGCGTAAAATTAATTTATTACTCTTCTCCTGATTAATTATGAAAGTCCAAAAATTATATTAATGACTCAAATTAGTGCTAATTCTAGATTTAAAAAATTAAACATCACTTAAATTGTTACGCTCAAACTTGTCCGCAAAATAATTAAAAATTCAACGGTATAAGTTCGCACGGAACAAGTAAGGCGCGAAATTTTAAATTTCACGTAATTAAACAGTGGTGAAACAAAATTTTATATGTGTAAATATTAATGGCAGCTGTGATTTAACACTTCATGGTGGTCGCAAAGGCTATTTGGCCTCAGGATATGTAAAATACAGGTTTGAGATAAAATAAAATCAACGTCAACCGACACCCGTTACGTCAAAAATACAAGGTAAATTTTCGGGGATTATTAATTTCTGTGAATTTGTGTTCAGCCAATCTGTTGGATAGGTGTATTTGGACGAGAAAAATGGATCATTTTTGCCCGTTTGAGTGGCCAATCTAATCCGAGTTACCAGAGTATTGCGAATAAACAACGCCGAGCTAGTAATTCATTTGTAGCTAAGATCTCATCTTTATTTAAACATTTTGTAATTGTTTTTACGAGATTCTAGGTTCTAATTATGTTTGACTTGAGGAATTGTAGGATTTCATAAATGTATATAGTTTTTTGTGGGCCGCAACCCATGCCAGAGTTTTTCACTTTATTTCACTTTCGGATCAAACTTTTTTGTTAAATTTCTTTCAATATTTTATTACACGAACGACCTTTTACCGCGACTTTGTTCACTTCTAACACAAAAAGATCCTAAGACTTGTGGCTTGGTTTTAAACTGAGGTTAGAATATAATATTTTTTTACTCTATACGTGAATACATTCTTACGTTTACGCGAATGTCAGACATTAAAATTAAATTACTATTAGTATTGTGACTATATTATGTGAACTTTATCGCAGGGTTTTTTTTTTATTTGTCTCCCGGCAAGATACGGAACATAAATTTTATCCCGCAGCAAACCCAAAAAATTATAGACGTAAGCAAACGCAAATACACACACACACACACACACACTCACGCCCGCTATCCCCAAAGGGGTAGGCAGAGGTGCAACTAGTGCACCCACTTTTCGCCGATCGTATTCCATCCCATGATGTGATGATAGGAGCCTATTGCCATATCGGGCTCAAATTTCAGACTCCGGGCTGATATTGAAAAGAAAAACCCAATATCACTGCCGGACCCGGGAATCGAATCCGAGACCTCAGCATTGCAGCCGTACCGTAATCCAACTGCCACCGAGGCAGTCAAACGCAAATATTATACTTCTTCCAATCAGTTTTGACTGATCACTCCATTCATTACATTTTTTTATTCTTCACCCTCAATATCACTCTACACGATATATACTTATTACTTGTCTAGAATTTACTCATAAAAAACCAGCGCCATTTTTGAATCTTACCTTTTTTCCATCTAATTCGTGTGTTCCTTGTGCTAAAACTTTGTCTACGCTAGCTGGGTCGCCGAATGTGATAAAACCGAAGCCCCTGTAACAAGAACGAAACAAAGTTTTATTAAAAACATCCAGGTAATAATAAAAATCTGGCAATTTGATAACATGAACACTGTACGACAGATGGGGAGACTTTGAACTAAGATTGTTAATATGACTACAGAAATATGACTTACGTAGAGCCAAGCTGTAGACTTTTTTTAACATAGAAGTAACGCTATCTCTACATTGTTTAAAGTTAAGATTTTCATTATTGTGTTAGTATGTGCTGAGTGCGATTTCTGAATGCTCTGTTTCCGTCCTCTTGCTTAATCCTAAACTGATTGTAGTGGTTGGATATCTCTTAATATTGTGTTTATCGAAGAATATCTAACAAAAAAATAATGCCTCGAATTGGGTGGTAGCGTGTCTTTTTAGCACAAACCAAGAAAAATTCAACAAATGGAATCGAGACTTTTTTCTCCTCTTAAATTTAATGCAATGTCTCTTCTTTACCTCATCTAGAATATTCGTACAAGTATCAGGTAAAGTAAGAAACAAGTCAGCACGGAGCGCTGCGAAGAGAGGACAAGGCGATACGAGCTGTCTCCCTGATTGCGCGACGGCATCGGAACCGGCAATCTAACGATGCCTATATTTGTTTTGCTCCTTTTTAAACTTGCTACGAAAGGTTTTAAATTGTTTGCACTTCTTTTCGTTTGTTTCTTATTATGAATTCGATTAGCTTATAGTTCTTGATGGGTATTCTTTTAGCCGGGTCAACGATGCAAAAATTCTAGTGACGTCAGAATGATCCGAAGCATCTTTGCCAGAATATCTTAATGCGACTAATGAGACTATTCTTTCTCGTGAGTAAAAAAATAAATTCATAAATTTCAACGCTCATTGAGAACTTCAGATGTTTAATAAAAAAAAGATATTTACAAATTGTTCACACATTATTTATTATTGTTAATATTTTAAGCGAGTAAATTGAATTGAACAGCGGATTTCAGTAAACGGTCGGTGGCCACTGCCGAGCGAGCGATAAATAATAAAAGCTTTCTCCACTTTAGGACTTGCAAAAATCACAATTTATAGAGCATTTTAATTTCACTTAGCCGATCCATATTTTACATGTGGTGGCGCGCCCGAGCGTGCCCGGGACTCGAATTAATACTAAATTGAAATTGTAAAAATGAAAATACAATTTTCTCGTTGTACTCCGTCGGCCGCACTACCTACAGGTGTTGCCAGGAATGTTACACCTTCCTTAACAATTTGGAATGGCAACAAACCGGTTAAGTGCCAGAAGGACTTCTTTACCTACTTACTACAAGTAATATATTTTTTTATACAACTAATAAATTTTCTCATACAATTTTGCCCAATTTTATTAATAGTAATTTTAAAACTCAATTTCATAAAATATATGTTGTAATACACAAGTAGAAACAAGCAATTCAGTATTCAATTTCCTTCTTTTGAGTACGATTAATACATCTTAATGATATGAATTCGAAATACAAAATATAATAAATATGAAAATTATGAGAACACCATTATTATAAGAACGTACCGTCCCATTAAATCAGAGCAGGTCTTTATAAGATTCATGGGTTAATACACTCGCATATCATACGTATGAAAACGTATAGAGAAGGGCGCTCGTGTATGGAAATTGAAAATAACGAGGGCTTCAGTTCACACCGCGCATCAAGCCGACTATGTACAGACCGACCATCGATAATTGACCTCCCATACGGCTTCCGATAGCCCCTATCTGCTCCGATCCTACACTGATAGCAGAGACGCGGTAGCTCTTTTAAACTTGGAAGCACAGCGCTAGCACCGAGTTGAGAGGCCCTTTATAGAATGGAGTTACGTCGTACTTATCTATAAGGGTATGTGCCTTATTTTCTTCCTCTTGCAAAAGAGGTACAACTCAATTCTCTTTTACAAAATGCGGTAATCAGCTTACGGGTGCGTTTTGATACTTGAATCGATTTAAAGCATTCAATTTGTTTGTGGGGAATGATTTTCTTGTGTTTCCATTGACACATTACATTTTTCACAAAACTAAAACATATTCAGGTCGAATATTGGCGTGCAAAAAAGAAAACATCTGTCGATAGTGTAGCCCTAAAAAGTGTCACGAATAACATGAAAGTCAACAAAGTTTTCCACCGAGTTAGGTTCGCCATTTTATACTGTACGTTAAAATAAGCGCAGATATTTTCTTGTTGTATATATAGTTTAATACGGTCTCATATGTCGGTAATGCCTTAAGCCAACAATCGCGACATTGTCCGCATTTTAACAAAAATAACATTTGTAGCGTTTGGTGACAACATGCAACAAACACAATATTTTGTCCCAAATATGTACCTACATTTCATGCGTAGTTACTCTTATGCAAAAGTCCTTCTAAATAGATCTTTGCCTATTTTCTCCGTTAAGCAGTAGTTGCCAAGCTCAGAAGACTTCCAGTTAAAGGACATTGCATCCTTAGTATTTACTGAGAATTATCTGATTTCATGTCTAATGTCTTAACATTTTACAAAAAAATCATTTAACAATTTACATACATACACTCACACGCTCATCCCATAGGGGTAGGCAGAGACTATTGAGCACCACATGCTAAGATCTTGACAAACCTCTTTCGCCTCTCCCAAATTCATAGCTCTTTCCATATATTTTCGTCGGTTAAGGCTACTGCTGACCTGCCCTTTTCGGAGAAGATCATTTATTTGGTCAGAGAACGTTCTCTTCGGGCGTCCCCTTCCAGCGGTACTATCCACATTCACTCGATAAATACCTTTTGTCATCCGTCTTTCATCCATCTTCTCCACGTGCCCAAACCACCTCAGCATACATCTTACAATCTTAGTCACCACATCATCATTTAACATACATCGATCTCTTATCATACTACTCCTCATGCGATCAGCAATGGTGACTCCACATATACTCCGCAAGGAGCGCATTTTCACCGCATTTATTCGACTTTCGTGCTTCTTTTGCCAAACCCAACATTCACTTCCATATAAAAGCGTCGGCACCAGCACACCATTGTGAATGGCCTTCAACCTTTTCAGACACTGCCTGGTTACTCATTATTGCACGCAAGGCGCCATTTACTTTGTTTCCTGCTATAACTCTTCTTTCAATATCAATGTAACAATTTACATAAATAATAAGAGAAAATACAAAGGAATTACAAGAGAAATGTCACTGAATGTGATATGTGTATAAGGAACTATGAGAGCCTTACAGTCCCACAGTACTACATTGTCAGGTCACAAAATATTTTTTCTTAGTTTGGACATCGCAGTCAAGATCTTTTATTTCGCAGCGGTCTGTTATTCCCGGTATACTTATAGTATTATAGTTTTAATTTTATTTATTTTCATTATACTATCCAAACTCATGAGACTAATAAAGGGACTTACTATTATTGCTACCCTGGGAGAAAACGAAGGATACGAAATCAGCTTATCAATGAATTAGTTCAAACATATCAAAACGGACATAACATTCTGTAAAGACCATCATAAGGAGAATCATATCGTATCTTGGCTAAGATACATTATCCTCCGTTTCCGCGTTTCCATCTTCTATTATTAAAAGTATTCCTTCTCGTTTGTCCTTTACTATACCTTCCCTAACCCTATCCTCAATCCTTTTGCCTGCATCCTCTTTATTTGTTATCATGGCACATGATATTAAAGCGCACATGATATTTTATTTCTTAGTTATGTTTTTTTTAGACTGCTTCGGTGGCGTAGGTGTATTATTGTACGGTACGGTACTGCAATGCTGAGGTCTCGGGTTCGATTCCCGGGTCGGCCAAAGTGGTATTGAGTTTTTCTATTCAGTATCAGCTCAGAGTCTAGAATTTGTGCCCGATATGGCGATAGACTCGCCCCCTATCACATCATGGGTCGGAATAACGGCGAAAAGTGGGTGCACTAGTTGCGCCTCTGCATACCCCATCGGGGATAAAAGGCATGTGTGTATGTAATTTTTTATTTGTTGCTTGTCATAAGCGCTTCTTGTATTAGTCTGTGATAAATATTGGCATTTATCAAACTTGTCTCCCAAATTGTTAATAGTCTTGTATAAGTGGCATAATTGCCCAACACATGGTGCCAAACAATCTGTCATGATGCATAGCTATCTATTTTCATACAATTAAACGGTAATTAAATGATGATATTAATTTACCTTACGGCGATTTAGTGGTCATGAGTCTGTCCCTCTTCTGTTATGCACAATGGGGCTTAAACAGCTCATCTGGCAGCAACCGTAACCATGTTCCTTTAATTTATGGATAGCTAGATTTTGATACTGTAATTGCATAGTTAGAACTGGATCTAATAAATTCTCCTGGTTTCAAACGCAGCATTATACTTTCAATGGAAAATATTTTTGATTTATGACATATTGGAAGTCTTCATTTGAATATCTTGTCTTCTTTAATCGTCGACTTATTACTTTTATTATTCACTACGTTCTTATTTCAAAAGACATTTCTGCATAAAGATCGATACTAGCCGAAGCAATCAATGTAATCATGGAGTTTTCTTTACTTAGACTCAATTGCATTAGAGTTCAAACGACATTCATCACTAATTCAAATTCAAATCATCGTGGCCAATTTACTTTAATGTTTACCTCGGGCTTTTCGCAATGGAAAGGAAAACTTAGTAAAGGTTAAATTTATACCGGGGAATGTTAATTATACGCTTAAAGCACAATACTGTTATTTCAAATAAGGCCATTGTTTCCCAGAGCTTTAGGTCCGAACTATCGAAACGAGCCCGATAATCCACTCGGCTATTGTGTGTTTGGACAAAACTCGAAGAAAATAAATATAGAAGCGGGCTCGAGGTAAAACCCTAAACCGCAACGTCAGGAACAAATAGCGGTAACTCCCGTATTCATGGCTCATGGCTGCAGCCTCGGCTGGAAACCGATAGCAATTACTGGCGAAATTAATATCACGCCCCAAATGCTGCTCGCATTTATACGTATCGAGTGCAATATTGTCTCCTTTATTAGTTGCCGGGACAAATGCTGCCTCTGTCGTAATTCCCCCTTATTCCCACTCATCGATTGCCGCCTTTCTTATTTAATCTTGACGGTAATTAATGCTTGTTACGGCGGCAGGATTCTGGAACTGACGTGATCGCCACAAGGCGATATTAGCCATCCATATAAATCCTTGCTAAGCGTTGTAGCTGTTTTGCAAAACGTGAATATTGGTAAATTGGGTTGATTTAGTGCTTGTAACGCACGTTACATGATTACGATCGATGATGCAATTTATAAAGCAAACAATATGGAATTTGGAATCCCTAAAGGTATTATGTTACCCAAATTAGTTACACTCTATATTAATCTATATCAATATCGCGTTACATTATAATACAACCATATTAGCTGTTAGGATCATGTTGATTTCATATTTTATCATGAGGCAGTGCTTTGAAAATCATTCGCCTGGAGTGTGTATTTTGACGATAGAAATGCTAAATTGCGAAGGGTTGTGTAATGAGATTACTCATTTAGGTCACAAAGGTTTGTATCGCTATAAATTGGTAGTATAATTAGAAATCATCTTTTAGATATCATATTTTATATGACAAGCAAAAAAGGATCCCACTTTTAATCGACTTCCAAAAAAGAAGGAAGTTCTCAATTCGTGTGTTTATATTTTTTTTGTAACCAATCATATAGGTCAGTTTACATTGCAAGATAAATTGGTTCGGATAAAGTATAATATAGAGACGCAAATGATTACTTATTTTTTTCAACGATCAACAAATGCGTCTATAGATGGCGTACATCCAGGATGTTTCGCGTCGTTCACAGAATGCAGTCTTGCCACTCCCAGACACGGAACAAACGTAGTACCGTCCATGTCCTAATGGAGCAATATAACTTACAATGTACTGTGTTAGTCGGGCCCTCAATTGCTACTCCGCCGAGATTAATTTTATTTTAATTAAAATAGGAAAACATGATGACGAGGGATTTTTAGAAAGGTTTAGTGCTGATGTTTTGTAGGAATTAGGGACACAAAATAAAATAATTGTAAGTGGTGGTGTCTTACATAATATGAGAGACCTACTGGTGGTAGGTCTCTCATATGTAAGAGGCCGTCTGGGTGGGTACCACCGCAATGTCTATTTCTACCGCCAAGCAGCAGTGTACACTGTTGTGTTTTGGTTTGAAGGGCATTGTAGCCAGTGTAACTACCGGACATAATAAAACTTACTTAATACCGCCCAGTGTTCAAGGGGAACGACTGAGCGGTTATGTTGGGTTCACCGTGCCTTACTACCCGACGTTGAGCCGCCCGGAGAGATGGAAAACGTCGGACGACCGCCGGGACGAGTCCATAACCTATGTACACCGCACGGCATACCAACTACCAACCAAACTCCGCGGTGGCCATCTTCGGCGCATTAGGGACGGCTGCGGGCTTCCTCCGACTCACGTCTAAGTTGTCGTCCGCAACCGCCCCTGCGCGTACCGCTGTTGCGATCCGTCTCCTGTTGTTGCGGGGGCTCAGAAGCCGCCGTACACCGCCGTACGCCCTTGGCGTCAAAGGCAGCGTGAGGCACGCTGCCGTCCATCACGGGGGTCACAAAAGTTGGCTAGACTAATAGGTGGACGGACCCTCCCGCCCACCCGTGACCCCCAGAGGCCCCTATTAGTCGCCTTTTACGACAGGCAGGGGATACCGTGGTGGAATTCTCCAAACGCCCCCATTCCACAGGGCGGGAAACAACTAATGTGCAGTTCAGTTGTCTTGTACATCCACAAAATTGTAGTTTGTTGAAGTTAAGATTAAGTTGAAGTTAAACTCTCCTTTCGGATGTATAAGTAGTATATTTTTAATATTAGGTACAGCGAGAAGTAGTAAAATAGTAGAAGTTAGGTGATTAACTCGTGTTGTGTGTTCAGTAAAGTTGTTCGAAACACATTCTTTCAAAATTGGTTTGGTTTACTATAAATAATTACCGCATCAGCCAAATTTATGCCGCAGTCACTTTAGGTAATAAGGATATAATAAAAATGCACATGAAACCGTACAACTAAGTGCAAGTAAAATTTCATCCTTTATTCGATACGCATGAGAGGCTTGATATACTTATTATTTCAAACGAAAATACCCACTATACTGTACATAGTATAGTCCATATAAAGGCATCGAGAAAATTTCTACTTATTGACATTGTTGTTGGCATGATAACAATAAATGATAACAACTGACAGTTGCTTTGGCCATTTATCTATAATATGTGTGTTATCGATTATACACAATCTGACCCCATAAAACTTTTTAACAAAAAATTAAACCGCCTTCAAAACGACTAAAAAAACTAAAAACGAAAAAATAATATAATAGTGAATAAATATACGATAGCATTACTTATATACTGGTAACCAATTTGGAGTCAGTGCCTGCCTATTCAAAATTAAACATTGTATTCGCATATTAAATTATTTTTTGGTTTTTAGTTTTTTTTGTCGTTTTTGAAGGCGGTTTAATTTTTTGTTAAAAAGTTTTTATTTGTTGCTTTTAAGTGTTAGTAAGAAATATACCGCCTCAATGGCGTAGTTGTATTGCGCACGCGATACGACTATCGCGCGTGTTACACCTCTGCCTACCCCTGAAAACGTAAAAGGCGTGATGTTATTTACGTGAAAACACTAAACAATAAATTGCTTCATAAGATTTGCGAAAAAAACGATGTGTGGGCCTATAAAATTTGAGGGTTGCCCTTGATTTCTCCAGGATCCAATCATCAGATCCTGATTTGGTGACTATGGGACCATTTCAGAAGTAATCGCGTAACATACACACAAAAACAAAACATACAGGCGAATTGAGAACCTCCTCCTTTTTTTGAAGTCGTTTAAAAACACAGAAAAGCGACTTAGATGCGCACGAGACTATCACGCCCTCACACCCGCCACTGCAGCTCCTGTAAGCCAGGATCGGCAGTGGCACGTATTTTATGACACTGAGCAGTGAGGCTCAGCGAGTCTCTTGGAGCATTAATTAGTCTTAACCCGCGACGAAGTTAATCAAATAGAAGAATAGGGAGGAGTTAGAAATATATTTCCACTTAGATGTGCAGTGAGCTTAGAATGTACAAAACACAACTCGTAAGACGATGTCGTTTAATATTGATGTTTGTGACTGATCGAGAGAGATACGTCAGTCACGTATTAGTCTCTCAACCAATCCCTATAAAATGAAAGGTTCTTTGACACATTTTAAGCCCACTGTTTGAAAACAGGTTTTCGACGTCATTCTCAATTTCCACATTTTTTCCTACTAAAACCAAACGCCTTGGCTCGACAAATGTCATAAAATAACTTTCCGTTTTTAATTCAATTAGACTTTACATAAACTAATTACTAAGATCTATCTTTAGGATCACTTTCTCATTTATATTTCACAGTTTTTGTTTTTGTGGTTTTTCGCTACCGTATATTAGATCCCATAAAATAGGAATAGAGAACGTTTACTAAGGAACCTATAAATATCATCACGCATGCCAATCTTATCGATCGACCAAAGTTATCGACATAGCTCAAAGAATTAGCAAGCTGAAGTGGCAGTGGGCTGGCCATATCTCGCGAAGAACCGACAACCGCTGGGGTAAACGTGTTCTTGAGTGGAGACCGCGACTGGGCAAACGTAGTGTAGGACGCCCTCCGGCCAGGTGGGATGACGATCTGCGAAAGACTGCAGGCAGATGCTGGATGCGGCAAGCTGAAGACAGGGCGCTATGGCGCTCATTAGGGGAGGCCTATGTCCAGCAGTGGACTGATAAAGGCTGATGATGATGATGATGATGATGCCAATCTTAACCACGCCAAATAGTTACATTAATATAAACGAAATAATATTAAACCGATACAAATTTGGGGTTTTGTTAATATCACCTCATATTTAAATATCCTACTAATATTATAAAGGCGAAAGTTTGTAAGAACGTATGGATGTATGGATGTATGTATGTTTGTTACTCTTTCACTCAAAAACTACTGAACGGATTTCGCTGAAATTTGGCACACGGGTAGATCATATACTGGATTAACACATAGGCTACTTTTTATCCCGGAAAAATATAAAGCGGGACTTTTATCTCGGAAAAACTCATTCACGCGGGCGGAGCCGCGGGCAAAAGGTAGTAAATAATAAATATGACAGAAATATACAACATACTGCCTCGGTGGCGTAGTTGTATTACAGTACGACTGCAAAGCTGAGGTCTCGGGTTCGATCCCCGGGTCGGGCAAAGTGATATGGAGTTTTTCTATTCAGTATCAGCTCGGAGTCTGGAATTTGTGCCCGATATGGCGATAGGCTCGCCCCCTATCACATCATGGGACGGAATAATGGCGAAAAGTGGGTGCACTAGTTGTGCCTCTGCCTACCCCTTCGGGGATAACAGGCGTGAGTGTATATGTATATGTATGTATGTATACAACATATAAAATTAACATAATAACACGGACAGTACAAGATTACGTTATCCAGACCACAATCAACTCATAGCTTTGTAATCAAGTAGGTGCGGTATAAATATTCCGCAACGAAATTAAGTAATCCAATAATTAATCTAAATGGACCGTACAGCCGAATGGTTCAAAACAATCAGCTCTGCCGCAAAATACGCGCATTAAATGAAGTGAATGGCCGCCTCTAGGGGGATCCCCGATAAATTAAATTGATTAGAATCCCGTTCGATGGCGGTCCGTCGATGTAGCGCGTAAAAATAAAGCCAAGTGAAAAATAATGCGGCTAGCTGTTCACGATTCCTGCACGAACCACTTGGCTGGATAATTTCTTTTTGTATTTTTCAAGTCCGTCAACTCCCGACTTTATAAACAGGGACCTCTTGAAGCTTGAGCATTTCAATGTTTATTCTTTGCAATGTGATTGAATATTCTTCGCGAGTTTTTTGATGCAACAATGTGCGGGAATACTTCATTAATGGTTTTTCAATAATAAAGTGTATACGGTTTTCTGTTGAATATATATATATATACATATATACATACAATACACAATATACATATACACTCACGCCTGTTATCCCCGAAGGGGTAGGTAGAGGCGCAACTAGTGCACCCACTTTTCGCCATTATTCCGTCCCATGATGTGATAGGGGGCGAGCCTATCGTCATATCGGGCACAAATTCCAGACTCCGAGCTGATACTGAATAGAAAAACTCAATATCACTTTGCCCGACCCGGGGATCAAACCCGAGACCTCAGCTTTGCAGCCGTACTGTAATACAACTACGCCACGGAGGCAGTCTATTGAATGTTCTATTGAATGGTATAATTAATACGAATTTCTGTGCAGTAGATAAGCTAATACCAAAGTATTGAGATGATTTATTTCGCATGAATTACAAAATGTAAGATCATGTTACCGACTAAGAAGTCTAAGCGGTGGAAATCAAGTTATAAGGAAAAGTTACAGCTACCCGATCTTAAGCGCTCGCGCATCATCTGCGCTACGACTCTACAGTTTACCAAAAAATATATATTAACTTAAGTTTTGTTAATAACAGATGTAACAACAACATAGAATATAGCTTACGTTGTTGCTATGTAAATAATATTAAGATAAGACTAGACTAAGCTTCAATCGAAAATCAGCGTTGCAGTACTATTTAGGTTGTACTGTAGTATTCAGCTGAAGGTACCTTTATTGGTCTTTATGTATTTTTTTATGAATATATTTTTTTTTGTCTTTAAAATTGTGCCAGTAAATTTTTCTTTCTTTCTACTAACTTCACGTAGGAAAGCTTACATGCCACAAAACTAATTCAAGTAGGTACATCAAGTAGTCAACGGCTTACGTGCAGAGCCGCGGGCCAACCACTATGTTCACATCTGTATAACCACGCGAATTTTGCCAAGTTTGTTGAGTTTGCCTACACTAATTTAGTGTATGGAAATTCTGATCCGAGATTGGAACACACGTACGTTTTAAAGGTCACGTAACGCTTAGGGTGACTTCACGTCCTTAATTTATGGGACATATTAAACTTAAAATGTAAGCCGATAATATAGGAAAAAAAAAGATTTTTTTTTAAGTAATATAATGTAATTTTTTCTAGTAATATAATATGTCTCGCGTAAGTTTTAATGATATTATTTAATAATATTAGGTTTTTTTATATATATTTGTAATGCATACGCCCAAAAACGACTTTCAATTATATACAACTACTATACCCCTATGTACTATAATCCCCCTATGATACTTCTTAAGAGAAAGCCGTTAACATGGGCGGAGCCGTGAACAAAAGCTAGTTGATAACTAATTCATGATTTATGTCGCACCTGATAAACATTTCTGCAGATAAATTCCTTATTTTTTAAGTGTCTCCTATTATTTTAAATTTCACATTGGATTTACCATTGAGTTGATTTTAATCATTCGAATTCACAGCAGATCGCAAAAAATATTATACATATACACTCACGCCTTTTATCCCCGAAGGGGTAGGCAGTGGTGCAACTAGTGCACCCACTTTTCGCCATTATGCCGTCCCATGATGTGATAGGGGGCGAGCCTATCGCCATATCGGGCACAAATTCCAGACTCCGAGCTGATACTGAATAGAAAAACTCATAATCACTTTGCCCGAACCGGGGATCGAATCCGAGACCTCAGCATTGCAGTCGTACCATAATACAACTACGCCACCGAGGCAGTCAGAAAAAATATTATGATTTATGTAAAAAATATTATAGTTCACATAAAAATATCTACCCATTAATAATATGTGCCAATAAATTATGAATTTTGCACTTTTATTTTAACATATGGACTTAAATCCCTGTTCTTTCCATACATCTATATATTAGCGGGGCTTGACGGGTTAATACACAGCATCGCAAATAAATACAAACAACTTAAGCACAGCGTTTCACAACTCGCAGCAACAATTAACAAACTTTTCAAATATTTTCTTCATTAAACGTAACACAGTGTACATTCAAGTAAACGACGCCAAAATTTCCAATATAATCTACCCAGAAACTCCATTCGAGTAAGCTTTAATCGGCGATTAAAATTTAAGCCGGAATTTAGACAGCCTAATCTCCTCGGTGCGTCGCTCCACTGCATTTTGCGACCTGACACAAATAAAAGACAATAGGATGGCGTAATTTTGTATAATGACGTCGACGTCTAGGTGTCTATCGTGGTTCGCCAAGACGGGCGAAGGGAGGCACTGTCTCGGCTCTTCGCTGTATGTCGCTCCCACTGTGCCTTATCGGCTTGAACACACGCCTTGTTTATTTATTAAACCTACTAGCCTAGTAGACTTGTCTAGTTCGTGAGCTGTTTAGACATTAGCCACAGTTTATCCGAGTTGTAACGTTTTGCTGAGATATCGGTTCTTGTAAAGCGTTATTACAGTAGCTAATTAGTGCGCACATGTTAGACTACATATAGAATCGATTATAGTCGATGTATCGAATAATTGCATTAACAGATGACAACGTACGTTCGATGTTAGTTCAGCGATTCGATCGTAAGAGGCTTAGCGAATAAATATTAAATTCTGAACGGTACGACCGAGCTGATTAAGACGCTTTATAGAATTTGACCTAATATTATAAATCTTTTTGGTATATTAATGCTTTTTCATCGGCTCTTTTTACATTACATAACTAATCTACAAACCTCTATCTCATCATCACTACATAGTATAAAACAAAGTCGCTTCCCGCTGTCTGTCCCTATGTCCTCATGTCCCTATGTATGCTTAAATCTTTAAAACTACGCAATGGATTTTGATGCGGTTTTTTAATATATAGAGTGATTCAACAGGAAGGTTTTTATGTATAATACATGCATAATATAGTACAGGAACACTGATAATTTTAGAGGTTTCTAATGTGATGTCGTAAATGAACACATTTCTTTGCGCCTACATTGCAAACGCTGGCTAAACCCTAGGAGATAGATCAAAATAATGTACTACAGTATTGTACACCTTAAAAAGGTCTACAAAAAAGTCCGCGATGGTATATGTTTATCTCTTAGGGATAATTCACAATAACCATTTTTTATCCTTTACTTTTTACGAGAAATAATGGCTTATTTACGAAGCGATTTTATGCAATACAACATTAATCCTTATCCAATTAAATACCTTAAATACATTGTGCAATCAACATAGATCAATATAGCCCGTTACAGCATGTAAATTACATACATATTTTCGAAGATATTACAGATTTAAAATGCAGGGACGGCCGGCGGGTGCCTATAAATAGCGCGTCGTAGGCCACGCTTCTCGAAAATATATAGTTTATGCTAATATTATAAAGAGGAAAAATTTGATTGTTTGTTTGTTTGTTTTTAATGGATAACCTCCAAAAGTTCTGGACCGATTTTGCAAATTCTTTCACTAATAGGAAGATACATTACTCCTGAGTGCTATAGGCTACTTTTTATCCCGGAAAAATTCAAACCAAGACTTTTATCTCGGTTTTTTTTTCTCGCGCGTGGAGCTTTCACGGCCAGACTACTAAACCAATTTCGATGAAATTTTATAGGGAGATAGTTTAAGACCCTGGGACGGATCTACGTTATATCTTATTACGGGAAAAAATAAACCGGGAATTTCATTCCGGAAAATCTTTTTCTGCGTATGGAACCTTCACAAGAAAATAAGTATGGAGATAGTTTGAGATCCAGAGGAGGACATAGGCTACATTATCCCGGAAGAACATAAACAGGCAAATTTATCTCGGATTTTTTTTCTCGCGAGTGTAGCCGTCACGGTCAAACCACTGAACTGATTGCGATAAAATTTGAAAGAGAAATAGTTTAAGACCCTGGGAAGGACCTTTGCTACTTCTTATCTCGGAAAAACATAACCCGAGACTTTTGTCCCGGCAAATATTTTCTTGCAGGTGGAACTACGAGAGAATACGTATAAAGATAGTTTGAGATCCAGGGAAGGACAGACTATTTTTTATCTTTTTATAAACTCAAAAACTACCGAACGTATTTTCATATGTCTTTCACCAGATGACGGATTGATTCAATAGGAAGGTTTATGAGTATATTACATAAATGTTTTGTATGAGACAAAAATATATTTCGGCATATAATAATATGCTTTGCTACCTGTGCGAAGCCAGGGCGGGCCGCTAGTACAGTATAAAAAGCTGTTTAGATGCGAATCCCGCCTCAAGGGTTTTGCAGTACCACACAATAAATAAATCCTTTATTTTGAAATCTATTGTCAATTTCTTTATTATACACATTAAAGCATATAGTTCAAAAACATGCTTATAAATTAAGCTCTTGACGTCTAAAATAATTGCACCAATATATTAAACGAATACAATTTGTGTATGAATGTGCAATCGTTTTATACGAATACAAGTTTATTTTATGATTTTGAAATTATTGAGATTGTTTATTTAGATTATTGACATTGTTTATTTAAATTATTGACATTGTTTATTTAAATTATTGACATTGTTTATTTAAATTATTGACATTGTTTATTCAACAATATCAATGTTAGGAATAAAGATATTTCTAGTTAACAATTTAGTGAAAATTCTACAGTTCCGGGGGTCATTTAAGCAAACCTCATTTCCCTTCCTCTCAAAGTCAATAAAGCAAAATTTGTTCAGAGTCATGGGTGTTTATGGATGGCAATTAGCAATGATTATAATTCTGCTGTTACATTTTTTTTTTTATTCGGGCACGGCAAAGTGACTGCACCTCACCTGATGGTAAGCGCGATGCAGTCCAGATAGAGTATCGAATGGCAGCAGATAGTTATCTCATGCCATTCGACACAATCATGCCGGCCTACTGAGCTGCTTCTTCTTGATTGGTGGCTAGTGTAAAAAACATAATTTGGTAGGATGCGTTTAAAAGAATACTTATGCTGGTGGTAGGACTCTCATATGTAAGAGTCCGTCTGGGTGGGTACCACTGGAATGTTTACCGCCAAGCAGCAGCGTGCATGCACTGTTGTGTTTCGGTTTGAAGGACATTGTAGCCAGTGTAACTACTGCACCTAATGATACTTAACATCTCATGTCTCAGGATGATGAGCGCAGTGGAATGCCACACAGTACCTACTTTGTAACTCAAGGTGCTGGATGGTATTTTTTACTGTTTATGAGTGGTCATATCGCTTACCATCAGGTGAACGGTATGCTCGTCTCGCCATTCGATGCAATAAAAAAAATCATTTTTTGTCTATAATCTAAACGCAGCCATAAACCAAAGTTAGCACTACATACAATCGCTACGTAGTCACCATTAGCGTAACACGGGCAATAATTCATCGCGCATTATTTGTTTGCGGTGTGCAACTGGCATTGTTTGTCGAATGAGTACAAGGATGACGCTATAGAGGCCGCTGTGTACTTAGTTAATAATTACATAAGCCACATCCATATTCCGGGTTATTGATTATGAATCCTGTATTTGCGTACATGTTGGTTGTCGGCATTGATGTATTAAAAAACCCTAATATATCAATGGTTGTCGGGCAATATTAACTAATTCATAAATGTAAAAGTTGTAGCATGACAAAATAGCTCGTGTCAGGAAATGAGATCGGTTTCTATTTGGAATACCTTGTTGAGTTGATAGTTTGTATTCGTTAAAAAAATATTTTGACGAATTATTTTTATAATTTGAATAAGGGAAATCTGTTAGTTTAACGATAATAATTTTTTTCCACAAAAAGTACGAGTTTTCGCTATGTCCTCTTAGAAAATAAGGTTCCAGTATCTACCCTACGACGGCTCTACCACATGTTATATGAAAAAATACCTTACGTTCGTGTTAGCTTTTAATCGTAAACAATAAAAAAAAAATGGAATAGCTGACAAAAATCCTCTAAAGAGTAAAATAATAAAAGTGCCTTTTTCGTTTAAGTACCTAGTAATATTTTGAACCAAGCGTCGTCACATCAGGGGACCGTGGAAAAATTAGTTTCATATCCCTGGTCCGGAATTCGGTAATACGGCATTGCGCAGGGACGGTCCCGTGCAGCTATCTTAGTGCAACAAGATACCCCGGGGCCGTCTCGTATGCGCCGAAGAAGGCCACCGCGGGTTTTGGTTGGTATGCCGGTCCCATATAAATTAGTATGCCGGTGTAGGGTGTATATAGTGTTAGGGACTCGGTCCAATGCTCGCTCGGATGATGCCATACTCCCGAGTGTCGACATTGGGCTGTAAGACTGTGTGAAACCAACATAACCATTCCACTCATCCCTCCAGTGGTGGTAGCGATAATGCGTTGTTTCCCCGCAAAAAAAAAGTAGTCTGCGGGATTCTTAACTCCCTGCAGACTATATGGTGCTGCAGCAGATCAAGGTTAACATGTCTTAAAAATATTGCCGAAGTCACATTACACCAAATTTTAAATCAATCGGAGTTGTGAAAGTTGAAAATGAGCTGATAATATTCAAATGCCCGAACAGATCTTCATAAATTATAGCTAAGAACCACCCGATCACATCAGCTTTCAAACGATAAAACCACGCCAAAATCGATCTATTCGTTTGTGAGCTACGATGCCACAGACAGACATACCGATACATAGATACACACCCTAAACTTATAACACCCCTGTATTTTGTCAGGAGTTAAAAATAGTAACAACAAACGATAACTTTGATAATTTTTAGACAAACAAATTTTAAGACATTTATTACATTTAAATTTCATATGAAGCAAATAAAACCTACATAGATAAAGTATGCATAGACCTTAAAAAGGTTGATCAAGTAACAAAGCTGTTTCTACGACATCTAATATCTCTACCCTCTCGCGATACGTGTGCCGTTATCCAATGAGAATTGTCCTTTTTTCTTATATTCTAAATCTAACCGTAATCTAATTTATATAGGACCACCTCGCAAGTAAACTATATTGAACAACAAAATAATCATAAAGTTGGTTCACAATCGGCGGAGATATCGCGGAAAATACATAAAAAATACAGTTTACAGCGGAATCGCAAATCAACGTTTTTCAAGTCGATGAAATTTAGCACACGGTAGATGGGATAACACATAGGCTACTTTTTACCCCGGGAAAGTATAAAGTGGGGCTTTTATCCCAGGAAAACTTTTTCACGCGGGCGGAGCCGCCGGCAAAAGCTAGTGTTCTATATTTAGTTAGCATCGTGTTAAATTCCACCAAAGCTCAATTTTTCAAACCACCGTTTATTCCAAATTATATTTTTAATGAAACAAGGAAGTCTGTTTACCACCTCATTACTTATGAATGCCCAATAAATGCTTTAAGCTGTTTGCGCACATTGCAGGCTGGCAATAACGTCTCACACCCACTTCAGGATTAGCTGTAGCCTATAGCATAGGCATAGCGCAGACCACAAACAATCAAACCCGAGAACGAACACCTGTCTTTAAGCAAATGTTTGCCCCCACCGGAAATCGAGTTTCCGATAATCCATTTCAGAGGAACTTTGAGGTAATGGAAACACTATTCCTTAGATATAGAAAAACGTATTTAAAAATATACGTAATCTGACATTGGAAACTGCTAGCTACATTTAAACAATAATATATTTTATATGTTTAAAGTGCACATTTAATAATTAATGGATTATGGAATGATTGACGGATTTATGTTTTTAGATATAAGAATCAAACTTTTCCTGTCAAGTGCTTTAAACGTATGGTGTCTCCAAATTTTATCAGCCCATTTAATTTCCTTTTATTATGTCATTATCTGCATATTATATTATTTCTAGAGTGTTAATAAACTAGTAAAACATCAATCAACTTTCCTGATTCACTCTCAATAATCCACAATAATTGTCAATGTCCAAACAATGAAATAACATTTTTCCCCTAAACGGTTAAATACTGGTACATTTAAATTAAATTAACGAATGCTTAATATTAATTGTGAATTTGATATGGGTAGTTGCAAATAATTATTCAGTCTTACTTAATCGTACCTATTATAGCATAATTATTTACCACTTCAGCAAATGCTTTCAGTTTGGATGGAAAATATTAATTAATTGACATGACACCATCGGATTGTTTGAATATTTTATGTCACGCTAGTCAATTATTGTATGACAATAGTGTCAGTTTTTGAAATGCGTTCAATTTATTGCATTAATAAATTATTTATGTCTCTAATACAGTGAAGTAGGCAGCGCGCAAACTTTGTTAATTTGTGGCTGAAAAACACTATACTACTATGAGACTAAGAGTTACTTCAGCAATTTTAGCAAATTGATATGATTAAGGATTTTTTAGCTTCAAAGACATCATTGCATCTAATTTGTAAATGAAAATTAATTATTCCTTATGTCTATCAATTAAATTAGAATGATGCCAGTATAACTGATGATGACAGAACCAGAAATGATAAAACGATAACCTCACTTCAACTCGGCGATATTGTAAGACTGAATGACTCTTTATTTACAGTTTCATAATCCAATAATATTGGTGATGTGGTAATGATCTACTAATAATAATAATTTATAATAATAATAATAATAATAATTTGAAGATAACAGTTGCTTATATAAATTTTATTTGTTAAGTTCGGTGAACCAATATAAAATGAAGAAAACTAGAAATTCTAAGTTAGAAAGTCTTGCACTGGGCCAGCGTTTTTTTATCGATGGCTTGACAAAGTGGCTTCACTGCATCTGATGGTAAATGAAGTGAAGCCCAAAAAATAATGTCGACCGGCAAGAGATAAATATCCCTGGTCGGTCAGCACAGTTATGCCAGCATGCATAATTGCTTCTTCACGCTCCCCTTGAAGGACCCTAAGTCGTATGAAGGAAGGAACACGTACGCCGGCAAACTGTTCCACAGCTTAATGAGCGTGGTGGACTAAGAGTCCGTAGCGAATATGCTTTTCTACCAGCTAACAAATAACTGTATACGTATGACACATCGTATCGATAAATATATCGAAAGAATACGTCACTCCCATACATGTTTTAGTTTTCTATCAGCGTTAACGCTTGTAGTAAACCATCTTAGCTACGAACTCTGGTCTCTAAACCCTCTCAGTATACGATGCCTATTCCCAGCAGTGGGATAGTATTACAAGACTGGTATTATCATTATAATATTCTTCATATCTTCAACGTGGCAGTCACGCAGCTACATCAAAGCAGGAAACTATTCGTCACAACAAAATAATGCATTTGTAATAATTATTCAGACGATAATCTACGTTGCACAGTGTAATTAATTTGTGGCCTGTAACGGAAAGCCCTCCCATTCTAGATTAATGGATTGTAATTATTGCAAATGTACATTGTATTCAATTGGTCTATTATTCTTTGTTATTTGAATCGGATAATGCGACAGCCGGAGGTTTTTTTTGTGGGTAAAATTAATGAAATATAAAATTATTTGATTATAATATTAATCGTACAAATGCGAATATTTATGGTTATTAGATGTGTAGTTAGAAATGAAAGGAGAAATCGCTTGTTTTTGTGTATTTGGCATGCATTAAGACGCAATTCTAGATTAACATAAAAACATTTTATATCGGGAAAGTTTAAAACGGGTCTTTTCTTCTGGGAAGTTCTTTCACACTGATAGACGTGCAATCAACCCTTAGTGCCTAATATGTAGTGTGTGACTGCCTCGGTGGCGTAGTTGTATTATGGTACGACTGCAATGCTGAGGTCTCAGTTTCGATTCCCGGGTCGGGCAAAGTGATATTGAGTTTTTCTATTCAGTATCAGTTCGGAGTCTGGAATTTGTGCCCGATATAGCGATAGGCTCGCCCCCTATCACATCATGGGACGGAATACGCACGGCGAAAAGTGGGTGCATTAGTTGCGCCTCTACCTACCCGTTTGAGGAAAAAAGGCGTGTGTGTGTGTGTGTGTTTGTTTAATAGCTTCGACTAAAGGCTCCAACTATTATAATAAAGGTTCTTTAACAGGATAAAAGTTCGGCTATAATACTCAACGACATCGCCGCACATAGATAGTTATAAAGGTTTGATTTAATTAATTTAATTTAGAAATAGTTTTCAAATTAGGACCAGTAAACCCAAAGGAAGAAAAAATTCACAAAATGTATAGAATTCATAAAATAGTATATACGTAGAAGCCCATGTGAATTTATTAGATTATTCGTAACCAGCCATACCTCACCGTCGTTCTAGGAAATATAGGTAGTAAATGATTGACAATATTGAATTGTTCTTAAATAAATTGATACTGAAACAAGTATCAAGGAAAACCGATCAACCGTCAAGTAGCATAAATGTATATACGATAAAGTCCTATAAAAGATTTTACACTTCGAATGAAGGTTTTTATATATTTTTTAAATAGTGCCTGATTTTTACTATGAAAAGTCATGAATCTATGCCTCTTTCTATTACATGTATATTGTATAACGAACTCACATGATTAAATTCTATTATACCTTTAATATCCATACTGTGGGCAGATTTCACCGCTTTCTGATAAATATTACTTGTGACATAATTGTGTACAAATGTCACACGCTAATCAGTAGATTCAGGGAGTACCCAAATATATCTCAACGAAATGAGTGTTATCTACATCATCACTACATAGTATAAAACAAAGTCGCTTCCCGCTGTCTGTCCGTATGTCCTCATGTCCCTATGTATGCTTAAATCTTTAAAACTACGCAACGGATTTTGATGCAGTTTTTTTTTAATAGATAGAGTGATTCGAGAGGAAGGTTTATATGTATAATACATGCATAATATAGTAGAGGAACATTGATAATTTAAAATGTTTCTAATGTGATGTCGTAGATAAACCCTTTTTTTGCGCTTACATTGCAGACGCTGGCTAAACTCTACGAGATAGATCAAAATAATGTACTACACTTTTGTACACCTTAAAAAGTTCTACAAAAAAGTCTGCGATGGTATATGTCTATCTCTTAGGGATAACCCACAATAACCATTTCTTATCCTTTACTTTTGACGAGAAATAATGGCTTATTTACGAAGCGATTTTAAGCAATACAGTATTAATCCTTATCCAATTAAATACCATAAATACATTGTGCATTTAATGTAGATCAATATGGCCCTGTACAACATGTAATTGAAATAAATATTTTCGAAGATATTACAGATTTAAAATGCAGAGACATAGCGGTCGCGGCGGTACCGACCGGGGGGCCGGCGGCGCGTGTCTATAAATGAGAAAAGTATGGAGATAGTTTGAAATCCTGAGGAGGACATAGGCTACTTTTATCCCGGAAGATCATAACCCGGAAATTTTATACCGGTTTTTATTTCTCGCGAGTGGGGCGTCACGGCCTAACCACTAAACCGATTTCGATGAAATGTGGTAGGGAGATAGTTTAACCCGTCAAATATATATATATAGATGTATGCGGAAACCCTATATACTAGGACGCCCGCATCCATTGCGGGGCTTGACGAGTCAAGATCCTGGGACGGACCTAGGCTATATCTTATTCCGGGAAAAAATAAACCGAAACTTTTATACCGGAAAATCTTTTTCTGCGAGTAGAACTGCAAGAAAATAAGTATGACGATAGTTTGAGATCCAGAAGAGGACATAGGCTACTTTGTCCCGGAAGAATATAAACCGGTAATTTTATCTCGGATTTTTTTTATCGCGAGTGGAGCCGTCATGGTCACGCCACTGAACTGATTGCGATGAAATTTGGAAGGGACATAGCTTAAGACCCTGGGAAGGACCTAGACTAATTCTTATCTCAGAAAAACTTCACCAATGGATGGAGTGATTCCAGAGGAAGGTTTATGTGTATATTACATAAATATTTTGTAAGACAAAAAACTAATTTCAGCACGTAATATGCTTTGCTACCTGAGCGAAGCCAGGGCGGGCCGCTAGTTAACTATAATACGATAACTGTCAAATAAAATGTACTCGAAACTTGTGAAACTAGCCCTGTATCTTTCTAATCATTCTCTAAATACTAAGTTACTCTATTTTGTTAACTACTAGACATGGTCACTGCCATCTGAATTTCAAACGTAAGCCGCACAAAAGCAGTGGTTGCACCCTTCCACCTGTAAATATTCGGGCACCTTATTTGCCGACAACATTACTTACCCTAATGCGCAATTTAAATCAAAACGTAATTGCAACTCCACTTCCAGAACGGAAGCATTAAGTTTGGCGTATTTACTGGCCGTAAGTAGTCGTGAGCCTTCATAAC
This sequence comes from Lapara coniferarum, assembly GCA_949316025.1. Lineage (NCBI taxonomy): Eukaryota > Metazoa > Arthropoda > Insecta > Lepidoptera > Sphingidae > Lapara > Lapara coniferarum. Next base: position 37,257,165 of record OX438919.1, on the reverse strand, counting down.
ACCATGATTTTAATAAACCGGAATTGAATATCGTGGGTAGTATTCCGACGGTGCCGACTGCCCTATGCACTGTGCTCTATCTAAATCGCAGCGCCGATGCAGCATACCCGGCTGCAACTCTTCCGACATTGTTCCATTTCGACGAAATACATTAGGCAATAGTTAGCCATTAGGACAATATTATTTGACCAACCAGAGGTGGCGTGCACTCTGATAGTTTTGCCTCAACGAAATTTACACTAGCAGATACATAGCAGACGGTCCGATATTAAAACGTCTACAGCTTTTGTGCTCGAAACTGAAACCATTTAGAGCAGGAGCCTCGACGGCGCTGAAGATAAAAGTTTATGAGTTATACATAAAACGATTTTCAAATCATATTTATGAGTGTCGTCCGAACATCTGCAACGGCTAGTTCTCGAGGAAATTGAAACCGTCGAGTGCATAACGTTTTCACGAACAATTTAAGTTTGTATTGTGCTCAGGACCCCGCGAACTATGTACTTTTTGCAATGGTCAGGAGATCCGACCAACTTTATTGTTATTTTGTGTTTCACCCTTTTAGTGCCTTTTGTGATAAAATTGATATTATTATAGCGATATTTTTGGTATATCAACTGATAGATTTCTACTAAACGTGGCAGGGGAACTAGTTAGAGAGAAAACTAACTTCACGGATGCGATGCAACTTTGATAGAATAACAATTATAAGCATAATCAAATTCTTCCTCAATCATATCTCTTAGTAGACGACGCAGCCTAAAACGCTTAACTAATAGAAGTCTAGAAGCCTAAAATCTCCATTACCGTCAATGTGCTAGCAGTTTGTGAAATAGATAACTCTATAACAATAAACTTTGAAACAGCAATAATCATCATATCCACACTATCAAAAGGAGCTACAGATTCCCTCCCAGAGAACTGTCAAATCGGCAAACTTTTACAAGCCTGAGATTATTATACGTCCATCATGGTTTAAATAATTTATATGATGTAAAATGTAATAATCACACAGTATGAGATTAAATGTATGCCCCAATTCTATCATCAGAGTGCCAGTGCAAATGGATTTGGAATAAAACCGCACTGAACTTTGGAATAGAAGGAAAGGTATATTTTAAGATGAGGGCATCATTGTGAAATTGGGTTAAGAGTCTCCTAAATCACTAGTAACGTCAAGCACAAAGTTAAAATTCATATCATTGTCTCATTATACTTCAAGTAGAAGAATCTTCAATAAATCTTGCTAACTGAGTTTCCATAACCGCGATTGTCTTTCAGGTCACCTTAGATACTACTAATGTGATAGCACGGAAATCATGACCTTCATTACTGGTAGGTCTCTTATATGTAAGAGTCCGTATGAGTGGGTACCACCGCAATGTCTATTTCTACCGTCAAGCAGACTGCTGCTTGACACACACTGGTGCATGCACTGTTGTGTTTCGGTTTGAAGGTCATTGTAGCCAGTGTAACTACATGACATAATGAGACTTACATCTCATGTCTCAGGATGACGAGCGCAGTGGAATGCCACACAGTGCTTTGTAACTCAAGGTGCTGGATGGTGTTTCTACTGTTTATGGGTGGTCGTATCGCTTACCATCAGGCGAACGGCATGCTCGTCTCATCATTCAATGCCATTAAAAAAACTTTTTGAAAGTGCTAAACAGCTCGTGCGCCAATCTATGTCGTTATTCAATCCTTATAAATCTAACCGCCCACCTCGCCCAGCATTAACTTCTACATCTGAGCTATCTGAACTCACAGAATAATCCAGATGTTGGGGCTTAATAAAATTTAACCTAACAAGAAAGATTTTCAAGCGCTTACGTACGTATCTCTTTATTATTGGGCGTTCCTTGTTAAGAGAAGAGCAACGAGTTATCCTTAATACAATGTGGGTAAGTCAGCGAAACTCGAGTGCAATTTAATTTGCATCAAGGCCAAAGCAAAAGCGTCAGCGGTATAAGACGTGGTAATGACGCGGGCGGGATTGCACAACTCAACATATTTCGTACTACGGGAAATTGTGCAAATGAGTTGTTTGCTATGTATACTAGAAGCGGATTATCTAGTGCGTACAACGCCTTTAAAAATAGTTTTTGATACGTAAGCATACTTTAGTGTTTTCAGTTGATTTTTAGCAGTGATCAGTATGGATAAACATAATGATGAGTTAAAATGGACCTTGTGAAAGATTAGAGACGTAAGAAAATTAGAAAGAAACTTATTGGATTTCTAAATGAAAGTATTTTATATATACAAATTCTTTCATTTATTTTGACTTACACTATTTTATGAAATTTCGTAATATTTTAACAAAATTAAATTAATTTAAGATAATCTCTACAAAATGTTACACGTGACGTAACATGTACTAATAATATTGTACAAAGTACATTATGTTTGGCATTTGACAACAACCGACGCAGCAAGTGGCTTCGAGAGACACCATCCTCGAGTCGGCGACGCTTCTGCCTAATTTGAGGCATTTACGTCTGTGCGCTCTCACCGTATGACGGGTCTATGGAAGATCAGTGCGTCGCGGCTAGCCCGCGGCTATTCACTGAATAGATTCCATTTGTACACATACAAACCACTACATTCAGAATAATGCACTCAACGTTGCTACTATTGTTTTTTTTTTTTATGTTTTTTTTTATTGTTGTTATGTGTTATGTTCCTTTTTTTATTAAGTTTATTGTGTGTGTGCAATAAATATTTTTTGTTATTATTAATTTATTCAAAACTTTACTCACCCATACACTTTTATGTTAATTTGTAAAAAAAAAGTGATTTACTTTAAATAAAGAATAAAAATGACACAATTAAATTTAACGCGAATAAGCCATTTATGACTGTACCTACCCATACCAGCCCTGTATTATATATACTGCCCACTGCTGAGCACGGGCCTCCTCTACAACTGAGACGGTTAAGGCCTTAAGTCCACCACGCTGGCCTAGGGAGGGTTGGCAGACTTGACATACCTTCGAAATTCAGAGAACATCTCAGGTATGCAGGTTTCCTTACTCCACAAGTAGGTGGCTGTGATCGGACACCGTATTTGCCATGAAAACAAATGGTCTCCGAATCCGACAAATGTGTAGGTTTGCTTTTTTGGCTGCCTAGCTAAGGCACCCTATACACAAAATGCTCCGCATTGAATTTTCAGAAAGTTGGCCGCTTCATTTTGCCGTCCCTACCATTAAAATGTGCAGCATCTAGACCACTACTGGCCCTTGGCCGCGGCCTGTAGGTCCTATAAACAAATTCCACGTTGGGCATGCATAAGCAACTACTATTGATTGCTAGTTTCAAGGATATTGTAAAATATAATTACTTCTTTAATGAATAGGTATGTGTTTACTATCACATGCGAGTTTTTTTTTATGTATCTATTTGAATCGTCTCGGTTCGCGGCTCAAAGGTTCTGTACCAAGTATAACGTTTCTTAAAATGCATTAATCATACCACTTTAAGTCGTAGTGATATCAAAGTCTCGATCCTATCTCTACAATATAAAGTTTATAATGGGCTGCATTCAATCTTGCGTAAACTTGAACGTATCGTAGGCGATATCTTACTTCGGTTTCACTCCCACTTCATGTTTTGCATTTTCTTTGAAGGTTTCAGTCGGTATGTTTCAAAGGGTTTCCACTCGAAAAGGACTCGCGTGTTCTGGTTCAAACGTACTTATACAAGGTGCTCGGCGGTCGCACCTCGATAAGAAACTCACTTAATTAAAATAAACGTTAAACACAAAATAAGGTGGTGCTCAAGTTCACAACGTGAGCAACCACAATCATACTAATATTAACCTTAAAAGGCCATCAGTGAAAATGTAATGTTCCTTTAATTTTCTCAAAATCACCCGAGCTCGATCTCAGTTTTAATTCGACAAGGAGAAGTCAGCAATCAAAAGAACTAACGGCGTCTCCAACGAGGCATTTCCATACGGGGAGGAGGGCTTTGCAAACGACACCGTATTAGTTCGCAACTGATTACATTCCCCGCCGCCTTCGCTGCAAACGACTCACAATGAAGTAGCGACGAATAAACTTCATTACGCCGAGTTAAGCATGGGAAATTATAAGGAGGAATTATCTCCGAATGGCGGCGGTGGCACGTACGCGAACACTTCGGGATTATGGCCTAAGGCACTTGTAGGACACGTCGCCAGTTCCCCGCTGATTGTCGCGGCCCGTTCATATTATACGACTACCATGTAAATGTGTTGAACCTGGAAATTCGCTTCGCATCGGATTTAGTGTTTGTGCGAAGTAAAGCGTAGGTTTTGCGCTTTTTGAAATTGGTTTCGGATGCCACGGGCTGACGAAGTGCATAGTACCTTGCGAAAAGTAAATAGTGGCCCGATAGAAGGCTTCGCCAGAGGAGATCTAAATCGGTCTTTGTCTCGTGCTAAACGCTATTCTTTTGAGAGATTTTCCATCTTTGCGGAAGCTTTAGGGTGGATTGTATTGGATGTCGAAATTGAAGGTTGAAGCGCATTTTCCGAAACGATGTTTAACATTGAAGGAAGCTACTAGTTTTGCTTTCTATATAAACGTTTCATTGTAAATCCCATCATATTTTGGGAAATACTTTTAACCGACTTTAAAAAAAGGAGGAGGTTCTCAATTCGTGTGTTTGTATTTTTAACATTGATTTTAGCAAATATTGAAAATATTTCTATGTTCCTTATTTAAAGAAAATACTGCGCATGTGGTAATTAATCCTATAAAGTTTAACATTATTGATACACACAAATTTTCTAAGTAAATAACCCTCAATTCACTCATCCTTCCTGTTTAATCAAGCTAATCTATTAGCACATGTGCTCCATAATAGTAAGCTGAAGTTTGGGACTAGGCATACGCAACTGTTTGTCGACATTCAATGATCTTGTGGATACAGTTACAAAATAAGTTTTAATTAATGGATTGGCACTTGGAGACACGAGTGTATACTGAGGACGAATACAGAGGTCACGTTAAACGAGATAACAGATCCTGCCCGACCTTTCCTAATTTTGTGATGGGCTTAAAGGAGCTTTAAGACTGTAGTTTACTGATACTTTTCCAAAGATTAAATGTTATTTGATTTATTGCTGAAATAAATCAAACAGTACTTTAAAGATCATTCGTACCACTTATATACCGATTTAGCTCTATTTTCAAATTAAAATTTACCCACACATTGTCCTGGATATTTTATTTTTTAAACCCAAACAGTAATTCGTTTGCTCTGTTTTAAAACAAAAGATCAAAACAAACTAATATTAGCATCATAGTGGCTATTAATAACTTCATGTATGAACATTTATATCGCATAACAGAAGGTGTTTCCAATTTTTCAACAGAAGAACCAGCGAGCACGCAAAGAAATTTAATTATACAAGTTTACGCGAAATCGATTCTACATAAAGGCACAAAAGCAAGTGAAACAATTTGCCAACATTACTAATAACAGGAAGTCACCTCCTTACTCAGGAGTGAATGGTGGGTCGCCGATCTCACAAGCGCCCTACACTTCTTCACTTAATGAATGAGAATAATTTTGCCAAAATACTTCGAAGAGACGGGACACACGCCCCGGGAATTTTTCAATTTGCAACTGACATAATGTAATAAGAGTTCCACCGTGAGGATGCCGGCGTAACATAATTAATAACCTGTGAAATATTAGCTGTTACAATGAATTTAGAGGATAAAAGTTGAGTGATAAATTTAAATAACAGCCTGAAGTGTTCGGTATGAGTGCCCGAAATACTTATGGATAGTTTGTCCCGGGTGATGAGTGGGCGTTCCTTTAGCTACGGGAATCGCAAGTTTGTACTCACCGGCCTAATGAACGCGTGAACGCGGAATAACTTTGCAAAAGCTTGAATAATGTATGCTTTAACGAGATGTTTTTCTTGAGGGAATCTCATTAACCCACTTTCTGATTGTGTGAATGTAAACTTCGGCAACTTCTTGTTCTTTAGTGAGTGGAATATTTTATGAGTTTTGTAAATTAAATCACCTTACAATTAAAATAAAATTTTTCGTCCCCCAAACTCTCTGCGTACTAAAATTGCAAACAGTGTTTTCCTTGCCATGGGTATTTAAATAAATCCGCTGTATTAGTCAATTCATTTCCCCGTAAATCCTAACAATACACGTATAATTATAAACAGATGAGTGTTATAAAATCGAATTCCCTTTATTGCGTCCATAAAATTTACCGATATTATCTCAAGCGAGCCAACAGGGCCATAAAAGTAATCCTTCTATTTTAATGGCCCTCCAACCTGCGGGATGCAACAATGTGTCCAATTTGCCCCCGCCCGCACTCCTGCCGGACCGATCACCAATTTCCTCCAAGACAATTTTATTTCCATACGATCCCGCGTAAATATTTATTCGCCGGTGTAGATGATTCCCCGTGGTATATACCCTCGACTACGTATACTCAGGCAGTAACAATAAATTAACATTACAAGATGTTACATGAACAATGGACGTGTTTTTCCGCTCAACTAGAACCAATATAACATTTTAAATATTCACATGAAATCCTTCGCCCGGCGTTGTTTAATCGGTGCGTTAAATTCGAGAAAAGTCGAGAACACATCAAATATTAACACGGCACGAGCGTTGTTTCGACAAATGGGATAATATCGCGTTCATGCATCTAAATCTAAACGCTTATTTCCCGATAAAAATTAATTCGGCGTGTAAAAACGATTCGATAATTCCTTCTCAATACAAAATCGGGCGAGCTCCATTCGTTTCTTTTTTCGGATTCCCCCACGCGAATCACCATTAATCAAGTGGAACTCTGAAGTTTCACGCTACCTCCAAAATCTAATTTCGCAAACAAAGAAAACGAAAACCTGTCTACCTTTATCAATCAAAACTGTTTGAAAATTCTATACCGTTAGTTCGCACTGCGGGGTCGTGCAACGGAGACAATTGGAAAAACTGTATCACGAATAAAAAGTCCTATCGGAATGTAATATCGAGAGGACACGGCTCGGAATATTCTTGTCAAGTGAAAATAAAGGGTCAGGAAAATACACTGACAGGTTGTGAGTGGACAGTGGTCATCCGAAACGGGCGCAAGTTTCGAATAAATAAACCTGCGAGCAAATAACGGACGTCACCTTCCCGAGCCCCGGCGGCCGTCAAACACCACCTGCTTCTACATGACACATTTTACAAATAAAGAAATCCGACTACTGTCAATGTCGTATGAACAAGTCACCTCAGGCATTTTTGTATGGAATTAACTTGGGTGGATCGTTTGCTCACTTATTACATGTATTGATAATATGATTATGACGCACAATGGCCCGATACTTTACGGGCTAAGTGCGGGAAAAGGAGCCCATAACCATAATATGATTATGTACAGTTTGATTACGTAAATATATTGCATCGTTTCAGTCACATATAGTTATCCATTCGTTGTATTTTAAATCGCAATTTAGAAATATTTATGGAGAATAATATAAGTTATTGTAATACCATACCAACCCTGTTTTATAATACTGCCCACTGCTGAGCACGGGCCTCCTCTACAACTGAGAGGGTTAAAGCCTTAGTCCACCACGCTAGCCTAGTGCGAATTGGCAGACTTACCATACCTTCGAAATTCAGAGAACTTCTCAGGTATGCAGGTTTTCTCTTGATGTTTTTCTTCACCGTTAAAGCGAGCGATAATTTACAAAGAATACATATATATTTTTTTCATAAAAGTCAGAGGTATGTGCCCTTGGGTTTCGAACCTGCGGACATTCGTCTCGGCAGTCCGTTTCATTCCCAACAAGGCTATCGCCGCTTAGTTAGTTATTGTAGTACCGAGGAGGAATTATAGACTTCATCAATAATATTATCGGTATTTCAATTAAATAACTGTTTTTGTAGGAACAGGATCGTCACGAGTTCAAATCTAAAACGGTGAACGATCAAAACTGGAATTATCTACATTTTATATCTGAAGTGACAGGTGTTGGTCCCATCGCCGTTTACGATTGAGGACTTTCTGCTAACACCGAAAATATTTTTTTACGATTTTACTTGATAAATTAGGAAAGTTGTGCAAAACGTTTGCACAAAGTTTATTTGGTCCAAATTTTATTCGCAGAATTCCATCTTTTATTTGCTAATCGTTAGCAAAATCAAAGGCGATTCTCTCATTGCGATGCCCGAGTTAATAAATGCACGAAGAAAAATTGTTGACAAGTTGAAGAAGTCTGGGGAGCAGTCTCTCTTTCGTATTAGCATCGCATTTGACTACGCAAACATATAAGTACCGGTTCCACTACCGCCCGACTTCATTGTCTTCTCTGGGAGTAAAAAAGGCAATTTAGCTCTCTGACTTTTATTAGAATAGGAGCATTATTCCAGCAGTGGCGATAGGTCCGCTCTCTATTAAATGCGACCTAACATAGTTGACAAAATGTGAGCATGATACATCTCTGTCTACCCTTGAAAAGAAAAAAAAGGCGTGATGCTTTTTATGTACGCATTATTCCGGTAGGATCGATGAGGATCCAGTATTGAGGAAATTATTATTACAATACCTGAAGAATATCAATAACTGTATAAGAATTAATCCAGCAGTAAAATTGATGGACGTATAGCTCGAGTCTCTTGGGCACAAATATTTGGTTAGGTATTTCTATTAAGCAATTGTGTTCTGTAAATCAAATTCTACGAAATCTAAGCTACGTTCATAGAATTCTATCTAAATGTCATATAGCTGTCTGCTGGGGCGTTTGCTATGAATTAGTTTAATAAGTATAGGGCCGCGTCTCTATACTGTATAATAGTAGACTATACAAATTCAAGCACATCAATTACATTAATGTCATTGATGGTTAACATCTTCTTTAGCTCTTATCAATTGCAGATGTAGATTACTAACTATTTAATTTCTTAGTATACGAAACACTACTATATTTTGATTTTCATGCTTTAGAAAGATAATTATTCAGACATGTTAACAATGAAAATTGAACGTACCGTGCAAAGTAATAAAACACCAATTACATCAAAAACGTCTAAATCGAGAACCCTAATGTTCCGTTTTGTTTCATAGTCCTACAGAGTAATGTTAAGGAAGCAATATTATGCAAATCCAACCGTAGATACCGCAAATATAAAAAGCTCTCGCTCTCATACTTTGCATCTCAAGGCTATGCATCTGACTGATGCCGAGGTGCCCTAAGAGGGAAAAAAAACGAGACGCAATTTGAATTTCTATGCGTTTCCAACACACCTGCGTGAATTCTTTTGAAAATGTTCAAAAAGAAGAGCATATATTTCCTGACTGCCCAAAGGCTTTACACGTATAAAAATTTGTTTTAAAATATGTTGTAATATTATAAATTGTATAATTAATGAAGTTAAATATTTGTGGATTACAGTTAAATCTGGCACATTTATAATTTGATTGCCAAAAATAGGCGAACAGTGGCAGTTTGCGTGTGTGCAAGTTGCACTTATATCTACACGCAGTAAGTAGTGAGTGTACAAAAAAAACTGTAGTCAAATTCGTAAAAAAAACATTACATTTATTTCAACATTAACACATTCAATAATGCCCATAAATTTCAAATCGATTCATATATGTCTAGAAACCGACATGTAGAGTGAGGGAGAAGCGATGATACAGCGTTATAACAAGGCCAGAATACGAGGGCCAGTCGAGTGGATCCATAGGATGTTGAGCTGATAGCAACAGCCGATGTCGGTCGTCAACGTCGCTTTGTCTTGTACCACTGACGCTAGCAAACCGAACTACGGGTATTTGCATAACAATGCTCCGAATTTGATGCGTACCTATGTACGAACCGACGCCAATCCTCTACATAATCCAATCATGTAGCATACCTTTAAAAATATAAGCATATTTATTCATATCGTAAAAACTAGCGAATACGATAGAAATACAAATAACTATAGCTTTTGTTGAATTGATTGAATCAAATAATTGTACATGCAAGTCGGCAAACTCCTCATTGTTTGGCTGACAAAGTGCAAAAGCTTTCAATAGATAATACACATACGTCGATCTCGATCAAAATCAAACGTGGAATAACATTTCAATGCAAGTTCGGCTCTCAGATCCATGGCCTGATCGTATTATGCCAGTTAGTTCCCCGTATATCGAACAAGAAGCTACTCACATAATAGTTCTATTGTCCGATACTTAAGGTGTTATCCTAGAACCAATTCAAGCGAATAACGTTGCTGACATAAATTGGTTAGTGTTTGCAATCACGCAAAATGGTTTATAGTAACAAAACGCAGCACGGTGTTGCTTTGACGAATTTCTGACTTCAGAATAAAATGTTGAGCCACAAAATAAATTCCACCGGGGAATTACATTTTTCTCGGAGATGTTGCTAGAGCAGCAGGAAATCTTTAGCCTCCACTCCTTCCTTAATTAGCAGAATATTTCAGAGAAAAAAAGCAACAGGAAGCAACGCAGAAAGTAATAAAAGGAAGCGGCTCGTGACCGTTATGGCTGCCTAATGGAGTCATGTTATCTACAAAATATGGCGTTTAAACAAGTTTAGAACGATAACAAAGTTAAAATCCGAAGTGGCCTCGTAATTTTTGCACTGAACGTGTTGAATTAATTATTTTAGAATTTCCAAATTTGCCTTTCGTTCGACGTTAATCCCTTATAGAACATAAATAAGCAAATTACAATTATTTATCAGTATTTGCAAATCTCGGTTCTGTGTTAAAGATAAAAAACTTGATTTGCGACTCGAATTCCATGCTTTGGCATTTAAGTCAACCGTAAAAGCATTGAATAAATTGTAGGTCAGAAGGGACAGATAAAGCGAGGAGCGTATTTCCACGGTTTTTTCTTCTAAGTTATTTTGTGGAATATTGACTAGTTCATTTATTTCTCTTTCAAGTGGCTTACGATTGTAATTTTGTTTTCCCATTTTTTATGTCAATGAAATTTTAAGTTGTATAGATTGAAGAAGTGAGTAGTATTTTAAAACGGATTAACTATTGCCGTATTTATATTTCGTTGTGTTGATCATTTTAAATAACGAGCTTCTATAAAGATTTCCGTTTATTTTATGAGGAGTTAATGACAAGCAGATAATCCACGCAAGCATCCTACTAATATTATAAAGGCGAAAGTTTGTAAGAATGTCTGGATGTATGGATGTTTGTTCCTCTTTCACGCAAAAACAGCTGAACGCATTTCGATGAAATTTGGCACACAGGTAGATCATGCTCTGGATTAACACTTAGGCTACTTTTTATCCCGGCAAAACATAAAGCGGGACTTTTATCCCGGAAAAACTTTTTAACGCGGGCGGAGCCGCGGGCAAAAAGCTAGTATTATATAAAAGGATATTACATTTTTACAGACTGAAAATTACCTTATTAGTAAATATACTTCACATATTTTACAATATCCAAAAACCTAGGTGTCGGAACTGCACTCCATAGATCTAGATCGAGAGATTTCGACTAAGACATCAAAACTTCATCCTCAAAATGAGTATCGAAAATTTACATCAGCTCGTAATACCGTACCGGCTGAGCCTTTATTGTAAACGGCGTAATTTGAATTTCGTCTTTGATATTCAAATGAACCTCTACTTGAGACACTGCCTTAGTTATTTGAGTTTTTGTAAAGCAATCAAGTTTGTTTATAGGAGTCCGTGTAATTGTAAATCTCACTCTGTGGTCTTAATTAATGCACAAAATCACTTTCGGAGCCTTTGACGAAACGGTCCTCTGTAAAACTTAATAAAATAAACAAAGGGAAAAGCGTTCCTCTTTCTGGTTTAATTCGGTTATAATGTTATTGCATTTATTTCGCTATAGTTATACAGGTTATAAAGAGAACTATTGGATTATAGTGATGTTCCAGGGTAGTTTAATCAGAATTAAAGCTAATTTCCATACGGGGAAACAGTTCGCGTGCGTTCAATACGCCTTTTCGTGTTATAAACTTTTCAGTCGGCCCGTTTGTCTTAAGATTGAATCGATATCGATGCGGCATTGGCGAGTCACGAAATCTACTTTAACATAAAACCCTAAAAGCGTCCTATGACGTACCAAGGCACATGCAAACGTATTGTGTGTTAGATTATGAGAGGCAGTTGTAACGTTGTGTCGAAAACGAATGTTTTTTTTTACTTGACTACGTTTGTAAGCCTTTTTATTATCGCGGGGAAAAACGCGTTATCGCTACCACAACTGGGGGGTGAGCGGAACGGTTATGTTGGTTTCACACAGTCTTACGGCCCAATGTCGACACTCGGGAGTATAGCTTCATCCGAGCGAGCATTGGACCGAGTCCCTAACACTATATACACCCTACACCGGCATACCAACCAAAACCCGCGGTGGCCTTCTTCGGCGCCTACAGGATGGCCCCGGGGTATCTTATTGCACGAAGATAACTGTACGGAACCGCCTCTGCGCGATGCCGCATTGCGGCCCTTCTCGTAATGAAGAGGCTGGGAAGCCTCCGAACTCTAGAGCACGCTTTTGCATCTACGACTGCAGGAGACTGACCACCCGCATTGTCGTCCACCTCATAGTCGCTTACATTGGAGTAGTTGAGCGAGCAGACACCCACTGCTCGCCCCGCGACTCTCACTTACCCCATTTAGTCGCCTCTTACGTCAGGCAGAGGATGCCGTGGCGAAATTCTTTAGGTGCCTCCGGACCACAGGGCACGAGGCGCCGGTCAGTTGTCCATCCGACGCCTCCTTCGTCTCCTCTGGCTGCGGGCGGGATCGCTCTGCTCACTATTCCGCTCGGCGCTCTCCTTCCGCAAGATCACGCACTCGCAGAAGGAGGGCATAGCTCGCCATGACCTCCAGCCGCCGACCATGGATACGTTTGTAAGCCTGACGAGAGTCAGCTTATACAAACACACCGAACTTTCAGGTGAATGCTTTAAGCGCTCGCAACCCTTGAATTAAGTGACCATGTACTCAGGGCAACCCACTAACAGGTTACCAACCTCGGCTCAGGACGGTCACTGGGAGAGGATAAGACATCAATGATTAGTGGGGAAGATTGGTGTTTAACCTATTCCTATCCATTGCTTTCGTCGGCACGCGGGTCGGAACTGTAAGGGTGGTCGGGGAGGCGACGAGGAACGCGGCGATGACGACAGAACTGAGATCTTGTTGAATGTTCTTGTTTGTGTTGACTTATAAGAACTCTTTCTTACGACGAATGGCCAGAGTAATATTGTCCTCTGGATCGGTTAAAACTGAACGCGGTCGTCTCCATTTGGCGCTGTTGAATGGAGTGTAGATGGAGGCTTTGCGGATGAGCGCATTTGGGTAATTTACCGCCCAATCAAATAGCGTTTGCTGTTCATTTGCATAAAAGTTTGCCAGCGTACGTGTTCCCTCCTTCCTACGACTTAGGGTCCTTCAAGCGGGGCGTGAGAAGCAATTAAGCAGGCCGTCCACCTATTAGTCTAACCAACTTCTGTGACCCCCGTGATGGACGGCAGCATGTCTCACGCTGCCTCTGACGCCAAGGGCGTCCTTCGGTGTACGGGGACAACAGGAGAAGGACCGCAACAGCGGTACGCGCAGGGGCGGTTGCGGACGACAACTTAGACGTGAGTCGGGAGGAATCCCGCAGCCGTCCCTAATGCGCCGAAGATGGCCACCGCGGAGTTTTAGTTGGTATGCCGTGCGGTGTACATAGGTTAGGGACTCGGCCCGGCGGTCGCCCGACGTTTTACATAACTCTCCGGGCGGCTCAACGTCGGGTCGTAAGGCACGGTGAACCCAACATAACCGCTCAGTCGTTCCCCTTGAACACTGGGCGGTAGTAATAAGTCACTTTCTCCGCGTCAACAAAAAAAAAGGCGGTAAAAGGGCAAACACGGGCGACGCGTATGTCATAATCGACCTAATAATGCACATAGTAAAGACCCTAATCTTGGTGCGGATGGAAATTCTACTGTTTTTATTTATTAGCCAATGCAACTGCATTGAAGAGCCAACTGGCTCTTCGCGAATGCGGCTTGCGTGCGTACTACATTTACGTGTGGGATGAAGGTCAACCTTTGATCAAGAGTCACTCCTAAATATTTGGCTTTGTCCGTCCAGGTGATAACCTAGTTGGACACGCGGACTGAGATGTGAGGCACATGGACTCTCCTTTTCAAAGTGAATAGGATAACCTGGCTCTTTGTGGGGTTGACGGTGATTCGCTATTTGCGGAACCACTCCCCGAACTTATCGGCAGCGGCCTGCAAAGTGCGCACCACATCGTCGGGGTCTCTACGTGAGGCGTAGATTGCGGTGTCATTCGCAAAGAGCGCCAGATGGACGTTCTTAGATTAAAGCCGGCGCCACACATAGCAACAATATTTGAACACTTGTTTGAATCATGTGTGGCATGGGTATTTGCTTAAAGTTTGTTTACTTATTTGCCATTCGGTATCGGTTTTTCGACCACACATCAAAGCGTTCAAAGTTAAAATGCGTGCGTAGTCTGCCACACATGCGCAAAGTTCAGTTGTTTGACAATCACCGTGCGGAATGAATTCTTTGTTTATTATCAAGATGTACTGGAACAACGAAAATCGAAAGGGTACTTGAATTTATTGAGTTGTTTGAAGGAAAAACATGTATATGTATTATAGAACCCTAATATAAAAGCCATAAGAATAGAAATGACAAATAATTATAAAGGTACGCTTAAACAATACAAGTTTACCATGCCCACAAAATCGTGGCCCATCGTGTTTGTTGTTTATTTGTACTTTGAATACTATGATCAAATGTGTTTGCAAAGTATGTGTGACAAGTGCAGGAAAAATTTTGTTCAAATGTGTGGCAAAGTGTGTCTAAGTCTTTGTTCAAATATTTGTTTGTGTCTGACGCCGGCATTAAAGATATCGCTGGTGTACAGCGAGAAAAGAAAAGGAGAAAGAGCGGAGCCTTGCGGGATTCCGGCCGTAATGGTGTACCGGGAAGAGAAAGTTTCCTCCACGCGATATTTGAAGCTGCGATTCGACAAAAAGTCTCGTATGATTTGCACGAGCTAAGTAGGCACGTTGACCGTGGCAAATGTTCTGAAATTCTCATTTTATTTTACAAAATTTTATGCTCTCTTAAAAAGGAAAATAGCATCATTAGCTTAGTTCTCCTAAAAATAAAAATAACGGTACAGGCGACAACAAATGACATATTTCTAAAACACAACATTCATTGTAGCGCAAAATTATACGACGAAACATACAATCGTTAAACGTGTGTAATTTTTATGAACTCAACCACACCTGTCGATAAAAATAACATACAATTTTTCACTCAATGAATACTTCACGGGACAAACAACGGTCATTAAAAAAGCGCATAACTATCAGCTATTTGTACACAACGTGTGAAATTTTAAAACAGCGTGACAATAATTACAAGGGAAGCGAAGCGAATCGCGCACACGACGCGACGTGTCGACAAGCCGTCGAGTTAGCACGTTAACATGCATTCTTTCGCGTTCATTACCATAACAAGTAGTTTCGTTAATCAAATGTACGAAATTAATAGCGCAGTTTAGAGTCGACGTACCGCCCGACAATCACACGGCCATTACAAATTGCTAGCAATTACCTCTACGCCAGTCCCCTGACCTTTTACGTTCATGACGACATATTTTTATACGGCACAGTGAATTTTTCATTAAATACTACATAAATACCGATAAATAATTGAGCTACACGTTAAACGTGCAGCGGTTGATTCAGCGTTTAATTGATTTATTGAGTCCCGCATAGTTCAGAGAATAGGTGCTTTGGTAAGCTTTTGTCGCTCGACATTATCGACCAATGTAGAATAAATTTTTACAGCTATTGTGAGGATTTTACATTATGCTCAGTCGAGTCGTGTCGAATATTTTGATATAATTTATTCTGCAGAACACTTAAGTAATGAACGGGCAGTCAAACTACTGCAAACACCACAGAAAACATGAAAAAAAAACTCTAAGATAAAGGTGCATAAGGCATAAAGTACACCCTCTATCTCTTCCTGAATATTCATCCCACATTATGGTGGAGTTAGTATTCTCCATAAACATTGCATGATATATTGATATAGTAAGCACCTCCAAAAACGAGCATAAATGGAAGAAATGTGTTTGTTTACATGTATCAACGAGACATCCGTCAATCCATGATCCAAGACTCAAGGCGACGCAAGCTATAGAACCAAGATACGTAGTTTTACGTACTCAAAGGTGTATAAAGCTCACTATTCCTCATCTTTTGAATGATGTTATCGCGATTTACCAAAAGTTGCGCAGTTTTTGATCTAAATTCTTTACATTTGGCTCTACGTTTCGCTTTTTCCAACCACATATCACAATTCCTTTGTGGAACGATAAGGCTTAGTAAAAAATCGAATGTTTATTCGTGGTGCACTGAACTCCACGTGCTGAGGATTCATTTTAAAGTCTATTTGTTACTGTGCCCCTATTTTTCACTATAAGACTTTAATCCTGCCTTAGAAACTGCCACAAAACAATCAGATTTTTTGTATGTCTTCACACACACACACACACACACTCACGCCTGTTATCCCCGAAGGGGTAGGCAGAGGCGCAACTAGTGCACCCACTTTTCCCCATTATTCCGTCCCATGATGTGATAGGAGGCGAGCCTATCGTCATATCGGGCACAAATTCCAGACTCCGAGCTAATACTGAATAGAAAAACTCAATATCACTTTGCCCTCAGCCTTGCAGTCGTACCATAATACAACTACGCCACCGAGGCAGTCATAGTCACAGTCACCTTAATAACTTTGGAGGATATTAATGCATGATGTCTATGTATGTATCAAATATCATTAAAATCCGTTCAGCTGATTTTGCATTTTCTTCTTTAACAAATATAGAAGGATCTTCACAAATGTTTGCATCTAAGATATTTGTTATAAAATAAACAAAACTGAAATATATGATATAAAGTGCAATATTATACCCAAAACTAAATCAAATCCCATAAATAATGAGGAGCAAGTGTGCATTACATAGGATTGTATCCCAAAGCCCCATCTGCGACATCTCTTGCGTTTACTGCTGCATTATGCTGAAGAGGCCGTTAGCTTCAATTGCAATGCTCCCATTGTAAGTACTCCATACTAAAACTAAGGAAAACCGGGTGTATTTTGAGGTTTGTAATACAAAGTGCGTAAAGCAGATGCAACGGATATCAGAATATTAACTATAATGGTCAGCAAAATATAGGGTCAGTAAAAACTCCATTTAACAAAGCTATGCCTAATAAAAAAAAAATGTTTCTTCATTTGACTCCACTTGGCCACAAAATTAACGGGCAAACTTTTTAAGTACGTACTTATTGAATAAAAATAATCAAGATATTAATGCGATCAAAAAGCGAGCAAAACTCGCGAAAAGAAAACTTTAATTAAACTTTCCAAAATCATTATCAGATAACATTATTCATTAATTTTAAATGGTGCCGAGACGATGGCTGATAATTTTTGCCGTGCTCCGAGTAGACAGGAAATGACGTAAGATTTATCTTCGAACCGAAGGAATTACTTTGTACCAACTCGACGAAGAAATGGAAATCTGTAGGTTTATAACTTGGGAGAAAATTGTTTTTTTTCCCAATTGGAATAATATTAGCTTTTGGTGATGTGGCAACTTTTTCTAACAAACGTTATTAAATCTTTTAAAAAGGCACCAGGCGAAGTGTTTCATTCGATAGAATAGGTATCGGGGAAAGATTTTCATTAATAAAGGCTTACGGTACGTCAACAGAATTTTGACGGCAGCCGAGTATTTATTGAAGGGACGGTCGCCTATAACCCGAAAGGAATATAACGCATTCAAATATCAACGAAATTTATCAACCTTCGAGCATTGGTCCCAATACGTTTGGGTCGTTTATGGCATATTACCGTCGAACACTCGTCAGCTCCTCTCCGGAAAAGTCAATTTGACATAGATTACCGAACAACTGAGGAGACTTACTAAAACACGAATGTTTGCCGATGTTCCTTTTGATATGAATAATGAATGTAAGACTTACAACGAATGGAATTCTAAATTATGACCCCCTTTATTGAAAGTGGTGATATTTTGGTGTGCGGTTATTCTTTATAATAATCCTATTAATGAATTATGTCTAAATCGTACATGTTGTAAATGCGGCCGTTTGACCAAAATGTTTTATTTTAGCCGTACTTAATTTCATTTATTATACGACTTCATGCGCCTTAGTTTATTATTTTGATGGTTGTTTTGTATATAAAATTTTTATTAGAATCATCTATGGTAGTTTAAAGCTAAAATATTGAGATTATACTTCAACCCATCAAATCCCGAAGACTAAAATAACGTTGAAATAAACTTTATCTCGACAGAGATTTGCCTCTGTCCGTCCCTTCACGATAGAAAGGATGATAATAAAACAAACGCGAATACTAAGCAATATACTGTACGTATGTAAGATACTCGTCAAACAGTTTATCCGTTACTAATCAGTTACTTTTGAAACGATCCTGAATCTACAAAAGAAACTTCGCTAACGACTACATACAGGAAAAACAAAGTCCAGTCTAAATCACTATTATTGCTGTTGCGTGTCACATTATCGTTCGACGATCCCGCGGAATGTTCTACAAACATAATGTCCAATAAATAAAAGAGCTGTACCTATGTGTCGAAAGCCTAAGCGACCACTGAGTGGGTAGTGTAACTCCATGGGCGCGCTTCGCGACGATGTTCTATTACAAAAGGGAATTGGATCTTGATTCATTGGTTCGGAAAATCGGCAGCGTACCTTGATAATTTCATTTCTGTACAATTTGACCGCGTCCGTGGTTAGACGATTCTTGGGGGCCTCCGCGGACCCGAACACAATACAGGGACTCCCCTACGGTCCTCACACAATACTCAGCTTTTATTGCCCCCTTTTACAATCTCCCATTACCTCCAAGGCTCCGGCACCACTGGGAATCAACTTCGTTACACTTCGTTTTTTCTTATGACTTACTTTCGTCAATTTTGGCACTGACCATACAGAAAACTCTATTTCGACTATACGCAACAAATATTTTAGCGGCAAAATGAAAAATGCTCAGTGGAATAGAAAGGAAACATTATTTAATTTATTTATTTTGCAATTTTTACGACGCTCAACGGGTTGAGGTTAGAAAATAAAAGCAAACAATAGAGATACAATAAGGATGACACTATTGATAGTGGGTGTAGAATCAAAAATATCGCATTAGAAGCTAGTTTTATCTGGCGTTTTGTGCTCGGGCACGAACCGCACGCCCTCTTAGCTTTTACTCGGATTGTATTGGCAAATACGACACGGCAATACTGTAAATACACTTGCTGGCGGCACAAATTGAAAAATTTGTAAAATTCATGAATATGAATAAGTGTTCCGTAGTCGTGAATGGGGGCATCAATTATGCAAAATGTACTCGTACTGCATTGATCGGCAGGCGCCACTGCGACACGCCGGCTCGATCCGATGCGCGTCGCAATCGATATGTTCATCAACAGGATCTATATCTACACTCATTTAAATTTCCCACCCTTATCCCAATTAATTCGATTGGCCACATTCATTCGACATGCACGTGGTAATAAACGTAACAATAAACGCGACGGCCAGCGCTTAGGAGTTCAGCCGTACCGATCAAATATTATTTGCGGACGGTACATCGTCCATACACTGATGGGCTTTTATTTCGAAAAATTAAATTTTCGGTTTATCGTCGTCATATTCGGTCGTTTTACGTAATCTATTACCGGTATAGAACGAAACGTACAAACCATACGATATTAAGAAATGGAATCGAAAATTACCTATTGTAAATATGAAAATACATAGCCTTGTAATTTATTTAAATATCGAATATCATTTTTTTTTTTAAATAAATATTTCTCACCTCGCTCTTTAAAGGAACATTCACTCTACTGTTAAAATTTAAATGACTAATTCAGTAAGTACAATAAGGCAGCGCTCGTATCAGATATCGACTAACCAAAGCCCAGACGCGATGTTCTCTAAATTATAGGGCACAGGAATCGGACTGTACGGTTAGGCTGTAGTTCTTTCACTCAAAGCTTTGTGCGTTTCAGCTTGTTTTCAGCTTAACTTGCGGTCTTTTGGCCGCCAAATAGAATAAAAGTTAAATGCAATTTCGGATTTCAGTGGCTGCGTTATGCATTTGCATGTAAGAAGTTTTTCCATTATTTAAGTGACGCAAATACAAAATATTAAATAATTTTAAACACTCAAAAGGGTAATTTAAGTATTGAATTTATTTGTGAATTATACTTAAATATTAAGTATGTTTTAATTTTTAATTGTCTTTTAAATAATTTTTCGCATGTTATTCTGTGAAATAAATGTACACAAAACTTACATTTTGAAGTTATTAAAACCAAACAAAAATGGGGATATCTGTTCGTCAACTTCACATATGTGTTTACTCACTTACTATAAATATGCTATACTCTCGAAAGGTAAAAATAAAATGTAAACAAAAAATATATACAAGTTCTTTTGACTTATATCTTGTTACGATTTATCAATTGCGCAGAATACAAGAGAGGAAACGAAAAAGCGGGCAGATATTTGTTAAAGTTTTATTTTTTTGTGTCCTTCGATATGGTATACTAGCTTTTACCCACGGCTTCGCCCGCGTTAATAAGTTTTTCCGGGCTAAAAGTACATACATAAAAACCTTCCCGTTGAATCACTCTATCCAACACATTTATTTGGATAAAGATTAATATTATGACGTTGATACAACTCTTAACACATAATGCATTAATTTCGACCAAATTTCATTGCCATAAAAACGGTTCTAGTGAGTTAATCTTAAAAGATAGACAAATACTGTCCAGGACATTTTTTTAGATCATTTTAAGAGAAATAATTCTTTCATACATATATTTTTGGTATCTTGAACCGTTTTCGCAGCGCACGCAATGGAAACCCTCAAGGATGAATAATTTTCCCCGTTTTTTTCACATTTTCCATTATTTCTTCGCTCCTAATAGTAGCATCTTGATGTTATATAGCCTAAAGCCTTCCTCGATAAATGGTCTATTCAACACAAAAAGAATTTTTCAATTCGAACCAGTAGTTCCTGAGATTAGCGCGTTCAAACAAACAAACAAACAAACTCTTCAGCTTTATAATATTAGTATAGATTATTGGAAGATAAAAACAAAAACAAATTATTTTTAGTCATTTTCCATATTTTCATTTTCATACATCAGAACATCGTCTAGAAATTGCGCAGGAGGTGCTATATTTATTCTTTTCCGGCATGATGCCGGGTAGTCAAACGATGCTTAATTATTTATGCGAAATGTAGATAATAATATTAGCGTCTTTAAGTGTAGATGTAAAAATCGTATATTTCAATAATAAAATTAATTTACAACTTTTTTTTTTTTTCTAAAGTTATGTTCGCACACAGGTAAAATGCGTATTGCCCTTTATTTTTACTTACGTTTCTGCAACTACATGCAGGATAAACTATAAGTTAACCATTTTTTACCCAAAAATTCTGCTCATTACTCTTTTAGTCTCAACTAATCAGGCAACTTTATGTGCAGACTTGCTCAAGACAACCTGTGTGAGTATGCACGAAATCCGAGGCAACAAAAAACGGCGCGTGCATTCCCCTAATGAAAGCTTCCCTTGCATTATTTCGCTCGCTTACAAAATGTTATAAATAATTCACCTTAAAAGGATAGCTTACATTTACATAATTATGTAGGCAAACATAAACTTTATACACGATAAGTCGAATTTATGTGCAGTTGACGAACGTATGCAGTATTAATGCGATGTACTTGCCTCGCTAACACGAGCCTATTGTTTGAATCATAATATTTTGGCTCGATATAGCTTTGTAATGACAATGCAGTTCATAGATATGCATTTGTTTGGTGTGCTGCGGCCTATTTTTTTTTTATTAGTTTTGTACCGAGTAAAAGCGTTCTTTAGGTATTTCTTTTTGGTAGAAAATTTTATGTAGGTATATAAATAATAAAATACGGTGTTTAAACTATTTGTGCTCTAGGTATTCAAGTTGTAAATATAATACTGAACTTATTTTTTTAAAAGAGAGAGAAAATATTTTTAGCAGCTGGTAACGTCCTTTTTGGCACTTTTTTTTTTATCCCGCAGGAATAATCCTTCTTATGGATACTTATTCTAAGCCTGGGGAGGGGAAGAATAGTTATGTCGGACTCACCGGCCTTCCGAACCAGATGCCACCTAAGTGATCTCTGGAACGGGTCCCTCAAATCATGCCGGCATACCGACTAAAACCCGCGGTGGCCTGCTTCTGCGCATGTGAGACGGTTCCGGGGGGTCGTGAATACATCCGAATTTGCCGGCCCCGTCTCCGCGCAAAACCGCTTCGCGGCTCATCTCTTTGGGACCAGAGATCCCCTTCTGTAATGGCAGCACGATGATTCCGTGCTGCCGTGGACTTGAGACTGCGTATTCCCCGCTGCGCAGCCGCAATTCCCAATAGCCGCCTTTTAGTCTTTTTAGCCCCCTTTTACCTCTATCCTTTTTGGCACTAATATTTATTCATATCGGTGGATAGAATAAGCTTAATTCCCTACTGACAAGCATTAGTTAGAAATGAATACATACGGGAGTACCTACTCGGGAATAATACTGGCTAGAAAATGATTGAAATGCTTAGAATCTTGAGGATTGTATTGAAAGCGAGCTAGCGACTAATGCTTTCTACATTTCAAGAATTTTACGCAAGTATATAATATGTATAATAATAATAATTTGCGCGTAATGTAACGTAAACGTATTCGTTTGAGAAAATCTATAAAAATAAAGAAATTACTTTCAAAATGAATAATTGAATTGCAAAATCTCATGTTACTTGTATTAATTTTGAAAATATTGCTGTTTGCTAAAATTTTATATTCCTAAGTAGCATATTGCGAGACCCAGATGGGATTTATATATCAACGTAACATTTTTACACAATCACACATTTTTCCATTTCTTTTTCTGTTTAACATAAAATCTAATACGTTTATTTGTCAGAGCTCATTTTCTCGCTGGAATTTTAATTCTCTTAACGCTTTACGTGAATTAAAGTTACGACGAACAATATAATTTTACGGCCACTAAAAAGAATTCTCACAAAAAGGAACTTTAGGTACATTATAACTAAAACTGAATTATGATATCAAACAAAATCTACGTTTGGTATTAATAGCAATTGAATCGTAAAGTGAAGGGCCTGTGTCTGGTGCCCCCTACGCGCCTGTAACTCTATCTAAGCACGTTCCGTCAATAATTTTCTCCGAACATAACAGATCTCACTCGAGAACAAATCGCGGTGCAGTAAACATCGACTACAGCGACTTGTCTATAAAATATCATTTCCAGCTCTTTTGTTTTTCCATCGAATCCCGTTCCACAAGTGGGCAATAATTGAAAACGAAACTGTTTTGCGCGGGGGCGGGATCGCGAGACACAGCATAAAGGCGCCGAGAATAGATTGAACGTATAAAATTTTCAGTCGAAATTTGCACGAACCGCCGCCGGGGGAGGTACTCTGTATCTTTTTACTTTGTGACCTTACTTTTTATTCCATTAGCGCGCGTGTGAAGCCTCTCTAGCCAAATATCGTGGAATAATAAAAGCTGTTTAGTAATGATAATGCGGAACGCAGCTCTCGCAACACTATTCTAACTGAATTAAACTTGTGCGCTATGAATTCCGTGTTTATGCTTATTGCTCTTGGGTATTCGTTTTTGAACTACATAAACATTCTGTATTACCATGTTCCCTCATCCAAAGTCGACTGAAGCGCATTAAAATGTAACTTCGCTGGCGTAAAAAACAGATCTTATTACGTTCAGAGAAGTCAGAAATCTTTTAAATTGTGATCCACTCGGGAGCATTCTCTTTGCTTTATATGCGCATTGTACAACGCTATTGCTCTAACACAAAACTTTTTATTTCCGTTTATAGCGAGTCAATGGTCCGCGAACATTTTTCAGGCAAACTTTAACAGTGGAGGCAATCGCTCCTGAAATTCGAAAATGAAATCGTTCCGAGCGTCGCCAAGATTTATCGATGGATGTTCGAATTTACTTTGAAACTTTCGGGGCATAAAACTTATGACACGTAATCGTATATTCCAGTCAAAATATCTGCGAGAGCGAATCTTCTGAAAAATTAATCTTGTTTCGTTTATTGTTTACTTTGTTCGCAAACAATGTCATCTCAATTCAATACGAGATGTCTGCCTCGTGACGGAATATATGAAATCAGAAAATATTTTGCGAACACTCCAAGCAGGTTACGCCTAATTCACGTATTATTTTATTGATACGTAACACTTGTAAAACCGTGTGGGGTGAAGTAGATAAACGTTACCTACTGAGGAAACACGGGATACGTTAACACTCAGTATTTTATATCTCGTACACTTTACCCAATTTGCGGTGAATTCATAACGTGGAAACATTGAGAATTGGAAAGCTTATGGATAAACGTCTATATAGAAGCATTATTGTTTCGTTTTATTTTGCATGGTTATTCAAGGGCATCAAATTTAATTCCAATAATTGTTTTTCTAAATTTACTATATATTATTATGAGTCAGTCATAGCTACACAGAAATCGATTCCAAATAAAAAACTCACTACAAACGTACCTTTTTAGGCAGTGGCCAGATTCTACAAGGCAGAATATAGTGCACACTAACACATTTTTACACCAGCCTTAATATAGTAATAATATATATAATAGAATAATTTACAAAAAATAACATCCTATATTTCATACGAAATCAAAATTAACTCATTGCACTTCGAACCGCGAGTACCAGGATAGCATAAACGAGTGATCCTATTTTGCTTTGCGGGCTCCTGATAAGCCACTACACAGTACACACGGTGTGTGTCCACATATCCGCGCTGCGACAGTAAGATAGCTTTACGGCGGCCTGTCGGCGACAGTTTTAAGAACGTTCCTGGTTTTCGGCCAGCTAACATGTCTTACGAAACATTGTTTCAAGATAAAATCCAGTTTAACTTAATAACTCGTGTATAAAAGTATTTTTTTAATTAATAATTGTATGTTAAAACTAACAGAAAATCACTTATCAAGGTTTAAAATAATTTGTGATTGGATGAAATGCAATTCCACCAAACATATTAAACAGAATCGACATTAGACCATTGAAGTGGACGAAATAATCCAATACAATAGAACGTGCAATGTGTTTATAGAGACAATAACAACTTAAAAAATTGAATAAAAGCAATTATTGCTATTGAAAGAAATGTTTATATATAAGATAAAGTCCATTTGCAATAAAGGTGCGAATCAAGTTTGCACTGAATCAACAAATTCAACTCATTTGAGCAAACGTCTAGAATTCCAATGATGGGATTTGTTATTTGCCGTTATAAATAATACATCAGTTAGAAATAAGAAGCCAAGCATTCATTTTGTGCGGGCCACTAGTGAAATTAACTAGTTTTTATTGGCATTCTTCCCGTAGATGCGATTTGTTGATTAAGATAACATGGAGCTGCGGACCAAAATGAACGGTGGGAATGCAATGTCACAATAAAATCTTAGGAATGAAAATTAAATTGTATTTTTAATTAAATTATATGATTTTGTAGAGAAAAGCATGCTTATACATGGTTTAAATGTTATATGGACAATAGACGAAATTAAATTATTTTTATACTAGCTTTTGCCCGCGTCTCCGCTCGGGTTATAAAGGTTTTCCGGGATAAAAGGCCCGGTTTATATTTACCCGGGGTAAGAAGTAGCCTAGGTCCTTCCCAGGGTCTTAAAGTATTCATTGAAATAGATTCATTGGTTTGGTTGTTACGGCTCCAACGGCGAGATTAAAAAGTCCGGGATATAATTCCCGGTGTAAGTTTTTCCGAGATAAAGGTAGCCTATGTCCGTCCATACTTATTTTCTTGCGCTTCCACTCGCAGAAGACGATTTTCCGGGATTAAAGTTCCGGTTTATATTTTCTCGAGATAAAAAGTTGCCTAAATCCTTCCCAGGTTCGTAAACTATCTTCCTATCAAATTGCATCGCAATCGGTTTAGTAGTGTGGCTGTGCCGGCTTCACTCGCGAGAAAATTGAATACAGGATAAAATTCCCGGGTAATGTTTTTCCGGGATAAAAGTAGCCTATGTCCTCTTCTGGATCTCGAACTATCTCTATACTTCTTTCCTTGCGGTTCCACTCGCAGAAAAGACTTTTCCGGATAAAAGTCCCGGTTTTACATTTTCCAGTGATACGAAGTACCTTAGGTCCTTCCCAATGTCTTAAACTATATCCCTACCAAATTTCATCGAAATCGGTCAGTGGTTTAGCCGTAACGACTAGCGAGAAAAAAAATCCGGGATAAAAGTTCCGCTTCATACTTTCCCGGGATAAAAAGTCACCTATGTGTTAATGCAGGACATGATGTACCCGTGAGCCAAATTTCATCGACATCCGTTTTGCAGTTTTTGCGTGAAACAGTAACAAACATCCATACATTCATAGGTACATTCTTACAAACTGTCGCGTTTATAATGTAAGTGGGACTATAAATATATAATTTGGATGTTCCAACACAAAATTAATACGGATATAACACTACGATTACCTACCCAAAGGGCTAAGTATGAAATATCGATATTGGGGATGAAATAATTAATCTACTGGACTGTGACGATGCAGAAATAAGTATCGATTAGCCAGAACATCTATTCTAGAAGGGTACTATCTCAACCGCAAAATTAATTGTTCAAATCATTATAATTAGTATTAATTCCACGAAGCAACTACAAAACAAATTCAATATAATCTAAAGGGACTTAATTAATTTATGATCACACGACCCAGGCCATAATAAACCACTTTGCGGAAGCAGTCGTACTCCAAATAGACAAAGTTCCTTCAAATAAAGCCAAGCATAATCGACACACATTGAAACGACATATAATGAAAGTCAGGCCAGTAGGAAACGCAATTGTCGTTTTGACACAAGAATCAATCACTAGCTGATGTGTAATGGTGTCTATTTGTTCGTGTCCGAGATTGCAATGTCTAATCCTTGGCACAACGCTAACGGCATGTCCGCATAAAAATATCAATTGGTATCGGGATCCTGAAACGTCTCATTGCCAACCAAAGCATTATAGACTTTGTACTTTACCAATAGACACTACATTTCCTCAGCAGACATACAGTACATATCATATAACTAATTGCCTTTGTGACAATCGTCTGCTAATAATAAATAATACGTATAACAGTAACACGAATCTCATAAAAGGTTGACTCATTTATTAAAATGCTAAATATATTTAGAGGGTAGGGTACTTATTACTTCGGTAATTACAATCAGAGTCTCCTTAATGTTTTGTGTAAAAGCGTTTGATCCTTTTTAAAGTACTCATACCGCGTGTACTTATCGTCTTATCTCTTTTGGGGCAATATTCATATCGTTGTAATTTTGCACACCATTATATAACGTTATAAGGGAAAGTATTAAATTAAACGGAATAAACCTATACGGCAATACAAACACTCAAAATGGCAAAGATTTAGTTAAGATATCGTATTTTTGCCGTACACTTCATGATAGAATACACAAACGATTTATATTATGAAACAAAAAACAAGATAATTAAATAGTTTTAGTCATTACTGAAAAAAAAATTTAGCCCAAATATGCGGACTAATATAATATTCCAGATACCAATTTATCTACACGGTAAATTATGAGTAATTACATGCAATACGTAAAGTCGTTTATAATTAATTGAAACTAATTACACGACTCCTATACTGCACTACCATATTTTTCTCAGAATCAACCCAATTTAACCTTAAAGCGGAACGGCTTCAATTGTAAATTCTAAAACGTGCCAGGAGCATTATACCGAAGCGGCCACACCAAAGAACTCGTTAGGCAAAATCGATAACTGCACTTATGGTACGAAGATTCGCTGGTAAATTTAACCAAATACGCAATAGAGCCGAGCGGGCTGCCACATCGAATGCAACAGTACACGCTCGGTCTTGTTAGACCTACCCAATCTGGTGAGGCTCGACGCAGTCATAAACCGGGGCACACACCGCCGCTAACATTCCGCGCGATATTACAATTGCGAAACTAGAAACCTACGG
The DNA here is from genome assembly GCA_949316025.1 of Lapara coniferarum. Taxonomy (NCBI): domain Eukaryota; kingdom Metazoa; phylum Arthropoda; class Insecta; order Lepidoptera; family Sphingidae; genus Lapara; species Lapara coniferarum. The sequence continues at coordinate 37,228,940 of OX438919.1, read as the reverse complement.
GTTTTATATAAGGACCGATATCCAATTCCACGTTACTGAAAGTTTGATAAAGATGGTTGTTAATTTTGATATTATTTCATGTTGTACTTTTATTTTAGAACTAAGATCTAGACTGTTATTTGTATGCATAATTTATAGATTTTGTCTTGTGGCGTATACAACTATCGATCGAAGAGTCCAAACAGATCGGTGTTTTTAATGATTTTTGTTATGTTTATTCAACATAGGTACCTTCACTTGAGTTTGATATCAGGTTATATAAAAATAAGCCATAATATATTTTTAACGATTTATTTATTAGCTTTGACATTTGGTCATACCAAAATGTCATTTCAAATTCTGCACAGTCCGAAAACAAAGATGTAGCCGAGTTGCCTGCAGCTCTGTGGCACCGGGATACGTCAGCCATGAACATTGACATTTGACATAATCCAACAGGTCAGAGGTGATACAAAGGTCACAGCTACTTTACTAGAACGAGAGCCACCGAGCTACAAACGCAATCTGACCCGCGCCAGATTAACTAATAAGCAAATTTAACTCTCAGTGAAGTTTTTACAGAAGCAGTAATGTTGTCGACATTTTTTTTAACAGTGTAACCGAAAATTGGCGTGCGTTAAAAAGAAATGCGATTCGCGTGAAATATGATACAAAAATACTTTATTTTTTTATGTATGTTAGCCATCCGGTATCCACGCTTAAACTTTTGAATAGATTTCAATAAAATTTGATTCACATTGAAAAACCATGTCCTGGAATTAGCTCATACTACATTTTTATCGCGGTAAATGAATTTACTTAGCCCGGCTTTTCTTCTGAAAAACAATGCAATTAACGCCATAAGAAAAACGTAGCATATTATGTTCTACGTGGTCACTACAAACACTACAAAAGTGAGGGATAGCTTGCAAAAATGTGCAAATATAAAATTGCTAGTCGACATGCTGTTATTTAAAATATGCCATTAGTATGGAAATGTAAGCATGTACGGAACTTAATGTTTTGTAAGGTAAATACGACTCAATTTAGTGCAAATGATTTCTCTGAAATCTTTTACATTGTATGTAATGGAGTGTAACATGTCAACTTTAGTATTCTAAGCGTAAAATATTATGAAAAACCTGTTCCGCGAGATTTTATACGTTTTAGTACAACTGCGATTAAACATTTAAAAAAAGCTATAAGAGGGCGTGGGACGGATTGCCGGGACATATGGTCTTAACTTAAGTTCGAAATACAGGAGACGCATCATTGACTTTTCGAAGTAACATATCATGTATGTCATTGTTGCTACTGCAAAATCCTTGAGAATTCAAAGATATATGAACTCAGCATGAACAAGCACGATGGGGGTAATTTCTATCTGCCCCCTTCTCTATGACACACGTTATTTCCTCCGCTCGTAACAAGCGCGTAACGTAACTCATCGCGTTTATCACTATGGATATTGGCATACTGAATACCATTTAACGCTAATTACACGACGGTAACTTAACGCGGCAGCGTTACGAGTCAACACGGTCATAGACAATAAGGGAGCTGTTTTTATTAGTAACGAAGACTAACCTACTGTTGGAAAACGAAATTACAAGGCTGGTATTATTTAGAGTTTTATATTTTACCATTTTCAAACAAATTACGGTTTAAGCCAGGACTCAATAAAATTGTTTTCTAAACTATTACATTATTGTAACTTATATTATGTTGTTTAATAATTTCTTATATTTACGCGAATTTCAGACATTGAAATAAAACTATTTTTACGTATTTTATCGCGCCTTTTTAACTTATATTTTATAATTCAGTCCGCCTCGTGACCATGAAGGCTGTAAAGTCTTTGAAACGTCGGGAGAAAATATAAATTAAAAAACCGCGATAAAATCCGTAAAAATAGTTTTATTTCAATTATATATTGGTGCTTTACTTTTTGTTCTGTATGTACCTACTATGTCCTATGATATTTTTCTCAATTGAAAGTTTTCCGCAGCAATTATGCCATTAATTAGATTAACTCCAGCACAAGACCATAGAGACATAGGAGTGACTGAAAAACCGGCGCTGATCTAAACTCTAGTTTCAATTAGCACATACTGAGTCATTTCCTTTTTTCGTTCACTAATATTATTTTTGCTTAAATTTGTTGTATTATTTGGTAATTTCAAGGCAATAAATTCTGTTTTTTTTTTAACTTTTCCAACACCAGACATTCAAATCAATGAATAAATAACAAAAAGGTAGCCAGATAGGAAAAAAAAGTACATTAAAAGAAGGCAAGGTTGTTCAACTATTGAAAATATATATGTTTGATACCTTGGATAATACTTGTTAGGTACCTATTATTAATTCTAAAGCAAATATAAAAGCGAAAAGTCACCCACTCACCATCACGAAATCTCAGACGCCACAAGTGCTAGGAGTCTTAAATTTTGCATGGCGGTTCCTTTTAGCACGTAGGTGCTCACTAAGATTGGATTTTGCAAAATTCAACCCGTAAAGGGGTAAAAAGGGGTGACGAAGTTTGTATGAAACTTCTATAGTTTTAGTAGTAGGTTTTATTCTTTCACTAATAGGAAGCTACATTATTTCAGAGTGATATGGTTTTTATCCCGGGAAAATGTTTTACGTGGAAAAACTTATACACGCAGGCGGAGCTGTGGGCAAATGCTAGTTAATATATAAGAACTAAATTTAAAATCATACAAAAAAGTAAAGATAAGTAGGTACTTAAAGATAAGTACCTACCTACACCTTACTAATTTAATTAAGTATATCTGTCGGTCAGTATGCCCGAGTCCTAATGCTATCGAACGCAGTGACGCGCCAGAAACAGAATTGTAAGCTCACCGCTCGCCATGATCGGCCCAACGACTGCGCCACTCACGAAGATTGCCCTCACATCAGCAGAATGTAACCAGATCTAGTACTTTGTTCTACTATATTTACTTCACTGGTGTAAATGCATATTATGTTACGTTTAAAAAAATTTGGTAGTATTTTGTGGTTTTTAATGTAATTTTTATGGGCTTGATGTGATGGAAATTGAGTGTTGAAATAGGGTATCTGAAATTTCATCCAAGTGTTTGATTGACCCCTCGATAATTATAATTTATACCTCACTAGCGGTAGGTCTCTCATATGTATAGTACGTCTGGGTGGGTACCACCACAATGTCCATTTCTACCGCCATGCAGCAGTGTGCCCGCACTCTTGTGTTTCGGTTTGAAGAACATTGTAGCCAGTTTAACTACTGGATATAGTAAGACTTAACATCTTATGCCTCAAGATGACGAGCGCAGTGGAATGTCACACAGTACTTTGTAACTCAAGGTGTTGCTACTGTTTATGAGTGGTCGTGTCGCTGACCATCAGGCGAACGGCATGCTCGTCTCATCATTCCATGCTATAAAAAAAAATATGAGCGATAAAAAAAATATATCAATAGTATGTCCGAAACATAATTAATCCATCTTTAATCAAACCAGTTCGTCTATGCTTAACTTCTAAAGCAAACTTTGCGAATCGATCGGAACGCAACACACCCATAATTAATTACCACATTCGCAACTTACTCTAAAACGGCAGACCCAAAGTCGACCAGACCGGGTACAAACTCGTGCGAAATGTCGACCTACGTCATATCATAACGTCAGTTGATAGCTTCATACGATGGCCGATTAATGAAGCCGGGATAGTGCGCCGCAGAACGTTGCCGTAATAGTTTTACGACTAACCCCTCACCCCGAGCCCACACAGACAGACTGAACTACTTGATTATGCATCCGCGGTACTTCAGACCGATTATCGAACTAGTAATGAACGTTGCCGCGTTTTAAATTGAGCAAGTTTTGTTTTTTTAACCAATGAATGTTCGCGAAATTCGAATTTTATTTTGGCATTACAATTTAATACACTGTGTTATTTTAGTTTTAACTTCAGTTATTTTATCTAAAGTCGGTGATGAAATTATATGCATTGAAGTAACTAAGCTGCATAGTAGAATATAGAAGACTTGTATTACGGATATTGTTAAATGGCCTACAAAGTAAACAAGAGCTGCGGATGGACATTTGATTCATAGCAACTAAATTTTAGGTCCCATTCGTACCAACTGTGGACTGGAAAAATTAAAAAGCTTAACAAGATGTCATACTATACCATATCATACCAGCCTGCCCACTGCTGAGCACGGGCCTCCTCTACAACTGAGAGGGTTAAGGCCTTAGTCCACCACACTGGCCTAGTGCGAGTTGGCAGACCTCACATCCCTTCGAAATTCAGAGAACTTCTCAGGTATGCAGATTTCCTGACGATATTTTTCTCCACCGTTAAAGCGAGCGATAATTCTCAAAGAATACACACATAAATTTTTAAAAAAGCCGGTGGTGTGTGCCCACTTGTTTTGGAACCTGTGGATATTCGTCTCGGCAGTCCGTAAAGTATGTAGAGTAGAGGACTTATGAAGCAAAACATATTCCTTGTAATGAGATCAATTAAAAATCGTAGAAAAAAAGATAATTAGAATGAGTTAATCCATTATGGAACAATATTGATTAAATAAATTGACTCGAGATACTAACAGCAATCCTTTCCAAAAGTCATCAATTTCAACATTTTCAATACATGTTAATTGCATTATAACTCCGAATGATTAAGATTAAAACATAAAAGAGTTAAGAGATCAATTTCCACAAAACCTAACTTATTCGCAGTCTGGTTATTTTCGCATATTAATTGGAAATGCAATTTCAAAAATATGATAACGAATTCCCACATTCGTACATATAATTGTTATACAAAATGTTCAACCGATCAGAATAATACGATATGCTGGGATGTTATTATATCAGTATCGGCCGACGAGATATCAAACAATAAGTCTGTTAAAAGGATAGCGTACTTAATGAGAAATGTATTAAATACTTAACGAAAGATATCCCAATTGAAACACCGCTGTGACATTAATAAGAAACTTCTGATCAGTCTTTCGATGATCGAGAAATTGAAGTAGTAGTTACGACTTTAAACAGCTCAAAAATTTTGATTACCTATGTAGGTACTATAATCAAAGAATAAAATCTATATCACATAATTTCTGTAACACAAGATAAAATACTTAAAGGGATTCGAAATTTCCGTTTTAAATTTCAAAGCATTTCTAATTTCATTACTTACGTTGTTTATTAATTCAATTAAATTTTATAAATCTTAAATCCAAAAGATTGCAATGTCAGACATTTTAAGTACTAAATAAACGCAAATATATTGCCTAATGATACGTTTTAATATGAAAAAGTTCGAACATTTGCGCATCTGTTATTAGGCACGACGTCTTCTTAAGTAGTGGTAAGGGGACGACCAAGGAGAGGGGGGCGCGGGGAGAGGGGGGAAGGGGCTCGCAATCCCTCTCATTTAACACCGCTCCATTCCGCTGTAGGTGTTTGCCGAAGCGATTCCAACCAGGATCCTCCTTTTATGGTGCTACTTACAGTATCATAGTGATTCGCGGTTTTATTTTGGACGGCTCATGTAAAGGCGCGTACATTTTTCATGCTGCGAAAACGAACAGAGTAATCTTTGCATTTATGCTATGATCCTTTATTGATTTTAGATTTTTAGTGAAAACCGAAACGAATGAAACGAGCGTGAATGGAGACGCGCCGTTGAAAGCCGATGTAAGCCTCTGCGATGATATAAATTTCTATTCACCCGGTATATATCAGGGAGCGGTGCTGGCAACCCACCCGTCCGTTTAAAAAATCATTCGCTATAGGGACTCGTCCTCTAAAATTAAATTAGAAGCTAAGTCAGCAGATTTTGTAATTCATCCGCTCGACACTCTTATACGAAATGGGCGTCTTAACTCAAGAACTTGAACCATAAAATTATGATAAAAGGATCTGTTTTTACGAGTTAAATTTACAACGAGTTGCGTTTAAACACTTAGCGCCCACGTAAAGAATTATTGAAAATGGTTTTAAAATTATAAGCGAGGAAAATATGTTAATTAATTTCGATATAACGTTCACAAACGAAACCAATTTGTTTAATTTACGCTTCGGAACAAATTGCGACATGAATCGATAGGCACACTTTAACACATTTTTTGCGAAACCCCTCATTTCCCTAAGTCTAAAAGAAAAAACAATGAAAGGCGACCTACCATTAAAATAAATAAAAGGAAATAAAGCACCAACCGCAAATTATTTCACTTACCTACTTCTTTTATAAAAATGCGAACGACGCATTAAATTTTGGGGAGAAAGGAAACTACCTTGTAAGCAATATCGAGCAGGCAAATTTTTCAGATATTGCCTTCAGGTAGCGCACATTTATTATGTACCCGAATATATTACTCTTGATTCATTGACTTTGGATATTGATTTACTTTGCTTGCATACGCTGTAGTTGGGAAAGTCCTCGGCAACTAAACTAAACGACTTTTGATCTGAAGAATTAGGTGGAACTTCGTATGTGTGCAGGAAACGAGCAGTTATAAACGCAGCACACTACTTGCTCCGCTCAACTGTTGCTGATTTCTTAGCACGAAACCTGATTCATGTAAATTTCTATGGTATGTTAATAATTAATGTATATTATGTACCTAGATATACTGGCATATTTAACTTTGAGGTACAATGACTTAGCCTAGTGTAAAGTATCTAAAGAGAAGCCAATGCTTTTACTACTATAACGTATACCTACCTACTATATATTGCAACTATTTTGCAATAATATGCCGATATGAATATATGGACTCTTCGCCACTAACAAAGGCATATTTTCTGTTGAATATATTTGAATTAAACTTTTAAGAACCAGCCTTAAATCAGTCAGGTCAAATGCACAAACTCGGCCCAACTCCTAATATCGTTGTTTACGGCAAGTTGAAATTGTTATCACTTCCACAACACCGGCTTCTAGTACATCTCGATGCCGATGTCCACTTGATTTACGGTAACGATAAAGTGTCCCAAAAAACTTTCGTGCTTCTCCACGCGGAACGTGGTCGAAGATTTAAATCGGTATAGATAGCACCCGCTGTTCTGATTCTTCAAGGTTTTTACTTGAGTTGGTTGTCCTGTAGATGTCAGCAGTGTAAATTAAACCATCGTGCGTTAACATTAACGTATTCAACACGAATCAAAATCCCAAGTGGGGTTTATTATTAATCTGTAATTTACAATCGGTCCTTTAATTAACACATTGTCAAAACCGACCCAATAACATGCAATAAACATAAACAAAAGACGTTTACGTTACATTTGGCTGAGGCAGGGCACGGAATAGCTGGCAAGCTGCATTTAGATTTCCAACCGAGCCGTTCCAATATCGGTGCTCGGTATATTATTTCAGGGCGGAGGGACGCGGGGCAATATTGAGTTGTGAAACCGACGATTTACCTAACAGGAGACGCTGTTAACAGAGCAACTTCAGCTCGACACTTTGACAACTTATTTCTTGTTTGAAGTTGCTAAGCTACTCAGTTTGTTGACACAGTGACGTGGTTCTACGATAGACATTGTATGGTCAAATGGTTTCAAGGACGCAAACTATTTTAATTCCTAAATAACAACGTGATTTCACATTTAAAGTTCGCATTAATAACGTGGGGAATGGTAAGCGATGCTTAAAAACTTTAAGGTAAACAAGGGTCGGGGAATACGCAGCAAAATATTCCAGGTATGTCCAAAGCAATACGGCCATTAAAGGTATTTAGTTTAGCAACCTTTAAAGTGAATACCGAAATCCTCATTCAACTCGTCCAAATGCTTAATTCAGTTGGAATAATTCGAGTTCTATTGTTAAGTTCCTAAATTTGGAGTCCAACATTTAACTGCTTACAATTCAAAGGTAACCGCAAATTTCGAAACGAGTATGCCTCTATAGAATGAAACTTATTCGCAAACCGATAACTTTTAACAGGAATCGAGTTGGTCAGTTCACGCCCAACCTAGGCCGGGCAACCGCTGCGGTCCAACTATGCAACAAAGCATTCTTGTGCCCCTAATTATTACAGGATATTTCAAAAATTTATCCTTTTCTATTTAAGCGCGTTTTCTCCGCACAACATTCACGTCGAGCATTTTTTTCTCGGACGACATACTCATCGTGACTATATTTAATACGAAATATGGGCCAAGATGCTATTGGTTACAGGTGTTATACCGGCTAGTAAAGTTGCAGTTGTTATGGATGAAGACGACTATGAAATCGTCTTCAATACGCGGAAGAGAGTCATGTAGGAAGAGGAAGAGGCTGCATATTGTAATAGCTAGGATGCTCCAATCTTACAATCAAGCTGTGCATTTTTTGCTCATTAGGTTTCCTAAGATTACTTCTAATTCCGTCTATACTTTCGCCATTTTAAGATCCCAAATCAAAGGATATAAAAATGCCGAGATGAAAGGTAATGATATTAAGGGACCACTACTTATAAACTTCCACTAAAACAATAATCACTATCGGTGCGTTTACGACTCATAATGGGAATGGGTAGGGCGCTAGTTTTTAGACATCGGGAATATCGTAGAAAAACATAAACGCAGACCTTACTAAAGCCTAGTTTCCACATAAACCGGACGTTATAAGCGCACAGTATCGTCAATTGATGCTTCCTTGCCACCTGCTCGCATTTTGCGTAGAAACGAAACAAAACTGTGTCCACCTGACATGCTGCCGCGCGAACCACATGATAAACGTATGACGATAGTCAAATGCAACGTTGCTGCTCCGTAAACACAGTTTTGTTTGATTCTACGCAAAATGCAAGCAAGCGTCAATTGACGATAGCGTGCGCATGATGTGCGATTTACGTGGACAGTAGGCCTAAGGGAACAAACTTGTTATAAGCCTGTTATTAGGCATATTCATGCTGTACATGTACATGTAAGCTATAATACACTATATAAGCTATAATACACCTCTATCATTTAAAAACTTTCCAATTTAAAACTCAAACTAAACTCACTAAAATTATTAGTTGCTAATATTCTGATTTTCATGAAAGTATTTTGTAATTCCAACAGTATTTGCAGTTCAGGTAAAGTTAGTTTGAGATACAGATTTCGTAAGTTAGTAAATGTATCAAACATACCTCGACCGTCTCGTTGTTGGGTCTTTCATAACCATAACTTCTGTGATTTCGCCGAATTTGCTAAAGTAGTCCCGGAGGCTTTCTGTAAAGAAGAAAAACTGGTATTAGCACTTTTTAACAGTTTAGGCAAGTGTTTGTCTTATTGTTAAGTTGCTTGGATTTCTAATAAAACTTAAATACAAAAATAAAGGTATATAGTTATAAGAATTAGTTTATTTTTAAAGGACTTAGAGGAAAAACAATATTTTAAAAATAAAACAAATTTTCCCAAAATTCTTGTACTTCTCAGGATTATTCTATCAAGGTATTTTTGAAAAAAATAATTCGATCCAAAATTGTTTAACATAAAACGTGCAAACCACATTGTACGAACACGGTAATATATCGAATCGAAAGCGGATGCAGTTAGACGGATTTTATTCTCAGACTTTAGTGTGGTCTAGACATTTTTCCGAGTTACCTATTGGTACAGCGACAAAAGACTTTCATAGCACATTCACTCAACATTCACACAATAGAAGGCTCGTTTTGTAATGTCGAAGCCTTTTCGATTCGCACTCCATAAAAGTAAGGCGATAAGAGTCGTTCCCTCCAAGTGACTGAAGGAACACGCAAATGTTGAGAGTGCACACTTGCCACCATACCGACTGTTTATCGTGTCACAAGAGATTCGCTTTGACAAGATGTTGTATTTAGTGTCGTGTTCCTCTATTTATATAAGACCGCTCGAATCTTCGCCCCATATGCATAAACTTCCGCTTAGCTCTTTTCTTAATTATCTACTAGATTGATAGCTTTTTAAAGCTACGACTTGGCTTCAAGTAGGACTGCGGTAAATGATTGAAAAAATGCGATTCAAAGTTTGGGTAAATGCTTTTCATTATACAAAATGGTATTGCTCGACTTTTAGCTCTATAACACAATTGAATCACGCGAATTCTAATTCTAATCTAATATTCGAATGTTGTAATCAACAGCAGTCAATCTTTGGATTCATCTTTTCATTCATGTTTCAAAAATAAATATTTTAATTAGATTAGTAAACGACTCGAAAATAGATATCCAATTTAATTACCAAATAGAAATTGAATTCTTGAAACCAACAATATTAACCACGGAAACATTGGAGCAGTTAGCCAGAGCAATGGCACATCCATTAGCTCCTATGTTGGTAATATTTTACACTTTACCTGTAAAAGTTGTCGATTAATACTAATTAAGAACAAACAGACCAATCACGAGGGGTTTATTGTGGGATACATTCCAATTTAAAGTTGCCTTCTATTCAACAGAAAAGACGATTCGAAATACGAATGTTGCTGCATGGTTTTAAAGTCGATTTTCGACTTGTTCCCAGCGGAAGTTTTCTAATCTGACCGCTGCCTGGTCTTCACTTCTGCACTTCCAAACAGTAATGAAAAGTAACGATTGCATGCTGACTTTACCATTAATCACAAGCAACGTGCACTATAATGTTGAGTTTTTCGGCTTTTAAAGATTAACTTATTTCCTCGCTCGAAGAAACGTCGGTGTGTTACTTCACGCAGCATGTTACGAAAGCGAATTTTCATTGAGATTTATATTCCTAAATGGGAAATTTTATAGACATGACCTTCAGGCAACGCAGGCTTATTGGGCACCAGGTCTTATTTAATAAATTTAGCTGACAATATAAAATAATATACAGTATGATTAAGTATTTAAATAAATACTTAAACATGTCGCGGCCTAAGTATTTACTGGAAGACGAAACCCGGAACTTAACTGGAAGACGGAACCCGGAACTTAACTGGAACATGGCATGGGGTATTTTAGGTTCTTATTTATTTATTAGCACTGCAACGTTGTATATATTATACCATTTTAGGTAATTACATTGGAATGAATATAATATTATAGTCACTGATATGTACAACAAGTACGGCGTACATAACCTTCGCCAGAGTACTCAGAGAATGAATCTATACTAATATTATAAAGCTGAAGAGTTTGTTTGTTTGAACGCGCTAATCTCAGGAACTACTGAACCGATTTTGAAAATTCTTTCAATAATAGGAAGCTACTTTACTCCTGAGTGCTATAGGCATACTTTTTATCCCGGGAAAATAATTTTATCCCGGAATAACTTTCTCACGCGGGCGGAGCCGCCAGCACTACTATCCATACTTACTAATATTATAAATGCGAAAGTAACTCTGTCTGTCTGTCTGTCTGTTAAGCTTTCACGCCAAAACTACTGAACCGATTTATACGAAATTTGATACACAGATAGTCTAGAGCCTGAGAAAGGACATAAGCTACTTTTTATCCCGGGAAAATAGAATGCGGGACTTTTATACCGGATTTTATGTTCTCGCGAGTGGAGCCGCCACAGCCAAACCACGAACCGATTTCGATGCAATTTGGTAGGAAGATAGTTTAAGACCCTGTGAGGGACCTAGGGTACTTCTTGTCCCGGGAAAATATAAATCGGGACTCTAATCCCGGAAAATAGTTTCCTGCGAGTGGAACTACAAGAAAACAAGTATAGAGATAGTTCGAGATCCAGAAAAGGACATAGGCTACTTTTAACCTGGAAAAACATTACCCGGGAATTTTATCCTCGATTTTATGTTCTCGCGAGTGGAGCCGTCACAGCCAAACCACTGAACCGATTTCGATGTTTGGTAGGAAGATATTTTAAGACCCTGGGAAGGACCTAGGGTACTTCTTATCCCGGGAAAATATAAACCGGAACTTTAATCCCGGAAAATAGTTCTCTGCGAGTGGAACCACAAGAAAATAAGTATAGAGATAGTTTGAAATCCACAGGACATAGGCTACTTTTATCCGGAAAAATATAAAGCAGGACTTCTATCCCGAAAAAACTTTTTAACGCGGGCGGAGCCGCGGGCAAAAGCTAGTATTATATAAACGGAACATCAAAACAGTAATGCTATATCAATTATAAACATTATTTAAGTAGGTTCTTCTTTAACTATAGAGTGTTAATTCCAATATATATTTAGTATTTTTTATAATGAATCGCGAAATTCCTGTAATTTTTTTGTCTCACTATGCGCCTGTAACCTAAAGAATTATAATATCACAAAACCGGAAATTATTAACCGGTGTCCGGTGTACTATGGTCGAAAAAGCACGTATTATGCCTCAGCCTACCCCTTCATTGATACGTGATAATATTTTAATATACAAGTTAACTAAAACTTAAACACAGAACCATAAATAATTAACAAACAATAATCAATACGCAAGCCAGTTTCCTTGTTTTTCTCAATAGGATATTTTAAATTTGGATGACGCCTACGAGGCAATACTGCGAAAGACAGCGCGGGTGGATTCGGCACAGTTGTTCAACCACCATAAAATTAGCATTTGGCTAGCGAGTAGCATTTTCATCCGAACACAAGTCGTGAAGCCACCTGAATTATTCGTCCGCACTTCTCAAGAAATGGGAGATGGAGGATTTTGTTTCTTTTACACGAATTATGAGACCCGACTAAGTTAATGTTTGAGTTTGCGGGAACATGTCACGAACGTGTTCATTAGTGGACTTTACAAGTGAGGATGTTTTATCATGTTCATTGTTTTTCATTTCTTTAAACTTAACATTTTTACATTTACTTCTTACTGTAACAATTAGGAAGGTCGACTTAAAGTTTTATTATAACAACACAATACAACAATGTTTTCGACAAATATATTTTTCCAGTATAAATTGCTGCCACGGGTGGTTTAATGATGTATTACGTGTAGCTTGCAATAAAATTATTAATATTGTCAGGGGAAGGCAACGCGGCACTTGCTCAACCACCATTAAATTGGAACTTGCCACACTTCCTGAACTTGCACCTTGGTACTGAATTACATCATTATTATAGTCGCAGCATTTTTAATGAGCGAAATGCTTTTAAATGCTACATTACACATATGTATAGTTTTGTTATCTACCGACGCAGACGCGTTAATAAAGACGGTTTTTGCTTGCAGCAAAACTGCATACGGCAAAAGTAAAATATTTTTATTTTACTAAAAATATTCCAAGCTACACCTAGTACACGTATATCATTTAATATTTTTAAAAGGGTATTGCAATATGAAGTATTTATTATAGCATATTATTATTTATCAATATAGCAAGGTTATATAAACTCATTTGCAAAAAAAAACGGGCACCTAAGCAATGAACCATTTCAAATGTTACTATTGGTTTGTTTGATAATTATAGGTAGTTTTACTTTCACAATTTTGTAAATTAATAAGCAAATAGTCGTTTTCGTCAGTATTATTATAAAATTTTGATAAAATTTATGGGTTTTAATGCTAAAGTTCACTAGTAGTGTATGCTCGCTAGTAGTGCATATGCTCGTGAAGTAAAAGTTAACAAAGATTTTTGTTTGTTTTTTCTTTAATAAAGTAAAAGCAGATAAATGTTTAGTATCGAGTATGACCCCCTCTAGCTGAAATCACAGCTTGAATTCGTCTGGGTATGCTAGCGAGGATATCCCGGATACTTGCTTGCGGAATACGTTCCCACTCCGCGATAATCACATTCTTCAGCTCTCTGATGGTTTGCGGAGCCGGTTGTACTGATCTCACGCGTCGTTTCAGAACGTCCCATACATGCTCTATAGGATTGAGGTCGGGACTTCGAGCTGGCCAATCCAAACGACGAATGCCGACCTCTTGCACATACGCTTCCACATCGCCAGACCTGTGGGCGCGAGCGTTGTCGTCCATAAAAATTGAGTCTTCGCCTAAAGCGGCCAAAGCGGGTTGTGCATGAGGAATAAGAACTTCCGTTATGTATGATATATACGATACGATGTCCAGTCAGTGAGCCGTTTTCAATGAAGACTAACTCTGTACGATCCATTGAATTTATTCCTGCCCAAAACATAACAGAGCCCCCACCATAAGGTGTGATTTCTTCAAAACAAGCCTCTGCAAAGCGTTCTCCTCGTCTTCGTAGCACTCGCCGACGTCGATCTTCACCGAACAGAGATATCCTGGCTTCATCGGAGAACAATACCCTATTCCAGTCTTCTTGAGTCCATGACTCACAATTTCGAGCAACCCTAAGCCTGGCAACTCTGTGCTCACGGAGTAACTTAGGGCCGCGGGCCGGGCGATGACTGCGTATATTGGCTGCGAGCAGCCTCCTCCTGACCGTCCATAGACTAATATGCACATTTCTTACTTCTTCGAGGTTGTTCTTAAGGTCCACATACGAAGACTTGCGATTTCTCAATGCGCGACTCACAAGAAAACGATCATCCCGTGGTTGGGTACATGGTTTTCTTCCAGAACCAGGCCTTCTCTCGACGGAACCGGTGTCTTGATACCGCTGTCAGGTACTTTGAACCGTCGAGCGACTCACACTTAGCCTCTGAGCCACGAAGCATGGCTGCAGCCCGCTTCGAGCAGCGCAATAATTTTGGTAGCTTTTACCACTTTCTCTAACATTATTGAGACAGCTAAACAGCAATAAATGAAGCTTTAACAATTAAGAATATGAAATAAATTCATAAAAATTGACTAAAAGTTATGAAAACCGATATTATCTTTTGGAACTTCGCACCAAAAATGTAGGATAAAAAGTGGTTTTCTGTAAAAACGAGCATCAAACGAAAATTTTAATTTAGAACGTACTGTTTTAAACACCACGGCATTTTTAAAACCGGCCAGTAACATGTACAAATGATTGAAATCATTTTGGTACCGTATTTTTTTAAAAAAGAATTAAAATCCAAACCGCCCGTTTTTTTTGCAAATGAGTGTATAATTACAATTTATTGATAGTTCTTTTTATAACAAGTGTACCTAATTCAAAACTATTTCCGAGTACTCTTTTGTGTTGAGATTCTAAGGTTCACGTTATTTCAAGCTTAGGTTTAAGGCGAGTTAGAACGCACTGGACAGTCTTGCCAAACTGTAAACTCCATAAGGATTCTGACTTGGCTCAACATAGGTCCAGCTTGACGTCTGCCCAGTTTGAAGGCTTTAGTTACAATACGTAACGTATATTCTGTTCCTCGTTATTATATCTTTTACTAATATTATAAATAGGTAAGTTAATTATTTTGAAATATTTTAGAAGTAAACGGCTGAATGTATTTCGATAAATTTGAGTACAAAGGTAAAGCAAGTTCTGGATTAACATAAAGGCGACTTTTTCCATCGGAAAAGTGCATATTGACTATGAATAAACAAAAAGTCTTACTTATGTTTAAATGACATAGCCCAAGCAGCTCAGATGTCGAAATCTATATCATGCCTATAAATAAACCTCTTGATAAAATAGAAATATCAGTGGCATAATGTCAAAAATTGATTCACGTCCTTGTTATAATTGTTCTTCCAACAATAATTACGCGAATTCTAAAACAACTTGGAATTCAAATGCTCCCTAATTGGCAGTTTTAATCTACTAACTTTTGTACAGAATTCAGCAAAAGTAGGGAACAACTTGTCGTGGTTGGTGGCGAAACGAATCAAAACCTTCTAACTGGAAATTTATAAATTTATTTTGCCAAATTATAATGACTGGAGTGGATAATTTAGTTGATTTAAATTTTCGGATCGCTTTTATGGTACTCATAATGGGAAGGGTAGCGTTCAATTATTTTTGTGATTAAAATTTCTAAATTATTTATCCATTTTATGTTTGAGTCATTAAGAACGATAAACACTCAATTTGGTTTCATAAAATGTATTTGTATAACTTAATCGTTCGTAGAAATAATTTGTAAGAAACATTATAAATAATATTTCACATAAATGGGAAAACTAAGATAATATATAATTAACCTATCTGGTACCGCCAGTTTGACAGCTGACATTTGCTTTTTTTTTTTTTATACTAAAACCTTATTGCGTTGGAAGGAACGACGATATTCGCTTTTATGACAGGAGCTGTCATGGCCCAAATGGGCCAAGCAGGCCTGAACTATAAAACCAGTCAGACCAACAATTCACGTAAAAATTAGGAACTACAAACTTATCTATTGGGCGTATATTTGAACAAAGAATTAAATGCAAAACGTGTTCGTATTCACCATATTTTTTTTCTTGATTATTTTCTTACTCAAAATAATATGATCACGAAAAAAAATTTTGTCCCATAAGAAAAGCCACGACTACACACAAACAGAAGCACCAGTATTTCCTCATATAACTTATAACCATAGAC
This sequence comes from Lapara coniferarum, assembly GCA_949316025.1. Taxonomy (NCBI): domain Eukaryota; kingdom Metazoa; phylum Arthropoda; class Insecta; order Lepidoptera; family Sphingidae; genus Lapara; species Lapara coniferarum. The sequence continues at coordinate 37,212,654 of OX438919.1, read as the reverse complement.
ATCAGATGTCAGACTAATAATTCTCAAGAATTTTACTGCCTTCAATGCTTTCCAAATTAAGACATAAAAATACTTACAAACTTCGGTGGAAATAGTGAAAGTGGCTTTTACTACTCACAGATTGTTATGCTCATGTCTTTTTGCCATTTTAGAGGTAGCTGAGGTGTAACACATCCACTTTTTGCTAGCTATGCTAGATTCCGTGCATCTACAAGCCTGTTTGAAGTAAAACTTCTTTAGACGCGACTAGGGAGTAATTCAAGGTGCTTAGGATGTGAAAAAAAAAACACGATGCGTCTCCGCTTCGTTTTATTGTGATTGGTTGAGAGATTGACGCATCGGCTCTCGATCAATCACAAATGAAATGAAATCCTCCTAGCCAGTTTCGGCCACGACGGCCAATCTCAACGGAGATCAGCCAGGTACGCAGGAGATATTATAGTGCACAAGTGTGTGCGCAATACACAGGTGCACTCGCTATTCCTTCACTCTCATAGTCCGGTGAGACGGCAATCCGACATGACCGGAGAGAGATCAGGCGCAGGACCAACGGCTTTACGTGCTTTCCGAGGCACGGGGGTATCACACCGCCAACTTTCTGACTCCGAGCTGCGACTGAGTAAATTTTAAGATGGAAAAACCCAGTCACAATTTTTTTTGGCTCGACCCGGGATTCGAACCCAGGACCTCAGCGCGCAAATCGTACTCGTAATGCGTACGCAATACCACTACGCCACCGAGGCAATCACAAATATCAAAATACCGATACGTCAGTCTCTCAACCAATCACAATAAAGCAAAGCGGAGACGCATCGTGTTTTTTTTTTCACATCCTAAGCCCCCAGATTTTTTTCTGACGGAAGTAATTCTGATGGAAGTAACGCTTTCTATATTCAAAAATAATAAATTGGATTTAGTCGTTCTTACCTACACATAAGGTTCTCCTAAAAAAAAAAACAAATGCCAGCTCTCAAACTCGCGACTGATGACCGGTTAACAAATGAAAATATTTATAAATTGTGAAAGTGATATTATTAATGAACTTTAAATAGAATATAAAATGAAATAGTGAATATTAAATGAAATGGCGGAGTCCCAGGAACATTTTACTTTTTCATCAAAAGTTTTAATTCAATCGTGCGTAAAGGTACACGCACACTTTTTCATAAAACACCCGTCATACAAAGTAATTAACAAATCTACATGAACCGTAAACAAATCCGAAATTTGACAAGGAATTGTCATAACACATTCATAAACATGAAACGATCGCTAAAGACCATGATGTGTTTGATCACTTCAAAAGCCCATCACAACATCGCATTGCACTTGTGTAAGCGTATTCGGATCGCCGTAACTACTCACTATTAACACAAGCAATCAATCAAAATGTAAACGAAAACCGTTCCGCATAGCATATTTTATCTTTAACAATTCTTGCCCAACCGTACCAATTAGTGTAAAAACGTCCGTACTACAGTCGCAATGTTATAAATTTGGCACTTAGCCGGACGCAAATTTTCAGAGCTGTCAGCAAATAAAATGCGCCGCAGTAATAGTTTTCCGACGGGCATCGCTAAATTGACGCACTATAGGTACAAAATTTATTTTTATTTTTACACAGTTTTCAATTAAACTTTCTGTTTTTGTTTATCAGTAAATATTCGAAAAGAGAAACGAACATTGAAACAAATAGGTTTCATTTTGCATGTGTGTTTTGTTCGCATGCGCTTTTAACTGTTCACGTATGTGGTTTAATTCGGATATCTGAGTGGGTTTATATCGTCGGTTTATAATATGGGTTTGATATTTGTATAGACTTATCATAATTAATACGAATTTTATTATTAGATTGTGGTATTTTCTAGGGTTCCTTATCAATCCAGCAAATCCTTATACTATCAAGCAATTTCTATATCCTTATGCTATTTCACGTTCATTTGTCCGTATACTGTGATATTTTATTGAAAAATAACGGGAAAATATTAGGTTAAAAGTCTTGCAACCGACTTCAATGATAAATTGGACCACATTAGCCATGCTAAATTAAAAATAATATTTTCACGCGTGAAATTGAAACCATTTCGCAATAACAATATTTACTCTCTGCCTTGCCTTCTCTGATATAGCTGATAACCATGAAATTATTGAGGGACAATCTAATGCTTCGGAGCTTGTTCTAAAAGTAACTTTTCTCCTTAATAGCCACTCACTTTTACTCATTTCACAATACAGGCCTCCGTCTGCGATTAATATGAAAGTTCTCCAAATAAATTTCAGATGATCAACACATCATACAATACACATTTTTTTTATGTCGCCCTACATAAATAAACTACTTGCAGGAAAGAACTGTCTAGATGCCATTGCCTTATCCAAAAAACTGAACAGATAAGAAATTCCTCCATGCAACTTGACATTTTTAAATTGTAAACGTTCATGTTTTAAATGACCAAAGATATGTGGACGGTAGACAGGCTATCTGCTAGCTTACCTGTCGTTAATACAAGGGAACGATTTAAATAACATTCGAAATAACTAACAGCTTAAATGAACAAAAACAATCACAAAATGCAGGTAAATAAACGCTACCTACATACTTTTAACGTTTATGGACCACTTTCAAATTGTGTCCTGCGTGCAAAATTGTCCAGTTAAAAGTGTATTGCGGTTGGCAGGTGGCCAAGGCGTGCGGTGCACAGCCGAATCTGAGAATCTTTCCCTCCAGCGCGACCGCTTCTGAGGACTCGATAATCGACATATAAAAATACCTTTGTCGAGCATCGTAACGAGGAATATTTGTCCAATGCAGTTCTTGATGCGTATGTTTCTTATTGTTTCTTAATGTTTGTGTTTTATAGCATTTGAGATGTAGACAATACCTATGAATAATTAAATACCTATGAAGAATTTAATGATACTAATTGCATTCAGATTGAAATACTAATATAATATTCTATTGTATTTTGTCCCTATACAGCGGTGATGTGTGTGCATTAGCTTATATATATAACTCATCTGACTTTGTATGCAAAAGACTGAGAAAAAATATAATATACTAGCTTTTGCCCGCTGCTCCGCCTGCATTAAAAAGTTTTTCCGGGATAAAAGTCCCGGTTTATATTTTCACGGGATAAAAAGTAGCCTATGTGTTAATTCAGGTCATGATCTACCCGTGTGCCAAATTTCATCGAAATCCGTTCAGTAGTTTTTGCGTGAAAGAGGAACAAACATCCTTACATCCATACATCCAAACATCCATACATTCTTACAAACTTTCGCCTTTATAATATTAGTAGGATATAAAGATGAAATGGACAATTGATGACAAAAAAGTAAGCCCGGAGTTTCTTTCTGTCTTTCTTCTTCGGGTAGTCATCGCTTAGGTAGCTAGTGAAAGGCTGGTAGGTTAGCTAGGCTAGGGCCTGTAGTGTCCTCACCGGTGAGGATCGCGACGCGTTCCTCCCATTATTTTTATTAAAATTAATTCATATTTTTTTTTAACATTTCTTTCCTGACTGCCTCGGTGGCGTAGTTGTATTATGGTACGACTGCAATGCTGAGGTCTCGGGTTCGATCCCCGGGTCGGGCAAAGTGATATTGAGTTTTTCTATTCAATATCAGCTCGGAGTCTGGAATTTGTGCCCGACATGGCGATAGGCTCGCCCCCTATCACATCATGGGACGGAATAACGGCGAAAAGTGGGTGCACTAGTTGCGCCTCTGCCTACCCCTTCGGGGATAATAGGTGTGAGTGAGTGTGTGTGTGTGTGTGTGTATTTCTTTCCTGACAGCCCGAGCTTGGCTTCTTTATTTATTTTTAATTTATTTTACTCCCTATAAAAATGACAGTAGTTATATAAGTGATTTTTTGTAATAATTATTATTATTAATTGAATGTATCTTGACTTATCATAAGTGACTTATAATATGTTCACCTACGTGATGGATAAAGTATTTTATTTTATTTTAAAATAACTTTAGGTGTTCTTGGATGATTCGAAATCTGGCATTTAAATTACACAAAATTTTAAAATGTAGCACAATAGAACGAAGTGGAACAAGCACGCCCAGATCTAATCACGAGATCCCTCCATCCACTTTAAACAAGACTTCCACTTCCGTCGGCGCGGTAACAAAACGGGTATCGAAACGGACCAAAAGTATCCCGCGTACATCAAAGTGATTACGAGCGAAAAACGCTACGGAGTTGAGTGGAAACGTTGTAAAAATCACGACGAGACGTGTGAAGTGTCATCGGGCCGTCTCAGTCGAGTGGTGATCGCTTGTTTTTCCCACTTTCGATGAGCGCCGCCGGCCTGGCTCGCTTCGAGAGCCCTCGCCGCTGATTCCAGCCCTGCGCCCGGCTCTGTGTTTTATGAGGTCAAGTGAAAGCCTCCACAAAAAACACGTAACCGCGATAAATTACGCACTGACACATTCAGATTCGCCCATAATACACACGATCGCAATATATTGTTTTTTACGATTTTTTAGCAGGCGCAGTCCGCGTGCGGGGTTTTTAACGTTTTTACCATATACGCACTCCAGTAAATAATATTTAATTGATATACTTGCAAGTGCTATAAATTTTAGCTCGAGGGCTAAATCGTTCGATGTACTTTTAGTATAAAAAATTAAATTCACCAACAACTGTATATTGTTAACATAGTAATTAGCGAGGCCGCAATACCACGAGTCACGACTAGCGTAGACAGATTTATTAAAAAAGAATGTCACAACGATGTCGTAAAATATAAGGGCCATAATTCAAATGCCTGCAATAGAGGTGACTTAGAGCACAGAATTAAGCCTGATTTAATACTATCATTGTTACTAAAACAAAAACTGATATAAATATCACAATGAACAATATTCAGATAATACTGTAAAACATCAAATCTAATTAAAAAACAAAGAGTGAAACTTGCACATCACTACACTTTAATCAGACCACTTCATTCAATATCACGTACGTGATACCTGGAGATTATCCAAAATCCATCGTACAATATAGGCCAAAGACGGAGGACGAGTAATTTATTCCTAATAACTATCTAGCAAGTGCAGATGTTGTACTGTTTCAATTTAAGGGCACACCGCGGCGCAAGTTTGCTCCGAGATGAACTTTGAAGGAACTTTGTTCGTAGTGACATTGTCAACTAATCTCCAAGCCGACAGCAGCGGTACGTAACAATCGCCACAATAATTTTACTGTCGACGTGTTTGGTATTTAAATGTACTTTAACTATTGCAATTTAAAATACAATTGGGTATATTTTTGTTTAATGTTATAGTTGTGATGTTTTGTGCGCATCGTCTTCTGCTTTATTGAATTTTATAATACAAATAGGAGCATAATATTATACATTAATTTTGGTTGGTTTTATATTTTATAAGTGACGTATTTTAATGAAACTTTAATTAAACATAATATTACGGTTTTCGAGGTATCTTTACTTTAGACTCAAATTTCAATGGAAAAACGAAAATTGTATTTACAAAACCGTGAGCTTACAGAACAGACTTCCGCGAACCGATATTTTCTTAGAAGCAAATTTACATAAAGGAGTATCTAAAGCTTATGACTATAATCAAGTCAGCGACAATTATTGGAAATACTAAACTATTAGTTCGAATATTTTAATTAACCCGCCAAACCCCGCTTATATGTAAGATAGATGTATGGGGAAACCCTATATACTCGGACGCCGGCGTCTCTAGCGAGGCTTGATGAGTCAAATAACACAATAATGTTACCCCGGTATTTATGCAAATGACCGGCTGATGTATATCATTTAACTGTACGTCACACTGGATGATTGAGTGGGCGATAGTTGCATAACCTACCTCCAATATATTATCAGGTAATACCGTGTAATTGTCGTGATCTCCGAGAACAACCGTCGCTGTCTTCCCAGTGAGATATGATCTGGCACGCGATACGTTGCTAATTTCGCCTCGTCCATTCATTTGGCGATCAGCAACGTGAATGGGTTCATACAATATATACTCTATTCTACATCTGTATTCATATCTTTAAAATTACACACGCTTTTATATGGTCACTGTTCTGCAATACCAATATTAAAAATCAAACTTTGGCGTGGTATTTTGTTTAAAAAAAAAATGTTGATCTAAGATTTGTTTAGTTTCACTAATTAAGTTTAAAGACAGTTCGATAATTATCTAAGCTAAAAACTTTTCATTCAGAATTAACTTTACATCTACATCTTCGTTCTTCCATCGGATTAAATCATTGCTAATCCTTTAGAGACTCCCGAGAATAGCTCTCCTTAACTCACTGAGCTGGTTTAAATCGATGGACCCACAGCACTCCGAATGTCCCTACATGTATCCTATACATAGAAACTTATGTCTCAACAGATTGAGGTACTGTTAAACAGAAAATTTTACTTCATGGAAATGAAGTTCAGAAACTGGGATTGGTTGCCATATTGAAAATATTTCCCTCCAAACATAATGGAACCGTTAGAATAAGGAATTATTAACTAACCTCTCCAAAATGGCAGCTATTAAAAGCAACAAAGGATCTAAACTTGACGTATCCAAAAAACTGAACATAACAGACACCTCCAAATCATAACAACTTTCACATCAAATCATCATCATCATAAAATCAGACATAACAAACCGCATGCGTAACAAGAAATCCTATATTAAAGCAAACGTCATCATGCGTTGTGGCAGCGAGATTATAAGCAAACCGAACATAATATTATTAGACCACAACGACGCAGTTTATCCGTGTCACCAGGTGTGGAAGGCCTAACACCCCAAGTTGGGCGTATTATACATAATATGATATTCCGACATTACAACTTTACGACTCGAACTGAGGTAAGCTTACGTTTATGAATCTTTAAACATATTTTAAAATCATATCGTTGCGTTAGGTGTTATTGCTGTCGTCGCTTTAGTGTTTGTTATGGGTTATTTTATTGGTATTTTAATCGTCCGTATCGTCTAAAATCTTTAATTTTATAATCAGACCAGGAGATATGATAGCTATTGATTAAAATTCACAGGATTTGTGTTACTGTTGCCTTTAATGTTTAAAGAATTTTATTCTCAAAAAAGACTACAGTCACTTACATGAGAATACAATTAGCATAAAACCATTAACCAGCTACGATATTTAAAAAGAGGAATGGGTATTGGTTAAGCAAAAACTTGTGAAACGCAACAGCATGGCTGCCCCGAAAATTTCCTATCATACTATGATACCACGACGACTGAGGCTACAGACATATTCAATTACAGCTTTCTGCTTTTTCTTAGTAAGTTAAAATCATACCTAAAACTATTTTGCCAAAAGTATTTTATGTTTTTCCTTAATTTAATTCTATAGTACCGTCATACAAACAAATGACTAATTTAAATAAAAATAACGTCGTCATCAAAATAAATTCCCTATCAAAACAATAGCCACTCCGGGTAGCTCGTAATCATAAACAATAATACCAATTAATATCAAAGCCGAATCCTAAAGCCACATTCACACAATACGTATCTGTTCATTGCACAGCTCTCAAGTCAACTAGTCTGAGTGACTTTAATTCATCGCCTAGGACGCCATCTGGGATTACTTGAGTCTGTCACTGAGACGGCGCAACCAGAGACGTCGGATCTTTGATCGAAATAGTAGTCCTGGAACCTAAATTGAGATGCTATGATGGGTTCGAGTGTGTTTGATCAGTAAAGAATATGAAATATTTACGCACGAAGCAGTTAGATAGGGTTTTTTTGTTTGTAAGAAGAGATCTTGTGAGCAAGAGGTTTAATATTTTCAAATGGTAATCCTCGTAATTTTTTAACAAAATTTAAATTATTTTTACAATGTAGGTTAACATTTGAAATTAGATATAAACTTTTATATGACTTTTTAATATTAAAGCTATACTCATCAGACGTCAAGTCATGTCATAGTTAACGCATCACGTTTAAATATTTAGTAGTAAAGTTCAGGCTGCAAATGAAATAGCGCCATTGCCGTCACAATGAAGCTCAGACAAATAATGAATTGTATAACATTTTGAAAACATCTCAGTATCTAGAAGTGTATCTTACAGATTTAATAGACAATGCCGAGGAGGATGGAGTTTCTTGTAAACTTTAGTGAGAACTTGGATAAGTTTCTGCACAAGCCCTGTCCTTAAATTGAAATGGGTTCCCAAGTAACCATAGATAGCTGCATCATTATTAACTATTGAACTAACGAACAAATATTTAGATTTGTTGCATTAGGTGGTTTAATTACCTGTGAACGTTGCTTTAGGTTTATGGATGAGTATTGTATCGTAATCAAAGAGAATATTATTTTTTTGGATGTCAGCTCTAATATTCATGGCATATGGAGTAGGCAGACGTACAACTACAGCTTGTTCAAATTATTTTCGTTATATAGAGTATGCTATTGCATTGAAAATATCGCAAGGTCGGGCATACATTTTATACAAAAAAACACAACTTATTTAATTTCTAGTCCTTACAATACTCAAGTGCCTTTGCATTCTAAGTGTACCGTTATCGAATCAGTGTATTCTATCAAAAGAATATAATACTTTTAAAAGCGACCTTGATAAAAAAAAATGAATCAAATTGAGTTCATTGTGGTTTAAATTTCAAACCGTACGAATCTTAAAAATCAAGCTTACATATCCGAGTATCGTATATATTTATACGTGGAAGTATAAATCCTGTAATAAATATTCAGTTCAAATTCGTCGCTAACAATAAATCATATAACATAGAAAGTGCGGCCAATATTTGTGTGATGTTTTTAATACCATAACCTTCATTGTTAGAATTCCATTGCGATAAATATGCATATGACATTAATGTATTTGTTAGCAATCTAAATGAAGTCGAAACCACGCTCTACAATGAAGTTTTGAGACCAAGGGATCCTACTTGATATGATTTATATCGTACTAACAAAATTGGCTCGTCCTAATCTTACTAATATCTTACTAATATTATAAACGCGAAAGTTTGTAAGAATGTATGGATGTATGGATGTTTGTTACTCTTTCACGCAAAAACTTCTGAACGGATTTCGATGAAATTTGGCACACGGGTAGGTCATGTCCTGGATTAACACATAGGTTACTTTTATCCCGGGAAAATATTAAGCGGGCGGAGCCGCGGGCAAAAGCTAGTCATAAATAAAACACTGCGCCTACGTTCGTGTACGCTAAAGTTCCTGACTGAATCTACGGGGATGCTCTTTCCGATAATGTCTTCAATAATTGGCAGACAAACTTGCAATGTACCAATCACGAGTTCAATTTGATAAAGACTACGAAATGTGAGATACAACCCTGTATATTATTGATTTGAGGTAGCTTTAGCTTCTATGCTAATAAATTGTCGCCCGCGACTGCTTCCGTGAAATCCCGCGTGGTATAGTAAGTCTTATTGTATATAGAGTTCTACGGACAAGTCACATACATGTATAGATATGTCTAATAATTATAATATTTGGGTAATAGTCGTAATATTTGGGTAATAATAAAATAAGTACTGCCTTAAAACTAATTTTCGGATTTTATCGCGGTTTTTTTTTATTATATTTTCTCCCGATGAGACGTTTCAAAGACTACAACCGTCATGGTCCGACTGACCCCGTGGGCCGACTGAGGTGTTGGATGTGTCTCAAGAAAAGCGGTAATTTCTTGCTTCTTTCCCTCAGTAGGAATAGAACAGAACGCCTCCTATTCTTCTACATTTATAAATTAGAGACCATACTATGGTTTGGCATACTAATGGTTATACCGTAATCATCACCTATAGATACCACCACATACTGCATTATACCAAAAAATCATTTTTATATTTCAAATACTCAATACTTATTATTACACAATCATGTATTTTAAATCAGATACCACTGATCCATAAAAATACTTCCCAACTTCAATAAACAACAAATTTGATGATCTCGAAAACACCACACATCCTATCATAAAACAGCCACACCTGATGCTTTTTCAGATAACAACAAAAACTAAAATTAAAAGGGTATAAAACACAAAACAAAACAAATAAAATTTACGTATTCAGTTTTAACACCTTGAGCGCGAATAAAACGTGAATTGTTTCAGTAACAGCGATTGGGCCTTACAAGCGCACAAAAGCTTTTCGGGGGTGTATTCTCAAATATTTTACACAATGAAAGCGAGATTAACAAATACTGGGGCTACTCATTCTGGCTGAACTGAGGTACGGCGCGTTGTCACGCAAACTGCCCGCTCGCTTCTACAATATATATCTCTTTTGACGTTTCTTTCGTGTTCTATTTATACCCACCGCACGATGTTTTTGCAATTATAAACAATTATAATTGAAAATTTGTGTCGTCTTTGATATTTATTACTTAGGTTGTTCAATTTAATTTCAACTTGCGCAGCTTTTTAAAAATGATTAAATAGGCTGATATAATATTTCGGGAGTTCATTTGCAGTCTACTGCAGTGGTTACACGATAAAGAGTCTACTCCTGCTCAATGAAGTAATATTAATATAATTTGATTAGTGTTTTACAGATAGAAAGAGAAATCATTGGATCAATAGTCAGAGACGCGTATCGGAATCACTACTGGACTTAAACGCTTTATTTGACATAAATCGTAACACTCTATAATAATTACAATTCATGTTTGTTACTAAATAAAAATATACACATAATATGAAAAAACAGCAAAATATTAAATCTTCAACGAACATTAACATTATAGTTGAAGAAGCGATACAAAATAATAGTAGATTCATCGAGCGCATCGGAAATAGTTCTTTATTGAACTATAGAAGTCGTGTAACGGAGGCACACGGAGGTGTTCTGCGAGTATATACGGAGAGCAATCTTGTCCAGCAAGCTTTGAATGTGCTTGTGAAATATAATTTCGATCGGGCGGCAATCAGGGCCCGTTGAAGATGGGGCGTGAGGCGACTTTGTAAAATATTAAATGTACCGCTTGTGGACGCCACTGCTCAGATGCGCAACGTTATTGAAGTGCTATTATATATATAATTTTATTTATACAGGGTCATTTTGACATTGCGTTAATAAATGAAACCGCGTACTTATCTCGTTGACAGTAACACTTTTCATTAAGTTATTGTAACTATAGATGTAAAATAAAAAAGTGTAAGTTTCGAACAAAATAAATATCAATAAAATGTAACTTTAATTTTACACGCCCTAATGCCACTATGACTGCTCTAGGAGAATTCGTTGCAGCAGCATTATACTTTCAGAAATACACTTACGCACACACCATATTTGCACTAAACTACAAAATTATAAAAAAATCAGGAAAGTAAAATTGAGATTCTTGGTGATAATATTCGTTTCTCATGGATGATTTTTGGCACAATGTTAGCAAAACCAAAGACGAGTATGTGGTTCCATTTATTAACGCAGTGTCAAAATGACCCTGTACATGAACATACCGGGTGGAAGGGAAACGCTCTCGGAAACGAATACAGGTGATAGTATTGGTGATTCCTGACGTGATGGCACTAAAAAAATCGCGATCGCATTGTTACAATTTTAGTAGGATTTTCTCAAATTTCTGTACAGCTTCACTTATGGATAGATAAATCAAACTATTATTCTGAAAAACATAGTAAAAAAGGTCAATATTTCAAAAAAATCGTAATGAAACACGTACATCAGCTGACGGGTTAACGACCGCGGGCCGGTGCCGCCGCATCACGGCGGCCGCCCAGTTTTTTGTACGCTTTACATTGCGCGCGCATGAATTACGGAAATACTAAAATCGTAAGTATTATCACTTAGCTTTGCAAATGAATATAGTTTTTCGTTAATGTTATGGATCTTCTCTCTTACCGTTCCGGTATAGAGAGCGTTTCCCTTCCACCCGGTATATAAATAGCTGCCTCGGTGACGTAGTTGTATAAAAGTACTGCAGTGCAGAGGTCTCGGTTTCGACCCCAGTCAGGCAGATATTGGATTTTTCTACTGAATATCATCCCGGTCGGGAATTTGTGTCCGATATGCCTTACCCTATCATATCATTGGGTGGAATACACTTAGCAAAAAGTGGGTGCAGTAGTTGCGCTTCCGCCTACCTTGGGAGATAACAGGCGTGAGTGTGTATGTATATGAACATTTATTTTATTAATAGGTTTTTGTAACCTAAATAACCCGCTTTATATTGATAATATTTATATTATAATATTGATTACTAGCTTTTGCCCGCGGCTCCGCCCGCTTTAAAAAGTTTTTCCGGGATAAAAGTCCCGCTTTATATTTTCCCGGGATAAAAAGTAGCCTATGTGTTAATCCGGGACATGATCTACCCGTGTGCCAAATTTCATCGAAATCCGTTCAGTAGTTTTTGCGTGAAAGAGGAACAAACATCCTTACATCCATACATCCAAACATCTAAACATCCAAACATCCATACATTCTTACAAACTTTCGCCTTTATAATATTAGTAGGAAGTAGGATAATTATATTATTAATTTTGTTCAACCAGTGATCTCAATGTTTAAAAGTAAACTCATAAGACACAAATCAAATAGATAAAGAAAAAAGCTTTCTAGAATGTTTCATAGTGCTAACCAATGCTTGCTCATGAATAAGAAGGGCGGTAAATATTTATTCGAAGCACCTGTAAGGGTTCGAATGTAGAAAGCAATTGAAGCCGTTTGAAATGAAATAGAAGAGCGGATTGCTTCGATTAGCCTGTAAGTATGCACTACTAAAATTAATTTTGTAGTTTCATTATTTATCAATTGAAATAGGTAAATGATAGATTTTGCCTGTTGATTTCATTACTCAATAAAAAATACCAATTTTTTTAATATAATGAACGTAAAGAACATAAAGCGACAATTGAATTATAGATGATAGGCAATTGCATACAGCTAATGCTAAGTGGCATTGTATTTAATAGTTATTCATCACTATAAAGAAGAACCCAAAAGCCCAAAAAGCATAACCGACGTCTACGCGAAGAAAATATTAAAGTTGATGGTTTCATGCCAACGGAAGTAGAAAGGATTTAGTAGGACAGTGGGCTCTGTCACTGAGATGGCAAAGCAGCTAACAGAAAAAAGAAAACATATTTAAAAACTCTATTAACTCCAGTAGCGGTCGGTAGCAACAAGTGGCTTAATAGTTAGCAATTTTCAAAGAATCGAAATTATACAATTAGAAACAGTATTAGGGAGGTATTAATGACGATGCAAGCTTAAGTTGTCATTTAAGAGATTTTAGATTACTTTAACTTTAAACTTGTGCATGCTGTGCCAACCTTTAAATAAATTGTTACACTTACGCAACATAATTGTATTAGTTTGATATCTAGATCATAAGTATTGGTGTAAACAATTGTTGGTGGCCAAATAAATAAAAAAAAAAGAGCTTGTTCTTACCTGAGTAAGCGCTGTCACATAAACAAAACTTTGCTGTCAAAATCCGTCACATGAAGTAATTTGAACTGATGTTAATATAACTTTATTAAATAGTGACTATCTTAAGATGCTGACCTTAATATAACAGCGTTTCAGCTAATATCGCACTTCAGGATGAAACTGACTTGCGTCTATTAATACGTTCGCTACTTTTGATATTGAATATTTAAATCATTAAAATTGCATCCAAGATTCCATTAATACTGAGGAGACATATCGTCGACGTTGGCATTGGGGATTTCATTTTCGAAATCGGTTTCCGCGCAAAAGTGTATTGTATTGAATATCTGTGCGAAAACTTGTCTGCAGCTTAACATCCTTGCAAGTTGAGCTGTATTATAGTGAGGGTAGAATAGATCACTCCCTTTAGGAAGGCGTCAATCGCCGGCTGATTTATAGAGAGTGCTCCGGTACGCCGGCGTCGACTAAACTGTCGGGAGTTTTGCTCGTGCTAGGAACGCGGGCCACTGGCAAACAAGTCACTCACCTGCCGGTTCTCCCTCATCGAAAATGCGAACCCTAGTAAATGCCTTTATAAACGAATCCATTTTAAATTCCGAATAGTCTACCGACAGCACGAACGGAACTTCCAGACATGACATGCGTGCTAACGAAATTTTCGAGCTTGGTCAATTTCCACGAGAATTTTCGCAGAGTTTAGGTACGACAAATTCCTGACAAAATTAAAACGCCTCATAGATCTGTCAAGTTGCGAGTTTTTCTAGTTTTCTATCGTACTCGAAATCAAATCAATCGTTATCAAAACAAAAAACGCCTAAGAGAAAATTGTTAATTTCCATGGGGTCTTTTATGCAAACTTTGAGCGCAAAGTTGACCTAAGAATTCAATCAGGACTCTGTTGGCAATAATTGCGCGATCCGAGAGTGCACTATTGCGAAACTTTACATCCCCTTGTTGGCGTTCTATTGAAATCATCTTAACGCTATTCGCAGCTCTCGGCGCTATGGTAATAAATTGCTACCGACCAAGCGAACTACTTACAATTAAGCTAACTTTAAAATTTAATCTCAAAATGCAGACAGAAATTTTTAAATTACGTCGTAATTTATATTATCCTCCACCTGCAGCCCGGGGACGATATTTGTTTAATCCATTAGAACCAACGAACCGAGACCAAACATAGATTAGAATAATTTTACTTGTAAATAGACATACAAATTGATATTCAACAAAATATAATATACAAGTGAAACGTTTTTGGGGCATTGAAGAAGTTTTTAGTTCAATTTAGCGGCAATCAGAACGGCCGTTGAAGACGAAGCGTGAGCCGAATGCCTAAAATATTAAACGTGCCGGAATGACGGGACGCGGTGGGACACCGAGTCACCAATTTGATATTTACCTTGCCTTTAGAATCTGTGTCAATGAGATTCTATCAAATTTGGATACATTGACAATTGCTCCCTTATTTTATAGTGTTATAGCTCTAAAAGTTCTAATTTAGAGAAATAATATGTATAATGTAAAGGTATTTTTATGCTGTCAAGATATACAAGAGGATATATAAGACCTAGCATATAACGTAATGTTATAACACGTTCCAAATAATATAGCGACGAGCAATATCTATGTATTGTTCCACAATAGTCACCAGAATTATACCGGCTTAGTTGAGTACAAAATATTCTGGTATCCTCCCACTAGCAAATAGCACATACCAAAAAAAATAATATTAAAAAATATACTCGTCAAAGACTAATTGAATTTATATATAATATATTAAAATTTGTTGGAATATTAAAATAGAAGCTGACTTTTAAAAAACTACCGTCAACATTCCTCGAAAATGAGAAATAGAAATCAAAGTATAAGGTAGTAACCAAAAAAAATATATAAATAAAAGTAGAGATAAAATTGTGACAGCTAGAAGGAAATGCGACTAGCCAAGCGTATCTCACGAATGCAGCTCCGCTCGTTTTGATTTAATTCAAGAAAATATAATTTTTAATACTTTTCCTCTTTATTCAGATTATTCGTCGACTTTGCATTTTATCGTTTTCATAAGCCACAGGTTTAAGGCATTGGTGACAGCTTCAACAAAGATACAAACAATGACTGCCCCATAAAATTATGAACAGTTACGTTTACCCGCTCTATTTAATACGTTTTCATTGGCTTTATATTTACGTTTACCCACATATTCAATAAAAAAATATATCTCGATTTAATATAAAAATAAAAACACATCAGTTTCACAGATTGGGACCAGCCAATCATTGTTCCACTGCTTTGTTTGGTTTGAATGTAGCAACATCATCAATATGTGAAAATCTCATTCGACGAGCCTTTAACGGCAGATGTCGTGAAATATTTATATGACAAATATACAGACGAATGCAAACAATTTTACCAATTAATATACAGCACCGCTTAAACAAATACCGCTATTTCTGTATGAAAAGCCTTTTTTTTCAATTTAAGTAAAGGGATAGTACTGAAGTGTTAAAAAACTTACTTTTATTATAGTTTGTATTTATATGTCTTTTTGTCTAGCCAATATATGTTAACATCAAGTGAGGATTGTATTCGATCGAGATTTGTTAAAATAAATGTCATTATTAATATAAAACCAGACTCAAGACATCAGAGCATTACATTTGAAACATATTGCAAAGACATAAATGTCATATAAAATAAACAAATGCAACTAAGCTACGGCTACGTACTTGAATGCTCGAAAATAAAAGACATTACACGCTTGAGAAAACAAAAGCGATCAAACTTTTTCTTAAACAAAGTGAACCAAGTTAAATAAATGTTCACATGTTACTTATTGTCTTTTAAAAACATTTAATAGTAAATACGGTATTCGAAGATCAAAACTTTAGATATCCCTCGCTTCAATCCATATGTTTTCCTCCTAGGTGAGCAGATAATCGTTCCTTTTTTTTATTGCATCGAATGACGAGACGAGTACCTATGCCGTTCGCCTGATGGTAAGCGATACGGCCACCCATAAACAGTAGCAACACCATTCAGCACCTTGACTTCCAAAGTTCCGTGTGGCATTCCATTGCGATTTCAGTTGTTAAACTGGCTACAATGTCCTTCAAACCGAAACACAACAGTGCATGCACACTGTTGCTTGGCGATTGAAATTGAGATTGCGGTGGTACCCACCCAGACGGCCTTTTACATATGAGAGACCTACCACCAGTTCTAGATCTCTGGGTAGTTATGGACGGTAAAGATCACCAAGCAACAGGTTACCCACTTACTTGTTCAAGGACTATAAATATACTTAATTATAATATAAAAACACTAAATTAAAAATAGGTAGTTATGTGTAACCTCTGTCTTATTTGTGACTCACATTGATTGCATATAAGAGTAGTAAAGATAGTTCTTATCTCGAGAAAATTAAAGTCATTTACGTTATCCTGAAGCATGCAAAGTAATATTCGTCATGCTGTTCATTCGCTTCATGGTGTAGTAAGAATCAGGCCACATGGGCACGGTATACTACGATGCATAGAGCCAGTCCAAAAAAAATATGTATAGAAATTTCTACAAGGTATGGCATTGCAGTGACTATACATGAAGCTTAAGAGTTGCGTCGCCAACAACACATTTTATTTTGTTAATGGCCCTACTGCCAGTAGCCTGACACGATTCGGCTTTTCTGGACACACCGGTCTTTAGGTTGAACGCAGAAGGCGCTCGCAACCCTTTCAATTAAGTGACCATGCTGAAGGCAACCTACTAACGGGTTACGAACCTCGGCTCTGGACGGCCACTGATAGAGGATGAGACATCAACGATTAGGTAAAGATTGGTTTTTAGCCCTAATCCTATTAGATTGTGTTGTCATCGGCACGCGAGCCGGAACTGCTAGGGAGGTCGGGGGGCGACAGGGAACGCGGCGAGGTCCTCGACGGCGAGGACGGAACTGCGGTCTTGTGGAGTGTTGGAGTTTCAAGAACTCGTTCTTACGGTGGATGGCCAGAGTGATTTCGTCGTCTGGATCGGTTAATACGGATCGCGGCCGTCTCCATTTGGCGCGGTCGAATGGACCAACAACACGTCACATTGTCTTTATTACAACACTCTTTATCGTAAAAAAAATACGACAATTTGCGGACAATCACCCAAAACAACACCTACATCATATTAGCTTAAAATCCCATCTTATTTTATAATTTTACTATTATATCGTATAAAACGTTTTATTTCGCGTTTTATATATAGATTTATGTTGTAGTTTAACACTTTTCATAATATAAGAGTGTCGACAATTTACGCATCCATAAAATTAAAAAGCCAGCGGAGCTATTAGACATGCGACGAAACCACACACTGAGCTTAGTTTAACGATGCTCGTAAAACAACACTTTTATTGCTTGTAGTATCCGTATGCTAAGAAAAACGTAGGAAGCCAGCGGATGATGCAAACAATGTCAATCCTGCGGTCGCGTTAAATCTCTGAATACTTTTTAATTTATGGCCGTTTAAAGCGCGATCTGTCCTCACCTTATAATGTTGCAGCTTATTGAAAATCTTTTTATAGGAACTTTACTGTTACTAAAGTGGATGATAGCCTAGATGGGAATGGAGCGGTCTGCCGAGACAATGTTCGGAGGTTCAAAACCCAAGGCAGACACCTCTGACTTTTCGAAGTTACGTGTGTATTGTTTATGAATTATCGTTTGCTTTAACGGTGAAGGAAAACATCGTTAGGAAACGTGCATACCTGAGAAGTTCTTTATAAGAATTTCGAAGGTATGTGAAGTCTATCAACCCGCACTAGGCCAGCGTGGTGAACTGAGGCCTAAAACCCTCTCAGTAGTAGAGGAGGCCCGTGCTCAGCAGTGGGACAGTATATAATACGGGGCTGGTATTATTATTTTTTTACTGTTACTGTAACACTGTCAGATACACAGACAAGCAACTTCAAAACATATTTAACGTAATTTGGCAAAAACGAACAGCATTACAATTAGTAATATGAATTTCATAATTAATCCAAAATCAAGAGGTAACTAAATCACAGAATAGATGAGAAAATCCAATTATAGCCTGCACAATGGGTCACGAAACAATCTAAACTAAGAAAATTAATCTTCTGAGTCCAGAGTGGAGCGCTGTCTGTGCAAACTTAGACAATGGATTTATAGTTCATCGATTTGGGGCCATCGGTAGTAGGGTGTGACTGAATATCATACTTCCTATACTTTCATTCCGCGCTCGGATTGCAAGGAAACTGCTGGCTGATTGGGTTACAGTGGAAAGTCATAATATAACCGTCACAAGTACATCGCACGCACATCGAATACTTTTAGACCTCGTTTGCAAGTGATCATGAGGGTCAAATCATAAATGTTAGAGCTATCAGCATTCGTACTTATGCTGTAAGATATGTGTAAAATGACGTGAATGATAACAATGAACCTAAATATTGAACACCAACTGCTTCAATCCTTATTAAATTCCGACCACTCGTGCAATAAATTTGTTAAATCTTCAAGAGATTATGAACGAGAATTTTCATCAAAAAGTTTATAAATCACCATGATTAAACACTTAAGATCCATAATTAAATCCTATTATAAATCTTACGTAAGATATTTCTTGTAGATGCTTATGTAATTTATTTCTATTAAAGTGACAACCAAAATAATGTGAAACAACATTAAGCTAGCTTCCATTTATCGTCAACTAACTTAACTAAATGTAATAACAAAACTATAATTGTTTGTAAGTGATTACAAAACTGAATTACACTTAAATATTCGGTTTTGGTAACCGAGAGGGCACTTTGGTTGTTGCTAAATGTGGTTTGGCGGAAGGAAATCACCCCACAATTTGATGAGAACACGTTATATTATAAACTAGCAATCCAGCCGGGCTTTGCTTAACTACAGTTTGATTACAGCTAAATTGCTGAACTAATTAATTTACTTGAGACTCTCAGATTCCTGGTAATTGTATGAATACCAAATATTTGTAGATCGTTGCCACGCTTTTTTGTTATGGCATTTTACATCGTTACACTATTTTTTATCGTTTCCAATGGGTTGTATCATAAATAACCATGTCAGCTATATTGATTAAATTAGCGCCACCGAAAACAACATTTCCTGATAATATTGGAGACGGAGGGTGGGGGGGTGTATAGCGTGACTAATTTGTTTTATAACCTTTTTTGGTGCCATGGGCGACAAATTTAGGATCCGTCCCCGGCTCAAATCCATGCTACGCTAACTAAACTGAATTTTATTGCGTTTGTCCTACCATCTTAAAAAAATTACAAATCCAACGATCCATCACATATTATCATGGTCAAAAGCATGATATCTATTATCCACAATATTTATACTGTACTGGACTTGTTCTAGAAATGTATATTTTCAACCATGACAAAATCACTAACACCCTAGGCGCGTTTAGTAAACGAAGTGCCACGAATCATAAAACTGTACAATGTCATGAACAAAATAAGTCGTTAACTGAAACACGCTACGCGACGAAACCTGGTACTCATTTTATCTGATCATACGTCCTATTTAACAATTTAAACACTGTCAGCCTGCGTTTATAACAAAGTACTAATCACGCTGCAATTTATTGTCTATTTAATTTATTGTATCGCGTATGATACCAGGTGTTTTAGTTCTGTTATAATTAATATCATGTTTATGATCTTTTAACCGCTGTGATTCAATAACTTGATATGACGATATGACGACTGCCTCGGTGGCGTAGTTGTATTACGGTACGAGTACAATTGAGGTCTCGGGTTTGATCCCGGGTCAGACAAAGTTATATTGGATTTTTCTTTTCAGTATCAGCCCGGAGTTTGGGATATGTGTCCGATATGGCGATAGGCTCGCCCATCACTACTGGGTGCACTAGTTGCGCCCCTGCCTACCCCTTCGGGGATAAAAGGCGTGAGTGTGTGTGTGGGTTCCATAATATGATGATTTGAAGTATTAATACCTACATTGGTACTTGTTAATGAAACATGCTATTAGCTGTTGTTTTTACAACAACAACGACGTGTGGACAACCACTGTCACACAAAAAACCAACTAACAATCTTGAAATTCACTGTCGTATTGCTTTCCTTCTAACTTTGAAGGTCCATAAATACAAAATATATCCCGTGTAAAATGTTCTAATGCATCTTAAAATTTCAAATTGATATTAAACGCAATGCTGATAATTCACTTAATATTTCTTAGGTTCCTTAGAGTGTAAATATTTAAAGCACGGTAAATGCTAAAGCAACATATTATTTGTATAATACATTATCAAAAATCGGAGTAGGAAACTAGTACAAAAAATCCTATGTTCATATCATGTTAGAGGAATAATTTAAACATTAAGCAATATTGCTTATTCCTCCTCGCTACGGGAATACCTTTACATCCCTACAAAACCGATTAGCAGTACAAATCGAATCACATTACCACAGTAAGTAAGGTAAGAATCAATTTTATTAATTAGAAACATTGCAGGTGTAGGAAGCGTGTGTGGAAAACTAAAACAGCTGAACAATACACATGGCCGTTGAATAAATAAGTCGATAGATATTGATCTTTTCTAATTGTGTTGCGGCTGTAAATGTCGAGCAACGCCCCGACATTAAATATTACTTAAAAGATCGTAAGTAACTTGTTAGTGGGAAAAGACGAGACGTATTGGTGCCGTCTCGTTTTTCCATAGTCGAAAAATTTCTGTTAGAACTTTTTCATTTTGTGTATGAAAGGAATATTCGTGGAATAAGCTGATTTAAAGTGTTAAGAAGCTTTGGATAGCTACGAGTTAAAATCGGTAGCGATGGATGTTAGTTTGGATTGATTTTTTTTTATAGCATTGAATGACGAGACGAGCATGCCGTTCGCCTGATGGTAAGCGATACGACCACCCATAAACAGTAGAAATACCATCCAGAACGTTGATTTACAAAGTACTGTGTGGCATTCCACTGCGCATTTGTGTATAGTTGATTGTATACATGTATAGATGTAATATTGATGCGTCGTAATGGATCGAGTAGTTAGCATTTAATTGTTTTTCGCTTACGCCACACATTAACTGTATCGACGATCTAATCGTACTAAACAGCGTCATATTATCGCGTCAGTGCAACGGTGATAAGGTAAATCTCGCGGTGGCCAGCTAACACGTACTCTCGATTAGCATGTCTCGCGTCCGTCAATTAACATGTTTCAGAATGTCCCGCGATTAGCGCCGGCCTCGGAACAGAGGGAGGGGCAATAATTACCGATATACATACAAACCATACATCCGATATCTACGGTTTTTGTCCCGATTGCCTTCTGCGTTACACATTTCCCCGTATTTTAGCAATGTGGTCTCTTTTTTCCCCGTACTAAGGGCTAATATCGCAGATGTTCATATATTTCTATCTATAACCGCCTAAATGTACAGATAACAAAAAACACCCCTTTCGTAAAGGACTGTGAAGAATTGTTGCGCTTAACAATGATAAACTGTGATACCAAGACGAAGAGTCGCGGCGACTATTAAAGTTTCAAAAGGTTGAATTTTAGAACAATACACTGAAAATAAAATAATTTATACAGGAAAGCTTAACTTCAAAAGAGTCTTTCACTCAAAAATAAAGCGTGTTGTAGTACCTAAACAAGGTGGAACATTGTTTTGCATAACAAAGGAAAAAAACACCTAAAGGAAAACATAAAGCCACACTTTATTCGCAGAATACTTATTCAAATGAGGCTGTCCCTTCTAAGTTTGTTTTCAATCAAAAACTCGTGCAGCTTTGTCCCGCTAAACTTTATAAATGAGGCGATTATCCGCGGCGTCGCAGGTTCCTCTCGCGATAGGTGTGTGGTGGCCGGCGGGCTAGTTGTCGCCGTCGCCGCCGCTGACGCCCCGCACCGACCCCGCACACGCCCCGCCGTCGCACCGCTCATCCATGCACCGGCTGCGACGGGCTGATAAACCGCTGGTCACCTGCGCTGCATGAATTGCAGCGCTTTTTAACTTTCATCCCGCTAAGTCCTTTAAACTTCATCCGCTTTATACGCCCGCATTTTATTTATGATTTAGACTCTGACAACTACACCGACAACTTTACAAAGTTTTTGCAATATCCAACGCGAAAAACCTTGTATTTTTAAGTAACAACGCCATTATGTAAAGAAGACGCGCCTGACTTAACATTTAATTTAATGTAATACAAAACCCACTTCATTACAATCTGAAAAGCCCAAGTGACATAAAATGTATGTGTGGGTAGAAGCTGTAATAATACGAACGTGAAAAGAGTACAATAACATGAACATAGCCGGGTCTAGGAATAGTACATCAAGATTAGCTCGAGGCTGCAGTCTGATTACGTTGCTACGTAAGAGGAGAGCTCCGTCGCAGCCTCCTCCGATTTCGAGATGAACATTTGTATATTCTTTTCTGGAATAGCAACTTTCTTTTCTTCACGAAAACTCGCTAATCTCAAAAGTCAATAATATGCTAATCGCATTTACAGCGGTAATATATAAGACGTGTACAGTTTTAAATCTTGCGCCTACCCGGCATGCGACTCAATGTAATTTTTACACAAATATAAAAATATTTTTTCAAAACTTGTTAAAACTTGCTTAATTTTTTTTTTGTTATTGACGGCGGCATAAAGAAGTAGGCGCAACAAGGTGTTCTCGCATTTGTTCTGTCTCAAGTATTATATTGCACCCAAGGCACTTCTCCACTCACGCCTTCCATAACTTTCTTCACAATTTCCTCGAAGAGATTTTCCGTTCAATTAAATTATATGAATTGAATTCTACAGTTTCGCACATTTCTAGTATGCGTTACGGGTTTAATATTAAGTTAGTATCGGAATAAAAGTAAATGAAATAAAAGTGGCCAATCGCCTGTTCAAAATGAATTGCAAACAATATTACATTTTGGAAGCAATCTACGTTAACCCAAAAGGGAATGATGTGGCAGCTCTTTATATTGCAATTTTTGTGTCCAAACAAAACGAATTTGCCGCGCAATCAAAGCGGGAATCCGATTGATGACATGGCGGAATAATTGTTCGCGAAATTGAAAATATCGCGGCTTTTATTTTATGTAACACCTTATAAAACATAATTTTCTCTCAAATTTAAATGCAGAACGTTCAAAACAACAGACACAACTTTTGCAGACTATTTAACTATTCCTGAATTTGGCACAGCCGTTACAAAAGAATCAATTCTTAGAATCCACTAATTTCATATTGAAAATTCCAATTCCCAATACCATCCTAAAACCTTGAAACATCAAAACTTAAACTTAATTTATGAATCCTCGACGTTAGAACAAAACTAAAGTAAAAACATTCGAATATGATAGCACCTGTGACAAGCACAATAAAACTTTACCAATAAGCCATATTTCACAGTCTACTTCAATCTCAAATACCAATATATTATGGAGAGATTCGTACGTAGGTACATAAGTCAAAGAATTGGATATAAGTTATAAGGGGAAACTCCTAGCATATTCATTCTATTGGACTAGAAACCGTATTTTCAGATTACACAAACGTTTCGTACTCAAGTTTCAAAGTGTCCCTGCCCATCTATGTGGGCTAAACTTGGTGCGTCGCGAAAAAGCACTTTCGAATAGAGTTTACTACGGGAGATTTTACTTTTCGCATATAAAGCATTTATAGCATTTGAACTTAGAGAGGCTTAAAATAGTGCAATGAAAATGAGTATGGTAGACATCTGCATAAGCATGCTTTCTATTTGATTTTATTAACAAAAAGGTAATAAGTATCATTAATTTTTTGATGAATCATATTATTATAATGGTTATCAACGACTATCAAAATCATAATGATTATTTATCCATATATTTAATATAATATGATGATAGTTTAGTGTACGTAGTAAATTGTATTATAATTATTACTAATTTTAAATACCAAATTAACATACCTTTTTTATTTAATAAAATATTTAAACGATGAAGACTTACAATGACTGAAATACAACCGACTTATTATAAAAAATTTGTACTCAAATGAAATGTTTTGACGAACAAAATCTGTACACCAGACATCAATATAAGTTATAATAGAAACATATATTTAGGTCATACTAAAGGAAGACAGAAACTTCAATTTCCATAATGTATGTAGCTATTCACGAGATCCATAACTCTGTAGATATTTGTTACCAGGATGCCAGACCCTACAGGATGTGTTTCTCGACGCGGTCACTCCAATACACCTAAGTAAAATATTACTCGTGTTTTCTCCGAGACAAAATCTTAAAAGAGGTAAATATTGAATACGCTATAGGAGTGTGTAATGGAAAAAATCTTATGAAATTGGAGAATATAATCTCACGACCTTATCCCATAGGGATAGTCAAATACTATCGAGCGCCACATGTTACGATCTTGATCTTCTTTGCCTCTACCACATTCATAGTTCTTATGAATTTTCACCGGAAGAGTTTACTCTTAAACTACACTTTTCGGAGAAGAGGGAAGAAGTTTTAGACGAGTTTACATTGTATCATCATTAGCTATATAGTTTGAATTTCCACGGAATTTAATTAATATTATATTCAACGATGTATTATGATGATTAAATACTTGAATATTAAATATTTATATGTGGGATCGGCCACACACTTTTACATGCAAATTACAGAAGCGATTCGCTTTGTTTTACGATCAGCTGCTTCCCTAACATCAATCCTCTCTGTGATGATTCAATAACGCGCAAATCATGTAAGGAAATCCTGGGAATTGAACTCAAATCCTCCCAGTCCACAAACATTGCCGGTGAACCAAAACCTATAACATTCACTACTATAACTACCAAACAACTACTATAAGTACCAAAGAACTCTTTCAGTGGTAGGTTCGTTCCCAACAGTAAGATACTATATAAAGTACTAAGTGTTACTTGTGGGTTTGCCCAATTCGTAAATAACCTTACGGCGATACATTCCAGGATATAAGTAACCTACATCTAAAACATAATAATTTATCTATGTGTCAAATCTCAAATCAAATCCTTTCAGCCGTTGCTGCAATTATTTTTAACAAATATCTAAAAGTCCATACTTTACAAACTGTCGCATTTGAAATGAAATCCTCCTAGCCAGTTTCGGCCACGGCGGCCAATCTCAACGGAGATCAGCCAGGTACGCAGGAGATATTATAGTGCACAAGTGTGTGCGCAATACACAGGTGCACTCGCTATTCCTTCACTCTCATAGTCCGGTGAGACGGCAATCCGACATGACCGGAGAGAGATCAGGCGCAGGACCAACGGCTTTACGTGCTTTCCGAGGCACGGGGGTATCACACCGCCAACTTCCTGACTCCGAGCTGCGACTGAGTAAATTTTAAGATGGAAAAACCCAGTCACAATTTTTTTTTTGCTCGACCCGGGATTCGAACCCAGGACCTCAGCGCGCAAATCGTACTCGTAATGCGTACGCAATACCACTACGCCACCGAGGCAGTCTATAATATTGCTGTCGCATTTATAATATTGCTAGCGACCCGTCCCAGCTTCGCTTCTGTATCAGAACATAATATGCATTTTTTTCTACCGTAACATCTGTTTTAGCGCGCTTCATTTTCTGAGATAAAAGTCCCGCTTAAACTTTCCCGGGATAAAAAGCAGCCTATGTCCTTCCCTGAGTCTCAAACTAGATACTCTTCATACTTACTTTCTCGAGGCTCATATCGCGATAAACGATTTTTTGGAAAAAAATCCGGAATGTTTTCCGGGATAAAAAAACACCCTTTCTTGGGTCTCAAACAGTCTCCATACTTATCTCCATACTTTGCTCGAGATTCGACACCCGTAAACGATTTTTCGGGATAAAATCGTGGTGTGTTATTCCGGGATGAAAAGTAACTTATGTCTTTCCCGAGATTTCTATCTCCATACCAAATTTCATCGAAATCGGTTCAATGGTTTGGCCGTGACGGCTCTGCAGGCGTAAAAAGATTTTCCGGAATAGAAGTCCCGCCTAGTATTTTTCCGGGATAAAAAGTACCCTAGTAACCTTCCTTGGGCCCCAAACTATCTCCATATGAACTTTCATCAAAGTCCGTTCGGTAGTTTTTGAGTTCATCGAGTTCAGACAGACAGACGCGGCTGGTGGACTTGTTTCATAATATTACTAGCTTTTTCCCGAGGCTCCACCCGCGTTAATAAGTTTTTCCGGGACAAAAGTACATATAAAACTTCCTCTTCAATTACTTACGTTGCGTAGTTTTAAAGATCTAATCTAGGCCTTCTTGGCCAGTTTTCATTTATAAACATTTTATAAAGTTATTCAACATAATATATATTTAATTCTGATAAAAACTGGCCAAGTCAAATCTTACTTTAAGATCTCACATTTATAAATAACAGCAACTGTTATAGGTATCCAATAAAGCAAAGAAATAGAGTTTAATACTTGTTCATTATGTTATTTTGTTCCTATAAATACATATTTGGATTTTGCATAGAACTTGGCACTCATTTAGATCTCCATTTTTTTTACGGCGAAGCCCACAGCCACGTATAATTTTTGTATTGAACTTGGCTCTCCTTTTTTACATTTATGTTTTTGGTGGGATGTCATTACTTTTTGTGAAGAAAACTAGGCAGGTATTGAGTTATGTGGTTTCGCGCGCCGCCGACGACACCCGTTGGCCGGTTGTTTAGCGCGTTTTACAAGATTTTTATATGGGGACACCACAAATTTTTTGACTTAACTTTATTTTTATATTTCTGTTATACCGGGTGGAAGGGAAACGCTCTCTATACCGGAACGGTAAGAGAGAAGAACCATAACATTAACGAAAAACTATATTCATTTGCAAAGCTAAGCGATAATACTTTCGATTTTAGTATTTCCGTAATTCATGCGCGCGCAATGTAAAGCGTACAAAAAACTGGGCGGCCGCCGCGCTGCGCCGGCACCGGCCCGCGGTCGTTAACCCGTCAGCTGATGTACGTGTTTCATTACGATTTTTTTGAAATATTCACCTTTTTTACTATGTTTTTCAGAATAATACTTTGATTTATCTATCCATACGTGAAGCTGTACAGAAATTTGAGAAAATCGTACTAAAATTGTAACAATGCGATCGCGATTTTTTTAGTGCCATCACGTCAGGAATCACCAATACTATCACCTGTATTCGTTTCCGAGAGCGTTTCCCTTCCACCCGGTATAGCAAATATAATGAATACATACATTGGGATAGTTTCAAATATTCGCTTGCTCCGGTTTCAACGCTATCATTAAAAACATACATACATACATACGGATCGAATACAGAACCTCCTTTTTAAAGTCGGTTAAAAATATATTTTTCTTTGTATGGGGACCCCCCCTATTGTTTATTTTTTTTTAGTTTTAGATTTTTTCCTACAGTTGCACACAATTACGTAACGTGCAAATTGGCATATTTCCTTCCAAAATATTGTTTTCTTTACAAAATTTAAGCATACCGAGACGTCTTATCACGTGTCAGAAAAGATAGCGACATTTGGTCCTGATGTCCGGTCTATAACTAGCCATACTGTTTAATGTCGAGTATTTTGCCATATTTTATGTACAGTGATGGAATCTGCACCTATTGGGTTCAGCTGAAAATCAGCGCTTCAGTTTACGCTGTAGCATAAAGCTGAGCTGGATCCATTTTGGTTTTTGGTTTGTTTCTGTTTTCTCTAGTTTTCTATTTGTTTGTTTTTAATTTTATTTTTCCTTATTAGTTTTTATTTTTTTATTTTGTTTTGTTTATGTTACTAAAACCAAATAAATTATTTCTTTCTTTCTTTCTTTCAAATTACTGAGCTGGATTCAAAATTTCATCCTTCTAGGTCACCTGGAAGTAGGTTAGGTTTAGGTACTATAAGTCAGTCAGTACTAAAATTTACGACTTTTCGACCTTCATATCTATATAACTGTTTGAGCTATCTTCATGAAATTTGGGCTTCTATATGTCCTTATAGATATAATTAAGCACACGTAGTTTTATGTGTTTACTTTGAATAGTTTTTGAGTTATAGAAGGGTGGAAAGTGGCATCAAGTGGTTCGTGTAATATTACACTCGGCGCTGGCTAGCCAGTTCCTTTGCTTGAACTTGGCTTGACACGCTGCCGCGTGCCTAGATACACGTAACTTTGAAAAGTCAGAGGTGTGTGCCTTGGGTTTTGAACCTCCGAACATTGTCTCGGCAGACTGTTCCATTTCCAACTAGGCTATCGTTCACTTTTTAGGATGATTATAATTACCAAAAACTCCATAAATTCTTAAGCGTGAAGATACCATTAAGTTTCAGATATTTGTTCGTTCTCCGGACGGATTACTATGCAGAGGCACGGCTGTGGCACACCTCAACACTGAACTTCAAGCCCTGTCGGAGTTACACTTTCCAACTCGTGCCGAACATGTGTCGTCGGTTAATTATAATGTTTGATGTAATAAAATTATATCCCTTTGATTATGAACTGGTTATGTATTACATTCGGAGAATAATTATGTAGCGACGCTATTTAATATACTAATTGAGTTGTTTCATTTTCATACATTCTAAGGTGAATGAAATAAAAAACAAGAATTTATGATATGGTCATATGTTTGTAAATTATTACGTTATTTTTTAAACCAAACTACTATGATTTACAATAGTCTGAACACAGGTACTATCTTCCGTAAAAAATAACTAAAAAGGTTGGCTATTACATTATTACAATTAAGAAATAAATTATTTTGAATAATATTGTAGAGCCTAAAACAATCAAAATTCATCAATATTGTAAAACAAATAATAATATTTGTAGAATAAAAATAGAGTATTTACATAAAACAATTGATATTAAAGTAGAATTAAAAAATCAACATAATTACATGACCATACATGATTGCGACGAATAAAAGTAATCACCATGGAAATAACTAAAATAATGTACCGTCGGCAGCATAAACACCTGAACAAATTCAAAATTTCAAACTGTCTATGTACTTTTGTATTCTTACTAATCTTCGACTGCCTCGGTGGCGTAGTTGTATTGCGTACGCATTACGAGTACGATTTGCGCGCTGTGGTCCTGGGTTCGAATCCCGGGTCGAGTCAAAAACATTGTGACTGGGTTTTTCCATCTTAAAATTTACTCAGTCGCAGCTCGGAGTCAGGAAGTTGGCGGTGTGATACCCCCGTGCCTCGGAAAGCACGTAAAGCCGTTGGTCCTGCGCCTGACCTTTCTCCGGTCATGTCGGATTGCCGTCTCACCGGACTATGAGAGTGAAGGAATAGCGAGTGCACCTGTGTATTGCGCACACACTTGTGCATTATAATATCTCCTCTGCGTAGACATGGGCGCCGCGCCGGCGTCACGCCGCCGCGCAGGACCCGCGCGCCGCCGCCGCCGCCGCCTAACTTAAACGGCGTGGATTTTGTGCATACTTTTAATTTTTATTGTCAAATTTTATTAATGATTGGGTTTCAAAGGTCATAATATAAATCTTCTTCTTAGTCGATTCCTCAAGACTGAGGGTCGTGACCGCTATTAACAACTCCCGCCACTAGTGCTCTCCAGGCCGCTCGGGTGCGTTCCCTGATAGTGTCCGTCCATCGGGCAGGTGCTTTTCCTCTGTTCCGTTTCCCGTTCATGCGGCCAACTAGTATGAGCTTTTCTAAGTTATCAGGCTTCCGGCGAGCCACATGACCGATGTCATATATAGTTCGATGTAGACATAGGCGCCGCGCCGACGTGGATTTGAAAAAAAGAACATTTTTCTTGTAAAATTTTAATCACAGTCATTGGTCGACATGGGTTGTTTAAAGTTAACAAGTAAATAACAGAAAAATGGCTATTAGCGTAAACTATTGTAAACGGCATCTTGGCTATGGCCTCTGTACCCACGCGCCCATACGCAGCTGCGCTCTTTCAAGCTTGCTGTCTAACCTGGGTCCTGGCATCGCTAACCAGACTTTATGCCACGAACTTATGTGGTCCATGATCCTTTATAGCAGTACTTTTTCGGCCGAAACCTTGGACCTCCGAATCCCTGTGCAATACTCTCCAGCGGAATCCGTCCTTGGTGCCCAGACGTTTTAGTAGTGCACCCTGATTCCACCAAGGTGCGAAGCAACGATGGTCCAATTATCAATTGACAAATGTGCTCATCGGAGAATATTGTTTCGGAGAGTACCTATGGCAGATCGTAGGTCATGTCGTTCCTTGTGATAACTGCCCAACGGCGGTGTCTTACGATCAGGTGCATGTGATCGTGTTTTACTGGTCCATCGTCGACAGGCGGAGGTTCTAGATTGCAGTGGATAACTTTTTCGAAGTAGTCCTCCATCAGAAAAGATTGCTAGGAGAGATCGATAACGGGCCAATCCCTCTGCCATCAGAGACGTTAGAGACTCCTGGTGGACCTGTGAATTGGGGGCGTTTAGGGAAGTCCACTACAGCATCCCCGGTCTGTCGTAAAAGCCGACCAATAGGGGCGATCGTGGGTTCTCCCGAACCCATCATAACCGTCCACTCGGGCTTTGAGGTTGCAATATGCGGTCCAATATATAACCTATCACTTATTGAAGTTGTGGCTAGCCTTAATTGAGACCATAGCGATTTCATGCCGTTTAAAGGAGGAGGCCTCTTGCTATCGCTGTGTTGCTAACCAAGATCACAGCAAGAGATCTTAATGTTTGATGGCCTACGAGTACGAAGGTAGACCTCCTACGAAAAGAGATGGTGCGGGAACACGAAAGGTCGGACTCCTCTAACCAGTAGTAGAGGAATTTGAAGCACGAGGTGGAGAACTGAATATTACCCGTCCTGGAGATTCCATAGAGATTTGCGGATCAAATGATTAGGCGCACATGACCACGGGATCATGAAGTCGTCCCTGATGCAACAAAGTGCTTTGGTATACATTTAGTATGCCGTGGTAGCTTACAATGGCGGCACTAGACCAAACGTGGACGTCGGCGACATCAGCTTTGTGAGGTCCCTTTTATTTTCCACTCTTCTCTCACCCGGGCCTAGCGGCGGCTAAGCCCGCGGTTGACAAAGGACACACAGAACTAGAAGACCGCCACTATCAAGAAGTAATATTTAATATTTTTTCTATAATCCGTCGCCACTAATAGTTTTCATAGACTAAAAGACTTGGCCCAGCATGGTGTGTCGCCCGATGTTTACCATCTCTATAACTGGCGTAACGCTAGGTCGTAAAAGCGGTGATAATGATGTAACCGCGCAGTCATTTTTGATAACGGGATGGTGGCACCGAACGGCATTAATTGTCATTTCACCTTCTCTGCGAAACAAGATAAAGACTCGCGAGCGCCATGGAGCATGGGTCTCCTTTTACTATTTTTTTTGCGGAGAAAGTGACTTTTCACTACCGCCCAGCCTTCAAGGGGGGCGACGGAGCGGTTATGCTGGATCCCTTACGACCCGACGTTGAGCCACCCGGAGAGATGGAACCACCGGGTGTCCGCCCAACGTATGTACAACGCACATCATACAAACCAAAACTTCGCCGTGGCCATCTTCGGCGCATTAGGGACGGCTGCGGGCTTCCTCTGACGGAAGTGTTTAAGTTGTCCGCAACGGCCCCTGCGCGGTGCCGCCTAGTGAGGCCTAGTGTGGCGGAATTCTCCAAACGCCCCCAATCTACAGGGCGGACGAAGCAGGGGTCCTAAAGGGATTTTTATACCGATGGGTTAATTGTCTAGTGCTTCCAACTACCTACGAACATCTAACTGAGGACTTGATATGTGGCCTATACAATATTCATTAAAAATTCCACGCCGCCGGCGCTACGCCGCCGCCGACCAAAAATTACCAGCACGCCGCCGCCGGCTTTTTCCTAGGCGGCGCCCATGTCTACCTCTGCGTACCTGGCTGATCTCCGTTGAGATGGGCCGCCGTGGCCGAAACTGGCTAGGAGAAATTATTATTATTAATCTTTGTTTTCTCTTCACAAAAATAAAATAAAAGAGATTTACTTTACTTCAAACGAAGAAAAGAATGTTTCAGTTTAACTTAACGCGTGTATAGGCGATTTGAAATTTTGGATTTTGTACAGATATTTATGCTACCGACTGTACAGCGTTCATAATCAGACCATTTAGCTGCTTATTCATCTCATCAATATGAATGACTAATGAAAATACGAATTTGAATATTGTTCAACGAAATTCCTTAAAATCTATCGATACGTTCGCATGTATGCGCCGCAAATGCATACCTATAATTGAATATTGAAATATTAACATAGGTAATAGATATCATATTGCTACACCATAGCTGCCAATATACAATTTATTTGATTTGCACTGGTAAAATTTTTCAAGGAATTTGATAGAACTACAAACGGTTGATTTCCATTCGATTTTGATGGTTGCAGTGACTGTATTTTGTTTCTTTTAGACATTCTATAAGAAATAACTTAATACATGTAAAATCTACAACAAAACTAATAAGACTGCCTCGGTGGTGTAGCTGTATTACAGTACGACTACAAAGCTGAGGTCTCGGGTTCGATCCCCGAGTCGGCCAAAGTGATATTGAGTTTTTCTATTCAGTATCAGCTCGGAGTCTGGAATTTGTGCCCGATATGGCGATAGGCTCGCCCCCTATCACATCATGGGACGGAATAATGGCGAAAAGTGGGTGCACTAGTTGCGCCTCTGCCTACCCCTTCGAAGATAACAGGCGTGAGTGTATGTATGTATGTATATAACTAATAAGAGAATGCGCAAGTGCTTCTTGACTTTATACCATATAGCTTTTGCCCGCGGCTCCGCCCGCGTTAAAAAGTTTTTCCGGGATAAAAGTCCCGCTTTATGTTTTCCCGGGATAAAAAGTAGCCTATGTGTTAATCCAGGACATGACCTACCCGTGTGCCAAATTTCATCGAAATCCGTTCAGTAGTTTTTGCGTGAAAGAGGAACAAACATCCATACATCCAAACATCCATACATTCTTACAAACTTTCGCCTTTATAATATTAGTAGGATTAAGATCGATTGAGACAAGTTCAGCATGCTCATTACTACTTTATATCACTCCTTTCGCATGAAATTTAAAATTTCCGGATTGCACCTGACGATGCAAACAAAAAACGTATTTTTTTAATTATCCATATCCTGCAATCGTTAAAGAAGAAAAAAGGCGATAAAATATAATCCGAAAAACATCAATAGATAAATTTTACGAATACTATCGAAAAAGGGAATTATATAATAAAGAAATAAAGGGAACAATAGCCATAGGTACCAATATCTTTGTGGTATTAAAATAATGAGAGTTCCACTTGCAAGGTCACGGAGCGCAAACAATATGGATACTTGTGTAATCCCTCTTTGCAGCGGATTCGAGTGTCTCGATTCTCGTCATTATATTTTGTGAGATAGTAACAAACCTGTTGCTTACCAAGTTAAGACCACTTTAGAACTGTGACAAAAGGCGCAGTTGGTACTAATTTATTCTAATTACTGTTGCTTCGTTTATTCTGTTACCAAATTACGAATATATAATGTAAAGTTACTGTAACTTACTTTGAAAGTGATACGAATGAAACATTGTCTTTTGAGTTTGCTTTCTCTTGCTTGCTGGATTAAATATGAGAGATAAAGAACAACTAATAAACAGGTATAAGTACTTCAATTACTGCTAATGACTAATAATATGTAAATATAATAATACCAGACCTGTATTATATACAGCCTACTGCTGAGCACGGGCCTCGTCTAAACAGAGGGGGTTAAGGCCTTAGTCTACCACGCTGCCTAGTGCGGATTGGCAGACTTCACATACCCTCCAAATTCTTATGGAGAATTCTCAGGTATGTAGGTTTTCTTACGATGTTTTTCTGCACCGTTAAAGCGAACGATAATTGATAAACAATACACACATAACTTCGAAAAGTCAGAGGGATGTGTGGCTTGGGTTTGAACCTCCGGACATTGTCTCGGCAGACCGTTCTATTCCCAACTAGGCTACCGTCCACTTCGCCAATGACTATTGTAATAAAAATAATTATTCTTCATATCTTCGGACAGTATAGACAATAACCAAAACAAATATAATAACACAAAACTTAGAGAGAAATGTTCGTCTTAATTGAGAAACAAATCTAGAATCTAAACTCTCTTAAGTAAACATATATTATCTACTTTAATAATTTTTTCTGTTTCTTTACCTCGGATTATCTTCGAGATCGCTAAACATAATATTTAAACAAAATGTAATTGACGGGTAAAGCAAGCATTTAATCTTTTTTTATTGAATTGAATGACGAGACTAGCATGCCGTTCGCCTTGTGGTAAGCGATACGACCACACATAAACAGTAGCAACACCATTCAACACCTTAACTATTTAATAAATATTAAAAAAATTAATAAATAAGATCAACCATTTTTCACTTTCGAGCAGGGTACAAAGTTATGTATGAAAGTAAGTTTTTAAACTGGTCCTTTTCAGTACTCTACAACATCCTCTGCTTTAAGTAATAAAAATATACAAGTTAGAACTCACAACAACTACATAAAAAACATAAAAAATTAATGCTAAAAGGGGTACTGTAGATCGATACACGGTGTAAACATAATTAGCCAATTTTAGTGTTTATTAGTGTTTTCCGCTGTTTATGCTGTCAGTCACGCTAACAAAATAAAAAGAAAATTCCAGCTAAACGTCTATTAACGCTAGGATGTAAACATTACATTATTCTACGGCTAAACCAAATCGTCCAATTTGTAAAGCTCGTTTGCATTTTCAAAAATGTCTACCACGAAAATTCTACAACTCGCAATATCGGACGGCTATTTCGGCTACTACGGGAATTCGAGTAGTTGCGTCCACGGACTATGATGGACAGAATAATTTGACAAGGAAATCTAGTTTGCTCGCTAATCGGCCGGCTAGATGGCTGTTGTAACGCCCCTTACACGTAAACGAAATTTGTCGAATCATTGTCGAATCTGTCTTTTGTTATACTTTATTTTAATGGTGCATTGTGATCTGTTGGTGTTCTTGAAGAACTGTAAGTACTTTTTTCAGAAACGAGATCATCTTCATTAAGTTATCTGGGCATCTGACTTCTTAGTAATTTATAATTTAGTAAGATAAGATGCGAAAGTTTATGAAAATGTTTGGATGTTTGTTAAAAGTAAACACAGAAACAGCTGAACCGATTTTGATGATCTTTGGCACACGAGTAGACCATGGCTTGGATTAATATATAGGTTACTTCTTATCCCTGGAATTTGGTCCCATGGAAAATAATTGTTTTTTTTTAAATAGATGGCGCTGGCGTCTAACACATGTCGCTATGAATCGCTACAATGTTTTAGGGATTTTTGTAGTGGGGAGGGCTTTTACGCGGGCGAAGCCACGAGCAACACTTAGCTATATTTAAAAATGCTACATTTACTAGCTCCATTAACCCGTCAAGCCCCGCTTATACATATAGATGTATGGGGAAACCCTATATATATGGACGCCGGCGTCCGTCGCGGGGCTTGACGAGTCAAATTGTTATGCAATCTAACCTCCATTTATGACTAACAGTAAGAATTGTTTTTCTTATTCTTAGTAACTTTCAAACTGTGAATATTTTATTCACACCTGACGGCCATTTGAGAAAGTCTTTGAGAGGCAGATGATACTAAAATTTAAATTCTTAAACTTATTGTTTTTATTTTATTTTGCATTTGCACTTTGAAAAATCAATTTGTAGTTCGAATGAAGGGTTTCAAATATATTCGTGTGTATTGGTTTTAGAAACAATAAAATAATAGAAATGATCAAACTATTAATTTAATTTATTATAATAATACTCAAATATGTGCAGCGATCATTAAACCACCAGAAATCACCCAAGTTGTACCAGTTCTTCGAGATGGGCATACTTCCACAAATCTCACATGACTCAGAATAAAATTTCATCATTATTCAGGCATTACAATTTCTAAAATTAAACACATCAAACGCAATCAAAATTAGTATTTGATAATTGCAGCCGAATCGCTTATAGCACGGTGACTTGCCGTCCAGTACTAGCGGCAGAGTGAACTAGTACAGTCTTCAAATGACTCAAGAATATTCTACATTTTCATTCAAACATCACTGTCTTTAAGTTACATTCTAAATAACTCGATAATCGCAGCCCAATTTTAAGTCACCAAAGACAGTAATTTGTTAAGTAGTGGCGACAGAATGACCTAGACTTACAAGTCACATAGAGTAAGTAAAATGCAGCGTGCAAGACACAACAATTGTCACATTCAAAATAATTGGACAATCGCAGCCGAATCCTAAGTCGCAAATAGCACAGTGACTTGCCGTCGAGTACTGGCGGCAGAGTGAACTGGCGCGGACGAGCATCGTCGTCAATAATTCATGCGATAGGCGCGCTGGCCGCCAGCCGTTCCTAATTGATTCCTGATGCGGTCCGTGAGCTGATCGCATCACTGGCTCCTTGTACTGCCCTCGGAGGACCCGTGCGCTCCATTACGTACTTACAGAGTCGCAATGAGGAAAATTAATAAGAATTTCATTTTGTGAGGATTTTCTCGTTGATTAGCGAGCGCATGTTGATGATATACGGCCCCGTATAAGTTGAGGGTTGATTCTTTGGAATATAATATCGAGACTGTTTTCTTATTGTTCACATACAGGTTGGATTTTTGGTATGGGGCAGCTCTTCTTAGGAGACCGACCATTATTTTTTAAATATATTACCTGCATTTACTGATCCGGTTGGCTGTGCCTTTGACATTCTTGGGCGGCGGTCGCTTACCAACAGGCGGACCGCTAGCTCATTTGCTTACTAAAGCAATAAAAAATCATTTGGGAACAATTTACCTACAATTAGAAAATGAGCTTATCGGTTTTGTTTATTTTCAAATTCAAAATCCTTTTTACACTTGCGAATAATCCGTTGTAGGGTGCGGTCATTGCAACAAAGATTAGGCATATTTTTACGATCCGTCACTTTTTTAACGTCATTTACCTCATGGGGATAGCTTCGCACAGCTTCTAAAAATAGTCGTACAAAAATGGTTTTCACATACAAACATAGTAAAATTCTGTTGGAAATTTTCGTCTGAATTTTCTATTTTTAGCCGATTTTTTCTTGTGTTAGCCGATTTTTTCTATATTATTTTTATAGGGTACTAGTAGTGCTCGCGGCTCCGCCCGCGTGAAAAAGTTTTTCCGGGATAAAAATATTTTCCTGGGATAAAAAGTTGCCTATAGCACTCAGGAGTTATGTAGCTTCCTACTAGTGAAAGAATTTTCAAAATCGGTTCAGTAGTTCCTGAGATTAGCGTTTTCAAACAAACAACTCTTCAGCTTTATAATATTAGTATATTAGATATGTAGCTCGAAATAAAAATAAAATTTAAAAATGTCGTAAATAAAATGTTATTAAAAATAATGCTTTATCGAAGTATAGACACCTTTTATTTAATAAACGCGACCAAAACCTCACAGCATAAGAAAATCGATGAGCGCCTAAACTATTCTCTGACGCACAAGTCTCCGTAAACAAATCCCAATTTCCATTTTAAATTCAGTTAAAACATTCCATTTGTTCGCCGCTCGTGTAACTTATGCAGTTCACAACTGATTGTCATTCGGAACACATACATAATCCCTGTAGAGAGGCCGTGATCTTGAACGCGGAGTGACAGCGGCCGTATTCTGAAAATCCTCTATACGCTTATAATCGAATTCGTGAGGGCTACCGTGTCCACGTCTATCACAATTAGCGTTCGTAACTGGATTTTTGTGTATAAAACGTACCGGTTTGAAATCAGATTCAAAGTTATGATTCGCGGCCTCGTTTCCTAATTTAGGTTGGTTTGGGTAATTTACTGTGAATAATAAAAAACTAAATCGTAATTTTTAAACATAATAATTGAATGCAATTTTTAACGAGTTACATATCGTAACAAGCTTATTGTTTGAAATTCACATATTTGTAATAAGATTATAAATTTGACAAAAACATTTTATAAACTTTAATGACATTACCTACGCATTGTACCTATTGATCCCAATTGCTCGTTTACAAAATTATAAACTTTTAATTTAATTATGTAACCAGCCTTCTGCGATAACTCTACAGGCCATTATTAATTATTAATGCAAATTCACATTAAGAAAAAAAACCATAGCATAAATAAATCAGATTTTAATTTTGCTCCTGGCTGGATAACTTACATTGTAAGTCGACACACCACCAAGCCGCATGCAATTGTATAAAACAAAATCAATAAGTCATGAAGAACAAATGGATAAATTCATATTCCCAATATTATTAAAATATTTAATATTTATACATATTCTTGATTCATATTTTTCTACAATATTATTAAATCCAATTACTCCGGCGTGGAGAATAACTGAGTTGTATAAAATTTAATTACGTAATATTGCTGACCGACATGTATGAACGGATATATTATAATTATTGTATTGCGTTTTCGACAAAATGCCTTGCGTGATTTCTGATGTTGCTTAATGCTCTTTTGCAAGTAGGTGAGATTTACTGAAAATGTCAATTGAAATTTGCGTTATTTTTTATTTAAACGAGACCTTGTTTATTTCCGTTCATGATCTAACTATAAGATTCAAATATACCATTTAAAAAAATCTTATCATTATTAATTATATTTCTATACTGCATTACAACAAAAACGTACATGCGATAACCTCCAGTAGTGATATTTGGTAAAAACTCATTGCTACCACAAAATATACGTAACAGGTAAATTGAGTATCCAAAACCAAATATGAAACTGTAGATCATCCTACGATTGATTAATATATTACAATTGGTTAATTAATCCGAAGGCATCCCATACGGCAAATTAATTCACGAGTATTAAATTTGAGCATGCGCAGACCTGCGTCACTATCCTCTCCAATTTTGTCAATAGTGTAGTTTCCTATAATGGATTTTGTACATTATTTTCTTCTTCTTAATCGATTCCTCAAGGCTGAGGGTCGTGACCACTATTAACAACTCCCGCCACTAGTGCTCTCCAGGC
Source organism: Lapara coniferarum (assembly GCA_949316025.1). NCBI lineage: Eukaryota > Metazoa > Arthropoda > Insecta > Lepidoptera > Sphingidae > Lapara > Lapara coniferarum. The sequence continues at coordinate 37,173,138 of OX438919.1, read as the reverse complement.
CGCTCTGTTCTCCGCGTGGCGCATGGCTGCTGGGATGTTCAATCGGGTGCGTTCCCTGATAGTGTCCGTCCATCGGGCAGGTGCTCTTCCTCTGTTCCGTTTCTCGGGAAAACATTATTTTACATGTCAAAAAAAAACCTAAAAATTCTTCTATTAAATCAGCATCAACATTTCAAAACTCTGTTTAAATGCAATTTAAATAATGTTAATACAAAGACTCTATTTAAATAATTTTCTTCTTCCATAATTAATTTTTCCATATACGACTCCAATGAGGTCGATTCAACTAACTTTTTGAATTGATATTTTTTGGCTAAAAAATTAACCACTGGTTATCTGCCCGACGAGAAACCTTTCGAGGCTAACTCAAATTTTCTATTATTTCAGTATAGTAACTCAACATTATTTTACAAGTTTGCAAAGCCTAAGAATAGTATTTTACGATACTGCAGAATAATACTCTTGTACCGACAGTACATGAATATTACTGACAACTGGTGACAGTTAAAGTGGGCACATACGATGCGATTTGGTACAGCCGAACTATTAAAATAGTATGCCATCGAACCATATCGCATCGTGTGGGGCACGGTTCGATGGACATTATTATTATTATTGTTGGTACGGCTGGTTCGATGGCTTGTCCATCAAACTTGGTTGCATACAACTGGAAATCGCATGGTACGGTTCGATCGTGTGGCGTGAAGACTGTACCGCGTGACGAATTGGTCGCATGATACCAAATCTAATCGTCTGTTAGTAAGTAGTATTAAGATTACCGACTATTAAGTGCTAATGGTGTGCAATTAAATTATTGTACTCAATGTAAACACTGCTTTATGTGGAAGGACCATAAAATACCATGAAAAGTGTCCCAAATGTGGTATATTGGCTTGAAATAATGCGAAGATTTAAAAATAAACTAAAAATATTTGGTATTTTAAGATAATAATACTTAGAACCGGGTCATGTCGAATTTTGAGTACGAGTGAGCCTATATGATCCTGATGGGACCCCTGTTTCATGGGAAACTGACATCTAGTGACATTTTTAGGCTTTGTAGTTTTGTGATATCTGTAAAATAGTGAAAGGGCAAAAGTAAACAGAAATCCAGATGCAATACTCAGGAATGAGAGACACGCTTAACTTAATTTGAAGGAGAGTTCACGTATTGTTTTATTTAAGGTAACCCACTTTTTCCATTGTCGGAGGCTTAATAAAAGCTGATAAAGAAAATATAATTTGATTATTTTTTACGATTTCGCGTTTGAATTTATAGAAGACAAAGTAAAAGTTTAGACACTCCATAGATTCAAATTCTAGTCGAAAAAGTAAGGCCTAATGGTAAATTTAGAAGTTCACCCATCTTAGACACTGCATAATCTCATGCTATAAAATTTGATCTAAGTATCATAAATATAATAGCACTACTACATACTTAGAATATACTGCAAAATGTATTTAGCACTCAGACGACATAATAGACTGACTAACCTCCATTTGCAAGGTTTAAACTATTAACCGTTTTAGCAACAGACACAAAAATGTTAGGCCGTATCCAAAATGAAAACTGAAATTCATATTACTTATTTGAGCACTTGTTTTCAAGGGAAAGCCTAAGAAATCCTCTTTGTACCATATTTTATGTGTCTGAGTGTTGAATCGTAACCGTATTTTAATAGAACATTGCATACCAACTATATTCGCGTAGCTGAGTTTGAAAACCTGATGGGAAGCCACCACTGTTAATCTCGAATCATCTTTTCCACTGATTAAAACTATCAGGTCAGTGTTCAGAAGAAGCAAGACATAGCAAACATAAATTTTAATTGACATAAATGATCTCATACGAGACGACCAAGCATGTCTGATAGTAAAGCGACTTTCCATAAACAGTACAATGCTTACATCGAAATAAGTACATGCACTTCGCTCGCTCTGCACCCTTGAAACATATTACTAGACAACAAAATTTACATCCTTACGCTCGGCATTAAGTGACAGAGAGTGTAATCGAATATAGTTACATAGTTACTTAATAGTGACGGTGAAAACTTATACCTGGCGACAAGCGACACGCGACAAAAACACGGGCTTCCTTCGCGACGCGTCAACAACGCGATGAGTGACGTTAATGAGATGTGCGAGCGGCAATTTGTTTATGAGCTCCCTTGCATACGTAATACGGTGTTTGCAAGAAAAACTTACTGAAATATCATAAAAACGACACCATCTACGATGCACGAAATATCTATTGAAGTTTGTTATGTGAGGCTAGGAATCTAAAATTCGTTCCTGGGTCAAAACCGGACGCTGTCTATCATGTTGTATTAATTATTTATGAAGATATGGCCGCAACCTTTAAACTACCATTACTGTGACATAAAACATACTATATAGAAGGATAGAATCAAAACAGTGGCAAGAATGAGTTCACCATAATTTATCTATACGAAATGAGTGACGCGAAAATTTAAATTGGTTGCGTAGATTCCTGAGATTACAGGTGTCTGTTCACTTTTCAATATCTCTCATGTAATACTGCCCACTGGTGAGCACAGGCCTCCTCTACTACTGAGAGGGTTAAGGCCTTAGTCCACCATTCTGGCCTAGTGCTGGTTGGCAGAGTTCACATACCTTCGAAATTCAGAACTTCTCAGGTATGCACGTTTCCTCAAGATGTTTTCGTTAACTGTTAGAGCGAGCGATAATTCACAAAGAATACATACATAATTTTTTAGAAAAGTCAGGGGTGCGTGACCTTAGGTTTTGAACCTGCGGACATTCGTCTCGGCAGTCCGTTCCGCTCCCAACTAGGCTATCGCCGCTTTTACTACGTTATCGCCACTTTTCGATGCGAACCACGGTTAGCGGTATTCTGAAATAAGCCGACAAGGCCAAATGTTAACAAAATATAGTAATTATACGGGCCAGTTTCACAAATTTCATATAAACTTTATTTGACAGCTATCGTATTAAACAGCTATGGTAGATAGTACTAATTTTATTACATATCATTTATTTGGGAGCATAGGTACATTTGTAAAACTTTTGTATTTGATCGGCTTATACACTTATGTGGCGACTTTATCAGCTAACGGTGAAATCGGCACTATGTACAATATTTGGGCGAATAGTCGGTCGACACGAGAGACTGTTTGATTCCTACGATGGATTATACCAAATGATCATTTTTATATTCATTACATAGTATAAAACAAAGTCGCTTCCCGCTGTCTGTCTGTCCCTATGTATGCTTAGATCTTTAAAACTACGCAACGGATTTTGATGAAAAATTTGAAATGATAGAATGATTCAAGAGGAAGGTTTATATGTATAATACATGCATAATATAATATGAAATTAAGAACGTAAAAACCCAATTAAAGACGATGTCGCGGGCAAAAGCGAAACAAAGATCAAAATGGGGTATGCACTATTCACCTTTTTTAGTCGCCACTGCATTACACAGTAACAACTGACAGATTTGTAGATGGCAGCACTTTTCCTTTAAACGAGGAATCGCCTTTCGCAATAATAACAATATTAAAGCAGGTTTGCCCAAACAAAAGGTAATTAACTTATAAAAGTGCATAATGGCAATGGAAGAAAAAACAAACTAGACGGATAAAGTAGTATTTAAATTAGTCACGTTCTACATTAAGTGTAAAATTTACTAGGATTAAAAAATAACGGGTAAATACACACGAAAACACAACAATAGTATGAATCGCAGAATTGTTTTGATATTCGTTTAGTGTTCGAATGATAGAACGCGTTGGAAATAGTGTACCGTTTTGGATAAAACTTGGCACGCGAATCGATTTTGATCTAAAACTTATAGTCTCAGTTTTATTTCTGTATCGAATATGTTGTCGATATGGTCGATATTAAAACAGGAGTAATAAGAGATTTTTATTAAATAAAAAATAAAGCTGTGAAAAATAAAATCATAGAATAAAGATAATATTTTATTTAAACAAAAATCAATTCAATTATAGAAATCAACCTAAAATTATACGTAATACTCGTAAATACCATACCATGTAAGAAAATATAAAAAAAGTTCTGCCCATAGCAGTAAAAGTAGTATGCAATATAAAAATATGTGTAGTTTATTAACAGGCCACGTGACGCGCGACGGTAATCGCCTCGTTACATGTACATGTAACTTACGATCACTTTATTTCTATTTTGGAAAGTGTAACCGGCCTTTTTGGTGCGCATGAAATTTAACAAATTTTTTAAATCGTAAACCGCAGATTATAAGTCTATTTTTATTTATATTATGGAAAAAGCAGTTTTTGCATATTATAAATCAAAGTCCCCATCACATCTCTCTGTCTCTATATCTGTCTGTGTGAACGCGATAATCTCAAAAACTGCTCAACGGATTTCGTTGAAATTAGTATGGAGATGTTGTATTGTCTCAAAAAAACTCTTTCGCACGAGTGAAACCACGAGCAAACGCAAGAAAAATTATAATACCTACTAAAAAATATTGTTACATACATCTTTAAAGTTTTGACTATATTTGATGCTCCTCTCTATCGTTCTTCATATAAAATATTAAATCCTTTGTATCAAAATAATACGTGATAATAAAAAGACTGCATGCAAAGGAGGAAAAGCAACGAGATTGCACTGATTGACCGCACACATATAATTATATAAAGGGAACGGTTATCAACAGAAAAGTCGCCATGTCTTGTACGTCGCACACAATAAGTGCCCGTAGTGGAATCCAGTTACGTGAAGCGAGCCTCGACAATTGATAGAGAAACTGTGTGCAACGATGAAATTTAAAAAGTCATTTATTTCGAAATGCTTTTTCTCGGAGCGCCCGAGGCGGAACGATATCAATTTTATTTTCCGCTGCGGCTTCCACCGCGCAGGCATAGTACAACGACAACGTAGAATGGCTCACTTGAATTCTACATTCCAAATTGTTGCATTTGGGCGCAATCTATGGCTTAATTACAACATTAATCTTGCCGATAGTGCCTTTCAGACATTCTTTGTTGATGTATATTTTATTCATTACACTCTCTCTTCCTGACTCAGCTTTATAATATGCCTACGACAAGTGATTTGTAACTAAATAATTTAAAAAACCAAGAGTTATCAGAATATGTGAAGTGAAAAATAAATATAAACGTATAAATAAATAAAAGTTATATTCATAAATTTGTATTAATAATATAAAACTATATTGTCAAAACAAAGATGTCTTTTAATATAAAGACTAAACGAGTATATCATATCATCTCATAAATTATCCATTATTCCAAGGATGACGTATATGAACTATCGAAATCCCTTTAGCTACTATTTTTATTTGAAATCCATTTTCTTTGTCGTCCAAGATCACCGGACGTCCGCCGCCGAAGCGCGGTCAATGCAATTAAGCTTTGATCATATAACGACACATTTTCAAGACGTTTACCCTTTCTACAAATTATATTTAGAACGGCTTAAGAAAAACAATGTTGAATATAAAAGAATACTTTTTTAAATTTAATGTCTATTCTCTGATGATGGAATGGATCGGCTACGTAAATAGAAATATATAATTTTTGTTCCATTTTCGAAATATTGGTTTGAGAACCAAGTGATGGATTTCTGGATGGTAGGTCCCTCGTATAGGTGGGCACTGCTGCATTATTTACTTCTGCCGATTATGAGGTGATGATCATTTGGAATTATGAGACTTTTTGCTTTGAAATTTAACAGTCTTTTCTTACCCAGCTGGGCTCTTGCATTTGAGATACCTCCAACCAAATCTAGTTTGTTTTGCTCTTGTTTATGGGTGGTCGTTTAGCTTAATACTGATTATTATACATAAAAACAGGAACTTCACCTATCATATATATACATATACACTCACGCCTGTTATCCCCGAAGGGGTAGGCAGAGGCGCAACTAGTGCACCCACTTTTCGCCGTTATTCCGTCCCATAATGTGATAGGGGGCGAGCCTATCGCCATATCGGGCACAAATTCCAGACTCCGAGCTGATACTGAATAGAAAAACTCAATATCTCTTTGCCCGACCCGGGAATCGAACCCGAGACCTCAGCATTGCAGTAGTACCATAACACAACTACGCCACCGAGGCAGCCTACTATCAATATAGGAAGATTCTTAGCAAATTCTGTGTTCATGTTTTAACTAGCTTTTCTTCTACTTCGTTATTCTCATGGTCACAAACCAAAGTGTATTACAATCATGAGATTACAATACTCTTTGGTTTGGTTGTATGAACAAGGCGCATATGAATTACAAGAAAATACTTTCTTATCGCATAATAAGACATTAACATCCTTCAGTATTTCATGACTAACGCTCATGTACATATAATTAAGCCAAAGTAATCGTGAATTACATCATACAAACTTCTGACGCAATACGATAGTGTCGGTGAAGTTTACTTATCTGAGTCTTGTACTAACAGAAATTACTGAAAACACATTCCAATATTATTCTTCATTTACATCCAAGAATAAGATTTTACGGTATTTGAATTATGGAAAAATATAATTTATGTGTGGTAATATGATCTTGTATAACTTGTATTAGCTAAATATTTTAAAAGCAGCTTATTTATAGAGTCAATTAGGAATTTTATGCGTTAATTATTATCTATTGAATATTTTATATTAGCAATTCAATTATGTAAAGAATCTGTAGATATAATAATACTTTTGAGTGTACATAATACTAAAAAATTACGCATATGCATATCACGCCTTTTATCCCCAAAGGGGTAGGTAGAGGAGCAATTAGTGCACCCACTTTTCGCCGTGCGTATGATGTGATAGGGGGCGAACCCATCGCCATATCGGACACAAATTCCAAACTCCGGGCTGATATTGAATATATAAATCCAATATCACTTTGCCCGACCCGGGGATCAAACCCGAGACCTCAGCATTTCAGTCGTACCGTAATACAACTATAACACCGAGGCAGTCAAAATTAATAAACTCATTTTAGGCTAGTGTCGTTCAATAATGTTATAATGGTCGATCAAGTGTAAATATATACGCACAACAAATGTTTGCGACCACTCAATCATAGTTTAGACATTACTATGAAGTTATCAAGGCCCACAAACCTCATACAACTAACGATCGATGTACCATCTCGGATCCAATAACGCAAGTGACTCAGTATTCAATAAAATAGGATAAATCCCGACTTTTTCCTTGCAATCATCACATCAGTGTTCCGAATTTACATTTAGGTCGAGTTGTGTCCCGCTATTCTCGTATGATCACTATATATTGATACGAGTCAAGGTGGCAGCAAGGGCGATTTGTTTACTTCACTACTAACTGTTCGTTTTTACTTTTAAAACTATGGTAATCCGGCACGGCTGTCCATCAAACGAAATGCTTGACGCCTAGAAGATATTTGTGGCATTATGTCGCTTGATGAATAAAACATTTGCGATGTAGAGTCGATTCTGGCTCAAAGGCGCGCTTTACAGGCTTTTGTCCGATGTAGGTTGATGATGGAAACACTTTGGTAATTTTTTCTACTGTAATAATAAATGTTACGTTTTAAACTTTGTCTTTTTATGCGTGGATTTAGATGAAATATGAAAATTGAAAGAAATTTCTAGATGAATGTGGGCTGTTCCTGGAAAACTAAATAGCCAGAATTATCCTCCAGGAAGTGATTTTCATAGACCCAAAACGTAGTTCATCATAATTTGAACAACTCCCAGACAATATTCAAACTGCTCTGTATTCCTTTTTACAACGAAAATATTTTCATGCTCAATACCTTGTTTACGATGATAATCTCATCTACAATACAGTATCATTCGCAAGAAACAATTTCCTCCGGCATGCTCAAACAAAAGTTAATTTATATCGCAGCTCGAGCAAAATGAAATCATCACTTGGACCCGAGCGGCGGGGGGCTCCATCGCTATGACATATTACCGAAAATTTACGTTACACTAACACTCGGCCCGAGGCGTCTATTACTAGATATGAAAAGTAAAACGTTTATAATGCGAGCGGGAATGAAGAATGGCCAGTGGAGTTAGAAAGAGAAAAGATAAGAAAATAATGCGCCCTCATATATCATCACAATCGCCAAAATACTCCGAGTTGGCCGGGTTTGGCCGACCACCGACCCTCTTCAGTTTCGTGGGAATCCTCCGAAAATATTTAACTAAGCGAAAATCGTTCACAATAGCAACTCGTCTGCACTATATCTCATTTTAACACGGAATTAGTCATGCTCAATGGAATTCATAACATATTTCCATGAAACATAAAACTAGATTGTGTTGAGATACACTAATCTGTGGATTAAGATATTTTTGCTGTCTTAAAAAAATAGAGGGTTCTCAATACGTTAGTTTATATTGTTTTCTTCGTATGAGTTATATTCGTTCAAAAACAATAGCAAACAAATTAAATTCATTCAAAACATTATTGTAAAGCTTAGTATCTCGCAACTCTACGTACTATGAAATTGAACTATGAAAACGTATCTTTCATTTCCCTCGGACAGTGATTCTGCAATTAAGACACATAAATTTAGAATTATTAGCACGTCAACGTGTAAAACGATGCATGAGTAATCATATTTCAAAAAGTCCCGTCATCGTGGAACGAAATTAACTCAGTGCCGATTCTTGGCGTCAGCAGCACTCGGTTAATGAGTTCCAGCCGAATGTTTGGACCATTTCATTTGCGTGCACACACAACAAACTACGCGGATTATTTCAACGAACTACGCAGCCACACATACTTGAGATTAGTTTGGCCCGAAACCCAGTGACGGGGGCATCATTCATTCTGGAATTGACTGGACAACCCAATTCTCTTTATGTTACGAGGGACGTCTCGTCAACTGAATTTTAAGCGGTATACAAACCGTAATCGTGCTGAGCATTTAGGGGATATCGTTCTGCGTTATGACTAGAGGTGTGTATTTCTTTTTCTTGATATTGTTTTTTATCATAAATATCTAGGAACTGCTGCACACACACTCACGCCCTTTATCCCCGATGGGGTAGACAGAGGTGTAACTAGTGCACCCACTTTTCGCTGTGTCTATTCCGTCCCATGATGAGATGGGGACGAGCCTATCGCTATATCGGGCATAAATTCTAGACTCCAAGCTGATACCTACTGAGTAGAAAAACCCAATATCACTTTGCCCAACCCGGGGATCGAACCCGCAACCTCAGCATTGCAGTCGTGCCGTAACAAAACTACTCCACCGAGGCAGTTTTCTTCGACCTATATATCAATTTCGTACAAAATCAATTTGAGGAGACAGAAATTAAAAAAAATTACATTCATTAAAACTGTTCTATAAAAACCCAGACTGAAAGTATAATAAGCTTTCTTTGCCGTCATATGTAATAAAAACGTTATGAAGTAGTCGGTCTACATAATATAAGACAGAAAAGTTTTTGAATGACGCCCACGCACAATATGGTGTGGTGAGAGACGATTCTTTTTAATAGCGATAGACCGACAGACAAGATCGCTTTAACGGTGAAGGAAAAACATCATGAGGAACCTGCATATCTAAGAAGTTTTCTATAAGAATTTTATAGCGATGTGAAGTCTACCAAACAGCAATAGGCCAGCGTGGTGGACTGAGGCGTAAAAATCCACTCAGTAGTAAAGGAGGCTCGTGCTCAGAAGTGGGCAGTATATATGCAGGCCTGATATGATAATATGGTATGGATGACAAGCACTTTACTTTAAGGACTTTGGAGAACTAATTGACCTTACAAATCTACGAAGAAATGTTATGTAAATGAAGACGTGCGAAGATAGGGCCATAGATAAAGTACTACTATACAATCGTTAGCGTTTATAACAGAAATATGTATGGTAATGGCAAATCCTAATGCCGTAGGCAACTATCGCTGGGATATGTCATTCCCATACATTTTTTTCTTTCATTAGGCACGATCCCTGGTCAGACTAGGTATGATGATGTCACAAAACAACTTTATATTCACAAAAAATGTTTACTGATATTGTATTTAACGACGGATTTTCCAAAAAAATAAAAAATAAGGAGAAATCCCTTCTGGGATGCTACTCCGAGTATCGATAACCTTGAACCTGCTTTAATCAAGCGTAGATGTAGCAAGTATGTGCTTCTTTAATCAATAAAGACTATAGCTATTCTGCAACATAAAACACAATCACATTCCTCAACATCATATAAAAGTATAACAGTTATTAAACAACCATCGCAACGGTTTTGGATAGAGAACTATCAATCACTTTGCTAATTGCGTTATTTATTTACCCCTATTCCGAAATAGCGCTGTCATCGACTTATGTAATTTCACTTAGTGGGCTCTTAAGCCGTGTATTATTTCTTAATAAATTTCCGCCACTCATCGTGGCACGGCTACCAAATGGGATTAGCTTTTTCATACTAAATCGTTATTGTAAGTGACAATAAGTTATTGGAGTTTTCGATAATGTGTCTTTAAGCCGCTTTTGTTAGCGATGGATTATCGATTATAAAATGTTGTTTTATATTTCGCATTTATCCTTTGTCTTTGCAATTTGCTGAGTGATAAAGCTAGTTCTTTATATGAGGAATATTATCTATTAGGAACACTAAAAAAAAATCCGTTTATTGTGCAAATGAGTGTCTCTGAGAAGTAATTTTAATGAATAACTACTTCTTAGAAAAGCAAAGCATGATAGTTATGTAATTACTATATTGCGTAATTGAGAGTAGCCACATTTTAAAGTTTAGGTTTTTTTTTTGCATTGAATGACGAGACGAGCATGCCGTTCGCCTGATGATAAGCGATACGACCACTATCCAGCACCTTAAAATACAAACACCCCTTTATCAAATACAATATGAATCAAAGCTTGTAAAATATAATATTAAAATACTAACTGATGTTCTTCCACGAGTCGAAAGTCGCAGCAATTTGCTGTATTTGAATAGCATCTATTTAATCAGCCCGCATGCACTTCTCCGTTTAGCTCTCATTACATGAGCTTGCCTTTCCATTTGAATTAAGAGTTAGATATTGAAATTAAAATCAAGCACATTCACATTTTACCCTTCAACTTTATGATTTTTACAATTATAATTTGCAAGTGCAAACTACGGGTCGCATCCTACATAACTTTATTTAATTAAAAAAATCTCGGGAATATTTCATAATCATTTTGCTATGACGTGGTATACCAGACATATATGTCTATAGTGAAAAAATTAATGAAATCCTCCTAGCCAGTTTCGGCCACGGCGGCCAATCTCAACGGAGATCAGCCAGGTACGCAGGAGATATTATAGTGCACAAGTGTGTGCGCAATACACAGGTGCACTCGCTATTCCTTCACTCTCATAGTCCGGTGAGACGGCAATCCGACATGACCGGAGAGAGATCAGGCGCAGGACCAACGGCTTTACGTGCTTTCCGAGGCACGGGGGTATCACACCGCCAACTTCCTGACTCCGAGCTGCGACTGAGTAAATTTTAAGATGGAAAAACCCAGTCACAATTTTTTTTGGCTCGACCCGGGATTCGAACCCAGGACCTCAGCGCGCAAATCGTACTCGTAATGCGTACGCAATACCACTACGCCACCGAGGCAGTCTGTCTGTGTCTGTATGTCTATAGTATGCAATATCTATCGAGTAATCAGTGGGATACTGCGGCCCATAGTCCTTTCTGATATCAGAATGTCGTTTCCATATGGTTGGCATTACGACAGATAATCTCCAGGAATTCTGACATCATATCAGTTGCTAAACCAATTCATGAAATATTTACTACAACTTTACAATCAGATCTATGATTACTTCTAGGTTGCGATTTCTAAACAACCTTGTAATACAACTGTATGTATTATTTATCACAGGTGTAAAGGACCATTTCTGTACCTTTTTGAACAAAATGTTACACCGTGAGTCTACCATTCATTGCGGTCAATTTGGCGTAATGTAATCAATTACCGAACCAATAAAATAAATCACACGAGACAGTATTAATTGATACTGTTCAGTATTAACTGCGACCCATCGGCGTGAGTGCGCTTACAATGGGTTTCTAACAAAAAAACCAAACACAAGTCTGCGACAAAATGCCTGTAATTGGAATAGCATTGGTAATTGGAAAATACAATAATTCGCCCTACAATATGTACAATGTAAATATATTAGTCTTTGCTTATGCTTCGTTATTAAATTTGTATCTTAGAATAGCAAATATTAAATTTTACTGGCTGTAGGTCTCTCATATGTAAGAGTCCGTCTGGGTGGGTACCACCGCACTGTCTATTTCTAGTTTCTACCGCCAAGCAGCAGTGTGCATGCACTGTTGTATTTCGGTTTGAAGGACATTGTAGCCAGTGCAGTAGCACATACAGATGTTGATATAAGATGTTAAGTCTCATTATGTCCAGTAACTGGATATAATGAGACTTAACATCTTATGTCTCAGGATGACGAACACAGTGGAATGCCACACAGTACTTTACAACTCAAGGTGCTGGATGGTGTTGCTACTATTTATGGGTGGTCGTATCGCTTACCATCAGGCGATCGGCATGCTCGTCTCGTTATTCAAAGCAAAAAAATCTCACTTTATTATTTATAAAGTGCAAATAATACATACCTAATTTAAAAATCTCATTTCAATATGATTGATGTTATAATAAGTCCACCGAGCATATTGTCACTTTTCAATAAAATTAATTCATTTTCGAATGAGTAAGTAGGCAAATATACAATAAATTTAATATAAATTAATTATTACAATGTATAAACCACAAATTGAAACGGGACGCAATGAATTGTTAAGTGAAATGTCATTTGAATTTACTACAATATGAGTAGGAAAATATATAATGATCCGCGTATTTAATTCAATTTCCATAATAACAGTATGACGTTATGTTTAACGAATCACAATAATTAAGTACCGTTTCACGCAGCACTACATCTGTAGCGGGAATTGATACACAATCGCCTTGAATAAACAACAAAGAAAGAAATGGGTCAATGGACGTAAACAAGATAGGTAGAAAGCTCATCGCAGTAACGTCAATAGTCTCGTAAACGTAACAGAAAGCTTTAACTAACAATCAGTGCACAAGTAGCAATAAAATAGCGCACTAGCCTTTGAGTTCAACAATAATTAAACCTCAATGCCTGGCTGTTTATTTACATATCGACTCAATTAACGAATACACCAGAGCTCATTATCCATTCAAATCGCAATCGCAGCTTTCCCACGTTAGCCGATTTTCCGTCGAAAACTCAATGAAAACTTCATAACAGTGTTGACTTTACGCTCGGAAACAGATCGCGTAATGGCCTTTGTAGTGCACAAAAAGCGACTGATCCGGCCCAGATCCGCTTTGTACACCCGTTTGCTTTAGTCAGTTGACAACATTATTATCGGCTGTTATACAGGAGCGAGCTACGGAATAGGCCGGTCAACGCACCGCGCCCGTCAAAATAGAAGCAACTACCGTCGCCACTCGTGTCGCCGCTGCAATCCTTTATGGGAATCTTTGTTAACGATAAACACGTTTGTTGCTCGTGTGGGGTAACTTAGAATATAGTTTTGATTGGCTATACTTCATTCACAGTTTTGTTACATTATGCAAGTAGATATTGAGAGCAAAATCTTACACAGAATTTATCCGAATCACATAGATTAGTTTAATTGAAAATAGATCTAGCAAAGCGTGTATTTCACGTAATTATCTAGAAAGATATGTTTCAAAATATGAATAGACATCCACGATTATAAAAGTCTGAATAAACTACTACTAGTCTGAACTCTGTCTGAGCTAGTCATATTGAAACGTAAAAATGCATTATGGTGCATCATCTCATTGTAACAGAACGTGACGAAGTAACTATTCCTCTGTTCAACAGATGGCGCTGTACGGAAATATGCACTACGAAGAAAAACGAGAAAATGAGTTGAGGTCATCTTTACACTAGAGGTCGTATTTTTTATTCGACCTCAATACAATAGACAAAATATCGTTGTTATTCAACATTTTTAATTTTAATTATTTTAAACGTACAATGTAAAGCTAATAAAAAATTAACAACAAAACTTTAGTAGTATTAGTATTCTATAAGTAATGTATATAAGTGGGTGCTTAAATAATTGTTTATATTTCCCAATAACAAATAAATACAGAAACCGAGAAATTAATACAAATAAACTCTAAAAGATTCATATCTAGCCACTAATATTATGACACAGAAAGATTAATTATCGCTAACTGTCAACGAACATGCTGTGAGATTTTTTTAGGCAGCATGGATTAGGTGGTCGTAATTAAGCCGGGCTTTACATAAAACTACATGTTTGTAACACATGTAACGCGTGAGCTAAAGACAGGTTATTTTTTACACATAACCTACACAAATAGCTTTCGGTTACTTTGAAAAGTTCCACAGTCATAAAACGACCACTCGTCAATCGTCGGCACGGAATGTCGGCCTATACCGCTTCTGTCACGATGATCGTGTGTACAGTCGATATTAAAATTAGTTCGTTCAAATTATTACATTTTATTTTCTTAATAATTTTATTTAATATTTTTATGTTTGATTTTGTAAATTATTTTATATGTAACAGCGAATGATACGAAAAAGATATTTTTCTGTAAATACTGAATCAAATTTGGTTGAAAAATAAAGCAGTTATTCATATTTGAAATATTGTTGTCGGCGAAAGTGGAGACGTGAAAGGGATATCGCGCTATCTTTTTCACACGCACGCAACGTTATGGCCGGCGACTCTCGGTGACGCCATAGTGTAATATTACGCTTATTCGACAATTACCCCTTTCACCAAGTTTCAAAGATTTGTAACTTACTACTTACTGCACCAATTTTGGAAATTATTTTTCCGTTAGCTTTTGGAAGGCACATATTTTTTACCAAATGTATTGAAAAAACTAGTCAACTGCCCTATTATAAACCCTATGCCGTAATTTCACGTTAGTAGATAAATGACGTAGGATTTGAGAGTGTCATTTGTCATCTATACTATGATAAAGCAGTATATCCCGGTGTATCTGTAGTCTGTACATTGAAGGAAATGTGATAAAAAAAGAAAGGGGGTGATAAACAAAAGTATTAGAAAACAAATCAACGGTCTTTTCTGTCTGTTTTTCTGTTGGTTCTTTATTGCACATCTCCGAAACTACTAAACGGATTTAGATAAAATTTGGTATGGAGATAGTTTGAGAGCCTAGAAAGGACATAGACTTTTACCCCGGGAAAACTCATTCACGCGGGCTGAGCAACGATAAAGCTAGTTACATAATGTAAACAATGACCAGTGTTTATACGTTATTACGTACGAATATTGTACGTTGCAACTGTAACTATAAAACCATTGAGATCATTTGTTTTTGTTTATTCAAACAAGTCCACTAATAAATTTTAAATGTATGTAATGTTATTTGACTCGTCAAGCCCTGCTACGGACGCCGGCGTCCGAGTATATAGGGTTTCCCCATACATCTATATATAATCGGGGTTTGACTAGTTAAAATAAAAAAAAACACTATTTTCGCTTATACTTCAAAATTTGGTATGGAGATAGTTTGAGAGCCTAGAAAGGACATAGACTTTTACCCCGGGAAAACTCATTCACGCGGGCTGAGCCACGATAAAGCTAGTTACATAATGTAAACAATGATCAGTGTTTATACGTTATTACGTACGTATATTGTACGTTGCAACTGTAACTATAAAACCATTGAGACAATTTATTTTTGTTTATTCAAACAAGTCCACTAATAAATTTTAAATGTATGTAATGTTGTTTGACTCGTCAAGCCCTGCTACGGACGCCGGCGTCCGAGTATATAGGGTTTCCCCATACATCTATATATAATCGGGGTTTGACTAGTTAAAATAAAAAAAAAACACTATTTTCGCTTATACTTCTATAGATTCTAACTGTCATATGAAATCTCACTACCCCACTCACACTTCAACGTGACAGTATGCGGATTTCGTAAACAATATTACGGGTATATCTGATCCAGTTAATTCCGCACTAATTATGTGGCAGACTGTACCAACAAAAACATGACATGTGTCAATCTCCCGAGGATTGATTATAATTAGACAGTCAAACGGGACATGTTCTACATATTTCTATCAGCCGCGTAATAGTGGCCATTGGTTATGTATCGATTATGTTGGCTATGTGCATAATGTAGTTTGTAGGTACCGACTAAATCGACATAGAATTTTGTCTATTGTACAACAGTTACAAACTAATTTTTACATATATTTTGGACCCAGGGTATCGTTCTAAAAAAATGTATTTTAATCAAAGTAAACGTGTTTTAACGAAGCAAAAAAGTTTTTTCAAATTGCTATGCATGTTACGTTAATTAACACGAATTAGTCTAGGGGAGACACGGTATGCTTATAAATGATGAGATGAAAGTCTGTTAAAAATAACGTATTCGAAATAGCTGCCAATTGAACATCAATAAAAATAAAGTATATAAAGAATAATTACTAGTATTTTGTATTATGTCTTGCAAACCAAGAACTCAGCTAAGTATCTTAAGAGAAAATATAACTCATATTTCACATCTTAGTTCGCATAGTTTGCGGTCTGCAATGAATGAAAAGATATCTCAGCTATGTGAGCTAAAGTTAGCTTAGCTTTTAGTCTGCGATCATCATTAGTCTGCTAAAATAGATATAATTTATTTGGCAAAAAAAACTTTCCCGTAAATACATAAAAATTGTGTGAAATCGTGCACCTGTGGGTGGATTTTCGTATTAAGATATTATTTGAAATAAAATTTATTCGCAGCGTGCGAAAATTGTAAATTAAACAATTGAATTGTCATTTCAGTTTTTTTCCCTACCATGATAATCAAAGTCCCAGGTATTGCTTTCAATAGTAATATTAAGTATATAGAATGAGATAAAGTTTATACTCCCATACAAATGATGCTTTATAACATTATTCAAGCATCAAAATATAACACTAACATTCCTAGACAATACAACCTCGTCAAAGTGCACGTAGTGACGTAATAAAATTAGTGGCAAAATTAAGAAGTCAGGTCAAAAAGTGTCTGCAAATTAATTAGATATTTTCCATGTAAAACTACGTACGAAGTTCGTAATTCAAGGAAGCAGTTGTTTGCGACAACGCGCGTGACTTCAGAAAATTGAATAAGTATCTGTTTTTACTGTATTATGTCCTACCAAGTTTGACTATGTTTTACAGTAGTGTTTGGAATTGCGTTAGTGGCAAGTTATGACTAAGAACTTGTAGTTTCAAACGCATAATGTAATTAGTGTATTCGCGCTGTAAACATTGAAAATTATGAGGAAATCTAGATTTTGAAGGCTTTAATTAACAGCAGAAAGTATAATTTTGAGGAATAGTGTGAGTGTGAATCATACTTCAGAATGTTATGATTTAATGAAAAAAACAAATCTAAGTATGATAAGGATACTTAGAGGATTAAGAAGTCTAGATGCCGATTATGTACATAATTTAATACAATTAGTTAACTAATGGTATAAACTTAATAAATTTGTATAATCTTCGTAGATTGATTTTAAAAAAGTTACCTGTACAAACTTGGAATTTGTGGGAGCCAACTTGACATTTATCAACAAAGTTCGACAGGGCATTGCCCCTCTAATCTTAATTGAAAATTCAATCATTTATTCATCTGATCACAGTCCTTAAGGCTCTTTAAAGGTTTATGTGTCGCATTGTAATGGCCGACCAATTTTCTCTATTGAGAAATCATGAGTTAGGAGTTAATACTATAATTTATAACAGATAAATTGTAGTATTACCTACTGTCTCGGTGACGTAGTTGTATTACAGTACGACTGCAATGCTGAGGTCTCGGGTTCGATCCGCGGGTCGGGCAAAGCGATATTGGATTTTTCTGTTCAGTGTTCAGTATTAGCCCGTAAAGCACGTAAAGCCGTTGGCCCTGCGCCTGATCTCTTTCCGGTCATGTCGGATTGGCTGCCGTGGCCGAAACTGGCTAGGAGAAATTACATTACATTTATTAGCCCGGAGTCTGGAATGTGCCCGATATGGCGATAGGCTCGGCCCCTATCACATCATGGGCCGGAATACGCACGGCGAAAGGTGGGTGCACTAATTGCGCCTCTGCCTACCCCTTCTGGGATAAAAGGCGCGAGTATGCGTATGCGTATTTAACAGATTCTGCCACTTATTTATCAGTAGTGTAAATAATTACTTTATAACAATTTATTGACTACACATTTCAATTGATGGAAAAGTAGTCCCCCTAGTCATTACGATTACATTAATCATACTATGGCTAAAAAGGCTATAAAACATAAAAAATAAGCTAAAAATCTAATAACATTTTCTTCTGTCAAGCAAATTAATTAACAATTTACAACAGGTTGACAACCTAAACTGATGATTGAACAGTTTGTTCGTTATTTAAAGGTATAGATAAATAAATATACAACAGTAATGGTAATTAAAGCTATCTGGAACCCATCAAAGCTGTCAGTCTTAACAGATTAATACAGTGATGACTTATCAATGTAATTGCAATGCACGGTAACAGGAGCTGTGAATCAATCAATCATTTACAACAGGCTGTTAATTATTATTGAACTATTGAGCTGGCAGTTTTCGTCAGTGGTAATATTGTTTTTGATAGGATAATATAACACATAACTAACGCTAATAATGTGAAATAAATTTGAAATGCAAATCATGTGTTCCAAGTTTCTCGTATTTGCATGATTTTATATTAATAAATTATTTAAGTATGTTTATCTATTTTTCGGACAAATTCTATCACTAAAGAAGCGAAGAAGTTTATTATCACAATTGTATTGATAGAAACGGAGACTAATAGTTAATATAGCTTCACTCTGAATGTCCCACACTAGGATTCCTCGTAACAATACAAAACACCGATGGTAGTCCACAAAACCAAGCACCGGAAATTTCAGATCAAACCAACAATTGTCCAACAAACTAACTCATTTAAAACTTTTAAAATTAATTCAGAAACAGTCCATTTAGGTACAAGCCCCGAGTATTTCTTTGTGAATAAAATAACAAACCTTTAAAATGTGTAAAATTGTGTTCTACCAAGCATTTCCGCTGTATTTATTTCACCCCACAGCTAGACAAGCGAACGAAATATATTCTCACTTCGATACTGAGAAAAACAAAAGGTAAAAGAAAAACCGCACTCATAGAAGCTTATTGAGTTTCCTATAACTAGCAAGAATGAAATAAACTGTGGTGTTATTGACTAGTATTTTTATGATCTCTCTTTTAAGGACTACCGTATTATATGGTATTTTCCTAATTTATTTAATTGTAAGCAGTAGGTAATCAGCACTTTAATGCCTTCCGTCTTTTGAAACATCTTTATTAAGCTTTTTAGTAAACTAATAATTTCTGGGAATTTCATTTTAAACTAACACACTACATCTATCTTCGTATGCTAGATAATATATTACACCACGAAATAATATTACTTTGTAGGGCAGTTGGTCAATGTTTACACGATACACCCAGCGACATCTATGAATTGAGATTTGAACAATAAACATATATGTTTTAATGTGCAGTTAATTTTGCAATAATACATCACAATTTAGTCAATACACAAATTAGCAATTTAAATATTTTTTGTTAGATTTATAACACACACACAGGTAATCGAATAACGAAGGTATAACGAAGGCTCATTGGAAATATCTAATAATTCGGCTTACTACATTTCAGTAAGTACACTCAACCACACAAGTTGCTGAACAAATTCAAAACTTCAAATCGCGTCTACACTTTCGTGGCGTCTTACCAATTTTTGTTTTCTCATCACAAAAATAAAATAAAGGTGATTAACTTCACTTCCCACAAAGAAAAAAAATGTTTCAATTAAGCTTAACGCGTGGAAGTGATTTGAAAATTTGAATTTGTTCAGCTATTTATGTGGATGACTGTACCTATTAATATTATGAATATCTTAACATAGTATAAAACAAAGTCGCTTCCCGCTGTCTGTCCCTATGTATGCTTAAATCTTCAAAACTACGCAACGGATTTTGATGTGTTTTTTTTAATAGAGTGATTTAAAAGGAAGCTTTATATGTACCTATAGTTTATCCCGGGGAAATATAAAGCGGGACTTTTATCCCGGAAAAATACATTCACGCAGGGGAAGCCGCGAGCAGAAGTCTAGTTATAAATAAAGCTAAAGATTTTGATAACACAATAATATCTGGAACTGTTGCGGTGACTTTGAATAGGTGGCTATTCCTTAATTAAAAGCAAATTGCAATATCCATAAGAACTTTTTTCTTCTAAGAACGTATTTTTTTACGTGAACATAGTTACTTTGTTAAAAAAAAGGAATTCTTTGTTTATTTTATTTATTACGCACAAAACGGGTTATAATCGGGCTAAGATTGTATATTATAACAATGTTTGAAGTTTTTTAACATAATTGCAACCCAATAACTTGTGTTCCATAATAAATATAAAATGTTAGTTTTCAAAAATGCGGACATAGCCAGCTTTTGCCCGCGGCTTGGCCCGCATCCACATCCATCAATACATACATCCATAATTACAAACTTTTTAGGGATGGATTATAATGATTTTCTTATTGTTGTACTACACCGTTAAGCCATCAATTTTTGAAAGGTATAGATAAATTCATAACAGCGGTGAACACGCAACGGGCTTAGAATACATTCCAAACCCCTAATTCATCAATGATTAAATTTATGAGGAACCATGCAATCGTCATCGATCCACATTAGTTGTGTAAATAACCTATGCATACCTTAACAATTAACTGAGACTTGACCAGTTGCAAAAGGAAAATCCCAAAGCGCACATTAGTCATTAAAATAAAATATCTTGAATTAACCACACACCACATAGTTTTAACACTTGAGTCTTATCCCAAAACCACCATCAAAGTTACCTGTGTCAGTCAGCAGTGACAAACAGTTACATTATGCGTCTATTAGGTCATCTAAAACATTTAAAATAAACACGAACTTAATAAAGCAAAATTAATATGAAAATAATTATCGCATGCAAAACACGTGTTACGAGACATTTTCGCAAATGTGGAACAATAATGCTATCGCTGCTACAGAGAAGCCAAGAACTCAAACTTGAGAGAATTTATTTCATTCTTATGATACTATTATGCCGTTCTCAGCTACACAACATAAATAATAATGCGGACCGTTATAGGGTCATTACTGTGGAACGGTCCGAATGACGGTGCGTCTACCCTCACGTTTACCTAACATACAAAATGTTCATGTATTAAAGTATCAGTATAACAACTGTTGTTAAAGAACCTGTTTTTTTGAAGTTAAATTCATGTACCGGTTTAATTGTTACTTTATGGCATTTACTTCAAAAGCACAAAATAATGATATATTTACTTCATTCGCTTCATCTATCTATATTTTATGTAAATTATGTTGCAATATGAAAAAAAAATATTACCGTAGTAACATTAGTCACTTATTAGCATGCACGTTCTATGCTTAATTGCCTACGTCATAAGACTGTCCATTTTTTGTTAATTATCAACCTCTTCGGCTTGAACTCAATTTTTGTATGTACTATACAATAGGTACACCACTTCATTTTATGGAATTAATTGTTCAGGTTATTTATTATGGAATTAATTATTCAGGTTATTCGGGTTGTTTTATAAAATAATTGTTTTAAATTAAAACCAGAAAAAGGGTACAGTGCAAAAATCTCTTTAGTTTATTATTTAAGTAAATTTATAAAACATTTATTTTTATAATAAGGATCATAAAAGTTTACTTATATTGTAAACTATATATTATTGTTGTGAATTTATTTAATTAGTAGGTAACAAAGACGCTATAAGAACTTCAATGTACTGTGTAAAATTGACAATAATTTATAATACCATCGAGACGAACACATACAATGAAGTTAACATATTTCACTTTACTGTACATTTCGTGACTCACATTAAAGCTGTTATCATCGCCCACTTGTTTTGACTGAGCCACTTGAAAAAATGAGGCTTACGTACGTCTTAAATGTAGGTTATATGAAATTGGTTGTAGAGATGACATTTATACGGCAACATGGACACTTAAAAAGGTTTTATCATTATGTTATGGCATGTATGTGGATTTGTGAAGTACCAATTGTTACTCGACTATACCAACCTGTATTATATACTGCCCACTGCTGAGCACGGGTCTCCTCTACTACTGAAAGGGTTAAGGCCTTAGTCCACCACGCTGGCCTAGTGCGAGTTAGCAGACTTCACATACCTTAGAAATTCAGAGAACTTCTCAGGTATACAGGTTTCCTCACGATGTTTTCCTTCACCGTTACAACGTGACGCAAATACAGTTTTGAAATATAAATGAATAATAGTCAGTAATATTTTTTTTTGTTCAAGTTCATTTTATCGACTAACCATCGATCTCAATCTAATCAAAATACATATTCGTAAGCATGTCAAAAAATCCTTACTCATCGTTGGTCTACTTTGTCGATGGATCCGAAAAAAACGATTGCAATCGGCCGTAAAATATTTCAAATATTTTGACTGCCTCGGTGGCGTAGGTTTATAACAGTACGACTGCAAAGCTGAGGTCTCGGGTTCGATCCCCGGGTCGGGCAAAGTGGTATTGAGTTTTTCTATTCAGTATCAGCTCGGAGTCTGGAATTTGTGCCCGATATGGCGATAGGCTCGCCCCCTATCACATCATGGGACGGAATAATGGCGAAAAGTGGGTGCACTAGTTGCGCCTCTGCCTACCCCTTCGGGGATAACAGGCCTGAGTGTATATGTATATATATGTATATGTATGTATGTAAAATATTTCGAGCTTATATATTTTCATGTATATATTAGTGTGAAGGTTAATTTATATCTATACAGACACCAGACACGCTAAAACTTCATTCATCCTAAACAGTATACAAAACCTTGGTTTCATTACACGTTCGCAATTGTCAAGCTTAAAACCACGGCCTCGCGTCCACGTCTTGAGGTACGGCTCACGACCGGTATCTGAACTCTTTGCCAAGCCCATTGAGGCCGAGATGAAAGCGGGGTCATTACCTGAAACAAAGAACGAATGCCGCTCAAACTGCGCATAAATCGTAGCTCCCTGTTTACCTACGACGAGACTTCCTAGGAGCCGCCAAAGAAAAACGCAGCCTACTTTGCTCGGAAACTTACATGAATGAAGCCTTTTCTGTGCTCTTAATACATTTATATGTTTGTAAAATGCTTCTCGTGTGCGAATAGAGTGAAAAAACGTCAGCCGATAATTATTTTGCGTTTGTGTAAATATATGTTGCGTTTTTTATGTAATTTTCGTGTTCTGCATAATAATTCTCCGAATAACTTGATGTACGGATATTACTATGAATTATGAGTAACGAAGACATACGAATAAGCTGTTAACACACTCGTATTCGTGACTGTTTGTCTCGGCAAGTATCTAAATAAGGGATTATAATGCAAAATATATTGTGTTAAGTTGAATAAGTAGTACAACTATAAATTAATGTAGTTCTATGTAACGTGACGGCTCCATTTTGTACCTCCATATATTTGAATAAAGAAATGCATATTTCATTTAAAAGTCCATTTTTCAGTTACCAAACTGTTTTCTGTTAACGTTATGGCTAGGGAATTAAGTTGCTGAAATGCTAATTTTATTTTGAATTTCAAATGTAAAGTTGTCAAGTTCAAGGATTTGGTTGTTTTTCAATTACCTGCAGTAGGCCGGTCTCAACAACCTTGCAAACAATTTATACGAATTTAAATGGAATTGGTTTGAAACTAAAAGCATAACTATATAAATAAAATACAATTTTTCAACAATAATTTATTGAAATAACAGTTTTTACGCTATAATTTTGTAACGTTAATCTAACATAGCATACGTCTTATTCTCCACTTTTAAACCAAACTAACATCCCCACATACTCAAGGGCGTTTAATAAGACCCAGACAGCAATCGCTAAGTTACCGAAGTTATTTGCGACGTCGCATAACAGAAACGGGCATACTATCTGTTTGGCGGTGACAGCTGTTGATACAAGTACAGCTAACAATTGAATATGGTTGTAAATCAGAGAGATAGCAGTCCGGCTGACCCCTCATGTAAATGGCGAGCCGCCTCCACCCACCGTCTCCAAGTTTCGGTCTAAATTCCAAGCGTAAGCAATGATACAGCGGTGGTTTAAATATCACCTTGCCCAAATTTTTATCATGTACGGCGGCTTTAATTCTTTAGCGAAAATGCTTTTTGCATCTTATTCTTTATTTATGTGACTTGATATATGAAAACTGCGAATTAAGGTTTGTCAAATTATTTTCGTGTTCCGGGTTTACTTTTACACAATCTCAGGAATTTATTGGATGGAATATGATTATGTCCGCATTAGCTAAGTGTCTTAATATAATCCGAATATTAACTTTACTAAGCCTCATTTTATACCAATACAAAGCTTACAATAGTTGTTATAGTTTATGACTAGTCATCTATTTTTTTTAATAAATAATAATTATAAATCTTGTAGCTATACATCTCACTACACATACTAAAAAAAGTGTTTTCTCTACACGTATCGTATCAAATAAGCTGTAATACAAGTATCGCGAATACCTTATTGAGACACACGTTCTTTGACGATTCTGATTTTCTTCGTGCGAGCAAGCAATAACTTAGTAATGTTTATTACCTTCTATAATTACCGAGAAGGCGACATAGATTAATTTATCTTAAAAATGCAAATGGCTTTATAACCAAGAAGGATCGACAGGAGATGGATCCACAAAAAATATATTTTCAGGGACTTCCTTTTATAATTAACTATTTTAATAACATTCATATTAAATGTAGTTTTTAAGCAAAATAAAATTACACAAATCTCGAAACCGGAGGTCTTTAAAATTAAACGATTTATTGTAAAAGGCTAGTTTTTAGGAGTTTTATCCAAATATAATATGTTAACTGCCTTGGTTAACCCGTTTTTGGACATTTTGTCCTTTTAATATTTAAAATTACACAACCTTTGTGTCTTAAAACTCTTGTACACTTTAAAGCAAACGCTTAAAGCGAGTCAGACTATTGATTGTTTAAACCAAAACCACTCAATCAGTCGTAAATCTTATGCTACTAAAGACTTAACTAACAATAATACTAACAGTTCAACCCGCAATGAGGGACAAACGTGATTACCACGAGTGTTACATGCACTTTGTGTTTTAGCAGCGACATAAAACTCAAATTGTTTCGTGACTCGAGTCAATTTGTACAATGATTCCGCAACCTTTTCATGATACAATGTAATGCGTCTCTTAGTACTAACATTGAAGTAAATAACGGAATGGTGAAATGAGAATCATTTGCCTGAAAAATAAATGTAATGTGTTATAAAATTGGTATACCTGCGTGGCTAAACAATATTCCACCTAGCTTGATTTGGTGTTAATGACCCTAAATACAGAAAGACAAAATATTATATACTTAAATTTTACAGATATCGGTATACGTTTATTGCTAAGACGAGTACTATGCATTTATTTTGACTACAATTTATATGTACCTACTCTCAAATGCTTCATAAGAGAGCGGAAATTTGATTTCAAAGAAATCTAATTATAACACTAAGACTATCCTTTTTGCTCCAACCTAGCAACAAAGCCAAGTCAACCAAGACCTGATATTCAAATGTACGAAATGTAAGATACCTAAACCGGCATCAGATAGCATCAGATGCTTAATTAATGTTACGCATCAAGCACGCCGCATGTACACATGGTTGGGCTGACGCCAACTTCGTCTTTTTGTTCGTGTCACGTTTGCTTTACCGGCTTCGTCCTGCGCATGGTCTGAACTATAAATGTGATTACCTGTTTCCATTGCATCTGATGTTGAATGAAAATGATGTAATCAATCTTGGATGTCTATTGTTTGTGTGAAATGGATATGATGTATTTATAAAGTGAATTATTTTTTCGTAAATAAATAAAACAAAATACTAAAAGCACGTTAAGAATTATTTTAGATGCAATTTTTTTTTCCTCAATTTATGTGAGCATTTATTTTAACTATTATTCCGTAAACCTACAATTCTTCTGAAACAATAACAACACCCATTATATATTATGTTTCCTACATTAATAAATGCTTTGTAGATATTCCCTCATCACAAATAAATACACAACTCTGTTATATTTTATTAAAACCGCTGAAATATACGGAGATTATAAAAAATTAAAAATAAACAAAAGATGAATATCAATTTATCTTCATTAATCTCTTAACCTCATTTCCATTAATAATCATAAGCCGATTTAAAAAACGCGGCGGAAATTCATTGCAATAAAACGCCGAGTCAACAAAACAATTTTTATTTTATTCGATTACTCACAGACCAAGTAATAGATAAAATTAACACATTATGATATATGAACTCTATTTCCGCTAACGAAATACCAAATGGCTAACTATTCTTAGATCTGACCGCAGCATATAAAATAGTTTATATCTATTTCATTCTATTCGTTTATGAACTATACATTATTAATCGTAATCATAACTTACTACAATTTTTTCACCAAAATCGTTATTAATAACAAAATTATCTTATGTACAGAAAAAAAAACCTCAATACAAAACAATTCACTACATACACACACTTATGACTTTTATGCCCGAAGGCGTAAGCAGAGGCGCAACTATTACACCCACTTTTCGCCGTGCGTATTCCGTCCCATGATGTGATAGGAGGAGAGACTATCGCCATAACGGGCACAAATTCCAGACTCCAGGCTGATACTGAAATTAAAACCCAATATCACTTCGACCGACCCGGGAATCGAATCCGCGACCTCAGCATTGCAATCATAACGTAATACAACTACGCCGAAGCAGTCATCTAACTGCAATCTATTTTAAACTAAAAACAATCAAATGTACTCTACAAATAGGTTTAAGAGCATCGCTCCCGCTAACTTCCCATCACTTAAACTCAACCGTGACATCTAACTGTAGATTATAGTAACCAAGTTCTCTAGGAATGATACACTGAACAACCACAAATCAGCAGCCACTTTGTTCTTTCATGGTTAACGTTTCGCCGACGAAACGTTATTGATCTATTTTTGAAGTGATCACTCTTACTGTTCGTTTATGCCATTGTTACTAAGGAAGTGAAGCCGCTTTGTGTAATGTTAGTGGTTCGTTTCTGTTATTTTTAACTAGTTTCAATTGTAAGCCTGAGCTATTGAAGCGTCGTGTTTTTTAACGTGACTGGTTTGACTATAAACTGAACATGTATGTGCAAGGAGGTAGTTTATTTCTTGAAAAATAAATATTTTTTTTCAAGAAAGCTTTTATGATCAGTATTTTTTAGCTTTGTATTTATTTCTAAGAAATAGGGCTAGCGTTGAGTTGTAGCCTACGCGATATAGTAGGCATTGTTATTAAGCCATTTTCCTGCTTTTGGTTGTCTTATTTTTATTGCTTTTTTTTTATGGAAAATTTTTGATTTCAAATTTAGGACACGTATAAATATAGGTAGGGACATAGGTCGTTTAAACCCTTATCAATCAATTCACAAGACGTGTTTTAACTAATTGACCACAATTTAGATCATTTAACATACGTTAGCTAAAATTCAAACTACTCATCTATACTAATATTATAAAGCTGAAGAGTTTGTTTGTTTGTTTGAACGCGCTAATCTCAGGAACTACTGGTTCGAATTAAAAAAATATTTTTGTGTTGAATAGACCATTTATCGAGGAAGGCTTTAGGCTATATAACATCACGATGCAACTATTAGGAGCGAAGAAATAATGGAAAATGTGAAAAAAACGGGGAAAATTATTCATCCTTGAGGGCTTCCATTGCGTGCACTGCGAAAACGGTTCAAGATACCAAAAATATATGTATGAAAGAATTATTCCTCTTGAAATGATCTAAAAAAATGTATGAGACAGTATATGTCTATCTTTTAAGATTAACTCATTAGAACTGTTTTTATGGTAATCAAATTTGGTCGAAATTAATGCATTATTTGTTAAGAGTTGTATCAACGTCATAATATTAATCTTTATCCAAATAAATGTGTTGGATAGAGTGATTCAACGGGAAGATTTTTATGTACTTTTAGCCTGGAAAAACTTATTAACGCGGGCGAAGCCGTGGGCAAAAGCTAGTAGTAAATATATGAAGAACAATCACACTTCCATTACAAGTACTTACATATAAAACGAACGTAAACACCTCATCAATATATTTCTCACGCCAAAAATAAATATTATTCATCTTAATTCCACCTCTCCGACGTATTATCACTAAGGCTTGAGCCCTAAAATCCTTGCAGGATAAACGGGTTCTTAATATTATCCCCTCGCAAATTTGTACAATAACCCGTACTTTACCTTAAATGTGCTAAGAAAGTGAAGCTTTGTTCGTTAATATTTGACTATAGGAAAAGTGGTATGTGAACTAATTTTCCTTTAAATTTTTTCGATGAAAACTATGTATTTATTTATTTTGTAGAAAAGATATAAAAATTAGTAAGTGAGCAATGCTTATATTACTTTTCATCTAATTCTGACTGTTTCCGTATTGGTTATTATTATAATTAACAAAATGAACTTATTACATATGTCCTCAATCAACATCCGTGTACTAAAATACATTATTCTAAAGGAATATAATCTGCGAATCCTTTTCTAAGCATTCATCAAACACAAAAGTGATGTGAAGGAAAACGGTTGAAATTAAATTGAAGCTAGAAAAGGCCCATCACAATAGATCTACGAGGCCGTAGATGGTTGAATGAGAGTACATCGACTTTATAACGAACGCACAATATACCCTTTATAAGGTGCGCCTCATATCTACGAAGGTCTAATTCAAATTCAGATTGAATGACTACTTAAAATATTTCCTTTCATATGTAAACGAATTGTTTGTGCACGAATTATTCGGTAGCACTTTGCTCTGAAAGCTTGAGTACGGATTCTTGTAGAGTTGGAATCGGCTAGATGTAGTTACAAGTATTGAGGGGATTTAACACCTTATTTGCCTTTCGATGAGGAATATTTTGGAGCGAATTATTTAAATCGGCTATTAAATTCTACTACTATTTATATGCCTACAAAATATATGAAAATCTACCTGACATTTCCATATAAAATAAATATCTGATATTACAGTAACTATTTTGTTGAAGAATTATAACTTTAATTTTGTACGGATTACAAAAAGACTTTACCGTCGTATTTTTCTTAAAAAGCCCCATACAAACACATCCAACGTCATCCATACCTGCATAACACAAGCATAGAACACTTTTCGCATTTTCGGTCGCATAGATAGTTCGTACGTCGAACTAAGATTTCACCGAATGGGCACACGGCGAGGCGTTTTAAAACTTGTAAAAGAAGTGTCTTACAACGTCGGTCTTGAGAGCGTTCTGGCGGAAACTTGCACTGTTCTGAGACGCAATAAATGGTGCGATCACTCGCCTGTACTGGGAAACTACCAATTTCATTCCGTCTCTATTGTTCAACTTGGTGAACATATGTTTGCGTCATTTGCATAGACAATTATACCCGTCATTATGGAGAAATAATGTACCGTTGTTACGTTCAAATCTCTGGCATTTGTTCTACAAATAACAAGAAAATAAGACCCATTTTACAACGTCTAAGTAATAGTTACACATACACACGCGGGCCTCCTGTAGGCCGACTGGGGGATCGAACCCGAGACCTCAGCATTGCAGTCGTACCGTAATACAACTACGCTACCAAGGCAGCCGTATTTACTCTTAAGTTCTTAGTTTAGTAAGTAATAGTTACTCTTCGAAATATAGGACGACCGAATTCAAAAGCTAGTTAAATTAGGACATAGTCTATCTGTATTGCAACAAACACTGAAATATGTTCGCTGGCTTTCTTATTTAGTATTATAATTATGAAGATAGGATTAGTACATATACGATTATTAGGAAATAGAATCCTCTAAAAGATAGGTTGAAATAAATATATCTTAAGTAAAATACTTACCATTTACTCATCATTAAGCTATATTTCAATATTAAGAGAACCAACTCAGCTAAAGTAAAATACTCTATTTACAGTTTAAAAATGCATATCAGTCTTGAAGATTGATAAAAAAATATTTCAATTTAAAATATTTGATTCAAAATATAAAGTTTGTCAAGTCCAATCGGAATGCTCCTTCTTGAGAAACTTATCAAAACTTGTCTACGGAACGAAATTTAAATGCGCGCGTAAAATCGAAACTATTCGTATTTGTGTTCGCGTATTACAGTTCTTTGAATGGAAAATTTCCATTCAATTTACCTTTAAACATGTTTATCATATTGTTTTTATAAAAGCCTGCCTCGGTGGCGTAGTTGTATTACAGTACGACTGCAAAGCTGAGGTCTCGGGTTCGATCCCCGGGTCGGGCAAAGTGATATTGAGTTTTTCTATTCAGCGGAGTCTGGAATTTGTGCCCGATATGTCCATAGACTCGCCCCCTATCACATCGTGGGACGGAATAATGGCGAAAAGTGGGTGCACTAGTTGCGCCTCTGCCTACCCCTTCGGGGATAACAGGCGTGAGTGTATATATATATATATGTATATTTTTATACAAGCAGTAAGTATATTGACTTAAGTCTGCCAACCCGCACTAGGCCAGTGTGGTGGACTAAGGTCTAACCCCTCTCAGTAGTAGAGGAGGCCCGTGCTCAGCATTGGGCAGTATATAATACAGGGCCGGTTGCATTCATTGAATATTGAATGCTGAATACGAACCTCCCATATATTTTAGAGGGATTAGGGCTTTTTTTTCTGATATTTAGGGTTTAGAATATCATGCTGAATTGATTTTGGTTATATTCAGAAATTATTTACTTAAAAAAATATCTGCATGTGATTATAGAAATGTCATTTCAGGGTCGAACCTAAGAGCTCCTAAATTCTAGACAGTAAATATTATGATCGTCGCTAGGCGATTACTATTGTTTATTGCATACTAAAAATAATTCCTTGGCAAAAACCGAGAATTCTTTCAATATTTCTTGTAATATTTTACTTTACCTAGCCACTTTCCAGGTGTGATTTTCCATCGATATCTCAAAATTCCTTTCTTAGTGCTACGATATATATGAAACTCGTATGAAAATTTTCATCCTTCTAGTACCATTAGTTCAAACGTTGCGTCAGTCAGTCAGTGAATTTCATGGATATTATTGTAGAAAATTGACTTACATACACAAAGCATGACACCTTTCCAAGTCTTATCAGTGTTATCACACACACATTATTATGTCCCCATGTAATTGTGCAAGAGCCTATCACATTTTATATTAAATAGACTTAAACTTATTTTTTTTACAGCATCGAATGACGAGACGGGCATGCCATTCGCCTGATGGTAAGCGATACGACCACCCATAAACAGTAGAAACACCATCCAGCACCTTGAGTTACAAAGTACTGTGTGGCATTGCACTGCGCTCGTCATCCTGAGACAAGAATATGTTAAGTCTCGTGTCCTGTAGTTACACTGGCTACAATGTCCTTCAAACCGAAACACAACAGTGCATGGACACTGCTGCTTAGCGGTAGAAATAGACATTGCGGTGGTGCCCACCCAGACGGACTCTTACATATGAGAGTCCTACCACCAGTTTGGGACCCGTTTTATGTCCACATCAGTTACTTTTGTTAAAAGCTATTTGCCTGCGACCCGCGCTG
Organism: Lapara coniferarum; assembly: GCA_949316025.1. Taxonomy (NCBI): domain Eukaryota; kingdom Metazoa; phylum Arthropoda; class Insecta; order Lepidoptera; family Sphingidae; genus Lapara; species Lapara coniferarum. The sequence continues at coordinate 37,141,304 of OX438919.1, read as the reverse complement.
TAACTGCGCTTCTCCATTTCGACCAGGTGCGCTGGAACAGTGACGTATAGCTTCCCTGTTGTTTTTGTGAGTTTTGCATCATTAATTGTTCAAACGAAGCACTGTTATGCATGCAATTTGTGAATGATTTTTGTATCGAAAAAAATTTTGCTATAAAATTGAATCTTTCTTTCATTGATGTATTAAATGCTGGCTTTGTTATGACTGTTCATTGATAATTATTTATTTATGACATGATTATACTATTATATTTCCACATTTAACTTTTTTAAACCATCTCAAAAATTAACATATGACCAAACTTTGTTTTCTAATTGAGCATATTTCGTTAAGGTCTGTAAAATAAAAACTGTAATGGTAGTCAATAATAGAGTATTTCTATTTGACAAATATTCGCTGCAAACACGAAGTTGCAACGCTTGGTTCAAATACTCTTATTATAGTTTAAACCAAAACGAACATACAGCATACACGTATGAAGCGAAATTATATACAGTTGACAAATAGGGCTTGCTCCACTAGTTACCCAATTCACCAAATGTTGCTACGTTGTATGGGCGCGATAAATTTTCACTTGCGACGTTCATGCCAATAGTGTGACAATAAACGGTCTGGCTGGATGGCCTATGCTGCTTTTTATCTAATTTATAACGCATAGAAAACTTCTCCATCTAATAAAATGAGTTGGAGATTTATACGAGTGTTTAATGTTAAAGAATGTGATATATCTTTATTTTAGTATGAGATCGTCGTCACGTGGTGGTAATTTATTTATACGTGTGTATATTTTCTAACTCTGTAGCTCTTTGTGATGGTTGTTTTTATGTGTGGGCAGGAACAACATCATAATACGATGGCGCGTGTGAATGCCATTTTTAATTGATCTACCAGGATGTGTAGGTAGTAACATAAACTTAATATAAAATGTGTATTAACATAATTCAAATATTTTCAGTATCAGCTCGAAGTCTGTAATTTGTGTCCGATATGGCGATGGGCTCGCCCCCTATCACATCATGGGACGGAATAATGGCTAAAGGTTGCACCTTTGCCCACCCCTTCGAGGATGAAAGGCGTGAGTGTATATGTATGTAATATATATCTATAAATTTAAATAGTAGCAAATTACCGTAAAATATTTATTGTCATGACGAGTCGCATCTTTTCCGCTTTATAAATCGTCACCGTTCGTATCGTCTGAAATGTGTCACACAGACGAACTCGCCGATAAAAATATTCATTTTACACACGAAAGCGTACCATAAGCGTAAAATAATTCCCCTATCTTCAGCATTGAACTCCCGATTTCACATGTCATAAAATTTTTACTCTCTAAACTTCTATCGTAAAGTTGATTCTAAAATAAGCTGTCACTAACTGCATCGACCATCGCCTGAATATTTTGTGCGGAACTTTTTGATGTCGTAATGACGTTGCATTGATTTGTACATTTACAAAATCCTAAGTGATTCTTATATTACTGTTACGTAGATACTAATTTAGATTAAATGTCGCTAAAGTGTTGAAAATCCGTAGATGCGTCAAAAAAAACTAAGCATAGTGTTGCCAACTAAAATTCTATCAGTTATAAAACCCGAGGATGCAAATAAAGTGTTTACAATAGTATTCAACAGATTCCTAATTCTGCGTATACATCGCTTTTAATTACTACACTAGACCTAATTGATTGTATTGTTTTAATAAAATTTCTAAACATATAGACGTTATTTTTCCCTGGTGTAATTGTTGAGAGACGCTGTAACTATGTCAATTTTAAAATATTGTAACACCTTTTATTCTCCAGAGTAGAATAATATACACTATAGTAAAAAAAAAAACTTAAATAATCAATAAAAGGTTTAAATGCAGTGTATACACCTAATTTACTAAATGACGTATCCATGTACATATTGTTAGAAATGCCACACCTGTTCCCGGTTTATTAATGTCCAGGAACATAAATAGACCATCCACTTTGCGTAGCGATGTTTGTTATATTCAATAATGTTTTTGATAAATGCAATGTTTATTTCTATGATGACTGGAGACAACGCCTGTCTCAACATATTCTGTGGCATATCGCGTTTAATAATTTCTCTTTGATATTTAACTGAATACTTTGTATATTAATGTAATGTTAATCTTATTATTCGTTTAAAACGTGTATAACTATTATAACTGGTGAATTTTGCATAAAATGTTTCTAAAACGTAAACCCTTACGCAATATCATTGGCTAGAGCGTTTTTTATATTATTGTTGTCGAAGAAATACAAAACAGAACATTTGTAACAAAGGTAACAAAAAAGAGTAACAATCAATACAAAATGTCACAATAATGAATGAGAGCAACTCGACCGAGTTTGATGACGACAGAGATACGGAAATAATTAGAGGAGCTTTATCCAAGCAAATCGCATTCAGCATCGCATAATGAATGAAACGTCACCAGAACGTCACGCCGAACGAAGAACGTCATGACCTCATGACTCAAATGCGTACGATATTTGTATAAATAATTATTCATTTGCGAATTTTAACTACGTATGTTGCGATTATCAATTTCGAAAATCGTCTTTGAAAGCATTTGAATAATCATTAGTAAAATACGTATTATTACTAAAATAAATTTGATAAATAAATTAGGTGTCAATTATAACAGAATTAAGTTGCTGTTAAATTTTGTCATATTTTTTGTTAATCTTATAAAAGTTTTTTTTTATCGTGTGTCTAATTCCCAGCATCAATACTTGCCTTAAATGTACTTCCACGCCACCGAACTGCAACTAAAGTCCTCGAATCTATATAATAACCTCGTAACAAATCTTTTAATTTGTACATCATAAGCACTAGGTATATTGTTTTCTCTATTTTTAAAGCCTTATCATACATTCGCACTGTGTTACGTAAAATATAAAATCTTCGCCACACATCTTCAAAAGGAAACATAACCTGTCTTTGAATGATATGTAATAATTCTTTTTAACGTAAAATTGTACTTTCATAAAAGAAATTCTCGTATAGACGGAAAAATGATCCTTTGAAAATAATTTTCCTTTGATTCATGGCCTGTAGAATAATATACAATATTGAAGCTTTGAAATCTGAGTTCAAATCCTAGGTTTTCAGCTATGATTTTTGTACACACTGCAGCCCAATGGTAAAGCTTTGAAAATGATTTCCTTTGACCCACTGGCCGACCTTTTGATACAAAACACATAATTCCAGGTGTCTAAGGGGTATTTGGAAGAAAAAATATCCAAATAAATGCAAAGGCTTCGTAACGACTTATACTGGAAGATTTTTAACAGAAGATGGAAAGTATGCGTGTAATGGGATAAGTTAAACTCTTTACACACATGTTACCTACGTTTTATTATACTATACACGATACTTTATCTATGAAGCTATACAATACGCCTTTAAAACTACTTAGAAGCAATCGTAAAATAATGTTTTTAAAATAATAAGTCCCAATTTGAATGAGATATATTCTTTATTCTATACTAAGTGTATTAGTGGGTATTACACCGAATAAATGTAATAGTGTCGTTTTAAAAATTATATTTTGTATCCAATTTCCGCTGAACATGATTCAGTTTTTTACACGTGAACACGGACTTTTATAACTGGAACACAGAGATTCGATAAACGATTGGAAACGGTTACAAGCGAACTCCCCGGCCGGGGATTTGGAAATACAAAAACAAAACGTTATAAATATCGCGAAACCGCAACGGTTAGAATCGAATATGAGGGAAAGTAAAAAAATATTAAAATTTTGAACAGTCGCAATCCCAGCTATCGGTATCAAAGCACGTCCAATCAAAACGAGACGTGACAATGAATCAGAACCTTTTCGATTCTCTGTGAATAGCCTCGCTAACTTATTGGCGGTCCTTTATTTGCTGATTGCTGTTTGACACCTCAGTGGGAGCGGATTCGGTGTGGTATTTTTATTTAATTAACTTTTACTGTTGGCTGCGTTTGTGGGCCGCGGGGGTGGTCGCGGCGCGGGGGACGGACATAACACAATGCTGACTAATTTACGCGCGGTTTCAGTTGCTTTCAGTTGAATTTTTTTTTATATTTAAATTTTGTTGTTTTAGAACTCGTTTTAATTATTTTTATTGGTCGTTCGTTTATTTAAATAACTTTGTTGCGAAATTAATTACAAAGTTCGCTGACGGGTTTTGGAATACTGATTGCCTCTGTCTCTTTTTCTGCCGGCTCGTTGGTTACGAAGTGCACCGAAGTACAAGAGAGTTTTCCTCCGAAGGAAACTGTGCGGAAGATAAGGCGATAATAATTCTTCTTAAAATGTCACGAAAGTTCATAACTGATAAAAGTTTATTCCCTATTATGAAATTTTAATAGAGATTTAATTTTCGCGAGTGCCTTAGACAGTGTCGATAAAAGAAAGCTTTTTATACGTTTGACGTAAAAAATAAGTGATTATCATAATTTATTTTTCTAGATTAGGTAGTTATGGAATTAAAAATCTTAATGCAAACTCGATATGATATGTTAATATTCCATAAATCTCTTCACGAATTGGTACAATAAATATGTAAATAATAAAAAACCACGTATTCAGCATTTCTTTATTTAAACGCCTGTAATTTCTACAATATAAATTTTACAGTAACAACCATTTAAGAAAATTACAGCATTAAAGTGTCTTTTAATAAGATATAATTATACAGCAATGACTTTGCAAACTTGCAGACCCAAGAAATGTAGTGAAATAAATACTTCTTTAAATTCCTTAGGCAAAGAAAAAGTAACTTCGCAATTTCTGTACACTGCTTTTGCATTTACTTTATGCATTTAAAATTTCATTACTTACGCCGATAAAATAAAAATGTAAGAATGTGGCAAGTTTAAATTTTAACACCATTTTAAAATGTCTTGATTTATTATTCTTTGTAAAATGTAATGTGAACTTAGCACTCTAGAACATTAGCGTTATTTGTTAATTCCAAATGTGAAATACATTTAAGTATAATTATGATAATAGTTAATTTGCTTGTTGGACTTTTTGGGGACTATATTATTGTATATGACTGCCTCGGTGGAGTAGTTGTATTATGGTACGACTTCAATACTGAGGTCTCGGGTTCGATCCCCTTGTCGGGCAAAGTGATATTGATTTTTCCTATTCAGTATCAGCTCGGAGTCTGAAATTTGTGCCCAATATGGCGATAGGCTCGCCCCCTATCACAACATGGGACGGAATAATGGCGAAAAGTGGGTGCACTAGTTGCGCCTCTGACTAACCCTTCGGGGATAAAAGGCGTGAGTGTATGTATGTATTGTATATGGCAAGGAGCATATAGCAATAGTAAGTCAATACAGCCCATGAACATGAACGAAATTATTGAGATTTTCTTTTTGACCTTTAGCGTAGCGTAACTCGACGGTAACATCCTCTTGCAGGTCTAGTTCCAGGCATATTATTAGAAAAAACTAAATAAAGTATCGTCCAACCTGAAATTCGAACGCAGGACTTCTCAGTCGCAGCTCATATAATTTGCAAGTTTGACTGCCTCGGTGGCGTAGTTGTATTGCGTATGCGTTACGAGTACAATTTGCGCGCTGAGGTCCTGGGTTCGATTCCCGGGTCGGGCCAAAAAACTTTGTGACTGGGTTTTTCCATCTTAAAAAAATTACTCAGTCGCAGCTCGGAGTCAGGAAGTTGGCGGTGTGATACCCCCGTGCCTCGGAAAGCACGTAAAGCCGTTGGTCCTGCGCTTGATCTCTCTCCGGTCATGTCGGATTGTCGTCTCACCGGACTATGAGAGTGAAGGAATAGCGAGTGCACCTGTGTATTGCGCACACACTTGTGCACTATAATATCTCCTGCGTACCTGACTGATCTCCGTTGAGATTGGCCGCCGTGGCCGAAACTGGCTAGGAGGATGTCATTTCTTCAATTTGCAAGTAGACCATGGTGGCAGTTTGCCTCATACTTACTGTCACTTAAAATGCTTTCAATTTGCTGTCGCTGTAATCTTTTACTTATGCCGAGCAGTTTGTTCATCTGATGCTATCTCCACTATCCACAATTCTAGAATCATGAATCTGCTGCAGGTCTTGAAGGAAATAGGTAAAGGTCAGGGTTATTGGAGTCTCCAGATATCTCATAAGAAACGCTGCAGAATCCATCACTACATTATTTAATGAGATAATACGTTTTCTACTTGACTATAAGCTAGTTTCTCATGGTTTAACAAAATTTTATTTGACAATTATCGTATTAAACAACGAATTTAGATAGTCCTTAATTTATTACCAGTTATTTGGGCGAATATAGGTGAGTGTGACTTTCGTATTTGGACGGATTATACATATGTGATGATAAGCATATCTCAATTGTCAGCAAGTAGTGGAATTAGCCCTAAGTGTTCTATACTTAGACTATTTAACCAATGGACACGATATGGCAATAATGCGCAAACAATTTTTTCTTCCAATCCTGATGGGGGGCGAGGTAGACACGGATAGCACACATTTAACAAAACAATCCACACGTGCAGGGCTGAATATAAAGTCGTAATAAAATTTTATTTATTTTAAGTTATAATAATAATTGTATTTTTCATTAAAACGTTACCACATCAATGAAAACATTTACTTCTACCTACACAATAGATATGTCATCGAATCACGATCATCACCTAAGCAAGCATTGACATTAAAATTAACATAGAACTAACGCAAAAAAACTACTCTAAAAAGCATTTAAATTGTCTTTTTTTATTTAAATTTCATACATATTTTATTCGTTCCAAAACTACTCTAAAAAGCATTTGAATTGTTTTTTTTTTATTTAAATTTCGAATGTCACTTTTACAGCCAGTTCTTTATTGTTACTGGCTGGTGTCACAGGGCAAGTATAAAAGAGTCGTTCAACTTTTCGTGAGATTTTTTTCCGTCTAGCTCCCTTTCACAACGCGCGATAAGGAACTTCGTTCCAAAAACACGATTTCTGTGGAGCACCGCTTCATATCATTATCGTAGAATGTAATGACAGCGATCGCAAGGCACATAGCTTTTAAAAAAAGTTCATGACCAGCTGCGCATGTATGACCAACGAAGGGTTCGCCTGGTCACCCCATCGCCTTTGCATTGCTAGATACTCAAAGGTTCTATAAGACTATGCGTATTCTAAGTTTTAAGCCATAAAAATAGTCATATAACGTAGGTAAAGCGAACACCTACCAAATAGGCAAGTTCTATAGTTTCCCATACTTAACATCGACCCGGGCCATGCAAGTTTGTAATTGAAAAAGTTCACGTCGTTTTTATCGGAAAGTCTTTTTATTTGCTTTTCAATTTGTTTCACAACCAGCATGTACAGCGTTATGGAATATTTTCTTGTGTACTTGCAACTGTCATTTGTTATTTCAGGAGTGTTTTTAATGTCATATTGTTAAGTACGTATAAATAAAAATAAATTACATAATTCCTAGTGTATTAAAATTATAGAATAGTATAGCCCAAGTTACTAAATAGAAGACTAAATGTCGTTGGCAAACAGGTACATTTAAAACTGAAATACTTATGTTCGGTATCTATACGCATACTCATGCCCTTTATCCCCGAAGGGGTAAGCAGAGGCTCAACTAGTGCACCCACATTTCGCCGTACTTATGCTGTCCCATGATGTGATAGGGGGCGAGCCTATCGCCATACTGGGCACAAATTCCAGACTCCGAGCTGATACTGAATTGAAAAACCCAATATCACTTTACCCAACCCGGGGATCGAAGCCGAATCTTTAGCTCTACAGACGTACCGTAATACAACTACCCCACCAAGGCAGTCTACTATACATGTATAGGTACAAAATAAAATACCAGCCATTCAGCATTCTTGTAATCCGAATTGTTCTAAAGTAATGAACTCATCATCCAGACAAATTGATGCCCAACGCCGTTCATTTATTTTTATGACATTGAATGACGAGACGCTCATACCGTTCGCCTGATGGTAAGCGAAACGACCGCCCATAATCAGCAGCAACACCATACAGCACCTTGAGTTACAAAGTAATGTGTGGCATTACACTGCGCTCGTTATCCTGAGACATAAGATGTTAAGTCTCATTTTGTCCAGTACTTACACTGGCTCCAATGTCCTTCAAACCGAAACACAACAGTGCGTGCACACTGCTGCTTGGCGGTAGAAATAGACATTGCGGTGGTACCCCATCCAGACGGACTCTTGCATATGGAACCTACCATCAGTAATTTCAAATTAAACAAATACTGAAACGCAAACAGTGCATAAAATTAACTTTCGTCCATTTTTTATTCAATTCAACAATTAATGCCGTGTTAACACCATGTAATTAAAGTCGGAAAAAGTGGATTTAAAACATTATAAAGTTTACATGCAATGTTTTACCGATCACCAATTGCGGGCTTATTCTGGACTTTATCACCGGTGAATACGATTAAAATTTCCACATATTCAGCGCAGGAGCGTGGGCTCTTTTCAAATTGAGTCATATGCATAATTGAGTCATTAGTAGTAAGGTAACATGAGAGGTGAGAATGCGTCAAAAGGTGCAGCGATAAGTAAATGCAATTTCCTTCAAGACTGTGATCTTAAATAACTACATTTATTACGGGGAACTTTGCCACAGTGCAAGTGAGTGGTATATACGGCTTCATTCAAAGGCCACTGGTTGTAAATTTAGTTAGAACACTGCATGTTCTTCGTACGTAACCGTTTCGCGAGTTGTGTTTGCGCCGAGTCAACACCGTCAAATAGTATGCAGCACTCGAATGTGTTTATAGAGACATTCGTTTGTATAAGGCCAGTACCACGCGTTGAAGATGTTCCTACAATATCTTATGCAGCTTTAACTTTACATTACTTTGTACTTATGTTTGTAATATAATTCTCCATGAACCATATTATCTGTTAGACAATATCATCATCAGCAGTATCTTCATATTACTTCCTGATTATTACACATTTTTTAAAAGCAAAGAACCCCCAAAAACCTTTAAAACAAATTAGGTGTCTTCATTCAACTTTTTATAATCCACGATAAAGACTTAAAGGTTTTTCATTATCGCAGATCCCAAAAATAAATTGCCACCAAGAGCTGTAAACAGTCCTATTCCGTTATAACTTTAATCAAATTGAAACATTCCCGATATCGATAAAGACATTTATCATCTCGCAAACATTATTACATTTAATTAAACTTTAAAACAAGTGCCGGCCGCGATAGCAGTCGGATTATGAGATCCTGGTAGCGCAAATACCCAAATATCCGTTGGGGGTTTCTAAGAGGGTTTAAATGTTAAATGACGTCCCAGCTCCTTGTAATGAAGTGTCATGAATATCATATTGGTCATATAAATTGTCATTCGTAGTGTTGAGTTTAAATGAAAGGTTTAAAGTTAGATTGGACGATATGTTGGTGAATTTTATATACAAGCTTATAATTTATTAGTATACACAACATCAATATGTAAAAGAACTCTACATCAATGAAACACAATTAATCTAGGCTTAAGTAAAATTTATTAAAGCCTGCGACGACCACAACTTCAAAACTTATTATATAGGTATGTTATATTTCTTTTGGCGAAAAGTGGGTGCACTAGTATCGCCTCTCCCTACCCCTTCGAGGATAAAATGTATGTATATATGTAAAATTTCTTCCTATTTGAAGAAAATGTTGACATTCTACATTCGTATATTGAACTTTACACGGCGAATCCTTATATTTTCACAGCTGTTACCCGACACCAAAGTATTCAATACTGTTGAGAGAAAAGTTAGGAGTCAGCGAAAAACGCAGTCAGCAAAATCAGCGAAATGCATTGTCCACCGGTAGAGTGGAACGCGCCGTGGTCCGCTCTGCCGCGGAATGGCATTCATTTTGGCCCGATCTGCGCGCTACGCCGAACTTAATTGCTCTATTGTTAATTAAGTAACATTTCACCGTTGACCACATTGTGACCGAATCGCTATTATAAGTTTTAATTTTACGACCCATATGAATTCGCATACGGCAGACGTTCTGAATTCGAATCATGTCGTTTAATTGTTAAGATAACATCGGTTGAGTTATTTATTTCGGAATTCAAATATGAACAATAGAATGTTCAATTTAAAATAAAAATGCCGCGTCCACAATCTGTGTACAGTTTCAGAATAGGAATATTTTTTGTCGTAGATTTCGATTTTCGAATTGGATAAAGCGGTTGAAGTATTTTTTATATCTTTTATTAGGAAAGCTTCGCAATAACAGAGGAATTGACGGGCGTCACCGCAACCCGGCCCGGAACATCGTGAGTTAATCGCGTCCATTGTGAAAAGTTCAATGCAATAGTATCAAATTAGAAGTTATAAATAATGTCGTAACAAGCCGTTGCTAAAGAAATTCGTCTCAGTCGCCGGAGAATTGAGAAATTACTATTACAACGATTAGTTTTAAGTGAAAGCTGGTAATCATTTATTTCTGAAGACAATCCGATCAGTTGGAGTGACGCGGGCAGCACACTGTAAGTTATTTATAACTTTAAGGTAAGTAATACGTGTGCATCGGTCACATCGCGCGTCTCTGCCGTCCATATGCGTCATTATGACGCAATACCGCGTCAAAGTTAGATTTACTACTAATTATTTTAATTAATTGTGTCACATAATTGGCTGTTAGTCGGAGGTTGGAGTTAAGATTTATAGCGCTAAATTAGATCGCATAGTTACCTTTATGATTCATTTCAATGTTACGCAATATAGTTTTCAATAGAACACGAGTACTGACATGTTGTTAGTTACTATCTTCACTCCATGTCAATCTTTGGAGCTTTATAATCTAAGTAGCTTTTGCTCGCAATTTCATAGTCGTGAGAGGGGTTTTCCGGGACAAAAATTCCCGCTATATATTTTTCCAGGATAAAGTTGCCTATGTCCTTCCCAAGGTCTCAAACTATCTCCTTATCAAATTTCCTCAAAATTTGGGTCGTTTTTGAGTTTATATTATGATGCTAAGAAGCGGAAAGTGCAATGTTTATATCACGTTCTGCATTATACTATAAGTACGTCACCAAGAATTATAAAGGAAAATAGGAATATTCTTAAAATACTAACATACTTTTTCATTAAATACACCCCAGGGTGGCCTCCAGTCTCATACTTAACCGCAGACAAATAAATTCGCATTAAAACAAGAAATTAATACGATGTAGTTTCCTGTTTTACAGCAGTAAATGACACGGTAACATATCCCGGGTATAAATCAGAACAACATCAAAACAACTGTTACTCTAATAGTTTTATTGCACAAATTATATTTAATGACAAACATCTTAAATCATTTTAATCACATGCAACAAATACATAGTATAGTAGTATACCAGCCCTGTATTATATACTGCCCACTGCTGAGCACGGGCCTCCTCTACTACTGAGAGGGTTTAAGGCCTTAGTCCACCACGCTGGCCTAGTGCGGGTTGGCAGACTTCACACACCCTCGAAATTCTTATGGAGAATTCTCAGGTATCCTCACGATGTTTTCCTTCACCGTTAAAGCGAAAGATAATTGATAAAAAATACACACGTAACGTTGAAAGTCAGAGGTGTGTGCCTTGGGTTTCGAACCTCCAGACATTGTCTCGGCAGACCGTTCCATTCCCAACTATATAGATTATCGTCCACTACAAATATATTAGTGCAGGTAATGATTTTGGAATACATTAATTTCCAATCACTGCTAGTTTAACTCTACAGTATGTAAAAACGTATCAATAAAAGTAATGATTTAATATTGCGGAAACATACGGAAACTGGAAAGTCTGGCACTTGATGTTGGCGAAATCACTGATAAACGGTGGAAGCCACAAAACGAAAAGAAGAAGAAGAAGAAACGTAATGATTATTTTGAGTTATTACCGATTTGATGTTCTTTCTTGCCTCGTGCCAAGAGTTATAATACTAAAATAAGAGCAAGAGACATGTTGTCAAAGTGCTACTGCCCAATATTAATTAATAAAGACATGATAAAAATGTTTTGGATCATGTTTATATTTACTGTATGCAATAACACACACACACTCACGCCTATTATCCCCGAAGGGGTAGGCAGAGGCGCAACTAGTGCACCCACTTTTCGCCGTTATTCCGTCCCATGATGTGATAGGGGGCAAGCCTATCGCCATGTCGGGCACAAATTCCAGACTCCGAGCTGAAATTGAATAGAAAAACTCAATTTCACTTTGCCCGACCCGGGAATGTAACCCGTGACCTCAGCTTTGCAGTCGTACCATAATACAACTATGCAATAAGTGTCTAAATATGTCAAAATTTCGCCTTATTGAGATCAATGCCTTTAGATACAGGCAGTGGACATACTGTTAAGTTATTAAACCTGAGAAATTAGCATCAATTACCTACTACGTCGCACAAAGTAGTTTATGTTTTTTTTTTAATTTCAAAATGAAAAATTTCCAAGAGACTTAATGAGCTTCGTGAACCGCGAGTTAGTTGCACCTCTACTTAAATCTGTAATGGGAATGTTATATTCTTTGTAATACAAATTAATAATAATAAATTCCGATACCAATACCAAATATGAAAGAAATGTGTATACGACACTGCACGGCACAAATTTTTAATCCAAATTTTAAAATTCGCTGATATTTTCCTTTCAATCAATAATAGCGCGCGTTTGCTAGCGCGCTTATTTCCCCCGGTTGCTAAATTTTAATCATATTTCTGTATATTCGCGCCTCCATGACTGATAAATACGGTACGTTTTTGCAGAAACCTTTATACCGTGTTATTATTCAGTACCTACGTTGGTAACACTGTTATTAATGAAACGGACACCGGTGGTAATGATACAGTTATTCAACTTTGTGATGAGTCATATAACACTAGGAAAATGTTACTTCTTGGGAAAAATATCCACTCATTGTTACATGTGTTCTTTAAAAATACTGTAAGTGGCCTTTGTTAAATTTATTAGAGTTCTTGCTCTCATTTTTAATATTCATAGTTAGAAGTTTTCTTCGAGCAGTGTCCTACCAGTCATGGCATTCCCAGACTCTGGTCACTAAATACACATTTTTAGTGTGGATCGTAAATATTGTTATTATCTATTATCGAGGGACCACACTCAACATAAATATTTTCTAAATCCCACGACTTGTAAACTTAAGCGGGTTCAAGGTTATACGCAAAAAGATTCTTCGAAACTTCTAACTTCGTTGAAAAGTACGACATAATGATGAGCGCCTTGTGAACTACATTTTAGTTAACTTTTCAATGAAGCAAACCTACGTAGATCATCGTAAATAGATCGAATCATAGCGCATTGATGCAATAGGCCGTCGCTTGCGTTGGCGCACATGTGTTTCGAATCAAACTCAATGTAGCTTGTTACGAGCGTTCACTACTATATAATGAATCGTTTGTGCCAATTTGAATTTGCTTGTAAAATATTATGGAACGCATTCGTGTTTATAGAAATTACACGTTTCACCAATCAACTACACACAGTAAAATTCATCGCGCGTTTACAGACAGATTAAAACTCGTAATTGTATCTTCGTCAACATGTTTTACTCTTGTAAACATGTAGTTTTACGTCAAGAATATTTGTTACTAACTGAGTCGTGAGACTTTCTTATCTCCGGTAGCGAATATTGATATTATCATTTCATTAGTCGTTATCTTCTTCTTTCCTGCATTTTTGCAAATGCTAGGCAGGCCAATCACTAGATAACCCTATCTAGTGATTGGCCTGCCCCCTATCAAATCCCCTATCAAAACCCCTATCAAAACGCTACTCTCGTCGAAAGTTACAGCGCTGTTGTGAACGCGAGATGATCATAGGAAGCACATGATCCGCAACATTATTTGAACCCGTGCTGTAGACAACGCTTTTCCTGTTGTCGCTCAAAAGTTGGCTTACTTAGCTGTCTTGATGTCAATATCAGGATTATAACGTATGTATTCATATACCGCCAGCCTACTATATTTAATTATAGTAATATTTTTCAGTTAATGGCTTACAATATGAGGACTAATCCAAATGCACGAGAAGCATATTTTTCTCCTAGTCAAGAGCCTTTCTGAACCAAGCCGTGGCATGATTCAGTATATCGGATGACGTAGACTATTTCTTAGCCAGATTAAGGGTAAGTATATGCATTTCTGGATTTTTTAAATAGTCAGGAAATTAAAACACAAATAACTGCACAAGCTGAATATCAACTCACAGAAATAAGAAATCCGGTCATACTTAACGTTAAATATCTATGTTTCTGCAACTTGCCGACGAAAGATGTCTAACAAGATGCTTTAGACTCTCGTCAAGGTAAAACTTCAGTTCCGAGTCGTTACCGTTTTCTTGTCTTTATGCCAGCTTATCTTCCTAAAATCATGCAATTGTTTCAAGACCGGCTTTAAGATAAAATATTGGCATTTTAGGTCTTTTGTTTATTTTGTATTCTTTTGTACTTTGTTCATAAATATTCTTGAAAATTTATGATCGAGTCCATAAAATAAAATGTATTAAATCCGATCGACGTATTGTGTATATAATATAGGGCTAGTAGTAGTAGTAGATACATATATTGTGCATTATTAAATTTGAGGTTAAATTTAACTGCGGTCAAACTCTACAATAATCCTTATATATTATAAAACAATGTCCCCCAGTTGTATGTCTGAACTCGATAAACTCAAAAATTACAGATTTCATTTTAATAGTACGGTTTTTACCAATAGACGGAATTATTTAAGAGGAAGATTTATGTGTATAATTCATTAATGGTTTGTCCGAAAAAAAATTGGCGTACATGTTTTGCTCCCCGTGCGCAGCCGGGATGGGTCACTAGATTACAATTATAATATTATTTATTTCTTTAAAAATACAAAGATAAACAAACTGTTCATTTGAAATTAATATTTTGTCCCTCTTGGCTCAGTTTTCACCGATAATTCGTAATTCAAATATTACGATCGTTTACACTAGTAATATTGAGTTTTTCTCTTCAGTATCAGCTCGGAGTCGGAATTTGTGCCCGATATGGCGATAGGCTTCGCGCCCTATCACGTCATGGGACGGAATAACGGCGAAAAGTGGGTGCACTAGTTGCGCCTCTGTCTACCCCTTCGGGGATAAAAGGCGTGTGTGTGTATTGTATTGTACACTAGTAATTGAAAATCATAACGTTTCTTTATTTGTCACAATACTGTTTTCATTTCAGTGTTGATAACGAGGTGGTAATGTCGGTGAGGGAGATCTCACATTCCCGTGTGAATCCGGCTCGAAGGACCCCGAGAGTTCCTCAATATTGCCGCGACGTGCGCGAGATGCAAAACCACAGACCAAAGACAGACTTATGTTACCTACGACATGTCATCATCATAAATAATGTATACCATCCCGCCGCCACTTGCATTATTCAACGGCCACGGCCACTTTATTAAATTTGTCGTTTTACGAAAATATTAAGCAACTCTGTTGGTATAGTCTGAAAATTAATGTGGAACGAAATTAACATTTACAAATTAAAAGTTTTCACGGAAATTTATTTTGTAAAATTTTAAATCTGCGATTCTTGATCGTTCGGTTAAGGATTTTGATCGTTTAATTTTCACCTTCAATTAATTACTACTGTGCAATAGTCACGAATTACCAAAATAAATTGTCTATCTACAAAACGAAATGGAAATAATTTAAAACAACAAATAAACAGAAATTAATGACAGAGCTAGCTTGCGTTATTCCGCTTCGAATTAAGCAAGTTCCAAACCACTAATGAATGCATCGAAAAGTTTTCTCTGACTTGCAAGTTACAAATTTTAAGACGGGGTAGGATTACAAGCCCTTTTACACTTTCCATGATTGATATTCACTAGTGACTACTATGCACAATTTCCTATAAACAAGGAAAACACAAATAAACTGAAGATAACAGCATTCAAAATACTAAACACATCTTTATCAATAAGTATAAACAGATGTGGATAAGATACGCAACTGAGTCTAAAAATGTCATGATTGGCAACTAGAGTTGACAGAATTCCGTGATTTTGATAAAACTGGCACTTTAAACCGTCAATCTGTCTTATGTGTAATAGTTAAAAATAATCTTTATGCTACACCCATATTCAGTAACCCTCTGCGTAGATAATGATCACGTGTGACATTGTTTCAATATCAAGTTGGGATTTTAAGCCGTATATATTTTTACGATTACCAAAACGCTATAAAGCAGATCGTTAATGAAGCGAACGTTCGCCACAAATAGGTGAATTAGCCCGCATACGCTGGCAAGCCGCTAAGCATTCTCAAGGGTCATCGTGAATTGAAAGGATGACGAGATGGCCGCAAAAGACCCGGCCGCGGTGACCGGGTCAACATTGCCGAGGACACTTATGTTGGACTAATTAGTGGCGTTTTATCTGTGATTTGGACATCCAAAAATCCTGGGTTTGTCATCTAATTAGAACGTAACGATTATAATGTCCGGGATTCGAACCCAGAATACAGCAAACATAATTTTATAATACTTACTAATCATGAAGACCTCGCTGAGTTTATAGACCGATAAAAACAAATTTCAATTACTTTTAGGAAGTTTTGCCATACATTTTTAATCTTTATAGCAATCAAAATTCTAAACTATATTTAGCTGAACCAGTTTTCCTTAGCATTATGTTCATTAGATTCAATAATGCATTTGTTAGAATATTCTCGTTGTTAAATATCATAATTTAGACAAAACATATTAAAATTATCATAAAACAAATCAATTTAAGTGATAGCATCTTTTATTAAAATATTTCCGAGTAATTTAACAAATCAACATTTAAAAAGCAATAAAAAAATGTAAAACTACCGGTCGCGTCGTCTGAATAAAGTAGTGGGGATCTACAATATAAAGCATCGTCTCGCTACAAAGAGGCTCAGTTGCCAAGAGACAACGACAGGGGAAGGACGTTTTTCATTTTGGTAATACGGTAAGGTCCAAGATAAGTATCTTGTTTACATAATAAATTATGAATAAATAGATACATAAAATAAAGTATCTTAAGATATATACGATTATTATTTACCAAAACTCAAATAAATAATAGACATACTTATTATATGAAGTACATCCTATTAAATCGTTTTTCTACAATGACTTACCATTTATGCTATATATTTGGGTGTGTATGTATATGTACATATGTGTGTGTGTACATGTGTGTATGTGCGTATATGTATGTACGTGTATGTATGTACATGTATGTATGTACGTGTGTGTCTGTACATGTGTGTATGTGTATATGTATATATACACATGTGTTAGTTAGTAATTGCTGGTTGTAAGGAGTATAGTGGCCAACAAAATCTTTTTACATAATACATAATATATATATACAAGTATATAAGGCTTAAAACGTTAGTACTGCTAAAATTAAAGACTTTTCACAATGGATCAATGTCTATTATTTAAAATGGGGATTAACCTAATACATTTCTACTTACCTTTTATTTATTGTTACATTCTATTTCTCACATCAGAAGTGGGATCAAACATCCATTATGCCCTTAAATAATATATATTTTATTAAGTACAGGTTATGGAGCCAGCAACGCTACTGGAAGAACTGGTGAAAGCCATCCGAGACGCAGTTACGTCAAAACAGCACCAAGATGATATCGCGCTACCACTCTTCGACCCCGAGAAAAATGAGAATGGTGCAGTGGGCTGGTGCAACAGCATCGAGAAACTTGGTGCTGAATTTAAGTGGAGTAGCATCCAGCAGGCTGCCAGAGCCGGCAAGGCTTTACGAGGCTCTGCAATAACTTGGTTTCAAACATGGGAACCAGAAACTGAAAGATCCTGGGAAGCTTTGCGCAAGGATCTAATAGATTTATACCCAGAGAAGAAAAATCTATCGGAAAAACTATCTAAAGCCGTACTGTATACGTCTGACGCTGCTGATAGTTATTGTGAGTACGCTCGAGAAAAAGTCAGGTTACTGCGTTGTACCAAAGTAGCCTTTACTGAATCACAGTTGATTGAGCTTGTGTGTGGAGGAATAAGCGAAGTCAATGTAAGGATGGCTAGTTTAAACAATTCAGTCGAGACTATACCTGACTTGATATCGTCATTCTCGATATATGAAAAGATTCCAAAGAAAAGATCGTCCGAGGGATCTGTAAACATCGGACCATCTACTTCAAATGCCAAGCGTCCTAAACCCAATAGCGAGCAAGGACACAAAGAGGAAAAATCTTGTTACACGTGTGGTAAAACCGGACACTTTATGGCTCGCTGTCCAAAAAAGTCTGTTCACTCCGGTACCATGGAATCAAATCAACTAAAGTTGCAGACCGTAAAAATTACTTGTTCTTTTTGCAAGAAAGAAGGTCACACTTTTGAGAAATGCTTTCATAGAGTAGCCTGTACTATTTGTCATAAAATGGGCCATTCGCCAAATAGATGTTTTCACCGTTTCCAACAACGTGAAGAAACCAAGAATGTCAACAGTGCAGAAACTTTATGACTAGAAAATAAGCTTACTAAGATTTCTATAAACAATATCGAGATTAATTCTTTGCTAGATACTGGAGCTGACTGTAGCATTATAAAAGAAAGTGTAGCAAGACTCCTTGGGTGTCGGTTTACCCCATGCTCATTGGTTTTAGATGGGATAGGCCATGGTAAACTTCATGTTTTTGCTAAAACAAAAGCCTCCGTCCAGATTCAGGACCTAAGTACTGATTTAGAATTATACATAGCAAGAGATGCAGAATTTAACTACGACTGTATAATTGGTCGAAATGTTGTTCATAATCCCAACATAGCTATTGTGTTGGACACTATGGGCTCTAGATTAATAAAACTAGAAAATTATAAAACTCATCAAATAGTTGGATCGCTTCGAGCCCAAGCGATTATAGATTCACAATGTTTATTCGAATCATTAAGCCATCTAGAAACCTGTTTACAAAACAATATTGTAAACATTTTTCATAAGTATCTCTCTGTTTTGCCAAGAGAAGATCATGTAAGCACAGTAACAACCGGGCAGCTTGATATTAGATTAAAAACAAACAAAGTGATTAATTATCGACCATATAGAATGGCACCAATTGAAAGGGAGAAGGTTCAACGTATTATTGACGATTTATTAAAGAAAAATATAATAAAAGAAAGTGAATCTGAATTTGCGAGTCCAGTACTACTTGTTAAAAAGAAAGATGGAAGTGATAGGCTATGCATAGATTAAATAAATAAAATAAAAAAAATAAAAAAGCCTTTTATTTCTTGCTAATAAATTACAGAATTGAAAACATTAAATACAATTTCAATAAAATATAATCGACACAGGAATTTTCATTAAGTATCATTATTATTATTATCTCTTTATTTCTAATTTATTATTATTATTGTTAAAATTATATTGTATTATGTAATTATCATTAATATAAAATTATTGTTGTTTTTGAAGTAAGTACATTTAATTTGGTTATTGTCTAAATTATTGTTATTTATAATTACCATATACATACAAATATCCTCTCTTTTTGTTTATTTTTGTTATTGTTTTTATATATATATTTTTTTTTACATTATATTATTATTATTATTATTTTAAATTTAAGTATTACTGCAATTATTTATATTAAATTTAGTGTACATAATATTGCAAGAACCCTTCTCAGTCGAAGGTAAAGGCCTCCTCCAGAGATAGCCAACGTTCTCTATCGTTTGCTATTTTAATCCAAGAAGGTCCAGCTATTCTTACTATGTCATCCACCCAGCGTGCCAAAGGTCTACCTCTATTTCTTTTTCCTAATGGGCCCGGCCATGACGTCACTTTAGTAGTCCATCTTTGGTCTTTTAGTCTGGCTATGTGTCCAGCCCATTTCCATTTTAATTTTTGTGAATGGTTGAGTGCATCGATGACTTTAGTTTTGTGCCTAATATGTGAATGACGAATTTTATAAATTTTCCGTATTTTTAAAATGCTTCTTTCCATGCTCCTTTGGCAAGACCTAATTTTATTTTTAACTCTACTGGTAAACTTCCATGTTTGGCAAGCATAGATTAGTGAAGGGAGTAGACACATATTCATCACTTTCGTCTTGGTTCTTAATGGAATGTCGCTCTTAAGTGTTTCTTTTAGGCTCCAAAACTTATTCCATGTAATTTTTACTCTTCTGTCTACTTCTTTCTCGTTATTCTGTCCGTCAAATGAAATCTGTTTTCCAAGATATATATAAGAGTTTACATATGATAAGGGTATATTATTTAGACATACTGGCGTCTGGGTGGAATTTGTCATGATGTTAGTCTTGGTCAGGTTAATCTCTAAACCAACTTTTCGGCTTTCTTCTTGTAGAGAGTCTATCATTAATTGTAGTTGTTTTGTATTTTCCGCCAACAGGACAATGTCATCAGCAAATCTCAAATGATTTAAATATTTTCCGTTGATGTTAATCCCGAATTCGTTCCAGTTTAGTTTGGCAAAGATAGACTCTAACACTGCTATAAAAATGGTTGGTGATAGGGGGTCCCCCTGACGAACGCCTCTCTTTATTTGTATAGGCGGTCCGGCAGTTTCTAGCCTTACTCTACTCGTGGCATTTTCGTAAAGGTGTTTTAGCACTTGTATGTATTCTGTTTCTACTTGTTGGGAGAGCAGGGCATCCCATATCGACGAGTGATGTATGGTGTCGAAAGCTTTTTGATAATCTATAAAGATTATGTAAAGTGGTCTTTGGAACTCCTGGTATTTCTCCATCAGAATTTCTAGCGAATGAATGTGGTCCACTGTAGAGAAGCCTCTTCTGAAACCAGCCTGCTCTATAGGTTGGTATTTTTCTATTGTTGTACGTATTTTCTTTTCAATGAGTGATGCAAAAAGTTTATACAAGGAGGGTAATAAGCTTATTGGTCTGTAGTTGCTTATATTTTTTGGGTCTCCTTTCTTATAGAGTAGGATTATATCTGATTCAGACCATTGTCTAGGGGTACTTTTTGTAGTTAATATCATATTGAACAGACGAGTAAGTGGTTTAACCAAAAGGGTACATCCTAACTTGATGGCCTCGTTAGTGATCTTGTCAGGGCCGGGGCACTTCTCTGCTTTGAGTGACTTTATTCCTCTTATTATTTCTGATTCATGCAGTAAGATGTGCGTATTCCCAGGGGATTTATGGCTTAATAAAGTGCATCCTTTGTTCTCTGAGCTGTACAAATCTTTGTAAAAACTTGTAGCTATTCTCAAAATTTCAGTCCTGTTTTGAGTTATATTTGTTGAGTTTCTCAGCCCTCCGACCCATGCCTTGTGTGTTCTTAATTCTTTGTACGCTCTCTTGATACTACCCGTGTTGTTAAGATGGTTTTCAATAGTCAAGATGCGATAAGTCTTGTAGTCTTTATTTATAAGTCTACTTATAAGTTTATATAGGGCCTTTAATTCATTTTTCATTACTTGTGTTTTCGGTTTAGTACTTTGCAATGTTTGTCGTCTGTGTATTAGGTTTTTTGTGTGGGTTGATAATACAGATCTCTTTTTAGTTGTGCTAGGTGTAAGTGCTGTTTTCAGGCTGAACTCAATGGCATTAAGTATTTTTTCATAATATTGTTGAACTTTGTCTGTGTTTTGCCAATTGTCTAGCAGGTCAGAAGAACAGCGATGTAGAGATTGTTTGTATATTAGTATTTCTTCTTCTGTTTTCAGCGTACTTTTTGAGCTATTACCAAAGTTTCGTCGACTTTTATTCGTTGTTTGCAATTTAATCGTCGCTCTGATAAGTCTATGGTCTGAAGGGTAGGCTACGTTTACGACCTGCACGTTATAAACATTTCTGTAAAGGTTAGTTAAGATATAATCTAATTCGTTTTTCGTGGTACCATCTGGAGATCTCCAGGTCCATCTTTGTTTGTTCGTCTTTTTGAAAAAAGTATTCATGATACATAAGTTATTTTCGTATGCAAACTCGATGAGCCTGTCACCCCTTTTATTTCTTTTGCCATAGCCATGCATTCTTGTTATTTGTTTTTCGTCGGGATTTGGTTGACCAATTTTGGCGTTAAAGTCACCCATGACTATTAGGTTACGACCAGATAGACGTATAGCTTTATCGACGTTGTTGTAAAAAAGGTTTATTTCTTCGTCGCTTGAAGACTCGGTAGGTGCATAGACTTGAATTATGTTGATTTCAGTATTTTTGATTTTCAATTTTAATAGGGCAACTCTTTCTGATATGCCTATAAAGCTGTCAATATAAATCTTCAGATGTTTTTTAATCATAAAACCCACCCCGTACAAACCCGGTGTTTCACCTATGAAGTATAGAATAAAATCCTTATGTTCTTCAATTGAGTTTCCAAGCCTTCTGGTTTCGGAGAGGCCAAGGATGTCATAGTTAATGGTTTTTAACGACTCTGATAGTTCTAATAATCGAGAATACGACGACAGAGTTCGGACATTGTATGTTCCTATGTATAGAATGTTGGGATCGTATTTATTATGGGGGTTACTAATTATTTCATTTGTTTTCTCTGGAGGGTTTTGGTCCTTTACTCCCGCGGGGACCAGCCGTACTGGGAGTGGAGAAGGGTTAGGAGATAGTTGCTATTCTGAGACGTGTTTAGCACGTACTCTATCTTCACTGATGCTATTTGTTTTGAGTTTAGGTGTAAGAAAGCTTGTAATATTTTCAGTCTTGTTTTTCTTGACAGGACGGTTTTTGGTAGAGTTAGCGGTATAGTTAGAGTCAGTGGGTTGATTTAATTCCGGAGACTTTGACATAATTCTTTTTTTAGTTTTTGAATATCCTTGGTTGTTAGGGGTTACTTGTCTATTTTCTTTTTCATCTAGAATAATTAATTTGTCATACTTTAAGATAGCTTTTTTACCATTTTCTCTTTCCTGTTTGAGTTTTTCTTGAAGTTCTCTACGTCTAGTGAGTACATCCTGTGGAAAGTCCTCTTGGAGATAGTATGATTTTCCTTTCAGTACCTTTTTATTTCTAAGAATTTGTATTTTCATTTTTATTGTAGTAAAGGTTACCTGTAAGGGTCTGACATTTTCATTTTTGCCTTTTCTGCCTATCCTTCTGGTTGTTTCGATACAATCCACGTCGCACGGAATCATCATATCTTTATTTATTTTTTCGACAATGTACGCTGAAGCATTTATACTCTCTTCTATTTCCTCAGGAATCCCAAAGAAAACCAAGTTTTTTCCTCGTAAGTACCTTTCAAAGTTATCTATTTTCTTTTGTTGATCTCTAACTTTTTGTTCCAGAATAAGTTGTTGTGTTTCAATGCTTTCCAATCGTTCGTTTACTTTTACATTTATAGTGTTTGTTATTTCTTCTTGCATTTTAAACATCTGTGATTTTTGATGTTTTAATTCGTCTTGGATATTTTTTAGAATATCCATAATTTCTTCCATTTTGTAATTTTACTGATGCAATTCTACTTGTAGTCTTAGAGAACCACAAATAGATGGCGCTGCTTGTCTTGTTAATTGAGAGAATAGTTTATTCAGACACTTGATTTACGTTTGTTGTGTCCTTTCCTCAAAAGATGGCGGTGTATGTAAGTTTAAAATCAATAAATAAAAATAAATATGGTTGGCAACCTTCTTGGCTAAGAATGGCAACGCATAGATTATAG
Source organism: Lapara coniferarum (assembly GCA_949316025.1). Taxonomy (NCBI): domain Eukaryota; kingdom Metazoa; phylum Arthropoda; class Insecta; order Lepidoptera; family Sphingidae; genus Lapara; species Lapara coniferarum. The sequence goes on along the minus strand of OX438919.1, from coordinate 37,117,630 downwards.
AGCACTTAATCAAAATATCGAAAAAGAAAGATACACTCTCCCTCTCATCGAAGACCAAATAGATCGATTAGGAAAAGCCAAATACTATACTGCTATAGATATGAAGAATGGCTTTTACCAAATAGGTATCACACCACGTTCCACTAAATACACGGCTTTTGTAACACCTGATGGCCACTTCGAATTTTTAAAAATGCCATTCGGCATATGCAATGGTCCGTCAGTTTTCCAAAAGGCCATAACAAGAGCCGTTAAAGATCTAAAGTTTATTTTAGTATATATTGATGACCTGCTTATACCGTTCCGTACAATACAAGAAGGACTTGATTACTTAGATCAGACCCTTAAAGCTTTGAGTGCCGCAGGGTTCACTATTAATTTGAGTAAATGCAAATTTTTTGAGACTAGCATTGAATACTTGGGCCGTATCATCTCACATGAAGGTGTAAAACCTAGTCCAAGAAAGGTGTCCGCTTTGGTGAATTCCCCAATCCCAACAAACATCAGACAAGTCAGACAATTTATGGGACTTGCGAGCTATTTCAGACGATTCATACCAGAATTTTCTTCACGGACAGCTCCTATTACAAAACTTCTCAGAAATGATGAAAAGTGGGAATGGGGATCCGTACAAGAAGAGGCTCGAAATTACGTTTTAGATCATTTAACTAAAGAACCGCTGTTATCAATCTACAATCCTGATCTACCTACGGAATTACATACCGATGCTAGTGCAATAGGATATGGCGCCATTCTTTTACAGAAGGATGACGTTTTAAATAAAGTAGTTGCATATTTTAGTAAAAGAACAAGTCCCTGCGAGTCCCGATACCATTCTTATGAATTGGAGACTCTTGCTGTATACAATGCTTTAAAACACTTTCGTGTTTATTTGTTGGGCATTCATTTTACAATAATTACATATTGTAACGCTATTAAATCCACAGTTAATAAAAGGGACATTTCACCACGAGTCGCACGATGGTGGGCGTATATGCAAGATTTTTCTTTTGATATTTTATACAGAAAGGGACAGTACGTATGTCATGTCGATTATCTTAGTCGTAATCCAGAGGTAGCTCAGGGAATGAGTATTACGCCGCAAACAGTAGCCTTAATATCGTCTTCCCACGAATCCGAAAATATACGTATCAATACAACTGACGGTCATCGGTCTTGGTTAGAAATAGCTCAGGATATGGATTTAGAAACCCAAAACCTTGTTGAAAAAGTTCGAACGGGAGATTTGGACTCAAATCAGTATATGGTGTGTAACAATTTTCTATACTATAAAACTAGCCCAACAGCCTCACCTAAGTTGTATGTTCCCAAAGGAAGTAGACTAAGTGTTCTCCGCTTGTTTCATGACGAGAATTGCCATGTAGGATTTGACAAAGTTTACCATAAATTATCTGAATATTTTTGGTTTCCGGGCATTACTAGATTTATCAGAAAATACATTTCCCACTGCCTCATATGTGTTGAAAAGAAAACTCATCAAGGCCCAAAACAAGCAATGTTACACCCAATAGAAAAAACACCCATACCTTTTCACACCGTACATCTGGATTGTACAGGACCTTTTCCCCTGTCTATTAGTGGTCATAAACACCTACTTATTATAATAGATGGCTTTACAAAGTTTTGTATACTGGGACCGTTAAAAACGATGACAGGTGAGGAATTGGTCAATGTTATACGAAATTCGCTCTCAAACTTTGGCACTCCATCCTTAATCATTACGGATCGAGGAACGAATTTTTGTTCTAGACAGCTACGAGAATTATTCAATGAATGGCAAACTAGACATCATATGATAGCGACTGGTACGCCGCGTGGCAACGGTCAAGTAGAGCGATACGTATCTACAATTACAAACATGTTAAGCACCTCTTGCACGGACGTGTCAGACTGGCCGAGCGTTTTGTGGAAGGTCCAACTATCTCTAAATAGTACAGTTCAGCAATCTACGGGATTTACGCCTATGAGGCTACTTATTGGTAGAGATTCTAATATTCCGCCCATACAGGCTCGATTAGATGAAGTAAGATACAATGGTGATCAAATCGTAGATGTAACGGCCGATAGACATTTAGCACAACAGCGCCTCAAGATTGCAGCTGACAAATTTAAAGAGCGTTTCGATCAAACTCGTAGAGATAATGTGGATTATAATATAGGTGATACGGTTTATGTAAATCAGGACCATAGACGACACGATAAATTAAAAACTAAGTTTAAAGGACCATACGAAATAACAAGCATATTAAATAATGATAGATTTTTATTAAGAGGCATTGGTGCTTTAAGAAATATTACAGTTGCAAAAGAAAAACTTCGTCTGTGGCCTGGTGAGTGGGTCGAACAAAATGCTATTGCAGAGGACCATATTGTATAATCTTCAAGCTGATAGTATGATTACATTTGCATGTTATGATAATTATAATATTATGTGATTATTATTATGTGATTATTATTATGTGATTATTATTATGTGATTATTATTATGTGATTATTATTGTTGAGGATTACGAATTTAAAACCTTAGCTGTTGTCCGACATTCACTGACTGCGGGTGATTAAGCTTCACTGGCTGCGGGTGTTTGGTCGCACAAAGTAAGGTCTGATTATGATGATTGATGGAGAATGATTATGGGCATTATAAATTAGTCGTCAGAAAAACTAAATAATTAATATATTATGCCACGACCATGTTAGAATATTGTATGTACTTCGAGAACGAAGTACACGTCAGTATGGCCGTGTTAGAATATTCTCGTTGTTAAATATCATAATTTAGACAAAACATATTAAAATTATCATAAAACAAATCAATTTAAGTGATAGCATCTTTTATTAAAATATTTACGAGTAATTTAACAAATCAACATTTAAAAAGCAATAAAAAAATGTAAAACTACCGGTCGAGTCGTCTGAATAAAGTAGTGGGGATCTACAATATAAAGCATCGTCTCGCTACAAAGAGGCTCAGTTGCCAAGAGACAACGACAGGGGAAGGACGTTTTTCATTTTGGTAATACGGTAAGGTCCAAGATAAGTATCTTGTTTACATAATAAATTATGAATAAATAGATACTGTTAGAAAGTTAGAAACAGAAGCGATTTTGATTTAAATAAAAACGATTTATTACTGATTTTACATAACACATTTATCACTCATTTTACATAAGCACTTTTTAATAGAAATACTTTTACAAATATAGGTATCAGCAACTAACCGACCAGTATGAAAATCAATGTTCAACTTACGCAACCGAGATTGATGATGAGACTGAGCTCCAATAAGCGTCTGAGCACGAATGCATCCAAATGGCGCTACGGCATCCTTTTTATACACACAACTGTCATTACTTTGACGTCTCGACTGGTTTTCATAACTGGCAACCCGCTACAAATACAGTTACAAAACTTTTATCCGAACACGGCCTCTCCTGACAGGAGTCCGTCCTCGGGCTCCATCTTCTAGCTCTGAAGATCAGTCTCCAAAACTGACGAAGTCGCCAAAATTTCTTCACTCGCCATGACGCTGGATGATGCAGCAGGCTCTTCAATGCAGTTCTGCGTCCACGACGTGCTTGATTGATGCTCACCGTCGCCACCAGGTGTTTCTTTTTCAGAAGGCTGGGCGACGCTAGGAGAGTCAGCCTCCTCAAGTTCATCATTTGCATCTGCGTACAAAAATAAAACAAAGCACAAAAGCATGTCCAAAAGATAACAAAATAAAGTAAGACAGCTCATATGACTTGAGCAAAAATTACTCAACAGTTCAATGTAATAAAATCTAAGCACAACGGATATAAAACATCTTGATATCTGTACCAATCACCCGAGGCAGTTCCAGTCATAATAAAATCTAAGCACAGCGGATATAAAACATCTTGATATTGTACCAATCACCTGTGGCAGGTCCCGTCATAATAAAATCTAAGCACATTGAATATGAAACATCTTAATATCTGTACCAATCACCCGAGGCAGTTCCCGTCGGGGGAGTGCCTCTTACGACTCGTTAGAGGTCTACGTGAGACATAGCTTTGCGTTGTGAATCGGTCCCACATAAAAACATGTTTCCACCCAACCTCTAAGCACAGTGGATATGAAACATCCTGATATCTGTACCAATCACCCATGTCAGGTCCCGTCATCATAAAATCTAAGCACATCGGATATGAAACATCTTGATATCTGTACCAATCACCCGAGGCAGTTCCCGTCGGGGGAGTGCCTCTCTCGACTCGTTAGAGGTCTACGTGAGACATAGCTTTGCGTGTGTGAATCGGTCCCACATAAAAACATGTTTCAACCGAACCTCTCAATGTAAGACTAATAATGTTTGCCATACGAACACATCACACGCCAGAAACCCGTCCATGATACAACCCTGCGTGTACTACGGGCTCCAGGACCACATGTCTGAGCAATCCTCGACAGTGTCCGAGCACACTACCACACAAAGTACGTCCCATATACTAGGATCGCATGCCCGAGCGCAGTCGAAAACAGCATCCAATAATATGAAACCATACCTCACTTGAAGTGTATCCGTCGATCAGGATAGCATGCCTGACATAAGACAAAGACTATACCGACCGCAAGACTAAACTTCCCTTAAACGCGTTCACCCCCTTAAGAAACTTTAAAAAATGTGTTCACCCCCTTAAGAACCTTAAAATGTGTTCACCCCCTTAAGAACCTTAAAATGTGTTCACCCCCTTAAGAACCTTAAAATGTGTTCACCCCCTTAAGAACCTTAAAATGTGTTCACCCCCTTAAGAACTTTAAAATGTGTTCACCCCCTTAAGAAACTTTAAAAAGATGTGTTCACCTCTTAAGAAACTTTAAAAAGATGTGTTCACCTCTTAAGAAACTTTAAAAAGATGTGTTCACCTCTTAAGAAACTTTAAAAAGATGTGTTCACCTCTTAAGAAACTTTAAAAAGATTGTTCACCTCTTAAGAAACTATTCCATAAAAACTTTAGTTTTACAAAATATACAGCACCCAATGCGCTTTTCCGCAATCACCTGATATCCATGCCACTTGAAGCATGATGGAGCGCGTGGTTCCGCATTCGCGCAGTTCAGCAGCGCAAGGAGCGCGCAGTTCGGCAGCGCACCGCATCACCAGGAGCGCGCAGTTCGGCAGCGCACCGCATCACCAGGGGCGCGCAGTTTGGCAGCGCACCGCATCACCAGGGGCGCGCAGTTTAGCAACGCACCGCATCGGCAGGAGCGATTTTCAATTACTGCAAACATAAAATATACGCAGCAGCATCACATCGCTCGGCCTATTCTGACATTACATTAAATTTGGCGTTAAACTTTCTTAACACCCATCTCATAACTACAACAAATAAATCCACTTGCAAAGTGGTCAAAAATGGTGAATTATCTTTCAGACCGAACACTATGCACCTAGATCACTTGTCAACCAAGGCCATATACAGTCATTGTTTACTACAACAGGTATAAGTCCTTAAGTTTAAAGACGGTTCTGTACTTACAATAACCACGAATTGCTCATTAATCCATGTCTGCACATGCCTTGTTAAACAAGATCACAATATTTGTACAAGTTACCAAGAAATAAAAGAAATGACATAAGTTGAACTAAGGTAGAACTTGCCTTTAAGGAATCTTTGTGCTAAGTAGTTGAAACTATTTAGTATTATCCATTAAAATTAAAAGTTTTACCCATTGGCCCATGTACAATATTTTTTAGTTAAACTGCCATTTAACGGAAAATATTTGAACCCCGTAAGTATTCAGCTCAAAAGTCAAATATCACTGCCATTATATCTGGTCAGCATTCTCATTGCCACAAACACACATCCACTATGCGAATTACACATGAAAATGGCTATACTTTTCTTTTTACACTATACGGTACTTGACTTACATCCACAAATCGATTATTACGTCCAAAATCTAGGTACATGACTAGTAAACAAAATCCCCAATGTTTTTAGAGATTACCAGAAATAATAAAGGAAACCATAACCTTCAAATAAGGATTATGGGTCATACGATACCAAACTTCCTTTACAGTCATCGATGATCATTCTCTGTGCTGGAGCAGTTTGCTTCAACCGCCAGTTGCCACCCGCGCAGTGACTTTGCCCAGGACACCAACTGACACCATACGCGGCACATCTATCGCAACACTTGCACACCAACAGGAACGTTTGCACACCAACAGGAACGTTTGCACACCAACAGGAACGTTTGCACACCAACAGGAACATTTGCACACCAACAGGAACGTTTGCACACCAACAGGAACGTTTGCACACCAACAGGAACGTTTGCACACCAACAGGAACGTATGCACGCCAACAGGAACGTTTCAACACCAAAAACAACCCTTGAGCACGAACAGTTCAATCGTGGTACACGTAAACATTGTTCATTTGAAGTCGTATACACATGACGTCATCACAAACGTATATACGAAGGCTATGTTGTACACCACACAACTACTTTTATTTCACATTGCAGTCTAATTCTTATCCCGATATTACTCAGCGCAATTTGTTTTTCTTCACGTAAATTGCGGGTAGTCAAATATCTCAATCGTACCATGTATGGATTCCACATAGCGAACATATGTAGTGAGCACAATCTATTTCTGTGTGCATCGATTACATACCCTGGTATTCTTCCGTGCAATTAATTATTGTTCTCCGCGTTATATACGGGTACTGAAATATCTACGCAGTAGTAGCACACAGCGTTGGTATTTAATGCACAAAATCCACTTGTATGGACATCGATTGCTTATCCAGGTATTTTTCAGTGCAATCAATTGTTCGCCGCGTTATATGCGGGTAATGAAATATCTCCACAGTCGTATTGATGGCACATAGCGTAGGTACCTATGTAATGCACACAATCCACTTGTATGGGCATAGATTACGATCTCACTTCTGATGTTAGAAAGTTAGAAACAGAAGCGATTTTGATTTAAATAAAAACGATTTATTACTGATTTTACATAACACATTTATCACTCATTTTACATAAGCACTTTTTAATAGAAATACTTTTACAAATATAGGTATCAGCAACTAACCGACCAGTATGAAAATCAATGTTCAACTTACGCAACCGAGATTGATGATGAGACTGAGCTCCAATAAGCGTCTGAGCACGAATGCATCCAAATGGCGCTACGGCATCCTTTTTATACACACAACTGTCATTACTTTGACGTCTCGACTGGTTTTCATAACTGGCAACCCGCTACAAATACAGTTACAAAACTTTTATCCGAACAATACATAAAATAAAGTATCTTAAGATATATACGATTATTATTTACCAAAACTCAAATAAATAATAGACATACTTATTATATGAAGTACATCCTATTAAATCGTTTTTCTACAATGACTTACCATTTATGCTATATATTTGGGTGTGTATGTATATGTACATATGTGTGTGTGTACATGTGTGTATGTGCGTATATGTATGTACGTGTATGTATGTACATGTATGTATGTACGTGTGTGTCTGTACATGTGTGTATGTGTATATGTATATATACACATGTGTTAGTTAGTAATTGCTGGTTGTAAGGAGTATAGTGGCCAACAAAATCTTTTTACATAATACATAATATATATATACAAGTATATAAGGCTTAAAACGTTAGTACTGCTAAAATTAAAGACTTTTCACAATGGATCAATGTCTATTATTTAAAATGGGGATTAACCTAATACATTTCTACTTACCTTTTATTTATTGTTACATTCTATTTCTCACACATTCAAAGGTTGAAACGTCAAATGTAAAGTTCCATTCTTAGTTTTAATTATTCATTTTTCCCGGATTCACATCTACAGATGGACTGCATTTATAGTACCGTAGATTGAAACTGACTCAATGGGCAGAATCTAAAGAAAAGGACTACGTAAAATAGCTCGGAATATTAATAATAATCGCGTACTTCAACTTAAATGAATGGTACAGAAAAATGTTCCGCAAGTTTATTGTACCAAAGAGTATTTATCTTTCGTACTAATAGGGGAGACTGGGGATAGTTGACCAAATTTCAGCTTGGACGCTTATATTTTCTTTGTTTTGGTATATAATGTCAAAAAAATCTATAGGTTCGATAGGTGCACTAATAAACTTTCGAAAGAAATACCAAAAACCTCATGACTGTTTATAAAATAGTGTACAAAGGCCATTTTGTGGAACAAGAAAATCATGTCAACCTACCCCATGCCTGGGGTTGGTGGACTATTCACTTGGGGTAATTTAACCTACAAAGTAATTGATACAAAATACGGCAATAAAATAAAAGAAAACACAACAAGTACTTATTTACTATTATCAATGTGCCTTATTGAGAAAAAATATTAGTCACGTTTACATAATTCATATATAATTTGTCACTTTTTGTACAATACTTGTTATTGGTACGGAAAGGAAAATCCTACCACCAGCAGAAGATTTATCGTTTCGATTAGTTATTCTTTTGTAAATCCATATGGTTTCACAATAACAGACTTTTGATAAATTTGACAAAAAACTAACTTTTTTCCATGTGAAGAATATTTCGATTACTACGTAGTACATTTTCTAGGTAGTCAACTAGCCCCAATATAAAACTTGTCTACCAGCCCCAAACAACTTTTTTAATTTTCAACCACATGTGAGTACCTCAAAACTGTGGCGGAATATAAAAAAAAATACACTAAAATAATCATCAATAACCAAACTCTTACCTTAAATTGCTTGAAAGAAAAAAACATCGAGTATAAAAGCTTAAATACAAATAATATTAAGAGGTAAATAATTACTCATAGGTATCATTTTCCAATAAATCGTTTTTTCTCCCGGATTACGGGCGTTCGCGACGCCGCGTTTGCGGTGAAGATTCGGAAACAGATAACTGTTTTTCGTGTATATCAGGACGACGCAACACTTTCAAATAGCTCGAGTTTTTGGCTGTTATTTAACCTGCCCCTATCGCCAACCATCCCCGGTCTCCCCTAATGTAGATGCGAAAGTTTGTGAAAGTATTTGGATGTTTTTAATCAGATTTTTTTATAGATGGCGCTGGAGTCGTGTATTATTTTGTGTACTTTTTTAGCGGGAGGGGTTTTCACGCGAGGAAAGCCTCGAGCATCACCCAGTTGAGAATAAATTTGTATTATTTCGCTCTTCATAGCTAAATTCTTTGTTATTTCCACTAAATTACCTTCTACTAAAAACTTCAATCATACGAAAGTTAGCAACGTTGCATAGAAAATATAGCGAACAAACATGGATGATCAAGTGCCCTTGAAAAATAAACAAATACACAAGCTCTAACAGCCGACAACTAAGCGTTATATCTGTCAAAGAATTTTAAAGTGTCATCGAGAAGTGAATGCCACCGCGGCTGCCAGAAGCCACTTACACACGGAGCTCTCCTCGACCAGCTATTCCCCCCAACTGTGTTATACAATATCGTCTCCATGTATATTTATCGAATCTAGCTGGCCTTTACATACTAAATTAGGTACACTGGGTCATTTTGATATTGCGTTAATAAATGAACCCACATAAGTTTATCTCGTTGAAAATGACACTTTCTATTAAGTTATTTTAACCATAGATGTAAAGTAAAAAGTGTAAGTTTCGAACAAAATAAATATCAATAAAATATAACTTTAAGTTTACACGCCCTTATGCCACTATGAGTGCTCTAGGAGAATTCCTCGCAGCAGCAATATAACACTTTCTATAAGAAATACACTTACGGACATACCGTATTCGCACTAAACTCCAAAATGATAAAAAAATTGGAATACTACAGCCGGATTTTTGGCGAAAGGCGAAATTCGTTATTATGATTTTTAACACGATGTTAGCAAAGGTATAGACGAATATCTATGTGGTTTCATTTAGTAACGCAATTTAAAAATGACCCTGTATATATTGACTTTTTTCTAACTTACCATACCACAATCTGGACTTTAGATACCTGATTATATTTCTCTAACATCTGTTAATAGCCCTATACAAGTACAGTCAGCCACGTAAATACCTGAACAAAATCAAAACTTCAAATCGTCTTTACACTATTGTGTTCGTTACAAATTTTATTTTCTCTTCACTAAGATAAAATAAAAGTATTTACTTTATTTCAGACAAAGATTTTTTTTAAATGAACATAACCCCTAGAGGCGATTTGAAATTATGAATTAATTCAGCTACTTATGTGACTGACTGTACATACATAAACCAAGATTTTGCAGAGGCATAATTATTGATCCTACATTTTTGGGCTAGGGAGTTTATCGCCATATTGGGCGTAAATTTAAATTATAAGCAACTCATGTAAATTTTGTAAAACCTAAAAACCAGCACAATCTTTTGATGCCCTTGTGATTTGAACTCAATACCTCGTAGTTAAGGGCCTACCTACCATTGAGTCGAACAATTAATTACCCCCGTAATGGTCACATACATACATATAGCCACGCTACTATCGCATAATGTAAGGCGGAGGGTATGGATTGTCGCTTAGGTCGATTCTGATACTTCCTTCACTTCCTATACTTTCATCAATCTCCTCATGTATTTCCTCCAGTTCACGGTTCTTTTGATTAATACAGGGGCGGTTGAGGACGACAACTTAAAGTGGGCACATACGATGCGATTTGGTACAGCCGAACCATTAAAATGGTATGCCATCGAACCATATCGCATCGTGTGGAGCACGGTTCGATGGACATTATTATTATTATTGTTGGTACGGCTGGTTCGATGGCTTGTCCATCAAACTTGGTTGCATACAACTGGACATCGCATGGTTCGGTTCGATCGTGTGGCGTGAAGACTGTACCGCGTGACGAATTGGTCGCATGATACCAAATCTAACCGTCTGTTAGTAGTATTAAAGTGGGCACATACGATGCGATTTGGCACAGCCGAACCATTAAAATGGTATGCCATCGAACCATATCGCATCGTGTGGGGCACGGTTCGATGGACATTATTATTATTATTGTTGGTACGGCTGGTTCGATGGCTTGTCCATCAAACTTGGTTGGATACAACTGGACATCGCATGGTACGGTTCGATCGTGTGGCGTGAAGACTGTACCGCGTGACGAATTGGTACGATGATACCAAATCTAATCGTCTGTTAGTAGTATTAGACGTGAGTCGGAGGAAGCCCGCAGCCGTCCCTAATGCGCCGAAGATGGCCACCGCGGAGTTTTAGTTGGTATGCCGTGCGGTGTACATAGGTTAGGGACTCGGCCCGGCGGTCGCCCGACGTTTTCCATCTCTCCGGGCGGCTCAACGTCGGGTCGTAAGGCACGGTGAACCCAACATAACCGCTCAGTCGTTCCCCTTGAACGCTGGGCGGTAGTAATAAGTCACTTTCTACGCGTCAACAAAATAAAAACGGTTCTTTTGAACTGGCCTTTACTCACGTATTCCTTGGTCAGAATCGCTGACCAGTTTCGACCTATTAAATAGGTCATCTTCATAGGCGAGTACTGAGTGGACGTCGCGTCGCGGAATTTGTAAAACCGTGTTGTAAACTAGTGATATGCTATGCCTCGCGTAAGTTTTAACAATATTAGAATTTCATTGAGTTACTGCCGGATATACCTACATCATATTATCATACTGATAAGCAATTGCCACCCATATGATGCAATCAATTTCTTTATTTACTAAGAATACATTTTAAATATCACGTAATAATGTTAGAAGATTGCTGATTTACTTAGGAATGGTTGTAAAATTTATAGTTTAATGCCCCTACTACAAATGCTTCATAGTAACAAAATATAAGGCTAATTTAGACAAATAATTGTATCGTAATAAAATCATATGGATCTGATAACAAATTAACGGTCACGTCATTTTGCAAGAGACAAGGTTATGACTCTCTTATATCAACAACTATGTAATTTAGAAAAAAAACATACGTAAATATAAAATTTATTATTTTATGGATCAATATATTTCAAACTTTTAACTGGTATCAAATATTCCTATTCGTATCTTAAAGAATGAAATCAAATAAAAATGATTAAATTTTTTATGATAAAAATATTTACATGAAACGCTACCATTTCATTAAGGCACTTAGAAGCACTTTAAATTTAAAACAGAACAATAATTATAGTTTTTAATTGTTCGAGAAATCTGAAAAAAGCTACGTAGAAAGTTTAATAAGTGCTTATGACCTATCAAGCTGATTATCTTTGAAGATATTCACGTTTTTGTTTCATTTAACGGTTCATTTCAAATCAGTTTACAATATTATAAATATTTAAAACGAACGAGAAATCAGGCAGACGTCAATGAACAGCTATCGAATAAAGACAAAACAAATCTGTTACAACATAAGTACTCAAAGAGCATCAACGATGCATTTTGCAACAAATGCACTGGTAAAATTATTACACTCGTAAATAGACTTGGTAACAAGAAAAAAAAGTGTTTGTTGTGTGCGACAGTTTTAGAATGATAAGTTACAAGCAATAATTCAATCGGCGAGCAGATAATGGATGAAACTGGCTTTAGAGTTTAAAGCATAATGCGAATGAATATACGCCGTAATAAACCTAATTAATATGATACACATGGTTTAATTTTAATTGCAGCGGAGTGTGTGCACAATTTACCTTTCTTAATATGTAGGTATATATATATCGGCCTAATAAATTTATGACTCGTTACATAGTTCCGACATATGATAATGGGCCTCATTCTAGGGATAGGATTAAAATAATTTTATGTCATGGCAGTTAAATTAGATTTGTGAGTTTCCTATTGTCATATTTACATAATTAGTTTTATGTATCATTGATTGTCTATTTACATAGGGCACGCTTTTAAACCATTACGACGTTTTTTTTATTGCAGTGTCTATTCAACGAGTCTAAGCCATAGCATGAATGTATAGAGTGAAAAGAGTTAGTGAAGAGTGAGTTAATTGTGGTGCGATATAATATTATAGTGAAAAATAATTTCCTCTCATCAAAAATTTACCGGGAAAATAATTAATCGTAGCTGCGGGTAAGTAGCCGGTCTCGAGTCAGTCGTATGGAAGCATTTGTTTTGGTAGATTCAACCTATTTCGCTTATTTTTGTGCAGGCATTAAAATATGTTTTCAAGAACGAGCGAATCTTATGTTTATATATCAGTGATATTATACTTAAATTTAGAAGCAAATATTTAAAAGCCTAAGACCGCTATCGTGTAGAGAAGCCTATTTTACCTTTGCGTTCCACAAACAACACAGCTAATGCAGGAGTAAGAAATAAAATATACTTAGTTATTAATATTATGTAGTAAAAGCCACGTCACAATCAAATACACATAAAACACGCGTCGTTATACCACAGCTATTTATAAGCGAACGTGAGAGAGACATTTAAAAATCGTCGTCCAATAAATTAGAGAATTTTAAAAATAACCTTAAGTTTCTAGTTACTGTCATTTTTATTTATATCACTAATTTGTTGGACGATAATTTTGCAACGTCTAGTTGTGTCTGCTAACATCTGAAAGAGTAATAAAAATAAAATGTTTCCCACTATTGAACGTACTTACTTTACCTTTCCCTAAGGCGCGGTGTGACATACAAAATTACACATAGGATCAGGATAAAATGTAGTCTATGTGTTAATCCAGGACACGGTCTACCTGTGTACTCAATTTCATCGAAATTCGTTCAGTAGCTTTTGCGTGAAAGAGTAACAGACATCCATACATCCCTACGTCCATACATACCTACAAACTTTCGCGTGTATAATATTAGGAGGATTAATATAAATAAACTATGGTAGCTAATTATTTACGTACGATTTACGGTAAATTCTTCACACAACACTGCACTCACATGCACTGAAAATGTACTTAAAATAACCTACAAAATCGCAAGTCGCCGAGACGGTTGTCTCTTATTTCCAGCGGACTTATATTTCACCCTTTATAGGAAAGAAAATTACAAATACATCAGTGGAATTAAGAAATCAATCCGTGTAAATCGAGACGGAGTGAGAAAAGGCAACTGGGTCGAACAGAGGTCGAGTGCGACAATGCCTAACGGAGCACATCTGCCCACTCCGGACTTGTAATTATTAACTCCTTCAAATCATGTTTTACTGGTAATTAAATGGTTGGCTGTGTTCCGCTTGACGACTTATAAAGAGTATGAATTGGAATTGAATGTACTGAACCATTGCGAAGTAATCGACTACTTAAGTTTTGTTACTTAAAAATGGGTATACCTACATCATAATATAGCGAGTAAGTAAGGAAGATATAACATGGTCAAAATTACAACCAATCGTCAATAATTAATAGCCTAACAACCTGTATCTACAACAAAAATATCTTTCACCACTAATCTGTTTCAAAAGTAACTTAATAAAATATTCTTATATTCTACTCAACTAACTTTAGTATTTACGTACAACCTAAGTGTAAGTCTAGTGTATAGATATCATAAGCATTACGCGTAAACGTTCAAAATCGCTATCTCAAGATTATTCCATTTTTTCTCCAGAGTTTAACTTTTAGCGTATTCCTAACCTTGGCCGTGTGAAAGGGTGAAGAAAAATCACTTGAATAAAAGAAGCCCGGAGCAACTAAAGTACCCGGCACATAGAGAAATGTGTTGACATCCCTCGCTTGGGAGCCGTGATAACTTCACTCCGCAACTTGTTACGGCAAAATTATTTTAATTTAACATATATTATATTTAACTTCTGAAACATAAATTTACAAAAACAGCAATTACGGTACAAGCGTAGTGAATTATGTACTCTGTTGGTACTTCGGGCGTTTTTATTCAGAGAGCATGATTAGTGGAGTTTGCGAGTAATATAGTTGTCTATTTTGAAGCTTTGTGTAACATGTTTTACTTATTGCCTATCACTAAAGCGTGCGTGTAGGACGCCCTCCGGCCAGGTGGGATGACGATCTGCGAAAGACTGCAGGCATGTTGGATGCGGCAAGCTGAAGACAGGGCGCTATGGCGCTCATTAGGGGAGGCCTATGTCCAGCAGTGGACTGATAAAGGCTGATGATGATGATGAAAGCGTGCGTAAAGCATTAATCGATTTGTGGCACTTATCGGCGCCATTATGCTCGATTTATTATAACTAGAAAAATCGCGTGAGTATCACAAATCTCAGAATATTTATAAACATGTTAAAACAGTAATTAATTAAACTTTAACATTCCCTACATGTCACAGTAAACAAATTCTAAACATCAATTACTCGGAATAATGTGAACGAGCAAAAATTTATATTTTAATTAACAACGACGATCCTTTGTAATACGCAGTGTCATTTGGAATTTCTAATGGTTTCGATACAGCAATCACCGATCGCAATTAAGAGTGTACCGTTTCGTACACGGCTTAAACGAATGGGGCTCTTCAATCAACGAATCAATCTACAATCGCGCCCGGCCGCCACTTGGTAGCGACAGTTCAACAAATTTATCGCTTCGAATGGATGGTAATTTTCAAATTTCGCCTGTTGATTGCCGTTCGGGAAGTGCAACACTACGTGCTTGCCCGAAAATTACAGATTACTTTGTGTACACAATACAGCGCATTGTCGGAAAATAGGGTTGGAGTTCGCTTATCATTTTAACGTTTCTAATTCCATCATATTGAGGCACACTTATCGCCGCAAATCACGATTGCCCAAATGAAATATTGAAAAATGGACTTAAACTATGCGGCATAAAGTATAATTTTATGCAGTGTAATAAATCAGCATACCGATTTGAAATTCAAATCTCAAAACCATGAATAACCATGTGTGCAGAATATATCTACTGTATTCCATATAGCTCAAGTCCATTTTTAAGAACAGTGTTTTGAGGCGATCTATTGCCGTATACATAAAACTGCACCAACCTTTTTATATCATTGAGTGACACTACACATTTAGGTTCTCAATTATACTAAAACAACACCATTACAACGCAATTAGGGATGAATTAAATTTTATTACAAACGAAATCTGGCTTGTTCTGCTTGAAAACTGTAATAGCAGTATAAAAACTCAATGAGAGTGGAAGATGGTGCCATTACACAGAATGTAGTGGAGCAAGCAAAACAATGTTAAGGCACCGTTCATCGGTCCCGACTCATTACGAGTTTTGCTCGACTCTCGGCTGAGCTTAAGCCCGGTTAAGGTGCGGCGTGATTAAGTCGAGCAGACGTTGGCCCGTCTGCTTGCCAAAACCACTTGAACCAACACTATGAACGACGTAGTGAGTAGGTACACGTTATATTAAAGTTTGGCAATAGTCGCTAAGTGGATGCCTGATGTTTACTTAGTCCGGTACATACCTCTCCCCTTTTGAGTTTGTAGTAATTGCGTTTATACCTTTATTACAACGGTTACGTCAAGTGAAAAGAGCAAAGATTCAGTAATTTTGTATATTAAACCATACATTATGTTACAATACGTTTAGAATACAAAAATAGATATTTTCTGTTAAGTCGTAAATTACTGAGTCACTTTTCCGTGGTTTTAAATAACAATGTCAATCATCAGCTAAATAAAAATAGGGCTGCCACGCGATCCGTTAAGTGCGTAGCGCTGCCAGCGAAGTACGTCCATTCCTCAGAGATATCATTCGGTGATTTACCTGAAAACAATAGAAAAAGGCGTTAATTTACAGCATTGGACATCGGCCAAATATTTCAACTAGGCGTCTAAGTTGGTCCCTTGCAAAATGAATGCAACGAGACGACATTTCGTGGCTCACTGTTCCTGATCGGTTATCAGGCCGAGTTGAGAGATGGGCTTAGGTGAGAACAGACAATATAAAACTCATTTATATCCCGTCATCGTGACGCGTGAGGCGTGCCAAGGCGTTTTCCAATACGCTCATTTATCACACGCCCCCTAGACATAATGAGACGCATCTCGACACACATTCAAAATACTTTAAATTTATTTTTATTAAAATATCCATTAATTTTCCTTCGTATAATTTGGCAATGGGACCCGCTGTAAATACGGTGGAAGTTTCGGTATTTTATCAATCATTTCAAACTTGTTAAACGATATAAGAAACGAATTTATTATCATTACTGATCTATCATACGTATTGATATGTACTTAATTGCCAGTATAGTAAAATACGTGCCAGTCTGCTCTTATATTAATTATAAAATATACTTAACTGTATTCTTAGTATTTAGAGTCCGTTTGAGTCTACTAGGTAGACAAGATCAATTTAGTAGACAGTTATTTATGAGAGAAAAGATAATTTTTTAAAATATTAAAAGCTTTTCGTGTTATTTCAGTCAACAAACTTTTCATTAGAATGAGAGTATTTTTCTGTCTAACTAAACTTTGGACGGAACATCAAACAATTTTGGCTACAAATTCTTTATTCTAAATTGTTATTTATTAACACAAACCACGTCAAGAGCTACGGAGGTTTAATCGTTTCCAAATGCAATAATTATCTCTAAGAGCTATAAAAATTTTATAACTATTGATACTGTTTAAATTTTTATAATGTACTAGCTTTTGCCCGCGACTTCACCCGCACGAAAGATTTTTTCCTGGATAAAAGTCCCGCTGTACATTTTCCCGGAATAAAAGCAGCATAAACCTTTCCAAGGTCTCGAACTATCTCCATACTAAGTTTTATACGAAAGAAACACTCATTTCTACCCCCTTAGAGGTTGAATTTCGCAAAATCCCATTTGAGTGGGCAGCTACGTTCTAAAACGAACTCCGATGCAAAATTTGAGACTCCTGTCTTGGTACTTGTAGTTGCTAAGATTTCGTAATAAGCGAGTGAGTGACCTTTCACTTTATATAATATACATAGATTTGTCTTTTCTAAACTCAATTATGATTAAGTACTTTAAATACAAAATAATTATGTGAAGTTTATTGTTATGTATGGCTAACACACGAAATTTTCCATTGGGAAGGTTTTAATAATATGTATTTATTTATTTGAAAAGAGCAACCCTAGAGTTTCTTTGCCCTTTCTTCTCTGGTGCAAACTGGTTTCCGAACTGGTGGTAGAGTAAAAATTTACTGGTTCTAAGTAGTTTTTAGCATTTTATGGATTTAAATAAAAGAGATCATTTCAAAATAATACAAAACACACAATTTAAAATTTAATATAGTTTATCTTAAAATCTCTATCCATTATGATAGTCATAAATATTTCAAACAAACTTTGAGCAATGGTCGGTGTTGTCCTATAAATATCTTTACGATAAATAGTACGATACAGTCGCAAGAGATAGTAAAATGTTTGTTAACACAAAATATAAACAAGGTTAAAATTTATTAGCCTGGGGCAGAATTAGTCCCTGAAAACCCTCGCCTTATCACAACTTTGCGTTAGGTTATGTGCACTCGCTGCACCTCTATCCATTCCTTCGAAGACAGATACGTTTACCCAATGTACGTAAGTAGAAACACGACCATTTTCGAAATAAATTTCCGCGATACATTTTCCACCAGAACAAAATCATGAGCACTTTTTTTTTTTTTTGTTATGGGCTAAACTCTTACTAGCCTAACGAGGGTCGGCTTATGCAAGAACACCGGTCTTTTGGGTGAGTGCAATCAAGAGCACAGCTTGTCGCTATATAAATATTCTGCACCGAAACGCATTATCACAGAAATCTGACAGCTCACTCCGCAACATGAACAAAAACAAAAGCGATCACGATTGCCATTGAGAGTGGGGCTCGATCTCAACATAATGAACTAGCACTCTACACCCAAGTAACGAAAACAATAGAAAATTTTATTGTAACATTACGAAAGCCATGAAAATTCATTGCTGTGGAAAAATAATGATGTTATGAAAGTTGACAACGATCGCCGACGAGCACCAAGCCGAGCTGAGGTTACACAATTTGTGTGAAATAAATTTACTAATAGAATATCGTCTTGTAAACGCTAATACCTACTGGACGTTGGAAAATAACAGGAGTTTGTCGCGACACGCAGTCACATGACAACCGCCTGCCATCAGCCAACTAGACCAACGGACGGTGACGCATGACTGTCGAAAACGTAATATTTAAATAAAACAATAATATACACTCGCTTGACGCTTCAGTTTCATAGATCTGACACTCAAAGCTATATTATCACATTTGTCTTTTCAATGGACCGCAAAACTCGCGATTATAACTCTTTAAACGAATACCGTATGAAAATTGATGCAACCGTCTATAATTGTTAGCAAAGTTTGAGGAAATGTTTATAGTGATGTAGCGTTCACATTTACAGTGGCTTTTAAACCGTTTTTTTACGGCACCTTCATTTTTAATTTTTGAATTAGGTACATAACTCATATTCATATTTTACTTGCGGTATATCTAATAATTGAGTGTGTAGCACACGTTATTTAGGTACCCAAAATGCATTGCAAATGAAATAGGTGATAGCAATTCATCGCA
The DNA here is from genome assembly GCA_949316025.1 of Lapara coniferarum. Classification (NCBI taxonomy): domain Eukaryota; kingdom Metazoa; phylum Arthropoda; class Insecta; order Lepidoptera; family Sphingidae; genus Lapara; species Lapara coniferarum. The sequence goes on along the minus strand of OX438919.1, from coordinate 37,098,167 downwards.
GTCAAGGTTTATGATAACACTAGTAGTGCTCGCGGCTCCGCCCGCGTGAAAATGTTTTTCCGGGACAAAAATATTTTCCCGGGATAAAAAGTAGCCTATAGCACTCAGGAGTTATGTAGCTTCCTATTAGTGAAAGAATTTTCAAAATCGGTTCAGTAGTTCCTGAGATTAGCGCGTTCAAACAAACAAACAAACTTCAGCTTTATAATATTAGTATAGATAAAGAAATAGTACGTCGCATTGACGACGTCGCAGTTCCAAAGTATCAATTTTGTAATGCATGCAGGCTTCATGATAGGACTAAAATATTCTATGATCCTTATAATTAAGTAATTTTGTAAAATGCTTTTGAATACGCTTAAGTCTATTTATATGTCCCACATACCAGTTGAATATTCGAGTATGCTAGGAACATATACAAAGTGTAGTGATTTTATGTAGTCAATACTTTTGAAAGAGTTACACACCCTTTCAATGAGTCCCAGTTGTTTGTAAGTTTTACCATTGTCATCTTATAGTCTAATCTGACTCACAGATCTCTGATTGACTCCACTATGTTTAATAATAATAATAATAATAAATAAATCTTTATTCGCCCAAAGCAATTACACCATAGTCAAAATTAACAAAAAAATCACTGCACTAGGTCAGGCCTGTATCGCAGGAATTTTTAATATTATATTTTATACTTTTGTTTTTTATATTGTTGTTACATTAATTAATGTAGTAATTCTTCCTTTTGAAACTTACAAGTGTACAATTATTTGTATTTACGGTTATTCAATTTGTTTCATAATAGGTTGCAAACCAATTTAGATAACCTTTTAATTTATGATAATCTTTTTTGTCTAATAGAAAAATATATTTTAGTATCTACAAACATAAGATAGCGGGAATGATTAAATCAACAATCAATATTATAAACGTTATAGAACAATGGACCCAATATAGAACCTTAGGGTACGTCAGAGGGTATATACATATACTGGCTCTCTACATTGCCTATTTTGACTGCTTGTTTTCGGTTCGTTATATACGAGAACAGCCATCTGTACAGATAACCTCGGATTCCAAGAACCAACATTTTTTCATTAGGACAGTGTGATCCACACGATCAAATGCTTTTCCAAAGTCCATGTAGATCACATGTACCTGTTGCCTTTTATCCATTAATTTTAAAACACAATTTGTTAATATCGCTAAATTAGTTACTGATCCCCTCTTACGGTAAATAGGCCAGTTGTCCATTTGATACTACGTAGGTTGAAGTCACATGCGATTAGAAAATAATCATTTTTTGGAGTGATTATTCTGCCTAGCAATGTAATAACAGTTAGTAGTCTAAGATGCATTTGATACGGTGGAACGTAAATAACACCTATATTTAAATTACGATTATTTCAAGATCCAAGTGATCTAGCAGGTATAGTTATCCAAACACATTCAATGCTTTAAATATGCCACTATAATCTTTCGTAACCTTGAAGCGGACGTTTCGCACATATAATAACCCCTCCTCTTAATTTCTTATTTGAAGAGTTAGTAGTTCGATCAGATCGAAATATGTCGTTCATATCATCGCAGAATCATATCATTATGAACACCATCAGTCAACCATGTTTCAGTGACTAGTAATAAGTTATAATCAGAAGACGTAACATTATGCCGATTTTTTTTCGGTTTTAGTCCTAAAACCGCGAACATTTTGATAAATTAATTTAAGCCTTTGATCCATTTTTTTTTTTTTTTTTACAAAATATTTAAAATTTAATATGAACAGTCATAAATTCAGTAATATTGGGTACTAAGCGCGGTCTTCTGAGATGAGTTAATTCTAGCAATGTCTTACATTAAAAAGATGCTATGATGTTACACGCTAATAGTTGCTCTATTACTAGAAAATGTTTATTTAAACTTTGTGTGTTTTTTTGTACTGTGTGCGTAATTTTAGTGTAGATGTGTGAAAGGGGCATGTTCATTTACAATAGTCATAAAATTAATATTTAGAAACAGAGCGTTGCAGCGTGTAATAGAATTATAATTTAGTTTTCTGGCACTATCTTGAAGCAGTAACACGAAATCTCTTTTTTTATCTTAATTTATTACTAAGGCATCATTATCGTAAAATAGCAGTACCATGCCCTTGTCCCATCAAATCCTGATTCAGCTTGAACCTGGGCATGTATTGCAGCTTTTCCATTCCCGAAAGAAAACCTTTAGCAAAAAGGGATAATGTAGGTTCCTGTACAGAAACCATTTTCATAATCGTCGCAGTAGTTCCATATATGAACACCTTGAATTAACAAACAATCTCAGCTTTATACCAGGTAAAAGCTTTCTTTTATAAGTAGGTTCAGAATCAGTAATATAAGTGGTTCGCAAATAATAAATCATTTTTTTTTACATATTTTCGACTCGAACTACATTAAATGCATTCTAGTACTGAGAAAGACACTACAAGAGAACAGAAACCACATTGGTCTTTCGGTCCCACTGTAATAAACATTTTGCCGCTTTTGACAGGTCCATCTGGAAATCTTTAGCGGAGGCCTATGTTCAGCAGTGGACGTCATGTGGCTGATGATGATGATGATAATGATGATAATATAGATTAAGGACATGTACAATATAGTGTATATAATATGTGGCTTACATTAAAATTTTTGTTTTGGTGTAGAATTTGAAACCTCGGCTTATCATTTCACAGCCATAAAAAAATACTATCTTGTACTTATTAAGTAAATGCGCTGTATTCCGTACGAATTAAAGTTTATGACGTCGCATGATTTAGAGTTTAGAATCAAAGTATCGCAACTGCGCTACACTTGGTGTGTGTAATTCATTCCTAATTCTGAATCAGATAGTTGAATAATCAGCGAGACATCTGTCAGTAATTAACAAAGCGTGATGTTTTCGAAGCGTTTATCAATAAGAAGCTGTGTAGCGACAGAGTGAACGCGCTCACGTGCTCTCTAATGACGCGCGACGAGGCGCGGGCGCGACCAGTGCGTGCACGCGGACGTCACTCGCGCAGACGTCCGAGTGACGACCGATCAACCGACCACCGCCGCAACGCCCGCCGGCTCCAACGCACTCCACGTTAATCATGGAATATTTCACAACCCGCAACCCGCACTACGATGAACAACGCGTGATAATTTCAAGCGACGTCTTAAAACAAATCAAATTCATCATAACAATCATGAATATGCGTTAGCGTGGGCGTACTAATATTATTGCCGCCGTTATAATCAAAACGTGATATTTCGACGCGAGCGAGCCAATATATTCAAAATACGAGTAAATTTTTCACACACTCAAAGCAAAGAGAAACAAATATCGATATTGAACGAAAACATCGCAAATTGGCATTCAAATTAAACGCTCGAATATAAAAAAGATAATCACACACAGAGCACCGTCAACAAAAATACAGTTTTCATAAATAAATAAAATGCACAAAAAACAATACAAGGTGCAAGTATTTATGTAGGTGGAAACAAAAACCATGATAACGTTCGGAAGCAAGCGGCCGGTGAAACTGGCTACCTCACCTGCTTTTTGCACAGGATTGCTCGATTAATGAAACAACGAAAATATTCATTAGCAATCAAACGGCCGGCTGGCACTTTTGCAAATATTGGTGTAGAGAATCTGCGTTAATACCACTCGAATAAAAAGGTGAAAACCCTTAAATTATAGAGTTTCGCGATGGCTGCCGTTGAACAAATAACTGAAAGTTTGCGTTCCGTCGTTGAATTGTTTACGTCACATGAACATCAGAAGTTGTACTTATGCGAGTGAGCGCTGGTTCGTGTTGGAAGTCGAGCGTGGAGCGTCAAGCATCAGGCGCTAGCAGTCAGGCGTCAGGAGTATAACGTTCGCTCTGGAAACGGAACGGCGACGACATTTTAGTCATGAATAGTGTAACCGACATTGAGAGGGTGCCAAAATTTCACCACGTTGTTATCTACATGACGTAGCTATCGAATATAAGTGGCTATTTTTGGTCATGTGAGCCAGTTACCAACAACTTTATCGGTCTAGTGATCTCCATAATGAATAGTTAAATATTAAATGCATTCTACACGGAATAATAGAATTTTATTTCACTCGTACGAAATGCGAATATTGAATAAAACGTTTCAATGTTAAAAACAACTTGGTCAATTTTGCCGCTTTCATTTGCGTCGTTGCCATTAAAGAGCACTTATTGAACGAACGTCCTCTGACAGGTGGTAGCGATTTTGATTTATTTAATTCGTTACAATGTCAGAAAAATGTTGAATTTGTCAGTAGCGATCGTTTATAGGCAAATGGATAAGGATCAACATTGAACGAGCACTTAGTTGTCCGTAGATATGTCTCAGTAAATTAAAATTAAGATGAACTGCTTAAGTTCTGACAGAAAAAGGTTTTTTACATTATGTAGGTATTTGTTTATTAAATCATGTCGTTATTGCCAAGACGTAGAGGTAGGTAGAGTAGCCATTGCTGCAACCGCGATACGTAAAATTATTTCTGTCCCATGAAATGATAGGCAGCGGACCCATGATCATTTCTAATCTCGAATTGCAATGTATGTCTTCGTTGTAAAACTCAGAAATTGCAGGTGCTCTCCTAGAAATCGAACCCAAACACACGGTTTGCAACCCTACTACGCTGCTACTAAAACAATAAGGCCATTTTTACCAACTAGACTTAATTACTGAGATATAAGTAATTACAATGGGATGGAAAATCTAATGATGTATCTCAATTACCTTGCCGTACTTGCAAATTCAACAAGCTTGGACGTTAAAGTGGACGTAATACATCAAGAAAATATACAAAATATCCATTACCGAGGTCCTTGACCGTTACAAAATTTATTATGCGCCATACGCTCCTATCAAATCAATCCCAATCTGAGGTCACATCAAGTCTAAGAAAGAAAATGCTCAACCAAATCCCAACATAGTCAAATTTATTCACAAATTACACCAACACGCGAATAAAATCTTGTCTCATAGAGATAATAACAATAAGTTTTACAACTTCTGTATAACAATATTATTATATTCATAGCATCATACAACGTACATTCGTTACGTACATAATCTGTTCTGGCAGAGAGACAAAAAGAGATTGGATTTTAATCCTGCAGGAATATCTACCAAAGCCTCAACAAAGACAGCTAATATTTCGATGAAAATACATATTTGATGCTCCAACCAACCCACTTACACGCCGATTGATTTCAGAATGATATATACCTACATCTACTAATACTCTTATTAAAATTGATCGGAATGCAAGATTTGTTCTTTGAACACTGTAACGTCAGTAACACTAATGATTGGCTGCCCCATTCCTGTCACAACTCGATCACTGCAATTGACAATCAAACAGCCACTTAATTTACCACTTGAGCGCAATCGTTTAAATAAAAACGGTCATGACAACTGTTACATAAACTAGCAGTTATCGAAGACAAATATTAAAGGCATTTTTAAATCAGCGCCATCTAGAGAATTTATTTCGCAACATCTCTTTGACTGCAGGTGAGTCCAGACGTGGAAAACATTTGTGTAACTAGTTACAGTAAACACCGCAACGATTTGGAATGTGATTGCAAAAAGTATTTTATTTAACCTATTTTAATTACTAAAGGGTGGCGGGTGGTTACACGTGTACTATCGTGACAACACGTGTTAGTAACCGATACTAAAGCTAATTGAATTTTACATAACTCGCCGTAAGCGTTGCGAACGTGTTTTTGCGAAGCAATTGACTTATTAAAACACCTTTAAAACAATGTTTTCGTAGTTTGTGCCCGTAATAATGTTGTAGCCCGTTAACCGTGCACGACATGCATTTCAATCTTATTTATAGCCATGTTTGCTATATTAAATAATGAATCATGAAGTAGATGCGCCTCGCAGTCACGATACATTCTATCTACGCTACAGGGTGTTTTTGGAATGCCAAACTCGTATATCACATCGAATTTATATCTCTACAAATATAAGCGTCATAGACATCGCTTACAAAGAGTGTAAACAATGCAGTAGTGTTTATTCAACACTTGCTTACGGCACTACTATGCAGTATTAAATTGTATGTTGCTGCGGAATCACAGCTTTAGGCTGTTTTACAACGTTTTCTTCACCGTTAAATAGGTCATGTAAATATAGAATTAAATAGAATAGTCTATTGAGCATTCATTATCTGTTCTATAACTATCTGCATTAATTATTTCACAAAGTAATATTCAGTCCTTAACAAAGAAATGCAATTTTTTAATGAGAACAGTTATCGGATATATTCGTTTCTCGAACTTTCTTTGAAGAAAGACGACTAAAAATAGGAATGAGGGGAATAACAAATGGTATTTTTTTATTTCGGGTGCGTGACAGCGTACAAGAGTTTATTATTTGACCAATAGTAAAAACGTGAATGTCTACGAAGCTAAGCCTTATATGGAACATTTTTAACGAAAAAATTGGACCTCAATAGACTAGTTTAAGTACACTCAACTGAATTAAAAGGAGAACGGAAAGTGTAATTGAACTGCGTTGGTTATTTATTTTTGGAGTCGTAATTCACGCATTAATACAACTGCTTAGTGCATCCATCAGGCAAAATGGTCACACGTAACTATATAATATAATTTTAAAATATAGTTATAGCACACTATGTCTTAAATACGGGTAAAGGAAACAGCTACAAATTGATTACATTCAACCAAATATTCGTAATCACACAGAGATTAAATTGGAAATTAAAATTGATCTTTTTTCAGATCCACCACAAGTCGCATTAAATCATATTTAATTATTCCAATATAAAATCCACATAAACTTTACACAAGGCTCATTAAATTTCCCATCCATTTTAAATTTAAGCATCATAGATAAAATTTTGTTTCAATTTCAGCCGAAGGCGGCTGTTTACCTAAATCAATCAAAGTAGTGGGGACGTTGGGGCACAGTTGCCGTGGCCCTCGTCATTAATGGCAGGGATAAGTCTCTTAATTAATGCAGGTGCGCCAAAACCTACGACAGGCCCGTTCGAAACCCGTACTGCGGTCACAGAAAATACACACACGTGTTTTATCTCCGAAGGGATAGAGAGACGCAACTAGTGCACCCACTGTTCGCCGTGTGGATTCCGTCCCATGATGTGATAGGGGACGAGCCTATCGCCATTTCGGGCATAAATTTCAGTCTTGCGGCAGATTCTAAATAGAAAAATTCAATACTACTGTCACTGAAAATACCATGTATAAAACGGGGTGTGAAATATAGATAATGTTTAAACTAATGCGAATGTGTGTCAAAATTGTACTTGTATCAATAGGATTTCGTATTTTTAGGGGCTCATACCTTATTATTAATTATAATCTTTTGCTTGCGGCTTCGTCCACATGAAATATTTTTTTCTAGATAAAAGTCCCGCTGTATATTTTCCCGAGACAAAAAGTAGCATGTGTCCATTCCTCCGATAGTCTAGTTGGGAATGGAACGGTCTGCCGAGGCAATGTCCGGAGGTTGAAAACCCAAAGCAAACACCTCTGACTTTTCGAAATTACGTGTGTATTGTTTATCAATTATCGTTCACTTTAACGGTGAAGGAAAACATCGTGAGGAAAATTACATGCCTGAGAATTCTCCATAAGAATTTCGAGGGTATGTGAAGTCTGCCAACCCGTACTAGGCCAGCGTACTAAAAAGCCTAACCTCTCTCAGTAGTAGAGAAGGTCCGTGCTCAGCAGTGGGCAGAGTATATAATACAGGGCTGATTGCATTGCATTGCATGTGTCCGTTCCAGGCTCTCAAACTATCTTCACCAAATTTAATTGAAATCCATTGGGTAGTTTTTGCGTTATGGCGTTCAGACAGACAAACGCAGCCGGGGACTTTGTTTTATAATATGTAGTGACAATAATTATTACCTAATACAGACTAGATTTTGCCCGCGGCTCCGGCCATGTTAAAAAGTTTTTCCGGGATAAAAGTCGTGCTTTTTATTTTCCCGGGATAAAATATAACCTATGTGTTAATCCAGAACATGATCTTCCCGTGCGCCAAATTTCATCGATCAATCCGTTCAGTAGTTTTTGCGTGAAAGGGTAAGTAACAAACACCCATACATACAAACTTTCACGTTTATAATATTAGCAGGATGTTTAAGTTTTTTCAAACCCTACTCCGCCATAAGTAACGTATAAATTGTAGGTAAAACAGATGATCAAAAGGGAAGTTAAAACCTCTACTTTAAATTCCAAACGGTTTATAGAGCTTTTGGTGCCTATGAATTTAACTAGAGTCTGAAACAGTGATAATTTCAACAATTACGATGTCTGGAACCTACTGTTGGAATGGGAATTTAGTTCAGGTTACCAAGTTCCGCCATATAAAACATATTAACACACATCTTCAGAAATATGTCTACAGGCACGATTTCATTATGTAATAATATAATAATAATACCAGCCCTGTATTATTTACTGCCCACTGCTGAGCACGGGCCTCCTCTACTACTGAGAGGGTTTAGGCCTTAGTCTACCACGCTGGCCTAGTGCGGATTAGCAGACTTCACATACCCTCGATATTCTTATTGAGAATTCTCAGGCATGTAGGTTTCCTCACGATGTTTTCCTTCACCGTTAAAGCGAACGATAATTGATAAACAATACACACATAACTTCGAAAAGTCAAGAGGTGTGCGCCTTGGGTTTTGAACCTCCGGACATTGTCTCGGCAGACCGTTCCATTCCCAACTAGGCTATCGTTCACATTATGTAGTACAAATAAATTGAATTTATATATTTTGAAAATCCTCCGAGAGAAGTAGCATAGGACATTGAATGCATTTGAGATATTTTGTAAGATTTTTGATTTAAAAAAAGTTGGTTTCTACTATACTCGTGTATATTTCTAGAATTAAAATCTTGACTGCCTCGGTGGCGTAGTTGTATTACGGTACGACTGCAAAGCTGAAATCTCGCGTTTGATCCACGGGTCGGGTAAAGTGATATTGGGTTGTTCTACTACTCTTCTTCTACTGAAGTATCAGCCCGGAGCCTGGAATTTGTGCCCGATATGGCGATGGGCTCGCCCACTATCACATCATGAGACGGAATACGCACGGCGAAAAGTGGGTACACTAGTTGCGCCTCTGCCTACCCCTTCGGGGATAATAGGCGTGAGTGAGTGTGTGTGTGTGTAAAATCTTGGCATAAACGAAAATGTGCAAAATTATATCCTGACACAGAAATAAATTAAAAACGTGTTGCACATTCTACAGCTCTACCTTCATGTACTCAAGCGCTCATAGCCTGTATTTATTCAACTTGGATAATGTAAAATTAAAAAATAAATGATTTCCTTGTACACAAACGCAATATTTCGACACTTTTATGGTTATGTCAGTTACCGGACATAAGAGAGGTAATGTAAAAATTTCGTATCAAATCGACATCATAGGAGGGAATGCGCAAGGCGAAAAGTGGGTGCACTTAGTTGCGCCTCTGCCTACTCCTTCGGGGGTAAAAAGCCGTGGGCGAGTGTGTTCGTCCCAAATCGCGACTCACACATCAGCGCTGTATTTTACATCTAAACAGTGGTCTCACCACTCCACCGGTTGACATGTCACTGACATAATTCTGGCGCGGATTCTCGACAGTCAGACGGTTTGCCATTGCAATTGATTTTGACATGAGCCAAATAACAATGATTGAATCCGATGCATGGATTTGAGTTTATGCGGCGGTTATATTCGGTGATTCGTTTGATTTGACGGTAGTTTTCACATTAACTTTTCAATATTCCATGTCAGTTTGACAGCTGATGTTTCAAATTTCTAATAAGAATCCTATGAGTAGGTGCGTAAAAACGACTTTCGCTTAATTGGCAAGTGACGTTTGTTCCCCGTGAATACGTTGCGTATTGACAGGCTAATAGTGTAGTTTTGTTTTTTTTTTATCTTTATATAACTGGGTTTCATTGACTAGTGTAGGTATTGTCTAATAGTTTTATTAATAGTCAGATATAAGTTGAACAAAAGATATTATCATGTCTATATATATTTTAGATAATATCGTGAACATCTATGTTTAAAATATTTACCTAGCCCAGACCGCTAACATATAAACCAACGCTTCAAAAGCAATAAAAACTTCGTCGCCAATCTTACGTCGAAATGAAAAAGCGTATTGCAGACGTCACGATTCCCAAAAACATTGCAACCGCTTAACTGCAACGGGTGTTTAATATCCCACTGCTCATAGACAAGTCATATTTGCTTTAGCGTAAATAGGCGCCAGAATAAATTGCGTACTTTAGCGTAAATTGCGATGTGAAACAATAGCTACAAATCTATTTTGTTTTCTATACCTTGCGGGCACTATAATATGCATTAAACTCTATCTCATTTTAGTGAATAGTATAATACTTTTTAAAATAGAGTTAAAGTAATTTGGAACTGTTTTGTGCACCGCAGCTTTTCCACATAAACAGTACAGTTGTAAGAGATTACGCCATTTACGGCACTGTATTATAACCACGATGCTCGTAAAATCTCTTGTTTTATGCACTCAAAAATATATTCTCTGCTCGAATCTCCTTGTAACGGCATAATGATGGTGGGAAATACCGTATTACTTACGCCCTACGATCGCACCATAATAATACTTATGTAGAACATTCGAGAAACTCACATGGGCCTACTGTAGTTAATACGTCACAGAATTTTTAGTGGTATACAAAACAGGTTAAATCAAACATTCTTATCAGGACAAGGTAAACCAAAATCACGCCAAATCTAAACACGATAATGTTAATGTCCAATCGACGGCCGATAAAATATTCATCCACAGAACATAGTTTAATAAAATACCGACATGAAATATTTGTGCACACGTCTTGTTTTAAGCTTATTTTCCGAACTTTACTCGTAAAATTTGGCAAATGGTCTCTTAACTTTAACTGGTATGTGATTTATGAATAATTAAATGTGATGAAACAACCAAGTTTCAACTACTGTAGTTTCTATGCACCGAAACCGAAATGTCGTAAAGTTTTGCATGTGTTAGTGATTGTATGAGTTAGATTTGTATGTGTAAAATGCATAAGTCCGACGTTTTCAATGTTGTTTAGATTACATTGTTTTATAACGTGACAAACGGCTCACGACTTTATATTTGGTTGTTTATGAGTTGACCTAAGTGCTAATCATTAACAATAGTTAAAGATTATATTGTCCTCGTACTAAATTGCCAAATATTTATGTATCCTCTATGAAGTAATAAATAATTTATGACATTTAAATTTAAACTAATATTTATTATTAAATAGGGATACACAGTTAACCCACGCAGAATCAAGTATATTTAAAACCAAATTTCAGTTTATCAACTTATACAAAAATATAAGTAATGCTAATAAAAATCACCAAAAATATGATTCTAGTGTGTTTCATAATAAATCATGAAATGCTAACTCCAAATTAATTACACCGTCTTAACATAAACCGCAGAAAAACAATAGAAACGCTGAGGTAACAAAGAAAAATGTAATGCTAAAAATTCATGAGTACACGCGTATGGGATAGCCCGCAAAGTTTGTTGTACTGAGGGAATTTTTTCCAAAACTAGTACAGTGTGGGGTAAAATTCATAACGCGCTTAGCAATTCGGTTCACCTGTCTCGTTAAACTTCGGAATTTTTAAATTAAATTCTTGGTACCGTCGACTCGACAAAGTTGCGAATTCTTAAAATTTGACTGTGTAATTAATCTTTCGTTTTAGCAAACACACTGCGTGGAAACTTCTAATTTAACGTCTTATCTCATTCTATTAAAGGTATAAATCATTCATAAAAATAATTTAATGTTCAGCTTACTTTCAAGTTTAAACGGCTACTCTTATTCTTATAAGAACGAGTGTTTATAAATTAAATTTCACAAGGGTTATCTCTTGAAATATTAATTTTAAAATAAACAGTGGACCCCAAACACAGTGTCAATCAGTATTGTAAGATTTCTCATCTATGAACTCAAATACAGGGTCCAAAAAACTATTGCCGTGGCAAGCTGATGACAATATCTGCTAATTCCTCAGTTGCCTCTAAGGTAATTTAGGATAAACAAGAGTAATAAAATCACTCCATTTTATATGGAATATTTTTTACTGATGGCCATAAGGCTCTACAATTGGGACGAGTTAGACTTATCATCCTAATGCCGATTGAGAGACATACCTTCACCAAGTTTTTTCCGCCTTTAAAACAAATGATAATTCAAACAAAATTTCGAATCATCGGAAATGTGAATTGGAATCCTACCTGTGAACTACCTCTCAACAGTCCTTTCTCCATATACTATGTTATCGTTGCTTAACTACGGTATCCATCAGAATTAAGAAAAAAAAAAACGACGACCATAAATCATGAATTCTATATTTGAAAACACGAGGATTATTACTTACTAGATTTCTGCTCGCGGCTCCGCCCGCATGAATGAGTTTTTTCGGGATAATTTCCGCTTTATATTTCCCCGGGATAAAAAGTAGCCTATGTTACTCGCTGATAATGTATCTTTCCATTGATTAAAGAATTTTTAAAATCGGTCGAATAGTTTCGGAGCCTATTCAATACAAACAAACAAATAATCAAATATTTCCTCTTTATAATATTATTATAGTATAGATATATTCAAACAGAGATAAGCCGATAACATATCAGGTGTTATCTTAATTATGTATTCAGCATCATAGTAACACATTATTTCCTGAGGCAATATTAATTTCTTAATGGCAGAGGATTTTAGTATCGTTTAATTAATGCACGCTATCGAAATTTCACAAAATCTTTTACCAATATCGACGATCCGCTTTCCATATAATTGCACTAAAACAAAGTCTTTAAAAATAATCAACGATTAGTAACAGTTCAATATATAATTGGCTAGCCCTTTAATCACGGATTTAAGATTTTGAAATAATTAAATTGAAAAATACTTTGTAAGATGTTTTTCCGAGAAATCACTTCTCTTCAGTCCGAGTAGACTTAACTGAATTGGTTTGTAATTAGAATTTTCCAGGCTTGAATTTTTTTTCCATGCAAATAAGTCGTGACAAGTTTTAGGAAAATATTTTAATTGTTCAATGAATAATCTTCTACAATAATTCACTATTAATGAAATAAGTTTGTTATCAACTTCGAAATCTGCTCAAGTCTGTTCAAAATAGACAAGTGATTGACAATGCGAGCTAGCTAGCTATCAACGTACCCAACGTTACATGTATTGAGAAGTTAGAGCAGCTTTAAAGACTGTTCCATCTGTCTGAAAGATACGTCAGCGGGCTACGGCGCTGAAAGCACTTCTGGAGTAGGTTATTGATTTTCACCGCCCGATGGGCGGGGCCAAATCTGTGCGAAAGAGATCACACGATTGGGCCCACATTAAATCAGAAGAAGAGGAATAATTTCACTCTGTACACTTTGTAATTAAGGACGTACCAATTAACCAACTATTTAAAATAGGTAGGCCTCGGTGAAAAACATTTTCAAGAATTATACATTGATGCCGAAGGTGTGAGGACATAAGTTTAATGTGCATGTTTAATCCCACGTGTTAATATAGAACGAGAATTTAAACAATAGTATTTTAAGTTTTACAGAAATAATGCATAGCCTTTGGGGCCCTGTAGGATAGCAAAAAGACTCTAGGGACCGTAACCATGATGGTTTTCTACAAACACTAACGCCAATACAATAGAAAATAATGTATATATGTGTTATGGCATTGAATGGCGAGACGAGCAAGTCGTTCGCCAGATGATAAGCGATACAATCACCCATAAACAGTAGCACACCATCCAGCACCTTGAGTTTTTATTTATTTATTGTTATAAGGTACACCAACAGCACTAGATATTATAACATTAAAATACACTAAAACAATAAGGTGCAACATCTGATATGTATGCTACTTATAGGTGTACACAGCATTCACCATGTACAACTTATTTAAATAAAAAAAAAAATTAAAGCAAAAATTTAAACATTAAAAAATCAAAACATAATATTAAAAGATACAGAATAATACGAAGTACTAATATTATGACATTATGAGGTAATAATTGTATGCATTATAAGTAATTCAAATAATTTGGTCACAACACTAAACATGTAAAATGTAGGCAACAAGAAGGGCCATAGAGTAAGCGAGTAATGTCCATATATAATTACGTACAAATATTTTTTTTGAGATAATCCAGCATCTTATCCTTACAAGTTACAAAGTACTGTGTGCCATTCCACTGCGCTCGTCATCCTGAGACATAAGTCTCATTATATCCAGTATTTACACTGGCTACAATGTCCTTCCAACCGAAACATAACAGTGCATGCACACTACTGCGTGGCAGTGGAAATAGATATGCGAATGACATATCTTTCCGATAAGTCTATTACAAGGATTCTATATTTCCATACATTTTTTCTATTCTATTAGCGTTTACTCTTATAGAAAAGAATTTTGGGCACGGCTGTAGTTACTGAGACTCATTTTACAGTCAGAACCAATTATAAGTAAAAATAAATCTTTAGTCTATTATAAATAAAAACCTTTAAACTGAATAACTCCACAAAACGCTCATAATGCGTAGATATAAAGTATCCAGTGGAAGCAGAATAAGCTTCCATTCACCGCTTCATTTCTCAATACATTGCGAAAAGTTAAAGTTCTTTACAAATATCTTAAGTACAACACGGAAGTTTCAATTACATGTAATAAAATTATTGCTGCTTCACTCTTGTTAAACTGTTTGACTTATTGACTTTGAATACTTTGCAATGTAGGTTATTAACAATGTTTAACTAACAAATAAAAAAAATAGAGCTTGGTACAATTTTCTCAATTGTTGCTTATTAATTTGTGTTTACATAACAAATTTAAAAAAGAAATCGGTATAAAACAAGTTTTATTTATGACATATAATCAAGGATTTATATAATACCTACTCTGTTTACAATTAAAGCGTTAAACCAACATATAGACTGTCTTAGCCGGAAAGGGCAACTGAAGTCGCACATAGTGCACCCACGTTACACTTAACTTAGTTGCGTCCCATGATGGGAAGGGTGGTATCATCATTACCGATTTTTTAACACCAATCAAATCAGAATCTCATACCAAAATGGAACATAACTGGCTATTATTTTCTGTCTCTACAATATTTTACACTTAAACAACGAAGTTCATACTGCATCCGAAAATATTGTAAAATCAGATTATTGCATAATGTACCTATATCTGCACCTCTTGCATACATATAGCGTCACGCTTTCTCTTTTCAATGGCAGGCAGAGGTGTAACACCCTCCTTTTGCTACCTATGATAGATACCATGCAAGAGGGGACAGGCCAATTGCAAGTAACCGGAAACATATCCAGACATCGAGCAAATAAAAAATTATAATACTGAGTGCAAAAACCCAATATAACATTGCCCGGCCCGGGATTTGAACCCGAAATCTCAGCACGGCAGTCGTACCACGCACGCAATACAAACCCACCCCTCTTGCCTAGTCCTTTAAAAAAACATATCTCGCCTATCAGAATTGTCGAACTACATCACTATCTTCTTCCACTATAACGTTTTCAAATACAAAATCGTAATTATAACCGGCCAGTCACATAATCATAACTCCAATGATCATCGACATCAAATTCCCCATCACCATTTAATGAAGGCATTAAAATATAAAAATCTCGCGGTGACAATAATTGTCTACCGTGACATTTCAGAGTTCATCGGGTCAGGGCTCCGAACGGGACGTAATCGTGGGGAGCCCCGCCGATCGTGTTTCGAATAACAATACACTGTTTAGAATCCCTCCGTCGAATCTGCATAACAGTATGTGTACAGATTCCGACTTTATAAAACTGACGTATTACAGTCTGAATATATGAAACTATGGCCGAGCGGTGTCGGGAATATTTTTATTGTGCGGTATTTTTGTGTGAAATTGTTTGCGTTTTAGCTAAAACTTTTATGTATGAAATTGAGTGAATGCATCGGAATGGCGAATAGTTAATTAACTGTTTACAATTTTATTTATTTACAAACGAAAAAAAAAGCAAAAATCGCAAATTTTATATTCTGCGCGATTATTAGATGTTTTGAGTCGGTACTGTGAAACTGGATGTTTCCTTCTTATAATAGCTTTTCATGTTTTTACATGTGAATGTATTAACTGGATTGCTCCTGATTTTAAATAAATTAACTATTTTGCAGCAATACAGCGACAACTTGCGGCGCTGGTATGAATGAAATATCACCCTTTTTTTGCAAAGAGAGATCAAAACAATATGGATTTTAATTTGTTTTTTAAATGATGTAAGAAGTTAAAAATCAAACGACTTGAAAGTAGCTGAATTTAATAAAGGAATATGTAAAATACCCTAAAAATCAAGCAAGACTTAAAAATAGATAAAATTAATAAGTGATAAGTAAATCCTTAGATACTAATATTATAAAAGCGAAAGTAACTTTGTCTGTGTTGCTTGTCTGTCTGTCTTGTCTTATCGGGCTTTCACGCCAAAACTACAGAGCCGATTTAAATGAAATTTGGTACTCAGATAGTCAGATAGAGCCTGAGAAAGGACATAGGCTACTTTTATCCCGGGAAAATATAAAGCGGGACTTTTGTCCGGGAAAAACTTTTTCACGCGGGTGGAGCCGCGAGAAAAAGCTAGTATATTATATTCACATAAATCCTCAATAAAAAAAAATATGTATACACTAGAAAAAATTGAGCTAACAAAAAAAATAAACCGACTTCAAAACCACTGCAAACCAAAAAATAATTCAACTTTATATTCGCTTAGTAAGTATATACGTATATTTGGAGTCGATGCCTCTCCAAATATACGTATATATTTTGTTAAAAAATTTAATTTAATTCGGTTTATATTTTGTTTAAAAGTTTTTATTTATTGCTTTTTTTAGTTAATAATAAAATAGTGTAAACAATACATAATAGATATACGATTTCAGCATTTGCGAGTCATCTGCTGTTATTTATTGAAGAGTTCCATTGTGTATCTCCGAAGATCTTCATCAGATCTTCATAAATTATGTACTAAAACCTTCCCTGAAATATATACATTTCAATATCGAAAATCACATCTAAATCGGATCAGTAGTTTTTGAGAAACACGCGGCCATACAAATTTACATACATACATACAAACATACATACATATATACGGATCGAATACAGAACCTCCTTTTTGAAGTCGGTTACTAAAATATATACTTACACATACAAAATTTTACACATCATAATTATAAATGATAATTACTATTATAATAGGCAAATAGAAAGACACGGCAGATTTAAACAACAAAAGCACATCATTTCGCATGTCTGTCATATTAATAGCATAGTAACATTGTATGGAATTAGATGACATTTTGTTACACGTCAAAATAGATATACATACGTTTTGCCTACACATCATATTAAGCGCAAGAGAATTTAAAGACGGCTCTGCGACAGTAGATTTATTATTCGAAGTCACAGCTCTAGCTGGGATGAAATTAAATACGAATCTACACAAATCAAACTTAATTATCTTTTAAAGATTAGATATAGATTCTATAATACAAAACCGACATTATCGTTATAGATCTTTTTCCTGCTTAAAAAAAACTTGAATAAAAGCTATGAGAAGTAGCAAAATACTCATTTTTTTTTTTTTTTTATATTGCCATCTTCGGCTCATTAGGGACGGCTGCGGGCTTCCTCCGACTCACGTCTAAGTTGTCGTCCGCAACCGCCCCTGCGCGTACCGCTTTTTGCGGTCCTTTTCCTGTTGCGGGGGCTCAGAAGCCCCCGAAACACCGTACCGTGTCCGCCTTTTTGTGTACATGTCCATCACGGGGGCCACAGAAGTTGGCTAGACTAATGGGTGGGCGGCACGTCCCGCCCACCCGTGACCCCCGGAGGCCCCTATTAGTCGCCTTTTACGACAGGCAGGGGGTACCGTGGTGGAATTCTCCAAACGCCCCCAATCCACAGGGCGGGAGACGTCGGTCAGTCGTCCACCCGACGCCTCCTACGTCTCGTCTGGCGGCGGGAGGGATCACCACTGCGCTGGCGATCCCTCTCGGCACTCTCCTTCCGCGAGAGGACCGCCTCGCAGAAGTGGGCCACCGCCTGCCAGGCCTCCCGGCCGCCGACCATGGAAGCGACCACGGCCGGCAGCGAGAGGTCTTCTCCGACGACTGTTTTGATAGCGCTGCGCTCCTCATCCCAGGCTGGACAACACTCCAACGTATGTTGGGCCATGTCCATTGGGCAGTTGTCACAATAGTGACACACGGCCGACTCCTCTATACCTACCACCCGAAACAGGAACTCACCGAAGCAGCCATGCCCGGTGAGCACCTGCGTCAGGCGGTATGTTGCCGCTCCGTGGCGCCTGTCCAGCCATTCGGCAAAGACAGGACGCACTGCCTCTACGACCCGGTGCCCCCACGACGGGGCCTCCAGCCTGAGACGCCACTCCTCCACGGCGGCTCGCCGTAAGGCGGCCCTCTTGGCCTCCACCTCCTTCAGGGCCGGACGCTCCCCGCGACTGAACGCCTCCTCCCGCCAATGGAATACATCGGCAAGGGATTTGGCGTCCAGGTCCCAGGGCAGAAATCCGGCCAATAGGCAAGCCGCCTCGAAAGAGACCGTGCGGTACGCCCTGACCGCCCGCTGCGCTAAAGCTCTCTGCGGGGCGCGCAGAAGGGCGACGCAGGGGCGGCCCAGGGAGTCAGCCCAAACGGGGCTGCCATAAAGGGCTATGGACCGCACGACTCCGTGATACAGCCTCCGGCAAGGGAAGCCAGGACCTTCCAGGTTGGGCAGCAGGCGGGAAAGAGCGCCCGCTGCCCGGGACAATTTCGTCCTCAACTCCTTAAAGTGGGTGCGGAATCGCCATCGGCTATCCAGGACTAAACCTAGATACCTCATGCTAGAGCCGATGGGGATCCGCACCCCCCCAACGACGATGCCGGCACCGGCCGGTGGCCCTCTCCGAGGTCCGTGAAAACACACGGCCTCGGTTTTCTCGAGGGCCACCTTCAACCCTAAACGTTGGATTCTCCCAACTACTTGGCCGGTGCCCGCCGCCGCCAGAGTTGCGGCGTCCCGGAAGGTCCCAGCAGTCGCTGTGACTAACGTATCGTCGGCGTAACAAGTCACGCCGACGCCCCGGAGATTGGAACCACGGAGCACCCAGTCGTACCCGATGTTCCACAGGAGAGGGCCCAAAACCGAGCCCTGTGGAACACCGCACGACATCGCTCTTCGGTGCCACCCATCGGCGCCCGGATACACCACGTGCCTGTCAGACAGGTACGCGTGCACCAGACGCCGGAGATAGGGCGGCACCACGTGGTACCGCAGTGCCTCGTGGATGCAGGGCCAGGGCAGCGAGTTGAATGCGTTGGATATGTCCAACGACACCGCTATCACTACACTGCCTCTGGCCACTGCATCCTCCGCCTGTGCCTTCACCCGCAGAATCGCGTGGACAGTGGAACGTCCCCTCCTGAATCCATACTGTTCGTCGGCCAAATTCGGACCGACCCTATCGAGGTGCTCGACGAGGCGGGTATGGATGATGCGCTCGAAGAGCTTTGCCACCTCGTCGAGCAACACGATGGGCCGGTAGGCCGACGGCGACTCTGCGGGTCGTCCCCCCTTCTTCAGCAGGACGAGCTTCCCGGTTTTCCAACGCACCGGGAAGACGCCCTGCTCCAGGCAGGCGGTGAATAAGCTGCGGAGCCTCGGGCCCAGGTACTCGAGGGCTAGCACCCAGGCTTTCCCGGGGATGCCATCGAGCCCTGGGGCCGTGTTTTTGCTCCGCAGCCGAAGCACTGCCGCCCGCATTTCAGCGGGCGAAACCTCCGGGATATCCCTTGCCGGATTCTCATTCGACGATGACGCCACATCCGGTGGCGCCATCGGTGGAGGAGTGACCTCCACGGTGGCCGGGAACAAGGCCGCGACGACGTTGGCCAGTAATTCTGGCCGGAGACTCTGCGACAGCGGGGGCGCCGCTGGGCGAAGCTTCTTCATCACCATCCGGTAAGGGCGCCCCCACGGGTCCCTGTCGAGAGTCCCCACGAACGCCTTACGTGCCGCGACCTTGGCCCCATGAATGGCCACCCGCAGCGCTCTCTTTGCCTCTTTGTAGAGGCCATAGAGCTGCCGCTCCTGGTCTGCGTGATTCTCCTCTCTGAGCCGGCGACGACGATGCCTGGCGTATCGGCGGCGCGCAGCAACGCACGACGCGCGCAACTGCGCTAGCTCCGCCGACCACCAGTACACCTGTCGCACCGGCGAACGGCGGAGAGCTCGGGGCATGCCGGCGTCGCAGACATCCGACATTGCCACCCCGAACCACTCCGCCTCCTGCTCAACCCGTACCGGCCCGTCCGGCACGGGGAGCCACGACATGACCAGAGCGGCCAGCACTAGGGCCTCCCCATCGAGGCGACGAAGCGCCCACCGCGGGCCGTCCTGATTTGGGGCACTCGGTACACCACCGGACTGGACACTCGGGGACGCGGAGACGCCGAACCTGATGTAACGATGGTCCGACAACGTCTCCACGCCCACGAGGACTCTCCAGTCCCGGACACGGCGTGCGACGGCGGCACTCGCCAACGACAGGTCTATAATAGACCCGCCGTTGTGCCGCACGCACGTGTCCACCGACCCCCTGTTCAGGACGACCAGGCCGACAGAGATCGCCCATTCCTCCAGGACCCGACCACGACCGTTCGTCGCCGGCGAACCCCAAGCCACGGACTTGGCGTTGAAGTCGCCGGCGACGACCGCCGGGTGAGGTTGGCCTTGTTCCACCAAGGCCCCCAGCCGAACGAGGAAAGACTCGAATTCGGCGAGGGGTCTGTTGGGAGAAAAGTACACTCCTACTATCCAAATGTCTCCCAACAGAACCGCCACGCATCCCCTGTCCTTCGCTACTTTTTCGAAGGGTGGGGAGCCAGCGGCGCCCCGGCTGATGATGGCCACCAAGCCGTCAAGGTCCCCCGCCCAGTTATCCCGGGGGGGGACAAAATACGGCTCAGCGACCACGGCCACTTGCACCGACTACTGCGCCAGGCTTTGGGACAACAGGTCCTGGGCACTGGCACAGTGGTTGATGTTCGCCTGGAGGAAATTTAAATCCATTATTGGGCGATCTCTACCACGTCCATCGCGGCCCCTTGCGGTGGGCTCGCTGCCTGCGGCTGGGTCGAAGCCCCAGCGGCAGCAACACTTCGTCTTCCGTCGCGACGCCTATCGCGACGGGAGGGGGCGGGACACGCCTTCCCGCCCACCGGATGTTTGGCGGGCCTCCCTGCGGCCGCGCAGACAGCGCAGTTCGGCGCGGCCTCGCATTCACGGGCTTTGTGGCCCGGTTTACCGCAGCGATAGCACAAATCGCTGCGGTCCGGTCCTCCGACGCAGGTACTCTGCGTGTGACCGTGCTCCAAACAACGGTAACAGCGCATCGGGCGCGCCCCGAGCACGGTCACCCGGGCCACAGTCCACCCCACCTTCAGGCGGCCCGCCTTTATTTTTTGTGCCGCCCTGGTCGGCACCTTGGCCCAGACGGAGCCCAGGCCGGAGCGATCGGGCCGGATTTGGCCCACCTTTACGGCGTCCGCAGCACACTCGCCAGCAAGGCAAAGGGCCGCCGCGACCGTCTCGGACGTGGCTGCGGGATCTAGCTCCGACAGCCGCAGCTCCGTGCATTTGGTGGGCCGGGAGATTTGAACATCGTCCGACCCGCCAAAGCATTCCCTCAGCCTTGCGGCGAGGGAGTCCGCCTTTCGCTCCGACTCAGCCCCGGGCACCTCGTACAACATGGCACCCGTGGCTGCCACCTTGGGCCTCAACCTGTCTATGTCGAGGCCGGCGAGGTCTACTCGGTGCTGGGCATCCGTCAGCACTTTGGCGTAAGTGAGCCCTTTGGCCACCGCCGCTGGCGTCAGCGACAGCACTATGGCTGCCGAGCGTGGCTGACGCAGCTTGGGCTCCTTACGCCTCTGCCTCCTCTGCTGGGGGTTCCCTGCAGGCGCCGCGGCGGGGGTGTGCTTCCCCCGCTTCTTCTTACCCACCACCACGGTCCATTCAGCGTCCATGGACGCTGGGGCCGGTGGCAGTGGGCGGGGCTCCCTCGGAGCGGACTTCGCGACGGGGGGAGCAGGAGGACCACCTTTCCCCCCTCCCCTTCTTGGGCACCCCAGACGGCCCAGCGGCCGCCACGGCAGCAGAGGTGGAGGGCCCGGCCACGATGGCAGGAGCCTTGAGAGGAGCAGGCTGCACTGCTCCTTTCCCCTTCCCCCTCCCCTTCCCCTTAGAGGAAGGCTGGGGAGCTCCTCCAACGAAACCACCCTGGACGGGGAGTGGTATGTCCCCGGGGGTGGACCGTCTCTCGTGTGCCAATGGAGGCCTCTGGGCCAGCCCTAGGAGCACCGACTCCATTCTGGCCTGCCACTTGGCCTCCACTGCTGCCAGCTCCTCCAGCCGGCGAAGGAGAGAAGCGTTTTCACGCTTCAGCTCCTTCACCGCCTCCTCTAATTTTGCGCACTTATCGCGCCACTTTTTGGCCTCGCCTTTAGGGCGAGCGCTCGGTGCCGGTTCCGCCGCCGCTGCGACAGCCACCTCCTCGGCGGGCACCTTCGGTTTGGCGGCAGAGCGAAGGACCATGCCCTCCTCGCTCTCCTCCCTCCTTGCCCTTTGGCGGGCCTCCCTGCGCTGCAGGAGATCGCGCGCCTTGGCTTTCTTTCTTTGGTCGACGGAATCGTCGACCAAAGATGGTCCTCCTCTGCCGCGTCCGGTTGTCGCTTGCGACTTCGGGACCGGCTCCTCAGTGTCGCTCCCTAAGGACGACCTGCTGTTATTCAACTCTGAGCGTTTCCTCCAGAGCCTACGGCTCCGAGCGGAGGAAACGCTCATACTCGACTCAGAGTCGACGCCTGTGGACATCTTGTCCGCGCCGACTCTTCGTCCGCCATCAACGGGCTTTCGCCCACCAATCCCCGCCTCTCCAGCCGGAACCGGAGTAGGCACCCTCGTCAATGTAATTTTAGGTTGCAAATTCATATTGAATCCCACGAGTATGGGGGAAATAAGAGTCCACCCAGGCAGTGCCCCCTGTACCTGGGTAAGCCTAGCGTAACCCGCCAAGAGGGTCGGCCGGTACTCTGGCGGGGGTCGCACTAGTGACCGAACTACCCATCGGCCATGCATCCCCTCGCGGTGCGCCGCCGCTTGGGATTCGGGGAACTTTTTATAGAGGTATTCTCCCTCGTGGTCCGGGCGATTAAGCCAAGACCCTCGGTCCAGCAGGAGCGCGAGACATGTCCACGGACCTCCATACTAGATTACGATCTGCAACGGTGACAGCGGAGAGGAAGGTTCCCCCCCGCTGCCTGCTCGGGGCGGTGTTAGCGCTCACCGAGCCCGTCGACACTCCCGGATGAACCGGGAGCCGCCCGAATAAACGGGCCCACCATCTAAAAAATGCGGCAGCCACCGCAAAAAGCGGCGACGACCGCCGAGACCACTGTTGTCAGGATATTGGCCGTTGCGCCGATCAACTCGACCGACGCTCCGTTGCCCAGGGTGCACCACGTGGAGGTTTCCTGACTTTGCACCCCAGCAAAATACTCATGAGATGTTTTATTAAATTTCTCACAATAAAATAATAATAACGTTAGGGCTTCCAATCTTGCAATACTGAGATCACGGTATTCTGGCATTCCAAGTCATTTTCCAGTCCCGCGTGTTGCGGGATTATCGGCGCGGGATCCCGTGGGATTTGTGGGACTGATTTGCAATATTAGAAATAACACATTGAACATGTTTTCTTCGTAAGCATTTTTAATTGAATGCTGACCCTCATAATCAAAGTTTTAATTAGTTTTGTAAACATTCAGTTAAAATGGTTTTTGTTTCTATTGTATGTCAATTGTTTATTTTTTCTGTATTTCATTTCTATTTTTTTTTATACGGGCACAGCGAAGTGGCTCCATCGTAGTCTGTAGGTATGGTAGAGGTAATAAGTGCAGTAGAGTTTAGACTCTAGAGTACCTATCGACTGATAAGAAATGAAATATTCCCTAGTCAGTCGATACAAAGGGTATTCTCCTATGCTTTATTTTGTAAATTATTTTATACTAGTAGTGCTCGCGGCTCCGCCCGCGTGAAAAAGTTTTTCCGGGACAAAAATATTTTCACGAGATAAAAAGCCTATAGCACTCAGGAGTTATGTAGCTTCCTATTAGTGAAAGAATTTTCAAAATCGGTTCAGTAGTTCCTGAGATTAGCGCGTTCAAACAAACTCTTCAGCTTTATAATATTAGTATAGATGTAACAGAAAATAATACGAAAAAGAAATTCTTCTGTAAAATTAGCATCAAAATTGGTTGAAAAATAAAGCAGTTATTCATACTTGAAATATTGTTGTGAGCAAAAGTGAGGATGCGGAGGGGATATCGCGCTATCTCTTTCGCACGCACGCAGCATTATGGCCTGCGACGTTTGGTGATGTCACAGTGTAATATTACTGTTATTTGACAACTACCCCTTCTATCAAATTTCAAAGCTTTATAACTTACTAATTATTGAAAAAAAAATTGAGATTTTTTTTTCTTATAGCTTTTGGATGGCATACATTTTTAATAAATGGATTAAAAAAGGAAATCAACTACCCTATTATGCCGTCCCTTTCGGAATTGGATATGGAACATAGGATGATCCTGTAAAGCGGCACATTTACCTTGATATCTATAGGGGGATTTTAAAGAGCAACTTGATGAGTTATAGTAAAACAGCATGTAACGTTGCATAGAACGTTAACACTCTCTGTAAATGATCTACCGTTTACGGTTACTTTGCCTACCAATCGAAACCGCTTTTGTTTCGTATTGGCTAATAGCCTGTCATTCGTTTGACGTACATCGGAATGGTGCCTGTATAAATAAGCGTGCACTGTCATGCACTCCTTTCTTTTGCAATCGTCTTCGCTTTAGGCACACTACATTTCATCTAACTGCGTGCTGCCACGCATACCGTTGTCCCCGCTGGGGTGAGTGTCCCAATAATAACTACTAACCGCTACCAGTGTATTCTGTGTACCTGGGCTCGTGAGCTATCCCGACCCGCTGGGATTCCGTTCCAGGTTTCTACGGTACGGCGTTGACCACCGTCTTTCTTGCACGGAGTGCTGACTCCGTGCGCACCACCGTCGCCGCGGAAGCTGCTCCGCCACGCGCACCATCGTCGTCGCGGGTGCTGACCCCGCCACGTGCTCACCACCACCATCGTAGTCAGGTGTGCTAGCCCCGACCACCTCACTACCGCTGCGCCGACCACGTGACCACACCATCTGCCCGGCGAGCTGTCGCCGGAGCCAGCCACGTGCATCAGCGTCGTGCCGTTCGCCTGAATCGGAGTCCCCGCAGGCCAGTGACTCGTTAGCACAACATCAGCTAACCGTACCGAGTGTAACGCGGAGGTGCAAAATAAAGCTCGTATCACGAACCTAAACCCTGAGTTTTTTACTTCTCTCTCTACACACTACCACTATCTGCGGCCTAACGCCGCAAGCAATAAAAATGAAATTAAGTTAATTATTTCATTGTTTTTCTCCTTATGTCTTCCTTGTATGCGGGATCTCGCGAATATCGAGACTGAAGATAGACTGCGGGATTGGAAGCCCTAAATAAGGTGTATTTATTATGTGTAATTATATCAGGTAATATTACCTGAAATATTAATTATCCGCCTGACTTTATTTTTTATTTATCATGAAATGATAGACATAGTTTCTATGAACTTATCTCTCAACTCCCAGTAATAACGAGCAATATAATGAGGTCACTCACCTTCTACATTTTCTACATGAATACTTTCGCCACCTTCTACAGGATTCATATACTTTCGCCATCTACTACAGGATTAATATTATACTTATTTATGTCATAGTTGCTTGTACATTCGTCAACAATGAGAACACATTACGTATTATTACACTTCTTCTATTGAAAAGCTGTATTGTACAGACTTGCAACGAGTTCTATAAGAGTTCTTACAGCGGACTGAATTTCATTCAGAGCCGAATAGTACCCACAGGAGAAGTTAGGTACATCCGCTAGCGCTGATTACTGGGCCTTTACAATCACCAATCCGACCTCGGTTAAACAATGGCAATTTGAAACTTGGAAAAAGTAAAAAGGCGGCCTAACTCAGCACAATCAAGACCCTCAAGTGCAGAAACATAAATGAAACCATTAATTATCCGCGAGCCCGGTTATTCTTCGTCCTGCCCTCCTCTGCCCGCACTCCATTTCGCTTTTATATTTTTCTCTTTGCCGTTAATTTGTCGAAAGTTAATTGAAGGGATATTTCAGTGAGAAACGACGTAAATAGCTCAAGTTGAAACAATCCAGCAGTAGGTTTTCAGAGCCGCATAACAAGATGATCTCAAATTATGTTTCCCCCCAGTTTTGTTCGCGACTGTGCGTCTTGAGAAAAGAAAAGATGTTTTTAATTTCTTTCATCTTATTTCCCTTTACGGCCGCTTATCACAGATTATTTATAAAGGTATTCATAACACCCATAAAGAGCTCTAAATATAAAGCTGCTATTATATAGCGTATCTGAAAATCTTATTTAATTTTTAATTTCAATACTAATACTATAACCAGATGAATAAAAAACACGTAAATAGAGACATCGCAAACGCACATCCGTCGGATGCGTGACGCACCAAGGGGTACGCCTAATACGAATGTTAACACGTCATGTATAACAAAGTTTAATTAAACCTTTGAAAAGCGTTCATGGCGTACTTTTTTCACGTGAGAGTTAAAATGGTCGCGCGTCACCTACTGGAGCGTATTACTGGAAGGATTGGAGGCGCGCGAGACGTCGGTGCATTGTTTACCAAAACAATGGCCGACCTCTGTGGAGTCATTAACCCACCTCCGATGTCAGCGCTGAGTTCGTGGTACCGTATCTTAACTTCGTTTTAAACCGCACAATTATTAATACACGTCGGAAAATTTGCATTGTTCGAAGGCGGTTTGTTAATTTTATTTACATACACATTACTGAAATATGTGTAGTTGTAACTAATATACACACTAGTTGCAAAGTTGAACGTTATTAATATTAAATTGTAAATATTTTTATTGCAAATAGCTTATTTAGGCGATGAAACCAGTGAGGTCAAAAGATTCATCTCAAAGTCGAGCAATCAACATTTCTGTGAAATATTGCATTTGTGGCAGTACAAAATATAGTCATACTACACAAAAAAAAATCCCAAAATGGCCACTTTAAACCTTTTTACGAAAAATAAATATTATCAACCGGCAGGTTGAAGTCAAATCATATAATCAAACATCTCACTTCAAAACTAAATCGAGTCAGTTTTCGCACCGACGCGACTGAGTCACAACTCTGCACTAGACAATCATTATTTGACTAAAAGCAAAAAGCGCAAATAGTGAAAACTAAAATTTTTGTCTCTATTAGGAATAGGATAGTGGTAGAAAGGGAAACGCGCGTTACTTTCCGCTACTGACTTAACTAATTGTAATTAAAGTTATAAAGTAATTAAACAATGAACAAGTTCACTAATAGCTGTGTATTGGAAGACCCGCTGAGATTTCCTTGTTTCTTAGGTTCTTAAGAACATTGTGTAAGATACACCGTCCACTAGGAACATTGCAGGATATTTTTATCTAAGCTTTAATAAGGATTCTACGCGCTCTTTCGATGAGCATGTAATGCAATACCTTGTCAAAACACAGTTAGAAAACAGTTTTGGTAAATTTCATTTATCATTTCCTAATGCTAGTGAGTAAGTATTGCACCACTTTTCATGATGCAATAACAATCAAATGCATCAGTTATCATATTTAGATAAATATCTTCAACCTAAAGTTTGCAAGCGCTGTTGTGTTTCTGTCTGAAGGACATTGTAGCCAGTGATTCGCACTATAGACTTTCTTTGATGTCTTATACTATCGAATGTTTTCTACTACTGGTGAGCTACCAATAGTACTTAAGGTACAAATTACTGAAGATTCTACTAATATTATAAAGCTGAAGAGTTTGTTTGTTTGAACGCGCTAATCTCAGGAACTTCTGGTTCGAATTGAAAAATTATTTTTGTATTGAATAGACCCTTTATCGACGAAGGCTTTAGGCTATATAACATCACGATACAACTATTAGGAGCGAAGAAATAATGGAAAATGTGAAAAAAAACGGGAAAAATTATTCATCCTTGAGGGCTTCCAATTGCGTGCGCTGCAAAAACGGTTCAAGATACCAAAAATATATGTATCAAATAATTATTCCTCTTGAAATGATGTAAAAAAATGTCCGCGACAGTATGTGTCTATTTTTTAAGATTAACTCAATTCTGTCGCGCTTTCACGCCAATACTACAGAACCGATTTAAATGAAATTTGGTACACAGATATTCTAGAACCTGAAAAAGGACAAAGGCTACTTTGTATCCCCGTGAAATGTAAAACGGGACTCTTATCCCGGAAAAACTCTTTCACGCGGGCGGAGCCGCTGGCAAAAGCTAGTAATTATATATATATATATGTCAGAAGCTGGGCACACGATGGTCGATAATGCGTAGCAAATAATAATAGTCATAATTTAAACGCTATCTCTTCAATCTACTACTGTTTTATAGCTCGATCATTACAATCGCATGTTCAGAGGATAATCCCTATCTCAGGATGCATTAGAAACCCACTTGACACTTCCTACGTTGAGAGCTAGCCCAGAACTTTTTATTTATTTATTATTATGGTATTGAATGACGAGACGAGCATGTCGTTTGCCTGATGGTAAGCGATACGACCGCCCATAAACAATAGAACTAACATAGTGACGACTTCACTAGTTAATTATCACTGAACTAGCATAGTAACGCTTTGAATTATAGCTAGTTGAACTCCCAACCGAACTCAACGACGACAGAACTAAGGACTGCTCCTTCAACTGGCGATACTCCCTATTTATACTCTCAACTGTCAATCCTACCAATAGTTTGACATCTCGATTTATTTTTTCCACGACTATTATTTCAAATTACCCTACAGTCGGACATATATAATATTACTTTCCTACTAATTATATAAACAATAACAATCTTTAGACTAACCCTAGCAGTAGACCGGGAGAACGCAAGACAAAAACGACCATGCATTGTTTTAATTGTTCTAATTAATATTCTTAGTGTTTAAATGCAAGGTTGGAGCTATATCTAGACGAGTCATTTGCCACACTCATCATTATTAGTTTAAATAACAAAAAGCACGAGCAAGCATCGTGAAATGTACAAATGTCCGCGCAAGGCGTTGCCCATCTATCACACAGTACGATTTGAGTACGATTCATTCCCGAGACACGTTTGTAAGATGAAAATAAATGCCGGAGTTGTAAATAGACAATTTTATTTTGGTTTTGTTAAATATATTCCTGACGACTAGACGAAATAATAAAAACATCGCATATAACACTCTCTGCAGGACTCAAAACTCGAGTAATGATTCGTTAATAAAATTATTATTCACTAGCTTTTGCCCACGGCTTCGCCCGCGTCAATAAGTTTTTCCGGGCTAAAAGTACATAAAAACCTTCCCGTTGAATCACTCTATGACTATGACGTTGATACAACTCTTAACAAATAATGCATTAATTTCGACCAAATTTGATTACCATAAAAACGGTTCTAGTGAGTTAATCTTAAAAGATAGACATATACTGTCGCGGACATTTTTTTAGATCATTTCAAGAGGAATAATTCTTTGCTACATATATTTTTGGTATCTTGAACCGTTTTCGCAGCGCACGCAATGGAAGCCCTCAAGGATGAATAATTTTCCCCGTTTTTTTTCACATTTTCCATTATTTCTTCGCTCCTAATAGTTGCATCGTGATGTTATATAGCCTATAGCCTTCCTCGATAAATGGTCTATTCAACACAAAAAGAATTTTTCAATTCGAACCAGTAGTTCCTGAGATTAGCGCGTTCAAACAAACAAACAAACTCTTCAGCTTTATAGTATTAGTATAGATAATAGATACAGCATTAATCACCCTGTAACTAATAACTATCAGTCATCCACATTTAACGAGATTTATATCACTTTTGAAAATATTTACGACTTATGACCTGAATTATAATGTACAAGTTGCTATTTTATTCAATTTCTACGTAACAAAAGTAGCCAAAATAGTATCGCAAGAACGCAAAAATATTACTGATTGAGCTTTAAACCCCATCAATAACCTTATAATTTCTCCTAGCCAGTTTCAGCCACGGCGGCCAATCTCAACGGAGATCAGCCAGGTACGCATGAGATATTATAGTGCACAAGTGTGTGCGCAATACACAGGTGCACTCGCTTTTCCTTCACTCTCATAGTCCGGTGAGACGGCAATCCGACATGACCGGGCAGAGATCAGGCGCAGGACCAACGGCTTTACGTGCTTTCCGAGGCACGGGGGTATCACACCGCCAACTTCCTGACTCCGAGCTGCGACTGAGTAAATTTTAAGATGAAAAAACCCAGTCACAATGTTTTTTCAAATTCAAATCAATAACCTTAACATATAATTAAAGCATTAATAAATCTAATAAAAATTTATACTCAGTAACTATTCTTCTAATACAAAAAGCAATAAAGTTCAAAGCTCCAGTGGACGACAAATCTAGTCGAGCAGGCGTGATACCGCGTGACACAAACACGTGGCCAAGTCGTATACAAATTTTCTGATGCCAACAAAGAACTCGTGTTTATAAAATCATCAGAACATGTCATGTATGAAGGTGAATCTTTACTTCTTTACTATTATCTTACTCTTACTAATATTATGAATGCGAAAATTTATGAAAATGTTTGGATGTTTGTATGTTTATTAGAAGTAAACGCAGTGACAACTAAACGGATTTGGATGAAATTTGGCACAAGAGTAGATCAGATCCTGGATTAACAGTAACACATGGACTACTTTTATCTCGGAAACATCAACCGGGAATTTTATTCCGGATTTTTTTCGCGAATTTTATTTTTAAGAATATGTCCTTACATCATTATTTATTGTAAAACAAAGTCCACTATCGCATATGTTTGTCTCTTGACCGCGATAAACTCAAACACTATCGAACAAATTTTCATTCGTTTTTCACCAACGGTGGGTGTGATTCAAGAGGAAGGTTTATGCGAATCCTAGTAATATTATAAGCGCGAGTTTGTAAGAATCTATGTATGTTACTCTTTCACGCAAAAAATACTGAACGGATTTCGATGAAATTTGGCACAGGGGTAGATCATGTCCTGAGGCTACTTTTTTCCAGAGAAAATATAAAGCGGGACTTTTATCCCGGAAAAACTTTTTAACGCGGCCGGAGCCGCGGGCAAAAGCTACACATAATATATTCGCAGAAACGCTGCTAAGCTACTATTGAATTGGACGCTGTAGGGTCGCTGTTTTACTGTAACAGTGCTGAAATTCATTGTAAGTATTTTTACTCTAAATCAACTCATTGGCTAGTAATATAATAGTTATTGATTACAATAACTCAAATATAAATGAATTAATCAAGAACTTCTGCGAAAGAAAATAATATTTTATAAAAACAGACTGACCGACTTTGCCATGTTTAATTTTCATGTAATAGATTTGCAATGTATGTGACAATCAAAAACCACAGGGTTACCTTAATAGTGTTTGACAACGATGCAGGTCTCTCGCTCCGGGAAATCTCGATACTCTACGGTACAATTCTAATGGCGTCGAGAAATCCTATTGTATGATTAACGAAACCAGTTTCACGCGATTTTGTGCTCTATCGTTGTACAGAGATAATTTAAATTAGTGTACTTTAAAGGAACGAAAGTAACTGCCAATTGTTAGTGCGCGACAAAACTACAATTTTGTATGCGTTTTTATTATTGTGCTGTACACAGATTGACACAATTTAAATTAAAAATTGCGGTTCCTTTAAAATCCATCTGTAATAAACCTATTTTCATTTTTCACTAAACGAATGTGTGTATTTTCTTTTCGCGGAAAACTCTTCAGCATTGATTTATAATAACAAATTGATATAACTTTTTTACAAATTCAACCGATAACGATCAGGAATTTATTTAATTGTAGAGAAAACATTTTTTTTTATTAGGAAATGATCCATCACAATAATATTGTAAAGTGTCACCAAAGATAGCCCGGCTTAAATGTAGCCTAGTAGCCCAGTTTTCAAACGCCCTAGTAAAATTTTAGCAAACCATTTCAAATTATGTTGGTTTCTGGGTTCTGCGATTAGATCCTAATACCATTTCGAAAACAGCTGATATTTTTTTTACAATGAGTTGCGATAATGGTAAGTTATTTCCAAGAAATAAACTTTTAACAATAAAAGAAATTCAAAGTATTTGTATTTGCATTATTTTGACTATGGCAATGACAATACTCAGCCAGTGCGATATTGAACTATTGGTAAGTTTTATTATTTCCTGCCTTTTTTTATATTTTCACAAGCCTTTACTGAACTCAAGTGAAGTGTTCCCATCGTAGCCCACTACGTGTTTCGTAAACAAACAAAAACACAATGAAGGAATATTTATTTTATATTGAAGTAAAATTTTATGCTAGACCACTAAATATATTGCAATGCAATCAGCCCTATATTATATATTGCCCACTGCTGAGCACGGGCCTCTTCTACTACTGAGAAAATAAACCTCTGAATGCTTTTGAAAGTTTGGTACATAAAACCTTTTAAATCAACATATAAGTACACCGCTTTTTAACTTAGAGAAACGCATGTCACTATTATTGGACTCAATCCGACTGTTACACGGGCAGTGTCGCGAGCTGAATATAGTAAGCGTATAAACCGACGTTAAATTAACTAGATAAATAAACGCATTGTTACGCGTTATCTGTAATTACTAATTAGTTAAAATTCACACAAAGCAATACATTATGTTGGGCAAAACCTAAATCACCAACCACAAACCGAATTTAAATTGACACTAACTCATCGTTGATACCAAAATTCTGTTCACAACAGAATCAACGCTACCATGTTATATTATGTACATAATATTTTGATTTATGTACTATGTAGTTTTATATTAAGCAGATAAAATTATGTATTTTTATGTGTATATTATTATTTATACTTAAGTATTAAGAAAAACCTTATTGATTCACACTCCGTGTTACTTTACGCTCTAAGTGCGTTTTAACCTCTATTTACTCGAATTTTATTATCGAATATAGCACTTCGATTTTATTACTAATCTTATCAAATAATTACTTAATTCCGTCGTGCATCACATTGCCCTTCTATGGTAGTAACTAGTGACGTCCATGGAATATGATTTTCCTTTTTTCCCATAATAAAAAAATAGCTATATACTATAAACCATTGACGTACCGACATTATAAAATAGTCCGAAATGTAGTTTAATTTAGCAGTAAAGTACTAGGGAATCATGTTGGAGGGGGACAATGGAGATTGGTGTCATGCGACCGGGTGACCGGTGCTGTCTGCCGGATGACGTCACGTGGACCGCCACATCCGACGTTATCCCGATACCCGCCGTCCATGTACGGAATGAGTTACAATAAAATTGTTTCGCTGGTTTAAACGTCTGTTTAAAAACCCGAAAATTAACTTTAAAGTTGACTGGACATAGCTATAAATCAAAGATTTTGGCAATAAAATAAAGGACAATTGTTTAAATCCGAAAAAGAAACCTCTAAGATCTTTAAGCTCTCATTGCGGGTACCTTAAATAGACACGAAAAAAATAAATAAAATATCTGCATTCAGATAGCAAAGTTGTATCAATTACACAACAAAGGTTTATACTCTGTATTTATTAAAAAAAATCTTTGATTTCTTTGCTACGCAGTATTAGTTATAATTACGATATTTATTCAAATTGAAACTTCTTTATTTAAAAATCAGAGTGAATAAGGGAGGGGGTCCGGACTCCCCCTTAGCTTTCCGGGCCACAAAATATGTACAGTCAAGAGCATAAGTAGCTGAACAAACTCAAAATTTGAAATTTCCTACATACTTTTGTGTTCTTATCTTTTTTTTCCCTTCACAAAAATAAAATAACAGAAATTTAATTTACTTCAAACGAAGAAAAAATGTTTCAGTTGAAATTAACGCGTATATACCTGTGCGATTTAAAATTTTTATTTTGTTCAAATACCTACTTATGATGCTGACTGTACACATTAAGTGAAAGCTAGGTATGGCACAAAAAGCAGGAAAGTAAGAATAAAGCAGTGAAAATGAGAGCGTTAATAAGCATGTGTGGAGTGACTGTGTGTGATAGAGTGCGGAATACTATGGCGATGGACATGTGTGGAGCGACAGAGGATGTAGTGGCTAAAATTGAGAAGGATATGCTAAGATGGTTTGGAAATTTTGAAAGGATGGATAATAGGAGACTGACAAACGGGATATATAATGCGAGTGACTGCCTCGGTGGCGTAGTTGTATTGCGTACGCGTTACGAGTACGATTTGCGCGCTGAGGTTCTGGGTTCGAATCCCGGGTCGGGCCAAAAAACTTTGTGACTGGGTTTTTCCATCTTAAAAAAATTACTCAGTCGCAGCTCGGAGTCAGGAAGTTGGCGGTGTGATACCCCCGTGCCTCGGAAAGCACGTAAAGCCGTTGGTCCTGCGCCTGATCTCTCTCCGGTCATGTCGGATTGCCGTCTCACCGGACTATGAGAGTGAAGGAATAGCGAGTGCACCTGTGTATTGCGCACACACTTGTGCACTATAATATCCCCTGCGTACCTGGCTGATCTCCGTTGAGATTGGCCGCCGTGGCCGAAACTGGCTAGGAGGATTTAATTCATATAATGCGAGTGTGGATGGCCTTCCGTCCGGCAGGCACGCAGGGATCGACCGCACCGAACCCTCGAATGCCAGATGTCTGACATTCTATGTAAAGGCCAGGTCAAAAGTAACCTGAACTGGCGGGAGTGCATGAAAAGATTGATGAAGATAGAAGCGAAAGTAATGTGCCAGAATCGAGCAAAGTGGCAATCCATAGTCTCTGCCTACCCCTATGGGACAAAGGCGTGACAGTATATATGTATAATGCCAACATGCACTTCTAAGAAGCATACAAATATCCAAACATTTTCAACATATCCAATTTTCGCATTTATAATAGACCCAACAAAACCCAACGCAAAAACTCCACTGAAACTAAAAATGCGTAAAATGAAACCTTTTAATTTTTTACTTTTGCTGACGGGGGAGGGGGGTATATACATTACTTATTTGTGGAAAGGAGGTTTTTTTTTTGGTGTCCTAGGACCTCCTATGTGAGAGCTATAGCTGCGCCTGTGTGAGTGACCAATGATGTTTAGCGTGTGTGGCGTACATATTATAATTAGTAAGAAGTACAAAATATTTGTTTATGCAAACTTAAATTTAACTATTATCTTATTCATAAAATATTACAGAATTATTAAATAATCAAATAATTGATGTGTATAATAACCATTGAATTTAAAAATAGTGGATTAGTTTGATAAATTAAAGAAATATTTGGTTACACTGAAAGTCTAGTAAATATAACCATATTTTTGGAGTATTTCGATTCCCCAAATGAAAAGTGGGTGTGTCTCCACAAAACAAAATAATTATTAGATAAACTAAAACCCACTAAGACTTAAAAAGTTATACTACATCGCACGTTACTCATAATATCAATTATTATATAACTCTCAGCATGTCTGTTTCGTAGGTACTCAAACAAAAGTGAATTTCTTGCACGAAAATAACTACTAAGAAATAAAAAAATATTTTATGAGTACTTCTGTCTGCGTGGTAGAGATATCGTTAATCCCTACACGCTTCGCAGGGTTCCCAGACACCGGGAACAAAGAAAACCTCCTGAAATTGTTAATATTTTCTCCGTAACCCCATTAATCCATTTGGCCGGGTGAGTGTAATTAATAAATTTCTTTTGCTGTAGTTAAACGTCGTGTTGTTTATGACTTCCGCGGCAATAATTCTGTTATTTTTCAAGCATGACAGCTGGAGTGAAAAATTACTCTGTTAATAAATGGCTATGCTTTTATTGTTTATTTTAATTTGTACGTCACAGATGTCATATCTACTATCACTACAGAACACTTATTTATTACATACAAACAAAAATTCTCAAATAATACTGTCCATAATTCGGCATATTTTTTTTATCTTTTGCTTGCAACCCTAACAGTATACTTTTACGCTTCTTTCTACTTCTAAATTGTGGCGTTATTTTCACATCACTAGCTTTTTAATGCTATAAAAATGAAACTGAGGGGTGTGGAGCATCTAAATGTATGCGTTTAATATCAGTATTCACGATAGAAAGTAACAACTTCTTTACACGGGATTATCTTCAGGACAATGTTATTTCAACTGTGGGATGTCTATTTTGTCCAGCATGCTGAAGAATCCTAAAAATATTCAATATTTCTACCTCACATTTTTCAAATATTTCTATTAGTAGCTTCTTCTGTATCGATAATACAGATTGACCTCAGCTTGCTATTGCATATCGTATCATTAGTGAGGTTACCAGATTCCCAAACACCTTCCTTCAATTACCTTATCCTTTCCTTAAGAGTCGAGTACTTCCATAATTCTTGATTTTCCATATTTATTCAAGTAAATATTGCTAAAACTCAAATTACCCACTTAGTCGCTTGCCGGCTACAAAAAATATTTTACTAACGTCAGTCTTTAATAGATCAAAGATATAAGACAACGCATCATCCAAGCCTGCGGTCTCGACGCGGCATCTGTTCCGACGAGTTTTATCATGCCATCTTTCCGTCTTGGAGGGACCTACATTTCATACCCTTGAACTGATTGCACTAGCTCGTGCGTCTTGCGTTTTGCGGTCACTGGATGTCACTGAATGATGTGGACTTTTCAAGCGTAGTGCTTTTTTGTTTCTTTTTACTGATTCAAAAGGGTAGTTGACTACCTTTTTAAAATACATTTATCGAAAATGTATCCAAAATCGTATCCAAAATCCAACGGAAAAGGAATGTTCAAAATTAGCACAATAATAAGTAAGTTATAAAGCTTTGAAATTTGGTGGAAGGGGAAGTTGTCAAATAACAGTAATATCAGAATGTGACGTCATCCAGTGTCACCGGCCATAACGCTGCGTGCGTGCGAAAGAGATAGTACGATATTCCTGCCATGCCCCTACTTAAGCACACAACAATATTTCAAATACTTATGAATAACTGCTAAAGCAGTAAAATAAATTATAGACTAAACACAACCTAATTTTGATTCTGATTTCACAGAAGAATTTCTTTTTCGTATTATTTTGTGTTATATATAAAATAATTTATAAATTCCAACATAGGAAACTACTTTATTGAAAGCAGTAAAGTCTTATACGTAAGTCTTGTGCGTACTGATGGGGATTGCGAGAAAGAAGTGATCAGAAGGGCACAGATGGCTAAGACAGCAGTGCAGAGCTTGAAGATCTGGAAGAACCGTAACATCTATCGCAATACGAAAGTACGTCTCATGCGCAGCCTAATATTCTCCATCTTCTTGTACGCCTCGGAAACATGGACCCTTAAAGCTCGCACCTTAAACAGGATTGATCCGTTCGAAATGTGGTGCTGGCGCAAAATGTTGGGTATCTCTTGGACTGCACGTCGCACTAACGCATCAATACTGGATGAGTTAAAGATTGAGACCCGCCTTTCCACTATTTGCATTCAGAGAGTGCTCACTTTCTTCGGTCATGTGGCACGCCGGAAGCCCGATAACTTAGAAAAGCTCATACTAGTTGGCCGCATGAACGGGAAACGGAACAGAGGAAGAGCACCTGCCCGATGGACGAATACTATCAGGGAACGCACCCGATTGAACATCCCAGCAGCCATGCGCCACGCGAAGAACAGAGCGGCCTGGAGAGCATTAGTGGCGGGAGTTGTTAATAGTGGTCACGACCCTCAGCCTTGAGGAATCGACTAAGAAGAAGAAAGGCTTATAATTTAGTCGTTTTTGTACTGGATTTATTGTATTTTTGTGTATAAACAATTTAAACCAACATAACTAAGTAACACAGTATATGTTATTGTCATAACGTACGAGTGTCCCGAGATTATCAATTTTTGCAGTCTTCATGTATTATATGGGTATATCCATCAATGGAAAGATTTATCTTTCAGACAGTATTTCTCAATGATGTCGCACATACTTCGTAAAATCACAGCACGTCTTTAAAATATAATAACTTTTCATTACGTGAACAGTGTATTGCAAACTAGTTTAACGGCGCACTTTATAAAGCGAAGCGAACAGACATTATCTCATAGTTTTATGATAATTATAACTAGTAACAACTTTGTTAACACTATAACATAAAGCATGAACTTTTTTGCTTAATATTCAAATAGATAATAAGGGCCAATTTCACCGGTTCCTGATAAATTTCTAGATAACTATCTGACATATGACGCTATTTAACAAATTTAATACATTACGAGCGACTTTTTCTACCAGATAATATATTTCTATTGGAAACCTGTGAATCCAAAAGTAGTTTAAATGGCGGATAAGTTCCGAATAGGGTATCAGGGACTTTATCAGCATGAGCTGAAATCAGCCCTAAATATCACAAATCGCAGAATAAATAGTAATTTATTTTAATTATATTTTTGAAGTATGTTTGTTATAATGTTTATGTTTATTATTTATAGTCTTTAACCCCACAATTGAAAAGTAACAACAACATTTTACCATAAAAAAATGTTAGGTTTGTCCAATTTTATGGAGGTATTGGATACAGCTTTGCTTACAACACTGTAAGAATTATATAGGTATCTATAATATACTTATAAATAACATAACCAGCCCTGTATTATATACTGTCCCACTGCTGAGCACGGGTCTCCTCTACAGTTGAGAGGGTTTTAGCTCTTATTCCACCACGCTGACCTAGTGCGGGTTGGCAGACTTCACATACCTTTGAAATTTAGAGAACTTTTCAGATATGCAGGTTTCCTCACGATATTTTCCTTCACCATTCAAGGAGCGGTAATTCACAAAGAATACACACATAATTCTTCAGAAAAGTCAGAGGTGTGTGCCCTTGGATTTTGAACTTGCGGACATTCGTTTCGGCAGTCCATTCCACTCCCAACTAGGCTATCGCTGCTCGTCGGTTATATACTTATAGGATAGATTTATAACGCACTAGTAATATTATGGCAATAATTTTAAATACTTTGTGGTATGTTATGGTTTTACAATATAATTATACATTTAATAGGTCGATAGCCTTACATCAACAGGTAATGGATTAGCGGCAGGTATGGTTACGGTCACTTTTAAATTTTAACCTATTTCAAATTATGCAATATGAAAGTAAAGATCTTTATACTTACACGTCTTGCAATACGCCCGTAAGCGGTAACTACAATTAAATGCTTAGATTGGTAATTCAAACGTTTTTCAGTACAGAATATTATGAAGTCGAGATGAAGAAAAAGGAATATTTTGATACTGACACCCTTGACTAAGTTCTATTCCGTGTTCACTT
Organism: Lapara coniferarum; assembly: GCA_949316025.1. NCBI lineage: Eukaryota > Metazoa > Arthropoda > Insecta > Lepidoptera > Sphingidae > Lapara > Lapara coniferarum. Next base: position 37,058,453 of record OX438919.1, on the reverse strand, counting down.
TTTTCAACTATAGTGCCGGCCCGCTAAAATGGCCGTTTTGACGTTTGTCCGCTCGTCAAGTTTCTTATTAATTCAAAATTGCGTTAGAGGAGCTAATTGCTGTACATTATTGTTAATAGTGACTCGTAGTAAAATTTATGGAATGTATAATTTTACGATAATGTATAATTAAAATGAACTTTTAATGAATGTAAGTGAGATAGCAGCAACGATAGTGAAAATAGCAGTGTCAATGAATCTGATTAAATGTGGCTTTTTGTAGCACCTTTTTACCGTCTTTTTTGTATAAATTTGTTTCTTGTGTGCAAATAAAGTATATTATGTTCCTTTTCATTGCAATATTCGGTTCATTTAAATATATTAAGTGAAAAAATATATTTTCATTTTAGTTTTTTTAATCAGCTACCCCTTGCAATACTGGTTATAAATCTAAAAACTTACAGATGCTACTTGCATTTGATTATGTTTATTTTCGATAGTGAATTAAGATTTCACCCATTATAATCTGTCAAAACGGGCATCAAAGCGTGCTGGTACTGTAGTCGAAACAAACATACGTTTTTGATATATCAAAAATGTCTAAAAAAATAAGTCACATAATTTTAATATTGAAGGGAACACCATTCACTTTTGAGTAAATACCTTCACATAAATATATAAGTCGACCATGTACAAAAGTGTCACTAACCTATGCTCCCAAATAAGTGGTAATAATATTAGTACTATCTACATCAGCTGTTTAATACGATAACTATCAAATAAATTTACTTGAAACCAGTGAAACTGGGCCTAAATATGGCGAAATTTTCCATTACGTGATGTTCTATTAATAACAATTCAGGATAACTATATCATGAAGTTATATGGCATTTCGCGTGTGACAGTGGTCCAGTGCGCCAGCTTTGCCAGGACTTGGCACTGGCGTCGATACACACAATTTGGGCCCAAGCCGAGCCACCTAACCCGTTATTGGATTGTCATAATTTAACATAGTATGTACTTACCGGCTTTACGGCCAGTACTGGGATAAACTTGATATCTTGCACGCCAAATGTTATTAGTTCTCAACAAACTGTTTTTAGCGAGCGTTTTCTTTAAACTTGCCTAGATAGTACTAAACTTTGAGTCTTGAAATTGTAACATATCTCAACCTTTTTATGTACAACTAAACGATGACATACCATACCAGCCCTGTATTATACTGCCCACTGCTGAGCTTGCGCCTCCTCTACAACTGTGAGGGTATAGGCCTTAGTCCACCACGCTGGCCTAGTGCGGGTTAGCAGACTTCACATTCCTTCGAAATTCAGAGAACTTCTCAGGTATGCAGATTTCCTCACGATGTTTTCCTTTACCGTTAACCCGTCAAGCCCCGCTTATACAGGGTCATTTTGACATTGCGTTAATAAATGAAACCACATACTTATCTCGTTGAAAATAACTTTTCCATTAAGTTATTTTAACCATAGATGTAAAATAAAAAAGTGTAAGTTTCAAACAAAATAAATATTCATAAAAATTTACTCTAAGTTTACACGCCCTAATTCCACTATGACTGCTCCAGGAGTAGTCCTCGCAGCAGCAACATTACACTTTAAGTCAGAAATACACTTACGCACACACCTTATTCGCACTAAACTACAAATTTATCCAAAATTTGGATTACAACAACCGGGATTTTTGGCGAAAGTATTCGTTATTCATTGAAGAATTTTGGCAACATGTCAGCAGAGGTATAGACGAATATGTGGTTTCATTTAGTAACGCAATGTAAAAATGACCCTATATATATGGACACCGGTGTCCGTCGCGGGCCTTGACAGACTACAGCGATAATTCACAAAGAATACACACACATATTTTTTTAGAAAAGTCAGAGGTTGGGACGCCCTTGGGTTTTGAAACTACGGACATTCGTCAACGCTGAATGATGATTAAGAATAATTCGCCAACCTGCATGCCTACTTCTCATAAAGTGTTACCTGACCGTATTTAAAATAGTAGCAATACTACCCTGAAATTTTATTTGCACATTACACTGGATTCTCCATACTGAAACATTACATGCTAATACTCAAAAGGCACAAAAATTATACTGACTTATGACATGTAAACGCTAGCTTCATCGCCACACTTGACAATGCCTTAGAAATTTCTACAACAAGCTCTCATTGAATGTACAAGTAAATTGACGATACAGTATCACAGCAATGGGTAAGCGAGCCGTGGGAAACGCCTATGTTTGCATTATATACAGACAATACTGACCAGCTGCGTATAAAAAGATGCGGCCAACAATACACGCTATGGAAAACCACCGACCATGCCCCATTGTGAACATTCCCAAGGTATAAACCAAATACGTTTAACCTATCAATATAGCAAAAATAGAAAAGCGAGAGCTCGTTATCCCTTAAATTAATGACTCAATATCTATATGTAAAATAATAATCGCATCTAACAATAACAGTTTTGGAATTTCAAAAGCAGTTATGAAAGGCTAGCACAACAGCTCGGTATAACCGGTGCACAAATACGCACAACATATTAACACGCAGTCGAGTCGCTTAGGGTTAAGTAATCTCTCACGGCCGAGACTGGAGATGCCGTATCACACGTGTGAATAAGCGCAATTACCATACAGATGATGTCTCTGCAATCCGTCTGCCGGTGCCGACTGCCGAGTGCACAGTTTAAGCCTCTGCACCGCGCCCATTAAGGCACCCAGACTCGATTCCGCAGCCATTAATTTAATAGCACGTTTTCTTTGCCACGACGGGTATTAAACGACTTCAACAGTGAGCGACTAATTTAACTCGGCCCGGGGTTGGTACGGGAATCCGCCACTGAGCCGACGCTTACTCTGCTTAACTATCTGTAGATTTATGAACCGCCTACGGCATACAAATAATTCAGCGTTATGGCAATCCATCTTTGTAGTTTTGATATGATTTTTAAGTTTTTAACTGCACCAATGATACCTTTACAGTGATTATAATATATTGCAAATATGAAATTATTTCCGCGTAATGGACTAAGCAACAATTAAATCTATAATACAAACAGTCCCGATAACGTAACGTTGAATTTCGAATGTCGATTCTAGACGAACTTAAACATAAAACACACTCCTGAAAATACACATGCATACTGTTTGCCAGACGTACATCATAAAATATCTGTATATCACAGTCTCTCATAATCTGTTAAGAAAGAACGTCTATAAAGTTCAAATAATAGAAAATTAAAACAGTGCTAGTCAAGGTGTGACGTTCGTTAGTAAGATGAAATATTCCCCGCTTATACTAAACTGTTTATGCAAATGAAATAACTTGTCGCTTTGGTCCTTGATTACAAAGAGAGCTCGAAGTAGTTTTGTTTACGGTTTAATCGTAGTTGGGTCTTGTTTCTTCTCACTGTGTATTCACCGTAAGACAGGTGCAAATTTGTTATGAAATATTACAATTTGAAACTGTTTCATTTAGCGAGTGCTTGCATAAGAATCCTGTGAGACAGGAACACGTTTTAATTGTTTACTGCAAGATTTGTACGAGACTGATGATTTGTAGTGCGTCTCGAATCTTCGATTGCCACCCGAAATCTGAGTGTGCACAGGATACCCCATATTGAACCCTATTATATACAAATACACACACGCCTATTATCCTCGAAGGGGTAGGCATAGGCACAACTGGTGCACTCACTTTTCGCGCAGGTATATTCCGTCCATGATAGGGGGCGAGCCTATCGCCATATCGGGCAAAAATTCCAGACTCCGGTCTGAGACTGATCCGGTCTCTGAACTCTATTACTATAGTAATTATAGTTGTATAGGAATATCGACAATAGTAACCAATGTACAATTTTTCGGCCGGTCTGTTGAACATTCGGAAATATAAAATTTTACAACTACAACTTAAATGCAATGGTCTGTGCATATATTAAAAGCATTACGAAACATGAAGTTCTATACAGAGATTCCTACTCCTACTAATATTATAAAGGCGAAAGTTTGTAAGAATGTCTGGATGTATGGATGTTTGTTACTCTTTCACGCAAAAGCTACTGAACGGATTTCGATGAAATTTAGCACACGGGTTGATCATGTCCTGGATTAACACATAGGCTACTTTTTATCCCGGGAAAATATAAAGCGGGACTTTTATCCCGGAAAAACTCATTCACGCGGGCGGAGCCGCGGGCAAAAGCTAGTAAATTAATATGTGTATGCCACTGGCCGCAGCTTAATTACACAATTGAAATTTTTCTAGTTGTTTTAGTTTTTGAAATAACATCTACCTACCGAATAGAATGAGTATACGACAATTATTGTACAATATAGCCAGTGTAACTACTGGACATAATGAGATTGAATATCTTATGTCTCAGGATGACCAGCGCAGTGGAATGCCACACAGTACTTTGTACTGTGTTGGTGCTGGATGGTGTTACTACTGTTTATGGCTGGTCGTATCACTCACCACCAGGCGAACGGCATGCTCGTCTTGTCATTCGTTGCAAAAAAAAATCTACAGAAGTACTTCATATTCGAATGAATTTGAATGATGCGTCATAGCCGTGAACGGTGGACTGGTCTGCTGTTTATCAGTTGACTCTATTGTTTACTTAAAATTAAACCTGTAAGTGGTTTTTTGACTTCGGTATTAATTTTCGCATTTGATGTTCATCTTTGAAATTGAATTTATGTTGTTTCTTGCAATTTGTAAAATATTTATATAAAAAATAAGGTAACCATAAAAGACCCACGCTGAGTTTATTGGTGCTCCTTCTCAGGTCAGTAGGCTTTTCTTCGCACTGGTAGAATCTTTTAGTTGATAAAAACATTGTAAAAATGATGTGCAAAAATGCCCTTAGGGGCCTAATTATGTAATAAATGATTTGAATCTGATAATATGATTTAATTCAAAATGCAAAAAATATGCTCCAAAATTTCAAACAAATTCCTTTAAAGCAATGAACAGTGCGTTAGCATTTCCACACGGCACACGTTTGAATAGAGAACACATAAAGTGCTCAAGTCATGTAATGAAATTAAAAGTTATTGCCGCGCCGCGCCGTCTGAAAAGTTCCTAACGCGAGGGTACAATTGTGGCGAAGAAGATTAAGGGATACGAGGATCAGATTTCTAGTATTATTAATTTACAATTTCCCACCAAGATATCGTCGTGCCCGAGCTGACTTCGAAATAAGTTCGATGAAATTTATATTTAGTACAAAGGCTTTTTCCGCGGTATACCGGGTGGAAGGGAAACGCTCTCTATACCGAAACGGTAAGAGAAAAGAACCATAACATTAACGAAAAACTATAGTCATTTGCAAAGCTAAGCGATAATACTTACGATTTTAGTATTTCCGTAATTCATGCGCGCGCAATGTAAAGCGTACAAAAAACTGGGCGGCCGCCGCGCTGCACCGGCACCGGCCACGTGGTCGTTAACACGTCAGCTGATGTACGTGTTTCATTACGATTTTTTTGAAATATTGACCTTTTGTACTATGTTTTTCAGAATAATGGTTTGATTTATCTATCCATACGCGAAGCTGTACAGAAATTTGAGAAAATCCTACTAAAATTGTAACAATGCGATCGCGATTTTTTTAGTGCCATCACGTCAGGAATTCCCAATACTATCACCTGTATTCGTTTCCGAGAGCGTTTCCCTTCCACCCGGTATGTATACCGCGGAAAAAGAAATGTTTCTGGAACACAATTTTTTCCGATTAAAAACTATATCGAACAGTTATAGTCGCTCATTTAATTATTTACTTGCGATAGGAATGAGACTAAAGCCAACGTGTTTATTGTTTTTATTTACACATAGTAATAGACATTAAATTTAATTATAATGTTATATACTGAACCTTAAAAAATTCAGTAGGTGAATTCACAAACAAAATTTTCTTAAAATAAATTTCTATTCAAATGTTATAAAATATTTTAATACTAAACGAACTACTCATAAAACAATTTTAATACGGGTTTTGCGGTTGGAGACGCGACAACAGGTCAAAGGTTCCTCTCAGAGACAGAAGGGAGGGGCGATAGACCTTTGAGTTATGGCCGCGGTCTGCCCTACCCACTCATCTCCGCATAATGACATAGATTATGTTACATTCACACATTACATACACTCCGTTTTGTGGATTTTCGTCTTTTACGCCGATTTGTGTATAAACTTATTTTACAAATTGCAAGAAACAATATAAATTCAATATCAAAGATGAACATCAAATGCGAAAATTAATACCGAAGTCAAAAAACCACTTACATGTTTAATTTTAAGTAAACAATAGAGTCAACCTTAAACAGCAGACCAGTCCACCGTTCACGGCTATGACGCATCATTCAAATTGATGATTAGTCTGCCTTATAAACTAGAACTCTTTTCTAGAGTTACGTTCATATACTCTTCTGGCATGATATAAAATATTATAGTTACTTGAAAAACACTATAATTCCCTATTTCATCGCTTCCAACTTTTATTATATCGAGTTTATCCCAAACGAAACATTTTATAAGAATTACAGTACTTAATAAAAATCTAAAGGCCTCTAACGCGTTCGCAAAAAGGTACGTTTCCAACGTAGTTTTTTTGCTTAAAAGTTTTACCATTTATTTATCAGAGTCTCCAAATACAAAAGTTTCCTTTTTAGAGAACAAAAACTCAGTATAATAAATCGTTTTAAAGAATGTTCACTTGATGCTTAATGTTTAGCCTTGGACGTGCAATCTCGTTCTATATCACGTAGCATGAGATGTTATTTGATGTTCAAGTTGTCTGAAACTAAAGTTTATAGTCAACTGTTTAGTTCAACGTCAATAGAGTACTGTCGCATTCACATAAAGTTAAGATCGTTTGAGAGTGTGGCTTCGTTTGTGGGAAGTGTCAATGCGTAGGAATTAAAAACGCTTATGCATTTTGTATGCCCCCTTAATGATATAATTTTCAATGAGTCTCAATTGAATTGTTGTCTTATATAAGCACATAAATCATCTTTGTCAAATATGTTTGTTTATAGATAGCGTGATGTTTTACTATATTTTTGTCTTACTAAGTATCAAAATTTTGCTGCGAAGCTTACTATTAATTTTATTGAAATGCATTTTGCGCTCATGGCTAATGGAATTGTCACGACTTGACAGGAGATTTAAATAATTTTCGAAGCTATATGCACTCACGATAGGTATATAAAGCCGTCATTTTCAAATTATTATAGAGATTTTTAACACACACACACACTCACGCCTGTTATCCCCGAAGGGGTAGGCAGAGGCGCAACTAGTGCACCCACTTTTCGCCGTTATTCCGTCCCATGATGTGATAGGGGGCGAGCCTATCGCCATATCGGGCACAAATTCCAGACTCCGGGCTGATACTGAATAGAAAAACTCAATATCACTTTGCCCGACCCGGGAATCGAACCCGAGACCTCAGCTTTGCAGTCGTATGTAATACAACTACGCCACCGAGGCAGAGATTTTTAATTTTATAAATAACGTTCGAATATGTGTACATCTGGCGACGTTTTCGTGAAAATGTGAGCGTCTTCCCTCCCACTTCGAATTATTGCAATAGAAGCGCTGTGTTTATTCGGTGGGACAAGTGTCTAGTAGTTTTTTCTGTTCTAATACTTTGCACTTACTTGCGGCTTTTGCTCTCATTGCACTTAAATTCCGCGCCAACCATCTGTTTGTGGATGTTCTGTACGTACGTATTCCACTGGGAATGCCTTTTAATAAACATCGTACAAGTCTAATGTATTGAATAAACTCACTTCTGTAAAGATTTTCGGGTATTTGTATATAAATTATCAATTAAGTTTGAAGCGTTCAAAGTACAAATAATATAGACTTCATGTAAATCAAAATCAAATCAAATCAAATTTATTTATCAAAAAAGAGTACAGTGTTTTCCTTATGAACTAAGAAATATTGCTATTATCTTGTTTCATAAAAATAAAATAAAATTGAGATCATAGGAAATTAACAAACGTTGCTTGTTCCCTACACTAGGCACTCTGCCTGTATCGTAGGCGACCAATTTACATTCCAAGTTACTTGGGAAATAAAATTAAACGAGAAACATCAATGCAAGCTTTATAATATATAACATAATTAAAGTTTGGTTCTGTGAGCGTGTGTATGTGTATATGGGTGGGTGTGTAGTGTGTACGTGTACATGAATATAAACGAGTGTGTGTGCGTGATTGTTGTGTATGGGTGTGTTTGTTTGTGTATATTTGTGTGTTTGCTTTGAGTGAACTCTAGTTGTCTACCAGACTACTTTAATTAGTGCTTCAGTGTCACCGTATTCAAGGGAATATAACCACTTCTGGACCTTAAGTTTTGTTTCTCTCACTGAACAATGTTTTATTAAACATTTTGAAATAGCTAATAATTTATATTATTCATGGTAACTAAGTACTTTATAATAATTATTTATTATAGTCTATTAACGTTATTCCTTGACACGCATACTATTACATACAACATTGGTTTATAATTATAATTAGTATATCTATAGCAACAATAACACCCCATAACAAAAACCAATCCGAAAATTCTTAACATACAATTTTCTTCCGCAATCTCCGCCCGGGACAATGCCAATAAACTTTAACGTTTTCGAAACTTTAGCTCTGTAAATGTGAATATTAGCTTGAAAAAGGCTGTTAGCGTGTGGGTTTTAGTGTCGGCCAGACATACATATGAATGGAGTTAATTGGACAGTCAGCTCATTGAGCCGTGTTGAGGCGGGCAGTTTGGCCCGGCCGGGCGACACGCGTGCCAGTTGGCGGGATCTCGGTATCCGCTAATCAGTTCGTAGGAAAAATTTTAACACTAATTGTTAGAGTATCGTATGGGTAATGATACGTGCACGCGACGGAGGTCGATGACTTTGCTTTTCTAGTTGTCATTGTTCGAGAAAACGTATGATGCGGTGTCATTGGCCGTATTCAGAAGTGTCGAATGTATAAACAAATTGCTGTTTTATTCATATAATATGAAAAAGGCTTTTTAATGACAGCACTTTAACATTAGTATCCATTTTTTAAATATAATATATTAAGATTATGTCTAAAAGGCAGCAGTATTTAAATTTATGTAGCGCACTCGGCATTTTTCACAAATCAAACTCGTCTTTGCGGAATGCCGTTAAGTGCTGATTAAATATTTTATATATGTTGGCACTACCTACTTTGCCTATTTTTAAACGTAAAATTTCTTCGCTAACTCCATTAGTCAGACAGACGAAGATAAAGACAGATTTGTCGAAGCTTTTAAGAAAACAAAACTAGAAACAATTCAACGATGTTAGCATAACAAGGTAAACTCCGGGGCACTTGTTAGCTGTAATCCGACAGATTCTAATGCGAGCCGGTGCCGAGCGTGTGTGCCCGGCTGCTGAACTCCTTGATTCTACAGCGTAATTCTGTATGCATTCGTTCAGGCGCACTCAAGTCGAAAAATCAGCACGCGTGAAGACGAGACTGCAGGACAAGGACGAGGTACTGTTGAAGCCTGTAGGTGTGAAGAACAATTTCACGGTGCGTACCCAACGTACATCCACGAAATAAACTGACAGGTCGCCGATCACCAGAGGGCGTTCTACTCGCTTGTTGAACAAACAAACCATTCAAATGACCATAATTTGTATTGTAAGGTTCCGGTGCGCTACTTCTGCAACTATAACATTATTTCATTTTAAAACAATGTAACCGCAATGGAATTAATGTACGCTATTTAGTATGGGACATGCATGTTATTTGAAAGAAATGTACTTAAAGAGGATGTATGGAATATTTGTTATTGCGTCATTGGTGTAGTTGCAGGGTAATTGTGTGGTAAGTCGTTAAACCTTGGGTTCGATTTATACGTACGTATTTTTTTTCGCATTGAATGACGAGACAAGCATGTCGTTCGCTTGATGGTAAGCGATACAACCTACCCATAAACAGTAGCAACACCTTCCAGCACCTCGAGTTACCAAGTACTGTGTGGCATTTCACTGCGCTCGTCATCCTGAGACATAAGATGTTAAGTCTCATTATAGTTACACTGGCTACAATGTTCTTCAAAACGAAACACAACAGTGCTTGCACACCGCTGCTTGGCGGTAGAAATAGACATTGCGATGGTACCCACCCAAATAAATTAGGCATTTTTCAAATACACAAAAAAGTACAAAGAAAATAAATAAGGCATTTTTCAAATACACAAAATAGTATAAAACTGGACAAGATTCGCACCGATCAATAAATAAGGTAATACGATCTAGTAATCCATAAATTGGCTTATATAATTTCGCACTTCACACGAGAGTTTTTCCTGGATAAAAAACTCGCTATATATTTCCCCAGGATAAAAAGTAGCCTTAAACCTCCCCAGGGTCTAGGACTATCTCCGTACCGAGTTTCATCAAAATCCGTTCGGTAGTTTTTGAGTTTATCGCGTACAAACTTTGCCACCCCTTTTTATCCCCTTTAGGAGTTGAATTTCAATAAAATACGAAACACATCTTCCATCAATTCTGTTAAAAATGGTTTACGCAAAATTTTAAGTAGATTGAAGCAAAGAATCACGCTGTCCGATACAAATATTTCCCCCTTTTCTACCCCTAACGGGGTGGTCTTTAGGGGTAGAATTTCAGAAAATCGTTTCTTATCGAATGCCTACGTCATACAAAGAACACACCCTCCAAGTTTCAGGTCTCTACGATCAGGGGTTTAGGCTGTGCGTTGATCCGCCAGTCAGTCATGCAGCACAAACATTTTATTTATATGTATATAGATAAACAAAAGCTTGACTGCCTCGGTGGCGTAGTTGGATTATGATACGACTGCAATGCTGAGGTCTCGGGTTTGATCCCCGGGTCGAGCAAAGTGATATTGAGTTTTTCTATTCAGTATCAGTTCGGAGTCTGGAATTTGTGCCCGATATGGCGATAGGCTCGCCCCCTATCACATCATGGGACGGAATAATGGCGAAAAGTGGGTGCACTATTTACGCCTCTGCCTATCCCTTTGGGGATAATAGGCGTGAGTTTATACTACCTAGATATATAAACCAAAGCAACTAAACATCATTAATCAGGGAAATAACAAGGAGTATATCCTGCAAGTTAGCATAATTTCGGTTAAAAAAAAACGACCCATACAAAGAGAAGCACTCGACACGAGCTAATACTTACACGTCCTGGAGGGAGTAAAGAGACCGTTTACATTTTTCACCGTGCTAATTTTATTTGACTCACCCTGAATATATTATGTGCTATTATTACGCTCCCCCTTCGCAAGCGTTTAATTCCAACGATGAGGATTTTTTTCCTCTTTAAATTGTTAACATTTAATTTGGGAGAAAATGTTAAAAATCTGATATCATTCCCGTTTTATTGCTCATTAATATTAACTTTTATTTTTCTTAACGCTTTTTATTTCACCTTGTTATTTGAGAATTAGAAATGTTTTGCGTAACACTCGACGAATTGTGATCTTCATACTTAAAGGAATTACAGAATATGAAAAGTGTTAATATTGAACATTAATTTTAAAATACTCCCTAATGTTAAAAACATCTCATTCCCAACCATATTAAGCGAATATCCAAACCCTTAAAACAAATTCGAAACTATATCCAAACTAACTAAACAACGAAAAACAAATTAAATCCGCAAACTCAAATCGCGTAGGAATAAATCGAGCTTAGGAAGGGTTCTAATCATACAAATTGCTACAATATATTAAAGTTACCGTAACCCAAATCCCGTAGCCCCCTAGTTTTATTACAATCTCAAATTTCACATTTTATCGTGTACCTATATCATTTCATTACAACTGCAATGACAAAATCTGATTGATTAGCTACTTGCGAGCAGAGTAAGCATACCTTACACGATACTATGTTTCATTCTTAACGACGCTAATAAAATATAAAAACTGGCAAGTTACTGGCTAAGGAATATTCTTAGTTTTCGCTAAAATTTTCACTCACAAAATTATTTTGGACCACTTCTAGAAATGACATTAATAATTCATAAAATCTTATGGCTAAAGATTTAATCTCATTACGTTAACTTACGTTTGTTCCACATCTACATCGGGAAGCGAGTCAAAGAACTTCTTGTGCAATTTATTGCATAATTCTACCTGAAACAAGAAAATGTATTAGTGCATAGCGTTTTCTTTAACAGCTTTCTTACCTTACAAGTGCTCGTTTATTCTAAAATAGCAAAAATTCAAAAGACATTTGTAACGCAAGTCTCATGTCTCTCTTACTTATGTTTCTAGTGCTGTAAAATCTCCACCCCTTTTTAAAATTCTAAGCTTACATATTTCCGTTTATAAAAACAATAATTAATATAAAAGATACAATTATTGTAATTTATTTAAAAAACAATTATTTGATAAGAATATACGGAATTGAACATCAAACACATATTTGATATTATTATGTTAGGTAATTACTGTCTCCTAATTTAAATAAAAATGTGTTGCAAGCATTTTTAATACATCAATGGTAGCAAGACAATAATGATTAATGACCACATTCATAACTAAACAAAAAAAGAAGTTTCGATTGTCTCATTTAATTCTAGTGACGTTATCAAAAGCTTTGTGAATTTAATTTACCAAAGTGGAATGGAAAATAACAAATACGGTATCATTAAAAAAATAAATAGGTCGGATAAAACAAGACAATCTATGTGGGGCGCCGCACTGCCCGAATCATTTGCCATTTTTAAACAATTAAAAGCTCAGACAATATGACACAGACACGAAAATTCGAAAAGGCAGTTGAAATTCAGAAGCATTCACCCGAAACAATCCAATCCAACAATAGCATGCTTCGATCTGTCCAAGTATAGCCGACCCGGTTAGTGTGTCTACCTGCCCGAATACTGCAACGTTAATGGAGGCTCCGTGTCATTTGTTCTTAAATATAAAACCATCGCTGTTGACCCACTCTCCGTGACATTTCCTGATTTATTCCGGTTCTAATTCAGATATATTTCAAAGCGCAATATCATGTCGCCGGAGGAATTATTCATGCCTTTTAGATCACTTTAGAATGCACCTGAATAAGAACGCTGCTGTGGAACCAGACCGCATATATTTTAATTTACTTGATGAGCTAGCAATGACTTATTCTCTGAGTTTTATTATAAATTAAAGTGGAATTGTGGTTAACCGTATTATACGACCGTCTGTATCTAGCAAAATTTCTTGTATATATGAAATTAATAACGAGGTTTTATTATGAGACTGCCTCGATGGCGTAGTTGTATTACGGTACGACTGCAATGCCGAGTTCTCAGAATCGATCCCCGAGTCGGGCAAAGTGCTATTGGACTTTTCTATTTAGTATCAACGCGGAGATTGTATTTTTTTTTTGATAATGGCCCTACTGCCAGTAGCCTGACGCGAGTCGGCTTTTCTGGCTACACCGTGTGTGTGTGTGTGTGTGTGTGTGTGTGTGTGTGTGTGTGTGTGTGTGTGTGTGTGTGTGTGTGTGTGTGTGTGTGTGCGTGTGTGTGTGTGTGTGTGTGTGTATGTGTGAAAAGCCTCTTCATATATTTGTTCGTGTATCTACTTACATACACAAACAAATATAAGAAAACTATGTAATTACGCACGGACTCCAATATGAGAAACACGTATATAATGTTTCTTATTTTTAGGATTTCCTGGTTTTAAAGGCATCTTTTATATTATTTTTCTTATTGCAATTAAATGACTAGACGAGCGTACCATTCGCCTGATGGTAAGCGATCCGACCGCCTATAAACAGTAGCGACGCCGCACAGAAAATCTGAATTACATAGTACAGCGTGGCATTCCACTGCGCACGTCACCCTGAGACATAAGATGTTGTCTCATAGTGACAATTAATAACGCTGGCTACAACGTCGTTCAAGCCCAACAACAAGGGTGCTTACACACTGTCGCTTGGCGGTAGAAATAGACATTTCGGTTGTAGCTAACCTATTTTTTGTAAAAACATTTTATCCTCTTAAAACCTATAATAAAACAGATTACAATATATTCTTGCTCATACAATATAAATAGTTTAGCGATACGCGTAGAGGCGTCCGCTGTTAGAAGCTGCATAATTCGAGAATGAAAGCTCACTGTTGGTTATCAGAGAGCGCACGCCTCGACTGGAGTGGATTGCACTCTGCAACATACATTTTATAAAATATAAAACAAATTCAAATCGCCAAGGAAAACTTATTATTTGAAAATGTCACGAGTTCAATTAATAATGTTATGTCGCAGGCATAAATAACAAAGCTGATTACCGTCTGCTAAATACGGTTATAAACTAAAATATGACACGCATTAACTATTAATGTCTTACGTTCCACTCATTACTTAGGTCAATTTTTCAGTTTCTTAATTGAACGCCGCCTTATTAGTTCTCCCATTAGTCATTCTTGTATAAGGATATCGGTTGTGAAACGTAAGGTTGTGAGTTCAATTCTCGGTCGAAGAACTGGATAATAGTGGTTAAATTATATTTTTAACCAACATGGAGGTAGAAATTGTAATGGCAAATATATGTATAAAGATCCAGAATACTTCTTTAATTACTAGTTAATGATAAATTAACGTAATTATATATTAATGCTTGAACATGAGCCTTTTTTAGTCTTGCTTTAAGGAGCTTTGTCGTATGTTATGACTGACGCTCCATAGAACAGGATCCTTTTGAAACAGATCTATCTATTAGTCAGTCTAGCCATCAGCCCAGTTCTGTGCTCGTCTTTTCTTCTTAATCGTATTCTTCACCACTGAAGGTTGTATCCGTCTTGAAATGCTTTGACGAACACAATGACGAGCTGTTTCCATGCCCTCTGTCTTCAGCTTTCCTCAGGACAGTGTTAATAGGAATTCCCGTCATATTTCTTATTTACCAGCGGGTAGGTTATCCGTGTCCGTCTAATCATCTATAAATCATCATGTCTGACTGTCTGCCGCATGTCACGGCTGTTTCTCGGAAATTTATATAAAACTGTTTGTAGTCGTACAGCGCATAATGTCAAGCCAGAACTGAAATTATAATTTAAACAAAAATAATGGGGCAGTTAACTACATTTTTTTAATTACAATTATAAAAAATGTATGCTATCCAAAATTTTACACAAAAAGAGTTTTCAAAATTGGCGCAATAGTAACTAAGTAACAATGCTTTGAAATTTAGTGGAACGGGTAGCTGTTAAATAACAGCAATACTAGGCTGTGACGTCACCAAGCGCCGTCGGTCATAACGCTGCGTGCGTGTGAAAGAGATAGCGCGATATCCCCGCCACGCCCTCAACAGCTTTATTTTTCAATTCATTATGATGCTGATTTATTTTTTTAGAAGAATTTAATTTTCGTATCATTTCTGTTCTATAACATTTAAAATAATGTACAAAATCAAACATAGAAAACTACCCTATTACTCTCTACACAATTAGGAACTCATTAAATAAAGGCAAATATTATACGCCACGCGGTTTTTCGCGTAACAAAAAGCTGACGGAACTTCGATGAGCACTGACTTACAGAAACAGCGTGATGTGACAGCGTTCTTCCCGTTGAAGAGCGACAATTAACGCACACTTTTTTTAGAAATCTGAGGACAATTATAGTTCAATGGTTACCTTTAGGCAACCCATTTACTGTTTCACTAATTTAAAAATAAAAATCATATAAAGATTTAACGGACCGATCTCGGCAACCTGTTAATAATATACTGGCACAAATTTAACGTCTAGCTAAATTAAGATTTTATTCTACGTGTATACTAAATCTTGCTGTTCAATTGCAAAGACCGCTAGAGAGCTACTTTAAAACGATATTTGATGTCTTGCACCTTTACAACATAAAAACGTATTCGGAACATCAACGCAGGACACTTAAACATAGAGACAAACTGCATATAATTTTCTCCGTAAGCCTGAGATTCGAAAAGAGCGCTAGGAAAAATAAACAACACTTGTATCTCAACGCGAGCGTCTCATCTAGAGCGCGGCGACGTCTCACGTTTCTTAAGAAGTTGTTCGACAATATAAACAGCGTTTGCGGTGTTTACGTTGAATCTCCATCGGTCGCAGAACAAACGGGGTATTTTACGCGATACGCTATATGCCGACTCAATTAGCACGCCGTAATAACTTAAGTTCACTTGTATTTCTTATGAATCTCAAGGGATTTGTTGCTTACTGTTTTAAAATTTTGGCTATCATTACTATGAACACTATGTTCGTTTTTAAAGCAAAATTTTGAATAGAAGCTTGAAGCAGCAACATATTACGCAAGAACTTGCAGATGCGTTAACACATTACACTGGCTATATTTAATAACTTTATATATTTGCGAGTCCCCGTAACTCCTGTTTCAAAATTTGCGGAAGTTTGCTGTGATTGTTTGCACAGTAAAAAAACGCTTGCAGAAGTCAATTTCTGCAATTTTTCTTGTAAATCTAAATCCCGGCAACATAAACTACCCTAAGGATACAATTTTGTAGATATCGAACGTCATCACAATCACAGCCGTTAACCAGACAAAATTTGGTCTTTACAAAATTAATAGGGATTTAAAATGATATCACGGAATCGTTTAAAGAGATAAAGACATGTAATCATTGATCTATTAAAAACCCTACATCAATGCATGTAATACTTGTTAAATCATTTGACATAGGAACGTGTGGTTGGTATTGTTACAATATATTGGCATCATGCACTGTGCATTGTCTATTAATATGCTAAGCAACATAACTCCTTTTCCCTACCCTTGAACGCGCGCTGGCAACAAACTCTTGTCTATTGTCTTTGGACACTTAGTTGTCAATTTTATTTGACACTTGCCATCCGCCTGCCGTCTCATCACCACCATTGAAGATCGGAAGAACCGGGATCCCGGGGAGCTCCAGGAACAGGCAGGTCGCCGCGCCGCGGTAAGTCCCTTATTTTGTTCCCGTATCCTTTATCAGTTGTTTTAGCATACTACCTATAATAGAACACTACCAGTGCACGTAAAATAAGCCTTAGTATCAATACAGTCCGTTAAAATTTTCAAATTGTGGTATTTTTAACTACCAACGTGAGATGCTTAAAACTTGTTTGTTTTTTCCAGCGAGTTATTACTTTCATGTTTCATTCAATAAGTTAACATTAAATTACGACTACTATGAGGACCGTCATCACATCATACGAATATTAATCGTATTTCATTTTACTGCGAATAATTTTATCCTAATTATTTCGTAGAATGTACCTTCGTAAAATATTTTTTCTGTCTATTGTGTCAAAATAATATATTAATAATATAATAATATATTATCCATGTTTATTATTATTACTGAATTAAATTTATTACTTCAACTACCTCAATCTTGTCAAGTATTGCTAATTAAAATACTTTTCATACGCATTGAAAATAGACTATATTGCACTGGATAGGTAATATATAGGACATTATTATACATCAATAGATTAAATCTTAATCCACATATTATAATGCTTCATATCGTAACATTTAGCATGAAGACGTCTGCGATAGTATGCAAATAACGATAAATATCAATAATGTAGTGCACTATAACGCAGACGCTAATCGTACGAAGCAAACATCGTGAACACATTTAGATACTGGAACTTCAAAGCCCACGTGAATTGTTACTTATTTAATGTCATTACTAACATTAATTGACAAATGTTGTGATTATTCAATGTACAATATATTGCGTAACTAGGATTGTACGTTCACAACGCGTCATCAATAAAAATTTACTCTGACTTGGAAGTCACGACGTTGCAATCTCGAACGCTTTGAGAACAGTTTAAAGTTTCCTCGAGTCCCGTGGAACCTAAAAAAACTAAAGACGTACGCGTATAATGCAAACAAGATAAGTGAGGGAATGAGAGCGTGTGCGTTATCAACTTTAATAGTTAGGATGGCGTTTTTGTGTGCGTAAACTACGAAATGTTCAAAACAGGTCAATGTACCACGGTGATAATACGTGGACGTACCTAACTAGGTATGTATATTCCACTGACAGTGATCGATTGTGAAGAAGAGTTTAACTAAAGCAAACATCATATATGGGAGGTGGAGTCAGAGGAATCTGTGAAGACGATACCTCAGCGTCACAGAATGACGGATTAGCAATAGAAATTTATCAGCTTAATCAAACTTGCGCGTGAGAATCGCAGCATAATACCTGAGTTGAATAAACGTATGGTTTATGTGTGCGTTGCTAAAAGCTATTAATATTATAATTATAATTCCAAGGCAAGCTTTAAATGTAGAAAATACTACTGCATAATTTTGACTGGCAGCTAAAACATAAATCGAATACATGACATTTTAGGCCATCGGATTGCCTTGTTAGTCTGGACTCTGGTAACTCAGCGTATGTGCTCCTACTCAATCGAAAAATTTACTTTAAATTTGTAGGGGTCTGGACTTGATACTGCAATCTCGCCCCTTATCTCACCTCTCCATGAAACTAAACTTGATAAAACGGTGGCCACTAGTTACACATCTGCCTAATCCTACGTTTATGTATGGTAATACGTGAACTCATTTATTTTCTCCTCAAAATTAGGGCTAAAATAATGCAAGTATTTATACTTGATACATCGTCACTGAGCGACGTATTGCAATATAATTTATAACGCAGTTAATCTCATTTTAATTATATTTGCATACGCAATATACATTTAGGTTTGTCGCACGTGAATACACGTGTGCGCGTGTCTGGGTACTTATTACCGCTACATATCTAATGGGCAATTTATACTGCTGTATTGATTTTTTTATGACAATAACATATTATATTGTAGTGTTGAGATTACAATACAGCACTTTGAAATTGTTTCTGATCATTTGCGGATATTTAAAGACGATATTAAAGGCTAACGACCTGCTACTTCGTAATGACAGAATATAAGAAAATAAATCACGAGAAAATAATAGGTTCATCTTATTAAGTAATTTATGTCGGATAATAATTTCTTATGCGCGAATGTTCGACATGTCAGTCCATCACGTCACCATGAAGGCTGTAAAGTCTTCGAAACGTCGCGTCGAGAGTAAAAATTAAACACACACATACACATACACTCACGCCTGTTATCCCCGAAGGGGTAGGCAGAGGCGCAACTAGTGCACCCACTTTTCGCCGTTATTCCGTCCCATGATGTGATAGGGGGCGAGCCTATCGCCATATCGGGCACAAATTCCAAACTCCGGGCTGATACTGAATAGAAAAACTCAATATCACTTTGCCCGACCCGGGGATCGAACCCGAGACCCCAGCTTTACAGTCGTACTTACAGCTACGCCACCGAGGCAGTCAGTCAGTTGTAGTGTTATTCATAATATAGATTATGTCAGATTAAGGTTAAACCATTTTTACGCTTAATAAACGATGCGTGTTTTGTCAAACATCCTCTAATGATATGACATAACGCCCCACACAGTAATTAAACTTCATTAATATGCTCTAATGCTCTGGGTAGAAAATATACATTCCCCGAACATGTGGTAAATGGAAAAAAACACATGTTCGACATGGGCCGTTAATTGACATATAAATCTTTAATTACGCAATGAAAAAATGATCAACGCGACAGAGAGTCAGCAAACTGAATTCAGCATTAATTTAACATAGAGACTGCTTTAGTGGTGGTGACATCAAACGTCGCGGTACTCCGTTTAAATGTCAATAAGACGTTTACGATTGCGATTGACATCAAACATAAAACGAAACGAGTTTACGTAATTAGTGACTGCGGATGGTGTAGCGGTTTTACCATAGCCCGCTTCATAACAGAACCTTATGAATGATTGTAAGGACAATTTATGTGCTAATACATTAAAAATAGCTGTATTCGACAGAGTAACTCCGGTTCATAACATACATTGTAAGCAGAAGTAAGCACGGCGGACGGTGAATTATGCAATAAATCGTCGCGTACGGCATGAGAGAAGCAAAACCTATCGATTCCGCTTTCATGCTTGATTTTCTGGTTTTTATTTTACTAATATTATAAATGCTAAAGTTTTGAAAGTGTTTGGATGTTTGTTAGAAGGAAACGCAGAAACAACTAAACGAGTTTGGATGAAATTTAGCACACGGGTAGGTCGTGTCCTGGATTAACATATAGGGTATTTCTTATTTGCTCCCATGGTAAATAATGGATATTTTTAATCTGATTCTTTAAGGAGGCGGCGCTTGCGTCGTACGGTGTTTATGGGACTTTTGTAGCGACAAATGCTGTTCACGCGGGCGAAGCAGCGAGCAACGCCATTGTAATAACAGTCGACTGGTTTTCAATAAAATAATGCATATGACTAAATTAATAAATATGTTTTATTATTTACTTAGTTAAGTTAGTGAGCTGAACTGTACTGGATTGTAACACCCACGCTTAAAGAATGGGAGTACTTAATTTTTAAAAAGTGTTAATATTTAATATATATAACGTTTTATATCATTTTATTCTGACCCAATTCAATGGACCTAATTATGTTATTATATAAACAGTGACATTGAGGAAACTCAATATAACTGCACAATTTAAACAACACAAAAACGATTTATCAAATTTTACTGACATTATTAACAAAACCTTGCAGTTAATGCAATAATTATTAATAATTACATCTAGAACATCAATATTTACAAAAGATTAGAATTATGATATAATTCTCACTTAGTTTAATCGATATGATGATGTTCTCTTATCAACAATAGGCCAGACAAAAGGTCAAAAGGACAATCGTAAAAGTAAACAAATAACCATAAAAAAGATTACATTGGCGGTCACCTCGCCATCACTTTACTGGGACTATTAAACTTGCACAAGAAGAAATAACATAGCATCACGCTTTCCCCTTTACAGGGTTAGGCAGAGGTGCAACGATGCATATTTAGCTAACTTTTTAATAGAGCCCGTTGCACAATCCTACTAATATCCTTATTATAAAGGCGAAAGTCTGTAAGAATGTATGGATGTTTGGATGTTTGGATGTATGGATGTATGGATGTAAGGATGTTTGTTCCTCTTTCACGCAAAAACTACTGAACGGATTTCGATGAAATTTGGCACACGGGTAGATCATGTCCTGGATTAACACATAGGCTACTTTTTATCCCGGGAAAATATAAACCGGGACTTTTATCCCGGAAAAACTTTTTAATGCGGGCGGAGCCGCGGGCAAAAGCTAGTTTTAGAATATTATTAAGCTAAAAATCCCAATATAAAGAAATGCCCAAAGAAATAATATTCTTGCAAAATATTTCCCTAAAACTACCAAATGATTGCAATGTTTTTGTTAATATGATTATTATTTGTCGCCTCGGTAAAGCCCTTATTTATCAACTGATAATACGACTACCTGAATTTGTCGATACATTTCTGCCATTCTACACACTATTGCCTGTCTTACGATAACGTAAGATATCGTGCTATTTGTTTGCTTAATTTGATAAAGATCCAACGCATTTGGAATATTAATCGCATTAATATAAAAATCAGTGCCACGTATTTTTGTGAGTCACAGCAACCGAATTAAAATGTAAATTACATAATAATTAATTATTGATAATGGTAGAAAATTAAAAACTCAATAGTATCTGCTAACCTCTGTGGAAAAAGAGCGTGAGTATGTTTATGTAATAAAATAAACTAGAAAGTCTATTTTTAAGCAGACTTTCCAATGAAGGGAAAAACTTTATCGTAGATTTAATATACTATGGTAGTCAATATAAGAGATAACCTCGTATTTTCGCTAGTCAGAATTTTCAAAATAGCTACCCAACTAACATTTCAACTTTGATTACAATAGCCTTCTAATACCATAATGGTCAACCATAGATATAAAAAAGATATTATAGGTATAGAAACGCTAGACATCATTTTCAAAACCAACTGAAATTATTGCAAATCAATATGAATTAACATTACAGTTCCTTTCTTCACGTTAATACTGGATTTTATTTATTGATATAATAAAATTATTTTAGCCGCTTACCTTGTTATAGTTGCCGGCAAACAACTTGAATTACAAACGCGCGGTGGGGGATATTTTGTACGCAATCATAACGTACAAAAAAATCCCCCTCCACGAGGTAGTAGTTCAAGTTCTTTGCCGGCTATTACATTAGTTTCTTAGGTCTATTTACACGAATCCATGACTTGTCACTGACGAGTCACAGTCTCAGTCTGGCCATAGCACGGATCCAGAATATAACCACATGACCGTATTTGGCGAACTGTTTTGAAGCGAAAATTAGAGCGAATCTTTGACGTACTGTATCAGTAATGACAGGTTATCAAACCGTATGATTTAGTTCAACGCTAAATAACAAATCATGTTGTTTTACAATACGCGTGCACTGACTGTTTAACCGCGTGAACAAGCATTTAACACATCATTGGTATTTAAAATATTTGTGAAAAACATAAGTACGGCCCTGTCAGTTTTCGAGGCCGTGTTTGTTCTGCCACAAAGTGTCGCAACCCAACTTTCGTTGCGTTCGAATCGTGCGCGATCAATCAAAGAATTTAACATTCGATACTTTTCCGAAGATGCTGTGGACCACGAGTGTTAACGGAAACAAATGAACTGTTTCTAGCTGAAAGCTATGACTTCGGTTGCGGCGAACGAATATAATCCTTAAAGAAGTTGCGTTTACGGCTCAATTTTGTTAAAAAAAAACTCGAGATTGCAAACAGGTCTGGTTGCTTTCAACTAGGGCTGCCATCACTTAAATTGCCGACGCCGGATATACATGGCAAATTCCCGGACATTTGGGCGAAATATGGGTTTTTCCCCGGAAACCTCTAAAAAATTATTTTGCCGTGCTTTCTTGAATGCGGGTTATTATGAATGATTTTTTAACTAAGGTTTATTTCAATTTATCGCTTATCTATAAAAACATTATTTCCCCTGACAACAAGTGTCCGGGTTTCACCCGGACACTTTTTAAAACCCCTGCCGGACGGCCCCAGGACGCCCTTCAAACTAGGACAAATCCGGGGAAATCCGGACGGATGGCAGCCCTACTTTCAATGCACTACGCTGCATTCTATTGCAGCCGCGAGTCGGTCGGAGACATTTGACACGACGTACTCGCTGACAAGAATATCTTAGTATGTGTGTGTAGCGCGAAATAAGTATTGGAATATAACATCTCTTTTTCGGGACACGAATACTTTGGAACTTAATAAAAGTAGTATTTTATGTACGTAGTGTCCCATAGCTCTATGATCAAACAGAACTGAGTTATAGACCAGCTTTAGATATGCCTATCCAAGTCGTTCGTATATTCAAAACCATTCTCGAGTTACCATACCATGCCAGCCCTGTAATACTGCCCACTGCTGAGCACGGGCCTCCTCTACAACTGAGAGGGTTAAGGCCTAAGTCCACCACGCTGGCCTAGTGCGGGTTGGCAGACTTTACATACCTTCGAAATTCAGAGAACTTCTCACGTATGCAGGTTTCCTCACGACGTTTTCTTTCACCGGTAAAGCGAGCGATAAGTCACAAAGAATACACACATAATGTTTTTGAAAAGTCAGAGGTGCGTGCCCTTAGGTTTTGAACTTACGGACATTCGTCTCGGCAGTCCGTTTCACTACCAACTAGGCTATCGCCGCTTTCTTTCTCGAGTTATTACCATCTTTTATAGATTTTAGACAGCATCAATCTATATAATTGAAATGGTTATAATTCGTTTTTAAATCCAATATAGACTCTATAGACTACAATACAAAGGCGGTAATTTAACACACGTTCAGTACCCACTACGCATTTTAGTAATTTGTACAAAAATGAGCAACAGCACACACATTTACTGGTAGTAAATTTCTCATATGTAAGAGTCCGTCTGGGTGGGTACCACCGCAATGTCTATTTCTACCGCCAACAGCAGTGTTCAAGCACTGTTGTGTTTCTGTTTAAAGGACATTGTAGTCAGTTTAACTACTGGACATAATGAGACTTAACATCTTATATCTCAGGATGACGAGCGCAGTGGAATGCCACACAGTAGGTACTTTGTAAGTTAAGGTGCGAGATGGTATTGCTACTGTTTATGGGCGGTCGTATCGCTTACCATCAGGCAAACGACATGCTCTTCTCGTCAATCAATGAATTAAAACCACAAGCACACAAACGTGTTTTGACTAATTATATGATCTTAACTAAAGAGGCATAGATAGCGTATCTTTAAAGGCTTATCATTTGGATAGGCTAATAGTTGAAGCTCTGTGCATCCATTTTTGAGAGTTATGATTTAATGCAGCGTTTATTGTCGCAGTCGTTACTACGCGTGCAGATTGTACGTAGAGACGGCAATGTAAGTTCCAAGCAGATTGTGGAGTGTGGACACAGCCCATTCAGACAAAAGGTTTTATGTTTAAACTCAACGTAGACTAAACCTGTGCAATTAAGATTTCCTACCAAAACATCTTTGTGAGAAGACGCGTTAAACACTTTCACAAGCCATCAAATCTATTGGAGTTCCCTTTCCCTTCGTTTATTAATTATACGGGTGAGTTATCCCTTCCCCTTCTCCCGCGGCCCGCGCCCGCCCTCGACCGCCCTCCTCCGACTCGTACTAACGCCAATAACTTGTTTATCGCGCGACTGCGGAACTAGATCCCTAACTCCGATCGGAAAATATCCCCCAAATTTCCTTCGCGTCTGATTGTAACAACATACAAAAATATATTTTGTAATAAAAATAAGTCACGTGTTGTAATTCGGCCGTAGTTTGTACAATACACTTTCTTTATAAAAAGGAAACGTTATAAACTGGTATGTAATATATACGTTAACTAGCTTTTGCCCACGGCTTCGCCCGCGTTAATAAGTTTTTCCGGGCTAAAAGTACATAAAAGCATTCCCGTTGAATCACTCTATCCAACACATTTATTTGGATAAAGATAACCTAATATTATGACGTTGATACAACTCTTAACAAATAATGCATTAATTTCGACCAAATTTGATTACCATAAAAACTGTTCTAGTGAGTTAATCTTAAAAGATACACATATACTGTCCCGGACATTTTTTTAGATCATTTTAAGAGGAATAATTCTTTGCTACATATATTTTTGGTATCTTGAACCGTTTTCGCAGCGCACGCAATGGAAGCCCTAAAAGATGAATAATTTTCCCCGTTTTTTCACATTTTCCATTATATCTTAGCTCCTAATAGTTGTATCGTGATGTTATATAGCCTAAAGCCTTCCTCGATAAATGGTCTACTCAACACAAAAAGAATTTTTCAATTCGAACCAGTAGTTCCTGAGATTAGCGCGTTCAAACAAACAAACTCTTCAGCTTCATAATATTAGTATAGATGATGAACAAACGAGGAATGAATCAATACTCGAGCTAATTTTACCGCAAACATAGACTCATCTACGCCTATCTTAAATATTATAAATGGGAAAAATATTCCAGGAACGTGAAATAAAAATGAATTGAGATTTATTAATTGGGTATGGCGTGGCACAGCATCCCTGGGGGTAGAAGTGTCAGTGCAGCGGGCGCTAACGGGCACTGTCGGGGCGCGGCGAGCTGGGGTGGCTTCCGGAACGCCACCGGAGATTGCGTCCCAGCCTCCTGCGCAAGCTGTCTAACTTAATCATCTGCGTGAAAATATCGAATAAAACTTGCTATTAGCGACACTTTAACTGTGCACGCGGGAATGAATTCGACGATTCGTAAAGCGCATACGAACGAAGAAATCACATTACATTTCTAGTAAAAAAAACTCTCGTAATGACGTGCATGTGAAAAGAAATTTCCTGTTGGTAAATGTCTAAAATTCATTAGCTCGTTGCCGCGGCATCAAATTCCCACTAATAGTAAAAACGCAGAGCACGGCGCGGCGGGAGCATTTCGGGAGCACTCCTTTTTCTTAACGTAGAAACGTCAAAAACGAGTGAGCGTGAGACTAGACATCAATCAATGTGGGTTACTTTTATTTTAGTTCCGTCTCCGTTGACGACCGAGATTTTTTTTCGTTTTTAGATTCTAAACTAACAAATCCGAGGGGCAACTATTAAAACAAAATTGTCTTTATGCTTTGTCGAAGTTCTGACTAATAGAATATACAAATTGCTTTCTAGAATAGAATTTAAATAAAACTTGCTTTTTTGCAATTGCGCACATTTAAATGACTATTAAATCTAAATTTAACTATCATGTATGAAACACGTGCATCGACCTTTTAGCATATAAAATATCATTGACTCTCAAGCCTAAGTTATTCCGTTTATTCAATCCGTTTTTTCTGTCCTATTAATCTTGTAATAATTTGTATAAAATGCTTAGATTTACAGTGTAATTACATTGCAACATAAATTTTCACGGCATTTGCTGGCAACGACTCACAATAAGACAGCATTTCTTTGGATGTGGCACTTTACCCCAGCAACAAAATAAAAAAAATAAATGTGCGTTTGCATAGCATTGCACCGTAGTCATATTTATTTTTCCGCTCGGGAAATTCTATATCTACATCAAAACTGACTAATTTATCCGACACTTTTTCAAAACAGAGCTATGTATTTTATTCAGCAGCTCAGGTTAGATTTATTGCTTTCTCAAAGGCGTGCAAAACATCACGACAATGCGGCACTGTCGCATCTGTCACGTCAGTGGACACATTATTTGGTAAAATAACGAGGTGTGTACAGACTTGAAGTCAAGTATTTCTTCGAATACCACATTTCCCACACACTCCGACTAAATTACCTCAAGTTTAATATTTTTAGAAATGCTACATTTTATAATCAAACATTAATTATCATAGATTATAGTTAGACGTTTGAACTGGCACATGCGTTTGCACTTTGGCATATTTCAAGTGCTAATTTTACACGTAAAATAACCAAAATACCCTTGATTTTGTCTTCAGCACATTTTATTATGTTAAAAGAAGTTCCCAAGACCTTCACGCTTTCTTCTTCCCTTTCTGTAAGACGTAAAACAATATTTTCGAGGCTTGGAACATTGCCACGATTTGATTTTAATGACAGTTTATCAACGCATATGTCCCTTACTCTTAGCATAACTCTTCATTATGTGTGTACATAAAAAAAAGTTATGCATATCTGTATAGTGGTTCTCTCAATTTAATTAGCAATTACGCGATAAGAATTATCCGCATTTGTGAGCTGTCGGTATTTTAAATTTAATTTTCGCAAAAATGCTTTTCCCACATATTTGCGAACGTAAAAATATACTATTTCAACCGACCATTACCTATACCAATTGTATTAACTTTAACGCAGTTCTTATCGCTAAAATACTACGATATCTTACCAAAAAGAACTCAAACTAAAAACATAGATACTGCGAAAGTCATTAAGATATTTTGTACGTAATTAACAAATCAAAAGGATTCGTTTTTCAATGGACCTAAATATCCTGACCTATAACTCTGAATAGCTAGCGTCGGCGGAATATTTATAAATACGGTAGCGGAGCCGGTAATGCGCCTCGACAGCCAGTTGCTAAATTTCAATTTGCTCTATTTCAAATGTGTGTCTTCGGCCTTCTCGACTGTGTCTGCGACGCGGACGTTTGTGCCGACTTCAGATTAAACAATATGTACGCGACAACTGGAGGCATTCATGACATTTCATTTTCATGAGTATAAAAATATATTTTATCAGTTTATAAATAGATTACGCTCATTTATCATGTGATTAAAATAGATTATATTTACTTCAGATAATAAATTAGGTAATCCTTTAGCGTAATTCCACCGATAATCCTGTTAAATTCTAATTTTTGAAAGCGTTATTATAATAATAGAATGAATATATTTTGCAAATGTTCCGTGAACTAAGAAACAGCAATAACTGTTTGTCGTTATTAAATTTACGAGTCTCATAAACATTTGTTTAAGTTCTCTGTTACGCTGCAAATCTATGCATCCAATTGCAGATAAAGATGAGGTTATACTTTTTACAAAGGTGTATTCAAGATTCGTAATTACTTTAGACCATGGAATTGATACAATACAGGCCATTATGTATTAAGATCCAGGCATCATCGTCATCAGCCTATATTTTAGTCCACTGCTGGACATAGGCCACCTCCAATACGCGCCATTTTACCCGGTCTTCCCAGTTTCTGCATTTTTTCGCAAATCGTCACTCCACCTGGCTGGAGAGCGTCCTATACTACGCTTGCTGTCTAACGGTCTCCACTCTAGATCCAGGCATGGTCAAACATAATAATGTCGCATATTGTCACGACGATCTGCAACATACATTAGACAAAATAAAACCATGCCGTGATTGGCCTTAGGTCTAATATTGCACAACATTCGTATTTCAATAAATTTGAAAACCGAATTCTCTATAAAATTACATCCATACACACGCCTTATTCCCGTTTCAGGTGCAGGCAGAGGTATATCACATCCACATAGCTATGTTAAATCCCATGTAATAGGGGGGGGGGGAGGATGCTACTGCCATTTACCAGGCTACAAAAATAATAATGACTGCCTCGGTGGCGTAGTTGTATTGCGTACGCGTTACGAGTTCGATTTGCGCGCTGAGGTCCTGGGTTCTCATTCCGAGTGGCCGAAACTGGCTAGGAGGATTTCAATGTTAAAATGTCATTTTAGTAACATACACCTCTAACTAGCTTTTACCCTGGTAAATATCAAGTTGGAAGTGAAAAAGGCTGACTAGATAGCCATGCAGGATTTAAGCAGTGACAAGTCTATGCTCAATCATAATAAGGCTTAACAACGCAGGATCTCCCCAGCACCAGATTCTGAAAATTGAACGGCATTGCTACGTAGACTCTATCAAGGTGGCCACTTGACATTTTATAAGTTACAAGCTTTTATTTAACTTACAATATATGTATGTTTGATCGGGTGGAATCTTGCAAGTCAATTTTGAAGCAGTTACCCTCAACCGATCGTGTTGAAATTTTGCATAAGCGTTCAGTTTGGGTGACAATGCATAGTTAGCAGTGACAAGTGACGCCATTCTGAATCTAATATGGCGGACGGCTCAACATGATGGACTAGTTAATTTTTGTGCACGTCCATAATATGGGTATCAAATGAAAGGGTTTGCTGAGATAAATCCAAAAAAAAGTAAAAAGTAAAAATATTCGATTAAAATGCTCTAAACTGAAAAAAAAAGTTGTGGTATGTAGAGATATAAAAGTTTGTCCCTAGATTTACTTATGTAGATAATACAATAACTATGTAACTTCATCTTAACAAAAGTGAATCTCGCGACAAGCTTTTATCTCTACATAGTATTAAAAAAAGTTTAATTCAATTTTAATTTCTTTTTCTTTTTAGAGCATTTAAATAAAAGTTTGTTTTTAAAAAAAATATGTTACTTTTTATTTAGTTTATGTTCAAAGCAACAAGTAAAGTGCCTATTTTTTTTACAATTTACTCTGCTTCTTAAGACAAAGTCGGTAAATGACATTTGTTTTATAATACTGGTCTAGGAAATTTCATTCTTATTTTCCATTAACCTTGTCACATTTTACATTCACATTTTGTTAAGTTAAGGCAGAATTTACGTACTATTGCTAAACGACTGCAGAAATCTTGTCAAGTCACACAGTTTAGTCAATATCACACCTTTTGGCCATTCAAAGGAATCCGACGTATAAGGTGATATTCAGCGCACTTGCGTTACTCAGTATGGTATGCTCAGCCAAATTTATGAATTAATTCCATATGAAGTAGACATTTATGGCCTGGTATCGCATTTTCTGAAAACGATTCTAAATGCACCATACTGGCATTCGTTTAGCTTAAATCTAATAATTAATAGGAGCAGTAGACGCGGCAATTTATTTCTACCTTCCAATAATTGTCTAACTTTAGGATCTAATTTTAAGTACTACTCATATGGTAACATAGTTAACCTGATAATTAATAAGCCTTGCTCTAGATTTACGCTGCTCTAGATTTTTCTCATTAAAAAAATACATTGAATTCCAACATGACACATTTTAAGAAAACATGCTCATTAAAAACACGAACAAGTCGACAACGTCTGCGTTTGTTCAGACGCCATGCTTGTATTGATTCTAAACACCCCAAAAAATCCGACGACATGGTAGCAATAAATGCAGTATCGTATGTGTTCGTGAGAGCATGCTTGCGGACGTAATTGCTTTTCTAGGCGTTGTGACATCGTTCTCCGCTTTTATAGGGCAATTACTGTCGTTATCTGGCATTGATATTGCATCTAATTTATTCATGTGCCCATATATATTTAAATAAATACACATTACAAGCCAAGCGGCTGTAGTCTAGTGGATGTAGAGACTAACGAAACCAAAGCCTCGGGTTTAATTTCAGGAAATTCATTTATGATTTCTGTGAACTTTTAAAAGTAACGCATTATGTACTATGTGTGAAGAAGAATACAAGGATTGCTGCATATCAGTTTGAAAATTCTCCACGAGGACTCAAGTTTTTATAATCCAACAACAAATTAAGCTAGCGTAAAAAACATGGCCACTCTTATTAAATATAAAGTCTAATGGTAGATAAGTGTTATACAGAACTGATATTATGACAAAATGACTTGCTCCAAGCTGTCGAATTGTTTCCATTCTCCTTTCCTAGCATTCTTCTTTAAATCCATAGTGTTAAGGTAACACGAGCATTCTACCACGACATAGCCGTAATCCTACTAATATTATAAACGCGAAAGTTTGCAAGTATAGATGTATGGATGTTTGTTACTCTTTCACGCAAAAACTACTGAACGGATTTCGATGAAATTTGGCACACGGGTAGATCATATTCTGGATGAACACATAGGCTTTTTATCCCGGGAATATACCGGGTGGAAGGGAAACGCTCTCGGAAACGAATACAGGTGATAGTATCGGTGATTCCTGACGTGATGGCACTAAAAAAATCGCTATCGCATTGTTACAATTTTAGTAGGATTTTCTCAAATTTCTGTACACCTTCACGTATGGATAGATAAATCAAACTATTATTCTGAAAAACATAGTAAAATAGGTCAATATTTCAAAAAAATCGTAATGAAACACGTACATCAGCTGACGGGTTAACGACCGCGGGCCGGTGCCGGCGCAGCGCGGCGGCCGCCCAGTTTTTTGTACGCTTTACATTGCGCGCGCATGAATTACGGAAATACTAAAATCGTAAGAATTATCGCTTAGCTTTGCAAATGAATATAGTTTTTCGTTGATGTTATGGTTCTTCTATCTTACCGTTCCGGTATAGAGAGCGTTTCCCTTCCACCCGGTATAAAGCGGGACCTTTATCCTGGAAAAACTTTTTCACGCAGGCGGAGCATCAGGCAAAGCTAGTGAAATCTAAACGTGAACTAATAAGTCGCAAATTGGCCCAACTGTAATAAAGCCATGAGTTACACAGTCGAGCACCTACTCCTCACGCCGGACTGACGCTTGCAAAACGCTTCTCCGTGATAAGCAATTTTGATTACTAAATAGTTTATGAATATTGCATATAATCCTTTGTAACATCCCTAACGTGGCAACAAACACGTAACGTGAGTAAATTAAGATCAAGGCCGCCAAGGTATTATTTCAACAAAGATTTTTTTTTTGTCTGTGTGGGAGTAAGCCTCGAAAAAATACCTAAAAATACTTTTTAAGAAACTGGCTGCTACCGTACCGACAGGTATATCTTGAATTATAGCTTTTTACATTTGTCATAAAATCATAATTATTTCCGATAAATCCAACCTAGATTTTTCTGTAACTATGGTCGATGGAAATAATATAACATCAGGTGACCTAATTACTCGTTTGCTACACTATGCTACAAAAAGAGTAACCGCTGCCATACATCTTATTATTTTCTAAAAGTATGTGACAGAAAAAAAAATTCCGAACTTACATAAATCATATTAAGACATCCCGTCGCGATGCTAGCTTACACATCAATTTGATAACAGTCATCAATCTACATCTTTAGCCTTGTCCCAGACTGCCAAAAACCTAGTGATACCACTTTTTCTACCGAATGTCTAAAGCACTACTCGACAGGGTTGGCGCTTCCGAGAAAATAAAAAATTGAAATTTATTCAAAAAGTAACTGGTAATAAAATCACCCCTGTTTTAGGATTTATGAATTTTTTTACGGCATAAAAGTTTGAATTACTATTAACAAATATTGATTAGGGTAGATAAATGTTTACGAGTCAGTCTCATATAAAAGTGATCCCTAGTTTACCTTCACGAGGTGATGCAACCCTTGCGGGGTATTAATAATAATAAAGAATACGAAATCCTATCTTTTTACTATACTACTGACTATTTTCATATAAATGTCTCCAGGTTTACTATGTAATACAAAATTTCATTATTCAAGCTACTACAGCTTACATTGGTACGAAATCGTTGAAATAATTGGTTACACTGGGTTCCTATTTCTTTCCATTCAACAGATAATATGATAATAATTAATATTATAATATTACACAAACTTGATCTTAACAAACAGCAGATTCACTTAGCGGCCTTTCCACGTACCAACTCGAGGAAACAGGCCTTCTCGTAAACGCAATTATTCTAATTATTTGTTTTATAATGCTATTATTATAAAACAAAAGTGTTATGAAGAAGATTAAAAAAATATATAATAAATCATACTATATTTCGTAAAAAAAATTAATATGACCTTTCCGAAGCTTTTTGTGTTAATCTAATCTTGATCTAGCTACATCTCGCAGAACTGGCTAAAACTACTTCTCGTCCGGAGAATAACTCATTTAACCAGAAACTTTTAATTTAAATTTATCGCGAATGTAGAAGAAATAAGAAATAATCCCATTCATATTTTGGCAACGCAAACATTTCACAGGCTCAAAATTAATTCATCATACAGAAAATGTCAGCATAATTTCCCGTGGCTCATTATCCCTCTTAAAGGCGTAAGTACTAACATTCTACTAGATATTTGCATGTGTATCAGTTATCGCAACTGACATCCAAATTTTTTGTACTTCGTCGTGATAATGTAAACACGGGATTCTTATCTACAAAATGTGATAAAGAAACAGTTTGTATTACCAGAATGATAGAGCGGCTAACTATTTCCACGATACCGTAGATGCTTGGTAGGAAAAAAAAAAAATTTACGGAAAATATTTGTCTTGTCAATCGGGTTATTTCAGAATTCCTTTATATATTTATTATAAATACATATTTATTAACACTTAGAAACTCTTTTATTACTTTTAAAGCCAATTGCGAGATTACTACCTATATTAATTTTTCGCTACATCAAACTTCACCATTTTTTTAATAGGAAGGTAACTAAATCTAACTAACTCTTTCGAGCGGGCGAAGGCACGGGTAAAAGCTTGTAGTCTATAACTGTGAGATAAAGTGCAATCTAGCGTTCAAAATATTTAAAAACTGCTGCAAATGTCAAGTCATCAATGTCAATCATGATATTACTCCTAAATACTATGGCGAAACAGTACAGTAACATTTTCTTTCTCATCATTCACCTACAAAAACAAAACCGATTGTTATAAATGATAACATAGATATAGTAAAAAAAACACTGGATCATCTACATACGTTATGACTTAAAAATATTATTTATATTACATTTACATAAACGTGATTCACTGACAACGTGAAATCAAAGTTTACTTAAAAACATTAAGCGTAAATAACACTCTTATCGCGTAACTCATCAGATTATGGCGTAAATTATTCCTTAGCAATCACCGCGTCATGGTCAACCGTCAAAGTCTATTTATTGTGAAATAAAATGAAAAAGCGTGTTTATTTGTGCATCATAAAATGACACTGATTATATTTAAAACGGATGAACGGGCTGTTACAGGAACTATCTCGTTTTTACAAGCTTTTATTTAACTTTCAATGTGTGTACAGTCAGCAGCATAAATATCTGTACAAAATCAAAATTTTAAATCGCCTATACACGCGTTAAGTTAAACTGAAAAAAAAATTCTACGTATGAAGTAAAGCAAATCTCTTTCATTTTATTTTTGTGAAAAGAAAAAAAAGATTAGTAAGAACATAAAAGTATGTAGGCAATTTAAATTTTTGAATTGGATCAGCTACTTATGTTGCTGACTATACGTATGTAACTATGTTTGTTCGGGTGGAATCTTGCAAGTCAATTTTTATGCAGTTACCCTCAACCGACTGTGTTGAAAATTTGCATACAATTTTAGTTTGGGTAACAATGCATTGTTAGCTAAGTGACGTCATTCTGAATCGAATATGGCGGTCGGCCCAAGATGATGAACTAGTTATTTTCTGTGCACCTCCATAATATGGCAATCAAATGAAAGAATTTTCTGAGAATACAAAGAAATGACTTCTCAAAATCCAATATGGCGAACGTCCCAAGATAGCAGTCTAGTTAAATTTAACGCACTCCTATGATAATAATAATAATAATAATCCGCCGGCCGATTTTCGGCCATGGCAACCACTTCTGCTCCGTCAAGTTCCTCGTCTCTCATGTGCTCTAACATGGCTCCTCACTCCTATGATATTAAGTCATTAAACTAGCGTTTTTTACGCATAATTTAATTATTAATATGAATGTTGACCGTGTACATATAATATTACGCTTTAAAACAACTTATCTATTGAATTAGTTTTATCAATATCCAATGTAGTTAGTTGATATCCCTGTTTACAGAACAACTATTATATCTAGTAATAATTCGATAGTTAGGAATTTATATCAGCCTCTACATTATTTCTGAATAAAATATTGCATATCACCTTCAACTTCAAAGTAATAAAAGGAGGGTAACCTTTAAGAACTGAATAAACAGACCAGACACTATCAAATAACCGACAAATAATAAATTCATTGTCTCTTGCACGGAAATATAAAATTACTACCACCGTCACTTTGTAAGTAATAAGAAGAGGACCAAGTGAAAAACCGACTATGTCACCCATAAAATTGTAAAATTTAATGTGCATAGCTAAGAATAACAATTAGGGCTTTATATACAAAATTTGATAGTTGAATCTTATTTACGGTTGGTAGCAACATATGAATATATATCTTTAGCAATACGACTTACGTAGTTACATTTAAATATGATAGAAGTGTAATTATATACGTAAGTACTTGCTTCTTCTTTTATCGGACTTTACCCACTCCACTATAGGCTGGATGCAACAAACATCATTTGTTTATTGGTGACACCGTTTTAATGGCCTCTTGCTTGATGTCAAACCACTGTGACAAAACGCATCATAAGTTTTTGGTTACAGTTATTTATTAATCGACTTCCAAAAAAGGAGGAGGATCTCAATTCGTGTGTTTGTATTTTTTTTAATTAACTTAAACTTTCTCATTTTTCACCATCTTGAAACTAAAAGTACATTCATAGGAACAGATTAACAAAACATGAATGAACAATGAAAGTTGTAGGTACTCTTAAATTAATGGCAACGCTGAGTACAGTACTACAATATACGCGGTAAGTGTTGATTTCCTGTAGCGGAAGTGTACGTTTGCATTTGTTAATTTAGTTGTTACCGGTTTTGTCCGTTAGTTAGCCGGCACAGACTGATTTTTACTGCTCTAACTAACCACACCATTATTTGGACTGGTACAGACAAATAGGTGGCTAAGTGCCTTGTTAAAGATAAAGAGGGTTTCATTTTGAATTCTAAACGGTGTTTTTTCTACTATTTCTAAATTAAAATTAAATAAGTACGCTTTAGTGATTGTTTCATCATAAGTTAAAAGATTGAATCTAATTTCTATATTTAAAATGTGTAGCCTGCCATAGTTAGACAAATAAAAAAAATGGAAGTGTAACAAAAAATTGTTCAACGGGATTTTCTTGATTTTGTATTCAAATAAATAATTTTATTCAAAACCCAAGGCACACATCTGACTTTTCGAAGTTCGTGTGTATTCTTTATCAATTATCATTCGCTTTTACCGTGAAGGAAATCTACATACTTAAGGATTCCCCATAACAATCTCCAGGGTATGTAAAGTCTGCCAACCCGCACCAGGCCAGCGTGGTAGACTAAGGCCTAACCCCTCTCAGTAGTAGAGGAGGCCCGTGCTCAGCAGTGGGCAGTATATAATACAGGACTGATTGTTTGCATTGCATTACATTGCAAACAATTTTATCAGTGGTATTTCATAAAATATTTGTCTGGTAGTAAATTTAGCATATTATGTGCATTACAACTATAATATTAATTATATGTTTTAGGCAGATTCAATACAGTGATAACTTTGCCTTATCCGAAGCTAGTGTAGACTACAGAATCGAATCGAAATCGAATATAACATAATATTTAGAAGTGGGGGCTGTAATTAAAAAAGGGTTTCAGATTTTTAATAATTTCAATATCTTATTTTAATAACATCACTCGATTGATTAGCAACGCATGTTTTTTCATCCATACTTTTTGTTTGAAGCATCATTTTTTTTTGACAAAACACTAAAGGATATTGATATAGCAGCTATTAACCCTTCAAGCCCCGCTTATATATACACATGTATGGGAAAATCCTATATATATGGACACCGGTGTCCGTCGCGGGGCTTGAGGAGTCTATTATATAACCGTAATTAATTGTAATAGTTCTTAATTAGGACGTTCGAGATCGGCAATCAGTGTCACCATTGCGGTGAGCCATAGGACACCTGAAAAAATAAAGCACACTGGCATATAAAAACGAGTAAATGCATCCAATTCGTTCAATGCGTGAACGGAGAATAATCTCTCGTTTTACTACGGAACTCTAAAATTTATTTATCTACAAGCCAAGGATTTTATGGAATAGATTATGAAACAATCAAAATAAATAAATAATGGGTAGATAGGTACATTAATTCTGTGTTTGTTTTGTTTCGACATCTGGTTGAAAATGTGTACGAGTAATATTTTGCTAGCGATTATGTATTTTTTTTATGACACGATGAATATATAGTTATTTTCGGTTCCTATGCAATCTATAACTTACACTACAAGTAAACGAGAATAGGCCAGCGCCTCTCAAAGAACAGGCACAGAATACACTCGCAGTTCGCCGAGCTTCTTTCCTTCTCGTGGTATAAATACTAGTATCCTATATTTGCTTCTGTTTTGTATCCTAAATATGCTTCTAATATCTTCTAAAATCAGGCTATGTTATAATCACGTGAATATTGTTTTTTTTTTATTGCATCGAATGACGAGACGAGCAAGACGTTCACCTGATGGTAAGCGATACGACCACCCATAAACAGTAGAAACACCAACCAGCACCTTGAGTTACAAAGTGCTGTGTAGCATTCCACTGCGCTCGTCATCCTGAGACATAAGATGTTAAGTCTCATTATGTCCTGTAGTTACACTGGCTACACTGCCCTTCAAACTGAAACACAATAGTGCATGCACACTGCTGCTTGGCGGTAGAAATAAACATTGCGGTGGTACCCACCAGACGGACTTTTACATACGAGAGTCCTACCACCAGTACAAGTGTTACAAAATTTTACCAATCGCTCCGATTTCAGTGCCGTAACATGCCCTCTTTTTGAGCAGTCGGTAAAAATGACACGTGATCCGGCCTCGACAAACATTAATGTATTTTTTCATTTAATCTGTCTGCTCAAAAATCTTTTTGTATAAACATCGATTCTGTTTGTTTAATTTCTATGCCTACGTTAACGTATATCTACTACTTAGTGTTTGTGTGAGTTTTGGGTCAATGCCCAGTTCATGATATATATTTTTATACTATATTTACGCTATTATGTTAAGATGGTTTAGGTGGGCACAGAGCTATAATTCGTAGACGTCACAATGCAATAAGAATACTAAAATGGAGAAGCAAATCAAATGCTAAAGATCATCTTGTTGAAGTTGTAGATCATCAGGAAACAGGGCTGGTGAAATGAAGTTACATGGCGGCTGAACCGCCACCGCTGACTAAGAGAGAAAAACCTACGTCGAAGAATGGCCACAAGTGGTATGGTGGACGTTTAACACACATCCCATGTAAACAGTAAATAAACAACTGCTAATACTGCACTGTCTCACGGAAAACCAACGAAAAGTGGGTTATCGATTGCATGTCGTTGATAGTGTGTAGTAGAGCGCTTTCCCTAATACCTATTTTTTCTTTTCTAATCAATGATTCCTTTAATATTATGACTGATGGGAATTCGAAAACGGCTATCTAAAATACGACGATTATATATATGAGATGTAAAAAACCAAGGACGTTACTAAAGATTAGGCACACATAAGTATGTATTAATTAAACATAGACCGAACAATAGCCATTAGGGTTACACAACCGTACGGCGGTCAGCCTATCAAAAATGAATGAGCCAGGTAAACGACACACTGTTCCACGATGGGCGACCTCGTCATCATTTACGTTTCACAACACAAAGGACAGCTTAATAACGGTCAATTTAAGCTGTATTACACGAAAATGTTTCTTTTATTAACTGTTGTTTAACATGTCCACTAAGGTACTTAACTGTTCAAGAGTAATTGGAAATGTAAGCAATAGGAGGCGGCTTTTCAGGTCAATATTACTTTACTTTATAGTTCGTCTTTATATTTTAATTTTAATAGATTCAGTACAAGATATTAACATAAAATAAGTTAAACCGTTTGATAAATCTTTTACAGCACTTTATATTTAAATTGAACTTCTAAACTGTAATATTTTATCCCCGAATGCAATTTGTACATAGTTTATTCGTAAATTCAAGTCAATTCAATACGTATAATATAAAAATGTTTACAAATAAATCGTTCCGAGGCCTTGAAACGATAAATTTAGCGTAGGGCATGCCCGCACAATGTGAATCAATAAATTTAAAAGCAAATCGCAGAAACGGCTGGATCTTACAAACATAAATCGAGAAAAGTGGAAAGCCAATCGATAAGAAATTGTAGGTGCGAGAATTTATTAGGGGAAAACAATGGATGGAAACTATGTAGAGTTTAAACTGTCCATTTAATATACGCCGAATGTAATCGTCGTTTTTAAAAATCGACTAGATATTCTTAATTCACGGGAAAATGAATGGTAGATGAAAATATAGAAGAAAACCAATATTATCTTCAATTAACATCTGAGAGAATATTCGATTCTTTGATTAATTCCGAGTTCAGGCCAATCTAATATAGAACTTTTCAATCTATTATATACTTATATTTATCTAACCTGACTGAATAATTACTGGATCAGTTTAATTTGACCCTGGATGCTTAGATATGGAAATAGTGCATTGAGTTGAGAATGAGAGCTTAAAAAGTGAAATCAAAGATTTTTGAGAATTAGGCATTCCTATTGATTTCTAAATGCTTGCATAAATCAATATTTTAGTACAACGACCAAAATCACGAAGTAAAAATGAATGAAAATATCAAGAGAATGGTATTTTTCTCTCCGACGAAACAATCCAATATTTAAAGCAGCAATTGCTTCTTCTCGAACATAAAGCGATCAACGTGAAGCGGTTTTTCGAAACAGTTCTCCATTCTTGTGGGAAACAAAACGATTAGATACAAAGTCAGTGACAATAGTATGAGAGCTTCAGCTGGCACAACAATAACCTATCACGACTGTGATGAAATGGATTATTGCGAGACTAAGCTACGGTAAATGTATAGAATTTCAAACAGATACCACTCGCTTGCATATTCTTTAGACTTAGCGAAAATAGAAAAATTATACGTAGTGTCATTTACGGTATGAACTAACTGATTCAATTTCTATTGTGTTATAATATTAATTATTAACAAAGTAGGCTTTTTGTGTGATAAACAGTTATGGAGTCGAATACTAATCAAAAGATTTGCATATCATTACTTCAATCATTTTTGGATAAGCATATGCCTTATCATGAAGATAATAAGGATATAATCCTATGTTCAGATTTTTTATACATGTTAATGGCCATGCCTGGATAATCATTTTATATTTTTATGGAAACTTGAAAAAGAAACAGTCGAAGGAGGGACTCGAACCCACGACCTCCGGCGTACCGTGCCGGTGCTCTTTTATTAATAAGGATATGTTAAAATCACCTCATTCATTTGCGTATTGAGACAATTTCTATGATAAAAGTAATCTTTTGGATCATAGAGCTGTATCATAGATGATACGTCAAATTATCTTCCTAATAGATGTTCAACCTACTGATATCTACATCTTAATACTAAAATTTAAGGTAAAAGAAGGCAGTTTATAAAATTTCATTAGAATTTTCGGCGCTTAACTCAAAATACAACAGAAACTACCAGATACTAAACCCCTAAGTATATTTATATGGAAATTTTATACCGTATAAGAGACAACAATACTTGATAATAGCCTTTTATAAGTCATAACATGGTTAAACATTACAGATAAACGTTTCAATGCTTTTGACAAGCATAACTTAATGTGAGTTTAAATATTCCTATTAATTATATAATGAAATATGAATTTAGGAAATCACTGTCACTGTAGAGTGGGAGACACATTTTGTACGTTATCGGATAAATACAGTTCGTAAGTTCATACTTACGAACCAACCACCAAGGAAGAGGTGGATGGATTGTGTAAGAGATGATATGAAAGAAAAGGGCGTGAATGACTTGATGACGAAAGATAGAGGAGAATGGATGAGAAAAACATGTTGCGCCGACCCCAAGTAATTTGGGACCAGGGCAGGAAGATGATGATGATGACAGTTCGTAAGTTCATACAACTCGTTCAGACATCGGTCGCGTATTTTTTTCTTATCGCAAAGGATGACTTAGTTGTGCCCATGTAACGTCTCTTTAACGATAAACCAAATTAATTGAATTGAGATCTAAAGAAATTAACATAAAAATTAGGCTCTGAGCTACATGTAAACGGGAAAATGTCGTCTTGAATTAAGCTTGTTATTTTGCATCGTGGCAAATATTTACATAGGGAAATTAGCCGGTGTCGGTTATCTTTTATGGGAGTACAAATTATTTCAACATTTTCTTAATTAATCAGTTAGTTAGTTTAATATATGATATGATCTAATTCTGATAAACTAGGACATAAACTCACATGTAGTACGTTTATTTATGCAAATCTTGGGTTTTTCACAATTTAATATGTGAGCTCCTATTCAGTTTTGTTAGATTTATACTGACAGCGACAAAAGGAGATGTCCGCTTTTTTTACGGGTGCTGGGTCTTAAAATCTAACCAGGTGCAAACTTTAGGGTTATTAAAGGCGCAAAATGTAAACCTTGGACCAATTAAAAAATATTTTTGGACTCCTCTTGTAAAAGGCTAGTTTATAGGAGTTTTATCCATACATATAATAAACTGTCTTGGTTAAAATTTTAAGTCCGTTTCTGGACATGTCCTTTTAATACATCACAATTAAAGTTGTTCTTCAAAATGATGCGTTTGCGTAAACACAACGAACGTATATCAAATTTCTAAGAAGTTACAATTTCACAGCTAAAAGCTTTGAGTCAATGAGTCAATATGATTTAATGAAACTCCTGCCATATTTATAGAGGTTTTTTTTTTGTATTTTATACAGACGGTATCATAAAACAGTACAAGAGCGACAAGAAACTACTAATGTTCTCAAACATTTTGATCTGAAATGACGTCTGTTCGCAGCGACATCATCTTTCAAGACTCAAGCGGTAATAACTGGTGATGTGACACTGCTGAACACAAATGACAATCGGCAGTGCGGACGGCACGCGAGCCGCGACCTGCGAGCAGTTGGAAGTGCTAATACAGTCACCAAAATAAGTTGCTGAACAAATTCAAAATTTGAAATTGCCTACATACTTTTGTGTTCTTACTAATCTTTTTTTCTCTTCACAAAAATAAAATAAAAGAGATTTGCTTTCTTCACACGAAGAAGTTTTTAAGCTATTGCATAGCTTCTATCGCGGGCCTTGAGCGTGGAGACCCAATCCAGAAATTCCGTAACGAAAAAATAACCTGACAGCCCTCACTATTTTCAGCTCTATCACAACCATGTAGATTGTACAATTTCATAAGTAAATTTAATATCGCAGTCTTGTAATTTATTTTCAGCTCTATCACAACCATGTAGATTGTACAATTTCATAAGTAAATTTAATATCGCAGTCTTGTAATTTATTTTCAACTCTATCACAACCATGTAGAGTGTAAAATTCCATAAGTAAATTTAATATCGCAGTCTTGTAAGAATACAATATGTAAGAGGAGGACTGCCTCGGTGGCGTAGTTGTATTACAGTACGACTGCAAAGCTGAGGTCTCGGGTTCGATCCTCGGGTCGGGCAAAGTGATATTGAGTTTTTCTATTCAGTATCAGCCCGGAGTCTGGAATTTGTGCCCGATATGGCGATAGGCTTCACACTTTCCCCTATCACATCATGGGACGGAATAACGGCGAATAGTGGGTGCACTAGTTGCGCCTCTGCCTACCCCTCCGGGGATAACAGGCGTGGGTGTGTGTGTGATGTAAGAGGATATGAGCTGAATGTTAAACGATAAAAGGTCGAAATTACCGTGTATTTAAAAATTGTTCCAGTCAGTGAAACGTATCAAAATGTCAAACGTGATCTAAGTTTGAATTTTTAAAAAAAATTATTTTATATCTGTTCAAAGAGGTTATAAATATTAGAATTGCCTGCTTAGAGTTTCAGCATTAGGGCAGGAGTGAAATTAGGACAATAGAAAAAAAAAAAAAAAAACAATTATAATTACATAAGTTGATAAAAAATGCTATGCAATAGCTTTACCGCGGCAGTCTCCGAGTGCCACACGTTTTTTTTTCAGTTTAACTTAACGCGTATATAGGCGATTGAAATTTTGATTTTGTACATATATTTATGCTGCCGACTGTACATGTAACGTACACTGCG
The DNA here is from genome assembly GCA_949316025.1 of Lapara coniferarum. Lineage (NCBI taxonomy): Eukaryota > Metazoa > Arthropoda > Insecta > Lepidoptera > Sphingidae > Lapara > Lapara coniferarum. The sequence goes on along the minus strand of OX438919.1, from coordinate 37,015,518 downwards.
GAAACTTGTCTGTGAGAATCGTCGCGGCGAGTGACTGCGGCGCGGCGTAGCATTTTGTTACACATAATCGGATTAGGGGCGAGTGTCGGGTGCCGCGCTGTACCTACAGCCGTACTGCCGCCGGCCCGCGCGGCGTGTGCGCCTTGCATCCTACGGCACTCGTTCATAAATACAACTCCATTCGCCCCTTAGGATTTAAATATTTACTACATTGGAAAAATAACGGACTCAGCTTTTAATATTACCTTTCCCGGAAAGATCTATCACATCCTATTAATATGATAAACGCGAAAGTTTGTAAGTATGGATGTATAGATGTTTGTTACTCTTTCACGCAAAAACTGTAAAACGGATTTCGATGAAATTTGGTACACGGGTAGATCATGTCCTGAACTAGCACATAGGCTACTTTTTATCCCAGGAAATTATAAATCGGGACTTTTATCCCGGAAAAAGTTTTTTAACGCGGGTAAAAGATAAAAATGTTATCTATGAAATTTCATCAATATGTAACATACTCATACGGCGGACAATACTTTAAAGAGTTTAATAATAAATACGTATAAAACATACGAGCAAGGCGTCGGCGCCAAACTCAGACTTCCATTACACGCATCACTTGACTTACGCTCAGATTCACTGCCTAAAGCCTTTCCAGAAGCCTCCTACGATTACTTCGATAACTTTATTTAGATAAAATTTTAAATTACCACATTTTCCTTATGATTAAATCAAATCTAGTGCAAAAACAGTTATTTACATAAGTGCCATAAAATATCAAAATACAATAATATTATAAAATGTGCAATAAACACTAAATACATCAACATATAAAAGTGAAGATGAGAGTAGTAAATAGTATGTGCTCTTAACGTAATCATGCATAGCGTGACGCTCAGTAGTGTAGTGTAGCAAGCGGGCTATGGTCTCAAGCTGCTAGTCTACGGTGAGATATGCGACCGGTGGTTCCCGGGAAAGATTTATTTATGCGTAATGTTCCGCAATGTTACTGTTCGTGTCATGAAGCTGTGTCACCAGGGCATCAGCGGTACAATCGACAAAATATTTCTCTCCGGAATCACGTCGGGCAGACTGTGTATAAATGGAGTGCCTCACTTACCAAACTTCGGAAGATGGCAACTAAGGTGCTCCACCACAATTACCGCTTGCGTAACCCTGGGGAAAATATTTTTCTCCGTGAATCTAACGTGTAAGTAATACTTATAACAGTGGTTGTTCTTAAATATAAGGTGAGGGATTAATTTCAATTATAACTCCGTGATTAACTGCTCGGGATGTGATATCTTACATCTAACATGCTGATTTATGTAGCTAGTACACGGTGAACAAGTCGGGAATATTAGTCTTTAAACTATAACAGTGGGATATCTGGTGTCTGTTTTACTCAAACAGGAATCTCAATTGGGCACTGTCTACATTTACAAAAGTTCAAATAAAATTACTAAGTCCGCTAGTCGGCACTATAGTTACATATAAAAACTAAGAAACCAAAATCAATATATATCTATAATGTATAGGTACAAATTGTCTAACACAATAATTGCAGCAATTGGTAACTAATACTCAACGTTGCTTGTAATTTACAATAGACTGAGACAATAGTGAAGGTAAATAAGAAGAACTCAAATAAAGACTACAACAATAGTGAAATGTGAACTTTAATAATATATTGTCAATGTTCAATATTACCATTTAACAAATACTAAGTGGAGAAGTAACAACCTGTAAAAGACGTTCATAATTAATATTCATCTATAACACTGTGACAATATATTTGTGTATGATTAATTAATGTTATTCTCTGTAAACATAATTATATTATCAAAATAATAGGCAAAGTTAACTTAACCGCAGACAAAATGTCAGGATCATGTCGAGGTCTGCGCTGTTGTTAAACGATTATAATCGTATAAACCACGCGCATGATAATGTGATGTGTTCTAGATTCATACGCACTTACGATAACAAATTGTAATGAACGCACGCAGTTTGTTCCATGGACGTTTCGTGAATGATTCAAATAGTAAACAATATAAAAACCTACATGGACGTACGAATCCATGGTGAAACGCGTTGGTATACAGAAAAGCACATTGTAAAGCAAACATACAAGCATTGTAGAGTAACCCGAGCGGGTGCAGTGTCCGCCAGTGGAGGTCGGTCGCTCATTGAGCGCTCGCCAATTGAGATAATGGCCTCAAATGCAGATGATTACTGACCCATTCATTGGAAACTAGCTGTTAGTAGCTAGCTTCGTTCGCGATTTACATCATTACGCAGCGATAGGTTCTATTAAATTAAGCTAACGTGAACCACGCGTGCCACCACAGATGAAATGTGTGTTTACCTGATCGCCTAACACATTTTAAATAGACACTATTATGGACCGCAGTCCGATTTGCTATTGTTGTTACGTTTTAGTTCCAACGGAAACAGAAATGTACCTAATATGTGAACCAACTAATAATTTGATTTTATGGTGCAATGGATTCGTTTCGCGGTTTGCAGATGGTTTATTACGAATTGCCAATTGTATTATATTGCTCATTGTTTTAAATGCACATCAATGCCACAAACAACGAAAATAATTTAAAAGTTAAACTCATTAAAATATAAGTACAGCGTTGGCATAGCACTAAATTTTAATTGGTCTAAATTGAGCTCATCACTTACACATAGATCACGTTTGTAAGTCGGAAATTAACCGACGATTATAGTTAAGCGCGGGTAAAGCCGAACAAAGCGATTCCGTATACCTACATAAACACATTTAGCGAAGTGTGATTATCGGTGAAACATTTGAATATGTTACATTATAATTACGTCTGAGGTTTAATTATCATATATCACAATTTTATTATTAAGTACGCAATAAAATTCAATGTACCATTAAGTGCGCTCGTGGCCCGATGATTTAGTCAGTAAACTTTCATCGTAACCGAGATTTACGGTGTCACAAACAGCTATTTTTGTAACTGTTCGACTCTCTTCACGCTTTAATTATAGACGTACCCGTACAATATAACAAAATAATGTTCTAGCTTTGCCGTTCGCCTTGAAAACAAATATTGTTCTTATTTACGACTTTACTTCTTGAAATATTTTTATGTATTGAAAATGAATAAAAATGTCTTGGAGTAAGAATATAAATTATAAACACACACATGCGCGCCTTTGATAAAATGCATGCCACTGAGCCGAATAAATCACATTTAGAATGCTTATCTTCAATTTTTGGCCTACATTTATCTCAATATCGTCCACATGCATTTTGGTCATGTGGATTATACTTCTCATATTAGTATGCGTTCAACATTTTCTCAAGATCTACGAATGTCGTCATTAGTATATTCGCTTAGTAACATTCTTGAATATTTTAAAATTACATTTCAAATAATTCATAAATATTTAGAGTTAATCGTTGCCGTCATTACATCACAACTACTCACTTCGAACTTTGTACTGCAGATATTTACTGAACGTATATGACGCGATTTTTACCCGTTGATAAGAAACGCTAATCTTTTTATGACGAGCAGTATGTGCGCTACTAAATATTTAGGAAGAAGAATGGAGTTTGTGAAGGAATAAGAGATTTGTAGTGCATCTTACGTTCTTAAGAAACAAACACAAAAGTTCAATTATTTTATTCTATGAAACAAGGTCACAATCTCGGCCGAATCAGCCCATTGACGGCTTAGATAAAACTGTCTTAGCGTAACTCTACTAACAAACTTAAACGTTTACGTTACGCATTTCACATTTCACGCGCATATTTCCAGCATCCGTGTAAAAATAACCCCAACTGATGTCATAATACAAAACATATGTCTTTAGCCATTGAATCGCAAATCTATTGATGCTATTTTTAATATCAATGATGAACGTAGCTGGTTTACATTTAGTCATGCTTTAGGTACTTAAATTGTAAAATACAACTGAACCGGAGTTGCGTTTCGCAACTGCAATTGAGCTTTATTAGCGTTTGTTTTATTTGACGCTGGACATATTATAAAATGTACCTATGTACGTACAGAAAGTGTTACTGCGTGTCATTCAGTAACAGCGATTATGAATGTAAACAAACTTGCAATACATAAAAATATTTGAATTATTGTCGATAAAATTAAAAATGTATGTAAAAATACAAATCGCTTTAAAAGAAACTAGTACAACGCGAAACATACATTTTACTTCTAATATAAATATAATTTTATGAACGTAAATTATTTCCGTACGATTGCATTAAGTGCTTGATTTATACAATTGCTTGTATAAAAAGAAAATGAAGAAAATGATTTCACATAGCAACAATCAAGTAACAGTAGATAGATACGACTGAAAATATTTTTAAGCTTTTAATGATCTTAAATGTCAAACAGAATTGAAATTTGAATGTTATTTATTATTTTTGATTATAGTGAACAGCCCAACCAAAGTCCTAACCATATTAATGAATTATAAATTAATAGTGTGAGTACAACACTCAGCAAAATAATATCAAGGACGATTCATGGAAGGACTTATTTTCGTCCGTCAAACACTCCGAGGAAATACATGTACCTAACACACAACATAAACTATTTTCAGAATACGTATTTCTTAGATTTGAATTTCATTAGTTATAAACAGAGATTTTAAACGAATCTTTTTAGTCGGAAACATCAATCACATTACGTCAATAAAATTTAATCCTAGGTATAAAATAGGCGCATTGGCAGCGCAGTAGAAATGTCAGCCCAGTGTGAATGGACTCAAGTTTTTGTTTATTTATTTGTGCATACGTCCGCGTGCATGTGCCAACAAAGCAAGGAGATCATAAAAGACTAAAAACAATGACGTAATTAGTCAATGTTATTTCAAGAGTAGGTAATATGAAATAATAATAGTAATAATAAGAAAATAATTTGAATTTTTTTATTGAAAATTCGGAACCAAATTACAGTCGAAGATAGTATTTAAATATCTTAACATTGCGAGGATATTTTTTAAACATTCGAATTACGCATATAATTTTCTATACGCCCATTAAATATTTCATTCACAAATCACAATTTATCAGCTCAATTTATACATTAAATCTAATCAATCAATTTTAACTTCTTATCGTTTTACGGGCGTAATTAAATGTATTTTCGCTGTCAATAAAATTTGGCATTTGATGTGCGAGATCTCGTGACTGATTGACGCTCGTGCATTCGGAGCGGTTTGACCGCAGAAACAGGCCGAAACTATGACGTGTCTGGAAACTAATACAAAACATTACGCAAGACGTTCTTACACCGCCCTGTGAATTGGGGGCGTTTGGAGAATTCCACCACGGTATCCCCTGCCTGTCGTAAAAGGCGACTAATAGGCCTCCGGGGGTCACGGGTGGGCAGGAGGTGCCGCCCACCTATTGGTCTAGCCAACTTCTGTGACCCCCGTGATGGGCGGCAGCGTGTCTCACGGTGCCTCGGACGCCAAGGGCGTCCTTCGGTATACGGGGGCTTCTGAGCCCCCGCAACGACAGGAGAAGAGCCGCAACGGCGGTACGCGCAGGGGCGGTTGCGGACAACTTAGACGTGAGTCGGAGGAAGCCCGCAGCCGTCCCTAATGCGTCGAAGATGGCCATGAAAAAAAAAAAAAAAAAACGACGTTCTTACAACCCGTTTAATCCCGCTGTTGAACTGAAAGGTTTCTAATTATTTTATACTAGATGTCGCTCGCGATTTTGCCCGTTTATGACAAATATTAAAAAACTACGCCCACATGTCCTTTATAGGACTTTAAAGTTACTCTATAAATTTCATCAAATCGGCTCAGTGTTAGCCGTAAAAGTGTAACTGACAGTCTCATTCGTATTTATATCTACATGGATTACTTTTATCATAACAAACTTCACACAACTGCGTGCGCGCAGAGCAAAGGTCATGACTATGCAGCCGAGATGCAATACGCAACAAGTCATAATCAACACTAGTTGTTGCCATGCACTGTTAAATGACTCCGATTTTAGGAGCGTAAAGATTTCACTTTAAAAATATAAAGTCTGGATGACATTTACTGCCGAGATGATTTTATCCAACGGTGCCCGGCGAAAATTCTACCTCGAAACAAATATTTATATGAAACTACTATATTTTAAGTGCGTTGTCTAAAAATTGTAACTATAAGCTTAGTATTGTCGATAACAGACGTGTTAAATCAGAAAGTATTGTATAGGCCATAATTATTCATTGTCTATCGTTTGGAAGTTTAATACATACTCGTTATATAGGGTTTTTGGTAAGACACATTGTATAGTGGGTTTTAGCGTAAAATTTCAAATTTGGATTATAATACATTATTCACAAATTGCTTTTATAGCTTGAAGATGCAATTAAACAAGAATTTGTACAAGTTTAGAATTGCCTTGTTGAAATTGTTAGTGGTCGGACGAGTTACATTCATTTTATTCCAAGATGAAATTTTTGGAGAAAAGTTACATGAAATATATTGTGGCATTCAATTCTATTTTGGGAAATAAACGGAAACAAAACAATAAAAGGTTGGCCGTGAAAGTTCAGAAAACTCGAGGGGTAAAATTCACATCTAGTTTCGCAATTACAGTATGCGTACGAAAAAAGTCACAATAGCAACATACAAGATCCTGTTTATGTATATTAAAGAACCCACTATTATATACGGTAGTCAACGAGAATGGAGAGAGAATACGTCCCCTTTTATTCTCAATTTCATTGAAGTTCAATTGATTGGTTAATACATAGGTACTTGTTTAAGAATTCAAATATCTATTTTTTTTTACAGATATTCAGCTCATATTGTTTGCTTCTGTGAGATATAAATAATTTATATTCTGAAGGAACTTGCGCCGAATGATGATATACATTCGAGCGCAGTACAAATATTTGTCCATGCATAATATGGCGTTTCACTCGTTGCCTAATTCAATAAATATTGCATCATAATAAGAAATCACACAGTAATCTTTCGAGAATGCGAGATGAAAGAAAATTTTAAATTATCTTTATTTTCCTTGACCGCTTATTACGATGAAACTGTTCAGGATTATTCCTCTGCCTACGTCGAAAATTTAAAACAAAGCGTATGCTAAATTTAACGTCTGTATCTTTCAAGAGCAGCTAGAATTAGAGTGTGTGATTAGTTCTCTAATGTTATTTGCATCCCATAATTTTAGCACTGGCTTCACTACCCAGCCTATAGACTCACACATGTTTAAAAAAAACTACGCTTAAAAACAAAAATATTTAAATCACTTCTATTTTCTCTTCGTGACATGCTTACGTACACGAAATAAAAACCCTTTGCCTTAGTCAATATTAATGTCTACTGATGTTTGCTTGTGTATTATCGCCCGCGCTACTCTAGTAACACTGTTTGAGGAGAATCTTCGTCGCGCAACACAATTTGTCACATTCAAAACGCAATGCAGATATAATTTACATCTAAAGATACTGACTACAAAAATAATCAAGGTGATTTCAAAATTATTAATAGATCATGAACCAGTGTGATCAAAACTCTCACTAGACTGGTAATCCCGGTGATAATAAAGATTTAGCAAATATCTAAACGAACGTGACATAGCACAATTGATTCTGGTTCGAATGAACCGACAATGTAACAACGAATTTCAGTACAGTGCAACAAAACATGAGCTAAATTAACAACAAACAAATAGACACTAATAGTTTTACGCGAGCTATATTAAATCACTTTAAAATGCAGAGTGGTGTGAGTGAACTGTTTATTTTGCTGCATTTCGGGCTCTTATCGTGACAACGAGATGTCTTGGCCGCTATCCAAACACTTTCACTCAAATCAAGAAACGATAGCACAAAATTTTAGGTAGGATGTTTGATGATTGTTTGATGCGTACTATCATATGATATCAATAATAGTACAAATACTACAAAATATACAAGTACAAATCATACCTTTATGATACATTTATCAATGTATCATTGTAAATGTATCATAAATACGATATCCTATTGTTAGTCATTACATCATCGATACCAAAACCAGCATACGTATGAAGTCCTCTAGAAGAATTTCGAAGGTTTGTGAAGTCTGGCAACCCCCACTAGGCCAGTGTGGTAGACTGAAGCCTAAAACCCTCTCAGTAGTAAAGGAGGCCCGTGCTCAGCAGTGGGCAGTATATAATACAGGGCTGGTATTATTATACTATTAATTTTTATTTAATTATATATTGAGGAAGATTGATAATCTTATCTATAGATATAAAATGCTTTGTGCTGAATGACAGCGACGGATCAACGCACAGCCGAAACCGCTAATCGTAGAGATCTGAAACTTGGAGGGTGTGTTCTTTATATGACGTGGGTATCCGATAAGAAAGTATTTTCTGAAACTTTAACTTAAGGGGTATATTTTACCATATTGCAAGATCTCTCAATCTGTATCAGTTCATTGTCGCCTGGTACTTGCAATTATAACGGATACTGTTAAAAATGTAAATATTGATTGTATATAAAATGACTTTTGTACAGGAAAAATTCTTTAATGCGGGCGAAGCCGCGGGCAAAAACTAGTATATATATAAAAGAAGGTTGTTATAATTACACTATTTATAACTCGAGAATGTCCAAACCGATTATCATGTTCTTTGAGTTTTTGGATTTGTATCCCTTCCGAATAGCATTTCATTCATTTCATTTCATTCATTTTCTCATACATTTTGTTTGTAATTTAAAAAAGTGAACATGGCGTTTTTTATTTTCTCCTTTGACAGCTGCTCCAGTTGCGCGCAGTTCCCGTGGCGGTCGCAAAGAGTATATTACAATGTCATATTACCTTCTTTCATTGCATATCGTTGCGCTTAGCCGTTACGCGATTAATTAACATCTTTTTTGAATTTTCACCAATTTTCATTCAGTTTTCGCCCGTGTTTGTATTTGAATTCGTTTAAATTAATTATCTGCGTATGATTTTTTTTTTATTTCTGTTACAATGCCGTGGTTTAGAAGAACAAGAAGATCAAGTCTTTTCGATAAGGTACAGAGCGGAGAAATATTGGACCAAATCAAAAAAGTCTTTTGTGCCTTCGTAAACTTGGAAAAGGCTTAAAAAATGTATGCTGAGATTAAGTGCCGCTGATTTAGAATATCGAACTAGTCTATAAGTCCTGTTTGGGACTGAACCTTCTGGTATCCTACAAATTTTTATTCTTCTATCATAATACCTAACAATCCCAGTGTGATTATCACATTGGCTACGATGGTCCCAAACCGAAAGACACAAGCGGAATTGTATATAGTTTCACCTAGGGCATCCTAGGTAAAACTATATACAATTCCCCGTGAATAAGTAAATATACAAGATACAGTCACTAATAATCGGGCCATAAAGTCCTATTTTTATAAGCAATTTTTAAGATATTGCGCCATACATTTTGATATTCAAAACCACATTTCACACAAACGTATGCTTTTCTCCTACTTGTTTGATAAAATTGATAAAACATATCCTATATCTAAACTAATCAGTTCATTAAACGTAAACGATAATGATCGAATTTAAGATTACACTTACAGGTGTTAATGAAGTAGTTTTTAATCTTACTGCTTCATAGATTACGGATACGGATTACAAATATAACTAACTAGATTTTGCCCGCGGTTTCTCCCACACGAAACAGTTTTTGTTGGATAAAAGTCCCACTATACATTTTTCCCGGGATAAAAAAACTAGCCTAAAATCTTCCTAGGGTCTAGAACTATCTCCATACCAAATTTCACCGAAATCCGTTTGGTAGTTTTTGAGTTTATCGCGTACAAACGCGACGAAAGTTTTCCTCACATTCTTTCCCCTTATTTTGAATGAATTTTGCAAAATCCCATCTTAGTGAGCACTCGGGTCCTAACAGGAACCCTCATGCAAAATTTAAGATTCCTAGCACTTGTCTTTTCTGAGATTTCGTGATGAGTAAGTAAGTGAGTGACCTTTCACTTTTATGTATAAGTATAGATTTTTGATCTCATAAATATAAAATTCGAACACAAAAAAAGGAATAACTACTCCAACGTAAAGTTCCGCATTTTGCAACTGTTGTACAACTTATAAAAAACATTATATGGTTGTAACAACCTACGCTTAGGTAATCGCTCGTTGAATTGCAAAGAGCTTTGTTGTCATCACCTCAATACAAAATGCAAAAAAGATTTACGAGGGATATGTCATCATGTACTGTTGTCTTACGTTATGATTTTTCTATTTTCTTATATGAAAATCACATGATCAGTCTACGCAGTCACGACGCGCGTAAACGTTTACGATTCATAAATAAAATATGGACCAAAGAAAATGTTCGCGGAATCTTACTAAACACAAAAAGCCAAGCAGCAAAGATGGCAATAATGTTCATTAGAATACCCAATAAATGCGAACGCGATCTTTTATTTCTGGCATGTTTTACTACATAGCACTAAAAGCGATTGCGAAAATAGAGTTTTACTGTTAGAGCGTATCTCTCAACACCGACGGATAATATTTGTTCTCCACAAAACTAAGTAAGTCGGACAGTTAATAAAATACATCCAAGCATTCATTACTTGTATAACAAGAGTACAAGTTAAATAAGATATGTGTAATGTGTAAGGAAATCATGTACACAAAGCTTATCCACAGTCGACTGTGGACAAGCTTTGTGTACATGATTTCCTTAATTTTTCTTCGGCTATGGAGTAGGCGTGGTCATATTGAAGTTACTGAGATGTCGACATTTGCATACTAAGCAAACGTCTAGACGAAAAGTAACTGAGGCTCATGGCTTATAACAAGTAGATAATGTTAAAAGAATTATTGCAAAACGCGAACATACTTACACAGTTTATTTCGTAAAGGGTCAAGCAAACCGCAGTTAGGGTTAATTAAGACAACGATAGATCATATTATATCATACAGTGACGTTAATTCACTTTAATGTGCATCTAAATACATCTTGACTGACCCTTAAATAAATCCACTCAGAGATAACCTCTCGCGACATCTGTGGTTCCTATACAAATTTCGCGCGTGTATATTATAGCAGCTACACATGAAAAATTGTGCAGGTTTTGTATAGGATTACGGTGACGATAGCTTAGTTGGGAGTGGAACGGACTGCCGAAATGAATGTCCGCAGGTTCAAACCCATGGGCACGCAACTTTATGCATACCTAAGGAGTTCTCTAAAAGAATTTCGAAGGTATATGAAGTCTGCCAACCCGCACTAGGCCGGCGTGGTGAACTAAGGCCTAACCCCTCTCAGTAGTAGAAGAGGCCCGTGCTCAGCAGTGGGCACTGGGCAGTATATAATAGGAACAGGGCTATTACGGTGGTATAGGTATTACAATAACGACGTAAAATACTTATTTTATAGATACCGTAATCCTTTCAAAAAGTTATCTCTGTAACTGCAGTATTATAAAATATCTGCTGAATTCTTGTGGACTTGTGCACCTTTTTTTTTATTGCATGAATGACGAGACGAGCATGCCGTCCGCCTAATGGTAAGCGATACGACCACCCATAAACAGTAGCAACACCATCCAGCACCTTGAGTTACAAAGTACAGTGAGGCATTCCACTGCGCTCGTTTTCCTGAGACATAAGATGTTAAGTCTCATTATGTCTAGTGGTTGCACTGACTACAATTTCTTTCAAACTGAAACAACAGTGCATGCACACTGCTGCTTGGTGGTAGAAATTGGCATTGCGCTGGTACCCACCCAGACGGACTCTTATATATGAGAGACCTACCACCAGTAAATCTATGCCCCCCACAAGCCACCGCTTGCAAATGTAAAAATCAAAGAGTATTTGATGCATATACTACTTGTCATTGCCATTACATTTCTAGAACTTGATGGATTTTCATTCGATACAAACAGACAGGTGCATAATTGATAGTAAGATGGAACAGTGGAAAAACGGGACGACCATCACAGATAACAATCTTATTATATACAAGATTGGATTTAAATCAATGTATTTTAAGATTTGATACACCTACATTAACAAAGCACTCGTTTTACCACACATTTAAATATAGTGCCGGTTGTAATGGATAAATACAGTTACATAAGCTATATTTAAATAGTTCCTATCCCCGAAATCCTATGTTCAAGACATTTGTGTATCTGTCTGTTTGTTCCACCCTGTTGCCAAAACGGAGCGACCAAATTTAATGGGACTTTCATTGACAAGTAATTAACTATTTATTTAGACAATATTGAGTTTTCAATTCAGTATCAGCCCGGAGTCTGGAATTTGTGCCCGATATGGCGATAGGCTCGCCCCCTATCACATCATGGGACGGAATAACGGCGAAAAGTGGGTGCACTAGTTGCGCCTCTGCCTACCCCTTCGGGGATAACAGGCGTGTGTGTGTTTGAATTTACGTCCAAAAAATAAAGTCCTTTAAACGGACATTAGCTGTTATTTTAAACTTGAAAACGCATGCTTCGTGTTAAAATCTCATATGACAATCTGCCACGCAAGGCTTCGATTGCGTAAAAGCTGGGAATATAAACAGATCTGGCAAAAAGAAATATTTTCCTGCCAAATACATGAAAAAGTGTAACGTTAAAGAGTATGCATATTTAACGTTTCAAACAAAATAAAATAATATTTAATGTCTTGGACCCAATGACATTCAAAAAGCTTGGACCTATAAAGATCTAGCACTTTCTCGTTATTCATCATAGAGTGAATATTAGATGAAATTAGATTTCAAAATAAATGGTTAATAAATTTGATAAATATTCTGCGGCTAATTACAATAACTTCTTTACATTAACCGTCAAAGTCCTCTCCTAGATAAGTGAAGTTTGCACTATATTCCAGTCACATACGAACATTAATCATAAGCGGTACATCACATGAGTATGATGGTAACAAATGATATATCTATAAAACAATTATTCCTAATTGCGGGTTCAGTTTAATAACGTATGCTCCCGAGTCCTTTGTTAGTCACTGTATTGGTTAATAAAAAAGTAATATCTTTCAACAAATTTAGAGGCACGTCTAATTGTAAAACAACTGTCACCACAGTACGTAATACTTTAGAAAAAGAAATCGTAGATTAATGAGTGTATTTACAAGTAGAAACGTTTTTAAATTATTTTCTTGTTTCTTAGTGATATTCGTTTTAATCAAACTGAAACACTCATGACATTAAACATACTGCGATAAGAATCCTAAAACCATTTTATTCCACCAAAATTAAAAAATTAATTAGACGTACATTTCTTCAATCAGACCAGCGACCATACAGCCTCGTATAGTCGCTGAATCAGACATACAAAAAATATTTCACTATATGCCCTTACGCGAATTGATTTTGCGCTAATAACTTTTCAAAAAAATATCCGACAACACAATGAGTACTATAGGTAAGAAAAAAAATATAAATATGTAAACTAAAATGTCGCCGCATTGGTCTAGTAGCAAAATGCTTACTGTAAACCCAATAAAATTTCTATGTTCGACATCTTGAAAATCAATAAGTTCCTGTCCATCAAGTCGAAAAAACGGACTTCCGAGATTTTAATTGATATCGCTTTCTGATTGAGGCCGAAATGATTTAGTGGTTCCTGGGCGCCCTAGTTACAAAAGAGCTAACTTTTTGGAAAATATAGCATGAGAATATTTATTATGTTACCAATTCAACACGATTTAGAACACTGTTCATTAGTCAGCTTATAAATTTCGTTAAAAAATGTTTACATTAGACTTATGTTGACAGCAAAAACAGTATATTATAGTAATTAAATTATCAACAGCTACTGCACTATCTAATGTATTAATTGTACGTATCTACTAGCGCAATGTGCGTGAACACATATTATCAAAATCTTCACATACAGCTAGTATTACTACCAAGATTTTATCTTTAAAAATAAATATGTACACCGAAAGGCGAATTCATTGCGTCACTGGCGACGTCTGCTAAGAAACTTAGATATTTTAATAACATTTAAGCATTCAAGGATAGTACAGAAGTTTTGTAGACCTAAATTGTTTTTTTAAACAACGATGATATATTTTGTCTGGTGAAAGAACAATTAATATCACACCGCGTATAAAACTTCAAAAATGGTCCTCAGCTTCAGCCCTCGCTTCACACCGATGTCAATTAGCATGTCGTTTGAAGACGCGCTGTTTTGTCGGTCCACACGTTCTGTTGTAACTTAACAAACGGAATATAGAAAGGCCAAATTATTCCGTGTCACATAAATTATAGAGTTCGTTTTCGTATGTCGAAACATGAAATGTTCCATTTCGTAAATGGCAAGCGCGAGCCGGCAGCATGAAGTCGTGTGCGCGACAGATGAGTAATGACAACAACGCAGTGGCGTGTGTCGTCTCCAAACGTTCCCAGATGTGCGTCTGAATGCGCGGATTGCACGAGTTATGCAAGCCACAGAGAAATATTCCTAGTTGGTAATACAAACGAGGATTCGGCGCCAGATTGTGTGCCTACTCTGGGAAATTAGAATCGTCGAAATATCTGCGCCAGTATGTAACGCGCAAATGAACAAACGATAATAAATGTCAGCAATGTATTGCTAAAAATATTACTTATATTCCGCGTATTAGGAGAAGGCTTGTAATTTTAAAACTTTATATTAAATAAAGATGAATAATTATTTAATGTTTTAGTGGTTGCACAACACAGGTAACTGATTATTGTAACACTTGTTTGGCTCCATTTATCATACACGTAGATAACATTCGTTTCGGACGCATTCCTCCCTCCAATAGAAAAGCTAATAACAAAGTGATGACAGAACTACGAGCCTCACAGGGATTGTACCTATTTATTAAGGTTAACAAAACATTAATATACTAACCACGGTTATTTATGAAAAGGTGCATGACTTTTCTAATTTCATAACTAATACTAATACGTTTGAAATAATTAAATGATTTCCGGAAAAATTTAATTCTCGAAAGTTAACAAATATTTCTATTTAATGGAATGTTTATTCACCATGAATAAGATTTGTTTATAATAAAATTATTCCTTATATTCCTCGAAATTTTACTACTAAGCAATAAATATCATAGGTACTAAAAATGTCAACGGGAATGGTACCAGTGATTGCGCTTGCGCTCATAGCTCACATATTTGTTTAGAGTATTTTAAATTTAAATAGTTCATTTCGAATACCACGAATTGTAAACCGAAAGCGCCACGCTTCACAAGGCAAGCAAAATAAAAAGTTGTCAAGCGTTCAAAGTTAGAAGCTACCGAATGATTTATTATATTTTTCTGTCCTAATTTATTTGTGCTAAAGAAATGTTCGCACGCGCACTCCCATATCTATTTGCGGACAGGCCGAAATAACTGGCAAAACGAAACGCGTATCCGGTCCCTAGCCGGCTCTGAAACTGTTGTTTGCTCGTATAAGACCGCCGCGCCGCGCCGTGCCGCCATGCGCTTTGTAATAGGAATTATACTTAGGTACTACAATTTGCGGTAATGCGTTTGGCTCTTCACTTATGGTAACTCTTTTTTCTTTGTCCGCTTGATCTGTTTCCTGTCAGATCACGCAGTGTTTGAATATATTGGATTAATTTTCTCTTCCGCTAATACAGTCAGTAAAATACGCTTTCATTTCGTATTGAAATGTTTCCTTAAATTGCCCGAGACTGAGAAATAGGTACCAATGCTGTTTTACTTAATTACATATTTACTCAAATGAAATATTCCTTTTTTTTGTATGATAAATAAAGCAAATTTGTTTCAAAATAGGTCACATTGTAATCTTAGAACTCACTGAATATTGTTACACAAAATAGATAAAAGTGTACGTTGTAAATTATAATAATCACGTTACAACCTTACCGTTACTACCATAATTGTTACAACTATCAAAAAGCAGAAAGACGATGTTGATTCAGCCTTCCCATATAAACATTTTGTTACACATAATATATAACAAGTACTTTCAAAACTAATGATTTGCGCGAATAAATAAAAAGCTAATAAAATCGTATACTTCGTATCAACGTCTGAAATTTCATGATTGCTTGGCAAAACCTATTTATCGCTCAATTTATCTACACCGAGACGATTTCCCGATAAACACAGTGTAGCTTAGTGCTAACTACTTATTAGAGGAGAAAATTGCTTGGCAACATCGAGTTTCCACCTGATTGGCGGCAAGTTCGCGAGCAAGCTGCGGTCATTGCGCGAACCTCACTCGAAGTTGAAATTAAATAAGGACAATCCGTTCGTTATGCATCAGAGGCTTCGGTTGTTGCATTATTCAACGTATGCAAAATCTCCGGATTAATAATGATGAAGGCGAAGGTGAATTCCTCGCAATCGACAGAGGTATTGAGTGACCCTTTCAGGATGTGAAGAATTTCACAAGGTTTTGTCCACACGGGAAATTCAATGATAGGGGCATTCGCCCGTCTGACCGTATTACTGTTTGCAATCTAAAGTACTAACAAATAAAAATTTAAACTCGTACACGCAAAATCCGTGTATACAAAATTACAATCCACTTGAGATGAAAATAAAATTGCTTTCGGAACGAACGTACGAGAAGATATTGATCTGATTTATTGCATTTTGGAAATACCATGGGGACGTGCGCGTAGAGACCGCTTTACTGGGTATTACTTCTAAATCGGACATTGTCCATTCCGTGTGCTTTTATAGGAATACTTCGAGAATTTATAAATTTGGTGAATTTTCATCATTTTACTTGTTTTCAATGTCTTTGTGCTGAAAACAATGTGTTTACAAAGTGATTTCCCATAACCTAGAATAACTGGCCTCTAACGTTTGATTATCGAGTCTACTCTTTTCGATTATAAAATGCATAGATCTGGACACGCTATTTACGCTAAATTCAATCAGCCCACTGATTTGTTAATGTACTACTATCACTTGTTTATAAATCTGATTCTTCAAAAGAGCCTCTTTCCACTCTCATTCATTCTATTACACCACAAACTTTCCTACGTGCAATTTTTATGATTTCCATAGAAGTTTTGTTCTAAAAATAAGTTTCGTTTATCAAGAACATATTTTTCTAATTGTCAGCTCTTTTTCTCAAATCCTAAAGCTAAGTTTAGACTAGCAAGTTCTTGCCGCAATATATTGCACAAGTACTACTAGGTGCGTTTATACTAGTGGCATTATTTCAATAATTCTATACAAATGCGACTTTCCACAAGTCCTGCAAGCCCTAAAATTTTCAACTCAGCTTGACGTGGCTGTTTACACGGTAAAAATCACTTCCGGAAGATAACTTCTGCAATTTTTATTGCTAATCAAAATCTCGCATAATTACAAAATAAATTTCCATTGCTAGATCTGCATCCATTTAGATGACCATTCAAGTTTATTGTACCCGTATCCTAGGTATCGGAGGATATCTTTTTAAACTCTACCTGGTAAAATTAGAGATTTTAGGATCTACATATATTAATAACATGAATGAGTTACCTTTTAAAATATTGTGTGGCTCTTAATTAAGCCAAACCCTTCTAATATACTTTCAGAATCATTGTTTGAATTGGTAATAAATGGATTATTTAGGAGAAATAATCGCTAGTATTCAGAAGTTTCAAAGCCCTATATCAAAGCTAGCTTCCCTATCAAGGAGAATAATACTCTATAATCTATAAACCATCAAGAAATACGAAAACTTAACGCGTGTAGGTAACTGGAAAATGAAGGTTACAAAACTAGACAACTAAAACGACCACTTGCGCACGCGCACGTTAAAAACAATAGTCTTGATTACCGTAACCAGTCCGTAGCGGTCGCTGGCATTAGCATTGTGTCGTGACGACCAGAGGCATCAAACCCTGAAAGTTCAAATAGTTTCGAACGGAATGTCGCGACGGTTTCGGGTTTTGAATGATCCGCTAATTCATTTGTAACGGGTTACGGAAAAACACTGGAAAATTTAGTTGTTTCAAACTTTTGATCCTAGTAATATTTTAGTAGTAGCCTTTGGAGAAACAATATTTATAACGGTGAAACTAAAAAGTTAACTTATATGTTAAATGTGCTCGCTACTATGACAAAAATGTCTAAAATACCCTTGCATCTAACTTTAAGGTTTACAAAATATTTTTAAGCATTCTGTTTTAAAATACCTTCGGATTTTTGGTGAATACGTAAATGGTACGTTAGTTGCACGTAGTAAACCTGATAATGGAACAACCCTTTGTGTAGACTGCGAGAGTTTGTTGTAAAACGCTGCGCTCACATTAAAATAATGTATTACTTTTGTAATATAAATCAGAATAACTTATCCTTGTCCCGTTTCATAAATAATTATGTGACACCCGTGACGTACCTAAGAGGCAGCTATTAACTAACTGCAGTTATAACCTAAAAACAAAATACTACATATAATAATTGGAAACGCGAGAGAACTATCCTACTTCTGCAAGATTCAGTGAAAATACACAACTTTTTGTGTGAGAAACAAATCGACCGTTAAAACGACCTCGTTTAAACGACATTGTCACGAATGTGTACGTAAAAAAATGTGGGAATGTAGTTTCAAACTCTCAACTGAATTCCACAAATACCTAAATCTGATATAGCGCCAACATTATTTGTACAATACTGTGTACCTGTCAATCTTATCGCTGCCTTGATTGATTTTACATTTAAGGTTCAGACAGTCCTATTATTCAAGATTTAGCCATAGAAACACCGAGATTAAGTGAACAGTGCTTCAAACACTATCAAAATATTCTGATAACGGGTTGATGTCGAGAAACAAGTTTCAAAAATTATCTTATCTCCATGACTCTACCACCGTACAAATACGTCAAGCAAGTAACAACAAATTTTACGTTTCGTTTTTTCTCGGTCGTTGACTTTACATATTTTTTTCAAAATGTAAAAAATATTGGCTTGGTACCATGAATTATAGCAACCTTGACTTGTCAAGAGAAAATTGGCAATCAATACAATCACGTGAATCCACGTGATTTAAAAAAAATACTACCATTCCATTATTTTGTTTCGAATTCGTTAGTAACAGATAAGTGAAACGTATCGATTTATAAAACCAATGTAGAGCGAGATTGCATTTATGACACATCCTTATAAAAGTCAGCAGCCGATAGATACGATAAGATCTCGATGTAATCACAGTTGCAGCGCCCTAGATATCTATCATCTCTGTCCAGAGAAGAACAAAGTTGGCATAGATATAGAGAGGATCAAAGTGCAGCGTGGGCGCACGACCCAATACCGCAACCGACAGAACTCTCTCGCAAGGGACCTTTTGCGTGCACTCTACCGTACATTTGTTTTCACGCATAATAAAGCTGATGTACTTTATTACACTTCCTAGTGTGTGCTAAATTGTCATGAATATTTTAAAATGATTCTATTAGTTTATAGTCGGGTTTTAAACACGACGTAACCACAATGATTTGTTCAAGAGCGGCGTGAACTGATCTAAAACTATCTACTCTAATGTGTTTTGTAAGGAATTGGAATAAAACAATATTTACGAATTTGATGTGTATTTCAATAAGTTTACAAGTATATTAAGTACAAGTTAACTATATCTTAAAGCCAATTATTGTCCTATCCTATCTATTTACAAGTAACATAAAAGTTGACTAGACGGAAACGCGCCGGTACCGTGCTCTACGTACTCGAGATTGAGGTTATGTTGTGATAACTGTTTGGGGCAAAAGCCGGCAGGAATGTAACCTGAAATTTACTACCGAATTCGAAGGGCGATAAGAACTAAAATAGCTCGTAAGCGTTTTGTTCGGTGAGGTCGGTAAGTACCGGCGGATGTTGCGCGCGCACCCGGTATGGCCGCCACCGTACACCTGACTGCCGACATACC
The DNA here is from genome assembly GCA_949316025.1 of Lapara coniferarum. Lineage (NCBI taxonomy): Eukaryota > Metazoa > Arthropoda > Insecta > Lepidoptera > Sphingidae > Lapara > Lapara coniferarum. The sequence continues at coordinate 36,995,632 of OX438919.1, read as the reverse complement.
TCCGTATTATAACTGAATTACGACATGTTACATACGTCCACGACATCTCGGAAGCCTTACGAGTCACAAGAATACCAACACGTGTACCACCACCGCCCGCCGGCAACAGTAACCTCGAAACGTAACCAACTCGTGTAATCAGCTGATTACTAAACATTTTCCGGTGTTTATGTACTAAAGCCTGTATTTCGTGACTGGACACGAGCCGCTGATGGCAATTTAACGCCGGAGGAGGCGGTATTTGGCGCGATAAACGACGGTTTGACAATCGCCGGCGGGCGCATCGGATGCACATCAGTCGGCGGCGCAGGAAGAGCGCTGCCGGCGACCGACGAGCGTACCTGGACTAGTCTGCCAGCTGAGCCCTCCGACGAACATCTTCCTGCAAGGTAAACATAGCAATCAGAGGCGGAAAACGGAGCGACGGAGCGGTTCTTCCGGAAAGACCACGTACCCCGGGTCGTTCGGCACTTCTCCGGGGCTTCGGGTTGCATCCTGGTTCTGGGTCTCCATGGGGCTCGGGCGCCGGCACGCGGGGCGGGCCGGGCGGCGGGCGCACTACGACTACGAACGAGCGACGACGCGGCGGGGACGGCTCCCGGAGTCGCTCGGCTGCACTACCGACTACCGGCACGAGACTGGCGCGCCGCGGCGCACCCCTCCACGCAGCGGCCGCCGCCGCCCGCCGCCCGCCGCCCGCGCGCCACCCGCGCCGCTCGCGCCGCCGCATCGATTCATTCACTTCGTACACAATTATTCATACGGCGGGCACGACGGACGCGAGGAACGGCGCGCTGGCACCACCACGTGAGCGCGCGGCACGTGCTCGCGCCCGCCACTCCCCGCCCCGCCCCGCGCCACTCCGCCCCGCGCCGCCCGCTCTACTCGCGAGCACGCCCACCGCGCACGACCTGCTCCGAGCCACCCCCGAACCGCACCAATTTGCGAAGTTTACGAAAAAAACTTACAAAAACATCACAACTATCCTTATTAAACTTCATTAAAACATTTACTATATAAATTTTGTTTCGCTATATTTAGCAAACAATGCAATAACTTACTTCTACTCGCGTCTCTTACAAATACTTACGACTTCTCTTATACCTATAATGGGAATGAATATACATAAAATAAAATACGCATCTGAGTAGGTGCTGGAAACTTTTCGGATATAAAAAAAAAATCACACACATTAACATAATAATTATGTTTATAATTATTATTTTAATAAAAAAATACAAAAATATTTATTGTGAAATGTAATAGAGCACGTGAGGACTTAAAACGACGCGGCGCGACGTCAGTCACCACGTGCGTAGCTACGCGCTACGTTACCTCGCTACGCGTTTGAATGCTACGGGCGTAGAGGGAGAACTTAATAAACTTTAATCGTAATTCGTAGTACTTGAAAAACAATAACAAAAATCAATGTCTTGTAAATCCTATTATGCCCCGATGTATGTTTAATTGCATAGAAAATGAAATATCTAACATAATGAACAAAAACTGGTGGTAGGTCTCTCATATGTAAGTCCGTCTGGGTAGGTACCAGAGCAATGTCTATTTCTACCGCTAATCAGCTGTGTGCATGCACTATTGTGTTTCGGTTTGAAGGACATTGTAGCCAGTGTAACTACTGGACATAATGAGACTTAACATCTTATGTCTCAGGATGACGAGCGCAGTTCAATGCCACACAGTACTTTGTAACTCAAGGTGCTGGGTGGTATTGCTACTGTTCATGGGTGATCGTATCGCTTACCACCAGGCGAACGGCATGCTCGTCTCGTCATTCTATGCAATAAAAAAAATAGTATATTAAGAAAACTTTCCGCCTATGCTTTCACTACAAACTTGACGGGAACTGTAGTACTATTGTATTTAATTACGGAGAAATTACCATTTAACAACCAGAAGTAAAAATTGCTGAATAATTAACTCATGAATTCAGACTTATCAGCGACTTGGTCTTAAGTCTTGAAGTATAAATAACTCTTCTAAGAATGACGCGACACAACTAAAGCCTGGAGCCCATCTGTGTGACGATTGAGGAAACATGTTATGACCCTGATCTTGACGTGACACATGATTATAGATAAGTAAATCTTTGAATAACGGATTATCTAATCATTTGGCGACGATTTAAAATACTTACAGGACATTAAAGACGCCTAAGATAATTTTGATAGAATGTATTGTAGGAAAAGCCATGGCAATTTAATCTTTGACGCGGTGACAAAGATGAAAGTATGACAGAAAACTTAAAGAACAGGCTAAACGGGTGAGGTAAATACGCACGGAGCAGCCAAAAAGTTAATTATGTGGCAAATTATCAGAAAAACAATATGTCTTATAATATTCGAAGTCACACGATAGGACGCATCTCTATTAATCTCCTGACCTCATATTCCACAAATGGACACCACCAACCATGACGTATTAATATAGTATATCAAGTATATAATAGTATATCAAGATTTTCCTCTGTTCATAAAATACAAACAGCTCCCAACACAATAAAAAAAAACATATCTTGCATTTGTAAACACATCGTTTATTCACTAACACATGCACGAAATAATTGGGAAAGGGCAGTTCTACACTTACAACCTTTAAATTACAACCACAATCTTAAAGACGTAGAGAAATTGGCTTCAACATTTTATATCTAAAAACAAATACCGAATCATAATCTTATCAAGATTCGATTGAAGTCAAACAAAACAAAACTTAATAAAAAAAAGTTACAAAAAATATCTTATTCTAGTGTTTTTAAAATATTTAAGTCTTAAGTGCGTTCAACTATTTTCGTGATAAAGTCGTTGTTATTTAGCGTAGTTTTGAGAATTAATAATAATACTGGTCACACGTGCTTCGTGCAATGAGAGGAAATCTCAATAAAAAATAATTTAGGTAGTTGACTATTCTTATTATATTTATCAAAAATGAATATTATCCAAAATGTAACAAAAACTAATTTTCAAAATCTACACTATAATAAATAAGTTATAAAGCTTTGACATTTTGGTGGATGGGGTAGTTGTCAATTACCAGCAACAGCAAACTGTGACGTCACAGAGTGTCACCGGCCATAACGAAATAGTTCAAATATTAATAACTGTTTTCTTTTTCAACCAATTTCGATGCTCATTTCACATGAGTCCGTAGTAGCACGGTGCGTTTTGAACGGTCTTTTCTGCCGCGCACGTGCAAACTTCGGAATGGGCTCCCTGCATCGGTGTTTCCCGAGCGCTATGACCTGTCCTTCTTTAAACGAGGTTTAAAAAGAGTGCTCACCTCCCGGTAGGCAACGGCTTGGTTGTGCCTCTGGCATCGCTTAAGCCCATGGGCGGCGGATGCTGCTTACCATCAGGCGGATCGCTTGCTCTTTTGCCTACTAAGGCAATAAAAAAAAACATAACTTCTAAATCGTATTATTTTCGTTACAAGAAAAATCTATACTAATATTATAAAGCTGAAGAGTTTGTTTGTTTGTTTGTTTGTTTGTTTGTTTGTTTGTTTGTTTGTTTGAACGCGCTAATCTCAGGAACTACTGGTTCGAATTGAATAATTCTTTTTGTGTTGAATAGACCATTTATCGAGGAAGGCTTTAGGCTATATAACATCATTAGGAGCTGTACGGATTTCCGCACATATTGCAAATTTGCACGTGTATTACGTATTACATATTAATTAAGTTAGTTATCGTTCAGACACCGTCGCGTTCGCATAACTCTTAGCAATAAAACAGTAACAGTAACAAGCATCTTTTATTTGTACAACTCGTACAAATATACTGTTACTGTTTTATTGCTAAGAGTTATGCGAACGCGACGGTGTCTGAACGATAACTAACTTAATTAATATGTAATACGTAATACACGTGCAAATTTGCAATATGTGCGGAAATCCGTACAGGAGCCAAGAAATAATGGAAAATGTAAAGAAAACGGGGAAAATTATTCATCCTTGAGGGCTTCCATTGCGTGCGCTGCGAAAACGGTTCAAGACACCAAAAATATATGTATGAAAGAATTATTCCTCTTGAAATGATCTAAAAAAATGTCCACGACAGTATATGTCTATCTTTTAAGATTAACTCACTAGAACCGTTTTTATGGTAATCAAATTTGGTCGAAATTAATGCATTATTTGTTAAGAGTTGTATCAACGTCATAGTCATAGAGTGATTCAACGGGAAGGTTTTTATGTACTTTTAGCCCGGAAAAACTTAATAACGCGGGCGAAGCCGTGGGCAAAAGCTAGTAATGTATAAAATCTAACAGGAAACTACCCTATTATGAACGATATTCCGATCGTCATAAACAGGTGCAGTTCGAATCCTACGATTCCATCGGATCGAATAAGCGTACCATGTGTGACCAGCAAAGTAAAACATATACAGATCAGGCTTAAAAGCCTTAATAAAATAGATATAAATGTCGTTTATTCTTTGAACACTTTTTCAACAAACAATGAACATTTTTCCAACACTGTCGTTCACATTCACACAATTGTAAAGAAATATAATCATAGGTCAGTCAGTCGTTATTCATTCATTATAATTTCTAGCAAAAATAACATTTTGAATACTAAATAGTGTACATAGTAACAATAGACAATATAGATCTAAGGATGTACTTTTCTTTGAATGATGCATTTTTAAATAATATATAATGCGATTGTGCTACACTCTTAGCACTTAATTAAATGTTATGTTTCCAGTAAGAAGCCTTTTTAAATGCAACTAGGTACAGTCCGCAGCATAAGCATCTGTACAAATTCAAAATTTCAAATCGCCTACATACTTTTGTGTTCTTACTAATCTTTCTCTTCACAAAAATAAAATAATAGAGATTTACTTTACTTCAAACGAAGAAAATTTTTTTCACTTTAACTTAACGCAAAATTTTGATTTTGTTCAGCTACTGACTGTACACGAAAAAAATTATCATAAAATACATAATACACAATTTTTCCGCAATTGGAATACGAACAGGAATTATTCCAACCTTCGTCATAATCTATTGACCCGCCCTTTATGCGGTACCAATTTCAAACATAGATAATAAAAACATACATCATTAAAGCATACAATATATTTCATAAGACTTTAGATATTGAGGTATTTTATTTAATTCCACATAGTTTAACATGAAGCAAATTGTATTAAACAAGAAATATGAAGTTTATAAGACAAATCTATGTGGATTCAATAAACTTAATATCAATAGCACAATGTGGAACTCTTTTCATTTTGCTATAACATTAGTTAACTTACTATATCAGTGTAGTTATAATAAACTAATTATACTTACTTTATATTCACAATACTTTCGAAAATATTTGGCAGAAACTAGAAAGTCATCATTAAGTATATTTCTTATGTGGAAGTTTTTAAAAGTGATTTTCCACGTATTCACACTACAGTATTAACTTTTCACATGTAAAATCAACAAAAAAAATTCAACGCTAGTACCGACACGGTATGACAACCGTTTCGACAGATTACAAATAGTGTGGTGAAATGCCAATTCATTATCGAAAAATATACTAGCCACCTATCTTAAAGTGACGATCGTATTAGATTTCATTTAGAAAATTACAAATTTCGAAAAAAGAATGCCGAGGCAGGCATCCCAATATAAGTTAAGTAACTCTTATTTTTAGTTACCTTTCTCACTTGGTACCTGCCCAAGGGTCATAGGGCGAACCCCACAAAGTACGTAGGTTTTCAAAGCACATGAGACACTACTGAGAGCCTAAGGTTTAATCTTTCAGAAAATAAGTAATGTCTTATCGCTCTGGGATCTTGGATTATAAATCCTTACTATTATAAATGCGAAAATAACTCGTCTGTCTGTCTGTCTATCGCGCTTTGACGCCAAAACTACTAAACCCATTTAATGAAATTTGGTACACAGATAGTCTAGAGCCTGAGACAGGATATAGGCTACTTTTATCCCCGTAAAATATAAAGCGGGACTTACATCCGGAAAAACTTTTTCACGCGGCCAGAGCCTCGATCGAAAGCTAGTCATTAATATTTTTATCGACAATTTTAGTAAGCTATAAGTATATTATCTTCAATATCAATTATAGTACATAAAAGTATTATAGTAGTAAATATATAATATCAGCAATATCCGAGTTGTCCAACAATATGAGAATTTATCACAGTTAATAGAAAAACAAAACATAGGTATTATGTTTTCAACACAGCCCTCTGGTACAGACTTACAAACCTATAGCATTGTGTGTATGCTGTAGAAAGTAGGTATCAATTTCTTCTAAATACTCGTTAATACATAAATAGATTATTAAGAGGCGGAGTACCTAGAAAAGTTACCTAATAATAAAACTAATTAACTCAATTACTTATAACAATACCTACTTATATTGATAGCAAAATAATTATTTTTTTGCGACTTTGGTGAAGAAAATTATGACAACTTACTCATTTTTTACACTTCCTTTAAAACCGGTCATATAGAAATTGTCTAAGGTAAAAGTTAGATTCTATTTTTTATTTTGTCTAAAAGATCCTTTATAAAATATCATAACACACAAGCAAAAGCATACATTATTCGTATAAACAAGCATCAGAATATAGTTCAAGTGGGAAATCCGAAAATAAGCTTATAATTTTAAATAGAAAACAAAATGGAAAATATAACCTAACATAATTTTAAAATTTAGATTTATTGTTCACCATTTTACAACTGTAAATGTCGTTAAAGATATTAATAAACAATAAAGAAAATTAGACTACCTTTCTGGTAGGAAGTAACGATTATTACTCAATTTAAATAAAAATAAAGTATTAAAGCTTCTTAAGCGTTACATAAACGATTAATTTTAAAACGAAATAATCATATCTGTAATTGCACGCCAAGCGCTTTAAGCAGCTAAAATTATAAAAAAAAATATTGCCAAGCTATACCTAATTGCTACGCCTCTACATATTATTAAATTTTTAAAAATATTGCAAATAAATAAAAATTAAAGCTCTCAATATAAACTCGTAAGCATTGCTTGGCGCTTGAAAGCAAGCATTGTATAATTTACTAATAAATAAATTAAATGCGTAATAAGTTTTAGCTTTTGCCACAATCGATAATAGTAATTAATAATAACTAACAACTCGTACTTTAAACCATTAGCATTTAGCGGGCCATTACACCTAGACATGTCTAATTTTAACTGGAACACATTTATCGTGCTAAATTTAGACGAACCTAAGGCGGAGAGAGTTTCATTATTCATCTCAACATCGAAGATCACTTAAAATATCGACAAAATTACCGATATCAATGTATTCGCCAACATTTTTTAAATGAAATATATAACGCTAAAGTTAAAATATATATCAAGCGAAAAAAATATCGCAAGCATAATATTAAACATAGTATGCGATAAAGCTATTCACGATTGAAAAACAAGAGAAATATAGTCGCGCGTCGCTATGTAGTTCTACCGATATACACAAACACATCCTCACGGTTTTTATCTCCGAAGGGGTAGGCAGAGGCACAACGAGTGCAACCACTTTTCGCCATACGTATTCCGTTCCATGATGTGATGGGGCGAACCTATCGCCATATCGGGCTCAATACCAGACTCTGGGTTGGTACTGAATAGAAAAATCAAATATCACTTTGCTCGACCCTGGGATCGAACCCGAGACCTCAGCACTGCAGTCGGACCTTTATACAACCACCACCAATATGACACTTATAAATACAATCCAACTGAAAAATACTATTCCTAAAATCTAACTCTCACCAGCAAATGACACGAGAGCCTGATTTGTACATGTTCGCAAAAAAATGCACAACCGTTAAACATTAAACATTAGTACTTAACATTAATATTAAACTTAAAGCTAAAATAAGAGGTAGTTATTTGTAACAGCAAAATATAGCCACTAAGGACTAATCTCTTCATACATTCAAAACAAATATATATCTCACAAAGACTTTTTTATGATTATAATTGTTTATTCGAGTTTAAAATTCACTTACTACTTCGATTACCTATTGAATGTAGTTTTAGTAATATCTAATAGAGACGCATTACAACCTATACAGTTAGAGATCAATATATGAATTTTATTTGGAATGTATGTGTATTTAGTATCAATTGTTGCCCTGTTGTGCACTGTCCCCTGTAGACGACAACAAAGCGGACAGCGTAGCGTGTGTCGCACTCAAAGTTCCTGTTGTTGGACTCACAATATTGGACGTAGTATGGCCAATATGGCTTACGTTGTTATGACAAATATTATTAAGACCAACATTGTGCCCAACATTATTAAGTCCAACATTGTTTATGTTATTATTAATGCCCACATTATTGATCCCAGAGTTATTATGTGTAACATTATTAATCCCAGAGTTATGAGCAACATTATTATGTCCAGAATTATGTACGATATTACTACTCAACATACTGCCATTGCCAGAGCTGACAATCGTCACATTTGGAGGCGGCGTTGCACCATTAGCAAAGCCAGTTGACAATACTTTTTGTGTATTATGCATAACAAACGACTTAGCAGATCCTGTACTGCCCAAAGTAAGTACTTTTTTCAACATCACTGACGAATTACAGGCATTATCAATCATATCTTTGGTTGTAGATATACCGTCAAAATCTGCTGAACTGGGAGTGACAGCAGTACTTATTTTTGGTGTTGTTTGTAATGGCGTTCTAATTGAATTACTGTTGAATGAGACAGCTGAGGTAACTGATGTCAAATTACTTCTGTTGATAATGTTTCGTGATACTATTGCGTTGTGTAGTATGTTACCGGTAGGAAAAGACTTAGAAGAGACATTCACATACTGTGTAGGAGTGCCTATGATGGTAGCGTTTGATGTGCGAGTGCCAAAACCGATTATAGTGCTTGCTGTACTTTGAGACATTACCGTGCTGAATGTACCTGTTTTTGTGTTGATTGGTATCCTGCAATAGAAAAATAATGTTGAACTTGCATTATTGTGCACTTTATTTGTATACTTGCCAGGACAATTCTAAATAAATTGAACGCTATAAAATTTCCTATATCTGTTAGCGATTCCGATACAGCAAACTTTATCAATGATAAAGCACTATGTGTAAAAACAAAACAATAGATTGAACACATTTTTCTAATACGATATATTATATCTATTTATCTACGTAATATCACAACGATAACAAACTTACCTAACGCAAATTGGAACATAGAAGCGCCTTCGGTGGAAAACACGTCACTTAAAAAGCATAAAAAGCAATAAATTAACATAACATTTACATAAACAAATATTACAAAAACAATACAAATTATTACTTTTAATAGAATAAATCGATACTTCATAAACAAAGAAAAAATAACGCTAACAATAAAATTCTGCAAACACCACACACATTTACGAAACAATATATTACATACATGATACTTTTTTGAAATGTCCATGAAATATTACAGCGAAATTGCTCAAAAGTAATACATACCTCTAATTTTGCTCTACACATTACACCACTACCAAGCTTCCAGAATATTCTATCAAGACTCACCCCCGTATCATCTGGGATGTAGATCCAGGGATGCTTTGTATGGTGACCGTTGCTTGTGGTAGGTGGTGTATCGTCCTCTGTCCAGTGGGTTGTATGGTAGAACTTGTATAATAATGCACAGTACTGCCTGTAATACGAGGCGGAGCGGCTATGTGAGCTACTGGCACACTATGGATCATACCACTCGTCGTCGACGCCACTGTGATGCATTTAGTTTGGTTACCTGTGAACTGTATAATAAAATTAATTAAATCTTTGGTAGATAAAGACTGACCGACTTTGACTGCCTCGGTGGCGTAGTTGTATTACAGTACGACTGCAAAGCTGAGGTCTCGGATTCGATCCCCAGGTCGGGCAAAGTGATATTGAGTTTTTCTATTCAGTATCAACCCGGAGTGTGGAATTTGTGCCCGATATGGCGATAGGCTCGCCCCCTATGATGAGACTAGTTGCGCCTCTGCCTACCCCTTCGGGGATAACAGGCGTGAGTGTATATGTATATGTAGATAAATACATAAGCAGTGGAGGATTAACACCGTGCGGGACAGTACAACTTAGAAAAATACCTATACTTAGTCGAAAATGAAACGTACATAATAGCATATATCTATGGACGCAATTAATGTGTATATCTGCTAGCTTGCATTGTCAGTTGGAAAACTTGTTAAAAAAATAATTGTAATCCAAACGCAGGTATTGTTAACAGAAAAGTATTATGATAATGTTATCTTGAAAAAGTATATTTATACTTACGTTGTTTGTGTTGAGAGTAGTTCCCAAATCAAATTCGTCGCCAACCAACGTAATGGTATCTGGATTAGCTCCTGTTAGTTTCTCTATAGTTTTCCTCGCATCAGCATCGCTTTCTATATTTCCAAGGTTTCTGCTCAAAAATTCTATGTCAGCTTCCAACAAACCGTCAACCAAATCGTTGTGTTCGTCGTTTTGCTTGCAAAGTGAGAAAGCGTCATCATTTTCTAACTTGATATCTTCGACTTTTATTTCGTCCATGTTTATGTCATCTATGCTTTCAACTTTAATATCCACTTCTAGGTCCTCTACTTTGATTCCTTCAACTTTAATTTCATCAAGGTCTTCAACCTTAATATGATCGACTTTAATATCGTCAATATCTTCAACTTTTATATCCGCAAAATCAGTATCCTCCTTCATCGTTGGCACATCAGAGAAATCTTTAGTATTATCGGTGCTCGTTATATTATATGCGTTATAATTTGTGTTGTCAAACGCATCTTGTTGAAGGGTAAGTTTCTCATCTTTATATTTGTCTTCTTCTAGTAGATTGCTTGAAGATGCCAGGGGACTGTCGGCATTACTCAGATCTCCACTAAGAGCTCTTTTTAGTACATAAGATTTAATTTTTCGTAGCATGAATAATGGAACTTTAAAACCAGTTAATTCTCCAAGCATTGGCAATGAAGTGTGTTTGTACGCTTCGCTGTTTGCAAGCTCTTCAATGTCCTCCAAAACCTATAAAAAATAAGTTATGTTGTCGAAAGCCAATAAAGACCAAATATATTCCAAAAACGACGACATATTAAGAGAAAACACTTTTTCATTTTTCAGCTGTTATCTTCACATATTTTTTTTTTTTTGTTTACGCGGAGAAAGTTAATTATAACTACCGCCCAGTGTTCAAGGGGAACGACTGGGCGGTTGTGTTGGGTTCACCGTGCCTTACGACCCGACGTTGAGCCGCCCGGAGAGATGGAAAACGTCGGGCGACCGCCGGGCCGAGTCCCTAACCTATGTACACCGCACGGCATACCAACCAAAACTCCGCGGTGGCCATCTTCGGCTCATTAGGGACGGCTGCGGGCTTCCTCCGACTCACGTCTAAGTTGTCGTCCGCAACCGCCCCTGTTGTCTTTACATTGAGCATTGGGTCACTAATGACCAGGTGTACTGAATCTGTCAGTGTCAGTGTTGATAGTATACTGGTGGTAGGACTCTCATATGTAAGAGTCCGTCTCGGTGGGTACCACCGCAATGTCTATTTCTACCGCCAAGCAGCAGTGTGCATGCACTGTTGTGTTTCAGTTTGAAGGGCATTGTAGCCAGTGTAACCACAGGACATAATGAGACTTAACATCTTATTTCTCAGAATGACGAACGCAGTGGAATGCCACACAGTACTTTGTAGCTCAAGGTGCTAGATGGTGTTTCTACTGTTTATGGGTGGTCGTATCGCTTACCATCAGGAGAACGGCATGCTCGTCTCGTTATTGGATGCAATAAAAAAAAATATTATGACATTTCGCCCTGACCGAACAATGTCGTTAATGGAACATATTATGTTACAACCAGATAGGTTCGATCGATCGCACTCGCCCTCGGTGATTTGTCTGCACAACAAGTCTATGTGGGTATGATAACGATGATAGAATATTGCAGTGCTAAGATGGCATGTCACAAAATAATTCGGCCACATCAACAATAATTAGGTCCTCTCTGTAGTAGCAGAGGCCCATGCTCAACAAAAAGCAGTTGGTCTAAAAAAAAGGGCACCCAAACAGTTAAGACTGGCCTCGGGTGGCACTTACAGGCACATTATTATTTTTTCCATTGATCCACCATTTTGATGCATGGTGATTTTGACTTGCAGTACAATGAATTCCATTTGTGACATTGATGTGTCGTCTTGTAACATTAGTGTGGACAATTTATGGTCCAATGCCAAAAGATTTTTTTTAAAAAGCAACTCCAATTCCTACATTAAAGGGAACAAAGAGGAAAGCAGGAAAGAGGTAACATTAAAGAAGCTAGAAAGCTAAGAAATTAAAAACATACCATAATATAAGTTTTTCCACCAACAGCATTCACCAAATTGTGACAAGCAATCCATTCCTTATCCACTGTATCGGCTGGGTATCTGAGTAGCCCTGCATGTCTGGTGTACAAGCGCCCGCGAGAATTTCCTAGGCCGAGAACCTAAAATGTATCAAATTGATAATAATATATAAGTTTGCCACAAATTAAAGCTATCTCCTTAGTGAAAAAATTTTCAAAATCAAGATATTAGTATCACATATTAGTGTGTTCAATCAAAACTCAAAACATCTAAATACAGACAATCATATTATAATATCAATGCAGATTTTGAAAACAATAATTAAATGTATAAAAAAAAATTACCTTATGAGCATGTGACCCCATGATGAACAATGTATCTTGAGTCAGTCTCTCTGGATTCCATTTCTCTGGATCTCTGATAGCTGGTGATGGTAATGGGGATGATTCGCTATCCGGATTCTCTTCTTGTTTTATCTTTTTTCGTTTCACAATAAATTCTGAATCACACTCATTCTCTTTCCGCTTGCTTTGCAATGGACTCTGCAACTGATTTAATTAAAAACTGTATATTTCATCAAATATATTATCCATTTTAATTATAAACAGCTTCATCTAGCATCTTATTATGACACAATATCTAAGAAAAAAATGTATTAGTAGCATTATATACAGAAAAAATTGTAACTCAAGCAATATTTCAACAGAATTGGGAACCTCACCATTATTTGCAAGTTGGTCAAAAGATACTAATTTAAACTAATCCCAAATATGAAATAGCTAAAGAATTAAATACAATGAATTGTCTGCAAAACATAATTTACAATGACAAACTTACATTATTCTGTCTTGTAAACTTTGAATCTGTACTATTACTGGATTCAGAGTCACTGTTTTCATATGAAGACTGTGCTGGTCGTGGTGGTGTGGTATACAATAGGCGAGTGGCGTCCAACATAGCTCTACAGACAGCACGAACCTGAATAATAAAACATAAATATTCTTCATGCTCGTAGGTAAAACAGCCACGATTCACAAAATATATCTTTGCTAATTTAACGCATTAATGCAACATTCAATTTAAATACTAATTCTTGTCTGGTTGTGGGTCTGAATATTAAAACTTACTAGCCCTTTAATAGCAAAATTAGATAAAGCACATATCAATGTTCATATTCATTGTTTCATTCATAATCATTGTTCATATTTCTTATCTTATGTCGTCAAGCCCTGCGACGGACGCCGGTATCCATATATAGGGTTTCCCCATACATCTTTACTAGCTTTTGCCCACGGCTTCGCCCGCGTTAATAAGATTTTCCGGGCTAAAAGTACATAAAAACCTTCCCGTTGAATCACACTATGACTATGACGTTGATACAACTCTTAACAAATAATGCATTAATTTCGACCAAATTTGATTACCATAAAAACGGTTCTAGTGAGTTAATCTTAAAAGATAGACATATACTGTCCCGGACATTTTTTTAGATCACTTCAAGAGGAATAATTCTTTCATACATATATTTTTGGTATCTTGAACCGTTTTCGCAGCGCACGCAATGGAAGCCCTCAAGGATGAATACTTTTCCCCGCTTTTTTCACATTTTCCATTATTTCTTCGCTCCTAATAGTTGCATCGTGATGTTATATAGCCTAAAGCCTTCTTCGATAAATGGTCTATTCAACAAAAAAAGAATTTTTCAATTGGAACCAGTAGTTCCTGAGATTAGCGCGTTCAAACAAACAAACAAACAAACTCTTCAGCTTTATAATATTAGTATAGATATATAAGCGGGGCTTGACGGGTTAATATATTTGAATGTAATTGTTCAAAAAGATGTCAACTCGATGTTACTTACATTAGTTATTAAAATAGAATATGTACACATTTTTTATTACCTGATCTTCACTCACAGATTCATCACCCAAATTTAGTCTTATGTTATTCACAGCAGGAACAAAGAATTTCTGGAAATAAAGTAACAAAATATTTCATTTATAAATAACAGATTTGATATAAATTACTCAGTTAATTACATTAATTACAAACTATAACTATAATATCACCTCCAAATACTTTTTGATGACTTGATCAATTTCTCTTGTGACAGCGGACTGTATGGTTTGCCTTAACATATCAAGTGACTTGTTGGCACTTGCTCTATACTCAGCAATGGGCCGTGAATGAGGTTGGACAGGACCTGGCAAACTGAACCGTCTGTGCATAGCTGCCAGTGTGTTGATGGCAATCTGCCGAGATATTGGCTGCTTCTGAAATTGAATACAAATTTTTTCTGACAATTTCATAATTACCCACTTGCTTGAGAAGTGTAAATAGGAAATGGAACATGCTTAATATATGAAGGTAATTGGTCTTAAATAATGATACTTCGGTATAATAATAGAGTGGAATTAAATATTATGCTTCTCATATGAAATGTAACAAGGTTATAAAAAAGGTACACTAGCACCTACGTGTGTATCCAATATAGGTAGTGATGATTTGGGTATTGTATAATAAATCTAATATTTATTTTATCAACAAGTATTTTATTGAATATTGCTTGTTTTTTTGCATATACCGTTTTTTGATCGAAATATACCGAATTTAATTGGCAACTATACCGATTTTACATTTTGTCGTCCGAGACCACTGTATTAACAGGTTCAAAGAGCCATGTCTTTAAACAAATGTAAATCAAGATCTTTTCTAAATGACAATAAAATAATCTTAGAAATATCCAACTAATATTATAAAGGCAAGAGTGTGTAAGTATGTATGGATGTCTGGATGATGTTTGTTACTCTTTCACGCAAAAACTACTGAACGAATTTCGATGAAATTTTGCACACGAGTAGATCATGTCCTGGATTAACACATAGGCTACATTTTGTCCCGGGAAAATAAAAAGCGAGACTGTTATCCCGGAAAAACTTTGTAACGCGGGTGGAGCCGCGTAAAATCTAGTAAATTAATATAAGCATGAAGTACAAAATAAAATGCACCAGGAGTTTCAAGAATTCCTCAATGGGATATTATAACAGAAATCTTATTAGATTTAATCTATAATAATCTAATCATTGCATCGTAATGTTTTTTCTCTGTAAACATATTTACCTTACTTTTAGGTGTCATTCACTTTTCATTCATAATAGCCAAATAGTTTTAAAATATAGCTCGATAAAGAAGTAGTTTCAAAATAAATATTCAAAATGGGGAAGTTTTTAAATTGTAAGCCGACTTACCGTTTGCATATTGATGTTTGCACTTGACCGAACGTTTATCGCTTTAGTAGGAGCTTGGAAGCTCCATGAACTATTACAATTTTCAGAAATCGTGTTTTGTTGCGACGTTTCTATTTTACTCCAATTTCTTTGCACGACCATTTCGGATCGATGTTATGAAATGTATGCAACAATGTTCATGCTATAATAATGTATGAACATTCCCAGGACATTATAGTGTTACATTATATTGATAAATCTAGTTATTTAATTCACGTTATGTATGAAATAAGTAAAACTTAAATTCAAAGAGTATTATATACATTGGGCTTAAATTCTTGCACAAAAAAGTAAACGCTATGAGAATTGTGTGGAGTTCAGTGTTGCCAGATGTTTGACGGTTGAACTCGCCGAAAATTCATTGTGAAGTAACCTAAAGTCGCCTCATCGTATATGGACAGGTGAAGGAGCAAAAAAAAAAGGTCCCTAATTTCTAATGAAAACTGGTCCAACGCGGCGAAAATTCGAATTAGCCTAAACTCAGAGTAAGTAACCTAACTTACTCTGAGAGCCTAACGCCCGAATACTCAAACGCTACTCAACCAACCAAGTTATCTGAGGCCTACTTAATTTTAGCCGGCTTCTTATTTTAAATGGCATTCTCAAACGCACTTTAAAAGATTTGATGGAAAACTCAGCCGAGGAGCAGTCATTTTGCTACAGATTATAAAAAGTTTGTTTTCGATTACAATTTTAATAAATTTGATATTTATGTGTCGTTTCACGCAGTATAATTTTTAAGATGTTAAATATAAATAAATCGAATAACACAATGCGCCTTTTTGAAAATGATTTACAATGTTATAATATGTCTATTATATTTAATTTTCGTGTGTATTTTATGTACTATGTGCAGATGCTACATAGTTAAAATGGTAAGTACGTTTAAAAACCATCCTAGGTTTTTAATATGTAGGAATGGCATATTCATTATTAGAAATAGTTTATTAATTATTATATTCTTAACATTGATGTGATGAGCTTATATTGGTATTATATTGCCACTTGGCAGTATGTCAGGGTTGACATTAGCCGCTTTAGAAAAAAAATAAACAAGTCAACAACAATAATATTTATAATGCTTATTTCAGTTTTATCATCAGAAGTAGGCATATTTACAAACATTTACAAAATATGCTAACTCAACTGTCATACTACGCACAATACGATGTACTATCGTTGGTTGTTTCCCGTGAAAAATAACCCCGATGACCTTGGGCTATCGGTTGGATTGTTTGGTTTCTTTTTGTGTTCGGCTGGATATAATCCCGATTTTAAAGAACATAAATGAAAAACTGTTTCCTTGCTGAGTCGGAATCTTCTTTTACGATAAGTTAAGATAAGATAAGATATGATATATTTATTTGTCAAACATTAACATTAAATTATCATTATTGTATTCTTCGGAAGCGTTTAATTTCTCTCGATTTCTTCCTTTGACACCATACTCCTCTTCAGACAACGATGATAATGAAGATTTATTAAATCCAAGAGAATATGATACGTAGTTATTACGCAATAAAATTATTAAAGATTTGAGCGTAAATATTTGAGACTAGTCTGAAGCACTCTCAAATTGATCTCGATTAACAGCCATATTTGGAGACCTTACATAGCTGTCAAACTTTAAGCAGTGTTTGTGAATACCGTTTGAATCAATAAGCGGACCTTAAACTGAGTCGCCTTAAATTTAAGGTTAGGAGATAAGTGACGTTTCAGTATACCAATTTCAACAATAACGAATGCTTAAATCGGTAATGCCATCTCAAATATTTGAGTAGCGTTTGAGTATTCGGGCGTAAAAGTCGCCCACTCGTGTGCGGACGCGAAGAGCTAAAAAAAAAAAAAGTCTCCACTGTTTTAAATGATTGTGTGGGAGTGATCCAAGTACGTTTTGTATGCTAAAAGCTAAAAATTGACTTTGAATGGAAAGCGCCATGACAAAATGAAACGTATCTTGGATGACTTAAATCTTGATTTTGCTTAAGTGCGCGCGCGCACGTTTCCTTCTTCGCGAGTTCCCGCCGTTCGCGGTTTCTTAGCTACAGAAATGCCTGATTGTGATTTCCGTTGCGTTTTTTCCTAACATCAATTATTTGCCTACGACGCCAAAAACACGTAAATTAAAAAAAATCAATAATGTAACTTTTGCAGCAAAAATGTAACATTTCAGAGAACGAAACGTAACTTACTACTCAAGGGCCCTGGCAACACTGATTCATACATACGATTCTTGAGTTTTGGCGGGAATGTGGAAGTGTCATGAGGTGCTCTTGTTTTAATTCATTATTTTGGTGATACTTAGTGTTATATTGCATAATTATGGTGGTATATTATCCAATATAGTTCTATTAAAGTGCTCAAATGAAGTGAATTGAAATAACTGTGCCAATCAAGTGTTTTTTCGTTGCCGCCAAAACTCCTTGATAAAGTCTTGGTAAGGTAGCCACTGCTTTACTTCGACATATTAGTTAGGAGTTAGGACTGAGGATGAAAATATATGAAAGACGGGCTCAATGGACTAGTATCCAGAGCCGTAATAATTAAATAAAAAAAAAAACATACGATTCTTCATTGTGGTCTCAGGAGTTTTGGCGGGAACGTGAAAGTGTCATGAGGTGCTTTTGTTTTAATTCATTATTTTGGTGATACTTAGTGTTATATTGCATAATTGTGGTGGTATATTATCCAATATAGTTCTATTAAAGTGCTCAAATGAAGTGAATTGAAACAACTGTGTCAATCAAGTGTTTTTTCGTTGCCGCCAAATCTCCTTGATAAAGTCTTGGTAAGGTAGCCACTGCTTTACTACGACAACCAGAGATACCACTTAAGACGAGGCTGTATGGGCTTGAACCCTTTGCCTTCCCTGTAAGGGAGAATTATATAAAAAAAAAAAAAAAAAAATCATTGTGGTCTCATATTACTTAAGACGAGGCTGTATGGGCTCGAACCCTTTGCCTTCCCTAAAGGGAAAATTATAAAAAAAAAAAAAAAAAATCATTGTGGCAAAGAGCATTATAATACTACGGAAATAGAGAACCCACTCATTCCTTTTTAATGCCAATCGTCAATTGTCAAATTACGGCACGTTAACAATACGAAACACTAGATGCCACTGGTGACGTTTTATCGCTAAAAAAATCCTGCAGGTGGCACTATAATATCGCACGCCTAGATCAATACTGAATTATCTCGAAGAAATCTGTGAATCGTGTTTTTTATGTAAATCGGCAAAATTTGTCGATTTACACAACACAAAAGACACGATTCACAGATTTTTCGAGATAATTCAGTAATGATCTGGGCGTGCGATGTATTGCGTAATGTTTTAGTTTGTAGTGATTGTTAATATACTGCAACATAAGGGTTCTAAAAGTACATATAAAGACGGTAAGCTTAATTCTCTAGAACATTGTTTCACAAATATTTCAATATCTGTCGTTGCAACGTAATGTTTTAGACCCTTATTTAACAGTACATAACAATCACCAATCACTTACTATTGATATCTGATAATAATTATAGGGTGGCTAATTAGTAAAACCTTAATAATCAGAATATGGATTTATTACAATAAGATTTAAGTACGTACTTAAAGTAAGCAATATTTTACAACACTTATTACAATAACTACATCTAATATTATAAAATTACATTTTAAAATTTAAAATATTTTCGTGTTGACTATTAAAGATTAACAATTTGATCTCATAATGTAATTATGCAGCTATAAATATTGTATCAACATAACATTGAATAGCTTGTTACTAGCTATAATAATTTATACCTACTAATATTATCAAGAGGAAAGATTTGTATTATTGTATGTGTGTAACGAATAAACTCAAAAACTACTGGACTGATTTTAACAGTTCTTTCACCAATATAAAGCTATATTACATTACATTAGGTATCAGCGAGTAACATGAAGTACTTTTTATCCCGGAAATACTTATTCAACCGGGCGGAGCCGCGAGCAATAATTATATAAAGTAATAAGTAGTAAGAAATAAAAATATGAGAGAAATTCTCATGGATAATCGTGTTTAATTTTATTTTTTTGGCAGATTAACCTGCTTACATAAATATTACATTAAAATTTAAGCTAAAATTAAATCTGATTAATAATAACTAACACATTCCATCTATTTAAAACAAACCGATCTCGATAATTAATCTACAATTAATTATCAAGTGAGAACGTTAAAATAATTGCACTATCTTTTGATCTATTAGATATAAGTATGAACATTATTAAACACTGCAAAAAATTCGCTGAAACTAACGGATTTGGAACACTTTTGTTATACTAAATCTAATTGTAATATACATTTTGATGAGGAGCAAATTTTTATGATTCAGGATACCTCCAAATGGTGGGAATAAGAATAATAAATTCATATTTACTTGTATTGCAACGAAACTATTATTTCATTTATCAGGGTGTTTCACTGTCACCGATTATCACAAATGGATGAACCGTTGTTTACAATAAAAATAGCATATTCCAAAAATATCTAATATCGGCATCTCAAATTCTGCATAATTATTTTAATCGTAATAATATGTAATAAATATAAGGTTGAATTTGTTAGAGCGTCACTGAAATACTAAATATATTCATCATTAATGCGTCGAGAGTTTAATAGTTGCCTATATTAAAACTAAATTACATAGTACAGTTAACGGCATTTTCCCTTTTCAGGGGTAGGCCGAGGTGTATCACATCCACATTTCGCCATCTATATTAGGTCCCATGTGATAGGGAGCGGATCTATTGCCATTTACAGGACACATTTCCGGACTCCCGGACTGATACCGAGTACAAAAACCCAATACCACTTTATTAGACCTGGGAATCGAACCCGTGACCTCAGCACTGCAGTCGTTCCGAAATACAACTACGCCACCGAGGCAGCCACAAAAACAAAACAACTAACCATAGTAATTCAACTAAATTAAAAGAAAATAAGAACAACTCTTTGGAAAGTGGTTATTAGATACGACGTTATAATATAATATATGCAGAGTCATATAAAAAATATTTAAGAGATGTGTGAGTAGTTTGTGCATAAAAAAGAACTTAACTTCTATTAAATATTGCCTCACGATGTAGTATTCTATAAGAAACTACAAAAAACACAACAAATCGAGTACCTACAATACATGCTTGCATAATATTACAAATTGAAAAATAAACGAAGTATAGACGATTTTTAAAGGCCATAAAAATTATATTTGTCTTTATTGACTGAAAAAGTCTTTAAAATGCTATGTCCTCCTATTCAAATTATACTAATTGCCTATTGATATGAAGAACGATATTTCGCGTAGGTAAATCCAATTAATCCATGAAACAAACCACGTGACCTTTAAGTTTTTGACTTAATGAAAAATATATTTAGATCGATTTCACAGTCCCATTGTATTCACAGAAAAAGGAACTACAAAGATTAACAAAAAACAAAAACACATTCTAATGTGCGCTGATTTATAATAATTTGATGTAAAAAAATATTTAATGCATCTAACAATTAATTTAACAATAAATTATAAGACAAGATTATAAATCATAATGTTAAGAACTGCTTTAAACAGGTCTATGAAGCTATGGATTAAACATAAAAAAGCACAATAGGCATGTGTTACTACTAGTCGTCAATCAAAGTGTATAACAGAGTAGTTTGTAATCTAAAGTAAATATTCACAGAACAAAAGTAGCATTCGAACAATGATCGTATTAAAAGCTTAATAATTTCGGCATTATATACATAATATTACCTTTTTAACTAATTGCATTGATGAAATAATTTAAATACAGTTCGAATTCCAACAGACAATAAATACGAAATTAATTATATTAAATCAAATCAAAAAGATAAAGCGCAGGTAAGTTATACAAAAAAGGCGCTTGCAATATAAATATAAAAAAAGAATTACAGGGTATTAAATAAAAAACAAACCAACTGAAAAATGGTAATAGCGAATCGGATCAAAATCATCCATTTCAATATTTTTTTTGTGGAGTTATGTTGAAAGTCCTCTTTAGGTATCACTAAATTAAGTTATTGCAACGAAACTATTGGGTCTACAGTAATCATACTTTTAAAACCTTTATACTATAAGTACCTATATTAGAATAAGATATTCTGCTACAAGCCTAACATGATTTGGATGGTTAATTTTCATGATTACAGGTAGTGTCTTCAAAACACAGGTTATACAAAAAATCTGTGATTTTAGAAGTTATACTTCTTTAGGCGCGTTATGAAAAGATGATGAGAGTAAATTTTAAGATGCGCGCGCATCATGTAATACATTTAGACTAATAGTAACACAAAAGTCACAGGTTGGGCGCGCGCATCACTGTAATTTAGTTTTAATACTATTAACAGACTTAAATAAAGGAGGTTCTTAATATCCTCACGTTATTCTATAAGGAACTTTACCTTAGAGGATAGAGTAGGGCTTCTAGTGTGGCGGGTCTACTGTACTGTGCACCTGACAACCCCACACCCCTTTCACCCCCTGAAAAACCAAACCACATTTGACCCTTATTGACCCCCCAACCCAAATTGATCCCCCCTTGCCTATCAAACACATTTTTAACCCCCTTGACCCTAACCTAATTTGACCCCTCTTGACTCCGCAAACACATTTCAACCCCCTTGACCCCCAATATAAATAGACCACCCACACCCATTTCGACCCTTAACCCCCTAATATAACATAATTAATACTAAATACTATTATTAAATTATTTAATGATGACAAAGAAGTATAACTTCTCACACGCGTACATAAGTACACGCACCCTTTTCTTTTTCTCTCTTATTGCCGTTTGAATTTCCTCTTTTACGTAACCTACAGATTTCACTGCGTAACTTCTTTATATTTTTTTGGAATAAACCTGAGTGTTGTGAACTGCGTTTCATCTGAGTCTGCTCGTGAGACTATATGAGTGTTCTTTATTTATTTCAGCCCCATCTGAAAAAATAAAAATAGTTATGAGAAAATAAAACTAACAACATACATACATACATACATACATACATACATACATATACACTCACGCCTGTTATCCCCGAAGGGGTAGGCAGAGGCGCAACTAGTGCACCCACTTCTCGCCGTTATTCCGTCCCATGATGTGATAGGGGGCGAGCCTATCGCCATATCGGTAACAAATTCCAGACTCCGAGCTGATACTGAATAGAAAAACTCAATATCACTTTGCCCGACCCGGGGATCGAACCCGAGAACTCAGTATTGCAGTCGTACCATAATACAACTACGCCACCGAGGCAGTCAGATAATTTATTTTATTTGTTAAAACTAACAAATAACATAAATTATCTGGACTTTACGTACAATATACAGTGTGACTGGTAATATGACTTATTCCCGTTAAGAACATGTAGATTCGGTCAAAAGCAATCGATTTTGCTTCATGAAGCCCTATCGGGAATTCAATACTTTTCGAGCAATTGATTTATTGAATTTTAATTATTTGAATTTTAAGATATACCTACATATGCATATACACTGACGGACCCATAAACTGCATCAATGTTGAAGACGCCTTTGAAATAAACATTTTAACCAAGAATCCAACTTTTTCTACAAATTTAAATTGAAACCTATAGTTTGGTTCGTTAACTTCATAACAGCATAGTATGAACAAGTATGAAGTATCATATTATTATCCTTAAGTGTGTGTTTGTATAATGGAAAGGACCAATTATTTTTTTTAACAAAAACGATAAATGTAACAAAATTTGGTTCTGGTTGGTTTGTTTAAAAATTGGTATTTAAATTAAAAAAAAATTGAAGCACAGGTTTTTTTTCTTTTAATAAGGTGTATTGCTTCCACGTGCATTAATTACAGATTCTAATCGGTTCTGCATATATCTGATTAGGGTCATTAAACGGTCTTACGGGATATTGTTCCATTCTTGTGAAATCGCTGTTCTTAGTGCTGCCGCTGTTGTGGGCACAGGATTTTTCGCGTATACCGCTTTTTATAGTGTCCCATTTTGTGGGACATTACAGCTGTATTAATATGTTATATGTAAATATCAGTCATTTTAAGACATAACGTAGTAACCCATAATATGTGACATAACATTAATGTCTCAGAGTGACGAGAGCAGTGTAATACCTCGCAGTGATTCGTAATTCAAAGTTTTGGTGGTTTGTGTAGTTGTGTTATTTACCAACAGGCAACCAGCTTGGACATTTTGTCATTTATATGAATAAAAAGTATAATAAGTAATGAAATATTATACGTACTTACAATATTAGCGACCGGATGGTTAATCGAGCTTGAGGCATCCTCAGACACCGAGCAAGTGTTTTCAAATTGTTCTGGAACGCAATTAAATTTTTATTTAGGGTGCATACTGCCTATGTCGTTTTATTGTTCAAGCTTACTCTATACCAAGTATTTGTGAGTCTATGGAGAATAGACACACGTACAAAAAGTCGTATATTGAAATTAAAATCATTTATTCAGTAATTAGGCCTCTAAGGGCACATTTACACGTCTTTTTGAAAATAAAAATTAAATAAACTAAATGATTCTACCAGTGCTTCGGAAAAGCCCACTGACCTGAGAAGAAGCACCAAGAAACTCAGCGTAGGTCTTTCATATATTTTTTAAAGTATATGTACAGGGTGTCCAGTATTTAATAGATAACCTTGAAATGTCTTATAGTAGAACTTATTGCCGTTTAGAAAAAAATACGAAATAAAATATATTATGAGTAGTACCTGAGATATGAACTTTTCTAAAAAATGTCGCAATTTTTTTGACTTATTTTACTTTCTTGTACACTACGACCAGAAATGAAGGAAATCCATAGTTTTTTTGTTATTTTATTATTATATACTAACTAGGCTAATAGAGAGATCCTACTATCCTACTAATTTTATAAAGGCGAAAGTTTGTAAGAATGTATGGATGTTTGTTCCTCTTTCACGCAAAAACTACTGAACGGATTTCGATGAAATTTGGCACACGGGTAGGTCATGTCCTGGATTAACACATAGGCTACTTTTTATCCCGGGAAAATATAAACCGGGACTTTTATCCCGGAAAAACTTTTTAAGGCGGGCGGAGCCGCGGGCAAAAGCTAGTAGTCAATAGTTTGACTAGTTATTGCACTTTTAAAAAAAACATGCAAGTACAAAATTGTAATCGCAATTGTATTACGGCATAGCTGAGATGGTCTTGGGTTCGCTCTCCAGGTCGGGAAAAGTGATATTGAGTTTTAAATTAAGTATCAGCTCGAAGTCTGGAACTTGTGCCCGATATGGCGATAGGATCGCCCCTATCATATCATGGGATGGAATACACTCAGCAAAAAGTGGGTACATTAGTTACGCCTCTGCCTTCGGGGATAAAAGGCGTGAGTATGTGTGTGCGTCATAATTGTTTTCACCTAAAAACTTCCAAATCAATCACAAAATATTAACCTTACCCATCATAAGTACATAATAATATGGAAAAATTGCTTACCTAAATCCAATGTTGGGACTTCGTTTTTGTAAGGCGTCTACTGGGTAATATATACTTAGGCTCAAAGTGTCTGTAGCGTAATCGAACATTTTTTAAATATATTATTCTCCTTTTCAACGCATTTCCACCAAGAACTTTTGCCCACTGCATATACCCGTCATTTTGATGACTTTCCGATCTAAAAGTAAGCGCACTGGGAAAGTGGTAAAGCGCACCTGGAAAACAAAATGATATAAGTACACTTATTATGTATCTGAAAAATAATATAATAAAACTTGCCATTATATATTATCTTAGTACTATTACACTGATGAGTGTTGGAAACTAGTCATCTCTTCTAAAAACATACATCACCCTATTTATCCCCAAAGCGATAGGCAGGGTTGCAGAGGTGCAACCAGAACACTCACTTTAATACCGTGTGTGTTCCATCTTATGGTGTAATAGTAGGCGAGCCTATGGCTACCTCGGGTACAAATTCCCGACTCCGGGCTGACAGTAGAAAAACTCAATATCACTTTACCCGACCCGGGATTCGAACCCAGGATCTGAAAGCAGTGGTCGATACTGACATGCTATACAACTACGCCAACAAGGCAATCCACTCCTCGACAAGGCACAGTCACCCTTGTACACCACACTGAACTAGAGTGGGTGGGCAGACTTAACATATACTCCGCGCCAGATAACGTAACATTAAAGCACATTGACCTTTATTCATTTAATGAGGTATGACAAACCTTTGGCACAGTTAAAATATAATTATTTATAAACACATTTCAAAAAGAACGTTACAATTGACAGCTAAGCCAAGGAAATAAAAGTCGGTTAAAAAACTAAATATTAATACTGCCGTGATAAGCAACGTTCTGGCTGAATACTTCATAACTGGATTAATAATAACCGAGAACATGTGTCACACTACTAAATACCACACAATACCAAAACTAGACAGCAATAAGGTTCAATTTTTACTGGGCGACATTGACTGGTCCCTGGCGCTCACCTACGATGATCCTAATGTTATATTAGAAACTAGCTGCTGCCCGCGGCTCCGCCCGCGTTAAAAAGTTTTTCCAGGATAAAAGTCCTGCTTTATATTTTCCCGGGATAAAACGTAGCCTAAGTTTTTCCTTATTGCATCAGCTACCTGCCAATAAAAGTCCCGTCAAAATCGGTCCAGCCGTTTCAGAGATTAGCCGGAACAAACAAACAGACAGACAGAAAGACAGACAGACAAAAATTGTAAAAAAAATTATTTTGGTGCATGTATCGTATATGTACTCATATACATATAGTAAAAAACGGTTATTTCAATATTACAAACAGACACTCCAATTTTATTTATATGTATAGATTAAGTCAATTTAATTCAGTATATGATAAATGTAAGTATAATGGTAATATAAACATAAATAAACGAAGGTCATTTAAATGGGTTCATAACAGAATGGTATATTTGTGTGACAAGAAGAATCAATTACTCAAAATCTGGACAGTGACTAAGTTTTGGCGAAAGTATTCGTTATTCATTGATGATTTTTGGCACAATGTTAGCAGAGGCATAGACGAATATGTGGTTTTATTTAGTAACGCAATGTAAAAATGACCCTGTATATACATGTATGTATATACATATAGAAGCAATGTCAAAATTATTTGTACCTCTTGTGATAAACCTTTTCTAAATGAGATAACATATACAAACAAACCTGAGCTAACCATGAAACTCAATAAGGCTAAGAATGATACTATTATGACCATAATTAAACACATGAATGATAAAAAAGTCCAGGTTTTCATGGTATTCGTCCTTGTGATATTAAGAAGTATGCAGAAATTCCTGTTATTACACATCTAATAAACTCGTTGCTAAGGGTAGTTAACCAGATGAGTATTGGGAGATTTTCCGGCATAAAAGTACCGCTTTGTATTTCCCCGGGATAAATTATACATACAAAACTTCTTCTTGAATCACTCTATCTATTAAAAAAAAACCGCATCAAAATCCGTTGCGTAGTTTTAAAGATCTAACCATACTTACGCACAGACAGCGGGAAGCGACTTTGTTTTATACTATGTAGTGATAAAAAATAACTTTTTTCAATTCTAACATTGGATCCGTCTTTTGTACCTACAGGCCTGCCCAGATATCGATTTTGAGGTCGATTGGCCTTAAAACAAAGAAGTACAAAATGGCGACCACTTTTCTTAAGTCTAACATTAGACCTGACTTTTACCATCAATGGCATGCCCAGTATCGATTTTGAGGTCAATTCGCCTAAACACAAAGAAATTAAAAATGGCGGACACTTTTTTCAATTCTAACATTGGATCCGTCTTTTGTATTTAAAGGCCTGCCCAGATACCGATTTTGAGGTCGATTGGCCTTAAAACAAAGAAATTCAAAATGGCGGCCACTTTTTTTAATTCTAACATTGGATCCGTCTTCAGTACCTAAAGGCCTGCCCAGATATCGATTTTGAAGTCGATTGGCCTTAAAACAAAAAAATTCAAAATGGCGGCCACTTTTCTCAATTCTAATATATAATTTAGATTTGCATCCAATGGAAACCCAAAAATAAGCTAAAAAGAAACAACCTGTAGATGTTCAGTTTTCATACATTTTGCAGAAATCGGCCCGAGCGTGGATCCACGCTCCCGGCAGAGTTTGAACACTTTTTTTGAGCGTGGATCCACGCTCCCGGCACGCGAGGGCTTCATAAAATTATAGAAAGATGCTTAGGAAATTAAATTAGTAAATATTTGATCAATAATAACATTATCCATGACCATCAACATGGATTTCGGAAGAATAAAAATATATCACAATTATTCTGCAAATTTACAAATGAAGTTCATACACACTTGAATAACAAAAAAGATGTGATTGCTTTATTCAATGATTTTAGTAAAGCCTGCGACGACACCCTAAGATACCCTATATATAAAAATCTCACGTGGTATATAAGGCGCTCTCTTAGATTTATCGAAAACTATCACCTTAACTGCCAAACTACAGTAAAAATCAATAATAATAATATCAAAACTTACGAGAGACATATTACATTACTAGAAAAAATGGTTTCACTCACATATTCTTGGTCAGAATCGCTGACCAGTTTCGACCTATTAAGTAGGTCATCTTCATAGGCGAGTGCTGAGAGGACGTCGCGTCGCAGAGGCCTCTTGATCACTGCCAAACCGATTCCGAAGATGTCGCAGCTGCTAGACATCATCATCAGAGAAAGTTAATAATGCTTATAGCAATTTCGTTCTCACTGAAGAAGGTACGGCTAATAATTTCACCAATTGAATATCTACTGTATAGTCACGACATGTGCAACATATTTAGTGAGGGTTTTGTATACCAATTTGCTGATGACACTTGTCTGGTTGTTGCTGACAAAATATTCTTATTGCCCAAAATGCTATGCAAATGAATTTTAAGCCCTCGCGTGCCGGGAGCGTGGACCCACGCTCAAAAAAAGTGTTCAAACTCTGCTGGGAGCGTGGATCCACGCTCGGGCAGATTTCTGCAAAATGTATGAAAACTGAACATCTACAGGTTGTTTCTTTTTAGCTTATTTTTGGGTTTCCATTGTATGCAAATCTTAATTATATATTAGAATTGAAAAAAGTGGCTGCCATTTTAAATTTCTTTGTTTTAAGGCCAATCGACCTCAAAATCGATATCTGGGCAAGCCTTTAGGTACAAAAGACGGATCCAATGTTAGAATTGAAAAAAGTGGCCGCCATTTTGAATTTCTTTGTTTTAAGGCCAATCGACCTCAAAATTGATATCTGGGCAGGCCTGTAGGTACAAAAGACGGATCGAATATTAGAATTGAAAAAAGTGGCCGCCATTTTGAACTTCTTTGTTTTAAGGCCAATCGACCCCAAAATCGATATCTAGGCAAGCCTTTAGGTACTGAAGGCGGATCCAATGTTAGAATTGAAAAAGTGGCCACTTTTTTCGTCTCAGATTTTGGGGTCGATTGGCTTTAAAACAAAGAAGTTCAAAATGGCGGCCACTTTTTTCAATTCTGACATTGGATCCGTTTTTTGTACCTACAGGCCTGCTCAGATATCGATTTTGAGGTCGATTGGCCTTAAAACAAAGAAATTCAAAATGGCGGCCACTTTTTTCAATTCTAACATTGGATCCGTCTTCAGTAATTAAAGGCTTGCCTAGATATCGATTTTGGGGTCGATTGGCTTTAAAACAAAGAAGTTCAAAATGGCGGCCACTTTTTTCAACTCTAACATTCGATCTGTCTTTTGTACCTACAGGCCTCCCCAGATATCGATTTTGAGGTCGATTGGCCTTAAAACAAAGAAATTCAAAATGGCGGCCACTTTTTTCAATTCTGTCATTAGATCCGTCTTTTGTACCTAAAGGCCTGCCCAGATATCGATTTTGAGGTCGATTGGCCTTAAAACAAAGAAATTCAAGATGGCGGCCATTTCTTTCCATTCTGACATTGGATCCATCTTTTGTGCCTAAAGGCCTGCCCAGATATCGATTTTGAGGTCGATGGGCCTTAAAACAAAGAAATTCAAAATGGCGCCCACTTTTTTCAATTCTAACATTCGATCCGTCTTTTGTACCTACAGGCCTGCCCAGATATCGATTTTGAGCTCGATTGGCCTTAAAACAAAGAAATTCAAAATGGCGGCCATTTTTCTCAATTCAAGCATTGGATCCGTCTTTTGTAACCAAAGATATACCCAGATTTCGATTTTGAGGTCAATCGGCCTCAAAACAAAGAAATTCAAAATGGTGGCCGTCTATGCCAAATCTTACAATGTTTCTGAATATTTTAGTGACCATTGATCCTCAATAAATAAGTAAATAAATAATAAAAAAAAAAGGTCTAAAAGAATTTTATGGTGTATAAATTAGAACAGCCTTTACATTGAAAATCCGATTTTTTCAAATGTATGGGCGGCACGCACGCGTCTTTTACGCAAACCGAGCCCGGCATTCCAGGGGTTAATACTCTATGCAAGTGGGCACATGATGTGGGCCTAACTATTAATTAGTAGTTTTAGACCGCGGCTCTGCCCGCGTTTCGATTTTCCAGGATGAAAGACGCGCTTTTTATTGTCCCGGGATAAACTGCAGCCTATGTATTAATCCAGAACAATATCTACCCGTGTGCCAAATTTCATCGCAATCCGTTTAGCAGTTTTTGCGTGAAAGAGTAACATCCATACATCCATACATACTTACAAACTTTCGCCTTTATAATATTAGTAGAATTCAAAATTTATTCACATCCACTCACCACACCTTAAATCAGAAATTATGCCAACTATCCAGGCTCATACCCACCAATGCATCCACCATCAAAGTAATTAATACTTATAATTGTAAACTAAACTGGAGACCATACATTGAATATGTATGTAATAGATTAAGATCCATTGTAGCTAAACTATCCCTACTTAAATGAAAATTACCTTTTAGCACACTGAGAATGTTGTATAATGTGTTGGCTGACTCTGTCATAAGCTATGGTCTCAGCAGTTATGTTAGAACATACAAGACTTATATAGACGAGATTTATAGATTACAAGTAACACTTTTAAAAACAATTGTACCCTTAAATATTAAACGCAAGTGTAGTAAATGTAACTCTGAATAATTTAAATACTATAGAATTGTAGACATATAATAAAATAAAAATGTTTATAATATGTAGGCTATGATAACTTGCTTAAAACCTAGAACAAGAAATACCTCTAATTTGCGCAACCTATCGTATTTTTCCTAAATATACATTACCTCCATGTACTAAAAATTATGGAAAACGTACCGACGGATATATGTTACCATCACTTTTAAATGAGTTAAATAATGAAATACATGACAAACTGTTCATTAAACCGAATAAATGTAAAGTGATTCTTAAACCTTTCGATGGGATCAAATGTGTAGCTCTAGTGTTATAAATTAGTTTGTGCGTGTAATTGTGTATTTATAAGCGAGTCAATTTGTAACCGCGATACAATATAAACCATCTTAGGTTTTCTTTCACTGATATTCCTTTGGTACCTACACTTTCGTTTTGTTTTATTTTCGATAACTGTTAGTGAATATTTGAAATAAGACTTACCGTCCACAGCACAGCGAAAATAACTTTCGCCATTTTACAAACACGCGTGCAATACGACATCCGTGTATCCGTAAAACAATCAAATCGAAACCAAGTCCGAGCCAGGGGTCAAACTTTCCGGAGTATTATAATGCTCTTTGGGTCAAACAAAATTACAAGATCACACAATATACAAACGGCCACAAATCGCAAATAGAAATTGAAAACATGGCCACCGGATGACGGATCACGAATTTTTTTTTTTTTTTTGTTAATTTATTCATGTCCATGGATACAAAGTCCTTCAGACGCATACTTGTTTCTTTTTTAATTATCCTCAGTACTTACTAACTACTATGTCAAAGTAAAGCAGTGGTTACCTTACCAAGACTTTATCGAGGAGTTTTGGCGGCAACAAAAAAGCACTTGATTAGCACAGTTATTTCAATTCACTTCATTTGAGCCCTTTAATAGAACTATATTGGATAATATGCCACCATAATTATGCAACATAACACTAAGTATCACCAAAATAATGAATTAAAACAAGAGCACCTCATGACACTACCAAGTTCCCGCCAAAACTCACGGATCACGAAAATAAGGCTGTGTTACCACTTCACTTAAAATAATATTCCCCACGAAAAATATATAATTTAGTTACTAAGAAACATAACTTAAATTTTAAAATTCTGTAATTATATTTCAGTATATAATTTATGTAGAAAATAGTTTAATTATAAAATATAATCATGTATGTGTCACATGTCAAGTGGTATAAAATAATAAAATTACACACTTTTGTGCCATTCATAAAAATGTGGCAAACTTATTAAACATACTTCAAACATCGTGACATTTGACTTCATACATATCGTTCAGAAATTGGGTTCAGTTCAGTTTTAATATGATTTTTGTAGATTTCTAGACTTCGTTACAGTCTTTTTGGATCTAACTAGAAATCTAGCACCGCCCATCTTCTAATATTTAAAACAAAATGAGAACGAACGAAGGAACGAGTGAACGAAGGTACGAAATCACAGAGTGACACCCCCCTGCATTGTGGTCTCATATCTAATTTGCCCCGTTACTCGCTGCCTCTTATGCAAAGAGCATTATAATACTCTCTTATGTACTCCGCAGCCCACTAGCAATAGATACCTAGTCATCTGCTAGTCATCTATCGGTTCGTATCGGGCATCAGTTTATTTTGTACTGCATATTTGGTAGGACAAATTTCGGCCACCTCTATAAATTTTATAATTAGTGATTTTGTAAAGGTGAGTTTCTAATTTATCGCTTGTTATTAAATCTTGTATGAATGGCTTTTCATAATATTTATGTTGGTTCATGGAAGTTTTTGCACCTCACAAGCCTACTGAACTTTGTACCATACAGTTAACACAGTTAACAAATAACAGTAAACCTGCTTTCAAGGTCTATTATACAAATACAGATACAAGATATCTTAGACAATCTCTCAAATTATTTAAAATTACATCAAACGTCCTTAAAGTATTATAAATTGTATACTAATTAGTAATTACTAATATTGTTAATATTGAATAAGGATTTTAATATTTCATGGTATTATAAGGATACACATTCTTAACAATTTTGGTAAAAAATTGTGGAATTTTTCTAGATCAATGATAATAAATGTATGCTAATTAATAACCTAACCTTATGCTAATTAAATTATAAATTTTAATTATACATAATACAAGAACTAAACAATGAGTAACATAATTGTGTTTTTACAAGAGGTTTGATCTATTTATTAATTATAGGTACCTATAAGTATTTATAAATAAATAATTATATCATAGTTACCCTTTCAAATATAATTTTCATTCACAAGCATCTAACTATGAAATAATTGGCAATTAATTTATTGAGCATTTTGGGTGTGACTTGCTATATAAAAAAATCAAACCCAAAAATATTGTCCCTAAATTGGATAATACTCTATTACATTGCGAACCAATGAACATGTAGCTGTCACTTGATCAAATACTTCTATTTATAAATGTATATTTCTGACAGAACCCATCTCAAAGAGAATTATAATGACCCATCTATTCTATGTGACTAATTTAAATTCCAAATGGAATTTGGACTCATCTAGTTATTAAAAGTAATTCTATACTATTGTAATATCAGTGTTTCATGCGGGTATACTTAAATAAATGAATACTTAACTCCAAAGAGTATTATAATACTGCATAATGCACCTTTAGAATGAAAATATCACAATACAAAAAAATTGAAAATTGAGTTATTATAATAAAATAAATATCGACTTAAAATGAAGTTCTCAATACAACAATAGTTAAACACAGCATATTCAAATGGGAGAACAGGGCAAAACTGTTAAGTCTATCCCATATGATTATATTTTAATAAAAAAAGAAACAAGTTTTAAGTCAATTTATGACAATAACTCAATTTTTGATATTTTTTGTGTCATATTGGTTTTAACGGTGCGATAAGCTCTCTCTTGTAACCCTAATGGAGTAGACAAATCCATGTGACAACTTCCACTTGACCGGCTTTATTTATTTAAGGTAAAATGTTAGTTATATCTACGTAAATGTACAAACAGTATAAAAATTTGTAACTAAAAACCCCATGATTGCCACAAACCCAGATGATTCCATATTTAGCTTACATAAAAAATTCCCATATTATCTATGGTTTACATTTAAGTGATAAGTATTTGTTATGCAGGTATTTTTGTGATAACTCATTGAATAACAATAATATTTTGTAATCAATAATTATATAATGGACAATAGCCTAGTTGGGAATGGAACGGTCTGTCAAGACAATGTCCGTAGGTTCGAAACCCAAGGCACACACCTCTGACTTTTCGAAGTTACGTGTGTATTGTTTAACAATTATCGTTAGCTTAAGAAGAACGGTGAAGGAAAACATCCTGAGGAAACCTGTGCATACCTAAGAAGTTCCTTATAAGAATTTCGAAGGTATGTGAAGTCTGCCAACCCGCACTAGGCCAGCGTGGTGGACCAAGGCCTAAACCCCCTCAGTAGAGGAGGCCCGTGCTCAGCAGTGGGCAGTATATAATACAGGGCTGGTATTATTATTATTATTATAATCAATAATTGAGTATTTATGATTGTAACCTGTTTTGTGTTAAATAAATAAATAAATACCTCAACATAATAAGAATGACTATTGTCTTTTACTCATGAGTATTTATATAAACTAATGAAAATATTTTTAATTTCAGATTTTTTAAAGATGTCAAAGATCAAGGCTGGACCTGTTGTTGACATCTTGGGTGATGAGATGACAAGAATCATCTGGGATCTCATAAAAGACAAACTCATTCTTCCATTTTTGGATATTGAGCTACATGTCTACGATTTGGGAATGGAAAACCGTGACAAAACTGATGACCAAGTCACAATTGACTGTGCTAATGCTGTCAAGAAATACAATGTTGGTATCAAATGCGCAACAATCACGCCTGATGAGAACAGAGTAGAGGAATTCAAGTTGAAGAAAATGTGGAAGAGTCCCAATGGTACCATCCGTAACATTCTTGGTGGTACTGTATTTAGAGAGGCTATTATTTGCAAGAATATTCCTCGTCTTGTAACTGGATGGGAGAAGCCTATCATCATTGGCCGTCATGCGCATGCTGACCAGTATAAGGCGACAGACTTTGTTGTACCTGGTGAGGGTAAATTGGAGCTTATTTTCACACCACCTTCTGGAGAGTCCATTAGGCACGTAGTTAACGAATACAAAGGTCCTGGTGTAGCTTTGGGTATGTTCAACACTGATGCATCAATTATTGATTTTGCTCATTCGTCATTCAAGTATGCCTTGGAAAGGAAATATCCTCTGTACTTGAGCACCAAGAACACAATTCTCAAGAAGTATGATGGCCGTTTCAAGGATATCTTCCAGGAGATCTATGACAAGGAATACAAATCTCAGTTTGAAGCTGCTGGTATTTGGTATGAGCACAGGCTTATTGATGACATGGTAGCCTATGCCATGAAATCAGAAGGTGGCTTTGTATGGGCATGCAAAAACTATGATGGAGATGTGCAATCTGACTCTGTAGCTCAAGGGTATGGGTCTCTTGGTCTTATGACGTCTGTGCTTATTTGTCCTGATGGGAAAACTGTGGAAGCAGAGGCTGCCCACGGTACTGTCACTAGACATTATCGCTTCTACCAACAAGGAAAGGAGACATCCACCAATCCCATTGCCTCTATCTTTGCTTGGACCAGAGGCCTCCTTCACCGCGCCAAGTTGGACAATAATGACGAACTTAAAAACTTTGCCGAGACATTGGAAAAGGTGTGCATTGACACCATTGAGGCTGGTGTGATGACCAAAGACCTTGCCATTTGCATCAAGGGAATGAGCAATGTGAAGAGATCTGATTATTACGAAACATTTGAGTTCATGGATAAACTCGCCGAAAATCTTAAAGCTGCTTTAGGAAAGTGACTACACCACAAGAAAAAATGTAGTTTGTGAACTATATACTTTCCACTGGACAGTAATCTTTATTACAAAGGAATAAGGGTATTTTGTACTTGAAGCATTTATTTATTAATATTTATTACCGTAATAAATGCGTTTTTGATTATCTAAGTATTCTATTCTATTTTATTTTAATTACGCAATGTCATGTTGGTAACTAATTACAATTTATAATCCAGGCATTGTTTTCTGTAAGAACGTGCCAATAGGTACCTATTTGTAGTTGTTATCGTTTAAATAATATACGAACTTCGCTCTTAGTTGTGGTCTGATAATACAAGTAGATAACATTTCGCTTCAATTTTCTTGATAATATGACAAATGTTGTATTAAATTAGGGCTCCATATCGCATAATAGCAAAGAACGAAAATACATTACGTGTGTTGCTACATCAATTTCGAATTTGGTATTTAGAAACATAATTGAGTACACAACAGTATAATGATATATAAATTATACTTACTGCGCAAGTCATTTTTAGACAAGTAGAATTTTGCGTGGATAAACATCTACATTCTTCTATCTTCAAATTTTTTCCAATAACCATTTTTCTTATATACTTACATACATATATACACTCACGCCTGTTGTCCCCGAAGGGGTAGGCAGAGGCGCAGCTACTGCACCCACTTTTCGCCGTCTTTCCGTCCCATGATGTGATAGGGGGCGAGCCTATCGCCATATCGGGCACAAATTCCAAACTCCGGGCTGATACTGAATAGAAAAACTCAATACCACTTTGCCCGACCCGGGGATCGAACCCGCGACCTCAGCTTTGCAGTCGTACTGTAATACAACTACGTCACGGAGGCAGTTGTTATATACTTAAATATATATTTTGTACCCATTTAATTTGTAAAGAGGATATCAACGCTAGGAAGTTAATTTTATTCCATATGACTATGGAATTCTTAATAAGCATAGGCTTGTGACAAGTTCATTTGGAAATCTGGGGGAGGCCTATGTTCAGCAGTGGACGTCACACATGATGATGATACGTTTTTTATATTTATTAAAAGCGCTTTTTTGTAAACTAGTACTTGTCATTGTATTTACATAATCTTTGTTGTCTAGTGCGCGATATGGACGAGTCTTTGCGGTGTTAAATTTGAATTTTGCCCCTACCGTGAATACTCTTATAGATAACCGACTCGAAATCGAAAATTGCATGCTTAAATTTTGTGCTATTGTGAGCCATGTTGTTCCATTTAGCACCCAATAATCTAAGAGCGCAGTGAAATGCCGTGCAGTACTTCGTGATACAAGGACCAGGTCTTGACCAGGTGTTGCTTCTGTTTATGGGCAGTCGTATCGCTTAGCATCGGGGCTTATTCGTCCTATTCATTTATTTTTTTTTATAATCTCGAGAATCCTTTGTCAACACAGGAGATTTTCTACGGCTAACTGCCGATTTGCATTGAAATATATTAGCCGACAAAACACAAAAGTTTAATTTTAATATAGGAGCATATTAAATACATTTCGACGGTTCCGTAGAACAAAGTCGTATATGCAAAATGAAGCTTTTCAGTAGAGCGCTTATGGTTCCAAAAGGTAGTTTGATAAAAAAATTGCTTTTATAGATTAATTGTGCATTTGAATTAATAAAAAGAATTAGCTAGTTTATGTTCGGCAAAGCATTAGTTGCGTCACTGCGTGGCAAGACTTGCGTGGGTTGCGCCATATAGGTAGGTATCTGATATCTAATGTTTTTGAATACCCTTTTTATTTTTTATCAAACAGATAGGTACGAACCCACTTGTGGGTCTTATCATTATTAGGTAACGACAGATATACTGTGAAGTGCTTACCACATAAAAACGTTCAATATCCATTGATATGTAAAAAAAACATATCTTAATTAATTAATCAAATGTCGTTCGATCGGTACCTACCTTCTTGCTTCTTTTATAGGTAAGTAAACCATTTTTGTTGCTTCTGAATAATGAGACGAGTATGCCACTCGGCTGATGGTAAGCGATGTGGCCGCCCATAAACAGTAACAACACCGTACAACTACAGTGGGGCTAGGGTGTGAAAAAAAAAACACGATGCGTCTCCGCTTCGTTTTATTGTGATTGGTTGAGTGACTGACGTATCGGTATTTTGATGTTCGTGATTGATCGAGAGACTGACACGTCAGTCTCTCAACAACCTCATTGCTCTCAACCAATCACAATAATAGTATCCACATACGATGTGATTTGGTATCATGCGACCAATTCGTCACGCGGTACAGTCTTCACGCCACACGATCGAACCGTACCATGCGATATGCAGTAGTATGCAACCAAGTTTGATGGACAATCCATCGAACCGTGCCCCACACGATGCGATATGGTTCGATGGCATACCGTTTTAATGGTTCGGCTGTACCAAATCGCATCGTATGTGCCCACTTTAAAACTAAGCGGAGACGCATCGTGTTTTTTTTTTTTCACATCCTAGACCCACTGAACTTTTAAATACAAAGTACTACGTGACACTCGACTACACTTGTTACCCTGAGGCATGGATGTTAAGTCTCAATGAGACTGTCTCATTATACCCAATAATAACGCTGGCTACAATGTCCTTCAATCGGAACACAACAGTGCATG
Source organism: Lapara coniferarum (assembly GCA_949316025.1). Classification (NCBI taxonomy): domain Eukaryota; kingdom Metazoa; phylum Arthropoda; class Insecta; order Lepidoptera; family Sphingidae; genus Lapara; species Lapara coniferarum. The sequence goes on along the minus strand of OX438919.1, from coordinate 36,957,223 downwards.
CACACTGGTGCTTGGAGATAGAAATATACGTTCGGTGGTAGTACCCACCCCGACGGCCCCACGCATACCAGAGACCTACCACCAGTAACCTACGACTTGTTTTATACTATTCGCATATTTTACACAGTAGCCTAAAGGGTATGTCTGTCGGATGACGAAACAGGCTCCCATGTTATCCTGCAATGCGGAGTAGTTGCACAACGTGCTGGAATACGTACGGACGCTTAAATCAGGCGATGATAAGACCAGATTTCGAGCTGAGGTGCACCTCCGTTTTGTATGTGCTCTCTGTATAATCTGGCTGCTTCAGAAGCGTTTTGCATAGCCATAAAATTAATGCATAAGAGCATAATTTCTTGATGAGAAAGGCATAGCTCACCAAATTAATGAACTCGAAAAGTCCGTTGACAAAGCCAAAGTCGTCGAAGTAGCTATAAGTTAAGTATCTATACAAAACCGTATATTATGAAACGTCGGCTCGGTTGCACGCTGCCCTTCTTGCCAACGAGAGTGAGAGAGATAGCAATAATTCGACCTCTTATTGTCTAGGCCCATTGCGATTGCAAGTAGAAGAGTTGTACCTACCTACCCACATTTAACCCTTAAACCGCGAGAACGAATCGTGCAAAATTAATTGAATTAAAATTAAACATAAAAATACTGCAAATGTTTAAACCATAGCTTTCTTGCAGTCATTTTCGGTTAGTTCATAAATCAATTATACTTAGGAATGATGAGACGTCAAAAAAATAATACCTAATTGTAATTTGATGGCAAATTTTAAGAATTTTCCACCTCGCTGTCTTTTAAGGCTGATTTTAGCCAAAATAGTCCATTAAGAACTAAGTTTTTTTTTTAATGATTAGGTATAAAAGTTGAGTCTGGAGATTTTTTTAAACCTACCTTAGAACCACGAATTTACTTGTTTAGATTTTTTATTTAAAGTTGAAAATTTAAGTCGTAATTCATAGAACGTAAGTTTTTCACTTTGCACTAACATTTCCATAATTTTCATCAAAGTTATTAAGCTGATTATTTTTATCAAAAAAGTAAAAGTACTTAAAAAACAATTTAGTTGCAGAAAAAATCTTCATAAAACGTACTTTTTTATAAAAATATTGTTTAATTTTTCAGATCGAAAATTCTCAAAAATTCAGAAAGACATTCATTACTCGAAACCTATGAAAAATCGCAGAACATACATAGGGATGATTCGGATATAAAGGGTTGCTCTATCTCTGGACCTCCGCTTAACACTTTTTTTTTGGGACAACCTGTATATTCTGCCTAATGCTGAGCACGGGCCTCCTCTACAACTGAGAAGGTTTAGGTCTTAGTCCACAACGCTATTATGCCATAACCTGAATAAAAATAATAATCACTAAAATATTAAAGTACATAACATTTAGATTAGGTACGCAAAATGACTACCTACATAGACCATAACGCCAATAAAGTAGTCAATGAGAGGGTCATCAACTTTCCAAGAGGATAGGTAGATACTTGGAAGGATACGGTCTACTATCTAGGTGCTGCTATCTACCTACTGATGGATATTCTCAATGTCCCTCGTTAATATCAGGCTCGTTTGTTTGAAATCGAAAGTACCTACTCGTAACTAGTTTCCGAACGGTTCAACCTTCTCGGTTTTAACTACACCAAGACACAAACAAGCGTATTCGTCACTAAGAAAACTTTTTCCGTAAGGCGTCTATTCATTTGAATACGGAACACCTACACTAAAATATAAAAAGTCTATGACGCTTTAGGAAAGGTTACTGAAATTCCGCAGCACTACCTAAGTACTAAATATATTTGAATATACAATATTATGTCTTATACATAGGTACCCTGTGTAGCTCATAGGCATTCGATTTTATACAATTCTAGTTCGATCTGTCTTTATGTTTATTTAAAATTATTCTGGGGCGCTATCTAATTCTTTCTGTTCATTCTTTCATATTCATTCATTTAAAAATATATGAATACTTGTAGGTAGATACTGATATAAACTAGAGATATTGAATACTAGCTTTTGCCCACGGCTTCGCCCGCGTTAATAAGTTTTTTCCGGGCTAAAAGTACATACATAAAAACCTTCCCGTTGCATCACTCTATCCAACACATTTATTTGGATAAAGATTAATATTATGACGTTGATACAACTCTTAACAAATAATGCATTAATTTCAACCAAATTTGATTACCATAAAAACGGTTCTAGAGAGTTAATCTTAACAGATAGACATATACTGTCACGGACTTTTTTTTAGATCATTTCAAGAGGAATAATTCTTTGATACATATATTTTTGGTATCTTGAACCGTTTTCGCAGCGCACGCAATGGAAGCCCTCAAGGATGAATAATTTTCCCCGCATTTTTCACATTTTCCATTATTTCTTCGCTCCTAATAGTTGCATCGTGATGTTATATAGCCTATAGCCTTCCTCGATAAATGGTCTATTCAACACAAAAAGAATTTTTCAATTCGAACCAGTAGTTCCTGAGATTAGCGCGTTCAAACAAACAAACAAACTCTTCAGCTTTATAATATTAGTATAGATTCAAACTTTGGAGATAGGTACCTGGGTATTATGTGATTTCCCTTTGGAAACTGCTCCTGTAATTTTAATGAACAAACACATTTTCTTTATGAAACGTTTTTTCACGATTGAGACAACAATATTTCCAGAAATTCTCATTTGCATAGTATCCAGCCTTTTTCCATATTATCTATACTAATATTATAAAGCTGAAGAGTTTGTTTTTTTGAACGCACTAATCTCAGGAACTACTGAACCGATTTTAAAAATTCTTTCACTAATAGGTAGCTACTTTACTCCTGAGTGCTATAGGTTACTTTTTATGCCGGGAAAATATTTTTGTCCCGGAAAAACTTTTTCACGCGGGCGGAGCCGCGAGCACTACTAGTGTGAAATAAATGGCGTGGTGCGGCTTCGATAGTGGGATTTTTTATCCAATATTCTCGCGTTGCAGCAAGCAAATGTGTATAAATCAATCTTTAGAAAAAAGCCTTTCACAGAAATGTAAGATCACTTTTATAGTATACTAGCTATAGCTCGTGTCTCCGCCCGTGTGAAAGTTGTTACGGGATAAAAGAACCGCTTCATATTTTCCCGGGATAAAAAGTTGCCCATGTTAGAAACTCATAGATAATGTAGCTTTATATTAGTGCAAGATTTTTTTAAATCGGTCGTCTAGTTTTTGATTTTATCCAATACAAACAAAAAATCCAGTCTTTTCTCTTTATGATATTAGTAGGTATAGATTAAGTATAAGATCTACAAGGCGTCGCACTAGAATGATGAGATAGTAAATTAACATTTATGTACATCCTTACCATACATTTTTATAGCACCTTATCAATTCTGCAACAAGATAATATTTTAAATCATCCTGTCCGATTCCTATGATCTTGAATTACACATTCATCTCGAAATAATATTTGCTCGACCTGGGATTTGAACCACGGTCTCACAAAAATAATTCTAATCAATCATTTGCTACTTAGAATGTCGGACCCACTTAGACTATGTGGAATAACGGACACTATTGGCGATCAATTACTCTAATGGCTATTTAATCATCGACTGACAAGGAATACTTCTAAGAAGCCTAAATACCTCTAGAACAATATTGTGTTTTTTAAATTGCTAAGCGTTTTTTTCTACGCGCAGCAATGCTTTGTTTATTTCTATTGTCAAGTAGCAGTCGGTAGGCACAATTTTTTTTTCTGATTTGTAGAACATGGTAGCTAGTATATTGAACATTTAGACTTAACAAGTAATGTTTCAGGGTATTTAGTACATACAGTGCTTTGTAATTAAAAGTTCTGGTGGACAGTGGCGTTATTACTATTTATAGGCCATGGTGAATCGTGATATTAAGTATCAGGTGAGCTATTATTATTATTGTATATTAATAGTATGATTATTATCTTATACGATAAGTCATACTATTGCATAATACATACAAATTATGTATTTTTGATTAAACTGACTTTAACTTAGCTCTGTCACACAATACTTTAATCCCACCTTACGATAAAATCAGGAAAATGACAATGATAATAATCTTGAATGCAACGTGCGATTGTAATCTTTATCACGCGTAAAAATGAAGTCGGTCTCCGGTTAAATGGTCTAAGCTTTAACTTTTTGTTTTTTTTTTTTTGCGTCGAACGACGAGACGAGCATGCGTTCGCCTGATGGTAAGCGATACGACCACCCATAAACAGTAGCAATACTATCCAGCACCTCGAGTTACAAAGTACGGCGTAGAATTCCAATGCGCTCGTCATCCCGAGACATAAGATGTTAAGGCTCATTATGTCCAGTAGTTACACTGGCTACAATTTCCTTAAACCGAAACTCAACAGTGCATGCACACTGCTGCTTGGCGGTAGAAATAGACATTGTGTTGAACCCCTCTAGACGAACTCTTACATATGAGAGACCTACCACCAGTTGCTTATCATGAGCATGATATCGGAAGTCAAATGTAGGTACAAGTTGTTCACAGAATGATAAAATACAAGCTTTTGCCCGCGGCTCCGCCCGCATTAAATAGTTTTTCCGGGATAAAAGTCCCGGTTTATATTTTCCCGGGATAAAAAGTAGCCTATGTGTTAATCCAGAACATGATCTACCCGTGTGCCAAATTTCATCGAAATCCGTTCAGTAGTTTTGCGTGAGAGAGTAACAAACATCCATACATCCAGCCATCCATACATCCATGCATACTTACAAACTTTCGCCTTTATAATATTAGTAAGATGATGTTTGCCTATAAACGTTCAGAAGAATGTTGGATGTGATGCCAAGGAAAGGAATTATCATCAGCCACATGACGGCCACTGCTGAACATAGACCCTTAAAGATTTCCAGACGGACCTGTCAAAAGCGGCCTGCGTCCAGCGTGTTTCTGCGACCCTTATCAATTCGTCAAGGATAGGAATAGGAATGTCAAATAAAAAAAAATACTCACATCTTTATTTATAGTGTGATGTTTTTCACCTAAATCCGATTGTAACTTGACTAGCATTTATAACCTAGTTTCTAATAATTTTCTGAATCACAATGGTTTAAAATGTGTACTTTAATAGAAAGAAGAAAGAAATGTATCAATCGTAAGATTTTCTTAAAAAATACAGTGCCACAGAAAATAAGATGGAAAGAATAATAACTGTACCTACGCTGTACTTTATAGACGTCTGTGAAAAGAAGTATAGCCACCGATTACAAAGTCGTGACGAAATCTGCATGCGATTAGAGTGCGCATATAGAAATGGATGTGATTATTAATGCGTTGTTTGTAGCAATACTACGATGTGACGCCGGAACTGCCTTCACTGCACTTCTTAATCTAAACGCGAATTTGCGGCTTCAGTGTCTATGCTATCTTTGAGACATTCAGACTCCTGACTCCCTAGTCCCTAAAAGCACATTTTAAAAATAATCATCAGATAACCATAGGTACGGTTTTTCTTATATAAAAGCTCAATTGTACAATATGCTTTGAAGATCTTTATTTGAAGAACGGCACTAAATTTTTCGATGGGTGAATTGGCGTTAAGTATTAATGATCACAAAAAAGGTCTTGTAAAGTATAGTATAGTATATTAATTAAATGCTTGGTTAGAAATTCTTTTGTATATTGGCTGAGTTATAAAAAACGTGGATTGTTCAGGGTTGAAATTGGTGCTCGATATGATTGCCTTAACTCCTATTACGTCGTGGCACGGAAATAAGCACGACTCGACGTGGGTGCAGTAGTTACACTTTTACTTCTAATGGGTTTATAAATACATAAAGTAAAATGTATGTGAAGCATGGAAGTACTTAGATGGAAGGTCGCCGTCGCATAGTAAATTTATGCTTTCAACTATAGTATTTATTTTCGATATTACTGTAAAGAAATCAATCTGAATATTGAATTTAATATAAAAACGTTCACATTTCATTCACATTGTAAATCGTTTTCCTTTTTCTATTACGACGATTCCCTCTGCGGCAAATCATCAAATAACTTTTCTTAGTGAATTACCGGAGGCGGTTGGCGGTTTCCCCTACAGATTGTCCCTCCCGCGACTCATTCCTCCCTCGAATGGAGTGGGCCATTCAGCGACGGTTCGCGAAGCTCTCACTCACGGTGCTTTGAGCCGTTGCTTCAGTTTGGCGGGTTTAGCGTCAGTCAGCAGCCGTGCACGAGTGGTCACCATTGGCGGGAACCAAGCCGCGTAACCTCACGGAATAAAACTCGAATTTATGTGAATATCGTGAAAATGTACGTAAATATGAGGCCGACGATCAAGCAGTGGCTCTTCGTTATATCTGTTATGGTAAGAAAGTTGTTTACACGATATTGACCTTGGTGATTTTTGTGTTTTCAGGTGGTTTATTATTTTATAGTAACAAAAATTTTATGAATATTTATGAACGCTTTATAAGTATCAAATAGAAATTGTAATCTTCGAAATGTAGTTGCTCTATGTAGAGTTCATATTGGCATTTCGGTTGCATTACAGAAAAGATCGGATTAATTATATTTATATATTATTATATGAACCTTGATTAATAACAATAGGTAAAAATTAAAATACGTCGGTAATGTAAGTTGTAAATTGCAATAAAATATTTTTATCGATACTTAAGTGCGAGAGTAATGTTGTTTCTCTGTTTTACTATATCAGTTCATGGAAGCTTTACCAAGCACTCTGTATCCATTCATTATTGTCGTAATAGAAGTAACATACATTTCGTAAAGAATACGAAAATTTAATTTAGAAGAAAATATTTAAAATAACGATAAACAGTGATACTGTTCATCGTATCAATATAAGATTGGGCAATATTGTAAAAAAAAAGGCATCGCTACCTAACTGAAATTTCTTGATACTTGCAATATTAAAATTGTTAAAATACATGCGTGAGGTAATTGTTTAATCAAGTTCATTTACCTTCAATTAATTTGTAAATTATTTACACCTGTGTAAGTATAAGATATAAAAAAGGGTGTATTAGTTGCCATAAAAATAAAATTACGATCCTCAAAATCTAAGCAGAAGATACTAAAACACACGAAGCGGAACAATTACTTAGAATTTGCATAATTTTGCAGTTGAATTCATATCTTTGGTTGTTTATTATAACGCCGAACTTACATTTTTACAACTTGTAAGTTTGTTAGTATTTAATTCCATTACCATAATATGATAAGTATCGGTGCGTCCACTAACTGTAACCGTTGCATCACAGCCGAATCAAACTCCGCCCAGAAGCACTCAGTTCGTTTGCTTTGACGAACTTAGAGATCGCATACACATCGGAATCGCTGTTAGGGCGTAGCCAGATGCATGCGCCGATCGAAAACCGCTAGCTTGCCATATCAATTACCTACTAGCACCGCTCGGCTGAACCCAATTACTGGCTCTAGTTCACATGATTCCTATTCACCAGATTCCAGATTACTCGTGCACCATAAAAACCTTGCACGTGAAAGCCACTAAAATCGAACATTTTTTCAACATACGTAGAAGAATGCAGTGGACGAACATAAACTTAAAAGTATAATCTTGAGTACCTACGCAAGTACCTCGGATATCTAGTTACTGTAAAATTATACAATCACACACACACACACTCACGCCTGTCATTCCCGAAGGGGTAGGCAGAGGCGCAACCAGTGCACCCACTTTTCGCCGTTATTCCGTCCCATGATTTGATACGGGGCGAGCCTATCGCCATATCGGGCACAAATTCCAGACTCCGGGCTGATACTGAATAGAACAACTCAAACTTATGAATGAAATGAATGAAAAACTCAATATCACTTTGCCCGACCCGGGGATCGAACCCGAGACCTCAGCATTGCAGTCGTACTGTAATACAACTACGCCACCGAGGCAGTCCGATTATACAATACTCGAAACATTTTGAATATTCAAAAGATCCTCGGAACCCTTGATGCGCATTATTACTGGCTGAAAGACATCCCGCGCGACTGTCAATAAGGACAATTAAATCAGTAAGCAAGAAGCGTACATCTTAGCGATAGAACCACTGTACCTATACAAAATCCCCCTGTCGTGATTCACGGAATTTTGATTAAAGTTACATAACGACGTATACACTCTTGGAGGTTGATCTACAGTGCGGCGCGTGGGAATCGTCTCCATCCACGCAATTAGGGAACGCCGGGAGCGGAGGGTACTCAATTACCGCGCGCACTGTTTTATTGCAATTCTCCTTGCCGATGCAATGAAACCTCAGCCAAAACATAAATATATATCTGGCTATAAAACAATTGTTTAGCAAACGTTTACTTCGATCTTTTCAAATCGTAAAATCCTTTCCTTGGTTAAAATATGAACGACTAGAATTCTGTTCGCGGCTCCGCCCGCATGAATGAGTTTTTCCGGGATAAAATCTCGCTTCATATTCCCCGGGATAAAAGTAGCCTATATTACTCGCTGATAATTAATGTAGTTTTATATTGGAAAGAAATTTTCAAATCGGTCCAGTAGTTTCGGAGCCTATGCAATGTAAACAAACAATCAAATATTGGTATAGATAAAATTAATTTTCTTTGAAACTATAATGTAAGTACTCTATTTAACTTATTTCATAAGTTTTTACTTATTCAGTAGACGTATTCTTTGTGATAATTTATTAGGTACTGGTGAGCTTCTGCTATGAATCATCTCCAAATGACTTCTGTTAAATGTTACTAAAGGACACGTATTAATGATCGTGCAATCGTAAAGCTAAAAAGTAAGCAACAAATTATAATATAATGGATGTAGTTTTACTTTGTATACATTACTAACGACGTTTTTCTTTGCAATGCAATTGTCTTCGTTATTTTATTTATTTAGTGGAACATGTGTTGCAATTTTTTCTTATAATTAAACCTTTCAAGAGACTGTTATTATTTATTTTTCATCTACTGAAGCGTAACAATGGCCATTATGGAGATGAAAAGCAAATACTCCTGCGCGTGTTAAAGTACCGAGAAAGTGATTAGCAAGAAAAAAAATATAGAAGAAACATATCAAGTCATATGTTCTGCCGCGTCTTTGTGTCAATGACCCGATTCAATTATGGTTGCATAATAGAAGATTTTTTATGGAATGATTTAAATTGCTTTTTTAACATGAACCAATTTACGATAACTTACGGACAGTCTCAATGGCTGTGGAACGTTTTAGATGTGCGATCGACGGAGGCTGATAATCATACACTTTATTGGTCAGACTAACCATTCAATTAAGGCTCTACTTTTTGTATCATTTCTTGTGGATATTAACGTGGTGTTCTGTCGTAATAAAACCAATAAAGAAGATCTCGTTTTTTTGTATGTACGTAATTGTTTTTGCTGTTTGTTTGACATTAAAAAAGCGGCGATAGCCTAGTTGGGAGTGAAACGGACTGCTGAGACGAATGTCCGCAGGTTCGAAACCCAAGGGCACACACCTCTGACTTTTCTAAAAAATTATGTGTGTATTCTTTGTGAATTACCGCTCGCTTTAACGGTGAAAACATCGTGAAGAAACCTGCATACCATAGAAGTCCTCTGACTTTCGAAGGTATGGGAAGTCTGCCAACCCGCACTAGGCCAGCGTGGTGGACTATGATCTTAACCCTCTCAGTAGTAGAGGAGGCCCGTGCACAGCAGTGGGCAGTATATAATACAAGGCTGGTATGGTATAGTTTTTTTGACTTTAGTAATAATATTATATTACTACACTTTTTAACCGATTTTCAATGGAGGTTCTTAATTAATTCGTCGTAATTGTTTAGCCTATAAGTCTTTTACTCAGTCCACAAATATGATTTAGTATTATGTATCTCTAAAGGTGGTTCTAATATTAAACTTCCTTTAACCTTTCTGAAACTATATGATTTTCGATTATTGAAAACGGCCGTAAATCAATGGTCTGAACTTTGAACTCTGCCTTTAGTCATAAGGATAGTAGTAGGTTATATGCATACTTGTGCGATTCATCATTTTTTATCTATGGTCGTACTTATAACTTGCAACTGACCTGTAGGAACATAGCATTAAATGTAGGTATTTAAAAATGCCTTTACAACCAAGATTGCCATGCAGGTAGCGTCGCGGTTGAATGTTAGTATAGGTACTATAAAACTTGTATTGCATGTTTAAGTAGGGTGAAAACGTGCGTGATATGGAAACTGTGAATATCACATAAAATACTTATTTTTATGTTTACATATTTAAAACACGGTAGGCTTTCACGCAAACGGACTCGCGTGCACACGCTGGTAAAATATTTAATTATCATAAGGCGCCACAAAAATAAGGAAAAAGCATCTTTGAATATATTATTGCGCATCCTTTAGGAGATATTCATCTTGCATCTGGAAGTAGGTACAACGAACTCCACAGGACTTAACGCAGCATAAAAATATTATTCGAGCGCAATCAGAATCAACTTGATATCGACTATTGTTACCTTGATATCGACGAATCAAATTTGAATTTAGTATTCAATATATTTTTTTTAATTTAATTGTTATCCATACTAAAAATAGGTATGAACGAGAAAACTTGTTTTTTGTCTGTATACCCACAAACTTTGTTATATCTTTATGATAGATAAACCAATTGTGATGAATTTTGGCAAGGGGAGGGATTGTATACTTACACCAAACACACATAGAAATTGAAAACTGTTTAATCGATTTTGACATGCTATTATGTTAACCTCTGGTCAATAATTAGGTAATTTTTAGTTTGTCTAATACCTACCTACCTAATAAAGCGATGAAAAACAAAACGGAATATAGCGGAGCTGTGTATTACTTTACACTAGCCTTTGCCCGCGGCTCAGCCCGCGTGAATGAGTTTTCCCGGAACAAACGTCCCGCTTTATATTATCCCGGGATAAAAGTAGCCTATAGCACTCAAGATTAATGTAGCTTTCTATGAGTGCAAGAATTTCGAAATCGGTCCAGTAGTTTTTGAGTTTATCCATTACAAACAAATAAACAAACAATCAAATCAATCCTGTTTATAATATTAGTATAGATTAATATTCCGATAAATCCATATCAATTTTCTATCACAGTATTTATTTCATGTCAGACGTATTGGAAATGGGTGGGTACTGCCGCCGTTTACAGCTAATTTGCTTGGTAACAGAAACTGGAAATGACTGATAGTAATATTATTTTTGCTTGTAAAGGTATGGAATGTGTAAAACACCATAATTAACAGCAATTCCTTTCACTAGGATCATAAATTGCATGTCACAGTGAATACTTCCTTTTTAGGTTTGTAATTACCATATTCCGAAAGGTAGACAACCACATTTAAGTCAATGTGATAGGTATTAATTATTAGTACATAATCTCGACTTTATCCAAATGTGGTATCTAGTACCTAATTGACATATTTTGCTCATATCACCAATCTTCTGGTCTGCTAAGGGCAGAGAAATAGGAGCCATAATGTCCACATTCCTATAAAATATTGACTATTACACAATTATAATTAAACCAGAACACCAGGCACATCATGATAGTATTAATAGTCGAAGTGGAACAGGTATACCACAATCACAAACAAAATAAATAAAGTCACAAAAACTTTATTATGCGTATACTACATATTTAGTTGAATTGTATATTTGTAAATCAATAAATATTTATTGCCTAGTAAAGAGACTTTACCAAATGTGTTTATTTTTAAATGACCAGTCCAACTTAAAAGATTCGCTGTGTGACGTGTGGTTAAAACGCTTGAAAATAAAGTCCTATTTACGAATTACAAATGAGTCTCTCTTCAAAAATCTTAATTATGAAAATGATTGAGATGTAAGAACAAGCTGTCATCTAACACTTAATGACAGCCATAAAAATTATAAAGGGTTGAAACTTGAAAATAATCAAATGAACATGGCCCATTGCATTAAAAATTAATAGCATTTCTTGCGTAAAGATTACATGTTTTATTCACTGTAGCAACTGAGAAATACTCTCAGTTCCACATAAAAATCCAAGTGTTCATACTTTTTATTTCACTTTATGACACACACATATACGCGCGCGCCACAAGTTTCAGACTCCCGGCTAATATTTAGTAGTAAAACCAATATCACTTTGCACGACCTGAGCTTGGGCCCGAGACATGGTCACTGCTGTCGTACCGTAATACAACTATGCCACCACGGCAGTACGACTTCATCATAAAATACTTTTACGGAATGTGAGATACTGCTTTACGATGAAAATAAACACAAACATAGCATACTAATCACCGAACAGACATTTTCATTCACATTAAATGAAAATATTGCGTATATTCAAACAGAGCATAAAACCTTTTATGAGTATACAATCAAGTAACTGCAGTTGAGCTGTGAATAGCCATGGTCAGTGCAGCACAGTGTACCGTTGCATGCGTCGTACCATCGCTCGCCGTCAATGGTCAGGTCGCTGTGCCTACGACCCCTCATGCCCTATCGATCCATATAAGCTAGCAAACCAGCTTTATAAATAAATGTCCGTGTGGATGACTGGTTCCTATCAGTGTAAATTCCAATGTAAGCCTAGGATTTCATACCCACAATGTAATATACATACTCACCAATGCATACTCACGCCTTTATTCCATAGGGATAGGCAGCGACTATTGAGCGCCATATGCTACGATATGGAAGTGGACACACCTCTTTCGCCTCTTCCACATTCATAGTTTTTTCATACATTTTCGTCGGTTAAGGGTATTCCTGACCTGCTACACGTATCTACCAATATAAATATAGTAGACAAACAAATAACAAAATCCGCCAAAATATTTTACTATACAATACTAAATACACGTCTGTTTACAATATAGTACAACACGTATATTCAATTTAGTTCAGTTAACTGCAAACATTTAATTACATCTTAGTAAATTCTACGAAAAGGCACATATTATTACGGTACTTAAAATGTTTTCATACATATTTAATTACGGTGTCTTACACCCACATGCCTCAATTGTCTTTGAGTGAAGATAAATTGATAGAAAAAAAAAGAGTTATTTTAAAAGCTTAATCGCAACACAATTAGTTTTTTGCGAGCTAGAGTTTAATTCAATTAAGTAATCATTACGCTCATGACAGGCTATACATCAGTTGATACGATACTCTGCAAAAAGTTATACATTTGCGAACCATATCATATCAATTGAATGGTGAATTTGCTGACAGATGAATGATGCATGGCCCACTTACCTGCATTAACAACAGAGTTCAGCGGAGGTCTGTTAATTAATTATCACGGTTTCTCCTAACAAAACAAAGATGTGTATTGTAAAAACCAGTATTATTTATTCGTTACCGTTATTGTTATGGTTAAATGAAATTTACACTTTCCCATCACGTAAAATAACACTCTGACATTTTATTTTGTTAAGAAAGCAATTTAGCTCGATATATCATGATGCTCATAAAATTGAAATTGTACGTGATCGCTATTGGGTTTATTCACTGGCTCGTTTGTATCAACGTGCTATATGTAACACGCATGTACAGAAATGCCAGAGGTACTGACTATATGAGCATGAACTTGCATTACTTAAATGTCCACGATTGTTCTGAAAAAGTAACAGAGAAAGTGGAATGCAACGATTGTTGAAAACACGAACACAAAGGAAAGCACTTTCTTCCTTTTATTAATGTTTATTATATTTATTCTAAAATTTTCTCACGTATTTTATAAGCATTATTTTTATAGCCGAGGTCTAGCAGTGCTTTACGTTTACGAGTTGCGGTGAGTCGTGATAGCAGCAAATATAGCGTAAAGTGAGTCTACACACGCTACGCATTACATAACGTCATCCTGACACAACTCAAAAACTTGTCTCTCGTTTCCAGAAATCAATGTTGTTTGCTATACGCGGTGGCCAGTGCCCCTCGAGAGGGTGGCAGCCACCCCCGCTATATAAATCACTGTCCAAATTACGGCGTTTCTATAATATTTGTAATCCGGCGGTCGGACACGCGGTCGAAATAGAGCACAATTGATACACCCTACGCCGCAACGTGTAAAATATAATTGAAAGTAGAGAATTTGTCCTTCGTTCATTTTGATTACACGAACGTGTGTGTCACGACCCTAATTATATTTGCTATAAAGTCACAATGTCGACCCAATATATTACAGTAAAAATATTTTTTAAATGTGGAGTTTGTACGTACTCTTTTTTTTGTCTGTTTATTAAACGTTTTATATAATATATCAAGAGCTTATAATTTAATATGATTTACAAAATAAAGTTAGGGTATTTATTAAGTGATAAAGATTTTATTATACTCACAATAAACCCTACATGAAGCTAAAGTACACTATCAATACAATTTAAACAATTACAGTACAATTTGTACAATAGTAGTGTGTTTTGAACATTAGTATACACTAGGTATTATTGCATGTAATGTACTAGTCCATTTCATTCCACGTTTCCGAGTAAATTCCTCACGTGGGAGGTCTAGTCTCGCGCTCGTCGGTTTAAAATCTAATGTTTTTATTTACTTATTTCAAATGGCTATGATGGAAAATGTTTAACACTTATTTTAGGATGTTTGAAACTAATATTAAGTGGCGGGTTAAGTATTGGGTAATGTAAAAAAAGTAGGCATCTAAGTGTTTTTTGTAATGTAAAAAAAAATTTACTCATCGTTCCTCTCATCCTTAAAAGTCTGCTGAAATTCTGACTATCAATGCTCTATCAAAGCCATAATATTATATGTGTATAGTAACTATCATCCTTCTAATGTTATAAACGCGAAAATTTATAAGAATGTATGTTTGTTTGTTACTCTTTCACGCAAAAACTAATGAACAGATTTCGATGTAATTTGGCACACGAGTAGATCATATCCTGGATTAACACATAGCCTACTTTTTATTACATAGCCTACGTCTATAAAAAATTGTAGGTAAATAAAATTATAATGCCTCTTATGCTACACGCACTAATAACACAATGTCTAAAGAATTATAATGTATTTAGCTTGTTTTAACTCCCGCATTTTCTATGTGTTCGTCGAGTATATTGGTTGTAATATAAACTTTCATAATACCTATAGTATATACACAGTCAACAACAAAAATAAGATACCAAAAACATCTCCACAATAACATCAACATCCTAGTAACCGTCAAAGACGCCAAACAGCGCAGAAAGCTTAAAATACAATCGTTAATGCTAATACCCAATTACGATCTCATACAGCGACCCACGATCCTGGCAAAGAAGATTAGGTCGTACCATACACTCATTTTCGTTGGGGTGCAGC
Source organism: Lapara coniferarum (assembly GCA_949316025.1). Classification (NCBI taxonomy): domain Eukaryota; kingdom Metazoa; phylum Arthropoda; class Insecta; order Lepidoptera; family Sphingidae; genus Lapara; species Lapara coniferarum. Next base: position 36,941,887 of record OX438919.1, on the reverse strand, counting down.
GATAGGGTACTAAAACGTTTAACTTTCGATATTTGTGGTATAAGACAAATCCTATATTAATTTAAAATGCTATTATTTCGTATAAATTCAACTGCTTTAAACTTATAGTATCAAAATTGCGACTTTAGATACCGATTACGCGAACGTGTGTAATGAACAATAAGTGACTAAAACTCGTCGTAATTGAGATTACGGGCTAATTAATATTAACCTCTTCATACAGTTATAGCAACAATGGTGATAACAGGCAGAACACATTAATAAGATACATGTTATTATTCTGCGACTTTGCTTATTTAACACGCTTTTATTAGCTTCAGACGCAGATATGTATGTATGTATGTGTGTGTGTGTGTGTGTGTGTGTGTGTGTGTGTGTGTGTGTGTGTGTGTGTATTTTTAGTGACATAGTAGAATTATAAGTAAACTGGCTACTCTTATGTGTAAAAAAAACATGTTTTTTTACACACACAAATAATAAAGCGGGACTTTTATCCCGGAAAAACTTTATAACGCGGGCGGAGCCGCGGGCAACAGCTAGTAAGGAAATAAAATCTTAGAACCCGATTACAGCGCCACCTACCGGATCCAATTGTTAATCTAAACCATTCTCGAATCCACCTGAAGACACAAAAAAAATCATTATAATCGGTCTAGCCGTTTAAGGCGAGCTTAGTGTCACACACGCACAGAAGAAATATATAAAGAAGTTATTTTTCACGACAGTTATCTTCTACGATAGAAAGTCATAAAATGACAGACAGTCAAATACACTTTGTATCTACATCTATATTGATAAGTCAATTGTAATAATATTGTTCTTATCTTTTTCAAATTCATATATTTTTTACAAGTGTGTACAAGCCTTAGGGTGGTTGGGAGTTATAAAGAAACTTGTTTAGAAGAATATGATCCCACGCGGCTGTCTAGACGCAACACAAGGGTGCGTGCCCCAGGGGATGTCTAACAATTGTGAACCAATAAAGTAACTAGTATATTGCGATTTTTCAATATCTTGTTCGTAAGTAGGGATTTTGCTAAGTAAACAAGATTATGAGGTATTTTTTTATGTTTTGTGTGTTTAAGAATTAGTAAAGCTGGTTTAATTTATTTTGTTAGTCTTTTTGATTTGTAAAACCCAAAAAATCTAAATACGGAAACCAATTAAAATTCACGCCCATGCAATTTATCATATCAAAATTTTACATCCTGGAAGCAATGGTTAGTTAAGTTAATAGGGAATTTTTAAGTCGCTTAAATTCTAGCATGATAAAGTTTTGTTTATGTCGAAAAAATATAGATAAAGTCTAGAAAGTACTTCTCTTAAAAGTCATATCAAAGGTTACGTGCCGAATCTCTATTTGGATGAGCCGCGAACGAATCGTGCGTTCCGTTTTTCTTTATCGAAAACTCATAGTCCATTTAATTTTAATAGCAGTACTCGTCAAAGAATAGAGTTCTAATAAAATGTATCTCTTGTTACAATATCCATTGTTGCGTTTGCCTAAATCGTGAACTGAACTCGATAACTGCCGCATTTAACGGTTCAACTATGACATAGAAAAGAATAAAGTTCACACTGACACCCCGCTAGTGAAGGTGGAGGTCAAGTTTTATATCATTTTAATTTAGCGATAACTCTAAGTGGACACGGCTCGTTATGTAGTGCACACCGGCAACAGTCGATTCGTTATTGTAAAGCATTATCGCAAGCACAGGATCTGTATCGTGAATTGCAGAATAATTCGATTTTGCAGACGTCAAAGCGCACCTTTTTTATTTATTTATACTTTTGTGTGAAAATAAACAGCGATGGTTTAGCTGAGTGGAACGGATGGTCGAGAGCAAGGTACACTTCTGACTTAAGCATGTGTAAATTTGTCGTTCGCATCGACGTTGAAGTAAAAATCGAAAGGATATAATTTGCATACGAAAAAAGAGCTTCGTATATTTTTATATGATTTGAAGTCTACTGAATTCCGTCAAATGTAGAGTACAATATCGTAATGAAAGCCCATCTAATCATAATATTATGCATATTTAGTACTTCGTGGTATCGTCTTTATTTTAGACTTTGTTTATAGATACTCTTTTAACTTATTTGTCGCGCTGTAATAGTTGCATTAACTTGACATTATAGTTAATTTATTGTTGGGTTGTAGGTACTTATGTATTAGTTTTGCAAATTAATAAAATAGAATTTGTAAATGTGTATGGCTATCGATTACAAGTAAGTTTATCATGCAACACAAATTGTAAATCATTGCAGTTTGGAATAGTCTATTTAATTTTAATCCTCATTCAGTAATTCAATAATTAAGATATCAGTTTACGATATATTAGATTACTCGTGAACTTTAATAATTTTCATGATGATAATTTAATAATTATCATCATGAAAATTATTAAAATCCACGTGTACAATTTTAGTTAAGCCTATTCACGTAGGTCCATGAATGTTTAGTGATAAAGATTATTTAGGTACTGTGTTATGGCACTCTTCCTTTGATAATAAATAAAAACAAAAAACTGCGCATCTTCACGACAATTTCGTCACACAAAAAAATTAACAACGCATTTAATTATCTCAATGCGTAAATTTATCGTGCGTTTTATTAAACAAGGAAACTCATCGCAATAAATACTGTGAAACCGTGACATGCGCACATTAATCTTTGTGAATTTATGGCGTCATATGATAAACAAGATAGTGTACTATATACAAGACATAGTAAGGTGCAGTCTCTCATTGATGTCGATAGCGAGGGCTCGTGCCCGGTCAACGACCATACACGTCGTGCGAGTTCACTCGCGCATGGGAAGTTAAAACGGCGTGGTCGTATTAGTGCGCACACACGGCGCCGGAATGGCAGCGGCGCAGGCGCATCCCAAATCACCTGCGCAGATTACTCGAGATAATGACAGTCCGGAAACGAAAAAATTATACCTTTTTTATTTGAATTCTTGAAGTTACTACTGTCGACGTCGTTGCCCTGTAATGTACTGTTAATCACTAAAATGTACTTGAAATTTTAAGGTAATAACCGCCGTTTGGTATTGGAAATCGATTTAAGAGTTTTAATGTGGGATGAGAAATAAGATCTTATTGGATGCTCCTTATTTGCGTGCCATACTATGTATTTTATATATTAAGTTCGATACAAGATTAATAGGTACATTTTGACAAAACCTTTAATCAGCAAGAAATTATCATTAAATTATTTTATGCAATATAAAGAGATGCCACAAAGGTTAAGATATCAGTTCCTAATGAGATCTGTATTATTTACAAATGGTATAGAAAAACATCGCTTCGTGATGACGTTGAAAATTGCAATTCATTCAAATCAAATCAAATCAATTTATTGCTCTCCACAATTCAAAGTACTAAGATCGTTGGGATGACCACTAAAAAGGTTTAAATAATAAATAAATTCTTGTCTTAAAGGACAAACTGACAGAATATATAAAAACCTACACACCAGGTCTCTCATATGCGATTATTAACACTATTATGTGACTTGTTCATTTCACCAAGCAGCAAGCTACAAGCATTATGTTCCGATTTGAGGAGCGTCTTAGTCCCTGATTATCAGACTAAACATGTGATAAGCATAGTGCAGTCTCAAACAGCATTTTGCTATATAGTTAGTGTCGGCACTGTTTTGGAGCCCGGGTAGTGCTTCCTATGAGATTACCACAGATTTAATAATAACCATTTCTTTCCTCTGTGTATGGAGATGACCGTCCTGCTCGACTATTCAGATCTATTAAAAAAACACGTATATCGTCCCCACAAATCTCAGAGTAAATATCGGTTCAGATACATAAAAAAACATTAAGGAGCAACCTCTTCCTTTTTTTGAAAGTTGGTTAAAGTTATAACTATTTCAAACACGGATTTCCGAACACCCCGAGAAGAAGGTAGAAAGCAAACGTTTTTACCCATACACCTGCATTAATATTCAATGACACGCGCCACTACTGGGTATTTGCCCTGCTATAATTCCTCCTGGTGGGAAGTAACTGGATACTTATAGTAATCAGCAGGCAGTGTGTGGCAATCTGCTTAGCAATGTACGTTGTAAAGCGGCAATTTATCTCGCTGCAATATTATAAAGTTGCGTAAAATCCCAAAAACAGAAAAAAAGGTTCGTTTACTTATGTACGCTCGTGAGAAGTTATACTTCTTTAAATAATTTAACATTTAGTTTTAATTATGTTAAACTAGAGGGTCAAGGGTCGAAAATGCGTGTGGGGGTCAAGGTGTCAAAAATGGGTGTGGGTGTCAAGGGGGGTCAGAGGGTCAATTTGGGTTGGGGGTCAAGTGGTCAATATGGGTTGGGAGGTCAAATTTGGTTTGGCCGGCTACGGACACCGGCATCCGAGTATATAGGGTTTCCCCTTACATCTATATATATAAGCGGGCTTTAACGGGTGAAAATGTCAGTCTCAAAATTATTTCATAACGCGCCTAAGGAAGTACAACTTCTAAAAACAATTTAATCTTTTAGCCACACCATCATTTATTATGTGCACGCAATGTGAAACCATATTAAATGAAAACATTTCTACTTATTAGTAAAATTAACCATGTATTTACATAGGTACATTACATCATAGAAATTACAATAGCGCTAATCGTGGGTCATGCAAAATGCAACAAATGTTTTGTATGAACGATACATTGTTTGCCAATCGGCATGCATTCATGCATGCATATGCTTTAGTATTCCACATCGATGCTAAAATACGCACAAGTTAGCGCATATTAACCTAGCCAGCAAAGAGAATATAATCACTAGTTAACCAGCCAGGAAGGTTTATATTTAATATATACACACACATACACATACCCTCACGCCTGTTATCCCCGAAGGGGTAGGCAGAGGTGCAACTAGTGCACCCACTTTTCGCCGTTATTCCGTCCCATGATGTGATAGGGGGCGAGCCTATCGCCATATCGGGCACAAATTCCAGACTCCGAGCTGATACTGAATAGAAAAACTCAATATCACTGCCCGACCCGGGAATCGAACCCGAGACCTCAGCATTGTAGTCGTACCTTAATACAACAACGCCACCGAGGCAGTATTTAATATGTATAAGGCTCTATTAGAAAATGAAGTGGACAGCCTAGTTGGGAATAGAACGGTCTGTCGAGACAATGTCTGGAGTTTCGAAACCCAAGGCACACACCTCTGACTTTTCGAAGTTATGTGTATATTGTTTATCAATTATGGTTCGCTTTAACGATGAAGGAAAACATCGTGAGGAAACCTACATACCTGAGAATTCTACATAAGAATTTCGAGCGTATGTGAAGTCTGCCAATCCGCACTAGGCCAGCGTGGTAGACTAAGGCCTAAACCCTCTCAGTAGAGGAAGCCCATGCTCCGTAGTGGGCAGTATATAATACAGGACTGGTATTATTTATTTAATAGAAACTGCCTCGGTGGCATAGTTGTATTACGGTACGACTGCAGCGCTGAGGTCTCGGGTTCCCCGGATTGGGCAAACTGATACTAAGTTTTTCTCTTCAGTATCAGGCCAGAGTCTGGAATTTATGCCCGATATGTCAATAAGCTTGCCCCATATTACATAATGAGACGGAAAACGCATGGCAAAAAGTGGGTGCATCAGTTGCGACTGTGGGATAAAAAACCCCTATGGGGTTTATAATCTTGGGTCTTTTTCCATAAGAAAAAGAATAAATATTATACTAGGTGTTGATAAATATGTAGTTTTTTGTCTCTTTTTTGTGGTAATTAACTATGAATAACGTTGAGGGAAGACTCTGTCTCCCGAGATACAGTTAACACTAGTTCGGAAGTCATGGGATTCAAAACAAAAAGTACATTCATATAATTGTGTCAATAAAGATTTTCATTTCTTTACTTTCTCTATGCATTGTTTTCATTATCACATGATCATTCTGTATTAATTAAATTTCAAATTCACTTAACAATTAAAATAATCTATTCGGTACAACATCAGTAACGGAATAAGCTATTATTCTCGTAATTTAAATCCAATGCTTATCTTATTTAAAAGTATTATAAAATTATAATTGAATTTAAATTTATTTACTTGCCATTATAACTAAAATAATTGAATTAGCTATTGTATAGTTCTGATAGGACTTTCACTTGATAGTTTAAAAATAACGGTAATCATTGAAAATGTAAACTAATAAAATAAATAAGTCATTACCTACTACTTATAATTAAAGATATATTTTAGAAATATAACACTAACCCACTTAACAGGTGTTAAGATAAAATCAGGTTATTATTTAGTATAAAGATAATCTATAAAAGCCGGTATCACCAATTATCACGGATTGAAGTTTGAACAAATACTTTGGTTTTTATATTTTTCAACAACTGCGATAAGTTGTAAAAGAATAAAATGTAATCTGCCAAAAGCAAACGTTCACTCATTATTTCATAAAACAATGCTAATTTGACCTTATATTTCGACGGTCCCATAGAACAAAGTCGTATATGCAAAATGTTTGCTTTTCAGTAGAACGCTTTGAAAGTCGTAAGTTTGTATTCATGTGCAAATTAGTGCTATTTTCACACATTAGGTTCAAGTTGTTACTGAACCCTAATAGATAATGTTTCCTTCATGTATAACCTGTGATTTTCACAATTCATTTAGACTTTCAAAGCGCTCTACTGAAAAGCTAACATTTTGCATATACGACTCTGTTCTAGGGGACCGTCGATTTTCGGTTTTCGCAAACACACTACACTATTTTATATGTAGACACTTTGTACCTGTAATAGATATGCACAGTATAGTATGCTAGAAACAAATTATTGCTCTACTCACTCCATTTTGCTTGAGTGTTTATTTTGTATTTGAAAATATGAAGGTTTATTTTACTAATATAGACTTTTATTAATTATTAATACTTACTTAATACTTACTTTTATTAATATAGACTGCCTCGGTGGCGTAGTTGTATTACAGTACGACTGCAAAGCTGAGGTCTCGTGTTCGATGCCCGGGTCGAGCAAAGTGATATTGAGTTTTTCAATTCAGTATCAGCACGGAGTCTGGAATTTGTGCCCGATATGGCGATAGGCTCGCCCCCTATCACATCATGGGACGGAATAACGGCGAAAAGTGGGTGCACTAGTTGCGCCTCTGCCTACCCCTTCGGGGATAACAGGCGTGTGTGTGTGTATAGACTTTTATTCTGCAGCGTCAGGCACGCCCCATCTCTATTAATCAGAGTTAGATATTTCGTCCATCACGTTCGTCCAACGTGAGTTATAGAGTTCTCTTTCATTTTAAACTCTCACAATTCCTATTTTTTCTACTATATTTTTCTTTTCCATTATAATTAAAGATAATAGAATAAAACATAATTACTGAAAAAGTTATGAATGAACTCGAATTTCCCTAAGTAAAAATACTCTACCTAAAAATATGACATAACCTAAATGCCACTAAATGACGTCGCAAGCAAAAGCAATAATATATTAGCAAAGCAAATAATATAATTATCGAGTTCTAATGTAAAAAAAATAAAGTCTTGATGGCGCTACATTATCCTAATAACTCATTTGCATCTACATAAAATTTTAATGTTTCTGACAATGTTCTGCTATCAATAAATTCTTTGATTAATATATTTGGGTACAGTTAAAGAGCACTGTTATTTAGCTGTTTATTATTGATTCTAAGCTAGGAAATAATATATTATTGCAATCAAAACAATTATTATGTTGATTTAAAAATAAGTTTTAACTTTTAACATACGACACTGCTGTTACGTTAAATCCACGGGTTAAATCCAAATCATGTCTTCACTGCGACATACGATATTCCCTTAACGTTGTCCCCTTTCATCGATAAATTGATGTTACAAGTGTAGGTACTAAATTTCGTAAGACAAATATTGACCTCCGTAATACAAATGGCTTGTCTGAACAGATGAAAGATAGATTGCAGAGAGGGATCCGCGCCAGGACAATAATTTATAAAAAATATAAAATTCCTACATTTTATTTTCTTTCAACATTTTTTTTTATCCAGAGGCTATAAGTTAAAAAATAAAAAGTTAAAGTTTGATATTGCATAGATCTTCAAGTTTCGTGTGAGATTCGTGACGTATTTTTACTCCTAAATCCATATAGATGTAAAGTACTTGTAATATCCTCACATAAATCATAATGTTAGGACCTCCTTCATACCAAGATGCAGAGGAAGAACTAGTTATTGTGAGGAATAGGCGGTTTGACGTATACATTCTTGGTTTCTCCCTTCGAATACTGGTATTTTCAGACGATAACCATTCTGACCGCAACCTTCAATATGCTCATGCGGTTTCTGGCCCATTGTTTCCTGAGCAAGTGTCTAGTTTTTTTTTGTTTCATACTAGTTGCTGCGTGCGGCTTCGCCCGCGTGAATGACCTTTTCCATTACGAAAAGAATTAGTACACTAATTGTAAGGAATATAAATCTCTATTTATACTATTATAAGAAACATAAAATATCACACACAAGCACTCACGCCCTTTATTACCGAATAGACAGGCAGTTTCAATTTCAATCATAAATTATTAAACTGAGAAGTACTATGAAAACATCAAAAAGTACAAAAAAATTAACACAAATGTTATATAAAAAATATTTTTGATTATATTTTTATTCAAGTCACGAAAAACGGATTTATAAAACATTAAGATGAAATGTGTGAGAACGTCGTTAACATGCGTGCTGCAAGGGAAAATCTAAATTACTTTATACTATCCAGCTATTGACATTTTATGAATTCAACAGAACACTAGTCTATTGCAAGCTTCCATAAAAGCGTCCTCGTTTCGCCCACGTGTGTATAATATTTACGTATTGTAAGTTTTTACTGTAGACAAAGATTTGCAATTTTGTATAAAGACCAAAAAACTTTCAAATTTATCTGCAATATAACATGTAACATTGTTAATATACCGATGAAGCAGTAAAATTAAGCCATTTACTTAGAACAAGTATATATAAACGCTTCTACTATAAATTAAGCAATAAATATTACAAAGTATCTTAGCTGATTACGACGAAATAACGTATTTATTATAGATCATTACATTGTAAAATAAAACTCAGAGAAACCACGGAACTTAATCGTCTCCGTGAATATAACATTAATGTGTATATTAACTCCATAATCCTTGAAAGGAACATTCATCAGAGATCCCTTTTTTGTATCATTAAGAAGAAATTTATGGAAACGCATCATAGCATCGTTAAACTAAAATCAATCAAAATCACACTTTTTATTCTGTTCAAAAAGGCTAATTTTCCTAAATAATGTTGCGTCCGTTATCCAATTCAACTGAACCAACCGCGTCTCACGTGGAATTTTTACAAAAGTGGGCATAGTTGACCTCATTACCATGTATGTATGCAGCCAAAAGTGGAATGATGACTGCCATAACATTTCTATTCATGTGAGCAAAACGAGAAACTATGTGAAACTAATAGATATAGAAACAAACTCGTAAAAGGTTATATTTATTGTACATACTGTTGCTGATCATATTCCAACCGCGTAGCTAAGATATGTGTAAATTGTCGACTAATCCAAGCTTTCTCGAGTTAGAAGCACAGTTAACATCGTTGAGTACAATGTCATTGCCAGAAATATGTCCTACTACAGTCTATTAGAAACGCATGTCCGACTTGGCAGCAAGCCGATTCTAAGCCTTGTCCAAGTACAAACTACCGATTCTTAGTAAATTGATCGTACACAGTACATTGTACTCAGTCTAAGTATGTAAGCTTTCTAAAATAATTAATGTTATAAAACAAACAAACCGATGCTGAATATAATGGATTAGTATGGGACGAAAGAAAACTTTCCTACCTTTGATGGTTAATGGTGACCATTATTTATTAACACTAGCCATTACGAAGATGTAATCAGCATGCATTTGTCACTTCATAAGCACTGCACTTACTAGTGAAAGATCGTAATTGTATAGTTTGTTGTTTTTATATCTGTAACATTCATCATCATCATCAGCCATATGACGTCCACTGCTGAACATAGGCCTCCCCCAAAGATTTCCAGACGGATCAGTCAAAAGCGGCCCGCATCCAGCGCGTTCCTGCGGCCTTTACCAAGTCATCGGTCCACCTTGCAGGTGGTCGGCCGACGCTGCTCTTGCCAGTACGTGGTCTCCACTCGAGAACTTTTTTGCCCCATCTGCCGTCAGTTCTTCGAACTATGTGCCCTGCCCATTGCCACTTCGGCTTGCTTATCCGTTGTGCTATGTCAGTGCCTTTCGTTCTTCTACGGATCTCCTCTATTCGATCGCGTAGAGAAATACCTAGCATAGCCCTTTCCATAGCTCGCTGATTGACCGTGAGCCATCTTAGGCAGCCCATAGTCAGAGGCCACGTCTCAGTGCCGTATGTCATCACTGGTAACACACATTGATTGAAGTCCACGCGTGCCGGCATCCGAAGCCACAGCTTGATGGTTAAAACCATCTCGGCCCGAACCAATAGGTTCGCCAATTCTTTTATTTGCCGCACCATCAAGCTTTGGAATAGTTTACCGGCGCCCGTGTTCCCTCCTTCCTATAATCCTGGGTCCTTCCGCCGTAGCGTGAAGAAGCAGCTCAGTAGGCCGGCATGATTGTGTCGAATGGCATGAGATAACTATCTGCTGCCATTCCATACTCTATCTGGACTGCATCGCGCTTACCATCAGGTGAGGTGCAGTCACTTTGCCGTGCCCGAATAAAAAAAAAAAAAAAAAAGACCTTGCTTAGTTGCCCGAACGCTGCCCATCCGAGCTAGATTCGCCGATTGACCTCTTTCTCAAAGTTGGACCTGCCTAGTTGGACTACTTGTCCTAAATAGACGTACTCGTCTACAACTTCGAGAATTGAGCTCCCAACGGTAATCGGGGTAGGCACAACATGAACATTCGACATAATCTTGGTCTTGTGCATGTTCATCCTGAGACCCACCAGTTGAGAAACTCGGTTGAGGTCACTGAGCATTGTGCTCAGACCCTCCAGCGATTCTGCCAATACAACGATGTCATCGGCAAAAGGAAGGTGAGTGATGTATTCGCCATTGATGTTGATGCCGAGTCCTTTCCAATCCAAGAGTTTGTAGGCATCTTCCAACGCGGCAGTGAACAATTTCGGAGAGATAACATCTCTCTGTCTCACGCACTGTGTAGTGGAATAGCCTTCGAACTCTGTTCTTGTACTCGGACCGACATGGTGGCGTTGTTATACAAGCACCTCAACACTTCAATGTACCGATGATTAATGTAATCTGTTACATTATGATCATAAAATCCTATAAAATTAGTTGTACGTTCAAGAAAGTAGCGTAATCAACGTACACATTGACCGCTATGTGCAAGATTCATATCAATATTGAAATCATATTATAATTAGAATAGCGTTACGTGACGGTAAAACAATGTCTAATTATGTGCACTCCTGTCGCCATCGCAAGATTATATCAGCAAGTGAATAACAAGTAAATTGCAAATTAGGCGAATAAGTACTTGTCAATAAGAAACAATAAAAAACGCTTATTTCTTAATTACTTTTTTAAATTACAGTTTTAAACCAAACTAACAATTTTGGCCATGTACGAAATTGAGTAAGAAAGTTATAGAGTACATCCAATAATGTGTAATACGTAGAAGCGGAGATGAATTTTCTTCACCAAATTACACAGCTCGGTACGTTGCATGAACTGTTCTCAACATAGAGTAACGATAATATGATGAGAGCTCTGAGGTTAGAAGAAACTTGCAGCTATTTCGATCATGCAACAAATTTACACGTTCAGTAGAGACGTGACGGAGCCGAAACTGGACATAAAATATATTTCTTCAATAATTGTTATTACACACAGTGGCTACAAACCGCAATCCGCATGAAAGGTACGGTAACGGACGCGTTTTTGCCATGGCTCGTTTGAATTCTGAAAATAAGTAGTTGTAAACAAAAAACTGGTTAACGAAAATTTTGTTACATAGAAATTGGGTTACTGTTATAGAATATCATTTGATTCCTAACTAGATTGGATTGTAATGTTTAGGCATAACCCATAGATTTTATTGTTTGTTTTGAGAACACTTTGAGGTGCGTCTTATGTGTTTTATTCATGTCTAACAAAGTTCCATACTTGAAAATGTCCGACTTCAAAATAACAAGTTACGCAACTTATACTTTTGTTTGTTATTATTAATGAAGAGGTCTTAAGAAAGATAGGTGGCGGTAGGCGATGGGCCCTTCCTTTTCCCCTGGTGTTTGAATTAGTTATTTGACAGTTCCGAAGTGTATCATTAAATTTTAATGTCCGTCGATACAGAGACGGAAGGCGACAGTTATTTTCTAACTGGCTTTGTACAAAATACAAATTTATACAATGTGCCACTGTACAGATAATGTTGTTGACAATGTCAAATGTTGTTCATAATAAATGCGTCGGTAGCTTGGTCTGTAGCTAATGAAATTTAATTGACTGATTCAGAATGATACAAATATTTATCTATACCTACTAATATTATAAAGAGGAAACGTTTGTGAGTTTGTTTATAGATCTATAGATGCTAGGCACTAGTGAACTGATTTCGATGAAATTTGGTATGGAGATACTTTAGAGAGAGTACCATATGTCCTTTCCAGAATCTTTTGAGATTCTGGAAAGGACATATGGTACTTTTATCCCGGAAAACCTTTTTCACGCAGACGGAGTCATGAGCAAAAGCTATAATATATACAAATGTATTTGATACAGTGTAACTAACACTGCTAGAATTAGGAATTTAGATATTAATACACCTGGTCATTGCGTGTCTGGTTCATTTCATATCACCGTCGCAGCCGTGGGCCGAACGGACATCCTCATATGTACGAAGACAAGGTTCACAACTAAGAGTGTCAGCGCAATTTGAGTCAATGACATAATACAAACCTGCAAATGAATTTCGCCAAGAACTGTTGTAAGAAATTCACGAGACTTACATTTTAAAACGATGCCGCAGAGTTTTAAAAGGTCCCATCCGCGAAATATTGAAATTGTGTAATGTTTATATTTTTTGTGTGTAATTATAATTATCACTTAAAATTTCCAAGGTTTGCATGTAGATTTATAATGATTGCCTTTGATGATTGATGCCCTTGATTATACAACTAAAATATCCTGTGTGGTAGAAACACATACAAAAATAATACACATATTCAGAGTTGTTATTATGAATCCCATTCTCGGAAACCTTAAGCATACCTGAAGCCTGCCACGCGACGCGTTACTTATACGTCCACATACTTATATCATCCAGAATTATTCCTTGGAACGTTTTGTATATTTACTATAAGACTTTAGATAATATTATGTCGTATTCTGTACACAATTAATATTTTAATATAAGATCGATTTGAATTTAAATGACTCTTAGTAAAATTAGAGTCCCCCAAATAAACGTAATAATAAAGGTATAGAAAAATATAATTCATTTAGCGTATTCATAAAAAAAGTCCTTAATTCAAATCCTGAATTTGTAAAGAGCTAATCTTCAATTATTTTTCATAATATATTCATCATACATCCTCTACATTTTAAATGTGTAATGTCGCTAATCTACTACGCGCCAAACAATGATTGTGTATTTTGTTGACAGATAGTGCAAACACGAAGCTCGCTGTTGGGAGAGCAGTGTCGAGCGCACACCGACTGCAATCTAACAAACGCTCAATGTATAAGAGGCGTGTGCGCATGTCAACCGTATTACGCTCGGGTTGACAACTCCACTTGCCTTGAATGTAAGTCACTTTCCTTTTCACTTGAACTAATATTCCATTATAAACTTACATCATTTGAATGCACGAACATTTTTTATGAACGTAATTATCGTAAAAACTGCAGTTTCGAGCTCGACTATTTTGCGAATAGAACTTTTACAGTTTGTTGTAAGCGTTTGTAGTAATGATTTTGCTGGAGTAAAGTTTTGCTGTGGCTCGAATATTGTAATTGATTAAAAAAAACATAAATATACTCTTAGATTAGCGAGGGGAAACACACTGGCATGTCGAATTTCTCTACCCCGATTCCAGTGTATCTGTGACTTTTATGGTAAACACCATCAGAAATTTCGTATACCAGAATTCTACATAAGAATATTTAGTCAAAGGTCAAGTAATTTGTACCCTAAACTTTTCGGGTTAAATGTCCAGTAGTGTGACGGAGATTATTGTTTTATAAGAAAGTCAGTCATCAAATATTACTATAAAATATAGATTTCACTTCCTATTACACATAATTCGTAAGCGAGCATCAATCAAAATATTTCTCGATAATAGATAGTAGAAAATAATGGGCGTAGAGTTGATTGTTTTGTATCCGCATAATAGGAATCTGTGCTGTATATTTTCAATGTTATAGCTAACTGTCGGTGCTTACGTTGCTTTCACTAGATACATTTTTGATTCGAAAGCGAATTTCATAGGATTTTCCCACGACTTGGTTAGAAGCAAGAATAGTCAGTACTCTCACTAATGTAGAGTCATGGCCGGAAAATATATTTTTGTAGCGCTAAGCCCTACTTAAAGCGAGTGCGGAGATTAAAGCGATCAAGATAAATACATTATAGTCCGAGGAAAATAAATTTAAGTTAAACTGGAATGTTATTTATAATCAGCTTTCACTTCAATAGGGTTATTTTTAAAGACAGATTCATTAATGTAAGACGATGAAATTTTCCACCAACAAATTACGGTCTTAAATAAAACTAATCCATTGCAATTAATGTCTAGACCTTATCGAATTACCTAGCTCAATTTGGCGACACTAATTGCAGGAATTGTTCTTCAGAACAAATAACAAATCTCTCATACAGATTGGTCTATCATCCCACGCTCGTCTCACTTTTCTCAAAAGACGAAACTAATTCAAACATCTGTATCATGCGTGGATTACAGCGGTTCTTTAGACAAGTACGACACGAGTAATTACGCCAAAGACCGGTACCTATCGTAAGTGAAATCACGCTTTTTGGCAGTCGGTTATTCCCTGGAATTCTGTAACGGGTTTTTTTATTAGTCAATTAATAGAGTGCGACGATTCGCGAACTTCAAGTAACTTGACGCTATTGAGGCGAATATACAGTTTCTTATTCGGATAAGGAATCGCAGGCGGATACGGCGAGCAACACACTTTCTGGACTCGTGGGTCCAGTCTGGTGGCATTTCAAACTAGGATGAAACAGGATGGCCGCGAGCTAGCCGTCTAAGCTACCAATATATCATAATTTTCTCATGACATCCTTTTTCGGAGTGTGCGATCGTGAGACATGCGGAACTCAGGCAGTCAACCAATGACAGGCTCATTGAGATATATCATAGAACGGTGTTTGCGTAGCATCTTTGCATATTTGTTCTTTGGAAAGGTGTCTAAATTTATTAACCCATAGTCAGACATGGACTGAAAAATTATTTTATGTATGGGAAAAAAATCTACGTCATGATTTTTTTGCAAGGAAGCTGCAATTCAGACTCTTACGTCCATCTAGTCTAGACATGCTGTCATCCTGTCATCTCAAACTTCGCTCTGGTCAGTGTGCTAAGCGTGAGCAATAATCAGATATGCCACGGAATATAACAGAAAACATACCGTTCAATGAGGTCTTGCGTATAATTGCAGACAGCTACAACAAGAAGAAAAAACCTGACAACATTGCGATCACAATACCACTACGCCATGATGTTAATAAATGCATGCTCTGTCTTAACGTAAATTTAAACGTCGCCTGTTTATTTGTGGCATCAATTTAAATAATCCTTGTTGATGATTACGAGTATGGGCCCGCCAAGCTTCCACTGATTTATTGCACGATTTCCAAGTCGTAAATTGGTCTGGCTATCCTTCGTGTTAGGGTGTCATGTGTAGGGCCTTGACTTTATTGCTTATAAACGAAATAATTATGCCGGCAAACAATATTCTGTTGCTTTAAAAGACCTTGAGACATATCAATTGACGCACACCAAGAATTTTCAAATCGTACATGTAATACGATTAAATTGTCATCTGTCCTAGTTTGATATGAGCGATAGAGGTAAGCGCCTTACGCACGATCCATCTTGACGTACAGCCAACCAAGGTCATGCACGATGCACGATGCAAAACTACAGTGAATAGTCTCGACGTACCTACGTCAATTATTTTTTTATTAGCTCGCTGGACTTGCACTATCCAGCGAGTGCATCCAGTGTTGCCAACCCGTACGTCTACTATTTATCTAAATGCTTTACAAAAAGTTAGTAATTTAAAAAAAAATCCAATATTCATCACGGGAACATATTACCCGAAAAAACTTTGCCTACAATCTACATGTTAACCCACGATATGGTCTAACCGTGTGCCAAATTTCATTCAAATCCGCTTAGCGATTACTGCGTTTTTTTTATCCCAGGACGAGAAAGTGGCTTCACCACACCTGATGCTAAGAGAGGTGAAGCCAAAATAACTTACTTTTAACAAATATACAATTATCTAAATATTTACACAAACTTACGATTATATAATGTTAAGTAAGAGTAAGACTCTATATACATCTATTGACAATATTTTGTGTATGCGAACAGCCTAATGATAACAATTTTTTGTGCATTTCTTCGTTCTAAATTCCAACCACAAAGTGTTACAAGTAAAAGAAAACAATTGAAAAGTTTTAATCGGTACTGTTTACATGTGACTAAGCATTATCCAGTAGACGATGGCCTAGTTCGGAATGGAACGGTCTGCTAAGACAATGTCCGGAGGTTCAAAACCCAAGGATCACTCCTCTGACTCTTCGAAGTCATGTGTGTATTGTTCATCAGTTATCATTCACTTTAACGGTGAAGTAAAACCATCATGAGGAAACCTACATACCTGAGAATTCTCCATAAGAATTGCGAGGGTATGTGAAGTCTGCCAATCTGCACTAGGCCAGCGTGGTAGATTAAGGCCTAGACCCTCTCAGTAGTAGAGGAGGCCCGTGCTCAGCAGTGGGCAGTATATAATATAGGGCTAGTATTATTATAGTCATTATACTAGTATCTTATTTTGTAGTTTGTACTAGCATTTACTTGTGCCTCCGTTCACGTAAGTCTTTTCGGAATTAAAGTATTGCATGCATCATCACTCATTAGGGTCACCTATTCTATCATTCATTCTTCAGGATAGAATAGGTGACCCTAATAGTAATCAAATTGAATGTTGGAAAACGTAAAAAATCACAGAATTGGATATCAAGAAAAGTAATGGTCGACCGTAAAACCGAGCTAAATAATTACTGCAACATATGTAAAAAAGTGTGCTGCGACATTTTACCCCAGTAATTTGCTCCTATGGGATGCATATGTTTAATCTGTTTTCTTTAAGTAGATGGCGCTAGGGTCGTACTATGTTTAAGGGGAAGGGGCTTTTGCAGGGGATTTTGCAGCGGGAAAGGCTTTATACGCGGGCGAAGCCGCAAGCCACACTTATACTTTGATTATTATGATATTTATAAACGATCTAGTGACTACTGACTAGTCTAGTTTCCAAACAGATCGAAAGTTAAAGAGAGAAAATCACTATAAAAGCTTTTCATAATTAATATCCATGCGAAGCTATTGCGGGAAAAATAATTACTGTTTTATTAAGCGTTATAATAATATTTTTTGTCGACCAGTATAGTAAAATAATGTGAAAATCTTCCTCAGTGGCGTATTACGGTACGAATGCAATGCTGAGGTCTTGGGTTCGACCCCGTGTCCGGCAAAGTGGTATTGGGTTTTCCTATTTAGTATCAGATTGGAGTCTGGAATTTGTGCCCAATATGGTGATAGACTCGCCCCCTTTAACGTGCTGGGACGGAATACACACAAGGAAAAGTGGGTGCACTAGTTGCGCCTCTGCCTACCCCTACAGGGGATTAAAGGCGTGAGCTTTTGTATGTATGTATGTATGTAATGTAAATATTACAATAATTATTTAAAGCCTACTTCTACCAGTGAATCATTTTATTAACAAACAAAAACAAAACTGTCATGGCATTCAATGATTGTAAATATCATTGTTACACGCACACTTGAATTATGTATGTTACCGTAATTCCGTGAATATTACGGGGCTTTTATGGCAAAATAATAAAGAAAAAATTAAAAATGACCCGATTACACAGTTCACGGTCTATCAACCTTCAAGCATGGTCAATTGCTTCGACCTTGAAGTCTGCAGGTAACTAAGGTATCTGGGTCAAATATGGCCAGCCGGTTTTATAGCCACATACCATTGTTCCAAAAACGACTTGGTTTTTCAACCTGAACTCGACCGTAAATGTTCGCGAGTTTCGCAAGTATCCCAACGGTGCGGCGTGCTTATCACCTCTCCCGCGCAACTGCTAGTCGCTCAGCGTTCATTATAGTGAAAAGCAGCACTTTTTTTTTTGTTTACGCGGAGAAAGTGACTTATTACTTCCGCCCAGTGCTCAAGGGGAACGACTGAGCGGTTATGTTGGGTTCACCGTGCCTTACGACCCGACGTTGAGCCGCCCGGAGAGATGGAAAACGACGGGCGACTGCCGGGCCGAGTCCCTAACCTATGTATACCGCACGGCATACCAACTAAAACTCCGCGGTGGCCATCTTCAGCGCATTAGGGACGGCTGCGGGCTTCCTCCGACTCACGTCAAAGTTGTCGTCCGCAACCGCCCCTGCGCGTACCGCTGTTGCGGTCCGTCTCCTGTTGTTGCGGGGGCTCAGAAGCCCCCGTACACCGAAGGACGCCCTTGGCGTCAAAGGCAGCGTGAGGCACGCTGCCGTCCATCACGGGGTTCACAAAAGTTGGCTAGACTAATAGGTGGACGGCCCCTCCCGCCCACCCGTGACCCCCGGAGGCCCCTATTAGTCGCCTTTTACGACAGGCAGGGGATACCGTTGTGGAATTCTCCAAACGCCCCCAATCCACAGGGCGGGAAAAGCAGCACTGAGGTTATAAAAATACTAGGTTAGTTTTGTCCTGTATTTTTATTATTTTTCAATATAAATATTTACTATTCACAATACGATGTCGTGTGTCGATTATATTTTGATATTTCTTTGTATATTTATAGTATTTTGAATAAAATTAATATTTACCATGACCATAGGTACTATTACTTATTATTTTTATCTTAAATATGGTTAAAAAAGATACGAAACATTAAGGTGGCTATATTAGACCCAGGTACCTTAGTTCACATCTCCAGTTTGATTTGGAGAGTCACGCACACAACGTACCTACCTTTTTACGGTTGTCAGCACCGTGCCAAATCTAATAAACGCTAGTGTCTACGTTATGAGATTAATGTGTCAGATAAACTTGCAACTACAAGATCTGAGATGCGATAGTCGGACGAACACAAAAGAATCACCCGTCATTATACATCGACAAAAATCGCCGTTGGCCACACGTCAAGTTTCCGCAGAGTCATTGTCCCTATTCATTTGTTACACACAAAATTGTGTGAATTATTGACATTCACCTTTATTAGACTATGTCGCGTGATAGCATTCATTCATAACTTATAGTATAAAGCTTTGTGTATAATATAGTGCAGACGAAAATACGATTTGACGTTCGCAGTAATGACTGTAGTGCTGCTACCTCCATAGCAATCCGTGTAACCACAGTGTCATTTGGGGCTGACAAGCTGACTTGATTTTGGGAAAATTGCAATATTTATGTCAAGCGGTCTAAAATATTTTTTACATTTCTAAGATAAAAAAAAACTCCCAAATGAAAAATGTTTTAAACCAAGCCATTTCATTTGCTATGTTCCAAATCTCTCATATGCTGGACCCGTTTGTCAGCTGTCTGACAGCTCGCCATGGTCATAACTGGTGTACTCAAGGTGAGACGAGCTGAAGAGAATGATAATGAGACTTCCATTTCACCAGAAATATACTACGTAGCAACGTAAGCTAAGCAAAGCTACAGATGTGTGTCAAATCCATCTAATAAATGTTTTTTTTTTATATCACATTTGAATATCAATGCCCGCGAACTCTACAAATTCCCTGGCAAATGAACAGTTTCTTTTATAACGAAAAATTACCATGGAAAAAGTAAAAGTATGGAAACAGACAATGACAAATATAATAAAACTACTTCTTTAAAAGGAATGCAAATTAAGTGGGTAAAATTCCGACAATAAGCTTCTGACAGGTGTAATCGATTTCAAAGCGCCAAGTCCCCAGGTCACGCGCTTTACGCGGCAAGAAATTCATTCCTATTAAATAAATTGTGCATGTTTATCAGACTGTCTTAACTTACGGCTACCAACGATGTTTTTGATACTACCGGTTATACATTAATTATGTGACAGATTTATTAATTGCGAACATTTGAAAGCAACGTTATGTATAAACAAACATTTAACTTCTTAGGAAGGAATTTTAGGATCGGCATAATGTAAAAATCCGTTGTGTTTTTTATATTCTATTTTTATATTTAGGAGAATGTATAAACAGTCTTACTAGCCTAGACTTACTAGATATTAGGTTGTACAAAAAGAGTTCTTCACACGAAAAAGCCATGACTACAGTTGACAATTTCCATTTACGTCAGCCGATATTCACCTTTCCGTTAAGAATGTCAATAGTTTTAAATATTATTCTCGCTTTTGATAATCGAGAACCTCGTGTGTAGATTCGGCTTAAAACTTACTTGAAATTATGTAGAACGAAAATATTTCCTGCGATTGCATGCAAATTGTTTGCCACGCCCGTAACAGACGAACGACGTTGAACTTGAAATCAAATAGGGTCGCACACGCCTCTGGGTCATGAACTCGCCATTTTACTTGTTTTTGTTTTGAAATATACATATTTTTAACACAACTTAAAACCTTATGGTGAAATGAAATGGAACTCTTAATATATGCTAGATAAGAATGACCTTGAATGAATAATTTCCTTTTGTGTTATGGTATGTATGATAACTTGTACAGCTCTGCCGGATATGTTCTGTATCGCCCCTAAATCCCATTGGTAATTAATTAATTAACAACTAGGGAGCTCTGTAGTTTTGTTGAGACTGGTTGTGACACGGTAATTTTGTAAAATATCGCCTGGGTATGTTTTGTGCCAAGTGAAAAACAAGAATTCGTCGAACTCTCTCGTAGGGTCAGAGTGGTGTGTGTGCATACATTGGGCCATAAATAATAGCATTTCAAACTAAATAAGTAAATGTCTTATGATCATACCCATCAATGATGTCATCAGCACCTCCTGTAGCATTTATACCGAAATATACTTAGCTATAAGTGTAGCGTTCTAAAAAAATGTTTGGGAAATAATTATTAAGCCTTAATGTTGCACATATTATTAAAATGTTACTAATTTCACAAGGCACGCTAACAGACAAAACTAACACACATAAAAAATGATGCAGTCACGCCTAACAGGCCGACAAACGGGATTGGTTATGGACAACTAAACTAATGTGTTAACATGTTGACTAAGGAAATCGCGAAATACTGCATATATGACGAAATTCTTGAACATGAAGTAAAACTCAACCATCGATTAACTCGTCAAGATCCGCTTATATATATAGATGTATGGGGAAACCCTATACACTCGGGCACCAGTGTCCGTAGCGGGGCTTGACGAGTCAATTCTATTTGATATTGATTTGACTGGGTTCTCGTTATAATTAGGAACTTAAACTGCTCTTCACTATGAGTATCTATATACATTACTCACACCGTTTATTCTCGAAGGGCGTAAGTACCCATTTTTCGCCGTGCGAATTCCGTTCCATAATGTGAAAGGGGCCAAGCCTATTGCCATATCGGGCACAACTGGACGCCGGGCTGATACTGAGCTGAAAAAGCCAATATCACTTTGCTCAACCCGGGGATCGAAGCCGAGACCATTGCACTGAAATCGTACCGTAATACAAGTCCGCCGCCGAGGCATTGATTCTGTATGAATAATATTATATTTCTTTTACAGCTACGCTACTGGGATCAGAATGCATGGTGTCCGAGCAGTGTACGTTAAAAGTGGCGTACAGTGCGTGCTTGGAAGGCGTCTGCAGGTGCTCTGATGGACATCTTCAGTTTCGGAAACACACTTGTCTGTCTCGTAAGTAAATAGTTAAAATCTGCATAGAAGAACGTAGTATGCCTATAGGTACATGTACAAAACTGAAAAAAGCAGGGCTCAAAAATTTTTCGTTTATTTATGCGACGATGTTTCCAATCTAAAAAGTTTTCCTGATGGTAGAGTCTAGCAAAGAGAGTTAAGCAAACAATAACGAACGTACTTTGGATGTAGTTCCTTGATTATAATTATCAATACCTAACGCTGTAATTATCTTTAAGAATGTGTCAATATGAAGATAATTATTAGCTTTCCGATAGTTTTTAATAGATTCCAATGAAAATAAAAGTAAAATATTCTATTTACTTTAACGGAAGCGCGATAACTGTTGTTTAACAAGCGTTACAGTGCGACAATGCAATTTTTTTTAGCAATAGATTGTCTAAAGTGGCGACAAGTTTAAAGCATTTTTTATTTAAAATACCGGAATTTATAAAATATAAGCACGCGACAATACGGTATCATCGATCACAAAACTTGTAGCTTAGGTTTATAATATTTGGAGGTAAAAATTGGTACGTTCATCGTAATATTTACATATATACACTCACGCCTGTTATCCCCGAAGGGGTAGGCAGAGGCGCAACTAGTGCACCCACTTTTCGCCGTCATTCCGTCCCATGATGTGATAGGGGGCGAGCGTATCGCCATATCGGGCACAAATTCCAGACTCTGGGCTGATACTGAATAGAAAAACTCAATATCACTTTGCCCGATCCGAGGATCGAACCCGAGACCTCAGCTCTGCAGTCGTACTGTAATACAACTACGCCACCGAGGCAGTCATTTGAAGTGTGTAATTTTTACACACTTCAAATAAGTATCCGCTTACGTCGGTGGTTTAAAGCAGAGATTTTTTTTATCAAAAACACAAATATTATTTTAGGTGTTTCGGGAACCGTATTTTACAAGCGCTTTATCTGAATAGGTACACTTCTAGTAAAGTTAATATTGTTATATCATGGGCAAGACATATCATTTTTCAAAAAAATATTTAAGTATGCCAAAAGTTATACTGATTATATTAACCGTAAGATAAATTTTATAAAATCTCGAGCATCAAGAACTTTGATAAAATTAATCTTTGCAACGACGAATACTCAGGCATGGTAAACAAAACGAAATATGAATATATATTCTTTGCTTCCAACGATACGAATACAGTTTGAAATTATTGAAGATAATATCGAAAGTACATCATCGTATCGTTAAATTTACAAGCGGTCATTTAACGAGCAACATGGTTTAGATATTATGCTCCGACTAACTATGATGATAATATTACATGTTAATTGACCAAGATATACTTATAATAATTACAACTGCAAAGATTGTTCACGGCTTAATGTTACCCCAGTTTAATGATGTTTAACCTTTTTAAAGGATCTAACGGTGACGCTTTCGATTTCAACTCACGTATTCTGAATCGCGCCTGTCACGAAATGTCTTAGAACTTACTTTGCTTGTAAAACATTAAATCACCGTGTAATTTTTTAAAGTGGCAAGATGAAAGTCACGATTACAATGAAAATTTAATAACTTGGCTCCAATTTCATATTTATTTTATTTTCTTTGTTTCATAAAATTCATCATATTTTGATATCGAAGCATAAAGCGAAACTATTGTAATTTACTCGGCTTTCTCAAATAGTATTATGGTTAGAAAATAAAACTACATTAGTTGTTAGAGAGATTTACGACGGTGTACACGGCAATTTCAGTTCTGTTGTATAACAGGTCTATTTTGCTGGCTAAAATGTGATAATTATCATCCATATACAACTAATTGTAATCGCTGACCGAAATTAAGTACATTTGCCCGTTATTACCAACCAATGAGTTCAAATTATACTTTATACGTTCGTAATATGTACATCAATTTTCACTCCGAGTCTCACAAAAAACGACGTAGCTTCTCGATAACAGAACTCATTTTATTTCCGCAATCATTCCCGCTACGTGAGAAACATGTAATTGTTCTGTCAAATCTACCGATTGCAGTGCATGTGAACTTCACCCATTACAGTTTGTACAAGTGAAATGAACGCAGTGTGAGAATGCGACGTTCCTACTTACTACACTAAAACCTAATACGAACAAATTATTGTATACATTAGTACAAATAGAATAACCATTCCCTAAATCGACATGGAATTATAAAAAGGAATATATATGAAACAGGGATATGATGCTCTAATCTACTTTTATCGCATCAAATCTAATTTTGACTTTTTAAGGTCGCAAGTTCAAATCGAGGTGGAAACATCTAATTCGAAAAATTATATCGCCTAACGATCTCGCTGTATAAACCGTTAGGAAACAGTGCCGTTTGACAACATAATAATCCCTAGGTATCTTCCTACTTAATTTTATTTGATAAATGACCGAACTTCTTTCGTGAATTGCTCTTATAATGGACAAAAGAAAGAATTATTGGTATATGAATATGGCTCTTTTGCGTGTCATGCTAGAATTATTATTGAGCCCGTTTAATATGAGTAATTGCCCATGGAGTTAAACATTCACCTAATTTATAAACAAACGTCTTTATAAATAATATTTTCAATGGTTCTGCGAAATAAAAGAAGCATTATAATGATTACCTATAGTTTTGACTATCATTATACGTACATTTAGTAAAGAAAAAACGTGACATATCACTTCGACATAAATAAGCTAAAGTGAGTTACAACTGTATTTCTAAGGCTATTAGAGCATACGACGGCAGACCGTATGATCAACGTCAGGAAAATTATAGTAACGACGTGCTGCATCACGAGGTCAATAAATTGTTGTTTAACTTTCAACGCCCAATTAGCATACAATTTATTGCATAGAGCTACAATGTATAATTTGCAACACTGATAGACATTGATTAGTTGCAGCAATGCTGATTACCCATTTTGTTTTTACAGCTGCACCCCCCGGCCACGTCTGTTACAGTAACGAACATTGCCGATTGTGGGATAAAGAGAGCCGTTGCGATTTCGTCATCTTAAATTTATTCGGACGATGTGCTTGCAATTCCAACTTCAGGCAGAATGGCGATAAATGCGTACCAACAAAATTACCTACTTACCCAACTGAAGCGGTAGTGGCAGAGCAGGAATATATTATAGGCTCTACCAATGTCCCCAGTCACGATACTGGGAATCAATTTCCTAAAGCAGTTATAAACACTGCATCACAGAATTCATTTCTTAGTGCTGTTAATGATAAAGAAAACGTTCAACCAAGCAAATTGCCCGCATTTACGAGCAGTAACGATGTACTTAATATTGAAGAAGATAATCCACTAATGCAGGCTGTTTTAAAAGTTCCAACAATAGAACCAACAAATCGAATGCCTGTGTCTAATAGGAAAGAAGGTGAACTAAATGAAATAATAAGAGTGGATGAAATGACTGCGAGTTTGCACGCAAATGATCAACCTATTTATAGAGTAGTAACTCAACCTAGTACCGAAAAGAAAACCAACAAGAAGAGTGGGCCATCAAAGGAACACGGCTCTGGAAATAAGCCACACAAAACTGGACACTCTAAGAAATCGTCATCAAAAGGTAACTACAAGCTTAAATCCGTCTTCAATAACCGATAACCT
This sequence comes from Lapara coniferarum, assembly GCA_949316025.1. Classification (NCBI taxonomy): domain Eukaryota; kingdom Metazoa; phylum Arthropoda; class Insecta; order Lepidoptera; family Sphingidae; genus Lapara; species Lapara coniferarum. The sequence goes on along the minus strand of OX438919.1, from coordinate 36,916,121 downwards.
ATTTTTATCGCTTGAGGTGACTGAGAGATACAACTGAAATTTTGCACGAGACGTATGATCTTTTTCTAGATAAACAACGCATTCGTACGGATGTCGCACCCGTCATCGACCTTGGCCCGGCGTCTCTGGGTATGCCGTGCGTCACAGACTCGCAGTGCCATCTAGTGGATCCGTATACGAAGTGTCTCAACAAGCGGTGCGATTGTACTTATCGAACTAACTCTACATCTGCGTGCTCGGCTCGCAATAGAGGCTGTTTGCCAGGCACCTTCCAGGTAAGTAATAATTCTTATTTATTTGGCCAAATTGTTATCAATCAAATTCCATCATTCCTTATAAAATCAATTATCGTATAAGTACTATAATATACATTGATGTTTAATTTAATATTTTCAGTGTCGATCTACTGGCACTTGTATCAGCTGGTATTTCGTATGCGATGGCCGAAAAGACTGTCCCGATGGATCAGATGAGAAATGCCAAGGTATTGGTAAAGGTAACTATCTTGTGCACAAATTTTATATAGCACCGCTTTCCTCATATCTACCTAAATTGTATCTTGTCTTTTAACAATTATAGTCCACAAATGTTCATAATTTATTTTTGATCTATCGTCGAATTTTTATTTCTATAACTTAAACATTGTTATCCTGTAAAATGGTAGAGAATTAAGCTATCTCATATTATGCATGTCATGTATGTACTACGTAAGTAGGCATACGTACTTCGTGACAATTTTCCTCTAGAACCATAAAAAGACGACGTTTATGGGAAGTACCTATTTATTTATTATGGAATCGAGACGCAGCGCTCACACGGTTCAATTTTCACGGTTCAATGTTGTAGTCGATTTTGATGGCTATTTGCATAGGTAGGTATGTGGTACATTATGTGATACTTATTACTTAAGAATAAGATTTAAAAATCAAAAACTAGAAATTGAACGGCTCTACATCATCAATCAAAATTACGTTTTGGCTAGTTCTAAGAACTAAATACGCCCGTTCCAATTTAACACAATTCAACAAAGCTTCCTAATAAATATACGTAAAACGAGGTTTGCACTGAAGTGGAACGAATAAAGTCCAATCTCGCAAAAAGTTGAACAAATCATAAAGACTGCATAATTAAATTTTAATTACCTATCTACTTCATTTTGCAGACGGTCTCGGTGAGCGGTGTCCGATGAACTCGTTCAGGTGTGGCGGGCCGGGGTCGCGCTGTGTGTCCAGGGCTTCGCGGTGTGATGGCACGCCACAATGTCCAGGGGGAGAGGATGAAAGGAATTGTAAGGCGACGCGGCGTAGGGGGTAAAGATATTCTCACTTATACATCAGTAAATATAGTTTAAAAAGGTTTAAGCTAATTTTTTCGCAATATTTTACTCGTGAATTCCAATTTTGTCAAAATAATTAAATTGGCACTTATAGCTTATAAAATAACACACATTTTCATACGTATAGCTTGTAGAGTAACACACATTTGTATCTATGTAGGTAACTAAGTATATTAAGAAAAAAATTCAATAGCCTAGCGACATTGAATCGAAATATCAAGACGAAGCTAGAAGGTTGTCCCGAGGCTTTTGCCGATGATGTCGTCCTGGTGTTTAATGAGGATTCCATTGGAGAAGTGCAAAAACAGGCCAATGCAGAACTAGCCTATGTTGGGGTATCCGAAACAAACTTAAATTTGCGCCAAACAAAACCAAGGAAATGATAATTACAAATAAAGTAGAGTACGATACCCGATCCTATACATGGGTAGTGTCGACGTTGGTCTGGCAGACGAAATAAAGATGCTTGGCCTGACAATAGACCGGAAACTCACTTTTAACAGTCACGTGACGCATGCCTGCGGGAAAGACGCAAGCCTGGAGAGCATTTTGTATACAAAAAAGTCCAGCGAAGGTGATCAGAACGATCTATACGGTGGCGGTTAAGCCCGTCATCCTCAACGCTGCCAGCACGTGGACTTCCGCTAGCCAAAAACTTGGCATCAGGAAGCAGCACGCGGGAATACTTCCACTTGACATAAGAGTGAGGGAAACCGCACTCCTTTACGAGGTCAAGAGGGGGTACTCCCAGCGGCTAGTGCGAGATAGAGGCTCCTGTGGCCTTCACCAGCTTGAAGCGCCTGGCAGACCGACCACAGAGCATGCACTTTTAACTTTTTGAATTATTGTTTTCTTTAATAGTTAAAGGAAAAATTAAACATCTCTGTAATTATTTTGAGAGTATAACACGTCTACCAAGTCACATTAGACTAAATATGTAAATAATCGGCGTAATACAAAACTGTTTTTTATATGAATCATTTTTATGTCGTTGTATAATGTTGTTACATTGTATTTTCAGATGTCCGCGCCACACATTCCGTTGCGGTTCCGGCGAATGTTTACCAGAATATGAATTCTGTAATGCAATAATATCTTGCAAAGACGCGTCCGATGAGCCTCCACACCTATGTAATGAGCAATCGAGGTAATTCAACATACTATTTTCGTATTATTATCATATTCTCAAATTACGAGTCTCATGAAGCAGATAACAAAAAAACCACATAGGTACATATTGTTTGTAGAGATCGTTACCAGCGCAAAATTTTTATATGGATAAATAAGTAATATCTTGATTTATAATACCTTCACAACTAACTTACACAATAATACGATACTCGAAAGTGACATTCCTGTTGCATTATGTACACGTTTTGCTTTACGACCCGTTGTTTTGCTGTTTCACAACCAGCCCACGTGTGACCCATAACGGTGTTTGGCCAAATATTTGACCTTATTGTATATGATTTCCAACGTTTAACACGGTGATGTTTGTTCAGATGGCGGGCTGCTGATTTTTGTCCAATGCGATGTGGGAACGGTCGCTGCAGGAGTACGGCTGTGGCATGTTCGGGCAGAGACGGATGCGGGGATAACACTGATGAGATAGCTTGCAACGTTTGCAGTAAGTATGCAAGGCTATAACTTAATTTTGTTAGCATTTGAATCATGGACAAAACTGTGAAGCTGTGTGTTTAATAAGAAAAATATTAAACACTGAACTGGTAGTCTGACAAATATGTCAACACAAAAATCTAAAAATAAATAGGTTTTTATAGTAAATTTTATAGCTAATAAAGATTTAGTATCGTGATTCGAAATTCTCTCTCAGAATACGTGTAGCCTAATCCATTAAAGAGGAATATACTCAATCATAACAAGTGTGAGTGTTACAACCCGGTATGTACTTACATTGCACACTGACTCATTCTTTACGTGATTCCGTTGAATTAGGCACAATTATCGCGAATAACCGATCGTTAAATGTAGAGCCAGAAAAACGAAGGTATTCAATTGTGTTATCATTTTACAGAATGTCCTGCGTCGCCGATACCGTGAAGATAATCGCTAAAATTGAAATTATCCAGTGATTAGTGAAAGACATTTTGATAGGATCTCCGTGCTCAATACATTGAAACTGCCGATTAATATAAAATCAATCTAGTTTCTCATAAGATAGAGCACTTGAAGCTTATTAAAATTCCCGTACCTTGAACATGTCAATATGAATAAAACAAGATTATTTTATTCTATATACAATTTTCACGTTAATGTCATGGCTTAAATCAACTAAGGTGTGCATTACGTGAATTATTTATAAATAGAACCGAGTGCAAATAAATTTTTCAAGTGCTTGGTAATTTGGCTTCATATATAATTAGGTCGTTTTAAATATAACATGTAACCAAGGAAAAAAAAATTAAAACAAATAAACTTTTAAGAACTAATCAGATGGCCTTACCCGCATAACATTATAATAAGACTGAAGGGTGATACTGTCAGTGAATACACACAATTGGAACAGTCCTAATTTTATTTAGATTGTAGCGGATTTGTAAATAATCTCTATTTTAAAATATTTTTACAAGTAAAGTCATGATTGAAAGATATATTAGCAACATAAGTTGTCGATTATAGCGATACTTTTAGTCGAAATAGAATAGTCTTGTGTGAAGTCCGCTTGGCAGTACGTCAAGATACTTAGTGTATTATAGTGTGTTTGTGCTGTGTGATTGTATTGATAAGTATTTATTAAATAAATTTTATTTGAATATGTGATTTTATTTCATACTCGGTGTTGCCCGCATGAAAAGTCTATCCAGTTACAAAAATCCCTAAAACACGGTACGATGCCAGCGTCATTTACTTAAAGAATCAGATTTAAAATATCCATTATTACGCATGGAAGCAAATTACCCACCCAAGCAAAAAGTAGCCCACGTGTTAAATTAACACATAGGCTAACACTGTTAATCCAAGGCACGATCTACCCGTAGGCCAAATTTCATTCAAATCCGTTCAGTATTTTATTTATTCAGATATTTTCCATTAATGACGCACCTGCTCTCTTGTATCTCTGCACCACTTTAGGTTGACTGGTAGAGAATGCCATTGGCATTAAGTCCGCCTTTACTCCATGTAGGTATAAAGTGTAAATAAATAAATATTTTGTATTGGTAGTGGATGACTGCCTCGGTGGCGTAGTTGTATTGCGTACGCGTTACGAGTACGATTTGCGCGCTGGGGTCCTGGGTTCGAATCCCGGGCCGAGCCAAAAAACTTTGTGACTGAGTTTTCCAGTCAGGAAGTTGGTGGTGTGATACCCCCGTGCCTCGGAAAGCACGTAAAGCCGTTGGTCCTGCGGCTGATATCTCTCCGGTCATGTCGGATTGCCGTTTCACCGGACTATGAGAGTGAAGGAATAGCGAGTGCACCTGTGTATTGCGCACACACTTGTGCACTATAATATCTCCTGCGTACCTGACTGGTCTCCGTTAAGATTGGCCGCCGTGGCCGAAACTAGGCTAAGAGGATTTCATTGGTTGTGGCCTACTTTTCCCACACTCAGCCCGTTAAAGTATAGCGCCGTTGTGCGTGAGGTGCATGCCAGCTATGGGACAAGCCAGCCTAACTCCGACCAGAAGTGCAGGATCTTCCTGGTTTCTCCATAGGCTTCTCGGAGTGACCCCGGTTAGTCGAGGATTTCTGCCCGTTGTGCGGCTACACCTTCACATACCAGGATGACGTTTCGTAGTTTCTGTATTTACTTCTAACACATTTTCAAACCTTTCACATACTTTCGCATTTATGATATTAGTAAGAGTAAGATTTTTAGGGTTTTAAACCTCATCATGGAGTGCCTGATAGATACAGCCTGTGACACTTCTCAATTCTCACCTATAAACAAAAGTTAACGAAAACAAAGTACTTAACATGAAATTGAAAATTCAAAAAATTATTTGCAGTTTATGAACATCGGTTTTTAATATTTTACAGTTTTTAAGGTTCCTGACCTCAAAAGGAAAAAAGGAAACCTTATAGGATCACTTTGTTGTTCATCTATCTGTCAAGACCCTTTTTCTCAGGAACGCATAAACATATCAAGTTAACATTTATATCAAATACTTGGGTCTACGATCTCTTTTCGCTGTGAAAAAATCAAACTTATAAGTCACAGCGATCAAAAGATTTGACCGTTTATCTCGCATATTTTGCGATTTTGCAAGGGAATCAAAACCTATAGGGTACTTCCCGTTGACCTAGAATAATGAAATTTTGCAACAAGCAAGGTCTTACGGCATATATAAAGAAAGAATCTGAAAACCGTAAATATGTTGGTACAAACTTTTTAAATTTGATTAACCCTTCAAGCCCCGCTTATATATATATAGATGTATGGGAAAACCCTATATATATGGACACCGGTGTCCGTCGCGGGGCTTGAGGAGTCAATTTATTTATTAATTTTGGTGAACCATTGAACTTATATACGTAGATACCTCACCTACAAGGTTCGGACCCCTCGGTACGCGAGTTCCACTTGCACTTGTCCCGTATCTATACCTACTGATATTATAAAGAGCGAAGATTTGATTGCTTTGAAAAGGATCCGAAACTACTGGACCGGTTTGAAAAATTCTTTCACCAATATAAAGCTACATTATCAACGAGTAACATAGGCTACTTTTTATCCCGGGGAAATATAAAGCGGGGCTTTTATCCCGGAAAAACTCATTCACGCGGGCGGAGCCGCGAGCCTAAGTTTTTAATGTTAGTTTTTTTTTGTTTTGGAAAAGATGCTCAACTCGAGAAATCAAAAAACTACATGCGAACAATCGTACAAATATGATATACTAGCTTTTGCCCGCGGCTCCGCCCGCGTTAAAAAGTTTTTCCGGGATAAAAGTCCCGCTTCATGATTTCCCGGGATAAAAAGTAGCCTATGTGTTAATCCCCGACATGATCTACCCGTGTGCCAAACTTCATCGAAATCCGTTCAATAGTTTTTGCGTGAAAGAGGAACAAACATCCATACATCCAGACATTCTTACAAACTTTCGCCTTTATAATATTAGCAGGATATTTTAATGACATCGATTATATGATATATATTTTAACTTTTGAACCACGAAGCTTTTTAGCAGGTTTAATTCTGTGAAAGTATAATTTAGATTTTGTTTAAAATCTGCATATCACATCAGAAACACAGACAGACAATCAAAGTTTTCCTAGAGATACACGTTAACAAGAGATTGTAGAGCGCATGCGTTCATCTTCAAAACAAAAATGGCGACACAGCATCAGTGATTCCGCTCTCCTGATCTTAAGTTGCGTAAACTATATGTGTGTATATTCCGTTATACTTGTAATCAAATAAGTGAAAATCAAAAAGGTATCAAATTAAAGACTGGTCGCAATACATTTATAAAAAACTAATAATATACTCACAAGTCACATATCTAAAACATATTTTATGAATAGTGCAAAATGAAAGAATAATACTGTACAAAGGTATTGTATTACGAAGATGAAATAACACAGTAAGCTGTTCCACAAAGGTAAATGAAATGTGTTGTTTACTTCACACATCCTAAATTTGTTTACAATGTTTGTAATACTACAAATTTATTGAAATAATACTTCATTCCTTCAATCAACAATGTACATTTGAAATCGCAGTTTGAACAAGTTTGTAAAAGTGGTGTAAATCTTAATAACGTTAAATTATTTCAATAATTAACGTTGAAATAGATAAATAACAGAAAAAAGAAATCATTCCAAAAATATGGAATTTAGAAGAAGAAAATGTTGTGTACTTTTAGTTAAGATATTGAAATGGTTATTAAATCCATTGACGAGGTTAGTAGCTTAAATATTTTTAAGTAATAAGTCTATTTATGAGACTCATCAGAACCAGTTGCTCTCAAGTAATCCTAAAATATAATGATGAATAACGGAATATGTTTTAAAATTTAAGAATAGTGGCGATAATCAGCTTTAAAGAGCCCTACCAAACAGTAGAGCTGGTTGGTAGGATTAAATTGTTACGCTATACGTTTTATTTTGAGCATTTTCATCTTTACAAGCTTTCTGCTCTGCGTAATCTATGTTAAGTATCTGTCTCATAGATACATACCTATAGCTCATTGATTCAAATTTGTTAAGAGGTCACAATTGATTAAAGAACAGTTTATAAAACTGAATGCAGCAAGATAATTAACCCGTGGTTTGAAGAGTTTATAATTAATAATAGGAAAAAATATAAATAACCAGCGCAACTACTCATTGGTAACTTATATTGCAGACATAGAAAATTGGTGAGAAAATCAAATATGAGACAGTTAAAACCATCCATAACAGCATTGGCAATAATCTCTTGTTTTATCACAATAGTGTTGTACTATTGGGGCCATTTTCCGATACATCATATAAACAAACTGCCGCAATTGGCGGAAACAACTACAGAAAAATACATTGTAGAGAGGCCGATAATACATGTGCCTCTAAACAAAGTATATAAAGTTTTCAAAGACGACAACGATTCAATGGAACTGATAGATGAACGCAGACAAGGTAAATCATTGTAATATATGTATTCATTTACAAAGAAAATGTTAGAAATCGACAGCTTAAATTGTTAAAACACCTTGGAGTGGTATTTGTTCATTTTTTAAAGTCATAATAGCAACATAACTTGTTCACATTTATGTCGACGTACAGATAGGAAGAAACGCAACCAGTGCCGGATCAACAACGTAGCAAGAGTAGCAATTGCTACGGGCCCCGCGCGAAAGGGGCCCCGCATATTTAAACCCACTCATCTCCGCCTGAGCGTAATTTTTTGAGTGAAACTTATTAAGATGTGGTATGTTGAATTTTTTTGATGTCACAAAAACGTGAAACGTTACAACTTTTCCTACTAAGACAATCCACGTCAGACACTAGGTACAAGACTATTTCCTTGGCGTAAATAATTTAAATGATCGCATACGGTAAACACTTTTATTAGTATATGGGTAAACGCACAAGTCCTACAAAAAGTTGCTTGTATAAACGTGTAGAATTTCAGTCGGCCTGATAATCAGCTCTACAAAAAGTCTGCCGTATATGCAAACACTCTTACCCAACACTTAGTGTGGATGTGTAGCAGAATTGAAATAACTCGATTTCTCAGGCTTTTTGTGCCGCCCGATCCCCTTGCGCCGGTGACGATCGAAGAAGTCACCACTCTGATCAAGGCACTCAAACGTAGGAAAGCCCCCGGGGGCGATCTAATCCCTACTCGTATGATTAAGATGCTCCCGGAGCATCTAGTTCAAATCTTAACATCCATTTATGACGCCGCGTTTCGTAACTGCATCTTCCCAGAGGTCTGGAAAGAGGCAGTTGTGATAGGAATCCACAAGCCGGGGAAACCCGCTTTCGAACCCTCCTCTTATAGGCCCATCAGTCTGCTCAGTACTCTGGGCAAAATCTACGAGCGGATCGTCCTCGACCGCCTCAAAATAGTAGCTTTTCATCAAAATTTGATCCCTCCAGAACAGTTTGGCTTTCGCCCTAGACACAGTTGTGTCAATCAGGTGCTCCGCATCACGGAGTACGTCCACGAACAATTCCGTAAAGGAATGCCTACCGGTGCTATCTTCTTCGATATCGAAAAAGCATTCGACAGGGTGTGGCACAACGGCTTGCTTTTCAAGCTGTACACTCTCAACGTGCCCACACAACTCGTGCACATCATACGAGATTTCCTGTCGAATCGCGGTTTCAGATATCGCGTGGAGGGAACTCTCTCTTCCCGACACACCATCACGGCCGGAGTCCCGCAAGGCTCCGCCCTGTCCCCCTTTCTATTCTCGCTGTACACAAGCGACATCCCTAGACCACAAAACGCCCATCTGGCACTATTCGCGGATGATACCGCAATATACGCTTCACGTATAGACCCCGACAAAGTGGTGCGCACTTTGCAAACCGCCGCCGACGAACTCGGTGAGTGGTTCCGCAAATGGCGAATCACCGTCAATCCCACCAAAAGTCAGGCCATCCTTTTCACTCGGAAAAGGAAAGTCCATGTCCCTCACTTTTCAGTCCGCATGTCCGACCAGGTTATTCCCTGGAAGGGCCAAGCCAAATATTTAGGAGTAACCCTTGATCAGAGGTTGACCTTCATCCCACACGTAAATGCGGTACGCGCGCGAGCCGCATTCGCGATGAGCCAGCTTCACTGGCTCCTGAACAAAAATAGTAAGATGTCAATCCGCAACAAGATTAGGATCTTTAAAACATGCATCCGTCCGATAATGACATACGCGTCGCCCGTATTCGCTCATTTACCGCCCGGTCGCCTTCAGCGAATGCAGGTGCTTCAAAATCGATTCTTACGACATGCACTTGGTGCCCCGTGGTACGTTCGCAATCGCAACCTCCACGTGGACACCAATATGCCGACCATCAGGCACTTTATGCAGTGCGCCAGCAGACGCTATTTCGACAGGGCGGTAAACCACCCGAACACGCTTATCCGTAAAGCGTCGATTTATACTCCATTTGATCGCGCCAAATGGAGACGACCGCGTTCAGTCTTGTCAGATCCAGAGGACGAAATCACTCTGGCCTTACGCGAAAAGAACGAGCATCTAAAGCTCATACACTTAACAAGACCGCTGTACCGTCCTCGCCGTCGAGGACCTCGTCGCGTTCCCCATAACCCTGCCCTCTCGTAGCAGTTCCGGCCCGCGTGCCGAAGACTACAATCAACACGTAAAATAGGATTAGGTTTCAAACCATATTTCCCCAAACGCTGATGTCTTATCCTCTCAGTGGCCGCCCTGAGCCGAGGTCGTGACCCATTAGTGGGTCGCCCTCAGCGTGGTCGCTTAAATTTAAGGGTTGCGAGCGCCTTCTGCGCTCACCCGCAAGACCGGTGTTCTTGTATAAGCCGACCCTCGTCAGGCTAACAAGAGTTTAGTCAGGGACAAAAAAAAAAAAAAAAAAAAAAAAAAAAAGGCTTTTTGTACTTATCAGAACCTAATAACGCCTATAGTAATCTACTACATTATTAATTACCCACAAAATTGTAACCTATACATAGGAAATAAACGTATTGAGTATTGAATTGTATCTTTACCACTTTATACTTAAGAACTCATAGCAGATCAAGGTCTCTTTGAAAGAATTTGCTACGGGCCCCGCGCTTGCTTAATCTGGCACTGAACGCAACTAATGCTTTGCAAGAACGGTGATCTAAATTCAGTCCAATATGGTTTTCTGAGAGATATTGGTACTAAATCAGTCAGGCTCGCTCATTCACGCGTGAACAAATACCTAATACCCCACCACTCCAAAAAAAGTAGAGATACGTTTTAACTCTTAATAATATTACATTTCAGTAAACATGATAGATACACCAGGTTGCAAAATTCCCATAAGACTGATAAACTACCGAAATGATTTGAAACATAGTAAAAAGCAATCAACTTGTGGACCGCGAGCTGTATATTTACGCCGGAACGACGAGTTTAACATTCGTGTATACATCGCCGAAAAGACTATGAAAGAGTATTTGAGAAAATCTATGAATTATGAATGCTGTTACCGGTATTTACTAAGAAACCACGATTTGTATTTCAAACATGGAAAAACTGAGTGCGTAATAATTGTACGATAATATCACATTTGAAACTACACGAATAAAGGCGTTAAAAATAAATTTATTAGTTCCAGATATTCAGATTGTAAAGAGATAAAGCACGGCAGTACATTTTATTTGGAATGGGATTTTATTAATGTGCAATGCTTCGATTACGATTCGCAGAACGTATCGCATATAATATACGACGATATTTACGCGTTCGCGAAAAAGATTAGTATTTCCACTCAAAATAAAAAATGCAATACAAAATATAACGTGCTAATGATTGGAATGGATTCTATGTCATTAAACCGCATTGGACAGACGATGCTAAGGACGGTGACATATTTTAAGGAAAATTACTGGACTGCATTTAGAGCATACCACAAGGTAAGCGGAAGAGTAAACGCACTTAAAGATCTCTCATACAAAATTAAAGTATGTTTATGTAGCTAAACACATAGAGATCTTAGCAAAGATATTTCATGTAGTCAGAACCGATTTATCTGTGTAATTAGCGAGTCATATCTCTATTTTATCCGATTAGAGCAACCGTTATGCACATACATTCTTACGCCTTTTATCCCCGAAGGGGTAGGCAGAGGCCCAACTAGTACACTCACTTTTCGCCATACGTATTCCGTCCCATGATGTGATAGGGAGCGAACCAGCAACCGTTATGCAAGTTTAAAATCATATAAGTGGTTCATAATTCAAGCATTTTTGATAATTCTCGATAATTCTTATGGTAAATGTTCTTTACTGACTGCCTCGGTGGCGTAGTTGTATTATGGTACGACTGCAACGCTGAGATCTCGGGTTCGATTCCCGGGTCGGGCAAAGTGAAATTAAGTTTTTCTATTCAATTTCAGCTCGGAGTCTGGAATTTGTGCCCGACATGGCGATAGGCTCGCCCCCTATCACATCATGGGACGGAATAACGGCGAAAAGTGGGTGCACTAGTTGCGCCTCTGCCTACCCCTTCGGGGATAATAGGCGTGAGTGAGTGTGTGTAAATGTTCTTTACTGTAAAACTTTTCTTTTCAGATCGATGACAATACTTTTCCTAATTTAATGGCGGCAATAACCGGTAAAAAATTATCTATTATATCTCAGCGATGTTCATGGAGAATGGATGAATGTAAAGATCTTCTAATATGGAATAAATATAAGGAAGACGGCTACGTGACAGCCTACGGTGAAGATTATCTCAAACTTCCAGACACATTCACCAATGAATACGCCTTTCAAGAACAACCCACTGATCACTATCTCAGACCTTTTTTTATCAATCGTGAATTTGAATTGAATAACAGGTCCACAGTATGTGTAGGAAAGGTGACTTCTGGGCAACAACTTTTGGACTACGCCCTGGACTTCGCAGATGTTTATAAAAGAGAAAATTTCTTCGGTTTATTTTGGATGAATTCTTTTAGCCATAACGTAAATAGCAGGCCCGAAAATGCTGACAAGATATTTGAGAACTTTTTTAATCAATTGTCCTATACAGGGGCACTTACAAACACTTTCGTTATATTCTTTAGCGACCACGGCATACGTTTCGGTCAACATCGTACGCAAATGGAATCCTATTTTGATGATCGGATGCCATTTTTATTTATGTGGGCCCCAACTCTATTTACAGGTAGAGAAGTGATGAAGTATAGAGCGTTGGTTATCAATCAATTTAGGCTAGTTACCCCCTACGATCTTTTTGATACTCTTATGGATATAAAAAGTCTGTCTTCTTGTAGTAACGGCTCCGACATATATTCTGATTGTACGGCATGTCACAGTGTCTTCGACATTATTAGTGATAATCGAACTTGTAAAGATGTTGGTATTCATGATAAATGGTGTAGTTGCCACAACTTATACCCTTTACCAATTCAAGACAATGAAGGTAAGAAGTGCGTTTCCCACGTACTTTCCAAAATAAATTCTATGATAAGCTCAATAAAGACTAGGAATTGTTGGGGGTGCATGAATCTTGAACTTAGAAATATCTTAAGAGTTCATTTCTACTACAATGATGATAAAATTAGCCTTTTTTACGTGGTCGCATTTACGGTAAGCCCTGGGAACGTATCTTACGAGGCGACTGTGTTGCGGAAAAACAATCGTTTAGAAATCGTTGGACCTATAAGTGTTATATCGTCATATAGGGGTTTAGGTAAATGTACTATAAACACCAAAGAACGATTGTATTGTCTTTGCCAAAAGATTGAAAAATGCTCACTTATTCGTCCCTAAATTTGTTTGAATTCGTACTTAAACTACGAAATATTGAATACTAAGTAACTAGTTTTACAACTTATATTTGAATCTGTGATAAAATAAAATATTGTTTTAAAATACTTGATATTTTTTTTAATAACGATTATTCTGTGATGATAATAATACCTACTCTGACACCAAAATCACATTATTGATTATCTAAAAGCTTTCCTATACTATGCATGAACAAAGATGAATATTAAATTAGAAAACCGTAGTGGCCCAATCATAAATAAAATCTATAATAATTTTGAATCAATCACTCCAGTAAAAAACGTAATGATTATATATAGCCTATTTTTGTCCTGACTAATATAATATTATGTTTGAAACAATTTTCTTTCTTTCTGTTTTTTTATGTCATTATTGTTGTATACATACATATACACTCACGCCTGTTATCCCCGAAGGGGTAGGCAGAGACGCAACTAGTGCACCCACTTTGCGCCACTATTCCGTCCCATGATGTGATAGGGGGCGAGCCTATCGCCATATCGGGCACAAATTCCAGACTCCGAGCTGATACTGAATAGAAAAATTCAATATCACTTTGCCCGACCCGGGGATCGAACCCGAGACCTCAGCTTTGCAGTCGTACTGTAATACAACTACGCCACTGAGGCAGTCATTATTGTTGTATACATTGATTTTTTTATGGCATTGAATGACGAGACGAGCAAGCCGTTCGCCTGATGGTAAGCGATACGACCACCCTTAAACAATAGCAACACCATTCAACACTTTAAGTTACAAAGTACTGTGTGGCATTCCACTGCGCTCGTCATACTGAGACATAAGATGTTGAATCTCATTATGTCCTGTAGTTACACTGGCTACAATGTCCTTCAAACCGAAACACAACAGTGCACGCACACTGCTGCTTGGTACACACATACCTTCACAACGACCAAGGGCTTCTACACTACGTCATCAATATTATACGTATATTTATCAATGGGATGGTGGTGGTGACACGCAATTTGATAAATAGCTCGCATTTAACGCACGGACCGCATGAAAATGTTTGTGAAATTTTTCGTGTTCAGTTTATCGAAAACTCACAAGTGTTAACTACTAAAACTTTATAAATAGCCATGTCTGGAAAATTATAGTGATGAAATTATTACCGTACAATTATTATTGTTCTCATAGTTTAGGTACTGTTACATGTGTTTTAGTTAAATTGGTTTATTAGCTTTATTATAAGTTATTGAAAGAAAGGTAAGTTTTCTATATAAGTTACATTATATTTACCAACGTATTTTTTATAAATCTATTAAAATATTGCTTTGTGTTTCGTAACCACTCCATAATCACACTTGAATCGTAGGTACATATAGTACTTACATAATAAAATTAAAATATGTGTATTTTAAACTATATTGGCAGTTTAATAGAATTAAATGGACCAAGAACTTAACACAATGTTTTTTATACAAATAGTGCGAGACAAAAAAAAATACAATTACTTGATTACTCCCTTCTAAAAAACCTTTACCAGGATAAAGTAGCTTCTGATTTTCAGATAAACTAATCAACTAGAATATCTAATCAAACCAGTTGTTCCCGAAATTAGCGTGTTCAAATATACAATTTCAATTTCTTAAGCAGGAGTCTAAAAATGTAGATGACGCCTCCAGGCTCCGTAGCGCAACGGACGAGATGTGCTTGAGAAGAAGTAGGTAGTGGATTAAGTCCCAGCATTTTTACAATTGGTGCCTAGTTCTTACAATACAATATACTAAAATCTTTCGTTGCGGGTTACAGACATATTAGTGTTCCCTGAGACTCGCCGAACTTCACCGATCGGTGTCATAAAATGCGTGCCACTGCTGATCCTGGCTTACAGGAGTTGCAGTGGCGGGTGTGAGGGCGGGATAGTCTCTACTGAAATTTCCAAAATTCAAATAACGACAACGTATTTAATACATACATAAACGCACGCCTTTTATCCCCGAACGGGTAGGCAGAGGCGCAACTAGTGCACCCACTTTTCGCCGTGCATATTCCGTCCTATGATGTGATAGGGGGCGAGCCTATCGCCATATCGGGCACAAATTCCTGACTTCAGGCTGATAGTAAATATAAAAACCCAATATCACTTTGCCCGACCCGGGGATCGAACCCGAGACCTCAGCATTGCAGTCGTACCGTAACGTACGCCAGCGAGGCTGTCGAAATTTTTTTAATATTCATACATAAAGACAATCGAACGACACAAAGCTGAATACATAATACTAGCAGTTGACGTAATCACAATATGTTAACTTGTTATACGAATATAATAAATATTCCGGAAGTATGGTATCCTCTTGTTACATTTAGATAACGACTAGTTACGTCCTTTAATAGCTTACATGTACATTTAGCTATTAATACCATGTATATGTGCTTGACACAGACAGACAATGTGTTTATTGTTTCTTACACAAAAATACGATGCTTCTTTAAATTAAAAGTAATATGGGCTATGGCTCTTATATATAACTAGCTTTTGCCCGCGGCTCCGCCCGCGTTAAAAAGTTTTTCCGGGATAAAAGTCCCGCTTTATGTTTTCCCGGGATAAAAAGTAGCCTATGTGTTAATCCAGTACATGATCTATCCGTGTGCCAAATTTCATCGAAATCCGTTCAGTAGTTTTTGCGTGAAAGAGGAACAAACATTCATACATCCAAACATCCATACATTCTTACAAACTTTCGCCTTTATAATATTAGTAGGATTATATTATTGTGACTAACTATATGAAATTTCTTCTTTGCCCGGCAGCGCTCCACACAGTCCAAAAGTTAAAATTTGCCGCTCCCTTGCTGGATTCACCCATGCCCTATTTAATTCAATTACCAATAATTACAATACATGTTGCTATCTGTTACCTACGACAATACATTTACATAAGTACGTTTTGTTACAGAATACAAACAGCTTTTTAAAAGTAGTACCTACACAATATGATGAATTTCTTTATGAGGATATGTTTGATATTTCCAACATGTTTGCTGTTCATTCTGACATATTACCATTATTACTCCTTGATAAATTATTTGAAATTGCCTTATATTAATCACCATAATATAATTTACAAGAAACTTCTAACGAAACATACGTATGGTAAGTTGCTCCTTCTTTTTATTATTCTACCATTGTACTGTCTATCCTTCTTCCTACCGTTATATTGAATAGTACCTATACTACCTAACTTTTCAAGATATATATTATTAGGTACCTAATTATTTACTGCCTCGGTGGCGTAGTTGTATTATGGTACGGCTGCAATACTGAGCTCTCGGGTTCGATCCCCGGGTCGGGCAAAGTACCTAATATTGACTTTTTCTATTCAGTATCAGCTCGGAGTCTGGAATTTGTGCCCGGAATGGCGATAGCCTCGCCCCTTATCACATCATGGAACGGAATAATGGCGAAAAGTGGGTGCACTAGTTGCGCCTCTGCCTACCCCTTCGGGGATAAAAGGCGTGAGTGTATATGTATGTATGTCTAATTATTTAATTTTCCAGGGAATGAAGAGTTCCTGATTAAGACGCCGAGATGTTCCATACCAAACTATACAAAATACTTAAAATTTACAAATACATCACATATGAAAGGAAGTTGCGGAGAGAGAGCAGTAACAATAAAAAAAGTGGGCAACAATAAAATTGAATTCAAAATTGATAAGAAGAAACTCAGAAAGTATACAAAGAAGAAACAGAAAATCACCTGTTGTTACAGATTTGGTCTGATCGTTGATAACGACACCTTTATGTATGTGGCACAGTCTAAAATACGTTTTGCGGATGCGTTTTGTGCAGTAAATTACATTGTAAGAGGCTAAAGAAATGAATATCATATTATTATATCAGCGATATGTTATTTTTAACACGTTTTTTGCTTTGGTAGTTTTTAATTTTTATAATGTGGATATTGTTTAGTTTCGAGGGCTCCAAAGACATAAGAGAAGGGGATAATCGAACCCGAGACCTCAGCATTGCAATCGTACCATAATACAACTACGCCACCGAGGCAGTCATCTATACCTAATTTTGATAAATATTATTTTGAATAACGAAATGTTTTTCTTTCAGGTACACTACATGTACACCATTCCAGAACGGAAAAAAAATTAAACTCCTTCACGAAGTTGTAACTGTTACTTGTAGTACACAGATTAGTAAAATGGAGACTGATATTGTGTACAAGGACTCATATATTTTAGTTAAGAAACTAAATAAAAAGATAAAATCTAGCTCCATTAAGTCATGGAATATTCTCGTTCTGGGAATGAGCACCATGTCTCGTGGTCGCATATACCATACCATGCCGCGTACAGTACAGTACTTCCAGACAAACAAATGGCTTGATTATAAAGGATATCACACGGTTTGTATTTGTTATCAAATCTACACAAGTTGTTATAAAAAATCAAATTTTCTAAGAGAATTTAATGATTACCATCCATTAGAATTTAAAGTTTTGATGAACTATTAGGTACATGTAGTAACTCTCTTTGAATCTAGTATGTGTATGCGGACTTCAAGTAAGTACTTTCTACACATATACATACTAAGCATATTTTTTCAACACAGGTCGGAGACGAAATGCTTCCAAATGTGATATCGCTACTAACTGGCAGAGAAATTACCGTTATGGATCAAAATTGTAACGTAAGCATATCGCAAAAATGCAATAAAATGACAATATGGGATAAGTTTAGAAATGCAGGATACATCACTGCCTTTGGAGATGATCACTTTCAACTACCTGATGGGTTCTCCAAAAATATATTTACACCTCCCTCTACAGATCATCAGGTTTGGCCTTATTTCCACATCAAATATAAGAAAAGGAAGGGCAATATCTTTTGTACAGGATACTCTGCATCGGGTAAACAACTGCTTGATTACGCGCACCAATTCGTTGAGTCA
This sequence comes from Lapara coniferarum, assembly GCA_949316025.1. NCBI lineage: Eukaryota > Metazoa > Arthropoda > Insecta > Lepidoptera > Sphingidae > Lapara > Lapara coniferarum. Next base: position 36,897,949 of record OX438919.1, on the reverse strand, counting down.
TACAAAACAAATAATTTCTTTGGAATGTTCTGGATAAACACCTTTAGCGGTAGAATAGAAACTACACCTACGCTCATCGACGCTGACGTAGTTGATTTTTTTCAAAACATCAACAAAACTGGCTTATTGAAAAATACGTTTGTGTTATTACTAAGCGATCATGGAATGAATTTAGGAGATTTAAAAATGTATCAGGAATCGTATTACGAGAAACGACTTCCTATGTTTTTTATGTGGGTGCCTTATGAATTTCAAAGACTATATTCAAAAGAATTCAACAACACAAAAATAAATCAATATCGTATGCTATCGCCGCATGATGTTTATTCGACGATAATTGATATTTTAACCTTCCACAATCACACAAACGCAAGCTCAGAACCATTTCCCCAAAGTACTAGTTTATTTAAAGAAATATCACAACAAAGAAAATGCGCAGACGCTGGAGTCGACGATGTTTGGTGCGCTTGTCACTTCCTACAAGATATTGACGATAATGTAAGAGTCTCTGGTAGCATAAAATTAGTAGCGAAATACATACAAAACAAATCGAAAACGGTTAAAACCATTCCTTATATGAAATGTGAAGAGCTGCAAATTAAGACTGTTCTAAGAACACAAACTTACAGTGAGAATAATAAAACGTTTTACTTGATTGCAGTACTAATGTCTCCTGGAAATTTTTCGTATGAAGCTAAAGTGCTAGACGATGGAAGGGATTTAAGTATTGTATTACCTGTTATGAGCATTTCACGCCATGGTAGGGGTAATTGTGCTATAGATCCTAATGATCGAGCGTTTTGTTTGTGCAATATTTCCGCGTTAACATAACAAAAAATTGGTACTGTAGTGTGATAAAATAATTTGAATACAATATTATTACTACATGATATATTCATTGACTGCCTTTGTATTAAAACTATAAACCTACGTTACATTTGATCTGCGAAAGACTGCAGGCAGATGCTGGATGCGGCAAGCTGAAGACAGGGCGCTATGGCGCTCATTAGGGGAGGCCTATGTCCAGCAGTGGACTGATAAAGGCTGATGATGATGATGACGTTACATTTAAGTTTCATATATCCTGGTAATAACTTTTTTTAACTTTTAAGACAAACAGGTTATGCGCCTGATGGTAGGCGTAAAACACGCCTGTAAGTGTATCTACATTAACAATATCCAACATCCGAGAAAATCGTGATCTTTAGAAATAAGACTATACCTAGTGCCGTGTGTTACCTACTATAAAAACTAGTACGACACACAAGACTATTACAAAATTTCCACACGCAAATCTGTAGGTATGCCATTTCGGTTATTTGCAAACAATTACTTAGGTACTTAATTCTAAATAAACACATTTAAATTATCAGTTATTTATTTCACTGCTGTTCTAAGAAATATGTGCAACTTTTTATTATCTTTACTAATATTATAAATGCGAAAGTAACTATCTGTCGCGCTTAGGTACGCCTAAACCAGTTAAAAATACAAATTTTAACTAATACTTCTTACCTGTCTATAATAGCTATTAGCTACGTTACATTACGTACATACGTTAACCTGTTATGAAGTGTCTTATACCACTAGAATTTAGATGTAGGTAAATGGACACAAGTCTCTGATCTCTTGATTCTTAAAAACTCTAATTCTAACCGTGTAACAAGTAAGGGTTCTTATTCCAAAACACTTGAAGACTGATAATCATTCGCGTTACCTCAATGACACATTGGTCTTATGGATTGAAGGTATCTAGAGCAGGTTGCGGACGACAACTTAGACGTGAGTCGGAGGAAGCCCGCAGCCGTCCCGAATGAGCCGAAGATGGCCATATATAAAAAAAAAAGGTATCTAGAGCATTTCATTACGGTATCTCCTGCCAGGCTTCCTGTCGTACTAAGCGACTACCTGGAGCCTTGAGGGAATCGCGGAGCTAGCTGGTAAGGGTTGTTCTCTCATCTAATCGAATGAGGAAACCCCGAGCTAGTCGGCAATGCTGGTGGTTGGTCTCCCGCTGTCGTATACGACAATAATTGAGTTTTCTTCGGAAATTGGACGCTTCTTTAGCCCGTTTCTCCTGCGACGAGCCCCTAAGGCGGCAGCGTATGCCGAATAAAATTTGGAAGTCGTCATTTATTATAATTTTGGAATTAAAAAAATAATCTATACTAATATTGTAAGTAAATGCGAAAGGATGTTTTTTACTCAATCACGGCAGAACGGCTGAACGAATCTGGATGAAATTTGGCACATATGCTAATTTTAGCTGGAATAGCACACAGGCTGGTTATCTATCTATATTGTCTCGGGAAGATATACGGCATGACTTTTATTCTAGGAAAAATTTTTCACGCAGCTAAAGCCGTAAGCAAAAGCTAATTGGGTATACTTGAAAATAAAACTAAAAATCGCATTCCTCGCCGTCGAGGACCTCGCCGCGTCCCCGTCGCCCCTCCGACCCCCCTAGCAGTTCCGGCCCGCGTACCGATGACAATGAAACGAATTAATAGGATTAGGCCTAAATAACCAATTTTTCCCTAATCGTTGATGTCTCATCCTCTCTCAGTGGCCGTCCTGAGCAGTTTCGTAACCCGTTAGTGGGTTGGCCTCAGCATGGTCACTTAATTCAAAGGGTTGCAAGCGCCTTCTGCGTTCACCCTAAAGACCGGTGTGGCCAGAAAAGCCGACTCGCGTCAGGCTACCGACAGTAGGGCCATTAACAAAAAAAAAATCGCATAATAAGGCATTCACAAATTTATTTAAATCATGATGACTTGTTTTGAACTCACTTATATAAGTATATTTTTATTTTACTAGCAAGAGTCATAATATCATATAACTCAAGAAAACACTAATTTGTACTGTCTTTATATCTAGTCTCATATAGTTAAGTCAATATGGTTTATTTGGACACATTTACATAATTATCAAGGTCAATCATACAGAATTCTTATTGACACACTGAAAACTTGAAGCGAGGCTTCGACATTATTGTTCGAGGCTGACATTCGTTCGAACGAACACGTGGCTATAAATGAAATTATACGCCTATTATAATAAGTAGTTATTGGTACCATGTAAATTAATTTAAAACATCAAGCCAATTATAATTTCAAAGCTATAAGGGTAAATACAATTTTTTATTATTTCGACCAAAAATTATATCGGTTACTATTTACATATGATTGTAAAATTAATTTATTTTCTTAGGAATCGAAATTCGATGATGTTCGTATAACGATTACTGTATATTTTAGCAGATTTTTGTAAGTACAGAATTAATATTTACAAATTTCCTTTTTTTTTTGTTAAGTATAGGTTAAGGTTAAGTAGGTATTAGTCATAGTCCAAAATTATACATCATCTTTATGATCATATGCTTGGTCTTACTAAACCAAATGTAAACATTAATATCACAACCAATAATTACTATAAGAATAATATTTGAAATAAATACTATGACATATAAATGATATTTATGTTTCACGAGTTACGAGATCTTCATTTTTAAAAAACCTAGAAAATCAACGGAAACCTTCCATAAATAAAATTAAACTAGGACAAGACAAGCTAAAACATTAAACATGTGAACACAAACTACATAAATCTTATTCAGGAACACAAAACTAATACATTGGGAATAATAAAATATATGATTTACTTATTACAAAAATACTATGTTCTAAGTATAGGCCAGTTTACATGTTGAAATTCATATCCATGTTACATAACTTTCAAATCTAGTCGAAGATAATTGTTAAAATCTATCCACCAGCCTTGTTCCTAAAATATAAAACTTGCAATCACTTATCAAATAATCCTTATAGGATCTTTTAATTTGGTCCAATTCCAAAGATAACTTACAGTTGTCAGAGAATTAGGGCGGATTTCACCACTAGCTGATAAACACTATTCGTCACATAAATGTAAGCCGGCCAACACACAAAAGTCTCACTATAATCTAGAAGTCTGGAGAATAGAGTGTGGTTTTTGTATTTTGTGTTTTGTGAAATCAGCCTTTAGACTGTGTAACTAAACGAAAAGTGAATGAAAACTACACCAAACACAATAGACATAATTATTATTGATGAGTGATTCTTGAATAATAATATCAAACACAGCAAACTGGCCTACTCTTTAATGGCTTTAAACATATTTACTGCTACCATAAAATATATTATTGTCTGCAATATAATTGGCAACAACATCCGTCTAAAAAAAACCATCCTGTGGTCGTTTCCTTTAGACAACACAAAATAATGAGAGACAAGTCAAAACTCCAATCAGGTGTCTACATCAAAGAGGACCCAAAAGAGATATTAGAAGTACGGAAACAACTACAACCTAAGGTAGAAAAGGGGAGGAAAAAAGAAATATAGCCTTTATAAAATACGACAAGATAATAATGAAGAAGCCAAATGAAGCTAATAGAGAAAAAAGAAAGAAGATATTACAGGATCACCGAGTTCACTAACTCAAAAGAAAACATATACTACCAAGACATGCAAGCAACCTGCAACAGTCTCAAAGGACATATAAAACGACACATACTTGCAACTATGTTGCAAGAAGTATATCAGCATCAGTAACTGAGATTAATTAAAAAAAACTAGTAACCAACATGGTGATTTTAGATAACTGGTGGTGACCAGGAACCGCAACAAATCAAATACCTATATTTCCACCAAGACATGTAAACTACACCCCAAGCCGACCGGCCACCGTGGGGGAAGATGACCACAACGTCCCAACTAAACTCCATATTCATAGAAACTGAAATGCGCTCCGCCAAAATGATAACGATATACAGGGTCATTTTGACATTGCGTTAATAAACGATACCACATACTTATCTTGTTGAAAATAACTCTTTCCATTAAGTTATTTTAACCGTTGATGTAAAATAAAAAAGTGTAAGTTTCGAATAAAATAAATATCAATAAAAAGTAGTTTTAAGTTTACACGCCCTAATGCCACTACTACTGCCATCGGGATTTTTGGCGAAAGTATTCGTTACTCATTGATGATTTTTAGCATTATGTTAGCAGAGGTATAGACAAATATGTGGTTTCATTTAGCAACGCAATGTCAAAATGACCCGGTATACATTGCGACATATAATACCCTTACCTTAATAACGCATGAAAGTCTAACTGAACTAATGGCAGCACTGACCACGGTAAACTGGACAATAGTAGGAATGAATGAAGTAAGACGTCAGGGTGAATGCATAGAAGACCACAGGGAATTTCTCCTGTACTACAAAAGAATTATACCAGATCAATATGGTATAGGATTCTTGATTAAGACGAACTCTGCAGCAATATTGATGAATTCATCGGCATATCTGAACGTATTGCCATATTAAATATACGACTGCCACCCAAGAGCGCTCTGTGGTTCATAATACAAGTATATTCACCGACAGAGCAATTCAGTATTGAATAAGATAGAAGCCTTCTGTTGTACTCTAACTCACGCTATAAAAGGACACACATATAGTAACATAATAATAATATTAAGCTGCAAGAACTCTTAAGTACTAAGAAAACAAATAGATCAAAATAAGAAAGTAAAATAAAATGGATATCAGATAAAACACAAATACTATTAACCCTTCAAGCCCCGCTTACATATATAGATGTATGGGAAAACCCTATATATATGGACACCGGTGTCCGTCGCGGGGCTTTAGGAGTCAAAAACAAGAGCTGAACTTATAAGCAAAGATAATAACACAAAAAACATTAGTAGAGATATAACCGAAATAAGTAAGCAAATTAAGCTGAATATCAAAAGAGACAGACAAAATCGTAGATTGGAAACTTTGGATAAGTGCATTCGGAAAACAGGATGCATTAAAAGAGCTATAAAACAGCTTACAGAAAAAAGAGACTAGATACCCAAAATTAGGAACAAAAAAAAGAAACAAAGAGAGAAAATATTTCTGCAATAGCCAGGAGCTTCTTTCGAGACCTATATTCGAATAAAAATATTATGAAACCAACATATTTGTCACCGTCACAAACGGTACCAGAAATAATGTGCGCGCAGAAGTAGAATGGGCCATCCAATCACAGAAAAAGAAAAAAGCTTCAGGAGCCGATGTGATTAGCAATGAACTGCTGATCTTTAATAAATATAATGTTACACCTGCACTTATATATATATTCAATGAAATTTTGAAAAGCGAAATAATACCCGATCAGTGGACGACTTCAACAATTTATTATAATATAACTGGCGAAAACATTATGTATATTTGGCATTAGTCAAATATACATAATGACAATTAATGGAGAAAACCTACCGTATCACCACACCACACATGTATATACCACCTGCATCTCGCCAATCCTCACATACGGCTGTGAAACCTAGGCCCTTACCAAAGCTTATACAAGAAAATTAGAGGTAGTTCAAAACGCGATACAGAGGAGCATGTTAGGAAAGAAAAATCTGACAGAATAAGAACAAATGATATAAAGGAGCATACATTGGTATCTTAACAGTAGGTTAAGGGAACAAGGTAGACCATCCAAACGCTGGGCTGACGAGATTAAGGCAACGGCAGGCAACTTGTAGATTAGAAGAGCTAGGAATATAATGTTGTGGAGACAGTTGGGAGAGGCCTTTGCCAAAGGGCAAACGGATACATCATAGTGCTAAATATTAGATAAAGTAAATTGTAAAAGAAAAATATATATTACGCTAATAAAGTTTTGGATGAACCTTGTAATACCGGCTTGTGGGGAAATATTAAAAAGAGAGACAACTGCAAAGCTGCTAGTGAGCCACCAATGAAATTAGGAATCTGAAAAAAAAATTAAACAAATTATTTTTTCTAAGCTATGTTGTTTCATTTAAAGTGTGATGAATCAAACTATCATAAAAATCTTACCGTTATGTAAACATCTTCTTCCAATAATCCATACAAAAACCACATAGCTGATACAAAGAATGACATCAGTATCATAGGAAATGGCAGACAATCTGTGCACTTAACTTTCAGTACATAAAATAATTTACTTAGTGGTGCAGCAACTGTGAGTAGTGTCAGAGAGCATGCTAATAGGCCTGGAAATAATACATTCTGTCATTTAAAATATTGCTCAATATAGGCTTTATAACATAATGCAACATAGCGGTATAGTGTGCTGTAACAACACAATCTTAATTGGTTTGTGAACAGTATATAAATTACTCAATATAAGAAATAAGTAACAAGAACCATGTATTTATATTGTGGTAGAACAATTAGTAGGTCTTAAGTCCTGGGCTCAAATCCCACATTGGATAAAGTGATAATGGGTTTTTCTGCTCAATATCAGTCCAGAGTCTGGAATTTGCACCCAATACAGTGATAGGCTGAGGCACCTATCTATTCCTAATATAACCATGGGATGGAATACACTCAGCGAAAATTAGGTGTCCTGGTTGCACCTCACCTACTTTGAGAATAAAGGTGTGATGTGATAAAATAGAAAAGGGGGTGACTAAAGAAGGGTAATGGAACACAAATCAGCAATTTTTGTGATTCTTATCTGTCTGTCTGCTTATTTGTTACTACTGCACATTCCTGAAACTACTGAAAATTTTTTGATGGAAATTGGTATAGAGATGATTTAAAACCCTATAAACATCATAGGCTACTTTTATCCCGGGAACACATAAAGCAGGATTTTTATCCCAGAAAAACTTACTTCAGGCAAACAGAGCCACGAGCAAAAACTAGTTTAAAATAAACAAAGATATTGTGTACAGATATTCAAAATCTTACCTATCCGGCTCAATAATAACTCATTATCGTCTTCCAAGGAAACATAGCCAAGAAGAAAGGACATAAATACTGTAGTGGCAATTACAATTTTCACAAGAGATGACTTCTTAATGGTATAAATGTAGAAGACTATAATGTAGCCAATCATTAATAGCACTCCAACAACATTCACAAATATTATTTTATTGTCCGGCTTTGTTGTCCCATATAAAATCCACAAACCAGCGCTAAAATGGAAAGCTAGTATCATAAATTTGCTCATTACAATATACCCAATATATCTCAATATTTATTTTATTTTAGTTTATTTGGGTGGCTCACAGCTAACTAATACAATAAACAAAAATAGGAACTAAATACAATGAGCCAATCACGAGCCACCACAGATGGTTATATTTAGCTGTTAATCTTCCCCATTTGAATAAGTGACTGAAAAAAATTTTTTTTTCATCGATTATATTCAGTTATTTATTATCAGACAAGTAGTTATAAGAAACTCATAAGTGCCTAAAAAATATATTATTATTATTTAATTGAGTATAAAAAAGGTTAGGTTAATTATTTTTAATATTAAGTGAACTTAAAATGGACCTACTTACGCAAACGGGAACCAACCCAAAAGCCCATAAATTTGACTTGGTTATAAAAGAATGGTCACAATTAATAGAAGATTTATTATTTTCATATAGAGTTAATTGTCCAAATACCTCTGTTGGTACTTTATAAAATGCCAATCATTTTATATCAACCAACTAGTTGCAAAACAAAAATATTCTAATTTTTACATCAACTATTAGAAAATATTTTGGTGTGGGTTGGTTCCCGTTTGCATAAGTAGGTCCAAATCATGTAGAGATATCGTATTGTTTAATCGTTTTTCCAGAAGAAAAAACTCACGAAGTAGCGCCGAATACAAATGGTAAAGGCGATGCTTCTGCTGTTGTACGATTAAGCACATATTGCTTACAAACCAAGCTGAAATTAAAATCAAAATTGTATGCTTAATGCTTACATCTGTATAGAAGGCAAGTAAACAACATATTCCATCTGTTAAACCTTACTTACATTCCAGATAGAAATTGTAAAATTGTTATTAAAACAGCTCCATTGCTGACATATTCTCTAACATCCGACAAATACATCGTCATAGCCCTATTTAGTATGCTTACATCAGGTTTTCACATTATATTCAATACAGAAATGGTTTAAATATTTAATTTAAATATTGAAATTCAACCCTCGCAACGCTCTTGAGCAAAGAGTATTATATACATTGGGAACTCTTGAGTCTTGACACTGACATTGACACGGGACACTCACACCTGACAACCGACAACAAGTAGTGTTGGATAGGACATACAAGAGGCGGTACATTTGTCCCGTACATGAAGTTAAAATGTAAGAGGGGCTCAACATTTTATATTGTACTACTTCAAATTTTATGTCCCGGTAGTCGCGAAATCGCGTTACTCACTCTCTGTCTCAGTGAAACTATAGGACGAGGACAGAGAGAGAGCGAGACGCATGATATAAATTACAATAGTACTTCATTCTTCAATGAACATTGTGTCATATTTGTAATCGTTACTTCAAACGTATCGCCTAGCTTCAAATCGCCTCACCTCATTTGAAGTGGGACATTGTACTGGCTTAGTACCAAAAGAAACTACTCTTACAAACTCTTTTTTTATGTCATGTCGTGTCTTACCCATCAGTCAACACTAACAACTAAAGTCTGTCTCACGAAAGAAATCCCACAGACGCGGCTCCACAGTCATGCGACGTAATGTTGCTAACTTTAAGGTGTTAGACGTCCCAAAGTCAATAAAAATTTATGGTATAATTATTTTTTAGTGACTATAAAAAAGTAAAACAAAAATGTTAACAATATTGCTGTATTCGAAGAATCTGCGTCACAGGGACTTAGGGTAGGTAGGGGATTTAGGGTTACCAAAACGGATTTACAGTTTTATTTTACTCTTAACGTTTTGAATGCTTTGCAGCATTGCATAGCAATAGACCAAGCTTGCAAAATCTTCAAAACGTCACGTCGTATATAAAATGAAACATTAAAAAAGGGAGGAAAATAAACTAACTAGTTTTATTTCAGTATTCTATTTTAGCACAATAGATCGGGAGATAGTAAGTAGATAATAGTAATATAGACATATCGGGAGACTACAGACAATAAATCGGGGACTTTTGCAACACTATGACGACTACTGCACCTAAACAGCACTTGACAACGACAACATGGCCAATCTGTGACATCTGTCATGATTAGTTCCACATATTGTCGCGGGACTTCTTTCGTGAGATAGACTCTACACATTGACAACACATCACATGGATACAAGTTCTTCAGACGCATACTTTACTGTTTTTTTAAGTAAAGTAAAATTTTTCTAAATTTTTGCTTTCATGATGGGGGGGTGTATGCGTGACTCTCGTTTGTTGAAATTACCTTCTTTTGGTACAATAATAGTCCCTAGAGTTTATAAAATTAAAGGGGTTTTCATTGGATATTGCTTGTTTTTTTGCGTATACCGATTTTTGCTCCAATTATACCAATTTTTCTTGGCAACTCTACCGATTTCACATTTTATTGTCCGAGACTTAGAGTAAGTATAACTACGTAACATACTCTAAGGTCCGAGACCACTGTTCTGAGCAGTGTAGCCAACTTAACGGATTTCCCGCATTCCTAACGGATTTGGGTACGTGTGAAACGGGAAAAAAACCATCTAACGGAATATTTAACGGGACAAAAACTTCATTTTTATGTGAGAGGGGAGGAGGTGTACATGTGAAAGGTCTTCATGGGGCAGCAAGAACACACGCTTGCACCCCCCCCCCCCTCCCCCTTGCGAAACTATAGCTACACTTTTCAATTGTTTATCTAACGGATTTTTTGCGGAAATATATGACTAACTTGACGGATTTTCTTAAATTTTGTTGGCAGCACTGGTTCTGAGTAGTCTGTGTGCGGAGTTTTGGCGGGAACTTGGTAGTGTCATGAGGTGCTCTAGTTTTAATTCATTATTTTGGTGATACTTAGTGTTATGTTGCATAATTATGGTGGTATATTATCCAATATAGTTCTATTAAAGGGCTCAAATGAAGTGAATTGAAATAACTGTGCTAATCAAGTGCTTTTTTGTTGCCGCCAAAACTCTTCGATAAAGTCTTGGTAAGGTAACCACTGCTTTACTTTGACATAGTAGTTAGTAAGTACCAAAGAGAATATAATCACTACGTTAAGTAAGTACTGAGGATAATTAGAAAAGAAACAAGTATGCGTCTGAAGGACTTTGTATCCATGGACATGAATAAATTAACAAAAAATAAAAAGTAGTCTGTGTGCTGGTTTGTCTGCTTGTTTACGAAAAATGTAGTGTTTTGTAATTTGTGTAAAATGATATAAAATTTAACCTATTTTCTATACGTTTTATTATTAAGAAATACACAATGAAGTCATTTAAGCTGATAGTTCACCAGGCTAGTTTCAGTCGTAAGTAAATAATTATAAATATTATTTTTCAAATATTATTTGGTCTAAAACATTTTTTTAACAGCTGTAGATTTAATAATCAATCTTAAGGATTATCCTGGATTAAAAGAAAAGGATATAGTTGAGATCTATCATCCAGAAAATGACTATCCACGTTTGCTACTCCAAGTTACTAAGGTGGATGCGCCAGGTCGGGGCAGAGGTACGTATAAGTCAAATTAGCAGCTTAGCTGTATAAATTATAATAATGCATAAAGTAACAATAGTGTTGTAAACATTAGAGTTGTACGGCCTATTTTTAACTTAATAAATAAACCAAGCAATAGGTACTTAGCTTTTGAAGTAATTGCACAAAATTTGTGGAACCCATCAGATTATTGAAAGAATATACAATTACGAGTAAATTGTTGTATTTCTACATTACCTGGCATATAGAAAAAAATAAGTACTGAAAGTGTCTTGAAATTAATTCAATTGAAATATTACACATATTTTAGAAAAATATGGCTTTAAATTACTGAAGATCTGACTTTTAGCATAGAAACAATAAAAGTCGAAATCATAAAAATATAGTATGTAAAGATTGTGATTCGGAATCAACTTTATTATCTGTTTTAAGATATTTGTATACATAATATTGTTTAACAGCTATGCATATATATCTTTTCTAGATACAATCAGCGTAGAACAAAGTATAGCAACAACGTTTCAGCTGAGGACATTTGCTGATGTTTATGTAAATACAATTAGCGCTGCTGAAGTGGCCCTGGACTCTGTGGAGCTCACATTTAAAGATCAATACATGGGGAGATCTGAAATGTGGAGATTGAAGAACCATTTGGTAAATATTAAATAACTTTTAACGACAAATACACTCACAAATTTTATCTCCAAAGTAGGCGGAGGTGCAACTAGTGCTCCCACTTTTCGCAGTGCATATTCGGCCCAGTGACATGATAGGGGGTGAGCCTATCATTATATCACATTTCCAGACGTGGAGATCAAACCCGAGACATCAGCATTACAGTTGTACTGTAATACAACTATGCCCCCAAGGCAATCATAACTTAGGTTAATTTTACTTAAATGAAATGTTGCTGGGGGAGTTTCTTGCATTGCTTCTTCTTCACAGTGATAGCACATTTTGAAGCAGTGGTAGATTTGTGAAGATTCAAAAGAGCTTGTGAAAGACTATTTGAATATAGAAAATGTCGAGTTTGAAACAGCAACTAGAGCTTTGAACAAGATAGAACAAGGTCTTCATCTTTACATTTGCAAAAAATTATACAAATTTATTAATGAAATAACAATCAAGTAATTATGAATTATTGCACCCATTAATTATTGACTGCCTCAGTGGCGTAGTGGTATTGCGTACGCATTACGAGTACGATTTGCGCGCTGAGGTCCTGGGTTCGAATCCCGGGTCGAGCCAAAAAAATTGTGACTGGGTTTTTCCATCTTAAAAATTTACTCAGTCGCAGCTCGGAGTCAGGAAGTTGGCGGTGTGATACCCCCGTGCCTCGGAAAGCACGTAAAGCCGTTGGTCCTGCGCCTGATCTCTCTCCGGTCATGTCGGATTGCCGTCTCACCGGACTATGAGAGTGAAGGAATATCGAGTGCACCTGTGTATTGCGCACACACTTGTGCACTATAATATCACCTGGCTGATCTCCGTTGAGATTGGCTGCCGTGGCCGAAACTGGCTAGGAGGATTCATTTATTGCACTTTACGCACTTACTTATGTTTAAGTAAGGTGTACTACTGGTGCAATAAATAATGAAGAAAGACTACTTAATGCTCTATAGAATTTTGACCTGTTTTGACTATTTATCAATTTGTTTCATATCCATTGTAGGTTGATACATGTGTGTATATAAACAAGAAGATAGAGTATTGCGGTGGTGCTATTAGATGTCAAGTGTACGAGATGTGGTCACAAGGTGACAGAGTAGCATGTGGCGTTATTACTGAAGACACAAAGATTGTTTTCCGATCATCAACTTCAATGGTCTATCTGTTCATACAAATGTCATCAGAAATGTGGGATTTTGATATACATGGTGACTTGTATTTTGAAAAGGCTGTTAATGGTTTCCTTGCTGATCTCTTTGCAAAGTGGAGGGTAATGTTAAATTTTAGTTATTTAAATATGTATTATGTAATTTGCCATTTTAATGGTACAAAATATTTCAGAAAAATGGCAGCAATCATGAAGTGACAATAGTTTTATTTTCAAGAACATTTTATAAAGCCAAGTCTTTGGAAGAATTTCCCCAACATATGAAAGACTGTTTGCAAAAAGATTACCGAGGAAGGTTCTATGAAGACTTTTACAGGTATAAATGATAAACATGTAATTAAAAATTAAATTGGTTTTAGGTTTATTATTTACATGATAATTTTAATTCAATGCCTTTGTTAAAAGAGTTGCAGTTCAAAATGAGAGATATGATGATTGGTCAAATGTGCTTCTGCAGTTACGGCGATTGTTCACTGACTACCAGAAAATAGTTTTACAATATCATGAAAGACCTAATATGGATATACCTACTGCTATAAACTCCACTGCCGCACAAGGAAATTTTCTTGAAGTATTGAATATGAGTTTAAATGGTAATTTGAATAATTACTGTAGTTCTAATTGTTATATTCATTCTGTGTTTATAATGGATCTTACACTAAACTATTATAAATAAAATTATAAAATGTATAACCCATACTATATAAAAAGAGTAAGTGCTCATCTGTACTTAATATTATAAAGCTGAACAGTTTGTTTGTTTGGTTGAATGCGCTAATCTCAGGAACCACTGAACCAATTTTGAAAATTCTTTCATAATGGGAGGCTACATTACTCCTGAGTGCTATAAGCAATTTTTTATCCCAGGAAATATTTTATCCCGGAATTTTGTTTCACTCGGGCGGAGCCTCATGCGTCACCTAGTATTTCATATTGACTCGTCAAGCCCCGCTCCGGACACCGGCGTCCGAGTATACCTATAGGATTTCCCCATAATATATGGTTTGAAGTATTTTAAGTGAGCATATTACTGTATTAAAGATATTAAGATCAATTACAGGAAGATTGTTTTCAGATTAAATTTTTTTGTTTGTATTCCCCAATCTATTAAACTTAATCCTACTAATATTATAAATGGGAAAGTTTGTAAGAATGTATGGATGTAAGGATGTTTGTTCCTCTTCCACGCAAAAACTTCTGAACAGGTTCCGATGAAATTTGGCACACGGATAGATTGTGTCCTGGATTAACACATAGGCTACTTTTTATTCGGGAAAATATAAAGCGGGCGGAGCCGCGGGCAAAAGCTATTATCTAATAATTTAATGGAATCCACCTATCAAGACTTTATATTTAAGGTTACACAATTGTTTATTTGTTGACAGTATTTGAGAAACACTACCTGGATAGATGTTTCGATCGTACCGGACAACTGAGCGTAGTTATAACGCCTGGAGTAGGCGTGTTCGAGGTAGACAGAGAGCTAACCAACGTAACAAAACAGAGAATCATAGACAATGGTGTGGGAAGCGATTTGGTCTGTGTAGGAGAACAACCACTACACGCCGTTCCTCTTTTGAAATTCCATAATAAAGACAGCAATTTGAACTCTATTGACGACTACTCTATGCCGCATTGGATTAATCTATCTTTCTATTCTACTAACAAGAAGGTGGCATATTCAAACTTCATACCACGGATAAAATTGCCCCCAAGAAAGAGTCAAGAACCTCTGCGAAAAATGTATGAAGATGAGAGGAAAGGGAAATTGTTGAAAGAAGATGATTACATGCATAACTCGATATTTGACTATGATTCGTACGACGCTCAAGTATTCCAATTGCCGCCTGCTCATAGTACATGGTAGTATATTTTTGTACACAATTATACAGGGTCATTTTGACATTGCGTTGATAAATGAAACCACATACTTATCTCCTTGAAAATAACAATTTCCATTAATTTACTTTAACCGTAGATGTAAAATAAATAAGTGTAAGTTTCGAGCAAAATAAATATCAATAAGTAGTAACTTTTAAGTTTACACGCGCTAATGCCACTACTACTCTAAGATGATTCGTCGCAGCAACATTACACTTTCAGTCATAAAAACATGCACACACCATATTCCCACTAAGCTACAAAATGATAAAAATCAGAAAAGTAAAATTGAGATTTTTGGAGGAAATTTTAATTTTTTGTGGATGATTTTTGGCGTAATGTTAGCAAAGGCAAAGGAGAGTTTGTGGTTTCGTTTATTAACGCTATCTCAAAATAACCCTGTATATAATTACAATTATTTTATTTGAGAGAAATAACTGTATTGGTTTTAATGAATACATTAAAAATATATGTTATACCTATATTATTCTTTCACAGCGTGCAAAGAGTAACACGAACGAAAAAGACATCGGTCGCCGGTCTCGAAGGCATTAGCAAAAGAAGTCCCCCTACTTCCACTCTACACCACAGGAAAATGTCGGATCCAGATATACACCATAGTCTAGGGGACATTATATTGACTAGTGGAGGTTGTTATTATTATTATTTATATCGACGTCTATTTTACCCACGTTTATATTCGCAGGATCTGGCTGGAGTCATTTTCCAGAGGAGATCGTGTTCCAAAGTAAAGAAATATTGTACTTCGATGTCCTTTTTATTTATTTTTTTAAACTTTATATACAGTAAATGTATACAGGTGGACTTAATGCCTGAGGCATTCTCTGACAGTCAACCTTTGGGTGATGCAGAGATGAGACAAAGTGGGTGTATATAAAACATAAATAAGACAAAACATATACTATACATACATAAATACATAATATTCATACTAAAATACATACCTACATAAATACAAATACACTAATTCCTAATCCTTTTCAATGTCAACTTCATAATTTGTTCTTTTTTTTAACCGAGTTCGAAAAGGAGGTTCTATATTCGATGTGTATGTATGTATGTAAATTTGTAAGGCCGCGAGTTTCTCAAACACTACTGATCCGATTTGGACGTGGTTTTCGATATTCAAATGTAAATTTAATATTTTTTTTAACATACTAGGTTGGGTATATCCCAATATTTACGCCTATGTATACTCTATGTTGTTTTCAGTTATAACGTCGGCGTACGAAATGGGCGGTGACGTCACAGACTCTCCAGTAGGCAGTAATCGCCTGTCGCCGCGTAGCTCTATATCGTCGCACAAGCCCGTGATCAGGACGGGACGCGCCCTCATCAACCCTTTCGACCCCTCACATGTGACCGTCAAACTGACTAGTAACAGACGACGTTGGACGCACATATTTCCGAAAGGTAAGACTAGAAAAAAATATGGAATTTTATGTTTCAGTTACTACAGTATTGAATTATTGTGTCTAATAGCCATAAAATAATGTTTCTGTGTCATTTTTCTCATGGTTATCGTCGAGTCAGCGAATGGTGTTACATTAGTGCGCCTACTCTAACATTTACTATGAAACTGCGTCCATTACAAACGCGCTGCGACGCGCCAAACCGAATTACCGCAAAAATAATTATGATATTCGATTCTGTCAATTGACACCGCGCCTCTCTAAATAACGCAATGTATGTTTCTTTTTATGGCATTGAATGACGAGACGAGCATGCCGTCTGACGGTAAGCGATACGACGACCCATAAACAGTAGCAACACCATCCAGCTGCTGGATCCCAGCACCTTAAGTTACACAGTACTGTGTGGCATTCCACTGCGCTCATCATCCTGAGACATGTGTTAAGTGCATTAGAAATAGACATTGCGATGGTACCCACTCAGAGACTATCCCGCCCTCACATCCACCACTGCAACTCCTGTAAGCCAGGATCAGCAGCGGCACACATCTTATGACACCGATCGGTGAAGCTCGTCGAGTCTCAGGGAGCACTAATCTGTCTGTAACCCGCAACGAAACCACCCAGACGGACTCTTACATATAAGAGACCTACCACCAGTATGATTTCATAGGTTATAAAATCTGCATTGTCTTATTCTGCATCGCCTGTACATCAGCACAAGCATGACACCGGTTTTATTCTGTGTAGGACCAACTGGTGTTCTTATACAACAGCACCATTACCAGGCGCGGCCGGCGGGCGAGCCGGCGCGTAACGAAGAGCATCGCTGCGACAACACCAAAGACAACGGCTCCTCCATCATAAACAACAACCACTCTATATATCAGGTTGATGGTGAGTAAATATTTTGGATAGTTGTTTTGTATGGGAGAATTCTAATAGGACAAGTCCAATTTATTTTTATATTAATTGCACGGTTGTGACTTAGTATTATGTAAAACATCGAATTGTGTAAATTCACAAAAGAATTGAGAGTTTACTTTTAAAAAAATTAAGAAATCATTTTTTAAGGATTTTGGAACGAAGTTCCTTATTGCGCGTTGTGAAAGGGAGCTAGACGGAAAAAATTCTCACGAAATTTGAACGACACTTCTATACTTGCCCTGTAAAACCAGCCAGTAACAATAAAGAACTGGCCGTAAAAGTGACATTCGAAATTTAAATAAAAAAAGACAATTTAAATGCTTTTTAGAGTAGTTTTTTTTCGTTAGTTGTATGTTAATTTTAATGTCAATGCTTGGTTAGGTGATGATCGTGATTCGATGACATATCTATTGTATATGTAGAAGTAAATGTTTTCCTTGATGTGGTAACGTTTTAATGAAATATACAATTATTATTATAACTTAAAAGAAATAAAATTTTATTACAATATCTTCACTAATTAATCGAAAAGAACTTCGTTCCATCCGGGTGTCCCTTGACTCCTCTCAAGTTTTTTAGCTTATTTTAACTATACTGTGCCTAATGAAGTGATCTTTTATAGTTTTAATAGCATATGATTATTACCGGTGAGGTAATATTTTTATTTCGTTGATCAAAAATTAACTTTAACATTTTATTTCAGGTAATGTAATGAGTCGCAAGCGCATGATAAGTGCATCGGGTGCATTGAACGTGTTGGGACTGTCTGGCACTCCCTCTACAACTAACAATGCCTCTCTAGCTCTCCTCTGGGGTGCGACCGGCGAGCAAGAGTGGACGCCAGCCCTTACTACAGGTAATATTCGAATATAATGCCATGTGCATTTGTGCATTTTGTTATGAGGTTGGCATTCTTCATGCATTATTAGACATAATCAATAGGGATGTTGATTTTTATGTGTTTTTATATAGAAAATGTATTGAGAATAGTTGATGAGAGAGATAGAGACGTTATTAGAAAGAGATAGCAACATCTCACGTCGCAACTCACATCTCATTTCTCAATAACCAACGTCGAATCTATAATCTCTGTGGGTCTTGAAAGTATGGACTAAAAAACTTGGCAGATTTTTTACACGTTTAAATTTAATTTTTTTTCACCAGTTTTTTTTATTATTTCGGTGTGTGTATTCTAATTATTATGTTTCATTAAATATGATTGAGCTAAAATATTTGTGTCTCGTGGTTCAGAGAACTAAAATTGAATACAATCGAAACGGCGTGAGCTCCCTTTGTAATGACACAAAATGTTGGTTCACAAGTCACAGCTCTCATTTCGATCGCTAATACTATCTGAATAATGGCAGGCAAATGTCTTGAACATCAGTTGCGTACAATGCCGATGTTTGCTGGATAGGTATTATAAAGAATTTAGAGCTAATGTAATTGTTGTTAAATATTGTACGCAAATAGACGCGGCGTAGGTTTTTGTTTAAGTCCTTAGGTACAGAACCCTAAAGTTCGATGAAAATATATCGTAAATTAATATATCGATGTGTATTAATCGATACTTATGTAATGACTAATTGTAATTAGTGTTCTTACAACGTAACATAGGTTTGTTGTACCTAGATTTTACATAATAGTTCGTTCATCTACATTCTACACTAATATTATAAAGAGTAAAGATTTGTATGTTTGTAACGAATAAACTCAAAAACCACTGGATCGATTTCAAAAATTCATTCACCGATATAAAGCTGTACATTATCAGCGAGTAACACAGCTTACTTTTCATTGCGGGAAAATATAAAGGGGGACTTTAATCCGTGAAAAAGCTAGTCTTGTAATATTTTTGTACAATCGAATTACGAGTGCAGAAAGTCACACGCCTTGCGGTAAGCGCCATGTCTGTACAAAAGCAGCACTGCATTGCTCTTGTCACTCGGACATCATGTTAGGCTTCATAATGCCCAGTAATTCCAATTGCTTTCGTGTACATCAATGGGGAATACTATGTGCATGCACACTCCGCCCTGTGGTTTGGGGACGTTTGGAGAACTCCACTCCTGCCTGCTGTAGGAGGCGACTAACAGGGAGAAGGGGGGTTCGGTTCGGTCGGCATGGGTGCTGTCCGCCGCAAGATAATGTGCCCCCCCCCCCTCCCCACTACAGGAGACGGGTTGCATTAAGTGGCACCGCGTGGGGGCGGTTGCTGACGACAACTTGGACACTTCAGTCAGAGGGAGCCCGCAGCCGTCCCTGATGCGCCGAAGATGGAAAAAGAAAAAAATATGCTTGTACACTATTGCTTAGCAGGAATAGTCGAAGCGATGATACCTACCTCAATGACATGGGCGTCTATAAGGGGGAGTTCCGGACCCCCCTTAGCTTACAACAAAAATAATCCAGGCCACAAAACATGTACACATTATAATGCCTATGTGCAATTGGTGACGTTGAAAGATTTTCTTGGTGTCATGGGGCGGCAAGAAACCACGCTATGCCATTGGCATTTTGGTATTTAGGACCCGCCATGTGAATGATATTATTACGCCCGTGCTCAAGGGACTCGTGTACATGGGACTTGCCATCAATAAATCAACCTACATATTCACATCAGTATGTGTATGTACAAAGTGTTTGCAAATGAGCGATAAAGAAACTAATTTAAATGTTTAATTTGATCAAATAGAAACACACCGTTTAGAGTAAATCTTAAGTTTAAAAAAAAATGCTTTTATGTTTACATGATTTATTGATCATCGATTTGAATGTGATGAGCTTGGGTTTTTTGTGATAATAAAAATATTAGTGATTGCTTACGACCCTCGACTGCATATTGCCTCTACAACACAAATAAAAACACTCTGTATATACACTACATATTCTGTAACACACGAATTGGTTTTACTAAAATATCATCTCATTTTTGATGTTTCATGATATCGTCGAATTGGAAAAATAATCTACCAAACCACACTTGGGGGCCAAAGCGAACCGAGCTATAGGTTTGATATCAAATTTATTGGATTTGCATTATTGAGTAGTTAATATGTATACATTAACCCTTCACGTCAGTTAATCTTAATGATTTTTGCGCACAAATGAGTGTGCATCATAATTATCCGTGTGTGAAGAAATGGGAAAATGTATTTTTCATTTCAGTATACAAAATAATACTGACATGCAGTATATTTTATAATTTACATGGGTTTAATGAAAGTTCACCATTGAATACCATAGAATAATCAATGTCGCTTTTTAAGCACAGCACCTTGTGTTAAGACGCTAGCGCATAACGTAGATAATTCTGACATACGTGAGGGGTTAAGCAGCTATGGGGAGACTACTATATATAGCTTATTTATATTGTCACTAGCAAATCCAATGGCGAACAGTTACAATTAACTGTTGCTACAACGGTTCATTTCAAATGAACTCTACTATCGTGCCTAATGTTACGCTTTTACATTTTTTCTAATGAAATGCATGATTGCGATGAAATAATTTCGTGCATTGCATGATTCATTAAGCTTTTTTATTACATTTTCACATTACACATACGAGTAAGATTTGCTTTGCATGTAGTTTTTGTTACTTTTTTTATTATAATCATTTATCACGATGATTCAGAATGCTGGTTTATACTTTATAACACTTTTTTAATAATAGGAAAATACATATTTCAAAATATGCAAAAATAGCTCAATGAAATTGGTAAAAGAAAAACAAAAGAACACCCTGTTTTTCGAAATGTTAGGAAACATCGCAAATGCTTTTAGCTGTGAATGAAGTTAGAATTCAATTAGAGTAGCATAAGCATTTAAATACCTATGAAAGAAAGCACATTTCCAAAAATGTTTTCAAACAATTATAACCTTTATCTCAGGTGTGGATTGGAAGTCGCTGACGATACCCGCCTGTCTGCCAATAACTACGGATTACTTTCCGGACAAACGTTCCCTGCAGAATGATTATCTAGTGTCGGACTATAATCTATTACCTGACGATGTGAACGCTGACTTCGCTCAGAACAGAGCTATATATAAAGAACCGTTGACGACTATGGAAGTTTTCAAGGAATTGGTTTCTCAAAGACTAGCGCAGGTACGTAGAGTTTGGATAAATTGATAAAAGTTTCTTTACTGTTGCAAATATAAGTTGTATGTGTAACGTGTGTGCGCCATAAGTAACGACTTTTTGTTTTCTTTCATACATATTTTTACAATTGATATATCTCTTACTCTCTTTTGCTTTCTCTCTCTTAAATTAATCTCATTAGCGCGAAAAAAGCAATAATGCAGTATCGATAAAAAAATCATGCAAAATACATCACTAAAAAAATAAAAATATATATACATACATAATATCAAGCTCTCTATTTGATGATCCATATCCATACTGCCGTGTTAATCGAGAAGGCAGTAAGTCAAAGGTGGCCTATATCTGACTTACTGCTATATCGATTACAACGGCAGCATAGAGACTATAGATTGCCACGATAAGTGTGTCCCATTCTGGCTAACTTATATCGCTTCCTTCATAAATCATTATCAACCCAAGAAGTCCACTGCTGAAAGGCCTCCCCTAAAGATTTCCAAACGGACCTGACTTTCACTAATCTAATTAATAATATGAAACCATATAATTTCTTAGTAAAGTTTTTTTTTAATGCGTTTTTGTTAATTAATTATGGAATGGTGTAAACAATACATAATAGATATCATCATCTTCATCACCATCAGCCACATGCCGTCAACTGCTGAACATAGGACTCCCCCAAAGATTTCCAGACGACCTGTTAAAAGCGGCCCGCATTCAGCGCGTAATAGATATACGATTGCAGCATTCGCGGGTCATCTGTTGTTAGTTATTGAAGAGATCCATTGTCTATCTCCGAAAATCTTCATCAGATCCTAATAAATTATATACTAAAACCTTCTCTGAAAAATACACATTTGAATAATGAAAACCCCATCCAAGTCGGATCAGCAGTTTTTGAGAAAATCGCGGCCATACAAACTTACATACATACGGGTCGAATACAAAACCTCCTTCTTTGAAGATGGTTAAAAAGAGACTTGTTTTGCTGTCATGAATTGAAAGATTATTTTTTTTATATTATTTCAGGGTTTCCAGCTAATAGTAGGTGTGAATGAGAATGAGGTGATAGAATCTCACTGTCCGTCGACGGCAGCGCCCCCTCCCTCTAAAGTGGCTCCGCAGTGTGGCAAACCGTCCAACGCGGCTCCCACGAAACGATACTTGTTGTCTATTGGTAGAATATTCCACAAACTGACGCTAGTGGGCTCTACTATTACCGTAACGCGGTATAGACCTAGGTAAGTGTAATATCTGTACAAAATCAAAATTTAGAATCGCCTATATACCCGTTGAGTTGAACTAAAAAAAAAATCTTGGTATGAAGTAAAGCAAACCTCTTTTATTTTATTTTTGTGAAGAGAAAAAAAAAGATTAGTAAGAACACAAAAGTATGTAGGCAATTTGAAATTTTGAATTTGTTCACTTATGCTGGTGACTGTACTTTATTTTTCATGTGAATGTAGTTGAATCGGGTTGATATTTTTAAAATGTAATAATGTCATATGGACAAGAATAGTCTGATGTAAATAAAAATAAATAAATAAAATAAATTATTTTCTAGGGGCAAGTAATTTTTATATTCTAGAAAGTATATGTGGAGTATTCCAACTTGTTTTTTAACTTCAAACCGACTGCCATGTAGCGTACGTGGACACATTTCGATTGTCTCTAAGGTTAAAATCTATACCTGCTATAGATACTTATTATAAGTAAAGGTCCTTATTATCGCATGACTGCATATACAATAAACATAATATAATTTAAAAAAATCATAAATGTTGCAGACATCCTTACCCACCGTTCAATATTCACTATCGGTACCGTTTCCACGCGCCCAATCACGACACATACGAGGTGTCTTGGGTCTCTTTCACAACCGAAAAGTTGGAGACCTACAACTGGAACTATATGGACCATTACATTTGCACGAGGGGCGACAGCGACTTCGGATTGGTCGAGGTACTTTTTTTCATAGCTCTGCTGCTGCGTATAGCATTATTTTTTTCAAGTTTACGTGCCCAGGTTTTTTAGCATTATATATCACGATAGCGCTTGTACGTCAGCACCTTAAGATTGCAAAATAAACTTCTTTCAAAAAAAAGCTACGCCAATGCACTAATATATATATATCGATATCGATAATATATAGTATCGATTATATCGATATATTGCAAATCATTTAAAATGTAGTCAAATCTACAGGCTCTGAAATACTGGCGGTTCCGTACACTCCTGCTGCCATTACACAATCCGGCAACAAAACAAATATTAGACGACGAGACGACCCACTGCGACATCTACCCGCCGCCTACGCGCCACGACCTGGACCAACTCACAGACGGATTCCTAAAAATGGTCGAGCTTTATTTCAATAAGGTGAAACGGCCAAACAAGCAGAGGGTAAGTATGCCAGCGAGTCGATAGTTACACATTAACTGATCATCGGGTTATAGTGCGTAATCGATATAATATCTATGAATAATAAATATCGATAAAAGATCCTTTATATGTACAGTCAAGAAAGTGTATGCTCGACTACCTTAAGGTTCTAAATATGTCGCTTGCGCGTCGTCCGTCAGCAACATGCAACTTACAACTAATGTAAATAATAAGGCCGGTATTTATAAATGAATCTCAAGTTTGAGTTACATCTCAAGTAGACATAATGTATGAAAAGTTCAATACATTATGTCTACTTGAGATTCTTTTATTAATACCGTCCTAAGAGTTATCTGCTGTGTACTTGGTACATTTCCGAAACGGTCACATCTGCTTGGTAAAATATAAGAAGGGGCGTTTTATCTTGAGAAAAGGTACTAGCACCAAATTCGATGATTACACGGTCAGCAGCATAAATATCTCTACAAAATCAAAATTTCATATCGCCCATATACGCGTTAAGTTAAACTGAAAAGGAAATTCTTCGTACGAAGTAAAGCAAATCTCTTATATTTTATTTTTGTGAAAAAAAAAAGATATTCATATAGTAAGAACATAAAAATATATAGGCAATTTGAAATTTTGAATTTGTTGAGCTACTTATGCTGGTGAGTACATTTATCGATAATGAAAATTGTGCTCTCATAAGCAGTAAAGATAATATTTCTAACTACTTAAATACGATTTAATAAAATATTTAGTTACTAGACTTTTGCTCGCGGCTCCGGCAGTGTGAATGAGTTTTTTCGGAATTATAAGTCCCGCCTTATATTTTCCCGGGATAAAAAGTAATCTACTCGCTGATAATGTAGCTTTATATTGCTGAAAAAATTTTAAAATCAGTCCATTCGTTTTTGAGTTTACTCGTTGCAAACAAAAATCGAATCATTCCTGTTTATCTAGACACGCGGTAGCGTGTTAAGCCAAGTTCAAGCAAAGGAACTGGCTAGCCAGCGCCAAGTGTAATATTACACGAACCACTTGGTGCCACTTTTCACCCTTCTATAACTCAAAACCTATTTAACGTAAACACATAAAACTACGAGTGTTTAATTATATCCATAAGAACATCTAGAAGCCCAAATTTCATGAAGCTAGCTCAAACGGTTATAAAGATATTAAGGTCAAAAAGTCGTAAATTTTAGTACTGACTGACATATAGTACCTAAACCTAACCTACTTCCAGATTACCTAGAAGGATGAAATTTAGAATCCAGCTCGGTAATCGTGTGTAAGCGTAGGAAAAAATCTAAAAAAAAAAAAAAGTTAAAAAATAGGGGTGGTCCCCATACAAAAAAATATATATTTTTAAAAGTAGCGTTGGAACCGTTACAAGCAAATATTTGAAATTATCCCAATATATGTATTATTATATTTGCTATATATCAGAAATTATAAAAATAAAGTAAAGTTAAAAATTAGTGGTGTCTCCATACAAAAAACTTGTAATCCGCGCTAAACAACCGGCCAACGGTGTGTCGTCGGCGGCGCGTGGTACCACATAATTCAATATCTGCCTAGTTTTCTTTACAAAAAGGAAAGGAAATATGCCAATTTGCGCATTACGATCATGTCAAATGTGTCTTCTAATGCATATTACATAGGTGTCTTGCTATATCACGGTAGACTGAGTTACTGACAAACAGGCTGAACATTTTCGCTTGAAAATTTTCCCAATGTCCGCTCTATACAATTTTAGAAATCTTAGATTTTTTACGATTAGTGTAACTCAAAGTTAATATACTTCAAAAATCACGCAGTAACAAAATTGAATACTACGATGATTGGTTGATGTGTTATGACCGCAATAACAAATAAAATCTCAAATTCTAAAATGTATTAATTTATTTTGTACATATGTATAAATTAATGTCGCATTAGTTGTGAATATTGTGTTTGCTTCAAAGAGACAATATTTGCAATTAATGAGTAGCACAGCATGACCTGCACAATGTTTCACGAGTAGATAATGTTGCACTGCATGATATTTGAGCACAATCTTCTAAAACAATTATTATGTTTGCTGAAACGCTTCGAACTCTATCAGTTGATTATAATAATTCCTACTAAAATATTAATTAATATATAATGCTGGCCATTTTTTGTTGATTTATATTTTGATCAGTTAATGTTTAAAATGAAATATCCGCGATGATGTGAAGTACCAATGGTA
This sequence comes from Lapara coniferarum, assembly GCA_949316025.1. Classification (NCBI taxonomy): domain Eukaryota; kingdom Metazoa; phylum Arthropoda; class Insecta; order Lepidoptera; family Sphingidae; genus Lapara; species Lapara coniferarum. Next base: position 36,871,674 of record OX438919.1, on the reverse strand, counting down.
AGGATCGCTAATAGGTGGTCACTTTAACGTGAAATTTAAAATATTCCCCATAATATTTATATGCATTACATCGTGTTTGATGAGGAAATATTATGTCTATTAACTTAGATATAAAGTTAAAAATAATTGTTATAAATATTGTTTGAAAGATTTTATAAGTATGTGACGCGCATGACATGCAATTTATTATTCAACTGTTTATTAATTTTTATGTTGCATAGCACGTGTTTTTTGTTTATCTTTTGAGAGTCAAGTGCATGACTACTCGACATAAATGTTAATATTAAAGCGCATATAAAATTATTTGATCATAGACTGGTAACATCTAATCGATGGTATCATACTGGTCGTTTCATAATACAACTCAAAGTAATTGTAATTTGTAATAATATATATTTATATTCCAAGTCAATGTTCTGTAGTCGGCATAAAATGATATGTTAGAAAAACGTAAAACAACATCAATAACATGCCTCGAGATCTCGAGTCCCAACACGATTGTTGGAGACGATCGGTCAGAGGCAACATGATTGGGCCGGACGCTAGTGCTGCGGCACTGGTGGTGGTCCTGCGCGTGTGGCACGGTGTGGTGCTTCAGATGGCGGCCGCGGGTGCTGCGGCGGCGGACGGCCTCACGCGGCGCCGGCACTCCACCTCCATCCTCACGCGGAGCGCCCAGGTACCGCCCCACCACCCCACCAACCCACCAACCCACACCCTACGGACATGTCACGCGACGACGCGACATCGACCCGCTATCGATACTAAATATCCTTATTTTATTATCACCTTATTTTATTTTTTCCTGTTTTTTTTTTTATATTCGACATTTGTAATTATTTATGTTTTTTTTATTATTTATCGATTTCCGAACTTAATAGTAGATATATTATGTTTTGAGCCGTTGTCGCGCCTGCGCAGTTACCCACATCCGTCGCCACTCCCTCCTCCCCCACCCACCGTCGGAAGTTATGTTTTTGTCGACGATCAAATGAGACAGATCCGGATATATGTCATATACTAGTACCGTGCCCATTAATGAAATAATGCCTTTTTACATTGCAGGATCTGTATGTATTCCCCATAGGATTAAAACATATCGATATACTCAAATTATTTTACCTCGCTTTTAAATTCGGTCTGTTCGTTTGGTCGCTGTTTTATTTCATTGGAATTCAAATGTACAGTATAAATTGTTTTCTGTGGCATACTCGTGCACTCTTTCATTGGATCCGTGATAAAAAATGGTTTGTAAAAGAATTAAATCAATCAGTAATATTAACCTTAATTTTGGAGTGGCGTTTTACCTAATCCTCACCTTACAAACTTTGTTTCCGATTACTAACAGTAACAGTCAGCTAAAAAGTGAGACCGTACTAATATAACATGATAAAAATATAATTTTATAGATAACTGCAGCTATTTTCAGGGTTTTCACCGGTGGAAGTGACTTCAGACTTAACAGTAGAGATGTTTGGCAAATAATATCACCCACATTTGTGATGCAATGTCGGGTCCCCACCAATTTAATGTAGTTGACATCAACATTGATGCATTTAAGCTCTACACTAAATTATTTAGTGTATTGATTTTCTATTAGTATTATTAGACAAATCAAGTGGTGTGAGTTACATAACTGAAAAAGAGTTAGAACTTTCGACAAAAAAAATCTAAATAAGTAATGCTTTAATAGTTGAAAGTTATAATTCTGTGTACATCACAGGGAGTTCAAAATATATAGACACCAATGTACTCTCCTTTCGATAAAGTCATACAAGTCAGCTACACTATTGCAAGAGTTGCGTACATATTTGCACTGCTTATAAAATTATGCAATATCTTTGCACGGAATGCACTATAATTATGTTACTTTTTTATTTTTTGCTCGCTTCTTTTGATTATTTTTAATCATTTTTATTTTATTGTGTAGGTTATTTTGACGCATCGTTAAAAATAGAATATGACCATGATTCGTTTATTTTAATTTAACGAAAATATATAAACCAATGAAAACGCAGATTTCACATACTTGAACCAATTTATAGTAGTGAAACCAATGATATTCCAAAAACATAGATATGTTATTAGCAATCTCAATCTGAAGACTCGAAAGTAATCCAATTGGGATATTTTTATACACTACAGTTAAAAGACAAACACTAGTTGTCTTTATGGTTCATACTGGTTTAAATACGCCAACTCTTTCATACACATAATGACAAGAATGTGCGTGGGGAACTCTTTACACACTATCTTTTAATTTCTTAGAGTCTGGCGTATCTATACTTTTTGAAAATCATTGAGTGAAACGCATTCATTTAATATTCAAATGTGTGTTTTTATTGGTAATAATAGAATCGTGATGATGTTCTATTAAGACGTTGCACTCATTGATGGTGTCCGTAAAGCTGTGATTCCACAGAACGCGGCAGACGGCAACAGCATGTGCCGCGACGGCAGACGGCACTACTATGCAGTATCAAATTGTATGAGACCGATTCCGCACACGACGGCAAATGACGTGCGGCAGGTGACGTCCTCGCAGGGGTCATTTGCCGTCGTGTGCGGAATCGGTCTCATACAATTTGATACTGCATAGTAGTGCCGTCTGCCGTCGCGGCACATGCTGTTGCCGTCTGCCGCGTCCTGCGGAATCATATCTTAAGTATAAACGGAGATTGTTAAAGTGTTGTGTGCGGTCTGGTAGGGCGGTGTGTCGAGCTCTCCGTTCAGAGAGCGAGTGGGCAGCACGCGCCTGCCGGACCGGCCGCGGCTGCGGATCGAGGCTATGTCAGTACCAACGTTTACGCGCACAAGTCTGTTTGTCAATGGTGGATTAGTGTTTTGTACGCGTTTTGTGTTACATTTGCTTAAAAGAAAGAGTGATTTTATTTATTTCTCCTTTCTTTCATCTCATATTATGTATCATAAATTCTGGCTTATATACAGAGTATTTTGATTGATATCTAGTTAACTCACAGGAGGCAATTTCCTTTTTGAGTATATACCGGGTGGAAGGGAAACGCTCTCGGAAACGAATACAGGTGATAGTATTGGTGATTCCTGACGTGATGGCACTAAAAAAATCGCGATCGCATTGTTACAATTTTATTAGGATTTTCTCAAATTTCTGTATAGCTTCACGTATGGATAGATAAATCAAACTATTATTCTGAAAAACATAGTAAAAAAGTCAATATTTCAAAAAAATCATAATGAAACACGTACATCAGCTGACGGGTTAACGACCGCGGGCCGGTGCCGGCGCAGCGCGGCGGACGCCCAGTTTTTTACGCTTTACGTTGCGTGCGCATGAATTATGGAAATACTAAAATCCTAAGTATTATCGCTTAGCTTTGCAAATGAATATAGCTTTTCGTTAATGTTATGGTTCTTCTCTCTTACCGTTCCGGTATAGAGAGCGTTTCCCTTCCACCCGGTATAAGATATAAATTCAGATAGTGTTCAGAATAAACAAAGAACTTTGTAAAATTTAGGTTTAAGATTGTAGGATAGATAAAGAACAAATTTATTTTTTATGTTTAAGGTTTAATATTGTCTAATATTTTATAATTTCTATAATAATCGCGACATTATCATGTTTTGAAAATACATCCCGCTGAGGCTTTCCAAAAAAATGTTTTTTTTTTGTGGTAAACATCTGGTTTGGTAATTCAAAGATAATTTTTTTTATTAATTTTCTCACACGAAACGCGTATAAAATAAAGTTATGCATGGGGACATGAGTTGAGCAAGCTTCATCCGTGTCGCATTTTGTGCAGGCGCTTTGCGGTGTACTTGCACTATACATTTTCATTAATTTCTTCCAACTATGTACTAATCTTTCATCGTCATTAAATTCATTACTGTTATAAAAGAATTAACAACACAAGTATATAAAACACAGCAAACTTTCCTTCCTTTTCTTATTTGCCAATCACATTTCATGTTATTTAATTTGTTTTAATTTCCTTACGTAACTTGATATTTAAAAAAATACTGAATTATTTCTTTTTTACAGATTACTTTCTTCTTGCAATAATATAACAAATTAATCTCTATTAATATATTCTCTATGCCAATATTGAATGTCGTTATGCTAGACTCTCCTAAAAGTTGCTTATTTTTATCCTTTATTGAATGTTTCATTGCAGCAAGTTTCACCCACTAAGTCACTTAACACTACCCAATGCAACAAGTAAGTATACTATACCGCTTCATCATTCTCACACTTATATCCCATCATAAATATATTATTTGCTTGATGGCTTTAACGCTGGCACTAATTTGAATTTCATTATTATGTACAGTCCGCAGCATAAGTATCTGAACAATTTCAAAATTTCAAATTGCCTACATACTTTTGTGTTCTTACTAATCTTTATTTTCTGTACCCAAAAATGAAAGAGATTTACTTCAAACGAAGAAACATTTTTTTTTTTCAGTTTAATTTAACTCGTTTATATGCGATTTAAATTTCGATTTTGTTCGGATACCTAAGCTGCTTACTGTACATTTAGATTGTTATTTAAACGAAAGTTGCGTTCAGGGCTGCCGCAAAAGCTGTGCTTGAAAGAACTCAGTCGCAAACCGGCGAATGTGATGACACGTACGACGATGGGTAAGTAATCGATTTATTTCAATCTTTAAGTATTTGCTTTGTTGAAATAGTTTTTAATGTTCTGTGCTGCTTATATTGGCACAGATAGTAATCTCATATTTCCCTCTAGTTATATTCTTACTTGAGTTAAACTTAACTAAGCAGAGTATTTTTTACATTAATATTAACAAATATGGGACTTCAACACTATTTCCATCAATGCGGATGCCACTTCTCCTCTCAGATCTAGGAAATAATTATTATAAAGGTAAATGATAAAAAAAATGTGACGTTTTCTGTAAAATTAAAATCTAGTAGAATTTATGCCCTGAGAAGATTCCTCAAAATACATAGTGTCGTTTTTAATGTTCTAATTTTTTGTCATATAAAATTAATAATTTTAAGCTTATGGTGTCACTCTAAAAATTTGTATATTGACCATCCTTTACGTGCATTTTGACACATTTATGATGACAGAGTGATGGAACCGAAACTAAAGGCGACTGCGACGCTCTCTGAGATCATGGAGCGCATGCGCCACCCGACTTTGGGCGTGGGCTACTTGCAACAGACGGTCAGCCTACCCTCCCACACGTTCGTCTCTATATACGCGATACACTGGCTGCAGGCGAACATGGAAGGGATAACTGTTGGAAAAGCAACGGCTATTATGGAGGTAGTAATTATAGTTATGTGTTACATTTATATTTTTTTGACTGCATCGGTGGCGTAGTTGTATTACGGTACGACTGCAGTGCTGAGGTATCGGGTTCGATTCCCGGATCGGGCAAAGTGATATTGGGTGTTTCTAATCAGTATCAGCCAGGAGTCTAGAAATGTGCCCGGAAAATAGCAAAAGGCCCTCTTCTATTACATGGCGCCTAACATAGCTGATGAAATGTGGATGTGATGCACCTCCGTCTACCCATGAAAAGGGAAAGAGGCGTGATGCTATGTATCCATAATAAAATAATACCAGCCCTGTATTATATACTGTCCCACTGCTGGGCACGGGCCTCCTCTACTACTGAGAGGGTTTAGGCCTTGTCTACTACGCTGGCCTAGTGCGGGTTGGCACACTTCACATATCTTCGACATTTTTATAAAGATCTTCTTAGGTATGCAGGTTCCCTCACGATATTTTCTTCACCGTTAAAGCGAACGATAATTGATAAACAATACACACGTAACTTTGAAAAGTCAGAAAGGTGTGCCTTGGGTATTGAACCTCCGGACATTGTCTCGGCAGACCATTCCATTCCCAACTAGGCTATCGTCCACTGTGCGTATACATATTTTTCTAAAAAAAGAGATGTATTTCAAATATTGTTACAGAAACTGTTACAAGAGAAAATGATATGTCACGCATCTGGAGACACTATGAAACGTTTTGTGGTCGGATACTACATGTATCATATGCTGCCACAAAAGAAAGACAAAGGTATAATGCGTTTCCATTGAAGGTATTTGATTCATCAGATTGGAATTATGGCGCTCCATGTACTCTACATTATAGAGTTTCCGCGTAATGGCATATTTTCTAATGATTACATTAATCATCTCTTTTAAGTTCTCCGAGTAAATGATATTATTAAAATCTCTACATATTACACATTAATAAACACTGTATACGGCTGTAATAGTTATACATTTTTTTATGTCTTACCATAATTACATTTTACGTCAGTGAGTGTAAGGCAAAACCTTGAAAGCTATAACAGACATAACAACGATTATAATGGTAAGGACCTTCTTCAGTGTTCACACGTATATATACACCCTTGTACAGTCAGCCATATAAGTATCTGAACAAATTCTCAATTCCAAATCGCTTCTACGTGTTAAGTTTAATTGAAACATTTTTTCTTTGTGTGGAGACTGCCTCGGTGGCGTAGTTGTATTATGGTATGACTGCCATGCTGAGGTCTCGGGTTCGATCCCCGGATCGGGCAAAGGGATATTGAATTTTTCTATTCAGTATCAGCCCGGAGTCTGGAATTTGTGCCCTATATGGCGATAGGCTCGCCCCCTATGGCATTATGGGACGGAATAACGGCGAAAAGTGGGTGCACTAGTTGCGCCTCTGCCTACCCCTTCGGGGAAAACAGGCGTGAGTATGTGTGTACGTCTGTGTGAAAACGAAAATTGGTAAGAACAGAAAAGTGTAGAGGCGATTGAACGTTTGAATTTGTTCACACATTTATATTGGTGCCCATTGCGCACATCACATACATGGTGTTCATTTTTTAATCAGAATTGACTGACTACGTAATGCCTCTTGGTGACCTGCAAAGTTTCGAAAACGAATGGATGGAGGTAGAAGTGATGGGTCCGAGGTCTCCGCTCATTCACGTGGAGTCTGCATGCGGTGCTATAGACATACTGGGGTCGAGTCCTGTTACTGACGACACGGGCGTGCCAGCATTCCTGTGCGATAATATAGACCCTACTTATATGGAGCTTGATAGTGATAGTGACTGTAAGTCTGTTTGATAATTTTGACTGAACCCCATCCGCAATAAATAATTATTTGTAGTGTTAACACTTTTAAACCACAAAACTTTCAAATCAAATTCTTTAAAATATTACTTAGTGATTACTTGACATTTTTTTATGCGAAACATATAAACACGTTTCAGGAATAATGTGGTATGATTATATTATTAAACATAATGTTACGAATGAAATTCCCAAAAAAAATACTTACATATTTTTTTTAGTGCCGCTATACAAAAGAACTCACTTAGACATCGACGTAAGCAACAAAAGTGACAGAATCGAATGGGGCCACGCGCGATACCAGGCCACTTTCCGGCCCGACCAGGCGTACGAGATGTGCATACAGTGGGCAGTCGCCAGTGGGAACATCGTCGCTGAATTGGTAAGTATTTCTTCCATTTTATCTTCCTTTTTAATAATATTATTAATTCGAATGTTTGTAAACTAGGCTAGCGTGGTGCTCTATGTTCTAAACTGTCTCAGTAGTAGACGAGGGCTGCGCTCAGTAGTGGACGTAAGCGCATTAAGTTTAATTGAATTTTTTTCCTTTGCCTGAAGTAAAATAACTCAGATTTTTTGTGAAGAAAAATAATTGCTAAGAACACAAAAGTAATACGATTTGAAATTTTGAATATTCTCAACTATTTATGTGGCTGACTGTACCTAACAAAATAATCAAGTTGAAGAACGCATCAAACAGATTAGTCGCAAACGATACATCGTCTAATCCGTATTGGGGGGGAAATGTTTTTTTTTAGACATACTCACATCACTGTTGGAGTTTTACGATTATATTTATTTTTAGTTACTGGGCTGGGCTCGGAAAGCACAGAATTGTAGATTACAAATGGTGCCCATTCCCGCCGATCCGCTCGCTTTACCATTCACACTGAAATCTGATCCTCTACGTGGCCCTATTTACGTGCCATTGAACGTGGAGCCACTGCTAAGGAATAAAACAGCATTATTTGAAGGTAATACAATTATTTAATTCATCATACCCACATCATTTTAACACTATTATAATGATGTGAAAGTAGCTCAAGTATACAAGGTGTTCCAAAAATATACTTACTAATAATACTGATTAGTAGAGTCATTGAGATATCTAGATTAGCCCTATGCATGATTTTCTCAGGTAAAACAAGGATTGTCTACGTTCTTGATTTTATCCCTAAGGATTTCGACATTTACTGCCTCGGTGGCGTAGTTGTATTATGGTGCGACTGCATTGCTGAGGTCTCGGGTTCGATTCCCGGGTCGGGCAAAGTGATATTGAGTTTTTCTATTCAATATCAGCTCGGAGTCTGGAATTTGTGCCCGACATGGCGAAAGGCTCGCCCTCTATCACATTATGGGACGGAATAACGGCGAAAAGTGGGTGCACTAGTTGCGCCTCTGCCTACCCCTTCGGGGATAACAGGCGTGAGTGAGTGTGTGTGTGTGATTTCGACATTTTCAGTTGTTTTTTAAGCGTGCTGTAGATAGTTCAATAACAATACATTGAATAGCTGATTAGATCTTTTATAGTTTTTTGTTTTTCACAAAATACCCTTAAGCTGTGATTCCGCAGGACGTGGCAGACGGCACTACTATGCAGTATTAAATTGTATGACAGCAAATGACGCGCGGCAGGACGTCACCTGCCGCACGTCATTTGCCGTCGTATGCGGAATCGGTCTCATACAATTTAAAACTGCATAGTAGTGCCGTCTGCCGTCGCGGCGCATGCTGTTGCCATTTGCCGCGTTCTGCGGAATCACAGCTTAAAAGAATTTAACCTTTTGAAACCTATTATTCCTACATATATTGTAGTTTGATCCATGGCTAATAACAAAAGTAGATGTGTGGACTCTGGTCAATGAACTGAGGAAAACGAACACAAAACTAGCTAAACTTGTTTACATCTATACAGCTAACTATCTGCGTTATTTGTGATGATAAAACATATAAAAACGAATACATTATTAACTTGAAAACTACCAAAAACTACAAAGTATACAGGGTGATTTGGGTTTAGGCACTTCTAGGTAGGGTTACCAGATAGTCGGGAATCGTCTGAATTCTCCCGATATTTCATGTGATGTCCGGAAAAATAATATACCTAATCTTCCGAGTTCCGACAAATCGCTTATCATCATGTTCTCCTTCAATAAAAACATGACAATGGTATTTACGTCGAAACAGCTCTCCGATTTTCCCACCGTACTTAATATTTCAAAAGATGTTGAAAATCATGCCTGTTGTGCATTTCTCCAGACAACAACTCCAAAATCCCGACATTTTGAAATATTATTCAGATATTTAGGTTTTTCAATATCGAAAACCTACCTCTAGGACCGCTCCAGAATCTAGCTCTATTTGAACGTTGAATTATATGCTATGCGGCACCATTTAAGTACTATAGTCTATAAATGATATTAAAAAACTACTTATAACTTGTTTCATATCATTAGAAGTTCATACTCATTCATTATAGAGAGATCTACAATACAATATATCACACTAGCTTTTGCCCGCGGCTCTGCCCGCCTTAAAATTTTTTTCCAGGATCAAAGTCCCGCTTTATGTTTTCCCGGGATAAAAAGTAGCCTATGTGTTAATCCAGGACATGACCTACCCGTGTGCCAAATTTCATCGAAATCCGTTCAGTAGTTTTTGCGTGAAAGAGGAACAAACATCCAAACATCCATACATTCTTACAAACTTTCGCCTTTATAATATTAGTAGGATGTACCGTGACAATAAATTATTTTTATTTTAGATCTCCCAATACATTAATCTTTTTTAGCAGTCGATAACAACGTAAGCAACCGGATAGGTTTGTGATACTTTTTATGCTAACAACTGTTTTGATATATCAAAACAGGTTCTAAATTATACTTCTAATATATATATTTTTACATTAGGTTTTCCAGAAGATACATGGTTAGAACGACTGTTCCTATTTCAAGAGGCAATCGTCGGTCGTTTTGGTTTCGTCAAATGTACCGTTGAGAGTACATCTCACGAGACGGAGAGAGGCGTCGGTGATCATCTCTATGTACACGTCACAGGGAATATGTTCATACTCATACCGACAACGGTGAAGTCAGAACAAAAATCTTCTAGGACTAAACCGGCCAGTAAACCTCTGAACGCGAGCAGGTGAATGGGGTATATTACTATTTTCAGAATCAAAAAGGTTTTTCAATTTTATTTTTTCTATAAAATGGCTGCACATTAAAGTAGCATGCAGCATGCATAATAAATAGCTAGGTTGTATGAATTAAGGTTTAGTGACATTAGCCGATTAAAATGGAATTCTCAAAGTCAAAAATAAGTAGAAACATAGGTTTCTTCATATGACTCATAATAAAAAAAAACCTGATTCGCTTTTGGTAAGTACCCGTCTCGTTTCGCTTAGTCATGGCGATACAAAAAATTTTCTTAGAAAAACATTCATCAATCAACGAATTTATTAAGAAACAATGTCTGATCGGTTTTTAACGTTTGATTTGTACTTGCAAATATGCTGTCACTGACCTTTTGTCCATTAATTATTTAAACACGAAAGAGCTTTATCGCCTGACATAAGCGGTGAAAAGGTCAAGTATCAAGAATCATAGTATTTTCCAGTAAATGCGCTCATATCAACTTGTAGTTGTATTTTGCTGATAATAATTAATAACACATAGTAAATCATTATGACTTTTCTTTAGATATCCCGTACACACCGAAGTAGTCCCAAGCCCACACGAAGCTTATATATCTCGGCACGTCGGAGAGAAAAATAACGACTATAATAATAGTAGACGGGTGAGCATTTACGTTTTACGATGGACGTTATCTCACGCTATCGCGTCGCAAAGCGGTCAACCATAATACAACGAACCAAGGCTGCGATGACTAACATTATTTATTATACTTTAACTGCATTTGTTTTATTGTTCAAAACTGTTAATAACTTACTAACAATGTACAAAATTACCATTGTGGTCATTATTCTTATTAGTTACATCACAGAATTAAATTGTGAATTGGTAGTCTTATTATAGGCATGAACCTTTATATTAACTAATATTTCACAGATGGGTTTCCTTTGGTCCTGGAATCACATGATTTCTAAGAAGTGGAAGTGGGCGCAAACTCCTGCGGCTGGTGACGAAGGATTTCAAATGCGTATGCTGCGCGACTTTAAATATTTCTGTGCTAATCAAGAACAGAGACTTAGTCAATTTTGGGATCATTGTTGGGAGTTAAAAGAGCAAGTGCGCGGAATTCCGCTTTAAGTTATCTAAGAAAAAAATATATACTGTTTTCGTGGATGTATGTTTTATTATTTGCATTATTGCTTTTATAAGTAAGCGAGTTAGTCTCCACCGCCCATAATTACTGACAATTCAGAAGGGAGTCATGGATGTTTTACTGGAAAAGGGAAGAGGAGAACTTTTGGTCTAGAGCAGCTATAATCAACCCTGTCAGACTTTTTCATTACTTTCACAAAACGTAAAATTTTATTTAACTAACTATTAATTTACATTGTGGCTCGAGGTACCACTTTATATGAAATAAGGTTGTGTAGGATTAGTCTAGAGTTATTGGAGGCAGTGGTTCTGTGCGCATTGAGGTAGTCCATACATTTAATTATAAATATGTATAATTATGTCTTGAAATAATCAAATAATAGACATTGTTCATATTGGAAGAGACAATTTATTGCTTATACATAAAATATAAACAGACTTCAAAAAAATACGTCATTTAGTTGTTTCAAAAACCCATGAGGAGGCTATTGTTCTCTGTACATACATAGTTAATATTTCATATAAACTTTAATATTTTTACACAAGGCACCTTTTATAAACAGATACAGGTAACAATATTAACTGTTGTTATATAACTCCTCACAGATATTTTGAAACCTTACATTAGTTTCCAAAATCAGTCATTACCATTATCACATACACACCAATGAGAATCAATGCTGAGATTCTTTTAATGGACAAAATTTTCTTAATATAATTTAATAAGCTAAACAGTTTAAAATCAGAAAGGATAGAGTAGGCATGCATTACATTACTCTACACATGCACTAAGCACTAACAATGCATACAAATGGCAGTTTGTTCAATAATGGCAATTACGCATTATACATCACTAAAACAAAAATAAATTCTCATTTAAAAAAACAAAGAGAACTAAAGAAACTAATTGTTTGAGATGAAAAAAAAAATTGTACTAAATTAAACTAAATAGAAAACTTAACAAAATATGATGGATTAGGTAACAAACTCAGCAATTCTTAACCAGTTAAGAGTTATTGCAGTGTAAGAAATCTGAGGTAATCCATGTCTTTAAATCTCTTAAATGCTGGAAACGTAAAGCTCATAAAAGATATATGATATGTTAATTTTGTGACAGTGATTAATAAGCTTTAATTTTACCATTTCCCTATCCATACCTTGATATAGAGTTATTTTAAGTACACAACACCAATACTACAGAATTTTACTTTAACCAAATCATGTCTTTTATATGGAATATGCCATATTATTTAGATCACAAGTTTTTATTTACTTTGAGCATAATCTTCCTTAAAATACATACACAATGATTACAATATCTAGAGTGGACAAATATATCTAATAATTAATTTTGCATTATGTAATGAAAAAAACTGCATTACATCTATAGATATTCAATTGTTACAACAAAACAATTGTAACATTTAGTTCATATTTACTTATTGAAGCTTTAAAATTGTAATACTAGCATTTGTATTAATCATATTCGTGGCAGAGTTCATTTTTCAATCACGAAAAATACTCCTCATAATTATTCACCTAGGTATTTTAAAATCTCAATATTTATCACTGCAATTATTTTTTTTATGCATAATTTGGGGTAACATTACCTTTCATATTCTTTTCACTGGTTTGTTAATATTGCTTTAAAATGTTTTTCATAATACCTAAACACTAGGTAAAAACTAAAAAAAAATATTATTATGACATTATTTTTTACCAAACACCAGGAGACGAGTAAGCATGCTTGTAATGCATGGCACTTGTTTCTGTTGGTGCATCGGCAGCAAATCAGGGGTATTAGACTCAAAGTCAAGTGCTACTTTCTGACAAACAAAGGTTAACAGAGTAAGAATGTCTCTGTCTGTGCCTGTATAGCGTAACTCCTCACAAAGAGCTTGCATGAACCAAGAACCCCGAGTGGTGTTCCTCCAGGAATAATATCCTGGTACAGTAGAGAACACAATAAGGAAATCTGCATGAATTGGAATTCTGTAAGATGCTGAAGACAAGCCATCAGTCTCTGTGCGATTTGTTAGTGTAATGCCTCCATCAAGTTTATCGCCTTGACAAGCTTGTATAAAGAAAAGTTTTGGTTTACCAGCAAGTGTGGGACATTTGTCGGCGGTAAAATAGTACCACAAATTATCAGGTTTGTAATGCGTATCTTTTGCGTACAACATGCCGAGCTCTCCATGAGTCAGCACTGCAACGAGCAAGCAATCATTTTCAGAATGGTCCATGTCAGCAATTTCCTGAATATATTTGTTTATCTCTTCGGCCTTCGAATTATGAAGCATGGTAACGCGAAATCCAAAACCTTTGAGGACTTTTGCCAAGTTGTCGCCGTCCACGTTCGTGCCAGTGCGAGACTTGAGACTGTGAATATCAAAATGTTCGTGATTGAAAATGATGGCCATCCCACGATGTTTGTGGTTCATGTTATAGTAGGGCGCATTCCTGTCGACAGGCATCTTGGCGTAGCGCCGTCCACGCGAAGATTCATGACTCCCCCATGCGTCGCCTTCATCTCCACCGCCGTTTGGTCTTTGTTCTTCTTGCGCACCATTGTTTTGATGCTCCTCATCAGACATTGTAAATATTTCTGAGTGTTCTTTACTAGATTTGATTATGATGGTTGTTATACAAATCAGAACCGTAGGTATAACTTATTTATTACCGAGTATCCTCGAAAATAAACAATAAAAGTTACCGCGACAAGTCGAGCAAATAAAACATTCGATGTGCTTTTTTAAATCTAGATTCTAGTGAGGTAACGACGATAGGCATGGTGCCAAAGACAACAAAAATTTTTAGTCGATTATACAACTTAAATCGATTTTATTTCGTTTCAATTTATTTTATTTAGCTTAGAGCACAGAACAGAGATCAAGATAGAACTAGTAAGTGGGCGTAACCTTTTATCTAGGCATGGGTCGTAATTGCAAAATCGTGAACCAGGGCTAACAAGTAAGTCCGCCGAAAAAAACCAGCGCCAAAAACCAGGGTTCGAAATACTTTCAAGTATTTTATTTCTGCATAGGAAGTTAATCCGTGCACCCATACAAATAAGGAACACAATCGTGTTCACGAATAAAAACTTCGAATACTTCAATTCAATAAATACTAAGTATTTTATTTACATATATACACTCACGCCTGTTATCCCCGAAGGGGTAGGGAGAGGCGCAACTAGTGCACCCACTTTTCGCCATTATTCCGTCCCATGATGTGATAGGGGGCGAGCCTATCGCCATATCGGGCACAAATTTCAGACTCCGAGCTGATACTGAATAGAAAAATTCAATATCACTTTGCCCGACCCGAGAATCGAACCCGAGACCAAGTTCTTTTTTGTGGCCCCTAATGTTTATTGTTTACCTGATTTCGTTGCTATAGTAACAGAGAAATTTTAAATACGCTCTTATCTAAATGATCACAAGTTAACGCAGAAAGTTAACGAGTGCCTAAAAGGATGTCTATATTCAAAGTAAAGGAGTGGTGGTCTAATGAAAAGCTCCAAAATAATGTACCAAGTGCGGGAATTCAAAACATTGATTGTCTAGCAGTAGATAAATTTATTGGTCATAGTGAAAGTGATTGCATTTTGGTAGGAGAAGGAACACAAATAAAAATATACAAACCAAATGTAGAAGAAGATGTAACACATATGCTATTGGAGACAGACTTTGATGATTCTGTTTTACAAATTGGTACCGGCAGGTTTATAAGGTGAGACCCTACATGAAGCTTTGGTTATTACTACCAATAAATTCATTAAGATAATATTTTTAAAATTATTTTTAGCGGCGTTGAAGATCGGCAAATAATAGTGTTACATTCAAGAAGTTATGCAATTTACCGATTAAAACAGAAAGAAGGTCACACTGACGCTGGTAAAATATTTTCTTTGTCCTTTTTTACTATATTAACTAAGTACCTAAGGAATATAAGTTACCTACATAGCATGTCGGTTGTAGAGTCTTACGCAAACGTAACCTACTTACAAGTTAGCTACTTTAAGGAGCACACCAATGAATATCCGATTAAAGTTACCGAGATCCTTTAATAACGGTCTGCTCCGTCCTCGAGTTTAATTACTTTTTCTTTTAATTTCAGGCCAGCAGTATTCACTTGAACAAATGATAAACCATTCGTTGTCCAGAAAATCATATAGTTTGACTTGTGGTTCCTTTGGAAACATTAGAACTAGAGATTTTATATGCGTTCAAGCACTTGATGGCAGTTTAAGTTTCTTCGACCAAGACACATTTTTATTTTTATGCACTTTCAATGATATTCTTATACCTATTCCTGTGGCTTACGTTGCTAATTGCGACTCTTTTGTGATCTCTAAATCAACCTGGGTATTGGAAATATATAGGTGCGTCACAAATTTAATTTCAAGTGATGTGATGATTTTAGCTTCCTTCATATCTAAGAAAACATTGATAATTAATTTCAGTTATCAACAGCTGAGGGAATTTAGCGAGTTGAACTTAAAACATAACAAGAAACATATACCCCAATGGTTTTATAATGCAGGAGAAGAGATTTCACGCATTCAAGTCATACAGGTTGGAATAATTTTAATTTTAAAACTATTCTTTTGGGCTTTGTATCTCATAAATCATAGATAATATCAAATTAAATTATAGGTATTATATAGTATAATATTAGGTTTACCTACATTTGCTTCTTTTTATTTGATTCCAGTCTAGTAGTAACTTCTCGAGCATCGTGGCACTAGGTGAAAGACATCTGTACTGTTTTCAAGACAATGGTCTGATGAAATACATGATTAAATTCGATTTCATACCCATTTGCTTTTGTGCATATATTATTGGATGGTATTATGGTAGGTAATAGGTACATTTAAGGAACATGAATACTAGGTTAATTTTATATTAGTTAACTTCCCTTACAGAACCAACGGCTCGCTTGTTGGTCATGGTAGCGTCAGAAGACTCGAAGCTGTTTATTTACGAGAGCACAACATTACTGTGGTCGTGTGATTTGTTATATCCACCAGTCTCAATAACACGATGTTATTTGAAGGGTCTACCCGGAGGACTAGTAACGCTTTCTCGAAATAGCAAAATTACAGTTTGTTATTTGGGCACCGAACCTGATCTGAATAGCAACGCTCCTCTTTTAATTAATGAGTCATTTGATCCGCTGCAAGTACAAGAAGAATTGGAAGGAGTAGAAGAGGAATTGCAGAAGATTTTAGAAAGTAAAGGTATCATAAATAACAAAAATATTAATATTCCTTCAAAAACGATTGACAATTTTGCACAAAATATATTAATATGTTTCATTTTAGATCCTAACCATGGATTTTCTTTGGTAGACCAAATAATTAATATCAAGGCAGATGTAGGCAAACCGGTTCAAAATCTATTTCAAGAATTTACTAAGGGTGAAGAGGCTCTGCATTTGCTGATGTGCCCCATTATTGTGATGCTTACGTGTAATGACCCGAAACAAATTCAAAGCATCCAGATTAATTACGATTGTTTTTCGCCATTCACTTGTTCCGAGACCACAGTTTGTTTGGATGGCATAAATGGCACCGAAATTATAGAGACCCAAGTATTTTTAACAAGCGATGCTGATATATCTGAGACTCGTGTAAAAATATTATTCACAGTCATCAATTCGACGGGTAAAATAGCTGTTTTGACACGAATGGTTTTGTTGCCTTTAAGCCTTTATTGTAAACCAGTGAAAGAAGTATCTAATAATTGTCCATTAAAACTTTCTGTGAAATCAAATCATTCGTGTGTGGAATTTGCGAAAATATTTACAGGTATAAATGATTTTAATGGTAGATATAAAAATTTGGAGGCCGTAAAGTAATATCAATGACATATTCCAGACTTTACAGAAGAAGAATTAACAAAGTTTGGTGGGTCTTCTGACGCTATAATATTGGAATATAGATCAACAAAGAAAACTGCAAATATACGACTAAGTGAGAATCAATATACTGTGGAAGCTGATAGCTTTACTGAAATTATTACGATGTTAGATCACTTGCTTCTAAGGTTGACTGACCATTACAAAAGGATGGGTGTGAAAGATTTTAATTTTCAACTAGTGTATGATCAAGAATTTAATAAAACTCTGTTACAAACATTTCTGAAGAGTATCGAAATTCACGCCAAGGAACGGGTTAAATTAAACAGCTTAGAGGTACTAAAACAAGGATCATACATGAAATTAATATTATTGTCGCATCAGATTTGTCACTGCCTCCAGTAAACAAAAGTAACTACTTTTGTTAATTTTTGTAGGAAGAATTGGAAGTACTTCAAAGGCAGTTTACTTTAGTGCAAAAGAAACTACTGGTACAGTACGGATCATTGCCTCCTGGTGATTGTGATCCACTGGAGTTCCTCATGAGAGACACACATAAAAGGATAATTAACACGGTTAACGAAATTATTCAGTGTAAGGACACAGTTTGCAGGTAAACTAACAAAATTCAAAAATACCTAGGTAGATCTTCTTGAAAGCTTCCAGTTGTAAATTCGCATAACGTCGGATTCGTGTTCTGGGGGTCTGGACCCCCCCCCCCCCTCTTACCTTACAACACCAACCTTCCCAACAAAAATAACCCGGGCCACAAAACGTGTAAACATTAGCTTTTGGGGAGGGGGGGCATACGTGACCTATTTGTTGAAAGAAGGTTTTTTGTGTCATGAGGCGGCACGAACCCACGCTGCACCACTGATATTTTAATGCCTTCGGGACTCTATGTGACAGATTTAGTTACGCCCGTGCCTAGTTGACATATAAATTCGCGATTGTTGAATGTCAGCTTACTACTTTACCGTTTACGTCATTGATGTGTTCCCGAATCCCGATCGTGTCCAAACAAAGCTTAAGCGTTCCTGTGATTTTAATCTACCCTCTTAGGCTCCCTGTACTTCGCTCCACAGACCGCACCTGGTATCACTACCATATTTTTAACTAAAATTTTATTATAATAATTGTAGGTCGTAGCGCAATAAAAGAAAATATAAGAAGATATCATCACAATGTAATGTTGAAATTAAGCATAAGGTTTTCTTTGACATAAAAATTCTCCTAGGTCTAACCTTAGACCTATTTATGCCGATTGTAAATTATACTAGTGCTTAACATTTACGTATAGGCATAGGTAGGAGTTGAATAAGTTTCTATTAGATACTATATTTTGCCCGCGGCTCCGCCCGCATTATAATTTTTTTCCGGGATAAAACTCCCGGTTTATATTTTCCCGGGATAACAAGTAGCCTATGTGTTAATCCAGGACATGATCTACACGTGTTCCATATTTCATCGAAATCCGTTAAGACGTTTTTGCGTAAAGAGTAATAATCATCCATATATCCATTCTTGCAAACTTTCGCATTTATATTAGTAGGATAATATATTGTGTATATTTAAAAGTGGTCGATAGCCTAGTTGGGAATGGAACGGTCTGCCGAGACAATGTCCGGAGGTTCAAAACCCAAGGCACACACCTCCGACTTTTCAAAGTTATGTGTGTATTGTTTATCAATTATTTATCGTTCACTTTACCGGTGAAAGAAAACATCGTGAGGAAACCTGCATACCTGAGAAGTTCTTTATAAGAATTTCGAAGGTATGTGAAGTCTACCAACGAGCACTAGGCCAGCGTGGTGGACTAAGGCCTAAAACCCTCTCAGTAGTAGAGGAGGCCCGTGCTCAGCAGTAGGCAGTATATAATACAGGGCTGGTATTATAATATATTGTGTCGTAGTTGTATTGCGTACGCGTTACGAGTACGATTTGCGCGTTGAGGTCCTGGGTTCGAATCCCGGGTCGGGCCAAAAACATTGTGACTGGGTTTTTCCATCTCAAAAATTACTCAGTCGCAGCTCGGAGTCAGGAAGTTGGCGGTGTGATACCCCCGTGCCTCGGAAAGCACGTAAAGCAGTAGGTCCTGCGCCTGATCTCTCTCCGGTCATGTCGGATTGCCGTCTCACCGGACTATGAGAGTGAAGGAATAGCGAGTGCCTGTATATTGCGCACTATAATATCTCCTGCGTACCTGGCTAATCTCCGTTGAGATTGGCCGCCGTGGCCGAAAAACTGGCTAGGAGGATTTCATTCATATTGTGTCTTTACGGTATTGTATAATCCTTCCATTATGTTCCAGAGCTGGGAGTACATTGACTACGATAGGCCAGTTAGTCGTCTACTTACTGAAGCACGCTACAAAGGACAGTTTCAAAATCAAACTCATTGAGGAAATGATGTCATTGAATTCTATTTATGAAGACCACCAGATAAGTATTATTCCATATACATAGGTATTACAAAATAATTATGAATACATAAGTTAAGCTGGTATTTCATAATAATTTTATTCATTTCAAGAGTGGGAAGAAGCTGTTACACAAGCAATGTCTTATATTTTAAAGAACATTTTCCAAAAATCAGAAAAGGACACAGAGAAATTAGCGCCTGTGACAGAGCAAGGTGTGCTATCGCAAATTAATTTGAAACGTTGCCTCAAGCAAATAAGAACCATTTTGGAGAAAATGTTCTCGGACACAAGAGATCACTCGAATCAGGAGCATGTGAAAAGAATTGAGGAGTTTGTCGAAGTTCTATAATTAGGTTTAAACCAAATTTACAATTCAAATAAACTACATTACACAAACATCAACAAGCTTTTCAGTTAAATATTATTACAAAAGGCTGTCCTTACTTCATAAATAAATTTAATTATGTAAAAAATCTTATTTTATTAACCTTTAAGTATGGACGTGGAGTCTGACAGGCTACTCGATGTTTTCGTTTTCTTATTTTCACCTAATTCCCGCCACTCCCCGCGATTGAGCGGCTCAGTAGCTTTTCTTTTAGTTGTAAAACTACCAACGAGGGAAGAGTTTGCGTCTTCCGATGAATATCACGCAAGTAATGACCATCAAAACTTTGACCGGAGCCTGTCAGGCTACACGTCCATTTTTGCCCTATGGTATATTTTATAAGAACGATTATGTTTGTTTCGGATTTTATTGTACAAAATTTCAAAAAACAATAATGCCCGGTAATTCTAAATCAAAACAATCATCTACGAGTTCTGATCAAAGCTCTGCGAGAAAAACTTTATGTGCAGGAGATCCATTTTTCAAACAAAAAGTGAGTGAGTTGTTGGTAGCTTCGGATCGGTCTAAAAATGAAGAGAATATTGAAGATGTTTTTTTATATTGGAGTCCGAACTGATACAAAATCATGAATGTGACAATGATGAAAATCAGGACCGAGATCTCGACCAGGACCAGGACCAGAACCTAGGAGAAGAATCGGGTAGTGATAGTTCGAACAACATTCTACTATCCGATTTAGTGACAACTAGCTATTACGACGGCCAAAATAGGTATAAATGTGATAAGACGTCGCCTTCGGCTAGGGTCCGTACCCCACAGCATAATATACACGATTGCCAAGAGAGCTGAGATTCACCATGACTCGAGTTTTAGGTAATGATATAGTTACAGAAGAAGTCCAGGTCCCAGGATCAAGAAACCAGTCAAGGAACTAGAAGAGCATGTAGAATCTGTCCCGTGAAAAAACATAGGATGACTACCCATGTTTGTGTTGGGTGCAACAAACCTGTGTGTCTCCAATGTTCTAGATCTTTGTGCACTAACTGCCAATAAATTTACGTTATTAGACTGTTGTCAATTTTTTTTATATTTGTTACTTGAAGTAGGTATTTTGTGTTTTTGGTTTCTTATATATTATATTTTGAGAAAAGAAGAATTATTTTGTTATAGGAATAAGTTTGGCTGTTTTCAATACCTAAAAATGCAACCTTAGTAAATTTAGACTGAAAAGTGCCAATATTTATGATTTTTAAAATTTTCTATAATTTTTTAAATGAAAATTGATTATATAAGCACGTTATTTTATTCTTAAACCCCATAACTTTAATATTCAATCAGTTTTAAAGCGATCTTATATCGAATTCCCAGAAAAAAATGTGTGTACATATAGGAGCCTGTGAGACTACACGTCCACAGTAGTGTTAAGAAAAAATGACGTCCATACTTAAAGGTTAAGCGACGTGTAGCAGAGAATAAAGGACAAGGTTGAGATACAACAGATGTACCAGAAGCAAGAGTACCTTGTCACGTCATTTCTTTTTAGCGTCTTTTAAGCCGGCACCAGCGTTGAACTTAAAGAAAATGATGTCGCCATCTTCGACAACGTAATTTCGTCCTGAAAAAGAAATAAAAGAAATTTGATGCGCAGGCGCAACACAGAAGAAAAGCATTATGTTTCTAACGGGAAGCCTAAGAGCGTAGACTTTCACGACTGTTATTTAATGCAAATCGAATAGGTTTATAAAACTTAGCATACTTTTAACCAGCTCCAAAAAGGACGAAGTTCTCAATTCATGAGTTTGAATAATACCTTGTTGCCTATATTTCCCGGCGGACTTGCAGGCGGCCTCAGAGCCTTCCTCTTTGAAGTCTTTGTAATGCATCACCTCGGCCATGATGAAACCTTTCTCGAAGTCCGTGTGAATTCGGCCCGCGGCTTGGGGTGCTTTGGTACCTTTCTATAGAATAAAAGAAAGAAAATTTTACACATCATATTTTTATATTAAAAAAAAAATGCACTTAAATTTTTACAATTATGTGGTGAGCCTCAAGCAGCTATACTAGCGATGTTTTTTCATGATTTAACAAATGATCTTTCAAATTGACCAGTGCCATGCAATATATTGCGCTCCAAGTTCCAAGGAGTCCATCTTTACGAGTAATTGGGCTAACCATTTATATGTTTTGTCACTTCAGTATAAAAAAATAAGAATAGAGAAAAAAAGCACGCCATCTGTTTAGTAAAAGCACCAATCTTTTTAATTATAATTACTGGCTTATTCTTTATAATATCAATATAAACCTGAATAGTCCAAGCTTTGACTTCGTCCGGTCCAGCGGTGAAGAAGTATTCTAGCTGCAGGGCTTTGTACCCTTGTACGATGATTTTGTCTAAAGCGCTGTAAAAAAACATAAATAAATAAAAAATCTACTTATATATGAC
This sequence comes from Lapara coniferarum, assembly GCA_949316025.1. Classification (NCBI taxonomy): domain Eukaryota; kingdom Metazoa; phylum Arthropoda; class Insecta; order Lepidoptera; family Sphingidae; genus Lapara; species Lapara coniferarum. The sequence goes on along the minus strand of OX438919.1, from coordinate 36,849,216 downwards.
AGAGAAGAAGGTCTAGAACTCTTTAAAAAGAGGTGACGTCAGCTCTGCCGACGTCACAGGGTTCCACCTCATCATCATCCATGATGTGAGAGTAAAACTACCACTTGTCCTTCATCTTTTACTTCTGAATGCTCCAAACTTATTTCCGGAGCTCCGCACAGTTGAAAGGCTCACAAGAGACTGACTTGAAATGCGAGGCGCCCTATTTATATCAACGATTTGACATCTCGACTGGCTTTTGCACGACTATTATTTCAAAATACCCGCCGCTCCGACATATAAAACAGTAATAAAATATTTAATATTGAGCTCAACCCAATTTTAAATGATACAGAAAAAAAATAAGGAATTCCGGTAATTATTTATGTTTACCTGGTAATGTTATGTTCTTTTAAGAACGCCTCTTTCTCAGCGGGCTCCATCTCAAGCAGTTTGTTTTCTAACACTCCAGAGAAGGGAATAAGGAGAGCGCCGGGATCATTTTTGTCAATCCACTCTTTTAGTTTGGGAAGCCTGCAAAAGTTATTAATTAATGCTGTGTTGTCCAACCTGGTAATCAAACCTAATACATACCGATCTACAGTTACTCTGCCGGTTGATGTGGTCTACAATCTAAATAGTAAGTAAACTACGTAAGATAAATGAAAACGTACCACTTGTTCTTTTTTCGGATGTAGTCCTTCTCGGATAAGTTCACGAGATACAACGCTGGTTTCGATGTCAGGAACAGATATTTATTAAGAACTTCAATCTACAATAGTAAATTAATATATCAGAATTTAATATTCATATTTGAGGAGGTTCTTTTCAAAACTTGATTATTCCACTTTCGACAGAATTGACTTTCTTTTTTTTGTGTTTGTAACATTGAAATAAAGTTGCCGCGAAAATAAATTTCATTAAAAACCTGTTCATTACAGTACAAAAAGAAGTTTTGATCGAAATTTATTTTCGCGGCATCTTTATTTCAATGTTACAAACACAAAAAGAAAAGTAAATTCTGTCGAATGTGGAATAACTCATCAATACTCGCTCGGTTACATTGGCCCGGGACGTCATCTGTCAACAAGCGAAAATCGACCTTATACGCACCCACATACATTTATGTCGATTGATGAGATAATCAAGTTTTGAAAAGAACCTCAATCGTTTCATTCGCTCACCGCGCCGCAATTCGCGTCGCGCGTGACTGTGGCAGGCGGTAAGGCCTAAATTCTTTCATTATTCTGAGTTTAGTTCCCTGCTCACAGGGACATTAAAAAAGCGGCGCTAGCCAAGTTGAGAGTGGACTGGACATGAACTACCGAAACGAATGTCCGCAGGTTGAAAACACAAACTCTGACTTTTCTAAAGTTATATTGTGTGTAGTCTTTGTTAATTATTGCTTGATTTAACGGTGAAGGAAAACATGAGGAAAGAATCGACGGTATATGAAGTCTGACTACCCGCACTAGGCCAGCGTGGTGCACCATGTCCTAAACCCTCTCAATAGTAGAGGAGCCTTGTGCTCAGCAGTGGGCAGTATATAATATAGGACTGGTAGTAGTAACTAGTAGTAGGGACATTATATTTTACTATTCAACCTAAAGCACTTACATCAGCGGCACTCCAATCACCAAATCGAATGTGTTTCTTTTCTTCGACCAAAACAGTTTTAACCCGCGCCAGAGCTTCCTGGACACATCAAATAGTATTGATCTATTAAAATATAATAAAAAAATAATTATGAAAACAAAATAGGTGAAAGATTCAGGTTTAAAAAAAATTAAAAAATTAACAGAAAAATTTAAATTAGTGTAACTGTATATTTATTGATAAATAAGGCATTGCTTACGCTAATGAGGACTATTATTAATTATATTATACACACACACTCACGCCTTTTATCCCTGAAAGGGTAGGCAGAGCCGCAACTAGTGCACACACTGTTCGCCGTGCGTATTCCGTCCCGTGTGTGATAGGCGAGCCTATCGCCATATCGGGCACAAATTCCAGACTCCGGGCTGATACTGAATAGAAAAATCCAATACCACTTTGCCCGACCCGGAGATCGAACCCGAGACCTCAAAATTGCAGTCGTACCGTAATACAACTATGCCACTGTAGCAGTCAAATTCAAGTTATTAATTATAATGAGCCTGATTTAATTTTTCATTCACCTACGTTAGGGAAATTATTACTTTTCTCATATTTTTAAGGAGTGCTGACCTTAGTAATTTGGGCACCTCAGGCATATTTTTTTACTACATAACACTTTTGTTTGGCTATGACAAAAGACTCGAGAATTAAAAAAAAAAAAAAAAAAAAAAGCAAGAATAAAGCTGGTGCTGATTCGAAGTGATGTTAACACTCACATATTCCGGTTTCAGTTTCTTGTCGCCGCCGCGGTTGACGACCCTGTCTAGCTTCTCGACGTGCTGGATGAGCTGCTCCTCGTCCTTGAGCCGCAGCTCCTCGCCGATCGTCTCCAGATCGCGGACGGGATTCACGTCCCCGTCCACGTGGATTACGTCTTCGTCGTCAAATGCGCCTGAATGTTGACGTGATGTATAAAAAGGAGATGTCTACTTTTTGTATGGGTGCGGGGCCTCAAAATTTAAACAGGCTCAAACGTTAGGGATATTAAAGGGGGCAACATATGGAACTTAGATCTATTAAAAAAATATTTTTAGACCCCTCCATTCATAACCAACTTTTATGATAACATTCATATTAAGTGTAGTTTTCAAGCCAAACAAAATTACATGCATCTCAAAATCGGAGGTCTTTAAAATTAAACGATTTATTGCAATAAGGCTAGTTTTCAGGAGTTCTATACAGATATAAATTGGCTTATTTAAATTTTCAGGCCCATTTTTGGACATGTCCTTTATAGTTTTTGTCTTGGTCTTATGACTATGAAATCAACTAATCTAAATTACATTACGAGGTACACGTAATTTATTTTTTACTTTGATCAGATTAGAAATCAACTACCTAAGCCCGATTTTTTTAATAACCCTGAATGGCTTCATATTTACCTATATTTGTTTTATTGGGCCTGTTTAGAAACGATTTACATTGTGGCTAAAAGAACAAAGCGCAAATGCATATTGCTAGATTTTTAATAGCTTTACTTTTCCCATAACACAATGTTTTTAATTATGAATTCAAACAAATATCTTACGGCACAAATTGAAGATGGCGTCGCAAGCTTTGATGTGAGAGAGGAAAGCATTTCCGAGTCCCTGGCCCTCGGCAGCGCCACGCACTAAACCAGCAATATCGACCACGTTTAGGAAAGCTGGTACTTTGCTGTGAAGGATACAGTTTGTTCATAAAACGTTATCATAATCAAAGAACAAAACCAATCATACCAATAACCTACCTTGCAGGCTTGTGGTACTGGCATAAGTAATCAAATCTCTCATCCGGCACCGGTACCCTACTTGCTGAAGAAAAATAATTTTGGTCAGACATCTACATTCAAGGTATTCATTTGTGTTTAAATAGCGAGCACCTACTTATTGCTGGCTGACATGTTCTAGTCGTAGCATAGGTACTTCCGCTGTGATATCAGTGTGTTCCAGTATTAAATTACTGGTGGTAGGACTCTCATATGTAAGAGTCCGTCTAGGTGGGTACCACCGCAGTGTCTATTTCTACCGCCAAGCAGCAATGTGCATGCACTGTTGTGTTTCGGTTTGAAGGACATTGTAGCCAGTGTAACTGCAGGACATAATGAGACTTAACATCTTATGTCTCAGGATGACGAGCGCAGTGGAATGCCCCACAGTACTTAGTAACTCGAGGTGCTGGATGGTGTTTCTACTGTTTATGGGTGGTCGTATCGCTTACCATCAGGCGAACGGCATGCTCGTCTCGTCATTCGATGCCATAAAAAAAAATCCCAAAGTCGTACCAGTCGTGATGGAAATAACGTGTAATAGAGTCTAGTGCACTCGACGCAACTTCGCTTTCCATTTTTTTCATAATAAATAAATGAAAATATCGAACCTAATGTAATCTATTTATTGAACAAATTATAATAATAACTACATATTGTCTCAATAAAACATTAAATAATAACCTGTCAATCAGAAATAGCAGTTAATGCTTCAGTGGAATTGATACTCTTAGGTGAAGAGTTTTTCGATACTTTTTGTATTTTCTCGAACTTTTTGACACGGTCGCAACATTTAGGATACTTTGCGAACGGATTATCCATTGATCGTAAACGTAAGCCTACATTTATAATGAGATTTGATCTGGCTTCGAAAGTGTTGAAAACTTGTTCATACAATTCCAAAGCAGACTTATCCATAAGAGGATTATGCGTCTTTAAGTACAAAGCCACAAATAATAATCCAGACAATTTAATGCTAAGTCCTGGATACTTGGGCCTCGCCACGTTCAAGGCGCAGCAAGCATCTGTTAACATAATTCCTATCGTTTGTTCCAAGTAACCGAGATCAGGCAGGTTTTTCAGTGGTAAAGGAGGAAACAATTTTGTCTCCTTAAACACTGTAATATCAGAGTACATGTGAGGCTTCGATAAAAACTTTAGAAGGCAGCTTTCACTACAAAACAAATAATTATTTCCCTTAAAACTGGCTGCAAAATCCCTACTTCCAATTTGAATTTTTTGAGCCGGTAAGTTTTCAGCATATGTAACTATACACACGCCATTTTCGTAAACACGATCCCGGTGAATTGTTTTAATTACTGCTGGTATTTCGGGTAATTGAACTTTCTGTTCACCTAGATAACGATAAGGATTCTTTAATACGCTGCCCATGTGATCGGCACAAATCCAATAAAATCTCTTTTTAAATCGAACTACGCCCTTTTTGTTCACAGGATATCCACTGTATTTAAGTACATTTTTTCGGAGACATAAAGGACACACGTCTTTGAAGTTTGTCATCTTTTTTTCAAACATTGCATTAGAAATACACATACCATCTACGGGTACGACATTAGTCTTTTCGTTAATCAAATAGTAATGAATCTTTGGAACAATGCTAGTAATTATATCATCGGCGTCTTGTAAACATTGCCACTTTGATTTAGTGCCATCAATTGAATACAAATTTTGGAAATCATTTTGAATCCATTCTCTAATAGCATATGAATTATCTTTAAACATTTCATATCTAAATTCAATAAAAGGTTCTGAATACGGCGGCTTTAATTTAACGCTGTTTAGATATATTTCCTTCTGTGAATTTTGCAGCACTTTATCTTGCGTGCATGATATGTCAAATACAATGCTAGGATATAGGCCAAGTTTGCTAAGTTCCAACGCTTCAGACGGTGAATCAGGAAAACCATCAAATACGTAGCCAGATGTAGTCGTCCGATGATCAATAGTGACCGTTTGAATAGCTTTAACAATTAACTCAAAATTAACTTTCTCTCCTTGTTGTATAGCTTTTCTTATTTTCGTACCTAATTCTGTCCACCCCATATTTTCCAATATTTGTCGTATAGATTTTCCTCGAGAAATACAGATTAAGCCGTATCTTTTAGAAAGCTTATCTGCTAAAGAACTTTTCCCGGATTTAGGCCCTCCAATAACACTAATTCTTAAAGGATATTCATAAAATAATTGTATGGCGTCACTGTTGATATATTTCAGAGGGTCTGATCTAAATTTTCTCACATTTTCTGCTCCACATAGAAAGTAAATATAACAGCGATGAACAACAGGAAAGACATTACTTCTTTTCTTGTTCAGCTTATATGGATGAATAATGTTTTTTGGATTATTGAAAATATATACCGGGCATATTCGATTAAATTTGCTTAAAAAATAAAACCCTTTTGCTAATAAAATTTCTGCAATATCCGTATCAACAACAACAGTTTGTTCAAAAAAGGAAGAGTTTCTGTTTCTTACATTTTTTAGTTTCAATAATGCTATGCGTAAAACTTTATCAATATTTTTAGTAGCATCGATTGACACGAATTTCATTTTTTGTTCTAACAACGTATCTTTCATAGTTTGAATATTTTCGTCGTCGACTTCATATATGCTTTCTACTCTAGCATCTATTCTTTCTCGAGCATCAGTCGCCTTTTCCCACACGATTTGATCTGTGGGTTCTGCAAAATTTTGAATCATTTCGTTATATGTATTGAATAAATTTGCATCAACATTCGAAGACCCAGATGGATTAGCATCAATTATAACACTTTCAGTAGAAATACCCTTTATAGGTTCTTCTGTAGATATGAATATTTTATCTATTATTTCATCATATATAAGTTTAACAACTACATTTTTAGTAATAATATTCATCCATTCTATTCTTTCCCTATCCAATTTCAATTTAGCCACGTTTTTAGCATCATTTAGCTGGTTTTTCCAAGTCTTAAACATCTTAGTTGAAACCCTTTCTAGGGATTTTTCAACACTACTTTCTAACGTTATGACTATGTCAGGAATACAAAAGCATGTCACCATATCATCAATATCAGTAGATAATCGTGGATAACCATCTAATACAAATCCGTTCAATGCAAAAGGGTTTTGGAACCATATTTTTTTAATAAGCCTATACATAAGTGCAGGAATAATTGCCGAGCCTCGTTCGAAATAATTATATATCATACGCCTTAACTCAGGTTCATTAGATAATATATCAAAAACCTTATCTTCATTTTCTTCATCAATATTGAACTCTGTGGCAGCTTCATCGTCAATTGGCATATCAGTAAAAATATTTTCATAACGGCGGCCAACTTTCTTAAAATTTCTTGGCATGAGATAGTCATTTACCGCTTCCTGAAAATCAATGTGTAATAAACCAAGTTCTTTGGCTATATACTTAGAAAGTGTAGACTTGCCACTGCCGATGGTACCTACAACACAAATTCTAATAGACGGTATTTTTTTAAAAGGTTGATTATAGAACTGATATTTAGTAGGATCATTTTGAAAGAGCAAAGAGCATTCTTCTTTGCAAAAATAATTGATTTTGTTATTATATTTCAGACTGAATTCTGATTTGCCTTCCCATAAAACTTTATAATCGTAATACGCAATAGGACAGTATATGCTTGTTTCACATAAACATTTTGGATTATTATACGTCAGATTATCTGTTAGATTCTCATCTTCATCTTCTGGTACTTCAGTTTCTTCCTCTTCATTTGCTTCACAAGATACAGAGTAGTTATTGCGTAGTTTCATTAACACTTCTGCCATTATTTGTAAATCTGATTTACTTTCAAGCTGGATATCTACAATGGCTTTCGAATTTTCTTCTATTTTCAATTTTACGGAATCCCAGTCTTCTCGAAATTTTTCGAAGGACTCAGTGAGTGACGTTAATATGGATGCTTCAATATTAGTGGTCTTTTCTTCTTCTATTGTTTCACTGTGAATGATATTCAACGTATTATTTATTGAATCCTCAACTAAAATTTGCATATAATTTTTGATAAAATCAGGAATTTTGGTTGTGAGAAGTTTAGTCTTAATTAACGGATCATCTAGTAGGCCAAATCTCTCTGCGTGATTTTTTATACTCTTTTCCATAATCAAATAATGTTTCAACAGCTCGGCATCAACTTCCTTGTTCTCAAATAAACTTATCGTATAATCTGGTAAAAATTTAGAGTCAATCAGATAATCCCAAAACTCAGGATCCGTGGGAAAACCATCTATGATGTATTTTCCATAGCAATGTTGTGCGTTGGTAGACTTTTTAACTTCCGTATCGATATCAGAAATAATTCTAATTATTTCATTCACCAGCTCTTCTGTGGTTGGTTCAATTTCTTTTTGTAAATCATTTGTCATAATATAAGTTGAAATAGCATTAGTAACATCTTCATCGCCTAAAGCAGGTATGCCAGGTTTTTCTTTCGCCGTTAATAACTCAATTGGGGCAAACTGAGATAAAAAAGTACGGTCTAATAGAGCAATGTTGCATTTTTCAATGTCATCCAGAAAAGGCAAAAAGCTAAGCTTATTGAATAACGAATTAAATGTTTCCCAAAAATCTTCATCAAGCTCCATTTCTTCTTTGAAACCTTTGTTTGTTTTTAAAGATTTGTCATCTAATTCTATTTCAACCTCTGATATACGCTCTTCCTCTAAATATAATTTTTGTTGCCGAGTATATTTAATGTTCTCTTTCAGCAGTGGAATAAATTCGTTTAAATTTCTTTCTGTTGAATCATACCACATATCTAAATTCTTGTATCTTTCCAATTCTGCGTTTTGCCATGAGATCAGTCTACTGTCTTCGATGGTTGCTATAATTTCCGATAGAATTGATTTTGCAAAAATATCATACTTTTTCTCTCTTTCTTCTTCTAGAATTTTTTTATAACAAAAAACTGGTGCATCAAAGATCCATGACAAACATTCAGACACCATAGTTTTACCAGATAATTTTGTTCCGATTATAATAACTCTGCAAGTAGGCTCTAGATATTCTAATTTTAAATATGGCCGTGGGTTTCTACAAAAAGATATCATGGCACCAAGAGACGATAAAAGATACACATGTTTAAAGAACATGACAGCAAATTTTGGTTTACCCTCTACCGATTGTCTATTCTTTAGTTCTACTGGGCATCTATTAAACCATGGCGACATATATCTGTTAAATTGTACAACACCACTTTGAATGACATTTAACCCATCTACCAATTTCCAAAATTCTTTCAAATCCTCTGGTGGTTCTTCAAGATACAATGGTTCTGGAATTAACACTGGTTTAATAACAAGTAAACCAAGTCTTTCCATAACATGATGCATCATTTCGTGAGTTGATGTTCGGCCATCTAATTTAATGACTATTTTTGAGTCAAAATCTTTGATTTTTTTTTCAATATATGACAAAATATATTTTTTGTAATTACACAATTGTTCAATAGATTGGTTTTTAAAGTTAAATGGCTGTCTGCAATTATATTTTGAGTTGAAAACATGGCTGTCAAAGGGACTAGTGTAATCACTGATAGTATATTTTGCTGGCCATCTTATTTCTGATTCCTCTTTCATAATTTTGAAGGAATCAAAAGTATGTTGATTACTTACGTAATTAAAGTATTTGTGACTTTTCTTTGTCACCAAATCAACGTCAGGGCAAGTGATGTAGATTATTATATCAGGACCAATATTAATTATTTCTTGGAATTGTTTTAATATAGCCACTTGTTTGGTGTCATAATAGCACTTTTGATGAGAAATAATATTGGTACAAGAATCTAATATAAATTTGGGCAGCTCCACAGGTGGTTCTTGTTCTTCCTCTAACGCTTCTTCTTCTTCTGGCACTTGCTCTTCTTCTGGTTCATCTTCCACTTCGCCTGCTATGTCGCTACTAACTGATGACTGTGATGTTACTACTGATTTCTTTTGTTTAGGCTTCTTCTTTTTCAAATTGCAAATTAAATCATATATGAATTCTTCCATAACATCTAGAGATTCTTCACTAATCAGTGACTCAAAGAAATATCGCAGATCCCGGTTTGAAGTCATCATAGGAAAACCAGATATAACATAACCTCTATGTTTTACAGCAGGAGATACCAGCTTTTCTTTCAGTAATGTCAATATGATATCAAATTTACAGACTTTGTTATGTTTAAAGTTGAAGTCCAGTGCATTTCCGGTGGTACTTTTTTGGTCTATTTCATCAAGCAAGATGTTTTTAGGACATAGGTGGACACATCGCAATCTCTTAGAAAGTGCTTCACCAAGACTATAACAACCTGACCCAGGTTTGCCTAAGATTAAGTAACATGTCGGTTTTGTCATCAAAAAGTTTTCTTGGGCATCAATATCAGTCCAGCAATGATTTTCACTTTTATTTGATAAAGGAGCAGCTGTATTGTTAAGACCAACAAATGTTGCACCCATAGGTGAAAATTGGACATTCTTATTATCAGGTATTTGTTTATTAATTAAGTCAATTGGTCCTTGGTAAACAACACTTTTATCAACATTTATGCCCTGAATACCAAATTTATCCACAAGGTCCAAATTATTTTTATATTTATAAAATTCAAACATTTTGAACTTCAAAGTAATGACATAAAATTGACATAAATAAGGAATTTTGATATGGCCATGACTAAATTATGATGTGATAATTATATTATTTTCCAAAAAAGGTTTGAATAAATAGTCTTGTTTCTAGAGGTTTTCTCTGGACACATATCATATTCCCAAAAATGGCATTTAAAAAAATATTTTTATTTTAGATTTTTATTTAGAGAACTTTAACCATGTAGATTTGTATTATTTACTATCCCAAAGGGGATGCAACTGACAAATTAATAGATAGCACAGATTATTTACCAATACATAGCAATCATACATATTATCAATTTGTAACAATTTAGAACTTGTTTGTCATTTAAATACATTATTGGTACATTACCGAAGGATCAAATGCAGGATCACATGACAACACAGTCAAAGTACACCGTTTCTAGAGCATGATGTATTCAATTGTCGAATGAGATATAAAGAATACTAAAAACTGCCCAACAAATTTTAAAATATTAACAACTTTGCATTACATAGCTTAGAACCCTATGTCACACTAAATTGCAGTGCCACATATTGCTATGTTCAACAAATTCCAAGTTTAGGTTGTATTATTACAACTTATGGGTGGTTTCAATGCTTATCATCAGGAAAGTAACTTGAATGACTAGTCATTCAAAAATATATAAAAAAATTGAATACTTATTTTCATTAGGATCAATGGTGCAGAATGGAAAATTCTCAGCGGCAGCCTGGCTCTTGGTCAAAACATTGAAGAATGTTGACTTGCCCACATTAGGCACACCAACAATACCTACTTTCAAGTTGGTACCAACACGCCCAATGAGTGGCTTTTTCTCAGGTCCTTCCACCTTTTTAGGGGGCATTCTGGAATGAATAATAATATTTGTTGATTTTATTTTTCTATTTAAGATATGACTTTTTAAAATTGCTTTGTATTTTACGTGCAATGTTAAAATTGTTTTTTCAATACTTAAATCTTATGCCAGTCTTACGCATACTCACGCCTTTTATTTTTGAGGGCTAGGCCATGGCGTAATTAGTGCACCCACTTTTCGCCGAGCGTATTCCGTCCCATGATGTGATGGGGGCGTGCCTATCGCCATATTGAGCACAAATTCTAGACTCTGAGCTGATACTGATTAGAAAAACCCTTTATCACTTTGCCTGACCTGGGGATTGAACCCAAGACCTAAGCATTGCAGTCGTACCATAATACAACTAAGCTACAGAGGCAGTCTTGTTATTTTTAATAAATAAGAACGTGCATATCACTTACTAATCCCGCAAAATTCTGTGACCTGGCCTAACATCATCTGTAAGCTGCATGTAACACTAATGAGCAAGATATCTAGATATCTCCATTCCAGCAGCATAGTGGTCTGTTTTTCAAACTAAATATATCGTAGGCTATTGCTATATGTTGATATATAGTCATTAAAAAGTAAAACAGCTGTTTACACTCTAAACAGTTTGTTCAATGTTGATCAGTAATGATTTCAGGAATTAAGGTGTAGCAATAAATTTTAAGTAGTAAAGGAAATAATATCCACATTAAAGATTGAATCTGGCAACATCACTTTCTACCTGATCGGTGATCAACGATCTACATATATTAATAATTAATTATGGAGGTAAATATTTTCATTTCATACGCCAACTTTGTTTCATTTTTTGTATGTGCATTTTAATTCAAGCTATAAATAATTCGGTATTATTTATGTCTATTAGAATTGTATTAGATAGATTAAATAGCAAAGGTGTACAGGAACTTTAGATAACCTATCATTGAAATAAATATAGTTCTGTATATTTACCTGAAATATTTTTATCAATGTTATTCGGAAGGCACAAATTCTAGGAACGTTCAATTCTATAATAAATTACTTTTATATTGTGCTGAAACTTCGTTTAACATAGAACGTGCTCAGCCCGGCGTATTTTAACCAAATTTTACCATGTTGTCATTTTTTTTTTTTTTTTTTTAATTTTCCCTTTGTTTTGGGAAGGCAAAGGGCTCGAGCCCATACAGCCTCGTCATAATACCATGTTGTCAGTTGTGAAATGTCATAGTGACATTACATAAATATAATCAGGGTTGACAATACCTATTTCCTCAATTCCGCAAAAATCTAAACTAAATTCCGCAAATGCGAGGAAATCACTACATAGTATAAAACAAAGTCGCTTCGCGCTGTCTGTCCCTATGTCCCTATGTATGCTTAGATCTGTAAAACTACGCAATGGATTTTGATGTGTTTTTTTTAATAGATAGAGTGATTCAACAGGAAGGTTTTTATGTATAATCCATGCATAATATAGTACATGTACACTGATAATTTTAGAGGTTTCTAATGTCATGTCGTAAATGAACACATTTCTTTGCGCCTACAGTGCAAACGCTGGCTAAACCCTAGGAGATAGATCAAAATAATGTACTACAGTATTGTACACCTTAAAAAGGTCTACAAAAACAGTCCGCGATGGTATATGTTTATCTCTTAGGGATAACCCACAATAACCATTTTTTATCCTTTACTTTTTACGAGAAATAATGGCTTATTTACGAAGCGATTTTATGCAAATACAACATTTATCCTTATCCAATTAAATACCTTAAGTACATGGTGCAATTAATATAGATCAATATAGTCCTTTATAGCATGTAAATTAAATAAATATTTTCGAAGATTTTACAAATGCAAGGACGGCCGGCGGGTGGCTATAAATAGCGCGTCGTAGGCCACGCTTCTCGAAAATTTATCATAATTTATGCTAATATTATAAAGAGGAAAAAATTGATTGTTTGTTTGTTTTTAATGGATAACCTCCAAAAGTTCTGGACCGATTTTGTAAATTCTTTCACTAGTAGGAAGATACATTACTCATCAGTGCTATAGGCTACTTTTATCCCGAAAACATTCAAACCAAGACTTGTATCCTGTTTTTTTTTCTCGCGCGTGGAGCCTTCACGGCCAGACTACTAAACCAATTTCGATGAAATTTGATAGGGAGATAGTTTAAAACCCTGGGACGGACCTACGCTATATCTTATTACGGGAAAAATAAATCGGGACTTTCATACCGAAAAATCTTTTTCTGCGTGTGGAACCTTCACAAGAAAATAAGTAGGTATGGAGATAGTTTGAGATCCAGAGGAGGACATAGGCTACTTTATCCCGGAAGAACATAAACAGGCAAATTTATCTCGGATTTTTTTTTCTCGCGAGTGTAGCCGTCACGGTCTTTTTATAAACTTAAAAACTACCGAACGTATTTTCATATGTCTTTCACCAGTTGACGGATTGATTCAAGAGGAAGGTTTATGAGTATATTACATAAATGTTTTGTATGAGAGAAAATTAAATTTCGGCATATAATATTATGCTTTGCTACCTGTGCGAAGCCAGTGCGGGCCACTAGTGTATAATAAGATAAAATAGACCCAACAAAACCCAACGCAAAAACATCATGGTAGCGAGGGGCGGGGGGCTTTATACTTTCATTCTAGCAAGACAATATCCAAAAAGTAATTTTTCGATACTTTTGGTAAAATCCCCACTTTTCCCCGCATAGAACCAATCCCCAATCGACTTGTGATTCCCCGCAATTCGGGGAATCCCCTTAAATCGGCAAGACTGCATAGTATACAGATTAAAATAATAAAAAAAAAACGCTTTATAGAAAATCTAAAGGACCTTTACGCACGGTCCATCTTGACGGACAATCGCCGCATGAATAGCTGAACAATTTCAAAATTTCAAATCCATCCATCATCCGCCCATCTTCCCGTGGCGTACAGCATGCTGTACGTCACGGCGGCGCGGCGCGGCGCTGGACGTAGCTAACTTAAGCGCCTTAAATAAAAATATATACATTTTTTTAAATAGATGGCGCTGACGTCGTGCAGATGGTGCTATGGATCGCCCATTGATATTTAAAAAAATCTAGTTAGTCTTTTCCAACTTTTTATTAAGTACACCATGGGATTTTTATATTACCGGGAAAGACTTTTCAAGCAGACTGACTCACCAACACTTTGTCTATTCTAATATTATAAAGAGGAAAGATTTGATTTGGGTTTGTTTGTAATGGATACACTCAAAAACTACTGGGCCAGTTTTAAAAATATAAAGATACATTATCAGCAAGTAACATAGGCTACTTTTTATCCTCGGTAAATATAAAGCAGGACTTTTATCCTGGAAAACTTTTTCCATACAGGCAGAGCCGTGAGAAAAATCTATCTACTAAAAATTAAAAGTACTCTTGTTCTCAATATTTGATAAAGTTTTATTATAATTTGACATTCATCGTTTTTGAACATAAATCTGCATAATAATAAGAAATATTTCAACAAAATAGTTAAATACTTTAAAAATAAAGTATTTTAGAATGAAGATTACACAGTATCATAATATTATCATCATGTTGTTAGTGTGGCCCATGGTGGGGACATGGGTGATGGATTCTGAAGATATGACATAACCACTGCTGATATTGACAGCATGAAGGAACTAACAATCTGAAACAAAAATGAATCATAAATTTACATGTTGGCTATTTCTGCTGCCAAGCAATATGCAAATACTGTTGTGTACTGTGTTGTGTCTCATCAAATGACAAATGCTTTGGAATTAAGTGTTTTGTGGTGTTGCCACGGATTATGTTTGCCATTAGACCACGCGGTGGCAAGCGCAGTTAGCTGTCTACCTGAAGGTGGACAGACAATTTGATGAGTCTCAGGACCCACTGGATGCAGGCCGTTTTTGACAGGTTCATCTGGAAATCTTTAGGGGAGGCCTATTTTCAGCAGTGGACATCATGTGGCTGATGATGATGTTGATGTTTCCCATCAGAAATGATTTGGTATTCATCTTGACTTGTGTAAAAGTGCCCTTATTTATGGGCATAATTTCTTAATAAATGATTTGCATTTGATGTTCAATAAAAAAAAAATCTACAGGATCTTATCTTAGAGTGATTTTTGATATCTCACCTGTTTTGTATCATCTGAAACTCTTGAGTTGGCAAAACTAATACTTGAACAAAAAACAGCTGTCCATGCACACCATTTAAGACGCATCATTAGACCACACATTGAAAACACCATGCCTGAAAAATTTATGAATAATTGGATGTTATTATATTTTCAGAACTTAGTCAGTACTATACTCTTCTTAAAATGTTAATTATACAAAGCCATAAAAGCATGTACATTTACATAATATAAACCATATTATGTCTTACTAGCTTTTGCTTGTGGCTTTGGTTGCATGAAAGAATTTTATGTGGATAAGATCCCACTGTACATTTTCCCAGGGTTAAATTAGGCACCAACTCCAAATATATGTATATACTAAGCGAATAAAAATTTTAATTATGTTTTGATTTGTAGTGGTTTTGAAGTCGGTTTATTTTTGTTATAAAGTTTTTATTTATTGTTTTTTTGTTAGTTAATTATAGAATGGTGTAAACAATACATCATAGATATACGATTGCAGCATTCGTGAGTCATTTTCTGTTAGTTATTGAAGAGTTCCATTGTGTATCTCCGAAGATCTTCATAAATTATATAGTAAAACCTTCCCTGAAAGTTATACATTTCAATATCGAAAACCACATCCGAATCGGATCAGTAGATTTTGAGAAATACCCAGCCATACAAATATACATACATACATACGGATCGAATACAGAACCTCCTTTTTGAAGTCAGTTAAAAAAGGACTTAGTGGTTGATAAAATCTCAACCATTTAAAAAACTGTGGCACTGCAGGAATCAGAGAGATTTTTCAATGCCAATAATATATTACCTTGACACTGATCTGTGAATAAATACTTGTTATCAAAAAGCGATTTCCATACCTAGAATGTTCATGTAATCTGTAGTGAGATCTTCGGCAGGGGCTGACGTCGATGGAGGAGGTTTATAACGACGTTCCCTGTCGGCACGTCTTGGGTCTGATGTCAATTGCATCTGTAAATATGTAGAAATTCGTGTCATAGCTAAAACATGAATATTGAATAAATTCTTTTTTACATAGATATGATAGTTGTAAGGTCGACGTCGATAAAACCCCTATCTTTCTTAGGCAGGTAGGTTTTGTATAATCAGTTCCACTTACTTTTTTAGTTGTTATTACGGGCCCACAAATAATTGAAATGGTGAAGTACTTCGTGTGGTCGAAGTATATTCACAGTAGTTCTGTGAAATTTGAGCTATTTGAATATATTATTTAAATTGGTATGTACAGCAATGAAATCAACATTCACCAAAAATACTATAGTAAAACTAAAAACCTAAAAAACTATGCAAAAGTGTACGTGAGTACTGGTGAGTACTTAGACGCTTGACATTGACAGTAATTGACTACGCTGTTGCCAGCCCCAAGAAACCAAAAAACAACAACTTAGTTATAAAAAAATCGGTGCTTGTACGTATATACGCGCGTGAGAAGTTATACTTCTTTGGCATCATAAAAAAATATTTTTTGACTGCATGCAAATAATTATTAATTACAATAAAATGATAAAAGCACTGGAAGAGGATAGTCAACACAGTCAATCAAGTTCAGTAAATAAAATTTAGAGAATAATATGTATGACGTAATTTGTACTAAATATTATAAGATACTTAATTTTAAATATTTATTATTGATTATTTAATATTTTAAAAGTAAATTAATAAATTCAAAAATTGAATTTAAGTTTATTCATTATATTTATTGTCTTCTTAATTTAATATTTACCTACTTTTCATTTTTATCAAAAAGTTTTCATTAAACAGCTACAACCTTTGTGAACAACCGTGAGAATTTTGTGTCACACATGCGCGCGCATCGTAAAATTTCACTCTCATCATTTTTTCATAACACGCCTAAAGTATAACTTCAAAAACAGGAGAAAACAGTAGATCGGGGATTTTGACCAAGGAGCAAAAAAAAGGTAGAAGTAGGTTCAGAGGATAGGGTGGCAACTTAAAAAAAGGCCCTGCACCATTTTAGTATGTAAAAACAAAAAAACAGTAAAATTTCTACTCTAAACAGAAAACAGGGACGACCAAGCTAAAACAGTAGGGTTGGCAACACTGGTTGTCTATGACATGTACGGAAAGTAATATTCGACGGTTTTTAATTTATGGATAGCGGTTCTTTGAGCCGAAAACTGAAATATAAATTCCCCTTTGAGGTAAATACTCAATCTTGCCGAAAGAAATTTATGTCGCGAAGGTGAGTGGTAGTGTCGGACGGGGTTGTCCTAGATGTAACTTCATGGGCCAAATTGACGACCTTAAGGAAGGGTCAAATAAACGATTCTCGTAACCGATGAGCATGTATGAAGAGACTGATGACTGTGGAAGAAGCGAAAGAGGTATGCTTGGATCGTAGCACTTGGCGCTCCATAGTCTCTGCCTACCCCAATGGGAGAAAGGCGTGAGTTTATATTATTTATATACATATGTATGTAAATACCTACTCAAAGAATTTCTCCAAATCTTATGCAACCGTAAAAGGATGCGCCATACCTTATTGCCGCGAACAAAGGATTCTGTCAATTCAAATGTAACCGTTTTATATTGTTATAAATAAATCTTAAAAACGTCTTACCTATTACGCAACAGTGGCGGGCTTAGCCAACGCGCGGCTCCGGACAATAGATGATTGCGCGAGGCGTTTTTCATTTGTACCCTTTTTCAGTCACCGTGAAGCCCGGGCAGGAACAAAAAAAAAGGCTACTGATTTTTGTAGGTAAGATGTTTTATTAAAATCAACAGACTCGATATTGGCTAGAAATATCGATATTTTAAAAATACAATGATGTGGTTTATAAAAAAATCCTAGCCAAGAATCGATTTTGAAAAAAATACCATGTGTCATTACCAAGAAGATTCTTGATCATTACTCTTGTTTATTTGTTTCTGCATTACGCCATCTAATACTGTCAAGAGTCAAATTCTAGGAGACGGCAAATTTAAGGAAAGGACTTATTTCCTTAATATTTTTAAATATACATAAGTACCTACTTTTAACTTTGTAAACACCTGGAAAAGGCGACCCAGTTAAATGATTTGGCGTTTTCGTCTCTCTCTCTCTCTTTAAATACGTACTACATTGGAAGATATAGTACCTACGCTTAATTGTACCTATGTAGTAGGCTTAATTCACAACGATTGTATTTATCCTCGCCTACAATTCGAGTATAAATAAAAATCTTCGAACCCTGAGACTGTGTTTTCCACCATCCACTCAGGAGCGCGCCGTCCATATGTGCGAAGTGTGCGGCGCACACAGGCGCCAAGGCAATAGGGGCGCCGGAAGCAGGATGACATTTTATATTTGTTATACTACCACTAAATTCTTTATAGGTGAGTAGGTAAGACAGTAGGTACACGTACAAGTCTTACATATATTATTACAAACGTCTTACAAAAGCTCATTTTCTAAATTAAAACTTATGAAACAGGTTACAGGACGACAAAAATCAAAGGCGCTTCATAGATTTCGCACACAGGCGTTGTCTTGGGTCGGCGCGGCCCTGGATCCACTACCACCAAATAATGACGTCAACTGGACAAATAATGACGTCAACTGGACATCATACGTACGTCATATTTATCATATAAAAGTCTTACGTCAAGAAGTGTGAAATAATGAGTCATATTATGTGACTCATATCTAACGTATCTCTATCTTACGTAAATCCTGACATAGCGCAATATCATTTTGACGTCACTTTGACGTAAACGTGCTTACTAGGTTTGCGCCAACGGCGCTGGATGCACGTTTAAAACGCATTTACAGATTTAAATTAAAATAGCATTTTTTAACCACCGACGGAAAAAAGGGGTCTTAGTTTAGGTACCTATTAATAATAATATATTTTTAATTTGTAAAATAACTGCCTCGGTGGCGTAGTTGTATTATGGTACGACTGCAATGCTGAGGTCTCGGGTTCGATTCCCGGATCGGGCAAAGTGATATTGAGTTTTTCTATTCAATATCAGCTCGGAGTCTGGCATTTGTGCCCGATATGGCGATAGGCTCGCCCCCTATCACATCATGGGACGGAATAATGGCGAAAAGTGGGTGCATTAGTTGCGCCTTTGCCTACCCCTTCGGGGATAAAAGGCGTGAGTGTATATGTATATATGTATGTAAAATAACTTAGAAGGTAAACAGTTTGGATGTGGAAAGATTCTAGTTTCCTGCTTGAAATTCGCCACCAGCGTATGTCATGCGTTTGATTAACACATAGACTACTATTTATCCCGTTACTTTTCTCCCATGGGAAATAATGGAAATTTTTAATCTGATTCTTTAAGTAGACGGCGCTGGCATCGTACTGTGTTTTAGGAACTTTTGTTGCGGGAAAGGCTTTTCACGCGGGTGAAGCTGCGAGAAACACCTAGTAAGAGTAAAAAATTAACGTCTATATTTTTCAACAAATAGGCACAAAATACGCAATGCTAATAATTACTTACATTAAGGGAGTATAAAAAATATTTAATAATTTTATACTATATTCAAATGGGTAATGTTCATCGAAATAAAAGGGTAAGGTATATAAATGGGTAACATAGTACCTATGGCGTGGGAGACTTGATTCGGGAAGATCTTCCTAGGTAAGAAATATTTTCAAACGAGCTGCTTCTCTATTGGTACTGAATTTTTGTTTATTAAATGCATTCCACATGCTCGATAACGTTAGGTACGGGTAGGTATGTATAACAGCACGTTAATACATTTAGTTTACATGGGTAGAGGTAATGGCCAAAATATGCAAATGACGTCAATTAATGTAACTGCCCGTTGAAAAATAAGTAAATATTCAGAGGTTTTGCAGTGTGAGCATGGCGAGGCGTCATTGGCCGACGCAACGGCGCACGCCCACTGCCCAAGGCATGCACACCGCCTTGCCCAGGTATGTGGAATCTAAAATAACACACCTACCTCGTATTAAATTGTTTGTAAATTTGAATACAACGTTATTTCGACAGCCCTTCAAAGCTAGTCCTACTATGATGGACTCTGCATATAATAATTTTGTGTACGTAAGTCTAGGTAATGATCTGCATTCACATCTCGATGTACCTAAGCGCCGAAAATTTACGACAGTCCGTCCGGATAGGTACCAATATAATGTGTATTTTTGCCCCCAAGCAATATTCTGTAAGCACTGAATGTTCCGGTTGGAATGATATTGCAACCAGTGTAGTCACTGATTACACTGGTCACTATGAAGCTAACCATCTAATGTCTCAAGACGCCGTGTGCAGTAACTGTACCTACTGCGAAGTACTTAAGTAAATAGCAATGTGAACTGATATTATAATTTTAAGTTGGGATGGTGTTCCAGCTGTTTACGGGCATTCATGACGCTTACCATCATGCCAACAGCTCGCCCGACTCTACAACTGTACGTGCAACTACTACGGCCGTCGTCCGATAGTTTATTTCTAGACATTATATGAATATTTTGTTGAAATAGAGGCATCTTCTGTATTTAGTACTTATTTTACTTACCAATGCATTTATTTATTTGTTGTGTTACTTAATGAAGTAGGTAGGTAAGTATCTAATTTATATAATAATCCGTTTTTTCTTATTGCCTATTTTGAATTTTATTCGTAATTCACTTATTTAAATAGTAAGTTCTAATTAATAAACAAATAAAAAGGAATAGTCTTACGTATTTCCTATAAAATATTATGATAATTTTTCGTTATTGACTAAGCGCCATCTATTGCCCAGTAGCGGAGTATACAGATAACTTTGAACTTGCATTATTAGTATTGGACGGAAAGTAAAAATTTAAAATTATAATAAAACAAAAATCATTGATTTATTTTCTTGTTGAAAACTGTTAAATATTAAGCGAGTAGTTTATTATAAATAATATCGATACTACGTGTAGGTAGTTCATATTATTGTGCTGGAATCGAACCTTAGACTTCACGGGTTTCACAGTCTAACAGCAATAGACACAAATAGATCGATAAGGCCTTAAAGAGATAAAGCAATACATCTCTATTTCGGTTTGCTGTATAGTTTCACTTTGTAATTTGTTTCACACAATAAGATATGACCGTTGCGTTCATCGAAAGTGGGTACACTTTTAGCCATCATCCGAATTCTCACACGCCTTCAATTTCGCAAGATTTTTTTTATTGCATTAAACAGACGAGCATGCCGTTTGCCTGATGGTAAGCAATACGATCACCCATAAACAATAGCAACACCATTCAGCACCTTGAGTTACAAAGAACCTACTGTGTGGCATTACACTGCGCTCGTCATCCTGAGACATAAGATGTTAAGTCTCATTATGTCCAGTAGTTACACTGGCTACAATGTCCTTCAAACCGAAACACAACAGTGCATGCATACTGCTGCTTGGCGGTAGAAATATACATTGCGGCAGTACCCACCCAGACGGTCTCTTACATGTGAGATTCCTACCACCAGTAATCACTTTATCACACTTTATGTCGCGTCTGTTACATTGCAGTATCACAATGTTAAGTTAATTTTTATTACCCAATTTGTCTTTTTTTTTCTAGATGCTAAAAATAAGTATTGTAACCTATTATAGTTATAATTAATCAAATACCGGAAACAGAGATGGGCTATATGTAATTATGAGGACGTGAATAAAGCGCGGGGCATATTTAATTAAAATAATATGGCGAAATTAGTAGCCACTCGCGTTCTTCATATTTACCAGTGGAAATATTAGCAACTGTGGCTATTGCGGTTGCAATACATTTTAAATTACAAACAAAATGTGTTTCGGTGCACAAGGGTGGTTTTAAGCGAAAATTCACATTGAAATTAAACTATTTCACGGATTTTATGGAGGTTTTTTTAATTTATATTTTCTCCCGAATACATATTACGACGATTTATATATATTTAAAATTGTTTATAATTTTTGAATGTAGATAGATATTGTAACTTTTACTTTTCGGACAAGCAACACCTTAGTTCGCCCCGTGACCATGAATGATGTAAAGCCTTCGAATATAAATTAAAAAACATCCGTAAAATAGTTTTATTTCAATGTCTAATATTCGCGTAAACATAAGAAATCATTATGAAAATTCATATCTCTGAAGCTATGATTTTTCTAAAGGAAAGGAGATGTCTGCTTTTAGTATGGGTGCTGTGCCTCAAAATCTCACAAGGCTCAAACTTTAGGGATATGAAAGGGGCGAAATATGGATCTTGGAACAATAAAAAAAAAATTTGACCCCACCATTTATAAGTAACTTTTCTATGAAAATTCATTATAAGTGCAGTTTACAAGCAAAATAAAATTACATAGATAAATTTCAAAATCAGAGGTCTTTAAAATTAACCAATTTATTGTAGAAAGCTAGATTTTAGGAGTTCTATCCAAATATATATATAAACTGTCTTGGTTAGAACTTTAGGCCCGTTTTGGGACATGTCCTTTATTTTTCCTTAACCGAAAAAAATCCCAAAGGAATTTGATTTTTAAAAATCGCTAACACGCTTTTATTAATTTGTTACTAAGTAAGGAAAACTAGTTATATTTTAAGAAAATGCGCGGATGTAAAGCGACCGTTCTTTTTATATCGGCTGGTAGTAAGTTTCGCCGTTTCTATGCCATAAATAGATCTCTTGGAAAACCAAGGTTTAATGGAAGCTAATAGTACCTACATACAGCGATACTGCCACAGGATCATTAATTCTTTGAAAATCCTCCAAGTCTCCTGATGCTCTTGATCACAGTGTCAACTCAAATACAGGTGACGTATGATCGTATAGAAAAGTTTTTGCGGTTTGTGAATCTTATATAGCCATCTTTGTGTGCTTACAACTCTTAATTCAACCTCTCCTACACTCAAGGGCGGATCCAGGGGGGGGGGGGTCATGGGGGTCATGACCCCCCCCTGGGCTGAGTCCAGAACCTAGGTGGACCACTAATTAAAATTATTAAACATTATGTTCTTATATATTTTTTGTCACAATATAGATTTTATTTAAGTATTGAAAAATTTATAAAATTAAGTAGTTATAAAAAATCATAATTAACAAATTAATAAACTTTAATGAAAATTTACCGCAGGATCTTATAAAGTATATGTATCAAAAGGGCTCCACGAAGTTTAAAATTTATAGGCCAATTATTTATACCTTTCATCACATTGTTTATGCCAATGGAGATTGGGAAAAAATTGGTTAGTTAACAATTGAATAACTTTTTGAAAAATGGTGATTAAACTTTTTTTTCTTCAGGGATCGATTCTTTCAAGTGTTAAAAAGATACTAGAATTTTTGCAAATTTTTAAAATCACATTTTATGTTATAAATAAATTATTTATATTGCTGAACTCTCTTTAGCGGCAGCGCGCATGCCGTAATTGCCGCGCGGAGCCCTATTTTCAACGTCTAATTAAAATTATAAATAATGGAGATAGAATTCCGGGAGTCAGGACTTTTTTATAGGAAATTTCCTCTTCTTTAACGACCTCTTTTCAAAATTGCTTAAATGTTAATATTTTTTGAGTTATTAACAAAAAACGAAATATCATTTTTTTTTCATCTTATTTTGTTAATAACAATTGCAATTTTTAACCTGCACCAAAACCCTTCAAAAACATTTTTCTTGAGGTGATTGCGAATCGAATGAGTCATCGCTCATATTTTTAGGACCTTTATCTCTATTTTTCACGTTTTTCAACTTGTTTACTAGAGTAATAGGTCGGATAGTGTGTAGGGAAGAGAACAAAAAATCGGTTGCACCAAATAACCGATTTTTGAAT
The DNA here is from genome assembly GCA_949316025.1 of Lapara coniferarum. Taxonomy (NCBI): domain Eukaryota; kingdom Metazoa; phylum Arthropoda; class Insecta; order Lepidoptera; family Sphingidae; genus Lapara; species Lapara coniferarum. The sequence continues at coordinate 36,825,409 of OX438919.1, read as the reverse complement.
GCAATTGATTTTATATTCAAGGATTTTGTTATCGTATGTAAATAGAGTTAGATTATTATCAAATCTTACACATTACAATCAAGAGGTATTTTTATTATAATAGTTTTTTTTAGTCGTTCATTTTGATTTACCGATAGAATTTCACGATTATCCCTTCATAACATTTAAATTGGTTATTGAACATTACAAATAAATAATGTGTGTATTGAAACACAAATCACAAATTTTGTGGTACAGTTTAAGTTATTTACTTTGGAGATCTTCATTTTCTGTCTTCTATATCTAAATTTAAATATCTAACTCATTGTTCAAACTCAAACTCAAACTCAAATCATTTATTATGTAATTAGGCCCCTAGGGGCACTTTTACACGTCATTTTTAACAATGTTTTTTTTTTGTTTTAAACTATATGATTCTACCAGTGCTTCGGAAAAGCCCACTGACCTGAGAAGAAGCACCAAGAAACTCAGCGTGGTTATTTTTTTTTCATCTTGTTTTTTTTTTTTAACACATATTTAAATACAAATGTCATTTAACAATATAAATTCATATTATGTAAACATGCGTGAATGCGAGCAACCTATTCCCAAGCATTTGTATCTTCCAAATAATCTCCTATAGTGTAATAGCCTTTTTTGTAAAGTCGTTCTTTGACAGTTGTTTTAAATTTTTTTATTGGAAGATTAACTATATGCATTGGAAGTTTATTGAAGAAGCGTACGCATTGACCAACAAAAGAATTGCTTATTTTATGGAGACGAGTAGCATGTACAACAAGTTTATTTTTATTCCTAGTATTTTTATTGTGAATATCGCATATTCGGTCAAAATTTGCAATATTTTTTCGAACATACATAAGATTTGCAAATATGTATTGCGATGATAAATATGTTTGTAAAACATAATCTATACTAATATTATAAAGCTGAAGAGTTTGTTTGTTTGTTTGAACGCGCTAATCTCAGGAACTACTGGTTCGAATTGAAAAATTCTTTTTGTGTTGAATAGACCATTTATCGAGGAAGGCTTTAGGCTATATAACATCACGATGCAACTATTAGGAGCGAAGAAATAATGGAAAATGTAAAAAAAGCAGGGAAAATTATTCATCCTTGAGGGCTTCCATTGCGTGCGCTGCGAAAACGGTTCAAGATACCAAAAATATATGTATAAAAGAATTATTCCTCTTGAAATGGTCTAAAAAAATATCCACGACAGCATGTGTCTATCTTTTAAGATTAACTCACTAGAACCGTTTTTATGGTAATCAAATTTGGTCGAAATTAATGCATTATTTGTTAAGAGTTGTATCAACGTAATAACATTAATCTTTATCCAATGAATATACATACGGTACATACACTAAAATGTATTTTTTTCTATTTTTGTCTGTCTGTTCCGACTAATCTCTGAAATGGCTGGACCGATTTTGACGGGACTTTTATTGGGAGGTAGCTGATGTAATAAGGAGTAACTTAGGCTACGTTTTATTCCGGAAAAGTATAAAGCGGGACTTTCCCCGGAAAAACTTTTTAACGCGGGCGGAGCCGCAGGCAACAGCTAGTTTTTAAATATACAGCTGTGTTTTATTTGCATCCAAAGTTTAGTTTTTTTTAAGTAATCGTTTAAGTTTCGTTACCAAGCGATTTAAAACTTTCGAAACATTACGCTCATAAACTGAAAAATACAACACTATAAAAGCGTCGCGTTGATATAAGAGTAAAGATGTTATTATTTATTTCAGTATATTTTTACAATTTTAAATCAAATATGTTAAATAAGTATGATACTATTTCTTATAATGTATAGAAAACATGATAAATATTTGTAATTATGTAGCCGACTTTTGAATTTTTGGTTAGACGTTCTTACAAAGCTATCGCGTCGCGAAAAATTTGAATTGTCATACCAGCCAGCTAAGATAACATACATATACATATACACTCAAGCCTGTTACCCCTGAAGGGGTAGGCAGAGGCGCAACTAGTGCATCCACTTTTCGCCATTATTCCGTCCCATGATGTGATAGGGGGCGAGCCTATCGCCATATCGGGCACAAATTCCAGACTCCGAGCTGATACTGAATAGAAAAACTCAATATCACTTTGCCCGACCCGGGGATCGAACCCGAGACCTCAGCTTTGCAGTCGTACTGTAATACAACTACGCCACCGAGGCAGCTAAGATTGTATAGTATACTAGCGGCCCCGACAGACGTTGTCCTGCCCTAAAAAGGAAATAAAATCCTAGAACCCGAGTCTAAACCATTCTGGAATCCACCTGAAGACACGCAAAAAAAAATCATTAAAATCGGTCCAGCCGTTTCTCCGCGAAATTTCCTTAATTTTTTCTTTCATAAGAACCTTCTCCTGACAATAATAAACACATCAAAAAAAGAAATAACGAAATCAGTCCAGCCGTTCACGCGTGATGCTGTGACCAGGAAAATAGGGATTCATTTTTATATAATAGATAGTATATAAGTGTATTTAATAAAGCAGTAGAATCAGTGTGTCCGTACATTTAAAGAAATGTGATAAAAAAGAAATGCGTTACTACAGAAGAGTAATGGAACACAAATCAGTGATGCTGCGTGCGGGCGGTGCTGCGACCAAAAGCTAGTTTAATATTATACTTTGACGGCAAACGCATTATTCGGGAACGAATGCATCGAAAAGAATTTTGTCGCGCCACCGCCACGGCCGCCACCATTCATATTTGATACTAGCTTTTGCCCACGGCTTCGCCCGCGTTAATAAGTTTTTCCGGGCTAAAAGTACATAAAAACCTTCCTGTTGAATCACTCTATCCAACACATTTATTTGGATAAAGATTAATATTATGTCGTTGATACAACTCTTAACAAATAATGCATTAGTCTCGACCAAATTTGATTACCATAAAAACGGTTCTAGTGAGTTAATCTTAATATCTTCTATCTTAGTAGATAGACATATACTGTCCCGGACTATTTTTTAGATCATTTCAAGAGGAATAATTCTTTCATGCATATATATTTGGTATCTTGAATCGTTTTCGCAGCGCACGCAATGGAAGCCCTCAAGGATGAATAATTTTCCCCGTTTTTTTTTCCATTATTTGTTCGCTCCTAATAGTTGCATCGTGATGTTATATAGCCTATAGCCTTCCTCGATAAATGGTCTATTCAACACAAACAAAAAAATTCATTTCGAACCAGTAGTTCCTGAGATTAGCGCGTTCAAAGAAAGAAACAAACAAACTCTTCAGCTTTACAATATTAGTATAGATAGAATACCTACTTTTTACTTTTCAAAATTAAATTATAACTTCTTGTGACTTGACCACGACTATGTGACCCCCCCCTGGCGCCAAAGCTGGATCCGCCCTTGCCTACACTGCGCGGGCACCGTCACATTATTTTTTTAAAAGAAAACTGTACTATTTAGTGCATATTTACTACTTAGATCTATCATTTAAAAACATTATGGTGATATTTTTACGTAATGAGCGTTTTTATCCAGCTGTCAAGCGAATGCGGATAGAAAAGTATTGATATAGCAATGACGCGGCCCGTACTTAGATGATTTGTATGATCTAAAGAAAATAGGTTTTAGTATCACATTCTTGCCACAGAATGGTCAATTTTGTGAGAGTATTGGTAGGTATCGCTCAGTAAATTTTGTATGGATTATGTATAGATTACCTATAGGTATTGGTAGATGTTTATATCTATACGAGCATACCTGTTTGCATTTTAGTTACTTAAATGTCAAGGACTAAACAATCTTGTAACATTTATGCACATGAGCCTGATAACCATTACTCATAGGCAATCAAATCGGCAACATTTGCTGATTAGGAAACTTGATTCTCAAAAGTTTATAATTCCGCAACAATTTTGTTCATAATGTGTGTCTGAATCATGCATGATTCTGCTAAAATTAAGTCGAATTATGTGGCGAGCCTAATTTTATTAGCGATCTCATTTAATGTGCATCATTAGTGTGGTGATGTTCGAAGGAAAACAATGCTCCGGTGTTATTTAGATAAGATATTTATTATTTAAATCGGCGCCTTAAGTATAGGCAAGGAGGGTTGGTAATTCGGTAATCAACGGTTACTCCTCCAACTTGGACAAGGTCAAGAACTTTCAACAAGATCATTTTAAATTAAACGAGTAAAAGGCGTAGTGACTTTTCAGTACGCCCATCCTTAATCGAAAGTGTAAAGATGATACAATAATGGTTCTGTGATACTTATAATTGTGAGGTAAGCATCTTAATTTAAATAAGCAAATTGAAATGAAAATAAATTTTAAATCACACACACACACACACACACACACACACACACACGCGTTTTATCCCCGAAGGGGTAGGCAGAGGCGCAACTAGTACACCCACTTTTCGCCGTTACTCCGTCCCATGGTGTGACAGGGGGCGAGCCTATATATATGCCATATCGGGCACAAATTCCAAACTTAGAGCTGATACTGAATAGAAAAACTCAATATAACTTTGCGCGACCCGGGGATCGAACCCGAGACCTCAGCATTGCAGTCGTACCATAATACAACTACGCCACCGAGGCAGTCTCTTAAATCTAACACACAAAATCTTATGTTATTTAACGGCTTCACTCCAAATACCTTAAGACCCGTTATTACCATTGAAATGTCATAAAAACGTGTCACGTGCTGGTTTGCCTTGAAATGTTGCGGGGCGGAGTCCACGAGGCACAATATGAGTCCTGGAGAGTCGTGGGTCTCGATCCGCGGGCGCGACTTCCGGAGACTGCTGCGTGGCAAATTGTCGAAGAAAGGGTACCATTGTCAACCGATTTCAACGAATAAAACATTGTTAACAACGCGTTGCCGATCGGCTCTTTGTGTGCGTTGCGCACTCCTTAATTATGTTGAACAGTGAAAGGGTCATATTTTCTATTAAATTTATACAACTGTTGATATAGGGTGTTTGGTTTTTCGTTATAACAATATTTATCAATAAAACGTTAATTTCATGTAATGTGTAGTCCTTTGGTACAAGAATCGTAAGTAGCGGTTTGATCGCGAGGTCTCGTGAAAAGCCGACGTGGCAATGATTTTCGACAGTAGTCTTCTCTCCTTTCTTTCTATTTTCATCATATTGATCTGGATGGATATCCATTTAAGACGTAGGAAAGTGGTCCGTTTTATATTATTCGATTATGGTTTCTAAAGATTTATATGAAATCCTCCTAGCCAGTTTCGGCCACGGCGGCCAATCTCAACGGAGATCAGCCAGGTACGCAGGAGATATTATAGTGCACAAGTGTGTGCGCAATACACAGGTGCACTCGCTATTCCTTCACTCTCATAGTCCGGTGAGACGGCAATCCGACATGACCGGAGAGAGATCAGGCGCAGGACCAACGGCTTTACGTGCTTTCCGAGGCACGGGGGTATCACACCGCCAACTTCCTGACTCCGAGCTGCGACTGAGTAAATTTTAAGACGAAAATACCCAGTCACAATTTTTTTGGCTCGACCCGGGATTCGAACCCAGGACCTCAGCGCGCAAATCGTACTCGTAATGCGTACGCAATACCACTACGCCACCGAGGCAGTCAAAGATTTATATGCTTCATGTACGACTCACATCATGAGACCGAAATACTGTTGGTCGAATAAAGGTATAACAACATCACGCGCTTTAATTTTTTGTGGTAGGCAGAGATGTAACAAACATTTGGCCAGCAAGTTCCCATGTAATAGGAAAAAATTATAAAATATAAGCAACATAAGTTTAAATTATTATCTTTCCTTAAATGTAATTTTCCTACGAGCTGTATACACTGGCAGTTGAAACATCCTGTTGCTCGGTAGTGCCGCATGTGGTGGCACGGCGAGTGCAGCCATTGTTCCCTCATGAGTAGATTACTATAATCGTTGCGCACGTAATGTGGTAAATGATAAGGTGTGCTCTAGGACTCAAAACATATGCTTTTGTAACTCATTCGTTCCACTGGGGCGCTCTCCGCGACCTGGTTTAACTTAAACAACCCTTGACGAGTTCATATTGTCAGTGAAAATTTATATTTTCCGATAAATTGGTAATTTAGTAAAATATTTATAGTATAAAAGTAGGATACCTTTAAAAAAAAATAACCAGCTGTTAAAGAGCGCGTTGAGTTACAATATAAAACATGTCTGATATTATAACCGTCATGTACAAGTAATTCCATTATTATAAGTCAATTATAAATCAAATTAGCAATTTTATTTGAAGTACCTGGAAGGAAGAGTGAATAAAAGTAATATGTACTACAATTACCTTATTATTTTCGTATAAAATACATTTAAGACCTCATATACCGGCCCAATAAAATTACAATAATTATGTTCGGTAGAGTTAGTTGTTCTTCATTAGCTCCACGGCATTTTATCGGATTCAATTTAATGTACAGTTACTTTGAATTAAACTGAAGTTTTTGCTATGTGTTTAAGAGATATAACGGATATCCACCTGGGTTTATAGATGACGCAGTCTTAGAGGATCGTTCTAGTAGCTTATAAGTACCATATTCCTGCATTTCACTGCTTGAGGCCTACCGATGTATGTATGGCTATGTACAGCGCACATAGAACGCGGTTGCGATCAATCGGGTAGGATCGGCTCATTATGCAACATCCATGAGGTCTGTCATTACGGCAAATGGAGGCAAATTGCGCACATCTAACGCATTGCCGCCGCCGACTGGGTGAGTGCCCGACGGTAATGCGACTGCCTGCAAAAGGGTGAATCCGAATTGCCGCACTATTAGCTCGCATGGTAATGAGGATTTGGTTTGGAACGCAAACGCTTTGAAACAACGCACCGGTGCCGCGGCGTCAGCGCTGAATAAATTTTTGAATCTGGTACATTGAAGGAGTACAAATGAAATTCATACTGAATCCTTTTTTATATTAGCATTCTCTTAAAATAACTGCCTTGAAGGCGTAGGTTGTATTACGGTACTATAATTCGGAGGTCTCAAGTTTGACCCCCGGGTAGGGCTAAGTGATATTGGGTTTTTCTACTCAATATCAGTCAATATACGCTAGCCACCTATCATATCATGGGACGGGAATACCCACGGCAAAAAGTGGGTGCACTAGTTGCGCCACTGGCTGCTCTGTCAAGGATAAAAAGCGTAAGGATATGTGTATGTGAAATAATTGTAAAGTGAGTCATAATATATAAGTATGGCAAAAAAAAGATTCATATAACTTTTTAAAATTCATTATTCAATATTTATAATTCAATTTCATCATTACCGATACCCAAATTAAAGTAAATAGATAAATAACATAAATGTATTATACCTTTATAAGGGTTGAGCTTTTTATAAATGCAATTAAAATTACTGTACCATAGTGCCATACTCGCCCATAACATTAGCGAATATATTAATTAAACATAACCAAGTGTGTATAAATTATATACTAAGCGTAATATACCTACCTGTATAAATATGTTATCATAATGTTAATTGACTATTCAGAATGCAAGCAATGTGCCCATCGGAATATGCACGTAAATAGATGAAGGAGGTTACCCAACAATTCGTATTCATTAAAGAAAATCATTTAATTGTCACCGGGCTATTATTTGTGGCAATTTGCGTAATAACCATTGCCCTTGTGCTAGTAAATGCTACCTTCATGTTGCAAACCTATACTGCAAGGCATGTCTGTACATATATGCAGATTTTTACGAGGACGTTTGTCTTGTACTTATTTAATGGTAAGTTATCACAATTCTGGAGGTATTTTTAGAATTTATTTTCCAGGTCATAAAATTAAGTTAGTAGTTCTAAACACACACACACACACACTCACGCCTGATATCCCCGAAGGGGTAGGCAGAGGCGCAACTAGTGCACCCACTTTTCGCCGTTATTCCGTCCCATGATGTGATAGGGGGCGAGCCTATAAAAACTTTTGTTTACATCTTCTGAAGGTGAGACCTCGGAATGTATCTATTTCTATTTCTTAACGTTATATAAGTCAAGACGATCCTCGAGATACGAGTTACATCTGGATTATTCTTCTTACTTTATATAATTACTAGCCTTTTGCCTGCGGCTTCGCCCGCGTTAATAAGTTTTTCCGGCCTAAAACTACATAAAAACCTTCCCGTTGAATCACTACATCTATTAATAAAAACCGCATCAAAATCCGTTGCGTAGTTTTAAAGATCTAAGCATACATAGGGACATAGGGACAGACAGCGGGAAGCGACTTTGTTTTATACTATGTAGTGATGACTACAAAGCGACGTGCCCCTAGTCTCTACCTCTTTTATCCTTGCAATTCCTAATCTCCTTTCTCTTACTTTAAGGCTGACAATATGATATGATTCTTCTGTTATTTTAGCTATTTAAGTTCGCAGGGGATTATTTAAAACGAGGTAACCTATTTGTCTATTTCCCCTACTCTAAGTAAATACATTATTGGCGCATAAGTTACTTATTTATATTATGTATCCTTCAGCCCCAAAATATAATGAATTCGAATCCCACACTATGACTCTACGCACATAAAAACAGAGGTGATAGAGATTTTTTTGGATTAAAACCACGGGTTTTATCGAAGGCAACACCACAAGCTACAAACCAATAACCATACCCATGCATGTGTGGAACAATAGCATTATGTATAGAGTACCTCACCTCAGGTTATCGTGTAACAGAGGAATTACCCGCATCAGAGCTTGTTGTAACGAGCGAAATGACAACAAAAATGAAAATTATTTTTAATCAAAGCCAATTGACAACGCCGTGACGAGTTCGGCTAAACGCTGGCTAACCACTGGTCCTCGGGTAGCCAACCGTAGCCTTAATTAAACGGTACGTTATACTGGTCGTATTGCTAGTATATCTATTATTTGTAGGTACTACTACTAAACTGGACGTAATTAGAGTAATTGATTAGTTCATAATATAATGATTTTTTTTGTGTGTTGCATGATGAGACGAGTATGCCGTGCGCCTGATGGTAAGCGATACGACCGCCCATAAACAGTAGTAACACCATACTGCACCTTGAGTGACAAAGTACTGTGTGGCACTCCGCTGCAACAGTGCATGCACTTTGCTGCTTGGCGGTAGAAATAGACATTGCGGTGGTACGCACCCAGATGGACTCTTACATATGAGAGACCTACCACCGGTCAATGTATCAATAATGTGGTGTAAAGTAGTTAATTTTTATGCTACGATTTGTAGAATCTAAGAACTCCATAATACCATTAGGTGGAAATAAAAAAAGAAAACTTCTGATTAGTTACTTCGCGGCACCGTATAATTAATGCTGAATTATTTCATCGGACTAACAGTTATTTCGCGCATTAAGTTTGGATCGCGTGTGCAATTGCGTTATGGTTGGAACTATACAAAATAAAAGCGAATTGGGTGTGTGGGATTTGCATTTGCAGCAGGGTGCAGGTGGTTTTCCTTTCTTGCGAGCGTCCAGCGCGGGAGCTAGAGCGAGAAGGTGTGGCGGCGGAGGCCGAACGCCGTTGTTTCTGCCCGCTTCATACCAAATTATTATTTTGATTACGTTTAATTTGCATACGACCGGTGGAGCGAGCGCCGCGGGGCAAGTGCACCGCTCGCTGAGTCCGCGACCCCTGTACTTTTCTGTAATGTTTTCGCCATTTTAAACAAAATTCCACACAAATCATATAATTTCTGATATCATCATGGTTATTACGAAGAAGCGCCCGTGGTCTTCGGATGGTCGATACACAAATTCTGAATAACTACGAGCAATCAACATAGAACCTGCTCCGGTCGGTTTAATGATCCAAAGTCTTCAATTATTGGTAATATCGGTCTCTTAAACGCTCTTAGGTAGCGGCTTTGAAGTTTGAACGACAACCACGCCGCCGTTTATTTATCCTTGAGGTCACGATTATTCTTAATTCTTAAATATTGGCTTGGCATACCGCTGTATAAGCATACGGCTTGGCATTACGTCTGATTAACATTTTAAAATCAAATTATCAGAACTTAACGATGGTGTAACATGCATAAACATGTTTTATGTGTTAAGAAAGTGGACGTTTGAATAGAAATTTTATTTTATGTGTAATATTAGTATGTGCTTACATAAAACTTAGTTGTGAGTTTAATAAACTGGTGTTGCTACCGTACGGCGCGCACGCATTGGCGTCGGCCGGTCCAATCGGCGGCTGGGGAAACGCCCACACCATACCATAACGAATTCCACGCTTGCTTAACTGCACACACATTTTCACATAGGCCACTGCAATAGCCATGGCATCTTGGTATTGAACAAAATAACCTTAACATATTAATTGAAAGCTTATTAGTATTTATTAATTTGACTCGGATTATGCTAAATCTAAATATCCTTTGAGGAAAAATTATCCTACAATAAGAAGTTGACACATATTCAATCTACAAATCAATGAACTAATTCTTACTAAAGAAAAATGTTAGGAATCCGTTTCTTTGTACTTGATCTACATGTTACATTGTCTGAAACGTATGATTGGGAGCAATCTGGCCAACTACCACCACTGGCTATCGATTTGATATCCGGGACAGTCTGCGTAGGATTTTAATGACATAATCTGTGCCCGCGGCTCTGAGTTGGCAGATCACGGTGATTACACGCGGAGCGATAAGCGTAGCGGGCAGCGGAACGCGTTTCTTGCAAATTGATTCGTTGCTACAGGCACCGCGGAAAGCACCTGACTGATTTGAATATGAAGAGGATTAGAATATTTTCTGTGCACTATTTTAAGTACACGATAGCTTAGTTGGGAATGGAATGGTGTGCCGCGATGAATGTCCACAGGTTCAAAACCCAGGTTCTTGTGAATTTTCGAAGTTACGTGTGCATTATGGTTCGCTTTAACCGTGAAAGAAAACATCCCGAGGAAACCTTCATACCTGAGAATTCTGCATAACAATTTCGAAGGTATGTGAAATCTGCCAACCCGAACTAAGCTAGCGGGGTGGCCCGTGCTCAGCAGTGGTTAGTATATAGGTAATGCAGGGCTAGTATTATTATTATTATTTATTTTAAACTTCTGAAAATAAATTGCCATAGACCTCCATTTCAACGGTTGTTGTTTTAAGATGTAATCATATTTTAGAGTAATTTTTTCCTCGATTCATAAAAGAACTAGCTTTTGCCCGCAGCTCCGCCCGCGTTACAAAGATTTTCCGGGATAAAAGTCCCGCTTCATGTTTTTCCGGGATAAAAGGTAGCCTATGTGTTAATCCAGGACATAATCTTACCGTGTGCCAAATTTCATCGAAATCCGTTCAGTAGTTTTTACGTGAAAGACTAACAAACATCCAAACATCCATACATTCTTACAAACTTTCGCCTTTATAATATTAGTAGGATTCAATGCTAGGTACAGCTGTAACCTGCTGCAATAAAATGAAAGGCTTGTCGTTGAGCGGCGTTGAATTCTGCCTATCATTCACTAATGTGAAGCGATAATTCGTATATTCTAGGGTACATAGTACTGAAAAACGTAATCCTAGAGTTACTAGCTCATTGCACAGGTAGTTAAAATTGTCTTAGATCTATACTAATATTATAAAGAGCAAACATTTGATTGTTTGTTTCTTTGTAATGGATAACTCAAAAACTGCTGTACCAATTTTGAAAATTCTTGCACTAATAGCACTAGCTACATTACGCCTGAGTGCTATAGGCTACTTTTTCTCTCGGGAAGATATATTTATCCTGGAAAAACTTTTTCATCATCATCATCATCGGAAATGGCGAAAATAGATTCTTCTTTGTAAATTTTGTAGTCTACAGACTTTCATTTTTAACCGACTTCATTATATAAGGGCACGTCAAAGTGACTCCATTGCATTTGATAGTACGTAGAGTAACGTATAGATAGTATACCTATCAACTGGTGATTAAAAATAGCATTTAAAATGTGGTGGTGTACAATCAGAAAAGTGTATGCGCGACCACCTTAAGGTTGCATGCGCGTAAAGGCGGCACCACACTTCGCTATGTTTGTATCTATGTATTTGTTATGCGCGTTATTCCCCCGCATATGACGAAGTGTGGAAGGCTCATTCGTCTATATTTGCTTTATTCGCATGCATAACGCATAAGCGTGAATAGCAAATAAGCTTATCCGTTCACTTGTCGGTTTTTTGACACACTTCAAAGGACACGAATAAGCCGAATATGTGCGTCGACTGCCCACACTTCGTTCACTCATTCAGTTTTGCTCACAAGCCACATACGAATATATTTGGCATGTTTGGCACGCTGGCACCAAGTGTGGATGGCATGTTTGTTGTTCACTCACATAACAAATATTTGGACGAGTATAGCGTAGCCGCTTATTAAATAACACATAACGAAGTGTGGTGCGGCCATAACAAGTTCTTGCGCGTCGTCTGTCCGCAAAATGCAACTTGCAGCTAACGTAGACAGTAAGAGTTATCTACTGTTCCCTTGTACATGTCCAAAACGATCACACCTGTTTGGTAAGATATGAAAATTGGCGTTTTAACTTCAGAAAGTGTACTAGCACCAAATTTATTTATTTGTTTTATTTCGAAACACCATTAGGTAATACACAGTACAACTATCTTAAATAAAATCTTAGGTTAGGTATAGAGCCGTGTGCTTACCTCTTAAAGGTATTTACAACTTATTCCAAAGGAATATTATGAGGTACTTGGTTTGATATATGTTAATAGGATAATTCTAATATTTAAGTATGAATTATTTTGAATAGGTAATACAATAACTCAAATCCAGATCTTAGTGAGTAAGACAATAAAACACGGTTTAGGAAAAAAAACACATGTATACCAGTTTGAATTAGAATTACTTAAATAACAGTTGACTGATTAGTAAATTTTGACACTACTTACTTTGGAAAATTCTCCGTTTAATTTTGTTCTTAAAAGTGATTGATTTGTCACAAAAGATGTCGATTTCATAACAAAAAAAAATAAATAATTAATATATTCATAAATTGGGTGATTGTACGAGAACCAATCAACATTTTAGGAACCAAGTTATCGTTATCCGCATGAGTGCAATCTATTCTCGTCAGTATTCTTCTCGCGTAAGGACCCATCCGGTCTCGGGCGGAGACTGGCTCCGAGGGAGACAAATGCCCAAATGGCCTCCATTCGCAGCCTGAAGTACTCGAGTGGAGGCTCGAGGACTGTCGTGGCAGTGCGGCTTGTCTAAGAAGACATTCCGTCCGATACAGGTGCTGACGGGCCACGGGTGTTTCGGCTTGTTTCTGTGTCGGATCGGAAAAGGGGAGTCGGAGTCGGAGGAGTTTGCCACAATGATGGCACACGGTGCCATCATTGTGGCAACGGCCGCGACGGCACGGTCCAACACACACTTGAGAAATGCCCACCCTGGGGCCAACAATGCAGTGCTCTTAGAGCAGTCGTCGGAGGAGACCTCTGGCTATCGGCTGTAGTGTCCGCTATGGTCGGCGGCTGGAGGTCATTGTCAGCGATGGCCTTCTTCTGTGAGTGCGTCATCTCGCGGTAGGAGAGCGCCGAGCGGGATCGTGAGCAGAACGATCCCGCCCGCAGTCAGAGGAGATGAAGGAAGCGTCGGGTGGACGACTGACCGGCGGCTCGTGCCTTGTGGCCTGAGGGCATCTAAAGAATTCTGCGACGGCATTCCTTGCCTGTTGTAAGGAGCGACTAAATGCGGTAAGCGACATTCGTGGGTTGATAGGGCTGTTCGCTCGACTACTCCAATGTAAGCGACTCCGACATGGACGACAATGCGGGTGGTCGGTCTCCTGCAGTCGTAGAAGTCAAAGGCGTCGTGTAGAGCTCGGGAGCATCTTCGCCCCCTTATTTAGAGATGGTTCGCAATGCGGCATCGCGCAAGGGCGGTTTCGTGCAGATATCTTCGTGCAACAAGATACCTCGGGCCGTCCCGTAGGCGCCGAAGAAGTCCTCCGCGGAAAAAAATGAGATGCAATCTATTGCGTAGGTACTATAATGCAAAGATCTACGCACCGACTTGTATTGTACCATAGTGGGATATTCAAAATTCAAATCTCACAACCTCTAATCATTATAATTTATCTATGATACATTTATAGTTAACTAGACTTCTGCTCACGGTTCCACCCGCGTGAATGATTTTTCCGGGATAAAGGTTCCGCTTTATATTTCCCCGGGATAAAAGTAGCCTATGTTAAGTGCTTTTTGATAATGTAGCTTTATATTGGTGAAATAATTTTTCAAAACGATTCCGTTGTTTCGGAGCCTATTGAATGCAAACAAACAAACAAACAATCAAATCTCTTCTGTTTATAATATAACTAGTAGTGCTCGCGGCTCCGCCCGCGTGAAAAAGTTTTTCCGGGACAAAATTATTTTCCCGGGATAAAAGTAGCCTATAGCACTCCGGAGTTATGTAGCTTCCTATTAGTGAAAGAATTTTCAAAATCGGTTCAGTAGTTCCTGAGATTAGCGCGTTCAAACAAACAAACAAACAAACAAACTCTTCAGCTTTATAATATTAGTATAGACTAGCTTTTGCCCACGGCTTCGCCCGCGTTAATAAGTTTTTCCGGGCTAAAAGTACATACATAAAAACCTTCCCGTTGAATCACTCTATCCAACACATTTATTTATATAAAGATTAATATTATGACGTTGATACAACTCTTAACAAATAATGCATTAATTTCGACCAAATTTGATTACCATAAAAACGGTTCTAGAGAGTTAATTTTAAAAGATAGACATATACTGTCGCGGACTTTTTTTTAGATCATTTCAAGAGGAATAATTCTTTCATACATATATTTTTGGTATCTTGAACCGTTTTCGCAGCGCACGCAATGGAAGCCCTCAAGGATGAATAATTTTCCCCGCATTTTTCACATTTTCCATTATTTCTTCGCTCCTAATAGTTGCATCGTGATGTTATATAGCCTATAGCCTTCCTCGATAAATGGTCTATTCAACACAAAAAGAATTTTTTAATTCGCACCAGTAGTTCCTGAGATTAGCGCGTTCAAACAAACAAACAAACAAACAAACAAACAAACAAACTCTTCAGCTTTATAATATTAGTATAGATTAATTTGGTATTGATACATTACTTATAATGGCCTTATGTCATGTACTACAAAGTTTACTCAGTAACATAAGGCCATTATAAGTAATGTATCAATACCAAATTAATCTATACTAATATTATAAAGCTGAAGAGTTTGTTTGTTTGAACGCGCTAATCTCAGGAACTACTGAACCGATTTTAAAAATTCTTTCACTAATAGAAAGCTACATAACTCCTGAGTGCTATAGGCTAGTTTTTATCCTGGGAAAATATTTTTGTCTCGGAAAAACTTTTTCACGCGGGCGGAGCCGCGAGCACTACTAGTCAGTAATATTATAGTCGCATTACATGTAAATTTCCCTGTTCAAATCTATATTAAGCTATCGATTCGATTCGATTTCCATTCCATACCAGCCCTGCATTATATATTGCCCACTTCTGAGCACGGGCGTCCTCTACAACTGAGAGGATTAAGGCCTTAGTCCACCATGCTGGCCTAGTGCGGTTTCGCAGACTTCAAATACCTACGAAATTTAGAGAACTTCTCAGGTATACCTATAGGTTTCCTCACGATGTTTACTTTCACCGTTAAAGCGCGCGATAATTCACAAAGAATACAGACATAAATCTCTAAAAAAGTCAGAGGTGTGTGCCTGTGGGTTTTGAACCTGCGGACATTCGCCTCGGCAGTCCGTTCCCCAAATAGGCTATCGCCGCTTGAAGGCTCGATTTCACCACTAGCTAATACATGCTACTCGTCACATAAATTTACAACCGACTAAAACAAGCAAACTATTTTTTTTTCATACTGGCGCGGCAACGTGAGCCCACAGTATCTGACGGTACGCGGAGAGGGGTCCAGAGTGTCGACAGCGATGGGTATCCCTCGTCAGTTGACATAATTATGCCGGCCTGTTTGAACCGGATGTACGCAGGTTGATCCCGGAACGCGATAAACTTACGTGGGCCAGATTGGCGGTTAACACTTTATGTAAAGTCAGCAGAATAAATACCTGAACAAAACGAAAATTACAAATCGCCTATATACGCGTTAAGGTATCTGAAACATTTTTTTTCTTCGTTCGAAGTAAATCTATTTTTTTATTTTTGTGAAGAGAAAAAAAATATAAGTAAGAACACAAAAGTATGTAGGCAATTTGATATTTTGAATTAGTTCAGCTACTTATGATGGTGACTGCACGGTGAACGCTATCCGGGCGGATATACAATATGTTATGTGTATATCCATATATCCTACTACCAGTATCAGCAAAACTCTAACTGCTACCAAATAAATTGATATAATACTATCTTCAGTATCATATTAAGCAAGTGCTTAATATGATAACTGTCAAATAAAAGAACATGTCCAAAAAAAAGCTGAAAGTTCTAACCAAGATTCTTTGTATATATTTGGATTGTACTCCCAAAAACCAGGCATTTGCAATAAATAGTATATTTGTAAAGTCCTTTGATTTTGAAATTACGTAGTTTTATATTGCTTAAAAACTACACTTTAAATGATCGTTTCTAAAAAGTTAGTTATTGGAGGAGTCTCCAATTATTTTTTAACTAGCTTTTGCCCGCGGCTCCACCCGCCTTAAAAAGTTTTTCCGGGATAAAAGTCCCGCTTTATGTTTTCCCGGGATAAAAAGTAGCCTATGTGTTAATCCAGGACATGACCTACCCGTTGCCGAATTTCATCGAAATCCGTTCAGTGGTTTTTGCGTGAAAGAGGAACAAACATCCATACATCCATACATTCTTACAAACTTTCGCCTTTATAATATTAGTAGGATATATCTAAGGTCAAATTTGCCCCTTTAACTTTATGAATACAATAACGTTTAGTTAAACGTAAAGTTTTGAGCCTGGTTAGATTTTGAGGCCCAGCACTCATGCAAAAAACGGACATCTCCTTTACTTGAAACCAGAGAAACAGGCCTTAACTCAACAAAAACAAACGAATAACTGATTTCAATGGAGTTGGACCAAATATTTGTTTGTTTATATCAAAATTGTTGGAAAAGTACATAATAAAAACCGAGAGTAATTAAACTTTCATGCAAGCACGTTGCACGTAGCGCGCAGTAGGTATGACATAAATACTTTTTCATTTTCCACGCAACATGGGTGTTTTTTCATTGTCCAACCAACTGGTGTTTTCTATGTATAATGGCAGGCTCGTCCAAGATTATAGAGTTGGCGATGCAATGATAGCCGTATTCCGTGGGACCAGTAACGGGAACGCATTAACAAAAGACGTAGTTTGATTGTGGACGACGCGCTCTGTTATTTTCTAAACAGAAAATGACATAGGATTGTTATATAATTTTTCCATTTCGCAAATGTAGGTACTTTACCGTATAAATGTTGCGAAAGAAATATGGAATTGAGCCTAGTGTTTTGAAACAAACTAACGCGTAGAATTTGACGTTTATTATCGTAATCGTTTTTGTGCATATTCTAAACACCAAACTTGTGCACAAATGTTTGGGTAAGTGCCTATTCAAGTTTAGATCGTTATATATGAAATCTTGTTCATTGCGTTTTTTTAGATATTTTAGACAGCCAAGATGCGAATTTTTAATATACCTAGAAAAGAACTAAAAAAAATGATGCTCTATCTTGATAATAGATACACTGGGGTCGTTTCTTTTTTTTTTTAATAACGTGAGTCCGTCATGTAACATTATTAAGGTTGTTGCCTTGAAACTCCAACCCAACAAACTCTCAAAGACTACCTAAATTGGATTAAAGAGGGCAACGCCTATATGACGATAGCCTCGTTGGGAGTGGAACGGACTGCCGAGACGATTGTCCGCAGGTTAAAAAATTCAAGGGCACGCACCTCTGACTTTTCTAAAATTATCTTTGTGAATTATTGCTCCCTTTAACGGTGAAGAAAAACATCGTGAGGAAACCTGCATATCTGAAAAGATCTCTATAAGAATTTCGAAGGTATGTGAAGTCTGCCAACCCGCACTAGGCCAGTGTGGTGGACTAAGGCCTTAACCTCTCAGTTGTAGAGGAGGCCCGTGCTCAGCAGTGGGCAGTATATAATACAGGCCTGGTATGGTGGGCAACGCCTTCAAATTATTATTCCGAAAAGACTTCTGTCTGTTGCCGAGGTAAATGCCATGATCAATAGACATGTTTTGGTGTACCAAGGACTTCTTCTGCAGATGCATCAAACCATCAATACTTTTTTACTCACAAAAGTTTTTGCCTAATCTAAAGAGTAACAAAGCGATACGAATTTAAAAGATTCCGTTCAGACAAGACGTCCAAAAGGAGTTTGTAGCGTAATAATGATAATTTATAAACGTATTACCGCGATAAATCGTAGGTAAATAAAATTGGTAGTATGGTTACGACCCAACCGTCTGAGGCCCACTATAATTGCTAGTCACAACACCGCATCAAAGTAAATGCGACGTAAAACTTTATTTTATTACCTCAAATTGACTCAAATTTGACAAAGATTGTATCATAATTAATATGAGACCAAACAATGGTCATTTTGACATTGATAATTTTCTATTTCGGTTTTTGCTTTCGTATCTTTATTTCGAAACGTGGTTTTGTCATCGTCGTGATGGATTATTATAATTATAGACCTAAGGATGTAACTCAATACCTAAGAATTTTTTTTTCGACAGTATAAACTCAATATCACTGTGCCCGACCTGGAAATCGAACCCGAGATCTTAGCTTTGCAGTCGTGTCGTAATACAACTAAGCTACCGAGGCAGTCAGCAGAATATTTTGTTGTAGAAATGTTATTTCTAATTCTGAGTGAGTTTTCTGAAAGCTCAAACAACCATTGTCTCTTTATGCTGAAGCCCTGTTTCTTCACAGCTGGTACACATATGTCTTCTCTAGGTTTTTGGTCAAAATGTTTCAGAATTATGCGTAGTGGAGATCATGCCTAAAATCTTAATGTTAAATCACGTACTTGCTCGCTCCCATGTTATTTCAGACAAAAAAAAGCAATTTGATACCTTATTTTTGATTTACGACGCACAAAGTAATGATATAAATTCGAATACGTAATAAGTACTTATTTCCTTTAAAAAAAATTGTTGCAGTTATGACGTCATTAAATGAGAGAAATGTCATTAATTCAAATCCCTGTGAGCTGAATTTTGAACATACATATAACCCGTTTAACAATATTAGGAATTACTTGTAATATGAGTAACATTTTAAAATATCTCACTGATCAAGTATACAACAATACCGAACCGTTTTTTATTATTTAACCCTAATCTAAAACCTGGACTAAACGTGGTTATGATGTTACTAAATCTAGGATTTATTTAGAATAGCCAGAATTTAACCGATATTTTTGCTACTCTCCGGTAGATGGCGCATAAGTTAAATATTTTTTTCAAATTACAGCAGATGGCGCTCTCCGCTCAAAATGGCTACAAAACTGTTATTGCAAGAAAAAAGAATTTAATTCGCTTTCAACGAAACATTACTTAAAGATATTACATCAATTAACATGCAACAAAAACATTACGTTGCTAATTAATAGCACAACGTTGGAATTACTGCTAATGTGTATCTCATGTGGACATTAAACAATTCACTCGACGTTATTGCGTATCCATTAGGAATTTAATTACTGCGTTTCCCGTTGTTTGTGGGCGTTGGCATTACGTGCCATTTGTTCTTTGCCATTTGTAAAAAAATATTAACCGATGGTGCTCCGCCTGTGAATAGGTTCACATTGTTATAATCAACGCCCGGTGCTGTTCAAGCGGACCTTAACTGGGTTCTGACACGCAATCATATGACAGTGTCATAATCATAATCAAAAAATTTTTCTACGTTTGTTTTTTGCTTAAGGACTGTCATTAAAAAAATGAATATTTACCTGCTTTATACCTCTGAAGTTACAAGAAAGTTGGCGCTCGGTACTGCATGTCATATATAAAAGTAATAATTTTCGTAGGAATCCTTCGGTTTTCTGTGAACCAACGTAAAATGCCTGGCAGCTTACCCATCCCGTTTCAAATTAATTACAATACTAGCGGATCAAAACTTAGATTCTTCCTCTAAATCCATATTCCTTAAAGGCCTTCTTCTTCGGCGAACATTACCATTTGTTCTTTTACCTACCTACTGATATAAAAAAGCCACGGTGAACTCGTCGTTAGAATGAAAATTTTCATGTTTAAATATAAATTATGTTCCTTATGTTAGTCACATTGTACACCATGATCTTATACATTAACAAGCCTTTGATCTTTGTGTCTCTGAGACCTTTTGGCTTCAACTTTATGAACCACGCCAATAATTAAAAAAAAATTGTTGGCAGCCAGCAGCGAGCGTGTGCTGGCTCAGTGCGGCAGCTGAGAGGGCGGTTTGGGCGGCGCGGGCCCGCCTATAAGATTGTGCACGAACACTAACCAACATCCCCGTGTGTTCGTCATGCTTTTTATACCACTAATGGTCCATAATAAAATGTATCCACGTGATATGAATTCGAATGTTTGGAAATTATCTACTGGAATTAATCGAGCTGCGGTTTAATAAGGCATGGTTGCTTCAGAAATTATATTATACGAATCAGTACGATAATGTCTGAGGCACGATGGTTTAAAAATTTACTGTAGTGTGGCTCTATGTTAAAAAAAATGGTTATATTAAAGGAAATTATTCTATTTATCAGCAAAATTGCCTATATCTTTAGCTAAGATAAGGTAGTCTAACCTTAGATAGAATCAGTTCTATGTAATTTAATTTTACAACCACATTGCAATACAGTCCAATGTATTATTATTAAAATGTCATTAAGGTAATCTTTACATGTTGCAGAAACGCCTCAATAATGTGGTTGTAGAGAAAGATTTTCGTTTATAGCTCAGTACTTAGTATATACACACAAATATAACTATACGCCGACGGTGCAGTTTATACCCTACTTATAAATTCACAAGTTCTATAGGTAATGGCGGCATGTACATTGGTACGAGCTCATGCAACAAAGTGTTCGTAGGCGACGTCATCGCGTGTAATACACGATGTTCAATCGTTCCCGCAATAAAACCGTGGACGTATTTCACAAAGCGCCATAAATAATGGCCAATATGTCGAGCGGCATTGTCGATGCTGACAAATTGCCCCTCTCGCATGCCGCCGCATTGTGAGCTACCGAACCGCTGAGACACTTTTGTCGACAACGCTCCCCGTACAATGAGTCCGAATGACTTTTGTCAGCTATCATTTTCACTGTACTGAAGGATCGCAAATCGATTTTATTGTGTCTTGCAGGTCGCTAGAGGCTTCTAAATTTTATTATATGATAAATGGTGGTTTTTTTAATCGTTATTGTGTCGGTATCTGTAGGCGATAAATGTTTGGTTTGGGCATTGATGCCAACGATTGGAATTTGTGTTGAATGGAAAGCAAATAAGAATGATGGAATTTATTGGAATACAAATTATGGACCTTTGATTATGACGGTTATACAAACAAAAAGTGTATATTGTACCTATTGCCACAAATCTGGTTTAATACACTTTTATATTGAAATAAATTTATTTTCTGCTTGAATCATATTTTTTTTTGTAACAAACTGATAGATAATCATGGCAGTAATAAAAATACCCTATTACTAAGTAGTTCTAGCTTTTCTATCGGGATGTCTAAACGCAGGAGATATTAACAATTAGCTTAACAAATAAGCAATGACAAATTCAATATGCCTGAGTAACATTGTAATGTTGATAGATTTTCACAAATAAATATGTCGTGATAATTGTGTCTCTATGAACTGGAAAAATTGATTTTAGAATAATTTACCCAAAATTAAAAACTAGAACTAAAAACATAGTATTCAGTGTAGTAGGTTACGTTTTACTTTTCGTATTATTTTTATATAGATTTTTCATAATAACTATATATTTTAATCCTTCAATATATTAAAACTGGTGGTTATTTGTATCGAAGTCTTTATTTGTTTTATGCAATAAACAATTGCAAAATTTTGCGCCATGTGGTCCTCAAAGGTAAGTTCATAAAAAATAATCATCACTAAAACAAATCAGTTATTACTCAGCTGGTTTTGGACTTATTTGTTGTCCATCTGCTATAAGTTTACTTAATTTCATAGTTATTTTGTGTTCGTTAAAGAGGGTGTGGACCGTGTCCCGGGCAGTCCCTCTAAACTTACACATATTTGCTTTAAAATCAAACAGCACAATAACATTATTGTTCCCTAACAAAAATGAATTACTGTGAAAATAAAATAAAGCCCCTCTCAACCCCTACTATTAAGAGATGATGTAGCGATACACTGCGCGGACGCAACTGCGAAACATTTCATACTCTACATTAGTTACAGTCGATAGCCGTGACTAATCTGATTTAAAGTGCACTTTACTACTTACTCAATAAGGTCCGGAATAGGTTTAAGTAATTTGAGAGTTTAACATTGCCGAAATACAAACTGAAGTAACCGTGACGGGTGAATAGGGCATAAAAAAATCATAAATCAAAGTCAAAAAGGCATAGAGAAATGACAGAGCGGCCGCGATAGCTTTGTTCCCAGCTTGGGTCGACCCGCGGTGCGAGTTGCGTTGACATCACTGGCGACAATGCGTTATGCGACCGTTCCCATCAATAATGAGGCTCATTTTCGGTATTTTGTCACATTAGACTTTTTATTTTTGCCTGGTGTCATCTCGGCTCGATTCTATGGTTATATGATATGGGGTAGACTACGAGCAAGCCGTGCGCCTGATAGTAAGCGATACGACCACCCATAAACAGTAGAAACACCATCCAGCACCTTGAATTACAAAGTACTGTGTGGCATTCCACTGCGCTCGTCATCCTGAGACATAAGATGTTAAGTATCATTATGTTCTGTAGTTACACTGGCTACAATGGCCTTCAAAGCGAAACACAACACTGCATGCACACTGCTGCTTGGCGGTAGAAATAGAGATTGCGGTGGCACCCACCCAGATGGACTCTTACATATGGGAGTCCTATCACCAGTAAAATAACATCCTTAAATAATATCCTTACTAACATTATAAATGCGAAAGTATTTCTGTCTGTATGTCTGTCGCGCTTTCACGCTAAAACTACTGAACTGATTTAAATGAAATTTGGTACACAGATAGTCTAGAGCCTGGGATAGGACATAGGCTACATATTATCCCGGGAAAATATAAAGCGAGACTTTCATCCCGGAAAACCTTTTCACGTAGGCAGAGCCGCGAGCAAAAGCTAGTTTATAATACGCTGTAATTAAATCCTACTAATATTATAAAGGCGAAAGTTTGTAAGAATGTCTGGATGTATGGATGTTTGTTCCTTTTTCACGCAAAAACTACTGAACGCATTTCGATGAAATTTGGCACACAGGTAGATCATGTCCTGGATTAACACATAGGTTACTTTTTATCCCGGGAAAACATAAAGCGGTCATTTTTAACGCGGGTGGAGCCGCGGGCAAAAAGCTAGTTGGTAATATTTTTCTTAATGAAAGCTAGCTGGTTACTTTGTCTGCTGCGGACCCAAAGTACATACCTCTAACTTTTCGAAGTTATGTATATTGTTTAATAAGGATAACACGTGAGGAAATCTACATATTTGAGAATTTCTCCATAAGAATTTCGAAGGTATGTGTAGTCTACCAACCCGCACTAGGTCTGCATGGTGGACTAAGGTCTAAATCTCTTTCTAGTAGAGCTTTCAGCAGTGGGCTAGTATATAATACAGGGCTAGTGCTATTATATGTTACGACACTAATGCAGTATGCACCTCTACATAACCCTTTGGGATTAAATGCTTATGTTTATATTTAAATATTATGTTATGTATCTAATATTAAATAGTATGACTACCTCGGTGGCGTAGTTGTATTAAGGTACGACTGCAATGCTGAGGTCTCGGGTTCGATCCCCGGGTCGGGCAAAGCGATATTGGATATTTCTATTCAGTATCAGCCAAACTTCCATCCACTAGTTTAAGTGGTTTGGGGGTAAAAAATCCAAATTTTCAAGATATTTTTGTTGTTTGTGTATCAATACTAGGTTACATGCCAAATCTCAGCTTTCTAGGACATCAGTAACTACCCTAAATGTTTTGATGATTATCAGTGACTGAGTGAGTCCGTGACGACATCGGGGTTTACTAGATATCAATAGAATCTCAAGTATAAGAGCTATGCTATTGAAACTTTATACACTAATATTATAAAGTGGAAAAATGTTATTGTAATGGATAAACTCAAAAACTACTGAACCTATTTTGAAAATTCTTTCACTAATAGGAAGCTACATTACTCCTTAGTACTATTGGCTACTTTTTCTACCGGGAAAATCTTTTTCACGCGGGCGGAGCCGCGAATAGAAGTCTAGTATTTAATAAATCTAATATTGACATTATATCCCGACAGTTTTGTTTATCTAATATAATCCAAACCCAAGTTATGAGGGGTCAAAAAAACGACGAAGCGCTTCGAGAAAAGATAAGTACTGCCATTGCGCTTCGCTCGGCTCGTCTTGGCGGGGCACCAGATAGCAAAAACAAGTATTTTAAATCTCAGCGGGATTCGTGCTCTTTTCAATATCCCTAATAGCTCGACCCTCTATCGAATACGACATTGTTATTTTTAGCATGTGTGACAAAATAAAATCCAACATGGATTAGCTGGCACGTGACAATAAAGTAAAGAAATAAAAGAACAGTAGGTAGTCATACATTTCAGCAACACAAATATAGGATTTGGGTGAAATATTTTCCATTTACACTCTGGGGCCGCAGTCAAGACGCGTGTCTGCAATTGGTACCTAATAGAAAACAAAAATATTATGAACGAAATAACATATCCCAGCGATAGAGTTTATAGATTGCATTAATTGCCTCGCTTGACAGATTACCATGAGATAGATTTTCACTGAGAAAAATTCAGCTTTATTTAAAAAAAAATGCATATTCATGGCATGATCCATAATTTCAAAGTTACAAGATTTCTGTCACAAAATCAATGTATTATATATCAATAAGAATATTAAAAACCTATATTTGAGTAGTTATTTCTCTACTAATTAATAGACCATGAACATCGGATTATATAACGCTATCCAGGAAAAATAAACGCCCTGTTTACGACGGCAGGAGATCGGTAGTTCTTTGCGGTCACATTTATCGTCGGACAAGGCACGCCGGCACGCTGCCGCGCGCGCCATCTGCCACTCGTCTAATTACTTCCTACGCTTTTCAATTCCACAGTACCCACCACCGGCTTTTGTTACTCACCCACATTTAATGTTTAAACAAGAATTATTTGAATAAAGAAATAAGAAAGTACGCCACACAAAGACAGCGCAACTGGTAGAAAGTTTTGCGTTTCACGTGTACTGCGATCGTCATCGGGTTGCGTTAAATTGACAGTTTCCTTCTAACCGCAACTTATTTCTGACAATAATAGCCTGTAATTTGTGTAAGTAAATAGTCATTAGTATATATCAGAATATAAATTTAGGCATTGTGCCATTAGTTACGCTATGTGAATGTTTTGCAAACGGAAAACCGTTTTCAAAAAGGAGTTTACGTATTTTATTCCATTACAAGGGGAAGGGTTACGAATCTCACTTTTGTTTTCATTGCGCTAAAATTTATTTTGCAAGAATGTTATAATTTTTTCTATAACCACAATAAAAATCAGATAATATTATAAGATTAATGAAATCATACGCGTAATTGCTTCACTGGTATGGATATTATTATGCTACAATATCCTATCCTACTAATATTGTAAAGGCGAAAGTTTGTAAGAATGTATGGATGTTTGTTACTCTTTCACGCAAAAACTATTAAACGGAATTCGACGAAATTTGGCACACGAGTAGACCATGTCCTGGATTAACACATAGGCTATTTTTTATCCCGGGCAAATATAAAGCGGGACTTTTATCCCAAAAAAACTCATTCTCGCGGACGGAGCCGCGGGCAAAAGCTAGTATTAAATATTTTTTTACACGTATTAATAGTACCTACGATATCAATTTAGCATACTTCATATATTATTATTTTTAATAGCAAACATATCAATTAAGATACATTCTTAATACAAATTCTATATTGTCTACTCACCGATAGATGGTGTTAGAAGCTGGAATAACGGTTACATTTTTGCTTTGAGCTTTCGATGGCAAACGTGTTGTGTTACACGAAAACCCAAAGCTAATCCTTCAAAAATCAGCATGGAAAATATTTATGCTTTTTATATTAAAGTACGCTTTATTAGTATACATTTATTTATTGAACATCCTACGTGATTTTTTTTTATATAGTAGTAGAAAATATTTTAACTTTGTTGACTCATAAATTGGGATGTTATACTTTACTCAATTTCTTTAGATATTCTTAGGTATTGGGTACTAAAGGAAATGTTATTGTTCAGACGCCGTCAGCCTGTCTGTCCCACATTAAAAAGCCACCGAACCGATCTGGTGGTAGGTCTCTCAGAGTCCGTCTGGGTGGGTACCACCGCAATGTCTATTACTACCGCCACGCAGAAGTGTGCATGCATTGTTGTGTTTCGGTTTGAAGGACATTGTAGCCAATGTATCTAACTACTGGACATAATATCTAAGACTTAACATTTTATGTCTCAGGATGACGAGCGCATTGGAATCCTACGCCGTACTTTATAACTCAATGTGCTGGACGGTGTTACTATTATTTAAGGGTGGTCGTATCGCTTACCATCAGGCGAACGGCACGCGCGTCTCGTCATTTAATGCCATAAAAAAAAACAGAATACGTAGTCTATTAACATTTTCTCCAAAATTATGATATAATATATATTATTATCTTATTATTGTGGATATATCTCAACAACAAATAGGTATCTCATAATAAGAAAAACGATAGTGATACGCTTAATGCGCGAGTTCAACTCGCTCTTGGCGTTTTTTTTTCTCAGAATATGTATATGGATAGGTACATAGTTAAAACTGAACGTAGTGTAATATCACACAATTTACTTTTGCTTTTCATAATTGTTTACAATAGTTTTATTAATAGCCATTGCTCAAATATCAAATAAAATAAAATAAGTTTTGTTTTAAGACGAAATTATCCTACTAATATTATAAAGGCGAAATTTTGTAAGAATGTATGGATGTATGGATGTTTGTTACTCTTTCACGCAAAAACTACTGAACGAATTTCGATGAAATTTGGCGCACGGGTAGATCATGTCCTGGATTAACCACTTTTTATCCCGGGAAAATATAAAGCGGGACTTTTACCCCGGAAAAACTTTTTAAAGCGGGCGGAGCCGCGGGCAAAAGCTAGTAAAGTCATAAATCTATTTAGATTGTGACACAATATATTTTTTTTTACATTATGATTTAGCCATCTGTATAGTCTTTAATTCATTATCCAACATTACGATTTTACGCATTACTACCAAGTGACCTATAAAAAATATAATTATTGCCATACCTTGTACACAAAACGTTCAGTACGCATTAAAACAATGAAGTTATCAAATGAACCGAGTGACTTAACGTGTACAGAACATTAATTAAGAAATGTCCAAACATTTTAGCAACGGACGTGTTGGTTCTCGCGAAGCGTTTTAATTTAATTAATTTATTTCCGACTACCAATTAATGGAACAACAGCGAAGCGACCGAGCGATGAAAAGCGAACAAAATACGACTATTTATTATTTTGTGCATTGTGTCGTCGGCATAGGAATAACGCTGGGCGGAGCCGCGCGCACAATGGCCTGCCATTATCCATATAAAACAATAAGCGCTTTATTAAAAAGACATTCAATAATTTATTTAATTCATATTTTATTCGCAATTGACCGATTCTAAACAAAAATGTTCAATACACCGCAATTCAATGCAGACATCTACCTGTGTAGATAAATTAGATGGTACCGTTAACTTCCTGATTTATGGATTTTGTATATTAAATCTTGTAGATTTTTTTTCACATTGTCACGATAAAATATATTCAACGTAATGGTAAGTTCCGTGTAGCCCAAGTATTGACTAATGACACATAGGGCGGTATTTATAAATCAATGTCAGGTATGAGTAAAAACTCAAGAAGACATTAATTGAACTATTTAATGAAACAAACTTAAGCTGTCATTTAAGAGCTAGTTCACAGCAAGCGCTGTTACACAAAAAATACTTAGCTATCAAAATCCGTCTCATATTGTAACTTAAGATGTCATTTGAGCTGATGATATATGGGTTTATTTAATAACCGACTATCTTAAGATGCTGGCTTTATTTTGACAGCGTCTCAGCTGATATCGCAATTGAGAGCGAAATTGAGTTGAATCTATTAATACGGCGCCTGTTGTGATCTTTCTCAAGTAGTCCATAGTTTTATATGGCCTATCTTAATATCTTTAATATTATGTCGGATATATACGTAAGGCATTGCATATTGCTAAAACTCTTGAATTAGAACTAGAATACGTACTTAGCAAAAACGTCATGTAAGTATAATCGGCATAGCATATGTAAATAAAGCAATACGACACCTATATACGGCATGTATTGCAACTAATGAAGAATAGAAGTGGGCGTTGCAAACCACACTAACAGCTGAGCTATTCATGGCAAGTCTGAACAATTCGCGTCGCGCGCCATCTGTCGCGGCGCGATTGAGACATTTTTGCGAAATAGCACTGTAATTACGCACTTCCGCATCCGGCGGCGCGTGCGCAGACGTCGACACTTACACCCACCGAACTTGCGGATTTCGTGAAATTTAACACCATTCCTTTTCAAAATTGAAACATTTGGATAGCCTTCAATATTGCGCAGCTGATAATTTAGATATTTTTATTTTGAAAAGTAGCAGCAGTTCATAAGAAAAATGACAGCCACTTGATACGATGGAATTTATTTATTAACAGCTTACAAGTTCGTTTGTTTATTTTTGGAAAACTGACTTAGGTACCTACCTATTATTTGTTAATCCGACCTGGGCACAGAATACAATAAATATATAAATAGATTTAGAAAGGTTTACCTATTATAACGATTATGTAAGTAATTAATTATAATATTATTTTAAATTATAATATATACTTGAAAATCCTCCTAGCCAGTTTCGGCCACGGCGGCCAATCTCAACGGAGATCAGCCAGGTACGCAGGAGATATTATAGTGCACAAGTGTGTGCGCAATACACAGGTGCACTCGCTATTCCTTCACTCTCATAGTCCGGTGAGACGGCAATCCGACATGACCGGAGAGAGATCAGGCGCAGGACCAACGGCTTTACGTGCTTTCCGAGGCACGGGGGTATCACACCGCCAACTTCCTGACTCCGAGCTGCGACTGAGTAAATTTTAAGATGGAAAAACCCAGTCACAATTTTTTTGGCTCGACCCGGGATTCGAACCCAGGACCTCAGCGCGCAAATCGTACTCGTAATGCGTACGCAATACCACTACGCCACCGAGGCAGTCAATATATACTTATGATTAAATTAAATATATTATGTCTTTTGCACACCCCATACCTATAAGCTTCTTAGTTAATTATACCCTCCATTTAACCCCATAATATTAACTACTAACTGCCTGCTAATGTATTAATACCAAGAATGGTCCTTACTATGTACTTCTTTCAACTCTACCATGGGCCCGTAAAAACTAGTAAATAATCGTAGTTTGCTTTAGCTGCGAGTAATATGGAACTGTATTTTGTTCCCTGTTTGAATGGGATATATCTATACATATAAATAAAATTGAGTGTCGGGTTGTGATATTGAAATAACCGTTTTTTACTACATGTTTATGAATATATATATACGGTACATACACTAAAATAACATTTACAATTTTTGTCTACCTGTCTATCTGTTTGTTCCGGCTAATCTCTGAAATGGCTGGACTGATTTTGACGGGACTTTTATTGGCAGGTAGCTGATGTAGTAAGGAGTATTTTAGGCTACGTTTTATCTCGGGAAAATAATATAAAGCGGGACTTTTATCCAGGAAAAACCTTTTTACACGGGCGGAGCCGCGGGCAATAGCTAGTTATTCATTAAATGTTAATTATTGAGAGTTTTTTTTTAAATGAATTATCCATATCTGTATGTCAAGGAAATTGAGATGGATTAGTTCAGATTTGCTCTGAGCTCTTTTCTTTTTCAAATAAAAAAATATATTCACTAAGAGTAAGTTTCAACTTGTGAACAATCATTCATTTATTTAATTACATGATAAGCGTCATAATTTATATCTATTCTGTTCAACTGTTCTTTATATTATTATTTCTTTGACATCTGCTTAGAACCTAATCCAAATAAAAGTGAAATATATTCCGGATTCAGTGACAAGTATTCACATAATTAATTAAAAGGTCCCGACTCGGCATAACTGTAAGATTTATAGACGAATGGAATTTTGGTTTTTGCTCTGACACACGACAACCATTAACAGCGTTCACAGTTGTATATGGGCAAAAAGTTTAAACCGCTATACCACCATTGGAAACTGCTCTGACAGAGTTACATTACACACACACACACACACACACACACACACACACACATATACACTCACGCCTGTTATCCCCGACGGGGTAGGCAGAGGCGCAACTAGTGAACCCACTTTTCGCCGTTATTCCGTCCCATGATGTGATAGGGGCGAGCCTATCGCCACATTGCGCACAAATTCCAGACTCCGGGCTGATACTGAATAGAAAAACTCCATATCACTTTGCCTGATTAATGCACCATGATTGCCTGGGGTAGTTGTATTACGGTACGAATGCAATGCTGAGGTCTCAGGTTCGATCCTCGGGCTGGGCAGTGATATTGGGTTTTTCTACTCAGTATCAGTCTGGATTCTGGAATTTGTGCCCCATATGGCGATAGGCTCTCCCAAGAGACGCCACAGAGCCCGGTCTGCTGCTTTATGCATCCAACAGTGGGCTGCAACGGGCTGATGATGATGATGGTCTTGGATCTGCTCAGCGTGTTTCACATTTAATTTAAGTGTTATTTACATAGGTGTGTAGTTAACTTCTTTTTTATTATTAAAATATCGTAACAGAAGGATCAGATTCGTGTTAAATACTTTTAGAGCGTGTCCACATGGACCACTAGTCACTATTAGGCAAACGGTTAATGAACGTAGGTACTAGATATACAATTTATTATTAATACAGGCATGCGAAACTACGAACGTGTTAAACAAAGTTAATTTGCAATTTAAATAAACATTTAATGAGTGAGTTTAAGACTAGCTCTATAGTATGTAATACAAAGAAGTTATATTTTTCAAAAATAGAAATTCTTTTCGTTTCTAAATTCAAACGTGTTTTCATTTACACGGCATATATTTGGCAATCAAATACTACGCAATGTTCATCACGTACTCACAATTTACCTCTAACAGATATATAGAGAGGTGAAAAGTCAGCTTCAAACAACCGTACCCACGTCACCCATTCTTTGATTGGCGAAGCTTGCCGTTTTGCTCTTCAGCGTTCACCGACAAAGCACGCATTTGCATCCACTTTGTCATTCATGTCGTATACTCAGACCCGTTCCTATTCCGTTTATACCACCGCTGAATGTACGCTATGGTAATGAGCTTGACGTTACCGACTTTTTTTTTTAATTTAATACTGTTTGAAGCAGTGGAATGATGTACGATGAAAAAAGTATTAGATTGTTTTTGGTTTTCGCACGTGTAATGTGCTTTAACGTTTATACGAGTATTGAGGTGACCTCATTGATGTATTGGGTTTTTAATACATCAATGGGTGACTTATAAATTTTTTCAAATTGATTGCGATTTTACCGAGTCTTGCAGCATTAGTGTTGGTAACCTTATAGTTTCTCGTTGCATTGATTGTAAATTAATATTATAGTTTTAATTTAACATTGAATAAACCTATTAGTTTCAAATACTAATTATGCAATCCTATAAGTACCTACAATCAAAATGAAAGCAAAGCTAGCATTGCAAAGTGTCAATAGTAGCGAGATTACTTTCAAACATCAAAAGAACAAAATAAAGCAGAAACTAATAAAGTGACGCAATAGGAGATTGCTTTAATGTTTAAAGTCCCCAAAAGGAGGGCTGATTGAAACGTTCCCCTAAGCGCCGTTGAATGACAGAGCCGAGTTTTCATTTTGCTGAATAGGTGCGTTAATTTGAATCATCTCTTTAGATTACGTGTGGGTGCATCTGTACTTAGTCAATGTTTTTATGTATTTTGTTTGAAATGTTTATTTGATTTTTCTACTAGGTAACTTTGGATTTTGGTAATTATATTGCTTTTTTAATTCTTTACTTTTGACAGTGCAACAATACGCCTAAGTAATATTGCGATAAAAGCTAGAACTTTAATGTTTAACTTATGAATGGCTATAATTTATTTCAGTTTAAATACTACAATATACTCATGCCCTTTATTCCCGAAGGGGTAGGCAGAGGCGCAACAAGTGCACCCACTTTTCGCCCTTATTCAGTCCCATGATGTGATAGGGGGCGAGCTTATCGCCATATCGGGCACAAATAAAAATAACATTTGCCAGGAATTGCGAAATATACGGTACGGTGATAGGAACCAAATTTAAGTTTCCATGCAGACTTTATAATGACAACGATTTTTCTGTTGCATGTCGAATCCTAGGAACAATACGCCGCGCCGTTGCACTCGCAAAAGACTAACAGAGAGCACGACACGAGTGCGAATTTGCAATTTTTAAATACAACCCACGCGTCATGCGACTCGACGCCCCTTGTCTTTATTGGCTTCGTCGGCTCTTTATTAACCAGTGTTTGAACTGTCTGATGCATGGGGAAATAGATAAATTGTTTGTTTTCCTGCTCGACGACGCCGGGGAATTGTTATTTGTTAATCTCCAGAGTTATTTCAATTTGATACTGTTTGTCGGTCGGATTCTGGATGTAATGGGTTATAGAAATTGTGTCTAACAGTGTTAAGATTTGATGATTTGAGGTGATATACTCACTTTCTATTCGATATTTTATTACCTATATCTTATACCTAGTATGAATATTATGTAATATTGCATTTTTAGTTATTTCTTATCGTTAACACTGTAGCTATTCAAGTTCCATTGTTCTGTGTTATCTTAGAAGCTTGATTTGTTACTCCATATTCTAACGTAATCTTTGATACACGATCTATAATAAGATGTTTTATTCATAAATACGTGCCAAGTTAGCAAATATCAGATTGAAATAATGAATCTTGTTAATATCCACCATGTAACAACTTAAATCTTTTATCACTTTTTTCTTTACTTAGTTATAAGATATCCAAGAGCGTTGATAAGTACTTTTATAATTAGAGTTAAATTAACACATCTATCTATATGTTTATTCAACATTTTGATATGGAAAACTACTTAATACCACTCTATTTACTTACAATACAATGTAGTACGGATGCCAGTTACACTAGAATGCTTTAATAGTTGCAATGGTGGGATTCATATCATTTCATAAATACTCAGTTGGTTTGTAAACCAGACACTCAAAGAAATCAGTCGAAGGGTTTTAATTAGTATGTACATAATTACCATACTGGAGTATAGATTTATCACCTCTCAGAACGCAGTGTCGGATGGCGTGGCCGAGTGCGGATATGCCTTGGTGTGACGAACAACGCCACTAAATTAAAACATTTTAACTTGACAGCCCGTGTCACTTTAATACCGCGTGTGTTTAAGGAGTTTTGCCCTTG
The DNA here is from genome assembly GCA_949316025.1 of Lapara coniferarum. Lineage (NCBI taxonomy): Eukaryota > Metazoa > Arthropoda > Insecta > Lepidoptera > Sphingidae > Lapara > Lapara coniferarum. The sequence continues at coordinate 36,791,583 of OX438919.1, read as the reverse complement.
AACGGACAGTGCGATGTGTGGAATACCTTGCTTGTTTAGTTTTTAGTTTATTATGGATCTATCGACCTTAGTTTGGTATTAAATTATATTTTTGAAAACGCAGCTCGTTGTCCTATTTATTTATATTTCATAAATAATGCATAAACATACGTTAAGTTCCTTCTTGATAGAATCCTACTAATATTATAAAGGCGAAAGTTTGTAAGAATGTATGGATGTTTGGATGTTTAGATGTTTGGATGTATGGATGTAAAGATGTTTGTTCCTCTTTCACGCAAAAACTACTGAACGGATTTCGATGAAATTTGGCACACGGGTAGATCATGTCCTGGATTAACACATAGGCTACTTTTTATACCGGGGAAATATAAACCGGGACTTTTATCCCGGAAAAACTTTTTAATGCGGGCGGAGCCGCGGGCAAAAGCTAGTCTATAATATATAGATATATAGCATGTTAACTTCGTCTTATTACATTAAACAAGCAAGAGACACAACGTCGCTTAAGTCGTTCGTGGTTGTGTAGCTCTTTGCCCTGTCCTCCAGCTATGAAAATATCGGCCAGACGTGTTATTCGGTATATCATAATCATTATACAAAAATATTACCAAACGAGTACAGGCAAATCAATTACGTTAATTGAATACCTCGTGAACTACATAATATGTATTAGAATAATTCCAACGACTTAATTGAATAGATATAATTATGTTATCACTGGCTTTTTCCCGCGGCTCCGCCCGCATTAAAAAGTTTTTCCGGGATAAAAGTCCCGGTTTATATTTTCCCGGGATAAGAAGTAGCCTATGTGTTAATCCAGGACATGATCTACCCGTGTGCCAAAATTCATCGAAATCCGTTCAGTAGTTTTTGCGTGAAAGAGGAACAAACATCCTTACATCCATACATCCATACATCCATACATCCAAACATCCAAACATCCAGACATTCTTACAAACTTTCGCCTTTATAATATTAGTAGGAAGTAGGATAGTAGGATCTATCCTACTATCCTATGTTCTAACATACGAAATGTTTTCTTGATTAAAATAAACTATTACAACTTCCATAAAAACATGTTATTAAGCTGGATAAAAAACATTTTATATATTATAGCCTTTTCCTGCGGCTCCGCCCGCGTGAAAAATCTTTTCTGGGATCACAAGTAGCACTCAGGAGAAATGTACCTTCCTATTGGTGAACGATTTTCAAAATCGATACAAAAGATCAAAAGAATAGCCTCAACAAGTCTACAAGCCTACAAACTCACAAACTTTTCCTCCTTATAATATTAGTATAGATGTAACGCCGCTCCATGCATTCGTGGTTCCAACTGAGGACGTATATGTCAAAAGAGTCAGACAGATCGGCGAGAGCTACTGTTTTATGATCCTCGCTGACAGTTCCAATAGTCTTGTCTTTTCGTAACAAAAAGTAAACTGACGATGACAGCGACATCATGCCTCGTGAAATTAGAAATTAAAGAAAGTAAAGCAAGCGCATTATATTTAAAAAGCACTTGTATGACGTTCGGTTACTTTTTTATACATTCGTGGTTATTTCTGTTTGTTTGCCTTGAGTTGCTTTTGTATCTTGACGTTTCCTTTCTTGTATTGAAGTATGGCAGATTAATATGAGTTCTAAGAAGCCGATATTACTTCTGAAGGGGGTCTAAACGTTGTGATTTACAACGACCGGGCATAGCTGTTAAAAAGTTGTAAACTGCCTGTGTTTCCGCCGCGTTGCGCAACATTGTAGGGACATTTTGTTTAAATATTAACAATGTGATGTATGCAATATATAACTTTGCCATTCATGAATATTCAGAATAAGCATGCGTTACATGATTAGATCACAGCGCGAACGCGGCGTCCAGCTTTCCTTCACAGTATACCTACGTTGGAGAGAGAAAAATGTTTTATTTCCAATAACTTAATAAAGTTGTCTATGTGTATAAATCTAAGATTAGGCGCCGCGCTGCGCAGACTTTATTGGCTTGTTACCGCGAAGCACTGTCGATTATTTTGAGGTGTAGATACTTCTTTGTTTAATACTTATTTTCATATGAACGTGTAATATATTCATATAAATATTGTAATTTTATAGTTACCTGGTTAAACAACTTGAGAAAAAATTAAGAGCTAAAGAAACAAAATATAATATATTCCTTAGTCGTTTTAAATTAAGAGCAAAATCATTGCCCGTGACGTCACTGGCAAATCAAGCAGTTCTCGGAAGGTGTCGCGTCACATGTGCGGCGCGGCGCGGCGGTGTCTTTAGACCCGGCCATGTTACGATTTATGACGCAGTATTAATCAGAACTTGTTAACTAGAGCACAATATTTTGCGGTTTGAACGGATGTTTTTAGATGAGCCTTATTTAAGCATGTTTTGAGATAAATGTATTTTTATAAGAGCTCATTAAAGGCAACGTATACAGCTGCAATGTGACAGTACGACCGGCGAATTACCACTGTCTTCCAGAACACTAACATGAAGAAATAAATTTTATCAGATAACAGAATTTATTAGAGATCCATTCCCCCCCCCCCCCTTCTAATACTTTTATTTTCTTTAGGACTGACAGCGTATTGATGATTTTTATGGTATTGTGAATATGTATGGGTGGTAGAGATCGCTGTTTGGTTAAAGGAAATACTTGATTCCAACCATTTTTTTTATATTTGTTTTACATACTTATCACATTCCTCCGTATACCTACTTAAGCTAACTTCGCTTAACTTCGCTTATTTTTCAGTCCATGTTCATTGGTGAATCGTGAGAATTGAAATTTATTTGTCTGCCTCGGTGGTGTAGTTGTATTATGGTACGACTGCAATGCTGAGGTCTTGGGTTCGATCCCCGGGTCGGGCAGTGATACTGAATGTATCAGCTCGGAGTCTGGAATTTGTGCCCGATATGGCGATAGACTCGCACCCCATCTCATCATGGGACGGAATAACGGCGAAAAGTGGGTGCACTAGTTGCGCCTCTGCCTACTCCTTTGGGGATAAAAGGCGTGTGTGTATGTGTGTATGTGAAATTTACTTATGACAACAGCTGTAAAGAGTTTAAAATACCCACACACACACACACAGTTTAAAATATGTATAATGCAAAGGATTTTAATTTACAACGATATGTAAGTAGCTACAAATTTTTAAATAGTATTGTCTTTACTAAACACCTCTTACTTATTTAACTCATCGGATATAATAGAAAGATGTTAATTCTATGTCCATTTATCTGATACTGATTCTATTCTATGTATATTTCACGCAATAGCCGATGGCACAGTTTGCAAATACTCTAATACGTTGGTGGCACAAGTTACGTCTCAAATGACTTGTGTAACTCTTTGATGTGAAATCCCGGACGGCTGAGAGCCATCGAACAGAATGGGGCTGTTCGTCGCCACATTAACTCTTTAACTCAAAGTATCTTTAACGTCTAAAGTACGTTCGGGAAACAACAGAACATAAGTGAATGGTGAAAGCACCTGTAAGGAAACATAAACATATTAAGTACTTAGGATGTTGGCGGTTATGAAATACTAGTTTTGGTAGGCGGCTTTGCTCGCGTGAATACCCTTGCCTAGAATAAAGGTGACACCCGTTATCGTTGTCAGTAAAAATAATGACATATTGTATTTTTAATCTCAATCTCTTCATGGACAGTTGTTTGACCAATTTGAGAGAGTCTGATTGTGGATTAAGAATGGGAGGATTAGTGATTAAGTGTCTTTTGTATGCCGACGATCAAGTACTCCTTGCATCGTCGGTGTGCGAATTACAACATATGGTCACTATTGTGAATGAGGCATTTGAGAGAAAAGGTATGAAAGTGAACGTAAAAAAGACGAAAGTAATGGTTCTGGAGAGGGATGAATCGAGAACCGAGTGTAACATAATGATAGGAGATGAAAGAGTGGAACAAGTGAATGAATTTGTTTATTTAGGATGTATGTTCACTCGAGACGGAAAGTGTGACGGAGATATTGAAAGAAGAGTAAAAATGGGAAATAGTGTTAATGGCGCCTTGTACTCGATTATGGCTAACAAAAATATTTCTAATAGCGCTCGGTTAGCCATTCACCAAGGAGTCCTGGCGCCATCACTAATGTATGGGAGTGAGTCGTGGGTGTGGCAGAACAAGCATGAAAGTAAGATAAATGCAGTGGAGATGAGAGCTTTGAGAAGTATGTGTGGGCTGAAAGTAAGTGATAGAGTGAGCGATAGCGTGATAAAAGAAAAATGTGGATTGAAAGAAGATGTAGTCACTAAGATTGAGAAAGCAATGCTTCGGTGGTTTGGCCACATTGAAGGAGAGTAACGAAAGAAATTTATATCGCGAAGGTGAGTGGTAGTGTCGGTCGGGGACGTCCTAAACGTACCTTTATGGACCAAATTGACGACCTCTTAAAGAAGGGTCAAATAAGGAGTTCTCGTAACCGACGAGTATGTATGAAGAGACTGATGACTGTGGAAGAAGCGAAAGAGGTATGCTTGGATCGTAGCACTTGGCGCTCCATAGTCTCTGCCTACCCCAATGGGAAAAAGGCGTGAGTTTATGTATTTTTAATTGAAATCATAAGTTTTTTAATTATAGATCGGCAATATTGGCAATATGGCAACACTGTACAGACGGTAGGAAATTATTATGGCAATAGCTACGAAGACGCGAGTACCGGTGTTAACAAAAGTATTAGTCAATAGGTGCTAGTATTTCTTTGTATTATTGATTAAAAGTTGTATTTATAATTGTTATAATCTACTATTTGGTCACCTGAAGGATACTGCAACACCTTGAACTCTTTTAGGATAAAAAGTAGCCTCTATGTATGTAGTACTTAGTTGCTCTATCTATGTAGCAAACTTAATACAAATCTATTCAGCAGTTTAGTTTTCTGAAACATCAAAGCAACAATATATCTTTACTCATACCTATTTCAATCATAATATAAAGTATGAATTAAGATAGTAGGATATTGGTAGAGATTATAATCCACGAGCATCTATATTCTATCACGAACAATCAATTAATATTGATTATTCATCTCATCCCAATTTTGTACAGTTTGTGTCAGATGCTATAAATGTTTAATCCAATTAATATTATAGACGCGAATGTTTGTAAGAATGTATGTTTATTACTCTTTGACGCAAAAACTACTGAACGGATTTCGATGAAATTTGGCACACGGGTAGATCATGTCCTGGATTAACACATAAGATTCTTTTTATTCGGGGAAAATATAAAGCGGGACTTTTATCGGGAATATTGGGAATTTTTATGGGTACTAATTATTACATCTGTTTCTATATGGTTGTAGCAAATCACCTTATTTTAGGTACATACAATATATGGTTGCTATACGTAGCGTGCACAAAAAACCAGCAAAAAAATATGATTTGGCATAAAATGTTTCAGTTCCTTTAACTAGAACAGTAGATGACGAGAATATAAAACAGTTAACGAGTCCTCCCTCCTCGCTCAATCAGTTTACAGATAATTCGTTTAGGGACGATAAATCAGAGTTTATATATGGGGAACGAAACTTAATTCGATTATGGGGGGTTTGGCTCCGATAACATCCTTGGATTACACGATTAAAGAGGTCATCTTCTCTAATTAATTGTGTAATTTTGGTTTAATTAAAGTGAAAGTCGTTATTGTGTTTATGTGTTGCACAAAAATATATCGGTTGTTTATGTTTGGCACAAATGATTTTTTTATTGCATTGTATGACGAGACGAGCATGCCGTTCGCATTATGGTAAACGATACGACCGCCCATAAACAGTAGAAACACCATCCAGCACCTTGAGCTACAAAGTACTGTGTGGCATTCCACTGCGCTCGTCAAACTGAGACATAAGATGTCAAGTCTCGTTATGTCCAGTAGTTACACTGGCTACAATGTCCTTTAATCCGAAACACAACAGTGCATGCACACTGCAGTTTGGCGGTAAAAATAGACGTTGCGGTGATTTTACATTTGATTATATTTTTTCCCTTAGTCCATACCTACTTATTTTTCCTTGAAAACTGTACACTTACTTAGTTTATATTGCTTTAACACTGAGCTGGGAATGATAAATATACATTATCTGAATTACTGCCAGGGTAGAATATAAGAACATTCCTTATTTGTGTTGTGCATTATAATAAAGAAAAACACTAGAAATATTTGACTCACTCCAAATTCCAATGTTGATTTCTTATATCAATATAAGGTACCTTTCCTTACAATGAAAATTATACTTTGAGATTTATAAATAAATTCAGAACGAATGAATTACTGCGTAAGTTTTAACGCAACAAAAATTACAATTCCTAACACCTTCATGGAATTTTTCAATTCAAGAACATTGAGATATCATGGAGGTGGTACACGGAGAGCACCGAGGCGCCATCGTCATTAATAAAACGAAAATTTACCTAGACCACGAGCCACATAATGGAGTCGGCTGTCGAAGATGAGTTTGGTTTTTACGCACGAGTTTGGCCACCCGCGGTGGCGACACTCACTACGTCCCCCTCCTCCCCTTCTCATTATTTGTGGTTTCAATTCACTTTTTATCTGTCTCCCTTTGCATCTAAATTACATAACCAAATATGTCGCAATCCTGCAATCGCAACCCTCTGCGGCGAAAAACTATGAAAATATTGAAATAATTATTGCGAGAAATATATATTTTTGTAATTTATAAATAAACAAATAAATAATAACCATGCTCAATTTACTGGATAAGACCCAGTAACTTCATACAGAAATTTAAATTTATCAAAATTACAATACTAGCTTAGCTACTAAGCTGAGCTAGTATTGTTATCCAGGTAAATCTAAATTTCTGTATAAAGTTACTGGGTCTTATCTTGTAAATTCAGCTTGTTTATTATTTATTTGTTTATTTATTAAATAGTAATATTAGTAATAATTAGCTCTTACTAATAACTGCTTATCAGTAATAACTAGCTCTTGAACGTGTTTCCACCCATGTAAATGGTTTTTAGTAGTGAAACACCGTCAATTCGGAACATATTGGCTACATGTTGTCAATACAAAATATAATTAATCTGTTCATCGAACGCCATTCAGATCCATTAAAGGGTTTACAGGTGATAGGCTAACATCCATTTTTTTCACTATTACATTGATAATAGATAATATTAGTTCAACTACTTACCTAAGTATTTATACACACACACACACACACTCACGCCTGTTATCCGCGAAGGGGTAGGCAGAGGCACAACTAGTGCACCCACTTTTCGCCGTTATTCCGGCCCATGATGTGATAGGCGGCGAGCCTATCGCCATATCGGGCACAAATTCCAGGCTCCGGCTGATACGGAATAGAAAAAAAAGTATTTATGAATACCATTATTATACTTACTGGTTTTTTGTCACGGTAAAAAGCTGACTGATCTCGCGCCGTAGCTGCGCCCATCTCTGTCTCTCTGCTCAAGCCATTAAGAAGATAGTATAACTCTCACAAATGTTTGTTACTTTTAGAGATATGGCCTGGACACATAAATAGACCGGTTTGGTTGTTTTGATAGCTAAATTAACTTAAGCAGCGTTTATAGCTTGTATAGGCTTGCTCTACGAAGGCTGCACAGAACGGTTCATAGAAAACCGACGTCATGTGATGTTGCTGCTAGGTAACCTCAATTAATCCATAAATAGCCAAAAAATCTCCTTAATTCTCTGGATATCGTATTTTTTTCTTAAAGTCTACAACTCCGGTAGGCAGCGACTTGGCTGTGCCCCCAGCAATCGGCATTACTTAAAGTCTACGGGCGGAGGGTCATGCTTACCATCAGCCGGACCGCTTGCTTGTTTGCTTACTAAAGCAATAAACACACACCATTCCTCAAGATCATGGGCATCTTCTTTTATGCATGTTCATTTTCAATTGCTTATGGGCAGTTGCAATTACTATTCATAAGGTAACCACTAACCCCGATGGGTTTTATGGACTAATTTTTTCTAGTAGAAGGTACGACAATGAATCGATATTCATAGTCGTACCGTCTACCAGAAAAAAATAAATGTTCCTTATTATGCCGATTAATTACAGTCACGTTTGAAACCTTCCATATGCCTTTGGTGTCTTTCAGAGTATAATACACACCATACACTGATGCTACTACTCTGTGTATCACATATCTTCAGTTCTAATAATGGTCAGTACCCTTTTCTGTACGATTTATGTTGGCGTCAGAGGGTTTCAACGATTTTGTTTTAGTCGCAATGTTTTTCGTTTATAGTATGGCCACTAAAAATTGTTATTAAGTATGTGTTTTGTTTTATGTATTTATATTACAAAAGGATCCCGTAATATATATGTATTGATCCCATTCTATTCATAATATATGTATTTTCTACCTATACAATATGTATTAAGGTAATAATATACTAGCTTCTTCATGCCCGTGGAGAGGAGGCCCGTGTTCAGTAGTGAGCAGTATATAATACAGGGCTGGTATTATTATTATTTAATTTAAATTTTTGAACTTCTCCCATTTCAGGGGTATTTCACCAAAGTTGTGGGCTTTTGGCCAAACAACTTCGATGGTTAAAATATTAATCTATTGACAGAAACTTTCTGACAATCCTACATGTGAATAATTATTATTATATTCTTCATGCCAATCATACCTCTAAATATACTTTGGTTCATACACACACATACTCACCCACCTTGAGATACACACAAATTCTCAGTTACACACACTCACTCACACACATGCACACACAAACAAAATGTATCTTTTAATCTTTTTTATTTTTATAATTTATTATTTCTCACATAAGAAATTGTTACCTAGGAAGAGAACACTGACTTCTGTAACACAGGTTTACACCTAGCTCAGAAGTCAGGGGACCTTATGTTTGTCAAAATGTTTGTGGAAAATAAATTATATCATTATATTATATGTTCAGATATCAATGAATAAAAATACAATAGTCCACTCGGAAAAATATATTCAATTTTTATAAAATCAATATCAGGCATTTTTTAATTCGCACAAATTTGTACAATATACATACATACGTAGTTCATTAATTATAATAAATTTTACAATTATTTTCGAAGCTTAATTGTCGTAACATAAGCGACGTCGGCTGTTAACACATTAGCAATTACGAGTAATGTTTTTACATGTTATTACATTTTGGATTCGTTGGTACTTCTAGTAGTCAGCATTATGTTAAGAAATTTCCGATTGTAGAACGATTTCTATCATAAAGTTAATTTGGAAAATATTATATCCTTCGTATCCTAATTAGTAGGTACTTTAGAATTAAAGATAAATTATTTTTTTTCATATTTTTTTACATACTTGACTTTATATCTTTCTATATTTGTTAACACAATGCTGCAAAACACATTAATTTTAATTATGATTTGATTGCGTTTTAAAATCTTAGTGGTAAATAAATATGAAAGTATTTTCTTTATATTTTGAGGTATCGTTATAAATAAATAAAACTGCAATTTTGGACTAAAATAGTGATACTACTTAAACTAATTAACCATACAATCTCTGGCTACAATATGAGATAATTATTTTTAATAATATCTATACTGTACAACACTTTTAAGTCTCACAACAATAACATACACACGGCTGCGACACGCACCGTAACGTTTAAAATTACAAGTCCAGATAGTTTATCTTTTTTACATTAGTTTGATATGTAGTATGTACAGAGTGTGGCGGTGACGGCGGCGGCGTCTCGGCGCGGCGGAGGCAGTATCACAGGAGCGACGAGGCGTAGTGCGGCACGGCAAGCGCCGCGCGCCCCCGTCACACCAGAGCGCTCGGCTTCACGTCCAGCGGGTGCTCCGGCGACCGCCCGCCGCCGCCACCCTCGCCCTGGCTGTTCTCCTCGGAGTCTGAACACGACTCCGAACTGCCCTTCTTGCCGCCGTTGTGTGTCTTCACGTGTTTGGCTAGGTGGTCGGAACGCATGAACCTTTTATTACACACGGGACATGCAAATCTTTTTTCCCCTGTATGGGTGCGGAGGTGTCGCTGCAACTCGTCAGAGCGGGTAAACCTCTTGCCACAAAAAAGCCAATTACATACAAAAGGGCGCTCTCCCGTATGCCATCGTAGATGTGCCTTCAAGTGAGATGTTTTCCCGTAAACTTTCCCGCATCCGGGTATGTGACAGCTGTGTATATTTTTCTTTCGAAGGTGAGCGCCGGCAGGGCCAAGCCTTTCTGCTTCTTGACAGTTAGGGCAATCGCAAGTTGCCCGTCCGGCATAGCGACGTTGTGACCTCGGTGACGGCGCTTGCGCTGGAGGTGCCGGTGACCCGGGCGCATGCAGACCGAATGAGCCTTGCGTAGGCAGCACTGATTTGTATGCATCTTGCAAAAGGTGTGGTGCTGGTGGCAATAAATGAGCACCACCAGAAAGTGAATGCGTGAGTTGCGAGTAGTCTTGACCAGCGTAGTTGGCCATTTGTCCTCCCACGTCGAGCCAGCCGCTGTGTACATCCCACCACGTGCTGCCGACGGCGCTGACGCCACTCATTTCTGCAGCTTTTAGTGCACCACTACCGCCACCGCCTCCGACGTTGAAAGGCCACGACTCGTACGGGTGCCGGGAATACATAGAACCTAAACTTGCACTTGATTCACTTTTGCCGAGGAGTTGATCGCCAGAAGAAGGGAAATAGAGATCATTGCCGTATGACGGTGCAGCGGCACAAGACGTGGGTGCTCGAGCGTAGGGAGTGCAAGCGGGGGCCTGCGAGCGCGGCGTGGCGCCGGCTCCCGGCGGTGAGTGGGCGCCGGGGCTTTTCTTCCAAGGGTGAAACCCTTTTCCGACGGCAGCGTCGGCGAGTGGCGGCGGAGATTTACTTGACAGCTTGTTGCACTGGGCCGCCAACATGGCCAACGGCGTGCCGCGTAAGCTCGGATGTTCCTGAAAAGAAAGATAATGAGTTTTTAATTATTTTCAACAAAAAATGTTCAATCACCGTTGAGATTTAATTATCAGCCTGCGGTCTGACCGTGAGAAAGGCTCTGAGTGTCAAACCAGATTTATAGTCTAATTTATATGTGAACTAAGGCAGCCGCGTTCCCCTGGTGCCCGAGGCGTACAGAAATAATATAAATAAATTATGAAGACCTTATAGGTAGTGTATTTACAATTAGTCGGTGCGGTGACAGCTCCGGCCGCTACCGCTCGGAAGCCCCAGGATGTCGTAATTAATAAATATTGCCTTTGGCTCTGTATGTCTTATGTTTTAAATACTACTTCGTATCGTAAAATGTGCTATTTCTAATAAAAATTGATTTCACGCTAAATGTTTAACATGGAAATATACCTAATAAAATATCCATTTTATATACAGTGTTTATGAAAAGCTGTTACCAGTGATCTGGCCCATAGTTTACATATTACAATATCTGTAGATAATGGTCATCAAACCCCATCGAGTCGTTAAATGATTAAGAAACATAACGTTCTCCATTTACATCAAGAGAATAAATAATATAGGCCTAATGGATTCACAAAACCCCAATCCTTTCCCAGTTGTTCACTTCGCGTTGTTAAATAAAGGTGAGAGTTGATGTAACATCCGGCCGGATATTTCACCCTAATATGAGACACAATGGCTCGATAAAAAAGTCCCATTGTAAGCAATATAATCCTTGGATCACGACACATGATCGGGGGAGGTTGGGGAACGGGAATCGGCCACGCCCTGTATATTGTGATTGGCGCAGCTGTTGCGGCACGGTGTGCGCTCGCCCTTACAACTGTTAAATCAGATCTCAATGCTAGATAGTAATGTAATTTAGGCTTTCCCAGAGAATAGTGGACTGGTTTTTATTTTTAATTTTAATGCTTTACGATAATTAACCAATCGACAAGTGCAAACTGAAGTAGGACATGTAGCCGTTATATGTAATTAACATTGTGTAATGTGTAAACTTCATAAAAACTGCAACGACGTTTGATCGATATTTGATACAAGATCGGAAATGATTTAAGTATTACGTGTACCGTGTAAGTAGGCCAGTAAAAGCAGTAGAAAGGCGTGCATTTTCTTAATATGTTAAATTAGTATTTTAATAACCACTGGTACGTTAATATACTTAAAAACTTCTCAAATATCTAAAACGAGGCTACGTACACGACGTCGCTTGATGATAAATGACTAATAAAGTTTCATTTATAAGGTTTTTAGACTGTGTAAATGACGTTATTATAACTTTTAGCTCTCGAAATTAATGTTTTGTAAAATTGAGATGTCTATTTTGTATCTTTATGTTGAGAAAATAAACAAGTGAAGACAGTAGATTGTGGGTAATTACATGTGGCGAATTATTAGAACCTAATGTTTGATGTAGGTTAACGGCGGCTTTCCAGCAAATAGAAATAATGGACCGACCCACTGCGCTATCGACGACGAGATCTACGGAGCTGAGTTGTAAATATGGCTGCGCTCTCAATTAGTCTCACGACAATTATAATTACCATAAAAAAATAATAAAGCGCCGCCAAATTGCGGCAGCGGCCACTTACGTCGCTGGCGTATGGGCCACGGCCACATTATTTGTTTTGGTGTTGTAGAAATTACATTTAGCTTTTTATGTATTCAATCCGAATGAAAATAGTACGAAAAGAACGACAAATATAGTACTATTAAAATTTTCTGAACGTCATAATGTATATAGTCAAATTATGAGGGATAAAACGACACCTCACACATTCACAAAAGCTATTTCATAGTAATTTAAAATAATAGGCATTAGACGATGTGCGCTGTGGAATCGATGCGGACCAACGCGGCGGATACGACGGACGGCACTGGAATCATAATTACCCTCGGCATTATGCTCCATTTGGGTGCGGACCGAAACAGAGTGATATCGAGAGTAATTGGTCGTCAACTCGGCCGGGCCGAGTCGACCGTTCGGCCGCAAGATTGGATCAAAGCGCGGATGACGCCTCTGAGCCGACTCAACGGCGCCACCCCCGTATAATACAATGCTGATGGCCTTTCCATGTCAAAAATTACAATGTTTTTTATGTAAAAAAGTGAAAAGGAAACGAAATTAAATTACGTGATCCACAAATATGGTGTATTTAATAATATACGTGAACGTAAACAGCAAACGGAGTCGAAATAGCAAATTTGTCAAGTTTTAAAAAGAAGCGTAATAATATGTGATATCACACCAAAGAGTAGGGGGATTTTATTTCTGAACGCGAGTATCAAGGTGATCTACATTCGCAACTATAAAAGTAGCCGTAAAGCTTCTGTAAGTATAGAAATATATTTGCAATACATACATATATACATATACACTCACGCCTGTTATCCCCGAAGGGGTAGGCAGAGGCGCAACTAGTGCACCCACTTTTCGCCATTATTTCCGTCCCATGATGTGAAAGGGGGCGAGCCTATCGCTATATTGGGCACAAATTCCAGACTCCGAGCTGATACTGAATAGAAAAACTCAATATCACTTTGCCCGACCCGGGGATCGAACCCGAGACCTCAGCTTTGCAGTCGTACTGTAATACAACTACGCCACCGAGGCAGTCAGTATATTTGCAATAATTTCGAATTTACTAAAGACAACTTTGAGAATGTCCTCATACCAAAGCTATGTATTACGATTAAGTTATCTGCGCTCCTCTTAATATGAAGATGAAACTGGATGAATGAAATCCTCCTAGCCAATTTCGGCCACGGCGGCCAATCTCAACGGAGATCAGCCAGGTACGCAGGAGATATTATAGTGCACAAGTGTGTGCGCAATACACAGGTGCACTCGCTATTCCTTCACTCTCATAGTCCGGTGAGACGGCAATCCGACATGACCGGAGAGAGATCAGGCGCAGGATTAACGGCTTTACGAGCTTTCCGAGGCACGGGGTATCACCGCCAACTTCCTGACTCCGAGCTTCGACTGAGTAATTTTTAAAATGGAAAAACACAGTCAATGTTTTTGGCTCGACTCGGAATTCGAACCCAAGACCTCAGCTCGCAAATAGTACTAGTAAGGCGTACGCATTACAACTATGCCACCGAGGCAGTCGAAGATTAAACTATTAAGTGCATGAATTGGGCCAGCGTGTAATCACAAGTGCAATTTTTTACATTTTTGTTTTATTGCGAGGACAGATTTGAAAGTAAACCGGTTGCATCAATAATAAAATTGGTAAACAACTTGAGAAGCTATTGAACAATTCACATCCAAGGTTTCTAACCAACTTCCAAAAAAGGAGGAGGTTCTCAATTCGTGTGGTTGTATTTTTTTTTTTAATTATGTTCTTATACGAATTTCTTCGAGACTTGTGAGCCTATTTCCGTGATTCCTTTTTTATTTTTGTAGCCTATTGAAAAAAGAAATAATTACTTCGGCAATAGTTTTGAATTTATCACACAGTTCTAAATCGTTGCTGATCCTCATATATCCGATGATTTCAAATTATCTCCCTTAATTATGATGAACCAAAATGAATATTCAAGCGAAACACTTAACTCTCGACGTGTTATTAAGATGATCGTGAAGTCGTTAGGGGGCGTCCATAAATTACGTGAGGTGTTTTGTTAAATTTTCTGTCCCTCCCTCCCCCCCTGGTTAGATGTTGTGAGATTTCATTCAACCCCCTCCCCCATACCTCAATCTCACGTGAGATTTTTTAAAATGTGGGTTTCTTACGTAAACGCGTTGGATTGTTATTGTAAAAAGAAAAGCCATGAGCGTTCAGTAGCAACAGCATGTTTTTTACCGTAGCGTGTGTCCGTTTTGAATTGCCAGTTGATATTAAGTTTTTAATTTGTTGTTATTGTTTTGTTATTGTTATAGTTAGTTTTCGTTAAGTTGAACATTTTTGCTGTATTTTAATAGCCTGTTTGTGTCAAGAACAATGGGAAAGACTATCCATAGTGAAGCAAGGACTTTAATATTAAGGGTGTTGACGTTCTTTGAAAATGATAAGGCAAATAAACGCCTTCTGATTCCTGTAGCAATTGAGCTGTTTGGTATAAAACAAATATGGTGGTTTGACAGTCAGTAGATGTATAACGTCGAAGTATGAATGAAATTATTTTCTTAAGATTAAATCTTAACCATATACAATCTGGATTAAATGGACCAAAATAATATAATTTTTTTGTTTAAATCAGAAAAAAAATTGCGTGATATTTGCCGGGACCCCCCCTCTCTCCAACGTAAGATTAGATGAGATTTGACTCGATACCCTCCCCGTCTTAAACATCTCACGTATTTTATGGACGCCCCCTTACCGACGAAATTGTATTTCATCAAATTCATAACTATACTTAGTAACTAATATTTTTTCGACATAATTGAAAAATAATGAAACTTATTGTATTATACGACATTAAAATTCTTTTAAATTGCGCATATATTAGTGAGTCAAAGTTTAAGCCGGCCAATTCCAGTCACTGAGTCAATCGATAAAGCTAGGGTAAGCTAATGGCTAATTGCACAATTAGAGAATTATCGACTTAATTCTGGGTGAAACTGTACTCCGTCGTCGGTCGCGTCGGCTCCTGAATTCCACCCCTTGACGCTCCCCATCTGATACTATTCTAATGCAAACTAACTCGGTCTGAATTTACAATTTATGGCATATTGTTGGTTTGTATGTTCTGTATGTATATTAATGCTGTTGGGTTAAGTTTGCAAGGGTTCGGATGGTTTTATTACGCCATGCTTTTGTAATAAAAATGTTGCACTTATTAAACTTTTCATTGATATCACAAAAAATACTATGACCATATTTTTGTATAATTCGAGGAACAGTATATAAAATATTTTACTTATAATTGGCTAGGTTTTATTTTCTGTTAAAAATCTCAAAACATAAATTCCTGGTTCATAATAATGTCCGATGCCAATGAATAATTCTTAATATATTCTGTAACGGTACAAACATATTTTATCAAGATACAAGAGAACAAAAAAAATGTGTTTTTATTATACAAAATATACATGCATTAATTATAATATATTAACGTTATTTAATATACATAATAAATATTCCACCTTTATCTTAAACGGTTACACGCTATATTAATTAAAGATATACATTTTTATAAGGAAAGATAATAATTCAAAACGTGAACTACAATTAATATAAAAGACAGTTGAAGTAATTTCGCGTAACACCAACAAAGAAATATTTTCTAGAATGTAATACGTCTCTAGTTAAGAATGAGTAATAGCCAGTTTTATACGAGCTCTGCCCAATTAATGAGGCAGGAATATGATATCAAATTACAAAATAATTCACTGAAACTTGTCGTAACTAATTACGGCGCGGAGCATTACCAGCCGCGCAAGGGTTCAGTGTGTCATTTGACGCTTGGAGGGGAAATATTGATTGGCTCTTCCTCAAATAATGATGATTACCCTTTCAAATAAACGAGACTCATTTCACAGTGTAACCAACGTTTACGATATTGAACGCTAAGAAAATTTTTGGAGTTTTATATACACCAATATTTTTTATGATTTCTATTTTTCTATTTCTGCATTCCCAATACGTTGTTAATAAACCATTTTTTATAGTTATTATGTTCAAATAAATTGTTACATCATCAACATCATCATCATCAGCTACATGAAGTCATGAAGTACACTCATGAACATGGACCTCCCCTAAAGATTTCCAGACGGACCTATACAGAGTGTCCTGCATCTAGCGTGTGCTTGTGACCTCTATCAATTGTTACATACATGTAAACAATATAGAGTCGCATCAAATAATCTTCCCATTAACATATCAAATGTCAACAGAGGTATATCTGCGTGGATAACATAAAATAAGTATAATGGACCAGTAACATTATTTCTGCATCAAGTGTCATCTCGTTGCACGCAAGCCGTTGATGTGCGAAGCTTGTTCACTATACCATTATGCTCAATAAATCCGTTTGTGTTTACACAATTTCATGAATATTGTGCAATGTTGTTTGTCTTGTTTATTTTTCTTTACAACGGTTGTTACGAAACTGCATTTGTAGCGTTGAGCTTAGTTTTATAATTCAATATACTGTTCTTTTTTTATTACTAAGTACAATTACTAGATTTTGTGCAATGATAATTCGCAAATAATTTGTGAAGTTAAATTAAATATAGAGCAACATGTTTGACAGTGTAGAGAATGTCTAGTTACATAAGTATTGTCTACATTAAAATTATCTCTTGGTAGAGTCAATATTCAATTAATCAAATAAGTCTAATGGGTCGTGTAATACGTTTTGAGGAATGCAATATTATTTGTAATGCGACCAAATTATACATCCAAGATACGTAATTAAATAAAACCATTTAATGGACATTAAACGGTTTTATTAAAATAAATATAATTGTATTGAAAAGTTAATTAAATGTGTATAGCTTTAAATTAATTAACTTGTTATTTTTTAAATTGTTGTTATATTGATTTTGTGCACTGTGACTAAGAATTTGTAACATTTACCTGATTTCAAAATAAATTATAATAGTCTTTAATGGATTAATAGAAGTTGGTTACTACTTTTTCATATTCAATATCTTAGTAACATGGTATAAAACAAAGTCGCTTCCCGCTGTCTGTGCCTATGTCCCTATGTATGTTTAGATCTTTAAAACTACGCAACGGGTTTTGATGTGTTTTTTTTAATAGATAGAGTAATTCAAGGGAAAGCTTTATATGTATAATACATGCATAATATAGTAGAGAGACACTGATAATTTTAGAGGTTTCTAATGTGATGTCGTCAAACGCTGGCTAAACCCTACGCGATAGATCAAAATAATGTACTCCAGTATTGTACACCTTAAAAAGGTCTATGAAAAAATCTACAATAGTATATGTCTATCTCATAGGGATATCCCACAATAACCATTTTTTATCCTTTTTATTTTTACGAGAAATAATGGCTTATTTACGAAGCGATTGTAAGCAGTACAACACTAATCCTTACCCAATTAAGTACCTTATATACATTTTGCATTTCATATAAATTAATACGGCCCTTTACAGCATCTAATTTAAATAAGTATATTCGCATATATTACAGACTAGCTTTTGCCCGCGGCTCCGCCCGCTTTAAAAAGTTTTTCCGGGATAAAAGTCCCGCTTTATATTTTCCCGGGATAAAAAGTGGCCTATGTGTTAATCTAGGACATGATCTACCCGTGTGCCAAATTTCATCGAAATCCGTTCAGTAGTTTTTGCGTGAAAGAGGAACAAACATCCATACATCCAAACATCCATACATTCTTACAAACTTTCGCCTTTATGATATTAGTAGGATTTAAAATGCAGGGACATAGCGATTGCGGCGGTACCGGCCGGGGGGCCGGCGGCGCATGCCTGTAAATAATGCGACGAAGGCCGCGCTTCGCCCTACAACTTTATATTTTTGTGTGAATTCTGGTGGATTCGAAAATGGTTCAGATTTACAATTCAGTCCGGGAAAATGTATAGTGTGTACCTATATAAAGTGACTTTCATACAGGAAATAGAACTCTCAATGCGAGCGAAGTCGCGGGCAAAATCTAGTCATTAATAAGATAATTAAATAGGCTGACTGCTTTAAAAGGGTATTTGTTTATTTGTTGTAAATAGTAAGTACTATTTATTATTCTTATAAAGACGATAAGATATAATTATTGTGTACACATATAAATCGATTCGTTCAAATTCTGAATTCCCAAATTCTGAATATATTTAGCAAAGTGAACGTCCTCTAATTTTTTATTTTACACGAGGATTTGATACGGGCGAACTTCTTTGTAAGGGATGCGCTTAGTAAGTTCGACAATCAAACCTAAACTAACCTAACCTACATAATTTTAAATACTATTTACAACCTACATAATATACAAGTGACGAATCAATAAAACAGTTCCAAAATTTGATTCTCTAATAAGGGTTGTCCGCAAACGCGGCGAGCGAAGGCGTGAAACCGCGCTAGTTACGGAGGTCATTAGGCCGCCTCACGCCACATGACGCTTCTTAAATTGAGCCGAAACAAATAATTTAAATGGAAATTATCGTTTGTGACCGGCCGTACACATATGCGTTTAATACGACATGTGGCAAATCAGTTTTTCTACCGATAAGTGTCCGGCCGCAAACTGTTACGGTCTATTGAGTGGCTATTTTTAAGTTAAAAACGGGTGTTGAGGTAAGCGTTCTACGTTGTTTCTACTGCGGGATATCATAATGGTTTTATAAGAATTTAGTTGGTACCTAATAGTATTTGTTATAAAAACACGTCTCACTGCACACTTCGCTAGTAATTAATAGCTATGAAAACTAAAATAATTTGTTATGTTATATTTCGTGTTTTAGTAATATAAATCGCAAATAATCACGTCAAGAATATTTTGATATACGTTTAAATTTGATAAGTCGATGAAATAGTGTGGTAATGTGTCGGACACGGACAGGGGCGCCCACTCGCTGCCCGAACATTAGCCCGCGGGCTCCGGCCAGCCCTACTCCACTTTATCGACCTAACATTACTTGTGGACTTCTATCTCTAATGGTTTATGTGTGATAAACCTTATATGTGTGCGATTTTACATATTTTTAAGATGATTTTCGCGTATGAAGTCAATGGACTATAAAATAAAACAAGACGGGTATGTTGAACTAAGTACTTGGGTAAATTGTATTATGGTTCACTTTTAAATGACTTCGGATATTTTCTGGTGTGTATTCTTAATTAAGGATTGATTTTTAAAAAAGTTTATGAGTCCTAGGTAATAAAATGTTAATGCAACACTGAGATCGTTGACCGTTCTGCCATTTCAATTCAGAATATACACGTCTATTCTAGTTTAAAATCTACTCGAGAATAGGATCGATTAAATTATATCTTACAACAGAAATAAAATTGTCACATTGTTGGTGTAGGTACTTAATTGCCCCACTCCTTACCCCTCCGGGAATATAGGTAGCCTAGTTTGAACTCACACTATTAAAGCTTAAAAAAAAATACTATGGCTAACCTTCTATCGCCTCGAATCAATATTATAAAATTTCGTTGAGAGAGATTCTAAATTCGAAACGATACAATAACGGTCACGAATATTATTTTTCAAATTTCGAAATAGTCAAGTTTGGATGTCAAAACGTCTGTTTTAATATACCAATATTTTGCGTGTTGGAATTTGTTCCAAAATATTAAAGTGACTGTCGGCCTTCACCGGCCGGGACCAGATAATAGGTGTACCAATTTGAGAAACCAGTTTCCAGCATGATAAAAACAAGCGACGGACGAATGGAAACAAGCCACATATTCTTTGAGAGCCTTTGTTCTGTCTACGTAATGCCAGTCAAAGCGTTACAGGGTAAATTACATGCGTCTATGTAACTTTGTTTACAAATTATTTGAAAAGGATGTTCTTGTTCCAACTTATAGTTAACTTTCCATAAGTTTAATAGAACGATAAATTGTGATATTTATAAAATATTCCTTATAAACTCCACATCCTAATTCTGAGATTATTATGTAATAAGTATATAAGCGAGGTCCAGAATTTATAGATATCTTGCCTTAAAATAGCTGGCTATCTCAAGTCTGACAAGTCCTATTAAACAAACGAAACTCATAAGTTTCGTTACTTTTAACTATAAATTCATTTTATAATCAAAAAAGTGGTTCGAATTTAGTTTTTTCATAAATGTAAACAACGCACGAAGCGTCATGCAATGAATTTTTATTACTTGCCTGTACATGACGCAACAGATGTTGGCGAGCTAAAGGCTACCCTACAGTTATAAAAGCTGAACAATTATTGAGTCAAGAATAATTACGTCGTGAAATTGTTCATTGAAATAGTGTTGGAGATGAGTTGAAGGTCGAGTTGTAAACGCGCATGCGTGCACGTCGCTCCACATCGCCGTCGGCTTCGTCTTCCAACCAACACTTCCAAGAAACAGTCGTTAAACTCACGTATTTTAGGTAGCAACTTAATTCCAGTAATTTTCATTGAAATGATTATAATTATTTCCATTTATACTTCAGTACCAAACAAATAAAATGTTTGGAAATAACACCAACGTAAATCAGTTGTTGCTTTTTGACGCCGACTGGAAAATCAACTCATCACTGATTTATTCGAATTTGTGTATCTATGTTTAAAAGTTCTTTTACGCTTTAGCCATTTTACAACATATCAATAAAAATGTTAATATCAAGATTACCAAAGATTAGTTTAATGTAAATAATATTTTTAATTTCTTAAGTTGAACAATTGTATTTATATTTTGTAAAGATGAATTCATTTTTACTTCACGTTCTGGTGTAATGCAATAGAACAAAGAGTTAATTTATTTGTCACTTTGAAATACCGTTGAATACCCCATATTCCCTGCCATAGTAAAACTGCGGTGAAACCGCAGAGACACATGTCAACACAATAGTGATGGTTATAATTGGTTGACATTTCATCCGGTAAATTTCACCGTATAATAGCGCAAAAGTGTTTCCAATGGATGCGGTAACGTAATTTCCCCGAGCTCTGTTACATATCTTTTACGTGTAACCAATTGAACAGTAAAGTATATTAATTGCTGAGTAAATTACCGACGCACAGGCCCCGAGGGCCTAAACCACAAAGACGGTGCAACGGCGTAGAGCAGGCGACTCATAAAAACGAACAATTATTATGCATTCAACTCTTTGCTCCTCACCAATTATGCTTTATACTACGATTTCAATTATTTTCCTTTTTCGTTAGCAAAATTATTACTCTAGCGGCTAATTACGTTTTACAGTTAGGAACTAAATATTTAGACTGTTTTTACTCTGTAACTGTATTGGTGATTTAGATATTAGAGGTTTTTATAAGTTTGTAAAACAAAGACATACAACAGTACAGTATATTATTGACAAATTATATTTGCTGTAAATTGAAAGTGAAAACATGGAAACTTCCTTTTTTTATTGAATTCGAAGACAATGATCGCCAGGTCATTTCTATAAATCGCAGATCAATTTGTTTTCATTGTCTGCAAATTCTAATGAATGTTTATTTTGCTTCATTGAATTTTGATTAAAAGCGATTAGCGTTGTGATTGAACATCTTTATTAGTCTAACTGTATATTTATCAATATTTCTTGGTATTAAGCGAATGACGCAACGCGGCTTATTATTGAAAATCATTTACAAAAAGTTAGGCTAGGATAGCACAGAGTGGAACGGACTGCGGAGACGAATATCCGTAGGTTCAAAAACCCAAGGGCACACATCTCTGACTTTTCTAAGAGTTATGTGTGTATTCTTTGTGGATTATCACTCGCTTTAACGGTGAAGGAAAACATCGTAAGGAAACCTGCATACCTGAGAAACTCTATGAATTCCGAAGGTATGTGAAGTCTGCCAACACGCATTAAGCCAGCGTGGTGGACTATGGCCTTAACCCTCTATACAGGGCTGTTTTCCATGCATTACATTTAAGTTTACAATCAGCCCTTATCCTGGGTCTAGCCGTTTAAAACTAATTTTCCCTTCACTTGTTCGATAATCTCATTTGTCACAGCGATTATTAATATTATGAAGATATGAAGGTACCCGCCGTAACTAGGATACGATGTGGCTCTAACACTAGAGAGCTAACTGTAATATGTTCTATGGTTAAAATAATGATAAAAAGCCAATACCGCAATATCACTCACTATTGGTGCACCATTTTTGGATAAACACCTCGGAAGACAGCTGTGTAAACAAACTCCGAAATAAGAACCTACAAACATGGCAACAGGTCAAAGGTATTGACAAGAGCTTTCACAATATCCATAAGGATCATATTAATTAGCTCTATTGACATTTCATACATAACTCTAGAATCAGAACGATAATGTGACCGAAATAATGTGCCAATGGATTGAAAGTGTCCAATATTTTGAAACAATACCAACTATTATATGTGTGATTGAGGGTGGGTGTAATTATATAATAAAACAAAAGACTGTTACTGGCCTCACGAAAAGAGGCGATGCAGAACAATTGCGTGTAGAAAGACGATTATAACGCGCTGAGTGTTCAATCGTCACGTAGACCACGGCGCGGAGAAACAAAGCCGACGAGCACCAAACAATTGAACGGCCACAAAAAGTCCCATAATTCAATTTGCATCCCGCTAGATGAATATAATCGTAGTACAAGTATCGACACGATTACAAGCCGCGGGCGCTCGGTGAGAACCGCTTTCGCCGCTTTTCAACACTTCTGCGAATCGATTAGATGTTGTTTCTTCCTGTGATTAGATATATCGACTATAATAGCTGTTCGATTTCGGTACGTGATACGTCTGTGAACTTCAAACCAAATTACTATTGTTTGAAGTGTAAAAAGAGGTTAAACATGGTGTGAAGAACATTCTATTCGTGATCTTAAAAAAGTGACGTAACCTAAGAAGGACAATATTATTGTTGTTTTCATAAGATCAACTACAGTGTGAATTTAAATGTCAAAAGTATGTTCAAATTACAGTCTCTATGTAGAGCAGACCTATAGCAAAATAAAAGTAAGCTTGTGCTATTGAAATATTAGTATCAGCTCCAAGTGTCGGGATCGCGATGCGTGTCGACACTCGACATCGACAGTCGACAGTGCCAGCGCTCTCTGAGGTGACTCGCACATTATTATGATAATGCGCCAATGCGGGCGGAGTTGATTGTATCGCACCGCTATCCGCTCTCGTAACACAATTGAATTAGCATAGCACAGCGTCGGCCACGGCGGGCGGTCTCCGCCACGCGACCACCAAAGTACATCTTTCATTTTAGAAATTCATTCGGATTTAACGGCCGGCATTATTCTTGCCATTTCTGGCTGAGTACGGTTTATTGTTTATATCTTACTTTAAACAACTTTATAAGCAATATATGAATATTTATAAAACATATTATAATTCCATATTTATTTAGATGAAACTTATAGTTGTTAGTATTTTTCACAGAACACAGAAGTGTAGTCTATGTTTAAAATGATGTAAGGTATATAATTATAAGCTTCTACGAATTTTATTGCATAAAGCAAGTTTGATAAGTTATATCAAAAAGATTCAAAGAGTTTTGGAAAATAACTTTCAGTTGTGTATTAACAAAATTAATAATACATTTTACTGCTATTGTAGCATTGAAATCCACAAATAAATTTGGTGAAATAATACTTTACGCATAGGTTGAAACGACGCTAAAGATGATCAATATCGATAATTTTAGCATTGAATACAATTTTATGTAGTTTTACTGTCACTTTTGTTTCTAAATAACATAGTTTATGTATGATTGAAACAATGTCGAATCAACCGAAACATGCAACGTGAATCTACGGAGACATACATACAGTCCGTTTCGGCGTTAAATTCGTAAGCAAGCCACACAAATAGACATCCTAGGTAAATTGTGGTAATGGCATGTCCACGTCCGGTGGGCAATGTTGGCTTTATGAATGAGGCGCTATTCGCGTTCAATGGTCCGACCACAGACCGCAGCGACGCGGCCATCACTTACGGTAATTACTGTAACTAGCTTCCATACGTAAGAATAACTCCACATGAACGGTAGACGAGTAAAATCTAGGAATTCGAATTGTAAAATTTGAAGTACTGTAAGCATTAGCTATTAACCCCCTGGATGCAGGCCTCTTCTAACAGGTTGGCCTGGAAATCTTTCAATCAGTACCTACTGGAGTTCTGAAGGCGGAATAAGAAGAGCATTTACCTATGTTAGAATATTTTTTTGGTGTAATATAGTTTTTGTTGGTACTAGCAAACATAAAGGATTTAGAAACCAGTTTTATTTCACTTGTTTCAATTTCAATGTCGTGAATCTGCATTAAACGTAAATTAGGTATTATTGATATACGATATGTGATGAAAAACTTTGAGCCCCTTTTTAACATTGCGCGGGCGGGGGAATGTGAGATTTGGCACCATCAAAGTTCATATAGAAAACGATTACAAATGTATAATAATAATTCTAATACCAGCCCTGTATTAAATACTGTCCCACTGTTGGGCACGGGCCTCCTCTACTACTGAGAGGGTTTAGGGCTTAGACCTTAGTCCACCACGCTGGCCTAGTGCTTGTTGGTAGACTTCACATACCTTCGAAATTCTTATAAAGAGCTTCTTAGATATGCAGGTTTCCTCACGATGTTTTCCTTCACTGTTAAAGCGAACGATAATTGATAAACAATACACACGTAAATTTGAAAAGTCAGAGGTGTGTGCCTTGGGTTTTGAACCTCCGGACATTGTCTCGGCAGACCGGTCCATTCCCAAATAGGCTATCGTCCATTCTTTATGTATAATATTTGTTACAAATAAATTAAATTTAACGATTGAATTTCGACCCCTGGACGACTACTGGTTACAATAAACATTTAAAATTTATCCACCCGTCCCCCTTCGTTTCAAGATTTACGCTCGTCACTTATGAGCTGCCGTCGGCGGAGTCTGAAACTTGACAAAGCTCGACGAGTGTATTTAATGGCCACTTTAGTGGAGGGAGCATTTTATTCAAGCCGGCTATCTGCACGACAAATTGCAACCGGAAAATTTACACTTAAAAGCCGGATGCTGTTGTAAATAGTTGCAATTTCCGATATATCCTATAATAGATTTAATGGGACGCGTGCACGGTTCGGTTTAAATTTATTTTGTTCCATATTGTTGACAGACGTATTTATTTATTTAGGAAACTCAATAGTGATGCAGCTATAAAGTATTTGGAAAAGTATTTATAATCATAGTATAAGTGAAGATATTTCGTCAAAGCATTTCTTGATAATATTAAATGTAAGCCTTTTATCTTTTCAAATAGTATCATAGCATTCTTAGTACATCAATGTTTTACTAAAATCCTAGAAAGTTACACCTATATCACCGGTGATACTTTGCTTTAATCAAGGCTGGCTTGAAGAGTGATCCGATGTGTCGGAAACAGAAGTGACAGTCACTGTGAGCTATAAACAATCTGTTGTTATGGTGATGTGATAACTGAGATTCGGCGCGGGTCATGAATGGCGCTATCGGTGTCGGCGCGCAGCTAGCGCGGCGGGGGACGACGGCGCCCTACCGAGCTCGGGCCGGGGGGCGACCGCGGACGCGACCACACGAGCCTATCTCTTTGTACTCCTGCTTAAGTGTTAAATTAATTGTTTCTTAACGCACACAACCCTCAACAGATATCAAGTACTACCGTGTTTGTGATCGACTATCGACCTGATGTACCCTAAACCCACTGTAGGTAAGTGCCGCATTAGTCTCGTATTTCAACACACCGCACGTGACAGTAGGACAAAGGAGTTGCCGCTTCTTAAAACTTTTTTTAACCGGTAGAGAGCATTAATTAGTGGTGCTGCATCTTTGAAAATAACCTTCTCTGTTGTCGAGCCATCACGCATTGACAGGGCGCGCGATGACGGCGCTGACGGACGGCGGCGGCGCCTCTGGCCCCGTGACTTGCACCTCGCCTTCATTACGTGCCTCTGAGCCGCTCGCCACTCGCCGCACTAACAAGCCGGGCTAATGCAATGAGTTGCAAAATCCAACTCCGTCACCGATTTGATTTTTTTGTTATCATTCGAATGTTGTCTTTTTCACAAACACAGAGGACACATTTTGTCTTGGCAGACGAACTGTCCGAAATATTCCAGGAGCCGACTAGACGGCTCTGATGACATTAATGAGTCGGACCGATACTTTTAAATCTCCGAGGACTGTATTAGTTTCTTTTACGGTGCTCATGACCGGAGACCTCCATTAACTGGGGGCGGGAACAACAAAGGAGTACGAAGGGGCCCGGTGAGAGTAATCATTGATGTTGATTATAGCGCGACCTGCGAGACACTGTATCGAATTGTTGCTCACGCTGTTTGTTTATGCGTCATTGTACTCAGATTAATTTTCAATAAAATTGTGTTATAATAAAAGTTATCAGACACACTTCTTTACAATTAAACATTTTTTCCAATTTCCGTAGTTTTAACAGGTTATAGGTACTTCTAGACCCGAGTAATAAAATATCACGACGGTTCATACGCGTGTCATTCACCTCAGTACATTTTACCTTAACACTGCTTCTAGATAAACATATTTATTATACTTAAACGTGTAATTGCATCAGCCACATCCTATGGGGATAGATAAGCTCAACTATTGAGAAACAGGGAATACTCAAGTCAATAATTATCCAGTACGCTTAACGGTTCAAAATGAATATCAGTGGGGCTAACTAGCAGTATTAAAAGGTTATTTGTGGTCGTGGCAGGAAACTGCAGTTGGCTTGTGGTCGGACCATTTTTGTACGTTGTGTGGCGAATGTTAAAATTATTTAACTTGTTCGGTGTAACATTATAACGCGACAATGTTTAAGGCCTAATGATCTCTCTCATATTTCACCATCTAGGTTTAATCTATATCTACTATTTCAGGAACTTAAACTTACTGGTGGTAGGTCTTTCATATGTAAGAGTCCATCTAGGTGGGCACCACCGCAATGTTTATTTCTACCACCAAGCAGCAGTGTGCATGCACTGTTGTGTTTCGGTTTAAAGGACATTGCAGCCAGTGTAACTACTGGACATAATGAAACTTAACATTTTATGCCTCAGGATGACGAGCGCAGTGGAATGCTACACAGTACCTACATTGTAAGTCAAGATGCTACTACTACAGTTTAAAGGTGGTCGTATTGCTTGCCAGCAGGCGAACGGCATGCCCTAGCAAGGGTATATTTTGGGATTTTTATTTTTATCACCCTAAGAAGAATGTTGGTAGAGATACGCAGTGTCTAGGGCTACTAATAATTAGTTCATAGAAACTACCATTCGTCCTACATATCCGTTATGACCCCTTCTCCCCTAATCACGATTACCCAACACATTTGCCTGCGTATTGCGCTGACAAAAGACTCGTCGGCAGAGATAGGCTAGGGCGCATAGCTTTCAGATTTAGTCCGAGCAATAAAAATTCTATTGAGCAATTCCGAGACAGCAATAGTTTACAAAAATTAACATATAATTAGGAAATATCGCACAACGATCTCATTCCGTTTAAAATGAGAGATAATATATTGTGCCTAATTATTTTAAATACCAAAATCTATAAAGGTTAGAACAATAAAAACATAAGATATCGCAAAGCAGTAAAGCACTCAAGCGCAAAATCGTCGAAATACAAAACAATAAGATTTAAAGCGTAATAAATCGCCGATAACACGTGCAAAGACAGATTTGCACTTCGTTAATTTTTTGTGAACGCGTCCCTATTATGCGTTCCTAACATTGTTAAATTTGTCACCCGCTTCATTGTGTTGTGGAATTTTAAAGATATCTTTTGGATTTTAAACGGATTTTTATAACTTAGTACCTATGTTTTTGGTAACTAAACAACAAATATTATATTCTAGTTACGTTACAAATAATATTATTGTTCAAGGTACTACATTATTTTAAAAATTTCTTGTTAGACAGTTCTAAAAATTATGAAAACCTATTTTTATCTTTCAAACAATACATACATTGCCTACGTGGAAATATGCTTAGCTTTATGATGTCTTTAAAAGAAGATTTTCACAGACTGCGAAAAGTTTTTGAGGAATGGTTTTATATTAAAAATCTGTAATTTCGTTCTATACTTTAACTTTATTTTAACAGTACTTAAAATCCGTCACAACGGCTTTAATATGTAATCTGATACACCAATTGAGGGTAGTAGTTAATCCTACTAATATTATAAACGCGAAAGTTTGTAAAAATCTTTGGATGTATGTTTGTTACACTTTCACGCAAAAACTTCTGAACGGATTTCGATGAAATTTGGCACACGAGTAGATCATATCCTGGATTAGCACACAGGCTACTTTTTATCCCCGGAAAATATGAAGCGAGACTTTTATCCCGGAAAAACTACTAAGCGCGGGCGTAGCCGTGGGCAAAAGCTAATACATAATAAATCAATTTAAGTCAAACTTTAAATCTCGAAGTATTTCTCATATTTCGACAAAGCCTAAAGAGAACGAATAGTATTTTTCATTTGTTAAAGTGACATAGTGCCTCAAGTACCTACCAAACTTTTCTGGCAAAGCTTCAATCAAATGAATCAGATAATCTATCTACTGACTTCGTCTGGAATGTCGTAAGCATGCAGTAAATATTGTTTCAGACAGCTTCATTTAAATACCTTTTGTCAATGAACGGGTTGAACACGGCTTGGTGTGATAAAAAAGAATTATGACGGGGTGCTGTCGCCACTGTACACGGGTTTATTTCTTCCCCAATTGTTTCATGCGGGAAATATTTTAATTAGGACCTATTTTAGGCATGATTTCAACATGTGTCTATTGGTGGACTGCCTGAACTGTTATTGTGATTAAAATTATTAAAGGATTCGTTTATCATCTTAGAGATTTATCATAGTGTATTATAAGTAGTATATATTATATATTGATGTAGCTGCATTCATATTTGCGTCACGTATAGAATAAGCAATAATAAATGTATAAAACAGGATCATAAAATATCGTTTTCGTTTTGACCACAAAAACATTATTATTAAAATTTCGCACATTTGAATTGTAATTACTCAAGTACTATGTGATAGTCTTCTGTTTATATTATTGTGTTAATTTCGGCATATCCAGAACGTTTACCTATGATACTCAAATGGTTAGTTAACTAATTGAATCCTGCATTTCATATGGACATAATGTATGGTTCTTATCCTATTAATGCGGAAAAATGATGAATATCCTTATAAAATATGGCAGCTAATACCAGTTGGTAATAATATCGATCACACACGACGTCCTACTGGTTCACACGGAAAAAGCTACAGCTAAATTATAAGTCGTCATTACATTATCCAGGATAATGAAAATCATGTAGAGAAAACCGATAAGGATTATGTTAGAGTGATTGCAATAAAGCCGTGCGGTAACAACTTCCATCAATAACTCTAATACATTCTATCAAGCAAATTGTCACACGCAAAAACCTGGTCTGACCAACTCGACTATGCACTGCACTATTGCACTTCAGTCTAAAGAAATTCTTTACTTTTTTGCTGTAAATATCTCCAGCATAAGTGGCCAGGACTTGAACGTAATCCTTCGTGTAAACTGTCACACAATGCGGTATCAAAAGTGACAGATCTCGAGCGGTCATTGTTAGTATTAAGCTAATGCCATTTCGCCATCCATTATTCCGGATTTGGTGAATTCGCTAACGTTCTCGTCGCGATGACAATGCAAAAAGCACCTTAATCCCCACAACAACCATTTAGGAGTATTACAAATAAAAGTTTGTCGGTTGCCGGTCGTCGGTCCTCGATTCGGCTCAATGCCACAATGGCCATTGACGGGGCTTCACGCTGAGCCCGCTGTGAATGGGACAGCACCAAAAAAATCTATTAGACACGCATAATGGTTGTGATGTATGGAACGATGTGCAGACTAGTTGATACTATACGATTTACTTGTACCGAATAACTGAGTTTTATAGCTAAGTTATAAGTCTTTGAAAGTGATTAATCACTACAATAAAAAAAATATGATTTATGGGCAAAATACTGCACCACAGCTCAACTGTGTTCAATCCTACTAATATTATAAAGGCGAAAGTTTGTAAGAATGTATGGATGTTTGGATGTTTGGATGTTTGGATGTATGGATGTAAGGATGTAAGGATGTTTGTTCCTCTTTCACGCTAAACCTACTGAACGGATTTCGATGAAATTTAGCACACGGGTAGATCATGTCCTGGATTAACACATAGGCTACTTTTTATCCCGGGAAAATATAAACTGGGACTTTTATCCCGGAAAAACTTTATAATGCGGGCGGAGCCGCGGGCAAAAGCTAGTTTTTAATAATTCAACTAGAACTTTATTAATAGTTGTTTAGATACAAGCGATAACGATATTAAAATATGAAATCGCATTTATACTATATGTGATAAAACGTATCTGATAAAAACTAAGCATAGTTACAATACTCATAAAAATAAAAATGAAAAAACATTATGATAATCTAGTCTTATTAATTTCTCTTAGCTCTATGTTCTGACACATATGATACAATGGTAATAACGCTATAGCTGTAACTCAACGCGAGAGATCGATATCGATACAATCCAATAATAAGATGTTTAAGATACGTATCTTTCAAATTTAATATCGAATACACCTTCATGCATTAATAAAGAACATTGCCTTTTTATTTTATTTTATTCAATAAGATAAAATACAATCACATTTCCCCAATTTACAAACAAACCCCACAGAGATGACGTATGAATATTGATTGCGCGGAAACAATGCGAATTCCGTTCGGAAATTTCTATTGTAATCGATTACTAACACAATCGATGTTATTATAACTGCGCGAGTTATGACAATAATCGATTCGTTTATACAATTACAAAGGGGTTATGGTTACCTTTATTGATTGCTGTAACAGTTTGCCTTTTTGTAATTGCGAAAGAGCAATACTACAATAGTATAAATACAATAGTATTATTATTGGTCCTGTTTGATATGGAATAGTTATTTAGCGAGACAACAGTTATTACATATTGTATGGGTATAGTTAGTTACTAATGAAATAGGATTGGATAATTTGATTGATACAAAAATCAAGTTTAATGCACTTCATCATTTATCTTACAAATTTCATTTCATATTATAATTTTTATGATATAACAAAGTATGAACGTTTGCCTATAATAAACACGCATTGCCATTTCATAACAAATAATACCTTTAATTGTGGCATACGTAATGATAAATATTTTATGTGAGTCGATAATTATTATGTCGATTTACAACGTTTCATTAACTTCATGATATGACATATGACAATACCTAATAACAAAAAATATATCAAACATAAAACTACCCGCATTATTCAACTCTATGCAGTGGTCAATAAAGGCGATTTTACCTAAACGGTTATGATGAAACACAAGAAGCTATTTATTTATTCACAGAACCAAAACGACCGGCAAATCGCTTTTATTTCTCGATAATATTAGCAAAATAGACACAGAATTAGATACACAAATGGACATACAATAAAAAAAACTTACAATGGCCTTGTTGTTAGTAGGCGGCGCCGGGAGCGGCGTGTACATATCTGTTATCATCGTCCAACACAACACTAGCACATAGCGCATAAACAATTAAACACTGGAGACGACTTCACATCGCTAATGTTCGTGGCGCTGCGTTACGCGACTCGCGCCGTCACCGGGCATCGACAGCCTTGCACTGCCGGCACGGGGACGAGGGGGCGGTGGGGACTCGTGTCTGTTGCGAGGGGGCCGGGGGGGCTGGGAGTGGGCGGGCCGAACCAATCCCAGCCTCTTACCGCGGCCCGCCCACGTAGCGGTCCGCCCGCAAGGTCGCAGGGCGGGCGTATCGATCGCACGCGCTACCACGGGACTCCATTTTATTTCGGCTCCCTTGATTTGCATAAACTTTTTTGTTTAAAAATTTTATTAGACTATTATACATACTGTCTATGGTTTTAAGATGTTATCTTTTGTACGATTGTTATGTCTTTTTTGGTTTGGAAATTGATAACAAAAAGAGAAAAACGTTGAGAGCATCTTATTAGAATAATTGAAGAGTAAATTGTAAGATACTTTAGCTAGGATTGCTTTTTAGATGTTTTTTATTGAGGACGAGGTCTGCAACTTTCGCATTTTATGTCAGTAGGTTCCATTAGATGGCATAAGAATACATAAGTGTTTTTAAATTTATATTTGGCATTCACAATTATTATTTGTAATTTTATTTCATTTACATAACTAGAGACTTGCTTCATTTTAATTTATAAATTGATTTTCAAACTACACCATATAGAGACGCTCTTTATTCATGTTTCTGAAGAGGTTATTTTTCTCAAGGGTTTTGAATCATTACATATCTAGCCTTAATAGTTGAAAAATATTATTTTATTGCAGGGAGTACCTACCAATAGAACCTTATACGATCTGTCTCCTAGTCCAAATTGAGAAAGACTATTTTTATTTATTTATTTATTCACTTTTTTGCACACTGGTATACAAAATTTAAAAAGAATAATAGAATAAAAAGCAGTACAAATGGCGGTCTTATCGCTCTAGGCAATATCTTCCAGACAACCATGGGATGGATATAAGAAGACTTATTTTTAGGACTGAAATAGCGCAATAATCACAAAATGAGTATCACGTCGGATATCATAAAATATGTTATTAAGCACTTGATGTGTTCGGTAAAAAGTTCTTAGTATAAGATTTCCTACGGCCCGTATCTATTTGGTATTTCAAAATATACCTTTGCAGTTTGTAGGTATTTAAGTATTTATGTGTTATCGATTTATCATGTCCCACATAATATTAAGTATTTACCTATGAAAGGCCCCCGAACACCTGACTTCTTCAAGAAGGGCATTGAAAAATTACCAGTGCGCTGGCAGAGATGCATCGATAGCATGGATGCACATTTTGATTAATAGAATTTTGATTAAAATATTAATAAAAAGATGACTTTAACTTTCTGTACACTAAATTTCAATTTCATAGGTAAAGATCCATCGGTGGTAGGACTCTCATATGAAAGAGACCCTCTGGGTGGGTACCACCGCAATGTCTATTTCTACCACCAAACAGCAGAGTGCATGCGCTGTTGTGTTACGGTTTGAAGGACATTGTAGCCAGTGTAACTACAGCACATAATGAGACTTAACATCTTATGTCTCAGGATGACGAGCGCATTGGAATACCACAGAGTACTTTGTAACTCAAGGTGTTGGATGGTGTTTCTTCTGTGTCTGATTGGTCATATCGCTTACCATCAATCAGGTGAACGGCATACTCGTCTCGTCATTCGATGCAATAAAAAAAAGACCTAATATAATCATTTTAACCCTTACCTGTATGTTGCTTGTAAATACACCTCATTTAGAGGTTATGAGTTTAAAAATCTCGCTGTTCAGTAAATTCACGAAATACAGAATAACATATTTGTATGATTTTTAAATAAAATAATGAAAGTACAACCAATGATATTCAAAATTAACATATACACATCCTTGGCATTGACATGCAAGTGAAAGAGATGACGAATGTATTTAACTATAAGCCTCAGTGCATATGATGTCTCATTATTGTACTTACAAAATAAATAGATAATTTGACAGGAAAATTAAATCACTGCGAACAAAAATGGCAGCTAGTGTTTCAAAAATTATACCGCCAAAAAAACTGAAAAGCAAAAAATAATAAACATTTTTTTATTTAACATTACTAATATATTATACGTATATTTGGAGTCGGTGCCTAATACGCTTATACACGTTGATTGAGAACCTCCTCTTTTTTTCGTCGGCTTAAACGGAAAGTAGGTACCTACTTACTTACACTTCTATAAAAAACACAAAGATTGCTATTTGTACATTACAGTCTACTGACTAGTTTTTACTTACACAGTACGTGAAATTTAAAAACAGGAATTTAAAAGCAAATTAAAAACAAAATAACTTTTGAGCAAAAAAGTTGAAAATACGTGTCTACTTAGGATACGGCCAGAGATTAAGAGCATCTGGTATTATTTTATGAAATTAACGCGCTACTTTTGAAAGGGTGGCTGCTTATAGAGAAATAATTCGTCAGCTACGTCCTCGTTCCCCAACTCCAGAAACAACCGATAGCAAACCATTATCGACTTAATAAGACGGACGAGTCAAAACAAGGTGTTAAAGATAATGAAATATAATGCTTATCATAACAAAAAAACTTAACAAACTACGCAACCAAATAACACGTAATGGGTCAGCTAAAAAAACGTCGTAAAAGTATAAAAGTTTGCGGGAAATAAAAAATGTAATGGCGCCCTTCCGCACCCCGCGACTACGCACACTGATAAATATTCTGAAAGGAACGTCGACGCTTTAAGAATAGCTTAAGCGGCTAATAGTTTTATGACACGCATAACACGGTTGAACTTTTCCCAAATAACTCCATCTAATAATATACTTTAGCACTACGGAATAAAGTATAACTTGGCATGCCCGATATGAAACAGGAAATGACAGTCGCAGGCATTATAGCGACATTAGCCAGGGGTGCCATCGGGTTTATAAAATAGTGAAATTGTACTGAGGTATACCTTCGGCGAGGGTTAGACTGATGGAGTGGCGGGCGGAGGGTCGCGGGGGACGGGGTGAGAGGTAGGCGTGTCCGGGATAACGAAATAAAAATGCTCCGGGCCGCTCATGGGAGACCGTGCGAACTCCGCTTAACGCAATAAACATTTTAATTTGAACACGAAACTCACGCTGAGATGTGAAATTACAGCATGAGAGGGCGGCGTGTGCAAAAGAAATCAAATTACGGGAAAATTCGCGAGAGCCGATATTTTTTGAAGATCTATAGACGCGCATTCGTAGCCGAATGAAAGTTATTCATTTGCTTAATGTCTCTTTTTATATTCAATTCACTCACGGAGTATTCATTGAAATCCGTTAATTCACTGACATGAATTTATCCTTCGACATTCGTATTTAACCATCGAAACCATCTTCCATGATACATATAATAATAATTAACTAGGTAGTTTACTTCCCATTGCTTTAAAATGTA
Source organism: Lapara coniferarum (assembly GCA_949316025.1). NCBI lineage: Eukaryota > Metazoa > Arthropoda > Insecta > Lepidoptera > Sphingidae > Lapara > Lapara coniferarum. The sequence goes on along the minus strand of OX438919.1, from coordinate 36,755,924 downwards.
TAGCTATTAACGTAAATAACGATATAGAATCAAACATATAAAATAATTACTTGGAATTATTTGGAAATACATGTGTGTTATGCGGTGGTTCTTGATTTTCAAACATGAATTAACTCTATCCCGAAACTTATTATATGTATAAACAATATGCTTTATAAGACGCATGTGAAGATAAATCATAGCCAACGGAATGAGTTATATTTAAAAATATTTAGGTGTACAAATTAATTCTATTAACCGACGAATTTACAATAAGCAGGCAAAAACTAATCGCGGACGACATAAGAGTTCATCAGACACGCTCTGTTACAAAGTATGCACAACACCAAGCGATAAAGAAAGATGGGCCCTGGCATCAAGCCACGTTTACATTAATAAGAAGTGCTACATGTCCCAAATATGGCTAAAATTTATTATAACACGACACCTAGTTAAATTTATAAAGTTTCGACTAAGCAGAACATTTAGGGACTCTTACTTTGAACGCGCATCAATATATAGGTACGCGTGGAGGTAATGTGTACATTTCAGCAAATATTTAATATATTCCTCTACTTCGATCGGGCGGTAAACCACCCAAACTCGCTTATCCGTAAAGCGTCTATATATACTCCATTTGATCGCGCCAAATGGAGACGACCGCGTTCAGTACTGACAGATCCAGAGGATGAAATCACTCTGGCCATTCGGGAAAAGATCGAGCATCAAAAGCTCACACACTCCACAAGACCGCTGTACCGTCCTCGCCGTCGAGGACCTCGTCGCGTTCCCCGTGACCCTGACCTCTCTTAGCAGTTCCGGCCCGCGTGCCGAAGACTACTAGGTACGATAGGTACCACTAAATAGGATTAGGTTAAAAACCATCTTCCCTAAACGCTGATGTCTTATCCTCTCAGTGGCCGCCCTGAGCCGAGGTTCGTGACCCGTTAGTGGGTCGCCCTCAGCGTGGTCGCTTAAATTTTAAGGGTTGCGAGCGCCTTCTGCACTCACCCAAAAGACCGGTGTTCTTTCATAAGCCGACCCTCGTCAGGCTAGAAAGAGTAATGTCAGGGACAAAAAAAAATAAAAAAATAATATATTCCGTGTGACTCTAGGTATATAATAAATCACTATTTCCATTTCAACTCGTTTAATAAAACTTCTACTAATAGCATTAGAAAAATGGTAATGTTCTCCTTTGGCGTGCGCAAAAGGCAGTGCTAAAGGTTTTAACCTCTAGGCCTAGACAGACCTCCTATATAAAAATTGCCAGGTCTTATCAGAGAGACAACTGTACATACTTCACACGGTTTTACGTAAATACTGCATCCTTGTATTTAACCCGAATATTTTAAAGAAACGACGAGCCCACGTTCTTTGTCCACCCATAACATTAAATACATTAGGGTCATTCGGGGTAACAGCACGCAGTGGGTAAAATTTCGCATGGTCAATATCTCGGAACCTATTGAGGGGGATCAGACACTTTTTCGGCAAAATTAGGGGTACGTCAGGGATGATGTCAGAGCCCACAAGCTATTTTACCAAGCCTCACTCGTTTAGCGAAAAACGGCGATCAACGTGATTTTGTTGATTAGTTATCAACTATTTTATGCTGGGAAAAGTTTATGGATAGACGGTGCATCAGTTTACAAAATTCCGTTGATTATATTAAGTTTACTCGATTATTATAGTATTTATTTTAGCTATTAATTCTGTCCCAAAAAATAATTGCATCTCAACTGACGTGTGATTGTTTAAAATATTCCCTGTTGGGTAAGAGTACGGGATTAAAAGTACGCACGCTGTTATAACTTCATTACAATGAAAAGTAACATCAAGCGTTCCTAAAATTACAGTGATCATTAAATTACAAAAATAACTAAAGTTTGTTATAAATACAGTCTAATTAATTATGTTCCTGGTGCCTACAATAGGTGTACATTTAATGTTTATTTTTACAATATTTGTACCAAGAATAAAGGAAGTTTAAAAACATATTCCATATGATTCCATGTGTACTTGTACAATTTGTAATTATATTCCTGTAGTTTACCTGCGTGCGAAGCTTACCCAGTATGCGCACTATTAACCGCATCTCTGCGTAGTTTTACCCACATGACGGGTCAAGAGTACGAATTTCTCCCGCTGCACTTAAACATGTATTGCAAAAAAACCGATGAAGCAATGTACAAAAACTCATTAAATAATGAAAGTAGAATAAATTTCCTTTGAACAAAGTGTTAAAACGTTTATCAGGACCCAATATTTTTGAGTGTGTAGACGATAGAAAAAAAAGTGCGTACTTTTGAGCTGAATGACCCTACTTCCTAAACACAGCTTTAAAATTACTGGTAATCACATTCACAATAGTTTCAATAATTTTTTTAACATCTATATCCTAAATAAGTTTGATTGCAAACATAAAGCAAGGAACTGCCTCGGTGGCGTAGTTGTATTACAGTACGACTGCAAAGCTGAGGTCTCGGGTTCGATGCCCGGGTCGGGCAAAGTGATATTGAGTTTTTCTATTCAGTATCAGTTCGAATTCTGGAATTTGTGCCCGATATGGCGATAGGCTCGCCCCCTATAACATCATGGGACGGAATAAAGGCGAAAAGTGAGTGCATTAGTTGCGCCTCTGCTTACCCCTTCGGGGATAACAGGCGTGAGTGTATACGTATGTATAAAGCAAGGAAATGGCTGCTATCAACAAATTACACAGAGACGGAAGATATTTTGAATTTTAGATTTTCAGTTTCATAACACCCCTTAACAAATAATACTTTAATTGCACCTACTTTTACGTAGATAAATATTTGGCACACATATACACTCACACACTGACATACACACGCTTACATACAAAACATAAATTCACGCACGCTGACTATGCATACAGTCTCGCTAATTGGATTTAAAATTTACTTATGTCAATTCTCTATTTTCATTTGTTTTATTTTATGTTGTAAGTAAATTGTATTGTACGATATGAATCCCTGATGTCCATAACACAAGTTAGATCTATATTTGGACACCAGAGTTCAATCAAACACATTGCTGAACTACTTAGCATCACTCTAATTATAAGACTTAAATATTTTTTTCCTTTTTTATATTATGTGTTTTTTCTTTTCGTTAATAAAATTTATCTTCATTTCAATATACTAAACACAGAGGAAACAAGACCTAAACACCTCATACATTGATTTGTTTCCTACATTTGACCGGCACCATCGGCAGTATGACCGGCGGAAATAGGCGGAAGTGAGCGTCGCCGGATCGCATCAACGACCTCCACCGGTCCCAACCATTTAGTATCTGTATAGTTTCAATGACAGCAAATCAATCGCGATTGGTTGTGATTCGTTTTGATTTTAAAACCGATTAACGAAGACTGCCTCGGTGGCCTAGTTGTATTATGGTACGACTGCAATGTTGAGGTCTCGGGTTCGATACCCGGGTCGGGCAAAGTGATATTGAGTTTTTTCTATTCAGTATCAGCTTGGAGTCTGGAATTTGTGCTCGATGTGGCGATAGTCTCCCCACCGCCCCCTATCACATCATTGGACGGAGTAATGACGAAAAGTGGGTGCATTAGTTGCGCCTCTGCCCACCCCTTCGGGGATAAAGGCGTGAGTGTACTTGTATATGTATATGTATATATAACGAAGATACGCTCTGGTTACAGTAACTCACAGACGTCATTTGAGAATTAAATTATTGCTATATTGAAATAAAACTATTTAACATTTTCTTCATGGTTTTAATGTTTCATTTCTGACGTTTGCAGCCTTCATGGTCACGGGGTGGTTTCAATATTATTAAATTAAAACAATGTCTAACATTCGCGTAAACATAAGTAATTATAGCTATCGATTACAAGCTGAACGTTACCATACCGTACTAGCCCTGTATTATATACTGCTCACTGCTGAACACGGGCCTCCTCTACTACTGAGAGGGTTAATGCCTTAGTCCACCACGCTGGCCTAATGCGGGTTGGTAGACTTCACATGCCTTCGAAATTCTTATAGCGAACTTCTCAGATATGCAGGTTTTTTCGCGATGTTATCTTTCACCGTTAAAGCGAGCGATAATTCACAAATAATACACATAACTTTTTAGAAAAGTCAGAAGTGTGTGCCCTTGGGTTTTGAACCTGCAGACATTCGTCTCGGCAGTCCGTTCCACTCCCAACTAGGCTATAGCAGCATTTTAAGATCAATTTTGAGATCTATTGAACATTAAGAGAATAAATTAATTGTAAATATGTAAACGATAAACTTAGAGATTGCTAGGAATGGGATATCGACGTAAAAAATATAAGTCAGAAAATTCGATAATACTTCATCTTGTTTTACCTCTCAAGTCTAAGGCAAGGTAAAACTATCTAAAAGTACTCTGACGGCCGTGTCCTTGAAACAGCTACCTACGCGCGGTATGTAAACACGCGATAACGCTGCCCGTCTACAGCATTTCAATTTAATCTAAGATACTTGAGTTTCTTTCTAGTTTTGAGATGAAATGAGATGTGTTCAATTAAAATACATGTCGTGTTGTCTTGCTCTTTTCCGTATTAAGTAAATGTAATTGTACTTATTTAATTCAAATATTCACAAAATGCACGCTTACTGCTTACAAAACTATCACACAGTACGTCGTCACTGCGGCGCATTCGCAAATGTTTGTGTACTTAATGTGTACCAAACTCGTGGCGCGTAGGTATCACTCGCGTTTCGACCGTTTGTATAAAGATATTCTACTGTATAGATATATTTATACTATGTCTAAGGTGTTAAATGCAAAATATTGTAATGATAAACAAAAATATTATAATTTGAACTATAATACAATAAAAATATTTATTCACGTATGTATTTATATATAAGCGCTTAGATATGCCAGATTAAAATAAAAATGAAAAAGGAATAACTTAATTCATTAGACTGCTGAATGACAAAACATAAAATTTATGATTAACAATAAATTGGTGTCTTGAGTATATCATCATTCGCAATCATAATATTTACACATTTACAAACAATCATATTAATAATGGGCTATACTTTCTAATTACTGAAAGTTTGACTCAAAGAAATGACAGGCTGTCATTGTCCCGCGCAAAGTTCTTGCTACAAAGTAAACAAAAGCCGAAGCACAAAGACAAAATGATGTGTAAAGTGTAAATTATACCTTCCGCCCAAAGTTAGTTGCGTTTGACGACTTTAATGTACAAGTAACAATCGTTTATATCGCTGACATGGTTATGTAATGCTTATTCCGCTATCAATAACTCATGTTGCTTTTATACAAAGTTTACAATGTATGTAAAACAAACGACAACTTCAGATGATAGTTTTAAAATATTTTTAATGTCCAGAGGCATGATTCTCTATGACATTGTTAACTCGTAACGCGGCCGCGTCACGTTCACTTCGTGTAATGGGCGTAAAATGGTATTCTGTATGCCAATTTCCATAGTGATAAACGTGACGAGTTACGTTACGCGCTTGTTACGAACGGTGAAAATAACGCGTGTCATAGAGAATAAGGGGGCTGATGTTTAGTGGTTGGTAGTTTGAATTTGTATTTATTTTTTGTATTGGTAATTAGATTTTGAATGTGTCGTCCCATTACTGGCACTGTTGGATGAAAGTCTATAGTACTTATTTCTTATTGCCACAGAGAGGAAAGATTGTGTATAATATGAATGTTTGTTGTGAGTTATTTAAATTAATCCCGTGCACGTTGATATTTCCATTAAAAACCTACATCGCAAATATTTTACGATCATGTTGAAATATGCCCGTACGATTATGTTGAAAAATATAATCAAAATTTTGAATTTATTAGATACTAGTTTTGCCCGCGGCTCCGCCTGCTTGAATAAGTTTTCCCGGGATAAAAGTCCCGCTGTATATTTTCCCGGGATAAAAAGTAGCCTATGTGTTAATCCAGGATATGATCTACCCGTGTGCCAAATTTCATCGAAATCTGTTCAGTAGTTTTTGCATGAAAGAGGAACAAACATCCATACATCCAGACATCCATACATACTTACAAACTTTCGCGTTTATAATATTAGTAGGATTCTTGGTTGTAACGAATGTCAAACATTCACAAAGTATACATAAGCAATACAGTCCTTTGGGGTTATTTATTAATTTAATATTGTATGTCCATTGCGGTCAATAAATTGCGCATAGATAATTCTAATTCATTACATGTAATTGCTTAATGATATCAGAACGGTCATTCCGACGACGCCTGTGGCATTACGATTTTCCGGTACCAGGACGGGAAATTATATCGAAATGTCCAATGTCGAAATCGGTAATTTATTTTGATTTGTCGTCGATCGATGGACACTGTGAAATGGGTATTGTGCGAGCGATGAGAGCCACGAGTAATGGATTCGACACGGGATAAAGGCGGTCCGACTTCGATGCGCGCGTGCTCCAAGTCACGTGGTACCAACTTCGTGAATACTCAACACTGTATCTATGTAGGGCTAATGTGTAAAATGATCTATGCAGGTACGATTATATAAAAAAAAATATGCTTGATAGACGCGTTTCAACAAATATTTCTCACTATTAAATCATTTTATATTATTAAGAATTTACAGTGTATTAATGTTTAACTCAACATTGTCCAATTGGGGTTTATAAATGTACTGTTACATTAATTGCCTACAGGGTAGCTTTGACATTTCATTAGAAAATTAAAAACCTTTAAAATTTAACACAAAGATGTATGCTACCATATTATGATAATCTATGTATATCATCTTCTAATCAAAGGTAACTTATTTCAGCTAATGAATTATCTTATTCCTTCCCAAGCATTGACCTAAGGAGTATGGACGTACCAGAATGCAATTCAAATATATTAAAATGTTTTCGCAAAGTACATTAATCGCGTGTGTTGATTTGTGTTTCTGAGCACCATTGTGGTATGTTTGTTTAGTACAATCAATAGGAGCCGGCATTTTAAGAATGTTCAATTGAAAAGGCTATCGATGAATGTCGACTGGTCGTGCACAATGCGCAGTCGCCGCGCGCCTCTGGGCACTAAGACTTTGTATAGAAAATGTTTCACTATTTATTCATTGTTGCATACATTTATATTATGATTTATGACTATACATTTTCAGTATATATGCACGATGTTATAATATATTTATTTGCTATTTACATAAGTAGATTTAGCGATGTATTATTGCAGCATATTTGAAGCACCATGACAAGATGTGCCCGTGTTACAAGAGCTGAGTTTGTAAGTAGTTAACGAATTTTCTGAATTTGAGTTTTCAACAAATGACATCTTTAATTATTCTAACATATTTAACGGCAGTTATATTATTGGCAAATGCCATAAAAAAAACGTTATTACCTACTACTATTTTTTATTTATACAGAACAGACTATGAAGCGCGGTCCAATTTGAAAAAAACTTATCAGCTGGGAAATATCGGTATAATGTATAAGTAAATATACATAATAAAAGGACAGTACTTACTAATATCTTCATGTCCTTGTGATCCGCGGACACGGAGTCGATACTAACCTGAAACATAAACACATTTATATACATAAACTTGTTAACTTTCTGTACTACTTAAGCATTGTACCGGATTGTAATGTGAATCTGATAAAATGGCTAAAGTTACCCTTTATTACACTTCGATACATTTTTTTCGATTCCAAAGCCAGAAGCTTTAACTTGTATATACATGTTTTCTATTATAATAATACATGCCTATATAAAACATTGTATAGCCTAGCCTCTATAAAAATGTATCATTAGCTTCATTTTAAAAATAATAAATTTTATTTATACTCTTGAACGGTTATTTAAAATAATAAATTAATATTTTTTTGTCTATTTTATATTAAATATTTTCTAGTCTAAGTTCTAACTGTTCATTTGGAAATGGAAAATAGATTTATTTTTACTATAGTATGAAAATTCCTGCAAGGTGGACCGATGACTTGGTAAAGGCCGCAGGAACGCACTGGATGCGGGCCGCTTTTGTCAGGTCCGTCTGGAAATCTTTGGGGGAGGCCTATGTTCAGCAGTGGACGTCATATGGCTGATGATGATGATGAAAATTCAATAACGTGGGTTCAAATAGGTGTGATTGTATCATATATAAAGGAAATCTTTCTTGAACATCTATTGATTGATTGACTGAGATAGCTTGTAGCCGGTTCGACCGAAATCTTTATCCTCAGTTTAGTCTCCTCGAAGGTCGCAACTTTGCCTCCATTCTATTGATGTGAGTGTTTATAAAGAAGATTGATTCACTCCATATCATCCAAACTTGTTATTGAGTTTTCTGTATTTTACAGTTTTATAGAGTTTTTCTATTCAGTATCAGCCCGGAGCCTGGAATTTGTGCCTGATATGGCGATAGGCTCGCCCCCTATCACATCATGGGACGGAATAACGGCGAAAAGTGGGTGCACTAGATGCGCCTCTGCCTACCCCTTCGGAGACAACAGGTGTGAGTGTGTGTGTGTGTTTTATAGATAAATTTCATTGTAATTACTAACCTAATTTTGCATTACTCGATATGTATCTTATAAAAAATAGCACATTACTTTATTACATTCGGAACTGGCGTTAAAGCGGCAAACACAAACAGACGGCGGCACCGTGTAAAACATTAATGCGGTTCCCTATTTTCCCATCAGTCAACACAGAAAAAACAAAACTAATTAGAAAGGTTCTAAAAAGTTAATATCATAAGTCAGGGCCGTACACACGAGCGAATTTAATTTGGAGCTTTTTTAATTACGCCAGGGGATTCGTTGGAGCCGAGGCAGGCTGCTTTCGGCGCCGGCCGAGAGACAGCCCTGTAATTATGGGCCCCGTAATTGCGAGACCCAACAGTGTGCACCCCGCGCTCCAACCCCGACGTCTCTGCCTAGCGCTGGATAGTAACGCTACTGAAATTTTAAGAGTTTTGTATGACTATAAAGTCAAGAAGAGTAGGGACTTTTCAGATTATGTTGGAGGAGTATGTAATGTTGGTGGCAAAGCACCCAAAATGTTTTCTACGCGACTGGATAACATTCACTATATATATGATGAAAAACTCGCTATAACGACTTTTGCCGACGAGTCATATTCAGGTTTCAATCAGAGTACATGCAGTAAAAGAGGTCGGCATAATTCTGACGACTTTCGAAAGACACAAAGTCTTATATAGTCAATTTAAATTACACTTTACTTAACATACATTTTTTCTCTCTCCGGTCAGGTCGGATTGTCGTCTCACCGGTCTATGAGAGTGAAGGAATAGCGAGTGCACCTGTGTATTGCGCACACACTTGAGCACTATAATATCTCTTGCGTACCTGACTGAACTCCGTTGAGATTGGCCGCCGTGGCCGAAACTGACTAGGATTACGTTACGTTACTGCCTTTACATATCCGATCGGGTTTACGGTCCCTGTATAGTTAGAGGTGTCGATGAGTGGTTGTGATTATTTTTGGTATACAGTTGGATGACGAAATAAATAGTCGCTTGCCTAATGTGAAGCAGACGTGGCTGCTAGAAAAGTGGCATCAATAGCACCATCGCATTGCACTATCCAGAACTCTGTATTACAAAGTCTCGCAATTTTGACGTCACTCCTTATATTGAGACATTGATCTTAAGTTTTAAAATATTCAGCTTTAGGTCTGCATTCCTATTGCATCTGTTTTAGAAAACCCTTACATAAATCACTACAAGGACCGGAAGTATATTATAAGAATCAAAATACACATAGGTAGTTTTATATTCATGTTAGTAAAGATATATCGTTCAGCCAAGCAATTGCATAAGTGTATTTTCCAGAAAAGTTTTTTCCAAAATTATGTTATGCAACTGAAATTAACCTATCATATACTTATAATAAAATTGTAATTAATCTGTATGTTTATTCGTGCGATTGGTGGCCACTCCTTTCTAATGCACGGTAGACACAAAAGGATTGTATTTAATAATGATGACTGGCTTAATGTAACTGTAGAAAAAATATTTTAGTAGTACATTATCATAATTATAGAGGCACGTTCGGCCAATGACTAATATTAAGGTACATTTGTTTCAGATTGATGTCTATCTCATTTCTATATTACTTTTACTTACGAAAGATGACCGATAATGTAAGTAGGTAAGTAACGCGAGTGCAACCTTTTTATGCTTAACTTTGATACGCTGTTTATGTGATTTTTATGTGTGTTATGGTCTAAATTTTATATTTCTAAGATGAATTACATTTCCGTATTATGGAATTCATTCTTTGCGGTCACATATCCGATTTATTATTTTCACCTCTCTGACCTTATTGCACTTCAGCCGGCTTAATGTTTGTATCTTCTATTCTATTGTAGTTGTCATCGAATTATCTAAACACATTGGAAGTTAAACTTTCTAAATTAAACTAATTATAATTATTATCTCTGGGTTATGAATATAGTGCTGTAGGCCCGTAGGTTGTACCTAGCAGTGTTTTATAAATGAAACTTCTGAGTAAACTAATTACTTGTGTATTAGTTATTACTTTCGTTGAAGGTTAGTTAAGGGCGCTTTCACAGGTGTTGTCTTTTTTTTTATTGCATTGAATGACGAGACGAGCATGCCGTTCGCCTGATGGTAAGCGATACGGCCACCCATACACAGTAGAAACACCGTCCAGCACCTTGAGTTACAAAGTACTATGTGGCATTCCACTGCGCTCGTCATCCTGAGACATAAGATGTTAAGTCTCATTATGTCCTGTAGTTACACTGGCTACAATGTCCTTCAAACCGAAATACAACAATGTATGCACACTGCTGCTTGGCGGTAGTAATAGACATTACGGTGGTACCCACCCAGACGTAATCTTACATATTGAGAGTCCTACCACCAGTAATAAAGTACCTAAGTGGAGGTAAGATTTTCGTCATTTAAACATGATGCATTGGCTTCATGTATATCATAATTATTACTATATCAAAATATTCTTCATTTCATCTTCTTAAATAATGATAGAGCGATTTTTGGTAATTTACTTATTTATTTAATAATCATCAGTCTCCCGGTGTGTGTTTCGGGAACATCACACAAGAGACCTCTTGCGAGCTCCAATTTGCAAATTCTATTAAATATAAGGCACCAAAAAACATAATCTACCATTATTAACATCTTGTTCTTACATAATATCACAGAGCATTTTAGTTTAAGCATTTTAGTTTTCCGTCTAAACGGCTTCGGAAGAAAATTTAATATCTCCGGAGTTTTACATCACATTGGCAAAATATTCATACTAAAATAAAATTGAACATTTTTTAATTTAGGCACTACTAATAATTTTATAATTTTAAATAGATGTAACTATTTTTATTTCACAAAATACAGGTGGTATATAGATATCTGGTTGCACCAATGCCATACGCAATACACGGCAAATAGTAACAAAAAAAATGTAACTGCGCGGTGCTAAATTGTAAAAAGACTTTTAAGGCCCGTGGCACTTATAACTGAAAGAAGCTTGATAGTGTTGTCATTAAGTAGCATAAAATAAGTGAAATATCATCTTTCAACCCACTTCAACTTTGTTTCAGGGCCTAAGGGGAATGAATTACCCTTTACATATTCAAAGGCCATTTTCACGGTAAATTTCATAAATTTTATTTCGTTATGACTTCAATGTCAAAAATGTGTATGTGTGCATACAAAACACTTATCATTTTATTTGTTACAATATTTGTAATCAAAATAAGGTAACATTAGTAACCCTCTTACAAAGCATTTGAATAAAAAAATAACGCTATTTGCAGATAACTATTAAAAAAACACAATAGAATATTGCAAGAAACGCTAAATAAGAAAGTGTTCACACGAGCGATTGTCAGCGCTACGCCGCGCCGTGCTTCATAACCGCGGTGTGACGCATGACGGGACCACAGGAGGTGTTTGTCCGCTATAATCACACCGTAATCACACCAATTAAATATTTTTATTCCCATTCTGGCATTGTGGAGCGCCAAGGTGGGCCTTTGTTGGCTCATTTTCGTGAGCCTTTTGTTCGTCGAACAACGCACGGGAATAATAGTTTCTTACGACATTCAATATGGCTTATTAATTGATCTAATTCTTTTATCTTTTTTGGAATGTTACAATTTTCGTGAAAAAATATTGTTTGCATTTTTTTATAAATTGGTGCCTTTTTGCATTAAAATGGCTAAGCCCATTCATTTGCTAATGGAACTTATTATGTACTGTTATAGTAACAGTATTGCGTTTTTCGGGATTAAACAATTGAATTACCTCGTTGAAGTAGCTATTATTGACATTATGAGGCACGGGGTGTGGGCCCCCGTTGTGTTGATAATACGCGCAGTTCATCAGTCCATACGTCTAACACTAACACTGACACACGCGTGAAAATTCGTGAAAATGGGAGCAATTATTTGGTAACGAATCGATGCGACGCACGAATCTCGCTAACTAATTGTAGGGTTGTAAGTGCGGCGCGAGGCGAGCGCGGTCTCTGTCGCACGGCGCGTCTCTGTCGGGTCGCGGCGCCCCGCGCGGCTCGCTGTTTGTTTACGGCGGGGCGGCGCGAGCTGCAGGGCGGCTCTAGGGCGGCCGCCTGTATCCCACCAGCATTTCAACTAACGCACTATGAAAAATGTATTCTTCAATACTTTTTCAGGATCAAGAAGTATGCTTCAGTTTCATCATATTTTTTTCAACAAACAAAAGAATCATAAGGAAATTACATTTCATATCTAAGTGATTTTGCGTTGTGGAATCCTACTAATATTATAAAGGCGAAAGTTTGTAAGAATGTATGGATGTTTGGCTGTTTGGATGTATGTATGTTTGTTCCTCTTTCACGCAAAAACTACTGAACGGATTTTGATGAAATTTGGCACACGGGTAGGTCATGTCCTGGATTAACACATAGGCTACTTTTTATCCCGGGAAAACATAAAGCGGGACTTTTATCCCGGAAAAACTTTTTAAGGCGGGCGGAGCCGCGGGCAAAAGCTAGTATTAGATATTAGTTGTATAATGTAAAAGAAACACTATGCTTATTAAATCAATGCATCTCTTTTTAAATACTTTACTGATTTAAAAATAAAAGTACCTATTGATATAAGTAGGTATGTATTTCTTTAAAGGTAAGTCTATGTGAATATTAACTTAAGTCTAAGTACATCACATAGATTTAAATTAATAGTGATTCAGAGTATTAGAGACATACAAATTTTAACTCGCCAAAATCATTTAAATAGAAAGTATAATATCCTATGTTAAACAGAATTAAAAATAAATATATCCGGTCCATAATAAAGATCATTTGAATCGTTATCCGAGTCGACTATTATAAAATTGTTACATTTTTTACCGTCCCAATCCGTGCAGGCGGAGCGGATGCGGCTCCTATGACAGGATACACTTCTGTTCACTATTGATATCACGCGAAATATAGTTACGTGATACCCTGGCATCTGTTGTTACAGATTTAAGAAAAAAACAATATCGACATATCGTTTTTATCCGTAGTAAAAAGGTTAATAGATGTTTAATAAACTAAAAACATGTAATTTACTTTCATTTTAAAATATTTACGGAGATTGGATACCTTTTCTTTTTATTGTGTTTTTAACAAATACAATTACATGAACGTCTGACACGAACAAGCATTTATAGTAACAAATCATTTAAAAAGATTATTTAATTCTTAATTATCCGTTCGTTTACCTATTTATTAATATCAACATTGTTATGTTATCGTATGACATAATTTTTTTTTTTTTTGTTATTCTCAAATAATACTTTCGTATCCTAAAACGTAAATAACTTATATCTTCCTTTTTGATAATATCTGTATTTGACAGAATCAATAAAGTAAATAAAAGTTGCCCCTATATAAAAATTTGTCACTGCAACTCACTGAGATGTCGTTTCGGATAGGGCCAGTATTTTGTACTGAATATAAAATAACATGCGCAAATGATAGTGATTAGAGTGCGAATACAGTGGGTGCCGCGCGTGCGCACATAATTATTGTAATCTCGGTGCGCACGCTGCGCCGAGTTCACCTCCGCCTCATGACTTACTGTTGTTCTATTGTTACATTGTTAACACGTTTCTTTTGTATTTTCTATTATTTTTCTTTTTATTTATTGATAATAAGTATGTTTTCAGAAATGGCTATATTGTTTTCGTATAAATTAAGACGTAGGTTGTTGCGAGCTGTATTGCATGAAACGTTCTTGTAGTTAATATTTTATCAAATTGTATTTAAATCTTAGACTGAATCACATGAGTTTTAAGGCTAAAATAATCAATCAGGTATGATTTAAAAATAACTGAAAAGTAATATTTTAATTGTAATTATTTTTTATGAATAACACCAAGGAAATATAAAGCTGGCGCATTGTACTGTCGCGTGCGCATCTGGCAGTGCCGCCCTCGGTGCCGCCCAACGCCTAATGTATTTGCCGATCGAATTACAAACTATAACAAATGAAACACTTTTATTGCGTTTGTTTTGTTTCGTTTTGTCACCAGTATGTAAAGCATAGCATTATTATCATGAGGGAAATGTAAGACTTCGCGCAGACGTTGTTAATTTAATGCTGACAGACACTACCACTCCATACATACCAGCCCTGTATTATATACTGATCACTGCTGAGCACGGGCCTCCTCTACAACTGAGAGGGTTAAGGCTTTAGTCCACCACGCTGGCCAAGTGCGGGTTAGCAGACTTCACATACCTTCGAAATTCAGAGAACTTCTCAGGTATGCAGATTTCCTCACGATGTTTTCCTTCATCGTTAAAGCAAGCGACAATTCGTGGAGAATAAACACATATTTTTTTTTAGAAATGTCAGAGGTGTGTGCCCTTAGGTTTTGAACCTACGGACATTCGTCTCAGCAGTCCGTTCCACTTCCAACTAGGCTATCGCCGCTTAGGTACACACTACACTGCTTTGAAACTAGTAACCCTGTTTCAGCAACTAGTAACTATATATTTCGTAGGTAACAAGTAGCATCTGTGCGACATCTCAAAATACCAATCTGAACCAGAACTTATTTTACAGGAGCATCGTAGCGTGGGTTCTGTTATAATAGCGAAAATAATATTTTTTTTTTTCTTTTTTTCTTTTTGGTTGTACAAACATTTCCTGTTTCACTGTATAAGTTGTGGCTTCAATTTGAGGGAGGCGGGGGGGGCAAGGTTCCGCTATTTGATACGTAACTCACCCCCCCTCCGTCCGATAGTACAACGGTACGGAAAGATACATTATAAATTAACATTAACATTAAATAATATTGCCTAATGTTATCTCTACAGACATGCTTCCTTACAAACTAGCAGTTTTGTCCGATATGCCACTAATTACGATCGCGCGTATGTTAAAATATGGGCTCATGGTTGTGTCGCCACCATTTATGAAATGTCTTGGAACCAGAAATCAGTAGAGTATTTAAGACGAGTTAAATAAGATAAACGTGTCACTTAGGGCGGTATTAATTAACC
Source organism: Lapara coniferarum (assembly GCA_949316025.1). Taxonomy (NCBI): domain Eukaryota; kingdom Metazoa; phylum Arthropoda; class Insecta; order Lepidoptera; family Sphingidae; genus Lapara; species Lapara coniferarum. The sequence goes on along the minus strand of OX438919.1, from coordinate 36,740,400 downwards.
AATCTCAAGTTTGAGTTACATCTCAAGCAGACATAATGTATTGAATTATTTCTACTTGAGATGTAACTCAAACTTGAGATCGGTTTATTAATACCACCCTTAGGGTGGTATATTTAATGAATCTCACATTTGAGCTAAATCTCAAGCAGACATTTAATGAATAGAACTGTTTAATAAAACAAGCTTAAGCTATTATTTAAGAGCTTGCTTTCTCAGCTGAATAAGCACTATTACATAAACAACACTTACCTCTCAAAATGCCTCAGATATTGTAACTCGAGATGTTATTTGAGCTAGCTAATATGGGTTTATTAAGTAGCGACTATTTTAAGATGCTGAAATGAATTTGATAGCGTCTCAGCTGTAGCATGATTCTCTATGACATTGTTAACTCGTAACGCGGCCGCGTCACGTTCACTTCGTGTAATGTGCGTAAAATGGTATTCTGTATGCCAATTTCCATAGTAATAAACGCGATGAGTTACGTTACGCGCTTGTTACGAGCGGTGAAAATAACGTGTGTCATAGAGAGTAAGGGGGCTGATATTGCACTTCAGAGCGAAATTGAGTTACGGCTATTAATATGGTTCTAAGATTACGTTCGCATGCACGTAATACGCAAGCGATGGCTCTATTAAGTCAATGTTGATTCATACTATTTTTAACAATTTCCAAGCAAATCAAAACATAGTAGCGTTATATGAAACGCTGTTGTTTGTGACCTAACTGAACATTACATTTTATACCTTTATAGTTCAATAAGGGTAGTGTTACATAAATACCCGTACAATCAGTCCCCTGACGCGGTATTGTACTACAGTTAGACATTGTAAAGGGGTGCAACGTATCCGGCTGCAATCGTACACCAACTTCCGTTCAGCACGAGTCGGGTAACAGACTCTATGTCTATCTTAACAGTGTATGTAGAGCAAGGATATAATACTGCAAGGTATAGAGCGATGGTTGTTCTTTGTGCAGTTTGCAGTAATATTTGAAAATCGAATTCGGAACTTGAGATTTTGAAGCGTATTTTTTCGTGTACTTGAATTTGTCATCGATTATAATTACTATGACCGTGAACACTTTCAAAATTTCAAATCGCCTATATACCCTAAGTTTAATAAAAACATTTTTATTATTTTGTGTGATGTAAATCAAATTCCTTAATTCTATTTTTGTGAAGAGAACACAAAAATTGGTAAGAACACAAAAGACTGGAGGCGATTTGAAATTTTAAATTTGTATAGCTACTTATGTGGCTGACTGTATTTGTTTTAGTATAAGTCATAATATGGTTGCATCTCTTCCTCTAACTGCGTAAATATGGCATAAAATGACATTCTTATGTACATGTTATTGAAAATTGATCGTGATATCGCTCTACATTTTACATGCGTTACAACCAAATCATACGGATTATTAAGATTATCAAAGATTAAGTATATTTTTTACATAAAACCGTATGAGTAGTAATAACTAATTGTAGTGATGAACAAAGTGCAACCATATAATATATTAACATTAATTAAATAAAGCAGTCATACAAATATATTTAGTACAATTATAAATAAGTAGTTTCCTAAACTTATTCCAATATTAGAAGAACAATTTTATATTATGATTTTTTATACATGTCAATGCTATGTAGTGCCTGATTAGTGATTTTATATTTTTATAGAATCCTGAAAAAGAAACAGTCGAAGGCGGGACTCTAACCCGCCGGAGGTCGTGGGTTCGAGAAAATATAAAATCATTAGAAGAACAATTTACGACGATAAAATTTGGGTCTCCATGATCAATACATAAATATCTTAGGGATATAAGAAAAACGGAATAAAACAGAAGTACTGCAGTTTCCAACAGTATCAATGTTTGCTAATATAACGAAGAAATAAAAATATTTCGGAAAATTTATTTAACCCCGACAAAAAAGAGGGGTGTTTAGGGTGTATATCTGTGTGTCTATGAATCTCTATATCTTTGTATCTGTAGGTCTGTTTGTGGCATCGTAGCTCTCAAACGAATGGGCCGAGTTTGACGCGTTGTTATTTTGTTGTTTGAAAGCTGATGTGATCGAGATAGTTTTTAGCCATAATTTATGAAGATCTCTTCAGGTGTTTGAAGATTATCAGCTCATCTCCAACTTTCACAACTCTGATTGATTTACAATTATTTGGTGTACTATGACTTCGGCAATATTTTTAAGACATGTTAACCCTGATCTGATGCTGTAGCATCAAGTAGTCTCCGGAATACCCAACTCTTTAGCAACTTATAGCAGATATAGCGTGTGTGGGCTCACAAGATTGGCCTCAATGAGTACGTGTTAGATAGTTGATTATGAGGGACTCATGATGGAAAATATAGTCATTTAAAAAGTTTGAAATGAAAATAAAATTAAAATAATCCCAGACACAAAAAAAACTCTAAAAAGCATAGGTCAAAGTTGTTGAGTTGGGTTAAAATATTACTAGGTATTTAAACTACAGACACTTTTTCTTACTTTTAAGAGGTTTTTTTTGGGTCAGGGATTATAATACCAGCCCTATATTATATATTGCTTACTGCTGAGCACGGGCCTCCTCTACTACTGAGAGGGTTTAAGGCCTTAGTCCACCACGCTGGCCCAGTGCGGGTTGGCAGACTTCTCACACCCTCGAAATTCTTATAGAGAATTCTCAGGTATGTAGGTTTCCTCACAATGTTTTCCTTCACCGTTAAAGTGAACGATAATTGATGAACAATACACACGTAACTTTGAAAAGGCAGAGGTGTGTGCCTTGGGTTTCGAACCTCCGGACATTGTCTCGGCAGACCGTTCCATTCCCAACTAGGCTATTGTCCACCAGGGGTGTCAAGGATTATTTAAATTTAATTTTTGTTTTTTTTTTGTTTTATTATTGTTGGCCAATTTTCCATGGGACGTTAATTGTGCCCGAACATTAAACAATATAACACTTAAGCTGCATACAACATTATAAATTGGCAAGCATGAGTTTTTTGAATTGATGAATATGGTACTCGATGTTTCAATTCAGGTATGGGGTATTGTTGACGTAGCCAGCTTACTTGCATTCACAAATCCGTTCAAAAGAGACGTCTAATGTGACATTTGACGACAGCTTCCTATGCAAAATCTCGCTTAATCCCGGAATAAAGGTATATTTCCGTTGAAATTTACGCGCACAAGTGTTAACAAACAATGAGTGTCCCTACTCCTAAGCGTTAGAGATGTTCACTTGACGTGATAGTCAGATGTCCCCACTCGACAATGTTTACGAATATAATAGGATTAAATGTGATGGGCGAATTGTATTTTGAAATGTTATTGAACATGATTTCATTGAAGCGAAACATTCCCATATAGATAACATTTTTGTTACATTTTTTTAATATCGCGTCAGATTATAGTAGGATTAGTATTGCTCGCGAGATTAGCGCGTTCAACCAAACAAACTGTTTAGTTTATAGTATTAATATAGTATAGATAAGATATATCCGTGTATCATAAGTTATACCTAAAAATTTATTACCTATTAATTACATACAAAAATATTACATACTCCTTACTCTACGAGTACATAGAGGGTCTATTGTTCCTATTACTTAGCAGGGAATGATTACGATATTAATAATGGTTCTATAATGTAAGAAAATCGTATAATATTTTCAATTTAATTAAAACTTTATAGATTAGATATCAGATAGTTGTTATCTAAAATTAATTATTCAGGTGGTTGGAAATAGGTTAATGCATTGCTACGGTATACCAACAGATAAAATCAAGCGGCAAGAAAAACATTATGATGTACATACATTTATGTACACGATAAACATGAATGTAGAAAGCTAATTTGTCCATAATCTCTTCCGAAACATAAGGCCGTATTAATAGTTTCAACTCAATTGTGGTCTGAAGTGCAATATCAGCTCAGACGCTGTCAAATTAAGGTCAGCATCTCAAGATAGTCTGTCAGTCAGACAGTCGCTATTTAATAAACCCATATTAATATCAGTTCAAATGAAATTTTAACAATATGTGACGGATTTTGACAGCTAACTTTTGTTTATGTAACAGCGCTTACTCTGCTGAGGATCAGCTCTTAAATGACAGCTTAAGCTTGGCTTAATAAATAGTTTAATACATTAAATATCTACTTGAGATTTACTCAAAAGTGCCATTGATATATTAATACCGCCCATAGCTCGTAACATGCTCACACAAAATGTAAAACGGAAGCTTCATTTCCCTCGTGCATGAACTGTTTGCACATTTCACCGAAATGTAAGATATAAATTACAGTAAAAATGCGCGTTGAATACATGTACTCGTGGACATGAATGGCAAGAACTCGTGTGCCGCGTTTAGCAGCGTGCAGCGTGGGCACAGGCGAGACTCGCAGCGGCCGGCGCGGCGTGCGCTCCGACAGCGCCGACGGACGCGCTGCGACGTGCCGCAACAAAATAAACCAGCCAACCCGTGTAATAATGGTGTTTCCACCCTGTAACAATAACTACATAATAGTCGAGAGCTTTTACGAGCTTTTGTGAGCTTGTCGAAGCTTCTACTTGGCGTTTTTGTGATGGACGCCAGTCGTTGCGCCGCGCCGGTTCGCGCTTTATGGCCGACAATGTTTTATTGAATACTCATTTGAAATTTAAAGATTCAGCATTCAACCGAAAATGGTTCGTAAATTGGTTTACTGTCCGGCCATCATCGTATTGTTGAACGGATGATATACTTTCTTTTGTGTTCACTACATAATGCATGTATAAGTTCTTAGTGTACAACTATCGAGTCCTTATCTCGGACATTGACAAAGCGCCGATTACCGTATAAGCCGCACGTCATAAAGGCATACGATACGAAACATACCTGCACGAGATAAATTTTCCAATTATAAAGAGAGTTAACTGCAGCCTATAAAGAAATAATAACCATTTAACAATAAACCTAATGAAATTATTTCTTAGTGAAATATGGAGGCACAAAGTGTTTTAATTATTACTTCCCTTTAGATAAAATGAGGTTATTAATTAAATTACGGTTTTATGAGCTTGCATATCGTAAAGCAGTTTGGATTTCAGTTAAAAGTTGTTACAATTTTGATACTACAATATGTTTGTAGAAGAGTGCCTCAGTCTTTAGCAGTCCAAAGACAAGACCACAATTGTCATTTTTGGATAATATTGTAAATAAATTAATTATTTGGGATATATTTAAATCACGCCAAAAATTTATATCCTCTTATGAGATTTTTAGACAAAATAAACAAAGTTATACATAAAACCGTCTTTAATAATTGCCTCTGTTAAAAAGTATATCAAATGCAGTTACTGCATTGTCGTATGCGATACACATAGAAATTGTGTATAATAATAATAAATTAGTGCAACACAAGAATGTACACCTTACAAAAAAAAGTTAATAAAAGATGTGCGAAAATGTAATGAAATCAAAATGCACATTTAACGTGTAGAAAGATGCTTTTAGAGACTCGCTGCCGCGCTATGCTCCGTTGTTGAGATAAAATTAATAGCCGCTATTAAAACGCGAAACTCTCCGCGAAAGACTTCATTAATTTCCCGCAAAGGAAAACGCCTCCAAATGCCTAAGATGGGGCAACGATAGGTTTATTAATATTAAACATTATAGTTGTGTTTTTAAATTAGTAATTATGTTTTATATGGAGATTAGTTACTAAGAATACTTTGATTTTTTGTTCATGTTATATAAATGTAATATTAATGGACCCTAAAGAAGTTGATTTAATATTTGATATAAAAATACTTTGTTTTTATCATAAATTAAACACTACATGGATTTGGATGGAATTTGGCGCATATTTCCCCAGTTTTCTGGGGAAATGTGCGCACTAAATGCACATCACTGGCAAGAACCAACTCAGTTTTAAAAAAGGAACGTACATTTTCGCAGTACGGCTATTGTCCATTTCGTAGAAAAGACAAAGTGGCCGTATGTGACCAGGTGAGTTGAGGGGGTGAAGTGAACGGAAGACGGGGCAGGGGGCGCGGTCGATAGCCGCAATAAATCAAGATATTATCTTCGCGCGGGCATTACCGTGCCGATACCAAAGGGTGAGCTGGACCTCGCTGGATTTATTATGAATTTCACGCGCAAACAGACACCTACATACATTTCCAATGAAATGGAGCGTTTGTTACACGCCGTCTTTAGCGGTATAGTTTTTGGGTATGGTTGTGGAGAAAATACCTATAGTTTAAAACTTCAAAGCGTTTATGATTTGAAAACTTGATACAATAACATTAATATTTGCCTGTTTCTTTGAAATCATTTCTGCATAGGCTAGACTTCAAAATTACTGCATATTTTACAGTATACCATACCATACCATATCAGCCCTGTAATACTGCCCACTGCTGAGCACGGGCCTCCTCTACAGCTGAGAGGGTTCAGGCCTTAGTCCACCACGCTGGCCTAGTGCGGGTTGGTAGACTTCGCATACCTTCGAAATTCAGAGAACTTCTCAGGTATGCAGGTTTCCTCACGATGTTTTCCTTCACCGTTAAAGCGAGCGATAATTCACAAAGAATACACACATAATTTTTTAGAAAAGTCAGAGGTGTGTGCCCTTGGGTTTCGAACCTGCGGACATTGAAACGGCAGTCCGTTCCACTCCCAAGTAGGCTATCGCCGCTGGGATTTTTACAGTATTACAGGCTTAGATTCTAGAATCACGTAATTCGCTATAAACTTATATAATATTTTTGACTGCCTCGGTGGCGTAGTTGTATTACAGTACGACTGCAAAGCTGAGGTCTCGGGTTCGATCCCCGGGTCGGGCAAAGTGGTATTGAGTTTTTCTATTCAGTATCAGCTCGGAGTCTGGAATTTGTGCCCGATATGTCGATAGGCTCGCCCCCTATCACATCATGGGACGGAATAATGGCGAAAAGTGGGTGCACTAGTTGCGCCTCTGCCTACCCCTTCGGGGATAACAGGCGTGAGTGTATATGTATATGTATGTAATATTTTTATAAACATTCGAAATACATTGATGTCTCATATGTTTAATAAACATTTCACTGTCGAATTCTTTATAATTTTTTGTTCACAAAAAACAATCATTTCTCCGATTCATCTACAGATAAACAAAAATAGCGATATATTAAAAGCAATAATCAATGGCGTTCCTCCATAATTACATACGAAACCATACAATTTTGTGGTCATTAATTAAAATTCAACTAAAAATGAGAAACAAAGTTCTGTTTGAATCACAAATCAAACGGAGACTCGTCGATGGCCGCCGGGCGATAAATCAGAGGAGCGCTTAGGCCTTCTTAGCTTTTCTAGATAGAGATTTATCCCGTAATAACATGTTGTTTTTCACTAAATCAACCGCCGAATTATCCAGTAGAGCAACGATGATTAATCACCAGAGCTGCCGATGTAATGGCGGATGAGTTGATGGGCCTCTAATGTGGAACGTTACTCGAGAAATGTGCATGTTTCGAATATTTATTTACTCCATGAAACGTTTTGTTTATAACATGACATTAGTAAGAATCTTAACTGCTTGAATCAGAATGAAGTTTATGACTAGATACAAATATTGTTTTTATTCGCAACCGGTATCAATAGATATCATTAATGTTATTATATTTATATTTATTTATTTATTTAAATAGGCACAATTACAGAACACAAATCAATAGGGCATGCATCAACAGTACAGTAAATAATAAGAAATCAATGTAAATTTGTGTCCTTACTACAACTACGCACAGCATTCGTTAGGAGAAAAGTATGCAAATAGACAAGGACAGTGTGTGACTACAATAATTGCATAAATTAAATTAGAAAGCTAAACGAATATAATATTGTAGTGACGAGATTAGAGAATTAATTAACATTGTCATTATTTTAACTTAGATACAATCAATTACATCAAGAACCCTAGCGGTGATACACAGGTATAAGAGGACAACACGACTTATACTTTGATACACGAATATAAGTTACAGAGTAGGTATTATTCATTTGATATTTTATTTTTAATTATATATTTATATATTATTATTCGTCATTCGTGATCGTTGCTCACATCATGGGACGGAATAGGCACGGTGAAAAGTGAGTGCACTAGTTGCGCCTCTGCCTACCCCTTCGGGGCTATAAGGCGTAAGTGTGTGTATTTGCATGTATAATATTAGCAAGATAAGAAGTAAGATTACAGGAATTCACATTATACTCAAGCATTAAGCGGGGTTTAGACTAGCAAGAAAACTTGCATTATAAGTTTTAAAATCTTACTCAGGATCATGACCACAGTGAAATGACACACAGTGCTTTGTAATTCAAAATTATGTTTCATGTTGGTAATTATAAGGTGAATATTTTGTTAGATTCACAAAAATCAGGCAAAAGAATTGCGAGCCTTGTCATCCACTTTTATGCTTTGCAAGAACTTGCGCAAGTTAACTTGGTGGATACTTTCAATAGCATGTTGCTAATGCAATATTGTCTAGTCTAAACTTAGCTTTAGATGTAATAGAGCAGCAGTTACATCAAAATAACGCATCACACATCTCATAAGCGCTTAAATATATACACTAGTATTAACAACATGCTGTAAATAATAATCTAGGCATTTTTAGCACCTACTTGGACTAGTAAATAGCAAATTTTATGTTACTTTTTAAATTATATTCACGATTAAACCTCTAGATCGAACAAAGCAAACAAATAAATTTTATGGCGAGCATCAAAAAGCAATTACATTAAAACGAGCCTTTGCACCAGTACATACGACACGAACCTCATCTCACCATTCATCTCTTCGGAGATAAAGTTTAAATAAACGTTATCTTTAATTAAAGTTACATGTGGCCCCGACTGTATTTCATAAAAATACATTTGTAGTGCATCTAGGAAGTCTTTATTGAGATTGCGACTGCAAAGAGGCGGAACCGTCCACTTATTCGAGAATTTGAATAATCGCTGCATTACAACTTTACATTATTATGCGCGGACAAATATACAGCCATTTTCAACATATAATTATCAACTGTGAGCGAGCCGTGTACCACAAGGTTCCGCATTAATCTATTACGTTATACGGCCAAAACATTAAATTTTTAATATCCACACTGCCATTTTGCTATTCACACGATTTGGACGCTAACTACAATAATTAAAAGCGATTATACAAAATTATATACCGTATCCGCATCATTTTCTTTTTGTCTATTAAAATATTAGCTTCGAGTTTGAACAGGTGTTATCGGGCACATCATGGCAACTATAAACCAAGATACAGGTAATTTATACCAATATTACTCAAACGCAAGATAATCTACTGTCAACCGCCAATATCAACTGGATTCAATTGATCACCGGCGAACATGGCGAAATTCCTAAGTTTGCATACCAAGTACCGGCATCGGCCATATTTCAACGATAATGATACTGGTGGAGCGTGATAATAATTGTTATTACTATGATCCACATCTGCTATTATTTTATAATTGAGGGCTTTTGGGTGAAACCCAGCAATTATAAGGAGAGCCTGGAGCAACAGCGAGGAACATGCAACGAGGTGAGCCTGTTTTTGCCTCGTTCCCTAAATTATGATATATTTACTAAAAATAAACGAACACACAATCAGGATTATAAAACGATGTTTCCACTGGATTTTGCACTTTGAATGTCTGCGTCACTTTATCATAATCCTTAATTATTATCATTGAATAACAATGCGTCATGAGTTATGATATAATATACTTGGTATGACAAAGTCTTTAAACTATTTCTATGTAAAGAAAAAAACATAAATCGAACCACAAATGCAATATTTTGGTTACATACTTTCGAATTTAACCTTAAATTTATTCATTTAATTCTTATAAAAATAGAATCCTTGTTATTAATAATTATCGTTATTCTCACTTTAAATATTGAAAAGTTATATTAATATAGCTACCACGATGTTTATTTAAGAATCTAACCCATAAAAATCCTCACCGATGTAATACGATTAACCCTCAAATATTAATCGAATGAGCATCTAACCGCGATCTCTCGAAAGTCCTGAGAACGGAAAGTTCATTATTTATTATGAATATTAGTATTTTTTTTTATCAAAAAAGCCAACGACTCACGGCGGTTCGAGCGGCCGCCTGCAATTAACCGACTCAACCCTGTAATTATGGACAGTAAATTCTGGACGCGTCCTGGCCTCGTCCGCGGCTATATTGTTCTATCTTGTCTTGGCTTATATTTCGAGGATTAGCTCACTGTTGCCACGCGTATCATCGCATGTGAGTTATTGCGCAATATGAAAGTGACGCTTATGATAGGAATAATTTGATGCGTTTATTATATTTAAAACTCTTATTTTTACACTTACCAACTTGACGTAGTTTTATTACAGATTATTGCAAAAAAATACTTGCGTTTTTTTAATAGAGTGATTCAAGAGGAAGGTTTATATGTATAATACATGTATAATATAGTGGAGAAATAATTTATATGTTCTATTGTGACTGCGAGTGCCTTTCTGACAAAAGTCGGAGATCTACTTATACTGAACGGAAAGGCGTTTTGTACCAAAGTGTCACTGACCAACCATAATGCAAAATCTCTCGATCTGTATCAGTTTATTATGCCTGGTACTTGCAATCATAACGGGTACTGTTGAAAAATGTATAGTTTGTATATAAAGTGACGTTTATACAGGCAAAACTCTTTAATGCTGGCGAAGCCGCGGGAAAAAGCTAGCTAAAAATAGTTGTTGAAATGGTGACACACAACGTAACAATTCATTTAAAATATCCTAATGTCAGCAATAAAGCAGTTACTTAACGTCAATTTTATAGTTATAAACAATACAAAACTCCCCCTTTCGATATAACCGCCAACACGTCAAAAACATCCTCAACTTGCGGACAGGACATTGAAGAAAAAAGTTTTTGAAGATAATTACATGAGGGCTCTATCTGCGGGCGGAATCTATGGACAGTAACTCGTAATTGAGTCTCTTATTTAAATACTTTAGATCGGACGATTCTACTTCATATGATATTCATAAAATATCCTTTGCTTCTTTTAAGACAAGCTGATGTAAGAGGATTCGCTTCTATTATTTACGCCTAAAATTTTACGTTAAACATTACAAAGGCTATCTTAGTAGTACACACTTCACACATTAGACACACTTGCGATGATGCCCGCAGGTTTATTACTAGTTCTAGGGTTACCCACATACCCTTGTGGAAATTTGTTCATATTAGAAAAGAAATACACGATGCAGATGTAAAGTGATACTAACTAATTGGTAGTAAGCGTAGAAACACGTATTGAGTTTAGCAATATTCAAGAAAAGCCTATTTCCTACCCAAGAAAACAAAAAGACCAACGCAAGATTCCTGCGGGATTATGAATGTATACGACTAGATGTGATTTCTTCCTTTAAGGTTTCCACTTACCTGTTAAACATTCGTTTTGAGATTAAAAGTATTACGCAAGTTAATCCAGATCCAGGCAAATATAAAAATTCGTAGGTACAAGCCATATCGCATGCTAAAAAAACATGAATATGTCACCAAACAAAAAAACTACATCTAAACATGCTATTAACGTTAATATTAAACACCAACTATGTCGATCTCTGACCCTCATTCATTCACAATTAGTGTCGTGTCGTGAGTGACGCAGTGCCGTGTAGTATCATGATTTCATCTCACAATGCCATTCCAGTCATGACTCGACAGAATGTTCATTCATGTTCTGCCACAGTACCTATCACTGTACGATACATTGTATTGTTGGGATGTTGTCGAAAAATAAAATGATTTCAGTCACTAGAAATTATGAGAGTTAAACTGTGTTTACAATTCTGAGATATTTTACACTGAAATTAAATTTCCAACTCCTCCTTTCTAATTATTTTCGTTACGGGTTAAGACTGACGTAACTTAGACTAAGGCCGAGCTGTTTCATCCCTGGTCAGATAAAGTTAAAGGCTTTTATTACACTGGTGAATTACAAGCTCGTCCAGTGTAATAAGACATTTTGACATTGCGAAGGCGTTCGATCGAGTGTGGCATGGCGCTCTTCTAGCGAAGCTACCTGCCTACGGAATCCCCGAGGGACTCTGCAAGTGGATCGCCAGCTTTTTGGATGGTCGGAGCATACAAGTCGTAGTGGACGGCTGTTGCTCCGAGACCAAGACCATCAATGCTGGTGTTCCACAAGGCTCGGTGTTATCGCCGACACTCTTCATCTTGCATATCAATGGCATGTTGTCTATCGACAGCATGCATTGTTATGCAGACGATAGTACAAGTGATGCGCGATACATCGGCCAACAGAATCTCCCTCGAAGTTCCGTTGAGGAAAGACGGTCTCAACTTGTGTCTGAAATCGAGAGCTCTCTGGGGCGGGCCTCCAAATGGGGTGAAATGAACTTAGTTCAATTTAACCCCTTGAAGACACAAGTTTGCGCGTTCACTGCGAAGAAGGAGCCTTTTGTCACGGCGCCACAATTCGAAGGAGTCACTCTCCAAGTGTCCGAGTGTATTGGGATCCTCGGCGTCGAAATCTCGAGCAAAGTTCAGTTTAGGAGTCATTTGGAAGATAAAGCCAAAATGGCTAGTAAAAAGTTGGGCATCCTGAACAGAGCCAAGCGGTACTTCACGTCGGGTCATAGGTTAGCGCTCTACAAAGCGCAAATCCGGCCCCACGTGGAGTACTGCTCTCATCTCTGGGCAGGTGCCCCAAAATACCAGCTCGACCCACTTGACTCCTTACAGCGCCGAGCTGTTCGAATCGTCGATGATACCAATCTCACGGACAAACTGGAACCGTTAGGACTGCGGAGAGACTTTGGGTCTCTCTGTGTGTTCTATCGTTTGTTCCATGGGGAGTGCTCCGAGGAATTGTTTAAGATGGTTCCATCGTCACCTTTTTACCATCGCACCACTCGTCACCGCAGTAGAGTTCATTCCTACCACCTGGAATCGTACCGTTCCCGAACGGTACGGTTCCAGCGTTCTTTTTTACCACGTACGTGTAAGCTCTGGAATGAACTACCTGTGTCGGTGTTCCCTGAGCGCTATGACCTGTCCTTCTTCAAACGAGGTTCAAAAAGAGTATTGTCCCTACGGTAGGCAGCGGCTTGTCTGTGTCCCCGGCATTGCCAAGTCCATGAGCAGCGGTGGCCGCTTACCACCAGGTGGGCCGCTGGCTCGTCTGCCTATACTGGCAATAAAAAAAAAAAAAAGACCGTTTATTTTATTTGACCACGAAAACGATATGGGCTTAGAGCTCCCAGAAACTCACATAGCTAGCTGCACTGCTAGATGTCAAAAAATGATTGCTACAGCCAGGATCGGCCTGGCTAACAGGAGATACAGAGGTTGGTAGGAGGGCGGGATAGTTTCCTATTTATTGTTTTTAGTTGTAATTATCTTATACATATAAGCGTATGAAAATTCTGCGTAATTTCGACTAGTTCCCTGTTCTACTAAAGTTAGGTATAACATTTTAAAAGCATTTTATGTTGTGGTTGCATCAAAATATCATTCAACGGTTTATGGCATTGAAAATGGTTTTTAATTTATTATTTATATGCAGTTTAGCCACCATACAGGAATTTATTGGATAGTTACATTGAATTTTTACAATATATTTGGAACTAAATTGATGATTAATTACAATGATTTAATATGTTACAAAGTATTTAAGATAATAGAAGAGTGATAAATACTTAAATATCTTAAAATATTCAGTATCAGCTCGGAGTCTGGAATTTGTGCCCGATATGGCGATAGGCTCGCTCCCTATCACATCATGGGACGGAATAATGGCGAAAAGTGGGTGCACTAGGTGCACCTCTGCCTACCCCTTCGGGGATAAAAGGCGTGAGTGTATGTATCTTAAAATATGTTTATATGTAAGATCAGTCAGTCCCCCTTCTTTCCAAAACAAATGTTATACAGTGAAAACAGGCTTTTTTTTCTTATAAACAGCATTTTATTCAATTCTCAGAAACTCATCTATTGTTTCAAGTATCCATAGGCGACGATTACTGTTAAGTCAGCCGAGATGTGCCGTACTTTCATAAAAAATAACATGTGAGTGAACCAATAAAATACAAAAAGTGGTACGCTAGCCCAGCGCCGATGGCGACGGCGACCTGCGACCCGCAATTTGCATACAATGTTTAGAGCGTGGGCGACGAGCGAGAATTTTTCCTCCGCACGTGCTGCCTCGGTATTTACTCGTACATAACGCATGTTTTAACTTACATGAATAATTTACACGGTTAATACAGTTAACTGGTAAATCTTATTCCTTAGCGGTTGATGTAATACAGATCTGGGCGTATTGTATGTTTTCAGGATCATCGAAGCTCGTAAACGAATTAAATATATCATGATATATTCGATTTAAAAATAAATATATCCTAAAATACAGTAGGACATAACGTATTAACATGATTTAACCCGGAACTGATACTAACGTTTTAAATTGACCAGAGAGCAGAGCTGCTATGAGAAAAATCTTTGTACTGTTTAAAATATTCCATTATCATAAGACGAACAAAATTTTCCATTCATTTAGACTCAGAGAAGCTAAAAATAAAACCTCATAAAAATAAATATAAATAAACTTGATGCTATATAGCAAATAGCATAAACAATAAGAATCAATATAATGCCAACGACATGTCGAATAGAACTGGTAATTTTTCAGTGTACCGCAATGCAGTGGCCGGGGAGATTTATAGCAAAAGAGAGGAGTTGTTCTACGCGGCACGGCGTCGCTGCTGTCGAATCAGCCAATGTGATTAATTTACATCTAAGTAAGTATTTGTTCTAAGACTTGTATCAAGAAGTGTTTAGACTTATAGGAATGATATGTAGTAATTATAACTTGAACACGACGCACGATAAAACGGGCACGACAAAGTGATGTTAATGCACCTGATGGTGATCCAAGTGGGTTTCAAATAGAGATAATTTTATCCCTTGATAGTCGACACTATTATGTCCGCCTCACAGGCTGATGTCGGAACGTAACATACTCACGTCGGCCACTATAGTCTATACTCTATAGCGGATTTTACACATCATTTACAGTCTGCAGCATAAATATCTGTACAAAATCAAATTTTCAAATCGCCTATATACGCGTTAATTTAAACTGAAAAAGAAATTCTTCGTATGAAGTAAAGTCGAAATCTCTTTTATTTTATTTTTGTGAAGAGAAAAAAAAGATTAGTAAGAACACTTAAGTATGTAGGCAATTTGAAATTTTGAATTTGTTCACTTATGCTGCGGACTGTATAGTGGTCGCTATCCGGTTGGTTACAACAAAATATCCTAAAACCAGAAGGAATAAGGCTAGTTTCCTATGTTTGGTTTTGTAAATTATTTTGTACTAGCTTTTGCCCGCGGCTCCGCCCGCATTAAAAAGTTTTTCCGGGATAAAAATCCCGGTTTATATTTTTCCGGGATAAAAAGTAGCCTATGTGTTAATCCAGGACATGATCTACCCGTGTGCCAAATTTCATCGAAATCCGTTCAGTAGTTTTTGCGTGAAAGAGGAACAAACATCCTTACATCCATACATCCAAACATCCAAACATCCATACATTCTTACAAACTTTTGCCTTTATAATATTAGTAGGATTTAGTCGAAAATAATACGGAAAAGAAACTCTTCTGTGAAATCACAATCAAAATTTGTTGGAAAATAAAGCAGTTATTCATATTTGAAATATTATTGTGAGCAAAAGTGGGGACGTGGAGGGGATATCGCGCTGTCTCTTATGCACCCACCTAGCGTTATGGCCGTCGACTATCGTCAGAGTGTAATATTACTGTTATTTGACAACTACCCCTTCCAGCAAATTTCAAAGTTTCATAATTATTTTTTTATTCTAATTATTGCCCAAATTTGATGGCATACATTTTTGATAATTGTATTCAAAGAAAGTGGTCAACTGTCCTATTCATTGCCCTAAATTGCGTCGACCTCATCGACCTCTTTGGATATAAATTGGCGATTTTTTTATCACATTATTCTTCGATCCATAATGCATAATGTTTAATAAACTCTCATTCAAAGAGCATTATAATACTACAGAAACTCTCACTCAACTCTCATTCTTAAAGATAGAAGTAAATGAACCGAAAAACTAGACTACAACGTAAATATATTAAAACTACAAATAATACAAAAGACTAGAATTGCAAACCAAACTTGTATGCACGTGGTATAACTACGTAGTATATTATTCAGTATTTTATGGTATATCTATTAACACTATCCTTCGGACTTTAAAATAATAGTAGCACCTGTAATGACGTAAGCGCTCACCCACCTCATGTCCGTTTAAACGCTGCAAAGTCTAACATTATAGAAAAAAAAATGCAAACAGCGAGTTCATTCTCACATTATTTATTTATACTACCTACTGACCGTTATAACTGCAAGCTACATGATCTACATATTGTCTTTGAAATGCAGAAATTGTGTAATTGTTTTTTTATCAATTATCGTTCGCTTTAACCGTGAAAGACAACATCATGAGGAACCCTACATACCTGAGAGTTCTCCATAAGAATTTTGAGGGTATGTGAAGTCTGCCAAACCGCACTAGGCCAGCGTGGTGGACATAGTAGTAGACGAGGCCCGTGCTCAGCACTGGGCTACTGCCCATTGCAATCAGCCTAGTATTACATACTTATAACACAGGTAATAATAATAATAATACCGTCTTCGTGCCGTGATTTCCCGCAGGAAAGATACAACATAATAATACTAGCCCTGTATTATATATTGTCCCACTGCTGGGTACGGGCCTCCTCTACTACTGAGAGTGTTTAGGCCTTAGTCCACCACGCTATACGCTATACGCTTAGTATAACACAGGTACAATAATATAATGCAGGTACCCCAAAATCAATGTCATAATATATTATATTATGGTCCATTCTTTATGAATATTGTCATAAAACATTTCTGACTTTCACGAGAATGGAATTTGTGCCTGAAATGGTTATAGGCTTCCTATCACATCACGAAATAAAAGTTCGAGTAAGTGTAGTGTGTGTACTAGATACGACTCCACCTTTACCTTTCGAAGGAAAATGTTTGAGTGAGTAATATGGCTTGTCGTACCAAAAAAACATAAACCAGTTCAATAAAAATATATTTACGACAAGAAGTTTTTAAGGGCCTGCAACAAAATTTAAACAGGTATTCATTCGAAATGACCGCGACTTGAATGACTACTAATGAGCAAAACATACTCGATATCAAAGCTTAAACAGTTGAAGTACGTAACCACAATACTATAAAAGTAAATGCGTTAATATCTTATGACACGCTTTCCCAGGGTGGTAAGCAGGGATTGGCGAGGGTCCCAAAGGCGGGGGTACGAGTTGACCGCATTACGAGCGCGACGAAGCGGCGTGCACCTCCGGGGACCATTTATCAAATGATCATTTGATTTGCTTGTGTTTGATCACTGAACACATTAGAATTTACAACAGAGCAAACTGCTGCCAAGTAGCTTCACTCGATTTTTTTTTGACGCTTGTGAACAGTAGCAGGAATAATATATGTATACTTGATTCAATTCAGAAGGCAATTAAACTTGAAATTATTTGTGTCGTGAGGACTGATTTATATTTTCGAATCTTAACTGCTAGTGCCTATAGTCTGCACGTTAGGTGGGTAGCCCGACTTCGATATATTTAATATTTTTTTTACAAATACCCTCTATAAGGAAAAATAAATAACCCAAAAGCTATATTTCAATCATTTGCCCTACATAAACATTCAAATCTGCATATTTTATTAAATGTATCAACAAATCCAACGGATAATCGAACCGCAACCTCCCTCAAGACCCAAACTCCGTACCATCGGCGCTGTACCCACGCACCCTCTCCCTCTCGGTGAGTGCGCGTCTTATAAAATACGATCTGTTTTGATTGTGGCCTGGGGCTCAAATCAATTAGGTCTCCCCCGGACCCCCCGGGGCGGCGCGCCGCGACACCCGGCCCAGTGGCCCGTTTTATGACATATCTCACAACACACCGAAAAGCGATTCATTAACATTCACAGACTTTATTAGCTCCAATTGGAAACCGCTTACTGGCTTACGATCGATTCATTATTTTTATAGTATACTTAGCCATGAAATTTATTTAAGGTTATGATTTTTATTTAGTAACAAGTTCCATGTTTGGGGTGGGTAGTAGCCTGATTTGAGCACTGAAGTATCTTTATGAGAACTCTAGTGGTTGTGTCAGGATAAATGGAGCCTACCCTGACTGGTTTCTGTGTTAGACAGGGATGTGTAGCATCTCCATGGCTGTTCAACCTATTCATGGATGGCTGTCTAAAAGATATGAAAGAGAGTGCGTACGGGCTGGGAATGAATGGTTTGTCACTCAACTGTTTACTCTACGCTGATGACCAAGTAATTCTTGCGTCATCGGCGGAGGAGCTATAGAAGTTAGTGACAATTATGTATGATGCTTTTGGAAGAAAAGGTATGAAGATAAATGTAAGTAAGACGAAAGTTATGGTGTTTGAAAGGGACGAAAGCTTGACAGAGTGTAATATTTGTATAGGGAACGACAGGGTACAGCAAGTAAGTGCTTTTGTGTACTTGGGATGTGTCTTCACAAGTGATGGTAGGTATGACAGTGATATCGAGAGACGAGTGAGTGCAGGTAATCGGGTGAATGGAGCGTTGCACACCTTTATGGTTAGCCGGAATGTGTCCAAAAAGGCACGACTGGCTGTCTATAGAGGAGTGTTATTACCAACCCTAATGTATGGTAGTGACAGTTGGGTATGGCAGAAAAATCATGAAAGTAAGATTAAAGCAGTAGAAATGAGAGCGTTAAGAAGCATGTGTGGGGTGACTGTGTGTGATAGAGTGCGGAATACTAGGGTGATGGACATGTGTGGAGTGACAGAGGATGTAGTGACTAAAATTGAGAAAGGTGTGCTAAGGTGGTTTGGGCATTTGGAAAGGATGGATGATAGGAGACTGACAAAGAGGATATATAAGGTGAGTGTGGATGGAAGGGCCGGCAGGGGTCGACCGCACCGAACCTTCGAATGTCAGATATCTGACATTCTAAGTAAAGGCCAGGTCAAAAGTACCCTGAACCGACGGGAGTGCATGAAAAGATTGATGAAGGTAGAGGAAGCGAAAGTAGGGTGCCAGAATCGAGCAAAGTGGCGATCCATAGTCTCTGCCTACCCCTATGGTATAGAGGCGTGATACTATGTATGTATGTATATAACATATTTGTGGATTCTATAATATAACTACAAGTTTAAGCACTCCACAACACTTTTTTATTTAATGAGTCACTGTCCGGCAATTCTATTTAATAAATAAATAAAACATAAAAACTTCACACACACTAGATAGACAATATGACATCAATATTCAAACGCACCAACACAGACTGGTATTATACTGTTGGCATGGCGTAGCGTCATTGATATGTAGATGTGCGGGGCTCGGACTGGGCCAACACCCCGCAATGTGTTGTGTGTGTGCTGGATTGCGTGAGTGGGAATATGGCGATACCAGTGACAAAGTAACAAAGGCGTAAAATCGGGAAATAGCGTTTATTTCACACACTGAATCGAAAGTTACAAAGTTCAGCCACAACGGTAGCCAAATTCTCCCGGCGTTAATATTCGGCGCGTAGTCTCTCGTTGCTACGCCGTAGCTATGCGACGTAGCTGGAAGTCGTCCTTGTAGCACCGTGCCACCGCTGATGAGGAAGGATGGTCCACTCTGCATAAGCGCCTGTTTCCTCTTCAAACTTGCAGACTTCTTCTTTCTTGCCGACTACTTGCTGTTTTCTTGATGTCCCGAACTATTTCTATTAAACAAAAAACTCCTAACACGTTTTAACTCAAAAATACAAAAAAACAAATTAGCTTAAGTACTCCGCGGCTATACCGTACGGAGCACTAAGAGGGCCTTCCCTCTTTCTAGGACCTCTTTTTCACTTTCAAGATTACACTTATTTTCAATTCGCGCCTAAGTTAAATCTATATGCCTAAACTATAAGTGTCTTGGTACATAGACACTAAGTGGCTCTATATACTAAACATCATAAAACAACCTTATGTGCATTACAAAGAAAGTTATCGTGATTTACTTACTCTAAGTTTAGCACAAACGATGCACACAAGCAACATTTCTAAAAATAACTATTTAAACTTTATACATACGTTCATCCCGCTACCGCAGCGGGGTAGGCAAAGTTCTAACCTACACTATGACACCGAATGAAACACTACACAGTTCATACCGGGTGAGTTATAAGCGTTCAATGACCCTAACGATAACACGATTTTTTCACTAAGATCACTGACTAAAGTCTATGACGTCACTAAGAGGTCCGAGTTCTATTACGAAATCGCGCATGCGCGGTATGCACTTTACGTTGTTCTCTCTTCGAGAATATGCGTCCTGCACATTCTCCCGCCGTGCATCACCCAGCGTCCAGGGGGTGATGCAGTCACGCTGTCGGGCAGGATGCATCCGCCGCTGGCTGCGGCGCGGCGCTCTCGGTCCTTGTGTCGTCAGCTTGGTGTATGACGACGATCCTCTTCACGGGTCGTCGCAGGACACCTCCGCGGGTGGTGATGTCCACTGTGCGCACCACTCCATCTGGGCCGGGATACATGGCGCAAATGCGCCCCCGCGGCCATGTGTTGCGCGGGAGCGTGCCGTCTATGATGCGGACGACATCACCTATTTGCAGTTCGGGGCCCCGGCTGTGGGCCTCCCGCCGGTTTCTTAGCTCGGGGAGGTACTCCCGGAGCCAACGCGTCCAGAATGCGTCGGCGAGCTGCTGTGTGGCTTTGAGGTCGGCGTGCGCGCCGAAGTCGTGGTCGGCCGGGAAGTTCGGCACCGACCACGGGCCCCGACCGCCCAACAAAAAGTGGTTAGGCGTCAGGGCTTCCGGATCCTCAGGGTTCACCGACACGTGGGTCAATGGTCGGCTATTGACTGTTAGTTCGACCTCGGCGAGTAACGTTGCCAACGTCTCTTCTCGAGGGCTCCTCTCGTGGAGCACCGTTTTTAGTGCGGTTTTCACAGTCCGCACCAGTCTCTCCCAGGCGCCGCCCATGAATGGCGCGCCCGGGGGAATGAAGCGCCATCGGATCGCCCTCCGCGACGCCTCTTCTTCGGCGCCCGCGAGGAGGGTGTTGCGCAGCTCTCGTTCCGTGCCGTGGAAGTTGGTCGCATTGTCGGACCACAGCTCGACGGGGCTCCCACGACGCGCTGTCATGCGCCTGAGTGCCATGATTGCACCCTGCGCACTTAATGAGTGCACCACCTCTAGATGCACCGCTCGAACTGTCAAACATGTAAAGAGAGCTACATAGCGCTTTTGATTGCTGCGGCCCACGGTTACGGTGAGCGGACCGAAGTAATCAAGACCGGTATAGGTAAATGGTCTGTGATGATGAGCCAGCCGACAGGCAGGTAAGTCGCCCGTCACCGGCTGCGGCGGGGTCGCCGCCCTCTGGCGGCACTTCAAGCAGCTCCTCAGTGTAGTCTTGACCGTCGGGCGTAGTCTCAGGATCCATCTCTGTTGGCGGCAGCAGTTGACCACGCTCTCGACGCTGGCGTGATGCAGCTCTGCGTGGACGTGCTCGATCCACAGCCGTGTTGCCCGATGCTCGCCGTCGACGACCGGAGGGTGCTTCATTTTTTCTGTGATTCCCGTGGTAGCTGAAATCCGACTATTTAAACATATCAAATTATTAATTAGTACAATACTCAAAGGATACAGGCGGCTATCCCGTGATACGGGTTTTCCTTGTGCGAGTGCACGTATTTCTTCGGCAAACACTTTTTCTTGACTCATTTTTATAATGAGGTATTCCGCCCGTTCTAACAGCTCAGCTGGGAGGGTCATGAAAGTTATGTCCTCCGATTTTCGCGCGCTCCTCTTCAACGGTTTTTTCGACGTTTGAGCGCGTTTCCAATCCGGGTCCTTTTGCGAAGCGGCCTTTGTTCGCTTGTGATTAACGTAATCACACCGTCGCCGGAACATGCGCACTGCCTGCAGAGTGCGAGCTGTAGCTCTCAAGTATCGGGTCCAACTCGAGAACCGATTCACGTCGGGTAGGGCCTCTGAGAGCTGTGGCTCTCGATGTCCTGAGGTGACGGCGCCTACTCTTTC
This sequence comes from Lapara coniferarum, assembly GCA_949316025.1. Taxonomy (NCBI): domain Eukaryota; kingdom Metazoa; phylum Arthropoda; class Insecta; order Lepidoptera; family Sphingidae; genus Lapara; species Lapara coniferarum. The sequence continues at coordinate 36,718,161 of OX438919.1, read as the reverse complement.
TTCACCGGTCGTGGTGATGATGCCCCTTTCTTCCGTGGGCCATAAGTCGGGTGGATTTCGGAGAAATTCCGGCCCATTGAACCATCGATGTCGCTCATCGAAGTTGTCCGGCACGTCGCGTGTGGCATCGTCAGCGGCATTGTGGCGCGTCGGCACCCATCTCCATTCGCTCGTTTGTGAATGTTCCTCTATTGCCGCGACGCGATGAGCGACGTATGGTTTGTATGATCTGGATCCTGTTCTGATCCAGCTCAGCGTTGTCCGACTGTCTGTCCAGTAGGTCGTTGACTCGGGTTGTCTTCCGTGTTCGCGCTTCACCACGGCTGCCATCCGTGTGCCGAGTACTGCTGCCTGTAATTCTAGACGGGGAATGGACGTTAGTTTCAGCGGCGCAACTTTCGCTTTCGCTGTTATAAGCGAAACCGTGACCCGTCCGTCTTCATCTTCGGCTCGCCAGTATAGTGCGGTCGCGTAGGCGGACTCGCTGGCATCGGTGAACACGTGCAGCTGCAATCTTCTAGCTCGAGTATAGCCTAGGTAGCAGCGTGGCACGGACACGTGACCCAATCTTCTCAGCTGTGTGACCCAATCCGCCCATCCGGCGGATATGTCGCCGTCAAGCGGATCGTCCCATGCAGTGCCGCGTCTCCAGACCTCCTGCAACAGCTGCTTGGCCCTTACCGTCACTGGGGATGCAAGACCTAGAGGATCAAACAGGGACATTACTATTTTAAGCGCTTCTCGTTTCGTGGGCGCTTCTCTGATTAACAAGTTTGGCGGTATGCGCGCCAAATCCAAATTGAAGGCGAGTCTGTCTTCCGTTGGTCTCCAAATGAGGCCCAAGACTCTCTCCGCCTTTTCTAAGTCCACCTCTTCGCGGTGGGGACTTGCCGATTCGCCGAGTGCTTCAAGTACCTCAGGCGAATTACTCGTCCATTTTTTCAATATAAAATGCGCCTCACCGTGAATGTCGCGCACTTGCCGCGCAATCGTTGTCGCGCTTTCTATGTCCGGATAGCTGTCAAGGTAATCGTCCATATAATGTTTTCTCCTTATCGCGTCGACAGCTTCCGGATGCGTCGATCGAAATCTGTCCGCGTTGCGATTCATGACATAAATCGCCGTCGCGGGAGAGCTAGATGCACCGAAAATGAGTACCTTCATCCTGTATATTTCCGGCGGTTCGTTATCTCGGCGATCCGCTCGCCAGAGATATCTGAGGGCGTCGCGATCTTCCTCGCGCAATCTCACCTGCATAAACATCTCCGTGATATCCGCGGTGACTGCAATGGGATGTTCCCGAAATCGCATCAGGACGGCGGGAAGAGGCTGCAACAAGTCTGGACCTGTTAATAAGTTATCATTCAAAGTGGTACCCTTTGTCTTGGCCGCCGCGTCGTGCACAACTCGCAGCTTGTCCGGTTTCAAAGCATTAAAAACTGCGAAGTGCGGCAAATACCATGTCCTTGTTGCATGGGAGGTCGCGGGGGCTGGCTCGGCGTAATCCTTCTCGATCAGCGCCTCCATCTGTTGGTTATATCTGACCTTGAGTTCGGGGTTCCTATCCAGCTTGTTTTCTATGTTGTGCAGCCTTTTCAAAGTGTTCTCGTAATTGTTCGGGAGCTCGACATTTTCTTTTTTCCACAGGAGAGACGTGGTATATCTTCCGCAGGGTTCTCTCGTGGTGTTGTCCTCCAGGATTCTCAGCGCCTTTTCTCCGGGGTCGCTCTTCGGCCTGCGGGGATCTACAAACAGATTATCAAGCAAAATAAATTCTTTTACGAGCTCCTCAGTTAGGTCGTCGGTTGCTGTCTGGCCGACGAAATTCACCCTGTGTCCTAGGGCTCTGGTCCGGCTCCCGTGTACCACCCATCCTAGTGGTGTGAGCGAGGCGACCGGTTGGTTCCTCCTCCCGGACCGTGTCTTGCTAGATATAAGCAAATGCCAATTATCCTGGCCTATAAGAAGTCGGGGTTTCGCTTCTTGCGTTTGTGATGCAGGCAGGAGGCCCTTCAAATGGGTACAGTCTCGCAGCGCCTCTTCAGGAATACGCTGCGCCGCCAATCTCAAGTTGTCGACGGTGCGGGCTTCTATCTGCTGCCGTCCCCGACTTCCCCTTATCTGAAACTTAACACGACATGAATTATTCCGTGTAGTTTTCTCTCCATCGTACGTGATTATGTGGAGCGGTTCATCCGGTCCCTCCGCGCCGATGTCCTTGGCCAGCTGATGGTCGATCAAACTGACCGTCGACCCGTCATCAAGTAGCGCGAAAGTGTGAGCCTCTCCCGCCGGTCCTGAAATGCATACCGGAGCTATTTTCAAAAATGACATTTGCGACGTCCATGCCGAATTTACCACCTCTTCATTGGTGGCCTCGTCGGTACTCTTACTCCTCCGGTCCGAGTGCAGCATCCTATGGTGATGTCGTTCACACCCGTCCGTGTCGCATTTTCGAGGCTTGCATGTGTGTTGCTTCGATCGAAATTTCAGGCACCTGAAACATAGCCTGTGTTTTTTTGCTAAGTCCCACCGCGCGTCAACCGCGGCATCCCGAAATCGTGCACATTCGCCCATCGAATGTACCTCCTGGTTGCATACACAGCATGCGGGCTTCTGTTTGTCGGCGACGGTATGTATTCGTTGCCGGCGTGGTTGTTCGCCGCCGCTAGCCTTCACCGGGGCCTTGTCCGCGATGATCTCTGGCACGGCGAACGGACTGCATATCTCCGCTTCCCTGGCAATGAATCGGCTAAATTTTAATAAGTCGGGCTCACCTCTATGTTGTGCGGCGGCGAACTCATACCATTGCCTTCTCAGCGTCGGAGTCAATTTTTCCATCACCGCCTTCGTAACCTCCGGATTATACAGGTAGAAGGCACAATCGAGCGCTTGCAGGGTTCCCACGACATTTTCTATTTTCGTACTGAAAGTGCAAATATCTCGCGGCGAATCAGTGAGGCGGGGTAGCGCCCGGAGTCGCTCGATCTCGGCCAATGCGATCGAGTCCGGACGCCCAAACCGCGTCTCGAGAGTCCTCAGCACAGCGTTCGGTTCGGCGTTGGTGATGAGCAGCCCTTGTACTGCTTCCTTTGCTGTGCCCCGTAAGCTGCGGCGCAATCGGGACATATTCTCCAACGCTGTAAAATAACTTGCGGATTCATTATAAGCGGCTCTATAAGTTAGCCAATCTTGATGCGCACCGTTGAAAATGGGCAACTCCGTATACTTCAACGGCTGTCTATGTTGTGCAGCTTGCACAGCTTGCGTTATGGCACACGCAAGTTCACTATAATCGGAGTTTGGTCGCGCTGCGACCAATTCCCCGCCCCGCACTTGACGCGGGGTAGGCGGGGGCTGCGGCGGCGGCTGTTGCGAAGCTTCATTTTCTCTTAACCAGGCTGCTACTACAGGCGGCGGTTGCTTCGCAGGCAGCGGCTGCACATTCGGGTTCGATGCCGCAGGGTTACCTGATAATGTTATGAAATCGAGCGGATTATTTGATGCATCATTTGCCACTGGGTGACACGTTGGCGGGGGCACGGCACTGGCTCCCGCCGGTGCAGACGCCGGGATGTCCCAGGATGCGGCGGTGATCACTGGGTCTATGGGTTCGGGTGGCGGCTGCACACGGGATTGCGCATCTTGCACTTCGTGAGGTCGGTTATCAATCGCGAGCAGCTGACTGGTATGTAACCAGCTGTGAACGCGTTGATCCTGCTCGACCTCGGTGATGACGGAGTTAAGGTCATCCTCGCTATCTTCCGCTTCGATCTCTGCTAGCTTTGCGGTCGCTAGCTCTATTTTGAGTTTTGTGAGTTCGGCCCTGGCCTGTGCCAGGCGACGTGCTTTCGTTGAACGCCTTGAAGAAGTGGCTGGTCGACTTCGGGGCCGCTGTGGCTTCCTCTCTTCCGGTGCGGCGGCTTGAAGCTCCTCCGCAGCGGTGCCGGCAGCGGTATCCCTATCGGTGGTGAAACACGTTTGAACGGTGTCGGCGATGGTGGTCTCGGTGGCCTCAGTCGCAGACGTTGCTGTAGCAGACGTCGCGGTCGCGGACGTCCCCGTTGCGGACGTCGCGGTACATGACGTGACCGTCGTTGACGCTTCCGTGGCCGACGCCGTTCGTTTCCCGATTGACCTTGTCACTGGCATTTTCCACACTCACGTAGATCCGGCTCGAAGGACCAGAAAATGTGCGGGGCTCGGACTGGGCCAACACCCCGCAATGTGTTGTGTGTGTGCTGGATTGCGTGAGTGGGAATATGGCGATACCAGTGACAAAGTAACAAAGGCGTAAAATCGGGAAATAGCGTTTATTTCACACACTGAATCGAAAGTTACAAAGTTCAGCCACAACGGTAGCCAAATTCTCCCGGCGTTAATATTCGGCGCGTAGTCTCTCGTTGCTACGCCGTAGCTATGCGACGTAGCTGGAAGTCGTCCTTGTAGCACCGTGCCACCGCTGATGAGGAAGGATGGTCCACTCTGCATAAGCGCCTGTTTCCTCTTCAAACTTGCAGACTTCTTCTTTCTTGCCGACTACTTGCTGTTTTCTTGATGTCCCGAACTATTTCTATTAAACAAAAAACTCCTAACACGTTTTAACTCAAAAATACAAAAAAACAAATTAGCTTAAGTACTCCGCGGCTATACCGTACGGAGCACTAAGAGGGCCTTCCCTCTTTCTAGGACCTCTTTTTCACTTTCAAGATTACACTTATTTTCAATTCGCGCCTAAGTTAAATCTATATGCCTAAACTATAAGTGTCTTGGTACATAGACACTAAGTGGCTCTATATACTAAACATCATAAAACAACCTTATGTGCATTACAAAGAAAGTTATCGTGATTTACTTACTCTAAGTTTAGCACAAACGATGCACACAAGCAACATTTCTAAAAATAACTATTTAAACTTTATACATACGTTCATCCCGCTACCGCAGCGGGGTAGGCAAAGTTCTAACCTACACTATGACACCGAATGAAACACTACACAGTTCATACCGGGTGAGTTATAAGCGTTCAATGACCCTAACGATAACACGATTTTTTCACTAAGATCACTGACTAAAGTCTATGACGTCACTAAGAGGTCCGAGTTCTATTACGAAATCGCGCATGCGCGGTATGCACTTTACGTTGTTCTCTCTTCGAGAATATGCGTCCTGCACAGTAGATAAATTCATAACTCGATATTATACTGGTAACTATTAGAGATCGAAGCGGTGGAAGCGAAGCGTTGTTTCTGCCGCATCGATTTCCTATTAATCTCCCATTTAATACCAAATGTAATATAGAAAATAATGACGTAATAGAGGCCGGCGGCGACAGGGTCGTTTCCCACGCAGGGCCCACCGCAAACAAATTTTATATTTTTTATGAAGATGAAAATAAATTAAGTTTCGGTAATCAGACGCCGCCCGATTCCTGACCCGTTTCTTTGCAATATATCTAAAAGCTATTACAAATACATTTATATTCCCCTACAAAAAAAAGCTCTCGAACAATTTTCGCCACATAATGAGCCCATTAGGGGGAATTTTGTTTTACCAACATAATAACACCGTCCTTTATTCCGCCGAGATCGGCCGCAAAGGTCTTCATGTTTTAAAGGACAATATTATTCCGGACTTGATGAGATTTTCGTGCTAAAATTTTAAAACTAAATTGCGGTCATTATGTATTTAACCCGGTGGATTAAGACGGCGAGGTCAAATTGGACACTCATCACAATCATATTACTGATTCCTAAAATAAAGAACGAGGTCTATAGCGTCCATAAAAGCCAAGAGCCAGACCACCAGAAACTCAGCATTGACTATAATATAATTATAAAATAATTAGCAATCAGTTATTGTCAGACCATTTCAATTTAAAAGTGTTTTCTCAAACAATTTAATACGTTACTATAAGTTTATTACATCGACCCAAACTGATTTTAATCTTCGAATTATCGTCATAATTACCTTATTGATGCGTTTAAAATAACCGAAAACAAAATAATCACAACGTTCTTCATAACTTCAGACATTATGCAGGTGACAACCCAAAATTGAGTTCCAATTATGCAGGGAAATTATTTTCGATAAGTAAGCACATAATTATTATAAAAATTACATCAAGAATTTTATATGGAATAAAAGCAGCAAGAGCAGGTATTTCGCTATCTGCGTGGAATACTGCCATTACGTGACACGTGACGAAGTGAACATCAACAGATTAATTTGGCTGTTGTGTAAGAACGGTCTAATTATACATATTGTCGAAGTCAACTATTCAATCTTAAAGGGGCAGGAGATTGAGTTTATTTTGGCACGTCGTAAGGCGCGGCGCGGCGCGCAGGGTTGCCTGGTGCCGTGCGCCGGCGCTCAGTCGCTCCCGACATTATCCTTGTAATTGGCGATTTTGTGCAATTTATGGCGATTCTCGCAATTTACGAGCAGCGGACAAGAGGGCGACGCACCACTTTTTGTCCGGACCATAGCGAAATTGGCTCGGAGTTTCAATTAAAATTTTATATCCCACAAATTACCCGCCAATTATATTCCATTAGGCTGCATAAAAAGACTACAACAGTTCTTATTCACTATTTTTGCAATGATACAAAATGTAATAGACTTGTATGCACAAGACGTGTCTTTTAACAGAAAATATTTTGAAACATTCGAGTGAATATTTGGAAGGCCCATTTAAAAGCTTGAAATACCGGGTGGAAGGGAAACGCTCTCGGAAACGAATACAGGTGATAGTATTGGTGATTCCTGACGTGATGGCACTAAAAAAATCGCGATCGCATTGTTACAATTTTAGTAGGATTTTCTCAAATTTCTGTACAGCTTCACGTATGGATAGATAAATCAAACTATTATTCTGAAAAACATAGTAAAAAAGGTCAATATTTTAAAAAAATCGTAATGAAACACGTACATCAGCTGACGGGTTAACGACCGCGGGCCGGGCGCGCGCAATGTACGCTTTACATTGCGCGCGCATGAATTACGGAAATACTAAAATCGTAAGTATTATCGCTTAGCTTTGCAAATGAATATAGTTTTTCGTTAATGTTATGGTTCTTCTCTCTTACCGTTCCGGTATAGAGAGCGTTTCCCTTCCACCCGGTATGCACATTTCATAGGGAAAATTATACAAATTTTTTGCATAACTCAGGATAACGGTTATCATATTTAATAAAATAATTGTTTGTAAATTATTTTATGATAATATAATGTAGCTGTTGAGCAATAAATTGCAGGTAATTTAGTACGGTGAGTGGACGAGAGGCGAAGTGCGCGCACGTCGCGTCTCGGACACATTGCGAATACGAACAGGTCGCTCGGACGATGATTTAAACGATTAAAACAGAAAAGGTGCTTTGATTTGCTGGAAAAAAAAATAAAACAGCATTCATAGTGTAGAAGAAGTTAAAATATTTCGAACACATTTGATTAAACTTTTTCAAACGCCATTATTCATCAAGACTTAACATGTTTATGCCTCAGGGTGACGACGGGAATATAGTGCCATAAAGTGATTTGCATTTCAAAGCTGAATGGTATTGCTACTGTTTTTAGGCAGTCGTTACTTACGTCGCTTGCCATCTACCAACAACCTTTCTTGTTTCGTCTTTCAGTGTAATATTATATAGGTACACTCACAAAGGTTTTGGAAGGTATCGTCTTATAGATTTCATCCATTGGACATTAAGACACAACCTATAGGAGCATCAGGTCAGGACCTCGGATATTCCATTCACGTAACTTGCAAGCAGCTGGCAATGATTACATAATTGAATATTTTGCACGTAAACAATATTATTTAGTGTAATTAAAAGCAGACATTGATACGATCCCGATAACGATATGTAGTTGGTTATATATAAAAGTAATATCCAAGATGGATGGCTTTATACTGTGAACAAATTGTTTATATTTATCACACCAATTAATTCTGAACTTAATTTATGAATGATATTCTTCTCTTGTGCGACAAATTAACCTATTAAGTGACACAAGAAAACTATTTCGTGCAGTTTTTAATATTTAACTCAAGAATATAATATGTATGGTATTTTTGAAAAGCATTATTATGTTATTTATTAAACGAAGTTCGTCACTGCAGCGTATCCTTTCTCCACTATTCCCAATCCTCGTACTGGAGCCTACTATTCGGAACTTACTATTAAGGTAGATACATAGATGCCATCGTAATTTCTCTAGGGTTAGCCTTTTTTATAATCCACTTATCCTCAGATCTTTACTGGCTTTTATGTTGAGGCAATATAGGTCTTATGTATATCGTCTTTAGTCTTTATCATAAACGTGAAAATATGTGCAAGATGAGATTTGTAAAACTGCTTTCCCCAAGACAATATCCTAAACCTCCTAATCAGCAAGTGTAGGTGTAAACAATTGGAAAATACTAAAGTATACCTCTTTGATACTTAGAAAACATCTCGTTATCTTGGCATATGCTTGTGAGTAGTGTACAAAATATGGATGAAGTTAACGTTTGATTACAAAACCAACAGAAACAGTAAATGTGTCTAGTTACGTTCACAATTTGCCTGATGCGAGTCAAATGAATTTAGTATTTTGGTCAGCCTAACATCAGGTTCCATTATCCGTTGTAATTATAAACAGCCGAATAAAATAAATATAAAATGACTAGAAAAAATATTTTAGACGGATTGAAGATAAAATGGTCCATTTGCGATACCGTGAGACTAACAAACTCCAAAACTGAAAGACTTCGAGTCCAAAATAGCATCGTCCAGATCGGGCGCTCTTATGACAGCGAGGCCGATATTTATGTCGCGCGGCCCCGCCCACCGCCGTGGCTCCATTCAGCCTGTTTGTATTTATTTCATGCCTATTTATTTGTATTTGCGTTTGCTTTTGAATAATGCATGAGCGAAGCGTTTCCGTCGTGTGTAGGCAGCGTGACGCCGCTTGTCGCCCGATCCCGGCTTTTTCGGCACTTTTCTTTAAAACTAGCTAAGTTGGAGTTTGTATAGCCATTGATATACTTGTTTTTCTGAAAACATTTCTGTGATGCTAGAATGTTATCGGCAAATAACTGCCTATTCTGCAACTCGTACACATATACCTTACATATGTGTCCGACACACAATAACACTTAGATAATATAACATTAATATCTAGCCACTTCCAAAACAAAAATTACATTACATGTACTATTTGAAGTTTAATTATAGCTCGTTTTAATTTTAATTAAATTTCACGCATAGATAAAAATGGACATCTTCATGATGTTAATTAAAGGAGGGTGTGGATGGGAGTTAATTACGACAACGTCCGATTCGTGGATGCGTACCTTTATTATATGGTAGGTAAATCACGCGGTATCGCGCGGTATCGATCGGCCACGCCCCCACGCGATTTACACGGCTTGCGTCAACCCTGTGATATCACGGTTTGTCTCAAACACATAACAAATGACTCTGTATTGTATTATGTTTTAAAAATCTATATATAGGTATATCATCCGTTAGCTGCCTCAGTGCCTGTGAATAAGTTATAGTCCGTGTTAAAACAGTTCTCTATTTATCCCATCATTTTCAAGGTTTATATCCAAACAAGGTGTCTCCTTATTAAGCTTATTATTGACTCGTCTTTCAACATCGTGTTAGTATTCAATTAATACATATACATATACACTCACGCCTGTTATCCCCGAAGGGGTAGGCAGAGGCGCAACTAGTGCACCCACTTTTCGCCATTATTCCGTCCCATGATGTAATAGGGGGCGAGCCTATCGCCATATCGGGCACAAATTCCAGACTCCGAGCTGATACTGAATAGAAAAATTCAATATCACTTTGCCCGACCCAGGAATCGAACCTGAGACCTCAGCATTGCAGTCGTACCATAATACAACTACGCCACCGAGGCAGTCAATTAATAGTGCTACTGAATGGTTTTTTGTTTAATAGAATCAAAGATCCATGGTTCTAAGAATTTACGGTGATATCTTAAGTTATATCTAATACTAGTTTCTATATCCAGAATGTCTAAATCAGTTAACTCTTTTTATTTTCGGAAAGTAGAGCTAGCTTATAAACGACCATGTTTTTGTCATTTAATAGGTACTGAAGTAAAAAAAAACAATACGTCATTGTGTCTCATTAAGTTGAACTAAATTAAACAATAAAATATTTACGCCTACCGCTAGAGCTCATTCATACACGATTCCAAAGCCCAAAAGTTAACAAATGACAAAAACTAAAATCCTACTTCGCTATTGGACTACAAAAATACCAAGAAAAACTTGACCTCGTTACAGCAATTTATAAATCATGCATGGTACACACGACAGCAATCCTCCACTCACCGATGATCGCGATTCGCGGCTTAATGAACTTATGTAGACATTACACCTATAATTACGGCAGCCAGCAATTGTTTGCATAATTACTGCCCAACTAAGCAAGCTGAGAGCTTGACACACTTTTTCATATCAACATCTATTAATTAAAAACGCTTGATTGAGCATTTCAGTTCATATGTTTCTAAGCGTTATAGAACATATTCTGACAGAATTTTATGTTCACCTACTTTGGTGAAATTAATCGCTATATAACTCATTGATGTATTACTTCTTAAGTAATTTAAAAATCGAATCCAATACGCTATGTACTTATACGTAGAGCAAACACGCTCAATACGTTTTATTCTGACATGATAATAGTAGTAATAAAAACTAGCACGTGCGCGCCATCGCATGATGCCACTCATCAGGTCCCGAGGCTCGACTTATGACCGTTTTATTGATTGTTCGCCGAGTCAACGAAGCAATGACTATGTACAATGATGCCGCTTTGGTGAATCATCATTTAGTTGTAGCACGAAAATACCAATTGATTGATACTAAATGTAATTTCAGAAAAGGTTTATTTCTGCTGACTGAGGTCGAAGGTTAAATAAGGCATTTCAACTACAAAGTTTACGCGTTATGCCAACATGGATTGAGTATTGAAATGTCGTAAGTTTATTGATCGTATATGAATGTAATGGCAAAGTGGAATGCTAGTATACCTAATATATAACATTTTATATGAACAACTCAGATAACGTTCATGAAAACTAATGCATAACGGTTTGTCTTATTAGTAAGTTCGTAGAAACTATAGTGTGTGATGCATGTAAATCAAAACAATATAATACATCATAACATAACTGTCATTTGCCAGTTGTCTACGCCCAAGACCATATTCTTCTATGATAGTGATTATTTATATTTATTGCCCTTTTAAATACTGCACTAAAAATTAAAGATGGGCTTATTATTTTAATGTTATAGTTTCCTTTAAATAGTTCACATGTTCAATAATTATATAAAAAATGTCGTCTTATAGATATTATCTATATGGGTATTAATATTATCTGTCTTCTCCATTATGTAGTTTGAATAACTCAGTTTCCTTCACCAATATGCATTGGTTGTAGGAAGGCGTTGTCATGACAACGGGGTTGTCTCTCGGGTCGTTACCTCTCTTCAGTTTATGTGTTTCATTAAGTGGTCCCACTTTATTTATATCCCCACAGGCTATTGTAACTGCAGGGGAATTAGGTAGCTCTTTGTCTGCGGCTGACTTTGCAATCCTGCGAGGGAGACCTCACTGACAAGAGGGACGTATGTGTCCTTTAAGTTTGGCAATATATCTTACCGTGAAAGATCCTTTCCCACCGTATTTTGATTTGTACGGCAATGTGTACGTTTCATAAAGGAATGAAATTTTCCACAAGACGAACAATATCTGAAGTATTTCTGCCTGTTTGACGAGTGTATATGTCACAAATGTATGATTAACGAATGGTGGCTCTCACATTCCTCAGCGTCGGTCGCCCGTTACAAGTTCATCCCATTTAAAATTAGCACGACGCGTGCCGCAGCCGGGCGGCGCGGGGGTGGCGGCGGGGCGCGGGGGTGAACCACGGTGGGCGGGACGCTCCACCATCACTCAAGTGACGAAAATTGACGGAAAATGGGCGGACACCGGTTGGCCGCGACGTCATCAATTACCGCGTCCCGACGGTCACTGGCGTGCAGTTTCGACCGAGAAATGCATATCTACCTAATATATTTTCTGATGTCGCACCATTATTAGACACCGAGTCATTTTGTCATCCGTGACAATTCCGAGAAGCTGAATGAACACGTTTATCTGGTTTACTGGCTGCCGCGATTATTATACTGTACCCCGGAAGGGCATCTAGTAGCTGGACGGCTGACGCACGTTTGCCGAGCAATCTCGGCCGATATCTCGGACAAGGATTATTGAGATGCAATCTAGAAGCCATCGATCGGCGGATAATTCGATCTAACTGCGTTTGTTGTTGCGCAACCACTTATCGGATCAGATCCTCGACTCTTCGATGATACCTTTATTAAGTGGTAGCTAGTGATAGCCTCTGTTCATTTTGTACCTTACTTTGTTAAATTATTGAGTACGACGGCCATTAAGGAAGCGAGCCAATACACATATAAAATCAATTTAAAATCCTAACAAATATGGTATCCAGTCCTTTCACTTACATTTTATTGGAAGCGCACCGGTTGCAGATCGGTTTGAAACGTAAGTACTGCAATTAACTCGTATCTCCTTAATGCAGGTGCGAATATTTTAAAAACGTTATAAAGTTTGTATTCCGGTAGCGTTAAAAGCAGGCGACGGACACAAATTGCCCGTCGAGCAGTGACTGCGGAAATTGTAGAGCTGCCCGATCGATTGTTCAGTCGCAAACATCTTGCCGCTTTTAAAGGAGCCACGTCGTGTCTTAACTGCTTTCTACGTTCAATTCAGAGGTTTTATTTTTAAATCTTCGCGCTTGTGGGTTTAAACATTCTTACTACACAGCTTATCTTAAATGCGCAAATGGAGCAAGCTTTATTTATTTTTCTTGATATTACTTGACGATAAATTGTTGTATGTTTTTTTATATTCTTTATTGTCATAACCACAGACTTGAATAATAAGGTTGAACATAGTACTACGTTTTCAGTCTCTACTTATAGTGCATTAAAAGTGGTAGAGCTCTACTGTACATGAAGCAAAAATTATGTGCAACCTTACGCCGACGACGAAAATCTGTCGCAAGCTATTTTTAACTTTATTAAAAGGCAATAAGGGCAATATTGAATTATTATCATCATTAGAAGAGTGCGCGCATGTGAGCGTACTTTTCCGTTGAGTCTGTGATGTCCATTTACACGGTGTATATCGCAAAACATTCATAATAACCTATTAGAATCATATTCTTAACATGCCATCGCACCTTTCAGCTTAAAAGTTAAAATAAATGTTATGCAAACATTTGAGGTCCATAAAACCAGTGTAGCAAATTTTAACCGTTTGATATTACATAATACTTCACGAGCTCGCGTAATATTCAAAATGCCATGTCCATAACCAAGTCAATGTTTATGATATAAAGCGCGGCCATTATAAAATACCTATTCTGCCCTTGAGGTAGAACATAAACCAGACGCCTGTTGGTCGTGGACCGCATAATTTCTAATCTATTCGTAGATAACGGAATGGTAGCAGTGGGTCCGTGACTTCTGTACACAATATGTGACCTTATACAAAGTTAATACTCAACTAATACATCCTGATGTTACGAATTGTATTGACACTCATATGAGTGTCATTACAATTTCTTACATATATATGTAGGAAATCGTGATATCTTGTGGTGTCTGTTTGTTGAACGTTTAAAATTCAAACAAGAAGCAAAAATACATGAAATAATCCTTCTTATTTTGGTCGCCTTCTTTTTGATTTGCCTCAATCAACATAACAGAATTAATGGAGGTGACCCCCGCCTGGCTTCATACCTGGTCAGTATCGACGTAATTACCCAGACATTATCAAGTGACCCCATATTGCAGTGGAGCTGGTACACAGCTCGTCGCCGCGGGCTACCACCTTAATAGTCACGATATAACTGAAACATGCACGTTGACAACCCTTCACTTTAAATTCTGTTGGACATATTGACGGGATTGATTATTGATTTATATCGTTATCTCATGTCTATATCTTGGTATAGGTATAACGAGTGCCGAGGCGAGCATAATATACGCTTTATCATAAAGCTGAAATATTATAGTCTAACTAGCTGACCCGGCAAACGTTGTTTTGCCATATAAATAATTTCCTAGCAATTTCTAGCTATTAAAAAATAAGGGTTGATCGTAGAGGGGTGAAAATTTAGGGTTGTAGGTATTTTTGTATGCTGTATCATAAAAAAATTAAAACAAAAAATTTTGTCTGAAAAATAAAAATAAAAATTTAGGGGTGGTCCACCCTTAACATTTGGGGGGATGAAAAATAGATGTTGGCCGATTCTCATAGATACCGGATAAGCACAAAAAATTTCATCAAAATCGGTCAAGCCGTTTCGGAGGAGTATGGCAACGAAAACTGTGACACGAGAATTTTATATATATAGATTATCCTACTAATATTATAAAGGCGAAAGTTTGTAAGAATTTCTGGATGTATGGATGTTTGTTCCTCGTTCACGCAAAAACTACTGAACGGATTTCGATGAAATTTGGCATACGGGTAGATCATGTCCTGGATTAACACATAGGCTACTTTTTATCCCGGAAAATATAAAGCGGGACTTTTATCCCGGAAAACCTTTTTAACGCGGGCGGAGCCGCGGGCAAAAGCTAGTTATTCATAAAAGAAAAGAAGATTTAAAAACATTATAGTATTTTCAAATTACATAGCACGCCTATACTAATGTCTAGTGAACTCTTCAATCGTAACAATAAAATATACTGCAAAGATTTTTATCCCATGAAAAGAGCAATGATCTTTTTGAGACGATTAATTGGAAACAAAACGACGTATTTAGCCATGGATGCAGGGGATTACCAGCGCCCGACTGTCATCGGAGCCTTTGATGTCTCAATTAGTAACGCGACCGACTAATTGTGGCGAAAATTATTACGCGCCCCATCTCTACATCACCCGCTTTCGTCTGGCTTCCGTCGGCCAGTTTATAATTTTTTAAAATATCTGCTTTATTAATTACGCCTCACATAATATTATATTTTATGAATAAGTTTATGCAGTGTTTATCACGTATAAAAACCGAATATAAAATCTAAACATAACGCTTTATTTAAATTTAGACCTACTTAATTTGACTATTATGATTCAATTTAACTAGACGTTTAAAGAGATACAAGGAAGTAACTTTACGCAAAAGCGTTTAACGTTCCATTTAATTTCACACTCAAAAACATTTAGAGCGGCTTAATAAACCAATTACGGTTCATTACCTAATGTAGCCCGGAAGACAGATATTACCCGCTCATCATTACAGTAACCAAAAAGTTCCCCTTTTGTGTATCATTAAAAAAGCGAACACAGCGTTAACGGCTTTATCGCGAAGGATGTAAGAGTTGTGGGTTTTTTAAACAAGTCGCTGTGAAAAATGAAAACGGCCAGCTATTTGCGGCTTTATGATGAATGGCGGCGGTCATTTCCCGCCCGCGGCCCCCATTACGCTTGTCATAGCATATGGCTGATTCGACCCTGTACGCGGCCGGGGACCGCTATTGTTTGTTATCACCCTAAGCCTGCTCTGGGTACTGCATATTTTTAACTCTTGTTGTAGGAATCCTGTTTATTAACATATTGATAAACCCGTCCTGTTGAGCCATCTAAATGATTAGAACTTTTATGTAGGTACCCAAGTTTATATTGACTACTTAATATTTCCTTCACACAATAGCTATAGCTTCATAAATGCTTCCAATGCCTACCAAAATAAATCAATACCTATCCCCTGAAATGTAGAGACGGTGAGTTAAAGCGTTCCGTTTGTACTGCAAAGTGGGGGGAGACTCACACAATGAAACTGGAAGTGGAATGCAATAAAAGTCACATTAAGTCAAGAGCAAAGACCTTAGCGACGCGTCTCTGAGACGAGAGAATTGAATTTATTTGCGCCAGAAACACGCCGCACGATGCCAACTCTTCTGTTTGACAAATTGAACGCAATTATGTTGCGGTTAAAAAACTTTATTTGTGTAGGAGCTTGGTATACCTGAAAAGACGCCAAAAAGTTAAAAATTATTAGAATAAACCTTATGATTAGAAATTTAAATGCAGTGGGTAGTTTATAATTTATAGGTCAGATTGTCTCACCATTAGACTAAGCTCCGGCTTGTCTCGTCAATCAGTTTTATTAAAAATGTACATTTCGTTACATCCTACTAATATTATAAAGGCGAAAGTTTGTAAGTATGTATGGATGTCTGGATGTTTGTTACTCTTTCACGCAAAAACTACTGAACGGATTTCGATAAAATTCGGCACACGGGTAGATTATGTCCTGGATTAACACATAGGCTACATTTTATCCCGGGAAAATGAAAAGCGAGACTTTTATCCCGGAAAAACTTTTTAACGCGGGAGCCGCGGGGAAAATGATGGATATTTTACAGTAGTCACTGTATTGTAGAAGACAAATAAATAACATACGAAATATTACTCATACAGCCAGTCTGTTCAATTTGGTTTCTTCATAAAGTATGGTGTCTGTAATAGGAACGCTTCCACACTAGTGAGTACCAACTCAATGTCGAAATGTGTCATTCAACGAAAAAGGTGTTTGTTAACGGTCGCACTTACGCCAGCTTATCTTCTTGGATGTGCAGCAACTGATCTTGCAACGCCTCTCGCGGCTCGCCACTGAACAAGCCAATGTGGCTAGCATTTTACTAATTATGCAGACAGCATGTATCGGGTATTTCATTGGGGTATATTACACAGTCAATAATATCACGCGATACTCGTATTATCACGATAATGTTGATGCAATACTGATATGTACCGCAGTATCGTGATAATATCGCGATTCCAGTATCACGATATTATTGACTATGTAATATATCCCAATAACACCAAAATTTAAAAGACGAAGTTATAGTACAGAATATAGACGTTCTTCATAGATAACAAAACTCGCAATCAAATGTCAAAGAAATACACGCATAAAAACCAATTACACAAATTCAGCTATTTATTCCATGATTATATTAATATTAACTCACGTCAATAGTCTCAATTAAAAAGTTATCTATGTTTCAAGCCGGGTGTGTACAACCGCGTGGCTTTAAGTAATTTTGCCCTATAACGAGCGTCTGTAATTATCAACCTATTACGTTGGACTCATTGTAGGCTGAAGCTTATTTCAGGTGTTATTTGATCAAATATTTAATGTCGTCTAACAATTAAGTTTCAGCTTTCCATTTCAAACGGATAATTTAGCTGATCACGTATTCTCTACAATGGATTTTGAAAACGACCTGCCCTGTAATCAAGAATGATAATTTAAATCGAATTGCGGCAAAGGACATAATTATAGTGTTCTAATTAAGGCTAGTTATAGACAAGGTGTCCGCTTTCACGCGTTCCACCCTGCAACTAGAATCTTTGAATTTGTATTGCGATACGTTACTTTGTAATTGGTATATGAATAATGATTTTTTAAACGTGCATTACAAAGCATTATCATGTGTAGAAAATCATTAAGTTTTTTTTTTTCTAAAGATTTCATAAATCAAGCATACACGTGTTTCCACAATAAATCACGATGCGCAGGCTGTAATTAAAAGCACAATTTCGGATAAGATTTGAGAGCACTACTATATAATTAATTTTTGTGTTTCTTTAGATGAATCACCGTTGATTAGGTACGCGGAGAGGCCTCAGGATTTCCGTGATCATTTCTGTCGATGCAGATGTTTACCTTATAATTGTTCACCCGCTTAATGATCTTTTCACGATCGCCGGCTGCATAAAATCTGTACTTATTGTAAATTAAATTAAAAATTATTATACGTGGCGATGTTTCTCAATATTCTTTTTCTTAATATTTATAAATGTGTGTACACCGTTAAAATGTTATTTCGCGCATCTTTATCGCTGTGATTATGAGAAAATTATAATAATTCTGCGCGTCGTAATTATGTGATGTTGCGAAGCTGTTGATGTGTATATTATAATGTAGTGAATATCTTGAATTAATGTAAAACGTTGCGCAATATAGATGTATGTAAATCCACCATCGTGGCCCACTTGAGTATATCTTGATTTGGGTTCGTAAACCAGTGTCTGTAAATAACGCATATCAATCTCACGGTTGGTTATCCATTGCCTAGAAAATATCCGAATATTTATTGTACTAGACTCCAGACAATCAAGATTTTTTTTTTCTAAATAATATGTAAATAACAGGTTGGTTAAAAAAGGTTGCAGCTATTCTTGCAATTTTGGCGTTAACATATCTGGGGAAACGATAGTTTTGTCTGGTCGGCAATTCTTTACATTTAATTTAATTGCTGGCGGTAGGTCTCTATTACCTATGTAAGAGTCCGTCTGGGTAAGTACCACCACAATGTCTATTTCTACTGCCAAGCAGCAGTGTGCATGCACTGTTGTGTTTCAGTTTGACGAACATTGTAGCCAGTGTAAGTAACTAGTGGACATAATGAGACATAACATCTTATATCTCAGGATGACGATCGCAGTGGATTGCCACACAGTACTTTGTAACTCAAGGTGCTGAGTGGTGTTGCTACTGTTTATGGGTGTTCGTATCACTTATCATCAGGCGAACGGCATACTCGTCTCGTTATTCTATGCAGTAAAAAGAAAATTGCTGACTCGTAAGAAAAAAAAATATACCCGAATATATGTCGCCAAAATATTCTTAGGTTACTATTTTCCACTTTAATAGGTTTTTATTTTTCATTGGTTTATAAACAAATCTGTTTCGTATTTCCTCGGTATTCCAGAAGGTGGATGTCCCAAAGTGTTTTCTTTTTTTATATTTTTTAACATCGTAACCCTGGTAAAACCAATAATTTTTTCTTCCTGTTTGCGCTTGTAATGTATACCGGTCATGCTACTTTGTAATATGCAAAATATTAAGTAAATCACAGACAATTCTGCAGATATTTAATAAATGTAAATTGTAATACCCAGTTTAGTTTTCAAATTAGTTGTCACCAGTATTTGACAAGTGATTACGGTGCATAGTTTTGTAACTACTGCGTAAAATATCCTTAGTATGATAATGGTTAATTCTTGAAATATTTTATATAATGCGAGCCCGGGGCTGGCGGCCGACAATATATCTAATAAATTTATGAACCTTCATTTTTACTCGTATGTTGATCGGGCTTCAAAATTATAATGGTGATGCTCGAGGCGTGAGTCGCGTGACGCGCACGTACAGTCTGTGAGGCGCAGGCACAGGCCTGACTCCATGTGGAACCTGAGCCTATGTGGTTATTGGAGTCATTACCGTATTTATGGAATGTTGTTTACACGAGACCTCGTTTGTACAAAATTAATGAAGTTGTGTTCTAATAAAAATTATCTTGTTTATGATTTTCAATGCAGAAATGGTCTGTCTCATAAAGATTTATTTGGTACAGTTACTTGTATTATTGTCTTACATTAATATAAGATCCACTACCAAAATCTTAAGTTTAAACAATTCAATCTCAAAATCATTAAGTTGATATGTTAAAAAGAAATCACATACGATTTACCTAGTCGTGAAAAGAAACTAAAAGTTACTTTCTTGAAATTGATTAATTAAAATTCGCCTTCCTACGTTATTTCTTATACATCTCTGAATGTCATAATAAGTTATAGGTGTAATTAAATTCAATAGACAATGTTACCTGCAGGTTACCTACACACCTACATTTTACGACGCTATGTTTCGCATGTTCTCACGCCATGTTTCCGATAAAAAAACAACAACACTTAAGAACGCTCGCAAAAAGTGTAAAGATAAATGTCAAAGTAAAGTATATGTGCGGAAACGATGTGCGGGGTTAATGACCTGGAAACTGAGCAAAAAGCAGTTGAGGTGTAGGGTACTTCGGTCATGGTCTACAAGAGGGGGTGGATATAACACTTGCCAAATAATATAGAAATCTGGTACAGAAAAGAAAGAAAAAAATAAATATTCTTGCTAGGTATTTAGAAAAAAAAAGAAACCTAAACGTTAATAACTATAGTTAAATTATTTTGACCCATAAATTAAAGTTAAATAAAAAATAGCACCTACACATGAATTAGGGAATAACTTTTTTAAGATGGGCTACAATCTACTGAAAGAAAAGCTTCAATGTCGATAAAAACGGACAGAACCGAAATTCGAATTCCATTACGAATTTCGATCAAACACGAACAATATTGTTACACTTTCGATCATATGTAACCTTGTGAATTAATGCTTTGCACGTCAGCCTCGCGAGCGGAACGCCATGACTGCCAAGGGTTGACGTTCGGGTACAATTCACAATGCCTGGGTCTGGCGAGGCACGTTCACACTGACATTTGGATCACGAGGCTGCGAGCACACCAGGTGTAGATATGACTGATTTACAACGCTGCTACTGAAGTACCCACAAATATGTCTAGAATGATGCCGTGAAATGGTTTAATGGATGGTTCTAAAAATAAAAACAACGATATTATACTAGTCATCAATACCACAGTATAAATATATTCTATACAGTAGAATATCTACATACAATCTGTCGGAACGCGAGTAAAGTCTACGTGCCTCGACTTTGGTACACATTAAGTACACAAACAGTCGCGAGTGCGCCGCAATCACGGACGAGCGGTGTGATGGCTTTGTAAGCAGTAAACGTGCATTTGGGAATATTTGAATTAAATAAGTACAAGTACCCACTTAATATGGCAAAGAGCAATTATATTATAAATCAACTACCCTCAATACTAAAAAACAAGTTAACCCATAAAAACATTAAATTGATCCTAAAGTCGCACTTTCTTCAAATATAATAGTTAACTTCTCATCTTCATAATTTTTGCTACGCTTACCTAGCTCTTGTCACGAATGGACGCAGGGTGTACTTATTGGTCAAAATAAGTACATCCTGCGTCCCACCCTGACCGATACAGAACATAGCATTGTAGACAAATCTTTGTGGTTTTTTCAATGCTAAGATGTATATGTTAAAATCTCTTTTGTAAATTGATATAATAATAATAATACCAGCCCTGTATTATATACTGCTCACTGCTGAGCACGGGCCTCCTCTACTCTTGAGAGGGTTTTAGGCCTTAGTCCACCACGCTGGCCTAGTGCGGGTTGGCAGACTTCACACACCCTCGAAATTCTCATAGAGAATTCTCAGGTATGTAGGTTTCCTCACGATGTTTTCCTTCACCGTTAAAGTGAACGATAATTGATAAAAAGTACACACGTAACTTTGAAAAGTCAGAGGTGTGTGCCTTGGGTTTCGAACCTCCGGACATTGTCTCGGCAGACCGTTCCATTCCCAACTAGGCTATCGTCCACTTACTTAAATTGACAAATAAATAAAAAAAAAATACTATATCGTGCTGTTTTTGGTTGCTTGAAGTCTTGTCCATGTTTCCCGAAAGTATATTTAATTAAACTTTTTACCCGAATGCTGATTTATTATACTATTAAATTTAACAATAAAGCTTTTCGTACGTCTCAGGCGAGGCACAAATATTTTTCAGTCTCAAATTTATAAAGGTGTTTCTTTTTTATTAAATCTAATCAAAAAAACTCAACATGTATTTTAATTGAACACTTCTTTTATTTTTTTAATAATATCTTTTACAATCTCGAAACTACCTGCCTCGGTGACATAGTTGTATTACGGTACCACTGTAATGCTGAGGTCTCGGGTTCGATTCCGGGGTCAGGTACAGGTGGTATTGGATTTTTCTATTCAGTATCAGCCCGGAGTTTGATATTTGTGCCTGAAATGACGATAGGCTCCCCCCTATCACATCATGGCACGGAATGCGCACGGCGAAAAGTGGGTGCACTAGTTGCGCCTCTGCCTACACTTTCGGGGATAAAACGCGTGAGTGTGTATGTATGTATCTATAATCACAAAACTAGAAAGAAACTCAAGTATCTTAGATTAATTAAAATACTGTAGACGGGCAGCCCTATGGCGTGTTTACGTACTGCGCGGCTGTAGGTAATTATTACAAGGACACTGCCGAGTGAGAGTACTTTTATTTAGGTTTACTATGTCTATACAATGTGGCAATAAAGAAAGGGGCCCAAATTAGGACGTTATGCTAGATGAGTTACTAAACGTCATTTCGAATTTATTTGTTTTTAATATCGATATCTTTATTGCAATTATATAGCTAGAAAATTATCGGCAAATCATTAAATTATGTTAATAAATGTATTAAAACCCTTGCGGCAATATTTTGTTTTATTTCTTTTTTTTTATTGCATCGAACGACGAAACGAACATGCCGTTCGCCTGATGGTAAGCGATATGACCACCCATAAACAGTAGAAACACCATCCAGCACCTTGAGTTACAAAGTACTGTGTGGCATTCCACTGCGCTCGTCATTCTGAGATACTAGATGTTAAGTCTCATTATGTCAGTAGTTACACTGACTACAACGCCCTTCAAAGCGAAACACAACAGTGCGTGCACACTGCTGCTTGGTGGTAGAAATAGAGATTGCGGTGGTACCCACCCAGACGGACTCTTACATATGACAGTCCTACCACTAGTACTGCTGTTTATTTCTAGCTTTATAATGTAACCTATTCCTCCATGGATGATACAAGCTGGCAGAAACTGTATTTAAAACAATAAATGCTTTGCCACGTGCGATTCGAGTGCAAAACATGATAAACCGCAATTGTTGCATGGATAATTTTCAGAACCGCCGTTATCAAATTAGTACACATGAATCTTCATAACTTAAATCTATACAAGACTTACGTGTTCTTTTATATTAGAAATATACAAATTATTTGTATTTTTATGAACCATGATAAAATTACCAACTAATAAATAATGCCGTCATTAATATATTACTTTAACTCATTATCATTACGTACGTAAAAATACGCAAAAGTGATCATAATGTGTGCATTTTTTCCTCTTGTTCATCATGTCAATTGTTCAAGTCTCCCCGCTTTTATTGCTGCGGTTTACCCCATAATCATTACAATAATTACGTATAATGTTGGCAACATTGTGCAAAGTACTTTCGGCGAAACGTGAGTTAAAGTGCTTTGCAAACCAAGATAACCTTGATATCGTTGGGATAGAAATTAAATGTGGGTGAATTAATAAATACGTGAATGTTGTTTGATAATAATTAATTTTAGTGATATTTCAAAAAATCGTTACTACTGTGTGTGTGTTATTTTTTTCCGGTCCATAATTTCGATTCATAGTGCCATGTTGCGTGTAACTCTAAATGCTTGTTTATAATAGTAGGAAATATATATATCAAAACTGTTGGTGAGCCCAGGGAAAAATTTAAGTTGTATTTAAGTCAAGAAATTTAAGTCAAAAATGTAGTATTTATGGGGACATACCCCCACCGAATAGATATTCGGTATACACGCAACAACATGGTACTATGAATCGAAATTATGGACTGGAAAAAAATAAAATTAACATACCTATATTACCGTATAGATAGGTATATTTATTTTAATTTGTACCGTAAGTATTCTTTATAGTAACCTCTACATACCTCTATTATAAGGTTGATAGAGTTTACTGTAAAAAAATCCTTGTTTGGTTTATAAAATGATGTTGAAGGATTCTAATTGTGACATTATTGTAGATAAATAGGTACACATTGTCGGAACTGTTGAGGATACTGAATCATTCTTAAAGACTGATTAATAGCTGTGTCATATTAAACGGTTAATCACAACTTGAAGGTTACTTAAGCGTAGTTTGCTTACGGAAACATTATCGCAAGCGGGCACGTGTCGTAGTCCTAAATATGTAGTTCAGTACTTGGAAGAGCAACATTAACGGCTATTTTATGGTAATAAAGCAATTTATCTCGGAAAATTTGCTCGGCGACAGAACGACTTGTCCCGGAAGTGAAGTGCTCCACGGATATGTAGATTTATCTTCATGTCACGTGGTCGACATAAAAAACTCGACGATAAATTGGGGTTGTTGGGGTTTGAATTGGAATAAAAAACATATTTTCTTGGTTTAATGTTATTACTGCTTACAGAACATTCCTATAGGTATATATAAATTCGAACTATGAAATTAAATTAATTATCCTTCCTTCCTACATAGTGTAAACAAAGTCACCCGCGGCGTCTGTACGCAATAAACTCAAAAACTACCAAACGGACTTCAATGAATTTTGGTATGGAGATGTTTTGAGAACCTGGAAAGGTTTAAGGTTACTTTTATCCCGGGAAAATATATAGCGAGACTTTTATCACCGAAAAACTCATTCACGCCGGCGATGCCGCGAGCAAAGGCTAGTTTTCCATAAAGGTATAACGGCTGCAAAGCTGAGGTCTCGGGTTCGATCCCCGGGTCGGGCAAAGTGATATTGAGTTTTTCTATTCAGTATCAGCTCGGAGTCTGGAATTTGTGCCCGATATGGCGATAGGCTCGCCCCCTATCACATCATGGGACGGAATAATGGCGAAAAGTGGGTGCACTAGTTGCGCCTCTGCCTACCCCTTCGGGGATAACAGGCGTGAGTGTATATATATATGTATGTATGTATAACAGTTTCATAATAAAAATCCGACCTACATTTTTATGTTGGTAATTTTATTTTTATTGTATATTTTAACTCTGCTAACATATAAATTCATTTCTAAGACGAAACAATATGTCAGATTACTCCTTAAAAAGTTCTGTATTTCCAAATTTCAGTGAAAGTATTGTCAGTATTGTTGAATTTGACCTAACCACTTCGAATATTAACCCAGAGAAACACACATAAAAATCAAGTGGCAGTATAGAAAATAGTAAGAATATATTATTAAAGAGAGAAAATATTTCTAAATTACAGGAAACATTACAATTTCATTTACATTATTAGTGTATAGAAGAGTTATGGTTTCAAAGACCTTGTAAAGGAGAAAAACTTTGAATATAAGAATATCGTGAGCTAATATGACCGCATAATAAATGTCAGATTTGCACTTATCGATGATCTCATAAAAACATTTCAAACAAAGGTTTAAGCCGTAATAAGCAGTTATTGAAATGATTATACCAATACTGGATATACCTAATGCACGTAATAAAAAGATTCTTAAATAATATCCGATACGTCTTCCGTAACTGATAGGGCAATTTTAATAGAATCCATGTAAAGCAGTACTTCTGAAGTGCCTAAGTAAATTACGCAGTTGATAAGTTTTAGAAATGTTGCTTGATGTACTATTTTATTTCTACACGTGTGATTAATATAGTTCTGTTTTACGAGCATTATTATTATTAATCCTCCTCTCCTTGCATCGTTTTCCTCAGTGCTGAGGGTCATCATCCCCTGAACATGGAGTCATCTTTGTCTTCATCAAGTTACGTCACCTGTTCCTGTTTTTAAGAAACTTTTTTTACTTTGATTACGGCCTTTCGGACGTTTGCCCTCAATTTTACCAGTAACCATCAGTTGTTCGAGGTTATGTCCATCCTTTCTGGCTATGTGGCCGAAGAACTCCATTACTCGGCGTAAGCAGATAGTGGAAAGCCTGGTTTGATTTTATGATTATATTAATAGAAATAAAAAATAATACCTCCTTTGCTTCCTCCAGTACAATGTATGTTTAAAAAATATATTTTGCCTCATTCACGGAATTGCAGCACAAAAACTTACGAGAAACCCGCATCGATTGCAATTACAGGATGACGCAACTTAGTGTTGAAAACAAGAGGTAAGTCTGTCACATTCTGTTGAATTGCTTGGTCCGTGAGAACACAAAGGATAGGTGAAATGGTGTTTACGGCGTTGGGCGCATGTTCTAGTGTTATTCGAACTCGTGGGACCTGTTTCGCAGTTGACATCAACTTCTCCAATGGCCGCCCAACTGGTTATGATTGGTCAAATTATCGCTTTCTTTTTGATTTTTTGTCTGAGGTCCATGTTTCGTTTGTATTTGAAATCTTTTATTATTATACAATATCTTGGTGGACAAGTTCTTTACAGTCGAATTATTTCGATGTAGTATCTGGTTTTGAATATGCATAATGGGCTGACTGCCTCGGTGGCGTAGTTGTATTGTGATACGACTGCAATTCTGAGGTCTCGGGTTGGATTCCCGGGTCGGGCAAAATGATATTGAGTTTTTCTATTCAGTATCAGCTCGGAGTCTGGAATTTGTGCCTGATATGACAATAGGCTCGCCCCCTATCACATCATGGGATAGAATAACGGCCAAAAGTGGGTGTACTAGTTGCGCCTCTGTCTACCCCTTTCGGGGATAAAAGGCGTGTGTGTGTATTTTTTTACACAAACGGATGAAAAGTTAATCACATAAGCACCTATTACCTATCTAACTTTCCGCGTTGGAGATTAAAACCCAGCAATATCTACTATCAGAATTATACGCCATCTTCTAGATCATTGCGTTATCGCTCTACTAATCGAATCTATTACAAAACTAGTTAATATAAAGATTATAAAGAACACATAAAATTTAAAACGCGTTATGTCTAAAAAGAACATTACTACATGCTGTATCTGGTATTAAAATCGGAGATCTAATGAGTAAATTAATTGGATTGCAAATGGCAGCCACAAGAGTATAAATTTATTGCCCGAACCGGTTGTGAGAGAGCTCTCTTCCCCTGCAATATTGCCTATTCCTTAATCTTAACAATCTTTGTATGATGACAGGTAATAGGTAGGAAAAAAATAAATAATTATATAAAGTGTATAAAATTCATGCAATATCTTTGTAGTGTTGCAGATCTGATTATCTTAATCTATGACGGGAAGCAAAATGAAAATATGTCTAAATTGCAATACCTGTGATAATTACACACGACGTCACTGGTAGGCCTCTCGTATGCGAGGAACCGTCTGGGCAGACTAGTACGTACCCCAATAGACATAGCGGTGGTCTGCAATGTCTATTTCTACCGCCAAGCAGCAGTGTATATGCACTTTTGTGTTCCTGGTTTGAAGGGCATTGTAACCAGAGTAATTACTGGACATTATGAGACTTAACATCTAATCTCTCAAGATGACGAGCGCCGTAGAGTACCACGCAATACTTTGTAATAAAAAGTTCTGTATGGTGTTGCTACTGTTCATGGGCAGACATATAACCATAAAGCGATCGGCATGCTCGTCTCGTCACTCAGAAGCAATAGAAAAAAAATAAAACGGTAGTTACCTTATCATTTTATGAAGCAACTTATAACTAAAATTATACTCTTAAGGCAATGAGGAACTCAAACAGAGTCCCGTGTTGCAAACAAGAAACGAACAACTACGATTAGGGCTCGCGCAGCAAATATGAAGGGCTTAGTTTTATACCGTCTTGCATACATCATATACAAGTATGAATTGTAAAGAACGAAATTTATAATCTGACTTGAATTTCAGCCTTGGAAATGTATTACACTCCCTTATCTGTAAGGGGTCTCTGTCAGATATCAAGATTAAAAGTATGTAACGAGAAAATAGGTCATGATTTGCCCTTCAACCAACTATCATCGTAATTAAGCTTGATCGTTAAACATAAAAAAATACGCAATATGTTTTTTACTTAATTACTGATCATCTTATGAGTATTAATAAGTTATTGTGATCAATCAATCAACGCACGGCCAATTGATATTTACAATCATATAATAACTAGCTTTTGCCCGCGGCTCCACCCGCGTGAATGACTTTTTCCGGGATAAAAGTCCCGCTTTATATTTTCCCGGGATAAGGATGTCCTGGAATAGTCTATGTGTTAATCCAGGACATGATCTACCCGTGTGCCAAATTTCATCGAAATCCGTTCAGTGGTTTTTGCGTGAAAGAGTAACAAACATCCATACATCCATACATTCTTACAAACTTTCGCCTTTATTATATTAGTAGGATTCACGATTTATTGAATTTTCAATGATTTCCAAGTAGTCATATTATAATCATAAAATTTGGCAAGAAGCAAGGTCTTACAACGTGTAAAGGGAAAAATCAGAAAACCGTAAATATGTACCTACATATTTACGGTTTTCAAATTTGTTGTAATTAATTATTTGCATACAATTAAAAACTATTTTTAATGATGCCAAAGAAGTATAACTTCTCATGCGCGTACGTAAGTACATACACGTACCGATAATTTATTATTTATTTTTTTGGGGCTATAAACTACATGACTGCCTCCGTGGCGTAGTTGTGTTACGGTAAATACTAAGGTACTACAATAGGTCTCGGGCTCGATCCCCGAGTCGGACAAAATGATATTGGATTTTTCTAATCAGTATCAGCCCATGGAATTTGAGCCCAATATGGCGATAGGCTCGCCTCCTATCACATCATGGGACGGAATACGCACGACAAAAAGTGGTTGCACTAGTTGCGCCCCGCTAGTCCTTACAGGGATATAAGGCGTGAGTCTGTATTTACTATGTATGTTAACAAGAGAAAAAAAGTTAGCACTGTCCCGTCTATATTTTAATAACATAATTAACATATGCCACGCCATACCTTACACCATCATCATATCGGCTTAAACGTCGAGTACTTTTTGTATTTTAACTAGGTAACAGTTGTGATGTCGGTCGGGTCTTCCATTACACCTTATATTTGGAAAAACGATGATAGTTATTCGCAAACACTTTATTGACTGCCTCGGTGGCGTAGTGGTATTGCGTACGCATTACGAGTACGATTTGCGCGCTGAGGTCCTGGGTTCGAATCCCGGGTCGAGCCAAAAAAATTGTGACTGGGTTTTTTCATCTTAAAATTTACTCAGTCGCAGCTCGGAGTCAGGAAGTTGGCGGTGTGATACCCCCGTGCCTCGGAAAGCACGTAAAGCCGTTGGTCCTGCACTTGATCTCTCTCCGGTCATGTCGGATTGCCGTCTCACCGGACTATGAGAGTGAAGGAATAGCGAGTGCACCTGTGTATTGCGCACACACTTGTGCACTATAATATCTCCTGCGTACCTGGCTGATCTCCGTTGAGATTGGCCGCCGTGACCGAAACTGGCTAGGAGGATTTCATTAATGATCATAATGACTTCAAGCGGCTTTTGTAAATAAATATCCAAAACGATTACAACTATACTACAATTACATAAAAATATAATTGATTCAAGTCTCCGAATTAACGAATCTATTTGTTTTGTACGAAGATGTTTTCCTGTAATTACTTTGAAACTTTTCTGTCAAGTAATTGTTGGTTAAGTTTCTTATATGATTCTTATTATAACATTCAGAAATGATGTTATATTATACCTGCCTATCTTATTTATAGAAAATACAATTTTTTAGCAATAAAAATAGTCTGCAAACGACTCTATCCAATGTTCATAACATGCTTGTAATGTGTTTATAAAAAAATTACGAATTAAACCAAAAACGTTTTAAAACATTTTACACACCTCTTAACTAAATGTCTACATTAATTTAAAACGAACTTAAACAGCTAGTTATGTACAATCATTTTTCTATACACGTAGCGCAACTAGCTCCGTAGTCCGTACTGGGTAGAGATATAAATTGCTACTTAGTGAGTTGAATAAGTTTACTGCAAATGTCAATGGTTGTGGGAGCCGCATGCGCACGCACCACTCGATGTGTACGCTATTAATGCGAAATAACTATAATTTGAAAGACGCCGGAGTTTGGCGTTTAACCGCCTGCCTCTGGAAAGGCGACGGAAGCCTGTCACAGGCGCAATTACAGTACCGAGAATCGGCATTAGTTCGTCGAGTTGAACTATTTACGTATGTAAAACAAGAACAAACTCTCGTAGGGGGAAACGGCGATTGCACGCATCGCTCATTAAGCACTTTAGAGCAATTTGTGGAGAGGAGAAAAACTCGGACGAGACGCGGGCGCAACATCGCGTGGTCAATTAAAATGTTGCCGCACGGCTGCCGAGTGCCAGCGCCGAGTGCCACTCCGGCTCACAACCAACGGTATATTCGCGCACAAACCGGCCAAATAACACACTCCATTTGTTTTCAATTGCCTGCATCCTCTACTATGCCAGTGCCGTAGACTTAACGAGAGCCGAGAACAGGTGACATATATACTGTACAGCGTACACTCTACCTACCTGTCTTGCAACGAGATAATCTGCGTTTCACTGAACTCCCTCAGTTGCTATAATCATCTTCGAACCGCTGCATTCCTCAAATAATAACAGCCTTGACAATAGTTTTGCAATATAATAGCAATGTTATTGGCGAATATAGTGCCAATAAAATAAAGTGTTGAAAAATGAAATACTTTTACTATCACAAATAAATTATTTCACAGAATTATTAGATTTACATAACACTCGGAAGTAGCTTGTCTACTATTTTGATATTGTTAATGAAGCACGCCGACAGTCTTATCTTATCGATATAAAGGAAATGTTGGTGGCTTCAGCACCTGAGTCACCTAAGCGATCGCAGCATGACTTGTCGGATGTGAACCTGCGCGCCTACGCACTGCGCCCACAACGCTATGAGTTGCGCCGCGCACCGTGCCGCCGTGTTCCGGTAATAAAACATGTTTTGAAACAGAATTATACATTCATTATAAGTTTCATGAATAAATCTATTTGTTCAATTCTAATTTTATTCCATTTATCATCCCTCCATCTACAATAAAAGCGTATTCTTCAATAAAGCAGTGTAAATAAATGGATGTGTAATTTGCAATAAAAATAACACAGACAAGTGAAATCAACAAGAATTAAATCTATCTTTAACACCAAATGAAGGTAATATCAGAAATATAAAACGAAATCTTCTTAAGATTTTGTAAGTAAAAAATATGTAATCACCGTATAAAAGCCATGCCAGCAAGTACTTGGTTTGCTGTGATCTGAGGGTTATACTCTTTTCCGTAGAGAATAACCTTGTGACCCGCAATTTACAGCACATTATCATGAGCTTAGTGTAAACAGGTGAATGTTCCCAAAAACTCTTCAATGATTTACCGATCGTTGGCTCCATTCTAAAATGTGTAATGTAAATGTATCATACCACATAAAACGGGCACCTCTGTCTACCCTGCTTTAGAGGAGTTGAAGCGGCGGGTATGTCGGTGGAATTGTGTTATAAATACCATCGTATCAAAAAGTCAATAAATAAATAAAAAGATCAAAAAAATATGCAATACTTATTTCTACCTACCAATTTATATATTTACATCATAGAGTTCAACAAAAATAATTTACATAATTACTTGTCTCTATAAAAATAGTTGTATCTGTAACTATATTTTAAATAGGTTTGTGTTTTTTTTTTCATACATATATACATATACATATACACTCACGCCTTTTGTACACTCCATTTGATCGCGACAAATGGAGACGACCGCGTTCAGTACTGACAGATCCAGAGGACGAAATCACTCTGGCCATTCGCGAAAAGATCGAGCATCAAAAGCTCTTACACTCCACAAGACCGCTGTACCGTCCTCGCCGTCGAGGACCTCGTCGCGTTCCCCGTCACCCTGACCTCTCTTAGCAGTTCCGGCCCGCGTGCCGAAGACTACGAACACATGAATAGGATTAGGTTAAAAACCATGTCTCCCCAAACGCTGATGTCTTATCCTCTCAGTGGCCGCCCTGAGCCGAGGTTCGTGACCCGTTAGTGGGTCGCCCTGAGCGTGGTCGCTTAATTTTAAGGGTTGCGAGCGCCTTCTGCACTCACCCAAAAGACCGGTGTTCTTTCATAAGCCGACCCTCGTCAGGCTAGAAAGACTAATGTCAGGGACAAAAAAAAAAAAAAGCCTTTTGTCCTCGAAGGGGTAGGCAGAGGCGCAACTAGTGCATTCACTTTTCGCCATTATTCCGTCCCATGATGTGATAGGGGGCGAGCCTATCGCCATATCGGGCACAAATTCCAAACTCCGGGCTGATACTGAATAGAAAAGTCAATATCACTTTGTCCGACCCAGGGATTGAACCCGAGGCCTCAGCATTGCAGTCGTACTGTAATACAACTACGCCACCGAGGCAGTCTATTACTACTTGAGGTTAAAATCATGAATCTCACCGTCTTCGCCAGCTAAAAAGAAACAAAGTCAAAAATAAATGTTGCCCAATTACAATGTCACGGGTTTCTTTTATAAATCAATGATGTCACTAGTATAATGACTGCCTTGGTTGCATAGTTGTATTGCGTACGTGTTACGAGTACGATTTGCGCGCTGAGGTCCTGGGATCGAATCCCGGGTCGTGCCAAAAAAATATTGTGACGGTTCTTCCATCTTAAAAATGACTCAGTCGCAGCTCGGAGTCAGGAAGCTGGTGTGTGCTGGTCTGGCAGTACGTAGAGCCGTTGGTCCTGCGCCTGATCTTTCTCCGGTCATGTCGGATTGCCGTCTCACCAGACTATGAGAGTGAAGGAATAACGAGTGCACCTGTGTATTGCGCAATCACTTGTGCACTATAATATCTCCTGCGTACCTCGCTGATGTCCGTTGAGATTGGCTGCCGTGGCCAAAATCGGCTAGGAAGGGGTATTTTAGTATAATGAGGTGACAATATAGGACGCCACCATGAAGTAGAAAATTGTTTGAACATAATAATAATATGTAGGTATAAACATACAATTTATCAAAAAAGTTACGAATAATTGCAGAAATACTGATACACAGACTTCAGTAAATAATACACAGATACAGTAAACAATTGATTAAACAACTTCTAGAATTATGTAAGAACTGTGTTTATTTAAGAATGTCAATAATTTTCATCAATATCACAAAACTGCACTTTTCTGACATAATATTTACGAAGGCCATGAACTAAGTATTAATATGTTTATTATCCCTGTATAAATATTATGATAATAAATTCTATCTAATTAAATAAGTATCACTAGTCTACTGGCCATTTTTTCTGAGCAAGTATTATTGTATGTAGATAAAGCTACATAATGTGGAACGCATCAATCAAGCGTCTGAACTGCAACGAAAACACTGTTAGTTTTGCCGCGGAATTATTAATTACATTCCCACAAAAAACTCACACACAACGCCGAAACGCATAAATTTCTTTCTTTTTCACCGCACAAAGGAGCCGTTCGCTCTACAATATAACGCTAAACAGATTAGCCGCGCCGCTCCCGCGCCCGCGCCGAGCCGACACGCTCGTCGCGGTATAATTTTTGGCGCCAGTAGTCCTGCCTCTAGATTAAACTAATATGAAAAGGAAATTGGGTAGAAAATGGATGAAGCCTCTATGTGTCATTAAGGATTTGTTACGCCGCTTCGAAGTGCCGGCACTGTCTTATTTATTTGACTTATTTAAATTGAATTAACATTTTTTAGTTTTTATGATGTGCTAGTAATGTTCGGAACTAACGTAAATGGGCCATTTTCGGATAATAACAATAACATTAATGTTACCAAAATGGCCTCCTAAATAACTGACCCGTCCTTTTTTGTGAGCTTATGAGATTTGTCAGTAGGAGACAGAAAGTTAAATTGCTTTTTATTTATTGACTAGAATAGCTTATTATCATGCTGTGATATGAGCAACTAAATTTAGACATTTCAATTGATTTTATGCAGTTTAATTAGATGCATGTTTTATAAAATAAATTATAATTTTATTTAATCCTTCCTACATAATAAGGCCTAAGGTTTATTATTCAAACCGTCGAATAAGCGACGTATTGACTTATTATTCAAAGGTCAGACATAACGTATTTTACCACATTTTATTTTTCTTGCACACAGATATTTTTCCTGTGTAATAGCTGTGGGTCCACTCGACGCACGAGGGCGGTCGCTATGAATAGTAATAGAGGTTAGGGGCCCAAAAGGGCCGGCTAGCGGACTCAATCGCGAGTAATATGCCGCTTATGGTGCGTGCTAAATCGACAACACCCAGGGGCCCTTATCTAACTAACAAACCATTTCATATTTCCTATTTTGATTGAGGTTTGCTCTTAAAATTAAAGTTTATAAACCGTGAAGAGTTCTGAACACGCTTGTCATGGATTTATTTGCTTTTAGTTATAGGATAAGAAACCCTATTTAGTACTGTTTTCCAGAGCGCATTTTTAACTTAATGGGGTTAAGCCGATAGTCCAGCCATATTTTAATAAAAAAAAAACTATAGGCCTAACAGTATGATAGGAGAGAAGTAAAGTTACAGTAAGGTTAGTAGCATAGCAGCATTGAAGCGTGAGTGATGTGTGGCGGCGGCGGTGACGGCCACTGGAGACGACTCACATTCATGAGCAGGTCCGGTGAGGAAGAGCCCTTGCCGCTCATGGCGCTGCCTGTGGCGACTGTGGCGCATGTCACACACTCACAACACTCGCGAAGCACGGCGGCAGGCGGCGCAGGCGGCGCTGGGCGCTGTCGGCGCGGGCGGTCTGCGTGCGCCGAACGACCACGACTGCCGCGCGAAGGCCCCCACCGCACCACACGAGCCCCCACCGCTACCGGCTGCCTCATTTCTCACTATAATTTGCGTGCTGCTCGTTTTTTACCATTATTACTCCCTCGTTTTGTTTTACGTATTATCGAGTGCATCCCGCTCACACCGGCCGCCATGCGCGGCGAGCGCCGCCCAGATAATAGCCGCGTGCAATTACTGTTACGCCGCGCCGCGCGGCAGCGACGCGTGCAGTGACCACTGACGGCTAGCGCTTACCCAGCGCCATCTCGTGACGGGTGGAAACAACCACAAAGGTTAATATCTAACAGCTAACCAGAAAAAGACATCTACGTTTTCCAAACATGATTAAATAAACCATGTTATATTATCCGACGCCGACACGACGAATTCGGTGTGATAATTCTATGCATAAAAATTAAAACCGTTAAGCTCAATATACCTACCCACTTATAATAGTCTATTAGCAATTATATTAAAGTGTTCTTTAATAAAAATATTTTAGATGCTATCCCGCTATAACAATATTAAGACCAAGCATTAATATGATAATTTTCAAATTGGAATGAAATTGTGTTCCGCCCACATCGATATTTATAAATTACGTAGGTCAAAGTTCGCTATCTGTAAAAATATTACCATAAGGTAACCATAATACGGCGCGGCAAAGTGATAATTCTCTTGAGGATAAGTACACTCTAGTCTGAATACACTGTCGTCTATCAAGAGCTAAAACATCTTTCTACGGTAGCCAGAGTTACGTCGGCCAACCTTACTTTATATTAAGCTGACCCCGGAATGAGACACTACAGCAAATTTTTCACTATCAATAAAGGGTGCGATTTTCACCTAGAGATTACCTTAGCAATATAAGTATTACTTATGTTAAATACTTCCTTTATCATAAAACTTATTACATGCTTCATTTGGAATGAAAAGTTTTTATTTGATCTCTCCAAAGAAGCTTTTATCGCATATACAGAAAAAGTTAAGGTAAAGTAGTTGTGTTGCGTGCGCGGCACTACACCGGTCTGAGGTTTCGAGTTTCGGGTCAGGCAGTGATATTGGGTTTTTACTGCTTAGGAAAATAAAATTACGATGTTTTTCGCGATAAATTTGTTTAATTTTTAGTTATTCGCGTAAATATAAGAAATCATTATGAACGTAGAATTTGGAAAACATACACAGTTACGCCCTCATCCTATAGGTGTATGCAGAGACTATTGAGCGTCACATGCTATTTTGACACACCTCTTTCGCCTCTTCCACATTCATAGTTTTTCTCATACATTTTCGCCGGTAAAGAGTACTCCTGACCTGCCCTTTTCGGAGACAATCATTATAATAGAATTTGGAATTTGTACACATAAGGCAACAGGCTTCGTGGTGGACTAAGGCCTAAACCCTCTCAGTTGTAGAGGAGGCCCGTGCCCAGCAGTGGGACAGTATATAATACAGGGCTGATATTATTATATGGCAACAGGCTTGCCCTCTATCATGTGGTGGGACGGGACACATGTAGCGAAATATGGGTGGTGTTTCGCGCCTCTACCTCCTCCTTATAGAATAAAATTGTGTTTGGTATATCAAACTTTTTTTATATTTGTGAGATGACTTTAAAGTCCTCTGAGAACTAAACAGAATGTGCGGCTCTAGATAGAGAGGCGAAGAGACAAATATCTGGATTATACGAAAGCAAGAAATACTTTAAAATTATATGTTTTACTTTTTTATAGTAATCAGGCTGAGACCATCTAGAAAGGAGCACAATGTATTTAATGTCGCGATCAAAAAAATCTGTCACTTTTATTGTAACTACTACATAACCTTCACTTTTAAAATCAAAATATTTTTTTTAATTTTTTTTTCATTGCAAATACTACGTTAAAACAGTTTTGAATACTTAAATAGCGAAACAAGGCGCTGCTGGTGTCCTTTAAATTATTGTTTTTTGGAAACAAGTATAGCTTTTTTAAAGATATTAAAATTGGTAATAAACAAAACTTTAAATTTCCATGAATTTTATTTAATCAATAAAAATAATACGAACTCAACCAGTAAGGCACAATCTTCAAGCAAGAAATAAACTATTTTACAAAATCACATTTCAAATGTATGGTAACTTATCACAAGGTTTTTTCACAGAACATATTCTTATCATTCACTGGAAAATGTACGTTCAAAATTACCGCGCACTTTTTAATAGTTCTTCAACAATACGAACGATTTAATGGGGGCCTAATGTAATTACTGTCCAAGTGCCACAGACGGTTGTAAATTGTAATGTCCTTGGAAAACTGCGTAATTTTCTTTAGTGGCGCAGTGGTACGTGTTTATAGGATGAGGATATTGTTGGTAGACTCGCATCGGCGGCCGCGGATACAAATTGTCTTGTCTAACCTCGGGATACCAGCTATTCATCATTCCGTTACTACTGTACACTGCTCCGTTGTATACGTTCGGGCCACTCGTCACATTAGTAGCAACTGCAGCATAATTTACGGCCGTGTGAGGCTTGGAAATAACCGCCGCAGGCGCTGTTCCGTAGTTCGTACTGCCAACTGTTACCACGGGCGCCGTCGCCGACATCGGCGATTGTTCACTTTTTTCACTCCCAGAATCTTCTTTATCATCTTCTTTTGCTTTCTTATTTTTTCTCGGCACATTGGCATGTGTTTTTACATGTTTCGCCAGATGATCGGACCGCATAAAACGTTTTGTGCACAGTTGACAGGCGAATCTTTTCTCTCCGGTGTGAGTGCGAAGATGGCGCTGCAACTCATCAGATCGCGTAAACCTTTTTCCACAGAACAACCAGTTGCAAACGAATGGCCGTTCGCCCGTATGCCAACGAAGGTGAGCTTTCAGATGCGACGTTTTCCCGTAAACTTTTCCGCAACCAGGAACGTGACACACATGTTCTCTTTTGGCACCATCCTTCCCATAGTTTGGTCCAAAACCAGCCGCCTCAGTCAGGCAGTTAGGGCAGCGGCACTTGGCGCACCGGCGTTGCAGTTCACGAGCTTCTTCGGCGGCTGCAGCGGCGGCTGCTGGCGGCCAATACGCCGGGTACTGGGCGGGATAGGGCGGCAAGTCGCGCCAGCCCGTCGGCGCGCACCACGTCCCCGATGAGGCACTGCTGCACGACGACAAGTCCGAGGCCGGCGAAAGCGCATCACCGCGACCGTACGCGCACCCGTAGCCAGACATCATGTTCATCATCTGGAAAAATATTTGCAAAGATTACATTTAAGTTTCAGTAACATTAAACAAACGTCGATGGGAGTTTGAAATTAAACGATATAAAATTTAACAATTACGCGGTCAAAACAGAAATCGTAACACATTTCACGTATTAAAAACCACAATATCAATATAAACAGTGTGAAAGCGACGGTTAATAGAGTGGTAAGGTGGGCGGGCGGACGGACCTGTTGCGCGGGTGGATCCACGTATTGCATTTCCGGTAACTGTGGTGACAACGTAGCGCAACGAAAACCTTCAACTGGATAATTACAGGGCGGCGCACCGTTCGCGCCGAGACGTTTTTAATAACTGGCTTGGAATAGACGTAACGAGCGGTTGTCACCTCGCCCCCTGCCCCTCGGGCCTGCGAGCCGAGGAATCGAGCGGCGCGCGCGCACCCCGGAGCCCCGGCCTGCTCCCCGCCGCCCCGCCACCGCCCGCCAGCGCAGCCTCCGCCGAAACAACCCCACCCCACACCCGTGAGTTATGAGCTTAACATTTAAGTTCATGAGAATGGGAAAATCACGACGACGGCGACACGATAGCGCGCGCTTCGATTATGTTCTCGCCTATTGATTAATATTATGAATATGTAGTGAATCACTATTCATTTTTATATCATATTGTGGTATAATTATCATATTAACTTTAATATCGTTTCGAAACAAATACTTTATTAACATTTCAACCATTTACCAGCGCATTGTAAGCACTTTGAGTACCTATCATTACAAAAGTTAGTTAAAAAATTAAATATCAAAGATTGCTTATCATAAAAGATTTATGCTCAACCACAGTTTTAATACTATAACTGTTACCACCGTCATTATCAGCCACATAAAGTACACTGCTGAAAATAGACTTCCCTAAAGATTTCCAGGTAGACCTGTCAATAGTAACCTTCATCCAGCGTATTCCTACGAACTTTATTAAGTATTCTGTCACCTTACAAGTGTATAGTTAACTTTTATGTAAGTGATAAAAAAATAAAGTGTCATGAGTGCTAAACCAAATTCGTGCACTCCATATGCCTTATAGCCTAATTCGTTATTGAAAATAGAGCCTCCCACATTCTCTAAACCTTAGCTAAGAGTTAATCACAATGTCGAATCTGTATATGGAGGTGGGTCTGTACAAAACGTAGCTCAAAGGAAGACCTCATTATGAGTTTCAACTTTATACATTATACAGCTAGGTTATGTAATATTATAAGTATAACAAATCCTTGATATGAAAATACGTAAATTATCATGCAATACTTCAATACCGAACCGAAGGAGTAACGTA
Source organism: Lapara coniferarum (assembly GCA_949316025.1). NCBI lineage: Eukaryota > Metazoa > Arthropoda > Insecta > Lepidoptera > Sphingidae > Lapara > Lapara coniferarum. The sequence continues at coordinate 36,679,201 of OX438919.1, read as the reverse complement.
TCATAACTGTCGAACACTCCACAGCTGAAAGCAAACCAACTTCAATTGTAAACAAACTAAAAAACGGTTTACTAATGATCAATCGGCATGATTTTAAAAAATACGAACTACAATTACCGTAAACGTATTATTGTTAACAATGTTTGTAGGTAGACTGTAAGGTCCGTAGTGAGTATCTTTTTGGAACTCCCAGGCGCTTAATGTATTTAATTTTTTCTCTATTTCGGTCGGCAGTTCGCGGCAGACGCATGATTTATGCATATTCGAGCGGAGCCAAACCTTTAATTATATGTTGTTAAAATATGGCAGTTTGTTAAATCATTCGTTGTGCTTTTGTTTCACTAAACACCGCGCCCTCTTAGAGAGAACTACGTTTCCTTTTCTTCCATCACCGATTTTTAATATAACATTTTTTATATCTTCTTACCAGTGAGTTTAGGTTCTTATTTCTTTTATTCATAAATAAAATATTGTAAATTATTTATGTTTAAGGTTGTGGAATAATAAGGAAAGAAAATGTGACTATGTTACTAAGAAGTAACCAAAACCATATCTCACAAATAGACATTATGTCACATCGTTTGCTGGCGGCTCCGCTCGCGTGATAAAGTTTTTCTGGGATAAAAAGTGGCCTATGTACTATTTCAAATTACAATCTATCTCTGTGCCAAATTTCATCCAGATCAGTTAAGCCATTTTTGCGTGATTAAGTAATAAACATCCAAACTTCCGAATTTATATATAATAAAACAAAATGGAGCCTATATTGTAAATTAGGCCCCTAAAAATACATCGGTGAAAACTGCATTCAATTCCAAGCAGTAGTTTTTTTTTTGACAAAAATATCAATAGCTGTTGTTTTGGCTTCTGTTGCTCTTATAAAGATCCCCATATTTGTTTTTCTTCAATATCTAGAACGTACAGACATCGACCTGTTATAAATTAATATAGCTATGTATAGACACTAATTAATTCAACTATATCAATAATATTATAATATTGAAAGATTCTTTTAATTTTCTTTCATTTTGGTACCAATTTCACATACATGTTTTATATATAGTCAACACAGCAAATGAGTTACATGTTTTCCTCTAAATTTACTATTCAGTCAAAAAGGAAGTTTATTAATGGTCTGTGTGATCAAATGCAGCGTCATATAGTTTTTTTTTAAGACATACTAAGTTAAATTTTGTTGTCGTTGGTATTAGAGACGCCTAGTTGAATTATTTTTTAATACATCTAAATTGTTTTTTTTTTTACTTTGTTAATATTAAACCTTTAAGGGAAAGCACCTTTAACACGTCTTCAGTATTATTGTAACTTTCAATGAATGAAGATAAAAGAGCAAAAGTTTACAACGCAAGAACATGCCATTGAGATTAGCGAGATAAGCCGCGTGCAAACGAGGATTACTTGCAAATAATGCTGGACAACAAACTAGTACAAATTAATCACACGCGAGAAATAAAAAATATAACAAACAATTACGTTGTCTATGTGGAATCTTAACCTGTACACATACGATGTAGAAAATTAATTTAATATTGGTTCTGAAGTGCGCCGGGAGATTAAAATCTCATTAATAAGATAGGTGCAATAAGACTTGAAAAATATAAGAATATCTAGACCAGTATTGTGGTATGCATTAATTTCATTGTTTGATTAAAAGTCGAGATAAAATAACGTCAAACATTTATTTTTCAACTCTTAATTTTGTTGGTGATCTGAATCTATAACTATGTAGGTACATGTTATATTATTTTAATTGTAAAACAATTATAGATTTGTTTTTACTTTTTTCTTCTTTTCTTCTTTTAAATTATGGCTTCCACTAATTATCTATCGGTGAATTCGCCAATGTCAAGTACTAATAGCATATACAAAATAATCAATATAAATTCTTAGAAATAAAAAGTTCTTGTTTTTACTTATTTATACAGGCGCCATTCCGACGTACGTCAAACGAATGACAACCCATTAGCCAATACGAAACAAAAGCCTTTTCGATTGGTAGTTAAAACTCACCGTAAACCACAGACAGTTTACGGAGAGTATTAACGTTCTATGCAACGTTACAAACTTTATGTAATCAATAATTTAGTTATCATGAAAACTAATTGCTTATCAATAGACATTTAACATAATTTTAGTGGAATATCGTAGATCAGTCTCTACAATCACTCTAATGATGTGTAGAGCTCTATCACAATGGACGTAAGACTACTCACCCTGCATGTAAACAAATTATTAGATCGATCATATTTCGTAATTATCATCATGAGCAAAAAACATCAACTGCTGCACATAGGCCTCCCTCAGAGATTTCCAGAACGGCCTGCTGGGACCTGCATCTAAGAACTGAGATCCGCATGATAAACCGTAAGAATAAATCTCTTACCATCGGTATTATCACGGAGGCTGCTATCACCGTATAAAATACATTTCTTTATAAAGCAGGCTCAACCAAAACCGTGTGAAACCGATCGACGCCTTTTATAATAAAAGATTGTACAGAAAAATTTGTACTTGCTACTGGACATTGTCACATTATTAATGCTAAATACAATGCATCAACCTGTCGACATGTTTACGGCTATATGGAACAAAGGTCTCGGGCCTCGTCGAAGACAAAGCTACTGTAAATCCTCGGCCGGCCACTCATAAAGGCCACATGCAGTGGACAATGTCAACTACTAATGCGCTATGATCGCTCTCTAACGCCATAAATCTTGGCGGCTACTGTGTTTTTGTTAGAGATTAAAAAAAATCTGTCCTTTAACTATCTACAGGGTTTCGTTTTGTTCCTACCTAATATATTATTGTATCTATAGGAATTTCATCGGCCTTGTCTGGTATTACAAATTTGTGGGTATTGATGATTAGTACTATTATCTGCTATTAAATAGTAAATTTTAATAAATAAATTGTTCATCCTATCATGATTATCAGCCACATAAAGTCCACTACTGGACATAGGCCTGCCTTAAAGATTTCCAACCGAACCTGTCAAAAGCGGCCGGCAACCAGCGAGTTCCTGCAAATTGGGCAACAAAGATCTCGAGAGTAGACCACGTACAACAAGCGCAGCGTCGAACGGCTTGGAAAGGATTAATTATTAATAATAATAATAAATAATAAAACCAGCCCTGTATTATATACTGCTCACTGCTGAGCACGGGCCTCCTCTACTACTGAGAGGGTTTAACGCCTTAGTCCACCACGCTGCCCTAGTGCGGGTTGGCAGACTTCACACACCCTCGAAATTCTTATGGAGAATTCTCAGGTCTGTAGGTTTCCTCACGATGTTTTCCTTCGCCTTCCTACGATAATTGATAAACAATACACACGTAACTTTGAAAAGTCAGAGGTGTGTGCCTTGGGTTTCGAACCTCCGGACATTGTCTCGGCAGACCGTTCCATTCCCAACTAGGCTATCGTCCACTGATTAATTATTATTCCGCCTAAATTCTCATTAAAATAATAATCCGCAAATATGTCTTAGGCACTCGCATTCCTCATGTTGCGAAATAATGCTCGTTTCCGCTAAAGAAATTCAGATATATTACACATAATTACGGGTTTCCTATATCGTAGGCGGATAATTGGTTTTATCGCACGCTGTCCTTCACTTCCTGTCTTTTGCCGGGCGCCCTTATGAATGGGACCCACGCTTCACTCTTACAAAGTACCGCCGTGGTGTCAGATTGCGTTGCGGCAACTTGCAGGCAATGCGGCACCCACGCTGTTTGGGAAATCAATTGCCCATAGGACATTGTGTATTCTGTATAGAGGGAATCCTGTAGGATGAAGATATTGAGATTAATTTCTATAAATGATAAGTTGCACTGGTCCGTTCAATAATTAAGCTAGCATAGATTGGTAACTCGTGACTCGTGTAAGTATGTACCTCAACAAGAGGACATCAACTGACGCAAATCAGTGTCTAAACTATACATGTAAGCAGGTACACCGTACCAAATTACATGGTTCTTAACACGCGAAAGTTCTTTTAGTTTGGTGCCACCACTTTAGTGTTACTGCCGCTGCAAGCAATAGTGTCTCCACTGATGTGTACCTTTACTTATACAATATGATACAAAACTTGCCCTGTATTATGTACTGCCCACTGCTGAGCACAGGCCTCCTCTACAACTGAGAGTGACAAAACTTTACTTAAAATTAGCTAATTCTTAAGCACTATTATTACTAGCTTATTATTATTAGTGTAGAATGCTATAAAGAACCAAGCAGCGCCTCGCAAATCAAAGCTATGGCTTATGTAGTTCAGTTTATGGAATCATAGTTGCTAGTTTATATAGGTACCTACTCACCATATATAGTTGGAATTTTTAAATCTATTTTATTAAATAAACGTGTTCATTGTACGTTTTTTCGGTAAAATATGATCTGTCTTTTCGCAGCAGCAACACCTTTTATATTTTTTAAGGAACTTTAAACCATGAAAAGGGATCAAATAATAAATGACGTTGCCAATAAGTTTTACATTACTTTTGTATCATAGAGCGGACGCAAATGTTATCTGATCGGAATTCCGCTCGTTTAGTGAATTCTGATGCTTAAAGGAGTGAATTGTTACTTGTAACCAGATCACTCGATGTACCTGTTGCCAACAATGAAGAGTGCACAGGTTCGCACCACGCGATGCGCCATTGTCAATCTTTTGTGTTTAGAATGTATTGTGCAGTGTGCTCTTGACGTAGAATAGTTATTTTTTTACTGACAAATCTACCTAGGTATCTATATCTGGGTTGAATGCATAGTTTTAGTGTCGCGATTCGGAATCCGTGGGTTGCGTTTCGCGGTTTAAAAACAGATCATCCCTATCAAGGAGTTGTAAATAATAATATTTCTTTCATTATTATAAGTGTTGCAACTAGGTACCTACTTATCTATTTCATTATTGTAGGATACTGGCTAAGTTAAAAGTACGATTAAGAGGTACTTACTCCAAAACGTTTAATACATACATACATACATATACATATACACTCACCCCTTTTATCCCCGAAGGGGTAGGCAGAGACGCAACTAGTGCACCCACTTTTCGCCATTATTCCGTACCATGATGTGATAGGGGGCGAGCCTATCGATATATCGGGCACAAATTCCAGACTCCGAGCTGATACTGAATAGAAAAACTCAATATCACTTTGCCCGACCCGGGGATCGAACCCGGGACCTCAGCTTTGCAGTCGTACTGTAATACAACTACGCCACTGAGGCAGTCACTACGCAAACGTTCAATAATGCTAGAAAATTTGACTACTTAATGTTATTATAGATGGCCGGTCACCATTTGGACATAAAAAAAACTCTGTTAGGTAGATTTCTGCGGAGCATGGATACCCCGTGGCGCCGCGGCTTCTTTCAAACGGTGCTCTTTCTTCGCTCTGACAGCCGAAATTGGCTGACATGAGTAAAAACTACACACCGAAGCAGTTTGTTTTACACAAGACACAATTTTGGGATTTAAGTGACTGACACGTTTTTGATGTCGGTAGATCAGTCTCATAGCGAATGTGACATAAATCCAAAAATCAATGTATTTCGTAATTCGTTATAGGTACCAATACACCTTTATATTAAACCGTAGTTATACAATGTAAATAAATACTTTCTTAATAATTATTAGATCTATGTAGTAGCGGGTGAAATTTATGAAACACTAGCTGTAGCTCGCGGCGTCATCCGCGTGAAGACTTCCCCGCTGTAGAAGTCCTGAAACATAATACGACGCCAGCTCCATACTTATGGAATCAGATAAAAAAATAATATTTTAAATGGAAGTAGATTACTGGGATAAAAAGTACCCTATGTGTTAATCCATGACATGACCTATCAATGTGCCAAATTTTATCCAAATCAGTTTAGTTGTTTCTGCGTTTACTTCTAACAAACATCACAAACTTTCGCATTTATAATATTAGTAAGATAAGATGTTCTAAGAGAATTAATCCTTGTGTCCGATAAATGTAGAGCATTTCTTATTTCTGATTGTGGAATCTCAAGTAGACACAACATAGTAGGTAATCTATATAGGACTTTTCGATCAGTTCCTACATCTCCGATCTCGTACATTTTAACTTTTGAACATTTAACTTACAATTATACAGTCGGCCACATAAGGAGCTGAACAAATTCAAAAAGCCTTTACACACTTGTGTTCTTACCAATTTTTGTTTCCTCTTCACAAAAATAAAAAGGAAGGAATTTCCTTCACAGAAAGAATTTGTTTTTTATTAATAATGCGTAAAGGCGATTTGAAATTTTGAAATTGTTCAGCTTCTTGTGTGGCTGACTTTACATTGTACTTAGTCATATTATAATTCTATCTATACAAGAAATAAGTATCACTTGAGGCGTCTTTAGTCATTTAACTTAGAATTGTACTATGCATAAACAAATAATAAGCACGACTTGAGGACTAAAGTGTCTTCAGTGCGTAACCTAGTACCTACCGACTAAGTACTGCTAAGCGAACAAAATAAAAAAAAGACGTGTGACACTCAGAGACTGCCGCGGTAAAGCTATTGCATAGCATTTTTTATCAAGTTATGTAATTATAATTATTTATTTATTTTATTTTTTTTCTATTGTCCAAATTTCACTCGTGCCTTAACGCCGAAACTCTAAGCAGGCATTCTAATATTTATAACCTCTTTGAACAGATATAAAATAAAAACTTTTTAAAAATTCAAACATAGATTCACGTTTGACATTTCGATACGTTTCACTGACTGGAACAATTTATAATACACGGTAATTTCGACCTTTTATCGTTTAACATTCAGCTCATATCCTCTTACATATTGTATTCTTACAAGACTGCGATATTAAATTTACTTATGGAATTTTACACTCTACATGGTTGTGATAGAGTTGAAAATAGTGTGGGGTGGCAGATTATTTTCGTTACGCAATTTCTGGATTCGGTCTCCACGCTCAAGGCCCGCGATAGAAGCTATGCAATAGCTTAAAAAGTTAAGCAATGATAAATTATTATAAGTCTGCTCTAGCCTTGATAAAAGTTTTAGCCTGATATAGTTTCTCGTATGCATGACTCCGTGTGTGTAGGTCGGATGCGTTTGTGAAAAATTTTCTCAACTGTGTTTGGGCGGGCGTGACTGGCGTAACGCGACTGGTTTCTCGGAAATGGCGGTTACGTTTTGGGTGAACACTTGAATAATACTTTATATTCCAAGCTTAAATGGATTTAGTTGTATAAAGCATAACACAAAGGATATGTCCAAAAACGGGCCTCAAATTCAACCAAGACATATTTATAGGTACATAATATATTTGGATAGAGCTCCGAAAACCTCGCGTTAGATAATAAATTGTTTAATTTTAAATATTTTGACATTTATGTAATTTTATATTGCTAAAAACGACACTTAATATGAACGTTTTTAAAAAGTAAGTTATAAATGAGGGTCTCAAAATATTTTTATTAATGGATCCAAGTTCCACATTTTGTCCCTTTAATATCCCTAAAGTCTGAGCCAGGTTAGATTTTGAAGCCCAGCCCCCATACAAAAAGCGGACATTCCTTTGAAGAATAATTTTTCAGCATTTTATCTTCAAGCAAAACACGACTAGCGCCATCTAGCAGCAACACCAGGCATTTTAGTCGACAAGGAAAAGTATGGCAAATGGCAATCCAATACTTTTTTAACCGACTTCAAAAAGGAGGTCCTGTATTCGATCCGTATGTATGTTTGTATGTATATATGTATGTAAATTTGTATGGCCACGAGTTTCTCAAAAACTACTGATCCGATTTGGATGTGGTTTTCGATATTCAAATGTATGTTTTTCAGGGAAGGTTTAAGTATATAATTTATAAAAATCTGATGAAGATCTTCGGAGATACACAATGGAACTCTTCAATAACTAACAGCAGATGACTCGCGAATGCTGCAATCGTATATCTATGATGTATTCTTTACACCATTCCATAATTAACTAACAAAAAAAGCAATAAATAAAGACTTTTTAACAAAAAATAATATAATAGGTAGTCACCTATACTCCGTCCAACCATTTATTTAACTTTTGTAAGCAAAGGTCCGAAAACAAGATGGAAAGACGATATCCTACATACCTTAGGGCCATACTGGATCAGAGTTGCAGAGGATAGAGTTCAGTGGAGAGAGCTGGAGGAGGCCTATGCCAAGAGGCACGCCGATTTGCGAGACATAATATACATTTTGAAAATGTAAATATGTAACTGCAAAAGAAATCGGAATAAAAGGGCTTTATTATTATTATTTAAGCAAAGGTTTACCGTGACTATTAGCGCCATCTCTGTACAGAGTCAACAAATGTAAATCATCGCCATGCCGTTTATTTTTCTAAAGCTTTGGTAACGTTATGTGATTTCCTCGTAATAACCAAATATTATCCTTCAGTCAGACAGAAGGAGGAAATATTAAAGGGAAAGTGAAATTACAAAAACATTTTATAGGGTTTGAAAATGTATTACAACACGTCACAAAACATTTTTTTTACAATCATTAACGTCTCACAATTTACATTAGAATACAATATTTAATGACTACTCGGTTGATACCGAGGAATGTTTTTCTCGTAAGTAGATAGAAATATTCGAACGAATCATACCAATGTATCTAATGCTCTAAAAGATGGTTAATGGCAAAACGTAATGCACCTTGAATGTATTATTATAAAAGCGAGAATAAAGTTTACACTAAATATTTTTTGAAGCGTTACGGTAGTCATTAGGTACTTGATTCTTCCATAAAATACTATAAAGCTATGGAATTTTAGTTAAGCCCGTTTGCTTAACTCCTGACATCATATCTCATTTTATATATTCTTGGTAAATGTGGTATGCAGTATTATATGGCTTTAATTAAGAAAATAAATGCAAGATAGCAACCCACGATGGTATGTTGTGAAATACCTACATAAAGGTAGAGGTTTAAGAATTAGCTCAATTCAAATTGAACTAAAAAGGTCAAATATTCGTATTTTTTAGCCACAAACTAGCTATATCCGTACGGTAGAAACATGAGGCAACATCTCGAATTATAAAGGCACAACTAAAAAATTATGATTGAAAATTTTGATAACGTTTTTATTTAGGGTATTTATTTTCTCACGTGATATAGTTTTCGTATCATATAAAAGTACCTATCGTAACAAATTGGACACACTTCTGTTAATCATAGTCATTCTAGTAGTAAACGTTTTATTATATTATAAATATTATGTTGAGAACTTAATAACATAAAATTACACAAGTGAGTTGAAAGACATTATCGTCTTGGGTAATCCAGCCCGTGTTAATAATGAATATTAAATAAATAATAAACTGTTTCGCCCTGTATGGTAATATATCCAAATCAGCGCACATGTAACGACATATTGTCTACATTAACTCTAGTCATTATCGTTTAAGTATCTAGATTCTTTATATAAATATAAAAGGAAGTACAAATCTACTGTAATGTGCAAAAACAATTATTTGTGTTGCAACTCTAAATGTACATACTGACATGATTCTTCCATACATTTATTACCGCTCTGGCAACACAGTGGTAATGTTTCTCGCCAAAGCGCAGTACAATACGCTGGAAAAAACGTTATCTTTAATTGTGACGTCACCGAGCACCATCGGCCATACCGCAACTTGCGTAAGAAAGAGATAGATATCCCCACCGCACCACCGCCTCCACTAATACATCAATATTTCCAATATGAACAACAACCTTTTTTGATTCTGGTATCACAGGGGCAAAGACTTTAGGGTGGGGCGAACCATGCAACCATCTGGGGCTTCGCGCTCAGACGAGGGACCTCACGAATCACGATGTCCAACTGAGGATCGATCTCCAATCTTACCTACAAAATTGTTGAATTCGGGGACTGCCACTAACAAGGAACACTAACACAAAAAAAAAACCTTGGCAACAATCTGCTGTCCGGAGCCACAAGTTGGTTAGGGCTGCCACTGCACAACGGCATTTATTTATCGAATTATTTTCTGCTACACAATATAAAATAATGTACAAGATCCAAGATAGGAAAGTACTAAATTCTTATAGAAGTTGATACACATAAATTGAAAGACTACTTTTCAGTTTTAGTATATAAGGTGTAACAAGAATATTATCAACCAATGCAAATCTGTTTGTTCATTACAGTTTATATTTTCTAAATTCTGCGGATTGAATTTGCGAAACCATCCAGGAAATAACCCATATAATGTCTTATAATGCCGTGTATGATAACAGTATGGAGTATAATACTACCATATAATTAAAAACACATGTTTAAATAAACCAACATAATTTTATGCAAAATACTTTATCCGCTTACATTTATCATTTTGACAAAGTGGCCTTGCCAACGGATCTTCACACAAGGACAAGCTGTTTAAACATTCTAAGTCAATATTACACATATTTAACAAATAAGTAAAACTGCAGATAATGTAAACATATAGTCAGTTTTTTTTTCAAAAACGTGCAAAGTACAGTTTACTACTTAACAAACAATATTAGTTGTAATATATACATAGAAAGTTTAATTAAGTATATTAGAATTGAACTGATGTATACAGAGAAAAATTATAACAGCTAAATATACAGAAAATTTTAATTACAGATCTTTATAAAAAAGCCTTATGCACCCTTTTAGTACTAGTGTAATAAAAGTTTCTTGGTTTTTAAATAGCCTAATATACTAAATAGCAAAGTATAATATTCTACTAATTTTCCCTACCATTAACATAATGAAAATAAATTTAAACCTCAGTGCGTCTCAGAAACTAGTAAGACGGAAGTCCAAAACTACTTATCCAAGAAAACCCAAAGAACTCTGTGTATTTCTCACAACATAGGTACTTTTAATAATTCACAAGTTTAAAGGCTGATTTAATTACAAACTGGTAAAGTTCTCGATAGCCTATTCGGAACTTATCCGCCATATAAAAAATTTTTGGTTTCACAGGTCTCAAATAGAAATGTTTTTAGAAGTCCCTAGTAAGGTGTCAGATTATTTGTTAGATAGCGTTATATGGCAGATAGTTCTGGAACTTTATTGGGAACAGTTGAAACGTGCCCAAGTGGTATTCTTGTATTTACTGCTCATTGACTTTCATATCCTTAGGTAATAGCTACATAGTTCATAGCATTAGCTATCCAATATAGCAGAACTATTCATATGTATTCCATGTAACTGGGCCCCAACAGTCTGAGCTTCGAAGTAATAATTGCACTGCTTTTGATAATAAAAAAAAAACAAAATATTAAATAAATCTTGTTCCAAATATCTTATAACCATATTTAAAAATGTATCCTACAAATATTTCCCTACTAATGTATTGTTTACTTCTTGTCATATAACAACTGTTCTGGTATTAAAGAATGCAATGTTTATTTTAATATCAATCAATTAAAAATGCATAAACTTTGATTAGCGACGGGTCACGATAATTTAGCACTCTCTTATCAGCACAAGTATAATACAATGCTAAATGCTTAATCATCAATAGCATGCCGTAAACGGCGGTCTTATAACCAATCTCGTATATTTTTATGACGGTGTCCTAATTTATTTTTCAGTGCTCGATTTGGAAAAAAATCACCAAACCTTATAGTGCCAAAGTCATTCATTTTGGTCACATACAATAAATAAATCGGTTGAACAGAGAGTAGAAAAAAGACAAAAAGTACTTACTAGATAACTTATACTAAATTGCATGAGCTAGGTTTAAGTGAACTTATAATTCGTCCCGAAGGAGTGTGTATCTGTTCTTGGAAGGCGCTAGTTTCTTGAACGTAGACTCTGGAGGAGTGGTCACTTTGACATCATTATTGTTGTCTTGGGCAGGGTCTGGACCGTAGTGGAACTCTCTGGAAAACGTATAAATAACATAGTTTTGATGTATACTACTTTAGCACAGGGTAATTGTATCGAATCGTAAATCCAATATCAACCTTTGAGGGTTAGAAGTAACTACAGCATTGTGTGGTTAGTCTCGGAGCATTTTGATTTTGCCGGATTTTTCTATGACCAAAATATTACAGTGAAATATAATTATGGCAACTTGGCATTTTAGTATCATCATTTACTTAAATGTCGGTTCAGGAATCATAAGTCATTTCATTGCAGAGTTGAATTATGTGTGTAATTAATTAAGTGTTGTGTTTTTTGTCTTAAGTTTGTTACACAGATCTCATCTTGATACTGAGTACCAGTGTTATTTTATTTTAAATCACTACTGAGTAATCAGAGGAAAATAAACCTTATTGGGGCAACAATAAAAATATGGTAACAGAAACACATACAACCCTGATAATTGAGGTAAATAACATTATTAGGAACATTTTTGATGATTTTATGATATGATATAAATGATAACCGAATCCTGTAAGTGTATTTGCAAAGTAATTTTCTTATCAATGCCCACAATCTCAAGTTTGTCTAGCAGAAACACTATAAAATATCAAATGAAAATTGACTATGAGCATTCATACTGGCCATAAGCAATGAAGAGCCATAAGTTATTATCTTCTGAATTTTAGTTCTAAAATTTATAAATTAAGAATAAACATCGACAATGTTAGCTTTATTTAGATTCGGAGTTTTTCATTCGACACATAAATCTTTCAAATTAGCCAAGGGCTAAGTAGAGTAGAGATGGAAGATCTTGTAAAATAGCTGCTTCTTTATTACAAAAAAAAGTATCAATAGAAGATGTTTCTGTTTTTGGAATGGTATAACACTGGTATCCTTTTGAGATAAGTTAATTCTGCAGAATAAAGACATTACGACGACGCGCGTGACGCCACGGGCAAAAGATAGTTTAATTATAGATTTATCTTCAGTTGAAATTGGTTGAACGCATTGAGTCAACGAGTTATAATAACAAGCATTTGTAATATATCCTCACAATGAGCTGTTGTCTATCTTTATTTGAATAAGTAGTTCAATGACTAACAAATCTTGAGTCATAGAGATAACTTACTAAACCACTCATCTAGTATGAAACTCATGTTTAAATTTGATTAGGCGTCACAATCAAAAAGACCATGTCACAAAGCAATATTATTCTTAAATAAAATAATTACACTAAGGGCCATACCAAACACTTGTATTATACTTGATGTCACATTGAAACAATCTTTTGTCTCGCTTCCTCCAACATTAACCGTCAAAAGACAAAAAGTTGCATACAATATAGCAAGGCGTATAAAGTAAATACGTAATATTTACCTATGCAACTTTCCAGAGTACAAATCTTGAAGAAATTCTTTAAGTTTTCCTGGTTGCTCCATGTCACTGTACTTGGGGAAAAGATACATGTGCCGGAAGGAATCGATAGCGATCAGTGGTAAATCGCTCGTGGATTTGCCCAAATGGTGCAGCGGATGTTCAAACCGCACCCCGTCAGCCGTCAAGAAGTTGATGTTCTCTGAAAACAAATTATTCAGGATATAGATTACTTTAATCTTCAATCAAATCAAGGCTAAGGAATTTAATATGACAATATTGCTTTGTTAGTAAGTTATTTAAGATTTTGTAAAAAAAAATCTTTGTGTAATTTAAATCACGCGCCCAGAAGCTCCTTCACATGTTATAAATTTATACTTCCTGCCACCATTTAGTTTGAAACAATAACCACATTGCCGTTCGTAACTAACTCTGAGACAACCGGCTCATATTACACATATTTTACATTATATCACATATTGTAGGTAGGTATTTAATACCTCAAAAAGGACATTTTTCATCAACTTTTCCCCATGTTTACTGGTCGCATTCTCACCAGTGGTTAATTGAAAGTGTTCTTTCGCCACACTACCTATACATATTTTGTATCTTACATTTTATAAAGGTGTATGTTTCAGATATTCTTAGAAATAACATGCAAGCAAAGAGTTCCAAGATTATATAGAGCGGGAGAATTATCATACAAAAATTTTGAGCCTGTTCATCAGTAACTAAATCTATCGTGAATTGTTTAATGTGATCCCCTCCTCTCCTTTCCTTAGCAGAACCACGCGTGCTGGCATGTGAAGCCACAGCTTGATGGTTTAAACCATCTTGGCCCAAACCAATTGAATAGCCAAATATTTTCTTTGCCGCACCATCAGGATTTGCAATACTAGCGCGCATGTTTCCTCCTTCCTATAATCCTGGATCCTTCCGCCGTAGCGTGAAGAAGCAGCTCAGTAGGCCGGCATGATTGTGTCGAATAGCATGAGATAACCATCTGCTGTCGTTCGATACTCTATCCGGACGGTATCGCGCTTACCATTAGGTGAGGTGCAGTCACTTTGTCGTGCATAAATGTAAAAAAAAAATAAAAACAAAAAGAAAAACATACTTTGAGATGATCGTAATGCGCACAAATTTTGTGCACTTTCTTTACAAAATTTGCGCATACCGAGACGTCTTGTTACATAGATGTGTCAGATAATTCAGCGACCTATTACCAGTTGGTAATAAGTAATAACTTTTGGACGAAAACTTTGGGCCTGATGTCTGCTCTATAACTATACTGTTAAATGTGTATGCAAGCAACAGTGTTTATGACCATAAAAAAATTAACAGAATATTTTAAAATTCACACAACAAAGTAGAACATTGTTAATTTTTTTTTTATTTCCACTGCAGTACTGTTTTTCGATCCTCGTGAAGTTGACATGTTGAGCAATACTTATAATCCACGATTGCCATGTTAGCTTAAATATAAACAAAAAACCAATCTAAAAAGTTTTACACCATGTGCTTATTTGAATTTCACACATAATTTCACATTATGATAAATTTCCTACTCATACAGAAGCTAAGAAAAAGTGAAGAGCAAAACATTATTATGCTCTAAAAAGACTTACCTTTCTCAGATACCAGTTCCCTTTGGATAATTTCTTTATATTTTTTCACACTCTCCGTATCACTAGGATTGTGGAAGAGTATCAAAAATGGCAGTCCTTCTTCAGTGAGCTCTTCTGCATTTTCAAACGTAATCTCACGGACTAGAGGTATACACTTCTTTTGAACCCAATTATAAACCTCATCAAAGCTCGTTAACTTTCCTTCAAATGTCTCATCGGACTCCACAGAGGTCTTTTTGTCTGGTCTGAAGACAATGATAGGCTGACCTACATTAACAAAACGAACTTGTTAAGTTACATATTTTTAGCCCTCACGCTGCCTTTGACGCCGAGGGCGTCCTTCGGTGTGCGAGGGCTTCTGAGCCCCCCCAACAACAGGAGACGGACCGCAACAGCGGTACGCGCAAGGGGCGGTTGCGGACGACAACTTAGACGTGAGTCAGAGGAAGCCCGCAGCCGTCCCTAATGCGCCGAAGATGGCCACCGCGGAGTTTTAATTGGTATGCCGTGCGGTGTACATAGGCAGCGTTTTCCATCTCTCCGGGCGGCTCAACGTCGGGTCTTAAGGCACGGTGAACCCAACATAACCGCCCAGACGTTCCCCTTGAACACTGGGCTGTAGTAATAATTCACTTTCTCCGCGTAAACAAAAAATAAATAAAAAATAGTTACATATTTTGAAAATTGGTTGTACCTAGTACCATGTTTGCTTATACGTTTCTTGTATGCTTATATTACCATACATAGTGCTGATAGATTTAAATTAAACTTAGCCAATTTGCATAATTTAATTTGTAACTTATAAAAGCATTATTAATATCATTGTATTTTTACTTGGACTGCCAAACAATATAACGATAGTGACTGATTCAAGGTTACTTAGAATTACCTACTTTAGTTGAATATCCAATTCCAAATCATTGCTGATGATATTGCTACTAATATATTTTAGCAAGTTGTTATTTAACTAGTTTTTGCATTAATATTCGATTGTAATGCAATGCAATCAGCCCTGTATTATATATTGCCCACTGCTGAGCATGGGCCTCCTCTACTACTATGAGGGTTCAGGCCTTAGTCCACCATGCTGGCCTAGTGCGGGTTAGCAGACTTCACATAGCCTCGAAATTGTTATAGAGAATTCTCAGGTATGTAGGTTTCCTCACGATGTTTTGCATCACCGTAAAAGCGAACGATAATTGATAAACAATAAACACGTAACTTCAGAAAGTCAAAGGTATGGGCCTAGGGTTTGAACCCCTGGACATTGCCTGGGCAGACTGTTCCATTCCCAACTAGGCTATCGTCCACTTTAATATTCGATTACAAAAAGATAATTATTCATTCAATTTATTAAAATAACTTTCCTCATTTAATATGTCACTTTTTCATAAGCAACTGGGTAAATAAGTTAAACGCAAATTGCGAACTTGAAGCTAAATAATTACAATACTAAAAATATGTTACCTGGAGGATGCATTTGCTGTGAAGCATCTCCAAAACCAGCACGGAACAGACACTCGTCTTTGAGACTGGCTGCTACTTTCCTTAACACTTCATATTCCGGCTGGTCCCTCCTGTCCATGTAGGCAATAATGTGTCTCTTATCATCACTAAGTTGTTGCAATTCATGTATAGATCCAAATGGGACAATTGGATCTGTAAGCTGTTTTTTAATAAACTCTGCGAAGGCTTCTACTGAGCGTTGACCTATAAAAGAATTTATTATTACAATATGTAGTTGATAAAAGAAAAATTATTTTACATAATAAATTAAAGTTCTAAAACAGATAATACAATAAAATTGTGAAATTCAATTTTACCTCTGTATTCTTTTTTAGCAGGCAGGCCATTACGGAAGAGCTTCAAAGTGGGATATTTGGTAATGTGGAACCTGGTAGCAATAGCACCTTCCCGGTCACAATCCACCTTGCCCATCACCACTTTTCCAGGATCATAACCAGCTTTTGACACTTCTTCGGCAGCATCATCAAATATTGGCATAAGCATGTTACTAAACTTGCACCACTCAGCATAAAAATTGATAAATACAACCTCATTGGAAGCTGAAAGATAAACAAAAAAGTTCCTTCAAGTGATTAAGAACTTGGTATTTGATTTAAATCACAATGGTTAGCATAATCCTCTGATAAGCAATCATAATAATATTTGTTACAGCAGAAATTGTTTCCTTACACTAATTTTTACACATTTATTCGATACATTCAATATGTATATAGATAAATCAATATATTTTTTGATGCTTGGTGATGCTTAGTGAAACTTTACATCTATAAACATATTTCATGTTTTCTGTTGCAATAAAATGTGATGTCTATTATTTTTATGCTATGATTGCTATGTAGCAGTAAAACTTTATAAATTCATATTATATCTAAAAAAAAACTATATTTTTATTTTCCTAAATAAAATAGCTTTATTCAATAATAAATAATTAAAAAGGAGAGGTGGTGGGCAGAAACTGCAAAAGTGAAATATTGGTAACCTAACAGGGAACAAACTTCTGCCTTTTTAAAATCAAATCTAGTTAACATCTGTATTATTTTGAGAATTCCCTATTACAATTTAAAGACATGTGAAATTGCATCATATAGCAGCACTCATCAAGCTAGTGTGGCAGACAAAAATACCTCACACCTCTTCATGAGAAAAGGGGCATGCCCAGTAATTATGGGCTGATATCATTATATTTTTCAAAGTACTATCCAAATTTATATGGCTTGAAATATTTATAGGTAGCCGATTTTTTTGTTGGTACACAAACGTTTTAAAAAATCTTTCATGGTACCATGAGGTCAATAGGATTATAATTATTTTCGTGCATAAAAAAAATACAAATTCCAAAAATGCTGATCTCTTTTTCTAGAAAACGCCTTGTCCGCGCATCTCGACACTCACCTAATACCATGTCCAAATTACTTTGTGTAATTTGTACTGCTCCGCTATCGGTGGGATTGAAAAAACTGTGGCACAGCTGAAACATAACAATCATAGATTATTTTACAGCAATTACTTATTCATAATAGACCATAAAATCAAACAATCAACCCGTATTTGTAAGCCGATTCCCACGCAAGTATTTATTTTATGAATCTACTTACCAAGACTAATAAGCAAGCCAGGAATTTGTAATTAAATAAATCAGGGTAATTTCGGTTCATATTGACGGAATTACGGCAATAAATTATAATATTCAAGGGGAAAATGGTGCTACGCCAATACGGTAACCTCTGGTGCTGGCACTTGCCAGTTGGTACTTGGTACATAGCTGTATGAAGTTGGCTACACAATCCTCGTTTTTTTAAGTCTGTAAAGCGCCCATTAGACAGTAGGTTTTGCTGTCCGTTTTACCACAGTCACGTCCGTGAGTGACGAATAACCTATTGTCTAATGTGGTGATTGACGGTTGAGTGACGAATATCTGGATTTTGTGATATTATGCGCGTCGCGCAACCATCAATCATGACTTTTGCGCGATCCGTCTAATGGCATTTCGTCCGAATTCGTCCGGCAAACGTCAGTCAGCGCGCGGACAGCGGCGGAGTTGGACATATTCTGTTGAGTCGGAGAGGCGCTGGCGCACTCGCGCGGCCAGTTACCTTCTCCGAACTAACATTATGCTTTATGCTACAGTCACAGAAAAAAAATATTTTAGGTTTGAAACAATCCCTGGGTTGTGGTATACCACGAATTTTTTATAGTTAGTCTATACTAATGTTATAAATAGGAAAGATTTGTCTCATTTTGTAAATTCTTTCACTAATAGGAAGATACATTACTCCTCAGTACTATAGGCTACTTTTTCTTTATTATTTTATTAGATAATTTTATCCAATAAGATAATAAAAAAAATTGTTGTCATACTTTTGTAACTCGTATTTCAGACTAAATTTATCTATAGGTACTAATATACTAATTGCGAAAACTTTGATGCTTTTTTTCTCAATCACACCAGAACGGCTAAACATCCAGATCGAATGAAATTTGGCACAAAGATAGATTATAATATAGAATAACACATAGGCTACCTTTATCCCTGGAAAATATATATAACTTTTATTCCGGATAAAAAATTCAAACGGACGTAACCGCTTATAAAAGGTTATTCATACCAAAACGAGTGAAAAAGTGTGTTCTCCACAAAATCTTGCGTATGACTGAAGGTGATTTTGACTTTTGAGTGTGTAATGTCGTTTTGTTTTCATTATTCACGCGTCAATCATGAGTTATGGAATTGAATGCCGGTTGTGTGAGCGTGTAATGTGCGCTTAAAAGTTGAATAATACCTACCAAAACATGGATTTGTAGTCGATGCATAGAATAAAGAATAGTCCTTATTCTGAGAGTCGATGTTTAAAACATAACACAAATCTATACTAATATTATAAAGCTGAAGAGTTTTTTTGTTTGTTTGAACGCGCTAATCTTAGGAACTACTGGTTCGAATTGAAAAATTCTTTTTATTTTGAATAGGCCATTTATCGAGGAAGGCTTTAGGCTATATAATATCTCGATACCACTATTAGGAGCGAAGAAATATTGAAAAATGTGAAAAAAACGGGGAAAATTATTCATCCTTGAGGGCTTCCATTGCGTGCGCTCACAGACTACTCAGAAGAACTACGTTCAGACCGCCATGTCGGATACATTATCTTTGAACCGTAAAGGAGACTTGCAAGTTTGTCAGATGACATTTAATTGTTTTTTTACTGACATTTGTAGTATAGGCAAAGGAACAAAACCATGCAGCCCATGATGGAATATTTTTTCAGGCCCATACAGCCTTGTTGATTATTTAGTGATTAGGTTCTTTCCTTTTTACTTAAAAAATATTTAATATTAAGGAAAAAATTTACATGTTGAAATAAAACAGGTTTTTATATTATATTTTTATTTTTGAACTTTTTCTTAATGCTTTCTTCTGCATTTTTTTTTATTTATATTTTTCGGCCCTTATGATGTCTATCCCTTTTAATATTTTGTTTATTACATTGCACCAATAAAAATACAGAGTTTAATACTTATGTCTAACAAATATTCAGGAACTAAGTTTTTGTGAGAATGGCAATTCAAAAGAATATTTGGAACATATACTTTGTTTAATGTTTTTACTAATATTATTTTTATGTCCTTGTTGTTCCAAATATTCGTTTGTAATTTTAATTACATTACCAAAACTTATAACAATGTTTTCATGGGGGTAACTTAATTTTCTTGCATTCTTACAACTTTTATATTCTTTTTCTACTATGAAATTGTGAATATTATTATTCACTTAAAAGATTGCTTTTACATTCTGCACAATTATTAATTTTAGTAAGCACGTTCCTTGTTACCCACCCTTCTGTGTAGGCCTTTGAATGAATATTTAACTATTCTCGTCTGGCTTGTTCATGAATATTTTCTTCATTACTAAACTCAATATTTTCAGTTATATCTGAACTATCTAATTTAGAGTTCATCGTTGGTGCAGAATTCACATTTTCAAACAAGGATTCTAAATTTAAAATATTGATACTAAAATCTTCACAATTAAAACTTATAAATCTTGTTATTAATAGAGCTTTAAATGTTAATAAGAGTGGGCAGTCGGATTATTAAATCTATAATAATTGTATGCCTGTACTTGTCCAAAAAACATACATACATACATACACTCACACCTGTTATCCTCGAAGGGGTAGGCAGAGGTGCAACTAGTGCACCCACTTTTCGCCATCATTCCGTCCCATGATGTGATAGGGGGCGAGCCTATCGCCATATCGGGCACAAATTACAGACTCCGGGCTGATACTGAATAGAAAAACTCAATATCACTTTGCCCGACCTGGGGATCGAACCAGAGACCTCAGCTTTGCAGTTGTACTGTAATACAACTACACCACCGAGGCAGTCCAAAAAAGTTTTCAATAACATCAGAGTTAAGAAAAAAATAAAATAAAATTAAATTAATTTTATCCATTGTAAATCTACGTGCCTTTTTATTTTTATTGCATAATTTCCACAGAACTTTCTTAGTTAAAGGATTTATATTTTTAGTTAAACCCTCTAAAGACTTTTCTTTACTGAATACCAATGCCTTCTGCGCTCTGGATTTATAATTACTTATACGTTTTGCTTTCTTATATTCATTATAGATTAGTTGACATTGTGGAGATAAGGTGCCCAATGTTTTTATTAATCACCTTCTGACCAACTTTTTTGGAGTTTTGTATGATGAAGCTGAAAATAAAACAAAATATAATACATAAAAAAATAGTCAACAAAGACTTTGTAGGACCACAATACAACAAACTTCAAACAAATAAATACCTTGTGTACCCTGGATCTCAGTTCCGGAGGTCACAGCAGCAGACTGTCTTGACTTACAAATCACTGAAAAAAAAAACAATAAAACATCTTACATTTACCAATTATTATTCAAATCTATCAATAAACACAGTATACTTTTTGGCCTTGTCATTAGGACAGATCTTATTCTTATGCTTATAATTCTACCCATGACTGTCTTCAGACACACAGCAAAGTTGATGACTAATTAATAGAGACAAGCCAGCTGCTCACCAGATGGCAGGCAACTTTAGAATTTATATGGCGATAGGCTCGCCCCCTATCACATCATGGGACGGAATAAAGGCGAAAAGTGGGTGCACTAGTTGCACCTCTGTCTACCCCTTCGGGGATAATAGGCGTGAGTGTGTGTTAGAATTTAGATTATACAATATACATAAATTACTACATACCATTGACTTCAGAGCATGCCACTTTAAACGGGATACTTTCTTCAGTTTTTGAGTATGTATGGTCAATGTGTCGCTTTCGTGCATAATCGTGATTTCTGTACTTCAGAGGAACTAGAAAAGACAAGACATATAATATAAAAAAAAATTTTGCTATATCTTAAAAGTATCTTCGGTTCTGAAAGATAAGTTACCTGTTTCTTCATAAACCAATGACGAATTTCCTGAAGAAATATCCAAGTCTGTAAATAAACTTGGATGGGCTTCACTCTTCAAGCGTTTTGTTGCCTGGTAAACAAATCTTTGCTCAAAATGCTTATGGGAAACATACATGTTCTTTGTATCACAAACATTTTCACTACCTATGCACTGTATCCACCGGATTTTAATCTCTTTCCTTGCGGGAAATTGATGCAATTTAACGTCTTGTCGTAAACTATTCCACTTGGATACACAACACCTTCGTAATATTGTTAAAAATGTTGAAATTACATTGACTGGATATTACTGTATTTGTGGATTTAAAGAGGCGATGGCCGACGCTTGCCTTTTTTGACAGTGACACATGGTCAAAATGGCGACTGTTCTTGGCGGTGGTGAAGACGACGAAAGAGGGGCGCGGAATGTCAGTTGAGATTCTTGCACTGTCAGTTTCTATGGTCGATATTTTTTGTTCTAGCATTACCGGGCGCGCGTGCGCTGCGAAAACGGTTCAAGATACCAAAAATATATGTATGAAAGAATTATTCCTCTTGAAATGATCTAAAAAAATGTCAGCGACAGTATATATCTATCTTTTAAGATTAACTCACTAGAACCGTTTTTATGGTAATCAAATTTGGTCGAAATTAATAATCCATACTAATATTATAAATGCGAAAGTAACTCTGTCTGTCAGTCTGTCTGTTAAGCTTCCACGCCAAAACTGATAAACCGATTTAAATGAAATTTGGTACACAGATAGTTTAGAGCCTGAGAAAGGACATAGGCTTCTTTTTATCCCGGGAACATATAATGTGGGACTTAAATCCCGGAAAATAGTTTTCTGCGAGTGGAACCACAAGAAAATAAGTATGGAGATAGTTTGAGATCCAGAGAAGGACATAGGCTACTTTTATCCCGAAAAAACTTATAAACGCGGGCGGAGCCGCGGGCAAAAGCTAGTAACTGTATAAGTATCGATTGAAACAGTGTGGTGGTTTTTAATTTAATATATAAGATTATTTTTGAAGTTATAGTTCTTTAGGCGCGTTACGAAAAAACGATGAGAGCGAAATTTTAAGATGCGTGCGCATCACTGTAACACAAAAATAACAGGTTAACTATCCTTATGTATTTATTCATTGATATTAATTAAAACATAATTTTATCAGGAACTTTAACTTATAGGATAGGGTAGGGCTTTTAGTGTGGCGGGTCTTCTGTACCGTGCACCTGCCATCCCCACACCCCCTTGACCCTCCTGACCACCCAAACCAAATTTGACCCCCCAAACCCGTTTTTGACCCCCTAGAACCCTACCCATTTCCGTTATTTCTTGATACAAATCAAAACATTATTATTTAACATAATGAATAATAATATTATTACATTATTTAGCAATGCCAAAAAAGTATAACATCTCACGCGCGTACACAAGTATGTACACGCACCCATTTCTTATATTAAGTGAAACTTCTTTATATGTGTTAATAAAAAATATCTATCTATGTTTAAAAAATAAGGAACTTCGTTCCAAAAATTACGAAAATTCGTCACATTTTCTGTCTCTTTGGACTGTCACGGCGCCATCTTACGCATACGCATACTTAGGGCGGTATTAATAAATCAATCTCAAGTTTGAGTTACATCTCAAGTAGACGTAATGTATGAAGTTAAGTACATTATGTCTACTAGAGATGTAATTCAAACTTGAGATTCATTTATTAATACCGCCCTTACACCTTTATCTCCCAAGGGGTAAGTAGAGGCGCAATTGATGCACCCACTTTTCGCCGTGCGTATTCCATCCCATGATGGGATTGGGGGCGAGCCTATCGCCATGTCGGGCACAAATTTCAGACTCCGGGCTGTGTGGTGTCGGCCTACAACAGAATAGCACCAACCCTACTCTTCCCGTGGGTGTCGTAAAAGGCGACTAAGGGAAAACAAAACTGGGGGGTGGGCAGCAGCGCCCCCTGCAGAACAACACAACTGAACTGCAATCCCCAACCCGCATGCCCAGCGTGGGGATTACGGGCATTACCCTTTAATGATGACCAAAGCCAAAAAATGGCCCCTAGTTCCCGGCCGCCTCGCTATCCCTGGCCATGGTAGCGGCCACGGTAACGGCGGGGCAGGGGGTGCTAAGAATCACCGGGCTACCTTAGGCTACCAATCATTACATAAACTGACCCTGGCTACGTTTAACGGACGCACTCTGAGGCTTGACCATCATCTAGCGCAGTTGGAAGTGGAGTTAGAGAATATTAAATGGCATGTTCTAGCCTAGGGCTATGTGAAGTCCGTAGAGAGGGGGAGGACACCGTAACCCTAGACTCAGGCCATCTTCTCTACTTTCGCGAAGGTGATAAAACATTCCAGGGTGGCGTAGGTTTCTTCGTCAATAAGGCCCTCTCTAACAACGTTGAAGAAATCTCCAGTGTGTCGACCTGGGTAGCGTACCTGATTCTTCGGCTGTCCAAGCGTTACAGTATGAAGGTCATTCAGGTTTACGCACCGACCTCGACACACTCGGATGATGAAGTTGAGGATATGTATGAAGACATATCCAAAGCCTTACACAGCACCACTAAGGCTCACTTCAACGTTGTTATGGGGGACTTTAACGGCAAGGTGGGAACCCGGACTGGCAACGATACTGAATAGAAAACTTCAATATCACTCTGCCCGACCCGGGAATCGAACCAGAGACCACAGCATCGCAATCGTACCATAATTAAAAAGTTGCCGCCATTTTGGATTCCATTATTGTTGAATTTTAGACCCGTTTTTGGACTATAGTGCGTATCAATTTGTTTCAGGTGCGTCATGTGACTTGTCTGGAGCATATGTAATTTCCATACATTTTGACCTTTCTGTAACCGTAAACGCTAACAGAAAAGGAATTTGTCTAGACCCCCAGATCATAGATGTCAAAATGCTATAATTTTAAGCTATTGCACTGCTTCTATCGCGGGCCTTGAGCGTGGAGACCGAATCCAGAAATTCCGTAACGAAAATAACCTGCCACCCCTCACTATTTTCAACTCTATCACAACCATGTAGAGTGTAAAATTCCATAAGTAAATTTAATATCGCAGTCTTGTAAGAATACAATATGTAAGAGGATATGAGCTGAATGTTAAACGGTAAAAGGTCGAAATTACCGTGTATTTAAAAATTGTTCCAGTCAGTGAAACGTATCGAAATATCAAACGCGGCGGGATGACGTGATTCTTCACGTCATCCTGCCCTAAAGTTTGATTTTTTTTTTAATTTTCCCTTTAGGGAAGGCAAAGGGTTCTAGCCCATACAGCCTCGTCTTAAGCAATATTTTTGTTTGTTTTTTTTTCCTACGTACTATGTCGTAGTAAAGCAGTGGCTACCTTACCAAGACTTTATCAAGGAGTTTTGGCGGCAACGAAAAAACACTTGATTGGCACAGTTATTTCAATTCACTTCATTTGAGCACTTTAATAGAACTATATTGGATAATATACCACCATAATTATGCAATATAACACTAAGTATCACCAAAATAATGAATTAAAACAAGAGCACCTCATGACACTTCCACGTTCCCGCTAAAAACCCCTAAAGTTTGAATTTTTAAAAAGTTTTTATTTTATAAGTCGCGGCACGAAACTCTAGCGCTGACCGTTATTGCGCAGAAGTAAAAAATAAGGTGTCTTGGCGGGGTACAGGAGTGAAGGGCGAGCGTGCGTTGCGCCGATTGGCTCTCCAGTCGTACTCCGTCCCCCGTGCCGATACGACGCTCCGCGCACTTCCAGTGTACAGTCGCGTTCTGAATTGTTTTGTTGTCATCGTTAATTTTTGTTGTTGTTTTTTGTTAAGTTTGTTTTGTTGATTTGTTTGTTGTGTTTGTTAGTTTATTCACTGTTTGATTAAGTTTGAACAGTTTTTAAACAGTGAAAATGCCGAGGCCGAGAAGGAATACTGTTTTGAAAAGACAGGCACGGAAAATGGTGTTTGACGTGCATTGTTTTCTGAAAAGGGAATCGAATGATTTCATTAATTCCCTGAAACAAATTCAAAGTGAAATTGGCGAAGCTGCGAGTATTTTACTCGATTCTGACCGCAGCACTGTAGATATAAGTGAAATAAAACAAACTGCAGAAGTTATTCAGGCGGGAAATATAAAATTAAATAGTATAATTAGTGACTTACAGAAAATTCAGAAAAGGACAGCTGAATCTACAAAGACGTCCATAGCAACGGTAAGGAAAATCTCCACTGAAGCCAATAATTCCGACTTATTATCAGTATTTAGAACACCAGGCAAAAAACGCTCCAGATCAAAACCGGTCACAGATATTGATAACTTTGATCAAGGAGTAATAAAGAGGTGCATACATAACTTTCATAGGACAAATAATGAACTTCCCACCGTCGGAAAGTTGAGAAAGAAGCTAGAGGAAGATATAAATTTCAAAGGCTCAGAACGAAGTCTTCGACGAATAATTAAGAGTTTAGGGTTTCGGTGGAAAAATACTGAAAACAATCGAAAAGTACTGATTGAAAGTTCAAATATACGTTTACTACGTATCTAATACTTACGCAAAATAAAACAATATCGCCAAGAGGGAAGGCCCATCGTATATACAGATGAATCTTACGTAGATTCATCGCACTCTGCTCCAAAAGCCTGGACCGATGGTACTACAAAAGGTCTCAAAAAACCTATCTCCAAAGGACAGCGGGTGGTCATTGTCCACGCAGGATCAGAGGCTGGGTTCATACCGAACGCACTATTAACTTTTAAAGCTGGTGCGAAATCAGGCGACTACCACGACAATATGAACTACGACAACTACGAAAAATGGCTGAGGACACAGTTATTGCCGAACTTACCGCCTAATTCTGTCGTGGTAGTCGACAACGCATCATACCATAATAAGCAATGGGACCTTGCACGCACTTCTAATTCCAAAAAAGCTGACATGCAGGGTTGGCTTACTGAAAAGGGCATACAATATGAGGAAACTCTACAAAAACCTCAACTATACAATTTAATACGGGCTAACAAAGATAGATTTAAAACATTTTCAATTGACAGGATACTAGCAGAGCAAGGACATCAAGTGCTAAGACTGCCACCATACCACCCAGATCTAAATCCAATCGAAATGGCATGGTCTGACATAAAGCAATATGTAGGCAGTAAAAATGTGAAGTGGAGTGTTGCTAAATGTATAGAACTATTTCAAGAAAAAGTTTTGCTGATGGGTGCTTGGGATTGGGGAAAGTTATGCCAAAAGGTAAAGGACATAGAAGAGCAATATGTCAAGAGTGACCATGTCGTGGATTTGGTTACAGAAGAATTCATCATTCGCGTTGATGGTGACAGTTCAGAGGATAGCCTTGGTGAGTCTGATGACGATGACGCTGTTAGTGCCGACGACCGAAGCAGCCCTGAGCCGGGGCCCTCAGTAAGCAAAAGGCCCTGTTGGGATACTATTGAAGGTGTAAGACCATTGTCTGATTCGGACTAGATATCGGAAAGGAGAATGCGGTGTCTGATGTCCACACCCTGCCGAACTCGCAGGTTTCTTCTGTCCTGAGAAGAAACTTCAGTAGGTTCTTATGTAATTCGGATTTAATATAAAAATTATTATTATTTGGTATTTAATATAAAAATTTACAAATCCGATAGTGTATTTATTTTTCTACTCCCCATAAACTTGTTAAAAATTATATTGTAGGTAACATGAAGTAATATTACTTAAGTAATATTTGCGTGCGTGACAGTACCCATACGCAGTTAAGTTCCACATTTTGTTCACCGCTAGACTTACTATTTGACTTTACATTAAAACATTATTTTGCTGTTTTTAATTAAGCAATTAAATTACTAATTTGTATTGCGTGCGCGACGGTACCCATGCGCAGCTATCCCCTCCACGTTTCGCTCAGCGCTAGAGTTTCGTGCCGCGACATATATGTCCGTTCAAAGAGGTTTTTATTTAAATATTACGGCTCTGGATACTAGTCCATTGAGCCCATCTTTCATATATTTTTTTAGTTTTGCCGTCTATCGATGAATATTTTATTTTATATCTGTTCAAAGATGTATATTAATATTAGAATTTATGCAATAGCTTTAGCGCGGCAGTCTCCGAGTGCCACACGTCTTTTTTTTTTTGTTTATTTCTCTCTGTGGCAAGGCGCCATTTACTTTGCACATCTGCCAGTGTCAAAGTTTTTGGTTAAAATAAGTTGCAGTTGTATTGTTTCTTTTTTATCCTTAGTATTAACTACCTCAGAATAAGAATGTTTTACTTATTATTCTGAGCTAGCTACTATCAACTATGTCGAAGTAAAGTAGTGGCTGCCTTACGAAGATTTTGTTGAGGACTTTTGGCGGCACCAAAAAGAAACACTTGATTAGCACAGTTATTTCAATTCACTTCATTTAAGCCCTTTAATAGAACTATATTGGATAATATACCACCATAATTATGCAACATAACATTAAGTATCACCAAAATAATGAATTAAAACAAGAGCACCACATGACACTTTCAAGTTCCCGCCAAAACTCCTTTTTTTTATTTAGATATTACGGCTCCGGAGACTAGTCCATTGAGCCCGTCTTTCATACATTTTTATCCTCAGTCCTAGCTCCTAACTACTATGTCGAAGTAAAGCAGTGGCTACCTTATCAAGACTTTATCGAGGAGTTTTGGCGGCAACAAAAAAGCACTTGATTAGCACAGTTATTTCAATTCACTTCATTTGAGCCCTTTAATAGAACTATATTGGATAATATACCACCATAATTATGCAACATAACACTAAGTATCACCAAAATAATGAATTAAAACAAGAGCACCTCATGACACTACCAAGTTCCCGCCAAAACTCCCCCAAAACTCCTTAGCAGCAGTGTTGCCAGATGTTTGTTGGTTGAAGTCGCCGAAAATTCATTGTGAAGTAAATTGTGTTCCCTAGTGTTCAAGTGAATTCCCTAATTTCTAATTTATAGTGGTTCAACGCGGCGAAAATTCGAAGTAGCCCAAAGTCGCCCACTTGTGTGGGGACGCGGAGAGCAAACAAAAAAAAGGTCTCCAGTTTTTTGTAATTGTGTGTAAGGGGATCTGAGTAAATTTTTTGTTCCCTCAAAGCTATAAATATCCTCAAATTTGACAAAAACAATGCATAAAACACGAACTTTCCGAAGCAGCCTAAATTGGCGACTAATCACCATTCGCGTAGCCTAAACGGCGACCAGTCGCCATTCGCAATTTTCGGTCGCCCCGAAACTCTTCAAGATAGCCCAAATGGCGAAAAGTCGCCTAATCTGGCAGCACTGCAGTTGGCTATTATGCTTACTGCGCCGCGGCTGTCATAATCAGTGTGACCAGATTTAGCAGAAATCTGTGATTTTGGTAGAATTATATTCCTAATTTTGGGCTTTGTAGATTGTGTCCCAGATTAATAAAGTCAGCAGTTTTTAGCAAAATCTTATAAAAACCCCATTGAAGATTACCAAGATTAGACATTTACAAATGAACAGCATGCAAGTAGTGTGACTTGTGTGGAGCACATGTCATTTTGACCTTTCCGTAACCTTAAGCGCTAACAGAAAAGGGATTTTGGCTAGACCCCCAGAGTTGTATGAGTTTTCATTTACATTTTTCCATGGCAAAATGTGTAAAATAAAACTTTAAAATATGCTATACACAATATATACCTGAAAAAAGGTCGCCGGAAAAATGTGTTGTGAAAGTACCAAATTACCCAGTGCATATTATAATGTGTGTAAAAAAAAAAAGAGTGCGTGTACTTATGTTTGCGCGTGAGAAGTTATATTTCTTTGGGATCATTAAATAATTTTTATGTTTAGTATTATTCATGTTAAACTAGGGGGGTCAAGGGTTGATAATGGGTGTGAAAGTCAAGGGGTGTCAAGGGGGGTCAGGGGATCAATATAGATTGGGGGTCAAGGGATCCAAATGTGTCTGGGGTTAAGGGGGTCAAATTGCGTTGGTGGGTCAAAATGAGTTAGAGGGCCAAGCGGGTCAAATTGGGTTGGGGGGTGAAATTTGGTTTGGGGGATTAGTGGGGTCAAGGGATTATGGGGGTTGCAGGTGCACAGTACAATAGACCCGCCACACTAGAAGCCCGACCCTATCCTCTAATGTAAAATTCCTGATAGAATAAATTGAGGATATTAAGAACCTTCTTTATTAAAGTCTGTTAATAATATTGAAACTAAATTATATTGATTCGCGCGCATAACCTATAACTTTTGTGTTACATGATGCGTGTGCATCTTAAAATTTCCCTCTCAACATTTTTGAATTTATATTTCTTTAGGCGTTTCGGAGTTGGATGATGGAGGTATGGGCAAACGTGGTATTTCCATGTTTTAGACTTCGTCATGATTTAAGTTTTCAATAATAATTAAAAGCTGGTTTTCTCATATATAAACGTAATATATTTCGTCTGAACAACAATACAGAGTAATAACAACGTTCTGTTGAGCTAGCCGACTAAACTTTGAATGCCCTGAAGCGCGTCTGCACTCTCATTATAAAGGTTCGCTCCCCTCTACATAATTTCATACGACTCGATTCATTGAAGTCAACAGTAATACAATATTCATAAATAAAAATAGTCAAATCAACAACTTATTTTACAAATTCAAATTAATCTACAACATTATGTATTTTAAATCTCACTAGGCAATATTGAAATACTGGTAATTAGCTAGCATCTTATTTTATAGTATTTAAGTCACTCCGACAGGCGCGTTATAAAAAAATGATGAGAGTGAAACTTTACGATGCGCGCGCATGTGTGAAACAAAATTATCACGGGAGAAGTTGCCCGAAAAAGGTTATATAATATAATTTAAATAATGAATAAATGTAATTCAATTTTTGAATTAATTAATTTACTTTTAAAATATTTAATAATCTATAATAACTATTTACAATTACGAATCTTATAATATTTAGTACAAATTACGTCATACATATTTATTATTCTCTAAATTACATTTTTAATCTATACTAATATTATAAAGCTGAAGAGTTTGTTTGTTTCAACGCGCTAATCTCAGGAACTACTGAACCGATTTTGAAAATTCTTTCACTAATAGGAAGCTACTTTTGTAGAGCATCTATTTTAATAGCAGTGTAGAAGTAAAACTATAATTTGCACAAGATAAAAATATAATGTATTCAATATGACAACATAATTCACAGAACAAAAGCCAACAATCAAAAAAAGAACCAACTAAACAAGACAGCTAATTTTAAACTATATTTACGTCGTAAAAGATCAAAGAGGTTCTACCTCAACAGCTACGTAACTCCTGAGTGCTATAGGCTACTTTTTATTCCGGGAAAATATTTTTGTCCCGGAAAAACTTTTTCACGCGGGTGGAGCCGCGAGCACTTCTAGTAAATAGGTATATATATTTAATATTTCAAATTTAAACTGAACTTTATTGACTGTGTTGACTATCCTTTTCCAGTGCTTTTATCGTTTTACTGTAATTAATAAAACCAGTTAAAATGGAACATCTGCCACGGCGCTTTGGCTTACAACTGATATTAGAGTGAGGAGCAACAGAAAGCTCTCGGCCAAGGCGAGGTACAAATGTAAGCCAAATGAGTATAACAAACGTAGGTACATTGAGTTACGAAATCAATGTAATAATGTGTGTAGGGACGCACAACGCCGACATATTCATAATTCCTTAGAAAATGAAGATCCTTCCAAAGTTTGGAAGTTTCAAATGTCATTAGGTTTTGGGAAATCTCGCCAAGACAATCTCTCTAATGATATATACAATTTAACCAAAATAATTTAAACCAGCAATTTCTTCTTCTCCCAACTTCGATGGCCCTGCTAAAGCTGCCACATTAAACTATCTTTCATTGATTCCCAAACCTGACCATCCCGTTTTTGTATTTAATCAGTTTCCGATCGTGATGTTAAGAAGAACATAGAAGCCATATCATCAAACGCAGTCGGTAGTGACTGCATTAGCCATAAAATGATTATACTCATTACTGATGAAATTTTGCTTATCCTACAACACATCCTCAACACTTTTATCAGTAGTAGTATGTTTTCATCTATTTGGAAGGAAGCGCAAATAATTCCTCTTCCAAAAAAAAACGAATTCTTCTGCATTTTCAGATTTTCGTCCCATCTCTATTTTTCCTTAAGGAAAATATATTTTTGATGCCAAAGAAGTATAACTTCTCAAGCGCCAACATACGTACACGCACCGATTTTTTTTCATAACGCGCCTAAAGAAGCATAATTTCAAAAAAACATTTTTGGGTCAATTATCCAGTAGAATGAATAAAGAAAAAAATAATTTAGCAGCATTTTGCCGAGCAGCTAGCACAATCTTGAATTAAAATCTGGTCACACTGGTCGTAACTCTTTAAAAACTTTTGAGTTTTGAAGTTTGAAGCTTGTTTGAAGTTCTAACATTTCTGCAAATTGGTCGGGTGTGGCAAACATCTTAATTTTGAATTAAAACATGTATAAACTTTTTATTTTTATAGCTGTCCTTGTTTTATTAACACCAGGTATAGTAGTTTGATATATTCTTATAGTTTTTAAACTTACTGTATCGATTTCTAATTCAATTAATTATTTACAGTATTGAGTCTCGAATGTTATGTTTGTGATAATCAAGAAGATAACAATGGGAAATGTGTGAATACTATAAACACTTGTGAATACAATCAGGACGTGTGTTTGACCGAAATTCGTTGGGGAAGCACTCCATACTGGTCACAAGGAGCGAAAAAGCAATATTACATATCTAAAAGATGTTCAAACAAAACGGAATGTGCTATGACCAGACAGCATCACATGTCGCTGTGTACTCATATATGGTACCAGGATTGGGCATGTTCAGATTGTTGCCTGGGAGATCGCTGTAACTATTACATCATTGTAAGTTTTTTCTTTATTCATTGATTCTCTTACTTGCTTATGCTTATTCTGGTATTATTAGTAGTTAATTCTTAAAATATCTATAACTTTTTTTGTATCAAAGTACACATTATAGAATGAATGTTTGTGGTATGAAGTTCAGGAGTCATCTTCAACATCTTATGCTTGCCGCACACATTCGGTTTCCTTATTAGGTTTCCTGATCAGGAATTCAGAGTGACTAACGCAAACATCCAGTTTTTTGTACCAACACATTCGTTTTCCTAATTAGGTTTCCTGATCAGGAATTCAGATTCAGGAATGTGTGCGCGTTGTTGAACATTATCTATGTAAGCGGAGCGTTCAGGTTTCCGAATCTGAATTCCTGATCAGGAAACCTAACGTGTGCAGCAAGCGTTAATAGTATCTGTGAACATAACGTAATGTATTACATTTTTTCTAAGTGTTGGTATATTTTTAAATTGTCTCGTAAAAAGTTTCATATCAGTTCAGATGTCATAATGCCACAGACAATCAAATAAATTGTGATGTAAGAATAC
The DNA here is from genome assembly GCA_949316025.1 of Lapara coniferarum. Lineage (NCBI taxonomy): Eukaryota > Metazoa > Arthropoda > Insecta > Lepidoptera > Sphingidae > Lapara > Lapara coniferarum. Next base: position 36,645,856 of record OX438919.1, on the reverse strand, counting down.
CTTATATTTAAGAAGTTCAAAACATTTTTATTTTTTCGTTATGTCAATTTTTATCTTTATGTTTCAGAGTGGAAGTACTGTTACCACACCAGGCATCTTTTTCTTATCGGTAGCTTTGATACAAGGAATAATGAAAGCTTTAATTGTGTAAGATATTCAGTGGTGTAACTAATGTTATTAGAAATTCCTTAATTTTACCTGCCAAAATTCCATCCATGGTCATATCAACATGACACCATTAATAATTTTAGTGCCTTAAGTAATATATGGGTCTTATATTTGAATCTACATTAACTATGAAATAATTATGCAAACTAATCTGATTCATTCAGATAATATACCAGAGCAGCTAGTTGAGATTTTAAAGAGAATTGAAAAATTTAAGAATATTTCTAGTGCCTTCTTACATACAAAATTGCTTAGGTAAACTGACAAAATATGAAATGTCACTTGACATCCTTAAAATGGGAACCTACTGCATGTAAAGTAACTTATATATTTTTTTTGTTTTATTCATAATAATATGGACCTGTTAAAATGTATAATTATTTAATAAAATATTTTAATTTGATAGAACATAATATGGGCAATACTTTAAACCCCTTACTTGTTATCACCATTGTGATTTGATACACACTAAATACTTAATTTAAATCCTTCCAGTGATATTGATGAGTTCATAAAGCAGTTTAGATTAAGCAGTTTACATTAAGCAATATTAAACATTTGCAATATTGAAGTTAATCATTATTGTTGCATATTGTGAAATGGCAATCAAAATCTACTGACAATGCAACCACAATACTAAGTTTTGTTATCTAAACACTAACTTTACTTCAGTTTAAGAAAGGAGATGTCTACTTTTTGTATGTGTGCTTAATTTTAAGTGTAGTTTTTAAGCAAAATAAAATTATATAAATTATGAATGAATGAATGAATGAAAACACTTTATTGTACACATACAAAACAAATACAATTATTATTTAGTGTAACATAAGAAAAAATACGTGCACAGTAGGCGGTCTTATCGCTAAAAAGCGATCTCTTCCAGACAACCCTTTCATATTGGGAAACTAAATATAGTGGACTAAGGAAGGGGGTGTATAGTGCAAATATAACAAATAAATAAACATATATACTACATACATATATAAATATATACATATATATAAATTATACATATAATTATTTACATATAAATAAACATAGATTAAACTACTGTTTGGTATTACGTAGAAATTGAAGAAAGATAATGATTTTTTACTTTTTGCTTGAAGACGGTTAGTGATGGAGCTTGCCTTATAGATAAGGGCAGCGTGTTCCACAGGCGAACAGCCCGAACAGTAAAAGAATTGTCAAAGAATACGCTGCCGTGAAGAGGAGTTTTAAGTTTCAGGTTTTCTGAAGACCGTAAAGAATGGGCATGAGTGTTATGCAGGAAGTGAAAGCATTCTTTAAGGTAACTGGGAGACAAAGGATTAAACAAGAGATTATATAGAAGTGAAAGAATGTGAGTATTCCGACGAAGACGAATAGGGAGCCACTTGAGCTTAGAGCGAAATTCAGATATGTGATCATATTTGCGCAAGCCAAATATGAATCGAATACAAAAATTTTGGAGACGCTCAAGTTTATCGAGTTGAACTTGTGATAGGTCTAAGTAGCAGACGTCCGCGTAGTCAAGCATAGAAAGCAGCAAAGATTGTGCCAGCGCAGTTTTAGTGGCAATTGGAAGAAAATTACGAAGCCTCTTCAGAGATGCAGCTGACGCAAAAAGCTTACGACTCACTGCTGCAAGCTGTGGGCCCCATGATAAACTACGATCAAATATAACCCCCAAGTTTTTGACAGTCTCGCTAAAAGGAATTATGACCCCATCAAAAACCACTGGAGAAAGAACTGACCAGTCAATTCTACTCACCATACGAGAGCTTCCCATTATGATCACTTGAGTTTTAGCCGGGTTTACTTTGAGGCCAAAACGATTACTCCAGTCAGATATAACGGATAAATCGGAGTTAATAATCGCAATGGCATTATTCAATTCAGTTAACGAAGCCTGAGTGTAAATTTGAAGGTCATCTGCATAAAGGTGGAAGGAAGAAGACAGATTTTGAGATATGGAGTTGATAAAGATAGTGAAGAGTAAAGGAGATAGGACGCCGCCTTGCGGTACGCCGGCAAGAGTGTCGCACCATGACGAAACACTATCGCCAAGGCGAACCCTCTGCCTACGACCGTACAAATAACTGCAAAACCAGTCAATTACTGTCGGTGATATGTTTATAGAACGGAGCAAGGCAAGGAGAACATCAAAGTCAACTGAATTAAAAGCATTACTGAAATCCAGCAATGACAAAACAGTGAGCTGCCCTTTTTCCATTCCGAATCGAATATCGTCGGTGATCTTGACTAGGGCAGTTACTGTACTATGACCAGGACGAAAACCAGACTGGTAGGTGTTTAAAAGGCAGTGTCTAGAGATGAAGGAATATAGTTGAGTGTGAACAAGACGTTCAAGAGCTTTGGAGAGGAAGGGAAGAATAGATATAGGACGGTATTCAGAAAAGTTATGAGGATTAGGTTTTTTAGGAAGAGGGTTAATTTGAGCGTCTTTCCACATGGAGGGGAAAATACCATTTAGAATGGAAAAGTTAAAGATATGACAAATGGAAGGCAGAATGATGTCCAAAATAGGTACTACCATATTTCGGCTTATACCATCTACACCAACCGCGTTCGACGTCACAGAGATAATACTTCTTTTAACATCACCGACAGTAAATCGATTGATAAGAAAAGGAGGATGGCTGGGCACAGGCAAGGAATGGAGGTAGTTGATAGTGTGAATTTTAATTAAAGGATCAATATGAGAACAGGAAGAAAAATGAAAATTAAGCTGATTAATGTCGACATTAATGGAGGAGCATTGTTCAGATTTGCCAATTCCCAAAGATCTAAGGAATTTCCATACTTTAGCCGGATCTTCTTCATCAACTGAATCGTGAATATAGCGACGATAAGCGTCTCTACACACCCTATTGCAGCGATTGCGCAGATTCACGTATTTAGCTTTGGTGCTGTCGTTTGAACGACACTTGTATCGCGTTTTTGCTGCAGCTTTTTTATGCATTAAACCCCTAATATCAGCAGTGAGCCATGGTGCAGGGAGATGTTTGCGCTTGATAGCACGTAGAGGAGCATGAATGTCATAAAGCTGTGTTATTAAAGAATTAAATACAGCAACTTTTTTATCCAACGAATCAGCCTCAAAAATGGGAGACCAGTCAGTGTTTACAGCATCTCGATGAAAGGCGTCTCTATCCATGCCAGCAAAACTACGTTGGAGTACTATTTTTGGTTTGACTTTAGGCGGACGAATTTTATAAGATAAGAACAATAAGTCATGATACGAAAACTCATCAGCCGGACATTGACCATGCTTAGCGACGAACTGAGGAGAAGATACTAACATGATGTCGAGTAGCGATGGCGTAGAATTGGGGAAATGGTGGGTGGAACTAAGTGGCAAAATATGCATATTACAAGATTTTGCCACAGTTTCCAACAAAAAGGAGCGATGATCCTTTTTTAAAAGGCAAGTGTTAAAATCACCCATGACAACGACATGATCGTATGACGGAGCTAGGTTTTCTAATAACTTTTCAAAAGAGAGAAAATAGTTATTATTTGCAGAAGGGCTATAGTAGACTCCGAGAAGAACTTTAGAATGGGAAAGCGTAAGATCAATGAAGAGATGCTCGCCAGCATCCGGAGGCGGCGGCTGTGGTGAAATGCTAATTACATTATATATAAAATTATATAAATTATCAGAGGTAAAGTTACATCATTTATTCCAAAGGTCTAGTCTAAAGTCTTTGGGACGACTATCTCAATATAGGGAATGTGCATGAACTATAGGAGGCAGCGCATCACAGACCTAGTATAATCCTTAACCTCATCCTTTATCTAAGCAGCACATAATCGACACAAGAGCCACCTGTGAATAAAAAAGAAGCTTTTCAAAGCTATAATTTATTTTTATTATGAGAAAAATGATAAAACATGGGTACCGAGTGATTATTATTGACACCTAGCAAGGCCAGAATAAGCTTTTTTTAGTTGGGAGCTAGTTATTTTGAAGTTTTTGAAACAAAATACGAGGTTATGTTCCTTTAATTACAAATTTTGTTTGCATTGAATATTATCTTCAAGACATCTTTATTTTTATAAATTATGTACTTAATGAGACATTTTTAAATGCTTTTGGAACTCATAACCATGTATGTTTTATACAGCTTTTATTATTTTTTATGATTTTCACATATAATAATAACGGATTTTCACATAATCATGGAATGTAAATACTTGGATACCATTCTTGGGAACATAATAGAATTTCACACCATTAAATTTGATTTATTTATTTTTATGTTTTGGAGCATCCAGATACACAGCAATACATTATCAACCAATTAAATGTGCTTTTTCATGTTTTTAATGAATATTTTACGTCAATGCTAATTAGTATTGATGAGCTGAAAAAGAGTCAGATTGCGTCACCAGATGGCAGTGCATATGACGTGCACTATTATAATTCTTGATTATAATGCTCTTTGACGTGCACGTTCCCCATGAATGTATGAAATAAGTATCTTGGTTCTAAATTCTAATTTTAAGTCTGATTTTGGACATGCACTTTATCTTGAAATTTTAGTACAATATTTCGGTTTATCATAAAATATTTTATATTCGTATGCTTATATGGTGTTACATTTAGTTACGAATAAATTTAAACATGTTACATTTATCCATAATTTATTTTATATTTCAAATAATATAATTTAAAATGAACACTATAATAAGTCTTCATATTCAAAACGAAACGTCAGTGTTTGCATATTAATGATCCAGCTCTAAGACATTTACCTTCCGTTCTCATACCACTCATAGTTTTTCAATATACTTAAGAATATTATTTCATTAGTTTATACCAAAATTGATTTTTTAATTTTAAATGAACAGTATTGCAATTAACAAAGACGATTACTATTGTTTTTTTTTAAGCTGGTTGTCTCATAGAATATAATTTATTGCATATTGATGAATAAAACAGTTTCTGCGAAGAATGGATTGTTTCGCAGCTGCCAGAGCTCTTCGTAAGATAACCGAACTATAGAGTATTCTTATTATAGTGCTAGACTATACTTTTTCTAGTTCTAGTAATGAGGATAAAAAATATGAAAGGCGGGCGCAATGGCCGGTATCCAGAGCCGTAATATTTAAGTAAAAAAAACTTGAGAGGTGTCAAGGGACACCCGGATGGAACGAAGTTGTTTTCGATTAATTAGTGAAGATATTATAATAAAATTTTATTTCTTTTAAGTTATAATAATAATTGTATATTTCAACGTTACCACATCAATGAAAACATTTACTTCTACCTACACAATAGATATGTCATCGAATCACGATCATCACATAAGCAAGCATTGACATTAAAATTAACATAAAACTAGCGAAAAAAAAACTACTCTAAAAAGCATTTACTTTTTTACTTTACATTTCGAATGTCACTTTTACGGCCAGTTCTTTATTGTTACTGGCTGGTTTCACAGGGCAAGTATAATAGTGTCATTCAATTTTCGTGAGAACTTTGTCCGTCTAGCTCCCTTTCACAACGCGGAATAAGGAAGTTCGTTCCAAACAGCGACTATATAACCCCTAGACTCCTAATAACAGACGATCGGCTTCGGGCAACACATCTGACAAATAGATCCAATGTAGCTTACCGTTCAAAATCTTCAAGTCAGTTGCTTTGGTCAGTTGCGACCACAACTGTGAGCTGTAAATACTTCCGTGTTTGAGAATAAATAACTATTGTAATGGCCCCGTGCACAGTAAAATGGTGTGGTATAAATAGCCATAATTCAAATTTTCAGAAAAATGGCATTACATTTCACAGGTAAGTCAATAACGACACATAATCACATTTTATTTAAAATTTTACGGAGTTCATCTTAGACTGGCCATTGGGTGTTTACGCGCCATCTTGTTATATTTGCATCTCTTTCCGACGAAAGTACTTTTTACATTTTCTATTTCGTTTTGTTTTTTAACATTAAAAGTAAGTGATACACCAAAAGGATTTGTCGATAGTTCTATCGATAAAATTAAAAATAAGAGAAACTTTCGCCCGAGTACTCAACTAATCAATTTATCTGAGGCCTATTTAATTTTAACAGGCTTCTTATTTTAAATGGTTACTTCATTAGTAACAGTTAATTCATTTTAAAAATGATTAGGATATATTTTTGACTAGCGGTATCAGAAATAAATGTTATTAGGATATTTTTTTTATTTTGTTCGTTGATTATGGCGATTGTTTTGAGTTATTCTTTGTGATATTCCTACAAGTCAGCTCAAATATTCTTGTAAATGTCGATGAGACTTACTAAGCGCCATCTGTCATTCGATAACATAAATAGTTTCGTTAAAATATTAGTATGTTTAATAAATAATAATAATATTACTATAAAACTTTATTACATAAAAGTAATATCGATAAAAAAATCGTGTTTTCATTTAACTCGTCCCATCCCTATGTTTCCAAGGTTATATAATGTGATAAGGTGTTGGAAGAACCAATCATAATGCAGTATCCCGCTTCCTCAAACCTCAGGTAGTTGACAGAATTAATTTGAAGAGAAATATTGAACATTAGGAGTCTAGGGGTTATATAGTCGCTGGTTCCAAAAGTTGACTAATGAGTTTTGGCGGGAACTTGAAAGTGTCATGAGGTGCTCTCGTTTCAATTCATTATTTTGGTGATATGTACTTATTACTTAGAGTTCGGCGGGAACGTGGAAGTGTCATGGGGTGCTCTTGTTTTAATTCATTATTTTGGTGATATATTCATTATTTTGGTGATATATTCATTATTTTGGTATAACACTAAGTTTATATTGCTTAATTACGGTGGTATACTGTCCAATATCTATTAAAGTGCTCAAATGAAGTGAATTGAAATAACTGTGTCATTCAAGTGTTTTTTCGATGCCGCCAAAACTCCTCGATAAATTCTTGGTAAGATAGCCACTTCTTTATTATGACGTACTACTAAGGAACAAAAAAACGAAGTATGCGTCTAAAGGACTTGTATCCATGGAGAAGAATACATTAAGGAAAAAAGGTTGACCAATTTAACGGATTTGGACACCTTGAAAACGGAAAAAAATTGATTCTAACGGCTGAGGGAATATTTAGCGGGATAAAAAAAAGCTTCAGCGAAATATCTGTATGGTATTAAAAGGGGCACACAGGATGTCACCAGTTGTAGCAAATGCTGATGACAGTTAATGCGTTACCATTTTCTGTGTCTAGATGCAGAAGTAAAACACTCACAGTATAGTTCAGAGTTTAATTCTAGACACAACACAGAAGGCACAAGCACAGTATACAGTCTAGAGTGAAGAAGCGATAGACAGTTCAAGAGTACAGCGAGAAATGAAAAACAGAATAAATAAGCACTAGCGTATAAAACAGTATAGCGTAGCGTAAGCAGGGTAAGCGAGTAGCGTGCGCTTCGCGTCAAAGGCAAGTCTCGACTGTCGGGTCAGCTGGCAATGTCATGTGCCGATGCGGCGCGGGCGCACAGCACCGCACCTCACACCTCTGACTCCTTGTACCTAACGGTAAATCTGTGCGCAAGGGACGTCGCACTGGTCGATAATATGATGTCGATATCGACATCGACAAACCGTTACGCATCGAAGTACTATGCTTGTAGTTGAAATATAATATTAAGATAAATATTAAGATTTGTGTAATAGTTAATGTTACGTTTAGTATAAGTGTAAATAAATAAATAAAATGTAAATATATATCTTATATGTAAACTGTATAATATGAAATTTCAAACACAACATTGTAGGAAAGCTGCCTACATCTGTTTCACATTTCTCAAATGCGTAGGAAGGGGGGGGGGGGGGGTCTACGTGACTTATTTGTTGAAAGGGAGGTTATTCAGGCGAAAAGAACCACACTACGTAGCTCCCTCCATGTGAAAGCTATATCTACGCCCGTGTACATAGAACTTTAGAAATTTCAGGGCTATTATTCACAAATAAAGATTTAACCACGAAGTAAAGATAGACTGGAGAGAGTTTAGCATCAATTTACTAAGAAAACCAGTGTCGTCAAACTCACACATGCGTATATTCACATACTATCATCTTTTCATTATCATTGGCCAAAATCAGCAATAAACATAAAACGTATAATACAAAATCATTTGCATTAAATTTAACCTTAATGCCATTGCATAAACTTCATATTTTAAATATTCACATAAATTCATACGATATTATTCCTTCAGCCTGAATTTTGATTTTAATTCGATTTCATTCTGCTACTCCACGCTAGATGGCATATAATGGCGATGGCATTCATAAGATCTCTATGGCTGTCGTTTTAAGAAAAGTTATTGATTGACACCCAGTACGCTAAGCATGCGTCAATAGTGTTGCACCCATATTATACCTTTTTGTAAACCTATCGATGTTTTTTATTTTATGACTAAAAACTATAAATAACATTAATTAATGAAATTGACTTATTACAAAAATATATAATATTATTTTGATAAGCGCCGGAAAAGATGTTGGAAATATCTTGAATAAAATTTTCACTCAGTAAATTAAAAATTAATTAGGAAGTTGTACCACATATTTTCGTCGGATATACCACAGAGTCTGAAGACGAAAGTTTTCAACCAGTGCGTCCTCCTCGTAATGACGTACGGAGTCGAGACGTGGACACTGACTGTGGGGCTAATCCATAAGCTTAAAGTCGCTCAACGTGCTATGGAAAGAGCTATGCTCGGAGTCTCTCTGAAGGACAAAATTCGGAATGAAGTGATCCGTCAGAGAACCAAAGTGACCGTCATAGCTCTGAGAGTTAGTAGGTTAAAGTGGCAATGGGCTGGCCACATATGTCGCAGAACAGATAACCGCTGGAGTAAGCGTGTTCTGGAGTGGAGACCGCGCCTTGGTAAACGTAGCGTGAGACGCCCTCTAGCCAGATGGCGGGATGACTTGCACAAGAGGGCCGGCAGCAACTAGATGCATAAAGCAGAAGACCGGGCTCTGTGGCGTATCTTGGGAGAGGCCTATGTCCAGCAGTGGACTGCAACGGGCTGATGATGATGAAATTAAAATTTATTTTTAGGTAAAGTGTTCAAATTCTTAATTTAAAATTTCGATTCTGCAAACATGTATGTTAAATTACATAATACATTACCTACACAGTATTACAGTATAGCTAGTTTGCAATAAATTATAATGAGTATTTATACATATTATAGTAATTTCACTGCCGGAGTTAAATAGAGTAAAGTTTAAGGAAAATGTCAACCGGTAATAATACCAGCCCTGTATTATATACTGCTCATTGCTGAGCACGGGCCTCCTCTACTCTTGAGAGGATTTAAGACCTTAGTCCACCACGCTGGCCTAGTGCGGGTTGGCAGACTTCACACACCCTCGAAATTCTTATGGAGGATTCTCAGGTTAGCAGGTTTCCTCAGGATGTTTTCCTTCACCGTTAAAGTGAATGATAATTGATAAATAAAACACACGTAACTTTGAAAAGTCAGAGGTGTGTGCCTTGGGTTTCGAACCTCCGGACATTGTCTCGGCAGACCCTTCCATTCCCAACTAGGCTATCGTCCACTGTCAACCGGTAAGGGAAGAAAATATTTTTTAACAGTTGGCACAATTATGCCGGCCTAGCAGGCCGGACAAAAGACATTGAAGTTTGTTCCACAGTTTAATACCACAATTACGAACTTAACCTTTTGTTACGGGCTGAGATAGAAGAAATCACTAAGCAATGGTTTCACAAGCCAGCAGTCAGCACGCGTGCTTCACCTCAGGAAGTGTGAGGCTCATCCTCACACTTCCTGAGGTTAAACTTGTATTCAGTTAAACTTTTTATATTTTTCTGTATAACATCGTTAGCTATATATGTATCTGCTACTATAACAGTAGGTTAAATAAAACAATACACACCTTTGAAATTGATATTATATTTATTTACTTATCGGCTAAACTTAGCTCATGACAGAAATACAACAAAACCGGGTTCCGGCTAATAAGGTAAGTTCTCCCATCTTACCTTATTACCCGGAACCCGGTTTTGTTACATACTTTTTTCGTAATTTAAATACTTTTGTTGTTTAATTTTGAAAAATACCAATAGGAGTGTGTCGTCGATCTTCTAATGCAGAGTCAGGAATCACTGAGGCTTCATGCAGCTGGGGAAGATAGCCTACTCTCTGGTGATGCAGGCAGTTTTAACTCTACCCGCGATAGACAAAGTGAATGAAAATTGTATGTAAAAGAAAACCGCCTGAGGTAAAACTCCCGGAAATGAATAGAGAACCTGCAAAATCGGCAGGCCGGCGAGTATTCTCCTGTCAACTTCCACGGAGGATTCCTGATATGTTCATCGTGCACTAGAACAAAACACTCTTCGCCGTCACGGGGTAACTAATACGTATAGGACGGCTAAGCGGCTACAGGTACAGCTGATCATGGCGAACACTCCGCGGGGCCCTTGGCCAAGCCTTCGTAATTTATGGGCACATACGAACCGGCGACGAAATTGGTGACACACGCTTGGTGCTGCCGCTCAAGAGGTCGAAGAGATGTCGTTCACCGGTAGGGTTGCAATTCCAAACAGAGATGAACTGAAATTGATATAACCAAAATTAGAACCAGACCACTCACAATTCTCAAATTTACGTTTTAAATCAAAGTAATTTTATTACAAATACTGCATACGCAATCATAGTTTTTAATACGTATGTAGCATTTATTATTGTATAGAAACAAAACAAGCAGTTGGAAAACTGACAACACTACTCGCACTTGTTTTACAACACACGACTTGTACACAACCATACAGCCTTCAATCCGTTCATGTTTTACGAAAATAATTAGAGTATGGGGTTTAAAAAATTTTATGTTACAACATAGCGCTTTAGTGAAAAATTAATAATTATCGATAACATTTTATCGACCATGCATGCACTAATTGAGTAGCGGTGACACTGTGAATTGGTGACAAATCATTCTAGAACAACTGATTTTCGTTTTCGAAAATTAACCATATGATGAAAGAAATAAGAAACACTTTAAATTGTAATTTTTGTGCCATATTTGACACAGAAAATCAATATACATTTTTCAGCTAAATAGCAATAAACCAGAAAATATTACTTACCGACGGTATGAAATACCTCTGTGGGAGACATTTTTGCTATAGCTATGATTTCTGCATTCCAGAATAGCACAATAGGGCATTTTAATATTTTTAACTATTTTCTCTAGTTGTTAAAGCTTTGACAATGCGCAATGACGACTGAGACCGCTCAAACGGGAGTTAGTGCTGCCTTGCTAACTAGAGGATGAAAGGTTACGCCCACATTATAGTTCTATCTCTATCTCTGTTCTGTGGATTTAACGGATTTTTGACGGAAATGTACAACGAAATTGACCGATTTTTTTAAATCTTGTTGGCAGCACTGAATTTGACATGAGACATTTGACAATTCAAATCCAACAAGACGAAAATTAAAGCGAACAATTGAAAATATTTTTTTTCAAAAACTAAACAAAATTATTTAGTGGCAGTTTTAAATTCGTAATATGGAAGGCATATTATGGAAGTGGACAAATTATTGGAATGGTATTTTTTTAGGCTATTTAAAATCCTGTTTTATTATGTATATTGTGTATTTACACTTACACTTCTTTTTAATACAGGTTGGCAGACCAGATGGTTTGTTTTAGAGAATGGTATTCTATCGTACTATAAATCTCAAGAGGAAGTAATTCAGGGTTGTAAGGGTTCGGTCAAAGTGTCAGTGTGTCAAATAAATGGTATGTTTTGTTTACAATACAACACAAAATATATTTTAGAAATATTGTCCGTTTGATATTACTAATGGTAAAATTAACTCTCAGACCTACTTAATAAAATTAAACTCATTGTGCCAAGGAAATCACAGAGACAACCTCTATTATTAGTATTATGTATGTATCTGATGTCATGCATGTAAAAACAATTTAAATGGTCAAAATTATTACTTGCTCATATCTTCAACTCATTGGTGAATACTTTTAGGCTTTACTCTAATAATTATAATTGTATTATATAGCTGTGTGTAAAATGTAAGCTGTTTGTTGTTCCAATTAAAAAAAAATAGCATTATATACAATATCTTATTTTAAAATTCTTTGCCATATTCATATTTAAAATAAAAGATTGCTTGTTAAAAACATTTTATAAGTTATTGAGGGTACACATTGAGTGTAATTTTTACTTATGAAATAGAAAATAATACACCATATCCTTGGGTGGAGAAAAAAAAATTGTTACACTTTATTTTAGTGCCTTATTGATAGATCACAATTATTTAGATTGTTTAACATAATATTGAATGTGGCTCAATCATGTTTTTTTTTGCTTGTGCAAGTGTTCAAAACAAACCTATGTATGACTGTCTCACTCACTTGTGTCGCACAGGCCACAGCCAAACACCAGTGTGGGACTACACACTCTGTGGATAGCTGCCCCGCTGGTGGTTAGTTTATTGCTTTTGTACCTCAGTCAACATGTTAATAGGATGGTCTAGTTGATAGATACCTCCTTAAGTCATTAATGTTCTATCAGACAAATTTTTAGCTTCATAAATTAAATATTACCCATATTGATATGAAAACTGCTCATAGTAACTGCATAATTTATTGCATATGACTTTCATTCTTATAATATTACACATATTTTGTTATTCCATTTGTTATTTATTTGTATTATTATAATGATGCCATTCTATTTTTCTTATGCCTGCACAATTTATGTTCTTAAATTATTGTTTTCCTGAATAGAAGTGTAATAATTTCACACATTTATTTTTCAGTCAATACTATTGATAACACAAGATTAGATTTAGTGATACCAGGACAGCAGCACATGTACTTAAGAGCACCATCACCACAAGATAGGCAGAAGTGGTTGGTTGCACTTGGCAGTGCAAAAGCTTGTGTTGATTCTAAAGAATTAAAAGGTGAGAGAATAATATTTCATTAACACTGAAGTCAGCTATTGCATAATTTATGTGAATGTACTACATTGAAATAAAACTACTTTATAGAGTCAGCCCCGTGACGATGAAGGCTGTAAAGTCTTCATAACATCTAGAGTGAAATTAAACAAATTTTTCACAATAAAATCCATGAAGCAGTTTTATTTCAACAGTTTACATTGCTTATTTTTTTGTTCTATTTCAGTACCACCCGCATTAGAAGATGCCAATTCACTAAGTCACAGGAAGTCAGAATTAAGACTTTATTGTGATCTAATGATGCAACAAGTTCATGCTGTAAAAAGTGCTGCTAATGCTGAAGATGGTCCCGAAATTCAGGTTTGTGTTTTTATTAATCTTCTGGTATAAGTGTTACATAAGCTGTTGGTAATATTCAATATCCACATAAATACTTACCATACAAGGTTTTAAAACTCACCAGAGAGGTCCATGTAAGTGTGTCACGATCTGGGTTCAGCCTGTATACCGGGTGGAAGGGAAACGCTCTCGGAAACGAATACAGGTGATAATATTGGTGATTCCTGACGTGATGGCACTAAAAAAATCGCGATCGCATTGTTACAATTTTAGTAGGATTTTCTAAAATTTCTGTACAGCTTCACGTATGGATAGATAAATCAAACTATTATTCTGAAAAACATAGTAAAAAAGGTCTATATTTCAAAAAAATCGTAATGAAACACGTACATCAGCTGACGGGTCAACGACCGCGGGCCGGTGCCGGCGCAGCGCGGCGGCCGCCGCCTTGCGGCGTTTGCTTTGTAGTTTGTACCCTACCCAGTTTTTTGTACGCTTTACATTACGCGCGCATGAATTACGGAAATACTAAAATCGTAAGTATTATCGCTTAGCTTTGCAAATGAATATAGTTTTTCGTTAATGTTATGGTTCTTCTCTCTTACCGTTCCGGTATAGAGAGCGTTTCCCTTCCACCCGGTATATCTGGTTCAAAAACCCGGGAGTGATTGATTACTGGCAAGGGGTGATCATTTCTTATCAATAGACATTCTGTCTGGACCCTACACTCCACAAAAAATTCAACCTTCATGGTGATGAAATGGGGAATGTTAAGTAAGCTGTTTATTTAAATGGAAAAAAGAAATATATTTTCACTTATTTACTCTTTACTTAAACATATTATACATATCAATTGTTTACTTTTTAATATTTTAAGCTAGAGATATGAACACATGTAAACCTTCCACTATTGTGATGCATAGTCATCTCTATGGTAATATGCTTATTCTTGTTAATATCATGTGAATAGCGATATAAATCTCTTATCTCAGGCCGTATTTTCATTGCAATATCTATACAATATGTAGAGAATGTGTGGTTAATATACAATTATCTTTTCACTTGCCTTTATGTGTTAACATAAAAAAAAAATGTTTCAGAAAATTGATGATGCAACTAGCCTGCTGACTGCCACATGTGACACATTTATCAGAACTCTGGAGGATATTATGAAATTAACTACAACTGTCACAGCAAATGCACCTTATGAGATGCCAATACCCAATTTAATAATAAGTAAAAATAATTCTTCAAATAAATCACAAATGTCCAATAAAGCTTCTAGACAGAGTTTAAGTCGGTCTGTATCACAAGAAAATAGGTGAAAAGTATTTTTATGTTTTCAGTTATTGCATTAATGCTATCATAAAAATTATAGTGTCCTTCAAAGGTGTAGAAATGTTCAATCGACACCTTCGAATCGGGATAATATTTTGTATAAATCCACAAGTCTGTCATTTGTAAGTGACCAATTAACATTAGTTTTATCATAGCATTTTTTTAACAAGTTTAATTTAAAATCATAGAACTCGTATATCATATTTATAATTATAAAAAAGCACAGTGTAAACTCTATTGCAAGTAAAACCTTCCTGTAATTGAAGACTATGTACTGACATTCATTCAAAACGAAGCCACAGGACAAATCAGAGTAGCCTCTAAGTCGTAACTATCTTATCAACATGATTAAATCATTTTCAGATTTAACTAGACCTAATTGTACTTCAACTTTTAGCAAACTTAGTTTTATTATTGCCTCCGCGGCGTAGTTATATTACGATACGACTGCAATGTTGAGGTCTTGGGCCCGATCGATCCCCGGGTCGGACAAAGTGCAATATGTCTGCCCGACCCGGGGATCAAAACCATACTATTCAGTATTAGCCCGGAGTCTGGAACTTGTGCCTGATATGGCTATAGGCTCATCCCTATCACATTGGACGGAATACGCACGGCGAAAAGTGGATACACTAGTTGCGCCCCTGCCTACCCCTTCGGTGATAAATGGCGTGAATGTAAATATACAGGGTCATTTTGACATTGCGTTACTAAATGAAACCACATATTTATCTCCTTGAAAATAACAATTGCCATTCAGTTATTTTAACTTTAAATGTAAAATAAAAAAGTATAAGTTTCGAACAAAATAAATATCAATAAAAAGTAGCTTTAGGTTTACATGCTCTAATGTCACTACTACTAATCTAAGAGGATTCGGTGCAGCAGCAACATCATACTTTCAGTCAGAAAAACACACACGCACACGCCATATTCGCACTAAACTGAAAAATGATAAAAAAATCAGGAAAGTAAAATTGAGATTGTTGGTGAAAATATTCGTTTCTCATGGATGATTTTTGACATAATTTTAGCAGAGGCAAAGACGAGTATGTGGTTTCATTTATTAACGCAATGTCAAAATAACCCTGTATATTTAGTATTAGCATTGGTATTATGATGGTCTAGTGGCAGCTTACTTGACCTGTAAAGCGCTTGGCTTGGCTTGGTCGAAGCCCAGGTCCACCAACTTAATACATTTAGGAATGTGTTTTTAGAATAGAAAATGCACATTGATGTATTTATGCCCGATATGGCGACAGCCTCAGCCCATAGCACATCATGGAATGGTAATTTGAATGTCCCTACACCTTCTAGCTAGATAATAACGTGACCATGATTCAATAGTTATATTTTATATCTGTACTTTCAGTATTTAGACGTGTTAGGTAAAAATTAAGTCATTATTAATGCGACCGATTCTTTCAAGTCCGTCAGTAAGATCTGAGATATAAAAGAATAGTTACGGTAGGCAAATATAGGTAGGTACGCAAAAGCCATGTTGGAGAAACTGTGAAGCACATAAAAGTGTTTTGTAATTTTATTATTAGATAATTTTAACTTTTAAATATCAGATGTAATAGTGTTCTTGTTTTAAAATCTATGAAATAGATTTAGTAACTTTGGCCATGTTTATTTTATAGAAATTGGATTTAGGATCTACATAAAATACGTTTTATGGGTAAACAAGTTCATTTCGTTTTATTGTTGTATTAAATATACAATAGTATCTATTTCAAAGTACTCTAAATTTCTTGTCGTTTTTGTTTCTTTCAAAATATGTATTGCTGATAAAGAAAAATCCTTTTTATATTTCATGTAAGTTGTAGACATTTCAATTGGGGTGCTACCTAATAATAATTATTGATTTAACTTCAGAAACAACAAAAGGTCCTCCACAGAATATATATTATATTATATACAGTGAGCCACATAAGTAACTGAACAAATCAAAAATTAAATTCTATACACTCAAGCTTAAACGAAATTTTTCTTTCCTTATGTGAAGTAAATGAAATCCCAATGTTTATTGTCTAGAAAAAAAGTGTTGGTAAGAATACTACAGTGTATAGGCGATTTGAAAGACTCGCTTTTTGTATGGGAGCTGGGCCTCAAAATCTAATCAGGTTCAAACTTTAAGGATATTAAAGGGGCAAAATATGGATCTTGGATCCATTCAAAAAATATTTCTAGGCCCTTCCATTTATAAAAGCGTTCATATTAAATGTTGTTTTTAAGCAAAATAAAATTACACAAATCTCAAAATCGGAGCTCTTTAAAGTTAAACGATTTCTTGTAAAACGCTACTTTTTAGGAGTTCTATCCAAATATATATAAACTGTATTGATTAGAATTTTAGGGTCGTTTTTAGACATGTCCTTTCCGCTCGCCATTAATTCTTTAAAACGGAATTTAACGGATGTTCTGTCTTTATTCTCATAGAGTTTACACTGTAATTGGGACAAATTTGTGTCATAATTTGCTTAGCGCCTCGACGTTTCATAAATGTAAAACCCAATTAAGCAAACCGGTATATAACATCACAATATTTTTTTCGAATGAATTCTAATTGTTATTGATAAAATTACCCAAATCTATGGTCTAATATTTTAGTATTTTATTTATTTTTATGCTGTAGGTACATATATCGATTTTTTCGATGTAGGAGACAGGATTATACATTTTAAAATTGCACCCTGTGATATTGCTTATAATAGCCATCGATTTGAAATGAAATAATATTTTAAATACAAATGTTATGAAAACACTTAAAGAAATTGGTGTAACAGATTTATTGCAATACTTGTATAATTATATTGTGTAATGAAATTTGAAAAAGCTACATTCCTGGGTGTAACTAAAACTAGCCAAATCATATTTGTAACCGAGTCCTTTTATATGTTTACGCTAGATTAATGTGCTTATAAATAATATGAAGATATACTTATTGTATGTTGACATTGCCCTGAAAGAGGTAGCGATAATAATTATTTTCAGTCCGTTATTTCTATTATCCTTATGCAGCGATTTAAACGCCTGTTTGAAGGTATCTGATTAAATGCCAATATCATAAATAACCAAATTCCAAAGTACACCAAAATTATGCACGATTTCTATACTTTCACCTTCAAAATTGTTTTAAATATCTTGAAATACTCAATTCAAATATGTTATTTTTTCTCCATATTTAAAAGAAAATTTGGCAAGTGTCTTATTGCTACCTCCTTTTATTTCCTCAGTCCTTCCTGTTGATTAGTATTGTACATATTTATACTTTAAAGCTTAAAAAGTTTGAATAAAAAAGTAAGTTGATATCATGAAGTGTTTTTATTTTAACATTGAATTAAAATTATATCACATGGTTCACACCAGACTATGTTTATTCCAGAGATAGTACATCACATTTTTTTTTACATAGGCTTAGCTAGAGGGGATGCCAGAATAGCGTGATACCGATTATGTACCTTACTACCACAAAAAAAAAAGAAATTAAAACCACAAATTATCATACCTGCCATTCTATGGACGCGAAAGTAATGTTTTTGTCTTTAGGTACTTTCCCTTCTAAAAAAGATACAGAAATATAAAATGAATTCCTTCTTACCTACTGGT
Source organism: Lapara coniferarum (assembly GCA_949316025.1). Lineage (NCBI taxonomy): Eukaryota > Metazoa > Arthropoda > Insecta > Lepidoptera > Sphingidae > Lapara > Lapara coniferarum. The sequence continues at coordinate 36,627,438 of OX438919.1, read as the reverse complement.
TGAGCGAAAATAGACACTGTTGTCCTCTACATAATAAAATTGGTTTGATTAATTAATATTCATTCCATGTTTAAACAATAATTAATGTTGGTAAGTACAAGTTGTGAAATTACTTCAACTTATTCACTAATGGAACCGAAGTTTTGTGTCACCTATCATTTTCTTGCCAAGACGTATAAGATGCTCAAATAAACTGACTGCTCCAATTTCAGCAAAAAAGTATTTTATAAGAAAAATCACCAAATGGGTTCCCCAAACCTTAAAACATTCTTCTCTTGTGTGTCTAGTTCCATGCCCACTTTCTTTCTCATATAGAATATAGTGCAGTCTCTATTAGTGCAAAGTACTTCTTCATGAAGACTTCCTTGGCATCTTTGACATTCAGTCCAAAGTCTTGAAAATTTGTCCTGCATTTGTCTTAATTTAAATATTTCAGTTATGTACAACTGACCTTCTTTACCCAAACAATGGTTGCATAAAGCTGTTTTACAGTCATTGGGCAAAACTACTTTGCATCCTATACATTTCTCTTTCTTCTTGGTAAAAGCAGCTAAAGCACCAACTTTTGATGTGACCATTGCTTTAGTTCTTGTATGTTCACCTTTTAATAAAAGGGATTCAGCTTTCTCTCCAAGAATTGGTTCAAAAATTCTCAGTAATGGTTTAGCAAGCTGATTTTCCATATAGTAATTAAAATCTATAGGAATACTGTTTTCTAAAACATAAATAGGATCTTCTGCTTTCATATAGGCTGGTGTATTTTTGGCTGCACAACATAGGACATAAGGTACTCTGTCTCCGAGTTTAGGCGCAGTTCCTGCATCACGTTTTTTCATTTTGTTAGCCAATTCGACATGAGCTTGTTTTGCAGCATAGTCATTTTTAGTCAATTCTTTTGTAATAACGAGTTGTGATATATCTATCCGATTGCACAGTAAATCAGCAATAACTTGTTTGGCATAATTTACTGCACCATCTGGGTCTCTATCTATGAGCAATTTTTGAAGGCAGGTGCTCATCATATTTGATACAAGAGGGCAATTGTCTCTCCTAACAGTTTCTATACCTTTACAATCCATTTTATCATATTTATCTGGTTTGGTAAAATAGAGTCCAGCGTATCTTTTTTTATTAATTAAAAGGTATGGGTAATACACTTTTTCAAATTCTAATTTGATTGGTTTTACAAATTTAGCTGTGACAAACTCAGCAGCATCTCTACCTAATTCCATACTTTCTTCTAGAGTTTTGACTCCAAATTTTACCATAACAGAATCAGTATCACCATAGATCACTGTAGCATCTTCTTTGTATCCATTTGCTTTTGTGTATCTTTTTTCAACCTCTGATTTTGTAAACTCTATCATTGTTCGACCGTAGGCAGTTACACTGCCTGAAATTTCAAGACAAGGTAGTTTGCCTACTTGAGCACCTGTAAAACCATATACAGAGTTTGCACTTATTTTCAAAGCTAATTGTCTTCCATCCAATACAGACCTCTTGAATGGGTCTTTTTCATCTTTTAAATCTGCTTTAGCTTTTTTCCTTGCAGCTAACAATGATTCCAAAATTTCTGGTAGTAATCCTTTTCGTATATTTGCTTTAACAAAAGTATTTTTTGATGGTGTCAATGTTACATCATCACTATCAAGATTCAGATGATTTTGCATATTAGGTTGAACTAATGTTGTATAACACAAATTGTGTGCCATCATAATACTGGGATATAGTGATGCAAAATCTAGTGTTGATATGGGATCGGCATAATACCCTTTTTTGGGTTCAATTACAGTTGCTCCTTCAAACTGATCATCTGAACCTTGGCCATGATAAGCTGGCATTAAATAGCCAGCATCTTTTGCTTTTCGCAAAAGCTGACTAACAACTTTTATTTGTTGGCCTCTGGTTAATAAACACAACAGAGGCACTCCAGTCACTCTAGCCATTTCCATATAGTTAATGATGCACATCAATTTATTTAACAATTTTAATGGTAAGTAAGCATCTTTGAGGCAATACATAGCCAACCGTCTTCTGGTCTGCTCATTCTCATTTTGTAAATCTGCTATAATACTATGATGAACATCTTCTTTTTGCTCTTGAAGGAAATGGTAACTTACAGCATTTAAAGTGTAGGATCTAAGTTTATAATCACGAACAAGAACAAGTAGCAAATCAAATGGAACCCTACCCTCAAAATTGATGCTCTTGTTTTCTCTTCGACCCATTTGTTTTGATTGTAACACGGTGTCCTTTATCACTGATTTTATATTTTTGATTCTTCCCAAAAAATCGAAATTTGGAACATTAAGATGTTTTGCACGGTTTATAAGATAAGGCCAATCAAAGTTATTAATATTGTATCCAGTAATAATATCTGGATCTAATTCACGGAAGAAATCAGACCATTTTTCTAACATTTCAGATTCTGATTGAAAACTTAGTACTTGGGAACCGACTATTGGTGCACATGTATTTAGTGTGAACACATTTCGCAAATAAGGTTCTGTATCACCTTGTCTAATTACCATTGATGCAATTTGTATCACAGGGTCATGCTTGGGTTCTGGGAATATTCCTTTTCTGCCAGCACATTCAATGTCAAAGCTTAAGATTCTAAATGGAGCTACTTTAGACCATTCCCCTTCTGGTTGGTGCGCGATGAATATGTTCCATGCAACATCTACTTCAATTTGACAACGTGTTTCAGGTTTCAAAGTGCCATTTTGTGATCTAAGCAACCACTTTCCAAGTGGCAGTTCTATCCAACTGCATCCAACAACTGAAGTATCCACCATAAAACGAATATCAAAATCAATATTTGTCTCATAAAACATTGGGTCCATTATACCAAAAGCTGTTGGTTGTCTTTCAATTATACGTTTTGCTGCGGCAATTAATTTGGGTAGTGCAACAGACACTCTCGCAAATGTTATGTTGTCATTACCTTTATAATACATAATAGATTTAGCTTGAACTAAGCGGACTTCTAAAACTGTTTCTTTAATATTATCTTTATTTCCACGTAGGTCTTCTAATAAAGCTTTACTGAGACTTGTTTTAAGAGTATTGCATGAAGATTCTGTGAATTTTGCAGGTACAGTTACATAGAAATACGGCGTAAACCCATGAACATGACAACATACTGAATTTCCTTCCATAGTTATTCCAAACATTCTCATAATGGGCACAGGCGCCAATTGAGAGCCTGGCATACCTTGTATCGGCTGTCCATTGTAATGATCGATGTCAATTTGTTGAAATACTAACGTTTCTTTCCTTGGATCTAATGCTGGTGCTGGTGGTCGAGACCATTTCATATTTGTGACCTGGTTTTCCGGTCCGTCTCCAAATAATTGCTGGGAATCAACTTCATTTGCTTCTAGTCCGGCCAATTGCTCTTCAAACGTACATGATAGCTCGTTATCGTCGTCATCATCGTGGGATTTAAACTTTTTAGACGGCGGCCCTTTATACTGTTTTCGTTTATCCATTTTGGGCGTACAAATTGTTTTTTTTTTAATGATTTCTTTAAATCTAGATGTCTGTGTTATTTGAGACGAATATATTTGTGTATACTTTGTGTAGCAGTTGATATAAATTAAAATAAATTATATGCATTAAAATCTCTTTACGCGCCAAAATTATAACCACAGATTATAACGTCAGAAATCAGAATTTATAATACTGTCGTCTGTCACTGTTTTGACAATGTTGAGTCCATAGAATAAAGACATTTTTTTTTTTTTTTTTTTTTTTTATAATTCTCCCTTACAGGGAAGGCAAAGGGTTCAAGCCCATACAGCCTCGTCTTAAGTGATATCTCTGGTTGTCGTAGTAAAGCAGTGGCTACCTTACCAAGACTTTATCAAGGAGTTTTGGCGGCAACGAAAAAACACTTGATTGGCACAGTTATTTCAATTCACTTCATTTGAGCACTTTAATAGAACTATATTGGATAATATACCACCATAATTATGCAATATAACACTAAGTATCACCAAAATAATGAATTAAAACAAGAGCACCTCATGACACTTCCACATTCCCGCCAAAACTCCTAGAATAAAGACAAGAGAAGGTTGATTTTTTTTAAATTAATTATTACGGCTCTGGATACTAGTCCATTGAGCCCGTCTTTCATATATTTTCATCCTCAGTCCTAACTCCTAACTAATATGTCGAAGTAAAGCAGTGGCTACCTTACCAAGACTTTATCAAGGAGTTTTGGCGGCAACGAAAAAACACTTGATTGGCACAGTTATTTCAATTCACTTCATTTGAGCACTTTAATAGAACTATATTGGATAATATACCACCATAATTATGCAATATAACACTAAGTATCACCAAAATAATGAATTAAAACAAGAGCACCTCATGACACTTCCACATTCCCGCCAAAACTTTCGAATATGATTACCCTCATTGGCCCGTTTCGTTTTTTCCAAAATGAACATAGAGCTATTATTATGATACTAATCTATGCAATATATTATTTTAATTGCTTTACGTTAAATTATTGAAAATGATTATAGTTGATAACATGAAAAGTAAATAAAATATTTTTTTTAAAGATAATTTAGTGCAAAAATAAAACTCTTCGATGGATCACTCCATAGAATAAAGACAGTCCTTATTCTGAGGATCACTCACTGGAGTTACATCAAAGTTTTTGATATTGAAACAGCAGTAACAGTTAGCGTAGCTTTTATTTTCAAGTTACATAGCAAACTTTACTTAAATGTTAGAAAGTTATTGAGACCAGCTATAATTGCTCAGGGTTATTAGTAGTGTATCTCATTTAGCCAAGTTTCTGAAAATAATTTACAGCCCTATAGCAAATAGTCGACTAATAAAAAAAAATCAGTGCGTGTATTTAAGTACGCGCGTGAGAAGTTAAACTTCTTTGGCATCATTAAAAAATAGTTTTTAATTGCATGCAAATAATTAATTACAATAAAATGATAAAAAGACTGGAAAAGGATAGTCAACACAGTCAATAATGTTAAATTTATAATTCTGTAAAAATTTAATTTAGAGAATAATTTGTACTAAATATTATAATATTCTTAATTATTATAAACATTTATTTTTGATTATTTAATGTTTAAAAGTAAATAAATGTATTTAATAATACATTCAAAAATTGAATATAAGTTTTTTCATATTTTAAATATATATTATTTTCTTAATTTGATATTCACTTTTTGTATGGTATCGAAAGACGAGACGAGCATGCCGTTCGCCTGATGGTAAGCGAGACGACCACCCATAAACAGTAGAAACACCATCCAGCACCTCGAGTTATAACGTACTGTGTGGATTTCCACTGCGCTCGTCATCCTGAGTCATATGATGTTAAGTCTCATAATGTCATGTAGTTACACTGGGTACAATGCCCTTCAAACCCAAAACACAACAGTGCATGCACAATGCTGCTTGGCGGTAGAAATAGACATTGCGGTGGTACCCATCCAGACGGACTCCTACATATGAGAGCCCTACCACTTTTAATTGTTATCAAAAAGTTTTCATTAAACAGTTTCAACCTTTTTCGTTACATGATGCGCACGCATCTTAAAACTTCACTCTCATCATTTTTTCATAACGCGCCTAAAGAAGTATACAAAGAGGTATTAAGTATAATACTACGGAAAGTATAACTTCCAAAATCGTAATTTTATGTGTCCTATCACTCCTTGCAGATATAAAATTAATGTATTTATTGCAACAAACGTTATAATTAGATTCTTAATGAAACTTATACTTAATATTTTTAACTAAATCTATTAGACCTCGTACTAAGAAAATGAAACAAATATTGAATTAATAATTATGCAATATAAATACACAATCATTAGGTATAGGGTATGACTTCGTACTATGGTATATAGACATTTTTTTGTCCATTGTAACATTTCGCAAGAGGGCGGAGTGCGGACTTTAGTTGCATTTTTGCCCACAGTCCTTAAGAATTAAGATCCTTGTCGACCAATAATAATATTAACTCCGTGATCGATACTTTTATAAGTATGCATTGCTAAATGTATTATGGTACTGCTATCACTGTTGGTGATCTACAAGTATGCATCTGAAGGACTTGTATCCATGGACAAGATTAATTAAAAAAAAACCTATTAAACGAGGGAGTATTGGCGGGAACTTGGAATTGTGTCATAAGGTGCTCTTATATTAATTCATTATTTTGGTTTATTATTATTTCATTTCATTCATTATTATTTAGGACCCTTTTTTTAACTGTAGTTATCTTTTTGTCAGGGTCTTATTAAGCTGGACGCGCTCGCAGCATATGGAGCACTCGAAGCTCTGCGATATAATTCTAATTTTTATTTAAGGGCTCAAATAAAGTAAGGGGCGAGGCAATTGACAGGCGTGTCGAGGCTCTCTAGCTGTGAGCCTCAACATAGCTAAGGCGTTTGATAGGGTCTGTCACCGTGGTCTCCTTTCCAAGCTTCTAGCATAAGGTTTGCCTGACAACTTGTGTGCATGGATTTCTGGCTTTCTGCATGGGCGTAGATTGCGTGTCGTCGTTGATGGGCACGTTTCGAAGATCATGCCAGTAAATGCCGGTGTTCCACAGGGCTCGGTGCTGTCGCCCAGCTTATTTCTTCTGCATATCAATTATCCACTGTGAGGAGGCGCAATGATCTTGTCATTAAGCTCAACCAGACTCTGGACCTTATTTCTACATGGGATTCCATGAACCTGGTTGAGTTAAATGCCAAAAAAACGCAGATGTGTGCGTTCACGTGCAAAAGATCCCCGGTTTCTCCTCTCCCCAATCTTCAGGGTGTTCCACTATCATTACGGAATGACCTGAGTATCCTTGGTATGGATATACGCTGTGATCTGAATCCAAGGAATCGCATCGAAGGCGTAATATCTGCAACATTACGCAGGGTTGGAATCCTGAACAAGTTGCGTCGGTTTTTCACGCCCCGGCAAATATACTGCTTAATTGTATAAAGCACAGGTGCGGCCGGGTATGGAATACTGTTCGCACCTCTAGGACGGTTCCGCCCAATACTTCCTCAATGCCTTGAATGGATTGCAGTTGCAGCGGCGGGCCATCCGCATTGTGAATGATGCAGACGTGATAAGCAACTTGGAGTCGCTACAGTTGCGGAGGGATGTCGCTTCTGTAAGCGTGTTCTACCCTGTGTATCAAGGCGAATCCTCTGAAGAATTGTTTAATCTGATCCCCTCCTCTCCTTTCCTCAGCAGAACCACGCGTAGTGGCATGTGAAGCCACAGCTTGATGGTTACATAAAACCATATCGGCCCGAACCAATAGGTTCTCCAAATTTTTTCTTTGCCGCTCCATTAGGCTTTGGAATAGTTTACCGGTGCGCGTGTTCCCTTCTTCCTACAATCCTGGGTCCTTTCGCCGTAGCGTGAAGAAGCAGCTCAGTAGGCCGGCATGATTGTGTCGAATGGCATGAGATAACCATCTGCTGCCATTCGATACTCTATCTGGACGGCATAGCGCTTACCATCACGTGAGGTACAGTCACTTCACCATACCCGAACAAAAAAGAGTACCTAAATTGAAATAACTGTGCTAATAAGCTGTTTTTCGTTGCCACCAAAATTCCTTTATAAAGTCTTGATAAGGTAGCCACTGCTTTAAAACAAAATAATTTATTCATCAAGTAGCTCATAAAAAAGCGCTTATGACAAGTCATGACAAGTAACAAATTTACAGGTACATATTAATATAGATACCAATTAACACACACACACACACACACACACACACACACTCACGCCTTTTATCCCCGAAGGGGTAGGCAGAGGCGCAACTAGTGCACACACTTTTCGCTGTTATTACGTCCCATGATGTGATAGGGGGCGAGCCTATCGCCATATCGGGCACAAATTCCAGACTTCGAGCCGATACTGAATAGAAAAACTCAATATCACTTTGCCCGACCCGGGGATCGAACCCGAGACCTCAGCATTGCAGTCGCCACCAACATAATACAACTACACCACCGAGGCATACTGGAATTAAATAATTTAAAGTACCTATATTAAGTAACGAACAACTAGCACGGGCTGATAAGTACAGAGGACACGGACATTGGGGACGGGAATAGGGCTAGGGAAGAAGAAGTGGAGCTGATAATATAAAAGAAAGGGAAGGACTATCTTAACATTACGAAAAAGGAAACGCCACGGTCCTAGTCGGCGAGTATACAGTTTCATTATTACACAGGTTAATGTAGGCACGGATGTAGCCCTAAGATATGAATAAAATACTACTAAGAAAGTAACCAAATAAACTTATATTGGCGTTCATGATGCATTAACACGCGTTGAACAATGTCAAAATGAATAATATAAATTAATAATAATACACACACACACACACACACACACACACACACACACACACACACACACACACACACACACACACACACACACACACACACACACACACACACACACTTACGCCTTTTATCCCCGAAGGGGTAGGCAGAGGCGCAACTAATGCACCCACTTTTCACCCAGCGTATTCCATCCCATGATGTGGTAGGTGGCCAGCCTATCGCCATATCGGGCACAAATTCCAGACTTCGGGCTGATACTGAAAAGAAAAATCCAATAGATCGAACCCGAGACCCCAGCATTGCAGTCGTACTGTAATACAACTACGCCACCGAGGCAGTTTGTAAAATAATAATAATGACACATTAAATAATTAATTGATCTTAAATGTCACAAAAAAGTAAAAATATAATATGGACATAGCCACATAAATGTCCCATTATTATCTTTTTTTTCATAGGCGCTCAAAGTGAAAGTTCGGTACCATGGTGCTGTGTGCAGGACTGATTCCAAATATCCTTATCATTTAAGAGGTCTTATCTAAAATTTCGACTATTTCAGTCATCTCTTCATCGTGATTATTTAAAAAATAAACTGATCTGATTAATTTATAATACATCATCGGAAAGATTATTTCAACAATGATGGAATAAACGAGCCAGATTTTTCATATCTTTCTTTAATGTCAATCTTTAAGGTCCAACCTCTGTTTCAGATTTTTTTTTGTACGGAGACTCAAACTTGTAGTCTTTTTCATTCAAAATTGTGCTTGAAACTAACTAACGAAAATGACTGGTTATTGGTATAAAAAGTCGCCTACAAGATAAACGCGACAATTTCTTTATTATCAATATAAAGGGAGGCGAACTTATTTTCGCGGGCTAGCGCGCCGGTCAGTCGTCCACCCGGCGCCTCCTTCGTCTCCTCTGGCTGCAGGCGGGATCGTTCTGCTCACGATACCGCTCAGCGCTTTCCTTCCGCGAGATGACGCACTCGCAGAAGGAAGTCATCACTCGCCATGACCTCCAGCCGCCGACCATGGCGGAAACCACGGCTGGCAGCGAGAGGTCTCCTCTGACGACTGCTCTAAGAGCGCTACGTTGTAGGTTCAAGGCTGGGCACTCCTCGAGAGTGTGTTGGACCATGTCCTCGCGGCCGTTGCCACAATGGTGGCACACAGCGGACTCCTCCTTTCCGATCCGACACAGAAACGAGCCGAAACACCCATGGCCCGTCAGCACCTGTGTCAGACGGAATGTCGGCGCACCGTGGCGCCTGTCAAGCCAGCTTAAAAAGAGAGGTCGCAATGCCGCGACGGTCCTCAAGCCCGCACTCGGGCTCTCCAGCCCGATATGCCACTTCTCCACGGCGACGCTGTGGATGGAGGCCAATTGGGCTGTGACGTCCCTAGGGACCAGTCTCCGCCCGAGAAGGGATGCCTCCTCACGCCAGAAGAATACTGACGAGAGGTATTTGGCATTCAAATCCCATGGCAGAATACCGGCCAAAACACAGGCCGTCTCGTGGGAGACTGTGCGGTAGCCCCTGATGAGTCGAAAAGATCAACATTGCATCAATTTAAAAGTAGGTTTACCTACTTAGAATACTTAGATCAGATTTGAATCAAGACAACTGGGATTTTGGCGGCAACTTTGAAGCAACTTGTGGTCCTCTTGTTTCTTAAGCTGGTAAGCTATGCCAGCAATGTATTCAAATTCTAACATGTTGTTAGAATCGAGTCATCACGCGCAAGCGCCTTACTCAGAACCTTAAGGTGGTCGAGCAAACACTTTTTCGGATGTATACCTACCTATTACTGCAAGGAGTTCCTAGTCTAAGGGCCTGTTTCACGACTTCTTATTAAATGCTACGTATTCGTTACATAATTAATGTACCTCTCGGAAGCTGGGCGCACGGCGGCCGTTAATGCGTAACGAATATATCGCAATAGTCATAATTTAAACGCTATCTTATCAATTTACGACTGTTTTATTGCTTGATCATTACAATCGTATGTTCAGAGGACAATCCCTATGTCAGGATGCAGTAGAAACCCACTTGACACTTACTACGTTGAGAGCTAACCCAAAACTAACATAGTAACGACCGTTTTTTTTATGGCATCGAAAGACGAGACGAGCATGCCGTTCACCTGATGGTAAGCGTTACGACCACCCATAAACAGTAGAAACAACATCCAGCACCTTGAGCTACAAAGCACCGTATGGCACTCCACTGCGCTCGTCATCCTGAGACGTAAGATGTTAAGTCTCATTATGTCCTGTAGTTTTACTGGCTACAATGCCCTTCAAACCGAAACATAACAGTGCATGCACAGTGCTGCTTGGCGGTAGAAATAAACATTGCGGTGGTACCCACCCAGGCGAACTCTTACATATGAGAGTCCTACCACCAGTAACCGTAATAGTTAACTAACACTGAACTAGCATAGTAACGCTTTGATTAGATCTAGTTGAACTCCCAACCGAATTCAACGACTGAACAAAGACTGCTCCTTCAATTTTTTTTTGTTCCTAGCTAAATTCTTGCTAGCCTGACGAGGGTCGGCTTATGCAAGAACACCGGCCTTTTGGGTGAGTGCAGAAGGCGCTCGCAACCCTTACTCCTTCAAATGGCGAGGCGCCTTATTTACGCTTGCGGCACACGTTCGGTTTCCTAATTAGGTTTCCTGATGAGGAATTCAGATTCGGAAACCTGAATGCTCCGCTTACATAGAAAATGTTTAACAACGCGCACACGTTCCTGAATCTGAATTCCTGATCAGTAAACCTAATTGGGAAACCGAACGTGTGCGCTTGGCCTTATACTCTCAACTGTCACTCCCACCAATAGTTTGACATTTCGATTTGTTTTTTTTCAAGATTATTACTTCAAATTACCCTACAATCCGACATATCTATAAGGTGACCGTATACAAAATCACATTCTAATTAGCTATGCTTTAAATAATGGTTATAAATCTACCTACTAAGTATGTTTTACGATAACTGTAAAAAAATACTTGATCCTTGTGAAACAGGCGTTTTTAGTAATAATATTAGATAAGTATATTATAACTGTATTATTTTTAAAACTGTAAACCAAATAGTAGTGACAGGCTATATTGACCGGTTATTTTGGACGGTTGACGGGAGTTTTAGGGTTGGAAATTCGTATACCCACTACTTGAACTACACTTTGTGTGGGTTTTCTATCGTTATTTATCTAGGATATCCTTCAAAGGGTCAGTTTGCGTTAGATGTAAAGAAAGCTATATTTAATTGTGTTTTGCAATAAGTACTAGTGTTTAAAAAAATGTGTTACGCCGATCCTCTACTGTAGGTAGTTTAAGGCAAACGTGAAATGGACGAAAATTCCAAAACTTTTTAATAGCATAAAAGTATAAAACTAAATACTTAAGTACCTGCATAGTTCTTCATGAACAATGACCTAATAAAGATTTTCGACACGCAAAAATAAAAAATACAGTTTTAATATGTATAATGAGAATGTAAAATGCCTAAAAGTACCTACTTAAGCACCTATCAATTACAACATTGTTTTAAGCTTATAGTTAACATTTAATTACCTGCTTAAGTGATTTTTAAAAAGGTTTGGTGATTACTTACGTGTAAACACGTGAAGAACTGATAAGGAGTTCATTCTTTAAAATATAGGGGAATGTGGGAATAGGATTGCCCTACGATTATAATACATTTTATAATACAAGCTTTTATTCACAGCTCCACCCGCGTTGATGTCCTTTACCGAGAAAAGGAGGCAACACTGAGAGAAATAATATAACTTTATTTTTACGAAGTAATTTAAACAAAACAGATCATTTAAATTATTATTTTTGATCAATTATATTGTATTGTACATAACCTACGCAATTAATATTGCAAAAATAGTACTTTCCTAAAGCTAATTTTGTCATTGAAATTGAAAGCGCACATTAGATATTATAGACAATGATAGGAATTTTTAAAACAGTTATTCTGTATTCAATATTAGTGTGCGGGGAGCTTGCATGGTGTTTATCTAAATTTATTTATTATAATTAAAATTAATTTATTTAACGTACCGTTAAGATATTGTATAATAATATAATACTTAGGTACGGTAAGAAAAAAAAAATCTTTTTAATAATAGTATAAGGTTTTTTGGCAAATGGCAAATTTTTGAGATACCTGGTTTGGAATGCCCTGTTTTAATTACGTCTATACTTTAGATTGCCAGAATAATAACTGCGATAATTATACTTCAGGCTATAAAGTTTGGTATTACTGGATTGAGATATTATGGTAAAGCTGACTTAATGTTGCAACCAAAACAACCAAACCAACCCCACTATCACTCTTAACACATTCTACGATGGAAGTAAGTGCAGCAAATTGAGTGTGCGATTGAGTCGGCTTTAAAATCTAAATATACCAGGATCCTATATACTATGTTGTTATTTGCGTGTTAGAGTCGACAACTAAAAAGATTGATCGAATATCCCCGAATTCCCCTGTGTAAGGAACACGCACATTAGTTAGTTGTTGATAGGAAAATGTCTGGAGTCTAAAGTCCAATAATTAGGTCGGCAGTAAATAAACAATAAAGTGTATTTAAACATTTTATTTATATATTTTTTTATATAAAACGCGCAATTATCAAACATTGCATATGAATACGTCGCGGCGCCAATTACATTGTTTAGTAAAAGGTAGCCGGGCGCCATAGTTGTGGCTGAGCGCCCGCGCCGCGCCGGGCGGCTACGCGTGATTCATTTTGCAGTAAGCAGCCTAATAAAATCACTATTACCATTCATGGTAATATGAACTGACTCCGTACATACAACGCCAGGAAAATACTTCATGTACCTATAGTTGTACACTATGTAACTACATTATTCTATTCTTGGTAATCAATGCTTCACGACTGGATGAGTCAAATCTTTATATTTGGTTATAAACAATAAGTAGCTTTGTCATAATTATCCTAAGTTTCGTGTTGACTAAGATATTTTATTATAGCTGTATTTAGTTCGAACCAGAGTTTGATGATTCTATTATTGCATTTTTGTGTTATTACTATCAGACTATAGGTACCTATGTGGTGATGAACCTTCTGCAGTGGTTCGCTCCGAAGAGTCAAGTAGTAGGCCAGCGTGATTTTTGCGACCACGTAATGGTTATTTCTTAAAAACTATTCTACTTGAATTATTAGCTTTACACTAATTGTTTGGCTGACACAATGCAAACCTAGCTATAACAGCTCTAGCTCTAGCGTTCCTCAGGTAAAATAAATACTAGGGCAAGTAGAATGGAATTTGAAAACGCGATTTTATGCTATTAGTTATACCGCTAGTTTTTTTTATATAATTTTCATTATATTATCATCACGTCACAGTGAGGTTAGTGAGAAAAACAGTCAGCAGTTCATTCGTAAGTTTTCATGGAAAAGATGAGTGTATGTTTTGTTAATAATACTTTTAAATGAGAAACAATATCACTGTAACATTATTTTTCTAAATATATTAAAAGCGTGAGCATTGGTGTGAGCGTATTTTTGGTGACACATTTGATTAAACACGACGTTTTTATTTCTCCATAATAATAATTTTACTAGAGGTGCACTTAAAGTCTCATGTAAATTTCATGTAATATGTGCACATAAACCGAACAACTTTATGGCAAACAGTAAAACTCCGTAAGAAATAATTATTAAATACATTCTGCAAGTCTTCTCTTCAGTTTTCTCCAAGTAATAAATTGTGTACACTATTCAGCCCGGCCTATTCGTATTACAGTCGTGGGAAAGAACGCCGTTAAAACTGAGAGATTGAATAATAAAATAGAATCAAATCAAGAAAAACCCATAAACGTTTCATTTTACTCATGTTTTAGTACAGACATCTAAAGATTTATGTGCTTGTGGGCCGAATGTAAAGATATTTGCGGCTTTCCAAACAACTTTCATTTAATTATTTATTGTTATGTACTAAACAAATATTTGTAAACAATAAAGCTATTAAGTATTATGTTAAATAATGTGATTTTGTTTATAAATCGGGAGAACATCATCTATTTTGTAAATAATAAAATACGTGTAATTATCCACCTACATACCTTTTAAAGTCATTGCATAAAGACATGTATGATTACTGCTAGCATTTCAACAAGTACTCGTCATGAGAATGTATTAAAGTTCACACGTTCATTTCGTAAATAACTACTGGGTAGAAGCTATTGAAAATACAATATTGTTATTACACCGAGCAAACATAAAGGATTCGCTTAATGAGTTTCTAACAAGTTCTTTTCTCAACTAAGGTTCCTTGAAATTATCCGATTTTGTATTTTAAAGAGCTTATAGGCTAATTTCCTGGTTGCAACTACCTACATGATTGAATATAATTTAACATGGTTGAGCCATGAGAAAAATCGTTCCGCATTACTTGTGTTTCTTCTAAATCTAGAGATCTGAATTTCATGCCTTTTATTCATTAGATAATATGTAGGTAATATCTAGTCATTTTCGTGGGTTACAAAGAGGTTGAATATTCTTATTTCTTGTTCTAGCCTCTTGGCCTTAACCATAGTTCACATTGTAGTGGTGAAGAACAGCTGATTGCCGTCGTTTAATAATTATAATCCCTCCGCAGCCGATTTCGGCCACGGCGGCCAATCTCAACGGAGATCAGCCATATGCAGGAGATATTATAGTCCAAAAGTGTGTGTGTGTTTTTTTTATTCGGGCACGGCAAAGTGACTGCACCTCACCTGATGGTAAGCGCGATGCCGTCCAAATAGAGTATCGAATGGCAGCAGATGGTTATCTCATGCCATTCGACACAATCATGCCGGCCTACTGAGCTGCTTCTTCACGCTACGGTGGAAGGACTCAGTGCGCAATACATAAGTGCACGCGCTATTCCTTTACTCTCATAGTCCGGTGAGACGGCAATCCGTCATTCCCGGAGAGAGATCAGATAATATTTAGGATGGAAAAACTCAGTCACAATTCTTTTATTACTCGACCGGCGATTAGAGCCCAGGCGCTCAGCGCGCAATTCGTACTCTTAACGCGTACCTACGCAATACAACTATAAATCGAGCCAGTAGTTCCAGTTGGTCTGATTGCCTTCGTTTATTGAGTAATCTTCTCTATATTTGATATTTATTTATTAAAAACGTGCATTATGCTAAAGCAACACTTTTTAAAACATTATTTCGCAAGGCACAACTCTATCCGCATATTTTTTTGAAATATCTACGCCATTATAATCATATTTCTTCAGTATTTTGTGCTCTACATTTTCCCTGGATTTTCTCTGTAAGTGTTAAACTTTCATCGAAATATGTATAGCCGTTTTGCAGACATATTAGCACACTCTACCATTCTAGTATATACTTAGATAGCAATGCAGGTTTTCGTTAGCCATTGTAGGTCGGTTTCCAGGACATTATCCGCATTTTTAAAAGAACCGCGAGTATATTACTGACTTTATAAAGAACGGGTAATAACGAAGACCGAATATACAGAGGTCCGGCAGTCGTATCTCATTGGACGTATCGGGAAAAGCTATGCAGCAAAGTGAAACACTTATTAAAAATAATATAAACAAGTGTAGAGCTGGATTCGCGGGGTTTTCTCCTTGTCTTAAATGTACTGTTGAAGCATGCAAAGCACATTGTGTGTGTTAACTGTTATTGTACAGCAAATGGCGTTATTCATGTCAGATTCTCTATTGATAGTGTTATTAAGTCACACGCCCCACTGGCCAGCAATACCAATAGGTTTGAATTATATCTTGGGTTGACTTGCAATTTCTCTTTGGTAATCTATACTAATATTATAAAGCTGAAGAGTTTGTTTGTTTGTTTGAACGCGCTAATCTCAGGAACTACTGGTTCGAATTGAAAAATTCTTTTTGTGTTGAATAGACCATTTATCGAGGAAGGCTTTAGGCTATATAACATCACGATGCAACTATTAGGAGCGAAGAAATAATGGAAAATGTGAAAAAAAAAACGGGGAACGTTATTCATCCTTGAGGGCTTCCATTGCGTGCGCTGCGAAAACGGTTCAAGATACCAAAAATATATGTATGAAACTATTATTCCTCTTCAAATGATCTAAAAAAATGTCCGCGACAGTGTATATCTATGTTTTAAGATTAACTCACTAGAACCGTTTTTATGCTAATGAAACTTGGTAGAAATGAATGCATTATTTGTTAAGAGTTGTAGCAACGTCATCATATTATTCTTATCCAAATAAATGTGTTGGATAGAGTGATTCAACGGGAAGGTTTTTATGTAGTTTTAGCTCGGAAAAACTTATTAACGCGGGCGAAGCCGCGGGCAAAAGCTAGTATTATATATGTCGTAGCGTCGGGTAGTTTGGAAATAGTAATCGTGCAAAACAGGTCACGATGTCAAAGTGTTAGTGGGGGTGAAAGTTGCGAGTGTAAATAAGGCCTCGGCATTTGAGGAGGACAGTCTTCATTTAGTCGTCGTTCAGTGATAAACTATATATCAATAGTCGCTATGGTAACTTAGTGGTAACTATGCTAGAACTGACAGTGTTGAGAAACAAACAAATCATGAGATGAAGAAATAAAGGTCAGTTATGACTATTCGAAGTATTCGCTACGTTTTATTGGCCCCTGTGAAATCCTCGTCGACACATAGAACTCTACATATACACTATTTATATGTCATAGATGAAATGCTTTCGATTTCTTGATATTTATTTCCTCTAAAAAGCTTGATAAAAAATGCTTTCGTGTGTCCATATGAGATGACTTAATAAATTCGAATAAGCCCGACAGAAGCAATTGGTTGGCGACGAAACCTCGCCAATTAGTTAATTCGATTCTGTGACTAGTCTAGCCATAATTTTTCATACTATACACTCCTGAACAAATAGATTCATTTAAAAAAATGATTCAGTTTAATAATTTAAGCAATAAAAATGCAATCTGATCTCTTGGTTATAACAGCGTGCATTCCTGAAACATTTGTTCTATTATTTTTTAAGTGCATAATAAATTATTACAATAAAGTATGATGCTAGACGAGATGATTAATTTCTTCCATGTAACGTCTTACCGCAGATATTACTCTCAATTATTGATGTAGGTATTATGTCACTCTGGACAGCGATTACCCATAACATTACTGATGGTAGGAACCTCATATGTAAGAGTTCGCCTGGTTGGGTACCACCACAATGTCTATTTCTACCGCCAAGCAGCAGTGTGCATGCACTGTTGTGTTTCGGTTTGAAGGGCATTGTAGCCAGTGTAACTACAGGACATAATGAGACTTAACATCTTATGTCTCAGGATGACGAGCGCAGTGGAATGCCATACAGTACTTTGTAACTCAAGGTGCTGGATGGTGTTGCAACTGTGTAAAGATGGTCGTTCGTATCGCTTACCATCAGGTGAACTGCATGCTCGTCTCTTCATTCAATGAAAACAAAATAATTGACCGTTTAAAATATGGTAAAAAAACAGAACAAAACAGGCCTCCCCTAAAGATTTCCAGATTTTATTTATTGCATAGAATGACGAGACGTGTATGCCGTTCGCCTGATGGTAAGCGATACGACCCCCCATAAACAGTGGCAATACCATCCATTACCTTGAGTTACAAAGTACTGTGTGGCATTCCACTGCGCTCGTCATCCTGAGACATAAGCTCTTAGGTCACATTATGTCTAGTAGTTACTCTGGCTATAATGTCCTTCAAACCGAAATACAACAGTGCATGCACGCTGCTGCTTGGTGGTTGAAATAGACATTGCGGTGGTACCTACTCAGACGGACTCTTACATACGAGAGATCTACCACCAGTATAGACTCAAAATCGGCCTGCTGTTCCTGCGACTTTCATATTATCTGGTTGTCCTGTAGTATCTTGACTCTTGAGTCACATATTATTATAGGTGTATGTTACGCTCTATGATCCTTCGAAAAAGTTTTCTCTTAATTCTCTCTGTTTTTCTTAACAAAAACATTTGCTTTTATATGAACTGATTAGTCATTGTAAAATATTATTTGTTACCAAACCGGTGCATGGGTTCTAAATAGAAAAAAGAGTGATGAGATAATATACTGAATGAAAAACAAATTATAATCTCTAATTCATATTGAGGTTTTACATAACCATTGGCCGCACGTCATACAAATGATAGAGACAAAATTATTGCGTATGTAAAAAGTAAAAAAGAAGTTAATTGCAGTATTATGCATTACAAAATATTTTATAATAAAGTATTTTTAAGCCTTAACATAAAAGATTAATTAATTTTACTTACCTACTTCATATAAAACAGAAGTACTTAATCGTTGCTTATGATATGGATATGGATCATATGGAGTAAATACGTACAAAATATTTATGGTTTACTTATGTTCATTGACAGAGTCGTTAATAATATCAGCGTTGAGATCACCAGTGGCGAGCAACAAACGCGACGTAAATCACTCATCTTCACGACATTGGTTCTTCGTATCGATAATTGAATAAACTCCTTCATTATAACAGTAATAAAATTCAGTGGCACAACTGAGACGATTGTGCAGTTTTACGACTCTCACCAGCTGCATTAATTTCCTATCTTTATTATTCTTATACTCATGTGGTACCACAATGGTTTTCTTTGGTTCACATCTCGGCAAGTGTAGAGCTCGATTCATCAATTGATTCTCCTAGACGTCGCGCAGACGTTAATCAACAAGTTAATGTTGTCTGCGCGACGCCTAAGTCTGCGCCTCATGGCGTTTTAATGAATGGAATGTGTTTTATGGAGACTTTTTAGTCATGTATAGTGTGGTTAGCGACCAAGCTCAAGTTCAAACTGGTGCACACGCGAGACATGAAGCTGACGTGATTGCCATAATATGTCTGTCATTTCTTTCAATCATGTCATGTAAGTATTATACCAATTATACTTACTTATTGTAAAAATGGCAGAAAGGTACAAAATAGCATTGCGCAGAATTTTAATATAATACACAATATTATGCATAGTAGACGGAATAGAGTAGACTTTAGACTGATAAAGATAAGATTAGAATTCGCAAGTCCAGTTATAAACGCAGTTCATAAAAACTGCCTCTGATACAATATCCGCTTTCTTCGTATCATATCTCGCCAGTGGCTGTAAAAAGGCGTTTAAGCGTTTCGACAGGATGTCCAACGGTAAACAATGCAGCAGCGCCCGCGCAGGTGACTGAGCGGATTGCAATGCAGTCTTGGAAATCGAAGGACTATCTTATCTGGGGAATGTGCTATCCCTCGCAACACTGTGGGTTGCCACTTAACGCTGTGCCGCAAAAGGTAACAAAAACAAACTTTTGTTACCCAAAATCAATACGCTTATCTGACCCGCTTTGTGTGCATAACGGCACTGTCAAAGAAAAAGTGAAGTTTTGAGTCATTAATCTTTGACAGCATATTGCTTGTTCTAAAAATTAAATATTTATGAAGCTTTATCGTACAGATAAATATGTAGGAATGCATGCGAGATTTATCATACGATGTTAGTGTGCTGGCTCTAACTAGATGCTTTTTATTATAACCCGGCGATGACCATTCTCGTTGACGACTACATTTCGCAAGAACATTATTTTCTAGATTGGTATACTATTTCATACCAATTTACATGTAGGTATTACTGTTCTCCAGATGAGAAAACAGTTGCATATCCGATTATATCTTTGTGTACTCTGAGGCAAAGCTCCACTGATGTGTAGTTTACATTCAACACAAGATAAGCCTCTTTCACCAACTTGGCTGATAAACATGAGATTTTTTTAACGTAGTAAGATAAAGTTATCGAGAAATGACAATGAAACCAATAATAAAATAATTATCTGCGTGAACGCGACAAGCAACGACTTGCACGAAGGGCAATGCACTTTACGACTGTAAGTCGACGCGTGTTTTCATTTCAAAATGTATCCGTTTGTCTTCGAACATATTATCGTCATTTAATAATAAATTCATACAATAGGATATTTCATAAAGGTTTTCGACCTGCCTCTCGCTGCGATGACTTACTGTGGGCTACAACCACCTTTGGCATTTTCTGCGGATACATAAAGGACACTGTACTTGTAATAATGTCCAATGTCGTTCAAAGTAGTTTTTAATTATTGTCAATTTGTAATTATACTGCGCTTTATACCTACTTGTGCATTGGAACATTTTGGAAATACATACTTACCTAACAAATATATACAATACAAAAACCTGTTGATATAAAATATTGATCATTTTAACATACAAGAATTTTTGAATCATTAAACTTAAAAATATTGACTGTTGATTCCGAATTTGAATACTATAACAAGGCAATAATAAGTCTAGATGCTTTGTTTAAAACAGTAATTGCTTTGTTTTGTTTGCTAGGAAAACTTTTCGTCTAATATTTCCAAGGTAATAAATTCATCATAAGCAACGGCCGTCTGAACATATTGATATGTTGTTATATATTTATTTACGATATGCAATAAATAACAGTCAATAATATTGGCCCTACTTTCGCCTTCGTAGTTTGAAGTGTAGACCGGAGTGGTGGCAAAGGTCTTGATAACGCACAGTTTATGTCTGATAGTCTTTGGCAATTTGCCGGATGTATCTAGATAAATAGTCCTAATTTGCCTCGAGGAGCCACCCACAGAGTACATGGTTATTGCTACACAAAACATTGCTCTTTTAACTAATACAGTACTGTACCAGATTTACAGGTAGGGCTGGAAATAATCAAGACGGGAGCCTATTTAACAAATGTGTCGTTCAGTTGAAAGTAGTGAACAAAAAATACATATCAATATGAAGTCGGTTAATAATTAAATAGAGGAAACGTCAAACAAAGAAGATAAATTATATGAGGTCAAAAAAAATCTTATTTAAAAATTAGGAGCTCATTACAATGTAAATAACATTATTGCAGAAAGATAGAAAAGTACTTAAGGAAATGATATACACATGAATGGTCTTTATCATTGTATTAAGTGCTGATAGAAAAAGTCGTAGTGATATGACCAATACACTTTGACCTTTACGTCTTTATCGTAAGCATAATAATATTCTAACTTTGGAGGGTTTATTTTTAAGATATATGCTTATTATTTATATCGCGATATTGCACATACATTTTTATTGCACAATATTGTTAAATTTACTAAGTACGTTTGACGTGTTATTTTTTACATAAATTAGAAAACTATAATAAAAATTACCGGATCTAAATAATGATAAACGATATTGATGTCCATGGATTCGAAAGTGTGGCTCTTGTACGCGGGACTTCATTTGGGGTCTAAGCTAGTTTATCTGTGAATCAACAGTGTTCTAATAGTGAGTGTTTCGTTAAAGGACTTTGCACTCTCAGGGCCATAAGCACAGTGCAGTATCATTCAGTGCTTTATAATTCGGCTCTCAGCGATGTCACTTTTTATAGGTAGTGGCACCGCTTACCATCCAACTACTTTGGTCATCTTATATTTAGTTGTAAAAAAAATACATTTACTTTTGACAGCACATTAAGGGCTTTGTGATCTAAAACAAATAACTTCGATAACCACTCAATTAACGGAGTGAGTGTTAGGAAAATATATTGTGAAAGCGCGTGGGCGGTGCCATTATGCCTTATTTATTATAGCCACGGTCGTGCGTCAATTTGCTTTACTTAATCGCGAATCGTCGTCACCACCCTTCGTAGAATGTTTTATAACGTGACGTCATAACATTCATTACTTACGTGTGCCTGATCAAACATTTGTTTTGATTTGCTAGTTAATTGAACGCTACGTAAGCGCTTAGTGTCTACATCGTTTATTTTGTTATGTCTACATATTATGCTAATTATAATACGATTCTGTGTTAATTCATTTAGACAGAAGACGTGTTCATTTGAAAATGTCCTGTTTGGAAATATTGAGGCTATCTTACAAAATATTATGATTATATTTACGCTTTAAAAGTATTCGTGAACTAAATCGAAGTAGGTATAAGAAAAAAATTTGCCTCGAGCGAAGGGTATATCTATACTAATATTATAAAGCTGAAGAGTTTGTTTGTTTGTTTGTTTGTTTGTTTGTTTGTTTGAACGCGCTAATCTCAGGAACTACTGGTGCGAATTGAAAAATTTTTTTTGTGTTGAATAGACCATTTATCGAGGAAGGCTATAGGCTATATAACATCACGATGCGACTATTAGGAGCGAAGAAATAATGGAAAATGTGAAAAATGCGGGGAAAATTATTCATCCTCGAGGGCTTCCATTGCGTGCGCTGCGAAAACGGTTCAAGATACCAAAAATATATGTCTGAAAGAATTATTCCTCTTGAAATGATCTAAAAAATGGTCCGCGACAGTATATGTCTATCTTTTAAAATAAACTCTCTAGAACCGTTTTTATGGTAATAAAATTTGGTCGAAATTAATGCATTATTTGTTAAGAGTTGTATCAACGTCATAATATTAATCTTTATACAAATAAATGTGTTGGATAGAGTGATTCAACGGGAAGGTTTTTATGTATGTACTTTTAGCCCGGAAAAACTTATTAACGCGGGCGAAGCCGTGGGCAAAAGCTAGTGTTTGATATGCAGCTTTTCAGTACACACATACTTTGGATAATTTTATTTGTCGATCTCTTTAGGTCGATTAGGCGGCTATGGTAAATGCCCATTACTAAAAAAAAAATTTTATTATTAAATAGCTTTTCAAATGTGTCAGGTTCTGATGATATTTGTTACAAATAAACACATAAAACGCTAAATTGAAGAGTTTAGTAAGAAGTAGTAATGTTTAAGATATGCGAAAATAAGGCAGATTCATACGTTAATTAAATTTAAGGTGTCCAAATGTATGAGAGCACTAAGAAGGTGAGATTTCAACTTGTAATTTCGTAGTGATTTGCTTCAAAGTTCTTCTACTCATGGTGAGACTTTTGATTGATAATTTTTTTAAGATTTGTAATAGCTTATTGTTTATCAATTATCGTTCGCTTTAATGGTGAAGGAAAACATCGTGAGGAAACCTGCATACCTGAGAATTCTCCCTAAGAATTTCGAGGATATGTGAAGTCTGCCAACCCGCACTAGGCCAGCGTGATAGACTAAGGCCTAAAACCCTCTCAGTAGTAGAGGAGGCCCGTGCTCAGCAGTCAGCAGTAGGTATATAATACAGGGCTGGTATTATTATATTATTATTTATTATAATAGCTTAAACTAACAGAGCCATTGACTGATCATGCTATGCAGTTCCAATTTTCAAATAAATCCTCATAATATTATTAGGTACGCAATTACTAATTTGATTATCTGCCGTGGAGATCCGACCAAACAATACCCTAGATATGGTCGTATCTACCGCACAGTCCATAGAACATTTCATAACAATAGAACAGCTTATAAATTATTAAATAAATTCTAAATGGGACTATCGTATCAATCAATCGATAGGTACTGGCGGCTTTTTGCACGACACGTGTAGGAATGCCAACTTCGTTTCTTTCTACGCAGTCAATGGAACAGGTTAGCAGAAACACTTATTTAAGAACTTATCTCGCAATGTCAGTTTAATGGTTTTCTTTGTACGTACTTTGTACTTTAAGATATTTCGCAAGAAAACCAATGAAAAACAACGTTGATTGGCGGTTCACGCCATCGTGCTTTATAGTGGAAAGATATAGTTGTCTCCCCTGTCCTTTGTGAAAATGATTACTTTAGTATCAGTTAAAATAAAAAAAAAAAAATAGTTAGTAACAAGTTTTAAAGCAGAAAACTTGTTTAAGTACATAGACTGTGACTGTTTTTATATACTAAAAACTGTTTACTTAATAATAAAGCTCAAAATCAAGAAGCTCTGATAATAAAGCACAATTTAAAAAAAATATTAACTTCTACGCAATATGTGGCACATGTTGTTATTAGGTACTCAAGATCTCGACATAATCTCAATATCCCATCCCAATTTTCTATTCCAATATCCGCGCTGACGTATAATTTAACGGTACAACAAATCAAGTAATAAAAGTAATTCACCAATTTAAATGCAAGCTGCGGCCTCAAAATCTCCAGACACATAATATGCAGGTCATACAAATATACCCAATATGTTCAAGGTGAACTTTGTTCTGTACTTTACTCTAAAATTTCGCCAGTCATGATGTTTCATTACTGAGTATCAAACACATTCCACAAGTAATTTGTATTTTACGAAAACTCCTTTTTTACAATTTCTTGGTTGCAAGTCTTAAAGTGGTATTTTTCGATATACATATAAGTGAAGCAACGCGTGCAGGGTTAACTACCAAAGACATTTAACTGCACACTCTTGACCTCCGTCGTGCTACGTGATTGTGGATTAAAAAAATTACACACAAATAAAAATACACAATAGGATACCGCTGAGTTTATCATGAGGATCATCTTATGCTATCTCCAAAATAGTACAAGACTTGTGTTTCGCATAGAAATTGTAAAGCAGATATATAAAGTGACCGTTTAGATATAAAATTGTCCTAAAGCGCGGGTTTTTCTGTTCGTGGGTGTAACAAAGCATGTGTCTCACATACAAAATGCTTCATAAACAAGTACCTACCATGGTATGACTATACACACTATAAAGATACACCTGTTATCACTAAACCTTGACTATAGGCCACAGAAGTAATGCATAAAATACTTAGTTGACAACTTTTAGAAATCAGTATTTATTCAAGGGATTCTACCATAATATTAAAATATTAGGAGCCAAAGACAAAATAAACACTAGATATGTACATATTTAATTCGTATTCCACATGGCAAGATGTCCTGATTATTTTCGTCCGGATATTTCTAGTTGGATTAGCATAATATATAATAAAAGACAATGAGACCCATTCATACAGACGTCTGAAACATTAATACACATATATCACTCGCTTTTGATGGAAGTAAAACTTTAAAATGTAATAGAACGCCATAAAAAATTTTGGTCACGTTCATTCAATAATGTACAGTCTTTAACTACAAACCTAAGGTAAAGTAATTCGGTATTAATATTTTTAATCGGTGAATAAACTATTCTGCGTCTTCATAGATATCTAACATTATATAATGGAAAATTACATGCAGTATAAATAGCGGAATGAGGTTATCATTACACCTAAACTAGACCAATGAATATAGCGTAAAGTTAGACAGACCGTGGACTTGTTCTAGATATTCAATGAGCCTCAATTTATAGCAAAGGGCTGGCGTTAAAGTGTCGTAAGTTATCACTCACAAACAATTCTGTAATGCCAAGTTTGCGAGACACCGTAATTAAGAGTGACATGATAAGTTACGAACACAATATCATATGCTTTACACAGAGACCTACAAAAATTAAGTGAAATTAGAATAAATAGTCCATGTCCAGTCATCCATGTAAGATGAAGCGACCTCAAATAAAACTTATTGTTATACAAGCATACAATTGAGGGTGAACCGGACGTCGGTGGTGATGCTTTCTGGTTCCATTCAGCTATTAATCAAGATTAGGTCATCGACTTGGTTGTTTCTTACGAATCGTTTAGCGAATCGATAAAAAATAGTTTTTATGTTATTTTTATTAAGTTATTCAGTTCGCATGAGCCGGCGCTCACGCGCAAGCAATGATGGCATGGAAGTCTCAGTTCGCAACACCACTCCTCGGCGCACTTGCGCCCGCTAACAACTGCCTAATTGCATTAATTAAACAGTACCACGACCACTTTTGTGATATTAACTCGTACTGCTCCAGAATATTTGATGCCGTTTTCGCAATGAGAATCGAACTCGAATTAAACGTGTTGAAGGAACTCACAAAGAACTTTTTTTTGTAAATCTTATTCCTAAATGGTATACATGGTGACTGGTAATACGACGTATTCCCATTAAGAGCATGTAGATTGGGTCAAAAGCCATCGATTTTGTCCCATGAAGCCCTATCGGAAGTTCAAGTTTTGAAGCAATTTAAGATTTATTGAATTTTAAGATAAAGCACTATTAAGACCAAATAAAATTTAACAATAAAAAAAATACTGAATGCGATTGGGGTATTTTATTGTTTTCTAGTAAATAATACTCTATGCTTTCATAAAAAATAATAAAATATTTAAAAGCTATGGTAAGTTTGAAATGGTGGCTATAATCTATCCATTTCGTATTTTATTTAAAAATGTTTTTGCCAAAAACTAATGTTTATTTCAGAAAAACTTCAAGCGACGAAATGTGCAAAACACGTCAAAAACTGATTTATTTATCCAGTTTTCTAATGAGGTATAAAAAATTACAATTAACCATGTACCTGGAAGTTAAAAAAAAAATACAAATGGACGAGTACTACTCTGGTACAAATTGTTTTGTATGCATCTTAAAGTGTATAAATGTTCTGTTCTTTCAATAAAATGAAAATTTCTTTATTATACAAACCCTTCTTGAATTTTGAGGTTCCTAATTCAAGTGCGCATTCTGTGGTGTGGCTACGATAACTATTTTTAGTATAGTTTATTTACTTTGAAACATTGCTTCATAAGGATTTTAATGTCTCACAAACAGCTGACTTATCTATTTACGTGATGTGATTTGATTATTCATATACACAAATAATAATAGTGGATATATCCAATCGATACTGACACCGACAATAATGATTTGGAAATTACCGTTAGGGTTGTCGCACTAGTTATAATTAATCTTACTAACATGTTGGCTTTCGATAAACACAAATATGGTTCATGATATACAAAACAAGGTTAATGCTATTTTGAACATATTAAAATCAGAACGATTATATAAAAATGATCACTTATCCATAACGCATTAAAGGCTATGGATGTCAAGGATTCCACGCGGAGTACCAACCAAATGCATTAACCTAGATACCTAAAACCCCGATGGGAATCGTATGAATAGGTGACGATTTAATTTAGGTTCTTTATGAGATTTTATATTCATAGGTAGCTATGTGTCAGCCCTATCATACGGACAAATAGGTAGGCGTTCCATTGATTGGAAGAAAAAAGCATATAAACTTGTAGCGTCGGATTTTTTGTCCCCAATTATTGCATACCAAAGAAATAACTAAAATAATGTTTTCTGTAGTCAATAGTCATTTTAATAAATAATAAACCTTTGCTTTAATTACGCTAAGTACCTACTTATATTATAATATAAGTACTTTCATAGTTTTTGACGGTGAGTAGGCTCTTAGAGGAGCCCTCAAGGTACAGGAATCAACAATACGAATGAAATTTTATTAAGATCGCTATTACTATTAAATACTTACTATTCCCTGGTGACCTCACATATGTAAGAGTCCGTCTGGGTGGGTACCACCGCAATGTCTATTTCTACCGCCAAGCAGCAGTGTGCATGCACTGTTTGAAGGATATTGTAGGCAGTGTAACTACTGGACATAATGAGACTTAACATCTTATGTCTCAGGATGACGAGCGCAGTGGAATACCACACAGTACTTTGTAATTCAAGGTAATGGATGGAGTGGCTACTGTTTATGGGTGGTCGTACTGCTTACCATCAGGCGAACGGCATGCTCGTCTCGTCATTCAATGCCATAAAAAAAATATTAACATTATTAACCTCTATTAACTTAATATGATTATTGTCAAAATTACGTGAGTATTGTATATCAATTATCGTTCGCTTTAACGTTGAAGGAAAACATCGTGAGGAAACGTGCATACATATTAGAAGTTCTTTATAAGAAATTCGAAGGTATGTGAAGTCTCCCAACCCGCAATAGGCCAGTGTGGTGGACTAAGGCCTAAACCCTCTCAGTGGTAGAGGAGGCCCGTGCCCAGCAGTGGGACTGTACATAATACAGGCCTGGTATTATTTTTATTATGTTATTAACCCAGTTCGGTAGAAATTATAATCTATACTAATATTATAAAGCTGAAGAGTTTGTTTGTTTGTTTGTTTGTTTGAACGCGCTAATCTCAGGAACTGCTGGTTCGAATTGAAAAATTCTTTTTGTGTTGAAAAGACCATTTATCGAGGATATAACATCACGATGCAACTATTAGGAGCGAAGAAATAATGGAAAAGGTGAAAAAATACGGGGAAAATTATTCATCGTTGAGGGCTTCCATTGCCTGCGCTGCGAAAACGGTTCAAGATTCCAAACATATATGTATAAAACAATTATTCCTCTTGAAATGATCTAAAAAAATGTCCGCAACAGTATCTGTCTATCTTTTAAGATTAACTCACTAGAACCGTTTTAATGGTAATCAAATTTGGTCGAAATTAATGCATTATTTGTTAAGAGTTGTATCAACGTCATAATATTAATCTTTATCCAAATAAATGTGTTGGATAGAGTGATTCATCGGGAAGGTTTTTATGTACTTTTAGCCCGGAAAATCTTATTAACGCGGGTGAAGCCGTGGGCAAAAGCTAGTATAGTATAAAAGCTCATTTTTGCTTTTTGTTAATATATTTACAGCTTTTGTATTTTAATATAAGTAAATTAATTGTAATTTTTTTGGGGCAGTAAATTAATTTATTATTATTTATTCCATAATTGAAGGTTGACACAAAATGTATAAAATTATATTAATATTCTCATTTTCACCGAGAAAAAGCATTTAAGTTAATTCGTGATTTGTTTTTTTGGCAGTTTACTTCAGCTTAAATTAAAGTTTTTAGTAATCCTTAACTTATTGTTTTATTTAGGGCATTAACTATAAAATGGCTATTAAAAAAACGCGTTTGATTACAGACCTTGGCAACAATGTTCGCACTCACAAAACAAGTTCAAAGACAAGAGGGTTCACTTATTAACGTAATAATTACGGCCGAAGCGACATCATGTGACGCATTGTCCTTAATTCAGTCGTTCTACGAGTCCATTTGACTGGTCTTGTTGCTGCTTTTGATGTAGTTTAGAAAAAATATTAAAGGATTTTTAGTAAGTTAATCTTATCATCATTGGTCACAGGATGTTCCTGCTCTGCTGAATATCAAACCCCTCCCCCGCCCCCCAATTTTTCCGACTGAAATTTGTTATTAGATATTATATTAATGCATAGGTAGTCTATGTAGTTCATTTTCCCTTTCAATTAAAGGGATAGACATATTAAATGTTTAAGCAATTTTATTTGGTAAGCCGCGGTGTAACCCGTCCTGAGTGCTGACTCTTGCTTAGTATTTGAAATAGAAACTTATAAAAAACCAACGTGATGTAACATTTTTTCTTTAAAACTATGCTTCTATGATATGATGAACCGATAGAGTGCTGTAAGGCGTAGTAATATGTAAAGTAGGTGGTAAGGCATGATTTTTTTTTTTTTGTATGGCCATCTTCGGCGACTCACGTCTAAGTTGTCGTCCGCAACCGCCCCTGCGCGTACCGCTGTTGCGGTCCTTCTCCTGTTGTTGCGGGGGCTCAGTTAGGCCCCCGTACACTGAGGGACGCCCTTGGCGTTAAGGCATGGTAAAGATATACATTTGTGTACTACGTGTTGTTCGCGGCTTCAACCACGTCAAAAGACTTTCCCGTAAAAAAATACTTAAAGTTCTGTAGCGATCCATAGAGCCATCTGTACGATGCCAGCAACATCTACCTAACAAATTAGAAAAAAAAAATGAGAAAAAACATCTTTTCATGGAACAAAACTACCGGGATATAAAGTAGCCTATATGATTCAAAACTATACCTGTGGCAAATTTCATCCAAATGCGTTCAGCGGTTACGCCGATTAATTTTAATACACATAAAAAAATACAATCGCATTTATAAGTATAAGATAAGAAGTAAAGTAAGAAAAGTAAGATGAAATTAATTTGCCTACTCGCCCTGAGAAGTACGTACCATTTTCTTGCAGAAAATCTTCATGATGTGACATTTTGGTATTGCGTAGCGTATGGTAACTGCAATAGAGACTTATAGGTAGTATATAGTATCTTAAATAACACCGACTGCCTCGGTGCCGTAGTTGTATTACAGTACGACTGCAAAGCTGACATGAGGTCTTGGGTTCGATCCCCGGGTCGGGCAAAGTGATATTGAGTTTTTCTATTCAGTATCAGCCCGGGGTCTGGAATTTGTGCCCGATATGGCGATAGGCTCGCCCCCTATCACTAGTTGCGCCTCTGCCTACCCCTTCGGGGATAACAGGCGTGAGTGTATATGTATGCAAATAACACCGTATCCTCCCCTTCCATCCAAATATAAGGAAAGCAGATTATTTGTAATTGTGGATGGATATTAATTGCCGGTGGTTCGATGGCTTTAGAGTTAAGTAATAACTCACCTGCTCGTCTGACGCTTCATGTAATACAAAATCCAGCATATTTCTTTGACAACTCTTTCAGGAAATTCGTACGTTTAGATATTACGAAGTGTTATCTTTCAACAGGAGAGTAGAATAACGCCACCTACTCTATTGTCGGAAATTATACATACAGAAATAAATTGAATGGCAGTTTTCATGTGTTGAAGATCTATAAAACTTTTGTTTGTCATCAATATTTTGATGACAAACAAAAGTTTTATATCGAAATGTGTAAACTGAAACGTATAAAGAAAAACAAACATATTATTATTTCTTAGATAAATGTTATGTTGCCCTAGAAAAAATGTTTTTTAAAGGTAATTTTCAATTTTAACTGCCCCACTCATTGATGTTGTAAAAGGGTTGTAATACATCAATGGCCCCACCGTATATTTAGACCCTAGCTTTTGCCCACGGCTTCGCCCGCGTTAAGTAGTTTTTCCGGGCTAAAAGTACATTAAAACCTTCCCGTTGAATCACTCTATCCAACACATTTATTTGGATAAAGATTAATATTATGACGTTGATACAACTCTTAACAAATAATGCATTAATTTCGACCAACTTTGATTACCATAAAAAAGGTTCTAGTGAATTAATCTTAAAAGATAGACACATACTGTCGCAGATGTTTTTTTAGATCATTTCAAGAGGAATAATTCTTTCATACATATATTTTTGATATCTTGAACCGTTTTCGCAGCGCATGCAATGAAAGCCCTCAAGGATGAATAATTTTCCCCATTTTTTTCACACTTTCCATTATTTCTTCGCTCCCAATAGTTGCATCGTGATGTTATATAGCCTAAAGCCTTCCTCGATAAATGGTCTATTCAACACACAAAAGAATTTTTTAATTCGAACCAGTAGTTCCTGAGATTAGCGCGTTCAAACAAACAAACAAACAAACTCTTCAGCTTTATAATATTATAGTATAGATAAATGTGATAGTAAATCCTCAGAACCTACAATCGAAGTGTAGAAATTGTATGAAAATATCTCTCCTATTTTATTTTACACGCCTGTTTTCTAACAAGGATCTTTTATCGCCTGATCTAAATAAATGAACATGAATTTGAAGATGTTCAAAATCAATCAAAAAACCTGCCAAAAAACCAAAAATGATTATTGAGCATATAATATAATGAACTTTATAAAAATATTGTATCAAACAATTTGTCAATAAATCTCATGCAAAATTTGCCATGGGCGTAAATACTATAAAACTAAAACAAGATAATACACTCTCCCGTATTATAGCGCAGGGTGTTCCCATGTGTTGTATTTTCAGTATCAGTCATAAATTATATTACAAAGTCAGTCATAAACATATTTTATGCCATGCCCAAGGCTATTGTAAAAACAACAAAGCAAATTAGTATTTTTGTTAGTTACTAACTTACTATATTATGCTAAATCAACGTAAATATTATACTTAATATCAATTCATATTGTTAATATAACGTGGCATAGTAATTATGTCTCGAATAAGCTCCTGAAGGCTAAATTTGGGCATATACATTCACTTTTGCGCTATATTCTGCAATATCTTAAAGCCGAGGAATATTCAAACGCTATAACATACTTTTGACAGGTCCATCTGGTAATCTTTAGGGGAGGCCTATGTTCAGCAGTGGACGTCATGTGGCTGGTGATGATGATATCTTACGAATTTACCCAAAGTGTCACTTGTTTTTTAAATGAAACATTAATGATTATGCAAGACGTTAAACCTTATTTTTTTGTTATAAAGCAGATTGACGAGATGACCGCAAATCGGTTGCTTAATGGTAAGCGTTGCTCATAAACAGTAGAAATAGCGCCAAAAACTTAAAATGCATGACATTAAACTACTTACTTTAGTCGTCCGGAGTCTTTTGATGTTGTTTCATAGGAACCAATCATTAGCTCGCTTACCGTTTGTCATCAAGTTCTTTCATAATTATGTTATACTAGCTTTTGCCCGCGGCTCCGCCCGCTTGAATAAGTTTTGCCGGGATAAAAGTCCCGGTTTATATTTTCCCGGGATAAAAAGTAGCCTATGTGTTAATCCAGGACATGGTCTACCCGCGTGCCAAATTTCATCGAAATCCGATCAGTAGTTTTTGCGTGAAAGAGGAACAAACATCCATACATCCATACATTTTTACAAACTTTTGTGTATATAATATGAGTAGGAAGGATTATTAGGATTATATTATTAGTAGGATAATGGCTTAAAACCTGATGATAAATGAATCTCAAAGTAGTTTAACTGAAATTATTAATTTGCCCTTTAAGACCTATGATATTTTTCCCGCGACCTCGCTTATAATTTTGTAATTGCAGATATCGTAAACAAAATAAGTGTATGTAAAATAATTTGACGACAAAATAAATTACAATAATATACGAACGTGCTGTTCATTTAATCTTGATTCTTGACGCATCACTAAAGGGCTGATTGTCCATGTTAACCTCCTATCAGTCAGGTCTAATTGAAACCTTGATACATTTCAATTGTCTTGTTTCGTGTCGTTTGACGAATAATTTATGATTATTGCGGTTATAAAACGAATTAACAAGAGATCCAGCAGATGGGCTTTTGTACGCTCAAAACTGTTTTAAATGATACCTGGTTTTGAATCTCTTTTGCCATTTAATTAATTATATTGTCTAGTATGTTATCTTGGTGCCTTAGCTGTATTAAGGATACAGTACAACTGCCGTGTTGAGGTTTAAGGTTCGATGGCTGGGTCGGGTGTCTGGAATTATGCTTATAAATGGTAGTAATAAATAATAATAATATAATTTTATTTTCAAGTAAAGACTCATAATGTTAGTTACAATAGGGCTTACACTTAGTTAGTTTTATAATTAACTGTTCACTGTTAAGTTCCATATAATAGGCTCAACCGCTATTATATGGAACTTAACAGTGTGACTTCTGTCCACCCCCGATAAGGTAAAAAGGTGAGTATATATTTCAAGGCCTGAGGAATTTTTTAGGAACCTGTAGAGCTTTGAGGTGCTAAAATGGTAGAGTTAACTCGCTACATACATTTCTTTAACATGTAGGTGGAGTCGATACTAGAATGGGCGCCTGAAACCGTTCTCTTCAACGACTAAATACTGGTAAATAATATTAAAGTCCGGTAAATTTCTTACTGTCGTTGTATGTCGGCGCATTAAATATAAAAAAGCAATTTATATGTAGAACCGACCGATGGTTGCAAGTTTACTTTCGTTAGAAATCAATAATTCCAATCAGAATTATGGTTCCTGAATTATAAAAGCATGATAAATGATTCTTATTATTGTAGAACTATGTTTGACATGTTTGTAATTATCAATTGACTGGAATGAATAAACAGTATTTAATCGTGATAGGATTTAAGCTTTGTCTTGAAATTATCTTTTAGAAATTTATTGTTAGTCGCAAAAATGTGTATATGACAACGCCTTTGATAGCAGATTTTTTTTTTATCGCGGGGAAACACGCGTTATCGCTACCACTAGTGGGGGGTGAGTGGGGGGTGAGGGGAGTGAGTGGGGGGGGTGAGGGGAGGGGGTGAGTGGGGGATTATATTGGTTTCACACAGTCTTACAGCCCAATGCCTATACTCCCAACACTCGGGAGTATAGCTTCATCCGAGCGAGCATTGGACTGAGTCCCTAACATTATGTACACCCTACACCGCCATACCAACCAAAACCCGCGGTGGCTTTCTTCAGCGCCTAGGGGACGGCCCCGGGGTATCTTGTGGCACGAGGATAGCTGCACGGAACCGCTCCTGCGCGATACCGCATTGCGGCCCCTCTCCAAATGAGAAGGCTGAGAAGCCTAAGATCTCTAAAGCACGCTTTTGCGTCTCCAACTGCAGGAGACCGACCACCCGCATTGTCGTCCACCTCGTAGTCGCTTACATTGGAGGCCTTTGAAAGCCTAGAAGCGCAATGGATGATGAGCCGGTTAGAAAACGAGAAGCTGTATATTTGAAGCATTAAGACGAAGGACGTCTGTATGAAAAAGGATTTGTAAATTGTAAATATATTTGTCTCAAGGTTTAAAGTCGTGGAAACGTTATTTTCATTTATTATTCATTATTACCTATACATCGAAATGTTAGACTGCCTCGGTGGCGTAGTTGTATTACAGTACGACTGCAAAGCTGAGGTCTCGGGTTCGATCCCCGGGTCGGGCAAAGTGATATTGAGTTTTTCTATTCTTTATCAGCCCGGAGTCTGGAATTTTGTGCCCGATATGGGGATAGGTTCGCCCCCTATCACATAATGGGACGGAATAATGGAAAAAGTGGGCGAGTTGCGCCTCTGCCTACCCTTTCGGGAATAACAGGCGTGAGTGTGTGTGTGTGTGTGTGTTATCACCTCCATTCATAACGTCAATATACATCATCAGTCAAGCGGTTCCTCGATTTCTAAGTAGGCCTACAAAACAAAAAAATGTAGGAGTCATCCTTAGAATATATATGACAGAGGAGAAGGTCTAGAACTCTTTAAAAAGAGGTAACGTCAGCTCTGCCGACGAGGTTCCACCTCATAATCATCACCCATGATGTGAGAGTAAAACTCCACCTTGTCCTTCATCTTTTATTTCTGAATGCTCCAAACTAATTTCCGGAGCTCCGCACAGCACAAGAGACTCACCACTACAAATGCGAGGCGCCGTATTCATACCAACGATTTGACATCTCGACTGTTTTTTGCACGATTATTATTTCAAAATACCCGCCGCTCCGACATATATATTATTATCATAAAAAAAAACAAGTAATACTATCGATAGGTCTATCGCTTGGATATATCATTTTCATAAGTTATGTTAGTGTTTGCGATTGTAAAAAGGCATCTTTGCTACGTTCGTACGAATCGTTAAGTACGAATCGAACTTACCGCTCGTCGCGTCATCTATAGGTACTAATATTATAAAGAGGAAAGCTTTGATTCTTTGTTTACATTGAATAGGCTCCGAAACTACTGGATCGATTTATATAATTTGATCCTGCATGGTATTCTTGTTATAATAAATAAAACGTTACGTACGTCCTCAATGTTCAAGAAAATCAATGATATGGTACAATTTTTAACTTGAATTCGGTTACTCGTAAAGCTTTTGAACACGGGCTACATAAATTACGCAAATTCACTAGCTAAAACTTAAATTATTTCGTTGTGCTTTAGAGAAAACTCTACGCATACGTATAGAATTAATATGATGTACGTATTCAGTTTTATTGACATAAATGGAAAATAAATGTACTTATTTCCTAAATTAAGTGCGTAGTTCCACAATAACACACTAATTATATTTCGACAGGCCTTCTTATGGGCAATAAAAATAAAAAACCTTCAAGTATAACCTGCGAAATTTCAAATTTGGGTGTTCTGAGACCGACAATATTTCGCATTTCCTCATACGTCCTTAGATAATCGAATCATAATGTGGCATTAGGACTATCCTTGTGACTAGTAGTTGTTATTTATTTAATATTATTATTAATATAAATGCAGTTCAGGACAAGCAGTTGGCGT
Organism: Lapara coniferarum; assembly: GCA_949316025.1. Lineage (NCBI taxonomy): Eukaryota > Metazoa > Arthropoda > Insecta > Lepidoptera > Sphingidae > Lapara > Lapara coniferarum. The sequence goes on along the minus strand of OX438919.1, from coordinate 36,591,222 downwards.
TGGCGCCGTGTCGCCGATCATACTAGATAGAACACGGGAAATTACACAGCTCGTTGAGATACTGCGAATAAACAACAATTTTGTTGAATAATTGCGCCCGTTTACCTATTTGAGTAACATTAACGGAACTTATTTTTATGTGCAGGCCATTATTATTGTTTATTTTGCATTACATAACACAGTAATTGATAGGTGTTGTTGCGATTACAGTGGTTTATCTGGTTGCTTAAATGGCCACAATGTACACTAGTATTTTCATACGGTATTGTTCATTATCGCACTTCATGGTACACGTACCTAATGAGACGATACTTTACGGTAGAGTAACTCAAAGAACTTTGTATTTACACAAAGCCTTTCGTTTTGAGAGTCTTTATTATTTAAAATAGAATAGTCTTTTTTTTATTGAATTTACATACATCCTACTAATATTATAAAGGCGAAAGTTTGTAAGAATGTAGGGATGTTTAGATGTATGGATGTATGGATGTATGGATGTTTGTTCCTCTTTCACGCAAAAACTACTGAAGGGATTTCGATGAAACTTGGCACACGGGTAGGTCATGTCCTGGATTAACATATAGGCTACTTTTTATCCCGGGAAAACATAAAGCGGGACTTTTATCCCGGAAAAACTTTTTAAGGCGGGCGGAGCCGCGGGCAAAAGCTAGTACTACATATACACTCACGCCTTTTATCCCCAAAGGGGTAGGCAGAGGCGCAATTAGTGCACCCACTTTTCGCCATTATTCCGTCCCATGATGTGATAGGGGGCGAGCCTATCGCCATATCGGGCACAAATTCCAGACTCCGAGCTGATACTGAATAGAAAAACTCAAACTCACTTTGCCCGACCCGGGGATTGAACCCGAGACCTCAGCATTGCGGTCGTACCATAATACAACTACGCCACCGAGGCAGTCTTTTGTAGTATTGAATTTATAATTAATAATAAATGAAACAGTGGTTATATTATGGTATGTACTATGTAGTATCTTATTTAATGGAACTAGTTTTTCAAATAGCACATTCCGTAAATGCAATAAACGATAATAATACAGACGCATAAAAAATCATAAAAAATACCTTTGCAATACCACTGGAAGGTTAGTGTGTAACTGACAACCTTGTTAGCAGTAAGCGTTGCATTTATGTGTCATTATTACTTGATTGAACACAATTTAACTAAGATCCATTAGGCTCGAACAAAGGTAATTTGACCAACGTGTAATCTAGCTGGCGTGTGTCTAGCCAGGTAGTTATTACTTATGCCATTATCACTTTAGCGTAGTAAATCACGCCGATCGCCCTAGTCAGATAATGATCTGCGTCTTACAAGGCATCAAGTGTGAATTGAGAAACCGCAACCTTTGTGGGTCAGCGTGTGCGCATGCTGTAAACATTGCATATTTTTACACATACTTGTATTTGTAAAATTACATCTGACATAATGACTATGTTTCAAACGTCTCTATTAATTGTGTTATGAGTTGTAGGTTTCTTTTGTTTTTATTAAATTAATTGAAGAACTGAAAAGATAGAAACAAGATTTTAATTGGAATATTTTATTTTGGTATTGAATAATCTTAGTTGACAGTGTTCACAAACGCAGTCGGAGGCATCTGCTCTTCCCAATGTATATAATACACTCTTTAATCTGCTCACTCCGTGATTTTGTTGCTCTACCTATATTACCAACTAAATTATGAGAAGTGAGCATGTTATGCCTCCGACAGCGTTTGTGAACACTGTCTACTATGATAATTCAAAACCAAAATAAAATGTTCAAATTAAAATCTTGTTTCTATCTTTTAAGTTCTTCAATGAAGTTAATAAAGATGGCAGATATTGACGCACTCGTTTTTTTTTAATAAATAGCTTTTCAAATGTGTCAGGTTCTGATGATATTCCTACTATTTAACATTGATTTTACTTTATGCTCTTAGGAAAGTCTGGTCAATTAACATCACAAAATCATATTGTTAGTGTTGATAAAATTGGGTACCCGGTTTTAGTCGTGCTAATTTGTCCTTTTTAGCTCGGTGCACGTAATATTATAAACCGACTTCAAAACCACTACAAATAAAAAAATAATCAAAGTTTGTATTCGCTTAGTATATTTATTACGTGTATTTGGAATCGATGCATAATTTAAATTGCCAGCTGAGCTAAGGAAAAACACAAACAAATATACGAAAACATTGTTCAATTTAAATTAGGCACCGAGTCCAAATATACGTAATAAATATACTAAGCGAATACAAATTTTGATAATTTTTTGATTTGTAGTGGTTTTGAGCTCGGTTTATTTTTTATAAAAAAAAAATATTTATTGCATTTTTGTTAGTTAATTATGGAATGGTGTAAACAATACATCATAGACATACGATTGCAGCATTCGCGCGTCATCTGCTGTTAGTTATTAAAGAGTTCCATTGTGTATCTCCGAAGATCTTCATCAGGTCTTCATAAATTATATACTAAAACCTTCCCTGAAAAATATACATTTTAATATCGAAAACCACATTCAAAACGGATAAGCAGTTATTGAGAAACTCGCGGCCATACAAATTTACATACATACTTACAAACATACATACATACGGATCGAATACAGAACCTCCTTTTTGAAGTTGGTTAATAAAATAGGGCCACTAATAGTTTTCTTCTGCCACTTGCCCTTTTCTCCCACCAAATATAGGGTCGATTTAGTTTTAGAGTTACTCTATCCCTCTAGAATTTTCAATCCGGACTACAATCAATTTATAAAAAGTATTGCACGACCAGGATTTCAGGACCTAAAGGTCGTAGCCATAATGCCTTTCTACCATCGTTGACGCTAATAGAAAACCAATAAGATTGACGTAATATGCAAACGATGAGTTTATCGCTAGGATTTGTCATTCCCATACATTGATGTATTATTTTAATACATCAATGTTCCCATACATAAAGTTAGCGTTGGCGATTGTAGAAAGGCATCGTTTACGGGCTACGGCCCTAGAAACTTCTTGGGCCGGCTACACTGTCGATAGACCAAGAAGAACACTAATAGAAGTGATGTTGTGTTCTAAAAATAGCCTATAACCATCGCACAATAAATACGAATCGATAGACACCTCAATTGCCAAAATCGGTTCAATAGGAGTGACACTAGAGTGGAACATAAAATAGATACATACATACACAGGATGTTAAAATCATTACTCTTTCTTGCTTCGCCGTAGTCGGGTAAAAAGGGATAGAAGTTTTAGGATTTATCGTAATTAGTAGTAAGTATATTATGTTAATACCTATATATATGTATAGTGAAACAGTTATACGTTTGTGGCTGTCAAAATTATTTGCGTAAGTAAGGTTACTGGGGTGGTTGGGCGGACAAGCTTCTAGACATTATAGAAAAAACCGGATTATACACATTGCCAATGGCATGTAAGTACATTATTTTTGCTACAACACAGAAACCGGAAGCGATAAAAGCGATTTATGTAAGGTTACCTTTTGTTTCCCATGAAGATGAGGTAAATCGAAAATCCAACTGAGTAAACAAAAAAAAAATAGATATATAGAACTTTTTCCTTGGTCAGTTTTGATGTCCAGTCACTTTTCACAAGTTTACCAGTACAAGACTGCATTAAAATTGTTTCTAAGAGGTTAGCAGAAAATAACATCCCTGTTGAATATGCAGAACTACTCCAACATTGCCTCACATCTGGCTATATGTTGTGGAATTATCAGTTCTATGTACAAGTTGAGGGGGTAGCAATGGGCTCACCTGTATCTCCAGTAGTCGCCGTTATCTTCATGGAAGACTTCGAGGAGACAGCCCTGAACACAGCCCCGGTCTCACCAAGGTTTTACAAACGGTACGTAGATGATACTTTCACAATATTACCATCTGACAAAGTAACTGCATTTTTAAATCATCTCAACTCCATAAATAATAAAATTCAATTTACCATGGAGTTGGAACAGGATAACTCTCTTGCTTTCTTAGATGTCTTAGTCATCCGTAATCCTGATCAGTCCCTAAGCCACACTGTATATAGGAAACCGACCCATACTGATAAATACCTGAACGGTGAATCTCATCACCATCCAAAACAGTTAGCTACCGTGGGCAAATCTTTGTTTCAGAGAGCACAAGGAATCTGTGATGAGAAACACCTGGCTGCTGAGCTTCAACATGTCAAGCAAGTACTGCGAGACAACAAGCTCCAAATTCCACGCCGCCGTCACAGAGACCGAGTGAAACCAGCCACAGTTGATCGTGTCCCAGTTGTATTACCTTATGTAAGAGGAGTCACCGACAAGATTGGCTACATCCTGAAGCGTGCTTCCATAAAAACTTATTTTAAGCCGCCTAAGAAGATTAGTCAATTTTTACCACCTGTCAAGTGCCATATACCTCTACAAGAACCGGGCGTATACAAGATAGATTGCGACTGTGGCCTCTCTTATATTGGTCAAACAAAAAGACATATAGGGACACGCGTAAAAGAACATATAGCTGATGTTAAACACCGACGCTCTACGAAGTCTGCAGTAGCTGAGCACTCAGAAGAAGGCTCCAACCATTACCTTAGATTTGACAAGCCACAAATCCTTGCCAAAGAACACCGATTCCTGCCTAGGATGATTCGCGAGGCTATTGAAATCAAAAAACATCCCAATTTCAATAGAGAAGATGGTTGGAAACTTGCACCTGCCTGGGACCCGGTAATACATCTAATTAAATCAGGCCCCAAAAGACCTGCTGCCAGACCTCAAGACATTGTGAGCTCTTTCTGCGTAGACCGGACCGCAAACAATGACTAACATCTTAAAATTGTATAAATGTAAATTGAAGGTAGCTTTGTTATACTAACTTTTCGGACCACCTACACCTCAGTCCGCCCCGTGACCACGAAGTGCTGAAAAGCCTTCGAAACGTCGGGAGAAAAATAAAATAAAAAAACCGCGATAAAATCCGTTAAAATAGTTTAATTTCAATGTCTAACATTCGCGTAAACATAAGGAATCATTTTTCCTTGGTGTTCCTATGAGAATGCGTGTCAAATCAATTGTGAAATTCGGAAAGTTTGCTTCTGTTCAAAGATAATGTCTTTGACGAAGCTTTGTGCCTAGTCTCGATAGCACCAGTTACATTGACTCTGGGATATGATTCATCGGTACCTAGTACCTGCAAGCCGCTATGATGGACATTTTGCGATAATATAGGTAGGTGTTCACTACACACTCGTGTATACCAACAAGTGAGTAATATGCAAAGGAGCGAAAAACCCGGTTACATAGCTTTATGGTAAATAATATAATGCATTATTATGATAATAAAATTCATTATACACCACACTACAATGTTTCTGATACCATTGGGATAAGATCGTATTCTATGCTGATTGACTGCTGTATGTTTGTGTCTGTGTTTTGTTTGATGCGATCGCGATGGTTCTTGGCTATAATTTATGAAGATCTGTACAGGCATTTGAAGATCATATCATCTCATCTCCAACTTAAGAAGCCCGATGAATTTGAAATTTGGTGCACTGTGACATCGGCAATATTTTTCAACATGAGCTGATGCTGCAACATCAAGTAGTCTACGGGATGAGAACGAGAATGAGGAGGAGACCAGAAGGAGGAGGAAGAGGAGAAGGAGACGGAGAAGGAGACGGAGAAGGAGACGGAGAAGGAGAAGGAGACGGAGAAGGAGAAGGAGAAGGAGAAGGAGAAGGAGAAGGAGAAGGAGAAGGAGAAGGAGAAGGAGAAGGAGAAGGAGAAGGAGAAGGAGAAGGAGAAGGAGAAGGAGAAGGAGAAGGAGAAGGAGATTGAGAAGGAGAGGGACATGGAGAAGGAGGAGGAGAAGGAGAAGGAGATGGAGAACGAGAAGGAGAAGATGGAGATGGAGAACGAGAAGAAGAAGGAGAAGGAGAATAGCGGGAACGGTAGCGGGAGCGGGAGCGTGAGTGGAAGCGAGAGCGGGAGCGGGAGCGAGAGCGGGAGCGGGAGCAGGAGCGGGAGCGGGAGCGGGAGCGAGAGCGGCAGCGGGAGCGGAAGCGGGAGCGAGAGAGTGGGAGCGAGAGCGAGAGCCAGAGAAGTAACGAGAGCGAGAGAAGTAACGAGAGCGAGAGCGAGTGCGTGAGCGAGAGCGGCAGCGGGAGCGCGAGCGGGAGTGGGAGCGGGAGCGAGAGCGGAGGCGAATGCGAATTGCTGGAGTGCAATGTGTTAGAAGCAGCCTGCATCCAGCGGCTTCCTGCGACTATTACAAGTTTCCCATCAGCGGTGTGCTGTTTATTTATTCATTTTAAACCAGATTCCCACACAGAAGAGTGACAGGCGTGACCTTTGCCGATTGGCAAACGGATCTGCAGTATATAAAGAAATATCAAATACTAAAATTAAGTTTTACCATTGTATTATTAACGTACATTGATCTGAATAAAAATAAAATTTAAATAACCCTCTACACAAAAAAATCTCTAAAAAGTAAAATAATAATACCGCTAAAGAAGTATTTTCTTCTCCCTGGTAGGAGTTCAGTACCTCGACGTGTGGACGCTTGGGTCAAAATATTAGTAGGTACTTAGACGATAACGACACTGTTATTATTATACTTTTAAAGATTTTTTGTGTCGGGGTTATTTATTTCAGTAATTAAAACACTTCTATAGTGTTAAAAAGTAGGCCCAGATACTCTCTAATATAAGGCAGATAGTGTCACATTGTTTCCGAGAAACACAACACCAGTGTATACTGACTAACCGCCTGACGCAGGTGCTCACCGGGCATGGCTGCTTCGGTGAGTTCCTGTTTCGGGTGGTAGGGATAGAGGAGTCGGCCGAGTGTCACTATTGTGACAACTGCCCAATGGACACGTCGGCGGCCGGGAGGCCTGGCAGGCGGTGGCCCACTTCTGCGAGGCGGTCCTCTCGCGGAAGGAGAGTGCCGAGAGGGATCGCCAGCGCAGTGGTGATCCCTCCCACCGCCAGACGAGACGTAGGAGGCGTCGGGTGGACGACTGACCGACGTCTCCCGCCCTGTGGATTGGGGGCGTTTGGAGAATTCCACCACGGTATCCCCTGCCTGTCGTAAAAGGCGACTAATAGGGGCCTCCGGGGGTCACGGGTGGGCGGGAGGTGCCGCCCACCCATTAGTCTAGCCAACTTCTGTGACCCCCGTGATGGACATGTTCGAGGCAGCGTGTCTCACGCTGCCTCGGACACCAAAAGGTGGACACGGTACGGTGTTTCGGGGGCTTCTGAGCCCCCGCAACAGGAAAAGGACCGCAACAGCGGTACGCGCAGGGGCGGTTGCGGACGACAACTTAGACGTGAGTCGGAGGAAGCCCGCAACCGTCCCTAATGCGCCGAAGATGGCCATTTAAAAAAAAAAAAAAAAAAAAGTGTATACTGACTAGGGAAGAAGTTGCTGAAGCACCTACTAATTTCATAATAGCGTAATATTTCGTGGCAACTAGCGTTTGCGCGATGCCTGAAGGAAAATTATAATTTAATTTATTCAAATATACAATTAGTATAAATACTTTTAGTATACGTGCAAATGCGGCGATAGCCTAGTTGGGAGTGGAACGGACTGCCGAGACAAATATCCGCAAGTTAAAAGCGCAAGGGCAAACACTTCTGGCTTTTCTAAAAAGTTATGTGTGTATTCTTTGTGAAATATTGCTCGCTTTAACAGAAAACATCATGAGAAAACCTGTATACCTGAGAAGTTCTCTGAATTTCGAAGTTATGTGAAGTCTGCCAACCCGCACTAGTTCAGCGTGGTGGACTATGGCTTTAACCTTCTCAGTTGCAGAGGAGGCCCGTGCTCAGCAGTGGGCAGTTTATAATACGGGGCGGAATGCATTGCATTGCACGTGTAATATTGTCTGCGAACGTAACGGACACGGTGCATTATGTATCACTTTTTTTAATACGTCATAATTGTTACACGTCTGACGCGTTATCTCGAGAGGTAACATTGATTCCAATTGAATCAGCTGTTATGAACGATTCCTACGTTATCTACAACAGGAAAAGTGGTATCTTAAGCGCAAGCGTCATAGCGTCACTTCATTCAGTAGTATGTCTTTGTTCGAATTCTTATTGTGTTTATCACTTGGTATCATTACGTGTCGTATGACTTGATATTGTTACGCATAGATATCAATCGCTATTGAAGTATTTTTTTTATATCTCCAAATGATCCCGGCTGTCGCCGACAAGCTCGTAAATGTTGTAACATGAAATTGGCTCGGAGACGTACACGATATTAAGATAGGTTCACGTCTTATAGTAAATAAATAAGACGGAGCTAACCTCGGCGAACTGTAGGTGCATAAGTGGTATTTAAAAGAAAAGTTTTTTCGAGATAGAAGCGTAAATTCCTTTTAATATTTAAATAGTTTTAAGTATTAGTAGTATTCATAAATTTTTCATATTAATTATGACGTCCTAAAACTTTGTTTATTATTTTATGCGAACTTACCATTGCGTTTGGCTTCTCATTGTTCCTTCTGAATGTGTTTGGATTTAATCATATCCCTTGAAAGTGTAAGATTTCCAATGCCATTATCAGTGGATGATAATTAGGGCTGCCATCACCTAAATTGTCAACGCCGGATAAATACGGCAAAAATCCCGGACATTTGGACGAAAAATGGGTTTTTCCCCGGACACCTCTGAAAAAATATTTTGCCGTGCCTTCTTGAATGCGGGTTATTATGAATAGATTTTTTTAACTAAGCTTTGTATCAATTTATCGCTTATCTATAAAAATGGATTTCCCCTGACAACAAAAGTGTCCCCCGTGTGGCCGTGACGGCCCCCGGACGCCCTTCAAACTAGGACAAATCCTGGGAAATCCGGACAGATGGCAGCCCTAATCATAATGGGAAAGCAAACCTCTGAGAAGTAGGACTGCAACAATATTCTCATCAAAATATTCGCGACTAAGTCATTGACAAAGTTCTACTATATCTATAACCTACTCCTCCGTAATTCTTTTGAATGTGCTTAATTTTGTTGCGAATATGAGTCGACTCTACTTAGAAGTAGGTATATAATGTCGCTCTTTGAAACCTCTTTTTATTCGTACGCTTTTGTAAAATATACCAACCTCAATAGTGTCATTTTTATGTACGTATTATACCTACATTGTTGAACCATTCAAACGTGTATTAATATCTACGATTTTGAGGTGTGAATACTAAGAACTAAATAGACGAGGAGTGCTTATAACTCGTTATTTCACACAAATATTTACTGCGTCAGGGATGTGGTGATATTGGGGATGGAAATTTTCATTCCCAACACTACAATACCGATGGGGCGCCGTAGTCGGCCTTGGTACAATAGTGCCTGTGCCGCCACTGCGCGTCTCAAGCAGTCCGCATACCTATCTTGGCAAGTCGCCAGTAGGTGTCGGGCACCTAACACCAAAGAGGAGAAGCAGAAGTTCAATGTTGCCTCCAGATCCAACAAGAGGGCTATCGCTAAGGCCAAGGCAGACCACATTTGCCGGTTTGGTGAGCGTCTGAAGAGCTACCCGTCAGGTAGTCGAGCTTTTTGGTCGCTTGCCAAATCTGTACAAGGCAATTTCTGCCAGCCCAGTCTCCCGCCACTGCGTAAGTCTGACAACAGTCTGGCTCATAGTGCAAAGGAGAAAGCCGATGTCTTGGCTGAATCCTTTGCCTTAAACTCGACTTTGGACGCCGGTGGAGCCGCACCACCCGAAATTCCACGATGCGAGTGCTCCCTGCCTAAAATCTGCATCACTCAGCGTGCTGTAAGGCGGGAGCTCCGGCTCCTTGATGTCCATAAGTCGAGTGGGCCTGACGGTATTCCCGCAGTGGTTCTTAAGACGTGCGCCCCTGAGTTGACTCCCGTTCTAACGCGTCTGTACCGTCTATCGTATGACACCAGCCAGGTTCCATCATCGTGGAAGACTGCTCGTGTCCATCCGATCCCCAAAAAGGGTGACCGGTCGGACCCTGCTAATTACAGGCCGATAGCGGTCACGTCCTTGCTCTCCAAGGTCATGGAGCGAGTTGTTAATGCTCAGCTCCTGAGGTACCTTGAGGATCGCCAGCTGATTAGCGATCGTCAATACGGTTTCCGCAGTGGTCGTTCAGCTGGTGATCTTCTTGCGTACCTCACGCACCGCTGGGCGGAGGCCGTGGAGAGCAAGGGCGAAGCTATAGCTGTTGGTCTGGATATAGCAAAGGCGTTTGACAGGGTATGGCACAGAGCTCTTCTAGCGAAGTTACCATCTTATGGAATCTCCGAGGGACTCTGCAAGTGGATTGCCAGCTTCCTGGATGGTCGTAGCATTACAGTCGTCGTTGACGGCTGCAGCTCTATGACCAAATCCGTCAATGCTGGTGTTCCACAAGGCTCGGTGCTATCGCCCACGCTCTTCATTCTGCATATCAATGACTTGTTGGATTCCATCGACAACATGCATTGCTATGCAGATGATAGTACGTGCCATGCGCGATACATCGGCCAACAGAATATCCCTCGGCGCACAGTCGAAGAAAGACGGTCACAATTTGTGTCTGAAGTCGGAAGCTCTCTGGGGCGGGCTTCTGAATGGGGTGAAAGGAATTTAGTCCAATTCAACCCATCGAAGACACAAGTTTGCGCGTTCACTGCTAAGAAGGACCCATTCGTCATGGTGCCACAGTTCCAAGGAGTTTCTCTCCACATGTCGAATAGCATTGGGATCCTCGGCGTCGAAATTTCCAGTGACGTCAAGTTTGGGAGTCATTTGGAGGACAAAGCCAAATTGGCCAGCAAAAAGTTGGGAATCCTCAACAGAGCCAAGCGGTACTTCGCGTCCGGCCACAGACTGGCGCTTTATAAAGCGCAAGTCCGACCGCACGTGGAGTATTGCTCACACCTCTGGGCAGGGGCCCCCAAACACATGCTGAGCCCACTTGACTCCCTACAACGACGGGCACTTCGCATCGTCGATGATCCAAATCTCACGGACAAGGTGGAGGCGCTGGGTATGCGGAGAGACATTGGTTCTCTTTGTATATTCTACCGCCTCTTCCATGGGGAGTGCTCTGAGGAACTGTTTAATATGGTGCCTGCCTCGCCTTTTTACCATCGCACCACTCGCCATCGCAGTGGAGTTCATCCGTACTACGTCGAACCCATCCGTAGTAGCACGGTGCGTTTTCAACGGTCTTTTTTGCCGCGCACGTGCAAACTGTGGAATGGACTCCCTGCATCGGTGTTTCCCGAGCGCTATGACCTGTCCTTCTTTAAACGAGGTATAAAAAGAGTACTCACCTCCCGGTAGGCAACGGCTTGGTTGTGCCTCTGGCATTGCTTTAGTCTATGGGCGGCGGATACCGCTTACCATCAGGCGGACCGCTTGCTCGTTTGCCTACTAAGGCATTAAAAAAAAAAAAAAAAAAAAAAATATGTCTAGAACTGTAGTGACTTTTAAGTAGGGTTGCCATGCATGCTGTTCATCTGGTGGCAAGGGATACGACCCCCCCTGCCTGTCGTAAAAGGCGACTAATAGGGGCCCCCGGGGGTCACGGGTGGGCGGAAAGGGCCGTCCACCTATTAGTCTAGCCAACTTTTGTGACCCCCGTGATGGACGGCAGCGTGCCTCACGCTGCCTTTGACGCCACGGGCGTCCTTCGGTGTACGGGGGTTTCTGAGCCCTCGCAACAACAGGAGACGGACCGCAACAGCGGTACGCGCAGGGGCGGTTGCGGACGACAACTTAGACGTGAGTCGGAGGAAGCCCGCAGCCGTCCCTAATGCGCCGAAGATGGCCACCGCGGAGTTTTGGTCAGTATGCCGTGCGGTGTACATAAGTTAGGGACTCGGCCCGGCGGTCGCCCGACGTTTTCCATCTCTCCGGGCGGCTCAACGTCGGGTCGTAAGGCACGGTGAACCCTACATAACCGCTCAGTCGTTCCCCTTGAACACTGGGCGGTAGCAATAAGTCACTTTCTCCTCGTAAACAAAAAAAAAAGGGATACGACCACCCATAAACAGTAGAAACACCATCCAGCATCTTGTTACTAAGTACTGTATGGTATTCCTCTGCGCTTGTCATCCTGAGACTGGCTGAGACATAAGATGTTAAGTCTCATTATGTCCAGTACTTATACTGGCTACGATGTCGTTCAAACCGAAACTGTTGCGTTTCGGTTTGAACGATGTGCATGCACACTGCTACTTGGCGGTAGATCTAGACATTGCGGTAGTACCTACCTAGACGGACTCTTACATATGAGAAACCTATCACCGATAATATTCATTCACAATATTATTCAATAATTTGATTCCTTGAAACAATTTTGGATAAGAACACAGGGCGCTAAGCAAATTCATGTCATCCTCATGCTTGTTACGACAGTCGCTAGGGGTATTCGATGAAGTTATTCTTTAAATGTTTCTCTGTGTTTTAGAAGGAATTTAGGTAAACAAGCTGAAGATGAGAATTTTTAGTAAGAAGCAGTAATGAGTTCATTATTCAAAGGTAGAGTCTCACACACAATTTTTTTTGTATATTTATACACTCACGCCTTTTATCCCCGAAGGGGTAGGCAGAGGCCCAGCTAGTGCACACACTTTTCGCCATGCATATTTCGTTCCATGATGAGATAGGGGGCGAGCCTATCGCCATATCGGGCACAAACTCCAGACTCCAGGCTGATACAGAGTAGAAAAACCCAACATCACTTTGCCCGACCCGGGAATCGAACTTGAGACCTTGACAATGCAGTTATACCGTTTAACAACTATGCCACCAAGGCAGTCAAAATGATTGAAAAGATTTTTATATAGCGTAGTAATCGCACAAGTAATTAAACTTGTGTGTCATTGATTCTCATATTGAAACACAACAGCAGAGTTGAGATGTCACGATTATTCTCTACTTGATTTGGCCAGCGGCTCCGCCCGCGTTAAAAAGTTTTTCCGGGATAAAAGTCCCGCTTTTTAATTTCCCGGGATAAAAAGTAGCCTATGTGTTAATCCAGTACATGATCTACCCGTGTGCCAAATTCCATCAAAATCCGATCAGCAGTTTTTGCGTGAAAGAGGAACAAACATCCATACATCCGAACATCCATACATTCTTACAAACTTTTGGGTTTATAATTTTAGTAGGATTATAGTAGGACTAACTTTTGCTCGCGGCTCCGCCCACGTGTTAAAGTTTTTCCGGGATTAAAATCCCTCTTTATACTTTCCCAGGATAAAAAGCAGCATATATTCCTCGCCGATAGCGTAGCTTCATGTTGGTGAAAGAATTTAAATCCGTCCAGTAGTTTTTGAGTGTATTTGTTACAAACATACAAAAACACAAAAATACAAACCTTTTCTCTTTGTAATATTAGTAAGTATAGAAGGTACAGGCAATGAATATAATGTCCCAATTAATTGATTATGAGAAAAACGCAACTGAAAGTTTAGAGGTATATAAACATGCGGTATTGGTGTATTGAATTTTAATGAAAACTAGGTGTTGGCAATCAAATTATAATTGTAGACGTAGACGTCTTATTAGAACAAAATAATTAATAGAAAAATTGTAACATTCCCTGTTCTTTGTCCGTACCCTCCTAAATTACTATCACAGTAGGTACTTTTTATATTTCTATTTATTTTTCTAAAACTACTTGTATTTTGTTAATAATAAATTTCTCATATACATTTTTGATCTTTGTAAGGCTTGGAACAGCTTCGTTTACCATTGCAGGGGTATCCTTTTACTAAAATGAAAAACATCCTTCGTGCAAATTAAAGACACATTACATCATCAAAGTTCATTTTAATCAGTAGACTTTGTATGGTAACAAACATCGATTTAATATACGTACAATTATCCCCGTATAATTCTCGTGGTCATAATTAAGTTATCTATACATATAAATGTCTGACTGACGGATCAATGCAGAGCCTAAACCGCTAATCATAGAGACCTGAAACTTGGAGGATGTGTTTTTTGTATGACGTAGGCATCCGCTAAGAAAGGATTTTTCGAAATTGTTCCCCTAAGGGGTGAAAAAGGGGGACCAAAGTTTGTAAGGGACAACGTGATTTCTTGGTCCAAATTTTGCAATTTTGTACTTCAAATTTTGCATGAACCTTTTTTAACAGAATTGATGGAAGACATGTTTCGTATTTTATTGAACTTACGAGGTTACTTAACGGGGTTAAAAAGGAGTAGAAAGTTATAATATTATAAAGCTGAAGAGTGTTTTTCTGTTTGTTTGGTTGAACGCGCTAATTGAGGAACTGCTGAACTGATTTTGAAAATTCTTTCACTCATAGGAAGCTACATTACTCCTGAGTACTATAGGCTTCTTTTTATCTCGGGGAAATACTTTTAACTTGGAAAAACTTCATGCGGGCGAAGTCGCGAGTATCATCTAGTAAGCATTTAAAGAGTTACGTTACATATTATATGCAGTTTACAACCCCATATTAAGTGAAATAATTGTTTCCTTGTGATGTATAAAAAATTGTTACACAAAATTGCTTTGAGAATTTAAGGTCACTCTTGTTTTGAAAATAAAATTTTCTATTGATTTTCACCCATAAATGTATCCTTAAAGCTTTCACCTCTTTTACCTTTTATTCGTATCGATAATAAAAAATATATAAACTGTGTAAGTATATGGTAATCCTATTAATATTATAAACGCAAAAGTTTGTAAGAATGTATGGATGTTTGTTCCTCTTTCACGCAAAAACTACTGAACGGATTTCGATGAAATTTGGTACACGGGTAGATCATGTCCTGGATTAACACATAGGCTACTTTTTATCCCGGGAAAAATATAAAGCGGGACTTTTATCCCGGAAAAACTCAATCACGCGGGCGGAGCCGCGTGCAAAAGCTAGTATTTTATATGTTTTAATGAAAAAAAATATATCTAGAGCATAGTTTTATAGTACTTATTAAAAAAATATATAGTTTTCATTAGGAAAATGGAAAATAAGGCGTGGATACAGTAGACAAGCAAGTGCAACGGAATTCTTGCGATTAATGAATAGTATCTAGATGTGGTGCGGAGTGTTGAGAGCGGTGTGGAGGAGTGCAGTATGCAGCGTGCAGGTTGGTGGTGCAGCGGTGCAAGCTGGTGGGCGCGCGGGAGGCTGCTCGGAACTGGTCCGGCGCACGCGCGCCGCGCGGGGCAGAGTCTCGCGGCGGCCGGCAGCGACGCGCCACCGGCCACGGCTCGACACTCAGTGCACGCGCTGCCTCGCCGCCGCCAGCTTGCGTGGCGACCGTGCGACCATCCTCACCTACCGCTCCCGACACATTCGATACCACACCCGCACCACATAGTGGACACATCGCATCCCTCCGCGAGACCGCTTCCTTCGCGCCCTTTAAAATCCCAACATCCCTATAACACTGTAAACATTCCACACGTGAATTTCGCCACCTCCTTGTCTGTTTACATTTTTTAAAAGGTGCTATTTTTTGTATAACTTGTCGAGTTTCTTCATAGTGCATCGCGAGTGTAGTTTATGTTTTACCGGCACTGGAACCGACCACGAACTGATTATTAAGGTGAGTTTTGTTGTTAATCTAAAAAGTTTCATGTGCATTATAATCATGTGCAATATATCTTTGTACTATGATTTTGTATGTTATATTAGAAAGTTACTTGCATAGCAACGAAACAAGTTAAAGCTATACACGTACAGTAAGTACGCAAGTACGTTCTGAAGTTGATGTAACCTCGTTATGTTGGGACAAGTTAAATAATGCTCAATTGAGATTCAAACACATTAGCTACGTAATTGGCTTGTTTAAAATATGCGCCTAAATCGAAAACGGACTTATTTTTTCCACACTTTCTGCATAAGCTTTTCTTCTAGAGTATGAAAATATACTCGCATGGTTTTATATTTATTAAGTTACTGATTAATATTTTATTTTCTTCAAATAGTAGATTTCTGCTTCCATTAGTATTAATTATGTTTATAAAGATAACCAATATATACAAGTTTAAATGTTACATTCACTCAAGTATAAATATCTATACATACAATATGAAATCTACTAACTACACCAGTCGTATAAACTTTAGAAAGTCATCAACTTAAATAAAATTGTAATCTATACTTAATATTATAAAGCTGAAGAGTTTGTTTGTTTGTTTGTTTGTTTGAACGCGCTAATCTCAGGAACTACTGGTTCGAATTGAAAAATTATTTTTGTGTTGAATAGACCATTTATCGAGGAAGGCTTTAGGCTATATAACATCACGATGCAACTATTAGGAGCGAAGAAATAATGGAAAATGTGAAAAAAGCGGGGAAAATTATTCATCCTTGAGGGCTTCCATTGCGTGCGCTGCGAAAACGGTTCAAGATACCAAAAATATATGTATGAAAGAATTATTCCTCTTGAAATGATCTAAAAAAAAGTCCGCGACAGTATATGTCTATCTTTTAAGATTAACTCACTAGAACCGTTTTTATGGTAATCAAATTTGGTCGAAATTAATGCATTATTTGTTAAGAGTTGTATCAGCGTCATAATATTAGGTAATCTTTATCCAAATAAATGTGTTGGATAGAGTGATTCAACGGGAAGGTTTTTATGTACTTTTAGCCCGGAAAAACTTATTAACGCGGGCGAAGCCGTGGGCAAAAGCTAGTAAACAAAATAAAAGGCACATGCGGACTTAAATTACCTACGTACAAATCCTAATTAATTTTAGCTGTATCCATAAACCTAATTTAATTTACCACATTTAAGAGGTCGTTTTTTTATTACTTTTGAAGAATAGTTGATTTTCTACAAACCCGTTTTAAGGAAAAACCTTTAACATTAAGGCTACTACTAGTTAAAAAAAAATTCTAACCTCATGCAATCTGAGCAATGAAGGTATTCACTGTCCTAATATAATACTGTATAACAATTACCACAAGTTGTGGTAATAAAAAGCTATAAACATATGTATTTAGTACCTACAACCCAAAGTTTAATAATTAAATAACGAGTCTTTTTAAATTTGTTTTAACCATTACGACCAATAAGAACAAAATTACAAATTAAAAACCATATTGTCTCCAAAATGTAAACACCTATAAATAAATTTATTACTATATATGAGACTGCATGTACCTAACAAGACACATGTAGAAGGATGCCCTCCTTCTCTGCGTAGATCCTACTAATATTATAAACGTGTAAGTTTGTAAGTATGGATTTATGGATCTTTGTTACTCTTTCACGCAAAACTGCTAAACGGATTTCGATGAAATTTGGCACACGGGTAGATCATGTTCTGGATTAACACTAAAGCTACTTTTTATCCCGGAAAAACTTTTTACCGTGGGCGGAGCCGCGGGCAAAAGCTAGTACAAAATATAACTGTTCATACTATGCATTTGGTGTAAATATTGCCCTCATTGGCAATTAGTCAACGACTTACTGGATATCTTTAATCTTCGCTTATTTGGAAAGTCTATGTGCTTTATGACCTATTATATGCCGTATATATAAATCAGAAATATTACCTTTTGTAATAGCAAATTAACACAAGAGATTTAAATTATAATGTTTTGTGTATCACTGCGACAGTTTTTTTAATAGTTCTTATTGTTAAAATTAAGATATTACGTTCAAAGAAACCACTCAACACTATAACAGACCATAATTGTGTGTAACAAAGTTGGAGCCATAACAGCTTAGGTACAATTTTATTACTCTGAACAACCATACTGAAACAGTTTATGGGTACAGAGGTCTTTACTTGGTATTATCTTGGTGATTAAATGTTCTGAAGATCAAGTATGTCACTGAAATTAAATCTGACCTTATTATTTTTAGCAACTGCAAGTTTTGTAGTCCGCAGTGACACAATTGGGTGCAAAGGAATGTTTTTTTATTTATAACTAGCTTTTGCCCGCGGCTCCGCCCGCATTAAAAAGTTTTTCCGGGGTAAAAGTCCCGGTTTATATTTTTCCGGGATAAAAAGTAGCCTATGTGTTAATCCAGGACATGATCTACCCGTGTGCCAAATTTCATCGAAATCCGTTCAGTAGTTATTGCGTGAAAGAGTAACAAACATCCATACATCCAGACATCCATACATACTTACAAACTTTCGCCTTTATAATATTAGTAAGATTATTTGACAAATGGTACTTTAACTCTTACTAGCCGTCACATATAATCGCTTTGTCTTCTGGCTTGTGTGGTTTTGGTTGAAAGACAATAATTATAAAACTAAGTGCGAGACAAATAAGGCGCTTTCCCCATAGTACCTACGTAATGTATTGGCACTTACAATTAAAGTGTCGAAATCGAGCAATTTTGGCTACAATATCTTTCGTACCTAGTAATGGCATAATGCTTAGCAGGAAAACCAAATATGATGTGTTACTTACCCACAACTCCCAATACGAACGACTTCATCAGTTTTGTTTTTAGCGCAATAAGATTTAAAATCCCACGTCTTATAATGACAAACAAAGCGCAACCCCTTATTTAGGTACCAGTCAAAGTTCTAAGTGGTGATGCCACTGTTTATAGTCAGGCTAGCGCTTGTCATCACAAGCGATTAACTCGCCTTGTCATTCAACAGCATAAAAAATAGACAAAGACGTTTGAGATGATCTAATTTAGCAAGTCCAAACTGGTAGCAATAATTATGACGACATAATCCATCGTTTCGTCGAAAGATATGACTCAGAAAATTCGGGGAGGCATTTCCCGAACTTACTCACTGAAGTGTTTTTTTTACAACTGATATTAAGCGGAAGTATCGGTAATCTCACTTCTGTTATCTCTACTGTTGAACTATTGTGTATCGAATTACCTGCAAATATGTGACGTAACAGTATGCAATGAAGGATGACATAAAAAAAAATATTTGTACAACCAGAAAGTGAGTTTAGTTTTAAGATCTATTTAATCCTTGGTATATATTTATTTTATGATATTCATAATGTTTATTTATATTTAAGAAAGGTTAATTTTATTCTACCACGTTTAACGCCACATGCAACGGCACAAAGATTATAAATATTTAGTATGGCGAGATGTGCCCCTAATCTTTTAGTTTTGTTTTCTAGCAATTCTAAGATCAATGTTTATGCTAAATTTTAAGAAATGTCTGGTTTTCCCCGCTTTAATATTTTATAATTCTTAAAACATTGGTGTATCACTAGTTGCTCTTATAATTATCAAGGTTATAATATTTATAAAAGTTTTGCCTTCTGATAGGTACACCGTACTTTTTTTCATGAAATTATTAATCGGGTTATAGTTCAAGTTCCGTTGAAGGATGTCGCATTTCTAAATGTGTTTCTTTCACTCCAACTAACTACCAACGATATGTTATCCCTATTTAACGCATTTTAATATATATCTTTTTATTAAATAAAAATTAGTTAGTTTATTTATTTCACGATTTTAGCCCAATTATATTTTGACCGACACTTTTTCTACGATTCTAATCTTTTGTCTATTATTTTCATGCGAAGTGGTCTTCTCAATAACAAACATATTACTTTCTTAGTAGAACCTTACCTTCAACTTCAAATGCCTTCATTCTTATTTCCATTTTAGGTAGGTACCTTATAGAAATGTTTTCTATGAGATTACAAATCTCATTTAGATATGGTTTTTTGCATTTTAGTAATATAGCAGTAGGTATAGCTATTTTTCCTATAACGATATGCTAGAAAAGACTCAGCTCCATGTTTTATAAGTGGATATACCCTTAAATGAATTTGAATTGTACCATTAAAAACCATGTTTACTTAAAACCAGGGGCGGATTTCCCTATAGGCCGAGTAGACCCGGGCCTAGGGCGGCAAACTTTGGTCGTTTATTTTTCAGTAGTTGCCCACGCGCCTACGTGTAAAAACTCAAAAATCCTACTAATATTATAAAGGCGAAAGTTTGTAAGCATGTATGGATGTTTGAATGTCTGGATGTATGGATGTTTGTTCCTCTTTCACGCAAAAACTACTTAACGGATTTTGATACAATTTGGCACACGGGTAGATCATATCCTGGATTAACACATAGGCCACTTTTTATCCCGGGAAAATACAAACCGGCACTTTTATCCCAGAAAAACTTATTAAGGCGGGCGGAGCCGCGGGCAAAAGCTAGTGTGTCCATATAGCATAGCACAAATAGAAATGGTAATAATCAGTATCTAGCATAGCACAAATAGAAATGGTGAGAATCAGTATCTGAAATACACTGATTGAGATAATTAAATCGTTTACTGTCGATCGTTTTTTTTTTCATTTTAATTTAATTTCTATAGTTTATTTAATTTTTTATGCTTTACAGCACATTGAAGGGCAGCAATCTTTCGTAGGCCTAGGCCAGCCAACGTATCACATCCGCCCCTGCTTAAAACTTTCTATGTGTTTAAAACATCAGTGTCAATTCTAGGTAATACCTATTAGATAACAACTATTGTTTTATCGTGACGAGAGGAATGCAAAGTCTTCCAACAGTGAGTAATCAAAGGTTTTCGCTGGCGTTACTGTTAGTGATCAATCACGACACTTATCGACGGATTATCTCCTCATTCAATTGTATAAAAGGATTGCTATTAAAGATGGATAAATATCATAGATACTGAATTACGAACAATCGCTGTTGTTTCACTGCATGCGAGTAATAATTGAAACTTTCTTCATTGCCCAGACTCCGGCTGGACTGTACTCGTGAGCCAAGAATAAAATGCCCACTAGATAGTGTATTTATGAACTTCTTGAGGATCACAAGTATGTATTTGTGATGTACTAAGAGTTTAACGCGGTTTTAGTGTGACATACGATGTGTTGTTAATTTGTTTAGTTCCTACATTTTCTTTAGTTATTTTTGTGTTATGGATTAATTGCTGCTATGGTTTTTATTCATGTTGCTAACCTTTGTAAAACAAATTATTAAATTAAAGTAATTTTGCATCATTATTACAAGTTTCAAGCTGTTAAAAAGATGAGTCGTGTTCGGGGAAATTATTATGTCGACGCACAAGTTTTCGTTAATATGGACGTACAAGAACATATTTACTTAGAAAAGGTTGCCAATTTATGCTACCAATTTAATTGATGTGTCCGGACTTTATAGTACTTACTTGATTCCTAATGATTGTTTCATAATTATTACTTTTATTATTTTCGTTAGCATTTTCTTTTAGTTTTTAAATTTCTTTAATGCTGTTACAAGTAGGTATCTACACATCTTTAATTATATATATCTGGTTAATGGACTGTGACCAAAGGATTTATTCTTTGATAACGGATAAAATAAATGTATTGCAAAATTATTTAACAAATGCAAAATACATAAGTGTGGAATACTGAAGCAAAACACGTAAAGCTATTTTAAATTTCCCAAGTAGGATATTTAATGAAAAACGTAAATAAACTTAATAATAATAATAACTTATCATTAAATATTTCATCATACTTTGTGAAGCAAATAACAACAACAATAATTAGCATGACATCAATGATTAGCTTGTTATGAAAATGTTTTACAATCAGAATGAATTAGACCTTATCAGAGGTATCAATACGACATGAAATACCTATTCTATGAGCTTATACGTAATATAAATGTACATTTATCTCAAATGTAATCTAAAGAATTTGAACATTTGTCCTTAAAAAGAAAGATGGAGATATTATCTTTTTATTTATTATCTCTATTAGGGACTTGAATACCCACATTCTAATACGATTATACCTGGCCCATGATATCGGTGTCTGCGATGCTATTGCTAACTACTATCGATATAACTGTATCGATTATCGTAATTATATTTGTACCTACTGAAAAACCAGAACACTTGAATGATTCGCCGCAGTGAATCACGATGAATGAATCATTAATAAGTATCTTTCGACTAGCCGTGACAGAAATTTTAAGTCATTTAAGGAATTAAATTTAAACGTTCTTATTGTGCAAAATACAATATTTGGGAAGAACACATACACTCACACCATTTATCCTCGAAAGGGTAGGCAGAGGCGCAATAAGTACACCCACTTTTCGCGGTGCGTATTCCGTCCCATGATGTGATAGGAGGCGAACCTATTGCCTTCATCGGGTACAAATGATGATGCTGAATAGAAAAACCCAATATCACTTCGCCCGACCCGGGAATCGAACCCGTGACCTCAGCTTTGCAGTCGTACCGTAATACTACTACGGCATCGAGGCAGTCACTTTGTTTGGGAAGAAATTACTGCATAAATAAAATTTCTATTAATGCGTAGCCTATATAACTAACGACAGTTTTAGAGTTTTTTGCTTCACGACGGTGTAACAAAAGCGTTTTAATAAAAAGATTTTTCTCTTCATTACCTATTTGACTGTGTCAAAGCCTTTTTACCGAGAAGAAGTATCAAGGTGAAATTATATATAATTATACTATTTTGAAATCCTTTGTCCGTCCGGAAACCTTTAGGGAATGTCTGTGTTCAGCAGTGCACGTCATGTAGCTGATGATGATGATACTATTTTGAGTCACACGATGTTCAGTGCCTATAGGTATGATTGAGCAAAACTTAGCCTTTAAAAACAAAAACTTACTATAGGCAATGGAGATTCGTAACTTTCTTAGGCTCTAACATTTTACGGACAAAGCCTAAGTTAGACATTCGTGACTTTTTTATACTCTAACATTTTACGGACTAAGCCCAACTTGCGACATTCGTGACTTTCTTATGCTCTAACATTTTACGGACAAAGCCTAAATTAGATATTCGTGACTTTTTTATGCTCTAACATTTTACGGACGAAGCCCAACTTGCGACATTCGTGACTTTCTTATGCTCTAACATTTTACGGACAAAGTCTAAGTTAGACATTCGTGACTTTCTTATGCTCTAACTTTTTACGGACAAAGCCCAACTAGATTAAGAAACGCCGTTGCTACATTACGTCAGATATTATCAGAATAACCGACCTGTTTATCTATGATAAAGTTTAGCGTATGTATTGACCGTCTGCGATGTGCAAAGTTGTAAGTAAGCAGCAATGTGTCGGTTCGAAACTCGACGTTCTATTCTTTTTGATACTAATTAATGTCATTGCATTATTTAAAACAATATACATCTTATTAGAATATATTCTAAGTATATATTTGCATACAAAGTTACAGCCTGTCTTGCAAGACCAAAATAGATCACAGCATGCGTTAAATAATCTACAGTTACTGTTCATAATTAGCTGTAATTGAATGACTTAACGCTAGCCCCACAATATAATATTATTATAGTTGTACACTTAATTACAAGGTATTTTATTTTTAGTGACCGGTAGCACAAACTTTCAATGGTTAATTAAAATGGTTCTTAGTAATTATTCATTCATTTTAATGAGAACTTGAATGAATAGCCGGCGATCTTCCTTATCAAAAGTCACAGTATAGAGTTGTGGTCGAACTCAATCCGTGTTTATAATTACCAACATGTATTTATGTGTGTACGTACACATGTTACGATAATAATAATTGGCTGTGTTGAATGAAAACATACACATTTCTGTGAATTATGAACGGATATAATTCGTAACGTCTGTCTCTAGAGGAAGTGTAGAAAAAACTCCTGGTTTATATAAGGTACTTTTGCTACAAGTACAAACTATTAATACATCGGTAATTCAATGTTGACTTTTTTACATGTAAATAGATGGGGTGACATTACCTACCTCATGTGAAATTATAGGAAAAATGATTATCACTCTACTATCTGTCGTTCTCCAATATTGATTTATAATTCAAACTTCTATAAATCCTACTAATGTTATAAACGCGAAAGTGTGTAAGAAAATATGGATGCATGTTTGTTACTCTTACACGCAAAAACCACTGAACGGATTTCGATGAAATTTGGCACACCGGTAGATCATGTCCTGCATTAAAACATAGGCTACTTTTTATCCCGGGAAAATGCAAAGCGGGACTTTTGTCCCGGAAAACTTTATAACACGGGCGGAGCCGCGGGAAAAAGCAGGTAAAATCATAAAAGGCTACAAAGATTTTCTGTTTTGGAAGTAAACAAAGCAATTGGCTAAATTACACCGAAAAGAGCAAAAGTTATCAAATTAAAAGGTGTATTTGTTAATAGATATATATTTACTTCTTATTTTTTTATCATGTAGTTTTTCGAATTCACTTAATTATTTCTTTTTGAGCGTTGCATTAGCATTACCATCTAATTATCATTATATTGTACAATGTATATGTGACTAAAAAACATTATATCCATGCAAGTGCGTCACGAAGGGCCCTTCGCGAACCGAAGACAAATAATCGTCTACAACTGGTCTAGTTAAAATATACCTATATTGATATAGTATGTCACAATTATATCTGGGCATAACAATTAACACATTTAATCAGCGATTAACCCAATCAGTCTTTTATATCTTGGACCCTCAATATGACGTAAGGAAGAAATTATTAAAACAATAATTCGTGAATTAATCAATTAACAAAGGCCATAAAATATCTTGTGGTTCTTCTTTACCTTATTAATGAATACAATTGTGTATTATATCATAAAGTAATCGGTTTATTCTTGAACACTATTCTCCGATGTGGAAGGGACCATGTGGTAGATGAATCATTTTAAATAATTTTAATACAACGGAAATAGTTATATCTGGACAATTCAAAACCAATGACTATTGTGCTTGTATGATGAGTAACTTTTCTACGCGCCGCGTTCTCTTGAAACGTGTGTATATTAAGTGATTCTTTAAATAACAAACTTTTCAATATAATATAGTATCTGAGTTGAATCGAGTGTCATCGTCATCATCATCAGCCACATAACGTCCACTGCTGAACATAGGCCTTCCCCAAAGATTTCCAGATGGACTTGTCAAAAACGCCTGCATCCAGCGCGTTCCTGCGACCTTTATCAAGTGTTTTCTTTACCAAGTCATCGAGTGTAACTGGTACAATCACTCAATTTCGTGCTAGTACGCTTTCTTAACATAAATCACCAATTCTTCATATTCTACCAGGCAGGTGCTATCATTTCAGTGATGTACAAAGGAAACAGCAGATAACTCTCATTGTCTATTTTCGTTGTAAGTTGCATTTTGATGACAGACGACACGCACGCGACTTATTAGAACCATTTTTTTTTTCGCGGGGAAAAATCGCATTATCGCTACCACCACTGGGGGTGAGAGGAATGGTTATGTTGGTTTCGCACAGTCTTACAGTCCAATGTCGACACTCGGGAGTATAGCATCATCCGAGCGAGCATTGAACCGAGTCCCTAACACTATGTACACCCTACACCGGCATACCAACCAAAACCCACGGTGGCCTTCTTCGGCGCATACGAGACGTCCCCGGGGTATCTTATTCCGACTTATTAGAACCTTAAGGTGGTCGAATATACATTGTTCCGACTGTACTTTATAAAATATAGTGTATAAAAATATTAATATAACCCTTTGAATAAAACCATGTATGTGTATTGTAGGAGAATTCGCTATCCAGTGATATTTACAACAATATTCTGAAATAATAGTTATGTAACCTATCAATTACTAAAAAACCGTGCATAACATAAACAAATACCTTTGTTTATTACTGATTAGATCTATAATAGATAAATTATAACAAACGAGGCGTAAATTTTCACAATAATCAATGTATTTTGATTGAATCTTTAACTCTACTATTTTTTTAATGTAGAGTACCTAGTTTAGTATCTAGAAATAAATATGAAAATTTCAAAACGTTACTTAAAATCCGCTATTCTTTCTAAAATATTTTTGTGAATTGCGATCGGACGCCATGATTGGCCTAGAGGTTATATAAATAATAATAATACCAGCCCTGTATTATATACTGCTCACTGCTGAGCACGGGCCTCCTCTACTACTGAGTGGGGTTAGGGCCTTAGTCCACCACGCTGGCCTAGTGCGGGGTGGCTAGAGGCCTAGAGGTAACAACTTCACCAATCAAAAGACGTTTTTAAACTCTACATAATAGTTTGGACAGATTTTCACTGCACGTGGTACATATACTGCCTCGGTGGTGTAGGTCACTAGGTGTATTACGGTACGACTGTAATGCTGAGGTATCAAGTTCGATCCCCGGGTCGGGGAAAGTGGTATTGTATTTTTCTATTCATCATCAGCCCGAAATCTGTATTTGTGCCCGATATGCCGATAGGTACACCCTCTACCACATCATGGGACGGAATACGCATGCCGAAAAGTGGGTGTTCTAGACTAGTTGCGTCTCTTCCTACCCCTTTACGGATAAAAGGCGTAGTGTGTATGTATGTGGTACATAATAGTAGTAGTAGTGTTAAATATCTTAGAAGACACTAGTGCTTCAAACGTGAGATATACTTTAAAGGAATGTTCGCCAAAATATGTAGTCGTGCTTATAGTCACACGTGTTTACAATTGTTTGAAGTTTAACAATTAGATAAAAGAATTGTGCGTGTAAAACCATGCCACGATTGCAGACGAGCTGGTGACGTGCTTGTCACACCATTGTGACTCGTAGTGCTAGGAGTTTAGTGCCAGTATTATGTATTCGCGAATGTAAAAAGTGTTGGTTTTGGGTTGTTGGCGACAATCAGGCTGCGTGGGCACTATCGGCGCAGCGAGGTCGCGCCGCTCACCCCGCTATCGTGGCCGCGTTGCCCGCCTCATTAACTCTATTAATAATTCATCTCGTATCTCACCCTATTGTTCTGCGAGATTATTTTCCATTCGTCATTAACTATTTGCACCTAATGTGTTGTATTACTTATGTTTTGACACTTTGTTGCCGGGCACAAAATCATTAAGATACGATGACTGTTCATTATCACAATGTTTAAGTTAATATACGTTCGTAATTTAAATAAACAATAACAATTATAAAGGATGTAATATGGATTCGTGGTATGCGATAATTTTGGCTCGCGATTATTAATAGTGTTACGAATTGAGCGTGAAGAACGCCGTCTAGGTAAATGCGAGGTGAAAGGCATGCTGACTAGCTACTGAGGGTTGAATAATGGATTCCACGGCTAGTATTTCCTGGTAATGCTTAGACGGCAGGTGATCGGCTAGGTTGGTGTACTTAGTCTGTAGGCGTGACCAGTCAGCAGGTGAGAAGGCGTGGCGTAGCGCAACCACCCCACATTCACATTTCCATGCGACTGCCCCTTGCCTTGCGGAATTTTATTATCTTAAATAGGAAGAATTATTAATGCAATGTAGTAAACATGTATGATCTTCTGATCATCATAAATCACAGCCGTATTCATTACTTCTGTAATGAATACGGCTGTGATTTATTATTCCGGTACTTATAATGCTAGGAATATTTCATTCCTTTTATATAGTACATAATGATACATGAGAACTTATATGTATTTATATCAGTTTTTTTTTGCAAATTGATCTTTCATCTTCATCTGTTTATATAATACTCGATGCTGGAAATAGGGCTAATACTGAGCTCGGTGAATGTAATTACCCAATTCTCACAGATATATTGTTAAAGGCCATTGGTTAGTGCAATTATGCCAATTGCTAATTCAGAGGATCAAATAAAATTACTCCCGCGTTTTATAATTACTATGCTAATTCAAAATGTTTATGCTACTGTTGGGAGTCTGCACGGTTATAAATCTACACTAATATTATAAAGAGGCATTCTTGAAGAATTGCAAATCAAATTATTACATGATTCCTGAAAGGATTGTGCACTCGCATGAAAGTTTAAAGTTTGTTACCTATTTTGCGCGTATATAAATAAACTGCTCTAAACAAATACTGAGTTGTATTCTTCTTCCTGTATCATGCATTGTACCTACTTTATACCTTGAACTGATTTTAAAAAGAACCACACTAGAGTTTCTTGCCCGTTCTTCTCTGGTGAGAACTGCTTTCCGAATTAGTGATAGAGTAAATATTGACAGAATCTAAATAATGTATAACATTGTAT
Organism: Lapara coniferarum; assembly: GCA_949316025.1. Classification (NCBI taxonomy): domain Eukaryota; kingdom Metazoa; phylum Arthropoda; class Insecta; order Lepidoptera; family Sphingidae; genus Lapara; species Lapara coniferarum. Next base: position 36,563,261 of record OX438919.1, on the reverse strand, counting down.
TGCTCCGAATAAATTATTTCATTTCATTTCAAAGAGGAAAGATTTGTATATTTTTAACGAATAAATTCAAAATATGTTGGACTGATTTTAAAAATAATTTCCCCAATATAAAACTGCTTTATCAGCAAGTAACACTGGCTACTTTTTATCCCGGGAAAATATAAAGAGGGACTTTTATTCTGGAAAAACATGTTCAGGTGGGCGGAGCAGCGAGCAAAAATCTAGTTATTGATACAATTGATGTTCGCCGGGATGATATTGTGTTTAGATTCTTCTTTCTTTTTTATAAACTCTCTTAAATTATAATGTCCTGACGCATACGAGTACACTTATAAAACGGCTGAACAGTCGTGCGATGAACATCTACGTGTTTGTCGAGGGCTGAGGCTTAATGGACATGCTGTGTTCGGGCCTGTTAATTCAATTAGGCAGACGTGCAAGACTTAGAGCCGCCAATCAACGGTATCCATTGTTTTTACAGCACAATGAAATCTTTAACGTTTATGTTTTAAGTGTTTTTCTGGATTATTTACATTCATCCGCATTTTGCAATAGGCACAGTAGACATTGCTTAAAATAATAAAGAATTGAAACATAGATTTGCATAGACTCACAAGAAATACCATTCGCACTTAAGTGTGATCCAAATTTATCTCTGATCTACAAACAAAGGGTAATTACGGATGCTCCTTCAATATTTGCTGAAGATAAATCGCAGTACAGAGGCAATAATAGTCGCTGTAGTCGTTAGATTGTAAATTACATGCCTATGTGAAATAATTGGCTGGACAAGAATTACATTTTCAATATTAGATTTCTATTTTTCTATTATTGTTTTTCTGGCAATTAACAAGAGTCTAAGCTAAGTGATCGTACTTACTAGCAATACAAAATTATCTGTTGAAGAAAGAGATTGTTACATTTATAGACGTGTTTGCGACGATGAGAAATGCACGTACCTAAAGCTAATGCTTAATGCCGTGTTAAATGCGCAATGTATAAATACGCATAAGGATCGCGCCCATAACAGTAGTTTGGTCGCGAACTGTGCTCATATCTGCACCCTGGAGATGTCCCATGCGATCATCGAACCTGCTCAGAAAAAACCTGATCTTGTTTCTCTCCGCTTGTACAGTTAGCCACGAAGCATTAAGTAATCGGAGCCGAGAGCGACGAGATAATGTTGCGCACGCGTGAAATATATCCGAGCGTTTTTATTGCGACCGCGTTCCGCTCCCGGACTGGTATGCGCGTGTCTCTGCATCGAAGAAATTCTGTCGACGAGTGGTTTGCCTCACGGCGACCTTGCCGCGCACGCAGCCCCCCCCCCTCTCCCCGTGGCCGCTCATGCACCGAGCTAGTCGCCGGGCCGCTCCTCTGGTGCTGCCTCCGTGAAAGTAGGTGACGCTGCGCCGCCTGCCACCGGCCGTGTTCACCGTCACCTCGTCGCCGCCGCCGCGCCGTGCCGCTGTCGTGCTTCGGGCCCTATGCCAGATTTTAAAGCGGCTTTCTAAATGGATGTATGTGCTCACATGTCACGTTGCAGTCTGATTTAAGAGTCCGCTGGTTCTTGATACCAAATAACGTCACACCAGGTTTTTGTTTTGTATTTATTTCCTGTTTCATCTCGGGTTTTACGCACATTAATTACGCAAATATTTTCAAAAAGAATTCCACGTTTCTTTGGTGTACTGTGTAGTAATTAAAGTTTACCAATGTATGTATAGGTATACTCATAATATTTTAATCGAGTTGCTATTTCGAAATTTCATACAACGCGTCACACGGACTCGTTCTATTAGGATTTTCCAACTATATATCGTGATAGTGACAGAAGCTGTCTATTGTTTTTATAAAGATTTTGTTCGTTATTTTGTAAGAAGCGATATTATCAAGTAAGGTATTATTTACATCTACTTATAAAATTATATTAACTTTATTTTTTGGCACGTAGCACAAGGCATTTATTGAATAATGAATATTATAGGTACTTTATGTTTCACATTAGCCTTATTAACCCACATTAAATACTCAGTTACTATTATAGTTATGCTAGACCCAGTGGTTAATAATATGACATGGTTGTAAGTTATATGCGTTTTGTAGTATATTTTATATCTAATTAGTCGCAAAGGGCTACAATGTCGTGGAAAATGAACATTACGTTAATTATATTTTGTTCATTAAAACCTTGTCTCATGAATTTTACATGCAATTAGCTGTAGTTAACTTCGTGATTGAAGAAATATAACGTCGCTGTTATCATTAACGCGTGCAATTATAATTTTATATTTCCATCAAAGTCAATAAAAAATCACAGTGCGGCCTAGTTTTTGAATTATATTAACTGAGTATTCCCTGCAACAAACATTTTCGCAACACTTATCAGAACAGTTTGACTCATTGTATTCAGAGAAACGCATTCCGTAATAAGTTTCACATAAAAGACAATTGAATGCTTAGTACGGTCTTCCAGGATTGGTCGAGCGCGGGTGTCTTCGAGGAACCTGTTACCTTGCTTTCAGTTGGTGTCACACGCCTTATGTGATTAGTTGATAGTTTACGGTGATGCTTTCCAAGACAGAGATACGTGCTATGTCTACAGATTTGAAAGTTAGTACCTAGATCTTAATGTTAACAATCAGCAGGCGGCTTACGCGACATAAATCCACAACTTTTCCTTTGAATAATATTATAACTCTACGTGGAAGTGTTTATTAGAAAAGTTTATGTTTGAATTTATTTTCGAATAAAATGTAATTGAAGCTAGATCCGTGTTAACTACTATTTATGATTTTCTTTTGACTCCTCAAGTCCCTCGACGGACACCGGTGTCCATATATATATAGGGTTTTCCCATACATCTATATATATATGCGGGGCTTGAAGGGTTAATATATAGAAATGTTTTACTTTTTGATTCTTTCGCATTCATTTAATAATTTTAAAATGTTACTTTAGTTCTCTTCTTACAATTAATTCAGATTATCTCAAACCATTGCGTAACTATTATGATGAATTGAATAAAATAAAATGAACACAATTAATGAATGAACAACAAATAATATTTTAGGATGTTTAAATTATAATAATTTATTTAACTATTTTAGTAATAGAAAGCAGTGACACGACTTGCAAAAATCGCACGACTTTTTACAAACTTCAACTGTAATGAAAGCTTTCAAAACACCATGATACTGTCTTATGAAACCATGTATGTATTTCGTAAATAATTCAAGAAAAACCCTTATTACATTAATATTAAAACATATAAAATAACTTTAATCAGTGATTTGTCATTGAACTATGTACTTATTACATGTAAAGAAAACTAATGTGTGGAAATATAAGTGAAACACTGATTAATAACGTTTGTTAGTAAGCGCTTAGAGTAAGCAGATCATCGGATAACTAATTAATGGTACAAATTACACCAGAAGATATTTGTTGAATTAATTAAATGTAGGTGAAACTCGTAAACATGTATGTGTGTGTGTGACCCCTATAAGTTTCTGTAAATTTTAATTCTAAATTTAGATTTTTGCTAAGTATGTTATAGCTAATAAAAGTATTAGAATTTGTGTGAAAATTTTCTATTTTACCATGTTTTTTTCTCTCTTGCAGTAAATTGAAATTATGTTATAACTTATAACGCATAGTTCGTGGAGGAACTTCGCAATGAGTCGTTCAAAGATAATTAGTCGTATGTTTATGTACCAATAAATACGCTTTGCAATTTTGGTACCTACGTTTAAATTGTGATAAAACATCATCATTGTCGTCAGCCACTCGACGTCCACTGCTCAACATAGGACTCTCCTAAAGACTTTCATTCGGACCTGTCAAAGCGGTCTGCATCTAGCATGTTCCGTGTGATAAAATATATGTTAAAATAATCACACCTAATAAGTATGTGGACCACCATTCTCATTATGGGCCAGGAAGATAGGCCTCTTTCAAAATTTCTAAACCATCCTATTTTTGTATAATACGTAGGATATTTGAATGTACCTACTTAGTTATTTGTAAAACTAGGTAAAAGGTTTTTTTCGTTCACCTGATGGTAAGCGCTACGACCACCCATAAACAGTAGAAACACCATCCAGCACCTTGAGTTACAAAGTACTGTGTGACATTCCATTGCGTTCGTCATCCTGAGATAGTCTCATTATGTCCTGTAGTTACACTGGTCCATCAAACCAAAACACAACAGTGCATGCGCACTGTTGCTTGGCGGTAGAAATAGAAATTGCGGGGGTACCTATCCAGACGGACTCTTAGATATGAGAGTCCTACCACCAGGTAAAATGTAATTTCCGGAATTTCTGTAATATGTTTACTAATACAGTAATACTGACAATACCTAATACCTATAGATAAAAATAAATATTAGTGGTTAGTTAAAATATTTTAGTAAAGTATGTTAATGTTCTTTAAAAACAATTCCAATGATGTAATGACTTTTATGCCACCCGGACATCCGTTTATATTGCTTTAATTTAGATAATAATAACAAAATTTATTAGGTTCCTGGACAGTTAATGGATTTGGTGTATCGTACAAATAGTAGAATGTTTTGACTCTAACAAAAAGAATATGTAAACCGATTCAATTACGTTTTTATGTATTTTTTGTGGTGTAGCTAACCAAAGGCATTACCGAGGAGGATCTGGAACCGGAACTAAAGTCTTTGACAATAGTGGTCGCGCATTGTCGTGTACTAAATTATTTTATTGGTTTAGTCGCCCATCAATACCTACCTGAATTAATGAGCCTAATATGGGCGACTTTTTGCCTCAATGCGTTATTAATAATAAATAAATGCTATGTGCCCGAGTACTCGAGGTCAACGTACGAGTGGAATGCTGTAAAAAATAAGTTAAGGACATCAGACCGTCGTTCTATCAACGTGTAGAATCGATAGCCAAAATGTTCGGGGTCATTAAATTCTCTGATTAGCTTTGAATTGTTAATTAATTTATATTTCACGACGAATGTTTTTGATAATTAAAATAACGTATATTTCGCTACTGGATGTACAGTACCTATTTACCATGGAACGCACGTTTCATTTTTAACAGGAAAATAATATTTATGTCCAAAGTAGTTTCCTGAAATGAGTTCCGTTTGCAAAGAATTCGCTCGCTATATCTAAATGAATTTCTCCGGCTGCTAATTTTTTATTCGTAATAAATACGTAACAGTTACTATTTTGACGTGTTTATAGACCGGGTAAATAACGAATCCAATTTAGATTTAGTTGCCTAATAAGTAATAAACAAAGTGCTTCTGCTATAGAGAAATACCTATAAAAGCTAATGAAATTTTCGAAATGCAAGCTGACACAAAAAGGAAATACTTTTGAATTGCATATTTTTAAGTATTTCATTCATTAAGTACACATCTGAATTTAAAACGTTAGTTGACGACACGTGGGCGGGTGGCAAATTTATTTTTATGTATTTAGTGTTATTAAGTAGGGCCTTCTATAGAAGGATTGAACAGCTTTAGCAAAGAAAATATTTACAGCAATAGTTCCAAATGATGTGTAAAATATCTCGGGTAAAAGAAATCTTGCAAATCCATACAAAGAATTAATACTGGTGTTAAACTGTGGGAACCTATAGTTGCACTTCGCCTTAACCCGTTGGCGATACAATTCAAATACGATATTGATATCTGGATGTAGGCCGTTTTGGACAGATCTGTCTGGAAATCTTTAGGGGAGATCTATGTTCAGCAGAGGGCTTCATGTGGCTGATGATGATTGTTTTGTGAATTCAATGACAATCATTTCTAACAGGTAGTCATTATTATTTACTTATTAGTGGGAAATAATTGCGATATTGATTAATAGCATTATGGTATGGTTTCATCGTGTACATTTCTACCGCATTTTAATAGTTCAAGAACATGATATTTCTGCGGTATCTTTATTGTATTATGTCCAATATCATGAACATCACGCGCATGCTGGTGGGTTTGTGATAAAGGAAACGCATTAGTTAAAACCGACTTCAAAACCACTACAAATCAAAAAACAGTTAAAATTTGTTTTCGCTTAGTATATACGTATATTTAGAGTCGATGCATAATTTAATTATGCATCGACTCCAAATATACGCATTATTTTCATAATGCGGGTTGGACTAATGTTTCATTGTTTGACCACAGATCAGTTTTACTTTACAGTGTATTTAAGGGCGGGTATTAATAAATCAATCGCATATTTGAGTAAAATCTTTAGTTGATATTTAATGTATTGAACTATTAAATAAATCAAGTTTAAGCTGTCATTTAAGAGCTTGTCTCAACTGAGTAAACGCTGTTACACACACAAAACTTACCTCTCAAAACCCTTGACTTATTGTTACTTACGACGTCATTTGAGCTGATGCTAATGTGGGTTTTTTAAAAGACGACTATTTTAAGATGCTAACCTTAATTTGAGAGCGTCTAAGCTGATCATTTCTGAGCGAAATTGCGTTGCACTTATTACTAACGACCTTAGTAATTCACAAGTCTGTAACTTTCATATTTTTCTGGAGTTATTAAATAAAAAATTGAAGCAAGGTGTAGGTACTGTTGTTTAAGCAAAAGAATTATAGAGTGCATAATTTAATTTATATAATCTGTTGACGTGTAATTTTCTCTTCTACCATTTTTGAAGAAAATTTATTACGAACCAATGACTGAACAAAACCTTAATGCAAAAGCTCGGTGGAATGTACCTTCTAATGAAAATTAATTATGTTTCACATTTTGCTAAATTTCCAAGGCTAAATCTAATAAATTATCAAAACAAAAATTTGTCTTTGACTTTGCTGTACAAGTGAAAAAAAAATCGTATTATTATTTGTATTCGTAAATACCAGGGAATCATCTTATTTATGCACTAAAATATTCCGTCCAGTACCTATACGTCATTTTATATTTAAAATATCAGTGTGATACTTCCGTGGACGTGTCCGAATCTGTGGTCACGTCTACGGAAGGTTGTTTTAATTTGGTTCACTTTGATAATAAGAAATTTCGACGGTATTATTTTTTGGTTTAATTAATTTAATTATAAATCCCTAGTAAATACAAGTGATAAAACTTTTTAGGGTGTTAAAGTATTTTAAAGAATCTTCTAAAAGAGAAGGCTAGGAAGAACAAAATATAGGAAGAATTAATAAAAAATACCAATTGCGCGCCATAAAATCAGGCTCCGATTACAAAGGTTTATTCATTCTACATAAACATAATCATACGAATGTCAGTGCATATAATATGGTATTATTTAAATATCCTTCTGCCTCGACTGCCTCAGTGGCGTAGTTGTTGTATTACGGTACGACTCCAATAATGAGGTCTTGGATTCGATCCTCGGGTCGGGCAAAGTGATATTGGATTTTTCTATTTAGTATCAGCCCGGAGTCTGGCATTTTGCCCGATATGGCTATAGGCTCGCCCCCTATCTCATCATGGGACGGAATACGCACGGCGAAAAGTGGGTGCATTGGTCGCGCCTCTGCCTACCCATTCGGGGATAAAAGCGTGAATGTATATGTATGTTAAATTTCCTAATAACCCATCACCAAGATACAACCTATTCATTCACATTATAGTGATTTAAGTGGTCTGTGCTATTTTTTTTATGATTCTGGCAGCCTCTTCGAGCATACAAATAGTAAAAGCAAAGATGCCACACCAATTCCATTTTCTGTGAAATATTGGTACCGGGTATAATAGTATGCCTACCTTGGTATTTTTTTATCATAAATATATGCAAAACGTGATATATCTTCTTAGAATAAAAGGAATGTAATTGGTTAAGGTATTTCATCTACTACGTATATCGAGATTGGAATTCGCTGTCTTTGTATAAATACCGCATATCTGAGGCTATTAAAAGTATTACCTTTCATCACTGTACCCCATTACGTCTACTTTAGCATTCTAAATAAAATTTGTACGTCAAAGCACCTACACACCCATTTGTTTAGGTTCGTCAGTTATCTCAACAATTTACTGAATGCAGTACATTGCGAAATAGAATTCATCGTAAAACTATTCATATGTAATTTGAACAATTTATCAAGTCACAGCGCTTGCAAGATTTCCATCGGGTTAGTTTATTCGACTACTTTACTTGAGATGGCAAGGGTCCAAATCTTGCGTAGAGCCCAGGTGTATCTAATAATAATGTTTACTTACTTCTGTGACTTCTGTACTTAAAAAGCGGCGATAGCCTAGTTGGGAATGGAACGGACTGCCGAGACGAATGTCCGCAGGTTCGAAACCCAAGGGCACACACCTCTGACTTTTTTTTTTAAATTATGTGTGTATTCTTTGTGAATTATTGCTCGCTTTAACGGTGAAGGAAAACATTGTGAACAAACTTGAATCCTGAGAAGTTCTCTGAATTTCGAAGGTATGTGAAGTCTACCAACCCGCACTAGGCCAGCATGGTGGACTAAGGCCTCAACCCTCTCAATTGTAGAGGAGGCCCGTGCTCAGCAATGGGCTGTATATAATACAGGACTGCTATAGTGGTATGGTACTTCTGTGAATTCATGTTTTAAATTTAAGTTAGTTTTTTTTTATGTCCAAGGTAATTTTTAGGAATTTACAAGTAGGTTACTCTGTATTCAATACATTGTTGTTATTGTACAAAAATATTTTTTCCATTATGATACAATTTATGCGCGAAAACTTGCGGTTACATACACAGCTCGCCATTATTGGACAAAGAGCTTATATTTTTTCAATTGTATTTTTTTAGCAAAATACTATCAACAGGGACAGTAGGAAAACCGGGTATTATCATTATATTCCTTGGCCTATTAATATATTTTTTTATCGCACTAATACCAGTAGGTAGAAAGACGGTGTTTTACTTGAAAAATACGTAACTGAAGTTATAAATATCTACGTAGCTTTACTATAACTTATAAATCAGTTATTAGTCAACTACATACATAGAAATACTAAAAGCGGTGAGGATGCATTACTTAATTCAGTTAACATGCTCTGCAATGCAATGCATCAACCCTGTATTATATACTGCCCACTGCTGAGCACGAGCCTCCTCTACTACGGAGAGGGTTTAGGCTTTTGTTCACCACATACCCTCGAAATTCTTATCGAGAATTCTCAGGTATGTAGGTTTCCTTACGATGTTTTCCTTCACCGTTGAAGCGAACGATAATTGATAAACAATACACACATAGCTTCGAAAAGTCAGAGGTGTGTGGCTTGGGTTTTGAACTAGGCTATCGTCCACTTAGCAATCACATTTTTTCGTTCACAATCATTTCCATTCGTCCACATGCAATAGCTACTCTCAACTGGCTATGCTTATCTTTCCCTCCGGAGCAGGTGGCATTGGAGATTAATATAATTTTGAGAGTTGTATTCAAATTATACCATTTTAGGTACAATTAGAGCTTAAGAGCTTTTCTCTGTCTTAGCTATAGGAATTAGGTATATGAACTCAATATAAATATTGCAACCAATTACTGCATACCAGAGACTTAGCTGTTCTCTTACAGTGTTTTTTCTCCCTGGGAATAAAAAGAGTTATCGCTACCATCACTGGGGGGATGAGTGTAACGGTTATGTTTGTTTCTCCCGTCTTACGACCCAGTCGATGTTCGAGGGCTTAACATCATCCGAGCTGGTGTTGGGCTCAGAATTTTAGTAAACGTGTTGATATAATACATAGCTGTTGTGTTTTAGGTGTTGCGCGCGTGTGGCGTGGCGCGAGGGTGGGATGCAAGGGAGACGGCGAGGCGGTCGCAGGCGCCGCGAGTAGCCGCGAACATGCGGAGCCCGCGCCGCACCGCACACCTCACCGCATGCCTGCTCGTGCTTGCCGCATACATTGCCGACAACGCCGTCGCAGCCTCGTCCGCTGTTATCAGTAAGTAAGCACTCATTAACTCCTAGTTCATTTACTAGACCTTCATATAATATCTTCTCATTGGTTGATTCTTGCTTCTCATCCATACATTCCTTCGGACCTATTTCGTGTTAAATCATAGGCATTGTTAGAGATATTTTATTATAACAAGGTAAAGTGACAACTGCATCCTAATATGTTAATTGGAGCACTGCCTAAGGAAAATGCTCACCAAAAAGGGGTGCTGTGTTCGTTGATGATCGGCATAGTGATGCCGTTCCGCTTAATTTTCTCTTTCTTCTTTATGTTTCAAAAAAGTTATAGATGATCATCGATTATCTTCCTCTTGAGGAACACAAAAATAAAGATAACTGCGAACCACATCTATGGTTCCCATGCAGTTGGGGAATCTGTAGTTTTTGGTGTAAATCTTGATATGGTTGTAAACACAAGATCAAGATCTCAAATGTTTGCAAGATTTACTTGAGTATTTCGTGCGGATCATATTTTATGTTTATGTAAATATAGCAGATTGTTGGCTGCTTCTTTGTCTTACTGTGTCGTTAAAGCTAGTGCCATATATATTTCTTTTCTTTGATGCACCAATAATTTCTGATACTGTAATGTTGTTTTTGGACAATGTGTCTATAATTTACGCGAATGTATTCATCAAATGCGTTGCGCGCAGGCCTATTGAAGCATAAAAGGTACAATGTGCCTCATTTAGATAATAAGTGTGTTCAAAATACGATGCTAGATTTTGCAACGAATTGGATCCTATTGAACGTCAGCTGGGACATCACTAATCACTATTCAAAAGAAAAATCAACATATTATTATTATTAACTATATCGTAATTCTATGTGCTTGGTATAATAAGCTATGACATCAATATCATAAAATTAGCTACAATGTAAAATTCTGTAGCAATCAGCCCTGTATTATATCCTACTGCCCACTGCTGAGCACGGACCTCCTCTACTACTAAGAGGGTTTAAGCCTTAGTCCACCATGCTGGCCTAGAGCGGGTTGGCAGACTTCACATACCATCGAAATTTTTATGGAGAATTCTTAGGTATGTAGATTTCCTCACGATGTTTTCCTTCACCGTTAAAGCGAACGATAATTGATTAACAATACACACGTAACTTCGAAAAGTCAGAGGTGTGTGCCTTGGGTTTTGAACCTCCGGACATTGTCTCGGCAGACTATTCCATTCTCAACTAGGCTATCTTCCAAAATGATGCAAATAAAAGGTAAATATGTGTTATCAGCTTATATCATACGGATTATTGTCAAATCAATACCATGAATATAAAGTAGGCCCAGTTCAAAGAAACGATAAAAATAAATAAATCTAACAGTTAATGTCATTCTTTTTTAATTTTAATTCTTTGAGGAAGTGTATTTGTCATAACATTATATCAACACAAAAGTATTTCATGGAATGCTATCGTAAAATGAATAATTATTTTTTTGCTTGATTTGGAAATACGTAGAATTTAATTTCTTGCGATATACTTAAACATGATACATAATTATTAGTTTCAAGAATATACGATATTATTGAAAATATCTAGAATGTAGCAAAATCGGCAGAAGACAGTCATGGCGACGTTAAGGATGCGAAGCTAGGTATTATTAAAATATTTAGATTGACGTCGTGGCCTTCAGTGAAAGGTCTAGCATCTAGTCGCCCTTGTACGTTTTAACATTAATTTATAGCTTTCTTTATGAGCATAGAATACCCGATTTTAAAAATACACTTTCTCAGCGCATATCATTTAATGTTGGCGTTCCACGGGGCATTGTTTATTTTTCATCCTATTTATTTTGAATATGTAAGAACTTAATCAGAGCATGGATCTTATTTCGACATCGGGTATTAAAACTTTGATTCAATGCTATGTAATAGTCGGCAAACAACTTGAGCACACTACCCCGTTGCGTTTTATGTAACCGTAGCTACACTGTTGTACAAAAAATTCCCAACGTATAGTCGTGGCCTCAAGTTTTTACCGGCTATTATACCAAGAAAACTCAGAAAGTCTTCACAGGTAGGTAAAAATTTACTGTTTTTCCGTTCTTAGTACGTACATACTTGATGTCACACTGTAAATTCTAAATATTTGTGTATATACGTATTCTAGGGATGGATATTTGCTGGTATTTGAATCTAAGAAACTATATCGTGCACGTTATATTGTCGTAATGAGGCAGTTAAGTACCTACCTTGAATAATTACAACCTGTACAGCAAGTTTTTGTATATTTTTGATGTGTTATCTAGTATCTACCAATTGAAATTTAAACTAAAGAAAATACTTAAGCTTAGCCGCTGAATAAATGAATTTATCCCTATGTAGTTGAAAAAAAAAGTACTGCAGGTAGGAATTTATGGACAAGGTGCACACAACCGGCTAGCTAACTTTGATATAGATTATTGGTCGGTACATTAGGCCAATGCAGTGGGATTGCCCAGGACCTTTCAATCGCAAAGAAAATATAACCTATCCAATATTTTCATAAAATTACCTTACTAAGTTAAGGTTACAAATATTTATCGGATATCATTTGCTTTTAGGTTTTTATTCATAGAAGCATTACTATGAAATAATTCACACTACACTACAATTAATTAAAGTACAAAATATTTGATTTTATGTTTGACAATTCGTTAAGTTTTGAAGCACACAATGAACATTGCGGTGCGGACGGACTGTTACCGGTTGCACAACTTGTTCTCGACGACAATTCTTCAGTTGCGAAACTGTTCGGAGCGGTTTCCCACATAGATCATACATTCGCCTCTCGTGATCGTTGATCGCGAAATATTAAGATAATTCCGATACATTCTTATAACATTTACAAATTTGTCAAGTCGACGAGGTTTTGTTTAAAAAACCGTATGCTTGGCGTTTCTAGAGGATTAGGAACGAGGTGTGTTTTTAAAAGTCATAGTAATTCTCTTGTTCTCTTTTAGATCTCGTCCATCGCCACTTGAAGTAACGTAGCATGTCTTTTCTCACGTAAACCTTCTTCTTCGTTTGTACATTATTGGATTTTGATAACTTATGTATAGGTACCGTATGGAATATTGTAACACTATTCCTCTGTGATACATTCCAAGGGGTTGCGTAAGAATATACCATTCAACAGATTTTACAAATTATACAAAACATGCAAAGACTAAGAGTCTTTATCCTATCCTACTAATATTATAAAGGCGAAAGTTTGTAAGAATGTATGGATGTATGGATGTATGGATGTTTGTTACTCTTTCACGCAAAAACTACTGAACGGATTTCGATGAAAATTGGCACACGGGTAGATCATGTCCTGGATTAACACATAGGCTACTTTTTATCCCGGGAAAATATAAAGCGGGACTTTTATCCCGGAAAAACTCATTCACGCGGGCGGAGCCGCGGGCAAAAGCTATATTTCATAATATTATGAAGTCAATAAAACTGAGATCTTAGAGTGGATGTCTATTTGAACACTGAAAACATCTTTTTAAATGGACATAGAAGTAATCAGTCGCATTGCATCATCTCTTATATTTTAAAGTCAATGGAGATAATTATGAAGACAATACATGAAGAGCTCAACTAAAAGCTTATATTTAACGTCTGAAACATTGCAATTTAACCGAGCGTAAAGTGTTTCAAGCACCGTTTATTTTCAATATTTGCATAATTTCTTGTCAATTATTCGAATAATAATGTTAAGTTAATGGAATATACCTACAGGGCTTCGTCGACGACATAAAATGTTAATTTAAATGTACGTGTAGCGTGTATTAGCAACTTACGGACGAGGAGGATAAACATAAAATATTGTATGAGAAGGTTTTGAAGTTTGCCAACCCGCACTAGGTTAGTGTGGTGGACTATTTTTTTTTATTGCTTTGAATGACGAGACGAGCATGCTGTTTGCCTGATGGTAAGCGATACGACCACCCATAAACACTAGCAACACCATCCAGCACCTTGAGCTACAAAGCACTGTGTGGGATTCCACTGCGCTTGTCATTCTGAGACATAAGATGTTAAGTCTCTTTATGTCCAGTAGTTACACTAGCTACAATGCCCTTGGAACCGAAACAACAGTGAATGTACACTGCTGCTTGGCTGCAGAAATAGACATTGCGGTGGCACCCATCCAGACGGACTCTTACATATGAGAACTACCACCAGTACGACAAAAACCCTATACTCAGTAGTACAGGAGCCCCGTATCTAGAAATGGTATGGGTACATTATGTAACGAATCATATTCAACAATCATCATAATATTAGTGATGAGTATTATTGGGCCGTAATCACAAGTTCGACGATTGTTTCATTACCTAAACGCAGAAAGCAGAAAAAAATTCAAAATTTAATTGATTGTATTGTAATTTGTATGATATTCAAAGCTTCATTATTCTTAAAGCTTTTACGTTTATTACTTAACAATTAATTGAATTTCCTTAATTTATTGAAATTACTTAATACGATATGTTAAGAGCGGCAGCTGTGCTTAATTTCATGTTGATTTTATTTACGAATGCGTTCTCGACCTCTGGCTATTTTCCGGGACTAATAAATTCCAATTTCCCCGGAATTCCCGAGAACATGGGAAAATGTATTAACTAAACTGGTATTCTGGAAACAGATGCACATTTTTATTAAAATAGCAAATAAGCACTGAACAGTAATTTAAATGCGCGACAGAAGCTATAAAACCATTGAAACACATTGTTAAAATATGTAACAAAGGAATCAGCAGTTCGATTAATAAGGAAGCGTGTTTTATATTAAACGTCATCAGCAGTATCACAATATTCGAACCAGCTGTGTTGGAAGGTCAAGATCAGTGTCAATTATTATTGAGCTATTGCCTATTGACATTGATACTCGTTTAAATAGCTTATCTATCAGTCCTTATCTAGGAGAAACTCTTCTGCAACACGCTGTGAGGCCGCGCCGTGACGTGACTACTGACTTATGATTACTGAGTTTCTTTCAGTATTAGCTACATTTATTGCTTCGCTATAGCTACTTTTATGTAGTTGTGCGCCTTGAATTGTGAATATTGTCAAACGTATGTGTTAAGGCCATGTGCATAATAAAATTGTTTTATGTTTTTATATGTATGTATCATGTTGGCGATGAATGACTTCTTTAGTTAAGGACATGAGGATCCCTCCCCGACCACCAGGTATTGTTGGGTACATTGATTGTATGCAATATCTTCCTTCGTTAGGAACGGTAATTATAATGTTCAATCTCTCACTTTTCGTATGCGTCCAATGAATAGATATTATTTGACCCTCTCAAGTGTACAGTTCGTTTTGACGAATAGGTAAATTATTTAATTCTGGTAACTATTTTTGAAACATTATTAATAATTATCGATCATAACTTGAGTATTATGACCCCAACTTATAATCATTGATTGTAGCTGTAGGAGAAAACATCTAACTAGTATTCCACGGCCGGACATGTCCATTGTTCATGTTGAATTTATTATGAGACTGCCTCCAAATACGACTTACTGAATTAATAATCACGTTTTAACAACTACACGTGGATTACGGGCCTCTGACGAATCATGTGGCTCTTATGACCGATTTATCCTGATATCCACGGCATTATTGATTTGTATCTTATCGTGGTTCTATGACTGCTGGTTGTCCGTACTTATAAAATGTATTGTCAGGCTAATATTGTGCTACACTTAAGTATTAGAAAATGCTTATCGTTAGTCACAATTTTTAATAGGTACTGTATTTACAAATATAGTGTTATGATTACTAGATATAATTTATACTAATACTAATACTTATTATTAAGCTGATGAATTTGTTTGTTTGTTTGATTGAACGCGCTAATCTCAGAAACTACTGAACCGATTTTGAAAATTATTTCACTAATAGTGTTCTATTAGTGAAATGTAGTACAGATCAGGCTATAGGCTACTTTTATCCCGGGAAAATATTTTTACCCTGGAAAACTTTTTCACGCGGGTGGAGCCGCGGGCATTGTCTAGTGTATAATATTTTTATGTTAGTTGTAATTTCTAAATAAGTACACATTTTATTTCGGTACAAAAGTGATAAAATGTAATATTTTTTTAGTTACCTATTTTATTCTGTCTCTAATTTAAGTAACTATCATGTTTCTTCACTTGTGAAGACAATATTATACTGGTTAATATCAATAATTTTAATAATGCTTTCAAAAGTAAATGAGTTAACTTAATAAAGTGTTTTTATAAAAGTCAAAGCTTAATTCCTCAACAATATAAATTACCTAATTTGTTAATTTACAATTCAGCGAATTATTTATAAATTCGTTTACCTTGAAATCAGCTCGTTGCTATGAGATATTGTGGACTGTATATACGGAATGCCCACATAACTAATGTAGAAGATTGAACATCAGAATTATACATCGTTGAGGCGCTTCCTTGAATAATTATTGGTTACATTAATGTGTTACGTAAATACTTCGAACATACCAACTTCATTGAGCCACTATTAGTTGAATTATTTAAGGCATAATAATAAATAAAGCTGCTGCTTACGTAATAAACAAGTGGAGAGAAATACACTCGCAGGCAACCAAATATTAATTACCTACAAAAATATTTACGCGAGCCGCAACTCTGCGACCGGTGCTAGTGGCGCCCGAAATGGCTACATTATAAGAATGCGGATCCGCGGATCTAAATCAAGGTAAAATGATCACACGACATCGACACAGGGAGTCGAGACGCAGCGCGCAGCGACGCAGTGCGCGCTCTCATCCACATAGACCTCCGCTACGTCATCACTTACGACGGAAACTTGCGCAATCAATACACATCTCCACGACAATCATCCGTCTGTAGTATTTAATGAACCATGCAGACAAAGTTAATGAATTGAACTGTTTTTATTGCATCTGTGCTTTACGTATCTAACAACCATGTTCAGGAGAAAAGGGATTGAAACCTGCCCGGATGAAAGTCATTGTTGTTATGGTGTTGAATGTTGTGTAATTTTTTATTACACATCTGCATTTCAATTGAGAAATACTTGATGGTGAATTCCACAGTAATGACGATCACTAACTGATGTAGATTGTACGTTATATATGGGTAAAACTGAATTATTCAAGTATTGTACGAATTCGCCGGTATTCAGTTATAATTTAAAAAACGATAAAATAATAGCTCTCCAATTACATTGGAATTTAGCGTGACGAAGGACGACAACATTGAATAAGCTGCTCTGTCGATATTTCTATTTGTCGCCATATATATTATTTGGCGCAAACATTAATTTATTTGACATAAACGTTAAATAGTTTAAAACATTTGAAATGCAGTTCAATGTTCGATTGGTATATAGGACGCTAGTTTCCCACGCAAGTTGCACAAACCGCAACCTTCTCCAGGTTGCACGTGGTCGCCGGGACGACCACGGAGTGTAGGTATATTGCTGCCCGCCACACTAGCTGCTGAGCGCAGACAGCTTTAGTGCATATGAACCTGCTTTACACTTCAGAGGCTTGTCGCACCTGCTACTCTACATGTACATAATAAATCGGAATTATCCACATGATTACTCTATGTAAATTATATTCATATCTTATGTTTAATCAGATTTAATCATGGTATAAGTCGTTTGAATAAGCACGTTAAATATAAAGTGTTTTCTTTTTCAGAAGGCCAACGCGCAGCGTGTTCTAACGAAGGCGAGCCCGTCCGGCTGCAAGACGCAAGGCTCGAACAAGATTGGAGCAGCTGTTTCCGCTGCATTTGTAAGGTAAGCATTATACGAATTCTGAATCATAAATTTAAATCACATCTGATTTGCATAATAGGTAAACTCGAAACACTGAAGGTACACGTTATTTCAAAATATCTTATAAAGAAAACGAGGGCCTGTGTATGTTTTCAAATGTACTATTAGTACTTCTTCACGTTCGTATTTGGTTTATTGATTTATTCTAACACATGGTAGCGATATGTGTCAAACACATCAATCTCAAACGGTAATATTTCGAGGCTTTAGGTGACGAGCAGGTTGTATAATGAAACGCAGTAGATTCGATCCCAAATCAAGTCAAATGTTTGATTGTTCCGCAAAAATATTAGTTTTGAATCTGAGTTTATTGTTTTTTGTACCCACGGCAAATTTTCATTTTAGTATCAAGTGATTAGACTGTTTAATGTGTGTTAATATTCGATATATTATGAAAGCCGTATTTTTATACAATAATTGCTATGCTGTCGACTGGACCATAATAAATAATAAAGGGATTTTCCCAACCACTTAATATTCTATGACACCGTCCTAATAATTGGTGTTGTGAATAAGTTATGTAATGTGCGACTATTCCCATTGCTACTTATTGGAGTGAAATAAAAGTATAAAATGGTATCCAAGGCTCGTAATTATCTCTCTGGGTTTAACTTATAGGCAGTTTGTATGCTCACACGGCGGCCACTGTCACCAAATCAATTTATCACGCTCCAAGTTTAGAATAATAATTTCAACCCGCGCGTGCGGTAAGTTAGCACTTAAACAATAACTAGCGGGTAATTTGATTAGCGGACATTTTTTTCTTGGAATTTCTATTTTGTACAGTTGGCCATGATATATAAGTAAGACAGTGACAGACCAATTTTATAAAGCCTCGTTTAGATCAATGATTTCCAATAATATTCGTATCTTTTCAATATTTGTCAAAAAGGCTTGTATATGTCAACGCGGGTTAGAAATACCTCATGCGCATGGTAAGACGGGGTCACATAATTGCGTAGAATTGTTGCTAGCAATAATTCAATAATTGTCATTGCTTTGTTTAACGAAAATAAATGCAATAATTGTGACGTACTGTGCTCTATCTAAAAGATTAATGCTATTGTGTACTATTACTGTGTATTATAACATTCATCCAGCACGTCGTTACTGTTTCAGTGTTCAAATTAAAATTACTAAATTTTTACCCTGACTGCCTATAGTTATCACGAACCAAGTACGGATGTGTGTGAATGGGCATACTTAGTTAAAATATAGTTGTTAAATTATGCTATTCTCGTACGTTTGTATTCAAGTTGAGTCGAATAGACAATGCAATGGATTTTGTGTGGGTCTTGTACGTACTTATTTATGAATAAAATAATTTCCTACAGCGTATGTGCTAAAATATAATGTAAACTTATGACGATTACAAGTCGTCATGCCAGCGCAAAAAGAGTGAGATAATATTATTATGTTATCTTACGTCTACTAAGTTGTAAAAACATAACTATACATAGTAACATATTGAAACGCGCTAAACTTGTATATACAGGGTGACTAGTAATATGATGTAGGCCCGTTAACAACATGTAGATTTGGTCAAAAGCAATCGATTTTGTCCCGATCCAAAACTCAATGGTTTTCGAGAAATTTAAAATTTTATTGAATTTTAAGATAAAGCACTTTAAAGACCAAATAAAATTCAATAATAAAAAAAATACTGGATGGGATTGGGGTATTTTGTTGGTTTCTAGTAAATAACATTCTAGGCTTACATAATAAACAATAAAATATTTAAAAGCTATGATAAGTTTGAAATGATGCCCTTAATCTATCAATTTCGGGTTTTATTCAAAAAGTTTTTGACAAAAGGTGCTGTTTATTTCAGAAAATCCTCAAGTGACTGAATATGCAAAACACGTTAAAATCTTATTTATTTATCCAGATTGCTCATGAGGTATAAAATATCACAATTAACCCTGTAGAACTTATAAAAAATACATGTTTACATACAAAATGTTTGAGTACTGCTCTGGTACAAATTGTTTTCTATGCATTTTATTAAAGGCAAATTAAGGTCAATAAAATATAAATTTCTTTATTTTTACAAACCTTTCTCGATTTGTGAGCCTCTGTTCCACTCAGGAGTAATCTAGTTTTCTAGTAGTGAAACATTTTTCAAAATCGGTTCAGTAGTTTACAGATTGCTAAAGTTATGCTCTTGTTAGATTTGTTAGCACGATTGAGCATTGTTTTCGCATATTTGTTCGTGTATTTACTTAGCTCACCTGGCAATTTAAATTAGATACCGTTTCCAAATATACTTATTGAGGTTAAATAAAAAAATGTTTATTGTTTTTTTCTTTTTAGTTTTATCGGCGGTTTAAGGTTTTTGTTAAAAAGTTTTTTTTAATTTTTTTGTGGCAACAATTTGTTGGTATAAAATACGTGCTTATTAATACACAACTCAGCATCAAAAACTGTGAGTCAACAGCAAATCACCCCTTTTTCCCACCCTTATGATATATTTTTTTCCAAGTTTACATGGGATGAATTTCAAGGTACACCTGTCCAATAAGAAAAGAATTATTAAAATCGGGCTACTCTGTAAAAAGTAATGATTTGTCATACGTAAAAAAATAATATATAGGTACACAACGTGAGGACCTCCTCCGTTTTTTTTTCGTCGGTTAAAAAAGAAAAACATTTCTTGGCAAACCTTGCGTAATTTTGATTTTGAACAACCTGCTGCCACGAATGTGAATGAATCTATTTACAATTTTGTTAATTGACAAAGCATATAACCACTTCTTACAGCTGAGTTCTAATAAAAATACTAATTTATATGTACATTTATTTGCGATGAGTACCTAGTGATCTGGCGTCGAACCATGGCGGCACAAAAACTGTCAATGCGGAAACTGTCCGCAGCCACTGGCAGACTAGGAATCTGGCACGACTGCTTCTGGCATTCCATTTATTAATCACTAGCTGCATTCTTTTACTTAGATTCTCAATTCATACTGTGTGTGCAGATCCGCCCAGTCGTATTATATGTCATTGTAATAAGGAACATCTGATTTGTCCATTAAAATTTGCATGGAGATAAGTATGCCGGCGCGGCGCGGCGCCCGCACATTTAATACGCGTAAGTAACTGAAGCTGAGTATTCTCACTCGGCATAGGTGGTATTTCCCAGCCGATCTCACCTCGTCGGATGACTTGTGCGGAATTCGAAAGCCCACAGTGAGATTTATTCTGTATTAAAATATACATTTGCTTACCTAATGGACTTTTTGTCGCGTGTCAAATAACGACTACAAGATGTCGTCTTTTGATGGAATTTTTTATGATTTATCAATCTTATCTGACAGTTTAATGCAAAATAGTACGAGTTTCATGTTTGGTTGGGTTTGTAAGTGGGCTAAGGTTTGCGTGTTGTGGTGGTATGTGTGTCGTCGAAGGAGTCATGTTGAGCTGAAGTGCCATTAGCCTTGCGTTTTTATAATAACCAGTAGCTGGTTGATAACATCTCGTGGCTACCGCGCACCGCTTACTTTAATGAGCCCTGTCATTTATCGAGGCGCGGATTACGTCGCGACTCGCGACTCGCGACTCGCGCACCACTCTCTGTCGTTCAAGCGATTATTGCACTTAACACCATTTTCTCGCTTCAATAATCTGTCTACGCTCTCAACGTCACGCACTCCTTTGAAGTTGTTTAAAGCGGTTATGAACTGTACATTTAGTTGTTCCCAAATATGTAAATTACGTATTTCATCATACATACTCCGTAACGTACTAAAAACTAGATCATGTTTTACTATTAGCATTATTGTTACAAAACGATGATTTTAACACCGCTCACTAAAGATATTGATCAAGGTTTTTACCACTCCGTCTTTTATTATTTTTGAATAATTTCAATAAAATTCGGTTTTTCGATTTTAATGACCAAAAGTTAACATACGAGTTGGTAAGGATCACTTTTATAGCTTAGAAAATATTCGATTACTTTTATTTTTTTTATGATACACCATTAAGCAAGCATTCGGCCAAAGTTGATTAATTGCCTATTCAGACAAGATATTTTTTGTTTTGGTAAATTAGTATTGGTATCTATATTTGAAAATAAAATATTATAATTATAATTATTATTAGGTATATAACGACTACATACTTCGCACTTATACTTGCCAACTTCAAGCATGCACAGTGTTATCCGTTACAATACCTTTTAGTTATCATTTAAATAAAACATGATTATATAACATTGTTTTTGCTCATCGTACCGGACACGAGACCGAATTCTTCGAATAGCTGGTTTCTTTTTTAGTGAAGTCGAACATTAAGTTATTAGTATGGTAGACGTTGTGGACGTTGCCTGAGATTTGTTAAGGAGCAGGGTGTGAATGGTCGCGGACGCTGATGGGGACGTGTCGCGTTGTGGTGTTGGTGGCAGCCTGCCGGCCGGTACAAGCGGCGCACGCGCAGGTGCCGCCGAGGCCTTGCCGCGAGCGCGCGTTCGGTATGCGGTCGCACCGGTTAGTCTAGCAAACGCGTATTTTTTACACTCCACACATCATCGACATTGTTGTTATGTTTTGCTGTGATGCAAAAAATGAAGTATAATTCAGTTGCCAGTTCTTTACATAGCTTATGAGCCGTTATAGTTGTCTATTGTGAATCTAAAAAGCAATTCTCTTTATATCCGTATGAACATAATCATCGTTGTTTACAATAACTTCATAAAATATTGTGTTTTGGTCTACGCTCCTATAGCAGATTGTTAAACCACGTATTAAGTTTGAGACATGTTCGTCGTAATATAAAAATCAGACTTCAACGTTGAACTCATATGTTTTTGTCCGTTACGTAATTTGAAATTTGTAGGAGATGCAAATCACGTTCTAATAATTTATTAAAGAATAGTAATGCTAAAACGCATTAATAAATCATTGAACAACATTCATATTACCATTTATAATTAATTGCTAGGAATCCATTACAGCGCTGCCATTAAATAAGGATATCAATGAGGATAGGAGACGCGTGTCGCGCGCAAAAAATCGCAAGGAACGAAGGCGCCAGGAGCCTGATTCTGATTACTCACGACATTATAATATCATTAATAGGAGGCTGTACTTACTGTGTAGCGAGAATATAATGGATTTATTTCATATATCTTAGCCAGTACTACTAGGAAAAACTAGGAGAAACTAGCTTTAAAGGCTTTTTGCTAATTAAAAATATTTCAGCATTATAAATGTCTACTAATGTACTATTAGTAATAATAAAATGATTCGGTAATTTTTTTGCAGATGAAATTGTACAAGTATACGTACACGTTGTACCACGAAATAACATGCTAAGTAAATAAGATTATGTAATATTAATATCGTGTAATTTGTGTAAATTACATCGTACCTATTCTTATCCTCAATTTTCAAGGTGTCTAGCTTGAAATCTTGTAATAATATATTAATGTGAATTTAAGGAGACACTTTAAGACAGTAATTGTAATAATCCTAAACCGCGCTTTTTACGTGCAATTAGTAATGGCAACTACCAAGCTGTCGAAGAGCTTACCAACAAACGTGTTCCCTTTTATCTAGACCTTATCTTTTTTTTTGTTTAAAGAAATATAGTAGGCCGTCTACCGAGAACTACAAGTTACAACGCTCCTTAATTGACAATTAACTTGGACTGTACTGTATTTTCGAATCTCGTATATAATTCGAATCTCGTATATAATTAAGTCGATTTGTCGTTAGCAAGAAGAGTTAAGAAAATTAGCAAGCAATCCACAAGTTATGCGACAATAGAGCATTAAAATAATTCGCTGTATGAAATTTATGGTTGGGTCACATTGTAAAGATAGTTGTAATATGTCGGCTCTACAGCTGTAATTCCGCAGGATGCGGCAGACGGCAGACGGCACGTGCCGCGACAGCAGACGGCACTACTATGCAGTATTAAATTGTATGAGACCGATTCAATACGCGCGGCAAGTGACGTCCGGGTGTCATTTGCCGTCGTGTGCGGAATCGGTCTCATACAATTGGATACTGCATAGTGGTGCCGTCTGCCGTCGCGGCACATGCTGTTGCCGTCTGCCGTTGCCGTCTGCCGTCTCCGGCGTTCTGCGGAATCCCAGCTTACCATTAACCTAAATGACCGTGGTAGTAACATGGTTTTAGAAAACCGACGGCGTGCAATAGTTTGTTGTTGTGTATCATAAGAGTGTCATTTAGGAGGAACATAAAATCATCTCCTCCTTAATCCTTATGACCGGCAGAACATTCATTGTTCTAGTTTTGTGGGTGATTATAGACGTCGGAGGTCACTTAGTATTAAAAAATCTACATGATTGTTTTGGCCTAGGCTTTATAAAAAATAACAAAGCAATTAAAGAATAAGGTGAACATAAATAATTTAGTTTTTTACCAGCATGCTCTTGGAACATTGTTTTGATCTAATCATTATTTAAAATCACAGTGGCACGGTTTTAATATTAAGTACTTTGCATATTATATAACAGGAAAAAATAACCGATTCTTTATGAATCACTTAACTATAAATCCATTGTAATACACACACACACACACACACACACACACACACACACACACACACACACACACTCACGCTTTTTATCCTTAAAGGGTAAGCAGAGGCGCAACTAGTGCATCAACTTTTCGCCGTGCGTATTCCGTCCCATGATGTGATAACGGGCGCGTATCGCCATATTGGGCACAAATTCCAGACTCCGGGCTGCTACTGAAAAGAAAAACCCAATATCACTTTGCCCGACCCAGGGATCGAATCCGAGACCTCGGCATTGCAGCCGTACAACAACTACGCCATCGAGGCAGTCCATTGTAATATTAAGTTAGGTATATAAATATCGATATTAATGTTTTCCAATTATTATGAATCAACGTACTCCTAAAAACCCCTTATACATCATAATTATAATAATTAAGTAAGGTATAAATAATATTATTGTTGAAATAAAATATACATCGAATATTTGAACACAGCGTCCAAACAGGTGGTTACTCAAACGAGAATCCTCGCAGCGGAGAGTCCCCGAGCAGTCTGTGTAGAGCGCGCTTCCATTATGTAAATGAAGAGATAAACATTTTAAATGAATGTTAACGTACACGTTTTATACATAACAACCAATATTTCCTTTCCAATACCAGCCCGGCAACTGGGGATTAAAATTATCAAGTTTTCTTAAGAAACTTAATTTTAATTTTGACGTCCTAAAGTGCTGATTTTCAAATTAATGTCGCTGTCTGTAAACGGGTTTGTTCACGCCAAATGTCACCAGTTTTTGTGTACACTTCGAAGATATACATATAAAACATTATTTTATCATTAAAAGTACAGCCAGGAATTTAATTAACTTCATACTTGAAAGTGGGTTTAAATTGAAAATACTCTAGGTAGTAGCGGCTCAGTGAGAAAATAAATATCTACTGCCAATGCAGCATTAAAATGAAACAGCACTATT
Organism: Lapara coniferarum; assembly: GCA_949316025.1. Taxonomy (NCBI): domain Eukaryota; kingdom Metazoa; phylum Arthropoda; class Insecta; order Lepidoptera; family Sphingidae; genus Lapara; species Lapara coniferarum. Next base: position 36,538,074 of record OX438919.1, on the reverse strand, counting down.
TATTATATCAAATAAATTCTACTTTAACAATACATCAATGACTTTAACTAATACATTTAGGCGTTAACTACACACTGCTGAGTTTTATGTAGAGTTGGAGTGTTGCCGGACCACGTTCTGTTACGAAATGAGGAATAATATTGGAAGAATATAATATTAATGCTAGCATACATAACAGATATTCATGTTAGAAAAACACACTAAATGTCGGACTGGGAGTTGTACTCAGGGCCTTCCAGTCCACAGCCTACATACTAATGCGTTATCACTATGTAAAATCAGTGACTATATGTACTATAAAAAATACGATGAAAATTACAAAGCGAAGACGCCATCGGAAAATTTCGCAAATATCAGGAAGTTATGAGTGTCGAAGATAATACGCATTCGCGCTATCAACAGAACAGGAAGCGGGGTGTTAACGTCCGAAAAAAATACGTCAACTTGTGCCCACATTGTACAAGTAATAATCAGATTTGAACGTGCATTAGATTGTCACAATAATTAGCCACAACATTCGCTTTGTCAATTGCTAGATTTTACCCGGGATAAAAGTCATATTGTGCGCATTTCTAGGATAAATAATATCCTTTGTATCTAAGATATGTCTGCATGCTAAATTTCATCGAAATCCGTTCAGCAGTTTATTGCTAAGAAAATTCTTAACAAACTTTCGCGTTTATAATATTAGCAAAGTTACTTGCAACAGCAAAACATAATGCGAAATAATTGCACTGAAACGGACCATAAATCACTTGAAAAGGCTTTAAAAGTCAATAAATTGTATAAACTTTACTATTAAAAATTTATATACAAGTAGCGACCGTGGAGTATAGTTGCCGCCACCTGGTTTCACTCATTCGCAAACGCTTATCGGCTAGAGCCAGGACCACACATGGCTTTCCAGTAACGCTAATTCTCAGACTCCATTTTGTTTAGGAAGTTATTTTGGGTGTGCAGTAAAAATGTAGGTGAAACAGAAGTATGTATTTGAAAATGTTTTTGTAAAGAACGGTAAATCTAAAATTTATTGGACAAAAATAATTACATTTGCAGTATTTACATTTTTAATTTATCTTATTTAAATATAACCAAGTATTACGTAAAGTATTTGGCACCTTATGTTTGCAAAATTTGTAATCAATAGAGATAATTTATTATACCAACAACTATTCGCATGTACGTTTCAAATTATTCATGTTAAACTTACCAGTGTATAATATATGAAACATACGTTTATCAGTAGGTATAAATATCAATTTAAAGTGATAAAAGCTGTTAGGTCACCGTACTAATAAAATTTCCACTCTACTTAAAAAGACAACAATAAATTAGGTATCGGTGCATAAGATTTATGTAACTTAACAAGAATGATTTATTTTATAGCTATTCTGAATTAATGGCGAATCAGAAAACATATTTTTTATCTTAAGTGTAACACTTAACAAAATCATAATTTTTTTAAGATAGTAGTCTGTCAAGCCCCGCGACGGACACCGGTGTCCATATACATAGGGTTTTCTCATACATGTTTTCTATATATATAAGCGGGCCTTGAAGTTAACACTCATATAAGGCCTTTGTCCCTGCGACCAGCCCTGTGGGTGGGCCCTACTTTTCCCATGATGGGATGGGGGCGAGCTTATCACCATATTGGATCTTAGTATTGGATACAAATTCAGATACCAGGCTGATACTGACCAGAAAAACCCAATATGACTGTTCCACCTAGTAGGTACCGAGTCAGACCAAAAGTGACAAATAGTATTCCGTTTTTTAGGATTTAATACATATCATGTAGGTAATTAAGTATTTAAGGACATATTGTGGACTGCCTCGGTGGTGTGTTTGTTTGCGGTACGACTGCAATGTTGAGGTCTCGGGTTCGATCTCCGGGTCGGGCGATATTGGATTTTTCTATTCAGTATCAGCCCTGAGTCTGGAATTTGTGCCTGATATGGCTATAGGCTTGCCCCCTATCACATCATGGGACGGAATGCGCACGGCGAAAAGTGGGTGCATTAATTGCGCTTCTGCCTACCCCTTCGGGGATAAAAGGCGTGAATGTGTGTGTGTTTATATTATAAGCTCCTATAGGTACCTTTTAGGACCGGACGCCTGTCTGATGACAACTCCTTCTGGGGAATCTAAACCAGTAAAATTTCAATATAACTCACACAATAATACATTCATAATACATCAACGAGATGCAGGCTCTTTTTATGTAATAAAATACAAACACACGAATTGAGAACCTCCTCCTTTTTTGAAAGTCGGTTAAAAATGAGGGTTTATTATCGATGTATGAAATTGTTAAAAGTATTAATATTAGTACCCAATTCGACAAATTGAAAGTAACAAATAGAAATAATGTAGTTTCTCTAAAAAAAATATGGCGTTTGAGCAGTTTATCATATAACGTCCCATAATCATGTAATTTTATAAACTTTAAGAATCTATAATTAATTGAGTTTATAAGGCACGCTTGGACTGCTATGCTAAAATTATTACACATACCTATCCTTTAAAGCGTCTCTAAAGCATCTTCCTTTTAAAAAAGTTTCCTCGTTTCAGTTTGTAAGTTATATTTACATTCAAAATACTAAACCTATTAAAATTATGAGCCGAACGATTATGACTGATTAATACAAATGGTCAGTAAGCAATAATTTCAAATCTCGTTCCTACTTGTAATCAAGGCTGCCTCATAACATAGTTAGTTAGAGTACCCCAATTTATCGAGCCAAAGTATTCCCATTCTGTTCTATTTTGTTCGATACACATTAGCGAATAATGAGCAGTCGACAGACTTGAAGTTATTATCTGACGTCTAAACGTAAATATTTCGCTATTTGAGGGTGATTTCAAAGAGAGCCGCGCGTGAAATTCGGCTGAAGTAATGAAAAACAATAAACAGCAAGTGACCTCGGTTAGTGTTACACACGCTGAGCTAAAAAGTATAAGGGTACAGTTATTTTGTTTAAATATAGTTAATAGCTCTCCAGGTTTAAATCGAATACTGTTGCTTGGCAACAGACGTTCATTCTAGTCTTCGTTTCCAGTTAAGAAAATACTGCAAATCAGAGGAAAGTTTTCGCATTCCTAGGTCATGGAGCTCGTCGTCGTTTGTGGGAATAAAATTAGATTTAAAAGTTTATAATCCATACATATAGTAAAGCAGCAGAACCGGTGTGTCTGTACATTTAAAGAAATATAGCAAACAAGAAAGGGGGTAACTAAACAAGAATGATGCAAAACAAATCAGCGATTTTTGTAATTCTTTTCTGTCTGTTTTTTTTTCGTTTGTTACTGCACATCCCCATAATTACTAAACGGATTAAAACATAGGCTACATTTTATCCCGGAAAAACATAAAGCGGAAGTTTTATCCCACAAAAACAGTTTCATGCGGGCGAAACCGCGAGCAAAAGCTAGTATTTAAATAAATGGTAATACCATTAATATACGCTGTAGGGGTGAGGGTAACGTCTACAACGTGTTTCACAGTAAAATTCGCAGTAGTTGACCTAATTATTATGATCTCTTAGGAACAAATAGGAAGTTTGTCATATTATACAATAATTAATATCAAATAAAACTTTATTATAAGTTATTATTTCGTAATTAACAGTTTACGTAATTCATAAACAATCTAAGATCTGCAGTCTGAGTCTGCAATGGTTGTGAGGCTTGTGTACAAAGCGAATTTAGGGGCAATTTATAGTACGTGGAACAATATGGCCCGCTTATTTATGGGAAATACAATGCAATTCATATAAAAATTCGGACGTCAATTACCTTTACGTGTCAAATGTAACTGGAAAAGTACAAAATTTTCATAAAAAAACTTATTAGCATATGAATAACGGTTTATTTTATTTTGACTAATTAACTCTTACATCAAATTTAAATAAAACGTTATTGCTAAATTAGCTTAATATAATTTTTAATTATTTAGACATCATAATATGGCGCAAAGTCGATCCTATTCTTATTTGAATCGCATTGAATTTTCCATACATTTTCATGACGTTCAATATGTACTGTAGCGTACCTAACAGTTGTTACTGTAGCGAGGCTAATACGTGAATCACACGCCGGTTTTTTTTCTAAATTCATTCTTAAAATTCTTTGTTTATATATCCGGAAATAGAAAATCCTGTTTGGTATTTATAGATTAAATTCCCGTGCAATTGCACCTCGCAACACCGGTGTGGTGTTCGCCTTGCCTGGCCTCCACGCTCGCACGTCTATAGCGATGGTATAATTATTGTAACTTCATTACGCTTGCTTACCATACCAGCCCTGTATTATTTACAGCCCACTGCTGACCATGGGTCTCCTCTACAACTGAGAGGGTTTAGGCCTTAGGCAACGCTGGCCTAATGCCGGTTGGTAGACTTCATATTCCTTCGAAATTCAGAGAACTTCGCAGGTGTGCAGGTTTCCTCACGATGTTTTCCTTCACTGTTAAAGCGAGCGATAATTCACAAAGAATACATGTAGGTACATTTTTATAAAAGTCAGAGGTGCGTGCCCTTTGGTTTTGACCCTGCGGACATTCGTCTCGGCAGTCCGTTCTACTCCAAATTAGCCTATCGTTGCTTGCTTACTAGTACAAAATATAAACTGTAAAATATAATATGAATAATTAAATAGGAAAAATTAACTGCATAATATTAAACAAGGAAATATTCATATTTAAAATAATCATAGTCTAAAAGAAGTATGGTGATGCCCAAAGTATAACTTAACCGTAGTCGCATGCCGCTGTACCTAACATTTGCAATTATAATATAAATTATTAGATAGCCTAAAGAATGTTATTATTTATTTGTGGTACGCGAGTTGCGACAACGGTTAAATGGTACACCTGACCTTTGAGCCAAAACTATCGTGTAATGCAGCTGCAACAAAGTACTATGATGGCGTTTCTAGCTTCTTGTTTCAAATTTTGTTACAATAAACACAAAATGGAACTTTCGGGTCATATGCCACAATTTTGATTGAACTCAGTAATAACCTAACATGGTCTTGGCTACGTTTAGCTTGATTATCTCGTCACACTTCGGTAATAAAACCATGGAAATGTAGTTGTTTGCGTATATGCTAGTTCTTGCAAATTCAGGCAATAATTAATTACAATAATAAATAAATATCCATGCAAGTACCGTGATAATATAGACAATTTCGTCCACCATGACGCGCACTACTGACTGAGAGAGGATTTCGCGGGTTTAATTATTCATTGTAGAATGCGTGTGCACTCATAGATATTAATCAAGGCCCGCTTATATATATAGATGTATGAGAGAACCCTATGTATATGGACACCGGTGTCCGTCGCGGGCCTTGACAGACTACGTGTGTATTTACAAAATTAAAACAAGTCGTACGTTGCCTACATGTAAATAGGTCTATAACTAACTATACTGTTGAATATCTTTGAGTACTTGGGGTGTAAACGAATAGGAAAATTAGTGGGGCACGTCATGGTTGATCAAAGACATTAAACAGTATAGTCAGTGATAACAGACAGTGGATAAGTTAAACTGTGACAGTTGTGATAGATGTAATTGAATGTGTTTGAAAAAGGGCGAGTGTTTAGCCATCCTGCCGATACTCTTGGTCTACTTAAGTGTAATGTTTAAGAGAATATTTAGGTATATTTTTTTTCTAACAACATTTTTTAGTCTGGATGGTGTTATTTAATATGCTAAACACATACGGAATTCGTCATTGAAGTTATAACATTTTTCTGCCTGGACATAAAATATTGAGAATTGTCAAGAGGGTGGTGTGTATAGAATGTGGTATATAACATCGAATTATAACTATAATAATAACGGAACCTTACGTTGTTCAAAGAAGTAGTAGTATACGATCCAAGAAGCTGGACTAAGGACCTTTATGCTCTGTATACAATAACATATATATAGGGTACTTAAAATGGTTAATGGTATGCGACAGTTATTACTTAGAGGTTTCGAAACATTAAAAAAGATTTTATTATCCATTTAATAATTATAATCATTCATACGGCTCAGTTTCACCTGACTGTGTATCGTACACTAATTAATTATTAGTGACTAATACAGTAATTAAATAATTTATTTAAGCTATATACGAAAAAAAGAAACTGCAATTTTCAGCACCAACAAAGTAGAACTAAACTCATGTTTGGTGTTAAAACGTTTGATAAGTTTACATATTTGTGCAAATATTGGCCGCCAATATTGATTGTGTCTGCCAGTTTAGATGCTAATAAGTTGCTTGACTTCTTTGATGGTTAAATATTCGTTATATTGAATAATCATTTCCTTATATGTTATGGTTACGTGACGTATGATTCAGTCGCTATTAAGCGTAAGCAATTGGGAATTAAGTTTTAGGTCTCATGCGAGACTGAACGTGTTGATTGGGGACGTTTGGCGAACTTAATCCCGGTAGTCTCTGTATATTATAAGTAGTTGTTTTGATAGTGGACCTCGTAACCTATTTATTTATTTACTCTCTGGCACACGAGTATCATAATTTAGAGAAAGAATAAAAACACAAATAGTTACAAATGGAGGTCTCATTGCTCTAGGCAATATCTTCCAGACGACCATGAGATGGATATAAGAAAAGGAAATAGAGTGGGCAGAATAGAATAATGATTTGGGTTATTAAAAAAAGCTTAATGTAGGTTTGATCCCCAATATAGACGATAGGGCAGATTATGTTTTCGCTGGCAATTAGTCATCGTTAGCACCTACTGGAAGAATCATTTATCACATGAGACCATGAAGTCCTATACTGTCACCTCCTTATCTTGGAGCAATAAATAGTTCTAAATACGTGTTAAATATGTTGATTGATAGGGATTTATACTTTCAAATATAAGTAAAGTTTGCATAGTCAATGGTATGATTTCATAACAATTATTTCTGAAGTCTCCACTTTCTTGCGGGGCCGCAATTGTGATGGAAGGAGTTTTGAATCCCGTTTTATGAACAGAGTCACAGTCTACGCAGGACATTAGATTCAAAAATTTCTTGGCCCGTCCATTGTTACAAATTATATTTATAAAGAATCGTACGCTTTTGTTAGGTTTATTTTATTATTGCTAACCCATTTCTGCTTTAAATTCGCCCGGAATATGATGAGGTATGTCTTTCAGATGTTATCGCTGTTGCGGTAATTTAGTTTCATTAACTGAAATATTGTAACACCTTTGATTTACCTTTAGACTTTTAGCCTTGTCTAGCATTCTAAAAATCTTTGTTCGCTGTTTACGCTTGGTTTAGGCTAATGTATACATAGTAGATATGTATCTATATTACGTTTCTAGTTATCGTCCTTTAGTAAAAAAATGCGTATTGATCATAATTAATATTTTTATGCCACGTGTTCTACGTATAAGTTCTTGGTTAATTTTAGTCCGCGATACCCAAAACAATAAGACAGCGAGGTGGGCTTGTCGTGGCGGCGTTCAGAGCATCTCAGTGATACAAGATTACAACTCGACTTTTTTAATGTAGAAATGTTCTCGACAAGAACGATAGCAAAACAATGTACTCTCAATTCACCCTAGGCTTCCAAAGAGTAGTCATCAATCATTTATATCCCTCCCGCCTCGCTTTTGTTCTTAAAAAAGAACGCCATATTGAAGAGACTAAGAGCCTGTTTCACAACTACTGACTAATACATCATCATCATTGGCCTAATACATCTATTGTAGATGATTTAAACAGCGTCAACTGTTGGAGGTTATTCTGAGACACTTTCTTTGAAGGCTGTAGAGACCAACACGTTGGTTTACACCAAGCTTAGAAGCTATAGTGGGTGAAGTGTCCTCTCCACAATTGGACGCTGTATCGTCTGAGACGCGATTTCGGAAGCGCAGGCATGCCCAGAACCTACGCCACCCTCTCGCATAACCGGCAGTACCCACAGGAACTGGCTCGTGCCTTACGGAGATACCATTTCGGGTTTGTGTCAAGTTTTCCTTCTCTAAGCACTTATTATGAGCAGATGAAGTTGCGGTGCTGCCCATTACCTCAGTCGCCTCTTACGACTCCTCGGTAAGAAGAGGGGGTGGGGGCTACGCTACTCTGCCGGCACACACTACGGCATAAAATTTTCACGGCATATTTCACAGCTGAGTAATAAATAACAGTTGTGAAATATGTGGTAGTGTTAATAAATACATAAATAAATAAAAAGACATGATACCGATTTAACAAATTCTATACTTTATATGTACATATAGGGTACCCCAGAACTAACGCTAGATTTGAATTTGCCGTCATTTGTGCGATAAAGTGCTGGCAACGCTAAAAAAATAACAACTTCACAGTTGATGAAGCTAAAACGTTATTACGACCATATCTTGTATGAAATTTGCGAACTGCGGCCGCCGAACTTTCATTACTTTTGAAACAAGAAAGACACATTGTTCTATTGTGTAACGCTCCATTTTTACTAAGCCTAAAGTGTCAACTGTCAAATTGTTTTTTTTTTTTGTTAATTTCTTCATGTCCATGGATACAAAGTCCTTCAGACGCATACTTGTTTCTTTTTTAATTATCCTCAGTACTTACTAACTACTATGTCAAAGTAAAGCAGTGGTTACCTTACCAAGACTTTATGGAGGAGTTTTGGCGGCAACAAAAAAGCACTTGATTAGCACAGTTATTTCAATTCACTTCATTTGAGCCCTTTAATAGAACTATATTGGATAATATACCACCATAATTATGCAACATAACACTAAGTATCACCAAAATAATGAATTAAAATAAGAGCACCTCATGACACTACCAAGTTCCCGCCAAAACTCTGTCAAATTGTTATTTTTATAACGTTGCTAGCACTTTTCCGCACAAATAACGGCAAATTCAAATCTTGCGTTAATTCTGGGACACCCTTCGGTGTTGTCAACCCAATATCTGCTATGTACACATTTTTGAGATTTCAACATTCTGACCCTTATGACTAGTTTGCCAACCAAACTGTGATATATAAAAGTCGTATGTGATTCCAATCGTTACGCAGTGAAACTATGAGCGGTATAAAAAATATGCTATGTATAAATTTTATCTCAATATTTTATATTCTCATGTTTTTACTCCATATCTCAAAGTTTAACTATTTGCAAATAGCAGATATTTGTTTGACAACGACATATACATATTTGGATAGTACTTCCAATAACTATCTGCTACTACCAATAACTACTATACAATAATATATCCGAAGAAAGGGCGTTTAGCAGTAACACAGTTTTTTACTACAACAGCTATAATCGTTCACATTTGTTTATGTATATTTTAAAAAATGTGGTTCGAATAAAGATTTATTTATTTATTTATTTAACTAGGCCTATGCAATAAATCGTATGATTTTAAAATCCTCTGATTTTGATATTTATGTAATTTTATTTTGCTTTATAACTACACTTGAAATGAACGTTTTTAAAAAGATTTTTATACATGGTGGGGTCTAGATTTTTTGTGATGGATCACTACCCATATCTTTGCCCTTTTAATATCCATAAGTACCTGCCAACCCGCAATAGGCCAGCGTGGTGGACTAAGGCCAAAAACCTCTCAGTTGTAGAGGAGGCCTGTGCTCAGCAGTGGGTAATATATAATGCAGGGCTGGTATGGTACGGTATAATATCCATAAATTTTGAGCTTGGTTGGATTTTGAGGCCCAGCCCCCATACAAAATGCGGACATCACCTTTGATTCGAATCAGAGTCAAACAGTCTTATTGTATGTTTATAATTCAAAAGTCGTTTTTTATTACCTGTTCTACACATAGGTCATTGACCACATCCTATATTCACAATAATATAGCATTAACCAGTCTTTAAAAAATAAAATAAAAACTAATATATAAAACCAGCCCTGTATTGTTTACTGACCCACTGCAGGGCACGGGCCTCCTCTATTACTGAGAGGGATTAGGCCTTAGTCCACCACGCTGGCCTATTGCGGGTTGGTAGACTTCACATACCTTCGAAATTCTTATAAAGAACTTCTCAGGTATGCAGGTTTCCTCACGATGTTTTCCTTCATTGTTAAAGCAAGCGATAATTCACAAATAATACAAACAGTATAACTTTAGAAAAGTCAGAGGTGCGTGCTCTTGGGTTTCGAACTTGCGGACATTCGTCTCGGCAGTCCGTTCCACTCCCAATTAGGCCTATACGCTCTACAATTTCATACAAATAGGTTCAGTTTCGTTTTACGTGTATTTGAAACAAAACATATCTCCTTATTTTGGATAGAGACAATAAAACAGCTGCGTCTGCATTCTTACAAAAATCATAGTTTACGACTATACTGCCTCTGACACTCTTAACAGTTGTGAGGATGATTATATTTGCATTTAATTATTAAGCTATTGCATAGCTTCTATCGCGGGCCTTGAGCGTGGAGACCGAATCCATAAATTCCGTAACGAAAAACCTGTCACCCCTCACTCCGACCGGCACAGCGGTGATATTTTATTTTCAACTCTATCACAGAGTGTAAAATTCCATAAGTAAATTTAATATCGAAGTCTTGTAAGAATACAATATGTAAGAGGATATGTGCTGAAAGTTAAACGATAAAACGTCGAAATTACCGTGTATTTAAAATTGTTCCAGTCAGTGAAACGTATCGAAATGACAAACGTGGCGGGATGACGTGATTCTAAGATAGAATTAAAAAAAAAATTATATCGGTTAAAATCAAGAATTTTATACCCATATATAAACTTCTTGGTTTTTTTTTTTTTTTTTTTTTTTTTATAAATGGCAACTGGTTCCTCTAAATTGAGGAATATTACTGCCAGTGTCAAGTCAACTGTCAGCTGTCAAGTGATTGTGACGCATTCATGTGTACCTACCAATTTTACTCTTTTAGTAAAGAAAAAATTTTTTTTTTTTTAGTTGAGAAAATTTAAGACAGATAACCAATGATCAAAATAATTTATAGACATTACGGTAGATAACAAATAAAGGTGTTACTAATACGAAGGACATTATATAATGCATGCAAACACATAAGGTTAATTTCAGTTATAATTTTATAGTATATATTGTTAAGAATGAAACAAGTGCTTTCAAAGATGGTTTGTTACCTAGGCTTAGGAGAGATGAAACATTAACAGGGAGAGGGGCCCCCCGATCTACCAAAATGTCAAAGAGAGAAGGAGATGAGAAACGAGGGCACTTAAATAGTATATGGGTCACGGATCCTTCGTCAAGGCCACACTCACATAAAGAAGAGTCTCTAACATGTAATTTACATAAGTGAACGGGTGAAGAGCAATGACCAATCCTCAACCGAGAAATTGTGGCCGAAATATGTTTACTGAGGCGCAATTTGGAGAACCATGGTCTAAAAGTAATATGCGATTGTATATTGTATAACCATCCCCCTTTTTGGGAACTAGAGTTCCTCCAAGATGTATTCCAAGCCATTTCCAGATCATGTTTGGCCAGGGCAATCAGATCACAAGCATAAACTGAAAAGTAGTCTTCTTTACCGTGATCAATAGCGTGTTTAGCTAATTGATCAACCTGCTCATTACCAATTATACCTATATGGCTTGGGATCCAAGCCACTGTAACTTGAAGATGTTGCTCATTACACAATTTAATTAAATCTATTATTTCCAAAGAAATAGGGTGAACACAGTTTTTGGCAAATGGATTACTGATGAGAGCCTGGACACAACTTTTTGAGTCTGAAAAGATAACAGAACAAGCAATATTGTTCTGTTTAATGTATTTGATACATTCCCGAATAGCTAAACATTCACCTGAAAAAACTGAAGAATAATGTGGTAGTTTATATGAGAAAGATAAATTAGAATTCATATGTAAAAAAGCAACACCAACAGAACCTTGTTTGCTTAATTTAGATGCATCCGTAAAGAAAATATCAGCCAAAGGCCAGCGTCTTTTTATAATTTCATTCAATTTAGTTTCAGCATCAGAGGATTGTTTAGTAATTTTAAGTGATAACTCCACTAAAGGTAGTGTAATTTTTGAGCTATACTGAACTGCAAAAGCTGGATGAATTTGGTATTTTTTAATAGGACAGTGTATACTCTCTAGCCTCCTGAGACTTACAATTAAACAAGGTAAAATTTTGTGGGACCAGTATGGTTTAGAAGCAATATATGAATTTAATATTCTAAGTTTGGAAAAAAGAGGATGAGAGGAATAATGACAAATTTTATAAATATATCTGTCAGAGAGATATTGTCGCCTAAGATTAAGAGGGGGATCAGAACACTCAACCTGTAAGGCATTAGTTGGTGAGCTTTTCATAGCGCCAACAACTATCCTTAGAGCTTTATTTTGAGTCAACTCTAACTTCCTTAATGCTGTTTTATTGCAAGGAGACAGTAAATGGGAGGCAAAATCCAAGTGACTCCTTACAATTGCATTGTATATTAATCTAAGAGAGTATGGATGAGCTCCCCACCAGACACCTCTTAAACATCTCATAATATTTATACTGCTCTCACACTTTTTAACAATATGGTCTATGTGGGCTACACCATTCATTCTACTGTCAAATATTTTACCTAAAAATTTTACCTCTTTCCTTACAGGAATTGGAGTCCCATTGCACTGAATATTTATATGGGGGATCTGGCGTTTTCGAGAGAAGACAACCACTACACTCTTAGAGGCTGATAGGTCCAAATAGTTGTCACTAAGCCAAGAGGATAGAACAGTCATACCACTTTCAATATTATCCCTTGCTAAGCTGATAGAATAACTAGCAGAGTAAATAAGTAGGTCATCAGCATACTGTAAGACATTACACACATCCGGTATGTTATGATCCATATCGGCAGTGTAAACATCATACAGCAGAGGGCTGAGTACAGAACCTTGGGGTAAACCCTTCCATACTGTTCTAGTGGCAAGCTGAACTCCCGGATACCTCAGTGATATAGTCCTACCTGATAAAAGGTTAAAAATAAAATCTGTTATCTTGTTAGGAAACCTTAGCTGAACTAATTTGTTCCTAAGGACCCAAAGATTAACATTATCGTATGCCGCTGAGACATCCAGGAAGCCAGCCACCACTGACTTGTTTTGACTGAATGACAGATGGATATCAGTGGTGAAAATAGCATGATTATCAGAAATACTACGGCCCCTCCTGAACCCATATTGAGTATTAGCTAGTAGAGAATGGTGCTCCAGGAACCATTCCAATCTATTTTTTATTAGGTGTTCCACTATTTTTGGAATGGTAGATGAAAGAGCAATAGGGCGATAAGATTCAGAAAAACTAGGGTCCTTCCCTGGTTTTGGAATAGGAATAATTAATTGGTGTTTCCAGTTCTCAGGAATAACACCACTATCAATAATCAAATTTATTAATTTTAAGAAATAATTTAGAAAACTATCCTTGGACTTTGAGAGAAAGGAATAGGGTATACCATCAGGTCCAGGGGAGGAGTCCTTGATATGACTCAGTACTGATTTTAACTCGAGAAACGTAAAAGGCGAATCTAAAGTAGAAGAATTAGCCTGGTATGAATATAAATAGGGGATTTGGGACAAATTAGGAACTGAAGGGGGAGCTAACCGGTCTAAAAAATCATCTACCCAGTTTGTTGAGTAGTAAGACGGAGTATGAACTTTACGAGACAATCTGTAATGCTTAATTCTTTTCCAAACCAGAGACGAGGGGGTGTCAGGCGATAGAGATGAGCAAAATGAACGCCAGCCTTGTCGTTTTTTGTTGTTTAAAGTTCTCTTTGTAGCGGCACACACATTACGATAGTTTAGAAAAGAATCAAGGTTGATGTCAGTCGTACAGATTGACTCTGCCTCGTATCGCCTTTTAATAGCTTTAGTACAATCTAAGTCCCACCAGGGGGGGGAAGGAATTCTGCCTAAGACAATATTCTTTTTATTGAATATAGTCTCTGCAGACGTAAGTATGGAGTCTTTTATTCCCTCACAACACTCTTTAATGTTAATTAGGTTAGGTACAGGAAGTAGATCAATTTTCTCTTCAAGTAGAGCAGCATAAAGACCCCATTTAGTGGGATCAATAATAAAAGGTAAAAGTGGAGGAAGGATAGGAACATTAATATTTTGAGAAGGAAATGAAATTAGGATAGGAAAATGGTCTGAACCATGAGAGAAAGGAAGACAAGACCACGATAATAAGCTGGCTAAACAGGGAGAACAAAAAGAGATGTCAACAAAACTAGGTTGAATGTTGGGAGGAGTGCGGCGAGTAGGGGATCCATCATTTAGTACACATAAATCAAATTCGTCCAAAATATCTAAAAGTTTTATACCAAAAGAGTCATTATTGGGAGCTCCCCAGATCTGGTTGTGGCAATTAAAATCTCCCATTAAAATAATAGGAGGGGGAATAGAGGACAAAAAGCTACGTAATATGGGGACAACCGAATTATCCCGTCGTGAAATATAGACTGAGATAAAAGAAATGTTATTAAAGCGTAGAGATACAAATTGAATAAGGTTGCTATTATTTACAACAGAATGTTGATTAAAACTAAGGTTATTTTTAATAAAAAGGGCTGCACCGCCCCACCCATCACTTCTATCATCCCGGAGAAGTGTATACCCAGGAATCCTATAAGTAGAATGTGGTTTTAACCACGTTTCGGAAATAGCGCAAATAAAAGGTTTGTGTTTATTTAAAAGAAAATAAAGGTCGGTTTTATTTTTATTTAAACTTCTACAATTCCACTGAAGAATTTGATCCATTTTTTAAAAGATTAAAGATTGATAGAGTTATGGTCTGAATAATATTACACGCTACGTGGTTCGGTATATTAGAGTCAGTAATTACTTTAATTAAAGAGGATATTAAATTTTGAATTGAATCAGACGATAAAACTTCCTTCGATACATGTTCATTTGATGGGTTAGGATTATCTTGATTATTAACAAGAGCACAGCCATTACTAGGTGTGGGGATTTCATAAGATTTTAACAATTCTCGGTGTGCCATTTGATCGTATGATTTAGGAAAAGAAGGTCTTGAAGAGGGTTTAAGAAAAACAGTTTTACGATAGGACTTAGTAGGAAAAGATTGACTGTCAGATATGGAATAGGAAGTAACTTTAGGAGGGGGTGGATTTGGTGAGGATGACAATACATTCGCGTAAGACTTATGAATCACAGGAAACTTGGACATTGCTTCTTGATAAGAAACGTTGTGAGAAGACATAAATTTTTTAATATTTGCTTGTCTACTATGCTCCAAGCAAATTTTATTGGTGGAAAAATGATGTCCTACACAAAAAACGCAAACAGCATCAGACTCTTCCACCGTGCAAGATTCCCCAGCATGATTTTCTGTGCATTTGTAACACCTGGGTTTAGACCTGCACTGTGCACGAGTATGCCCAAACCTACAGCAATTGTAGCATTGAATTGTTGGGTAGACATATTGTTCGACATGTAACAGTGTGTAGCAGCAATAAATTTCTTTGGGCAGCACTTGACCGTCAAACGTAAACACAACAGTCTGGGTTGGTAGCCAACTAGGACCCTCAGGAGAAGAAATTTTTCTACTAAGCCTACGAGTTTTGATTATCTTACCTGATTCTGGTGGAAGTTGAACTAATTCAACTATTTCGTCATGTGTCCACTCAACCGGTATTCCTCTTACTAATCCAATGCGGGATATGTTATGAGAGGGGATATAAACTTTATATTTATTTTGGGGAAAGATAGGATTATCTATAAAATTGTTGGCATCCTTTGCAGATTTAAAAGATATAGAAAGTCTATTGCGACCAATTTTTTTAATTCCATCCTGCAAAATACAAGACAGTTTATTTTTATAAAGGAAAGCTCCAAATTTGATCGGGTGTAATGTGGACCCATTGGTTGGAGAGGCCTCAGCTAGCTCCACATATACGATAAATGGCCCACAGTCACCACTGGCGTATAGTGACCTTGTGAGCGGATGACCCTGGCCAACCGTCTGAGATGGTGAAGTTTCCATATTGGAAGAACCTAAAGATGAAGCAGTAGAAGATTTATCTGGATTTATAATTACTGTATCTATATTCAAATTGGAATTTGATAAAGCCTTTTGTAACTGAGATGATGAATTATTAGATACTATTTTTTTCTTTGAAATTGGACTGTTTTTTTTAATTATTTTTATAGAGTTTAATTTTTTTGAACTAGTATAAGGTATACTAGGGGCTGCTGAAGTAATATATGAGGCTACATATGATGCTGTGGAGGGAGAAGGGGACGGGGAAGGTGTGAAAACATTCTGGTTACTTATGTTCCCAATAGTCACATTATGTGCAGCCAGTACAAAATTTCTATCACTATCCGGTGGAGGGTCGGGTTCTGGTCTACGATCAGTTATATCAAACTCCATCCTTTAAGCACAATTAACACAAAACAATTAACAGAAGGTGACAAACACACGACAATACACTCGACGAGACACAAACAAAACTTACCACCATACAAAACAAAAAACGATGAATATATAGTTTTGTCTTTTAATATATTAAACTTATATACACATATACAACACTCAATAAACTAATCCAGTAGAAGTAACACTTAATAGCACTTAAATTTTTAAATTTATTTAATTATCTCACAACATAACCTCAAAGACATGAATGTCGCACGGTAGTTAGACAGAGACTCAAACTTCTTGGTTAAAATAGGTTTTTATTTAAATATTACGGCTCTGGATACTAGTCCATTGAGCCCGTCCTTCATATTTTTTTTTTAGTTTTGCCATCTATCGATGAATATTTCATTTTATATCTGTTCAAAGAGGTTATAAATATTAGAATTTATGCTTGTGCATATATTATATTTATGCTATGCTTTACCGCGGCAGTCTCCGAGTGCCACACGTCTTTTTCGGTTTATTGTCACGGCTAACTTAGATGTTAGTCGAAGTACCAATATCGTGTATAGGTGCAATGAAGCTGTTACCTATGCAGAAAAGCTATCAAAATTTCCCTGAAGCAAACCACGTGCCTATGCAAATGCATTTTAGAACAAAGATCCGTTAAAGAACGCATAAAATAATTATGACGACCGTTTGTGATCTTGTTATCGTTTAAAACGTTTCGAATTATCGTCTTGGATAATTTTAATGCATTCATTTGTATTGCACGCAGTGCTTACTGCTTAGTGTATCAATACCATTTATCGTATTCCGCTAATAATATCTAGGTTTATGCCTGTCGTGGGATGGCATGACGTGTTTTGCTCATCGAGTTTCATATTCCTTTGTGTGTTAGTTTTATAAGCTAAATCTGTATTGTCATAGAGTAAATTTAAGATCAAATTGATGGAAGATTCTTAATAAATAAAATTTGTTAAATAAACAATAAGTAATTTCCCGTTTTAACAACGGAAGAATATGGAAGGCGGAACTTAAATGACACATGACGCTAAAATAAACCACAATGAACATTTTTATATTGCGAGCAGAATTATTCTGACGCACGGACGACATTAACATTGTAAACACAGTGCTTCCAATGATGCAATTTAAGGTTGAAATCATATCCTTATTTTTTAAGTATTTCTCGTATAGCCAATACGTTACAAAGCTTGTATAAGCAATGTCACGATTATATTGTAGAGCCGAGCAAAACGTACTCGTCAGTTAGATTCCTGCATAACTTTATTACCGTAAGTGGGCAGACGAGAGACCTGTTAGTCATTCAGAAAAAAGTTCTTATAAACATGTTATTTAAAAAAAATAAAATTGTACTTTTTTTTAAAAAAACTTTTTAACAAAAAATAAAACCTACTTACTTCAAAAGCACTACAAACCAAAAGAAATATCGTTATATACCTACATTTATTTCGAGTTAATGCTTAATTTAAATTGAAACATTGTATTTGCATAAATTTGTTCGTGTATTTGCTTAGCTTAGCTGGCAATTTAAATTAGGCACCAACTCCAAATATACGTACATAAAGTTAAATTATGTTTTTTTTGTTTGTAGTGGTTTTGAAGTCGGTTTTATTTTTTGTTAAAAAGTATTTAGTTATTGCTTTTTTTGTTAGTCAATTTTGGAATGGTGTAAACAATACATCATAGATATATGATTGCAACTTTCACAAGTCATCTGCTGTTAGTTATTGAAGAGTTTCATTGTCTTCGAAGATCTTCATCAGATCCTCATAAATTATATACTAAAACCTTCCCTCAAATATACACATTTGAATAACGAAAACCCCATCTAAATCGGATCAGCAGTTTTGAGAAAATAGCAGCTATAAAAACATACATACATAAGTACATACGGGTCGGAAATACAGAACCTTTTTTTGAAGTCGGTTTAGTAAATATAATAATAATAGTCGGTTTAAAATCAAAAATATTTTAAGGGCACTCAATAGTTAGCATTGATTTTAAAACATTCTTATTTGTGTATATTATATATTTATATAATAAGGAATACAAAAAAGACAGTGAAATATTCCTTTGTTATTACAACAATAAACTCATTAAAGCTGCACGTTGATTAAATCCTCTTGAACACTTTTGAGTTTATATTTTGAAATGAATGATTTGTACGTACCTACAATTATGTTACATATTTTAAATTTATATGCAGGCCCTTCGAACGCCCAGTCGTCAATTGCATACCAAATGAAAAAAAACATTAATAAAACAAAAGAAAACAAGGAAAAAAGTTCCTAAAACTCTTTTTACTTTCAAAAAGAATCGCATCAGTAGTTTCCATTAATTTTCCTCGTATGCTATAATAAATATCGTTATTTTATGAATGGAATTCATGGTAATAATAAAAGAGAGCGTTAGAAGAAAAAAAGCGTTTAAGTAGAAATTGTATTCACGGCAATACATAGACGCACCTGGACGCGATGCCGAGACGAGATAGAGAATGTATGTTAATACTCCAGATGCATACAAAATTGCAAATTACAATCGAGACAAGATGCCGCATATTTTAGGAAGGTAGTTGAAGAGCACAAGTTTTTTTTTCACTGTGGCCGTGGCGTACTCAGTGAAGCTCTGGTTGGGAGATGGATCAAATTTTAAAAAATGTATAATGCAATATATAGTGAAAATTACTTTAATGAGAAATCACCACCCAGCACTTTTAATTAATTAGTACCGCTTTACGCCACCCTAACGCATATTGAAACTCATAATAGCCAAATTAAATTTTGTATACGACTTTCACCTACCACCTAGTATGGATGCATCGGATTGTTATAAAGTTAATTTTTAATTTTAGAACGGTTTCGTCGAGTGTCGGAGTGGAGTTGAAGAGTGCGGGCAGATGGATGACTGTGCTGTCGTGATGCCTCGCGAGGGATGCTGCGCGCGGTGCAAAGGGTGCTGGTACAACGGCACGGAACACGCCTCGCACACTGAGTGGAACGAGGACGGGAAACTGCTGCGATGCGAGGCTGGAGTAGTCACTATATCCAGGCCGGAGTGTTACGCGCCATGCGACAGACCGAAACACCAACGGCACACGCATTACAACTGCCCTGTTTGTGATGGTGAGTTTCTGTAATTAATAACTTTTATAGTAAAACACTAGATTTTACACATTTTTATATTGTTCACACAGGCCGGTGTAATTGTGTCGACTAGAGAGGTATAATCATCTCTCGTCAGTCGGCATTTTACCTAGATTCCACTTCATTTACCATCAGATGTAATGAGATCACTTTGCCGACCCAGTATAAAAAAAAGCTGGCCTGAAAAGAGCATAAAGCGCTATGAACACCTATCAAGGTCGTTAACGGTAACAGTATTTAACATTTTTTTTTGTTAATGGCCCTACTGACAGTAGCCTGACGCGAGTCGGCTTTTCTGGCCACACCGGTCTATAGGGTGAACGCAGGAGGCGCTCGAAACCCTTTGAATTAAGTGACCATGCTGAGGGCAACCCACTAACGGGTTACGAACCTCGGCTCAGGACGGCCACTGAGTGAGGATGAGACATTAACGATTAGGGAAAGATTGGTTTTTAGGCCTAATCCTATTAGATTGTGTTGTCATCGGCAAGCTGGCCAGAACTGCTAGAGGGTTAGGGGGGGCGAGCGGGAACGCGGCGAGATCCTCGACGGCGAGGACAGAATTGCGGTCTTGTGGAGTGTTGTAGTTTCAAGAACTCGTTCTTACGGCGGATGGCCAGGGTGATCGTCTTCTGGATCGGTTAATACGAAACGCGGCCGTCTCCATTTGGCGCGGTCGAATGGAGAGGGTTTAAGAAAATCTATGGCTTAGTATGACGTAGATAAAAATGGAGTAAAAATAATAAAAAAAAAAAAATATTTATCATTCGATTACTTAAATACTCCTTAGTTGTTTTGAGTCCACTCAAAAAATTGTAGTTTAAGTTCACGCAAAACAATTAACGTTTTATTATTTTCGAATCGGCTCACAAGGAATAAATTGGCTGGCGAGACTGGCGCAGCGATGTCTCGGAGCGCTCAGCGCCCACCCAGACTCGTGAGCGACAAAAAACAACCACCATAATCCCTCACGAAAACAAATACACGCTACGCGAACTTAATAAAACCATAATGACGATCACATCGCTTCCAAACCTTAATAAGTTTATTAAATTCCATATCAAATAATAGTAATTACTTTATGATTCCGAATTGCTTTTGAATATTGCCGACACATTCCAATCGTTTTATTGCTTATTTTCATATGTTATTAAATATGTCTAGTAACTAGTTGCTAAGCGGTATGAGATCAAGGGATCTCCTGCTAACATCTCTCCATCATTATCATATTAGTCGCGATGATTAAAAATCGAAGGATGATAAAATAGTTACTAAGTTAGTACTATTATGAGCGAGCGTATTTATTATTTTTAATGTCAAGTCCAAGTTGGGTCGATGTCACCTCCGATTAACCAACACACGTCCACAAACAATGAAAACCATATCGCACAAGAAATGTTGCGCAGTAGCATTCCTACGGACAATAGGTTAATCGGTATTATATATAAGTTGTCGGTTCAGTCAGATCATTATTGCGTATATAAAACAACGAAGACATTCGATCATTTATAGATTACTGCGCAAGAGTACAACTTTGGTCTAACACGGCGGTTTTTTATTTGCACGTCACTAAGTATTATATGTATAAGAGTACACGATGTGCTGAGTACACATTGGTGGCGCCAAAGAGCAATCAATTCTTTCGTAGTAACTGAACAAATAAAAGTATTTTAGTTTAAACGCCATAAATACTTGATGAACCGCGAAGATGTGATTACAAAGCTTTGATTGTAAGGACTTTACGTTGCTAATGGAAATCATAATTATAATCGAAAACGTTTTTATTCATATGCATTGACCAAACAGCCGATGGGATGATCTTTTGGACCACCCGTGCGTTTTCGCAAAGCCGGTCAATAGTTTTGAAAAAATACTTTGAGATAAAGACATTGACAATGTAATAAGCTCCTCATTATGGGTTTGTCGGGGTTTGGTTAAATTATATAGATATTTTGGTGGTCGAAATCTCCCACGGCGTTGCGTCTCTATTATTGACCATAAATCAAAAAGTTAACAACCTACTTAAAAGGTTGGGTCGGGTGGGTTTTTATACGTTGGTCAAAGCGGCCGCGCGTCGCCGTGGCTGCGGGAACGCCGAGGTGAATCCTCTGTTTATTTGTTTTACGATCCCAACAGTGCATTAAGTTTTTTGTCTTTCCGATTATTATTTTCAGCCTTATCAACTTTGGGTTCTTTTATTGGACTCGAGTGAATAATGATATTTATTTGAAAGGATTCACTGTAAGACATTTTACAGCACATAGGTTTTGTGAGAGATTAGACTTTTTATGCAAAGAAAAGTTTATAAGATTAAGCAATGAAATACCTCACTCATCTAAATTCATATGGTGTTTTCAGACGGCGCGTTATTAGGTATGCCTGTGACGACGATCTGAGAAATTGAAATAATTAGCTAGTAATATACGCGTGAGGCGTGTTATGAATTTTTAAAACATTTTTTGAACATAATGCCTAATAATAATAGCTCTCAAATACAGCCTTATCACTTCATCTACCCCATACTATAAATACACCCCTGACACGATATTAGAAAGTAACTGCCACAAACTTTACTTTGACCGGGCAGTACTTACAGACCGAACCATCCACTACAATAGACCAGATATAATTCTTATAGATAAACTCAAGAAATCAGCTCTACTATGAAATGAAATCCTCCTAGCCAGTTTCGGCCACGGCGGCCAATCTCAACGGAAATCAGCCAGGTACGCAGGAGATATTATAGTGCACAAGTGTGTGCGCAATACACAGGTGCACTCGCTATTCCTTCACTCTCATAGTCCGGTGAGACGGCAATCCGACATGACCGGAGAGAGATCAGGCGCAGGACCAACGGCTTTACGTGCCTTCCGAGGCACGGGGGTATCACAGTTCTACTAATTGATATAGCCGCCCCAAACACACATAACCTACAGAGCACATTAGCAGAAAAACTAACAAAATACATAAACTTAAATGAGGAAATCGCTCGTATGTGGCACCTGGATAAAGTGGTGATAGTCCCAATAGTCCTTTCTACCACCGGCGTTATTCCCGTACAACTCCATGACTCTTTGCAATCCCTACAATTACCAACATTTACATACAGCACCTTACTGAAATGCGTAATATTAAACACTTGCAGGATTGTTAGGCAGTTTTTGCAAACTTTTAGATAGTTTAACACAGTAAATGACTCATACTTGGCCTAGGTCCGTATGTTTCATTCTTTACTGGTACTGATACCATGACTTTAGAAAGTTAAAAACGAATAATAATAAATCTTTATTTACAGACAACACAGGTCCATAGTTTACATATACACGAACACAATAAACTATTATATATAACTAGTCGTACAAAATCAAGTGGCGAGCTCAAGCCACCGTTAGACATTGGTGATGACCAGGACCATGTCCGACAGGGCGGCCACGATTGTATTGCTGGAAGTACGGTCTCGGTCCATAAATGATGCTACTCTTTGTCTCACAATAGCCTCAAAGGTACTCACTCTAGCACTAAATAACATACCCGAGGCACTACAAAATCGATCTAGGCTCATTAGCTGCCTAAACGCGTTGTTATAAAGCACTCTTACATTATTATGAGACTTTTTTGTGTAGTTCGTCCACAGTTGACAAGTATACATATTTTGACAAAAGGTCTTGAATAGCGTCACTTTAACGTCTTCCGTACACCCCTGAAATTTTCTTACAAGCATATTGCTTACAACTGACAGCGCTCTGCGCTGCCGTTCCATGTCCAGGTCATCCTTACGATTGTTGGTCAGTATGTGGCCAAGGTATCTGAAATTATCTACCAGTCCAACGGTCTGACCTCCAATATGTAGGGGGCTTATTGCGTCAGGGCCCTTTCCCGACCTGAAAACCATTAATTCAGTTTTTTTACTTTATATGTCAACCCGTGTGCGGATGCATATTCTTCACAGATTCAAATAAGTCTTTTTAAACCTTTCATTGAGGGGCTCAGCAACACCATGTCATCAGCGTAGCTAATGTTGTTTAGGTACCTAGTACCGAGTTTGAGACCTACATTGGTGCTGCTGAGCTTCACAATCAAATCGTTGACATAAAGGTTGAACAGGTCAGGCGAGGTCACCCCTCCCTGTCTTACCCCACACGTCAGTCTGTAGTCTTCCGACACAGCATTACCCCATCTCACATTATTTACTTGCCCATTGTACCAAAACTTCATTAATTTTACAATCTTTGAGTTCATACCCGTTCTAGACAATTTAACCCAAAGTAGGTCGTAATTAACTGTGTCAAAAGCACGACTGAGGTCCAAAAAAACAGCATAAACTGATGTTTTATTTCCCACATAGTAGTCGACAGCCCGCTTGAGTGTAAAAATAGCCATGTCAGTTGATGAGTTTTGTCTAAACCCAAACTGGGCATCGTCAAGGTGTAAATAGTTTGACATTTTACCTTGTAGTAGTCTTTCAAAAACCTTGGCCACAGTTGTGGCCGACGATATTGGCCTATAATTAGAAGAACAGGAGCTGTTATCCGTTTTGTTTTTAATTATCGGTACTACGATCGTACGTATTAACTCTGCAGGTAGATGACAGTGACGCACACAAATATTAAAAAAACACGATAGTACTTCACATATATGTATGCCAGCATAATATAAGTGCTCGATACTAAGGCCATCGTGTCCCGGAGACTTTCCCCTCCTCGTCGCACGCAGTACTTCCACTGACATCCTGTGGTGAGAAGTGGATAGACTCCAGGGAGGCAGAGCGTTCAGGCTCATTTACAGTCCGTACATACTGGCATGTAGAATCGCGAATCGGTGCTTGAGTCTGCACTCAACGTCTGCACGTTAAACTTGTTGTGTGTTGTTGTGATGTTGAACTGCGAATCATTGAATTCACACTTTATCTGGGTGCGGTTATGCATGCGCTGTCTCGATGAATCAACCGTACGACGGAGCTCGCGCTTGTCTGAAATGTCTATCATACTTTCGATACATTCCTAGATATAGTCATTTAGAACGAGGGCTATTATAATTTAGACCATTACAGGCGACCAATGCGATGTTACTTCGAGATGATACTAATGTTTACAGATTGTACCTATTCACTACGCGACGCAACTGAACATAAAATAAATCTGTTAGTTCTTGTGATCGGAAATATCATTCCTAATACACCGATGGTCGCAATGCTACTCTAGTTATTCAAGTAGAGCAAAATGCTAGCTATAAAGCAGAATATTCATAACAGATATTTTCTGATATCAATCTTATGGCTGTACTGACAATGAATACATAATTGTTTACCTACAAAAGGACAACCTGCTTTATGTAGACATCTCTAGTTTTACGACAGACACTTGACTATTTTCATTGTCACAATTATATGCGTCGACGCGGCGGTCCTCGGCGAGCAGCGCGCATAGAATTGAAAACCTGAGACTTGAATGAAATGTGTTCAAACCTAACATCAATGACAAATGAATAAACACTCCGCATTGAATTTGTAAATACTTTATCATTTTGAAAGGTTTTTAACTTCAAACACTTTATCTTGTGGGCTAACATCATTAACGCTGTCGGCAGGTTGGGACTGAGTACTTTGGATTGAATATTTTTGTCCACCGCGGGGCCGAGGCATGTTGTGGAATGACGCGTTAAATAATGATTGTTGCATTAGTGTTGGTTAGGAAGGAGGTCAGGAGTAGGGAGACGTATGGTTCGGGTGTGAGCTGTAAACTCGGCGCGATGTTCTGGCTGGTAGATACTCCGCGGTGGGCTCGCCGTGTGCGGTCATCCGTGCCGCTGCGTCATTCATTAACTTGTTGATTGATTCATAGTCTTCTTTCGCTAATTTATGGAGCTTGTGCTTTGTCGTTGTTGCGCCGCCAGAGATTGCTCCATTTTGGGAAACAATGGACTGCATTTTTGTTAAATACTTTTTTCGAAATACGCCTTCGTTTGAAATTGCAATTAAGTTTTCTCATTCTGCCGCGTAAAATACCGAATGATTTTGTTTATAAAACATAGTGTTTTCCTGGTAATTTATCTGGTTGACCAATTACAGAATGGATCAAATTCCTGGATATGATTCTTGTTATTAACATTAAATTTATTAATACGTGTATAGTTAGTTATATGCGTAGGTTTCCTGTTAATATTTACTCAATTATATTATTTACTAACTATTGTATTGTGTATTTAAAATGAATATACGTGTCCTTGTTCTATGAAATAATTAAGTGTAATGACGTGGTGATATAGATAGTTCATTCGTATATTTATCCTAATGCCGTTAACCTGCCGTGGGGTGATTAACGCTTTTTCTTCCATCACAAAAAGTACTTTAGAAGGGATTTGGACTTTTGGTCAGCCGACCATTAGAGACCATGTCAGTAATCTGTAAGGGCCAAGCCACGCTCCCGGCTTTAATTACTTAACGATACCGTTCTTCAGGCTTCGAAAATTTGACTGGTTTGTTCAATGAAATGGCTACCTAAATATAGTGTGGAGCGTATTTTTTTATTTAAACATATTAATCCTACTTATAATATTATAAAGGTGAAAGTTTGTAAGAATGTATGGATGTTTGGATGTATGGATGTTTGTCCCTCTTTCACGCAAAAACTACTGAACGGATTTCGATGAAATTTGGCACACGGGTAGATCATGTCCTGGAATAACACATAGGCTACTTTTTATCCCGGGGAAATATAAACCGGGACTTTTATCCCGGAAAAACTATGTAATGCGGGCGGAGCCGCGGGCGGAGCCGCGGGCTAGTGTTAAATATGAGTATGTTGGTTAAATCAATTGAAAATAAAAATGTATACCTACTATATTCAATCAAAGCTTATATTTTATCAACGCACCTTCTTCGTTCGTACTGTAAGCGTACTTTAGGGAAACGCCGGATTGTTATTAATCATTGTAACTTCCGTTGAATGAATTACTATAGTTAAAATGATATTTATTATGTTGTAAATTCAAGTCTTGCAAACGTAATTATTTTTGTAATTTTTATATTTTTAATTGCAATGTATTAGTAGTTATTTTTAATTATGAACTGTCTTACTTCCGATTCAGATCTTCCGGCATAGTTTAGGTGGGAGACAGTGATGTCTCCGTTTAGTCAGTCGAACTTGAGCTCTCGTGGAGAAATCATTGTCGTGACAAGGTGATATTATAGTACGGTTGGAATTGACAAGATTGTTATATAAAAGGATAAGGAAAAATAAAGTGTAAAACATCTACAAAAGTGTTTGGAATTCTGCTTCACTAACAGTATGGTGTCGTATAAGACGACTAAGGCATTTTGAAATAGTCGACCTACTTACAGTCACAGCGGTTTACCTTTACACGCACTGTTAGGCATCCGTTATGCGTTAGATAGATCCTCTAGGTATTATACATTCAGATTTGTCATTCCTGTGACTGCCTAATGAATGGTATTAGTTTATACCATACCATACGTTACGTTACGTTACGTAAAATTGAGAAGGGTATGCTAAGGTGGTTTGGGCATTTGGAAGGGATGGATGATAGGAGACTGACAAAGAGGATATATAAGGCGAGTGTGGATGGAAGGGCCGGCAGGGGTCGACCGCACCGAACCTTCGAATGTCAGATATCTGACATTCTAAGTAGAGGCCAGGTCAAAAGTACCCTGAACCGGCGGGAGTGCATGAAAAGATTGATGAAGGTAGAGGAAGCGAAAGTAGTGTGCCAGAATCGAGCAAGGTGGCGATCCATAGTCTCTGCCTACCCCTATGGGATAGAGGCGTGATACTATGTATGATACTATGCATACGTTACCCAAGAACTTGTTAATTTTCCGGCATAAAAGTGCTACCATAACTAGACCAATAGAGCCATTTTTGGTAATAATTCGCTAATAAAATAAGGAAATATACCTATTTGCAAACATATACCGCAAGTTGAGTTCCTGTATATTTATTTAGGTACCTCACTTTAACGGTACAATTATATTTATTACTGAAGTTATTCTCTTATGGACTTGGTATATTTATGTTGGGTAAAAGCAAATATGTAAAAAATATTCTTTTAACATGGGCACAGCAAAATTACTAATGGAGTAATAAACTGATGCTAAGCAAAGTGGCATCTAGATGGAGTATACATTGAAGAGTCAACATAATTAAGTCGGCCTGTTCGAAACTGCAAAATATTCACGGGCTACTCCCAGAATGGGTCATTATAGCGGGTTTCACGCGTTGTGTACGGTTGTCCCTATCCAAGTGGATGCAGTGTAATGCAATGCAATCAGCCCTGTATTATATACTGCCCACTGCTGAGCACGGGCCTCCTCTACTACTGAGAGGGGTTAAGCCTTAGTCCACCACGCTGGACTAGTGCGGTTAGGCAGACTTCACATCCAATTGTATCCTAGTGGATACAAGTATCCTATAACCGGGGAATCTCAACATTGACATTATAAACCAGAACACTACATACTTGGGCTACTATGATGTGTTTTAACGGTCGCTATACAGGCGTATACAAATCTTACCGCCAGTATTTCACAACATTCAATTTGATTTTACAGAGTGCGTAATAAACGGGCAGCGTGTTTGGGAGGGCCGCGACGTGCGCGTGCCGGAGGAGCCGTGCCTGTCGTGCCGCTGCGTGCACGGCGCGTTGTCGTGTGCGAAACGCGCGTGCCCCGTACTACCGTGTGCGCGGGCGCAGCAGTACACACCGCCCGGCGAGTGCTGTCCTAGGTGCTCGCATCCCACCTCAGACAAAATTTTGCCGAGTGAGTATCTTTAATCTTGTTGCGGAAAAATATTAATTTAAACACTTTGTATGTCTGTGGAGACAAATTACTGTTTATAATGTAAAGTTATTTAGAATGCTCCTGAATATTATACATGCTTCAGTGTTTATTTAAATTTGATGATAAAAAACTTTTACTTATGGATGTTAGATTATATGAATCGAAGGCAAATTAAAGGAATCACGCAGGGTTGTATTCATTTTAACAATCTTATATTTAAATACTTAGCCTTTGTATTTGTATATTATACTATAACCATTCTTTAAACTAAAGTTTTATTCAACGAATAAATACATTGTCACTACGTTAGCCCGGCAGGAAAATTAATGCAAGTATCCCGTAACGGGCTCACAACACATCACATGAAACCATATTGGGTACCAATTCGGGCCTTGTTCCACCTCTGACGATAGTCAAAACAGTGCCAGTGGGTGCAATGACCTTATTACAAACGCTACTTTGTCTGGGTCACGATTTAGATGGTGTAGCCATGTCCAGAACTTATGACGCACTCAGGTCCTAAGTCTAACCTAATTGAGACTGATTCCATGTTAGGAAGTAATGTCAGTTACGAAACATTTATTGAGCAAAAATTAAGTATTTTTGCTATTTAGAACAAATACATTCTATAACATAATTATTATTTTAGTTTCAGTAGCCATGCCGTGGAAGCCGTGTATCATCGGCAAGGAGTACCACGCGCACATGAGGCCGTTCCGAGTGGACCCGTGCACGGACTGCACGTGCATGAACGGCACGGCTGTATGCACGCGACACACGTGCCCCGTGCTGACATGCGGCGCACGTGCACTGCCGCCCGCGCCCGGCAAGTGCTGCCCCGAGTGCCCGCACATCGAACATGCTAAAGCCGCGTGTATCATTGGGAGAAAAACCTACCAGGTATTTCAGCTACGATTTACCGCCTTCATACCCATAATTTATATTATAACTAGTTACTAGTTAGCTATAATAACACAAATACAGAACGGATTTGGAACATATTTGGTATAAATATTGGCCATCATTATTGTGAGTAGCCTACGTTACGCTAATTCAGGACGAATTTATGTTAATTCGTCCTGAATTACAGATAGGTTACTTTGTGTTTGTTCATTTATTATAGACTTTATATTTATATGAAACTTAAGAAGCTTCATGTTAAATATTGTCTTCTTTTTGTATTTACAGGATGGAGAGACTTGGCAGTTAGACGCTTGCAAATCTTGCGAGTGCCACAACGGCGAACCACGATGTGCTATGGAACGTTGTTCCAGCCTGTCCTGTCCCTCGGATCAGACTCTCCGTCAACTACCCGGCGAATGCTGTCCGAAATGCGTCGACATGGATGGCATCTGCACCGTCTTCGGAGATCCGCACTATAAAACTTTCGACGGAAAGTTCTATAGTTTTCAAGGATCGTGCAAATACCAACTGGCGTCAGATTGTGTGAATGGAACGTTTTCGATAAGAATTTCGAATGATGCCAGAAACACTTCTCATTCGTCGTGGACGCGGACTGCCACGCTTCGCATTGGTTCGACCAAAATCAATATGGGAAAGCGAATGCGGATAAAAGTTAACGGACGGCGGGTGTCTCTACCTCACAGAATCGATGGAGTGGCGGAAATCAATCGCAGCAACGGTTCTGTGCTGCTCAAGTCCGATATTGGCGTTCAAATGTTATGGGACGGTGATGGTTTCTTGGAAGTGACTGTGTCCAGTGCATATAAGGGCAAACTGTGCGGTTTGTGCGGAAACTTTAATTCTGTCGCCAGAGACGATATGAAAACTCGCAACGGGAAGCTGTTGAACGACACGTGGAAGTTCGGCTCTTCGTGGCGCGTGGGAGGAACCAGAGCGTGCACTCGACGGCAGAAGCCCCCAGTCAACACGCCGCTACGTCAGTCCAAATTGAGTAAAGCGAGAAGATTATGTCGAGGATTTGTCCGATACGAAGCCTTTACTGAATGTGGAACTAAAGTGAATCCTCACCACTATCAGGAGGCTTGTGAGTTGGACGCTCGCAGCTGCACGGGCACGCGGTGTCACTGCGCGGCGTACCGAGCGTATGCGCGGGAGTGCACGAGGCTGGGCGCGGAGCCCGGGCCGTGGGCGCGCGCGGCGTGGTGCGAGGGCGCGGCGCCGCCTTGGCTCGCGCGCCGCACCAGGGGCCCGCCGCGCGGCAGAGACAAGCAGCGGAACCTTATGGACCTGAGCACCGTTGCCAAGCCGAGCGGTAACCGCGCTCGCCCGCCGCCGCCCATACTGCACTTATAGATAAACGCGGCGTCACCTCTACTAGTCATAACTGCCATTGTGGCAATGCGAGGTAAATTTATTCAACACATATACATATACACTCACGCCTGTTATCCCCGAAGGGGTAGGCAGAGGCGCAACTAGTGCACCCACTTTTCGCCGTCATTCCGTCCCATGATGTGATAGGGGGCGAGCCTATCACCATGTCGGGCACAAATTCCAGACTCCGAGCTGATACTGAATAGAAAAACTCAATATCACTTTGCCCGACCCGGGTATCGAACCCGGGACCTCAGCATTGCAGTCGTACCATAATACAAATACGCCACCGACCCAGTAAATTTATTCAAATATTATTTTATTCTACGAAATGACTATTATGCTATTATGTCATCAAAGTCATAACATATCCCTACACGCGCTGCATTAAAATGCATATTTTAATAGGATTATTATAGCTACCCGGTTAGTCGAGCCATAAATTAGTTTCGCATTTCCATTAGGCGACATTTACGGCTAGACTAGTGAAACTAAAATAGAGTGGTCATACAAAATTTACTTAATTATGTATGGATGTAGATATTGCTTTATTGTTAGCCACTATGTAGTTGACAGAGATGTCGATGAACAGCTATTATAAAATTGAAATAACAGGCAAACAATAAAGAAGTGTAGGTTCAATATGTTTATAGATTTAATGATATTTGCGTATAATGGCATTAATAAAATGAAAAAAATACAAACACTCGAATTGAGAACCTCCTCCTTTTTTGAAAGTCGGTTAAAAACAAAAATGAATTTGTAAAGTCTAAGTTTCGTTTCTCCCACAGAGCGGTGACCATTTTTAGACTGGTCTCGTAACAATATTTATAGTTATAGACTCATATCCAAATTATATGCAGTTTATTAATCTACTGAGAGGCATCATTAAAATGTAATAAATTTACGTTACATATTTTGGTTTTTATAAGACGTTGCCAACAATATTTTAACGTATCTATATTTACTTAATATGTTTTTTAAACGTATAGTAAGTAGCCTCCAAAAGTTAGAATTTGTATGTTACATTATTTTACCTTTAAAATATTTAGTTAAATGAATAAATAGAAATTAATTCAATTATTCCTTTATACTAGCAAATCTTCGTATCAGTTCAAAGACTAAATTTTAACTGACTTTTGCCGCGCCAATTTCCGCCAAGTATCTACAATAGTATCGTTTATTGTTTAGTAAAGAGAACTTAATAATTTCGGAGAATTTAATGTCAAGGACAACTGAGCATCGTCACTTCAAACCATAGTCCATAGATGAAGTCAATGGGATTTAAATCACTTGTTATTATAAACAATGACGTTCACAAACACATAATATTCAACTAACATTTGAAGGCCACTTTATATAATAAATTACCAATAAAAGATACTTTATCAATTTATATGATGTTATGCAAAACATCTGATAGTCTGGAACCACAGACGCACTGGTTTCAGACATGTGCATTAAAAGATTATGGAAAACATGAAAGTAAATAAAAAGCATATACGATATATCAGATGCAATAAAATATTCCAGACTCGTCGGCCCTGTGACCGAATCAGTAGGCTCTTAAAGACGACTTGTTCGTAATCTATATCTTCTATAGGTATATATAAAAGAGAGTGGTGTTAGTTGCACCATTTATAACTCGAGAACGGCCGAACCAATTATAATGTTCTTTGATTTTTTGGATTTATATCCGTTCCGAATAGCAGAATAACTATAAAAGTATGGAAACAGTTCATGATCAAATGAACATGGCGTTTTGTTTTTTTCCTTTGACAGCTGCTCCAGTTGCGCACAGTCCCTTTGGCGGTCGCAGAGTAGGTACTATATATAGTACTATGGTATATTATAATGTCAAATTCTCTCCTTTCCTTGCATACCGATGCGCTTAGCCGCTACGCGATTAATTAGTATCTTTGTTGGGTTCTTCCATTTGAATTCGTTTTAATTAATTCTCTACGTAGGTACGATTTTTTATAATTTTATGTTATATACAATGCCACGATTTAGAAGAACAAGATGATCCAGTCTTCTCTATAAAGTACATGGCGGTGAAACATTTGGCCAAATCAAAAAATCTTTTGTACCTTCGTCAACTTGAAAAAAGCCTATAATCGTGTGCCGAGGAATAAGCAATGTTGTCATTCATGTATAGCACTGAGGGCTGTCTGGTGACTTAAATTAAAAGAAGTATGCTGAGATAATTTGGGCACGTGGAGAGGATGTTTGAAAGACGAGTTACGAAAGGTATTTATCGAGCGAATGTGGATCATACGGATGGAGGGGATGCCCATAACCGGCGAAAATGTA
The DNA here is from genome assembly GCA_949316025.1 of Lapara coniferarum. Lineage (NCBI taxonomy): Eukaryota > Metazoa > Arthropoda > Insecta > Lepidoptera > Sphingidae > Lapara > Lapara coniferarum. The sequence continues at coordinate 36,505,114 of OX438919.1, read as the reverse complement.
TGACGAGAACTATGAAGGTGGAAGAGGTGAAAAAGCTATGTCATAGGGAACATGCACGAACAATAGGGGGCAGCACAAAATCGGCACAAGAGCCACATGTGCATAAAAAATGAACTTTTCAAAGCTATAACTATTTTTTATCATGCCAAAAATGTTAAAATATGGGTTCCGGCTGAATATTATTGACACCTAGCGTGGCCAGAATAAGCTTTTTTTTAGATGGGAGCTAGTTATTTTGATGTTATTGAAGCAAAATTAGGAAGTTATGTTCCCTTAATTAGGTACAGATTTGTTTGTATCAAATATTATCTTCAAAACATCTTAATTTTTATAAATTGTGTAATAAGACATTTCTAAATACTTTTGGATCTCATAATTATATATGTTTTATACAGCTTTTATTATTTTTGACGGTTTTCACATAACGATGGACTATTCTTGGGAACATAATACAATTTCACACCATTTGATTTGTTTATTTTTATGTTTTGGAGCATCCAGATATATAGCAATACATTATCAATAGATAAAATGTTATTTTTCATCCTTTTAATATGAATATTAATATTTTAAGTTAATGCCAAGTATCGATGGACTGAAAAAGATTCAGATTGCGCCACCAGATGGATGAGCTTACGACGTGCACGTTCCCTATTATCGTGGCATGTCGACTCCAATAGTGTCTGCTTCTCTCTGCCTCTGTGTATGAATATATGACTTTCATTTTGATTATTATGCATTTGTTGAGCCTAATTTATTTTCATAACTAATTTAATCTTAATAAATAACTAATAAGTTAACACAACATTAATTGGTTCTGAAGCGATACCTACGTAGTTCGCGAGGCCAACTAGTCTGATATAAATATTAATATGTAAACACTAAGTAAAATCCCATGGTCTGAGTTCTATTTGTACAACATGAAAAGAAAGAAGCGACTGAGACTTCAAAAAGCATAGATACAGATGAATAGGAACTCGATCCCCAGTAGCGTTACCGATACTCATGTGCATTTTTTTATAGTGATTTCGGGAAATACACAATCGATATACCTAAGGCATTCAGAGATCCTTGTGTGTCCCCCTCGTAGGTCTTAATAATACCTGAAGATCACCTCTCGTGACATAGCAAACTGTTGAGATATCTTTTAAATTCTCCCAGGCCAGGTCTTTGAAGACTCTACCTTCCCTATTGGTATAAATTATCTTGTAATATAATGATAATTAAATTATCGCAAAAATACAGCACTTTAAAAAGTTGACACTCCAGTGTGTCATTACCTTAGGCTATGAGTAAAACAATAATATTGATTTTTTTTTAAATACTTACTCCGTTTTCGTGTCAAAATCAACCAACGCAAATCTTAACCAAAAAAGTACATCCGATCCTTTGTTCGCAAGATGACGCGCTAACCTTTTAAGTATCTATATAAAATTGTCATTTGTTTCAGAGTATTATGAGAATCGGACACTGGACTGTGCGTGGGTTGCATCTATAAGGCGCAGCCGGCTTTATAAGGAACAAAGATCTATCTACTCAAACAGTATTCATAAAAATATTTCTAGTTATTAAACGAGATAATATATTATAACTAAGGTCATCTGTGAAGCTCACTATTGCCTCGCATTTACTGACCAGCTACACGCTTCCAGTAGCTTGGTACTGGAAAACGGCACTTCTCATAAATTACTGAATTTAGAGACTCTTTGATTTTACTATTGTAATTAACTGTTTTGCCCTTATCCTTTTAATATCGACATTCATATAAAATATTTAAAAATTCAGCTGCTACTATATTTGACATGTCAAAAACGATTCGTGATAGAAGAAATTATTGAATCTTGACGTTATTTTTAAACTAACATAATAAATGAATAAATTATGCAAAGGTAATCAACATCATGATGAGTCTAGTAATATATTTTTAAGTCAATATAATATTCTTAATGTTCATCAGTGGTTCTAAAAGTGTTGTTTTACAGTATGAGGCTAACAGTACGACACAAACACTGTTTTTGTATGTCAAAATGTTTAATGTATGAAGACTAATAGGTTCTCCTGTCCAGCTCTAATATATATGACAGGCAAACACCTTAATCGCTTAAATTAAGTTATTTAGTACGTTCTTATAATAAAGTTTCAGTGAATGTGATAATTATTAGCTTTGAATATTTCAGACAGTAGAAAAACGTTCGATAAAACATAGTTCAAAATAAGATCTCATCTGTAGGTAGTTCTTTACGAAAATCTTAGATAAATCTAACTATCCGAAGCCAAGAAGCTAATAAAAACGTGTGAGACATGTACATACGTAGAACATAGTGCATCATACATAACATAGCGACTAAATCGTAGTTAGTTTTAATGTTTTAATAATAATTGAAGACTCGATGTAAAGCTTAGCTCTTAGATACGTTACCAATGAATTTTATATTTGACTTTGAGTAGGATTTATAGCGTGATTATTATTTATTTCAAAGTGTACAAGGGAGGGAGTCAAATCGTATTGTTTTTTCTTGTGTGAAGGTGCGAAGTGCCATCGTAAGCGGCCAAAAATCTTTAATCCGCGTATGTGATAATGATCCGTCAAATGCTTGTTTGGAGGGGATCTTCTACTTAATTATATAAACCTATTGTTCTTGTTTTAGACTCGCAATGTTATAAGTAACTCGTGTAATCGAAAATATTATCATATTCTTAATGTTTGTATCCAGGCTGCTGTATTTCCAGTTTTTTTATTTATTTCCGTAAGATGTCAGCTGCATTCCATGAAACAGTGCTGAACTGTCATTCGCTATAATTTATTTTGGATAATATTTATTAAGAATAATTTCCTTAAACCTAAATACATATTTGCCCTTTTAGTACACCCTTTTTGGTATTATTAAGCAAGGTCTACGTTTTATGTAGGCTTCTAAGTTATTTAAGAGTTTTAATTCTGCATACCTACTTATTAATTAGTGGAATATTGTTGAAGAAATATAAGCGAACAAAAAAGTAATTTTCTTATCATTTAATAGGATTCGATAACTGAATAATTCTATTATCAAAATAAAAGATAAAGCTTGCTTTATGGTTCGTCTTCAGTAAGTAGGTATGCGCAATCGCCATATTATTATGTTTATTTTGATACAAGTGATTTTAAGAGAATATTAGATTAGAGTGTTAGAAAAATGATAACAGCTGCATTGTTCTATTTTATTATTATAACGACAAAACAAATGGAAACTTTTAACTTTGTTTTCATTGCTGAACATTGTAAGCACAATCAAATAAGTTAAACGAACAAAGAATTACGTAATAAATAATTACTATTCAAGCGTGGTTTTATTTACATACCTACCTAATGTAATATTTAGTTATCCAACATGTTTGTATTCGAATTCTATCTTAAATAGTCCCATTACTAGATTCTGGCTGTATGCCAAATTTTCTGAAATTTTGTGTCATCAAAATTATCTAGGACAATTTGGCGTCCGCTTTAAAAACAGAGGAGTCATTATATTTATCTCGGAGAGAAATCTAAAGAAATTAATATTATATCTCAACAGAAATATTATTTTAAGAATTAGTTATTCTAGCACCGCGCATCGTTCTAAATCCGTCGGGCTGTAACACGCTTCGACTATAAAGAAAGACCTCAAAGAAACGCGTAGACAGTAGAAATAAAGATTTATTAATATGTAGATATAAACATTACTCAACCACACGCATCAATTAAACATGAACAAATTATTATTTTGTACAATACATACATAATACTTGAAAGTCAACAGATTTATATGAAGTTTCGATTTGATTGTACCTTAATATTAGAGGGATGTTCGATGTTTCCATGATTCGAAACGTTGAAGTACCGAATTGTAAAGATAACTTATATTAGAACATAAATATAAAAAAGTATATAGATATAGATGTTTATTCTCCTGTCATCATTTCCATAAACTCTGTAACAAGAAAACAAACACAATTAGGTATGACCAGGTTAGCAACACACATAACTAGAATATTTTCATAGTTGCTAATTAACAAACATTCTCGTAGAACAGTAATTCGCAAAATTACAAATTCGTTTGCGTATATTTGTAAGACATTTTTATTGTTCATCTCATTCGCGCATAGTACCTAATAGATGCTTACCGTCGAAGTCGACAGTGCCGCTGCCGTCAGTGTCTATCTCCTGGATCAGGCCATCCAACTCCTCGTCGGTCAGCTGTTCATCCAACTCACGCAGGATTTCGCGCAAACTCGACGTGGGAATGTAACCGTTGCCTGTAACATCACGAATCTTTCTTAGTTCCCTTGCCTTTAGTCTAGTAGACCGATTTCAGAATGTGTACTTAAAATATCTTCAAGCTCACGTAATTTAAAATTTATTTTTTAAAACGCTGACTTGTTATCTTTCCAAGAGTTTTAATATCTATGTTCATAGTTTTATGTTAGCTAACACTAATGGCTTGTTTAGTTTTCTGACTCCTTTGTTAATTTTCATTAGATTGCTATTGGATAACATTAATCTACAAACTTACCCTCCTTGTCGTATAATCTAAATGCTTCTCTAAGTTCCTTCTGCATGGCCTCAGCGTCCTCTTCAACGATGAACTTAGCGGCTAGGGTCACAAACTCACCGAATTCAAGACGACCCGATTCTGGAAACATCGAAATAACGTAGAACTTTATTGATAAATTGTGTAATGTGCTGGTGCAATGGAACTTAAACAATATCGCTATTTAAGTAATAACTATATGTAACACCGGTACCAACCGGTATCTCGGCATGATTGTTTGGGTGTACCAATATAATGTGAGTAAGGGATTATAATCTCTCAAGAAACTAATCTATCTTTATGATTATAGACGAAAACCACTACAAACATGCTTACTGCTCAGAAATTTATAGTAAACACAATTAATTTCATTTCTTCAAACAGGCTAGTCGGTTATCAAAATACATTTCACATAGCATATACGCAAAGAATTTCTAATTTTAGCAGATGGTTGTGGAGTTCACAAAATATTCGTTGTTGAAAGTCTACAGTAACGTCTGCGAAAACGAGCACACTTATTTCAAAGTAAAATAATATATGGTATAGAACATAAATATCTTGGAGCTACTTACTGTCGGCATCTACTTCCTCGATGAGTTCTTCAAGAATCTTTTTGTTGAACGGCTGCCCCATCATCCTGAGGATGTCAGCGACGAAGTCGCAAGGGATGCTGCCCGAGCGGTTGTGGTCGAAGCCATCGAACGCCTTGCGAAGGACTGCAACAAAGAACACTTCCTTTAACACGTCACAATTACGTAAGCGTTGTAATATGAACTGTGGTGTTAAGCAGTACCCTCGATGTTCAATGTGGACATTATGGCCGTTAATCACTGTAGTTTACTGTACTTCCTTGATTTTTGAGAGTAACTTAAAGGGTACAGAACTGCAGTGTTGCCCTGGTAATAAAAAGAGTTAAACTGATCGTTCGACTAGTTGCGCCGTGGCATTAGAGTTCCAGTTCAATGTACCGTGATGCAGTTAGTGCGAATATATTGTGCAACATGGCTATTTCGGTGCCCCAGCGTATGAGTTGGTGCATCTTAGACGGCCTGAGCGGAGCGTGCAGAGTCACATGTACGCGTATGTAGGTCAGTAATAAATTATAAAAATAACGAATAATAAATACTAATTAAAACTGTATGTAAAAGAGTTAACTTCATCAGAACTTTTGCATAAGCAAAAATTGTATCACTAACCAAAATGTACAGGTGAAGGAGATTGTGAACCGAAAACATAAAATCAATTGCACGATGAAATATTCAATAACAAGCCTCATGGCTTAGCTATATTGTCCCGATACTGACCACGAGATCCACTACTACAAAGAAGGACGCGGTTTTTCATTTATCACGTTGGCCTAAATGCGGTTTGGTGAACATCAACTTCAAAATATTTAACTTATGCTTAAAATCTCGGGTGTAAACATTCCTAAATGCTGTTTTCTTGGGAGGAACATGCGTAGCCTCAAAATATTAGAAGTGCATTATTCGAATCCAAGAATTCCATTTCGGTAGGGTTTCCGTCCCGTTCCTCGCTAAGATATAACGACTTTATATATGAAAGACTAAATGCTGGTAATAACATTTTCATCTTATAATAAGAATTAACTTCAGGAACGCAGATCTAAAGAAAGTGCGTCATAGTGTGGGTGTATGTACCAATAACTATGTTATTACAGGTTTTCATATGATATATTATAATAACATGTAAAAACTTTTCATTTTACTTGTAATAGATATCATAATACTCTTATACGAGTATGCACGTCGTATTTTTATATATCGTCTGTTCTTCTTTGTACATCGTCTTTACAAATAGTAAAATATTAGGGTAGGTCATTGCTAATATAATAAATGAGATGTACAGTGATATATGTAAAATCGAGTCAGGTAAATTCAACATTGGAACGTTTGTTCTGTGAAATTATATTTTTAAACAAATTTTATGATCTGTAACCGAGAAGCGATAAATCTACATCCGTCAGAGAGAAACACATCTCAGCGGATTCAGGTTCCGCAATTATTTCATATTAAAGCAAGACTGACGTAAGTGACGCATAATATCCGCCTTAATTAAATTCAAGGTGAATTTGTAGCTAGTTACTAATACTGCACATTTTTAAATTACAACTTTCTACCACAATTTTTTTGCTTTGTGATACTGCTTTTTGTTAACGCGGTTTCAATAGTTGAGCTAAATGAACATTTCCTCTTTGCTATTGAGAGATGTTTTACTGACGCAACTTATTATATCGTCAGCAAATAAAAAAAAAACACGGTTTGTGTACTTATGTACGCGCGTGAGAAGTTACACTTCTTTGGCTTCGTTAAATAATTTGATATTCAGTATTAATTATGTTAAACTAGGGGGATCATTCAACAATAAAGCCTTAAATACCCTTAGGGTGTCGGCATTAATTCTAATGACTAAGTATCAAAAATATAAATTAACTGCCATTAATAACATTAATTAAGATTAATTATTATAAGTATTTACCTATAAACTTGTTACTGATAATATTAGAAAAGCAGACTAAATTAAAAACGAACAGACACCTTCATCCAAAAGCAAGCTACAAATACTGAGGGAGAGTATATATTGAGAGATCTACACTGATGCCTTTTAGATGGTTAAAAAGTTCTTTATTATATTAACGTTATTAATATTTTTAGATGTAATAAAAACCTTGAATACATAAATAGCGTCAAACAATTATTCAATTTAGTTATAAATACAAACTACTTTAATAACTGTAAAACTCAAAAACATTAAAATGTGCAATGTGGTAAATAATACCTTTGAATCTTCTATTATAATATTTATAATCACAATATTAATCATTTTCGAAATAATAAGTCCACGATGGTGTTCATCGTCTTTATAACATTGTGCAGCTGTTTCATGATATTTTGGCAACAAAATAGTTTTAAAACACGAATTTTATTTTTGCCTGGGGCGTCGTGTTGTTAATTTTAATCGCAAGACGTCTTGGCAGTGGTCTCAAAGTTTTATGACTTTTATTACAGTTTTTTTTCTAGATTTTGCCTTTTATTAATTACTCCACCCACAATATATGTGTCAAACGTAATTATCTAGCGATTAATTTCTTGGGCTTTGTTATTTTAGTTCTCTTAATTGCATTATTTACAATTGTTTGATCAAATTTAACCGATTCAGTGATGGCTTTATGTTTAACATTCGGAGACATCACCGTTGATTTATTATGATTATATGTATTGGAAATATTAACGGTACTATTACTAACTAATTAACCATTACTAATTAGTATGTGTACTGTATCTCCTATTTACTTATTTAAAATAATGAAGAAATTTGTATTCGTACATGTATCTTCGTTCGTAAACAGGTCAATAACTTTTATGTGATAATAAAATGAAGACGAAATCGACAGTAAGTCTGCCGCGGCGCAATAGGCAATAAATATTATAAAGTTTTAGTTTGTTATCTTAGCAATATTTGCGTCAAATTTAACTCGCTCGGCAATAACTATAACATAATATGTTGTACGCCAGTTTATTATGCTCATACAAATTTTTACAATCGTGGGCGTAAGCGGCATTCTGACACATAAAAATCAAAACTACTGATATAATTTACTTTAATTATAATGAAGTCTATTCTTTTAATTATAAACAAATATTTTAGTTTGTATAACGTCTATTCTTATTTTTCGGGTACACGCACATAAGTATAAGTACCTATAAATTTGAATGAGCATAATAATTGTCATCTTTTGTTTGTTCGCTTTTACAATAAATGACTAATAACTGAATCGTGGGTTAGAGATCTTACTACAACGTTAAGCAAAATCAAAATAAATAGATGTAAAACCCTAGGAAAAATCATAATAATCACGAGATCGGTGGCTACTAGTGAATACTAATACTTATAGATACTAATAGCGACGATTGTTAAGTTTAAAATATATAAATAAGTTGTAAATAAACAAAGTCCAAAAATATAGTGGCGTCACACACCTGGGTGCTGTTTTAACGCTTTGATAAATCGAATACTAACAGCTTCTTCCGTTTGACAAATGCTCATTGCCATAAACCTTTCAGAAACATTTAATTTGTGTGAACAGTCGATTAGAATTCAAAAATAAACCAACGAAACGGACTAGAATGTACCTACTTGATAACCTATTTAGAATTATCTACAGTGAACGGTTATTTCCCATTTCGTGGAAACTCGTAGGATATTGGTTAAACAATGGCGGTAGCATGGTCTATCTGATTTCCACGGTATATTGGCGGTCGTCCAACCGTGTTGCCACGGTGGGCCGCGGCGCTACGTGCCCGCCCGCCCAAACACAAACTACTATAGGCTAATAAACAAAATTCGTGCAATTCGGGGTAACGCTCATACTTTGTATCACGTTAAAATTAGAATATACACTATTGCTGATTGATTGTTGATAAACGTATGCGAAGGTCAAAAGATTTTACAATATACGTTATTTTTAAGTATGTTTCAACAGTATAATTGCTTAAAATTTATAACATCTTGGGTGCTGTTTTTTTTATTAAATATTATAGATTTCTAGTATATGACACAAACATTAGAAAACTACAATACATGTTTAGTTTATTGGTTGTAAGTAGGTATACTGTAGGTACAGTTACAATACAGTTCTAAACACACTATATTGTGGCCCAATTATCACACATTAGTGAAATGTCTGACCCATAGATACAGATAATAAGTATTCTTAGATGTTTATACGTAATCAAGATTTTATTTGTTTATTTGACAGTGCTATTCTTTAGAAATACTGATCTTATTTTGTTCTTTCGGTTATATGAAGCTGAATTTGAATTTATTGATATTTTAAATTTCCGGCACAAATTTTTACATGGTTGAAGTTAGGAGTAGAATGGGAAAATTAAATGCAAGAAAAGTTTCTCAAATATGGAAAATATTTGAGAAAGTTTACGGCTAAAAATAAAATTAAAATATAAATCCAATAAATATGTTTGTATTTCCAAGAAGCTGATATGGTAAAAAGTTGCCCTGTATTGATATTTTATGAAAATTTACAACATAAAATTTTAGCTGCTCGAATCTCGATGGTTTAAAAATTCAATATGAATCATAATTAATTTATACGGTCATAAGTAGGATATATCATAAACAAAGATTTTAATCGTGGTCACCTTGAAGCAAGGTGCATTACTAGAATCGATAAACTACTTCGTTTATCGTAAGTGATAGAGCGGATACCATCGAAGCAGTCCTAGAAGTGCCCAATGGTTACAATTCAGAACAACTGTAGGCTATAGGATACTGTAGGCCAAAATTATATATATCGACTGTAAGATTTTGCTAAATTTATTCCGATACCCTCACATTTATGGCGTATGGTGGGTAAACTTGGTAGCAGCGTTTTCGGCAAAGTTGGACATAGCTTTTTGGTGTAGTAACAGTAAATTATTAACTAGTGCACCCACTTACGCCGTGCGTATTCCATCCCATGATGTGATAGGGGGCGAGCCTATCGCCATATCGGGCACAAATTCCAGACTCCTAGCTGATACTGAGTAGAAAAACCCAATATCACTTTGCCAGATTTGCCAACTCGAGATCGCAGCATTGCAGTCGTAACGTAATACAACTACGCCACCAAGGCAGCCACGTTTCATAATAGGTGATGGAAAATAGCTTAGTTGGGTATGGAGAGGTCTGCCGAGACAATGTCCGGAGTTACAAAACCAAGGCACATACCTCTGACTTTCGAAGCTACGTTTGTATTGTTTATCAATTAGCGTTCGCTTTAACGGTGTAGGAAAACATCGTGGGGAAACCTACATACCTGAGAATTCTCCATAAGAATCTCGAGGGTATATGAAGTCTGTCAACCCCACTAGGCCAGTGTGGTGGTCTAAGGCCTAATCCCACTCAGTAGTAGAGGAGTATAATACTAGGGTGATTGCATTTTATGGCAAGATATTTTATTAGCTTTTTTAATTTATTTATTTTTGCATGTCAAGTATAAAAAAAATCAAATATAAAAGTAATAACGTACAATATAGTGTAGAGTCTGGGTGTAGAGTGTAAATATCGAGTGTTTTTCAACTTCATAATGTAAGAGTTATTTGGTTGATACTTCATTGGCTCTTTTGATTTAATTTATTTTATGAAACCAAATACAATAGAAACAAATAATAATAGTAAAAGCCATATTAACTTTTGAATAATCGTATGTCATGATAAATCATAAAGCTCGTTGACATAGAAGTTTTGTTTTTAATTCGCACAAGGATCATTCAACACACTAAAAATTTTGAAGTCACAATGACATGTTATTGTCATCATTCAAAACTTTAAAGCGAAAGACTTGTTTTTTGTCTTTTTTCAATGTACGTGTCAATCATTCAGCATTTGGCAGCAGTACAAATGTTTAATGCTTGTGCACTCAATTTTAAGACGATCTTTAATTTGCTTTAACAATCTATTGTTTTTAAAGACACAATAAAATGCTCCTGAATATTTTTAACATCTAGTAATTACAAACTCCTTAGCAACGTGATTTATTCTATTAGGTGACGTGACTTATGAGTGAAGATTTTTGCGTTCAAGTATTTTGTATCGTTCAGAACACTTGGTGTAATGAAAGCTATTTTTACTGAAAGTCAATTGACTTTTGTCTAGTTGTAGCATATAATTATATGCTACAACTTCCTTGTTTCCTTTCTTTCTAAGCGGCATTAACACAAATCTTGAGCAACAGAATCCGACAAAAAAGACATGCGTTTAAACAAGCAGTTGAATCGGGATTGAAATTGGGGTCACTGGTTTTGAGATATCGGTGGCTATAAAATGTCGTTTACGTTAACGCTTTAGAATATCTGAATATTCTTGTGTATTAAAACTAAAGTTACGACTATTCATGATGTTGGTAGAGTACTTTTGACATATTATAAAAAAAAAACTATTATTTGTGCAAAATTAAAAATGTACACTTTAAAGTATGTTGTTTTTTCGAACGGCCACGCCCTCTGCCATCAAGACTTATTCCGGGACGTCTAATTAAACCCACACGCAAAAATTTCAAGAAAAAATTATGTGTGGCACGCGTGTGTTTTATGGAGTTACCTCTATTGTTACCTGGCTGCGAGCCAATTCTGAGTTTGCATTTTATGTACCTCTACTTATTAAAAGTATTATTTTACCACATTACTATATATTTTTACTTACCGGCTATTTGTTCTGCGGGGAGCTCATCGGCCTGAAAAAAACACATACGCTGTTACTTCATCCAAGAATTACATATTTTGGGTAAAATCTAGAACTGATTACCCAAAATATATAATGGTTCTATTCCTGTTACCGATAAAAAACACGAACGCAGATTATCTTTCTGCCCTCTTTTAACTTTAAACGCATTATTTACATTACTGTGTATTATGCGATGTTAGTATCTACAGCATTGGATCAGAGTCCAATTTCCAGCAGAAGTGAGTGAAACATAATAAATATATTTTATGTGCAATTGAAACTGAAATAGAATCAATGGTCTTGCGCATTCTCTGCCACACGACGAGAATCGAAGCCGGCATGACGCGACTCATTTCGACTGCTTCTAAAAATTCTAGTCGTTTTTATAGCGACATTAAATATCATGCGCAGCAATACGTTTTAGTTTATATAGGTTTAGTACCTACATAAAATAGAGTCGTATTAAATTATTAGGACGTACGTAGATCTTGAAATTATTTTTAGCCAATGTTTTGATTATAAACATTGAACAAAATAGTCGTTGAAAATTGTATGAACTATCAGTAAAAATGTAAGTTTGAAGTTACATCTCAATGTTTGTTTGATTCAACTAAACAAGTATGTGCAAGATCTCAGCTTTTTTCATGAGTTATTAATGTACATACTCCACATCTGCTTAAAAAACAGATGTTGTTTTTAAAAATAATGACCAAACACACGCATTACGCATGTTTAAATGTTATAAAGTTTCGGTTTGTTATTAGTTTTAGCAAGCATCTCATTAGATTAAATATTATTGCGTTTGAGATTTTCGTAAATGCCAAAAACTACAACTTTAACCGATAAAAGCCTGATTAAAAACAATGAAAAGATTTCACTTTATAAAACTGCTTCATAAGGGAATAAAACTTATCAAATTAGTTGTTAACAAAATAATGCATTGCTAGATACTCAAAGCAAAATAATGATAACTCGCTTTCACACAGCTGCTGTCAGTCAGTTGTCACAAACTCATTCAAACGTGTGTTATGAGTACGACAGCGAGTGTTAGCTTCCCTTCAACCGGGATTATTTTTATTTATTTCCTACCGTAGCGTTACTATAAATTACTATTATACTGTTTGTTGTTTTTTTTTATTAATCAATCTTTGTTAATAAGGACACCCACCCAGTCTTCGGTGTCCAGAACCATGTTTAATGTCACTAGTTAACACTGTGAGACGCACAACACGACTGGCAGCCAGTCCGATGTTTCCAGCGTTCAGGGTTATTTTCTGCTGCCTCGCGATAGTCTTGCCTTTCAGATACTTTCATATAACGAACGGCGCGGGGGGCAGTGGGGATCGGCGGGGCCGAGTCCTCCCCGGTTGCTTGTGCTTGCATCGACCAATCGCGTGAGCCTCAAACGGCAGGATGCTAAAGTATTTTTAGTAGAAACGTGGTTATGAAAAACGTAAACAAGCGGTGAGTGTGATACCGCTAGCGTGTAATGTCCGCCCGCCCCCTGCAACCTCGCCGGTGCCTCCGCCGCCGCCGCCACCGCCGCCCGCCTCGTGTGCGACCCCAGCTTTTTGCCGTGTCATGAACGAGAATAATTATAATTTTAAAGTTGTTTGTCGGCTGCCGAAAATTTATTAGCAAGATGTAAGGCGATAGTTAAATTTTGTTTGATGAAGTTTCTTATATATTCGTGAAACGTTATTAATTAATCAAAACACTAAATTTTCATGCGGTCGCATTAGATCTTTATTAATAATTAATGCGATGTATAATTTATTTTATCATAATTATACTTGATGTAGATCTGTTTCATGTTAAAATTTTCTATTTCTTACGTGGAAATTGGAATTAGGAAAATTAATATCCCCACTGAGGCATACCTAACTTTTCTAGTACCTAATAAGAAGAAGAACATTTAAGTAACATTAATTGTCTATACTGCAGGGCTTGCAAACTCTGCGAAGGTTCCGTACCATATCGCACAATAATAAATAAATGTAAGGTACTTATTAATCAGTGTTCTACCTAATATTTACACTTACTTCCTTTTGTAATACATTTAATGGGGAGATAAAGTCAAAACAAAGATAGATGAAGAAGATAGAATAAATTGTAGCTAAATGAATAATTTGAAACCTCCCGTATATGTGTTTATTTATACCTGCACGGCTTTTTAATAATCTGTTATTAAACGTGCGCTGATAAAAATAACTTTTTTCTTTGTATCCATATGGAATTTTAAATTAATGATTTTGGAGTGTTTTTTTGTTCATTTGTATAAAACTCCTTAAAGAATTTTGCCCCCTTGGGACAGTATTATTATAATAGACTAGATTTGGCCCGCGGCTCCACCCACGTTAAAAAGTTTTTCCGGGATAAAAGTCCCGCTTTTTGTTTTCCCTGGATAAAATGTAGCCTATGTGTTAATCCAGGACATGATCTACCCGTGTGCCAAATTTCTTTGAAATCCGTTTAGTAGTTTTTGCGTGAAAGAGTAACAAACATCCATACATCCAGATATCCATACATCCAGACATGCATACATACTCACAAACTTTCGCCTTTATAATATTAGTAGGATAAACTAAGTAGAATTCATCAATGGCCTACAGTGTTAACTTTTTAGATGTTGACATGTCATGTTTATTTTATTTATGTTATCATTATCTTAGTTTGCTTTGGTTTTATAGGCATCTGATTTTTTTTCTTAATTGTTTAGGGAAAATTTTCAACAATTACTGTATAATAGTTATTGTAAGACCTGAATATTGTAGTTGTTCACACAAAATGCCACAATAACGATGATAGTTCCATTTTTATCGGACTATTCTTGCTGTACATAGAATTGACCAGAATACCATCTCTACCATAAAACTATTGCAATTTATTGTTTTTTTTTATTGCCTAGGCTGGCATGTGCGATTTTTCGACGGGTTTCTATAAAAGTGGAGTAGGTATGTACAGCATATTATGTGAATAGTAATTATAGTGAATCCAGTCCATTAATTCTGTAGACAAGTATATCTATAACGTGGCTCTACCATTTTGAAAACAGTGTTACAAATGTAGGCGGCGAGACTTCTAAAATCCAATCTAAATCGCGTGTAGTTCTTATAACAACTTTCATTACGCAGCCTACAAATATTAAATGATTAATTTGATTACCGTTAATAAATGACACTCGACACAAGAAATTGTGACGTAGCGACATAGAATTAATGTATTATTTTATACGCATTAAGTTAGTAAATCAGTGTTGACAGTCATCTGTTTTTCCACTTAAGTGTATTTTTATTCAGACTTATTTTGGTCGCGGTGTAGATGTCCCCAGTTTTTTTAGCAAAAGAAAGAGTCACAAAGGGCGTATCCTGAATTATCTTAGTTGTAATAAGGTGATGTTTAATATATATTCCAGTCGACAAAGATGCGCCAATCCGTCATCGCGCCGAATGATGCATGCTGTCTCAAGATGAATTGTTTTTGAGTGGAGAATTGGCACGGCGCTGGTCGCAATACTGTAGTCTATTGCCCTCCTTTCTGTCACACATTGTTAGTAAACACGTCTATTGGTGACAAAAAAACAAATGATTTTAGAATATAATATGTTGTCCGACAAAATCATAATATATTAAATGTGAAGTTTTGGGAAGGTGCTTGTATATTTGAATTATTACATTATATAGGTATGGTGCATTATATATCAATATTATTTGTCTCGCACATAATTATCGATATACCCTTTATTTTTCCTTAACAACCGTCATGTCATTATTTTCGGTCGAGTTTACATCAGCGTTACCTATATCTAATTATCTGTATCATGTTTTGTCAAGAAAGATTAGGTCTATTAAATAGCCTAAGGAAGTTAGTGAAATAATGGCTGTATGGTATTAAATATATTAGTATTATTAGTATTCTGCAGTTATTATGCAAGTCAAAATCACCTATTAGTTGATCGAATATTTGGCAGTAGACTGAATGCTACACAGTGGACGGGTTACTAATGCGTAACGCTCAACTAATTTGACGTCCAACTGAGCTTTGGTATTATAAGAATTTGTCATTGCTCTGCGTTGGCAGGTTCTCGATTCAATTTCGATAGTTTGTATTTATTGCAAAGCTTTTATTACATTTAAGTTATATTTGAGGTAAATAGGTATTATGAAATGTATTTTTCCTGAATTGTTTTTCACACACATACACACACATGCCTTTTATCTCCGATGGGGTAGGCAGAGGCGAAACTAGTGCACCCACTTTCAGCCGTGATTCCGTCCCATGATATGATAGGGGGCGAGTCCATCGTCATATCGGGCACAAATTCCAGACTCCGAGCTGATACTGAATAGAAAAACTCAATATCACTTTGCCCGACCCGGGGATCGAACCCGAGACCTCAGCATTGCAGAATTGTCTATCTAAATATTATATTGATGGCTTAAGTAAATAATAATATCGATCGAAGTTATGTGTGTATGTTTATCAATTATCGTTCGCTTTAACGGTGAAGGAAAACATCGTAAGGTAACCTACATGCCTGAGAATTCTCCATAAGAATTTCGAGGGTATGTGAAGTCTGCCAATCCGCACTAGGCCAGCGTGGTAGACTAAGGTCTCAAACCCTCTCACTAGTAGAGGAGGCCCGTGCAATATATAATATAGGGCTGGTATTATTATTATTATGTCGATCTATACGATCTGTACGATAATAGCATAATTATTTCTAAAATTCTATATCTCATGGAGTGAAATGTAATTTCTTTTAAGAATAAAGTTTCTTTAACCATATGTTTTCCTAACGCATTTATTATTGACTAGCTGTTGCCCGCGGCTTCGCCTGCACGAAAGAGTTTTTCCTGGATAAAAGTCCCGCTAGAAATCCGAGATAAAAAGTAGCCTAAAACCACCAGTGTCTCGAACTATCTCCATACCACATTTCATCGAAGTCCCTACAAACTGCCACCAAAATTAGTGAGCCCTACGTCCTTGAAGGTACCTCCATGCAAAATTTGATGCCCCTGGCACTTATAGTTTCTGAGATTTCGTAATGATTGAGTGATTGACCTTTGGCTTTTATATAAATAGATTCAATATTAGATTCAATAAATACACAAATGATTTTGAATGATAGAATAAGCTGGAACCCTTCACGCCTTAACTATGCCAGTAAAATCATTGGCACTCTGAATAAAGAAGAGGACCGATAAGAGAACTCAGCCTAAACCGACGAGAATAATAGATTATGTAGACGGGGATTTGATAATATGATATCAAGATCGTATAATTAGAATAATTCTACTAATGATTCTCTAATTATTAGAGATCCAAAGACTGCCTACCCCTAACGCAAACAGTTGGGCGTGATTTTATACATATATATTGTACTAGCTTTTGCCCGCGGCTCCGCCCGCGTTAAAAAGTTTTTCCGGGATAAAAGTCCCGCTTTATGTTTTCCCGGGATAAAAAGTAGCTTATGTGTTAATCCAGGACATGATGTACCCGTGTGCCAAATTTCATCGAAATCCGTTCAGTAGTTTTTGCGTGAAAGAGGAACAAACATCCATACATCCAAACATCCAAACATCCAAACATCCATACATTCTTACAAACTTTCGCCTTTATAATATTAGTAGGATTCCTGCTTGAATTTCAATATAAAAAAACTATCGCAAATGTGTATAATATAGAAATTTAACTTAACATTTATAATTGTTCGCGATTCAATTTCACTTTTGTTGAGTTTCAGAACGCGATATTAGATCTTCTAACGCGCACGCGAATTTGAACTTTATGCAGCGGTAATAAATTACACCATTTTATTTAGAAAACGTTTGTATGGGAAATAGAAAAATGCTGTTTTGAGGATTTTCCCGGCAATTATTTGAATTTTTCCCACCTTTTAAACCTTCCCTAGACCTTCACGAATAATTCAAGACCAAGATAAGATAAATCCGTTCAGCCGTTCTCGAGTTTTAGCGAGACTAACGAACAGCAATTGATTTTTATATATATATAGATGTGTATAATTTAATTTAGACGTCGTGGACGCGTCAACTCGACGTGCTGAATTATAATCCTCAATTTTTCATTACCTCCACATTAACACTTGCAGACAAGAGGCTGATAACATTATTACAGAAGGAAATTATATTACATAGAGTAATTTATAGCTATTAAACATGACTGGTGCTAGTCGGTCCCATAATGTACTCGTAATGGGTGGCTGCCAGTACAAATGTACTAACAATAAATCAAACTATTTTTTACGAGCACTGGAAATCTCGAGACAGGCTATTTTAAGAAATAGTTATGAACTCTACAGTTCTTAAATCCAGGACGGTTGTAAAGTACTTTAGGTACCGATGGAAAACTTTTAACAGGTCACTGAGTGTATTTTTATTTCAGTAACGCGTCTGTAATTATAAATAATACGCAACAACTGCATATAATAGTGTCGTTATCAATAAATAGACTCAAATTGCGTATTACACGTTTCGCCAGTACTTCTAAGATTTATGTGACAATACCATAGCGTGGAAGCCATAAATGAAATGAGATTGTTACGATATCTTTTCTTCACAACATCTGTGTTACAAATTTGAAAGCATTAGCCAATCACAAGTTGATTTAAACCCTAATGTTGGTACCGACTCATCCCACGCGAGTCACGTCTCGTTTGTTTATACAATTGAACGGTTGCGGAATGATATGTTTCAACGTGAAATGGTCCGCCCGAACTTTAGCCCAGTCTGTTTTATTGTGTACGCGATTCGAAGTTTTATCTCGTACAGCTGGTTGCCGGATAATCCGTATATAAATAGCGTATAAACAACAAAACGTCAACAAATCCGCTCGGATCCGATACCGCTCCCTGTCGAATGTTTTCCGACTAATAAGCGTATGATTAAATTTTACGATCGCTTGAATCATTAATTGTTTTTCTTGCAGCCGTTAAACCGTTTCAGAAGGATGAATGTACGTTGTTATAAAATGAACCTATTATTTTTAATACCTATCACACACTACCTACCAACTACGTATTATATCTAATCTAGTGTCTGAAAGGAAACCTTCAAATCAAATCATTTATTGAGTAATTAGGCCCCTACGGGCGCTTTTACACGTCATTTTTTACAATACTTTTTTATCAACTAGAAGATTCTACCGGTGCTTCGGAAAAGCCCACTGACCTGAGAAGAAGCACCAAGAAACTCAGCGTAGGTCTTTTGCCATCTTTTTTTTTTAATAGAATATATTTTACAATACAAAATTAATTTTAAACGTGGATATTAGATGCGAAATTACCGGAGAGTACCTAAGACAAGCAACCACCTATATGTTTAATTTTAAGTAAACAATAAAGTCAACCACCAATCAGAGCAGACCAGTCCATCTTGTATCAGGTATTCATACCTATGCTTTTTTTAAATTTTGTGCTCCTATAATGTGCTACTCAGAAGACTTCGTTGGCGTATTATGAGTAAGGTATGCTAGGTCAGACAAATATCACGCCTCCCGATCTTCTTACGTAGCTATGTCCAATTAAAGTTATTCTTGGCTCCTTGATAAACAAAATGCTACTCCATTGGTGTAAAGGCCAATTATTTTCTTCTTTTGCCGTCCGACGCTAGTCCTCTCGGTGTCTTTATATTAAGAGTAGGCCGTCATACGAAAAAAATTGAGCTTAAGGGTTAACTTACTTATATCCAAAGCTTTGGGTATAAGCTTCTTGGTATTGATCGCCAAGATTTTTTTTTTATTTATAAAAACAAATCGGCTAAGGTTAAAGAACATGCTGACAAGTTCTGTTGTTTTACTACAATATATTAGACTCAGAATAATATGGCTTTAGTTATTATTCTGAGAGTAGCAAATTTATTGTGACCTTAAGTTTGATTTTACCCAAAATGACCTAAATTCCTTACTATGGCAAAAAATCCTTTGATCTATATAAAATTAGGCAATTTCGCGTGGAAGCACTGGATCAGTTTTGCCAACTCAACGGATTCCCGGTCATATCTAACGGATTTGGATACCTTGAAAACGAGAAAAATTGGTTCTAACGGCTGACGAAATACTTAACGGGACAAAACCCACCTTCAGCGAAATATGCGATTTACATTTCTGTAAGTAATAAATAATAGTAGTAGTAGTAGTAAATAATACTTGTTGACGTCACCATTCCGCATGACGATAACCTTGTTAAGGCTGAAAAGGACAAAATGTCTAAATTTTTAAATTTGGCACATGAAATTACTGACATGTGGGATGTGGACTTCACAATTATTGTTCCGATTGTTGTTTCTGCTCATGGGTTGATACCAAAGAGTCTCGACCAACACCTCCAGAGGTTCTCAATTGGTCGTTGGGTCAAGAGCCAGATGCAGAAAGCAGTACTTCTGGACACGGCACGCCTTGTGAGGAGATTCCTCACTTTGAATCCCTGACCACCGGTGGCTTGGGTCTTGAGCCTCGCCATCGGAGGGTAATTCACTTTTTAATATTTTTGTTTGTATGAAT
Organism: Lapara coniferarum; assembly: GCA_949316025.1. Lineage (NCBI taxonomy): Eukaryota > Metazoa > Arthropoda > Insecta > Lepidoptera > Sphingidae > Lapara > Lapara coniferarum. Next base: position 36,484,808 of record OX438919.1, on the reverse strand, counting down.
GTTTTTTTTACATATAATATAAAAATGTAAAAAAAAGAAAAAATTGAAATAAAGAGAAAATAATACCAGCCCTGTATTATATACTGTCAAACCGCTGGGCACGGGCCTCCTCTACTACTGAGAGGGTTATATATAATGGTCGGTTATATTAATATATAAACAGCGAACGGTTATATATAATGCTTAATGCTATTAACAAAATTTTGGCACAATTGATAATAAATATCGCAGGAAGGACCAGCACCAAGACTTGATTTTAGTTTCATGACCGATTTTTGGATCAAGGTTTGAGTAACACTGATACTGCTTAAGGTACAACAAACTGGAACAATGGCGCCCGAGAGATGTGGATACTTCATTAAATTAACACGATCAGAATCGAAATCATTACAATTAATTTGGCTAGGGGTATTAGGTATGTGTGAAAACTGAAGAGAAATGGTTGGTAAAAGCATTACAAATTGCAGTCTGGGAAGTTAATTTATCGTCGTTGTAGAACATTTCACTCGGTATCGTCTCTGCAGTCTTTCGTTTATTACGAACATACGTCCAAAACGCTTTCATATTGTTACTGCAGATGGAAGTTTCCAAAGATTCTTTATGGTTTAAGAATGATTTATTTCTCATAAGATAAATAAATTCATCACTTACTGAGAAAACAACTTACACAATTATTTTTAAATACAGGCGAGCATATTATAAAGATGTACCTAAGTACATTTCAAAGACAATATGACTATATACATTTTGTTAAATTATAATTTTTATAACATATTATGCTTAACAATTTGTGACACCTTTTCCTAGCTTCTATGTAATCCAGTTCATCCAAAGGGTTTTTATATTATTTGTATTTGAGCCGATACTTTTCTGTCTCTTTGATAATTTTAATTAGTTTAGAGGTATACCAAATAGGATAAGAGCTTCTATTTGTATTTGAAAGTTTTTCGATAACAGTATTAATTATAGAGTAAAACTGTTCAACAATGGCATCAATATTGTCAAACTGGCCCAACGAACGATTCTAATTTACCTACCTTGTTTAACTCTGTAATAATTTTTGGATAATCAGCGCGATAAAAGTTACGTCTTGTCACGGACCTCTTAGGAAGGTAATCAATTGAGGAACATGTCAAACTCAAAACTAAAGGAGGATGATATGGATCAATCTTAGATAAATGATCAGAGGCCTCGCGAACTATAAGTTTTTTTATTATTGCAGATGGTAAGATCATGGATTTTACTGTCTTTATTATTGATTAGATGAAATTGATTAAGATTGTGTAAGGCCATAAAATCTGAAAGTAAGTTAGCTAAAGCTGAATAAGATGTGCATTTAGATAAAGAAGCATGAGTATTGTTAGAGCATGACCAATATAAGTTAGGTAAATTAAAGTCACCGAGTATAATTACATCGTTAGGTACAGCTATAAGAAATTAGGTTGTTACTCAAAAAAATAAGCTGATTTATCAGTGTCTCAAACTTTACCGGAGAGGGAAGATAGAGACAACAAATATAAATGTCCTTAGAAGGTTTTTGCTGGATATTTACAGAGATCCATAAATCTTCATTAGTGCTTTCAAACTTATTTAAACGTATAGATTGGAGATTTTTAGAGACACCAATCAAAACTCCGCCGTCCAGTTAAACATTATTTGTTGAACAACGATCCCTTCTAAATACATTATAAGTGTGATTTAGAACTACAGCATCAAGTACACTTTGGTTAAGCCATGTTGCTGTTAACACTATAATATCATAGTCATATTTTAAACTAGATAAATACAGATCATGAAGTTTCCCACGGATACTTTTAGCATTTTGGTAGTATATATTTAACTCGGCCATTTTCACAAAAGTCTTTTTTAAAACTATGCTATGTTGTAGACATAATCTAGTTTCTAAGATCCTCAAGCATGTTAGTGTTTTTCACCCAAATGGCAGGAGATAAAGTTAAACTAAATGTTATACTTGTATTGCTTATCTCTTTTTACTGCTCGAGCTTGCGCATGAAGATTTTTGTTCCACGAATCTTCATGAGAGATGTTCTGCAACAAATATCGCTTGCTTTTCGCCACCAAACCTATAAGTGATGACTGTTTAGCTTATCAGTTGGATTATATTTATTGAATTTTATGCAGGCGGCTAAAAACTCATCACGGATGCGAGGAGAAGGAAGCTTGATTATTATTGATTTCGATCGCTTCGACACATGGCTTGTTTTAGCAACTCTGGTGCAGGTCAAAATATCCTTTTCGGCCAAAGGAAAAGCGACTGTAGCTGACTGGCAAACCAGTTGCAGAACAGTTGAAATCAAGGTCTCGTTAGTATGCTCTGGGCCACATTGTAGCTCCGCATTAGGTACACTCGCGCGTATGCTGTTCCATTTGTGAAAACTGATGTCTTAGCTCAGTGACATCGGATTTCAGTTTAATATTTTCAACGCGAAGATTTTTTGACTCGGTACGGAGATTTTCAACCTCATTTTTCAGATCAGCAACTTCTTTGCACATATTTTCATCAAAAGTTTTGGACATAAATTCAACTGACTTCACAAGGTCAGGGATCAATTTAATGTCTTTACCAATAAGATCAAAATCAGTCTTAAATTTTTGATGTAGGGTCATTCAGCTCAAAAGTACGCACTTTTTTTTCTATCGTCTACACACTCAAAAATATAGGGTCCTGATAAACGTTTTAACACTTTATTTAAAGGAAATTTATTCTACTTTCATTATTTAATGAGTTTTTGTACATTGCTTCATCGGTTTTTTTGCAATACATGTTTAAGTGCAGCGGGAGAAATTCGTACTCTTGACCCGTCATGTGGGTAAAACTACGCAGAGATGCGGTTAATAGTTCGCATACTGGGTAAGCTTCGCACGCAGGTAAACTGCAGGCATATAATTACAAATTGTATAAGTACACATGGAATCATATGGAATATGTTTTTAAACTTCCTTTATTCTTGGTACAAATATTGTAAAAATAAACATTAAATGTACACCTATTGTAGGCACCAGGAACATAATTAATTGGACTGTATTTATAACAAACTTTAGTTATTTTTGTAATTTAATGATCACTGTAGTTTTAGGAACGCTTGATGTTACTTTTCATTGTAATGAAGTTATAACAGCGTGCGTACTTTTAATCCCGTACTCTTACCCAACAGGGAATATTTTAAACAATCACACGTCAGTTGAAATGCAGTTATTTTTTAGGACAGAATTAATAGATAAAATAAATACTATAATAATCGAGTAAACTTAACATAATCAACGGTCTTTTGTAAACTGATGCACCGTCTATCCATAAACTTTTCCCAGCACAAAATAGTTGATAACTAATCAACAAAATCACGTTGATCGTCGTTTTTCGCTATACAAGTGAGGCTTGGTAAAATAGCTTGTGGGCTCTGACTTCATCCCTGACGCACCCCTAATTTTGCCGAAAAAGTATCTGAGCCCCCTCAATAGGTTCCGAGATATTGACCATGCGAAATTTTACCCACTGCGTGCTGTTACCCCGAATGACCCTAAGTGAATCGATCTTGTTAACTAGTGTAGATTCCATGTCCGTAGACGGCAAAGCCCGCAAGATAGTAAGAGAGGGGCCGATAATTCCACACTTGGTCACTAAAAATCAGTTATTTAAAACCAAAAAATCAATTCACTAATTGCGTGCACACGTCCACTCACGATAAAAGCAAGCGCTCAAAAACATGAAAGCAAACGCTTAAAATTATATCGAGGAATTTTGGCGGGAACTTGGAAGTGTCATGAGGTGTTCTTGTTTTAATTCATTATTTTGGTGATATTGCCTAATTATGGTGGTATATTCAATATAGTTCCATTAAAGAACTCCAATCAAGTGAATTAAAACAAGTGTGCTAATCAAGTGCTTTTTTGTTGCCGCCGAAATTCCTCAATAAAATCTTTGTAAGGTAGCTACCTACTGCTTTACTTCGATATAGTAATTAGTACTTAGGATAAAAAGAAACAGCGGGCTCAATAGACTAGTACCCTAGCCGTATATTTAAATGAAAAAAAATCAAACTGACAGTTAAATAAAAAAATATTCAAACTGACAGTTATAGTGATGAGACTTGAGGAGGTCGTGTATTGTTTATCGACATGGCGATAACTTTTTATTTCTAAGAATTTATATTTATATTGAAATTAAACTATTATAACGGATTTTATCGCGGGTTTTTTAATTTTATTTTCTCCCGACCAATTCAATGTCTAACATTCGCGTAAACATAAGGAATCATTATAATTTATATTTATAGTTTTGTATCTGCTATTATTACTTGACATTGGCGAAACCACCGATAGATAGGTAATCGGTGGAAGCCATAATTTAAAGAAGAAAAAAAAGAGTAGGGTTTTATGACTAGGTCACTAGAGTAATTTTATTACGCTATTGGAGTTGTACTAGAGTTTTCGAGTCACTTGAGTTGACTATTTAGTATTTAATAACAATGATAATAATAAACATTTATTGCACACAATTCACAATAAACTTACTTAATAAAAAAAGGAGCATAACACATAACAACAATAAAAAATTATACAAACATTATATATATTTATACAAACTGTAACTCAAACAAGATTGAAGTATTTTAAAGTACCTTTATTTAATTACTACTATGCCGGAAGATGTAATAATATACAAAACAATACTCATTATTCACTTGTTAATTTTTTTGTATGCTATCACATGAAAAATGCTGACTTAGCCATAAAACTGCTAAATTGGTGGCAATGACATTCGTGACGTAGACAGCGACTAGTAAATTAGCGACTTCTAGTGATTTCTAGCGCTCACTGAGACTACTCGGTACACCGGGTTTATTCGGAATTGTAAATGGATTCGAGTCAATATTTTTACGTACGATTTTTTTTTAGGTACGACTTTGACAAATTCAGTCCAGTCCCGTCAAGCCCGGCTTATATATATAGATGTATGGGGAAATCCTATATATATATATGGACGCCAGCGCCCGTCGCGAGGCTTTATTAGTCTAAACAGGCCTCGAGTCGAATCACTAGCCAGTTGTACCTAGTGCTGGGTAGGATACGACATAAAAAAGAGTTTGCAAGAGTAGCCTCATTTTTGCACTAAGCCAGTACAATGCCCTACTTTAAATGAGGCGAGGTGTAATGAAGCTCGGCGATACCTTTGAAGTAATGAGTACAAATACGACATATTTTCATTGAAGAATGACGTACTATTGTAATTTGTAGCGTGCCTCTCGCTTCCTCTCTATCCCCGTCCTGTAGTTATACTGAGACAGATAGTTACCGCCGCACTCAGAGTCGTTTACTGATTACTTAAGCTATCACTAAGTAAAGATTTTAAAAAGTTGCCTCTCAGCCAGTTAATCATTCATTAGTAAGTTTAATGAGCCCTTAACTTTAAGGAAGGCTAAACCCTTACTTAAGTTCTTAATGAGCGATTTGACATTCACACGTGAGGTTATATTACTGTTAAGATTCGAAAAGATTACTGTTGACAGTGTTCATTATTTTACTTTTGAAGTAAAATGTTTGATTTTATAGAATTTATTGAGTTTGTGGATTATGCAAGAAGGTATAGAGAAGTAGGGCCAAGGCGGTATTTACGAGATTATTCTGATCCCTTTACAAAATACTCGGTACAAGAATTTTTTGGGAGATACAGATTTACACCTGCAACTGTAAAAAGTGTTATATTACCTATGTTAGTTGATTTAAGAAAACCCTCAAAAAGAGGATTACCTTTTGCTCTAGAAATAATGCTGCTGATAACATTACGATACTACGCGGCAGGAAGTTTTCAGGTTAGTCATGGTAATATTTAAAACATTGTGATGGATTTATGAGTAGGAATCTATCTGAATACCTATGTGTTTTTATACCTTTTTAGATACCACCTGATACATTGGTTTCACATTATTTTACAGATATTGGATGGAGATGTTATGGACATATGCCAGCAATCAGTTTCCAGAATTATTGCTCAGGTCTCTATACTAGTAGCAAGCAAAATGAAAGATTTTGTCAAATTTCCTACTACAGAAGCAGGAATTACCACAGTGAAGTAAGGACTATAAATTATTTATTAAATTTATTTATTATTTGTTGTGTATTCAAAATATGAACCAATAGCTTATTGTGAAGGCCTTAGTAGGTACATACTTACTTAAATATTGTTTTTTTATAAGTCCCAATTCGTTAATAATATTTACTCTATAAATATTTGAATTAACTAATTTTAAATGTCTTGTATGAACTGTGCAGCTTCTTAAAATAAAACTGTAATTATTAGTAAAAAAAATGTATGTCATGAACTAAACTACCTAAATTAATCTATACAAGCTAATAATTAATATTCTTTTTATTTGTTTACAGACAAAATTTTTATGAACTAGCTCAATTTCCTGGAGTGATTGGTTGTATTGACTGCACTCATATCAAAATAAGAAGCCCTGGAGAAGTAAATTCTGAAGTATACAGAAATAGAAGAGGATGGTTTTCAATAAATGTACAAGCAGTCACTGGACCAAACATGGAATTTTATGATTTGGTAGCACGGTGGCCTGGCAGTACCCATGACAGTTTCATCTATAACAGTAGTGCTGTTAAGCAGCGGTTTAACACTGGAATATTGCAAGGGCTTATTCTAGGAGACAGTGGATATGCAGTTAGCAAGGTGCTCCTGACACCATTCTTGTCACCAAACTCTACTCCCCAGGAAAACTATAATAAAAGCCACATCAAAACTAGGAATACTATAGAAAGATGTTTTGGTGTTTGGAAGAGAAGGTTTTCTTGTCTACAAGTAGGAATGGCTATTAAGAAGGAAACAGCAGTCGCTGTCATATGTGCATGTGCAGCATTGCATAATATTGCATTATCAGTAAATGACTTGTTTCCAGTGAATTGGAGCAGTGATGACATTCAATCAGATGCTGCTAATCAAATCCCAGATAACTCTAATAGTAATGGTTTCATAGTGCGACAATTAATTGTAGAGAGGTTTTTTACACAGTAAATAAATTATATTTATTTAATACTTTTATTTTAAAACTACACAATAATATATCATACAATAAAAAAAAACATGTTACATAGTTACCATTATGATTTCTTTAATATGTCTAATTCTAGTTTAGCTTTTTCTAATAGTAATTTATTCCTCTCTTCGTCTAACAATGCTGCCCTTTTTTTTATTTCTTCGACTTCCAACTGTAAAAAAACACACACTGTAGCTTTTAAATAATATTATATTATGCTGAGGAGCTAGTCTGTGTCATCTTTATATTTAAAATTCATGTGGGGAGAATTTGGGGACACATGGCCATCTAATCCCAAACTTAGCAGAACTTGTACTGTCATAACCAGACAGAAATTGAATTTAAGTAAATGAAATATCAATTAAAGTTCATAGGTACCTGTGCTTTTAATATCTGGGTTTCCATCCTGTTTTTATTTTCTAAATATTTTAATCTCATCATAGCTTCCTGGCGAATATAATCAGTTGATCTACGGTTTTGGGATATGTTGATGGGTGTGGAATGATTGTCCATTCGGTCTGAAATAAAATAAATGATTACAGCATATAGGTAATAAATACTACATATAATATTTTACTAAATATGATGAATACCTGTCTTCAGTTGCATATTTTTTATTTTTGGGCTAGTAATTGCAGGATTAATAGCAGTCAATTCTTCTAAATCCATTTTTTGTTCTTCATTTACAAAATCTGAAAATACCAAAAATATATACATATAAAAAAGTATTGTATATTACTAAACATAATCAATATGATAAATAAATTATAGTTAAAACTTATTTAACTCATACCTAAGGTGTCAGCTTGCAAAGCTAGTTCGGTACCATCATCTTTTGCAAGATCCACTTCTTGACTATTTTCAATGGCACTCAAAATGGTACCATCGCTGTCGAAACAATTCGTAATTTCACAAATCATTACCGGTGCTGCCTGATAAACAAAATTGAAAATTAGTATTGTGTCAGCGTGGTGTTTTCATTTGAAGATCCTTAATCAAATAGAGAGCACTTTGATTACACTTGGAAACTGATATTTAACACATTCAAAATTGATAGCGAAACTTACCATGATTACTTTTGATAAATTGTAATAACAAATTCACAATAATTAAAACGCACTGAAAACTTTGTTGAGAGTATGTTTTTGAGTTTGACTTGACAATGACAGCAAATGATACCATTGAGAAAAAAACAAATAATTAGATCTTATTTCATGTAAAAAAGTCTTCCCAATTCTTTTTTTTTAGGAAAAATAATAAGTAATGAAACTATTTGTTACGAATAATGTCTAAAATTATATCTTTATTGCTGTTTATTATATTTTTTTTATAAATAAAATTAAGACTTTTTATAAGCGGCAACACAAACGCTTCATCGACAAGCTATCGATAGTGTTTTATGATGGCGCCTCGCCCTACGGATACTTAAATCTGTCATTAACTAATGGTTCTTTATGGGACAATTCAGACTAATTTAATGAATCTCTGAGTGCTGCGGTTAGTACTTAGTAACGCGACTTCGCGACTACCGCGACATGAAATTTGAAGTAGTACAATATTAAATGTTGAGCTGCTCTTACATTTTGACGTCATGTACGGGACAAATGTATCGCCTCTTGTATGCAAAGCGCATTATAATACTACGGAAAATGTCTTACAACACTAGTTGTACCGTGTACAAACATTTTCTTTTTTTGTTTGTTTTTCAAGATTATAACTTTGGTGTGCACTGAAATTAGTTCAAAATCAATTAATCAAGTACAGCATTACTTAATATAAAGTTTGTTTATCACTTAGCATTCGATAAATATATAATGACTATATTTTTGTGCAGATAGTATTCTTGTAAAGTGTAAATATCTAATTGTTCATTTGCAATGGATAGTTACGTTGTAATATCTTTTATTGGTGAGGGATCTTTTGGCCGTGTGTTTAAGGCTAAATATAAGGAAAACGATGCTGTGGTAGCTTTAAAAGTCATAAGAAAGGTAAACCTAAAGACCTATTCCTTATTCAAAACTTTTTAACATTTTATTTATATTCCTATCATGGATACTACAATTTATAATTACTACAATAACTATTTAAACTACTGTTCCTTTTTAACATGTTTTTATTGACACATTTCAGAAAGGAAGATCTTCTAAAGACTTAAAGAATCTTAAGCAGGAATGTGACATACAAAGGCAACTCAATCACCCAAATATAATCCGTATGATAGATAGTTTTGACACAGAAACAGAATTGGTAGTGGTCACAGAATATGCTGAAAAGGAGTTACATAGCATTTTGGCTAAAGAAGGATGTTTAAATGAAGATCAAGTTAAGAAAATAACTTGGGATTTGGTTTCTGCTTTGTATTACTTACATTCGCACAGAGTGCTTCACAGGTAATTAAATAAGTCAACTAAAAATATATACGAACAAGATATTGGCACTTAGCTAGGCAATTACCTGGGAGTTGTTTTTATAGATTTTCAAACAGTTTCTTGCAAACATAATCTTTTAGTCATGATTATGAAATTGGATTAAAATTGTTTGATGAATTTTATTGGTATTGTTTTGTTAACAGCCGTTAACTGCTTGATTGATTTTGGAATGAATAATGTTAATTGCATATTTCTTGTGTTCATATTTGTCATGTGATAGAAAGTATCCCTGTTGCATGAGGCACAAATTCACATTCTAGTGAACTACATTTAAAATTACTGCCTCGGTGGCGTAGTTGTATTATAGTACGACTGCAAGGCTGAGGTCTCTGGTTCGATTCCCGGGTCGGGCAAAGTGATATTGAGTTTTTGTATTCAGTATCAGCTCGGAGTCTGGAATTTGTGCCCGATATGGCGATAGGCTCGCCCCCTATCACATCATGAGTCGGAATAACGGCGAAAAGTGGGTGCACTAGTTGTGCCTCTGCCTACACCTTCGGGGATAACAGGCGTGAGTGTATATGTATATATGTACATTTAAAATTAATGATTTCTGTAATATTGCTTTTCAGAGACCTGAAACCGCAAAATGTATTATTAGATAGCACAGGCCGTGCTAAACTCTGTGACTTTGGTTTGGCTCGAATTATGACAAATGCGACACATATTTTGACATCAATTAAAGGGACACCTTTGTATATGGCACCAGAACTAATTGATGAAAAACCTTATGATCATCATGTAATGTTTGTTAAGCTATATTTTAAATATAATTACTTTGTATCTTCAATATATTGAAATATCACTTATTGTCTATTTATACCACCAGGCAGCAGTGTGCATGCACTGTTTTGTTTCGGTTTAAAGGACATTGTAGCCAGTCTAACTACTGGACATAATGAAACTTACATCTTATGTCTCAGGATGACGAGCACAGTGGAATGCCACTGAGTACTTTGTAACTCAAGGTGCTGGATGGTGTTGGTACTGTGTATGGGTGGTTGTATCGCTTACTACCAGGTGAATGGCATGCTCGTCTCATCATTCAAAGCAATAAAAAAAGAAAAACCTTATTTTACCAACTTTATATTTAGGATCAAGTAGAAAATAAGCTGTCGAGATAGTTTTTTATTTAACAGTGAATGAAGGACATTTTAAAAAATAGAGTAACTTATGTCTTATAAAAGTACCTCATTACAGGCCGACCTGTGGTCGCTGGGCTGCATAGTGTACGAGTTGATAGCAGGGCAGCCTCCATTCTGTACCATGTCAATATGGCAGCTTGTTCGCATGATCAGGCACAAGCCTGTCCAATGGCCGACCTTTATCAGTGCTGATGCTCGCTCCTTCTTACAGGTATGTAAATGCACATTAAAATAATTGTTATTTTTGTGAATAATAATGTCCCATGACTATCAAACGGCCTAAATTCCCTTTATGTCAAAATTCACATAATATCTATTAAACTAAGGATGGTTTTTATCTAGCATTACCAAAGTCAAATAAAATTGTTAATTTTATTGAAACACTAGACTTCTGCTCGCGGCTTCGCCCGCATGAATGAGTTTTTCCGTGATAAAAGTCTCGCTTTATATTTCCCCGGGATAAATTATACATATAAACCTTCCTCTTGAATCACTCTATCTATTAAAAAAAAACGCATCAAAATCCGTTGCGCAGTTTTAAAGATCTAAGCATACATAGAGACAGACAGCTGGAAGCATGTTTAAAAGGATTTTTTTTTTAAAGGTTTATTAATATTATTATATCTGTCTAAATTTACAGGGACTACTCCACAAAGACCCAATAAAAAGAATGACATGGCCAGAAATTTTGGAGCACCCGTTTGTTTCTGGCCATGTGCATATACTCCCAGAGGATATTCAAAGTGAATCACCATTCACAAAGCCTTTGACACACAGTCAGCAAGAAGCAAAACAAATGCAAAGAGACAAAATCAATAGTAATGCTAGGTATGCATTTTTTTATCTTGCCTAAGGATTCTAATTATTCTGTACTTGGACATCTTAGAGTTACAAGTATAATGTCAACATCCTTACATCGGTTTCACAATGGTCACTGAAATTTAGCTTTTCTGACTTTACAGGTGTTGTATTTTTGAATACACATTTTTTACAAATTCTTATTTTCTTGTGTGGTAGGTCTACAAAGTTAGAGGGAGAATCCAGTAAAAATGAAACAAGAGAACATGACTTACGAAATGTTCGCGTGATGCAAGCTATGGAATGCGTACCCATTTCTGACGATGATAGCGTCAGAGCAACAAGTGCGTTCAGCGTTCGAGACAGCCTCAAAACTGACGATGAAGATCAATCACATCCTATAACATCTGCTAACGCTAAGCTACTTCGCCACGAATACAATGTTATGGATAATTCAAATCTTGTTGTTTGCAATCTAGAAAATAATATGGCGCAGTTAATGGCTACTAACAAAAAACAAACTGACACCAACATGAACAAGATGGACAAAATTGACGAAGAGAAACAAAATGTTGAAACGCAAGAAGAAAAGCTGAAATCAGATGCGTGTGAAAGTAAAAAAGAGTTGGCGCATGTTAAACAAAAATCTAAATCAATTGACACGGCATCACAGAGTTTGGAAAACCCTAAAAGTTCGATCAAATGCGGTAGTGATGTGAGCTGTAAATCGGGTCTTAGTAAGAGTGTACCTCCATCTTATAAGCAGAAAATACTACAGTTTTCCAGGGACAAACTCAGATTTGGTAGTGGGGGTAACAAATTGACAAGAAGTATAAAGAGATCATTCAATATTAAAAGTTGGGATAAAAGTAAGGGTGACAATCTTAGACGAACAAGTGAACCAAATGTGGAAGTGCCAAGTATTGTTACTGATACAGAGAAATTTTCTAAAGAAGAAAAAGACGAAGATATTGAGAAACGCGAAGTCATCGAGGACATTTCAGATGACAAGGACATTGCTGACAATGATCGTATTCTCACAGAAGATAGAAATGAAGGTACAATGCTGAGTATAGACACATCATACTAATACTAATATTATAAAGGCGAAAGTTTGTAAGAATGTCTGGATGTATGGATGTATGGATGTTTGTTCCTCTTTCACGCAAAAACTACTGAACGGATTTCGATGAAATTTGGCACACGGGTACATCATGTCCTGGATTAACACATAGGCTACTTTTTATCCCGGGAAAACATAAAGCGGAATTTATATCCCGGAAAAACTTTTTAACGCGGGCGGAGCCGCGGCCAAAAGCTAGTGTTAATTATTTATTATCAGTTTTATACTTACAGCATGGTTTATCTTGATGTACAATTCTTATTATTTCTTTCAGTGAAAGAGCCATCAACCATAGAGTTAGAAGAATGGGAAGCTTTCCTTAATTCCAATATCAGTGAAGTAATGGATGGAGATATCGAGTCGCTCACGCAACTCAATATGGTAGATTACTTAACAAATATACTATGTTTTGGTTATAATAAACAGAAAGATCTAGGTGGTGATACTTGAAATTTTATCTTTAAGTATTTTATGCCATCATCTTGATGTCAGTGATTTTTGTTAATTCAGTTACAGATTCTACGTAAATAGTTTGTTAAAAAAATGATAACTTAGACGGTAATGTCCAGAAATTATCATCTTACAATAGGCTAAAATTCTGGTAACGATTTTAATATGATAATTGTGTAATTAAAAATGTATTTAATTCTATCGCGTTGGTTACATTGTAAAAAATAAAATGAGTTTGTGACGTAAGAAGACAGATAATTTTCAATAGTTTGCAATCACCACTAATTTTGACTAGTTGTGGGTTATTTGAGCGCGATACATTCCAAGAAATTTTACTGCACGTCACTATTGACAATAATTTACAGCAATCAGCTCCTTCAACATAGTTTTGAATTAATACGAAACTTGATGAATGGACAAACGTCAAAACGGCCATTATAGCGTGCCGGTACTATAGTTGTTATTGACCATATTTTCTTTAATTGCCCAAATTTATCTGTTTCCTTGTATGATTTAATCCCCTCTTATATTCCACGCCCTACAAACTCTATCTGTTTACTTTCTCTAGTTCACTTCCCATTTGTTGAAATTATGTCAAAATTCATCCTTATTAATAACATAAAATTACAATGCTTTATACCTACTTTTAACTCTTCCTTTCCCTTTTTCTATCACTATCTTTTTTTCTTATTCTCTTGATCTTTTTGGATTTTTAGTTGCTCGTCTATCTTATTCATATTATTGTTTCACACTGTTGTTTGTTTCTGTTTCGTCTGATCATTTGGCAGACTGGCATAGTTTTTTTTTTATATTTCTCCTGCACGTGTATCTGCCTTACTTGACATTGGCAAAATTGTCCCAAAGGACAGAGCCAGATAAGAAAAAAAAGGAGTACTATTGTTGTGTTGGCAGGTGAGCATGGTGGTGGGCGTGGTGGGTTCGGCGGCGCGCGGGAGGCGAGGCGCGCGCGTGTGCGGCGCCGTGGCCGCGCTGCTGGCGCTGCCGCCGCTCGCGCACCACGCGCCGCCGCACACCATCCTCAACATACAACACGTCAGTACACTCTCGCTCGGTTACATTGGCCCGGGACGTCATCTGTCAACAAGCCAAAATCGACCTTATACGCACCCACATAATTTTATGTGGGTGCGTAATTATTGCCCAGTCTCAATTTAGTTACATCTACAAATACAAATGTTATCACGCTGATTGTGATTATCTGCATACCTGTAAGAAATTAACATGCATGAATATAATATGTGAGTTACTTTTGTACCTCGGACGAAACCGCGCAAAAGCGATGTATGAGCATATATCGACATTCGACCGTCAGCAAATGCCACTTTGCCTTTTTTCTATAAAAAATAGTTCCTGTATGTTAAAACCATTACCCTTGATATCATATTATGCAATTTTATTTCATGATCGTTCTTTCAGGTCTATCTTGAAGCAAAGGTGGTGTACAATTTCGTCGGTGCTATAAACACTCTGATGAAAGACAGCCAGGATACTGATGATGGGGCAGAGGACAGGTAATTTGGGATAACGGAAGGACCAATCCGAGCACTTGTCATATTTTATTAAAATTGCACACATTTTGAAATGCTGACAGTATTTTTAAGCGGCAAAGACTCTGCGAAAAGCGCTGCTAATATTTTTCCATCAGGCGCTACATGCAAAATCGTCTTCCTATGTATCAACAATATCCGTATTTTGTAGCTAACAAGTATTTTGCGTCAACCCTCTTTTTCCTCTGGGATAAGGGCAGGACGATTGTGAATGACTAGAAAATAGGTAGGGACATTTACTGGTGGTAGGTCTCTCATATGTAAGAGTCCGTCTGGGTGGGTACAACCGCAATGTCTATTTCTACCGCCAAGTAGCACTGTGCATGGACTGTTGTGTTTCGGTTTGAAAGACATTGTAGCCGGTGTAACTACTGGACATACTGAGACTTAACATTTTATGTCTCAGGATAACGAACGCAGCGGAATGCCAAACAGTACTTTGTAACTCAAGCTGCTACATGGTGTTACTGTTTATGGGTGGTCGTATCGCTTACCATAAGGCGAACGGTATGCTAGTCTCGTCATTCAATGCAATAAAAAAAATAAATTATATCAAAATATTAATAAAAACTTGAGAGGCGTCAAGGGATGGAACGAAGTTCCTTTCTATTAATTAGTGAAGGAATTGTAATAAAATTTTATTTCTTTTAATATATTTCATTAAAACGTTACCACATCAATGAAAACATTTACTTCTACCTACACAATAGATATGTCATCGAATCGCGATCATCACCTAAGCAAGCATTGACATTAAAATTATCCTACAACTAACGAAAAAAAACCTACTCGAAAAATAATTTAAATTGTCTTTTTTTATTTAAATTTCGAATGTCACTTTTACGGCCAGTTATTTGTTGTTACTGGCTGGTTTTACAGGGCAAGTATAAAAAGAAAGTGTCGTTACAACTTTTGGTCTTATCTTTTTTGCGTCTATCCCCCTTTCGCAACGCGTGATAAGGAACTTCGTTCCAAAAACAAAAATAGTTTGCACTGTTGTGCAGGTTGCAAGGCGTGACGCGCATGGTGGAGGTGGTGGCGTGGCTGTGCGTGCGGTCGTGCCGCGGCGTGCGTCAGTTCGCCACCGCGCTCGCCGCCTACCACGCCTGTCCTGTCTTCACCAGCCTACTTACTCTTTGTAAGTGTATATACGATTCATGTACAGTCAGCAACATAAGTAGGTAAACAAAATGAAAAATTCAAATCGCCTGTATACGCGTTAAGTTAAACTGAAAGGTTTTTCTTCGTTTGAAGTAGATCTCTTTTATTTTATTTTGTGAAGAGAAAAAAAAAATGATTAGTAAGAACACAAAAGTATATAGGCAATTTGAAATTTTTTATTTGTTCAGCTATTTATGCTGCTGACCGTATTCCTATACTTCATCTCCTTCAGCCTTTAGAATACAACTGCCTAAAATAGGTCTCCCCCAATTTCTAGACCAACCTGTTAGAAGCGGCCTGCGTCTAGCGCATTCTTGCAACCTTTACGAGGTCGTCTGTCCACCTAACAGGAAGATGGCTAAGGCTGCGCTTGCCAGTACGTCGTCTCCACTCGGAACTTTTCTACCCCATCTGTTATTAGTCCTGCGAGCTATATGCCCCTATTGTATAGCATATGTTTTTAACCCCTGGAATGCCGGGCTCAGTTTGCGTAAAAAACGCTTGCGTGCCGCCCATACATTTGAAAAAATCGGATTTTAGGTGTAAAGGATGTTCCAATTTATACACCATAAAATTCTTTTAGTACGAATTTTGAAATTATTTATTTACTTATTTATTATGGATCAATGGTCACTAAAATATTTAGAAACATTGTGAGATTTGGCATAGACGGCCGCCATTTTGAATTTCTTCGTTTTAAGGCCAATTGACTTCAAAATCGATATCTGGGCAGGCCTGTAGGTACAAAATACGGATCCAATGTTAGAGTTGAAAAAAGTGGCCGCCATTTTGAATTTCTTTGTTTTAAGGCCAATCGGCCTCAAAATCGATATCTGGGCAGGCCTTTAGGTACAGAAGACGGATCCAATGTTAGAATTGAAAAAAGTGGCCGCCATTTTGAATTTCTTCGTTTTAAGGCCAATCGACCTCAAAATCGATATCTGGGCAAGCCTTTAGGTACAGAAGACGGATCCAATGTTAGAATTGAAAAAAGTGGCCGCCATTTTGAATTTCTTTGTTTTAAGGCCAATCGACCTCAAAATCGATATCTGGGCAGGCCTTTAGGTACAGAAGACGTATCCAATGTTAGAACTGAAATAAGTGGCCGCCATTTTGAATTTCTTTGTTTTAAGGCCAATCGACCTCAAAATCGATATCTGGGCAAGCCTTTAGGTACAGAAGACTGATCCAATGTAAGAATTGAAAAAAGTGGCCGCCATTTTGAATTTCTTTGTTTTAAGGCCAATCGACCTCAAAATCGATATCTGGGCAAGCCTTTAGGTACAGAAGACGGATCCAATGTTAGAATTGAAAAAAGTGGCCGCCATTTTGATTTTCTTTGTTTTAAAGCCAATCGGCCTCAAAATCGATATCTGGGCAGACCTTTAGGTACAAAAGACGGATCCAATGTTAGAATTGAAAAAAGTAGCCGCCATTTTAAATTTCTTTGTTTTAAGGCCAATCGACCTTAAAATCGATATCTGGGCAAGCCCTTAGGTACAGAAGACGGATCCAATGTTAGAATGGAAAAAAGTGGCCGCCATTTTGAATTTCTTTGTTTTAAGGCCAATCGACCTCAATATCGATATCTGGGCAAGCCTTTAGGTACAAAAGACGGATCCAATGTTAGGATTGAAAAAAGTGGCCGCCATTTTGAATTTCTTTGTTTTAAGACCAATTGACTTCAAAATCGATATCTGGGTAGGACTGTAGGTACAAAAGACGGATCCAATGTTAGAATTGAAAAAGTGGACGCCATTTTGAATTTCTTTATTTTAAGACCAATCGACCTCAAAATCGATACTTGGGCATGCCATCGTTTTGTTTTAACACTAATGGGATTTAAGATAGATATTTGGGCTTGTCTTTAGCCAAACAGAATAAATCGAGGTTGTAATTTTACTAATTTAACAATTTAAATACGCAATCACATCAAAATTAGATACTTTTAAAAATGAATAAGGTAATCAACCTGAGTAGCCTTTTAAGTCTGGTGATGGGGGGTAAATAAATAAAAAAATACAGTCATTTAATGGCCACCCAACAGGGCATAACGATGTGGGGGAAGAAAAATATAATAAGATAATTTCTACTACGCGGCTAATTATTCTTATAGCAATCGTTGAATTGTTAACGACTCCCTGATTTTTAACCGATTTTGATGCTTTCACAGAAGAATTTACTTTATTTGCTGTTTGCTGCCACGGGACACTTTTTTCTTCTTCAATTCTTTATTTTGCGACATAACAAAGCTGCGTTATTGAAGAGAATTGAATAAGTATTGATGGTGGCCATAATATTTAAAAAATCTACAATTAAAACCTACTATAGTATGTGGCCATGTCTAGCGGATTTTGATTTTAAAACCAATAGCCCTTAAAACAAGAACATTTAACATCGAATGCAGTTCTTAAAATTCCAACCTCGAGTTATTCTATTTGGCTAAAGACAAGCCCAAATATCTATCTTTCCTCTCGCGGAAGGAGAGTGCCGAGAGGGATCGCCAGCGCAGTGGTGATCCCTCCCGCCGCCAGACGAGACGTAGGAGGCGTCGGGTGGACGACTGACCGACATCTCCCGCCCTGTGGATTGGGGGCGTTGGAGAATTCCACTACGGTATCCCCTGCCTGTCGTAAAAGGCGACTAATAGGGGCCTCCGGGGGTTACGGGTGGGCGGGAGGGGCCGTCCACCTATTAGTCAAGCCAACTTCTGTGACCCCCGTGATGGACGGCAGCGTGCCTCACGCTGCCTCGGACGCCAAGGGCGTCCTTCGGTGTACGGGGGCTTCTGAGCCCCCGCAACAACAGGAGACGGACCACAACAGCGGTACGCGCAGGGGCGGTTGCGGACGACAACTTAGATGTGAGTCGGAGGAAGCCCGCAGCCGTCCCTAATGCGCTGAAGATGGCCACCGCGGAAAAAAAATATCTATCTTAAATACAATCAGTCTTAAAACAAAGAAGTTCAAAATGGCGACCACTTTTCTTAAGTCTAACATTAAATAATTATGACTTTTACTATCAATGCCATGCCCAGTATCGATTTTGAGGTCAATTGGCCTTAAAACAAAGAAATTCAAAATGGCGACCACTTTTTCAATTCTAACATTGAATCTGCCCTTTGTACCTAAAGCCACGCCCAGATATCGATTTAGAGGTCGATTGGCCTTAAAACAAAGAAATTCAAAATGGCGGCCACTTTTTTCAATTCTAACAATGGATCCGTCTTCTGTACCTACAGTCCTACCCAGATATCGATTTTGAGGTCGATTGGCCTTAAAACAAAGAAATTCAAAATGGCGGCCACTATTTTCAATTCTAACATTGGATCCGTCTTCTGTACTTAAAGGCTTGCCCAGATATCGATTTTGAGGTCGATTGGCCTTAAAACAAAGAAATTCAAAATGGCGGCCACTTTTTTCAATTCTAACATTGGATCCATCTTCTGTACCTAAAGGCTTGCCCAGATATCGATTTTGGGGTCGATTGGCCTTAAAACAAAGAAATTCAAAATGGCAGCCACTATTTTCAATTCTAACATTGGATCCGTCTTCTGTACCTAAAGGCTTGCCCAGATATCGATTTTGAGGTCGATTGGCCTTAAAACAAAGAAATTCAAAATGGCGGCCACTTTTTTCAATTTTAACATTGGATCCATCTTCTGTACCTAAAGGCTTGCCCAGATATTGATTTTGGGGTCGATTGGCCTTAAAACAAAGAAATTCAAAATGGCGGCCACTTTTTTCAATTCTAACATTAGATCCGTCTTTTGTACATACAGCCTTGCCCAGATATCGATTTTGAGGTCGATTGGCCTTAAAACAAAGAAATTCAAAATGGCGGCCACTTTTTTCAATTCTAACATTGGATCCGTCTTCTGTACCTAAAGGCTTGCCCAGATATCGATTTTGAGGTCGATTGGCCTTAAAACAAAGAAATTCAAAATGGCGGCCACTATTTTCAATTCTAACATTGGATCCGTCTTCTGTACCTAAAGGCTTGCCCAGATATCGATTTTGAGGTCGATTGGCCTTAAAACAAAGAAATTCAAAATGGCGGCCACTATTTTCAATTCTAACATTGGATCCGTCTTCTGTACCTAAAGGCCTGCCCAGATATCGATTTTGAGGTCGATTGGCCTTAAAACAAAGAAATTCAAAATGGCGGCCACTTTTTTCAATTCTAACATTGGAGCCGTCTTTTGTACTTAAAGCCATGTCCAGGTATCGATTTTGAGGTCAATCGGCCTCAAAACAAAGAAGTTCAAAATGGCGGCCACTTTTCTCAATTCTCATATATGATTAAGATTTGCATCCAATGGAAACAAAAAATAAGCTAAAAAGAAACCATCTGTAGATGTTCAGTTTTCATACATTTTGCAGAAATCGGCCCGAGCGTGGATCCACGCTCCCGGCAGAGTTTGAACACTTTTTTTGAGCGTGGATCCACGCTCCCGGCACGCGAGGGCTTAAAGGAAACAGTTGGGTGTTAAGTGTCCCCACCGCCTAGATATTATGCCCATAGTTCTATAAAAATCATTGCGTTGGTGGACTTGAAAGAAATGGGGAAGTGGACGTCTCAGCCTTCGGATATTAGAAATAACTAACTACTGGCACTGTAGGTATCTAAATTTGCAAGGTTGAGTGTATTTATTGAGTATCCGTAACGCCTGATCAAACAGCAGTAGCAACGTATCGGTACTATTATTAGACAATTGAATAATAAAATATCAAGAATTCATTCCAATAAAGATTGTACGATAAACTACTAAAGCCCAACAATAAGAATTATCGATGTTTTATTATTTCAGCCTCAAAATAGTGGCGAATATGAAAAATGCATGATGCAATACTTAATTTAAACATTTTGTCATTGTCTTAGTCCTTGAAAATATTGGTTGGGGAAAAAGGTTCTTCGCATTTTACATGAAAATTCAAGATTTCGTTTTCCAAAGTTTATTTACATTTAATTACAGTATATATGTGCCATTTTGTTCGATGACTTTCTGCCATCTTGTAGGTAGTGCCATGATCCCCTTGCTGTAGAAATTTTGGGACTTCTGATAAAAAAAACGTAACAAGTAGTTTTGGCAGTCCTTTCTTAATGTTAACCTGACACTGCCCAAAGAATTCTGAAGAGACCGAAACAGGTAGAAATCTGAAAGTGCAAGTTCAGACCTATATGGTGCATGCATTAACACCTCCCAGCCAAACTTTTAGTTTTGCTGAGTGGCTAAATATGCGTGTGGTCTAGCGTTATCGTGATGAAAGACCACACCCTTTCTATTGATCAATCCGGCCGCTTTATCTCAACTTCTTGCTTTAATCTTATTAGTTGGCAGTAAAGATCCGAATTGATGGTTCTGCCCGACACTAATACCGCATAATGAACAATGCCCTTCCAATCCCGCCATAGACAGCATCACCTTATTGCGAGTTAACTCAGGTTTTGCCACAGTCTGAGAAGCTCGACCGGCCTTTGACCACGACCTTTTTCGTACGTTCTTGTCGTATGTGATTCACTTTTCATACCAGCTAAATATCTTCAAAAACGGTTCGGTTTCATTACGTCTCAATAAAGAATCGCAAATGAGTACAGTCAGCAGCATAAGTATTTGAACAAAATCAAAGTTTCAAATCGCCTATATACGTGTAAGTTAAACTGCAACATATTTTTTCTTCGTTTGAAGTAAAGTAAATCTCTTTTATTTTATTATTGTGAAGAGAAAACAAAAAAATTAGTAGAAACACAAAAGTATTTAGGCAATTTTAATGTTGAATTTGTGCAGTTACTTATGCTGCTGACTGTACACGGTTCATTGAGTTTCTTTCAGTGAGCTCGTGTGGTACCCAAATAGCGAGTTTTTTGTGTACCCAACTTTTTTGAAATGGGTAAAAACTGTTTTGTGGTCAATTCTCAGTTTTTGAGCTAAGACATAACTACTGATATGTTGATCTTGCTCCACTTTTTCAAAAATTGCGTCCACTTTATCCGTACGAGGGCGAGCAGAATGAGGTGCATCTTTGACATCAAAATTCCCGAAATGAAAACGCTTAGACCAACATTATGCTACTCTTAATGACTGCATTAGGTATGAACCTAATAACTTTTGACGTCACAAATCTTATCGCAGTTTGCGTTGCATTTTTCGCTTTTTTGTAATAAAATTTTAAAATGTATTGTATTCATTCCTTAGGTTCACTCATATTGACAGAAACAAAAATAAATGAAAAATAGCTGAATCCTACATTTTACTATTTTCTTTTTCTTTTTTTAAATGTAACCTTTTTCATGTCATCAAAACCAGCCAGATACAAACCAAAAAGATTTTATTACAAGTTTATACATAAGTACTATATGCGAAAAGACTTTTCCCCAACCTATTATCATCCTGAAATTGTTTATATTCGATAAAACGAATGCGTTCGCGGCATCCATTAAGTGCAACGGGTTATCAGTGTCCAAAATGCGTCTTAGTGATTGTCAGATTTTAAAATAAAATAGTGAAGGTGAAATAAAAGTTACATGATATTTGGTGAGTTCAACGATCGATAATGACCGACCTCTACCTACTTGCGAGTGTTAGTGTTGCTGCTACTTCGATAATATTTTGATAACGTTATTTTGCAGTGAAAAGGCCCCTTCCCTTATAAAGAGATGTTATACCAGATTTATACAAAGGACATGTCCAAAAACGGGCTTAAAATTCTAACCAAGATACTTCATAAATATCTGGATAGTACTCCCAAAAACTAGGCCTTGGCAATATATCGTGCAATTTTAAAGTTCAATTCCAATTTTGAGATAATTTTATTTTGCTTAAAAACTTGAGTGTATAAAAGTGAACGTTTTAAAAAAAAGTTAGTTACAGTTATTGCGTACCTACGCATTACGAGTACGACTTGCGCGCTGAGGTCCTGGGTTCGAATCCCGGGTCGAGCCAAAAACATTGTGACTGGGTTTTTCCATCTTAAAATTTACTCAGTCGCAGCTCGGAGTCAGGAAATTGGCGGTGTGGTACCCCCGTGCCTCGGAAAGCACGTAAAGCCGTTGATCCTGCGCCTGATCTCTCTCCGGTCATGTCGGATTGCCGTCTCACCGGACTATGAGAGTGAAGGAATAGCGAGTGCACCTGTGTATTGCGCACACACTTGTGCACTATAATATCTCCTGCGTACCTGGCTGATCTCCGTTGAGATTGGCCGCCGTGGCCGAAACTGGCTAGGAGAAATTATTATTATTATTTGTGCCTTTAATACCCATAAAGTTTGAGCCTCGTTAGATTTTGAGGCCCACAACCCATACAAAAAGCGGACATCTTTAATGGTTCTTGTCGATACTAAATGATTGCTATGTGTGTAAAGCTATTGAACCACCATTTTTTTTATATTTAGACATACTTAAAGTTATTTTCTACATATTTGGTTAAATAAAAGTACACGAAAAGCATTTCTATTGTCAACTAATTTCATTTTTTTACAGATACCAAGACGTCTCGCATCGCGTTAAATATTCTCGGGTTGCTCATAACCGTTCTACAAGACCTGCCGGAACATGCCGAAGTGGTTGAAAAGATAATATTCGGGGACCCAACATTTAATTTCATATGCCTGTTGGAACAACCGAGCGATGCACTCAGATTGAGAGTTTGCATCCTTATCAGCTTACTTTGTACTTTCTCGTGTACAGCATTTTCGGCCAACATGGAGTCTAAGTGGACCAAAAAGGATCAAGATTGTTTGGAAGCGCTACACACTCATTGTAACGTGACGTTGAATCGAGCAGCAAGGCTCGCTAGTAAAGAGCTGAGCAATATGCCGTTCTATATCATCTAAGAACGTCGATGCTAGAACTTGTGCTAATTTAATTTGCTCAAGGTGATTTTTTTCTTTCTATGGAACGTTTTAAATTGATGAAGCATTAATGAAATTTATCGATTTTGAAGCGAATATTCATAAGTATTACAGCTTTATATCAAGTTAAAGTGTATGAAAACAAATGCAATATTTTATCGTAGTTTTCACAATTGAATTTAAAATAAGCCGAATGGAGATGTTAGTACGTTACTCAGATTGTGTTTATATAATTGTGCAGTTTAAAAGATGATGAAATAAACATTTAATTTGTGATTAAAAAACGACTCTTAAATGTTTAAGGTATAATATGGAATATTTATTGCAAACAACAGTAGGTACTGTTCATGTTTTTTATCGTCCTGGTGTACTTTGCATATTAAATCATTTTTGTGGATGGATAAGTGAGATTACTCGTATCAATAGGGAAGATGCAAATATAATATTTATCTAGTTTGTAACTAAAATGTTAAAAAAACATAAAAGAAGGGCCACTACAACGTTTTTATTTTAATTAACATTGATTTTTAACAATAATTACGAATTGAAGTAACGTGAAAAGGAACGTGTTTTGAAAAACAGATAATGGTCTTGTGACGTCACACATATAAATTGTATCTCTCTTCGCAGCTTGGAACCACTTTTTTCTTAATTTCGGGTCACAAGGTCCAGTTAAAAATATTTTATTGGGAAACTTCGTTGAAATCAACGTACTGGGTCTTCACACGCCCACCCCTAAGGGTAAGCGGCGGAAACATTATCAGGGCGGGGCCCTCTGGATGTGGTTGTCTTCGCGGCTCGTGAAAACGAGTCGGTCATTGGGGATTGCAGCAAGCTGCAGGTGGTGATGTCTTGGTGTTCGGTGCTGTTTTTACACCGGGTGAGGTGATGTGGTGTTTAGGCATCTTGGTTTTTGTTCGTGATGAGGTCGCGAGGGAGTGCCTTCGCGTCCGGAGGTCGGGTGTGTTGGGGTGCCACGTTGTTGAGGTGGGCCCAGAGCGAGGCGTCGGCGCGCTCGAACATTCTGTCTGCCAGACGGCTGATGAAGTCGTCTAGGCTTTCCATTTTTAAGTCTCTTCTGATGGTTTCGTTTTTGATAAATTTGGGGGCGTCCAAGGCGGTGCGGAGCGCTTTATGTTGGACCGTCCTCATTTGTTTCTTGGCGGTCGATCCTGTGAGGGCGAACCAGGCGGGGGCAGCGTATGTGAGGCGCGTGCGGAGGTACGTTTTGTATACGCAGAGCTTCACGCGTAGAGGCAGCTTCGATGTCAAGACGGGGCGGAGTTTTGCCGCCGTCCAGGAGGTCTGGCGAGCGATTGTTCTTGCGTGTTTGTTTAAATGCAGGTTTTCATCAATTGTTACTCCAAGGTATTTGACGGAGGTCGCCCATGGGATTTCCTGGCCAAACATCTCGAGGGGTTTCGCCGGTTTGATGTATCTTTTGGAGCTTCTTGACACCATGGCCTGTGTTTTCCCGACGTTCACCGATAGTCTCCATTTGGAGAGCCAGTCCGGGAGGCGGTTCAGGTTGCGTTGAACTCTTAAGGCTGCAAAGTTTGCCGAGGGGGATGCGGCGTAATAGGCAACGTCGTCCGCGTATAGTGCCAGTTGGACGCCGTCCTCGGTTGGTATGTCGTCGGTGAAGCGGGAATACAGGACCGGTGACAATCAGCTTCCTTGAGGCACGCCAGCTGTGATTGGGCGCACTGTAGATATTGCGTTTTCGACTGCCACGTGAAAACTTCTGTTCTCTAAGAAGGATTGGATAAGTTTGGTTATTCTTCGGGGGGCGCTTGAGGTGGCGACCTTGTAGACGAGGCCGGGGTGCTACACGCGGTCGAACGCCTTCTCCATATCCAGAAACACCGACACCGCGGCCTCGCGGTTGTTGCTGGCCACCGTGAGGTAGTGTAGTACTCTGGTGAGTTGTAGTGTGGTGCTGTGTCCCGCCCGGAATCCGATCTGTTCGCAGCGCGGAGTGAGAGGCGGCACCAGGTGGCGGAGAAGTAACTTCTCAAACACTTTGGATGGTGTTAGCAGTAGGGAGATCGAACGATAGCTCTCTGGTTTGAGGGTATTCTTGTTTGGTTTTGGAAGTAGAATTATTTTCCCGGTCTTCCATGATTTCGGAAAGTGGCTTGTGCGCATTATACCATTGAATAGGCGTGTCAGCGCCGCCACGATTTTGTGTGGTAAGTGACGCAGGGCACTGTTAGTGATGCCGTCTATACCGGGGGCCTTTCGTGGCTTGAGTTGCTGGATCGTTCGCTGTACAAGGCTCGGTGAGAAGAATATTGGGTCCTCTGTTGTTGCGATTGGTTCTGAGAAATAATCACTCATGTGAGCGGAGATGTGCAGTTCGTGGTTGGTGTCAGTGCTGGGGTTTGGCTGGAATTGAGGCTCCAGGTGGTCTGCGAATATCTCCGCCCTGTCCTCTGCTTTGTATCTGGGTCTCCCGTCGTTGTGGAGCAGCGGGTTTATGGCGGGTGGGGCGGTGGATAACTGCCGGCATAGTTTGTGGATGGCGGGCCAGTCGCCTGTGGTTTCGTCGATATGCTTTTCCCATGAGTTGGTACTGTTTGATTCTAGCTCGGTCCTGATGATGTCTGAGAGGTGATTTATTTTCATTTTCAAGTGAGGGCTGCGAGAGTGCTGCCATTGGGTGCGGAGGCTTCTTTTTTCATTGATTTTGTTCTTTATGTGTTGGGGTAGGTCCGGCATCTTCGTTGTTATTGTTATAGGCCTCTTGGCGGCCTATAGGGCTTTCTGTATGTGTGATGTGAGGTCTGACGCTAGATTGTCGACGTCACTTGCGGTTTCCACTTTTTGGGTTGGGGTGAAGTCTGTCAGAGTTTTTGTGAAGGTGGTCCAGTCTATTGCGAATTTTGGAGTCGGCGGGTTTAATCGTGCGGGCAGCCCAGGAATCACGACGAGGACTGGTAGGTGGTCTGATTGTAGATCGTCGTTTAAAACGTCCTGGACTGGTGGGATTTGTAGGCCTCTGTAGATAATAATGTCGAGGACATTCGCTGCTTGTGAGCTCGACCCAGGGTAGTGTGTTGGTGCGCCGGGGCCTTCAACGTTGTAGTTGTTGGTCTCGGCGTCGTCGAACAACCTGCGGCCGGAGGTGTTGATGGCGGTGCTTCCCGGGTTCCATGAGGAATGTTTTGCATTGAGGTCGCCTGCGATGATGGTTGGGTCCGGTGAGTCCAACAGTGTGTGGACGTCGGCCGGATCAATGCCGGTTTGTGGCGTATTATATGCTGCGATGATTCGCAGTGGGTTTCCAGCGATGTTGACTTCAACGCCAAGTCCGTACATGGATCGGAGCTGTTGTGGCGGTAGAGGTTGGTGAATGATACGCCTCTTTATTGCTACCGCCAGACCGCGGTAGGCTTGGCCGCTAGGTGAGCTCTCGTCTTCTCTGTACACTAAATAACCCGCTAGCTTGCATTTGTTCGTGGGCTGTAAGTGGGTTTCGCTGATGAGTGCTACGTCAATATTTTGTTCCTGTAGAAGTTGCTGTAGGAGTGTGGTCTTTTTAGCGAAACCGTTGGTGTTCCAATGAATTATGCGTAGATGTTTATCCATGGTATTTAGCTAAACACTCTAAGATGAACGGGCCGACGTCTTCCCCGTCTTTGACACGCCGTGATATACCCATAAGTATGTCTAGGAGTGTGTCAGAGTCTATTGTACGCTTGGTACGATGTTGCTGTTGCTGCTGCGGTTGATGTTGTTGTTGTTGTTGTGGTGCGGCTGGGGCTCTCGAAGAAGGTGATGACGACGTTGTGGCCGCTGGGTGCGATGTGGGGTTCTTCTTGTGTTTTGATCTTCTTCGTGGCTTCCCTTTACCCCTGTTTTGAGTCAAGGGGTTGTTCGCGGGAGCCATGAGGGAGGTTGGTACTTTCTCCTCTTCTGTTTCTTCTGTATGGGAGTGGTGGCGTCTGTCCGTTAGGGCGATTGTGCCCACTGTCTCGTTCCGGGTCTCCCTGCGGAATACTGGGCAGGATAGGTAGCACGCTGGGTGAGTGCCGCCACAGTTAGCGCAGGTTGCTGGTTCCTCTTTTAGGCGTGGGCAATCTTTCGCTGCGTGCTCTTCGCCACAACGTACGCAGGCTAACTTGCAGTGGCAGTTGTGGCTGGAGTGCCGGAATTGTTGACATCTGTGGCACTGTGCGGGGCTTGTTTTCCCGCGCCACAGTTCAACCTTAAAGCAGGTGAGAGCTTGTAGTTCAGTGATTTTGTAGATTTCACCTATATTTGTAGTCCTCTTCAAAATGGCTAGGAATATGCATCCGGGTCGGCCTTGGCGCGCCTTTATTGGTCGGATGTATTCTGGGATGAAGCCCAGAGAGCTTAGTTCGCTCTCCATGGACTTTATGTCGGTGTCGGCGGGCAGTCCTCTGATCGCTACTTTTACGCTACGTTCAGATGGTAGCGAGTATGAAAACCACGATATTTTTACCGTTTTCTCTAGTTCCTACAGGTATTTTTGTATCGTGCGGTATTCTGTGTCGGATTTAGGAAGGAATTTAAATCCCTTCCCTTGTAGTACTACGTTAGGAGCGTGGCCCAAACGGTTTTTCAGCTCTTTCGTGTGTTGAGCGTAGTTGGGTAGGTGTTCCACGACCAGAGGCGGGTATCTTATTTTCTTTGGTTGCTGTTGTTGTTGGTGCTGCGCGCTAGTGTTTTGTTGGCAGCGGGGGCGGGCATCGTCGATGTGCATGGTGTTGTCATTTGTGATCTTGTGGGCGACTCGGGATCGGGAAAAGCCGGTGACGAGAGCGGCGAGGGGCATGCATGCGCTTCGTTTTCTCCGCATACGATGCGGATTGCGATGTGGCTTCTGTGTCGCTTTCATCGTCGTCCGAGCTTCTGGGTCGTCGACCGCTTGCTGGCGTGTAGTCCATTGGTTCTTCATACATATGTTGATACTTGTATTGATGCCGGAGTTTGGGCCTCTTGTGGCGGTGTGTACTGGGTAGCGCTCTTTTCGGCGAGCGGGTGGTTCTCAGGTTCGGTGAATCGCATGATGACTGCGTTGATTGCGGCCACGAACGGGGGATATCCGATGAGATCCTTCGGGATGTTTCCGATGCGTTCGTTGCTTGCGCTTCTACTTGAGCCTGTTGTGTGGCTAGTTTTTGTTGGTCGCTGCGTGCGTCCTTGCGGCGGGTACGGGTGGTACTGAGCCGGCGAGTGGATTTTCACGGGACCTGGTGTGGTGCCCTTCGGAAGGCGGTTTTGTGGTTGCTCCATGGTGTCAGCCTTTGAGGCTTGGCGGCTTCCAGATGGTGGTGGCGGTGTTGGCTGGCTCTGAGAAGAACCTTTGGGTGGCCCTGAGAAGGGCCGTTTGGTTGTCCCTTAGAAGGGCCGTTTGATGAGCATCCTGGTTGGGAGCTCATCGTGGCGACTCAGTTAGGGAGCGAGTCCGCCGCGACTGTCGTGACGAACGCCGAAACGTCCGTCAGGAAATCGCGTGGCCCTCCTTCGCGTCAAGTACCGACGGGCAGGATTCCGAAAAATCCGCCACGCCGGTAATTTCCACAAAGGAGAACAAGAGCAGTCCGAGCGGTTAAATAATACTTGTGTACGCAGAGTAACTCGCAGGCCGATCCGTTGCAATCAATCAATGGACACAAAACATGAATAAATACTGCGTTTCCTCGGAACATTGGTGGCATCGTTGTGACTACCTGATGTTGATGGATTGTTCATTTTTTATTAGTTCATAATAAAATTTATGTACTTATTTATTCAAACAATATCTCGAAAGTCAAAACTTAGGCATCAAACGTATCAAAGAATGCAAGTGGCGAGCAAATATGCCTAATGCCAGTGAATGACAGCTTACAGGTGTGTCGTCACAGCGTGGTCACAGGCGTGTAGCTACGTTTGCGCGCGAAATTTTTTACTGTTAGTTTGAAATCGCAATTTTTGGTTATAAATTAAAGTATTTTATTTTTTTCAATATACTCGTGATCTATTCTACATGAAATTCATTTAAATGTAAGCAAAATAAAAATATTGCATCTTCCCTAATCACAACTCGGCAAAGAACTGAACCTTAAGACTGATTTAATTGGTAGCTGTTATGTCATAATCATTTATATTACAATAGGTACTTATTACCCTTGTATCCTTAAAGGGATAGGCAGAGGAATGTCACCGTTCGCAATTATTATTTCCGACCCATAATAGAAAGGTGATGCTTCTTCCATAAAATTGTGCTATAGGGTATTTTCCTATGTATTTTTGTACATTATTCTATATGTGAGGGCAAGTAGAATGAAAAAGAAACTCTGTGAAAACTGCATTGAAATTAGTTAAGAAATGAGACAGTAATTCATATTTCAAATATTACAATGTGCAGAAGTGGACGCGTAGTGGAGATATCGCTCCATCTCACTCTTTCGCACGCATCCGTATACCAGATGATGTCACGTGTGCATATTACACCTCTCTTCTCGTTTCTTGCACTTATCCCTACTACCGAAATGGGGTAGCTGACTACTTTTTTTCAATACATTTATCAAAAATGTATGTCATCCTAAATGTAACGGAAAAAGTTGTTTTAAATTGGCGCAATAATAAATAAGTTGTAAATCTTTGAAATTTGGTGAAAGGAGTAGTTGTCAAATAACAGTAATATCATACTGTGACGTCACCGGGTGTCACCGGCCGTAACGCTACCTGCGTGCGAAAGAGACAGCGTGATATCCCCACCAAGCCCTCACTTTTGCTCACAACAATATTTCAAATTTGAATAACTGTTAAATTTTTTAACCGTTTTTGATACTGATTTCACAGAATTTCTTTTTCGTATTATTTTCTGTTAGATATCATATCTATACTAACATTATAAAGCTGAAGAGTTTGTTTGTTTGAACGCGCTAATCTCAGGAACTACTGAACCGATTTTGACAATTCTTTCACTAATAGGAAGCTACTTTACTCCTGAGTTCTATAGGCTACTTTTTATCCCGGGAAAACTTGATCACGCGGGCGGAGCCGCAAGCGATACTAGTAATGTATAAATTCAAACATATGAAACTACCCTATTCAAAGGCTTATAACTTTTTGTTTTTTTACCAGATTTTAATAAATCTTTCTGCGTTAGGTTTTACATGTGGTAAATAAATGTAAAGAACGAAAATGAGTCAAATACCCTATTGCGACGAAGAGTTGTGTAAAATGTGGAAAATACGCAGTCTTCAAACATTTTGAGCCTCGTGTCACAACCGCTTTACGCGCTATGGTGTAGCGATGATTGCCACGAGACCAAAGTGTTGGCAATTCATTAGTAGAACGCTTAAAACGTGTATATAAATTTGTAAATTTCGAACACGCCGGCATGATTGTGTCAACTGCAAGGGATTATCAACTCGTCACTCGAAACTATGGACGAGACTCCGATAACCCATTACTTATGTGAAGTGGAATCTCAGTGTCGTGCCCGCATTAAAAAAATGTTTGTAAATTTGTAGATTTTACATAATCGGTTCATATTTTTATTTATCAGGCGTCGTAACAATTAGAATATTGACCTCCTTAACAATAAATGTAAATAATTTCAAGATTTCAGTTACTTTCATACGGCAAATTACGATTGATTTTGTACATTATTTTAGATGTAACAGACAATATTACGAAAAAGAAAGCCTTCTGTGAAATCTGTATCAAAATTGGTTGAAAAATAAAGCAGTTATTCGAATTTCAAATATTACTGTGAACAAAAGTGGAGGCGTGGTGGGGATATCGTGCGATCTCTTTCACATGCATGCAGCGTTATGACTGGTGACACCCGATGACGTCACAGTCTTATATTACTGTAATTTACCAATTACCCCTTCCACCAAATTTCAAATTGTTATACTTACTTATTTTTGCGCCAATTTGAAAACTATTTTTCTGTTTGATTTAAGATGGTACACATTTTTGATACATGTATTTTAAAAAAGTAGTCAACTACCCTATTACTGATTTATTTGTCTAGCTTTTCTTTATGATCTACATTATCTTTTTAATACGATAATCCGTCTCATAAAATTTACTTGAACATTGTGAAGACCCTATAAGTTTTTCAGAAGCTACGTACCTAATTTACACACACACACACACACACTCACGCCTATTATCCCCGAAGGGGTAGGCAGAGGCGCAACTAGTGCACCCACTTTTCGCCGTTATTCCGTCCCATGATGTGATAGGGGGCGAGCCTATCGCCATGTCGGGCACACATTCTTCATTCACAATACTCAATTTCACTTTGCCCGACCCGGGAATCGAACCCGAGACCTCAGCATTGCAGTCGTACCATAATACAACTACGCCACCGAGGCAGTCCGAGGCACGTACCTAATTTATTGTTTATAATTATAGTTTTTCTTACTTTTTTATTGTGTCATTGAATGATGAGACGACCATGCCGTTCGCCTGATGGTAAGCGAACGACCATAAACAGTAGTAACACCATCCAGCACCTTGAGTTACAAATCAATGCGTGGCATTCCACTACGCTCGCCATCCCGAGACATAAGATGTTGAGTCGCATTATGTCCAGTAGTTACACTGGCTACAATGTCCTTCAAACGGAAACACAATAGTGCATTCTACAGTGCTGCTTGGCAGTAGAAATAGACATTCCGTTGGTACCCACCCAGACTGACTCTTACATATGAGAGACCTACCAACAGTAACACGATACTCATTTAATAATAATGTTTTGTGTATTTTATGCAGCGCGACTTGTGTTTTAAGTTAAAAAAGTTGAAATCCTAAATGTTAACATATATTATTTTAAGATGCCTCGGTGGCGTAGTTGTATTATGGTACGACTGCAATGCTGAGGTCACGGGTTCGATTCCCGGGTCGGGCAAAGTGATATTGAGTTTTTCTTTGAGTGATTCAGTATCAGCTCGGAGTCTGGAATTTGTGCCCGATATGGCGATAGGCTCGCCCCCTATCACATCATGGGACGGAATAACGGCGAAAAGTGGGTGCACTAGTTGCGCCTCTGCCTACCCCTTCGGGGATAACAGGCGTGAGTGTATATGTATATATATGTAATTATTTTAAGATCTGATTTTATAAAATGTTAATCCAGTGCCATATTTTATATAAAAATAATAAAATTCATCTACTCTACTTATGTTTTACTACATTATCTCTCCACACAGTGCACCTGGATCATTGAATGATTAATATTGATTAGATATTTTTTTGGCTTTAAAGGTTATTGCCCGATAACATTTCAGAGTGTACGTGCACTCCGTAGAATATCATTAAAATAAATGACAAGGTGTAGCTCGCGGATATGCCTAGAGATGGGTAATGGGTAAAAACCCAATCTTCCCAACTGGGAAAAAACCTGGGAAATTGGGCTTTACAAGGTTTTTTTCCCATAAACACATATTTTGCGAGAAAAAAAAATATTTCATCGATTATGTAATGGCAGAAAGTGGTGTGAATTATAAGTTGTACAAATATAAGCCTAAGTTCAAAATCCAATCATTTTTTATATAATATTAAATAGACACATGTGTGTAAACTGGTTTCCTGTATAAAACTATATATTTGTCGGTCTTCTCTTGACTATAGTTTTAAAACACTTAAAAGTATTAACTTCTATCGCTACTTTCGTTTGAAATACGTTCGCTAAGAATTCAAACTTGCGTATGCCAGCGGTGGATGTTGACGGCTCTGGAGTGGTATTAAATGTTGGCTCCACGTTACATTCTGGCGATGATTCTATTAAGTTAGCCTCCGCTTCATCACCAATGAATTCATTTTCATTCACTGGTTTATGCATCATATTCCAATTATAAGCCTAATATATCTAAACTGAAAGAACGCTCTACAACTACAGATGTGCATGGTGCGGTGAGAATTCGAACAGTAACTTTGTTCAATGCTGTGGAAGCACATCTGAGGGCACGGCAGTGCCCTCGCCAAGTCTAGCAAAAAAGTAGCACGGACATACCATCCTTTTCTCGAAGCAGTTCAGGCCATTTTCGACCCCCCATAACTTCATTGTGGATAAAACTAGAAGCCTGAATTTGCAGTATCCAAGTAGGCATTGTATAAACACGGCATATTTTATATAAATAACTTTGTAATACCGTATAAATTACAAAGTTACATTTGCAGTGAGTGAATCGGTGTAACTGTATTTGTATAATAAATATAATACCTACAAAATGAAATGACATGGAATCAAAAACAAAACCTGTAAAAAAAAACAAGTCTCGCAATTCAGTTATTCTATACTAAAAATTGTGAGATCCATGTTACACCAAGTCGGTTAATTTATCCAATCCCTAGCTAAGGGACCTTTGTTATTACGTAATTAGCTGACCTAACAACATCCTATAGTGACCATATCAATATTAAAAATCTTTTATGTTTTAAATAAAAATAGATTGACTGCTGCGCATCCCATAATGTCCTGCCTTCGAATGTGCGGCCACTACATGCTGCATGTTTCAAATCCAGAAATCTTAAGCAATTAGTTTTGCCCAGCCAAAATTCCCAAAGGCTTGGATAAAATGGGTATAAACGGGTTTTTTCCCAGTCCTGGGTTTTTTCCCGGGAGTTTACCCATCTATAGTCACTCATTTGCCCGCGTGAATGCGCGTGAATACAGGACATCTTTTATCTACGCTGTATGTACCAAACTTTATCCTAATCTGAGAGCGATTTATGAGTTTATTACTGATAAAGTACCGTTTGTCTAGTATTAGTGAGACTGTTGGCTTCGTCAAAAGCGTTTTCATCTATTTTAGTGAAGTAATTAAAGTTTACTATAATTTTTCAGAATCATAATTTAAATAACTTATTTTAAGTAATAAGATATTAGGATAAATATAAATTTATCGGTACATATCCTTAACGTCTGTTTCGTATTGATTGATTTGTAATACCCTTGTCGAAGCCCATACAGTCCATACACCCTCGTTACATTCTCAGCTATCTATTCAAAAAGTAAATACTTATAAGGGCACGAAAGCTAGAATGCCCTTTGCATAGTTATTAATTTATTTGGTCTGTGCAATTGTAAAAAGTAATAAAAACTTTTTGTTTCAAAATACTATCGGTATTTTGCATGTTGTTCACACGAATGAAAAATTCAGTCTTGTATGAAAATTGTAAGATATACCTACATGTATTTATGGTTTAAATATCATTGACCGACCCCAATATGGTCGACGAAGTCATCTTTGTACATTAGACTATATTACATAATCAAACATTATGTACTAGGTACAACGTATTTGCCTATTGTTATGTAAATATGACATGAAATCTGAAGTTTGACGACATCACAGCACAACAAATAGAGGTGAGCTTCGAGGGATACTTCGTGTTCTCAGCACCTACACGCTATTGACATGCTAATATACATTTATGAATGGCGAGATCGTAGGTACCTGCAAATAGTTGACCAATGCGGAGTACCAACTTCAAATGTCGACGAACTCTGAGGGGAATACCTATGTATTAAAGATTTGCGAAAATTATCGGATAAAGGCCAGACTGTCGTGTTATGGCCATTTGTTAGAGCGTTGTGTACACTTCATGGCAGGTTACATAAGGGAGGTGATCGGACGGCCTCGTGTCGGTCGGACGGTGCATTGACCGCCGAACATGCATAATGCATATTAGAATTGATTGATATTTTTTTTAACGTTTGTCGCTTACGTTGCAATCGCTGAGATGTTCACTGCATAAGCGCATTAAACAGTGCCTACGTTTGAATTAATGTAGGTTATTGGGCCACATTCCAAAAAGAATTGTACTTTGATTTTTTTTTCAGTGGAAAATATCAAGCCTAGCATGTGTAACAATTAAAAAGCAAAGGCGGTACAGGTGTAATTACTGGTATATTTTATTTATCTTTTATAAAAAACAAGTTTGTTTTATTATTGTTGTTCGACACAATTCCCATGCCGAACCTGATTGTGTGCGCTGACCAATGACACAGAATACCAAGTAAGCAACTTTCGTTGCATATTATATTAGTCATTGAGATCTATAAATAATATCCCTGAAATAAGATTCCCGGGAATGCGTCATGGACTCGTGGGTGATGGGTTTTTCACCGTAGGTATGTAGTTATACCTATATGATCTCTGTTTAGGAGAGAAAGTATATGACTTGTTCTCTATAATTTGGGTATGAATGGATGGTTGCTCGTAATCCCATGAAATACCTGTATTACGTAAGTCGGCACTTTCATTGCTCATAATTACCTATTTCAAATTAAATAAGTGAGAATTTCAAAAAGATAATGGAACAAGTTGTTCACTTGTACCTAATTGATCCTTTCGTCTCCTCAAATTCCATCTAAAGAAAGCGTGGGTATTAACTTGAGAAAACATGTAACCATTATAGGGACTTGTTGTACCTACCTCTCTTATATTTTCTCTATTCAAAGCGTATGAAAACCAACAACAAACTATTGTTTATTTACGTCAGATAATTGTGGTAAGTGGTTTTATTCAAGCACAACTCTATAGTAATTGTTGAATGATACTACTGCTGGTCTATACCAGCGATTATTTAAATTGGTTCCGTAAAAAAGTCAACAGATTTCTGCGAAATCACATCTAGACGCCTAATTCTTATTTTAAATAGCCTGTGCCTTCATATAATATTAATTTTGGATAGGGGTTTCATGAAGCAAAAGGTCATTGAGTGTTTCATTGCTATAAAACTTTAGAATTTGCTATTATAAGCAAAATCTGTTAGTTTCCCCGATCTTCAGCAATACTTTTTTGTAAGTATGTACAAGAAAGGTAAACGCACCAGACTGGCTAGACGTGTTAACGATTCTTGCTTTTCTCTTCTTTGTTCTTCGGTCGTTGAACACTCTCGTATCATTTTATTGGTGGCTAAATTACTTTAGCATTTGTTTTAGAGTAGATAGATTTCGTGTACTTGCACGGTTGATATTTTTTAACGTATTTATGTCATTTTTGGGAGTTTTTGGTATATTCTTTAATCACCAAGCTAGATGTTATTTTATTTATTATATTATCATACTAATGCTACTAATATTATAAACTAATCTAATATTAAAAACTATGAAATTGAATTGGCTTCAAGGTGTGAAGTAGGGGGAGGAAACGTATTAGAAACAACAATTAAGCCTTAGTAACTATACTTTTTAAAAGGGAGAATACTAGACCTATTATTACAATTTCAACAAATTTGTTCGGTCGATTTTGGTCGGTTGTCAAAAGTTTATTCGGGTCGTGTAGTGCCGTAGAGCGCATTATTAAGGGCTTAAATTATGTAAAACTCGACTTTATGCCCTCTTCGAAATTTCTAAATAAAATAACCAGACTATTCTTCGCAAATATATTCACGAAATAAGTATACCCTTTGGTCTTGTGATTTCTCGTGCCATTTTTTTGTTAAATACAATAAAATCCGTATCTAAAATCTTAATTCATATCAGCCAAAATCCTCCAAAAGCATGTATTTTATAGTATTATATTTTTATTGCTCACTTTTCGATCTCTGTGTTATTTGATTTTACTCTAGTATGACTTAATAATTACTCTGTTGTAAAAAGACATATTGCTCTCTTTTTTTAAATATCGTTATAATATATAACAAAATATTTATAATTGTACTAATAAATATAAAATATTCTAAAATGTTATGTACATATTATTAAATATAGAAAATATAAAAAAAAAATTACCCAAGATTTGAAGTTTGAACCTCACCTAATTTATATTCGATGCCTTAGCCTTGCACACGAAAGGTTGCCCTCGAGTGCCGGGAACGTACAGTTCTTCTTTCGCTATTTTTATAAGGCCAATTGATCTCAAAATCGATATCTGGGAAGGAAGGAACGAAGGAAGGATTGGCTTTAGCTTTCGGTTTAGGTTTAGGATTAGGTTTAGGTTTAGATTTGGTTTATGTTTAGGATTAGGCTGGGTTTAGGTTTAGGTTTAGGATTAAGCTGGGTTTAGGTTAGGTATAGGATTAGGTTCAAGTTTAGGATTAGGCTTAGGTTTAGATTTAAGTTTAGGTTTAGGGTTAGGTTTAGATATAGGTTTGTATTTAGGATTAGGATTGGGTTTAGGTTTAGGTTTGGGTCTAGGTATAGGTTTGGGATTAGGATTAGGTTTATGTTTGGATTTTTTGGTTTTGGTTTAGGTTTAGATTTAGGATTAGGATAAGGTTTAGGATTAGGTTTAGGGTTAGGTTTAGATTTAGATTTAAGTTTAGGTTTAGAGTTAGGTTTAGATTTAGGTTGGCATTTAGGTTTAGGTTTGGGTTTAGGTTTGGCATTAGGTTTGGGCTTAGGTTTAGGTTTGAGATTAGGATTAGGTTTGGGTTTAGGTTTAGGTTTGGGTTTAGTATTAGGTTTGGGATTGGGTTTGGGTTTGGGTTTAGGTTTAGACTTAGGTTAAAATTTGGGTTTAAGTTTAGATTGTGACATTGGATGAGTCTTTGGCAACCAAAGTTATACCCAGGTATCTATTTTGGGGGTCATTGGCCTTAAAACAAAGACATTCAAAATGGCGGTCACTTTGTTCAATTCTGACTTTGGATTAGACTTTGGTATCCAAAGTTGTACCCGGATATAGATTTTAATGTTGATTAGCCTTTAAATCAAAGAAAAGAAAGAAATTCTAAGTGGCGACCACTTTTCCAAATTCTGACATTGGATGAGTCTCTGGTATCCAAAGTTGTACCTAGATATCGATTTTGAGGTCATATGGCCTTAAAATAAAGAAATTAAAAATGGCGGCCACTCAGGCTTTGGCAACCAAAGTTGTACCCAGAGATTAAAATAAAGAAATTCAAAACGGTGGCCAGGTATCGATTTTGAGGTCAATTGGACTTTTTAAGCAAAGAAATTTTAAATGGCGGAGACTATTACTAATTTTAAACATTCGAAGAGGAAAATGAAAATGAAATTAAAATGAGGAATATTTTAGAAATTACATGAGGAACATAGATGTCCCTTTTATAAATTTTCCAGAAAATGGCCGGACCGCATATTATATTATAATATACGCTCCCTGTTTCGAACGTTTCAACGTACTTTCACCTTTATGTAATAATTATTATAGGTATTACAAACCCAATACCAGTTTACCCGACCCGGGGATCCACCAAGAGACATCCACTGCAGTCGTACCGTAGATCGTAATACAGTTACTACGTCGCCGAGGCGCCGGCCGCCGACATACCCAATATTACCAGGGTCCGGCAGCTCTAAGCAGTCGACCGCACGGCGACACTCGACGGCAGAGCGACTACTCCGACCGCTCAGGAACTGCTCAAGCGGTCCGTGTATTGCGGATATGAATTTAGTATGGAAATTGCAGATCGCCGTGCGGCCACCGCATCTTGCGGTCGGTCTCGACTGCAACATGCGGTCCGTCTATGGCTGGCCTTAATCTTACATTTTTAAATAAATTTGTATGGTTACTACCACCATAATTTTGTTTGTTATTTGATTTATTTTATTTGTTTTTGTATATATAATTTTATTGCACAGGATAGATATTTGAGATGGGCCAGCAACGGAACATTAACCGCTGTATCTACCAGAAAACTTTCTGAGAAGACTGACCATCATTTTTGAAGATATTAGATCTGTATTCACAGATTTTGAAAAAAGAAATTACAGTCGGCAAGAAAGTGGGTAATTTACGCAAAAACTTTTTTATGCCAATCGGTCTTGTTGCTTATAATGATTGAAAGCCTCTATGGGACTATTGGAGGTATTAGTAGGTACTTTTAAGGACACAATTACAAAAATGTTTCTCCGTACATTTTATAGGAAATGTGACTCCAATTCACATTTAAAATTATCAAACCTTTTATTCAGGATCAATTTTAGTTTTAATTTTTATTTAAACATACGTATACTCACGCCTTTTATCCCCGAAGGGGTAGGCAGAGGCGCAACTAGTGTACCCACTTTTCGCTGTGCGTATTCCGCATTTGATTTATCACTGTAAATGCTAAACCGTTAGCAAAACGACTGAGGAATTTAGGATGCGGTTAACAATTATCATGGAAACAGACGATACATCCTATACTCTAACTACTGGTTAAGCTTTTAATTTTTTTAAATAAAAATCTTTTTATTACGAACATAAAAGTTATGACTACCTTGTGTCTCGAGTAAAATCGTTTATTTGGGTTAATTATAATATAATTACAATATAACGTAAAATAAAAAAATACGGTTTATAATAACGAGATTTCGTTCGTGCTTTTTCCCGCGTGAAAATTCCATTGACGTTGGATTAGATTTATTGTCAAAGCCGGTTTGCTGCTTTCAAAGAATCCTACTGCCAAATTTCAGGGAAAAAGTTTATAATTTCTAATAGGTATCTAACACCTATGTCATTGTAGTGGTGTCATCGTATTTAGCTTCTTGATGATACATTTGTGGGCTTTTTTTTTTTTTTTTTTTAGATGGCCATCTTCGGCTCATTAGGGACGGCTGCGGGCTTCCTCCGACTCACGTCTAAGTTGTCGTCCGCAACCGCCCCTGCGCGTACCGCGTTTTTGCGGTCCTTTTTCCTGTTGCGGGGGCTCAGAAGCCCCCGAAACACCGTACCGTGTCCTCCTTTTGGTGTACGAGGCAGCGTGAGACACGCTGCCTCGGACATGTCCATCACGGGGGTCACAAAAGTTGGCTAGACTAATGGGTGGGCGGCACGTCCCGCCCACCCGTGACCCCCGGAGGCCCCTATTAGTCGCCTTTTACGACAGGCAGGGGATACCGTGGTGGAATTCTCCAAACGCCCCCAATCCACAGGGCGGGAGACGTCGGTCAGTCGTCCACCCGACGCCTCCTACGTCTCGTCTGGCGGCGGGAGGGATCACCACTGCGCTGGCGATCCCTCTCGGCACTCTCCTTCCGCGAGAGGACCGCCTCGCAGAAGTGGGCCACCGCCTGCCAGGCCTCTCGGCCGCCGACCATGGAAGCGACCACGGCCGGCAGCGAGAGGTCTTCTCCGACGACTGTTCTGAGAGCGCTGCGCTCCTCATCCCAGGCTGGACAACACTCCAACGTATGTTGGGCCGTGTCCATTGGGCAGTTGTCACAATAGTGACACACGGCCGACTCCTCTATACCTACCACCCGAAACAGGAACTCACCGAAGCAGCCATGCCCGGTGAGCACCTGCGTCAGGCGGTATGTTGCCACTCCGTGGCGCCTGTCCAGCCATTCGGCAAAGACAGGACGCACTGCCTCTACGACCCGGTGCCCCCACGACGGGGCCTCCAGCCTGAGACGCCACTCCTCCACGGCGGCTCGCCGTAAGGCGGCCCTCTTGGCCTCCACCTCCTTCAGGGACATTTGTGGGCTGATACGTATTTTCCCGCATTACCGTTCTAAATTTCCTTGTCAAAATCATAATTAAGTGTAGATTGTCGTTACACTCAGCTTACAGTAGTTATGCATGATGTAACTAATTTTCCCTTTCATATACACACACCTAAATACAGGACATTACTACCCTTTCTTCAATAGAATTATACTCTCATTATAGAACTAATGCGGTAATAAACTATTTTTTTATATATTAGAATGACACGCCGTGCAATCGGCTCTTCAGATTTTGAGCAACACGACTACCCATGATCGGCAGCAACACCACCCAAACCATTGATTACAAAGCAATGCTTGAGAAAAAATACGACATCGGATTTTGGTTATATCTAGTAGTGGGAGTTGACCGTGAACTATAAGGCCGAGTTCGATTACACTCTAGTTTTCCGGTTGTATAAAAATAATATAGGTTTTTTCTCTGGGACGTCTGATATTAAGCAAACGCCCGGTCAAAGAACTAAGGTTTTTTCTACAGCACGAGACGTTACCCTACGTAGTAATATGACGCATTCAGACACCTTGTAATTGCAATAATAATTTTATTCATCCAATAACTACGCGTAATTGTGTGCTTAGGCTTTACAATAAAACTATGTATGTGGTTGATGAACTCTAGTCCAATTCCTTTGCAGTAGACCAGCATTGACGTCATTAGACAATTGTTCCGGAATAACAAGCACCCGTATGCAGACATCCTTTATGCAAAGTATACCTTTTGAAGTATTTACTACCGCATAAAGTGGATACTTCAATGAAAAATATGAATTACACGTGGTTTCGAGTATTTGCCTACTTCATAACAATTGCAGTGATAGCTGTGATTGTATCGACATACTAAATTGATTTAATGCTTTATTATATGGTATTTCTCGAGGTCATTTTACAAAGATTTTTTTGATATCTTTTTGTCCTAGAAAATTAGCAGAGTTCAAGGAAACGCAGACTACTTTCTATCATTATTACGTAATAATTATGTAGTAGTCTTCTTTGCAGCTACTAAATTAGTATATTAAAGATACTAAAATAGCATGTAATTTTAATTTTATAATTTAGAATGAAGCTTAGCATAATACAAGGATTCCCCTGATTTCGTTTCAATAAGTAGACATATGTGTCTACTACTACTAAATGGCACCATAAATTAATGCATAACACTTACAACGAAATGTTACTGTAAAGGTCATACTGTTAGTTGAAGATCAAATCTATTAGTTTATCATAAAGGATTTTATTAATCGTCTTTCGTGGCGCCACCCATTAAGATAATCTATATAGAAAGTTCAACTTTATTATATGTGAAGCAATAATGCGATACAATCTTAGAAATATAGATAATGGAAGTTTAAAAAGTTAGAAATAATCGTATTCTGCCTGCCTGCTTAGACTAACACCTGCCTGGATCTTACCCAAACGAGGTGTAGCCGCGGTCCGAAGGGGCGGGTCACAGGGGACATAACCCCCTAAAATCGTACACGTCAAATTGACAAATCTTCTAAAAGTTTACAAAATAAAAAAGGTAATTCTCCGCCCCTAGCCGCGATTTTATTATTAGCGACCGCCTCCAAAATTTCAGACTGTGACCGCAGCTGACGAGGTGTTAGTCAACGAGATTATTTATGTTTCAAGCCATTATATAAGCAATCATTAAAAAAATAGGGTATCAATGGATATATCAAGCAATATCAGTAAAGACAATAATAGTTTATGTTCGAAGTCATATCGACTGATAGCAATTTCCTTATCGAAATACCACTAAAGACTCTACTCACGTATGTATTTGCGCGATCGCGGGTTCATCAACCTCGCATATTCACTGTACCATTAGGTCATGAGTATTTTGACAACGCACCGCGGAAATTATCTAATCGGCACGCGGCCGCGAGGACACGGGGTCAACGACACCGGACCGTTCGCAGCGGGTCTTGGACCGCTGCGGCCAACGAAAGTGAAATGTGAACACTGGCTTGCGATACTCGAGTGAGATGACCGAAATCGTTTATTGATAGATTGGGGATGTTGTCATCTGCCTACGTGCCATAACTAGCCTACATACAAGGCGGTTTGATTTTTTTTATTGACACGACTTTATCAGGCACATATCGTCGTCCGGCATTCAGTACCGCGAATGTAAAATTGGGGCACTTTACAGGAGAGACAAAAAACTGATTTATTATAATGTACACTCTACCGTACATTATTATAAAATCAGTTTTTTGTCTCTCCTGTAAAGTGCCCCAATTTTACATTCGCGGTACTGAATGCCGGACGACGATATTAGATTTGTTCCAATTTAGTTTTGATTATTTTGTGCGTAGGTGCCTACTTTTGATACACACTTTTTATTGTTTCAAGAAATATACATTTTGCAATACACACACACACACACACACATACTCACACACGCCTTTTATCTCCGAAGGGGTAGGCAGAGGTATAACTAGTGCACCAACTTTTCGCCGTTCTTCCGTCCCATGATGTGATAGGGGCGAGCCTATCGCCATATCGGGCACAAATTTCAGACTCTGGGCCGATACTGGATAGAAAACCAATATCACTCTGCCGGACCCGGGGATCGAACCCGAGACCTAAGTATTGCAGTCGTATCATAATACAACTACGCCACCGAGGCAAATTTTACAATAGTTATGAAATATCTTACTTATTTTACTAATATTATAAATACGAAAGATTGTGAAAATGTTTGTTTGCGAGAAGTAAACACAGAAACTGCTGAACGGATTTGGATGAAATTTGACACACGGGTACTGGGTAGTAAATGTGCTGGATAACACATAGGCAACTTTTTATCTCAGTTATATGCTTTTATGAGAAATAATGGTCATTTTTAATCAGATTTTTTAAATAGATTTATATCCGTACTTTTTGTACCGGGAAAGGCTTTAACACTCGTGCGAAACAGCGACCATTTTTTTTTACTTATTAAAATATAAGTGAAACTCAAAACTGAGCAATGAGCAACTCCTAAAAACCTTTCGGCTTTCTGTAAAGTATAATTTTACACGATTATTATTTTTTTAATTTTGTCCGCGATATGGCGATAGGCTTGCCTCCTATCACATCGTAGGACGGAATACGCACGGCGAAAAGTGGGTGCACTAGTTGCGCCTTTGCCTACCCCTTAGGGGATAACAAGCGTAACTGTATGTGTGTGTATAATTTTACACGTTAGTAAAAATTAAAAGTGAATCTAAATACGTTGTAATTTTTTAATAAATTAAATATTCAGCACTTTAAGTATATATTAATAATTATCTACCAAACACCAGTTCCTAGGTTAGTTTTCTAAACTTTTCCAGTCAGTCTATAGTCGTAATAAATATCATAAATTAAAATAAATTTATCCACGTACTTTATTCCCATATAATTTTTATATTTGTATAATCTGGTACATTATCTCATTGACATTATTAAGTTACCACTGATTAGAATGTATAGTAATAAAGTTAGCAATATCGTACAAAAATGTACGTCATGTTTCTGCGATTATTCTTTTATTAATACCTACATAATTATTTGGCAAACGACATTAAAGCAGATCATATACATATATAATTGGCTTTACAAAATAAGTATGTTTGTATACTAAATGTGTCCTTTAAAATATAGCCTAACGTTTAACCACTAAAAGGCCAATCACCTTTTATTTAAAATGGCAGTATGACTTATGTAATTTATGTAAACAACATAGTTATGTCACCGTGATACAA
The DNA here is from genome assembly GCA_949316025.1 of Lapara coniferarum. Classification (NCBI taxonomy): domain Eukaryota; kingdom Metazoa; phylum Arthropoda; class Insecta; order Lepidoptera; family Sphingidae; genus Lapara; species Lapara coniferarum. The sequence goes on along the minus strand of OX438919.1, from coordinate 36,440,103 downwards.
ATAACTAAGATAACATCACGAGCACTTGAGAATGCATACAAAATTTTGGCGAAAGATAATTGCAGTATTGCTCTAAAATGGTAAATAGATAAAAGTATGTACAACTAGTGTGCGAAGATTGGTGTGTTATGAATTAAAGTAAAATATAAGGAGTGTAATTAAGTACTTGATATGGGGTTTGAAGTCCTATGTATCAGGAATCAGGGCGATTATTTATTCAATGTATAAAATGGTTTTAGTTGGTGTCGCTTTTATAATTCTGTTTATAGATAATTGTAATGCACCAATACAGTCAGCCAGAAAAGTAGCTCAACAAACTCAAAACTTTCAATCGCCCTTACATGTTAAGCTTGATTGAAACATTTTTTCTTGGTGTGAATCAAAGTAACATATACATATACATATACACTCACGCCTGTTATCCCCGAAGGGGTAGGCAGAGGCGCAACTAGTGCACCCACTTTTCGCCATTATTCCGTCCCATGATGTGATAGGGGGCGAGCCTATCGCCATATCGGGCACAAATTCCAGACTCCGGGCTGATACTGAATAGAAAAACTCAATATCACTTTGCCCGACCCGGGGATCGAACCCGAGACCTCAGCTTTGCAGTCGTACTGTAATACAACTACGCCACCGAGGCAGTCCAAATTAAAGTAAATGCTTTAAATTTTATGTCTGTGAAGAAAAAAGAACTCTGGTAATAAAACAATAGAGTATTGGCGATTTAAAGTTACGAATTTATTCAGCTAATTATGTAGGTGACCGTACCTACTACAAATCAGGAGATTTGATAAACTCTATCTTATACCAGCCCTGTAGGTACAATATGCTATCCCACTGCTGAAAACAGGCCTCCTCTACTACTAAGAGTTAAGGGTAACTATGCAGTTGTATAAAACCAAAACGTTTCGAATAAAATTCAAATCAACTCTGTCTGAATGATACAATATATATGAAATCCAGAAACAATATCATCATCATCAGCCACATGACGTCCACTGCTGAACATAGGCCTCCCACAAAGATTTCCAGATGGACCTGTCAAAAGCGGCCCACACCCAGCGCGTTCCTGCGGCCTTTACCAAGTCTTCGGTCGGCCGACGCTGCGCTTGCCAGTACGTGGTCTCCACTCGAGAACTTTTTTGCCCCATCTGCCGTCAGTTCTTCGAACTATGTGCCCTGCCCATTGCCACTTCAGCTTGCTTATCCGTTGGGCTATGTCAGTGACTTTTGTTCTTCTCCGGATCTCCTCATTTCTGTTTCGATCGCGTAGAAAAACACCTAGCATAGCTCGCTGAGTGACCGTGAGCCGTCTTAGGCGGCCCATAGTCAGAGGCCACGTCTCAGTGCCGTATGTCATCACTGGTAACACACATTGATTGAAGACTTTTGTCTTCAGGCACTGAGGTATTTTGGACAATAATTCGTTGGTATTTATATATCTCGATTTTAAACTAAAAAAAATACTAACTTCAAAGCCAATTATTATTTAAAAACCATAGGTTTTATGCGGTGTGTAAACAATGCTTCACTAATAGGTATGTCTTCCTAAGCGGTTTTGAGGTCCGGACTCCGGACCTCCTCTTAACTTACAATAAAAATAATCCGGGCCATAAAATATGCCTACACACTATAATGGCTATGTGCACTTCTAAGAGACATACAAACATCCAAACATTTCATAAACTTTCGCATTTATAAAAGAAATCCCTATGTGAAAGCTATAGCTATTTGAATTAGGATAAAATCTTAAACATTATTAAGTCTACAAACATCAAAGGTACGTAAGCTGTCTATTAATGTGTAAAGTCAAATATCTACAGAAAAAAAATCACTTAAACCCACCCCTAGGTCACCGGGATTTCCATGCAATTGGCGCCATAAAGAAAAGCTAGTTATAAATGCTACAACCTGAATACCAAAGTTGAACGGCTTTAAAAATGTAATGTTATTTTATAAAATTATTAAAGCTAATAAACAGAAATTACTAACCTACCTGTAATCTGCAAATACATAAAATAAAAACATAAACAATGCAAAACATAAAATGAATTTCCTTCAAGTTTAGCCGACCGTTGACTTAGTTCCTTGACTCTAATGGTGCATTTGCATCAAAACATAAACAAGGTAAGGAAATTGTAGCTTCTAATCACGTTGCATCTCGGTTTGTTTAGGTCATTAACAGTTTGAGGGTCGACGACCGATAGTTCGATTACCATAGTCATCGACCGTTGTAATACAATTTCTATCAAACATTACTACGTGTACAGTTTCTATCGAATACCACCAACATAGAGTACTAATCGCAAGCGAATATAACACTTATACTAATAGCATTAAGTATGTATAAATATATCAATATGAACACGTGTTTAATTCGCTCAGCAAAACACGTCACTCATTCGTGATTGTACAAACGTCCTTGCGAGAATGTTGAACCCGGAACACTATCGTTCATTTAAAGATCAATAAACTATAGACCATCGTGAACGGTGATTACGTAAGTTGCTGATTGTTGATAATACGTAGGTACTATAAGATGACCTTCGTGGTCATTGCTCTTTGTATGACATATCTACTCCCAGTTTTTTGTATTCACTTGGTATCTCCACGGTTCTTACATTCGCATAATCATCGAAACAAACGGACATGTAGTGTATCATATTTTTATGTAATTAAAAATACACATTTGCGCAGATTTTACGTTACATACGTACATACATATTTGTCACCGTGCCGCATTTTAATCATTCTTTATATCGATGACTTTTTTGTAAGTTGTAGAGTTGCGCTGTGCGTTTCTCTTGAGTACGTTTGCCTCGGCTGGACTGAACCAACACACAATCACAATTGTTTCATAGAAAACTGACGCAGAGTGGCAGATTCCGGTACGAGAGCCTGCTTGTAGTTTTGGTTGGAACACGACCGTAGCTAAAGGAGGGCATTGTGGTGTAATTCCCTACCTTAAAATACCAATGCCCTTCCTTAATAATCAACTAATAATAAGCAAAGGAATTTTGATACATCTGTATATCACCCAAACAATTAAACTGACTCACACATGTATACAAAATCAATAAATTAAAAAATCGATTGACCAGAACAGATCAATACTTTTACTTCCGCCCTACCTATAACCACAGCTGCTCAACCTTAAATTCAAGTCTAGCTACGGCCCTGGGTTGGAATGGATTTCTACTAAGTGATACTCCTCTGCTATAATATGTAACCTGTATGTAGACTGCCTCAATGGCGTAGTTGTATTTCGGTATGACTGCATTGCTGAGGTCTCCGGCTCTATCCCCGGGTCGGGCAAACTGATATTGGATTTTTCTATTCCATACAAGCCCGAAGTCTGGAGTTTGTGCAACATATAGCGATAGGCTCGTCACCTATTACATAATGGGACGGAATACGCATGGCGACAAGTGGGTGCACTTGTTGTCCTCTGTCTACTCCTTAGGGAATAAAAGGCATGAGTGTCTGTGTGTGGTTCTTAAATTTATAACGAAATTTAATTATAAATTAATAATAATTTGTCTAGACATAATAAATTTGTATCCCAAATGATTTTTTTATTTAGTATTACAAAAATTATATACCTAGCCTACCTATATAATTTTTGTGATACTAGATAGCTTAGCACAGCTTGAATCAAGGGAAAGCTTTCGCAAAGCGCACTTACTTTCCCAAGATTTTGCACTCGTATATTCTTAAGCTGAGAAGAAAAATTACCAGCATCGGATTGTAAAGTATGTTTATTAATTTTTTAAGTTTATAATTTAACTAGTAGTGCTCGCGGCTCCGCCCGCGTGAAAAAGTTTTTCCGGGACAAAAATATTTTCCCGGGATAAAAAGTAGCTTATAGCACTCAGGAGTTATGTAGCTTCCTATTAGTGAAAGAATTTTCAAAATCGGTTCAATAGTTCCTGAGATTAGCGCGTTCAAACAAACAAACTCTTCAGCTTTATAATATTAGTATAGATTTATCCCAAATAAATGTAATTATTCCATATTAAAAAAAATGCGTAAAAAAACATGTCCAGAAACGGGCTTAAATATATATTTGGATAGAACTCCTACAAACTAGCCTTTTACAAAAAAATGTTTAAATTTAAAGGCCTCCGATTTTGAGATTTATGTAATTTTATTTTGCTTAAAAACTAACTTGCCCCTTTAATAACCCTAAAGTTTGAGACTGGTTAGATTTTGAGGCCCAGCACCCATACAAAAAGTGGACATCTCCTTTACTTACGTACAATATCAATCAATCAATCAGCCTGTCGCCGTCCACTGCTGAACGTAGGCCTCCTCAAGTGAGCGCCAACAATCCCGGTCTTGGGCAGCCCGCATCCATCCGCTACCCGCCGCCTTTTTCAAGTCGTCGGTCCATCGTGCAGCAGGGCGTCCTACACTTCGTTTACCTAAACGTGGTCTCCACTCTAGCACTTCTCTGCTCCAGCTATGTAAACATATACATATTTAAAGGGAGCAAAATCAATGTAAACTAAATATAAAGAAGCCAAGCTCGGGCTGGTAGGAAAGAGATAAAAAAAGAATATTTTTTATATTTTATATTTTTAAGACACTACAGGCCCTAGCCTAGCTAACCTACCAGCCTTTCACTAGCTACCTAAGCGATGACTACCCGAAGAAGAAAGGCAGAAAGAAACTCCGGGCTTAATTTTTTGTCATCAATTGTCCATTGAATCTTTATATAATATTTTTTTTTCCAAGTCTTTTGCATACAAAGTCAGATTAGTTATATAAGCTAATGCACACACATCACCGTTAAATAAGGATAAAATACAATTGATGGAAATTTACAAACACAAAACACTATACCTTCATAGTAAAATGAGAGACCACAAATAAATAATTAAACGGTGTACAAGGTGCATACGCCTACATTTACAAACATAATTTTTGTTGATTTATTATCCGAATTTAAACATCAATACGCACAATTAAAATAATTTATAAGTTTAATAACAGGCAAGCGCAACACAATGATCGGTCGGTCGTCATTAACAAAATGATAATATGTCAACGCGAGAATAATAATATAATGATTATAAAATGTCAAATAATAATTTAATATTAAGTATAATGTCAATATTATAGATGGATACACCTAACATATTTAATGCAATCAACTTCTAATATGTGTTAACATGGTTCGATATTGTGTGCAGGACTAATTTTCCAAACTGTCTGAGATAATCCGATACATTATAATACCCCTTAGACATTAACTGGCGCTTAACGTAACATTTGAATTTGTGTCCGGGTAGACTGGTTATTTCGGAGGGAAGTTTATTATAAAATTTAATTCCATTTGCTAAATGTGATTTTCTCGTTTTACAGAGCCTAAAATTTGGGACAACTAGTTTATTCTTATTTCTAGTGTTCAGACAGTGCAAGTCACTGTTTTTCATGAAAGTACTATGGTTTTTGCGGACATACATAATATTCTGAAAAATGTATTCGGCCGGCAAAGTCAGTATATTGATCTCCTTAAACAGTTCTCTAAGAGAATCGCGAGAGCAAAGGTTATAAATGGCACGAATAGCTCGCTTCTGTAAGATAAAAATGGTCTGCAGATCTGCAGCAGAACCCCACAGAAGAATGCAATATGACATAATACTGTGGAAGTAAGCAAAATATACCAATCTTGCCGTAGCCACGTCAGTTAAATGTCTAATTTTCCTAATAGCAAAGACGGCAGAACTCAATTTGCTTGCATTTTTTTGAATATGGGGTCCCCATTGCAATTTATTGTCGACTGAGACCCCGAGGAAGACCGTTGAGGGTACTAAATCTAGTTTATTCCCGTCTAAATCAATGTTTACTTCATTTTTATTGTTGAGTAACGAGAATCGGACACATTTAGTTTTCGCCGCATTTAAAAGTAAATTATTCGCAGAAAACCAGTCGGAAATCAATTTGAGTACTTTACTTGGCTCTGTAAGATTCTCTTCCCTTCTATTTACCTTAAATATTAACGAAGTATCGTCAGCGAATAACACAACTTCAGCCATATTGTTAACCATATAGGGAAGATCATTTATATAGACCAGAAATAAAAAAGGACCCAAAATGGACCCTTGGGGAACCCCAATCCTAACTAAGGACCCTGCAAAGAAGACGTTGTCGATAAACACTTGTTGTTTCCGATCTGTTAAATATGAAGATATTAGATTTAGCGCGTTTCCCCTAATACCATAATAACAAAGTTTTAAAATAAGGGTACTGTGATCGACGCAATCGAATGCCTTGGAAAGATCACAAAACACCCCTAGAGCATCCCGTGATCCCTCCCAGGCATTCAATACAGCTCTAACTAAAGCACGTCCAGCATCTTGTGTAGGCCTGCCTTTTGTAAATCCAAACTGCCTATCATGTAATATTCTATTTTTATTAAAGAACACCAGCATTTGATTAAGCAATATTTTTTCAAATACTTTACTTAAAGCTGGTAAAATAGAGACAGGCCTATAATTAGAAGGATTGTTTGAGCAACCTGCTTTAAAAATTGGCACTACTTTACTAATCTTCATAAGATTAGGAAATATGCCGTCTCTAATGCAGGAATTAAAAATATTAGCAAGGCTTGGGGCGATGCTAACTATTACTGACTGCAACGCTTTAACAGACAGACCCCAAAGATCTTCAGTGCTTTTCATGTGTAGGCTCTTAAACACTTTTATGATATCATATTGTGTAACAAACTCAAATTTGAAATTAGGTATTGATAAATCTAAATTGCGTTTTAAAAATGATTCAGCTGCTCCTGGTGAGGATGGCAGACAATTTGTTGTCTCAAACGGTATATTAGTAAAATAATGTTCAAAGTAATTAGCCGTAATATTTGTATCTGAAACTAGTTCGTCATTAATGTTCAATACAATCTTGTCATTAGACTTAGTTTTGCCAGTTTCAGTATTAATAATTATCCAAGTTGTTTTAATTTTATTGTCAGAGTTTTTAATATTACTACTAATATAAGCAGCCTTAGCATACTTGTATAAACTTTTAAAAATATTAGAGTATGATCTTACGTAATTAGTAAATTTGACGTCGGGTGTAAAGGACCTTCTGTCATATAATTCGTAAAGAACATCTCTACTACGCCTTATACCTTTTGTTGCCCAAGCACTGAATGATATTTTATTTTTTAGTGGTACTGATTTTACACGGCATGTCTTAATACATTTGTATTACGATTTAATAATGTTTCAAACATATTGTTTGGGTGGTCTGAGTCACAAGTCAGCATAGGTAACACAAAATTAAGTCTAGTGCTAAATTTCTGCAAATGATGTTGAGAAAGGGGTCTAAATTTAATAATGTTTTTACTTTTATTTTCTTTACAATTAAGTTTGACCAATTGACAAGTGTGGTCTGAGCGAATCCCGGCTAATAATTCTTTATAATTAAGTTTAAAATTTGTAATTACATTATCAATACAATCTACTATCAATACATTCTGCAAACGTATTGCTTTTGCGATTCGTTTTCATTAGATAATCAAAAAATAATATGCATAAGTGAGATAAGTATACGACGTGTGCGGAAGACTGCTATATAAGCGACAGATACGATATCTCGCCTTATTCAATATTTGGCTTTTGCTTGTTCGTTCAGAAGAAATCTGCAAATATAGATTTTTGTTTAAATTATTGCTGCGTGCGTCATACAGATACGAGACACGTTCAAATTATTTCAGTGTTTAATCGTGCTACAAGATTTATAGAATTCATTGAATCAGGTTGTTTAGAATTTTATTTTCTTAATTTAATAATTTGTAGGAAAATATTTTCTTATAAAATATATTTGAACCTTACGTTTACAATATTATAATTAATGTAGACTCATTTTCGAATTGCTTAATATTGTACCTTTTCTTTAAGTTTATTTTTAAAGACCATATAATATCCAAATAAATTTAATCTAAGTGGCATACTAGTTTCGTTTCTTAGATATACATAATTGTTTTTATGTTACACAGATTTTAGTTGCTAAAATGAGCACTGGCATCAGAGTATGCAGCGACGCATATTCGTACATATTATGCGCGATCACCGATGCATCAAAACTGCCCCTGATGGCAATTATTTACTTAATGGCTATTGCTTACGGCATTTGGCTTATATTTAAACAAATTGGCTACTATGGAAGATTGCCGCCCGGTAAGCTCCATTTAAAAGTTTATTCGCTTAAAACTTTATTTGAAAATTTTCATTAAAATTCTTTCATTCATCATTATTCATTACATTTATACTAATATTATAAAGCTGAAGAGTTTGTTTGTTTGAACGCGCTAATCTTATGAACTATTGAACCGATTTTGAAAATTCTTTCACTAATAGGAAGCCACTTTACTCCTGAGTGCTATAGGCTACTTTTTATCCCGGGTAAACTTTATACGCGGGCGGAACCGCGAGCAGAAGTCTAGTAAATAATAAAATAATTTATTCGTCGGAACTTAATACTTATTTTCCATATGAAAATGAAATCCTCCTAGCCAGTTTCGGCCACGGCGGCCAATCTCAACGGAGATCAGCCAGGTACGCAGGAGATAGTATAGTGCACAAGCGTGTGCGCAATACACAGGGTGCACTCGCTATTCCTTCACTCTCATAGTCCGGTGAGACGGCAATCCGACATGACCGGAGAGAGGTCAGGCGCAGGACCAACGGCTTTACGTGCTTTCCGAGGCACGGGGGTATCACACCGCCAACTTCCTGACTCCGAGCTGCGACTGAGTAATTTTTTTTTAAGATGGAAAAACCCAGTCACAAAGTTTTTTGGCCCGACCCGGGATTCGAACCCAGGACCTCAGTGCGCAAATCGTACTCGTAACGCGTACGCAATACAACTACGCCACCGAGGCAGTCAATTTATATTGTCAATTTATATGTCAATTTATAATTATTTTCCATATACTGTACTATTGTAGTAGTTACGTATATAAAACATTGATTTTCTACATAAATTCTGACAGTATCAGTGTCTAGTTTCATCTTCTTGTGTATTTTCTCTACAAATTTACAATTGTAGTATAAATATCCAGCCACTTCAAAATATCGAAATCGTCATTGAAACAAATTCATTTTTATTAAATTAATCTTTCTACATAGTGGCTTCTTCCCATATCATGATTAATACGGTAAAATAAATATATGAATTGCTAAGTTGCACATAAAATTTGCCTCAAATTTGCCTTGTTCAGCATTCTTACACGTCCGTAGTTATTATTATTATTTTTGAATGTCTATATTATACTTTCATATTTTAGGACCATGGGGCATCCCTTACTTTGGCTATCTTCTTTTCCTGAAGCGTATACCTCCTCATGCTTGGTACTGGAAAATGGCACAGCAATACGGCGACATTTTCTCCGTGAAGATGGGAAATAATCTTGTAGTGGGCATCGGCTCGGCGAAGCTGTTGAAAGATTTGTTTTATAGAAGTGATACTACTGGCCGCCCACATACGCCTTTGAATGAAATCTTGGGCGGGCGTGGTGAGATCTCATTTTAAATTACAGTTAAATTCATGTTTCACATTGAATTGGTGATTTTATTTTAACTGGAATACTGCGGCCTAAAACTGTTTGTATTAATTTGCTAATTTTATTTTAAAAGTATGGAATATTGTGGATTAGTCTATAGCTATTTTTTTCTAACGTTCAGAGTTACGCCGTAGGATAGTTAAAAATATTATTGAACATTTCCCTATTAGGTAACGAATCCATAGATGGCCGTAGAAGTATTCTTTCAATAGGTATATTAACATTAGTCAATTTTTATTTTTATTGAACTGTAATATATTGTTTTAGGTATAATACTGAGCGAAGGTGATTTATGGAAAAAACAAAGGCAATTTTTGCATGATAAGTTTCGTGCCTTGGGAATTAAACTGTGTCCCAATCAGCGATTTGAAAAATTCATTATTGTAAGTAAAATTAGTGACTTACACTTTATGTAAAGAATTATCGGTTCCTTCAATATATTTTGGATTGAATATACGGTATATAAATGATTTTGACGAGTGCAAAGTTGCAGCAAAAGCTAATCGAACTTGAAATTTATTTAAAATATATGTCGGAGACAGAGTGGCGGCCGATATCGATACACGTAGGTTCACATAATAAAAGTCACAAATGAATTCTCTTTAACTCGCTATTTATTGTTCGTTGGTCAATTATTACGTAATCGAATGTTCACAGAGTACAATACCACGTCAGGAATAGTTATTAACTTTGGTTATTATAACACACTGCATATCGAGACAATTACTTAACCGTTTGGTTAAGTGATTATAATCAACTCACCTAGTAACAACTCGAAATAACATAGTAACCGCTTTACTAAGCACTGACCGATATGAACACCACCATAGTTACCACATAGTATTGAACTGCACCCAACTACTTGCAACACCACCGAACTTAATGACGACAGACTAAGACTGTTTCTTCAAATGATTCGGCACCCCTTTATACACCCAACTGTAACTCCCACTACGAGTTCGACATACCGACTGGTTTGTCGCACGATTATTATTTTATCTTACCCGACTTAATATATTCAGACACCCTCAATGAGATTAATAAAAATCATAATTCCTTTTTATACTTCCTTCCTGTCCCGACATATAATAAGGTGCGCCTTTATTTCAATTATCAGTTTTAAAAACTAAAATTTTTACAATGTACCTATATCGATCCTGTTCTGTTTATTTATAAGAACCTTATAGATATTTTTACTTTTATTAACCTAATTTCAATTGTTTACATTTTCAGATGGAGATTGAAGAGTTTTTGATGAGAGTGGAAGCATCAAGTGGCAGGGCAATGGACCCAACAGACCTGCTTGGAAGACACATCCACAACGTCATCTGCCAGTTGATGATGAGCTTCCGTTTTGAAGAAAACGACAAGAAATTCGCAAACTTCAACGAAATGGTCTCTCGAGGCATGGAACTGTACGGATCTGTACATATCGGTGAACATATTAAAGAATATTTGGTAAATATTTTTATATTGTGTGCCTAACTTAAATATAACTTCTTTAAGGAAATTAATGACCTATTTAATAACACGTAATACATATTGAAAGCGTCATTTTTAACTAGTGAATAACGCTCACGTTCCCATACAATATACAACTATTATTGCACACCGAGGCAAAGTTGATGCTAAATAATAGCAGTGATACCTATAACCAATAAGACACACAATACCTGTTTTTCGATCTTGAATTAATAGTAAGTATGATCAATGATCATACATAGTAGTAATGTAACGAATGTCCAATTTCCAATATTCGCGAATGCGAATGAGAATATTTGACTCTAATATTCGAATGCGAATGCGAATATGGGATTTTTATTTGGCACCAAAAATTTTATCGTACGTTGCGTGAAATTATAATAGCTGCAAAGTGACCCCACTGCACCTCATAATAAGCGTAGTGAAGTCCAGATAGAGTGGCCTGTTTGAAATATGTCAGCGATATTCGTTCTCTTACATTTGCCTACGCGCTTATGTGTAAAAACAAAAAAATGTGTCCATATAGCATAGCATAAATAGAAATGGTAAGAATCAGTATCTGAAATAAACTGATGGAGATAATTAAATCACTTATCAAATCCGCCCCTGGCTATTTTTGACCACTTTTCTTAGATAGACAGATTCTTCGACAATCCAACGCTTTCAACTCGCTGCCCTGGCCCTGCATCCACGAGGCACTGCGGTACTACGTGGTGCCGCCCTATCTTCGGCGTTTGGTGCACGCGTATCTGTCTGACAGGGACGTGGTGTATCCGGGCGCCGACGGGTGGCACCGAAGAGCAATGTCATGCGGTGTTCCACAGCGCTCGGTTTTGGGCCCTCTCCTGTGGAACATCGGGTACAACTGGATGCTCCGTGGTGCCAATCTCCGGGGCGTCGGCGTGACATGTTACGCCGATGATACGCTAGTCACAGCAACTGCTGGGACCTTCCGGGACGCCGCAAATCTGGCGATAGCTGGCACCGGCTAAGCAGTTGGAAAAATTCAACGTTTAGGTTTGAAGGTGGCCCTCGAGAAAACCGAGGCCGTGTGTTTTCACGGGCCTCAGAGGGGGCCACCGGCTGGTGCCCGCATTGTCGTTGGTGGGGTGTGGATCCCCGTCGGTTCTAGCATGAAGTATTTTGGTTTAGTCCTAGATAGCCGATGGCCATTCCGCACCCACTTTAAGGAGTTGAGGACAAAGTTGTCCTGGGCAGCGGACGCTCTTTCCGGCCTGCTGTCCAACCTGGAAGGTCCTGGCACCCCTTACCGGAGGCTGTATCACGGAGTCGTGCGGTCCATGGCCCTTTATGGCAGCCCCGTTTGGGCTGATTCCCTGAACCGCCCCTGCATCACCCTCCTACGCACTCCGCAGAGAGCTTTGGCGCAGCGGGCGATCAGGGGGTACCACACCGTCTCTTTCGAGGTGGCTTGTTTATTGGCCAGATTTTTGCCCTGGGACCTGGACGCCAAATCCCTTGCCGATGCATTTCATTGGCAAGAGGAGGCGTTCAGTCGCGGGCGACGTCCGGCCGTGAAGGAGGTGGAGGCCAAGAGGGCCTCCCTGCGGCGAGCCGCCGTGGAGGAGTGGCGTCTCAGGCTGGAGGCCCCGTCGTGGGGGCACAGGGTTGTAGAGGCAGTACGTGCTGTCTTTGCCGATTGGCTGGACAGGTGACACGGAGCGGCAACGTACCGCCTAATGCAGGTGCTCACCGGGCATGGCTGCTTCGGTGAGTTCCTGTTTCGGGTGGTTGGGAAGGAGGAGTCGGCTGTGTGTCATTATTGTCACAACTGCCCGCTGGACACGGCCCAACACACGTTGGAGTTTTGCCCAGCCTGGGACGAAGAACGCAGCGCTCTCAGAGCAGTCGTCGGTGAAGACCTCTCGCTACCGGCCGTGGTCGCTTCCATGGTCGGCGGCCGGGAGGCCTTGCAGGCGGTGGCCCACTTCTGCGAGGTGGTCCTCTCGCGGAAGGAGAGTGCCAAGAGGGATCGCCAGCGCAGTGGTGATCCCTCCCGCCGCCAGAGGAGACGTAGGAGGCGGCGGGTGGACGACTGACCGACGTCTCCCGCCATATGGATTGGGGTCATTTGAAGAATTCCACCACGGTATCCCCTGCCTGTTGTAAAAGGCGACTAATAGTGGCCACCGGGGGTCGCGGGTGGGTGGAAGGGGCCGTCCACCAATTAGTCTAGCCAACTTTTGTGACGCCTCACGCTGCCGTTGACGCCGAGGGCGTCCTTCGGTGCGCGGGGGTTCTGAGCCCCCCCAACAATATGAGACGGACCGCAATAGCGGTACGCGCAGGGGCGGTTGCGGACGACAACTTAGACGTGAGTAATTTTTTTAAGATGGAAAAATCCAGTCACAAAGTTTTTTGGCCCGACCCGGGATTCGAACCCAGGACCTTAGCGCGCAAATCGTACTCGTAACGCGTACGCAATACAACCACGCCACCGAGGCAGTCAATCCGTTTAATACAATAACTATAAAATGAAATTTACTTGAAACCTATGAAACAAAGGAAAGGACGGGGGTCTCTGTCTAACTACCGTGCGACATTCATGTCTTTGAGGTTATGTTGTGAGATAATTAAATAAATTTAAAAATTTAAGTGCTATTAAGTGTTACTTCTACTGGATTAGTTTATTGAGTGTTGTATATGTGTATATAAGTTTAATATATTAAAAGACAAAACTATATATTCATCGTTTTTTGTTTTGTATGGTGGTAAGTTTTGTTTGTGTCTCGTCGAGTGTATTGTCGTGTGTTTGTCACCTTCTGTTAATTGTTTTGTGTTAATTGTGCTTAAAGGATGGAGTTTGATATAACTGATCGTAGACCAGAACCCGACCCTCCACCGGATAGTGATAGAAATTTTGTACTGGCTGCACATAATGTGACTATTGGGAACATAAGTAACCAGAATGTTTTCACACCTTCCCCGTCCCCTTCTCCCTCCACAGCATCATATGTAGCCTCATATATTACTTCAGCAGCCCCTAGTATACCTTATACTAGTTCAAAAAAATTAAACTCTATAAAAATAATTAAAAAAAACAGTCCAATTTCAAAGAAAAAAATAGTATCTAATAATTCATCATCTCAGTTACAAAAGGCTTTATCAAATTCCAATTTGAATATAGATACAGTAATTATAAATCCAGATAAATCTTCTACTGCTTCATCTTTAGGTTCTTCCAATATGGAAACTTCCCCATCTCAGACGGTTGGCCAGGGTCATCCGCTCACAAGGTCACTATACGCCAGTGGTGACTGTGGGCCATTTATCGTATATGTGGAGCTAGCTGAGGCCTCTCCAACCAATGGGTCCACCTTACACCCGATCAAATTTGGAGCTTTCCTTTATAAAAATAAACTGTCTTGTATTTTGCAGGATGGAATTAAAAAAATTGGTCGCAATAGACTTTCTATATCTTTTAAATCTGCAAAGGATGCCAACAATTTTATAGATAATCCTATCTTTCCCCAAAATAAATATAAAGTTTATATCCCCTCTCATAACATATCCCGCATTGGATTAGTAAGAGGAATACCGGTTGAGTGGACACATGACGAAATAGTTGAATTAGTTCAACTTCCACCAGAATCAGGTAAGATAATCAAAACTCGTAGGCTTAGTAGAAAAATTTCTTCTCCTGAGGGTCCTAGTTGGCTACCAACCCAGACTGTTGTGTTTACGTTTGACGGTCAAGTGCTGCCCAAAGAAATTTATTGCTGCTACACACTGTTACATGTCGAACAATATGTCTACCCAACAATTCAATGCTACAATTGCTGTAGGTTTGGGCATACTCGTGCACAGTGCAGGTCTAAACCCAGGTGTTACAAATGCACAGAAAATCATGCTGGGGAATCTTGCACGGTGGAAGAGTCTGATGCTGTTTGCGTTTTTTGTGTAGGACATCATTTTTCCACCAATAAAATTTGCTTGGAGCATAGTAGACAAGCAAATATTAAAAAATTTATGTCTTCTCACAACGTTTCTTATCAAGAAGCAATGTCCAAGTTTCCTGTGATTCATAAGTCTTACGCGAATGTATTGTCATCCTCACCAAATCCACCCCCTCCTAAAGTTACTTCCTATTCCATATCTGACAGTCAATCTTTTCCTACTAAGTCCTATCGTAAAACTGTTTTTCTTAAACCCTCTTCAAGACCTTCTTTTCCTAAATCATACGATCAAATGGCACACCGAGAATTGTTAAAATCTTATGAAATCCCCACACCTAGTAATGGCTGTGCTCTTGTTAATAATCAAGATAATCCTAACCCATCAAATGAACATGTATCGAAGGAAGTTTTATCGTCTGATTCAATTCAAAATTTAATATCCTCTTTAATTAAAGTAATTACTGACTCTAATATACCGAACCACGTAGCGTGTAATATTATTCAGACCATAACTCTATCAATCTTTAATCTTTTAAAAAATGGATCAAATTCTTCAGTGGAATTGTAGAAGTTTAAATAAAAATAAAACCGACCTTTATTTTCTTTTAAATAAACACAAACCTTTTATTTGCGCTATTTCCGAAACGTGGTTAAAACCACATTCTACTTATAGGATTCCTGGGTATACACTTCTCCGGGATGATAGAAGTGATGGGTGGGGCGGTGCAGCCCTTTTTATTAAAAATAACCTTAGTTTTAATCAACATTCTGTTGTAAATAATAGCAACCTTATTCAATTTGTATCTCTACGCTTTAATAACATTTCTTTTATCTCAGTCTATATTTCACGACGGGATAATTCGGTTGTCCCCATATTACGTAGCTTTTTGTCCTCTATTCCCCCTCCTATTATTTTAATGGGAGATTTTAATTGCCACAACCAGATCTGGGGAGCTCCCAATAATGACTCTTTTGGTATAAAACTTTTAGATATTTTGGACGAATTTGATTTATGTGTACTAAATGATGGATCCCCTACTCGCCGCACTCCTCCCAACATTCAACCTAGTTTTGTTGACATCTCTTTTTGTTCTCCCTGTTTAGCCAGCTTATTATCGTGGTCTTGTCTTCCTTTCTCTCATGGTTCAGACCATTTTCCTATCCTAATTTCATTTCCTTCTCAAAATATTAATGTTCCTATCCTTCCTCCACTTTTACCTTTTATTATTGATCCCACTAAATGGGGTCTTTATGCTGCTCTACTTGAAGAGAAAATTGATCTACTTCCTGTACCTAACCTAATTAACATTAAAGAGTGTTGTGAGGGAATAAAAGACTCCATACTTACGTCTGCAGAGACTATATTCAATAAAAAGAATATTGTCTTAGGCAGAATTCCTTCCCCCCCCTGGTGGGACTTAGATTGTACTAAAGCTATTAAAAGGCGATATGAGGCAGAGTCAATCTGTACGACTGACATCAACCTTGATTCTTTTCTAAACTATCGTAATGTGTGTGCCGCTACAAAGAGAACTTTAAACAACAAAAAACGACAAGGCTGGCGTTCATTTTGCTCATCTCTATCGCCTGACACCCCCTCGTCTCTGGTTTGGAAAAGAATTAAGCATTACAGATTGTCTCGTAAAGTTCATACTCCGTCTTACTACTCAACAAACTGGGTAGATGATTTTTTAGACCGGTTAGCTCCCCCTTCAGTGCCTAATTTGTCCCAAATCCCCTATTTATATTCATACCAGGCTAATTCTTCTACTTTAGATTCGCCTTTTACGTTTCTCGAGTTAAAATCAGTACTGAGTCATATCAAGGACTCCTCCCCTGGACCTGATGGTATACCCTATTCCTTTCTCTCAAAGTCCAAGGATAGTTTTCTAAATTATTTCTTAAAATTAATAAATTTGATTATTGATAGTGGTGTTATTCCTGAGAACTGGAAACACCAATTAATTATTCCTATTCCAAAACCAGGGAAGGACCCTAGTTTTTCTGAATCTTATCGCCCTATTGCTCTTTCATCTACCATTCCAAAAATAGTGGAACACCTAATAAAAAATAGATTGGAATGGTTCCTGGAGCACCATTCTCTACTAGCTAATACTCAATATGGGTTCAGGAGGGGCCGTAGTATTTCTGATAATCATGCTATTTTCACCACTGATATCCATCTGTCATTCAGTCAAAACAAGTCAGTGGTGGCTGGCTTCCTGGATGTCTCAGCGGCATACGATAATGTTAATCTTTGGGTCCTTAGGAACAAATTAGTTCAGCTAAGGTTTCCTAACAAGATAACAGATTTTATTTTTAACCTTTTATCAGGTAGGACTATATCACTGAGGTATCCGGGAGTTCAGCTTGCCACTAGAACAGTATGGAAGGGTTTACCCCAAGGTTCTGTACTCAGCCCTCTGCTGTATGATGTTTACACTGCCGATATGGATCATAACATACCGGATGTGTGTAATGTCTTACAGTATGCTGATGACCTACTTATTTACTCTGCTAGTTATTCTATCAGCTTAGCAAGGGATAATATTGAAAGTGGTATGACTGTTCTATCCTCTTGGCTTAGTGACAACTATTTGGACCTATCAGCCTCTAAGAGTGTAGTGGTTGTCTTCTCTCGAAAACGCCAGATCCCCCATATAAATATTCAGTGCAATGGGACTCCAATTCCTGTAAGGAAAGAGGTAAAATTTTTAGGTAAAATATTTGACAGTAGAATGAATGGTGTAGCCCACATAGACCATATTGTTAAAAAGTGTGAGAGCAGTATAAATATTATGAGATGTTTAAGAGGTGTCTGGTGGGGAGCTCATCCATACTCTCTTAGATTAATATACAATGCAATTGTAAGGAGTCACTTGGATTTTGCCTCCCATTTACTGTCTCCTTGCAATAAAACAGCATTAAGGAAGTTAGAGTTGACTCAAAATAAAGCTCTAAGGATAGTTGTTGGCGCTATGAAAAGCTCACCAACTAATGCCTTACAGGTTGAGTGTTCTGATCCCCCTCTTAATCTTAGGCGACAATATCTCTCTGACAGATATATTTATAAAATTTGTCATTATTCCTCTCATCCTCTTTTTTCCAAACTTAGAATATTAAATTCATATATTGCTTCTAAACCATACTGGTCCCACAAAATTTTACCTTGTTTAATTGTAAGTCTCAGGAGGCTAGAGAGTATACACTGTCCTATTAAAAAATACCAAATTCATCCAGCTTTTGCAGTTCAGTATAGCTCAAAAATTACACTACCTTTAGTGGAGTTATCACTTAAAATTACTAAACAATCCTCTGATGCTGAAACTAAATTGAATGAAATTATAAAAAGACGCTGGCCTTTGGCTGATATTTTCTTTACGGATGCATCTAAATTAAGCAAACAAGGTTCTGTTGGTGTTGCTTTTTTACATATGAATTCTAATTTATCTTTCTCATATAAACTACCACATTATTCTTCAGTTTTTTCAGGTGAATGTTTAGCTATTCGGGAATGTATCAAATACATTAAACAGAACAATATTGCTTGTTCTGTTATCTTTTCAGACTCAAAAAGTTGTGTCCAGGCTCTCATCAGTAATCCATTTGCCAAAAACTGTGTTCACCCTATTTCTTTGGAAATAATAGATTTAATTAAATTGTGTAATGAGCAACATCTTCAAGTTACAGTGGCTTGGATCCCAAGCCATATAGGTATAATTGGTAATGAGCAGGTTGATCAATTAGCTAAACACGCTATTGATCACGGTAAAGAAGACTACTTTTCAGTTTATGCTTGTGATCTGATTGCCCTGGCCAAACATGATCTGGAAATGGCTTGGAATACATCTTGGAGGAACTCTAGTTCCCAAAAAGGGGGATGGTTATACAATATACAATCGCATATTACTTTTAGACCATGGTTCTCCAAATTGCGCCTCAGTAAACATATTTCGGCCACAATTTCTCGGTTGAGGATTGGTCATTGCTCTTCACCCGTTCACTTATGTAAATTACATGTTAGAGACTCTTCTTTATGTGAGTGTGGCCTTGACGAAGGATCCGTGACCCATATACTATTTAAGTGCCCTCGTTTCTCATCTCCTTCTCTCTTTGACATTTTGGTAGATCGGGGGGCCCCTCTCCCTGTTAATGTTTCATCTCTCCTAAGCCTAGGTAACAAACCATCTTTGAAAGCACTTGTTTCATTCTTAACAATATATACTATAAAATTATAACTGAAATTAACCTTATGTGTTTGCATGCATTATATAATGTCCTTCGTATTAGTAACACCTTTATTTGTTATCTACCGTAATGTCTATAAATTATTTTGATCATTGGTTATCTGTCTTAAATTTTCTCAACTAAAAAAAAAATTTTTTCTTTACTAAAAGAGTAAAATTGGTAGGTACACATGAATGCGTCACAATCACTTGACAGCTGACAGTTGACTTGACACTGGCAGTAATATTCCTCAATTTAGAGGAACCAGTTGCCATTTATAAAAAAAAAAAAAAAAAAAAAAAAAAGGAAAGGACATTTGAAGGACATTGTAGCTAGTGACAGGACATAATGAGACTTAATATCTTATGTCTCAGGATGACGAGCGCAGTGGAATGCCACATCGTACTTTGTAACTCAAGGTGCTGGATGGTGTTTCTACTGTTAATGGGTGGTCGTATCGCTTACCATCATGCGAACGGTATGCTCGTCTCGTCAGTCAATGCCATAAAAAAACATACCTTAAATATAATCTAATATCTCAACAGTTGTTACCTGGTAAAAAAGCCGTGGTGAACGAAATAAAACGCAATTTGCAAGATGTGAGCAAATTCCATGCGGATCGTCTGTGGGAGAGAATACAACAGCGCAACAGACATTCAGGTTTCGAAGAGCCCTCAGATCTTTTGGATTATTACTTGGATCATATGAAAGGATCGAAGAAAAATGAGGGCGCCGACGACATCTTCCCTGATGTTGACCCTAGTGAGTAAATTAAAGTAGATTCATGAGATCATCTTTAGTCTTTACCCACGAATGGCACATTTAGTGCACTTAAATTCAGATTTACATTTTGTAGAGATGTATTTTTTTTCTTGTAATGGAATTTGTTTAAAAAATATGTCAACAAACTCTGCTCGTTTTGTTTCTATTGCCTATTTAGCTGCAACAGAAATTGCTATAGAAGTAAAAAATCCCGAAATCAATTAGTTGAAGTCATACAATAAGTCACAAGGTTAACTTTGTCCTGTGGGAACCTATTTCGCACATATTAGTGACCGTAATTATTCTGTCTTTAATATAAAGACTAATACGCTTTTAAAGCTGTTTTATACTACATTTTTAAAAGCAGAAGGCGGTGACGCTGGAACGAGAAATTTAAACAAATTTTCTTTGCAGATAAACAAATCATTCAAGTAATGAACGACCTTTTCTCCGCGGGTATGGAGACATCTCGAACCTCGCTTAGCTGGAGTATCGTGATGATGATCCGGGAGCCGAAGGTAGCTGGTAAAGTTCGTGATGAGCTGCGCCAAGTCCTGCCTCCTGGACACCTGGTTACCCTGGAACACCGTTCCCAACTACCGTACACCGAAGCCGTCCTCTTTGAAACATTGCGAAGAGTCTCCGTCGTGCCTTTGGGAACTACTCATGTTAATATGAGGTAATTTAAATATAATATAAACTCAACATCTCGCCTTTGTTTCCGAAGGAGTGGTCAAAAGCGCAATTAATACACTCATTGTTTGCCGACTTTTTTTTCATCACGTGATAATGTCGAGCCTATGTCTATTTCCAGATCAAGTTTAATTCTGGATAATTCACATGTTTTTTTTTAAAACACATTATAATTCTTATCGTTGGAAACAAATTAACACTAATATAATCAGGGGATAGATATTAATGGTAAAATTATTCTACTAAGCAAAAATAAGTTAAGTTCCAAAAATTCCATTATCATTTACGGCATTTTCGAAAAGGATTCCATATTAACCTTTGTATTTAAAATATAAATTATGTCTAATGGAGATTTAGACTATATTCCTTTTGGTAGTTGGCTATGAATAATTCAAGTATGTCGTAATTGCATTTCTTTAACCACAAGTCCTTGATGATTGTAATCTGATATGATTAGTAAACTTCATATTTTTTTCCGGTTTATTTTAGCTAAATTTAAGTAACATGCATTGTGTAAATTACAGACCCTTGAAAATAGATAAATACGTGATCCCAGCCGGCACGCACATCATCCCGCTACTCCACAAGATGGGAATGGATCCCGAGACATACCCAGACCCTGAGAAGTTCAAGCCAGAACGGTTCCTTAAGGATGGCCAGCTGCGCGTTCCTGATAGCTTCATGCAATTCGGAGTTGGACAGCGTATGTGTTTAGGAGCGCAATTAGCTAGAATGAAATTATTCCTTTTCTTTGCAAACTTGATGAATTCCTTTGACTTTACACTGCCTTATGGAGCGGATGAGCCTGAGTTACAAGGAGTTATGGGAGCGACGCATGCGCCTGCGTCGTTCACTCTCCATTTCCGTAAATTGGAATCTTAATTCAGTAACATGCTGTCTAACGCCTTACTTTTGAATCAGATAATCGAATAATTATAAACCCGTACCCAATATTGAATCAAACAATTGAACTGTTTTATTCATGTAATTAACATTTTTTATTTGCTCACATTGTATTTTCTCTTATGAACAAATTTAATCTGATAATTGAAAATTATCCTGATAGCAAAATTTTTTTTTTACATAGGGATTATTACAATTTTAAATGATAAAAAGAGTATTGTAATAAATATTGTATAAATACAGCAGCTACTACACTAGATTCTAGGCTTTGAAATGCTTTAAAAGTAAGCTTATATCGTAGGTACTTCGTAGACGGCAACTATTTAATGGGAAAGATCTTATCGTTACTGGTACCTGAAATAATCTTACATATTGCAGGCTGGATTGCAGCTTGCATGTTTCTTCATTTTCATTTCTATTAGTATTTATTATTAGAGAAGTTCATAGAACGCTATTAGAACGATTACTTATTTATTTGTTATTTTTTTAGTGTCCAAATATACGTTTGTTACTATATTATTATTTAGTTGTGTCGTAATATGCTAATATAGAGTATATTATTAGCATATTACGGCACAACTACATATTCTATATATGTTATTATTTAGCCAAAATCTAAATTTATAAATATATTCCACGATGTCAAACACCAAATGTTCCGTCAGATTAAATTTTAGGGGTCTTACGCAACACAAAAAATTCAATAATAAAACTCTAAGAGATTTTATAATGCGCGTAACGTATAAATGAAAAGGAGCGATTATATAATCTTTAGTTTGATTACATCTGGGCGTCCCTTTTATTATTTTGGCCTTGTAAATTTAAACCATTCAATTGCATAAAGGGATCTTCTATTCATTTTTTATTGACGTTTCTTTGACCTGCATGGCAAGTTCAAACGTTTAAAGGTTGAATTCCATTGGTTGCTGATTGGATGTAGGTAATAATTTTTGCAAATTTGTAAGTATTGAAGTACATATTTGAGTAATTTTATTATAATCTACTTTGAATATATTTGTAACGAAGGATAATCGAATAAGGTAATCTTATAATGTATCTTGTACCTGTCATTTAGTTGTGTAAGATAAATTATCTGTTTTATGAAATAAACTAATATCAATCAGAATCCTGTTGTTTGGAACGAACCCTTAATAACACCACGTGTAGCTTACACAAAGGGCAAGGTCATAGGGGACGAACAATAGTCAGATTTGCACTGACGGACTGACGGCTTTCAAGGTCTTTATTGGGGGCCAAATGGTTAAAAACGGATTTAAAGCATGGGTCGAGTCTATAGGAAATAACAGTTATTTGGTATACTCAATTGAATTATTAAAAAAAAATTGTTTTCGCCTCAGATGGATTCACTTTGGATTGAAATTTTCATCACACTGTTTATTCCAAATATAATAAATATCCTAGTAAACCACGCACGTGAAAAGAAAATACTTATTAGTGAATATAATTTGAATAATAACGTGTTCTTGTTTGAAACATGCAAATAACCGATCGAAATAATCTAATATTGCGGAGTGCCGACTCTGTTCCATTGAGTTTCTTTGTAGCGTAACAGCTTTATAGATATTAGTAACATGCCTGCCGTTAGATATGACATATCACAATTGGGAAGGTAATACTGGGTCAAGTTCGTCAAAAAATATTATGCAATAAACAACAAATACTAAGACCGGATTTTTTCAACTGTAGTCAGGGTAATCATCGGTGTTATTAAGCTGGACGGGCTCGCAGAGCTTCGAGTGCTCCTGGTGCTGCGAGCGCGTCCAGCTTAATAACACCCTGACAAAAAGATACCACCACCACCACCATACCAGTCCTGTATTATACATATACTGCCCACTGCTGAGCGCGGGCTTTCTTTACAACTCAGAGGGTTAAAGCTGTGATTCCGCAGGACGCGGCAGACGGCAGGGCCCGATTCCGCACACGACGGAAAATGACGCGCGGCAGGTGACGTTCTACCGGGCGTCATTTGCCGTCGTGTGCGGAATCGGTCCCACACAATTTAATAGTGCACAGTAGTGCCGTCCGCCATCGCGGCACATGCTGTTGCCGCCTGTCGTCGGCTGCGTTCTGCGGAATCACAGCTTAAGGCCTTAGTACACCACGCTGACCTAGGGCAGACTTCCCATACCTTCGAAATTCAGAGAACTTCTCAGGTATGCAGGTTTCCTCACGATGTTTTCCTTCACCGATAACTACACAAAAAAAGCTAACTACAGTTGAAAAAACGGGGCCTGAGGGAAAAATGTGCTACACGTGGGTACAAATACATCAATCAATATAGTAGGTACATTTGTCAAATGCTCTCTATTTTCTGAAGACGGATTTTTTAAAATTTAATTACCGATTTGGATATGTTAATAAGTACTCTGAAATTCAAATTATATTCGAAACTTTTACGAAACAAGGAAATCAGAAAATCATGGTCGATGTTAATAAAATGCGAGATTTGGATAATTCAATTTCATTATCTATCACATAAGGGACCAGTGAGAGGTTTATGATTTAAAAACATTAAAATATACGTTTCTTGATAAATATATAAAGTCAGTATTTAAATACAGGTTTGAAATTCGAATGTTTAATTCTAGAGCATTAAAATTTAAAACAGAGGTAAGTCATAACATAGTATTACCTACATAGGTACTATTACGCATCTCCTCTGCATAATACAAATTAAAGATTGAAATAACTTATAAAAGACTTTGCAAATACTATCACTACTGAAATAATTTACGCAATAAGTAATTACTGTTTCATAAAATGTAACAAAAATGCAAGTAATATGATATTAAATTAAATATTTAAATTGAGCAGTTAAAAAATAATAGCGTTGTCATTCATATGGTATATTTACTGGTGGTAGGTCTCTTATATGTAAGAGTCCGCCTGGGTGGATACCACCGCAATGTCTATTTCTACCGCCAAGCAGCAGTGTGCATGCACTGTGTGTTTCGGTTTGAAGGACATTGTAGCCAGTATAAATAACTACGGGACATAGTGAGACTTAACATCTTATGTCTCAGGATGACAAGCGCAGTGGAATGCCACACAGTACTTTGTAACTCAAGGCGCTGGATGTTGTTGCTACTGTTTATGGGTGATCGTATCGCTTACTATCAAGCGAACGGCATGCTCGTCTCGTCATTCAATGCCATAAAAACAATAAAAAAATAAAAAAGTGGAGCAATACTGAAAACTCAAGTGTTAAGACCATTCAAAGAAAACAGAAAAGCATTTCCTTATAGTTATATAATTTCATTAATTAAAAATGATTTCAATACAAAATACATCTTTATAATACTTAATCACCCCTTCGCAATAATTTATTTATTAAGCCTATTAAGAAAACGTGAAAATTCGATGGCGGTGACCTTACGCTTAGAAATTTTAATGCGACGTAAATTTTGCTACTCACCCGAATAAAACTTTCATAAAGAATAAGGTGCGGGGCATTGTCAAAAAAAATAAAACATAACCGTTGTTAAAGACATCCCTAAAATCGATTTATAAATATTTTTGTAAGTTACTTTATTTTTATAAGAATGCTCTTACAATCGTTTTAATAAACGCCTTCGAATAGCAGCCTTAGAATTTTTAGCTTACAGTCAAATTCCATGCTAATTTGAAAACAAAATTGATAGCAACAATTTGATATTTATGTTATGGATACCGCCTTCCTAGAATTCTGAACAGCTATTGTTTTTTTTTTTGAGTTATGGTTGGATGTGCTGGACAGTTATTAGATTCTTTTTAGAAATAGTTTGAAGGTAGAAAACAGAAATGGGTTACATAGTTCTCGTTAAAACAGGTGGAATATAGCACACCATATTATAATTCTCACATACGAAACTAGACCTAATCAATTAATTGAAATCATTTTTACCATGTTCATGAATCCATACCTTTGCGTTCGCTGCATGCGAAAATAATCGGTCCAATTTTGATCACAAACATAACTAGCTGGTAATACCTATTCGGTTCTTTAACCTTATAAACATTTGATAATATTGAAATTGAAAGCAAACTTGCTATAAGACATTGATTCGTACGTTAACCTGTGTTCGCAGGCATGTTTTTATGGCTGCAACTACACAGTTTGGTAAATTACTATCCTTGAATGATATTCTAAAAAACTTAGACACGTTACGTAGTATACAACTAGTTTCAATGACCTGAACAAAAACATGTACTACATTTGTATATTAGTCATTGTTGTGCTACGCTTTTATCCGAAAATAATGTAATTAATTGCCTTGAAATAGTTTAGTTTCTGCCTCTACATAGTGCTGAACATTTTATATGTTTTAGTGTACAAGTAACCGGTTAAAAGGTGGAACAAAATTTGTATGAAAGGCATTTAATTTGCACTGACGTTGAGGAAGGCTTCACTGAATATTAAGCGTCATTACTGCTGATAAACAGTAGTAATACCAATCAGAATTAACTTGAGATGTGTCGGAATAGGGAACGTAGCCAATATGCTTTTCTACAAAATAAATGAATGACATGTTATCCTGACTGACTGCCTCGGTGGCGTAGTTGTATTAAGGTACGACTACAATGCTGAGGTCTCGGGTTCGATTCCCGGGTCGGGCAAAGTGATATTGAGTTTTTCTATTCAGTATCAGCTCGGAGTCTGGAATTTGTGCCCGATATGGCGATAGGCTCGCCCCCTATCACATCATGGGACGAAATAACGGCGAAGAGTGGGTGCACTGGTTGCGCCTCTGCCTACCCCTTTGGGGATAACAGGCGTGAGTGTATATGTATATGTATCTGTACATGTTATCCTATCGCTAGGTCTCTTACAAGGATACATAATTCCCATGTTTTTTTTTGCGTTCTATTAGCGTTAGCGCTTATAGGAAATCTGGCTATTAAATAGCTAATGTATTTATTTATTTTGGAACATAGATTAAAGTGCATTAGGTACTTTTGTATTTGATCGGCTTCTACATTGATGTGACAAGTAGCATTTATCAGCAAGCGGTGAAATCGGGCCTGAAACTTGTAATGTTCACAGGTTAGTACTTGCTAATATCGCCTAACTTGGACACGATAATCATACACTGACACGACACGACACGATGATTATACTCTGCTTGGTGGCTGAGGTAATACAATTGTATTTCCTAGACGAACGCGATCATTGTTTACACGGCTCACTATTAAATAAAGCTTGCTATTTCTAGATAGGAAGTGACCATTAGTGCAGACTATAATTTAAAACAGTGAACGCCTCATCATATACCATTCTAGTCTATTATTTCCACTCATTTATCTTCCATAAGCTATAAATAAATTATCCTGTATGTTTAATTCATGCACCGCGGAATAAAAATAGATGCATCGCACATGGACGTTAAAGTAAGCAGGACGCTTACTGACCTCGCCATTGTAGCGCTAATAAGGAAAACGATGTACCTATCTGCACAATGTTACATCATTTAATGCGATCATATTTTATCTCTATAGATTTATTTACTAGAAAATACTTAGGAGTACTTATATTATCTGTGTGAAGAAAAAAATTATGGCATCGAATGACGAGACGAGCATGCCGTTCGCCTGATGGTAAGCGATACGACCAACCATAAACAGTAGAAATACCATCCAGCACCTCGAGTTACAAAGTATTGTGTGGCATTCCACTGCGCTCGTCATACTGAGACATAAGATGTTAAGTCTCATTATGTCCTGTAGTTACACTGGCTACAATGCCCTTCAAACCGAAACACAACAGCGTATGCACAATGCTGCTTGGCGGTAGAACTAGACATTGCGGTGGTACCTACCCAGACCGACTCATACATATGAGAGTCCTACCACCAGTAAATAAATAAAAAAAATACTGTAACTATGAATAACGAAACCTATTATTTTCTATAAAAATCGTGGAGTTTGCGGAGCCAGTGTGGTATATATAACTTCTCAGTTGAAACCGAGAGTCATGTCCAGTAGTAAGATAATTTGCTACAGAGCTGAGAATCTAATAGCCTCCGCGGTGCAGCGGGTGCTTAGTCAAGTGTGAAACGATAGACTACGAGTTATAGGTATCTCTACACTTACTCGAATGTCTATGTGATTCACAAATAATAGAGCCTGTGCATAGTGGGATACTGAAACCCACAAGAAATTAAGAAAATTTATATCGCATTGTGGGGGTGTGAATATATTTTGTAACTAATTCTAATTTTACTGCCTCGATACCGTAGTTGTATTGAGTGCGCGGTACAACTATCGCGCTGAGATCTCTTGTTCGAATCCCGGGTCGTGGAGTGGTATTGGGTTTTCTACACAGTATCAAGCCGGAGTCTGGAAATGTGCCTGATAAATGACCCGGCTCCCGTACTATATGGGATCTAACACGGCAGGCGAAATAGGAGTGTATTATACTTCTGCCTACATCTGAAAAGAAAAAGAGGCGTGATGCTATATATGAATGTCTTTAATTTTAATTATAATTACACATAAAAAAATTAAGCAGCGTCATTGGACAGATGTCTGTATTTTATAAATTTTAAGGCATACAGTAAGTTATATGCACAATAAAAAAAATCGTGTGGAATCTTGTATTACAATGTGTTGCTATGTACTACATTATACCCGGAGATGGATCTCGTGATCAGAATCAGTCGATACACTCGTGTTTCAATCAGTCCCGATAACAAGTACACTTAGATAACACTTACAACGCCATTGTATATAACAATGGGGTCAATGGCGTATATTTATCATCAAAGAGATGCTCTTGCCGGCCCGATTCAGGGTTTTCATATGTTTATATTATTAGAATACAGAACGTAATATCGCCCGTGACATGAGAATGTCGCATAATATTGTTGATCATGATCCGCTGCAACCTAGGTGAGAAACAAGGGTGTAATCGGAGCAGGCGCTAATTTGATCGATGAATGATATAATGTCAAATTATGTATTTATTATTTAATCAATAATAAATACACGGACTGCCTCGGTGGCGTAGTTGTATTACAGTACGACTGCAAAGCTGAGGTCTCGGGTTCGATCCCTGGGTCGGGCAGTGATATTGAGTTTTTCTATTCAGTATCAGCTCGGAGTCTGGAATTTGTGCCCGATATGGCGATAGGCTCGCCCCCTATCACATCATGGGACGGAATAAAGGCGAAAAGTGGGTGCACTAGTTGCGCCTCTGCCTACCCCTTCGGGGATAACAGGCGTGAGTGTATATGTATATATGTATTATTTAATCACTATAGGCATAAAGGGGGGTGCGCCCCCCCCTCAATTGCGTGGTGCCCAAGGATTTTGAGGCTACTACTATAATTTTTTAAAATAAATAAAACTTGTATATGGGCAAGTACACAGAAGTCATTTTATTATTTAAAGTCTACGATACTGCCCCCCCTGGAAAATTACTCTAGCTACGCTACGTTAATGAATAAATCTTATCTTACTTTTTACTAATTACTAATTTTAGAAATGCGGATGTTTGTGAAAAGTAAACGCAGTAACCACTGGAAGGATTTGGATAAAATCTGACACATGGGTATCCCATGTTCTGGATTAACTCATAGGATAGTTTTTTATACCGGTAATTTACTCCCATGGAAAATAATGGAACTTTTAATTATTTTTTAGTATCGACACTGGTGTAGTACAGATGGCATTATGAATCGCTACAATGACTGAGGCCTTCCCCCGAGCAAACGCCCTTGAGCATTCGTTCTGAACATTAAGGCATGATTTACGGGCGGGAATATGCAAAGATTTACTTAACAAATAAATTTGAAACTACCAAAATGTTCCTTATTGAATTGCTTATCTTAAGGAGAGGGAGGGAGGAGATGCGGAATCAGCAAATTTGGTGGCATTTTGAAATTTACGAAACAACATCCACATTAAAAACTAACTACGAAAGTAAAGATAACATGTTGCAGAAATATTATGTTATGCTATCTATAGATAGCTTCTAAAAATTATCCTACTAATATTATAAAGGCGAAAGTTTGTATGAATGTATGGATGTTTGGATGTAAGGATGTTTGTTCCTCTTTCACGCAAAAACTACTGAACGGATTTCGATGAAATTTGGCACACGGGTAGATCATGTCCTGGATTAACACAAAGGCTACTTTTTATCCCGGGAAAATATAAAGCGGGACTTTTATGCCGGAAAAACTTTTTAAAGCGGGCGGAGCCGCGGGCAAAAGCTAGTATGAAATATGGTTTTGCTACCCCTGTATTCTCTTAAGGATTTTTTGTAGCGGGAAAAGCATTTAACGCAGACGAAGGTGCGAGCAACATCTAGTTATAAAAATCTACAGATGGTCCATTTTTATTTAAACTCGATATACGAAATCTTTTTCTAATTAACACTTTCCCTGCGTTACGGGAACTATTTGGCCGTACTTGAGTCTTGTAATGTGCGGCAGCTGACTATCCTTGTTTTGCGCTCGGTGCGGGGGGTATTTTTCTAGGATCCCGTGAAGGTAGAAAAAAGATAATTATATATCCGTCATTCTCGCTTCGTTTAGTATCACTTAAAAAAGAAAAATAATACGGGAAGCATTTTGTCGTAACGCACAGAAGTTATTTTTTTTTACGTTTGGTGCGGTACGGGAACTATTTTGTCGTAGCCGAAACCCCGTATAGCACCGAGGGGTGCGCGCGCGGTGCTTTAGTTTGCCATAGTGTTGTGCGCAGTTCACACATGTCGACCTTAGAATAAGTATTAACTCGTATTTATACAACGTTTAACCAAAGTCCTCAATAATATTTAAGAGCGTGTTTCATTCAACTCATCGATAAGAACAACTTTTACTATGGGATATATCGGACAACTTGTATGAAGAGGTCGAAATTTTTGTTGAAGTTTCAATGTTGGTCCCATAGAAAAAGTATTTTTTTGTATTGATGAATATAATCACAACCTTTAATATACTGGAGGCTTTTGTTATACGTAGTATATTATAATTTGTGGATCGTATAGTTAACATTTCTACAAGTAACTACTTATTATAAATTAATAAATCAATAATTAAAAGTTTTTCTAAGGTTTGTCGAAGTTCAATTTCACCCTATAGTTTTTAAATGAAATGAAATGAATGAATTTAAACATTGAAATTTTCTGAAGTTCCTTTTATTTTTGTCGATTATGCATGTTAGTCAAAAAATATAATTATTTAGGTATGTGTAAAAATAAAGACTCAAAGACTTTGTTTCATTGTTGTGATGTTTTTTTGAAAATTTGAGAAGTTCCTATTATTATTGTTGATTATGCCTGTTAGTAAAAAAAAATATTATTTAGTTATGTTTTTGTGATATTTTTTGGAAAGTAAATTCACATAGATAGGTACTACGTGTAAGAACGTGAGCTTAAGTTGCGCATGTAGCAATTTATAGGTCGACATAGTAACAAAGAAAGAAAAAGAAAGAAGTTGAAGTTGAAGACTTGAGTTGAGAAGTTGAAGAAGAAGAGTTCCTTAGGGAATGTTGTTTAGTTTGAAAAATAATAGCTATATACCGGCAAAATATATTATAATGGTGTTATTATACCTACTTATCAATATAAACAACTTTTTCTAAGGGACGAACTTCGAAACCTCAGAAAGAATTGGAACAACTTATATGCAGAGGTACAAATGTTTTTTGAAATAGTTCGAAGTTGGTCCTATATAAAAAATAATTAAACGTTTCTGGGGACTTTTGTTACGCGATACTTGTTCAAAAAATGAAAATTCAATGAAAATTCAAAATATTCTTACAAACATTTTAAATTTTATATACTTACTTTACTATTTATACTAATATTATAAAGCTGAAGAGTTTGTTTGTTTGTTTGAACGCGCTAATCTCAGGAACTATTGGTTCGAATTGAAAAATTATTTTTGTATTGCATAGACCATTTATCGAGGAAAGCTTTAGGCTATGTAACATCACGATGCAACTATTAAGAGCGAAGAAATAATGGGAAATGTGAAAAAGAACGGGGAAAATTATTCATCCTTGAGGACTTCCATTGCGTGCGCTGCGAAAACGGTTCAAGATACCAAAAATATGAAAGAATTATTCCTCTTGAAATGATTTAAAAAAATGTCCGCGACAGTGTATGTCTATCTTTTAAGATTAACTCACTAGAACCGTTTTTATGGTAATCAAATTTGGTCGAAATTAATGCATTATTTGTTAAGAGTTGTATCAACGTCATAATATTAATCTTTATCCAAATAAATGTGTTGGATAGAGTGATTCAACGGGAAGGTTTTTATGTACTTTTAGCCCGGAAAAACTTATTAACGCGGGCGAAGCCGTGGGCAAAAGCTAGTGGTTTATAAAGTAAAGATCTCATGTGAATTTTTAACTACTGATAAGGTAAGAAACGAAAATATTCGAAAAATACCTACCTCATTTGATAAATATTTAATATTTTTGTAAAATCAAATATATATTTACCTCTTTTATTATTTTTGTTTGTAAGTGATATATGTAATTTATTACAAAAGTAATAAATAATAACAGTTTGTGCACAATGTGTATACTTGTTCAATTTCATTTACCTTTTGTTGATTATGATTATGCATGTTAATGAATCTATTAATTTTTTATTATGTTACGTATGGAAATCGATAGGGATACAATTTTTTATGCTCAATAAACAAAGTGCAATTCAAAAGTTGCTATTAATTATTAACTTTACCCTCATCCCTAGCATTTTCTATGTTACTAGCTTTTGCCCACGGCTTCGCCCGCTTCAATAAGTTTTTCCGGGCTAAAAGTAAATAAAAACCTTCCCGTTGAATCACTCTATGACTATGACGTTGATACAACTCTTAACAAATAATGCATTAATTTCGACCAAATTTGATTACCATAAAAACGGTTCTAGAGAGTTAATCTTAAAAGATAGACATATACTGTCGCGGACTTTTTTTAGATCATTTCAAGAGGAATAATTCTTTCCTACATATATTTTTGGTATCTTGAACCGTTTTCGCAGCGCACGCAATGGAAGCCCTCAAGGATGAAAAATTTTCCCCGCATTTTTCACATTTTCCATTATTTCTTCGCTCCTAATAGTTGCATCGTGATGTTATATAGCCTATAGCCTTCCTCGATAAATGGTCTATTCAACACAAAAAGAATTTTTCAATTCGAACCAGTAGTTCCTGAGATTAGCGCGTTCAAACAAACAAACAAACAAACAAACAAACAAACAAACAAACAAACAAACAAACTCTTCAGCTTTATAATATTAGTATAGATATGCGGGACGGGAAATAATTACGCGTAAAAGGACCGATTTTGAAAAAAAAATATAACTCTTACTATATTACGTAGATCTCCGTGCTACGGCAGATGTATATACGCAGGGATATAGTCTATCGATTAGTATAAAAAATAAATAAAAATGGTAATATTCCACGCTTGTAAAGACATTAGAAATCAGGACCTGATACGGGAAAATAAAGGTCGTACCGCAAGATTGGTATTCTTCATACGGGAAGTATATGACTCGTATAGCACTGGTAGTAAAACTAGGTTCAGGCGCCTACGCAGTGAAAGTGTTAACAACACATTATTTATTACATAGCAAACAAAAACTCTAATGGGGAACACTAATATCTTCTCAATTTTGCATGAATGTGGAAAGAACGCCCTTGAACAGTTCATTTCATGGGTGCCGTGATGTTTGCATTCAAAGATAATCGATTAGATGACCCCAAACCGAAGATAATATACCTACTGCGTGCATAAACGGCATAGCAACTTAAATACCACAAATCACTAATATATTTGCATTTCACTTTTTTGGTAGGTATTAAAAGCCACAAACGTCAGGCCTACCATCGCAAAATTTGGTACTAGCATTAAATAATGTTTTTCGCCATAGGTAAAATTCCATAAAGAGTATAACCAAGCCTATTTTTCCAGCGGATTGATCCGGGAACGTGACTCACTTACGTGGGCCACTATGTTTTACGCTTTGCACGGTCATCGCTATGTGAGCGGATGTATGTATCACATAACTAGCAAATGTTTAATTTCAGAATTAATAACATAATATTCTCGCTAAATGCTTTAAAATTCCTGTACACACTGTGGCGACACATGCTGTTAGTGTTGCCGTCTGCCGTCTGCCGCGTCCTGCGGAATCACAGCTTTACAAAGCAGGTGCGATCGTTCCGGAGATGTGCAAGGAAACAGCAGATAACTCTTATTGTCTACTTTAGTTGTAAGTCGCATGTTGCAGAAACATAACGCGCAAGCGACCTATTTAGAACACTAGCTTTTGCCCACGGCTTCGCCCGCGTTAATAAGTTTTTCCGGGCTAAAAGTACATAAAAACCTTCCTGTTGAATCACTCTATCCAACACATTTATTTGTATAAAGATTAATATTATGACGTTGATACAACTCTTAATAAATAATGCATTAATTTCGACCAAATTTTATTACCATAAAAACGGTTCTAGTGAGGTAATCTTAAAAGATAGACATATACTGTCGCGGACTTTTTTTTAGATCATTTTAAGAGGAATAATTCTTTCATACATATATTTTTGGTATCTTGAACCGTTTTCGCAGCGCACGCAATAGAAGCCCTCAAGGATGAATAATTTTCCCCGTTTTTTTGTCACATTCCCATTATTTCTTCGCTCCTAATAGTTGCATCGTGATATTATATAGCCTAAAGCCTTCCTCGATAAATGGTCTATTCAACACAAAAAGAATTTTTCAATTCGAACCAGTAGTTCCAGAGATTAGCGCGTTCAAACAAACAAACAAACAAACTCTTCAGCTCTATAATATTAGTATAGATTAAGGTGGTCGAGAATGCGCTTTCCTAACTGTACCTACTCTCGTCTCAATTTTTGTTTTAGGTTATTACTTAGAAATCATAATTAATAATATAGGTAAAAAAATGAACGTGAAACAGAAACGTACTAATTTCACTTATACCTATGGAGTGGATTTATTTACATGAAAAATATTTTTTTTTTCTCCTAACGGTAAACTTCAAATCACTCGTTGATGATTTGATTACGCAAGGAAGACATATCGCTTTGTTTTCCCCGTGCCCTAATGGCTCTATTACAGAATGGAGCAGAGCTAACCTCGATAAAGACGTTTCACCTTTCTTTATGAATGATAGAAGAAATGGTACACTGCAATTTATGTATTATAGTTGACTAGCTTTTGCCCGCGGCTCCGCCCGCTTTGAAAAGTTTTTCCGGGATAAAAGTCCCGCTTTATATTTTCCCGGGATAAAAAGTAGCCTATGTGTTAATCCAGGACATGATCTACCCGTGTGCCAAATTTCATCGAAATCCGTTCAGTAGTTTTTGCGTGAAAGAGGAACAAACATCCTTACATCCATACATCCAAACATCCAAACATCCATACATTCTTACAAACTTTCGCCTTTATAATATTAGTAGGATACTTATTAGTTATCATAGATATTTTATTTCTAATACAGAAATACGCAAACATATAGATAGAGACACATACACACTGACGCCTTTTATCCCCGAAGGGATAGGCCGAGACACAGCTAGTGCATCCACTTTCTGCCATACCTATTCCGTCCCATGATGTGATAGGGGGCGAGTTTATCGCCATATCGGGCACAAATTTCAGACTCCGGGCTGATACTGAATTTAAAACCCAATATCACTTTGCCTGACCCGGGAGTCGAACCCGAGGCCTCAGCATTGCAATCGTACCGTAATACAACTATGCCATTGAACATTTCACATTATTATGTCGAATGAGTAGTTATAAAAAACCCTATTATACATTACATTTACAATTTCATAATAATTAAATTACCTTACATAAATAAATGGTTTTCTCTGACGTCATAGCCTCTAAGCCTCGGCCTTAAGAAAACAAAAGTGACTCCTCTGTTATGAATGTTGTTTGCGTTAGTTATATCAATGGAATTGCGTTTACTTTAGGATAAACATAATAATTTATAACATGATCTAATATTATACATACAAGCGCCGCCTGATACGTACGTACATATTATAATAGTGGTACGTTGTTTATTCAATATGATGATGATGTAACCAGCCACCCAGTAGTGAATCAAAGTTATCTATCTACTAACCTAACGTGACGTAGATATTTATCAGTGAATAGATAACCTCTGGTCCCTTTGGATAATCTTAGAAGATCCTGAGTGTCAATACCTTGTAGGCCTAGTCGTGCCAAGGGAAAATCCCGCCGCCGAACGCAGCCTGTAAACTACAAGGATATTTATAACGAAAACTGAAGCTATCTTATGCATAAAATGAGTTGATTACAGGTTTATGTAAGAACTAAGAATTTTGTATACTTTGGATATTAATTGAATAAATAAATAACTATGTATCTACTCAATAGGGTAGTTGACTACTTTTTTAAAATACATTTATATAAATGTATGTCTTCTAAAATGTAGGGGAAAAAGAATTTTTAAAATACCGGTTATAATAAATTACTTATAGAGTATAGATTTGAAGTTTGATGTCAGGGACACCTTTCAGATAACGGAAACAGCAGAATGTGACGTCACGGAGTGCCACCAGCCATAATGTGGCGTGCGTGCGAAAGAGATAATGCGATATCGTCACTACGCTCCCACTTTTGCTCACAACAATATTTTAAATAGGAATAACTGTTTTAGTTGTCAACTAATATTGATTCTGATTTTACAGAAGAATTTATTTCCGTACTATTTTCTGTTACATATCAAATAATGTACAAAGTCAAACATAGGAAACTACCCTATTACAAAGAATTGAAGTGATTACGAAACAAAAGCTAATCCTAAAAGACGTTGCTTTTAACTGACTTAAAAAAGGGGGTGCCATATTGAATACGTATGTATGCATGTTTGTATGACTGGTTTTTTTTTTCAAAGCTTGCTGATCCGATTTGGATAGGATTTTCATTATAATCCGATCCGATTTGGATGGGGTTTTCGTTATAATGTTATAATATAATAATAGTATGACTGTGTGGTTGTTCGGTATAATCTCAGAATCAGCTCAACCAATTCTGATAGCACTTTCTTTGATCGGTACAGAGCTTTCCAGAGAGTTAGAATATATTTGATGTGGATTTCTCTTTTGCCATTGTTTCCTAGTTATATTTGCTACTGACATATTTTACGCAGTAGTCATGAACCAAGACATTCAAAATATGAGTTTAAGAACTGATTTCACAGCCGAACGGTTTTACTACTATAAAAAGAAAAGAATATCGCAAGACGATGCCGTCGAAACTCGTATGAGTTTCTTAAGGTTTTTTCCAGTTACTGCAAAATACGATATGTGCTTACTTAAAAGGACCTGGAAATACACACACTCGACTCACGTGTCTCATCGCGTGAGACTTCACACTTGAATACTAATTAGAATTTTTGTTGTCTAGACCGCTGCTTGCTGCTACATTAGTTTAAAAGTTCAGTTCAAGCAAATAATCACCGGAAAAGCAATTCTTTGAAATAAAGTTAACGTTTTCAAGCTGAATTCATTGCGGAGTGCGGACTATGTATCTGATGTAGAACACAGAAATTTTGCAAATTGGAAAATAAATCTTGCAAGTACGTTCTACAGATTACAAATGAAAATTATTAGTGAATTTATTCAGAATTTTGAAGTTGGTACATTGTTATAATTTCGGAGAAGTATTAAATTATAATATTATAAAGATACGCATACTAGGTACTTACCACATTGTCAACACATTTGAAATATTTATGCTATAGCAGGGGTGCATGGATATGCAAGAACCAACATATTCGATACGCGCGCTAATCTCACATCCATGTATTGTATATTAGGAATTTAATACTGCAATATTTATTTTACCAGTAGCAATCATGTACCCTACATATTTTATCAAAACATTTGGAAATAAATATTCGCGCATTCCTTTTTGTTTACACTTTATAATTAATAAATCATTCATACTAACTGGCTATTTCCGTAGAGCCCGTACATTGCCTTCCAGTATCTTACAGAAAGTTAACAGGACACTTCTTAAATCATAATCAATATTAAATTATAAACAATCCTTAGGCAGTTCTGATATTACGAAAAATTCACGTGCATTATACCGATTATATATAATAAAGGCTTATATATTAGATTATATAATAAAGGCTATTCTAAATAAATTAACATTTTGAATTCGTTCACCTCTGAACAACTTGAAAATTGGTGCACATGAACTTCTGACATTCTTCATGGTTTTAGATTCCGTTGTACATAGAATAGAATGCATACTTGTAAAGTAAACATGTATATTTCTGATAAATGAAATTCTCTATCTAACAGCCTCGGTGGCGTAGTTGTATAACGGTACGATTCCAATGCTGAGATCTCGGGTTCGATCTTCGGGTCGGGCAAAGTGTTTTGGATTTTTCTATTCAGTATCAACCCGGAGTTTGTAATTAGTGCCTGATATGGCGATATACTCGCCCCCCATCACAACATGGGACGAAATACGCACGCCGGAAAGTGGGTGCATTAGTTGCGCCTCTGCCTACCCCTTCGGGGATAAAAGGCGTGAGTGTGCGTCTTTGTGTGTGGTTCTCTATCCACATAGGTATTATAATATTGTTCGCTGTCTATATTCCACCGGGGCGCAGTTGTAAATCACATGATTAGTGAAACTATTGTTTCTTATAAAAGCTGTAATTTTACAAATAACAAACCTTATTAAACATAAAACAATGTTAACTGTTTGAAAAGAATAGATTTAAATCTGGTTGTAATGTGCTATTTTCAAAGTTTTGAATAAAATCACTTATTTTGTTCCCTGATTCTGTTTACTAGAAGGCGCAGCGCGGCAGTTGAAAGGAACCATCTATCTTGTTGTTTTCCCCGAGGAGTCAAAGAAATTGAAGATAAAACGAAGACTTTATACTTTCGCCACTATTGTTCGTGTTAAATTAATTAATTAATTAATTCTGTGTATTTGCAATACCTATTTTTAAACTAATATTGCTCGCGGCTTCGCTCGCGTGATAAAGATTTTCCGGGATAAAAATATTTTCCCATGGTACAAAGTAGCCTATAGCAGTCAAAAGAAATGTAGCTTCCTATTAGTGAATGAACTTTCTAAATCAGTTCAGTAGTTCCTGAGATTAGCGCGTTCAACCAAACTAACAAAGAAACAAACTCTACAGCTTTATAATCCTTACTAATGTTATTACTAATACTACAAATGCCAAAGCAACTCTGTCTGTCTGTCGCGCTTTCACGTCAAAACCACTGAGCAGATTTAAATAAAATTTGGTACACAGATAGTCTAGAGCCTGAGAAAGGACATAGGCTACTTTTATCCCGGGAAAATATAAAATGGGACTTTCATCCCGGAAAAACTTTTTAACGCGGGCGGAGCCGCGGGACAACTTTAGTGTTCTAATATATACTTAGTATAGAACGTAGAAAACAACTCATAGACCTTTAAGATGTGATTCAATTCAATTCAATGGTTCCGATACCCTAGTAACTAACTACTATAATGAATCACAATAAAGCTGTGAGCCGTCTGCTGTCTGCCGCGTGCTGTTCGCAGAACGCGGCAGACAGCAGACGGCAGACGGCAACGCACCTAATGCCTGACGCCCAGGGCGTCAGGTATTAGGGGCCACGCACTGACTTAAAACCATTACGCTCATTTCAGCAATCACTTACTTAATTAAGACCGCCATTGGCTGTCCGTATGTCAAATTTCATTCAAATCAGTTCAGCGGCTATGACGTTCATTAGTTTATACTTATACACTTCGCAAACACAAAAAATATCTTTATAATGTCGGACATGATATTTAATCAAAGGTGTTGACTTATAATAACCTCCAAATATTCACAAAGTTCCTTATTTACAATATTAGTAAGATTTTGGTATTTATTCATTGTAAAGTGTAAAACACCTGCATCATTGCCGAGGTGTTTTGTGTATTACGCAACGTTAGCTCTCATTCACGATGATATCATTCTCCTACAATGGCACCAGTTACAAACGATTGGGCATATAATATTTTGTATAACTAATAAATTTAATTTTAATTCAATACCCACGTAGAATACTGAAATATAGAATACTAGTGTTTGCCCGCGGCTCCGCCCGCGTGAATGAGTTTTTCCGGGATAAAAAGTAGCCTATGTGTTAACACAATGTACCCGTGTGACAAATTTCATCGAAATCTGTTTAGTAGTTTTTACGTGAAAGAGGAACAAACATCCATACATCCAAACATTCTTACAAACTTTCGCATTGATAATATTATTAGTAGGATTAATCTACGTTAAAGTGTTCACTTGGTTACGACCCTCCATTTCTTTGATCCTCAATAAATAGTAAAGTGGTAATGTAGAGTACAATTTTCCAAAAGAATATAATTTAAAGGAATGTATTTTAAAATTAATAAATTTTTAAACCTGCTTTCTTATAATTTGTGTTGAATTTAATTCTATAAATGACATCCATTGGTCTATATAATTTATAATTATTAAATATAAATTTCTTAACTGGTTATAATAAATGCAAATCTTTAGCTTTAAGTATAGCCTACGGACAATAAAAAATTACCAGTAAGAAGTACAGAGTCCGGATATTGTGTAGCTTCAGAACAATGTATCACTAGCAGGATCTTGATTCTAGAATCTATGATGTTTATATCTGGTTAGGACTACGCAGTTTTTTAGGCTAGCCAATAATCAGTTCCCATAACAATGCGTCTTAACACATTCAATCCCCTATATTACAAGCCAAAACACACATAAACTGGATCCATTGTTTGTGAGAACCATAACTGAATTGAGTTTGATGGACCACTTGTCTCTAGTTAGATTAAAAAAAAACCAAAGGGTGAGTCGATCACTATGCATTTTATAGTTATTATGGCCCATCATTGCCCACCATAGAAGTTACGTGAGTGGCGAAAGCTTTTACTTTTAGTGCTACAACAGGTTTGTCTGATCAGACAGGTCAAGGTCGCGCGGAGTAAGTCCACAAAAAGCTGTTTGGCGTGAGCACATTCTTATATTCGGGGCGGAATCAATAAATTGTCTGCAGTATATATTATGCGACATAGTTAACGTTTTTATATCATTTATTCTATTGAAAAACACGTGATTTACGATACGGTTGGACCGCCACCCACCAGCAAACAGGTGTCAGCTCGCTGATTTGTCGGAATTGTGTCTGGATGTTCTCAGAACCTGATCAGTTACAAACAAGAGGCGATTGACTTTGCTTACAAAGCGTTTCACTTTGCATAGTTGGTTTTTATATACCTACGTTACTATAATAACGTTTATAATAATGCTTGATTGTTTGACGTCACGTTTTTCCCATACTATTGCAAAAGTAGATTTATAATTTGTATTGTGTGTGCGTAGATAAATTTTATTGCCAAAAATGAGTGCGGCGCCTTCCCACCCTTGACCCGCGGTATTGCGCAAACCGTTCCTGGCCGAAGGTGCGCAGACCACCAAGGTTGG
Source organism: Lapara coniferarum (assembly GCA_949316025.1). Taxonomy (NCBI): domain Eukaryota; kingdom Metazoa; phylum Arthropoda; class Insecta; order Lepidoptera; family Sphingidae; genus Lapara; species Lapara coniferarum. The sequence goes on along the minus strand of OX438919.1, from coordinate 36,399,026 downwards.
CGTCGAGCGAATTGGCCATGTTTTTCCTTGCCAAAGTGAATTTGCACAATGTAAATTTTTATTTTGTTTACATTTGCTGGTGTGTAGGGTCACACGGCTATATATCATATGTAACGTTTAGTATTCAATTTTAACGTACAAACATAAATGGCAGTGTTTACAACCTTGATTAGTGTGTAATATTGTGGGGGTAGATTTTTAGTTTTCCGTAGAAGCGCTTGTACACTGATTATTGTTTTTGACTGTACCTACACCGGACGCGGTAACAATGGATAATTGCTGTGATGGTCACCACTGTTGCTGTTATCGCATACTGTTCATCTGAAGAAAAAATTTACCTAAACAAGCAAGAAAATAGCTGGTATATTTTTTGTCACATGCAATGTATACTAACACGGTTAACACTTTGCGTACCGTCATGTGCCAGGACTTTAGAGATCATAGTGGAGTTCTTATTGCTAATTAAATATCAACGTTTTTAAAATAAAACGCTTTTTCATAATGATTTTGTTATATTGTGGATGTCTAATTGGAATCAATAATGATATTGCAGGAGAGAATCATATGTAAAGTATATATCTAATAGTGACATAAACACACAACTACGTTTAATAAGTCAGAAGTGCCGTATCAAGTAACTTACGAGTATGCCGATATTGTTGACCTTCAACAAAGCATAATTGCGTAACAAGATGCCTTCCGTTTTGTCTTATTGATTTTGTTTACGACATTATTGCCGGGTTCAAAAACCGGCCATGAATAGCATAGAAAAACATTCAATTTAATAACAATATTTGTTATTGATTAGTCGTTGAAATCGTATTTTCCGATATTGCATACCTACTCTAGACAATCACGGCGGATTATATTAAAAAAAACAATCGAATATTCTCACGACGTGATTCTTGAAGAATTCTGTTTTTAATTGTATATCATGTATTTATTTGACCACACAAGAGAATAAACATGATACCTACAATGTTTATTGAATATTATAATAAAGTTACATAATATTGCATATTCAATGGACAGTGATATACCGTCAATTGAGGAGTGACTGTATATCAATATAATAAAGCTCCGGTATTTATTACTAGCTTTTGCCCACGGCTTCGCCCGCGTTAATAAGTTTTTCCGGGCTAAAAGTACATAAAAAAATTCCCGTTGAATCACTCTATCCAACACATTTATTTGGATAAAGATTAATATTATGACGTTGATACAACTCTTAACAAATAATGCATTAATTTCGACCAAATTTGATTACCATTAAAACGGTTCTAGTGAGTTAATCTTAAAAGATAGACACATACTGTCGCGGAAATTTTTTTAGGTCATTTCAAGAGGAATAATTCTTTCATACATATATTTTTGGTATCTTGAACCGTTTTCGCAGCGCACACAATGGAAGCCCTCAAGGATGAATAATTTTCCCTGTTTTTTTCACATTTTCCATTATTTCTTCGCTCCTAATAGTTGTATCGTGATGTTATATAGCCTAAAGCTTTCGTCGATAAATGGTCTATTCAACACAAAAATAATTTTTTAATTCGAACCAGTAGTTCCTGAGATTAGCGCGTTCAAACAAACAAACAAACTCTTCAGCTTTATAATATTAGTATAGATGTGCATTTTTTTACTGCCTTGGTGCCCGCGCACGTCATACAAAGTGATATTGTTTTTTTTTACTCCGTATCACCCGGGAGTTTGGAAGTTGTGCCCCATATGGCGATAAGCTCGTCCACTAGCACATCAAGGGTTGGAACATACATGGCGGAAAGTGGGTCCCCTGGTGGCACCTCTGTCTACCCCTTCGGGATGTACATAAAAAGATAATTTCATTAAAATTAAGGGCCAGGCTCATGCTGTGTTTATTACTGTCTGCTTACTCTACATTACATCTAGCGTGTTTGTACAGCAAATTTAAAAAAATATACATAATTTAACCTCTAAGCAAAATAGTATTTGTTCATATTGCGTAATTTTCGTTCACCTTTTTATGGATTTCACATCATTCATAGAATGTTAATAATAAGTTATTAAGATTGTGTAGAGCCATTGACCTGTAGAACGGTTAAGAGTATTTTATATCAATAGTAGCACAAAATCTTGACATTTCGATCTATAAATGGTCGTGTAAAAGTTGTGTATCATCGACTAAAGATACGCAACACATCGACCCCAGAGACATACATGGCTAGGCTAATTGACAGAAATTACTCAACATGTTTTCAGCTTTGTTATAAGTTTTAGCTCAAAGAAATCATGAATAGCATAAGTAGTTCAGACATATTTACAGCCTATTTTAGAAAGTGTATTTTTTATGATCTAATACAATTTATTAGTTTTTGTGGTACAACAAAATTCCTCTATTGTTTCTCTTAGTAAAATAAATATAATGTCATGTATATGAAATAAATGAGTTGATAAATAATATGGAGTATTGTGGTATCTAGAGTAACTTGAACTCATGCTTGCCGTCCATTTTTATTTGTATTGTGGTTCAATTCAAAACACAATTCCAATCCAAGTTCTTAACATTCATGATTGATAACGTTGATTATGATAGTAGGTAATATAAGCTTGTTTCATTTCTTGGAAAATTATGATTGTGTTCGTGAAATTCTCAAAACTACGTATTAAATAAAATTTTTATTCAACAATTTTTTTGGGAAAAAATTTGCTTCCACAACCATTTGTTTTATATACGGGTAGCATCGAGCTTCTTTGCCTGATAATAAATTAAGTTGTGCATTTCTCTATAGGTAATTATAATTCTCTATAGGTAATTATAATTTTACGAGAATCGATACAATTATGCCACCAGCCCTACTTATTATTTTTTTATTTAAAGCTTTATTGTACACCAAAAACAAGACAAGATTAAAAAAAACAACAATGAAGACAGAGAACAGGTACAATTGGCGGTCTTATCGCTCGAGGCAATCTCTTACAGACAACCATTGGATGGAATAAGAGAAAATAGCGAAAAGGGTAGTCTGGGGCGTACATATAAGCAAATATATATATAAAATCTAATACATAATAATACAACAAATATATGCATACATGCACACAAAATACATGAATTATATACGTATAATATATATATATAATAATCATATATATATAAACATATATATAAATATTTATTACATAACAGGAGATGTACAACAAATTATAATCAATGTCACACAAATAAAGTTTTAGCTATTGAGCAAGTGTTCTTTTACCATTTTTTTAAAAACCGGTAGTGACTGCGCCTGTCTTATAACTACTGGTAGTGCATTCCATAACCTGATAGCAACAACAGTAAAAGATTTTTCCATGAATGAAGTAGCATGCACAGGCATTTTCAGTACCAAGTTCTCTGATGAACGAAGAGACTTCTCATGCGTGTCGTGAAGAAATAGAAACCTAGATTTAAGATAATAGGGGGTAAGAGGATTGAATAGAATGCTATAGAGAAGGGAAAGAATGTGGGCATTTCGGCGAAGACGAATAGGTAACCACTTGAGCTTAGTGCGAAACTCAGAGACGTGATCATATTTGCGCAGTCCAAATATGAATCGTATACAGAAATTTTGGAGGCGCTCAAGTTTATTTAGTTGTACTTCTGTTAAATTTATATAGCTGGCATCAGCATAATCAAGGATGGGAAGGAGAAGGGATTGTACCAACGAAATCTTAGTGGCAATGGGCAAGAAGTTGCGTAACCTACGCAATGACCCCGCCGACGCAAAAAGCTTACGACTAACATGTTGAAGATGAGGTCCCCAGGTAAGAGACTTGTCCAAGTATAGTCCAAGATTTTTAACGCTGTCGCTGTAAGGAATGATTGTACCGTCACATGACATACAGGGTAGTAGCGACCAATCTACTTTGAATATCATTCTAGGGCTGCCGATGACAATTACTTGGGTTTTGGATGGGTTTACTTTTAGACCATGGGCTTTACTCCATTGACATATGTGACTTAGATCCCAATTTACCTTCATAACTGCATCGGTCAGCCCATCCAATGGTGCCTGTGTATAAATCTGCAGATCATCAGCATAAAGGTGGTAGGATGAACGAAGTTGATAGGAGATAGAGTTAATGAAAACTGAGAAGAGAAGTGGAGATAGAACGCCGCCCTGTGGCACTCCGGCAGCTATGGAGCAAAAGGAGGAATATTTATCCTCTATGCAGATACGCTGCCGGCGTCCAGACAGGTAACTACGAAACCACTCAATTGCTGTTGGAGATATGTTAAGGGAGCGCAATGTGCAGAGCAAAACGTCAAAATCAACAGTATTGCATATACTTACTCTAATGCAAAATGTAAATAGAATTTCGCAAATAATATGTCTACAGATTGATAACAGTGCCGCGTGCTTCACTCTGTGCATTATCAAATTATTTATACTGTACCTAAGATTCCACCACTCAATGTATATTATGTCATATTGGCGCCTACATTAGTAACATATATTTGCGCGCCAAATGTCATTAATTAGTTATCTGTCCGTTATTTGTTATGTACGAGCGTACGAGTATGTACTCGTTTAGCCTTGACTTTCAGATAAACAAATGAATCACTCTGTTGACTTTCCCCGCTTTGATGAATATGTTTACCGGTAAAATACGTTTTGTAATAGAATACATTGCTCTTTATATTTACATTAAGAAAACATAAGGATATATTTAAGTTAGGCGACTCTAACTAAAAAGCTAATTTACAATATTACGTATTATTGTAACAAATTTTTCTTGAACATAGTAATCGGAACTAGCTTTGAAAATTTTAACATGAAGCTACATTTTCCCTGAGTGGTATATGCTAATGTTCATTCCGAGTATGGACTATTAAAGCATAGCCCCGCTTGATTTATTGAGTTTTTTTTATGGCATCAAATGACGAGACGAGCATGCCGTTCGCCTGATGGTAGGCGATACGACCACCCATAAACAGTAGCAACACTATCCAGCACCTTGAGTTACAAAGTATTGAATGGCATTCCACTGCGCTCGTCATCCTGAGACATAAGATGTTAAGTCTCATTATGTCCTGTAGTTACACTGGCTACAATGTCTTTCAAACCGAAACACAACAGTGCACACACACTGCTGCTTGGCAGTAGAAATAGACATTGCGGTGGTACCCATCCAGACGGACTCTTACAAATGAGAGTCCTACCACCAGTCAAAAGTCAAAAGAGTCATTATTGTACGCAACCAATATAAAATCAGCGTTTCTGGTTGTATTCTTTATTAGATACTTAAAGGAAGAATTGACGCTATAAAAATAACTACATAAATCCATAACGTAGTAAAATATTCGACTTGAATTAAAAACCATTAATTTGACAATTTTATCATGAAATACCTATATAGGGCTATTTGATTTGCAAATTCAGCGTTGACGTCACATTACCACAAATTAAAGAAAATAAATAGTAAAAATCAAGTCAAAGAACGGCCATGAGTTGATCGAATAGGGAACTAATTATAATAATGTGACAACGAGATGTGACGCACGTGGCCGTACAACTAATTTGTTTTTTTTTTCATTAACATAAAACGTATTTGTGTCGTCTGGCCCTGAACTCTGCGACCTGGCTGAGCTGCCGCGTGTTGCGTCCAATTGTCAGCGTGGGCAGAGATGTCTGCTCGAAATAGATCAATTGTTCAACTACTACCTGAATTGACTCGCTTGCACTTCCTTGTTGATCCCTATATGTCTGTTTATAATATTGCTAGTCTTGGTCAGTGGTAATCCATGAAAGCCACAAAATACCTACCACATTATTGTATGCTTGAATTTACTTTTGATGTTATAAATGAGTAAAATTTTAATATGAGTGATTATTTTGATGCTAATAGAGATTTCTAAGCGTAATTGCTTTGACTAAAAATATTGAATTAGAAACAATCCTATCTATTTATTCTAACATTTTTAACGTAGTTTCTATAGAAATAAAAGTAATACAGGAAGCTGTTGCAAAGCATAGACATAGGTACTCCAGGCGTAAGGTTTCTTTAATGATTTTCTCTTGCGCTTTTTTTTTAATCTATTTGGACGTTATGAAGTGCTTTATTAAATTTATAATTATGATCAGGACATTCTTGAATAGATCCTCGTTGACATGAAAAGGCGAGGCTGTTTTGACACACCAGCCCCCAGCCGGCTGTTGATTTATGGTCCAAACTCATAACCCCTTAATCATAAGAACATAGGAATGCCAAATAAAATAGTTTTTATTAGCATGTTCTAAATATGGTCAATGGGTGTGATTATTTTCGTAGGTATAACAAGAGTCTACTTTTTATTTTTTTATCTACAATTCGGAGTAACTAAATGTTGGGCCATGTTTTTTTTTATATTTAAAAATAAGATCACCTGAAGGACCACTGCGATTTAGACATTCTTCTAAATATGCCCTTCTTATTTATTCTTTGCTGCTAACTGAAATAATGTGTTTGTTTTGTGAAAATAGACTTTTAAACTGTTTTACCCGACTACGGCGAAGCTAGGAAGGGTAATTTATTGTGTTTATAAAATATGGTTCTAAAGGTGTTTTAATATCTTATTTTTAAAATATTTACTAATTTATAGCTCCGCCTTACTTATGGACATATGCTAAGTAAGTTGAGCAGTCACACGATAAACGAACGAAAATATTTTTTGTGTTCAACACTAACAAAAACCTGCATGACAACATAAATATTATATTTGCAACAATTAATTAATTAATTATATTCAGTATACACGCAAAAAACTTGTATATTTGACACGTTGTTTACTAACCTGCGTACCTGTAAAAAAGTTCAATGTACCTTTTGTATGAAATACTTGTAAAATACGCTATTAGAATGATGATATTAAGTTACGGGTCAATAAACTACGATTTATTACAAGTGACTCACAAATAAGTATGAAAATCCCTACGATGGCGTAAAACAAACCCACTGCTGCTGAATCATATCCTGTGACCATTTCGATCAGGGGTTTACTAATATGAATAAGATACAGACATTTACTAATCGATCTATTACAATCAATTTTGTTTGATCGTTTGTTGCGGGAATGTGGTAAGATTGTCTTTAGTTCATAAAATCTACAATGCTTTGATAATAAAAATGAGTTTCGTATAAAATATCGATGTGAAAAGTCAGAACAATTCTTAATGCTTACAATTAACATGCCAGGTTTATCAATTATCGTTCGCTTTAACGGTGAAGGAAATCACCGTGAGGAAAACTGCATACCTAAGAAGTTCTTTATAAGAATTTCGAAGGTATGTGAAGTCTACCAACCCGCACTAGGCCAGCGTGGTGGACTAAGGCCTAAACCCTCTCAGTAGTAGAGGAGGCCCGTGCTCAGCAGTGGGACAGTATATAATACAAGGCTGGTTTTATTATTATGACATGCCAGACATGTTCGTGACCAAAAAAAAAAAACTTAGCTGCGGTATGCAATTTTCGGTAAGGTATGCGTGTTTGATGGGTTTACTACAATATATTCGGTTTTTCATATATTACGTTTTCCATAATTAATTTTGATAAATTATTAAATTATACATGAGTATGTATAATGATTATATACCCAGTTACAATATTGTACATAATATGGCAGAGTTATCATATTATGTACAATATTGTAACTGGGTATAATAATCATAATATTAATATTAGAAAATAGATTATTAGACAGCAATGAACAAAAAAGTACCTAAGTCTCCTATTTTTTTTTAATTATTAATTGGCACAGTGTAATTCTAACTTTGCCATCAACATCTATACATCTATACATATAAATAAAATTGGAGTGTCTGTTTGTATAATTGAAATAACCGTTTTTTACTACATGTATATGAATACATATACGGTACATACACCAAAATAACATTTTTTACAATTTTTGTCTATCTGTCTGTCTGTTTGTTCCGGCTAAACTCTGAAATGGCTGGACCGATTTTGACGGGACTTTTATAAGCAGGTAGCTGATGTAATAAGGAGCAACTTAAGCTACGTTTTATCCCGAGAAAATATAAAGCGGGACTTTTATCCTGGAAAAACTTTTTAACGCGGGCGGAGCCGCGGGCAACAACTAGTTTACAATAAGAGTCGACACAATATTTTCAAGTGGATTTATTTATATCTATACTAATATTATAAAGCTGAAGAGTTTGTTTGTTTGTTTGTTTGTTTGTTTGAACGCGCTAATCTCAGGAACTACTGGTGCGAATTGAAAAATTCTTTTTGTGTTGAATAGACCATTTATCGAGGAAGGCTATAGGCTATATAACATCACGATGCAACTATTAGGAGCGACGAAATAATGGAATATGTGAAAAATGCGGGGAAAATTATTCCTCCTTGAGGGCTTCCATTGCGTGCGCTGCGAAAACCGTTCAAGATACCAAAAATATATGTATGAAATAATTATTCCTCTTAAAATGATCTAAAAAAAAGTCCGCGACAGTATATGTCTATCTTTTAAAATTAACTCACTAGAACCGTTTTTATGGTAATCAAATTTGGTCGAAATTAATGCATTATTTGTTAAGAGTTGTATCAACGTCATAATATTAATCTTTATACAAATAAATGTGTTGGATAGAGTGATTCAACGGGAAGGTTGTTATGTATGTACTTTTAGCCCGGAAAAACTTATTAACGCGGGCGAAGCCGTGGGCAAAAGCTAGTAATATTATATAACAACAAGAAACTTTTGTTGCTTGATTATTACAGTTCAGAAAGTTGCAAATTCATTGCTATAATTATTTTATACTTTACTTTCCAAACGCAATACAATTATTGCAGTAAAGCTATCGAGCATTTAATATTACTTCCATGAAGTTGCCAATAGGACAAAGTTAAAATTGAATTCGTGAAATGTGTTTTATTTTCAAGCGGGTAATTATTCAACCCAAAGATTTTAATTGCCATATTAAAGCTTTATGAGTTAGAGCTCTGCGCTAGTCATTAGGCACATGAGGTAGAGACGGTTTGTTAAGTATTTTTAGGTATTAATAACACGATTTAATTAAAATGGTCTGAGGTTGTTCATTTAAATATCACATTGTATTATTTTTAGCAACAATCTCCACGTTCCTAAAATAAGTTAATACTATTAACTTGTTTTTTTATTTATACACACTGCGTTTGTATTTTCCTATATTTTATTTATATTTTATGTTACTTCATTTATAGTACATACAATATAAATTATTATATATGCTTTCAGATATTAATTTGATTTAATTTAGGTAATATTGGGTTTTTATATTCAGTATCAACCCGGAGTCTGGAATTTGTGCCCGATATGGCGATAAGCTCGCCCCCTAACACATCATGGGACCAACTATGTGCGGCGATAAGAATGAAAGGCGTGAGTGTATGTTTAGGTATATTTGTATGCTTTCAGAGCAAGTTAAAACCTTCGAATTTAAATTAATAAAATTAAAATACACTTACCCATTATGTTTCTAGACAATATTATGTGTGTACTCATATTATGCATGTATTTTTTATCTTTTCTATAAAATATTATATTTGACGTATTATACTTTTTACATGAATAGCAAAGTAAATTAATATTAGTTGATTAAAATATTGCAATGACACAAAATGAACTCAGTCTTGGATTTTTCTTGTAAATGTGATATTTCTCATATTTTTTGTTACATATTAAAATAATTAACGATTATTATCCAGAAATTTAAAATGCATAACTTTCCAGACTTCATAACCTACAAAATTTTGATAACAAAGCGATTTACTACATTTCTTAGTGGTTGCTGAATAAATAATTTGCTAAGTGCTTTTAGCCACAAGTGTTATTTTTATGTAAATTAGCTACAGTTTTACCTTACTGCTAAAAGTTAATTATTAGAAATAGCAACATAGGCTAAGTGCTAGCTTTTGGCGATATCTGCGCTTGCATACAACATGATATTTTTGAATTAAATATACAGCGCGACTTTTATCTCAAAAAAAATTAGCGCGCTAAAACAGATACTACAGCAGATATAAATTAAATAATATTAATTTCTGCTACCGAGGTGAAGCTGAGACGGAATAATAATATATTTCCATACCGAAAACCATTCACAATATTCATAAAAATTTATGACCATGATAAAAGTAGCATAATTAACGTAAATACATCGTAATCGTGCATATTGCCAAATTCCGTCACCTTGAAACGTACTTATTTACAAGTTATCTATGACTTCTACAAGGTTGCCGGTACTGCCATAATCAATTATTGTTATATCAGAACGCACAAGGTAAGATAGTGCACCCATCGCATTGACTCTTCCAAATTATATACAATGACTACAGAAAAAGTTTTGAAATATTTAAAACTAGCTTTTGCCCGCGGCTCCGCCCGCATTAAAAAGTTTTTCCGGGATAAAAGTCCCGCTTTATATTTTCCCGGGATAAAAAGTAGCCTATGTGTTAATCCAAAACATGATCTACCCGTGTGCCAAATTTTATCGAAATCCGTTCACTAGTTTTTGCGTGAAAAAGGAACAAACATCCATACATCCAAACATCCATACATTCTTACAAACTTTCGCCTTTATAATATTTATTTATTTATTTATTTGGGAAACATACAATACTTTATTCTTATAAACTAGGTAAGTTAATTTAAAATACAGAAATCAATAAAGTTTCCACTTATATAAAAGCTATTATACAGTACAGTAGATGCTATTAGTAAAAGTGATAAAACATTAACATAAGGAAAAAAAAAACTATAAAATAACAAGGGAAAAATAAAAACTAAATAATTAAGTTAACTGCGTGTATATAGATAAGTTTCTTTAGTTTTGTCCTATATGAATTAAGTTTTTCGTTAAAAACATCTATTGTACAATATTCTTTATTATATATATGACATACACGATACAAAAATGTGTTGCTGCAATAATTTGTCTTCCAAGCAGGTACATAAAATAGTATTTGTTTACGTAAATTTAAACGAGGACATTTGATTTGTATATGATTTAACAGAAATATACTGTCTACTTTATTATTCAAGATCTTATAAAGAAACATCTGATCTCTCTCACGCCGACGGATATTAGTAGAATTTACACTTATCGATTGTTTTTTTTTATTTCATCGAACGATGAGACGAGCATGCCGTTCGCCTGATGGTAAGCGATACGACCACCCATAAACAGTAGAAACACCTGTGGTTACACGGGCTACAATGCCCTTCAAACCGAAACACAACAGTGCATGCACACTGCTGCTTGGCGGTAGAAATAGACATTGCGGTGGTACCCACCCAGATGGACTCTTACATATATGAGAGTCCTACCACCAGTAAAATAAAGTAAATAACATTCATGCATAAAATAATTATGAACAAAAAAATCTTAATTCTGTGTGCTCTTGTAAATAATCTGATGATAGCTTTATAAAGTTTAAAATTATTTACATAATTATACACACATATTTATAGTTTTAAAGTAGTATAGTATAGTACAAGATAAATGTCATTGGAAATTTAAATTTTCAATTACCACCTGCGCAAAATCCTACTTATAATATAATATTATAAAGGCGAACGTTTGTAAGAATGTCTGGATGTATGGATGTTTGTTCCACTTTCACGCAAAAACTACTGAACGGTTTTCGATGAAATTTGGCACACGGGTAGATCATGTCCTGGATTAAGACATAGGCTACTTTTTATCCCGGGAAAACATAAAGCGGGACTTTTATCCCGGAAAAACTTTTTAACGCGGGCGGAGCCGCGGGCAAAAGCTAGTACTTAATCATCCTTAACAATATTTGGAAAATCAATAAAAATGTCATATCCTCTGCTAATGAAAGAAAGAAAAGAAAGAAATAATTTATTTGGTTTTAGTAACATAAACAAAAAGTAACAACTAATAAAGAAACGATCATGTCATACTATGGTAATGTCTAATGGCAGTAGTTACCTGCCACTATACGGCTACTACTATACACATAATACTATGTAACCGTAATAATGTATATTTCTTTTACTTTCAGCATCAAAACCGAATATCGAAATACTTACCGATGAAGAATTTTCTGTTGGATATATTTTTACCCATCGAGCATTGTAGAAATACATCGGCTACTTACTTTTATTTGACATTGCCTAAACCATAGTACTTATCTAAAACAATCATGATAGTGGTTTTTAAATGATTTTAGATGACATCAATATAGTAGAAGCTAATGTCGATAAGAATGTAAAGTCAGCCTCAAAAATATCTAAGCAAAATCACTTATATACGCTGAGTTTGATTGTTTTTTTTTATATGTGAAGTATAGCAAATCACTTATATTTTAATTAAGTGAAGAAAAAAAATGTCTCTAAAACGCAAAAGTATATGGACGATTAGAACATTTTGAATATGTTCACATACTTATGGGACTGATTGTACCTTATTACTTGACAGATACGACAAAATACATTATCTCATATTGGATTTTAGAATTACCCAGTTTGTCACACTAATTACCTCTGCTTGACAAGGTGTAATATTATTTTTATCATCACGGTAATTTGCGCAAAAATCCATAGTTGATCCGTATTGTAACGCGCTATCGTCTTATAAATATTTTAAAAGTTTTTATATTGCTCTGAACATTAAAAGTATATTAGCATGTTAACGATGTCATTTATGGATGCCCCTAAATTATGTGTTACCGTAATTGTGAGACCTAATATATTTGCAGCCTGTTTGATTTAGCGAGTGATAAGGGAACTGCAGAATGAGGTACTACGGAATCAGTCCATGCATCGAAACAATTTTTTCTAGAATCTATAAATATTTGATTCAGTTCTGGATGTCAAAATTCCCTCTGTTACAAGATTTGTCTAAGTGTAAAATATTGAAAATACCGGCCAAATGCGAGTCCGACTCGCGCACCGAGGGTTCCGTAAAATATTTTTATTACATGATGTTACTAAAAATTTACGGTTTCCGAAATTCCCCTTTATCTGTGCTATAAAACGTTGCGTCGTAAGTCGTCAAATTTCAAGATTATGAGTTCACGGGAAGTACCCTATAGTTTTGATTCCCTTGCGAGTTTCGAAAATTTGCGGCATAAACGGCTGTATCTTTTGATTGCGTTGGCTTAGACGTTTGATTTTTTCACAGCTTCAAGGGACAATAGACCTGAGTATTTGATATATATTTCAGCTTAACAGATCCACGCGTTCTTGAGAAAAAAGGTCTTGACAGACGGACGGACGGACAGACATCAAAGTGGTCCTATAAGGCTCCGTTTATTCCTTTCAAGATACGGAACCCTAAAAAATCAAGAAAATTTTACTAATCAAATTCAAACATTACAAGGCCTATTCTCAAGACTACAAACTCAATGTGCTATCTGATTATTCGGTAACTGATTTGCAAATGAGGTCAAGATGTTTTTAAGAATATTCAATTTAAATCATGGTCCTGTTGAATAAAAATCCTATTACAAAACTAGTTTTTGTTATATAACTACATAATATTTTAAATTGTCTTGTGTTAATTCCGCCTTTGCCAGCTTAGTTCATTTTTTGCGTTCTTCAGACAAATGTTTTCAAAAATGTTTTCAACGTACGACATAAATAGGTACAATATAAAAAATCAAAGGCAAACTGGTTTCCAATTTGCACTAAATCCTATTTCAAATCAAACGAACTGTCGGGACCAGTATTTATCATTTGACGGAGCACGTCTTAAAACAATTCCAATTATTCGGAGACAAAAGGACGCAGCTGTGTAATTGGGGAGCATTGTATCTGCACAGTGATTATTATTCTACATTTTTGCAACGCAGTTAATAGCCAAAATTGGGTTATCAGTTGACCACCAAAGTGCGTTGTTGATAAAGATGAAATGACGTCACAGTTCACTGTATGAGCAGATTTAGGGCCTTTTTCACACTAACAGTTTAATCCTACTAATATTATAAAGGCGAAAGTTTGTAAGAATGTATGGATGTTTGGATGTTTGGATGTATGGATGTTTGTTACTCTTTCACGCAAAAACTACTGAACGGATTTCGTTGAAATTTGGCACACGGGTAGATTATGTCCTAGATTAACACATAGGCTACTTTTTATCCCGGGAAAATATAAAGCGGGACTTTTATCCCGGAAAAACTTTTTAAAGCGGATGGAGCCGCGGGCAAAAGCTAGTATTGATATATTTTATACAGCCGCTCCAAGTATATTTATGATTAATAATATATACATCTATACATATAAATAAAATTGGAGTGTCTCTTTGTAATATTCAAATAACCGTTTTTTACTATATGTATATAAATATATATACGGTACATACACCAAAATATATTATATTTTTTTCAATTTTTATATGTCTGTTTGTTCCGGCTAATTTTAGAAATGTCTGGAACGATTTTGACGGGACTTTTATTGGCAGGTAGCTAATGTAAAAAGGAGTAATTTAGGCTACGTTTTATCCCAGGAAAATATAAAGTGGGACTTTTATCCCGGAAAAACTTTTCAACGTGGGGGAGCCACGGGCAACAGCTAGTTTATATTATAAGTTATGACAGTATATTCAATAATAAATTAAAATCATAATATAATATCATTGATGTCGCTTTTTTATATATCAATGTATAATATGCATAAATTGAATCGTTTTGACACACACATTAGTAAAACGTAACGTAAAAAATGTATACGGAGAGAACGTACACTTGAAAATAGTCATAGGCGTATTTAATTGTTATGTCACTCATACAGATGAATAAGGTAACCAGGACTTTTTTTTTATTTATTCTCGTAAGTTCGGAAGCTTTACCGAGCAAGCAAATGTTTCTGAGAAATAATAATGATACCTACCTACTAATTTTACGTAAACAAATAGCACCTTTAGAACGAAAACGACACAATTCAAAAAATAGAAAATTGCGTTGTCATTTTTAAATGACTAAAAACTAGTCCCTTATTCCTAGACTGACTAGACTGCCTCGGTGGCGTAGTTGTATTATGGTACGACTGCAATGCCGAGGTCTCGGGTTCGATCCCCGGGTCGGGCAAGGTGATATTGAGTTTTTCTATTCAGTATCAGCGTGGAGTCTGGAATTTGTGCCCGATATGGCGATAGGCTCGCCCCTTATCACATCATGGGACGGAATAATGGCGAAAAGTGGGTGCACTAGCTGCGCCTCTGCCTACCCCTTCAGGGATAAAAGGCGTGAGTGTATATATATATAGTCCCTTATTCATAAAAATATAATTAAAAAGGGACCGATATAACAGCTATGTCTTTGTCAGTTTGCTTGAATATGGCTGTGTTTGAACTATTGTTGTATTGAGTACTTCGTTTTAAGTAATTTTATGACGATAACCCAATTTTCTATCTTTTTGAATTGTGTCGTGTTCATCCTAAAGGTGCGAAATAGTGTTTTGGATAAATAAATCTGCTACGTACAGTTCTGACATCAATTAGTTTCAGTTTTTCGTGCAATAGAATTTATAACCAAAATTTGAAAAATCTGTCTTTCAATGAATACCTTTCCTAATTATCCTTCTTACTTCATTCATTACGCCTTAGAATTTATCTAGTTTGAATGTTTCAGGCACAGTTTAATATTGTTTATTATTGCATTATTTGATATAATTACAATTCTTTTAACTTTATTCAATCAAGAAACACTTATAATACACCTAGTATCGCATGATTAGACGTAGTTAACTTGCCTGCAGGCTATACGTAGGTATATCGTTTCAAATAATCGCTTAAAGCGCGATAACACTAAAAGCGCTTACCTAATAGCTTTCAGGGAAGTAACTGATTTATCGAGATTTGTTCATAACATTTTGTATAAAGCTTAAATTGTTCTTAATTGCAAAATGCCTCAAACGCCTTTGGACAAATGCTCCTTATAGTAAATCCCTTAGCAGGGCGTGCAAAGCGCTTACGCAACGCCTTATCGATTGGTCGCTCGCGCAATGCTCTCGCTCCACTCTAAACAGGTCGTTCACCCCGGCTATTAATGCAAATATATAGATTTGGACATAAACTGCATTCACATTCATGCGTCTTCCTCCGCCTTTATTATACAACTTTATTTTGATCGAGACGTTTGTAACGGTCGCCGCCGTCTGTCTATCGAATATGCTAGGTGCGGGAAAGTTTGATGACTGGAGTTTTATATAAAAAACATTTTTAATAGGTATTAAATATAATCACATACGCACACACACACACACGCCTATTTTCCCCAAAGGGGTGGGCAAAGGTGCAACTAGTTACACCCACTTTTCACCTTATATATTCCGTCTCATGATGTGATTGGGGCGTGCCTATCGCCATAAAGTTCACAAATTCCAGACTCCAGGCTGATACTGAATAGGAAAACCCAATATCAATTTGCCCGACCCAGAGATCGAACCTGAGACCTCAGCATTGCAGTCGCACCGTAATGTAACTACGGCACCGAGGCAGTCTAAAATATAATGAATTAATACTATAGAAAACCATTACACAAAAAATGGCATTAAGAATATTTTTTTATGTATATTTACACTCATTTATTGTTTGACTGCCTCGGTGGCGTAGTTGTATTACAGTACGACTGCAAAGCTGAGGTCTCGGGTTCGATCCCCGGGTCGGGCAAAGTGATATTGAGTTTTTCTATTCAGTATCAGCCCGGAGTCTGGAACTTGTGCCCGATATGGCGATAGGCTCGCCCCCTATCACATCATGGGACGGAATAACGGCCAAAAGTGGGTGCACTAGTTGCGCCTCTGCCTACCCCTTCGGGGATAACAGGCGTGAGTGTATATGTATGTAAAACAATAAATTATAAAAGTACCTTGCTTAAGTATTAATTTTGGTTTAGTTAGTTCAGGATTAATTAATGTGTTTCACTATCGGCACAAATATCAATCAAAATGTGAACGATGGGCTAATTTTGAGTTTAAGAAAGAATACGGCGTAAACTGTTAGGCGAATTCTCTAATATCATTAAAGCCGTACATACATCTTTAACCGTTGGGTAAGGGTGATGGTCCCTATTACGTAAGCAACGCTCTTTTTATACAAATGAATGACGAGCAAGCTGTTCGTTTGGTAAGCGATGCGATCACCCATCAATAGAAGCAAGACCACCAAAATTATAAAAGCTATGCGTCGTATTGCACTGCATTCAAACATCGTATCACGCCATTTCCCCAATTCAGGGGTAGGCTGAGGTTCAGACTCTGGGCTAAAATTGAACAGATAAACCTAACATCTTTTTGTCGAACCCGGGATTCGAACTGAAAACGTCAGTGCAATAATCCTACAGCACACGCAATACAACTACGCCACCGAGACAGTCTCTAAAGACTACATTCACTGGTGGTAGGTGTCTCATATGTAAGAGTCCGTCTGGGTGAGTACCACCTCAATGTCTATTTCTACCGCCAAGTAGCAGTGTGCATGCATTGTTGTGTTTCGGTTTGAAGGGCATTGTAGCCAGTGTAACTACAGGACATAATGAGACTTGACATTTTATGTCTCAGTATGACGAGCGCAGTTGAATGCCACACAGTACTTTGTAACTCAAGGTGCTGGATGTTGTTTCTACTGTTTACGGGTGGTCGTATCGCTTACCATCAGGCGAACGGCAAGCTCGTCTCGTCGTTCGATGCAATAAAAAAAAATTAAAAAAAATCATATTGCCCAATAATTACACTGGCTACAATGTCCTTCAAACTGGATCACCACAGTGGCTGCACAATATTGCCTGGCGGCAGAAAAGTATGCCCAGAGAGCTATGAATGCTTTATAAGTCCATTACATAATATTGTATTAAGAGTGCCTAATAGAACTGTCGCGTCTGTAGTGCTTCAGAGTATTTGAATATTTAAGGCCCAGTTTCACAGGTTTCTAGTACATTTTATTACACTATTTTTTTATACACTTATCGTATTAAACAGCTAATATACATAGTACTCATTTTATATTTTGCGCTTAGATTACACTGTGGTTTTTTTTATTTGGTCGGCTTATACAAGTGACGAGCAGCATTTATGAGCAAGCGATGAAAACGGCCCAAAGTATTTTAATGTCTTATTTTTTTTAATCAGTTATTTTTATAGCATCCATCCCAATATACAAAATTATTTTACCAAATTATTAACCAAAACGTAGCTTCAATAATGGTATTTACAAAAGCGATTTATATTCTGTATACATATCTTACATAATGCAATATTGAATTGCGCGAATTACGCGTATCACGTAACGAGGATCGTTTCGGGTTACGTCGCGGCGCAATCCCGGGAAGACATTACTATTTCGTCACGGTCTGTAGTTGGTACCGAGTCGCAACTCGTCGCGTTTCCACGTACCGACACGTGAAACGTAACGATAATGTACCGAAAATTCAGCAGACGCTTTATGGACTATTACGGTAGAATTTTTAGATTAAGATTACGTTACTAAATACGGTCTAATGTACCTTGATTGTTTATTTATTTAAACACTTTATACAAGGTTAAGTTCACCGGACTAGGTGGTAAAAATTAAACTCGTGTTTTCACTGACACATAAAGATTTTTGTAAATCAGCATTTAATACTGGTTGACGTCATAAATTCTCAAACGAGTACTACAGCATACCATGGCCTACAAGTATCTCACTAACATTGTGAATGTTAGTTTGGTGCGAATGTTTGTATATGGTTAACTCAAACGATTAAGGAATAAACCGCTATATCAATAATGAAATTATATATATAGATAATGATTATTGCTAATCGAGTAAACTGTCATTGTATACACACATACGCACACACAGATTCACGCATTTTTATTCCCGCAGTTTACTTTTCGCAGTGCGTACCTACTCCGTGATGTGATTGGGGACGAGCCTATATCCATATCGGGCACAATTCCAGACTCCAGGCTAATACAGAGTAAAAAAAAAACTAATATCACAATTACGAGACCTCAGTACTGCAGTCGTAGCGTAGGTAATACAACTAAGCCACCGAGGCAGTGTAAATATATATTTATTTATTAATAAATAAATAAATATATACATATATGGGCTAGCCACATATGTAGCAGAACAGATAACCGCAGGAGTAAGCATGTTCTGGAGTGGCGACCGCGTCTTGGTAAACGTAGCGTGGGACGGCCTCCGGCCAGATGGCGGAACGACTTGCATAAGAGAGCCGGCAGCAACTGGATGCATAAAGTAGCAGACCGGGCTCTGTGGCATATCTTGGGAGAGGCCTATGTCCAGCAGTGGACTCCAACGGGCTGATGATGATGAATAAGTAGGAACGTAATAGGTTAATCGAAAATATGGTAATGAAATATACTTCCTGAATTAATGCACTTTGGCAATTTTCTTGCAAAAAGACATTTACGTCATCGAGTCTCAGATGAAAATAGTTCGCCCAGTGTAAACAAATTTTACGACTTTTGTCAATTGTAACCACCTCAATGATTATTTATGCATAATATCAACTTATAATAGTCCACTACTGTGTAAACTACAAGAGAACTCGGTTGACTCTTTAAGATATTTTCGGTTATATAGTTTCTTACATTTTATATCACTGTCCAATAATTCCGTACTGCGAATATCACACAGAGTTAAAATTATTGATTTTGAAATAGTTTAACTCCGATTGTTGTGTATGCTGCATTCATGACGACGAAAGAACACCATGGTCTCTATAATCTCCGAACAACATGCCGAAGTTGTCTTGATGTACTTTTTAAAAATACTTTTTAAGGTAAGCAATATTTTTTTCTCAAGTACTGTCTCCTTGTTAAGCAGAAGAGCCAGAGCCATTTTCGTCATCGTTCGAGTTCATTTCCAAGCAAGATAGCATAGTTTGCCGATCCCACTCGGATTGCAAACGAATACAAATGTGATACCCGCTTTTTGTATGAGTGCCGGGCCTCAAAATCTAACCAGGCCGAAACTTTATTTAGTAAAGGGGTAAAATATGAACCTTGGATCAATAAAAAAATATTTTTAGACCCCTCCATTCATAACAAACATTTTTGAATATGTTCATTTTAAGTGTAGTTTTTAATCAAAATATACACACACACACACACACACTGATGCCTTTTAACCCCGACGGGCTAGGCAGAGGCGCAACTAGTGCATCCTTTTTTCGCCGTGTGTAGGTATTGTGTGTATGGCGAACCTATCGTCATATCGGGCACAAATTCCAGACTCTGGGCTGATACTGAATATAAAAATCCAAAATCACTTTGCCCTACCCAGGGATCGAACCCGAGACGTCAGAATTGCAGTCGTACCGTAATACAACCACGCCACCGAGGCAGTTTAAGCAAAATAAAATTACATAAATCTCAAAATCGGAGGACATTGAAATTATTTAATTGAACGCAAAGGCCTAGTTTTTGGGAGTACAATCCAAAAAGGATCTTGGTTAGAATTTTAAGCCCGTTCTTGGACATATTCTTTTAAATAACAAATATACATCGGAATTGTATAATAAAATGGGAATTTATCCAGCGATAACCAAGCTAAGTTCACTACGTAAAGTTTTCTACAGAGTTGTATTGTAAATTAACTCTAATGACAACTCCCTTGCGTTTATTTATTTATCAATTTGGAAGACTAAGGCTGGTATTAATAAATGAATTTCAAGTTTGAGTTACATCTCAAGTAGACACAATGTATGAAGAGTTCAATACATTATGCCTACTTGAGATGTAACTCACACTTGAGATTCATTTATTAATACCGTCCTTACAGCTATAAGTAATTATTTATAACAATGGTGTAGTTAACTAAAAGCCAATTACAATTCTCACTTATAGTAGTTTATAAGAATTGTTTGTCGGTACACTTTGCATAATATCAATTTCGTAACTAAAACGCGTCGCTATTATAACAATGTAGTGATATTTTCCACTTACGTAAAACTATCTTCTAATGACGTGCACGATAAGGTATTTTAATGATTTTATTATCATTTATAATGAAAGTAACGCACGTATGTATGAGACGTGTTCACGCAATGTACGAGTGTCGAAGGGCTCCCCAGTTATCATTATTATCATTCTGCCGATTGTATAGGTAGTGCAAAAATGGTGTCACCTACTTTTCACATATTGAAGGTCGCTGATAATATATTTTTACAATAATAATTTCTTAATCATCAAATCGTTTAAACTATTGTGATCTCGGTGTCACGGACAGTAAGATAAATTGAATACACGACATTAATCACACAAAATTAAAACTAATTTGTATCCAGATAAAAGTGACAACCAATTGATGTAACGATGCTAATTAGGTATTTGAATATTGATTGCAGTTAAATACTATTAATTAAGAAAGTATTAATGGTGATTAATATTAATTACTAGATTTTGCCTGCGGCTTCGCCCGCATTAATGAGTTTCCGATAAAAGTCCCGCTTTTTATTTACCCGGGATAAAATGTAGCCTATGTGTTAATCCAGGACATGCTCTACCTGTGTGCCAAATTTCATCAAAATCCGTTCAGTAGTTTTTTTGCGTGAAAGAGTAACAAACATCCATACATCCAGACATTCATACACACTTACAAACTTTTGCGTTTATAGTATTATAAGTAGGATTCGGCAGTTATTTTTAAAGAAATACTTAACAAATATATTAAGGATAAAAGTTTGGAGGAGGTTTATATGATATCTATCTGTATGAGAATATGACTAACTCCAAGATGTTACAGCAGGCACGTACAATAAACGTGTTTAAATTGCCTAACGATAACGTGTTCAAAGGCAGAAAACTAAACTGTTTAGTCGACAACATACTTCTAAATGCTGCATTGTACAATATTTGGACAGGTTTAGAGTAGAGGAGTTTGGCCGTAAAAGAACCAATGTAAAAAAAAATGTGTTAAACTAATTCGTTTATATAATATTATATATACATAATCTTGTTATTTCAATAAAACATATTTCTCTGACTTGAATACCAATAAATTATAAAAATACGTTGACTCGGTTAGTCGTTGATTATTATTATTATTTTACACAACTTGAACACATTTCACCTAACCTGGAATACCAAGTACGTATTAAGCGATGGCAAAACTCAGTGGAATAGGTTGTCTTTATTATTTGTTATTAGTACATCCCTTTTAAATTTATTGTTTTTATTATTTTTATCGATCGAAAAATTGTTTCGAAATTGAGGTTTTATGAAAATCACATATTTTTATGAGGCAACATTAGGATAATTGAAACTAATAAGGACTTTAGTGAAATCTGGCAATCACGCCTTGTGCACTTACCCGACATTTATGCCCAACTATTAGAAACTCTTAAAATATTAATATGCTGAATATGTAGCAAAAACAAACAGGAAGCTAAAATATTCTTTCTACTATCTAACTACAAAAATTGAACCATCCATGTCTTTATACGACTTTCCCTCATTCAGTAATTGGTACTATAATAAATTCTTGCGAACTGTGGTATTAACAAGGGCTCAGCTGAAAAACAATTTATGCCCTGGACATAATATTATGTGCCATTTGCGCCCAACTTTCTCTCACAATTGTACTTGCTTTTGTTTTGATTTCTCGCGCTCGCCGCAACGGCGCCGGCATACATATGATGACAACTCGCTTTTTCATAATCGAGATCACGTAGATATTTTTTTCACTTTGTAGAGCACTCACGAGTATTGTCTGTTTTATTTTATTCTTAATATTTCCTAATTTGTGCTGAACATAGGTTCACACTTTATAACTACGCGTCCTTGTTAGTCAGGTACCTATTGTCGCAAGTAAAATTCAAGAGTTCACACATTACAATAATTATTATCTAGTCATTCGAGGACTAAAATGTATTATGTGTATACTTACAGAAAATTTAATACCGACCCACTCTAGCTCTAACCTGCCGACTTAGAGCCGGGTTAGCCCGGTAGTGTAATGGTTTCTACACACCAAAGACACTGTGCAGGCGCGGCAGTTGAACGGCGAGCTAGTCTGGAGGCATTGATCACTGCAAGCTGGAACCACGTGGGTCGCGGCACCTGCGGCCTAACCTGCCGGGTAAAGCTGATGAGTCCGGCGGCTTTGGTGTTTAGATAGTAGATACCTTAATATGTTCTAAAATATTGACGTAAAGCACTTCCATATTTCTGTGTGCACAATTATAGTGCCCATTGTGTAACTTCTATTTTTAACCCCGGACAGAAAAATCTTTGAAAAGTAAAAGAATAAAAGTGTCTTTGTCGTTTAAGTGCCTACCAATATTTTCCCAAGCGTCCTCACGTCGGGGGACCGAACTCCGGACCAGGGAGATGAAAATACTTCTTTAGCGGTTCCCCAACGCGACGATGCGACATTTGCGTCAAAATGTTACTAGGTATTTAAACGACGAAAACACTTTTATTATTTTACTTTTTAGAGATTTTGTGTATCGGGGGCTATTTAAATTTAAATTTCATTTTTATTGTTTCTTATAAGTAAAATAATTTTTTTACTGACATAAAAATGAAAAAATAACGTACCGAAACACCGTTTAATACCGACATTATTTTTTATAAAAACCGCCTTTCGCTTCATATCTTGAACTCATCCACAATATTCTGTCTTATTATTTCAGGATCCGCCCAAGCTATGTAGTATAGGATGAGGATCTCTAATTCTTCGGGCCAAATCACATGAAGAGTGAAGACACAATAGATCGCTATGAAAACTAACATTTGTGTCAAGGAATAAATAATCGAGGATAACCAAACACCGTGCGTACTCGTCCATTGACGTGAGCAGTGAACGTACAAGGCGAACTTAGCAAAAGAGAGCGATGGCCTAATTCACATAGCACAATGAAAGCTCACTGTCACCGTCTTGATTATTTACATGTTTATTGTTTATGTATATACTAGCGACCCGCACCGGCTTCGCACTATGCCTATACGCTTATTTTTTCTTAAACATTAATGAAATAAACACCTTCCTCTTAAATCACTTAAACACATTATGAAAGTCCGTTCGGTACTTTTTGACTTTATCGCGGCAAGAAAGCCAGACGGGGTGCGCGGACTTTAATAATATGAAAGAGTTTATTAGCCGTATAAAGTGTTTTGATTTATTTGTTTATTTGGTAGTAGACGGTTTGATTTCTCGAACTATGTTATTTATTGTGGTGTAATAATGATGATCATAACAAGTTCGCGTATAATTAATTCATTAATTATGTCTCCATTAGCAAATGCCATTTTGTCTCTGGCTCGTTATGGAGACATGTAAACAACAATAATTTATTTTCCACTCTTCACAATTTTAGTAGTGAATAATTTTATTAAAGTTTTTAGGATTTTTTTGTCATTTTCGTATACTCACCGAGCTTCGGTGCTCGCTGTTATTAATAAAATGCGTGTTATTGCTAAATTTCGCTTATGGTAGTAACAGTTGAATAGTAACATGAGTGGGTGCGCGATAGTCTCTACATTAGAAAACTTCAAAATAACATACAAAAATACAATATTAACTGAATATTACGCGGTATACCGAGTGGAAGGGAAACGCTCTCTATACCGGAACGGTAAGAGAGAAGAACCATAACATTAACGAAAAACTATATTCATTTGCAAAGCTAAGCGATAATACTTACGATTTTATTATTTCCGTAATTCAAGCGCGCGCAATGTAAAGCGTACAAAGAACTGGGCGGCCGTCGCGCTGCGCCGAGACCGGCCCGCGGTCGTTATCCCGTCAGCTGATGTACGTGTTTCATTACGATTTTTTTTGAAATATTGACCTTTTTTACTATGTTTTTCAGAATAATAGTTTGATTTATCTATCTATACGTGAAGCTGTACAGAAATTTCAGAAAATCCTACTAAAATTGTAACAATGCGATCGCGATTTTTTTAGTGGCATCACGTCAGGAATCACCAATACTATCACCTGTATTCCTTTCCGAGAGCGTTTCCCTTCCACCCGGTATTGAATTTGTATTTTCAAATATTTTTAAAGTTTGAAAATTGAAGCGTTTTTTTTTTTGCTTTTTCAGCAGACAATTTGTAGAGTTCGTGTCTTAAAGCGTCACTGTAACACATACATACACTGACGCCTGTTATCCCCGAAGGGGTAGGCAGAGGCGCAACTAGTGCACCCACTTTTCGCCATTATTCCGTCCCATGATGTGATAGGGGGCGAGCCTATCGCCATATCGGGCACAAATTCCAGACTCCGAGCTGATACTGAACAGAAAAACTCAATATCACTTTGCCCGACCCGGGGATCGAATCCGAGACCACAGCTTTGCAGTGGTACTGTAATACAGCTACGCCACCGAGGCAGACACTGTCGCAGACTGTAACACATGTACGAGTGATTTTTTACGCCTTTGTCTATACGAACAATAATTCGAAGATAACAACCTTGGACATTGGGCACGCTGTAAAGCTATACACTGTAAGTAGTAATGCCGTTTCGTGAATTTCATTTCCTATTGCTTTTATTGTAACCCTGGTAATAGAAAAATATTCGAAAATCTTACTTGCTCTTAAATCATTTAGGTAATTAAATTTTAACGTGTCAATCCTTCTAATCTTATCTTACTAATATTATAAAGGCGAAAGTTTGTAAGTATGTATGGATGTAAGGATGTCTGGATGTATGGATGTTTGTTAGTCTTTCTCGCAAAAACTACTGAACGGATTTCGATGAAATTTAGCACACGGGTAGATCATGTTCTGGATTAACAAATAGGCTACTTTTTATCCTGGGACAATATAAAGCGGGACTTTTATCGCGGAAAAACTCATTCATGCGGCCGGAGCCGGGCAAAAGCTAGTACAATTAATAAATCCTAAAGATATTTTGAAAACAGAATATAATTTATCACTAATTGAAAAGAGCTAGACCGAGAGCGAACACACCATTATCATTTTCTAGAATAACTTCTCAAACAAACGAAGTCGCGGAAACTATTTTCAACATTCGCGTAAACATCATTTCACGGAAACAAATAAGCCATTGCTTCTGATGAGCGAATTATTACACTTGACAAATTTATTACTTTTATAAGCAGTATAGTGGTTCATACACAAAAATGCATAAACAAAACGAGCTATGAATCATAATAACTACCTATGCGTAAATATAATTTATGCGCTTGCCGCTACCTTTGCGTAGAAGAAAAAGCACGTACAAAAAACAAATAAATGAATATCTGTGGGGCTAGGACGTGAAAAAAAACACGATGCGTCTCCACTTCGTTTTATTTTGATTGGTTGAGTGACTGACGTATTGATATTTTGATGTTTGTGATTGATCGAGAGACTGACACGTCAGTCAATAAAACGAAGCGGCGGCGCATCGTGTTTTTTTTTTACGTCCTAGCCCTACTGTTCAGTTTACATATTAAATTTTACGTCATTGATGTAATGGTGGCGTGATTCATGTTTGAAGCGGATTGTTAGGTTCAATTCGCATATTGTATATACTACATGTTTCTGATTGATTTGATTGTATAATCGGTAGGTACTATTTGGCCGGAATTGAATCACTCAGAGAGAATTAACATCTAGGATGTGACCGGTTTAAAAAGTATTCGTTTCAAAACATAGTGAGTAAAAAGTGTTTTGCGCCGACCCCTTCCACATCAAAGCGGAATAAATTCAAATTCGCTTTTTAGAAGGTTTTATTTAATTTGCAATGTATGCAGGTATGTATGTAACTATGTTTGTCAATTCTAAGTCTAGGTCAATTTTGAAGCAGTTACCTTCAACTGATTATATTAAAATTTTGCATACACGTTTAATTTGAGTGAGAATGCATTGGTAGCTAAGTGACATCATTCTGAATCCAATATGGCGGACGGCACAAGATGGTGAACTAGTTCTTTTTTGTGCACATCCATGATATGGGTATCAAATGTTAGGGTTTACTGAAAAAAACACAATACAAAAAATAAAATGACCTCTCTGAATCCAATATGGCGGACGACCTAAGATCGCGGACTATTGTTTACGCACTACTACAACATGTGTATCAAATGAAAGGGTTTGCTGAGAAACTTGAAAAATAACCAAAAAAGTAAGAAATAAATTAGAACTAAAAAAATATTTTAAAAATAACCGTCAAGCCCCGCTTATATATATAGATGTATGGAAAACACCCATATACTATATGGACACCGGTATCCGTCGCGGGCCTTGACAGACTACATGCTCTAAAACGAAAAAAATATACTTTAAATTGAATCAAACTTTGTTTAATACCATCTAGAGATAAAAGCTTGTCGCGAGATTTACTTTTGTAGATAGGTTATACAATAATTATTATTACTAACTTCATCTTGACAAAAGTAAATCTTAACAAGATTTTATCTCTACATGGTATTAAACAAAGTTTAATTCAATTTGAAGTTTATTTTGTTTCTTTTTAGAGAATTTAAATAAAAGCTTATTTTTAAAGTTTTTTACTGGTTATTTATTGTGTCTAGTTTATGGCGTTGTCGCATTACAAATTATTTCCAACATCAAGATTAGTTTGAATGTAAATTTATATATGATTAATTATATTTATTACATTAGCAAGTATTATATACTTCGAGGTATCTAAGTATTTTTTCATAGTTACAGGTTAAATTCTATAACAAATCTTTATATTTATATAAATACTGCAAACACATCGGTGTTACAAATAATTAAGGAAAAATTTAAAACTATAAATATTATCGTTTATCATTATGATCTAATAAAAACTGGCAATTATGTCTGTTAACGAGGACGATAATATAACAACTTTGTCTTCCTATTTGTATAGAGTTGTACTCATAAATATATAGATAACCACGTCTTGTGAACCTTCAATGTTATAAATATATCAGTACGGAAATAAGATAATATTATATTATGATTGCGGTATTGGGGTCAATGAAAAAGCATGGATTTATCATCTTATTCATAATCAATTTATAACACAAATTTTTCCAAGTCATGCGGATATTAAACCAGCCCATTAATTTTAATTATAATGACATATATATAGTCATTATTGATTTTAAATTTTAGTAAATTAAAAACAATATTTTGAGTAACAATAATAATGTTTTTTAGCAGTTCTTCGACCATGGTTTTTTTATAAGATTTCGATTTAATTTTCGTTTAATATTTAATTGATAGCGATGTAACTTAGAGACCGTTGTTTCATCCGTAGTTAATGATAATAATAAAACAATACAATACTGCACAATTTGCTATGACCTGTATGTAGGTACTATTTTTCTCCAGTTCATAAAGCTGTGGGCTCAAGCAAAAAAATAATAATAATAATCCGAAAGCAAAGCCTTCGAAACGTCGGGAGAAAATATGAATTAAAAAACCGCGATAAAATTCGAAAATAGTTTCATTTTAATAATAATCCTTTATTAGGTACTAGCGGCCCCGACAGACGTTGTCCTGCCCTAAAAAGGAAATAAAATCCTAGAACCCGAGTACAGCGCTACCTACCGGATAGAATTGTAATCTAAACCATTCTGGAATCCACCTGAAGACACACAAAAAATTACATTAAAATCGGTCCACCCGTTAAGGAGTTCAGTGACATGCACGTTTAATATGGTGGTTAAGTATTCTCAAGTTTTCTAATTTTCCGGGCAATTTTCTTATTTTTTTCTTTCATAAGAACTTTCTCCTGAATACCAAGCACATCAAAAAAAGAAATAACGAAATCAGTCCAGCCGTTCACGCGTGATGCCGTGACCAAGAAAATAGGGATTCATTTTTATATATATAGATGTTATTGTCTATTCTTTTAAAGGTAAGGGTATAAACACACTGGCGAATTCACAGCGAGGCGAATGCACTTCATAAGACCTCTATCTTTACCTGACCACGATTGAAAAAACGGCTCCTAAATCAACTATTACACAAAGAAACAGGGAAACAAAATTTCTTATTTTAATTAAACAGAACTGAATAAGGTACGGCATAGAGCACACAATAGTAGAAATACCACGATAACAGAGTTACATAAGTGTCAGCGTGGTCGTAAAACGCAATAATCTAATGTTGTTATTGATAGGAAATAACGAAGTACGATAACTATGGTATCGCAATAAATCTGTGCTGTAACGATAAAAGGGACGGTCGTTGATCTTTCGGCCGGTGTATAAAACGTGATCAGTGAATTTACTTCTGCTTATAGACTTCCTGAAATGTCCCAGTGATACCAACGTTACAGCATTTGTAATCCTAAACGGGAGCTCACGATATACTGGTTTACTTTTATCGATTATAATCATAGCTGTTACGTCATTGATGTATTAACAAACCTGTTACGTACACTTTTTTCTTGAAACATTTGTCATACGATGTTTACTTACGCATGAATGAGATAGTATTTATTACGCAACTAACTATCATTAAAATTACGTGAATTGCTTTTATCTAAGTTGTTTTAATTTCGTCTGGTGATTTTTACTCATGTGTTCGTACTCCAAAATCATATTGTCGTGACCCCATGTTTGTAAGCAAGCGCCATTTACTATCAATTTACTCGGCACGATCAGGTCAAACATTATCGGCCACGAATATCTTCGAACATAAAAAAAATATTTTCGCTGAAAAATGTTGTGTCATTAAATAATTACTTATATCGCGATAGCAAAAGTTACTTTTCCATTCTTCAGTGAATTGAATACTACTGTAAGGCGTTGCCCTAAAGAGGGAGATAAAATAGCAGAGAAAAAACGTATTCGGAAATTATATATAGAGCATCCTAAATAAGCGTAAGTAACCTATTTCTACATGTAATTTGAAAGGCCTTCGTGAATCACTCTCTTCCCATCAACGTCAATAAAAAGTCCATTTACCTGCGAGGAATCATAAAAAGTATCATCTAGTAATATTGCACCGTAAATGTATGCAGTTTACGTATTTAGATAACATGGAAGTATTCGAAGAAATGTTTACAGATCTACGACAACCCACGTCAATTAGAAGAGTGAACGTTAAATCTGAATACTTATAGTACTTATTATAAACAGGTGTTGTTGGAGGCCCGTGTCGAAGAACCTTCCCGGTATAAAGTACCATTTTTTAATTATTCGCCATAAAAATCCTAATTTGAATGTTAAAACTAGGACATGATCTTTTAACAAACGTCCCGTTCAAACCTTAAAGTACTTCCAAAACTATCGCATTTATAATGTTAGAAAAATTTTACGAGTCATCTGAATAAGCTCGTCCAAATATGAACACTGAGTTTGCTCAAGCGTAGCAAAAGTATAAAATCGTATGGATGCGTAGCAATTGATTGGCGTTGTCATGTATTTTTTCATTTTTAGTTACATAAAAATCGGCAACTGAAAACTACTTTAAAACAAACGACAACGTTTTAAATTGAAGTTTTTATGCGACTAATTCTAAAATTGTATTCCTTCGTAGTTTAACACGTTCGGCCCAACGCCGCGATTCAGAAACTCACAATGTAACACAAATTCCCCATGTACATACAACGCACATATACGGTAGACTTAATTAGACGTTGTATTGATTTATTAGAAAGAAATGTACGTAGTTGCGTCGCACGTGTTAAAAGGAAGATTCTATTTCTGATTATTATTATTGTTCTATAGCGCTGCTTACAGACCAAGAACTCAACTAAGTTATTTATCATACTTTTGCAACTGGTATCGCCTATTTTATGAAATAACCGCACACGGTATTTAAAATCTGCGCTCTCATTGCACATCGATGTCATTCTAGAAAAACGTAAGAAAATATTTATATGATCTTTTTACTACTCATGTTGTTTCATAGTATATTATCTTTTGTTATTACTACAAATAGATTTGACCAATTAATTGTAACAAAACAAGTCGCGATATCGAAGTTATCAATAAATTGACCAAAATTTAATCTCATGTTTTTAACGAGTGGTAATCCACCTTGAAACATACAATCATAATTTTAACCATGCAAAACAAGTTTATGAATTGTTATAGGTAAGTAATATATTTTGATTTTAGTCGTTACAATCTATATGTTAAAGTTAAAACCCGTTCTCAGTTACAACGCGTTTTCTCTAGTTAAAACAAAATTTTACTAAGTGCCTTTGTTAAAACTAAAATTCCGTACTTATAACTACACTTTACTATTTTATGTATTTAAATTTTAGATAAAACTAGTTCTAACTTTGAACCTTCATTAATACTAGTATTAATACTAGTTGTATCAGAAAACTTGTTGGTAACCTAATCTAACCTAACATATATAAAATTTCTTGTCCTGGATGGGGGAACTGAAAGAAAAATATAAAAAAATGTATTTAACCTAATCCAACGTACTTATTAGAATAATACAGGAATGAGCGTGCGGGTGGCTAGCGCTCATAACAAGTCGACTCCCCACGCCGATGCGGAATCAGGTCAAAATGTATGGAAATGACATATGCAAGTCATCTGACTTGTGTGGAGCATATGCCATTTCCATACATTTTGACCGTTTCGTAACCGTAAACGTTAACAGAAAAGGGATTTTGTCTAGCCCCCAGGTGACGTCTCTCGACTAATCATGAAGCACGATGAGCTTTGACCTCGGTTGAAACAATTTTAACTGAATCTTTTCGACAAAACGCGTTTTGCCTAGTTAGAACTAGTTGTCACTGATAGTCTTTTTAGCAGCAGTTAATTCTAGTTATAACAAAGGTATTTAGTGATTTTTTTTAAAACAAATAAATATATCATGCCTTTGTTTAACAAATTACAATATTAACAAAATTCGAATGTTCAAAATGATATTTTTAAACGTTTTGTAAATCAAAAGTGATTAACTCGTCTATACCAATAGTTATGAAATCCAATAAACTATTCGTACGTAGATAAGATTTGAACACAACGCCTAATTAATATTATATTATTAACCCAACAGTTTTCGGCTTCTGCTACAAGCCATTCTTTACCATATTTTTTGCAATAATTATATTTATTACTGAAATAATCAGAAAGTATCATTATCCAAAGTTTTCAATGGGTACCGACTGCCTTGCAGAGATTAAAAAACTGCCCAGTGACCGTTATAAGAGGCCAATTCAATCGATATTATTCCCCTTGCATAATTTAATACCTCTGCAATTTGTTTACAGCTTCATACGGACTGTTGGTGAGATAATAAAGCCACCAGCCACCTATACAAGTTTGTGTACCATCAATGATTTTTCGTGGTTATTCCACCTCTTGTATAATCGTATGTTTAAAAAATATTATTGTATTCTCTTTTTAAAGAAAACAATTATAAACCATAATAGTATAAATGTTATACCTATGTTTCCCTTATAAAACGCGTAAAGATGTTAGCGCATGTAAAAGACAAGAGCAAAAAGGTATAAAGTTAAGAGATTTACTATCTAGCAAGTGACGCGATAAAATAGTTGTAGAATCCTACTAATATTATAAATGCAAAAGTCTGTAAGAATGGATGTATGGATGTATGGACGTTTGTTACTTCCTACTCTTTCACGCAAAAACTACTGAACGGATTTCGATAAAAGTTGGCACACGGATAGATCATGTCCTGGATTAACACGTCATAGGCTACTTTTTATCCCAGGAAAATATAAACCGGGAATTTATCCCGGAAAAACTCATTTACGCGGGCGGAGCCGCAGGCAAAAGCTAGTAGGTAATAAATCAACAATGTACAAAAATAGGTGGAAATTAATGACAAATAAACTTAGGTACTTTTTTTTGCTTTTGTTTAATAGGTACCTACTGATTTAGTAATATAATTATTTTCAGAGTGAGAAGAGCATAATATTATGTAAATATTTATTTTTGAACATAAATCTATCTACCTTTGATCCTAATATAATTTACTAAAACTCGTTTGAGGCGTTCGAATTTGCGAAAATGGCTACGGAATATTTACTATATTATTAGATAATATTTGAACTTTCAAGCCATAGGTTTCCATTCCATTTTCCTCATAGAATCTCATGTTTATGTAACCTAACACTGTTATAATTCTAGACAATAAATCATAAGCTAGAACAAAGTGTACGTAAATTTGTACAGAACACGCATCAACGCTGCTTCACTATTGGAGCGAAAACTATGAAATTCTTTTAGATTTATTTATAATATTACATTTGGAGAAGGTGTTACAACATACGCTAAGTGAAAGCAGAATAAAATTATTACATTATAATACATATTTTGAATGTACAATTCAAAAGCCGCGTAGGAGGTAATGGTAAAGGTATTTTGTTTGGTTGCATAATTTTAATATTGATATTTAAGTGTCGGTTAGAGGTCGCGCCGCGTAGAAGTTCGCCCAAGGCTCGCGATCGCGAGTCGTTGACCCGCCGTCACCTTGCACCGCACCAACTTACGCAATTCATTAATCTTATCATCTGCATGCGCACCCGCGCGACCTCGCTGGCCCCTCTCACCCCTCGCCGAATTTCGATGCCTGCATTAACATCAATACACACAATTATAAGGTCATCCCCAAAGTCAACGTTTAAAATTCGGAAGGTGTAAATCCACATTACACAATAGATTCGCGCTTTTGTACGTGTTCATCACATTTTTTGGTTTTTGATATTGGATTTTTTCGGATGCCGAATGTTGAACGACCATTATTTCAATAATTTTTATTTAATAAAAATAGTGAAATAAAAATAATATTCTTTAAATATTAGTTATCCCTCTACGAAAGCTAAACTATGTACTTTCTAGTGAACTTGTAAAATTAGGTATGGGAAAATCTCCGGTATAAGAATATGTCGCACCTTTAGAACGAAAACGACACAATTAGAAAAATAGAAAATTAAGTTGTCATTTTTAAAGGACTAAAAAATAGTCCCTTGTTTATAAAAATGTAATAAAAAATGGACCGATATAATAGCTTTGTCCTTTTCCTGCTTGAATATGGCCGCGTTTGAGCTATTATTGTATTGAGAACTTCGTTTTAAGTAATTTTATGACGATAACCCAATTTTCTATCTTTTTGAATTGTGTCGTTTTCATCCTAAAGGTGCGATGTATTGTGTACACTAAGAGATTCGAGCTTTTGTATGCGAAGGGATCACCTCAATTTTGGGTTTGACATACCAGAACGCACCGGAATTTTCCACATGTCTTGTCCATAATTATTGCAATTGACATAAAAGAAATGCTGTTATTGCAACAATGATATATTTGATGCATAATCAATAGATAGTATAAAAAGCCATAAAAATAAGATGCCTTATATAAAGTCAGATTGTATATTGGTCAGGGATTTTCTCAAGATATGTGACGAGGATAATAATTCATCGATTAAATGTTGTTTGTTTGTTGCCAGGGTCCGTAACGTACGTTTCTGACATAACTCATTCAAGAATACATTACCAAGCTCTACAAAAAATGGCCAAAATTACATCAACCGAAATCAGTTTAGCACAAAATTTGCTTTCACACTAATAATACCAGTAATTCCTAGTTTATGTGCGTGCATAATTCATATTGGTGACAATTTATAAAACCAATCAAACAAACTTAAACTAATAATACTATGCGGCTTTAGACACAACACGTAAATTATTTAGAAGAATATTTAGGTTATCTGCCAAATATTACACTTTTTATATTTGAAAATTGCATTTAAATAGTTTCAGGACATTTTAGATAACGTAAAGCAATACCTGATGAACAATTTAGTAATTATTTATGAAATAATATTTTTTTTTCTTTCAAATAGGTACGAAGATGATTATGATCAACAGGGGAAGGTTAAGTAAAGGTCTTGTAAATTGAAAAGATATAATTTACGCAAATCTCTTAATAGGTACATAGGAAACATATTATTATTATAACATTGGAATTATCATTTAATTTCAGTGCTAGTTACCTACATTTCTACCTTCCTACATTCATATTCATACCTACATTCATAAGGATTAATTTCTTTTTAACTGAAACATTATGAATTTTTGAAATAATTTAAATTAATAAATGTAATTAATTCGTATCAATATATTTATACTAAGTAACGCAGTACTAATTTTTACCGCTTCTACGTAACACATGTATTAAATGTACTGTCGTGTTTTTCCCACAGCCCACAATGTACATAATCATAATAATATTATAAACTCAAAATAATATCACACATTATGTAATATTATTGTGAACGCCTCTTCATTCATAATTAAAGTATAAGCCCATAAACACAAAAAAAAATTAAGTCTACATGTTCTACGAGAGAGTGCTACGGGTTTCGTAGCGCAGGAAGCTGGCCGAAAAGCGGCGGAGAGAGGAGCGGCCGCTGGGACGAGCCTGCGCGTGCGCCACCCGCGCGTATTTATTCGCAAGGCCACGCCAGCGGCGCGCCAGTGCGCAGACATCAGTCGCACGCGATATACAATCACAGTGTTCTTGACATCGCACTGTCGCGATTTATGTTCCGCGCACGAATGTAACGTTTCGTTTACAACAAAACACAATAATTTTTTAACTTTGATTCCAATAAACACTAAGATTAAATATGATTACGATGTTTACGAATTCTAAAATATTGTGGGGCCTATGGCAAGTGTTAAACTACTGTGTGACGCGTACGTCGGTTCCGCTGTTGGTGGCGGTCGGCACGGCGCTGCTGGTGGCGCGGCTCATGGCGCTGGTACGGGAGATGCGCAAGCTGCCCCCCGGCCCGTGGTCCCCGCCTGTCGTCGGCTACCTGCCTTTCCTCGGAGTTCGCCACAAGACCTTCCTGGAGTTGGCGAGAAACTACGGAGCACTCTTTTCTGCACGTCTCGGAAATCAACTGACCATCGTACTCAGTGACTACAAACTCATCAGAGAAGCCTTCCGACGTGAAGAATTTACTGGGAGACCTAACACTCCGTTGATGCATACTTTGGATGGCCTAGGTGAATATTTACATTTTTGTATAGCAAAGTTGCGATTTTTCTAATGACATTAATTGTTGCATAATATAAACTATCTAAACGAATTTATCTCAGTTGCTGTCATTAGATGCGTGCTTATAAAAAATAAAATATAAATTTTAATCTATTAGATTGATCTATTTTTGCCACGGTCAATAAAAATATAAAGTGAGAGTGCATACAGAGTGCTCGTGCACATGTGTATGTGGGCGTCGCGTACTCCGGCGGCCCTCCCGCCATAGCATGCGCCGCCTTCATACGTCGAAGCCGTTGTTAACGCCTCCTTCATTTCAGGCATCATCAACAGCGAAGGCCGTCTTTGGAAGAGCCAGCGCCGATTCCTTCACGACAAATTGCGTGAATTCGGAGTCACTTACATGGGCAATGGCAAAAAAATCATGGAGGGAAGAATTAAGGTTCGTGCGTCATATTTTGCTTATGAACTTTTATGTTTTATGCTTAATAATTGCAGTATTTTAGTTATCATTGGAATAAACCATATATAAAAAAGTATTAATAAAACTATTTTGTTCAACAGAATGAAGTGTACGAATTAATATCGAACTTGCACCGGTCAGAAGGCGCTCCCATCGATATAAACCCTCTTCTTGCGTTGGGCGTGTCCAATGTTATCTGCGGCATTACCATGTCGGTGCGGTTTAGTCAAGGGGACGTGCGCTTTGAACGAATGAATCATTTGATTGAAGAAGGGATGAGACTTTTCGGCGAAGTCCACTACGGCGAATACATCCCTCTTTACAACGTAAGTATTTTCGAAATATCATAAAAAATAATTTATACCGAGTAATAGTAATTTTACTAAAAGGCCTTAAATCAAAATATAATTTTGTTTTAGTCATATTTAAACTTTGTTTACTTGTTTACAGTACCTTCCCGGCAAAGCCCAAGCACAAGAAAAAGTCGCGAAAAATCGTGAAGAAATGTTCGCATTTTACCAAACCTTGATCGACGAACATCGCGAAACTCTTAATGTAAACAATGTGAGAGATCTAATCGATGTTTATTTGATCGAGATTGAAAAAGCCAAGAGTGAAGGAAGAGGAGGAGAATTGTTCGAGGGCCGCGACCATGGTAAGTTGTTAAACAGACAAATAAGTATTTTAAAACGTTTAAAAAAAAATTACCCGGTATTAAATACTACATATCTATTTTAGAATTACAATTAAAACAAATCCTGGGCGACCTCTTTTCCGCCGGCATGGAGACAATCAAGTCTTCCCTTCTGTGGATGATAGTCTTCATGCTGCGCAACCCTGATGTGAAAAAGCGAGTACAAGAAGAGCTCGATGCTGTTGTCGGCCGAGACCGTCTGCCTTCTATTGAAGATATGCCAAACCTCCCGTTCACTGAAACAACAATCTTGGAAACTCTACGCATGTCCAGCATCGTTCCACTGGCGACAACTCACTCTCCTACGAGGTATGTATAATTATCAAAATCGTTGACAACAAATCAATGATCAATGAATAATCAAAACAATAAAATATTTTAAATGCTTAAATAAATATTCACCTAATCATTCATCTTTGTCACCAGGGACGTCCACTTAAATGGCTATAGGATTCCAGCTGGCTCTCAAGTCGTTCCGCTTATCAACTGGGTGCACATGGACCCTAATCTGTGGGACGAACCTAACAAATTCAACCCAAGCAGATTCTTCGATGACACCGGTAAAATCAGACGTCCAGAGTATTTCATGCCGTTCGGTGTCGGCCGGCGGATGTGTTTGGGCGACGTGCTGGCGCGAAAGGAAATGTTCATGTTCTTCTCATGCATGATGCATCAGTTCGACATCCAAATGGTGGAAGGCGACGCGCCCCCATCACTTGAAGGTACGGTGGGCGCGACAATCTCACCGCAAGCGTTCCGAGTGCAGTTCCTGTCGCGTGCCGGCGCGCCGCTGGTGGGGGCGGCGCTGCCCGTTGATCACGCGCACCTGCGCCACGTTGGCTCGCACTGATCGCCGTGCCGCGCCCTACCACGCCAAACACCCACCAGTATCAAGAGATCACTCGTTTTAGAGCGCATCGACAACCATATAATATTTAAGTGTTTATAAGTGACGAGATCGCGCCACCGATCGTCGAGGCTGTGCATAAAGTGTTCAATTTAATAGTAATCCGAATGTTTAGATTTATCCAATATTCCCATCGTAGAGATTATGGAAATGATGTGTGTGTTTGCAGTATTAGAATGATTGATATATTGTAGAACAATAGGATCTAAATACTATACCATGAAGGATGCATGTAATTTAAGGTTTATCGTGTAAGATCTAGTGCCTATACCAAAATAAAATGTATATTCTAGGTCATTATTTATTAGTAGCTATC
The DNA here is from genome assembly GCA_949316025.1 of Lapara coniferarum. Taxonomy (NCBI): domain Eukaryota; kingdom Metazoa; phylum Arthropoda; class Insecta; order Lepidoptera; family Sphingidae; genus Lapara; species Lapara coniferarum. The sequence continues at coordinate 36,360,784 of OX438919.1, read as the reverse complement.
ACTTGCGAGAGTGTTGTCTGTTGAGTGTGATCTCATGTTTGTTGCTTTACAATTAAGGATTAATGTTAAGAAATAAAAGTGTTCATCTAAACAATGTAATTTAAGATATTGTACCTATCAGGAGTATAAATAACATTCCAGGTAGAGTAGAAATCCGCAACTAGTCTAGAGCATGTTGTCGCTAGTAGGAAATAGTTAACAAATCTAAGTTTACTGTTAGTCTCCTAAACCTACATCTTGTTGCAACTGAGTTGCTTTGTACTGAACTTTATTATAAGTCTCTTTATCTGACAGCTTATCGGTTTACATTCTGTTAGAAAGACCATTAGTACACATTATTATGTTTTACCTAAGCTTTTTACGTAATGCTTTATTTTTTAATCTAAATTGTAAATTAGTTAAAAAATAATAGAAGAAGAAATCTACGAAAATATACTGTATGAAATTATATGTTTTGTTTAAATTTTATCCTCACGTCATGAAATGATAGAATTGGAAACACTAATAACTCTAATGAATAGACTCAACACCATTTGTTTTCACGATTCATTTATTTTCAATTTGTTAATTACCACTACACTAAAAATACAAAATACAATCGCTACAATGGCAAAACTAACAGGGTTGATTTTTAATTGTTAGTTAAAGTTATCCATTTTACACTTTACTACGTAGGAAAGTCAACTAACTTATTCCATCAATACTGAATTTTTTATTTGTCCTAAGGCCGATTTCACTGCTTGATGATAAAAGCTACTAGTCACATAAATGCATTAGCCGACAAAATAAAAATGCTTGGAGTGTGGCTATGCTCACAATCTAAAATGAGTACAATCTAAATGAGCTTAATACGACAACTGACAAATAAAATTTATTTGAAACTTACAGTAACTGACCCTTATTCTTGTAACTTTTATCTGATCATGGTAAAATCAGCCTTAAATGCAATAAAATTCCCATCATACTGGGTCGCAGAAGTATTGAACGTGCGGGGGCGCCAGCGTGACTCCGACGGTCCCTTGCATATCTTCCTGGGACGGGTGTTTGCAAGCCAGACGGATACGTTTACGGCGGAACAAACGGGCTATAAAGCCGCTCGCTAGCATCCGAGAGAGCTCGTCGCCAGGGCACATACGTTTGCCTAAAAAATACATAGATAAAAATATTGCCATTCATAAAAAAAAGCTATTTTGAGTGTTGAGAACTTCGCATAAGGTTAAGATAACATTCGAGAAAAAAATATCATTCAAAATTAAATCTATCAAAGGTTTTTTTTTCGCTTACCATCAGGCGAACGGCATGCTCGTCTCGTTATTCAAAGCAACAAAAAAAAGTACGCAAAAAATCCAAATTTATTAAGTAGTAGAATTTGCATCCTAAACCATAACGTTCGAGCGTATAAATATAATAATAATAATAAGCCTTTTATTTCTTGCTAAGTAATACAGTTAATACATACTAGTTTTTAAGTAATGGAAAAGTAATGTTTATTTAAATACTATTTCTTTTTTCTAAAAATATATACGAGTGAAAGTGTTATAATACCTGTTTGAAAGGGTATGAACTCTTGCGGTTTTAGCAAGCTACCGTCCGGCGCTAGGAACCTACTCGGTCTGAATTCCTCCGAGTCTTCCCACACATCCGGATCCATGTGTAAGGCCCACTGCAGCGGTATTACCATTGCACCTTTCGGAATTTTGTAATTGCTGAGATATGTATCCTGCAAGGAAACTCTGAATCATCACACGCTTCGCGAAATAAGTGTAATCGAAGCTCAATCGTTTGAGTCATTGTTACTCGTGTGAATGGCAATCGATATCTATAATATAATACAAGTAATGTAGGTATTGCTTGCTGATACGTATAATAAACACGACTAATAAAGTTTATGTTCGCTGCCGCCCGCATATAAAGGTCTTGGTCGGAGAAACGTTAAGGAATAAAATATGTATTTATCACTTCATAGTATACAACAAAGTCGCTTCCCGCTGTCTGTCTGTCGGTCCCTATATATGCTTAGATCTTTAAAACTACGCAACGGATTTTGATGCGTTTTTTTTTTAAATTAATGGAGTGATTCAAGAGAAAAGTTTATATATACTTTTATCTTATAAAAACTTACTAACGCAGGCGGAGCCGCGGGTAAAAGCTAGTTTTATTGTAATATAGGGCTTAAACGATCTCTATATGAAATACTGACGTATTCTTTATAAGTTTGTCAATCACATTTAATGAATTTTTTGATTAATTTGCATTTCCTATTCGCCCCCTAAACTCCAATTATGATAATTACAAGAACATACTTATAATATGACTAACGTCTACAAAACTCAAGTTCCTTGTACATTTACGTAGGTAAACCTATCATAACACATTCGCAGTTGGTGATTTTTTTTTACTTTTTAACACTTCACTTTTTTTATTAACATCTTATATTGAATCAATAAAAGGTCTGCTACCTTTCATAATCTATTTACTGCAAAGGATAAGAGCAAATAACACGCGCTTTTAATTTGCTTATAGGTACCTGTTGTTAATGTTTAACAATAATGATTCACGTACTCCTGACAGCACGAACAAGAACCTTGTTGTAGGTATACATAATTTTATGTTTCAATAAATGTCAGTGGTAAATCGAATTGTATCACCGTAAATGTAAGGTTCAGTTTGTAACTGTGTTCCTTATAAGAAAACTAGCAGTCGTCCGCGACCTCATTCATCTGAACTACTACAGAATTCTTGCAAAATAACCAAAAAATATGACACCCAACGCTATTTCGACTTAAACTAGTAGTAGGGCTATGAATTCAAAGGTGAAGAGTTTGATAACCATGCTGAGGATTCGTTTGTGGGACATTATCCTTCTTATAATTTGTATGAAATTGGTTACATTACCTTTTTTTATTGATGGCTCGACAAAGTGGTTTCACTGCATGTGATGGTAAATGAAGTGAAGCCCAAAAATAATGTCAACCGGCAAGAGATAAACATCCCTGGTCGGTCGGCACAGTTATGCCGGCCTGCATAGTTGGGGAAAATAAAATGTACGCTTGATGGTTCGTTATTGTGACAATTTCTTGGCATAATGAGAGTGTAACCTTCGTGTACTATCCGCCTACCCTTGTAAATATACATAATATTATAATTCTCTACAAAAATGTGTAAGCTTATTTAATTTGTATTTGCATAATTAAACTTAGCTCGGCTAAAACTGTTATGTTTGCTTTCGAAATCTAAAATAGATTTGTTCCATTTCAAAATCTTTTTGGAGAATAAAAAAAATATTAAAATTATTGGTCTCCATAGGTTTTCTATTATTTACTTTTCAGTATACTTGAGGCCGATTTCACCGCTTGCTTATAAACGCAATTTGTCAAAAAAATATATAAATATCATTTTCACTTCTCCGCGTTATGTATAATTGAAATTTTTATTTCCTTGTGTGTAGTAAAGTAAATTACCTTTATTTCATTTTTGTGAAGAGAAAATGAGAATTGGTAAGAACACAAAAGTGTAGAGTCGATTTGCAGTTTTGAATTTGTTCAGCAACTTATGCGGCTGACAGTACTTACGTCTCGAATAAACCTCCTATGTATACATACTACAATAATTCCTGTAAATCAAAACAGTAAACAGAAGCATTATAAAAATGAAACCTCCAAACATCCATGAGGTATGCCGACCGGTACAATGGATCGTATTCGCTGAGTCTCACAAATAGCTGCCATGAGACGCGGTAGCCGTGAGCTCTCCACTTCACATTCTTCTGGGTATTCCGAAAGAATTTCGTTGCGAACGATTTCCTGCAACAAAAATACAATACTCGTTCTTAACAACTTAATGAGCAATCAAATGTATCAAATAATAACATAACGATGTAAGTTATCTGCACCTGTTCATCAGGGTATAAAGCCATGTATAACAAGAACCAGGCGAGTGTGACTGAGGTGGTGTCCAAGCCGGCGCCAAACATATCCGCCAATAGAAAAAGAAGTTGCTCATCTGTCATATACCGCGCTGTATCGTCGATATTCTTAAACCTTTTATTTTGTTCCGTCAAAAAACTATCCAATATGCATTCGCCCTCGGTGGGAATGAGCGTTTTAGGATCGAAGATGTGCTCTGTGTTCGGCGCATGCTTGCTATATTTTATACATTTAAGTTTGCCGTCTGGGTATTCGTTGAACAGATTGCTGTGTGGCAGGTACTCGGCTCCCTTGGGTTTCTCCAACCCCAGCATATCACGCCGCCTCGCTATGACGCTTGCATATAGAGTGTGAGTTTGCGCTTGACCGCGAATTAACATTTGAATTGTTTTTCTAATAGTTGGCGAGAAAAATCTGAAATATATTATTTACAAATTAAGTTTTCGAACGCAGTAATGAACGTACATATTTTTACGTTGTTTTTTATGTAATACCTTATAAAAGGCAAAAAATTTACAACGCCGGCGACACCCATCTCATGACATCCCTCTTCTTGAATTTGTCTTAACCATTGCCAAGTTTGGTCATCGGAAGGAAATTTAAAGCCGAAAATAATTTCATTGATTACATTTCCAAGTGAATTGGATACCATGTGAGGTAGATCTATTGGTTCTTGCGGTGATTTTTCTATGCTCTGTAATAAAAAAAATAAATAATGCCTCAAAAAAGCAAAATGAATAAAGATTATAAAGAAAAATGGATTAGAGAACTCAAGACTTTATTAAAAAGCTAGTATATAGTGCTAAAAATTGCAACATCATATTACAATATTAAAATTGAGTGAGCATTTTATATATAGAAAGACTAGCTTTTGTTCACGGCTCAGCCCGCGTTCATAAGTTTTTTCCGGGATAAAAGTCCCCCTTCATATTTTATCGAGATAAAAGGAAGCCTATGTGTTAATCTAGGACATGATCTACCCGTGTGCCAAATTTCATTGAAATCAGTTCTGTAGTTTTTGCGTGAAACAGTAACAAACATGCATACACCCATACTCAAAAACTTTCGCGTGTATGTACGGCGCGGTTCTTGGCAATTTTCTTTCTCGCGTGAACTTCAGATTCACATTTTGTAATGACTCCGTAAATGTTACATCAGAATAGCTCAGATATTTTGTCTCTTGTCACAAACTCATAAGACATTCATAAACCTTACATATTTCCATGCAAACTTTCATCCCCTATTGTTAATTAATATTTTGCACCCTTAAAGGTGCCACTTTTACAAATTTTTAATGTCATATTTATTTATATTGAATCAATAGCCTAAAAAATAGGCTTCAAGCTTCCAGCTTTAAAAATGAAGATACTTGCACACAACTTTTCACCCCCCTGCAGGGGGGTGAAAAGTTGTGTGCAAGTTGGTGTGGGGACACCAAACCCTTACAACCCTTTTTTCTCATTAAAAATTAGCCTATGTACTTTCTCAGGCTCCAGACTGTGTACTAAATTTCATTTAAATCAGTTTAGTAGTTTTGACGTGAAAGCGTGACAGACAGAATTACTTGCGCATTTATAATATTAGTAAGGATAAGTCATCTCCGAAGATAAGCGAATAATTCTACCACAAATTAAGTTAAGAATTTACTTCAAGCAACTCGTAAACACCAGACGCTATTCTTTTTTCCAACTTTTCCCGTAAAGCACTGTGTTTGCTCATGCCAAAACTTTTCAGCCATGTCGTGATCAGTTTCCTCTGATCTTTCCAAAGTCCACCCTCAGCGCAGATGATACCTGAATACAAAATATGTAATATAAATACGTACTAATAGTAATCACGGCTTGCAATTGTTGTGATCGATTTCAATTATATTTATAGAAGCATTTTCCATACGCTATGAACTGAATAAATAGAGCATACAACAAACACAGCTATATGTAAATGTGACTTTTAATAATTAATAGTGGGCTCAGGGTTGCAATTACAATATTAAAAGTATATCAAGTCGATTTATTTTTAAGAACCGAAATCTATACATAATATAATAAAGCATTAGAACCAGCGTGTCTGTACATTTAAAGAAATGTGATAAAAAGTAAGAGGGTGCCTAAAGAAGAGTAATGGAACACAAATCAGCGATTTTTGTAATTCTTCTCTGTCTGTTTTTGTTTGTTACTGCACATCTCCGAAACTACTGAACGAATTTCGATGAAATTTGGCACACGGGTAGATCATGTCCTGGATTAACAATAGGTTATTTATATCCCGGGAAAATATGAAGCGGACCTTTTATCCCGAAAAAACTTTTACACGCGGGTGGAGCTACGAGCAAAAGCTAGTAAATAAATAGATCCCGTTTGGAAATTATAAAAACGTTAGTATGTACAGTTAGGCTTAGGTACTTAGCACTAAGTACAGATTTGAATTCGACCATCCACAAATTTGCACAAATATCTCGATGCGCTTTAAAGTAATTTTCATGAATTAATTAAAAGAGTGCGTTATTATCATATCGCAAAAGTAGAGTTTTCATTTATGAAAATTAAAAAACTTTTCTAGTGTATTTGTTGTAGATATGAGTTACGAAACGCCGTGTAGAGATATGCTTTGAAAATGACAAGTGTTGAATACAAATCTCCACGTCTCTATTCATAATAAATTTAATTACACTGCATAAACGGTCATATAGGTAAGCAAAAACGTATTTCCCAGTATTCGTTTAAACGACACTCTGGGATATCAATTTTTGCTTGCAACATCCTAAAACGACGTCACACGATGTCGCGTTCTGCATACAATGAATACAAGGCAAATTGTTCTTCCCCGTTGTTCGTTTTATTTTACATTATTATTTACTGGTGGTAGGACTCTCATATGTAAGAGTCCGTCTGGATGGGTACCACCGCAATGTCTATTTCTACCGCCAAGCAACAGTGAACATGCACTGTTGTATTTCGGTTTGAAGGGCATTGTAGCCAGTGTAACTACAGGATATAATGAGTCTTAACATCTCATGTCTCAAGATGACGAGCGCAGTGGAATGCCACACAGTACTTTGTAACTCAAGGTGCTGGATGGTGTTTCTACTGTTTATGGGTGGTTGTATCGCTTACCATCAGGCGAACGGCATGCTCGTCTTGTCATTCAATGCAAGAGAAAAAAAAATATTGTTTGAGAACGATTTCGAAGAAATTTAATCTTGCATACATATAAAAAGGCACTTACCATTCCCATGCATAATTCCATGAGTCAAATACAAGGGTGCTCGTCCCGAGAAGTTGTCTTTGGCAAAAGCATCTCTTATGAGCTTGTGGTCAGATAAAACGACAGCATAAATATTTCCCATTTTCAGTCCATAGATAGGGCCATATAATTTTGATAATTTAGTCAAAGTAATGTGAGGCTGACGAGGGTCAAGGAAAGGCAGGTAGCCCAGTATAGGTAAGCCCCACGGTCCAGGCGGAAAATTTTGCCATTCTTTTATTTTTTTGCATATCCAAAATCCCGCCACAAACGTGACCAACCATACAAAGAAAAGATCCATTGTAAGCTAAAAAAAAGACAACTCATTAAATTGAATAGGTTATTGCTTAAAAGATCTATTACCATAACATGATAATTGTAAATTCCAATAAAAATTAAGCGCTCCCTTTCGTTTTTTTGTTTACTTATTATATCACGTCATCATAATGGGATTTAAGGATTCCAGGCTTTATTGCTATAACCTTTTCAGGCAACGACCCGTGGGCACCACAGAGCATTTACGTAGGCACTAACAAAATGTCTACGTGGGCAAACCGATTCAAAATCTTGCCACTCATCTCATTTTCAACTAAGAAACGCGCTCACAATAAAAGCCTCTCTTTAAAAGAAGGTTTATTCAGGGTAATATAAAACTGCACATTGATTAGTGCGAGTGACGCAACTCAGCTATATGAACTCTTACGACTGCTTCACACACACATACACATACACACACTCACGCCTGTTATCCCCGAAGGGGTAGGCAGAGGCGCAACTAGTGCACCCACTTTTCCCCGTTATTCCGTCCCATGATGTGATAGGGGGCGAGCCTATCGCCATATCGGGCACAAATTCCAGACTCCGAGCTGATACTGAGTAGGAAAACTCAATATCAGTTTGCCCGACCCGGGGATCGAACCCGAGACCTCAGCTTTGCAGTCGTACTGTAATACAACTACGAGCCACCGAAGCAGACTGCTTCACTCCACGGATAAATGTGATACGTGATGTCACGGCTATTCTATGCAATGCGATGATATTTTTGTAATAAATATTATTTAACTAGCTTTTGCCCACGGCTTCGCCCGCGTTAATAAGTTTTTCCGGGCTAAAAGTACATACATAAAAACCTTCCCGTTGAATCACTCTATCCAACACATTTATTTGGTTAAAGATTAATATTATGACGTTCATACAACTCTTAACAAATAATGCATTAATTTCGAGCAAATTTGATTACCATAAAAACGGTTCTAGAGAGTTAATCTTAGAAGATAGACATATACTGTCGCAGACATTTTTTTAGATTATTTCAAGAGGAATAATTCTTTCACACATATATTTTTGGTATCTTGGACTGTTTTCGCAGCGCACGCAGTGGAAGTCCTCAAGGATGAATATTTTCCCCGTGTTTTTCACATTTTCCATTATTTCTTCGCTCCTAATAGTTGCATCGTGATGTTATATAGCCTAAAGCCTTCCTCGATAAATGGTCTACTCAACACAAAAAGAATTTTTCAATTCGAACCAGTAGTTCCTGAGATTAGCGCGTTCAAACAAACAAACAAACAAACTCTTCAGCTTTATAATATTAGTATAGATTATTGTTATTCAACAGTATAAAGCAAAAAATGATGAATACAAGGGAAATTATATTTTGGGTATTAAAATAACTGTGTTATGAGTTATTTGTTGCCGGATTTTTTTTACCGGGTTGATTATTTTTTTATTTACTATAGGGAGTGACGATTCAATTATAGAAGTGACACTGGAGAAATGATGAAAAATCAATATAACACCAGCTGAAATTGTATTATATGTACTTTTTAAAAATAATTCTGATGGAAATATAGCTACTTAGTTATTATATTAGTGTATGTCAATAATAAACGTTATAAAAAAAAATTTTAAAAGAAAAACAAACAACCCGACTGCGTCAATAGCTGCCATCTTTTTTTAAATTCATTACAGAACTGAAAAGATAGAAACAAGATTTTAATTTGAATATTTTGTTTTGGTTTTGAATAATCTTAGTAGACAGTGTTCACAAACGCTGTCAGAGGCATAACATGCTCACTTCTCATATTGTATTGGTTGGTGATATAGGTAGAGCAACAAAATCTCGGAGTAGCAGATGCCTCCGACTGCGTCTGTGAAAACTGTCAACTAAGATATTATATATATATATATATATATATATATATAGAGATACCTTGACGGTAAATATTGATCAGACGCGACTTCACGCGAGCACTTTGTTGATCCAAAAATCTATGTTGATCCGGCGCCTTTTGTTGATCCAATATGCATTTCTGGTAACTAATGTGGCTCCAACCGGATCAACATCTACACTCACGGGACTTCTTACTAACATTTGCCGAAGTTGATCCGATATACAAATCCACCTTGCGATAGTTACGGAAAATGTTGATCCGATTTGAATGAGCCAATCAGAGCACAGCAAACAGTCAGATTCAGATCGGATTGGCTGAGAGCAGCCGCGACGTTTTATACACATCCAATTAATTATATTTTATTCATAGTATCAACATGTTACTAATACGGTGTCACTGTGCCCAATTTGTAATCACACTAATATTATAATATTATAATGGCGAAAGTTTGTCAGAAAATGTGTGTACATGTTTGTTACGTCTTCACGCTCAAACGGCTGGACCAATTTTGATGAAATTTGATATAGCCGTAGTTGACACCCTGAATTAGTACATAGACTAACTTTTATTCCGAAAAGTATTCCTGCTGGAATTTAAGCCGCGACTAACACCGCGGAGCGCAACTAGTCAAAGTATAAAAAAGTGATGCTATCTAAAGTGTCGTAGATTGTTTTATACTCCATGTGAAAGAGATAATTTATCTATATTTTTTGACTGTATTTTTTACTCTGCGATACAGGACTCTTACATTCCTTCAAAAACTATTCAACTTCGTTCTGCTCCAGGGTACAACGCCCGAGGCATGGAACAGGAGTGTGGTGATATTGTTCTAAAAAACGGTGATAACGCCTTTTTTAAGAATTACAGACCCATCTTCTTGAGCCATTTTTACAAGCTGTTCTCAAAAGTCATCACGAATCGTCTCAAGCGCTGGCTAGATGACTTCCAGCCTCCCGAACAAGCCGGATTCCGTAAAGATTATAGTACAATAGACCACATCCATACGCTGCGGCAAGTTATACAAAAAACTGGGGAGTATAACTTGCTACTTTGCTTAGCGTTCATGGACTATGAGAAAGCCTTAGATTCGATCGAGACCTGGGCTGTGCTGCAGTCTCTACAGCGGTGCCACATTGATCATCGGTACATCGAAGTGTTGAGGTGCTTGTATAAAACGCCACCATGTAGGTCTGAGTACAAGAACAGAGTTCGAAAGCTATTCCACTACACAGAGGCGTGAGACGGAGATGTTATCTCTCCGAAACTGTTCACTGCCGCGTTGGAAGATGCTTACAAGCTCTTGGACTGGAAAGGACTCGGCATGTTGATGCCGAGTCATGGCGAATACATCACTCACCTTTGTTTTGCCGATGACATCGGTGTACTGGCAGAATCGCTGGAGGGTCTGACCACAATGCTCAACCGAGTTTCTCAACTGATGGGTCTCAGGATGAACATGGACAAGACCGAGATCATGTCGAATTTTCATGTTGTGCCAACCCCGATTATCGTTGGGAGCTCTATTCTCGAAGTTGTAGACGAGTACTAGTCGACGACGTAGAGACGAGTCTATTTAGGTTAAGTAGTCCAACTCGGTAAGTCCAAATTTGAGAAAGAGATCAATCGGCGAATCCAGCTCGGATGGGCATCGTTCGGGAAACTAAGCAAGGTCTTCTCGTCCAAAATACCTCAGTGCCTGAAGACAAAAGTCTTCAATCAATGTGTGTTACCAGTAATGACATACGGCACTGAGACGTGGCCTCTGACTATGGGCCGCCTAAGATGGCTCACGGTCACTCAGCGAGCTATGGATAGGGCTTTGCTAGGTGTTTCTCTACGCGATCGAATCAGAAATGAGGAGATTCGTAGAAGAACGAAAGTCACTGACATACCCCAACGAATAAGCAAGCTGAAGTGGCAATGGGCAGGGCACATAGTTCGAAGAACTGACGGCAGATGGGACAAAAAAGTTTTCGAGTGGAGACCACGTACTGGCAAGCGTAGCTTCAGCCGTCCATCTGCAAGATGGACCGATGACTTGTTAAAGGCTGCAGGAACGCGCTGGATGCAGGCCGCTTTTGATAGGTCCATCTGGAAATCTTTGGGGGAGGCCTATGTTTAGCAGTGGAGGCCATACGGCTGATAATGATGATCACGATACCGCATGATAGACCTCGATGATTGTTCTGTGGAAATGGACTCACAAATTTGCTGCATGAGAATGGACGTTTCATTTTTGTCTCCCACGAAAGTCGCCCCTTTCTATCACACTAAGTTGTTTTAATACCCATCCGCTTTAGACTTGAAAATGTGTTAAATGCTCATAAAACATTTTTGCAAAACAGAAAACGCTTAATTATAAATGTGTTACCTAGTATTCTACTAAACTTTACCTTATAAGAGACTGAAATCTCAATGTTAAGAAGTTCAAAATAGCGACCTCTTTTCTTAAGTCTATTATTAGATCTGTCTTTTACTATCAATGGCATGCCCAAGTATCGATTTTGACGTCAATTGTCCTTAAAACAAAGAAATTCAAAATGGCGGCCACTTTTTTCAATTATAACATTGGATCTGCCCTTTGTACCTAAGGCCATGCTCAGATATCGATTTTGAAGTCGATTGTCCTTAAAAATAAGAAATTCAAAATGGCGGCGAATTTTTTTTAAATCTAACATTAAATCTGCCCTTTGTACCTAAGGCCATGCCCAGATATCGATTTTGAGGTCGGTTGGCCTTAAAACAAAGAAATTCACAATGGTGGTCATTTTTTTTTAATCTAACATTACATCTGCCCTTTATGATAATTCTCCCGTGAGAAAATTTTGTGTCACATATGCGCGCGCATCGTAAAACTTCACCCCCATAAATTTTTCATAACGCGCTTAAAACCTATAACTTCAAAAACAGGAGAAAACAGTAAAACAGATTTTGCCGCTTTGTGTTTCAGTACCTATTCGTCAATTTTGGCTCCGGATCAACTTAGTCGCAGTAAATGTAGCATATACGTTAAATATATTCTGGATCAAAGTAATCACATTCAGTATCATTTTTTCGACCGTTAATGGATCCACAAATGTTGGTCAAAACGTCGACGAGTATGTTGAAAACCTGTGAGTGCAGATCCACCGACGTCACACGCGCATCAAACACGGATCAAAGTATATCAGTTTATATATATATATATATATATATATATATATATATATATATATATATATATATATATATATATATATATATATATATATATATATATATATATATATATATATATATATATATATATATATATATAAAATCTGTTTTACTGTTTTCTCCTGTTTTTGAAGTTATAGGTTTTAAGCGCGTTATGAAAAATTTATGGGGGTGAAGTTTTACGATGCGCGCGCATATGTGACACAAAATTTTCTCACGGGAGAATTATCATAAAGGGCAGATGTAATGTTAGATTAAAAAAAAATGACCACCATTGTGAATTTCTTTGTTTTAAGGCCAACCGACCTCAAAATCGATATCTGGGCATGGCCTTAGGTACAAAGGGCAGATTTAATGTTAGATTTAAAAAAAATTCGCCGCCATTTTGAATTTCTTATTTTTAAGGACAATCGACTTCAAAATCGATATCTGAGCATGGCCTTAGGTACAAAGGGCAGATCCAATGTTATAATTGAAAAAAGTGGCCGCCATTTTGAATTTCTTTGTTTTAAGGACAATTGACGTCAAAATCGATACTTGGGCATGCCATTGATAGTAAAAGACAGATCTAATAATAGACTTAAGAAAAGAGGTCGCTATTTTGAACTTCTTAACATTGAGATTTCAGTCTCTTATAAGGTAAAGTTTAGTAGAATACTAGGTAACACATTTATAATTAAGCGTTTTCTGTTTTGCAAAAATGTTTTATGAGCATTTAACACATTTTCAAGTCTAAAGCGGATGGGTATTAAAACAACTTAGTGTGATAGAAAGGGGCGACTTTCGTGGGAGACAAAAATGAAACGTCCATTCTCATGCAGCAAATTTGTGAGTCCATTTCCACAGAACAATCATCGAGGTCTATCATGCGGTATCGTGATCATCATTATCAGCCGTATGGCCTCCACTGCTAAACATAGGCCTCCCCCAAAGATTTCCAGATGGACCTATCAAAAGCGGCCTGCATCCAGCGCGTTCCTGCAGCCTTTAACAAGTCATCGGTCCATCTTGCAGATGGACGGCTGAAGCTACGCTTGCCAGTACGTGGTCTCCACTCGAAAACTTTTTTGTCCCATCTGCCGTCAGTTCTTCGAACTATGTGCCCTGCCCATTGCCACTTCAGCTTGCTTATTCGTTGGGGTATGTCAGTGACTTTCGTTCTTCTACGAATCTCCTCATTTCTGATTCGATCGCGTAGAGAAACACCTAGCAAAGCCCTATCCATAGCTCGCTGAGTGACCGTGAGCCATCTTAGGCGGCCCATAGTCAGAGGCCACGTCTCAGTGCCGTATGTCATTACTGGTAACACACATTGATTGAAGACTTTTGTCTTCAGGCACTGAGGTATTTTGGACGAGAAGACCTTGCTTAGTTTCCCGAACGATGCCCATCCGAGCTGGATTCGCCGATTGATCTCTTTCTCAAATTTGGACTTACCGAGTTGGACTACTTAACCTAAATAGACTCGTCTCTACGTCGTCGACTAGTACTCGTCTACAACTTCGAGAATAGAGCTCCCAACGATAATCGGGGTTGGCACAACATGAAAATTCGACATGATCTCGGTCTTGTCCATGTTCATCCTGAGACCCATCAGTTGAGAAACTCGGTTGAGCATTGTGGTCAGACCCTCCAGCGATTCTGCCAGTACACCGATGTCATCGGCAAAACAAAGGTGAGTGATGTATTCGCCATGACTCGGCATCAACATGCCGAGTCCTTTCCAGTCCAAGAGCTTGTAAGCATCTTCCAACGCGGCAGTGAACAGTTTCGGAGAGATAACATCTCCGTCTCACGCCTCTGTGTAGTGGAATAGCTTTCGAACTCTGTTCTTGTACTCAGACCTACATGGTGGCGTTTTATACAAGCACCTCAACACTTCGATGTACCGATGATCAATGTGGCACCGCTGTAGAGACTGCAGCACAGCCCAGGTCTCGATCGAATCTAAGGCTTTCTCATAGTCCATGAACGCTAAGCAAAGTAGCAAGTTATACTCCCCAGTTTTTTGTATAACTTGCCGCAGCGTATGGATGTGGTCTATTGTACTATAATCTTTACGGAATCCGGCTTGTTCGGGAGGCTGGAAGTCATCTAGCCAGCGCTTGAGACGATTCGTGATGACTTTTGAGAACAGCTTGTAAAAATGGCTCAAGAAGATGGGTCTGTAATTCTTAAAAAAGGCGTTATCACCGTTTTTTAGAACAATATCACCACACTCCTGTTCCATGCCTCGGGCGTTGTACCCTGGAGCAGAACGAAGTTGAATAGTTTTTGAAGGAATGTAAGAGTCCTGTATCGCAGAGTAAAAAATACAGTCAAAAAATATAGATAAATTATCTCTTTCACATGGAGTATAAAACAATCTACGACACTTTAGATAGCATCACTTTTTTATACTTTGACTAGTTGCGCTCCGCGGTGTTAGTCGCGGCTTAAATTCCAGCAGGAATACTTTTCGGAATAAAAGTTAGTCTATGTACTAATTCAGGGTGTCAACTACGGCTATATCAAATTTCATCAAAATTGGTCCAGCCGTTTGAGCGTGAAGACGTAACAAACATGTACACACATTTTCTGACAAACTTTCGCCATTATAATATTATAATATTAGTGTGATTACAAATTGGGCACAGTGACACCGTATTAGTAACATGTTGATACTATGAATAAAATATAATTAATTGGATGTGTATAAAACGTCGCGGCTGCTCTCAGCCAATCCGATCTGAATCTGACTGTTTGCTGTGCTCTGATTGGCTCATTCAAATCGGATCAACATTTTCTAGATCTTCAGATCTAAATCTGCCCTTTGTACCTAAGGCCATGCCCAGATATCGATTTTGAGGTCGGTTGGCCTTAAAACAAAGAAATTCACAATGGTGGTCATTTTTTTTTAATCTAACATTACATCTGCCCTTTATGATAATTCTCCCGTGAGAAAATTTTGTGTCACATATGCGCGCGCATCGTAAAACTTCACCCCCATAAATTTTTCATAACGCGCTTAAAACCTATAACTTCAAAAACAGGAGAAAACAGTAAAACAGATTTTGCCGCTTTGTGTTTCAGTACCTATTCGTCAATTTTGGCTCCGGATCAACTTAGTCGCAGTAAATGTAGCATATACGTTAAATATATTCTGGATCAAAGTAATCACATTCAGTATCATTTTTTCGACCGTTAATGGATCCACAAATGTTGGTCAAAACGTCGACGAGTATGTTGAAAACCTGTGAGTGCAGATCCACCGACGTCACACGCGCATCAAACACGGATCAAAGTATATCAGTTTATATATATATATATATATATATATATATATATATATATATATATATAGAGATAGCTTGACGGTAAATGTTGATCAGACGCGACTTCACGCGAGCACTTTGTTGATCCAAAAATCTATGTTGATCCGCCGCCTTTTGTTGATCCAATATGCATTTCTGCTAACTAATGTGGCTCCAACCGGATCAACATCTACACTCACGGGACTTCTTACTAACGTTTGCCGAAGTTGATCCGATATACAAATCCACCTTGCGATAGTTACGGAAAATGTTGATCCGATTTGAATGAGCCAATCAGAGCACAGCAAACAGTCAGATTCAGATCAGATTGGCTGAGAGCATCCGTGACGTTTTATACACATCCAATTAATGATATTTTATTCACAGTATCAACATGTTACTAATACGGTGTCACTGAGCCCAATTGGTAATCACAATAATATTATAATGGCGAAAGTTTGTGAGAAAGTGTGTGTGCATGTTTGTTACGTCTTCACGCTCAAACGGCTGGACCAATTTTGATGAAATTTTATATAGCCGTAGTTGACACCCTCAATTATTACATAGACTAACTTTTATTCCGAAAAGTATTCCTGCGGTAATTTAGTCCACGACTAATACCGCGGAGCGCAACTAGTCAACGTATAAAAAAGTGATGCTATCTAAAGTGTCGTAGATTGTTTTATACTCCATGTGAAAGAGATAATTTATCTATATTTTTTGACTGTATTTTTTACTCTGTGATACAGGACTCTTACATTCCTTCAAAAGCTATTCAACTCCGTTCTGCTCCAGGGTACAACGCCCAAGGCATGGAACAGGAGTGTGGTGGTATTGTTCTTAAAAAAACGGTGATAACGCCTTTTTTAAGAATTACAGACCCATCTTCTTGAGCCATTTTTACAAGTTGTTCTCAAAAGTCATCACGAATCGTCTCAAGCGCTGGCTAGATGACTTCGAGCCTCCCGAACAAGCCGGATTCCGTAAAGATTATAATACAATAGACCACATCCATACGCTGCGGCAAGTTATACAAAAAACTGGGGAGTATAACTTGCTACTTTGCTTAGCGTTCATGGACTTTGAGAAAGCCTTAGATTCGATCGAGACCTGGGCTGTGCTGCAGTCTCTACAGCGGTGCCACATTGATCATCGGTACATCGAAGCGTTGAAGTGCTTGTATAAAACGCCACCATGTAGGTCCGAGTACAAGAACAGAGTTCGAAAGCTATTTCACTATACAGAGGCGTGAGACGGAGATGTTAACTCTCAGAAACTGTTCACTGCCGCGTTGGAAGATGCTTACAAGCTCTTGGACTGGAAAGGACTCGGCATCAGCATCAATGGCGAATACATCACTCACCTTCGTTTTGCCGATTACATCGGTGTATTGGCAGAATCGCTGGAGGGTCTGACCACAATGTTCAACCGAGTTTCTCAACTGGTGGGTCTCAGGATGAACATGGACAAGACCGAGATCATGTCGAATGTTCATGTTCTGCCAACCCCGATTATCGTTGGGAGCTCAATTCTCGAAGTTGTAGACGAGTAAGTCTATTTAGGTCAAGTAGGCCAACTCGGTAAGTCCAAATTTGAGAAGGAGATCAATCGACGAATCCAGCTCGGATGGGCAGCGTTCAGGAAACTAAGCAAGGTCTTCTCGTCCAAAATACCTCAGTGCCTGAAGACAAAAGTCTTCAATCAATGTGTGTTACCAGTAATGACATACGGCACTGAGACGTGGCCTCTGACTATGGGCCGCCTAAGATGGCTCACGGTCACTCAGCGAGCTATGGAAAGGGCTTTGCTAGGTGTTTCTCTACGGGATCGAATCAGAAATGAGGAGATCCGTAGAAGAACGAAAGTCACTGACATAGCACAATGGATAAGCAAGCTGAAGTGGCAATGGGCAGGGCACATAGTTCGAAGAACTGACGGCAGATGGGACAAAAATGTTTTCGAGTGGAGACCACGTACTGGCAAGCGTAGCTTCAGCCGTCCATCTGCAAGATGGACCGATGACTTGTTAAAGGCTGCAGGAATGCGCTGGATGCAGGCCGCTTTTGATAGGTCCATCTAGAAATCTTTGGGGGAGGCCTATGTTTAGCAGTGGACGCCATACGGCTGATAATGATGATGATGATACCGGATAATAGACCTCGATGATTGTTTTGTGGAAATGGACTCACAAATTTGCTGCATGAGAATGGACGTTTCATTTTTGTCTCCCACGAAAAGTCGCCCCTTTCTATCACACTAAGTTGTTTTAATACCCATCTGCTTTTTTTTTTTTTGTAAGGCCATCTTCGGCGCATTAGGGACGGCTGCGGGCTTCCTCCGACTCACGTCTAAGTTGTCGTCCGCAACCGCCCCTGCGCGTACCACTGTTGCGGTTCTTCTCCTGCTGTTGCGGGGGCTCAGAAGCCCCCGTACACCGAAAGACGCCCTTGGTGTCCGAGGCAGCGTGAGACACGCTGCCGTCCATCACAGGGGTCACAGAAGTTGGCTAGACTAATAGGTGAGCGGCACCTCCCGCCCACCCGTGACCCCCGGAGGCTCCTATTAGTCGCCTTTTACGACAGGCAGGGGATACCGTGGTGGAATTCTCCAAACGCCCCCAATCCACAGGGCGGACCCATCCGCTTTAGACTTGAAAATGTGTTAAATGCTCATAAAACATTTTTGCAAAACAGTAAAACGCTTAATTATAAATGTGTTACCTAGTATTATACTAAACTTTACCTTATAAGAGACTGAAATCTCAATGTTAAGAAGTTCAAAACAGCGACCTCTTTTCTTAAGCCTATTATTAGATCTGTCTTTTACTATCAATGGCATGCCCAAGTATCGATTTTGACGTCAATTGTCCTTAAAACAAAGAAATTCAAAATGGCGGCCACTTTTTTCAATTATAACATTGGATCTGCCCTTTGTACCTAAGGCCATGCTCAGATATCGATTTTGAAGTCGATTGTCCTTAAAAATAAGAAATCCAAAATGGCGGCGATTTTTAAATTTAACATTAAATCTGCCCTGTATGATAATTCTCCCGTGAGAAAATTTTGTGTCACACATGCGCGTGCATCGTAAAACTTCACTCCCATAAATTTTTCATAACGCGCTTAAAGAAGTATAACTTCAAAAACAGGAGAAAACAGTAAAACAGATTTTGCCGCTTTGTGTTTCAGTACCTATTCGTCAATTTTGGCTCCGGATCAACTTAGTCAAAGTAAATGTCGCATATAAGTTAAATATATTCTGGATCAAAGTAATCACATTCAGTATCATTTTTTTGACCGTTAATGGATCCACAAATGTTGGTCAAAACGTCGACGAGTATGTTGAAAACCTGTGAGTGCAGATCCACCGACGTCACACGCGCATCAAGCACGGATCAAAGTATATCAGTTTGCGAGACGAGGAGCGGAGTATACAGGCAAAATAGGTGGATCAACATTTGTTCTAACTTCACACTGGAGCAACATTTACCGTAAATCCGTCATTATATATATATATATATATATATATATATATATATATATATATATATATATATATATATATATGTAATTACCGTGAAAAATGCTTTATTATGATACCACACTCGGTGTATTTTGAAAAAAAAAATTTTTGGATTATGTTTTGCCACCAAAAATCCTCAATTTTGTTTGTTTTAATCTTTATGTACCCAGTGTCACTCTCACGGCTAAGATGAATCTATTGACACCACTTACGTGAAAATACGACAAGCCGTTTAGGCTCTAAGGCGTGCCAAAGAAATATACATACGTACATACATACATATATACATACAGACATACACTCGAAAAGTATAACCCTCCTTCTTTCATAGTCGGGTAAAAATACAAGATATCAAATAATGCGCATATTTTACATTTTGTGTTATTTTCTGATCGAATATCTGTATGAAATTGAAGACCAGTGTGGCGAATAACAAAAATAGCTGTACAATAATGAAATCTTTCATACTAATAATATGCATTTAAAATTAATGAGTACCTACTAAATATTAATTATAGGTCTTACTGTCTAACTTGCACCGATACAACGTATACACGCAACAATAAATAGCTATAAAATTTTTCAAAGTCACACACAAGTTTAGTGTATACCATAAAGCGACATTAATTCGAAAAGCAAACTGGCAACACTGACATCGAGCGGCGCTACCAACCTTAAGAAAAAATATTACTAGCAGTAGCGTGACTCATTGGTAATAAATTAGTCGCTGGAGCTGAACCATGACTATGGCGTAAGTTTAAAAGATAACGTTAGTATTAAAAGTGTTTTTTGTTAAAACTTACCTATAACTGAGACTTCAAAATACATGTGACGTGTTTAGCAACTGTGATGTACTGATATAGCTGAGATGCCAGGTAGATTGCCAGAGGTGGCACGACACTGGCTTATCGTGTCAACTGTCAACAGAGACCACTAACCACGTGGCCAGACGCCTGACGACTGGGCTTCATGGCCTCTGCGATCGCGACTGCCAAACAAAAGTTATTATTCAAATTAAGTCTGATATCATGAATTATTTTCGAATTCATGTATGTATGGAATATTTCCAGAACTCCCGACTTTGCCAGGTATCCTTAGCTATTTGTCTTGCGGAGAATAAATAACGGTCGAGGATTTTATTTACATAATATCATTCTTCTTGCTGTAAGGTAATTTAAATATTAAGTAAGTACTTACCTACATCTTTCGAATCAACAAAATCATATTTATATGCCATGAAACTCAAAAATATAAATTTTATATCAATCAGCAAGTTAAGTTATGATTAAAATATTATTATTTTACAGCTGACAAAAAAGTTATAGAAATGTCTCAAATGTGATTTACGGCAATAATTACCTACATATCTATACTTCTATACTCATATTATAAAGAGAAAAAATTGTGAGTTTGTTTGTAGGTTTGTAGGGGCTATTCTCTGGAACTACTTAACCGATTTAGAAAATTCTTTTACTAATTACGGACAGGGAGAGACGAAAATATTATCATTTATTGAAATACACCAGTTGAAAGTTTGTTGGAAGCCTATAAAAAATATGTAATCAATATTCTCTACCGCTTTAGGTAGAGAAATGCCTCAGTATTCGACTAACGCGCTACAAAGTAGCCGGAAATCATCATTCTTATTTATTTTTTACCATAGAAATACGAATAATTTTCCCCAAGCAGCAATTAATATAACTTATATCACAATAAATGTTATTGTAGCACTGCCAATTGTCAATATGCCACAGTAATTGTCTATAACGTTAATTATAATATGATCCAATTTGTGTTATGAATATCTGCGCTCCCGCGTTTACGATTGCTTTAATTATAAAGACCGCGTTATGTATAAATTACCAACATATAAACCAGGTTTAGCCACTCACGGAGGCCACTTTAATTACTTTTAAATTATATTTTAGTTATATTAAACACACAAAATATAAATTAAATGTTATTAAATAAAATGTTAACAAATACCCAAAAGGTCCTTTACATAATACCTTTTGGGTATTTAGCTGTAAAGCTCTAATAAAATGCAAAGATTATTTTGATAAACCTATTATGCTATTTTAATAATTTTTACTAAACATACTTTAGAGTCATGGTTAGGACATAGAACTGCCCGCTAATATATTATGCAATACTGTTCACGATATTTATTTCAAAAGATACCACCGTATTTTTTATGGCATTGAATGACGAGACGAGCAAGCCGTTCGCCAGATAGTAAGCGAGACGACCACCCATAAACAGTAGCAACACCATCCAGCGCCTTGAGTTACGGACATAATGAGACTTAAGATGTTAAGTCTCTTTATGTCCAGTAGTTATACTGGTTACAATGTCCTTCAGACCGAAACACAATTACAGTGCATGCTCACAGCTGCTTGACGGTAGAAATAGACATTGCGGCGGTACCCACCCAGACAAGCTCTTATATAATATGAGAGACCTACCACCAGTTAAAGCCGTATATATTTTTTTACATTACGTGGTGTAAGGGCGCCTTCACATTAGCCGCTTAGGGTCGCACGGAGGCAGCACGGCGCGATCGCAGAGTTGTAGGTACCCACAATACTTTGTAAATCCTATGCAATTATTGTGTACTACCTACGTATTTCCTACCTCTATTATAAATTCATAAGAATTGCCAAAAGACAAATGAAGCTAAAGTAATTTAATCCTAAGGGCGCCTTAAATTTTTCGTAGGTGCCGCGCGGAGGCAACACGTTCGCACCGCTTCGGACTGTCGCGCGTGGTATCTTTAAATAGCTTTATTTTACCTACAGTGCCGCAATTACGCGTGTTTTTCTTTTATGGATTTTCTTAATTTTATCTGCAGCGCTGCAGCGAAACTCGTACTGCGAAATTTAAAGGCGTCCTAACTTACGTCGGCACGTCATTTTATTTAATTCCCTGATGACTCAAGACCCCCAGTACTGGGGAATCGATGCAAGAAGGAAGAGGTACAATGATTAGTGATGTGATTGATGGTTAAAAATTATTAATGGTTAATACTTAAATGTAAAAAAAAAAATAACGTGTTAAATTAATAGTTAAGTTGTAACGGTCAAGAAATAGGGAGTTACGTGAAAAGCATTAGCGATAACATGTTCAACACGTGTCTTGCGTCGTTTATTTTAACTACGTTAAATTTTTAAACATGGAACCAATAACCAACAGGTTATATTTTTTCACAATAAAATTCAGATAGAAATAAACATTTTCTAATTATTAGGTTTTCATGAACATTTGCGTAAACGACGCTTGCGTTCCGTTCATACTATTAAAAAAATCTGTTTTGAGGTGTAATTAATGACTGTTCAATTTTTTTGACCTTAAAATTGTGTTAGTATGTATTTTTATATTACTTATTTATTTATTTATTATGGACGTTAGCACTATAATATTCAGAACCAATGCTAGAATTGGTATATATTCACGGCCGCCATTTTGAATTTCTATGTTTAAAGGCCAATTGACCTTAAATTCGATATCTGGGTATCAGTTAATTACCAAAGACTGATCCAAAGTCAGAATTGAAAAAAGTGGCCGCACTTTTGAATTCCTTTGTTTTAAGGCCAATTGACCTCAAAATCGGTATCTGGATATAACTTTAATTACCAAAGGCTGATTCAATGTCGGAATTGAAAAAGTGGCCGCCATTTTGAATTTCTTTGTTTTAAGGCCAATTGACCTCAAAATCGGTATCTGGATATAACTTTGATTAACAGTGCCTTGTATTCATCAGACTTAATAATAGATTTATGTGTTGAAACACAAGCCTTGTGAATATATAATTGTAGAACTCTTAAAACACCTGCTTCTTTATATAAACAATCCGTAGAGAATCTAAAGTATTTGCGCAACATGACCTTCATCTGCACGCTGAGCCCTTTCAAA
Source organism: Lapara coniferarum (assembly GCA_949316025.1). Taxonomy (NCBI): domain Eukaryota; kingdom Metazoa; phylum Arthropoda; class Insecta; order Lepidoptera; family Sphingidae; genus Lapara; species Lapara coniferarum. The sequence continues at coordinate 36,337,516 of OX438919.1, read as the reverse complement.
ATGAAGCATAAAAGTTTTCCCAGCTCCGCCCCAAACACCAATACAATAGGAAAGAAGGGATTGACAGACAGCAAAATACACAAGTTTAAGGATATGAAAGCTAGCAGAGTTACGTAGGATTTTGAAGATACCAATTACCTTCCGTATCCTACAAGCAAGAGTTTGTATATATGATTCAAAGTTCAGCCGTTCATCCAGAATTAATCCCAGGTATTTTACTTCCTTGGTTCTTTGGATCTGATTACACTGGCATGTCAAGGACAGAGGGCGGCTGCATGTATGAATTTTAAGGTCAGGCAGAGTTGGTGGCTGGGATATTGCTGTTTTGTGAAAGCATATATATTTAGTTTTAGCTGTGTTCAGAGTTAGGAGATTATTCTGAAGCCAATTATAGACTAATTTTAGCCCCCTTTCTGCTGCCTGCTTAGCGTCATCCCAATTTGGCCGTGAAACACAATTGCTGTGTCATCAGCGTAACACACTATTTCAGCTGACTCCAATGGTCATGAATGCATTAGTAGTTATTGCAATAGTAGTTTATAGAATTAACAGTTATTTATTTATAATGAGTTAAATTAACAGTTATAACGTTTAATGATCACCTCTAACTATGATGGTACTATTTTTGCTTAAATTCCACTAATGTGCGAATCCTGGGTACATATTATCACAACACCGTTCAAACAAATGAAAAATATACACACACATACACACTCACACTCACGCCCGGTATCCCCGAAGGGGTTGGCAGATGTGCAACTAGTGCACCCACTTATCGCCGTGCGTATTCCGTCTCATCATGTGATACGGGGCGGGCGAGCCTGTCGCCATATCGGGTGCAAATTCCAGACTCCGGGCTGATAATAGTAGAATAAAATATTTTTAATAAAAAATAAACCGACTTCAAAACCACTACAAATCAAAAAATAATTAAAATTTGTATTAGCTTCGTATATACGTATATCGTAATCGATGCCTAATTTAAATTTCCAGCTAAGCTAAGGAAATACACAAACAAACATACGAAAACATTGTTCAATTTAAATTAGGCACCGACTCCAAATATACGTATATACTAAGCGAATATAAATTTTAATTATCATTTGATTTGTAGTGGTTTTGAAGTCGGTTTATTTTTTATTAAAAAGTTTTTATTTATTGCTTTTTTGTTCGTTAATTATAGAATGGTGAAAACAATACATCATAGATATACGATTGCAGCATTCGCGAGTTATCTGCTGTTAGTTATTGAAGAGTTCAATTGTGTATCTCTGAAGATCTGCATCAGATCTTCATAAATTACATACTAAAACCTTCCCTGAAATATATATATTTCAATATCGAAAACTACATCCAAATCGGATCAGTATTTTTTGAGCAACACGCGGCCATACAAATTTACATACATACAAACATACATACATACGGATCGAATACAGAACCTCCTTTTTGAAGTCGGTTAAAAACCCAATATCACTTTGCCCGACCTGGGGATCGAAACCGAGACCTCAGCTTTGTAGCCCTACTATAATACAACTATGCTCACGAGGAAATATTGAATATATATTGATTTATAGTAGAGATACCAGAAAAATTGCTTGTATCAATTGTTATGAATATTTAAACGTGTAGATCATTGATGTATTCAGTACCCTTACATATCAATGGTGTAGATATATATTATACATACAGATCTGTAGATATGTACATACAATAAAATTAGCATAGGCACGGAGCGACTACTAATTCGTTTTTAAAATATCATTATATGTGACTACTAGTAGTGCTCGCATCTCCGCCCGCGTGAAAAAGTTTTTCCGGGACAAAAATATTTTCCCGGGATAAAAAGCAGCCTATAGCACTCGGTAGTTATGTAGCTTCCTGTTAGTGAAAGAATTTTCAAAATCGGTTCAGTAGTTCCTGAGATTAGCGCGTTCAAACAAACAAACAAACAAACTCTTCAGCTTTATAATATTAGTATAGATAATATCAAATGACGTGATGCCTACCGTAATGTGACAGAAAACACAATTATACCTAATTTGACAAAACGAATTAGGGCCTAACGATATTTCAAAATAATTCGTAATATTTCAAAAAAATAAGCTATAACACTCTCCATAAACACAAAAACAAACAAAAACTATCTTTCAAACTTCATGTAATTGTAATAAGAAAATTAAATACCATCTATTGATATGAAATTATTAGAAAATTAACTTCCTACCTAATATTATACAGAAAACTAGCTTTTGCCTGCGGCTCCGCCTTGTCCGGTATAAATTAACCCGGAATAAAAAGTAACCTATATCGCTCAGAAGTAATATAGTTTCCTACTGCAAACTCTCGCTCTTTATATAATAATACTATCTTTTGCCCACGGCTTCGCCCGCGTTAATAAGTTTTTCCGGGCTAAAAGTACATAAAAACCTCAGAGTAAGTAACCTATAGAGCGCTAATATCGCACCGTGCGCCCACTACCCAGCGTAGGCAGGTGAACTATAGCTACTTATATAGAAATGTTGGCGACTGCTAGGGATGGGTACGCGAGCAGCACCAACGCAACAGTTATCGATAAGTACAGGTCCGGCGGCGCGGTACATATTGTTGTTAAAAATTGTGGTTCTACAAAATATGGCCTTGTGAGTAATTTTAAGCGTATTGCGTTAATATAGATAAAAGCTATGCTGCGAATTGGTGTAGTGCCATGTGGAATGATTTATAAACACGGTACCTCAAGAGCAGTTTTTACAAGCAATAAGAACCAATAATATTAATGGATATCCATTATACTTGAACCAATGGATATAAACCGAGCATCGCACCATGGATTTCTTAGCTAGTCTCCCCAAGCCTAAAATAGTCACGTCTAGTATTTGAAATATTTATTACCAATGTTAAAAAAATAACAAAAAAATATATCTATAATATATGATTGCTAACTTATACTGTCAAGGCCCGCGATAGAAGCTTAAAAATATCATCGTAATCGGTAAATTTTTAGGAACAGTAATTATTTCTTTCATTTCATAAACAAAAATTATTAATTGGCTTAAAAATCACACACAGACAAAAACAGTTACCTAAGCTACATTATATTAAGCATCGCCTTCGATAGTAATAAATACGTATGCATATGAAAATATTACATCGATTCTGGTATCGACGCATAACATCACTATCGAAAAAGCGGGATGCGGGGCAGTGCGGGGGGTACAAGCGTTCGCCTCCCGTGCGTCTTTCATACCGCGACGCGTGATTTCAATTTTATCTAAAAATATATTGAAATATGGCTTGCCTGTGAAACGTGATATTAGAATTCTGTTAAGTGTGTTTCCGAGTGTCGTTTTTACAACATTCCACATACCATTTAACCATTTTGCAGTATTAATAATCAAATATTCGCATAGATCTCACTCGCGTGTGCTCACACCGTTCCTACTCGAGTGACTACAAGCGCTTGCGGCCGGCGCAGGACGATGTTCCCACCCGTGCCTATTGTTCCCACTTGCATACACGCGCTCTATAGTAGTTATACTTACTCTGAGATAAAAACCTATACTAACTATAAAAACCTTCCCGTTGAATTACTCTATGACTATGACGTTGATACAACTCTTAACAAATAATGCATTAATTTCGACCAAATTTGATTACCATAAAAACGGTTCTTGTGAGTTAATCTTAAAAGATAGATATATACTGTCGCGGACATTTTTTTAGATCATTTCAAGAGGAATAATTCTTTCATACATATATTTTTGGTATCTTGAACCGTTTTCGCAGCGCACGCAATGGAAGCCCTCAAGGATGAATAATTTTCCCCGTTTTCTTCACATTTATTATCCATTATTTCTTCGCTCCTAATAGTTGCATCGTGATGTTATATAGCCTAAGGCCTTTCTCGATAAATGGTCTATTCAACACAAAAATAATTTTTCAATTCGAACCAGTAGTTCTTGAGATTAGCACGTTCAAACAAACAAACAAACATACAAACTCTTCAGCTTTATAATATTAGTATAGATTAGTATCGTAAATATAAATAAATTTTCAGTTAACTAGGTTTTTTTATTATTTTTAATTAAAAGATCTTAAGCGTTCTTTTTTCGCTATTTGTTGGAATAATATAAACAAAGATTTACTTTTCTTGATAAAGCATATGCATAGGTACCTATCTGATAACGTTCGTGAATTATTATGATGGGTTTTTTACCCTGCAACTTTGATATCAGAAAATCCCGGAATATTTTAATGCTCCTTTCCGAGACATGGGTAACAAATTCGTAAACAAGATTAAACTTCATAAATATTGATGAATACCAATCAAGAACATAGGTACAAGACGTGAGACATTTATTTATTGTGAATAGTACGGTACAAACACCACTTACACTATTTAATACGACAAAAAGCTTAGTATTAAATTAAACTAATATACATCTAAGTACCTTTCAATCATATTCGCAGAACTTCAGGCATTCTAACAAAAATACTCGCCTGTCGCAAACATAATATCACACTAGGGTTTCGAGTCCAGGAACCGGCTTGGAGATTTTGATCTAGCAATAATTGTTCTATCAAGTGGTACCAATAATAGTGGCTGATTCCGAAATCGGCCATAATTGTTAGGAACAAAAATGCGAAAGAGCTCGCTGTGCAAGTCAGGTACATCTACAAACAATATTATGAATTATTTTATAAATCGTTAGAATTTGTTGCACGTTACGCCGGACTTCAAGAGAATTATAGCCAAGACAACACAGTAAAAAAAACGTCGGATATAAATAAGGATACTATCCATTGGCAAGCTTGAATACGAATCTCAGAAACATCATCTGTGCTTTTTCTAAAATTAAGACGTATCAGCTTTCGTATGGTTTGTTCTTCTACTATCACAAGGGCTTTATATAAGAGTTTCAATACATTATCATTTTGAAATTCGTAAGTATTTCGAATCATAAATCTTCGTTTACGAAACGACTCCCTGGCTAAAGTTATGACGTGATGGTGGAAAGCGAGCTTTTGGTTGAAAGTGCCGCCCAAATCTGTCATTGTAAGGGTTGGACTTATAATGGTATCCCCTAAACTGTAGTTCATCATCATCATCACCATCAGCCACACGACGTCCACTGCTGAACATAGCCCCCGTGATGGACGGCAGCGTGTCTCACGCTGCCTCGGACGCCAGGGGCGTCCCTCGGTGTGCGGGGGCTTCTGAGCCCCCGCAACAACAGGAAAAGGACCGCAACAGCGGTATGCGCAGGGCGGTTGCGGACGACAACTTAGACGTGAGTCGGAGGAAGCCCGCAGCCGTCCCTAATGCGCCGAAGATGGCCATATAAAAAAAAACTGCTGAACATAGGCCTCCCCTAAAGATTTCCAGACGGACGTGTCAAAAGCGGTCTGTATTCAGCGTGTTCCTGCGACCTTTCAAGACGTAAGCTTGTAGTTGTAATGAACAAATTATCGCGCAAATAGCGTCGACATATTTTTGCTGCCACAGAGTCAGCATAACACATGATTTTCATATATATTTTGAGGTAATCTGCATATTATAGAAGACATCTAGCTTATTTGAGAACCGAGGGCAGGTCATTTATCATTAACAAGAAAAATAAGGGACCGAGTCTTGATCCCTGGCTAACCCCGGACCGCGTATGATATAGAAATAGCGTTGTTGCCTTTGCTTGAATTTTAGTATATTATTTTATGTGGAACAGAAAACAATACGAAAAACAAATTCTTCTTCACAGAAGAATTTCTTTTTCGTGTTGTTTTCTGCTGATTCCAATTTTGATGTTGATTTCACAATCAGAATCAAAATTGATTGAAAAATAAAGCAGTTATTCATATTTGAAATATTGTTGTGAGCAAAAGTGGGGACGAGAGGTTGATATCGCGCTATCTCTTTCGCACGCACGCAGCGTTATAGTCGGCGACTCTCGTTAACGTCACAGTGTCACAACACAGTCGTCACAGTGTAATATTACTCTTATGTCACAACAACCCCTTCTACCAAAATTTCAAAGCTTTGTACGTTACACTTTGGATGGCATACATTTCTGATGAATGTATTAAAATAAGTAGTCAACTACCCTTTTGGATTAATTGTAAACCCTAGTTTAACAAATTGTTGACGGTCGCGGAGGGAGTCGGCAAGGAAAATTAAAAGCCTCGGGGCAAATCCATGATTTAAGTTTGGCGAGTAATATGTCTTTGTCGACCCAGTCAAACACCTTTTATAAAATCGGACGTCCGTAAATAAGAGGCCCACTATAAAATTTAAAATTCGATAAATCTTAAATTTCTCGAAAACTATTGGGTTTCGGATAGGGGTTCGTAGGACAACATTGATTCCTTTTGACCCAATCTACATGTTCTTAACGGTAATACATCATATTACCAGTCACCCTGTACAGTTGCATATTTATACATAAATAAATATACTAATAAGCTAACGAGAGAGTCTGCTACATCACCTAATAATAATTGCCGAACTCCCATTTTAAAAGCCAGCCGAGTGGAAGACGACCTGATTTCGAGCGGCAGTGCGTTCCTGAGAAGAATCAATTGGATAGTCAAGGAAGATTGAACGAAATCAGAGCTATGAGGAACAACTTTTACATTAGGAGACTTTTTATTTAATAAAAGTAGTTATTCCGGAAAGAAAGAAAAAAACGTTGATGTAACAATCGTTTTAATTTAAATTGGACATTGTAATTAGAGTTAAATAGAATACCCAACATTTTCTAAACAATGTATAAATTTATACATACTCACGCATTTTAGCCCCGAAGGGGTAGGCAGAGGCACAACTTGTGCACCCACTTTGTGCCATGCATATTCTGTCCCACGATGTGATAGGGAGCGAACCTATCGCCATATCGAGCACAAATTCCAGACTCTAGGCTGATACAGAGCAGAAAAACCCAATATCACTCCCCGGGTCGGAGATCGAACCCCACATTTGACATCAGACAGTCCAATCCAGTCTAAACAAAAAAAAAAAAAAAAAAAAAGTCTAAACAATGTGTTTTATGCAATTCCTTAATTTTTCAATTGAATTAAGAATTTATGTTACCTACATTTCATTTCAAGTTCAGTTTTAGTTGCACTAAAATTATTGAGTTACGACTTTTTGAAGAATTCAGTTCTCCTATTGCACTCGTTAACTAACTCCTTAACTGTCTTTTTCTGATAGGTATTGATAGAGTAAATGATCCGTAATTGATATGACTAAATGCAGGTTTTGCTGCATTACCCTAAAACACTATACGGAGCAATTAACAAAATACAGCCAATTACTAACAGAAATAAATATTTCAACATGTGCATAACAAAATATCCGTCAAACTCAGCATTAATTATACCGGGTTGCAAGGTAACGTACAAACCAAAATAACAATGGACTTTGTAACAATCAGATTTCAAAATATTTATAAGAATAGATGTATAGACAAAAGAGTGAGGCTGCAAGGAGTTCGAGACGGACGGGCGAGGTCGGCGCAGTGGCGGGCTCGCGGGCTCGCGCGCGCAGGCGGCCGGCGCGAAGTGTGAAGGCCGGTCAGCGGCCGAGCTGTTATCGCACCAATCATAACGATCAATTTGCTTAGTATCGGCTAATATAAGCATTAGCTTGACCACGTGGCACTGATTTTATTAATAACGAGACGCAATTACGCTTACGCACATGCACATGCACGCACACTGGCAACACTCGTCCGTGTAAACGATCAGTGGAAAATTATGCAAATGTATATATATGAATGTGCGCTGATAGAGTGATTACTGCATTAACAGATTTATTTCTACTATGTAAGATAGGTCTGGTAGGTAGGTCAGGATACTGTATTTTTTTAGGTTACCGTTTATCATCTTACAATTATTTGTGTAACAAAATTTTTGCTGCAGTGATTTAATCTTCGTAACAATATAGCGGTGGTAATGCGCTGCGTCACTCCAATTGGCATAACACGATTACCCAAAGAATGCGCTACTCTCGTTGCAATATTGTTCAGCCCGTCAATTAACAGCTCTTCAATTGAAGTAAACAATGGCAAACAAGAATTTTATACCTTGATGGCAAACCTTTGAGTATGAAACCAATGTTAAATGCTCTAAGTGGCAAACGCATGAGCATTGTCTGTATCATAATAACTATTCCATTCATTTACTACAAATTATATATTAGTATAATATGTGAGATTAAAAATATAAATAATAAATTCGATATAAACCAAATGTAATTATTGATTTTCTTTTTTAATTTTAATGACTTGCTTAGAATAAAGAATATGTTGTCTCAAACTGCACAATTAATTATAAATGAGATCTAAATTTCGAAATTGTTGATTCAGAGTTTTATAAGCAAACTGTACTATAGTTCTAAGATATGCTACGTTGGGTCCACTCAACTTTTACGTAAATAATAATAGTATCCACATACGATGCGATTTGGTATCATGCGACCAATTCGTCACGCGGTACAGTCTTCACGCTACACGATCGAACCGAACCATGCGACGTCCAGTTGTATGCAACCAAGTTTGATGGACAAGCCATCGAACCAGCCGTACCAACAATAATAATAATAATGTCCATCGCACCGTGCCCCACACGATGCGATATGGTTCGATGGCATACCATTTTAATGGTTCGGCTGTACCAAATCGCATCGTATGTGCCCACTTTTAGATTTATTATCTTCAAGATTAACCAACATGTACAGTCCGCAGCATAAGTAGCTGAACAAATTCAAAATTTCAAATTGCCTACATACTTGTGTGTTCTTGTTAATCTTTTTTCTATTTTCAAAAATAAAATAAAAGAGATTCATTTTACTTCAAACGAAGAAAAAAAGTTTCATTTTAACTTAACGCATATACAGGCGATTTGAAATAGTGATTTTGTTCAGGGACTTTGCTGCTGACTTTACAAACTGCATGAATTGAGCGACCGATGATTATTAGTCGGATTAGTATGTCGTTAAGTAATGCTAGTATTTTTTGTTTTATATTTTTATAGAATCCTGAAAAAGAAACAGTCGAAGGCGGGACTCGAACCCACGACCTCCGGCGTGGGCACCAGGCACTACATGGCCATTGACATGTATAAAAAATCATAATATAAAAGCTAGTATTTTCGTTCAGGGGCCTGTCTCGGGTTCGATCCCTGGATCGGGCAGTGATATTTGATTTTTTTATTCTGAATCAGAATTTGTGCCCTATATGGCGATAGACTCGCCACATATCATGAGACGGAACGCATCGCGAAAAGTGGGTGCCTTACTTGCATCTCTACGTACCCCTTCGGGGATAAAAGGTGTGAGTAAAAATTACTAGGTCTTATGATATGCAATGTTTTAGAGTGACGAGCGCTGTGCTTAGTAATTCAGAGCTTGGATAGAGCTGCTAGTATTTATGGGCGGTTATATACGCAAGCAAACAACATGTACGGTGAAAGAACTACCCACTACTTGCTTCCTCGACATATAAATCAACTACCCTCAATACTAAAAAACAAGTTAACCCCTAAAAACATTAAATTGATCCTAAAGTCGCATTTTCTTCAAATCTTATAGTTAACTTCTCATCTTCATGATTTTTGCTACGCTTACCCTGCTCTTGTCACTTATGGACACGCAGGGTGTACCTACTTATTGGTTGTAAGTACACCCGATGCTCGAAGATAACCGATACAGAACATAGCATTCTAGACAAATCTTTGTGGTTTTTTCAATGCTTAGATGTATGATATGTAAAATTGATCTCTTCGTAAATTGATGAATAAAAAAAAATATATCACTTAAAATCAGGCGAGCGACTTGCTCGTCTCGTCATTAATTTTTTAAAAGTACCCGTTTTTGACGAACAGGTGGATCCATATATTGGCAGAGAATTGCTTGCTATTCTATATTATATATTAATTCTCATGCAACCACCGTAGGTACAGTTATTCAGCCGCTGGTGTTACTGACACAATGCAAGGTTAACATGAGGTGGACGCCCGCGCAACTGGCTACATAGCATTCAAAAGGACATTTACGTTTATCGAGTAGAACGGATCAAACAGGCCATGCTAGATATCGAAATCCGTTTAAAAGCACCAAACACACAATAACAACTACTTTATGATGCTCTGCCGCTATTTCCTTAACTCGAACGTGCAGTCGCACGCGTTCAACTTTAAATGTTTTTTTTCTTTGCAGGCAATGCCTATAATATAGATTGTAAGTCCTCTATTGTAAGTTCTTTTTTGAACCTACTCATGCGGCCGCTAGTTGAACTATAAGTCAAGAAAAAGTACAACTAAATAATACTTGCTTCACGATTATGCCTTTATCGGAATGTTTGCCTCATTACTATTCCATAACTTCATCATAACGTGCGGTGAACATTCTACATTAAACAATGGGACTCTAATAAGATACTCATTGACAAGAGTTCTGTATGCCAGATCTTAATCATCGCGCAACTTTGTTCTCTTTTACTTTTAAAAGGATATGTCGAACAAGTCACTCGTCGGCAGTTGGTAGTCGTCCTCTCTCGCTCATTACTTTAAACGGGCTATATTATTTTGTACGTTTTTTATCTAGTACACCTGTAAATACCGTCTAGAATCTTGCATCTTGAGTATACGCTTCCTTCTTTTATTTTTAGTTTGTGCGAAAAAGGTAGTCGACCAGTCCTAGCATCCAGAGTCAATGTATGCAAGGGTTTTTAACCCTGTTCTGTGCAGATGTTGCACAATAGCCGAGAAATTACTGGAATATCGAACTTGTATTATCTGGCTATTTATAGTTTCTCGCTTCCAGGATTCCTTATGTCGTAAATATACTGCGGAATGAATTTGTAAGTAATTAGCGCAGTGGAGTTTCAACATAATTTCTTTTGTATCATGTAAAACTTATCTCCAAAATTACATATAACGAAACAGAACTGCATATGCTGAAATAACGCTTGTTGATTTTCTACAAACGGTTTGCACGTCGCCGCGTTTAAAAGGTTTATTTCGAAATCATTTGTGTTTGTTTTTGGAAACAAACAGAAATCGCGCAATGCGTAAACGTTAATTGGCAAGTAGTGTGACTGAGAGAGTGGCCACGGCGCAGCGGGGCTCAGCAGCCGGGCTTGCCCGCGTCGCCTCACCAACACGCCCTGCGGCCCATCGGTGTCCTTGCATTCTTTGAGAATGGTACCGGTTCAATGACCCTTGACAATGTGAAGGGATCAACATTGTTCTTGCTTTAAACGTTATGGTGACTATACATAATCAAGCCGGTGGTGAAGGTCGAGACCATTTGATGGTCACTTGCATCAGCTTAACCTTCAGATCAAATAAAATAAATAAATTGTTTATAATAATTTCAGGATGTACGGGTGCCAATAAGATTGGTTAGAGTAAACAGTTTTATAATACGATAACTTGTACATTACTGCAGAAATCATTAAGGGATCATTTAATACTTAACACGTCATGAGCCTTGTTGTTGGATAAGTATTGAGGTCAGATCTCATGCACTAACTATTCAATATTACACACACCGGTCAAGTGCCATAACGCTAAAATAATAAAGCGTAATATTTGGGCACTAAAATATACATGGCAAGCAATTATTCTTGTAAATATTTCATCTTCAAGCATGAGCTATACGACAAGCAAACAGACAAAGTTAACGACAAGTGAAACATGGGTTCTTTAAAACCAATGTTTAGCTTGTGGGACTGGTTTTGCAATCAGTAAGAACACACAGAATCTTATACTTAGTTCTCATAAGACTAGATCTGGTACTACAGCCGCCCTGTGGATTGGGGGCGTTTGGAGAATTCCACCACGGTATCCCCTGCCTGTCGTAAAAGGCGACTAATAGGGGCCACAGGGGGTCGCGGGCGGGCGGCAGGGGGCTGTCCGTCTGTAGTGTGTGTTTTTAGCACATTACTGCGACCCCCGTGATGGACGGCAGTGTGGCAGGTAGGCCTCATGCTGCCGTTGACGCCGAGGGCGTCCTTCGGTGCGCGGGGGCTTCTGAGCCCCCCCAAACAGGAGACGGGCTGTATTAGACGGCACCGCGCAGAGGCGGCTGCGGACGACAACTTAGACACTCTTAGTCTGGGGAAACCCGCAGCCGTCTCTAATGCGCCGAAGAAGGCCAACGAAAAAAAAAAAAAGATCTGGTACTACAGAAATCAACGTATAGAAGCATCATGGACTTAGAATAAGCCGTAACGAGCCCATAAGTTAACCGTGTAGCGCCATGTTGCGTCGTGGGAAAATCAGCAAAAAGTTCACTTGATTCAGGATTGAGTCAATCAATATCTTAAGGACAAAAGGACATGAGAAAAGTTGGCACTTGGAACGGTGATGTCGAAATGTACATTCAGCTACAAATAGCTGAACAAACTCCATTTTTCAAATTACTGCCTTGGTGGCGTAGTTTTATTATGGTACGACTGCAATGCTTAGGTCTCAGGTTCGATCCCTGAGTCGGGCAAAGTGATATAGAGTTTTTCTATTCAGTATGAGCTCGGAGCCTGGAATTTGTTTGAAGAATTGTTTAATCTGATCCCCTCCTCTCCTTTCCTCAGCATAACCACGCGTGCTGGCATGTGAAGCTACAGCTTGACGGTTAAAACCATCTCGGCCCGAACCAATAGGTTCGCCAAATCTTTTATTTGCTGCACCATCAAGCTTTGGAATAGTTTACAGGCGCGCGTGTTCCCTCCTTTCTATAATCCTGGGTCCTTCCGCCGTAGCGTGAAGAAGCAGCTCAGTAGGCCGGCATGATTATGTCGAATCGCATGAGATAACCATCTGCTGCCATTCGATACTCTATCTGGACGGCATCGCGCTTACCATCAGGTGAGGTGCAGTCACTTTGCCGTGCCCGAAGAAAAAAGATGTGCCCGATATGGCGATAGGTTCGCCCCCAATCACACCATGGGACGGAATAACGGCGAAAAGTGGGTGCACTAGTTGCGCCACTGCCTACCCCCTCGGGGATAAAAGGCGTGAGTGTGTGTGTGTGTGTGTGGATTTACTCGTTAAGGTTGATGGTTTTGTTTTATTTTAGTAAACACTAATTATATTTTTGGGAAGAGAAAATAAATGTTGGTAATAAAATAAAAGTGTATAGGAATTGAGTTTTAAATTTGTTCAGCTACTCGTGTGGCTGATTGTACTTCCTGTAGTTAAAAAAATATCCTACTAATATTATAAAGGCGAAAGTTTGTAAGAATGTCTGGATGTATGGATATTTGTTCCTCTTTCACGCAAAAACTACTGAACTGATTTCAATGAAATTTGGCACACGGGTAGATCATGTCCTGGATTAACACATAGGCTACTTTTTATCCCGGGAAAATATAAAGCGGGACTTTTATCCCGGAAAAACTTTTTAACGCGGGCGGAGCCGCGGGCAAAAGCTAGTTTAATAATAAACCAACACGCAGCAGAAGGTTTCGCTCGCTATAAATCGATAATGTGAAGCCCGGCTTGAAAAATCAGATACATATGTGTCTGTCGAAATGCGGTATGAGACACGTGTACATATAGTGCTCAGTTAAAAGATCACGTTCGACGTAAAAACTAGAACAGATGGTTTGTAATATGAGAAAAGGGTTCGTAAAGCGTTCCTAATATTCTATACACGAAGTAGTAGATAGAACTCTGTTCCACACTTTTATAAAGTCGCTGTAAGACATAATGTCATATTATATTAAAATACATTAAACACTAAACCATACTGACAACATCAGCTGTAATCCCAGTTACTTTGTATTCTAGAGAAAATAAATACAATATCTCAACCTGTTTATACTCGTGATAGCGATTAAGAAATTGTGATGTACAAAAATTGTTTTGAAATTATTATAAGACGAGACACTTACTATAGCAATCTTCGAAGCTTTTACACCTAAAGATGTGATTCCGCAGGACGCATCAGACGGCAAACGGCTACGGCACACGGCACACGACGGCAAATGACGCGCCGTAAGTGACGTTCTGCCGGGCATCATTTGCCGTCGTGTGCGGAATCGGTCTCATACAATTTAATACCGCATAGTAGTGCCGTCTGCCGTCGCGGCACATGCCGTCTGCCGTGTGCCGTTGCCGTCTGCCGCGTTCTGCGGAATCACAGCTTAAGGAAAAATATTGGTAAGGTATAAAGTTCAAGTAAGTAATGAAAACCTATATCAGAATATTACATTTTGCATCCTCGCGAAAAGAATAAACAAGTAGAGTATATAATTTATGGATTTCATTTGGTTGTAAATCCATGCAATGCCCTGAGAATCCTTGTCAAAATCTATTGGATTATACTAATTTTAGTCGCAATTAATTATGGTTATCGCGCTGAGTTGATATGCAAATCGAACCAATGACCTTTAGAGACTGTTGATATTAAGTGCATTTGTATTTATTTGTTATTATTCCCGTTACTAGATTCGCAAATTATGCAAAATAGGGCGTTGATTTATCAATATTTAATTAATTTGGCTAATATTATAAGTATTTACTAATTAATTAACAGATTGCGTATCGGTCATTAAATGAAGTAAATCATTTTTTTATAAGAAGTGTCAACGACGTTTATGATGCATTATTGGTACTTATCAAAAATCTATACCTACAGTTTAATCCATCATGCAATTTGTAACCCCTTATTTAGATAATTGTCAAATACAGACGAATAGTCACGAACGCGAGTGTGTAAACAGCTTATTCGGATGTATTCGTTAATCATAATTCATATTAATTCGCCAAATTATCTGCCAATAGTCTTAATGAGGCATAACACATTAAAGTGACTGTAGCAAATATCATTCATTTTTTAAATGCCGACCTACTTGTTTTATAGTTCGACATAATGCGCCAAAGGCCTAAGCCTTCAAGGCAACGTATTGCTGAAGGCTCAATAACCCTCAAAGGCCGGCAACGCACCAACGATTAAGACCGTTGAATTAGATCCAAGACTGGTTAGTCACGAGACAAAGAAAAAACGCAGATTGTACAGTGATTACAATTACATAAGTTATTCGTCCGCCCGCTTCTGATTTAGTAAAAACAATAGTAATGAGAGAACCATTGTTAGATTTCGTATTCAATTGCGCTAAGCTGATCGTCCAAGAGATTTATTATTTTTATGAAATAATACTTATACTATTAGTTTTTTGTCATATAGATATAGCTAGAAACTGGTGGAACTGTAAAATTGTTAAATCAGTTATGGTGACTATGCAAGTGAAAGACGTAGCAAAATCAGTAGAGTGTGCGCAGTCTAAAGCGAATCCTCAAGTGCTACCACTAAAATCTACATCTAAGCTTACTCATATCTTATCAATGGATATGAAAGTAAATTACTTATATTAATAATCGGTATATAAATAAAAAGTCTAAATTTATAAAATAAACATGCCGCATCACTGTATCTTCAGTAATTAGCAGACTATATTGTCGACAATACTATAGCGTCACAATATGGCATGAAAATAAAATAGGAAAATTCCCGTGCAAAAAGAGATACACTTTAATTTATGATTAAGGATATCTTAAAACAGAAATACAATTTAATAAAACTCAACAAGTACCTATCGTTTATGTAAATTAATGGATGCTAAACAAAATATTGGTACAGAACGTTGTAGGTTTTGTACCTGTATATTTAATGCACAGGTACTTAAATATGACTGACCTTGCTTTATTTATAAATGAGATGTGTATCAACGCATTTGGCGACACTTGTAAGCAAGCATAAAATAAATAAATGAATCTCTATTAATAGCAACCGGTGGAAAAAATTGTGTTCACCTTAGTTATATTGTTTATGGTTTGAACCCATTAATACTATTATTGCTACAATATTTAATGTGTAAATTAGACTGTGGACCAATAAAAATATAAAGTCATGGTATCACCAGCTTGAAATATAAAAAAAAATATCGGAAAGTCCGACTGGGTAAAGACAAACGGTAATATTTTATGAGAAATAAATAATGTGCGCGCTTTATTTTATAATTATTGGTTAATCGCGGAAACCAAAATCGTGACTTCTGGCATCTAACATTTGGCTCGTGGTATTTTGCCTACTCCATTAGGCAAGTACGGAGACAATGCTGAGAAACGTTTTCTCATGACACGTATACTGTCTGAAAGGCTATATTTATAACATACTAGCTTTTGCCCGCGGCTCCGCCCGCATTAAAAAGTTTTTCCGGGATAAAAGTCCCGGTTTATATTTTCCCGGGATAAAAAGTAGCCTATGTGTTAAACCAGGACATGACCTACACGTGTGCCAAATTTCATCGAAATCCGTTCAGTAGTTTTTGCGTGAAAGAGGAACAAACATCCATACATCCAAACATCCATACATTATTACAAACTTTCGCCTTTATAATATTAGTAGGATTTCGCCTTTATAATGTTAGTAGGATACAATATTTATAACATATACAATTATACATTCATTGAAAAATATATGTATGTACTTTGTATGCAGACTCAATTGTCCATTGTATCAATTTGTATCGTTTTATTTGTCGAGTGACAGCTTTCGTCGAAATATGAAACACATATCCATAAGGTCGCTTCATATAATGTGCTGAGTATAATCCTTACTAATATTATAAATGCGATAGTAACTCTGTCTGTCTGTCTGTCGAGCTTTCACGCCAAAACTACCGAACCAATTTAAATAAAATTGGGTCACAGATAATCTGCCTGAGAAAGAACATAGGCTACTTTTTATTCCCGGAAAATCAAAAGCGGGACTTATGTCCCGGAAAAACTTGTTCACACGGGCGGAGCCGCGATCATAAGCTAGTACTTATAGATTCTAAAACACCATACAAACTACAGCGTCTAAATAATATTGTTTTGTTGCCGAGGGCTGTAGATAATTTATATTCGAAACTCCACCATGTCATTATTGTTTAATATCGTTGCGGATTAAAAACAAATTAATTAGTACTTGCAAAGATTCGCCAAGTTTTACTACCTGGTGTTACAGAGCTTCACCACTGCCGACACTAGCTTGCAGGTTACAGGGCTATGTCTTCGATACTGACAGGATTCGTATTACCGCGTGTGAGGGCGGGATAGTCTTTTTAGGATTCTGAACCTCGAAAGCAACCTTTATAGAATCATTTTGTTGTCCACCTGTCTATTATGATCGTTTTTCTCACGAATGCATAGAGGTATCAAGTTTATTTATTTTCCTCTCTTACATCTACTATTACAGGATAACCTAATACAGTAGTGTGGCATAATACAAATGGGTGTGGTAAAGATGTAAGGACATGTCCAAAAGCGGGCCTAAATTTCTAACTAATATTATAAAATATTATAAGACAATTTATATATATTTGGACAGAGCTCCTAAAAACTAGCCTTTTACAATAATCGTTTAAATTTAAAAACCTCCTATTTTAAGTTTTATGTAATTTTATTTTGCTTAAAAACTACACATATTATGAATGTTTTTAAACAAGATAGTTATAAATGGAGGAGTTTGAAATATTTTTTTAATGAATCCAAGACAAAATCAAAAAGAAAAAATCTGAAAACCGAATGAGTACTTTATTAAGAAAAAAAAGATTTTACTGTTACAAACTTTTTAAATGTGATTAATTTTGGCGAACGACTGCCTCGGTGGCGTAGTTGTATTATGGTACGACTGCAATGCTGAGGTCTCGGGTTCGATCCCCGGGTCGGGTAAAGTGATATTGAGTTTTTCTATTCAGTATCAGCTCGGAGTCTGGAATTTGTGCCCGATATGGCGATAGGCTCGCCCCCTATCACATCATGGGACGGAATAACGGCGAAAAGTGGGTGCACTAGTTGCGCCTCTGCCTACCCCTTCGGGGATAACAGGCGTGAGTGTATATGTATGTAATTTTGGCGAACTATTGAACTTTATATTATGTACCTTAAAAACTTGAAGATCAGGTATCCGAATAACTTACCTACAAGTTTTTACAGAACCCTCGCGTCGGTACGCGATTCAACTTGTACTTGTCCGTTTTTTTAATCGAAAAGGCGTCTTAGCTCAATCGATTTCTCCGATAGTTTATTTATTGATTATGAGCTTTTATTAACAGCTCTTGATTGTGTTATAGGTCTGTATTCTTAATATTGAACATAAAAATATGGGTGTAATCTTTTGATGCGTGGAAAATGTATTTTCTTTTAGATATCTACATTCAATAGTAAAGTCTACTTCAAACTTCAAGGGCATTAATGTTGTGAGCTTTTAACTCTATTCGGCAACTTTAACTCACGAATAAGCTTTTACGTACGTAAAAATATTTGTAACCATTCAGTTCAGCCAAAATTTTGATTATAAAATGTTTGCATCCAGGCTTCAAATTAGATATGTTATGTGTATAAAATAGTTTTATGTAAATGACTAGGTGAAGTTAATGAAGTGATCACCAACGCCATTGACGGTGGCAACTATTAACCATGAATTTTTTACTATGTGCAAAAATCTTTGAGTATTTAACCAATAGACAAAGTCAGTATAAGTTAATGAACGTATTGAATGTGCATCTAAAGCTGTGTGTGATTCCGCAGGACGCGGCAGACGGCAGATGGCACTAATGAGACCGATTCCGCACACGACGCCAAATGACGCGCAGGTGGCGTCCTACCGGGCGTTATTTGCCGTCGTTTGCGGAATCGATCTCATACAATTTAATAGTGCCGTCTGCCGTCGCGGCACGTGGTGTTGCAGTTTGCCGTTGCCGTCTGCCGTCTGTCGCGTTCTGCGGAATCACAGCTTAACGATAAATTATGTCACCGGTATTTTCGTTATCACGGGCCCTGAGAAAAATTTAGACATTCCTGGAAATTTACCGGGTCACAGTATAATATGTTCAATTTATTAAGTAGACTAGCAAAAAGTGAAAATAAGAAATCGGTAACGATCCGTCATCATAATAAGAAATATTTACGAAAACTAGGTAAATCGAATTACACTGCAGTTTGTACCAAAAAATTCTCGATATCACTCTTTTTAGGGTTTCGTAGCTAAACTAAGGTCTGAAGTCTTTATGTTAATGTCTTTGAAAATTTCCCCATGTCTAACCAAACGTATATCACGGTTGTATTTATCAACTCTTTTAAAAATACAGGTCTGACTTTTTTCGACAGCTTTACCCCCTCTATCTCAAAAAAATAACTTAGTTCCTCTTAATAGTAGAAATAGAAAAAAGCTTACTGATTTACCAAATACCGTATCGACGCAAGGAGAATTTAATATATTATAAGTACCTTGAAATTAAACTATTTTTACGGTTTTTTTTATTTTATTTTCTACCGACACGTTTCGAAGGCTTTGCAGCAATTCGTGGTCACGGGGCGGACAGAGGTGTAGGTGGTCCGAAATAGTGTTACAAATCTACCTTCAATTTACAATTGATATAATTCGTAAGAAAAATAGTTTAATTTCAATGTCTAACATTCGCGTAAACGTAAGAAATAATTATTATGAGTACCTATAGACATTAGACATAGAAAATATATCTTTAAATATTATAATGCTGCATTTTTTAATTTGGATCTTAAGTATCCATTGCTGATCAAAGACCGGGATATAATACCTAGTATAATAATAACAAGATACTAGTATCGTAGTAATTAAATGGACTGAGCGATTGCGTATTCTATTCAGCTAGGGCTGTCATCCGTCCGAAATTCCCCGGATTTGTCCTAGTTTGAAGGGTGTCCGGGAGGGGTTTGTAAAAAGTGTCCAGGTGTAACCTGGACACTTTTGTTAACAACAAAAGTGTTAGGGGAAATGCATTTTTTTATAGATAAGCGAATTATTTTAATTATTTTTATTACCATTTTCTCAGAAAGAGTGTTTAATTATATTAAAAATGTCTATTATTTGTTGTGGTTACATACGTATTTAATAACAAGCTGTATAAATGAATAAAAATTAAAAAAAAATACAACAATGTTTTTATTTCTGTTACAAAACATTTTTTTCAGAGGTGTCCGGGGGAAACCCATATTTCGCCCAAATGTCCGAGATTTTTGCCGTGTTTATCCGGCGTCGGCAATTTAAGTAAAATAGTACAAGTTACTAGGGTCATAATATGGTTTACGAGACATGGGCAACCAAATTAGATGGGTATCTGTATCTACAATTTATTAATTTCTATTTTATTTACGAATCTGTTCTTAAAATGCTGGCGTAAGGTAGGTAATTTATATTTTCCATGATTTTCCGGCAACAGGAGCATAAAAAGATCCTTAAACCGGAACCCTCCAGGAATTACTGTAACAACGGTATCATTAAATCAAAAGAAAATGTTATCAAAACGTGATTCGTAAATATTGAAACAACATCAGCTGTTTTACGAATTCCGACAAAAAATACATAATCGCGATTAGTCATGTACAATGCCATTGTATTTAAATTAAAAAAAATGTTGATTATCGTACGGAACCGTCCATGCACATCTCAAACATGTTTCATTCATGTTTACAAACAAAGAGATCAACGCTCGCCAAGTAGGTTAACACAGAGCTGTGGCGCGCTTGCCCGCGCTGCCGCCCGCCGCACACCGCCGCGCGGCCCCTGTTGCGCGGGTCGTGGTCTCTCGCAAATCCACTACTTCACGAACTCACCCACACGCCACCATTGGGACGTCAACATCAAACACATTCATGCTTCAAAAGCTCCGTCCATCTCAACGTCACTAAAAAATATAAACAAACCGATCTATGAATATTTATCACAATCCAATAAGCAAAGTCCTATCTATGTATAAGATAATTTCATATCAGTATGCACCGAGTGAACCTAATTTCAAACAGTTTGTTATCGTTCACGATGTTATCAAAATATTATGACAGTTCAATCTAAAATTCCATTAGGATACTACAAAATAGACAATGTGAAGTTATATTTAATTTCATAATAAACAACAATAACACAAGGTAAAGCTGCAGAACGGTGACATCATGCGCAAGAGAAATCGTTACAATGCCCTCTCACAAATGCGCCGGAAGAAAGTTCCTAACGATTTGCATAGCGTTCAGCTGGCGAGGACAAGCGACCGGCGGTGATCCCGCGCTCGAGACTCGCGACTCGCGATGGCCCACATAGACATGCTCTACAGTTTATTGTTGCAGACCTATTTCCTTGGGTGCACGACCACCGGCGAGCCCGCGGACCGACACACTTCGCTCACTCCGAAAGTTTCACCGATGGAGAAACTTACAATATCTAATAGCACTGACATCCGCCTATGCAGATTTCCAGAGCAAGCCTCCACAGAGACGGTGACCTAAATATGAACTTTACAAAGCTATAATAATGGAAAGTGATTTTTTTATACAAAGGCGATTATAGGTCTTGTGTCACTTTTGTTACTGCAAGCAACGAACTTAGAACTTTGGCAGAAAGTAATATAAAATTAATAACTATAAATGCGGAGTCAATAACAATATTTATTCGTTTCATTTCCAATGGTAAGCAGCGAGAAAAACTTGCACTGGTGTTACGTTAGAAAGCGTAGAGCATTTCACCATAAAGCCTAGAAAGTGTACATAAGAAGAAAGTGAAGAAGTAGGGGAAAAATGCAAGTGCGTGACGGCGGGGGCGCGGGTTCTGGCGCGGGAACGCGTCGCATCGTCTCAAACAATACCCGCTCCGAATCCACGAACTGAGCCGGACCGCCATCACTTTTTCCCCGTAGATGAAACTGTTGCATTCGCTTGCTCACGTTTCTCGATACACGTTTGCCTAGTTCTTGTATCGATGCACTTATTTTTACTTTCTTTTCCGTTCGCTCTTGTTCGGTTGTTCCACCGCGCGCATCCACACTAACATAGCTAAATATATTACAGCTAGTCACAATGAAAATAAAAACAAGCGCTTTCGTGTTCCATTGAAATGTGAAACAATAACACAACTCTCTAGTTTTGAATTGATTACCTATACTTACTTTTACTTATACACTTGCTGGTAATCTATCATAAGTTCTACCATTATAACTTTAATAGATCAGAGATAAGAACTTTTTGTTTAAATTATTGAGGAGATTTAAATTAATAAATTATGACTACCAAATTGTATACTCTTATACTATTACCGAATACCACAACAACTATTTGAAGTAATTTTACCTACAAATTAAGTACCAATGTATAATTATAATCAATTTAAGTACAAAACACTAAAGGACGCTACCTGCCTCGTAATAGGTAATTTATTATTCAGGATAAATTGAGAAATCAGAATAGACCGTAGCTTGCTCTTAAACAAGAAGGGGCGGCATCACTATCAATTTGAACCAATACGGGTTATTGATGTTTTAAACTATTATAGCTTAATATATATACCTTGTTAGTATACGAGTGCCTATTAGATCGCTGTAGGACGAAACTCAAACACTCATATATAATTTGTAAACTCGGCAAACGTAAACGTAAACGTAAACGTATCACAAAGATCACACTCATACGTATTTTCAAAACTTGATGAAATTTCTTTATTTACACGCTCTTTTACGTTAAAAATCTCTTTTTCTTGCACTTGCCCGTATCGATACGAATATATAAGGCAAAAAACTCTTTTTGACACATGACGCAGTAATTTTAAAGCCTGACCGCTGGCTGTTAATCCTGTCTATGGGATCCAAATTATGATACATATACCTATAATATTGAGCAAATTGACCCAGGATTAGGTAAATCGAAATAAGATTTAGCAGTCTTAGTACAATTTATTAGGTACCGACCGCGTAAATCAAATCAAATCAATTTATTTTTACTATAAACAAGCCATTTCTTTAATCTTTACTGATATAATAAAGAGAGAAATTATTATTTTGATTGTTTGTTTGCATTGGGTAGGCTCCGAAGCTGCTGGACCGATTTGAAAACTTCTTTCAATAATATAAAACTATATTATCAGCAAGTAGCATAGACTACTTTTTATCCCGGGAAAATATAAAGCGGGACTTTTATCCCGGAAAAGTCATTCACGCGGGCGAAGCTGCGAGCAGAAGTCTAGTTTTTTAAATAAATATGGTAAAGGGCAATTCTCGTACAGTTTTCGGTATTTTATTATATATTTGAATGGTCATACAACCACTGTTCCTTTTATACAAAGTGGTTGATATTGAATTTAGTTTTTTAGTTGGATCTCTTGTAGTGCATTTATTATTTTGGCCTAATTTTTCTAATAGCTTGAAATGTTTTTTGATAGAGATACACACGGATAGTTTCAACACTTGTTTTTAAACCAAAAACAAAATTAATAAACTTCCTAATTTTTTAACACACTCCTTGACATATAAATGTCTATTAACGTGTTTACGAACAGGGAATGTTGTCTTGATAGCGTTTCTGCAGTTGATTCAACTCAGCAGTTTAAAATAGCTAATTAATTACTTTTCTTACGAGCATTCTCATCTGAAAGTGAAAATCAAATATTTTATACACATAGTCCGCACTCGGCTGCGCATGCGCACATGCGTAGAGCGTCACGCTCGAGCTGTACATGCCACTGCGGATGGGCAACTTGTTCGTTTTTTTCCATTAGCGATCCCATCTCTGTGACGCATATAGGTAGCTATTATAAAAGAACGAAGATGTTCGAACATTCTGTTATTACTTGATATTTTAATGACAGTTTCTTGTGTCAGTTCCGTCGAATTGCTGGGATGGTCACACGCAAGCGGTATGCCCGAGAGAAAATACAAAAATGTATACGAAGTAAAATACATCGGCGTGGCCGGTGCGTCATGCGTAAACCTCATCGCGGGGCTGACGGGTGCCCGACGCACGTAGCCACTGAGAAAGCTGACACCGCGATGTCGAGAGAAAGAGTGTGAAGGAGAGAGATGAGCATTTCACCGTGTGGGGTCAACGCGCTCGCTGTACTGTCGCTGATTATGCCCCAATTGCTGAATGTGGGTCTAGGCCGGCGTTCGTCGACCCGCATGGCACACTTACTGCGCCCGCGCACGACCGGAGTGCTTTCACGCCCCGCGCGAAGGTGGGGAGCACTGTACGGAAAGCTGAGAAAAGTTCAACTTTGTACAAGGGCGGGCAATGCGATCACACCGTTTACAATAATTAGTTATACCTACTAAAAATATCTCTATTAGATTGTTTGTTAGTTGATCGGCAAATAGATCTATTTGTTTAAAAACATATTATCTTTCTCTCTGAAAGTTAATAGCATGCCAAACTAAGAGTACTTCCGAAAAAAAATCCGATGAATGTCACATAAATAAGTAGTTAAATACTAGCTTTTGTCCGCGGCTCCCCCCGCGTTAAAAAGTTTTTCCGGGATAAAAGTCCCGGTTTATATTTCCCCGGGATAAAAAGTAGCCTATGCGTTAATCCAGAACGTGATTTATCCGTGTGCCAAATTTCATCATCGAAATCCGGTCAGTAGTTTATGCGTGAAAGAGTAACAAACATCCATACATACTTACAAACTTTCGTCTGTATAATATTAATATTATATAGTGGGATACGTTTTTAAAGCTGTAACGTAACTAGAAAAAAATAACTATAAACCAAATACATATATATACATCGCTCAAATACAGTCGCAAATAAACTTTCTATAAACAAACAAAAAAAAGGAGGTACTATGAAGAGCAGAATCTATTTTATATGAAGTTAAATATAAAATATAACGGCATGCAGACTGAAGACTCACATCATGACAAGGGATAACAGGTAAAGAATAGAGTACATAGATATATTCATATATTTGAATAAATTATACGCATATCTCTATTGATATTTATCTGTCCAATCGTCCAAATTTGCAGACAATGAATGATATATAAACATTTTTAACATACCGTACGACACCCATAAGTGCACCCATACAATAAGTCATAAAATTCAATATCCTGGCCCCCAGCAGTAACGCTAACGCTTATCTTGCCTCATCAAGGAATTTTCTTAAAACCTTGACCTTTCTCAATTTTTTTTCCGCTTTAATCTATATCTGCCGCCAAAGTATAATAGAATATTTTAAGTGTAACAAAAAAACATAAACATATACTCGGACTAAACGTCCGCTGTATACATATGTGTATGTAAGATCTTGACCCATTTACATAGCTTTGAATAGAAATTTGTGGCAAAGTTTACAAGTTCATGATGGGTTTTTTTTTTCTCTTCTTCTTGCGCGGTTTGAGCATCTGCCAGTGTCAAAGTTTTTGATTAAAATAAGTTGCAGTTGTATTGTTTCTTTTTTAGACTTAGTACTAACTACCTCAGAATAATAATGCTTTAGTTATTATTCGGAGCTAACTACTATGTCGAAATAAAACAGTGGCTACCTTACCAAGACTTTGTCGAAGAATTTTGGCGGCAACAATAAAAACACTTGATTACTACAGTTATTTCAATTCACTTGTTTTGAGCCCTTTAATAGAACTATATTGGACAATAAATTACCATAATTATGCAATACGACACTAAGTATCAACAAAATAATGAATTAAAACAAGAGCACCTCATGACACTTCCAAGTTCCCGCCAAAACTCCCATGATGGGGTTACAAAATTTTTGAAATTGTGTTAGGTCAATGAACTTTATGATTAAACTCAGATCTGACTAGCATCCATAACCCAGTTTTTTATAGGTTCACTCTTTTTAATTGCATGTGTGTAGTATATCATTCTGTGAAGTAATTAAAACATTTTTATTTTAATAGTTACGCTAAAACCTGTTTTGAAGCTCTAGTTTTAATATTAATTGTCACGATAGTCTGGTTGTTTCTATATAAAAGACAAAATCACGTTTAAATGTTATAAAATTGATGTCACTTTCTAAATTAAAATAGCGTTCCTTGCACTTTCAATTAACATAATCATTAACTTCTGATTCTACTTTTAATAAAGTTCGTCTATTTTAAAAGCTTCTACAGAATATTTCGGAGCTTAAGTTTGCTCCGCACTATGCTACTCGTTTGTTTGTAGCTATAGTATCAAATCAGATTAAAATTAAAAACTTTTTAAGTGTAATAATGTATCAAAGTAGTATACATTTTAAGAATGAAGTAATTAGTTTTCAATTTTGTGTCAAATAGAGTTTATCTAAGCGCAAAAACAGTTTTACTATCGAAAGACTTTCTTTTATAGTGTTTTGTTGATAATGCATAAGTTTGCACGAGCAAATTATTTCTGTAGCTCTCAATTTTAGCGGTACATTTTTTTACAAAACAGAAATTCCTGTAGAACCAGTTTTTTTTTCTACATACGAGAAAATAAAGTTTTTATCTTCCTAACAATTCGTGCGTCGTTTGTCCAGTAGGCAGCGGCTTGACTGTGCGTCTGGCATTGCTTAAGTCCATGGTCGGCGGCTTACCATGCTGCTTATTAGGCACACCACTTGCCCATACGCCAACAATAAAACTTTTGGTGAGCCTAAGAGCTCCATCGTCTTTAGGGCATCTCATGGCATATTTAATTCAGTAATTCCTTTACTGCAAAATGATTGAATCTAACAAATTTCGATTAATGTAAACTTCGTCACTGCAGAATTACGTTCTTTCCATTTTGCTAATTATAATTAATATGAAAATAATAATAACATACCCATTCCGAAAACATAATTAGTGGAAAAAAAAACATATATTGAGAACCTCCTTTTTCGAAATCAGTTAAAATTATAAGGAATGAAGACTAATTTATTTGTTTATTAAATTATTGCGCTTAGTCTTTTAAGTATAATATAACTTTTGCCTTCGCCTCTGTCAGCTTTCATGCCCCTTTACGAAATTAAAGGAAGCCTATATTTTTAAGTAATATTGAATTTATCAATTACTAATAGTATAAATGCGAATGTTTGTGAAAATGTTTGAATGTTTGTTATAAGTTAGCGTAGAAACAGCTGAACGAATTTGAATGAAATTTGGCACACGGATAGATAAATAGGGTTCTTTTCCTGGATTAAGACATAGGCTACTTTTTATGCCGGGAATTTGATTCCATGAGAAATAATGGATTTTTTCGTTACAGTGTTTCAAGGACTTTTGTAGCGGGAAAGACTTTTCATGCGGACGACCGACGAAGCTGCGAGTAACACCTAGTATTTACGTATACGTATACACTCACGCCTGTTATCCCCGAAGGGGTAGGCAGAGGCGCAACTAGTGCACCCACTTTTCGCCGTTATTCCGTCCCATGGTGTGATTGGGGGCGAGCCTATCGCCATATCGGGCACAAATTCCAGACTCCGAGCTGATACTGAATGGAAAAACTCAATACCACTTTGCCCGACCCGGGGATCGAACCCGAGACCTCAGCTTTGCAGTCGTACTGTAATACAACTACGCCACCGAGGCAGTCACTATACTACTACAGTTACTATACAAACACCTAGTATTTGTATAGTAATAACTGGCTTTTGCTCGCTTACTCGCCTACGAGAAAAAAAATTTTCGGGATAAAAGTCCCGCTTTACATTTTTCCGGGATAAAAAGCTGTTACTTGTTGATGGTGTAGCTTTATATTGGTGAAAGAATTTTTAAAATCGCTTTAGTAGTTTTTGAGTTTATCCATTAAAAATATTATTGTTCCTCTTCATAATATTAGAATAATATATATACATTACGTCACAATGCATTAACAAGGTATTTAGTATCTGATATTCGTCGAAACAACACTGCATTATTTAAGGCCCAATGCTTACATTACATATCTTACATTAATTATTATGCCTTTTCTCGTCAGGTATCTACCCGCCTATTTTATTTAACCAGGCATCGATTGAGAGTGTAGTAGGTATTACATAACGTTTGAAAGCCCATGTCTTATTGGATTAATACTGAAAATGATAATTAACACACATCACATCTCACAAGTTATTTCTAGTGTGATTGCTCACATTTTACTTTTACCGTTACATTTCTTAACCTCATTACTTGATTTCATATTGCAAACTTGTCGATGAATAACCTTAGCGAAAGCTGATATTTAATTGGAAATCAATTATTGTCGTTTATTTTCAATGGATAACTGTCGATATATTTTTTGAATTCCCGAAGTAACGGGAGCAAATGTTTAATAAAATGCTCAGAATGGATACAAGTATCATTCTGCGATAAAATACGTAGCAGCCCAGCACTCAGCAGATGTATTGTCAGTAGGCAGCGAAGAGCGGCAGTAATCAATATAGGTAGTTTTACATTGACTCGGGAATTAACTCTATGCAACCATATAAGTCTATATAATATTATGTATTATTATAACAAGCACATTGCTGTTATTACTTAAATAGTATCACTAAGTGGTGTTGCATTTGTAAACATAAGTAAACTATTTATCTAGTTATATAGAAAACAAATCTGATTTTAGGATAGAAGTTTGATGACATTGGTGTATTGAGAGTTATTTTTGATATTTAGGCATGCTGTGCGCTGAAGGTACATAGTGCGAAAAAATAAGTAGGTACCTATTTTGATCCATTAACAGAATTTATCCATGATTAGGTCATAAACATGACATAGGTTTTAGCGACAATCTTTCCGTCATTAGGCCTCTGAGGGCATGTTATGCCTAAACAATTTAAACGGTCTAAGTTAAAACGATTGATCAACTATATAATGCGTAAATGTTATTTTTTTTTATTCGTCTCCCAGTTCGTTTAAGACTATACCGAAAATGGACGTAACATCTGAATTTACAGCAAGGTGCAAGATAAAAAAAACTATAAGTAGCTTATACCGTTTAACAATTTTACCATTCGTTTAGGCAATATCACTAGAGCGACGCCATTACAACAATAAATGACATTGATCCTTATGGGAATGTAGCTCAATTAAGCGCAGTGGGCCAACGAATGCTACTAATGAATAACTATACATTACGCGATAGGCGTTTGCTCGTTAGCCGAGTGGAGGGAGCAAGGTCGGGTGAACTGGAGCAAGGTCACAATGGGCGAAGTCTCAGAGTGATAGCGTGACCTCTGCGATATCGCCTACAGATCACAAACGTGCGTCTAAGCTCTATTTATTTATACAGTTTCACTTTGTTTACAGATTTATTGTTTACGTGTTGGCGTGTGCACGAAATTAGTTTGAAGTTTTGCGTTCATTTCCGCTATTTAAGTATTTAATTGTGTGTATAATCCGCGCTCGATCATAATGCATTTCCTAATTGCCACTCGATAAAAACAATATCTCAAACTGCTTAACATTCAGCGTAAACTTAATAAAAAAGGAATTTTAAATGTATAGTAATTCTTGTGCAGTTTAAATGTATTATTTTACAGCTCAGGTCGGGACTGGAGTTAGTGGATCAGAAACATTGATAGTACCACAAGAATCATGAATGATCTGGCGGTCTAAAGTATTATATATGGGCGGTCAAAAGTGTCATGGTTATTACTCGATTCACCATATCAATATAATGTGCATAGGTAAAATAAGCGTTCGGAAGTCGTATGAAATACTCCTTGGTATAAGGTAGTACTTATGTAGATTTCCTCAAGAAACTTTTCTTCATTGTTACAGCGAGCGCACAATAACAATAAATACACATTACGTAACACACAAATATAAAATCGATGAGAAATGCCATACGATTGAATCAGAGGCCTGAACTTTGATATTCAATTCTCCTCCCACTAGATTACCGCTGCGTTCGTCTACTACAGCAATTGAAACAAGTGGTTTTGTTTGCAACAAATTGATCGATTTAAAAATCATGTTTTAAAATGGCTTCAAGAATCCCAGTGACGTTTCATGTATTTTTTATACAGATTAAATGGACTACCCCAGTGGCGTAGTTTTATTACGGTACGCCTGCAGTGCTGAGGTCTTGGATTCGATCCTCGAGTGGGACAAAATGATATTGGGTTTTTCTACTCAGTACGCAGCCCGGAGTCTGAAAATATGCCCAGTAAATGGCAATGGGCCTGACCCCTATTATATGGGATCTAACGTAGATGACAAAATGTGGGTGTTATACCCATCCCTAAAAAGGGAAATGGCGAGATGATATATATGTATGAGTAAAACGATAGGCAGAACTAGGTGCAGCAGCAACCCTGTCCAGAACATTTGTGAAGCGCTGTCTTTGCTTGAATTTGAGACATCATATATTAAATCTTAATATGAGCAGTAAATACGTAAATTAATGATGCTATAATGCCAATCGAGACGTAATCCCACATAAAAAAGTATATATTATAATAATTCTCTGAAGAAATTACGCAATCTTAACATAGTATAAAACAAAGTCGCTTCTCGCTGTCAGTCACTATGTATACTTAGATCTTTAAAACTACGCAACGGATTATGATGCGGTTTTTTAATAGATAGAGTGATTCAAGAGGAAGGTTGATGTGTACTTTTGCCCCGGAAAAACAAAAGCTAGTATAAATACAAACTAAAGGCACTAAGGCACTAACTAAAGGCAGTTTAATTTCGAAATTTCATAAATACAAAGATTATTTTTACTTTAAGTAACATTGTCTAATTTTAAAAATAAAATAACATTAAAGCAGGCGCTACGCCAATGTAACATCACATTTTTGATCCCTAGAGTCGCAAGAGTAGCATAGTGTTCCATTACTATCCAATTTACACTACAACAAAAGGAAGTCAAACAAGCACGGGTTAAGATCTATGTTATTAAACGTAATTAGATAAGATATCTAATGCTAATTGAAACAGGAAATACATAGCTAGTTTATCAAGTCTGCACATGCTACAACAAACCAGTAGGAAAAAGTAGGCTTTGCAAAAAAAACCTATACTTAGTACAATCGTACCGGAGTAGGTTTACAATGTATCTTACAAGTTAGTTTTTGTATAAATAACTAGCTTTTTCACGCGGCTCCGGCCGCGTTAAAAATTAGCCTATGTGTTAATCCAGGACATGATCTACCCGTGTGCCAAATTTCATAGAAATCCTATAAGCAGTTTTTGCGTGAAAGAGGAACAAACATCCATACATCCAGGCATCCATACATCCATACATACTTACAAACTTTCGCCTTTATAATATTACTGGGATTATAATGTTACTTATGTATTTACTACTTTATATATCACACTGGTAAGCGACGTAAACATGGTCTTTCGATTGGATTATAGACCCATATCACTTTTGCCTACCTTTTCTAAAGTATTTGAAAAAGCCATGTTTAACCAACTGTACACATTCCTAGAGAAATATAACATACTTGATGAGTGCCAAAATGGCTTTAGAAAATCGAAATCTACTATATCTGCTGTTTATAGATATGTACAAACTGCCCTTCAGCATATAGATGGCAAAAAATGTGCTTTGGGACTACTACTTGACATGACAAAAGCCTATGATAGAGTTTCACATGCTATACTACTGTCAAAATTATACGGATCGGGTATTCGCGGATCTGCTTATCTTTGGTTTCAGTCTTATTTACATAATAGAAAACAAATAGTACAAATTGAACATTATGACATTCAAACACACAAAATTAAATATACAAGATCCGATATGAAAACTCTCACTTGTTCAATCCCGCAAGGAAGTGTCCTAGGGTGCATTTTATTTCTGATATATATTAATGACCTACCAAAAACCCTAAATAAGGAAATAGCGTTACCAATACTATTTGCAGATGATATTTCTATATTAATCAATTGTGAAAAAAATGACAACATTAATACAATTATGAGTAATACTCTGGATACTATAACACTTTGGCTTAATGAACATAATTTAGAAGTGAATTATAATAAAAGTAAAATTATGCAATATAAATCGTATAAAAGCCCACCACTTATGATAAACTTTAATTACTTAAATACCCATATCATAGAAAAAGTAGAGTCATTCAGCCTGTTAGGTCTTCATATTGACACACATCTCAATTGGAAATCCCATATAGAACACATGATTAGTAAATTATCTAGATTCACGTATGCACTCTTTGAAATTAAATATAGTACAGATATACAAACTGCGCTATCGGCATACTATGCTTATGCTCACTCGTGGTTGAAATATGGAGTTATGTTATGGGGAAACAGTGTAAATGCAAAAGATTTATTTATTATACAGAAGAAATGTGTGAGAATCATAGCCCAAATAGACAATACACAAACCTGTAGGCCGTACTTTATTAAATATAGAATATTAACATTACCATCTTTATATATTCAAGATCTATGTACATTCAAAAATACTTTTATACGCAGACGATATGAAAATATTTAGTCATATTGCTACTGGAGCTGATAATATCGCACTACAAGAGGACCTAAATCGTTTCACCAATTACTGCAGAGTCAACAAGTTGGATTTAAATGTCTCTAAATGCTACATCTGTACCTTTACACGAAAACCAACCCCCATTGAATTTACATACTCAATTAACGAAACCCCCTTAGCCAGAGTCAATTCTATCAAAGACTTAGGAGTAACGTTCGACTCAAAACTTAAGTTTGATATACACATCAACAACATCATCAAGGCAGCATCTAAGGCATTGGGTTTTGTAATGAGAATATCATCTGACTTCAACAATATAAAAACAATTAAAATCTTATACTGTGCTTTTGTGCGTAGCCACCTCGAATATTGTTCACAAGTATGGAATCCAAATTACAATTGTTATATCGATA
Organism: Lapara coniferarum; assembly: GCA_949316025.1. Lineage (NCBI taxonomy): Eukaryota > Metazoa > Arthropoda > Insecta > Lepidoptera > Sphingidae > Lapara > Lapara coniferarum. The sequence continues at coordinate 36,304,907 of OX438919.1, read as the reverse complement.
GAATTGAAGGCATTCAGAAAAGGTTTGTGAGGTATTTACAATATCGCTCCCACAAGTATTTACCAAATTATATCAGCCGCTGCAAAAAATTTCACATTCTTCCATTAGAAGAACGAAGGCGCATAGCTGACTTAGCATATCTCTTTAACATTGCGAACGGTTCGGTGGACTGTCCTGATCTACTGACAAAAATAGGGTTATGTACCCACACTAGGTATATAAGGAAACCATATTTATTACATGTACCCACTACTAAGTCGGTTTATCATCAAAACTCTTATATATCCAGAGTCAGTAGAACGTTTAATTCATTGACAAAAGATGTTGATTTAGATTTATTTTTTACAAGTGTCTCAAAATTAAAGAAAATCTTGGCTGATGCTTTCTTTTTGTGATATGTAATTTTTACGTTTATACAAAAAAAAAAAAAAAAAAAAATAATGGTTATCTTCTGAGCTGTCTGCTAATTATTTCTAACATAAATTTATAATTACATGTGAAAACTTTTAATTGGCCTTCTGTTACACAATATTGTACAAACTATATCTTTGTTAGCTGTTAGTTTTCTGTAAACAAATAAATAAATAAATAAATAAATATGTTTTCAAGAATTGTAATAGCTTTACAACCATAACTCAAATCCATAGCATAAATACTAGACACAAGACAAATCTTTACTTACCACCATCCAGAACAAAAATGCTTCATGATAGTCCGTATTACATGGCAGTTAAATTGTTTAATAAACTACCAGATGACATTAAAAAAGAACAAAAATTTTCCTTATTTAACAAAAAACTTAAAGCATATCTAGTAGAAAATTGCTATTATACAATAGAAGAATACTTGAAGGTCACTTAGAAAATAAATAATATCATATGTCATAAATATTATCTATATGTATCTTAAAAATAATGTTGTTATTGTATGTTTATATAGAATATAATTGTTATATAGCGCCCTCAAATTTGCAATGTCTGAAAAGGGCTACTAAGTTATAAGCACATAAAAAAATGTAACAACAGCAACTATTGTACACTTAGTATGCAAATAAATAAATAAATAAAATAAATAAATAAATAAAATTGTCTTAGGTTTGAATCCCGTATGGAGCAACACTGTTGTCTTATCACAATTTTCTCGAAAATTGCTCATCTAGAAGTCATTGACGTGAAGCAGGCGCCTGGTCACAATAACTAAGTAAATTTTTTTTTAACACATTATGGAAAATGTTACAAGACCTGCGGGAGAGTTTGTTGCATCTTCAACTACCCTTCTAGAACATTGCAGTTAGGTCGTGTACAGCGAATTATACTTTATTAAAGAATACCACGTATGACGTAACAAGGGATCACTTCATACAGCACTTAATAATATTAATATAAAATTGGGAACACTGTAATAATACAATTTAATGAAAACATTGCATCAAATTTTACTTCGTATTAAGCATATATCTCAAGAGGACACGGCAATATCAACATCGTAACATAAGGAAAATATCTGACAGCAACTAGCATACGGGGAATTAATAAGTGCCAGATGCAATTTACACGCAATGTAGATGATAAGTTAAAATATTACAGGTTAAAACTTAAATGAGCTTTTCTTAACCAGCATGAGTCATTTAGCATTGTTTATTGAGGATATTACAAAGAGGGAATATATAAATACATTTTTGAATGATATTAATGCACTCGTCTATATAATATACAAATTTTGTAACGTTTTTATCGTTGTTTGTGGAAAACAACGAGAAAAATACTCAACCATATTTGCAAAGAAAAAAAAACAGTACCTAAATGCTTTTTACGTAAAACTTATTTTTTAAACAATTAATCTTCTTAATCACGCATGTAAACAAGTGACGACAATACCCTACTGGAGCAAAAACTAACCTTCGCTGTCATGGTTATTGATGACCATTTTGACCAGACACAATTAAACGGCTGTTAAAATGGGGCAGGTGTATAAAAAGTTCTTGGAAGACGAGACGTTCCGAGAACCTGTTGGGAGATATTGCGCTTGTGATGTCATTAAAGATATTTATATGTAAGTGCTAAGGAAAAAATATTACTGGCCGTAAAGCCGTTATCCTTTAAAATAACATTCTATTATTAGACTTACTTCTAAAGCAATCTTGAAGGACTTTTGCTTATTTGCGTACGAAAACAATGTATACAAAATGATTTAGCGGGAGGCTAGAATAGCTAGTGGGCAATTTGATGGTGATTGATACACGCTGCCCATGAACATGTCAACACAATGCCAAAGGAATTATAGGTGCTTTGCTAACCTTTAACAAAGTAAAGATAGATATATATACTGTGCTTTTAAGAATGAGAATGGTGATGTCTTAGGCTTTCAACAAATTTGAATAAAGTAAATGTATTAATGGATATTTTAGCAATTCCCTCCTAGATCTTCCTTTCTAGACCTAATGATTACATATTAAAGTGTCTCTACAAAAATTTTATATTTCACGAAAACTAAAATTATATGATGTTATTCAAATACCTAACCAAAAAACGTAATTGTGTTTGTCTAATGTTATTGACTGGAAAGTAAGATTTTTTAAAAGAATATTTTCAAAATTAAAGCTTAAAATATGTAGGTAAAACACTTTATGAATTATAATGTTTCTGTATACAAGATGCAAGTTACTCGTAAACAAGTAAGCCCCGCGTGCGTGTAAACGACCTAGGATATTATAAAATGTGCGATAAATAATAATCATTGAATTATTCCAGCACACCTCAATTAATGGCATAATTTATGTTGACGTCATGCCACGTAAACACACAGCAGGTATTAGTTTTCTGCAAAAGACTCGAACAAAAAACGGGTAATAAATGGCTATTATATTTCATTCAACCCTCGGAGAGACGCTACGTCACTCACTAGACGCGCATGACTCACGGATATTTTTATCGACATATCTTGAGTCGAGACCTTACTATAAATACAGATGGTTGTTGTGCCCATATTAGCCATGGAATGTTAAGATTTTTCTGAGTATTATCCACTTATTTTTATTTCATTTCCAGATGTATTTTGACCATTTCATATACATAAATCTAATATGAATAAATTTTGAACCAATGAGTAATGTTAATTAACAAAAGCTACAAAAATATTAGTTCATATCAGTTTTTACGTTGTTATATTATTATCTTATTTTTAACTTTAAGTCGTACTATAGTTAAAAGCTATCAAGAATTGCAAACCTAAACCACGTCGCTCTGGAAACTTCGATGCTTCGATGGAGCACTCAGAAAGGCTTTCATATGTAAGTACTTTACCCCCACGCACCGGAAAAGTCGGAAAAGTAGACGCTAGTCTCCGCGGCAACATCACCCTTTCCCATCCGGTAAATTTACCCATATATTACATTAATCCCGCGCATTTTCCCGCTGGACAAGTATCGCAGCGCGTTAAATTTGTGGTGTCGGTTGGAAAGCCAGTGCAGGCGCCGGCGTCCGCCGCAGTGATCTGCCTGCAACGTACCAGTACGTTTGACCACGTTTCGCCTGGAAACTATGTCGCGTCGCGCCTTCTCTTAGTAAAAGTACTTTCTTCTAGCCGCTTTCGGAAACTCGTCTAGAACAAATTTCCTTACTATAACGTGTATTATGTGACATAATGCGTTAACCGGCGCGTACGCTATAATTAGACGCCCTGACGTTTATAGCCGTTCCTCGAACTAACAATCGATACTATAAGCCGTGTCGTACACCGAACTTAAACGTAAGACGTGCGTATTTCTTCGTGTTTGCTGATAATACCAATGAGTAATAGGTAATCACAATGGTTTTATTTAAAATACAGCATAATTATTATTTATTTGAACATATTACAGTTCTAAATCGTATGATAACAAATAAGATATTAGTTACAATCTGTCAATAGTTCTTGTTTGTAAAAAAAACATTTACAATAAATCAACTACTTACGAAAATAAATGATTTAGTTAGGATTGTACAAACCAACAACACATCTTAGATGTGCAAAAAAATAAGTTGCTCTTGTTTTAAAAGACAACAGAGAGAAGGAAAATTCCACCTAAACTTCCTTTCTCCCTTACACCCTGTCCAATTCCATTTGAAAAGTTTATTTAGTAGTCTGAGTAAAATCGATTTCGATGTTGGGTTTTACTCCTTGCATCCGACTCTACCACGAAATGGACGGAGTCTTTGTTCTATATAACGAATAGATTTCGATGGCAATGTGTTTATGACTTGCAAGAAGTCTGAATCTCTTTTTGCGACAAATAATAATATGTTTCTTTTATGTGCCGTGAAATAGACAATTTCTTTATGTTTCGTGGAAGCACTACGATAATATTTCGAGATTAAAAACTTACAAGGACATACTTTTTCCATCAATATTGAGCGTTAAAATTAAGTTGTAAATTTTAGCAGATTTGATCCCTAAAACATATGTATGGACAGCTCTTATTATTTTTCTCCAAAATTATAGTTATACGTAAATGTAGAGTTAATTATGGTTTAAGTTTCACCTTAAAATTTGAGCCTTTACACATGATATGGCTTTATTAATATAATTCGTGCGCCTAGCAACTAGCTCAGGGTTTTTAACTACGCATAAGGCTTCCGTCTTGTTTTCGCAAACGTTTCCATTGAAAGGCTAGTAACTGAAGTGTACGTATTAAAACTAATTTACTCTTCACCTGACGTGATCGAATGCTTTTTCTTAGATTATTTTTAATTATAAATCATTTCAAAAATACATGTATTTTTTTTATTTGAACTTCAAATTGACAATTATGTATTGCTAACGTTTAATTTTATTTTGGGAAACATAAATTGAATTTACTAAAATCAAAGAGTTCTAAGATTTTGTAGAGCGGACATTGAGAAAATTGTCATACAAAATTTTGAGCCTGTTCGTCAACAACACAATCTACCGTGAAATAACAAAATACCTACGTAAAATTAGTTAGAACATACTTTTCATGGTCGTGATGCGTAAATTGGAATATTTCCTTTCAAAATATTATTTTCTTTACAAAATTTAAGCATACCGAGGCGTCTTGTTACACGGACGCGTCAGATAAGACAACGACTTAGTACCAATTGGTAATAACTTTTGGACGAAAAATTTGGTCCTGACGTCCGGTCTATAACTATTAATGTTTAATGTCTTTGACTAAAATCAGCACTAACAATACTATTATATTTATACAAAAAAATGTTGTTTCACTTTTGTAATCGCCATATACATATAATTATATTTAGCGATACAAAAGACTTTAAGCCCACATGCCTCCAAAGCTCATGCAACACATCAATCTGTTTGTCATTTCTATTTGTAAATACTTTATGAGGCATCCCATTCTTTGTTCTTTGTCCTATGTTGTGTTGCAAGAGATTAATATCATACTAGTTGGTTGCAATACAATCACTAAAAAAAATTCTTTTGAATGCGAATCTTGGAATCCAGACAGACACATTCTAGATCCTACAGAACAATATGTGTCTGGACCCTAAATTCAGTGATCCCAAACTGAAATTTAAATATTTAATTTATTACAAAATAGATTGAACCTAAAAAGAACGTTCCTTTTAAAATAGCTTTTAGTTTTTAACTGTTACTTGACCCGTTAACAGAATATAAAACTCCTTTAGAAATTTGACATTTTTATGTGTCTGGACCCTGCACAAAAGTTGTTTAACAGCTTCGAAGAACAATAAAGAGCTTTTCTCTTTTTCGAAGTCCGATGTTCCTTATGGAACTACACGTGTGGAAATAGGTCACTTGAAACTACTCTTTAAAACTGAATATACTTCATGTAGTTATAGCACAGGTTATAGTGTCGGGCTTTTGAATGTACATACTTTCTAAGTAATTTTGCAAAACAAGGTAATCAACGCAGTATCATAACAGACACCAACGAGAATGCAGTAAACATACTTGTAAACAACTTTTCAAAGTAATTTTTATAAAATAGCCAAACTATTTCAGACTATTTCAACCCCAACAAGAAACGCGCTACAAAAGCATTATTCCTTTAAACCGTGCTCTTTTTCTAATCCATTCAGCATTAAACACTTTCAAGCGATTGAAGCGATTGCTCGAGTCTATGGGCGGTATTAATAAATGAATCTCAAGTTTCAGTTACATCCCAAGTAGACATAATGTATGAAGACTTCCATACATTATCTCTACTTGAGATGTAACTCAAACTTGAGATTGAATTATTAATACGGCCCTATCACAAGCAGGCTTGAGAGCTTAGCTCGCATTGTTTAGCTCTATTGTCCTCTAAACGCGCTGCCTTCTAAATTTAAACTGATCCCGCTTGGTTTTATGATTTTTAATGTTAGATTTTGCATATGAGAAAATGAATTCTACACAAATGTTTTAAAAGATTTTTGATTAAAACTAGACCATAATGTTAATTTTGTGAGCTTTGTTATTATTGGCTTTGAGACAGTAAAAGTGTTAAGTGTTAAAAATACATTTTCTTAACTAGAAGGTATATTTTGTTTTTAAAAAGATACACTATATTTGTTCTAGTTTAGCTTTTTGAATTGATATGAAACAATGATAGGGTTTATAATCAAAATAAAGCGGCAATTGAATTGTTAAAAGATAATGACGTGATATAAAGGCACAGATCGGTGTCGCGGTGCGTAAAGCCGACTACCGGCGCCGGCGCAACTACGCTACGGCGCGCGGAGTGGCGCGGTGTGGATAGCGCGCAGACTCCACGGCGAATTTCGCCGCTCTCGCCCACTGATCTACATTTCACCTCCAATATGGGTCAATAACTGCCCACGCTCAGCCCCTCCGAGCGCGGCCATTCACCTCGCCACTCCAAATCATTGTTCGCCAAATGTACAGCGTTGTCGGAGGTCATCGACCCCACTGAGGCTGCTGTCAGCGCAGATCTTCTTCGAATGACACTCGACACGATGCCATCAACGCAAATACAAACATCCTCAGTTCATAAGCGCCTAGTTATAAATCGTCAGGTATTGTAAACAGCAGAATGAACAGAACGGATGCTGAATGTTCCTATGTGTAATTGTTTCACATGCAGTTATTTAGAAGAGCTTAAAAACATTTTTATTTGATTTCTTATTTTTTTTTAAATATAGCCAAAGGACCACAAAAATGTAATTATACGTGTAGTTTTAATATGTATATGAACTTTAAAATTTTGTAATCCTTGTATGCATATTATACGCTATTAAGTTTTTTTAATTAAAATAATATACGTGACTTTCCTTTCTAATGCAAAAATTCAGTCCATCACGTAGTCAGCTGGGCTGGTCATAACTAATTACACTACATTTTAATCTACTTGTACACCGCAATACCTCTAAATTAATGTATTTAAACGGTTCACATTTAGTGTAAACATCTTTTAAAATTGTTTCTATTTTCCTTGTATAACAAATCAAAACGATGTCGAATACTTAACTTACATTTTTCTACGACATGAAACAAAATGTAGCTGCCATAGCAACAACTTTTTGATGCCGCTCACGTGAGAATCAAGTCTCGTGCTGCAACTTTATTGTGAATAAAATGCGCCTAGAGAACTAACCAAATATTATACCGTAAGGAAAGTGGCGCGCTGAACGGACGCGCATCGACTTCGAGCTAAGTGTCACGTTGAACTCTTACATAAGGACTCCGTGTGCTTTCCAAATTATTATCGGATATTTTAGCTTTTTTTTACATTAACAATGCCTACTTATGGTCGCATTAAAAGAAAGCACGAGCGTTACACGTTTCTGTAACCATAAGAATTTATGATAAGCCATCTAAACGACGTTTCCACATCACTAACATTGTTGTTTCATAACATAACAATGGGTTTTGCTTCCGTAACACGACATGGTTTCTGTAAGAAGCTGAATACAATTATATAAATTAGAGATATTCTTCTGCTATAGTCTCGTGTAAATGATCCAAAGTGCAAACACGCATTGTATTATGGCCCCGGGCGGTTATGGCAAACAGCAGACAGGTTGCGCCGTGGCCCAAGGAGAAACATCGATGCTCTACATTCGTCGAGTTCGGAGCCGATGACTCCTCGTGACCGTGTCCTCCTTAGCGAGTGCTGCTTTATCTCACCAAATTTCTCTCTGCTGTTCCGCATCATCACGAACAAAAAGTCAAGACCCGTTCGGTGGAAACGCGGCCTAGTTGTAGCGAGTTGCCTACATAGCGTCGTTCAATAATACTCAAGGCCTAAAAGTACTTTCGCGCACATCTTAAGTGTTAATTAGCTCAAAGGGGTCAGAAAACACCTATTCCAATAGTACATGCGGTATGCGACTGAGACAATAACAACAAAAGTAACTATCATGTTTGTGTTTCCATCAAGATACTTATCGTATATTATTACTAGTTAAGTTTAAGTTCAGCGACATTAGCACGTTGATACCAATAGTTTTGATAACATTGGAAACTTTCATGGGACTATGACACTGTATTTAACTGTATTTAGCATTTTCGTGTATAATATTATCTTTGTTAATTGCAGGGTAGATCCACTCGGTGCAGAACGCCGCGGGCTGCTATGTTATGCGCGGTAAAGCTTTAAACTGTATTTTGACCGAGGTTCCGTCTGAGATGTGAATCGCTGCAGCGGTCATGTGTAGAGAAACCGTATCCTGGCTCACGTGATTCAATACCGGCTTAAGTCTATTGTCCACAATATGTAATTATGTACGATGTCGATTAGTTATTTAAACTATTTGACATAGAAACTCTAATATACTTCACACGTGTATCGATCTCGAGCCATCTGCACTCGATAAGCGGCCGCCGAATGTCGAGTGAACTTAATTGACGAAATCAAGAAATATTGCTGTTACAGTGCCACTAGAGTCAAACAATTGAATAATTTGTCTGTTTTAAGAATAAAGGAAAAACAGTTAAATGTTCGTAATTATTTCATTGTTAGGTTTCAAAGATCATGATCTTTGACATAATATTCACGTTTACTATGTTTGAGATGTTGTAATCTAGTAAATTTTATTATAGATTTATCACAAAAAATATTAAATTGATTGAAGAACTGAACAGATAGAAACAAGATTTTAATTTGAATATTTTATTTTGGTTTTGAATAATCTTAGTCGACAGTGTTCACAAACGCTGTCTGTGAACACTGTCTGTCTCTATTTTCACCCTATAAAACCAACACGTCGTAGGTACTATCAACCATCTCTACAACTATAGAGACTCGGACTTATATTACTATATCGTTCGAACTCTGTCTGGGGTATAATACGATAAGATAAAATTTAAAGAACAAATCTTTTGTGAAGCATTAATTTTGTTGTGATTATAAAAAAAAAATACAAAAACCTTATTACCCAACTTCTTAACTGCAAACCAATACATAATAAATACTGTACAATTAATTACTTTTTGTGAACATTTTGTTTACGGAACACCTTAGCCAACGCCATTCTTCGAATCGAATCGAGACTAAGCAATCCATTTGAAATAAAATGATAAGATGCATTTATCTAATCAATACAATATGATAAAACGTGCGCGATTGGAGTATTTCAAAATACTTTCTTGGCATAATTGCTTTAACAAAATAAACTCTAACTTTACGAATTCGTTACTAATCGCCATTAATTTCATGGTTAGTGATTTACTACCGTTGATTTTCCTTAAATGTCAACATTATCAGCTACTTAGTCAAAGTGTAAGTGCTATTATAAATATCTCGACAGGTGACATGCGATGTAAGTAGACAAATCTGAATAATTCATTACTATTAAACGAACATAGTCAGTACTATAGTTTATAGAATGTTAAGTAATATGTAATCGATACGTGACGGAAACGACGCACTTACTATAAGGAAGTATGAAAAATCAAACATTTTGATATCTTATTCGAAATAATTAACCGGAAATTAAATCAATTATAACGGAATGCACTTGTATACCTGTCACATTCCATTACCAAGAGGTCAAAACAACCTTCAAATAAGAAAACATTCCTTCGAACCTGACGCTGCACTGAGATCATCTCTACGCGAACAGCTCACGGGCGAAACTTTCCCTTTCATAAAATAAAAAAAATATGTTTTCCAAAATAACACGTCAGTTTGTATTTGTTACTGTGTGCAATACCGCCGCTGGCGCGTCCACCTCGCAGCTAAATGTCGCGCGCGCGGCCTCAGCACTCACAAACGGCCTTTGCGGTTCGGTGCGGTCGACGACCCATTCGGGGTCGATGACCGGACCCGCATTTAGTTTTCACTTTCGTTCACTAAGGATAACTGTACTATATACGTCACGTACATACCCACAATTTCGTCCGAACCCATTCCGTCCCGAGAGTCCGCAGCGCATACGCATCGCTGTGCTTTACCTTTTGTCTAACATACCTAACTCCACCCTATCTGCTAAATTAAAATACTCGATAGGCTTCAACTTATAGACGTACCCACCTTTTCGTATTTCAAAGGTTCTCTTATCGATTCTAATTTAATGATTATGCGCAGTAAAATGTAATATTATTTACATATTAAAATGTCAATCGAAACGCACAATAAACTACTTTGGAACCGCCTTCGCCACCTGCCTAGGCAAAAGGTTATTGCACTAATGATTGTCGATGTCGTAACACGGGCGTTGGACCGGTGTCCTTTTGATGCATTTTTGGTACAATTAAGTAATATCCACGAGTAGTGGGAGAGGAGTGGTGGCGAGGGGGAGGTGCGGTGCGTGGGGTTGCAGGTTCGGCTGTGGTTGCGCAAGCGTCGGTCGTCGACTCGATTATGTCAGCGATTTACGTAAGCTTCACCTCGCAACGTTCTCGTAGTAGGCGCCAATAATTGTAGCCCCGCGACCGTTTCGCACTTCTCGCGGACTATTTGCGGACGGTTGCAACTCGTTAGCGCCCGCCGCTTCACACCTCTTCACCGACTCGCTGCATTGTTCTTTTCAACCCTCTGCCGCCTACTAACTACTTGAACAATTAGTGCCTATATGATACTCAGCCGTACCTTAATACTAATTCAGATCATCGACTATTGTCTCTCACCCTATGGATTTTTAATGTACCTACTAATTGTTGAAATATAAAGTATTAATAACAATAGCACTTTTTCTTCAACGAGCCCTTTTCGCAATCTTCAGTTAAGTCGACGCAACGCTAATTATATAATGTTTTGCTAAGGGTGGCTTACTGTTTATGATCTATCTACCGGACATCAACCACCTCTGAGGGCTCTAGTCCCAGATAAATCGTGTCAGAAAAATCCACACAAAATGTTATCCGACTTGGGAATCTAACTTAGAGTCTCACGGTTCATAGAACATATTATTATGCTGGGATTAGACACGGGAGGCATCTACTAGTGGTAAGTCCCTCATATATAAGAGCCCGTCTGGGTGGGTACCACCGCAATGGCTATTTTTACCGCCAAGCAGCAGTGTGCATATACTGTTTCGGTTTGAAAGACATTGTAGCCAGCTGAACTACTGGACATAATGAGACTTAACTTCTAGTGTCTCAGGACGACGAGCGCAGTGGAATGCCACACAGTACATACTTTGTAACTCAAGGTGCTGGATGGTGTTGCTACTGTTTATGGGCGGTCGTATAGCTTACCATCAGGCGAACGGCATGCTCGTCTCGTCTTTCAATGCAATAAAAAAGGCAATATTAACAATAAAAACAAAAAATACCAATAAAAATGTCCTTGAAATATAAAAACATATGATTGTATAGCATTTACCACTCCTGTATACCTTTTAAGATGCAAGAGGCTGGTCCCTTGTGTAATGTAGAACAATATACAATTAATTCAGATATTGCGTGCATCGATTAGTAGGCATCAAATTATTGTTAGCAGCGTTTGTTAACAACAGGTGTGCCCTAAAGGAGTAATTATGCGATATGGTTGCGGTCGAAGTGGAGAAGGGGCTGAAGCGGTTGCGTCAGCGCGCGGAGAGTGGTCGGGCTCAACGCACAAGGTTGCGGAGGTTCAATGCTCTAGAAATACGACACCCGACCCAGGGCAACCGCACGGCACTACGCGCGCGCCTTTCGTAGACCGTAGACACCTTGACTACGCTCGTAGGCCAACCCTTAAAAAATCAAATTCACTAACGCATTCACGTTATTATACACAACCTCCGAACGTGACGCCTACTCTGTTGTATTTCAAAATCAAATTCTGTCTTACGTACGTACTTTTTTGTACAGTTACGCCGATTTCGTACCGCAGTTAAACTAGTTCTTCTGAAGTCTAAACGATGACAGTTTTGTTTTAACGGTACGCACAGCTTCGCGATGTAACCTTCAAAAGAGAGAACGTGGCATCGCGTCGCAAGCACGTCCAATGTGCCAACTCTTTTTATGTAGTCGTTTCGCAATTTTTTTATAAATCATTTTGCCTTCGACCTTTGTAGCCGCCCAATTTAGTCCAATTGATATTCCTGCGGTGGCACCGTGTGCTTTTCGTAACTTGTGATAGAGCGCAATGCGCCAGCGTGACGTGACCGTCATGTCATTAGTTGGCGCACCGCACGCGCGGTATACAAATTGTACTTAAGGCGCTAATTAATTATGTGACAGTACCATTGATATGTAACAAGACGCCTTTATAATTCGCCGCGCTTGTTCTCTTGCTACAACATTTTAAGTCACGAGTGACTCATCCATATATAATATTAAAATGGCACGAGCGCTATAATAGTTGACAACCACTGCTATATTTGAATAGCCCTACAATCGACCGAGTGCCTGCGAGGCAAGTTTCCTGCTCAGTTACCTTTAACGAACTCAATGAAATCAAAGAAAATTTATTTCTAATCGTATAGTGAAACATCTCCCGGTGTGAAACGTTATAATTACCATATTATATTAAAGTTTAACTTAACTGCTTCGGTGGCGTAGTTGTATTACAGTACTGACTGCAAAGCTGAGGTCTCGGCTTCGATCCTCGGGTCGGGCAAAGTGATATTGAGTTTTTCTATTCAGTATCAGCCCGGAGTCTGGAATTTGTGCCCGATATGGCGTTAGGCTCGCCCCCTATCACATCATGGGACGGAATAACGGCGAAAAGTGGGTGCACTAGTTGCAACTCTGCTTACCCCTTCGGGGATAACAGGCGTGAGTGTATGTGCATGTGTGTTAACTTAAATAGAGGCGTACAGGAGATTAATTTTATACAATACCGACTAAACTAAGATTCTTCGTGGTACGGCAGCCGCTTGAAGTATATATAGGCTAAATACACTGGTAAGATTACTAGACATTTTTTTATACTGAAGCGGTCAAAGAACAGTTAATAATTATTGATCTAATTCTGATGATTAGATCATAAAGTACAACGAAAAGGTGACAGGTCATAGTAGATATTTTACATGCGCTGCAACGCCAAGGCTTTATTTTAAAGTCTTCGCTGTTTTACTTAAATATCAAAATAAGTTAAGCCTTTAAATATCACTGAACCATTGGGAAAAGCAAGGGCGGTTAGGCCGCCGCCCCTATCGAAGTTATTGAGCCATGTCATTCCATTGGAATATTCTACATTTCACTTTCTAAATAATATCTATATACGTATGTGTGGCATTGTGATAAAATTAGCAATCTGTATATTAGCTGGCACTTTGCCTGTTAAGCACGTAACAAAATTCATTACATAAATGTTGTAATGAACTTGCCAATGGCCTGTAACATGTAACATTTTAAAGTTAGATACTTGATAGATTTACTTTCAACTTAAAATACTAAAAGTAGATTTTATGTTCGGTAATTCAATTGCTATTAGTTATTTGCTATTAATTAAAGCTAAGTGACTTTAGCTTAGTTCGCATAGCTGAGGTATTTTTTTAAATAAATATATTTTTTACTGCCTCGGTGGCGTAGTTTTATTACGGTACGACTGCAATGTTGAGGTGCCGGGTTCGATCCCCGGGTCGGGCAAAATAATATTGGGTTTTTGTAACGAGTATCAGCCCGGCGTCTTGAATTTGTGCTCGATATGGCGATAGGCTCACCCCTTATCACATGCTAGCTTTATGTAGTCATAATTAATTTGATATAAATTTTACAGTAGTTAGCATAGGTATAATATAAATTCAGTAAACGTGTCAATAACGATTTAAATCTGTAGAAAACATAATTTGTTTTATAATCAATTAAATTGCCAACTCAATTAATTAGATAATGCGCTAAAACTTTCTAATTTCCTTATTTCAATTAGATCTATCTAGATACGGTCAATTAGTGTATCGTTTTTGATCAAAGAAATGGTTTTGCGTAATACATTCCGCACAAACTGTTCGCAACAGAATATAATTTTATGATAATATTATAATAAAAAATACCAATCGAACTAACCAGAATGAAACGCTCAAGGAGTCAGTTTTGAAATCTTTGTGAAAGATGATTATTCATATTTTGATAAAACGAAAACGTGATGCGGCTCGTCAAGGCACAGTATTTACCAACAGAGTTATGAGTGGTCAACTCACAGTTGGTTCGCGATTTCTACGCCTTGGATGTGAGTTCATTGACCTCATTGACCATTCTTTGAAGATATTCGTTATTCTGTAAGCATGTGCAAGATGTTCTGCATCAATTAATAGCGGCTAGTTGGAAACACGACACATCAAATCTTGGAGTTCAACCATACAGCTGTGATTTAAAAAGTTGTAATGTCAGTTAGGTTGGCAGGAAGGGTCGCCTCACACGCCGGTGCCTGAGCCGCATTACCGAAACGGCTTTATGAAGCCTTTCACGCACTTAATTTGGCAGGACCCCCTTCTCGCCGCGCATGCCGCACACCTCCTCGTCCGAACTCTGAGAGAAAGTAGCTAGCCTACGCAATGATAGGGTCGATGACCGTACTCGAAAATGCTTACTTCTGATAAAAGTGACACATTAACTGCGTGCATTTCATATTCAGTATGTGTGGTCAGTTTCTTGCACGGATGTTGAATGGCCGATGCGATTAGGTCAGGTTGGACAAAGTGTCCATTGTTACAGTTTTGTGGAGTGTGGAGCGTGCAGTACTGTGGGCGGGCACGTAGGCAGCGTCCCGTAGCGTCCACAAATTATTAAATACATTAAAAATACTTCACGCCTATACTAATTACGAAACACTACATGCGTCTATAGATTTTATACACATTACACTTTGCTCGCGACATGACATTTAAAATTTATCAAGTAGAAACATTCCTTTGGCAATATTTTGTACGTATAATATCGCTCATTGAATGCATTAGGGCACAAGGAAAAAAAATATAAATGTCGCTTTATAGCAAAAATATGATACGAATCTAAACGCATTATATTTTATGGTGCGAAAAATAAACTCCTATTTTAGCTTGAAATATTAAGATATCACATATTGTATGACTCTTTTGCATTTTTATAAATTGTTGCTGAACTTCAGAGCAATACCTGCCATTTGTCCAAAAAGGGTAAAAACCAAATAAAATACGACCGCTTAGTACAATTTTTATAAACTAAAAAGAGCCATATTTCAGAAAGCGGCTATTTTGTACAAACAAATGAAAAAGACTAGTAGCGGGAAAGGCTTTTCACGAGGGCGAAACCGCGAGCAACACCAAGTGACCAATATCACTTACAAAATAATACGAAATATTTTAGAATATATTGCATGAATTCTTAAAGGTTTGTTTGCTTGTCAGAAGTGAATGCAAAAATCGTTGAATGAATTTTTAATTAGGACACCGATTAATTATTTTGAGTATAAAAATGGTTTTATAGAACTTATTGAAAGTATTTTTTATAATTAATAATACAATATATTTACAATTTTGTTTTAATCGGCTGAAAAACATGCTATTTCGGGTTTGTGGCCTTTTTGTATCTCATTCGAGATGTAAAGCGCAAGATGCAGATGCAAGCTCCAAAAGACTATGGCATTATTAGAAACCAATAAAATTCACAGCGCCTAATAACTAGTACTACGACAACAATATAAACAGTACTGTAGTAATTCTCTTCTTTGCTAGTGATAGTTGTGAATTAACAACGTAACCTGCTTTTTTATTGTCAAAAAACGAGTAGAAACTCGCTGCATAACAATTCAATCTGATAAGGAAGGGCTCGGCCTAAATCTGAACATGATCAGGGTCATCGGCGACAGACCAAGCGCAATAAAATGTTACTAATGTTCTACGAAGAATTTTGTAACATATCGTGCAGTTTTTGTTTAGCGGGTTTATGACAATACTATTAATAGTTAGATACATACTTTAAATAAACTAAGTAAAGGAGATGTCCGCTTTTGTATGGGTGCTGGGCCTCAAAATCTAACCAGTCTCAAACTTTATGAATATTAAAGGGGCAAATATAACCATTTTAAATTCATAAAATAATATAACAATATACACTATAAGTTTTGTAAGAAAAGAAAAAAAATACGTTTTGAAACATGTTATGAGTATTTAACTAAGTCGACAAGTTCGCAGTTTTAGTGTAATAACTCATTGTTATTATCATAAATTTAAGTTCTACCTGCACTTTAAAAAAAAAATGTTATAGTTAAGTACAATATTGTGTTATTTTGTTTAGTACTGTTAGTAGTATATTTTTGTTGAAATAATAAAGATTATTATTATTATAAAAAAAATTTTAGACCCCTCCAATTATAAGTATCTTTTTTTTAAACCTTCATATTAAGTGTAGTTTTTAAGGAAAATAAATTTACATAAATCTTGTTAATGTTATTGCACGAGCGTAGGCCTTTGCAATAACATTTACAAAGACCTTCTTGAAGAAGTCAGGTGTACGGGAGCCAACTAACTCTTCAAAGGCATTTTGTACTGCCTCTTCTGGGTATTCAAATTTTTTCCTGCCAAAAAGTTGTCTATATTTTGGAGAAAGTAGAAGTCTGTCGGCACAAGATCTGGCGAGTACGATGGATGACGCAAACTTCCAACCCTACCTCTTGTAGCTTAGAGACAGTCTATTGGAGGATTCCTTTCTGATATCCGAGAGACAGTAGAAAATGCCTTTGAAGAGTTGTAGGCTCCCGTGCACACGACTTCTTTAAGAAGGGCATTCACAGGAAAGGCATTGAAAAATCACTACTGCGCTGGCAAAGATGCATCGATAGCATGGATGCATATTTTGATTGATAAAAATAAAAACTATTTATAAAAAAATGACTCACTCTCTGTATACTAAACGGCAATTTCATAGGTAAAGACCTAATATAAGTATCATGATTAGAACTTTAAGCCCGTTTATAGGCATGTCCTTTAAGACTAGATTGCAACTCTAACGAAATGTATAACCCAATTACTGTTAGTACTTCGATGAAATTCGCAATGACAATACAGAATCCTAGTGACGCTACAAATCAATCATGGAACACATAAATATCTGCGTAGTTATAACACAGGCCATGTACACATATATTGATTGCATTTGCATGAGAAATTAGACGACCGCGGCTATCTGTAGGTGCTACTAGGTACGTGGAGTGTGGTATTGGCTACCCACTAGTAGCCGCTCGGAGCACGTGCCATGGAAAATCACAGAAAACAAGGACACAATGCAATGGTTCATTCAACCGGACGTTATTATTCAACGAGCGCACTGTGATGAAACTACGGAGATCTTCATTATTATTAACAAAGACCGACGTTACGAAATATTGGTCCGTGTATGGCGTAGGGCACGTACCGAGCCCTGAAACGCGAACCACCGAAACAACGTGTAACCCGCCCAGTGCCCTATATGAACAAATAAAGCTCAGAATAACAAAACGTACATGATTAAGCCGTTGCGCGAAGAAAAATATTTCCGCGTACTTTTGTCTCATTGGGATCGTAGTGAAAGTTTATATTGATATTTATTCATAAAGTTGAGTGATTTAAACCGTAATTTTATATTAATGATTCATTATTATAAAATGCTATTTCATTTTAAGTATAAAAATTTCGTAGATTGTTAGTACGTAGGTCATACGATGTTACACTGTAGTTAACTCTATGTAGGTGATGTGTGCTCTCCATGTAACAAACATTAATGAAGCTTACAGAACCTTAAAAAAATAGCAGTTTTTGGTTTTAAATTAACTGATTTCCGTAAGAAATAAACTGCCGAAAAAGTTACATATAACGCTATTTTTCATTGATAAGAGGGAAGTAAATTAATAATTTAGATGTCATATCTTTTTTGTCTATGCGGTTGGTAGAAAACGAATACGCAACTAGGAATGTTTAAACCGCAAACAAATTAAAAATCACTTACAGATATTTCTGTTCCAATTGTTCTTACCATAGGTCGATATAATGCATTTTAAAATAATGTATGAAATCCTCCTAGCCAGTTTCGGCCACGGCGGCCAATCTTAACGGAGATCAGCCAGGTACGCAGGAGATATTATAGTGCACAAGTGTGTGCGCAATACACAGGTGCACTCGCTATTCCTTCACTCTCATAGTCCGGTGAGATGGCAATCCGACTTGACCGGAGAGAGATCAGGCGCAGGACCAACGGCTTTACGTGCTTTTCCGAGGCACGGGGGTATCACACCGACAACTTCCTGACTCCGAGCTGCGACTGAGTAATTTTTTTAAGATGGAATAACCCAGTCAAAAAATTTGGCCCGACCCGGGATTCGAACCCAGGACCTCAGCGCGCAAATCGTACTCGTAACGCGTACGCAATACAACTACGCCACCGAGGTAGTCAAATATTGTATTGTATTTGTACAAAATATTGTATATCAAACAACGATCAGACAGTTCTAACATAATACTCGTATTTCGTCTGTTTATAATTGGTATTACCTTAATGGATGATAATAAACATTTCCTTTGCAATAGCCATATAGATATATTTCGGCGTTTCTTTATATTATATAGAAAAAAAGTTATCATGAAAAAAAAAACAGCTTTTGTGCCGTATGCTATAAGGATATTTTAGTTCTTCTTCAGCGCCAGTGGCCTTCTTCAGCGCATACGAGACGGCCTCTGGCTTCTTGTTGCGCTAAAATAGCTGCACGGGAAAGGGTATTCTACTTAGCATTAACGAGAAGCCGTCTCTCGAAAAGTCGAATTCCCCCAAGGAGAATTAACTTACATAAAACCGGTATAAAAGAGTTTGAATTAGTAATATTTATTCCTTTTTAAAGTGAACACACATAGGGTGGAATTCTATTTTGAGTTAATACAATGTTAGGAGCCATTGGTACAAATAAAAAAAAATCGTCATTCTTAGCGCTCGAAACACACACTACAAATAAGATAGATAATTTATAAATAGTCTATAGGTATGTAATTAAAATCAATATCTAACGTAGTGTTAATATTCTCTTTGTTAATATCATTATAGATTCCTACTGCAAACCTGCTGCTTTTAAGGAACTTAAAAAGTTAATTCCTCATAATACTCATAAATAAATCATGAATAAGGATTTAAACATCATTACAGAAGTACAATTTCTCTAATACATATTTTAATGAAACGATAGACTACGACATCGATATTCCCTACTTGAATCCTAAAAAAATGAACATGAAAATCATCTTTTTCATTCACGCAATTACGTCAATTAGACCCTCCTTTAAAAGCTTTACACAAAATCGAATCAACTTTATTTCTATTCCATTCATAATTTTTATTGGCCATGAATACATAATTCTTATTGCATGTAGGTACTCAAAGTAGTTAAATGAGAATATGATTAATGATGATTTACGGTTCAATGATTTTTGCGTTTAGAATTAATTTACTTTTAGTTAAAGTGTTACTATGCACATGGTCGATATCATTTACACACCTACTCATTTTGTATGGATTCAAAAACTTATGTCGTAGGTGAAAGTTATTAAAAAGTAGATACTAAGTATATTCACTCATATAACATAAGAAGATTGATAAGAGACACTAGAAAGACGCTGCATGAATTCATCCAACACACAACCTCGTAGCGGTTGAAGTGCTACACTATAAAGTTTATTCATAAAATAATTTTAAAATAATGATCAGTAGGGACGCCACAGCGAGCGGTAGCATGGAGAAATCCAAACATCACAGCCCTAAATAAAACACTATTTGTATGCATACCGAAACGACAAACGCAGCCAAAACTGAACGGCTATGTGATGGTGTAACCGCGTGAGTAAGGTAGTAATGGACCGGGTTCGTTCGCCGATAAAAGCGAAAGTGCTGCGTTCACTGGGACAACGACCGGCTCCTGCGGCAGCCCTGTCAGTTTCCTGTAACGAGCTCATCGTCATCAAGGCGGCTGCGTCACCAGACCTGCGATTGGTCAGCCTAAGTGTCAGGCACACGCACGAAATAGCAACGCGGCAGCGGCTGCCTGCCTTTATTTATTATAAACACTTCCTAATGACGGGTGCAAGCATTTGCATATTATGCTGTACTGTATTTAAAATGAATGGGATGATTATCTTATCGGAAGTTGCTTAGGTTGCTTTCTGTTTTACCGGGATAGAATAGGGTTACAGATGGGGATTTATTAAGCGAGCATTTGACTTACGCTAGCTTTACTTTAAAATGTCTTTTAGAAAAGAAGATTGCAGAACGGAAACGAGCAGCATGCTAACCAATTTCAAACTTGCACACGCATGAGCATAAAATATATATAACTAGATAGGAGAGCACCCAGTTCTAAAAAAGTTACTGGTACTGTTTTCTTTGTTTGTGAAACGGTGAATTTATAGTTACCAAATAAAAAGAATTTACATGAATACTATTTATTTATCAAGGCACACCAACAATGTGAACACAAACATATAAAATTAACTATAGGTACAATAACATCTTTTAACTACCAAGTGGTAAATTTTTAACAGATGTGCACATATTTTTTAACGAACAAATGTAATAACTAAGTTTTCTTCCTTACCAAACCCCGCCACCTCTCTTATTCAATTCTATAATACGGCTTAGAGAGAATGTTAAATCAGAAGAGAGAAAGAGAAGAATAAAGAACAAATAACAAACAAAAACAGAAAGAAAACAAATGCGACATTAATAGTAGGGGAGGCGACGATGCCAAACGTGAATTAACGTGAGCGTCGTTGGGACCTAATAGATTTTGAAGATTAGATGGTAGGAAAAAATCTGCCGATTTGAATAGTGGGGGTGGCCACACGGGAGGGTAGACAATTGAGAAAAAAATACACTCGAGCGCGTCAGATATTCTGGGGGGATGTTAAGTGAACCCATTCAACAGACTGACGATTCAGACGTGACGCAAGCTCGTGGTGGCCATCTGAAAATACAAAAAATAACGCTATATTGAAATACTCGAGCGCGTCAGATTATTTATTATACAGATGGTTCAGCTTGACATCCCAGGTCATGCCGATCCATAATCTGACGATTATTTGGAAGGATTTTCTAAATCTGACAGTTTGAAAAAAAATATTTCATGTATTTTTTTCAATATTTATCTTTCTAAATAAATTACCGGTACGTATCGGTATTAGAAAAGCATATTTTTTTACTGAACTGCTAAGAGAGGTCAGGGTGACGGGGATCGCGACGAGGTCCTCGACGGCGAGGACGGTACAGCGGTCTTGTGGAGTGTACGAGCTTTAACCGACTGTACATTATTCTGAAGCGCTCGAGTATTTCTCATGATCGATTTTTTTTACTATTCTGGTCGGCTGCCATAGACACACGATCACATATAGAAGGCTTATACTTGGTGGAGTTACTCAACAGGGTCCAAGGTATCCCCCTTATGTTAATCTGCCGTGCTCTAGTAAATCCCAAAATCCCCTCATGGGCTCCCCTACTATAATGCGAAGAATACTTCCCATCTAG
Source organism: Lapara coniferarum (assembly GCA_949316025.1). Classification (NCBI taxonomy): domain Eukaryota; kingdom Metazoa; phylum Arthropoda; class Insecta; order Lepidoptera; family Sphingidae; genus Lapara; species Lapara coniferarum. Next base: position 36,283,100 of record OX438919.1, on the reverse strand, counting down.
ATCACACCGCTATGTTTTTTTCTAAATAAGCAATCTGTGCCAACTATTATAGGTGGTAGTAGATAAGCCTCGCTCAGGAAGAATTTTGTCCGAGATTTGTTATGTATTTAGTAGGTAACTTTGAAAAATGATTTTTATTTTACGCATGAATTCATTTTAGGCACGCAGAACTTTATTCCTTCCAAATACTCTTGACAATTTATGGATCTGTTCAGTACATTGCGAAAGAATACTAAGTTCAGCATTCTTCTACGTTGTGACAAGGCGTTCAATCGGAAGATGGTGAGCCTGTCCTCATACGAACTTCTGCCATTAACTCGAGAGTTATGAATGCCAGATGTCTAGTAAAAGAACGCTGGATAGACTTTACGTAATAAGGGTTACAGACGACGCTTCCAAATTCAAGGGCGCTCCGAATTAACATCTGAAATAATGTTATTTTTGACTCAGTAAGTAAAATCTTTTGTGCTGCGCTTAATGAACTCTAGCACTTCGCGGCTTTATTCGAATTATTATTGTAATGTGGTTTAAAGCTTAATCTAGAGTCCAATGTTATACCAAGATCAGGAACATTATTGACGAGGTTTATTTCATGATGGTTGATGAAGTAATGAGTACCTACTATTAATGAACTTTAAAACTTTTTTTAAAACTGTATGTATTGACATTTGGAGGCTATAATCTATGTATCAAGTTATTCTATAATCTAATGCGTCTTTAATTATAATTAAGAAACAATATTTCCATCATTTGATATAAACTAGAAAATGTATATATCCCATATGTGCAGAGTTATGTTTGACTTAAAACACTTATGTACTAAAAGGTTTTTACTTCGTTCCACAACCATTTTGGAGCATTTTAACCAAATATTAAATTTACAAAAACAGTTTGTTTCGAAACTAGAATATTAATGAGTGGATCTAAATTTTTGCCAGAGCTTACGCAAAGAGCGCCAGTTTTTGCCACGGCACTGTAGAGGACAAATTTAATCTTAATTCAAACATATTATGTATTTAATAATATTAGTAGAGAAAAGTGGGGATCAAAATGCATATTGTATTATTAATAGCTGGTATTTTATTACAATATACTATATTCGTAGGAATATTTAATTAGAATACACGAGCTCGGAATTTAAATCGGTTAAATTTTAGAAAGTTCTAAAAAACAAATTATTTTAGAACTTTTAAAATTGGTAGAATCTTGGTAGAGATATTTTTATTTAGATATAAGTACATATTTATTCATGTCATGAATGAACTAGCGATGGAGCCCATCCACCGAGACAGCACCAATTACCAGTGCTAGCTATTATCTTAGAAAAACTAAGATAATAGCTGGCTATTGGTTTTCGTATTAAAAGTTCCAAATACGGAAGAATTATTAATATTTCCACCAGTTCGTAACTACTTTTTCTTCCTTTTATAACACATTAATCTTTAAATCGGGAATGAGTTACCTATGCCTTTCTCATCCTTGACAATATTTTTTATAGGCGTGTTGAATAATGACCAATATGTTTAATTTAATATTACCAAGAGAAATTATTTATTTTTTTGCATATTACATACTCAAAAACTACTTAATCGTATATGAATATTGTTTCACTAATAGGAAGCTACATTACCCATAAATGTTATTATAAGCTACTTTTTATCTTACGAAAGAGCTGTTAACTTCGGCGGGGCTGCGAGCATATCCTAGCTCATTGTATAAATAGTTAAATCTATTTCTAAAATATTCAGTATCAGCTCGGAGTCTGGAATTTGTGCCAAATATGGCGATAGGCTCGCCCCCTATCACATCATGGGACGGAATAATAGCGAAAAGTGGGTGTACTAGTTGCACCTCTGTCAACCCCTTCGGGGATAAAAGGCGTGAGTGAGTGTGTGTGTAATACAATATGCACTTCAAGAAAACTTCCGTACCTACTTCTAAGCTACCAAGTCGAAGCCCTACCAGTGAGCAGCTTATAGATCACTTGGTGAAAGCATAACATTACACCCCCGATATATAATATTTTAGTCACGAAGCCAACGAACCAGGAAAACCCATAAAGCCTTAGAATATATTATTATGTCTATAACTAGACTTATAGTACCTACACAGACCGCCTCTTGCATACAAGAGACTAACTAACATCTAGCGTTCTTCTTGACTCTACCTTACCCTACTCTACTATAATAATAATATGTATATTATTACGATAGAGTGAACTTCAAGTGCCGCCTCAAAATGCTTTTTTGTTTTTGGACATGGCGACAACTTTTTATTTCTAAGAATTTATATTTATTGTTTTGTATTTGCTATTATTACTTGACATTGGCGAAAACACCGATAGATAATTAATCGGTGGAAGCCATAATTTAAAAGAAGAAGTGCCACCTCCTTGATCTAGATCCATTATCTTAAGGTCGATTCTTGCAGTGCAGCTTTTAATTTTCGTCACAATATTTTGGACGGCACAATACGTAATCCTACAACCCTGTCTGTACCCACAGATATTAGATAGGCAGCTCATTGGACCATTATCCATACGCTTTAAAACGCTATTAAAAATAACACTGGAAACTCTCAAAAATCATCGTACTTCAGATCGAAGCATATTACAAGACGATGATTCGGGTACCCACATCTAAGTTTGCTCTATTTAATCCTTGCATATCGTAAGTATAGCCCGTCCAACCATTTATTTAACTTTTGACAGTTAGGTTTCTAATCAATTGGGGATGTACTAATGCGTTACCGATTCGATTTCTTGTAGCAATCGATTTAATTTATGCAGAAGTTTTGATTGATTACACTTTGAAATGTTATTTTTGCTCAACATCTTGTATTGTTTTATAAACATGCCTAAGCGTTGAAATGTGTATATTTTCTGTTTATAAATTTATTCTGTAGGTATATATTCTATATCCAATATTATTTTGTCAAAATTTAACTTGAATATTTTATTTCATCGGTTATTATGAAATCATTCTAGCCAGTTTCGGCCACGGCGGCCAATCTCAACGGAGATCAGCCAGGTACGCAGGAGATATTATAGTGCACAAGTGTGTGCGCAATACACAGGTGCATTCGCTATTCCTTCACTCTCATAGTCCGGTGAGACGGCAATCCGACATGACCGGAGAGAGATCAGGCGCAGGACCAACGGCTTTACGTGCTTATTATATCGGTTATTATATGCAATGCAATGCAATACAATCAGCCCTGTATTATATATTGCCCACTGTTGAGCACGGGCCTCCTCTATTATTGAGAGGGTTCAGGCCTTAGTCCAACACGCTGGCCTAGTGCGGGTTGGCAGACTACACATACCCTCGAAATTCTTATAGAGAATTCTCCGGTATGTAGGTTTCCTCACGATGTTTTCCTTCACCGTTAAAGCGAACGATAATTGATAAACAATACATACATAACTTCGAAAAGTCAGAGGTGTGTGCCTTGGTTTTGAACCTCCGGATAATGTCTCGGTAGACCGTTCCATTCCCAACTAGGCAATCGTTATATTATATACTTACGCATATTTAAAAAGATGTTTTTGAATTTACACTGCTACATTTTATTTTTCAATGTAAAAGTTTTGAATTATCTTTGTTACACAATCAGTGGGCTTAACGAATATCGGAGCTGAACAGCAATTCCCTTCACTATGGAAAACAAAAACTGGCGTCCATAAAGTATTCAATTATTTTGGTTCCATTCCTTGTCAAGAATTATAAAATTTCATAGGCGTGCATATGTCAAAAGTTAAATAAATGGTTGGATGGACTATAGGTAATAATATTGACAATATTAATTAAACTATCAATATTCTATGTCAGTTTGACAGCTGTCATTTGAAATTTCTTATTAGAATCCATAGATTATAGAAGTATATATCCTAAGCTCTATGTTAGAATCTTATGGGTAGGCGCGTAAAAACGACTTACGCTGAATTGGCATGTGACGTTTCATTCCCCCGTGAACATGTTGCGAATATTGACAGGTTTAAGGTTTACTTGTAGGGTACCAGTATTTTTTTGCAAGATATCCTCTTGCAGCACTCGATACCAAAAGGCACGAAGCAAACATTATGTCTGGCATGCGTACTTATAAACGATATCATAATATGGCGAAGGACGTAAAAACCGTTCTTCCTTGCGCTCAACATGTCGCTATATGAGAATTTCTTTACCCCGTATGCGATGACAATTTTCGCACGCAATATTATACCAGCCGTCCCTAATGCGCCGAAGATGGCCACCGCGGAGTTTTAGTTGGTATGCCGTGCGTTGTACATAGGTTAGGGACTCGGCCTGGCGGCTCAACGCTAGGTCGTAAGGCACGGTGAACCCACATAACCGCTCAGTCACCCCCCTTGAAAGCTGGGCGGTAGTAATAAGTCACTTTCTCCGCGAAAACAAAAAAAAAGGCAATATAATACTTATCCTATTTTGGAACACATGAATTGTGTTCCTTTACACACATTATTATGTCTCCCTAAGAATCATCTTATAGAAAGAGAGCTATTATTGTTATTATTATTCTATATATAGATATTGATAATAAAAAAACATGTCAACCTGCATTTACAAAGGAAACTATTAACAAAATGACAGCTGAGAATGCTCGCTTTCAGACATTCGCTTTGCCTTATATCGCATGTTATCAAACAGAACGATTAGAGACAAGGCTAACGCGATTACGGTAGGCGCTTTGTATCGACTTGGGGTTTAGATAACTCAGACCGCGTAATTTTAATGTAGTTGTTCGATGCGATCAATACTGGCAAATGTACCGTATTGCGTTATGGTATTGATGCTTCGTGCATGCACAATTTCATCTTAAGGCGCTAATTATAATTATAATAACACACGCACTAATTATAGGCGCAATGCCTTCTTACCACGTGCCATCAGTAAATTTAATGAGCTTCCTTCTAATTTAGATATAGACTTATTCTGCACGAGTAGTTCTGTGGTGAGACAAAAATTAAGTGAACAATTTTTTTGTCCTTGAAAACATTACAATGAGTTAGTACCTAATTACTATAATTCTTATTATGTTAAAACAATTATGCATTTATGTAGCTGTTCTTGGTGCAAATGTAGTTAATATTTGTGAAAGCCTGTAATTGGCTAATGAACTGTTAATTACAATATCATATTCATTAAGTTATTAGTCTGTAAGCTTTCCTTATAATAAATAAATAAATAAATAAATAAATAAAATTAAGATTCCTGAACTTTTCAGGCAATGTATTTTTGTACTACTATGTCTCCGATCTTTTTACTAGGGAGCTTAAGAACTTTCTGTTGCTGGACCAAAAGTCAGTTTAATTTAATCCCAGTACCTCAGGCTAATAATGTTGCTGAGCAAACAGCACCTTATTTCTTAGCTAGTATGTATTGTGCACGAGTACCTAAGTGAGGTTAGGTTAAGTACCAAAAATATTAGCTTCGACGATATACTGTCACATAATAGAGCCGAAATAACAAAAATAGTCTGTTATTTAAATGCACGACTTAGGCATAACTTATAGAGGTAGCCAAAAATTGCGTTGTTTTTTGTAATCAAATTCCCAAAAAAGGTTAGTTATTGCCTACTTACATTTTATAACAAATTGTTTGCTATAAATAAATAGAAAAAGTAGAGCGTTAGCCACATTTATTGTTGTCATCACAAATCTTAGTAAGTACTCGTCTATTGAAACAAAAACCTTTGAAAAACAATATCGACTCTCATGAACAATGAACAAAACAAACAACAAAGAGATGAGTGTTACGCAGTGTCTATGTTGTTGGCTGGTGCATTGTTCAAATTTCCCTCTTGCCAATGGAGACAGCCAGTCGCGTACCTGTCTGGCGGACGCAATCGTTACCGACGCGCGTCGGTCTGCATCGGCGAGCATGCGCACATCAGCTGCGCTAATATTCGACCAAGCTAAGTGGGAAGTGAGGAGGAACGGCACTGCACGCCGCCTGCGAATGGTCGCCGAGCCGACGCCGCCGCGCACCGCCGCGCCGCCCGCACCCGCAGTCCTCCCGTCGCGCCGGCTCTGCGCGCTACACGCTAACCGCATCATGGTGAGTCATTGCTAAAGTGCGAAACTATTCATTTACGACGACCTTTAAAGTTTAGATACAGAATGAAATAAAACGGGTTGCTCCACTTCATTCACTAAATGTTAATCCGTGAAATCATCCTATGCTTTTACACCAACGAATGATCAAGATCACCGCTATAAAATACCTTAACCCAATTATGTGTGTATTGAATATTATAAAAGAAATCGAGGAGACTGCGTAGTGTTAATGAAGGTCAAACATCTAATACACTGACGGCGAAAAAGATCTAACAACATCCAACGAATTTCAGGTAATGGACAACCGAATTAACGAAGATGCTGAAAATGAGCACAACTCGTCCATTTTCATAACAAACTTTCAAAATGGAGACAGTGTCACCTATTCGGTTGTTCTTGTCAAAGGTATAATTACAAGAGGTAATTCGAATAACCAAGACAAGCTAATTTGTACAGTAACGAGCAACGGTGTTCAAAACACATCTGAATGGAACGTGCATAATGGAGAATTTAAAGTTATAATTGAATTAAAAAGAGGTGAAAATATTATAATATTGGAATATACAGAAAAACAAAGAAAGACAATCCTTCTAGACTACGCTCCGAGAAAGACTAACCTCAGAGTCACACCAGTATACATTATATGCCAAGGACATGATGGCTGTTTTCAAAGCCCGTCTGATGTTGACAACAGCATAGAAAGTGCTTGTATTAGAGTAGCACTTGGTGCTAAGCTCATTCAAAGTATAACAGCCGAAAAATTGTTTGAATGCGGTATTGGGCGTAAAACATTCCAACTTGAACATGAAGTCAACCCGAAAAAACCCGAATGTATAGTATTCAAAAGCGGTCTCAATGTGAATAAGGCGAGAAAAATGAAACAAGCTGAGTTGTGGTCACATTTTGGGAGAGAACTAATGCTTTCAGATCTGGGAAGTAACGAAAGAAAATATTTGGCATTTATTTCATGCACAAGATTCAAAGGTACTGATATTGATAAACCAATGACCCACGAAGACGTTGTTTCGTTGACAGAAGCTTATGCTGCGTTGGGCGGCGGAGGGCTCGCACTTTTTGGAACAGCATGCTTGTACACTTGGCCTACAAGAGTCGACGAAATTGTCCCAAACTTTTTAGATTCCAATCCAGTTAACTGGAAACGATTCATGGATGATAGCGGATACCGTGGAACCTTAGGTGGATGTTTTGCAACAACTCTTGGGTCGGTATTTCACGAATTGGGTCACACGTTTGACCTCGGACATACAAAAGACGGCATTATGGGCAGAGGTTTCGATCACATAGACAGAGTTTTTATAGTTGGAGAAAAAAGGTCAGCCTTAACAAAGGACAACATGAATAATTTTAGTGGAAAGCCAGTGCAACATTCCACTGTGTCTCTTCAAAGAAATATAAGTGTTACGATGAACGTGGCGGAACCGCTGCGGGTTTTGGGACCAAGAAGTAAAACTACACTGGGCAACTTTGCATCTATGTCCAAATCTGATATTATAATAAGAAGAGGTCCAAATGTTACTCCAATAACAAGACCGTCTAGTGTGTATTCAAGTATAACAAATAAACTCTCTGATTCAAAGAAAAATATCAATCGATGTAATGGTAACGATTCAATTTTTTGGACACGAAATTGCGCAGTATTACTGTCTTACCATCGATGGTTTAACAACGAATATGGTAGAGAACGACAGGCCATAACGCGGTATTTGAAATTTGACAAAAACAAAATGATGATTATATCAACGGCAGGCATAAGAATAGTAGAAGTAAGAGATGAATCAAACGGAATGGTTTTAGATTCTTACGAGTTTACCAATTTGTTGCCCGAGAAGCGATTTTTAGTTCCATTTACATTTTCGCCTAAAAGCAATGTTTTAACAATAGTGGTAGAAGATGATTTGGGAAACGTGCTGAAACAGACATTCACTTATTAATAATTATACGTGTGCTGTAGAAACGGACAATAAGTGTAAATATATGAAAAGATACTTAGTATTAGGTATACGTTAATGAAACACTAAAAACACAAACCTCTCCAGTCTCGAAAGTTAAGAAACATCAAACAAACCAACATCTTAAATTTATCTATCCCAGTGAATATCAGATATCTACCTACCTACGGACGTACCTACGGACAATGTGTGAATTTACACTACTTATATTGATAATTGTTATCAATAGAAACACGTTAAATAATGCTGCAACGTGGTATCCCTGTAATAAAGCGGGCAACTGGATTACATGACGTCCATAATGACATCAACATTGTTTTGATTATTTTCTTTACAGTCTTCAAAAATTTAAAGTACTATCATTTTAGTGATAAAACAATCAAGTGAATATGTGATAAATAGTAGGTAAATAGGAAAACGTGAGTTTCCTCTTTAGTACAAGAATAGAAAATGGCAAGTAACTCGATGGAGGATGAAATCATTTTTAGTAATATAAAACCTTTTCCACCGGTTGTAAATGGAAGGATAAATATAGTGAGTTTCCTGGGAGCGGCGGATGATTTAGTGTCTCTAGTTGGTACGTAGAACGTTGCGCATAATATTTATTATTCTTTCTTTTTTTTATTATCGAAATTCAAGAAAATTTGTACGTAAATGCTACTATTGACCTATTACAGAGCGCCTTGGCACAGTATTTGCACCAGTTAAGTTTGATATGCAAGGAAATATCGATGTGAGTAAGGTTATAATGCTATGCACTATAACTAGGACGCTCAAATAATGAATCATCAACATGCAATGAGTATGAATACCTAATGCTGATATATTTATTGCAATGTAAATTTTCAGAAAATAAAAAGATTTTGTCAATTTGATGAAACCTCTTGTCTGCTTGAATTAATGCTTGAAGAAAAAAGTCATGACAAGCAAACTTTAACAGAAGGTGTTTTATGGCTTAACAGGTAATTTATTTTGTAGCTGGAATTTGAAACCCTTGCACAGGCTTTTAACAAGCTAGTTTGTTTTTATTCTAATAAAAAAAGTGTTTATTTTGGTAGAGTTACAATACAAAATGACAATTTATTACTTAACATACTGTGTCACAGTTATTAAGCCCCCTATAAAACAATAGGTTTCTACTTTTTACATTTCTTGTGTATGCACTTTGCTAAACATAATAATGAAACAAGTAATATTGTGTTTAAAAAATTTAAGTTATTGTTTTTTTTTTAATTAGTTTGAACTGATGTTGTAAATTAGAAGTGAGGTTATTGTTAAAATTTTCCTTTATTTGAACTGCATTACAATTAGAGAATTTTCTAATATAAACATTTCCCTTTTGAATTAAAATTATAGCTACTATTATTTGCTGTGCTCATGTTTTATACATTGTCAACTTTTATTACATACTAGCTTTTGGGTGTGGGTCCGCCAAATGAAAATTTTCTCAGAATAAAAAGATAACTAAGATAGCCTATGTGTTTATCCAGGACATGTTCTACCCATGTGCCATATTTCATAACCTGCTCAGTAGATTTGTGTAAAAGAGTAACAAACATTCATACTTACAAATTTTCGCATTTATATTATTAATAGGATAAATTATTGTATATGAAAAAAAAACAGAAATGAACCCTGAAAAAATACATCTCTGACTCGCCAAGCCCCACTACAGACCCGGGCATCCAAGTATATAGGGTTTCTCCATACATCTATATATATTATAAGCGGGGTTTGACGGGTTAATTTTTTAGTATAACATCAAAGGACATATCTAAAAATGGGCGTAACATTTTAACCATGACAATTTATACAACTCTTGAAAACTAGCCTTTTACAAAAAATTGTTTAATTTTAAAGACATCCAATTTTGAGAATTATGTAATTTTATTTTGCTTTAAAACTACACTTAACCCATCAAACCTCTCTTATATATATGGATGTATGGGGAAACCCTATATACTCGGCGTCTGTAGCGGGCTTGATGCGTCAAAGGGCGGTATTAATAAATCAATCTCAAGTTTGAGTTACATCTCAAGTAGACATAATGTATGAAGAGTTTAATACATTATGTCTATTTGAGATGTAACTCAAACTTGCGATTCATTTATTAATACCGTCCTAAATGCATGTTTTTAAAAAAGTTAGTTATAAATGGACAGGTGTAAAAATATTTTTAATGGATCCAAGATTCATATTTTACCCCTTTAATATATTTTGAGCTTGGTTTGATTTTGAGGCCCAGCACCTATAAAAGCCGACATCTCCTTCACAATATATCAATTTCTCAAGGCTAATATATCTAGTCTATAATACAAAAATACCCCATTAAATATGCTTAACTACCTGTAGCTTGATACATATTAATAAATTATTCATCTAAAACATTATTTTTAAATAAAATTACCAATTCTAAAATGTTCACAATGTCATATTATTATTTCTGGAAAGCTACAATTTTAGACATTCTAAATAATTATATATTATAATAATAATACCAGACCTGTATTTTATACTACTGAGAGGGTGTAGGCCTTAGTCCACAATGCTGGCCTAGTGCGGGTTGGTAGACTTCACATGTCTTCGAAATTCTTATAAATATCTTCTTAGGTATGTAGATTTCCTCACAATGTTTTCCTTCGCCGTTAAAGCGAACGATAATAATTGATAAACAATACACAGGTAACTTTGAAAAGTCAGAGGTGTGTCTTGGGTTTTGAACCTCCAGACATTGTCTCGGCAGACCGTTCCATTCCCAACTACGCTATTGTCCACTTTCTATTTGTCCAAATACTTAATTACGCCTTCTAAATAATACTATCTTTAATTTCAGAGCGCTGTTGTTTTTTGAGTTGGTGTTTCTGGAGACATTAAAAAATTTAAAAGCAGAGTGCTATGATGTGAATATGAAAAAAGTTTTCTCATTAGCATATGACGGATCTGTTAAGAAATACCATAACTGGGTTACACAGCAACTGTTTACAGTGAGTAAAAATTCTTAGTTTACTTAACCCTATTTTGTGTTATAGTAGGTTTTATTCAATGCTTCTCTTGATACATATTTCCCATAGTAGCCTTAAGGACTTTAAGTATAAAATATAGCTTATAATAATATGTAAATCCAGGAACTGTTATATATCACAGACTTCATTAAGGTTCATTTAACGGTTTTAGGGTATGTGCTGTGCACATCACTCTAGGTGGCAGCACTAAACCCACATTGTGGATAAATAGAAACTTTTATGATGACAAAAATTATATCATTTACTTTCTCGTCGATTATTATTGATAGGCAGAGTAGTCAGAATATTATGCTTTTTAACAAATTTTTATTAGCTTCAGAAGTATGTATGTATGTAACCTAACACTTTGAACGTGATTTTGACCCTTCAAAACGTCGGGTTCAATGATAAATCGAAATTTGGTATGATTACCAAGGATCAATGACAATTCAATATACGTATATATACACTCACGCCTGTTATCCCCGAAGGGGTAGGCAGAGGTGCAACTAGTGCACCCACTTTTCGCCGACATTCCGTCCCTTGATGTGATAGGGGGCGAGCCTATCGCCATATCGGGCACAAATTCCAGACTCCGGACTAAATTATGACAATTCAATATTTTAAAATAAACACACGCTTTTAAAGAAAATCCAACTAAATATGAATAAATAATAGTTTATTTAATTTTAGTCACATCTGTTGGACCATAGAACAGATCTAAAAAAATAAAAATGAGTAGATAATAGTTTAAAAAAATTAAAAAACATGCATAAATTTTAATTAAGAATAGTGTAAAAATGAAAAAATGGTTTTTATTGTAAAATAAAAGCGTGAGGTGCATGGTGTCAATAGTTATAAATATTTTATTGACATAATATAAGTAGACCGATTATTATCATTTTGATAATATCTTAAAAAGCAACCCATTCTTTTTTTTTACAATAAAATAATTTTATTTTTCTTATTTATTATTTAGTTGGATTTTCTATAAAGCGTGTCCTTTTAGTTTTTTTTTTATTATTTATTTCTAGATAGGAACCAGTTTTTGGATTTTATTGATGCAAAATTATGAGTTTATGGTCTGTTAATTAAAAAAATTGTAGTCAATATTAACTACAAAACTTCTTTGTTTTAACAAATTACATAATACGAACTCATACTTATGTTTTAAACTTTACAATGTTTAGTCGCTTTTCACATTATCTAGAATGTAAGTACTATGGAACTATTCTTGGAAGCAATAGAATATTACACCAATTTATTTGTTTATTTTTAAGTTTAGGAGCATCCAGATATATATTATCAACAAATTAAATGTTATTTTTCAGTCCTTAATTTTTTACAAATTTTAAATCCATTATTTCTAAACGACTCCAAAAAAAGGAGGATGTGACGTTCTATTCCACATATTTTTTTATTTATTCTATTTATGTTTAACAAACATCTTCAGTACTCAGTAATTTTGTAACCAATTTAGCCAATTTTTTTTTATTTGAGTACTATACTTCCAGATTGATCCCATAGAAATTATTTTAAAATCGGTGCAGTAGTTTGGATTTTAAATGAAAGTAATTAAAATACGCATGTTATTCATGTTACCGAAATTGTGAATTTTGCTTTCCTGTGACTGTTTCAGTAGTGATTTTGCGTTGAAGTTGGGTTCTGTTGGATCTATTTCATATATACCTACATAGCATCAAGCCTTTTCTTTGAAGAGTTTGTTGGCTCCCGTTCACCTGACTTCTTCAAGGGCATTGAAAAATTATAGCTGCACTAGCAGAGATGCATCAACAGCATGGGTGCATATTTTGATTGATAAGAATAAAAAATATTTATAAAAAGATGACTAACTTTCTGTCTACTAAATAGCAATTTCATAGGTAAAAAGACCCAATATATTTATGTGAAGGTATTTCAAAAACTTAATATATGTGGCAGACCAAAATATTGATTATAACTGTACTTGATTCTTTGCTAAAGATGTGAAACCCGAAAAGGTAAAACCTATTATAAAATATTATTTTTTACTCTTTCAGGTCATCTGTAAAATGACACCCACCTTGCCTCAAGTCATGAAGTGTTTTGAGGTTGACGATGTGAAAATATTTGAAACAAAACTGGCAAGTTTCAATATAACATTGCATTTAGTTCGATGTAAGATTGATGATTTCTTTAAAGATAATAATTTATTTGGTGAAAAAAATGATTGTCCAAATCATCAGATGATTTAAGATTTAGCGATATGTATTATTTTAATGTGTCACTAAAGTAATTTTAATATGATACATACCAAACTATGTAAATGACACTCATACAACAACACAATAATATGTGAAAGGGCTTGAGTGAGATGAGTCATGGAAAATAATTCAAATTATAATACTAATATTGTGTACTGTAAGTGCCGTGTTTGTATAAGTAATGCTAAAGAGGCTATAAATATGGATAAAATTAGTAGTTATTTAGTTTAACGACAATTTTGTAATTGCATAAACACAGAAACAGATTAATTATTGTTTTGTTATTATAATTTTGTCATGACATTTTTAATATTCAATACTCAGTGCCTTGAGGAATGTTTAATGGCAAAAGTTTAAAATTATAATATGGAAACATGTAGTCAGATATTACGCTAAATCTTATTATAAACTTATATTTGATACCAATGTAATGTGTAGGTACTTGTTCAGTAAGAGGTGAAATTACCAATTAATTATTATAGTATTTTCTAGTGGTGCTCAGTTCAACAATTTGTTTCAAATTGTTTTAAAGATGAAAAATACCAAAGGTTCTAAATTTATAAAATAAAATAGCCCCCCTCCTATTTTTTATTCTTAATTAAAATTTCCTCTATATCACTTAATCATCTCAATTTATGAGAAACTAAGGAGAGCTGATATTTAAGATGAAAGATTGAATGTGTCTCTGTAATGAATTTAATAATCTTTTTAATGCCTATGTTATACTAATTACTTTATATTGTAATTATGTTATAAACGATACTTGTGTGTCTTGTGTACTAACATGTTATGTTAATTTAATACCAAAGCTTTGCATATTTTTAGCTTTCTAAATCAAAGCCTAAATTTATGTGAATCCATGTGTTATGTCAGCATTTAAATGTTGTATAACAACAATAAAGTCTTAAAATGCACGATTGTTTTGTGTTGAACTACTGGCACCAACCCAAAGACCATATAGCCTCTAGACGTCGAACAACAGGCGATTGGTTTCGGGAAACACATCTGACTAATAGATCTGATGTAGCTGGCGTCTAATCTTCAAGTCAGGTATGACCATAATTGTGAGCCGTAAACACTGCCACATTTTCAATTTAACATACATACATACATACATACACACTCACACCTTTATCCCATAGGGGTAGGCCGAGACTACTGAGCGCCACATGCTACGATCTTGACACACCTCTTTCGCCTCTTCCACACTCATAGTTCTTTATATTTTCGTCGGTTAAGGAGGTTGGAGCAGGTCAGGAGTATCATGGCATATTCGCTTTAAAAATCCCACCATTTTCCATGCTTTGTTTGGAAACTGTCTTGTCAATGTGTTCTACAAAATTCAATTTACTGTCTACAATGACACCCAAATCACGAACACTTGTGACTTCTTGTAGTTGCTCAGACCCGACAAAGTAACTAGAGGGAGACATTTTTTTGTTTCTTGCTAATTTTATGTGCACACATTTTTCTGCATTTAATGCCATGTTATTAAGTTGACACCAACTTTCCAAGATATTTAAATCATTTTGAAGATCTTGTGAATCCTGAGCGCAAGATACAGTTTTATAAAGCTTTAAATCGTCAGCAAATAGCAGACATTTACTGGAAATAAGATGATCTGGAATATCGTTAACAAAGAGCACAAAGAGTAACGGTCCTAAATGGGAACCCTGTGGTACTTCAGAAGATGCGATATAGGTTTTTGAGTGGTATCCAGCAAATGTGACTCGTAAGGGCCGATGTTTTAGATAAGACTGAAACCATAAAAGCAATGGACCATGAATCCCAAATCTTTTTAGTTTGTAGATCAAGATAGAGTGATCTACTTTGTCGAAAGCGCTACTAAAATCAGTGTAGATAACATCTACCTGATTTCGGCAATCAACAAATTTTGAGACGTCATCAACATAGCTCACCAGATTTGTAATTGTAGACAGAGATTATTTATTTGGTCAGAGAACGTCCTCCTCGGGCGTCCCCTTCCCGCCGTAGCATCCACATTCGCTCGATAAATACCTTTTGTGATCCGTCTTTCATCCATCCTCTCGACTTGCCCAAACCATCTCAGAATACTTCTTTCAATCTTAGTCACCACATCATCTTTTAACATACATCGATATCTTATCATACTATTCCTCATGCGATCAGCAACGGTAACTTCACATATAATTCGTTAGGAGCGCATTTCCACCGCGTTTATTCGACTGTCTTGGTTCTTTTGCCAAACTCAACATTCTCTGCCATACATAAGCGCCGGCATGGCTATTCACTATTGTGAATAGCCATTCTTGCTTTTTCAGACACCGCCTGGCTACTCACTATTGCACGCAAGGCGCCATTTACTGTTTCCTGCTATAACTCTTCTTTCAATATCCATATCACCCTTTCCATCTCTCGTAATTATACTTCCTAGGTACACAAACTCATTCACTTGTTCCACTTGCTCACCATCTAAACTAATGCTACATTCAGTAGCATTTTCCTCTCTATCACCATCACTTTCGTCTTGCTCGCATTAATTTTCATCCCCTTGTCCTTAAACACACCATTAACTAACTTTAGCATGTCTTGCAGCTCCCTCTCCGACGGTACAAGAAAAACCTGATCATTCTCAGTCCACATTCTATCCTTTTCAGAGCTGACACACAGCTGTCCATATAGAGATTGAAAAGCCATTGAGCCGCAACACATCCCTGTCGTAACACCTTTTGAAATGCTAACCACTCTGAATGCACTCCATTTATCCTGTTACAGGCTTTGCAGTTCTTATAGAGACTTCAAAGCTCTTCAAACACCTTCAAAGCCCAGGTGTTAACGACAACGTTGCCCACAGTTCATTCCTCGGTACATGATCATAAGCCTTTTCCAAGTCTACAAAGGGACAAAAGACTTTTTTTGACTTAGCTAAATGTTTATGCGTTATGCTTCATGTACCTTATAGAAAAGACTTGATCTGTGCAACCCATTCCACTCCTAAAACTTGCTTACAAATCCCACACTTTTTCTTCAGTTTCATTAATCACTCTTTTAAGCAGGACCTTTGCATACAATTTGCCGACAACACTGAGAAGGCTTATTCCACGGTAGTTTTTGCATTCTTGCTGTGACCCTTTGCCCTTGAATTCGAGGATGATGATGGCTTTGCACCAGTCTCCTGGTACTCGGCCCTCCCTCAATAGGTTAATAATTTGAGTAAATCAAAACATTTTACAAAAATTATATCTCTAATACCGGCCATTATGTATTTAAAATTTTAGCATTGAGGCCAGTCACTGTCAAATTATATTTGCATTTCTTTATCTCTATTGCTTAGGTGTTTAGTTTCCGTAGTATTATAATGCTCTTTGGTGTTTAGCATTATCATGATAAGTGATGCACCCAACAAAAATAGTGTTCCCAAGTGTTCCTGTGGCTACGTAAAACGAAATGATGTTGGCAGGGCCAATCGTAATTATTCGTAATGCAGTACCCTGCTTCCTCAAACCTCAGGAAGTTGAATTCTTCATTTGAAGAAAAATATTGTGCATTGGGTTTCTAGGGGCTATATTATCTCTGGACCAACCTGTCTAATCAACTATATTAGACCAGGCGCACACTGCGGAGAGTGGAGACAGCAGTAAGAGCTCCGTAGCATTTATGTATGCCATAGCATCACGGTTACAATTCTTACAATTCAGTGGTATGTCTTAGCATGGCAAAACATTTATAAGACTGTAAAAGCATTTTTTATGTAGCGACAACCTACTGGTACCCCATAAAATTTTTAACTATAATGTAATAGCATAGCATTACTACTTTTAATCACTATTCCTTACTAACGCCCCTTTTAATTTTTTTTTTTTAATGGCCCTACTGCCAGTAGCCTGACACGAGTCTGCTTTTCTGGCCACACCGGTCTTTAGGGTGAACGCAGAAGGCACTCGCAACCCTTTGAATTAAGTGACCATGCTGAGGGCAACCCACTAACGGTTACGAACCTCGGCTCAGGACGGCCACTGAGAGAGGATGAGACATCAACGATTAGGGAAAGATTGTTTTTTTAGGCCTAATCCTAATTAGATTGTGTTGTCATCGGCACGCGGGCCGGAACTGCTAGGGGGGGGGGGGGGCGACGGGGAACGCGGCGAGGTCCTCGACGGCGAGGACGGAACTGCGGTCTTGTGGAGTGTTGGAGTTTCAAGAACTCGTTCTTACGGCGGATGGCCAGAGTGATTTCGTCCTCTGGATCGGTTAATACGGAACGCGGCCGTCTCCATTTGGCGCGGTCGAATGGAGAAGTCTGTGGGACTCGATCCTAGTGGCTGTCTCGTAAGCGCCGTTCGAGGACGAACAGCAGCGCGCTGGGCCAAGCTTACGTTAAACGCCCCTTTTAAGCTATTCCCATGTGTTACAGCTTAGGACAATTATACATATTTTTGAAACTCATAACTACACAATTCCAATAAGTATTCACTCACAATTTACACAATCCAGCAGAGTAGTTAATAACTATTTATCTATAAAGTAATGCAAGAAATTTAATAAATACTAGCTTGTTTTCGCGGCTCCAGCAGCATGAAAACAAATTTCAGTTTCATACATAATATGAAATCCTCCTAGCCAGTTTCGGCCACGGCGGACAATTTCAACGGAGATCAGCCAAGTACGCAGGAGATATTATAGTGCACAAGTGTGTGCGCAATACACAGGTGCACTCGCTATTCCTTCACTCTCATAGTCCGGTGAGACGGCAATCCGACATGACCGGAGAGAGATCAGGCGCAGGACCAACGGCTTTACGTGCTTTCCGAGGCACGGGGGTATCACACCGCCAACTTTCTGACTCCGAGCTGCACCTGAGTAACTTTTTTAAGATGAAAAAACCCAGTCACAAAGTTTTTTGGCCCGGCCCGGGATTCAAACCCAGGATCTCAGCGCGCAAATCGTACTCGTAACGAGTACGCAATGCAACTACGCCACCGAGGCAGT
Organism: Lapara coniferarum; assembly: GCA_949316025.1. Lineage (NCBI taxonomy): Eukaryota > Metazoa > Arthropoda > Insecta > Lepidoptera > Sphingidae > Lapara > Lapara coniferarum. Next base: position 36,264,841 of record OX438919.1, on the reverse strand, counting down.
CCAATAATACATAATACTTGGTATATTAAGTATTATTGGACTGCCTGAAAATAAGAATTTCGAGGGTGTGTGAAGTCTGCCAACCCGCACTAGGCCAGCGTGGTAGACTAAGGCCTTAAAACCCTCTCAGTAGTAGAGGAGGCCTGTGCTCAGCAGTGAGCAGTATATAATAGAGGGCTGGTATTATTATTATATTAGTATACTTGGTAATTTATAGCCATGTGGTACATAATTTTATGATTTATGCTTGAGGACAGGCATATGCTACCATATGAGTAATTCACATGCCTAATCATTTCATGCAAAAAAAAACAATTCGCAATAAATTAAAGCTGCTGGACTTTAATGCTTAAGAGTTCATAGTACATTTTATTTATTACTAATTCTTAGAAAAGCAAGCATTACTTTATTATTCAATATTCATTCTTAATTACTATGACTAGTACGAAGATCATTAGTAGTAATGGTAACAATACATTTATTTATACCTGTCTCTTGGTTGTGAAAAATAACTTTCTTTAGCTATAGCAGATGCCCCTTTTAGTGCCATGTAGCCGTATATAGACTCTGTAATTGCTAACAACCACAGCAGGGCATGGAGAATGATTTCTGCAGGTGTACTCAACAAATATGGATTAAACAGAAAAAAGCTAACCAAAGGCATCTGCATGAGCAAAGTTAACATCAGGAAGCCTGCCAACTCAGGAACCTGAAATTAAATTGTCCTTATTGTATTATAGTATACTAGCTATTGTGCGCGGCTCCGCCCGCGTTAAAGTTTTTCCAGGATAAAAGTCCCACTTTATATATTCCCAGGATAAAATGTAGCCTATGTTAGTCCAGAGCATGATCTACCCATGTGCCAAATTTCATTAAAAGACGTTCAGCAGTTTTTGCGTGAAAGAGTAACAAACATTCATTCTTACAAGCTTTCGCGTTTATAATATGTATTAGGATTTACAATGACAAGGTACTGGGGTAAATTTTATCCCTTAAGCCCTCGCGTGCCGGGAGCGTGGATCCACGCTCAAAAAAAGTGTTCAAACTCTGCCGGGAGCGTGGATCCACGCTCGGGCCAATTTCTGCAAAATGTATGAAAACTGAACATCTACAGGTGGTTTCTTTTTAGCTTATTTTTTGTTTCCATTGGATGCAAATCTTAATCATATATTAGAATTGAGAAAAGCGGCCGCCATTTTGAACTTCTTTGTTTTGAGGCCGATTGACCTCAAAATCGATACCTGGACATGGCTTTAAGTACAAAAGACGGCTCCAATGTGAGAATTGAAAAAAGTGGCCGCCATTTTGAATTTCTTTGTTTTAAGGCCAATCGACCTCAAAATCGATATCTGGGCAAGCCTTTAGGTACAGAAGACGGATCCAATGTTAGAATTGAAAAAAGTGGCCGCCATTTTGAATTTCTTTGTTTTAAGGCCAATCGACCTCAAAATCGATATCTGGGCAAGCCTTTAGGTACAGAAGACGGATCCAATGTTAAAATTGAGAAAAGTGGCCGCCATTTTGAACTTCTTTGTTTTGAGGCCGATGGACCTCAAAATCGATATCTGGGCAAGCCTTTAGGTACAGAAGATGGATCCAATGTTAGAATTGAAAAAAGTGGCCGCCATTTTGAATTTCTTTGTTTTAAGGCCAATCGACCTCAAAATCGATATCTGGGCAAGCCTTTAGGTACAGAAGACGGATCCAATGTTAGAATTGAAAATAGTGGCCGCCATTTTGAATTTCTTTGTTTTCAGGCCAATCAACCTCAAAATCGATATCTGGGCAAGCCATTAAGTACAGAAGATGGTACCAATGTTAGAATTGAAAAAAGTGGCCGCCATTTTGAATTTCTTTGTTTTAAGGCCAATCGACCTCAAAATCGATATCTGGGCAGGCCTTTAGGTACAGAAGATGGTTACAATGTTAGAATTAAAAAAAATGGCCGCCATTTTGAATTTCTTTGTTTTAAGGCCAATCGACCTCAAAATCGATATCTGGGCAAGCCTTTAGGTACAGAAGACGGATCCAATGTTAGAATGGAAAAAAGTGGCCGCCATTTTGAATTTCTTTGTTTTAAGGCCAATCGACCTCAAAATCGATATCTGGGCAAGCCTTTAGGTACAGAAGACGGATCCAATGTTAGAATGGAAAAAAGTGGCCGCCATTTTGAATTTCTTTGTTTTAAGGCCAATCGACCTCAAAATCGATATCTGGGTAAGCCTTTAGGTACAGAAGACGGATCCAATGTTAGAATTGAAAAAAGTGGCCGCCATTTTGAATTTCTTTGTTTTTAGGCCAATTGACCTCAAAATCGATACTGGGCATGGCATTGATAGTAAGTCATAATTATTTAATGTTAGACTTAAGAAAAGTGGTCGCCATTTTGAACTTCTTTGTTTTAAGACTGATTGTATTTAAGATAGATATTTTTTTTTCCGCGGTGGCCATCTTCGGCGCATTAGGGACGGCTGCGGGGTTCCTCCGACTCACGTCTAAGTTGTCCTCCGCAACCGCCCCTGCGCGTACCGCTGTTGCGGTCCGTCTCCTGTTGTTGCGGGGGCTCATAAGCCCCCGTACACCGAAGGACGCCCTTGGCGTCCAAGGCAGCGTGAGGCACGCTGCCGTCCATCACGGGGGTCACAGAAGTTGGCTAGACTAATAGGTGGACGGCCCCTCCCGCCCACTTGTAACCCCCGGAGGCCCCTATTAGTCGCCTTTTACGACAGGCAGGGGATACCGTGGTGGAATTCTCCAACGCCCCCAATCCACAGGGCGGGAGATGTCGGTCAGTCGTCCACCCGACGCCTCCTACGTCTCGTCTGGCGGCGGGAGGAATCACCACTGCGCTGGCGATCCCTCTCGGCACTCTCCTTCCGCGAGAGGAAAGATAGATATTTGGGCTTGTCTTTAGCCAAATAGAATAACTCGAGGTTGGAATTTTAAGAACTGCATTCCATGTTAAATGTTCTTGTTTTAAGGGCTATTGGTTTTAAAATCAAAATCCGCTGGACATGGCCACAAACTATAGTAGGTTTTAATTATAGATTTTTTAAATATTATGGCCACCATCAATGCTTATTCAATTCTCTTCAATAACGCAGCTTTGTTATGTCGCAAAATAAATAATTGAAGAAGAAAAAAGTGTCCCGTGGCAGCAAACAGCAAATAAAGTAAATTCTTCTGTGAAAGCATCAAAATCGGTTAAAAATCAGGGAGTCGTTAACAATTCAACGATTGCTATAAGAATAATTAGCCGCGTAGTAGAAATTATCTTATTATATTTTTCTTCCCCCACATCGTTATTCCCTGTTGGGTGGCCATTAAATTACTGTATTTTTTTATTTATTTACCCCCCATCACCAGACTTAAAAGGCTACTCAGGTTGATTACCTTATTCATTGTTAAAAGTATCTAATTTTGATGTGATTGCGTATTTAAATTGTTAAATTAGTAAAATTACAACCTCGATTTATTCTGTTTGGCTAAAGACAAGCCCAAATATCTATCTTAAATCACATTAGTGTTAAAACAAAACGATGGCATGCCCAAGTATCGATTTTGAGGTCGATTGGCCTTAAAACAAAGAAATTCAAAATGGCGGCCACTTTTTCAATTCTAACATTGGATCCGTCTTTTGTACCTACAGTCCTGCCCAGATATAGATTTTGAGGTCGATTGGCCTTAAAACAAAGAAATTCAAAATGGCGGCCACTTTTTTCCATTCTAACATTGGATCCGTCTTCTGTACCTAAAGGCTTGCCCAGATATCGATTTTGAGGTCGATTGGCCTTAAAACAAAGAAATTCAAAATGGCGGCCATTTTTTTCAATTCTAACATTGTAACCATCTTCTGTACCTAAAGGCCTGCCCAGATATCGATTTTGAGGTCGATTGGCCATAAAACAAAGAAATTCAAAATGGCGGCCACTTTTTTCAATTCTAACATTGGATCCGTCTTCTGTACCTAAAGGCCTGCCCAGATATCGATTTTGAGGCCGATTGGCCTTAAAACAAAGAAATATAAAATGGCGGCCACTTTTTTCAACTCTAACATTGGATCCGTATTTTGTACCTACAGGCCTGCCCAGATATCGATTTTGAGGTCGATTGGCCTTAAAACAAAGAAATTCAAAATGGCGGCCACTTTTTTCAATTCTAACATTGGATCCGTTTTCTGTACCTAAAGGCTTGCCCAGATATCGATTTTGAGGTCGATTGACCTTAAAACAAAGAAATTCAAAATGGCGGCCACTTATTTCAATTCTAACATTGGATACGTCTTCTGTACCTAAAGGCCTGCCCAGATATCGATTTTGAGGTCGATTGGCCTTAAAACAAAGAAATTCAAAATGGCGGCCACTTTTTTCAATTCCAACATTGGATCCGTCTTCTGTACCTAAAGGCTTGCCCAGATATCGATTTTGAGGTCGATTGGCCTTAAAACAAAGAAATTCAAAATGGCGGCCACTTTTTCCCATTCTAACATTGGATCCGTCTTCTGTACCTAAAGGCTTGCCCAGATATCGATTTTGAGGTCGATTGGCCTTAAAACAAAGAAATTCAAAATGGCGGCCACTTTTTTCAATTCTAACATTGGATCCGTCTTCTGTACCTAAAGGCTTGCCCAGATATCGATTTTGAGGTCGATTGGCCTTAAAACAAAAAAATTCAAAATGGCGGCCACTTTTTTCAACTCTAACATTGGATCCGTATTTTGTACCTACAGGCCTGCCCAGATATCGATTTTGAAGTCAATTGGCCTTAAAACGAAGAAATTCAAAATGGCGGCCGTCTATGCCAAATCTCACAATGTTTCTAAATATTTTAGTGACCATTGATCCATAATAAATAAGTAAATAAATAATTTCAAAATTCGTACTAAAAGAATTTTATGGTGTATAAATTGGAACATCCTTTACACCTAAAATCCGATTTTTTCAAATGTATGGGCGGCACGCAAGCGTTTTTTACGCAAACTGAGCCCGGCATTCCAGGGGTTAATACACCACTCTTCATTGTGCATATCAATGTTTGGATACTCTTGGTAACATGAATTGCTATGCCAATAACAGTATGTGTCATACGCAATATATTGTCTGTCAACAGAATGTCCCTAGGTGCACAGTTGAAGAAATCCGGTCACAACTTATGTCTGAAGTCAGGAGCTCTATGGGGCGGATTTCCGAATGGAGTATGAAGAATCTCATTCAATTCAACCCATTGAAGACACAAATTTGCACATTCACTAATAATGAGGTCTGATTTGTCATGGCGATATGGTTCTAAGACTCTCCATATTTTGTTGAATAGAATTGAGATACTGGTTGACGAAATTTCGAGTGACATTCAATTTAAGTCATTGGGAGAACAAAGCCAAACTGGCCAGCAAGTTGGGAATCCTTAACAGAGACAACCAGTAATCCATGTGCGACTATTGATTGGGGGTTTATAAAGCACAAGCCCAGCCACATGTGGAGTACTGCTCACACCTTTGTTCATGAACTCCCCCAATATTTGCATCATGCATGCTTTATCTTTTGTCACCGGAATCTCTTTACCAGATTTGGATTAGATTGGATCTCTTTGCTTTTATCTTATTCACTACAAACATGTGTAGTAAAGTTCTTCCTCTTCCCTAAGGTTATCATGTCAGCAAACCCACAAGCCATGTAAAGTAGACAAGTAGTTATTCAATACTTTATAAAAAATTATAACTCACTCGGCATGATAAATTTCCATATTTTCCAAGATATATTCTTGCAGACTCAATGAAAATCAGTAATATGAAACTGGTTATTGATAAATATTTTGAAAGATGTCCAAGGAGATTAAACTGGAAAAAAATATATAAATGTGTTGAAAGTGTTGTGTCTATCACTTTCCTATTTAAGCAAGATTGAAGTGTGTGATGGATAGCACATGAGTTGTGAATAGTTATTCAGTCTGGTCTGGAAGTAATTTCCCATTCAATAACTATAATATTCAATGCTGTGAGTGCACAGGAATTGGCAATATGATGATTTGTAACCATTTTATTTTTATATTATGTAAATTATATCTTGAATTATAACATTATTACAGTTGTATTTTCACTCAGAATTGACCAGCTCTACCTTTTTTATATTATATATAGATTTATAAATATGCAACATCAGTAAGTACAATATTTTTTAAGAGATAATTTGCAAGTTGTTATTTTTCCCAGTTACTTTAATACATAAAATTTAAACTACGGTAGCAATTAGCTAAAAGTTTGCATAGACCAGTGATACGTCAATCGTCAAATGTAATAACTGTTACTACCTACATATTGCCCAGTAAAGGCAGCTCCGAAATTATTCATCTAGGTAATGTGCTTATGTTACAATTACGATGTTGTAATGGTTATTCCTACTTACCTTGACATACAGGAAAAACGAAACGACCATAACCCACACCATAAAGAGGTATGTATTAAAATAAAGGCATTTTTGTAGATGCAGCATAGTTCGATATTCCATATTTTGGAATGCCCGAAGATAATGTGCTGTAAAAAATAAACATAAATATTTCTTTCATGATATTTTAAACATACTTAACTAAGATTTTCTACATAGAGGTACCTAAGTCAAGTAAAATAATTATTATTCATTATAATCAGCCACAGGAAGTTCACTGAAGATTGTTATCATGTATTTAAATTTTAAAATACAATACTTCTACGGTCTAACGAAAGTTACAAGCCAAAGAGCATTATAATACTTTACAAGCTCAACAAATTGGTATGTATAAGGCAAAAAGCATTATAATACTACGGAAAACCGAAAAAGTATAAGGTATTCAATGAAATTTTCAAAAAATGTCACTTCACTTGTAAACTTACAATAATTTTAAAATATTATAGTGCGTTTAGAATCTTTTTATCGATGGCGTGAATTGGCACCTCTGTCTAACAAGGTGGTGGACATTATGAAGAAAATTCCCGCCATTTCTGTTTTAAAAAATAGGGCTAACAGCTCAGAGTAAGTATATACCTATAGAGCGCTAATATCGCATCGTGCGCCCACTACCCAGCGTAGGCAGGTGAACTATAGCTACTTATATAGAAATGTTGGCGACTGCTAGGGCTGGGCACGTGAGCAGCACCAATGCAACAGTTATCGATAAGTACAGGTCCGGCGGCGCGGTAGGTACATATTGTTGTTAAAAAATTGTGGTTCTACAAAATATGGCCTTGTGAGTAATTTTAAGCGTATTGCGTTAATATAGATAAAAGCTATGCTGCGAATTGGTGTAGTGCCATGTGGAATGATTTATAAACACGGTACCTCAAGAGCAGTTTTTACAAGCATTAAGAACCAATAATATTAATGGATATCCATTATAATTGAACCAATGGATATAAACCGAGCATCGCACCATGGATTTCTTAGCTAGTCTCCCCAAGCCTAAAATAGTCACGTCTAGTTTTTGAAATATTTATTACCACACACAGACATACATACATACACTCACGCCTGTTATCCCCGAAGGGGTAGGCAGAGGCGCAACTAGTGCACCCACTTTTCGCCGTTATTCCGTCCCATGATGTGATAGGGGGCGAGCCTATCGCCATATCGGGCACAAATTCCAGACTCCGAGCTGATACTGAATAGAAAAACTCAATATCACTCTGCCCGACCCGGGAATCGAACCCGAGATCTCAGCATTGTAGTCGTACCTTAATACAACTACGCCACCGAGGCAGTCAATATTACCAATGTAAAAAAAATGTCAAAGAAATATATCTTAATGATTGCTAACTTATACTGTCAAGACCCGCGATAGAAGCTATGCAATAGCTTAAAAATACTATCGTAATCAGTCAATTTTTAGGAACAGTAATTATTTCTTTCATTTCATAAACAAAAACGCAATTATTAATTGGCTTAAAAATCACACACAGACAAAAACAGTTACAGCTACAATATATTAAGCATCGCCTTCGATAGTAATAAATACGTATGCATATGAAAATATTACATCGATTCTGGTATCGACGCATAACATCACTATTGAAAAAGCGGGACGCGGGGCAGTGCGGGGGGTACAAGTGTTCGCCTCCCGAGCGTCTTTCATACCGCGACGCGTGATTTCAATTTTACCTAAAAATATACTGAAATATGGCTTGCCTGTGAAACTTGATATTAGAATTCTGTTTAGTGTGTTTCCGAGTGTCGTTTTTACAACATTCCACATACCATTTAACCATTTTGCAGTATTAATAATCAAATATTCGCATAGATCTCACTCGCGTGTGCTCACACCGTTCCTACTCGAGTGACTACAAGCGCTTGCGGCCGGGGCAGGACGATGTTCCCACCCGTGCCTATTCTTCCCACTTGCATACACGCGCTCTATAGTAGTTATACTTACTCTAAGTGTAGCAACACTGCATATACCTTATTGCCAAGTGCCAACATAACGCCATCGGAACTTAAAGTTGAAACGCACCATACAAGAAAATGTACAAGTAGAAGCTTAGAGTATGTTACAGCTTGGCAAAAAAGAGTGTGGATTTAATGAGGGCGCCTAAGTCTAATATAACACTAATATGGCAACCCAGTATACTACGACGTAAAGTGTTTAGATACTTGTTATTTTTCAATGAGTATCACGTGGCATATTGTGTTTGGCCCAAGGAGATTATGTGGGTATAAGGTTCTTGGTTTGGCCAGAACAAAGGAATCACAATCAAGAAAAAAAAGCAACTTGTTGATGAAAAAATATTTCTTACGAAAACCTCTTGTTTGATGTAACTCACAGTTTTGTTCATTTATTGTTGTTTACCTACTGAGTCTTTAGGGATGCTTTCCAATCGTCAGGTAAATATTATTTGTATAAAAGAACAAAGAGATTTATAATACATGCAAAAGAAAATAGGTTTATTTTTTGCACTAGGTCTTTGATAAGTTGAATTTGTAAGTAGTATTGAGTCCATTGAATTATGAATAATATTACATGGAAGCATCTGCTCACTCACGGAATTATTTGTTATCAAATAATTTAGTAGCCCTTCTCATTCTCTCGAGATTCGAGCTGGTGTGATCATCGTTAGAAAATACTATTGCAGTATAAATATCCGTTCATCGTATCTTAAACATTTAGGAAAATTAAACATTTTTATATCTTCATAATTTATTTAAATAATACAAAATTTCTATTAAAATTAAAAACCCCAGAAAACTATATTGTGTGTTGGCTAGATGTTCCTGCAATAACAAAATCATCTGATTCTGAAGCAGTGTCGCTGCTGCTGTCTTCTCTGAGGTTAATAACCAATTATTCAATATCGTGATACATAGTCATACCCCTATCACAATATTCCTTTTCAATTTTCATAATATGATGGCAGGAATTCTTACAATCTTCAGCAGTAATAGCTAGAAGTGCATGTTCAGCTGCCATCTGTTGGAGTAAAATATTACTAATTATGAGTTCAAATTAATAACATTAAGAAAAAATAATTATGTACTAGATCTCTACCTTTATGTCAATGTACCCTACATTGACCGGGGCAATTTTATGTTTTGCAATTCCCCATATCAATTCAATCGGATTAAGATCACCACGATATGGTGGAAGCCGTACCACAGTGTGACCATGATCCCCCAAAAGTTAGTTTATGGCGTTTCACCAGCATTAATAATTCAGGTTTGCGCATCGTTTCATCAAACAGTATATTATTTTTAACCTCAGCTTTACATCAACAACCTTTGTTGCGCTGGTTGGGACCTTATTGACAACTACCAAATGGTAAGGTGCATTGTCCATCACAATAATGGAAGGACTGCCTCGGTGGCGTAGTTGTATTACAGTACGACTGCAAAGCTGAGGTCTCGGGTTCGATCCCCGGGTCGGGCAAAGTGATATTGAGTTTGCTATTCAGTATCAGCCCGGAGTCTGGAATTTGTGCCCGATATGGCGATATGCTCGCCCCCTATCAAATCATGGGACGGAATGACGGTGAAAAGTGGGTGCACTAGTTGCGCCTCTGCCTACCCCTTCGGGGATAACAGGCGTGAGTGTATGTGTGTGAATAATGGAAGGTTCTGTTAAATTAGGTATTAATTTCTCTGTAACCCATTTTGTAATGTTTGCTTTGTTCATTTCAGAATGATAATCTTCATTTTTGTTTGGGTTACTGAAAATTAGAAGTGCATAGGGCACAAACCCCCTTTTACTACCAGCATGCACAATATTATATCTTTTTCCTTTGGATATATTGTGTCTCACTCCACTGATATCAATGGATAGCCAACATTTTTTTAGCTTAAGTTGAGTGTATATAGCTTTCATCCAAATAAATAACATGTTATTGTAATTCTGTAGGCAGATTTCTATTATGCATTATTATTTTTAAATATTGCTCTCTCTTTGGAACCTTTACCCCGTAAAAGCGTTTTACCATGGCCAGATCAGGGACAAAAATGTAATATCAAATATATTACATACCTGCTTTTTTACGGTGTAGAAGAAATGAACCCTTTGTCTAATTGAGCATTAGTCAAAATCATCGAGATCTTTCTTTGGTCGGCCTTTACGATGTTTCCCAGGTGTAGCAAAAATGCCATTATTTTGTTCACCTTCTTCAACAAATTTTCTTATAGCATTGACCGATTTACCTAAAATAAATACCAAACATGCATGAACTTTCAAAACGTTTATATTTTTTTTTATTTCTCAAGTATCAAAAAATTAAGTCAGTGTATAAGTGGTTTGTAAACATAACCTTTGTCAACAAAACACTAAAATATCGTAAATTTTATATTACTCATGTTATAAACCAGTGCAAAATGTGTAGTTCGACTTGTAGAATGTAAATAATTTGCATAAATACCTGTCATATCGGCAACTCTCTGATAAACATTGTCAATTTGAGACAAAATTTGTCCCGCTTGAGATTCAGCCAAACATCGAAAAAAACTTGGTATATCACTGCTCTACCACTACTACGAATCGTTTTATTCATTTTAATTAATAAAACAAGCAACGAACGTAGAAGAATTTACAGAATTCCGTCGAAAATAACTTAGCGTAAACAACGATGACACAGAATCTACTAACAATTTGACACAAATGACTTTTTTTTCTTTTTTTTTTATTTATTCTTGTCCATGAATACAAGTCCTTCAGACGGAATCTTAATACTAATACCACTTTATTACATTTTTTTTGCTAACGACTAAACAATCTGTTTCAAAAAACCAATAACTTCAAATTTTTTCAACCGTTTTACAAATAAACGTAAATAATGACATATAATATTTTTCGTTACATAACAAATCCTGAATGCAGCGGGGAACACTTTTTTCTACCGCACTATCACTGTTATCACTATTATTTCGTTCACAAATGTCACCAATGTCACTTGCAAATAATAATCGTTCCAGTTTAAATATAATGCTCTTTGGTTTAAGAGTTTTGGCGGGAACGTGAAAGTGTCATGAGGTGCTTTTGTTTTAATTTATTATTTTGGTGATACTTAGTGTTATATTGCTTAATTGTGGTGGTATATTATCCAATATAGTTCTATTAAAGTGCTCAAATGAAGTGAATTGAAACAACTGTGTCAATCAAGTGTTTTTTCGTTGCCGCCAAAACTCCTTGATAAAGTCTTGGTAAGGTAGCCACTGCTTTACTACGACAACCAGAGATATCACTTAAGACGAGGCTGTATGGGCTTGAACCCTTTGCCTTCCCTGTAAGGGAGAATTATAAAAAAAAAAAAAAAAAAAAAAAAGCTCTTTGGTTTAAATGTTGGACACTTAAAAACTATATGGTCCAAATCAGCATTTTCCTGTTTACAATGAGAACAACGGCTATCTCTGTTAATGTGGAGTCTGTTCAAATGAGCTGGTGTTAAGCAGTGTCCGAGTCGCATGCGTGTAACCATGGTAATGAATTTTCTTGAAGTATACTTATAGCTGCAATACCAAGGCTTCGATGGTAAAGTTTTCTGGATGTTTGCATACCACTTGCCTTTTCTTTCAAGAGTGATGTCCCAGTATTCTTTCCATAAAGATCTGTTCTTATTATTGAAGATGTTGTAATAGTCCGTGAATGGTATTTTTAATATCTGTGTATGGTCTTCATCATGTGCTTCATGCGTAGCACTGTCAACTATATCATTGCCATAAATGCCACTGTGTGAAGGAACCCACAGAAATTCTACATTGATGTGAGTCATTCTCAATATCAGAGTCTTAATACTATAAATTAAATAATTTAGCTTAAATGATAAATTTACATGTGCTAATGCAGACAATACACTCATTGAGTCTGATACAAGTAGAATATTCTTTACATTATGTATATTGATGTTTACATATTCTAATGCACAATAAATCGCATAGATTTCTGCTGTAAAGATACTTAGAGTTAACATCTATTTTAATACACTTAGTTTGGCCAGTCTGTGCATCAAAATATGCTGATTTACATAGTCATTTGTCTTGGATCCATCAGTATAAATAAAATAGTAATCATTTTTTCTGTCTTTGAATTCTAAAAATTCCTCTTTGCTATGTACATTGTTAACAAAAATGTTTGCTAAAGAGCTAACAAGACTTCTATATGAATGGGTGTACATTGGCCACATATCGTGTTTCTTTATGTTTTGTGAATTATTTTTCACATATGTGAAAATTGTTCGAATTTCAGGTAAAGTTCTATTAATAAATGTAGAAGCCGAGAAAACAATTGCAGGAATTGTCTGAGAAATATCAGGATGTACAGAAACTTTGTTCAATAAAGAACTTTTATTTAAAGATAATATTTTTAAGTAGAATCTCTCAGCTAATTGCAATCGACGTAAAGCCAGCGGAGGTATGCAAGTTTCAACCTCTAATGAATTTATTGGTGTGGAGCGCATTGCTCCACAGATAAGTCTCAATCCAATGTTTTGTATAACATCTAATTTTTTAAGAAGAGTACTGTTAGCATTCATGTAGGCTAAACTACTATAATCAAAATGACTTCTGACAATGCTTTTGTATAGCATATTCATAGTTTTTGGATCTGATCCCCAAAATGTTCCTGCTAGATGTTTTAGAACATTTATGCCTCTTAAAGCATTCTTAGTTATTTGTTTTAAATGAACATCAAATTTTAATTTATTATCAATTGTAACACCTAGGAATTTGTGCTGTTCTACTACAGGAATCTGTATATTGTTATAAGTAATTATAATGTTTGTTTGGGATGTTTTACTAAATATTAAAATTGAACTTTTTTCTGGACTAATATCTAATTTAAGTTTATTATTATAATAATAGTACAACTGATCAAGTGCAGTATTTAGATTAGTAATTACAGTCTGTAAATTTTGATCAATGCTATACAAAAGCAAGTCATCTGCAAATTGCAGGATATTGATGTTACTATTGTCGAAATATTTTAGAATTTCAGAAGTATATAAACTATACAAAAGTGGCGACAATGTGGCACCTTGCATTGTGCCTTTATTAACAAATGTAGGACCATGTAGTTTATTATTGTATTTTACATACATTGTCCTATTACTTAGAAATTGATATAACCATCTTAATGTTTTACTTGGTAATCCAATATCATGTAGTACTTGTATAAGCTCTTCTATATTTACATTATCAAAAGCACCCTTTACATCCAAAAAGACACAAATCATGTTAGAGTGACTTAGCTCAGCTTTTTTGATATCTGCTATTAAATTTACAAAGCTTTCAGAGCAACTTTTGCCTTTTCTAAATCCAAACTGTATTTGAGGGATTAAGTTATTGGACTCAGCAAAATAATCTAAACGCATCTTCAAATATTTTCAAAAAGTTTACCTAGACAAGATGATAGTGAAATTGGTCTGTATGAGGTTGCATTATTAATAGGTTTATTAGGTTTTAAAATTGGGATTACACATTGTGTTTTCCAAGATATGGGTATTAGTAATTCTTCCCACAATCTATTATATATATTGAGCAATATAATTTTTGCATTCATATGTAGTTTTTTAACTAACTTGTATGGTATATCATCCATGCCTGGTGTAGTATCTTTTCTACTTTTTAAAGAAATGTTCAACTCATCCATGCTAAAATTATGATTAAGGAAAGCATTCTTCTCACTCTCATTACCACTATTAAATAAATGTGTCAATCTATCTAGATTAATTTGAGTAGTATCTGTTAAATTATTTAAAAAAGTTGGGATCCATTCATCATTAAAATTTTTGTTATGGGGCTTACTACCTATCCTTTTGAATTTTTTAATGTAATTCCAAATTCTAGATACAGGTGTTAATCTATTAAAGCTATTACATAAATTATGCCAAGACGTAATACTTTCTTCTTTAAGAGTTTTCTTTTTAATGGCATCTAGCTTTTTATAATAAATCGAATTGTCTCTAGTAGGTAACAAAAAGTACTGTTTTAATGCATCTTTAGATTTTTGTACTGCATCTTTACATTTTTCATTCCACCAGGGTACTGGTTTTCTCATAGTATGTCTAGAAGGTTTATTTTTTTGTTTAGGTATTGTTTTGTCTCTGATATTATTTAATATATTAACAAAGTTGTCATATAAGATGAGTGGACTATCCTTAATTAAATCTAATGTTGAAAAGCAGCTTTCAGAAAGAGAGTGATAATCATCCCATTTTGCTTTATTATAAATATATCTTTCTTTGATATCAGAAGCTAGAACATACAAGGAAGGTTGAACATTTATTTCTAGTAGTGTTGGAAGGTGATAGCTACCTAAAGCATCATCATGGACAGACCAGTTACATAGATTAGCAATGTTAGAGCTAACAAGTGTTAGATCTATAGCAGAGGCTTGCCTGTTAGGATATGGCACAGTAGTTGGGGAACCATCATTCATAATACACAAATCATGTTCATCTATAATATCAAATAGACATATTCCCCTATTATTGTTACTTTGACATCCAAAAGCCAAATGATGTGCATTAAAGTCACCCATCACAATGCATGGCTTTGAGATGCCCTTGAAGAGATCTTTTAGCTTTGTCGAGTCAAATCTATTATTGGGAGGGCAATAAATACAAAAAATCGTAATAGGTCCAGATTGAGTTTCTATTGAAATGCATATGTTTTGAATGGATTCGTAAAAAATTGTATTGATCACACTGTATTTTAAATTATGTTTCACCAAAATGCCTACACCATTATGAGAATTTACAGAATTTTTGTATATAAAATTATAATTTGGAAAATGTGGTATTCTAGAGTCAAATTTAAGCCAAGTTTCATTAAGTAGACATATATCCACATCTTTTTCTTGTAATAGGTTTTGCAACAAGCCTTTTTTGCTCTGTAAACTTTGTATATTAAATTGTAAAATATTTAAAAAATTATCCATTAAATTAAATTGCGTAAAAATATTTCTTTTATTTTCTTATTTGTTATAGGGCCATCTGTGTTATTACCTAATGTAATTAGTGACTTTACAATTGCATTCATTATTATATCATTGTTGGCTATTTGTTGAACATTAAGTTCTTTACTCTTTTCAGATTGTGGATGTAATGAAGGGAAATCTTTATTACTTATAATGGAGGGTGCACTCACCACAGTGGCATATGGCTGTTTGACATATTTACTTTTTTTCTCTTCCATTTTTTGTTTCTTAATGGGACAGTCTTTTGAAATGGCCAAATGATTACCACTGCAATTTGCACAAACTAACTCTTCAACATCACATTCCTTATAGGAATGTTGCCCAGCGCAGGATGAGCATTTTTGTATACCTCTGCACACCTTAGCGGAGTGATTAAACTTAAGGCATTTGTAACATTGTAGTAAAGGTGGTATGTACGTATGGACCTGATATCGAAATAATTTTATGTAGACATGCTGTGGCAAGGTACTGCACGAAAAGGTTACTGATACTGTGTTGAGCGGGACAAGTTTTCCTTCTACTTTCCTCATGAATCTCCTTATTGATATTACTTCTAAGTCACAGATAATATTTTTATATATTTCCTCATTGCTTAAATCTGTGGGAACAAACTTGATGACTCCTATTCTCTCCGTTAGGTAAGAGGGAATGAATGCTTTCATTTTGTTTTTTATAAGGAATTCCTCCATTTTTAAGAAATTATTGGCTGCAGCAGCCTTTTTAAAAGTGACACCTATTTTGTGTGCATTGATCCTGTGCACGCCAACTATGCCCTTAACAGTATCTGTGAGCATATTAGTCAGTACTATTGGATTTTTGTTTCCTATTTTTTCCCGTTCTGTCGACTCAACATATACGATGTATTCATTACTGTTATTTTCAATAAATAAACGCTTATAATTTTGTTTGGTGTATGTTTTATACTTATCCTGATTATATGTTTCAGGGGGATCTTTAGTTGCTACATATCTTCTTTTTCTAGTGCTGGATGGGTCCTCCCCATCACTATGTGGACTCATGATGGACTACTCTTGTGTTTTTTGGAAAAAAAGAAGTCCTCTTTAGCTGTTTTATACTTAAAATGTTAATAAATTGTTTTCTTGGAAAATTAAATAGATCGCCTTATTTGACTTCCCGCCAAAAAGTACACAAATGACAAGTCTAATAGTGTTGCAACAAATAATTAGTTTTAGTTCTTATTTTCACCGCGTCATACTCTTTTTTGCCAAGTTGTACGTAGTTATGCTTACTCTAAGCCTAGAAGTTAGACACGACAAAAATGTCATTTTTTTTATTCAGATATTACGGCTCTGGAGACTAGTCCATTGAGCCCGTCTTTCATACATTTTATCCTCAGTCCTAGCTCCTAACTACTATGTCGAAGTAAAGCAGTGGCTACCTTACCAAGACTTTATCGAGGAGTTTTGGCGGCAACAAAGAAAACACTTGATTAGCACAGTTATTTCAATTCACTTCATTTGAGCCCTTTAATAGAACTATATTGGATAATATACCACCATAATTATGCAACATAACACTAAGTATCACCAAAATAATGAATTAAAACAAGAGCACCTCATGACACTACCAAGTTCCCGCCAAAACTCCACAAAAATGTCATAACCTCCAGTGCTGCCAGATTAGGCGACTTTTCGCCATTTAGGCTATCTTGAAGAGTGTCGAGGCGACCAAAAATTGCGAATGGCGGCTGGTCCCCGTTTAGCCGATCAAGCCCGGCTCGGTTACATTGGCCCGGTACGTCATCTGTCAACAAGCGAAAATCGACCTTATACGCACCCACATAAGGTCGATGTGGGTGCGTATAAGGTCAATTTTCGCTTGTTGACAGATGTCATACCGGGCCAATGTCACCGGTCAGGGCTCGACGGACTAATTAGGCTACGCGAATGGTGATTAGTCGCCAATTTAGGCTACTTCGGTTTAAAATTCATGTTTTATGCATTGTTTTTGTTGAATTTGAGGATATTTATAGCTTTGATGGTACAAAACATGTACTCAGATCCCCCTTACACACAATTATTGAAAACTGGGGACCTTTTTTTTTTTTTTTGCTATCCGCGTCCCTACACAAGTGGGAGACTTTAGGCTACTTCGAATTTTCAGCGCGTTGGACCACTATAAATTACAAATTAGGGAGGTTTTTTTTAGCTCCTTCACCTCTCCATATACGAAGAGGCGACTTTAGGCTACTTCACAATGAATTTTCGGCGACTTCAACCGTCAAACATCTGGCAACACTGATAAGTGATAACCTCTGCAGTGGCAGTCTGCACAAAAACATATTTTTTCTCTAATTACCTATTCTAATAAATTCAATGTTTATAAAATAAATTACAAAAGAAGATTAAAATTACAAGAGAAATAAAAAGAATGTTGACTAAAACACTTAGTTTTACGCTCGGTAATTTGATACAACGATAAAATGTATGGAATCCAATAATATGGAAATAAAATAAAAAAAATATTGTTATCATATTTTCTAGGTCTCCTGCGGCCTGTAAGCTCGCATTTAAATTGTATAGCTGGCATAAAATATTTTCCTCCACCGAAGAACTATGACGGTAAGTACTTTAACTTGTATTTCTGTAAAAACTTCTATTTGACTAGGAGAAAAAATACTTTTCGTTCGTTACAGCCCTATGTCCCTTAGACTGGGTGGAAAGGGCGTCCCGCTTCGGGCAGCACTAAATTATGGGCACGTCAATATGCCTACTTACTCATTTTAACTTTCACTCGTGTACTAGTGGCTAAAGAAGACGCGCATAACCCTTACAGTACCGGCTTTGGGGTAGGACGGGCCGAGAGGTCACCCGTGGCGCCAGTTCCTGAGATGAGCGAGGTCCAAAGGGAAATAAAAAAAAGGCACTGGAATTTTCGCCCGGGGCACCCAAATAGTAGAGCCGGCCCTAGACCTTTATTTGTATAATATTTTATTTTTTGATTTGCGGACTGCGCCTTGGTATGACAAATTCTTGGGTACACATCGACGGCAAACCTCCACGCTATCCCATTGCCCTTAGAAACTGCACAAATATTAGCCTTTATTGATGGTAATAATTGAATGAATAGTGACTGCCTCGGTGGCGTAGTTGTTTAGCGTACTCGTTTCGAGTACGATTTGCGCGCTGAGGTCCTGGGTTCGAATCTTGGGTGGGGTGAAAAAACATTGTGACTGGGTTTTTCCATCATAAAAATTACTCAGTCGCAGCTCATAGTCAGGACGTTGGTGAAGTGATACCCCCTCCTGTGCCTGATCTCTCCGGTCATGTTAGATTGCTGTCTCACTTTGCTATGCAAGTGAAGGAATAGAGAGTGTACCTGTATATTGTACACACACATGAGGACTATAATACCTCCTGCATACCTAGCTGATGTCTGTTGAGATTGGCTGCCGTGGCTGAAATTGTATGTGCTGTACGATTTTCACTTTGAGGTCTCGGAGACTCTGGTTCAAATCCTGGGTCTGGCAAAATGTTAAGGGTTTTTTTTCATATAATGCCAGCTTAAAGTATGGCATTGGTACCCAATATGGCAAAAGGCTCACTTCTACCATAACATGGGACTGAATACACACAACGAAAAGTGGGTGCGATAGTCTCAAATCTGCCTACCCCTTGGGGGTTAAAGGTGTGATGTATGTATTTAATTAAGTGAATACAAAGAAAGTACTTTACTTTACCTAATCAGGAAAGCTTTTAAAAATTTGACTCCAGAAATGATGCTGAAAATCTATAAAACATTCATTAGACCAATTCTGGAGTATGCTTTTCACGGTTGGAACCCATACTTCGTTAAGGATATTGTACTCTTGGAAAAGGTGCAACATAGTTGCACAAAGATACTAAGGAGTTTGAAAAACCATCCATGTGAGGAACGTCTTGAGGTTTTGAAACTTACCACCCTAAAGTGTCGTAGACACCGCGGTGACCTCATTGAAACTTACAAATATTAAATGGGCATTATGACGTTTGGCGTTCCACAACCTGTTTGACCGAGAGACAAATACTCGTATCAGAGGCCAAGAGGCCATGACAAAAAGCTATGCACTACCAGATCTAACAACAAACCACACATGCATTTCCTAACAAACAGTTGTAAGAGCATGGAAAGCACTTCCACAAGGTGTGGTCTCAACGGAAAATGTGAACAAATTTAAGAACGGACTCGACAAATATTTCAATGAAAGCATGGTTGAGAGTTGCTGGATTCAGGCATATCAGTGAACAAACTGCCTGCCTCATAACAAATAATAATAATAAAGTTTCAAAAGAAAACCTTACACATGAATTCCGTTTAAACCAACCTGCAATGCAAAGTTAGATTCTGAGATTAAAATAAGCTCCGAGTAAGCAATGAAGGATCAACATATTACAGCAACATAGCATCACGATTTTTTCTTCCTAAGAACAATGGCAAAAATGTATCACATCCACATTTCGCTGAAATGATTACAGCAGCTATGTTAGCTTAGCAAGCAGGTCTGAATAAATTCAGTGTAAGCTTATTGCAGTTTATCAAGCACACTTCTGAGCATAAAAAAATACAATATCCTTTTACTTTTTTTTTTTTTTTTGTTGACGCGGAGAAAGTGACTTATTACTACCGCCCAGTGTTCAAGGGGAACGACTGAGCGGTTATGTTGGGATCACCGTGCCTTACGACCCGACGTTGAGCCGCCCGGAAAGATGGAAAACGTCGGGCGACCGCCGGGCCGAGTCCCTAACCTATGTACACCGCACGGCATACCAACTAAAACTCCGCGGTGGCCATCTTCGGCGCATTAGGGACGGCTGCGGGCTTCCTCCGACTCACGTCTAAGTTGTCGTCCGCAACCGCCCCTGCGCGTACCGCTGTTGCGGTCCTTCTCCTGTTGTTGCGGGGGCTCCGAAGCCCCCGTACACCGAAGGACGCCCTTGGCGTCCGAGGCAACGTGAGACACGCTGCCGTCCATCACGGGGGTCACAAAAGTTGGCTAGACTAATAGGTGGACGGCACCTCCCGCCCACCCGTGACCCCCGGAGGCCCCTATTAGTCGCCTTTTACGACAGGCAGGGGATACCGTGGTGGAATTCTCCAAACGCCCCCAATCCACAGGGCGGGAGACGTCGGTCAGTCGTCCACCCGACGCCTCCTACGTGTCGTCTGGCGGCGGGAGAGATCACCACTGCGCTGGCGATCCCTCTCGGCACTCTCCTTCCGCGAGAGGACCGCCTCGCAGAAGTGGGCCACCACCTGCCAGGCCTCCCGACCGCCGACCATGGAAGAGACCACGGGCGGCAGCGAGAGGTCTCCTCCGACGACTGCTCTGAGAGCGCTGCGTTCTTCATCCCAGGCTGGGCAAAACTCCAACGTGTGTTGGGCCGTGTCCGTTGGGCAGTTGTCACAATAGTGACACACGGCCGACTCCTCTATCCCCACCACCCGAAACAGGAACTCACCGAAGCAGCCATGCCCGGTGAGCACCTGCGTCAGGCGGTATGTTGCCGCTCCGTGGCGCCTGTCCAGCCATTCGGCAAAGACAGGACGCACTGCCTCTACGACCCTGTGCCCCCACGACGGGGCCTCCAGCCTGAGACGCCACTCCTCCACGGCGGCTCGCCGTAAGGAGGCCCTCTTGGCCTCCACCTCCTTCAGGGCCGGACGTTCCCCGCGACTGAACGCCTCCTCCCGCCAATGAAAGGCATCGGCAAGGGATTTGGCGTCCAGGTCCCAAGGCAGAAATCCGGCCAATAAGCAAGCCGCCTCGAAAGAGACCGTGCGGTACGCCCTGACCGCCCGCTGCGCTAAAGCTCTCTGCGGAGTGCGCAGGAGAGCGACGCAGGGGCGGCTCAGGGAGTCAGCCCAAACGGGACTGCCATAAAGGGCCATGGACCGCACGACTCCGTGATACAGCCTCCGGCAAGGGAAGCCAGGACCTTCCAGGTTGGGCAGCAGGCCGGAAAGAGCGCCCGCTGCCCGGGACAATTTCGTCCTCAACTCCTTAAAGTGGTTGCGGAATCGCCATCGGCTATCTAGGACTAAACCTAGATACTTCATGCTAGAGCCGATGGGGATCCGCACCCCCCCAACGACGATGCCGGCACCGGCCGGTGGCCGTCTCCGAGGTCCGTGAAAACACACGGCCTCGGTTTTCTCGAGGGCCACCTTCAAACCTAAATGTTGAATTCTTCCAACTACTTGGCCGGTGCCCGCCGCCGCCAGAGTTGCGGCGTCCCGGAAGGTCCCAGCAGTCGCTGTGACTAACGTATCGTCGGCGTAACATGTCACGCCGACGCCCCGGAAATACCCTTTTACTGGACCCACATTTCTATTCTGAGACCTTACCTCAATACATATCAAATGTTTTGTCCTGAATGACTGAATGACTAGCGGATCAACACACAGCCTAAATCATTGATCGTAGACCTGAAACTTAAAGGGTGTTATTTTGTATGACACAGGCATCCAATAAGAAATGATTTTTTGAAATTCCACTCCTAAGGAGCTGAAAAGCAAAGTTTGTATGGGACAATGTAATTGCTTTGTCCAATCTACTTCCAATTTGGGACAAACCTTTTATAACAGAAATGATTGAAGATGTGTTTCGTATTTTATTGAAATTCAAGCAGAAAATTATGGCATTGACTTGCTTCGAAGTTGATATCAATACTCCTTAGTGCTTTTGATTTCAATCACATTCAATTAATTTCTTCAATTGATACAAGCACATGTTTGAAAACTCAACAAATGGTTCTGGCTGCGTAATCTTTATATACAAATGTTACTCACTCACTCACTCATCACGAAATCGCAGAAACTACAAGTGCTAGGAGTCTCAAATTTTGCATGGGGGTTCCGTTTAGGACATAGGTGCCCACAAGAGGGGATTTCGGCAAAATTCAATGCCTTAGGGGAAAAAAAGGGTGGCAAAGCTTAAGTCGCCCGTCGCGTTTGTACGCAATAAACTCGAAAACTACCGAATGGATTTCGATGAAATTTAGTATGGAGATAGTTCAAGACCCTGGGAAGGTCTTACTTTTTATGTCAGGACAATGTATAGCGGGACTTTTATCTGGGAAAAACTCTTTCATGTTGGCAAAGCCACGGGCAAAAGCTATTGCCTTAGAACTTGGTCATATATTCAAGTAGTGTCACTCAACAAACTGATAACTTTTAAATATATATTAATTGTCATAATATGCCACTTTCAGACATTGAAATACCTGAACGACAAAGGTTGCGTGTATATGACAAAGTGCCTGTATATCCACCAAACTTGAAACCACCAAAGATGCAGAAAAGGCTCAAGTACATGAGAGGACCAGAACCTGTTCACACTACATTGCAGCTTAAACAATATGGTGTTGTTGTAAGTATAACCTGTAGAACAACATGGATTTGTTTCTTCCTTAACTACTATTAGTCCAGTGAGGGCCTTGACTCCTCAAGCCCCGCGAGGGACACCGGTATATATGGGTTTTCCCATACATCTATATATATAAGCGGGGCTTGAAGGGTTAACCGGTGCAATGCTCCAAGTGGAAAAGAAAAAAAAGGCTTGGTTTATTTTGTAGGTATGGTATTGGTTAAAAGTCTGCTGGCCTAAAAAGTTCCTTGGCTAAGGCACCATGTGAGGTCATTGTATAGTGCGAAGCCCCAGACAGTTTGTCAGTTTACTCCCGTCGCATCATAGAACCACACTGCAGACAACAATATTAATGATATGTTTGAACCATTGTAGGTTCTTACTATTAGGAGAGTGACTTTCTTGTGTTGTCATTTATTATGTAAAAAATTCTGGTGACTTTACAGTTAATTTTCATATTTTTAGAAATCTTTTCATGTGTCAAATCAATTTTGTATACGTTATACAAAATTGCCATTTCAATTAGATACTTGCAACTTACTTTCCCTTAATTATTTTTAATAAGCTGTATTTACCAATATATTTAAAAATTTCAGGCATTAGGGGGTGGTAGAATGGCCATTCCACATTTTGAAATGGCCCGTTTGGTTGTTGCAAGGAAATTGGACATGAAAAGGATGTTTGCCATATGGAGAGTGGACCCGCCATGGCAACCTATCACCAAGAAGGGACAAGGTCAACGTATGGGTGGAGGAAAAGGCGCAATTGATCATTATGTTACTCCGATCAAGGCTGGCAGGATCATATTGGAAGTTGGTGGAAAATGTGAATATGCAGAGGTATGTAAAATATTATACAGGATTAATGCATTATTTGTTAAGAGTTGTGTCAACGTCATAATATTAATCTTTATCCAAATAAATGTGTTGGATAGAGTGATTCAACGGGAAGGTTTTTATGTACTTTTAGCCCGGAAAAACTTATTAACGCGGGCGAAGCCGTGGGCAAAAGCTAGTAATATATACAGGGTTATTTTTACATTGCGTTACTAAATGAAACCACATATTCGTCTATACGTCTGCTAACATCGTGCTAAAAATTATCAATGAATCCTACTAATATTATAAAGGCGAAAGTTTGTAAGAATGTATGGATGTTTGGATGTATGGATGTTTGGATGTATGGATGTTTGTTACTCTTTCACGCAAAAACTACTGAACGGATTTCGATGAAATTTGGCACACGGGTAGATCATATACTGGATTAACACATAGGCTACTTTTTATCCCGGGAAAATATAAAGCGGGACTTTTATCTCGGAAAAACTCATTCACGCGGGCGGAGCCGCTGGAAAAAAGCCGCTATTAAGTAAGTAATAAATATGACAGAAATATACAACATATAAAATTAACTTAATAACACGGACAGTACAAGATTACGTTATCCAGACCACAATCAACTCATAGCTTTGTAATCAAGTAGGTGCGGTATAAATATTCCGCAACGAAATTAAGTAATCCAATAATTAATCTAAATGGACCGTACAGCCGAATGGTTCAAAACAATCAGCTCTGCCGCAAAATACGCGCATTAAATGAAGTGAATGGCCGCCTCTAGGAGGATCCCCGATAAATTAAATTGATTAGAATCCCGTTCGATGGCGGTCCGTCGATGTAGCGCGTAAAAATAAAGCTAAGTGAAAAATAATGCGGCTAGCTGTTCACGATTCCTGCACGAACCACTTGGCTGGATAATTTCTTTTTGTATTTTTTAAGTCCGTCAACTCCCGATTTTATAAACAGGGACCTCTTGAAGCTTGAGCATTTCAATGTTTATTCTTTGCAATGTGATTGAATATTCTTCGCGAGTTTTTTGATGCAACAATGTGCGGGAATACTTCATTAATGGTTTTTCAATAATAAAGTGTATACGGTTTTCTGTTGAATATATATATATATATAATGACGGATTTACGGTAAATGTTGCTCCAGTGTGAAGTTAGAACAAATGTTGATCCACCTATTTCACGTGTTTGCTCAGCTCCGAGTGTCGCAAACTGATATACTTTGATCCGTGCTTGCTGCGCGTGTGACGTCGGTGGATCTGCACTCACAGGTTTTCAACATACTCGTCCACGTTTTGACCAACATTTGTGGATCCATTAACGGTCAAAAAAATGATACTGAATGTGATTACTTTGATCCAGAATATATTTAACTTATATGCGACATTTACTTTGACTAAGTTGATCCGGAGCCAAAATTGACGAATAGGTACTGAAACACAAAGCTGCAAAATTCCTGATTCTACTGTTTTTGAAGTTATACTTCTTTCAGCGCGTTATGAAAAATTTATGGGAGTGAAGTTTTAGGATGCGCGCGCATGTGTGACACAAAATTTTCTCACGCGAGAATTATCATAAAGGGGAGATTTAATAGACCGTGGGCCAGTAGCAAAATTTCGTCAGTCATTTTCTCCCGAACGATAATTGGTGAGATGCATCAGAGACGTGTATCATAAAGCCTCGTGAACGTCAGCTTCGGCTCCGTGGGTGCCATGAGCGGTGGTAGCCTCCCAAAGATGTAGAAAAAAATATATTATTCAGTCATTTCCTCCCAACTAAGAATCATTTTAAATTGTAGCTAACCCGATACCTTGAAGAAAAAAAATAATCAGCTGACTGTAACTTGGGGCATTATGCGTCAGCTGGTCAATCAAACATGTAAAAAAAATATATCATTTCAGTGATTTCCTCTCCACTACAAATTTACCTGATGATAGCTTATACGCAACTATGAATAAATGTATATGTCAGCTGGCTGTATGCCGGGGCAAAAACCGTCAGCTGATGCCTTGAAAGTTATAACGCAGGTGTTAGGCGAGAGCTTCTATTACATAATTACATGCATCAGCTGACAATGTTTCCCTCGAATTAATGATAGTAGATTCTCTTTATTAATTACAGCATTGTATTATCAATCTATACATGTAAAATGCTTTGTCCTGAATGACTGACTGACGCACAGCCTAAACCTCTGACCGTAGAGACCTGAAACTTGCAGGGTGTGTTCTTTGTATGCCATAGGCATCTAATGAGATTGAATTTTCCGAAAGTCTACCCCTAAGAGGGTGAAAAAGGGGGGCTAAGTTTGTATGGGCCAACGTGATTCCTTGGTCCAACCTACTTCAAATATTGCTTAAACTTATTTTTAACAGAACTGATAGAAGACGTGTTTCATGTTTTATTGAAATTCATCCCGTAATATATAATATGTATAAAAACGAAAGGTCCTTAACTCACTCATCACGAAATCTGAGAAGCTACACGTGCTAGGAGTCTCAAATTTTGTGGAGGTTCCTTTTAGGACGTTGGAGCTCACTAAGACAGGATTTTGCGAAATTCAACCCCTAATGGGGTAAAAAGATTGTACGCGATAAACTCAAAGACTATCAAACGGATTTTGATTAAATTTGGTATGGAGATAATTCGAGCATCTGGGAAACTGGAAAGTTTTAGGCTACTTCTTATCCCGTGAAAATGTATAAGTGGGACCTTTATAAAAAAAAACTCTTTCGTACGACCGCGGCTGCGGGCAAAAGCTAGTCAGCTTATAAATTTTCATCTGGGAAGATATAATGTATCTTAAATGTTTGACTTTACGCTCAGATATGAGTTTTCCGATGAAATGTATAAATACTTTACGACTAATACGTATATAATTAAATAACTGAAGAAATATTAAGAACAGTGATTATGAATTTATAGTTTATTGAACTCTCCGGAGTAAGATAAAGTGGTCAGCAGAAGACTTTTCAGATTAACACAACCTACTGCAGGTACCACCTTTGCAACACGTTTCTAATCTAAGGGTTAGAAAAGTGTTGCATGCCTACATCGCGTCATACAAGGAACACACCCTGCAAGTTTCAGATCTCTACGGTCAGAGGTTTGGGCTGTGCGTTTAACCGTCAGTCAGTCATTCAGGACAAAGCATTTTACATGTATAGATTGATAATACAATGCTGTAATTAATAAAGAGAATCTACTATCATTAATTCGAGGGAAACATTGTCAGCTGATGCATGTAATTATGTAATAGAAGCTCTCGCCTAACACCTGCGTTATAACTTTCAAGGCATCAGCTGACGGTTTTTGCCCCGGCATACAGCCAGCTGACATATACATTTATTCATAGTTGCGTATAAGCTATCATCAGGTAAATTTGTAGTTGAGAGGAAATCACTGAAATGATATATATTTTTTACATGTTTGATTGACCAGCTGACGCATAATGCCCCAAGTTACAGTCAGCTGATTATTTTTTTTCTTCAAGGTATCGGGTTAGCTACAATTTAAAATGATTCTTAGTTGGGAGGAAATGACTGAATAATATATTTTTTTCTACATCTTTGGGAGGCTACCACCGCTCATGGCACCCACGGAGCCGAAGCTGACGTTCACGAGGCTTTATGATACACGTCTCTGATGCGTCTCACCAATTATCGTTTGAGAGAAACTTGGTCATCGAAATCTGTCACTGGCCCACGGACCATAATGTTAGATTTCAAAAAAATAACCACCATTGTGAATTTCTTTGTTTTAAGGCCAACCGACCTCAAAATCGATATCTGGGCATGGCTTTAGGTACAAAGGGCAGATTTAATGTTAAATTTAAAAAAAATCGACGCCATTTTGAATTTCTTATTTTTAAGGACAATCGACTTCAAAATCGATATCTGAGCATGGCCTTAGGTACAAAGGGCAGATTCAATGTTATAATTGAAAAAAGTGGCCGCCATTTTGAATTTCTTTGTTTTAAGGACAATTGACGTCAAAATCGATCGACTTGGGCATGCCATTGATAGTAAAAGACAAATCTAATATTAGACTTAAGAAAAGAGGTCGCTATTTTGAACTTCTTAACATTGAGATTTCAGTCTCTTATAAGGTAAAGTTTAGTATAATACTAGGTAACACATTTATAATTAAGCGTTTTCTATTTTGCAAAAATGTATAATGAGCATTTAACACATTTTCAAGTCTAAAGCGGATGGGTCCGCCCTGTGGATTGGGGGTGTTTGGACCACGGTATCCCCTGCCTGTCGTAAAAGGCGACTAATAGGGGCCTCCGGGGGTCACGGGTGGGCGGGAGGTGCTACCCACCTATTAGTCTAGCCAACTTCTGTGACCCCGCGATGGACGGCAGCGTGTCTCACGCTGCCTCGGACACCAAGGGCGTCCTTCGGTGTACGGGGGCTTCTGAGCCCCCGCAACAACAGGAGAAGAACCGCATCAGCGGTACGCGCAGGGGCGGTTGCGGACGACAACTTAGACGTGAGTCGGAGGAAGCCCGCAGCCATCCCTAATGCGCCGAAGATGGCCTTACAAAAAAAAAAAAAAAAGCGGATGGGTATTAAAACAACTTAGTGTGATAGAAAGGGGCGACTTTTCGTGGGAGACAAAAATGAAACGTCCATTCTCATGCAGCAAATTTGTGAGTCCATTTCCACAGAACAATCATCGAGGTCTATCATCCGGTATCGTCATCATCATTATCAGCCGTATGGCGTCCACTGCTAAACATAGGCCTCCCCCAAAGATTTCCAGATGGACCTATCAAAAGCGGCCTGCATCCAGCGCGTTCCTGCAGCCTTTAACAAGTCATCGGTCCATCTTGCAGATGGACGGCTGAAGCTACGCTTGCCAGTACGTGGTCTCCACTCGAAAACTTTTTTGTCCCATCTGCCGTCAGTTCTTCGAACTATGTGCCCTGCCCATTGCCACTTCAGCTTGCTTATCCGTTGGGCTATGTCAGTGACTTTCGTTCTTCTACGGATCTCCTCATTTCTGATTCGATCGCGTAGAGAAACACCTAGCAAAGCCCTTTCCATAGCTCGCTGAGTGACCGTGAGCCATCTTAGGCGGCCCATAGTCAGAGGCCACGTCTCAGTGCCGTATATCACCACTGGTAACACACATTGATTGAAGACTTTTGTCTTTAGGCACGGAGGTATTTTGGACGAGAAGACCTTGCTTAGTTTCCCGAACGCTGCCCATCCGAGCTGGATTCGCCGATTGATCTCTTTCTCAAAGTTGGACTACTTGACCTAAATAGACGTACTCGTCTACAACTTCGAGAATTGAGCTCCCAACGATAATCGGGGTTGGCACAACATGAACATTCGACATGATCTCGGTCTTGTCCATGTTCATCCTGAGACCCACCAGTTGAGAAACTGGGTTGAGCATTGTGGTCAGACCCTCCAGCGATTCTGCCAGTACACCGATGTCATCGGCAAAACAAAGGTAAGTGATGTATTCGCCATTGATGTTGATGCCGAGTCCTTTCCAGTCCAAGAGCTGGTAAGCATCTTCCAACGCGGCTTTGAACAGTTTCGGAGAGATAACATCTCCGTCTCACGCCTCTGTGTAGTGGAATAGTTTTTGAACTTTGTTCTTGTACTCGGACCTACATGGTGGCGTTTTATACAAGCACCTCAACACTTCGATGTACCGATGATCAATGTGGCACCGCTGTAGAGAATGCAGCACAGCCCAGGTCTCGATCGAATCTAAGGATTTCTCATAGTCCATGAACGCTAAGCAAAGTAGCAAGTTATACTCCCCAGTTTTTTGTATAACTTGCCGCAGCGTATGGATGTGGTCTATTGTACTATAATCTTTACGGAATCCGGCTTGTTCGGGAGGCTGGAAGCCATCTAGCCAGCGCTTGAGACGATTCGTGATGACTTTTGAGAACAGCTTGTAAAAATGGCTCAAGAAGATGGGTCCGTAATTCTTAAAAAAGGCGTTATCACCGTTTTTTGAAGAACAATACCACCACACTCCTGTTCCATGCCTCGGGCGCTGTACCCTGGAGCAGAACGAAGTTGAATAGCTTTTGAAGGAATGTAAGAGTCTTGTATCACAGAGTAAAAAATACAGTAAAAAAATATAGATAAATTATCTCTTTCACATGGAGTATAAAACAATCTACGACACTTTAGATAGCATCACTTTTTTTATACTTTGACTCGTTGCACTCCGCGGTGTTAGTCGGGGCTTAAATTCCAGCAGGAATACTTTTCGGAATAAAAGTTAGTCTATGTGATAATTCAGGGTGTCAACTACGGCTATATCAAATTTCATCAAAATTGGTCCAGCCGTTTGAGCGTGAAGACGTAACTAACATGCACACACACTTTCTCACAAACTTTCGCCATTATAATATTAGTGTGATTACCAATTGGGCTCAGTGACACCGTATTAGTAACATGTTGATACTGTGAATAAAATATCATTAATTGGATGTGTATAAAACGTCACGGATTCTCTCAGCCAATCTTATCTGAATCTGACTGTTTGCTGTGCTCTGATTGGCTCATTCAAATCGGATCAACATTTTCCGTAACTATCGCAAGGTGGATTTGTATATCGGATCAACTTCGGCAAACTTTAGTAAGAAGTCCCGTGAGTGTAGATGTTGATCCGGTTGGAGCCACATTAGTTACCAGAAATGCATATTGGATCAACAAAAGGCGCCGGATCAACATAGATTTTTGGATCAACAAAGTGCTCGCGTGAAGTCGCCTCTGATCAACATTTACCGTCAAGAGATCTCTATATATATATATATATATATATATATATATATATATATATATATATATATGACGGAGGGAATGGTTGAACCAAGTTGCTTGTTGTTTGTATAATAAACACACGGTGTTTATTGTGAATTATTCTTATTTTACTCTGATTTATTATAGTTCGAAATTGTATTAAACCTTTTTTTATGTTTTGTAGCAGGAAGTAGTCTAAATTGAAGTGAAAGCTAAAGTGCACTATGAGATATTAAGTTATTCACTAATTACCTTGTAAAATCTTTATTTAATTTTGTTTGATACGTGACATTTTTAGTTTGTGTAAAGTCTTCTGTTTTGTCACAGGAAATAATAGGAACCGGGGTTATTTATTGTTAATGAGAAATATCAATTATTGTAAGCTACAAATACTTTGTAAATTCGTAATTTAATTCCATACAATTTATAACACTTAGGAATTGTGCAAAATCGATTAATTTATCACCGGAAATAATAATAAGATTTAAGTTGCTAACGATCAAGAGATGTTTATTGTCCACCAAGATACTTTGTTAAATCTTAATTTAATGCTATTTGATTTGTCGCATTCTCAAATTGCGTAGTCTTTTAATTATTGAATTGTAATAATTCAACACTTGTGTCGCCCAATCAGAGCAGAGGGAAAACCTCGAGTGGGGTCGGGGCGCCATATTACTTTTTCTTTGTGCGTAGTAGAGAGAAGGCAGAATCGAGGTGGATCAAAGCGAGAGCACATATTGTGAGTACGATAGATTGGTGCCGCGAACCTGCTGCTCAAAATACTTAACCATCTGCTTGGTTATATTAAAGTTGTGATTGTGATTGTTATAAAAGTTGAAATCTTCGAATAGAAAAGTCTGGAAAGTACAACATTGTTTTGTTTCGCCTGCACTCAACCCTGATGCCGCCCACGGGACCTACAACCACTGATGACGATGTCGAGGAGATTTCTCCGACATCAGAAGTGGGATCGGTGCAGGCGCAAAACGAAGAAAGATCTGCCAACGGGAAAGATTGTTGGCGCAGTTTATTTGAGGCGCAACAAAACAACATGTTACTACTTATAGAAGCATTGCGCAACCCATCCGCCTCTACGTACAAGAATATGAAGCTGCCTGAATTTCAACCGGATGATACAGATACAGACGCCCGGG
This sequence comes from Lapara coniferarum, assembly GCA_949316025.1. Taxonomy (NCBI): domain Eukaryota; kingdom Metazoa; phylum Arthropoda; class Insecta; order Lepidoptera; family Sphingidae; genus Lapara; species Lapara coniferarum. Next base: position 36,233,284 of record OX438919.1, on the reverse strand, counting down.
CCTGGCTAACAACTGCGGATATCTGCTTGTCGAATTGTGATATACAGGGAAGTAACCTTATTGTTATACTCAGTAAGGCCATGAAAGGTTCAGCTGCAACTTGGTTTTCCCAGATAGCTTTTCCCAGTATGAAGTGGGTAGATTTTAAAGAAATTTTTCTCTCTCGTTTTGATACGTTTGAAACATGTGCAGCGACGGTAATAAAAATGCTGTCTGGTAAACCACAAGATGGCGAATGTCTCGCTGCATACGCAAGTCGTTTATTTACTTCACTTATGGCACGATGGGGAAATTTGGGAAAAGAAGAAATAGCTGTATCCGTACTACTTGCTCACATAGGGCAAATCGAACCACGGTTGCAACGCAATATTTTCTCAGAAGAAATAACCACGCGCAGTAAAATGCAACGTGAGCTTATGGCATTTTCATATCATAAGCGGCGTTATAACGAGATTTCCAAATTTGCAAATACACCGGATAACAAACGTCCCAAATTAAGTCTTGCGTCTACAAAATGTTACTCTTGTGGAAAACTGGGTCATAGATCTTTTGAATGTTTCAGCCGTTCTTACGACAAACAACAGGCAACTCAGGCTTCCGACATGACCGTGGATACGACAAAGCGTCCTGTGACTTGTTACAAATGTGGCACTGACGGTCATTTGGCTTCATTTTGCACGAAAACATGGCCAGTTGCAAGTAGCAGTACACAACCAGCCTCCAGATCCAGCACAATGAAACGAGTAAATGTATGCGATGTGAAACCTGTCGTCGGAACAATCACTCAATTTGGTGAGCGGTTTTCATTTTGCTTTGATTCCGGTGCTGACTGCTCATTAATTAAAGAGAGCATTTCACGTAAACTTGTTGGTGAATTCCAATACGCAGTTGTTACTTTATCAGGTGTAGGAAATTCTAGCGTATTGTGCAATTTACAAGTTTTAGCTCAAGTTACTCTTTGTAATCATGACGTACAAATTTTATTTTACGTTATAGCTGACGATTTTTTGAGTAATGATATTCTGATTGGACGGGATTTACTAGCCTCGGGATTTTCTGTGCATTTATCAAATGACGAATTCATTGTAATTCAGAAATCGCCTAGAGTTAATATTTGTGACTTAGGTAAAGCCGCCACTGACTTTAATGGTATAGATACTGACATACAAGACAATTTTAAACCACTATTAAAAAATCTTCTTAGTAACTTTAGGGATTCTTTTGTTGATGGCACACCTATCAGTAGAGTAAAGACTGGTGAATTAGAAATTAAACTAATAGATCCCTGCAGAATCGTACAACGACGGCCATATCATTTGAGTGTTGAAGAAAGAGTAATAGTACGCAATAAGTGTGCGGAATTATTAACTGCCGGAGTTATAAGACCCAGTAAGTCTCCCTTTTCTAGTCCGTTACTATTGGTAAAAAAACGTGATGGCACAGATAGAATGTGCATAGATTACAGGGAACTGAATTGTAATACCGTTCCTGATCGCTATCCTTTACCACTAATATGCGACCAGATTCAAAGATTGGCAGGTGCGCGTCTCTATTCTTGTCTTGATATGGCTAGCGGCTTTTACCAAATCCCCGTAAATGCAAATTCGATCGAAAAGACAGCTTTTATCACCCCCGACGCTCATTATGAATTTACTGCTATGCCTTTCGGCCTGCGCAACGCTCCTGCTGTTTATCAGAGAGCTATTAATACTGCTTTAGGAGACCTGGCACATTCCTTTGCAATAGTATACATGGACGATTTAATTATACCTGCAGTTAACGTAGAACAAGGTTTGGAAAGATTACACACAGTATTGAAAACTCTTAGTGATGCCGGTTTTTCGTTCAATCCGAAAAAGTGTGCGTTCCTTAAGAAACGAGTTCAGTTTTTGGGTTACGAAATAACCGAAGGTGAAATAAGACCCAATCCTCGTAAAATAATTGCTTTAACTAATTCTCTACCGCCACGAACTATCAGTCAGCTGAGGCAATTTCTAGGGTTGGCATCTTATTTTAGGCAGTTTGTCATAAACTTTTCACTAAAAATGGCTCCACTTTATCGTTTATTAGCTAACAATAATAACAAATTAGTTTGGACTGCCGAATATGAAAAAATTAGACAGGATATAATTTCAATATTAAGTTCATCTCCAGTTTTAATGCTTTTTGACCCCGAATTAACTATAGAACTACATACGGACGCAAGTAGTGAAGGTTACGGTGCAATTTTCTTCCAAAAGGCTGAAGGAAAATTACACCCAGTGGAATACTATAGTAAAAGAACTACTGATGCAGAGTCTCGATATCACTCTTATGAGTTGGAGACATTAGCAGTTGTTAATTCGGTCAAACATTTTCGACACTATTTATACGGAAGGACTTTTACAGTCGTTACGGACTGTAATTCTTTAAAGGCGTCTAGAGCTAAAATAGACTTAACACCCAGAGTACATCGATGGTGGGCTTTTCTTCAAGCTTTTGATTTTGAAATTGAGTATAGGCAAGGAAAAAAAATGGCCCATGTTGATTTTTTCTCAAGGAATCATTTATCTGAGGCAAATACGACTAATAGTGATATCCAGAGCGTAAGAAAAGTAAGCCGCATTGAAGAAAAACATGTTAACATAGCTGAATTATCCTCTAATTGGTTACAAGCAGAACAACGCAGAGACCCTGAATACAATAAAATTATTTGTAAATTGGAAAATGACTACCTTGATCTGGAAAGCTGTAAAATTTACAAGTTGCGTTCTAATATGCTTTATAGGAAAATTCAGCGGAACAATCGTAGTATTTGGTTACCGGTTGTACCGAGGGCTTTTCGCTGGTCCGTAATAAATCATGTTCACGAGTCAATAGTACACTTAGGATGGGATAAGACTTTAGAGAAGGTTTACCAACATTATTGGTTCCCCAACATGTCAAAATATGTCCGTAAATTTGTTGAAAATTGTATGACTTGCAAAGTAGCTAAATCAAATAGTGGTAAACGACAAGTTGAGTTACACCCTATTCCTAAAGTGTGCATACCTTGGCATACGATTCACATGGATGCCACGGGTAAGCTCAGTGGCAAAAATAAACAAAAAGAATACGTTTTCGTCCTTGTAGATGCATTTACCAAATACGTGCTGCTTAGGCATTCTTTGAGAATTACTACAGAAAACGCGATTAATGCTCTCAAAGCATCTATATCACTTTTCGGGACGCCTGTACGTATTATATCTGATCAAGGTAGATGTTTTGCGAATAAAGAGTTTAAAGATTTCTGTACTAGTCACAATATTCAATTACATTTAATAGCGACTGGTTCTTGTCGCGCTAATGGCCAGGTAGAGCGGATAATGAGCATCCTAAAAAATATGTTGACCGTTATAGAAATTAGTCCAAATAGATCTTGGCAGGATGCATTAGATGACGTTCAGCTTTCTATAAATAGCACGATTCATAGAGTAACTAAGGCGAGTCCACTGGAGTTACTAATAGGTAGAGTAGCCCGACCCCTAAATTTAATAACAGTGGAAGATGATGAAATTGAAGTAGATATAGAAAAAATTAGAGAACAAGCTGAAAAATTAATAAAGGACAATGCATGTCTTGATAAAGTAAAATTTGATAGCACCAAAGCTAAAGTGACTTCATTTTCTGTAGGGGATTACGTTCTTATTGAAAACCATGAACGGAATCAAACCAAATTGAATCCTAAATATAAAGGTCCCTATGAGATCACCGAGATATTAGACGGCGACAGGTATCATCTTAAAAATTTAAATTCTAATCGCAAATACAAATACTCGAGGGATCGTTTACGCCCGCTCCCTCAATCATATGTCCCCACTGAGCTCGATCCATGTTTGACGGATGATAGCGATGGTAAGTTATTGATACTAGCTTATAAATCTCTTTAATACATGATATTTTCTTATTAGAGTATGTTGGAAACATGTCCATAACATGGTGGTACATAACTACGTGAGCGAGTCATGTATATCTTAAGCTGGCGAGTTGGCCGCTTAAACTGAACAGTTATGTGATTAAATAGGCGAGTTGGCCATTTAGATGAAAACAGTGGTTTGTCTAAGCAGGCGAGTTGGCCGCATAGACATTAAACGGCGGGTTGGCCGTGTTAAAAGCATTAAGGTTATTTAGTGTATGATGTCATAATTGAAGATGTCAGTATTATGTCGTCGATAAAATGATTGCATAAAAGATTTAACGAACACTTTTTTTTTTTTGCCAGGAGTGGCCGAACTACATTATTCAAACTGTGTTTTTCTTTATAGATAACGATGCTAACGATAATGCTCGTCCTTCAACATCACACGAGGACGTGTGAAAAGTCAGGAAGGCCGTGACGGAGGGAATGGTTGAACCAAGTTGCTTGTTGTTTGTATAATAAACACACGGTGTTTATTGTGAATTATTCTTATTTTACTCTGATTTATTATAGTTCGAAATTGTATTAAACCTTTTTTTATGTTTTGTAGCAGGAAGTAGTCTAAATTGAAGTGAAAGCTAAAGTGCACTATGAGATATTAAGTTATTCACTAATTACCTTGTAAAATCTTTATTTAATTTTGTTTGATACGTGACATTTTTAGTTTGTGTAAAGTCTTCTGTTTTGTCACAGGAAATAATAGGAACCGGGGTTATTTATTGTTAATGAGAAATATCAATTATTGTAAGCTACAAATACTTTGTAAATTCGTAATTTAATTCCATACAATTTATAACACTTAGGAATTGTGCAAAATCGATTAATTTATCACCGGAAATAATAATAAGATTTAAGTTGCTAACGATCAAGAGATGTTTATTGTCCACCAAGATACTTTGTTAAATCTTAATTTAATGCTATTTGATTTGTCGCATTCTCAAATTGCGTAGTCTTTTAATTATTGAATTGTAATAATTCAACACTTGTGTCGCCCAATCAGAGCAGAGGGAAAACCTCGAGTGGGGTCGGGGCGCCATATTACTTTTTCTTTGTGCGTAGTAGAGAGAAGGCAGAATCGAGGTGGATCAAAGCGAGAGCACATATTGTGAGTACGATAGATTGGTGCCGCGAACCTGCTGCTCAAAATACTTAACCATCTGCTTGGTTATATTAAAGTTGTGATTGTGATTGTTATAAAAGTTGAAATCTTCGAATAGAAAAGTCTGGAAAGTACAACATTGTTTTGTTTCGCCTGCACTCAACCCTGATGCCGCCCACGGGACCTACAACCACTGATGACGATGTCGAGGAGATTTCTCCGACATATATATATATATATATATATATATATATATATATATATATATATATATATATATATATATATATATATATATATATATATATATATATATATATATATATATATATATATATATATATACATACAATACACAATATACACATACACTTACGCCTGTTATCCCCGAAGGGGTAGGTAGAGGCGCAACTAGTAACTAATAATTTCATCTAAAATGTCGGTTGTAGTATTCCAATTTTTTTTTCATTTTGTATTTTAGTGCGAATGTGGTGTGTGCGTAAGTGTTACTTTCGACAAGATAAGTACGTGGTTTCATTCATTAACGCAGCATCAAAATGACCCTGTATAAATGGCCCACCCGGCCCCCTACACCTGGCTACGTCTGTTTTGTCACTTTCATATTCCGCAATAATTATAAATAATGTAGGTTGTGTTCATATACTTCATGTCTTTTTTGCAGGTGCATCAAATGTTAAAAATAGTCGCGGAGAGATTACCATTTAAGGCGGAAGCAGTTTCATACGAAAGTATGCAGCAGAAGGCAGCCCAAGAGAAATGGGAAGAAGAAAATAATCAAAATCCTTATACAATGAAATATATCATTCAGAATAATATGGGTGGGTGTCACAAGACACTATCGCCTTATGATCATCGCTGGTATGGAAAGTATATATAATTTAATGTTTATATAGTTTTAGAACAATAGTACAATAAATGCAGTTTAAGTTATTACTTTGTTTTAATTTGTCAGATTTTTTTTTTAAGTAACAGAGGCATAGGTCTCCCAAAAGACATGTCCAAAAACGGGCCCAAAATTCTAACCAAGACAATTTATATATATTTGTATAGAACTAAAAACTAGCTTTTTACAATAAATCGTTTAATTTTAAAGACCTCCAATTTTTAGATTTATGTAATTTTATTTAATATGAACCTTATTAAAAAAAATAGTTATAAATTGTGGGGTGTATAAATATTTTTTTAATGGATCCAAGATCTATATTTTGGATGTTAGTCTAAGATTTTGAACTACATCCATAATTTAGTCCTTCAATATCCCTAAAGTTTGAGGCGCAGCACACTGTCTATTTTCCGAACTGGTAATCGAACCCAGAACGTTATGGTATACTACAGTCCACGCATGCTGCGACTTACTTTGTTTAAGCTCACGATGATCGATTTTATTTATTACATTTTATTACTTACTAGCTTTTGCCCACGGCTTCGCCCGCGTTAATAAGTTTTTCCGGGCTAAAAGTACATACATAAAAACCTTCCCGTTGAATCACTCTATCCAACACATTTATTTGTATAAAGATTAATATTATGACGTTGATACAACTCTTAACAAATAATGCATTAATTTCGACCAAATTTTATTACCATAAAAACGGTTCTAGAGAGTTTATTTTAAAAGATAGACATATACTGTCGCGGACTTTTTTTTAGATCATTTCAAGAGGAATAATTCTTTCATACATATATTTTTGGTATCTTGAACCGTTTTCGCAGCGCACGCAATGGAAGCCCTCAAGGATGAATAATTTTTCCCGCATGTTTCACATTTTCCATTATTTCTTAGCTCCTAATAGTTGCATCGTGATGTTATATAGCCTATAGCCTTCCTCGATAAATGGTCTATTCAACACAAAAAGAATTTTTCAATTCGCACCAGTAGTTCCTGAGATTAGCGCGTTCAAACAAACAAACAAACAAACAAACTCTTCAGCTTTATAATATTAGTATAGATTAGGTGATGCTTGCGACTCCGCCCGCGTGAGAGTTTTTCCGGGATAAAAATATTTTCCTGGGATAAAAAGTAGCCTATAGCACTCAGGAGTAAAGTAGCTTCCTATAAGTGAAAGAATTTTCAAAATCGGTTCAGTAGTTCCTGAGATTAGCGCGTTCAAAGAAACAAACTCTTCAGCTTTATAATATTAGTATACTGTTTCGTCAAAAAATACTTGAAGTACTTCGTATACTTCACATGTGCTGCTGACGATAGCTCCTTTACTTGATCAGTTTACCAAGAGTTATAAAGTAAGCATTCGTTAAACAAATTTATAACAGGGACATATTACCTTAAAATAAAACATAGCATTATTTTAATATTGGTTTATTAAATTTGACATTTCATGAAAGAGTTTTCGTGACAAGCCTCGGTTTGCATACATGTATAAACCTTGTAGCAATAATTATTTCTAAACTCCGTTCATACAACTATGGCAATAACTCAACAAAAACAAAGGTTACAGTAACAAATACTACAGCGTAGAGTACCTACTTACATCTTATGACTCTTCTAACCTAACGACAAAAGCCAAACACCACGCTATTAGTATTTAGATGTCGTGACTGACGAATATAGAGGAAGCTGAGCGTCTCAAAGCGACGCACGGTAGATTGCATTTGCTTGGCTTCTAACGTATATATTGTATTTGTATTGATCACATTAACACACAAGATCGAAACATTTACTATGATTGTACTGTGTACCTATAAACGGACAAGTTCATGTACTGTGCGCAACTCTACTCTGTTCTTTTTGTGTCAAGCCTCTACCACGTAGTAATACATGCTGTTTTGTCACCACATACCTATAAATTATATAACTTTATAACAATATTTACACAACCTAAATACCTAACTTACAGTTTAAATGCAATGTACATATTCAATAAATTAATAGTGTTTACAATATTATACAAGCGCTAGGTTTTATATGATATGGCTTTTTATATATAAGATAGACTGCGTAAAATCAATTCCTAGCAGTCAATATATCACAACTTCAAACCGTAGCATAAGTTAGAATGGCAATTTATTGGCAAAATAAAATTTCAATTCTAATCGCGCAATGATTTTAGTACATTTAACTACATACATCAAACATCTGCAAGAATAAGGCATACTATGCGCACACGCCAAGCTGAATATCGAGTTCATTTCTTTCAATTTCTGCAATTGCGAAGAACATAGAAAAAAAACATTCTAAGACGTTCTTGATTACTAATTACGAACCCGATTAAACTCTCGGCCGTTAGAAACTCTAGCATAAGGAGCTTTCGCGTGGGCGCGATAACGCATTATGCCCTTTTTGAACTCTAACATTTCCAAGTTACCTAATACCTAGCACTAACTTACAGGGAATTGTATATATTATGATTTAGTTCTATATCTCTTTTTTATCGAAGAGCCTGCAGGAAAATTATTTAAATAAATAAAATAGGTATTTATAGAAAACAATGATTATGGAACATACACAGATACTGCAAAATGCAGGTGAATTGATTAAATAGTTAAATTACAAATAAATATGTTTGACTAGTTCTGTGTCTTACCCTAACTTTATAATCATAAGTTAATTTCCTAAACACTGGCATTTCACAGTCTTACAGCTATCATTACTCCGGAGTGTGTACCATGGCGAGAGATGTATGTGAATTATTTATCGACATCTCTTGCATATACATACAGCTATTCGCTAAGCTATAAGATAAAAGTGAGGTAGCGTTTTACAAACTAGTGGAAAAATATGTACAGATCTAAAACGAATGCAAACTTTTATATTTGGTATCCGAACCTTCAATGACGACATTGAATGAAGGTTTACGAATCGCCATGTATTTGTTTTTTTTAGATTCTGCTTACTATCAATAATAATTATGCCCATAAAGAGAAGATTACAATTTATCAATATACAGACAACATTTCGCGTGTACAATATATATAATTTACCGACATATTTAAGAGTATTAACTACATGCACACAATTAACATTATTAGGTACTTTAAATATGTGCAGCTTTGTATCATAGATGACTAGATTATAAATATTTTTAACGATAATATTATGTATAAAACAGTTACATTTCGTATTTTCGATTTCGATCACTGCAAGGATCCACTTTTAGACACATATTGTATAGAGGATAATACCAGGACTGGCACCAACAACGTTACTCATAAGGCTCGCTCAAGTGCTCCAACAAGAACTTGAGTTGCCGTTTCATGAAATCGTTCTTGTGGGCGATGGAGTCGCACAGCATTTGCGTGGGAGCGACGACGTTCCCGTTACTAACGTTCTCGTATATGTGCTCGCTAGTGGGGAGCGCTAAGTTATTGTTGTGCAAGTCGGTAGTAGTATCCTCTTGGCCGGCTGCCCCGGACGTATTAGTGGGTGCATTGTATACGTCGATTGGAGGAGCTTTGATGATATGCTGATATTTAAACGTAGACAATATCTGCCGGATCTTTGCAATGATCTGCTCTACTCAGGCGTTTGATTCCTGCGAAAAATTTGAAAATAGACATAAGTCAGATTTTTGCAGCAGAATCTATAAATCTGGATGTCTAGATATAAAGTGAAGTTAATTTCTACGTTCTATGCTAGTGAGTATAGCTGCTCTAGATATCTACGTTGATGATAAAGTAATGGTTCGACGGTGATTGTGGAATGTCGTGTCGGGCGCACGCCGAAACCTAAAACTGGCTCAACTCGTGAGACGATATTATCAACTGTTAACAAATGAAACTTAACAGATAAATTATGTAATACTGTATGGCATTAACACGAATGTATATTTGTATAAAATGTAAGTACCAATATAAAACATTATCCTAATCATTAAATGCATCAAAATTTAGGCTCTATATTTCATAAGAGAGTACATCGAACATCGAAATACTATAAGTATTATGATAGGAGAACGCCGTGATCGCTATCCGAGCAGGTATCGATGCAAGCGACACAGCAACATCTACACTAGAAGCGTGGTGGGACGGTGTGTCGTAATTTATACCTTGAGGTTGTGGAAATAGTGCATGATTTGATCGTAGTCCATGTGCAGGTCGTCGAGGCCGAGGGTCTCTACGGGCGCCGCCTCCTCGCGGGAGAACATCGGGTTGCCAACTATCGTCGCGCGTTTCACCTCAGCTGAGTTGTTTCCTATAATTAATGTACATAAGCAATCCTGTGTCTGATGTGCCACCCTCTCTCTACTAATCAGCTTCGAAATAGCTGCTTTTCATTATTAAAAAAATAGTGGACGATAGCCTAGTTGGGAATGGAACGGTCTGCCGAGACAATGTCCGGAGGTTCAAAACCCAAGGCCTCTGACTTTTCAAAGTTACGTGTGTTATTGTTTATCAATTATCGTTCGCTTTATCGGCGAAGTAAAACATCGTGAAGAAACCTGCATACCTAAGAAGTTCTTCATAAGAATTTCGAGGGTGTGTGAAGTTTACCAACCCGTACTAGGTCAGCGTGGTGGACTAAGGCCTAAACCCTCTCAGTAGTAGAGGAGGCCCGGACTCAACAGTGGGACAGTATATAATACAAAGCTGGTATTATTATATTATATCATTATTAAATAGATTTTTCTGCTAACGCCTAGACACCCTTAGTACTTTTTAGGAATAAGTATTTAAAACTGTATTCTCTACTGTTCTTTACTATGTAATATAAATATTCACAATACTTCGCATATCTTAATAAGTTTATAGTAGGCAAATAAATCAGAATTGAATGTAAACATTTGATATAATTACCTTTGTTCTGGTTGACAGCATCCACGAAATCGGCTTTTGAGTCTTTAGGCTTGTTCTTGTGTCTCATTTGTATTTCTGGGAGACCTACAAACAAAAATCAACATTTTAGTGGCACTTAAAACTTTTTTATTCTACAATAGCAATAAAAAAATGTTCTTGAACATGACTAATGATGCTTACACACACACACACTCTCACGCCTTTTATCCCCGAAGGGGTAGGCGGAGGTGCAACTAGTGCACCCACTTTTCGCCGTTATTCCATCCCATGATGTGATAGGGGGCGAGCCTATCGCCATATCGGGCACAAATTCGAGAGTCCGAGCTGATACTGAATAGAAAAACTCGAATATCACTTTGCTCGACCCGGGAATCGAACCCCAGACCAGCATTGCAGTCGTACCATAATACAACTACGCCACCGAGGCAGTCCTTATTGATGAAACTAATGATGCTTATAGATGAAAATTAACCTATTCCGGAGTCGTGCATGTAGTCGGGACTTTCTGGTTTAGCGAAGGTGCGTCGTGAATCGTCAGTGCCTCTGTTCAGACCGACGATCTCTCTATAGTCCTTGTTTTCCATGATGAGCGGAGCGTCGTTGTCAAATTCAAACAATCGCGCGCAATCGTCTTTGTTCGTGAGTTGTTCTACTGCGTTGTCTTCTAGGTTGCTTCGATTTTGCATTGAGGCCGAATCTCGTTTTTGTTCTTTCATGTCTCGTTTCGATATATATGGGGCGTCGGTTTTGTTTAGATTAATAATTCTGGAAAATATTACGAAATTATATTTATATTTAAATACTTCTAGCTACACATAAAACTGTTAGATAAAGGTATGTATAAATTATGATTGATTCAAGTTACCTGTCTGGGCGGCCAATTTCCGGTGATCTCTTGGAAGGTTCTTGCTCTCGGTCGTGTTTTTTGTGATGATTCCTGGAATAACTCCGTCTTGTTGGAGGCATGACGGTCTCTGGCAAAATCTGGATTTATTAAATAAGGAATCAATACATGATAACTGACTTGTTTACATAATTTTCTATCGAAATTAGAAACAATCTTACTTTGCTTGGGTTCCTGGGTGGCACTGGCACTTGTGGTTGCGGTGTTGTTGACGAGTTCCTGTGCGGTGGGACTGGTGGTCGGTAATCCTCTGGGTCATTTGAGTCCGGCCTGAAGACCGAATGTATTAAATTATACCTCAATTATTATAATGTTAACAGTCACACGACGAGCTACAAATATTTGCATATTTAGCAAGGCATAGTGATTGTCCTTAGAAATTAGAAGCTAATGTATTATTAGTTTACACTTCAAAGGGCATTTTATTCCTCCCTGTAGACAACACCTTTACCTCCAATAGTGGAGTGTTGCAATTAAACATTTCGAAACGTTGAAAAAGAAAACAACTGCAATTATTGCAAACACTCGCAATAAAAGCACACAAAAGGCAAAGCATACAATCGAATGTAACTTACTGCCACTGGACATCGCCTGAATGCTGACGGGTGTGCCTTGCAGGTTTCTTACAATACGTTGTAGTATCGATAACTTTTCGATCGTTCTGCGAAGGCAGTTCGATGGAGTTGGGGTTGTCGAAACTGGTCACCATCACGTTGCCATTGTCGCGGATCGCGTCGTCCGGGTCGACGTAGTTGTAGTTCAGAGGGTTGGTGGTGATTCTGATCTCGTGGTTGCCGTTATCGGTTGGTTGCGTAGAATTGCGGTTCGCGGGGTGGCGGTTTCCGTTTCTTTCCATGGTTGCTCGACCTAGAAATAATTGTAAATGAAATTGATAGATTATATTTTAATACACTATTACCGTTAACCTTCAATCCAATCCCGAGAATAAACCGAAGTATGTCTTTATAAACGATGTCAAATAAAAATTATAATTGGTAAATTTTTTGGTGTTTGCTGAAACTACGGTAAACCATTTTGCTTCTTTGACTCCTTCTTCAATAGAAATTCCATTTCATAGTATTACATTAAAATAACATTAAATGTGTAACGGTTTATTCACCTTTGAGCGTTTTAAAACAATCAAAGCAATTAACTCACCAAGCCAAACCCAATCATGCGCATTAGTGGTAGACTCCTGGGATGGCTTGTCACGTGCAAGACCGAGGGTGGTGCCAACAAGACCGGCGACCTGCAGACGACCTCCCTCCGCCAGAGCTGGCATCTTGCGACACACTCCACCACCGCCGTCAGTACCGGCAGGCTTCAACCGAGAAGCATACACCACACACGATACCACGAACACCTGAAAAAAAAAATATTTAATGACACTGTCTCAGATGTACTTCGAATCCTACTTCCTGCTAATATTATAAACGCGAAAGTTTGTAAGAATGTATGGATGTTTGTTCCTCTTTGACGCAAAAACTACTGAACGGATTTCGATGAAATTTGGCACACGGGTAGATCATGTCCTGGATTAACACATATGCTACTTTTTATCGCGGGGAAATATAAACCGGGACTTTAATCTCGAAAAACTTTTTAACGCGGGCGGAGCCGCGGGCAAAAGCTAGTTATCAACAATTGCAAAAAAAAATTATCTTACCACGATTGCAAAACAGAAAGCTCCGAGAAGAACGTACATTCCTGAAAAACAATGAATTGTAAGTAATCATTTCAAGTAATATCAAGGCATTTTTTTTGTAAGTTATTTACCGATCTCAACAGGCGTCATATGCGGTGTTTGGTGCTGCCGTGGATGCTGCGCAGAGTTGGGTCGGAAGATTGAATTGTAGTGTTGCGCTTGCACTGTGGGCTCATGGTTATTCTCATCCTTGAATGGCGAAATTCCTGAAAATTATAACATCCCTCATTATATTAATCGTAACAGCTATAGTCTTGATATAAAAAAGGTGGACCGATGACTTAGTAAAGGCCGCAGGAACGCGCTGGATGCGGGCCACTTTTGACAGGTCCATCTGGAAATCTTTGGGGGAGGCCTATGTTTAGCAGTGGACGTCATGTGGCTGATGATGATGATGATAGTCTTGATATTGATCTCGTAGCAATAAAAAATAACCTACCTTTAAGCACCTCTCCAAGCTCGGACATGCCGCTCCTGAGTCCGCCTCGGGCCATGATATCATCGTTCTGAGGCGTGTCCGGTCTTTGTGGGACGTCACCGCCGCTGAAGTCCACGTCAACGCTGGCAGCGGCAGTGGCGAGGGCGCCAGGGATGTTCTTGATGTTGGCTGGAGTTTTGGTGTCACCCTTGCCAGGAAGAGCGACGCGTCGCAGCGGCCCCGAACGACATTGTTCGGGTGTTAACAGTGTCACACGTAGAAGTTCTCCACTACCTATTATTATAGGGATTGGATTTGAATGGTGATGATGTGATGAGTGTGTAAAATGCATATTATTAGCGACTTGAAATAAGTTTATTTATGAAATAACTGAACATAGTATTAACTTGTTTTTGGAAAGGTATAAGTACCTACTTTGTAGCTAATATTATAAAGTTAAAAAAAAATGTTCCAGAATTATAAAAGAGCTATTTATTACTTTGAATTGGTTAGGTATTAGTCTTTTTTTGTGGAACTAACTCTAGCTTTACCTTTCCAGACTCTAATTCGATCTAAGAATCATCAATAAATCTATAAGGAAGAAAACAATAATATTAGCAGCATCGTTGTGATTTTAAACTTTCTTTTTAATAGTGCCGCATTGAATGAAAACGAATTATTTTTTCTCACACTTCCACATAGGAAAATTCCATGAATTCTGTAACTCTTTAAGTATCTGCTTACCAACCGACGTATAGATATGCATGCATAAATGATGATAGATATCCTTAAACATACCTTCACCAATAGCAATTACTCTTGGATGTTTGGAGGCCAACATTGGAGCAAATGCTACAACCTCAGGATCGAGGCTTTCAACCAACAAGAAATAGTTGGATACAGCAACATCTCGTAACGCTGTGCGACTGCCGTCTGAAAACTCCAGATCAATGTCCAACAGTCCTTCCTGTAAAATATCAAATTTTATCATAGGATACAAAGAGTAGGATAATACTACGGAAACATAGAACGCTGCTCAAACTTCAAGTTTATCTCTACCAATCTCTATATAGTAAACTTGATTTCTCTTTCCACTATTATTTTATATCTAAGATATTTAGTTATTTACAAATGTTTTAGTATTAAGGGACATACAGCGTAATCATACGCACTATTAAATAGTCATGAAATAATTATAGATTTTTTCATTACCTGATATTGTGCAGTAAGACGCCTGGTGACAGTTGTTTCGGACACGTATCCATTCTCAATAGCCGTGTCTGGAGAGATGTTCAACTGAAGTCCCGATATGACTCGCACCAACAACCTCGATATGGACACTTTATCATTACCCACGCGGACTTCACGCAGACCTATTACTCGACCTAAAATATTATATGAGGGACTATTATTAATTAGTTAGGTACTAGGTACTGCGGGTGATGACCCGCACCTCATTTCCTTCATAATATTATTGATGATGTAGACTTATATGGCGGGTCATCACCCAATAGTGGAGTGTTGCAATTAAACATTTCGAAACATGTAGACTTATATGATGATATAAGTCTACATCATCAATAATATTATGAAGGAAATGAGGTGTTCTGATTATAGAAAAACATACTTATACCTAAGCACGAGGTAGTGTCAGTAGGGTTCAGAAAAAAATTGGAACGAAGTATTTTTTAGTAAATTTGTTATTGGCTCGTATTTTTATTTTTATGTCATCTTTTTATCTTAACATAATATAAAACAGTCGCTTCCCGCTGTCTGTCCCTATGTATGGTTAGGTCTTTACAACTATGCAACGGATTTTGATGCGGTTTTTTTTAATAGATAGAGTGATTCAACAGAAAGGATTTTATGTACTTTTAGCCCGGAAAAGTTATTAACGCGGGTAAAGCCGCGGAAAAAAGCTAGTTTATCATAATCGATAACACACCTGTGATAGGCGAGAGCACTTGTACTTCAGTACGTCCTGTGCTGCGACCCTGCAGTACTTTCCCACGCAGCGTGGCGATGCGAAGGTCGGCAACGCGCATTAGCGACATCACTAGCTCGGTCACTTTCAGCCACGTGCGTCGCGATACGAAGTAAGACACCCGCCCTGAGTCGTGATCTTTGGCCAGAAAACGGGCGTAAACCTGTAATTCAAATATTATTGTACCAACTTAATATTTCTTAGTGGCACAGTCATCTGTGTAGCCGTCTGCATTGGTCTTTGTGGATCAGTAAAGTTCTGATATTTAAAAATATAGATATTGCTGTTTCGAAATCGTTTTAAAAAATTACTGCAGGTAGGAACCAGAACTTATTCATTTGACATAAGTACAGTCAAAAAAGTGTAGGCTCGACCGCCTTAAGGTTCTAAATAAGTCGTTTGTGTGTCGTCTGTCAGCACTTGCAACTTGCAAGTAAAGTAGACAATAAGAGTAATCTGCTGTTTCCTTTGAACATCTCCGAAGCGACCGCACCTGCTTGGTAAAATATGGAAAATGGGCTTTTATGATGAGGAATTGTACTAGTACCAAATTCGGTGATTGTACATTAATCGCATTGAAAATATTATCAACGGATCTAAAAATACCGATTGAGATGATTATAATACATTATTAATATCATCTATTTTCAGCTTATATGAATATAACTACCGTGATAATATAAATGGATAACTTTAGTCTTTGAATAAGAAATAATGTCCCTTACTTCAGTGCAAACTTTTTAAGATCAATAACTAATAATCTGTTTTGGTGTACGTACTTCAACATTACTCTGCTGATATCGCAGCCGACAGGAACGTTGATCCGTCAAGGAGTTTGTGTTGTCTGGCCTAGAGCCGCCCCAACCGCGAGATGAAAGCGACCGTCGCAACCTATCCTTCGAATTTGCATCATCAGACACCTTCCAGCCTAAAAAGGTAAGGTTATCGAATAAATAATAATATAATATTTGTCGTTGCGATTTGGCATAAAGTATTATTTATTGTATTGAAACATAATATTATATGATGGCGTAGAGACACACCGAGCATAGCCCTTTCCTTACTTCGCTGGCTACTCTAAATAGCAATACATTCCAAATTTAATTCCAACTTGTTACCTTTGATTTGTGACAGCCTGTTATCATCGACATCGATTTCAAGAGGGTTCTCGGGCATCCAAACAGTAAATCTTGCCAGGCCGGTGTATGTGCCATACTTAACAATGACGGAAGCATTTGACGAGCCGCGGATCTCAGAGCCATCTACATACACCGAGCTGCATGAGGACGATACCTGAATATTTTTTTATATTAAGAATGAACTGAATTTGAGAGAACAGTATGGAAATTCCTTTATTTAATTTAAACAATGAAAAATTAACGTCAATGTAGATACTCATGTATAAATATATTATGATTTCATGCAAATTATATTATATTTCGTAAAATAATAAATATATGCCACATAAACAATAGATGCCCACTGCACAGCGTATAATTATAATAATACGCATAATTTATCTCATTGTCAGAACTAAGTTTACCTTCAGCACACTCTCGTCCTCGGAGTGGCATGAACTCTGAAGTGTGACGTCAGCAACTTGCCCGGCTTGCGAAACTATAAGAACTTTCATGGACTGCGACACCTGACGGCCCGTGAGCACTGCTGTGTTCAGCACTTCCCAGTTCTAACAACAAATGGGTTTCGTTAAATTTCCTGGGGGGTTAAACGTGTATATAGGCGCTGATTTAACTTTTCTTATTTTTATCACATCCGGTAATTTATATGGGTGTTTATTTGACTTGTTTAGTTTATCACATCCGGTAATTTATATGGGTGTTGATTTGATTTGTTTAGTTTATTACATCCGGTGTTGATTTGACATGTTTTCTTTATTCGCTAATTTATGTGCGAAATAGCAGCCGATTATTATTTGATTTTAATATTGTTTAATTGCAAATAATTATAAGATGTTTATACTTGTATTTAATTAATCAAACTATGTTTAAATAGGAAATGATGTCATTGGAAAAATACTATTTAAAGGCAACGGTCATTGCGATCGGGTCAGTTCTGTGAAGCTGTGAAACAGTGAACATCGAGTAAAGTGTTCTCGTGATTCTATATTTTATTTTTACGCCAAAAATGGATACCAACGACCCATGTTATGACGCCACGCCGACAGCAGCGGTGGGATCCAAATCTCCCATTTTGGGCGTACCACAAACAAAAACGAGGACTGAGCCAACGTTCACAATGCAGGAAGTTATGAACCTAGTTTCTTCGATCACCCAGCAAGCCGCATCAAGTGCAGTAACTGCAGCCTTATCTGTTACGTCTACGCCAGTATCAGTACGAGATCGAAGCAATTTCTATCTTCCGCCGTTCGATCCGGATGTTCGATCCCATGACATCCGAGATTGGTGCGCAAATGTAGATGAAACAATTGCGACCTTCAACATACCACAGCAAGAAGCAAGAATGAAGGCTATCCTACAATTAAAGGGTAGAGCTAAGATTTGGGCGGACACGTGGTCACTCCACTCCACTACGTGGCAAGAAGTAAAGGAGGACCTTATAAGAACTTTCGGGAAGGAGTTTCGATATGCCGATGACATATTAAAGTGGCGCAACTACACTTCTGAGCATGCAGGTAGTTATGCTGAATATGCTACGACAGGTTGGACCCTGTTTAAACGCGTAAGACCAGAAGCGAGTGACGCAGAAGTTATCGACGCCTTAATAACAGGTATTTATCCTGAATATATGCGGTCTGAGCTACTCAGAAAGACTCCCGATTCCTTACCTAGACTGGTTTCCGTTTTAAAAACTTATAGAAAACGGAAAGTTGAGGGCAATGAAGGAAACAAGCAAAATAAGAAGCCACGAATTCCAGAGATTTTTAACAAGCCATCTGTCAGTTGTTATAATTGCCATAAGCCAGGTCATTTTAGAAGCGAATGTAGGAACAAATCTGTTTCCACACCATCCGTAGAGCCTTCAACTTCTAATCCTCCAAAACCTGCCAATACGAATAAATCTGTGGAATGCCACTATTGCCATAGACCGGGCCATGTCGAAAAGAATTGCTTTCGGAAACAAAAAGATGAGCGTATGAAGCTAAATAACTGTAATCAGACGATAAACGTTTGCGTCCCCACAGACCGCAGTACAACTGATATTAAAATAGGCTCTAAGATTTACCCCTGCTTATTTGATACCGGTGCAGACTGTTCTTTAAGTAGGAATAGACTTGCTAGTTCAATTCCTGGAAAGAGAAATACTGTCAATGTGGCATTTATGGGCATTGGCGGTTGTCCCGTATTTTCTACACAGAGTATTACAGCCACAGTAGAAATCGATGAAGTTTGCATCGAGGTAGAATTTTACGTGGTCGGTGATACTCAAACGCAGTTTGACATATTGATCGGTTACGATATTGTAAGAACCCCTGGCCTTAGCGTTATAATTACCAAGGAGGGAATATCTGTTAAGCGACAATCTGTCATCAACGAATGCACCACCTTAATCAACCGCAATCACTTTGATATAAATAATGATATCAAAGACCCGATTTTACTTAAGAAATTGCATGATGTTCTTGATAGTTATAAGTGTAACTTTACGATTGGTAATCGGGTTTCAGAGATTAAGACTGGTGTATTAAATATTAAACTTAAAAATACAGATAAAATTGTTGAACGAAGACCTTACCGTTTGTCCCCTCTGGAACGCGAAAAAGTTAAACTTATTATCGATGATTTAAAAGCGAACAACATTATCCGCGATAGCTCTTCTCCTTTTAGTAGCCCTATTCTTCTGGTGAAGAAAAAAGATGGTTCTGACAGACTTTGTGTAGATTATAGGGAATTAAATGCGAACACTATTCGAGACAACTATCCGTTGCCTCTTATTGGCGACCAAATAGACAGATTAGGTAAAGCGCGTTATTTCACCTGTCTAGATATGGCCGCTGGGTTCCATGGAATTCCAATAGCTAAAGATTCTATAGAGAAAACTGCGTTTGTTACACCTGACGGGCAATTCGAATATCTGAGGATGCCTTTTGGTCTTTGTAACGCACCCGCTGTCTATCAGCGCGCTATAAATAAAGCATTGGGTGACTATAAAGATAAAATAGCTCTTGTCTATATTGATGATATAATGGTAATGTCATCATCCATTGAAGAAGGTATTGATAACTTAAATTTAGTATTGAAGAGACTTACAGATGCTGGATTCGCTTTAAATATTTCAAAATGTTCGTTCCTGAAGACCAGCGTGGAGTATTTAGGAAATATTATCGAAAATGGTACAGTAAGGCCTAGTCCTAGAAAAAATTATTGCCTTGTCTAAATCACAAGTTCCGAAGAATGTTAAAGAACTTCGTCAATTTAACGGCCTTGCTGGTTACTTTAGGAAATTCGTACCAAATTTTTCAAAAATAATGGCACCTTTATATGAACTCACCAAATTGAATGTTCCTTGGAAATGGACCGAAAGCCAAGACAACGCTAGAAAAGCTATAATTGGCAGATTAACATCCTCCCCTTTGTTAACGATATTTGATCCAGATTTGCCTATTGAACTTCACACTGACGCCAGTTCACTCGGGTATGGTGCCGTTTTAATACAAAAACAAGATTCTAATTCTCATGTTATTGGTTATTTCAGTATGAGAACAACTCAAGTTGAATCCAAATATCACTCATACGAACTTGAAACCTTAGCTGTTGTTAAAGCTATCAAGCATTTTCGCCATTTTTTACATGGTCGGACTTTCAAAGTGATAACCGACTGCAATTCGCTTAAGGCTTCGAAACATAAAAAAGAATTAACTCCTAGAGTGCATCGTTGGTGGGCATTTCTTCAGAACTTTCAATTTGAAATAGAATACCGAAAAGGGGACAGATTAGCTCATGCCGATTTCTTTAGTCGCAATCCTATAGAGCGAACTGGTACTCAGGAACATCAAAAAATTATATCTAAAGCCTTGCATTTTTTCCTAAACTCTTCAACTCTTGACCATAATTGGCTTCTTATCGAACAAAAACGTGACCCTATACTTAAAAAAGTTGTTGATCAGTTGAAATCTGATTCAATTCCTCGGACAATAGCCGACACGTATGTTATTTTACAGGATAAACTATTGAGACGTAAAATTCAAATAGATAACAAAACACAGAAACTCATTATCGTCCCCCGAAATTACCGCTGGAATCTTATCTCGCACTACCACGATTCTTTACAACATTTTAGTTGGGAAAAAGTGTTGTCTAAAATTAGGGAACAATATTGGTTCCCTGATATGTCAAAATTAGTGCGAAAATTTGTAGAAAACTGCGTTAGTTGTAGAATCCGTAAAGGTTCATCAGGAGCCAAGCAAGTAGTATTACACCCGATTGATAAAATAGCCGTTCCCTTTCACACGGTGCATGCTGATATTACTGGCTGCATGAATGGCAAACGTCATCAAGCCGAATACGCATTTGTCTTTGTAGATAGTTTCACGAAATATGTTCATTTAAGTTACACTAATGATCGGACCACACAATCTGCCTTAAAGTGCTTCCGCGAACTTATTACTATATTTGGCACCCCAACACGTCTTATATCAGATCAAGATAAAAGTCTAACTTCCGTAGAATTCAAAAAATTCTGTACTGAGTACAATATTGAACATCATATAGTAGCGAAAGGTGCCAGCAGAGCAAATGGCCAAGTGGAACGCATTATGAAGATTATTAAAGATAATATGTCTGTTATAGAATTAAATAAGCCGTGGCACAACGCTATTCAAGATCTACAATTAGCTATAAACTGCACGGTATCGAAAAGTACGGGCAAAAGTCCTATGGAGTTATTATTTGGCAAAAAATGCTCTCCACCACTAATTAAACTTTTACAAGTTGACGACGATGAACCTGTTGAAGACTTGGCATCTATCAGATCATTTTGTAAAAACAGAATGGACGAGCGATCTATTCAAGATAAACTTAGGTTTGATAAAGGCAAAGCCAAAATTAACCCATTTAAGGTTGGTGATTTTGTCCTCATGCGTCGTCATGAACGTCATACTACAAAACTTGGTGCTAAATTTGAAGGTCCAATGGAAGTTTTAGAAGTTTTGCCTAATGATCGCTATAAGCTGAAACACGTAAATCTAAGAGGTTGTAGCGAAAAAATTGCTAGTCACGATTTTTTACGACCGGCACCTATGGCACAGGCAGATCCTTTTCTGGACGATGATCTGGCCGTATAGGCAAATAATGAATAAAGATTTACCTATCCAAACATCCTTCCTAAAAACGCTGGCTGGCCACCAAGCGTATCCTTTGTCCCGGTCTTGGACGGCTAGATCCCGTTATGGGTGATGCCTGGTTTGGGCTAGATCCCGTTATGGGTGACGCCTGGTTTGGGCTAGATCCCTTAGTGGGTGACGCCTGGTTTGGGCTAGATCCCTTAGTGGGTGACGCCTGGTTTTGGCTAGATCCCTTAGTGGGTGATGCCTTCATGAAACTAACAACTATCCAAATATCCAACCCAAGACGCTGGCTAATCTGCTACGCGTATTCCTGATCCTGGTCTTGGATGGCTAGATCCCGTGATGGGTGATGCCTTGTTAACTATTATATTCAGCGCGAGAGCGCGCTGGATCAGAATGGCCGTATAGGCGCTGATTTAACTTTTCTTATTTTTATCACATCCGGTAATTTATATGGGTGTTTATTTGACTTGTTTAGTTTATCACATCCGGTAATTTATATGGGTGTTGATTTGATTTGTTTAGTTTATTACATCCGGTGTTGATTTGACATGTTTTCTTTATTCGCTAATTTATGTGCGAAATAGCAGCCGATTATTATTTGATTTTAATATTGTTTAATTGCAAATAATTATAAGATGTTTATACTTGTATTTAATTAATCAAACTATGTTTAAATAGGAAATGATGTCATTGGAAAAATACTATTTAAAGGCAACGGTCATTGCGATCGGGTCAGTTCTGTGAAGCTGTGAAACAGTGAACATCGAGTAAAGTGTTCTCGTGATTCTATATTTTATTTTTACGCCAAAAATGGATACCAACGACCCATGTTATGACGCCACGCCGACATGTACCTATTCCTTTTTAAGATTATTGTAACTTATGTACCCGTATATGTTATGTTTGAGTATCTACCAATCAAAGAACTATGGTATCTATTAATGTTTCGATAGATGTTGAATAATTCTTAGTAGCACTGACATATAAAAAAATTGTAAGCAGAAATATCCGTCCTCTATTTTACTGCTCACTGTTGAAAACAGGCCTCCTCTACTACTGAGAGACCTTAGTCCATGACGCTGATCTAGTGCGGGCTGATAGACTTCACACATCCTCAAAAATCTCATGGAGATTCTTTTTTTATCGCATCGAATGACGGAGACGAGCATGCCATTCGTCTGATGATAAGCGATACGACCACCCATAAACAGTAGCAACACCATCCAGCACCTTGAGTTACAAAGTACTGTGTGGTACAAGTAAAGTTGATTCAGATTTTAAACTAATTGAACTGGGAACACAATTCCAGTTTCCCAATAGCTTTATTACGTCAATGCATTAATTCCCTATATATCTTTTATTTGAAGTGGACGATAGCCTAGTTGGGAATGGAACGGTCTGCCGAGACAATTGCCGGAGTTTAAAACCCTAGGCACACACCTCCGACTTTTTTTTATGGTATTGAATGACGAGACGAGCAAGTCGTTTGCCTGTTGGTAAGAAATACGACCGCCCATAAACAATGGCAACAACATCCATCACCTTGAGTTACAAAGTACTGTGTGGCATTCTACTGCGCTCGTCATCCTGAGACATAAGATTTTAAGTCACATTATGTCCAGTAGTTGCACTGGCTACAATGCCTTTCAAACCGAAACACAACCGTGCATGTACACTGCTGCTTGGCGGTAGAAATAGACATTGCGGTGGTACCCACCCAGACGAACTCTTACATATGAGAGATTTACCACGTAACGTGTTTTTGTTTATCAATTATCGTTCGCTTTAATGGTGAAAGAAAATATCGCGAGGAAACACACATACCTGAGAAGTCTCTATATGAATTTCAAGGGTATGTGAAGTCTGCCAACCCGCACTAGGCCAGCGTGGTGGACTACGGCCTAACCCCTCTCAGTATTAGAGACAACCCATGCTCAGCAGTGGGCAGTACATAATACAGGGCTAATTGCATATCTTTTATTTAGCTCTGATTCATGAATAGTAGCTCATTTTGATTTTCTTACATCAACATGCTTTGGGAAATCAGTAACAAAATGATTTATTACTACCTAAATTGTCAGTCCCCTATTTTTTGCGTTTATAGGAAACATTCTAATACTTGTTTGATTTGATTAATTAACAGACTAATTAAAAACATTGGTAACGTTTGTTATAATACTTAGTATTTTCTCATATCTGATAAGTCATAAGACATATAAACCTAAGTTTTATAAATAGTAAAGTATTTTCTTCAGGGTTATGAATTATATTCAGTTTTAGGAACCGGGGTATAATCTTACATAGGTACCTACTTTGCACTATTCTGATAAGGTGACAGAACAAGATATTTCAATAGAACAGAATTAAAATTTTAATCGAAAAAGAAAAATGCTTAAAAACGAACAGCCCTATTCAATATAAAAAGTTATTGAACTAGTAATATACTTTATAGGTTAGAGCTCTATCAAACGTTAGACATCGTGCGCTCATCTGTCAGTAAGCACGAATAAGAGGCTCGTTCGACCTCGACCGCTGCCACCAAACGCCTGGGGGCGTCGGATAATGGATTTACACCAATATGGAGATAAAATAATTGCTTTAAAAATATTACTCTGTAACTCTATTAACGCATCGAGGCCACACACGTGGTAGTAAATGGAGTAATTTTGTGTATCTTCTCGTTCTCGGCAATTTTTCATTAATTAACACTTTAATTAAAATTCAACCTGGCAAGCCAATGAACATGATGTAATATTGAAATTCTACTTTGTATCCACTTATTAAAAAAGTGAAAATGAAATGAACACTGGAGTGTATATTGGTACAAAAATTTAATAATTTTAGTGTATTTTAGTGCATTAGAAGGTAAATTCCGCGTGGGCGGCTAGTGTTCCAGTCTGTATTAACATTCGATAACGCTCCCATTACAGCACTTAATTCATATTAAAGTACAACATTAAACGTTAATCTCAACGATTTGTTACTAAGTATGCCAAAGTCAAATAACATACCTATTATACGAAAAATCATACATGTCTACATTGAGAAAGCGTTCATTATTCCATTTGCGGAACATTGTGCAGATTGCTGGCAAATTGCCATTGATATAAAAGGTTAGAAACTTTATAACGACATTGTAATAGAGATGGCTTCGTTAGCACCGCTAATTACGAATATTTTAAGTGTAATTTATCGCTGTAATCGATGCCTCAATAAATTGTGTGCCTGGACGTCTACCTGTATAATGATACTCAAATTATTACGTGGGTGGTCGAAGATGGTAATCATTATTCGCATTTACTACAGAATAAGAACGAAAGTTATAATTTATGACTGACTTACACTTATCTAAAAGATATTATGATTCAGTTACGCTGCCATTGCTTCGAGTAAAAGATTATATCACGAAACTAACAGTTTATTTGTTGCCAAACCTAGTTAAGTTCGAACAACTTTGTAACGATGGACGCAACTACTTACATCAAAATTGCTAATAGAATTTTATACGGTCTCAAATATGTACTTTTCATACAATAGGCTGGATTTGTTGATAAATGTCTACAATAATATCCTATGATATCTGAAACTTTTTACGTGAATAATCTAAATCTTTAAAGCTGAATGAACTTCTACCTTGGAAATGGGTAAAACGGCTTGAATATCGTCTTTTTCTATGTCGAGGCGGGTGTTGACTCTGTGTTCATGAGGAGTTGTCTCCGTTGTCGAAGCAGTTGTTGACGTAGAAGATACTTTAGCTGACCAGCTCAGCCTTGCTGTACCCCTTCCTGATTCACCTTCAGATCCTTCTGCATCTCCTTCCCCTTCAGCTCCCACTTCTACAAGCCACGTGAGGACTTCCTCCCACCCCGGCCCACCAGCACCACTACTCCCATCTCCATCCCTATGGGATACAATATAGTATACAAACATGCACACACACACACATACACTCACGCCTGTTATCCCCGAAGGGGTAGGCAAAGGCGCAACTAGTGCACCCACTTTTCGCCGTTATTCCGTCCCATGATGTGATAGGGGGCGAGCCTATCGCCATATCGGGCACAAATTCCAGACTCCGAGCTGATACTGAATAGAAAAACTCAATATCACTTTGCCCGACCCGGGAATCGAACCCGAGACCTCAGCATTGTAGTCGTACCTTATACAACTACGCCACCGAGGCAGTCATGTACAAACATGCATAATTCAAATATTGAAATAAAATGGGCGCTTATAAAGGGTTACACAAGGACATCGTTGAAGGTGAATACAAAAGGTGAGAAAGTCACAATAAATCAATAGTAACGCTAGCAAAGTTACAGTATCAAATTTCTGTATTCATTTATTTTAGGTAAGATGGCGGTCTTATCTAAACAGCGATAGTTGAAAAGTTTTGACCTAGAATTTCATTGATTGTGTTTAAAACGCACGATGTGATTGATTTCCAAACGAGTCCTAAAATTTAAGATATTGAACAAATCTTGCGAACACACGGGAGGTATTTTGGTATACAATTAATAAGTGAGAAGTATGAGTTCGTCCTGACACAATATCATGGATACAAATTGAACTCTAAAGATTTCCTGTTCTAATTGACATATTTACAGTGCTGCTTTCTTAATTGGCGTAAAATGAGATTTCAAGTTAATTTTAACAGCACTTCCTCATTATGCCATTTCAAATACGAACACATTATTAACCCTGTGATTTAGAGCCGGTCGTTTCGCAGGTTGACCTACTTAAATAATATCGTAAAACGGGAATAGCTGGAAAGCGCCGCCGAGAAAATAGAAACGCAACAAATCCTTTATATCCGTTGTGCGCAGGCAAGGAAATGGATGTGCTACGGTTGGATGAAACCAAATTTATTACTATTCTCATACGTCATTTTATTACTAAACTATATAACTATTTTGTTGGTCTTTATGTTAATGTTATTGGCTATTTCGGATGCAGCGAAAACTTTGTAATAAATATCTACCTAAAGTTACATTCACACTTACATATCAAGTTCATCATCGTCTCTCAAAGGCTGTTCAAGCCTCGTTGCGGTGACCGTCGCAGAGCGAGTCTTCACCTCTGCCGTGACTGCCCAGCGAGAGTTCGCGGCTGTCACGCTCAGCAATCGTAAGCCTGACTTCACCTTCATTCTGCAAACAATACTCATAATTAATAACATGCTGTAATAAACAACTCTGAATGTTAACTAGCTGCTGTACATCGTAAAGATTATTTATTGTTCATGCGTTATAAATTTAGATCTCCAGGTAAAATAACAACATGGTGCGTGTATATTAGAAACTACAACATTTTTTACGACTGTAAGTTGTAGGGACATTGAAACAGTTAAATTTGTATTCCTTTAACAACAAAAAACTTGAGATAAATATATCGAACTTTGTAAGTGCCTGAACGTAGTTACCTATGATTGTTCTTCTGCCTTTGTCTAAATGATTAAATTATACATATATTTGGAAGTTGGAACTCTATTTTGTTCTACCCTGAGTCAATTGTTGTTGGCTTTCATAAAACATGGAACTTTCAAGCTTGACACACTTTCCATAGTAGATTTCATATTTTATATATAAATGTACATACAGACAGTATCCATCTTAAGTCTTTTCTATCACACAGAAGATATAAATTCTTAAGCCACTTTGCATAGGAAAATGGAATGTAAATGCGAAAGTCATAAAAAGGTTCTCGCGTTGCGCTGTATTCAACGTTTCACCTGCTCTATTAAACTTTAACATAAACCACATGGCATTTTCATAATATTCCATTGTTATATGAAACAAAAATAGCTGAATGAGTACGCGTTTACATCCAGAGCACATTTTTAAAATACCAATAAACAGTTATTGTAGAAACTGTGGAATTTCAGAAGTGATGTTATAAATTCTCATTTAGGCCCGCTTTATTCCCCGGCGCGTCTCCGTTCCGGTTGAGATCGTAACTCAAAGGAAACACACACCCCTAAAGTTTTGTAACAGGTGCTCCGTATAATATATTATGACGTGATTTGTGATTTTGGCTCTAATATTACACTATTCCTAATGAGGCTTGTGATTTATTATTACGTATTACTATATGTTTGATGTAGAAGATATGTTATCACAATGATATGTATTTTCCTTATTACTGCTTTTCCTTTTATAATATACTAGCTTTTGCTCGCGGCTTCGCATGGAGAAAGAGTTTTTGCGGTATGAAAGCCCGCTATATATTTTCCTGGGATTAAAAGTATAGCATAGATTCTTCCTGGTGTTTTAGACTATCGCAATACAAAATTTCATCGAAATCTGTTTTGTAGTTTATAAATTTATCACAATCAGACAGCAGACGTGGATGGGGGTCCTTGTTTTATATTATGTAGTAATGTACGTATATTACTATTTCCCAATACTGTAACATAATATGTATATTCTTCTTCTATAGCTTTTGGAAGTCCAATGCTGGACATAGGCCTCCCCCATACATGTTATGTTCATATTGTATACTTCAAGAGAACACAAACTTATCAGGACACGGCTCGCATGGTAAACAATATTGTTGATGCTTAATTTAAAAATACACTGGCGTACGTTATTTTGAATGAAAACATTTTTTTCAGTAGAAAATTAAACGTAGTTTTAATAAAACGTTTGTATCTCGTCACCGACACTGAATGTATGTTTTAGATCCACATTTGCTTAAACAATGCGCGTCGGGCTCAAGCCAGGCCTGATCCCATTACGCATGCAATCTTTATTTGCATTATAGTGATGATAAACAAATTACTACGAGCGTCTCATAAACAGATTCACTGAAGATTTCACGTCATCGTCTTTTATGTGCACATGCTCTAGCGTTGGTTCGATGACTTATGTGTCAATTTACAAACTACCGTTTCTTGGTGTGTGGACTAACGCGGTTTTCTACGTCAAGATAAACTGGCGCCATGATAATAAGTTTCGCTCGCCGATCTAGAACGAATATAGTCCGTAATATAGTACCTTTAGCGGCTTGTAAACAGATCTAGGTATTAAACGTCTTTTATGTGAATGGATGTAGATTTAGGAATATTATTGAGTTATTGTTTAATTGAATTAAAGTTTATATTGGTAGTGCACGATAGCCTAGTTGGGAATGGAGCGGTCTGCCGAGGCAATGTCAGGATCTTCAAAACTCAAGGCAAACACCTCTGACTTTTCGAAGTTACAAGTGTATTGTTTATCAAATATCGTTCACTTTAACGGTGAAGGAAAACATCGTGAGAAAACCTACATACCTGAGAATTCTCCATAAGAATTTCGATGGTATGTGAAGTCTGCAAACCCGCACTGGGTCAGCGTGGTGAACTAAGTCCTAACCCCTCTCAGTAGTAGAGGAGGCCCGTGCTCAGCAGTGGGCAGCATATAATACAGGGCTGATTGCATTTCATTGCATATCGATATCGATAATAAAAAATCTTAAACAATTATTAAAGTTCTTAATTACTCTATAAGTATTTTCGGCATAACTCGATTCAGTTAAATGTATAAAGAAAGAAGAATATTATGAACCTGAATTTTTAAGACCTATAAAAAATAATCTTTATTATGTTTGTTCATCACCACCTTTTCTAGCAGCGGGCCTAAATACTCATTATATTATTTAGTTTACTTTAAAGGGCACATGTCATATTAATTAGTTAAACGGTAATGGATTCTTACACCTAATATAATACGTATGCTTCAAGACGATAAATAGCATAATAGTTTCTTTCACTTCTAACTCCTAACTCAAAGTATACTAAAGACTTTGTTAAACTAGTATTATAAGTTAAACTAATAATTTATCGATTAAATAGTTGAGACGAGTTAAAACTTTCTAACAAGGTTTTCTATAGTACGGACAATTGAAAGTGAGCGTCTAGACTAGAGATTAACAAGAGAATAAAATCAGAGAACGATAATATGAGCTATTTAGTTCCGGCTATTGAAGTAATGCTTTTGCTCTGCATCAATAAAACGTAGTTATGACCCGACGTAAAAGTTTTAATTGGCGCATGCAGGTTGCGAGCGCCTGTATATCGCAGTCGGTGAAGTACTTCATACGTAATTCACCACAAATGTGAACATACTTTCTTGGCGCCTCATTCAATTTCAATCCATCGCGCGTTGTTATAACTTCACAAGCGGTTCATTCACAAGTATCATTATGGACATAATGAACGTTTTTTAAATGTAAATTGACTTTTGAAATTGCATGATTTTCTGGTGAAGCAATTCTATTTTTAGGTTGGTATAAATAGTAATACCGTCTTTTTTTAAAAACAATCATTAATTTATTCACAAAGCTTGTTAAACTTGAAGCAATGTCTCAAAAAAATGTACTGTTTTCTGGTTTTTATCATTCCGATTAACATGCACATAGCTGTGGTTATATTAAAACGTAACGCCATATTACAAACCCTGCTCAGAAATGCTCTTTCGTGCACTCAATGCAATGAAATAACATGGCAGCTGTACACGTCTAGTGAAGCCATGTCACTAGCGATTGCTTAATTTGCCTCGTAGTCGTCGCATTGAGAGTTCGATGACATCCACAAGTAAATGGTTGCGTGCGTTATGCATAATATTATCGACAAAAGTAAATAAAAACACATTTAGTCAATCCGCATATACTGACCTGATGACGACATGACCAATTGTGTGGGTACTATCCCGCCGGACAACAAAAGGCAGGTGAATTCTCGAATGAGGGTATAAAGGTGCCCTTGGAAGTAGTAGAGCAGCGTCTCCAGCCCGCGCTTCTCTGTACCCTGCTCTTGCGCCAGCTAAAGTGACAGATCCCAAAGGCCATGCCGGCTGGACGGATACCCTGCCACAAGCATCTTCTCCTGATTCACCAGTGCCTGCTTCAGTAGCACTATATGCAAGTCGCACTGTTCTCGGTGGTCTTTTGCCCTTTCCGTCAGCGGGCCACCAAGCAGCAGGAACTGTTAATTCTGCTAGACACGCGCCTTCTTCCCCTTCAGGACCGCATGTAGCCATTAACGACTTAGAACCCAGACTTGCGTGTAAAGTTATACAAACACGTCGAGGTCGTGTTGCTCCTCTTCGTGCACCACCTTCTCCTCCAGTGTAAAATAATACTCGTAAAACTGGTGCGTCTCGTGGCAATTCTCTAAATACGAGATGGGCGGACACATCTAGACGGTGTGCCGTAGCTTCTTGTAATTCCATTAACGTTGCATTTCTCTTCGGTGGTTCTAAGGGATCAGGCACAGCGTATCTCGCTGGTACCGTTTGTTTTGTGGAGAACGGTCCGTAAGTAGCACGAACTGACGCCGGAGCCGATCCTTGTAACACGGTGAAGCGGTCGAGCGATAGTAATGCTCCTGGCAAAGCCGTGCCCATCGGCTCTGGAGGTGGTCCAGCGCCGTTCCATCTTGGCGTGTGTTTGAGGAAAAAACCACTATCTTTGTTTTCGAAATGAACTTCGACAGCGAGCACAATCCCTGAAACAAGGAAAGGAATACGTTATTACAAATAACAGATACAAACATACTTTATTATATAACAGAAGACACACTGAATATGCTGCGCTTTGTATATTTTTTAGATAAAAGGGCATGGCATGAAATTGTTGGCTTTGTTCCAAGAGCTACGTAAGTACCTATTCTACAGAGAAACGTTAACTTTTTTATGTATAAACGCAGCGACGTTGTATAATTGATGCCACTTTTATATGGGTTGTTAACTTTTAGGTAGATATTTCTATTAACTATAATCGTACATGTTTAGATTATTAAATGGGAAAGTGCACTGTCATACGAGGAAAATAAGGCAAGGAAAAAGTAGGAAATAACATTATAAGGCAACGAGTGAAGGCGAAAGTGCTCTTGTGGCTATGACGGATGAGTTAGCGTCACGCATACTGCCGCAAGCCGCGACCTCGTCACTCATCACCCACCTCGTTTATTGAGCCTAGGATTTGTGTCACGCTCTTGCCTACGAAAGCATCCTCTAGGAATGTAATTTAAAGCTAGAAAATTCATGCAATATTTTTTTATTTTAAAGTACCTGCCTCGGTGGCGTAGTTATATTATGGCACGACTGCAATGATGAGGTCTCGGGTTCGATTCCCGGGTCGGGCAAAGTGATATTGAGTTTTTCTATTCAGTATCAGCTCGGAGTATGGAATTTGTGCCCGATATGGCGATAGGCTCGCCCCTATCACAT
The DNA here is from genome assembly GCA_949316025.1 of Lapara coniferarum. Taxonomy (NCBI): domain Eukaryota; kingdom Metazoa; phylum Arthropoda; class Insecta; order Lepidoptera; family Sphingidae; genus Lapara; species Lapara coniferarum. Next base: position 36,200,989 of record OX438919.1, on the reverse strand, counting down.
CATGGGACGGAATAACGTCGAAAAATGGGTGCACTACTTGCGCCCCTGCCTACCCCTTCGGGGATAAAAGGCGTGTATGTGTGTGTGTGTGTGTGTGTTAAAGTAAATTAATTGTTCCAGTGTCTATGTTATAAATACTAATATGTAGGTTTTATATTTTTTTTATAAAAGTAAAAAGAATATTAGCTAAACCGAGTTCCGCAACGTCATGAATTAATCGACTACATTGCTACGTGAATCATCAATACCTTTTTAATGAAAGCCAATCAGTAAAGACTAAAGACTCATTCGTTAAGCTAATTATTTTTTTCATGGCAATAAAGCGAAGACAATTAAGTAGTAAAAAGCAAATTTCCTGTACACGGACGGATTGCTTCATTTGCAAGGAAACGGCACAGTTCTACCGGCACGCGCACCCCCCATTATACGAGAGGTAGGGGGATGAAAAGGTGGATAATAAAAAGCTTTAGCACGTGATGTTCTTAGAACAAAGAAAAATTCACAGTGCTTTCAAGTTCCAACTCCATTTAGGATATGTAACATTATGTTCGCAATTGTTAGACATGAAAAGTGGCAGTTCTGCGAGAACATTTTTGAAAACTTTTTTTTGTTATATAAGCAAGGTTATATTCTTATTGTACTCTTATTTAGTATTAATAAACTCATAATTTCAACGTTTCCCCGTAGCGCAGATAAATTAGTTTTTATTCACAGTAATCAGATGGTTTTTAGCCGACTACGAAAAAAGGAGGGTTATGTTTTTCGAGTGTATGTATGTATTTCTCTCTGAGTCCTTTATACGCATTATTGTATCTTTTCAAAGTCACCGCTATTATAATAAAGCATAACAGTACAATAAAAAAATAACTACTGATGTTAGATGTTGCATGAAAGTTATTTCGATTCGTAGCGTATTCCGCACACTTTAATTTCCTTTGGACGTAGCGAGGTTTTAAAAAAGTTTCTTTGCACAAAAACACGATTGATATCACTTTTACCAATAGTAGCGTCGATAGCGTAGGGTGTTTAAGTGGGGTAGCTCTGGGGTGCAATATCTACGAAAGTGCTGATTCAGCCTCTTGCCAAAACATTTGTACAATATTATTGCGTAGACGATTAACATTTTAGTTGGTCACTTAGCTTGAATTTAATTTCAAATTAAATCCTGAATAAATATTGTGTCGATTTGGTACAAATATATAAATTGAGATGGTTTTTTTTTTTAATCTTTATTTAATGCTCAGGTTTAGAGGCTTTTAATCTACGAGATTATGCCAGCCTCATCGTATTTTAAAACTAATTCAACAGAAAAGGAAACATTTTAAGTCCTTTTTAGCTTGCTTACAAATTTGTAGATTTTAATAGACCACACCCAATTCTAAAATGTAACTTTTAATTCCTCCGTTAATGCTTATCTTTCTGTGTTATATCGGACACATTCCACGAGCAAGTGGTGAACATCTTCTACAGATCCACAAATTTCACAATTGGGACTACTAGTTTTCTTCAATAAGAAGCCAAACTTGTTCAATGGTATGTGTCCAGATCTTATTCTATGTGCAATGACTATTAGGCTTTTGCTAATTTTAACATTTGTGAACCAAGGAATACGAGGAGTTTCGCATTGCATGGTTCTATACCAAATACCCTTTCTCCGAGAATTTATGTCAAAATATTCGTTCCAAATTCGTTCTTTATAACAATAAGTTTTATATTTACTGAAAATTTCAAAGAAACACGGCTTTATATCAATAAATGGCCCATTAATAGCAGCACTTTTAGCTAAAATGAAATTGAGATAGTTACACAGAAATATTAAGATACTGACGGAACAAGATAAAAAAAACAGTTAAAGTAAATATTTGAAATAATCAACTTCATTAAAGCCTATTATTTAAAGCTAGACACAGAACGTGCTTAACATTTTGCCTGATAGGATGCCGCGTGAAAATGTCTCCTCTCGCATTGTTATCGAATTGATGGCTCACTGAAGCATCAATAAAGGTGATGGGGCAATGTGTCGGACTCCATTAATGGGTAAATGTTTGCACGTTTGTCATGGCGCATTGCCGGCGGACTTTGACGTCACACGACCGTCCCACCAATTTACATAACTGCTCATACACTGGTTTTGTGTTCGTTGATTAATTTATGGACTTGCTTCATCGATGCTGTATTGACAGATGTGTTCAATAACATCCATTTGGGCGATTGAGTGTCGTTGACGTTCATGGTTATTGACCAGGAATTGCGTAACACAAATCATTTACTTTTATTACTAACTTACTCTCTTTTGAAAATTAAGTACATAGTCAACAATATTAGTCCTAACATTTCAATGTTAAGGCTATTTTTTACTACAGCTACTATAGGCAGTTTTGTGGTAGTACTAGTCACAGCGACCATGAAGTCGCTGACTAGTAAGGTACAAATAAAGCTCTGCTATCGTTCATCAGTCAGAAAAAATCTATTCTCGGGCTGCGTTTTATAATATTATAGAATAATATATTATAGAATATTTGCACACGAACAAGAGACACAGCATGGAAAAAATATGTAAACAATCTGCAACAAGTTTTCTCGTCATCTTTTAAAACTTTTGCAATTTTCTTCTTACCTACATACATCTTTCTATTTACTAAGATATTTTCATCAAACAAAGTTTTTATCTACTGTTTTTGTATACAAGTATAAAAGAACTGATAAAACTTCTGCAGAACAAGGTACCTATGTAATATTGAATTACATTTCGGTTCTGACCCGACGCCAATCCTAGCCCAATCGTTTTATTAGGGTCTATGTGCTAATAAAAATACATTTTCAAACTCTATTTCGTAGGTTTTATATTTCATTTGGTCTGTAATACGCTGATGTTTCTATAAGCCGGTGGAAGGCAACTGGCTCCTGGGTGGCGGTCATAAATCATTATTCACGATAGCACCTAGTTTATTTCCTGGTATCCTATCCGACGATCGAACGAGTAACTCAATTGGTAGCGTGACTTCTCCTGCATAACAAAATATGTATGTGTATCTGATGGAAAATGGAACATTTTTATATTTACGTAGGTATTTACTTAAAAAAATGTATAACATACATGTAAGATGTTGCTAACTCCTAATAAGCTAATTACAAAAACCGAAAGTTCCAATACGAAAATCTCCAACGCAATACTTCACGCCAAATAAATACATTAAGCTAACGTATTTTATTTCACAGATCTGAAACATAAACATTATATTGGTTAAGTAAAAACCGAATCGAATTGCTCTTAAAATTTGTATAAAGCGACAATAAACCGGAAAAATAGAGGTAAAAGGAGGCGTCGTAAAAAGTAATGATACACCCCAGAAGGCACAAAGCGCCAGACTGCTGAAATTTCCTCTTCCTCTGAAACTTTTTTCTCCTTTATTCACAGTCAGACACACAGTCGTAAAAATATTAGTAGAGATATTAGAGTATTTTTATACGGAATTGATTCTTAATTTTTATTACCTAACTGTTTCTTACAGAACGGGTTTGACCCGTCAAGCCCCGCTTCGGACGCCGGCGTCCGAGTATATAGGGTTTCCCCGTACATCCATATATATAAGCTGGGATTGACGGGTCAAAACGCCAATCACATCGTTATAAAGTTTTTTCTCACAAGAAATACAATTTGCCAGAGGACGTGGTTATTTAAAATAAAATCCCCTAATGGAAAAAAACACAAACACGTTCATTAAAAGTCATAAAACGAGAATAAATAGAAAATTCCACCACAGCCACGGTCGGATAAACATTGTCGCCGTCGCCCACATAAAAACGATGTAAAATTTATATGGGCGTCGAAAACAAAGTCATTTTTCCTCATTCAACATACTTCTGCTTTTGTCGCAATCGGGGCGAACGTGATAGCTGTGCTCCATCAATATTCTGACATTGAATTTGAAAGCATCACGGAAACCGTCAATCATCATTAAGGGCGCAAAAATTCCCTAAACTTTTGCGCGTTTGTTTGCGAATTATTACGGCAGTCACACTGTGCATGCACCGTAGCTTAAAATACTATTATAATAATGTTTCTTTTTAATTATACTTGAGTTTCCTTACACCAAGGGCATAGTCAGCTTTCAAGTTTTGATCCAGTTGGGAGAAAAAGCGAAAATATCATGTAGGTAATCCTAATAATTTTACGATCATACATTTTAACCTCACCTGCCTACAACCTTGCCAACCAGAACTTTAAATCTATATCAATATAAAGCTGAAGAGTTTCTTTTTTCTTTGTTTAGTTGAACGCGCTAATCTCAGGAACTACAATTTTGAAAATTCTTTCACTAACACGAAGCTACTCTAATCTTGAGTGCTGTAGAGTACTTTTTATCCCGGAAAACTTTTTCACGCAGGCGGACCTGCGAGCAAATTCATTGCGTGGCAGTTGGAGATGCACAGCCTTGCACAGCGCTCGTCATTCTGACACATAACATGTTAACGTTTGCCGCACACGTTCAGTTTCCTGATTAGGTTTCCTGATGAGGAATTCAGATTCGGAAACCTGAATGCTCCGCTTACACAGAAAATGTTCAAAAACGCTCACACGTTCCTGAATCTGAATTCCTGATCAGGAAACCTAATTAGGAAACCGAACGTGTTGGTTCAAAAAACCGGACGTTTGCGCTAGTCACTCGGAATTCCGAATCTGAATTCCTGATTAGGAAACCTAATTAGGAAACCGAACGTGTGCGGCAAGCGTAAACCGGATAATTCATGATTACAATATGTTGTAATATTTCCGAACATTTTAAATATTTAACAAATAAATAAGCCGACAGTTTTCCGAAATGTGATGATACCAACCTCTTCATCCTTTCAACATGTTATTATTAATATATGCACGTATTTGTTTAGAACTTAGAGCTGACTTTACCAAAAGGAAATTATTATTCAGAATCTATGTAAGTACCTAAATTTATTCTGTAAATACGGTTCATTTATTTAACACAAAACAGGTTACAACCATACTCAATTATTGATAACAAAATATGCTTGCTTCTAATCGTAACCCAAAACTTGTGTATAAAGAAAAGTTAAATAAAACAGACTAGTTTACAATATTACAAAGTATATAGAAATGGTACAACAAAATTTTGTATATTGAAGTAATTTCAAATGTAGAAACGCTGTTCACGCATATTCCAAGATAGAGCCGTAATATTGGGTCGCCTGACCACATAATATCGAGGACTGTTGTCCGCTCTAGTGATTTGGGGAAACCTTTATGTAAGAACATGTAATAGGCCAGTCTTTACATACTTGCGGCATAGACAAAACTGTTTTATTATGCATAATATGTTGTTAGCAGCATCCCTTACCCCTGAATACTCAAACGCTACTCAACCAACCAAGTTATCTGAGGCCTATTTCATTTTAACAGGCTTCTTATTTTAAATGGCATTCTCAAACGTACTTTAAAAGATTTGATGGAACACTCAGTTGAGGAGCAGTTACTTTGCTACAGATTATAAAAAGTTTGTTTTCGATTACAATTTTAATAAATTTGATACTTATGTGTCGTTTCGCGCAGTATAATTTTTAAAATGTTAAAAATAAATGAATCTAATAACACAATGCGCAGTTTAAAAATTATTTGCAATGTTATATTATGTCTATTATATTTAATTTTCGTGTGTATTTTGTGTACTGTGCTGATGCTACATAGTATAAAAAATGGTAAGTAGGTACGTTTAAAAACCATTCTAGGTTTTTATTATGTAGGAATGGCATATTCGTTATTAGAAATAATGTATTAATTAGTATATTCTTAACATTGATGTAATGAACTTGTATTGGCATTATATTGCCACTTGGCAGTATGGTCAGGGTTAACATTAGCCATTTTGGAAAAAAATAAAACAACAACAATAATATTCATAATTCTTATTTCAGTTTTATCATCAGAAGTAGGCATATTTATAAATGCTAACTCAACCGCCATACTACGCACAATACGATTTACTACCGTTGGTTGTTTCCCGTGGAAAACAACCTCGATGACCTTGGGCTGTCGGTTGGATTGTCTGCGTTTCTTTTTGTGTCCGGCTGGATAATGTCACGATTTAAATAACATAAAGAAGATTTGAACATAAAGATTTGAGACTAGTCTGATGGACTCTCAAATGAATCTCGATTAACAGCCATATGAGGAGGCCTTACACAGCTGTCAAACTTTAAGCAGTGTTTGTGAATACCGTTTGAATCAATAAACAGACCTTAAACTGAGTCACCTTAAATTTAAGGTTAGGAGATGAGTAACGTTTCAGTATACCAATTTCAACATTAACGAATGCTTAAATCCGTAAGGCCATCTCAAATATTTAAGTAGCGTTTGAGTATTCGGGCGTTAGTCACTCGAGACCACCGAAATCCTCACTTAAAAATTGGTAGCGCGCTTCATTGTGGATGAAATTGCCTATACCTACATGTAGGTATAGATTTACAAGATTACCCACTATCCGCATGTATACTAGTAAGGCAGCGGCACTGATTAAACCCGTTGTAATGACTCCTTGTGGTTGTGATGCTTACACCAAGGACGCTAATATTTAGGTATATTTCACTGGCTCACCACTACACAGCTCCGAGTGCGGGCGCACGTCCAATCCGTACCGTGCCTGTATTCAGTTCCCTGACTGACAGCTACGATTGACAGATTAACGGCAACCCCCTCTACTGGTGTACATGAGACAGCGTACAGTATCTAATAATTAGATACAAACACTACACCCGTTACTTACTTACTTTCCCTTGTCGTCTTGTGCCCACATTCTTAGACCTCTCATGAGAGTACAGTTAGCAGCATAAGTGGTTGAACAAATTCAAAGTTTCTATTTGCCTACACACTTTTGTGTTCTTACTAATAAAATAGACTTAATTTACTTCAAACGCAGAAAAAAATATTTCAGTTTAATTTAACGCGTATATAGGCGATTTGATTTTTGATTAGTGCTTATTCTTATAATGTGTCTGAAGCTTTAATGTTGCGCATCAAGGCGTTACGAAACGCAGCCGAAGACATATTAAATAAATCCATATCAGTAAAATTATCATTATAAGCCTTACTTATACGATGGAGTCCTGCATTAGTACGACTAGGAGTAAGGGCAAAAAGAGCTTACTCCTAATTTTTTATATTTTTGCCCAGATACTTATGCTGCTGACTGTACAACCCAATTTACAATAGAACGAGTAAAGTAAATAATTTTGTTTATTCGATTACTACAATATGTGTACTTAGTCATTTCGTATTTGTGTGAAAATTGGTATAATTAAAAAGCACATCACCTATTTCCTAAACGAAATAGTAATGTACTTATAATTTAATTCTTAAGTAGAAGCAATGACGAGTAACTGAGACATGCGATTGGACCAGGAATGCGTGTCGTTGAATGGTCGTAACTTATTACAGACGAATTCTCAGAACATGTTACGCCTGACTCATGAAATGAGACAAACGATAATTCAAAGCTTAGAATAGAATGGCTTCAGGAATTTGTCAACTCAGATAGTGAAGTTACCGTTCGTAGTTGATGAAGCAATATGACGCTCGACAAACTAAATTGTTAGGACGTCTGTGTGAAAAATCGATAGCCGTATACGTATGAGAAGTCTTGAGACTGATTAAGAGGTTTAAAGGCTTAGTAATTATTAAATAACCGACGCATAAACGGTATGTTTTAACATGATTACGTAGAACTTATTGAAAACCAGCTGTTGCCCGCGGTCCCGACCGCGTTAAAAAGTTTTTCCGGGATAAAAGTCTCGCTTTATTTTTTCCCAGGATAAAGAGTAGCCTATGTATTATTCCAGAACATGATCTATCCGTGTGCCAACTTTCATCGAAATCCGTTCAGTAGTTTTTGCGTGAAAGAGTAACAAACATACATACATCCACACATGCATACTTACAATTTTTCGCGTTTATAATATTATAGTAGGATTAAATATATGTATTCTAAGTAAGTGTTTAATAACACCAACAGCTTACATGAATCATCGAAGTTTTATCTCTAGACGAATTTCGTAGCTAAAAAGGATTGTATTACTTTTCTGTGGTACTTTATAAATGTCGCTAACGCGTGATCACCACTCAACAAAACCTAGGGTCGTCACCCTCTCTCGTATCACTTGAGTCGAGGACCCTCGTAGTCCCACATCCATACTCTAGGAGATAATTTTCGTACATAACGTACGCAACGAAAATCTTTGTTTACGCATTTCCCCTCGGGAAATCAAATTGAAAAATTTCGCTCCCTTTGTAATATCTCGCGGTTGAACGAGTCAAAGGAATACTGTCGAATTTGTTTAACGTTTTCCTCAAAGTTGAATAACGTGCTGATGGCAATTTTTTATCTGAAGAGTTTTGCGAATACAAGATTCTACACGTCATTAATATTTAATCTCGTATCAATGTTGATATTTTATGTATTAGGTTATCGCTTTGTTTATTATCCTACTAATATTATAAAGGCGAAAGTTTGTAAGAATGTCTGGATGTTTGGATGTATGGATGTAAGGATGTTTGTTCCTCTTTCACGCAATAACTACTGAACGGATTTCGATGAAATTTGGCACACGGGTAGATCATGTCCTGGATTAACACATAGGCTACTTTTTATCCCGGGAAAATATAAACCGGGACTTTTATCCCGGAAAAACTTTTTAATGCGGGCGGAGCCGCGGGCAAAAGCTAGTATGGAGGATATTATTACGAATTATATAGACATGTGCGCTCAAATACCTACTTACTAACATAAGATTAATTTATCTGCAAAACCTAAATTACGCTGCTATTCGCCAAAAGAAAAATTTTAATTGGATGTGTATGAATATTTTACCCATTATTTCTATTCTCATGGGCATGTCTAAAATCCTCGTTACCCCACAACTGGCCATTCATGTTCACTAAGTGCATAAACTGGATTAATTTAACTGTTATAGTAAATAAACTGATGCAACGCTAAATCCCAAATGAGCTGCACGTCCATGCGTAGTTCCATAATGGAGTCGATAAATAAAACCACGATTTACACGAACATTTCGTTTTTCGGCGTGATATTAAAATAAATAAATCAAGTGCATATAATCCTGCCACGGTAGCGTAGTCGTAAAAAGTGATATTGGATTTTTCTATTCAGTATCAGCCCGGAGTCTAGAATTTGTGCCCGATATGGCGATGGGCTCGCCCCCTATCATATCATTGGACGGAATACGCATGACGAAAAGTGAGTGGACTAGTTACGCATCTGCCTACCGCATCGGGGATGAAAGGCGCGAGAGTGTGTGTATAATCCTTATGTCACATTGATCATGGAATGCCATATTATTAGTAATTAAGAGAGAAATAAGAGAGACTGCCTCGGTGGCGTAGTTGTATTACAGTACGACTGCAAAGCTGAGGTCTCGGGTTCGATCCCCGGGTCGGGCAAAGTGATATTGAGTTTTTCTATTCAGTATCAGCTCGGATATCAATAATATGATACAACAAATATTGATACAACAAAGGTTTTAGTGGATGTATGGAGCGTAGTCGTAACAAACGACAAAACTCGATAAAATAAGAGTAATAAAAAAAACAAAAGTTTTCAAATAAATTAAAAGTAATGTTGTTACATTTTGAACAAACACTGCACAATCAAAACAATATATTAGTCATACGTCATTTGTTTTTATAATATGATAATTGTATTTATTTTAAATTACTTAATTTAAACACCAATATCTACATGGTTTCGCTTTCCATAAAAGGAATTGATATTGGGTCACGATATTTAGTAACTAGCTCACATTTACCTTTGACCTCAACCGATTCGGACGAAAAGTGGGTGATCTTAATTCTTATCGGGCTTTAATCAATACCGTCAACGCCCAATTCTATTTCAGTAGTACTACATTTTAAGTATCTGTTGAAAGCATAGATACGGTAGGTACATTCTAAATCTATGCTTGAAAATACTAAGAAATATGGAGGCCGTCACACCCTCGTCCCTTCCTAATCCTTCTTCTTTTCGTTTAAAGCCGGGAGGATTCAGGATTCTTTTGATATTATGGGCGATGAGTATCAGTTAATATGAGGTGACCTACTTGTATCTTTGTTGTATGTTATATAATAATACCAGCCTTGTATTACATACTACCCTACTGCTGGAATGGTATCTAATACTGAGAGGGTTAAGACTTAAGGCTTTAGTCCACCACGCTAGCCTAGAAAAGATTTGTTGACTTCACATACCTTCAAAATTTTTAGGTAAGTAATAAGTATGCAGGTTTTAGTGCATGCTTTAAAAATCTATTTATTTTTTAACTAAACACTACAAATTTATAGGTATGTCAAGTTGAGCGTCAAGTATTAGATACATCATCACTTTGCATTTGTCAACACATAACGGTATGACCTTATCGTATATTTGATGACAGAGATTTACTGCCACAGACATCTGTTTGAACACCGCATGCTGACAAGTCATGTTTTATAATTGCTTGAAAGATATTTCGTGTAGCTGCCAAATTGCTTACGAAAATTAATAATGATAAATATCATGAACAGAAGTTTGAAAGAATAAGTCAAAGGATTTTTTTATAATACCGAAATATTATTAACTTAAGTAATTAAGTAGAGTGAAGTGATAAAGAATGTATAATCCGCGCGTGATGAGAATGGAATGGATCCTTGTTGAAGTAAATAAAAAATAATAATCCCCGAGCGAAGTAACGTTAGTAAATTCCATAATTTAAATTCGTGAATTAAATTTACTTGTTCCTTTTAAAATATGCATATTTGTATGGTGTAGTTGGGTATACCATAGCATACCAGCCCCGTATTACCCGTCAAGCCCGAATAGTTTGACAGCTGTCATTGTCAATTTTTTGGTAGTACGTATGTGGGTGCATATAAGGTCGATTTTCGCTTGTTGACAGATGACGTACCGGGCCAATGTAACCGAGCGGGCTTGAAGCGTGTATACTGCCGACTGCTGAGCACCGGCCTCCTCTACAACTGAGAGGGTTTAGGTCCTAGTCCACCACGCTGACCTAGTTAGGTATAGTTATTTAAAAATCCAGAAAATCTTTTCATATCAATTTAATTAGTATGTCTTGAGCATAAGTGACATTGTAGCATTGAGTTTGCCGACGCCACTGAGCGGTGTCAGTTCGAGAAGGTTGCATCTCATTCTAGCGATAAATAGCAAAATTAACTTCTTTAATTTTTCATCAAATGCAGATTATCGTCTTTACATACAAACGCCACGACAAAAATCTACTTACTCTTCAAGTAAACTCAGCAATAAAGTAGCTAGCAAGTGTAAAGGCAATGTACACGTTAAAGCGACTGCTTAATGCTATGTCGCTTTACTATGAACAAAGAGGCTTACAACCTCGCTAACATTTTGAAAAAAAATTATCATGTTAAAAACAACATAATCTTTAGCCACAAGTTACTTTATAACCTCTTTGTAAAACTTTTAAATAAGTTCTTCAGAGATTTAGCAGTAAAGGTACAAAAAAGATTAAATATTCGCAATTTTTTTGCAGAGGGATAGCTAATGGAAGGAAGCATAATATTTATTCAACAATCATACCTCTTAATAAAATAAAGTGAGTTTTGTAGATAACACCTAAGCTGCTACACTAAAAAATGCTTTCACTACACAAAACCACCCTCGAACGAAACAACAACTTTTCACGTACTCGCTTAAATAAATGCAAATAAGGGGAGAAAATTTGTCTTTATTTACACACTCCTCATTTGTCGCGTTCGTGGTTTGTCATTTTTTTATCCTGAATATTTTTAACGAACGCTTTTACTTTGTCAATTCATTATTCAGAGGTAAGTAAGGAATATTATATATAGAATTATGGTACTAAGTATCATATAATGTTTATTTATTACATTATCATACACCTGCAGAAAGTGAGTAAGAAAATATTACCTACGGTTGTTAAAACTTCAGTATTTTAAACGGTGTTTATATTTACAGGCTAATAACTAATTAGTAAAAGTTTATTTATTATTCATAGTTCTTACAGACGCCTTCTTTACAGACGAATGAAGAGATATTTAGGTACTATAATGTATATGTACCTACTTAATACATAATATTGTAATCGCATTGTATTTTAATAAAACATAAAATTTAAGCATTTCATAAATGTGGTTTATTACTGGCAAAACCATTAAGATCCCAAGGGCAGTAGAAATAAATCTATTGTGGTTATAACGGCACTCCAAATCGTAAAAGGCGAGAAAATAACATTATCGGAATAAGAAGCTATTGCTTTTGAGACCGTTGGGGCTTTATAACAAGAAAATGTAAATTTTACAAAAACTATGTTCACTGGTATAAAAGATGACTTTGAGAACGCAGTTTCCATTTTCTTAATATTAATACTTTTCTTACAGAAAACGTTCAAGAAAGTGACTCTAATAAAACTTAAGACTAAACCATAATGAAAACGTGTGCGACATAGCTAAAAGTATTCCAACAGGAACCGTTTAGAATTACAAAAGTTAGAACGAAAACTACAAGTTACCTCGATTTAGGCAGTAGCTGTAAAATTGTACTAACTCGCAGATAGAAATGTCAGATCAACAATTTAAGTGCAGGTAACTCTAGAATCTAGATGGTAGGTAAGGTTCTATTAGCGAGGATGCAAACCAATTTAACTTCGGCCGTTGCTAAGCGCTAGTTGATTTGCAATCTGTTAACTTTATCGTCGATATTACGAAGCATCAAACGTAGTTTTCTTCAATTATATTCCTAGATGTAGTGACAACGTTTTGAGCATCAAATATGCTTCACTCAACAATTTTAAAATAAGGTGCTTTTTGACTGACCATAACTAATGAGGTAAACATTTTATCTTAATAGAATAAGTAAAGGTAACCTGTAAAGCTAAACGTTTCTATTATTCAAAATTGGAGCTTATTATGGTGATATCGTAATCCTAAGCAATTGCAGCAAGTGAGGTGGACTCACGCTGAGTGCACGGTCGGTCTCAGCGGGATATGATTACTGAGTTGCATGCGTACACAGTGAAGGCAGGTTATTATAACAGTCGCAATTATTCACGTATAAAATGTATTACATAAAACTTCGCTTTTATTTTTGCCTTTGGCAAGAAGAATTAATAATTGACTAATAACTTTGAAATTTGTATGTAAGCTTTACTTTTATCTTAACTGCCGATTGAAATGCAATGCAATGCAATGCAATCAGCCCTGTATTATATACTACCCACTGCTGAGCACGGGCCTCCTCTACTACTGAGAGGGTTTAGGCCTTAGTCCACCACGCTGGCCTAGTGCGGGTTGGCAGACTTCTCATACCTTCGAATTTCTTATAAAGAGCTTCTTAGGTATGCAGGTCTCCTCATGATGTTTTCCTTCACCGTTAAAGCGAACGATAATTGATAAACAATACACACGTAGCTTTGAAAAGTCAGAGGTGTGTTGGCTTGGGTTTTGAACCTCCGGACATTGTCTCCGCAGACCGTTCCATTCCCAACTAGGCTATCGCCCACATTGAAAATGATTGAAAATGACCACTTATTTAATATATTTTTTTATTCAACAACATTAATTATACAATCTCAAAAGCATAGACAAAAAGTACTAGTAGTGTGATTTTTTCTTTTGCAATTAGGCTATAGGTAAAAATTTTAACAAAGCTTTAGTCAAAAATAAACCGTGAATAACAAAGATTTACACTCAAACGAGAACGTGCGATTTATATAACCTCGATGGATTTAAAAGTAAAGAGAGAATCCGCTGAAATCTCCTCTTTCAACTCGTTTCGGTACGGGTCCATTTACTAAAACGCCAGTGTGAAAAGGATTTTCTAGATCATTTTAGATTTAACGATACATTGCTGTATTGACCACTTTATTGTAATTTGCAATAAAAGACTTAAAAGTTTTTATTTAAAATATTTGTCATAAATTTATTTATTTATAGGATCATCAACGTAATGTACATTGACTGAATCGAAAACATATTATTAAGGCTAGATGTCATTACAAATTACAGATGATCACAGCATGCAAAGTTATGAACAATTCAATAAGTAACTTCTATAATTTTAAATTACAGATTAAAAAGTAACACAAATTCTAGAATAATATAGTTGTATAAAATTACAATAATGACAATGACGACAATGACAATGAATAATAATAGTAGGTAGTAATAAATCGAACATTATTACTACCGATGCTTCCTCATCATCTTCCACTTTCGATTTATGAATCAAGAACACACACATCAGAGTAATACAGAAAGAAGAATGCGGATACGCACCAGCGAACTCCATTTGAAAGGAGACCTCGTCAAACCTCAATATGCAAGATTAAAACATGCAGTAGGTGCAACAAAATATCTCCGAGCTCACATCACAGAGATTGGCGTGTTTGCGGCAAACATCCGACCTGTGGCTGGTTTACACAAAGCCGTGCAAGATGCACGCTACGTACTTTGCTTTAAAAGCAACTGTCGGTGTGAGTCTGCAGTATACCATTGAGTTTTGCTTTTGAAAGGCGAAAACAAACGTTACTTACTAATGCATACGTTTGTATGTTTAGTAGTATGAAGTGTTGATCTAGGAATAAAATATTGTTGATATTGTTATAATATGGAGTCACTTGATGTTACATTTTATCTACTAACCTTTAATACTTACAATGTATTATCTTCTCAGACTACTACAACTTAACTTATTATTTACTATAACATAATTTTAATTATCATATTGGGTCAGATACATGTATCGCATTGTTTGAATATGATGATGTGAATAAATATTTACAATGTCATACTTCAATCTAATAATACGGGTGTCACAAGGGGATTAATGAGCTTAATAGAAAAATAATTTAAAGGGCCGAACTCACCGATTGCTGTTAAATGATATTGGTCACATAAATATATAAGTCGACCAAAAGAACTACTGTTACTACTAAGCTGTTTCATACGATAACTGTCTATAAAAAAGAATCATGCTGATGCAAAAATGTGCAGATCAAAATAGATAACAAATAAAGTAATAGGGAATGGTTCATATAAACTAACCTAATGGAAGTATCTGAAAGGTACAGCAACTGAAATCAATAAACGTGAAACGTTCTCAGCTAAAGATTCAAAATTCAACTTGAACAGGCGTCCGTGCACTACTGAATTGCTTGAACAGTAATTTAATTAAAGTGAGTGCGCATTAGTGATTCCCAAGAGGTAAACGAGGAATTGGTTTTACAACCCAGAATCTAGAAGGTACTTCCGAAAACTTCGCTTTTAGTATGACAACAGAAACTAACCATTTCCTTTACAGATGCGGGATATAATGTTGCAATTACGAAGAACTTTCAATAGAATTAAAATATAAAAAGAATATTTCTCGTTACTTTGACAAAAACCTAATGCAATTGTTAATGAAAAAAGCAATTAAGGAAGTCTAGGTATAAAATCCATTTAAAATGAAATCAGCAAGAAAATATCATATTATAATAATAAAAAGGTTTTCATTAGAAATATACCTATTGTTTATTGAGTTCATTGACTAAGTAAAATATAGTATACGAATATAATGCCTCATTCGAAATAAAGCAGATTAGAAACGTAACAAAGTACTCTTATTGTCATCGTAATCCATTGGTTCGTTGAAAGCCGACCGAGTTGTGAGTTAATTAATAGCGTTTACGACCTCAAAGACATTAGTTATTTCTATGTGGTGCGACGACACAAGGGCACCGTAATCCGTGCAATAACGTTGATTAACTTCATCTAAACGGGAATCATGGAATATTCCTTAAGCCGTCGTGATTTATGCTCAGGAAAGTAAGATTAAAGACTAGCTAAATAAACGCAAACTCTTAACGCGTCCATGCAATTTGCACGCAAGTAATATAAGTTTAACTGCTTACGATGCTATTCTTCGAGCAACTCTTGCAGGATGTAAGTTTTGTGCCGAAGTAGAACTGTTAAGTCAGCCAGGTGCATACGTGGAGGTTAAAGTATATGTACATATAGGTGTCTGTATGTAAGTACCACGTGCATAACATATGCATAGGTACAACATCTCAAATGAATAGAACATAACCTTAAAATATCAATACTTTATCTTTATTGAAGCTGTATTATATTACTTGAGATAGCATCTAGCCTAATGTTTTCACCCCTGAAGATGGTGGAGCAATAACTGATTTAATACTTATTATACGAGGGAAGGCATTTCGTCCTGTTAGGAACAATTACACAATTATAATATCTGAAGAAAAAGTTTGATTTATTACTAAACTTCATGGCATCACTGTTCCCATGATCCTCGAACGTATATTATTAACCAAATATTAAAAAGTGGTTCCCACGGAAACAGATTGAATGCTTCAAGCCACATACGGTTTCAAGTGTAATAGATGGATTAAACGCGTTCTCAGCCCGGAAACTGATAGCGCGGGCCAGCTGGTGATGAGAATCTGCCGGAACACGGTTGGCTCTTGTACTGCCCGCATTTGCATTCCCGGACGCGTCCCGAATAATATGGAAATGACCTGGCGGCCTGAGCGTGACATCCTCGTCCCGACGCGACACTGCTTGGATAATACTACAATTACGCACTGTGAATCAGGACATAACATTGATTACTTGGTTTAGTTTGGTGAGATCTCTACTACTGTTATAGTTAGATTTAAGTTCGTTAATATAAATTCCTATCCTATCCGTGTCTGGCTTTAGCAGCGTCTTCAAAGCTTTTATTGGTGGCTTTGGGTTCGCGTTGAACTTGTTTCTGCAATTTAATTTCAGAAGAGCCATGCATTTCCGGCATTTAAGCACAATATAATATAATAGCGCATTTCCTCATAATGCTGGATATCAGTATTAACCTCTACTCCAGATTAGCAACAATAGATCGCATGGCGTTGCTGGTATATAGTTAATTGTGCGATCTTTAAATTTGGGTACCTACTCAAAACTTTTTTAGAATATGAGCATAATTTTCACAAAATAAGCACATTCGTTGCAGATCTCTTAATTATTATAAAGCTTCATTTCATACGCCATGATACAATTCCCGTACAAAAACTGTAATATGAAAATTTTGACGTAATGCCGAGCTCAGATACTTATCTTTAAAGTAAGGTTGATTATGCTAACGAGCGCCACACTCGGCGACGTGCAAGTTACATAAGGCTTCAACAGAGTAATTTCAATTAATTACATATTTTCTTACGTTGGCAGATAAATGAGACCCAGGGGCGTCGTCCCAACTGAAAACCCGAAACTTTGTAACACACATATCCGCCCACTGCCTGTGCCAGCCCCGAAACTCTGGAAATATTTGGTTTTACATATTTTTACATAATCCAAAAACTTATAAAGATTTACGAGAATATTTTAATGTTCGTAAGGTGTTATTGTTGCCTTGACTTCTTTTTTAGTGAAATTATTGACGAAATATCTAGCGAGCGTAATTCGATGAATAGCAGAATTGACTTACAAAGAATTCTCCGCATAAACTTGGACCCGTGGTGGTAATTCCGATACGTCCGTCGGTGGATTAGCGGAGTGGCAGTTAGTTTCCAAGCGCACAATGACTTTAACGGCGGGTCGAACTCAATTTCACGCGTGATTTGCGCACTTTTATTTCATTTCAGCTCTCCCTGAACCGCTGTCGGGACAAGCTGAACCTCAAGGTAGATTTATGTTCGTTTATGCTTAATACAGATTGCTATTTTATAGAAACATCACTGTGACCCAAATACGTAGCAAGTTCAGCTCTATTTATCGTTGGGATTTGTGGAATTCTTAATTCTAATACATATTGCTACCGCAAACCTTCAAATATGTTACATGAATGACATTACACCAAGCATAATGGATGATATGGCGTCCCATAACCTGGCAAACAGGGGCTCGTGTAACAACATCTTGCGGCTCACAGGAAAGTCGACTTGACAACTTGATATATTGGTCTGCTTTGTGGAGGCGAATGGGTAAACACACGCAACCCGAGCTCCCTGCGTCGCGAGATAACATTCTCCAAGAAGGGCTATTAAATTATATTTTATCTGGGCAAGAGTTGCGAGCTTATCTCGGCTTGCAATTTTGACCGCCACGGAACTTTTGGCTTTATCTTTTTAATGAGTAAGTTAAGGAAAATTGTAATAAAAGTTAAGCGCTTTATGGCTCTCATTTTATACTATCGACGTTTTCCATGATTTTTAGTATGGTAATTCAAACTACGCTATATTCAATTTACATACAGGTATAACGTGGGCGAAATACTACTCTCTGAATGGGAAAATTCCTTAAAAGGTGTGGGCGTCCTCTAATAAAGAATTTCACGAAAATTGCTCGTAAGGGAGTGGAAACTTTGTATAAAAAGAGCATGAAAGGTAATAGAACTCATTCAAGTAGATTTGGAGATAAAAACTAAAAAGGAGCATAAGATTATTTTTTTCCAATTCAATTATTCAATAAATGATTTTACTTGCACGTGATTTCTGATCAGTGTTTTCATCGTTAGAGCTTGTATATACTATAGGAAATCGACTCGCACACATTCCTGCATCTTCCAATGAATCGCATATCCCTAAATTTATCGCCTCAGTGGAGTTGTCCTTATATGCCATTTATTAGTTAGTTCACGTTTGCCTATGTTAATATGTTGACTCTGTATTATACAAGTAATTTTCATCTTCATAGTTCACATTATACCTGGTCATAACGACCTATATACATACCTAAAATATACGTTCACACGCCCACTGAACACAAATATTATCCTCCTTTCTTGGTTAAGCAAACATAAGCAATGGACTATTTCAATACAAAGTTACACGTTGTATGAAATATGTTCTTAAACACGTTCGAAAGCAATGAGCTGTGAATCTGTACACGAAGCGCTTATTGCGATATCAAGAGGAGTAGCAAATTTCCATGGCTCGGTAGATAAAGTGTAGCACTCATAACTTTATGGGCATCAAACGATGCGTATGTGCACAGCGGAACAGCCGGTACGCCGATAAAAAATCCAATGTCGACACCAGCTCGTTTAAGAGCCCTAGCAAGAAAGCTTAAACGTTTACGATAAAAACATTGTATCAATGTCTAGGCCGAGAAGGGTATATTGAGTTGAAGCGTAGCCTGGCATGAAATTCGATTAGCATCATAAAACACTATGCCACATTGAACCCAAAAGAATAAAGAATTTACTGGCAAGTCACATTCGAATGACTGTCGAAATTCAAATCAAATTCAATAAATTTGTAATCATGCGATTAACCTAACAAGCATTTCAATTCGATTACCAATCTGACATCATTTATTTAAATATGAATTCAATTTGTTAATTTACATAGAGGAATGTGTATGGTCAAGTGATTGAACTATATTGACATACTATTTAACATAGTAGATAGAAATATAAGTGTATACTTATTACTTAGGTAGTCATAGTTTCGCCAAATTGAACATTTTAGCACAGATTTTTGTAAGTTTATCTATTATATAATGAAATTCTTCAGAAAAGCAATTTATAAAACAATATAGAGGTGGTGTCATACGCATAAATTTTTCAAGAGATAATTTTGTCGTTCATTGAAAAATTTCCATCATAAATCATGTTTTTATAGAAGTTAACGCTATAAAACATAAATTCCAATCTTAACTACCTAGGTATGGTGTATTTTTTAAGATACTCTTAAGTACAATTTTTTCATGACCCAGCGTGCGATTCGAATCGAGAACCTCAGCGATTTTAAAACATGGAGCTTTAGATAAAACTTTTCTACTAAACTTAGGATTTGGAATGCAACGTCAGTTACACAGCTGACGCTGTCCATATTATTTTATGACGTCTACCGGGCCTGAGTGACTACGAAACAAGATGACTTTGATGATGCGAAACGTTGGTGTTTAATTGATTTTATCGTATTTCATGAGCATCATTTGATCATCTAATGTTATAAATGCGGAAATCAGAACATATTTCAGTTACGCTCCTTTTTAGAAGCGTTTCACGGTATATGTATGAAAATTATTTGTTCTTAAGTATTAATTACCTTAGAATAATAAAACATTACCATAACATACCATACCATGCCAGTACTGTATTATATACTACCCACTGCTGAGCACCGGCCTCCTCCACAGCTGAGACGGTTTTAGCTTTAGTCTGTGCCTTAGTCCACCACGTTGACCTAGTGCGGGTTGGCAGACTTCGCATACCGTCGAAATTCAGAGAACTTCTCAGGTATGCAGGTTTCTTCACGATATTTTCGTTCACCGTTAAAGCGAGCGATAATTCATTACCTTGTTGTATTCCATCTTTTGCTCAGGCGTAGTTGAAAAGTTTTAGAAGCAAAAAAGGATCCGAAAATGTATATAACAGTGCCGTCAATCCTATACATGCCACTTTCTTTGGTAAAAATAGCCTATTGCGTGACTCACCAACCTTCGTGACCCGTAGCTGGTTATCACGAAAAGCACAGTTTGTTTACAATTTTTTTTACGGCATTGAATAACGAGACAAGCATGCCGTTCGCCTGATGGTAAGCGATACAAATACCCATGAACAGTAACAACAGCATCCAGCAACTTAAGTTACACAGTACTGTATGGCATTCCACTGAGCTCGTCATCCTGAGACATAAGATGTTAAGTCTCATTATGTCCAGTAGTTACACTGGCTATAATATCCTTCAAACCGAAACACAACAGTGCATGCACACTGCTGCTTGGCGGTAGAAAATGCCGAATCGACACCGCGTATCAAACATTTGAATTTCGAACTCTTGCGTTCGAATTGGCGGTTATTTTGCCGGACTGCTCAGAGGGCGTTGTCAATATCCATTATGCAAATGGAGGCTCCGTCGGCTTTGTACGTATTTATCTGATCTATTCACAGACTCTAACGTGGCAGACGACAGGATTCAACGGCTACAAGTTTGATCATTCTGCCAACTCTAGTGAATGAAATAATTAATCTCCATGTTACAGAAAGCTTTAAAATTTCAAGCGATTCAAACTAGACCGAACATTAAACACTGCAGGTTGCACATTTATTTTGAAAAAAACAGAACTGACTTTTGCCGATAAGTCTAATTTCGTCAGTACTTTTTTATTATATTCTATAATTTAGTTAGTACAATACTTACATTTAACACATCATTTTTAATTAGTGGAATCCAGTCTTTGCCCATAATAATTGGAATATGGATGGAGTATAATTCCCAGTTGATTTATAATTCAAAATAATATATTTTTAGTGCTATTTAAGCCGTCATTAAACAGAGTGACTGTACATAACGATCGAAAGTAATATTGTGTTTAGGGCGCACGGTCTCCGGGGTGTGGCAGTAGGTTGACATTCGCCTCATATCAGACTGGCGACGTGCCCCCGACAAGTGTTTGATGCTATCACGCTAATGTGTTCCACAATCGATACTCACCCATGACAAAAGTGAACTTTTCTTTCAATTTGTGAGCACACATTCTCGTGAGGGTATTGACTAGCTATAAAAATATTACTTTCTTGTTGCAATCTGTTTACTTTAAAATTAATCGTAAAAATCAATATTGGTTCATTACCCCGGAATGTTGGAACATTATTATCCATAAAAGTACAAAGTTATTGAGAACAAAGCTGTACCTACTAACATTGTATATTTTTATCTAAAATACATAATATATTTATACGGCTCGTTGTTTACGATAGTTATAGGTTATTTTATACGAAGCACACGTAGTTCATATTTGTGCGACTGAGAGATATCGTTTAAAATGTTATTCAATCAAAACCACAGCATTCTTTCGTCCGTAAATATTGTTTTAAGGCTTGTGGTATTGGCGGCAATTAAATATTCTGTTCCACAAAGCGTTAAGGATGTTCACAGTTTATAAAATACACGCATTTTCGTACGCTTGTGTGTAGGTATGTATTACGTATTTTATATTTGCGATGTATTGATCTGCTCTTCGTATTTGTAGCTTTGCGAAACTAAATAAAATAGTTTACAAGGGTCGCTCCCAGCGGACACTACACCCTCGTTACGTTTATTTGACTGGAATTTGGTCCCAGTACTGCAGACGAAATTGAAAACATAGGAATAACCGTAAATCTGAAGGCCAAATATGGCCATCGTGAAGGAAAATAAATATTAACCAACTGTGATGAATACAATGTTTCTTCTTCGACTCCAGATACCTCAAAAACGCATGAAACGCAATATTGGAATTAGTAGTACATCAAAATAATTTATTAACATTATACCCAGTCATTATGTTATTCAAATCCGGCCTTTTAATTATAATAAAAAACGCTTACATTCATTTGAAGAAAATATTAAGCAAAAGAGCAACGCTAGAAGCACAAGAAATTTTACGTCGAACTGAAATGTAAAATCGAAAAGGAGTGAAAACATCGGTATCAGTATAACTGGTAATTTTTTCTTGTTTGCGGAAGTTACAGTTCCGAGCGAGGGGAAAGTCTTTGACGATGGATTCCTTTAGATCTGTAATCAGTCGCGGCGTATTTTCATTCAATTAAAAACGGCAGTCTTCATCGCAGTACAGCTTTTATTAAGAGGGTCCGTGCAAAAACTATGTACAATACAATTCAACCTCCAAAATTGTTTCGTTCATTAAATGAATGATTAAATGACACTAATTACGGTTTCTTTTAGTGTTCGTGTTTCAATGCGTGCGTGACTTTCGTGTACAAAGAAGCAAAGGGAGACAAAACCTTTTGGTAAAGTAATTTAGAAAAAGTATTGCTATTTACCACAATACATTTCTTTATCCAAATCTTATTTTTGCAAAGGGTAACCTTGGATATTGTGTTAGTCATTTTTGAATATGAATATTATTCAATAATTACATTTGTAGTAATATATAGAATGCACCTTCCCTATTTAAGGCAATGCAATACAATAGGTCAATTTCAACATAAGCTATTCAGTAGTTTCTGAGGTTGTGTATTATTCTTAATCGTTTTCTTCTTCCCTGAAGGTTGTGTCTGAAGTCGATGACGAGCCGTCTCCATGCCCGTCTGTCTTCGGCTTTCCTCGGCGGTTATGTATACAAACATCTAAACATTACCATAAGCTTTCGCATTCATACTAGCAATATTTTCAAAGTAAATTCAACGGTTCCGTAGAACAAAGTCGTATATGCAAAATGAAGCTTTTCAGTAGAGTGCTTTGAAAGTCTAAGTTAATTGTGAAAATCACAAGTTATAGTGAACAAAACATTATATTCTATAGGGCTCAGTAACAACTTTGAACTTAATATGTGAAAATAGCACTAATTCGCACATGAATACAAACTAACGACTTTCAAAGCGCTCTACTTAAAAGCTAACATTTTGCATATACGACGTTGTTCTACGGAACCGTCGAATTATCTTTGTAATAAATGGACGTAAATGATAAATGATAGAAATGTATTGGTAAACATTTATTAGATCACTGTAATGAAATAGACTACGAATATAACAAAAAAATTGTAAGTCCAACGGACCGTGCATTTTGGCGGCGTTGATGAAAAAATATATTTCCATTTAGCAACTGGAGTGAACTAGCTTCGTAATAAAAAAAAATGAGTACAAACCTCTAGAGAATGAAATAGAACTCGAAGAAATTGTTGCTCGGTCATAGGTAGCCCAAATGCAATAACCATTTGAATATAAATATTTTTTGCTGAAATACGCTCAAGACATAAAAAAACGAAAATTCTAAATTTCAAAATGCAAAGATCTCCTTTTTTCATTGTTGCTGGGCCTCAAAATCTAACCAGGCTCAAAGGGGCAAAAATATGGTTCTTGGATCCATTAAAAAAATATTTTTAGGTCCCTCCGTCTATAATAAACTTTTTAAAACTTTTATTTTAAATATAGTTTTTAAGCCATAATAAAATTGCGTAACTCGCAAAATCGGAGGACTTTAAAAGTATGAGATTTAGTGCTAAGGTCTAGTTTTTGGGAGTACTATCCAAAAATATATAAAGTATCTTGGTTAGAATTTTGGACCGTTTTTGCCAAAGGCTGTTTCTAATTCTAGATTTGTAGGTAGGTTTGACTTGTATGTATGCTGCATATATTACACATTAATGAAGCGCCACATGACACGAATGGGAACTATTTGATTTTGAAGCACACACATTGTTATGACGACATAGATGGTGTACATGCGAATGTACACAACAGACGCAATTCAAAACAGCAGCGCCATGTGTGCACCGTGTACTCCTTTATAATGCATACCGTTTCTTATAACGAAGCCAAATGAAAACCGCATAGGCCACCACGCGACGTGAGCTTCTTTCTTTGCTATGCTAATTGGCCGGATAAGCTGCCAACGTACACCTTCCTAATTAGAATTCGTGAAAAAATAGAGCTTTGAAACTCTTCCATAAAGTAATCACAGAATCAAGTTTAGATGCAGCTGATTGTAGTAAACACACACACACACACACTCACGACTTTTATCCTCGAATGGGTAGGCACAGGCGCAACTGGTGCACCCACTTTTTGCCGTTATTCTATCCCATGATGTGATAGGGAGCGAGCCTATCGCCATATCGGGCTCAAATTCCAGACTCCGGGCTGATACTGAATAGAAAAACTCAATATCACTTTGCCCGATCCGGGGATCAAACCCGAGACCTCAGCATTGCAGTTGTACCATAATACAACTACGCCACCGAGGCAGACTCCAGTCAAACTGAATATATTATGCTCATCTAAATGTTCATTTTCAAGCTGCGAAGCGTACTAAGTTAAGAGAAATGTCAAAGTTCGTCTCTATAAATATAACGAAGAGCGTTAGAATCTCGACTCTCGATGTATTTTGGATGCAGCGAAAACTAAATATTAAAAATAGACTCTTTAGTTAATGGACTCTTTTGATAGAAGTTGGTGTAATAATTCAACTAACAGGTTACTCGAGAATAAGTAATAGTTTTCAAGTTGACATTAGCGAGTTTGACTTTCATGAGACAAAGCGGTCATCTTTACTTTCTAGTTTCTGTTTATGTACTATGTAAGTGTTTGAATCACTTATATAGTTTATACTATTACGAAGTACTATTTAGTATTCTGTGATATTATGTGCGTCATATAATGGGTTAAGGGTAGAGGGGTGATGTAATATTCCAACAGCACGATTCTCGTGGTACAAGGTTGTGATATTAGTGTCCTAAGGACATAAGTTATTAAAGCACATAAATCATGCAAAGAAACTGACCACAATTTTAATGGGGCGTCGAGTCGTAAGAAGTTTTATTGATGTTTCATTTAATATCTAATTAAGGTACAATCGTCTATATTAATATGTGTATAGAAACTTGCCTTGACTATTTCGGTGGCATAGTTGTATTACGACACGACTGCAATACTGAGGTCTCGGGTTCGATCCCCGGTTCAGGCAAAATGATATTGAGTTTTTCTATTTAGTATCACCTCGCTTCCATCAAATCATGGGACGGCAACGCACAGCGAAAATTATGGGATAAAAGGCGTGTGTGTGTGTGTGTGTGTGTGTGTGTGTGTGTGTGTGTGTGTGTGTGTGTGTGTGTGTGTGTGTGTGTGTGTGTGTGTGTGTGTGTGTGTGTGTGTGTGTATAGAAACTTTCTGTTTTGAAGCTTGCGCTTGGATTCCTTGTCAGTTTGACAGTGCGAAACCTAAAATTATTTTCTTTGATTAATTACATACCTAGATAGATTGACGCGCTGCAATGAATCTAAAACAAATAGGCCAACTTTTTGTAAGCTAGTATGCGTGACAGCTGTGTCAAACGCTATCGTTGCATCATTCTACCTATCCTTGTGTGCGCGCATAATAATAACCGGTTATTACATGGTTTCTATTATAACGGGGAGAAAATTATACCCATGAAAAACAACAAAAAATAATTCACTCGAATTCATTTAGTGGGAAACAGTTCGCTGCCTTTTTTTCGACGCGTTTGAAACGTTCAGTATCTATCTAGGTATATAATTCTATATTAATTATAATTAATCAAAGATAATATAATGTTAGTAACTTTTCTATTCGACCTCTAGTCAGAGGAGTACGTATTGGTTTTATTTATAATTTCGTAATATGAATAAAAAAAAATTTAATAGTATCAAATACAGCTTTTTATTACCATCGTACAGAATTATCTTTTATTCACCACGCATTTTTGTAGATCCGGACTGTAGCAAACTTTTAGCCATATCGTCGTATTTTCATATTTTATTTATTCATAAATACAAGTTCGTAATAATAAAAAGTGATGAATACTGAGACTCAGATCTACGACGTGGATTCTTTTTCATTATTGCTGCTTGTTATTGCATACATTCTGTAGTTTTGTGGTAGAAATAGGCAATATCTTCCTAGTGGTGATGCCTACATAGACGCAGCCCTCAAACAGGAAACACTTAAAGGAACTTTTACATGATATTGCAGTAGATTCATCTGTACCTCATGATTTGGTTAATAAGCCATGTGTTTTTTATCCTTCAATCGTACCTTTAAATTTCTTGAACAAGTCTTAGATCAGTTACTTAACGTCTTTGAGTACTTACTCAAAGACGCTAACAAAGCTCAGTATAAGTATCCACTCTCCCGACGCTGATAATTATCAAAAACATTTTCAGGTCAAAACATAAGGTTGACTAAAGGTAATAAGTTTCAATACACTAGAAATTAAATGCTCCAATTAGAGTACACCTATCAATATTCGAGATGGTTGCATAAACACTTCTCGCATTGTGTTTCTACAGATTGGGTGTACCAACGTTTGTTCGCGGAATGAGCATTTAGCAAGTGGAGAAATCAACAAATTAATACGCACAGTGTTTTCTTATAGCCTGTTTGTATATAAAGTTGAAATATCACGAAAAATAAAATTTTCACGTACGTGTGTATATAAGTAACGTATACATAAATTGACTTAATAACTATACAGGAATATTATATATGCTAATTTGTTTTTGTTAAATAAAAATATAATTATGAGATTTGTAAAAAAAGAAAATCCGTCACATGATACTCACTGCTGAACATAGGCCCCTAAAGCCTTCCCGACGGACCTGTCAAAAGCTGCCTGTATCTAGCGTATGAATATATTATGTAAATAATTTACAATATGAAAGACAAGTAGCGTCATTTTTAAATAGTAGAGGAATACACGTAAATAATACCTAGCCGGTTAATTAACTAACTCAAATCATGATCTAGCTACCAATAAACGTGGGAAGGCTCGAGTAGGAAGCGTTGCAAAGTTTAATTGGAAATGTCGTCTAAAATTATAGGTACGTTGTATTACGAAGTTTACCCAATTTGGATTGGAAATGCTTGAGCGCGGAATTCCTTCCCCGGATTAAAGGAACACTTACTCAAATTTTTGTAAAATTCTCAAACTCGTAAACATATTTTATGATGTTTAATAAAACGGGAATGAAAAATTGATAACCCTGCGCTAATGAAATTTCTTTACGAAGCGCGTATTTTTAAATAATTCGGTTGCCTTTATTAAAATGTTTCTGCATTACGGATATTCCTAGAACGAGTATTGCAGCGTTCTTATCCATATTAACTCGTGCCTCGAGTCAGCCTACAAGACTTTCAAGTTATTTTCTTACAAATAAGAAAGTGAGCAAATGTAAGCTTTTAATGTATGACGTTGTAGCTCTATTCAAAACGCTCGTTATTGGTCAGGCTCGGCGTGGAAACGACATAACAGTCGCGGTATCCAGCTATAACACTCTATTCCTAGTTATAGTTAAACATTTTGTCTTGCGGTTTTCCTTCCTGCAGCATTCCTTACGCATATTTTTATAATACCCTCAGTTTGCGGTTAAACATAAAAATGTTGAAAGTAGGTTATACTTAACACACTCGTAAATAGTTTTTACGTTGAATTCAATTAAATACGAGCATTTATCAGTTAATTTCTATGAGAATATGATCATGCACGATATGAGACCCACGCTCCATTGACAGACCAATGAAATGCATCGACGTAAAGTGGTGCTCCAGAACGCATTAGCATTAATCGCCCGATGGAACTTATGAATATTGTGCTACAACTAGTTATTTACACTGCGTAAAGAAAACAAAGTGGCTCCGAGGCCGTATTTTAACTTGGCTTCGTCATGTTGTCTCTACACTTCAACGACACATCAATCAAACACTTTGGAGCGTGTAATTCGATTCTATTCCAGGGAAAGGCATCCGGAATGAATGAATAACACAGTAGGCTTTTAAATAGTGAAAAATATTTTATTGAAGGTTCCATTTGAACATTGGAACCGTAAATGGCTGTTCACTAACTTTTGTTTACATTTGTTTGCAGTTTCGTCTGTTTTTACATTACTATATACAGTTACTGGTAAGTATATAATGTTTAGAAATTTTTATATCCGCTTTAAGTAGATGCCTCTAAAGCATAAAGTAATTTTTAACATAACCAAATTTGAATATTGTACGATTTATAACATTTCCTTAGAACTTAGATTTGATGTTGAATCATTGCATGACATTTTTAAGTTCCGTTTACAGATTACTGGAAAAGGCAACTACATAAAATCCACTGAAAATGACTATTTTAACATAAAAAGTTATTGCATATTAGCTGTAACGAGTATATTTCAATTTCGAGGAATGGCGTAAAAACGATGTATAAAATATTTCGCAAAAAATAGTTTACGCACCTACTTTCTTACATCTCTGCACCACTTTAAGTTGACTGGTAGAGAATGCTCATGGCATTACGTCCGCATATACTCCACGTGTAAAGTGTAACACACACACACACCCACTCACGCCTTGTATCCCCGAAGGGGCAGGCACAGGCGCAACTAGTGCACCCAGTTTTCGCCGTTATTCCGTCCCGTGATGTGATAGGGGGCGAGCCTATCGCCATATCGGGCACAAATTCCAGACTCCAAGCTGATACTGAAGAGAAAAAGTCAATATCACTTTGCCCGACCCGGGGTTCGAACCCGAGACCTCAGCATTGCAGTCGTGCCGTAATACAACTACGCCACCGAGAAACCGTAAATCTATACTAATATTATAAAGCTGAAGAGTTTGTTTGTTTGAACGTGCTAATCTCAGGAACTACTGAATCGATTTTGATTACTTTACTCCTGAGTGCTATGGGCTACTTTTTATCCCGGACAAACTCTTTCACGCGGGCGGAGCCGCGAGCAGAAGTCTAGTAAACAAATAAAACAAAACACAACAATAACTACACACATTTAACACGCTTATGCAAATAACTGGCCAAAAATGATTTACAACAACGCCTCCGCCAATGGTTACAATAATATTCTCCGTTATTTTTTTGTTAGTTTTCATTTCAAAGCAGTAGTGCAAATACTATTTAATTAAAAGTCTTTACCTCTAGAGTCACACGCTCCATTATCGCAAAACGTTATACAATCGAAATTTTCTCTTTGATTGTGAAACAATGGTGCATTTTCTTTAAGAGAATCCAGTTTTTATCTAAACTGCATTTGTACCCGTGTTGTTTTAACTTCGATTAAAGTCTCAAGGTCCATGAAAGCCGGTATGGCGCTTGTATGAGATATGTGAACTATGCATTGAATAAACATTACTAACAAATGCTTGCTTTAATAACACCCCGCTGATACAGTTTGAAGTTAGGGTTGCCATCACTATAGTTGTTTAGTATATTAAGATAATATAAATCGACTGTGTTTGGTAAGCATCAAAACAAAGAAAACAAAAACAGGTAGCCATATCCCACACAAAACGAAAATGTCCTCAAGGTAAGGAAAAACTCTTGACCAACCATTATAGGGCTCTATATCGCTGTAAGGGTTTACATGAGAGGCATGAAATGTATTAAAAGCGTAATCTGAAAAATATGATCTACTTCTTTTGTAGTATTATTTCGATATTTGGAGTCGATATACTGAAGCAAAACTTATAGACAACCCTAGATCTGTGATATAGCCTGCAGTACTGGGAGCGCAGTGAAGTCATATACAAAATACGGAAGTTAGTTTACTATTCATAATTAAAGACACGTACATTTTCAGTACCTATTGTTATATATTAAATAAATTATATTTCATTATATGTAACCTGTGGTAGGTCTCTACGTAAGAGTCCCTCTGGGTGGGTACCACCGCAATGTCTATTTCTACCGCCAAGCAGCAGTGTGCATGCACTGTTGTGTTTCGGTTTGAAGGACATTGTAGCCAGTGTATTTACTGGACATAATGAGACTTAACGTCTTATATATAAGGATGACGACGCTTTGGAATTTCATACAGTATTTTGTAACTCAAGTGTTACTACTGTTTATGGGCGGTCGTATCGCTGACCATCAGGCAAACGGCATGCTCGTCATCCAATGCCATAAAATATATATATTATTATTATTTACTTGAATGTTGTTTGCATTTGAATGTAATTACACAATGCTATGATTTCATGTTTAAGTAATGAAATCAACTTATAAATAATGCTTAACTGGTTCTCGCTCTAGAATTCAACATTATACAAATATGTGCCTACTAATAAGTCTTTCATATTATTTATTACTAGTAGAGTGCTCGCGTGAAAAAGTTTTTCCGGGACAAAAATATTTTCCCGGGACAAAAAGTAGCCTATAGCACTCAGGAGTTATGTAGCTTCCTATTAGTGAAAGAATTTTCAAAATCGGTTCAGTAGTTCCTGAGATTAGCGCGTTCAAACAAACAAACTCTTCAGCTTTATAATATTAGTATAGATAAACTTAGGCTCATGTGGGAATTTCGGAACAGATAGGCAAATGAGCAACTATAACTGCTCTGAAGGGCTTGAGACTTGTGACAGATATCAAGGATGGTTTCACATCCTGACGGTGCAAATACATCATTAAAACGCAAAATAGCTATGAACTTACGTGCCAGTTTATTCGACGTTCAAAACTGTACTTTTCATTCTTTTTTATTGTCAATATTTCAATAATTTAGTTCATTAAAGTATTTTAATTTATAGCACATGCCAATTAGTAATAAAAACGCTATTCAACTCTGAACTTCCATGACATTTAGAATAAATTATAAACAAATATACAAGTTCTCGCGTGTTCAAAGGCAAATATTAATGCTATAAACATTCTGAACACTGCAAATGATGACACAAAAAGTTATAATAGCCAAGCTTTGGGGTACCTGCTTTGAAATGCTGTATTTTAGTTTACTATTTAACTGAATAACATAGAATATCTCACACCGACAATGGCGAGATATCTGTTATCGTCAATTTATGTTTATAAACTAGATATCGTACAATTCGACGGCAAACCGAGTGCGTAGTAAAAGTGTTTATTATAAGAAATCGTCAATCCACATTTCTTTCCCATTAGCTAATCACCTATCCTTTGGCATTAGTTATTCTTGGTGGTGACCACTTACCATCAGGAGCCGTTGTAAGATGTTTTTCTATCGGCGTTAACGCTAAAAGAAAACAATAAAAAAGATACGCGAAGGACTTATCCGTGCGATAGACCTGTCGATAAGATACTGTTAGGGAAAAAATATTTTTTGTGCGGGTATTAATGACATGATCTACAATTTTTGCTATAAAAGCATAGAACGTTCGACAGTTCGAGTTAGTTGGTCATTGCCTTCGTACCGGTCGTTCGCTTGGTGATATTTTTTGTGAAAGTATTTCTGTAAAGTCAGTGGTACATATTTTTATTTAAATCAAAACCGTTGCAGTTTCTAATATCAGAATTGGGATGTGTAATCGATGCCCATACATGTGGATTGTGTTCATTACATAGCTATGCTATGGGGTATGCTAAATACCAATGCTACTATGGAGAAAGTTAAGTGTACATGACTTCGAATGAAGAAATGTTTACGGGTACCGTGATCGAACTGTTGGTGCTCAAATGTTTCTGTACGCGTGCCGCGTATAGCTTGGAAGCTGTTCCGAGGTGACCCGGACAGGATGACTGCGCGTGTGTCAACTAGCGCTAGATGCTAGCGGCTCCATTGCAGAGGAGACTGTATATGAAGTGTGGTATCGTATGACTCATAATTCTTGCTTGAGGGTTATGCTTTCCTTTATTTTTCCGTGATACCCGCAAATTTTGGGATCTCGTTTTGCAATGTGGTGGCTACTGGACGTAATGTCCAGGCCACTACGCGAATGGATTTTTTGTTGTAGTGATAAAAGTTAAGGGCTATTCGGAGAGTTTGATACGAGTCTTAATCAAAGGTCAGAATAGGCCGAACGGTGTGTTACTGTTTTTCTGTGCTAACAGGAATCGGAGATCTGTTTGGTGTATGCCCGGTGCGGAGTAGCGCACTAGGATGTGTAGATACGTGCTGTTCAAACTGCGGACAGACGCGGTCCGATCAGGCAGTACTCTATGCACCACGGAACAGTGCATTCAAGCGCTGCGGAATTATGCGCTTCTTGAGCTGCGGAATTATGCACTTCTTGCGCTACGGAATTGTCTGCGCTTTTGCGCTGCGGAATTATGCGCTCTATGCGCTGCGGAATTATGCGCTTCTTGCGCTACGGAATTGTTTGCGCTTTTGCGCTGCGGAATTATGCGCTCTATGCGCTGCGGAATTATGCGCTTCTTGCGCTGCGGAATTGTTTGCGCTTTTGCGCTGCGGAATTATGCGCTCTATGCGCTGCGGAATTATGCGCTCTATGCGCCGCGGAATTATGCGCTTCTTGCACTTCGGAATTGTTTGCGCTTTTGCGCTACGGAACGGTGCGTTTTTGGCGCTACGGAACGGTGCGCTTTTGGCGCTACGGAACGGTACATTTTTGGCGCTACAAAACGGTGCGCTTTTGGCGCTACGAAACGGTGCGCTTTAAGCGCTGCGGAATGGCGCTCTCCAGTTGGAGTAGCCTTGTCATAGCCCCGACATTGTGGCTATCTCGTGCCCCGACATTGTGGCACTCTGTCACGACATTGTGGTTTGTGGCAGTACGATTTTCGTAGCCCCGACATTGTGGCTATCTCGTGCTCCGAATGTGGCACTGGATATGATATTGCTGCTGTTCTCTGGGACCCTGCTAGTGGTTGCTAGACGTTCTTGTTTCAGAAATGATTGGGTTCCATAACTCAACCATTACTAATTCGAAATTGCTTGATTGTGTTACAATGGGTAACTAAAGTTAAGTAGTTATGTTTGGGTGATGAGTCAATCCGCCCCTAAAGGAACTCTCGTGGGCGCTGCAGTCCTTATTTACTGCTGCCATCGCGAGGCTCATAATTCGTCTCGGTTTATTGAGAATCGTTTGGATTGTACACAGTTTAGTAATTTTTTGACAGCTGTGCCGTTGGAGAGACTAAAAAAATAAAGTATGTGATCGAGGACGATCACATTGTCAGGAAAGGCCGTGTTACGGAAAAAATATTTTTTGTGCGGG
Source organism: Lapara coniferarum (assembly GCA_949316025.1). Classification (NCBI taxonomy): domain Eukaryota; kingdom Metazoa; phylum Arthropoda; class Insecta; order Lepidoptera; family Sphingidae; genus Lapara; species Lapara coniferarum. The sequence goes on along the minus strand of OX438919.1, from coordinate 36,167,555 downwards.
TATTAATGACATGATCTACAATTTTTGCTATAAAAGCATAGAACGTTCGACAGTTCGAGTTAGTTGGTCATTGCCTTCGTACCGGTCGTTCGCTTGGTGATATTTTTTGTGAAAGTATTTCTGTAAAGTCAGTGGTACATATTTTTATTTAAATCAAAACCGTTGCAGGTTTCTAATAATACGTTATTGACGTACAGTAAGCCACATGAATAGCTGAACAAATTCAAAATTTAAAATTACTTCCACGGGTAAAGTATAATTTAAATTTATTTTTTCTTTATGGGCAGTAAAGTTAATCGCCTTTATTTTATTTTTGTAAAGACAAAACAAAAATTGGTAATAACACGAAAGTGTAGACGCTATTTGAAGTTTTAAATTTAGTCAGCTACTTATGTGGCTGACTGTACTTTTTTTCTTTTATTATAGCGTTTATGTTTGTAGAAAAGCATATTGGCCAAGGCTTTAGGTGACCCATTGAATTGTTTAAACACATAACATGATATGACGTCCCAGACATTACGTCACGGGATAGTGCAATATCGTTAATAGTAAGTGATAAAAAAAGTCCAATTGAGATTGATCCTTACCGCACTAAGCTTAGAATTGGTAATACAAAACTTTTATTAATCACCTACGCGGTATTGCACTATCGCCGACGAAATGCTGTTATGATTATTTTATCAAAGATAGAATTAAGACCTTGGTCTTGGGAAAAACAGACATGTTAAGTGCATATTTAATATTATAACCGTATTATGTTGTGTACTCAGGCCATTCATGATAAATATTGATCATATAACTGACCATTAGCTCCTAAACAAACTGGTCAATATTTATAACAAGCACAAATGGATAAGTGTGTTATTAAATTATGGATAAAACGTGTAACCGAAATATTGTATCCGAATATGACCGAAATACTATGGGCCCATCATTGTTATATGGTCTATTCCGCGGTAAAATATACCTATTTTCATTAGATATTAGTAAAAGTACGAGTATTTTTATACAATCCTAAATCCTCATACTACTTATGAAAACTAGGTTAAAAAACAATGAAATAATTGATAATAAGTATTAAATAGCCAACAATAAATTTATGAACCTAATTACCTACAGAGAAATTGCTAATATTTAATTGTTGACGGGGCTTTTGCTGCGTCCTTTAAAAGTTCTTACACCGACTATGTTCACTCAAACAATCTTTTGTCACACGATTTGTTAACATTGCTTTCCATATATCCATTGATGTATTAAAAAACCATCAATGCATATCCTACTAATATTATAAAGGCGAAAGTTTGTAAGAATGTATGGATGTATGGATGTTTGGATGTTTGGATGTAAGGATGTTTGTTCCTCTTTCACGCAAAAACTACTGAACGGATTTCGATGAAATTTGGCACACGGGTAGATCATGTCCTGGATTAACACATAGGCTACTTTTTATCCCGGGAAAATATAAACCGGGACTTTTATCCCGGAAAAACTTTTTAATGCGGGCGGAGCCGCGGGCAAAAGCTAGTATCACATAAACTTATAATTGTTTTGCGGATGTCTATTAAAAACGGAATCACTATACGAAGACATGTTCCGATAAGTTTTATTACATTCCTAACACGAGGGAAGGAATTACTGCGTACGTGCGCGGTCAAATATTGCCTTTCTTGTTCATTTCATGACAATGCCCTATTAGGAATACAATGTTGCTGTCGTCCTTTCCGAACCATTATTCCGTTAAAGACGCTCATTTCGACAGGGACAATCCATTATTGTTTGAAATGTAATTTCGTACGCCTCAAGTATGTCCTGAAGACTCAGTACATCTTTACATTTTGCGCAATAACAAATAAGTACCTACACGCGACTTAGTGATGGTTGACTTCTGAAGACTCGAATGATCTGTTTCCATGTTCTTTTATTTAAATAAGAAGAGACGTGTCTCTATTTTTACGGCGACGTTTGTCAATTTCCTCCAACTCTTTAGATGTGGATTTAAAACAACATTGAATTCAGAGTAAAACATGTAGCTATACCAAATAAGCTAACATATTAGAGAGCAAATTACATTACAGCTAGCAAAAGTCTCTGTAGAAGTTCATTTTTAATGTTCTTAAATTTATAGAAAGATTGAAAAAGAAACAGTCGAAAGCAGGATGTTTCTTTTTCAATATTTCTATTAATTTAAGAACACTATCCAGGCACTACATGGCCATTAACATGTATAAAAAATCATAATATAGGATTCATTTTTAATATTAAGTTAATATTTCTTTACTCTAGATGGCAGCGATTAAACTTTGACACATGACCAACCAAACCAATTATTTTTAATAAAGAAACGCTCTCAGTTTTAATTTATCATTATCAAGTACTCAGATTATTTGTAGTCATTACGCAAAATTTACACGCCAATACTTATTATTCAATGTTTATTATTTTTATTATTAATTTCCGTTTTAATATCAAATACTATAAACGGCATAAATCGAAATGTCAAAATATGTAATAGATAACCAATTAACCGGGATAAAAGGACTATCCACAAAACAGTCGTACATAGAGGATCAATAAATTAAAACTTTCTACTTACAATTTCCGGGAATCGACAAGTAATTTACGCACATGTATACGATAACCCCGCGGTGCATTCGCTTCAATAAATTTATCTTTGTCTCGATATTTTTATGGCGTTATAGCCGTGAACTTCATTTTATTTATGCACGATGCGACTTGATACACAATCCTGCGATGCCGACCGTACATGCCGTCCGGTAAATCGAGCTGGAGGCCATCACATTAATATTTATGACCGGAATATTATCATTAAAATGTAATTTTAATCCTGTAACGTCACAAATTCATTCCATTCCAGCATTCCATTACAAAATACAAACGTAGAGCTATTGTCAGTTACGTTATCTATACTAAACGGAACATGAATTGCAAATCGGTCATCATTCCGAGCCGATTATTATCTGAGATTGTATCTTTCGTTGTGTTGTTTTTGGACTGCGTCAAACTAAGCATTAACGTAGTCATTTTATTGAATCACGATAGTAAAATAATTATACGTTATAAATGACAAAACGAAATTATCGTATCAGCTAACTCTATCTAAACCATACATCGTGTTAGTGCTCAATGTATAAAACGGTAAAGACAAGACAGGTCAGCGGTCACGGTTTACACTTAACGTGTTCGATTTATGTTATGGCGTCACGGAATTCATTCTCAGGGAACTGGGACCGAGCGTCGCTTCTTAAATCAACTCTATACACTCTCAAGCCAAACGATTTTTAAGGTTTAATCATGCCATTATCGTGAACCTTTAATGTAATGTTCTCATTTTCTGCTGCTTAATTCGATGAGCTTTTTGGTGAGATAATTCTCTCTTTTTATAAAAAAGAAAAAGAATATTGTTTTATCGCTATAATTTTTATACTATATTTTGAATACATTAAGTAAGGCCGAGTAAGTTCTTATAGTTTTTTGCAAACAGAATTTAAACTCATTCGGTTCAGATGTCACTTTCAACAGCCTCATAGAATACTTTTAACTCAAGATTTTTCATTGACCTCTCTAACTTGTTGCTAATATTTCGTAAAGACCACATTCCATTGAACAACATCAAAGAAATATTGATGCGGTATTTAAACGGCAGTAGCTACTTCAAGTAGAACGCAGCTAACTCGACCCAAATCCTTGACATAAACAAGTGCCAGCCACTCGGCGGCAGAACATGCTATAATCAATTTGCTAAGCATATGTATCAAGTGTTAAAAGTGAAATATTTATCGTCGGTTCTCAGGCGCATGCGCAGCCGACCGTTGACCCTGCACGCCCGCGCGCCATCGCTCGCGCTCCTCGAGAATGTGTCTACTCTCCGCGCACTGCCTGCGCCGGAGCACCCGCTCCGGTACACGCCAAACATTAACAAGTTTCCTATAGGAACGTGGACTGACAGCTTTAGAGAAAATTGTTTTGTGCATTGCAATAACCGCGCTATCAACATCAAGGATCCTCGACTTGAATGAAAAGGCCCTTGTGGCATAAATTCTCGTGTTTACTACGAACTGATTACGAATCATTTGACTTTATATTCAACCCTTAAATAAATAGAGTTCATTTCGGTTAGATCCAATCACGACTGCAACCACATTTCCTAACAATAACAATATCGATCTGTCAGCGATTACGTAACCAACCCACTGGGTTCCCTTACTTCACCACTCTATAGGAAGCAAGCTGCCAGAAAACTTGTGTTCAAATGTAAACATTTATATTACTGAATACGCGTACTTCGAAATAATAGTTCAGTACTTGCGCAACATTCGATAGATGTTGTCTTCATAGAAATCAGGGGAATCAAAGCAAGCCCGTGGATTTAAGCGTTGAACATGTCTTTGAAACGCAAATACAGTATAAATAAAACACCTAACAGTATGTTTATAATACATAGTCCTAAAGGTAGGCAGAGATGCAACTCGAGTGAATCAATTCATTGAACTTATTTTTGCCCTGTAATGTGATTGTTTGCCAAATAGAGCACAAGGTGCAATCAATTTACAGACGTAATAAGTTGAACACTATTAAAACTATTTTGTGAAGTTATTAAATTGTAAATAAGCTGCATGTAAGAGTTCACAAGACCAAATTTACGATACGTTAAATAGAGTAAAAAAATTATAATTAACAGCAGTAGGTAATTATCGTGACGTACGGTAAAGCAAATTACTTGAAATTGTATAATTTGCCAACACCAATTTCATTAATATCAAACACATATCAGGCTCGAGAGTGCTATTCATTATAAACTATAACAAGAGTGTTAATTGCGTCAGTTCTACCGAGCTATAAAGAAATATTGTATAAATACATTGTAATTTCTTAATTGATCTGAACACAAGAGCGCCTTTATGTAATAAATTAATTGCATAAAATAGCTTCATTCAAAAGAGCAAACGTGTAATCAGCACTTAAGACAAAACAATACTGTTATCGTTTAAAAGAAATAATACAATTGTATCATTAAAGTATCCTTTTATAGCCTACAAACGAATGCAAACAAACGAAGAAAATAATAAAAAAGCAGTTGTAGGTATACATAGATCCAATAACTCCACCATTCATCTATCAAGATGAAATCGATTAACCGGTCTATATTAAAAGTATATGAGCAAAAAATGTTATATTGTTTTTCATCGAGCAAGAGATGACGAGTCAGTCGATCGCCATTGACACCTTTAATTAAATGTCAACCAGGACAATGCACCGCAAACATCGGGAATATTGGATTAATAATATTAGTTTCCACTTAACTAGCTTACCATATCGGACTTTTAACTTTCAATCGGAAAACGTCGAATTTATAATTATATTCCTAACAGGATGGACATATGACGTCGGTTATTGGTATTCTGAATTTAAATTCCAGTCGCCAATGTATATCACACATTGTGACGATCATACACGTCCTCATTCGTGGAACTATCTATACCATTTTATTTGCTTTTATGCTTGTAATAAAATGGCATACACCATGGCTAGTTTGTTATATATAAGGAGATATTGGAGTTACTCCTATTAAATATATCAGTCTTAGTTCTCAATTGAAAAATATAACGATTTACGATACTAATTTATTCTCGCCGTTTTTGTACATATAAGTCAAAATAAGATATATTATGACGGAGAAAAATTATTTCCGTAATATAAATATTCGTAAGAACTTAATCCAAGTTTTATTATAATTAATTTATTCATTGTTAACATTATTACCGAAATATTACAATGTGAAAATCCGGTATTAATGCAATAGTAGGTAGATTTTGTACATTATTATAGATGTAACAGAAAATAATATGAAAAAAATTTTTTTCTGTGAAATCAGCATAAAAATCGATCGAAAAATGAAGGAGTTATTCAATTTTTAAATATTCTTGTGAGCAAAAGCGGGGGGAGCGGGGATATGGCGCTATTTCTTTCGCACGCACGCAGCGTTATGGCCGACGGCGCTTGGTGAAGTCACAGCCTAGTATTGCTGTTATTTGAAAGCTATCCCTTCCACTAAATTTCAAAGCTTTATAACTTACTTACTATTACACTAATTTTGATTTTTTTTTCCATTTCATTTTGGATAGCATACATTTTTCATAATTGTATTTAAAAAAAGTAGTCAATTATCCTATTCCTCCAATGTTTTCGTTTCGTGATTATGACCAGGTGCCCTTGCTTTGGTTATATTACAATAGTAATTAAAGGAGCACATTTATAGCCAATTAAGCAGACTTCATCTGCAGAGCTTTTGGCACCATTAAGCTACGGCTCCCATAATGGACACTCATAATAGCGCCTTACGTTGCCACGTTTGCCACACTAATGGAGTTAGATCTTAATACAGTTAGTTCTCTTAATGATTTCACATTTGATGGCGGCACCTTCATAATTCAATGTATCTTACTCTTACTTAGGTATATGATGCGAAAGGATGTTAGTATGTTTGGATTTTTGCTAGAAATAAACGCAGTAACCGTTTAACAGATTTCAATGGAATTTGACACAGATGGACCATGCTTATTTTTATTCCAACAAGTTAACATTAAGATTTTGACACTAGGAAAACCTTTTCGCTACTTCTCTTATCTCCATCCCATGGTTGTCTGTAAGAGATTGCCTCGAGCGATAAGACCGCCAATTGTACCACCCTTTTGCCTATATTATGTGAAATACTATATTACGTTGTGATGTACAATAAAGTTATAAATAAAATAAATAAATAATAAAATAAAACTTTATTATGGGGGGAAGTTGCGGGTCACGAGAATCTTCTAATATTATTATACACAGAAAGTCAAATATCCATTACAACTGCACTCAATTAACCTTTTTAGATTACAGATACGAGGGCGCCTACCTTACTTGCACGAAAAATTAAAAACTAGTTAATTACTTCCATTTTTGTATGATATAATGGGCAAACGACCACACGGTTCACCTAATGGTAAGGGGAGGAGAGAGACTTATTTTGCATTCTTTCACAAATTTCGTTACCCTTTTTCATTTATTGCGTTAGAAAATGAACAAATATTATTATAAGCACCTGTAGATAGAAGTGGACGATAGCCTAGTTGGGAATGCAACGGTCTGCCGAGACAATGTCCGGAGGTTCAAAACCCAAGGCACACACCTCTGGCTTTTCAAAGAAAACATCGTGAGGGAACCTGCATATCTAAGAAGTTCTTTATAAGAATTTCGAAGATATGTGAAGTCTACCAACCCGCACTAGGCCAGCGTGGTGGACTAAGGCCTAAACCCTCTCAGTAGTAGAGGAGGCCCGTGCCCAACAGTGGTACAATATATAATACAGGGCTGGTATTATTATTGTGTAGATACATCATGTACTAAAACTAGTAGAGTCAATACACTGACTTACGCGCTACAGGCCGACATCTAATACCACAGGGTATGGAGAATTTGTGCAATTAACTTGCTTGCTCGTCATGTTTTTCAGTTCCAAAAACATAATTATCATCCGTAGTTGTGTTTGAACAGAATTTAAAAAAGGACTATTTTGCATAAAGATATTATAAAAAAAATCCGTTATAAGTACAAAAATACTGGTTTCCACAGAAAATACAAATCTGTTACAAAAACCTTTTACAACATTCAAACTTCTAAGGTAGCTCACGAAAAGTTTAGAAAGGTCAAAGAAGGCGTTATAATTCTCAACTAAATAGTTTTAAACTTCTAAAGACTGAAAGGAGTTTATTCGTGTCAGAGGACTTATTAACTTGCTGTTAATATTTCAACGTTAGCGCCCTCAAAGTTACGTACCAGTTGAGATTGTTAGTAAAGTGGCAAATGAATTAAATATAGCCCACGATTTCATTTTCAGGTAATTAGGGATACTTACTCGCTATATTATTTCACCAAACTTTAAACTATGCGAAGTGTTAAAAAGGACCGAATTTAATTACGCTACAATTCATTAAACAAGCAAATTTTATTTACATAGCTAATACTAGAAAACTATTATTTAATTTCGTCGACAGGTCAATCATTTTGGTATCTTCCGTAATTTATCAACTTGTGAAGTATTATTCTGTTACATGCACGTAGGTATGAATGGAAGCTGCGAATTCAGTTACCGGCTTCTACGGTTGAAGCATGGTTTCCGATTGATTGAACACGCGATGAACCGACTCGTTTAATCACGATTACATGCTATGTTGGTTCGTTATACAATGATGTGTAAGCTCGATTAACACCCTCATTTCCTCGCTAAAAAGATTAGTGGCTACATAATTAACGTATCCATTTCTCTTTGGTGAATTAATTTAGCCGACGGAGCTTCTCAAATTATGAAAGGGTGCTGGGTGATTGTAGGAAACAAGGTTTTACTTCGAATTATTTTAGACAAAAAATCAACGCTCTTTACTTTGATTAACGTTAATTAATGTTTTTATACTTGTACTGTGATTAAATTGTTTTTGTAATCAAATACGCCCCTAAGAACCAGTCAGGGTAATCTTTCCGATAGATCTTATTTCTCGGCGGATAGATATTTAAATGGAGCTGGTCTGGTAACTTTCTTTTACTCATCACATTATAAGAGAAATTCTGTAGAAACATCGATTCAGAAGTTCCCTCACCTAATCAAAACTCAAGTTTGCAGAAAATAGTGACGAAGTTTTACTACAGCACCGGGGCTGTTCAGCTTCATGCTTAAGTCCGCGAAATGTTCGCCGGGATGTACGGGGTTTACGTGAGTAATTCCGAACTAGCTGTATAACAAGTAACTGTGTATGAAATGATTTTACGCCCGAATTAAGTCACAACTCTTGGAATTTCAAAGCGTCTTCTACATTCCAATTGGTATTTGTAAGATTTTGTATAGTATAAATTTTGTCTATTCTAAATATTATGTATTTCAATAACATCCGTAACTACCTATGCTTATAAATAAATAATTTGATTTGATTTAATTTCTATACTACCTATAACAGCGTACAAATGTTCGCTATAGATTCTAATCAAAAGATTTTATTTATCCTTTTTATTACAGACACAAGCGGCGATAGTCTAGTTGGAAGTGGAACGGATTGCCGAGACGAATGTCCGCATGTTCAAAACCCAAGGGCACACACCTCTGACTTTTCTAAAAAATTATGTGTGTATTCTCTGTGAATTACGGTTTTTTTTTTTTTTTTTTTTAAATGGCCATCTTCGGCTCATTAGGGGCGGCTGCGGGCTTCCTCCGACTCACGTCTAAGTTGTCGTCCGCAACCGCCCCTGCGCGTACCGCTTTTTGCGGTCCTTTTCCTGTTGCGGGGGCTCAGAAGCCCCCGAAACACCGTACCGTGTCCGCCTTTTTGTGTCCGAGGCAGCGTGAGACACGCTGCCTCGGACATGTCCATCACGGGGGCCACAGAAGTTGGCTAGACTAATGGGTGGGCGGCACGTCCCGCCCACCCGTGACCCCCGGAGGCCCCTATTAGTCGCCTTTTACGACAGGCAGGGGGTACCGTGGTGGAATTCTCCAAACGCCCCCAATCCACAGGGCGGGAGACGTCGGTCAGTCGTCCACCCGACGCCTCCTACGTCTCGTCTGGCGGCGGGAGGGATCACCACTGCGCTGGCGATCCCTCTCGGCACTCTCCTTCCGCGAGAGGACCGCCTCGCAGAAGTGGGCCACCGCCTGCCAGGCCTCCCGGCCGCCGACCATGGAAGCGACCACGGCCGGCAGCGAGAGGTCTTCTCCGACGACTGTTCTGAGAGCGCTGCGCTCCTCATCCCAGGCTGGACAACACTCCAACGTATGTTGGGCCGTGTCCATTGGGCAGTTGTCACAATAGTGACACACGGCCGACTCCTCTACACCTACCACCCGAAACAGGAACTCACCGAAGCAGCCATGCCCGGTGAGCACCTGTGTCAGGCGGTATGTTGCCGCTCCGTGGCGCCTGTCCAGCCATTCGGCAAAGACAGGACGCACTGCCTCTACGACCCGGTGCCCCCACGACGGGGCCTCCAGCCTGAGACGCCACTCCTCCACGGCGGCTCGCCGTAAGGCGGCCCTCTTGGCCTCCACCTCCTTCAGGGCCGGACGCTCCCCGCGACTGAACGCCTCCTCCCGCCAATGGAATACATCGGCAAGGGATTTGGCGTCCAGGTCCCAGGGCAGAAATCCGGCCAATAGGCAAGCCGCCTCGAAAGAGACCGTGCGGTACGCCCTGACCGCCCGCTGCGCTAAAGCTCTCTGCGGGGCGCGCAGAAGGGCGACGCAGGGGCGGCCCAGGGAGTCAGCCCAAACGGGGCTGCCATAAAGGGCTATGGACCGCACGACTCCGTGATACAGCCTCCGGCAAGGGAAGCCAGGACCTTCCAGGTTGGGCAGCAGGCGGGAAAGAGCGCCCGCTGCCCGGGACAATTTCGTCCTCAACTCCTTAAAGTGGGTGCGGAATCGCCATCGGCTATCCAGGACTAAACCTAGATACCTCATGCTAGAGCCGATGGGGATCCGCACCCCCCCAACGACAATGCCGGCACCGGCCGGTGGCCCTCTCTGAGGTCCGTGAAAACACACGGCCTCGGTTTTCTCGAGGGCCACCTTCAACCCTAAACGTTGGATTCTCCCAACTACTTGGCCGGTGCCCGCCGCCGCCAGAGTTGCGGCGTCCCGGAAGGTCCCAGCAGTCCTGTGAATTACGGTGAAGGAAAAACATCGTGAGGAAACCGGGAGAAGTTCTCTGAACTTCGAAGGTAGGTATGTGAAGTCTGCCAACCCGCACTAGGTCAGCGTGGTGGATAACCTTAACCGTCTTACCAGTAGAGGAGGCCCGTGCTCAGCAGTGGGTATTATATAATACAGGGCTGGTATGGTATTATAAACAATAATATCAGAATAGAAGTATATTGAGCTATTTGCATAACAATGCTATATGATTTCCCATTAAAATATCATCAGTACAGAAGGTCAAATATCGATTAACATCGGATCTAAAGTGGGCTCGGACGAACAATCAAACCCACTATCGATAATTGGAGTAATGGGTCATTGATTGTGTTCGCCGCTCATGAAACTAGGGGCTCGACTCCAGAGTATATTGTTAAGGTATTAATCTACGGCTTAGTTCATACGTGTTTTTTACTTAAACATAATATCATCATGTCTTCTTTTTCAGGTTTTGGTAGAGGTAACTCACATCATATTTCACTGGTCGTAGGACTCTCATATGTAAGAGTCCGTCTGGGTGGGTACCACCGCAATGTCTATTTCTACTGCCAAGCAGCAGTGTGCATGCACTGTTGTGTTTCGGTTTGAAGGACATTGTAGCCAGTGTAACTACTGGATATAATGAGACTTAACATCTTTTGTGTCAGGATGACGAGCGCAGTGGAATGCCACACAGTACTTTGTAACTCAAGGTGCTGGATGGTGTTTGCTCCTGTTTATGGGTGGTCGTATCGCTTACCATCGGGCGAACGGCATGCTCGTCTCGTCATTCAATGCAAAGAATAACAAATTTCGCTAGCTATGTTAGAGCCTAATTCCGATGTAACAGTGTGAGTCCTTATTTACATTTACCGAGCACAATTCCAGACTTCTCACTGATACTGAGAAAAAAAAATCTAAGATTTTTTACTAAAATATAATAAAACATTCGTCGCAACAAAAATATTAATATGAGGAAGTTTTTGAGCCAGAATACTCATAATTTAATCATTGAGAAAAAACTCAATATTATTAAAATGTAGGGACGTACTTGTGTAGCTTATATCCGCTATAAACTCATCTCATTTTTATTATTAGTTCATAGGTATTGCTCTGCTCATGTTAATAAACTTTCTCGGTATTAACTTTCTTTTGTTTATGTTTCTGGGATAAAAAATAACTGAATATGTTCATCTAATACATGGTCTATCTTTGTGCCAATATCACACAAGTCCGTTCAACGGTTTCTAAGTTAATTCCATGCAAATTTGGTTTGCAAAGATATTCCTTAATAAGCAAATATCTTTGCAAACGTTCGCTTTTATAGTACTAGTAAGATTAAATAAACAACATTAATCACTACTCTTACATATTATAAACTTTAACATAAATCTGGATAAATTAATTGCAGAAAAGCTAAAACATTTACGATGAAATAAGGTTAAGTACGTAAATTAAAGCAATTTGAATATCCAAACTTTTTATTGTCGGATCCCAATTAATTAAATTTGCACCGCTCTAACAAATTTACTTCACGTCAACCTAATTACGTAAATTAATTTTGATACTGTTTTCATAATTGAAACTTACGTAAACTATAAAGGTGAAATTTTTACGACTTTCGTAATTGACCTAAAGGTTGGAGATCAGAACAAGTTACATAAACTTATGGGCATAAAAATAATGACGTTTAATTCTTTCCATGCAACAACATATGGTAGTAACAACAAAATAGTAGGTAAATTCGGTAGACAAGGACGCGAATGATGGTATTTTACGAGCACAGTGGCACCCTAGGCGTCGCGCCGGCGGCGTCAGTCTGCGGCGAGACGGCGCGGCTCCTGCGAGCTTTTACAATAAAGCTTCGTTAGACAAATGCGCTCCACCTATATTACAAAATATACTGACTACACTGTTTGTACTAGGAATTTGACTTAATCCGGACTTATTTAAATACGCCAGTGCAGTAATATTTGTGTTATGGATAACGATGTCAGTTCATAGTACATCATATTTATATTACGATTGCCAAACTAGATTTTATTTTCAATATTAAATTCTTCCTCTATTTTTTTTATTTAACTACATATTATAAAGCATATAGCTGAAATTAATCAAATTTAAATAATATACAAAGAATGCTATATTTTTTATACATTACGAACGAGAATTTGTAATGTATAAAAGTGATCAATGTGTCACGTCTTTTTCCATAAGACATAAAAATCTACCAACTGCAAGACTATTATCGCTCTAATTAATTTTAACAAATTTAGCTTAAAAGTCTTAAATTATTACCTAAGCAAAAGATCTGAATGTATCAAATTTATGTTCCATAAAACAGAGGGCAACTGGCAAGTTAGAGTGTTTTATTATCTTGTAGCTCTTAATGCTTACAACGCAGATAGTCTACAATATTTCAAAGAATAAACGACTGTGAAGTTACGTATAGGTCAAGAGGTCACCTCCAAACATTGTTCGATAACCTTATTTTCCAGTGCTAACGGTCATCAGTCCCGACTGTTGTAACCCACATCTCACCGCGAAAATGTATTAGCTTGCCTTATTTTACCTTTTAAGTAGACCGTTCGATTTAGATATTGTCATAAAATGGTTCTTGTTTAGGCCAACGTGTGGACCAAAAAGTAAGCCCGGAGTTTTTTTCTGCCTTTCTTCTTCGGGTAGTCATCGCTTAGGTAGCTAGCGAAAGGCTGGTAGGTTAGCGAAGCTAGGGCCTGTAGTGTCCTCACGGGTGAGGATCGAAACGCTTTCCTCTCATTCATTTTAATAAAAATGATTCATCATTTCTTTATCTCCTCTGTTCTACCAGCCCGAGCTAGGCTTCTTTATTTATTTTTCATTCATACTCTATAAAAATGTCTTTAGTTATATAAGTGACTTTTAATTAAATGTATCTTGACTGCCTCGGTGGCGTAGTTGTATTACAGTACGACTGCAAAGCTGAGGTCTCGGGTTCGATCCCCGGGTCGGGTAAAGTGATATTGAGTTTTCTATTCAGTATCAGCTCAGAGTCTGGAATTTGTGCCCGATATGGCGATAGGCTCGCCCCCTATCACATCATGGGACGGAATAACGGCGAAAAGTGGGTGCACTAGTTGCGCCTCTGCCTACCCCTTCGGGGATAACAGGCGTGAGTATGTGTGTGTGTGTGTGTATCTTGACTTAACATGAGTGCAACTATGTTCGCCTACGTGATGAATAAAGTATTTTATTTATTATTTTTAATTAAGGCTTAAACCCTCTAAGTTGTAGAGGAGGCTCGTGCTCAGCAGTCGGCAGTATATAATAAAGGACTGGTATGGTGGCGCTGGTGCTTGTTTACCGAAATGAATAGATTTTAATCTAAAACACAGAGGCTAATTACTATATTTTAATAACACTTAATAAATACCATCTTTGTGCTACACTACTGTCCCACTGCTGGGCACGGACTTTCTCTATTATTGAGGGAGTTTAGGCCTTAGCTACTCCACCACGCTGGTCTAGTGCGGATTGGCAAACTACCCATATCTTCGAAATTTTATGTCGTAAGTCATAAGTAGGTAAGTCAGAGGTGTGCCTTGAGGTTTGTATCTGCAGGCTTTCGTTTCGGCAGACGTCTATAGGGCACAGTCATTTATTCGTCGTTAATCATATTAACTGCCTCGGTGGCCTAGTTGTATTACAGTACGACTGCAAAGCTGAGGTCTCGGGTTCGATCCCCGGGTCGGGCAAAGTGATATTGAGTTTTTCTATTCAGTATCAGTCCGGAGTCTGGAATTTGAGCCCGATATGGCGATAGGCTCGCCCCCTATCACATCATGGGACGGAATGTCGGCGAAAAGTGGGTGCACTAGTTGCGCCTCTGCCTACCCCTTCGGGGATAATAGGCGTGAGTGTATATGTATGTATGTATGTAATCATATTAAGTAGGTATATTCATTACATTACTATATTATTTACGCAAATGGTAAATTTTATTTATGTGATCATCCATTAAAACTTAGAAATCTTTAGATGTTTTACAGAGCAAACTAAATTACAATCTGTCGTGCAAAACTAAGTAACATAAACTAAATTAATTTTCTCCACAATAAATTACGAATATTGTTATTAGTTCTTTTTTGAAGTTCGAGAGCGTAGTGACACATTAAATTATATATCGTGCATGGAACAAGAGTGATATTTTTTTTATCTAATTGAAACTCAGACAAATTCTTATTCATATTATTCTTATTGTAAATTTTATACATGCGACGATGTTGCAGCAATGCCTTACTTTCTATGAAAACTTTACATAAAATGAAAATTATTCAATAAAAAAACCCCTACATCACTGAAATTAATTTAGCCCTTGAGTTATTAAGTTTGATTCAGATAAGTAGGTCCCTAATACGAATAAACGCAAGGCTTTTCCGTTTTCTACTTCGGTAGCAAAATAGATAAAAAGCAAACAAATCTGAATAGTTTACGTAGTTTCCTCGCACAAAGTATTTTCTGTGAATTCAGTGTCTATCTTGGGTTTCACGAATAGAAATAGAATAATGAAGTATATATTTTCAAGAAAATATATTTCATAGATTATTTAACTATCAAATATAATAAGACGAAAATGTATGAAAAGAACTATGAATGTGGAAGAGGCGAAAGAGGTTTGTCAAGATCGTAGCATGTGGCGCTCAATAGTCTCTGCCTACCCCTATGGGATAAGGGCGTGAGTGTGTATGTATGTATGTATGTATATAATAAGTAAATAAATACACTTCAGGTTATTTTTTTACAAACTGCACGCCAATGATGTTCTTTCTAAGCAATCGGAAATATTAAGTCTCACGTCCTCACTGTTAATAACAATGTTTTAAACAATTTTATGTATTTAATGACATACTAAAATAAATCAGGAAATACACCAAGTATGTAGTCCTAATTTCATAGCTGATTAACATACAACATCCTGCGAATTACATACATACATTCAAATTTCGATCGACCCAGTCACCCATATTGGCGCGGCGCGTTGTCAGGCGGTACGGCGTATATTGCAAACAGTAGCTACCTACATTATACATGAAAAAAATAAGTAATTTAATTTAGTCCACAAATAAAAAATTTAGACCCACGTTCCAGGATTAAAATAAAATGTTCCTATAATGCAAAATAACTTAATAACAGTGAAAGTTACGATATGAATTATAATAATATAGCATTACAAAAACGAGCAAAGTTAGAAGATAAACTTTGTAATAGAGTGTAAAAGTAATGTATTTTAATACTTTATCTACAAAGTCTTATCTTTTTGTTCGTTTTAATCGACATTTATGATCTCTGAGTTAACGTGCGCCGCCATGTTTTTATTTGCATTCTATTTAAATACGTCTCTTCTAAACTTTTTAACCTTATTCACAGCATAGCTCTCAATCTCGCTCAAAAGAGAGCAATTAATAATCTACTGGGCATAGATGTAACAGAAAATTGGGTGGTGCGCATTATTACTACAACTAATTTATCACACCTGTTGTCTGTGTCTGCTATTAAAAAGACATGAAAATTATTTTTTAGCCCCACGAGCATGGAAAATAACTCTAGCTACAACGCACGTTAGGCGGTCATAATATTTGTAAGAAATTTTCGCGTAAGGCGTTTATAATATTTTAAAGTAATGACTGAATTGAAAATGTATTTTATACAAGGTCCAGTCTCCCATGTATTAAACGACAAACACGTACGAAGCCCATAACAATGAGTTCAAGCTGATTGCGAAGTACTACTGACAAAAGAAACTGCTTAATGTTAAGGCACGAACGCCACGCATTGCTTCGCCATTCGACACGCTTTTATTAGATGTTTTATACAACAAAAGTTTAGTTAAATCCTTAAGATTAGCATCGACGGCGTCTCAAACACGTTTTGTTTATTCTTTGTGAAATATTTCTTGCATCTATGAATGTCGACTACATTCATAGATACTCGACTATTCTTTATAGTAAGATCAATGTAATTCTTACAACTTTAATAATTAAAAATGTTTGAAAAGTACAATGTACAACTTGTTAAACTAAAATGTCTATAGGTACCTCAACATCCATCGTTAATTTCTATCAGTTTCTTTTTTCTGCCAGCTATTATAATTTAATGTAATTAGCAAACATCCAAAAATAAAGTAAATAACATGTACATGATCCTAGCAGAAATCTATATACAAATAAACATGTATTTAGTTTCTAATTCCAGTTAAGTCGAGCTTACTCACTCCGTCCAAAATAATAGCAATTACACCGAGTTCCTTAGCTTCCAAAGCCAATAACAGCGAGAATACAGTTTCTGCTAGGTAGGTTTGAACCATTTAAATTCAGCTGTTCTCGGAAGCATTAAAACTTCATTTTTCGCCTAAAACAAGTTAGTGAGTCTGCGTGTCTTGAATGGCGGTGGAGTCGTTAACTCTGGCTCGGTTATAAATCTCCTCAATGGGCAGCTTTATCGGCGTCCGCTAGACTAGACTCCCACAAACTGACGCCTCAAAGCGATATCAAAGAGAATTTAATTGTTCATTATACCAACGTTTACAAATATTATGATTGCGCGAACGTAATCTCGGTTTTAGCGGTGATTATCACTCACCAACGATCTACTAAAACTTAATTTGCTAACATTATCACGTAACGACTTGAAAGACTAGACGATAATTAAAATTCGTGATCAGAACTAAGAAATTCATTCGCACAAAGCAAGTGAAACATGAAGCTAAATATAATTCACAAACAGCATCACGAACGAAAACTGTGAAAGTAGCGAAATGCGACTGTGTTACCTGCGTGCTAGCAGCATAGGTGTATGGAGCACCGAAACAGCTTGGAAAAGATTAATGGCCTTAAAATTGCATTGCAGGTTTGCAATAAAAGCAAGCCTGGGGAATCGGCGGCGGGCGCCAAATGCAGTGTTTTATCACTTAGACACGAGAGTGCACCTAGAGTACGGACTACACCGTTGGAATTAAAAGCGAATGAATTTTTAAAGCTTTCTCGTTGACCCGGTTTGCAATAAAATGTAAGGGAACAGTTTTTAAAATATCTCTGTCGTCTTGTATGCCTGTAGGCACTAAAGATATTTGAAAATGATAACGTAATTTTGTACGGTCTATTCTGTAATCTATACATATAAATAAAATTGGAGTGTCTGTTTGTAATATTGAAATAACCGTTTTTTACTACATGTATATGAGTACATATACGGTACATGCACCAAAATAACATTTTTTAAAAATTTTCTCTGTCTGTCTGTCTTTCTGTCTGTCTGTTTGTTCCGGCTAATCTCTGAAACGGCTGGACCGATTTTGACGGGACTTTTATTGGCAGGTAGCTGATGCAATTAGGAGTAATTTAGGCTACGTTTTATCCCGGGAAAATATAAAGCGGTACCTTTATCCTGGAAAAACTTTTTAACGCGGGCGGAGCCGCGGGCAACAGCTAGTAGACAATATAATTCATGTACAATTACTTTAAGATTAAATTGTAATTCACTACATCGACTTATGACGACGTGTAGAGCATAGAGTTACATCTGAATCAAATATACTTCATGAGAACTTGCTGGTATTACCACCAAGCGCATTACGATATCTGAGGAATTACGTAAACTACCTACTTTATAAAGATACCAGGGAATGCAAAAACCTTGGTCACTTGGCTAATTAAAATGCCAACGGCCCCTTGCGAGCTACAGAGAAAAAAATAAAATAATATGAAGGTGATATAAAACTGTCGGACATTCGGATGAAAATTACGAAACTATGACTATTTAAAAATGATAGCAAACCACAATATAACAAAATAGTAAGGAGAAAGGATGTTTTCGAAAAGTAATACTCTATTATGTACCCACAAGCAGATGTTTACAGATAAACTGAACAATATTTTTTTTCATCTGAACGCGACTATTGTTAAAGCAGATTAAGCACGTGTAGCGTGTTATAAAATGTGCTGCAGTTGTGATTTTCTAATGTTATAGGTTTTTAAAATTGTAGATATTTTCGTGGTATAATAAAATACATCGTTTTACTATATTGAGTAACTCTTTATTGCGCTTGAGCACACGGACAAAGGACAATAACACAACTATAGGTGAAACTTTTTCAACCCATATACATTGGATAACATATAAAAAGACATAATGCAAACGAACTATAAATATATTATGCGCGTCACTATAATTTATGAGAAATATTGAGATTTTTAAGATCGGTTTAGTCTTTTTACTTACTATAAAATGCATCAATACATTAAATGATAGCGGAAGAAGTAATATTAATATTTTTATACAGGTACGAACGGAGGTAACAAAGGAATTTCATATTGACAGCACAAAAGCAGTCCTTTGTTACTCGAAGTAAATAATTTTCGCGGAAGTCCTATAATATATGAAACTGTGAACAAACAAGAATGGAACAAAGTTATAGCGAATGAAACGAAATGAAAATAACCAAATAGAAATTGGTTATTACATTTTGTCTTCTGTCACATTCTTAATTAATAACGCCTTTGTACGCTCTCATAATGGATATTCATTGGATTCTGTGGACTCATAGCTTTGAGTATTGTAGTATACGGATACAATAAAAGGGGATTCAATTGTAATACAATGTGTTTCTTAAATGTAATATCAATGTACGTTCCTTAAACAAATATTTAACTGTGTCCATCCCACACACGCATACAGTGACTCTTAAAATATTTTCGGGTTTGTTTTATCGTATATGAAGCGATGACATAAAACAGCCTTTACGGATTTGAACTTAATTATATTTTTTTATTTAAATGTTACGGCTCTGGAACTAGTCCTTTGAGCCCGTCTTTCATAATTTTTTATCCTAGCAGTCGTAACTACTATGTCTACTTCATCGAGCAGTTTTGGCGGCAACGAAAAAAACATTTGCTTAGCATAGTAATTTCAATTCACTTAATTTGAGCCCTTTAATTAGCTCTATTAAATTTATTTGAGTTATATACCACCATAATTATGCAAGATAATTATGTAAGTATCACCAAAATAATGAAATAAAACAAGAGCACGTCATAACACTTCCAAGTTCCCGCCAAAACTCCCTTAATTACATTAATTACTAGGTGTTGCTCGCGGCTTCACTCGCATGAAAAGCCTTTCCCGCTACAAAAGTCCCTAAAACACAGGACGACGCCAGCGCAATTTAATTAAAGAACCAAATTAAAAATATCCATTATGGGACATAAATATATCCCATAGGAGCAAATTACTGGATAAAAAGTATGCCTGTTTGCCAATCCAGGACATGATGCATACGTGGATACGTGTGCCAAATTTCATCCAGATCCATTTAGTTGTTTCCGAGTTATAACAAACATGCAAACATCCAAACATTTTCACAAACTTACGTTTTTATAATATTAGTAAGATATCAGATATGCATCTTATCGTGACCCATTTATTTTCTTGAATAAAACTATATTAATAGGTTATAGTCTAAAAAAACTTAAATATTTCAAACATAAGAAAGATATAACCAACTACAACAATCTCTATAACAAGAATCATAATTAATTGTTCGCTCATGATATATAGGTCAAATTGGTCTATTACTTTAATTATAACAGTTAAGACAATATTTGTACACATCTAATGATGTCTCCATTCTCATAATATCAGACTGTTATTTAAGACACATTTAATGAGGAGCCATTTAATAAATAGTGAATAATTAATTGTAGTACATTACAAGTTTCTGATAACAGAGTTCCATTAGCATTTCACAACAAGATACAAAACCGATAATTATTATGATCAATCTTATGACATATTTTGTCGCAAATTGTTATAAGAAATTACGCGTTTATCGTTACGGTTATAACAAACGACTAGAAAAAATATATGACTTCCACCCGACAAAAAAACATCGTAATATACCTACTTATTGAAGCGCCCTGCGACGCTGAAAAGGCCATCCTACCAATATTATAAAGGCGAAAGTTTGTAAGAATGTATGGATGTTTGGATGTTTGGATGTATGGATGTTTGTTACTCTTTCACGCAAAAACTACTGAACGGATTTCGATGAAATTTGGCACAAGGGTAGATCATGTCCTGGATTAACACATAGGCTACTTTTTATCCCGGGAAAATATAAAGCGGGACTTTTATCCCGGAAAAACTTTTTAAAGCGGGCGGAGCCGCGGGCAAAAGCTAGTATAATCATATTTTTTCAAGTTTTTAAAAACATACACCGCTACATACAATGTGCTTCATACTGCTTATTTTTTAAGAAGTATGTAGAGTTCTAGCTTGGTACTATATTGATTATAAACCTCACTATCCACCAAACCGGCTGTTTCTAGTCCTACTAATATTATAAACGCGAAAGTTTGTAAGAATGTATGGATGTTTGTTCCTCTTTCACGCAAAAACTGCTGAACGGATTTCGATGAAATTTGACACACAGGTAGATCATGTCCTGGATTAACACATAGGCTACTGTTTATCCCGGGAAAGTATAAACCGGGACTTTTATCCAGGAAAAACTTTTTAACGCGGGCGGAGTCGCGGGCAAAAGCTAGTTTATTATATTTCGATGTAAGGAGTAAAAATAACATATCGTTTTCAATCTAAAGTTAGTTAGAAACTTGTGTATTTTTCATTTTAAAAAAGGTCTGCTGTCTTCGTAAATTAATGTATTATGGTTGACATCTGACACACATTTTTTCGGCGTTCTTTAAAATTACGAACGTGAGAAAAACCCCCACGCATTTAGTATGACTTTATACAAAAAGTTAAATTAAGTTTATTTTATCTTATTCATTTATTGTTATGTAGTGTGTTTCTATCATTTCGCCCACATATTATACAAAATGTTTTTCGCCATATAACAAACGAGCTATAAAAAAATAGTTAAAATTTGGGTAGTTAATAGTCCCTTCGTCTAGTTAAAATTATATTCATTCATTCAGAATAACTTCCAAAGTGTAGATACAAGCCATTTTAAAAGAACTAAAGAGAGATATTCCAGAAAACTATCCCATTTTATAAGCTGTTACAAATAATACTGTAAAACATATTAGCCTTGATCAAAATATGATGCATAGTAGCCCATCTTCCATGTGAAATAAGGTATTTGTTATTTGCACTCGTAGGATAATTTCAAGTGTTTTATCTTTGATTAATTATATACCTAGATAGACACTGAAAGTTTCAAATGCTTATAAAAATGGAGGTGAATAATTCACCACTAAATGAGTTCGAGAGAATTAATTTTTGTTGTTTTTCATGTATATAATTTTCTTCCCGTTTTAATAGAAACCATGTAATAACTGGAATCATTATGCGTGCACACAAGGATACGCAGAATGATGCAATTATAGTGTATGCCACAACTGTCAGCTTTAGAAAAGTTGCCCTGTATGTTTTAGTTTCATTGCAGCGCGTCACTCTATCTAGGCATATAATTAATCAAAGTGTTTTACCTGACGTTAATTCTCAATTGGAACACAATAGTGGTAACCATTCTAATAAATAATCAACAAATATTAGGAGGTAGGGCCCCAATACCCGTTACTCCATCCCTGACAACAAAGTTGACTGACGTCAATTAAAATTATCGACTCATTGAGTCAATGGAGGTCAGACATCGCATGTTATTTGCAACATGACATGTATCGGCGCTAAGATACAAGCAATTCTTTCTTTTTACATACATTCAGTCACTTTGTTCACAATAAATGTAAATATGACTCATATTTGTGTTAATTATAATGTGGCATTCGACTCCCATCACGGGACGAAGAGAGAAAATATTTTTAATCATCGTTTCGAATCAATGACGTCACACTTCACTACTTACTACACATCGAAAACTCTTCTGGGATTGTTTCAATTACACACTCTACTTGATTAATGCACATACGTAAGTTGCATTCCGCTTTGGGAACCGGCATATTGATCATTTTAATATATTTATACATTATAAAACGAATGACCTACTTTTAAAAATAAATGCTTGGTTTCAAGTCTAATGTAGACTCAATTAATTAAAAGTAAACTATCAGCCAAAACCTAACTCATATAGATTTGGAAACCATCCACGAGATTGGCTTTCTATTTATTTAAGAGATTCAGCAACGTCCTCGAATCTTCTGTGCTTATGGGTACAAATTAGAGCGATCGCTATGACTTGGCCGGATCGATAGCTAGATAAACAACTTGGGTTGGGGAGACGACCCTCGCCCTCTTAAGGACGCAGATGCCCATGTATGGGACGTGGAACATTACGACAGTTGGACGATTTAATCTCATTCCAGCGAGACTAACAGGCTACGAAGAGATTAAAGGTTATTTAACGTTACAAAATAACATAAGAGCTACCCTTGCATAAATCTACAGGCAGCTAAGCTTTATTCTAATCTTCAAATACGCAAACTTAGATTCGTTAATACGTAAAAACCTATTTTCAATTTAATTCTATTTGCAATTATACAAATCTATTGTACATTTGTCATTATACCTATTCGAACTTTATATTTGCATGAAACGAACTTTGTATGTTACTACAGCCTCGTCCAGAAACATGCCGAAGAAAACATTTGCAGGCACAAATCCAATCCGCTGCAAATCTGATTAGAATAGCTCATGCAGAATATTGCACGTCCTGACAATCGAATCGAAACCTCACGGTCCACAGCTCACGTATTCCGCCTAGACTTAGCTGCTAAATAATTTCCCTACATCGAAGATACGTCACACTTCAGAATGATAGGGAAAGTAGGCCGTCCTGTATCGACGCGACGTCTTGACGAGACGCTGACTGATGAAAGTCAAAATAAGCTTTGTTGACTTAACTAAGTTATACAACCACGATATGTCACATTCCTTAGAGCATGATATATGACTGAAGCATGTGGGTGGCATCCAACTAGCACAGCCAATAAAATAGATGCCATTAAGAATGATACACAAAGGGAAAAGTAATTCAAAATATACATGCTAAGGAGGGGGATGGCTATGTTAATCCCCCAGAGACGTGGCGCCATTATCTACGTGTCGCAACAATGTGGGGCAAGAGCCACCCCTGCGTGGATCTGACAGCGTAAAAAACTATCGCCAATAAAACTACATCGTTGAAAACCATTGAATTTGTATGCGCAAACTTTTTGTATTTGACTGTACCTCTGGTTTTGTGGTGATTTATAATGTAAAAAAAACTTTTAAAGAGTATTCACAGAATTTAAAAATAACATTACGAAAGCCTTCCTCTGTTTACTATATAGGTACACATCAGGGTTTCTTGTGTATTATGTACCGAGTATTAATTATTCGCATACAACCTTTTAAAATTGTTCAATCGTCTACGTATCGTACGTATACATGTATTTTAGTGTAGGTACGATAAACTTTTTTTTATTTATACGGATTAAAGAAGTGCATTAAATATGCTTTTATTTTTATAAAATGAAGTTTAAATGTGAAGCTGAAAATATAATACTGTTAAATCTAACTATTTCTCATTTGTATATCCATAAGTTCAGAAGTCAGCATATTTGGCATCAATAAATTAATTTTGTCTACCGTCTAGACGATCTTATTTCGTTTTACAATATCTACATAAAGCTCTTATGTAACCCTGTCAGCTATAGACCTAGGAAGTTTTCAGAAAAATATAGGAACAAACATGAAACAGCTAATCTCGAAATATAATATTTTCATTTCTTTTCATTCCCCTCCTATTACACGCAGTACATGGATAAATAATCAAGAAAACATGTCCACAGAACCCAGGCAACAGTTAGAAAATTAATCTTCGCAAGTTTGCCAAGTTTCACATTACATTTAAGCTGTATCAGATATCCTGGAGTAACGTGTGTGGTGACGCATTTTGTGGCTTCGTGAGCCACCGCAATCACATATTATATCCAGGGCCTGATTAACCCTTAGGCTAATTAGGCTGTAGCCTAGGGCGCGAGGATCCGGGGGGCGCGCTGAAATCGTGTCATCGCATACACTATTAATCTAGCATCATTGCATCTACCCTACACATTTCAACTAGACCGAGCCAAAATACTAAAACTAAATGCGCTGTGAACTGAAAAAGCCTGGGACTCCCTGATTTATTACTTTTAGCAACAGCGCAGCTCGCCGCGCGCGATGAAACACGTCAACGACGCGCTGGGACTCCCCGGTGGTTAATAGTTAGTATACATCATCACACAACATCCATATTTGCCAAAAGTGGATTTCATCATCATCATCATCATCAGCTATGTAACGTCCATTGCTGAACATAGGCCTCCCCCAAAGATTTCCAGATGGACCTGTCAAAAGCGGCCCGCATCCAACGCGTTCCTGCGGCCTTTACAAACGTAAAAAAAAGTTTTTTTTTCTTTTTTTAAAGTGGATTTAATGACTGGAAAAATTCTAACTTAATAACTGATCATGACAATTCTCCGGATCATTGTAAATGTTTTGGACAATATGTATGTAGAGGAAAACTTTTACAACGATTTGATACCAAAATAATCAAACAATATAATGAAGAAATAACTTATTGGCGAAATGTGTTACTACGTGTAATAGAAACAATTAAGTTTTTAGCTTCTCGTGGCCTTCCATTTCACGGTCGAAATGAAATTATTGGATCTGCACTAAGCGGAAATTTTCTCGGCTGTATTAAGCTTATATCCAAATTTGATCCTTTCATGGCTAAGTAAGAATTTGGTGAGATTTGGACAAAAAGGCAGAGGTTCTCCATTGTACTTGTCATCCTCTATAATCGATGAATTTATTTAAATTCTCGCTGATGAAGTTAGACTTTCGAATATTGGAGAAATAAAAAAAACAAAATATTATTCCATTAGCATTGATTCTACTGCAGATATTTCACACACCAATCAGTTGACATTTATAATTCGTTATGTTTTGCCTGACGGAGAACCTGTCGAACGTTTTGTCACCTTTTTACCCAATTGCGGTAATAAAGGTGAAGACATGGAGAAGGCTGTTCTTGCGACAATTGATCAAACTTTGAAACTTGATATTAAAGACTGTCGTGGCCAAAGCTATGATAATGGTAGCAATATGTCTGCTCAATACAAAGGTCTTCAGTCAAGAATTAAGAGACCGTATCTAAAATTTAGACTATTTCAGTTAATTCTTCATTGTGATTAAAAAAAAAAATAAACTGATCTGATTAATTTACACATCATCGGAAAGACTATTTCAACACTAATGGAATAAACGAGCCAGATTTTTCATATCTTTCTTTAATTTCAATCTAGCCACCAAGTTCCAACGTCTGTTTCAGAAATTTTGTCGTACGGAGACTCAAACTTGTTGTCGTTTTAAATCAAAATCGTGCTTGAAACTAACTAACAAAAATTACTATTTATTGGTATAAAAATCGCCTAAAGGATAAAGAGACTTCACACACTAGATGACCACGCACATGGTCAATGGCCGCAACAACTAACTTGTCTATAGAAACTAAGCCAATACAAGTCTTGCGGCCAAACACGACATGGATTTGGTTTTCTACAAGACTTGGTAGCCTGCAGTCACTTGTCATGATTTTGGTCGTATAACGCGCGAGGTCGTATAAGGCGCCTTTATGTACAGTCAGCTAAAAAAATGTGCCACGCTAAGGTTGAATGTCGTGTAGATTAATGGACAACGTTAGTTTCACTTACAGATCGATCTGAAAATTTTTATAGGTAGTGTGAACCATGTTAAAATTTTCACACTAGTAAACAAACTAATATACTACTTGTTCCGTATCACGTTCCGATGACCGTATCACTTACACCTGGCGGGGGCG
Organism: Lapara coniferarum; assembly: GCA_949316025.1. NCBI lineage: Eukaryota > Metazoa > Arthropoda > Insecta > Lepidoptera > Sphingidae > Lapara > Lapara coniferarum. The sequence continues at coordinate 36,141,015 of OX438919.1, read as the reverse complement.
CGTCCTCATAATTAGCCTAGGGCGGTCAGAACTCTTGATCAGTCGCTGATTATATCCATCTCAAGGCTACACAATTTGTTCGTATTGATTAGTTACTTTCTTAGAAATCTCGACCTTTTATAACCACTTCTATTGTTACACAATTTAGCTCTAGTAAGTGATATTAGTAAGCATTAGATAATATAAAATTTGCTTTATATTATGCCTTAAAATCATTATTAATAATAAAGCTGGAATTATTTGCACTTCTGTGAGAAAACACTATCTCAAATAATATGCATAATTGTCAATCAATAGTCCCTGCTCGAAATAAATGTAACAATAGAGTGAACTACATTATTGGGACTAGCACTTAAAATGCTTTCCATGTATCGCCGCATCCGGCGGCGAGGCTCACTCGCCACAATCTCCGGAAGTGATACATGGGACTCTAATCAGTAATCGCTTAGAATTATCTCGGACTTATTCCAACTACGGTTATTGTCGATTTCGTGACAAAGTTCCATTAATTTCACTTATGACCACTGTAGTTCGAGTAATAGGAGTACCTCTTCCAAGATACTGCGATATGCTTCAACATAATTACGTTTACGACCAATACATAGATATTAATGCATTAATTTTATTACTCTGTCAACCTACAAACAGATCATTAACATTTCTTCTAAGTTCTTATTCACTTCAGTTTATAATTTGGTTGTAATCTTGTCTAATTTGTTATACCTTGTCAAGTATTTGTAAAAAGCTCGACCAATTGCACGTGTTCTAGTTGCACCTATGCGTATTTCAGTGATGTATGAACTTCTTGTATCTTTTTGTTGCAATGTTTGGACAAAGTTTAATAAAGCTACTCTGTAATAAAGAGAAATATAGTTTCTGAGTATAAATATTCATGAGTAATAAAGATGAGTATCATTCCTAGACTCGACTGATGAAATATGTGAATATTTTAATGAAATGCGTTGGGTGGAAGTGGCCAAATAATGGTAAAAGATATCACAAAAAGCCAGAATGATACAGCAAATTGTATCTAATGGATCTCGCGTATGAATCATGAGCCTCCACATGTCACTAAAGTGTGCCAGAACCCGATTTTATGGACGCGGGTAAAGCTTCCATTAATGCGGGATTTTTTTTGTATTGCATTGAATGACGAGACGAGCATGCCGTTCGCCTGATGGCTTACCATCAGGCGAACGGCCTGATGGCTAACCATGATGGTCGTATCGCTTACGATACGACCATCAATAAACAGTAGCAACACCAACCAGCACCTTGAGTTACAAAGTACTGTGTCGCATTCCACTGCGCTCGTTATCCTAAGACATAAGATGCTAAGTCTCACTATGTCCAGTAGTTACACTGCCTACAATGTCCTTCAAACCGAAACACAACAATGCATGAACACTGCTGCTTAGCGGTAGAAATAGACAATGCGGTGGTACCCACCCAGACGGACTCTTACATATGAGAGAACTATCAGCAGTAACAATGGCCAATGGGAAGTTTCAGGAATAAAAAATATTTTATCCTACAAACAAACAGCACTTAATATGCACACTGTGCTGCATATTTCCTTTGTGGTATCATGCCTTTTTTATTAATAAAATTGCGAGCAGATAACGTCATTCGCGTGCCTGTAAAAAACGTTCTCAATTGATCCGAATTAAACAGCGAAACGACTGTCTGTTGGCTGTGCGAAATAAAACGAACGTTTGGCTCAATTAATTTGACCTAGTGACAAATGAATATTTTAAAAATAAAGGGTAATTTAATTGTTCGAGCGTGACGTAATGTTTCTCTATTATTCATAAAGCTTCTTTATTATAATAGAATCAGTCAATTTGCAATATGTGAATAACTGCCAAACACCAAACAAATCCATAAAATGGCATAAAAAAAAGCTGCATTCAAATGTTTGCAACTCGGGGTATCACTGGCGTAATACCAATTCAATCTCCTAAACACACATGCGCACTTCATAAATCCCATGTCAGATTCTGTACCAGTCGAGTGCCACGTCGTAAATACGGGCTAGTATGTATGTATGTCAAAACATAGGGGATTTGAGCGTCTGCCCTCTCACACAGACGGCCCTAGCGACGCCACGCGAGATAATGAAAAAAAAGATTTATGATCATCTGTAATCAAATTTTATTGCCGCGACGACCCCTTGTTTTTTCATCGATTTTTAGTTATGTCGCGTCTTTTAATATTACTGTCATGGTGCAGCTATTTATTTTTACTTGCGCTAAATATTTACATTTCTGAAATATGGAAATAAAACGTAGCCAAGTTTCTGAAGCCAAAAGGATGGAGACTGTAAGTAAAGTCTGGCAACAGTGAATGTGGTGTTGTAATAAAGCGGACAATAATATAGCCATTTGTACGCAACGTAGAACAACGGCCACGGGTGCACCCCTTTCAGCCCACCATAAAGCCGTCCTTCACTCCGTGACCCAATTATGCGGAACATAATATTTTCACAAGCTTTTTTTAACTCGCAACGTTCGAGGAAGTTCAGGTTCAGTTTGCTTCAATATTATTTGAAACAAATTTTGATTCCATTTAATTAGAAGCTTCCGATGAAACTGAAATTTAACAGGAACCTGTTGTGTGAATCACTATAGATGATTTCTGTACCCCTATTATGATGATGAAGACCGTCAATTATCTTAAAAACAAATTAATGACCCGACGTAACTACTTTTGTTCATTTATATTTTATTTTGTCTTGAACACATTTCTTGCCAATACATATTGTTTTAACAAAAATGTCATGAACGTGAGAACGAACTCTCTACATTTTTTAAAATAATTAAGTCTGGACCCATTCGTTTTGTTGTTATGACACTTAAAGTTACAAATGTTATCATTACCACTACAATAAAACGTAACAATCGCTAAGAATTGTAATAACGAAAGCAATCAAATTGTATAAATGGAAACAAAATTTTACCAAAACTAGCGCGCCTACTCTGCGGACAATTTTATCTTCTATATTACATAATGAAACGGGTGGTTTGCTTGAGATCGTATAAAACAATTATCTGACTTGATGGTATTGCTGATCGAAATTATCTAAGAAAATACAGGTGATTCAATTCCTAAAGCTTGGCAATTGTCTTTTATACGAATACTAGATTGTCGAAGGTGGGACTTGGCCCAACTTGGATTCCTATCTTGAATGATCGAGATGGCACACACGCTTCTTTTGTCATTAATCATAAACGGCAATAATTATTTTATATTTTTGTGGAATCTTGAAAAGGAAACAGTCGAAGGCGGGACTCGAACCCACGACCTCCGGCGTAACGTGCCGGTGCTCTTCCAATTGAGCTACCTCGACCCCGCCTTATATTGCCAATTTCAAGATGCCTATTTAATTCTCTTAAAGGAGATGACCAGCGACATCTGTTAGCAATTATTACAACAGTTGTTTACTACAGTTGACAGTGCTACTGATGCTTCGAAACTTCAAGATGATCTGAACACAATTTCACAATGGTGCTTTCTTAATAACATGTATTTGAATGTCGACAAGTGCTATTGCATTTCTTTTACTAAGAAACACAGTAAGATTAACTTTTCATATGCTATCGGCAATCACACTCTTGAGCGTAAAAATTCGGTTAAAGATCTTGGGATAATTTTTGATGATCAGCTGTCTTTTCGTGAACACTATGACTACATAGTTTCTAAAGCCAACAAATTGCTTGGATTTGTTTTCCGAACCACCGCATCTTTTAAGAACACTAATAGCTTGCTTTTGCTATATTTTAGTTTAGTTAGATCAGTTTTAGAATACGGATCTTTAATTTGGAATCCTTTTTACTCGGTTCATGTTAATCGTATTGAAGGAGTACAAAATAAATGCCTTAAGGTTATAAGTTATCGAAGTGGGTTTAACCGTAGTCTAGCTACGTATGGGGACAGGTTGTCTAAATTTAAAGTTGTAAGGTTAGATACCAGGCGCAGATATGCAGAATTAATTTATCTACGTAACATAATTCACTCTAAAATTGACTCTCCTGAACTACTCTCACTTATTATGTTTAACACCCGATTCAAGATACGTAATCCGAACATCTTTACGTTTCGAGTTTGCATTAACAACACCTCATATTACAACCCTATAACTAGAATGTGTCGCTCGTACAATGATTTGGCTAAGAAAAATACACAAATTGACATTATGCACAGCAACTTAGCAAAGTTTATTATAAGTTTACGGCAAATACTGTTTTAAAAGTTTTAAAAGTTTAGAATTAGATTTTAAAATAAATAAATAAATAAAATAATAATATTATATTCTAAAGAACTTAAGTAGGCGGTTTATTACTATAATTATAACTAAATATTAACACATCGTATGTAGTAGTCATGATTTGGGCACAAATTTTGGAGTGCAATCTAGATTTAGTACTAACCCTAGCTATAGTCATTATTGTATGTTTTGATTGTATTCTGTGTGTGTCTTAAATAAATTAAAAAAAAAAATAATTACTAACTGAGCGTTACTCCTTTACAGGAGTAAGTTACCGACTGTTTCTTTTTCAAGATTCCACAAAAATATAAAATCACTATCCCGGCACTACATGGCCATTAACATGTATAAAAAAATCATAATATAAAATCGGCAATATATAATTAATCAATTGTACTATTTCCACTTGCTCATTTGTTTGCGTGGTCGGTGGTGGTTCAAAAGAATGTCTATCAATACTATGTTCAGTTTGGTGAACAAGGCAAAACCCTTTGGCATTTAAATTAGGCAATTTAACGTTATACTAAGGTTACTAAGTAAAAGTGATCTTTTGTCTGTTTATTATTCTGCCCGGTGCGGGCTCATAATTACTAGTACAAATTTAAATGAGTCAATAATATTTGAATGCTGAGCCTTGGTCAAAGCTAAATGTTATGAATTATGCACAACAGTTTGAGCCACTCACAATATTTTTACAAAAACTCTGCCGAAATGACCCTTTACTCGAGAGAGAAGGGTGCCACAAAGGGGCATAAAGTAAAGCAAAGCGCAATGACTTGAATTAGTCATTCAGTTGATTATACCTAACCTCGAGCCACTCTATGATTACCATTTTAGTAGACGCACGTGGCGGCATGCGAGGGACAACCCTCATTCCATTCAAGGTCGATAATTATAGAATGTGCAGCATTTTATTCCTCACTTGCGCAACCCCTGCGACGTCTTGACTGTTAGATATTTTTCGTTGTTGGGAGCTCGTTTATTTCTTATTTTGTAACTATTACGTCATTTTGATTCTTTGTATTAAAGAATTCTCTGATATTGTTAATTTAAGACATTCATAATCCTAATGTATTTATAATTGGTGATCTGCATCTAATAAATGAAATATTTAGCCACTGAGCTGTACATATATAAATAAACATCATCATTTACAACCGTTGTAATATTGATAAAACATGAATATTAGGCACATTAGGTAATTTGTACGCGACTTACATAGTTTATTAACAACCAGCTTTTGCCCGCGGCTCCACCCGCGTTAATAAGTTTTTCGGGGTTAAAGTACATATAAACCTTCCTCTTGAGTCTCTATCTATAAAAAAAAAACAGCATCAAAATCCGTTGAATAGTTTTAAAGATCTAAGCATACATAGGGACAGACAGCGGGAACCGACTTTGTTTTATACTATGTTAAGAAGTAACGACAAAGTGCATATTCTGTGAAAAGATTAATCTTTACTAGCTTTTGCCCGCGGCTCCGCCCGCGTGAATGAGTTTTTCCGGGATAAAAGTTCCGCTTTATATTTTCCCGAGATAAAAAGTAGCCTATGTGTTAATCCAGGATATGATCTACCCGTGTGTCAAATTTCATCGAAATCCGTTCAGTAGTTTTTGCGTGAAAGAGTAACAAACATCCATACATCCAAACATCCATACATTCTTACAAACTTTCGCCTTTATAATATTAGTAGGATGCTTACTAAGACATAGTATACTGCCTCGGTGGCGTAGTTGTATTACGGTACGATTGCAATGCTCTCGGGTTCGATTCCCGGGTCGGGGAAAATTATATTGGGCTTATCTAATCAGCATCAGTCTGGAATTTCTGCCCGATATGGCTATACGCTCGCCACCTATCACATCATGGGACGGAATTCGCATGGCCAAAAGTGGATGCATTAGTTGCGCCTCTGCCTACCCCTTCGGGGATAAACGGCGTAAGTGTGTGTGTTAGACATAATATTATGCACGTGGACATAAATGGTTGAGAATCTCTATATTGAATTATAATATCAAATACCCTGCAATTTCAGCTTGAAATACCATCGTTTAAATTATTTTGTCACAACTTAGCATATCCAATGAATATTTAGACGCATTACAAACTTCATAATTAAAAAAAGCCAACCTTTAAAACTTGAATTATTCCACGCTCTTTCTGATTTTCGGAACATAGAGCATATTGGGGTACGATGACGCACTTCTCACTGTTAGTGGATCAATAGGAGTTTAATTACAAACTGGGCTGAAATCAGCTAGTTAAACGTCAAGCTCACCTCTGGGGAAATAACGCGCCCATTTGTGACAACAATGGCCGCTTGTTCTAACAAAAAAAAGAATTTCAGACAATTTAGCAATTACACAACGCTGCGCTAAAATGAACAGTGTTGTAGAAGAAATATGTAGCAGTATATATAAAGTTTAAATTGAATAATTATGCATTGATTAGTTCTAATTAAATACCTACTTTTAATTTCATACTTAAATTTATTGTTATTTAGAAATTCTAAGCAAAAAAAGCGAAAGTGTCCCAATTGACCTGGTCGATTAGAGAAACCCTGAAGATGCACCCATAGTGCTCTACCAGTTGCAGCATATTATGTGATATAATACGTTATACAAATAACAGGCATCAATTAACTCGTGAGAAAATGACAGTATATAATATCAATATATACTCATGATGATTGCAAAATTAAACTCGGCGAAAATGAAATCATTCGTAAAGCAACAACAATGCGAAAACAACTCGCCCTTCTAAATCTAAAGTAGTCTCCTGCGCTCTATTTTGAAATTTTAATGTGGAATATAAAATACGCGTTTTTTTACTACATCATATAGTGCCATGATCAAAGATCACCACATAGAGCTAGCTATTGTTAGAGCTAAAACATAATGAGACCACCGCCGTTTTAGATTGCTTTCTTTTAAAGCCAATTGAGTTTATAATGGATATCGAGGGGTACGCGTACCTAGTACTAGTTTCTGTCTGTACCTAGATTAAATAAGCAACATGTAAAAAGTGTTCACTATTTTGTTTTTTGGTTGATTATTGACTTTTGGACACAGCCCGAAGGAAACCAGACAACTTGGAGAAGTTGGTGCTCACCGGCAAGCTCGAAGGCAAGCGACCAAGAGGGCGTAGACCGAAGCGCTGGCCAGACCAGGTCGCCAACTACTTAAATATGCCAATGAGCGTAGCGGTGCACCAAGCCGAAGATCGCGCCTCGTGGAGAAGATTGCTGATTGACGTTGGACGGGATCACGATCCTCAGTAATGAGGGGCCGACTGAAGAGAGATTGACTTTTGGAATTCCAATTAATAAAATCACCTTTGGATCCCTACCCTTTGTACAGGTTATATATTACCAACGTAAGTACTCCAGTAGTTTCGTGAAAATGTGCCCCTTCTTTCGAAACTTAACTCATCTAAGAGACGCCGAGGATTTTTTCAGCCACGTCGCTCTCCTAGTCCACTACATGTTGCACAACGCGTCATTATGGTCTTCACATAGATCTCCTTAACTTTTGATAGAAGTATATACTTCTACTCACACTTATATACTTACACTCACGCCTTTTATCCCCGAAGTAGTAGGCAGAGGCGCAAGTAATGCACCTATTTTTCTCTGTGCGTATTCCGTCCCATCTTATAGGGGATATTTAGATAATAAACATATGCATAACGAATACAAACAAAATGTATGTTATTAAAGTAACTTCATCAGTATCGACCGTCTAAAATGCAGTAAAAAAAACTCGAATATTTAGGCTATTTAAAGAAGCATCAGCACCACAACCAGTGGCTACCCCAGGATTAGTAAAATTAAATGTTGCAATTTTATTATTATCTACCCCGAAAAAATAAAACATTAACATGTTGTGTGGAGTACCTACACAGTGGAAAAAGCTTGCTCAACCTCCAAAATACGTTCTATCCAAGTTTAATTCTCTAACTTTGTGCAAACATTTCTTGCACATATTTCGTCTTAAAATAAGCGACAAATGAGAAAACTTTGGAAAATATTTACATACATAGTACAACTGAGATGGTTTCTACTCTTTTGAGAAATTTAAAAACAGAACTCCCCGTTCCCAAGTTTTGTAATCTTTATAAACATGGGCTGAGAAATGCTGTGCGACTATTTCAGTTTTATTTACAGCTTTAAATCCTCTTAGCGGTTACCATTAAAAGATTTCGACAGTTGACACACCTATGTTAAATCTGGCAGACTCATTCCAATTCATTGCTATTTATCAGACCTATTAAAAAAAAACTTGAAAGGCGAGAAACCGTGCGCGGCGCCGTAATCAGAAAAGTCATAAATAAAACTCATAGCGACCCTTGCATTGCGATGCGGAGGTGCGCGTACGCAGCCGCAGACGGCGGCAGTGACGGCACAGCTCCGCCGAGTGTAAACTGTAAACACACACACTATGACGAGATGAAAGCAGACGCCGGCCACTTATCGACTCCCTATACCAGATTTGATTATGCCTTCTCTGTCAGCACCCCGAAATAGACATAAACCGCTGCGTTCTTTACAATTCATTGACGAAATTTACGTAATTGCTAACGATGATGTTAACGGCGGAGTAATAACAATACGCATGTTTGAAGTGTTAACGAGATCCGCACATTAACAAAGATCCCATTATAAACATATTGGAATAAGCCATTGCAAAGTGAGATGAAATTTTAACGATCCAAAGCCCGGATACGATCCTCGTACCATTTTATTGCTCTTCTATTAATCGAGATCTCAGAAGTGTTCATTCCATTATTAAAAAGTTTTGTATTTTTTAGTAAATTAAAACAGGAGTCCCGAGCAATATTCCGAGCCCTGCCAAGGATAATAAAAAGCGAAAAAGACAGACGCCAGGTGCAGTCGATATCTGTTTAAGTGAAGCAAAAAACTTTTTCCTCCCTCTCTGATATTATTGAACTCTGAAATATGAGACTTCTTGGAACAAAACTTTTAAATATTTTGTTTTACAAATTTGTGCAAATTGGACATCTTTATACTTTAGGTTTAGCAGGGAATAGGTAAGTTATTATTTTAACAAAGTTTGCATTAAAATATTATAGAACTAATATATCTCATTCAAAAACTTGTGGCAAATTACTATTGTAGTAGATATTTATGATATCTGGTTGTTTAAATAAACTATGGGTAGATCATGCAATCAGTATGACGTATAAATCTCCGGTACCTACTGCTGAATTGAAACAGACCTACGAGTCGATAAATTTAAGACATAATATGCATAGGTACTAGTTACATAAGATAAGCAGTTGCCTTCGAAGACCCTTTTACCCTCGCAATACTCTTTTCAAGAAGCTTGCAGATATTTTTTGTTCGATGTTTGAATGGCTATATTTCATCAAAGTAATCCCGTCGGCCGGCCGAATCTTTCTTTCTACCTGCATTGAACACCTGTCGCTCCTTCCCATAAATAAAGAGACTAAATCCTTGTCTTCTGAATACATATATTCCAAATTATGTGATTCTCAGTTCATATAGATTAGCTTCTAAAAGCATATCTGCAGATAAATTTATGTACTTTTCGTATTTTTAGCCCAATCAAAATCTACCTTTAGGTAATGAAGCCTGTTTCGTAATTTCATTAACCGACTTCCAAAAAAGGAGGAAGTTCTCATTATATTTACACTGTATCATGCAATAGCTTCAGTCGGAACATAAACTCTTTAAAATGCCGTCTTTATAAATATAATGAAAGGTTTTTACCTTTATACAATAAATATCACAAATCTTTCTTATTTATTAGGTACAGCCGTTAAGAGGAGCACTATGTGATAATAATATAAAGAAGTAATATTTAAAAGACCTTCTTATTTATTGAAGCGATATTACTTACTAAGATTTAAGAGATTACACAAAAGACAGCCGTAAGTGTTTTCGAAAATAAGTTAGACATGGCAAAAAATTGCTATTTTCTCTATATCCATTCGTTCATGTCATGAATCACCGGAACGGGGGCTTTGGCAGTTTAGCAAATTAGTTTTCTAAGGACATAACAAATGATGGAAACCAATATTCCCACAAAATTTGTATAAAATAGGAGCTTCAACTACAACCTCTAATACTCGCGTTAAAAATTGTATGCATTCAAATAATTGGATACTTTTAAAACTTGCAAACGCGATATAAACACCGTTTGCGTCGAGTTATCCCATCGATAACTCACACCAGCCAGAGAAATTTATCAAGTACATGATTTATTTGTACATTATATTTACATACCTGTTAGGAGAAGCAGAAGAACTGAGCGCTGCATATCGGAATTCTTTCGATGCCGGTCTAGTAGTTTAATGAAATTTTGCCGAAGCCATCATCAACAGTCCCATTAGATCGTATGTTTATGTGACTCAGCTGATTTTATATTCGCCAATTTAAGCACACACTCGCGCACTGCGGGATCCGCACGCTGCAATGTCAACGGCCACGAGCTTACGAGAAAACCAGACACTCGGCGAAAGCTGTCCTCCTGGGAAGCCAACGGTAACAGCTTCCTGCGTGTAACGTTAAATTTGAGAGGTCTATTCATTCATCTTGCAAAATATCGAGTTCGGAAGCTAGATGATGCTCCCCTCCGTGATGAAAACATCACACATGACTAGAGATGGTTCGAAATGTGTGTCGCACGCGGTCGCAGCGCTCGGCGGCTGACTCGCGAGTTGCGTGAGTGGGCTGGCAGCGGCGGGGCCCGGGGGACGGGGACCACGCCTGCGCACCGCTCCCGCACCGCACCACCTCCAGTATTGACCGATGACGCCTCCTTCCTACATTTCACATCCTTAAATAGGTACTACGAATTCTCCTTCGAAAAATCCCCTAATTCCTTCTCTCAGATAGAGATAGACCACGTCTATGGTTCATAAACTTGGTAAGCACCTTATTCAAAGGTGTTATTATAGGATTAATGCGCAGCCATTTTACATACATCACTTATGTAACCTTCACGAGATCCTATTGCTTTTTTCACTTATTATTTCTCTATACTATTATTATAAAGAGGAAAGATTTCAGTGTTTGTTTCTTTGTTTGTATTGAATAGGCTCCGAAATAATTCTTTCACCAATATAAAGCTACATTATCAGCGAGTAACGTATATGCTTTTTTTATGCCGGGGAAATATCACTGATAAAATAATAAAAACTGCTGTTAACTAACCATTTTAAGTTTTATAAGTTAATAAAATAAATACACATAAAATTATTAAATTAAAAAAACACTTACCTATATAGCACGCTCTCATTTAAATCGTCAATTTAGCGGTTGTAAACGATTTTTCAACAGAAAATACATAATAGGTATAGTTATAATACATACGCATACTTGTACCTTTTTTCTTATACCATTTCCATAAGAGATTTCGAAATAAAATATAGTTTTATAAAGAGAGCATATCATCATCATCATCAGCCACATGACGTCCACTGCTGAACATAGGCCTCCCCCAAAGATTTCCAGATGGACCTGTCAAAAGCGGCCCGCATCCAGCGCGTTCCTGCGACCTTTATCAACTCGTCTGTCCACTTTGCAGGTGGATGGCCGACGCTGCGCTTGCCAGTACGTGGTCTCCACTCAAGAACTTTTTTGCCCCATCTGCCGTCAGTTCTTCGAACTATGTGCCCTGCCCATTGCCACTTCAGCTTGCTAATCAGCTGGGTTATGTCAGTGACTTTCGTTCTTCTACGGATCTCCTCATTTCTGATTCGATCGCGTAGGGAAACACCTATACCATATAAGAGAGCATATACTAGTACACAAATATGAGATAATGATGACTGGTTATCATCGCACTTTGCTTTTCCTTTATTTTCATTTTTTTGAGATATTTTCCAACGGCTAATTATTTTCCCATAGGCCAACGGTGTGTCGCCGGCGGCGAGCATCACCACATAACTCAATATCTGCCTAGTTATCTTTACAAAAAGTAATGATATCCCACCAAAAACATAAATTTAAAAAAGGAAAGCCAAGTTCAATACAAAAATTATGCTTGGCTGTGGGCTTCGCCGCAAAAAGAATTGAGATCTAAATGAGTGCCAAGTTTTATGCAAAATCCAAATATTATGTATTTATAGGAACAAAATAACATTATGAACAAGTGCAATGCAATCAGCCCTGTATTATATATTGCCCACTGCTGAGCACGGGCCTCCTCTACTACTGAGAGGGTTCAGGCCTTAGTCCACCACGCTGGCCTAACACACACACACACACACACACACACACACACACACACACACACACACACACACACACACACACACACACTCACTCACTCACTCACGCCTGTTATCCCCGAAGGGGTAGGCAGAGGCGCAACTAGTGCACCCACTTTTCGCCGTTATTCCGTCCCATGATGTGATAGGGCGCGAGCCTATCGCCATATCGGGCACAAGAACCCAAGACCCCAGCTTTGCAGTCGTACTGTAATACAACTACGCCACCAAGGCAGTCAGTGTGATTTTTTTTCTATATATCAAATAACTAGTAGTGCTCGCGGCTCCGCCCGTGTAAAAAAGTTTTTCCGGGACAAAAATATTTTCCCGGGATAAAAAGGAGCCTATAGCACTCAGGAGCTATGTAGCTTCCTATTAGTGAAAGAATTTTCAAAATCGGTTCAGTAGTTCCTGAGATTAGCGCGTTCAAACAAACAAACTCTTCAGCTTTATAATATTAGTATAGATAATACGATTTACTGTGGCTTACTTTAGACTCTACATTTTACTCAATAGAATTCCTTGATCATAAACAAGCAATATTGTTCGTTAATTCATATTTTTCTTATTGAACAAAATGCCTTTTGAGTTTGTTGTTGCCATTTCACAGGACAAAGATTAAAGTTTTAATTTTCCTATAAAAAAATTGCGTAGTAAATATTATTTCGCATTCTCGAAACTATTTCATTTAGAATAACAACCATAGGCGAGTTATACGATAAGATATTAAAGCATAGGCTATTCCATCTGTAATTTTATTACACGAGATTAATCTAGCCTACTTGGACTGCAACCTACATAAGTACGCAGTAAATGACGTCAACATAAGTTGGCAACGGGATGGATACCCGCAAAGCGAATTAACTTGGAACAAGAACATACTCGAGAATGACATAAAATCTTTATTATGTAGGTTAGACTTCTCACAGGAAGCAAATGTTTGCTATCGTTTGGCACAGTCCTTTTTGACACGAATCTGTATAAGATTCATTGTTTCATATTATTGAACTTTCTATAGAGTATTCGTTTTTGGATAGTAGTCGTATAACATTTTATGCTAAGAAATATCCTTCAATATTTGAATATTACGTTGTTGACAACGTCTTGACATGATTCATTGATCTGCTCTATGTAGAGCACAATAAAAAGGTAATTAAGAGTTCATATTTACATTTATGTTAATATTGATTTGCGTATAGGTTTTTGAGTAAGTATATTATTGTAAAATAATGTCAGAACAGATAATGTATCACGCGACGACATAAGATAGATGTTTAATGGTTTGTGTTCGCGAGGAACATGCAAGCCAACTTACAGTCAGTAAAAAGCGGTAACTCTTTTTAAGGTTTGGAATCACGCATTTTCCGCATTAATAAGGAAGAGAATTGACTGACGTCTGACAGAACTTTAAGCGTTTAGTGTAGGCAAAGAGAATATACCTAAACACTAGTGTAGGTATACATAGAACGTTTACTTAGGAATATCGCTTTTATTTACCTATATCGACGGTCCTATAGAACAAAGTCGTACATGCAAAATGTTAGTTTTTCAGTAGAGCGCTTTGAAAGTCTAAGTTAATGCTAAAAATCACAAGTTATACATGAACGAAACATTATCTAAAGGGTTCAGTAACAACTTTGAACCTAATGTGTGAAAATAGCACTAATTCGCACATGAATACAAACTAACGACTTTCAAAGCGCTCTACCGAAAAAAACACTTTGTTCTATGGGACCGTCGATATATACTATCTGGGCAAATATTGTATCTTTATTATAGCCTATAAAGATGCAAACTAAGTATTAAAACATAAATTTGTTTGCAGCTAAGTGGATCTGCATTTTACATGATCGGCGGGCAATCAATATGTGAATACTTAGAATAGAAATACTATATGTAAAAGTTCGTCTGGGTGGGTACCACCGCATTGTCTATTTATATCGCCAAGCAGCAGTGTGCATACTGTTTTGTGTTTCGGTTTGAAGGGCTTTGTAGCCAGCGTGACTACGGAACATTATGAGACTTAACATCTTATGTCTCAGAATGACGAGCGCAGTGGAATTCCACACAGTACTTTATCACTCAAGGTGCTGTATGGTGTAGCTACTGTTTATGGTTGGTCGTATCGCTTACCATCAGGCGAACGGCATGCTCGTCTCGTCATTCAATGCCATAAAAAAAAGTCATGATTACCATCACCTGAAATAAAAAAAAAAACATCGTTGCCAACTAAGAAATTAGGCCGAATTCCAATGTAGACAACACAATATAAGACCCAGGCTGTACTGCGCGTGTTTACCAAATGGCGGATACAATTGGACCTACTTACGCAAACGGGAACCAACCCAAAAGCCCATAAATTTGACTTGGTCATAAAAGAATGGTCACAATTAATAGAATATTTATTATTTTCATATACAAGGTTGATTAAACGGTGAGGCTTTATTTCTAGCTACATATGTAATGTACCATATACAAGCTCTACACCAAATTTCAGTTCAATAGGAGGAATAGTTTAGCCACAGTATAGATTTTTCGTGTTTGCAAAACTACATCGGGATGTATATCTGCCCTAACAGCTGACCGAGAGTCTAAACATAGTTATCTAAGGTCATGTAAGGTGCGTGACCTTAAATATCAACAAAATTAGGAGACGTTGTCCCTCTATCAGCCAATAATCACGTCAAAGTGAGTCTTAATCTTATGCAATAAGAACGAAAACACAATAACATTACATCATAACTTTGTAACACAAACAAAGAAGCGATTAATACATAGACCTGGGTCATTCAAACTTCAAAAATTCAAAGAACTGTTTTAGTTTTTTTTAGTGTGTCGCCGTAATTGCTCCGGGGCATGAGACGCCTTGCGAAAGCGCCCTGAGCCGCTTCCTAGGTACAATCTTATTATTGCTTACGCGCCATTTTGAGAATATCCAAATATTGCTTTTTGTTTATGTGATAGGACACTAATGTAAATGTATTAAAAAGTGATAGTGTTTGTTTATTTCTTTGTATGATACGAGCACCGATCTTTTGTATGTTTGTGTTTGGTTTCTGTAACTTTGTGACAGCAAAAAATTTTAAATTTGTACTTGAGACCCACCCGCTTATGCGCCGAGCTACCTATCTATTTGTATTTGCCGGTCGGCTCATCGGCGACATGAAAGATAACAGAATGCGACGTTGCTGTTTTGTCACACAGATGACCGCAGGTTAGTGTAAATATTTATAAATGGTGTTTGCGTATTAAATTGATAGAACTTGTTAGAAAAAAGTGATTTTCTATTTTTATCTTTATCGAGTTTTTGACCGTTTCGAATTATTTCCGAGCCGATATGGAGTACTCTGTCCATTTTAGTGCCCCTGGATCATAGCAACCTTGTAGAGTCAATTGTCCAAATACCTCTGTTGGTACTTTATAAAATGCCAATCATTTTATATCAACCAACTAGTTGTAAAACAAAAATATTCTAGTTTAAACATCAACTATTAGAAAATATTTTGGTGTGGGTTGGTTCCCGTTTGCATAAGTAGGTCCAATTAGTTTTAAGTTTCATCAAACGGACAAACGTATAAACAGCTTGTAATGCTGTTAGCGGCCATTCCTCGTTACGAGCAAGTCGTTTGCATGTAGCTCTCTTGAGATTGGTGGTGTTTTGAAAAGGCATAAGAGACGATTAGTAGAGGTTACGGGGGGAGGGGGGGTCGCATGAGTAGAAGTTATAGCACCCCAAACAACTTAGGTACCTATATTTTATGTTTTGTAAATTGAGAGACGACCGGGGGATGGCAGGATGGGTGATTGGCCTCAAGCTCCTATTAATGCCGAAGCGTAATTTGGTGCCCGGGGGCTTCGAATCTTAGATGTTTTCACAGTTTTATCACGAAGGCTTAACTATGATACTTAGATATCCGTATGGAATGACAATAATGCAAAATAGAGTGAAAAATATTTTGCTAATTATGTATATCCCATGAAACAATGACTGAAAAACAATAAATATGTATTTTAATAAATATATTATACCTAAATAGGCTAATTATATATTTTAATTCCTAATAGTGAAAAGCCTATAAACCTGCCGGGCTAACACTGAGGTTAAATAATTAATAAACCTAATGGGCACATAGTTATTAGGTAGAAACACTTAACACTACTATATCTAAATCTCATGGGTGCTTCTTGAACACGAAAACCTAACACAAATTTAAATTACCCGACCTGAGAATCGAACCCAACGTCAAATAAAACGATACCCTTACTGACCCCTTTTGTAAATATTGTTTCCTAACTTAAAGGTACTTACAAATACTATTCCTTGCATACCTTCCACTGACCAACTGCTTTGGATATTTACACTAACTAGGCAACTTTGTTTTAATCTATCCTGCATTCTACGCTAACAAAACTGAAAGTAGTAACTTTAAACTACGTCTGAAGCAATCTGTCTCTTTCCAATTTCGCTTATTACCTCCATGTTTTCGCAGTTCAGATAATGCCTAAGCCTCCCTGAGACGGAGCAATTTTTTCAGATTCTGAATTCTGTTCTACTGCATGCCGTTTTATAAGCTCGGCCTTACGCTTAAACAAGGATACCGTTTCTCTGTTTCACAAAATAATTTGGTATATTAGCGGCAGATGGCGCTTTTCCTTTTAAAATTATTTTTGTCTCTTCATGAAGGTAATAATTATTACCTAAGCATCACACCGGGCCGACTTCCATTTATGTTTTAAAAAATAGTTGTAAAAAGTGTATGTAGGTAGGTGTATGTTTCGTATAGAGTAATTGAAGTCACTTTCAAATGTTAATTTTAAAATGACAATATTTTATCTATATCTATATCTATATTATATATAAAAATCAATTGCTGTTCGTTAGTCTCGCTAAAACTCGAGAACGGCTGAACGGATTTATCTTATCTTGGTCTTGAATTATTCGTGAAGGTCTAGGGAAGGTTTAAAAGGTGGGAAAAATTCAAATAATTGCCGGGAAAATCCTCAAAACAGCATTTTTCTATTTCCCATACAAACGTTTTCTAAATAAAATGGTGTAATTTATTACCGCTGCATAAAGTTCAAATTCGCGTGCGCGTTAGTAATCTTCTGACATCTATTACAAATTGTCGATAGGGCACGTAGAGTTTCGTGTCAGTGTCGTATTTAATGATGTTATGTAATTTAGAGATTAGATTGACGATGAGTGGTATAAATGTAAAATGTTAGGTACGTTTCGTTTATGTAATTCAAGTTAATATAAGGTGTTACGTGGATAATAATATACACGACATGTCTATATTATCGTCGACGGTGTGAAAACTTGCCTTATGTAAACGTTGCAAAAAAAATGATGTCAGTGGTTACATTGCTACTAATCGAGTAGGTATGCTAAAACATTTATTTATCTTTGGAAATCAAACAGGTCTATTAATCCTATTAATATTATAAAGGCGAAAGTTTGTAAGAATGTATGGATGTTTGGATGTATGGATGTTTGTTCCTATTTCACGCAAAAACTACTGAAGGGATTTCGATGAAATTTGGCACACGGGTACATCATGTCCTGGATTAACACATAGGCTATAAAGCGGGACTTTTATCCCGGAAAAACTTTTTAACGCGGGCGGAGCCGCAGGCAAAAGCTATAATAATATATAAATGTTGGAATGTATGTTTGATATAAGTATGTTCATCCTACTAATATTATAAAGGCGAAAGTTTGTAAGAATGTATGGATGTTTGGATGTCTGGATGTTTGGATGTTTGTTACTCTTTCACGCAAAAACTACTGAACGGATTTCGATGAAATTTTGCACACGGGTAGATCATGTCCTGGATTAACACATAGGCTATCTTTTATCCCGGGAAAATATAAAACGGGACTTTTATCCCGGAAAAACTCATTCACGCGGGCGGAGCCGCGGGCAAAAGCTAGTTTAATATATAGTAGTAAAATAAGTATAGTAGTTTAGCCTAGAACCCAAGGGCAGTGGCCCCGCGTGCCCGCTCTTAAATCCGGCCCTGATAATATCCACTATACACATTAGATATTCCTTAAAAAATAACATGGTACTTATTACAATTTACAGTTACAGTAAAGTACTTAAAACATCGGGCAGATTTTGCGTGAACACTCTCTGCTAGCGGTACCCTAAACTTCGTCGTCTCATGGGGTCGGCATTATGGATTATAATAAAAACCTTTAGTCAAGTAAACTTCGATCATTTTTCAACGTCTACGTCACTCTAAGGACCTTTCTACATTATCCGGTAAAAACAACGAACCCAATACTGTAGTTATATTTACGACTAGCTTTTGCTCACGGCTCCGCCCGCGTGAAAAAGGTTTTTGCAGGATGAAACTCCTGCTTTTTATTTTCCCTATGCCTATGTGTTAACCCAAGTCATGATCTACCTGTGTGCAAAAATCTATCAAAATTCGATCAGTAGTTTCGGAGATGTGCCGTAACGGACACAAAAATAATTATAAAAAAAGAGTGTTAAAGTCGCAGATTTTTTTCCTTACCCTTCTTTAGCCGCTCCTTTCCCGTTTATCACATTTCTTTAAATGTACAGACACACCGGTTCCACTGCTTTAATATATGTATAGATAAGAGTACATTGTGCAAGTTTACAAAAGTTAGTATTAGGTACTTAATAATAAATTAATATGAACAAAAAAGATATTTTATGAGCATTATATTTTATTTGGCTTATTTAATACGACAAACTACAAACTAATTCTCAATTCTTTTGCTTATGTACTAAGTACCGAGACCCATCTGTTTCTGAAGCTTAGCTTTTGCCCAGCTTTGTATTAATTGTTTTCTGATTTCGAAAGCGATGACAGCCGCTGCCATGCCCGTGTTTAAGCTGTCCACGCCCTTTTGAAGAGGTATGTTTAGTCTTACGCCATTTTTACTGGAAGCTAACCTGCAAAAAAACCTCTTAACTTATTTGGACATTCCTATTAAAAAAATAAAAATATGTTGTTCTTCTTCTTTTAGGTTATGGCTCCACCGTTGCAGCGGTGATTTTGCCAATGTCTTTATGTAGATAGAGTTACACGGAAGTCAAAAAACATAACTTCAGGTTTGACTATTTCCTAACAGGATCAATAACAAGTTCCGGCCTGAAGTGCAATATGAAAAGTTGATACTCAAAGTGATCAAAGTATGAAAATTAATGATATTTTTAGATCTAAAAGATGACGAATAAAGCATGATAGTTAAAGCCTAAGCATAATTAAATAATAGCGAATAGAGACAAGGAACTATTCAATGCAAGACTATAAAAACATGTTAATTTTTTTCATATTTACCTATCCAAATAAGGGCTTATACTATCATTACGACTACCTCGGTGGCATTGCAGTTGTATTACGGTACAACTGCAATGCTGAGGTCTCTGGTTCGATCCCCGGGTCAGGCAAAGTGATATTGGGTTTTTCTACTCAGTATCAGGCCACAGATCCAGCCCAATTTATATAATTATAAATGAATTCATTACTAATATCAACCATACGAAAATAGCATGAGATTTATGGCAGTCTACATTGATCAAATCTGTCGTTCCCATAATTCTTGTATCACAAATACAATAATTAAAAACTATTACTTACTCATAACTATCTTCACTTATTCCTTCAGTTTCTCCACCCAATATAACTGTTATATGCTTTAAAGAGGAAAATTCGACACCGTAATATGGTAATACTGGCACATTACCATATTGCGTGTCAATTTCATCATCCAAATCATCAACCTTTGTGTTACTGTCGGCTATAAATATAGACGTATTCTCCTCCAAATGGGTAGGCATGTCGCACCAATCTATAGAATGGTATATTGGCAGTCTAAAGTGAGCTCCGGCTGCACTCCTTATAACTTTTGGATCCCAAACATCAACACAACCTGGAAATAGACACCAATTATTATAGGATAGTTGACTACTTTCTTAAATACATTTATGAAAAATTTAAGCCATCCAAAATTGAACAGAAGCCATTCAAAATTGAGGCAATTAATAAGTCATAAAACTTTGAAATTTGGTGGGTGGGTTAGTTGTCAAATAACAATAATATTCAACTGTGATGTCGATGAGAGTCGCCAGCCTTAACGCTATGTACGTATGAAATCCTCCTAGCCGGTTTTTTCGGCCACGGCGGCCAATCTCAACGGAGATCAGCCAGGTACGCGGAGATATTATTATAGTGGAGTAATTTTTAAGATGAAAAAACCCAGTCACAATGTTTTTGGCCCGACCCGGGATTCGAACCCAGGACCTCAGGGCGCAAATCGTACTCGTAACGCGTACGCAATACAACTACGCCACCGAGGCAGTATGACAGAGATAGCGAGATATCCCCTCGACATCCCGACTTTTGCTCACAACAATTTTTCAAATATAAATAACTGCTTTATTTATCAACCAATTTTGATGCTGATTTCACAGAACTTCTTTTTCATATTATTTTCTGCTATATATAAAATAATTTACAAAATCAAACACAGGAAACTTCTTTCACACAATATTTCATTTAATGTATTAAATGGGAATGTTATATATCATTTACTTTATTGACTTCTGTAAATATGGTGTAAAAAAAAACAAATAGTAAATGAAGATGATAAAAATATCTCAAATTGGTTGATATATTTCAATAGATCTTTTTATACATGTGCTTTTCCAATCTATACTAATATTATAAAGCTGAAGAGTTTGTTTGTTTGTTTGTTTGTTTGTTTGAACGCGCTAATCTCAAGAACTACTGGTTCGAATTGAAAAATTCTTTTTGTGTTGAATAGCCCATTTATCGAGGAAGGCTATAGGCTATATAACATCACGATGCAACAATTAGGAGCGAAGAAATAATGGAAAATGTGAAAGAAAACGGGGAAAATTATTCATCCTTGAGGGCTTCCATTGCGTGCACTGCGAAAACGGTTCAAGATACCAAAAATATATGTATGAAAGAATTATTCCTCTTGAAATGATCTAAAAAAATGTCCGCGACAGTATATGTCCATCTTTTAAGATTAACTCACTAGAACCGTTTTTATGGTAATCAAATTTGGTCGAAATTAATGCATTATTTGGTAAGAGTTGTATCAACGTCATAGTCATGGAGTGATTCAACGGGAAGGTTTTTATGTACTTTTAGCCCGGAAAAACTTAATAACGCGGGCGAAGCCGTGGGCAAAATGTTTGATATAATTAAATGAAGGTCTTATAAGATGGAAAATTAGTAATATAAATTGTTCATTGTATGGCATTAGAATCATTCAAAATTGTATGACATAATGAAGCAATATTAATATGATAATAAGAATTTATGTTATCTTCATAAATTGTATTTCTTACCCTTTGACAATAAGACTTTGTCGCAGCCTACTCCTACTGCAGCTCTAAGTATAGCTCCTAAATTTCCGGGCACTCTGATATTGTCACATATGAAATTTAATGGTAAAGGTTTTGAAAATCTTCTTATATTTTCTGCTGTAGGAGTTTCAAAAATTCCTAGAAGAAAAATGTTTTATTTAAGCATTAACTTGTAAACTCCTAAAAAATATATGAATCTGCTCTTGTTGGATAAAACCATCAGTTAATCAATGACAAAATATACATTATTTTAACCGATCAAGCCTGGGCCAATGTAACTGGAGCGAGGTTTGATCGGTTAAAGGAACAAATTATTTTACACTAGCTCTTGTATGTTCCATTAAAGAGTTTTTTCTGGACAGAAGTCCCAGGATAAAAAGTAGCCTATCGCTGTTCCAGAGCTTCAAACTATCTCCATACCACATTTGATCAAAATCCATTTGGTAGTTTTTAAATTTATCACATGGATGTGGTGGGGGACTTTGTTTTATAATATATGAGTATTCTAGATATTGCCTGAAACTCTATTTAGTACAAGCATTCATACTTACCAAAAATTCCAGGTGATGTCTCTACATCTGACCACATCTCAATTTGCTTGTAAGGTATTTTATATAGTAATACACCACTTTTAGGCAAGAATGGCCTTAGGTTATTCAAATCTTCAACTTTACTGAATATCAAATATTTTAATTTACATTTAGCTTCCAGCCCGTCTACTATCAGCCTCCATCCTTCTACCAAAGTCTGGCCAGAGCGCAACCTTTCTTTTTTTGACTTTAACTTCACGAGAAGGGAGCTGAAAATTTATGAAATAATAGGTAAAAGAATTGCACTAGTTTATATGACTAGAAAATTGTAATTACAAATCCAATCCACATGTTTGATTTAACTTTATAACTCATAAACTTAAATGTGCAGCTTACAGGTGGTATTAAATATAGAAATACATAAAACAATTTTACAAGTTACCTAAGACGACCATCAGTTTCTTTTAATTTTTCATAAATAATTTCATTATTGTCATCGAATATTTTTTTCTGGCTCAAATAAAAATTTCGCTTCTGTTGTTTTTCCTTCCTATTAATTTTGATTTGTTTATATTTCTCTGGTGGCAGTGTCGATTCAGAATCATCATCGTTGGCTACCCTCTTGATTTCGTCAACTTTATCTGTTTTCACCTTACTTTTATTGAATATTTCAGGATCTAAATCAATAATCTTTTCTTTTTTTAAATCTCCTTTAGATGTTTCTTCGAAAGGTAGCAATACTTTACTAGGATTTCGATGCATCCATCTGCCATATTGTCTCGAAGTAATTACTATTTGCTGTCTAACTGTTTGCAAAACCAACCGATGTATATTGTTTGACATTTTGCTGCATTAAAATATAATAATCATCTTTAACAGAGTCCTTAAATTAATTATCAAGCTCTTCCAGTTTTTAAAAATTCAACAAATATAACCTCCAAAAATTTTTTTTTTTAAATCACAGATTTTTGTTTTGTTCTCTCCTTCTTGGTGACACGAAAAGGCAAAGGCCTAGTCTGCTTTCTTATCCACATCTAAAGGGCCTTACGCACGGTCCATCTTGACGTACAGCATGCTGTATGTGCGTCGACATAACATACGCACTATCGTGCAGTTTTACCAACATTTTTTTTAAATCCGCCAAATTCGTTGTACAGCTCCGTCCAAAATCCGTTAAAATTTTTATTCGTCTACAATAGCCCTAAAAATGTAAAACGCGTATTTCGCTGAAAGTAGGTTTTGGCCTGTTAAATAATCTCCGTCAGCCGTTAGAATAAATTTTTACCGTTTTCAGGATATTCAAATCCTTTAGTTATGACGGGAAATCCGTTAAGTTGGCAATGTTGCTATTGTCTGTGCTAGACGGTGCTGCCAAGTATTATGTTATCGATAATTATCTTTACGCTCTATTAACAGAAGAAATAATTAATTTAGTAACTTTTTATGATACATTTAGATAAATAGAAACATTGCCAATTGGAAACACTGGTGATCGATGCCCTCGCTGGATCGTGCAACTTGCAAGTCTGCTTGCAAGTCCAGCGAGCTAATAATTCCAAGCACAGTCGATGCCATGCAGGTTGAATTGGTGTTAGAGCATTTTGAAGAAGAGCCGACCACAAGTACGAAGTACGCTGGAACAAGATATTGTATATACCATGTTGCGAGACTTGTCAAACTCTGACTATAGATGGATAAGATATAAATTGAACGTGGACCCATTGAAACCTGAACCGTGGCGTAATCCAAGGCGGACAGACCGGGTAAGGTTTGGGAAGATAGTGTCGACGAGCCCAATCTTGGAATTTATTCCTGCTGATTACGAAGGGCCAGCCGACATAGAGAAACACGTGAATGAACTAACGGATACGTTAATAGACACATTTGAAAAAACCTGTCCGCAAATAAGGCATTCAACGAAGACCACCTAATGCAGCAGTTGGTGGGGACCAGAACTGGAAAAATTGAATTATTGTAGTAAAGAAAAATTGTAGTATTATAAATGCAAGAATAACTCTTTTTGTTACGTTTCTACGACAAAACTATAGAAACTATTTTAAACATTCGCAACTCATACGTAAATTTGTGACAAACATTGTGACAAACAAAGTGTTTTGACACCTTCAATTACTTTCACATTTGTAATAGAACCTACAAAATGGTATGATTATGATTTGATTAATTTTTTAAGCTATTGCATAGCTTCTATCGCGGGCCTTGAGCATGGAAACCGAATCCAGAAATTCCGTAACGAAAAAAAAACCTAACACCCCTCACTCCGACCGGCACAGCGGTGATATTTTATTTTCAACTCTATCACAACCATGTAGACTGTAAAATTCCATAAGTAAATTTAATATCGCAGTCTTGTAACAATACAATAATAAGAGGATATGAGCTGAATGTTAAACGCTAAAAGGTCAAAATTACCGTGTAATTAAAAATTGTTCCAGTCAGTGAAACGTATCGAAATGTCAAACGCGGCGGGATGACGTGATTCTAAGTTTGAATTTTTAAAAAGTTTTTGTTTTATATCTGTTCAAAGAGGTTTTATTTAAATATTACGGCTCTGGATACTAGTCCATTGAGCCCGTCTTTCATATTTTTTTGTTAGTTTTGCCATCTATCGATGAATATTTTATTTTATATCTGTTCAAAGAAGTTATAAATATTAGAATTTATGCAATAGCTTTACCGCGGCAGTCTCCTAGTGCCCCAAGTCTTTTTTTTTATTCAATATTTTAAGAGTATTGCAAATTATCTCATAACTTTAATAGTATTTTAGTACACTACAATATTTCTATAAGTGAACGTTTATTATAGGCTTTCAGTAACCTATCCTAGTGCCATTAAGGTTTATATAGCTGTAAGGCTTCCATGTATCATATTGAAATAACTGACAGTCTCGGTGGCGTAGTTGTATTACAGTGCGACTGCAAAGCTGAGTTCTCGGCTTCAATCCCCGGGTCGGGCAAAGTTATATTGAGTTTTTCTCTTCAGTATCAGCTTGGAGTCTGGAATTTGTGCCCGATATGGCGATAGGCACGCCCCCTATCACATCATGGGACGGAATAACGGCGAAAAGTGGGTGTGTGAGTGTATAATGAAATAAACGAATAAATAATTATTCCAGAATCCAGTAGAACTATTTATTTCAACAATCAAAACCCCTTAAAGTTTGCGATTTATCATAACTATGTAATACTTATCAAATGCCTTTTATGGGACTAATTATTATCATTGACTTACAAAGTACGTGTCGATGGACGATGACCTTTAGTAAATTTCCATCAAAACCATAGTGCTTCAAACTTGGAAGTTTACACTTTACATTGTAATTTTTACCCAAAACTCTAAAGTGTCAACACTGAACATTTGTTTTTCTTGGTTTTTTTCCACCAGTAACATCGACATCGCTTAACTCTCGTCAGCTGAAAATTACTAAAAAGTGGATGCGTAGAAAAGTTGTGTTTATTTATAAATCGGTCAAAAGTAACGTAAACCAAAATGGCAACAGGAGTAAAACCTCGTGATGAAGAAAGTCCCTTCACGAGATCGGATTTAGAGGCAATTCAAGATGCAATGAAAAGTAAGAAGTTTCGAGAAATGCTTTCCGAGTACTGTGAAGAAGTACGTGACCCGGCAAATCAAGCAATCTATCAGAAAGAAATGACACAATTGGAGAAGGAACGTGGCTACGACGTAACTTTCATCAATCCGAAGGGAAGTTATGTTATCAAAACAAGCGTTGCCGGCGACAGGAAAGCATTTATTAATATCTGCAGTAACGAAAACGTCGATAAGCCGTCATACAATATCCAAGAGGCCAACGGAAAAAAAGGTATGAACTGGCAAATTCCTTACTCCATCATTCCACCTCGAGAAGATTACGACCACAAAAGAGAACGTTGTGTCATTTACGATGTAGTTTTCCATCCCGACACGTTACGCATGGCAGAGGTTAACAAACAGTTCCGCGAGATTGTAAACAAGACCGCGGTAGATGGATTGCAGAATGCTTACAATATACATTTGGATAGGAACAATTTCCGCTTTCCAAAGTCATATTATAAAGGAATGACGGTACCCGCGGTGATACGAAAAGAGGATCCGAACTTTAAACCACCTGAAGAAGAAGGTGATGATGAAATTTCTGCAGAGGCTTTAGAAAAATTATATCCACAGCGCTTGTATCCAGAAAAGTCAGGGAAGCAAGAACAAGTTCCTCAAAATGATGCCTCCCATACACAAGGATCAAATAAGTCTTACAAGGAGTTCACTCACTCTTCTGATAATGGTTATACAATACCAAAATATGTGATAAAACAACAGAAAAATGTTGATTTACAAGACTTCACTTATCACAGAGATAGTAAACAGTACTCTGCTATACCCAGTCACATAGTGGTTGAAATTAACCTCCCATTATTATCATCTACTAAAGATTGCATATTAGATGTTCAAGAAAGATCTCTTAGCCTATTATCAGAAAAACAAGCAAAGTATAGGCTGAAAATTTCCCTTCCTTACTCTGTAAATGATGAATGTGGTAATGCAAAGTTTGACAAAAGTAAAAGAATGTTGATTGTTACTTTACCAGTGATTAAAAAGAATCTTAACAGTGGCAATTCCAACTATCTCAGAGTGGACAGTGGTGTGGAAAGTGAAGAAAATTCTGGATCACAAAGTGACGAAGAGAATAACAATAAGAAACTAGTTGTTGAAGTTTCTTCAAATGTCCATGATACTACACCCCAGCCTGCTGTCACCAACGAGTCTTTGCCAAGCTCAGACATTTTCTTACAATCTGAAATAGGATACATACTTCCGCCTTATACTTACAATGCTATGGATGATATTGTAGCATTTACATTCCATGTGAAAAATACAGAGCCTGAATCTGTCAAAGTTACAAATACTGACAGTAAAGTTTATATTAAATTCACATCTGTTGGCTCAGGTTTTGTGCCGGTCCACTATGCAGCTATTATCATCTTTGATAAATCAATCAAATTCAGCAATGTGAATGGTGAGGCTTGGGACAACAATGTCATCTTGCAACTGGAACTTGAAGGAGATGCTCCACAAGAATTTCAAATTGGCCTTGAACAGGACTCAATGACAAAAGAGTACTTGGATGCCTCACAGATTAAAAAGACTTCAAAAACACAATCAAACAACCAAGATAATGAAGAAAAAGAGGCTGT
Source organism: Lapara coniferarum (assembly GCA_949316025.1). Classification (NCBI taxonomy): domain Eukaryota; kingdom Metazoa; phylum Arthropoda; class Insecta; order Lepidoptera; family Sphingidae; genus Lapara; species Lapara coniferarum. The sequence goes on along the minus strand of OX438919.1, from coordinate 36,113,374 downwards.
GACACCAGTTATAGAAGTAACCAATTTAGGCTCAGAAACCAACATAGTTGTATCATCTAATCATATGGATTATGAAGAAGATGATGTAGAGATATCTAAGGAAAAAGAAATAGTGTGGATCGAAAGTAATTGTGAGAATGGAGCTAAGAGTATATTGCGGAAACCTATATCTATGATGCGGAGTTATTCCGAGTCCAGTGCGGGTGATGTTGCATCATCCATGGATTACATCAGTTCTGATTGTATTCCAGAAGAATCTAGTTTTAAAAAGACTGTTAGGTTTAATGATGTTATAGCAAGACAATTTTATAGGTGAGATTCTTTTAAATTACATTTTTATCTATTAGTAAAATATTATTGTTATGAAATTTCTTTATCTAGCTGTAATCGCAATGCCTGTTGTTTATTATTACTTTTTATCAATATGGGACACTAGGTAATGATTCAAATTTATCTTTTTTGAGCAAAGATAATTGGTATACATGCTTAACAAAAAGTTGTGTATTTAACAATATTTACATCTGCTTTATAATAAATTCTTCTAAAATACACAATTTGAAACAGCTTGTTTTTTTATCACTGTAATCTTACACATTCTGATGAAATGATAAATGGTATGACGTCACATTATGGAGATAATATTTTACTCAGTCTTTTATCTACATCTGTATGTTCATAATCTTGTTTACATTTCAGGTATAATTCTTCCATAGAAGGCCAGAAAAAGAAAAACCAGCGAAAGAAGAGTAAAAAACGGTGTCAGGAGAGACGCAAGAGTGAAAGTGAGGCAGAAGAAGAAACACGTAACACTTCCCAGGTATAAAAACACAAATAAGATCTAGATAGAAGAACTGCTAGTGTAATCACTTTTCGTATATAATTTAATTTAATGCACTACACATTATTATCGAATAGGTGTTACATTGTTATTAGGTACATAATCATGGACTCAATAGGAAATGGCAACATATTCTAAGTCATGATGTCGTAGATAGTGAGCCCATCACTGTATCAAGCACGAATTCCAGTCTCAGGGTTAGTAGTTAGTACTGTCAGCAGTCAGCACTTAGTACTAATACTAAGCGAAAAAAAAAGATCCCAAATAAGTATAAATAAATATTGCAAATGCCTTGTCAAAGGGAGAATTTTTTTTTGCAAATACTAAAGAAATGTAATGTGCTTACAATAACTTCTGTAACAACAAGATTTAGCTATGTATGCTTAATTATTATTACCATGTCCAGACAAGACACTAAACTTGCCGAGACAATGTCCGGAGATTTAAAACCTAAGGCACACACCTCTGACTTTTCGTTGTTATGGGTATATTGTTTACTAATTATCGTCCACTTTAACGGTGAAGGAAAACATCGTGAGAATTTTCCTTAAGAATTTCGAAGGTATGTGAAGTCTGCCAACATGCACTAGACCAGCGTGGTAGACTAAGGCCTAACCCCTCTTATTAGTAGAGGAGCCCCGTGTTCAGCAGTGGGCAGTACATAATACACGGCTGTTCGCATTGCATTGTACCGTAAAATATAAATAAATATTTTATGCCAATGCCAGGTATCGATGGGCTGAAACATTCAGATTGCGCCACCAGATCGCAGAGCTTACAACGTGCACGTTCCCTATTGCGGGTTTTAACACTATGTACGGTGGTTGTTATCCGCGCGGATACGAAATATATACATGAGCAAATTTAACTAGCAATTATTTTTTGTGTTACTTATACAGAAAAAAAAAAATCGATGAAACTAAATGAAGTTAGTAACACATTCAGTTCCGCATCTGATAACGCATAGCATCCTGCAACCATGCGCCCACTATTTTATACACGTATATAGGAAACATGGTCGCAATCCAGTTGTATGCAGAGTAAATAATATGTATCCACGTAAAATAATATCAATCCTTACTAACATTACGAATGCGAAAGTAACTCTGTCTGCCGCGCTTTCACACCAAAACTACTGAACCAATTTAAATGAAATTTGGTACTCAAATAGTCTAGAGCCCAAGAAAGCACATAGGCTAGAAAATATAAAGCGTGACTTATATCCCGGAAAAAAGTTTTGCAACAACTAATTTAAAATATTTCATAATGATTGTAAGATGTAAAAATTTAAAAAGATATGTCTTTATATTAACAGCCCACACCAACAAGACTGAAATCGGTACTGAAGCAACGACGAGACAGCGGTCTCGCCGATACATCCGACGCCGAAGCGGAATTCAAATCGGAAACACTTAACACTGCCAACGAAGATTGTGAGCCAAAGTTGAACGAGAACAATGATGCCGAATCAATGTTAGACATTGTAAACAATAAAGGTAAAGTTAAAGCCAAATCAGAAGCGGATATCTGGGAATCTGATGGCAAATCTGAAAAGAAAACTTCAAACCCGATTACTTGTGAAAATATTAAACACCATACAAATATGTATGATCCTGATAGATTAAACAAAGGTCAGTACTTAGAAGTGATGTTTAAAAATGATCTCATTTTCGATTTAGACATGTGAGATTTGCCATGCTGAGTTTTGTTTCGAAAAGATGTTTAAAATGTATTATTATTATAAATAGGTATCTATTACGATTAGTGTAATTTGTTTGTGTAGAAATATGTATTGGATTATTTGTATTGTTTTCTTTTCATTTCTACATTTTGAATAGTTCCTTTGCTTGATAATAAGTTATTTCAAAGCGTGTTTGTTGTATAATTAAGTTGATGGTATGGTATTTACATTAGACAGATGATATTCAAACATTTGAGTCAATTAAAAAAACACTCCAAAATTTTTATTGTTGTATTATTGAGATCATTTTACAATTACAAACTTTTTAAATTTAATAATTAAAATTTTAGATTGGAAATATTGATGTCTAGTAGAATTTAATCGTGAGATTTAAACTGTAATCGATATTGTGCTCATATTAGACAATATATCGTATATGAATTACGATAAAAATGGTACAAATTAGATTAATTGTTGTTCATAAATTATTTGGTTTCGTAAGCCTCTATCTGGGCTGTTGTATGCACTGCACAGCTAAACACCGTAGTATGCTAGACACACATTTTACATGCCTATACACAATAGTACGATTGTAAAGTAGGTAATATACAACACTTTTACACAAGAGTTTGATAAATCATTCAAGTGATAATTTACTTTGGCGATACTAAATGCTCGTTAATATTGATTGCCTGTTCAACTTTATGTTGACATTCCTTGAAATTAGTCATGAATAATGACAAATTTTGAACTCGTTAGGGTGCATTTTTGGAAGGCAGCTTACCGAGTGCATTCCTAGGGAAGCGACATTGGTGTAAAATGAACCCACCAAAAACATAAATGTAAAAAAGGAGAGCCAAGTTCAATACAAAAATTATGCTTGGCTGTGGGCTTCGCCGCAAAAAAGAATGGAGATCTAAATGAGTGCCAAGATTTATGCAAAATCAAAATATGTCTTTATAGGAACAAAATAACATTATGAACAAGTATTAAACTCTATTTCTTTGCTTTATTGGATACCTATAACAGTTGGTGTTATTTAAAAATGTGAGATCTTAAAGCAGGTTAGATTTGACTTGGCCAGTTTTCATTACGTCAGTCATTTTATAAAGTTATTCAACATAATAAATACATATTTTAATTCTGATAAAAACTGGCCAAGTCAAATCTAACCTACTTTAAGATCTCACATTTTTAAATAACAGCAATTGTTATAGGTATCGAATAAAGCAAAGAAATAGAGTACTCGCGTACCGAGGGTTCCGTATAAACTTGCAGGTAAGGTATCTAAGGGCGGTATTAATCAAACAATCTCAAGTATAAGTTACATCTCATGTAGACATAACGTATGAATCGTTCAATACATTATGTCTACTTGAGATGTAACTCAAACTTGAGATTGATTTATTAATACCGCCCTAAGTATATAAGTTCAATAGTTGTTTTGGGCCAATATCGCATTAAAACTGGCTGACCGGATATTATTGCGTTCCCGTTTGATATACGGGTAAGAGCTCGGTGTGTATTTTATTCCTCTCGCTCTCCGCTGCCTAACGAAAATACACCAAAACCGTTTAGTGTGTTTATAAATTTTGGTTATTGAGTTTGGAAAAACACCAAAAAGTATTAACGGCATTAGTTATAGCTTTTTACAACATTTCTACTGTTATTTATTGTTTATCCAGGTGTTGTCATAAACCATGTTTGATTTATTTATGTACGTAGACACTGCATGAATGGGAGTGTAAGTTTTGTTGAGTGTCATTTCGAATATTGTCTACTAAACAGAAATTGTGATTTGATGATCTTAGTTTAATACACGTTTTAACTGAAATATTGTTTTTATTTATACATTATTCAATAAAGCAGTGTCTTAATACAAACAACGGATTTTTGGCCATCACATAAATTAACAATTAATATGGTCCATACATACATTATAGTACTTACATTAGACTGCCTCGGTGGCGTAGTTGTATTATGGTACGACTGCAATGCTGAGGTCTCGGGTTCGATTCCCGGGTCGGGCAAAGTGATATTGAGTTTTTCTATTCAGTATCAGCTCGGAGTCTGGAATTTGTGCCCGATATGGCGATAGGCTCGCCCCCTATCACATCATGGGACGGAATAACGGCGAAAAGTGGGTGCACTAGTTGCGCCTCTGCCTACCCCTTCGGGGATAACAGGCGTGAGTGTATATGTATGTATGTACATACATTAGTGGACGATAGCCTAGTTGGGAATGGAACAGTCTGCCGAGACAATGTCCGGAGGTTCGAAACCCACGGCACACACCTCTGACTTTTCAAAGTTACGTGTGTATTGTTTATCAATTATCGTTCACTTTAACGGTGAAGGAAAACATCGTGAGGAAACCTACATACCTGAGAATTTACCATAAGAATTTCGAAGGTGTGTGAAGTCTGCCAACCCGCACGAGGCCAGCGTGATGCACTAAGGCCTTAAACCCTCTCAGTAGTAGAGGAGGCCCGTGCCCAGCAGTGGGACAGTACATAATACAGGGCTGGTATTATTATTATTATACATACACACGCTTATTATCCCCGAGGGAGTGGGCAGAGGCGCAATCAATGTACCCACATTTCGCCGTATGTATTCCGTCTAACTGCAACACAACTGCTGTCCATTATTGGGTCGCAGTAGGGCTGCCATCCGTCCGGATTTCCCCGGATTTGTCCTAGTTTGAAGGGCGTCCGGGGGCCGTCCGGCCGGGGTTTTAAAAATTGTCCGGGCAAAACCCGGACACTTTTGTTGTCAGGGGAAATCCATTTTTTATAGATGAGTGACAAATTGAATAAATCTTAGTTAAAACTTCATGCATATCCCCGCATTCAAGAAGGAACGGCAAAATATTTTTTCAGAGGTGTCCGGGGAAATACCCATATTTCGCCCAAATGTCCGGGATTTTTGCCGTGTTTATCCGGCGTCGGCAATTTAGATGATGGCAGCCCTAGGTCGCAGGAACACGCTGTATGCACGCCGCTTTTGACAGGTGCGTCTGGAAATCTTTAGGGAAGGTCTATGTTCAGCAGTAGACAGCATGTGGCAGATGATAATGATGATTCCGTCCAATGCAATGATTTGATAGGGGGCGAACTTATCGTCATAATGAGCATAAATTCCAAACTCCGGACTGACTAAATTAGTATGGTAGACTTTTTAAAATAAGGAATTCGTGTTAGAAAATCCCTCGAAAATTTCTCGACCTGGGAGTAGAACTCGCAACCTCCCGTCCTAGTTTACAACAGCCCATGGACCATGTAATGGCGAAAGTTATTTGCGAAATAGCTATTCTAATTGACAAGACAACAAACGCTATTTATCATTCTGTAATGCTAATGAGAGAGCATTCATTTTGTTGCTTAAAGTTGGGTCACATTTTATCTAACTAAATAAGAAAGCAATTTCCCAGCGAGTTTTAAACTGGCTTAATTAGTTTAACTTTAACAAGAGTTGAAAAATAAAAACCTTTTTACTCCATTTATACTCGCAAAAAAAATATAGCAGTTCTTTTCATTTTGTAAACGAAGTAATCATATTAGAGGAATTCCTGGTTGTTTATTAAAATATATAGGCACCTATAGGTGTACTTCTAGCAAGTACTTAATTAAATACCCGCCAGAGGTTTATGTAAATTTTCATTTATAAAATTTATTATGTGCTAACCGTTGTAGATAATCCTGAAAGTGTGGTAGGGTCATTCAGCTCAAAAGTACGCGCTTTTTTTTCTATCGTCTACACACTCAAAAATATAGGGTCCTGATAAACGTTTTAACTCTTTATTTAAAGGAAATTTATTCTACTTTCATTATTTAATGAGTTTTTGTACACTGCTTCATCGTTTTTTTTGCAATACATGTTTAAGAGCAGCGGGAGAAATTCGTACTCTTGACCCGTCATGTGGGTAAAACTACGCAGAGATGCGGTTAATAGTTCGCATACTGGGTAAGCTTCGCACGCAGGTAAACTACAGATGCATAATTATAAATTGTATAAGTACACATGGAATCATATGGAATATGTTTTTAAACTTCCTTTATTCTTGGTACAAATATTGTAAAAATAAACATTAAATGTACACCTATTGTAGGCACCAGGAACATAATTAATTAGACTGTATTTATAACAAACTTTAGTTATTTTTGTAATTTAATGATCACTGTAATTTTAGGAACGCTTGATGTTACTTTTCATTGTAATGAAGTTATAACAGCGTGCGTACTTTTAATCCCGTACTCTAACCCAACAGGGAATATTTAAAAAAATCACACGTCAGTTGAGATGCAGTTATTTTTTAGGACAGAATTAATAGCTAAAATAAATACTATAATAATCGAGTAAACTTAACATAATCAACGGTCTTTTGTAAACTGATGCACCGTCTATCCATAAACTTTTCCCAGCACAAAATAGTTGATAACTAATCAACAAAATCACGTTGATCGCCGTTTTTCGCTAAACAAGTGAAATGAAATGAAATGAAATGAAATAAATTTATTCGAACCCATAAAATGTTATACATTACTAGCTGACCCGGCAAACGTTGTTTTGCCATATAAATAATTTCCTAGCAATTTCTAGCTATTAAAAAATAAGGGTTGATCGTAGAGGGGTGAAAATTTAGGGTTGTAGGTATTTTTGTATGCTGTATCATAAAAAAATTAAAACAAAAAATTTTGTCTGAAAAATAAAAAAAAAAATTTAGGGGTGGTCCACCCTTAACATTTGGGGGGATGAAAAATAGATGTTGGCCGATTCTCATAGATACCGGATAAGCACAAAAAATTTCATCAAAATCGGTCAAGCCGTTTCGGAGGAGTATGGCAACGAAAACTGTGACACGAGAATTTTATATATATAGATTTAGATTCAGTCAATATTAACTCTACCACCAGTTTGGAAAGCAGTTCTCACTAGAGAAGAACGGGCAAGAAACTCTAGTGTTGCTCTTTTCAAAATCAGTTCAAGGTATAAAATACAATTAATACTTAAAAAATTAAAAAAAAATAACATGATATAGATATATTTGTTATTTTTGTTTAGAGCAGTTCATTTATATACTCGCAAAAAACGTAATAAACTTTAAAATCTTATACGATTGCATAACCCTCTCAGGAATCATGTAATAATTTGGTCTAAAATTCATCAAGATGTCGTATTGATCTAAGTTCAATATATACCCCTAATACTTAGATGTAGTAAGCGAAAAGGGCAGACCAGTCCACACAAGCAGCACCCGTTCACGAGTATGACGCATGTGCCAGACATCGGCCTCCTCAACCATATTGCAGGGAAGTGGCCGACCCGGCACACGACGCTGCCGCAGGCACAGACAGTTAAGGAGTGTCATGCCGAAGCCGCTCACAAATTAAAAAAAAAGAAACTTTGTTGAAACGAAAGACACGATTCCAAAGAAAATCACACAAAAAATATTTAATCCCAGGCCTTTTTATCCTCTATGTATTCTGAAATCTTGTAATAAGCTTTATTACATAACTTTCGCTTAATAACTGTTTGGAATTTGCTAATGTTTAAACACTTAATTTCAGTGGGAACTTTATTATAAAATTGTATACAGTAACCCTTAAAAGATTTGCTGATTTTTTGGAGCCTGGTTTTGTGATTAACAAGGTTATTTTTGCTTCTAGTATTTAAGCCATGGACATCGCAAACTTTCGGAAAGTTCTCTATATTCTTATGTACGTACATTAAATTAGCGAATATAAATTGTGATGCTACTGTCATTATATTTGTTTCTTTGAATTTTTCTCTTAGAGAACATCTAGAGCTTAGTGAGTAGATAGATCTTATAGCTCGCTTTTGAAGAACAAATATAGTATTAATGTCAGCAGCACCACCCCACAGCAAAATCCCAGTGAGGCTTGGTAAAATTGCTTGTGGGCTCTGACATCATCCCTGACGCACCCCTAATTTTGCCGAAAAAGTGTCTGAGCCCCCTCAATAGGTTCCGAGATATTGACCATGCGAAATTTTACCCACTGCGTGCTGTTACCCCGAATGACCCTAGACCCTTAGAATAAGGTGTAACCTACCTTTAAATAAATATCAAAATTTGAATGCGAATGTTATGTTTTAAAAAATGTAAGAGTACTTTTTATGTCTTCAAGTATAATTCTTTTCAATATTTTAAATTCGATTTTATGTAAAGCAATTTAAATAACATCCTGCAAAAATGATTATAACAATGATTAAATAGCGCTATGTATATCTTTGGCAAAAACGAAACGCACCAATGACAGTACCTAATAATTATAATAATGTTTAACTCTCCGGTAGATAGGATAAGGTTATTATCTATTTTATAGTCCGTCCAACCATTTATTAAACTTTTGACATATGCACGCCTATGAAATTTTATAATTATTGACAAGGAATGGAAAACAAAATAATTGACTACTTTATGGACGTCATTTTTTGTTTTACATACATAGTGAAGCGACTTGCTCTTCAGCTCCGATATTAGGTAATTATATATCGATCGATATTCGTTAAGCCCACCGATTGTGTAACAAAAATGATTGAAAACTTTATCATTGAAAAATACAATTTGGCAGTGTAAATTAAATATTTTCTTTTTATATATTAAAGTTAAATATTGACAAAAGTTATATTGGATATAGAATATATACCTACAGAATAAATTTATAAATAGAAAATATACACATTTAAACGCTGAGACATGTTCATAAAACAATACGAAATGTTGAGCAAAAATAGCATTTCAATTTGTTTAATCGATCAAAACTTCTTCATAAATCAAATCGATTGTTACAAGAAATCGAATCAGTAACGCATTAGTACAGCCCCAATAGATTAGAAACCGAACTGTCAAAAGTTAAATAAATGGTTGGACGGACTATAGTTTTTAGAAACACAAATAACCACTAAAAGTTTGCATTTTAACTCTGTTATTTGTTAGAAGTTATTGAGACCGGCCGTAAGTACCTAAATCTGAATTTTGAAAATCAAAAATACTTAACTGCCTCGGTGGTGTAGTTGTATTACGCCACGACTGCAATGCTGAGGTCTTGGGTTTGATCCCCGGGTCGGGCAAAGTGATATTCTTTCTATTTAGTATCAGCCCGGAGTCTGGAATTTGTGCCTGATATGGCGATAGGCTCGTCCCCTACCACATCATGGCCATGGGACGGAATACGCACGGCTAAGAGTGGGTGCACTAGTTGCGCCTCAGCCTACCCCTTTGGAGATAAAAGGCGTGAGTATGAGTATGCGTAAAAATACTTATTGAATAATTTAAATGATTCTTACTAATAAGGTATCTACATAGTCATTCTATAAGTACCTTTCTTAAACACATTCGCGAATCGCAATACCCGTGATTTTTTTAACTCTTTTTTTTTAGCTTTATGTATGTATATATGTATGTCTGTGTGTATGTAACTTACACTTTGAACATGATTTTGACCTACTTCAAAACGTCGGATTCAATAGAAATTTGGCATATGAAACAGGCGATAACGAAAAACAATTTTCTTATATGAAGGTATTTATTGTATAAATTATAATCGAACAGAGTTTAGGCTTAGGCTAAGTTCTATATCAGAATACTTCAACAAAATGCGCTGTACAACCTATTTATAAGATTACCCTCACTCTTAATCGAGGAGGGGATCGCCGCTCGGTAACGCCCATCGCATTGGTTGCCAAGCGGACGTGGCGTGCTAGTCAATTGACTTCCTCTTTGCTGTAGCTGTGGCTGTGGCTTTGGCTTTGGCTTTGGCCTTTGGCTTTGGCTTTGGCTTTGGCTTTGGCTTTGGCTTTGGCTTTGGCTTTGGCTTTGGCTTTGACTTTGGCTTTGGCTTTGGCTTTGGCTTTGGCTTTGGCTTTGGCTTTGGCTTTGGCTTTGGCTTTGGCTTTGGCTTTGGCTTTGGCTTTGGCTTTGGCTTTGGCTTTGGCTTTGGCTTTGGCTTTGGCTTTGGCTTTGGCTTTGGCTTTGGCTTTGGCTTTGGCTTTGGCTTTGGCTTTGGCTTTGGCTTTGGCTTTGGCTTTGGCTTTGGCTTTGGCTTTGGCTTTGGCTTTGGCTTTGGCTTTGGCTTTGGCTTTGGCTTTGGCTTTGGCTTTGGCTTTGGCTTTGGCTTTGGCTTTGGCTTTGGCTTTGGCTTTGGCTTTGGCTTTGGCTTTGGCTTTGGCTTTGGCTTTGGCTTTGGCTTTGGCTTTGGCTTTGGCTTTGGCTTTGGCTTTGGCTTTGGCTTTGGCTTTGGCTTTGGCTTTGGCTTTGGCTTTGGCTTTGGCTTTGGCTTTGGCTTTGGCTTTGGCTTTGGCTTTGGCTTTGGCTTTGGCTTTGGCTTTGGCTTTGGCTTTGGCTTTGGCTTTGGCTTTGGCTTTGGCTTTGGCTTTGGCTTTGGCTTTGGCTTTGGCTTTGGCTTTGGCTTTGGCTTTGGCTTTGGCTTTGGCTTTGGCTTTGGCTTTGGCTTTGGCTTTGGCTTTGGCTTTGGCTTTGGCTTTGGCTTTGGCTTTGGCTTTGGCTTTGGCTTTGGCTTTGGCTTTGGCTTTGGCTTTGGCTTTGGCTTTGGCTTTGGCTTTGGCTTTGGCTTTGGCTTTGGCTTTGGCTTTGGCTTTGGCTTTGGCTTTGGCTTTGGCTTTGGCTTTGGCTTTGGCTTTGGCTTTGGCTTTGGCTTTGGCTTTGGCTTTGGCTTTGGCTTTGGCTTTGGCTTTGGCTTTGGCTTTGGCTTTGGCTTTGGCTTTGGCTTTGGCTTTGGCTTTGGCTTTGGCTTTGGCTTTGGCTTTGGCTTTGGCTGAACCAAGACGACACGGCGCGGCATGGCATGGCTTTGGCATGGCTGGCAATCGGGTGACCGTTACACATACTTATCAAGGACCGATGGCAATACAATATTTTAAACTAAAAAAATATGTTTTTATAGAAATCCAAGTAAATAAATAATACTTAAGTTAGCCAGCATAGAATTAGATCGCGCTGTGGTTTACAAGCAAGCGAAACTATATAAGTTCGCATTGTTAAAAATCCTACTTGTTTTTAGTGAACTAAAAAAATAGTAATAAATAATAGTTTATAAAAACTAAAAAAACACGCTTTATAGAATATCCAACTATAAAATAGAAAATAATTTTTAATAAACTTGAATTGAGATTAGAGTAAATAAGAAAAACATGTATTTTAAGAAGATAATAGGGTGGAGTCAACACATACAAAAACTGTAGGTCCTGGCTTTGCGAACATAAAAGAATGAGTGGCGTTTAAAAAGAGTTTTAAAAAAATAATATGTTCAGTTGATCACAATTCGCAGAAAAGTAATAAGCCTTATACCATTGTATTAGTTTTGAGACGTAGACTATTTACAACACAAATATACCTATTAGACTTAATAACGTCCCTAAAATAAATACCCACGTACTCCTTAGAGGCTACTGCGAAAAACGAAATCCGTAGTTTCGGGTGACGGATCGCACGTTTTCTTACTACGAAGTGTTACGGATCCGACGACGGATTCGAAGACGGATCCGATGTTCGGATTTTGACACTAATGACAGACATTTTTACTTTCGTTGGCCCTACTTTGAAAACCAATTTGACATAAAATACGTCGTTTCTTCGTTCGGATCATAACCTTAATTTCACGAAAGCTTTAGACCTTTCGTTTGATATTCGTTTAGAACTTCAAAGTTGTTAAAATGGCTCGATTCCTTCTTTATGAAGAGTTGTTGCATGAGGAAAGTATTGAGCGAAGTTGAAAGCATCTCCAACTGCGTGAAACCTTCATTCATCGTAACATTCCAGACATGGAATTTTTTAGGAATTATATGATGTCGCCATCCCTTTTTGAAACGATTTGTGAGGATATAGTTCCACTGCTTCCTCCAAAAAAAAAATACGGGGTATTGATCCCACCGCTAAGGTAAGCTACAGAATAAATATTACTTTCTATCTTTCTCAAGTACCTAATGTAATACAGGAAAGGGCACGATCTGCCATGGAGCGTACCTTCGGTATTTTAAAAGGCAGACGGAGAGGTCTTTTGGCTGCCAGATAACTACATTATAGCCCTGAAGTTGCTGGAAAAATTATTATTGCTTGTTGTGTACTACAAAACATATGTAATGCAGCTGGTCTGGATCTATGGCATTTCACTGATCGCAATTGGAGGGTCAAATGCAACAGAAAGTTGAACATCATGTAGCAGGAAGTGCTCTTTTAGAAGGATACCATGCTTGAAATGAATTAATACATTTACTCAATAGAAATAAGAGGTGAACTTTTACATGATTATTATTAACTAGCCTAGCCTGCATTATTACTGAACATGTATAGCCTACAAATATTTTATCTAATATTAGTATAGACAAAAAGATGAATTTTATGCTATCCTTTGTAGAAAGTTCCTATGACTTAGAATTTATTAAACTTTAAGCATATTATGTTGTCTTGTTTCAGAATGTAATAAGGAGGGCTAGTTTTGGAATTGTTCAGCTACTCTTGTGGCTGACTGTACGTATCTACTCTGTGCTAGAGCCTCTAGCAGTAAACATAAACGCCATAGCCTTCATTACACTACTACCACCTCGCGAGATCAGTGACATGACCAACACTGTTCCCAAGCTAGAAGGAAATCACCTCCCAAATATATTATGTATTATGTAGGAAAATAAAACAAAATTGTTACAATTTTTCTACTAGATATTTCATTGATTTATTCAACTCTTTTAACTCCTCCAGAATCCCCTCCAGTACTTCCTTTTTTTCAGTTTCAATGCGAAGGATACGATTACGGATGGCGCACTCGTCTTCGTATTCTCCTTGAAGCTGTTAGGTGAAATCATAAGAAAAATGAAATTATTTATTGTAAAGATTCTAACACAACTTGCCTGCCTTATCTCACAAAAAAAATGTTGAAAGCAGACAAGTACATTAATTATAGTGGATTATATACATAGCGTATTCTAATAGATAGTGTTAATTAGATGAGTTGTTTTTCTACATGTACTGATTTTGTAATTTTGTTAAGAGCCGACTAGTCTACAATTTAGTATAACGCTTGCTCAGCTTTAACTGTAAAGGTGTTGTATTTTCATTCACGAATAAATATTTTTTTGTAAAGTGCATACTATTATTATCCTAGTAGGTAAAAATATTATCTTCTACAAGTGCTGCAACGTTTTCACGGTCCCCCCATGCTATTAAGGTGGCATTTTATTGTCTCCAACAAACGTTTGCTTGTAACCCGCTCCTCCAGGCCATGCACTATCCCACGAGCGAGATCGGGGTGTTCTCCCATAAATTCCAATAGACCTGCACGCTCGTGGCAGTCATCTTTAGCTGAAATGTTTTGAAAAATAGTATAAAACATAACTACGTTTATCGTAAGTTCGTAAGTAGGTAATGATGATTTTTATAACACTTAGTTCAAATCACAGAAATTGCATTTTGTTACACAATAACTGCCTTTCAATGCAAAAGATCATTCGTTTAAAGAGAGTAAACATCATTTTTTTAATAAACTTACCAATACAGAATTGATTTATAAACAGTAAAATCCAGGTTGTCAATGTGACAAATGTCAAGTGCTTAAAAAGGCTAATTGCACAGATAATAACTCCACAAATGCAATAAGACAAAATAATGCAAAATCAGCAAAAATGTTTTTAATTTTGTAACAAATAAATAAAAAGGAATAGATATACCACATAAAACCTAATTAGATATTCAATTTATTTGTTTTTTTCACAAAAATGTCATAATCGGTAAAAATTTACGGTTTTTGAAGATACAGCTCCCTAATGCGACACAAATATTCATTCGAACGATTGTTTATGGATCCGAAAGTAACGGTGACGGATCCGAAGTAATTTGGTAGTAAGGTTAAATCCGAAGTTCGTCGTTTCTTCGTTTCGGACCGACGTTTCGGATTACGTTTTTCGAAGTAGCTCTTCTTATTTAAGAAATGAAACCCCAATCGAATATTACTCTCAAACTTTTTTCAATTTAATAGGTAAGTTTGCACGTAACATTGACGTCGTAAAAAAAACCGCACGTAACAATTAATTTGTAAAGGAGATCGGGGAACTGTTGACGGCTGCGGCTTCAGAAATTGATCCCGAGGCGACGGTTATAAGAAAGTTATAAATAATTAATAGACTCCAGGGAACTTTTACGAACTACCATCCTCCTCTTAACAGTTGTATATTTTTTATCGTTGAATAGTTTTTGAGAGCTCAAACAAATTAGCACAAGAATATATTGTGAAATATGCGAATTAAATTAATTTGACTTGTATATGGACAATGTAGATTAGGCAGATAATACGTACCTACCTAATTAATTATGATAATCAAAATATATGTCGGTAGGTACATTTAATGGTAGATGGTGATGTATAATCTATCAGCACATTGCATAATCATACTATTTAATAGCTCTTCCAGATTTATGCAACAGTAATGCATCTATTTATAATCCTATTAGTGCGTGGGACGTAACACAGGAACAAATCATTAAATTATTGTATTATTTGATGTAGTAATATTGAATAATTTGTATATTAAAGCCATTATATAGTTATATAAGATTCTAATTACCAATTCGTGGAGCTTACTGACAGCTGAGATCCAAGGAAATTTTGAATCACAAAGTCGCTGCTTCTTAATTCAATTCTGTTGTGTAATGTAGTATTGTTATTTGGAAATTACGTAGGCGAACTCATTAATTTAAGTATATTGAATTATTATACCCTCGCCTCAGGACCAAACATGGCTTTGTTAAATAATTAGTTACTTAGCGCTTTATTGTGTGCGCTATAGTTAGGGCAAATTTCACCGCATGTTGATATATTTAAATGCTACTCGTCACATAAATGTATAAGCCGACCAAATACGAAAGTCACAATCTAATTTATGCTCCCAAATAAATGGTTATAAGTAGGGGACACCTAGGAGGGCTGCGAAATTTTTTCTTTAGGTAGAATATCTAGGTTAAAAATAGTCCTATCTTTATATGGGATTTTGATAATTCAACAAGACCTAAAACTAATCACACACCTACATGGGCGTAGCTATAGCTTTCAAATGGGGAGGGGGGGGGGGGGGCAAGCGATATAAAAATGTCAGTGGCGTGGGTTCCTGCCTTGCATGACACCGTATTTTAGAAGCTAAGGGGTCCCCAAAATGTCAGCGGTCAGTGGCGTAGCGTGGTTTATTGTATGGTAAGGGGGGGGGGGGGGGTCGACCCCCTGAACGCCCTCCCTTATATACGCCCATGCACACCTATACTTTAGATTCTACGGCTACGTCCAGCACTCCATGCACGTATTAACCAGTGTCATAATCAAACAGTTGTAAAAAAATATTTAAAGAAAATTAAAGGGAAGAGTCATAACAATTAATGACGAAAAAATTAAGCCCGATGTTTCTTTCTTCTTCTAGCTTAGGTGTTATAGCTTAGGTAGCTAGTGAAAGGCTGGTACGTTAGCTAGGCTAGGACGATTATAATCATGGCTGGCGAGGACCGTGGCGTTCGTTACTTTTCCTCGTAATGTTAAAATACTCCTTCCCTTTCCTTTAAATCAGCTCCACTTCTGCTTCCCTGGCCCTATTCCCGTCCACATATAAACAATGCCGAGGTCTCGGGTTCGATCTCCGGGTCAGGCAAAGTGGCATATTGAGTTTTTCTATTCAATATTAGCTCGGTGCCTGGAATTTGCGCCCGATATGGCGATAGGCTCGCCCAAAGAGTATTATATACATTGGGGGCTCGCCCCCTATCACGTCATGGGACGGAATACGCACCGCAAAAAGTCGGTGCACTAGTTGCGCCTCTGCCTACCCCTTCGGGCATAAAAGACGTAACACTGTGTGTATATATATAATTAACTATTTAAATACGGTGGCATTTTGCACTATGTCGTACAGACATAGCGATTTTTTTTAATAGCTAAGATTTAGCTTTTCTTGTCACTGGCGACAAGGCATTCCAACGTCGGAGAGCTTGTACAGTGGAAGATCGGTCATAGAATAAGATCTACTTAAAACCTATGGAAGAGCCACTAAGTAAAATAGCTCTGCTGTACGCCACTAACAAAATCCATACAGAAGCAAATGTAACTATAGACGCTTTTATGGACGGTCGCGACGTCGATCCTAGGGCAGTGACCGAAGTTACGTCGTGTACTTATTTTTAATTACCTACCACTTGTTTTAGCAATGAAGAATATATTATTCTTAAGATCCTACTCGTACTTATATATAATATCCTACTAATATTATAAAGGCGAAAGTTTGTAAGAATGTATGGATGTATGGATGTTTGTTCCTCTTTCACTCAAAAACTACTGAACGGATTTCGATGAAATTTGGCACACGGGTAGATCATGTCCTGTATTAACACATAGGCTACATTTTATCCCGTGAAAATATAAAGCGAGACTTTTATCACGGAAAAACTTTTTAACGCGGGCGGAGCCGCGGCCAAAATCTAGTATTTAATAAGTACACTTGCATACTTGCCTATATGCTCTTGGAATATGTTTTTTTAACGCACGTTAACCAGCGTTTTGGACGAAAGATTATAGAGGAGACCATTCGCATTTCCTATTTACTCCGTAATTCGCATAGCTAATTATGATTAATACAGGAATAATTTAATTTTGTATACGGCAATGAAAGCTTTATCAAAATTGATTGAATAATGTCCTAATAATCAATAGTGCTAATAAACTTATTTAAGTTCAGGAAAAATATTATTAAATTTAAAAAAAAACAAGAATTCTTTGATAAGGACCTTGAATTAAATAAGTCGCACCTTTAGGACGAAAACTACACAATTCAAAAAATAGAAAATTGAGTTGACATTTTTAAATGACTAAAAACTTGTCCCTTATTTATAAAAATATAATAAAAAAGGGACTGATATAACAGTTTTGTCCTTTTCCTGTTTGAATATGGCTGTGTTTAAACTATTGTTATATTGAGTACCTACTTCGTTTTAAATAATTTTATGACGATAACCCAATTTTCTGTCTTTTTGAATTGTGTCTTTTTCATCCTAAAGGTGCGAAGTATATCTAACTACCGCCTCGGTGACGTAGTTGTATTACGGTACAAGTACAATGCTTTTTTTATTGCATTTAATGACGAAACGAGCATGCCGTACGCCTGATGGTAAGCTATACGCCCAGCCATAAACAGTAGTAACACCATCCAGCACCTTGAGTTATAAAGTACTGTGTGGCATTCCACTGCGTTCGTCATCCTAAGACATAAGATGTTAAGTCTCATTATGTGCAGTAGTTACACTGGCTATAATGTCCTTCAAACCGAAATACAACAGCGCATACACACTGCTGCTTGGCGGTAGAAATAAACATTGCAGTGGTACCCACCCAGATGGACTCTTACATAATATGAGAGACCTACCGCCAGTAAGCTAAGGTCTCGGGTTCTATCCCCGGGTCGGGCAAAGTCTGGAATTTGTGCCCGATATGGCGATAGACTTGCCCCCCTATCACATCATGGGATCGCCATTCGACCGCGCCGAATGGAGACGGCCGCGTTCCGTATTAACCGATCCAGAGGACGAAATCACTCTGGCCATCCGTCGTAAGAACGAGTTCTTGAAACTCCAACACTCCACAAGACCGCAGTTCCGTCCTCGCCGTCTAGGACCTCGCCGCGTTCCCCGTCGCCCCCCCGACCCTCCTAGCAGTTCCAGCCCGCGTGTCGATGACAATGAAACGAATTAATAGGGTTAGGCCTAAATAACCATTCTTTCCCTATTCGTTGATGTCTCATCCTCTCTCAGTGGCTGTCCTGAGCCGAGGTTCGTAACCCGTTAGTGGGTTGCCCTCAGCATGATTCAAAGGTTCACTTAATTCAAAGGTTTGCGAGCGCCTTCTGCGTTCACCCTAAAGACCGGTATGGGCAGAAAAGCCGACTCGCGTCAGGCTACTGGCAGTAGGGCCATTACCTAAAAAAAAATATCATGGGACGGAATGCGCACAGCGAACAGTAGGTGCACTAGTTGCGCCTCGGCCTACCCCTTCGGGGATAAAAGGCGTGAGTGTGTGTGTGTGTATATGTAACTATACCCAAGTCCCAACGCTGTTACTAAAATATTAACTTCTAAACCTACGCTTTTATGTCGCGCACCGTCTGGCCGCCTACATTATTTTCCCATATTGGGCCCTAGCTTTTAAACCGCTATAGGTAGCCGTAAGTAACGTAGTTTCAAACTTAAAGTAATTACAATGTAAACTCTGATGGCAATAAAATCTCAACTGCCAATCGGGCTCATGCAATTTTGTAGTCCTATGGTATCACGGTGCGCGAGTTCGAGTCGGGCTTGACCGGTTTTTATTATACTCCCTAGCTCCTCTACCCATTGGTCAATATGGGCTACAATTTAACCTGTATAACTGGGATCTTAAGGGACGTAAGACTTTACATCACTTATGAAGGTTTTTGATGTATCCAGTTTCTCAAATATTGATTTTTGAAAAGACAGTTCTCTTATTAATAGAGGGACCCGACGAGAGCGGTTAAAGATATGCGTAAGAAATTAGAATATTGGTATATAAAAGTGTCGTAACTTATCCAAACTAATTATAGAGGATAATCTACTGGTGGTAGGTCTCTTTTTTTTTTTTTATTTAGATATTACGGCTCTGGAGACTAGTCCATTGAGCCCGTCTTTCATACATTTTTATCCTCAGTCCTAGCTCCTAACTACTATGTCGAAGTAAAGCAGTGGCTACCTTACCAAGACTTTATCGAGGAGTTTTGGCGGCAACAAAAAAGCACTTGATTAGCACAGTTATTTCAATTCACTTCATTTGAGCCCTTTAATAGAACTATATTGGATAATATACCACCATAATTATGCAACATAACACTAAGTATCACCAAAATAATGAATTAAAACAAGAGCACCTCATGACACTACCAAGTTCCCGCCAAAACTCTCGTGGTAGGTCTCTCATATGTAGGGCTGCCATCCGTCGGGATTTCCCCGGATTTGTCCTAGTTTGAAGGGCGTCCGGGGGCCGTCCGGCAGGGGTTTTAAAAAGTGTCCGGGTGAAACCCGAACACTTGGCGGGGGAAATTTTTTTTTTTATAGATAAGCGATAAATTAAATTAAACCTTAATTAAAAATTAATTCATAATAACCCGCATTCAAGAAGGCACTGCAAAATATTTTTCAAAGGTGTCCGGGGAAAACCCCATATTTCGCCCAAATGTCCAAGGTTTTTGCCGCGTAGGTATATCCGTCGTCGGCAATTTAAGTGATGGCAGCCCTACTCATATGTAAGAGTACGTCTGGATGGGTACCACCGCAATGTCTATTTCTGCCGCCAAGCAGCAGTGTGCATGCACTGTTGTGTTTCGGTTTGTGGGATATTGTAGCCAGTGTAACTGCTAGACATAATGATACTTAACATCTTATGTCTTTGGATGACGAGCGCAGTGGAATTCCACACAGTACTTTGTAACTCAAGGTGCTGGATAATGTTACTACTGTTTATGGATGGTCGTATCGCTTACCATCAGGCGAACGGCATGCTCGTCTCGTCATTCAATGCCATAAAAAAATATCTAAAATATGAAATCTCAAGTCACAATGAATTTCCCAGTAACAGGTATTTCATGCATATTTTCAATGCAAAATTACTGGTGACTTCATTGCAATTATCAGTAGTAAAGGTTTCTCACATATACAGGACCCACTAAATCAGGTTTCACTTTACATTATTTGCCAATAGTGGTCGCATAATCTTCTTTATGCGCAGGTTAACGAATGCCCCCTAACATGTCAGACAGATATTGGTTATAGACGGGGCGAATGAACGAAAAATGAGCCCTTTGCCACTGGGCCGCCCGTCGCTATAATACATGAAAATGCTTAACCTTACTATACTAAGCATTAATTAATGCGCGAAATTGTTTCATTGTGTATGCCATTCGAGTATTAAGTACACAAGTATCTATTACATAACACAAAAGTAATATACGGCATTTGTTTGTATTTACAATACCTATCGGCACAAGAATTCCATCTGACAACTTCCAAGAAGAAAATCAAGTTCTACAATTATTTTTAAATACGGCGGTAGTCTGATTTTAAAAGCATCGCTTGTTGTCATCGGGGGCATTGTATTGACAGCGCTCGAACTGTCAGCATCTCCGTCCCCCTGGTTATTTTAAATTCCGTTGCATTGAATTAGGTGCTGTTGTTATTTAAATTATCCATTAGATAATTAGAAAATAATTAGATTACATTGGATTGATTATAATAATTAGTATTTATTACAATTGAATAATGAAAGTAAAAGGATAACATTTACTTATTAATAAAATGAGTAATGAGCCACAAGTGAATAATGGTAGTTTTAATGAGCAAAGTACCCCTCCTCTTACATACCTTCCTAAAAATATATAAACTTGACTGCAAAAGCTTCTCCTGTACCTTCATTTTTCATGTTAACGTTAGGAACAATTACGATTGATAGAGCAGCTCATTCACTTCTCCGAAGTATCTATGGACAGCTTCGTGAGCGCCCAAGATCGAATGGGCAAACAGTAAGTACATATTACATACAAAAATATTGTTATGAGTGATCAAATCGCTACCACTGCCTCGGACGGTGGTTGGTATTATTACCGTATAAGACATAATCTGCATATTAAACGAGCTTGAGAAGAGAAGCATGCAAAAAATTTTTTTAGTGGCTCCTTGTGTTTCCAAAACATGCAATATGTACATTGTATTTTTAAGATATATTTAAGCGCGTAGGATCTGCTGTATCACCACTCACCCGTAAGCCTGCTGCCGCCATCACCATTCATGGACCCACACACCCACGAGCCAAACTGCTTAATTCATTTCAACTCTACATACTACATGATTTTATGTTTATAAATAAACGTAATAAAACAGCGCGCGTCCTTTACAATGTAACATAGTAATCATTTATACCATGCTTCAACCAGTTATTTTATATTAAAAAGGATAAGTAAAAACTTGACATAATGATGAAACCACGGAGGAAAGAGAAAAAAAGACTAGACTGCGTTCACAGATCCGCTCACATGAAAGTGCTTTCCCTGCAATAAAAGTCCCAACTAGTATTTTTTTAATAATAATATATTAGTATGATATTCCAAGTTTTAATCTATCTCCGTGTAAAATGACATCCAAAGCCTATCAACATCATCAGCTCGTTGCAGTCGACTGCTAGACATCGGCCTCTCCCAGCATGGTCACTTAATTCAAAGGGTTGCGAGCGCCTTCTACATTCACCCTAAACACCGGTGTGGCCAGAAAAGCCGACTCGCGTCAGGCTACTGGCAATATGGCCATTAACAAAAAAAAAACAAGTACACCACAGAGCCCGGTCTGCGGCTTTATGTATCCAGTCGCTGCCGGCCCTCTTGTGCGAGTCCGCGCCATCTAGCCAAAGGGCGTCCCACGCTACGTTTGCCAAGACGCGGTCTCCACTCCAGAACATGCTTACTCCAGCGATTATCTGTTTTGCGACATATGTGGCCAGTCCATTGGCACTTCAGCCTACTAACTCTCAGACCTATGTCGGTCGCCTTGGTTCTCTGACTGATCACTGCGTTTCGATTTTTTAAAGATAATGTAAATAAGGAGCTCGCAAAAGATTGCAAAAACGAAGTTAAACCTGCTTGGCTTCTCAGCATCCATCATTTTCACTGTATTCACTTCACGAGATAAAATAAGACAATGAAATTATCCTACCAAAAAACACCGAAAAAAGTTGACAATGATTTATTTTACACCCAGGAAATTCTTTCCCTTTATTAGCATTTTTTGTTTTCATGGACGTTGTAAGAATATTGACCTTTATATTTACTCTATTCGAGTACCTAGCGCGTACTTTACATTTTATGTTATGTATTTATTGTATATTTGCTTGAATATATAAAAGAATTTAGGTAAAGTTTAATAAATCCCATAATAACAAGTATAACAATTTAATTTAAATATTACGTATTAAGTATTTGTCTTAGAATTCCTGAGAGCTATATATATATATATATATATATATATATATATATATATATATATATATATATTTCTTAAGATAAATAAAAAGAAACAATCATAATTTACACAATACCCTAAAGCTAGATATTGGAGTAAACATAAATCCTTACTAATGTTATACATGCGAAAGTAACTCTCTCTGTCGTGCATTCACGCCAAAACTACTGCACCTATTTAAACAAAATTTGGTACTGAGCGCCTGAGAAAGGACATAGGGTACTTTTTATCCCCGGAAAATATAAAGCTGGACTTATATCCCGGCAAACTTTTTCACGCAGGCGGAGCCGCGATCAAAAGCTAGTATTATTTAAAAAACGAATTGTTAGCCTTTTTTATATTCAAATTTCGTTCGAACACGCCCATTTCGTACATCTGCTTATGGACGAGGACGAAGGCAAAACGTTTGTATTTTAACATGATTTCATAATATTGTGGTAAGTTACGTAGGGCCACTTTATACCATAAAATACAGGAGTAACAAAGAAAATCGTCTTGGGGCCGCGTGCTTTTGTGCGCAGAGTAACAATGCAGTGATTAATGATATGGCGGAGGTCCGAAGCCTTCAGGAACAGACGTCCAGCCATCTGTCAAATACGTGAGCTTCCTTGTCCTCTAAGTAGCGACAAAGCCCGAAATAACTGGCATCCCAAAAATTATTACCTTTGAGATTAAACTGACACCTAGTGCATTAGCTCGTATGTGTGACAACCGGGAAGGATATCAATGGATCCTCATGAATATTGCTTAATTTAATAAGAAAATCCGAAAAGCCTTTAATAGTATACACACTAACGTCTTTTATCCCCGAAGGCACCCACCCACCCACGAAGTGCACCTACTTTTCGCCGTGCGTTTTCAGTCCCATGATATGATAGGGGGCGAGCCTATGGCCATATACCTCAGCATTACAGTCGTACCGTAATACAACTCGGGCAAAATGATATTGAGTTTTTCTATTCAGTATCAGCCCGAAGTCTGAAATTTGTGTCCGATATGGCGATAGGCTCGCCCCCTATCACATCATGGAACGGAATAACGGCGAAAAGTGGATGCACTCGTTGCGCCTCTGCCTACCCCCTCGGAGATAAAAGGCGTGAGTGTGTATGTATGTTTTTGGAAATATTTGAAGTTTGTTAGAAGTAAACGCAATAACAGCTGAACGAATTTTGATGAAATTTGGTAAACGAATAGACCACATCCTGGATAAACATCAGCCTTGTGGGATGAGGGCGTGATAGAATACCACCATGGTCAATCCTGCCTGTTGTAAAAGGCTATTAATGAGGTCCATTGGCGTTATTGGACATGCACTTGGGACTATCTGTTTGGCAAAAGTCTGGACTGGCAATGGACTGGCCTGCAGACTTTGCTGCTCTTGGTGGATGCCAGTTGCGTCCCATTTACCGACGGACTGTGTAAGTAGTGGAACATTGGAATTGTTTGAAATTTAAATGTATTTTTAAGTAGATGTCGTTGACGTTGTACAGATAGCGCTAAGAATCACATAGTGGGACTGTGGCAGGACTTTCATCGACGGAAATGTTTGTCACGTGGACGAAGCCGCGAACAATGCAACGCAACGCAATGCAATGCAATCATCCCTATATTATATTCTTGCACACTGCTGACCACGGGCCTCATCAATCGTTGAGAGAGGTTAGACCTTACTCCGCCACGCTAGCCTAGTAGGTACGGGTTGGCAGACTTCACATTCCCTCGAATTTCTTATGGAAAATTCTCAGGTAGGTAAAAAAATAAGTAGGTTTCCTCACTATGCTTTCCATTACCGTTAAACCGAACGATAATTGATAAAGAATACACACGTAACTTCGAAAAGTCGTAGGTGTGTGTCTAGGGTTTTGAACCTCTGGATATTGTTTCAGCAGACCGTTTCATTCCCAACTAAGCTATCGTCCACTACGACAATACCTAGAACAGTATCTAGTGATAAATAAACAATAAAATACAATAAAAACCGGGGAGTAAGTAGTCAATGATTTTTGTTACCAAGTTTGATTATTATTAGGTATCTAAGGGACTCCATTTTTATGATATTTCGCAGGTCCTAAACATATTAAATATGCTTCGTTTAGCATCAATGTGTCTACGAGACTTGGCTAATATATTTTATGCTATATTCTAGACAAATATTCATAAGGATTAAACGTTCTAGAACTTCCAATCTAATAGGGATTGCTTGCAATTATAAGTTCAATTGCATAAACATATCTATTTATTTAAATATTCCCGAATGCAACTTGAAAATTAATTTTGCTGGAACAGCCACTTTTGTCTATGTTTTAAATGAATAGCTCATTTTATGGACGTACATACAGAAATGTTATGTTCTATAGACTAGAATAATAGACTATTATATTAATAACTATAATTAGACTATAATATTTCAAAATGTATAGGTAATACCCAAAAGGGTAAGAGTATACCCTTAAACACATTAATTCATGTTGTTTTCTTTGTTTTGCTGTTATCGGCTCACGGTCACTCAGCGAGCTATGGAGAGGGCTATGCTAGGTGTTTCTCTACGCGATCGAATCAGAAATGAGGAGATCCGTAGAAGAACGAAAGTCACTGACATAGCCCAACGGATAAGCAAGCTGAAGTGGCAATGGGCAGGGCACATAGTTCGAAGAACTGATGGCAGATGGGGCAAAAAAGTTCTCGAGTGGAGACCACGTACTGGCAAGCGCAGCGTCGGCCGTTCACCTGCAAGGTGGACCGATGACTTGGTAAAGGCCGCAGGAACGCGCTGGATGCAGGCTGCTTTTGACAGGTCCATCTGGAAATCTTTGGGGGAGGCCTATGTTCAGCAGTGGACGTCATGTGGCTGATGATGATGATGATGATATGATGCTGTTTTCTATTACCTTATTTAGAGGATTAATTTTTATAAGTAAACTAGCGGCCCGCCCTGGCTTCGCTCAGGTAGCAAATCATATGACATGATGAAATTAGTTTTTTGTCATACAAAATATTTATGTAATATACATATAAGCCTTCCTCTTGAATCACTTCATCCATTGGTGAAGTTTTACCGGGATAAGAATTAGTCTAGGTCCTTCCCAGGGTCTTAAGCTATGTCCCTTCCAAATTTCATCGCAATCAGTTCAATGGCGTGACAGTGACGGCTCCACTCGCGAGAAATAAAAACCGGTATAAAATTCCCGGGTTATGTTCTTCCGGGATAAAAGTAGCCTATGTCCTCCTCAGGATCTCAAACTATCTCCATACTTTCTCATTTATAGACACGCGCCACCGGCGCCCCGGCCGGTACCGCCGCGACCGCTATGTCCCTGCTTTTTAAATCTGTAATATCTTCAAAAATATTTATTTAAATTACATGTTGTAAAGGGCCATGTTGATCTATATTAAATGCACAATGTATTTATGGTACTTAATTGGATAAGGATTAATGCTGTATTGCTTAAAATCGCTTCGTAAATAAGCCATTATTTCTCGTCAAAAGTAAAGGATAAAAAATGGTTATTGTGGGTTATCCCTAAGAGATAGACATATACCATTGCGGACTTTTTTGTAGACCTTTTTAGGTGTACAAAAGTGTAGTACATTATTTTGATCTATCTTGTAGAGTTTAGCCAGCGTCTGCAATGTAAGGGCAAAAAAATGTGTTTACGACATCACATTAGAAATCTTTTGAATTATCAATGTTCCTCTACTATATTATGCATGTATTATACATATAAACCTTCCTCTCGAATCATTCTATCTGTTAAAAAAACCGCATCAAAATCCGTTGCGTAGTTTTAAAGATTTAAGCATACATAGGGACATGAGGACATAGGGACAGACAGCGGGAAGCGACTTTGTTTTATACTATGTAGTGATGATGATGATAATAATATTAACGTTTATATTATGTTGAGTTAAATGTGAGGAAAATGAATATGTTCTTCATTTTCCTCACAATAAAAAATTAAAACAACACAAAATATTTTAATGTAGTTATGTTAATATATATTTGATGTTATTATTAAGCATAGGTATACTTTTACTTTTCGATAGTAAAGTATACAGTGTAATATTGAGTAACTACTAAAGTATTTGTATTTCAAACCCGGGGCTCTACCATTTCATTGTGTATAAATTCGTAATACCTATTCTATTTTAGTAGTAAACTTCCGCGTTACTCCGTTTTGCGTGTAAGTCTTATCTAAATTCTACAATAACAGCTATTAAAATAATATACCAACATTGTGGATACTGGGGATAGCGTAACTTCCATGGCAGAGAAAAATTTTCGTTGCGATTCTGTAATTTCAGTGATTGCTCTTAAAATAACTTAGAAACATAGGTCTTTAATATTACCGTACATTTATAACATGAAACGTATGAAAAAGGTTTGGGTATTAATGCTGTTATCGTCTGACCATTCCGTCCATTACTTTTTTCGTAATGGAAATCGATACGGATACAATCTTGCAGGGAGCCATTATTGTGGGGTTCACAGCGACTGCCACAATCCGCCTCTAGATCCGAGTGACTTGCAAAGATTTAGTGTGCTTTGTAAATGATAACCCTTTATTGATTAATGTCTACCGCAGGCCACAGTACATTTATTTATCTGATTCCCGTGCACGAGTTGTTTTTGCATTCGGATTCATAAATATAAAGTAATGACCTATTAATGTTTCACTGTTACTGAAGGAAACTGGGGAAAAAGAAAGAATCTGGCTCAATCACCACCGCTTCAAGTGTTTATGATAATAAACACGGTCCACGTTGGGAAAAGTAAACAAGTTGCGATAAGTAAAGAAATCTATTTTGGCACAGCGGAGTCACTCTGCGCGAGAGATTATAGGAGTGTATCCGACATAATTTTGTACCTGGCTGGACGCAGACCGAACATATTAAAAATATATGTTTCTTTCTGACCAGTATTGTTTCGAGGTGAGCCATAGCTACGTCTAACGAGACTGGCTGGTATAATCCCAGAAGCCGTCGGGATGCGTGTGATGCATCATGCAATGTATCTAGTTGGTCAACATTAGTTTAATTAAACAGTAGTAGCAGGTACACACTACGTCTATTTATCATCGAGCTTTACTATTAACTAGTCAATACCTACCTACCTAAATCTCGCAGTTTCAGAAAATTTGAAGCAAGAAAATGTAAATGTATTATTTCGATGTCTTTGCCTTGATAATAATATTAGATTAAGTATTTTTTCTGTAAATACTTCTATTTTGACGGGCGAAAGTAAATTAACTTACCTTTTTAGTATTCTCCATAAAAATAGATTTTCAGCTTATTTTGTATTTTTGGAATATTGTTATAACTTTCTACACGAAATTAAAGAAAAAGGAGCCTGAAACATTATAGTGTCGCCAGATCTTATTTCGTTTTGGAACGAAGTTCCTTATCGCGCGTTGTGAAAGCGAGCTAGACGGAAAAAATTCTCACGAAATTTGAACGACACTTTACACTTGCCCTGTGAAACCAGCCAGTAACAATAAAGAACTGGCCGTAAAAGTGACAATCGAAATTTAAATAAAAAAAGACAATTTAAATGCTTTTTAGAGTAGTTTTGGAACGAATAAAATATGTATGAAATTTAAATAAAAAAAGACAATTTAAATGCTTTTTAGAGTAATTTTTTTTTCGTTAGTTGTATGTTAATTTTAATATCAATGCTTGCTTAGGTGATGAACGTGATTCGATGACATATCTATTGTGTAGGTAGAAGTAAATGTTTTACAATTATTATTATAACTTAAAAGAAATAAAATTTTATTACAATATCTTCACTAATTAATCGAAAAGAACTTCGTTCCATCCGGGTGTCCCTTGACACCTCTCAAGTTTTTTTGTAATAATATATAGCCCTATAAATAAATATATTGTAGGACTCTACTACAGCAGTATTTATTGTATGGTCCAATTTTAAACAAAATGTAGCTTATATTTATCTCTATAATATTGTATCCATACACTTGAAATATTGTCACCCTTATATCTGTTAAAAGAGCAGTTTCACAAAAAATACTGGTAACACAAGAATAACATAAAAGAGAGTAGTGTAAATAAAAAGATTTTCTGAAAAGATCAAATTATATGGTGACGGACATGGTAGCTACCGTGAGGCTCTGACTCAGGAGCCGATAATGAGGATGTAAATTGGTGTGTGCGGCGTTTATGGGGTGAGTGAAGGTGTGAGCGCGGGTGGCCCGGGCCGCTCAACCTGTGGCGTATCTGTTGCGCCGCCCGCGACCGCCCGCCGACCGCGCGACCCGGCGCGGCGAGCGGCGCGCCGAGCAGCGCGCCCTGGCCGCAGCCAGTCTGTCACCGCGCCGCCGTCGACAACACCGTCGTGGCGCGTACCTGCACTCGCAGCTCTCGCGGAAAACCCGAGTTTTCTGCCCGAAAACACGTGCCGTGTGCCATCTGCAACAGTGATCTACTAATACATACAATCCCATGCAGAAACAATTATTATAGGTAACATAAATGTAGTGCATTTAAAAAAAATTATGTTCTCGATATTTCGGTGAAGAAATTTTGATTTCAGTTTGCGAGCTTTTTCCGACTTCCGAGGCTTAAAAAATTATTATGATAATTAAGTATGTTTAAAAATAGGATTAATAAAGTCAGTTAGTCTACTTTTAATACTTTTAGATTTCAAAATTATTTTATTAAATACATATATATTTATTAAAGTGATATCTATAAATTTTACAGAATACATTTTTATTTTATGAATAGTAGAATAAGGTTAATGAAAATATTATATAAATGTAAATCGTCTCTATAATCTTACAATTAATGCACTGTAAAATGCAATTAAAGTTATAAACATCCGGTGCTCGAAGTATGATGAATTCATGTAGCATAAATCCAGTCCAAAAATAATAAGACATTTACCAACTGTCATTTGCTATTTTTATTGAACAATTTATATGTGAGAAAAATCGACGTTTTTCTCCTTTATCCATAAATCACTTCACTTTACGTCGGTTTATTTATGTTTACA
This sequence comes from Lapara coniferarum, assembly GCA_949316025.1. NCBI lineage: Eukaryota > Metazoa > Arthropoda > Insecta > Lepidoptera > Sphingidae > Lapara > Lapara coniferarum. The sequence continues at coordinate 36,083,769 of OX438919.1, read as the reverse complement.
CAAACGTTTTAGATTTTCCGTGTACATTTTACGAGAAGATACATATGTACGTGTAAACTGGACGCTATTATACGTTCTGTCGCTTTACTTTGTTCCCGTGGTTTTGAATCATCGGGTATATCGCGTACTTTCTGAGTATGTTGTAGAAGAGTTAAATTTGCATTACAGAATTATAGATTTGTTATTCTATTTATCAAATTGATACTTTGATTCCAATAAGAGAGATAAATCTTTTAAAAATATTGAATACCTATAAAAAGAGATAAAAATTGTATACTAATCATGAAATATTGCCTAAAACATAAAAAATAGATACTTTACAAACTCCTGTATATTATTATCCACGTCTCAAAATTTAAGAGAGTCCTTGTAAAAATAATATGAATTCTAACGCGTATCTCAGCAGGTAAATATCGAAACACGATGATAGAGAGTAAAATATTATTTTTGAACTTGAGCGCCTCTTTTCATTCATTTGAATACATTTACGCTGGTTTCTTATTATTATTAATGGTTCGCAAAACTGGTCTTACTATGTTACTATTCAAAAATGAATATTGAATTAAATATTTATAATAGTCAAAACAAGAAAGTTGGCAAAGTCATTTTGTATATCTCCAAGTATTCCTAGGACCCTCGTCTATTGCTTTGGTTAGATTATTGATTTGATTCAATGTAATGACAGTTTTATCCTATAAACAGTAGAATATATTCAAGCGTATTTTGTAAAAATCTGTTAAAATATTGTTATGTACTTGAATATTAAAATGTTACCGAGTTCCGAGTTAATCCGCAATCAAGGCATTGCATCGGTCCGAGTAATTGTCTCAATCCCCAATCATTAAGGCCTCGAAGTTATCATAGATATGAACCATTATCTGCATCTGCTATCTTAGATCGATACAAATAAATGTACATACTGAATTATCGCACACCGAATAATGTAGTGAGTGCGCTTCTTATCTAAAAATATATTTCCCGCATAATTGATGACGTTGGTTACAGTTACTTGAAATAGTAAGTGAATAAGTGAAATAAATAAGTACAGGAAGAGTGTAATAAAGTGCAGTGGAGTGCAGTTTTGCGTTAGTGCTGCGTGTCCTGATGGCCGGCTCGGCCCGGCCGCGCTAGATCGATCCCGCCAAAGCGGCGCGGCTACCATCCGTAAGTGCATACTACCTACACGTGTAATCATTTGCTATACGATTTGGCATGGCAGCGCATACTCCGGCTCGATTGAGATAAAAATGATCGTGCTGCGTGCACTCAAAACACATTTCTTGATGCAAACACTTTACCAGGTACGAATCGACTATGAGTACCACGTTGTGATATGTTACGAGTCGGGATTTCATTTCAGAAAATGGCAACAGGTATATAGCATAAAAGATAAAACCAGTGTCGTAGCAAAGGGAAGGCAGTAGGGACGGACACCCCGGGTGACAGGAATCCTACTATCCTACTAATATTATAAAGGCGAAAGTTTGTAAGAATGTATGGATGTTTGGATGTATGGATGTAAGGTTGTTTGTTCCTCTTTCACGCAAAAACTACTGAACGGATTTCGATGAAATTTGGCACACGGGTAGATCATGTCCTGGATTAACACATAGGCTACTTTTTATCCCGGGAAAATATAAAATGGGACTTTTATCCCGGAAAAACTTTTTAATGCGGGCGGAGCCGCGGGCAAAAGCTAGTTATTAATATTTAAAACATAATATAATGAGTATATTTGACACCCAAGGTAGGTAAGATTAATTATTTTGTCGCTGCCGCTGTTATCAGTAAGGCAACGACAGACGGTCATACAATGCCCTAAATCTACAATTAATATTACAAGTATTTAAATTTCTAAGTTTTCAGCGCAGATGTTTATTTCAGTACTTTAACAAAGAACATAAAATACTGCCATATAGATTATCGGTCGTATTTATGTGAATAAGTAAGTATGAATGGTTTGTACTTGTATGTATGTGTTTGTAGCTTTGTCTTTGTTAAAATATAAAAGCACACCTGTACAACTGTCTTTTGATAGAACGCGAGAAGTTATTCACGGCTCCGTTGTTATGAATGGTTTTTCGCGGAATAAAAGTCCTTATAATATGTGTAAATTAATAAAAACCCAAAAAAAAAACAAATTTTCATAACACAATATCACAATTTAATTTCATTTTTAAATTTTATTAAAATGTAAAGACCATACATACCTCCTAGTTTAGTGAGACATGCATATTAGGAAGATAGTCTAGGAAAGCAAGACGAGACAACGCGCCTAACAGAACAAGTAAAAAATATCTTCTTTGCTTAAAATTATAGTAACCTACGGGAGATTTGTTGGACTTTAGATTCTCGAAATAGCTTCTATATTTATAAGAGAAATACATTGCTTAAGTGCTTCCCGTGTATTCAGTTTACTATTGATATTATATAATTCACAGTAAATGAATTAATATACAGTAAATTTATTAACATATTTAGGTCGTATAAGTTACCTAGATATAATAATATTTCGATAGCGTTATTACTCGCAAGATTATGAACTGACATTGAAAAGCAAAATAATCACGTGTCCAATGGCTGCTCATTCAAGTTAATCAAAGCGCAGTGAAACCCTTTATGATAATGGTGCGTAAAAACATATATTAAGTTTTAGTTCCTGTTATGAAAAGTATACAAAAAAAAATACAACTGCATAGTGAACTGGCCAGGTAAACTTTGGAACATTGCCAAATATGTTTTCTTACGTTTGTTCTTAATCAAAAGCGAATAACTATAAATTATGTCGGCGTATGTGTGTAAGAACAAAGCGATGGTTGCCGACGGAAGAATTCTTTGACCAAAATACCGGTAATCATAAACCAGCTTGGCCGTGGCTAATATTTATTTAAACTACACTACACGCTCCGTGGAAATATTTACAATCCGAACGGACCTACGTGAAATAAATCATGTTTTGGACCTACGTTTACGAAAACAATGCGCGGTTGCGTTCGGAAATCTGTACCGATTCACATTTATTTTTTGGACAATGAACTCTGTCGCATTATTATAGCAAGCTTTACGATTAACGTATTAATAATATGTTGTAAATACAACGTATCAAAAAAAGCGGCGATAGCCTAGTTGGGAGTGGAACGGACTGCCGAGACGAATGTTCGCAGGTTCAAAACCCAAGGGCACACACCTCTGACTTTTCTAAAGAAATATGTGTGTATTCTTTGTGAATTGTCGCTCGCTTAAACGGTGAAGGAAAGTATCGTGAGGAAATCGACATACCTGAGAAGTTCTTTGAATTTCGAAGGTATGTAAAGTCTGCCAACCCGCACTTGGCCAGCGTGGTGCACTAAGGCCTAAACCCTCTCAGTAGTAAAGGAGGCCCGTGCTCAGCAGTATATAATACAGGGCTGGTCTGGTATGGTACAACGTATTAATAACATATTACTATGCATGTATCGCTTTGAGGTGCCAGTATATATAAAACAATAGTTAAATATAGTTAGGTTAGTAATTATAATTCCTTACCTTTCATCTTTTTACGCCTCCCGATGCTAGGTTTTATGATTATCAAAAAAAAACTCATTATATAGTGTTAAAAGTTTAATGATTTTAAGATTCTTTAGTTACAAAATTGAACATAATACTTATTAACATAATAATAAGGGCAAATATTTTTGTAAACTGAAATTACTAGGCGCTGGGAACTACATAATTTTATGTATGAATAAAATAATGTACATATTTATTATTGCTAAAAAATACGATCTACTGAACCCCTTTTTTAAAATAAGTATCTTATTTTATGTGGGCAGATATTTAGAAAGGCCGACTCGATTTTGAAGAAGGATACTTCTATGTCTCTATAAGTACTCTATAGATATAAGATACACTATGTTAAAGAAATCTCTTTTTGGCAAGGAATGACGAGACGGGCATACTGTTCACCTGATGGTAAGCGATACGACCACCCATAAACAGTGGAAACACCATCCAGCACTTTGAGTTACAAATTACTGTATGGCATTCCACTGCGCTCGTCATCCTGAGACATAAGATGTTAAGGTTCATTATGTCCTGTAGTTACACTGGCTACAATGCCCTTCAAACCGAAACACAACAGTGCATGTACACTGCTGCTTGGCGGTAGAAATAAACATTGCGGTGGTACCCACCCAGACGGACTCTTACATATGAGAGTCCTACCACCAGTCTCATTATCGTACCATACCATACCAGCCCTGTATTATATACTGTTGTGCTGAACATGGTTCTCTTCTACTACTGAGAGGGTTTAGGCCTTAGTCCACCACGCTGGCCTAGTGTAGGTTGGCAGACTTCACATACTTTCGATATTCTTATAGATAACTTTTCAGGTATGCTGGTTTCTTCGCGATGTTTTTCTTTCACCGTTGTACATTCTTTGTGAATGTACACATAACTTTTAAGAAAGTCAGAGAAATCTCATTACGCTCATTACCGCGTAAGTGAAACTCGGGAGAAATAATGTTATTAGACTTACAGGTTTAGGACTTTATTACAGAATCTTGAAAGATCTGACCCTGACCAAATCAGGTGTAAGAAAAAATAACCACATTTCGGGAAACTCAATATCATATTTAACAGAACTTACTACTTCTGTGTATATTGGATTTTTCTATTGAGTACCATTCCTGAGCCTGAAATTTGCGCCCCATATGGCCATAGCTCGTTAGCCTAGTTGGAAGTGGAACGGACTGACGGGACGAATGTCCGCAGGTTCAACACCCAAGGGCACACAACTCTGGCTTTTCTAAAAAAAAAAGAGTGTATTCAATTATTGCTCGCTTTAAGGGCGAAGGAAAACATCGTGAAGAAACCTGCATAGGGCATTTGAGAAGTTCTTTGAATTTCGAAGGTATGTGAAGTCTACTGACCCGCACTAGGCCAGCGTGGTGGACTAAGACCTTAACCTTCTCAGTTTTAGAGGAGACTCGTGCTCAGCAGTGGGCAGTGTATGATACAGGGCCGGCATGATATGGCGATAGGCTCGCCCCCTATCGCATCATGGGACGGAATATACACAGCGAAAAGTGGGTGCATTAATTGCGCATCTGCCTACCCCTTCGAGGATACAGGGCGTGAGTGTGTGTGTGTGTTATTACTTTTGTTTGACCTTAGACATTTTGATTTCATAATGATTTGACAAAACCTCGATATTTTTCGCAAATATTAAACACTTGTTATAAAAAATCTTTGTGATTTTCAGAATATTAGAAATCGTCAATGCATTCAAAAACAAAATCAACCACATCATGCGAGAAGACTTTATAATATGAGTACAGATTTTGCACGAAGAAAAGCTTTTCTTCGTGAGATTTTGACAGTACTCTTTTACAATATTTAAAAATTAAATATACATAGCATTTGACAAGGAAAAAGTATACACGTATAGAGAACAGCGGTAGCACCTAGTACCTATGCATTTGCTTTGAAACACACTGCGAAATCCCTCCTCATCATTTTTATCGTTGTAAATATTTATTCGCATACTGATATTACCCAACACATGCATTACATTTCTGACGATTTAAAGAAGCGCGTAAAGCTTTCACACACTTTGCAACATAGTGATACACGTTGAAATGAACAATAATACAAAATCTTTATGTGGCTCTTACGAGTATGAGTCGTGTCTTAAGATACAACCAACACTATGTTTATTTACCATACCTATGTTCTATTCATTACTAGCTATTGCTCGAGACTTCGCCCGCGTGTAAGAGCTTTTCGGAGATAAAACTCCCGCTTTATATTTTGTCGGATTTAAAAGTAGCTTCCATCCTTGCCAGTGTTTCAAATTATCTCTATACCAATTTTTATCGAAATCGTTCGGTAGTTTTTGAGTTTATAATATTGAATATACCTAAAATAATAAAAAGTCACTGGACATAAATATAACATGCAGACAAAACAAACATATATTGTCTTCAGCACATCGCATCCATGGTCTTTCAGAGTATGACTAGCTCATAGTTTACTTACCCCTTGGACACTGTACTTTCAAAATTGGCAAATGGGGAGGGGTAAGACGGTGTGGCTCCTATACATTTTGGTGGAACTGGATTTTGGATCACCATGAGAGAAATTTTAGGGCACAAAATGTTAAAAAGGAAAAGCCCTAGGGAAGTTTTTTTTAGCTCCCGCAATTAAACCCTTGCTTTATATAGTCTCAATTCATCGCTACGGTGGTAGGTGTCTCGTATGCGAGGGATCGTCTAGGTAGGTGCCAGCGCAATGTCTATTTCTGGCGCCAAGCAGCAGCGAACATGAACTGTTGTATCCCGGTTTGAAGGACATTGTAACCAGGGGAATTAACTGGGCTTTAAGAGGCTTAACATTCGGCATTATGGTGGCAAGCGCAGTAGAGTGCCACATAGTACTTTGTACCTCAAAGTTGTAAGGTGTTGCTACTGTTTATGGGCGGTCATATCGCTTACCATCAGGTGAAGGGCATGCTCGCCGCGTCATTTAACTGCAATAAAATAATATCGCTTTATTTTTTCAAGCAAGCCTCTATATTTGCTAATATGGGCTATCATAAATCGACTCTGAGTAAAATATTGATTGTTGAAAAAACCTATTCATTAGCAGTGAAATTAAAAAGAATGGATAACTTTACGAAGCTTTGAACTAAAACTAATGATTAACTTTAATATGTTTTTAAAGCTGTGAAAGAATTTTCACTCGATACGTTTCGCAAATTAAATTTTTTCCTCTCGCATTTCTCTACGAATGACTCGCTGCGCGAAGATAAAACAATTTCCCGGCAGAAATTCATTTAGCTGATGGATCGTTTGTGTATTAAAAACAACCGTGCTAAAATATATCAGCGATTCAGCAGTCTTGAAAATTACCAACGATTTCCATAGTATTATAATGCTCTTTGACCAACGCGGACGTTTTTATTCTTACTTTAACGAGACAATTTACTCATAAAACGTCATTATCATAACAAATAGAATCTCATTCTCCAGCTCTTGCTGTTGTTGGGCTCCTTTTTCCGCACTTAGCCCGTAAAGAGTCGGGCCGTTGTGCGTGATGTGCCAGCTAGCAGTCTAGCCAGCTCAACTCCTTCCAGAAGCGCAGGATCTTCCTGGTTCCTTCACGGACTTTTCGAAATGACCGCGGATTTCAGCCCATTGTGCAGCTACTCCATCGCATTCCAGGACAACGTGGGAGGCTGTTTTGTCAGCCTACATGCATCCCCTGCAGAGGGGGCTGTCGGTGATACCTAAAACATATAAATGTTTGTTTAATGAGCAGTGTCCGGTGCTCATACCCACCATTGTGCGTAGAGAGGGTCTAGAGACAAAAGGCGTCTCGTCAGCCGTCGGTCCGGGTGTGGCACTGTTTCCCGGGACTGTCTACATGCACTAGTACTGGCCCATTGATCCGCGTGTTGTTCTTGTGTTCTGCGGCGCAGGCATGATCTGCCATATTCTCCAGCTCTTATATTTGTACCTACACGCCAAATATTCAATACGATATAATAGGGTAGTTGACTACTTTTTTTAAATACAATTATGAGAAATGTATGCTATCCAAAATCTATTGGAAAAAGAAACACAAAATTGGCACAATAGTAAGTAATTAAGTTATAAAGCTATGAAATTTGGTGGAAGGGGTAGCTGTCATGTAACAGCAATACTAGGCTGTGACGTCACCAAGCGCCGTCGCCCATAATGTTGCGTGCGTGCGAAAGAAATAGCGCGATATCCCCGCCACGATCCCGTTTTTGCACACAAGAATATTTAAATATTGAATAACTCTTCATTTCCAATCCATTTTGATGCTGATTTTACAGAAAAAAATGTTTTTCGTATTATTTTCTGTTACATCTAAAATAATGTACAAAATCAAACATGTGAATTACCCTATTTCATCGTTACTATCATAATAATATATTAGATATACAGAAATTCCTTTAAATATTATGTAGGTGCTGGGTATTCATAATTTACCTAAAATAACAAAATAATCTAGATGTTTTTACGTTACGCCTGTATCTTCTATGCAGCCAATGCACCCACTTTACTTCGATAAGATTGTTTCCATCGCAAGAGTTAATAATATGGATGAGGTCATCGTATTATTGAGTTTAAATATAGATATCTATCAAAGTATAGGTAATTATAGATGGGTGTGGTAAATACTTACATCAGATTTGGTTGTTTAATAACGTCTGGGCCTGATAAGACTTTGACAAAAACTTATATTAATGAACGATATTGTAGGTACTCTTTTTTATATATTATCTTTTTTCCTACAAGCATTTGGTCTGATATTACTCCTTATATAAACTCGTTAGTAGTCGGATGAATTTGATGATGGAAATGGAAGAGTATCCTTGGGAACTGTAAAAGAAACATCCTTCTACATTCTACAAACTTAACTGAAGTCTTATTCAATTTATATAAAACCTATAGTCCGTCCAACCATTTATTTAACTTTTGACATATGCACGCCTATGAATTTTTATACTTATTGACAAGGAATGGAAAACAAAATAACTGACTACTTTATGGACGCCATTTTTTCTTTTCTATAGCAGCTCCGATATTAACTATCAATTGATATTCGTTAAGCCCACTGATTGTGTAACAAAGATAATTTAAAACTTTTTCATTGAAAAATAAAATGTGGCACTGTAAATTAAATATTTTCCTTTTATATATGCGTAAGTATATGATAACCAATAAAATAAACTATTAAAGTTAAGTTTTGACAAAAGTCATAATATAGGATATAGAATTCTTACGGAATTAATTCATAAACAGAAAATATATACATTTAAACGCTTAGGCGTGTTGACAAAACAATACAAATTGTTGAGCAAAAATAACATTTCAATGTGTTTAATCGATCAAAGCTTCTTCATAAATTAAATCGATTGCTATAAGAAATCGAATCGGTAACGCACTAGTACATCCCGAATTGATTAGAAACCGAACTGTCAAAAGTTAAATAAATGGTTGGAAGGACTATAGATACAGTTATGTTTAGGTAACATTATGTATTATTAAACATGTTGAACAACCTTATCTACCTACCTAAGTCACTGATCACATTTAGTAAATCTTCATATTTAGCAAAGTCTTGCCATTTTTTTTTCCATCATGGTTGATACAAAAACACTCACGCCTTTTATCCCCGGAGGGTTAGGTAGAGGCGCAACTAATACACCCACTTTTCGCCGTGCGTATTCCGTCCCATGATGTAACTGGGTTGGTACCACCGCAATATCTAATTCTACCGCCAAGCAGCAGTGTGCACGCACTCTTGTTTTTCGGTTTGAAGGACATTGTAGCCAGAGTAATTGGACATAATGAGACTTAACATCTCAACATTCAGATTTTCAACAGGATGACAAGCGCAGTGGAATACCACACAGTACCTACAGTGTAACTCATGGTGCTGTATAGTGCTACTACTGTTTATGGGCGGTCGTATCGCTTACCATCAGGCGAACGGCATGCTTGTCACGTCATTCAATGCCATAAAAAAATATAGGAAAACCCATACTAACTCCCATCAAGGGTGGGGGTGATTTACTAAAAATCCTCAATATGTATTATATAAATATGTATCAGTGATTGTGTCAGTGACCAAATCGTTTTTTTTAGATCGGAATAAAATCGGAATAATAGTATAAGAATTATTTTTTTTTGTTGACGCTGAGAAAGTGACTTATTACTACCGCCCAGTGTTCAAGGGGAACGACTGAGCGGTTATGTTGGGTTCACCGTGCCTTACGACCCGACGTTGAGTCGCCCGGAGAGATGGAAAACGTCGGGTGACCGTCGGGCCGAGTCCCTAACCTATGTACACCGCACGGCATACCAACTAAAACTCCGCGGTGGCCATCTTCGGCACATTAGGGACGGCTGCGGGCTTCCTCCGACTCACGTCTAAGTTGTCGTCCGCAAAGTATAAGAACTATGCAAGTGAAACTTTATATTATGTTCAATAAGTTCACAATTGAATTTTGTTTATCTGGTATAATCCAAACCTAAGTTATGAGGGTTAAAAAAATGACGAAGCGCTTCAAGAAAAGGCAGCTTCGCTTAGCTCGTTTGTGTGGGGCACTACCATACCCTCAGATATAGAAAACAATGAACTAAATGAATTGCACCAAATTTAAGTTGACTTGACAACATGTTTAAAGATGGATCAATAATTCAATATAGAAACAAATGTATATAGTTTTAAGTTTTGTTTTTATGTGAATAAGTCCGGCGAACAAAGGGACGACCTGCTTGACAGTAAGGGGTTTATAGTTTTCTCTGGACGCTTACAATACACTGGGTATTCCTGCGTGCTCTGAATTTAATTTTGTTGCAATGTACAAACATTTCAGTTCCTTTCTTTCTTTCTTTCTTTCTATATTTATTCAATGAATTACAAATTTTTCTTGTATTTACTTTGTAATATTTACTTGGACATCACTTTTTCTTTGCAGCATTGTTTTTAATAACACCTAACTAAAACAGGTCAAGCATTAAAATTATGTTTGTATTAGAGCCGCAGCATAACCTTATTTAAATTAAATTGTCTTAGAAAATGAATTAATCGAAGCAACTATGTAACAGTATCCACTAGAAAACCGACCGAAGAAACCGATTGCCAGGAGTCCAGCTGAAGACCTAAATTCTCTTAAAGTCACATACCGGAATTTTTTTGTAAGATAGCTTGTTTATGCTATTGTTAGAAAGTTAGAAACAGAAGCGATTTTGATTTAAATAAAAACGATTTATTACTGATTTTACATAACACATTTATCATTCATTTTACATAAGCACTTTTTAACAGAAATACTTTTACAAATATAGGTATCAGCAACTAACCGACCAGTATGAAAATCAATGTTCAACTTACTCCACTGCCACTGAGATTAATGCGAGACTGAGCGCGAAAGAGAGCGAATGAGAGCGAATATCGATATGGCATCCTTTTTATACACCCAACTACCATTTCCACGATTCATTTGACATTTTGACTGAATTTAGTAACAGGTCAGTACGTTCCAAATACCGTTACAAATTACTGAATCCTAACACTATATATTAAAGCTTATCTAATTAGTGACATCACCACCCATGTATCTTGTTTTAAAAGTACTGGTGGTAGCACTCTCATATGTAAGAGTCCTTCTGGGTGGGTACCACCGCAATGTTTATTTCTACCGCCAAGCAGCAGTGTGCATGCACTGTTGTGTTTGGGTTTGAAGGGCATTGTAGCCAGTGTAACTTGACTTAACATCCTATGTCTCAGGATGACGAGCGCAGAAAAAAAAGTGGAATGCCACACAGTACTTTGTAAATCAAGGTTCTGGATGGTATTTCTACTGTTTATGGGTGGTCGTATCGCTTACCATCAGGCGAACGGCATGCTCGTCTGGTCATTCAATGCTATAAAAAAAAACTTAATTTGAAACTTTTTCACGCGTGTGGAGTCGTCACAGCCAAACCGCTGAACCGATTTCGATTAAATTTGGTATAGAGATGGTTTGAAATCCCGGAAAGGACATAGGTTACTTTTCATCCCGAGAAAACATAAAGCGGGTTTTTATCCCGGAAAAAAAAATTCTGGGGTGTAACCTTCAGCTATTTGTAATGGAGATAGTTGAAAGCCCTGGGAAAGAAGGGCTACTTCTTATCCCGGGAAAGTACCTATATTGCGGAACTTTTATACCGGGAAAATATATAGCGGGACTTTTATCCCAGAAAATGAAGCGCGCTAAAACAGATACTACGGCAAAATGCGTGCGAATGGTGGTGCAAAAGGATACGGCACCGTTTTTATACATCCAACTGTCACTACTAGTTTGATATCACAAACTCAGAACACTATTAATCACAAATACCCTCAGAAAATATTCAAGTGTATTTATGAAAAATTCTCTACCCTTCAGAAGATTTCCACAAAAAGCATAATAAATCAATGTACAAAAAATTTGGGCGGCTCGAGCGGTCAATGTTAATCCATCCAATCAGAAAATTTTGTGCATATTATATAAGTGCTTACATTTCCTGTATAATTTATAATATGAAGATTCTCCATAAAATATTCTCGGAATATAGGTTTGATTCAAACAGCGTGCACGTTTCACTAAAATAAAGGCCGAGTTCACATGAACTCATAACGAGGATTACAGAAAGATTTCATTTTATTTTAAGGATCTGTGTTTCCGAAAACGAATATATTTGAAAGCCATGTTAGGGCTCTATAGTATATATAGAGCCTTAATATTTGGGACAAATTCTATAGTATAGAACCCTAACATGGCTTTCAAAGAAGTCTAGTATAGAGAACCTTTATGTATCTATGTTATAGTTGTTAGGGATGCTGTATTTTGAACCAACAAATAAACATACTAAATTCTGCTAAGTGCAAAAACATGTATACCTACCTAGTTATTTGGAAAATATTTTGAGGCTATCTTCGCAACATTAAAAGTGGAGGGAAAGAAAATATTTACTTATCCGGTCGGTATATACTTAACGAACGCCGGTATTTCAAAGTAATTGAAAAGGGAATAAACATCTTTCAATGGATTATTTATTTTTGTCATATTCATTGCAAAGAAACAATTTTCAATCAGATTTTGTTATTGCAAATTCTAAATTCAATTTGGGACAAATTAATACAAATGTAAAAATTTGGCATATAGATGGCATTTGTAAAAAAAAACGATTTATTAGTGAAAAACAGCAATTGTCTAACTGAAATAGTTTGTGTCGTTACTTATAAAAAAAATACCGTTAAACAATGGCGAGATCAATCCCAGCACCCCAGTAAATAGTTCATAAAATACAGGTACCCAAGTGAGGCTAGCAAATTATTTAAAAAAACTTAGTAATAGCTAAAGAACCGGATATTCCATAGAACATGTTCTTCGTTCCTTAAGACTTTTTGCTTGTTTGCTTTAAATTATTCATGATTTTGTAATAAAAATATTGTTCACCGTTATACATTTTACTTTTAAATGCTCCTTTGACGATGCGAGCCATAATGGGACAGTGCCAATAGAGCTGACAGATCATTTATCGACGTTCAAAGCCTTCGCACAGAGTGTAGAGCGTAGAAACTTTTTATTCGATTTTTACCAAGAATTTTTAAATATTTAAGTTAAAGTTAGTAATTTGCTGTAAATAAATTTGTCACCAAAGTTATTTACAGCAGTTTTAGAAGAAATATTCCGAAAACTAGACTGGAATGAATATGGTCTCAATATATATGGAGAAAACTTGACACACCTAAGATTCGCAGATGACTTAATTCTCTTCGCTTCGTGTAAAAGTCATCTCCAGGACATGCTTATTGATCTCACTAATGAAAGTCAAAGAGTAGGTCTAAATATGAATACGCAAAAAACGAAGATTATGACAAATACCCTACAGGAACCAATTTCCATCAATAACCAAGTCATAGAATACGTGGAGGAATATGTCTATCTGGGTCAACTAATTTCACCACAAGACCCAATGTCAAAAGAAATAGATATAAGGGTCAGCAACGCATGGAAAAGATACTGGAGCCTAAAAGAAATCATGAAAAATGGGGACATGAATATTTATTTCAAAAGAAAACTATACAATACATGTATACTCCCTATCCTCACATACGGCTGTCAAACCTGGTCTCTTACGAAAGCGCACCTAAATAAACTAGAAACTTGCCAACATGCCATAGAAAGAAGCATGCTTAACATAAGAAAGTCCCAAAAAATCCGTAACAGAACTATCAGAAGCATTACAAAAATAGAGGATGTGACCACGAAAGTTAAAAAGCTCAAGTGGAAATGGACCGGCCACATTGTAAGAGGTATCGAGAAATGGAATAAAACAATCCTGTTTTGGTACCCAAGAAATGGAAAAAGGAAGAGGGGAAGGCAGTTTAGACGCTGGGAAGATGAAATAAAAAAGACAGCGGGAAATTTATGGACAAGAACAGCAAGCAATAGGGCAGAATGGAAAATTTTGGAGGAGGCCTTTGCCAAAGTTGGGCAAACAGATGAAGTTGTCGATGTCATTAGAAATAAGTGATTAGTTATTAAGAAAAAAAAAAAAAAAAAAAAAAACTAAACTTCTCTGAATAAAGGCTTTTATTATTATTATTATATAGTAATTTGATCAAAAATATAAAACTGTAACAACGTAGAGAAGGGTAGAAACCTTGTTGAGATCTAAGTAGTTTAAATATCATGAATTATTTTGGCTCGAATAAATTTACATGAGGCTAATTTTGCGATATTTTGGTATTCATTGTTATCTACGCATATTAGCACGAGGCATAGACAACTGTAATAGATAATTGTTTTTTTATTTATACATTTTTATGCGAAGAAGTTAGAACTAAAATGGGTCATATTTTATACATGTAACCAATAGTGAAATAATATAAAATTATCGATAAATCAATCATAATATAGACAATCATGTAAGAAACTCTAATGTTCTGTTGTGTTCGCAATTTCTACATAAGTACAAAATAAATAATGTACATAGTTTATATTTGTCTTGATGTTAACAATGGTGCAAATTCATAAAAAGTATTTATCCTCTCTTAGTTTATAAGTCCAAGCATATAAGAGACGGCATTGTATTTCTCAATTAAGCAACAATTCACCACATTTATTTACCTCATGGTTCCATAAACATTTAATCTGTTTATTATTCGATACCCATTGATATGTAAAAAAAAACCCTTATACATTAATTAATAGCCTAAGACTTTGACGGACTTTCTTCACTTTGAAATTTCAATATCGAAAACCACATCTAAATCGGATCAGTAGTTTTTGAGAAACTCGCGGCCATACAAATTTACATACATACATACATACATACGGATCGAATACAGAACCTCCTTTTTGAAGACGGTAAAAAAATTAAGATAAGTCATTGGATATAGTCCACGAATAATATTAAATTTTGATGGTCGTTTTATGTGACCGGACTCTATAGTAATGATGTTTTAAAGCAGTTAGTAGTAAAAATCAAAATTAAATTAGAGTATAAGATGATGTGGACGATAGCCTAGTTGGGAATGGAACGGTCTGCTGAGACAATGTCCGGAGATTCGAAACCCAAGGCACACACCTCTGACTTTTCGAAGTTACGTGTGTATTGTTTATCAATTATCGTTCACTTTAAGGCCCAAGCCGTCAAGCCCCGCTTATAATATATAGATGTATGGAAATACCCTATATATATGGACACCAGTGTCCGTCGCGGGGCTTGACTGATTAACGGTGAAGGAAAATATCGTGAGGAAACCTGCATACCTAAGAAGTTTCTTATAAGAATTTCGAAGGTATGTGAAGTCTACCAACCCGCACTAGGCCAGCGTGGGGGACTAAGGCCTAAACACCCGCAGTAGAGGAGGCCCGTGCTCAGCAGTGGGCAGTATAATAATACAGGGCTGGTATTATTATTATTATTATTATAAGATGAGTGATTGTCCGTAACTTTCATTTTTGCGCCTCGTAGAATTTAGAAAAGATAAAAATTTGCCGCCAAAGCGCACGCTCCAGTGAAAACGTGAATTATTTAGTAGGTCATATCTACGTAAGGCACGAGGTGGGGTATACATTTACGAACATTCCCGTCCCTTGAAGCGAAAACAAAGCTCACAGATTGATTGCGGCAATATGTTACGCATATTACTTACCATCCCTTAGCGCAGTTGAGAACCTTCATCTTTTTAAGTAATGGATTCAATGATTTATTCAACGGCTGTCTGTTTTACCTCGCCTTTAGAAAAAATGGTACAACTTCATAGGTATACCTATATACCAATGTGTAATGTCATTTTTTGTAAAAAAAAAAAACAGCTTATACCGTAGAGTCACGTTTGACTTCATTTATAAATACACAAGCACATATTTTAATAGTCAAAAGTCTAATTGCTAACAGACAAGTTTTAATTCAATTAGTTTGAACAAAATAACAATAACAACATTTCCAATTTTAGCGACGCCCAAAACAAGTAGTAGGCAGTACGCCCAGTAGGCAAAGAAAATATTTTAATTCAATATCAAATTTATTTAAATTAATCTGAACTTGCTAGATTAGCTTAGGATACGTACCTACATCTGTCTCCGAATACTCGTCTCTGCGTGCAATAACGAGACTTTATCAAAAGCCTTTATATTTAAACTTGAAGAACGCGATGGAATTGTCTTTGAACTAGCAAGACTTGGGATCGGAGTGTACTTCACAGAAGTAATTTTACTTCACAGAGCATGTTTACATGTACAATGAATTATTAAGTATTATTTTATGCCTCGGTGGCGTAGTTGTATTGCGTACGCATTACGAGTACGATTTGCGCGCTGAGGTCCTGGGTTCGAATCCCGGGTCGAGCCAAAAACATTGTGACTGGGTCTTTCCATCTTAAAATTTACTCAGTCGCAGCTCGGAGTCAGGAAGTTGGCGGTGTGATACCCCCGTGCCTCGGAAAGCACGTAAAGCCGTTGGTCCTGCGCCTGATCTCTCTCCGGTCATGTCGGACTGCCGTCTCACCGGACTCTGAGAGTGAAGGAATAGCGAGTGCACCTGTGTATTGCGCACACACTTGTGTACTATAATATCTCCTGCGTACCTGGCTGATCTCCGTTGAGATTGGCCGCCGTGGCCGAAACTCGCAATCCATAAATCTTCACAACCTACACATCATGACCTTTCCCAAGTCATAACTTTCTAGTAGGAACTAGGAGGCCTTCCTACGCTTCTACGCCCATTATGCAATTTTAATATTAAAACTCTTGGGCATTAGACATGTGAATTGTATTCCGCCCACTAACTCTTTGCATAGGTGTTGCAACTTTAACAATTATAACCCTCGCACTTAATTTCGCTTATCACATGAGGTAGGTACTTTGAAAGAGAATTATAGATAGTAGATATTACGAATCCAATCACATTTGACTTTCATTAACTTTTTGTGGTTAGTTAATGGTTTTTATTTGTAAACAGTAACTCTAGAGTTTTTTTTCTAACTGGCTCTGTCCTTTAGGACAATATTACCAGTGTCAAGTTAGGCGTATATAAGTACAGAAGAAATAAAAAACCATGCCAGATGACTAGACAAAACAGAAACAAACAACATAGACGAAGACATGAACAAGATGCAAATAGACGAACAACTAAAATTCCAAAAAGATCAAGATACCAATAAAAAGTCAGTGTCAGTGAAAGAAAAATGGGGAATAAGAAAAGAAATATGTCACGGTCTGGTGCCATTTGTCTAGTACGGGCATAAAATATAAAATTGGAGGCTTCTATGAAGCGAGCTGTGAAACATGATTCTAGTAACAAGGTAATAACATCAAAAAGCGCAAAAATTCCACCTAATCTTTATATTTTATGAGATACAACTCCAAATGCTATTATCTTAAATAATGTGTTCACTTTACCAAGGCTACACGTACTTTAAAAGAGTGTATTGGTTATCAGAAATGTATGATTAAAATGTGGTCACGCGGGTAAATTATCTACTTAGTACTTACTGTGCTAGCTCTTAAAGTTTCTTTGAGAAGCAAAGATACACAGTAATTAACTTCTCGTCGATATTTTGAAAATAAATGCAAACGGAAGAAAAATATTGATGTAGAGCGGCCTCTTAGTAAGTATATTCTCATCTATATTGCCAATCCAACTATTCGTCAAAAAATCTATTGTATGAAATAGCTATTATAATAAGAACAAACACATTACATATCAATATTTTTGGTACAAACACATTAAAACCGCAACCGTACCAGTCCTGTATTATAATTATACTGCCCACTGCCGAGCACGGGCCTCCTTTAATACTGAGAGGGTTTAAGCCTTAGTCCACCACTCTGGCCTAGTGTGGATTGGCAGATTTCGAAATTTTTATAGAGAACTTCTCAGGTTTGCAGATTTCTTCGCGATGTTTTTGCTTCACCGTTAAAGCGAGTGATAATTCACAAAGCATACATACCATACCATACCAGTCCTGTATTATTTGCCCACTGCTGAGCACGGGCCTCCTCTATTAAAGCATAAATATCCTACATAATCCTATTTATGATTTTTATATGTTACTAGGCGTCTCATTTAAAGATATAGAGCACTGGCACGGTACGCCGCAGGTCGCGGGTTCAAGACCTGCTTTCGACTGTTGTTTTTTTTTCAATATTTCCATAAAAAATAAAAACATACATACATTACTTTTTTTAGGTAGCTCAGAGGTGCGTGCCCTTGGGTTTTGAACCTGCGGATATTGGTCTCAGTAGCCCGTTCCCCGCCCAACTAGGCTATCGCTGCTTCAACACCGCGGCCGCGCTAGCGCACTAGCGCTGCAAACCTAGGGAAAAATAAAAATTGATCATTTAGTTTATTACACTTACGTTTATCAATTTGTTTCAACTTTTATCCTTTTCGGAAGTGTTCTCAAGACACAAAGGGTTAATTACATTAATAAATACATCAAAAGGCGAGAGATCTAAGGCATTCTGTGGTTTCGCGGCCTGTGTTCTAATTCGTTTGATGCTCGGTGTCGCGTACTATTGTAACATAAATAATAAAATATTAGCTCTCCGTAGTATTATAATGCTCTTTTTTACTAGCGTAGGTACTAGCAACACTTCTGTTATTAACATATTATTCTTTTGATTTAATGTCATACATTTTAGTAGTTAGTATGCAATATAATTTAACCCTTCTATGAGAATAGATGCAAGATACATAGAACAAATCCTTATTAACTGTTGTAATATTTTACATGCTCCGCTTTTGTACTGCTGCTCTGGAATTCGGCAAATTGCAGCGCATTAAAACCAGATGTGGAGGGTGTGATAAACCCTGTGAAAAATCCCACGTTTAGGGACCACATAGGTATTCAATTTAATTGAGATAAGTCCTACTAATATATTGTATGTGTATTATAAATTATGACATTATGTAAAGATGTCTGTATGATGCAGGACGTTACCTGCCGCGCGTCATTTGCCGTCGTCTGCGGAATCGCTCTCATACAATTTGATACTGCATAGTAGTGCCGTCTGCCGTCGCGGCACATGTCGTCTGCCGTTTGCCGTTGCCGTCTACCGTCTGCCGCGTCCTGCGGAATCACAGCTTTATATGGTAACTGACAAACTAAATTTAGTCTAAACTCGTCAAATAGGCCCTAAATTTTTAACATTGAATAAATACATTTTATTCAATGTTAAATTTTTTTTATTTGTGAACGTTGTCTTAACAAACTCTTAAATAGAACCGACTTAAAACCTCAGCGCCAGCAGTGCGACGTCACAATTATTGACATAAACTAATATTTGATCTCGATACATAAATATCAACTCGTTATCATGTTATCCCGCCCTAGGTAACCGCGCGTGTTGATTTTGCTTTTGGATTACTATAATGTAGAGATTGTATGGAATCAATGTATGTAGATCAGGTAAAACCGCTATATCGTTGTTGAGATTTAATTGCGCGATGATAAAGCTATACATGTATAATAGCTTCGGTAGCATCAGATTTTCTGATTTATGTTTATAGACCACGAATTAGGACGGAAGAGACGATGATCTACATTAACAAGTACATAACCAGACGCTCATAGAGATTTTAATTAATTTTACGAAATAGTCTTTTAAAAATATTCCCTATCAATATCCCTGAATTTTTCTCGAGTTGGCTTCTTCATGTAAGACTATGCAATAAAGGTGAACTTTAAATTTTCCAAACGCCACGTATGGTACAATATTGATTGTCTTTATTTTTTTTTACTTTGCGCTCATGCGCCTGTTGCACTGTGCACGTGCCACACCATTCTTATATTGTTGACACCTAGAGTTAAAAATTTATCGTTCTTACATTGAGTTTTATAGAGCATGTGCTTAATGACGATGACTCTAGTTAAGCTAACGGCTTACTCAATACTCATCCTATAACCGTCTACAAACAAAAGCAGGGGCGCGATTCATTACTAATAGCAGATTAGCAGCTAAAGCTTGGGTGTGTTTCTTAAGATGTGAATGATTTTCTAGGTTAGTTTTTTTTTATTAGAAACTTTTGCTCGCGGTTTCGCCTGCGTGAAAAAGTTTTTCCCCGATAAAAATCTACACTATCTTCATATCAAATTTCATCGAAATCCGTTCAGTAGTTTTGAGTTTATCACGTTCAGAGACAGAGATGCGGCTGGAAGACTTTGTTTTATAATATGTAGTGATAAGAATGTAAGGATAATTCTCTGTGTGCTGACCATCGCAGTATTGAATCTCTATTTTATGGTACTACCGAAATTACGGCAATCCACTAAGTGAAAATCATAACCGCCGATTAAATCGCGACGTCACGCGCGGCCGCGGTCGTTAACGAGATCGATTTTAATATTCGATATTTAATTGGCGGTATCAGATACTAACGGCCAGTCATTTCACGGACAATTAACATTACTGTTACTTTTGCCAAAATAACGTTTGTCTTGTGGCAACTCTTATGGCCTTTACTTTAGGGATATTTTTATTTTAGCAATTTACTTAAGCTGCTTCTTTTACATCAAGGAATTAGCTCTTAACTGCAGTAATCGGCACAAACGTCGTTGCTGTTATCTAAAGACGAGACGATTTTATACTCGATCGCTGTAAACGCCTGGATCTTTCTGCCAAACGCTGATTCACTAAAGGCAGTTTTAGTTTAGTCGAATTTAGCCAACTTGGTAGATAGTAATCCGCTTTAACAAATTTAGGTCACGATCAGACAAGTCGTTATCTACACATTTAATAAAGCAGTAAAACCGGTGTGTCTGTACATTTAAAGAAAGGTGATAAAAAAAGAAAATGGGCGGCTAAAGAAGAGTAATGGAAAACAAATCAGAGATTTTTATAATTCTTTTCTGTCGGTCTGTTTTTCTGTTTGTATGATATCGATGAAATTTGGCACGGGTAGACCATATCTTGGATTAACACATAGGCTACTATTTTATCGGGAAAATAAGAATTGGGGCTTTTCATCTCAAAAAACTTTTTCACGCGGGCGAAACCGCGAGCAATAGCTAGTAAAATATAATATCATTTGAGTAATTTCACGCTGCATGCATGTCGCTTTGGCAGATCCATCAGGAAATCTTAAGGAAAGGCCTATGTTCAGCAGTGGTCTTTATGTGGCTAATAATGATGATGAAGTAATTTCAGTTGACCTACGTTTCATTAATTCATCTATTGATTTTTTATTAAACTGTCTATCGTGTAAGGTGATATCAGATTTAAAAAAAACGGACCTTTCAAAAACCAATTTAACACAGAATGCTTTAAAAATCCCTTTCTTTTATCTTCTTTGTTTGCAGGGCGTCAACCCTACTTCGCTCTAAAATAGAAATACATTTCATTGTTAAGGGAATAACAATATCTGAGCCGGCTAGCTTTAGCTCGTGGCTTCGCCCACATTAAATTCTTTTCCTGGGTTTAGACCCCTATTGTGTACATAGAAAATAGCCTAAAAGTGACACCAGGATTTATTTTATCTTTGTGCTCAATTTATTCTAATCTAGTGGTTTAATGCTTTCTTCTAGGTAGTACGTTAACATCCTAATTTCAAAGGTCTTCAGAAAGCTGTTATAAAATTTTATATAGTAGAACAATATTTTATTATACATCTGTCAAACAAGTCTCTAAATAAAATATTTTTCACACATGAAAACACGATAATTACACTCCTAGGTAGGTACTAACAAATATTTATAAGGCGAAGTAAATACATCTAAATAGTTTATGCAGCGGAGTAGCCTGGTAGGTACACTTGCTTACCAAGTTAATTTAGGACAATATCAATAAATCACTGCCTCGGTGGCGTAGTTGTATTACAGTACGCCTGCAAAGCTGAGGTCTCGGGTTCGATCCCCGGGTCGGGCAAACTGATATTGAGTTTTTCTATTCAGTATCAGCCCGGAGTCGGGAATTTGTGCCCGATATGGCGATAGGCTCGCCCCGTATCACATCATTAGACGGAATGACGGCGAAAAGTGGGTGCACTAGTTGCGCCTCTGCCTACCCCTTCGGGGATAACAGGCGTGAGTGTATATGTATATATGTATGTATCAATAAATAATGTAAAATGTATCGAGGTTATGAAATGCGACAATTTACAGGATTTATTCTCAATATTTATAATAGTTTCTATATCGTATGTCTTGTAACATTAATAGTGCCTAGCCACAAATGTTGAAACCGATAATGCAAAAGTTGTGTTCAAGTAAGTGTAATGTTATGGCCTTGGTTTATACAACGGAATGAGCTAGAATTCATTTTATTATAGAACCAACTGTATGCATGCTATGCCATAAGCAATATACGTGCTTGTTGTTACAAACATCAAAAATGCCCTGAAGAAAAAAATGCTTTGTAAGCATAACCTGGATGCATATAATATTTGCCTTTAATAATTAATCTACACTTTATTAGTCATAAATTCTAATTTAAACAAATTTTTGATCGATTGTTCTTGTTTTTTCAAAAAGTAAATCATCTCATGGCGAGGTAAATGTATTGTTTTCCAGATTTTGGCTGTTTTCCAGATCACGGAAATATTGAGTTCTCATTAATGGTCTTTCCGATTACACATACCTTGAAACGTAAATAAACAACACTTATGGAGCTCCCGTTGCCAACTCAATTAATACTTTATAGTAGAGTAAACAAAAAAAAGAAATAATACTGCTGTCCAACCATCTGTGGATGAAATAGAAATTAGGAAGATTCGGAACGCGAATTAAAAATAGTTTTATCTATCAATAATAATTGACATTGAGCTTTCATTGACGTTTGAATGATTGCATCCACCGGATGTTCACCCATTACATAAATATACACCGCCTTGGGTACTGATTAATAACTCATTTTGGTTAATAGTTACCGATTTTCTATGAAGTGACTGGTATTACAATTATAGTATACTGCTCGGCTTCGCACAAGTAGCAGAGCATATTATATGCCCTTTTTGTTTGTGTTGTATGAAATATTTATGAATTATACACATACATCTTGGTCTCGATCTAGTTCTTCAAGTGTATGAATATTTGTTCGGTAGTTTTTGAGTTTATCGCCTTCAAACCGATAGCCACGGCACTTCGTTTTATATTATGTAAGGTATGCATGAAAATGACGTCGCTACCAGCCGCACCTGCATATGCTTCGCGATAAGCTTCTTGTATTGTATGTAGGTACCACCTGAAGAATTAGTGTTAGTTATCCTCGCAAGATATGCTACAGAAATATAGGTACAATACAAACTTACGTGAAATGTATCACGGTTAGAAAATTCCAGAAACGGCGCTCTCTCATTGGAACATAGTGTTTAGTATATTAAAACTTTAGGACTACGACTGTTAAATTAAAAGTATTATTAATACCATAATGTAGTCAAATCTAGCTGTTGGTTCACCGGAGAGTAAGTGATCACTCGTTCTCTCTGAACTCTATCATGGGCAAAGATCGACGGCTCCCAAGAACAAAGTCGTATATGCAAAATGAAGCTTTTCAGTAGAGTGCTTTGAAAGTCTAAGTTAATTGTGAAAATCACAAGTTATAGTGAACAAAACATTATATTCTATAGGGTTCAGTAACAACTTTGAACTTAATGTGTGAAAATAGCACTAATTCGCACATGAATACAAACTAACGACTTTCAAAGCGCTCTACTGAAAAGCTAACATTTTGCATATACGACTTTGTTCTTGGGAGCCGTCGAGATAATTCTGGAACGTTTCTGACTTTTAAGCATAAAGATGTGTGAACCCACGGAGTGAACTGCACGAAAGGCGATCTAAACTTGTGTCTGAAGTTGAGACTTCCTTGGGGCGGGTCCCAGAATGGGGTAGTCTGAACCAAGTTAAGTTCAACCCCACTAAGACACAAGTGTACGCGTTCACCGCGAAGAAGGATCCGTTTGTCATGGTGCCACAGTTCCAAGGAGTTCCCTTGCAGATCTCCGAGAGTCTCGAGATACTTGGAGTCCGGATCTTGAGCGGTGTCCAGTTTGGGAGTCACCTAGAAAGTAAGGCTAAATTAGCCTCAAGGAAACTGGGTGTCCTCAATAGAGCTAAGCGGTACTTCACCCCGAAACAAAGACTGTTGCTTTACAAAGCACAAATCCGGCCTGTTGTGGAGTACTGCTCGCACCTATGCCCTGGGGCACCCAAGTACCAGTTGCTTCCACTTGATTCCTTACAGAGGCACGCTGCTCGAATCATAGACGATCCTAAGCTATCGGACGATTTGGAACCGTTGGGCATGCGAAGAGACATTGGGGCTCTTTGCGTACTCTATCGGCTCTTCCACGGGGAGTGCTCTGAGGAACTGTTCGAGATGATACCGTCCTCTCTTTTTTACCACCGAACTACCCGTTCTTGGAGGAAAGTTCATCCGTTCCACCTGGTAACGCCCACTGCTAGCACTGAACGTTTCCAGAGATCATTTTTACCTCGAAAATGTTTACTCTGGAATGAGCTTCCTCCCACGGTGTTTCTTCAGCGCTATGACTTATCCTTCTTCAAACGAGGTTTAAAAAATTTTTGTTACGGTAGGCAGCGGCTTAGCTGTGCCCATGGCATTGCTGACGTCCATGGGCGACGGTAACCACTTACCATCAGGTGGGCCGTTAGCTCGTCTGCCTTCGAGGCAATAAAAAAAAATATTAGAGGGTAGGAAAAAGGTTTGTTTTTATATTCACAGCTTCACTGTCATTAAATAAAAGTTGCACAAAACTTCCACGTCATGACAATTTTCCATGAGACATTAGCCCCGCATTAGTCAATCCGGTCGTTTACCAAGTAGACGAAACTGTTCACACACTGTCTCCTATTTATAGCACTTTACTGATAATGGGGTCATTTGCTATTAATATAACTTTGATCGATGTATTTTAAAACATGATCACGAAGTAAAGTTCAGCCCAGATACGTGCAACTGTTACCCTCTGAATATTGCATTGTACGTGTTTGGAACTGCGCCAAAAATGAGACCGCACTTTGTTGCTAATAGTTTATCCGTATGTATATCATCGTTATTAATTTTATTAGTTTATTCACCTGTGATCTTCCATCTATGTACCTAC
This sequence comes from Lapara coniferarum, assembly GCA_949316025.1. Classification (NCBI taxonomy): domain Eukaryota; kingdom Metazoa; phylum Arthropoda; class Insecta; order Lepidoptera; family Sphingidae; genus Lapara; species Lapara coniferarum. The sequence goes on along the minus strand of OX438919.1, from coordinate 36,058,645 downwards.
ATATACTGTCGAAAGACATTCCGATCCCTCGTAAAAGGTTTTTTTACTAAATCACGACCGCACAAATTCGTATGTTTAAAATACGACTGAATGATTTCCGAACGCAATAAATGTGTTCTTGCAAAATTTAGGTAAACCATTACGTGTCTACTGCGTTTGCTTTTAAACAGATGTAACTCGTTCCAGATTCTTTAAAAATAGGTAATATTATTCGGAGTTGATAATTACAACGCATAAATATATCAGATACTTGCACGCGGGCATTTCTCTTCAAGTTAAAATCAACAACTTCTGACATAAATTGGAAGTAGTGAAAAACAGAGATGCCTGCCATACGCGAAATAAACAGGGACAAAAAGTTTCTATCCATTTTTTTCACTCGAATCTTCCAACACAAAATAATCCCCTTGAGAAGCAACTCCTCCTTTTATACCATTATCTACTTACGCAAGAGGAGAATGAATAATAAATAAAGGACGACAACATTTATTTTTCAACTAGCTTTTGCCCGCGGCACCACCCGCGTTAAAATGTTTTTCCGGGATAAAAGTCCCGCTTTATGTTTTTCCGGAATAAAAAGAAGCCTATGTGTTAATCCAGGACATGATCTACCCTTATGCCAAATTTCATCGAAATCCGTTCAGCAGTTTTTGCGTGAAAGAGGAACAAACATCCATACATTATTACAAACTTTCGCCTTTATAATATTAGTAGGATTGTACTTAACAATCGAAACAAAAACAGCTTTTTGGCACTAAATCCGCCTTTATACATTGATGTATAAAAAGTGTGTAAATACACACAATGTATACTCACTTTAGTGTTGCCAATAACAGTTAACTCAAGTTATATAATTTTTCTCGCTGTATTTTTTGTAAACATTGATTCGATATTTCCAGCCATTTATTAAATGCAAACTCATAATGACACAAAACTTGCATAGAATTCAATATTTACATGGCCTGCATTTATCGCGTCGGACGTCATTATCTGTTATATCGGCTCGTGAAATTTTTCATTGTGCCGACAGTTGATGTCCCCTCTTGATGTAGGCCACACGGTAAATTTAGCTTAATTACCACCTAAATAAAAAGAGAATACACTCAACCCTTCCTCAGTGGACGGTTAATGGCCTGTAATAAAATTTCCTTCTCAAAATAGTATTCGACCGTTTCCAACCAATCAATATACTTGTAACAGTTAATAATTAATGGCCTCAAGTATCTCTTCTTTAAATCTTTGTTGTCCAAATGAATGTTATAAAAAAGTAAATTATGTAAATTTGTCTAAATTGGGATCCACTGGAACAAGTGAACTGACACTAATAATTAAATTGTTTACTAGATGACATTAAATAACTCAAAAAATACACTTCTTGTCTGGAGTATTTAGACTTCCAGAATGAAAATGTGAAGAGAACATAGTGCACATTAATAATTATAATAGTTTTATTAAACCCTTAATATAACAACTGGCTTCGTACATAAAGCAAATCGTGATATTATGTAATAAATATAAATTAATTAAGTACTTATAATTTATCTGCCTCCTCCGGTAAATACCAATTTCAGCACATCTCAAGGGAAAGTTTTATCCAAGTACTCACCTGGGAGTAAAATAAACTAAGTTCAGTTACCCAATAGCGTAATATAACGGTGTGAGAGCCCCTCGTTATCTCATAGAGGCAATCGTTTGTCCAACCCGTATGCCAACGTCCACGATAAAGGGTTTATATCCTTTATTCAGTATCCGAACCGAATTTAAAATTCGATAAACCAGTTTATATAAGTATAAAGCCTGACTGGAATCGAATGGTCGGAAAAACGTGCGGTCTGCTTTTATCTACATAATTGTGAGAGCTAGTAACACCTTTCAAATGTAGATAAAGGTCTTTTCGTGACAGCGCAAACAATAACACGTGCCTTATGGAATAAAAACATTATATCCACGTTAAAATAACGATGGCGATGGTGAAGCGAACACATAAACTTTTCTTGTAATCTTTATTGTTACACGCAACCGTCATAATGGAGATGAGAATAATTCAATCAGTATTAACATAACATGTCATGACGTTCTTATATCCATTATGGCGTTTGTAACAGTAAAGATTACAAGAAGAGTTTTTTAAATTACATAACATGTTATGTTAAGGATTTGTAAACACTTTTACATAAAAAATAGTGGCTGTAAACGTATTATATAAAAGTATATTATAATTATAATAATTCCTAGCAATTCGTATTATTATAAGCAGATTATAATGAAAAGCATTGGTTGCAGAAATCACCTATACCTACATATGCCACAAATAATTATTATACATAGTACGTACGATATAAAAAGTATCGTCGTTTGATCTGAATCCCGGCTTATTGTGTTTAAATTTCTCTCCGACTGCTTTCCCAATCGAGTCAAATTGATTTCATTACTTAAATGGCAGAACAGGTTGTGCAAATAAATTTAAGTCTCCATTCCGCTTGTATAAATATTTTGGAAACAATATAAATTACTTATAAATTGCCATCGTACTTAATAGTTTACCTAAGTACTCGGAACAAACTTGAGCAACGCTTTTAAAGTGGTTATAAGAGGTTCTACCCGTCCCTATATAAATTAATTCTGCTATATGTTTCTGTAATTCATGATTATAATTTAAGTATGTATGTGTATTTGTGTATGTATGTAATTATGTTTATTTATCTTTCTTAATAATTATATTATGAATAGTGTTTATATATTTGTATATTTTTGTGCACCATCATCAATCTTCATTATAATTAGTGTTCTGTCCATCCAAATTTTGTCTGGCAGAAATCGCTTAAAGCGATAAGACCGCCTCTTGTACCATCATGTTTTTTTTTATTCTTTAGTCTAAGTTTTTTTCTTTTGGAAATGAGTGTGCAATAAAGCGTTATTATTATTAATATTGACATTTCTAAGTTATGAAACTGGAATATGGGTTTGTGTAATTATAATTTCCATGGTGTGTGGTGTCTAGCTATCATCTCATCATCATCATCAGCCACATGACATTCACTGCTGAACGTAGGTCTCCTCTAAAGATGTCCAGACGAAACTGTCCACAGTGGCCTGCATCTAACGTGTACCTGCGACCGGTATCAAGTCGTCTGTCTATCTTGTACCTTACGTCTATGTCACAGTATTAGAGATACTAGGACACTGACTATTCATACCTCTTGTTTCGTTCAAACAGCGGCTACCGAGAACGTTGGAGGCATATTACACATTGCTGGTGATATTTCCATGAAATAGCGTATTATTTCGACTTTTAATGAAAAATCTTAGATAAATAATTTGACCAGGAATGCACCACAATAAATGAGCACGGTAAAAATTAGTTCTACAATGTCGAAAGATTGTCAGAGGCTGGTATTACTTGGAAATATAATTCGCTTATTACAATTCATAGACCTATTCCAAATCCCAAAGAACACATTACCTGACTCCGGTCGGCTTTTATAGGATTCTGAGTGCTAAACTTCGATCATGTTTTCATAATGTTGCAATGGATGAACCAAACTTGTATCCCTTTGGTCCTTAAAATAATCTAGATTTCTCTGAATTGCTTTATGGCACTGGAATGGAGAAAATATTACTTTAAATAATTTTTCAGCAATATTTAAAAACGAGAAGGCCAGTGGCAAAGAATGCTTTATTTTGCTTTCCTTTGTACTCCTATTTTATAAATTAATATCTAGCCTGAATTTCTCTGACCTATTTTAGACTTGCTATAATTATGTTAGTTACAACGGAATGGAAAAAATATAGTTTTGGATGGGGACAATTTCAACTTGAAAATAAAACATTCATTACGCGGAGCAAAATAATGAGCAAAACGGAGCTTAGCGAGTTATTTTTTTTACAATACAAATTAATAGTAGAGGTATGACATACTAAATATGAGATTTTAAAATGTTTGCAAGTATTCTATGGTAAAACTGTTATAGTAGGTACATCTCTACACAAATTTAATATTATCTTAGCTAACTTGATACAGACTTATAAGTGTACTAGCTTTTGCCCACGGCTTCGCCCGCGTTAATAAGTTTTTCCGGGCTAAAAGTACATAAAAACCTTCCCGTTGAATCACTCTATCCAACACATTTATTTGGATAAACATTACCTAATATTATGACGTTGATACAACTCTTAACAAATAATGCATTAATTTCGACCAAATTTGATTACCATAAAAACGGTTCTAGTGAGTTAATCTTAAAAGATAGACATATACTGTCGCGGATATTTTTTTAGATCATTTTAAGAGGAATAATTCTTTCATACATATATTTTTGGTATCTTGAACCGTTTTCGCAGCGCACGCAATGAAAGCCCTCAAGGGTGAATTTTTCAATTCGAACCAGTAGTTCCTGAGATTAGCGCGTTCAAACAAACAAACTAACTCTTCAGCTTTATAATATTAGTATAGATTTTATGTTGTTTACTTCTTCTTCTTCAGCCTTAAGAAGTCCACTGCAGAACATAGACCTTCTTCAAACTTACTATGTTACACCATACCAGCCCTGTATTATAGTACTGCCCACTGCTGAGCGCGGGCCTCCTCTATGACTGAGAGGGTTAAGGCCATAGTCCACCACGCTGGCATAGTGCGTGTTGGCAGACTTCACATACCTTCGAAATTCAGAGAACTTCTTAGGTATGCACGTTTTCTCACCATGTTTTCCTCCACCGTTAAAGCGAGCGATAATTCACAAAATAATAGTTTAATAATAATTCATAAAGTAGTTATAAATTTAACGTAATGCCCACCGTTGTATAGAAGCTTCACGAACAACACCACACGACCAAAGGTTTTCTTGCATCATTTCATTTTTGCCCATCTTTCCTATAAAACCTACTGAAATGTCATTTACCACCGAAATCAGGCCCCTTATTCTCTATGACAGTGTTGACTCGCAACGTGGCCGCGTCACGTTAACTTTGTGTAACTAGCGTTAAATGGTAATCTGTATGCCAATTTCCATAGTGATACACGGGATGAGTTACGTTACGCGCTTGTTACGAGCGGGAAAAATAACGTGTGCGATAGAGAATAAGAATGCAGCCCGCATTGGAATTAATTTATTCGTTTTATGTAATGCGCGAACAAATTAACATAATCTACTGTTTTCACCGTCTTAAAAAGAGGTTACCTCAGTTCTTCGTATGTTTTTTTTAAATGTGTAAGTAATAAGTTCTAGCTCAATATATTATTGTCAAATAAATAGCATATTGTACAATATATCCTAGTCGATTTCGGCCACGGCGGCCAATCTCAACGGAGATCAGCCAGGTACGCAGGAGATATTATAGTGCACAAGTGTGTGCGCAATACACAAATGCACTCGCTATTGCTTCACTCTCATAGTCCGGTGAGACGGCAATCCGAGATGACCAGAGGGAGAACAGGCGCAGGACCAACGGCTTTAGGTACATGCTTTCCAAGGCACGGACGTATCACACCGCCTACTTCCTGACTCCGAGCTGCGCCTGAGTAATTTTTAAGGTGGAAAAACTCAATCACAATGTTTTTGGCTCGACCCATAATTCGAACCTAGGACATCAGCGCGCAAATCGTAATCGTAACGCGTACGCAATACAACAACGCCACCGAGGTAGTCAGTCAATAGCATATTAACATACCAGTTTCGGTTGCTGAAGGTGGCATATAAATAGCACTTGAAACAGACCTGTTTTGTACAAATTTTGTCCTTTATGAATATTGTATACGAACGGGCAACATTAATATACCTATTTAATCTATGCCATCCGTAATGAAAGGCAGGATGGTCCTGGCACGGGCGGGTGAACATAATGCGTTCTTTTGTTACAACCTGTAATATCCACGGCAATACTCATAATATTATATACGTGTGTAGGCTATTTCATAAATATAATGTCATGTAATCTTTTATCCCATCAAAAACATAAATGTGAAATGTGGAAGCCAAGTCTAATATTAAGAATATGCGTGCTGGTCGACTTCACCGACAAAAGAATTGAAATCTTAATGGTTGCCAAGCCCTGTAGATAATCCTGAAAATTATTTGTAAGAACACACTCCATTCTAAAATAAATTTAAACTAATATTTCTTTGTTTTTCTGCTACGACAATGTATGATATTTAAAAATATGATTTCTTAAATTTGAATAGTCGAATTATTTACACAAAGCAAATAACTTAGTATAAATTTAAGCTCAAGATTTGACTTGTTTTTTGACCTAATTTTTTGTTAAAAAGCTTTTATTTGTTGCTTTTTAGTGTTAGTAAGAAATATACCGCCTCGATGGCGTAGTTGTATTGCGCACGCGATACGACTATCGCGCGTGTTGCGTCTCTGCCTACCCCTGAAAACGTAAATGCGTGATGTTATTTACGCGAAAACACTAAACAATAAATTACTTCATAAGATTTGCGAAAAAAACGATGTATGAGCCTATAAAATTTGAGGGTTGCCCTCGATTTCTCCAGGATCCAATCATCAGATCCTGACTTGGTGACTATGGAACCATTTCAAAAGTATCTCCTTTCGAACAAAGAAATAATTTTGAAAATCGGTCCACAATTGGCGGAGTAATCGCGTAACATACACAAAAAAAAAATACCGTCGAATTGAGAACCTCCTCCTTTTTTTGAAGTCGGTTAAAATTCTTTCTCCTGAATGACTGACTGACGGATCAACGCACTGCCTAAACCGCTGAACGTAGAAACCTGAAACTTGGAGGTTGTTTTTTTTGTATGACGCAGGCATCTGATAAGAAAGGATTTTCCGAAATTCTACTCCTAAGGGGGTAAAAAGGGGGGGGGCAAAGTTTGTATAGGACAACGTGATTCCTTGTTCGAATCTACTTCAAATTAAGCATGGAGTTTCCTTTTAGGTCGTAGGTGCTTACTAAGACGGGATTTTGCGAAATTAAAGCCCTAAGGCGGCAAAAAGGGGTGGTAAAGTTTGTAAGTGATAAGCTCAAAAACTACCGAATGGATTTAGTTGACATTTTGTATGGAGAAAGTTCAAGTCCCTGGGAAGGTTTTAGGCTACTTTTTATCCCGGGGAAATGAAGGTATAGCGGGACTTTTATCCAGGAAAAACTTTTCATGCGGAGGAAGCCTCGGGCAAAAGCTAGTAAGTATTATAACATAAACTAGCTTTTACCCGCGGCTCCGCCCGCGTGAATGTGTTTCCCCGGGATAAAAGTCCCGCTTTATATGTCAGTGGGATAAAAAGTAGCCGAGGTATGTGTTAATCCAGGGCATGATCTACCCGTGTACCAAATTTCATCAAAATCCGTTCAGTAGTTTTTGCGTGAAAGAGTGACAAACATCCATACATCCAGACATACTTACAAACTTTCGCCTTTATAATATTAGTAGGATTAAGTAAGATCATTGAACAACTAACAATTCATACAACTGTCATTTTGTAATTGTTCATATTGTGTTTTTTCGTAAAAATACAAACACACGAATTGAGAACCTACTCCTTTTTTTAAAGTCGGTTAAAAATTACTTTAAACTGATGATTGAGAAATCAACGTAAAAATGAAAACATGTCATAGGTTTATGATTTTATTTGCTAAAATACCGCCAAATAACACAAGTATTAGTGGATAGGACCGTGTAATGTGCACAAAGCTATTGTCTCTACTGTGGCCATTGTAACGGCAAATCTGGGTCAAGAAGGATCGCCGAATTAATGATAAACTTCTTTGATGGCGCGGGTCCTCGCATACAATCAATATTAACGTCTTTCGTACGCTTTTGTTTCTAAAAGTACTACCGAAGGAAAAGTAAGATAATGAATAAGAATACCATAAACCTGTCTTCTCGAATAATGCACTCTAGGCAAAGCAAAGCATATAGTATGTTTCACAAATTGTATTTTTACCACCTATTGTCTCTTTATTATCTCGCCACGTAGTTCTAGTATGAGCTTTCTTCTATTATTAAAATTATGAGATCAGAGAGATTTTATGGGAGTATAAAACTTAACGATTTTCCTATTCGGAATTAATGACTAATCTTTAGAAACAAGGCATTTCTTTTGTGCCAAGTTTTAATATATTTATAAATATATTAAATAATAAGTTAATACGTCGCAAGTTTATTGTGTAGGTACGTTAGTTATAACACTTTCATCGTTAACTGTCACCTTACGTCACTGAATGTAACATGAGCTACTTATCCAAACATAATATCAAGCTAGCTCATTGCCTTGACTGCCTCGGTGGCGTAGTTGTATTACAGTACGGCTGCAAAGCTGAGGTCTCGGGTTCGATGCCCGGGTCGGGCAAAGCAATATTTAGTTTTTCTATTCAGTATCAGCCTGGAGTCTGGAATTTGTGCCCGATATGGCGATAGGCTCGCCCCCTATCACATCATGGGACAGAATAATGGCGAAAAGTGGGTGCACTACTACACCTTCGGGGATAAAAGGCGTGAGTGTATATGTATATGTATGTAATATCAAGCTAATAAATCCCTCTATTTATTTACATATTATTATGAATTAAAACAGCTGTCAGCTGTTCGCTTCAGCCCACCAACACCGTAAACCGCATCAGCCACTACGGCAGCGCACAATCAAAGGTAATCGTTAATAACTAACATATTAGACCCGTGTTCGCATTAACTAGTTCGCTCTGTTTACCAAAATAACGATTAATTAACCGTCATGAAACACTGATTAAGTTTGTTGACAAGATTTGGATTTTATAAGAGAAGAGAAGACACTATTATATATTAAAATTAATTATCAGAAAAACAACGGTTTCACTCACGTATATTATTGGTCAGAATCGCCGACCAGTTTCGACCTATTACGAAGGTCATCTTCGTAATAGGTAATATACGTGAGTGAAACCGTTGTTTTTCTGATAATTAATTTAATATGTCTCGCGTAAGTTTTAATAATATTATATATTAAAATTGTTTAAGTCATTTTGCTCTAATGTTCTAAGCAATAAACATTTTAACGTGGCCTAACCTAATTCATTTTTGTCTAACTTTTATGACATAAGAAAGTGATGCGGCAGCATTGATTTATAATAAGCCCGACAGCAGTGCTTAGTTGATTCCATTAGTGATCATCATTTGGATGTGGAACAGGAAAATGTGTTATTTCTGCATCAAAAGCAAAACTTGTCTTATGTAAGCTAATAATACGTACTTATTAAAAAAACAATACAGGTAGTTTACCTTGTTCTTAAACTGAAGCTACCTATTCTTAAAAAAATTATAATCCGTTATTATTAATCATAATCCCAGTAGGTTGACATCCTACTAATATTATAAAGGCGAAAGTTTGTAAGAATGTATGGATGTTTGGATGTATAGATGTTTGGATGTTTGGATGTATGGATGTTTGTTCCTCTTTCACGCAAAAACTACTGAACGGATTTCGATGAAATTTGGCACACGGGTAAATCATGTCCTGGATTAACACATAGGCTACTTTTTATTCCGGGAAAACATAAAGCGGAACTTTTATCCCGGATAAACTTTTTAACGCGGGCGGCGCCGCGTGCAAAAGCTAGTACATTAATAATAATACCAGCTCTGTATTATATACTGCTCACTGCTGAACACGGGCCTCCTCTACTACTGAGAGGGGTTAGGCCTCAGTCTACCAAGCTGGCCTAGTGAGGGTTGACAGACTTCATACACCCTCAAAATTCTTATGGAGAATTCTCAGCTATGTAGGTTTCCTCACGATGTTTTCCTTCACCGTTAAAGTGAACGATAATAAAATTGATAAACAATACACACGTAACTTTGAAAAGTCATAGGTGTGTGCCTTGGGTTTCGAACCTCCGGACATTGTCTCGGCAGATCGTTCCATTCCCAACTAGGCTATCATCGTCCACTACATACGTTATTATCCGTTAATTAATATATTAATTACTTAGCCAGTTAATCTTGCGTAAAAATTGTCAGCCAAATGCAATGAAAACAGGTACAATATATAATTTGTGCCAGGAAAATAAACCGATTTAATTTCACTCAAATTTCGTCATTAGGTGATTCAGGAACCTGCTTAACGAGCAAGAAAGTCTTGCGTCAAAATGGATATAAATATAATTTTATAAGCAAATTGAAATGGGATCTAAGAAGGTCAGTCGTGTTCGTGACTCCAGACGAGGGCTCGAAACGTCTTGATGCTTAATTTGTTGCCAACCGAATTTTTTTAGGTGACAATTCTATAATGATGTTATTGTTAACTTCAACAATAATTTAAGTTGTAAGCCTAGTTGGGAATGGAATGGTCTGCCAAGACAATGTCCGGAAGTTCAAAACTCAAGGCACACACCTCCGACTTTTCGAAATTATGTGTGTATTGTTTATCATTTATCGTTCGCCTTAACGGTGATGGAAAACACAGTGAGGAAAACTACAAACCTGAGAATTCTCGATAAGAATTTTGGGGGAATGTGAAATCTGCCAACCCGCACTAGGCCAGCGTGGTGGATTAACACCTCAACCCTCTCAATTGTAGAGGAGGGTCGTCTCCGTAGTGGGCAGTAGGTATATAATACAGGGATGATAGTATTGCAACAATAATTATATATTTTTTCTGATTATCATAAATAAAAAATAATAATAAGACTCATATTAGTTGGCCCAATTTTCAATACCATATTATCTTTATATTTATGCAACGGTGTAAGGCATTTAAGAATTTATTCATCTTTTATATGCACTTATAATATTTAATTTAGCTATCTTTAGAATCGAGATGCACAACTTTTTTTAAACTTAGTCACCAGTCGGATTTTCCCTTCAAAAACGGAGAAATCCGTCATATGGTTAGATTAGATGGAAATCGCTCGTTATTTAAAAGATAAGCCTTACAAAATTATGCATCGGTGGGAGACAGTCGATCATGAGCAAAAAATAAGATCTTGTTTCCCGTTTTATTTGCAAATAACTTTTTCGGAGGCTATTCCGACACATAAAAAAAAAGTCAGGGGTTGTAAACACAATTTTATTTGCTGCACTACAAAATAAGAAGACACTACTCCAAGGCTTTTTTTTTACTCCCAAAGACAGTGTGGTTGTCCTCTCACATATTTTTGAATACGTGGTCCAATATTGAACTCTAACATACTTGCGACATATTAGGAGGCGCACTTCGCGGGCTAGCGCGCGAAAATAAGGTTCTGAGGTTCGGACTGAGAAATTATGCTCTTTTATCTGTACGGCTATTGAAGCTATCGGTCGATTAGAATGCCTGTAATAATTGCAAAAAGACAGATTCACACCGTAGCTTAGACGGAATAAGGCCCCTGACTTATTTGTAAGTTTGGTATTATTGTTGATGGAAATACACTTGTCAAAATCAGAAATGCACATTATTTATTTTAATTATGTACATACATATACACTCACGCCTGTTATCCCCAAGGGGTAGGCAGAGGCGCTACTAGTGCACCCACTTTTCGCCGTTATTCCGTCCCATGATGTGATAGGGGGCGAGCCTATCGCCAAGTATTATAATTTAAATTATAATCGCTATATTTTTAATTATGTATTTGAACTTTATTCACATTTATACAAAAGCAGACTTAATGCCGAAGGTATTATCTACCAGTCAACCACTTCTCATGTCCTGATTAAAAGGACATTGTAGTCTGTATAATTACTAGTATTATGAGACAACATCTAACGTCTCAGGATTATGAGTTCAGTTCAATGCCAAAAAACTTACCATAACATAAATCAAATATAATAATAATATATTTCTATATTATAACAGTGAACAAAACCCGTTAAGCTATAATCCTTCGATTTTCCCATTAATAACAGACTACGAGAAACTCCCATTTATTACAAAATATGGAGAAGAACTGTCGAATTTCAGGCATATTATTGTTTATTACCCGTATAATAAATTACGTTGGCACAAAGCATTAAATCTTTATTATAGCACTCACTTAAACATGACGTACCGGATCATAAACAAACGTGATAAACTTAAATAAACTTTAGTGTGAAAACGCAATAAGCGCCACCGCAATTTGCACAAGCGACGCGCAGCGGTGTATCGAAAATGTGCCGAGAGTTTCGCATAACCCGCACAACTGCAATCAATAAATATGCCAAAAAATTCACGTATCCAAACACGACGATGGTTAGAGCTCCGAGATATATTTACTCTGCAGAATGCCAAACATTTTTATGATCGAATAATAAAACAGTCGACTTTTGGAGATACTGCCTTTGACAGCCGTAAACAAATTGAAATATTATAGAACGTTTCATTTCGAATTTCTTTTCGTGTTACGATGTGGACTGAATAATTTTATAACAAGCCCGATTTTGTATTAATTGCAAAATTTTTTTTTATACTTTCACGGAAAAGTGACCTCAATGAATGATGGTAAGCAGAAAAGGTCCAGATAAAGTGTCGAATGACGGGTGATGATTATTTCTCGTTAGTCGACACAATTATGCCGGCCTGTTTGAATCGGACACACACAGGCTGATCCTTGAACGCCATCTCTTTCCCATGCACGCAGTTTTAAGGCCGGCGACTCTCGATGACGTCACAGTGTAATATTACTGTTATTCGATAACTACCCCTTCCACCAAATTTCAAAGCTTTATAACTAATTATTGCCCCAATTTGGAAAATTATTTTTCTGTTAGATTTTAGATGGCATACATTTTTGATAAATGTATCAAAAAAGTAGTCAACTACCCTATTGTGGACCGGCAGGTATTGGACTTGAATACCACGCAGAACAACACTACCTATGTGATTCTGTAAATAATTTTAAGCTCTAGATCCTCCTTAGGATGTTAAGCTCAAGTAGAAAAAGTAAACCAATCCCTTTCTTCAACATGGCTGACAAAGTGAACGAAGAAGTAGAAGAACCTACATTAGCCCTTTAAGTATAATTTATGAAGACGAATTAAGACAGATGCAAGCAAATATAGTTCCGGTGATATTTTTCTTACTATCTCATCGGTTGGCGATTTTCTATAAGCCAGCTATTTGTTGAAACTTTTCAATAACTTTGAAGTGATATTATCAGCTACAATCTGTTGAAATGTTGGAGATGCATACTAATGTTAGTTGTAGCATTAAGTCAAGGTTACAGTATTAGTATAGGTACTGTAGATACAGAATTGAAGCAAATAAGATGATTGAAAATAAAATAAATATTTTAATATTAGACACAGTAGAGTTCAGGGTCATTCTACGAAGTGAAACCGCTTAAGACGCTCTCTGTCTACCATTTCCATACAAACTGATTTCGCATCGCATCCGTGATCGCATCAAAGACTGACAGACTATTTCACTTGTAATTTCAATCTTAACACGATTCATCTTGTTTGACATAAGCTGTCAAATAAGTAAAGGAAATAAAATTAAAGTTTAAATCGTTCTATTTCTTTTTGCATCCAAATTACTTGAGGGTCGTTCGTTAATCACGTGCTGTTTTTAGCAACTTTTCAACCATCTCTCCCCTATGTATTATCTTTAAATACAGGTAAAAGTATAATCCAATTAGTTTGGATCGCGCGTTCAATGAAAAAATACACGAGACATATCACTGCACCCCCCGACCCCCTTGTAATGTGTCGTGATTTTTGCCGAGAGCCTCCCTCCTTCGAGCCTCACGTGATTGGACGACCCCTACATACACAGCCATGTCGTACTGTCTTTTTCGTAGAAAATTAAAAAGAAACAAAAATGTTTTCAAACAATAAGCTACTTTAAGTTAAGTGCTTCGTCCCACAAAAAAATATTGAAAACGTTTACCAAGGTTTCTTTGGATTGCATGGAACAAATTGATATTTATTTCGACGCTACTAATTATCCTTTCAACCAGCCAGTTTTGTGGAAATCGATTTTATTTATACATAGCCAATTTATTTCGAGCTCATTTGCAAACATGTTGAATCAAATTTATAATTTAAAAGCATAAATCGAGCTATTGAATAGAAAAATCCCCCGTAAAAGGAGGTTACCACATTTTTTCCGCCTCATTTCTTCAGAAACGAATTTACACAGATTTTTACTATCCACATTGTGTTTCCTGAATACTTCATCAATCTTTTCAATCAATCACTTGATCTCAACGTCGCAAACCCGTGCGTAAATAATTCAGTGCTTTTGTGGCCAGCGAAAAGATACTGACACGCTTATTTTGCAAATGACGTAGGCGGTTAATCTTATATTACGCCTTTATACATACTCACAAATACTAGGAATTGAGCTTAAAATATATTTATTACATTATACCGTTGATAGTTCAATGGTTTGAATCATTTCTTGTAAGATGAGCAGATTATGAAACAAGCAGATATGTTTACGTACGCTATATTATATGTATAATGTATGTATATTATTCTTTCATTGTCTCACTTTCAATATACTGTATAGTGTCATCGACAACATGCTTCATAAATCATATTTCATTGCTGTAATATGACAAGAAACATTATGAACGTTTTGATTTGATTACCTTGATCAAGCAGAAATCCAGACTTTTGCTATTTTTTGATACAAAAACCGCAGAAGAAATTCATGACAAATATCTTTTTAAGTTCTGCAGGAGAACCGTAGTAGAGTATTAACCATAGCTTGACTCGTATCATCTGTATACATAATATTTTTTTAGCATTGTTTTTATCATGTCTCTAAATTCTGTCTCTTGAAAAGGAACTCACATGGCGCTTCGAAATAATTTAGCTTTCTTTTGACAAATATTTTTTAAAAACGTATTAAACGTTCCGTAAAGAATACCTACAGCTCTTAGCTGGTACATCCGAGTTTAAAACAGTCTTAACAGAATTCATCTTTGTGTCATTTTATAAAAAAAATATTAGACGGGTAATTTACTCCTGTACAGGAATTAACGATAAGTTTGTATCATGACTGATGCATAAAACGATTACACGTGTACTGCAAACTTTGGAGCCCATTCTATCGTAATTGGCTATGTGTTGAACAAATGTTTCTTCACACTTGTAAGTATTACAAAATATCTTCAAACAAACAAAATAATAAAGGGGTTTTATTAAAAGCGCGCGAGTTATATAAATACCACAAAATATGAGAGTTCTGAGCCGACTCGAAGCACACTTATGCTCTAGCCTCTAAAAATAAATCTAGCCAATTACGTTAACGTAAACATTATATCTATTCCAGAAAATAAAGTAAAGATCTGACACTGTTGAAATTAAATTTAGTACCTACGCTCCAACTATATTTCAGAGCTGCGATAGCCATTCCTGAACGTTAATAAGCTGTATATTTAGTTCCAGGGGTTATTACGAAGCGGAATAGTTGCAGTCATTTACCTTGCGTCGATTGTGCAGATTTAGGATAGTTTATAAATGGTGATGTTAGTTTATAATGGGAGGTATTATAGTTACGAAGTTTCTAGTGTACATATGTTTTGATGGTTTTCTACTGAGAATTATTTTGCTGTTATAGAAGGTCACGTGGTAATGAATTCTATTTTTAAAAATGCGTGTTTATGATTGGTAATAATCGAACATTATGTTTATATTCAATAAAATAGTTGAATCAAATTCACGCGACTTTGATATCAAAAAGCGCAGAATAAAAAGGTGCCAGGTCCTGAGGTTAACGTCCAGCATTCCGCTCCAGTTTCCTTTAACTAACTTCCTGATAGATATTATCATGGCTTAGGTTATAACGAGCGCATATCATACACATAATCACTTCCCCACAACCCCTAAATTCTGTTTTGCTTTAATAACCACATTTTCTTGACCATATTACTGCTAAGGTATCCAGGTACCTATAAGTACTCTTTTACATTCCTCTGCGCATAGGCGCATACCACAGCATAAAGCTTTTGGCTACATTCTAGTCTAAGAGCGTTTCCATGTCAATACTAACATAGATCAACTTAGGTCTAAAGGGTTTTAGGAAAATATATTACTTTACATAAAGCCTTAGTCTTCTGTAGTTATTAGTTATTATACATATATGTATTATAATCTCATATCCACGGCATTTTATGATAGAATAAAGAATAAATTTTAACGTAGCTCCTTTTACTTAAAGCCTATTACGAGGACGGTTCGGAAACAATGTTATTTTATACGTCTGTTGTCTTGTAATTTCGGACTTTTGTTCCAATTTTTATACTTTCGAAGAAACAACTTTTTATTAGTAGCTAGATAAGACATAAAAAAAATTAATAAAGATAAATAGCGTCACTTAATTCGACGTGTATTTTTTCCGTAATCACGTATATTCACAATGAACCCCTTTTATCATTCCTTCCTGCCTCATCCTTCCTTCCTGCCTTATCTTTCCTTCCTTAAATAGTATAAAACAAATCGCCCGCCGCGAGTGTACGCTATAAACTCAAAAACTTTGTAACTTAATTGTTATTGCGCCAATTTCGAAAATTCTTTTTCTTTGAAATTTTGGATGACATACATTTTTAATAAGTTTATTTAAAAAAAAAGTAGTCAACTAACTTGCTATGCCGATAGACAGAGGCTGGCCCTGTAACGCATACTCACATGGGCCACTATGACGGCTCTTAACACCATATATCGCACGTTTAGGATGAAAACGACACACTTCTAAAAGATAGAAAATTGAGTTATCGTCACAAAATTACTTAAAACGAAGTTCTCAGTACAATAATAGTTCAAACACTGCCATATTTAAGCAGAAAAAGGACAAAACTGTTATATCGGTTCCTTTTTTATCATATTTGTATAAATAAGGGACTAGTTTTTAGTCATGTAAAAATGACAACTCAATTTTCTATTTTTTGAATTGTGTCGTTTTCGTTCTAAAGGTGCGATGATGGTCACTATCCGGGTGGATTCGAAATATAACCTACTACCAGCACAAAGAAAGTTTCACCTGTCCAAGTTTCGAACTCTTTCCAGAAACATTATCACGAACATTGTTAGAGCAATTAAACCATAAGTTCGAACCAGAGTGACTAATCTTTAACTAATTAACAAATAGTTGAATATCTTTTGTGTAACATTATCAAAGCGTAATTATACAGAAACAAAAATCACAAATGCAAGTGACAAGTATCAACATTATACATATTATTATGATTTTCATTATATTTATTACGTTGTGTAAAATGTAAATGTTTATAATGTAGCATATTTTCAGAGATAAGCAGCTATTGTTTTTGTACCCATATTGATATCCACCTGCGAAACATATTGTGGAAAATTATTGGGGTTTGCCCAGATTGGCGATCTCGTGCCGAATGATCAAGTACTTGTACTTGTACTTGTACTTGCTTGTATAGAGAGGGGCCGTAACGGCATTGCGCAGGGACGGTCCCGTGCAGCTATCTTAGTGCAACAAGATACCCCGGGGCCGTCTCGTATGCGCCGAAGAAGGCCACCGCGGGTTTTGGTTGGTATGCTAGTGAAGGGGGTACATAGTGTTAGGGACTCGGCCCAATGCTCGCTCGGATGACGCTATACTCCCGAGTGTCGACATTGGGCTGTAAGACTGTGCGAAACCAACATAACCGTTCCACTTATCCCCCCAGTGGTGGTAGCGATAAAGCGTTTTTCCCGCGAAAAAAAAAAAATTAGGTGTACTGCAACCATATTCGCGCTTCGCGTAAGAGGCAGCGCAGACCTACCGGATTACTGCTCCAATCTGCTCGCACATACTTGTTGGGTTAATAATAGATATTAAAAACTGAGACAAAATGAATAACTAATGACTGCCTCGGTGGCATAGTTGTATTACGGTATGAATGTAGGTAATGCTGAAGTCTTGAGTTCGATTCTCGGGTCGGGCAAAGTGATATTGGGTTTAAAAGTCAGTATCAGCCCGAAGTCCAGAATTTGTGCCCGATATGGCGATAAGCTCGTCCGCTATCACATCATGGGACGGAATACGCACGGCGAAAAGTGGGTGCACTAGTTGCGCCTCTGCCTATCCCTTCGGGGATAAAAGGTGTGTGTGTATGTGACTGGTAAGCTAATCTGACAAACTGATCTTATTTAGAATCAATACGGGACTAATCCTTGTAACTAGGTGAATTCAATAAATAAACTTGAAAATAGCAAGTAACATTTGGGGTTATGTTATATCGGATATTGAAGTGTGATAATATACTTTCTTCGTGTGTTTCAAGTATATTGAAACTGCGTAAACTAAAATTTCTATTAACGTTTCGTTTCACAAGATATATGCGAGCAATGCACTTTACTACACGTATGCACTATGCAGTTCTATTTCCGACGCGCTCTTCTCGCAATCGGGCTACGTCATAGATGTGTTCACCAATATAGACATAAATACACCCTTAGTTTTTAGTTTTTGCGACGGCCATTAATCCGTCTATGCTTCTCAATATTAAACCGCAAAGTTTTCAAAATGCATACTCGGTTTTTTGCAGAAATAAATTAAAAAAAACGGGTTTCATTAAATGTCTCTGCTATCCTGTGACACAAACGTTACATTTATATAGGTATGTTGAGTCAACAAATTTCAACATTTTGACTCGAAACTAATAACAATCTCTCTAAATTAGTGCTCTCTTGAATCAAAGTTGTTTGTTTGTTTCGGCTGCCACAATCCACATTACCTCAAAGGGTGAATTTAATCTTAATACTACTTATCATTCAGTTTCTAATGAATGTGACTGACAAACTCTTACGACTAATTACGCTGATCTTGGAGCCTTGGTAATGAGATGTGATGCCTATGATAAATCCATTGTAATCGATGGATACATAATACGAGTTAGAAAGTACACACGGTAAACACTTATGCAGACGTTGTAAAATAAAGAGAAATACTAACAAACAAATTATCACTAACAAACAAATGATCACTTGGCATCTCCTTTAAAAGAGATAAAATAGGGAACTTGAAACTGAACAGACGAAAGTAGGTCGAGATAGTTCAGTTGGGAGAGCACCGGCACGGTACGCTGGAGGTCGCGGGTTCAAGTTCTGCTTTCGACTGTTTCTTTTTCAATGTTTTCATAAAAATAAAACAAATGATGTTATACATTGAGCGTATACATAAGAATTTCCTCGTGTTTCTTGTAAAAATAGCATGCAACAAAGAGCGGAAAACTCCTGTAATATCACACTTGATGTTGTAATAGTCACTTGATAACAGTAAATATTAAACACTCGCGCATTTTTCCCCGAAGGGGTAGGCAAAAGCGCACCTAAGTGCACCCACTTTTCGCCGTGCGTATTCCGTCCCATGATGTGATAGGGTGCGAGCCTATTGCCATAATGGGCACAAAGTTCTAACTCCGGAAGGAGAATAGAAAAATCTAATATGACTATTCCCGACCCGGGGATCGAACTCGAGACCTCGGGATTGCAGTTGTACCGTAATACAATTATGCCACCAAGGCAGTAAATATTTAAATTGTAGATAAACCTTAGCACGTGGGATGATCAATATAATTTTTAGTCTTAGTAGCGTGCTGCGTCTTCCTACAGAATGAGATCAAAGGCGATATTGCTGCCAGCTTGGCGTACAAAGCAAAGGATAGTGTAAACACCAGTTCAGCGTAAATTACGAAGATTTCCGCAGTTATTGCGAGTGTACCCTGCAAATCTAAATTGGTTATGGCGAGTTAAAATCCGCTAACTTTAAATCTAATAACATTATTATGTGTAACATTTTCTACGTACAGCTTTTATTAAAAGTTAGCATGTGAGCCGCTGAGTGAATTTGAAATGTTTTGCGCAGATACCTAGTTATATTATAGGCTTCCTTTCATTCTGGAGAGTGCAGTGTGAACTTTTTTTTGGGAATAAATTTTTGGGATGAAACTGCAAGAAAAACAGAGTTTCAAATAAAAATTCGTACTATAAGGCATAGACTTCCTTCTGTCAATAATTCTATATGTTGTTTGTTTTAACGTAAATATATACATGGAGCCTATTTTGTGCGTAGCAATTTTATAGAGACTGAGGTATCTGAGGGTTATGGATGTTTTATCTTACCTTACTAATATTATAAATGCGAAAGTTTTTCAAAAGTTTCGATGTTTGTTACAAATAAACTCAAAATTAAGTGGCAAGATTTGACCCGAACATATGTAAATACAAACATTGCAAGTTAAATAAAAGCTTTTAAAAACCTATTATGGAAAGAGATGTCCGCTTTACTTGAATTTCATGGAATTTCATCTAAATATATGTCGAAGAAAGGTCGACAATGACAATTTCAACCATGACGTAGGACAACGCAGCGAGTTCGTCACAGGGCAGGCCAATCGAATATTTTCTCTAACGCTCTCGCTCGATCACTGAACAATTATCTTGAGAGCTAGACTAAACAGTAGGTATTATTATCTTAGAACTCTTTGCCCTCAGGTGACATGTGAATTGTGAAACTAATTTGGCTAGTCCAGTGGGGACCTCACTCAAGCTTCTTGCTTGACGTTTCCGTTAAAAATCAATCCGAATGCGGTGCCATCTGTTGTCTGTTGTCATTTCATACAAACTTAATGAGGTGCCATTAATTTGCCTCCGACATATATTTATTATATTATACCGATGTCAGTGCCACAGTGTCTAATATGAATGATAAAAAAATATTTGCATATGACTGCCTCGGTGGAGTAATTGTATTACGGCACGTTTCCAAAGCTGAGGTCTCAGGTTCGATCCCCGGGTCGGGAAGTGATATTGGGTTTTTCTATTCACTATCAATCCGGAGTCTGGAATTTGTGCCCGATGTGGCGATGTGCTCGCCTCTAATCACATCAAGGGACGGAATACGAACGGCGAAAAATGGGTGCACTAGTTGCTCCTCTGCCTACCCCATCGGGGATAATAGGGGTGAGTGAGTGTGTGTGTGTGACTCACGAAAACCACAACAAACACTTACATAATATTTTAGCAATTTTACATACAAAGACGAGGTGGATGGGTATTACCTTGTAACCAGACAATGACATCATACAAAGTATTTGGTTGTAATTACACGCCAGGTAAACACCGCCCACATTGTCCTCTTTCAAATTCATGTAAGATGATTCATACAATTTCTTACATAACTGTTAGCTTAAAGTGTCGACACATGATTATCCTTCGCTAGTCCACACAATTATGCCGCCCTGTTAAAAACTGTATAACTGTATACTCAGGCTGATCCACGTCATCGCGGGTCATCACAGCCGGTTTACCACGTTGTGTGCGGTGTTGTTTGGTAGGTACAAAATCTACGAAGAATACATAATTATGTTTTGAATAACGTGAAGAAAACCATAAAACTGTAATGGAAAGATTACAAGCTTACATGAAAGGCTTAAGGCTAAGAGACGGAGGTTCTATCTTGTATAGGATTTTAAAGGAATCAAAGAGATATTACGACATGAGTCCGCTTTATCCACTCATGATATGCTCACGTATTCCAAAATATATCTTATATAAAGTGGCGCATACTTTCCACCGGCATTTTAATTAAACTTTCAGTTGGGTATAACATTGATTAAGAATTTCGAGGGTATGTGAAGTCTGCCATCCCGCACTAGGCCAGGGTGGTGGACTAAGGCCTAAGCCCTCTTAGTAGTACAGAAGGCCCGTGCTCAGCAGTGGGATAGTATATAATATAGGGCTGATTGCCTTGCATTGCATAGCATTTCCAGACTCAGTAATGTGAATACAGGCATGACACAGACGCGTAAAACGAGTTAGCGGTGTTGTACCTAAATGAGATATTTTTGGGGATTCTTATGGAATGGCCCGTATTACTGAGGAAAAATTACGTATCAAGATCCCGTTGTTCACAATGGAGAAGTTATCCGTTATAGGATCATGTTCATCGGCGTAAAATAAATGCGCGTAAATAGGCTTCGTCAATACGAAGCCTATTTTAATGAAAAACGTCCTGACATGAAATGAAAGCAAACGAATATCAGATACCCAGGATTTAGTTTCACATTCTACTTCTTACTATCTTATTTTACTAAAATTTGGCACACCTAGGTATATCAGGTACTGGATTAACATACCTATCGGCTACTTTCGTCCAGGTAATTTGCTCTCATGGAAAAAAACGATACTTTTATGTGATTCTTTAAATAGATGGCGTTAGGCTCGTTATTTATTATTTATTTCTCGTTATTTTTTGGGACTTTTGTAGCAGGTAAGACTTTTCACGCGGGCTAAACCGCGAGAAACACATAGTAATTAATATAAACCATTGTTAGAGTGCTTTAAATTATTAAAATCATCTCCAATTAATAGGGTTTGAAATTATTCCCTTCACCAATACTCTATACCTCCTGTCAACCTTCGTAGTTATAAGTTATCTATACTGCGACGGGGTCCCAAGTAACTTGAGGCCGGCCATAAAGTTTGATGATAGTTCGATAAAATTATCGATTAACTATATTATGTATAATCACACAAAAATTTACATCCTATTGTTATTATAAAGGCGAAAGTTTGTAAGAATGTATGGATGTTTGGATGTATGGATGTTTGTTCCTCTTTCACGCAAAAACTGCTGAACGGATTTCGATGAAATTTGGCACACGGGTACATCATGTCTTGGATTAACACATAGGTTACTTTTTATCCCGGGAAAACATAAAGCGGGGCTTTTATCCCGGAAAAACTTTTTAACGCGGGCGGAGCCGCGGGCAAAAGCTAGTGTATAGTATTGCTGAACCTAAACTTTGTTATGGAGAAAAGGATGATTCTCTATTACCTACGTATAACATCGCTTACAGCAGATTTAAAGAATGTTTACCTTTACATTTTTACTTTCAACAAGCTATCATAACTAATGTCAAATGTGATATCACCAGAGGTTGATTGATGGATATAACACGTTCTTTTTCACGTATATTAACGTTGCAGTGGCTTTTTTTATATTTTTATAACATTTTAGTCGCAAAATGTTGATAAATATTTTATCTGCATCTTGGCTATTCTTGAATTGTGTTGTGATTATTATTACTTTACGCATTTTCCACGGTCGGATTTATGAAATAAGGTTGTTTCTTGTTTATATACAGTTCTATAAACGACTAGATTTCTGCTCGCGGCTCCGCCTCCGTGAAAAAGTTTTTCTTGGATAAATAAATTTTCTCGGAATAAAAAGGAGTATTAGTGAAAGAATGGTTCAAATCGGTGGAGTAGTGTTTGCGTTTATCCATTACAATCTACATCCATCAAATAAACAATTAAAACTTTCCTCTTTATAATATTAGTATAGAAGTGCTTATTCACGTGAAGTAACATAGTTTATAAGCGACAAACAACAATTTAATCTATTTACAATATTTGTAACTAGGCGTTATTACTTTAAACGTTGATGAAAATGGCCGGAAGCCTGATCACCATGACCGTTCGAAAACAGGATATGAGTTAAATGGACTTGCTATTTTGTATAGATAATAGAGTTGCACAATATTTGGGACTCTACACTTAGGTACACGTATTAGGAAAATGTATACATTGACATTCCTCTCCCCAATGATTTTGTCCCTCGCCACACAGTAACAAGTATTATTATATACAGTACGGAATTACAACTTAAACCATTTGTATTTGAACCACCCAACGTGCCCTCGATCAGGTGTGCATAAAATGAGTTTTTTTTTTGTTAATGGCCCTACTGCCAGTAGCCTGACACGAGTCTGCTTTTCTGGCCACACCGGTCTTTAGGGTGAACGCAGAAGGCACTCGCAACCCTTTGAATTAAGTGACCATGCTGAGGGCAACCCACTAACGGGTTACGAACCTCGGCTCAGGACGGCCACTGAGAGAGGATGAGACATCAACGATTAGGGAAAGATTGGTTTTTAGGCCTAATCCTATTAGATTGTATTGTCATCATTGTATTATCATTGGATTGTTGGAGTTTCAAGAACTCGTTCTTACGGCGGATGCCAGAGTGATTTCGTCCTCTGGATCGGTTAATATGGAACGCGGCCGTCTCCATTTGGCGCGGTCGAATGGAGAAAAAATGAGTTTTGTAGATAAAATAATATGATGGTTTGGCCACATTGAAAGGATGGATGAAAGGAGAGTAACGAAAGATGGTATGTTGCGAAAGTGAGTGATAGTATCGGACGAGACGTCCTATATAGACGTACCTTCATGGACCAAATTGGCGACCTCTTATGGAAGGGTCAAATAAGGAGTTCTCGTAACCGACGAGCATCTATGGAGAGACTGATGACTATGAAAGAAGCGAAAGGGGTATGCTTAGATCGTTGCACTTGGCGCTCCATAGTCTCTGCCTACCCCAATGGGAGAAAGGCGTGAACTTATGTATGTTTGTATGTAACAATAAGATACCGAACTGAGATCGGGGACGTAATAAAAACGTAGTATAGCGTTATAATGTCTACACTATACAATATGATGGGCACAGTAATAACCAGGAAAATAAGAACACAAATTTAAATTGAACTCTCGTCCCTTAATTTGAACTTGTGCAGTAGAGAAAAAAAATTAATATGTCTCAAAAGTTTACCGAACTTTATAGTAGCGTAACAATTTGGAATAGTTTGATGACTACATTTTATTTCAAAAATATAGAAATGTTATAAGTACTCTATTAACATGAAAGAAGTTTATACACATGACCTTTAAAGCTATGGATAACATTATAAGTACCAAACTCGGGCTGTGATACTATTGAAGATTTCATTAAATTGAGTTTTAATGATTTGACTTAAATGTTTATTTTACATTTAAATATTTTTTGTATCGAACAATTTATATTATTTTGAAGACGTCCAATGTTTTTATCATTATCCTAAGACGTAATCAAATAAGCTAAGTTCGTTTATCGATGTAATTTATCATCCTGATACGCAAACTACAACTATTTAAGAACATCCTTGTTCTCATAACTCCTTAGTCAAGGATAGCTATTATTGCTATAAGAACGTAACTGCACAACCCATGAGCTTGTTACACATACCTACGAAGGAAGATGCCGACGCTGCACCACAGGCCACTACCTCGTTACACATTGATCTACAGAGGAAGATGCTAACGCTCCACCACGGGTCGCGACCTTGTTACACACAGACCTACAAAGAAAGATGGTGACGCTACACCACGGGCCACGAGCTCCAGTTTGCGCCATCGTCGATACTTCAATTTTTGATCAAACTTCGACCGGGTCACTAGCTCTATGTCCTAGTTGTAATTATTTCACGCTTGAAATAAATTGGTTTTAAATTAATTTCGTTTCTTTTTGGGTCCTCCGGCAGCGACTTACGTAATTAGCTGGTAAACTTGATAAATTAACTACTTTTTTGTTATAATATTATTAAAACTTACGGGAGACATAAATTAGTTACTAGAAATAACAGTTTCACTCACGTATTCTTGGTCAGATTCGCCGACCAGTTTCGACCTATTAAGTAGGTCATCTTCATAGGCGAGTGCCGAGAGGACGTCGCGTCTCTTGGTCACTCAAGATCACCTCGGATAGATGACGACATTCTTGTTGCGTTTAACTCGTTCGTCGAAGATAGGAACGCGGACCGGCCACCGCCAATCTCTATTTCGCGACCGCTAAACCAAAACGACAACGCCAATGTTGACCTTCATCCCACATATAAACTCGGTACGCGCGAGAGCCGCATTCGCGATGGGCCAATTACATTGGCTCTCAAACAGGAAAAGTAAAATGTCAATCCGCAACAATTAGGATCTTCACGACTTGCATTCCACCTATCATGACGTACGCATCGCCTGTATTCGCCCATTTACCGCCTGCTCGTTTTCAGCGTATGCCGGTTTTACAAAATAGAATGCTCAGACATGCTCTTGGTGCCCCGTAGTACGTTCGCAACCGCAACCTCCACGTGGAAACCAACATGCCGACCATCAGGCATTTCATGCATATGGCGAGCAGACGCTACTTCGATCGGGCGGTAAATCACCCAAACACGTTAGTTCGTAAAGCGTCAATATATACTCCATTCGACCGCGTCAAATGGAACGGCCGCGTTCCGGACGAAATCACTGTGGCCATCCGCAGTAAGAACGAGTTCTTGAAACTCCACAAGACCGCAATTCCGTCCTCGCCGCGTTCCTCGTCGCCCCCCCGACCTCCCTAGCAGCTCCGGCCCGCGTGCCGATGACAACACAATCTAATAAGATTATACCTAAAAACCCTTCTTTCCCTAATCGTTCATGTCTCATCCTCTCTCAGTGGCCGTCCTGAGCCGAGGCTCGTAACCCGTTAGTGGGTTGCCCTCAGCATGGTCACTTAATTCAAAGGGTTGCGAGCGCCTTCTGCGTTCACCCAAAAGACCGGTGTGGCCAGAAAAGCCGACTCGCGTCAGGCTACTGGCAGTAGGGCCATTAAAAAAAAACACCCTTAAACAGTAGCAACACCATCTAGCATCTCGAGTTACAAAGTATTGTATGGCATTCCACTGCGCTTGTCATCCTGAGACATAAGATGTTAAGTCTCATTATGTCCAGTAGTAACACTGGCTACAATGTCCTTCAAACCGAAACACAACAGTGCATGGACACTGCTGATTGGCGGTAGAAACAGAGATTGCGGTGGTACCCACCTAGACGGACTCTTAAATATGAGAGACATGGGGTGGTATTTATAAATCAATCTCAAGTTTGAGTTATATCTCAAGAAGCCCATAATGTATGGAATTATGTCTGCTTGGTATGTTACTCAAACTTGAGATTGATTTATTAATACCGCCCCTAGAACCAGCAAAACATCACAGAATCTATGCACTAGTATACATCATCGGCGTGCAACAATAATCCAAATATTAAAACGTAATTAAAATGTTTTAAATTCCAAACGAAGCTTTTTTTAGTCAAAAGATAAACACATTTTCTTCTCAAAGTGTAAGTCTCTTAAGAATTGATTTCAGTGCGTACCATCGTTTTATCTTTTTTACTGCCACTTATATTCTAGTCCACAAAAATGGTAAATTTTGTGAGGATAGCTCAGTTATCTATGTATGTGGTTAGGACTGTAAAATGGAAGATTAATACAAATTCTCTCTCCAATTAAACGATCCTACAGATAGAATATTGGGAGCGGTCTTAAGAGAAACCCTCAATCGCGTACAGAATGTGTTATATTATACATTTTGTACGCATTTCTATGAATTGAATACAAGGTTTTACAACTAAAGCAATAACTAATTTCAGTTTGACATGTGTTTAGAACTGGCATGCCACATATTATAATTTATTTATTTGTTTTTAAGGAAACATACAAGCAAATAAAGAAAAACATATCATTGAACCTATTTAGTTGAAAACCCATTTCGTCTGTCAATTTTTTTAACAAAATCTCAAGAAATGTGTTGCACCGACCGCCTAATATGATAAAAGGTAGAAGAAAAGCACTACATAGTATAAAACAAAGTCGCCTCCCGCTGTCTGTCTCCATGTATACTTAGATCTATGTATACTTAGAACTACGCAACGGATTTTGATGCGTTTTTTTTAATAGATAGAGTAATTCAATGGGAAGCTTTTTAAGTATTTTAGCCCGGAAATTATGTATAAGTCCGGAATGCAAACGGCAGCCCCTCACTTTACCTCATACGAATATATTAATGTAACTAGACAAATAAAACAAATACCAAACTAAATATGAAAGTTTTAACATGATTTTACAACTACAGCAACAAAATTATTATTTGATACTGTTCATCTCGTTTAGTATCAGTTTCCTTTCAGAGGGTGGATGTAATTAGATACAGGTGGGACTCTGACAGGCCCTGTGAAACACAACTCTAAGTATTAGCGCTATTATTAAATGTCATGACACAGCTTCAATGTTCGAGTAAATTGTGTACTTAAGATTTATAGTCTCTGATCCACTGAGATAAGGTTACTTAACGGTTCGACCGAATATAGAGCTACTTTGGTTTTTTGTGGACATTGGTCGATTCTGCTTATTTAAGGCACTTAGCGCTTAGACGAACCGAATATTGGCACTTTGTTTTTTTGTGGACATTGGTTGATTCTGCTTATTTTAACTAAACACGTGCGAGTCCCTATCTTAGAAATTAAGTTACGTTTTAATGAACTTGAAAACCATTCTTATTAGTGTAATGCCGTCAACAGATTTTAAAGTCCTGAGTTACAAATTTTAAGCCATTATGGCACATAATATCATCATCATCAGCCACATGACATCCACTGCTGAACATAGGCCTCCCCCAAAGATTTCCAGATGGACCTGTTAAAAGTGGCCTGCATCCAGCGCGTTCCTGCGGCCTTTACTAAGTCATCGGCCCACCTTGCAGGTGGACGACATAATATCATTTAACACTCATGCTTAGGTATCTATTAAAATAATTGTTTATGAAAACGTACACTTATGTTGTTGCGTTGCATAATACGAAGTTCCGAGTTGTGTACACGACTTCACATGAGTTTTATGAGTTTACGTTTAATCGCCTACTTTATCCCGTTTTAGCTGAATACCTACGCAAAAAATATTTACCGTAGTATCTACTGGACGTACATAAGCATACTGAAAGTAATTGTTTATCCTCCTCCTATAAGTCACAAGATAAGGTATCTAATATTTTTCGATTGGATTGATTTAAAAGAATGCTTACATTTTTACGATTTACCCGACTATTTGGTACACGAGGCAGCTTAAGCCTTTCAAATATCATCTTTAGGCAGTATCGAGCACGAACGTTACCCGTCTTACTGAACAAACATTTCTTTCACAAAATGTTATTCGACGCCTTGAAACCTCCTTATTACTAGACGTCGAGAAATTGGCGAACGTTTAAATGTCACATTGGAATTTCCCTGTAGGTGCGTGATGGATTATATTATTAAAACAAAGAATTTATTGGGTGAAAGTGTGTACAGTAATTATAAAGATCATTATTTGTCTCATTGTTTATTGAAAAATACAAGACCTCATTTATGACTGAGCCTTGGGTTCCGATTATGATAACTGTTACTCTGTCTACATGACTAAACATTGTATTATGAACGAGCTATTTCCATACTCTTTTTGTAGCGTGTCATAACTCATAAGGCGCTGCCCTGATGATATGTCTCAAATATTTGCCTTTGTAAGTTCCCGTAATTTCGCTAAACCCGTCCTGTGACACGCGGTGAGATATTACAAAACTTGTGTATTTACTAAAACATAAAGTTTAGACTTCAGATGGTTTTCAGATCAATTATGAGTATACTACATTCCCGCTCGAAGACCAATGATAAAGAAAGGAATGCCCCAAAGCGAATGCAAACTTTACGTTTCAATCTATCTTATGTTCCCGCTTCTACCTAAAATATTGTCATAGTGAGGAATCGAAGGCATTAGTCAATGGATTGTTCTCAATCCTCTGTACTCAATCCATATTTATGTATTCTATATTTCCCAATTTGCTATAATGTATTAATTAAATTACTATATTAATGTATCTCTATAGCGAGAAAGAATCGATTTCGCGAGCATTAACCTATAGTTGAATGTTTTTGGTGACAGCCGATTTATATCTTTCTAATAGGTAAATATAGGTACTGATTTATTACCGCTTTAAAGGTACCTCGGCTATTATAGCGGAAGTACCTTTAAAACTATAGCTTAAGCTATGCTTATGCATGAGCTATTATATTACCTATTACATTCAATTTATTATTTACTAGGTGTTGCATCTAAAAGCCCCTAAATAACTGTAGCGACCCATGCGATAAAGAATCAATTATTTCCTACAGGAGCAAATTACCGAGATCAAAGGTATCCTGTATGTCAATTCAGGATATGGTCCACCTGGGTGCTAAATTGCATCCAAATCTACCGAGAGACTCCTAGTAACAAAACTGTTTGACTGCCTCGGTGGCGTAGTTGTATTGCGTATGCGTTACGAGTACGATTTGTGTGCTGAGGTCCTGGGTTCGAATCCCGGGTCGAGCCAAAAAATATTGTGACTGGGTTTTTCCATCTTTAAAATTACTCAGTCGCAGCTCGGAGTCAGGAAGTTGGCGGTGTGATACCCCCGTGCCTCGGAAAGCACGTAAAGCCGTTGGTCCTGCGCCTAATCTCTCTCCGGTCATGTCGGATTGCCGTCTCATCGGACTATGAGAGTGAAGGAATAGTGAGTGCACCTGTGTATTGCGCACACACTTGTGCACTATAATATATCCTGCATACTTGGCTGATCTCCGTTGAGATTGGCCGCCGTGGCCGAATCTGGCTAGGAGGATTTCATTTCATTTCAGTAACAAAAATCCCAAAATTTTCACAATCATTCGCATTTTTTTAATGGCATTGTATGACGAGACGAGCATTCCGTTCGCCTGATGATAAGTGATACGACCGCCCATAAACAGTGGTAACACCATACAGCCCCTTGATTTACAAAGTACTGTGTGGCATCCCACTGCGCTCGTCATCCTGAGACATAAGATGATAAGTCTCATTACGTCCAGTAATTACACTGGCTACAATGTGCTTCAAACCGGGATACACTGAGACATTTTACACCATTACATATAAGAGTCCTACCACCAGTAAAATATCAGTAAGATTTCATCTGTCTATCTTTAACAAGGTTACTTAAAAGTTACGAAGTAATTAATTGAAATTCAATAGGTAAACGTGAACAAACTTATGAGTTATTAAATAGAATAAGTAATATGAATAAACGACTGAAGTTTTCTCAAGAC
Organism: Lapara coniferarum; assembly: GCA_949316025.1. Taxonomy (NCBI): domain Eukaryota; kingdom Metazoa; phylum Arthropoda; class Insecta; order Lepidoptera; family Sphingidae; genus Lapara; species Lapara coniferarum. The sequence goes on along the minus strand of OX438919.1, from coordinate 36,027,993 downwards.
TGTTTACCTATAAAGGATTTCAGATAAGGTAATTCGTTTTTAATTTGTACCGACCCGTCTCGGCTTCGCATGGGATGCCGCATAATAATTTGCCCAACCTCTACCTCCGGCATTTTCAGATTGATCCGGTTTAAGGACCTTCGAAATAAGTCGTTTTTTTTTCAATACCGACAACACACCAATGATTTTGTTACGGGGTTTACTTATCGTCACGTGATATACATAATGATTATATAAACATACTGTCATAAATTTACTGGTGGTAGATCTCTCGTATGCGAAGGGCCATCTGGATAAGTACCACTGCGATGTCTATTTCTGCTGCCAAGCAGTAGTGTGCATGCATTGTTTTGTTCCGGTTTGAAGGTCAAGGTCTCAGGGTGACGACTGCAGTGGCACGTGCCACGTAGTATTTCATTATTCAAAGTAGCTAATTTGTACCTTTGCTACTGTTTATGGGCGGTCGTACGTATCGCTTACCATCAGGCGAACGACATGCTCGTCTCGTCATTTATACTGCAATCAAATAATAACAAGTCTTACTCAATAATTTCATTTTTTAGGTACTCCATATTATCTTCTAGATATTATGTTTTAGATTTAAATTATGTAATTTGTCCATGGTGAATGCTGTGAGTAGGATACATCACACATTATATAATGATTAACTTTATTTTATTGTAATTTTATAATAATATTTAGTGCTGTTGGTGTACCTTATACCAATTAAAAATAAACAAGGGATCCACAATTATGTGTGCTCTGTTTCTTCAAAAATACCCTCCTATAGAGAACGTGCACGAACTATAGTTGGCAACACAAAATCGACACAAGAGCCACATGTGTATAAAAAAGGAAAATTTTAAGAACAATGAGTTATTAATTATTGTATATTATATTCTTTTAATATGTCATAAATATGGGTTCCGGCTAAATATTATTGATACCCTGTGTAACCAAAATATGCTTTTTTTAGATGGGAGCCAGTTCATAGTTACATATTTTGATGCTATTGAAGCAAAGTTGGTTTCTATAAGTACTGTAATGAGTACTGTATTGTATAAGTAATGGACATTTACATGTAAGCTAGCTTGTTTCAAAAAACATATTTAAATCAGTTTTATTGTGGCTCAGTTTATTGTTGTTATTTATTTATCTTGGAATAAATAAATGCAAACTTAAAAACATAACGAAGCAAGGCAAAAGGCGGCGTCTCAGCTTGTGCTGTCCGAGACGGAAGCTCCGAGCAACGCTGAATTTCATCCTCTCCTGACTACCTGAGAGCTGACGTGCTATGTACCTATTGTACTATGGTAAAAAAAATCTATCAAAAGACGAAAATTTTAACAAGGTTGGAACTTTAGAGTCTACTTAGTTTTTTACGTACTATATTTTACAGAGATCTTCTCAAATGTCCAGGTTTCCTCAGGATGTTTTCGTTCACCGTTAATATATACAATACACACATAACTTTTTAGAAAAGTCAGAGATGCGTGCCCTTGGGTTTTGAACCAGCGGATATTCGTCTCGGCAGTCAATTCCACTCCTAACTAGGCTACCGGCGCGTAGAAGAATTTCAGAGGTATGTGAAGTCTGCCAACCCGCACTAGCCCAGCGTGGTGGACTAAGGCCTAAAACGCTCTCGGTACGAGCCTCCTCGCACGAGGAGGCTCGTGTTCAGCTGTGGGCAGTAGGTATATAATGGCTGGTAATATTTTTTTTCTCCTAGCCAGTTTCGGCCACGGCGGCCAATCTCAACGGAGATCAGCCAGGTACGCAGGAGATATTATAGTGCACAAGTGTGTGCGCAATACACAGGTGCACTCGCTATTCCTTCACTCTCATAGTCCGGTGAGACGGCAATCTGACATGACAGGAGAGAGATCAGGCGCAGGACCAACGGCTTTACGTGCTTAAATGGCTGGTATCACTATACCAGCCCTGTATGATATACTGCCCACTGGTATGGCATGGTATATTTTAAATATCACTATTATTGGTTTGTGCCAGCACAGATATCTAATATTATTTATTATCTAGATATTACGAACGTTATAAGCTTATAAGAATTACCAAGCATAGTAATTTTTGGGACTTGCCAATTAATATGCAGTATCTCGATTTTCTAATCTATATTGCTATTCTATCAACACTATAAGTACAAAATAAATCATAAATATCGACAAAATCACAACGTCTGCGATTTATTGTATTCCTTATCCACATCTGAGTCACACTGTCCGTATCTTGAGTGACAATAAACTGAGCCACAGTATCTAATAAAATAAATATGACCTATCAATTTGCGTTAATGAGTTTAATTCTTTCGTAGCTTGAATAATGGAAATTTACTTTTTCAAAATTTTATCGAGGAAAAAACTGACGAGAAATATATTGTTTAAAATATAAAACGAATAAAAATCTTGAAGTTAAAACGCCGGTAAAAATATTAGGTGTAGACTTCAAAGAGAACCTTACCTTTACATAAATGAAGGAAATGGGCCTGGCAAGCACTTACCGGTGTCTCAAAAAGTCAATTAAGTAGTTCCTAACGAACTGGAATAAAAATTCATGAATCTAAATAGGGAAATTTTCAATTTCTTTACTTCTATTACATAATATTCATTTGACACACTAACACTTTTTATATTGACCCAAAAGTGATTTATTGAAAACCCGATAGGTAAATCAATACTTTTCACATGAAAATCACTAAAATAGGGAAACGCTGAAATGGCACTTCAAGATTCCATGGTAGTTCATCAGATATTATTATAAAAATAAATACAAGAAGTTTGAATTTCTTTAGCCTTCATTAGTACATTTAGCAACACTTGTTACAGTCAGTTCATCTCTACATTAAAGAAGAAAAAACAAAGAGTTCAAAGAAACTAAAAAGCGTCTACGTGGTCATTAAATCAGATAATTCTTTTTTTAATGCGAGGAAAGTTCGCATCAACGAACGAGCTATTTGAGTTTCGACAATGTGCACTACTATAGCTCGATTATGACGACACGACGTCATGACATCGCGTTAGTACGGGCGCTATGACGCTTTCTGTTCAACCCGGCTATAACACTTGTTTATGTCAAAATGCACGGATAATGCGGGCTACATAACCTCGGGAAACCATTCATTCACATTTACTGCTATAATATTTATGAAACATAAAAAGTTTACGATAGGTGGTAAGGTTGTAATCGTATTCTAACGGCGCACTATATAGGCCACCTTCGCTATTAATTATCAAACGATATTATTTTTATACGTATGATAACTTCAGCTGTGAAAAAGGTAAGTATTGTGGTTCCGAGTTCGATTATCAAAAGACAACTTTGATATTAAAAATATCTTAGTTCCTGGGTCTGCATTTGTACTCCATCCGTAATCAGGCCTATTATAATTAATAGAATTTGCTGGTTGACAAGAACGTATAAGCATTAATCATGGGACGGTAATAACTCAACGACCAATCGATGCCTTGCTTACGTCTCTACCTACCTACCGAAAAATTTAGCTTCCGCATTTGATAATAATAGATGGGCTGAATATTTTAAATTAATTTTAACGGAATTTACCCTTTAAACGAATCGCATGAATAAATGCACTTCACGCTCTAACTAAAATAAGCGTCTACCACGTGCAACCTAATTCCTGCCAAGAGTACTTTATGTTATTGTTTATTTTTGAAATGAGGAATAACTACAGGATTTTACAACCTGCTGTCAAAATTGCTTCCTTTTTTCAATATCTTCACTCGACTAGTAGGTACCTAGTCAAAACTGGCTGATATAGTATCACTGACGTAGTAGTACTACACTATTAAATTAGTAGTTTTCAAGGAAATCGCGGCCATACAAACTTACTTACATACAGGTCGAATACAGAACCTCCCTTTTTGAAGTCGGTTAAAATGTAACAAATTCTGCCAAAAATCACATTTAATATGTTACCAAATTACACAGTATTATTCTGTTAACCTAAATTTACCAGGTGTGAATTAATTGATCCAGTTACATTTGAAGAGCGTATGTTTTCGGCACTCTGCAACGAAATCATGTTTTCTCGATTTAAACTTGTTAGGCGATTAAATAGAGACCCTTAATCAGTTTGCTTCCTACATCGGGACAAATGTTTGCGAAATCCGCAAATATTTGTCCCGCATGTGGGACTAAAGTTCAACACAGGGAATTCAAGTAGGTATATCAGTATTCTTGTGATTGTTTAGTGTACGTAATTAGCAGCAAATTAATACTCTTATAAATTTAACATAGAATTGTTCTTTATGTACGAAACAAGACAACTTTTATCCCGGTAATTTGCTGCTATGGGAACTAAAGGATGTTGTTAATAGAATTTTGGTAGATGGCGCTGGAGTCGTACTCTGTTTTAAGGACTGTTGTAGCGTGAAAGGTTTTTCACGCGGGCGAAGCCCCGAGCAGCACCTAGTATAACAGATATTTATACGTATAACTTCTTATGGAAATCTCGTATTAACCAGGATATATGTTTAATTACAAACAACGCAACCGAAAACTAAATACCTGTTCGTGAAAGTTAATGAAAGTTGGTCCAGTCGTTCCAGAGATAAACCAACACAGACTCTTGAATCTCATGATAAATATAGCCAATATCATAACTTTGATCACTTCTGCGTAGGCAGCCATTAAAGTTTTGCGACCTGGCTAGTGACAGGCCTTTTAAAAGTTAGAAATAACAAATTTCCAATAATAATTATAACAATTAGTTATATTATTGAATAATGGAAAAATATACCAAAAATGTGAGCAATTATTAAAATAAAGTCAATAATACCTAAATCAAAAATATTATCATAAAATTATGACCGAAATTTCAACTGTTAAACCTTCTCCTCACCAGAATTGCAAGCATAATCAAGCCTTTTCTCGAAAGGGTTGAGACTGCAATGTTGAGATCACAGGTTGGATCCTCGGGTCGGGCAAACTGATAGTGGGTTTTTCTGATCAGTATCATCCTGGAGCCCGAAATTTGTGCCCAATATAGCGATAGGCTCGCCCATTTATCCTCGAAGATGTAAGTATGCAGAAGTTCACCAAAGCACTTATTTTTCTATCACCATTTCGGGCATAATTCCAGACTCCAGGCCGATACTAAGCAGAAAAACTCAATATCCCTTTTTCCGACCTGGGTTTCGACCTCAGACCGGTGTCGTACTACACGCGCAGTGCCGGATTAACCCATAAGCAAATTAAGTAATTGCTTAGGGCATCACGTCTTGGGGGGCACCAGAAACAGCACAAAAAAATGCTAGCACATAAAAGTAGAGCTGTTTGAATATCCGCACGATTAAGACTGAAGTTAGTTTACTTATGGTAGGGGGGCCCCACAGGCGTGAATTGCTTAGGGCATCAAGTTGTCTTAATCCGGCACTGCACACGCGCTATACAACTACGCCACCGAGTCACTCAGGAGGTAGGTACAGTCACCCAATTATATTTCTCCAAATAAAACGCCAGTTTTTCATATTTTACCAAGCAGAAGCGATCGTTTCGGAGGTGTACAAATGCAACAGCCTTAGAGTATTTATCCAATGGAGACGATATGGCAATAATGGGTAAACAATTTTTTCTGTCACTTCTGATGGGGGGTGAGGTAGACACGGATAGCACACATTTCATAAAAAAAAAACACACGTACAGGGTTGAATATAAGGTCGCTTTTTACACAATAACACAGCAAAAATCACAGTATCTGTGGAGCACCGCTTAATGTCATTATCGTAATATGAAATGACAGCGATCGCAAGTCACATAGGTTTTAATAAAACTTTATGACCAGCTGCGCATTTACGACCAACGAAGGGTTCGCCCGGTCATCATGGCTTCTTACTTTTTACTTTTTATTTTTCATCATTTATTTTACTCCTAATAAAAATGTCTGTAGTTATATAAGTGACTAATAATAATTATTAAATATGTCTCGACTTATCATAAGTGCAACTATGTTCGCCTACGTGATGAATAAAGTATTTTTTTTATCCCATCTCCTTGTTAAGTGCTCTAAGGCAACAGCAGATAACTCTTATTATCTTTCAGTAAGTTGCATATTGCTAACCTGTGTTGTTAACAGACGACGCGCTAGCGACTTATTTAGAACGTTAAGCTTATCGAGCATACACTTTTCTGACTGTACTATTAGATCAATGAGATAATAATCGCAAATTTTATGTCAAAACTATAGGTACTAAACGCTTCTTACCAAGTTATGATAATTTGAGAACTCACATATTCAATATGAATCATGTGTAAGAAGACAACCGTTCCGTGTTCTTTGATGTCTTTAACATGTTAAACAGTTTATTAATTTGGAATGTCTAAATTTAGGTATGGTCGTATGATTGTGGAAACTTGTAATTGACCTTTCTTTGTTTACATATTTTATTATTTTAAATGTTAGTTGTAAGTTTTCCTAAAAATAAATAAAGTATCATTAAAAATCTGTATAATAATTTTATTGTGAAACTAGCTGACCCGGCAAACGTTGTTTTGCCATATAAATAATTTCCTAGCAAAAGGGTTGATCGTAGAGGGGTGAAAATTTAGGGTTGTAGGTATTTTTGTATGCTGTATCATAAAAAAATTAAAACAAAAAATTTTGTCTGAAAAATAAAAAAAAAAATTTAGGGGTGGTCCACCCTTAACATTTGGGGGGATGAAAAATAGATGTTGGCCGATTCTCACAGATACCGGATAAGCACAAAAAATTTCATCAAAATCGGTCAAGCCGTTTCGGAGGAGTATGGCAACGAAAACTGTGACACGAGAATTTTATATATATAGATATGTAGATAAAAATGTTAGCAGATAACATGAACCAGTAGGTAATATATTAGTATTGCATTTTAAATTGCTCGGAACGGTCGCTTTACATTGCAATAAGCAGTAACAAACATTTCCTACCTACCTCAATTTATTTCTATGTTCTTTTTATAGCTTGGGCGTTTGACCGACTAGTATTTTAAGCCGCATTGACACAATCAAAGTCCGCTTCGACCAAGTGCATGTAACAGATACACTGTACAGATTGGACGCTTTGATCATGGCAACAGTGATCAAACCACAGTTGGACTGACTCCAATTAGGGTTACCAGAAGTCCAACTAATACCGCAAATGCTTGCTTTTTTTACGGTCGGATCCGGCCAAACATTTAAATGTCAAGCCCCTCTGATTGTTAGGTTTTTTCACACGACTTGCAGAATGTGCGAAGAAATACGAATTAAATACATGCGGAAAACAGCACGCGGAACACGGTTCACCCTTCTTTCCCGTCTCGTTATCTTACACTTACTTATTGTGAAGGTTACTTTTAGCTAAATAAACGCATTTCCCGTATTTAAAGCAAAGTGGCAGGCCTAATGACATCATGGGACGGAATAATGGCGAAAAGTGGGTGCACTAGTTGCACCCCTGCCTACCCCTCCGGGGATAAAAGGCGTGAATGTATATGACAGGCCTAAATTTCGTAGTTTCCAGAAGGTGTAAATAATACCGAGTGGCGTAGCATGGTCGGGAGGAGGGGACGGCCCGCTTCGGGCGACACTTTAAGGAGGCGGCAAAATGAGTTTTTTTTAAAAACCTTTTACAAATAAATTTTTTTGGTGACGGGGGGGGGGGGGTCTCACGCATGACTTTTAAGGTCTCATTGAGGATATGCTTTGGGGCGAATTTCGCGATTGCCTCCTGAGGCACGAACCCACGCTACGCCACTGATAATACCTTGGAAACGCATGTCCACTAATGAAACAGATCACAAAAAACATGCTCGCAATTTTCTTATACCTTAATAGATTCACAAGTCTGAAATATTCCCAGTATTACATTTTTTCCCATTACCATTTGTCTTCTAATAAAAAAGTTTTGTGTGTGGGTAATGACAACCGTACCATGCCTCGTTTCAGCAATGACAAAAATCATTTAAGTTACTTGTATTGAATGTTTTCCTTGTTGTTACAGATAGAGCGTGTGCGCGGGGTGCGCTGTGAGGGGGGATGCCCGTGCGCAAGGGGCTGCTCGCGCCCCAGAACACCTTCCTAGACACCATCGCCACACGGTTCGATGGCACGCGTAAGTACCAAAAGAAAGCACGTTCGAGCGTAATAAGGAACTGAACATGAGAATTGAGTAAGCCTCTCCACCGGATTCCAGTGCAGATGGAAACCAATATGCCTTGCGATATATACAAATATAATATTGCGACACGGCGTGGCCTGTGCGGTATGTGCACACATACTTATTATGAAATTTAACATCTTATATCTTATGATAAGACGCCACCTTTTTATTAAGTTCAGCAACAATAGGGTAGTTGACTACTTTTTTTAATACATTTATCAAAAATGTATGCCATCCAAAATCGAAGGGAAAATGTTAGTAGTAGTAGGTAAGTTATAAAGCTTTGAATGTTGGTGGAAGGTTGGTGGTGGTAGTTGTCAAGTAACAGTAATAATACGATGTGACGTTGACGGGAGTCGCCGGCCATAACACTGTGTGCATGCGAAAGAAATAGCGCGATATTCCCTTCTCGTCCCCACTTTTGCTCACAACAATATTTCAAATACGAATAACTACTTTATTTTTCAACCAATTTTAATGCTGATTTCACAGCAGAATTTCTTTTTTGATAATTTTCTGTTACATACAAAATAATTTATAAAATCAAACGCAGGAAATATCCTATAGGAGTTAGTTGACCTAAAACCAAAGTGTTTAAACTCCGTAAGTATTCGATACGCATTAAATATGTAAACGATTATTGCTTGTAAACTCCATAATTCCACTATGCTGTTTCGTATTTTTAAAATACTATTGCAAAGAAACAACAGAGAATTACCTCTATGATGGTCTTCAAACTTGAACAGGAATATTTTAGATCTAATTTTTGTAGAAAACACAAGAAGAGTGAGTGTTTTTTCTTCCGTATTAAAAAAAGAAAAATTACACACCTATTTCTTTGGTCTTAGCGAATATTATAACATTACTGTAGTACACATTAGAATTCAAATAGCTTATAGAAAATAAGCAACTACTTAAAAAGATAGACATCTATCCAGATTTCATGTTTAATACCTGAATGTACGAAATGCTCGCTGCCTTTAATATGCGAACATGCGGCGCTCCGTATCCATTACTGAATGAGACTTCACGAAGCCGCATTTGATTGCAAATGACGATCGGAACGCCTCATCTGAATAGTCGACATGTGAAATAACACATGCAATTCGCACAATAAGCTACATTTACGAATAAGCGCATATATCCCCAATAGGTAAGTAACTAGTGCACCATTAATATTTCAAGATTCCATCTGCACTGAGATATAGGTAACAGGATGAGCTCGTCGTAACAGAGCCAAACTCTAATCCAAGACGTATGTCCTGCAATAGAATAATTAACCTATATAGATTTGATTTTCGAATCAAAAAATTCTGACGCCATTTAGTTGTCCGACCAAGAATTCGAATCGCACAGTACTCCTAGACCAGCGACTAAAGAAGTGAATCTGAATAGCATAAAATCCCGATTAAGGGACAGACAAAAAGGACAAATATCCCGTTTACCGTAAAGGCTTTAAAACATGAATCGCAGTTTGTAAGGGCCGTCGCCACAGAAAAGCTGAAATAAGTGCGCATCTGAAAGGTTACGTAATCAAAACCTCCTTTCTGTAAGGCACCACATGCTTTATTAACACAAAGGATTAAGGCAGGCGAAGATTAAACGAAAGTAGACCATGCTCATACAGAAGCACGTCGTAGTAAAAAATGAAAGGACGGCATGGTCTCGCGTTAATAGCATGTACTATATGAAATACCTGTGTTAGAGTTATGTCCTGGCTGTAGCCGTTTACACAAGACACCAAAAGATAATGTTTTCACAACTTAAATCAATTTATTAAGTATATTTTGAGTAAATATTTCATAATCCTCGTAAGTACCACTTTAAACGTTATGTGCGGCGATTTCTTGGAGTAGATTGATTGCACATTATATTGTGAGGAATTGGCGCCAGTTTCAATTAACTGCCAGTTATTTCTGTTACACAGCCACACTGTGCACCGGCACATTGACCGTACAGTAAAATTAGCCAAGATTTTCGAACGCGCACTAAGCTACAGTTATGACCGAAATACATTTATTTGTAGTATTATTCTTCTACCGCGCATTCTAAAATGCCTGACTTCCTCAACATAGTTGAGAATTTGAACTGACCATAAAACACTTTAGGGTGCAATATAAAATTAATTTATTAAAAGATCTGTGTTCTTGACATAAATATTTCTTTATAGTTAATTAATGTACCAAGCTCACTTCAAGCTACTAACGATAGTTTTTTTTACTGCTAATTTATGTCGCAAAACACACAAAACTGTGTGAAAAGAAGTTAAGACGATTCATGTATTAATACATCGATATAAATCTTACTTCTTAGAAGACAAATTAAATATAAGTGAGTGAACATTTTGTACAGTAACAGACACAATAACTTAAAAAAGAAGATACCTAGGTTATTGTAAACAAAAAAAGCGAAAGGTGTAAACAGCTTCTATTTTTAAAGACGCCCGTGTGAGTTGAAAATAAAACGCATCGTGTGTTTCACTTTATGCCGGAGACCGCAAAGAAATGGCCACGGGATAGGAAGCTGTTTACAAGACTCTGCAAAGATCAACCCTCTACATAAAAGTGAAACATTTGACTCAAGTCTACACAACGTATATTACCAGTGCCAGCGTTACAAATAGTTATTTTGAAAACAAATACAGCGTGCTTGGTATTTACTCTCCTCAATATTACAAGAAAGACTAAGCTAACATTATTGGGTTAACATTTAACGAAATTAAAGTCTACAACTAACTATGCGAAGATAACCATTACCAACTGTATAATTTAGTATTAAACAGTACTAAAAAGTAACTTCAATTTAATTCAATTGTAAAGAATATTAGAACAATAATAAATTATATGTAGCAAAAACACATAAGAAATAAATTGGTTCTTATTCCAATAAGAATTACGAATGACTCTAGTGTCACTTAGCGCTGTTACTTGAGAACATAATACAACATAATCGCAACTATAATTATGATATATGAGATCTATGATCCGACGTTACAGAGCAAAGTAAAAGGCAAGTATCTACGTGATGGCACTTGTATGGCATTAGGGATGTAATTCATCATGAAGGACAGAGTGGGACCTCGGATTATTGCTTCAGGGACCCCGCAAATACGAGTAAAATTACTGAAAATGTACCTGTTGATAGGATGGATGATTTTATTATTCATATAACGAAGAAATTATATTTTAGTTCGATAATTTTAAATACGAGTAAGCTGAAAAAATGCTACATTCAAATATTTCAACGTAATCTGTTTCTGAGCTTCTCCCTGATTTTCGCTATTGAAATAGATGCACCTTATAAAAGAGCATATACCATCTAGTTGAGAGAATAATTTATAGTGGAATAAAGATATGCAAGCGCAGCGTGGGACGTCCTCCTACAAGGTGGACAGGCGGCCTAGTAAAGGTCGCAGGAACCCGCAGCCCGCAGGATGCAGGCCGCTTCTGACAGGTTGGTCTGGAAATCTTTGGGGGAGGCCTATGTTCACCATAGGACTTCTAGAGGCTTTTTTTTTTCTAGAGGCTGAAGAAGAAGATTTATCCGTAGATTAAGTGGTAGTCTAATTAGACCTGGTGTTTTCAAAGCACACGTGACACCATCACAGAACTTTCTTAGTAACAAAACATGTACATTCATTGTACTTAATCTCTACCATTCATAAAAAATTTACAAGTATTTTACAAAGTAAGTAAGAGTTTCAAAAACTCGTGCTTTCTTTGAATGGTCAGAGTGATAGCATCATCTGGGTCGGTCACGATTGAACGGGGACGTCTCCATTTCGCGTGGCGTGGAGTATAAATGGCTGAGTTTCGGATGAGCGGATTATGAGAGTGGCAAAGTGATAATAGCATATGCTTCGTATAAAAATAGTTACAGCTTTAATGCTGGAACCAAATCTCAGGGTATTCAATTAGGTACTTTCAGTTGTTTGAAAACCAAATGGCGTATTAATAGCACGAAGCACATCAACAAATTCATCAAGGATATTGACATTTACGATGCTAATATAGAAAATAGGCCTGAGTGTGCCTACACTAATTAAGAATAAACTATAGTACCTAATATTGATGCCATATGCCTATTAAGATAATTGATTGTAAGTCCCTGCAGCCTTAATATAATACCTACCGCTATTGAGGCTATGGATTGTTTGTCGGCCAATCATCCAGTCAGTCAGAACTTATTTATTAAATAGGTTTGATTCATATATTAAATTAAAATTTTTAGTTATGTGTCTGCGAACATTATATTATTACACTAGTTATACTCGCGACTTCGCCCACGTAAAAAAGTTTTTGTTTTTTTTCGGGATAAAAATATTTTCAACAATTTCTGCCATGTTTATTAAATTCACTGCAAAACTAAAAAGATAGAAACAAGATTTTAATTTGAATATTTTATTTTGGTTTTGAATAATCTTAGTTGACAGTGTTCACAAACGCAGTCGGAGGCATAACACGCTCACTTCTCATTAGGCCTACTTGGTTGGTGATATAGGTAGAGCAACAAAATCTCTGAGTGAGCAGATGCCTCCGACTGCGTTTGTGAACACTGTCAACTAAGATTAATAAACATGGCAGATATTGACGCAGTCGGGTTTTTTGCTTTTCTTTAACATTTTTTTTATTTCCATGCTTTTAGTTTTCTTTTTTTTTTTATAAACTACCTGTGTGCCAAATTTCGAGCAGTTTTATCGTGAAGAAGTAACAAACTAACACTAACTTCGCAACTATTAGTGTGAAGTGTGATGTGATTTATTAGCATTTCATATTCCAAACTCCAACAAAACATATAAGTTGTATGTATATTCGTAATCACCGTAAAAAAACCTTTATTTTGATACCACACTCGATGTATTTTGAAAACATAAATTTTTTTTTAGATAACTTTGCCGCCAAAAATCCTCAATTTTGTTTTTATTTTCAAATTTTTATGTACCCAGGTGCCAGTGGCACTCTCACGGCTAAGACGAATCTATTGATACCACTCACATAAAAATACGACAAGCCGTTTAAGCTTTAAGGTTTTTTTTTTGTTAATGGCCCTACTGCCAGTAGCCTGACACGAGTCGGCTTTTCTGGCCACACCGGTCTTTAGGGTGAACGCAGAAGGCGCTCGCAACCCTTTGAATTAAGTGACCATACTGAGGGCAATCCACTAACGGGTTACGAACCTCGGCTCAGGACGGCCACTGAGAGAGGATGAGACATCAACGATTAGGGAAAGATTGGTTTTTAGGCCTAATCCTATTAGATTGTGTTGTCATCGGCACGTGGGCCGGAACTGCTAGAGGGGTCGGGAGGCGACGGGGAACGCGGCGAGGTCCTCGACGGCGAGGACGGAACTGTGGTCTTGTGGAGTGTTGGAGTTTTAAGAACTCGTTCTTACGGCGGATGGCCAGAGTGATTTCGTCCTCTGGATCGGTTAATACGGAACGCGGCCGTCTCTATTTGGCGCGGTCGAATGGACAGCTCTAAGGCGTGCCAAAGAAATATACATACATACATACACTCGAAAAACATAATCCTCTTTCTTTCGCAGTTGGGTAAAAAGTAGCCTATAGCACTCAAGAGTAGTGAAGCTTCCTATTAGTGATAGAATTTTCAAAATCGGTTCAGCAGCTTCTGGGTAAAGTACGTTCAACAAAAAAAAAAAAACTTACATAGTACATTGTCTAATTGGTTCTTAACAGAGCAATAATTATATATCAGCTTGTTTTCGTTCTTGCTAAAGTGACACCTTTTTTCAAGATTTGATAGCTAAATTGTAACTACAGTAATTTCGAAAAAGCAATACTGAACGAGAAAAAATAATTTCAAGTTTGACGTGACCTCAGAAGCCTCTCAGAAAACAATCTATCAGTCCAAAATAATTCCCTCAAATTTATTTGGAGTCGAAAGCTGAAACATTTCGGTAGCAGCACGCTCGCGGCGTTCGTCACTTTACAGATATTTCCATGTAATTTCAATCGATGCCAGAACAATAAATAAGACAATCGGTAAATAAAAACGTGGACAATCGCGCTAAGCCGCAGCTCGCCAATCTGAACTTCTCGGCCACCTACATTTAAGAAGCTACGGCAAACTATTCATTGTATTTAAGGCGTGTAAAAAGATTTTTATTCTAAGTATACAACTTACTTACTTGCTTTGTCGAGTAATGAAAACATAAATTATTAATTAGCCAGTTGACTCCTCAAGCCCCGCGACGGACACCGGTGTCCATATATATAGGGTTTTCCCATACATCTATAGGTATATATAAGCGGGCTTGAAGGGGTAATACATGATTTACATTACTAAAAATCCGTTCACACTAGCTTGTTAAAATGTAAACAAAATTTAGTAGAAATAATTTATGAACTAACTAGCACAAACGCCAATTTCATTATAATAACACACTACTAACAATTAACAAAAATAAATCGACTTCAAAATCAAAAAATAATTAAAATTTGTATTCACTTAGTATATACGTAAATTTGGAGTCGATGCCTAATTTAAATTGCCAGCTAAGCTAAGGAAAAACTCGAACAAATATACGAAAACATTGTTCAATTTAAATTAGGCGCCGACTCCAAATATACGTATATACTAAGCGAATACAAATTTTAATTGTTTTTTGATTTGTAGTGGTTTTGAAGTCGGTTTATTGTTTGTTAAAAAGTTTTTATTTATTGCTTTTTGTTAGTTAATTATATAATGGTGTAAACAATACATCATAGATATGCGATTGCAGCATTCGCGAGTCATCTGCTATTAGTTATTGAAGAGTTCCATTGTGTATCTCCGAAGATTTTCATCAGATCATCATTAATTATATACTAAAACCTTCCCTGAAAAATTTACTTTTGAATATTGAAAACCACGTCAAAATCGGATAAGTAGTTTTTGAGATACTCGCGGCCATACAACTTTACATACATACATACGGATCGAATACAGAACCTCCTTTTTGAAGTCGGTTAAAAATATAGACGCCTGCAAAGAAAAAAGTGTATAATAAATGCAAAATTGCAGTGGTTTAGGATTTTTTAGACTTGAAAGGAAAAATCTAATGTCACGTTCATAGTGAGTTTTTTTACGGATACGACTTTTTTTATGGCATTGAATGACGAAACGCGCATGCCGTTCTTCTGATGGTTAGCATCTTGATGTACAAAGTACTGTGTGGCATTCCACTGCGCTCGTCATTCTGAGACATAAGATGTTAAGTCTCATTATGTGCACTGCTGCTTGACAGTAGAAATAGACATTAGGATGGTACCCACCCAGACGGGCTCTTGCATATGAGAGACCTACCAACGACAAAGTGATCCTATTGCAAATGATGGTAAACGAAGAATCGCTTAAATAGTATCGACTGATGAGAAATAAGTATCCCACGCCAATCGACATAATTATGGCGACTTCGAAACAGAATACACGCTGATCCCGGAAGGCAAAAGGTGTCAACAATTTAGACCTTTTTTTTGTTGTTCGAAGGTAGTTTGCTAAAAAAAATACTGACAGTCATGTATGGCATGATCACTTAAATTAAAAGACGTAAAGTACGCAATTACTATAAATAAAGATATTGTGTATATTAATATTGCTGTGATATAGAAACTAGGTAAAGTAATGAAAAAAAAAGTCATGAATTTGAAATTTTTCTTCATTAATATTTTCTTCAGATTCAATCCAAAATTCCATTTATATGTACATTTGGATAATTTAGTCACTATCGAAATGTATTACGGTACGACATTTTTTTTAGTAGAGTAGTCAAGACGGATTTCCAATTCCGCCCAACTGATTTTCTCTATCGCAGTGAACACCAGCTACTTATCGTTATTAGCAAGCAAAAAATTGGGATGGGATGGATTTAAGAGAAAAACGGTAATGTGTGACTTGCAGCGATAGCCTAGTTGGGAGTGGAACGGACTGCCGAGACGAATGTCTGCAAGTTCAAAAGCCTCGAGCACGCACCT
The DNA here is from genome assembly GCA_949316025.1 of Lapara coniferarum. NCBI lineage: Eukaryota > Metazoa > Arthropoda > Insecta > Lepidoptera > Sphingidae > Lapara > Lapara coniferarum. Next base: position 36,011,866 of record OX438919.1, on the reverse strand, counting down.
CTGATTTTTCTAAAAGTTGTGTGTGTATTCTTTGTGAATTATCGCCCGCTTTAAGGTCGAGGGAAAAAACATCGTGAGGAAACCTGCATACGTGAGAAGTTCTGTATAAGAATTTCGAAGGTATATGAAGTCTGCCAACCCGCACGAGGCCTCCACCCTCTAAGTTGCAGAAGAGGCCCGTGCTTAATAGTGGGCAGTAAGTAATATAGGACTGGTATGGTGGATGTTAAGTTGTACGAAATATATTATATGTATACATACATACATACATACATACGTAGAATTCAAGAAGAAGTTGGATATATGGTGGAGTGAGAGGGCTAGCGTAAAAATGAAAGAGTATGTAAGAATTGTTGCGAAACCGTATGAAAAACCACTTGAGGTTAGTGCGGAACTCGGAAACGTGATCGTTAGCATACCCTACCTATGTCCCGATCCTTTGAGGTTTTGTGTGACAAATACACACTATGCAACACAGTTGATTTTAAAATGTTAACCCTCACTCGAAGAAGAAATTCTTCGTAAAATTAACCAGTTCAAATAAGACATCTCTTATTTTTGATGTGCAAAAAAGACCCAATAGTAACGCAAAGTAACTTAATAACAGTCATTGCAACGTTATTGAAATAACACACGCCAAATGTAAAGCGAATGTTTGGCATTAAGGGACTTCAATAACCTCAGTAAAAAAATAAAATTATTGTATACAGGTATCAGCCAATTAATTTTTAAATCTCTAGTCCCTCCCTACACATTATTTATTTCTACACTTAACAAAGTATCACTATATTACTCAGTCCAAATGTTTGTATTTAATACGAGCAATATCACGTCTGTATTCATACACGCAAAATGTATTCCACACCCCACGCATACTTTGAACATAATTAGACCTCATAGAAAGAACTTTTTACTAGATTATAATAGGTATGTTTTTGAACGAACCAACTTCATTTTGGGCAACACTTGAATGAGAATGTACCTTTAGATTAGTTGTTAAGAATTTAAATCTATCCATTAGCATCATTCTTCGCTTCTTTGTGTAGGGTTCAAGTTTTGCTAGTATCCCATATGGGCGGCCATATATTAGAGTAGGTTTAGGTAGTTTGTCATCGTACGACAAAGAAACTTTCCTCATTTTTCTTCAGGGAATAACCAACCCAAATGTAGTATTTATGACTGTGGACTGTTTATTTTATCTAAGTTCGCTAATGCCTTTTCTTTCTGGCTCGTTTTGTTGTATGTGAATTTTAAAATGTTCATAAAAAAATTAACATTAAAATTATTTAAAATATACATAATTTTGTGAAAACTACTTAGATTTTTTTTATATTAGTACAGGATATACTAGATAATACAGTCGTGCACAAAAGAAATAGTGACTAGAAAACGATATCGACACTACTATCAGTCTTACTTATAAACTTGTCTTATTTTTTAATCAATTGCTTTGCCACCGATTACCAAAAATTTTACTTATAATCTTGTTTTAGCCTTAAGAGGTGTTTAAATAATTGTCAAAATTAAACATCGCCGTGGCCTTTTTTAAACCTACGTAAAAGGCAAGATGTCGGGTTTTGAATACAACTGATCGTGTAAATTTGTATGTCAAAAGTTAACCATTGATTAAGACGTAACTAAGCATAACTTTGCGACTTTTTTGAAAGTAAGACTGCTAATACTGACACTGCGTTCTAAATTCAAAATAACATAGGTGCAAAGATTTAGAATGCCTCACGAGCAGCTCGGTAAGCTATTTCGAAATTACCCTGAGGGTAAGCAAAATTCTCGTTCTACTTATCCAGCTTTAGCAACATTTTAACTGTGTCACGAAAATTGTAGAGGATACAGTAAAATGAGGTATCCTTACGTCAGTTCGGTTCATACTACTGGTAAAAGTCACAAATACTATTATAATTATGAAATATTTAACTATGTAGTTTCACTTGAACACACAAATTCTACACTATATTGATGAACGGCACAGTTAAAATATTACTAACAATACTTAGTACTCAAATTTAGAGCCAACTAACTGATTTCACTGGGCGTAACATACAACTGAGAAATACAACGTGAATAATACTTATCTTTAGAAATGGGGCACGTCGCATTTCAACAAAATAGACAACGAACATGAAGTCTAGTCATCCAAATTATATAACACGCATGCTTAAGCTATGACTATTTCTACGTGTACAGACAGCCACATAAGTATCAGAACAAATTCAAAATTTCAAATCACCTATACACGTTCAGTTTAATTAAAACATTATTTTTTCTTAGTGTAAAATAAAATCAATCCCTTTAATTTTATTTCTGTGAAGAGAAAACTGGTAAGAACACAAAAGTGTACAAGCGATTTAAAGTTTTGAATTTGTTCAACTACTTATGTGACTGACTGTACTAGTTTACGGCCATTTAATTCTAAACTACGTGGTGGTATAAAGGCAATTGAAACTTTATCTTTAACTCAGAAACGTGAAACTGAAAATACATTCGAGGTTATGAACAAAGTTCTATGATTACGAGTGTCATACACACTCGAAGTTAAACTTTAGCGCCTTTGTTAATTTCTCATTAATATACATTACATTTGAATAATACTCGTTACAAGCTGGTATTTCTGTTCATGCAGAGTTGTTTATTGTAACATGAAGGAATAAATTCAAATGAACTGTAATTTGCATAATTTTTGACATAGCTATAGATTAATCATAATAATAATATGTCTCTGCTTTTACAACTTGATGTTAGTAGTTGACATTTTATAGAATAAACTTTTCGTACCTACTTACTCGTAAAAATATAAGTAAACAGTATGTTTATTATTGTAAGGATATTACTTTCGTCTGTAACATCTTTCACTAATCATTCCTAAAATTTTCCTATTTTATTTTAATATCATATAAAATATGCAAGTATAAATGCAGAGGGTTGTAACAAACGTAGTCAAACAATCAACGCCAGCATCATATTAACTGCGTCTGTTTCGTGTTGGCTTAGCAATATAATTTTGTCGGCAGACAGCAACTTCGTCCTGGGCAACGCTCAAGTGCCGTCATATCCCATCGTGTATTGCTCGGATGGGTTCTGCGAGCTGACGGGCTGGGCGCGTGCGCACATTATGCAGAAGGCGTGCGCGTGCAAGTTCCTTCATGGACCAGACACGCGCGAGGAACACCGCCACGAAATCGACTCCGCGCTAGACTCAAAAAATGAACTCAAACTGGAACTCATATTTTATAAAAAGAATGGTGAGTAATTATCTAGTACTATTGTGTAACTTCTGTAATATTACATAATTGCACGTCACAATTAAACATGGTAAGTACTTACACGTCAGTTGCCCGGCAGACCGTACAATAAATTTTGAGAATAACAGCAAAAATGACCGGACGTTGTTAGAATCTTTTCGAAAGGCTAATTAAATATTAAGGCTTTCATGCAGTAGGTCAAGGGCGGATCCAATGGTGGGGTCATGATTACCTCAGGGATGTATTATTTTTTTGTAATTAAATTCATTATTGTAATCGATTTGGATTCTAACCTGATTATACCCTGACTTAAGGCTTCAAATCCCGCAGGCTATCTTCACTCCCGGTATTATGGGATCATACATACAAGGAAAAAAATAATTAAATAATCAACATAACTTCACTAATATTTTAGTTTTACTATTAACATATCAATCAATCAAGTTTTTCTTCAAAACCCTCCATAGTAATCCAGGTAAATGTGTCGCGAGTTATAAATGATGACTCAATGTATGTTGAGATAAATGTTTAATTAATTAAAAAAAATTACATTTATGTTTGTAGTCTAACTTAAACAAAGGTCCGCTAGATAATGAATGAGACAACTTTACTAAGCGTAAGCTGCCAACGCTTGCACTTTCACACACTCACACTTAGAGTTGCTAAAGCGTCACTGTAACACCCCCCGCACTAGTTGGAAGCCCGATGTTCTCGACCAGAGAAGAAGGGCTGATTGGTCGTGGCTGGTTCAGTTCGGTCCTCGGCTGGTGGTGGTCGCCGTAAGTTGCGAATGAATTTGATGAAGTAGTAGATGCCAATTATCGTCAATAATACATATATGGGAGTTGTCCAATAGTGGTAGGAGTGATCCTGGAGATCTTCTTTATTGATCGACTTTTCTCTTTCAAGGAAAGTTTGAAGTTTATATAGATGATCCAAGGGTATATTATCCAGTTTCAGCGGTTGTCCAGAATTTTCAACTGTAATATTAGATAGTTGGAACGACAATAATTTTAAAGGCTGGCCCTTAATTTCATTTTTGTAATTCCTTATGGTGTTTGTCTTTGTGGTTAAGCTGCATCCGCTAGGAATTTCCAGTAAGTAAGTACCTTTAATGGATTGATAAATTTCTTGTTTGCAATGTATCTTAATTTTGGTTCGCTGTAAACAGGTGAGAATGTAGTGATTGTCGTCCAATTTCTGCAATAACTCTTCAGTAGTTTCGTAATATACGAATTTGCAAGTACTTGTAATATCTTGTTTCAGGATCAATTGATAGATACAATCTTTGGAGTCGGAGGTGAATACAAAGTTAGCTTGTTTACAGTAGTAAGTTTCTCTAAATATTTGGCATTTATTCTCCATATACAGATGCTTTTCCTCGTTCATAGCCAGGTAAGGTTTGGATGGAATCAGGAGGGTATTATTGGTAGTTGGTGTTGGAAACAAGTGGTAATAGGAGTATGTGTCTTTATACATTATTGGGAACTTCAGAATAAACACAATGTTATTGTTTGCGTAATAGGAACCGCAACTGATTATGTCATAATAATCTCTTACCGCGGAATATTCGTCTACAAGTAGTTCTTGCTTATTATATATTTCTAACAGAGTATCAATCATATATTTTATATTTTGCTGATTAATGACACTATGATGTACGACTCCCAATTTTGAAAAAGATATAGCATTTTCTAACATTACTACGTAGTCCAATATACACCGTAAATTTACTTTCATTAAGTTATATAAACTATTTATTTTAATGTAATCTATTAATTGATAGTTCGTCATATTAACTTTATGTATTACTTCATTTAATTTTAAGTATATTTTGTTTTCGTTGGATCTAATTTTTGTCAAAGTAATATTAACGGTTTCTAAAATCTGTTTATTTAAACTTATGCCTGAATTATATTTATGTATAATAGACTCTTGATTTTTATGTAATTCAGTAATCATTTTACTATAGTATATCGCATCATCATGATCCAGGTTCCCAGTAACGAATTTAATCATGGATCCTAAGCCGTCAATTAGTCCACGTTTGCGCTTACGAGGCGAAACAATAAGCGAATTAAATTTGTCATATATAGATTGAAGCATACTAGTTAGTTCTTGTTTTGTACTTATAAGAGTATCGCTAAAGTACTCTTGATCAGCAGAATTTATGTATTCGATATATGTACCTAAATAATTCTCAATATTATAAATACTTTCTCTAATTTTATCTAATTCAAAATAGTGTAGGAAAATGTGCTCAGAACTTTGGATTTTAGCAAATCCTAATTTAAAAGGTAGGACACCTGGATTATCTTTGAGTTCGCTTAGCACCACTTGATGGCTTTGGCTCATTTTCAGACGGAACACTCTGTAACAAAGGGTTTTGCATCTTAAGCGGTCTCTTGACAATTCTTTTGTGGTGGCTAACATCTCTATTATCTATGACCTTAACACTTAAATTTTTCTTAATTCTACGTCCTACATATCTAGGTTTCGTCTTATGACGAACAGCTAAGGGATTCTTAACGTATAAGGCATGGTATTGTTGGTATTCTATTGGTTCTGATCTATCACGATTTGCTCGAGCCATGGTCTTAACTTGATTATCCATAAGTTTCTGATTGACATATGAATAAATTTTCTGGGTTGTGACTTTATGTCGACTTATATAGTGTTGCAGGCATAAAGCTTCTGTGTTTATGTCTAAGGGACTACGAGTACATAAATGACCATTGATAATATCCAAGGGTTTAATACCGGTAGCAGAGTGGATACTATTGTTGTACCCTATTATAGCGTACAACATCATACTGCTGGTAGATAAATCTGGGCTGGTAGAATTTAATATTCTGATGTGTTCTAATAGAGTGGAGTGAAGTCTTTCGATGGCTCCGTTGGATTGTGGATTATTTACGCTAGTAAAATGCAATTTGATTTTATGTAATTCCAAATATTCTTTGATGGGCATATTTTTAAACTCTGTTCCTTGGTCAGCAGTTATGCTTAAGGGAACTCCATGATGGGACATAAACTGAGATAGCGCGTTTACTACACTAATTCCAGTTAAAGACTCTAAAGGATATGCTTGGGCATATTTAGAAAATATATCAATAATAGTTAAGAATTTTTGACGATTTACAGATAGCGTATCGATATGAAGAGTGTCGAACGGTTTATCGGGAATCGGAGTTATTTTAAACGACTGGTTAGTTGGATTCCTTTCATATTTGTTAGTTTGACATATTTCGCAATTATTCACAAATTTAGTGACCGAGTTTTTTATATTAGGCCAATAATAGTATAACTTAATCCTTTGCTCTAATTCTGAAATTCCTCTATGGTTAGTATTATCTTCATGGAATTTTTTCACAATTTGGAATTGCTTATCTCTGTCAACTACATCTTCTACTTTATTTTTACAAAACGTTAAAGAATAGGATGAACTTTTAAATAAACTTTGTAGACAGGTCGTGATTTTAGGAATTAATGTATTATCTGTAACATAAATACCGTATTTAATATTAGGTTTTACAAATTCTCTGAATAGCGTTAGGATACTATTTTCTACATTATTTAAATCAATTTGAGCTAAGATTCTTTTTTTACCTGGGAAGAGATCAACTGTTTTTGTTTCAACGGAAGAATGATATACTGGGTCAATCAGTAACTGATTATCAAATACGTTTATTTGTTTTTCAGATATTGGTATATCTAAAATAGGATTTTCAATTCCAGAGTGCACTGTACTCTGATATCGATTAGGTACAATATCAGCAGCACTTAGAATTTCAGATTGATTGACAATCATAGATAATGTAGATTCATTATCGTCTGAAGGGCCCGGTATGTTAAGTTTGTCTCTCAACATAGACAGTGGTATGTCGTCGTCGTCGGAACTTTTATCTGTATGTTGTGGTTTGTTACGATTCATTAGCATAGAAATTGGTAAATCTTCCTCGTCCGTGTCACTAAATTCGCGTGGTCCAGGACTACCTAAAAGTCGAGAAAGAGGTACGTTGTCCTCAGAACTTTCGCTTGAAACTGAATCCACATCATTATTGTGTAGTTCAATTCTTGACAATGCATCAGCAATTAAATTGGTATTTCCCTTTTTGTACGTTATTTTATAGTCATATTCTTCAAGTTTTAATCTCCACCTTGTTAATCTACTATTTGGCTCTTTAATATTCATCAAATACTGAAGCGGTTTATGATCTGTTATGATATTGAATTGACGACCGAATAGGTAGGGACGAAAATATTTTGTGGCCCATACGATGGCGAGCAGCTCCTTTTCTATGGTACTATATTTACTCTCGCTATCGTTAAGCGTTCGCGAGGCATATGCAACTGGCCTATCGGAGCCTATGGGTCCTTGAGATAAGACAGCTCCTAAGGCAAAATTCGAAGCATCTGTCCGCAGGTTAAAATCTTTCTCGAAATCAGGGTATTGTAAAATTGGATCGTTAACAAGTAAGTTCTGACAATGTTTAAAGCAATCTATGTATTCTGGTGTAAGTACTATTTTTGCACCCTTTTTTAAACAAAGTGTCATAGGTTTAGTAGCCTTAGCGAAATTAGGAATAAATTTTCTATAATACCCCAAAAGCCCGAGAAAAGATTTTATTTCCTTAGTTGTGCGAGGTATCGGAAACTTTTGAATGGCTTTTATCTTGTTGGGGTCAGGCTTAACGCCTTCGGGAGTTACTATATGTCCTAAAAATGGTGTTTCCTTTTTCATAAATTCCGATTTGTTAAGTTGTATTTTTAAATTTGCTTCGCGTAACCTTTGGAATGTGTCTTGTAAATTTTGCATGTGTTCGGATAGCGACGTAGAAAAGACAATTATATCATCCATATAAACCATAACATTTTTAAGGCCAAGGAGTACCCTATCCATGACGCGTTGAAATGTCGAGGGAGCATTTTTTAGTCCGAACGGCATTCTTAAATACTCGTAATGCCCTCTACAACCATCGCCGTCGTCAACACTAAAGGCAGTTTTTTGTATGTCTTTGGGATGCGTTTCAATTTGGAAAAATCCTGAGGCAAGGTCGAGAACTGAATAGTATTGACACCTACCCAATTTATCTAAAATTTCGTTAATATTTGGAATTGGATATCTATCAGTTATAGTCTTCTCGTTTAATTTGCGGTAATCGACTACGAGCCGCCATTTGGTTTCACCCGATGCATCTGTTTTTTTTGGTACTATCCATATCGGTGACGACCATGGACTGTTAGATGGCTGAATTATATTTTGTCGTAACATTGAATTTATTTGTTTCGCTACTTCCTTTTTGTGTACGTATGGATATCTGTAAGACCGCGCATAAATAGGTAACTCGTCAGTAGTGTTGATTTCGTGTTTTATTTCATTGGTAAAAGTAAGAGGAGAGTCTTCATTATAAAAAACGTCACTATATGACTTGCATAAATGCAAAAGATTGTATTTTTCCTCTTCATTTAAATGTGCGGTTCTAATTAATGGTTCTATATTAATTATTTTGTCACTAAATATTTCAACGTTATATAAATTAAAATTTTTGTGGAGTGTATGGGCCTTAACAGGCGACATCAAGCTTACAATGATGTCATAGTTCGTCGGATTGATTATCTGCAGGTGTGCATAGCCCGCCGCGGATCGTGTTACCGTTGTCGGGATGTAGCCTTCGTTTATTATAGTGTGTGGTACAAAAATTTCGTCATTTTTAATTGAAACAGGGATTTTAACATATTTTGATGAATTCGCCCTAATAAGAGCTTCGAAAAGATTTTGTATTCCTGAATTCATTATTTTTATCTTTATTTTAGCATTTGGTGTAATTAAAAGTTTATTTTCGAGATCGATTTTAGCTTTCAAGGATTTTAACATTTCATAGCCTAATAATCCATCAAAAACATCGTGAAATTTATAGATATAAAACTTCGATAAAGTTTTTTCGTTCAACTCTTGGAACATAGGTATCTCTATAGAGTAGTTATTTTGTGTAGTACAGCTTACATTAGTAACTGAAAATGGTTCGTAATTTAAATTGACGTTTTGATAATAAGAATCTATTATTTCAGGTGAAAGAAAAGATTGGTTAGCCCCCGTGTCAATGAGCAATTTGAGGGGTGGTTTTTTGATTTCTATGTATGGAAGTTGTCTTTTGATGTGGACATTAATTTCCATCAGGATTGGGGTTCTTTGTCCACATCCTGCTGAAAATTTTGATTATTATCACAAGATACATCCTCTGTTACTGGCTCTATAGAGTTCTCATTGCTAACGTAGTCAGCATGAGCGGTCTGATAAGCTTGTTCGGGGAACGCGTCGTAAATATTATCATCTGTTTGGTACATATCATCTACAGTATGATAGTTAAAATTAGACGCATGGGGACGTGGTGGCATTTGAGCAGATCTATATGAAATACCACTCATTGGTTCAGGAGCAGGTTTTGAAAATGACTCGTAACGGGGTAATACCTGTGGACGCGGGATATTTTGTAGTTGAGCCCTCGGCTGATATTGGAACCTATTGAAATTTGGTTTACCAACATAATTATTGTATTGCGTTGGAGATGGGAACTGTCTATTACCATATCCGTAATTTTGAGGGTTTCTAAAAGAATTAATCGTTGGTCTAGGAAATTGAATCGGCTTGTTTTGTTGAGAGGTATTTTTTTTCTGGACATACTGTATATTTTGTTCCTCTTTTATGTACTGTAAAGCAGTAGGTAAGTCTACTGGTTTCATTGATCTGATGGTGGTCCCCAAAGGTTCTTTTAGTCCACCTAAGAAAGTTTTAAGGGTTTGAGCAGTGAAAAAATCTCTTTTACATTCGATAACGCTCGAAACAGTTTCATGAAGATTCACATAATTAATTATTATACTAAGAAGGTGCACGCATCGGTTATAAAAATCAAAAGCGGATTCATTTTCCTGACGCATTGACACTAAGTCTCGACATAAACAATTTTCATCCCGTTGATCACCAAAATTTCTTAAGAGGACGTTTTTTATAACGTCCCAAGAACTAACCCCATGTATATTTACTACTTCTTCAGCTTTGTCTTTAAGTTTGTTAAGAACGCTATGCAAAAGAAACTCATTAGTAAAACTATTAGGCACTGTTGGATTATAAAGTTTTGTAAGTACTGTTTCTGCCGTCGATATAAACCTATAAAGCTGATTATGATTTCCGTCATACGAGGGTATAATCTCTACAGCCGCTTTAATTATACGCAAATTATTATCACTTTCATTATTAGTAGGTTCCATTATTTGTATTAATGAAATGAATACGAATATATACTTAACAAAATTATACTAAGAAGAAAATGATTACTGAGTTTAAAATAATACTTCTTCTTTATTCATAAATAAAAATCGGACCCAACGTTATCAAAAACTGTATACGAAATCAAAAGTATGACTTAATACCAGTTAATGTCAAGTAATAATATTAGTAAGAATAAAATTCAAATCGATGTAAGATCATAGAATTAGTCTTTCTTACGTTATTACCTACGCAGCTGAAGTTCACAATAATACACAAAACCACAACGGATGAGATAAGGAAATGAGACTCACAGGAGCAGCATCCACAGCATTAGCATCTTGAAGCGAGGTCGAGTGCGAGAAACTTTTGATTTTCGAAAAGTTTCAACTTCTTGATCCTTTTAGACTGCGCCAGTTATAAATGATGACTCAATGTATGTTGAGATAAATGTTTAATTAATTAAAAAAAATTACATTTATGTTTGTAGTCTAACTTAAACAAAGGTCCGCTAGATAATGAATGAGACAACTTTACTAAGCGTAAGCTGCCAACGCTTGCACTTTCACACACTCACACTTAGAGTTGCTAAAGCGTCACTGTAACACGCGTTACGGGATCAACATGTGTATATCCGATTCCGTGTAGAACGGCATAATTGGACACAATTATGCCGTCAGTGGATATGAAACTATGCCTAAAAATATAGAGATCAAGTAGGTACATAAAATGTAAACAATTGACATACAATTGAAACAGAAAATAAAAACCATTTTCAACTGAATTTTACAAAACTAATTAATACTTTGATTACGAGGGTCAGCATGCTGTTGAAACTGCTTGCGAAGAAAACATAACATGTCCAATGTGTCGTTTCCAATATGCCAAATCAGTCCCGCAAATCCCGCGGGATCCTGCGCCGATAATCCCGCAACACGCAGGACTGGAATATGACGCGGGATCCCGAAATACCGGGATCTCATTATTGTGGGATTGGTAGTCCTACCCCCACTATGCTCTCCCATAACTTGCAAGCTGTATCCGCCCTTGCAGAAGGTAGTGATGCTGCTGTCGTTGTCAAAACTGAAATGTTCAATGTATATAATTTTATAGGTAACTAGATGCCATCAACTATTATTTATTTCTTTTTTATTTTTTTACGCGGAGAAAGTGAATTATTACTACCGCCCAGTGTTCAAGAGGAACGACTGAGCGGTTATGTTGGGTTCACCGTGCCTTACGACCCGACGTTGAGCCGCCCTGAGAGATGTAAAACGTCGAGCGACCGCCGGGCTGAGTCCCTAACCTATGTACACCGCACGGCATACCAACTAAAACTCCGCGGTGGCCATCTTCGGCGCATTAAGGACGGCTACGGGCTTCCTCCGACTCACGTCTAAGTTGTCGTCCGCAACCGCCCCTGCACGTACCGCTATTGCGCTCCGTCTCCTGTTGTTGGGGGGGATCAGAAGCCCCCACACACCGAAGGACGCCCTCGGCGACAACGGCAGCGTGAGGCCTAACCGCCACGCTGCCGTCCATCACGGGGGTCACAAAAGTTGGCTAGACTAATAGGTGGACGGCCCCTTCCGCCCACCCGTGACCCCCGCCATCAACTATTGAGAATACTATGAGCATTTTTAATATAACGCATATCCAAATTTATCGTGAAATGAAACTAATAAATATTGAAGATGTAGATTATACTCATACCTATAACATTTTTCAAATATTATATTACATTTAACAAACGTATTTACGACAAAATATTCATTTGTGTTCCCAGAATTTAGTAACATACCTTCTAAAAATTAAGTTTGTGTATGTATTCTTAATCCTTACTGAAATACCAGTTTACTGAGGGTCCAGGCAACGTATCTTAAAACAAGCCTATACCGAAGTCTCACCTGCCTTTCTACAGTGAACATAAAGGAATTCTATTATGCATTTGATTTTCCCGATCCAGAAATCAATTTATGATATTACTACCTCGCTGCCTACATCGATTTGTTTACGTCTACACAGGAAATTATTTTATGTTCAATGTAACTGGTTGTGCACAGAAATATATTTCTTCACGTTACTGTTTGCAAATAAAAGCACTTACATTTAAAGATTTGTAATAAACTCTCACTGAATAACACTGGTGCTACAGACACACCATACACACATACACATACACACACAGGTAAATTTTCATAAACTCGCCTACAAATTAGACCTTTTATTTTCTGCGAAATGGACAGAAATACCGTTTTCATAACTTTTTATTTACATCAAACGAGGATCTAATGCCGAGAAGCCTCGTTTAAGAAACATAAAAAATTTACCTTCGTACTCGCCAAATAATCAAAATTGCTGGTACGAATTTCTTATTACTACAATACTTTACCTTGATTTCATCATTAAGTATTTTACGTTCAAGTTCAGAAAGCTTTTTGTTATTGGTAAGTGGGGATTTAGAATTAATTTTGCCCACGGCTTCGCCCGCGTTAATAAGTTTTTCCGGGCTAAAAGTACATAAAAACCTTCCCGTTGAATCACTATGACTATGACGTTGATACAACTCTTAACAAATAATGCATTAATTTCGACCAAATTTGATTACCATAAAAACGGTTCTAGAGAGTTAATCTTAAAAGATAGACATATACTGTCGCGGACTTTTTTTTAGATCATTTCAAGAGGAATAATTCTTTCATACATATATTTTTGGTATCTTGAACCGTTTTCGCAGCGCACGCAATGGAAGCCTTCAAGGATGAATAATTTTCCCCGCATTTTTCACATTTTCCATTATTTCTTCGCTCCTAATAGTTGCATCGTGATGTTATATAGCCTAAAGCCTTCCTCGATAAATGGTCTATTCAACACAAAAAGAATTTTTCAATTCGAACCAGTAGTTCCTGAGATTAGCGCGTTCAAACAAACAAACAAACAAACAAACAAACAAACAAACAAACAAACAAACAAACTCTTCAGCTTTATAATATTAGTATAGATAACATCTCGTTCATGGCCACGATTGAATATATTTTTTTGCATTCACAAACTGAGAAAGAACCTCTTTTTATACTCTACTGTAATGATTACAATTTACTACTGTTGTTTAACGCTCTAAGTATACATATGCGTATGAACTCTTACCAAATACACATTACTTTGATCTTCATCGCCTAATGCAAATAACTTAACAAAGCTTTAGTCGACGCCGCAATCGTAAACAAAACCAATAAAGACTTTACGGTTTCATTGGACAAAATTAAACTTTTACAAGCACCCAGCTGTTGGTTAGCTGTCACCAAGCGTTTACTGCTTTCAAGAGTGATACGGTACGGATACATTATATATTAAATTTTATACTAGTGGTAGGTCTCTTATAGTATCGCACCTACGGTGCAATAAAGTCACTTATGCAAAAAGTTGTTTTTTCAGGAGACGTATTTGAAAATTTACCATTATATAAAATAATTACACTTCCTAATTAAAAGAAAACTAGTATGTCATATCTTTACTTATACTTTTAACATCATATTAAAATAAACGAAAATATAATAATATGTGGTGATAAATAATTAGAGCGTTTTTAATATAACAACCCCCTCAGTAGTGACGTTGTGGCACTAAACTAATCTATGTATTACAATTGTGACACGGTGATTAAAAACAACGATCATGAAATTATTCAAATTTTTATTATGTTTTCTTTATGACATATAGAAAATACGCTTACAAAACTATTACCTTAATTTAATCAGACTTTAAATTACATAAGCGCAGTAATAATATAATTCTAGTATGAATTTTATATTTACTTATTGCTTTTAATGACGAGACGAGCATGTCGTTCGCCTGATGGTAAGCGATACGACCACCCATAAACATTAGCAACACCATCCATTACCTTGAGTTACAAAGTACTGTGTGGCATTCCACTGCCCTCGTCATCTTGAGACATACGATGTTAAGACTTAAGACCCACAATTTCCAGTAGTTACACTGTCACAATGTCCTTCAGACCGAAACACAACGGGGCATGCACACTGCTGCTTAGTGGTAGAAATAGAAATTGTGGTGGTACCCACCCAGTTTAAACAGTTTTACTTAATTGTATTAATAAACTTTGTATTTACTAAGAATAAATCAAATATCGATTAGATACTCATTACTTGCCTAGCTAGTATATAAGTAGAAAAAATAAAAGATCTTTGTAAAACATTTCATAGTATCTTGGTACAATATTTGTCTCGACTAGTTACAAAAGATCATGCATCTTGCGATATGGAATTGGGATCTTCAAAGAGTACGCCGATTTGAAAGAAATCTGGCCCATGCTTTGAATGTTACCTCTTTTTCTGCGTAAACTCTTTCCTCTTGGTTCTATTATAGCTTTTATCTCGTTCCAAATTTCAGTCTTGTATATTGTGAGATTATTTATTCGTGAAATTTTTCAAGAAGTTAGTACTATTTATGTCACTCACTCTGATTAAGGCCATTAACAAAAAAAAAACTCTAATTACATCCCCATTAATATTTTTTGACATGCTAAAGTTGCTTATGATCTAATGACTTGAGATCAATGAAATCCTAATAAGTACTTTCTTTCGATACGAATGGTTTGCCAGTCTTCTTTGCCCTGCATATTAGGGATATGTATTGATCAAGAACATACAAGGGCTATGATTTTCTAGGCTTGGTTATAGCGTTTTCAAAAATTGAATGGGCTGTGTCGTCTTCGATTTGGGTATGTCCGCGAATCAAAAAACTGTGTTGTATCTAATTGATATTCAACGTTATAACTGCATAGTAGAACATTGCAAAGACGAATCTGTTTTTAACATTTATAAAAACATTAATCATTATGTACATCAATGCGTTCTTTACCAGCAATAACGGTTCGTTATCAGAATTACTATCATCGGCCGATTGACTACTGGAACTACTACTGGAGCTACTGGATGAAGACTCACAAGGACTAGGCCTAAACTCGTCTCTAGAATTAATTCCAGAAAAATCACATATTGACTGTTCTTCCTGTTTATGGATAACATGATTGTCACCTAAAATAGACGACGAGTTTGAGTATGGTACATATAACAGTCTCATTTTGCATTCAAGGTACTGCTAGTGGTTCATCCAGAATAGCACTGGAGCTAGTTGATGTTGCTTGTATGAATTACAACAGTGTGATGTTCTTCTGGTAGTGTTCTTACTGGCTCGTTCGGAAGTAATTCGCTACTTGTTAACTTTCATTCCGAAGAGACAATGTCACAATTTGGACTCCTGCGTAATTTATAGAATAAAATTGAAGGTGCTTTGGAGAAACAAAGTCGTTAAATGTATTAGAGTCGTTGTCGCTACAAGTCAAAACTATTAAAACAAATTAATTCTGAAGAAAGAATGTCACAACTGTAGTCGTGTCATTATTTCCCCAAAATCAACGAAAAAAATTTGTCCCAATAGCCATAGTGTCGTTGTAGCACCAAGATACTCCTGCTCGTGAGTGGCGCTGCGTGCAACTGACCAATAACACATTGTTTCTCCAGGTGACCCCTTCATTCGCACCAAAACCATAACGACACATCTCCTTTTACACGGAAACTAAACGTACTACAAAAATGTCAATAACGCTCCAAGTGCAGAGGCACTTTAGACAACTTTTTGCATACTCAGCTCATTTTAGCAAAAAATGCATAAGTGACACTATTGCACCGTGGGTGCGGTATGTAAGAGTCCGTATGGGTGGGTACCACCGCAATGTCAATTTCTACCGCCAAGCAGCAATGTGCATGCACTGTTGTGCGTCGGTTTGAAGGACATTGTAGCCAGTGTAACTATGTACTGGACATAATGAGACTTAACATCTTATGCCTCAGGATGACGAGCGCAGTGGAATGCCACACAACACTTAGCTCAAGGTGCTGGATGGTGTTGCTACTGTTTATGGCCGGTCGTATCGTTTACCGTAAGGCGAACGGCAAGCTCGTCTCGTCATTCAATGCCATAAAAAAAATGGCACTTAAGTGCGGGGATTCACGAAAATAACAGACTGTTATTTAGGAAGCTACGGTTTACTCTGCCCCCTGCATATTCAATGCGAATCGACGCAGTGCTGGTTTTGAATTTCATTTAAAGGGGTAATTTACATTTATTACAATTTGCAGGTTCACCCTTTTGGTGTCTCCTCGACATCGTTCCAATTAAGAATGAGAAGCGAGAAGTGGTTCTATTTCTCGCTTCGTTCAAGGATATTACTAACACGAAGATGGCCGCCATGAACACCAATGAGGACTTTGACAGCGGTACGTATTTCACGTGACAGTTGTGAAACATATAAGAAACCTAATACAAGTTACTTAATACTTACATTTCTACAGTCTCTAAAGCTGGCGCATTCCTAAAACCATTAACAGATGTGCATTTGTAATACTAAGCACGTTGTTTTAGTGCTATAGGTACCTACATCCTAAAGGATGATAGCGTTAGATTGAGCTCCCGTAGCTCCTGATTGCCAAAGCAAGTTGCGAGCTTCATCGCACGGTAAAGTTCCTTTACAAGTGTTACATTTATCTACCCACTGTTATATTGATCTAACTAGTTTGTAGATAGCCAGATTAGTTTGAGTAGATTTATAGACAACAGTCACTTTAAAATATTCAATGAGTATTATTATTGTTTCAAATTTCCCTTCATAAAATTATCTTTTGGCATACTTGCAAAAATAATATGTTCCGTTCTTGTAACTTTTTACGTGATAACTTGATTATATAATGTTCTATTTTTCGCGAAATACTGAATTTATAGTAAATGTCTACTATGGATTTATTATATTCCTATTTACTTATATAGACAACAGTCGCCATCTCCATGTTAACATTATATATTTATTATTGAAGGATACGAGTTCAAACGGATACTTATAGTTCATTTTAACATTATATGATTAGAAACTAGAAAAAGCAATTGTTCCACTGAATGATTGCTTTAATTACTTTAACAAGTATTGTTCAGAATATATGCAGCTAAATACGACGGAACAAATAAACGAATGAGACAAAACAAAGTGCTTTACAAATGTAGAGTACCTTTTTTAATACAAAAGGAAAAGGTAACGACCACGAAGTTGCTGTAACAATTGTGCTATAGTAAGCGAAATTAAGGCTTTTCTTCGTTTATATCTACAGCTATTGTTCTAATTCTGTAAAAAACAACTCGTTTCTTTATACACTAAAACAGGATAATATGATAAAGTATGAATGATGAAGGCAATTGCAACCTATACAATATTTTAGCTTTATATTACATTCAATTTTACTCCCAATGGAAATAATATAATTTTATAAAGTACGTAGTTCTTTCTATTTTCAATAGAGCAAACCACCCTGTGATTCATAAAAGATAGGTACTTTAATGACAAATTGAATTCTATAATAATAAAATCTTTAAATACTTGAATCTGCTAATGTCGCCAGTTGACGCTACTTTCAAAATGATTTTTGCACGTTTTTGCCTCAATTTTATAGTTATTATTAAATTTTTTACCTTTCTGAACTGTTTCACTTTTATAAGAAACAGATAGTAAAATGCTGATTACAGTGCACGTCCATATTGCATGTTCTAATACAATTACTAAAATTGATAATATATTTATTACAATTTTGTGAATTTGCATGCTGTTTTAATAGTTTTATCTACCACTTCCAGAATGCAAGGAATGTGACGTAAATATTTTTTTATTGTTTATATATAAAAATCAGTACCGGTAGACCGTTATTCGGATAGATATAATGTTTTATTTTAGATTATAATTGTAATATATGTATAAATATATCTAGTGTAACTACGGTCAATTAAAATTATGTACTAAATTAATATGTCAAAGAATATTTCAGTCAAGATTTTCTATTAAATTAGTCAATTGTTTTAGTTCTATTGCAAATTTTATGGTCCTGTAAGCAGTAATATTTGATAATTAAATGTTTTAAGCCGCATTACATCCGCTTTAGTCTGGCGACATTTTATATCGGGACCCTTTGATCGGTTCGAAATCCCAATCTTTCAAATATAGATCATTTTCGTACGTCAATGTATATGAAGATAGATGCTCAGTCGTTGTGTTTATAATTATTTATGTAATTTACGAGCATTTACCAAAATAAGCTTACCTGATTAATCCATCCATAACGTAAATGAAAGTATAAACTAAATATCCTCCACGATCATCCGTAATACGATTTAATGCTGATATTTAGGTATAAGGTGATTTCGAATCGATACCGCTATCAAGTTTTGCCATCCAAAGCCTAGTTGCAAGATTTTCTTTTACGCATACGTAGTTTAAGTTCGACATTAAATATAGCCATCACGAAAATCATTTGCTGCATTATTTGTATCCAAAAATTAAGCTATTATTTTGCTTCATCTACCAAGTATTGAAAAATGAGAGTATTTGATAAGCAATATTTGGAAATCGTGCAACAAGGTCTCGATAAGCCAGTAATAAGGTCAACTCAGTAACAGGGTGGTTTATGCGTGCAGGAGCCGCGGTGCGGCCTTCGGCTGGTGTGGTCACTCTAGCGTTATCCCCATTTGTACCCGCAGCGGCACTCTTGGGCGCCCGGTTCCGCGCTGAATCTAGTTGCCTACTTCCAGACCCGAATGGCAATCTTGACCCCGAAGCGCCATCGCCCGCCAACATGGGTAGGCGGCGCTCTAGGGCAGTACTATACCAGCTTTCAGGACATTATAAGCCAGATAAAATGAAGACTAAACTAAAACTCAACAATGTTAGTAAGGTAACTTTTTTTTATTCGATTACATTTATTCGACGTCGTTTATTTAAAGCAAACGATTGTAACCAAGCGAACACAAGCAGGTACTTACTTAAACACTTGAATACATTTTTTTAAATATTAGGCATTAAAACGTTTCTTAGGAGAAATATAATTTTATTTTATAATTTCAGAATCTCCTTCATTCATCAGACCCTCCACTTCCTGAATACAAAACATCTGCATTGAAAAGGTCACGATTTATTATATCACATTACGGTATTTTTAAAACGTTCTGGGACTGGCTTATTCTCATAGCTACATTCTATGTGGCGGTCGTAGTTCCATATAACGCCAGCTTTGTTGATGAGGGTCATCCCAGGATCAGCGTGACCAGTGATGTTGTTGTGGAGGCGCTCTTCATTGTTGGCAAGTAATCTCTTACAGTTTAGGTTGAATACATTTTTTGTTTTTACTAATTCTCTGTGTCTTTTTAGATATTGTGCTAAATTTTCGGACAACATTTGTTAGTAAAAAGGGAGAGGTAGTATCCGACTCGAAAGCGATAGCTCTTAATTATATCCGGTCCTGGTTCGTGGTGGATCTCCTGGCCGCGCTTCCATTTGACCTACTTTACGCGTCGGACGTATACAGCGGAACGGTAAGTTAACGCCGTCGACTAATTAAACGCGCCGGTGTTATTTAATTATTGCTTAAAGTCAAAATGGTCCCAAACGTTTACCCACAATCTGGTGTGCAACGTGTCATATTTCACCGCGGCTTTAGAGCATTTTGCTTCGCGTCTCACGTGATTTACGATGCTACAGTTTAACATCGTTCCGCAGGAGTCGACGCACGGAAACGTGCATTTAGTGAAATTAACAAGACTGCTGCGGCTGGCGCGGTTGCTGCAGAAGATGGATCGATACTCGCAGTATTCGGCTCTCATATTGACATTGTTGATGCTCTCCTTCACTCTGCTAGCTCACTGGCTAGCATGCATTTGGTTTATCATAGCGGAAAAAGAAATTGAAGTACACAAAAATGAAAGTTGGGATTTAGGTGAATTCATCTCATAATTTTATAATTTAATAGTAGTTAAAGTTTTACGCTTCTTTCTTATTTTATTATGAAAAATATAATAACGATCCAAGTTATAATCACCTATTTCTTTTATAAACCATAAGATAACGTTTACCGTTTCTAATTTAGTTTTTATGGTGGCGGGCCGCGAGAGATCATTAATAATTATTAATCCTAATTTGTTTCTCAGCTCCGTATGGCCGAAATCTTTTAATATAAAATACATAAAAATAAATCGTCATTTCGTCCCTCAGTAACGAGAAACTCTTGATACACTGAGATTCCTGAACGGCAAAGTTTTTTATTGCTCTCGAGTTATTTGAATACCTTCCAAATATTAATCCACCTGTCTCCGCACACTTCTGTTTTATAAAGGATTTTTCTCAATCTGTTTTGTTTTTATCTTTTTTACATTTTAGGTTGGATAAACAACTTGGCTGAAAGATTAAAAGTACCTATTCCCAACATATCACACAGCGAGAGTTATGTGACAGCTCTTTACTTCACCTGTTCGTCACTCACTAGCGTCGGTTTTGGAAATGTATCGGCTAATACGCTACCCGAAAAGGTTTTCAGCATTATCACCATGTTGATCGGAGGTAAGATTGTGAAATTAAGACCAACGAGTGAGGTTTCTATGCAGAGATATATTAAACACACACACTCACGCCTTTTTATCCCCAAAGTGATCAGTGGCGCAACTAGGTACTGCAACCATTTTCGCTCTGTGTATAACGTATGATGTGATGGGATTATCACCATATCCGACACAATTTTCCTATTCCTAATACTGAGCAGAAAAACCCAGTATTACCTCATAATTTTAGTAGCATCGAACCCGAGACCTCAACTCGGCAGTCGTACCGTAAAACAACCAAGGTAGTCTTAAAGTGGGCACATACGATGCGATTTGGTACAGCCGAACCATTAAAATGGTATGCCATCGAACCATATCGCATCGTGTGGGGCACGGTTCGATGGACATTATTATTATTATTGTTGGTACGGCTGGTTCGATGGCTTGTCCATCAAACTTGGTTGCATACAACTGGACGTCGCATGGTACGGTTCGATCGTGTGGCGTGAAGACTGTACCGCGTGACGAATTGGTCGCATACCAAATCACATCGTATGTGGATACTATTACACGTACAATGTAGGCAGATCCATATCTAAAGTAGTATACATAACTAGACTTCTGCTCGCGGCTCCGCCCGCGTAAATAGTTATTCCGGGATAAAAATATTTTCCCGGGATAAAAAGTAGCCTATAGCACTCAGGAGTAATGTAGCTTCCTTTTAGAATTTATATTCATATTAATGACTAGCTTTTTCCCGCGGCTCCGCCCGCGGTAAAAAGTTTTTCCAGGATAAGGGTTCCGCTTTATAATTTCCCAGGATAAAAAGTAGCCTATATGGTAATCCAAGACATGATCTACCCGTGTGCTAAATTTCATCGAAATCGGTTCCGTAGTTTTTGCGTGAAAGAGTAACAAACATCTATATATTCGTACAAACTTTCGCGTTTAAAATATTAGTAGGATAGAATTAAATATAGCGCGACTCTACCATCTAGTTTTGTGTAGTTTTTTAAACAGGCCTTTAGGGTAGGTACATCGCACTTTTAGAACGAAAACGACACAATTAAAAAAAATCGAAAATTGAGTTACCGTTATAAAATTACTTACATCGAAGTTCTCAATGAAACAATAGCTCAAACACAGCCATATTCAAGCGAGAAAAGGACCAAACTGTTATATCGGGCCTTTTTAATAATATTTTTATAAAAAAGGACCAGTTTTAAGTCATTTTATGACGATAACTCAATTTTCGCTTTTTGTTAATTGTGTCGTTCTTTCTAAAGGTGCGACATAGAATTGGTCAATGAAGTACTAATATAGAGACCACGCATCAATTAACAGCTTGATAAAAGTCGTTAGGCATAGTATTACGAACGATATGGAACTTTTATGTTATGTTGTATCCAGAGCTTAACCCTTTCCTAGCGAATATACCAAAAATAATGAAAAACAAAGTTTTTATGGCTTTGTATGGATAAGGGGTAATAAAAAAAGCTAATTTATTTTTTTCAGATTTTTTTATTATATCTAGGTACTATTTTTATAACCTGGACTTACAAGTACCGTCAGGAACTTTGGGTCACAAAGTTACTAATAAAATAGAAAGATTTAGTACTTCTTTTTGGCTCGAATCACTACATAGTATAAAACAAATTCGCATCCCGCTGTCTGTCCCTTTATCCCTATCTATGTTTAGATCTTTAAAACTACACAACGGATTTTTTAGTAGATAGAATGATTCAAGTGGAAGGTTTATATGTACTTTTAACCGGAAAAACTTACTAACGCGGGCGAAGCCGCGGGCAAAAGCTAGTTAATAATAAAATTAAAAAATAATTAAGCATTAGCATCGTGGTATTCTGCAAAACAATTCTTTTTCTCATTTATGCATAGAAATATATTGCAGTGTCAACATATTGAGTGGAGCTTTGACTGCACTTCCTTCATGCTGCATACTTCACACCTGCCTCTATTTGGCACAAACGTAGGCCAATGCACGCCACGGTTTCCTAAACGAACGTCTTTCAACGTTGAGAAGGCAGTTTTGCGCCTCTTAGATAGCCCAGGGCTAGGCACAGGGACTCTTGATAACCTTTTCTTTTTGTTATCTTTGATGTCCTTCATAGACATCAATCCTTTTGCAATGGATCTCCTAAAATCGTTTACAGGTATCTTTTCCATTATGAGTCCATGAATAATGTATGCGTTTACAAATGTAATATCTAGAATACCTCAAAACAACCTGTGCTACCCTTTTAGGGACTTCCTGTCCACGCAGTACAGTTCTCTCAATCTATCTGCTGTATTAACACCCCCATGTAAGAGTTGTAGTCTTTGATGGCCTTTGGACAGGTGATTGTAGATTTAGGCTCTTTTTTTTCTTTGCGCGATAGGTACTCTACGTCACATTTCTTCAATTTACGATTAGGCTCAATAGTTTTTTTTTAATTGTGCACGTGTGGACGTAACAGTTTTCTCTATCTGTAAATTATCTGGAACAGTGTTAGGAATAGAATATACAATTATCTCTTGGTCTATTTCTGCACTAGGATCTTCTACATCATGTTCTGTATTAGGTTCAGCTTTGCTCAGCCTATATTTTTTTAACGCTGCCTCAAAATTTTCATCAAAATTGCTAGTTGAGGGTAGTTTTTCTTCGGGAATATTTTCTTCGTCCGACAATTCCACTTCTGAATTTTTGAAACAATCTGGAAGATCTTCCATAAGTTAGGCTTCTATCAAAGCCGTATTCTTTGAAATACACATTATAAATATCTGTAATAAAAGGTAAACAAACATAATTATATATTTAATCTAATCAACAAAAAATTACTGACGGTACTTACAAGTTCTTGTACATTTTTATCGTTATTTTAGCACTAAAATTCAAAGTTATAATCTAAAACCATTGTATAGTTAAAACTACAATCTAATATAATAATATAAAATAATAACACTTACCTAGTTTATTCTATTTTTAAATGTTTTCTAAAACAAAAGTAATCCACAGTTCTCAAATCCGAAGCAGGTTGAAACTTGAAAGTGTCACTTGCTGGCGGGAAATAGGCAAAATTGAAATAAATCACTGTGATTGGCTAGCGTAGTAGTACTCGGAAGGATCGTCAGTGTCAAATACGTAATCCGCGATTGTATTGTCGAAATAATGGACTGGGAATCACCCGGTACAAATTTGTACCGTCAGTTAGGAAAGGGTTAATGTTGTATATTGGCTATAAAATAAAAGATTATTGTCCTACTTGCGACTTGCGATATTATTAAATGTACCCAAACTAAAACAATGAATTTATTCCACAACAATGTCATCAAGCATTTATGAAAGTGATTATCATTCCGCTATTATAATCGTTAACAGCTCTGTTCAATAAGATCCACCCAAAACGAAGATCGTCTAGCATTTAAGATTCGTAGAGAAACACAAAGCCACAGCTTGTTATCCCTTTTATAGTAAACGGAAACCTTTTGTTACTTACACTTTGAAAATATACTTGTCTCGTTATATTACTTTATTTTCAGCTCTGATGCATGCCGTGGTGTTTGGTAACGTAACAGCTATCATTCAGAGGATGTACTCCAGAAGGTCCATGTACCAAAGCAAATGGAGGGATTTGAAAGATTTTCTTACGATTAATCAAGTGCCCAAGGAGCTAAAGCAACGCATGCAAGATTACTTCCAAACAATGTGGTCTCTGAACCATGGCATTGACATACACGAGGTTCATTAATATTTTATTACCCGTGCTTCAGAATATACAATTAATTTCAGTTAAAAGCATTCATTTACATGAGATATTGTTAAGCAAATATTATCATTAACCGCACTTTAAATTACCTCATAAATATTTAATTGGAATTGCGTGCAAGAATCTATCATATACATTAACAATTGCAAAATTGTAAACATTTGCATTGTACTGCTTTAATCATTTTTCGCAATACTTAATATTATTTTTAATAATTGAACTGAGATTGTAAAATAAATTATAAAACTGTGAAACTCCGACTAAATGGTGTGGAAACAAAATATAGCCGGATTTAAATTTCGTTACTTTAACTGCCACATTTAGCGGAGAGATAATCTTTTAAACCTTTATTATTTTGGGAATCCCATCTTATTTTCTAAAGCTCACCAATCTAAAAAGTAATAATGTTATTTGATAGATTATCAAGTGATAATATATTTCAGATGTGATTCATATATTTGAAGTCACTATTTTATATTTCAGACGCTAAAGGAGTTCCCCGAAGAGTTGCGGGGTGACGTGTCCTTACATTTGCATCGTGAAATATTATCCCTTCCTATATTCGAGTCGGCTTCGCAGGGATGCCTCAAGTTATTATCTCTCCACATTCGGAACAACTTCTGTGCCCCTGGCGAGTACCTCGTGCACAAAGGGGACGCATTAACGTATATTTATTATATATGTAACGGCTCTATGGAAGTGATGCAAAACGATATGGTTGTCGCCATACTCGGTAAGCGCCCGTTGTAGTAATACTCATTTCATATCAGTGCGGTCGATAAATTCAATGACTTTAGTAAGCTACTTTTAACCCTATTTTATGAGCTGATAAACTTTTAAATAGCTTAACAAAAATGCATTTGTAAATTATGGATAGAGTATATAAATATTGAAGTTGAATAAGAAAACATTTTCTACAAAGTCAATACACATTTCCAAAGATTATTTATTATTGTCACACTAAAACATTAATCTATTTTTGATGACATAGTCGTCTAATGACGAGTACACAATTATAATCTTATTATCTGCTCACAAACTAAGCGGATTTGTGAAACTAGTACCCTGTATTAACAATGTATGCGCGAACGTTTATCAACCCAGGCAAAGGAGATTTGGTGGGATGTGACATGAACACACACTTACAAGCTTACAACGGCACGGGCACATCGCAGAGCAATAATCCCGACGTTGTCGTCAAATCTAGCTGCGATGTAAAGGTATTACATTATTCACTTACCTTAATTGAACATGTGATGTGTGCGTTTTGAACTATCAGAGCTACGACCTCACTAAAGACAGTCTCAGGTTCAGTTTGGGCGCCTCACGTCGAGGCCAGACTGCTCAAAACTGGTCACTCTGAAGCTAACTATTATATCGGGCCTTTTTAATTATATTTTTATGAAAAAAGGACCAGTTTTAAGTCATTTTATGACGATAACTCAATTTTCGTTTTTTGTTAATTGTGTCGTTTTCTTTCTAAAGGTGCGACATAGAATTGGTCAACGAAGTACTTATAACTTATTAACGCGGGCGGAGCCGCGGGAAAAAGATTGATTTAATATAAACTGATTAGAACAGATAAATGACAAAAAGTTACTTACATTTTTCATGGTATCTTAGCATGTTATAACTATAACGTAAGTTGTTAATGTGTGGGAGCTCCTTAAACATAACAAGATTGCATGTTTGGGATAATGCCAAAGCGTTATCTGTATAGTATTACATCAAAATGGATATGGAAATAAACACAAAAATAATAATACATTACAATATCATGTATTACTGCTACGTTCACGTAAACTTAGAGATATTATAAGTTTGTAAATTAAACATGAAGTGGACGATAGCCTAGTTGGGGATGGAACGGTCTGCCGAGACAAAGTCCGGAGGTTCAAAACCCAAGGCACACACCTCTGACTTTTCGAAGTTATGTGTATTGTTTATCAATTATCGTTCGGTTTAACGGTGAAGGAAAACAGCGTGAGGAAACCTGCATACCTAAGAAGTTATCTGAATTTCAAAGGTATATGAACCCGCACTAGGCCAGGTTGGTGGACTAAGGACTAAAACACCCTCAGTAGTAGAGGAGGCCCGTGCTCAGCAGTGGGCATTATATAATACAGGGCTGGTATTTTTATTATTATTTATTATATAAACTATACATGTTTATGTACGCAATACATAATAAGTAATGGTATTAGTTATCATTACCTATGTACTTCGCATATTATGATTATGTTGCAATTTTCTATAAGAATTTCCTTCTAAATCTGCTTCTCAAGACAATAATATCTAATCTTAAATCTAATCTTACAAAGCCATACATGTATAGATAATTTTGCAATAAATTTTCCAGAAAAATGTTTAACCAAGGTGATCGATTTTAACCTGTCTGATCACACAGCCCAAATCATAAATATTCCTGTAAGAAAAACTTATGTGATAAACAGTTGGAATACAGAAGTGCGCGATTACAATTATGATAACTTGCTGAAATTTAAATCCTGTTTAGGCTCCTTAACATTTTCTGACATTTATACAACTGACAACGCAAACTTAGCATACAATTCATTTTACGAAATATTCCAACTGTTTTATAACTTGTGTTTTCCTGTAATTAATGTTAAAATAAAATCAAGAAGGAATCCGCTCTGGTTAACACCTGGCATAAAACGCTGTAGTAAAACCAAAAGACTTCTTCTATGGCAACATAGAGTAAATCCAAACTTATCTAGTCATACAAAACTAAAAATATATTCATCGAGGCTCAAGAAAATTATTAAATTAACACAAAAAGCAAAAAATAACCACAGGATAATAACTTCAAAAAACAAGTGTAAAGATACATGGAAAATCATAAATGAAAATAGACTCTGTCCGCCACGTGAATACATAATGGAGGTAAATTGCAATAATGTTAAAAAAACAGATCCCTTAGATATAGCTAACGCATTCAATGATCACTTCATTGACCAAGTAGAATCACTTTCAAAACCCTTATCATCCGTATATTCCATGGGATCGAATAATATATTAAGTCAGTCTATGTTTCTAGCCCCCACTACTCCGAACGAAGTATACAGAACTATACAAAATTTAAAGAATAAAACTAGTGTAGGTTATGACGGCATCTCCACCAAAGTTCTAAAGTTCGTTTCAGAAGTTATATCAGAACCGATTAGTCATATAATTAATTTAAGTATCTCTTCTGGAACTTATCCACATAAATTGAAACCGACTATTATCAAACCTTTATTTAAAAAACATGATCGAACCGATATTTCTAATTATAGACCGATTGCTCTTATTCCTGTAATGTCCAAAGTATTTGAAAACATTATATATCGTTCTTTGTATTCTCATCTTAACAAACATAATATTTTAGTTAACGAGCAAAAAGGTTTTAGGAAAAACTGTTCCATCAATATGGCTATCTACGAGTTCCTTAATTTAATAATGTCCGATATGAATGAAAGAATTCAAACTAGTGCTATTTTTATGGACATGACTAAAGCCTTTGATTTAGTTGATCATAATATTTTATTACACAAACTATACAATTATGGTATTAGAGGAAACGTATTATCCCTTTTAAAGTCTTACCTCAGCAATAGGACGCAATGCACAGAAATAAAACGAGTATCGAAAAATAGCAAAAAAGAACTCAAATATACTTCACAAGTTCGTAATATCTCACACGGTGTTCCACAAGGCAGCGTGCTGGGACCTCTGCTATTTTTAATCTATATTAATGATTTTCCAAAACACGTATCTTATCCTATGGTTCTTTTTGCTGACGATAGCACTCTAATTATAAGATACGAAAAGAATAAAAATCACGAGGATAATATTAGAAATGCATTGCACCAATCAGTAGAATGGCTTAACCAAAACAACTTGATATTAAATATATCCAAAACTAAAATTATGACATTTAAACAAAGAATTATCTTTCCTGACATTAATTTAATATTTAATAATGAAAAAATTGAAGAAGTGACATGTACTAAATTTCTAGGCTTGATAATAGATAACAAATTGACCTGGAAAGATCATGCGTCAATACTAACAAAAAAATTGAATAAATTTGCATTTGCTCTCTACAAACTTCATAAAATAGTCAACCAAGCCGCTGTCGTTACTGCCTATTATGGGTATGTTGACTCTCTTCTGCGCTATGGAGTCATTTTCTGGGGTAACTCGTGTGAAAGAGAATCGATCTTTAAAGCACAAAAAAGATGTATTCGGTGCATATGCGGACTTAAAACAACTGACACCTGTAAACCGCACTTCAAGTCACTAAAAATATTAACTTTGCCCTGTCTTTATATATATGAGACCGCACTTTTTGTAAGGAAAAACAGTGACATTTTTAAAAAACCACCTTTACAACGACAAGCAAGCATAAGACAAAGTTATCGCCATGATCTTTCTTTAAGAGCATCGAAAACCGCCTTGTTGCATAAAAGCGTCCTTTGTATGGCTCCGAAAATATATAATAAACTACCACATGACTTAAAAAAATTAGAGTTCATACAATTCAAAAAACAGTTACATAATTTATTAATAAATAGGTGTTACTACACAATTGACGAATTCCTTGCTGACAATTTTAAGACATAATAATAATTCTATTTGACTTGATAATAATATTGTGACATTTGATAATAATAATAATTTGATAATAATGTTAATAAATATTTGATATTTAATAAATAATGATTTGATAATAATAATATGTGACATTATAATTACATTTTCAAAATAGTTATTATTTCAGTAACTTCTAACAGTTAAATTATGAATATTGAAATAATTGTGTACGCCCAATAGGGTCGATTTTTGTTGAACTCAAGAATAATGTATAATAGTACCAGCTACTGTACCAAAAATCACACAATAAAGATTTGATTTGATTTGATTTGATTTGATTTGATTAAGTTATAACATTAAGTGATTTAAAAAAATACAAAAGAATTTAATACACTAACTAAAAGTGCTCATTCTTAACCAAACGCAAATCTGGAACGCCAACTGCAAATTACGCTGATTTGTAACGCTGGTGTCAGGTTACAGTGTCACTTAAAATTAATGTTACATAGATAAATTTAAATTATGAGAAGGCCCGACAAAACACTCAGCTGACTTTTTTGCTGAATTTAAGACGGCGCGGCGTAAGCGTTCTTGAGAAGATTTAAATTCTAGAATCCCAGTGGACTATTATCTGGATTACTAGATCTGATTGTTCTGATCAATGTATTCCGTAAAATTATTCGTTACAGTTTTAATTAATTAAAAAAGGCGATTGTGTTATTTCTAGTCTGTAGAAACCATTGGCTACCGAATACTAATAGCACATTCGAAAATTATTGTAGGCATTTTGAACTTGAATATTTATAAATTATATTACAATAAAATATAAAACATTTTTTTTCAACAGGCACTAACATACTGTGATTTAAAATGCATACACATGGGCGGTCTGGCGGAGGCACTGCGCCTCTACCCAGAGTATCAGCAAGAGTTCATACACGACATCCAACACGATCTCACATACAATCTGAGGGAAGGGTACGAAGCAGAACAGGAATCGGATGGAAACGGACACCCGTCACTCACATTACCGTCTATATCCGAAGACGATGAGAATGCTGCGGAAGATCATGCACTATCGCCGAAAAAACCAGCTGTATCGAACACTAACAGTCCCCGTCATTCAAAATTCAGGTGAGATTCTATTGAAATTTTCTTTTACCACGTGGATACATTTAAAAACCGACGCCTCTGAAATCACAGCTCTTAGCCGTCCTGTCTCTAACTAAAACATTGCTTCATTTCTTCTTTTCTGTGACCGAGCCATAAGCATTAAGCATATGCATTTGCAGCCTATGTTACAATAGTAGGTCTATTGTACGTGATAAAAAGAAATGTTTTTGCTGCTTTTTCGGTTGTTTGTCTAGACGGCTTAGTCATTACAACCAGACTATCCTATGGTAAAGAAACGAAGAAAGTGATCGTAAAAATAAAATTGTAATATTTATTGAGCATATTAACAAAGTTTGTAACTTATAATTGAATAATAGGATAAATCCTGAACTCAGTCAATTTGCTGCTAGTTCTATAAAAATAAACACATAAATTTCGAATGCCAACTTAGGAATTATCATTCTAAAGCCAAACAAACAACAATATCTTGAATCTTTGTTAAACATAAACAAACGAAAGAAAAATAAGAATGAGTAATAATTATTTGTAAGTAAAAAGAGTCTTAAACCCATTGATGTAAAAACCTTGCCATGGGGTTTGAACTTGAAGACTCTCCAGTCACAATCAGCTCATCGCTCGTTACACGACGGAGGTTGTTAAAATTTAAGGCTTGTTTACTTTAAGAGACACAAAAATAACGCCAAAGGGATGTAATGTAATCTCATCTTGCTCATAATACCAAAGTAAATATTGAATATTGTAATTGGTTCATCGATTATATACACTGAAGGTACGAACTGGTACGCGATCCTCTACCGATGTTTATTATAATTCTCTTTTTCTCGTTTTACACAAATCGTGTTTGAGCAATTTAGGTATACCATTTATATTACAAAAAGATTTCACACATCTAAAAAGATTACCTCCTTTACGCCGTGTTGTATATCGTTTCCAAACTGAATAGGTTGCGAATTTCTTTTCATAAACGAAAACAAATTCAGAATATTTCTAGAAATGTCGTGTTATCATGTTTTCGTAGAAGATATTATTTTATACGCAATAAATTTTTCTGTTTTATTTACTGTCTTTCTTCTAGACATAACACGCAACTACGAATTTAATCCTTGAGACTAGCAATAAGAAAGAGGGACTAAATCTTGAGAATTATAACAGATTAAAGTTTCCTGTTTTATGATGACTTTGTCTATTTAATAGCAGTTCTATTGATCCAGTTAATCCTTAGGCTCAGATCAAGACTAACTAGCAATGTTAAACGTTGCTGTTAATTGAAAAGCGAAACACATTCTTGATAATTTACCTAGTTCTTAAAATCCATACCTACAGGTACATAAAAATCAGATCATATAGGCATGCCTAAATATTAAAAAAAATATAACATCCAGTTTGGCATTTTTAGCATAAGAAATACGTTGTATCAATTAAGCCGTTTCTAAGATATACTTATCTGAATAAACAATTACAGACCATCTACTGAATAATGTAGTGTGTATACGGTGTACTATTTGAGCTCGGCCGAAATAAGCTGTTCGAGCTGCGGACACTCTAGTTGCTTATTATGTGTATGTTCATTGTACTGTGTACACTACACTTCAAACTTAAACTTGTGATACGTAATTTTGTTAGATAGTACTTACTATCTACTGTATTTTTTTATCTTCACCAATTTTGTATACATTATTGTGTTAAAATATTTTTAAAACCTAATTTGAAGCCAAATGCTATCGGTGGACGATAGCCTAGTTGGGAATGGAACGGTCTGCTGAGAATGTACGGAGGTTCAAAACCTAAGGCACACGCCTCTGACTTTTCAAAGTTACGTGTGTATTGTTTATCAATTATCGTTCGCTTTAACGGCGAAGGAAAATATCGTAAGGAAACCTACCTACGTGAGAATTCTCCATAAGAATCTCGAGGGTATGTAAAGTCTGCCAACCCGCTTTAGGCCAGCATGGTGGACTATGGCCTTGCCCCACTCAGTAGTAGAGGAGGAGCGTGCTCAGCAGTGGGCAGTATAAAGTACAGGGCTGATTGGATTGCATTGCTATCGGAAACCTATCTAGCACAATGGCACTCCGCTTACACAAGTTAGCCGTTTTAAGTACTTGGGACACTGGGTTACGGACAGGCTGTTTGATGATGTGGACCTTGAAAGGGAACGCAGGGCGCTGGCGGTGCGGTGCAATATGTTGGCCCGCAGATTTGCGCGGTGTACTAGAGAAGTTAAAATTACTCTTTTTAGGGCATATTGCCAATCTTTGTACACGTGTGCACTGTGGGTCAACTACACGCAAAGTTCTTTCCGTGCCCTGCGTATCCAATACAATAATGCGTTCCGGGTAATGTTGGGGCTACCGCGTTTCTGCAGTGCGTCGAGAATGTTTGCGGAGGCGGGTGTGCCTGACTTTTATGCAATACTGCGACTGCGAATAGCATCCTTAATGCGGCGGGTGCGCGATAGCCCCAACAGACTTGTGTCCACGATAGGGCATAGATTCGACAGCGCTTTGCTGTGGCACTGGATGACCACTCACCGTGCGTCATTCAGATACAGGAAATAGTGTCGAATTGTGTCCCTGGTTTTTAATATTATCTACTAGTTTTTGTCATTTCTTATTATATTGTTTTTTAATGTACCTATGGATATAAATCTGAAATAAAGTTTATATTATTATTTTCAGAACTGACGGACAACGCCTCACGCACAGAGAGTTGCGCGAGAGAATAGAAAGGCAACGTTCGGTGGCGACTCCAAAAATTACTAGAGCGGACTCTTTGGAAGGACTAAATTTAGAGGTGCACAATACGAGGTCATCAGTAGAGAGACTTGATACGCAAGTGTCGAGTTTGCACCACGACGTAGCAGCACTAAGTATGGAGGCAAGTTGTTTTATAAAATTCTGTGATTTCCAAACGAGTTAAGGTGTATTTTAGAGTTCCAGTCAGAGTATATCGCAACTAGCACAATGGCGCTTTTCAAATTGTGTGGATTATGTAGGCGGTATTGTTTCAACCACGAGTATTGTCCGAAAGCGCCCACGCATATTATTTCCATGCTAATAATTTTATGGTGTGATCATTTTTATCATAGTATATCACTTTTGTTTTAAGTTGGGTTATCACTGTCCGATCTTTCAAAGAGGCCAGTCAAACAGTGATGTCACAATAGAGGCCTCCTCACCTACATCGTTCCGCAATTATGATATGTTATCTCACCGATAAGCGTGGCATTTGTTTTGTATTAGTCACTGAAAGCTGTTGAGTGCTTTTGTTTAATAAATCCCTAGAAGCTTTACAAATTGTCTGTTTAACAAAGTAACTAGATACCTCGTTAGGATCGCTGATTTTTCTGCAAGTAAGAAGTCTTGGCGACTTTGTTATTCTACTTTTATTTTTATTACAACTTTGTTTTTGTGTTTTATTTATTTATCAGTAATACTGTGGAGGTATAACTTTAAATATTAAGTTATAGTCTCGTTTATATGTGTAAGCAGTATACATGGCACGCAAATAATGTAGGTACATTTTGTCTATTTAGTTCCCGGCTCGATTTGTCGTTAATTACGCCTATAAGGCCAACCCACCGACGCGGTGACGGACTCAGGTCAATTATGTTATTATTTAATATAATAACGAGCTTATTTCCATAAACCTATGTAGTCTACCCATGTTAATTGGATTGGTAAACAATGTCGTGATTAGAATTTATGTGATGTGTAAGATCCAGTGTAATAACATTAAATTGTACTTATAACATTGGATCCCGACGTATAGAATAT
This sequence comes from Lapara coniferarum, assembly GCA_949316025.1. Classification (NCBI taxonomy): domain Eukaryota; kingdom Metazoa; phylum Arthropoda; class Insecta; order Lepidoptera; family Sphingidae; genus Lapara; species Lapara coniferarum. The sequence continues at coordinate 35,977,641 of OX438919.1, read as the reverse complement.
TATTCAGTCTAATAAACATTTGTTTACTTATAAATCTTGTGTAAATTATCGTGGTTTTCATGTGATAATATTACTGTTGTATTACATCATTATGTAAAAATATTATGAAGAATAAATTTGACGCCCATGTGAATGCACGGTTGATATAAATACCTATTGACGAAACTATTTTAGCTCATGTAAAATTAATCCGGGATTAAAACAAAGTTGTAGATTATTGCTAAAAGTCAAACAGATTGTGAATATTCGGACTCTTTTAGCAGACAAATGAAAATTTGTTACCTAAGCAAGTGGTTACGATACAATGCAGTATCAATTTATTACACATTAGTATACTAAACCGTTTTCGATTATTTTGCGATCCTATATGTTCTACAATATTTTTCTTAACATATAGGTCCGAAACGCGATCCAAGCCCTACAGGAGATGACAGGTCCGTCGGGCTGGCACGCCGCACATTCCAATCCCAACTTACAATGGAACACACCACCCAACCAGCTCGCGCGGAGCTGTAGTCATCCACCCGACGTGTTTTGCTGGGATCAGGTAAAGATTTTCAAAATCTATACTAATATTATAATGCTGAAGAGTTTGTTTGTTTGTTTGAACGCACTAATCTCAGGAACTACAGAACCGATGTTGAAAATTCTTTCATTAATAGGCATAAGCTACATAACTCCTGATGGCTATAGGCTTCTTTTTATCCCGGGAAAATATTTTTGTCCCGAAAAAACCTTTTCACGCGGGAGGAGCCGCGAGCACTACTAGTATTTAATAAAACGAATAAATTGATTATTAATGTGCAAGTAAAACTTAATAAGACTTTGAGTCATCAACCCTTGCCCTATATTTTGTACTCCCAATATAATGATTATAATCATTGGCCTACCGCATAATGCATATTAAATTTATAAATAAAAACTTCTTGCAGCAGGAGCGACCAATTACCCCAGAAAGGCCAAAACATCATCGGAGTACTCAAACAGAGCCATTCCTCAACTGCGTAACGCAGTACATCATGGAGCAACCCGCCACGGTGATGCTGCTGTTAGGTCTAGATCCGATGTCGAACCTTACGTCCGTCATGCCCCCCTCGATCGATTACTACGACACACGAGGACGACGGCCTAGTGTACTCGAACAGATAGCCGAATCAGAAAATGGAAGTCAAACACCGTCCAGCTCCGCCAGCGAGAAGTTTGAGCCAAATCGAAGTCTCAGTGGTAGTGCGAAGGAACTGTCTAATTCCATCACACCCACCCAAGCAGAAATGAAGAAGCTTCTTGATAAAGAACACAAAAGTAGTTTGAAGAGGAGCAGGCACTCAGCCAGTGATCTAAGCGACGGAACAGAACGACTGCTTGCGACGAAAGCATCTCACGCCAGCACTCGCAGCTTGAAGTTCAACATCAACAGTTAAGTAGGTAATGAATTCCATTTTGTATTATGCTCATTAGATGTTAGATTTTAAGTTTGATTTGCCAGTAGATTAAATGATTCTTTTAGTGCCGGTTCTTTGTTTAAAATTGAACTCTACGTAATTATTGCTATAAATGATTTTTTCGATCAACGAAATGTACCTAACCTAACATACGAAAACTTATTATTCTTATAGATGTTTTTATAAAATAATTTCATCTGTATTTTTAGAGAAAGAATTTACTTTTTGTAGAACAAAAATACCGCATCTACTTTAAATGTACATATCATCTAAAAGTTTTATTGTTACATTATTCTTGAAAGTTAAAAATAATTCTCTAGTCATTGTTTGGATTATATAATAAAAGGAAATGTAGAATGAATAGTTAAATATTACATATGTGAATATAAAATCATGTTAATTTATTTTTAAACAATGTTTTTTACATCGTTTTATGAACCTATTAATAACATAAAATACACTTCAAAATATCAGAATGAACTAAACATATGATAAGGTAAAATTTATTTTGTTATACATAATACAAAATTATGCAAATATCCATTGCATGTACTTTCATGGTGTTAATAAAAAAATTAAAATCCTTGAAAAATTGCAAACCCTATATTTATGTACCTTAGAATACAAGTGTATATTTTTGGTAACATAACAAATGTTACCATCACACAGTTTTTGCATTAGTGTAACGTGTATTTAAGACAAAACTAGAGTGTCATAAAAAATGCAAAAATACGTATTATTATTCCACAAATAGATAAAATATACGACGTTTTGTAAAAACCTATTACATATTTACATATTAACGTTACCTACTTACTATACTGATCTCAATACATATTTGTATTTGTAGTAGGTATCCTACACGTAGTACCAATCATGTTTCATATCTTTCATTCATAATGATAAAGAATTTTAGTGAAGGACAAACGTGAATGCCAAAATTGTTGCCAATGATGATGAATCCAAAACCTATATTACTAAGTTTATTAAATATGAAACAAGCATAATACCTATTTTCCGCGATACTAATATGAATTACTTTTCAATACCACTTGTGTTCCGATTCATACTCCTATAGAATATTTTGATTATATCTAGAATTATGTGATGAGTGGAGTTTTGAGTGGATACGATTGGTTATGGGCAGCTGTAACGCCTAGCATCGGTAGAGCAACCTGATTGTTTCGTCATTCATTTATATTTTGTTTTTTTTTTTCGTTATGGTATTGAATGATGCGGTTCGCGTGATGGTAAGCGATACGACCACCCATAAACAGTAGCAACACCATCCAGCTTGAGTTACAAAGTACTGTGTGGCATTCCACTGCGCTCGTCATCCTGAGACAAAGATCTTAAGTCTCATTATGTCCAGTAGTTATACTGGCTACAATGTCCTTCAAACCTAAACACAACCACCAGGTATCCACCCAGACGGACTCTTACATAATTATGAGAGACCTACCTACCACCAGTGAATCTTTTGGATTGTTTAATTAAAATACTATTAAGATAAGTAATATTACTTACACTATCGACGTTATAAAATTTTCAAGCAGTAGAGACTTTAAAATATAACATACTTGTGCCAAAAAACATTAATTTTCAATATAGATCAATGCATTTCAATTTATAAGCAATATTCTCGTTGTTATAGATGTGAATATTTATGAAAGTATGCCCCTACCTCTTCTATATTTTTGTTAATATATTGTCATCTGTTTTAATCTTCTAATGCTTTGAACGTAATGGTAAAAATATTTACGACCTGAGCAACAATATTGAAAATCAATAAGATGTTCCAAAACGTAGACACTAGATAGTATAATATAGAGTAACTATAGTCCATGATACTAACAATATTTGGATAATACTTCTCAGTTATATCACAGAATACTAAGTAGTTACGTGTCGAAGAGACAGAGCAAGTTTTAAAAAAGGACATTGTATTTTTTGCCTGTCGCTGGACTTATCGTTACACATAGAAAAAATTATATTTCATCGGAATAATAGTGATATAATCTCAGTAATAGTATGACGATTACTGTAGTCCATATCTGATACACCTATTGTGTTTTCTAATCTAATGTATTGGAATATGTTATTCGTTATTTCGATTTTTTGTATAGTGATTTATGACCATGGTTTTTCTAACTCAATGCTATTTAAAATAGTAATTGTCAATTTCGAATAAAGTCTAAAATATGGGCGGCATTATTTTTTTTAAATTCAAATCCCTATGTTGATTACTAGTTAATGTAGGTTATCAAGATGTAACTTTAAACTTGATAAAATCAAATATTGCACAGCCTTCGTTATTGTATGTTTGTTGTGATTATATTATTAAAATTATAGTATGCCACTGTAAGTAATATACTTTGGGACTTGTATTATCTTTGATAATAATAAAATTGTTGTAAGAATGATAACGCTTACTAGATTAATCGGATAATAATCGTGGTGTACGAGTATGTGTGAGCCCAAGATTGTGATAAACAATTTATAACACGTGCAGTGCCTAAATTCTCATATTTTATTTGTTCGTTTATTTATTTATTCTGTCTTTTCAGTAAAATCTATTTTACTACAATTTATGATGTAAGTGTAATTGTACTATGCATACGTATTTTGTACATATTGAGACTTTATCTTGTAGTACAAAGTATTAGTTACCGTAAAGTTCAATAAAGACAAATTGATGTTGAAATGATTGTATTATTTATCCACAATATGCTGGAATTCGCTAATACGTTACAAACGTTAATTCTAATATACTTATATGCTAAACAAAATATTTTAATAATATTAATAACAACACTAGATTCTAAATTTAATTGTGTTAAAATACATAATGTTAAGTAGGTCATAAACTCAATTATTCCACCAGTTGCGCAGTAGCAAACATATCCCGATTATATTTCCTGTTCCGATTTTCTCATCTATTTAATGTAATTATAAGGATTCGTCAAGCATGCACACGTAGCTTGGAGAACTTATTACGTGGGTTAATAAACTAAGTAATGATGTAGTTGAATGTAGGTCGTGCGGTCGGGGCACAGGGCCCTCTTTACTTTGTCGGTGCCTGGTTGAGCAGAGGGTTTGCCCGGGGAGAGTTTACAGCTACACAACAATCGTAAATACTTTTTAACTATATTATATGAAACATAGTATTCAGTTAACTACCGCATCCCTATTGTAATAACATTGATCATGTAATATTCGGAGAGGGACAAAGAATTTTTAAGCTATTTTTATTGTCTGCGTACATACATACATGTAAGAGGAGGGGTACTTTGCTCATTAAAACCACCATTATTCATTTGTTGCTCATTACTCATTTTATTAATAAGTAAATGTTATCTTTTTACTTTCATTTTTCAACAGTAATAAATAATATTATAATCAATCAATTATAATTATAATTATTCAATTTATCAATTACAATTATTATAATCAATCCAGTGTCATCTCATTATTTTCTAATTGCCTAATTAAACATCTACTTTAATCTCAACTAATCGATAATTTAAATAACAACAGCAACTAATTCAATGCAACGGAATTTAAAATAACGAGGGGGACAGATATGCTGACGGTTCGAACTCTGTCTATACAATGCCCCGGATGATTTTTTTTTTTTTTTTTTTTTTTTTTTTTTTTTTTTTTTGTCCCTGACTAAACTCTTGTTAGCCTGACGGGGGTCGGCTTATACAAGAACACCGGTCTTGTGGGTGAGCGCAGAAGGCGCTCGCAACCCTTAAATTTAAGCGACCACGCTGAGGGCGACCCACTAATGGGTCACGACCTCGGCTCAGGGCGGCCACTGAGAGGATAAGACATCAACGTTTGGGGAATATGGTTTTTAACCTAATCCTATTTTACGTGTTGATTGTAGTCTTCGGCACGCGGGCCGGAACTGCTACGAGAGGGCAGGGTTATGGGGAACGCGACGAGGTCCTCGACGGCGAGGACGGTACAGCGGTCTTGTGGAGTGTATGAGCTTTAAATGCTCGTTCTTTTCGCGTAAAGCTAGAGTGATTTCGTCCTCTGGATCGGTCAGGACTGATCGCGGTCGTCTCCATTTGGCGCGGTCAAATGGAGTATATATAGACGCTTTACGGATAAGCGTGTTCGGGTGGTTTACCGCCCTGTCGAAATAGCGTCTGCTGGCGCACTGCATAAAGTGCCTGATGGTCGGCATATTGGTGTCCACGTGGAGGTTGCGATTGCGAACGTACCACGGGGCACCAAGTGCATGTCGTAAGAATCGATTTTGAAGCACCTGCATTCGCTGAAGGCGACCGGGCGGTAAATGAGCGAATACGGGCGACGCGTATGTCATTATCGGACGGATGCATGTTTTAAAGATCCTAATCTTGTTGCGGATTGACATCTTACTATTTTTGTTTAGGAGCCAGTGAAGCTGGCTCATCGCGAATGCGGCTCGCGCGCGTACCGCATTTACGTGTGGGATGAAGGTCAACCTCTGATCAAGGGTTACTCCTAAATATTTGGCTTGGCCCTTCCAGGGAATAACCTGGTCGGACATGCGGACTGAAAAGTGAGGGACATGGACTTTCCTTTTCCGAGTGAAAAGGATGGCCTGACTTTTGGTGGGATTGACGGTGATTCGCCATTTGCGGAACCACTCACCGAGTTCGTCGGCGGCGGTTTGCAAAGTGCGCACCACTTTGTCGGGGTCTATACGTGAAGCGTATATTGCGGTATCATCCGCGAATAGTGCCAGATGGGCGTTTTGTGGTCTAGGGATGTCGCTTGTGTACAGCGAGAATAGAAAGGGGGACAGGGCGGAGCCTTGCGGGACTCCGGCCGTGATGGTGTGTCGGGAAGAGAGAGTTCCCTCCACGCGATATCTGAAACCGCGATTCGACAGGAAATCTCGTATGATGTGCACGAGTTGTGTGGGCACGTTGAGAGTGTACAGCTTGAAAAGCAAGCCGTTGTGCCACACCCTGTCGAATGCTTTTTCGATATCGAAGAAAATAGCACCGGTAGGCATTCCTTTACGAAATTGATCGTGGACGTACTCCGTGATGCGGAGCACCTGATTGACACAACTGTGTCTAGCGCGAAAGCCAAACTGTTCTGGAGGGATCAAATTTTGATTAAAAGCTACTATTTTAAGGCGGTCGAAGACGATCCGCTCGTAGATTTTGCCCAGAGTACTGAGCAGACTGATGGGCCTATAAGAGGAGGGTTCGAAAGCGGGTTTCCCCGGCTTGTGGATTCCTATCACAACTGCCTCTTTCCAGACCTCTGGGAAGATGCAGTTACGAAACGCGGCGTCATAAATGGATGTTAGGATTTGAACTAGATGCTCCGGGAGCATCTTAATCATACGAGTAGGGATTAGCTCGCCCCCGGGGGCTTTCCTACGTTTGAGTGCCTTGATCAGAGTGGTGACTTCTTCGATCGTCACCGGCGCAAGGGGATCGGGCGGCGGGTCGACGTCCGGGTCGACGTTGTCGTGTAACGGTCGCGGTATAGAGACTGGCGGTGGCCGGACCGCGTTCCTATCTTCGACGAAGGTGTCAACCGCAACAAGAATGTCGTCATCTACGGGTATAGAGGTGAGCGAGCATTGAGACTCCAGGCTGCCGGCCAGTAGTTCCGCTTTCTCGTCGTCATCAAACGCCGGGCGTTGATTCGGACGATTGAGCGGAGGCATGGAGGCCACATCGTTTCTCTTGAAGGAACGAACCAGTTGCCAAAAGGCTGTATGTGTCGGATCGATGTCGGCAAGTCGAGTGTCCCACCTCGAATCGACGACCTCTTTTATGCGACGCTTAACCTCACGTTGGAGGTAGCGCGCAAGATGTCGTCGTTCCGGGACGGGTCTCGTCGCGCAGGCTTTGAGCGTAGCGTTACGCAACCTCACCCACCACCGAACGTCTTCGGGAAGTTGCCAGTGACTGTGAACAGTCTCTGGCACCCTCTCGGAGCTTTCGCTCAAAACGTTCTGAAGGTGGTCGGTGAAGACGCGTATCGCGCTGGTCGTTTCCTCAGGAGTCACGATGTTGGTCGGGATCGCGGAAAGATCAGTGGATGAGGTGTCTGCGAGCTTGGTGCCCAAAAGGCGCCAATTCGTTTTCACCTTCATCGGAATATTAGGACCTGTGTCTGTTGGACTGTTTTCGGGGACTAGATCGAGGATCACAGGTCTGTGGTCAGAGTCTAACTCTTGTAACACTTGCATGGAACGCACGCTAAGGCTTACGTTCCGTACAAGTGCCACGTCGAGTATGTCCGGTCGGTGGTCGTCGTTGTAACTATAGTGGGTAGGTTCTGAGGGAACCAATAGGCTTAGATTGATTGTGTCAAGGCAACTCTCTAGGACTGCACCTCGCTCGTTGGTCGAGTTGCAGTTCCAGAGAGTGTTCTTGGCATTGAGGTCACCCGCCAAAATGACGGAATCCCCCAGATCAAATAGGGTTTCAAGTTCGTTGGAGTGAAGCTCCTTAGTGGGCGAGAGATAGGCCGATATGATGGTGATCGGCGGGTGTCCGGTCATGGCTAGCCTGCAGACCGAAGCCTCAATGTTGCTCAAGCTTATCGGTGATTCTAATGGAATACAATGAAGGGACCTTTTGTAATAAATGAGAGTGCCTCCTAAACGGCCACTGGTACGATCATTTCAGTTTCACAGTTTGAAGTTTGGGATGTTGGGATCGCGGTGAGAGGGCTTAAGGAACGTTTCCTGGATGAGGAAAACGTCAATTTGGTTGTCGCGGACAAAAGAAGAAATTTCGGCTTTTTGGTCCCGAATGCCGTTACAATTGAAAAACCCCACTCTGAGGGAGCGAGGTTTTGTCCGCTGGGGGAGTTGTCTGGCGTTGGTAGCCATTTATGAAATTAAAGAGGGGAGACGCACAGCGTTAACTGTAGCCTCGAAGATTTGTTGCTGGATCAGAGCGATCTCAGCGATTAAAAGGGGGTCTTCTACTCCCGTACGGGTGAGTAGACGAGAACGCTCGAAAAGTTTCCCGTGGAGAATCATTATCTCCGGGGAGCCTAATAGTGAGGCGACTGAGGAAGAGGCGTCGCTTGCCTTCGCCGCCACCGTCGCCGACTGAGAAGGGGTGGGAGGGGTGGTGGGTTTGGGTTTGGGTTTGGGCTGGGCTGCCTTTGAAGAAGGAGCCACAGCTGGGGGAGGAGAGGGTCGAGTAGAGGCCGGGGCAGCGGGAGTGACTCCGCTGGGGGCCTGTGAGATGGGTTCAGCGCGCGCCGTGGGAGGAAACCACGGGTTGCGCACTGGCGCAGGTGCCAGTTTGAATGTGGTGGCCTGAGGGGCCGGGGGAGCCGCAGCTTTAGGAGCTTTGGCAACTCTTTTGGGGGCGCGAGGGCATCCGCGATAATTCGCTGGATGGCCGGTTTGCCGGCAGTTGGTGCACGAAGGCGGCTCCGTGCACTGAGAGCGGTCCTTGGGACGGGGGCACTCGGATGTGCCGTGTTCGCCGAGGCACTTGACGCACCTGGCGGGGAGGCGACAGCCACGAGAATTGTGGCCGTATTTCTGGCAGTTGTGACACTGCCCTATCTGGGTCGATTTGTGTGGGGCTTCGACGGTGAAGCCGCCTAGCCCCGAGATATCTTTAATCTCAAATAGACGTTTAACGTCGGAAGGGGACTGGAGGATGGCGAGGACCATCTCGTATTGTATTCCCGGCCGGGAGGCGCGGGACTGTCTGTGCATCCTGTGCACTTCTAGAGCGTTAATGCCTTTCTCTTCGAGGCCTTCTTTGACCTCGAGAGTTGACATTTGGACGGGGATACCGCGAATGACGTAGCGGAAGCGCCGCTCGTCCGGAAGAGAATACGTAAAATAATGCCAATGTTTGGCGTCCAAGAATTTAGTCAGCGCCCTGTGGTCCGCGACTGAGGCGGGCTGCAGGGCAAGAAGCTTGTGGATCTTATTCCACGAGTTAGACGCGATTACTATGCGCTGTTTGCGCAATTCTTCAAATATGTCCCGAATGGACATATTTGATGGGAGTTGTAAGTTCAGCCTCGGGGGTTTTTTAGGCCCCTTTGGTTGAGTCGGCGGCGGTGGCGGCGTCGACGCAGACGCGGACGCGGACGCGGTTGGCGCTGAAGGCGCGGAAGGCGCAGAGGGCGCGGATGGGGAGGCTGGTGCGGGAGCAGCGACGCTTCTCTGCTTCTTCCTCCGGCTGTTTTTCACCGTGGTGAAGCCATCCTCGTCGCGTTCCGACGAGGACGACTCCTCCCCGGATTCACAGGCGGAGGAAGAGGCCGAGATCGGCCGTTTTTTAGGGTTGTTATTAGAAGAAATGGCTTCAGGTTGGCTGGGGGACGTGTCCATTTCCTCTTCAGACTCCGCGGAGCCGCCCGAGGTTTCGGTGGTCTCCGTCGAGGTCGTAGCCTCGGACGACTCCGAGGTGTCTGAGGACGCAAACGGTTCCCTGGCTTCCCTAGCTATAGATATAATTTCTTGTCGGACCGCGTTGTCCGACCGGAACATCTCCCTCACTACTCTCATTATTTCCTCCTTGGAAATAATGGGAGCGGCGAGAGGGGTGCTATCTACGTTTGGTTGAGCGGCGACGACAGGCCGCTCGGGAGCCAAATCCATCGGCCCAGAATCAGCCATATTGGCGGCTGAGTCCGAGCCTATGGTAGAAAATGATTTGGGGGCCGCGTGTGTGTTCACTAACCCCGGGTGTGCACCGCCTGTAAAGAACACACAGAAGAAACCAGGCGGGTTCACACAAAACGAAACGAGCGCGGATCGCGACGCGGTATGGGACGCGATGAACTAAGTCCCCGGGTAGGAACGCCCGGGGGTGAGTGAGTGCGTGTCCCTCCCCGCCGGGTATAGGCGAGGGGGGGTGTACTTAGAATTAGGTGTGCCCTAAGCTTGTATCCCTTTTGCCAGTCTTATTGTGCAAAAGGGTTCCTAACAGTCCGTGTACCGTAAACGGTATTGGCCGGAGGCCGCACGCTCAAACGATACACGGGATGGATTTTAAGGAAAGGGTAGGGTTGGGAAGGTGATATACGGGAGAGACTGCGGTGTGCCTCCGCAGCCTCCGGATCCGTACCCGTCGGCTTTGCCTTGCCCTGAGGGGGCGCAGCGCGTTGCCGGTGACGCGACTCGGCTTGTTAGCACCGTTAGGTTTCCGCCGAGCCAATGCCCTGAAGGGGCCAAACGTCGATAAGAAACAAATTGGGCTAAACCCTGTCCTGAAAAGGACGCGGCTTGGCCCGAAATAGGCTAACAAAATAGCAAAGGGTTGGCCCTTTGCTACCTGTTTGGCCTTGGCTGTAGCGAGGTCGCTACGGAACGCACCGAGCAGGTACTCGGGCGGAACAATGAGAGTTGCAGCGAGCGCTACAACAAACAATAGGTCCGTCCGAGACGGCTGCTCAGAGCGGAATGTGACGCTGATGGGCCCCGGATGACAGCAAGCGATGCTTTTATAGGCTGTGACAAACAATTTTAAAATCATACTACCGCCGTATTTAAAAATAATTGTAGAACTTGATTTTCTTCTTGGAAGTTGTCAGATGGAATTCTTGCACCGATATACATACGTAACATAAATAGGATTTTTTTAGAATTCGATTTTCAAATGTCAAATTCTAAAATTCAATAACACACACACACACACACACTCACGCCTATTATCCCCGAAGGGGTAGGCAGAGGCGCAACTAGTGCACCCACTTTTCGCCGTTATTCCGTCCCATGATGTGATAGGGGGCGAGCCTATCGCCATGTCGGGCACAAATTCCAGACTCCGAGCTGAAATTGAATAGAAAACTCAATTTCACTTTGCCCGACCCGGGAATCGAACCCGAGACCTCAGCATTGCAGTCGTACCATAATACAACTACGCCACCGAGGCAGTAAAATTCAATAACACATTTTTTAAATCCCTATATTCAGTTGATTGCAAGCATTCACCGATTTTTATTATTCGAATGGCGTGCCGCGATTTTGAGCGCATTTCATTGGCTTTGGTGACAAGACGCGACGCTTTCTTTGATAGCGTTATAGTCGTCAGAAGCGAATCTACAAAATATTTCTTAGGTATGGAGACAACTTGACCTTCAGTAGGTGCCTCGATATTGTCGTTTCTGTCTCGACAACACTTCCACCAAACCTCCAATAATCACTGACCATAAACGCATTATAAATATAATATCTATAGGTACTAATCTATACTAATATTATAAAGCTGAAGAGTTTGTTTGTTTGTTTGTTTGTTTGAACGCGCTAATCTCAGGAACTACTGGTGCGAATTGAAAAATTCTTTTTGTGTTGAATAGACCATTTATCGAGGAAGGCTATAGGCTATATAACATCACGATGCAACTATTAGGAGCGAAGAAATAATGGAAAATGTGAAAAATGCGGGGAAAATTATTCATCCTTGAGGGCTTCCATTGCGTGCGCTGCGAAAACGGTTCAATTTAAAGTAGATTAATGTATTATTGATATTATATATTAAAATTTATATTATTTTGCACACATTCTTTTTTTTTTTTTTTTTTTTTTTTTTTTTATGGACTATTTAATTTGATTTGAATTGAACAATAGACTTAAAATAGAATTAACATTTCATGCATGCATACTTTAATGGGATGTCCATTTCTGGACATAGGCCTCCTCCATCTTTCGCCAGTCATCTCGTTGTTGTGAAATTCGTGTCCAGGTGTTTCCAGCGATAGCTTCTATGTCATCTCGCCAGCGTCGTCGTGGCCGTCCTCGGGGGCGTTTTTGGTCTCGCGGGTACCAGTATAGCATCTTTTCAGTCCATCTGTCATCTCTGGTTCTTGATATATGGCCTGCCCATCGCCATTTAAGTCGACATAACATTTTTGCTGCATCTATTAATTTTGTTTGTTTTCGAATTTTTATGTTTTTTATTTTGTTTGCTATCCTTATTCCAAGCATATGTCTCTCCGCGGCTCTTTGAAAGATATTGACTCTATTGATAATATTTTTTTGTGATAGGCCAGGTTTGACAGCCATAAAGTAGTGTTGGAGTCACTATAGAGTCGAATGCCTTTTTCTTTAATTTTAAATCTAATTTTGATTTGAATATATGTTTGAGAGACCAGAAAGTGCCCCAGGCTTTTTTGATTCGCCTCACCACCTCTTCTTCACAGCATCCTTTAAATGTAATATTTTGACCGAGATAGAGATATTCAGAAACATAGCAAATACTTTTGTTCTGTACATATATTGGTTTCTGCTCGCCGTTTGTCATTATACATGTTTTATCTGGATTCATTTCTAAACCGCACTCCTTGCTGAAGTGATTAAGTGATTCAATCATATATTGGAGTTGTTCATGTGATTCAGATATTATGGCTATGTCGTCGGCAAAGCGAAGGTGATTCAAATATTCTCCGTTTATATTTATTCCCATATCTGTCCATTCAAGTTGCCGAAATATATGCTCTAATAGAGCGTTAAAGAGGTTTGGAGAGATAGGATCCCCTTGTCTTACGCCTCTTTTTATTTGAAATGTACTTCCTTTTCTTTCTAGCTTTACTGTAGCCTTACTTTTACTATATATTTCCTTCAAAACTCTTATATATTTCATATTTATACTTTGTTCTTCCAACGCTTTCCACAGATGCTCATGGGATATAGTATCAAATGCCTTAGAGTAGTCCACAAATGCGACATAGAGGGTTTTTCTATATTCTAAGTATTTCTCAATAATTTGTTTCAAAGTAAAGATGTGGTCAAGTGTGGAGAAGTTACGTCTGAAGCCAGCTTGCTCTCTCGGCTGTTGGAATTCTAATTCTTCTTTAATTCTTGCTAGGACTACATTAGTAAATAACTTATACATCGCTTGGAGAAGACTTATAGGGCGGTAGTTGTTTATGTTAAGTGGGTCTCCTTTTTTGTAAAGAAGTGTTATTATAGATGTTTCCCATTGTTCTGGTATCCTTTCTTGGTGAATAATACTATCGAATAGCAAGGTTAAGACCGGAATCAGAGGCTTTTTAATTGCTTTAATGATATCATTGCTTATTTGATCTTCGCCAGGACTTTTTAAGCTTTTAATTTTATCTATTGCATTATTTATTTCACTTTCGAGTAGAGACGGTATGTCGTCTATAAGCAGATTCCTACTTTTACTTGTTTCTTTGGGTAACTGTATATTGTTACAACAATATAAGTTTTTGTAAAACTCAGTTGCTATGGTAACAATGTCTTTTCTATTAGTATTAATAATTCCTTGGCTGTTTTTAAGTTTTTGAATCCACTTTTTTGAGTTATTTAATAATCTATTTCCACTTTTGACTGATCCTCTTCTATCAAGTTCATCTTCAATTATTTTAAGTTTGTATGACTCTTTGTTCTTTTTTATGCTTTTTCTAATTTTTCTGTACAGATATTTTAATCTTTTGTTTTCACAATTACTTTTATTAGTTTTTTTTTTAAGTTCTGAGCGTTCTTTGATTAGATCTCTGATATCTTTAGATATTATATAATCAATTTTGTTTTTCTTTTCAATTTGTGGAAGTTTATTGATACTATCTTTTATTGTCTGTATAAGTTTGTTGTAAGAACTCTGAATATTATAAGTGTTGGTGCTAGGTGCCTTATGAAGTTCTGTAAAAGCGTTTTGTAATAGTTCGCATTCTGCAGGCAAGAAACTGGCTTGTTTTCTAATGTAAGATCTTCTGCTTTTCTGTTTCGGTGTGTTGATAGTGAGAGTAGCCCGTATCATTCTGTGGTCGGTGGGATGTGAAGTGTTAACAACTTCAATGTTTGTAATGGTACCAATATTTGTTCTGCGTGTGATTATAAAATCAATTTCGTTCGTTGTTTTACCATCTGGAGACCGCCAGGTCCATTTATTCTTAGGATTTTTCTTGAAATGCGTATTCATAATGTACAATTGATTTTCAACACAGAATTCTACAAGCAGTCTACCCCTAGCGTTGCCTGTTCCATAACGCCATGGCCCCACTGCCGTCTTATCCACAGAAGTGGCATGTCCTATTTAACGGTTCAAGATACCAAAAATATATGTATGAAAGAATTATTCCTCTTGAAATGATCTAAAAAAAAGTCCGCGACAGTATATATCTATCTTTTAAAATAAACTCTCTAGAACCGTTTTTATGGTAATCAAATTTGGTCGAAATTAATGCATTATTTGTTAAGAGTTATATCAACGTCATAGTCATAGAGTGATTCAACGGGAAGGTTTTTATGTACTTTTAGCCCGGAAAAACTTATTCACGCGGGCGAAGCCGTGGGCAAAAGCTAGTAATATTATAAAGCTGAAGAGTTTGTTTGTTTGAACGCGCTAATCTCAGGAACTACTGAACCGATTTTGAAAATTCTTTCACTAATAGGAAGCTACATAACTCCTGAGTGCTATAGGCTACTTTTTATCCCGGGAAAATATTTTTGTCCCGGAAAAACTTTTTCACGCGGGCGGAGCCGCGAGCACTACTAGTGTACAATATACCCTCATTTTGCGACATTACATCAACATTAGCATCTTATTGCAATAAGACTCTTTACCGTGTAAAAAACCCTTAACATGACGAGATTGAATTGTGATCTTCCAATGAAATAGAATGCGCATCTCTCGCGAAAAAGCACAACCAATACAGCTCCCAATATCCATAAAAGGTACCATCACCAGAACCTAAAGGAATATACATTTTGCCATCACAATTATAAAGTAACATAATTTTCAGTAATTGAATTAGACGTTTATGCGCCTTTATTGATGCAAGTAGGAACGTCAAGGTAATTTTCAGTATTCACTATTAGTGTAAACAACGTAGCGAGCGTAGGGCATGCGAGGCGTAGGATATGAGCTAGCGGGCCGTGAAATGCAATTTGCGCTCGGTGCTACGGATAGGCTACAAGCTACAACGCTTGATACGGAGATGCGTCGCGTACCTTTTTCTGCTACTTTGCTATTGCCTCCCTGCAGTAACAAATGTGATACATTTTCGAATTGCAGGAATTTAAAAGGAAACACATAAGTAACAATGCAACTATTTTTTTTGCGTTCAATACCGACCACAGTATATTTTTCGTATGATGAAGAAGTATGTAAAGATTTAATTTCGCTACACTATTTGATGTGCAACTAACAGATTACATTCTCTAAAATGGAACAATGTTTAAACAGTCACAATGAATAATTATTCTGTTATAAAAAATGTGTAAACTACATATTAATAAACTGAAATGAGCATAATTACCTGTAATAATAAAACAATAACTTGTCGAAAGTGAAACCGTTGACAGGTTATTAGTGTCCGACCGAAAGTAGTTTTTGCACCGAAACCGAAAACGAAACCGATTTTCGGTTTCTGTTTGAGTTCCGCCCGAAACCAAAAGCGACACTTCATATAAGTAGAATGCTTTAAAAGTTTTTTCGAAACCCACTCACTTACTTCCGATTTTTATATTCAAGCTATGTGTCCGCAGAAGTAGTTATTCAAGATAGGGGATAATTTGACAACAAGATAGGGGATAATTTGACTATTGTCTACGATTCAGCCTACAAATTGAACTTTTTAGAAGACTTAATATTCTATTTTTTTTTTTAAATAACATCAATGTTACATTTTCTTACAACAAAATATAAATCTAAAAGAATATGAAATGTAGAATTATGTTGTCAGTAAAATTTTATGTCTAAACTAGCTCAACATAAGAATTAATTAGATATGGGATAAGATTAGGGCGTAAGCATAAACTGTACAAGAAAACACACAATAAAAAAATCTGTAAATATCGGATTTTTTTATGTATTTAATTTTTTTTTTCATCAAACTGTTCTAGCGATGAAGGCTTACGAATGTACTTTCGATTGCAGTAGCAGTTTCAGCAATTTTCTGCCGAAACCGAAACTGTCAAATTAGCGCCGAAACTTGCCGGAACCGAAAACAGAACTTCGGTCGGACTCTACCGATTACTAACGTGGAGGTTATGCGCTCAATATCAGGGAAGAACATTTACGCTGAAGTCTAGCATTGATTGTTAATCCTACTAATATTATTAACGCGAAAGTTTGTAAGTATGGATGTTTGTTACTCTTTCATCGAAATCCATTCAGTAGTTTTTGCATGAAAGAGTAACAAACATCCACACATCTATTCTTACAAACTTTCGCATTTATATTAGTAGGATTGCTCACGATAATAATGCAGAGATACATCTTAAGGTAACCTCAATATTTGGGAACCATAAGAAATTCTAAGATTTGTGAAATTAAAAGACCTACATAATAAGCATTCGTATTTATATATACATCCTATATGTTACACACATTGAGAGTATTCAAGGAATACCAATAATAATACGTACCATGTGTTACTGCTGTTATAAAAGTTACTTTACGTAATCCCTACTGCACAGTAAATATTCCCTTAACACTAGAATGTAGACGTAAAGACGTAGAAGTTTACGCATTACGTCATAAACTTGTCTACAATGCTTGGAACAGTCAAAAACTAAATTAAATGTTGACCACCTCTTTGACTCCTTCCTTTGTAGTACAAAATAGTAAATAGAACCGTGGTCGCCGCTTTTTTCAATCGTGCATGAATTATTAAAAAACAATTATCTTCACAAAGAATCTTCACTTCAGGTGTTTTCGGCTTCCACGGCAGCATGAGATGGTGATACTATCGTCTACCTCGGGATTGCGTAGTGAAAAATACCTTAACCAGTACTAAGTTGTATTTGCTTACTGTACTTATTATGGAAAATTTTTACACAACGTTGCAAGATTACGAGTGTATTCCAAAGTGGTTTATACCTATTACAGTTCCTTATCTAATTACATCTCTAACCAGTCATTAGTCTGCATCAGCATTTACGTTCCAATGTTACGCACGATATCAAATTAATGATTCTCGATTCAGTTACGAGATTACGTTCTGGAAAAAATATATTCACGGTCATTTATATAGAGGTTACTGAGCTGGTATAGGAGCCACATATCCAGCAGTGGTTACAATTAAATACTAATTTTCAATACAGAATGAATAATACTGCTGTACATAGTGTAGGTACCTACATGAGATCCTCCTAGCCAGTTTCGGCCACGGCGGCCAATCTCAACGGAGATCAGCCAGGTACGCAGGAGATATTATAGTGCACAAGTGTGTGCGCAATACACAGGTGCACTCGCTATTCCTTCACTCTCATAGTCCGGTGAGACGGCAATCCGACATGACCGGAGAGAGATCAGGCGCAGGACCAACGGCTTTACGTGCTTTCCGAGGCACGGGGGTATCACACCGCCAACTTCCTGACTCCGAGCTGCGACTGAGTATTTTTTTTAAGATGGAAAAACACAGTCACAAAGTTTTTTTGGCCCGACCCGGGATTCGAACCCAAGACCTCAGCGCGCAAATCATACTCGTAACTCGTACGCAATACAACTACGCCACCGAGGCAGTCAGGTACCTACATAAAATATACTTGAAAATACACATAATAAGTATTGAAAGCTCAAGAGAAAACATATCAACTGTACCATTTATGACGTAATATAGCAGTAGAGAAAGGAGCGCAATATCTGCGATGTAAACAATTTGTATTTAGGTCTTGCCATTTTCGCCGACGCGACACAACGTAAGGTTTCTCTCGAAAGCTTGCGGGAAATAGCAGATATATTTTACAATTTAACCGAAACAAAAGAGTAGAGTAAATAACTTATGAGTGCGTTTTAGAAAATCCGACAGGGGACTATATTTTAGACATAATAATATGAGGGGAAAAACGACCGGTAAGTAATTGTACCAAAAAGTGTGCGAAGGACTTCGAAGCCGCCCGCGGGTCCTTTATTGGCTGTTCATGAAGTGTAAAATAGGGTGGTCACGCCTGCCACCCCACATTCAGATTATGGCCTTGATGTGGTTTTATGATAAACTTGCAAAATACTTTTTGGGCGACATTGCGTAGGGTGGATTATGAAACAAATTAACAATTATATTTAGTAAGTCTCTTTTACGAGATTCTGAGAGGATAGTGAGCAGGTACCACCGCTTTGTTTATTTCTGCAGCCAAGCAATAGCATGGACCGCCCTGTGGATTGGGGGCGTTTGGAGAATTCAACCACGGTATCCCCTGCCTGTCGTAAAAGGCGACTAATTTTAAATAATATGAAACCACACTTTGTCAGGATGATTGAATTGGAGTAAATTTATTCCGGCAACTGTTTTTTTAGAAAACTATGAATAACTTTGCCTTTCTAAAGGGACTCTCAATTGCTAGCCTTGTCTTATTAATGATTTAAAAATTAAAAAGAGATTATTTCGGTGGATGAAATAGTATAATAATAGAGTTAAGCCTAGGAGTTAATCTTATTAATGTTTATTTATCTTTTAATAATACCAGTTACAACCGTAACGGAATAAAATATATTAAAGTGATTGCAGCGTGTGATTATTAAATACTATCAACCACGGCAATAAAACATTATATTAAAAAGTGATATAAAATAATGCAATATAAAAAAAATCTCCATGGATCTTTGTGAAGCTCTGTACATATGATAATAATACCAGCCCTGTATTATATACTGTCCCACTGCTGGGCACGGGCCTCCTCTACTACCGAGAGGATTCAGGCCTTAGTCCACCACGCTAGCCTAGTGCGGGTTGGTAGACTTCACATACCTTCGAAATTCTTATTTAGAACTTCTTAGATATGCAGGTTTCCTCACGATGTTTTCCTTCACCGTTAAAGCGAACGATAATTGATAAACAATAAACACGTAACTTTGAAAAGTCAGACCACATGTATTTTTATACTTGTGCCACTATTCCATTCTGTTAAGTTTGTAGCGCCACAATGCTAAGGAAAAGTTTATTTCAGTAGTCACTTTGTGATACAGCAAAGGCAATGAAGCTACCCATGTTTTATGCATACCTAGCCTTGACACTAGTAACACAAACGCGCTCAAAACTATGCGCCTTTATTGCCTCTGTTACCTCTGCATATATGAGTCTGGAATTTGCGCCCGATTTGGCGATTGCCTCGCCTCCTATCACATCATGGAACGTAATATGCAAGGTGAAAAGTGGGTGCACTAGTTGCGCCTCTGCGTACCCCTTTGTGGATTCAAGGCGTAGGCAGAGGCGCAACATATCTCATAAATGAACATAAAAAATAATTTTCTACATAATATTGAACGACTTCTGCCTTAGCTACTTCTTATTATAATAGGTACTGCTTGTATGTATATGTACACAACTCCTTACCACCACTCAGTGTCAGCCATAAAGCTGTGATTCCGTAGAACGCGGCAGACGGCAACGGTCTGCCGTCGCGGCAGATGCTGTTGCCGTCTGCCGTCTGTCGTGTTCTGCAGGATCACAGCTTTAGAAGGCGGTAGCAAAAAAATATTGCCAATTTTCACAATTTCGTAGGTAACATGAGCGTGGTGACCTAAAAAAACCCTCAGCTAAAGCACCGCCGCGCCTTTGTGTAAACGCGTAACCCCGGGCGGCTGCCGAAATCGCACCCCGCATCCCCATCAACTATTACTCACTGAATATCTGCAAAATATCATAAAGCAGATCTTGGTTGGGACTAAATCGATACTTACGTCAAAGTGCCTAGGGAAACAATAAAGTGAACGACATCTAATACGTATTATAAGTTGCAATATATTGAATACTAGTTTTTGCCGCGGCTCCTCCCGCGTTATTAAGTTTTTCCGGGATAAAAGTACATATAAACCTTTTTCTTGAATCACTCTATCTATTAAAAAAAATTGCATCAAAATTCGTTGCGTAGTTTTAAAAATCTAAGCATATCTAGATAGGAAGAGGTAGACCGGAAGCGACTTTGTTTTATAGTATGTAGCGTTATATACCTATCAGTCTTGTGAGTATTTAGCCAATACTCAAAGCTATCAGTATAACAAATTTCTACGAACTTATACACTTAGAAGTAGAAACTACGAACCGAAAAAGTTTTATTGCGCTACAATATGTGGCACAATTTAATTTGGAAATGGATACTATTTCGATGCTGGCGAGTAGTATTATTCTATGAACTGAAATACTGTTTGTTTATTTAACCCTCGTGCAGACAGACGCAGCAACAATATTAATTATGTTTTAAACATGCTTCCAGCTCCTATGCTGCATTTATTTGCAGGCAGACTACAGACACTAAAAAGCAACTTCGCATTCTTTTCCGTGTTCAAGAAGAATTTATTATTATTTACACCTGTAGCTTTTTTAGCAGACAGTCGCTTTCCATCTAGGTTTTAAATCCCCCTTATCTTTACTCAATGAAATCCATAATCACCAAAACTATTATATAAAATGCGCACAAAAATGTTTCTTGACTCGTCAAGCCCGGCTACGGACGCCGGCGTCTGAGTATATAATAGGGGTTCCCAATATATCTATATATTATAATACTAGCGGCCCGCCCTGGCTTCGCACAGGTAGCGGAGCATAATATTATATGCCGAAATTTATTTTTCTGTCATACAAAATATTTATGTAATAGGTTTATGAGTACATAAACCTTCCTCTTGAATCAATCCGTCAAGTGGTGAAAGACATATGAAAATACGTTCGTTAGTTTTTGAGTTTATAATAAGATAAAAAATAGTCTGTCCTTCCCTGGATCTCAAACTATCTTCATTCGTATTCTCTCGTAGTTCCACCTGCAAGAAAATATTTGCCGTGATAAAAGTCTCGGGTTATGTTTTTCCGAGATAAGAAGTAGCAAAGGTCTTAAATTATTTCTCTTTCAAATTTCATCGCAATCAGCTCGGTGGTTTGACCGTGACGGCTACACTCGCAAGAAAAAAAAATCCGAAATAAATTTGCCTGTTTTAGTTCTTCCGGGTTAAAGTAGCCTATGTCCTCCTTTGGCTCTCAAACTATCTCCATACCTACTTATTTTCTTGTGAAGGTTCCACACGCAGAAAAAAGTTTTCCGGAATGAAAGTCCCGGTTTATTTTTTCCCGGAATAAGATATAGCGTAGGTCCGTCCCAGGGTCTTAAACTATCTCCCTATCAAATTTCATCGAAATTGGTTTAGTAGTCTGGCCGTGAAAGCTCCACGCGCAAGAATAAACAACCGGGATAAAAGTCTTGGTTTGAATTTTGCCGGGATAAAAAGCCTATAGCACTCAGGGGTAATGTATCTTCCTATTAGTGAAAGAATTTTCAAAATCGGTCCAGGACTTTTGGAGGTTATCCATTAAAAACAAACAAACAATAAAATTTTTCCTCTTTATAATATTAGCATAAACTATAATAAATTTTCGAGAAGCGTGGCCTACGGCGCGCTATTTATAGGCACCCGCCGGCCGTCCCTGCATTTTAAATCTATAATATCTTCGAAAATTTTATTTAATTTACATCCTGAAAAGGGCTATATTGATCTATATTAATTGCACAATGTATTTAAGCTATTTTATTGGATAAGGATTAATGACTGCCTCGGTGGCGTAGTTGTATTATAGTACTACTGCAAAGTTGAGGTCTCGGGTTCGATCCCTGGGTCGGGCAAAGTGATATAGAGTTTTTATATTCAGTATCAGCTCGGAGTCTGGAATTTGTGCCTGATATGGCGATAGGCTCGCCCCCTATCACATCATGGGACGGAATAATGGCGAAAAGTGGGTGCACTAGTTGCGCCTCTGCCTACCCCTTCGGGGATAACAGGCGTGAGTGTATATGTATATATGTATATGTCGGAGTGACTAAATTACTATAAAATAGGATGCTGGTTAATTACCAGTTTTCCAATATTGCATAGCGAGATTTAAAAGTGAACTACTTATTTCTAAACGTAGTGTAATACACAATGTTGCAGATTGATTTGAATTTGTAAAATAAGTTGTTGATTTGACTATTTTTATTTATGAATATTGTATTACTGTTGACTTCAATGAATCTAGTAGTATGAAATTATGTAGAGGGGAGCGAACCTTTATAATGAGAGCGCAGACGCGCTTCAGGGCATTCGAAGTTTAGTTGGCTAGCTCAACAGAACGTTGTTATTACTCTGTATTGTTGTTCAGGCGAAATAAATTACGTTTATATGAGAAAACCGGCTTTTAATCATTATTGAAAACTTAAATCATAACAAAGTCTAAAACATTGACATATCACCTTCACCCATACCTCCATCATCGAACTCCGAAATATATGTAAGGATTAATGTTGTATTGCATAAAATCGCTTCATAAATAAGCCATTATTTCTCGTAAAAAGTAAAGAATAAAAAATGGTTATTGTGGGTTATCCGTAAGAGATAAACATATACCATCGCGGACTTTTTTGTAGACCTTTTTTAAGGTGTACAATACTGTAGTACATTATTTTGATCTATCTCCTAGGGTTTAGCCAGCGTTTGCAATGTAGGCGCAAAGAAATGTGTTCATTTACGACATCACATTAGAAACCTCTAAAATTATCAGTGTTCCTGTACTATATTATGCATGTATTATACATGAAAACCTTCCTGTTGAATCACTCTATCTATTAAAAAAACCGCATTAAAATCCATTGCGTAGTTTTAAAGATCTAAGCATACATAGGGACATAGGGACAGACAGCGGGAAGCGACTTTGTTTTATACTATGTAGTGATATACTGCCACTTGCTAAGCTCGTCTAGTACCTATACAATAATTTATATATACTTCATACTGTAACACGCACAAAATTCACACCAACTACATCGAATGATAAATAAACACCAAAATTACGGAAATATATCACTATACGCTTGAAAACGCAAAAGGTAGGCGGTGGCATATAATGAAAATTAGGTTGGGCCATTATTCTAGCCGCCCGGTGACGGGTCGTTGACAGTTTATGGAAAACATTGTTAACACCCACGGCCATGTAGGATCACATGTGCTACTCCAATACTTTTATAAGGGGCATGAACGTAAACTATCCTTAAAGTTTGCGAAACTTAGCTGGAACTTCTTGAACATACATCAACCTATGTGCGTGTTTGGTAAATATACCTACCTACTCGCAAATTTGAAATATGAAAAATAATGTATCTGATGTAGATCTATACTAATATTCTAAAGAGGAAAAGTTTGTGACTGTTTGTAGGTTTGTAGGAGCTAATCTCGAACTACTAAATCGACTAGTTTTATCCCCGAAAAAAAATTACACGCGAGCGGAGCCGCGGACAAAATCTATATCAAGTTAAATTATACCTGAGGTCACATTTCTTGAGCATAAACTACAAAACAAAAATAATTGAAGTTGAGTAGTAGATATTATGCATTATATTAAAAAAAATGTGGACGATAGCCTTGTTGGGAATACGGTCTGCCGAGACAATGTCCGGAGGTTCAAAACCCAAGGCACACACCTCTGACTTCTCAAAGTTACGTGTGTATTGTTTATCAATTATCGTTAACTTTAACGGTAAAGGAAAACATCGTGAGGAATCCTACATACCTGAGAATTTTTCCAAAGAATTTCGAGGGTATGTAAAGTCTGCCAACCCGTACTACGCCAGCGTGGTGGACTAAGGCCTAACCCCCCTCTCAGTAGTAGAGGAGGCCCGGGCTAAGCAGTGAGCAATATATAATACAGGGCTGATTGCATTGCATTGCATATAAAAAATATCGTTATGCTCAACGATAAAATGTATGGCTTCTTAAGAGGAAATACATAAAAACAATGGGATAGACATTAAATGCAAGAAAACGGCAATAATATAACATCCAACGCGGTCTGTTACTGGAAGCAAACGATTTCGTCCCACGCCACCCTCCTGTTTTCGTTATAAAATCGCGCAAATGGCAATACTTTCCTACATGCACACATGGATATTCATTTTTAACCATCCATCAAAAAGTATACTAATATCATTCTAAGGTCGTCAATAGAAAATACCCAAGCAAATACGCTTCAGGACATTAATGCCCTGGGCTAACCCCGTTCTATAAGCTATAGGTCATTAAAGGGATCCGCGACGTGGGTTTTTTCAAGCTTACTGATAACATGTGGTAAAATTACATATTCTACAAAACGTCGAAGCATCATTTATCATTCTAGTTATTGACGGGATTTTTCCTGAATACAGCCTTTGGAATATAAAGGTAAGTAGTACTGAATAAATAACATAACAAAACGTATTTTAATGGCAAGAATACAACTCTCAACTTATTAAACTTTATTGGTAATAACGATAAAACTTTATTGTAGAGTATTTGTAGAGAAATGTAATGTTGGAGGGGAACCGTCCAAGCGCAATCAATCGTAATGGAAGACTAATTAAACAATAGTTTAGCGAATGTCTTTACTCGATAGGCTTAGGTTCACCCCATTAACCAAAGGGTCTCAACTCTCAAGACACATTATATCCTCATCAATATTTATTACATTTTGCAAACAACGAAAACATATGCTATAAATATACATAATTGTACGTAGGTACACATGATTGAAAGCAATTTAAAATTAGAACATAGAGGTCAACCGTGGCCTGCAGGAGATTTCAAATTTCAATAGAACTTTCAAAGAATGTAAAATAATATTTGGGGCCATTAATACATTACGTATGATGATTTAGGGAGGGGGGAGGGGGGGATTCGACCATGTCTTACTTTTTCTTAAGCCCCTTATACATGTTGGCCGAGCCTAAGCCAACGCGAGCGGCGGCAAATATGTACAAGGCTAGTGCTAACGTCCATACGTTCGACAAGTTCATCGAATGACAATGCAAGCGGCCAATGTAGGCGAGAGTTTGTAGAGCTATCCACACGTTGGCCACTGTCAGTATTTATTACGCACTGAAACACTATGGACGTCGAAATTGAAGTTTTATAGGCGTCTGAGAGCGACAGATATCAACCGTGTAATGGCGGGTAGACAAATATGTGGACGCTGTTGGCCGAGCGCAGACGAGCGCCTTTGATTTGTGCACAAAAACCGACACCGATCCGAAGTGAGGCAAGTGGTCACGAGTGACAGCGAGCGAACACAAGTTGCGCCAAATGATCTCTACACACATTGGTGCTTGGCTTCATTCGGCCAACTAGGCGAGCGACACCGAGCGATGACCAGTCAAGGCAAATAAGCTGTCTACATGATGGCGTTGGCCATCGCTCGGCAACGCTCGGCCAGCGTGTATAGGTGGCTTTACAAGGGGTGGCAGGGAGTCTCGATAGTTCTTACGTAAGATCACAAAAATGCGCAAATCAAAATTATACTTTGAAAAAGCGCAGGTAACCGCGTGAGTGCCGAGGTTCACTCGGATGCGTATCGATAAACGATTTCCAAAGTACAAATAAACATTTTACTTTGAAAAATAAACATTAAAACAAACCAAACGTGTATTCATTTTTTCCTTTAGATTTTTATATTTATTCTTAATAAATGTTAAACAGGGAGGAGGGAGTCGGCCTATTTTTATTTTTTCTTATAATAAAGGGGGAGTGATCAGAAACTAGCGAAAATAGTCTTAAGTAATAAATGAATATCCGCTTTCAATATAAGCTCTTATTACTTTATATTCATTACATCAATTATGGCTTAATGCATGTGGACTTTAATGTCTATCTTGGAATTCACAATTACCTACAATCTGCGAAGTTTATAAAATTGCGGTTTACTTAGTTATTTTTATATTCTTTGCAAATTCTGTTAAAAACTGTAATACCTACTGGCAACTTAACTCAATTTCAATTTCATGATATTAATAAATTAAGAGTAAAAGATTTTTTTGAAAAAAGGCTTTTATTTAAATGCTATAAAAAGAAAAATAATAACTAACTTCGTTTAATACTATATAGAGATAAAAGCTTGTCTGAAGATTTACTTTTGGCAAGATCAAGTTACATAATTATTATATTGGCTACACAAGTAAATCTCGCGACAAGCTTTTATCTCTAAATAGTATTAAACAAAGTTTGATGAAATTTAAAGTTATTTTTTTCTTTTTAGAGCATTTAAATAAAAGCTTGTTTTTAAAAAAAAAATATTCTTCAGTTATTTTTCGAGCTATTCTCAGCAGCTGTTATAGGAGTGCGTAAAAATTAACTAGTCCAGCATCTTCGTCCGCTCGCCATATTGGATTCAGAATGACGTCGCTTTGCCAACAACGCTTTGTCAACCAAACTGTATGCAAAATTTTACCACAATCGGTTGAGGGTAACTTCTTCAAAATTGACTTGGAAGATTCCAACTGAACAAACATAGTTGATACATACATACATTGCAAGTTAAATAAAAGCTTTTAAAAAGATGACCGATTAAAATGCACAATAGTACGATAAAAGGTCCTGAATACAATCAGGGGCTTAGGAAAACCTTTATGTCTATTGAAATATGAAAATGCCTGCTGAAGCTGAACTCCACAATCGTTCACAGAACAATAAATTCGATGAAACAGATTTGAATATAATACTGAAATCTTTGTGGGTAAGTATTAAATGAAGATAATAGTGAAATATTGTAGTGTTATTGAACTATTGCAGTTTCAACACATCCTCGTCATTAGCCACACGACGTCCACTGCTGAACTCCCCCAAAGATTTCCAGATGGACCTGTCAAAAGCAGCCCGCATCCAGCGCGTTCCTGCGACCTTTATCAAAGTCGTAACTTACGCACGGACCATATTATGATTAGGTATATTTACTGAGATATTTATGGCATTAGCTACTAGTCGCTAGATATGTACTAAGTTAAACTAGGAAATCAGCAGTTAATTTAACCAGTCTAGTCGGTATGAAGATGAATGATTTTCTTAAATCAGTGTAAAAACATGACAAACGGCTCTTCTCGTGGTTAGCTCCGGTATTTAAGTCGTATGCATGTTGTAAAACGTATTTCTTTTTTATCTCTTTTCATAAGCAATCTAATGTAATTAATTGGACTATGCATAATGTGAATTTTTAATTGATCAATCGTCACACCAATTTTTAAAACGGCAATGTGTTTTAAAAGGGAAGTCAATTTCTCTCTGTGGTTTACAGCGAGATAGGTGTCTAGCCCATACGAGTGGTATCTCGGAATCCATCTATTGGATAGCTACATTAATAGAGGCTGAATAGCAGCCGGCATGGTGATTGGTTAACTTTTGGTTTATCGATTTTTTCAAGGCTGCGCTTTGTGGCTTAGGTATTCCCTACGGATGTAAATATAGCCGTTGGTTTGCAGCACATTCACGTAAATTAACAAGACTTTTGTAAAATTTTTATCATGATGAACGGTATAGTAATTTAAAGGAAATTATTTTCTACAAAAAACTTTTACTTACTTTACTGGTGGTAGGCCTCTCATGTGTAAGAGTCCGTCTGGGTGGGTACCACCGCAACGTCTATTCCTACCGCCAAGCAGCAGTGTGCATGCACTTTTGTGTTTCGGTTTGAAGGACATTGTAGCCAGTGTAACTACTGGACACAATGAGACTTAACTTCTTATGTCTCAGGATGATGAGCGCAGTGGAATGCAAAACAGTACTTTGTAAATCAAGGTGCCACGTGGAGTTTATGGGTGGTCGTATTAGAGTAAGATCCCAAAGCGTTCTGACATAACTTATTTTCACATGGATGAAACCTTCACGAATTAGTAGCGTCTAGTATACTTTATAATACCTGCCTACTTGTGGAGCTTGCCCTGTGACACCTGGGCAGGTACCAGGTGAGAAAGGTAACTAAAAATATGAATTATCTAACTTAAATTTGTATGCCTGATTTTTATATATATTTTGTAGAATATTATTCTAAACTAGAATTATAAAGTGTCAGACACTTTTCATGGACCAGAGCTTTTGTCAGACGCTTTAAACCTCGACAAAAAATTAATGAACTTTACTTATTTTTTCATGTCTGACTTTTAAATATGTTATTCAAGTGACTATTACAAAGTTATATTTCATCAGTCAGACAAATTCGAGTGACCAAACATCCCCTAAACACAAAATTATTCAGCCGGGAGTGCGAGCGCGAGAGCACTATGCGCATGCGTCTCAGAATAAAAAATTGAAATGTATTGAAAATACTTACTAATTTCAATCCAAGATTTTTGCATCCTTATTTCAATAAGATCCCTTATTAAAAAAAAAGAATTAAAAAGATTCAACCCATGTAAAATGTATATCTATATATTTGTCAAGTTGAATCTTTTTTAATCTCTTTGAGCCATTTCGAATCTTTTCAAATCTCTTTTTCTAATCAGGGATGAGCTTCAATATTAAGTTGTGAATTAATAAATATTAAAGTGTATTTATTTATTGCATGTATTTGTGATAGTGAATATATGAGGAGCCATTTTGTTTTATAAGGAATTATCTTTATTTTATTGTAAAAAAGATACCAGTTAGAAAAATTTGAAGAAAAAAATATTTTACCAAAAAATATATAATATAACTATGATTAATTACAGCAAATATTTGTTTATCTTTTAATCATCGCAATTATCGACAGTCATTGGAATTTTCATCGTTCATCCAATCATGATATTGACAGTGATGTTGTCGTTGCAGGCAGCGTCTTCTGCAAAAAACAGTTTAAAGAATTAAAAAACATAAAATTATAAATACAATAAATTTAAAACTGAAGTCAAAGTATAGTACCTGAATTTTTAAGGAATTCACTAATGTCTCCGGGTAATTGGTCACCATCAAACCTATACACTTTGATTTTTCTTCTTCCATGGTTTTCACTATTACAAATAACAATATCGGTCACTAATTACACGATATAAACAACAAAAACATGTGCTCTTATACACCCGAACTGCACTGGATACCAGGATACTATAGGCAGTGTTGCCATCAATATTTTTAAGAATCCGTCAAGTTGGTCGTATTTTTCCGTCAAAAACCCGTTAGATCAACAATTGACACGGGTGTAGCTATTATTTTTGCAGGGGGGGGGGGGTTGCAAGCGTGTGGTCTTGCCGCCCATGGAGACCTCCTTTGACATGTACACCCCTCCTCACACATAACAATGTTGTTTTCCCGTCCCGTCAAATATCCCGTCAGCCGTTAGATGGATTTTTTCCGTTTCACATGTATCCAAATCCGTTAGAAATGACGGGAAATCCGTTAAGTTGGCAACACTGACTATAGGTTGCGCGCGCAATAAGCACGTATACACTGTAAGGTGGAGCAGATGGTGAGTTTGAGAAGAGGAACTAAGTTGTTGTGAACGTCTCACTCGCTCTGAAATGCATGCGCATAGTGCTCTTGCGCTCGCGCTCGCACTCCCGGCTGAATAATTTTGTGTTTAGGGGATGTTTGGTCACTCGAATTTGTCTGACTGATGAAATATAACTTTGTAATAGTCACTTGAATAACATATCTAAAAGTCAGACATGAAAAAATAAGTAAAGTTCATTAATTTTTTGTCGAGCTTTAAAGCGTCTGACAAAAGCTCTGGTCCATGAAAAGTGTCTGACACTTTATAATTCTAGTTTAGAATAATATTCTACAAAATATATATAAAAATCAGACATACAAATTTAAGTTAGATAACTCATATTTTTAGTTACCTTTCTCACCTGGTACCTGCCCAGGTGTCACAGGGCAAGCTCCACAAGTAGGCAGGTATTATAAAGTATACTAGACGCTACTAATTCGTGAAGGTTTCATCCATGTGAAAATAAGTTATGTCAGAACGCTCTGGGATCTTGGGCTATATAGCTTACCATCAGGCGAACGGCATGCTCGTCTCGTCATTCAATGCAATAAAAAAATAACTCAAGACCAGACTATGTCTATGATAAAATAACACGCGCCTAATAAGATAAAATAATTAGCTATCTAGTTTATTTACAAACGTGGAGTATTATATTCCAACAAATCAGACTTCTACATTCGTTTACGTTATATATTCACCTTCTATTTGTGTATACGGTATACCCACTCTACTTTGAAGGATAATCTCAGAGATTTT
Organism: Lapara coniferarum; assembly: GCA_949316025.1. NCBI lineage: Eukaryota > Metazoa > Arthropoda > Insecta > Lepidoptera > Sphingidae > Lapara > Lapara coniferarum. Next base: position 35,947,303 of record OX438919.1, on the reverse strand, counting down.
ACAACTCATGTTTATGCCATTCCATTTGAATTATGATCCATCCCGACATCTCTGGGAGATTTAATAATATTGGTAGTATAATAATAATTGACTGGTGGTATGCGATGCCATCGTCGCTCGTATCCGAGGGCCCGTCTGGATAGGTACCGCAATGTCTATTTCTACCACCAAGCAGCACTGTTGTGTTCCAATTTGAAGGATATTATAATCAGCGTAAGAAGGAAAATAAAAAAAAAACATGTAGCAAACTTCAAAATGATTCGATTACAGTTTCCCCTGGAACATGGAAAAAGATTGCTTTCTTATTATTGATTATGAAATATATTGGAACCCATTTGTTTTCTTTTATGATATAAAGTGCAAACGAACATATGGTTCACCTGATGGTAAGTGATCACCGCCGCCCACGAACATCGGTATTGACCAGGACGCATAGAGATGTATTTCCGGCCTAATTAATTAATTAGGCCTAATTTTACTAATTTTATTTAACGTACCTACTTAATACCAGTAAACTTTTAACTACTGACTAATCAATATTCATAAATCGATTCCAATTACCAATGTAAACATATAAGCTATATCACGGAATAAAATAGAGTCGCAGAAAATCTTGGTCTGCAACGTCCAATTTTGGCGACCTTATTAAAATGCACGTCATACTTACCGCTTTCCGTGCGTTATTCCAGACGTAATGGCATTTCTATGTTTAGTTGAATATTTAAAGGAACTTAAAATTCTGTCCCGTTTCAGTGTGAAACAGTTCATTGAATTTTAGTAATAAGTATTACGCAACGAAATCTGCTATTAATATATGCATCTATAATACCTAGTACTATACGTGTAGGTATTATTATAGTATTATCTTCCTGTGGAAGATTGACTAAGCCTAATGTTGTGTTAATATGATAATAATGTATGACAAGATACACTGGCTCGTGTATGGCCTATGTAAATGCTACTTAGAAGTTAACACCGAAGGACTCGGAGACCTCAAACCGAACACGCCAAAGCTCTCTATTTGTTAGTAGACCAAGCCGAGATGAATTATTTTCTTAGAATCATCGTCCGAGTGGGATTAGGCCTTTCTCGATACCGCTCTGCAGCCTCCTCCTTTACCATCACTGTTTCACGGAAAGAGGCTACAGCGTCCTAATTCCTCTCCCCAGCTCGCATAAGCCCGCATGATTGCCGACAAGGTCTCCTCCGGCCGCATAAATCAGTATCTGCTGCTCTTCCCACGTAGAACTTTCTAACAGCGTATGTGTTGCCGAATGTTGGCCTCTGCAATGATGGAAATTCGCCTACGTCCTATCTTATTCAGATAATCATTACAGCACCCGTGCCCAATAATTATTTGAATAACCCTTTAATTCAATCGGCTGTTTTTACGCTTCTTCCAAGGTTCGAAGATCGACAGGATGGCTTCGACAACACATTTGTGTACGTAAAGCTCCTATCTGGCAGAGAGTGCAAGTTTGGTTATAATCTATTGTAGCCATCTCCACCAGAGGTGATAAACGTGCCAGGATTTTCGCCGCTTCAAAGGATATTGTGTGCGATCTTCGAACGAATCGCTAACGAGTAGTACCTATCTAAGCAATCTGAAGCGGATGAAAAATATGCTGTGTAGTGTTTTTCGTATGATCGAAGTGTAGGTAGGTTTTTTGCATAATACGTATATTTAATTTGTGTATCTATCTATCCTGAACCCTTAACTTATGATAATCTTGTTGTAATAAACCTGTGTATTTTTAGTTTAATAATAAAATCCCATAAAAGAAATGAAAAGGCGGGTGTCTATTTATCTTCTTGTGTATCATATATTAAAAACTATGTTTTTCAAACCACTTGAACTGTGAAGAATTTTTCAACCATTTCATCATGGATTGAGTCAAAAAATACCGTAACACACAAACATCTATTTTATCAAGCTTACATTATTAAAACCAGAATGTAAATCTGCAAATACGTCGCGCAAATGAAATCCAGCGGAGAGTTCGAGCATGAAAAATAAAATACACTTATGTAGCAAACCCAGACCTCCTAGCGCTCGCCTGTAAGCGCTCGCTTTTGTGTAAACATTTTAATTTTCTTCAACACTACAACTCTCTGATCACCTAAATCACAATAACTTGGTGAACGTGTTCAATTTCACGCTGAAGATACACTTAGTACCTAGTACCTACCTACTCTTTAACTTGATTACCTGATACTATACTGAGTTTTTTAATACAATAATTTATAGAATCTGATATGACATGTAGGTACTTAAGTTTTTGTTTTTGTTGTGCTGGGCGAAGAGGCAAACTTCTGGGGCCTCACACTTAAACAAGGGTGAGACCCCATGTTTAAGAAGGTCAACTGCAGGACCTCTTTTTTAAGTTTTCACCCAGCACAAAACGTTGAAATCGGAGACCCTTTTTTGCCCCCGCCCGGCCCGGAGCTAAGACGGGCACTGATTCTAGAGGCAGTATTAATAAATCAATCTCAAGTTTGAGTTTCATCACAAGTAGACTAAGTAATGTATGAATAGTTCAATACATTATGTCCCCTTGAGATGTAACTCAAACATGAGATTGATTTATTAATACCGCCCTAGGTCTTGTTCAACTGAAAATACCTCGATGTACCTGTCAGGACTTTAGGTTTCGTCAAACAGTGGACGGGGACTTTATCTATACTAATATTATAAAGAAGTTTGTGAATTTGTAGGGGCTAATCTATGTAACTACTGAACCCATTTTGAAAATTCTTTCACTAATAGGAAGCCTCATTACTCCTGAGTACATTACTATAGGCTACTTTTTATCCCGGGAAAATATTTTTATCCCTGAAAATCTTTTTCACGCGGGCGGAGCCGCGAGTAGTACCTACTAGTTTTATTATAAGCTTTAACATTTACTTTTTCATGAAAGATAAGTAATGCTACTTTTAGTCTAGAAAGTCCATTACGCGGATAGAGCGCGGGCAATCTCAGTAAATTATTAAATTACTAGCTTTTGCCCGAGGCTCCGCCCGCGTTAAAATTTTTTTGCGGAATAAAAGTCGCGCTTAATATTTTCCCAGGCTAAAAGTAGCCAATGTGTTAATCCAGGACATGATCTATCCGTATGCCAAATTTCATCGAAATCCGTTTAGTTTTTACGTGAAAGAGTAACAAACACAAATATACATTCTTACAAACTTTCGCGTTTATAAGTAGGATAAAATTATTAGAAATAATCAATTAAATACCTAATGAAATTCGTCCCTTTCAAAGTTGTTATTTTTAAGCACCATAATAAATATCATTCTTATACAGAATGTATTCCGACGAGGGTACCTACATGTAGCTATTCGTTTTATCAATTCGAAGAAAATAAAAACAAAAGCAGACAGCGACGAAATTGGAAGGATGCATTATTGACTAGTCGAGTGGACGAGAGACATAAAGACACACAAGATTATCAGTTTCACATAAATAAAAGCTCGAAATGACTAGAAGGTAAGGCAAATTACTATTTCGCGATAACGTCGCCGCGTCGGTGACTATCCGCGGTGAAGACGTAGCGCACTCGCGGTGCATTAAGTTCGCGCTCTATGGGCTTAGGCGAATCGCACACTGCACCACATTACGCAGCGTAGCGCGGGAATGCGTGTTCTTACGTTGCTTATAAGTATCTGTCTTTGTATTGAATAACGCGTAGTGCAAGACACAGAAAACGCATTCACACGCAGTGTTACAGATCACGCGCCTACATGCAGAGAAACAAGCGTCCTTGCGCCTAGGTGCGGGTCAAGACGCAAGGTATGGTACATAGAGTTCTGCTATATTATGTTGCGTGATTTTGACAGATTTTTCTAATTTTATTATACAAAAACCAAATAGATAATATAACTGCAACATCGTGAATGAGTTCTGTATCAATCACCATTTTTATGTAGAAAGCAATGCTCTGCTACTACTACTACTTACTATCAGCCCTATATTAACTGCCCCACTGCTGAGCACGGGCCTCCTCTACTACTGAAAGGGTTTAGGCCTTAGTTCACCACTCTGGCCTACTGTGGGTTGGTAGACTTCATACCTACACCTTCGAAATTCTTATAGAGAACTTCTCAGGTATACAGGTTTTCTCCCGATGTTTTCCTTCACCGTTAAAGCGAACGATTATAATTGATAAACAATACACACATAACTTCGAAAACTCAGAGGTGTGTGCCTTGGGTTTCGAACCTCCGGACATTGTCTCGACAGACCGTTATATTCCCTACTAGGCTATCGTCCACTATACATACATACATACATGCGGATCGACTACAGAACCTCCTTTTTGAAGTTGGTTAAAAATTTAACATAATTAAAATAGACGACGCAAGACACGTGTTGAACATGTTATCGCTAATGCTTTTCACGTAACTCCTTACTTCTTGACCGTTATAACTTAGCTATTAATATAACACGTTATTTTTTTTACAGTTTAACTAATCACATCACTAATCTGTGGGGCTAGGATGTGAAAAAAAAACACGATGCCTCTCCGCTTCGTTTTATTGTGATTGATTAAGAGACTGACGTATCGGTCTCTCGATCAATCACAAACATCAAAATACCAATACGTCAGTCACTCAACCAATCACAATAAAACGAAACGGAGACGCATCGTGTTTTTTTTTTACATCCTGGCCCCACTGCACGCACCCCGCAACGTGGAGCGGGTCAGTGTGTGAAGCGCCTTAGAACGTAGCAAAAGGACACGAGTCACGACTCAGTTTCATTTTACTGGGATTGGTTCAGAAAGTGACAAACAGACAAACACGTGACTGACGTATTGGTCTCTTGATCAATTATTACAAACATCAAAATTAAACGACAATGTTATTACCCTTCAAGGCCCGCTTATATATATAGATGTATGATAAAACCCTATGTATATGGACACCGGTGTCCGTCGCGAGCCTTGACAGACTACTCAAAGGACATTGTCTTACTAGTTGCGTGTTTTGAAGACATTCTAAGCCCACTGTGTGGATAAGGCTGTAAATAATTATTCTCGGGTATCAATTATTAAAAATATTGTAAGCGTGCGAAGCTAAATAATAACTTTCGCCGCGTTTTATCCTGCAACTCTCACAAATGTACTCTATTTCCTAAGATATTAATATTACAATGAAACAAATTCTTGTTTCAATAACTTTATTGTGTGTCCGCAGGTTTGTAATTATTTTTTGTTTGGCACTAACATGGTATGCGGTGATTTGAAATTTGATTTAGCCACAATGATTGTTTAAAGAACAACCTGGCTCGAATTGGATATATTATATTGATTCCAAGGTATGCCACTTAAAAATATTATATCCTAGATATAAGTGCATAGCCTTTATTATATTACTGCTAGTAATTAAAATAGCATCAATAATATAATAAACCACTATCAACATGAAAAAATATTAATTATAATAAGTATTAAAGAAATGCTTAATTTATTATAAACCACTGAAGTACTAAAATTTAAAGAAAAAATAACTTCTCAAATGCATCCAATATTTATATTATGAATCAACAGCTAATAAGACATTGAAAATAATTATTTTGTACACCTCTTAAAATATAAAACAAAAATATGAAGGTGCTTAAATGAATAAAATTTTACGATAAAATCACTTATTTTTATTATTATTTGTACATCTTTCAAGAATGCCAAATACAGATCTAATATCAATAAGCAGAAATATTGTAAGTTTGTACGTACTTCATCTACAATATGTATTTTAATTTTTAATATTTTTAACTATCCACATGCATTATTTCAACAACATAGTACAATAACAACAAGAAGTAGAGCCAAAATCGCCTACTATAAATACATCTAATTATAAATACTAGTATTCCAACATATACAGATTATAGAATAAATACAATGAATTAAATTATTGCATATTATAATATTGTGATCTGGTATCCACAGGTATGTGACATGAACCTATAATTTGTTCTAAATATGATGCCAACTTCCTTTCATTAAAACATGTATGTAGCGAAAACAATTGTAAGCGATTGATTTATGACAACCCTAAGTAATTAAGTATATTTTTTAAGTCTTGTGCAACACACCACACTGCCATCCAAGATGCTGACACCAAATCACAACTACAGAACTTAGTTCATTTCAAAATTGTACCCAGTTTTGTTGGTTTGCTGGTGTTGTGGCCTGTTGACTTGGTGTGCTGGAAAACAAAACCATTGTTGTATAACAATGATTAAATATCTAGTTAAGTGACTCATCAGACATTGACATTATTCACTGGATTTTATATTTGTTTTATCTAGTTTCTCAAATAATTATGAATGTTAATCATTACATAGTATAAAACAAAGTCACTTCCCACTGTCTGACCCAATATACGCTTCGATCTTTAAAACTACGCGACGGATTTAGATGCGTTTTTTTTTTATAGATAGAGTGATTCAAGAAGGTTTATATGTAGTTCTATCCCGGAAAAACTTACTGACGCGGGCGGAGCCGCGGGCAAAAGCTAGTTGTATTTAAAATATTCATTTCATGTAATAATTATACTGTCTCCAATATTTGTACCATTAAATTATATTCACCTGGCAGAATTAAATTCACCCCATTCGGAATTAGCTGAAGTAGGAGCTAAGGTAGCTGATGGTGATGGGGCATGCTGTGGAGATGGTGGTGGTGGCAAACGAGATCCACCAGGGGGAGGTGGCAGCAGACCTCCGCCACCAATGCCTGGACCTCCACGCCGAGGTCTACCTACTTCATTACCATCCTTTTTCTGAAAAAATCAGCCAGTTCCTCATATCTCATTTTGAACTAATTGTTTTAGAGGCAATATATTATTATTTACTTTCTATTTTAGTGATAAGTGAACAAACTGATTTATGTGTTGAATATATTCCACCTACATATTTTACACAGCATTAGCTATCATGTAGTACAACCATGAGTCATGGATGTGTGATAATAGACAATATACATTAAATTCTTGCATATTATGAGTAATGAGGATGCATCAGTTCTCATTGTGCGATAATGCAATCAAATAATTTTAGAGAAGATTTAAACATAGCTGAGTAGAAAGTGCTTATGTTTAGCTATAGGGGCATTTCACGTGAAGAGGACAACAATAACTCCTACAATATACAACAATAACTTGTAGTTACTTTACAAAAATATCCATAATTTATTGGTACCTAATAAGTGGATAATATATTATCTTCTGTATCTTTTTTTCTGCATACAATTACTAAAGATCCTGTCATATGAAACCTTATTTAAAAACTTCTATACTCCATTGGTTTAGGTATTTAACTAAATGTAAACAAGTAATGACATATGATCCCTGGGTTGTCAACATTTTCTTACGAAAGTATTTACGAAGACTTGACCCAACGGTCAATGAAATTGCGGCGTACAACAAACACTTAAAATTATTAAATTCACTTTAGAAACAAAACAAATAACTAACAACAACTAATTATCAGAAAAAAAAAGCAAAAAATATAACAAATTTCTACAATTCGGAGGTGTGTCGATAATTGGTGTCTAGTTAACCAATTAAATTGAATGGCGGTCAGTTTTAATGGCGTAAAAGTCGTATTCTTAAATTTTGTAGGGTTATCTATTACGATCCATTAGAAAAATGTTTGGTGTGCTAACAGGCACGCTAAACCTGTCAACTATAAAACAGCGAATATGACAGTATTAGCTCTTTTACAGATGACAAGTTGTGATCATTTATGAAAGTATTGTAATTTATGATAATTTATTGTTTTTGTGTTTTTAATGAATAACTATAACTTTATAATAACCAAACAACTTTAATAAATGTGAATAACAGTGCTAAGTGTTGTGTATGTTATGAAGACGTTTATTGTGGAATGAAGTATTTTGTAAAGAGAAATGGATAGGTAAAATACCTTTTTTACGGTTTATTTGTGTTTAGTTACATACCTAAACTAATGAAGTATACCGATGTATCAATTATCTGATACAATTTTTGGTCTGAAATTGTACATATCAACTGAAGAACTGCCAGATTATGTAATCTGAGAACTCTATCATTTGAAAACAGAATATATTCACTGCATGCAAGACTCACATTATAATAATCTTTAAAATAAAGGGAACAATGTTTAAAATGCACACATATTAAAACAAATTATATAAAAAATGTACTGAGGGTTATGTATAATAACCTTGTTGTTCGGGGGCAGTAATCATTGATGGCATACCTCTCAAAGTTGACAAGGAATATGTTTAAAGGAAGCCGACAGGAGAATTCAGTTGGGCTGGGCAGCTTTTAAGAAGCTATACCAAATATTTTTGTCAGATATAACACAGAGCCCAAAAACGAAAGTGTTGAACCAGAGCATCCTTCCCATAATAACATATGTAGCCGAGACGTGGACACAGACTATGGGGCTAATCCTTCAGCTTAAAGTCACTCAACATGCTATGGCAAGAGCTATGCTCGGAGTCTCTTAAAAGGGCAAAATTCGGAACAGTGTTCCATCAGACAACCAAGGTGACTGGCATAGCTCTGAGAGTTAGTAGGTTGAAGTGGCTGGGCACATATGTCACATAACAGATAACCGCTGGAGTAAGTGTATTCTGAAGTGGAAACAGTGTCTTGGAAAACATAGCATGGGACGCAGTCTGGCCAGATGGCGGTACAACTTGCGGAACAGGGCCGACAGGGACTGGATGCATAAAGCAGCAGACCGGGCTCTGTGGCATACCTTGGGAGTGGCCTATGTCCAGCAGTGAACTGCAACAGGCTGATAATGATGATGATATAAAAAAGGTGACAATAACAGAAGTATGAATACTTTATCTTATTGCACTGCAAGTGGGAAAGGGAATTATTTTATCTATATTAAAAGCCTGACTAAAGTATTTGTTACCGTTGACTGATTAAAAAACATGCAAACTATTCACAAACTTTCACATTTTATATTATAAGCTTGCTGTTTTTCATGATAACTTACAGTGATCTTCATATTGATTTTAATTGTTTCTCCATCTTTAAAACCTAAGTCTAACTGCTGCTGAGGTGTTTGTTCGCTTTCATGCTCTTTCCTGAGCCACTTGAAGTGGTCTTGCAATGCAACATTAAGATCGAAGGAATCGGATCTATCGCCGAAACCAAGGCCGATGTATGCACTTCTTCCTATAAAACAATAGTTTTAAATAAATACATAACAATCCGTAGACGAATACAATAAAGTTACATGGACACTGAATAATATTTACCATTATCGTCCTGAATCTTTACAACAAAGTATCGTGAGCTGTCAGTTACTGCTTCGAGTGCTACCCCTGGGTATTTCTCTATGGGGCATTTTGCGAAAAGCTCGCCCGTCGCTTTGTCTTCCAATTTCATGACTAATTCTTCACCTTTAGCAACTAATCGCATTCGCCCTGTCCATTGTGGCTCTTGTAAATTCCAATCAGCTGCCCTATAAAACACCCACTTTTTAATTTCCAAAAACAATTGTTAAAACAAACAAAATGCCCTTGATTTTTTACCTATATCCTCGATTAGATGTCCGTGGAGGTATTTTAAAAACAAACACTTCATTCTTAACTAGTAAAACACTTTCATAAGTTTCCATTATGCTTACAAAAAACCAATACGTGTTTTGATTACAAAAATTAAAATGGTTGAAGTGAAGCCTTTATAAAATTGACGTCTGTCAACAGTGTTGCCAGATGTTTGACGGTTGAAGTCGCCTAAAGTCGAGAAAATTCGAAGTAGCCTAAAGTCGCCCACATGTGTGAGGACGCGGCAAAGAGCATTATAATGGACGCGGAGAGCAAAATAAAAAAAAAGGTCCCCAGTTTTCAATAATTGTGTGTAGGGGGGATCTTAAATATCCTCAAATTCGACAAAAACAATGCATAAAACACGAACTTTCCGAAGTAGCCTAAATTGGCGACTAATCACCGTTCGCGTAGCCTAAACGGCTCGCCGTTTAGGCCGCCGCGGCGGCCAGTCGCCATTCGCAATTTCGGTCACCCCGACACTCTTCAAGATAGCCTAAATGGCGAAAAGTCGCCTAATCTGGCAGCACTGTCTGTCAATCTAGTTTATTTGTCTCTGTCTGTTCCAGTCTCAGAATAAGGACTATTCACTATAGTTCCAGATGGTCCTTATTCTGAGAGTTCCAGTCTGCTTTAGTCTTTATTCTATGTTCCAGTTTGTTCTAGTCTTAGGTTCTAGTCTTAGACTTCTTGGAGTTACCAGTTGGACTTGGAGGACTGGAGGAGGAGGACAGGACTTGGAGGTACCAATTTTCCCGGTGACCTAATTTTTTTTCCCAAAACTACAATTTGTATGCAACCTATAATGATATATTCTTAAATACAAGAAAAATAACAATTTAGGAGTGATGTGGAAAGTTGGTACCAACACAACTTTTAGTTCGTACATGGTATAAGACCCTGAAAACTGATACGTGTACGAGGAAATTGCTACGTCTGGCATCCCTGGAGGACTATCTCATGCCCGCTTGGTCCATTGCGACTATGACGCTAAGAGTTGCGAGCGCCTTCTGCGCTCACCCACAAGACCGGTGTTCTTGTATAAGCCGACTCTCGTCAGGCTAACAAGAGTTTAGTCAGGGACAAAAAAAAAATAAGCGACTATGACAGCTCCTGTCATAAAATTTTTTTTTTTTTTTTTTTTTTCGTCCAGAGGACAGGCTATAGTCTTTTGACCATACTGCCTGGTCTTACGTAATTATTTTTATTTCATCATTGGTTTCTTTTTTATTATAATGCTCATTCATCTGTGGTTTTACCGACGTCAAGGTCCTTTGTTTTTTGTCCCATGCATTGGGCATTTTCCATATCATGTATTGTTCTCTTTGTTGGGAATACTCTCATATAATATTTTTTTAAGGCATGCTTCAGGCATGACAGATGTCATCTGTCAATATAGTTCAAGTTCTGGTCTAGACTGGACTCCGTATTTGTTTCTGCACTCTATTTTCCTCAATATTAAATGCTCTTTTTACATTTTACATAATATAACTTAGCTTCTCTAAGTAATCTGTGCACATAACTCTGAAACGCTATGCAAGTAACATCAATATATAATTTAAATAATATTAACAGTGCTATAACCTACTATGTAACCCAATATCGCAACGAATAAGACGACAAACAACTAAATATCATTTACAGACTTTGTTATAAATTTATACAAGTATAAATAAGTTGAGGCATTCTTAAGCAACTCCACTAAACATTGCGGGACCCTATCAGGCTTTTTATAGATTTTTAAAAGCTCATCCGACAACACAAGGCGCTGAATGCTGAAAGATGAACACTCAAAAATTATATGATTTAACGATTGAACTTTTTGTGATTGACAATATTCACAATTAGGAGAATTCGCTAATTTAAGGCGATGAAGATGACCATTTAATCTGTAATGACCAAATCGCATACGACAAATTATTGAGTAGAATTTTCTATTAATAAAATTAATATCCTTGCAAAACCAAGGAGTGGAGTTTATTTGAACATCCATATTAGCAAACCAGGTTCCTTTATTAGCAATATGTGTGTTTTCATATGAATGTCTCCCCCATGCTTGACACATACGTTCCCTTATAATACTTACAACGTCTGTGTATGGTATGAAAACATTCATATCATTACTAGGATTTGGTATTAGATCTTCTAACTCAACTATTTTTTTGGCTAGGTAATCTACCCTTTCATTCCCTACCACGCCAATGTGTGAAGGAACCCAAACGAAACGAACTACTATACCTAATTGAGACAATTCAACCCACAGCTGTTTTACTAAATAGATTATATAGTTAGTGTTAGCACGTAGTTGATTATTTGCCAGATTTTCTAACACACTCCTGCTATCACTAACTACTAACCATTTACTATGCTCTGAATAATTATTTTTTATGTGTTTTAAAGCACTCAAAATGGCGACAGCTTCAGCTGTGAAGATGCTAGCAACTTTATAAATTTTTTGACCAATGCCTATATTTGAGGAGGGATCATATATGGCGAAAGACACAGCCCTATCATTTTTAGAGCCATCAGTATATATAACTTTGTGATCTGACCATCTTAACAGCATAGCATTTACTTCTTCTTTAGAAGACAGGTTCTTTTTATTGTTTAAAATTATATCAATAGCTGGAAATTTACTAATATAAGATCCTTCATAGCAAGGCAGAATGTGATTTGATTGGTAAATGTTCATGTTTTTAACAAAATTAAAGAAGTTTTGAAGACCTTGTAACATATAAATCGGTTTTAAAGGTAACTGAGTAACTGAATGCAACATGTTGGTCAAAAGAAGATTATTAGACACACTAAAAAGTTTTAATATGAATCTTTCTTTTAAGTAATTAAATCGAATATTTAGAGGTGGAACATTACATTCAATTTGCATTGCGTTTATAGGAGTGCTTCTGAATGCCCCTGTAATTATACGCAAACACTTGTTTTGCAAAACATCTAAACTATTTACAATTCTGGCATCTGCAGCAAAGCAGTAGAAACCATATTCAAAATGACTACGAACTAATGATTTGTACAATAATAACAAAATTTTGGGGTCTGCACCCCAATATGAACCAGACAAGGACTTTAATATGTTATGTGCTTTATTTGCTTTACTAATTATATGTTTTATGTAATTATTCCAGGATAAATTGTATGAAAAATGAACACCCAAAAATTTTACCTCAAGTGAAATGGGTAATGAACAATTATTATATTGTACAGAAGACATGTTTGGACACTGTTTACCAAACACAACAACTCTAGACTTGGATGGGTTGACACTGAGATCAAGGTAAGAGAAATATTTATACAGTTTTACTAATGCATCATTAATTATTAAAACTAATTGTGAAATATTACTCCCAGATGAATAAACAACCAAGTCATCTGCAAACTGTAAATTTTTAACCTGAGGCCCTAAGATTAAATTTAATCTACGTATGTACAAAATGAATATTAAAGGCGATAATATACCCCCTTGACAGACTCCTTTGGAAGAAAGTCGAGGTCCATAAAGATGTCTATTAAATTTAGTAAATACTTCTCTATTGGTAAGAAATGTTTTAATCCAATTTATAATTTTTGCAGGTATCCCTATATGAGAGATCTCAAGGCATAAAATATCTATATTAACGCTATTAAAAGCTCCTGCAACATCAAAGAACACACCAACCAAGTTTTCGTTTGTAAATATAGAGTTGTGTATATCCAGCTGTAATTGACAGAGACTTTCTCTAGCAGAACGATTTCTACGAAAACCAAATTGATTGGAGGGTAAAATATTATTTTTTTCCACATAGAATTCTAAACGCTGTTTAAGGAGTTGTTCAAATAATTTGCCAACACAAGAAGTAAGTGCTATAGGACGATAAGAATCAGGACATAACTTTGGTTTGTCTGGTTTTAAAATCGGTACAAGGCAGTCCACTTTCCAGTCTTGAGGTATTATGTTATTATGCCAAAGAAGATTCACTACCTTTAGAAATATTTCTAAACTTGTGACACTGAGCTTTTTAAATAAAATATAAGGCATTCCATCAAGACCATAAGCAGTATCTCTACGAGATGATATGGCTGATTTGAGTTCATTTATTGTAAAGGTGTTGAGTAAAAACCTATTGTTGTCATTTATGTTATCGGTAATAAATAAATCTGTATTATATTGTACAAAGTCCGGAGTGTGCTTTTTTAAAAAATCGGATACCCATGAATTATCTTCGTGATTATTAAAATTATAACTTTTATTAAATTTACGCATAAATTTCCATATGACGGACAATGGTGTGCATCTATTGAAGGTTTCACAAAGCGAGAACCAACTTTTTTGTGTTTCTATTTTTAATGTCAGTTTTTTAACTGCTCTAAGCCTTTTGAAATGGAGATAAGTTTCTTGGGTTGGGTTATTTTTAAAAATTATATATGCAGTTTTGAAATTTGTTACAGCTTCTGTACACTTTTGATTCCACCAAGGATGTGAAGGAGCTTTCCTATTATTTCTGCGACATGAATGATCAGTGTTTTTTGATGTGAGATAAGAATTTGGACGATTACAATTACCAATAGATTTCGCAGCTGCTGTGCGCAAAATTGTACAAAAACGGAGATATGAGTCAAGAGGAGTTGTATTATCTATTTCAAAAGAAACTAATAATTCATCAGCATATTTGTTATACATTTGCCAATCTACCAGTTTATAGTTTGGGTAAATGGGCAAATGTTTAGCATTAGAACATTTTTCACGAGTGTGCATATTAGATTGACTAACCATTAGTTTTATGATTGTAGGAATATGGTAACTAGTACCGAGAGGACAATCATGTACAGACCATTCGCAACTGAGGGCCAGTGATGAAGATACCAGCGATAAATCCAAAGCATTGGGTCGCCATGTTAAAGAGCCAACTGTTGTTGGTTGGCCATCATTAAGCAAAACTAAATTATTATCGTCAATGACCTCTAGAATATTTCGACCACGTGGGCTGTCAGAACCACAGCCCCAAGAAGTGTGATGGGCGTTAAAATCTCCCGCAAATATGAAAGGACTAGGGATAGACTTAACCAATGCATCAAAATTATTTTTGCTGAAGGCTGGATTAGAGTTTAAAGGGCTATAGAAACTGACTATACATATTTCTTTATTGTTGACAGTTATTTTAATACAAACATTTTGTAATGAATTATCGAAATAGGTGTTTATTTTAGTGTAAGTAATGCTTTTGTGTATTATAATTGCAACTCCATTGTGTTTGTTACCACAATCATTCCTTTCAATATTGTAATTTTTAATTCTAAAATTTTGTTCAGGTTTGAACCATGTTTCGCTAATAATAGCGATATGGATATTGTGAGAATAAAGGAAGTTAATAAATATGTGTTTGTTACTATTGAGACTTTGGGCATTCCATTGTATGATATTGATGATTGATAAATCCATTATGAGGATGCAGGGAATTTATTACTTAACGTTGTTCTTAAAACTTCTTTAATAGACGTAGAATTAATAGGGGCATCTTTATTACTAAGTATTTTAATAATTGTTTCAACTAAAGTGCTTAAAAATATATCAGATTTCATTAAATTATTAATTTGGGTGTCTAAAGTACGTGCAGAAAGAGCTGGAAAAGCATTGGAGTCGAAAAGTTCAGAGTATGTGGCATTTTTAGATTTTATTCTGTTCTCTTCAATCTTTTGTTTTTTTATAGGACATGACGAGGAAATAGCAATGTGATTGCCTTTGCAGTTGGCACATTTGGCATCTTTGGAATCAATTTGGCAGTTTTTAAAGCTGTGATTTAAAGTACAAATTGAACACACTTCTGCATTCCGGCAAAATTTAGCAATATGTCCATATTTCATACATTTAAGGCATTGCTTAACGGGAGGAATATATTTACTCACCTCGTGTCGCCACGAGTCGAGATAAATGTAGTTAGGCAGGATGGTGGAGGCGAAAGTTACAGCAACAGCCTGAGTCGGAACAAATTTTAAAACTCCGTCGGTCCCTTTCGTCCTGCGCATAAAGCGCCTGACCTGAATGACATTTTTAGAGCTACCAATCAACGAGAAGACCTGCTTATTGCTCATTTCTATGGGAACCGAAGTGAGAACTCCAGTGACCTCCGTATCTCTGGCGGGTATCGTTGCAGTCAGAGATAATTGATCGAGCAATTTTTTATTTTGAAGAAACATATTTGCATTGTTTGGCAAATCGAATGTTATGCCAACCTTATACCTATTGATGGAGCGCAAATGCATTACACCAGAAACCCCATGCTCCCGTATTCCTTTTGAAAGTGCCATGCGATCTCTATCGCTAAATACGGTGTTTTCTTCAATGTGGCTTAAGAAGACTATAAGCTCGGTCTGCTTTGTGTCTTCAGGATACTTACGTGTATACCCTTTTACCTTATAAATCCGATATTTTTCTTTCGGGTCGTTATCTTTTGCATCTTTATATTTTGAACCTGCTACAGGTGAATCCGACGAGTCCGTGTCTGAAGATTCGATCACGGATAGGTCCGGATCCGGAGGATTCAACTCATCTTTGCGCCGCCTCTTCCTGCCCATTTTAATGGGCTAATTAATTATGAACACACTAATAGTGTGTTTTAATAAAATATGTGCAAGTATGTACAAAATATACAAGTGAAACTAATTTTTAAAATATATAAAACAAAAAGCGCGCCTTTCCTTATTCGCAGTTTCCCGCCAACCTCTCCTGTCATAAAAGCGAAAATCGTCGTTCCTGCCTACGCAACAAGGTTTTAGTAAAAAAGAAAAAAACAAATTGAAGGTTCTACGATATAAAAATTTTAGTGGGTGAGTTCAAGTTACAAGTGGACACTTTTTCGACGAATCCTCCATACAAGATGGTCCTCCTTACTTCTATCCTCCATATCCCAATCGATTGGATATTGTCCGATTGTATTTGGTACTCTTGAAAATCATACCAGCGCGGCGGCGCGGCGCCTCATTTGACCAATATTAGATGACTATTATGTGAACTAAACTCAGTTGGAATTGACATTGGAAAATTCTTTAGCGGTTCTCTTGACGTGATTTTCACTTGACTTCAGAAAAAGACTATCAAAACTAAAAATACAAATATATATACGGGGCTGTATGGGCTTGAATCCTTTGCCTTCCCAATATAAAGGGAAAATTAAAAAAAAGTAAATTTTTACACTCTGTTTTACACGATTGGTGAAAAAACGTAAAAAAAATTATAATTTTTGCATTAATTGTTTTTCTCAATAAAAAACATTACACGTTTGTAAATAGAAAAGTCTTACTGCTGATTACACACATCGAAAAGGTTAGTTCTCTGAAAACTAAAAAGTTTATTAAACTTTATTGAAAAGAATATGTCACTAATTATACACAATAAATTTTATTATTTCTTAACACTTCCCTCGACAACTTTACAGAGCACCATATACATAAGCTCATAAAATATGAAATAGACTAAATTATTTGTTTTTATACTACTTTAATACTCTCAACTCTGTAACATTAAATCTTTTTTAATATAATATTTTATATTAAATTATGTGGATTGTATAAGATTGTTTAAATAAATGATGGGAATTAACGATTAGAATTACAAATTGTAATATCTGGATCAAAACCGGGCAATTAACACTTGACTAGAAATTATGGAAATTACCAATTTACTCACATTAAGTTGCATTATACAGTTGAATTCAAAGAACTTTATTTTCCAAAAGAAATTGTAGGTAAGTATTTTTGCTTTAATATTTATAAATGAAAAACACATAAAGGCAATGTCCCTTGAAATATATGGTAACTGATATATTAATGCAATTTTGTCCATTAATATTCCAGGCAACAAGGAAAACAACAAATGGCTTATAATGTAAGTAACAGGATTAATCAAACTTATGAAACTTAAAATTATGAAAATAAAGGAACATGAGATTTACCTTTATTATTTATACCTTTTAGATTTTTATGCATTTATGCATTCCTGTATAGAGAAAGCGCATGACCAATGGTCACTAATTGTGTTCTTGTTCTTAAAACAGGATCACAGGAAAAAATCTATAGTATTCTTTGGAAAGGGTACAATTAACTTTCTACAAACTAAACTAGTAATACTTAACCTGCCACCGTAAAAGCCTTTACAAGCGGCTCGCAGATTCTTTGCAAGTGGCCCATCTGAAATAAAAAATCTCACTAAAACTAAAGAAATGACATGCCTACCTTTTGTATAGCTGTTAGGCCTCAAAATCTATCAATTTTCAAACTTACGAATATTTACGGGCAAAATATGGATCTTGGATCCATTAAAAAAATATTTTTAGACCCCTCCACTTATAACATATCACACATACACTCACGCCTGTTATCCTAGAAGGGCTAGGCAGACGCGCAACTAGTACACCCACTTTTCGCCGTCATTCCGTACCATGATGTGAAAGGGGGCGAGCTTATCGCCATGTCGGGCACAAATTCGTACTGTAATACAACTACGCCACCAAAGCAGTTATAATATATCTTAAAAAAAAATCATTTTAAGTGTCATTTTTAAACTAAATAAAATTGCATAAATCTCAATATCGGAGGACTTTAAAAGTATACCATATATTATAACAGCTTAATTTTTGGGTGTACTATCAAAAAATATTTCTTTAGACGCTGAAGTGGGTCAATAAATTTACTTTGTGGCCTGAGGTATACAATGAAAATGTCTTTGTGGCCCATGTTAAAAAATAATATTGAAAAAATAAAACAAGTAGTATTTCATAATTTTATGAATCCTTTTAGATATGAAAAATATAGTTTAACAATATGAATGAGCCTATCTAGATTGAGCTTTGTATACTTTATTGTAAGCACCTAAGTAAATGGACCAGTGCTCGCTGATAACTTCATAGTTTATAGCCATTAGCCAAGAAGATTGAATAGATTATTCAAATTAACTTGGAACAAATTGTATGACATAATACAATCTATTTATTTGGAAAACTCGGACTGCATAAGGGAGATTTAAATTATTTATGTTGTGAAGATAAATTTGTTATTATATTTATTAGAAAAACAATTGAAAAAAAAAAGCGGTCAAGAAGCAGAAGCGCGGTCGGTACTGCCTACTTGAAAATTGGAATGGAATTATCAATTCACTAGCTTTTACCTGCGGCTTCGCCCGCATTAAAGTGTTTTTTCTGTATAGAAGTCACTCTATATACAAACTGTACATTTTTCCAGACCGAATTGTAAATCTGAACCCTTTACGAATCCATGTGAATATTGAACTATTGAAATATCTGAACACGCAAAAAAATAAGTAAAGTCGGTCCAGCCGTTTAGGAGGAGTTTAGTGACATACACACGCACAGAAGAATTCTTTTATAAGATCGCGCCGCGCCGCCGAATAGGAATTTTTACATAATTAGATTGACTTGGCAAAATAATTAGAATTTAGATTATCTATACTAATATTATAAAGCTGAAGAGTTTGTTTGTTTGAACGCGCCAATCTCAGGAACTACTGAACCGATTTTGAAAATTCATTCACTAATAGGAAGCTACATAACTCCTGAGTGCTATAGGCTACTTTTATCCTGGAACAACTTTTTCACGCGGGCGGAGCCGCGAGCACTACTAGTATATAGATATTAATCTAAGTTTATAGATAGGGCTGCCAACCGTCCGGAATTCCCCGGATTTGTTCTAGTTTGAAGGGCGTCCGGGGGCCGTCCGGCAGGGGTTGGAAAAAGTATCCGGGTGTAACCCGGACACTTTTGTTGTCAGGGAAAATCCATTTTTTTTATAGATAAGCGACGAATTGAAATAAATCTTAGTTGAAAATTCATTCATGATAACTATTAGTCTATGATAATAACCCGCATTCAAGAAGGCACCGCAAAATTTTTTTTCAAACGTGTCCGGGGAAAATCCCATATTTCCGCCAAATGTCCGGGATTGTTGCCCTGTTTATCCGGCATCGGCAATTTAGGTGGTTGCAGCCCTACTTATAGACAATTAGATTGAATTGGTGTGTGTGCGTGTGTGTCAGGCAACAAAGTCAAATGATTTAGTAGGTATTCGTTTTCGTGTATTTTTTTTTTAACGCGAAAGTTATTAAGAATGGATGTTACTTTTTCAAGCCAAAACTACTGAATGGATTTCGATGTTTGGCACACGGATAGATTATGTCCTAGATTAACACATAAGCTACTTTTATCCCGGGAAAATAAAGCAGGATTTTTATCCCGGAAAAACAAAATTTAACGCCGGTGGAGCCGCGGGCAAAAGCTAGTAGTTCAAAAAGTTCATTTTTCAGTTTTCTTTATGATTAATATCAATATACCGATAATAGCCAAAGGATATATCGTTGGATGATCCGTGGTTGGATGTAACCTAATTCTTTAAAATTTTAAATTATAAGAAACACACGAATTGAGAAGCTCCTCCTTTTTTGGAAGTCGGTTAAAAATTCAACTGCACCGAAAACCAAAACATACATAAAAAAATTAAGTTTTCCTGAATATATGCCTAAATACAATCTATACTAATATTATA
The DNA here is from genome assembly GCA_949316025.1 of Lapara coniferarum. Taxonomy (NCBI): domain Eukaryota; kingdom Metazoa; phylum Arthropoda; class Insecta; order Lepidoptera; family Sphingidae; genus Lapara; species Lapara coniferarum. The sequence goes on along the minus strand of OX438919.1, from coordinate 35,927,204 downwards.
AAGCTGAAGAGTTTGTTTGTTTGTTTGTTTGTTTGTTTGTTTGTTTGTTTGTTTGTTTGTTTGTTTGAACGCGCTAATCTCAGGAACTACTGGTTCGAATTGAAAAATTCTTTTTGTGTTGAATAGACCATTTATCGAGGAAGGCTATAGGCTATATAACATCACGATGCAACTATTAGGAGCGAAGAAATAATGGAAAATGTGAAAAATGCGGGGAAAATTATTCATCCTTGAGGGCTTCCATTGCGTGCGCTGCGAAAACGGTTCAAGATACCAAAAATATATGTATGAAAGAATTATTCCCCTTGAAATGATCTAAAAAAAAGTCCGCGACAGTATATGTCTATCTTTTAAGATTAACTCTCTAGAACCGTTTTATGGTAATCAAATTTGGTCGAAATTAATGCATTATTTGTTAAGAGTTGTATCAACGTCATAATATTAATCTTTATCCAAATAAATGTGTTGGATAGAGTGATGCAACGGGAAGGTTTTTATGTATGTACTTTTAGCCCGGAAAAACTTATTAACGCGGGCGAAGCCGTGGGCAAATACTTTATAAAAGATACAGTGGCTCAAATGACTCTTTGCCCTAGTCGAATCGATAAAAAAAAATCGTCCAAACCAAAAGAAAGAATAATAAAATGGCTGCCGAGTGTATTGCCGTAAATATTATGTCGACTTGTTTTTCTCATTATCTATTAGTAAATGTGTTAAAATGCAAATTTTATCAATATTCCGAATAAGTGAAGTGAATTTCACAACAAACTCTGTGTATGATACATTTCTAGGCAGAATTATGTAAGAACAAAGAATAGAGTCAAGCAAACAGGCAGCTTCACAAATGCATGAAAATGGGAGACTCTCATTTGTTATTGTTTATAACGCTAATCATATTGGTATGTTCTTTGTTGAATGCAGAAAATTTTGAGTGCCCATTGAAGTGTGATTGTCTAAAACAATATGTTGACTGTTCCAAAAAGGATTTGGTGTCGGTGCCAAAAATTCCTAAGTGGGTGGTACAATTAGATATCAGCCATAATAGATTGAATAATGTTACGAATGCATTTAATGATTTAATCTATTTGAACGTACTGAAACTGGACAAAAACATGTTACACAGCATACCAAATCTTTTCCAACTAGAGCAAATTCAAGAACTAAATCTGAACAGGAATAACATCAAATCTATAGACACGGGCCATTTCCCTGAGAATAGTTCGATCAGAATCCTAAACTTGAACAGTAATCACATCAAGATCATACAGGAAGGAGCATTAAATAATTTGACAAATCTTGAAGTGCTGAAACTAAATAGGAATGAAATAAAATCCCTTCCTAATCACTTGTTCATGAATCAAACTAATTTAAAAACATTGGAGCTGAATCATAATAAGCTTCACATGATCAATGGCCTGCTTTTTCAGGGTCTATCAAATTTAACTACTTTAAAACTGCGATTTAACAATATTGACAATATTATGGATGGTGCCTTTTTTGGATTTAAATCTGTAAATTTATTACAATTAGATCATAATAAAATTAAGAACATTTCTAAAGGCTGGATGTATGGACTGGAATCATTGATCACATTATCATTATCAAACAATTTGATATCAGAAATTGATTTTGGCAGCTGGGAACTATGTGCAAATTTGGAAATGTTGGATTTGTCTCACAATTATTTATTGGAAATAGAAAGTCGCACTTTTCAACATTTGGTTAAATTACGCACTCTAAACCTTGGTTACAATAATATATCTTCAATATCTCAAGAAGCATTTGGTTATATGGAGCACCTAGAGTTGCTGCAGCTGAATAATAACAAGATTTCCTGGACAGTAGAAGATATGTCTGGACCATTTTCAAAATTACAGAATCTTATCACTTTCAGTCTTGCGGCGAATCACATAAAATCAATAAATGCAAGAGCTTTTGATGGCCTATCAAGTCTTGAAGAAATGGATTTAAGAGGAAATAATATAACTTCAATACAACAACATGCCTTTAATTCCATGACAAAGTTGAGGAAACTTCATCTTAACTCATCATCACTTTTGTGTGATTGCAATTTGCTTTGGATTGTGAAATGGATAAAAGAAAAAGTAGAGCAAAAGCTAATCACAGCTAACTGTGCCTATCCTGCAGACACCAGAGGAGTCTCAATTACAAAACTTAAAGAAGACAACTGTGGTGATTCCCCAAAGCCCAAAGTTGTTGAACATCCTAAAACTCATCTTGCCATCAAAGGGCGTTCTGCTAACTTAGTGTGCTCAGCAACATCAAATCCATTTAACAATATGACTTTTGTATGGAGAAAAAATAATGGCAATGTAAGCAATCCAACGGTGTTTGAAAATGTCACACAATCTATCAATGGGCAGCCACGTGCTACTTCTGTTTTAGTAATCCCAAATGTAACTCATGCTGATTCTGGCAAATACCAGTGTGTTGTGAGCAACAATTTTGGAGTGACATATTCGACAAAGGCAAAAGTGAATATTGTCACTTTTCCAAGATTTATAAAAACACCAACAAATGTGACTGTAAAAACTGGAGAAACTGTAACTTTGAATTGTGCTGCTTCTGGTGACCCACCTCCAGAAATATCATGGAAAAAGGATGGGGGGAATGATTTTCCCGCTGCTAGAGAAAGAAGAATGAATGTCATGCCCGCTGACCATTTGTTTTTCATAGTTAATGCTAAGACTACAGATATGGGCGTGTATAGTTGTGCAGCTAAAAACCCAGCCGGGACTATAATATCTAATGCTACATTAACAGTATTACAAGAGCCTTCTTTTGTTAGAGTCATGGAAAATAAAGAGGCAACCAGTGGTGACAATGTTGTATTACAATGCATGATATCAGGTTCACCTAAACCTGTTTTAAAATGGCTTAAGGATGGGACACCAGTAACATCTACTGATCGTCATTACTTTTCTAATGATGACCAATTATTGATAATATTAGGAGTAGAGTCCAATGATGCTGGGAGATATGAGTGTGAAATTACCAACGAGTTGGGTACCAAGAAGGATATGACAGAGTTAAGAGTATTACCACCAGTTGCAATCAGGGTGAATGAAGAAGATATGACTGGTATTATAATAATAACAGTTGTGTGTTGTGCGGTAGGGACTTCTATTATATGGGTGGTGATAATTTATCACACGCGAAGACGTATGGCGAATGCTGTGCGCACAATTCCTGCTGAAACTATGAAAATGACACATGTTGTGCATAGTGACAGTGATCCCCCACAAATGTTTTCAGACAATATATCAGAACACTCCTCGTGCAAAGATAGTGGGACTGGCGACTCAGCCAAACAAACGAGCTTTGATAGTGTGCCTATAGATAGGATTGAACAAGTTCACTATGAGCCTGCTGTGTGCCGAAGTTATTCACCGGTGCCAGAAGCTCACAAACTTCTTCCTTCCTCTTTTAAACCTTCTATTCAAGTTTGTGTAAATACATCCGTGACACCAGCTACTTATAGTTTTTCTAGTCACAGTAGTAATGTTTAGACTAAATTAATTTTGTATTGGTGATAGTATATTATATGTATAATGTTTTGATATCCATTGCATTTTCACTAATTACATTTATGTTTTTGTACAAATGCACACATTGATAAAAAGGCAGCTATATTTGTAAGTTGAGTTTACGATTTTAGTTTCCTATGATATAATATTTAAAATTTATAACAGTTGTATTCCAAACATTTTATAGTGATATAATAATGGTGTAAGATGACTTGTCTTTTAAATAATATTCTAATTATAATTTTTTGTTTGTAACATAATACAATACAGAAATCAACCAATCAAACCAATATAATTAATTTTTAAGCAATTACATCTGTAGTGAATGACAACAGTGTCTACCGTAGACTTACAATTTTCTATGTACCACTTGTAGTTAGTGAAAAGGCTCTGACTTGGGCATGTACCTTTAATGTAAACATGATTGCCTAGTACAAAATGTAATAAACTTGCCAGTATTGGTTTTGATTTAAAAGACTGAACGTCATCTAAATGTAAGTAACTATTAACTTTGTTATTTTTTAATGTTAATTAGCAGTAATTGTATTTCTAAACTGGACTCATGTTACTGATAAATTTTACTGTTATTTAAAAGTATATTTAATGTGATTTATCTTGTAGCTTCTATTACTCTGATGTGTACATTTCATATTTTATATGTACCTAGCCTAGTTATACAGTAACCATAATATTATGTAACTTATTATGAATGACCTAGGAGCATCTATTAGTGTATATAGACATTTAAAAAAATGTGTAGTATGTAACTCGAAAAAGTAAGGTGTTTAAAAAGTCTGGTTTTAAGTCTTTTTGATTTTCTAAGACTCAATTGAGTATATTTTATTTTTGAGAAACTAACAGTTTAAAAGCAATGAAAGCATTAAAAATTTACCTTGTTAGGTACTACTAGATTAGACTGGGTCGACGCTATGTGCCATGTCTATTCTATCGATTTATTAAAACTAAAAACATTCGCACGATCTGGAGTTACGGTTTTGCTACATTTTCGATTTATATTGAAAGGATTGACCACTATTAGCGAGCTAAAATGATTGGCTAACTTGTTATGTGACATCATGGCATCTTCTGTATGTAAAATAATTCAATTTCATGACACTTCGGGCCGGAACTTAAATAGGTAACGACAGAGAAAAATAGTCAAATGTAAAATTACGCTTTTTGAGTAACATTACTATCCAAATTTTTTGACATTGGCAAATCACTGCTGTAACGGTGGAATCATAATCGTAAAATAAGAAGTAGCATTGTTAGCTCATTCTAACGTGGCGCCTGAAAATCTTAGATACCCTTTCAAAAACTTTAGGGAGTTGAAATTAAGACATGGTAAATTTTATGTCAACTCTATTGCTTTTCTTATAATATCAGCCCTGTACTGAATTGTCTCACTGCCGCACAGTGCCCCCTTCTATTAAAATTTCAAAGCTTTATAACTTGTTTGTTATTGTGCTAATTTTGAGAAATCTTTTTCCATTCGATTTTGAATTACAAAACATTTTTGATGAATGTATTTTTAGAAAGTATTCCAATACCCTACTGACTATAAGCTCCTGGCCTATTGCGATTTGATAAACTAGACCATGTCTTGTAATGTTCATGAAAAAGGTACAGGACCACAAGTTTTTCTTATAATGTTCTCTTTCATGATTAAACCAACTTGTAATAACAATAACGTATCTATGTACTTTCGTTATGTTAAAAGTTCATGATACCTTTTTTTTTTTTTTTTTTTTTTTTCCCTCTTCGGCGCATTAGGGACGGCTGCGGGCTTCCTCTGACTGAAGTGTCTAAGGATACCGTGGTGGAATTCTTCAAACGCCCCCAAACCACAGGGCGGGAGACGCCGGTCAGTCGTCCACCCGGCGCCTCCTTCGTCTCCTCTGGCGGCGGGAGGGATCTTCTCGCTCCCGATCCCTCTCGGCACTCTCCTTCTGCGAGAGGACCACCTCACAGAAGTGGGCCACCGCACGCCAGGCCTCCCGACTGCCGACCATGGAAGCGACCACGGCCGACAGCGAGAGGTCTCCTCCGACGACTGCTCTGAGAGCGCTGCGTTCCTCATCCCAGGCTGGGCAAAACTCCAAAGTATGTTGGGCCGTGTCCAGCAGGCAGTTGTCACAATGGTGACACACGGCCGACACCTCCTTCCGTACCACCCGAAACAGGAACTCACCGAAACAGCCATGCCCGGTGAGCACCTGCGTCAGGCGGAACGTTGCCGCTCCGTGGCGCCTGTCCAGCCAATCAGCAAAGACAGGACGCACTGCCTCTACGACCCTGAGCCCCGACGACGGGGCCTCCAGCCTGAGACGCCACTCCTCCACGGCGGCTCGCCGTAGGGAGGCCCTCTTGGCCTCTACCTCTTTCAGGGCCGGACGTTGCCCGCGACTGGACGCCTCCTCCCGCCAATGATAGGCATCGGCAAGGGATTTGGCGTCCAGGTCCCAGGGCAGAAATCCGGCCAATAAACAAGCCGCCTCGAAAGAGACCGTGCGGTACACCCTGATCGCCCGCTGCGCCACAACTCTCTGTGGGTTACGCAGGAGAGCGATGCAGCGGTCGCCCAGGGAGACGGCCAAGTTCATGATACCTGCCTCAAAACACGACATCGATCTTGAGGGCTTTGTTGAGATGTTTTAATTTTATAGCCAATCATGTAAAAATTTTGAATGAGTTTTGACGAATTAATGTAGTTACTTATAGACAATGTTATGTAATTATGCTATTTTTGCAACGTTGTATTTGATGTCGTGTTAACACTGCGCAGTGAGAGTTAACTCAAAAGGACACGTCCAAAAAGGGCCTACAATTCTAACCAAGACAGTTTATATATATTAAATAGAACTCCTAACAACTAGCCTTTTACAGTAAATAGTTTCATTTTAAAGACCTCCTATTTCGAGACATGTAATTTTTAATTTTAAATGGAGGGGTCAAAAAATATTATTTAATTGATCCAAGATCCTAGGAGATATTTTACTATCCCTGTTTGAGCCTGGTTAGATGCCCTTTACCTACTTACCCTTCATACACAGCCGAGATTTCAATGTCTCCATTTAAATACTGGTCATTTTTGGCAAAAAGAAACGTATTACGTCTAACCAGTGCCAGTAGCTAAGGGGGCAATGTGAGGCAATGCAAAGACTGTAAAGCAGATTATGACGGAAAATACTTAAATAAGGATTCACGAAAGGGAATTTTGATACACCCTGTATATCACCCAATCAATTATAAACTGATTCACACTAGTGATGTGATTAATAGTTAAAAATTATTAATGGTTAATAGTTAAACATTAAAAAAAAATAACGTGTTAAATTAATAGTTAAGTTATAACGGTCAAGAAGTAAGGAGTTACGTGAAAAGCATTAGCGATAACATGTTTAACACGTGTCTTGCGTCGTTTATTTTAATTAAGTTAAATTTTTTAACATTGAACCAATAACCAACAGGTAAATTTTTTTTCACAATAACAGTCACATCGAAATAAACATTTTCTAATTATTACGTATTCATGAACATTTGCGTAAATGACGCTTGCGTGCCGTTCATACAATTGAAAAAATCTGCTTTGAGGTGTAATGACTTCAATTTTTTACACCTTAAAATTATGTAAGTATGTATCTTTATATTACTTATTTATTTATTTATTATGGAAATTAGCACTATAGTATTCAGAACCAATGTTAGAATTGGTATACACGGCCGCCATTTTGAATTTCTATGTTTTAAGGCCAATTGACTTCAAAATCGGTATCTGGGTATAACTTTAATTACTAAAAACTGATCCAATGTCGGAATTGAAAAAGTGGCCGCCATTTTGAATTTCTTTGTTTTAAGGCCTATCGACCTCAAAATCGATATCTGGGCAGGCCTGCAGGTACAAAAGACGGATCCAATGTTAAAATTGAAAAAAGTGGCCGCCATTTTGAATTTCTTTGTTTTAAGTCCAATCGACTTCAAAATTGATATCTGGGCAGGCGTTTAGGTACAAAAGACGGATCCAATGCTAGAATTGAAAAAAGTGGCCGCCATTTTGAATTCCTTTGTTTTAAGGCCAATTGACCTCAAATTGGACATCTGAGTATAACTTTAGTTACCAAAGAACATTCCAATGTCGGAATGGAAAAAAGTGGCCGCCATTTTGAATTTCTTTGTTTTAAAGCCTATCGACCTCAAAATCGATATCTGGGCAGGCCTGTAGGTACAAAAGACGGATCCAATGTTAAAATTAAAAAAAGTGGCCGCCATTTTGAATTTCTTTGTTTTAAGTCCAATCGACTTCAAAATTGATATCTGGGCAGGCGTTTAGGTACAAAAGACGGATCCAATGCTAGAATTGAAAAAAGTGGCCGCCATTTTGAATTCCTTTGTTTTAAGGCCAATTGACCTCAAATTGGACATCTGAGTATAACTTTAGTTACCAAAGAACATTCCAATGTCGGAATGGAAAAAAGTGGCCGCCATTTTGAATTTCTTTGTTTTAAAGCCTATCGACCTCAAAATCGATATCTGGGCAAGCCTGTAGGTACAAAAGACGGATCCAATGTTAGAATTGAAAAAAGTGGCCGCCATTTTGAATTTATTTGTTTTAAGGCCTATCGACCTCAAAATCGATATCTGGGCAGGCCTGTAGGTACAAAAGACAGATCCAATGTAAGAATTGAAAAAAGTGGCCGCCATTTTGAATTTCTTTGTTTTAAGGCCAATCGACCTCAAAATCGATATTTGGTCATGGCTTTAGGTTCAAAAGACGGATCCAATGTTAGAACTGAAAAAAGTGGCCACCATTTCGAATTTATTTGTTTTAAGAACAATTGACGTCAAAATGGATACTTGGGCATGCCATCGTTAGTAAAAAAACAGATCTAATGTTAGACTCAAGAAAAGTGGTCACCATTTTGAACTTCTTTGTTTTAAGACTGATTGGATTTAAAATTGATATTTGGGCTTTTCTTTAGCCAAATAGAATAAATCGAGGTTGTAATTTTACTAATTTAACAATTTAAATACGCAGTCACATCAAAATTAAATACTTTAAAAAATTAATAAGGTAATCAAGTGAGTAGCCTTTTAAGTTTGGTGAAGGGGGGTAAATAAAAAAAAGATACATTAATTGAATGGTCAACCAACAGGGCATAACGATGTGGGGGAAGAAAAATATAGTAAGATAATTTCTACTACGCGGCTAATTATTCTTATAGCAATAGTTGAATTGTTAGCGACTCCCTGATTTTTAACCGATTTTGATGCTTTCACAGAAGAATTTACTTTATTTGGTGTTTGCTGCCACGGGCCACTTCTTTGTTCTTCAATTCTTTATTTTGCGACATAACAAACCTGCGATATCGTTATTGAAGAGAATTGAATAAGCATTGATGGTGGCCATATTATTTAAAAGTTCTATAACCTACTATAGTTTGTGGCCATTTCCAGCGGAGTTTGATTTTAAAACCAATAGCCCTTAAAACGAGAACATTTAACATGGAATGCAGTTCTTGAAATTCCAACCTCGATTTATTCTATTTGTCTAAAGACAAGCCCAAATATCTATCTTAAATCCAATCATTCTTAAAACAAAGAAGTTCAAAATGGCGACCACTTTTCTTAAGTCTAACATTAAATATGACTTTTACTATCAATGTCATGCCCAATATCGATTTTGAGGTCAATTGGCCTTAAAACAAAGGAATTCAAAATGGCGGCCACTTTTTTCAATTCTAACATTGTATCCGTCTTTTGTATCTAAAGGACTGCCCAGATATCGATTTTGAGGTCGATTGGCCGTAAAACAAAGAAATTCAAAATGGCGGCCACTTTTTTCAATTCTAACATTGGATCCGTCTTTTGTACCTAAAGCCATTACCAAATATCGATTTTGAGGTGGATTAGCCTTAAAACAAAGAAATTCAAAATGGCGGCCACTTTTTTCAATTCTAATATTGGATCCGTCTTTTGTACCTACAGGCCTGCCCAGATATCGATTTTGAGGTGGATTGGCCTTAAAACAAAGAAATTCTAAATGGCGGCCACTTTTTCAATTCCGACATTGGATCACTCTTTGGTAACTAGAGTTAAACACAGATACCGATGTTGAGGTCAATTGGCTTTAAAACAAAGAAATTCAAAATGGCGGCCACTGTTTTCGATTTCGACATTCGATCAGTCTTTGATAATTAAAGTTGTATCCAGATACCGATTTCGAGGTCAATTGGCTTTAAAACAAAGAAATTCAAAATGGCGGCCACTTTTTTCGATTCCGACATTGGATCAGTCTTTGGTAACTAAAGTTATATCCAGATACCGATTTTGAGGTCAATTGGCCTTAAAACAAAGAAATTCAAAATGGCGGCCACTTTTTTCAATTCTGACATTGGATCAGTCTTTGGTAATTAAAGTTATACCCACATACCGATTTTGAGGTCAATTGACCTTAAAACAAAGAAATTCAAAATGGCGGCCACTTTTATCAATTCTGACGTTACCTAAATAAATTTATTTTCGCAATCATTGCAAGTGGCGATTTTATTGTTCACAAATCACGACAAGGCTTAATTTAAGTCTTAGCTAAAGAAAAAATATCATTTTTGTGCTTATTAGTAGTATTAAATTTCGTTTAATAAATAACCTATAGAGGCGTTATTAGCATTCTTCTATGATTAACAGTTATCAAGTTTAGTTGAATGATAAATTAAAAGATAGCATTAACTGCCTCCGCAGTCCGTTCATTAGTTTAAACGTTTAATGAATATTGCAATAGTAGTTAATAGAATTAACAGCTATTTTTTTATAATGAGTTAAATTAACAGTTATAACGTTTAATGATCACCTCTAATTCACACATGTTTAAATCAAGAAAGCTCCAAAAATCAATTGACCAGAATATTACCAGAACAGATCAAGTAAAAATTTTACTTTCGCCCTACTTGTAACCACAGCTGCTCTACCTTAAATTCAAGTCTAGCTACAGCCCTGCGTCTAACCATTGTGCTTATCCCTAGGATGGGAAATTTGTTATGTTATGATTTCTTATGTTTTTGCGAATGATGAATATGAAAATAAAAGTACTGAACGGTTTTTTTTCGGTGCGACGTTTCGAAAGCCTATTTATTCGTTCCATGATGAGAGGACTGAAGTGAAACAACAGTTAGAAGTAAACACAAAAAGCCGTTAAGTAGTTTTATTTCTATAAGTATTTATTATGTGCTATAATATTTTGTCTCCGAGTACGAATGAACTATTAAAATCTATTGTTCCAATGATATTGCCGTAGGTTTTATAACGTACTAGTATCATTTTATAGCCGAAATTCGACCACTTATATTTCCGAGTAGAAAAGGCAAATTAAATAATGCGACGTAATAAATGGCCTTAACAATAAAAATGTCGAAGAGACGTCTGTAATGCAGGAATTTGATATACCTAAATACGTATAATATAAATCTTATGATGTGGACTTCCTAATGTTTAAAAGAAAGTTTAGTAGCAACATTAAGTAACTAATGTAGCGGCTGTTAAATGTATAAATAACAAAAATCATTTATGTTGATTTTTTGTATTTCAATTCATTAATTATTGTATAGAGTATTTAGTTTCAGTAAATTCTATTTCAAAACTTTTTATACCTACTTAAAAATAATAAACTAAACGTTTCTCAATGAACACCGAAAACGTATGTCGTATTCATTTAACTACCCATCCAACGAATCCTTAAAAAATGTGTAATAGTTTGTGAAGATGTTTGGATATGTGTTATGTGAAGTAAACATAGGGCTGCCATCACTTAATTTGCCGACGCCGGATATACACAGCAAATATCCCGGAAATTTGGGCGAAATATGGGTTTTTCCCCGGACACCTCTGAAAATATTTTTTGTCGTGCCTTTTGAATTGCCATTGAATTTTTAAGTAAGGTTTATTTCAATTTATCGCTTATCTATAAGAAAAATCATTTTTCCTTACAAGTATCCGGGTTTTACCCGGACACTTTAAAACCCCTGCCGGACGGCCCCCGGACGCCCTTCAAACTAGGGGAAATCCGTACGGATGGCAGCTCTAAGTAAACGTAGCGTTTCTTATACAAGAAGAGATAAACAAGTCCAAGATCGAAAATATTTTTTATTCTGAATATGATTATTTACGCCGGAAGTTTGTAGCGAAAAAAATCTTTACGAGGATGGGGCAGCCAACAAATGCAATATTTAAGTACAAAGTGTGTAAGAAATGTGTACGTAATGCTTGTAAGTTTTAACGGCTACCGAATGTAGCTGCTTGGTTAGGTAGTTCTATGGCAGCGATATTCTGCCTGCAGCCCATGGAGGCTTTGCAAATTGCTCGTTTGAATTCAAAAGCTCACTAAAATTAAGGAAATGTATCCCAAGAACGCTTCAGCTTACTAACCCTATTAGAATAAAATCATATAGTTGATAAGGTATTTGACTAGTTTTTGTTCTATTTGTTTAGTTAATTATTTACCTCATATAAATTTTAGCACAGAAAGGTTATTTAAAATCTAATAAATATCAACAAGTTACAAGCGTTTGCATTTCGATAGAAGGTGTCAAGAAACGAAAACAAGCTCAATTCCCGCACATGACGTCATCGGGAATTATAACGTATGAGAAAGAAAGATATGGCGCCATATCCCCACTATCCGCCCACTGGACTGCACATTGCAATATTCGAAATGAGTAAAATGAATTTCTCACTCATTTGTTAACCAATTTGAATGCTGTTTTCTCAGAAGAGCTTTTTCTTTGTACTGTTTGCTGTTACATGTAGAATAATGTATCTACACAATTAAATATAGAAAAATACCCTATTATGAATATATTTAATCCTATTGACTGTTGTGAAAAAAGGTGTAACGCCAATACGGCATCACACCCAATGTTGAAGTCGCAACGCCTGGTGTGCGCGCTACAGCAATGCGGCAAAACACAGCAAAACATTAAATGTTAATGTAAAATTTTAACATGATTACATTATATTTTACTAGATTTTGCCCGCGGCTCCGCCCGCTTTAAAAAGTTTTTCCGGGTAGCTGTGTTAATCGAGAACATGATCTACCCGTGTGCCAAATTTCATCAAAATCCGTTCAGTAGTTTTTGCGTAAAAGAGTAACAAACATCCATACATACATACAAACTTTCGAGTTTATAATATTAGTAGGATTTTACGTTGCGTTTTGTGTACTTAGCCGGTGGACGGTCATGATTTTTATAAACCGCAACGGCAAAGTGACCTCACTGCTCCTGATGTTTAGCGGAGTGAGGTCCACTGACGAGAGATGATTATCCCTCGCAGTCAAGTTGGCATAATTATATGCCACCTTGTTTAAGCCGATGATGTGCCCAGGCTGATCTCGGAACGCGGCGTCCTTATGTAGGCCACTATGGCGGGTTTTAAGTTTTAACAACTGCTGTTTATGTCGCACAGTGTGACCAGATTTATCAGAATTAGTTTTGGGCTTAGCAGATTGTGTCGCACATTAGTTATGTTTAGTAGAATCTTATGAAACCTCCGCAAAAAATTGGACATGTCCAAAAACGGGCCTAAAATTCTAAACACGACAGTTTATACATATTTGGATAGAACCATTACAATAAATAATTTAATTTTAAAGACCTCCGATTTTTAGATTTATGTAAATTTATTTTGCTTGTAAACTGTTTTTTTAAATCAATGTAAGAACTGCACTTAATATGAACGTTTTTTTAAAAAATAGTTATGAATGGAACGGTCTAAAAATATTTTTTTAATGGATCCAAATTCCAAATTTTGCCCCTTATAAGTTTGAGCCAGGCCTATTTTGAAGCCCAGCACCTAGACAAAAAGCGGTCCTCTCCTTTGGATTTATTAGCGGGATTTCGGCATTTAAAAAAATATTAGCAGATTTAACTGAATTTTGCCGAGCCACTAGCACTATCTCCATTGTGACTCTGATATCGCACTCGTAGCGCTCGTTTATACTTTATACACGGCAGTCACACGAAGTAAACTCTGTTCTGTGGGCAGTCAGGTCAAAACGACATAATATGCACGCTTGGCGTGTGCTGAGCCGCACGAGTGAGAATTATTACAATTTATTTTAAGGGCCCGTAGTCATTACTTTAATATAATATAATTAATTACACCATATCGTAATTTTAGCAAGGATATGGACAACCGGCTTATGGCGGCCAAATGCCACAAGGACAACTTGAAATTGGCCACGGGCCATATCCTTCGATTGGAGCAGGTGGTACTATAGCACCACAAGTACAGCAATGGTTTCAAGCTGTGGATAAAGATCGATCGGGATTTATAACAGCACTTGAATTGAGGACGGCTTTGGTCAACGCCGAAGGGCAACATTTTTCAGAAATGGCGTGTAACTTAATGATCGGTAGGTACTTGGTATAAATTTAATGTGTTTATATGTAACTGGATCTACTTAGGTATTTCTTTTTATAGAACTAAATGTCGGGATAAATATATCCACATTGGGCCGTAAGACTGTGTGAAACCAACATAACCGTTCCACTCACCCCAAAGTGGTAGTAGCGATTACGCGTTTTCCCCCGCGATAAAAAAGTTGGCACTATGATAGAGGTAGCTATTCAGCCTCTTCCTTCAGTGGCGTAACTATAGGGTGGCAAAATGCCACGGGCCCCCGCCACGAAGGGGCCCCCGGCCGCCCCGACCCGAAAAGCCGCGACGTTCAGATAGAACATATTTTTTTTAACAATAAATAGTATAGTTATTTACTATAACATTTTAAGTAAGTATTTAAAAAGTTTATGAGCAAAAAAGTTTGGAAATCGCTACTTTGTATTATTTTTAAGAGGCTTTCTGCGACAGATTATGATCTAACTTTGAAAGTTCTTTTTGTGTTAGATTGCAAATAGCACCCAATTCGTACTTATTATATGCAGAAGGGCACTCCTCAAAATCAAACAGAAGTAGAATCAAAATCAAATTACAACGTGACAATTTTTACTGGGGCCCCATCCAATGAATTTGCTACGGGCCCCAGCTGATATAGTTACGCTACTGGCTCCCTTACTCTAGTCTAAAGCTAAAAATCCAGTGGCAGACGGTAAATTAGCTTTAGACTTCAAGTCCTGGGTTCGACTCCATTATCGGGTCATACGCTTTCAGAAATGCCTTAGGGAATTCAGTACTAAAAAGATGCCAAATTCATTAAATACTTACTTTCATACCCCTTTTGTTGTGGCAGTGGAATGAAATCTAAAACTAAACGTATTAAACTAACAGTATTTAAACATTGAAAGGCATTCATGTTTTACAGGAATGTTTGATAAGGACCGCTCCGGGCATATTAATCTTGAAGAATTTGATAAACTCTATACGTACATAAACCAATGGCTTGCTGTATTCAAAACGTACGACACTGATCAGTCTGGAGCTATTGAAGAGGAAGAATTGAACAAAGGTATTATGACTTCATATTTAACAATAGATTTAACACATTGTAGGCTACTCCAATCAAGTTTAATCTAACTTCGTTTCTGTTGCAGCATTATCACAAATGGGGTTCAGATTCTCGCCTGAATTTATTAGTTTCTTGGCAAAAAGAGGTGATCCGAGGGAAGGAAAGATTTCTGTCGATAATTTTATTGTCATGTGTGTTCAAATCCAACGGTTTACAGAAGCATTCCGAGTACGCGATACACAGCAAAATGGCACCGTGACCATTGGATTTGAAGATTTCCTAAATATCGCACTTAGTTGCTCTATTTAAAACCAGTACAACCACAAAATACTGAATAGTAGGTGCCTACTACGTAGTACAAGCTACCACGGTTTTTAACTGCCAATAATCACAAAATAAAAGATGCTTTATTTTATTTTTCTATCTGTCCCACCCATTTGCATTGATGTAATTGACGTTGGATTTCAATAAAAAACCTAAGTATAATATTTTTAACTTTCGTGGCGCTTGTTTATTTAAATGCTTTTTTGGTTAGATAAAAACATAGCCTAGAATTCTATGTACCAAATTACTTTAAATTCTTTCGACTCATCACTTGCATATCAAGCAGCATAATATTTATCACATTGAGGCTTAAAACGGCCCCTCGAACATTTCCCATCCTGGGGACGAACCAGTCCTTTAGCTGGGACTAGCACGAAAACTGTTATCATGTCGCAGTTATCATGATTAAGCAGTACCTACGAAGCGGAAAAATTATTTAATTTTGGTAATAAATATGAACCAATGTACATACATTAGCCAATTTCACTGTTCATTGTTATTGAATGTTTTAAGGAGCTTCATTAAAATTGTGTGTGCTATAATGTTGTAATGTGTTATGTAAAATAAAAAATTGCGAATTTTCAACATCGCGACATTAGAGCCGGCATAACTAGTTGTTTTATTTTATGGTAAACCACTCGGTTTACTACAATCCTACTTAGGTAAGTACTATAAACAGTTCGATATACTCGTTAGACTAAAAGGATCCTTTCACAATCGTATTATTATCCCTAAATATGTAGGCACGTTGGTTAGGTACACATGAACGTCTCTGTATAGGTACAGTATACCTACTCGCTAAAAAATCACCCTTTTCAAATTTTTCGTAGGTAAAATGCTTTTTGGATTCACAGTAGGGTTGCCAAGCATACTGTTGAAAACAGTATTGTACTTTATTTCGTTCTTTTATGCAGTTTACTTATCCTTATTATAAAATAAAGCTCCCACGCTGCGTCTGTCTGTCTGTCTGAACGCGATAAACTCAAAATCTACCGAACGGATTTTGATGAAATTAGGTATGTAGATGGTTTGAAATCGCGGGAAGGAAATGGGCTACTTTTATCCTGGAATATCATACTGGGACTTATTCCCGGAAAATCGTTTTCGTCGATTGTAACCGAGAGAAAATAGTATGTAATAAGCATGTTAATTGTACTATGCAGAATATAACCAATAGGTACATAAAACGGCCACTGTGTGATGTGTCATGTGTCTAAAAAGAGAGCATGTACACAAAAAAATAAATTGTATATAAGTATATTTATTTTAGATATTATTATGTGCCTGTTTACATTATTTTATTACATCTTATTTAATAATTTTACTATCTGATGCTTTAATTGATGTAATAAATTAGATATACCCAACTATAATCAAATCGAAGAACCTATACTTATTAGATAATTTGCGGTGACAATACATATAATTCGTATTATAATTCAGTACATAATGGGAGAATACAATCTTATTATTAATATCTCATGGTCCTACTTATCTAGAAGGTACAAATAGCTAAGTAAACTCCGTCATATATGCATATTCTATAGAATCCTATAGAATCTAGAGTCCATTTAGTATTACGCACCCAGTTCCTTATATTAATTATTTGTGTTGACATAATGGTCTTGTTCTCGTGTGTTCCATTTGATGTTTGATAGCATTAAACATAATAAAGACAACAAAAATTGCTATTAGAATAAGTCCCGCCAAAACAGACCCAATGACCATGAAACCACCTGAAATACAGAATTTAAAAAATTAAACAAGAACTAACCCTACATACGTACAATGCGAAGTTTATCTTACTAATATCTTACAAATGAGTAGGTAAGTTTGAGATGTTCACATGTTTGTTAAGCTGTGATTCCGCAGGACGCGGCAGACGGCAGGATGTCACTGCCGCGCGTTATTTGCTGTCGTGTGCGGAATCAGTCTCATACAATTTAATACTGCATAGTAGTACCGTCTGCCGTCGCGGCACATGATATTGCCGTCTGCCGTCTGCCGCGTTCTGCGGAATCACAGCTTTAGAAGTTAATTCAAAAATAGTAAACTGGTAATTTTGAACAAATCGCATAGATAAAATTGAGTAAAGTTTTGCAATAATCAAGTTATAACTATTTCTTTGATCCATCTTTGTAATCATAAGACTAGTTTCATACCTATTTATTCTTATAATAATACCAACTCTGCATTATATTATATACCTACTATCCAACTGATGGGCACGGGTCTGCTCGACTACTGAGGTTTCTATTTACCCTTGCACTTTTCATAATAATAGTTGCCTACCCCCAAAAATTAATTTCAAAGTTAATTATGAAATAATAGTATACCCACCTTCTATTATTAATATTATAATTACAAGGCCTAATGTTATTATCATCGCAGCGAAAGAAATAAATAAAATGCATAAAAACATCAGAATCAACAGCGAAGAAAGAACAGTGGTAAAAAGCGGTTGTTCTAGCAAAATGACAACTGTATCTTCAGATGACTTTATAAATTTCTTTGTGAATTTGTTCCAAAAACTGAAATCTGGACCTGCAAAAGTTTTGCTGTTAATTATATTAGGTAGGTACCTACCTACGTTTATTGATACCGGATAAACAAATACCGACATGCCATAAAGTAGGTAATGAATGTTTATTATGACTTACTCCATAATAACTTTAAAGCAATTATAAATGATTTAGTCAAATTTAGTTCCATTTCCTTATTATGCCTGTATTTTTGAGTAAATGAATGAACTTTGATTTCTTGAATGTTCGCTGTACCTACTTTAAACGTAACGCTTTTTTTTGTACAAAAATGAAGGTGGTTACATATACAATAAATGAGGGAGCTACTATCGCATTAAGAGGTTATGGGTACGGCAAAGTGACCTCACTACACCTGATGGTAAGCAGAGAGGGGTTCTAAGAGTGTTGACTGACTAGCAACAAGGCCCAAGGGCCTCTTTCAACCGGATATACATAATGATCCCGGAACGCGGCACTATTAGCTTCGTGTGCAACTATGGCGAGTTTTGACACCTTTTGTAGTACATAGGTACACGCTATTCGGGCGGCTTATATAGATTAACATCGGGCGGATACCAAGTATTTCCTATCACCAGCAATACAAAAACACTTGAACCTTGTATTTAGTTATTTATATGTAGATAAAGCCGCACTGCAATCACTAAAAGTCCTTCCAGCTTGCTAATAGGATAGGTAAATGCGACTTCGGCTTTTATAACTGCGACGGGGTTGAAAAGTAGGTATAATATTTTGACTAATAATATACTATAAATCAAAGGTACCTATAAGATTTGGAGCTTTTTCCGAAAAGATAAGCTGAAATGTTCGCAAGCCCGTTTAGGCCTCAGTCTATAAGTACTAAAGTAGTAAATACCTATACACTTTGTTTAAAGGGCTCCAAAGAAGTGAATTGAAATAACTGGGCTAATCGACTATCGAGTGTTTTTTGATGTGAAACATCTATAGCCGCACGTAAAACCGATTTCTGTCGTGACGACGCGTCGCCACGCTATCGTCGCTATATGATGGTATATATATACAGTCTATATGCAGTAGTGTCTACGGTGTGGCGACGCGTCGCCATGCGCAAAATTAATTATTTTTTCTAATCATAGTGGAATTTATAGTGAAACATTCATTATTGATATTTATAATTTACGATCTTTAGTAATATATTGAAATAACTAGCTAAAATTCTTGAGCTTACTAATATAGTGAAGCCAATTTAATTTTTTCCGTATATTTTAATATTTTTTATAAATATTTCAGAACCCAACAATCATCACAGGGGTCACAAAATATTATTATTGAAACTAGACGTCACCAAGATCAGTTAAACGTGCCGTAAAAATAAATAATATTTTATTTTATCATTATGACATATTTAGTTCCTATCACAATCTGTTCTTTTCTGCATATTACTTTTACAAAATATTTTTGTTGCACCCAAAACAGTCCATGGTATTATACTGCTCTTTGAGTTAGCCACTGCTTTACTTCGACATAGTAGTACTGATCAAAGGACAAAGAGTATTTATTATATATAGTTTTACAGAGACTGAGTCAGTAACGCGAATTCGCGAATGCTGTGACATAAAATTTGAAGTAGTACAATTTAAAAAGATGAGCTGCTCTTTTATTTTTATTTCATATACGGGACAAATGTACCGCCTCTTGTATGTTCTATGAACACTAAGAACAAGCTCAATGGGCTTGTATCCAAAGCCGTAATATTTAAATAAAAATATAACTGACACTAGGGATGGCGATTCTTTCCGAATAAAATCGATTCAAATCGTGACCTGCGGGGCTATCGGCTAATTTTGACGTTTCGAGTGAACAACGAAACATTGATGTCAACCTTGATGTCAACCGAACTTTGATGTCAACCGAAATTTTATAGCCATTGGTATTGCGTATGATATTATAGCTACAGTCAACACGAGTGCCTATCAAAGAACCATATGACATCTCTACTTTTTTATCGACGTAACGCGGCTAAGTTATACACACCAATTAGACGTACAGCCGTAATGGATGAATTGGTCTTTTTTATTTAGCGGTTTGACATTGTCAAAATCATTGCCTGACAGCGATGGAGGCATAACTTAAAAATATGTGAATTGAATTGAACGGTGCGTTTGAATCTTCAGAATAATATTGTGGAATATGGTGCGGAAATCGTAACAATATGAGAATTGTTTGTGCTCGTATGTGGAAGTACTTTTGGGTTAGATATAATTATACTGTGACATGTTTTTACGAAGAAACAAACCCCAAAGCCCATTTGACCCCCAATCGAGTCAATATACTAGTAATTATACAAACTTGGGAATCAGACGCTTTTAAACTTAATGCAGTAGCAGACTGTGTAAATCAATCAACGTAAGTATCAATATTATATTCAGTATGTAATAAAATTAATTCTTGTAGGTAATAATATCGTATGCCGTATCAGCCTGCTAAGGGCGTGGGCGCTTAACCATTTTTTGTCTTTGCACTAAATAAACTATTCCTCTTGAGTACCAAACCGAAGATCAACCCATTTATTTATTCTGTGTGGTTGCAGCAGTATTCTCAACTAACCTAAACTAAAGGTTCTATTCAACATTCATGGAGAGTATTGGTTTTGTTAGCTGTTTTCATTTTGAGTATGCTGTATCTGTTGTGTAGGAATGTGCCAAGTCTCCTAATTATAAACAACGCAAGACTTGTTTCTAATATGATAAACATAATGGCATTGTGTAATGTACGAAAAATTCATGCATTTCTATAATTTTTAGTTTTTGAGCTGAAGAAGTGGAGGAACGGATTTGAGGCGGCTTTGATATTGAGAAGCACATGGCTTCTCGAAAAGGATTGCTGTAGAACTGTGGAAAGACCTAGTACAATACATAATTGACAACAACTGTACACCTCAAGATGATGTGGATTGTCATTTTACATGTTAGCTAGTACCCATATATAGAATTATACCTAATTATTGTGCCTTAATAAACCAATGTTGCATTTTTTTATTTCTGTCTATTTTTATTTGATTTATATATTTATTGCTATATTAGGTACATGTTATAATATTAACAATATCAAACAATAAATACATTTTATTACAAGTATAATTTATAAACAATACATATTTCATGTCTACTCTTATATTATTAATCACATTATTTATAGTTTATAATATTATCAAGAACATCTATCGACGAGCGAGACTCGTACATAATACAAAAAATCTACAAATTTAAATAAAATTATTTTGCGGGTTTTATAGCGGTTTTTAATACAATTTTTTTTCTCCCGACATATCGAAGATAGACTTTACAGCCTTCATGGTCACTGTGCCAATTTTGGAGTCGAAGAAAATATAACTTAAAAAACCGCGATAAAGTCCGCAAAATAGTTTTATTTCCAAGTATAACATTCGCGTAAATAATATAAGAAATCATTAAATCGACAAATATTCGCGCTCACATATAAATAAAATAAAACTTGCGATTATAATCATTACAAATTAAAAATCTTAAATTTCTAAACGTTTCTATTTAGCTACTTTACTACGTTACTCGGCCGGGTAATAGTGTGAATCACTTTCCGAGGGAAAAACACTGCTATTGAATCGTGGCTTTCAGAAAAATGTTGACAGATACGGTGTCTATCAATTTGATGTCAACTTTGCTTAGACAATACCAATAGCTATAATTTTCCATAGTAATCCACACTATCGATATCCACCGTGACGTCACCGGTGACCATCAATGTTCACGAGTACCGCGAGTTGTCCACCGGTGTTAGCCAATACGAAATCGGTGATTTGACAGTTAATTGATGTACACTTCCACCGGTGCTTATCAGTTTTCGATGTCAACTGAGATACATAATAGCCCGGCAGGTGAATCCATTCACAAAAAAAGTCGAGCCATAAAATATCGATTTCCAAAAAATCGATCTGATTTTCAAATTTGCTTTTGCAATGCAAGAATAAAACAATTTCATTAATAAAAACACGACAATTATTATAATTAACGATCTCTTAAGTAAAATCGGGGAATCCCATAATAAGAATTATTTTGATTTCCATATCAAAGTATCAGATTAGGTAGAAAACAAGACATTTATTTTCTGGTGCTGGTGGTGGCTGGTGCACGCACAACACCAATAATATGAGATGAATCCAAGGATTGCAGGATCAATGCGGGGATTAAAAACCTAGACATGCATAGAGCAAATCCTAAAAAGAAGAGCAAATTAATAAATAAACGGTGTACAGCGTGCAGTCGCCTACATTTAAAAACAACAGTGCGATAACTGCGTAATGCTATTGTGTTACTTTTTGAGGCTGAGTTAAACGGGCCTGTCACAATAAGTGTATTAAACAGTCACTCAATCAAACAACAATGAATGAAGACACAATGTCAGTCACAGCACAAATACAAAAAGTCAAAGATTACAAATGTAACTTTTTTTATCGAAGAGTAGAGTCAAGAAGGATACTAAAAACATAGCCATCTTGCGAATTTTTGAGTAATTAACCCGCAGCACTCTTATAATACGGGTACCTTCAACTAATTGTAATTAATTGTATGGTTTGTACAGTGGTCTCGGACGACGAATCGCAAAATATGAAAGAAAAAGGTGATTTTAGCATCGAATTGCTGAAAGTCGGTAGAAAAATCGGGAGATTCTTCTAACTTTCAAAAAATCGTTGAAAAATCATGTCATTTGGGTATTTCGGTAAGACAAGCCCAAAATCGGTAGAAATACCGAAAAATCGGTAGGTTCGAGACCACTGGGTTTATACCATAACAGGAAAAATCGAATGAAGATATTAAAGGATGATATATCGAATCCAATGAATCGACTCTGTACTACATATCGATTTAAAAAAAATGTTTTTGGGCTTGAAACATCGATTTTTGGATTAATCGATCTCAGGTCGTCATCCCTAACGGACTCCCGCCAAAATTAGTTTGTAAAATGTCGCCACTGCTTTACTACGACATAGTACGTAGGAAAAAAAAAAAAAAGTCAACCAAAAATATTACTTAAGACGAGGCTGTATGGGCTCGAACCCTTTGCCTTCCCTAAAGGGAAAATTATAAAAAAAAAAAAAAAAAAAAAAAATTGTAAAATGTCAAAACTCTCAAAGTAACATTGCGATTTAATTGTTTATACTTTATTTATCTCCTATAATTGTGATTTAAGATTTAGTTCAGTTTAAGATTATTTATTTTTTTTGCTATAAGTAGGTTGGAGCACAAATAAATTTGTGTTAAGTACCTTTTCAATTGTGATGTCATTCATGCTTTGTCAGTGAATTAAAAAAACCACATAATATTCCAATATGGTGAGTTGAATATAAGTGGTTATGAAAATAATATATCAGATAAAGCGTATTATCCAGAATCTAAATTTAAAATTATATTAGAGCTATTTTGAATAACGGAATAATGGCGAAAAGTGGGTGCACTAGTTGCGCCTCTGCCTACCCCTTCGGGGATAAAAGACTTGAGTGTATATATACATATATGTATATATATATGCTATTTTTAATGTCATGAAGTTCCTTTATGGATTTACAGGTGGGACAGCATGATGAAAATTTACTTTCGGATATGTTACCGATTTACTACACCAGGCTTTTCCCTCAGAACATATTCTGCAGATGGTTGACCTGTGGTAGCTATCCACAACCCGTTTCCAATAGGGAATTATCGTTTACACTAGCTGACGACGTGTATATACGTTATTTATCAATCAATAACCAGAAAGACTTTCAAACTTTGCTGCAGAAAAAAATTCCATATAAACTAGATATTGGTGGTGTGTACAATACTAAGTAAGTATTGTCTGGATTTTTTGTTTAGTCTGTATGAAGACCCATGGATTTTGGGTTCAAAAAACAGTTACTATCATGAGTTAATGGAAGTTATTTTTGACGAAATCAAATGTAAATTTTCCGAACTCAAGATGAGTATTTTTACAAACAAAAAGACCTTTTATGTTGACGACATTAAGTTCTAGAATTTTAAAAATAATTAAATAGGAAAGTCCTGGCACTTGACATTGACGAAAGCACTGATAAACTATGGAAGCCATAAAAAGAAAAGAAGAAGAATTAAATAATTGACACCAGTCAACAATTTTTATCTTTGTTATTATAAGAATATTTTCTCATAGTTTACATCGAAAAGTAGTCAGAAACTCCATTCATAACTTGTAAAGTTTGTTTTTGTAGTTCTCAAGATGAAATTTAAAATTTTAAGGGAAATCTATGTTTTTCACTTAAATTATAAAATGAAATCAAACTTCTTTTCGAGTTATTGAGGTTTAAAGTTCAAACATGTATTCTTATATGATGCTTTGTAGAAATTGTATAAAACAATGGTTTTACAATGGTATACTGATACATAAATAAATATGTTTATGTAATCGATTTTATAATCTGTTTAATTTCTTATATTATAAAATATTAAGAAAAATAAGGGGTTGAGTTATTTTTTATAAATAGATTTTAACATAACAGTGCCTTTTAAGTTATTCCACAGAAAAGATCCAGTAGAGCAAGTATTCAGAAATCATGTGTATTATTAAGTATAATAATATATTTATTGAAAACTTATCCACTACATAATATACAATTT
The DNA here is from genome assembly GCA_949316025.1 of Lapara coniferarum. Lineage (NCBI taxonomy): Eukaryota > Metazoa > Arthropoda > Insecta > Lepidoptera > Sphingidae > Lapara > Lapara coniferarum. The sequence goes on along the minus strand of OX438919.1, from coordinate 35,902,711 downwards.
ATACACAGTCAATTGCAAGTTTCCGAACAGCACTTAACATACATATACGTAAAGTGGCCACTCTTGGTAGGTATTCCCTCTAATAAAAACAAAATCTTAAAGTCATTGTAAAATAAAATAATGTTAAAAAAAAAACGACCTTAAGGTTCTCTACTACAAGTCTATAACACCAGTTTAAGTAACAAGAGAAAAATCTATACCTAACTCTAATTACCCATGATTCTATTACTTTTCATGTTGTAAGGATTTATGTATATTGCTTTGAAGATAAATTTATTATTATTATAAGTTTGTAAAATAATAAAAAAAACTAAAAAACACGCTTTATGCAAAATCTAAATAAAAAATATCTTTTAATAAATTTGGATTAAGAACAGTGTAAATGACAAAAAAAATATATTTAAAAAAACCGTGGAGAGCTTTGATATTGTCAAAATCATAATCCTACTCATATTAAGTCAATAAAATGTTTATTTTATAACTATTGACACCATGCCAATAATTATAAATATTAACTTCCCTTGTCTCTTTCGCGGATCTTTTTTGCTGAATAAAAGGTCTTACATAAAAGACCCACTTTGCATCAATAACTCATTTTTGACCAAAGTGTGGGTTGAGTCCTTTCTGCTAAACTATGTCTAATTAGTAAAAAGAATACAAAGAAGCTAATGTTTGTTTTTTTTAATTTCATGTTTAGTCCATCATATCAATTATTGCTATTCTTGTGTATTCCACATTACTGTGGAAATCCACAAAAATGTTGTACTGGTAAAAAGTCTAGAAGATTCGATATCCATATCTACCAAAAAAGTCCACACTCCACTCCACCTAAGTGAGAATTTTACTATGCTTTGATTTGAAAAGCTGAAGGATTTGATTTTATATTTGTTTTATTTACAATTTGAATGAAAAATATAGATTTTCCTTGACTAATTTAGGTTTGATAAATACGAAATCAAATGTTATCACATAAAAATATTTATTCTTTCATTAGTTAGGCATAAGTAATCAAAATCATGTCAAATTGGTGTATTGAATTGCTTCAGGTATTACTTTGGTATATTTTTTTCTCTTTGTAGACCATCCATTGCTCGACATGACTCAGTGGTACTGGCTAGAGAGCTAGTATTTGATATAGATCTTACAGATTATGATGAGATAAGAACATGCTGTCAAGAGGCAAAAGTATGTGAAAAATGTTGGATGTTTATGGTAATTGCCTGTGAAATTATTGATAAAGCTTTGAGAGGTAATTATTTATACATAATACTGGTATGAATTTTTATACTACCCACTGCTGAGCACGGGCCTCATATACTACTGAGAGAGTTTAGGCCTTAGTCCACCACGCTGGCCTAGTGTGGGTTGGCAGACTTCACATACCTTCAAAATTCTTATCAAGAGCTTCTTAGGTATGCAGGTTTCCTCACGATGTTTTCCTTCACCGTTAAAGCGAACGTAATTGATAAACAATACACACATAACTTTGAAAAGTCAAGTGTGTGCCTTGGGTTTTGAACCTCTGGACATTGTCTCGGCAGACCGTTCCATTCCCAACTAGGCTATCGTCCACAGGGAGAGAGAGAGATATCCAGGCTGGATGTAACTTATACTGTATTTCATTCAGAGTATATACTTAAAGTAGGTTTTAAATAATTTCAGATGATTTTGGTTTCCAAAATATTTTATGGGTGTTTTCTGGAAGAAGAGGTATTCATTGCTGGGTGTCAGATTATGAAGCCAGAACACTGGACAGCCCAGGCAGGGGAGCCATTGCTGATTACATGTGCTTAATAATGGGTGGTGATAACCAGAACAAGAAAGTTAATCTTGGAAGTGACAATATCCATACAAGTATAAGGTAGATATCTAATTTATTATGAGGAAATTAAGGCATTGTAGCATTGCATCACTAATGATTGAATTATTCAGAGTAGGCTCCTGTCATGCAAGTTTGGTCATAAAAATTAAACCATATAATTTCTATAATAACTAATACAATAAACTCCATATCTGATTGAAGTAAGGACAAGAAGGTAATTTAATCAATCTGTGGCAAAAACTTATTTGAGGGTTTCTATTCATAAAAACATGTAAACAATTCTTATAATCAATTTATAATCAAATATTTTCTTTCAGACGAGCATTAAACATTATAGATCAATATTTTGAACAATTACTAGAAGAACAAGAGTTTTTCTCAACAGTTGACAGACTCCAAACTCTTTTGAAAATCATACCAGATGAAAATTTGAAGTCTCAAACTGAAAAAGTATTGGCTAAAATGCCAGAGGCATCATTAGAGAGGTGGAAAGCTTTTATAAACATCTATAATAATTACTATAGAGAGGTGGGTATAATAATATACAGTACCTGGGTGACCAAGCCTTGCTCGGGTGATTCTTTAATATTATACATGGCATTTATTACTTTTTAAGTAGGTCCTGATAAGCTGCATTAGCGTAATTGGGAATGGACGGACTGCCAAGACGAATGTCCGCAGGTTCAAAATTCCGCAGGGGCGGTTGCGGACGACAACTTAGACGTGAGTCGGAGGAAGCCCGCAACCGTCCCTAATGCGCCTAAGATGGCCACCGCGAAGTTTTGGTTGGTATGCCGTGCGGTGTACATAGGTTAGGGACTAGGTCCGGCGGTCGCCCGACGTTTTCCATCTCTCCGGGCGGCTCAACGTCGGGTCGTAAGCCACGGTGAACCCAACATCACCGCTCAGTCGTTCCCCTTCAACGCTGGGCGGTAGTAATAATTCACTTTCTCCGCGTAAAAAAAAAAAGGATTCAAAACTCCAAGGGCACTCACCTCTGACTTTTCTAATGTTATAATGTGTTTAATCTTTATGAATTGTTGCTTGCTTTAACGGTGTGGGAAAACATTGTGATGAAACCAGTATACCTGAGAAGTTCTTTATAAGAATTTCGAAGGTGTATGAAGTCTGCCAACCCGCACTAGGCCAGTGTGTTGGAACTAAGGCCTAAACCCTCTCCGAAGTAGAAGAGGCCCGTGTTCAGCAGTGGGCAGTATATAATACAGAGCTGGTAGTAGTGGTCCTGATAATATTTTCCATTTCAAGAAAATATTCACGACTGAAGTCAAACGAGTCAACATATACAGCTACTTTACTACTTAATTTAAAAAAATATTGGTTCTTCAGCGATTCAGATTTTATATTAAATCTCAGGTTTCATAATTTTTCCATATTGAATTACATCACAAGCAGATACATGGTTCAGTTTTCATCCCTTGCCTCACTTAGTTACGTATTGATAAAAGACGAATGTCCCTTATTTATTATCATGGTTTTAAGATAATTAAATCCGCACCAAATAAAAAAAATCTTCTTAATAATAATATGTTTAGCAGTTTAGTTTCGTCCCCTTTAGCTGCCCAAGTTAGTGGTTAATAAATATGCCACATTTATACTCAATGTACATCTACATCAAATTTCATTATAATTGGTTCAACGGTTTATTTTCTTTCCCGTTTTAACCTTCTTATTTAGGGGTTAATAAAAAACTGAATAATGTGTCATATGTATTTTCAAGTTTTAAGAGATCCCTAAACCAAATTTAAATAGTATTGGTTTACCGGTTTAATTTCTCTCCCCTTTTAACCCTCTCATTATGGGGTTAGTGAAAAAATTACATCTCATATTCTATTTCAAGGTTCAAGATATCCCTAATCCCCATACTGTGCAATACAATCGGAGCAACAGTATTCTCTCCCCTCTTTTAACCCCCTTAGTAAGGGTTACTAGTAAGAGGACTGCCTCGGTGGCGTAGTTGTATTACAGTACGACTAAAGCTGAGGTCTCGAGTTCGATGATTCGATCCACGGGTCGGGCAAAGTGATATTGAGTTTTTCTATTCAGTATCAGCCCGGAGTCTGGAATTTGTACCCGATATGGCTCGCCCCCTATCACATCATGGGACGGAATAAAGGCGAAAAGCGGGTGCACTAGTTGCGCCTCTTCCTACCCCTTCGGTGATAACAGGCGTGTGTGTGTGAGTAAGGATTAAAAATATATCCCGTATTTTTTTTAAGGTTATGGATATCCCCATACCAAATCTCATTACAATATGTTTAGGAGTTTAATTTCTCTCGCCTTTTATCCCCTTTATTTAGGAATAAAAGAAATAGCATACCATATCTATTTTTCAGGCTTAGATATTCCCATACCAAATTTAAGTACAATCGGTTCAACGGTTTAATTTCCCCGCGTTTTATCCTCCTAAGTATGTGTTAATAAAATAAATAATATCTTATGTTTGTTTCTTAGCTTTGAGATATCTCCATACCAAATTTATTTACAATCGGTTCAGCGGTTTAGACCCCGTTTTTTCAACTGTAGTTATCTTTTTGTCAGGGTCTTATTAAGCTGGACATGCTCGCAGCACCTGGAGGACTCGAAGCTCTGCAAGCGCGTAAGACCCTGACAAAAGATAACTACAGCTTAAACAACCCGGTCTTAGTTTCTCCCTTCTTATACTTCTCTTAAATAAAAACATTAATATCCCACATTTGTTTTAAACGTTCAAGATATCCCAATACCGAATTTCATTACAATTGGTTCCACGGTTTAGCATCTCCCCCTTCTAACCCCACAATTTGGGGTTGATAAAAAAACTGAATACCCCAATTTCATTTTTAGAGAAATTATCCAAATCCAAATTTTCATCCAAATCGGACTAGCGCGTTTAAATAAGAGAGTGATATTACAGAATATAGTTACTGAACACTTAGACCGGGCTTTTTGAATTGTAGTTATTATCTTGACAGAGTCTTAAATTGTTAAGGTGGACCCGCTCGCAGAGGTTCGAGTACTCCAGGTGCTGCGAGCTCGTCCAGCTTAATAACGCCCTGACAAAAATATGATGGTGAAAAACGGGGTTTTAATGTAACTTTTTAAAGCATGTTATATGATGTTTTAGAACAGTAATGCATCACGAAAAATAAAGTATCTAATCGAAGAAATCAAGATTCAGTACTGCTATCCAAGATTGGATGTAAATGTTACGAAAGGATTTAATCACTTGTTAAAATCACCATTTAGCATACATCCTAAAACAGGCAAAGTGTGTGTGGTTTTTAAACCAGGTAATGCAAAGAACATGAAACTTGATGAAGTACCCACAATATACAGCTTACTTGATGATAGTTCACCAGAAAATGCTCAGCATCAGGTTAATATGCGAGTGGCTGTGAAGAATTTTCAAGAAGTAGTATTTTCTTTGGAAAAAACTGAAGCTATGAGAAGAAGAAATGATGCAAGTATGTGTTATAATTAAATATCATCTTACCAATAAACATTACTTATAGTGGAAACAAAAACACACCATTTAATGCTTTAAACTTTGATTCATTAAATACCTAGATAGACACTGAATATTTCAAACGCGTCGAAAAAAATAGAGGCGTACGTTCTAACCACCCCACTAAATGAGTTCGAGTGAATAAATTTTTCTTGTTTTTCATGAATATAATATTCTCTGCGATTTAATAGAAGCCATGTAATAACGGGTATCATTATGCGCGCACACAAGGATACGCAGAATAATGCAGCGATAGTGTATGACACAGCTGTCACGCATACTAGCTTAAATAAAAGTTGGCATCATTGATGTATTAAAAAACCCTACATCAATGGACGGCCTATTTGTTTTATATATTTTGGCGTCATTGATGTATTAAAAAACCCTACATCAGTGGTTGGCGTATTTGTTTTAGTTTCATTGCAGCGCGATACTCTATCTAGCTGTATAATTAATCAAAGGCTTTAAATAAGTATTTTTTAATGTGCCCACTATAAAATCACAAGTGATCTAACAGCCGCATTGCTTTTTGCCACCGAGTTTTGTAGTCACTTAGATTTATTGAAGCTCAATATTCTTCTGCCTCTTCCAAATTAATACCCCATCTTCATCATGCAGATGAAGAAACATAAAAAATACACAATTTATCAGTGTGTGTTCATGGGTGGTTTATTCTTTTCTTTTAATTTGTTTTTCATGTTTGTACTTTTTTTTATTGCATCGAATGTACTAGTCAAAAATATATGGTCTAGTGAAACAAGTACTGTCAAACCAAAACGCTGAAATATGTATTGATCTTTCACATAATATGCTAGGGTTCTAGTGGCTCACTTTTTTGTTAATGTTTACTTTTTTATTGGTTACAGACACATCTCTGGATTTTTAATCTTTTCAAAAATAAGCAAAAATGATTTTACACATTAAAGTACATACTTAAATACTAGATTGTTTTATTTATAAACTTAACATTTATTTTATTGAGGTATGTAGATGATAGATTGTAGGTACCTATAATCTATATTATTCGAGATTATTTGTATACTAATATAAAGTTGAAGTGTGTTTGGTTGAATATGCTAATCTCAGGAAATACTGAACCGATTTCGAAAATTCTTTCACTTATAATAATAATCATTTAGATTAAAACATACAGCCTTATTCATAAACAGTATATAAACCTGTTTTAGCTATCAAATGTTTTGTCTTCGAACGAAATTTTGAATTGAGTTTGAAAGAAAAAGACATACTTAACACTCTATGGGCCGTATTAATAATTCAATCTCAAGTTCGAGTTACATCTCAAGTAGACACAATGTATTGTATTCTTCATACATTATGTCTACTTGAGATGTAACTCAAACTTGAGATTGATTTATTAATACCGCCCTATAACTAAAATACAGTAGAATCCGATTAGTATAACTCGGCATATATTGCCCAACCGCTTAACATTACGAAACTGTAGGTTTTGTTTGGTTTCACACATGCTTGTACGAAGTAAGTAAAATCGGATACAATAACTTTTCATGCTGCTTATAATGACATATTGCTCATGATGACCATATTTTTAACACGTTTTTGTTAGCTTCATACGTATGTACATGTATATAATATGTAACGGAAACTTTGAACATGATTTTGACCCCCTTCAAAACGTCAGATTAAATCAAAATTTTGTGGACAATTCAATATTTTAAACTCGAAAACACGCTTTTATAGAAAATCTCAAATAAAAAAAAGCGGGTTAAAAATTAATAAACATAAATAGTTTATTTAATTTTAGTGTCATCTGTTGGACTATAGTAGAACAGAACTTAAAAATGATAAATAAATGGACTGTTTATTTTAAAGTGGTGTAAGTACATTTTTGAGAAAAATGAGCTATCGCGTAATTCATGCTTAATTTAATGTAATTTTTTTATATGTAACTAGTCCGTGTTTAATTTCTCAAAAAAATCCCATGTTTTGTACAACTTAAAATCGGTCGGTAAATGAAATTGCATAATCATCTATTATGAAAGTGGTGTAAGTCCAATTGACAGAGGTAGGTGGCATAGCAGATGGATGCCGATCAGTGTTTTGTTATTTTTCATTTATTTTATACTAGCTGTGCCCCGCGGTTTCACCCGCGGACGAAACAGATAAAAAAAATACTAATGGGGAACAGGTCAATTGGTCGCAAATATGTTGGTTGAGGTTCCTCAAAATTGCACCATATACCATTTTTTATAAAACAACGATGACGGACGCAAAATTTAAAATTATCAATTTATTACCTCTACGTTCTGGAAGACCGTAAAAATTGGAATAAATCGCCATGGAGCCTTTGTACCAAAATGCCAGACCTATTACGTACGAAAAATATAAAGACATGAAGCAGCTACTACCCTATATACTTCCGGTGCATCATGTATATTTTGAAACACTACCACATGCAGAAAATAAGTAAATTCTTGTAATGACAATATAATTGCCGTCTAAAATAAAATTTTATGTGTTATGCGCATTTGTAAACAAAATTATTTTAAAATGAATTATATGTTAAGCGATATTTGATTTTTCAAAATTGTAATTAAGCGATTTTTACAATTGTCTAATTTTGAAAGTAGTGTAAGTCCATTTACAGCACATAAATATGTGTTATCGTGAGATTGAGTCTAATTAGCCAAAAACAAATTTATATAAACAAATTAAATGTTGATAAAACAATAGAAACAATGCCAGACCTCATATGATTTGCCTGTATTTTTAAAACCTTTAATTTTCTCGAAACAAAAGAAAATGGACTTACACCACTGTCAAAATAAACGGTCCATATAATAGTTTAAAAAAACACGCCTTACAGAAAATCCAACTGAGAAATAAAAAAATATTTTTAATAAATATTAAATAGTGTAAATAAGAAATACAGTGTTTTTAAATAGATAGACTGAAGGGGAAGGTTTATAATATATACTAGCGGCCCCGACAGACGTTGTCCTGCCCTAAAAAGGAAATAAAATCCTAGAACCCGAGTACAGCGCTACCTACCGGATAGAATTGTAATCTAAACCAAAGACACACAAAAAAAATCATTAAAATCGGTCCAGCCGTTTTTCCGCGCAATTTCCTTAATTTTTTCTTTCATAAGAACCTTCTCCTGACAATAATAAACACATCAAAAAAAGAAATAACGAAATTAGTCCAGCCGTTCACGCGTGATGCCGTGACCAGGAAAATAGGGATTCATTTTTATACAGTGTCATTTCAACATTGCGTTACTAAATGAAACCACATATTCAGCGTGACCTCTGCTAACATCGTGCAAAATATTATCCATGGGTAACGCATACTTTCGCCAATAATCCCGATTACAGTTTTATAGTTTTTTGATCACGCTGTGTTTTAGCGCGCTTGACTTTATTCAGTGAATCACGTCACAGCTGACGATGTTATTACAAAACCTATAGGATTAAGAAGGGCAACTCACAAATTCAATTGCAATACATTCACTCACATAGCTGCAGCAGTACCGCTTGAGACGTGGAATTTGAAATAAAATAATTAAATTGCTACTAGAGCAGTCCCTACTCCGTAACTAATACGTTATAAATATCAACATGAAATAAAAAATTGTCATGTTATTGTATGAAATGGAATTAATTATTTTTTAAGTGTTATGCTGTAAAGAAAAGTATTAATTCTTTAATAATAAACTTTGTTTTCGTGAATAAATAAGTTTACCTACCGAAATAGGTAAGTACTAAACAACTCGCAGTCGGGTTATTAATAAAGTTACAGGATTTTAATCTATTGATATCATAATTTTTAGATTCCGTATGATATTTCAACGTTTATTTTAGTTTTAACATCAATATTTTTGGACGTCATGCCTAAAATAGGTTTACGTAAATACTTTATACCACCAAACGCCTTATTATGCCTTCTGTACCTTCTAATCTTCTAAAAGCTACATTTTGTATCGCGTCAGAGTCGTTGATCTTGTTACTAACACATTGAAACTAACGTGCAGATACCAATATGTTATGTCTCTTTCGCACGCCATTCATTACAAACACGCACTCAAACACGCTGTGTTGCCAGTATAAACATTTTAACCGACAAGTTTGCTAAAATGACACAGCTTTTCAAAGAATCGGATATTAGTTTATTTATCACATGGATTTCTAACACACTTAAATAAGTGTATTAAATAATAAAATAACTAGGGAAATTATGCTAATGAAAAGTCTACTTAAACGAATACGCAGCAATATCTTTGTATTGTAAAAATAACATTACTTTTAGCAATAAAGCATACCAGAGCTCTAACATCATTTAATTTCAATATGCATTGTGGTACGGTTAAAATAGCATAGAACAATGTAAAACTAAAATTGCAAGATATTGCAGAATAAGGTAATAGTACCAAAGCTTGGTATCCCTGTGGGAGCACGTGTAACACGAACATCAGCTGGCGGGGCCAACGATCGCGCGCGCCAGCGGGCGCACGGCGCACTTGTCGGCATGTTCTTTGTATAGGGCTGCCATTACCTAAATTGCCGACGCCGGACAAACACGGCAAGAATCCCGGACATTTGGGCGAAATATGGGTTTCTTCCCGGACACCTCTGACAGAGTACCCCAGTATCTCCTCACCGCAATAACAATCGTAATTTTTAATAGTTCCTGCCTGAGTAATAATACCTAAAACTGGCGTTATTTACTAACCACTTATAAAGTGACTCGACCAAGTGCACAAAAATCCTTCTAAATACCTATGTTTTACCTACTTATAATAATTTTGGTCATTAGTCAATTGAATATCCTAGTTATCTTAAATTAAGTTCAGTCATTACTCACTATTGGAAGCTTTAGTTAAATACTAAAGCTTCCAGTACGTACGTAAATGTTACTTATTCTTGACAAAAGTGTGCGTGTATTCTATGAAGTGGTAAAAATTAAACGTTTTTTACCCTACTAGTAAATTACGACAATTCCAGGTAATAGCAATAAGTACAAGTGATATTTATCAAAATGTGTAACGTGTCGAAATACATCGAGATTCGCGGTCCGGGATTCGTGGACTTTATGCCTATCCCGCGCGGCCTAAAATATGGCCCCGCACTGGCTCCTCCAGGCGCATGCGCCGTGGGGCGCGGGGGCCTGCGCGCGCGTTGCCCGCCAGTCGCCCGGCAGCAACACGACGTGGCGTATGTCGATTTACGTACTGAATGTTAGGCCGATGCTCCCTATGTACTTACCGGTACCTATTGTAATTTTATTATTAAATCGTTTTGTATCGATCCGAGTGACCTTGCCTTTGACATCGCTTCGGGAGACGCGAGCCATGTGTAGGTTTTTATTATTCTATTGTGTTAATTTTTAAGTTTCTGTTGTGGTAAACTATGATTTACATTTACAAAGATCGTGAATAAAGTGTTAATGTTTCCGAGAAGGTCGTTGAAATGTCTTTTGTACTTTTAGGGATTACTGAGTAAATGTTCAAAATTCCAATCTTCCAGAACCTCGCTGACACTCGTATCATAGTCGGTTTCACGAAATCGATCGACGAATTTGACGGCTTGAGCGTGCGATTATTGCTGATGTATCGTGTGATAGTTGATAGAATCTTAGGGTTGTGAGGCTTTTTGATAAGCTACGTGCGGTGTACGGACTGTGACCATTATCGAAGATGCCACAATAATTTCAGTCTCCTAAAGGAGACATAACTGGCTCTGACAGAATCTAGCAAGTGACTGTTGTTTAGATTGACCTATGTGACCTGACACAGAAGCATTGGTAATAATAGCGACCTCATCTTTTCGGTTTGGAATAAAGCTTCTTGGTTACGATGGCGCGATGTGACAGCTTATCGTTGCGCTCCGTGTGTGCATCTCTTGTTCGCGTGTGCGTGAGCATATTATCAATGAAACACACAGACCTCAGTGCGATGTTGACGCTCCGACGATTTCTCGTATACTAGTAGTGGCAATAGGATGTCTAAAATTAAAAGACCTTTTTTGTTATTTATTTTGTTTGAAAAATGTACTTCTTTATTTTACACTTATGGTTAAATTAATTAACTGCATGGTGTTTCTTTCAAATTGATTTTATCGCAGTTAAATTTATGTATTCGGTTACAAAATGACCCTGTATAATAGATAATACATGCATAATATAGTAGAGAAACACTGATAATTTTAGAGGTTTCTATTGTGATGTAATCATGGAGGACAGTTCTTCGTGGATGTAATCTAAACTAATATTATAAATCTGAAGAGTTTGTTTGTTTGTTTGAACGCGCTAATCTCAGGAACACTGAACCGATTTTGAAAATTCTTTCACTAATAGGAAGCTACATAACTCCTGAGTGCTATAGGCATATACTTTTTATCCCGGGAAAATATTTTTGTCCCGGAAAAACTTTTTCACGCGTGTGGAGCCGCGAGCACTATGAAAATAATATGTAAATAAACACATTTTTGGCGCTTACATTGCAAACGCTGGCTAATCCCTACGAGATAGATCAAATTAATGTACAATAAAACGTATTACGTACAATAGTAAGTATTGTACACCTTAAAAAGGTCTACAAAAAAGTTCTCGATGGTAATATGTCTATCTCTTAGGGATAACCCACAATAACAATTTTTAATCCTTTACATTTTATGAGAAATAATGGCTCATTTACAAACCATTTTCAGCAATACAGCATTAATCTTTATCCAATTAAGTACCTTAAGTACATTGTGCATTTAATATTATAGATCAATATGGCCCTACAACGTGTAATTTAAATAAATATTTTCGAAGATTTTTTTTTATGGCACCGAATGACGAGCATGCAGGTCTTCTGATGGTAAGCGATACGACCACCCATAAACAGAAATACCATCCAGCACCTTGAGTTACAAAGTACTGTGTGGCTTTCTACTGCGCTCGTCATCCTGAGACATAAGATGTTACCTAAGTCTCATTATGTCCTGTAGTTACACTGGCTACAATGCCCTTCAAACCGAAACACAACAGTGCACGCACACTGCTGCTTGGCGGTAGAAATAGACACTGCGGTGGTACCCACCTAGACGGACTCTTACATATGAGAGTCCTACCACCAATAAGTACCGATATTACAAACAGCTGAACCAATTCTATTATTTGGTTTGGGGATCTCTTGAAACTTGAGAATAAATCGACTGCCTCGGTGGCGTAGTTTTATTATGGTATGAGAGCAATGCTGAGATCTCGGGTTCGATCCCCGGGTCGGGCAAAGTGATATTGAGTTTTTCCATTCAATATCAGCCCGGAGTCTGAGATTTGTGCCTGATATGGCGATAGGCTCGCCCCTTATTGCATATAAATACTCCCCTCAGAACAATATAAAACTAAAGCCATTAAATATAAAATATTATTTTGAGCTCTTTGGCCAGTGTTGCCAGATGTTTGACGGTTGAAGTCGCCTAAAGACGAGAAAATTCGAAGTAGCCTAAAGTCGCCCACATGTGTGGGGACGCGGAGAGCAAAAAAAAAAAAAAAGGTCCCCAGTTTTCAATAATTGTGTGTAAGGGGGATCTTAAATATCCTCAAATGCGACAAAAACAATGCATATAACACGAACTTTCCGAAGTAGCCTGAATTGGCGACCAGTCGCCATTCCCAATTTTGGTCGCCCCGACACTCTTCAAGATAGCCTAAATGGCAAAAAGTCGCCTAATCTGGCAGCACTGTCTTTGGCGCATCTGTAGACTCTAATCTACTCAAATCTAAAGAGTATTATGTAGAGTCTGTCCAATGCTTATCCACTTGCACGTCCGCGGATAGTATAGTATCCAAAAAAAATATGCCGTCGTCCGTCCTGGATACTATACTATCCAATACGAAACGTTGTAATTATTGCCATCTTACATGAATATTTAGAACTAAATGAACGTTGTTCTTTAAAAAAATGATTGCCTATGAAATATTTCACTAGAAAAAACAGCAGAGGGCAGTGTAATGTGTTTGAGTGCGTAGAAATATTTTTTTTAACTTCAGTCGACGCGTCACAGTGTGTTTTTGCTTATTGTTTTGGATCACAAGTGATTTTGTCGTCAATATTTCGTTGTTTTTTACTTAATTCTTAGATAATTGAACATCAAAATGAACTTTAGGAACTTTACTATGTGATTATATTTATGTGGTAAAGTTTCACATACGTGAAAAGATTTTTTAATTTTTCACTCAGTAATTAATATTAAACCTCATTTTATGTATTATAGATTATCACCAGCGAATTTTAAAATAGATAAGTTCGATCTATAAACGTCTAGCTATTTTTCAGTATTTTTATATTCACTGCAGGTTTTATATTTTAGCTGTTACAACGGTTTTATTACCAAGCGACGGGTACTATTTCGCGCGGCTCGAGGCAGCGAGTAGTCGGACGTATGACGTAAATTTAATCGTGCGGCTCGGACGTGCAAGTGGTTATAGTCCTTATTCTGAGCTGTCCAAGAACCTTACGCTTGCCGCACACGTTCGGTTTCCTGATGAGGAATTCAGATTCGCAAACCTGAATGCTCACATAGAAAATGTTCAACAACGCGCACACATTCCTGAATCTGAATTCCTGATTAGGAAAACTAATTAGGAAACCGAACGTGTGCGGCAAGCGTTATACCCAGTCTGTCTCACGAAAAAAGTCCCGCGGCAATATGTGGAACTAATCATGACAGATGTCACAGATCGGCCATGTTGTCGTTGTCAGGTGCTGTTTACGTGCAGTGTAGCAAAAGTTCCCGATTTATCGGGAGATTTGCCGACTTTGTCTGAAGGTCTACTCTGATAATCGACAACGATATATCGGAAACGATACGCTACTGCTCCGAAAGTATCGCAAATACCCTACTCTAACAATTGTTCGGATTCATTATCTTTTATCGTAAACTACCACTATCTGAACGATCAACGAATGAACGAATCATTATTTGCCAATGTCGTCTATGAACCTGCTCTAAATGGTAATCGTCAGTGACGAACATTTGATTTTGACATCGCCTCAAGCGTCATTTTTGCGATAATCGCAACGAGACCTTTTAGGGCGTCGTCAGCATTATCGTTACGTGTTATGTTTGTGATTTTCGAGTAAATTCTCTCGAAATTTGGTGTACAATAAAACAATCTTGGATCATATACCTTGTAGCAACAATAATTATCACAATTGATGTTATTTGCTTTGAGACAATCACAAGATTTTCTTTAAAGTTCACAGGGATGAAAATGTAGCCTTCCATCAAAGAAGAAAGCAGCAAATAAGTTCATATCAGCGACTTTGTTGTTTTAAATGTTAGTTACGTTTGTTGAGGATGTATCTAATTAAAATGATTAAATTTTCTATAAGGTATAATACTTTGTAGTAAAGCAAGAATAAAAAAGAAAAAAATTAAACAAGAATATAATTATAATAACTGCCCCTGTGGCGTAGTTGTATTACAGTACGATTGCAAAGCTGAGGTCTCGGTTTCGATCCCCGGGTCGGGCAAAGTGATATTGAGTTTTTCTATTCAGTATCAGCCCGGAGTCTGGAATTTGTGCCCGATATGGCGATAGGCTCGCCCCCTATCACATCATGGGACGGAATAACGACGAAAAGTGGGTGCACTAGTTGCGCCTCTGCCTACCCCTTCGGGGATAACAGGCGTGAGTGTATATGTATATGTATAATTATAATAAATAATAATAACAATTTTATTTGGCACAAACAATTTTGACAAAGAAGTAGGAACATCAGTAATTAAGTACATAGAATTCTAAAAATTATGTTAGTACTTACAGTTAGTTTAAAATTAAACACTACATTTGGCAGGGGGCCCCAAACTAGGCAGTGCCTGTATCTTGGGGACCATAATATGAGTCTATACATTTATATATAATACACTCCTTAACTGTCTGTGCCTGCGGCGGCGTCGTGTGCTGGGTCGGTCACTTCCCTGCAACATGGTTGAGGAGGCCGATGGCTGGCACATGCGTCATACTCGCGAACGGGTGCTGCTTGTGTGGACTGGTCTGCCCTTTTCGCTTACTACATCTAAGTATTACGGATAAACTTAGGGATTAGGGATAAACTTAGATTAATAACGACATCTTGAAGAATTTCAGACCAAATTATTACATGATTCCTGAGAGGGTTATACACTCGTATAGGATTTTAAAATTTATTACCTTTTTTGAGAGTATATAAATGAACTGCTCTAAACAAAAATAACAAATAGATTTATATCATGTTATTTTGTTTTTTATTATGAATTGTATTTTTTACCTTGAACTGATTTTGAAAAGAGCAACACTAGAGTTTCTTGCCCGTTCTTCTCTAGTGAGAACTGCTTTCCGAACTGGTGGTAGAGTTAATATTGACTGAATCTAAATAATGTATAACATTTTATGGGTTCGAATAAATTTATTTCATTTCATTTCATTTCAATATGTATTTCATTTTTGTTTTATATTTCCACAAGACTCTTATATTATATAACTAAATATTTGTTTAAGTTCTGACTTTAATACTAATTTATTTATATATATATTTATTTATTTATTTAATAAATAAATAAATAAATATATATTATATGTTAAACAATAACAAAACTAGGCATATGGCAAGAATAAAAGGAAGATAAAATAACATAAATTTTATTCAACCATAATTAATGTGAAGTAATATGTATCAGTCTTGTTTGAGATCATTACCTATAGGTGAGTTTATTCAGCTTAAAATATTTTCTGTTTCTAAATAGCTCAGAGATAGAAGCCACTTTGTCATCTCATCACATCATTTGCTTCATGTAATGAAAGGCTTTTTAAGTTGCAGTGTCTTAGCACTGAGTTATAAGTGTGAGCTCTAACGAACTCCCCAAATCTACGTCCAAAAGAAGTTTTAATTTTCGGTAAGGGTAATCGAAAGATTCTTTTTAAACAATACGGGTAAACTTTCTAGTTTTAAAAGACATCTGTTATTTTAATTAACTGTTTATATTTTTTGTATTATTAGCTAAATAAGTAAAAATAAAAGTTAACTAAGTAACATTTATAGTTCCCTGTAAAGGATTAAAAAAAGCTGTACTAGATTTATTACAATTCACTTATTGTTTTAGGACAACCATTAGTAATTACATTAAAACTTATCTATCTACATTATGGTAAAAAACTTACAATAGTATGTTAAATGCTTTACCTATAAATGCCTAGTATGCATTGAAATGTAGAAAAAATATATCAGAATATTGACAATTTTAAAGTATTATAAAAAAATTATATAAATTAAGAACACAACTACTAATATACATAATAAGAAATTTAACAGACCCAAACCAAGTTTTATTAATTTAGTATTATAGATTTCCAGATTCTCATTAATATCACATAATTCTATGCAAATTGTTTATTTCACTTTACACGTGGAACAATTGTTTTTGGACAGTGCTTCTTTGAACTTGAGTTGGCCGCAGTCCCATTAAGCACCGGGTAGGACCTAAACAAAATAATTCAGTATTGTAATTAAAATATGTATATATGAGAGACAATATAATATGTAAAATTATCTTAAATTTTTTATAATAAACTCTTATGTGTTTCATTGTTGTAACGCCAGGCCAGACATCTTTAAGGGTTTAGAATATTCAGTTGTCCTCTATGTGATTCAAACCACCATTATATTCTATATGGTCTCTGCGGACAGCTAATTATATTGCAAGATATTTCTTGTCAGTCTACATTCGAATGTAATTTATCATAAATTTGCACAACATGGAAATAAAAGTAATGTATCAATAAAACATTAATTACCTTTAGCCTCAACTTTATTCTGCCATCCAAACAGTTCAAAAGCTAACCAACTTCCTCCCACAACCACTGTGCTTGAGCATTCCCATCAATTATCCAAAGTATACTTTTTGCTATGTCTTTATGCTCGTGAAGGAAATTGAATGAGACATATAATTGGTTGGTACTGATGATGATTGAGACACATACTAAAAACATAAAATATGTATGAGAAAAAAATCACATCATGCTATGATAAATTGTAGGAAACTTTGCAATTTCCTAATGTTAAATATATGAAACGTACCGTAATTGTTCTTCTTCTTCTTCTTTGGTTACTGGCGACATGCACGATTATGAAGCTATTCCGCCAATATTACGTTGTTGTTCTTGTTGCAGATTGCAAAGTTTGTTGAATGTTTTTACATTGGAGACTTTGGTTGGTGGGAGAAGACAAACGAAGGCGATTGACTCTTGTTGTATGAGATGTTATATTGATTTACTAATCCTTTTTTTTCAACTGGCGTAATGACTTGATGTTTTAACGATGTTAGTAGTCTACAACAACACAAGAATAATTATTTTTACCTGTATATGATAGTCATATAAAACAACACAATCAAACAAATGGATACTTACGATACAGTAAATTGTTGTATTTCGATTTTTGAATAAGGATATTGTTTACAAGTTTGATTATTTGATATTTATTAACTCTTGTCAACTTCACAGCGTATTTCACAGTGACTCCATAAAGGATAATTTTTATTTTTGTAAGTTTTGCACAATATCATTCACTCCGATTAACGAAATAAAAGACATAAACTTAGTCTATAGTTACGATAAACGATAAAGTATCCGTACATTTGTTAGAGTAGGCTGTTTGCGATACTTTCGGAGCAGTGTCGTATCGTTATTGACACAGATAACTATATATTACAGTGTTGCCAGATGTTTGACGGTTGAAGTCGCCGAAAATTCATTGTGACGTAGCCCAAAAGTCGCCTCTTTGTATATGGAGAGGTGAAGGAGCAAAAAAAAAACCTCCCCAATTTCTAATTCCTACTGGTCCATCGTGGCGAAAATTCGAAGTAGCCGTAGTCGCCCACTTGTGTGGGGACGCGGAGAGCAAAAAAAAAATAAGGTCCCCAGTTTTCAATGATTGTATGTAAGGGGGTACCCTCAAAGCTATATAAATATCCTCAAATTCGACAAAAACAATGCATAAAACACAAACTTTCCGAAGTAGCCTAAATTGGCGACTAATCACGATTCGCGTAGCCTAAACGGCGACCAGTCGCCATTCGCAATTTTTGGTCACCCCAACACTCTTCAAGATAGCCTAAATGGCGAAAAGTCGCCTAATCTGGCAGCACTGGACTGACTATAACAAGTTTGTCTTTTTTTATTTATTTGAATATTACAGCTCTGGATACTAGTCCATTGAGCCCGTCCTTCATAAATTTTTATCGTTAGTCCTAACTCTTAAGTCCTAACTACTATGTCCAAGTAAAGCAGTGGCTACCTTACCAAGACATTATCGAAGAGTTTTAGAAGCAACAAAAATAAATACTTGATTATCACAGTTATTTCAATTCACTTCATTTGAGCCCTTTAATAGAACTATATTGGATAATATACCACCATAATTATGCAATATAACACTAAGTATTACCAAAATAATGAATTAAAACAAGAGCACCTCATGACACTTTCGAAGTTCCCGCCAAAACTCCCAAGTTTGTCACAACTGAATATTAGTTAGAGACAGATAGGACACTAGGGTTGGGCAAAAAGTTTGGCACTATCTCCGTACGGCGCTAGTGTTGCAGATGTAAGGATAGGTAGGTAGGCACCTATAGGTGTTTGTACCAACTACTATTATTTTTGTTAATTCTTATTTAGGGAGTTTGGTCCAAAATGAAACAAAGATTAATAATTATTTATTTGTATTCCTCAGCTTATGTGATTTACATTTATTATATGCCATTATTGGAGGACCGCTCATTTTTACATACTTTTCTTCAATATCCCCCTTAATATTTTGTTAATTATTTTACACCAATTGTATATGTGTAATCTTAGAATTAGTTTTAAAAAAAATCACAGACATTTGTCTTATGTATTGCGCAACCCAGCCAGTCCAAATTAAATGTTAATATTTCTTTTTTTAATTGTTTTAATTGTTTGTTTTTAATATTTTTAACTTTGATAGTACAAAACATGTACTCAGATCACCTTACACACGATACATGTAAAATTGGGGAGCTTTTTAATAGCTCTTCACATCCCCACGCAATTGGACGACTTTAGGCTACTGCCAATTTTTGGCGAGTTGGGCCAGCATTCATCTGGAATTAAAGACTTTTTTTTGCTTCTTTGCCTCTCCATATGCAATGCGGCGACTTTAGGCTACTTCACGATGAAGTTTTTGCGACTTCAACCATCATATATCTGGCAGCACTGGAGTTATGACAAACTTGGAAGTGTCATGAGGCGCTCTTGTTTTAATTCATTATTTTGGTAATACTTACTGTTATATTGCGTAACTAGCTTTTGCCCGCGGCTCCGCCCGCATTAAAAAGTTTTTCCGGGATAAAAGTCCCGGTTTATATTTTCCCGGGATAAAAAGTAGCCTATGTGTTAATCCAGGACATGATCTACCCGTGTGTCAAATTTCATCGAAATCCGTTCAGTAGTTTTTGCGTGAAAGAGTAACAAACATCCATACATCCATACATCCAGACATCCATACATCCATACATACTTACAAACTTTCGCCTTTATAATATTAGTAAGATTATGGTGTTATATTATCCAATATTGTTCTATTAAAGGGCTCAAATGAAGTGAATTGAAATAACTGTGACAATCAAGTATTTATTTTTGTCGCTTCCAAAACTCTTCAATAATGTCTTGGTAAAGTAGCCACTGCTTTACTTCGAAATAGTAGTTAGGACTAAGGATAACAATTTATGAAAGACGGGCTCAATGGACTAGTATCTAGAGCCGTAATATTTAAATAAATAATAAAAAAAGACAAACTTGTTATAGTCACAGATAGGCGGAGTTTTGGCGGGAACGTGGAAGTTTCATGAGGTGCTCTTGTTTTAATTCATTATTTTGGTGATATTTGGTGTTATATTGCATAATTATGGTGGTATATCATCCAATATAGTTCTATGAAAGTGCTCATATGAAGTGAATTGAAACAACTGTGCCAATCAAGTGCTTTCTCGTTGCCGACAAAACTTCATGATAAAGTCTTGGTTAGTCACTGCTTAACTACGACATAGTACGTAGGTAAAAAAAAAACCAACGAAAAATATCACTTAAGACGAGGCTGTATGGGTGTGAACCCTTTGCCTTCCCTACAAGGGAAAATTATTAAAAAAAACACACACACAGATAGGCATACCGCATACTCATAGTTGGGTAGGACACGACACAAAAAAAGAGTTTGTAAGACTAGCCTCTTTTTCTAAGCCAGTACAATGTCCCACTTCAAATGAGGCGAGGCGTAATGAAGCTCAGTGATACATTTGAAGTAACGAGTACAAATAAGACATACTAGCTTTTGCTCGCGGCTCCGCCCGCTTTATAAAGTTTTTCCGGGATAAAAATCCCGCTTTATATTTTCCCGGGATAAAAAGTACCCTATGTGTTAATCCAGAACATGATCTACCCGTGTGCCAAATTGCATCGAAATCCGTTCAGTAGTTTTTGCGTGAAAGAGGAACAAACATCCAGACATCCAAACATCTAAACATCCATACATCCATACATTCTTACAAACTTTCGCCTTTGTAATATTAATAGGATTTTCATTGAAAAATAACGTACTATTGTAATTTGTAGCATGCCTTTCGCTCCCTCTCTGACCCCGTCTTATAGTTTTTCTGAGATAGATAGTGCGTACGACGAATTTGCGACTACCGCGACATGAAATATGAAGTAGTACAATAAAAAATGTTGAGCCACTCTTACATTTTGCTTCATGTACGGGACAAATGTACCGCCTCTTGTATGTCCTATCCAACACTAAATTAGTTGGCAGACAGCGCCAAGGAGAATATAAACACTACGTTAGAGACAGCGCGTTAATTTAAAAGTTCCTTGAAATTATAATATATTTAAACGACGGTATAATATATTTAAATATATTTATTTAGTAAGTATTTTTGAGTCGATGTCAAAATTAAATGTTCGTCACTGACAGTTGCCATTTAGAGTAGGTTTACAGACGACATTGGCAAATATGTTTCGTTCGTTCGTTGATCGTTTAGATAGTAAAAACGATGTAACTGAGAGTAGGCTTCGACACGACAAATGTCGCGATATATCGAATATCGCTTTTGGGAGTCGACACCCTGTAGTCTCCCGATATATCGATTTTACGACCATATCTCCCGATCTATTGTGCTAAAATAAAATACTTATGCAATACTACATATATATACATACATATACACTCACGCCTATTATCCCCGAAGGGGTAGGCAGAGGCGCAACTAGTGCACCCACTTTTCGCCGACATTCCGTCCCATGATGTGATAGGGGGCGAGCCTATCGCCATATCGGGCACAAATTCCAGACTCCGGACTGATACTGAATAGAAAAACTCAATATCACTTTGCCCGACCCGGGGATCGAACCCGAGACCTCAGCTTTGCAGTCGTACTGTAATACAACTACGCCACCGAGGCAGTCACCTTATATAATACTAGTTATTCGGTTTTCCCCCCTTTTTTATATATTTCATTTTATATACGACGTTTTGAAGCTTTTGCAAGCTTGCTCCATTACTATGAAATACAGCAAAGCATTCAAAACGTAGGGAGTAAAATAAAACTGTAAACTCGTCCCGGTAACCCTAAATCGCCTACCTACCCTTAATCCCCCGTAACGCAGATTCTTTAAATACAGCAATATTGTTAACATTTTGATTTACTTTTTAGTTTTTCATAATCACTAAAACATAATTATACCGTTAATTTTTATTGATTTCGGGAGTGTCTAACACCTTTAAGTTAGCAACATTACGTCGCATGACTGGCGCCGCGTCTGCGGGACTTCTTTCGTGAGACAGACTTTACATTGGGATCTCTAATCACTAGTCAGAAGCAGTGTTGCCAACCCCAACCCTGCTCTTTTAACAGTAGATTTACTGTTTTTGCTTTGTCGTTTTCTGTTTAGAGACGAAATTTTACTGTTTTTTGTTTTATTGATTTTTACATGCGTTTTCACGAGGTTTGTACACAGGTTAGTAAATTATTACACACTAAAATGGTCGCCACCCTATCGTTACCGACGAAATAATTGAAATCGTGGACCTTTTTTTTTGCTCCTCATCATCATCATCAGCCACATGACGTCCACTGCTGAACATAGGCCTCCCCCAAAGATTTCCAGATGGACCTGTCAAAAGTGGCCCGCATCCAGCGCGTTCCTGCGGCCTTTACCAAGTCATCAGTCCACCTTGCAGGTGGATGACCGACGCTGCGCTTGCCGCTTGCTTTTTGCTCCTCGCTCAAAATGTTTTTTTTATTAGTCACTAGCGGCCCGCCCTGGCTTCGCTCAGGTAGCAAAGCATATTACATGCTGAAATTAGTTTTTTGTCAAAATATTTATGTAATATATACATAAGCATTCCTCTTGAATCACTCCATCCATTGGTGAAGTTTTTCCGAGATAAGAATTAGCCTAGGTCCGTCCCAGGATCTTAAGCTATCTCCCTACCACATTTCACCGAAATCAGTTCAGTAGTTAGCCCCTGACGGACCCACTCGCGAGAAATAAAACCGGTATAAGATTCCCGGGTTACGTTCTTCCGGGATAAAAGTAGCCTATGTCCTCCTCAGGATCTCAAACTATCTCCATACTTCTCATTTATAGACACGCGCCGCCGGCCTCCCGGCCGGTACCGCTGCGACCGCTATGTCTCTGCATTTTAAAACTGTAATATCTTCGAAAATATTTATTTAAATTACATGTTGTAAAGGGCCATATTGATCTATATTAAATGCACAATGTATTTATGTTACTTAATTGGATAAGGATAAATGCTGTATTGCTTAACCCTAAACAACCCACAAGTGTCTGTCGGACACATTTTTGCGTTCGGTTATTCATAAAACCTAAAGTATTTATTTTTACGAAAAACCGCTTTATCTAATCTACCTCCGAAGTTTGCCGAATCTAATTGTGCAATAAAAATATTTGTAACATAAATAGTTTAATATTTATTACAAGTAAAGCAAAACTGTAACGCATCAACCCACAAGTGTCCAACAGACACAAATATATTTTGTTTGATTTAAGTACCAAGGTAGATTGTTTATTTACGTTTATTTAAAACAATATCGTATCAAGTAGGTAATAAATCAACTCACAGTGCATTCTTTGTGTTATAATAGCAGTCTTTGTACTTGTAATTTTGACTATTTGGTTACAGTCACAGTGCTTAGATATTTTTGTGATAAGCCAGTCATACTCGTTTTTGTTCTGAGAAATCAACACTGAGATAGGGAGAAATTCAACGTGCCCTTGATACAAAATCTCTCAAAAAGTCAAGAAATCTACTTGCACCCATTAGAAAGTAGTTAAAGTATGTGTGCCTAAACCTAAAGTATTTTTATTTGCATGGGCAAATGTTACAATCGATGAGCATATATCTTTTGAAAGTAGGGTATAACTCAAACAGTATCTGTCCAAAAATCCTGGACGATTTTCAGCTGATGTACGATTTAAAATTTAGGCGATCTGTGACTAAAAGAAACACGTCATATACCCTTTTTTTCGATACGAATATCTGGGAAAAGAACATCAAAATATTGAATACAATATGGTCAACTAGTCATTTGAATCGTACGTTCGAAGTAGCAGAAACGTTACTTTTGGTAATTATTTTACATGCCTCGTAGTAGGAAGTCCTAGACACAAAATGGTCTCATCGTAGTTAAATACTATGAGAACAAAATAAGGTTTCTATATCTAAAATTTTTCAATGTGTCATCACATAATATAATACCTTCGGCATTTCTAAAAAATAAATTCCGTTTGTATGTGTAAAAGATGAATCGTACTCATATAATCCAAGACATGATGGGATCATCTGATGCTACCACAGATCAAGGAGCTGCTCAATCTTCTGAGCAAAAAGCAACAAGCGTTTTCATAATATTTGTCGATCAAAAATATACAAATCTTTTTAACAGTATTCTCATATGAAATGTATGCTGTGAAGACTCGGTAAAAACATTATGTTGTGTAATATCTGTTTGAAAAAAGTAATAAAAAAGGGAAAATAAATAAATAATGATTTCTTATATTTACGCGAATGTAAGACATCGAAATAAAAGTAGTTTTCGGATTTTAACGCGGTTTTTCTATTTTATCTCTGTAGTGTGTCCGCTGGACACTACTGGTCAGGTACGTTACAAAAGCATACTGGGTAGTTAAGGGTTAAAATCGCTTCGTAAATAAGCCATTATTTCTCGTCAAAAGTAAAGTATAAAAAATGGTTATTGTGGGTTATCCCGAAGAGATAGACATATACCATCGCGGAATTTTTTGTAGACCTTTTTAAGGTGTACAAAAGTGTAGTACATAATTTTGATCTATCTCGTAGAGTTTAGCCAGCGTCTGCAATGTAAGCGCAAAAAAAGTGTTTATCTACGACATCACATTAGAAACCTTTTAAATTATCAATGTTCCTCTACTATATTATGCATGGATTGTACATATAAACCTTCCTCTTGAATCACTCTATCTATTAAAAAAAACAGCATCAAAATCCGTTGCGTAGTTTTAAAGATTTAAGCATACATAGGGACATGAAGACATAGGGATATAGGGACAGACAGCGGGAAGCGACTTTGTTTTATACTGTGGAGTGATCATTGGTTTTTGGTTTATTGGGGTTGGCAACAGAGTTCAGTAGTCAGCAGTGTTGCCAACCCTACTGTTTTAACCGTAGATTTACTGTTTTTGCCTTTTTCATCCCTGTTTTTTGTTTAGAGTCGAATTTTTACTGTTTTTTGTTTTAATTTTTTCTCTGGTTTTTACATGTATTTTCACTGTTTTTGTACACAGGTTAGTAAATTAGTACTATATAAAATGCTTTAGGAGCTTTTCTTTTGGTCGCCACCCTATGGACTTACCCTACTTCTCGGACGTTACTGAAGGAAAAAACGAAATCGAGTACCTTTTGAAGTTATACTTCTTTAGGCGCGTTATGAAAAATTGATGGGAGTGAACTTTTACGATGCGCGCGCATGTGTGATACAAAAATTCTCACGGTGGTTTTTTTATAATTTTCCCTTGCTTTAGTCTTTATTCAATGATTTTCCCCTTATAGGGAAGGCAAAGTGTTCAAGCCCATAAAGCCTCGTCAAAAAGACAACCAATAAATGATATTATTGGTTGTCTTTTTTTTAAATTAATTATTAAATTTATTTATTTACTTTTAAAATATTAAATAATCAATAATAAATATTTCAAATTAAGAATCTTATGATATTTAGTAAAAATTATGTCATATATATTTATCTCTATATTTTATATAATTATATACCATTTAATTTTTTACTAAAAGGAGAAGGCAAAGGCGCTTAGCCATGCAGCCTAGTCTGTTGTTGTTTTACCACATCCAAGGACTTTTTCAAAATTCAAAGGCCGAAGCCAAGACTGCAATTTTCTCAAACTATAAAGGTTAATGATGCCAAGAAGTATAACTTCTCACGCGCGTACATAAGTACACGCCCGGATTTAAATTTTTTTTTTTGCATGTCATTGAAAATCCCTGATTCTACTGTTTTCTCCTGTTTTTTTATTAGTCATCTGTTGTTTTTTGTTTCTTGGAGCTGGCAACAGTGGTAGTCAAAGACAAAATAATGAAGTATTACCTAGAAGTGGAGTGGGGAACAAAAATTATAATAAATCCCAAAGATCTGTTTTTGTGAAGTACAAATTACAATAGTAAATAGTTATGGAAATAGTGGGGTAATGATAAATAAAGAATCATAAAGCATGTGTGTCCTGTATTTCTTTTTCAACGTAAGACTAACAATTATTTATCATAATAAAACGGATCGCAAGGAGCTTGGATTTTTGGCAGCAAGGTCATAATTGTTGAAATGATGAAGTAAATTATGTCTGTAAGTATTATAATATTTTAATAATATTTTTATTGAGCTCAGTTTTCAGTTACAACTATTTCTGACCGCTTGTAATATGTAAATTCTCGTAACAAGCCCTGTGGTACAAAATGGGGGTTGGATATAGTTGAGGGTTGTGCCAATGTGTTGAGTAAACGCTATCAGAAACTGACAATACTGATAATGTCAGTTAAGATTTTATAGGCACCATCTAATTTTCGTTGTGCATTCATTATCTCCGTGATTATAGCTTTATTATACCAACACGTAAATTGATATATTATCAAACACGTCAATATCATTAATCTCAAAGTTCTGTTTTTGTACGCTAATATATGATGAGATAACCACTTAAAAGAAAGCACCCCACTGTCTCAGTAGCAATACTACAGAGAATCTTAAATTACAAGCATTATATTGACTACACTGGGCTCAGCAGTCTGAGAAATCTAATTACATCTTGTTATGCCTAGAAATTCCAATGGCTTCAATTTCTTTAAGCAGGGACACAACAGCTTACACCTTTGCTGTCTGGCAGTAGTAACAAAGCAAGTAATAGTACCACTCTGAAGATTCTCTAGTACAAGAAAAATCCATTAGCGAATGCTATACATAAAGTAACTAATACCTGTGACTGTCTCTTTTATTTATAAAAGCTTACATAACTTAATTAATAAACATCTAGGTATATAGGCTAAGTATATAAATATCTAGGCTTTATGAAAATGGACGATAGCCTGTTGTGTTTGCAGGTTTAAAACCTGAGGCCCACATCTCTGACTTTTCGATATTACTAGTGTATTGTTTATCAATTATTGTTTGCATCAATAGTGAAAGAAAACATGTATCATTACACCAATAGTGCAGCTAATAAGGATAAAATTGTGTGAAGTAGTGTTTTTCTTTTTTGTCAAAATCAATGAGTTTGACTCCTAGCTGTGGAATATTGATTTTTTATTAGTCTTGTAAGTTCTTTATCTTAAAATTCAATAAATCTTAAATTGCTCACTTCTTGGGACAAAATCGTTTGATTTTGAAACAAATTAAATGCTCTTAACAGGAATATGTCATATTACCAGTCACCTGGTAGATTTCTATGACAATATACTCCTATGACATCAAAATTTTATGTTGTCAATAGAGATTGCTATCATGAAAGTCTTTCTAGCTTTATCAGTTATCATTCAGTGATACGAAACCTTGATATCGGATCATATCTATGCACGTCATGGAAGTTATAATGGTTGTTAGTAAAAGTATTAAAGTATGCATTACTTATTTATTTAGTATTGTAATATTTTTCAAAGAAAAGGAAAGTATATTTTTTTAATAATATTTCAATGGATTTAAACTTGCACAATGTATATAATTTTTAGGTGACACATTCACAAAAAATGAACACATGCAAATATAATAAAGATAAAGCGACACACATTTTAAAAATAAAAAATGTTCTAAGATATTTCTGTTCAGGGCATTCACCTCACATAAATAGGTTGTTCAATGTGTAACTAATGACTGCTCTAATAAATAATTTAAAAAATGGCATACAAGGTCATTTTGACATTGCGTTAATAAATGAAACCACATGCTTATCTTGTTGAAAATAACACTTTCTATGAAGTTATTTTAACCATAGATGTAAAATAAAAAAGTGTAGATTGTGAACAAAATAAATATCAATAAAATGTAACTTTAAGTTTACACACCCTAATGCTACTATGACTGCCCTAGAAGAATTCCTCGCAGCAGCAACATTAATTACACTTTGAGTCAGAAATACACTCACGCACACGCCATATTCGCACTAAACTACAAAATGATAAAATTGAAATACTATATGTGAGATTTTTCGCGAAAGTATTCATTATGCATTGATAATTTTTAGCACGATGTTGTAGAGGTGAAGACGAATATGTGCTTTCATTTAGTAACACAATGTAAAAATGACCCTGTATAGCAGTAGGCGTTTATATTCCCTTTAGTAAATCGTCCATTGGAGCATTACAAATAACACACAGGATAGTTTACCAATATGCTTATCACAAAGCTCCAATATCCACAACTAAGCATTCCATGTATTTTGGTATTTCTGTCGACAAATATTGAAGTGAATATTATACATGTTTGTGTAAATTCATAATAAAGTTGTTGTGCCTTTCAATTATATGTTATACTAGCTTTTACCCGCGGCTCCGCCCGCGTGAATGAGTTTTTCCGGGATAAAAGTCCCCCTTTATATTTTCCAGGCATAAAAAGTAGTCTATGTGTTAATCCAGGATATGATCTACGCCTGTGCCAAATTTTATCGAAATCCGTTCAGTAGTTTTTGCGTGAAAGAGTAACAAACATCCATACATTCTTACAATCTTTCGCGTTTATAATATTAGTAAGATGAAGTATTCTCCGAGGAAAACTACATTGACCGACATTCAAAGCTGTAACATTATGTTCTGTTTTTGAGTTTTAAAATGTTAGTTGTTATAGGCAAATGAAAAGGGTAATTAATCGGTATTATCTAAATATGTACCTTACGTAATCGTGAGTCATCTATGTATTTATTTGGTTACAGGTTCATCTTGTTATAAAGACTGAAGTCCGCTAAGACAGATACTGTAAGTATACATAATTTTTTTTAAATGTTAAAGGGGTCGACCATTAATATTGTGATGTTTTTAGCAACTTTTAACCCCCACCCCACTGGTGATATGTGGTGAGGTTTTAGACTACAGTGCCAAAGATCACGTGTTTTTTAGCACAGTGTCTTGAAAATTTTGGTGTATCATTTTCAAATATAATTTAATTTGAATCGAGCGTTAAAAAAAAATATCTTGATATATGATTACACCCCCTCCCCTTGTGATATTTCAACCCCCTTTCGAGCCTCACGTGATTAATAGACGACCCCTTACTTCGCCTGCTTTGGGTCAAGTAAAATATTACATTATGCCGCTCAAATTCAAATGCGTCATGAGAGATGATTATTTTATGACGTGACATGTTCAAAAGTTTGCTTCATGTATAGTACTTTAATGGTCTGAGCTGGTTTATTGGGAAAATAAATTCACCACGAAAAAGATTCAAGTATATTTTCACAGATCACATTGATTAATTATCGACTTATTGCATTGCGTTGGTGCGAAGGTCATATATTAGCAGAGCGTGTTCGAATTTACCTGGCGCACCTCATCCTTGGCCTGACTGAACATAGAATTAATGATTTTTTCATTTCGCAAACGAACAGTGGGTTCCAGTTACTTACTTATTTTTGTCTATCAATAACTTAACTATGCATTAACCCCGCTTATATATATAGATGTATGGGAAAACCCTATATATATATGTACACCGGTGTTCGTCGCGGGGCTTGAGGAGTCAAATTATCAACGTCAGTACGGCAGTGTTGTTAGTAGCGTGCCGGCATTCCAAATTGTTATGTATGTTTTCGTTCGAACGACTGTTTGTAGGGCAGTTCGTCAAGCTGGCGACCCTCCAGGATGCGGCTCGCGCGCCCTCGCTAGCACCGCGCGCTGTTCGACACGTTGCCACACTTACCGGTGAGTAACCAAATATGTGTTGCCGTTTATAAGGATATTTTCCTTTTCGTCATTTTTAGCAGGAAGATGTGAAGAAAACCATGCCTACGGGGTAAAATCTTGCGTAGTTAACATGTTTGGTGTTGATGTCATTTATTTATACTATACTTAATGTATTTTTTATGGCGGGACGAGCATGCCGTTGCCTGGTTTTGTTATGGCATTGAATGAACGAGACGAGCATGCCGTTCGCGTGATGGTAGGCGATACAACCACCCATAAACAGTAGCAACACCATTCAGCATCTTGATTTACAAAGTACTGTGTGGCATTCCACTGCGCTCGTCATCCTGAGACATAAGATGTTAAGTCTCACTGTGACCTGAGTTACATTGGCTACAATGTCCTTCAAACTGAAACACCACAGTGCATGCACAGTGCTGCTTGGCGGTAGAAATAGACATTGCGGTGGTACCCACCCAGACGGACTCTTATATATAAAAGACCTATTTAAATATTAGTACCTAAGAAACGTTTGTGGGTTGACATTCACAAATTTACAAAGTAATTTTACTAATGATCATTATATTCCTTTGCCATATATATTTCTAAATAATAAACCCATAAAAGGAAATGTCAACCATGGGATGTATAATTTTACATTTCTTCAAAAATAGGTTATTTGGGATGGTAAATGGAACAAGGAATTTATGAATGAAAGGGAATAAGAGAGTGGTATTATTGGCTAGGTGCCAGTAGTTGGCTATTCCGGGCGGGCAGGCGGTGCGAGCGCACCAGTCCCGCGCTGCCGCCTCCGCCGCAATCTCGCGAGATAATCACACGCATCACACGACACAAAGATTTGTTTTAGTTATCCATGAAGTTTTATTTATATTGTAAATTATATTAGGCCAAATATATGTTAATTCATGTCCGAATATGTTCAAAAGTTCTCAACTGAGCTGTGATTATTGATAAGTATGTAAAAATTTCATTAAGTTTACGCACCAAAATAATGAGAACACGTAAAAAACAATTCATGCAATATTTACAAAATAAGTACTAGATATGTGTGTTATAATTATATTTGTGACCCAGGTTTATACTGGCATTTAAAATGTTAATTAATGACGTTATCTTGTTTTTTGTTTATTATACAACAAGGTCCAGTTGACACAGCAAAATATACAACAGACAAGTAATGAAAGGTACTCTGTTTTGTGACATAAGTTAAAAAAATCTTGTGTGGCATGTGATGATATAACTTTTATTCATTGCCTTTAGGATTTAAAATTATTAACTTGTTTTTTGCAATACGATCACGTTGTTCGTTATCGTTCACGGCAACACCATTTGGGTATTTAACTCTTAAGCTTAACCCATATGATTTATTCTATCACATTATGTTCTTATGTGAATATAGAAGTGCTTATTAAAACAAAATATAGTAACATTAATCAAATAAAGTTTCTCTAAACCGATCTTATTATGATGATAGCATTGGGTGCCAAAAAGTTAATTAAAATGGTGTATCGATTTTATAACCGATCGGCGTAGATAATACTCTTGATAATAGAAGTCGAATATGAAAGTAAATCGAAAGTAAAATACAATCACAAGTAAATAGTGACACCATCGGGTTATTGGACAGGTAGTCTTTGCTCAAATGTATTTAGAACTTTAGTCGGTTATATAACTTTGCATAAAAGTGAATATAAATATTATGGATTAGTTAAATGTCAGTGACGTATAATACAAGCCGGACTGCACATTAAAACTCGAAGTGGTGCGAACGTTTAGTAATAAACAAAGTGCAACCCAGTAATTATTACATAACGCACGAGCTTGACTTTATCTGCACGCCTTTATGCGTTGTCGAAACTATTATTCATGCAGAAGATGCTATAAAAGTCGCTGTGCCATACCTTTTACCACTGCCAATGTCGTAGAGAGCAAGCCAATTGCGTGAACTAGCTGTACCTAGTAGAATAAACACTTGGCGGGGTCAGCCCACTATGGCATCGATGCCAACTTATTGACGACATCCTTATTTTTATTGGTCATACGCACGAGTGCGTCGACCGTACCATCACCGTGATGGGTTTGTGCGTGTGGCCTCGCGCTTTTTTATGCTGTTTCAAATGTCATGACATTTTCTCACTGGTTTAACCATGAATGTGTTTTATTTTTAATTTTAACTTAAAAACTTATTAGATTTACTCTCAGTTTGTAAACAACTATGTGAACAGAAAATACTTCATGCATGTATTTGCATCTGCTTCGTATCGTTAGCATAATTTCAGTTTTGAAATGTACTCTAAGTACTTAAATATCTTTTTGCATCACCATACTGTAAATTTTAGGTAGGTGACATTGATTTTATTCATTACATCTCGTTGCAAGATACATATGGAATATTTCCATTAGGATTGCGAATTCTGTACAGTTGCCTAGGCCTTAGAGACGAATGTAGTGTGCGTTGTGTATTCGTATTTTAGTCGTTGCGCTGACTCGACCTAGATATTTTTTTACGAATTCACATTGCTATTTGTGACAAAGGTAGGAAATTTAAAGGAGATTTATTCGGTATGTTTTGCCGGCGAAGTCAATACGTTAATGACTTAATAAGCTTGTGATAATAAGTTTATGAGCGCGTCTATTAGTGCTATCGAGTCTCAGTCATAACAATGCATTATGTAATGTAAAATGTTGTTTAAAATAAGAAATAACTAGTAGGAATCAATACATCACAGTTGTAAGAAACAATCACCATAAATGTTCATTTAAATTTGCTTTTCCCATCTGTTGCAACTCTAGACTGATTGATTAGTAGGTACTGTTATCGGGTTTTATGACGTTCATAATATACTTTATCTTATATCTATAGGTAATTACCTCGCTGTATTATTAGGGAGTTCGTTTTATAACGCACGTCGGCAGAGTTGGATATTATTATAAAACTGTAATGTTTATTGTGATTTGTGATGTAAATAAAGTGAGTGTCAAGTTTAGTGCTAAACTTAGTATCGTACTTACAAGAATTTGTGTATATGTGTTGCAATGAATGAGAAAAGGCAACGGCCGCGGCCGCGGCGTCATGACGATTTATATGAAAAGCGACAGGACCTGCTGCTCGCCTGGAGTGACGGTGAGTCATGTGATTCTGAGGATTACTGCGTGTGGCCCGTGTTGTGGTGCTTTTAATTAAATTAATTCGAGTGTAAAGAATTTCAGTAAAATTTAAATACGCTGCTTTGTCGAGTGTGCACGCGATAAAACATAAGGCATATTGTATACAATGTATTTATTAATTAGATATGAAAATGTACGTCATAATTTTTCATTACTTTTTCGCCCATTTGTATTCAGATATTTATGAAATAAAGCCATTATAAGTAGAAGTTGTAATGGGAATGTTACCGAAACTGAGCTCGCGGGTAGCTCGCGCGTGACTATTGTCCCCAAGTGTTGGCTGATTTCTTTTATAAGCGTTACATGGCATTATTCGAAATCAAATGAGTAATTATTTAATTTAATAAGCATTATATATTTCAGCTTGAGTGGACGATAGCCTAGTTCGGAATGGAACGGTCTGCCGAGACAATGTCCGGAGGTTCGAAACCCAAGGCACACACCTCTGACTTTTCAAAGTTATGTGTGTATTGTTTATCAATTATCGGATTGCCGTCTCACCGGACTATGAGAGTGAAGGAATAGCGAGTGCACCTGTGTATTGCGCACACACTTGTGCACTATAATATCTCCTGCGTACCTGGCTGATCTCCGTTGAGATTGGCCGCCGTGGCCGAAACTGGCTAGGAGGATTTCATGTCGCGCTCAATAGTCTGTTTCTCTCTGTCTTTGTGTATGAATGTATGAGTAATTCATTTAATGTTTATAAAAACCTATTCAGTTAACACACCATTCACTGATTCTGAAGCGATACGAAGTTCGCCGGGCCAGCTAGTTATATATTTTCGATTTGAGCGTTATAAACATTTGTTCAGTTCGGGAATGTTGTTTGAAATCATTACATTATCAAATACACTGTCATTAGTAGATAGATTGCTGATTCTTAACTTTATGTCATCGCTAAGAATTCATACAAATATCTCAGGATTTCGGTATAGGTAATATCGTGAACAGATTTAGTGTCCTGCAAGAACCAGAAAGTAGAAGAAAAGGAAAAATGATATAAATAGGCGATAGCGTGATGAATTACTGCAATTGAACGAACTCGGTTCGAGCGTAGCTCGCAACATATTTGTCAAATGTGGGCGTTGCTGACCTTTAAATAAAGGTTCGTGGGGATTGGTGTTTGCCAATATCACTATGTAAGAAAAGCACAAAACTATTGCTTCACATCGGTTTGCTGTACGACAATACTACTTCGGTCGACTTGTACACAGAGTATCCAAACTTTCCATTCATCAATACAATAGCTAAGAGCTAGAATAAATATTAGTGCCTCTCGTAAATCCAGTTGTTTATCCAGTTTTATATGTTAACTACCTTAAACAATTGGTAAATTTATATTATTATGATTCATAATAAATAACTACATGACATTACTATGTCATGTAGTGATTTGCGACTTTGTTTTATACTTAAAAAGTCTCATTCCGCTTTCTGTCTCTATGTATACTTAGATCTTTAAAATTACGCAACGGTTTTATCTATACTAATATTATAAAGGTGAAGTTTGTTTGTTTGAACGCGCTAATCTCAGAAACTACTGTACCGATTTTGAAAATTCTTTCACTAATAGGAAGCTACATAACTCATGAGTGCTATAGGCTACTTTTTATCCCGGGAAAATATTTTTCTCCCGGAAAAACTTTTTCACGCGGGCGGAGCCGCGAGCACTACTAGTTTTTAATAAATAGGGATCACCCTATTTATTAAAAATAAAACCGTCATATAAAACGAAAAAAAACCGACATATAAACCTTCCTCTTGTATCAACAAGAGGAAGGTTTATATGTACTTTTATCCCGGAAAAATGCCTTAACGCGGGCGGAGTCGCTGGTAAAAGCTGGTAGATAATAAAAGTTAATAGTAACCACTACTGGTTTTCCTTAATCTTATATTATTTCATACTAATGAGAAAGTTTGTGAAAATGTTTGGATGTTTGTATGTTTGAGTGTTTGTTAGAAGTAAACGCAGAAACTACTGGACGGATTTGGATGAAATTTCGCACACGGGTACATCATGTCCTGGATTAACACATATGCTACTTTTTATGCCGGTAATTTACTCCCATGGGAAATAATGTTAATTATTTATCTTATTGTTTGATTAGATAAATCTGGCGTTGTACTGTGTTTTAGGGACTTTTGTAGGGGGAAAGGCTTTTCACGCAGGCGAAGCCGCGAGTGACACCTAGTAATAAACAAATATTGGCGTCAAAGATAATTCAATAAAGCAAACAAAACAATAAACGAATGAATGAGGCACCTTAAAATAAATTAAAATTGGTGATATCGCATTGTTTAGCAATGTCATACAGTTGATCGTGATTTAATTTTGATTAATAAATAAACGTTTGAAATGAAAATCTAACGGCCATTTATTTAAAAAAATATTCTCGACGTCAATAATTACAACCGCAGTCGCATCACGCATGCCGCCGAAATATGTCGAACGATATAGTTATTCTTTTACTAATTCCACGTCATTTGTCACTAAAAATATAATGTTTTTGAAATCTGCTTTAGTCGTACTTGCTTGGTTCCAAATTGCTATTTACTATTGGGCTGTGCCTGTGTACTGCTACTGCGTACTCGAGAGTCCAGTACAATATTATCAAAGTTTTCGTGATAACACATAACGGCATAACCTTAGGTTTTAGTATAAATCACCAAAAAATTTAATTATTGCCGTCACTCGAAATACCAATTAAATTGGGTCGCGTTTGTATTTTACAGTAATACATAGGTTATTGTTCGGCCGTCCACCTGCAAGGTGGACCGATGACTTGGTAAAGGCCGCAGGAACGCGCTGGATGCAGGCCTCTTTTGACTCGTCCATCTGGAAATCTTTCGAGGAGGCGTGTGTTTAGCAGTGGACGTCATGTGGCTGGTGATGATAACGATGACATAGTTTATATCTATTTTCTGTTTCACTTGTACACCGAGTGTAAAAAATATTTATGTACTTAGTTTTTATTTAGTAAGTACTAATCATGCACATGGTTATAAGATTAAAAATATGTACAGTGCAGCGACAAAAATATTTTATGCAAAATTGTAAGCACAAAAAAATGAGTTCTTTAAAAGTGCTACAAAATACATCAAAAGGGCCGGTTTACGGGAGAAATAAAAAAAATCCCCATATCTAGAAAATGTTGACAGGTGTAATTCACCTGGTAATTAATTCGACCGCGCCAAATGGAGACGGTCGCGTTCCGTATTAACCGATCCAGAGGACGAAATCACTCTGGCCATCCGCCGTAAGAACGAGTTCTTGAAACTCCAGCACTCCACAAGACCGCAGTTCCGTCCTCGCCGCCGAGGACCTCGCCGCGTTCCCCATCGCCCCCCCGACCCTCCTAGCACTTCCGGCCCCCGTGCCGATGACAACAAAATATAATAGGATTAGGCCTAAAAAAACAATCATTCCCTAATCGTTGATGTCCCATCCTCTCTCAGTGGCCGTCCTGAGCCGTTCGTAACCCGTTAGTGGGTTGCCCTCAGTATGGTCACATAATTCAAAGGGTTGCGAGCGCCTTCTGCATTCACCCTAAAGACCGGTGTGGCCAGAAAAGCCGAGTCGCGTCAGGCAGTAGGGCCATTAACAAAAAAAAAAGGTAATTAAACTCGCGGAATATCTATCCCTTATATTAGTGGCGCTAGTTACGTTACACTAGTATATGGAACTGAACATAAACATTTAATAGCATAACAAAAACGCTTAAAATAATTGCATTGTGCGTTGGAATTAAATTTTTCGCATACAAGTGCATGTATGGTGTGCGAGTTTACATTACCCTATAGCATCACAAGCACACAGTGTCGTGTACTGTGTAGTGAATTCCCGGAGTGCATGCCCCTCGAATGGCGCGGTCAGCCACCGCGCCGGGAGAGGAGGGTGATATCGATTCTGTCTGCTGCCTCCGCACTAAATACGGAATGTAGACGGCAGACAGTGTTTACAACGCACCCACTACTCCCCTTCTTCAAGTTCGAACACTGCATTGCGTCTTGTTTTGCCGAGTTTATAAACAGATTTTCACACATTGGCATCATTATTAACAAGACGTATTAAATATTCATTTCATTGATTTTTTTAATAATTGAAGTATATTAATGTTTTTGTTTTTGTTCCCAGAGGTGTGCAATAGCGAGGAGGTGCCCGAGGTAGAGATAGTTAGTCTCTTACAAGAACACATACCAAAATATCGCCTTAGAGCAGACAGCCTTACACAATTTGGAGGTAATATTAAATAATAGTTTAATCAAATTTTTTCGTTACTTTATGATTTAACAAGCATAGGTAAATAATTATCTGACACCGAATCACGCTTTTAACATGGGCATGCAGTCTGCACTAGAGCTTTCTACGCTGATGTTATGCTTTTGCCATTCAAACTTATTTCGGCCATTTATTTTCATTGATATGATTATCTCTTTTAAATCTTCGACACTGTCTCCTTTTATGTTGTGTGTACAAAGTGTATACGACATCTCTATCATCTTTCAGGTAATGGTATTTTATCAAATACATACCGTTAATGTTCAGTAATAATAGAACCGTTTCGATACTTTATCACACGCAATTTTTATTAATAAAACATAGTTTTTTATGTATGAAATATTTTAAGTTAAATGCATTGTGAATAATGAGAGTATTAGACAAGTTTTTTGGAGGCTATGTATTCAAAATATTCGTATAAACATAATTTTCTCAGTAAGCTAATAAACAATAGATACAACACACACACACTCACTCACGCCTATTATCCCCGAAGGGGTAGGCAGAGGCGCAACTAGTGCACCCACTTTTCGCCGTTATTCCGTCCCATGGTGTGATAGGGGGCGAGCCTATCGCCATGTCGGGCACAAATTTCAGACTCCGAGCTAATATTGAATAGAAAACTCAATATCACTTTGCCCGACCCGGGAATCGAACCCGAGACCTCAGCATTGCAGTCGTACCATAATACAACTACGCCACCGAGGCAGTCTATAGATACAAGTTGACAAATAAATCGATTTAGGTCGTAGGTTACCTCAGT
This sequence comes from Lapara coniferarum, assembly GCA_949316025.1. NCBI lineage: Eukaryota > Metazoa > Arthropoda > Insecta > Lepidoptera > Sphingidae > Lapara > Lapara coniferarum. The sequence goes on along the minus strand of OX438919.1, from coordinate 35,864,675 downwards.
TCTTGTAATTTTCTGGTGGTACCCTTTTGACTCTCATCGACCATATTGCGAAATATGCAGTGTTTTTCGCTCTGTTCATTTTATCACCAGCCCTCCGGGTTTAAATTATATTTGAAGAAATGTACATATTTTCTGGAGACTGGAAATTTTGTACGCACGTAGAAAGTTTTATTGTGTGGCATGTGACCTTTCTACCTCAGCAGTTCTCATAGTCTTGGGGCGGTATTAATGGATACGCTCTATTCGCTCTGAAGTGCGATATCAGCCGAGACGCTGTCAAACTAAGGTTAACATCTTAAGGGCGGTATTAATAAATCAATCTCAAGTTTGAGTTACATCTCAAGTAGATATAATGTATGAACAGTTCAATACATTATGTCGACTTGAGATGCAACTCAAACTTGAGATTGATTTATTAATACCGCCCTAAGATAGTTCATCTTAAGATAGAAACCCATATTAATATCATCTCAAGTGACATCTTATGATACAATAAGTGACGGACTTTGAAGATAAGTTTTGTCTATGTACCAGCGCTTACACAGCTGAGAATAAGCTCTCAAATGATAACTTAAGTTAAGGCTTTGTTATACATGGTAAGGACCATGTAGTGCCTGCATAACGATTTTATTTTTATGGAAACATTGAACAACAAACAGTCGAAAGCAAGAAATAGGGAACTTAAGCTGGGTTATTAAATAGTTCAATACATTTTAATGTCTACTTGAGAGTTTACTCAATCGTGAGATTGATTTATTAATACCGCCCCTGAACGATATCCTTTCCCTTGTATAATATGATAGTTCTTAATCTCAACTACCTAAGGTCGGTCCTTTATTAGACATTGTGTGGTGTTACGGTACTTATGTAGTATTTTCAAAGTACTTTTCGTGATCACACCTGTGATTGGTTACACAGGTTATAATAATGTGCATGTGTAAATTTGAAACTTTTATCGTTACCTTTAAGTTACTCTGAGCACAAATGATTAAAAATGTGTTTTGTTAATCAAAGTAATTAAATTAATATTAGTGAATGCCAATTTGAAAATGTTTAATTCATTTAATCTCCATAATGAATGATTTGATTTAAAATTTACGTGAGTAAAAGTTGTTTAAAATGTCAAGCTACTTTTTTATTTTGTTTTATCATTCCATGTAAGCAATTTAAACGCACTTTCTAATTGTAACATATTAATAAATGCGCAGCATGTGTTGTTATCTTATATAAATTAAGACACGTGAATTGTCTGCATATTGGCACTTTGTCAAGAGTTTATGTAATCGTTTATTGGCTTATGAAGAATTTGCAAAAGTTCAAGTAAGGTGAAGTCTATATATGTTGTTCCGTCCTAGTAAATGTGCGAGGCGAGGCTTCCGGCGCCGGCGCCGTCCGTAAACGCTATAAATAATGGTGTCTCATCGCTCGAGTGGCGAGTCATCGCTCACTGGCCAGCATGCGTCCCGGCCGGTCTGAACCGTGCCATCTTGCAATTGTATATGCTGCGCTACTGCAACTCTTCAGCAAAGTCTGGCAAGTTGTTAGTTTATTCGAGAATAAAAACCTTGTGAGGTCACTGTAAAAGAGGTCACATAGACTTTAGAGTACGGTTTGAACCAGATCTCGCATGTCAACTACCCCAACGGTTTACTAGATGTGAATTATTTCCTGTAATGTATGATTAAAATTTCTGTATTAATTTATATGACATCCAGTGAGTGTAAAAATCCAAAATAAATGTACAGGATATTACGGCCAATACATTAAAATACCTCCAGCGAAAATGCCATGACTGTGTACACCTACAGCACAAACTGTATGCTATAAGGTCTAAAGTTATTTTCTAACGGTATATCGTGAACGAATCTGCGTGTCATCGGTGTATTAATTCCTGATTTGCGAGCAATTTGTGTTCTCCGCTGCAATAGATTTCTCATCTATCAAGTTGTGACTAGAATGCCTGGAGGGGAATGAACGATCTATGCAGTAAATATCCAGTGTTCCGTTACAATGCAATGTATGAGTGGGGATTATTATTATTTAAAAGTACTGTTTGAATGTACCTACTGTAATATAATTTTTTGATATATAGGACATATTTTTCCTCAGACGCAATTTTCGTAGACAGCTTTGTGGTATATTAAAAAAAACTTCAGTTTAAAACCAAGACTAATGAAATCTTATTGGAAAGGGTACACAATAGAATAATACAATGTTATTGGAGTACATACACAATGGAATAATGGATAAAACTTAGAAAATAATTAAAAATAAACGCTTGTGGTTTATTGCGTGTTATAACATCTACCTATACTAAACATTCAAACAATGTTATTACATGCTTCGAGTTGAAATGTTGTCCTAATTCGCTTGCTAGACAACCAGCCACACGTTTGTAGTTATTGTCTTAAGTTTATATGATTGAATTAACTCCCACTAACGTGTTCCCTGCCATATGTGCTTATTACAACGGCCCGTACGTAACTAGTTGGGAAGCGGCCCGGAGACTACATGATTATGTTGTATGATTCAACGCTCCCGTGACGTCAATAGTGTAGCAGTTGTATTCGTGGCCTCTTTTATAAATTGGCTCTGTTGGCGTGTATTATTTAAAAACTTTTGTAATTGTTGCCGGTTTGTTTCATTTTTTACAGGGTTTGAATATTGACGTCTATTTTTACGCCCTAAGTTGTTTTTTTCTATTTACTAATTCACCGATATTGCTTTGTAATGCTTACTCTATATTACCGAACATGTTTTGTCTTACTCATTGGGAGTTACTTCTTAAATATTTTTGGAATAGTGTGAAATTTCTACGAGTTTTCGACTAATCCACTCGGTTTAGTTGGAATATTTCGCAAACCAAATCTTGGTGACACATTAGCAACAGATTACAAAGAATTAAGAGTATGAATTGAGATGTGTGGGCACCAATCAAATAGGACGCATGGATCGACTTAGTTGTGAACATACGATAAACCTCCTCAAATTAGGATAAAATCATAGGAATTTTACCCATGAATCTTTTGTGCATATAAATATATTATTTTTAATTTCAGGTTACGAGAATCAGGATTGGTTTATACCGTCGCCGGCTTTGAAAGTCAGCGACGCGGACCTCGCCCTCACGCCTGACCAGATCAGGGAAACGCTCAATTATTTCCGTGAGTACATTCTCGCTTTATATTTACTACAACTAAATTCTGTCCTAGAATAAAAAAATATTACAATTAAAATCACGAATACGGTTAAAGATGGGTCATATTTCAAATATTTTCGTAAGAAATATCACAGCAGACATTTTCGTTGTCGGTTGGGTAAACTTAGTTCTTCGATTTCTTTATATCTAAGTACTCACTCTAAAATCATTTAACATAAATAAGAAAGTGACAATAATTTATTAGTTCCAATGACGCAGTGGTTAAAATTTCAAATAATGTAATTATTTTCTATGTTAAATACGGTTATGGAATAAATCAGGGACAGACAAAAATCTTACAAATTATCAAATTGTCATGAAGGAAGTGACTATTTGTTTAATGAAATATACGTTAGTGTAAGTCTTAACGTTTTCTGTTTTTGTAAATTGCTGTAATAGAAGATATTTTTAAGAATTTGTTACTACATAGCACAATGTACCATCAATTATACTACACCTCTGCTTATTGTTCATAATATTAGATACAGTAGCAGCTCTTGGTGTATGTACACTACAGTAAAGTTATTAATAAATTAAAATGTACTTATTGATATGCAAAAAAATCATGATATTTAAATTTTATATTATACGTATCCATTTTTATCTATCAATACTTCTACTAGTATTTATTACGGTTTTTACTATACTTAAACTTCAAAACGTTGCACATTTAAGTACACACAAATCATCATCTTTTAATTAATCTATACTAATATTATAAAGCTGAAGGGTTTGTTTGTTTGTTTGTTTGAACGCGCTAATCTCAGGAACTACTGGTTCGAATTGAAAAATTCTTTTTGTGTTGAATAGACCATTTATCGAGAAAGGCTATAGGCTATATAACATCACGATGCAACTATTAGGAGCGAAGAAATAATGGAAAATGTGAAAAATGCGGGGAAAATTATTCATCCTTGAGGGCTTCCATTGCGTGCGCTGCGAAAACGGTTCAAGATACCAAAAATATATGTATGAAAGAATTATTCCTCTTGAAATGATCTAAAAAAAAGTCCGCGACAGTATATGTCTATCTTTTAAGATTAAATCACTAGAACCGTTTTTATGGTAATCAAATTTGGTCGAAATTAATGCAATATTTGTTAAGAGTTGTATCAACGTCATAATATTAATCTTTATCCAAATAAATGTGTTGGATAGAGTGATGCAACGGGAAGGTTTTTATGTATGTACTTTTAGCCCGGAAAAACTTATTAACGCGGGCGAAGCCGTGGGCAAAAGCTAGTTGTTAAATATTCTGGGACACAAACGTCATCAACCAAACTAACCATACACAGATGTCCATTAAAAAGCTGTATTTATGTATAGTCAGCTATTCGATTTTTTTATTAGTACCTATACTTTATTGTACAACATACTACATAATATTGCCGTAACAGCCATTTGCTTAATATGAAAAAAAAAACTTGCACGCTTCCGTGTAGTACGACAATAGGTTTTTTTGTTACGGCTCTGAACAGAACCTTGTTTTATAATTTCCAATCATTGTTATTTAAATGAATGACTGTGTAGAAAATGAATTCTTCAAAACTATAATATTTAAATTAAGCTTGGCCAATTGATGTTCACACACTTTGAAAACATAGGTGTTTCAATTATTGTTATTTGGTTAGATGATAATTACGTATTGCATTATTGTATAGTATAATAAGTTGGGCGGGGCTATAGCTTACTTAAGGAAAAGGTGGATTCTTTTATTGTATATACCAATAAGTTTGTACCTTTTGTGACGGTTATTCTGAATTATGTTAAAACTACGAGTGGGATAAATGTTTTCAAATCCAGGAGTGAAAAATGTATTCTCTTATTCACCATCGTAATTTATCGGTCCTTTAAAAAAGGTGTACTTTTTAATTATTATTTTTTGTTGGTGCGCTTTAATTCTATGAAATATTGTCAAATTATAATAATAATAAATGTTTTATGCGGGCACGACAGAATATCCACAATTAAACCTGGTATGTGCAATGCTCTGTGAACTTCCAAGCATTTATGTCAATCAGCTAGAGTTATTTATGTCACGAAGTTCGCCGAAATGTGCTACATGCCTAAATGCTTCTCATATAAGAAGACAGCTCTCTTCCAATGCTTAATGCTTCAGTAAAGTAAAAACATACGATTTAAACTGAGATGTAAAAGACTACGAAATGGTGGAACCGCAAACCAGTATATCTGGTATTAGAGATGAGACTGTGCTGAATATGGGATTTGCTGAAACATAAATTCAGAATGTTAGTATAAAAAGCGTCTACAGCAGAGTCATAATCAAATGTGGTATGCTGAGATTGGCTGAGAGAACATGCTAACTGAGACATGGGTCCTACGGGCCCCACCGCTGTGCTGATTTTTGTTAATGGCCCTAGTAGCCTGATGCGAGTCGGCTTGTGCTGATTCTTAACATTTGCACTCACTAGCGGATTGAGAGACACTGCAATTATTGGCGGCATATTTGCAAGAATCTTTCGAGAGATATGAACACTATCCCTGAGTATGACTATTACCTGAGAAGTTCTCTGAATTTGGCAGGTATGTGAAATCTGCCAACCCGCACTAGGCCAGCGTGGTGGACTAAGCCTAAACCCTCTGAGCTGTAGGGGAGGCCCGTGCTCAGCAGTGGGCAATATAATATAATACAGGACTGGTATAGATGGTATGAGCACTAGCCCACACGTCGCATCGCCTCGTCTGCGTTTTGTGCCGATGGCAACGGATACGGAAAGCGAATCAATATGCGAGCTCTACAAAGTGACTAAGTGTGCCGAGTTGGGTACACTGTGTTCTTGTTTTTTAATAGTGTCTGTTTAGTATATTGGATGTGTTTTTATTGTCAAAAATTCTCATAGCATGTAATTAATATCTCGATGCTTCAAAGTTTCTTAGGCAGTTAAAACATGAGCTGTGAGTCATGAGTAAGGAAATGTTAGAGGACTTAATAGATGTTCTGGCCATAATTTATAATATACACGTAACCTGGGAAAGTTAATGAAGAATACTTAGAGGTTGTTAGTTGTACTGGACCAGTATCTTCCGTGTCATCAGTTCGTTCCTATTCAAATCATACAGACGGATATTTTTATTTGGAGAAATTTTATTCGATTTTCTGTAACTACCTACCGCCGGGAAGATTTATTTGTATTTTTTCTCGTAATTTTATATTATGATTTTTTATACATGTCAATGGCCATCTAGTGCCTGGTTAATGATTTTATATTTTTATAGAATCCTGAAAAAGAAACATCATCCTCATCGTCAAACATCGTCATCTCCTTTAAGATAATTAAATACGGATCCTGAAATTGGCAATCGATGACGAGGGTCGGAGTAGCTCAATTGGAAGAGCACCGGCACGGTACGCCGGAGGTCGTGGGTTCGTGTCCCGCCTTCGACTGTTTCTTTTTCAGGATTCTATAAAAATATAAAATCACTAGCTTTGCCTGCGGCTCCGCCCGCGTTAAAAAGTTTTTCCGGCATAAAAGTCCCGCTTTATGTTTTCCCGGGATAAAATGTAGCCTATGTGTTAATCCAGGACATGATCTACCCGTGTGCCAAATTTCATAGAAATCCGTTCAGTAGTTTTTGCGTGAAAGAGGAACAAACATCCACACATCCATACATTCTTACAAACTTTCGCCTTTATAATATTAGTAGGATTTTTTCTCGTAAATTATACCTAGACCGTGATTAAAAGATTCGTCTTAATATTTTATGGTTGATTACTGTTTTGATTCTGTGTTTTAGTTTTCTTTTATCAGAATTTATGCGCCATTTATCTTGCCATCAGAGATTTGCTCTCATTATGACATACTTTGCACAAGAAAGGCGAACAATAGCTATGTACATTGCGATAAGGTGAAAATTAATATTTACGTGAGAAGGTTTGGGGAAGGTGAGTATTCAGAACTAAAATTAAATGTATAGTTATTTAATAGTATGTTACAAACATTAGCATAAATTATTAGAGATGGTCAATCAATCAGCTGACATGTTATGGTTTCTATAATCTTTAATGCTTTACTAATGATGTAACTTAATTAGTTACTCCCTAGTAATGAGTAATAAACGGACGGAACACACTGACGAAAAGCTGGTTGCACAGAGGGAAAGGTTTACCCAGAGGCCTATGAGTAATAAATTATTAATCATAGGCCTCTGGGTAGGAATAATCGTCTTAAATTACAATCAGATTGTGAGTAATTCTCAAGGAAATGCAATAAATTATCGAGTACACCTGAGAAAACTGTGCAGAGTTATTGCAATTTTTTCTTATACTTAATGGTGGTATAATTGCGGCGACATTGTTTGTATAGGTGACGTAGGTACCTATTCGTCTGTCTGCCCATGCCGGTCCGCGGTCGGTAATCGACGTGCCAGTCGTGTCCGCGGCACGGCACTGCGCTTGCGCGATTTTAGAAGCGTGCCATTACCAGTGCCGGTCGCGCCGGTAGCCACGAGGCACGCGTGCTCCTTCTTCGCCGGTCGCCGCTTCACGATCAATACGCGACACCGAAAACCGACGTGCGCCGCACGCTGTGCGCAACGCGCAACACACGCCTCTAGACGCTCTAAACATAGAGTGCTGGTGTACCGCTGCACCCACTCTTATAACATACCGATCCACGTTACGTGCCCTTATCCTGCTCTTATCAATACCAGTTCGTAGTGTCCGCCAATGCCGTTCATCTCGATATCAGTAAAAATCAATTAAGTGATTTTTGTTTATTAACATTACATACGGGATTACTCCGCCCACATAAGGAAGTGATATTCCATCTAAATTTGTAATTTGCAAAATGCGACAAAACATGCATTTTCATTCATTGCGTTAACATTTACTGGATGGCATATTATGTTTTTTGGTTGAGTTCATTTTCAAAACGTAAAGTTGTTTGTCGCCGTGGCATCGATCGGGGGCGGTCCGGGAGTCGGGGAGACGCGAAGTACCAGAGGCTGGGCGTCGCATCGCGCAACAGCTGTGAGCCAGATCTGTTATCTTGACCGTGAGAGGATGATTTTTGCTCATTGTTGTCTGTTTGTGTAGTACTATAAAGAATTGTATTATGAAGTATATTGTAATTTCAATTTTATTTGCACCATCACTTCGAATTGGGGTTTTATGTTCGCATTCCCAGAACCAGAAAAAAATCTTATAGCCCTATAGTCACGGGAATTTATGTGAATCAGGACCATAAGCATGAATTTATAAAAAAAAAATTCTCCTTAACAAGAATCATAGACTATTTTTTGCAGAATTTAACCGAAATGATTAGATTATTTATATAAGTAGGTTATTTATATATCTATCTAATAATTTCATTATTTCAAGTAGTAACTTATGAATACATAATTAAATGTTTCAAAATTGTGTTTTGTAACAAAATTAAAGACATATTCAATGACCTATTTACTTAGTTTATATTTTTACTCATTATCACTGAAATTCACGAGACATTTACCTCACAGGCGAGACATTTTTAATTATCCGAGAATGGGAACGTGAGGAAACCCTATTTCGAAATTCGAAATACTACACAGTTTAAAATTTTAAAGCAGAAACAATGTTCTTCTTCCAGCCCTATTACCAAATTCACTTTATGATTAAAATGCAATACTTATAGCCATTTGAATAAATAAAGGCTTGTATATAGGTAAACATATGTATGTTCATAACAATATTAAGAGGCCGTATACGAAATTTTGACTATTTCAGTCAACTTTTCATCGAGATTTTTTAAAAAATAACCTGATCTGGTTAATTTATAATACGTCATCACAAAGACTGAACGAACCAGATGTTTCATATCTTTAACTAGCTTTTGCCCACGGCTTCGCCCGCGTTAATAAGTTTTTCCGGGCTAAAAGTACATAAAAACCTTCCCGTTGAATCACTCTATGATTATGACGTTGATACAACTCTTAACAAATAATGCATTAATTTCGACCAAATATGATTACCATAAAAACGGTTCTAGTGAGGTAATCTTAAAAGATAGACACATACTGTCGTGGACATTTTTTTAGATCATTTCAAGAGGAATAATTCTTTCATACATATATTTTTGGTATCTTGAACCGTTTTCGCAGCGCACGCAATGGAAGCCCTCAAGGATGAATAATTTTCCCCGCTTTTTTCACATTTTCCATTATTTCTTCGCTCCTAATAGTTGCATCGTGATGTTATATAGCCTAAAGCCTTCCTCGATAAATGGTCTATTCAACACAAAAAGAATTTTTCAATTCGAACCAGTAGTTCGTGAGATTAGCGCGTTCAAACAAACAAACAAACAAACAAACTCTTCAGTATAATATTAGTATAGATATCGACCAAGTTCCAACGTCTGTTTCAGATTTTTTTTTGTACGGAGACTCAAACTTGTAGTCGTTTTCAATCGAAATCGTGCTTGCAACTAACTAACGAAAACTACTGTTTATTGGTATAGCGCTAGCCCGCGAAAACAAGTGCGCCTCTTTTTATATTGATAATAAAGAAATTGTCGCATTTATCCTTTAGGCGACTTTTTATACCGATAAACAGTAGTTTTCGTTAGTTAGTTGCAAGCACGATTTCGATTGAAAACGACTACAAGTTTGAGTCTCCGTACAAAAAAAAAATCTGAAACAGACGTTGGAACTTGGTGGATAGATTGAAATTAAAGAAAGATATGAAAAATCTGGCTCGCTTAGTCAATTTGTGTTGAAATAGTCGTTTCTAATTACGTATTATAAATTAACCAGATCAGGTTATTTTTTAAAAAATCACGATGGAAAGTTGACTGAAATAGTCGAAATTTCGTATACGGCCTCTTAAGTAAGTTTATCTTGATTCTTTGCTATAATATTGTAATCAAAATGTATTACAATTGCTTATTAGTTTTTAAAAGTAGTTAGTCTTGAACTATTCTAATAAATTAAAATAGATTGTTGCAAATAATAAAAACTGACACGACGAAACAGCGATGTTTCTTTAAAGCCAGTTAAACGTGTTAGTCTAAGTTTAAACGTGACATTATATCGATATAGTTGAATTCAGGACTGCCTCGGTGGCGTAGTGGTATTGCGTACGCATTACGAGTACGATTTGCGCGCTGAGGTCCTGGGTTCGAATCCCGGGTCGAGCCAAAAAAATTGTTACTAGGTTTTTCCATCTTAAAATTTACTCAGTCGCAGCTCGGAGTCAGGAAGTTGGCGGTGTGATACCCCCGTGCCTCGGAAAGCACGTAAAGCCGTTGGTCCTGCGCCTGATCTCTCTCCGGTCATGTCGGATTGCCGTCTCACCGGACTATGAGAGTGAAGGAATAGCGAGTGCACCTGTGTATTGCGCACACACTTGTGCACTATAATATCTCCCGCGTACCTGGCTGATCTCCGTTGAGATTGGCCGCCGTGGCCGAAACTGGCTAGGAGGATTTAATTTTTTTTTTCATAGTTGAATTATTTCATATTCGTTCACGAAACAAAAAGAACGAGCTATGTTTGACCATCAGCGTTAATTTTGTGAAGTGTCATTAACTTGTTTACCTTTAAATTTATGTGAATAAAACTTGAAAGTTACAAAACCAAGCGAACTGCGGCGTACGCCAACAAGAGAACGTACATTATTTATGTACATGCAATATTTTATCCTTTACAAGTCTATAGCACCGAGAAGTGGTCAGGGGTGGAACTCGACTCTGATGTCGCTTCCTTCCGCAGTTTTTTATTTATCTGACATTACCGGCAACGAACAGTTTTTGTTAATTACGTGTTGTATTTGTGTTGCACCTTCTTGTTGGTTTTTGATCGTCATTGCATGTTTTTATTTGGTTGCTTGTGGAAAAGGCGTATTTCTTTTTTGTCTCTGCATCGATTTTTTTATTATTATTATTGAATAAATATATCCACCAGTCTCGCATCCTAATACGAGTTTCTTGTCGTGGGTTTCATGCACCGAGGTTAATGGGCTTATGAGGACCGAGACCCGAAACAAATATTTGCGTATCACAAATACATTCTGGCGTATACTAGCATAATTTGGGATTTTTATTTAATACTAAAAAGCATTATTTTCAAAAAACATAATAATTCAGAAATCAGTAAATAGCATTCGCAACATGCCAACTTGGTAGTTACCACGCTCAACATTGCAGTACCTACTTTCTTAGCAATTCCTACGATTATAACTGATGTACTATACACTCGCTTAAGGAAGTAGAAAACTATGGCCAATATAAATGTTGCAAGCAATAAGCAATTAGATGTATTGAAACTCAAAGCGTCATTGCGTTGAAGCAAAACGACATTAAGCAACTATTATGCCAAATTATTGATAAGTAATATAAATTTTTGATGGCTTTCTATAATATATTAAGCACTTACGTCTATTTAAACGCAATTTACTACGACGACGTGCAATAAATGGGTGCTCGGTGCGCCGAAAAATACCTACGGCTAGTGACTACTAAGGAATATTTATTACACATGTAGAATTACTTTTATATATTGTGTAGGGCGATTTTGCCGCACTACGCCGCATTCTCTTCACATAGTAGCAAACAGGTGAATATTTAAAATAGACGCTGCGCCAACGCAATACAGCTTCTAATAAATGATAGCAAAGCGCAGTAACGCTTCATTACTAGTATTTAATTATACGGAAACGAACGGTAACTGTTGCATAAAAGTTTTATTTCTCGTAGATTGTTTCAATCTACTCTGCGTACTACCTGTTCCCGTAATGGAAGATGTTGATTAAGTGTCAATAAGTACTTTTAAGCAATATCATGTTATTGCTTTAATTCACCTTGAAATATTTTTCTCCTTCTGAGAACTCCCCTTGCAAATTGGTGGCTGTTTGAAAGCTATCGATTTTTAGTGGCATGGGGAGTGTTTTGAGGCGTTAATCTGAATAGGGTTGGAACTAATTAAAGAAGGGTGCGCCTCGTAGTACGTCGAATGGGGTTGTTGCTTAGGGAGCGGTGTAATTGGAAATAATTAGAGTTCGCTAATACACCACCATGTAGATGTTAGATATCTAGAAATTTTAGGTACTTACATACATTTTTATATTATTATTTGCAAGGAACTCCGAGTACCAAGCACCGAAGATTTTTCCTCAAGTCATATTAAGGTTAATTTTGATGAATTAGTATTTTCATGATAATTACTATGTAAATGATTATAATAATTGGTGAATGGTGGAATCTCTATGAACAAAAACCAAAGACAAAACATATTTCTTTTTTAAACGGACAATAATTCATCAACATGATTAGACTATAAACTACAGTCGTTTAATATTCTGACGTGTTATGTTGACGTACAAAATATAAGTATCTTTCCCAATCGTTTTCAATGTCGATACGAACATAGTGAGTTCACCTCTGACCTTACAGATATCTACTAAACAGTAAAGACGACACTTAAAGGAAGAGACTGAAGTATAACGTCATGAACAACGACAGTGTTATAATTAAACATAATTTAATATTTGTATAAAATTTATCTATACTATAATACAAGACTGCCTTGGTGGCGTAGTTGTATTTCGGTATGGCTGCAATGTCAAGGTGTCGGGTTCGATCTCCGGGTCGGGCAAAGTTTTATTGGGTTTTTCTAGTCTATATCAGCACGGAGTCTGGAACTTGTGCCCGATATGGCGATAGGCTCGCCTCCTACCACATGGGAAGGAATATGCGTGGAAAAAAGTGGACGCGCTAGTTGTACCTCTGCCACCCCTTCGGGGATAAAAGGCGTGAATGTTTATATACTAAAATAAAGCAGTAAATCCCGAATTGTCTGTACATTGAAAGAAATGATATAAAAAAGAAACGGGGTGACTGGAGAAGAGTAACGGAAAATTAATCAGCGAAATTATTAATCATTCTTTTCTGTCTCTCTGTTTTTATGTTTGTTCATTACTGCATATCTCCGAAACTACTGAACGGATTTCGATGAAATTTGGTATGGAGATAGTTTGAGACCCTTGGGAAGGACACAGGCTATTTATATCTGGAAAATATAAAGCGGGACTTTTATGCCGGAAATACTTTATCACGCGTGCGGAGGCGCGAGCAAAAACTACTATAATCATATAGGTACGTTACTAAAAATATTTTCATTGAAGAAATACTTATAGCACGTATATTTTATGCTATTTTTCATGAATACTTTTCCATTTTATGAGCTTAGTGCTCACGCATTACGAACATAATAATATTCATTATAATTTTTTGTGTGATGCTAGCTCAATGCTTTTATCAGAAAATATCTTATAAGATTCTTCAAAAAATAAACCGGTACTTATAAAGTGCCAATTAAATACACTCATTTGCAAAAAAAAGGGCGGTTTGGATTTTAATTCTTTTTTAAAAAAATACGGTACCAAAATGATTTCAATCATTTGTACATGTTACTGGCCGGTTTTAAAAATGCCGTGGTGTTTAAAACAGTACGTTCTAAATTAAAATTTTCGTTTGATGCACCAAAAATGTATTTATCCTACATTTTTGGTGCGAAGTTCCAAAAGATAATATCGGTTTTCATAACTTTTAGTCAATTTTTATGAATTTATTTCATACCTATTCTTAATTGTCAAAGCTTCATTTATTGCTGTTTAGCTGTCTCAATAATGTTAGAGAAAGTGGTAAAAGCTACCAAAATTATTGCGCTGCTCGAAGAGGGCTGCAGCCAATGCTTCGTGGCTCAGAAGCTAAGTGTGAGTCGCTCGACGGTTCAAAGGACCTGGCAGCGGTATCAAGACACCGGTTCCGTCGAGAGAAGGCCTGGTTCTGGAAGAAAACCATGTACCCAACCACGGGATGATCGTTTTCTTGTGAGTCGCGCATTGAGAAATCGCAAGTCTTCGTATGTGGACCTTAAGAACAACCTCGAAGAAGTAAGAAATGTGCATATTAGTCTTTGGACGGTCAGGAGGAGGCTGCTCGCGGCCAATATACGCAGTCATCGCCCGGCCCGCGGCCCTAAGTTACTCCGTGAGCACAGAGTTGCCAGGCTTAGGTTTGCTCGAAATTGTGAGTCATGGACTCAAGAAGACTGGAATAGGGTATTGTTCTCCGATGAAGCCAGGATATCTCTGTTCGGTGAAGATCGACGTCGGCGAGTGCTACGAAGACGAGGAGAACGCTTTGCAGAGGCTTGTTTTGAAGAAATCACACCTTATGGTGGGGGCTCTGTTATGTTTTGGGCAGGAATAAATTCAATGGATCGTACAGAGTTACTCTTCATTTAAAACGGCTCACTGACTGGACATCGATACATAACGGAAGTTCTTATTCCTCATGCACAACCCGCATTGGCCGCTTTAGGCGAAGACTCAATTTTTATGGACGACAACGCTCGCGCCCACCGGTCTGGCGATGTGGAAGCGTATGTGCAAGAGGTCGGCATTCGTCGTTTGGATTGGCCAGCTCGAAGTCCCGACCTCAATCCTATAGAGCATGTCTGGGACGTTCTGAAACGACGCGTGAGATCAGTACAACCGGCTCCGCAAACCATCAGAGAGCTAAAGAATGTGATTACCGCGGAGTGGGAACGTATACCGCAAGCAAGTATCCGGGATATCCTCGCTAGCATACCCAGACGAATTCAAGCTGTGATTTCAGCTAGAGGGGGTCACACTCGATACTAAACATTTATCTGCTTTTACTTTATTAAAGAAAAAACAAACAAAAATCTTTGTTAACTTTTACTTCACGAGCATATGCACTACTAGCGAGCATACACTACTAGTGAACTTTAGCATTAAAACCCATAAATTTTATCAAAATTTTATGATAATACTGACGAAAACGATTATTTGCTTATTAATTTACAAAATTGTGAAAGTAAAACTACCTATAATTATCAAACAAACCAATAGTAACATTTGAAATGGTTCATTGCTTAGGTGCCCGTTTTTTTTGCAAATGAGTTTATATTCGTCTATTAACCAGAGAAATGAGATGAGGGAGGAGGAAATGTAGATATTGAATGAAATATTGCAGGCCTTTAGATATTATTGACATTGTAATTTGAATATATGCATACTAAATGATGTATATATAAAATTAGCTAAATTGTCAACTGATACAGGTAATTAATTATCCGGCAAATTTTGTCTCTGACATGTCACATTGCTCTTTTTATTTATAACTGGATTTGCTCGTGGCTCCGCCCGCGTGATAAAGTTTTTCCGGGATAAAAGTCTCGCATTAACAAATAAACAGAAAAACAGACAGATAGAAATGAATTACAAAAATCGCAGTTTTGTGTTTCATTACTCTTCTTTAGTCACTACCTTTCTTTTTTAACAAATTTCTTTACTTAAATGTACAGACACGCCGGTTCTACTGCTTTATTAATATTGTATAGATTTTGGGCATTTTCGTTGTACTCTTTCGTGATATATACAGTTAGGATGAGTTGATAATAAGTAAATTACAGCAACTCTTGTTTAAAAAAATCTGCTTCCTAATTTCGATAATTTGAGTACTTATATTTTTGGATTTAGAGCGTTCGTTAGGTCGTTTGGTATTATAGGGGATTAAGATTTCACGAGGTTACAGCTATCCAGTTTATCTAATTACTTATACACTAATTTAAAGCCAGCAAGTGAAAGGTCCGTAACAAGATTAGCAAGTCGCACCTCGCGACGTAAGTATAATAAAATACGGATGTTTAAATTAATGTGCACATAGTTAAACTGTGTAACGCGTACACACTTTTGAATACAATGTGCTATAATATTAGTTATTGGTGTGATATCGCGTAAGGAGGACGTGGTCGCGTCCGGCGGTGCGCGGCAGCGGTCTGTGCGGATTTATTCCGAAACCGTTCATATGTATCGTGATAGCGCAATTCGCGTGCTGGCTCAGTACTGCAGCCGCCTGCACTTGAACGTGAAAGTATGTTTCCACTGGCCTCAAACACTAGAACCGTTACTAAAAGAAATCATGTTTTATGACAAACGTTGTTCTGTACGTTTCAGTGCTTAAATTACATTTGACAGTGACATTGTGAATAATTATTTTAGAGACCTTGTTTGGTGTATCACTGGTATCGTGGTAAAGCTACACTTGTTCGTTCATATTGCATAGCTGTTACATTCCGTGCCGGATATTTATCTCGTATCTCATGATTATGTTACAATGTAACGCATTGTTTCATTCAGCTTATTGTAAGTGGAGTTCGTAGGAGTTAAACCAAATATTACGATACAATCTAGTACTTTACCTGTACATACATATTTAATTTCGTAGTCTGTACGTACAGGGCCGAACATTACGTCATGTCTTTACTATGTAACCCACTTTCGTTTATTAAAAGGTCTACACAATTATTTTGTAGACATGATAACAAAATTATAACCTATATTTGTTCTGTATTTCATTAACCTAAATGAAAGAAATTGAAATATGAATTATGTTTCTAAAATATACATAAATACTATTAAAATAGATTGTAATGTTTTTAAATGAGCATCTAGTAATTATCTGGTATCTACCTTTCATTGAAATTCTTGCAAAGTACCCGCCCTCTTCAAACCATGTTAATGTTTGAGTCAATTGCGTTCGTGCAAATCTACCAAAGTTTATGGTTATAAATTTTATATATTATGATATTTTAAAGTTACTTGTATTATTATCTGCTACTTATTTATCTGATATAGTTTTTCTACCTGGGTTTTAATCTTCAAACTTAGGCAAATGCCATGTCGATATCGACATGGCAGGAGTATATGAAAATTCGAGGAAAACCTTTACATAACAGAGTGTGTACTTACACTACATGGACTGCAGAAATGGCAAGGTCCCAGCCGTCAAACTGACCATGGCCATAAAATTACAATGTTGCGGTTGATTACATATCAACGCATGACGTTATTTCAATGGCATTTTGCAGTGTTTTATCGATAAGGTTTCGCTAAATAAAAAAATATTGGTGGGCCATTAACTTAATCCAATGACTTTAAACTATTCTCAGTATTGATACGCTATAATTATGATTGGTAACCTCTGGTAAATGTACACAATACCGACACGACAGGTTGTGTAAAATTACATTGCACTTCGGTTTCTTACGGTAGAGGGGTATTAACGTCAGCCGGTGAATCACGTGCCGTGCGACCTTCGGTATTCGTGTTTCGAGTGTCTGATATTTGACATCACACGCCGGTGTTGGTCCCCGTTGACGAACTTTAACTAACTCTGGAGGCTCAGTGGTGGGCATACCGGTAAAGACTGCCTATTCCTTTCTTCATTCGCCTAACATAGGCTAAAAATCCATATAATACTCCACTCTCAATACACTTGTGGAGAAATTGTCGCTTCCTTTACTTTGTAGGCTCCTCAGTGTACTTAGCTCCAGGGAGACTGCATTATGACAGTAGGAATATAGGAGAAAAACGCGGAAGTCACTCGCCGTCTTGTATCTTCCCGGGTTTAGCAAAAGTAATTTTTCTAAGGACGCAGAATGCTATTAAGTTTCATAAAAATAATATAATGTATAATAGCATAAGTCATCGCCAGTTATCGCCACTATGCTTGACTCGCAACGCGGACCCACCCTAGAAGTTGCGTATGCCCTTATAAAATAGGATCCATATTTTCTTAGGTTTAAACTGGTTGCGTGACGCTAACGCACGTGTCTAGTGTGTCTCCAGACACACAGACCTGTTTTTTTTTAATTTATTAAGCTTTTCACCTTTCTTATGAGTTTCTATGTTGTCCATTCCTCGTATGTTGCAATGTATGCCAAATATATTCCAATGTTTATGAGCTGCTGTTCCTTATATGGCTAATCATATTTGCTGATAGTCGTTCTTTTCATAATACTTTGGACTTGAAGCATCGAATTCTAGTTTTATTAACACCAAGCATCACTGATTCAAGGTAACGAGGCAATTAACTTAAATTCATTACTTTTTGACATGACCGTGAAAGAGTTGTCCATCAGAAATATCTAGCAATCGTGATTAATATATAGCCTATTGATAGTTGAGATCATAGCTGTTTTATCATCTATTGTCTTACGGTCATTAGTTTAGTGTTATGTTAATGGTTGATGGAAAATGAATAGGAATTGTGTTCTCTTTTCTAATGATAGTTGCTTCTTTTTCTCATTGTTGTTTTTTTATTATTATCTAGCTAAGTTCAATAGTTCTAAAAATAATAAACCTAATAAACCCATAGGCCTAGCAAAAGGGGGCGTTTTTGGCTGACTAGTCTATCTGGTGAATTAGATAATGTACTTGTCATCAATTTAAACTTTGTGTTTCGCTGGATTCTTTTTCATTTGATCATTTTTAAGCTGTTGCTTTTTTTATTTGTAAAATAAATTAAACACGGGTGGGCAATGTATTTTTTAAAAAATACGATATTGAAGAAAAGGTTTGATGTTTTTTATAATTTCATATTTGTTTACCAGTAGGCTCGGTCCCTAATAACAGTGCTAGTATTGCGGAACCAATAAAATTGTATTCTTGAAGAATCTGATATTTATATTCCCAAATATTTCATCGTCATTGGCATCTCCAGCATCATTATTAGTCTCTAATTTTTTTTCTATTTGGCGATTCGGCGTTTAAATTACCTCAGTAGATTCAATAAAAAACTGCGACGTCAATGTACGCTCTCTTTAAAATCAGCTGTTTGCTATTCCACTGAAGTAATTAAGACATTTTAACCAGATTTACACTGTAAGATCTTTATTCACGACAGGAGCGAATGTATCAGAAAACTTGCGCTTGTGAGATTGTACCATGCGTATCTTCTACCTTAATATATTATACTCTTAAATGCTGATTAACAAAATAAAACGTCTGAAAGTGAGAATTCCTTAATATGTTCTGGAAAACAAGGGTTTTAGACAATTATTTTCAGCCCTGTTGCCCGAGATCTTTTATGTGTAAATCGGACTTTCGAGATTATAATATGTAGTCTGTTTTGGGCGATGCTTGTTATGTTATCATCATCTTTACTGTCGATATTGTAGCATGTTGGATTTCATACAGATTAAAACCATTTTTTACCAATCTTAAATTTTACATTTCAAATTCGGTTTGTATTAACCATTGTGATACATATGAACCAATATGTATCTTTTTTGCTATAAGCTATTGCTGTGTTTAGTACTTTCTGATTTTCAAGAGCTATTTTTATCAAACCGATCAGCCACGTATATTGGACTCGTGATACCTACATAATATTACATTAACATCTCAATCGACATACTCCATTACATGTTCAAGTGAATGTTCGGCACGATTTTGGCGGTTTTACAGGCATTACGTCAATGCAAATATTGATTTTAGCGGAGTGTAAAATGGTTTCTCAGTTCGACTTGTGTCTCATATTGCGACTACGAAGACATTGTGAATAGAACGCTTATGGAATAGCGGAGGGGGGACAAATTCAGTGGCATTAAAGTGTGAGAAGAAAATACATAATTTGCGAGAGGCGGGGACGGAGCCCGATGGTCGCGGCTCCGGCGCGACACGGCGGGAAGCTGCAGGGGCGCGGGCGCGGGGTGCGCGAACGGCTCGCGCGCCTCGCCGCCGCCCGGCTTCGATCCCGAGCTTTTTCAAGAGTTAAGCTACCTCCCCGATGCAGAACTTCGTGAGTGCCTTGGCGAGTATCCTGACTTCCTATACCACGTCGCTCGGGACAGATTTGGAAGACTCTACTTTCGCGTCATCCGGAGTTTGCTCCTTGATCGAGGTACGATTTTGATAGGACGGTTGTCATCGCCGCTCACATCATCGCTCGCCGCAATCTTTTACTTTTATCTTGTCGCAATCACCTGCCTTGTTCTTAATTCCATTTGTACTATTTACTTCCGAGACGCTTATCGCTTGATATCATTGTAACCTGCAGGCTTATCGTATTTACATACTCAAAACATTTCTAATAATATCCATCCATTCACCTCGATAAATACGACCTCATTACATATATGTCGGAGACAGTGACGGCCGATATCAATACACGTAGGTTCACATAATAAAAGTCACAAATGAATTCTCTTTAACTCGCTATTTATTGTTCGTTGGTCAATTATTGCGTAATAAACTGTTCACAGAGTACAATACCACGTCAGGATTCATTATTAACTTTGGTTATTATAACACATTGCATATTGAGGCAATTACTTAACCGTTTGGTTAAGTGATTACAATCAACTCACCTAGTAACAACTCGAAATAACATAGTAACCGCTTTACTAAGCACTGACCGATATGAACACCACCATAGTTACCACATAGTATTGAACTGCACCCAACTACTTGCAACACCACCGAACTTAATGACGACAGACTAAGACTGTTTCTTCTAATGATTGCGCACCCCTTTTATGCACCCAACTGTAACTCCCACTACGAGTTCGACATACCGACTGGTTTGTCGCATGATTATTATTTTATCTTACCCGACTTAATATATTCAGACACCCTCAATGAGATTAATAAAAATCATAATTCCTTTTTATACTTCCTTCCTGTCCCGACACGGCCATTCTGGCAAGACACACGTCCTCGTGTGTTACTCTGAATGACACAAAGTACGATCATCACGTAAACTTAACAACACTCTTCAAAACAACATAGTTAGTACCAAAAATGTGATTAATAAAAATGATAATTCCTTTTTATACTTCCTTCCTGTCCCGACACGGCCATTCTGGTAAGACACACGTCCTCGTGTGTTACTCTGAATGACACAAAGTACGATCATCACGCAAACTTAACAACACTCTTCAAAACAACATAGTTAGTACCAAAAATGGATGAAGGTCCGTCTCGATTGCCAAACGCAAACTACATAATCTAACCAATTAAGCCCTGCATGTGACCTCTGCCAGTAACCTCTAGTTACTCTCATCTCTTCCGCACTCTATGGCTTCCTTTGAAACCAAACCACCGCCAGAACCACCCGCGCAACGCACAACCACGGATTGCTTACACAGTAAATACCGACTCCCAACGGACTACTAAAGTCCACTCCAGATCATCATGCAAACTTAATTACTGTCATTTCCACTTGTCTCTGCTACAATTTCATTGATTATCTCAAAACTTAACCTTCAAGCATTTTTCGCTAACGCACGCTTCATGAAAATTTATCACCGAATAATTAAATGACAATTTAAATTTCCAATTAAAGTGTAAGAACCCAACCAAAATTTTTAAAACTTAGGAATTAATGCTGTCATGAATTTAGAATTATTTCTGCAGTCATACCAGTGACCATAATCGATAGGCAAAGAAAGTTATCGCTGTAACCATTTACACAAGTGACTGTAGTCAGTTGCTTCCATTGTTCAAACGTTAAGGAAAAGCTCGCAATGTGTCTCCCTAAGTGCAAGGGATTTAAGAAACAAATCTAATTTTAAAATTCAGTTAAATCACGTATAGTGACATGATACTCCTGACATGTGATCGTTCTCTTACGTATGTTTTACAAAATAGACAGCACCCCCAAATCGCCCTTCCGCCATCACTTCCTAGTACCTCCTAACAAGAGAGAAGTAGTGACGGTAACAAACTCTCAAGGATACAGCTGTCCAATAGTTATTAGAACTGTATACAATGCAAACAATTCTTATCTAAACGGAGATCAGTGCCACTGACGATCAGCAGCAATCTTCCCTCGGAAGCGGCTCAGTAGCTGCACTGCACTGCACACTGTCTTCGAACCGGAGTAGACACGTCACACGCGGCACCACCAGCAGTAATTTCCAATGCCTGCAAACAGAAAATATACGCAGCAGCATCACATCGCTCGGCCTATTCTGACCTTACATTAAGACTCTTCCTAACTACTACAATCACTATTTCAGTTATGCTTGTTTATCATCAGGACCAAATTTGCTACAATGATTCAGACCCAGTGGAGGATGATCACGCTATAGTTACAACACAATACACAAGACACAAGACACATATAGTGAGCAGATTGTAATTTATTTACTATTTTCACAATATAAGACTGGTCGAAGTCACGTCATCGATTTGATCACACAGCCATTAGCACAGCAGTCCTTAACCACATGGACTTGATCACACAGCCATTCTTAATCACATGGATTTGATCACACAGCCATTCTTAACCACATGAATTTGATCACACAGCCATCCTTTATCACATGGACTTGATCACACAGCAGTCCTTAACCACATGGACTTGATCACACAGCAGTCCTTAACCACATGAACTTGATCACACAGCAGTCCTTAACCACATGGACTTGATCACACAGCAGTCCTTAACCACATGGACTTGATCACACAGCAGTCCTTAACCACATGGACTTGATCACACAGCAGTCCTTAACCACATGGACTTGATCACACAGCAGTCCTTAACCACATGGACTTGATCACACAGCCGTCCTTAACCACATGGACTTGATCACACAGCCGTCCTTAATCACATAGATCTTGTACAAGATTTTAACCACAAAGATCCTTTTCGAGATATTTTACTGGAACATTCACCACACAGATTTATTCCGAGAGCAGGCTCATCTACTTTGTTCTAGCGTTGAACGTTTCAATCACTACTTCACTTTCAGGCTTTTCCACAATCAATCGCAGGGACAAATAAAAAAAAACTCAACACAACAAAATGAAAACTTCTCACCAAAGTGCAAGAATCTTCAAACTCCTGATGTCCAAATCCTCTATCACCGCAGTTAATGTCAGATCCACCAAAGGATCCCGCAGAGGCTCTTCAGTAGTCACAGCTTACGGCGTCTTCTAACGCTGAATACTTTAAGTACTCCCTGCCAGGATCTCCAGTTCCTGCAATCAAAAATATCGCAACAGCATCAAACCGCTCACCCTATCCTGAACTTAAATCAAGTCACGCATCAATCTTTGAGCGGGAATTCAGTAATTATCTTAATATGAGGACAATCACAAAATTATCGCACGTCTCGGTCTTAATTCAAAAATTTTAAACAATGGGAAACATTGACCATGGAAGGCTAGCAATCCTTCAGACCCAACACTATACACCTAGATCACTTTTGTAAACCAATGCTATGCACAGTCATAGTTTCCAACAACAGGTACCTACTTGTCCTTAAGTTTAAGGACGGTTCTGTACTAACATAAACCACGAATAGCTCGTTAATCCATGGCTGCACATGCCCTATTAAACAAGATCTCAACATTTGTAAAGGTTACCAAGAAATAAAAGAAATCACATAAGTTGAATTACGGTAGGACTTCCCTTTAAGGAATCTTTTTATGCTAAGTAGTTAGTAGTAGAAATTAAAAGTTTTACCAATTGAAGCCATCAACGATATTTTGTACTTAAAACTGTCATTTAACGGAAAATATTTGAACCTTCATAAGTACTCAACAAGTCAAATATCACTAACATTATATCTGGACAGCAATCTTATTGACACAAAACACATCCACTATGCGAATTACACAAGAAAATGGCTATACTTTTCTTTTTACACTATACGGTACTTGACTTACATCCACAAATAGATTGTTACGTACAAGAACTAGGTACATGACTACTAAACGAAATTCGAATATTTTTAAAGATAGGAAACCATAACCTTCAAATAAGGATTATGGGTCATACGATACCAAACTTCCTGTAGTGCTGCAGTAAGCATATCTGTCTTCATATATAGCCACACATGATACGCGATGCAATAGTTAGCATCAACCGGTACTAGACAACCGTACAGTCATGTCTGGGACACCAACTACGACGCACCATACGGCAGCACATCTACCGGAACGCTTGAGCACCAACAGGAACGTTTGAACACCAACAGTTCAATCGCGGTACACACGCGATTCTCTTTCATTCGAAGTCGTATGCACATAAAATCACAAATGACCATGCGATAGTTATATTTCACACGTTGTCACTATTCACGTTGTAGTCTTGTTCTTATTCCGACATTACTCAATGCAATTTTTTTCTTCATGTAAATTGCGGGTACTTAAATAGCTTCTCCATAGTACCATTAATTGCATTTCACATATCTGCGGGAATAGGCTCATCCCACTTCTGATGTCGGAGACAGTGACGGCCGATATCAATACACGTAGGTTCACATAATAAAAGTCACAAATGAATTCTCTTTAACTCGCTATTTATTGTTCGTTGGTCAATTATTGCGTAATAAACTGTTCACAGAGTACAATACCACGTCAGGATTCATTATTAACTTTGGTTATTATAACACATTGCATATTGAGGCAATTACTTAACCGTTTGGTTAAGTGATTACAATCAACTCACCTAGTAACAACTCGAAATAACATAGTAACCGCTTTACTAAGCACTGACCGATATGAACACCACCATAGTTACCACATAGTATTGAACTGCACCCAACTACTTGCAACACCACCGAACTTAATGACGACAGACTAAGACTGTTTCTTCTAATGATTGCGCACCCCTTTTATGCACCCAACTGTAACTCCCACTACGAGTTCGACATACCGACTGGTTTGTCGCATGATTATTATTTTATCTTACCCGACTTAATATATTCAGACACCCTCAATGAGATTAATAAAAATCATAATTCCTTTTTATACTTCCTTCCTGTCCCGACATATACATAATATAGATTTAGTTTATTGTTAAGTAAAACATGTAATATAAAAGATTTGGTCCATTACGATATAAAATCATTATCACGATACGAAATTATGATAACGAAGGCCAGACAAAAACTGTGAAAGTATTTCAGGTTCGGTGGGAGACATACTCGTCAACACAATACACATCCGTTGTTATCGCAACGTTAGGTAAGACTGGGAAAATATCAAGCACTACTTAACTGCACTGTTTACAATAGGGCTGATATTCTTACCACAATTCCTGTTAGTACCTTTCTGGGAATAGAGCGCATTTTATAATATTTATGACTTTATAATCCTTATAACCATGCAAAACGAGGTTCTTAAAAATAACGAAGAATTTCACATATTGGAATTACTTTATACTTACCAGTTTTATACACCGATGAACTCCTTATTAAGTTTACTAAATAATAAATATAACTTACGTACTTGTTTTGTAACAATGTGCATCGACAAGTAAAAACAATCGAGAACCCATATAAATGGTCGAGACTCGTTTGTTGCTTTTGTAATACACTTTTCCCATGATATACACAATAGAACGGTTTGTTTTGCTTGTTCTCCACAAAACCAACGTGGAGCCCGGCCGCTGCATGGTGCGTACGGCGTGCCTGCGCCTGCGCTCGTCGCTCCATCACACAGTCGATGACTTGATCGGTAACCTCGCGCCCGCTTTATCTGCGTGCATAGAGTTACGGAGCTCCACTCGTTTGTTCATTGTAGTATTCCTCGAATCATCGAGTTCCAGTATCATGTTTTATGGTTGTAACGCTGTACAGGTTCAATGAACGCACCAGGGCCGACTACAGGAGATATTCACCCGGGTCAGTACTCAATACATTGTATTGCAGTGTCCACTTAATATCTCGTAATATGTGAGTGATTGGTAAATAATTTCAAACCTTATTACTAGTAGTATCTTATCAGATGCCGAGCGCGAACGAGCCGCAATAAATACTATAATTCTCTTTTCACACTCGAATGCGTCTCACTTATTCACTGTTTACCGATCGTACTGATTTGAGCTCCTTTAAAGTATTTATTGAATTGTCAACCCATTGTGTTTATAATAGATAGTTTTTCATTGTTGTGAAGATTTTTTTGCACATAATTGCAATGCCCCTAAAGAAATAGTGGAAGGTTTTGTGTGTGGCAGAAACAATTTAGGCTTTGTGTGGAATTTTATGTGTATGTATACTTTTTACATTATTGAACACGTTTCCTGTAAAAAGTGAAATTGTGTTGTATAAACAATTCATGTACTTATTATGTTGTTGTGGTGAATAAATATTAAAAATTTATCGAATAATATCAAATGGATATTTAGCTTCTACTTAAGTCGTGCAACAATATATAGTACGACATTTTTATAATGATTGGTGTGGAACTGGATGCGGCAGAAAAGTTGACATCAGGTAAGCGGCCGGGCATAAAAAGTCGAATTCTTTCTGTATGTACCATAAATAAAAAAGCAATGGTGCGATCACACGCGGAGGTTAGATAGAGAAGGATAATAATATTGTTTCTGCTACGATAGAAAACTATGAAAAATCTGCCATTTTCAATCGAATCATTTAGACTTACCTACAGCATTAGCAAATCAAATTCACATTAGCATTTGCACTATTCAATCAATAGTTTTAATCTAAGCTGGCGTATCATTTCTATAACAAATAGTGAATTAGCGAATCGTTTATGAAAATAGAATTGCAATATTATGTATGTATTGTGTTTACTTGTAACTTGTGTTGGTAACTAAAATGTCTTATGACTGCCAAGTGCACGCCTTACGCCCTTCTTTAACTAGCATTATAATAATGTACAATGTCTATATACCAACGGTTACTTATTTTTTATCAACAGAGTACCGGATATTATTAGTTTCTAATTTAATTTTAATGTGTTGTTCACAATTAAATCAATTTTGTATTACGTTCCGCTATCAAATATCAATAGTATCTAATGAAGTGTGGGAGTATAAAACAATGGAAACAAAGTTCGTTTTTTCAGCGAAAATTACAGTTCACATAGTAAGTATACCTAGCAATGCTGTAGTGGTGCAGTGGCCGGTAGCAAATAAATCCAGTCATACATAGTTTTTTCAAGCAATTTACTCGTAATTGCATGACGTGCAGTTGAAGTCTATTTGAATATCTGTTTCGTTAACAACTTGTTGGTAGGCCTCACGAAATCAGGTCATTTATAATATATAAATATGTATAGTCTAAAACCCGAATGGAATGCAGTCAGTTGAACCACGGGTTACGTGCATTTGTACTGCGAGAAGAAAGTTGAAAGGTACCTACAAAACCGGATTTTGATCTATTAAAACTCGTTTCTGTAATTAATGAAAAATGTATCATATCTGTGTTCAGTATACGATTATAATCATGGTACTTATTTATGACATTATCGCCTATCTATCGCGATAATCGATATTCGCTCATTTCAGAAATTCCGGAGTAAATGTTGTGATAGGTGTATCGCGTAACGTATCCAATTGAGTACCTGCAGATCATACTTGGTATTAATAATAATAGGTGAAGTAACAGCTCGCCTGTTAATAGGGACCGAAGATACTTAGTTTTGAGCTTAGCATATCGAAAGAGTCAAAACGTCGTTATTTTGCTCCGGATAAATTGCTTTTTGATAACTCGTTATTACCAAGCGGTGCCTGCTAACAGAGTTCCTACGGCGATGGTAAAGACAGAAAAAATGAAAGGAAAGAAGAGTAGATGTGACTTAGCAAGGAAGGGTGGAAAAACCACATTAAGTTCTGTTGTGTAGCTTGCTTCCCACTATCGAGGAGTAGACGAAAAAGGAGTAGAAAAACATTAGCATCAAACGAATGCACTTTATGCCTTGGTTTGATGCTAATGTTTTTCTACACATGTTAAAAATTAAAATAAAGACTACCCTGAAAACCGACGTTACCGTACACATGTGTGTATGCTTACCCCCTTTGTTAAACAAATGAGTCAAAGAGAGACCTTTTTCATTCACGTATCCAGTTCGAAATGTTATATTAAATTATGTTTTTTTCCTTATCTTTTTCCTTTGATACTTACTGTTTAAATCTTCAGTGGAGGGAAGCTAATGTAGGAGAGATTCTTATTTTTGACCATGAGTTTGGCCTTTCGGATTCGAGGCGTGTTGGAATAAACTATGCCATTTTGTACATTGATCCAACGACATGGATACTTACTAAATTCAACTGCT
This sequence comes from Lapara coniferarum, assembly GCA_949316025.1. NCBI lineage: Eukaryota > Metazoa > Arthropoda > Insecta > Lepidoptera > Sphingidae > Lapara > Lapara coniferarum. Next base: position 35,836,638 of record OX438919.1, on the reverse strand, counting down.
GGTCAAGAACGGGTCACCACGTTAGAGAATTGTAGGTAGCGTTGAAGGTTATTAGGTACTTTAAGAAATGGGTTAATTTTCTTTATAAGTCTTTTAAAACCTTACAGAAAATCTATCAACGGGTATTCAAGTGATCGCTGCTCCCAACATTATGTCAAGTTAAACTAACTTTAGGACAATGTTCTTGATATAAAATAAATTAAATGTAGTGTAAATATTAACAAGCTAATACTAGATTGGATTGTGTTTACTATAATTATTACGGTTAGATGCGAAAGTAAGATTACCATAAGCATGTAATTAAAAAATCAAAGCGGTTGTTTCAAACCTTTTGTAATAATAACATTATCATCAATAGCCTATTACATCTATTGTGAAGGATTTAAACAGTGTCAACTGTTGGAGGTTGTTCCGAGACACTTTGTGTGGCCACACACGTCGTGTGGCCGATTTTGCCTTTCTCGTATTGGTCTCCACAGCCACCAAAGAAATAATAACGAACTATTATATAAGTAACTAGCTTTTGCCCACGGCTTCGCCCGCGTTAATAAGTTTTTCCGGGCTAAAAGTACATAAAAACCTTCCCGTTGAATCACTCTATGACTATGACGTTGATACAACTCTTTACAAATAATGCATTAATTTCGACCAAATTTGATTACCATAAAAACGGTTCTAGAGAGTTAATCTTAAAAGATAGACATATACTGTCGCGGACATTTTTTTAGATCATTTCAAGAGGAATAATTCTTTCATACATATATTTTTGGTATCTTGAACCGTTTTCGCAGCGCACGCAATGGAAGCCCTCGAGGATGAATAATTTTCCCCGTTTTTTTCACATTTCCCATTATTTCTTCGCTCCTAATAGTTGCATCGTGATGTTATATAGCCTAAAGCCTTCCTCGATAAATGGTCTATTCAACACAAAAGGAATTTTTCAATTCGAACCAGTAGTTCCTGAGATTAGCGCGTTCAAACAAACAAACAAACTCTTCAGCTTCATAATATTAGTATAGATATGTACTTGCGAACACTTAACATACATTTGACAAATACAAAATGAAGCTTTGATTATCGAAACAAAGTAATATTGCACAATAACGCTTATCGCTGAATAAAATTAAAATTTATGTAAGTTCGTAAAAATTCCTTGGCTCCATTATCCAGCGCTCGGAGCTCGATTAAATTTATTTTATCATACAGCTAAATGACAGGTCGCGCGGTTTGCTAGCCCAGTGACTGGTGAAAAGTTCCATTACTGCCAATAAACATTATTAATACCACACATAACTTCAAATACTAATACATGCTTGTGTATGGTAGTAATTTTGAAGCAATACCTAAGGCCAGTAATTATACTGGCTACGTTGTCTTTGAAAAATAAAACGTACTCGCAAACCAGAGCCAGGAGCTGCAGTAAGAGCGATTCCTAATTTTCTATGCATTCGGATCTTAACAAATTAAGCAACGCTCATTATATCACCTTCTCCCTCAGTTGCAATATAAATTGTATCTATCAATCTATATACCGGGTGGAAGGGAAACGCTCTCTATACCGGAACGGTAAGAGAGAAGAACCATAACATTAACGAAAAACTATATTCATTTGCAAAGCTAAGCGATAATACTTACGATTTTAGTATTTCCGTAATTCATGCGCGCGCAATGTAAAGCGTACAAAGAACTGGGCGGCCGTCGCGCTGCGCCGGGACCGGCCCGCGGTCGTTAACCCGTCAGCTGATGTACGTGTTTCATTAAGATTTTTTTTAAATATTGACCTTTTTTACTATGTTTTTCAGAATAATAGTTTGATTTATCTATCCGTACGTGAAGCTGTACAGAAATTTGAGAAAATCCTACTAAAATTGTAACAATGCGATCGCGATTTTTTTAGTGCCATCACGTCAGGAATCACCAATACTATCACCTGTATTCGTTTCCGAGAGCGTTTCCCTTCCACCCGGTATATAAAAGAAAGTGGTGTTAGTTACACCACTTATAACTCAAGAACGGCTGAACGGATTTAGCTGAAAATTGGTGGAGAGGTAGCTTAGAACCAGGAGATGGACATAGGATACTTTTTATCCCGGGAAAATATAAACTGGGACTTTAATCCTGGATAATCGTTTTCTGCCATGGAACCACAAGAAAACAAGTATAGAGATATTTCGAGATCCAGTTGAGGACATAATTACTCTTATCCCGGAAAAAGGTAAACCGGGAATTATATCCCGGATTTTATTATCTCGCGAGTGGAGACGCCATGACTAAACGACTGAACCGATGGCGATGCAATTTGGCAGGGAGATAGTTTAAAACCCTGGGAAGAATCTAGGCTACTTCATATCCCTGGAAAATATAAACCGGGACTTTAATCCCGGAAAATCGTTTTCTGCCAGTGGAACCATATGAAAAAAGTATGGAGATAGTTTGTGATCTAAAGGAGGACATAGGCTACTATTATCCCGGAAAACAGACACCGGGAATTTTATTCCCGATTGTTTTTCTCGCCGTTTTTTTTATTTTTAGGGATATGACCCTTCATCCCTATTTATTATAAAACAAAGTCCCCTATCGCATCTGTCTGTCTCTTGAACGCGATAAACTCAAACACTGCTTAACCCCTGGAATGCCGGGCTCAGTTTGCGTAAAAAACGCTTGCGTGCCGCCCATACATTTGAAAAAATCGGATTTTAGGTGTAAAGGATGTTCCAACTTATACACCATAAAATTCATTTAGTACGAATTTTGAAATTATTTATTTACTTATTTATTATGGATCAATGGTCACTAAAATATTTAGAAACATTGTGAGATTTGGCATAGACGGCCGCCATTTTGAATTTCTTTGTTTTAAGGCCAATTGACTTCAAAATCGATATCTGGGCAGGCCTTTAGGTACAGAAGACGGATCCAATGTTAGAATTGAAAAAAGTGGCCGCCATTTTGAATTTCTTTGTTTTAAGGCCAATCGACCTCAAAATCGATATCTGGGCAAGCCTTTAGGTACAAAAGACGGATCCAATGTTAGAATTGAAAAAAGTGGCCGCCATTTTGAATTTCTTTGTTTTAGGGCCAATCGACCTCAAAATCGATATCTGGGCAAGCCTTTAGGTACAGAAGACGGATCCAATGTTAGAATTGAAAAAAGTGGCCGCCATTTTGAATTTCTTTGTTTTAAGGCCAATCGACCTCAAAATCGATATCTGGGCAAGCCTTCAGGTACAGAAGATGGATCCAATGTTAGAATTGAAAAAAGTGGCCGCCATTTTGAATTTCTTTGTTTTAAGGCCAATCGACCTCAAAATCGATATCTGGGCAAGCCTTTAGGTATAGACGACGGATCCAGTGTTAGAATTGAAAAAAGTGGCCGCCATTTTGAATTTCTTTGTTTTAAGGCCAATCGACCTCAAAATCGATATCTGGGCAAGGCTGTATGTATAAAAGACGGATCTAATGTTAGAATTGAAAAAAGTGGCCGCCATTTTGAATTTCTTTGTTTTAAGGCCAATGGACCTCAAAATCGATATCTGGGCAAGCCTTTAGGTACAGAAGACGGATCCAATGTTAGAATTGAAAAAAGTGGCCGCCATTTTTAATTTCTTTGTTTTAAGGCCAATCGACCTCAAAATCGATATCTGGGCAGGCCTTTAGGTACAGAAGACGGATCCAATGTTAGAATTGAAAAAAGTGGCCGCCATTTTGCATTTCTTTGTTTTAAGGCCAATCGACCTCAAAATCGATATCTGGGCAGGCCTTTAGGTACAGAAGATGGATCCAATGTTAGAATTGAAAAAAGTAGCCGCCATTTTGAATTTCTTTGTTTTAAGGCCAATCGGCCTCAAAATCGATATCTGGGCAGGCCTGTAGGTACAAAAGACGGATCGAATGTTAGAATTGAAAAGTGGCCGCCATTTTGAATTTCTATGTTTTAAGACCAATCGACCTCAAAATCGATACTTGGGCATGCCATCGTTTTGTTTTAACACTAATGGGATTTAAGATAGATATTTGGGCTTGTCTTTAGCCAAACAGAATAAATCGAGGTTGTAATTTTACTAATTTAACAATTTAAATACGCAATCACATCAAAATAAGACACTTTTAAAAATGAATAAGGTAATCAATCTGAGTAGCCTTTTAAGTCTGGTGATGGGGGGTAAATAAATAAAAAGATACAGTAATTTAATGGCCACCCAACAGGGCATAATGATGTGGGGGAAGAAAAATATAATAAGATAATTTCTACTACGCGACTAATTATTCTTATAGCAATCGTTGAATTGTTAACGACTCCCTGATTTTTAACCGATTTTGATGCTTTCACAAAAGAATTTACTTTATTTGCTGTTTGCTGCCACGGGACACTTTTTTCTTCTTCAATTCTTTATTTTGCGACATAACAAAGCTGCGTTATTGAAGAGAATTGAATAAGCATTGATGGTGGCCATAATATTTAAAAAATCTATAATTAAAACGTACTATAGTTTGTGGCCATGTCCAGCGGGTTTTGATTTTAAAACCAATAGCCCTTAAAACAAGAACATTTAACATGGAATGCAGTTCTTAAAATTCCAACCTCGAGTTATTCTACTTGGCGAAAGACAAGCCCAAATATCTATCTTTCCTCTCGCGGAAGGAGAGTGCCGAGAGGGATCGCCAGCGCAGTGGTGATCCCTCCCGCCGCCAGACGAGACGTAGGAGGCGTCGGGTGGACCACTGACCGACATCTCCCGCCCTGTGGATTGGGGGCGTTGGAGAATTCCATCACGGTATCCCCTGCCTGTCGTAAAAGGCGACTAATAGAGGCCTCCGGGGGTCACGGGTGGGAGGGAGGGGCCGTCCACCTATTAGTCTAGCCAACTTCTGTGACCTCCGTGATGGACGGCAGCGTGCCATACGCTGCCTCGGACGCCAAGGGCGTCCTTCGGTGTACGGGGGCTTCTGAGCCCCCGCAATAACAGGAGACGGACCGCAACAGCGGTACACGCAGGGGCGGTTGCGGACGACAACTTAGACGTGAGTCGGAGGAAGCCCGCAGCCGTCCCTAATGCGCCGAAGATGGCCAGCGCGGAAAAAAAATCTATCTTAAATACAATCAGTCTTAAAACAAAGAAGTTCAAAATGGCGACCACTTTTCTTAAGTCTAACATTAAATAATTATGACTTTTACTATCAATGCCATGCCCGGTATCGATTTTGAGGTCAATTGGCCTTAAAACAAAGAAATTCAAAATGGCGACCACTTCTTCAATTCCTACATTGGATCCGTCTTTTGTACCTAAAGGCCTGCCCAGATATCGATTTTGAGGTCCATTGGCCTTAAAACAAATAAATTCAAAATGGCGGCCATTTTTTTCAATTCTAACATTGGATCCGTCTTTTGTACATACAGCCTTGCCCAGATATCGATTTTGAGGTCAATTGGTCTTAAAACAAAGAAATTCAAAATGGCGGCCACTTTTTTCAATTCTAACATTGGATCCGTCTTCTGTACCTAAAGGCCTGCCCAGATATCGATTTTGAGGTCGATTGGCCTTAAAACAAAGAAATTCTAAATGGCGGCCACTTTTTTCAATTCTAACATTGGATCCGTCTTCTGTATCTAAAGGCCTGCCCAGATATCGATTTTGAGGTCGATTGGCCTTAAAACAAAGAAATTCAAAATGGCGGCCACTTTTTTCAATTCTAACATTGGAATCATCTTCTGTACCTAAAGGCTTGCCCAGATATCGATTTTGAGGTCCATTGGCCTTAAAACAAAGAAATTCAAAATGGCGGCCACTTTTTTCAATTCTAACATTGGATCCGTCTTTTGTACATACAGCCTTGCCCAGATATCGATTTTGAGGTCGATTGGCCTTAAAACAAAGAAATTCAAAATGGCGGCTACTTTTTTCCATTCTAACATTGGATCCGTCTTCTGTACCTAAAGGCTTGCCCAGATATCGATTTTGAGGTCGATTGGCCTTAAAACAAAGAAATTCAAAATGGCGGCCACTTTTTTCAATTCTAACATTGGATCCGTTTTCTGTATCTAAAGGCTTGCCCAGATATCGATTTTGAGGTCGATTGGCCCTAAAACTAAGAAATTCAAAATGGCGGCCACTTTTTTCAATTCTAACATTGGATCCGTCTTCTGTATCTAAAGGCTTGCCCAGATATCGATTTTGAGGTCGATTGGCCTTAAAACAAAGAAATTCAAAATGGCGGCCACTTTTTTCAATTCTAACATTGGAGCCGTCTTTTGTACTTAAAGCCATGTCCAGGTATCGATTTTGAGGTCAATCGGCCTCAAAACAAAGAAGTTCAAAATGGCGGCCACTTTTCTCAATTCTCATATATGATTAAGATTTGCATCCAATGGAAACAAAAAATAAGCTAAAAAGAAACCACCTGTAGATGTTCAGTTTTCATACATTTTGCAGAAATCGGCCCGAGCGTGGATCCACGCTCCCGGCAGAGTTTGAACACTTTTTTTGAGCGTGGATCCACGCTCCCGGCACGCGAGGGCTTAACGGATTTTCATATGCTTTTCATCAATGGACGTTGTGATTCAAGAGGAATAATTCATAAATATTTTGTACGACAGAAAAATAAATGTAGGTATACAGTATTATGCTTTGCTACCTGTGCTAAGCCAGGGCGGGCCGCTAGTTTTAAATTATTGATAATCAAAATGTTATTTAAAAAAATATTTTAGTTTGCTTTTGTGTCTCTAAGCACGGAGATTGTACATTAGTAGTAACAGTCCTTAGGCTTGATAAACAGATTTTTCTTGGCAATGAATTTGATGTGACTGTTATCAAATAGTAATAAATTAGTATAAAGTAGATAAACTATAATACAATAACGTTTGAGTTAAATTTTATGGTCTTCTTGTTTTACGTGATACAGTACGTTACTAATAATGTAATCGGTATAGCGCTACAGTGTGTTACGACACAAGCAGGTTCAAAAGTTACATTGAAACGCTGAAAGTGGTCATTAATCGTTTTATATAGTATACATTACAAATAGTTTGAAACAACCGTCCCTAAATATAAGTCTTAAATTTTTTGGTAAAATATAAAAAATAAATTGTCATGTAAAGTGAATATAAAGAGTTTAGTATTAAGTTTTAACTACAATATTTCTTCAAACAAATTATTTACTGCTTTGTCACTTTCTTACACACTATAAATGGTTTAAGAGTGAGATGAAAAGGCGATAAAACACGGATATAAAGTGTTTCAAAGTACGTGGGGATAATATGCAACAATATAATGAAAGTATTTAGCAACATGCGGTCTTACTTACGGATATTTGGTCGATAAAATTATTTATTGTTCATACTTTAGTAACAGTTATATAACCATATCTATACGTTACAATATAACATTTATGTATTTTTTTATCGTAAAATATTATGTATTTAAATTGTATATTAATTGATATTACGCTACATTCTTCCAATTTATTTCCAGTTCTATGCAGCAACAGGGTGAGCCAAATGACAAAGACCTACAATGACATCGAAGCGGTAACACGGCTCTTAGAAGAAGTAAGTTTTGTTTTTAGTAATTCTTTTGTACAGAGCACCTCGTTCAATTGTCTCCATACGTGTTTACACAGACATGCCTTCGAGGAGTTATGTTTCGGCACGACTGTCCGTAATTTCATGCTTTTTTACGCCTCGTTACTGTTATTATAGCGTCTAGGCTTTTTCTTTTCATATAGCTAGACGTATAACGTTTTTACGCGCTTTAGCAAGTTTTACTGAATGTTAAGTGTGCAATTTTGGATATTGTGCCCTAATGTATACCGTGTTATATTCTGAAATAAATTTTTAATAAAGCACTTTGTGGAGTTTTTATGCTGTCATGGCAGGTAATTTAAGCCACTCAAAGTGAACCTCAGCCCACCTGCTCCGGGCATCTTGTTGAGTAATGTACTCTATTTGACGTACGCACTTCTGCTAGATTATCTAAGGTTTAAAGAAGGTTGCGCTATCATCGTGGATTTGAACTGATGGTCATTTTGCCCCTAGCTATTTTTTTGTAATTTTTTGCAAAGAATATTTTACGTGTACTTTTCGATTCGAAATAAATTTTATTTTATTTCCTACTTATTGGAAATAGGTTAACCGTTTAGAAAACCAGTTGTATGATAAAAAAAAAATGGGCCACAATATTGACACGGGAATTACTGCAAACAGTTTCGAACCTTAAACCCTAAATAGCAAAGACTATCATTTTGCGCATACATATTCTGACGTGTGCGTATTCATTTAGAAAGAGAAGGACTTGGAGCTGACGGCGCGGATCGGCAAGGAACTTCTGACAGCAAATGGACGCTTGGAGGCACGAGTCACTTCTTTAGAGGGCGAGCTTAAGAATGCGCGCGACCATATCACGCAGCTGAGGCACGATCTCAATGCTAAGACTGAACTTTTACAAGTAAGTAATTTCATATTCATATTCATTAACTACCATTTTTTCCTACTTAAATAGACCGGAAAACGTTACATCTCCAAATACAATTCGTGCCGGCAACATTGTAGAATTCCAACGTTTTATTATTTGTTAGTCACGAGCGAATCGGATACTAATTTAATTTATTTACGCCTCCAATAGTTTCAAACATTGCGACCACTGATTTAATTTCCTTAAAATAAGAACTGACACTGTTTTAGTTAAAAGTTCCAAGCCAAAATTGGCCCATCACGTAAATAATAATTCGATAGAAAGTTGCTTACTTTCACGATAGTCGGAAAGACGTGTTAATATTGCTATAAGTAATTGAATTTAAGATACTCGGTGGAGATAATATGAATTTGATATTGTGAATAGGTCATGAGAGCTGTGTGTTTTAATTATAACAATTGAATACGATTTAAGACATATTAAGCACGTTTTGAACATTATTTCTTTTTTATGGCATCGAATGACGGGACGAGCATGCCGTTCGTCTGATGGTAAGCAATACAACCACCCATAAATAGTAGCAACACCATCCAGCACCCTGAGTTACAAAGTACTGTGTGACTAACACTGCGCTCGTCATCCCGAGACACAAGATGTTAAGTCTCATTATGTCCAGTAGTTACACTGGCTACAATGCCCTTCAAACCGAAACACAACACACTGCTGCTTGGCGTTAGAAATAGACATTGCGGTGGTACCCACCCAGACGGTCTCTTACATATGAGAGACCTACCACCAGTAAAATATGTTGTTATGTTATTATGCCAATGTGTTAAGTTGTAGCACTGTACTTGTCAGGTGTTAACAAATGACACAGAGGAGGGCTCGTCCCCCACGGAGCAGGAGGCGGCGACCGCGGCGGCGCTGCGCCGGCGCACGGGCGCGCTGGAGCGAGAGAACCGCGCGCTGCGCGATGAGGCCTCGCGCCTCGCCGCCGGCGCAGACAGCGCCGAGCTCGCAGAGAAGCAGCTGCTGCGGGACATCGCGCAACAGCTCGGTAAACACAACAAATTACTAAACACACTGTTCATTCTTTTAATATTTATGATAATTTTGGTTATGGTGATCTCTTTCTCGTAAACTTGTATGAAGATTTCATTGGGTTGAGACGCAAACGGTCAAATGACAGTAGTCGTAAATACCATCATGTTCTTAGTGTTTAGTCACGATCTTTCAGAAATATGTAGCTTGAATTAGATGGAGCTTTATAAAACTTCTTCAAAAACACTCTGCCTATAACTTACGCGTTTATTATAATTATAAGTTATTAGACTCACTCTTTAGAAATTTGTCTTCAGTTTTAGTACACCAATTCCGCTCAGATCGCATCGTTGTGCCAGATAATATTCGATGTTACGTGAAGTGGCATCATTTATTTTGTGTGTTCATATAGTAACTGAGATTTTAGGAGGTCCAAAAAAGAAGTCCTCCCTCCTGATTCCCATTCCTAAAGATATACAAAGCGCCCACGACCTCTTTAACATTATGGTCAGTGGGAGGTTCTTCAACGTGCTCTGCTCGCGATTTCTTTTGAAATGACACAGAATTCTTTTGTCACGGCGCCATAGTTCCTAGGAGTTCCCCTGCAGATCGCCGAGAGTCTCGAGATACTTGGAGTCAGGATCTCGAGCGGTGTCCAGTTTGGGAGTCACGTGGAAAGTAAGGCTAAATTAGCCTCAAGGAAACTGGGGGTCCTTAATAGAGCTAAGCGGTACTTCACGCCAGGACAAAGATGATTGCTTTACAAAGTACAAATCCGACCTGTAGTGGAGTACTGCTCGAATCTATGGGCTGGACTCTGGAACACCCAAGTACCAAATGCTTCCATTTGACTCCTTACAGAGGCGTGCTGATCGAATCATAGACGATCCTAAGCTCTCGGACGGTTTGGAACCGTTGGGCATGCGAAGAGACATTGGGTCTCTTTGCGTACTCTATCGGCTCTCCCACGGGGAGTGCTCTGACGAAGTGTTCCAGATGACACCGTCATCTCCGTTTACCACCGGACTACCCGTTCTCGGAGGAAAATTCGTCCGTTCCACCTGGTAACACCCACTGCCAGTACTTTATGTTTTCAGAGATCAATTTTACCACGTACCGTTCACTCTTGAATGAATTGCCCCCCACGGTGTTTTCCTCAGCGCTATGACTTATCCTTCTTCAAACTAGGTTTAAAAAAGTTTTTTACGGTAAGCAGTTGCTTAGCCCTTGGCATTGCTGACGTCCATGGGCGACGGTAACTACTTACCATCAGGTGGGCCGTTAGCTCGGCTGCCTTTGAAGGTAATAAAAAAGGAAAAACAAACGGATAGACTTTTGCAATAATTGCCAATGGTCTATTATATTACTATAGTATTGAACTGCTGACAGATAGTTACCGACAAGACAACACGTATTTGTAAGCTATGTGTGGCTACTTAGGCGTAATATAAAACAAAATATATTATGTAATGATGTTATATTTGTATCATGAATGGTCTTTGTTGCTTGGTTTTCCTGTTTATTTATGTCGAATATGCTTAATATGTTACTTAGGCCAATTTCACAGCTATCAAGTAAATTTTATATAACAGTTTTCATATTAAACATTTAATATAGAATACTCGTTTTGTTGCCATTAGTTTAGTGTATCTTGTATTTTGTCGGCTTATGTGACGGTACTCGTCATTTATCAGCAAGCAATGAAATCAGCCATGAATGTTTAAACTTTGTGATAGCGTTATGAACAGAGTGCCTAATGTACGCATGAGACATAAATAAGTATATTGTATTTGTACCGATCATAATATCAAAATTAGAATTGCCTGTTTCCTTAATTTTTTTTATCGCTAAGATTACATGCTATTGAACAATAATGTAACAGTAAACAGTAACAATAAACCTAGTGTCGCTTAAAAAGTAAAAATCAAATGCGTGGAATATTAAAGCGCGCCGTATTGCGTCTGCGTGGTCCCGCTCCGCCGAGTAACGATCAGCCATGAAGCACATTCGCAATCTGTCTGTTACCAAATTTTAAACTCTACAGGAAGAAATAAGTTTACTGGTTTTACTGGTGGTAGGACTCTCTTATGTAAGAGTCCGTCTGGGTGGATACCATCGCAATGTCTATTTCTACTGCCAAGCAGCAGTGTGCATGCCCTTTTGTGTTTTGGTTTGAAGGACATTGTAGCCAATGTAACTACAGGACATAATGAGACTGAACATCTTATGTCTCAGGATGACGAGCACAGTGGAATGCCACACAGTACTTTGTAACGCAAGGTGCTGGATGGTGTTGCTACTGTTTATGGGTGGTCGTATCGCTTACCATCATGCGAACGGCATGTTCAAAAAAAAAAATAAGCGTCTACGGAAAAACACTTCTTGAACTAAAGCAGTATTTAGATAACTCGAGTTTCGATTAATTAAGTATTTTTTTGTAATATATGCAATACATGCTGTATTGGTATTATATCTAAGATGTCAGGACGAACAGGAGTAAAGATAGATTGACAAAAAAGGGATAGGTTACAAATTCTCGAATGACGACGCCTGTTAAAGATTTTCATTATGTTCCCATCGGAGTATGAAAGGCACTTGACCAATGTAGAGACAAAATTTGCGACATTCATAACTTCTAGAGCCGCTACTCAATCCGAGTTTTTATTAATTATCGGTACAAAGATTTGGTGTCCAAATAAAACACTAGTGTTTACTTGCAATTATTGATTTGTAATAGAAAATAATAACCGAATATGTAACGGTTCCACTAAAATGGTTAACTACTAAAATAACATAAACATTAATTTTGTGTTCGTACTAATAATTATGTCAATAATAGTTAATTATATAACAACACTAATTTTGTTTTTGTTCGCTGTTGTCATTATCATTAGCAATAATTCTTATTTGCGTGGTATTCAACTATTGTTGTTATCCATGTGTTCTTATATAAACTATGTTATTATATTTATCTATAGTATTAGAAATAAACGTTTGGCAGGCTGATATCGTTATCTACTACGGTTATTTATTTTGATACTATAGTTTAGATAACTATAGCGTCGTTTGTTTTATATGACTAATTAACTGATTGTTTGTAGTTTTGTACTTGGATGTGAGTGCATTTAATATGACGAAGCGAAAAAATAAGATACAATATTATAAATATTTTGCAGTGATATACCAATGATTATAGATACGCCATATTATACAAATCAAATGAAAAAAGGGTTCTGCACGCAGACATACACATTTTTGAAATTGACATATCGGCTGAAAGAGTTGACATATTAACCCGGTACGAATAAAAAGACAGCTATTTAGTATTTGTCATGATAAAACTCTCCCAATTGGGTTATTTTCGAGTCTTCAGTTTGCGATTGCTAGTCATATTTATATTTTTGAAATAACATTGTGATATGCCCTCCACAAAAACAATAATCCTACTAATCCTACTAATATTATAAAGGCGAAAGTTTGTAAGAATGTATGGATGTTTGGATGTTTGGATGTATGGATGTATGGATGTAAGGATGTAAGGATGTTTGTTCCTCTTTCACGCAAAAACTACTGAACGGATTTCGATGAAATTTGGCACACGGGTAGATCATGTCCTGGATTAACACATAGGCTGCTTTTTATCCCGGGAAAATATAAACCGGGACTTTTATCCTGGAAAAACTTTTTAACGCGGGCGGAGCCGCGGGCAAAAGCTAGTAACCAATATTGTAACTCTGTGGCAAGAAATTAATTTTGGAGTTTCTGAAAGTTAGAAAATCACATTGCTGAAGGTTCTTGGGAGTATCGACAAAAACGTTTATATCATAATCTTTGATATTTGCGACTATGGATTTATATGCGAGTAGGGTTCTTCATAGAATGTTGATGCCTTCCTTTTCGTTGAGTTTGTTAAGAATTTTAGAACGATGTTTAGTAAATATCGTTAACATGGCAACATGTTATGGACCTGGGATTTCTCATCTGGATTGTTGTAATTAGGGTTGCCACCTTTTTTTTATTAAAATAAAGTACATTGGTTATTTAAAGGTAGAAAAAAAAGTACATGGCGTCAAAATAAAGTACGATTTTCTTAATTTATTATTTTGGTAAACATATTATGATGGTATGTTACAACGTATTCGGCGTATTCGTTGGCCTTTGAAAAAGTTGTCTTAAAAGGACATGTCCAAAAACGGGATTAAAATTGTAACCCAGATACTTTTTTATATATTTGGATAGTAATCCCAAAACGGAGTCTGGAATTTGTGCCCGATATGGCGATAGGCTCGCCCCCTATCACATCATGGGACGGAATAACGGCGAAAAGTGGGTGCACTAGTTGCGCCTCTGTCTACACCTTTGGGGATAACAGGCGTGAGTGTGTGTGTGTGTGTGTGTGTGTGTTTGTACTCCCAAAACCTAGGACAAAGTCAAAATCGCATAATTTTAAAGTCCTCTGATGTTGAGATTTATTTTTTTATTTATTTTGCTTCAAAAGTACACTTAGAATAAACGTTTTCAAAAAGTTTGTTATGAATGGAGGGGTCAAAAAATATATATTTTATGGGTCCAAGATCCATATTTTTGCCGCTTATCCATAAAGTTTGAACCAGGTTCGATTTTGAGGCCCAGCACCCAAGCAAAAACAAAACGCAGGACATCTCCTTTCTCAAACTAGTTAGATTAGGTTGAAAATGCGTACATGAACTAAATATATTATTTTAAACATAAAATATTTTACACATATTGCTGTTTGCGTATTCTGTATTGGCGGAATGAATGCCTAGCCAAAGTATAAAATAAATATACATTACCTGGACGCCTTAGACATTCATACATCGCTTGGGCATTGTAAACAATACCGAATATTATAGTTTGCCAGTTTATTTTGAAATTATTTGAGTTACTAAATAAAAACTTGCTGCCATTTTTGCCATTTCTTTTATTTCTTATGGCCAACATTTCATTGTATGTTATATGCAAAACGAATACCAGATAAATCAAATTGAGCTAAATAAAGTATTTTCGCGTACTTTATTGTTCTCATAAAGTATAGAGTACAATGACCAAAAAAACGTACAATACTTTATAATAAAGTACGGGTGGCAACCCTAGTTGTAATATATAGATCTTGTAGTGTGTTTTATTCAAGGTGGGAAGCCATCATACAAATTAATTAACCACTTGTCAGCTATAAAGGTCGTTTTTTAAACAGTTAATACAATTATATTATATATGTCGATTATTTTAAGGTTTTTGATCCAATTATGCTGCTGAGTTCACCAAATTTCCTTTTTTTTATTTCTTTATAGCTGCAAATAAGGTATGTGACATGAGATTGTGATTATACAAAGTTATCTTTGATTAATTGAGCAGACCATGCGATAAAAAGTACATGCATCCTTGACTTAAATTTTACATTGTATGGAAATAATCTAGAACGAACCTATAAGGTGATTGAAAAATCATTGCATGGCGAATTCAGCATATAATTTTCTTTGTGATTTGTCATAAAACTATCCGCATATAATGCTTTAAAATTATTGATACAACCACATCATAAATATTGCTGCCGCATAATGTCTGTCAATATATTATTATCCTTATTTTATGACAACTTACTTTATTTATGACTGCCTCGTCGGTGGCGTAGTTGTATTACGGTACGACTGCAATGCTGATGTCTTGGGTTCGATCCCCGCCTTCGATATCAGCCCGGAGTCTGGAATTTGTGCCCGATATGGCGATAGGCTCGCCCCCTATCACATCATGGGACGGAATAACGTCGAAAAGTGGGTGCACTAGTTGCGCCTCTGCCTACTCCTTCGGGGATAACAGGCGTGAGTGTGTGTGTGTGTTATTGAAGTCGTAAATTTGACACGTTCAACTTGCAAGGTGATTTCTGTTTAATGTTCTTACAATTTTGTTACAAAACTTGATGACGAAAAGGGGTAAACTGAATAAGTAAATACGAAAAAAAATTATAAATTATCACCTGGACCATCGTCTCGATCTTTAAAAGCATTAATGATTAATGGACAGAGAATTTGCGAAATCGGTTGAGTAATTTCAGAGATTAGCCCCTACAAAGAAACACAAACTTTTCCTCTTTATAATATTAGTATGGATTTGTATTTTACAGTTTAAACTACTTCAGTTTGATTGAACAATTTCAGGCTTTAATAAAATTATGTTTCATATTATGATGTGTTATTTATTTTAGTAGCGTATCATAAAACTACAGAAACGACTTACATTAAAACCATTGTAAAATGTATGTGGTGGCTATTAGATTGCTTTCAGAATGTAAGATATTACACTTAAGACTGGATGATTTGATGTAATTTTTTATATGTGTGTATAATAATTATATATAAAATTTTGATAATTTTATTTTGCGAAGACGAAAATAGCCTTATTGTATAGTCTCATTCTTATAATATATTAACTATTTCTACCAAGATTTTGCATTCCGAAAGTTATTTACAAACAGCACCTGTATTTTATGATTACTAGACACAATAAAAAATACACGTTTGTCGTGTCAAATAGATGCACAAATGGTCATGAATATCGAAGAACAACGGGCTTGGTGAGGCAAGGTGGCCTAGCAGAGTGTTTTCTATAAGCTTTGCACCCTGTCAGACCATACTTGTTTTAACTTGACCCGAAACATCGAGGGATCCAACACCAACACAATCAACCATGGAGCAGAGGAATCAAAGATATTTTCTACTGTTATTAGCAATGCAAAAATATCCAAAAAATGCACTTCGTGTATTTAAATATAAGACGTTAACTAATGCGACGTTTATCTTATTTATAAGTAATGTGTATCCGTGGAAGACATTTATCTTCTATTTATAATTATTTTAGTATACCTATTCTTTACTAGAAGGTCGTTGAATATCGGAAAAGTGAAAACCTTACGGGTTGCATTATAGAATAGAATTGCAAATAATGTTTGTGACAATAGTTTATGTTGTACATATTTTATTGGTTTAAGTAACTCATGACTCGTTGTTAGTCGTCCTGTGAATACATAATATTATGTTTTTGTCATATTTTTATAGTCGATTTGTAAAATTGTAATATATGTAATACAAACATGAAAATATTAATTTATGCATAGACACTTCCGTGTATTCTTTTATTTTTCTTTGTCAGGTTTTAAACTTTTATTATATTGCATTGTTGTACCACCTTGTATGTTGGGTGCAGCGATATGCAAGGTCGGTGAAAACCTGCTTTATATATTCAATGAGTCAAGCTGACGCCCGTCAGCAGCGCAGTGCCACGAAGTTATTTATAATCTAAGGTCTGAATGGCAAGTGTTACGCGTCATCAGGCAAACCAACTAATGCAGTTTTATAAAGCAATTTATTTTTAAACTTATAAAATAAACTTACAAAATGAGAATGCTTATACTGGTACATGAAATCCAGTACCTAATGTTGTTATTAACTGATAGGGTATCTGAAAGCCGTTGCTACTAGAATTTATGACTTACATATCATATAAGAGAATATTATATCGTAAAATCGTCATCAAAATAATAAGGGTCTCGAATCACTTAAAAAAGCTATATCATATATCGCACCTTTAGAACGAAAACGACACAATTCAAAAAATAGAAAATTGAATTGTCATTTTTAAATGAATAAAAACTAGTCCCTTATTTATAAAAATATAATAAAAAAGGGACCGATATAACAGTTTTGTCCTTTGTCTGCTTGAATATGTCTGTGTTTGAACTATTATTGTATTGAGAATTTCGTATTAAGTCATTTTATGACCATTACTCAATTTTCTATCTTTTTGAATTGTGTCGTTTTCATCCTAAAGGTGCGATATCATTGATATTGAAAAGTCTGCATTGTGGTAATTTCACAATGAATGATTGGCAGCTAGTGCAAACTCAGAGGCGAGTGCGCTGGGCACGGAGTTGTTGGAGGAACGCCATCGCAACATCGACCTGCAGCAGCAACTTGACACCACCAAGGCGAGGCTGTCGAATAACGAGAGGGACTTCAGACAGGTATATACATTGTTTTTTTTTCAAGTGTCAATAAATTTTGGTAGGATTGGTCACAAGGTAATCATGCTAAAAGGTGTCAGGGGAATGACATTTGCGTCTCTTGTGAGTTGTTTGATTTAAAAATATAAGGCAGGCCAGCAGTCAGTACAAATGCTTCTAATGTGAGGTGGTAATGGAAAGGTTAACAAATGTATTGAGGATAAACTATTATATCTCTATAAACGGAGACATAAACGTTCTAGTTTCTTTATTTTAAACTGACTTGGGTTTCCTTAATGCGCAACATGGCTAAGGAAAGTTTATAGCATCAGTGCCGGATTAACCACGTAGCAAGAGTAGCAATTGCTACGGGCCCCGCGCAAAATGGGGCCCCGCATATTTAAACCCACTCATTTTTGCCTGAGCGTAATTTTTTGAGTGAAACTTTTTAAGATGTTAATTTTTTTTGATATCACAAAAACGTAAAACGTTACAACTTTTCCTACTAAGACAATCCATGTCAGACACTCGATACTCGACTATTTCCTTGGCGTAAATAATTCAAATAATTTCCTACGGTAAACACACAAGTTCTACAAAAAGTTGCTTGTACATGCAAGCTCTCTTTTTTTTTTTTTTTTTGTTTTCGCGGAGAAAGTGTGTTACCACTACCGCCCGGCCTTCGTGGGGGGGCGACCGAGCGGTTATGTTGGGGTCACCGTGCCTTACGACCCGGCGTTGAGCCGCCCGGAGAGATGGTAAACATCGGGCGACCGCCGGGCCGAGTCCCTAACCTATGTACACCGCACGGCATACCAACTAAAACTCCGCGGTGGCCTTCTTCGGCGCATTAGGGACGGCTGCGGGTTTCCCAGGACGAAAAGTGTCTAAGTTATCGTCCGCAACCGCCCCTGCGCGGTGCCGCCTGTTGTGGCCCGTCTCCTGTTATGGGGGGGCTCAGACGCCCCCGCGCACCGAAGGACGCTCTCAGCGTCTACGGCAACGTGAGGCCAACCAGCCACGCTGCCGTCCATCACGGGGGTCACAACAATATTATGTGTAATGACGGACAGCCCCCTGCCGCCCGCCCGTGACCCCCGGTGGCCCCTATTAGTCGACTTTTACGACAGGCAGGGGATACCGTTGTGGAATTCTCCAAACGCCCCCAATCCACAGGGCGGGAGACGCCGGTCAGTCGTCCACCCGGCGCCTCCTTCGTCTCCTCTGGCGGCGGGAGGGATCTTCGCGCTCCCGATCCCTCTCGGCACTCTCCTTCTGCGAGAGGACCACCTCGCAGAAGTGGGCCACCGCACGACCATGGAAGCGACCACGGCCGGCAGCGAGAGGTCTCCTCCGACGACTGCTCTGAGAGCGCTGCGCTCCTCGTCCCAGGCTGGGCAAAACTCCAGTGTGTGCTGGGCCGTATCCAGCGGGCAGTTGTTACAATGGTGACACACGGCCGACACCTCCGTGCCAACAATTCGACACAGATACTCACCGAAGCAACCATGTCCGGTGAGCATCTGTGTCAATCGAAATGTAGCTGTGCCGTGGCGCCTGTCTAGCCACTCGGCAAAGACCGGGCGCACTGCCGCTACGACCCTCAGTCCCGCTGACGGGGCCTCCAGCCTGAGACGCCACTCCTCCATGGCGGCTCGCCGTAAGGAGGCCCTCATGGCCTCCACCTCCTTCAGGGCCGGACGCTGCCCACGACTGAACGCCTCCTCCCGCCAATGGAAAGCATCGGACAGGGATCGGGCGTCCAGATCCCAGGGCAGGAATCCGACCAACATACAAGCCGCCTCGTACGAAACCGTGCGGTATGCCCTGATCGCCCGCTGCGCCACTACACGCTGAGGATTGCGCAAGAGCGCGACGCAGCGGTTGCTCAGGGAATCAGTCCAAACAGGGCCATGGACCGCACAACTCCGTGGTATAACCTTCGGCAAGGGATGCCAGGACCTTCCAGGTTGGGCAGCAGGCTAGAAAGAGCGCCCGCTGCCCGGGACAGTTTAGTTCGCATCTTCTCAAAGTGGGTGCGAAATTCCCATCGGCTATCCAAAATCAATCCCAAATACTTCATATTCTTGCCGATGGGAATCCGCACCCCCTCCACAACGATGTGGGCACCGGCCGGTGGCCCTTTCCGAGGCCTATGAAAACAAATGGCCTCGGTCTTTTCAAGGGCCACCTTCAAACCTAGTCGCTGGATGCGACGCACGACGTCGCCGGTGCCCTCCGCCGCCAGGATTGCGGCATCCTGGAAGGTCCCAGAAGTCGCTGTCACTAGCGTGTCGTCGGCGTAGCATGTGACGCCGACGCCTCGGAGATTGGCACCACGGAGCACCCAGTCGTACCCGATGTTCCACAGGAGAGGGCCCAAAACCGAGCCCTGTGGAACACCGCACGACATCGCTCTTCGGTGCCACCCATCGGCGCCCGGATACACCACGTCCCTGTCAGAAAGGTACGCGTGCACCAGACGCCGGAGATAGGGTGGCACCACGTGGTACCGCAGTGCTTCGTGGATGCAGGGCCAGGGCAGCGAATTAAACGCATTCGAAATATCAAGTGATACTGCTATCACTACCTCGCATATGCAAGCTCTCTGACCCAACACTTAGTGTGGATGTGTAGCAGAATTGAAATAGCTCGATTTAAATTGTTAAAATTTTCTATTTATTTATAAGATTAACAGTCTACATTATTTTTAATATAATTTAGGAACCATATACCAAAAATCTATTTTCTAGAATATAAGTATACTAGCGGCCCGCCCTGGCTTCGCACAGGTAGCAAAGCATAGTATTTGCACATTTAATTTTCTGTCGTACAAAATACTTATGAATTATACACATAACCCTTCCTCTTGAATCACTGCGTCCATTGGTGAAAAACATATGAAAATCCGTTCGGTAGTTTTTGAGTTTATCGCGTTCAGACAAACAGATGCGATGGGGGGACTTTGTTTTATAATATGTAATGATGTCATATCACATATCATCATATCCTTAAATCATACATATCCTTAAAAAGATAAATGTAACCTGTCCTTCCTTGGATCTCAAACTATCTCCATATTTATTCTCTCATGGTTCCACCCGCAAGAAAATATTTTCCGGGATAAAAGTACCGGTTTATATTTCTCTGGGATAAGCAATAGCCTAGGTGGTCCTCAAGGTCTTAAATTATATTCCTACGAAATTTCATGCAAATCGGCTGAGAGTGACGGCTACAACCGCGAGGTAAAAAAATTTGGGATAAAAGTCCCGGTTTCTATTTTTCCAGGATAAGCAGTAGCCTATGTCCTTCCCTCGGTCTCAAACTATTTCCATATTTGTTTTTTTGCGGTTCCACCCACAAGAAAATATTTTCCGGGATAAAATCTCGGTTTATTATTTCCCGGAATCAGAAGTAGCCTTGGTCCTTTCCAGGGTTTCGAACTACCTCCCTACCAAATTTCGTTGAAATCTGTTGAGTGGTTTGGCCATCCCACTCGTGAGAAAAAAAATCGGGATAAAATATCCGGTTTATATTTTTCCGGGATGGGCAGTACCCTGTGTTCTACCCTGGGTCTCAAACTATCTCCATAGTTATTTCTTTGCGGTTCCATCCGCAAGAAAACAGTTTCCGGGATTAAAGTCCCGGTTTATTTTTTCCCGGGATAAGAAATATCCTAGATCCTTTCCAGGGTCTTAAACTATGTCCCTTTCAAATTTCATCGAAATCAGTTCAGTGGTTTGGGCGCGACGGCTTCACTCACGAAAGAAAAAATCCGGGTTAAAATTCCCGGTTTATGTTTTCCGGGATAAAAGTAGTCTATGTTTTTCCCTCGGTCTCAAACTATTTCCATACTTATTTGTTTGCGGTACTATTATAATATTTTCCGGGATAAAATCCCGGATTATTTTTCCCGGGATCAGAATTAGCCTTGGTTCTCCCCAAGATTTTAAACTATCTCCTTACCAAATTTCATAGAAACCGGTTTATTGGTTTGGCCGTAACGACTCGCGAGAATAAAAAATCCGAGATAAAAGTCCCGGTTTGAATTTTCACGGGATATAAAGTAGCCTATGTTACTCAGGGATACAGGAGCATTCTAATGGAATAATTTTTGAAATCGTTCCAGTACTTTTTGAGTTTATCCTTGTCAAACATACAAAAATACAAATCTTTCCTCTTTATAATATTAGTATATTATTATAGAT
This sequence comes from Lapara coniferarum, assembly GCA_949316025.1. Taxonomy (NCBI): domain Eukaryota; kingdom Metazoa; phylum Arthropoda; class Insecta; order Lepidoptera; family Sphingidae; genus Lapara; species Lapara coniferarum. Next base: position 35,814,964 of record OX438919.1, on the reverse strand, counting down.
TGAGACTGCCTCGGTGGCGTAGTTATATTATGGTACGACTGCAATGCTGAGGTCTCGGGTTCGATCCCCGGGTCGGGCAGTGATATTGAGTTTTTCTATTCAGTATCAGCTCGGAGTCTGGAATTTGTGCCCGACATGGCGATAGGCTCGCCCCCTATCACATCATGGGACAGAATAATGGCGAAAAGTGGGTGCACTAGTTGCACCTCTGCTTACCCCTTCGGGGTAAAAGGTGTGAGTGTATATGTATGTAGATTGAGTTAAAGAAGATATAACTAAAAAAAATATTTTATTACTTCAAGAGAGATTCTCATGATCACTAACTGCAGTGGCTAACGTTAATTTTCGACAAATGACGTCAAAAACGTCTGAATTATCTCGCTTTGATGAATATAGAATATGATTTGCTCAGAGAAATTGATACAAATAGTTCTATTTCTAAATTTGCCCACATGAAATCTAGAAAAGCTACTTTGTAAAAGTTTAAAAAATAATAAGGAAACAGATAAATAAATATAAAATATAAACATTATTTAAAGTACACCATTGATTAAATATAACATTAGCTATTCCTAAAAATATAACATACTTTGTATTAAATATAAACTTTGAAATATGTATTGAAAAAAATATTTTGTGTAGTATCATCTGTTTTCAATTCTTAGTTTCCTATCAAAATTATTCTAAATTGCCAGGAAATCTCATCTCAGGCTTTTTTTACTTGTCAGAGCCTAACAACACCTATAGTAATTTACTACACTATTAATTACTCAAAAAATTGTAACCTATAGATAGCAAATAAACGTATTGAGTATTGAATTGTATCTTTACCACTTTATACTTAAGAACTCATAGCAGATCAAGGGCTCTTTGAAAGAATTTGCTACGGGCCCCGCGCTTGCTTAATCCGGCACTGTATAGCATTATATAAAACGGCTCAGCTTAGTCTTATAAAAACTACTTAGGCTATTGGATTAACGGCGTATGCTTTGGCTTTTCTAATTCCGTGACATTGTAGTTTATTATTGTTGTACAGTGATCCACATAAGTAGACAAATTCAAAACTTCAAATCGTCCGTACACTTTTTTTTCTTCACGAAATTGACTCGTCAAGCCCCGCTGCGGACGCCGGCCGCCGAGTATATAGGGTTTCCCCATACATCTATTTATATTATTATTGTAAGTAGTTGGGAGTTTTGAATTTGTTCAGCTACTTAACTGGTTGATTGTACATAAGTCATAAGGACTGCCTCGGTGGCGTAGTTGTATTATGGTATGACTACAATGCTGAGGTCTCGGGTTCGATCCCCGGGTCGGGCAAAGTGATATTGAGTTTTTTTATTCAGTATCAGCTCGGAGTCTGGAATTTGTACCCGATATGGCGATAGGCTCGCCCCCTATCACATCATGGGACGGAATAATGGCGAAAAGTGGGTGCACTAGTTGCACCTCTGCCTACCCCTTCGGGGATAACAGGCGTGAGTGCGTGTGTGTGTGTGTACATAAGTCAAAACATACTTTCCACGAATATTAACATACACTCAGACTTGACGATCGAGATGCCATTCTCAAGCGGCCATTATTTTAAAAGTAATTTGCGAAATATTTTGTACAATGTTTACATAATATAATCTCGTTTATAGTTAACTACGGAGCACGAACACACTTTAAGGATATTGGAAATCACAAGAGATAATCAAAATGCCCTCGCTGCAGAGTTGGCCGATGTCAAGGTAAGATTATTATTGTTATTAAGGTTATTTTGTTTCCTTTTGTGTATTAACCCGTCAAACCCCGCTTATATATATAGATGTATAGAGAAACCCTATATACTCAGGCGCCGGCGTCCGAAGCGGAGCTTGACGAGTCAATCAAAAAGTTGTTATTCAGGACCTGTTTCATAACGTTCAGGTAAATTTTATCTTCCAGTATAATATAGTTGTCTTTTCTTGACCATTCATTTGGGAGTTTGACTTTTGTAATTTTATTTTATTTTCGACGATTAGCGTTTAGTCAGATATCGTGAAACAAGTCCTTAATGAGATAAATTCTACCAATTTCAATCTTGTATACGAAACACAACAGTGCATGCACACTGCTGCTTCGCGGTAGAGATAGACATTGCGGTGGTATCCACCCAGAGGGCCTCTTACAAATGAGAAACCTACCACCATGTATGTCAAGTGGACGAATGCCTGGTTGGGAATGGAACGGTCTGTCGAGACAATGTCCGGAGGTTCGAAACCCGCGGCACACACCTCTGACTTTTCAAAGTTACGTGTGTATTGTTTATCAATTATTGTTCACTTTAACGGTGAAGGAAAACATCGTGAGGAAATCTACATACCTGAGAATTCTCCATAAGGATTTCGAGGGTGTGTGAAGTCTGCCAACCCGCACTAGGGCAGCGTGGTGGACTTAAGGCCTTAAACCGTCTCAGTAGTAGAGGAGGCCCGTGCTAAGCAGCGAGCAGTATATAATACAGGGCTGGTATTATTTATTATATTATATGTCGCACCTTTAGAACGAAAACGACACAATAAAAAAAATAGAAAATTGACTTGTCATTTTCAAATGACTAAAAACTAGTTCCTATTTATAAAATATAGTAAAAAGGAACCTATATAACAGTTTTGTCCTTTTTCTGCTCGAATATGGCTGTGTTTGAACTATTGTTGTATTGAAAACTTCATTTTAAGTAATTTTATGACGATAACTTAATTTTCTATCTTTTTGAATTGTGTCGTTTTCATCGTAAAGGTGCGATGTATGTGATCACGTGCTGTGTGTTGTGCGTCAGGAGCGGTACGCGGAGGTGTCCGCGCTGCTGGCGGAGGCGCAGGAGGCGCTGCGTGCGGCGCGGCGGCGCGGCGAGCCCGCGCGCGGCCTCATGCCCAGCGTGGCGACCGCCGCCGGCCTGCTGCCCAACACGCTGCAGCGAGAGATGCACTCCTCCGTCTACTCGGAGCTCAGCCTCGACTCCGGCATCGGCGATCCTCTCGCACAGTCAGTTAACAATACTTACACTTCACAGAGAATTTTATGTAATAAGGCTTGAGCTGAGTAAGCAAACAAGAACGTCGGATAAATTATTGCGCACGTTGTTACAAGTCTAATTTACTCAATATGATTATGTATGTATGATATACAGAGTCATTTTGACACTGCGTTAATAAATGAAACCACATACTTATCTCCTTGAAAATAACACTTTCCATTAAGTTATTTTAACCATAGATATAAAATAAAAAAGTGTAATTTTCGAATAAAATAAATATTAATAAAAAGTAACTTTAAGTTAACACGCCCTTATGCCACTACTACAGCTCGTAAGAGAATTCCTAGCAGCAGCAACAATACACTTTCAGTCAGAAATACATTTACGCACACACCATATTCGCACTAAACTACAAAATTATCAAAATATTGGAAAACTACAACCGGGATTTATGGCGAAAATATTCGTTATTCATGGATGATTTTTGGCAAGATGTTAGCAGAGGTAAAGATGAATATGGGGTTTCATTTAGTAACGCAATGTAAAAATGACCCTGTATATTATGCAGAAATTACATAACTTTAATCAAGTGCAAAGTTTATTACCGACGTTATAATAAAACATTTGAGCCTACGCAATCACATCCATAACTACATTTAATAACGTGTTTAATGTTTGAAATTGTTTTTAGTTCAAGCATGCAGAAAGTGTTTGAAACGGTGCAGTGTGCATCGCGTTGGTCTTCGGGTGCGTCCCTGCCCGGGTCGGACGTGTGCGAGGCGCCCGCCCTGCCCGGCGTCGGCGGCTCCTTCTCCAAGCTGCCTCCCAAGCCACCCTCGAACGACTCCTTCCTCGACGACACCTCTGACACAGACTCCGACGATCTTTATCCGTTAGTATCGTTATTTATTTACATAACATTTTACGACCGTTTTTAATCGATTATCCCCATCTTAATCTGCGATCCGACTCCAGACTGATAATCATTTATACTTGAAACTGTTTTTGTAATTTATACTATTAGTGGGTTGCTTTTGATAATTCTTAGTTTTCTTTATATTAATACACACACACATACACTCACGCCTGTTATCCCCGAAGGGGTAGGCAGAGGCGCAACTAGTGCACCCACTTTTCGCCGTTATTCCGTCCCATGATGTGATAGGGGGCGAGCCTATCGCCATATCGGGCACAAATTCCAGACTCCGAGCTGATACTGAATAGAAAAACTCAATATCACTTTGCCCGACCCGGGAATCGAACCCGAGACCTCAGCATTGTAGTCGTACCTTAATACAACTACGCCACCGAGGCAGTCATTTCTATATTCATCATTCATTCATTTCAGGCAGTTCTTTATATTAATATATTTTTTTATATTGTGTATTTAGGCCACGGACCTCCTCTACTACTGAGAGGGTTTCAGTAGTAGAGGAGGTCCGTACTCAGCAGTGGGCAGTATATAATAAAGGGCTGCTTGCATTGTGATAATTACTTTATTGTTCATATTAGTAAATGTTTACAGTTGTTTTCGATAAGACATATTCATATTATAAAATTTTATCGGTTAAATTATCGGCTTTGTAATCGCTATACACATAACAAAGACACATTGTATTTTTCTATTAGATTAATTTCATTGCGGGTTACAGACAGATTAGTGTTCCCTGAGACTCGCCGAGCTTCACCGCTCGGTGTCATAAAATGCGTGCCACTGCCGATCTTGACTTTTTTTTATGGCATTGAATGACGAGACGAGCATGCTGTTTGCCTGATGGTAAGCAATACAACCACCCATAAACAGAAGCAACACCATCCATCCAGCACCTTGAATTACAAAGTACTGTGTGGCATTACACTGCGCTCGTCATCCTGAGACATAATATGTTAAGTCTCATTATGTCCAGTAGTTACACTGGCTACAATGCCCTTCAAACCGAAACACAACAGTGCATGCACACTGCTGCTTGGCGGTAGAATATAGACATTGCGGTGGTACCCACCCAGACGGACTCTTATATAGGAGAGACCACCAGTAAATACTTACAGGAATTGCAGTGACAGGTGTGAGGGCGAGATAAAAAAAAAAAAAACATGGGTTATTCTGTATTGCAGCGGCGGCACCGGCGTGGGCGTGCCGGGCGCGCCGGGCGCGGCGGAGCTGGCGGCCGCGCTGCGTCGCCTCACGCCGCACGACATCGACGCACGACGCGCCTCGCTCGCCGCCTCGCATCTACGCCGACCCGCACACGGTGAGCTACACACATCACACATACCACACGTCTTAACGCGTGTCTTGTTAAGTGTTTAATAACTCAGACATCGTTTTATACGAGGTATCGTGTATTTTTCACGTAAGAAGTAGAACAGTAAGCCTCTAAAATTACAAGAATTACATAGCAACTCGAGCACAGCATATTATTTTGCAGTTATTTACTAAATGTTGTAGTAAAGAAATGGTTTATTCACATAATTAATCGAACCATATTTGTTAAATTGAAATTGTTTTATCCCAAATTCTACATAAAAATATTATAACTTCGATTGCAGAACGAAACTCCAATGAGGAGAGCGCGGTGTGGGGTGCAGGCGCGGGGGGCGGCATCGCTCGTTTCCGTCCACCTCACAAGTTGCAAATCGTGAAACCGCTTGAAGGCTCGCTCACGTTGCACACGTGGGCCCAACTAGCTAAGCCGAACATGTCAGGTAATTATCCTACACACTAAATAAATAATATTAATTTGTATATTTGCCAAAAAGCAATATCTGTAAGAAGTAAATAAATTATAGAATATATAGAAGAATACAATAAAAGTTATTTCATAGGTCTATTAGAAGAACAAGAGGGCGTTGGTGTGCGGGGAGTGAGATCGGCAGGCGGACTCGGATCAAGACTGTACAGACTCTCCGACGTGGAGGAGGACGACGACATACCACGACTGCCACACTCGAGTCATATATTTACGTTTACAAATAGGTATGCAAATGGGACCTGCCATCTCTATTATAGTTCCACAGAAGGCTTTACGACGTCGCATTTCGGTGATCATAGCTCATTTTGCATCAACAGTACGGTGCTGCATCCAAATGACGGCAGCCTCGCGGGCAGCAGCACCAGCAGCGTGTGCAGCAGCGGCATGAGCAGCCTGTCCAGCAGCGTGCTCGGCACCGCGTGGAGCTCGCGCCTCACCTCGCGCCGTTCGTCGGCCGCCGTGTCGCCCGTGCACTCGCGCCGTGAGTCCGTCTGCGTGGCGCCATCGCGCGCCCATTTCTCTCCGACCGCGACGCCCGCAAACAGTCCGTTGCTCGGTTCGCCGGAGTCGTCGCCACCGGCAACTCCGCGACCCGGTGACGCGCCGCCATCGTTGCATGCGCTCATTGCCAGTGGCACGTCTATACTCCGGCGGCGGCACTTCGGCGCCGGCTCACCGGGCGCCGACGGTTCCCCGGCGCCGCTCGCTCTCCAGACACCCGGCTCTCTGTACACGGGACTCGTGCATCGTAGTCCCATGGAGCAGCTGACGTGTTTGAAGCGCACGCTGCGCTCTCCGGCCGCACCACTGCCGGAGAGAAATGGGGGCAGCGGTGGCGGCGCAGGTAGCGGCGCAGGCGCGTCGTGTGAGTCGCCGCTGGGCGTGCCCGCCGCGCCGGGCTCGGGCGCACTGGACGTGCCGAGCGGGGTGGGGGGCGTGGGGCCGGGGATGGGTCGGCGCATGCGGCCGCGCTCGGACCTGGGCACGGTGGGCGGTGCAGGGGCGGCGGGCACACCGAGCGCGGCGGCGCCGAGTGCCGCGGCACACTCCTCGCCGCTGGGTACTTTTAGTTTGCTGTTCGGTCGGAAAGGTGGTCTGCTGTAAAGTTAGCTCATTAAAGGTGCTCGCGCGCCCTCGCATGCGGCGCCGTCGCCGGTTCCAGGCGGTTGTTTTCCGTAGTATTATTTTTCCTCTGTGGATTAGTCGCTCGTGGGTTTCCATCCGTATTTTACCTTTTTGATTTTGTTTTCTATTTGTTAATACAATTATTATAATATTTTTATTGCGTTTTGACGTGAATTTTGGTAGCTATTTTTATTTTGTAATCGCTCGCGTGCATTTATATATGACTGACCGCGGGGTGAACCCGGAGTCGATTTCGGTCGCTAAGTATTATGATTGGGTACTATAGAAGGCTCTTCCACATTCCCTTGAGTTTGACGTTTTGCGTCGGTCACTTCCGCGTGCTATACAGTATACACCACTGTTACCGAGAGCTCTAGCGAGGACCAAGTGTATGATACATTTGTAATACAATAAAAATCATATCAGTTAATTTCTTTGGTCGAAATAAAACACATCACACGAATTTACGTTTTTGTTATGTTTGTTAGTATACTTAATGGTTATTTTCTAATCGTCGCGTGAGATTTACTTATTGTAGTAGTCTGTAGTATTATATTGCGAGGGTTGTAATATTTATTATCATTAGGGAATAGAAAACATTAGGTTTTTAGATGCGACTGTGGAAAATAATAATTTCTGATTTCCAAATCTCATTGCTTTATTGTGGTCATGCTTATTATTATTAATTATATTATTATTTTTGTGTGATTGTAAATAATTAAATGTTCATTAATTTAGAAGAGTACAAATTATTTATGTTTATGATCAGAATTAGTTAATTGAATATGTATAGAGGGCAAGTCAATAATTTCAATTTGCAAATTATGTATTTAATTTCATGACTTATGTCATTTGTCGACCAAATAACGAGTACTTCACAAATACGAGGCATTCATTTTACTCTAGTTTTAACACAATTGTTGCTAATATTTAGGTCTAAACAAAGTGTAATGGTGCATGCCATAGTGATAGGTAGAACTGAATTAATTATATTAAAAATGCGTCATAATTTGGATACGTTCTAACGCGGCTGCATTCTTTAATAGCGACCAGTGTGGCTAGCACGAGTTTACGCGTTTCGTATAGTAATCGTATTCGTATCGAGTAAGTGACAACACTATACATTAAAAAATACAAACACACGAATTGAGAACCTCCTCTTTTTTTGAAAGTCGGTTAAAAAACAGATTCTTATTGTCAATTCCCATACATTTTAAGTTGACCGTTACCATGGTTACACGTTTACTACTCGAAGTTTACACGCACACATTTCTAATGCTACCGTATTTTAGTTTCAAATACGGTTCTTTCCCTACCTAATTTTACTTATTCGAAACCATTACGTTAAATATACAATAGTACGTATACTCGTGCTAGCTACAAAGTTCATAGTGTAATATAATAATTTGTAACTTAATTTTACTAAAATTGGTGCTAGATAGTTATTATGCCAGTGATGTTTTGTTGAACAAATCCAATGTGGTTATGTATCGACTGCACGCGTTAGTTTCTTTGTGTCGCATTATTTTTAAACAGTTTTTATGTTCATTGAACATGAAGCGTGCTGAACGCGTACGTATAGGTTTAGTAAGGGCTGTGAGGTGATAATCGTAGTGGTCACGGTAATGTTTCCACGTCTTGATATTGATACAATTATTAAAGATCAAGTAGGCACAAAACTGTGTAGTTTAAGAGAAACATGTTGAGATTTTGACAATTACAACAAAATGATAATGATTGTATTGAAAACAGAAATATAATTTATCCAAATATATTTTGTGTGTTATTCAAACCCCCAATACTTATTTTGTTTGTTAATTGAAATCACAGTACATTTTTGTACCTTGATTAAATTTAGAATGGAGCAGTAACAAACATCAATGGAAATTAATAAAATGGCACACACACACTCATGCCTCTTATCCCCGAAGGGGTAGGCAGAGGCGCAACTAGTGCACTCACTTTTCGCCGTTATTCCGTCCCATGATGTGGTAGGGGCCGAGCCCATGGCTATATCGGGCACAAATTCCAGACTCCGGGCTGATACTGAATAGAAAACCTCAATATCACTTTGCCCGACCCGGGGATCGAACCCGAGACCTCAGCTTTGCAGTCGTACTGTAATGTCAAAGCTTTATAACTTACTATTGCGCCAATTTTGAAAAAAAAAATCCATTTGATTTTGGATAGCATATATTTTTCATAATTGTATTTTAAAAACCTTCAATAATATAAACGAACAGGAAAGAGATATTGGCCGCTTAGTAGCTTTAACTTTTTCACAGGGTGGTAAATTTTGCGATGGTATTGCTCATAGAATAAGGACTATAAGCATTATATATGTCGGAGCGGCGGGTATTTCGATATAATAATTATGCAAAAACCAATCGAAATGTCAAATCGTTGGTACAAATAGGGCACCTCGCATTTGAAGTAGTCTAAGGGTTGCGAGCACAGAACACTATTACTCTAGGAGGTTTTTTTTTTTTTGGGGTAGGTGACCCTGCAGTCTACACCGGGGAGACCTGCTAACGGTATACAGTGAATCCCGCGGCTTAGCGACTGCAGGGGCCTAGAAAGGAGCGAAAAAGGAAGTGGAAGGGAAAGTGGTGGAAGGGAGGAAGGTTCCCAGGATGGGCGGAAAGAGAAGGTGTGAGGAATGTTCGCGGAACCCTCAAAGGCCTCGAATGTGTTATACAACAAAGAGGTACACACACTGAACTGTGTGCCACAGCCCGCGACAAATCTCCCCCCATGCATGGGCGTGCATCTAGTGTGAAGACCCAGCGCACAAGAATTGCCTGAGGGGGCTACTCTAGGAGGTTGCGAGCGCCTTCTGCACTCACCCAAAAGACCGGTGTTCTTGCATAAGCCGGCCCTCGTCAGGCTAGCAAGTTTAGTCAGGGACAAAAAAAAAATTGAAGTAGTCAGTCTGTTGTGAGCCTTTCAACTGTGCGGAGCTCCGGAAATAGGTTTGGAGCATTCAGAAATAAAAGTTGGAGTTTTACTCTCACATCGTGAATGATGATGATGAGGTGAAACCCTGTGGACGTCGGCAGAGCTGACGTCACCTCTTTTTCAATTCAATTCAATTCTTTAGTTTATGGCTCCATCGCTGTCAGGCAATGATTTTGCCAATGTCGAAAGTAGAAAACACCTCTTTTTAAAGAGTTCAATATCCTCTGCTCTGTCATATATTATTATTTATTCTGAGGTATTGCTTAGTTCATTCTTTTTTTTATTAAATATTACAGCTCTGCATACTAGTCCATTGAGCCCGTCTTTCATAAAATACAATTATTGTCTCTTTTTTACCTCAGTCCTACTATGTCGAATTAAAGTAGTGGCTACCTTATCAAAACTTTATCGCGGAGTTTTGGCGGCAACAAAAAAAACACTTTATTAGCATAGTTATTTCAATTCACTTCATTGGAGCCCTTTAGTAGAACTATATTGGATAATATACCACTATTATTATATTTATCAAAAATGTATGCCATCCAAAATCTAACGGAAAAACAACCTTTAAAATTGGCGCAATAATAAGTCCTACTAATATTATAAAGGCGAAAGTTTGTAAGTATGTATTGATGTATGGATGTTTGTTACTCTTTCACGCAAAAACTACTGAACGGATTTCGATGAAATTTGGTACACGGGTAGATCATGTCCTGGATTAACACATAGGCTACTTTTTATCCCAGGAAAATATAAAGCGGGACTTTTATCCCGGAAAAACTTTTTAAAGCGGGCGGAGCCGCGGGCAAAAGCTTTGAAGTTCGGTGGAAGGGGCATCTGTCACCTAACGGAAACAGCAGAATGTGACGTAACCGAGTGTCGCCAGCCATAACGTGCGTGCGTGCGAAAGAGATGATGCGATATCCCCACTACGCCCCCACTCTTGCTCACGACAATATTTCAAATATGAATAACTGTTTTATTTTTTAACCAATTTTGATGCTGATTTCACAGAAGAATTTCTTTTTCGTATAATTATGTTACATAATATAAAATAATGCACAAGATAGAACATAGGAAACTACCCTATTATGCAGTACTATCTTTTGCCCGCGGCTCCGCCCGCGTGAATGAGTTCCCGGGATAAAAGTCCCGCTTTATATTGTCCTGGGATAAAAAGTAGCCTATGTGTTAGTCCAGAACATGATCTACCCGTGTGCCAAATTTCATCGAAATACGTTCTGTAGTTTTTACGTGAAAGAGTAACAAACATCCATATATCCATACATACTTACAAACTTTCGCGTTTATGATACATATTAGTAGGATATTATAGTAGGATAACACTAAGTACCTATCACCAAAATAATGAAATAAAACAAGAGCATCTCATGACACTTCCAAGTTTCCGCCAAAACTCAGAAGATGAATTCTGAAAGTTTTCTTGCTAATTTAAACTTCGGTTACATGTTGTTTGGTGGATGGAATTTTATTTACTTATAGCAACAGAGAGTAATATATACTACGGAAATTACAGCTCTCTGGGCATTGATGTATTAAAAATCCCAGAGCCTGGTTCTTATTACGACCATAGGTCTTTAAAATGCTCAAAAAAGACATAGGTACAAGTTTCCGTAGTATTATAAAGGTACGGACAGACGTGCTCAGAAAAAGCTTGTTTTTGTGCTTGCTTACAGTTAGCATGCTCATGCAACTGTTCACATGCCAGCAATAAGCATGATTGCTTGAAGCATACTCATTAATAAGCATGCTCAAAGCAAACGTACTGGACAGACGTGCTGCTATTTGGCACCAGGCTCTTGGACAAAATGGATGCACAAAGATATATTGACAGTGCTATCCATACAGAGCTCAATAAAATAATCGTATGTGTAAGAGCATTTTGGTGAAAAAGAAAAAAAAAACGCTGAATTTGGGTTCGTAATTGGATAAACCGAAGAGAATTACTGGGAGCAAGTAATCGACTGTTGGCAGAGATGCGAAGCGAAGATCTCGATAGCTATAAAACTCATTTGCGCATACTCCCGCACAAATTTGATGAGCTACTTTCTAAAATTGATTCGCCGCGGATCGAGATCGAATCGATAATACCATGCTAATAAGCAAACCTACTCAGACGCGCTCGGAGCACACCCCCTTCTGCCCGCGCCTCAGGTAGCATGCGCGAAAATCAAACTGCGGTTGATTTTTGAGCACGCTCTAAATATGCATGCTCATTACATTACACACGTGCTACTAATGAGCACTTGCTCAATAAAAGCATGCTTTCGTGCTAGTAATGAGCACGTCTGTCCGTTCCTTAATGCTCTTTGCATACAAGTTTGGTGCGGTTGGTTACTAAGGTTACAATACAACTTTACTATTGGTAACTATGCCAACGTATGTTGTCAACACACTATAAATGAAATTCTTATTTACCCATATAAAGTTAAAATATTTTCCTTGGTATTTAATTGGAGTAAACACTGCTTTAAATTTAAAATGACAGAGCAAATGAAATTTATAGTGAAAGAGATAAATGCCGCTTTGGGCAGAAATTATGATCTTATAAAGTTTGATGCTCTCAATGAGAAGCAGTTGTTGCAAATGCTGGTGGATTTACTTGTATATTTCGGTGCTGGTGACAAGGTATGTTTTTTTTTTCGCGGGGAAAAAACGTATTATCGCTACCGCCACTGGGGGGGGTGAGTGGAATGGTTATGTTGGTTTCGCACAGTCTTACAGCCCAATGTCGACACTCGGGAGTATGGCATCATCCGAGCGAACATTGGACCGAGTCCCTAACACTATGTACACCCTACACTGGCATACCAACCAAAACCCGCGGTGGCCTTCTTCGGCGCATACGAGACGGCTCCGGGGCGGGGCGTGCAGCTATCTTGTTGCACTAAGGGCGGTATTAATAGATCAATCTCAAGTTTGAGTTGCATCTCAAGTGGACACAATGTATTGAACTATTCATACATTATGTCTACTTGGGATGTGGCTCGAACTTGAGATTGATTTATTAATACTGTCCTAAGATAGCTGCACGGGACCGTCCCTGCGCAATGCCGTTACGGCCCCTCTCTATACAAGGGGGCTAAGATGCCCCCACACTCTAAAGGACGCCTTTGGCGTCTACGACAGCGGGAGACCGACCACCCGCATTGTCAACCACCACGGAGTCGCTTAAATTGGACTGAGCAGCCCCCCGCTGCTCGCCCGGCGACTCTCTCGAAGCCCCCTTTCGTCGCCTCTTACGACAGGCAGGGGATGCCGTGGTGGAACTCTCTATATGCCTCCGAACCACATGTTTGGTCAACTATACAAATGGTTTATAAAAAAATGGGCAATCATGGTTCTATAGATACAGCTAAGTATATCATTTTGACTTGTAGTCCACAACATTCAAACAACAAAGAACCGGTATAGATATTTAATGTACCTACGCACAATCCCTAAGATATTGTGAGAGTGGGCTATAGATTAATATAACGGAGTTGAACATAACCTATTTATATTCTTTTATAGGCCCCTAAGTCTTTGGCGCATGTATTAATTAGTTGCGTGTAGGTATCACAAAACAAATTACCAAAGCATATATTATTATCTAAGTAGGGTTAGGTAGGTATCCACTTAAGTATTCATGACTGCTCTACATTACCGACTAGTCATCAGAAAAAATCACTCGCCACTATTGACTTACTTAAAAGCAGGTGGTGTTTACCGTGTATATTGTAGGTATTTACATAAATAGGTCAGAAGGTATCTACAATAATTATAATACTAGCTTTTGCCCACGGCTCCGCCCGCGTGAATGTTATTACAAAAAGCACTCGGGAGTAATGTAGCTTTCTCTTAGTGATTTTTTTTTTAAATCGGATCAGAATTTCCAGGGCGGCTTTGTATCGAATAGACGGTGAGTGGCGACACCGCGTACCCAGATTCCGTGGGGGCTAAATGAGACCCCCTGACCTTTGGGTTGCCTTAATTGGTCAGCTAGGGGTGGAAATCGCAAGAGCTAAGAACCGGAGCTCCAGGGTGGAAGTGCTCAAGCTGCGTAATAGCGTAGAAACCCGATCTAGGACGCGCTAGCGACCCGCGATGGTGAAATCCCTTTAGCTACCCACACCGATATTGCGCCCTTGGCATACGCCACTTTTAGGGATGCCTATTTAGGTAGTGGTTGGGGGCAACTTACCGTCTACCTTGAATACAAATTATTGAGAGATTTTACTTGACAGGCGTCCCGCTGTTTCAATCAATAGCCCAGCAACCAGTCAGCTAGATTCTATCCATAGACCCGGTATAGTTCCCATCTTCTCTGCAATAGTCCTTACACCTTACGGAAGCTGTCATTGGCTGTATTTCTTCCCTAAGTAAAGACAGAGAGAGTACCTGCAAGGTTTACACATCCCAGCTAGAGTAATGTATCTTAAAGAGTCCTCTTAGCGTTGGATCCATATCACCACGCAAGCCTTCCAAACGGACCAGCCATCGTGCCGTTATTTCTCACAGGAAATCTATACTAATATTATAAAGCTGAAGAGTTTGTTTGTTTGTTTGTTTGAACGCGCTTATCTCAGGAACTACTGGTTCGAATTGAAAAAATATTTTTGTGTTGAATAGACCATTTATCTAGGAAGGCTTTAGGCTATATAACATCACGATGCAACTATTAGGAGCGAAGAAATAATGGAAAATGTGAAAAAAGCGGGGAAAATTATTCATCCTTGAGGGCTTCCATTGCGTGCGCTGCGAAAACGGTTCAAGATAGCAAAAATATATGTATGAAAGAATTATTTCTCTTGAAATGATCTAAAAAATGTCCGCGACAGTATATGTCTATCTTTTAAGATTACCTCACTAGAACCGTTTTTATGGTAATCAAGTTTGGTCGAAGTTAATGCATTATTTGTTAAGAGTTGTATCAACGTCATAGTCATAGAGTGATTCAACGGGAAGGTTTTTATGTAATTTTAGCCCGGATAAACTTATCAACACGGGCGAAGCCGTGGGCAAAAGCTATAATATTATAAAGCTGAAGAGTTTGTTTGTTTGTTTGAACGCGCTAATCTCAGGAACTACTGAACCGATTTTGAAAATTCTTTCACTAATAGGAAGCTACATAACTCCTGAGTGCTATAGGCTACTTTTTGTCCCGGGAAAATATTTTTGTCCCGGAAAATCTTTTTCACGCGGGCGGAGCCGCGAGCACTACTAGTATACATATACACTCACGCCTGTTATCCCCGAAGGGGTGGGCAGAGGCGCAACTAGTGCACCCACTTTTCGCCATTATTCCGTCCCATGATGTGATAGGGGGTGAGCCTATCGCCATATCGGGCACAAATTCCAGACTCCGAGCTGATAATGAATAGAAAAACTCAATATCACTTTGCCCGACCCGGGGATCGAACCCGAGACCTCAGCTTTACAGTCGTACTGTAATACAACTACGCCACCGAGGCAGTCTACTAGACTACTACTAGTATATAATACTAGCTTTTGCCCACGGCTTCGCTCGCGTTAATAAGTTTTTCCGGGCTAAAAGTACATAAAAACCTTCCCGTTGAATCACTCTATGACTATGACGTTGACACAACTCTTAACAAATAATGCATTAATTTCGACCAAATGTGATTACCATAAAAACGGTTCTAGTGAGTTAATCTTAAAAGATACACATATACTGTCGCGGACATTTTTTTAGATCATTTCAAGAGGAATAATTCTTTCATACATATATTTTTGGTATCTTGAACCGTTTTCGCAGCGCACGCAATGGAAGCCCTCAAGGATGAATAATTTTCCCCGTTTTCTTCACATTTTCCATTATTTCTTCGCTCCTAATAGTTGCATCGTGATGTTATATAGCCTAAAGCCTTCCTCGATAAATGGTCTATTCAACACAAAAATAATTTTTCAATTCGAACCAGTAGTTCCTGAGATAAGCGCGTTCAAACAAACAAACAAACAAACTCTTCAGCTTTATAATATTAGTATAGATAATAATAAACCTTAATTTACACACAACACAGGTTCATAGTTTACATACCTCACATATATACCTACTAATACAATACGTCTAATGACAATAAATGGTGCATAAAATGGATTACTAATTAGTCACAACAATATTAAGGGGCGAGCTCAAGCCACCGTTTAAACATTGGTGACGAAAGACATATCCGACAGCTGGGCGGCCACAATGTCACTGCTGGAAGTACAGATTCGGTCCATAAATGACGCCATCCTTGGTCTTACAATAGCCTCAAAGGTCACTTACTCTAGCACTAAATAACATACCCGAGGCACTATAAAATCGATTTAGGCACGTTAGCTACCTAAACGCGTTTTATGTAGCACTCTTATATTATTGTGAGACTTTTTTGTGTAGGTCGTCCACAGTTGAAAAGTATCTAAAGGACATGTCCTAAAACGGGTCTAAAATTCTAACCAAAACAGTTTATATTTGGATAGAACACCTAAAAACTAGCCTTTTACAATAGATCGTTTCATTTTAAAGTCCTCTGATTTTGAGATTTGTGTAGATAATTTTGTTTTGATTAAATCGAAAACGTTCATATTAATTGCCTGACCGACTGCCTCGGTGGCGTAGTTGTATTACAGTACGACTGCAAAGCTGAGGTCTCGGGTTCGATCCCCGGGTCGGGCAAAGTGATATTGAGTTTTTCTATTCAGTATCAGTCCGGAGTCTGAAATTTGTGCCCGATATGGCGATAGGCTCGCCCCCTATCACATCATGGGACGGAATGTCGGCAAAAAGTGGGTGCACTAGTTGCGCCTCTGCCTACCCCTTCGGGGATAACAGGCGTGAGTGTATATGCATGTATGTATGTATGTTCATATTAATATGAACGTTTTTTAAAAGTTAGTTACGAAATAGAGGGGTCTAAAAATATTTTTAGTAGCCACAAGATCCATATTTTGCCCCCTTAATAACCCTAAAGTTTGAGCCTGGTTAGATCTTGAGGCTCAGCACCCGTACAAAAAGCGGACATCTCCTTTTGACAAAACGTTTTGAATAGCGTCACTTTAACGTCTTCCGTATAACCCTGAAATTTATAAGGCCTTACAAACTTACAAATAAACTCGCTAACTGTACCTCGTTATTATATTAGTATAGATTATCTACTGTGCTTACCTCTTTTATAGATAGATGTAAGCGAAGATGATACAGAGACGATATCACTACGGGTTTTGGAAATGTTGGGTAACGTCAAGTATCGGCCGCCGGCTAATGTGGACCCGCCTCGCTTCAGAGCGCAGCTTATTGCTGGAGATGCGAAGACGATACATCATGTGCTGCACTGGCTTTTGACCAATAAAGACCAAGTTAAGAATACCGCTTATCTGGCACGGTACGTGTTTATTAAATCGATAATTTTAAGATTACCATTCAGTGGCACCCTTAACCAACGCGAGGCTCAGGGCGGCAGTGTTTGCAAGGACTGTTTTCTTTGTGGACCTCGGCGGAAAAAAAAGCAAAATAGAAAAAGAGGTCCCCAATTACTATGATTTCGTAAGTAAGATGCGACGGTAAACAGGGTGATGACCTAAAAAAACCGAGCACCAAAAAAACCCTTTAATATCCGTAAAGTTTAAGCTTGTTTAGATTTTGAGGCCTAGCACCCATACAAAAAGCGGACATCTCCTTTCAACTTGATATCTCTACCTACACATTACTGAGAAAAAGGATCTTGGCAGACAGGAAGACGGACGGACAACAAAGTGACTCCATAAGGGTTCTTTTTTTTTCTTTGAGGCATCTAATGCACGATTTTCAATCAAAAAACTTATTGTGTGGATATTATCCTTGCCACGAATGAGTATCAAAGCAATAAGTTAAATAAATTACTTGGATTTGGTGAGGGTTCGGGTGGAATCAGGAAGTTTCGTACGTGACTAGACCTTTTACGTGGTGTCGAATCTCCTTTGCCGAACGCTCCGTCCATTTTACTTACTGATGAGTAGGCACTACGTATTTCGCTCCGATCAATGTGTACTTTACACACAGAAAGACGCTGAATTTGTATATGCTAATATTAAATAGTAATTGTTAACAAAAAAAAACGATATTTATTACTATGAATTTTTATGCAAGTGTTATATATTTTGTCGAAAATAATAAAATTTAAAATAAGAAATGTAAATCCAATTTATAGCTATGTATGTTGATTGTTCGAGTATTTCAGTGCATCTGTGAATTGTAAATGTACCTGTACATTTATACCAAATGCACTAAGCAAAATCCTTCCATAAATCTCTACGGTTCGCTTAAAATGATAGGTAAGAGAAAGAATATGACCCGGCTAAATGTTTCGCTGTTTCTTTTTAAACGGGGTAATGAATAATAATGAGGGAATAATAAAGTTCAATTTATTTAACCGAGGCGATGAAGAGGACAACAAAACTGTGGTTTCACAAGCCGACATAATGTCATTCTGTTTAGGTTGAAGGTGAAGATCACGTAATATTATACAACACTTCAGAGTTTAGAGCCTTCATCTCGATACACTAGGGGCGGTATTAATTAATCAAACTCAAGTTTGAGTTACATCTCAAGTGGACATAATGTATTGAACTATTCATACATTATGTCTACTTGAGATTTAGCTCAAACTTGAGATTGATTCATTAATACCGCCCTAGGTAGGACAAATTTACAGCGGTTTCAGACTCTTGATGCATGATGTATAAAATGGTTAGCACATAATTCTAAAGGACGTTACACACGGTAACAATAATGTACATTACATCCCGGGATGAGTAGCTTCTTTAGGTACATTATCTTAAAGTATCACACACAACATGTAATGTACCTTTCTCTTTAATCTGTTGGTATACGTCTCGATTGATACACCTGTATAGAAACGTATATTTTCTTATCAATCCGTGTCTTAAGATACGAAGATGTAAAAATATATACCTATTATAGCTGCCGTGTGTAGTGTAAGGATTTCTATGGAAATATATATTGAATTATATCGGTTCGTAATGTACCCACATCTTTATATTATAGCTACCGTGTGTGACGTGATTAATCCGTTCAAGGCATCAAGTAGATTGTCCCACACATGTGACATTACATTGCCTCGTCAAGCTTGCGTTCTACATAAACAGAATGCTGACCAGGCGAAAAATATCTCCGAGCCCCGTACGGGATTGCGAATCTGCAAAACGTGGCAAACCGCGGAAATAGATACCCATTACTTAATAAACTAGATGCAGAAAGGAATATAGTAAGAACTAAGACTAATAAATTCGAACATACAAATGCGTGCACCCACTTCTTATGTGCCATATTTTTGTAACCATAATGATGTTTTTAGGTATCTAAAATTACCAGATATACCCACAGATGTGGCTCGGAACAGTACGATTCAAGATTTACTCGATTTATACCAGAATCTTATTGAAGAATTTAAAGAAGTTCATAAAAGAACAAGATTGTTACAGAAAGAGAACGCTTCTGAAATTATAAATGATATCAAGGAAATGGCCGTGGAGAGAGATATAGGTGAGATTTAAGAAAATTAAAATGAAATTATTAGTATAATATGCTAATTCTTTATTTTTTTCATAATTTTATCTAAATATTAATAGAGCAACCTCAACATCTATCAATATCTATATTAATTGCAACCTAAGTAAGTCTTTCTGTAACTTGTACAGTCACCCACATAAGTGGCTGAACAAATTGAAAACTTCAAATCGCGTCTACACTTTTGTGTTCTTACCAATTTTTGTTTTCTCTTCGCAAAAATAAAAAAGGCGATTAACTTTACTTCCCACAAAGAAATAAAAATGTTTTAACTTTTAATTAAACTTAACGCATGGAAATGATTTGAAATTTTGAATTTGTTGAGCTACTTATGTGGCGGACTGTACATACACAAAAATAAAGTTCAATTTTAAATTTCATATAAATATTAATAAACAAATTGGCAGATAATTCAACTGAAAACCGAAGTGTTGATTACACATTTGGCTCACATTAATAATATACTTATCTAATTAGTTAACCTGGCAACGGAGTACCACGCACTTGCGCGTCCAGTGAATGTCAAATATTCAGTTGATTACACAATTAAATTACCAACCTTTTCATCATATAACTGGATGCGTAATTGCCATGTTAATAGAAATGTAAACACAACGACTCGTGAAACGCGCCTCATCACCACTGAAAAGAGCACACAGATCGTAAAATAAAATATTTGCCAACTCAGTTAGTCAATTTATGGGTAATAGCTTTTGCCTACGGTTTCGCCCGCATTGAAGAGATTTTCCTGTATAAAAGTCACTTTGTATACAAACTATAAATTTTTAACAATATCTGTTATAATTGCAAGTACCAGGGGAAAATAAACTGATACAGATCGAGAGATTTTACAATATGGTCGGTCAGCGACACTTTGGTACACAACGCCTTTCCGCCCGGTATAAGTAGATCCCCGACTTTTGTCAGATTGGCACTCGCACTGCGAGTCTGACAGACTGCGAGTCTCATAGTCACAATAGAACATATTTAAAATTATTTCTCTACCTTATTATGCATCTATTTAAAAAAAACGCATCAAAACCCGTTGCGTAGTTTTAAAGATCTAAGCTTAAATAGGGACATACGGACAGACAGCGAGAAGCTACTTTGTTTTATATCTACTATGTTAAGATACACAAAATGTTGACCTTGTGATTTTTGTAGATATATTTTAATATTTTTTTTTACAGCAACTTAATATTCAATGTACTTAACATTTGCCCGCTAGAACAGCTCGTTAGGTTTTGTTAAATTTGAAACGAGGATAGATTATGGGACACAAAAGTAACTACTTACCAAAATTATTTGATTTATAAAAGTATTTTCAAGTATTTTCACCTACTTCATATTAAATTGCTTACTGTTTTTCAATATAGACTGGAAAAATAGTAAGCAATTAACTGACTGCCTCGGTGGCTTAGTTGTATTACGGTAAGACTAAAATGCTGAGGTTTTGGGTTTGATCCCCGGGTCGGGCAAACTGATATTGGATTTTTCTAATACGTATCAGCCCGGAGTATATAATTTGTGCCCGATATGACGATAGGCTCGCCCCATATCACATCATGGGATGAAATACGTACAGCGAAAAGTAGGTGCATTAATTGCGCCTCTGCCTACCCCTTCGGGAATAACAGTTGTGAGTGTGTGTGTCATGATATATACTAATAACATGATTGTTATCATATTATGTTACAGTAATTAAAAGACTAGAAAATGTTCAGATGAACCTCGTTGACGTCAGTAATAAAGATGATTTGTTGAACGTGAGCAAATCATTAAGACTACAGCAAGAAAAAGCGAAGGAATTAGAACATCAGGCATGTATCTTCTTAAGCTCTACGGATGAAATTGAGTTACGTAGATGAATTCTTTGTGTTTTACAATAATTAACTTTATTGTATTACAGTACGACACTCAACAGTCTCAATTAAAATTAGCGTCTGACCAATTGAAAAGATATTTGAACGTCATTCATGGTCAGAGTGCCGCCCCTAAAACAGTTAATGATGTCATTAAACATTTGCAAGAAGAAATTCAGGTACATTTTTTATTATAGCATTTCAAAAAATAATTATTATAATGCTGATCCGATTGTTGCGATTAAATTGGTTTTGCAAATAAAGTAGGTACATCACTAATGGCCGTTTTCAATAAGCGACCCCAACCTTAGTCTTCGATCCGATCCCGATAATAGGCGAATCAAAATAAGTTGTTTGTGAGAACGTAAAAAAATTCTTTGTTCTAATTGAGTCATTTTTGCATCGGATTAAAAAAACAATTGGGATCATTAATGAAAGACAGATGTTAGTTCATAAGCTAAGTTTAGAGAAGTAAGTTCTTACTCTTTCTGGTTTTTCGGTGTATAATGTAATAAATGTTATATTTTACAGTTAAATTGTTATTTAGTAAAGGAAAAACTACCTCAAGAAAACGCACATTTACAGAAAGAATTGAATATAATGCAATCAATTGCTGCTGAACAACATCCAACTCGGTCTGATTTGCTTATGCTACAAGATAAGGTGCTTGGGATAATTGATTTATACTATGGTAATGCATGTAATTCCATAAGATAAGCTAGATGTTGGTTTAACCAGTCCCGGTAGGTGGAGAGCTCATGGTAAGACGGTCACCAGACATGCTTAGCATTTAGTTACTAACTTTGTGTTACTTAAAAATGTTATTAACGTAAAAAGTACACATTTTTAAATAATATGTTATGTAACAATCTACTTAACAATATTTAGATAGCAGTTGTGAATGGCGAGATGGAACAGCTTGTTCAACGCAAACTTGCCACGAAAGGACCACAAGAGGACAAGTTGGCACCCTTCCGACAGCAAGCCGCGGTTATTAGACGTAATAAGGAGGCGAGCGCTGCACGTGTCCACGAGCTCGCTTCCAGTCTTAAAGATTACGAGGCAACCTTAGCAGACTTACAGTCTCAGGTATGTGAAATATGAAATGTGATATACACACACACACACACACACACACACACACACACACACACACACACACACACACACACACACACACACAACGCGCCTTTTTATCTCCGAAGGGGTAGGCAGAGGCGCACCTAAGTTCACCCACATTTCACCGTGCGTATACCGTTCCATAATGTGATAAGGGCGAGCCTATAGCCATATCGGGCACAAATTTGAGACTTCGGGCGGATACTGAATAGAAAAATCTAATATCACTATGCTCGACCCGGGGATCGAACCAGCAACCCCGGGATTGCAGTCGTACCGTAATAGAACTACGCCACCGAGGCAGTCGAAATGAGTTATAATATATTTATTTGCATAGATAATTACATATTACTAGATGTTGCTTGCAGCTTCGCCCGTGTGAAACGCCTTATCCGCTACCAAAGTCCCTAAAACACTATATCGATGTATAGTGCTACTATACGACGCCATGCTCATCTGTTTTATAAATCCCATTTTGGTCCTTGGAAGAAAATTACCGGTATAATGTGTTAATCCAGGACATGGACTATATGTGTGCCTAATTCTGACTGCCTCGGCAGCGTAGTTGGATTAAAGTACGACTGCAATGCTGTGGTCCCGGGTTCGATCTCCGGGTCGAGCAAAGTGATATTGAGTTTTTCTATTCAGTAGCAGCTCGGAGTCTGGAATATGTGCCCGTTATGGCGATAGGCTCGCCCCCTATCACACCATGGGACGAAATAACGGCGACAAGTGGGTGCACTAGTTGCGCCTCTGCCTACCCCTTCGGGAATAACAGGCGTGAGTGAGTGTGTGTGTGTTTTCACAAGCTTTCGCATTTATAATATCAGTAAGAAAGTAAACATAAAATTTAAGTCGTAGTAAGTACCTACCCAGTTATTTCATGAATAAGTATAATTTATATAAGCTGATGATTGATGAGTAGCCCGCGATTACATTTCCGTGAACTTTGGCATTAAGGAATGGTTTTGCCATTATTGTAAATTGAAATGAAATTACAGTCTCAATAATGCCATCGAAAATACAAATAGAGCTATCGCGTTTTCCGGTAGACAACAACACTCGTATACTTAATGCAATTGATCTAAGATCATTGTTAGCGAAAGGTCAAACTTTTATTTCTTGAACAGCGTACTAAAAATGGCGGATCGTTTCCTTTTTTTGATGGAATGACAGTGAGTGGCGGCAGAATTTGATCGAAATCGATGTATGGCCTGCTGTCGATAATGTTTTGGGACACGTCACGGAGATGAGATGAAACATTTTTCTCCTTTCAAATAATCACTTATGATGTTCGAACTTCGACCGATCTCGAGACGATTTGTACATTATTATTTCTTTAAGGAATCGCTACAACAAATAGTGCTTCTCCCCGATTTTATTACATGTCGTAACATATTTTTTATTAGAGGTACCTATCTAGGTACATATTATATTATTTATTCGTTGTCGATGGAACTATATAACTGTAAAACTGTTTTGATTTACTAGGTCAAACAACTTCTGGGCGATACTGTGCTTAGAGGAGAGGAATTGAAAAAATATGTAAATTCATTGCGTACTAAAAGCTCTGTCTATAAAAGACAGAAAGCCAACCTAACAATTTTTAAGGTAAATATACTGATTGTCATGGATATTAGCGAATAACTTCACCGGTGGTAGATCTCTCATATGTAAGAGTCCGTCTGGGTGGGAACCACCTCAATGTCTATTTCTACCGCCAAGCAGCAGCGTGCATGTCCTTTTGTGTTTCGGTTTGAAGGACATTGTAGTCAGTGTAACTATTGGACATAATGAGACTTAACATCTTACGTCTCAGGATAACGAGTGCAGTGAAATGCCAGACAGTACTTAGTAACTCAAGGTGCTTGTTGGTGTTACTACTGTTTATGGGTGGTCGTATCGCTTACCATCAGTCGAACGGCAGGCTCGTCTCATCATTAAATGCAAAAAAATACATTAATTCAATTTTTTGAATGTTTGCTCTGTTTATGTTGACTCTGTTTTATAGAGCGAGGCGGGTGTTTTAACAAGAACGATACAAATCATCAGCACTGCGGATCCGACCGTTGAAATGGCTTTAGTCAATCATAAAAAAATGAAAATAGAGGACGCTGATCTTTTGGAACATGATAAAGATAAATCTATAGATTTGTCGAAAAAGTCTCTTCATGATTTATCTCAGGTATTTTATTGTGTTATCCATGTTTCCATTACCTAGGAGTAGTGACTGTTTAATTCTTTTTATATTTTTCATAAAAATTACATTATGTACCTACGTAAGTAATTATATTGAAAAATACATATTTCAATACATTTTATTAAGTATCAATACTATTACATAGTAAAATTTCGGGTTGTTTATTTATTATAGACGTCTTATATACTTGGTACAGGTTTAATCACTGATATATTAGATTTCTGTATCCCGGTCGGTTAAGGGTGTTAGCTGCTATTTTGCGGCCATTTTACGATGCGCATGGAATAGTAATTTGTTTATACTAACATGCTATATGATAACCTCGGACACCGTGGCATTTTTTCTCCTTCTCTTCTCTAAGGGGAAGAGAATTTTGTTTTTTAACATTTTGTGTGCAGCTATCAGGCTTTTCTCGTATAAGCATATCAATGAAATGATTATTTTAGATAGTGGCGCAAACTGCGCAAAAACTTTCTGAAGTCCGTCAAGATATTCAGCCGCTTGTGGATAAAATTCAGCCCGTAAAGAATGAGTTCCAAGTCATTCAACAGCAATATGATCAAAAGAAAAGGGCTTACGAAGCCACATCAATCAACATAACGTCTCAAATGGAACCTCTCAAAAACCAAGTGAAAGCTTTGACTGACCAGTTGAATAACAAAGAGATTGAATGGAAAAACTTGAGACAGGAAATAACAAAAGCTGAAAGTTTTCAGGA
Organism: Lapara coniferarum; assembly: GCA_949316025.1. Lineage (NCBI taxonomy): Eukaryota > Metazoa > Arthropoda > Insecta > Lepidoptera > Sphingidae > Lapara > Lapara coniferarum. Next base: position 35,789,660 of record OX438919.1, on the reverse strand, counting down.
AGTCGTTATGTATGAAATGAAAAATTCAATGCAGTCCCCAAGGAAACCTTCCAAAATGGAGGCATTAAAGAGGAAAGTTTCTGACTTGGAGCAAATTGTCAAACGTTTGGAGGAGGTAATGTTTTTATATAATTATTTACGTCTGCAATAGACTATTTTCATATAATGTAGATTTCTATTTATTTATTGCACTTTAGAGATAGTTATCTAAAGGTGAACTTAATGCCAAAGGCATTCTCTACCAGCCCCTGAAGGAGGCGGAGGCCAAGAGGGCCTCCCTACGGCGAGCCACCGTGGAGGAGTGGCGTCTCAGGCTGGAGGCCCCGTCGTGGGGGCACAGGGTCGTAGAGGCAGTGCGTCTTGGCTTTGCCGATTGGCTGGACAGGCGCCACGGAGCGGCAACATACCGCCTGACGCAGGTGCTCACCGGGCATGGCTGCTTCGGTGAGTTCCTGTTTCGGATGGTAGGGATAGAGGAGTCGGCCGTGAGTCACTATTGTGACAACTGCCCGCTGGACACGGCCCAACGTACGTTGCAGTTTTGCCCAGCCTGGGATGAAGAACGCAGCGCTCTCAGAGCAGTCGTCGGAGAAGACCTCTCGCTGCCGGCCGTGGTCGCTTCCATGGTCGGCGGCCGGGAGGCCTGGCAGGTTGTGGCCCACTTCTGCGAGGTAGTCCTCTCGTGGAAGGAGAGTGCCGAGAGGGATCGCCAGCGCAGTGGTGATCCCTCCCGCTGCCAGACGAGACGTAGGAGGCGTCGGGTGGACGACTGACCGACGTCTCCCGCCCTGTGGATTGGGGGCGTTTAGAGAATTCCACCACGGTATCCCCTGCCTGTCGTAAAAGGCGACTAATAACTAAGGGGCCTCCGGGGGTCACGGGTGGGCGGAAGGGGCCGTCCACCCATTAGTCTAGCCAACTTTTGTGACCCCCGTGATGGACGGCAGCGTGGCAGTTAGGCCTCACACTGCCTTTGATGCCGAGGGCGTCCTTTGGTTTGCGGGGGCTTCTGAGCCCCCCAACAACAGGAGACGGACCGCAATAGCCGTACGCGCAAGGGCGGTTGCGGACGACAATTTAGACGTGAGTCGGAGGAAGCCTGCAGCCGTCCCTAATGCGCCGAAGATGGCCACCGCGGAGTTTTAGTTGATATGCCGTGCGGTGTACATAGGTTAGGGACTCGGCCCGGCGGTCGCCCGACGTTTTCCATCTCTCCGGGCGGCTCAACGTCGGGTCGTAAGGCACGGTGAACCCAACATAACCGCTCAGTCGTTCCCCTTGAACACTGCGCGTTAGTAATAAGTCACTTTCTCCGCGTAAACAAAAATAAAAATCTCTACCAGCCAACTTGAGGCGGTGCAGAGACAAAATCATAGTAGGTGCACGAAACCGAACTTAATCATAATGTATTAATAATTATCTATATGACGTAATTATAATAAAATTTTGTAGGTACAGGAAATTAGCGCTATAACTTTATTTGCTGCCGAATTAACTTACTCACTGGTTTTCATCGACCTTTATTCATTCATTTCACAATTCGCTGCCCGTCGGTGTAAGAAGTGTATAAATGTCGGACGGTTTCCTAATGAGGAGCATTTTGATTTTATGGAGAAGTCAAGCTCTAAATCGTGAAAATTCTACATTTGGGATATAAAATAGCCTAAATTATCCAGTTAATTTAAGTATCAGGTTCCCAATCTATACTAATATTATAAAGCTGAAGAGTTTGTTTGTTTGAACGTGCTAATCTCAGGAACTACTGAACTGATTTTGAAAATTCTTTCACTAATAGGAAGCTACATAACTCCTGAGTGCCCGGAAAAACTTTTTCACGAGGGCGGAGCCGCGAGCACTACTAGTTTATACTAAATGTAGAAACATATAATGAAATACCGATTGAGTAAGGTATTGTGCATAGGCCCTAAAAGTTTGAAAGGGCATATATATATATATAACCATTTTTATCTGTTCCCAGTAAAATTATTCAGCGCCTAATGATTCCCAATACCTTTAACCATTGAAAAATAATGTGTTATTTAAAGGAACAAAAAGCCATCAGTTCACGCCAAGGTGCCGTGGAGGAACAGACTCGTCTCTGGGAGAATACTCTTCAACTGCTCCGGTGCAAGATGCGTGCGCGCACCGAGCCCGCTGCAACACAGGGCCGTATGCACATCACTCAACATTCACAAATGCTCACGCTTAATTAAAACTCACATATTGACTCGTCAAGCCCCGCGACGGACGCCGGCGTCCATATATATAGGGTTTCCCGATACATCTATATAATATATAAGCGGGGTTTGACGGGTTAAGGCACTTCAGTACTACTGTTAACGTTATAAATAACATTATTATAAAAATTGAGTTTTATTACAAACAGATAGTGTTCAACCGAAGGTCGATTTCTGGCCAAACTCGCAGACAATTAATCGGCTATCGCCAGACCTCTATGTTTAATTAAAATTAAACATAGTCTTCCCATATTTATTAATGTATATATCTAGCTTAGCTAGTAATTTTAATTAGATACTGACTCTAAAATTGGTTACCAGTGTATAAACAATGCCATCTTACATTCATTCATGTATTTATAAAGCAATTGAAACTAGTTACGAAATATAGGTAATGTTAAATTATTTTTTGGTTTTTAGTTTTTTTTAGTCGTTTTTGAAGGCTGTAAATTTTTTGTTAAAAATGTTTTTATTTTTTGCTTTTTTGTGTCAGTAATAAGAAATATACCGCTTCAATAGCGTAGTTGTATTGCGCACGCGGTACGACTATCGCGCTAACGTGTAATGCCTCTTCCTACCCTCTGAAAACGTAAAAGGCGTGATGTTATTTTTATTTGTATGCAAAAACAAGACCGAACAAAATTCAACGCGAAAACCGAAAGAAAATTTACAGAAAAGCATAATTCGTAATTTTGTATACTTCGACGACATATTTTTTCAAGTTATTTTGGTTTTCAAACCAAATTAACTTGAAAAATTAAACTTCCTGATTCTGATAAAAGTTCTATGTATACAAATCGGTCAATAAATGACGGAGTTCTGAGGTAACAAACAAAAAGACACATCGGATTGAGGACCTCCTTTTTTGAAGTTGGTTAAAAACGAAATAAATCCAAAAATAATAACAATCTAAATAATCCTATATTATGATTTTTGTACATGTTAAGGGCCATGTAGTGCCTGGACAATGATTTTATTTTTAATGAAAACATTGAAACCCGTGATTGAAACAGAAACAGTCGAAAGCAAGATTTGAACCCGCGTCCTCTAGCGTACCGTTACGTACCTGCGCAGGGATAAAATAGGGAACTTGAAATTGAACAGACGAAAGCAAGGTCGAGATAGCTCAGTTGACAGAGCACCGGCACGGTACGCTGGAAGTCGCGGGTTCAAATCCTGCTTTCGACTGTTTCTGTTTCAATGTTTCCATTAAAAATAAAATCAATTTAAATAACATTCGTGTAAACTTAAGAAACAATTAGGTACTTTATATTGTACTAGCTTTTGCCCGCGGCTTCGCCCGCGTTAAAAGGTTTTTCCGGGATAAAACTCCCGCTTTATGTTTTCCCGGGATAAAATGTAGCCTATGTGTTAATCCAGGACATGATCTACCCGTGTGCCAAATTTCATCGAAATCCGTTCAGTAGTTTTTGCGTGAAAGAGGAACAAACATCCATACATTCTTACAAACTTTCGCCTTTATAATATTAGTAGGATTTTGTGGCCAGTGTATATAATTATTCGGCAATATAAGACTTAAAACTCACTTTGCCAGACCCGGGGATCGAACCCGAACCTCAGCATTGCAGTCGTACCGTAATACAACTACGCCACTGGGACAGTCTTTAGTCGCCTACATACTTTCCATGCGACGATGAGTAAGGACTTTCTGGCGAAAAGAGTAACAAGGTAAAGTCAAATCAAAAGTAACATAGGTACCTACATTATTTTAGCACTGCCATCTGCTTAGTAGACCTTAATTTAAAAGCGTGGCATTTGCGACGCGTCGACGGGAAGTCAATATAGGAGCAGCTCTTGCTAGTCCACTTCGATATGTAAAATACCCACCTTGTAATTCCCCTTTTAGCATACTTATTACTTATGCCGTATAGAATAGGTACCGAGGGCGGAGATATGTTGGGTATGCCAATATTTGATGTAGAGATCCGGGGTCGAATTTGAAAAGCGTGCGTTGTTATGGATCAAGTATCTCATGAATTTTAGTATGTTTAATTTTGGGCATGCTAATTTACCAGGCAAATATTTTGATAATCCACAGAAATGACGAAACAGAACCCTAAAAATGAGAATTATTTACTTATTGGTTTTATTTGGCATCAAAACTAAAGAAAAATACACTTTTTTCATTACATTACGTAATTATAGCTAATACGTTCGTACGTAATTTAAGAAATAATTAATTAATCATAATTTTATAATTTTTTAACTCTATACAATAATAAATATTGCTACATTTACATTGCCAACCGCAATTGTTAAAGACATTCCAAATGAAATTCTTAGTTACTGAAATGAAATATTTTCATTCGATCCCATAAAATGTTAAGTAAGCATACATTATTTAGATTCCGTGAATATTAACTCTACCACCAGTTCGAAAAGCAGTTCTCATCAGAGAAGAACGGACAAGAAACTCTAATGATGTTCTTTTAAAATTCAGTTCAAGGTATAAAATACAATGCATGATAGAGGAAAAAAATAGAATCAAGTATTTGTTTATTTTGTGTAGGGCAGTTAAATTATGTACTCGCAAAGTAAGCCATAAATTCTAAATTCTCATACAAGTGCACAACCCTCTCAGGAATCATGATATAATTTGAGCTGAAATTCTTCAAGATATACCCTTAATACTTAGATATAGGAAGCGAAAGGGCAGACCAGTCCACACAAGCAGCACTCGTTCACGAGTATGATGCATGTGCCAGCCATTGGCCTCCTCAACCATATCACAGGAAAGTGGCCGGCTCGCCACACGACGCCGCCGCAGGCACAGACAGATAAGGAGTATGTCATGCCCAAGGCGCTCACAGATTGGAAACAAAAGAAATTTTATTAAAACGAAAGACATCATTCCAAAGAAAATCACACTAAAATACTTAATCACAGGCCTTTGCGTCCTCTATGTATTCTAAAATCTTGTAATAAGCTATAGTATTACATAAATATCGCTTAAAAGTTGTTTCGAATTTACCAATGAAAATTGCAAACACATAATTTCAGTGGGAACTTTATTATAAAAGTGTATACCTATAGTAAATCCTTAAAAGATTGGCTGATTTTTATGAGGCTGATTTTGTGATTAATTAGATTATTTAGTTTACTGATAACTAACGATACTGTTGAATGTCTTTGGTTACTGATGTCCATGATATACTTGGTACTTGGTTAATATACCAACCAATCTGTAGGTCGGGGCTATGTAGTACATTAATATGGACGTGTTTTTTTTATCGTTAATTTATAAAATCCTGACACCATTTGAGTGAGTTTTTATATTTATCTACATAATATTATACACATATTCGCTACAAACCCCTCAAAGTTATAATTGAAAATTTCGCGTTAAAATGTGCCCTTAATACTTATGAAGTAACATAAACAAGAAAGCCAGACATGGAACCGAGGTCTTGTTTTTGCAAAACTTGTATGAATTTATAAGGCAGATATTTGTTTAAGTATGTTAATTTTGTGCCTATATACCACCGAAAATTCATAGTTATTGTCTTTTTAATTGAATATAAACTATATAGGTATTATTCATAGGCACGTAGGCATTGGAATGAGTTCGTCATTAAAAGGGCTTTATCGCCTATCTGTACTGCCACACGTCCCATACTAATGGCATAAACAGGAGAGAAAATCCGTTTTGACTATCTTTTTTTTGTGAAGGCGAATCAAACTACTGCATTGCTTTTGATAAAATTTTACATGGATATGAGCTTGAATGGATATCGTACTTTATTTTTTTATGAAGATCTTCCTAGCTAGAATAGTATATGTGTCAAAATCCAGTGTAATATGCAGTGTCCCTGAATTAAACTCCTATAGCAGACAGACGCATTAATGGATAGCTATGGGTCCATAGATTTACTGCAGTATGCCGGTCAACGTCGAATTGAAAACTTAACACGACGTTCTGCGTTGGGTTTATAATTTACACATTCCATCAAATCAAGACTTATGACGCACCGTAAAAAGTCAGATTTTTCAATGTATGATAATCTCATGCCATTCGTATTAACATATTTGATTCGTCATCTGAAAACACAAGTGTTTTAATAATATGTAATTTCTTGAAATATCTTCACTTTTACCAACTATACCTACTTGCTCCTTAACAATAAAGAGATATATAAGGATGTTATTTTCCCAAATACAAGTAGATACTAATTGTTTTTATATTTAATTAAATTTTTTATTAAGATTAAGGAATCTTTATGCAATACTAGCTTTTGCCCGCGGCTCCGCCCGCATTAAAAAGTTTTTCCGGGATAAAAGTCCCGGTTTATATTTCCCCGGGATAAAAAGTAGCCTATGAGTTAATCCAGAACATGATCTACCCGTGTGCCAAATTTCATCGAAATCCGTTCAGTAGTTTCTGCGTGAGAGGAACAAACATCCATACATTCTTACAAACTTTCGCCTTTATAATATTAGTAGGATTTGCATAACATTATTTAATGAAACTATTGGCCCACTAATATGTCCAATAATTATTATAGACTAGATTTGCGCTCGCGGCTCCACCCGCGTGAATATTTTTTCCGAGATAAAAAGACAAAAAGTAGCCTATAGCATTCAGGAGTAATGTAGCTTCCTTTTAATGAAAAAGCGTTCAAAATGTTAACAGACTATGTAGAAATTATAACTCATTGCATAAATCTAGTAACATTGACATATTTTTCCAAAGTAAAATTACATTTCGGGACGCTATTTTAGAATTTCAATCACAATCCTCCAAAACTTAATAACATTATATAATATTGTACACTAAATTGAAATGTATTAGGATCAGTCATTATTCTGTTTCAATATCGTTTATATAATTTTGTTAGATATCTTTTTTTTTCCTTTTAGTTATCTTTAAAGTTGTAAAAATAGTGTATAATAATTTAAGTGTGTGTATTTAATTCATGCACTATTTATTTAGGTTTTTTTGATGTTCATTATTTTGTTAATTTGTTCTTGTTTATATGCATGCCATGTACGCCTTATATTGTAACGGCATTTAGCTTAAGGCTTTTTTTAACGCTATCACTGTTATTAATAACGTGTTAATGTACGCTACGTTGGCGTTACTAAATAAATAAATAAATAAATCAGTCCAGTAGTTTTTGATTTTCTCCATTAACAAGAAACAAACAAAAAAATATAATTTTTCCTCTTTATAATATTAGTATAGATCTACAAAATTATGTTCGCACTAGTATGTGTATAACAGTTAGTCATGTGATGATTTGCGAGATGCGAGAGAAGTGGGGAGGGTGAACAGTGAGGGTGTAAGCCATTGACAGCTTATACAAACGCTGCTTGCATCGTGCTCTTCCTCCGCATTTTACATAGCGCAAGATGTGTCAAGCAATTGTGGTACGTCATCTATATGCCCCGATACTAGTGGTGTTCTATATCGAATGCCAAAATATCAGCAGGTTTCACGAATGACCGATAAATGAAAGTTCTTTGATTCATCATTATTAATCAAAGCTAAAGTTATTTGGTCTTTAAGTTTTATTTTACGATTGCTGGATTCGTTCGCTGTCCCGTTCTCTCTCTGTTCTGTGGTCCCGTTAGATCCAGTAAGTACGTTAATAGGATGAGTGTTTATCTTATTCTTTTGTCAAAAATATTTCTAAATTTAAATTTCATTTATTCTGCCGTCGCAGATATGATAAGGACAAGATAAAGAGGGCTCGTTTCTAAAGGCGCTGCAATAAAGATTTGTATCCAACTTTAATTATTTTTTCTTCTCCGTCGAATATTGGGATATAATAGATCTGAAGGAACGGTAATTAGTTGTTTGTTTGATCAATAACTTTAATTAATAAATTTAATTAAGGAGTGAGTAATACTTTGCAATATCTATTTAGTGTTTTAATAGTATAATTTATTTTCAGGGTCTTAATTTCCTTGAGTGTAATTTCGTTATTGCTACGCGAAATCAAAATAGAATTCGATATTTTTTAACTTGTGTGGGTTTGCTCGCGTCATAATTTATGTAGAACACAAAACAATCCATTAGGGAATGGTTTGAGTTCTATTTGTATGAGTTATTGGCAATCAACGCGTGACATATTGCGTAATTAATATCTTAATACTCAGGTGATTATTTATGAGGTGAGTTGGTGATTACAGGAACCAACAGGCGTTGTTTAATAAGCTGTCTATCAGATACATAGTTTTAAAACTTGCTAGATATAAGTCTCTATTATATCTCCCCATTACATTATACTTGGCATGAGATATATTAGATAAACTGTGTTATACGCAACGGCATAGTTAGCTGTAGAAATCCCTGTACCTACGCAAACCAACATTATTCTACCTATATCATAATAATATCTGTAAACTCAATATGGAGACTATTAATTAATTATCTTTTACTATCTTACAGTATAACTATGCTGCCACTAGGCAACTGAGGAGATAATGATGGTTGATTAATGATAACAATAGTATTATGCGTTCCGTCAATATTTCATCACGCGTCTGGGTCTTTTATCCCACGTACATTGGAAAGAAGTTTCCAGTTTCATTTTAACGTGCAAACTCATTACGCAGCTGTCAGCTGTCTAAAGTAGTTCAAGTTGTCTCAACTTCACTGTAATGAATGACAGCGGCCGTCTAAAGTTCAGTGGTTGATGGAGCCTACGCTTTGACAATTTACTGCTACGCCGAGCATAGCGTTACGAACTCAGCCAATATCGTGGCGTTGAATCAAACATAATATTATGTATAGGCACAGTTGTGCGCGACGAATCTAGACACGCGGCAGCGTGTCAAGCCAAGTTCAAGCAAAGGAACTGGCTAGCCAGCGCCGAGTGTAATATTACACGAACCACTTAGTGCCACTTTTCACCCTTCCATAACTCAAAACCTCTTTAACGTAAACACATGAAACTACGTGTGTTAAATTATATCTATAAGCCTAAATTTCGTGAAGCTAGCTCAAATGGTTATAAAGATATAAAGGTCAAAAAGTCGTAAATTTTAGTACTGACTTACTGACATAACAAAGAAATAGAGTTTCATACTTGTTCATAATATTATTTTGTTCCTATAAATACATATTTGGATTTTGCATAGAACTTGGCACTCATTTAGATCTCCATTCTTTTTGCGGCGAAGCCCACAGCCAATGATAATTTTTGTATTGAACTTGGCTCTCATTTTTTACATTTATGTTTTTGCTGGGACATATTGTAAATGAAAGTTCAAATTTTTAAAATGGAACTTGAATTAGTTATATCAATACTTAAAGAAGCATCGATGTGTAAAGAACACGTCAATAATTCAAATCTTTTATGCTAATATGCCATTGAATATTAAATGTTGACAGTCGTTAAAAATATATCTAGATATATCTATATATGTATTTACTTTTATGTATAGTATAAACTAGGTAGCGACTTCCCACTACCGATTTCTCTATTACTGTCGTCCAGTAACAATTTGTATCACATTTTGGTTCTTCTTTGATGGATTCTGTGGCCAATATACCAACGTATGGATGGTTTCAGTTTGCTAATATTTCTCTAAGTGTACTCCCAACGCTTATCAACAAGCAAGAAACTCGTTGGATGAAAATATTGGTAGCTGATTTTAAAATAAGTCTTTTGGTTTATATACGCTGATGTTTGCCTCGCTCCTTTTAAACTATTGGCTATAAGCCTGAAAGTATATTTCAATTAATACTGCGGCATTTATGACGCAGGCATGGAGATTCACCTACTCGCACTCGCACTTTGCTTTGCCGAGTGCCGACTCCTAAGTAATCTGATATTTGAAGATATACGTAAAATTATTATGCATTTTTTAATTAGCGGCTACAGAAGGGGCTCGAGTTATTACGAGGATGTTGTTTTGTAAGATTTATGTTCTGCGCGTAATTTAGCCGAAAATAAATTAAACAATCGCAGCAACTGCGCCATGAGTGATTAATGTTCGACCTAACTTCATGACAGGACATTATCGAGGGTAATATTAAAATATGAATGTGGTTTATAACTTCATTGTTTGTGAATTTATATTGATTATAATATTATTGCAGTCATATTATTTATTATAATATGACTGCCTCGGTGGCGTAGTTGTATTACAGTACGACTGCAAAGCTGAGGTTTCGGGTTCGATCCTCGGGTCGGGCAAAGTGATATTGAGTTTTTCTATTCAGTATCAGTCCGGAGTCTGGAATTTGTGCCCGATATGGCGATAGGCTCGCCCCCTGTCACATCATGGGACGGAATGTCGGCGAAAAGTGGGTGCACTAGTTGGGCCTCTGCCTACCCCTTCGGGGATAACAGGCGTGAGTGTATATGTATAATATTATTTATTTAAGCAGACATTGGTGTGTTTTTATGGCATCGAATGACGAGACGGGCATGCCGTTAGCCTGATGGTAAGCGATACAACCACCCATAAACAATAGAAACACCATTCAGCACCTTGAGTTAGAAAGTACTGTGTGGCATTCCACTGCGCTCGTCATCGTGAGACATAAGATGTTAAGTCTCATTATGTCCAGTAGCTACACTGGCTACAATGCCCTTCAAACCGAAACACAACAGTGCATGCATACTGCTGCTTGGCGGTAGAGATAGACATTGCGGTGGTACCCACCCAGACGGACCTTGGTCCTTTAAATGGTATGAAAATAACTTGAATTTGAGATTATATTTTGTGTTGTTAAACATTTTTCCCTTTTTTATTGCTTTAACAGCATTATGGATTTCGAGATATTATATATTCTATAAAAAAATATTCAGTTAATGGTTAACGTTAAATTGAGGTTATATTTATGAGGAGCTTAACTTTTATTTCAAGACATCAAAATATTTGTGTTCCAAAAAAGTCGTAAAAGCAAAGTTGTTTCTAGACAGTGCAGAAGTTTGGTAAATCTTCGAATAGATAGCGTGCCTTCCATTTCGGGGATGGAAACATAAACATCTATATAAAAAATAACCAGAGCATGACGGCACCGCAGTGTGGGGTTCCTTAGCTGATGCTACCAAAATTATAATCTAAAATAGGCTTATATTTTTCTCACGCCTCTCATCCCCGAGGGGGTAAGCAGAGGCACAACAAGTGTACCCACTTTTCGCCATGCATATTCCGTCCAGTGATGTGATAGGGGGCGAGCCTATCGCCATATCGGGCACAAATACCAGACTTCGGGCTGTACAGAGTAGAAAAACCCAATATCACTTTGCCTGACCTAGGGATCGAACCTGAGACCTTGAAATTGCAGTTGTACCGTAGTACAACTACGCCACCAAGTCAGTCTTAGCTTTCAATAAGCGTAACACATCAGCTGTAGCACTATTTATTAACTTTAGTAAGTAGTACTATTTTGTAAATTAATATAAAGCTATATTTATTAACGCGACCCCGACAGACGTCCTGTCCTAAAAAGGAAATAAAATTCTAGAATCCTAGTACAGCGCCACCTATCGGATCCGATTCTTAATCTAAACCATTATCGAATCTACCTGAAGACACACAAAAAATTATTTAAATCGGTTCAGCCGTTTAGGAGTTCAGTGACATACACACGCACAGAATAATTATCTATACAAATATATCTTATTTGCGAAATTGCGTTCAGTCAACACAAATTTAAAATACTTACTCATTTTGTAGTCGAATATTTCATACACATAGATAAATTCAAATAATACCAAATGTAAGGCTTTGTGTGGAATACATGGTGTAACTATTAAAAATTTTAACAAAAAATAAAACCGACTTTAAAACCACTCCAAACCAAAAAATAACACCTTTATATTCACTTAGTAAAATTTGCGTGTGTTTAGTATCAAATCCCGGTACGAAACCTACATTTTATAGTGTAACTAGTTTTTGCCCACGGCCTCGCCCGCGTTAATAAGTTTTTCCGGGCTAAAAGTACATAAAAACCTTCCCGTTGAATCACTCTTTGACTATGACGTTGATACAACTCTAAACAAATAATGCATTAGTTTCGACCAAATTTGATTACCATAAAAACGGTTCTAGTGAGTTAATCTTAAAAGATAGACACATACTGTCGCGGACTTTTTTTTAGATCATTTCAAGAGGAATAATTCTTTCATACATATATTTTTGGTATCTTGAGCCGTTTCCGCAGCGCACGCAGTGGAAGCCCTCAAGGATGAATAATTTTCCCCGTTTTTTTCACATTTTTCATTTTTTCTTCGCTCCTAATGGCTGCATCGTGATGTTATATAGCATAAAGCCTTCCTCGATAAATGGTATATTCAACACAAAAAGAATTTTTCAATTCGGACCAGTAGTTCCTGAGATTAGCGCGTTCAAACAAACAAACAAACAAACAAACTCTTCAGTTTTATAATATTAGTATAGTATAGATTAGTCCTATTTCAGCAAGTCATTAGTTCAAAGTGAAATGGATCAAATACCTGCACGTGCTTTGACATATATTTTGGTATATTCTTATATCAGACTCTATTGTTGAAGGCAAACATCGCGAAAATGCTTAGGCGTGACTAGAATTCAATATCCACCTGGGTCTATCTATATATACTTAATCTGATGAGGCCGGTAAGGAGGCTGGCTTTGTATTTGTCACGCTTGACATCTGAACAATACGATCGTAAAATAAATTAAAGGAAGCCTTAGCAACTAACTTATCTCATTCATTAACAAGTCTAAAACTTGTAAATACTTATCTTGAATCTTTCTGCTAATATAAATGTCGGCTGTCGTTCAAATTAATTTACGACATGAAACGTTTGCTATCCCTTCTCCGCGTGAACGATTATGATGATGGACGCTATCGTTAATGAAACATTGCGTATTTCATCGCTTCCTGATTTTATAATAAACGTAAGATTTCTAAATATGAGGGTTGCGTGTGTGATGCTATTATTACCGCTTGAAGCCTCACCTTGCTTCATATGGGAAGGTCGATAAAGGAACTTACGAGTAAATTTGAGGCCACGACCTTGCCATTCTTACGTTATCGACTTACGATCAGAAGTATTTGCAAGTGCAAAATGCACAAGTTCGAAAGTAATTATGAAGAGTTTTATTTTACGGCAAATACGAAAGTTTTTGAAAATTTTGCAGCACAAAGGAATTTTCGTTCAAACAAAATGGAAAAAAACAAGCACGACAATATATTAGTTTGATCGTAAAGAATGACCTGTTATCTCTGAAAGCCCTGACGGTTCTACTTTGAAGATAATTAGAGGTCACAAAAGAGGACCAAGCTGTACCCCATCTCTTTGTGGTACGGTATTCATTGCAAACACTACCTGTAGATAAGATTATATTGGAATAATAAACAAAGGGAATTCAAGCAATTCTTTTAACTACCATGATCCGTAAACATCCAACAAAGTAAAGGGATTTTAAACTCTAATACGCTAGTTTTATTACTTTCTTATTTAAGGAATTCGAAATAGACGTGAATCACTAATCTTTTTACCAGTAGACTGATTATAATCGCTACCGTCAAATCACGGACGAATGCTAGATTATTTTGGGCTCATAAAATCTACCATGTTCTTTAAATATTTCGAACAGTCGACGTTGCTAAACCGAGTTCCTATCTGCGGCTAATACTGCGGTGGCGCTCTTCGGCGCTTTAGCCCTCAGCATGGTCACTTAATTCAAAGGGTTCCGAGCGCCTTCTGCATTCACCCTAAAGACCGGTGTGGCCAGAAAAGCCGACTCGCGTCAGGCTACTGGTAGTAGAGCCATTAACAACAAAAAAAAAATCGGCGCTTTGAGCAAGGTATATTCGGCGTTCTAAGTTTTCTCATTATTTTTTCTGGTTCAGTACATATAATTTTCTTTTATTAATTTTACCGACGTGGCAATAGCGTGGCGCGATTATGTGGTCTCAAGTTATTTATTTAAATGCGCTACTTCTGGGCATTTTCCCAGCTTAAGACAACGAGACTTATTTGGAAAGATAAAAAGACGTATTTTAACCTCGCTGTCTAGATATTCATTGTATAATAGGCTTTCTTAGTTTTACTGTTATATTAATCTTAAATTTTATAAATAAATATTCTCGATACGATCTTAAAATATTATTTATATTGCGGATTGAAATAAAAAGTTATAATTGCTTGGGATCTGCCATTAGATGATAACTATAGCTACATATAGAGAGGAGTTACCTGGCACTATCTATTGTACCCGTTCCCTCATATTCTCACCCAATTAATGGCTATTAGCGACGGGCAATTCACCATTAGCGCGATTCTTTTGTTAGTCTTAGAATGACAATTAAATGTAAATTGATATTTTTTTCCAAGCTCACTTAACTGAGGGCGGTTGGCTATAAAAGTTGATTGGCTTTTATTTCGAGAAAACACGACAGTTGAAGTTTTAGTGTTGGTAAACAGACGAGGTGGTTTGGTTACTGTCGCCTGATTAGGCGTACTACAAAGTAGGCCAGTACAGTTGTGTCAACTCGCAAGGGATCATCATCTCTTGCCAGTCCACACTCTGGAACCTTACTTCACTTTCACTTAGGTACCGTCTGGTTCTGGGGGCATTTTATCGTGCCAGTAAGGTACATTCTAGATTAGAACTACTCTGAAAGAAATATGACATTTTCATAAAGTATCAAAAAAATGAAGCCGCAATATATAAAAAATCTTAATAAATCTGCATCAACGCATTAAATAGAAAAAGATTTTCTTATGGCGACATAAAAATGAAGACATACTTTAGTATTATAATACCAATAATATAAGTAGGTACTTACAATCCACTACAAAATGTAGCCTTTGAGAATGCACGGAGCATTTTAAAGAATAGACGCACAGAACTTTCACATATTTTATGAAGACACGATTCCACAGAGAGAACACTGAAAGTATATTTATGCTTATCTTCTTTTAATCTGTCAAGGCCCGCGACGGACACCGGTGTCCATATACAGTCGTGGTCAACTAATTAGGGACATTCTTTGGTTAAAGCGAATTGTGAATTTATTTTTTATTTTCCAACGAGTCTAAACCATATTCCATATCTCTTACATGTAAGTATAATTAGTCATTTATGTGCCCGATTATACAAACAATAACAACTTCTTAAACATTAAACCTCTTTACAGTATAGCTGATAGATTAATTATCGTAGTGCTATTTGTTCAAATAGCACTATGATAAATGCTGGCTGGCCATTTAATTAGGGACACTGAGATATTGCGTTCTATTTTCAAAATTTGAATCTCAATACTTTTCTACTTCTTCTTTTATTGTTTCGTGGTAGTTTTGACGGCAATCACGATTATTTTAAGTTTTGAAAAATATTTTGAAGAAAAATGAGTAAAAATAAAAGTTGCGATCCAACACTACGAAAAATTATCATGAAGTTTGTTGTCAAGCAGGGATGGCCATACCGAAGGATAGCAGAACATTTAAATTGCTGGCTGGCCATTTAATTAGGGACACTGAGATATTGCGTTCTATTTTCAAAATTTGAATCTCAATACTTTTTTACTTCTTCTTTTATTGTTTCGTGGTAGTTTTGACGGCAATCCCGATTATTTTAAGTTTTGAAAAATATTTTGAAGAAAAATGAGTAAAAATAAAAGTTGCGATCCAACACTACGAAAAATTATCATGAAGTTTGTTGTCAAGCAGGGATGGCCATACCGAAGGATAGCAGAACATTTAAATTGTTCAAAAACTATGGTATACAATGCAGTGCAACATGTCAGACGCAATAACACAGATTTAAATGCGCCCAGAACAAAAAGATCGAGAAAAACAACTCCGCAAGAAGATAGAATGATAACCAGGTTAGCTAAGAAAGATCCGTTTCTAGGCTCTATTTTAATTAATCACGAAGTGTTTGGGACAGACGAAAGAGCTGGTGTCTCAGCGAGGACCGTTCGACGACGTCTGGTAGAAGCAGGGTTGTTCGGAAGAGTGGCTCGCAAAGTACCGTTGTTGAACAAAGAACATAGAAATGCTCGTTTGGCGTTTGCACGTAAATATGGACATCCAATGCCCAATGGCAACATGTATTATTCTCTGACGAGACCAAGGTTAATTTGATTTCTTCAGATGGAAGGCAATACGTACGGCGTCCAGTAAATGCGGGAATGAATCCAAGATTCACAAAAAAGCAGGTGAAACATGGTGGTGGAAACATTAAAATGTGGGGTTCATTTTTTGGACGTGGAGTGGGACCTGTGAGGAAAGTTCAGGGTAACTTAGACCAACATCAATACAAGGCAATATTGGAGGAAACGATGCTTCCCTATGCTGAGGAGCATCTCCCTATTAAATGGACGTTTCAGCATGATAACGACCCGAAACATACCGCCCGTTCAGTCAAGTCGTTTCTTACCAGTCAGTCAGTATCGGTGCTAGATTGGACAGCAAATAGCCCGGACCTTAACCCAATCGAGCACCTTTGGCACGAAATCAAGAAAAAAGTAGCCACTTATCGTACCACAACTTTAGATGAACTTAATGAAGCTTTTTGTGAGGCATGAGCAAATATTCCTGTCGAAACATGCCAGAAACTGATAATGTCTATGCCATATCGGTGTCAAGCGGTAATTACTAACAAAGGTTTTGCTACTGGGTACTGATTTTACACGTAATAAAATGGAGCTGTTAAAGATATTATAATACTGAAGATTATTAGTTTTGTTTAACTCTATTTTTCATTATAGTTTACTGTCCTTAATTAAATGTCCAGCTACAGAATTATACCTTAAAATTGAATACATGTTCAACCTTCGATATTAAATACTTTTTTCTATTTATTTATTCTTTTATTTACAGCCATTTAAAGCATAATAATCGGACCAAATTATGCAAATAATAGTTACTGAGAAATCAATAGGGTTTTATATTTGTATGTACATAACTGGTTATTGTTCTTCACTATCTTGCATGTCCCTAATTAGTTGACCACAACTGTATATATAGGGTTTTTCCATACATCTATATATATATAAGCGGCACTTGACTGGTTATGAGTTGATACAATAGTTTAATATCGCTGCTTTGCATGAATAACCACACAATCCAAAAACTTTGAATTTCCTTTTTTAACGCCATACAATCCATAATAGTTTATATTTCATGTTAAATAAAACTCAGTCATATCGGTAAAAACGGTGCAGTATTATCACAAAATGTCTTTACATCATGTTATGGTATTAAAAGCCGAGCCCAAAACAATCAGGATTTCAGCAAAACATTGATGAATGCCCTTTTGATTAATACATTCTTTGATTATATATCTTCAATAAGTACAAAGTTGCAACAAACAAAAAAAATTAAAATTTTTGTCCTGTAAAATATGCTTTCTTGGGATTGTGTAGTTATTCATACAAAGCAGCGATATGCACATATGTGTTTAAGTATTTACATAAGTTACATCAAATAATTGCATTTTAAACAGCTGTATAATTTTTACAAGCTAATTCGTTAAAACGTTTTTCTTCATAAAAGTGCTACGACCTGCGTAGACAATACTTTTTTTTCGAAAAATTTGCCCTGTAGCACCTCACGTAGGCGCCTACGATTACTTCTACAAGTTTTTACCCGCAGTTGCGCAACTGCGGGTAAAAACTTGTAGCTGATTATAATGGATACTAATACCAATTTTAAACAACTGCTCAGAAATTAGATTAAAAATATCTAATAGTAACTTTCTATATTCTTTACTAACCCACCACTGTCACAGATGTGTTACAAAATTGCGAATATCTCAATCGACCCTTAGATCGAGTTCCGAGTTAGGGAGCGTGCAAATGTAAGTTACCAGATGGTGATACCATCAAGAACTGTTATGTCAAATGATACGGTCGGATGAATAGCGTATAAGACGATTGAGTGATTGGTCAATTTACACGCGTGACATACGCGACGAAGGAAGGACGATGCGACGCACGCACCATTACTTGGAATTATCCATCATTCGCCTAACGAGGGTTGGTTACATGAGACGCATTACTGAAACCCTTGTATTTAGGATCGATTTACACTCGACATTTACACCCGGTGCGAATTTAAAACGGGCGTGGGATACAAATCGACCTTACGTATTTATTAGTCAGTCGGTCTAATTACTGGATTTTGGGTATGTTTTAATGACTTCGTTTATTTCATCAATGTTTGCGATAGAATTTTGATATGGTCAGCATGGGTTCCAAAGTTAATTACTTGTATGTTTCTGGAAAACTTAATCAGCTTATTATTCGATTTTATAAGGAAAAAAAAACATACCGTTGAATTGAGAACCTCCTCCTTTTTTGAAGTCGGTTAAAAAGAGTAGAGATAAAGAATATAGACTGTGGGAAACCAACATAACCGTTCCTCTCACCCCCCAGTGGTAGTAGCGATATTGCGTTTTTCCCCGCGAAAAAAAAAACACTCACGTCGATTAAGACCCGTCAAATAAGAAATTAATTGAATCTTAGTAGGTACTATAGACGTTAAATAGATATGAATTTAATGATGATGAATGATGGTCATTAGACACCGAGTACAAAAAATATTTATTGTGCATCCTACTAATGTTATAAACGCAAAATTTTTTAAGTATGGATGTTTGTTACTCTTTCACGCAAAAACTACTAAACTGATTTCGATGCAACTTGGCACACGGGTGGATCATGTCCTGGATTAACACATACGCTTCTTTTTATCCCGGTAAAATATAAAGCGGGACTTTTATCCCGGAAAAACCTTTTAACGTGTCGGAGCCGCGGGCAAAAGCTAGTTATACCTAAAACTATTCAGTCTTCGGTGATCCTTTTTCCCAAATAATTAGAATCAAGTGCTTTTTAAGTTGCAGTAATAATAATATATTCGATATGAGATAAAGTAAATACATAACTTTTTTATTGCATATACAAGCTAACGAGCAAATGTGTTGAACCTGATTTTTGAAGCTTATACAACTGTACGACAAGTTGTGTTCATTTGTTATGAGAGGTACACTTCACATATATAAGTATTTACATGTTTATACTAATGTTGTTTGTAAACTCCGATAATGGAGCAAAATAAATACATAGAAGATGAATCTGTTTTTGAATAGTAACCAGCCATTTAATCCCTTAAAAGATAGTGTATAAATAATATATTAAACTTTTAGTCTATTAGGATTCGGTTGCCGTTCGTTTCCCTCGTAAAAGAGATTGCCGACGTGTACTGAATATAATCAAGAAGTACGATCACAAATCCACAGTCATCATAAATGCGTTCCGCTGTAGATTTTTAAGTTTTCTGTGCGGAATGATTTTACGCTTACGCTTTTGATATCGGCTATAATTACAAAAATAACATGGTCTTAAAATGACGATTATTTACGCATTTGAAGTACCTCAGTAATGCAGTGTGATAATATACCTTTGAACTTTATTTATCTGCTTCCATACACACACATACTTATGCCTTTTTACGCCGAAGGAGTAGGCAGAGGCGTAACTAGTGCACTCACTGTTCGCCTTGTGGATTCCGGCTCATGTTATGACAGCGGGCGAGCCTGTAGCCATATCGGGCACAAATTTCAGACTCTGGGCAAATAATGAATAGAAAAAACAAATTTCAGTTTGCTCTACCCGGGATTCGAACCCGGGACTTAAGCGCGGAAATCGTACCGCGCAAAGGTCAATAACCGCGTGTAATACAACTACACCATCGAGGTATTTATCACTGTAGTAGCGAAAAACAACACAAGTAAATCCATCTAGATATTATGTAGAAGTTATCAACACGATATTTTTTTATAGCTTATGGCGGCAACCGTGCATGCGGAAATTTAATGTTGAGTGATCTACACCTCTTATAAAACTCCAAAGCTCATGGCAAATCATTGTTATTCGTTGCGGTCTTCATCATCATCATCATTAGTCACACGACGTCCACTGCTGAACATAGGCCTCCTCTTAAAGATTTCCAGACAAACCTGTCAAAAGCGGCCCGCATCCACCGTGTTCCTGTGACCCTTATCAAGTCGTCTTTCCGTCTTTCGGTTTTACCAAAGAGTTCTAAGATATAAACCGTACTGTTTAATGTCTTTGGGTTTTATACAAAAAAAAAAACAATTCAATTATGAAGCAGTAGGAAGTTGTCATTTCACATTGGTTTTGTGCTTAGTTTATAATTAGGTTCAAGAATTAAACGCTTAGGGAGCACAGCAATTTGGTTCATAGAATCCTGCACAGATACACAAGTTGGTGCTTCCCCGCCGCAGACGTAAATTGCAAGTTCACTGTATAGATATGCCAGCCATAGAGAGTAGGCGCGATAAGTTGCGAAAAAAATACATAATACAACAAGATTAGGTACTTATCTTTTTAAGTACCTAGATAATACATTGATAAAAAACCTGTACAACCTGAGCATGTCGCTCAAGCGCTTTACTTCGATTGTGTAACTGTTACTTTAATAGTTCGGTAAATCTTATATAAGGTAAACCTTTATCCAGACATAGAAACAAATAACTTACACAAATAATAATTTGCAGAAGCTATCATTCAAATAAATTACAGTCGGTACACATCTTGCCTATTATATATTATAGTATTGAGTGCTTCAGTCGCGTAGTTGAATTGCATAATATGCGGTATGAGTATGACTATTGCACTGAGGTCCCGGGTTCAAATGTCGAGTTGGTCCAAAAATATGGTGACTGGGTTTTTCCATTCAAATATTACACTCACAGCTTGGAGTCAGGAAGTTGGCGGTGTGACACCCCCGTGCCTCGGAAAGCACGAAAGCCGTTGGTCCTGCGCCTGATATCTCTCCGGTCATGTCGGATTTCTGTCCCACCGGATTATGAGAGTAAAGGAATAGAGACTATAGAGTGTACCTGTGTATTGCGCTATAATATCTCCTGCGTACCTGGCTGACCTCAGGTGAATATTAGAGTCTAGGTTTTTTTCAATATGCATGGTGTTAGAAAGATAAATGTGAAATCAGCATTTAAGAGCGAAGTGATGACTGCTTGAGCAGTTACTATTATACCACAGGAAAAAGCAGTTTTCCGTTTTCGTCGAGGCCGTTACTCGTTGCCGGTCACGCTAGTGTCTATTTTGTTATTTCCTTCTGACGTAATAAATTTTAGGAGAGCGCAAAAAGCTTCTATTTCGAACTAAGCGTGCGCTGATAAATAGTTTACGTTGCTAAGACAAGACTTTAAAAGGCTTGCAAGTTATGATAACTTACGTCACTATGGAATTATATTTGTGAATATAGATTTTGGATACCACACACCCACTCACACCTTTTAACCCCGAAGGGGTAGGCAGAGGCGCAACTAATGCACCTACTTTTCGCCGTGCGTATTTCGTCCCGTGATGTGATAAGGGCCTATCGGGCACATACAGACTCCGGGCTGATACTGAATTTAAAACATAATATCATTCTTTGCTCACATACGACCCGGTCGGATTAAGCGCCTGCAGCTTGTACAGAATAAATTTCTACGACAGATACTCGATACCTCTTGGTACGTGTGTAATCGCAACCTCCACGTGGACACCGACATGCCGACCATCAGACACTTTATTCAGACGCTTAGTAGACGTTACTTCAACCGCGCGGTTAATCATCATAATCCGCTCATCCGCAACTCATCCATTTATACTCCATTTGACCGCGCGAAATGGAGACGTCTCCGTTCAGTCCTGACTGACCCAGATGATGCCATCATTCTGGCCATCCAAAGAAAGCACGAGTTATTGAAACTCTTACACTCCTCAAGACCGCTGTACCGTCTTCGTCGTCGAGGACCTCGCCGCGTCCCCATGTGTCCCGACCCTGTTAGCAGTTCCGGCCCGCGTGCCGATGAAAACAATAGATAGATTGGTCTATTACACCGTTAAAATTTCATAATCGCTGATGTCTCAATCATCTTCCAACGACCGCCCTGAGCCGAGGCTCGTACCCCACTTAGGAAGTGCCCTCAGCGTGGTCGTTTAAATAAAAAGGGTTGGAGCGCCTTAAGCGTTCGCTCGAAAGTCCGGTGTGGTCAGGAAAGCCGACTCGCGTCAGGCTACTGACCGTAAAGTCATGCAAAAAAAAATAAAAAATATAATATATATATCACTTTGCCGGACCCGGGAATCGAACCCGGGACTTCAACGTTGCAGTCATACCGTAATCCTACTACGCCACCGAGGCTGTTATCATCATGATCATCCTTTATCAGTCCACTGCTGGACAAGGGCCTCCCCTAATGAGCGTCATAGCGCCCTGTCTTCAGCTTGCCGCATCCAGCATCTGCCTGCAGTCTTTCGCAGATATATACACAATATATTTTATCGAATAATATTACTTTCGCGTCTGTTGTAAACTTCTTGATTTAATTTATTACATCTTTATGGAAGCGAACCATACTCTAGACAATTAGTTTATAGGCATCGATTGATTTGTAAAACTACGAGTAAGTGCCAGCCAAGGCAGATTACTTGACAGTGGCGAAACGTTTTATCTAACTAGGTCGACTGTGAAGAATATACCTACCTGCCATAAAAACACATTTCGACAGAATACCTACCATTTTCAATCTGGCGAGCAGGCCGAATTTTGTAGGCATTATACCTTTTTCGCTGAGCTATCAATGCTGTCTAGATTGAAAGCTTTCTTAAAGTGACTAAGACAGGGTTTTTAACTTTAGTTATCTTTTTGTCAGGGTCTTATTAAGATGGACGCGCTCGCAGAGATAACTACAGTTTAAAAACGGGGCTTAAAAAGCTTATAGTTAGCAAGTATTTTTCTCCTAATTTCTCTGTTATGTGGATATTTCTGAATCCGTGGTAGAGGTGACTCTATATAATGCCATGGGCACAGCTAAGCCGCTGCTTACCGTTAAAAAACTTTTTAAAGCCTCGTTTGAAGAAGGATAACTGATAGCGCTGAGGGAACACCCTGGGAGGAAGCGTATTCCAGAGTGAACACGTTCGAGGTAGTAAAATAGCACTGATGAGTCCACATTCACGAGGAATGAAATGTGGAATAGACGCAATTCCGACATATGGGCACACGAAAATCCTTTTGCCATCCAAGAAAGACGATTTCAGGATCGGTGGAGTGTAAGTAAGTAGTAAGTTTGGTGTGTGGACCAGTATTTACATAAAATAAAGTGTATCTACTGTGTGAGTGCAATACCGCTGAAGAAATGCGAGAACGTATTTTAGGCGTTTTTGAGTAAGCTGCATACAGAGTGTGTTCGTGACCCCAGCTTTATGTCCCGGCTTCATGCCGAGACACTACGACGGGCTCGTATCTGTGAACGACTTGGTGGCGGCCACTTCGAGCCTGATCGAGATCGCGAGAGGGCTTGATACATCAAGTCCTACAGGGACCTACAGGTAAGCCCAATGAAGTTGTGCTATTTTAATCGTAGAATGGCCAGTGCCGTCGATATTATTTTGTCGAGTTGAGTTGCGTTAATTCTCGTACGACGCCGCGGTGCTTCAACTTATAGAACGTACTCGCGCGGTGTCCCGCGCCGGCTACTGTAAAGTGTAGGTAGATTTCGATAACTACGCAATGGATCGCATACATTCCTGGCCCAAGAATTACGAAATTGTTATACACACATATCCGGTACACGCGGACATCTTTAATTTAATATAGTCATAAAATAAGGTTTTACTTAAAAAAAATCGGTAGGCTGTCTTTTACACGCTACGCTATAAGGAAATCGTAAATTTTCCGTATCTGCACGTTAAATATTTTTCAAACAAAAATACCAGATCAAGAAGCGGAACGTAAAACGACTTTAACGGTTTTGTTTGTCTGTTTGCTCAAAAGTTTGTTGTCATAACCTATCATTGGATTCGAAATGTGATAACTGAAAAGTATTATGGCATTTTTTGTAGAAAATATATAGGGTAGGTCGCGGACAGATTGGCACACAGGGAGACCAGAACCGGAGGCCAGTTTTGTATTACTGGTAGGTGCATCAAGAGGGGTATAACAGTCTGAGATGGGTCCAGTCATATTAGGTATACAATAAAACATGAACTTTTTATCTCTGTCAAACATTGAGTCTACAACAACTTCAAAGTATTTTATATATTTTCTTTAAACTAAAAATAGCTACACATGTAAGTGGTCTCGGGTTCGATCCCCGGGTCGGGCAAAGTGATATTGAGTTTTTCTATTCATTATCAGTTCGGAGTCTGGAATTTGTGCCCGATATGGCGATAGGCTCGCCCCCTATCACATCATGGGACGGAATGTCGGCGAAAAGTGGGTGCACTAGTTGCGCCTCTGCCTACTCCTTCAGGGATAACAGGCGTGAGTGTATATGTATATATGTATGTATGTAAGTGGCTTTAGCAGAAAACGAAAGCTTTGTACCTAACTGAAGGCGCAGTTTACTACTTAAGGATTAACATTTGTATTACGTAACTATTTATAGTAAACGGTTTCAGGCATTTGTAATTTTATACAAAGCCGTTAGTCTCTAGCAATTTTCAAAACGCTGTAGGTACCGTTTAAAGCGGCCCGTCTGTTATATTATTACGAATACGTTCATTTAAATCAGTGCGAACTGGTGCGAACGATGCAAGAAGTTTATAATATTATCTAATGGAGAGCGCGGTACATACATTTTTGTGAAGACAAAAAAATTACCTTTTGAGCTGTCTTCTATCTCACTCACTCTTTAACCTATGTTGCCAAAGCTTACGGATTATTTCCCCACCCATAAAAAAATATCAATACCGTTATTGTCGTCTCAATCATATATATATAAATATTTCCAACATATCTTACATAATGATATAAGTACTATTTTCATTTCAGAATTATTCTTGTTGAATAAGATATCCTTAAGGTTTTTTATCCTTATTAACATTTTAGTTAAACAAAATTTCCTCATTTAATTGGTAATTGCGAATACATATTTCGGCAACACTGTTATAAAACGTTAAGTTCGATGTCAATATAGTTGTCAAATAAATGTTCACTTCGAAATTTTCTCTGTAATTATCTATAATAATAAGTGTGTTTTAGTCATATTTTAATGTGAATTGTGTAGTTCATGGTTGCAGAAATATTTGGCATCCATCATTTAATGTAAAATTCTACAGGTAAGTTCATTGTAATCAATATTGTGTAAATATTATAATTTTATCAATATTTATACGAAATGTAATAAAATACGTGAATATTTTATAAATGAACTGTAGAAAAATATCGCTTAATGTGATTTGCTTTATATATGACTACTTTTTTCATATTAACGTAATGTTAAATGTGATTTTTTGTATTGTAAATAGTTTATGTAAACAAGAGGCTAGGGTGACCATGGTGTAAGCTTTGGTGGACCGGTTTGACAATGGTGCTAGAGTATTTGTAATACTAGCCGCCTTACTAATGAATATTATAAAGCTTATTAATCTTTAAATAATCATCGTAAATAAAAACTGAGGATCAACAGTTACAATCGAGTTCTCAGTGTATCCAGCATTGATTTATTGAAACTTTTATTTAAAATAAAATCGAGTTTGTATTTCTCTTTACAGATTTCTTAAAGATCTAGATAAGCAAAAACGTGGTTAAATATAAATACCATTAAAAGGTCAATTTGATGTCTGCAAGAATTACTAGTCAACATTTAAAGACAGAAGATTATGATTCTGAATGTGATAATGTGTCTTCTACTTCTCGGAATATGGCAGTAGATGTCAAAAATAATTATTTATTACCAGAAACTCATGCTGTAAGTATATTATTTTTTATCATTTCACTGCTATAATTATGATCCACTTAGACTTTATTATTTACTAGCTTTTGCCCGTGGCTCCGCCCGCGTGAAGGTGTTTTTCCGGGATAAAAGTCACTGTTTATATTTTACTGGGATGAAAAGTAGCCTATGTGCTAATCCCGTGTGCCATATTTCATCGAAATCCGTTCAGTAGTTTTTGCATGAAAAAAACATCCATACATCCAGACATTCTTACAAACTTTCGCCTTTATAATATAATAAGATTAGTAGGATAGAGCATTAAGCTTGCGACCCACCAAATTTTATAACAGCGGTACATTGGGTGATATCTGAGTGTACTAAATGGCACCTCTGCCTCTGTCTAAAATATATAGGTACTTAAATATATTATAATTGATTGATATTTACTTTTTACGTTACATGTCAGCGAAATGAATATGAACCACCATTGAAACGTCAAGACTTGAAAGTTTTCAATATATCAGTTAATGTGAAGATATCCAGTGAAATAAGTTTAAAGAAATAAAAGAAAGTATTGCAGCAGAAGATGAAGAGATAAAAGAAGAAAATTAATTACAAGTTATTTCTTATTACAGTTGTTCATGATTATACAGTCTGAAATTGAAAATATTTTGCAGTGAAATTTTGCTAATATTTGAGATTTTTTTAAAAAGTATATTCCAAGTAGCAAGCAAAGAAAAATTACATATAGTGATAACATAAAGACTTTTGCTTTAACATTACACTTTTAGTCGCCGAAAACATTTTTGTTTTATAAATTCAAAGATATATTTGCCGAACGAGAGCACATTATGGTGATCTTTAGCAAACTTTAATTGTTTTGTTGGCTTCTTCACAGAAGTTTTAGAATATTAAAAATAAATTTAAGGACGAAACCTCACCCGCAGAATGTAGCGTTAATTTTTGATTCCATGGCTCTCAAACAAGAATTTATTTGGTATTGTAATTTGTAAAACATCCACGTGTTTATTACTTTTGCTATAAATATCTACACAACTTTGTTTACAATCAACTTACCTATGGAATTTCACACTAGATGTTGGATTGCAAATAATTCTGCAACCATGAATTACATAACTCATAGTAGAATATCTCTAAAACACAATATGTATTATTATGGATAATTACAGAAAAAGAGTTCGCAGAATACTCGCAAAAATTGTAAAATCACACAAGATAGATATTCGTAATATTTCAAAATTACTTACTGAAAATTAGGTTGTTAACTTCCTAAATGTGTATTATTTTTTTATGTATGATTGTTTACTTTTATGAGTATGTTTTTTATTTATTTTTTATTATATTTAAATTTAACAATAACTGTAGTCTTCATTTTTAAATATCCCAATGTTTTTCTGTCTAACCTTACAGTCTCCATATTTGGTTATAAAGGCCGGCAAACAACGTGAACATATCCAGTCGCGGCGGAAAGTAAAACATATACAATGTGAGGCTGTGTGCCGAGCAAAAAAAAAACACGCGGGGCACCGTGCGAAGCAAAAATTATTTTTTTTAACAGCTTTGTAAGTAAGGTGCCAAAAAACGGTCCCCCAAGGAGCTGCAAGATGCCCCTGTAACTGCGAGGCCCCAGGCGGTTGCCTGGTTCGCCCCCCTCCTCCAAGGCCGCCACTGAATTCACCACCGCGTGGTGAGGTATTTTTTTATGTAAGTGGAACTAGTAGTTCCGAACTACACATACCAAAAAAGTATGTAAATATGCCAATTTTGTTTGGAATAAACTTTCTAACTCAAATTATATTTTTTAAATTTCAACTATTACTAGCCGCTGTAGTTGGTTTTCATAATTAATTTAAACCGCATTACTTTATAGAGATAAAAATAAATATTATGGTGCGATATCATATTATTACACACTCACAAACTCACGCCTCTCATCCCCCGGGTAGACAGAGGCGCAATTAGTGCACCCACTTTTTGCCGTTATTCCGTTCCATGCTGTGATAGGGGGCGAGCCTATCGCCTTATCGTGTACAAATTCCAGACTCCGAGCTGATACTGAATGGAAAATAATCACTTTGCCCGACCGGACTAACCCGGGGATCGAACCCGAGATCTCAGCATTGCAGTCGTACCATAATACAACTACGCCACCGAGGCAGCCATATTATATCATATCATATTATTATGGACAGTTAATTATGTTACGTCCTGGTTTTGAAAATAAACCTTTGTCACTCTAAAGAGAGAGACAGCAGACAGTTGTGACGTCACATTTTATTCTTCAGTTTGTTGAACGGAATGAAAAATCCATATATGGGTATAAAATTCTTGGAACGATGTCATGGTAATTTAGTTTCGCAGACGTGTGTAGGGTAACGAAATTTGACGTTATACCAAGTTTACATATTTCATTTCAGAAAATGTCTGTATTACGGGTAGTAAAAACTTTTTTGTTCCTTCATTTTATCCACTGAAGTTGGTACCTCTTTTTGCTCTAAAGTTTGTAACCCTTTTGATGCTTCTAACACGGTTAAAAGTATCACATCTGTTATTTTAACCTATAAAATATTTTCTAGATCTTTCACACACACGTCTTTGTCCGCTAAGGGGTAGGCAGAGGAGAAACCAGGACATCCGCTTGTCGCCAGAGTCCTATGATGTGATAGAGGGCGAACCTATTGCCATATCGGATGCAAATTTTATACTCCGGGCTGATATTGATGGAAAAACCCAAAATCACTTTAAACGACCGGATTTTGGATTGTGATTCGAACCCAGGACCTCAGGGCG
The DNA here is from genome assembly GCA_949316025.1 of Lapara coniferarum. Taxonomy (NCBI): domain Eukaryota; kingdom Metazoa; phylum Arthropoda; class Insecta; order Lepidoptera; family Sphingidae; genus Lapara; species Lapara coniferarum. Next base: position 35,760,936 of record OX438919.1, on the reverse strand, counting down.
GTATCATACCGCAAACGCAATACAACTACGCCAAGGAGGCAGCTAGATATATCTAGATCTTTCTATATACAAAAATTCGGTCTTACCGTCAAGGAGGACTATGAAATCATTGTCTTGTTCAGGTCTGAAACACATTGTATCCATTGAAGATAATTAATATGCAGTGTCATGTTTCAAGGTGTCGAATGAGATGCAATGTCGTGTAATAAATGTTTTATAATTCAAAGTTACGAGCGGAGTTACTAAGATATTCTTATTGGATAGTCGTGTATACCTACTAGATTTTTATGATCGTGGTATGTCTAAAACACGATAAGTATATGTTGCATGTTAATGGAGATTCATAACCTACTTAAATTTGAAATTGTGTAAACTATGTATCCTAGTGTATATTAGAGAAAGAATTTTGTAGATAATTATTCATTATAAGAGATGTGAACGCTGTCAACTAAGATTATTCAAAATTAAAATAAAATATTCAAATTAAAATCTTGTTTCTATCTTTTCAGTTCTTCAGTGAATTTAATAAAGATGGCAGATATTGACGCAGTCGCGTCTTTTGTTTTTTATTATTATTTATATATTTCTTTCTGTCATCAAATTAAATGATTCCTTATCATGAATGCATCTTAACCTCCGAACCGCTTTAAGCGCTTACATAATAACATTTTTGATGACCTACCAAAATGGGTTAAATTAAGAAAGACGTCGTCAGTCGGATACTACAACTATGTTAAAAAAAGGTATCTTTTTCTTGCGTTTCTACAAGAACTATTTAAAAAATCAGATCCCAGCATATCTCTGGTTACTATAAGGTATCGCTTAAAGAAAGCAAACGTGAAATATAAAAGTACAATGACGAAAACTTTTCGTTCCGAGAGACACATCAAAAAAAGATTTTCCTGGGCCGAAGGAAAGTAAGGAGCGCGATTGGAGTAGCGTTTATTTTCGGATGAAACGCTGTTTTGGATTTCGAATACAACATCTCGGGCATGGTCAACTGTACAATAAACAACTGTGATAATAAACTGTTGGTGCGAACTGTCAATAATCCAGTAATGGTGCATATTTCGGGGTGCTTCTCATAATGAGGTTTTGTAAACTTAAACTTATTTACTAGGACATTGGATGTTACGAAGATGAATCAAAATCAATGTAAAAGCTTAGATGTATTCTTCTAAAATGCTGTACCCAATAAAAAATATATATTCAGGTCTTGCAAGAGGATAATGACTCCAAACACCGAAGTCACGTGTGCAGTGTGCACCGCGTGAAACACTGAGAACAACATTAAGGACTTTGACTGGCTCTCACAGTTACCAGACCCAAACCCTATAGAAAATTTTTTGGGGTTTAAGAGAGTTAAAATTGTGTCGATCAACGCCCAAATCGTTGCTGAGATAAGCCGCAATATAAAGCAGAAATAAAGGATTTTATCCAGGAATACGCTAAAAAAATTGTGAATATTATGCCAAAAATACCAATCAATTACAGACAACAGAGAAGACTGGTCACCATATTGATTTTTAAGCATCAAACTATGAATAATGAGGTAACTATTTTATCAGTCCCAGTTACTAAACTTCATAAGTTTATTTAATTAGGCCGATCACGCTCTTGTACATAATGTATCTCGTAGATGATATCCAAATTCTATGAAATTTTTATATGCCGACACAATATACCTTCATGTGTATAAAAATACATATTTGTCGCAAATATTTTTCTTGGTATGTTACATCGTGTTGAACTCGACGCTTTCTCATTTTATCCCGTTTGTATTGGTTGTTTAACTTTCATTATACCTCAAAATCCTACCGATCGCTCGTGTACCCGCACAAATCCGTGGATTAACGAAGACACTCAAATGAGACGAAATTAAAACAGAATTCATTATTCAGTAAATTTTTCAAGCTCGTTTTCTTTGGGTTTTGTTTACATTTATTTCAGTATATTCTATCCTTATATGTTATGAAAATATGATACACAATAAATATTTAGTACAGGCCACAGGGGCGTAGGGCTTGTAATGGTTATGAGTACCGTTTACGCGAAGTAATGTGTAATTGTACTCTAGGTTTGATTCCCTTTCACATTAGTTGATAACGACACCGTCCCATATCCCGCACAATATTTGCGAACGGGTAATCTCTTTCATTACTACTGAACGCTTTTGCGCTATAGCATTTCCGTGTACGATATGATCGGCGATAGAGATCGTTCCCGATATCGGAATCAATATTATCGACGATAACGACTATAATTAAATATGAAAAGGTAAAGTTAAATTAAATGTAATTGAATAACTGCGGCCATGTTTGTTATAATTGTATATAGAACATGGTGTTTGCATATTTGTTAAGAGGAATACCTATGGGCTATGCAGAATGGATTGTACAGTGTACTTTAAAAACAGCGATACGATATTATTGGCGTATAAAATGAAAATGAATATTTTTAATAAATAATGCTCGTTACGGCTACTTAAACACCCTAATAAATATTTTACTATGTATCTAGTTTCTAGGTAGGTACATGTATTACATATCTATAACTCTATTTCATAAATGGGCACTCAATTCTGAGAAAAGGGCTAAATACGTTTGCTGGGACTTTTTCCACTCTGCAATATTCATTTTTGTTCCTGGATTTTTAAACAACTCCTTTTTTAAATGTTTTTTTATTCTGCCATTTAACAATACATTATATCGAAAAAAACACAAATAAGAAATATAATATAAAACATATTAGTACAGGTTAAATTTTAAAAACTTATGTTCACAATTACAATTGCATTGTAAATTTAATAATTTGAGACAGTTGCGAAAAATCTTTATAGGGTCGTAAATGAAACCGTCCATGGTCTGAAATCTTGAGACGATTCGTGCCGTGGAGACCACACTAAGCTGTCGCATCTGGTCCTTGTTAAATTACAGTTGTATCTTTTTTCTATATACTTAAAACTATAAACAATTTTTTAGATATGCAAATATTAGTCTTTCTTTTTAAATTTCATTATGAATATATATTATCAAAATGTTAACAGAATCCGAACTAAAGTTACGGATATATATTTGAACACAGTAAACAGTGATTTTGATATGGTGTGTTTAACAGAAACGAACCTGAATCCTAGTGTTTTCGATGCTGAACTGTTTGACTCAAAGTTTAATGTGTATAGAAGGGACAGATGTACTACTTATAATCCTAAGCAGGAAGGTGGAGGAGTTTTACTCGCAATTAAAAAATCTTACAATGTAATAAGGCAAACGTGTTGGGAGAGTATGGTAGAGGATCTATGGATCACTGTTTTACAAACACACAACAAATTATACTCCGCTGCCAACATAATGATATTTTCTTTATTGTGGGCGATTTTAACACACCATATTTGTCTTGGTCTGCAAACCCTTGTGGTTATAAAATGATGCCTGGTTTATCATCTGACTCAAAAGCTTGCCTACTTATAGAACTACTTACTCTTTGTTACTTAAACCAATTTAACAATATTCGTAACATTAACAATCGGCTCTTAGACTTGGTTTTATCTAATGTTGATAATTTGGTCGAAGTTGTGTCTACTGACCCCATTACACGAACTGATCTACATCATCCTCCATTAAAAATTACACTTAAAAGCGTTAACTTAAGAAAAAATATAAAACCAGCTAAAACAAAGCGCTATAATTTTAATAAATGTGACTATAGCAAATTGAAACTCGAATTAAATAATGTTGACTGGCACTTATTATTGTCATCTTCTGATGTGGATGTGGCTGTCGATAATTTTTATAGTACCCTTAATGGCCTTATAGCTAAATATACCCCCCTTATAAAAAACAATGGACATAATTATCCTGTATGGTACACACTACCATTGATTAAAGCATCGAAGGAAAAAAATAAATATCACAGCCTTTATAAGAGGTATGATAATCCTAGAGACTATGACACCTTTGCACTTCTACGTACAAGGTGTAAGTTGCTTACTCATCAGGCTCATTCATCCTATTTATCTCATGTTGAGAACGCTATACCGCATAATATTAAAAGATTCTGGAATTATATCAACAATAGAAAAGGCTACGTAGGCGTACCTCAAACTATGGTCTTTCAGGATGAATCTGCTACTGATACACAAGGAGTCTGTGAACTCTTCGCTAAGTATTTTGGTTCTGTTTTTGAGCATTCCTCAGTCAAAGATGTTGCAAATATGACAATCAATCAGAAGTTTGAATTTAACAATGTAACTCATAATATTGAACTCGATTACGAAACTGTTTTGCGTTTACTAAAGAATCTTGATTCGCGAAAAGGTCCGGGTCCTGATGGTATTCCAGCTAAATTCCTTTTACGATGTGCTAATGAGTTATGCCATCCTTTGACTACCTTGTTTAATAAATCGCTCAAACTGGGTGTTTTTCCTGCAATATGGAAGACAGCACATGTTGTACCTATTCATAAGTCGGGTGATAAGTCAAACTGTGAAAATTATAGACCCATTAGCATTCTGTCAGCACTAGCAAAATTATTCGAGTCTGCGGTTTATGATCAATTATATTATCAGTTAAAACCATACATTTCCAGTAAACAACATGGGTTTGTGAAAAATCGGTCAACGGTGACGAATTTGTTAGAATACAAAAACTATCTTTGTGAAGCGTTTGCCAGAGGGGGTCAAGTGGATGCTGTGTACACTGACTTTAAAAAAGCTTTTGACAAAGTCAATCACATTTTATTAATTAGAAAACTGGCTGGTTATGGTATCCATGGAAGTTTGTTGCGTTGGGTAGAGTCATATCTCTGCTGCAGGAGTCAGTTAGTTGCCCTCAAAGGTTTCACATCTTCGCCTATAGTCATCACGTCTGGGGTACCACAAGGATCACATTTAGGGCCATTATTCTTCGTTGCTTTTATTAATGACTTAATTTGCAATCTAACGTGTTCTTGTCTTTTATATGCTGACGATTTAAAAATCTATAAATCAATAAATAATCTGTCTGACTGCTTCGAGCTTCAAAGCGACATTAATAGTATCTATGATTGGTGTAATGAAAATTACATGTTTTTAAACATAAATAAATGTTTTGTCATTACCTTCACGAACAAGAGATATAAAACGATACACACCTACAATTTACAAGGTTATAATCTCCAATCAAAAAGTGTAGTAAGGGATCTCGGGGTTCTATTTGACCAGAAACTTACATTTCGTGATCATTACGCATATGTTATGAGCAAAGGTTATCAATTACTCGGATTCATAACTAGAAGTACGAAGGGTTTCAAAACACCGAAAAGCTTTCTCTCTTTATATTATAGTCTCGTACGCAGTATTCTCGAGTATGCCGCTGTTATTTGGTCCCCGTGTTATATTGTTCATTCTGAAAATATTGAAAGTGTCCAAAAGAGGTGTCTCAAGATTCTGAGCTACAGATGTGGTTTTGGTCGCGAACTCATTAATCACGTTGACAGATTATTAAAATTTAATGTAACCCCACTCGAAATTCGTCGCAAGCAACAAGATCTATTACACTTATATAAATTACTCCACAACAAATTTGACTCGCCATACCTATTAAGCGTAGTAAATTTTAACACCAAGTATAATCCGCGTATACCCATGAGGAAGTTTAACTTACAAGTATGCAAAAATAATACATCTTATTATAATCCACTTACAAGAATGTCCCGCTTGTATAATGAATTATCTATAAAACATTCCGCACTTGATATACACACTCCAAAGTATAGTACTTTCCGACGATCAGTCAAACACATATTCTCAGCACCAAAGTCAGATACAACTCCCATATCGTTTGTCTTACATTAGTCATTATAGTTTCAGATTATTGTAATTTTTTCTTCTTTATATTCACACACCTGCTGCTAAGTGCTTAGCTGTTTAGATCTAAAGATTTAGTAACAATTATGTGTCAACATAGTTAGGATTGCAATCTAGAATAAGACTGATTATGTTATGTTCATGTATCTCACAATGTATTCGATTGTTATCTGTTTTGTTGTCCATACAAATAAATAAATAAATAAGTTGTGGAGCCGTTTCTATGAGTAGTTTGAAATTTATTGTTTTAATAGAATCTTTTAAACATTTATGTTTGGTAGATACTTGAACTCGGCATGAGATGATGATAGAGCTACCTTGGGGGTTATACTGTTCAAAACTGATCTTGGTTTAAATTTTTCACATTCATATTATTATCGTTCATGTAGTTAAATATTTCCTATAGTTTTGTTTTTCTATGTTGCTCGTTATAGCTAATAAGTGACATTTAATAATAGTAGCGAGTGCCCACATAACTAAAAGAAAGTTAGTTATTGTATCTCAAAACTTACCTAAAAAATAATTGCTAATTAGGTACATATTATTTAATTAAAATACGCTAATATTCCCTATTATGGTAACATTTGAAACATGCATATTAAACTCTGCCGCGTACAAAATGAAGATTAGTTTGGGTCTCATTTAAATAGTCTCCCAATGCTTCATACACTTCACTCTCGCAATTTAATTACAAAGGATTATAAGTTTAGGTTATTTAAGTTCGTTAGAAATAGTAAATCTGTTTCCAGGGATCGGTAAGTGTACTTAAAACTTTACCGTGTTGTTGACATTTACATATTAGGTGTTACGAATGGGTAATTAATGCTTAGACTATTTAACTAGATACTCAAAGAGTTAATGTGTATAAAAGTCAAAACTTTTAATTTTCAAAGTATGTGAAGGTCGGTATTATCCTACTCATATTTTAAAGGCGAAAGTTTGTAAGAATGTATGGATGTATGGATGTTTGTTACTCTTGCACGCAAAAACTACTGAACGGATTTCAATGAAATTTGGCACACCGGTAGATCATGTTCTGGATTAACACATAGGCTACTTTTTATCCCGGGAAAATATAAAACGAGACTTTTAATCCCGGAAAAACTTTTTAAAGCGGGCGGAGGCGCGGGCAAAAGCTAGTCATACATAAAAAAGACTTAGTCCTGAGTCTATGTTACCACTGACCAAGGTGTTATAACAAAATTAATTTAATGATTTCACTTTGCGTCCTACTTGAGTATCACTTGCGATATCTAAGATGTAAGCGTATCTTTAGCTGGTGAAAAGTATGTGCACAGCGGCAGCCATATACCGAGCCGCCCTTTGCAACTATTAACCCATCAAGGCGTCCATTAACTAATGGCCGGCTGCAATGACGCGCTCAGTAAACAAAAGTAGGTACGTTATTTTCAGGCTCCACATTACAACAGATCCAATAAATCTAGCTGTTCGCATACAAATAAAACGAATTATATTCAATACGATGTTAGTAACAAAAACTATTTAAGATTAAGAAGGTAATCAATCTCAGCGTCTTAATGTGTGATCACTTCATTTCGTACGTGTAAAAGCATTCTGTCACGATTTGTTCTGTAACAACAAAGAAACGGCGTGCTAGCGCTTTATACAACACTTAATTATGTGGAAAGCGCTAAGAAATGAATAGAGATATATAAATACAAATGGTCTAAAAGAAAAAGTACGACTCGAGCTGTTTCGTAATTAAGGTCTTCTAGCGAGCGTGGGATATGAATTGTTCGCGAGTAGTTCCTTGTTCCCACTTGCGAGTTGGTAGACTCCCCTTCGGCGCGATAGGTGCCCCCGCCCTCTAAACAGTCACAGCCACCGACGCCGCCTTGCCTTCGTTTCGAGCTAAGGAGTACTTAAAATGTCCCAGTTCCGCGGTAAAAGAGAATCCAATTTTTGTATATGATCGGCAGTATTTCAGTGCACTAAAGCTCAAACGCTTATTGTTTTGGAGTCTTCCCCGCTTATATATATATATGTATATATACATATATATATATGTATATATATGTATATGGACAACGATGTCCGTCGCGGGGCTTGACAGACTCCCCTGTGCTACTGACTTGCTTTGATTTGTTCTGCCTGAAAACAAACCTCATTACCGCCAAATTGATATCATGGGGCGTGTCTATTTAAACATTAAAGTATTATATAGGTAGGTACCGAATTAAGACATAGTTTAAACTTTAGCACTTATTTATAGAAACTACAAAAACCTTTAGATTAAAGTAAATTTACTAGCCTTATGGGTAAAGACTTGTCTAAGTAGTAGAATATACTTATATTTTTGTAAGTGTATGTGTGTATGTATGTGACTGCTTCGGTGGCGTAGTTGTATTATGGTACGACTGCAATGCTGAGGTATCGGGTTTGATACCCGGGTCGGGCAAAGTGATATTGTGTTTTTCTATTCAGTATCAGCTCATAGTCTAGAATTTGTGCCCGATATGGCGATAGGCTCGCCCCCTATCACATCATGGGACGGAATAATGGCGAAAAGTGGGTGCACTAGTTGCGCCCCTGCCTTCCCCTTCGGGGATAAAAGGCGTGAGTGTATATGTACATGTATGTATGTCCTTGTGCTTTGTATGTATTTCGTTAAATATGTTTATAACATAATACACGTAATCAGAACTTAAGCAATTTACTTATATTATGTAATATGTACATTTCTTTCTATACCTATACATTATTATGGCTACTTATTATTAATTGATAGAAACCTTAATAAAATAAACTCAAGATAAATGATAAAAAGTGGTCTCATGTACGTCGCGTCGTGTCGTTCTTCAAGATTGATAATATTATCTATACTTATTATAAAGTGTATCAATAAGGATCTCAAGGATCTCAAGACTGTTAAAAGGTTCACCAATTGGAGGAGGATAGCCAAGGATCGTCGCGCATGGCAGTCCATTGTAGAAAAGGCCAAGACCCACAAAGGGTTGTAGCGCCGAAGAAAGTAAAAAGTAAAGTAATTATTATAAGGTTTAATTCCTCATTTGGTAAGCGAGACGTCCTTTTTCTTTTATATTACTGTACATGAAATTCATAATACAGTTAGTTAAGCTTATAAGCTATTAATTATTTATTTCTGTTAATTATGAATAAGCTATTGGCCTAAACTTGAAAAAAAAACGCAGCTAATGTTACCATAAACTTTGTCATATTCACTCAGTTTTAGTAGTATTGAAATCTACTATTAGGAACAAACGAGTCTCTTCCAAGTGAGAGCACAAGAATAATGATTCGGTTTTGAATAGTCACGTCTCCCGATCAGATGTTGACACCAGGCACGGCGAAGGCGAGAGCCCACTGGTCTGTGATTAATGGACACGTTCTTCACACAGCTGTGATCAATCATTCACCTGTTGCCATCATTTGACATGCAAAGATTTCTGATTTTAAATATAAGTTATACTTGGAGACCTGAAAGAAACGTCGAAATCGAATTAACCCGTCAAGGCCCGCTTATATATATAGATAGATGTATGGAAAAACCCTATGTATATGGACACAGGTGTCCGTCGCGGGCCTTGACAGATTAAAGTGCATTCCTATTAAAACAGGGTGTGAGAGCGTAGATTTCACATAAATATTTTAAAGTGTATGTCAGTGTGTAAAATTTATATGAACATTATATACATATTTTTTAGTATAAAGATGTTTTTGACCTGAGAATTCACTCTACAGCCCACGCATGCCACTCACGGCGATAAACGACGATTGATATTTGGAGACGAGCAGTGCGCCGCGCGTCGCTGCCAGCCGTCCATCGCAATAATTCCCTCAAGTACCTCCATAATTTACATTAGAGTTGGTTAATTAGAGCTCACGGCGCGCAGTCTGTAAATACATTCTAAATTGAATATTTTTTTTTAATAAATACGACTTTTTCAAGAATTTATGAGATCTTTTTTTATTAAAAATGCGATAGATATGTCTCATGTCTGCTGTTCGCAGTAGCGTTTCTCTATTGAGTGGTTCTTATGATGAAATATACTTACTATCCAAAGGTAGGTGTCGGTTATCCAAGAACCAGAAACAACTCTCATAGTGACGAATCAATGCTATATCATTAATATCAGTTTCCAACAGCCCATGCCAAGGCTCAACGTCGGGTCGTAAGGCACGGTGAACTCAACATAACCGCTCAGTCGTACCCCTTGAACACTGGGCGGTAGTAATAACTTTCTCCGCGTAAACAAAAAATAAAATAAAAAAAAAATCACTGTAGCGTTCCATAACGCCACCTGTACCACGCTAGCATCATCTATTTAAAATTCAGTTTAAGAAATTCGATTATTAACATGGCAGCAAACTAGTTGCTCAATGGGCTCAAATCCTCAGTACACCGGTGTCGCTCCGAGTGGAGGAACCAGGAAGCAGTAAGGCTGGCTAGACTATTAGCTGGCACATTACGCACAACGCGACGGTCCGACTTTTTACTGATAAATACGGGAAAAGGAGACCCGCAACAGATTGCGAGCAAATTACCGGAATAAACAATATCGTCTATCCGAGTCTCAAATTTCTTCCAAATCTGCTCAGCTGTTTTTACGTTTACTTAAAGAAACATCCATGCATTTTCACTAACTCTCGCATTAATACATTGTAATATTAAATACTCCGGCTCCGGCCGCGTTAAAAAGTTTTTCCGGGATAAATGCCCCACTTTTTATTTTCCCAGGATAAAATGTAGCATATGTGTTAATTCAAAACATGATCTACTCGTGTGCCAAATTTCATCGAAATCCGTTCAGTAGTTTTTGCGTGAAAGAGTAACAAACATCCATACATCCAGACATCCAGACATACTTACAAACTTTCGCCTTTATAATATTATTGTTATTGTTATTATATAGTAGGATAGTAGGATCAATATTGCAAAAATATTATTTTGTATTGTTTTTAGGCGTCGTACTACGCGGTGTCCGCTTCACGCGTGTCGTTTATTAATTCCAAAAAATGCTTGGTAGACAGGAACTACAGAGCGTCGAGTAGTAATAATTCAACCACCAGAAATCGCCGTATATGAACCGTTCTTTGTGTTAAACAGACTTCAGATGAATTGCCCCACTTTTAAGGAATTAAGGACGCGTACATTTCCACCTATAACAAAAACATTGAACCCCCTCTAAGTACATTGTATTGTGTCTAGTCATACATCAATTCTACATTTTTATTTTCTGTGCCGTTGCTGCAACAGACTCTCTAATACGACAGAAAACTGAATGCGTTGGAATAGCTGGATCTGTCGAATCGACGCAGACACAACCCCATATCCGTCGCTGCGGGACGATTCGCTCTTTCTCTGTTTTGTGATATTATCTTTAAATGCTTTCGCTTACAACTCAACGATATTTTCTTCAGATATTAAAATCATAACTGTCAAACTATTCATCCATATTTGCTATTGTATTAGAGATCGTTAATATCATAGAATTGATTGTTTATTCTTAAATTATAACGTGCACACATTTTAAAGTCATCATTTTGTTGTAAAATTTTATTGTTTTTACTAATTATTTTATTTTAACTATTCCTCTCAGTAACCACCATGTTAATTACGGTAGACACGAGGAACAACTACCGTTTTTGCTAGATGGAGTTGGAGTGTCGAATTTGTCGGATTACAGAGTAACACCAACACACCACCAAACCCCTGTAGTTCAGAACTTTTTAGAAAAGGAGTACTTTGTAATCCGACATGTACTTATAAAAAAGTTAGTATGTACCTATGTGTACTATATAATTGTGCATCGACGAAGATGTCTGTCACAGGTTTGTCGAATTATAAGGGGCGCTGGATTACCCAGGGGCCGGATTATCGCGGGTCTACTGTAGTTGATAAAGAATATTTTATTTACATACATACATACATATACACTCACGCCTGTTATCCCCGAAGGGGTAGGCAGAGGCGCAACTAGTGCACCCACTTTTCGCCGTTATTCCGTCCCATGATGTGATAGGGGGCGAGCCTATCGCCATATCGGGCACAAATTCCTGACTCCGGGCTGATACTGAATAGAAAAACTTTATTTAATGCAATATTATTATAGGTTCAAATTACCTTGCACACTTAATGTTACGCGACTGCGTGGCACGTATATTCCAGCATTAAGCGCACTAAGCGTGTGCTACTTATTTTAAAAACCCTCTTGTTTTAATCCATTTGTTGCCAACAAATATGTACCTACGTATAATAAATGTTTCTTCCACGGCTAGCGGGCTGGCAACATACCAATATAAATCACTTTTTATTAAGGGTAAATCCTTGTTAATTTAACTTATAATGACTAAAGCTATAATAACGTTATTAAAAACAGAAGTATCAAAAGTAGATACTTCACATACCTGCCTACAATCTCCATACGTAATATATTTACCCATCTACCTTAAAGAGTGGTTAATTGTTCTTTAGCGTAAGTACTTAAAGTAGTGATATTTGAAATTATTGGGTTAAAAAAGATCTAAATAGAGATTCAGATTTATAAATAGCACAGCGAATTGACGTGACGCTGCACGCCATACATAATGATAATTATGCGAAGTCGTAGCACTGCCTCATGTGGTATGTAAATGAGTCGCGTAATGTCGCACATGGATTTAATGAATTACCCACAGTCATTTATATTGCGTGCTGGCGTACAAAACTTTAGTTTCAACCCATTTTGATTTATTTTTGTAATCCTATTACTACCACACACGTGAAATGTTAATATGTACATGTTTCTTAGCGAATCACGAATTTAGTGAAATGGATTTTAAATGTAAGCATTTGGTGTAGGATAGACAAGCTCTACGTAAATAAACAATATTTACATAGAGATTTATTCCTGAAAAATGGGGCGGACCAAGGGCGGTTTGGCGGCGGGGAGAGGGTCATTGGCCCTCATGACCCCTCCTAGGCTTTTGTTTCTTTTTTTATTAAATTCATTATTGTAATAGATTTGAAATCTGTCCTGACTAGACCTCGACTATATGACTATGTGGCGTAGCGTGGTTGGTGCGGGTGGCGGCACATTTCAGAGCAAAATGCGTAAACTTTTTAGAAAGACTGAGCTTTTACTGGAAAATACGATAAGTAAACTGGGGTTTTACCGTCGCGCTGACTACTGCGCCTGTCTACTGGCATCACTTCCTAGAGGTTTATGAAGTGATTGATATCAATATTACAATTATTGCAAATATGTCATTAACGTCGAGTTGAAGCTTTTCACAAAGCAGCAGACCGGGCTCTGTGGCGTATCTTGGGAGAGGCCTATGTCCAGCAGTGGACTGCAACGGGCTGATGATGATGATGATGATGATGACAAAGCCATTTCCGATTTTTTTTTATTAGTTATAAAATATTGTATAAAAGTCGTACATAGCCTACGTGTATAGCTTTTGTATGATTAGGTAATGAAGCAGTAACGCATAGAGTAATCTATACTAATATTATAAAGCTGAAGAGTTTGTTTGTTTGTTTGAACGCGCTAATCTCAGGAACTACTGGTTCGAATTGAAAAATTCTTTTTGTGTTGAATAGACCATTTATCGAGGAAGGCTTTAGGCTATATAACATCACGATGCAACTATTAGGAGCGAAGAAATAATGGAAAATGTGAAAAAAACTGGGAAAATTATTCATCCTTGAGGGCTTCCATTGCGTGCGCTGCGAAAACGGTTCAAGATACCAAAAATATATGTATGAAAGAATTATTCCTCTTGAAATGATCTAAAAAAATGTCCGGACAGTATATGTCTATCTTTTAAGATTAACTCACTAGAACCATTTTTATGGTAATCAAATTTGCTCGAAATTAATGCATTATTTGTTAAGAGTTGTATCAACGTCATAGTCATAGAGTGATTCAACGGGAAGGTTTTTATGTAGTTTTAGCCCGGAAAAACTTATTAACGTGGGCAAAGCCGTGGGCAAAAGCTAGTTTTAAAATAAATTTCGAATTAATTATTTTATTTTGTTACCAGTTAAAACAGTGCACGTTAACACGAAATATTGAAAGTTTAGAATTCGTTTAGTAAACCACATTGTTTTACTAGTTATTTGTGACTAGCTTTTGCGCGTAGGTCCGTCTGCGTTTAAAAAGATTTTCCAGGATAAAAGTCCCCTTTTATATTTTCTCAGGATAAAAATTAGCCGATGTGCTAATCCAAGACATGATGTACCCATGTGCCAAATGTCATCGAAATCCGTTCAGCAGTTTTTGCGTGAAAGAGTAACAAACATACATACATTCTTACAAACTTTCGCGTTTATAATTTCGTGATCCTGGAATAGCGATATTATCACAAGATCACAAATACTATGCCTATAACCTGCGATATTATCGCGATACTGCGATACGCATCAATATTGCATTAATATTATCGTGATAATACAAGTATTGCGTGATATTATTGACTGTGTAATATACCCCAATATTGTATCTGTGATATTTACGTGGTCACGAGCCTTTTGTTTACAACATCAACGACTACATCTTGACAGTGTACGAAAACCGAGCTCATTCCATCTCTCGTCAACTATCATATAAACCCCTTTAGCTGAACCAATATAGCGCTATTTTCGTGCGTCTCAAACGAAGAGTCATGCAAATTCATTGAACAATGACACAAACAGTTTTCATGTTCATATAATATTATATTTACAATGTAGGTACAATAATTAGTGTTCGATACATACACACGTATTTGTGAAATAAAACGTAGTTGTGTGATAAGATTTGTTAAACTCGGACAAAGCATCTAGTTTACGGTAACAATTTGTGTAGCGATGAGAATTTTACGTCGCCACTTGCTACCATTCTAGCTTCATTATATAAACTGAATGACGAGACGTGCACGTCGACATACCAACGAAAACCCACGGTGGTCTTCTTGGGCGCATGCAGAACGGCCCCGGGGTATCTTCCTGACCATGATAGAATAGTAACTCCATCCGGAGGTGTGTCGAGGTGGTCAATTTTCACCATTTAGACTAACATAGTATTCAATATTCAATTAGGTAGCCTGTACATCAACATTGATAATATGTGGAGTTGGAATTTGATCTCAATATGCTATAACATTTTAGTTTTGGATTGTAATACACAAAAATGTTAGAAATACCTGTATATCCTTTTATGGGCTTTTGAGGGTCCATGATTTGGAATATTTTTGTACCGCTCCACGCGGCCTAAGTCCTTAACGCAGCATAAATTTTGCTGTTATATATAAAGCAATGAAAAATCCAAAACCAAATTCAAATACTTCTGACATTATCATAATTGGACCTACTTATGCAAACGGGAAACATCCCACGCCAAAATATTTTCTACTAGTTGATGATTAAACTAGAATATTTTTGTTTTACAACTAGTTGGTTGATACAAAATGATTGGCATTTTATAAAGTACCAACAGAGGTATTTGGACAACGAATTCTGTATGAAAATAATAAATCTACTATTAATTATTGTGACAATTCTTTTACGACCAAGTCAAATATAGGCTTTTGGGTTGATTCCCGTTTGCGTAAGTAGGTCCTTTAACAACGAACTCCGCGATCGATTTAAAATAGTGTCACGTAAGACTTCATAAGATTGACTGCGCAACTTGTTACATTAAGAGGAGGTTAACAAATGCGGCTGGCAATTAAGGGAAGATGTGAGTAGCGTTAAGTAGTAGATTTGCGTGCTCTAAAATGCTGTGTGCTTTGGTATTTTGAAGCCACGGTAGAGGTCGCAGAGTCGCCCTTTGTCGAGCACCAAATGAAGCGAATAACCAACTTTTGTAGCGTTTACAGCGCTCACTGTCGAACTTTGGAATTGTATAGAAGCCTCGCGAACACTTTGTGATTAATGAGTACTAAGTTTAGAGTTCGCCGGTA
The DNA here is from genome assembly GCA_949316025.1 of Lapara coniferarum. Classification (NCBI taxonomy): domain Eukaryota; kingdom Metazoa; phylum Arthropoda; class Insecta; order Lepidoptera; family Sphingidae; genus Lapara; species Lapara coniferarum. The sequence continues at coordinate 35,745,182 of OX438919.1, read as the reverse complement.
TTTCTTCTTTCTTAATGATGAATCAATAAGTAATCACAAACGTGCTATAGGCAACACAATTTTATTATTTGTTATACACATTATTTGTTATATTAATGGTCTGTTTCATGTTGTCAGAGTAAATATTACTCATTACAACAAAACGTCTATACATGCATTGGCCTAATACATCTATTGTAGATGATTTAAACAGCGTCAACTGTTGGAGGTTCTTCTGAGATACTTTCTTTGATGGCTGTAGAGACCAACGCTGTTGGTTTCCACCCAGCTTAGAAGCTATGGTGGATGAAGTGTCCTCTTCAGGACGCTGAATCGCCTGGGACGCGATTTAGATAGCGCAGGCATGCCCAGAACCTACGCCACCCTCTCTACCTAGCCGGCAGTACCCACAAGAATGACGAGTTGATACGTGTGGTGCCGGGTCGGTTGCAGGAACTGGCTCGTGCTTTACGGAGATACCATTCCAGGTTTGAGCAAGTTTTCCTTCTCCAAACACTTATTATTAGCAGATGAAGTTGCCGTGCTGTCTATTACCTCAGTCGCCTCGCACGTCTCTTCGGTTAGATGAGGGGGGGCTATTCTACTGTGCTGGCACACACCACGGCTGCTACACATAATCACTTAAATATTTTGTGAAGGTATTTCTGACATATCTACTGGCCAGTATTGAAAACCAGTCGAGATATCAAACTAGCAGTGGAAGTGACAGTTGGATGTATAGAACGGGTGCCATATCGATATGCACTCTCATTCGCGCTCTTTCGGCTCAGTCTGGGCTCAGTCGTAGTCTCAGTTGCATTTGATCATCGACTCTTGTACCGGTCCGTTTATTGGTGATATATTTGTGAAAGTATTTCTGTGAAATCAGTGGTAGATATTTTTTTTATTTATATCAAAATCGCTTTAGTTTCTAACAATATAGTAAAAATTTAACAGGCCGATGTATGTACATCTATACTAATATTATAAAGCTGAAGATTTTGTTTGTTTGTTTGTTTGACGCGCTAATCTCAGGAGCTACTGAACCGATTTTGAAAATTCTTTCACTAATAGGAAGCTATATAACTCCTGAGTGCTATAGGCTACTTTTTATCCCGGAAAATATTTTTGTCCCGGAAAAACTTTTTCACGCGGGCGGAGCCGCGAGCACTACTAGTTATAGCTATTATTGAAGATTAGAAAAAAGTTTAGTAACTTCGTTTCAGTAAATTTACGCCTGTAAAGGAGTAACACTGAGTTAGTAATTGTAATCATTGCTAACTAATAATTGAGATCAAATAGGGAATTTGAAATTGGACAGCCGATGATAGGGTCGAAATAGCTCAATTGGCAGAGCACCGGCACGGTACGCTGGAGGTCGTGGGTTCAAATAATACTTTCGACTGTTTCCTTTACAATGTTTCTATTAAATTATAGAAACACAGCTTTTAGACCAACAGAAGCTAAAATAACAAGTTTTAGAATTTTTGTCCGTCTATAGGTACGCATCATGCATAAACGATTGTATGGAATTGAAAGCAGATTTCACCAATTTGTTGCTAGAGCTCTAACACAAAACATAAGCTCCACTTTGTATATATGTCAAAGTCGGATTGTATAAATCGCCTATTACATTACGGCTAGCCGTTTCCAAAAACAGGGCTGTTTAGTATTGCGGCGGGTCAACGATTAGTCGGGTTGAATACGGCTGAGTCAAAGTCCGCCAGAAAGTGTTCAGCGATAATTTATGTTATTCAATACAGCTAGTCGTAATGTAATTGAGCGGGTTTTTATCCGCCTCTTTGACAGCTTATAGTTTCCAATTTTAACACGCGCGATAAAGTGGCCATGGATTCTGTGGGCGCGCTATTTATAGAATATCTTTCTTCGACTTCCGTCTTGGTGGAAGGGAGTTTTTGTGTATGTATTTTATGTTTGTTTCATTTTATTAGTACATGGTCACCCTACATTGTGGAATAAGTACAATGAGGGTAAACGTGAGCCGCCATATTGTTGTAAGATCATCACTAGAAATGGGTTGAAATCAACGCAGACCTAATTTAGGTAACTACAAAATTAGTGTTAATGCACATGCTTATCGTTTTTCAATTATGATATAAGTGCCTAATGCACAATGTTACAAGTTTCCTTTTAACGATAGTTTCCCCACCAACGAATGGAAAACGAAACGTAACGCTTTCGTAGGGATTGACTTTTTCCTCAGGTACATACAAAGTCGCGTAGTTTAAATTAACATCAAAACTTAGTACTTTGAACATAAATTAACACGCAAAATGCGAATATACATATCGATGTATAGATAGGTATAACCTATAAAACAGTTTGGCGGAGGAAACCCGGTCATCGTTGTTTATGGACGAAGTTACCCAAAGTTTCTCAGTATATTTAAACCGATCAAACATTTCTGTTGTCGGTACTTTAGTTCAGTCTAAAGCTGGGAAAGCGTACTAGGCTCTGGTAACTTAAACAGAAGCTTATTGGGTGCGGATTATGTATGGGTTGGCACAGTAGCAGCTTTTATAGTCGATCCAGCTTAACGAATTAAAGAGTCTTAAAAGTAATTTCACCACCACACTGTTCTATCACAATAACGATTAAATGTAAAACCGTAATTAATAATGAAGCTTACTGTAATTATAAGTTCAAATGTATATAATATGTAATAGGCGATTAAGTTCATGACAATTAAAACGATTACATAAATAAGTACATATTAATATTATTTAAGTACGTGCTTTAGTCATTGTCAAGAATGTTGAACAACGTTCATTGGATTGGGATTCTGTTATAGATAAATATCAAGATTATATACTCTTATATTTCGGCCTCACAGTGCGTAGAGGCGATGTAAGTTTTGGAAAAATCGTTTGTGGGGGGAAACACTGAAGGCAAGAGATCGCGCAGTCGTTCAGCAACGAGATGGACTGACCAAGTGAAAGACTCATCGTCCTCTAAAGTATATACAGCCGTAAGAGACGCGCCGGACAGAAACCGGTGAATGCAGATCATCCGCTCCAGATGGCAACCCTGATGCTGAGTACGATCATCATACACGAGGGACTAACTAGAGAGAGAGAGGTTTTGGTCACGGCTCCGGCCGAGTGAATGTCCTTTCTCTTTAAAAAAATATTCTGTCTCACGGTAAAAAAAATATTGAAACAGCAGTTAATGCGTTTTTTAATAAACATCTAAAAACATCTTCATGCTTTTCCATTTATAGTTTTAGTAGAATCTCTTATAATATCATCGTGTATGTATAATGTTCAATTAAGTCGATGCGTATTAATTAATGTTTGCAACTATGTGTTGTGGCACCGCACTGAATCACTTAATGATTTCATACCGCATCTACTCGGTTTGATTTATTTCAAATGGACACTGTTTTCCATAAATAAATTCCCTTTATAATGGAAAAACAATTACGCATACTCACGCCTTTTATCCTCCAAGGGGTAGGCAGAACTGCAACTATGGCACCCACTTTTCGCCGTGCGTATTCCGTCCCTTGATGTGATAGGGGGCGAACCTATCGCCATATCGGGCACAAATTCCAGGCTGATACTGATTAGAAAAACCCAATAGCACTTTGCCCGACCCGGGGATCGAACCCGAGACCTCAGCATTGCAGTCGTACTGTAATACAACTACGCCACCGAAGCAGTCTTAGTCAGTAAAAATAATTACTAACTAATAAAGAGCGCGAAACATAAAATATGAGCGTTTATTTACCAATGTTAGAATACATTTCAGCGAAACTGCCGTAGTAATAATAATAAAATGGTTATGACTTATACAGACATATAAAGACAAGCAGGGGCCCTAACGGCACTTTAAAAATATGGGCATCAAGTTTTATGGCAAATATAATGTTGAAGCGAGGAAAATTATCGAGAAAATTTTATCAAATTTAAAAAAAGAATGATTTATAACTGACTTGTAGGGGCAGGCTGAAGAAATCACTTAGTATTACCATGTACATGTGTTTCGTTGGAGTGTTGTCCAGCCTGGGATGAGGAGCGCAGCGCTCTCAGAACAGTCGTCGGAGAAGACCTCTCGCTGCCGGCCGTGGTCGCTTCCATGGTCGGCGGCCGAGAGGCCTGGCAGGCGGTGGCCCACTTCTGCGAGGCGGTCCTCTCGCGGAAGGAGAGTGCCGAGAGGGATCGCCAGCGCAGTGGTGATCCCTCCCGCCGCCAGACGAGACGTAGGAGGCGTCGGGTGGACGACTGACCGACGTCTCCCGCCCTGTGGATTGGGGGCGTTTGGAGAATTCCACCACGGTATCCCCTGCCTGTCGTAAAAGGCGACTAATAGGGGCCTCCGGGGGTCACGGGTGGGCGGGACGTGCCGCCCACCCATTAGTCTAGCCAACTTCTGTGGCCCCCGTGATGGACATGTCCGGGGCAGCGTGTCTCACACTGCCTCGGACACCAAAAGGCGGACACGATACGGTGTTTCGGGGGCTTCTGAGCCCCCGCAACAGGAAAAAGGACCGCAAAAACGCGGTACGCGCAGGGGCGGTTGCGGACGACAACTTAGACGTGAGTCGGAGGAAGCCCGCAGCCGTCCCTAATGAGCCGAAGATGGCCATCTAGAAAAAAAAAAAAATGTACATGTGTTTAGTGGACGAACTAGAGTAGTTAAATTTACACCAGTAGGTTCGTAGTCATATTGATTATTTTATACTGCTCCGTCGAATCCATCATGTAACGTATTTTTAACCAACATAAAAAAAATCGTAATTTTAATTAGTCACCGATTATAGGAAATGTTAAATTATTTTTTGGTTTTAGTGATTTTTGAAGGCGGTATTTTTTTTATGTTCATGTTTTTAATTGGGTCCTTTAACATTAAATAACCTATTTAACCTTTAACATTAAATAGCTTCTAAGCATATTTGAAGCAATTGAATTTAGAAATTAATTACGTCGATTAGCACTAAAATAATAATATCCTGAGTTTATGTTTATAAATACTTGGCTTACGTTTGTATCAGCAATATTGAAATTATTACTAACTGAAACTCAACATCCCAGATGTTTACGACTTTTATAACTTTGAAACTCAATATTTCCATAATAATTTCTACGAAATTTACTCCAAAGGCAAACACCTACATTTTCGTTTTGCGGGTGCGTAATTCGATGGCTTGTTGATGAATAGCAGTCGATATTACTTCTTATCGATAAACTCTGATGGATGTTTTCAATTAAACTGATAAAACAAGCGTTGTCCGTTGGGTTACATTATCCGTTTCCGATTAGCTACGCAGTGCCCTTCAGTTCACTGATTCTTACAGTCACTTCATTTAGGGGTCACTTTAATTAACGTTATCGGACAATGTTATATTAATAAAAAGAAAAACTAAAAGTTAGGTAATGTATGAAAATAAATCTTATTTTCATATTTACCCATAGCGTATTCCTGTTGCCAATTAAAACGCGCTAATGGTAAAGTAATTTTGTGAAAGTCTAATTGTGAATTGGTACCAACAGATCTTTGAATTGCAAAGAGTATGGCGTGGTATTTCTCGGCACTCGTCACTCTGAGACATAAGATCATAATACCCTGTTATTAAATAAACGTCAAAACGAAATTCAGAGCTGAAAATAAACGTGCGATTTTATTCCTGTACATTTTGAATTGTATTTTTTCTGGATACTGGAAACGTCTCAGTCGGATTACTGCTGGATAGCATTGATTGAAATAAAATGGACAATTTATATAAATACCCGCGGTAATCTATTCAGTACAAATATTTTGTCAAATAATTCGTCTCATTGTACTCGACGGAAACTCTGGATTCCAGTTCCATTTCGAGCAACAAAAATTTTTATGGATGCCGATTCGTAATAATACGCTGATTTGTCAGGGAATAAAAAGATACAAGCTTTTTAAGACAAAAGACGTTATAATAATGTGTGTTTTGAAAATAGAACGAATTTTTATAATAAAATCCCTACTAAAATAATAATTAATTATTTTAGTAGGGATTGGAAAGTCACTAATGCTCTCAAATTAGATGAGAGCTTTATTTTTTAATGGCCTGCCTACCCCTCTACTTATCGTGAGAACCGTAGTCAAAATATTAGTGGCATTTCAAGGAATTTACAAAAATCAAATGGTACAAACCATATTTAATATCGGCGAATTGGTTGTGTGGCAGCGTAGGTACTTAGGACCCCTTATGTGCTGGCTTTGGCGATCAACATTTTTGGGAATTTTCAGATCAATCACTATAACGAATTTTATCGCGGTTTTTTGTTATATTTACCCCTCGACTTTTCGAAGGCTTTGCAGCACTTCGTTGTCACGGGGAGGCCTGAGGTGTTGGTGGTCTGAAAAGTTAGTGTTACAAATCTACCTTCAATTTACAATTACACGATTTTAAGGTGTTATTCATTGTTTGCGGTCCGATCTACGTATTAACCTATCTGGTACCGCGAGATTGACAGCTGACATTTGTTTTTTTAAGCCACATAGCTTCTATCGCGGGCCTTGAGCGTGGAGACCGAATCCAGAAATTCCGTAACGAAAAAACCTGCCACCCCTCACTCCGACCGGCACAGCGGTGATATTTTATTTTCAACTCTATCACAACCATGTAGAGTGTAAAATTCCATAAGTAAATTTAATATCGCAGTCTTGTAAGAATACAATATGTAAGAGGATATGAGCTGAATATTAAACGATAAAAGGTCGAAATTATCGTGTATTTAAAAATTGTTCCAGTCAGTGAACCGCATCGAATTGTCAAACGCGGCGGGATGACGTGATTCTAAGATTGAATTTTGAAAAAGTTTTTATTTTATATTTGTTCAAAGAGGTTTTTATTTAAATATTACTGGATACTAGTCCATTGAGCCCGTCTTTCATATTTTTTTTAGTTTTGCCATCTATCGATGAATATTTTATAACTGTTCAAAGAGTTAATAAATATTAGAATTTATGCAATAGCTTTACTTATTTTATTTTATTTATTTTATTTTATTTTTATTTTTATTTTTATTTTAGTTTATTTGGGTGGCTCACAGCTAACTAATAAAATAAACAAAAGTAGGAACTAAATACAATGAGCCAATCACGAGCCACCACAGATAGATTTTGACAGATATATTGTAATTTCTTTAGTCTAATTACCTTAACACTACTTACTACTTAAGTAACTTAGATTAAGTTGGATATATGATTTGACTTGTCAAGCCCCGCTACGGACGCCAGCGTCCGAGTATATAGGGTTTCCCCATACATCTATATTATACATAAGCGGAGTTTGACGGGTTAACATGCAATAACTAAAAAGAAGATATAAATAAAAATATATATAAAACAGCTAGTCTCCATGAACTTCAATAAAACCTTTGGTTAAAGCTGTTTTCGCAAATGCGATGCTACTACAAAATAGGTCTATGCTCACATCATACGGTACATCATTAAATGCTTTTACAGATCGAACCATGAAATTATTAGCTCTGTAATTTGTTCGTGCAAACGGAATGTGAAGAAGATTTTTACGACGCGAAAAACGAGACGGAATATTTAAATTTATTTTAGTCAGAAGTGCTGGACAATCGACCAAAGACTGAGCGATCTTCATTAAAAAAGTGATATCGGCAATGTTTCTGCGCACTGACAGTGGCAATAGGTGGAACCGCGGCAGTCTCCGAGTGCCACACTTTTTTTTTATACTAAAACCTTATTGCGTAGGTAGGAACGATGGTTTTCGCGTTTATGACAGGAGCTGTCAAGGCCCAAATGGACCAAGTGGCTCACAATGTTTTGAGGTTTCCATAGTATTATAATGCTCTTTGGTCTTGAGGTCTGGCAGTAGGTCTTTTGGGTCCCGATTTATTTAGATGTATTACCGGGTCCCAGACTTGTGCAAGTTTCCAACCATCTTCTCTATTGAAATTGGGATGTTTTTTCATTTCTATAGCCTCGCGAATCATCCTAGACAGGAATCGGTGTTCTTTGGCAAAGATTTGTCGCTTGTCGAATCTAAAGTAATGGTTGGAGCTTTCTTCTGAGTGTTCAGCTACTGCAGACTTCATAGAGCGTTGGTGTTTAACATCAGTTTCCTATATGTTCTTTTACGCGGGTCCCTATAAGTCTTTTTGTGTGTTCAATATGAAATCCTCCTAGCCAGTTTCGGCCACGGCGGCCAATCTCAACGGAGATCAGCCAGGTACGCAGGAGATATTATAGTGCACAAGTGTGTGCGCAATACACAGGTGCACTCGCTATTCCTTCACTCTCATAGTCCGGTGAGACGGCAATCCGACATGACCGGAGAGAGATCAGGCGCAGGACCAACGGCTTTACGTGCTTTCCGAGGCACGGGGGTATCACACCGCCAACTTCCTGACTCCGAGCTGCGACTGAGTAAATTTTAAGATGGAAAAACCCAGTCACAATTTTTTTTTGGCTCGACCCGGGATTCGAACCCGGGACCTCAGCGCGCAAATCGTACTCGTAATGCGTACGCAATACCACTACGCCAGCGAGGCAGTCCAATATAAGAAGGGCCACAGTCGCAATCTATATATTATGTTGTATACGCCCGGTTCTTGTAGAGGTATATGACAGGTATTGACAGGTGGTATAAATGACTATTATTTTTAGGCGGCTCTAAATAAGTTTTATGGAAGCATGCTTCAGGATGTAGTCAATCTTGCCGGTGATTCCTCTTACATATGGTACTAAAACTGGGACACGATCAACTGTGGCTGGTTTTACTCGGTGTCTGTGACGGCGGCGTGTAGCTTGGAGTTTGTTGTCTCGCAGTACTTGCTTGACATGTTGCAGCTCAGCGGCCAGGTGTTTGTCACACATTCTTTGTGCTCTCTGAAACAAATATTTTCCCACGGTAGCTAACTGTTTTGGATAGTTATGAGATTCACCGTTCAGGTACTTATCATTACATTATATTTGTAAATTGAAGGTAGATTTCTAACACTAACGCTTCGGACCACCAACACCTCAGTCCGCCCCGTGATCACGAAGTGTTCCAAAGCCTTTGAAATGTCGGGACAAAAATAAAACGGAAAACAGCAATAAAATCTGTTATAGTAGTTAAATTTCAATGTCTAACATTCGCCTAAACGAAGGGAATCATTATAATTTTCATTTCATACTTTTCTTACTTGGGTTTGGAATTTGTGCTTCATAATATAGTTCTTGGCACGCCACCTATCACATTCTGTGCGAATATCATCAAAATGCCTAACGTAGGGTTTCGGAGTAATAGCTGCGTCATTGAATATTTTTTCAGGGACAAAGACACAATTTTTAATAACTTTATTTGTATGTTAATTGATTGAATAATAAAACGACGAATTTTAAAGAGAACTTGTGATTTATTTACTAGAGAGGTTTTCATATTCACATTTATCACGTACAAAAAATAAAGAGGTGTAAATATATCTCTGAAAATGTAACAAGGTAACATAAGTATGTTTTGAACTAGACGAGGTCAGTCAGCTGGTGGGGTTAAAGGTTAGGAGATGGGGGTGACTACGGTGGCGCGCGGCGGCGGCGTACGCGTCGACCGCACAGCAGCCGCTGGAACGCGTGCCGGAACTCGGGGCTGAATACCGTGTAGATTACCGGGTTCAGCGTCGAGTTGAAGTAGCCCAGCCACAGTGACAGCGACGTCAGCACAGGACTCACTTCACAGTCACATGTCGGCACTAGTATGGCCAGCACGAAAAACGGAAGCCAACATGCAACGAACGCACCCGTTATTATTGCCAATGTCTTAGCCGCTTTCCTTTCACGTTTAGAATCAGCCGCTTCTTTGGGCTTGCGACGCACCAAGGTTGGGTAGTAGGCCGCTGCGACGGCTCCGTAGCCTGTTGTTGGAGGATCAGGTTCGAGGCCGTTGGCACACGACTGTTTCTCGGGGCTGGTGTTATTTGATGAAACGTTTGTGAATCCCGTTGTTGTGGTCTCTGAAATGGTCGGCAGTGGTCGACCGATGACGGCTACGACGGCTGCCGCAATGCCGCCGCTGCCCCCGGCGGCCACGAGAGCTCCACCAGCGGGAACCGGCGGTGCTCCAACTCCACCATGCGCTGTCGCACCTCGCCGTCGGCGTATTCTTTTCCTGGCTGTCTGGTATATCCGCCAGTATAGTATTAGTATTATCAATACTGGCACATAAAATGAGGAGGCCGTCGCAAAAATTTGATAGCCAACGTCTTGACTGACGACGCAGCGTAAGTCTTCAGATACGCGTCGGTTCCAGTCGGGGTCTTTCCAGCCCAGCAGTGGCGCGATGCACACGAAGAAACTCACAATCCACACACAAGCTATCATAAGGCCGACGCGACGAGCTGTTCGTGCGTGAATATAATCTATATTTGTCACAGCCCAATACCTGGAACAAAGAGAAAAGTTTCAATTATTTTGTGTGTGGCGGTATCTATTGTTATTATCATCATTGTTTGCATAACTCAGGTATATATCAGATACAAACAGGCTGTACATCTAGAATATAGATAATGCACCGTAGCATTATATAGTAAAGTACTCAAATAAATAATTATAATAGGTACCTACTGTTGAGCTAGCTTAAATGATTGGTTTCTTGTTTCTTACCTATCAAGAGCAATGGCCACCAGGTGTAGAATGGAAGCAGTACAGCAGAGCACGTCACCTGATGTCCACATATCACACAACTCTGGTCCGAGGGTCCATCGCTGTGCCACTTCGTATACTGCTCCTAATGGCATCACAAGACACGCCACCAGTAGGTCTGCCACAGCCAGTGATAGAATTAAGTTATTCGCAGCGCTGCGTAGATGTCGTTCCAATAAGATAGCTGCTATCACAAATACATTACCTGAAAAAATAAAAATAAAATATATCAATATTGTTGTAGCAGTTCTGAGAAAAAGTAATTCCTATGCAACTATGACCCCTCGGAGCTCCGTTAAGAAAATTGCATTCCCTATATCTTTAACATAAAACAAATTATAGTATTCAAAAGAAAAATGGAGCGAATTCTCGGTTAATATTTTAAAATGCTACATGGACACAGTTTCGTAACATACGGTCGATTCTCGATCAGCGGATCTAGCGAGCGAAGAAATTGATGTTCGTAGTAGAAAAGATGAACAATTTTTTTCTCGCTTTTAGAGCTCTGTCTTGTATCGCTTGGGTTTTGAAATATTATTTACTAGTTTAATAAGGGTATTTTATACAAAGAATGCTTTTCTTCTTAGTATTAAATAACATAAATAGGTACATCATGTCAGCTATGGTTCCATCTAAGAGGGATGTAATGATCGCTTGTAATGGAGCCTGATGCCAAATTAAAGAGTAGTAAGTGTAATTACCAACTACGGTAGCAAGTATTAGTAAGCCGAGAACGATGGCTTTGGCAGCGGCGCGTACGAGTGCCGCGGGAGAGTCGAAGGGCGCGGATGTATCCCACCATGTCGCGTTGGGCACGATCGTAGTATTCCAGTTGTTGGGGTCCCAAACGCTGGTGTTCCATGTGAAGTTCTGCACCGGCAAGCGAAGGTACAATGCCTCCCAGTCCAACGGGTCATCGTGCTCGTCCGCGCCCTCCATGCCCTCTCACCGCGACTCCAAAACACCTACTGTGCAAAATAGTTTTCTTTAACATCATTTTCTATCAAACGAAACCTGAATATTGGAATGAGATTTCCTAACGACAATTTCAACGCTAAGATATGTCATTACCAAACATAATGTTAAAGCGTTAACTGTCACAGGAAGGCTTTTTAGCTGTGGCCCTTGATGTTGACTCATTGGCAATCATTAGATCAGTAGTAGTAACATCGCAGCTGCTAGAATCTTAGACGACTGCATTAAAAAAAGATGGCACAAAGATCTAAGAGAAATAATATTTTTTTTTGATTGGTAGATCTAAATGACTTAAGATAAGCCTATATCAAGCTCTACAAGTATTTTGACTCGGCCCTGTCCTTGAAATGATGACCTAGAGCCACGCAGTACGTAAACACGCGATAGAGCTGCTCGTCTACATTATTTTAATTTAAACTAAGAGACTTGAGTTCCTTTCTAGTTTTGAGAATGTAAAAAATATTTAAAAATAAAACACATTTATAAATTTGAGACTGAAAATATTTACGCATGGGACGTCACCATGGGACCCTATCACATCATGGGACGGAATGTCGGCGAGAAGTGGGCGCACTAGTTGCGCCCCTGCCTACCCCTTTTGAGATGCATGTAATTTTGTTTGGCTTGAAAACTGATGAAAAATCCTCCTAGCCAGTTTCGGCCACGGCGGTCAATCAAACGGAGATCAGCCAGGTACGCAGGAGATATTATAGTGCACAAGAGTGTGCGCAATACACAGGTGTACTCGCTATTCCTTCACTCCCATAGTCCGGTGAGACGGCAATCCGACATGACCGGAGAGAGATCAGGCGCAGGACCAACGGCTTTACGTGCTTTCCGAGGCACGGGGGTATCACACCGCCAACTTCCTAACTCCGAGCTGCGACTGAGTAATTTTTTTAAGCTGGAAAAACCCAGTCACAAATTATTATTTTTTCCCGACCCGGGATTCGAACCCAGGACCTCAGCGCGCAAATCGTACTCGTAACGCGTACGCAACACAACTACGCCACCGAGGCAGTCACTGTATAGATATTATGTGTACTGTGCCTATATTCCGTTTTGTTTTATAAAGCTAGCTTTTGCCTAGTTTGTGTCGGCGGCATACATTTTCAATCGACATCTATTGAGATTGATGATGCCTACCACAGAATACTACTTGTATTTAGTATTTACCATTATATGGAACAGATTTCAAATATATCTATTACAATAACTAAGATAGATTGCACTCAAAATTTTGATAATAATATTGGCCGCAGGACCAGATGGATAATAATATTCAAGGCCAAATTAATAATGTTTTTGTAATTATATTTCAAAATAAATAATTAACGAACGCAACACATGACGAAGTATAAACAACAAAATAATTTATTACAACACAAGGGACCAAGGAGCGCGTTTTCAGCATCAAATGGCTTCGGTGTAATTTTAAGCGAAACCGGCAAGGCAACCGGCCTTTGTATTTGCATACAACGCAATTTGGATTAATTAGCAGTTAGCACCTAGTGTTGTACTTACTGTTTGTGTTGTATTTCCGGAAGATGTCGTCCAAAGTTCGTTCCATCGTTGGTGTAGTTTATTGCTTCGGTTGCAATCTGTGGAGAAATAATTTGTTCAAGATGATGTTTCTCTATTTCATATTCATTAAGAATAATTGAATGGGATCTTTGCATTCTTGAATAGTGAAATTAAAATTACTTGATTAATTAATATGAAAAGAAACTTGAAATTGAACGTTTTGTTTGTGTAGAATACAATGCAATCAGGCTTGTATTGTATACTGCTCACTGCTGAGCACGGGCCGCCTAAACTACTGAGAGGGTTTAGGCCTTAGTCCACCACGCTGGCCTAATGCGAATTTGCAGACTTCACATACCCTCGAGATTCTTTTGGAGAATTTCAGGTATGTACGTTTCCTCACGATGTTTTCCTTCACCGTTAAAGCGAACGATAAATTGATGAACGTATCTTTGAAAAGTCAGGTGTCCCTTAGGTTTTGAACATCCGGGCATTAATTATCTCGGCAGACCGTTCCGTTCCCAAATAGGCTAATCGTCCATTGTGTAGAATATTATGGCTTTTCTGTTTGATATTCATGTATTTAGACCATTGTATATAAAAAACCCTTTTATATATCAATGATTTAGATCATATGAAATGGTGGGTGTATCGTCATATTGGTCACATATAGGGTTGCCATCACTTAAATTGCGGAAGCCGGATATAAACAGCAAAAATCCCGGACATTTGGGTGAAAAGGGTTTTTCCCCGGACACCTCTGAAAAAATATGTTGCCGTGCCTTCTTGAATGCGGGTTATTATGAATGAATTTTTAACTAAGGTTCAATTTATCGCTTATCTATAAAAAAAATGATTTCCCCTGACAACAAGTGTCCGGTTTTCACCCGAGTACTTTTCAGAACTCCTGTCGGACGGCCCCCGGACGCCCTTCAAACTAGGACAAATCCGGGGAAATCCGGACGGATGGCAGCCACACATATCAAATATGACGAATCGTGGATAATATTTTAGTACTTAATTTTGCTTAGGAACCTAACCCAGAACCTAATGGTTCACATCTCTGCTCTATTACGCCACTACCAGACCAATATAAGGCGAATTAATTATGTAAAACTAAATTTAATAGGATAGGCGCCTTGTACGCGTTAAGTTAGGAACCTGCCTTTTCTTATTGTGTTTCATTTTTAAGAACGTTATTAACTTTTTTTTTGTTCCTGACTAAACTCTTTCTAGCCTGACGAGGGTCGGCTTATGAAAACACACCGGTCTTTTGGGTGAGTGCAGAAGGCGCTCGCAACCCTTACACGTTATTACCAATTTAATTATCAAGTATTATGAAACTGACCTGCTGATCTCTCAATCATTGTAATAACTGGAAGTTCAAGGTTTTGTAATTCTACTTTTTATTCTTTTTTGCCTCGGTGGCGGATTTGTTATACGATACGACTCCAGTGCAGAGGCCTGGGCTTCGATCCCAGGGTCGGGCAAAGTGATATTGGATTTGTCTATTCAGTATGAATTAGTGCGGAGTCGGAAATTTGTACCCGATATGGCGATAGGCTCGCCCCTAATTACATCATGAGGCGGAATATGCACGGCGAAAAATGGGTGCAGCAGTTGCGCCTCTGCCTACCCCTTGTCATTCACATGTAAAATAATAAGTAACTGATTACTTTACTTCTATTAGTGAGTAATTGTGAATACAATCGTATCCGGTTGTACGTATAAAATAACCACTGAACATTGATCGAATTACAATGAATATAATATTGAAATGCTCATAAAACAGTGAGTAGCCTTTAATTAATGTATACGGTGTAATTTCTGGACTTTATGATTATTTCATATCTCTGGATGACATTGAATTGTCACGCAGTGCTTTGTGGTCCAAGGTCTGGGTGTTCTCGCTGTTGTTTATCTGCTTGCTTGGGCATAAAATAAAAATAATCATGAATGTCTAAAACTTGCCTATTCGATCGTGAATTAATGGTTGAAGAATCGTGATTAAAATAGAGATGCAGACAATTTCCACAAAAATATTTTAGTTTGTTTTTTAAGAATTGAACCGCTACTATCAATTCTTGACACCATAGTTCAATAACCTGTGATTTTATTTAACAATAGGTATTAAAATTTTACCGTTTTAAATAAATTAATTCTATTAATTTGTGCCATTTTTAATATATTTCTATTTCATTTAAATATACTAATTTATCTAAATTCAAAATATATAAAGGAAAATAATCTACACAAGTATGTTGATGTAACTCAACACTGCCAATATTTAACAGTGCCAGTTCACAGTTGTCACTTTCAATTTGTAATATGATTTGCTAGAGAGCAAATAAATCATGAACGTCACATTAATTACGTTACGCTATTCATTCCATGACATTTGTGATTCGTTGCTTTGGACAATTTACATTGGCAGCGGTTAAATGATTAAATTATAATAGTTCTTCAAGCCACAATGTTTTTGTCGGGGCTGAAATATTGATTTCGTCACACGGCAACAAAGAATCGATGGGAATCTCAGCAAGGCAGAAGGTGTGTTTATTTATTCACATACTAGACGTGTTCGCTTTCCATTCGTTTTCCGAAACTATATAACTCTTACAAACACACAAACAACATATCTTACTATTATTATAAATGCTCGGCTGCCTCGGTGGCGTAATTGTATTACGGTACGACTGTAATGCTGAGATTTCGGAATTGATCCACGGGTCGGGCAAAGTGATATTGAATTTTTCTATGCAGTATCAGCCCGGAGTTTGCAATTTGTATTATGTATTGTGTAATTTGGCGCAACTAGTGCGAAAAGTAGATGCACCAGTTACGCCTCTGCTTATCCCTTCGGGGACAAAAGGCGTGAGTATGCGTATGCCTATTGTAAATGCAAAAGTTTGTGAAAATATTTAGATATTTGTGTTAGAAGTAAACGCAGAAACAACTAATCGAATTTGGATGAAATTTGGCACACGGGTAGATCATGTCCTGGATTAACACATAATACTTTATCCCAGTATTTTTCTACCATGGGATATAATAGGATGACTTCAGATTTTTTGAATGGATGGCATTTTTTGAATGGTCGTAGGTACTGTGTTTTAGGGACCTTAATACCGGGAGACTCTCTCCACGCGGGCGAAGATGCGAGCAACACGTAGTTGTTAATGTTGATAAAATATGACTGAAGTCGAATGATATTTATGTACAATATACATTCTATCTGTGTAGTGCTGTGTAACTACGCAATAATCAACTTCTTGGTGACATCCTACACCCGCAATACGCAGAAATATAATTACGAACACCAGTGGGGTAACTCCCGACTACAATATAAATCTAATACCAATGTCAATCCAATTCCAATCTCAATTTGTACGTCACATAATTTCGTACTCTTGAAACGCAATTTATTGTAATTGGATTAAAATTAGAATTGCATTGTCATTGGGTAACAGATTCGTCGTTAAAAATGAAGTTAGCTGACATTAGAGATGACGAAGCTTCAAAGAAATCAGTAAAACAAACATTAAAGACAAAAATCTTAGCAATTACCGGTTGAAATCCTTTATCCATAAGTAAAATTCATTTCTCTTCCAATATTTAATATTTTCACGCACGTCTCATTATAAAAAAATATATTAAAATGAATGTATTTGAAAGATTGAGGCTGTATGCTGTTTGTCCTTTGCCATGGACTGCTTTTTAAAACGTCAAATATTTATGGGAACTAAAATAATTATTTGTGATATTTGATTTTATTGTTTTACTCCCAATTTTATATAGCATTATTTATTCCACACATTCCACATAAAGTTTCTTAATAATCAAGGTATGCTTACTTAAGCGCCAACGTTGTTGTGTTTATAATCATTTGGCGCTTTGGTTAAGATTTAGAGTCTTGTAACAGGAGTTTGAGGTCATAACTGGCATTAGTTGTACAAGTTTCTGTTTTCACTTATAACAAAACCATTTTCGAGCGTAGAAGATGTTGTCTCTAATTTTATTATGAAGGTATAGTGTTTTATGTTTGTAAAGTTCCTTCAATTGGATTCTATCCTTATTTAACGGCGATGTGTGTGCATTTGCTTATATAACTAATCTGACGTTGTATGCAAAAGACTTGAAAAAAAAAGCAAAAACAATATTTATATAAATATTCAATGGACAATAATTTATTTATTTATTTTTCATTTACATCTTCATCTTATTAAACAGTTTAGATTTGTTAGAGACGTCTCACACTAGGCTAGGCCTGTATCGTGAAATTGATGACAAAAAATTAAGCCTGGAGTTTCTTTCTGCCTTTTTTCTCTGGGTAGTCATCGCTTAGATAGCTAGTGAAAGGCTGGTAGGTTAGCTAGGTTAGGGTTTGTATTGTCCTCACCGGTGAGGATCGCAACGCGTTCCTCCCATTAATTTTAATAAAAATACTCTTTTTTTTAGCTCTATATTTAGTTTTCATTGATTTAGCTCCCTTTAAAAATGACTTTAGTTATATGAGTGACTATTTGTAATATATATTCATATATATCATAAGTGCAACTATGTTCGCCTACGTGATGAATAAAGTCTTTTATTTTATTTTTAGAAAATAACTTTATTTTGGAAACGGACATCCAATTAATTTTGTTTTTATTTGGTTAAAATAGGTAAGTAAATTCGCAAAATACTGAAAAAGCAGTATTTGGTTGTTAAAATTCGTTATGCGTGAATTTTTACACCTAGAAAGGCGAAGATATTCGGTACCATATAGCCTAAAAATGTTTTTTATGTACATGAAAATATCTAGACCAATTTACGTGCAAATTGAAGCCTAAGTAGATTTTTTGGAAAGCCACCCGGGCATGGCAAAAGGGCTTTTAAAAAGTGCGCATGCCGTCACCTGCTTTATACACCGAGATACCGACTATTGGGATACAATGAGCCCCTTAGTACCTCCAACAAGGCGCTGGTAGCTCCCGGTGGTGTAAAAGGACAACGCTACTAATATATAAACGTTAAAATACGAACTTTAATTTAGCAAATGGTACTTGAGTAACTTTTTTTTACTCAGATTATTGATTTGAAATATTTAGGTTACGTTAATGATTATGATAAAGATAGATCTAGAAGTACTAGCTTTAAATTTAGGTAATATTTCACTTTTTCTTTTGGGGACGGGTAGATATGGCTTCAACTCTATGTACAAATTTTCAAATAAAGGTTTTTTTATTCGAGAAATTGCTCGAAATTCATCGTCTGGTAAGGACAATATAAGGTATTATAGGTATAAATATATAGGTATAATAAGGTTTTGAAAGGCCTCGACATTCTTCCCTCATTTTTCCTTCTTTTTAATTCCCGTAATCGGGTATTGTGCAACAACTTATAGGCGAACACCAAAGTTACCATTTCAATATATTATTCTTAAAAATTTACAATGAAAATTGAATACAATAAAAGTAAAGTTACTATTTTTTGATTGAAATTTTTTCTTTGACAACGCAATCACACCGCAATCTAATATCAATTTGAAATGTCAAAATCACGTCAAGAGTACCGCTAACGAATTTTCCAATGTCAATCCCAATTGAGTTTAGTTCATTAAATAGCCACCAAATATTGGTCCAATGTGGCGCTGGTGTGATATTCAAGAATACCAAATCCAATTGGACAATATCCAATCGATCGGTATTGGCGTCGAGAGTAGCCTAGCAGCTTGTCTATTTATGAGAGGACCTTTCAAACAAGGAATAATTTACTACCAATTTCAAACTATTTACAGAGAAATTTAGTTTTTGTTGTATATTGTACACTGTCCTAAAATTTATATACCTGACACTGATATCATCTTCAATATAGATCTACAACTAGCTTTTGCCCGCGGCTCCGCCCGCCTTAAAAAGTTTTTCCGGGATAAAAGTCCCGCTTTATGTTTTCCCGGGATAAAAAGTAGCCTATGTGTTAATCCAGGACATGACCTACCCGTGTGCCAAATTTCATCGAAATCCGTTCAGTAGTTTTTGCGTGAAACAGGAACAAACATCTATACATCCAAACATCCATACATTCTTACAAACTTTCGCCTTTATAATATTAGTAGGATATGTCCTACATGAAATCTATGAAGTTGAGATGGCAAAATACAAAATCGCACAATAATAATTATCTACATAATTATCTACACTCATAATGTAAAAGGAGAGAGTTCGGATGTGAGAGGTACCAAATCGAGGGATTTACTGATCCGATTCCGAAAATTCTAGAACTAATTGAAAGAGGCCCTGCATAATCCCTTTTATTATAAACGAGAAAGAGAACGTGTTTATATCTTTGGAAGTTTGCTATAAGTTAATGCAGAAACTACTCAACGGATTTGGTTGAAATTGGGAGACGAGTAGACCATTTTTTTTATGGCATTAAATGACGAGACAAGCATGCCGTTCGCCTGACGGTAAGCGATACGACCACCCATAAACAGTAGTAACACCATCCAGCACCTTGAGATACAAATGTACTGTGTGGCATTCCACTGCGCTCATTTCATATCCTGTATTAACACATCTAAGGCTACTTTTATCCCGTTCATTTGCTACCATAGGATATAATAGATATTTTTTGTTTGATTCTTTAAGGAGATGGCGCTGGCATCGTACTGCCTTTTTTTGTAGCGGGAAAGACTTCTCACGCGGGCGAAATCGCGAACAACAACTAGTATTATATAAAGGGACTTCATATTGTCTAAAATTGTTACTTTACACACACACACACACACACACACACACACACACACACACGCACACACACACACACACACACACACACACACACACACACGCATACGCACACGCATACGCACACGCACACGCACACGCACACGCACACGCACACGCACACGCACACGCACACGCACACGCACACGCACCTGTTATCCCCGAACGGGTAGGCGGGTAGGCAGAGGCGCAACTAGTGCACCCACTTTTCGCCGTTATTCCGTCCCATGATGTGATAGGGGGCGAGCCTATCGCCATATTCGGGCACAAATTTCAGAATCCGGTCTGATACTGAATAGAAAAACTCAAGATCACTTTGCCCGACCCGGCGATCGAACCCGAGACCTCAGCTTTACAGTCGTACTGTAATACAACTACGCCACCGAGGCAGTCTTAGTCAGTTGCTTGCCTTTATTACTTCCCATAAACCTTAAACAATAAAACAATAATATTTACGGTGTTCTTAATCTAATGTTAGTAATTAATAATATTGAATATTGTTCATTAGTTTGGGGTTTTAATTAAATTAGTTTTTATAGGAATCCCCTGATGGGGTATAGGCCTCCTCCAATTTTTCCACTTTTCTTGGTCCTGGGCTATCTCTGTCCATTTTTTTCCTGCCACCGATACGATATCATCTACCCATCGCTTTTGTGGGCTTCCCACGTTTCTCTTTCCTCGTAGGCCGGTCCATTTAGTGCTCATAAGAGTCCAGCTTTACCCATTAAAATAACAAAAATATTTTGCCGAAACGAACAGTTTTGATTAGAGATTATTACTACGATTAGAGATTAATGATTCCCCAGAGGGGGTTGGCGTCAGATTGGCGGCCGGCTGTAACAATGAACCCAAATCGTCTCCGCACTTTGTTTAAAAAAGTATGTTGCACCAACCCCACATTACTGTAAAATAAGGATAGGTAGAATAAGATCAAACATATTAGAATTGTTGTAAAATTACATTTAAGGACCACGCACATTAAAACTAGGTGTATATTATCTGATGTTATATTCAAGATTATAAAAGTATCAATTGCGATTATAAAAATTATAAATATAATTAATATTATTATTTATTGGTATATCAAGCATATTGTCTAATCATCTTATAATGTATCGGCAGATGAAATGTTTAGTGCCATATCCACTCATCGTATAATACAATTACTCACATTTATTCATTTAAAGCATTTGCTAGCTGAATTTTGGTTTATTTCAACGATGTGGTTTTAGGGCGGATATCAACGTTCGATATCGTCCGCGCCAGCTGTTAACGCTTAACTAAAGTATATCTAACTAGTATAATGATATAAAACCGAAACCGTAACGACGTCATAACAGTCGATTCCTCCTAACCCGATATTTATTATTCTGAGAAGTGAATCTCAAACGATCAGTTTTATCTCATATCTCAGGGGGACTTTGTACGTAGGATCTGGAAAACGTAATATGATTTACATTGGCACAAGCAAACATTGTTCCCGCCGCTAACGTACTCACGTATATGAGCTATGGTTTACTTTAAACGTTTTCTCCTGACGAACGAATATAGCAGATGACTGAATAAAAACTTTTGTCCCGTAAGCTGATGCCTATTCGTACTCTTAACGCGTTTATAGATAAGTTACCGCCGAACTAATCTCATGATATACTGTTATTGGTGTTGTGCGTTATTAATAAACCGTAACACGCAAAAAATAAACCCCAAATGAGTTTAACGACGACCGCCCACTGCAAGCAATTGATACGAACACATTCATTATTGGTTCCTAGTTTATGACAAAACGTTGAGAATTATTTGATTGAGGGCAGCGCACGGTCTGATTTCCGTCATATTTTTGGATCTTCTGAATATATACTACATTGACGGATGTTTTATGCTTCCATTCCTTTCGCCAGACCGATTACATCGTTTGCTGATTGTACGCGCTAATAATAATGATTGTTTATCCGAGGTATTGTCTTTATTGTGATTGAGGAGATTGTGTCACAACTCACAGATAGACGCACTTTAATTAATGTTTGTTTACATTATACTTTGATTAAAGATTTTTGGGGAATATTTCGATTTTCAACTGTGTAACCAGGAAACGTACCTACGTTAAGATAACGAAGGAATGTAATTGTGCCTGATTGTTTTAATACATGTCGACAACAAAATGAATCCAATTAGATTAAAAGCTACGTACCTACCGACAAAAACCATCAAAGTAATTTAATTCATTTATGTGTTTCACGGTATACGTGGAATATCTACTTTGAAATTTTGCAAGCATTATCCATAGGCAAATTAATATTCAAAGACTTATCCGTATTTTGAATTATTCTGTAGGACCCAGAATGACGATAGGTTTTATTGATTAACTACGCGCCTTACTTACCTATTTCACCCCTTTCAAGGGTAGTGGCTGGAAAATTGTTCAAATAATAAGCCTCGAACGAGCTGTGATTAATGATAGCTTTTGTGTCATTAATGATTATGAAATAATTAATAACGTATTAAAAAAAAATACATTTACACTTAATAATTGAAGAGGTTAGGGAGAATCGGATATTTTTTCAATGTGATCGCACAAACCATTGAGATGCTTCCAAATAAAGTATTACTGTAAAATCTATGTAAGTTATTTCTATGTCATCAAAGTCTTTGAGTGCTTCTTGAGTTAAATGATATCTCCTATTGGCAAAGTCCTTTGAACCTTTGGCAAACATACCCGTCCTTAAACACTATTAGATCGGTATACAACAGACAAAGACTTGAAATCTCATTTATTATTAACGTTCGGTTAAAGTTTTTATTTAAGGTTAAAGAAACTTTATTTTCAAAAGAAATTACATTTCACTGCTTGAGATTTACACTTTTAGAAATAATTATGCTAGTATCGTACATAATAATTTACATTTTAATATTGTGGGTAAAACGGTTCACTGCTATATCAATATCTTCGGTAACAATAATAAAAGCGTGTTAAAAAATACTTAAATACCCACAAGTCGAGTTGACTTGACAAATTCAAGACTTGCTGCCAAAGTTTTTTTTTATATCAAACAATGAGACATAGAGAATAACTTAATAACGCCCTTATAAATATTATATTTCAGAGATAGAAGTGTGTAGTCAATACTTGTTTTTCTGTCATTTAAATACGCAAATACTTAAAAGTTGCAAGCCCTGTTGACCAATTTGAATTCTAGACGAAGGCACCAACTGGCTCTATAATCGCATTATCTCTCTTACTCTTTTTTACGTATTCACGGCACAGCTGGGTAGAGAAGTCATCTCATTCTTTATAACGTAAAATATGTGCTAATATATTGTTAAAGAATGCTACCTTAGATAGGAAATACTTATTCGCACCAAACACAAAATACACACGCATAAAATAAAAACAGACAAAAAATCTTAACACTATACTTGTTGCAAAAAAATCCAAAACAGCAATATACTGGCAGTACGGCCAGCGCTGGTCTTCCTTTGGCTGTAGTATGAGTGTCACGGAAGACAAAAAAAATCTTTGTAAATATGAGTTTCAAATTATTCACACCTGTACACAAATATAATTTCAGCATATCTAATTTATTTATGGAATATATGGAACGATATTATTAAAAATTCAAGTATTTTATTATATCAACTACAATTTTTCCATTTGGTAATAAAAAATATATTCACATACGTACGCTTGCATTTCATAGATAACAATGTGACCAATATATTTCATTGCTCTATACAATTTATTACAATAAAATTCATTTGATTTATTATCTAGCGGGTTTATATGTATTACTATCTATGTTGTAACTTTAAATTCATTTAAGTTCGCGGATCCACTAATGCAGATATTTTTTAGAATAATAAACATAGAAGCCACACGAGTGTAAGTTACGAAAATTTACCGGAGCTTAGAAAAAGCCTTCCTATCAAAATTGCTAATTCTCAATTACAATCGTTTCTATATAAGCCATTAATATTGTTTTATATTTTATAGTGTTCTGTATATTTGTGTTTATTGTAATGAAATCCTCCTATTCAGTTTCGGTCACGGTGGCCAATCTCAACGGAGATCAGCCAGGTACGCAGGAGATATTATAGTGACCAGTGTGTGTTCAATACACAGGTGCACTCGCTATTCCTTCACTCTCATAGTCCGGTGAGACGGCAATCCGACACGCTCGGAGCAAGATCAGGCGCAGGACCAACGGCTTTACGTGCTTTCCGAGGCACGGGGGTATCACACCGCCAAATTCCTGACTCCGAGCTGCGACTGAGACTGACTGCGACTAATCTATACTAATATTATAAAGCTGAAGAGTTTGTTTGTTTGAACGCGCTAATCTCAGGAACTACTGAACCGATTTTGTAAATTCTTTAACTAATAGGAAGCTACATAACTCCTGAGTGCTATAGGCTACTTTTTATCCCGGGAAAATATTTTTGTCCCAGAAAAACTTTTTCACGCGGGTGGAGCCGCGAGCACTACTAGTTTTTAATATGGAAAAACCCAGTCACAAAGTTTTTTGGCCCGACTCGGGATTCGAACCTAGGACCTAAGCGCGCAACTTTTACTCAAAACGCGTTCGCAATACAACAACACCACCAAGGCAGTTAAAGCATTTCGCTATTGTAATAATAATGAATTCTACTATACTGTGAAATATGAGCGCGATGAATGATGATCTACATTGTAAGTGTAATATCAGTTGCATCAAACTTCAAAGTTATTTATGATTATAAACAGCAACAGAACAGTTAATGTATGTGGGTGTTTGTATACATTGGACATTAACGTAGTTTAGATTTTTTGGGTGTCTCGTATGCAACTAAAAATGGAACACTAATGGAACCACAATGGGGTCTCACTGCCAAAGACATTTTTACGTCAAGTAATTGAGATAGTAATAAAATGCGACTATTGAAATGACCGTGACTACAAACCATGACATTCGATTGACAAGGTCCGGACTAACTATCAAATCAATGACCGTATTCATGTGAATAAACACAACATTTGAAAACTCGTCTACATAAGCTTTTTAGTAAGACAATATCAATTCAAAAATAGTCTTTTTGAAATCCAAGCACATTTTTAACTTGCGTAGTCTAGCGTGTATGTATACATATTGTTTATTATACGGGCATGAGAAAGTAACTCGACTGCTACTGATGATAAACGGAGAAGGGTTCAGATAGAGAGTCGACTGAAGAGCGATGATTGTCCCTCGTAAATCGACACAATAGAGTAGTAGACTACTTTTTTTTTAATACAATTATCAAAAATGTATGCCATCCAAAATCTAACAGAAAATAATTTTCGAAATTGGGCAATAGTCAGTAAGTTATAAAGTTTTGAAATTTGATGGAAGGGGTAGCTGTTATATTACAGTAATATTACATTGTGACGTCACCGAGAGTCACCGACCACAACGCTGCGAGCGTGCGAAACAGATAGCGCTATATACCCTTCACGTCCCCACTTTTGCTCACAACACTATTTCAAATATGAATAACTGCTTTATTTTTCAATAAATTTTGGTGCTGATTTCACAGAAGAATTTCTTTTTCGTATTATTTTCTGTAATATATAAAATAGTTCACAAAATCAAACACAGAAAACCCTATTAGGCCGGCCTGTTTGAACGGATATACACAGACTGATACCGGACCTTAGCACACTTACGTGGGCCACTATGGCGGGTTCGAACACATTATATACGGTGGTCGAGCTATCCGGGCGGATACGAGATACATATATCCTACCACCCGCAAACTTCTATCTAAAATCCTTCGATGTCGCTATCTGTACTATCAGGTCGTATAGACCGAGACGTGATCCTATCCGGTTGGGGTCTTCTCTCTAAAGAAATTAATAAAAGAAACAATACCACTCTGTCCCCGGAACATCCGATACCTAGAGACGCGTTTGTGAAAAACGGTTCCCGTATTGTGCTTCTCTACAATAGTGAATGGGTGTTTACACATCCAGTAATTAGATGCGTTGCTAGTTTAGTTTTCAAATTAAGAAAATTTTGCGAAATGATTTTGGGACCATTAAATGTTAAATTGCAACAAGAACTAAGTAATTTTGAAATTAACAACGCGTTATATTGCCAAAAATACATGAATTGAAAACCTCCATCTTGTTGTAGTCGGTTTAATCATTTATATTCAGCTGTCAGTCGGAATGATATTGCGATTGAATGATATTGTGATTGAATCACGTTGTCATTTCTGTTTGGATATGCCTCAGTGCAGCACGGTATTTTTTTCTGATTCGTTTAAAAAAATTATATACAATACGCTAGGTACACACGGCGCAGTCTTGACTTAAGTGGAATGCCTGAGTGCGCTTAATTTACATGAAAAACCTATTACTCCGATCCCTTTGTCCGTTATATACCAATATTATGTTAGCCTTGCCACACAGATTCGACTCTACATTTTATTCAGCCGAACTGTATATTTTCTTAAAAATAGAACAACGAATTTTGCTGTAAACTTGCTATTGCTCAATACTTTACTGCAAAAATCGTTTTTCGAAATACGGCTCACTGTGTAATTTTAGGAGATGAAAATCAGAGTGTAATAAGTCAAGGCATGGTGATACAGTAAGCGAAGAAGCACCAGATCTGATCATTAGTTACTGAGTTTACCAAAAAAATCTAACATCCACGATCCAAATTCCAATTTTCGCATTCATAATATTGGAAAATAGTAAAACTATACAAAAAATTTTTGATGCTGATGAACAGCCGAAGTTCATAAGACGGGTATACATTAAACAATATTGTTCTTACATTACTATGTATGAGCAATATTTCGAATATAATACTTGAAAAGACGATGCAACTTCAGTAAAATATAGTTTTCTTTTGGCACACGTTCAGCGACGTAGAGCATACATTTATAGCTAAAATAAAGTCAGGCCCATGAATATAAATAGTTCGTAGTCGCTTCACATCTCTTAAATACGTACAATTTTATGTCCTACTGTTTTGTAGTATAGAAGTAAAACGACACTAAAACAGAATATTATATATTTTTGAGTTGCCATTATATTATAAATAAAAAGGTATCATGTTAACCTTGATGATAATGATGATGATGATGATGTCATGGTGGGATGACGATCTGCGAAAGACTGCAGGTAGATGCTGGATGCGGCAAGCTAAAGACAGGGCGCTATGGCGCTCATTAGAGGAGACCTATGTCCAGCAGTGGACTGATAAAGGCTGAAGATGATGATGATGATGTTAACCTTATATATAGAATAATGGAAATATTTTAATACCCTATCTGGCATGCAAAATGAGGAAAAACATGTTTAATTTAAAAGCGTCAAGTTTGGTAACAAAACGATCGTACTTTCATTAATGTCTTCCCGCGCCGAGGTTCGTTATCACAGATGCAAACTTCAGAAACAGGCACGTCTGTTTAGTATTTTAAACAGGTCTCACAGTCTCCGGTCGATATTGTTCAATATTTTGATAATGGAAAACCTTTATTCGTCGCAGTAATAGAATAAAAATTGAAATTAGTCCGTATTATTATGCGCTGAATAGTTAATGCCGTAAACTTATTCACACACACACACACACACACTCACGCCTGTTATCCCCGAAGGGGTAGGCAGAGTCGCAACTAGTGCACCCACTTTTCGCCGTTATTCCGTGCCATGATGTGATAGGGGGCGAGCCTATCGCCATATAGGGCAAAAATTTCAGACTCCGGGCTACTGAATAGTAAAACTCAATATCACTTTGCCCGACCCGGGGATCGAACCCGAGTCCTCAGCTTTGCAGTCGTATTGTAATACAACTACGCCACCGAGGCAATCATTAAACGTAAACTTATTCGAGCTTTTAAATCACTTGAATTGAAATCCTCCTAGCCAGTTTCGGCCACGGCGGCCAATCTCAAATATTATAGTGCACAAGTGTGTGCGCAATACACAGGTGCACTCGCTATTCCTTCACTCTCATAGTCCGGTGAGACGGCAATCCGACATGACCGGAGAGAGATCAGGCGCAGGACCAACGGCTTTACGTGCTTTCCGAGGCACGGGGGTATCACACCGCCAACTTCCTGACTCCGAGCTGTGACTGAGTAAATTTTGAGATGGAAAAACCCAGTCACAATTTTTTTGGCTCGACCCGGGATTCGAACCCAGGACCTCAGCGCGCAAATCGTACTCGTAATGCGTACGCAATACCACTACGCCACCGAGGCAGTCGATAGAAATCACTACATAGTATATAACAAAGTCGCTTCCCGCTATCTGTCCCTGTGTATGCTTAGATCTTTAAAACTACGCAACGGATTTTGATGCGGTTTTTTAAATAGATAGAGTGGTTCAAGAAGAAGGTTTATACATACTTTTATCCCGTAAAAACTTATTAAAGCGGGCGGAGCCGCGGGCAAAAGCTAGTCCTCTATATAGTATATCTGTTTGTACTTGAAATTTCAATATAGAGGCAAAATAAAAGCCATACATGTTTTTTATTTTCAAGAGGATTTAAAAGCCAAATTGAATTTTACCGTAGTGCTAAACACAATAGCGTTGCGTTCTGATCTGGTAGTGTCGGACATATCTTTTCAATTAGAAGGATATGATGGTTGTCCGTAAAAGTGATGGAAAAACTTTCAATTAGCCAAGCAATTCAATTATTCGAGCTACATAAAATCAGATTGAAATACCACTGAGTATAAAAGCACGGTGGAAATGTTCACTCAAGTGTACATTAGCATTAATGATAGTCATATACGAAGTATTTTGTAGTTTTTTAATACCTATTTAAATAAACACACTCAACATTTGAGCGCATCCTAAGTTGCAAGTTTTGTGACCTGAAAGACGTTTGTGAAGCTACGATGAGTATATGATTTTGTAGGGCTAGAGATGTCTCAGACCCGCAAAATTACTTAAGTATCACATAAATATTTGTATCCAAGCTTATTTGATGCCGTAATCACGTTTTATAGTCGCGCTACGAACACTTTCATTAATGCTTGTGATTATACATGACATAAATATACATCCCCAACCCACCCAGATTAACGCCCGTCAGTATAAATAAAAAAAGTGCTAGGTAGCTGGACCCTGCTCACACATCCGTACAATCAGAGATAGGTCACGTAAGATACACGCATTTCCTTTTGCTATTCTACTGGGAGTTTTAGAAAAGTATTCTATAATAATATTATGTCGAATTTATTTCTTTGGATTTTGGTCAATACGTAGTTTCATTACAAGCCATTGTACAGAAACGGCCGTGATATTCTTTTGATATGTATTTGTTATATACAGTTATTGTAAAGTATCATAAATCATAAGTACATGAATACTGTTAGCGGCGGTAGCCTAGTTGGGAGTGGAACGGACTGCGGGGCGAATGTCTGCAAGTTCAAACCCCAAGGGCCCAATTTTTTATTGTTTGAATGTGTGTATTCTTTGTGAATTATCGCTTGCTTTGCTATGGTGAGGAAACCTGCGTACCTAAAGGGTTCTACAAAAGAATTTCGAAAACAATAACTATGTGAACACTGTCAACTCGCATTAGGCTAGCATGGTAGACTAAGGGCTACATCCCTCCATACTAAGAGGCTTTTAGAAGGCCCATACCTAGCAGTGGGACAGTATATGATACAGGGTTGGTACTATTATTATTACATGAAGAAATGAATACTGGCTCCTCTCTTTTGGTTCATGAAAAGAATTTCTTTTTTATTTCACAGTAAAGGAGTTGACGACAGATATAAAACGTGAGCGGCGACACCTACGAAATTAAGTAGGAAAGCAGGGTCATGTTCTATTGTTATTTATTATGTCTCAGACAGATAGTGATGCGCCCTTGCGACGGCTCTGAGCAAAAATAATTTTAACAGGGCAGTTCATTCAGACGCCTTTTCAATAAATACATTTATTAATATCATACAAACCAAAGTAAAAAATCCGCGTTGATTGTAAACTTGAGCTACTTTATTTTCGTTTTATTTTTGGAAAATAAGTGAAAATACATTTAATCAATGAAAAACATATATTTTTTTACGGCATGTCTCGATGTTATTTTTTTTACTAACGTATGCCATAATATGCATGTATATCATATGCATGCCGCTTGCCTGAGAAAAATCTCAGTACTTACGTACTCACACACTAAAATTAGTGTACCTACTATCACCATTTGGGCATTGAATAGTTCATTAGCTATTACATTTCATTAACAGCTAAGTACTACGAATCTCTATGTCATGTCGGGCCTAAAGTTAATTACGAGTCACGCAGTTATTATTTTCAGACTGTAGTATGACAAGCGTCGGCGGGTGTAAATACCAGTTAAAGTGTCGTCAGACCGGCGATAGAATTTGGTGAGAATCTGAATGTACTCGCAACGTGTCAAAACGGAATATAAATAATGGAAAGTTTTCTAATGGAAAGTTTTCACTTTTCATTAATGGAAAGTTCTATCACATATGCGGTGTATAACATAACACCTAGTATGACACAACATGGCCTTAGACTTTGCATTGCTAGATACTCAAAGAACATGGCACACGACTTTATACCCGAAGAAACAGAGGTGTATACAAGTCTGTAACCAATGTACCTACTCGTCGCCAAGTTTGTTCCCATTCTATAAGACATGGAGCATGTTTATCCGCATCTGACACAATTTCAATCTCGGAAAATGTACTCGTTTTTCGGCTTGAAAATTAAAGTTTAACAGATATTTTAATTGCTCGGCCGAAGGGTCGCACTAACTAGATAATAAAGAAGTATTACACAACCGATATTCTCTTTAAAATTGTTTCAACGCAGCAAGACGTAAATCTAAAGATGAAACTTGGATGGAGCAGTATTTTTTACACTTTAGTGTGAAAAATAATGACGTAACTTAATAACTCTGTTTATTAAAGCTTCAGCGGAGACAAGTGAAGCAACAAAATTCATTCTCTTTAGTGTTCATTATAAGCAAGAAATATGTTTTAATCTTTTGTTTTTGTTAGCTTTACTTATTTTTATGCTTATACCTTGGAACTCTGATTCAGTTTTCTCAAAAAGTATAAAACAGATTTATGCAGATTAAAGTGCCGCCCACTCACATTATAATGAAGCAACAAACACAATCATAACGATTGGCTCTGTTTTGACTAGAATTCGCGATTAGCGTTTTTTTCTACAACGAGGATAGTCGGATTCGAGCCCGCTTGCCTGCTCCAACAAGGCTTTCAGAGCTGAGAGTCGCAATCGAAGAGGAATGAAATGCAATTCCTCAAGATTTCATCGTCAGGCTCTTCAGGTCGATGAATGCGAGGATGCTGGCAGTTAGTTGTCCGAGAAAGGGGGGGGGGGGAATACCGAATACCTACTGACCAAAACCTTTTTTTATATTTTTGTCTTCGCTTCTGCCTTTAATTTAATATTTTATGTTTGTGATTAAGAGCTTATTACGAGTGGAAAACGTCTTTTGTTTGTAAAATGCTTACTAAATCCTACTAATATTATAAAGGCGAAAGTTTGTAAGAATGTATGAATGTTTGGATGTATGGATGTTTGTTACTCTTTCACGCAAAAACTACTGAACGGATTTCGATGAAATTTTGCACACGGGTAGATCATGTCCTGGATTAACACATAGGCTACTTTTTATCCCGGGAAAATATAAAACGGGACTTTTATCCCGGAAAAACTCATTCACGCGGGCGGAGCCGCGGGCAAAAGCTAGTACTTAATAAATGTATTAATGCCAATAAGTTTCCATTTATTTTAATCATCATGAAACGCACTTTTCGGAGGAATAACATTGATAGTTGTCAATTTTATACTCATTGAGTATGAATTACAAGGTATCGGGTGGCCCGATTTATTTGCTGTCGTCCAGTGTATATATTTTTATCTGATAAGAAAAATAAAGTTCGTATTATCCTCGTATATTATAAACGCGAAAGTTTGTAAGTATGTATAGATGTATGGATGTCTGGATGTATGGATGTTTGTTACTCTTTCACGCAAAAACTACGGAACGATTTCGATGAAATTTGGCACACGGGTAGATCATGTCTTGGATTAACACATAGGCTATATTTTATCCTAGGAAAACAAAAAACAGGACTTTTATCCCGGGAAACTTATTAACGCGGGCGGAGCCGCGGGCAAAATCTAGTATATCATTGTTTATTTCCACAATTGTGGCACATCGTACCTCAAATAATTTGTCTGTAGATCGTAGATATGGCAGTGGATGCAAACCAGCATGCAACACGACTCTTGAACACTACAAAGACAAATAAAATATACTTTCATATTTTTGTACAGCGAATGTTATTCTTTGGCTTGCTAATACTGTGTCATTCGCGTGTATTGTGGTACGATGCTCCTAAAGAAATATGGAACAATAATAAAGAGCTCTCCCCTCACGATTTGCATCTGTCAAATAACATACACCAGACAAACAACTTATTGTCGCAATACACAAGTATAATGATTATTTCTTATTTTTACGCGAATGTTCGCCATTGAAATAAAACTGCTTAGTGGATGTTTCGCGATCCTTTTGTTTTTTTCTCGATGTTTCGAAGACTATGCAGCCTTCATGGTCCACCGCAAGAGTCCGCCCCATGACCATGAAAGCTGTAAATGAAAAAACTCTGTTAAATAGTTTTACCGTAAAAATAATTCTTATCTGGCCATGTGGACGCCCACACAACTAATATATCAGATGTGACTAAAATACTTTGCTGATAAAAATAACAAAAAGTAGTATCAATTTATTTATCACATAGAGCTTGTTTTGTTATATTGATGTAAACAATACATACGGATTCCTTGCTTGATAAATCTTGCATTGAGAGTACTTGTTTGTACTTAGTTATGTTTATATTTCAAACTAGAGTTTGCCCGCGGCTCCGCCCGCGTTAAAAAGTTTTTCCGGGATAAAAATCCCGTTTTTTAATTTTCCCGGGAT
Organism: Lapara coniferarum; assembly: GCA_949316025.1. NCBI lineage: Eukaryota > Metazoa > Arthropoda > Insecta > Lepidoptera > Sphingidae > Lapara > Lapara coniferarum. The sequence continues at coordinate 35,712,319 of OX438919.1, read as the reverse complement.
AAAATGTAGCCTATGTGTTAATCCAGGACATGATCTATCCGTGTACAAAATTTCATCGAAATCCGTTCAGAGTTTTTGCGTGAAAGAGTAACAAACATCCATACATCCAGACATCCATACATACTTACAAACTTTCGCCTTTATAATGTTAGTAGGAACTAGGATATCTATACTCAAATATTTGAAATTAAGAAATCTATAATTATAAAAATTTGGACTCGCTCTCAATGTTCATAACTTTGTCTAAAAAATAAATCTATGCCCGAAATTACATCGTGTATTATTTACCTAGACTGTTATTGCTCACTCAAATTTTTGCTTTGACATAATATACTTTTACAACTATTTTTGACTTAAATTCTGGTTTTAACCACTTTGCAATTTAAAGTATAGTAATATCTGACGTAAATTAAGGCGCAAGTCCATTCAAATTCATTAAAAGTTCCTCTCCGCCTTGCCATTAAATCTGCGAGGAAAACCTAACTTAAAATATGCGATAGGGGAAACTTCCGGTCTCGCAGCCAATAAAAAAATGAAATATGTTCAAAGATTTAATAACTTTATTTAAATTATAAATTCATCAAACTCAGTTATGACGATTAAATATTAAAAAAGTTTTTATTTCTAATTAATTTACTTTCCGAATTGTTAAAGGTCTGTTAATAAATGAAAGCTCTATGTTGGCTATGTTTATTTGTTTGTTACTTTTACGTTAAATTCACGAGACAATATAACAGAAGTGTAGTTTATTTCGTAAACCTAGTCTCTTATATGTGCAATCGGTGAGGACGAACTACAGGCAGAATGCATACATTTTAAGGGCAAGCAGATATTTCAAAGACGTAGTTGCAGGTTTTAATAGTAATGATACCGATGTTGATTTGGACTTATTTAACACAACTGCTAAGCATGTTAAGCGGCTGCTGGGCGACAGGTTTTTTAGTTTATAGAATATTTGAGTTTTCTAAAAGATAAGCAAGGCATTTTAATAAATTAACTCGTTTAAATAATCATATTAGTGACGTATATTAGTATCCTACTTGTGGAAACTTGTAAATGGCCTTCTTTTTTTTATATATTAATATTGTACGTATTAGCTGTAAGTTTTCCAAATAAATGAAAATAAAATAAATAAATAAAATAAAATAAGTGTACAGGAAGACAACCGTCAATAGGGGCGTTTCTGGAATCCGGTGTCGCGGTGGTGCGGCGGAAGGTGTGGGCTTCCGGTACGCGACGATTCCAGCTGTTTGAACAAATGGAATCACTATCACGGAAACTATGGCAAGTTATAAATGTGTTATCATTAATTTTTGAGTGGTTTCTGATTGTTTCTAATGGCTTTCTCAACTTTGCCGGTTAAGTTACGGAGCGATTACAGTATTGAAACGAAATAGTACAGGCTATAATATTTAGATTTTAATTCTAGACAAAGACATTTTTAAAAAGTTATTAGGCTCATTATTTTCATAACTTTTTGTTAATATAAAACCAAATTTGAGTAAGGGACATTATATAATAATTAGAAACAATCATGAGAAACTTTGTTGTCCACGTTGAAGACGTGAAATTGAATTTTATTTGTAACGAGTGCCGAATATATCTTTATTGCATCATGTGAAAAAAATCGATTAAAATAATCCGCGAGCAATGAGAATGGGACGAAACCTTCTCGAAGTAAAACAAAAAAGACAATTCCCGAGCGAATTAGCGTTCATAAATGTAGTAATTTTAAAATATTAAATTTTGTAATTTTATAATTCACGTATTAAATTTTCCAAGCAAAAAAGTGATTTCAGCAGATTTTCTCCTATATGTGTACGAAATACGAAAATTTGCATTACGCCTGATTATAGGTCTATAGAAATCCACAAAATCTTTCGTAATTATTTAATTTGTGTCTCTCAAGCATCAGTGCGAGATTTACGACGCTACCGAGCGGTGTAGGTTTCGAAAGGTCGCACACCATTCTAATCGCGCGCGGATTATACCTATAAAAAAGTGTATAATATGGCGAGAGCATTTAGGCAGACATTTTAAGAGTACAATTATCCTACTAATATTATAAAGGCGAAAGTTTGTAAGTATGTATGGATGTATGGATGTCTGGACGTATGGATGTTTGTTACTCTTTCACGCAAAAACTACTTAACGGATTTCGATGAAATTTGGCACACTGGTAGATCATGTCCTGGATTAACACATAAGCTACATTTTATCCCGGGAAAATAAAAGGCGGGACTTTTATCCCGGAAAAACTTTTTAACGCGGGCGGAGCCGCGGGCAAAATTCTAGTTAGTCAATAATTACGTTTCGGCTATATGACATTAACGGTATGCTCCAGATTATACACCTAATAAAACAAAACTACCGTTTGCCGAAAAAAATTGTAGAATACTATTCAATCGTAATTTGTATTAAAACATCCGTGAGAAAATAACGACAAGATAACTTAGGGATTTGGTTGGATAAGCTGTGGTCTGTGTCGAGTGTTCCATGAAGGGAGCTCGCGTCGCGCCTCTGCGCTTACTTACTGAAGTAGAAACGGACTGAATGCGAGCGTGGCGCGGCGCCCCGGCCACTCGACCGCAGACTGAAACCTAAAACCACTGCCACTACATACCTACTCACCCACGTTCCCATTCGTAACTAATCGCTTACGATAGTGGTTTGTAACGAAAAATTTACATTGAAATTCCGGCGCGTAAACGTGCCGTTTCAAACTTATTGTGAATTCATTTTCTCAGTGTTTTATTCTTGGTTGGCTTCGACAATTCTAAATGCTCAAGACTGTAATTTCCGATGTATCGTTAAAGTTAAATCCTTTAACCCACTATTCGGATATGAAAGTAAAGAATACTAAGTAAAATGCTAAGTACGTAGTTAATGAATCCAAGCCGTGGCTAATTACTGATCAGTCAAGTCCTAGCAAAAGTGCTGATTCAACAAAGATTTTTCATATTATCCTTAAGCCGAATATAATAAAATAGCTTTTGCCCACGGCTTCGCCCGTGTTAATAAGTTTTCCCGGGCTAAAAGTACATACATAAAAACCTTCCCGTTGAATCACTCTATCCAACACATTTATTTGGATAAAGATTAATATTATGACGTTGATACAACTCTTGACAAATAATGCATTAATTTCGACCAAATTTGATTACCATAAAAACGGTTCTAGAGAGTTAATCTTAAAAGACAGACATATACTGTCGCGGACTTTTTTTTAGATTATTTCAAGAGGAATAATTCCTTCATACATATATTTTTAGTATCTTGAACCGTTTTCGCAGCGCACGCAATGGAAGCCCTCAAGGATGAATAATTTTCCCCGCTTGTTTCACATTTTCCATTATTTCTTCGCTCCTAATAGTTGCATCGTGATGTTATATAGCCTATAGCCTTCCTCGATAAATGGTCTATTCAACACAAAAAGAATTTTTCAATTCGAACCAGTAGTTCCTGAGATTAGCGCGTTCAAACAAACAAACAAACAAACAAACAAACAAACAAACAAACAAACTCTTCAGCTTTATAATATTAGTATAGATATGTAGCCACGTCTAAATCGTGGCCCGACAATTACGGTTGTATACCAAATCAATACAAAATCCCGCAAAATCTTACGAGGCATATATTTTAAGAATTCATAGGGCGCGCATCTAGTGGAACAATTTTTCAGTAATGTATAGTGTCATGATTGCCTAATTTATATAGTTTGCATACTCTTAAAATAAATGATATTATGAATTAAGTATAAAGTAGGTTAGTTATATTTTTTGACGACAAGCAAAAGATATAAAAGGCGGGGCAAGCTGTCAAGACGGGCAGTCTACTTCGAGCCATCGAGCTCTCAACATCTATTTTCTTGAATTGTATTTAAAAATAGTGTTACAGAGATACGTGGTGATTGTTCAAATTATGAAGTGAATGAGTCAGTGACAAGTGATTAATAAACGTGGTGATTAAAGAAAGAGTGTATTCACCACAATAGTGTTACTTTCTGATAATAAATATTAAATGCAAACCGCTAACTGCTCCGTCTAATTTCATTGTCTATAACTGTCATCCTTGTTGTCGATGTCCATCTCTTCTATATTGTCTGTGTTACTCTCTATAATAAATGTCTGTGAAGTAAAAGGGTCTAATTTCTTTATAAAGTATATTTGTCACAGTTACACAAGTTTAAATAAAATTATAACAAATTACAATAGGTTATGGGCCCAGATATCTCCTTTTTAATTAAAAGTACCGTAAAAGTAAATACTTTCCGAGATTGAAGAAGATTAAGTTTGACATAACCTATACGAGCCGAAATTGCCGGCTGCCGCGTGCTCATAATTTTCAGTTTTCAGCTATTTCAGAAACAATATTAAAATGAGTGGAACATTATCCACAATAAACATCGAACAATTGATTGGGAGAGAAAACTACTCCACCTGGAAGTTCGCTGTTAAAAATTACCTGGAGCATGAAGAACTTTGGGAAACAATTGAACCCGGCCCTAATTATGTGGACGACAAGAAGCGTGATATTAAGGCAAAATCTAAAATTATCCTTCTGGTAGATCCGACGAATTATGTCCATGTTCAGGATGCTAACACAGCTAAGGAAGTATGGCAAAATCTACAAAAGGTATTCGATGATTCTGGTCTTACGAGAAAGGTAGGTCTTTTAAGAACTTTAATAACCACTACCTTAGAAAACTGTGACAATGTAGAGGACTATGTCAACAAAATTATGTCCACGGCACATAAGCTCCGAAATATAGGCTTTGTTGTCGACGACGAGTGGCTAGGTACTTTGCTGCTCGCTGGTTTACCCGACACGTTTAAACCAATGATTATGGCCATGGAAAGCTCAGGTGTGCCAATCACTGCTGACTCAGTGAAGACAAAAATACTCCAAGATGTAAAGGTTTCAAACTCGGTAGCATTATATTCAAAGCACAGCAATAAGTTTTATAACTCCAATAAAAAATCAGAGAGTGAAAGAAATGAATGTAAAGGTCCAAGATGCTATAATTGTAATAAATATGGGCATCTTAGTAAACAATGTTATTTCCAAAAAAAGAAACCTGTCCAAAAAAATTATACTAAAAGTGAAAATACTAATTCCTATTTTGCTGCATTTCCAGTTGGTACCGCAATGGATGAGAACTCCTGGTATGTCGACTCCGGTGCATCTATGCATATGTGCAGAAATTATGAATGGTTATGTAACATAACCCCAAGTCCTGTCCAGAGTATTAAAGTTGCAAACAACAATAGTGTTACAGTAAATGCATGCGGCAATGTAAATTTACAAATAAAAGATTCCAATGGCAAACTTCAAGAAATACAAGTAAGAAATGTGTTGTATGTATCTAATTTAACAACAAATTTGCTGTCTGTCAGTCAAATGACAAAACAAGGCTGTGAAATTAAGTTTAAAAACAATAGATGTGAAATATATCAAAATAACAAATTGATTTTGACAGCAGTACAGCATAATAATATGTACAAACTCAGTAATATTGTTAATAATGTATCTGCCTTATTGTCAACTGTGGATGAAACTAATATTAATATATGGCATCAGCGCATGGGCCATCTTAATTTCAAAGATTTGCAAAGAATAGATGAATGTTCTAAAAGTGGAAAAATGTCAAAAAATCAAATTTGTAATATTTGCATAGAAGGCAAACAATGTAGGCTACCATTTGTAAATACCGGCACCAGAGCCTCCGAGCTTCTTGAATTAATTTACTCTGATATTTGTGGACCGATGGAAGCTAAGTCTCTTGGGGGTGCAAAATATTTTTTGACATTTATAGACGACTAGCTTTTGCCCACGGCTTCGCCCGCGTTAATAAGTTTTTCCGGGCTAAAAGTACATTCATAAAAACCTTCCCGTTGAATCACTCTATCTAACACATTTATCAGGATAAAGATTAATATTATGACATTGATACAACTCTTAACAAATAATGCATTAATTTCGACCAAATTTGATTACCATAAAAACGGTTCTAGAGAGTTAATCTTAAAAGATAGACATATACTGTTGCGGACGTTTTTTTAGATCATTTCAAGAGGAATAATTCTTTCATACATATATTTTTGGTATCTTGAACCGTTTTCGCAGCGCACGCAATGGAAGCCTTTAAGGATGAATAATTTTACCCGCTTTTTTCACATTTTCCATTATTCCTTCGCTCCTAATAGTTGCATCGTGATGTTATATAGCCTAAAGCCTTCCTCGATAAATGGTCTATTCAACACAAAAATAATTTTTCAATTCGAACCAGTAGTTCCTGAGATTAGCGCGTTCAAACAAACAAACAAACAAACTCTCCAGCTTTATAATATTAGTATAGATTACTCAAGAAAGGTATTCATATATTTCTTAAAGAATAAATCTGAAACATTAGAAAAATTTAAAGAATTTAAAAATTTTGTAGAGAAGCAAACAAACAAGAATATTAAGATATTGCGTACAGACAATGGCAAAGAGTATATTAACCATGACTTCGATCATTTTATAAAGAAAGCAGGTATTAAACATCAGACCACCAATCCTTACACTCCTGAACAAAATGGCTTGGCGGAACGCATGAACCGTATAATTGTAGAACGAGCTAAATGTTTACTTCTTAATTCTAGATTACAAAAATCTTTTTGGGCCGAAGCAGTTTCTACAGCTGTGTATATAATAAATCGTTCTCCTACGAAAAGTCTGCAGTATATATGTCCAGAAGAAATGTGGTCAGGTAAAAAGCCTAGTTTGAAGCATATGAAGATATTTGGATGCCAGGTAATGGTACATGTTCCTAAAGAAAGGAGACAAAAATGGGATCCAAAATCATCAAAGATGTTATTTGTGGGATATTGCGAAGACACCAAAGGATACCGTTTGTATGATGAAAGGAAACAACAGATAATTAAAAGCCGAGATGTTATTTTTATTGAAAATACTGTACAAAATAATTGTGTCATCATGCCTTTTTCACAAAATCTAGATTCTGATGAGGACAGTAATGAACATGAGAGCCTGAAGTCCAAAGATGTAAATGTACCTGAAAATAATGCCGAGTCTAATGGCAGTGATGATGAGTATATATCTGAGCCTTCATCTGACAATGAATATATTCCTGAGCCATCGTGTGATGATGAGTTAACATCTTCAAGCAGCCATATAAAGTTAAGACCTAGGAACAGACAAGTAAAAAATAATTTATATACATACCACTGTCGGCATGATAGCTCAACGCCACCTAAGACACCACAGTAAGTGAAGGAACCTTTAACTCTTGAGGAAGCTCTTTCGGATGCAAATGCCGTAGAGTGGAAAAATGCTATGGATTGCGAATTTCGCTCGCTTATTCAAAATAATACATGGACATTAATGGATCTCCCAGACGGTAAAAGAATAATTCCTTGTAAATGGGTATACAAATTAAAAACTGATGCTGATGGCAATGTTGAAAGATATAAGGCAAGACTCGTAATTAAAGGATTCAAACAGAAAAAGGGCACAGAATATAATGAAGTATTTGCCCCAGTAGTAAGACATACATCAATCCGATATTTGTTTGCAATGGCAGTCAAGTATAATATGTATATTGAACAAATGGATGCCGTGACAGCATTTTTACAAGATGTTGATCACGAAATTTACATGAGCCAACCTCCTTTATATGAGCATGGGACACAGGTATGTAAACTCAACAAATCTATTTATGGCTTAAAACAAGCTAGCCGCCAATGGAATTTAAAATTAAGTAATGCTCTCAAAGAACTAGGATTTACTAGCTTACCTGTGGACCTATGTGTATATTATAAAATTCAAGAAGATATTATGATATTTATATTACTATATGTTGATGATTTATTATTAATCTTTAACAATGAACAAAATGCTAAACATGGTAAAGAGAATTTGAAAAGCAAATTTCATATGAAAGATCTTGGTACAGCTAAACATTTCATTGGGTGGAAAATAACACAAAACATTAATAGAGATGGAATATATATTGATCAATCAGCTTATATTGACAAAATATTGCAAAGATTTAATATGATTGCATCCAAAACTGTTGCTTCACCATGGGACCCAAACAATAAATTATGTACAGAACAGAAAAATTTTATACATAACCTACCATATCAAGAAGCAATAGGTAGTCTGTTATATCTGACCTATGGAACCAGACCTGACATATGTTATGCAGTAAACAAATTAAGCAGTTATAATAACAAACCAGAATTTCAGCATTGGATGGCAGTCAAACGAATTTTACGATATTTAAAAGGCACTAAGAATTATAAATTACACTTCAAGAAAAATATTAATGAAGAAAGAATATTTGGTTTTTGTGATTCTGATTGGGCCTCAGATTCTAATGACCGAAGGTCTTGTTCTGGTTACATATTTATATTTCAGCATGCACCAATTTCATGGTGTTCTAAAAGGCAGATTACAGTAGCCCTATCAACTATGGAGGCGGAATACATGTCCTTGGGAGCAGCTGTCCAAGAGGCTATGTGGCTAAGAAACTTAGAGTCTGGACTTCAACATGATATCAAAGGTACACCAACCAAAATATTTTGTGATAATCAAAGTGCAATTAAATTTGCAGGTAGCGACTACTATAATGCCCGAAGCAAACATATTGACATACGCTACAATTTTATTAAAGAAAAAATAGCTAACATGGAAGTTGAAGTCCACTATCTGGAAACTGAACGAATGGCTGCCGACGTTCTAACTAAAGCTATCAAGGGCAAGTTCGAAGATCGTTGCAAGATGATGGGTTTGCATTTAAAGGGGGAATGATAATAAATATTAAATGCAAACCGCTAACTGCTCCGTCTAATTTCATTGTCTATAACTGTCATCCTTGTTGTCGATGTCCATCTCTTCTATATTGTCTGTGTTACTCTCTATAATAAATGTCTGTGAAGTAAAAGGGTCTAATTTCTTTATAAAGTATATTTGTCACAGTTACACAAGTTTAAATAAAATTATAACAAATTACAATACTTTCATTAATGATAATTTCGGATTAGTCACTTAAACCGTAAGATCTTCGATAATTGATTGTTTAATGTAGGTAATCATTGATCAAATTCTAAGTGATTGAGTATAATTGTAGTAATCTATATATATAAAAGAAAGTGGTGTTAGTTACACCACTTATAACTCAAGAATGGCTGAACGAATTTACCTGAAAATTGGTGGAGAGGTAGCTTAGAACCAGGAGACGGACATAGGATACTTTTTATACCGGGAAAATATAAACCGGGACTTTTATCCTGGATAATTGTTTTCTGCCAGTGGAACCGCAAGAAAACAAGTATAGAGATATTTCGAGATCCAGTTGAGGACATAATTACTCTTATCCCGGAAAAAGATAAACCGGGAATTATATCCCGGATTTTAATTTCTCGCGAGTGGAGCCGCCACGACTAAACCACTGAACCGATAGCGATGCAATTTGGCAGGGAGATAGTTTTAAACCCTGGGAAGAATCTAGGCTACTTCATATCCCGGAAAAATATAAACTGGGACCTTAATCTCGGAAAATAGTTTTTTGCCAGTGGAACCGTATGAAAATAAGTATGGAGATAGTTTGTGATCCAAAGGAAATCAATCTCAAGTTTGAGTTACATCTCAAGTAGACATAATGTATGAACAGTTCAATACATTATGTCTACTTGAGATGTAACTCAAACTTGAGATTGACCTATTAATACCGCCCATAGGCTACTATTATCCCGGAAAACAGACACCGGGAATTTTATTCGGGATTTTTTTCCGGAAAAAAATATGGTTAGGTATTATTTACGGGGGGGTGGGGGTGTTTAGGGATTTTAAAATTTCGTTAATTAAGGACTCATTTGGTGGCAGGGAAGTTTTTTGCAAGAAAATTACGCGGAAAATTTGAAAATTTAAGAATACTTAACCGCCATATTAAACGTGTATGTCACTGAATTCCTCCTAAGCGGCTGGACCGATTTTAATGATTTTTTTGTGTCCTCAGGTGGGTTTGAGAATAGTTTCGATTAACAATTAGATCCGGTAGGTGGCGCTGTACTCGGGTTCTAGGATTTCATTTCCTTTTTAGGGCAGGACAACGTCTGTCGGGGCCGCTAGTAGATAATATAATAGTCGTGAAAAGGAACATCAAAATCTTACGGTCACAGTCTACGTTCATATAATTAAGTCAACTGAGTCGTTTTGTTTGATTTCACGGTTTCACTTTTCAATGCTGCCTAAAAAGTTTTTAACAAAGCTTAGCCTTAGGCTTTCTCATTGGAATTTATCTTAGATGCTAAAGAGAATTTGTATCAGAATGTACTTTCGCAAAATTGAATTGTTTAGAAGTTTGTTGATAATTTCTACGACATCAACAACTAAGAAAGATAATGTCTATATTCTATACTAGCTTTTGCCCGCGGCTCCGCCCGCTTTAAAAAGTTTTTCCGGGATAAAAGTCCCGCTTTATATTTTCCCGGGATAAAAAGTAGCCTATGTGTTAATCCAGGATATGATCTATCCGTGTGCCAAATTTCATCGAAATCCGTTCAGTAGTTTTTGCGTGAAAGAGGAACAAACATCCTCACATCCAAACATCCAAACATCTAAACATCCAAACATCCATACATTCTTACAAACTTTCGCCTTTATAATATTAGTAGGATTTATTTAATAGAAAAGGAAGATACACTAATTTTGTTCGTTAATCGTCTTTTGTCTGTCCATTTCGGATTATACTCCATCCGGGATGCAGCGCAAGTAATATTATGTAGATATATTTTCATCCCGGAAAATGAGAATGGTCGCGCTGCATATCGACCTCCACCTAACGCCTGCAATATTTCCAACTCCTCCCTGTCTTTCTTTTTGATTAATTTCGTTGCAGGTTACAGACATATTAGTGTTCCCTGAGATTCGCTGAGCTTCACCGCTCGGTGTCATAAAATGCGTGCCACTGCTGATCCTGGCTTACAGGAGTTGCAGTGGCGGGTGTGAGGGCGGGATAGTCTCTAACGCCCTGCCCACGTCATAGCACCCTAGCGAGCTTACTTAAAATCGGTGATAAAACTTTCATGAAGCGTATACGACGGTATGATGTAATATGTAACTGCTATTAAAGTTCACGGAACTACGAAACTAATCGTTGATTCGGTGTGTGAAATGGGTCTGTTTACATTCGAGTTGTTGTTGTTCATTTACTTAAAATCGGAGAGTTTAATACAATAGATGTAGTATAATTAAGATACTAAATGGTACTCAGCGCCATTTTGTAATTACGAGTGCAATATTATACATTAAAATAGTTTCTGTCTGAGCCGTAAAATCAATTAGGTTAGGAATGATTATGGGGCTATAATCAATTCTTTTTTATTTGCTTTTGTAAACTTAACAATCGCTTAAGTGATCTTTCCGTTCTAGCGTTAATTAAAATTTAGACGGAATTTTAACACATAATATTTCCCTGAGTCTACATGTATCCGTCACAGCTCTCGTACCTAATAAAAATAAAATACCAGTGCACCATAACAATGAAAACACATTCTTTTTTTTTATCGTGGAAAAGTTTACAAGTTCTTAAACTTTGCCGTCAGAACACATTCAACTCTTCCCGACAAGCCTATGTGCTTAAAGGTTATAATAAACGTACAAAATCCCCTTTTGTTGAAACAAATAGGTATTGTGACAGATTACGACAGCTTTTACATTATTCATGAAGTGTCTCCTCTCGGTATTCAGTTCAACGAAATTAGGCACATCAATTAGCAAGGCGCTTTGTCAGCGCTAGAAATTTTAATAACGTGTTACGTACAGTCAAATTACATATTCCCCAAATCCAATTACATGATAACTACATTTCTAATTTATTATAATGTAACGTCAATTTAAATGCCTAAAGAGTGAAAAAGACTATAGATTAAAAATTTATCAATAAGAGTTTTTGTATTTCTCCTACAGCCACGCCATATTACGTTACATTTTTTTCTTATAAGTAAAATTATGCCTACTGCCAATTACATTCATGTTTCTCTAAACATTATGTGAATAGACGTGTACCTTCAATTATATTTAGATTTAATTAAATTATAATTATATTTTACTGGTGGTAGGTCTCTCCTGTGTAAGAGTCCCTCTGGGTGGGTACCACCCCAATATGTATATTCTACCGTCAAGCAGCAGTGTGCATGTACTGTTGTGTTTCGGTTTGAAGGGCATTGTAGCCAGTGTAACTACTGGACATAATGAGACTTAACATCTTATATCTTAGGATGACGAGCGCACTGTAATGCCACACAGTACTTTGTAACTCAAGGTGCTGGATGGTGTTGTTACTTTATATGGGTGGTCGTATTGCTTACCATCAGGCAAACGGCATGCACGTCTAGTCATTCAATGCCATAAAAAAAAAAGATAAATGTCAGCCACGTCGCTGAACAAAGTGAAAACTTCAAATCGCCGCTATAATTTCGTGTTCTTACCATTTTTGTATTGTCTTAACAAAAATAGAATAAAGGGGATTAACTATAATTTAAACAAAGAAAATAAAAAGTGAATGCGATATAAAATTTTGAATTCATTCAACTGTTTATGTGGCCGACTGTACCTAGTTAAAAGCAAATTTCCGATCAATTATGCAGCGTCAGTTTCATTTGCGCGTGCTCTTCACAAAGTCAGGTTTCATGAAATAAACCTATGACAAAATATTGCTTGCGAAACTATTAAGTCCTATCGTTTATACCTATAAATATGAAAACTATTTCTGTATTCTCCAAGCTTACGTGTTTGTTAAATGTATTCGTAAACTGTATAGCAATAGTAATGCAGATCAGTAGTATTGTTCTAGTGTTAGCTTATTACATAAGCAAGGATCTGTATTAATTTCTGTAATGTATATTTTCAATCAGTCAGAATCCACAAAAAATATTGGCATGTTTTATTTTCGTCGTCGCAAATACCATATTCTCTAAGAAACAGTTATAACTATATCAAAGAAACTTGGTTCGTTGATGGATTGAGCCAGGCTAACATATCGAAACTTTCTGCTCGATTTAACGCGGGATTAAATGCTGTCAAAACTGAATGAATATTTCGCTTTGTTTATGTAACAAAGTATACTGAATTACAAACTTTCTGAGACGTAATTGCGCATTCTTTTTGTCTTAATCTTATATAGACTCGCGCCTTTTATCCCTCAATGGGCAGGCAGAAGCGCCACCAATGCACACACTTTTGCCTTGCGTATTTCGTCCCGTCATATAAAAGGAAGCGAAGCTATCACTATATCGGGCTCAAATCTAGACTTCAATCTGATACTGAGTAGAAAAACCCAATATCACTTCGCCCGACCTGGGGATCGAACCCAAGACCTTAGCACGGTACTCTTACTGTAATACAAGCACGCCACCGTGGCAGTTGCTAATCTCATCAATAATTTATACATATTTAAAAGCAGTAGAACCGGTGTGTCTGTACATTTAAAGAAATGTGATAAAAACGAAAAGGGGTGACTAAAGAAGAGTAATGTTCCATTACAAATAAGCGATTTGTAATTATTCTCTGTCTGTCTGTTTTTCTGTTTGTTTGTTATTGCATCTCCAAAGTTAATGAACGGATTCGGCACACGGGTAGATCATGTCCTGGATTAACACATAGGTTCCTTTTTATCCTGGGTAAATATATGTCGCCGCGAAGATTATAAAACTAGTATTTAAGTCAACTTTAGAAATATTTAACTACTATTCATTGATGAATTTAAATATCACCAAAAATCTGTTTAATCAATATAGTAATCCAGAGGTGTCTCATTAATGTAGTTAAGTAATCTTTTGATTTATAAAGTCTTTATGTTGACTCTTTGTAGAATGTTGTAGAATAAACTGAAATCATTCTAATCAATATGTCCTAACTTTAGGACACTGAAATATTAAAAATAAGGTTTAAAAATATTAAAATGAATTATAATGATTTGTGACGTTATCAATTTGTTGTTAAAATAAATTAGTGATAACGTTCGCCAATGGAGGGGCGACCTATCCTTTATAAAGGCGAGTGTTGTGCGTGGAGCCCTCTCTCGCCGCTGGTATTGCTAAGGAAACATTGTAAGTAGAACTACTGTTGGTTTTAATAAAATTAATTGTTGTTTACAGTTGTTTGCTTATTTTGCTTTGATTAGAATTCCCATAATTTGCAATAAATCTAATTCAAAATAGCCATCATAGTTACAAGCTAATATTGCCGCATAGTAAGTATTAGGTGTAATGTAGTGAAGCAGAGCCGATGACCAAATGAAGGTCAACGGTTCTGCGCTTTTTTTAAAATAACCACCACTTTCTTTGACATATAAATTGCGACTTTCATACCGGAAAAACTTTTTCACGCAGGCGGAGCCGCGAGCAAAAGCTAGTACACAATAAACATAAAAAGTTAATAAAATACTATACAAACAGTATGAATCAGTCTTGGAACAATATTGGATTATACCTCAACTAATAAGACGAGGGATTTGGACTGTCCGAAAGCAAATGGGATTTTGCGATACGAAGTCTGTTAATTGATATAACTTGCTGGGACGAGAAACATATGGAGGGATTCGAATCAAGGTCGTCGATACAAGCATAGAAAATAGGATTTTCTTTTATATTTTTTAACTAATTGTGGCATGAACGTTATCTATCACTTCTCTTTGTACAGGGTTATTTCGACATCGCGTGAATAAATATAACCACATACCTACTCCTCTTAGCCTCTGCTAACACTATGTCAAAAATCATCCATGAGAAACGAATATTTTCACCAATAATCTCAATTTTACTTTTGTGACATTTTTAGTTTAGTGCGAATATGGCGTGTGCCTGAGTGTTTTTCTGACTCAAAGTGTAATGTTTCTGCTGCGATGAAACCTCTTAGAGTAGTACTAGTATTGGGGGGTGCAAACTTAGTAACTTTTTATTCTGTTCGAATGATACACTTTTAATTTTACTGGTAGTAGGACTCTCATATGTAAGAGTCCGTCTAGGTGGGTACCACCGCAATGTCTATTTCTACCGCCAAGCAGCAGTGTGCATGCATTAATATGTTTCGGTTTGAAGGACATTGTAGCCAGCGTAACTACAGGACATAATGAGACTTATCATCTTATGTCTCAGGATGACGAAAGCAGTGGAATGCCACACAGTATTTTGTAAGTCAAGGTGCTGGGTGGTATTTCTACTGTTCATGAGCGGTCGTATCGATTACCATCAGGTGAACGGCATGCTCGTCTCGTCATACGATGCAATAAAAAAAAACATTCGAATAAATGCAAAAGTTGTAACATTCAAACCTAATGACATCTTATTTATTTTGATTCTGTGTACACCCACGATTGTTTTAATTTCAACCTTATTGTTTCCAATGGTAATATATAAATAGTTTTATGTAAACACAACCGACAGTTCGCCATCTGCCTTCGACGCTATATTTTGTTAATTTACGATTGTTCTAATAAACATTTAAAAGGTCCAAAATGCTACTCCTTTTTAATGAATCCTACTAATATTATAAACGCGAAAGTTTGTAAGAATGTATGGATGTCTGGATGTTTGTTCCTCTTTCACGCAAATCTACTGATCGGATTTCGATAAAATTTGGCACACGGATAAATCATGTCTTGGCTTAACACA
The DNA here is from genome assembly GCA_949316025.1 of Lapara coniferarum. NCBI lineage: Eukaryota > Metazoa > Arthropoda > Insecta > Lepidoptera > Sphingidae > Lapara > Lapara coniferarum. Next base: position 35,696,639 of record OX438919.1, on the reverse strand, counting down.
TAGGCTACTTTTATCCCGGGAAAATATAAAGCGGGACTTTTATCCCCGGAAAACACATTCACGCGGGCGGAGCCGCGGGCAAAAGCTAGTTAGATATAAAGGAATTTTATGAAAAAGAAGAATGTGTAATGAGCCCACGAAGTGTGCCATACCCTTGTTGGAAATAGTACGGATTGCCGATCAAAGGACCGCAGGTTCAAAACCCAGGACAAACACCTCAGACTTTTTAACGTATCGTCATTGATGTATTGGGTTTTTAATACATCAATGCGTATCGTGTATATTTTTTGACGATTATCGCTCGCTTCAAACGAGAAGAAAAATATCGCGAGGATATCTACATATCTGAGAATTTTCCATAGGTATTTCGAAATTATGTGAGGGTTGCCAATCCGCATTGGACCACTACTATCTAAACCCTTACAATAGTAGAGGAACCCCGTTGCTCAGCAGTGGCTAGCATATATATAGCTATTATTAGGGTTCCGTACCTCAAAAGGAAAACAGTAACCCTTATAGGATCACTTCGATGTCCGTCTGTCTGTCAGTCGGTAAAGACCCTTTGTCTCGGGAACGCGTGAAGTAATCAAACTTGTATGCCAACGCAATCCAAAGATGTGATCGTTTATGTCGCATATTTTGCGATTTTGAAAGGGAATCAAAAGCTATAGCCTTCTTCCTGTTGACCTAGAATGATGAAATTTAGCAAGCAGCGAGGTCTTACAGCACATGCAAAGGAAAAATCTGCAAACCGAAAATATGTACTTTACATACATATACACTCACGCCTGTTATCCCCGAAGGGGTAGGCAGAGGCGCAACTAGTGCACCCACTTTTCGCCGTTATTCCGTCCCATGATGTGATAGGGGCGAGCCTATCGCCATATCGGGCACAAATTCCAGACTCCGAGCTGATACTGAATAGAAAAACTCAATATCACTTTGCCCGACCCGGGAATCGAACCCGAGACCTCAGCATTGCAGTCGTACCATAATACAACTACGCCACCGAGGCAGTCATATGTACTTTAATAACAAAAAAAGGTAATTAACTATTACATTTTTTTTAAATTTGATTACATTTTGATTTTGGCGAACTATTGAACTTAGATACTTTACATACAAGTTTGTACGTAAACCTCGGTACGCGAGTCCGACTCGCACTTGTCCGTTTTTTTTATTAGGGTACGATAAAGTGAACTCGCTACACTTCATGTCAAGTGAAGTGGGGTCCACAGAGTATCGACTGACGAGATATTATGATTATCTCTCGCCAGTGGACATAATTATGCTGGCCTGTTTAAAACCGGATATACAGTTGTGGTCAACTAATTAGGGACATGCAAGATAGTGAAGAACAATAACCAGTTATGTACATACAAATATAAAACCCTATTGATTTCTCAGTAACTATTATTTGCATAATTTGGTCCGATTATTATGCTTTAAATGGCTGTAAATAAAAGAATAAATAAATAGAAAAAAGTATTTAATATCAAAGGTTGAACATGTATTCAATTTTAAGGTATAATTTTGTAGCTGGACATTTAATTAAGGACAGTAAACTATAATGAAAAATAGAGTTAAACAAAACTAATAATCTGCAGTATTATAACATCTTTAACAGCTCCATTGTATTACGTGTAAAATCAGTACCCAGTAGCAAAACCTTTGTTAGTAATTACCGCTTGACACCGATGTGGCATAGACATTATCAGTTTCTGGCATGTTTCGACAGGAATATTTGCCCATGCCTCACAAAAAGCTTCATTAAGTTCATCTAAAGTTGTGGTACGATAAGTGGCTACTTTTTTCTTGATTTCGTGCCAAAGGTGCTCGATTGGGTTAAGGTCCAGGCTATTTGCTGGCCAATCTAGCACCGATACTGACTGACTGGTAAGAAACGACTTGACTGAACGGGCGGTATGTTTCGGGTCGTTATCATGCTGAAACGTCCATTTAATAGGGAGATGCTCCTCAGCATAGGGAAGCATCGTTTCCTCCAATATTGCCTTGTATTGATGTTGGTCTAAGTTACCCTGAACTTTCCTCACAGGTCCCACTCCACGTCCAGAAAATGAACCCCACATTTTAATGTTTCCACCACCATGTTTCACCTGCTTTTTTGTGAATCTTGGATTTATTTCCGCTTTTACTGGACGCCGTACGTATTGCCTTCCATCTGAAGAAATCAAATTAACCTTGGTTTCGTCAGAGAATAATACATGTTGCCATTGGGCGTAGGTCCAATGTCCATATTTACGTGCAAACGCCAAACGAGCATTTCTATGTTCTTTGTTCAACAACGGTACTTTGCGAGCCACTCCTCCGAACAACCCTGCTTCTACCAGACGTCGTCGAACGGTCCTCGCTGAGACACCAGCTCTTTCGTCTGTCCCAAACACTTCGTGTTTGATTAAAATAAAGCCTAGAAACGGATCTTTCTTAGCTAACCTGGTTATCATTCTATCTTCTTGCGGAGTTGTTTTTCTCGATCTTTTTGTTCTGGGCACATTTAAATCTGTGTTATTGCGTCTGACATGTTGCACTGCATTGTATACCATCGTTTTTGAACAATTTAAATGTTCTGCTATCCTTCGGTATGGCCATCCATGCTTGACAACAAACTTCATGATAATTTTTCGTAGTGTTGGATCGCAACTTTTATTTTTACCCATTTTTCTTCAAAATATTTTTCAAAACTTAAAATAATCGGGATTGCCGCCAAAACTACCACGAAACAAAAAAAGAAGAAGTAAAAAAGTATTGAGATTCAAATTTTGAAACGCAATATCTCAGTGTCCCTAATTAAATGGCCAGCCAGCATTATTTGAACAAATAGCACTACGATAATCTATCAGCTATACTGTAAAGAGGTTTAATGTTTAAGAAGTTGTTATTGTATGTATAATCGGGCACATAAATGACTAATTATACTTACATGTAAGAGATATGGAATATGGTTTAGACTCGTTGGAAAATAAAAAATAAATTCACAATTCGCTTTAACCAAAGAATGTCCCTAATTAGTTGACCACGACTGTATACACTGGCTGATATAATCGAGACAAAGATTACTCTATGTTCAGGGGGTCACGGCCCTCAGCATGAGGAAAACGATGCAAGGGGGATTGTTATGATATGTATAACGTGCCAGTGATGTGCAAAAATTGACATACGAATATAGCCTTTAGAATAAATTTTAGGTACAATAATGTAAATTTGTATAAGTAAACTTACACACATTTTTATACATCACACTCTTAGATAGTCTTATTCAACTAAAAAAATACTGCCTCGGTGGCGTAGTTGTATTATGGTACGACTGCAATGCTGAGGTCTCGGGTTCGAACCCCGGGTCGGGCAAAGTGATATTTAGTTTTTCTATTCAGTATCAGCTCGGAGTCTGGAATTTGTGCCCGACATGGCGATAGGCTCACCCCCTATCACATCATGGGACGTAATAATGGCGAAAAGCGGGTGCACTAGTTGCGCCTCTGCCTTCCCTATATACTATAATTATATTACCTTGAATATTCTCTACCAGATACCAATGGAGGCGTAAAATCGGTAACACCATTTCAGAGATTGGCTCGGATAAAATAAAATAAAAGCCCCTCCTAGCCGAATTTCAACCACGGCGACCAATGTCAACGGAGATCAGCCAGGTACGCAGGAGATATAATAGTGCCATTGTGTGCATGATACAAATGTGCAATCTCTATTTCTTCACTCTCATAGTCCGGTGAGACAGCAATCTGACATGACCGTAGAGAGATCAGGCGCAAGACCACCGGCTTTACGTCCTTTCCGAGGCACAGGGGTATCACAGCGCCAACTTTCTGAATCCGAGCTGTGACTGAGTAATTTTTAAAATGGTAAAACCCAGTAACTAAGTTTTTGGCCTCGCCTTCGATTCAAACCCGGGACCACAGCGCAATAGTCTTACTCGTACCGCATGCACAATACAACTACGCCACCGAGGCAGTCAAAAAGTCAGTCTGGATAAACTGATACTAACGTGATATTGTAGCCAAGAAGAAGAACGAAAGACACTGACATTGCCCAGCGGATTAGTAAGCTGAAGTGGTAGTGGGCAGGGCACATAGTTTGAAGAAATGACGGCAGATAAGGCAAAAAGTTCTTGAGTAGAGACCACGTACCGGCAAGCGCAACGTTGGGCGTCCACCTGCAAGGCGGACAGGCGACTTGATAAAGGTGACAGAAACACGCTGGATGCAGGCCACTTTTGACATGCCCGTCTGGAAATCTTTAGGGGAGGCCTATGTCCAGCATTAGAGTTCATGAGGGTGATGATGAACTGATATGTTAAATGCTGCCCTGGCTCTAAATGAGCTGTAGTCAAGATACCTTTCTGCAACAGTTAACGCGTATAGAAAACAACAAATGAGAATGATATATGCTAGTCATAAGTATGTCGCTATTGCTAACAGAAATTGCATTATCATCAATTTAATATTTAGGCAGTACCTAATAGACAATTAACGAGCGATAATTAGATCTGTCGCACAATATCAGTAATGATTGTGAAGCAAATTTGGCTGGCACTTGAATATTATTCCAATTTTATGAGTAGTTAATGAACACATACACAGACACACACACACACTCACGCTCAATTCTGTTATCCTCGAAGGGGTAGGCAGAGGCGCAACTAGTGCACCCACATTTCGCCGTTATTTCTTCCCATGATGTGATGGGGGCGAGCCCATCGCCATATCGGGCACAAATTCCAGACTCCGGGCTTATACAGAATAGAAAAACTCAATATCACTTTGACCGACCTTGGGATCGAACTCGAGACCTCAACCGACCTGGGGATCGAACCCGAGACCTCAGCATTGCAGTCATACTATAATATAACTGCACCACCGAGGCAGTAGTTAATGAATTCAGAAATAATGTGAGTGAAGGTGATTTTTTTTTTTTTTTTAAACGGCCATCTTCGGCGCATTAGGGACGGCTGCGGGCTTCCTCCGACTCAGGTCTAAGTTGTCGTCCGCAACCGCCCCTGCACGTACCGCTGTTGCGGTCCTTTTCCTGTTACGGGGGCTCAGAAGCCCCCGAAACACCGTACGCACGCTCACGCTGCCTCGGACATGTCCATCACGGGGGTCACAGAAGTTGGCTAGACTAATGGGTGGGCGGCACGTCCCGCCCGCCCGTGACCCCCGGAGGCCCCTATTAGTCGCCTTTTACGACAGGCAGGGGATACCGTGGTGGAATTCTCCAAACGCCCCCAATCCACAGGGCGGGAGTGAAGGTGATGCGATGCAGTTTGATTTTGATACAATGCTCACTAATCAAGCTGTTATGAAGGGATATTTATTTCTAAAAGTGCATATTCCTATGAAATTTGATTAACTACAACCATGCCGAAAGGATTTTCAGTACTTTACTGTAAAAAAAAACTAAAAATAACGCCACCATGACGGCTGACAACGTAACTGAGCAAATACAGTCTAACAATGAAATTCAGTTAATGACACCTAGCCGCTATGCCCCAAGGAAAGGGCCTCATTTACTCGCAAAAAATCTCAGACCTGATACGAGTCTCAGAATTTGGAAGTTCCAGTAATCATTTTGCATAAGATTTAGACGTAATAGTATCTAATGATGTTATCTCATTAGAATTCCTAGTACGCCTACAAATTAATTTGGGACCGTTAACTTTTTTTATGGCATCGAATGACGAGACGAGCATGCCGTTCGCCTGATGGTAAGCGATACGACCACCCATAAACAGTAGCAACACCATCCAGCACCTCGAGCACCGCACCTCGTCATCCTGAGTAAGATGTTAAGTCTTATTATGTCCACTATACACTAGCTACAATGTATTTCAAACCGAAAAACAAGAGTGCATGCACACTGCTGCTTGGTGGTAGAAATAGACATTGCAGTGGTACCCACCCAGACGGACACTTATATATGAGAGACCTACCACCAGTAAACATCAACTGGAACCAACAGTAACTGGAACATCGGTACTCTTAAAGTCGTGAAGGAAATGCAAAGAATATTCTCGCATACCATCATAATCTGCCCACAAATTGGGACAAATTTTACGCTTAATTTTCAGTTGGGAAGGTAAAGTATTGACGTTCCTCCTAACCAATAATCCAAAACCCAATGGCCCTCATTTTCATTGAACTTAACTTGGTGACTCGGCTCAGTCTTGAAATGAATATTTTAGGGCAAAACGCGGACACAAAGGAATTTAAAAATTTAACTATTCAGTTCATTCTCTCTGTTATTTGAAACAGCGATATAACTGCAGTCTGGTCGTTTCAAATAAACAGCGGCTACGAAACTAATATAATTTAGAAATTGTGCAGCGTCATTGTCGAAAGCATACCAAAGTTGCATTCTATTCCACAATTTATTTATAGAATTGCTGTTCTTGTTTTCATATTTAATTGAATTTAGCAAAGATAACAACAATATTCTGTACGTATAGTGAGATTCGATCGTTCAGAGATAATTGGAAACTCTGATTTTGGCACAGCACTAGATGACCCGAGCATTAATATGTAAAAGGCTCTAAGCGGAAACTGCGATACGAATTTCTGAACCCAACTAATTAAAAAAATTAAGAGCTACAACAGAATTAAATGAAAATCCGAGGCAGCTGAAATGTTTTAAATGTTGTTTTTTATTTATATGTCATTGAGTATTATATACTATTATTAAATGTATATTATTATCATTTAAATGTGTCGTGCTAAAATACATAGACGCATCAATTGATAAACATACCTCGGGTAAAAAATCCATATTATTGTAACAAATTAAGACGTGTACCTAAATCATATTTACATGTGTATAGATGTGACGCATTTTTATTTATGGTTCCTGAGTCAGAAAATAAATCAATCGAATGGATGGCAGAGCAATCGCGTGGAAGATAATCTTTTTGGATCCATCCGAATGCCATAGGTATCTAGAACATTAAAATTATTAAGTAATCTCTTTCCAAATTATCGTGGATAAACGTGTATTTGGACGTTGATTCATAATGATGTTTCATATCGAAACATGCTCCTTATTGGTTTATTTCAATTGTAATATTTTAATTTTGGATTACTGGCTCAGTGCTAAGGACCTATGTTGTTATCCTTGCCAAAAGTTTTCAATTCTTTTCTTTTTGGTGGTTCAAATTAAAAATAAATAATTGTTTTTATGAAATGTCAAAATATTTTGGTATAGTAAAATTAATAATAAGTACATAATTTCATTTATTATTAGATAATAATCTGTTCAATATAATTTGTAATGTATTTTGTGAATGCTGAGTGTGGGCACCTGTTATTGGCATATGTATCAACCAAAATAGTCTTATAGCATTGTTTGTGTGTACTTGTATTCATTTTTATGCAGTTGGTATATCATTCTAAAATAAATAATAATCTAATGATTGATCCGTTAAATGTTTCAAATGCTCTGTTTACTCACAGAAGAACTGAATTTTAGGAAGGATCTTACTGGTGGTAGGACTCTCATATGTAAGAGTCCGTCTGGGTGGGTACCACCGCAATGTTTATTTCTACCGCCAAGCAGCAGTGTGCATGCACTGTTGTGTTTCGGTTTGAAGGGCATTGTAGCCAGTGTAACTACAGGGCATAATGAGACTTAATATCTTATGTCTCAGGATGACGAGCGTAGTGGAATGCCACCCAGTACTTTGTAAATCAAGGTTCTGGATGGTATTTCTACTGTTTATGGGTGGTCGTATCGCTTACCATCAGGCGAACGGCATGCTCGTCTCGTCATTCAATGCTTTAAAAAAAAAAGGACCAGCTGCCCCAACAATCTGTGAAGAAGTATATCGTGGAAATAATTAAAACCTTAAATAGAAACGTTTAGTATGAGTACAAACTCTAAGAGCTTATTTCATCGTTTGCTAATAAATGCTATTCGTTATATAAATGTATAAGCCAACCGACCCCAGTCTTAATGGCGGAGACACTGGAGGAGCTGAACCGGATGCTGGACGGCCTAGCTTCAGCCTCGCGACGCATCGGTCTTGGCATGAATTTGGATAAAACCAAAGTCATGATCAATGGCCACATTGAGCCAGGACCGGTGGTCGTACATGACCACCTTCTTGAAATTGTTTCCGAGTATACTTACCTCGGGCAGATTCTGCAGTTGGGTAAAAACAATTTTGAGAAGGAGGCCAAGAGGAGGATCCAGCTGGGCTGGGCAGCGTTTGGAAAACTACGTCGAGTCTTTTCGTCATCCATACCGCAATGTTTGAAAACGAAAGTTTTCAATCAGTGCGTCCTACCCGTCATGACCTACGGAGCCGAGACATGGACACTCACGGTAGGGTTGGTCCACCAGTTTAAAGTCGCTCAGCGGGCTATGGAGAGAGCTATGCTCAGAGTTTCTCTGAAGGATAGGATTCGCAACGAATACCTCCGACAGAGAACCAAAGTTATCGACATAGCTCAAAGAATTAGCAAGCTGAAGTGGCAGTGGGCTGGCCATATCTCGCGAAGAACCGACAACCGCTGGGGTAAACGTGTTCTTGAGTGGAGACCGCGACTGGGCAAACGTAGTGTAGGACGCCCTCCGGCCAGGTGGGATGACGATCTGCGAAAGACTGCAGGCAGATGCTGGATGCGGCAAGCTGAAGACAGGGCGCTATGGCGCTCATTAGGGGAGGCCTATGTCCAGCAGTGGACTGATAAGGGCTGTACTGATGATGATGATGATGATGATGAACCGACCCCAAAAGTCACATTCTAATCTATGGTCAAAATCTAAAATGAGTACCTACTATGTATATTATAATATATTATATTGTTAGAAAGTTAGAAACAGAAGCGATATTGATTTAAATAAAAACGATTTATTGCTGATTTTACATAATACATTTATCACTGATTTTACATAAACACTTTTATTATAAGAATTTTTTTTACAAATATAGGTATCAACAACTAACCGACCAGTATGAAAATCAATGTTCAACTTACGCAACCGAGATTGACGATGAGACTGAGCTCCAATGAGCGTCTGAGCACGAATGAATCCAAATGGCGGTACGGCACCCTTTTTATACACACAACTGTCATTACTTTGACGCCTCGACCGGTTTTCATAACTGGCAACCCGCTACAAATACTGTTACAAAACTTTTATCCGAACAATATGTAATTCTTTTATAGGTAACTGTCAATTAAAATTTATTCAAAAATTATGAAACTGGCCCTTAGGACCCTAAGAAACCGATTTGTAGAGTAGTGCACTCCGCCTTAGCAAGAGTAGATTGCCGCCATAGCTGCTGTCGAAAGCGATTTAATATTAGGTACCTACTCCGCCATTATATATCATCGAAGTATGAAATCATAAATATTTTTCAATTCTGCGGCCTGGATAAACATTATACAAGAAAATTGGATTAGCTCGAAGGGGAAAGATGTTTGTTTTGATGATATTCACACATAATTAAAATTTCTTAAGTATACATATTCGATTATACAAAAATAATGAACAATATCGTGTCAGTACATCAGTTATAACTTTCGCCCAAACTTCTTCAAGCGTTTGGCTAATAAACATAGAAAAACTTGTCTAGAATAGGTATTCTAGTTAGGTATATGAAATACATAAATAAAACTCTCATTTTAAGTTTATTGTGATAGCACAATACACACCAATATTGAATCTATATCAATAAAAGTATTTTAGTAATGTGTAAAAATCATTAACGCCTATGATCGCACAGATTCAATTATTTTTACAATGATAGACTAAACAAATGCACAATCTGGTTGCAAAATATACAAAATAGTGATAATAGTCAATGAGTCTGTACAATTTTTATTTACAATAATATTCCAATAGTCTACTTCCCGCTCCCCCGAGCAGTGGGATAGCTTAGATACTGTAAAAATGCATCAAACTTCATTCATATATTCATGTGGTTTTCAATTCGACTCATACAGTCTATCGATAAGTTAACATTATTCAATGTTAACATTGATCTTTTTTGCATATAAGCCTTGAATCAAATGACATAGGTACTTTTATCATAGGATAGGTATGTCCTTGTTTAAGTTGTCAAAATAAGATAATACTTCATAATTATATAATTGATGACATTAAAATCAAAATATGAATATAAATTTTCAGACATCATTACCTATTAAAAAAGCAATTTTGAAAAATGGAGTTTAAGTAATTGTAACTTAGACTATTTAACCAATGGACACGATATGGCAATAATGCGCAAACTATTTTTTCTGCCAATCCTGACGGGGGCGAGATAGACACGGATAGTACACATTTAACAAAAAAAAACCATACGTGCAGGGCTGAATATAAGGTCGCTTTTTACACAATAACACACCAAAAATCACAATTTCTGTGGAGCACCGCTTAATGTCATTATCGTAGAATGTAATGAGAGCGATCGCAAGTCACATAGGTTTTAATAAAAGTTTATGACCAGCTGCGCATGTATGACCAACGAAGAGTTCGCCCCATCTCCTTTGCATTTTCAAATAATTGTAACGCTATATTATTACAGAAGTGAAGTTTGTTTACTTAAAAGACAGATCCCGGAAAATTCGTTTTATATTCACTATCAGACACTTCTTAGGAGATATTATTGTAAGCGAGCCTTTTGCAAAATGCATTCCACAGATTTATCAAATTAAATGATACCGTCTATTTTGATGCAAGAATAGATAATGCCTTGTTCTTAATCTTCAGCGCTTTGATTTTTTTCAAGATTCTTGTTATAAAACCCTAAAACTAGGACAATGAGTGCCATCCAATATAAAAATAAAAGGGTATAAAGTGCTTTTCTCCGTAACTCGTAGTAGGAGGCATTCGTGCTCCCAGAAAATTGCGAACGTTTAAAAATATTTGTTTGTTACAAAAATCTTACATCTTACTAATATTATGAATGCGAAAGTCTATGAAAATGTTTGCATGTTTGTTAGAAGTAAACGTAGAAACTACTGAACGGATTTGAATGATATTTGGCACGCGGAAATTTGGTACATCATAGGCTAATTTTTATCCCGGAAATGAAAAATGAAAAAAAAAAATGAAATCCTCCTAGCCAGTTTCGACCACGGCGGCCAATCTCAACGGAGATCAGCCAGGTACGCAGGAGATATTATAGTGCACAAGTGTGTGCGCAATACACAGGTGCACTCGCTATTAATACTCTCTTATAATCTCGCTATTAATATGCTCTTAATACTATATGGTGTTATGTCACTCTCAGGATCCCATTTTATACTCGAACATTTTCTGTTGGTACCTGTGTATTATAAAGTGTGTTTTATGTGTCAGGAATTACTATTCTTATTGTTTATATTTTCCCTTTATAATATCGCAATTTGTATAAAATGTTGTATAAATGACTACTAAAATGGAAACACATAAATTTGCCAGATTTGGGTTGTTAAATGCTGGATCATTGAGCACAGGCCACGATAATTTTATTATTCTAATGGAACAATTAAATCTGGACATGGTTGCAATTAACGAAACTTGGATTCAAACTGGGCAAGAGGATAGAGCACCATATGTACCTGGTTACAAATTACGACATGTGCCCCGTCCGCTTAGTGTTCGTGGTGGTCGTGGCGGAGGTGTAGGCTTTTATATACGGAACGGAATTAAGGTGCGCTTGCTCAATACATCTGCTCAGGCACAGATTGAACAGATGTGGTTCTCCGTCAACGTTAAATCTAATCGCATTGCAGTAGGTACGGCCTATCGCCCGCCATGGTTTAATGTCGATGACTTTTTTGATATTTTAAGTGAAACAGTCCTGTCATTTTCTACACATGATTATATGATTTTACTTGGCGATTTTAATATAAATCTTTTGGATGTCCGCAATAATAATGTATCAAAATTCTATGACTTTTTAAATAACATGAACCTCCTGCAAGTAGTAGATAAGCCAACTCATTTCTCGTCTAGCAGTGAAACGCTTATAGACGTCGTCTGCACCAATGCCCGTGTTCTTGACGTCAATGTTCATGATGTGGATGGTGATTTTGGGCACGCCTTTATAAATGTTACCCTCAACATAAAAAAAACCGACCTAAGCCTATTACTGTTACTCATAGACCCCTTAAAAACATCGTACTAGCTAATTTTAACCAGGATCTCGATGATATTGATTGGAATATTATTAACTCTATGAATTCGGTGGATGAAATGGTACAACAATTTAATTATATTGTTTTGGGTTTATTCGATATACACGCCCCATTAAAAACTACAGTGATCAAGCGCAAATCTTTTCCCTGGATAACTGACACAGTAAAACAAATGATAAGCCAACGTAATATAGCGCATGAGACATTTAAGAAATCCAAGTTAGAGTACCATCGTGCTTACTATAAGGACCTGAAAGATTTGGTTAAACAAGCAATATTTAATGAGAAAAAAGCTTATTTTAATAATTATCTCAACCCTAACAATGTTGATTCTAAAACTCTCTGGAGAAATATTCACAATAATATATCTCAGAATCCGAATAAGAATCGCACATTACCCTGTAGTTTTAATAGTCCTAACGTTATTAATGACCATTTCCTCAACATTCCAGGTGTAAACTCTGTGAATGATTCAGAATTGACTTACTTCAATAATAATAGGTTCGGTGATGAGACATTCTCTCTTAAAACTGTATCCGAAACTGACGTCGCCAAGGTAATACTTTCCATTAAAACGAATGCTCAGGGTTCGGATGGCATGCCAAGGGATTTGATTATTTTAACGCTGACACACTCACTTGGAACTATTACGTCTATAATCAACGAATCCATCAAGACCTCTGTATTTCCTGACATGTGGAAACTTGCACTAATAATTCCAATACCGAAAATAGATAATCCTGTAAATGTAAATGAACTTAGGCCTATAAGTATTTTGCCTTTTCTCTCAAAAGTACTCGAGAAAGTTGTATTTTTACAATTGATAAAATTCTTCGAGCGAAATCATATCTTACCTGAACTTCAATCTGGTTTTAGGCGAGGTAGGGGAACTACTACTGCTTTACTTGATGTGACAGATAACATTTTAGCAGCACAAGATGAAGGCAAGGGTACCTTACTAGCCCTGCTTGATTTCTCTCGAGCTTTTGATTGCATCCATATTCCCCTGCTTTTGGCAAAATTACACTTCTATGGGATTGACATGCATTGTTTGTTATGGCTTAAAAATTACCTAACCGGGCGTAGGCAGTGTGTACGGATACGTAGGGAGGATGGGTCATTCCTTGTCTCTGATGCCAAAGCAGTAGTTCGGGGTGTGCCGCAGGGTTCAATATTGGGTCCTTTGTTATTTATAATTTATAGCGCTGATATTACCAGACAGATTAAACACTGTAGATTCCATCTTTATGCGGATGATACTCAACTCTACGCATCATTTCTTCCAAAGGATACATCATCTACTGTTAATCTAGTAAATGAAGATCTCAACAATATATATGACTGGTCCAATCGAAATGGTTTAGTCCTTAACCCAATAAAATCTAAGTACATGTTAATTGGATCCAGGAAACAAGTACACGATATTGCCCAGTTTGATCCATGTATTATTATAAACGGTACTAGAGTTGTGAGAGTAACTGAAGCTAAAAATCTTGGACTTATAGTTGATAGTCAATTGCATTTTGGCCAACAGGTACAACACCTGGTAAAATATTGTTTTTATAGGTTAAGTATACTATACAGAATACGCGAGTATTTAAATGTGGATGTACGAAAGTTGCTTTGCGAATCCCTGGTATTATCAGTACTTAACTATGGTGATATCGTATATGGACCTTGCATGTTGTCATCTTCAGCAAGATATATCCAAAGAGTTCAAAATGCATGTGCTCGTTATTGTTTCCATGTTCCTCCACGAGCGCATGTAACACCCTTTTTACACAACGCAAAGATGTTGAAAATGAGCTCTCGCCGGGACATACATTTTGCTTGTTTACTTTTTAATGTAATTAGATATAAGCAACCAGAGTACCTTTTCCGTAAGCTAAACTGGTCTAGATCTGATACAAATTCCCGTCTTGGTATTAGACTTTTAACTTATACACATAAGACCGCAGCATTCAAGGGCAGTTTTCGTTACCGCGCTACTAAGTGCTGGAATATAATCCCCCCTCCTCTACGGAATATATTTTCCCTTAAAGCCTTTAAACAAAAATTAAAGGCTTTTTATTTAGAATAATTTATCTAACGTCCTGTAATGAAGACTGCCCCACATGTTTGGTTGCCTCCGTTAAATAAATTGTATCTGTGTATGTTTTATAGTTGTTTTTTGTCTGTTGTTTAATCTTGGCCAAGAAGATTATATAGCGCTATGTAACATTGTGATATTGCCAATTGTGTAATGCATAAGTTTTATATGTTTTTCTTTTTCTTCCATGTTTGATAATGCCACTTGGGGTAGTTAAGTATTTGTTTAGAAATGTATACCAGGTACCAGCAGAATTACCAGCGCTTTGCTCGTGCATTTGCGGAGCATTGCATATTGCTGAGCTGGGGCCTGATTGCGGCTACAATATTTTACAAATGGATGTGTTCTTGCCTGTTGTCTTTGTATATAAAATGTATTATTTGTAGCCAAAATAAACTTTTTTATCTATCTATCTATCTATCTATTCCTTCACTCTCATAGTCCGGTGAGACGGCAATCCGACATGACCGGAGAGAGATCAGGCGCAGGACCAACGGCTTTACGTGCTTTCCGAGGCACGGGGGTATCACACCGCCAACTTCCTGACTCCGAGCTGCGACTGAGTGAATTTTAAGATGGAAAAACCCAGTCACAATTTTTTTTGGCTCGACCCGGGATTCGAACCCAGGACCTCAGCGCGCAAATCGTACTCGTAATGCGTACGCAATACCACTACGCCACCGAGGCAGGCCATCCCGGAAATATGCTGCCAAGGGAAATAATGGATATTTTTTTTATAGATGGCACTAGGGACTTCTGTAATGGGAAAAGCTCTTCACGCGGGCGAAGCCACGAGCAGTACCTAGTTACTTATGAATGTTTAGATGTATCATTTCTAATTTCAATATTAAACAATTTAGTGCCATCATCATCATATAAAGATGTCTAAACTGTACGTCAAGGAAAGAATTACTCGTTACCCAAAATAATAATATTCACCCACACAAAGGATGGAATCTTCAGAGCTCCCAGTAAAATTACGTATACAAAAATTAGTTATACCTACAAAGGGAATTTAAGTATTCATATTTTTCGTTCTGTGTCATATAACAGAGCTTAATCCGTTTTTCATGTTACCCACCGCATTATTTGATATCGTGAAAGATAAAATAAGTATAAACACGTGAAATAAGGTTATAACTATTGTACAATTTGATTATCATTATGCATATTATGGCACGGAATCAAAAATAAATGAATGGTGATATTGGCAGGTGATCCAGCTTAATTGCTAGCTAAACATACAAATGTCTAGTTGGCAGAAGTGTTCATGAATTTGATGAATTAGAGTAGGCAAAAATTGGCAACTAATTCATTAATAATATACTCATTGTTTCTGAACTTTATATTAAATTTTCAAAGAACCACACGTGTGCATCTGATGTCTTAAGATGACGAGTGCGATTTAGTGCCATGAAATATAATATTTTTTAATGTAAAACAGTTTCTGTTATCACCCTATAACTCATGTGTTCTATCAAGTTTATCCTTCCGTTGGGTTTTAAACCCAAACTATGCATACTTTACGAATTCTAATATGGATATTTATCCCAGATTAAGTGCCGATTTATAATGTAAACTTCACAAAACTAATAGTTACTAATCCGTGATTACCGTGACTATCTGACCTTTTCCTTTTTCTGGCCTGGTTGTTTGTTACACTTGTGTAATTTTTACACAATGAAATCATGAGGCGAGTATGCAAATTGTTGGTAACCGCCACGTCAGCTTGTTGGTAAGCGCCACATCAGCTTGTTGGTGAGCGCCACGTCAGCTTGTTAGTAAGCGCCACGTCAGCTAAATAAGCAGAACTTTAAAAAGCTCTACATGGTATTAAACCGCACGTGTCATCCTAACACATCAGATGCTAATGACCAATAAATATTAATAGTAGATACCACAGCTTCACTTACACTCTGCGTTTTACATAATCACGATCACCAAAACGTACATTTGTTATAATAGTCTTGCTTTCTCTTGCGTTAAATGTCATTTAACATGCAAACACAAAACTAAAATAACTTAAACATACGAATACAACATTTATTAGCGAGAATATTATATAAAGAACTGTAAAATGATACAATTAAAATGTTTTTATTGAATTTCGTTATACGCCGAGCGGCAGATAAAAATCCAGGCATAGTTGCGAGTCTGCCTCTCGGTTAGATAATTCATTCCCATAGGATTTTCGTTCATTCTTTGTCGAGAATATAAAGTCGCGTAAGCCCAGACTGCCATTGAATTCTATTGGTATGAAAATTTTTCGTAAAAATATGTGGAGCCACATTACGAAGATTAACTTGCGTAAGCAAACGGTGTAGGCATAAAAAACCTTATTTACCATTCCGAATGAAACGAAGAAATAGTGAATACTTTAAGTACAAAAGGTATGTAAACCAAACTGGGCACCACTTGTTGATTTTTTTAATAATTAAGTCAGCAATAAATGCTATCTTCCTTTAAAAAAAAATACTTTTTTTCGTATCGTCATAAAACTAGATTCACTTTAACCAGATGATTTAACTACACGTCGTTTATTAAACACATGAGTCAAACGCCATAGTCCCAAGGAATTATCTTTCTTTAAAAAAAACATGTGTGTGTGTAAAAAAAACATGTTTGAATGTTACATGTAAACTCATAAATAACGATTGAATCCGTAATACATTTGGCACACACAGAGAGACCAAGTCCTGGATTACATATTCCTAGGTAAAATGTTACTTTGTATCCTGCAAAGTGTATGGTATTTTTTATCAGGGACTGGTGGATGTTTACAGCCTAGATACATAAACATAAACACCATGGATCATAAATGACAAGTCATGACTACTGTATTATTCTGACTTTATCTATTTTATAGCGATCTAGCTTTCGCCCGCGGCTCCAACCGCGTTAAAAAGTTTTCCAGAATAAAATTCCCGGTTTATATTTTCTCGTCATAAGAAGTAGCCTAGGTCCTTCTTTGCATCTCAAACTATCTATCTCCATACTTATTTTCTTGCGGTTCCACTCGCAGAAGACGATTTTCCGGGATTAAAGTCGCGGTTTATATTCTGCCGGGATAGAAAGATGCTTACATCCTTCCCAGGGTCTTAAACTATCTTCCTACGTAATTGCATCGCAATCGGTTCAGTGGTTTAGCTGTAACGACTCGCGAGAAAAAAATAACCGGGTTAAAAGTCGCGCTATAATATATTTTCCGGGTTAAAAAGTTGCCTATGTGTTAATCCAGGACACGATCTACCCGTGTGCCAAATTTAAAGAGGAACAAACATCGATACATCCATCCATACGTCCATACTCACAAACATTCGCACTTATAATATTAGTAGGATTGAACATAATTATTATCTATAGGGGAGGCCTATGTTCAGTAGTGGGCTTCGTGTAGCTGATGATGATGACGATGGCAAATTTGCGGCGTTGATCGTTTAAGTTACTTAAACCATAACATAGACGAAACAAATAATCTGTATACTGTATAGGTTATAGAACCCAACCTTTCATTAATAGGTATTGGTTTTCCAGTAAACTTCTAAACAAGGTTTAGTGACATTAAAATATACTAAATAATTCTATTGTTGTTTCAAATTATTATTAAATATACAATCATACTTATACAAAACAAATTAAGGCCTAGCCGGGATTTGGGATTTCAAAATTGCTTATCTCCGAAATAGACTTTGTGGTAATTTGAGAAGCATCACGTCAATCTTAGTTATTGAGAGAAATACAATTATTTTCTCACCGCTGAGGACCTTGCCGCGTCCCCCGGTGTCTCGTCCCTGTTAGCAGTTCCAGCCCGTGTGCCGATGAAATCAATGGATAGATTGGTGTATTACACCGCTAAAATCCCCTAATCGATGATGTCTCAATCATCTTCCAACGACCACCCTCAGCCGAGGCTCGTACCCCACTTAGGGGGACACAATTACCGAGCTGGATTCCAAATTTCATCTTTCTAGGTCATCTGGAAGTAGGTTAAATTTAGGTACTATATGTCAGTCAGTGAATTAGTGCTAAAATTTACGACTTTTTGACCTTCCTATTATCTTTATAATCCTTTGAGCTAGCTTCATGAAATTTGGGCTTCTAGATGTCCTTATAGATATAATTAAACACACGTAATTTTATGTGTTTATTATTATTAATACAATAAGTATGTAATTTGATTTTGATAAAAGTAAATCTCGTGAAAAGCTTTTATTTCTACATAGTATGCAATAAAATTTGATTTCATTTATCTCTTTTTCTTTTTAGACCATCATTTCCCACGACGCGCCGCGCCGTCCGGCCGGCTAAATACGTTACGGGGGCTGAAATAGGCACTTCAGCCTACGTGAGACGATCCTGAAAGATCTAGAAAGAGTATTTCTGAACTGCTGTCGGCCCCTAGAAATTCCTTCGAAGCTTGCGTCTTCCCCAGTTCTCGGCACTCGCAGCTTGGAGGTTAATGAAATGATAGCAAGAGTTTTCACTTTGACGGCCCAACAATCTCCTGCAGTAAGATGGGTGTATAGCTGATCACAAAACTTGAAACCGCCTCTAAAAATAAACCAACGTATGCAGGTACTAATAATGAAAGATACGAATAAAATGATAATTTTCTTAGATGAAAAACAATAGAATAGTATACCTACCTATTACTTGATTTTCTATGTTAGTCCAAAGCTAATAAAATTTTATATACTGAGTTCAAAAAAATATGCAGGTAATTAATTAATCTTCTATAATTTTTTAGGCATTTCTTTTTCATGCAATAAGTGAAAAAATAGTCCGAGCCGTTTCATAATTGTTCCAATACAATTACCTTTGTATTCCTAGAGTTTGTATTTTTATATTTATATTCAGTCATCATGAGATTTAAATCATACCTTTTTTTTCAGCTTTGGTGTAAATTCAATCACATAAAAAAATCATTATGGAAAGAGATGTTCCGCAAAAACAATTAATTAATTGATTTGAATATTGTCCCGTTTTTTTTAAATATTTTTTTTAAAGATAAATTTTATTATATTTTTTACCCTTTTTTACTAAATAATAAACGGCCTAACCACATACTTTGACTAAGGTGTAGAGTTTGTGAAGTTAAGGCTTGTAGAGTTAGGTCATTTAGAGTTATAAGCTTGGCTCTACTTGAGATCTGATAACTATTTGTCAGTGCGAGCTACACGATCTCGTCTTGGCAACATTTTACATGAAAATGTTTTTGGTGGGATTTACATTTACATATACACTCACGCCTGTTATCCCCGAAGGGGTAGGCAGAGGCACAACTAGTGCACCCACTTTTCGCCATTACTCCGTCCCATGATGTGATAGGGGGCGAGCCTATCGCCATATCGGGCACAAATTCCAGACTCCGAGCTGATACTGAATAGAAAAACTCAATATCACTTTGCCCGACCCGGGGATCGAACCCGAGACCTCAGCTTTGCAGTCGTACTGCAAAGCTGAGGTTGGTGGGTTTTATTTATTAAATATCTATGCAGCGACACGTATGTTGATAATTGCATAGTTGCATTATTATATGCATTATCCACAACCTACTTACTGCATTATTCATCATCATCATCATCATCAGCCACATGAACTTCAATGCTGAACATAAGCCTCCCCTAAAGATCCCTAAAGAAGAGAAGACGGACCTGTCAAAAGCGCCCTGCATCCAGCGTGTTCCTGCGATTTTTATTATTGCAATTATTACAATATTCGTTGAACGCGCCGGCTCATTCGCGCTCAGTCTTGCAGTCAGTCACAGTTATAGTTTGTGGCAGTTGAGTAAGTATACATTTATGGAGTTCGCTCCCGCTCGAAATCAGAACGTCTACCACTCGGATTACCTTCAAAATGAAGGTACGACGATTATTGCTGAATGAAGAGGAAGAATCACCACCTTGATTCACAAATATTTTACTACAATTAAAAATATGTATTATATGTATTATATGTATGCTATGTATTTTATGCCCGTATTTATTATGTGTATACATTATACTTATCGTAATATGGATCTATATTAATTATGTATGTGTATTTATAAGTTTATATTATATCGAAGTACCTCTGTTGCACCTACCTTGTTAATCTCTGCACCACCCTAAGGTTGACTGGGAGAGAATGCCTACGGCATTAAGTCCGCCTTTATACATTTGTACATGAAGTGCTTAAATAAATAAACAAGTTGATCATTGACATACATGCCGGTCGGTTGGTTGCTGATATTTTTGTGAAAGTATTTCTGTTAAAAATAATTCTGTGGGGCTAGGACGTGAAACGAAAAACACGATGTGTCTCCGCTTCGTTTTATTGTGATTGGTTAAGTGACTGACGTATCGGTATTTTGATGTTTGTAATTGATCGAGAGACCGATACGTCAGTCTCTCAACCAATCACAATAAAACGAAACGGAGACGCATCGTGTTTTTTTTCACGTTCTAGCCGCACAGCATAATGAGGGGTAGATCTTTTTTATAATCAAAATCGTTTATGTTTCCAACAATATACAATACGGATTCTTTAGAGGATAGAGTAGGGCTTCTAGTGTGGTGGGTCTACTGTACTGTGCACCTACCACTCCCATACCCCCCAAACACATTTTGACCCCTGGCTCCCCTTGACCCCCCATGACCCCTCACACCCATTTTTTTGATATAAATTAACATATTAATATTTAACATACTTGATATTAAATATTATCTAATTATTTAATGATGCCATAGTATGACTTCTCACGCGCGTATGTACATTACACGCACCCACTATTTTTTGTTCTGTTTTGTGTTTCATTAATTTAACTCCCTTCGTATAGATTTATACAAGGTATATTGTAAAGTGATTAAGTAAGCAAGTAAGTCTATTTTAAACAATAAAAAAGGCTTTACTTGCAAATGGAACGCAATTTCAAATGTAACTTCCATTATTTTTCCTGTCGAGGTGCTAACACTAGACACAAGTGAAAACCGCAAACTAATCAAACTTCCGCAACTACTGATCTGCAACTAAATAATTTTACTCTATTTAAATGTATTCATTCCATTAATACAGTATGCTAGAGATGCGTTCCTGCTGTTTGGGATTATTTGGTATTAGTTAAATTTAATAAAATCTTACAATACAGTCTTCTTATTGTAAAAATGTAGTAAAGCGCCCGCAGAAACACTGATTACATTTCGAACAATAAATTTATTGAATATACTATAGAAATCTAATAAATTTACTTATAGTGATGCACTACGAAGGGTAAAATGATGTCGACGGTAAAAGTAATTTAATCTACTTTCAATAAAATATTGTGTGTCTCTACTTTAACATTTTTCCATTTTGAACTTGGAGAAATTCCAGTTGTTACATTTGGCCCCATGAATTATGGTTTTCATTCTTAAATTTTCCAAAAAAAAATCATAGACACAATCATTTTTAAAATATTTTATTTTGTACTTATAATTATTTTTTATTTGAAATAACACATATTTGAGTGACGGGAGTAGACTGTGGTATAAAATCTTTTTCCAATCGACGGAAACCGGTCGATATGAAAAATAAATTAATTGTAATAATTCATTGCTCTACCAATAAACAACATTGTGCAAGCGTTGTTGTTTTGGTTTGTAATAAAAGTGCAAAACGAGACGAGCCACCCGCTTAAATGTTAAGCGTCACGAGTCACGACTGCCAAAGCCCGTAAACATTTACCTACAATAAAAACCGAACTTTGATTTACAAAACCCTAGATGACATTGCACTGCGGTTGTCATCCTGAGTGGTTTAGTAATATGATGACAGCCCTGATGTCACCGCTTACTGATAAATGCTACCCTTCACATAAACGTATAATCCAACCGAATACAAAAGTCACACTAATCTATGATCACAAATAAGTGGTAATAAAATGCGTACTACCTACATTAGCTGTTTAATACGATAACTGCCAAGTAAATATTACTTGAAACATGTGAAACTGGCCCTTAGACTTTAATGGTCATAGCAGCAAGAATATTTACTCGGAATTATAAGACTTTACATTTTATATTAAGTACTTCAAGACGTCGCAAGTGAAGCGGCACGCAGTCTTTAGAATACAAAGATACCTAGATGGATGATATTTATCCTACTAACCTGTTATCAAGCAATCGGCTTGTTCGTTTTGTCATTCAGTTAAATATTAAAAAAGTTACTAAATCTATGTTCATATGGAATCTAGTGCGCTGAAAATTATAATTGCAACGACTTTGCCGTAAAATAACTTCATTGAAACTATACTAACTAAATTGAAAAATAACTTCATTGCAATACAGTGGTTTCGTCGTAAAAGTTTCTCAAAACTTATGCATTAAGAATATGTTCAGCGAGGTCACGAATCCTCAAACAAATAAGTACTAGTGTATTACTGAGTCTCGATCACATTAATATTATTTTTGCAGTGTTGACCAAATATTATCTAAAATGCTAAATCTTTCCGTGACTCTGAACGTTGAGGCTTTACTCTTACGTGTATAAATACTTTTAGTCATGTTATGTAAGGGAAACTTGAGCACATAATCGCACAGTTTTGTGTCCGAGGAGAGTCCTCGACCTGTTATCCGTAAGCACATCGTCCGATAGTTGTGTGATGTTCAAAATTGTCTGTAACATTTACCATTTCGTAGTTTTGATAACTGGTCGTCTGAATAAACTTGGGCAGATTTTTTTGTTCTCAACACAAACATGGATAAAACAAAGACACAGATAAAATAAATTAAATTACCGCCACAGATCTCGTATCTCAGAAAAGTTTTCTCTTTTATTTACCTCTTTCGCTATCGTAACACAGATCGGAATAATGGATGTCCCGAATATAATTTTCACTTAAATAGAATACAAACACTCGTTTATAACAATAACCTGACCGGAGAGAATCTTTGGATTTGTTTCTTAGATGAAATTGGTTAGTAACGTAGACTTACTTGAATAAATATTATCATTTACAAGGTTTTGATGACGACATCCTTCGCGGGAATATCCTTTCCCACTGTAAAAGTATTTTCTTACTTTTAAGTCTTTTTTATTCTAACTGTATATCTAGAACTTTGTCTACTGATTGCCAATTTTCAGCGGCTCGTTTGCTTCTAATAAACATACATACATATATCTTCACAAATGTTCAGATTTATAATATTAGTATTAACCATTCTAAGAAGACTGTGTTAGGAACTAAATTTAAAGCTTAGATGCGATTTCTTAAATCACACATTTACATCTATCATCGAAGTTCGAAGTTTTTGTATATTGATTAGGTATATTATGGTTTAAGATGTAGACTGCCTCGGTGGCCTAGTTGTATAACGGTATGACTGCAATGATGAGGGCTCGGGTTCGATCCTCGGATCGTGCAAATTAATATAGTTTTTTCTAATCAGTATCAGACCGGAGTCTGGAATTTGTGCCCGATGTAATTATAGGCTCGCCACCTATCACATCATAGGACGGAATACGCACGGCAAAAGAGGGTGCACTAGTTGCGCCGTTGCCCTACCCCTTCGAGGATAAAAGACGTGAGTGTGTGTATGTATGTGTGTATGTACTTGGTGGTAGGAGTCTCATATGTAAGAGTCCGTCTGGGTGGGTACCTCCGCAATGTTTATTTCTACCGCCAAGCAGCAGTGTGCATGCACTATTGTGTTTCGGTTTAAAGGGCATTGTAGCCAATGTAACTACAGGACATAATGAGACTTAACATCTTATGTCTTAGGATGACGAGCGCAGTGGAATGCCATACAGTACCTACTTTGTAAATCAAGGTTCTGGATGGTATTTCTACTGTTTATGGGTGGTCGTATCGCTTACCATCAGGCGAACGGCATGCTCGTCTCGTTATTCAATGCTATAAAAAAATTTAACTTTAAATATAAAAAATGATATCTTTATTATATCATCAATAAACCTATATTGACTCGTATTAAATTTAAGCGTCGTATATGTAGAATATAGATGTAGAGTGAAGGCTTCGGGCTACGGTTAGTAGTTACGAGCCGTGAAATTATGCCGCGTCAGCACATACGACCAAAACTTAATGATTGATGGTCTATAAAATTCAATGAAAGCCACCATTATTCTACCTAACTTACTAAGTCTAACCTTAAAGGAGAACACATTAATTTATTGTGTATTTTTATGAGAACAGTTTTCGTTATGAGTTGAAAGGCTGAAAAGGGCTGACTTAACAGGTCACGGCAGGATCATACGTTGCTCTAGTGTATAAAAAAATTGGTTTGGGCGAATAAACGTTAGAAATTAATGGTTTTCTATGTCTATAGTATATACATATAATAATATCTTAGATCTTTTGTGTATATATAACATATTTTTGGATAATAACGCCTGGAAGACGGAAGAACAGAACACAGTTTATGTCTGTTTGCCCAAATGTTCGCTTACGAATCACGTCAAAACCAATGTTTGGATTTAAATCTGTTTTTTTTTTAAATCAGCCCTGTATACTATATACTGCCCACTGGTGGGCACGGCCCTTCTCTGGCCCTTCTCGTCCACCACGCTAGCCTAGTGCGCTGTGCGGGTTGGCAAACTTCGTATACCCTTGAAATTCTTATGGAGAATTCTCAGGGATGTAGATTTCCTCACGATGTTTTCCTTCGCTGTTAAAGCGAACGACAAGTATTATTCATAAACAATACACTCGTAACTTCGAAAAGTGAGAGGTGTGTGCCTCGGGGTTTAAATCTCCGGACATTGTCTCTGCAGACCGTTCCATTCCCAACAAGGCTATTGTGTACTTCATTTTCAAAACAGAAATATAAACAAATAGCTGAAAAATATTAACCTTGAATTTTGCTTAACAAAATTATGCTTAAATATTATGGTAAGTCAAGGACAAATGGACACATAAAGGACGTCACGCTTTCGCGGCTAAACCGTTTTTGATAAAATATTAGACGACGTTTAAGCACGAATCTCAAGAAAGGGTTTTTATTATATTTGTCACTGAAGTTATTTTTTTTTCGAGTGAAATCGTTAGCCGAATATAGTTGTTATTAATACTCATAATATTTAATTAATAATATAGTTTTGCAATGCAATGCAATGCAATCAGCCCTGTATTATATACTGCCCACTGCTGAACACGGGCCTCCTCTACTACTGAGAGGGTTTAGACCTTAGTCCACCACGTTGTGGTAGACTTCACATACCTTCGAGATTCTTATAGAGAATTCTCAGATATGTAGGTTTCCTCACGATGTTTTCCTTCACCGTTAATAATATAGTTTTATCTAGCCCTATCAAACCCACGTGGTTACAAAAGATACTTTGTTTACTTTTTCTACATTATTTGGCACTAAATATTTCTAGTCAGCTAATAGTTTGAATGTTTTGGTAGCGAATCAAATATGCTTTAAGTTGCCACAATAAAATTTTGTTTGTTTTGTTTCTTTACCCCTAATTATGTCTAAAATTGTGAATCATATTATATATCTGTCCATTTCATGGGTCTGTCCCTTCGATTATAATGAATCGTTTAGGATTTTTATTCCATACATAAATTCCGTGACATAAACTGCAAGATATTTTAAGATGCCAACATTACGCTTTTTCATTCTTACGTTTTTTCATGTAAAATAGGTTTTACCTATTTTAAATAAAACTACTAGCGATTCATCCAATTATTAAGTTAAGTATTTCATACATTAGATTTATTCTAGCAAGTTCCTATACTATTGTGATGACATCGAATGCTTTGAAATGCAGACAAAGAGTTTGATTTATAAAGACTCAGTAGATAAAGGACAGTGATTTCTCTTATAACAAAGCAACGCCTAACGGCATTGCTTATAGTACATAGGAATAATTAGGTTGGTGTTATCTAAAATCATTATTATTTAATAATAAAATAATAATAAATACTTATATCAAAGATACGCTTCAAAACAATTGCAATAGAATACTACCTGTTCATAAATAAGTTATGTTGATGGGTAGAGTTTGGCGTACAAGGTTAAAAATCGATTATCATTGTAATCAATATTATGACTGTGATCCAAATTTATTTATTTCACTATCAATATAAAAATTCTCTTATAAAGCAAACATATACAAGCGTTAAAGCAAAAATATTGCTGTGTAAACAATATATTTCGCCTTGGGTTGGAGTCAAGCTAACGACTGAGTAAGCGGCGACTTCTATTAAAATATAATTTACTAAAATGTTGCTTCTACTTCGAGTAAACTCTGATTTTTCTTCTGCAACGATTGTGTTTTCATTTAGTTTGAAAAAGTGAGTGAGCTTGAAAAGGCATCGAAATCAAACGTTCAAGTTCAAAATCGACATTGATTGAATAAGAATTAGGTAGGTATAGTTAAAATTAGTTAGTGTGTGTTTTAAATCTACGAAACTTGCGGTTAACGAGCTGCGTTGTCTCGGTGCATTACCCAGTGAGCAAGTCTAGCGGGCTTACTACGGCAATACTACAGTCCGTGGGTGGCTGTCGGGCCGTTTACCCTCGGTCTCGCGCTTATAGCTGGTTCACTGTCAAACGGCAACAAAAGTCACTTAAACTCATAACTCACTAGAATATTGAAAGCTGGAGTGTTCTAATGTCTCAAAATATGGTGATTAATTCGACAACGGTTGCGCAGTAATTTGTTTACGGTCGCGTGTGCCGTGTAGGGCGGGCGGGCGCGTGTTGCGACTGCGGCGCGATCGTGGCGCGTCCACTGCGCTCGGCGCGCAACAGATAGTACCTAGAAGTACAGATACACGGCGCGGCGGAGCACAGCGCGGCCGGGGTGCCAGCCGAGCGGCGGCGCGCGCCTCTCGCGAACCCCCCACGTCCTCTGCTTGCCCCGCGATCCCGCTGCGCCCCGCTTCACTCCACGACCTCCTCACCGCCTCTGACGTCACCACACAAACCTTCCAAAATCCTCGGGACCGTACTTCGCATTGCAACAGTTAGAGCTTTTCAGCCATACCTTTACTTAAACCTACTACATAATGTAGGTATGCTCACCACTTACACATTAAAACATTAAATATGTTTATGTCTTCTCTCGTGACGGTGTTTTATATACCTCTTGAACATTGACTTCCGTCGTTCGGATTATTGGGATTCCCTTGCGTCAGCCTTTTATCATATTAATCACTCTCTTATTTAAACGCGCTAAACTTTTATATATATATGTAATTGCTTTCTCGGAAACGGCTCGTCCGATTTGGATGAAATTTTGGATTTAGATAGTATGATCTCTAAAAATTAATATGGGGTATTTAGTTTTCTGGAAAACCCAAACTTGTGGGTTGCAAAGGGAGGAGATGCTAAACCGTTGAATAGATTACAATGAAAATGGGTATTGAGATATCTTGAACGTTGGAAACAAATATGGAATGTTAATTTTTTTATTAACTCCTATTTAAGGAGGGTAAAAGGAGGAAGGGAGAAAATAAACCGCTGAACCAAATACAAATAATTTATTTTTCAATCTTACGCTAAAATACATACACATGACACAGTGGTACCCGCACTAGGCGAACCTGTATCGCGGGCTACCTGAAAGTATTAGATTATTAGATTATTTAGAACTGATTATAAAGACATTTAGTATGGGGATATCTCAAACCTAGAAAACAAATATAAGACATTATTTATTTTACTAACCCATATTTAAGGGAATGAAAGAGGAAGAAACCGTTGCACCGATTGTAATAAAATTTGGTATAGGAATAACTTAAGCCTGGAAAATAAATATGGGATGTTAATTTTACTCCTGACTAAAGGGGTTAAAAGAGGGGAGAAAATACTGTTGCCCCTATTATATTGCACAGTATGGGGATTGGGGAAATCTTGACCCTTGAAAATTTATATGCGATATTATTTTTTCACTAATCCCAAAATGAGAGGGTGAAACGGGAGAGAAATGAAACCGCTGAACCAATTCTATTTTAATTTGGTTTGGAGATCTCTTGAAACTTGAAAATACATATGACAT
Organism: Lapara coniferarum; assembly: GCA_949316025.1. Classification (NCBI taxonomy): domain Eukaryota; kingdom Metazoa; phylum Arthropoda; class Insecta; order Lepidoptera; family Sphingidae; genus Lapara; species Lapara coniferarum. Next base: position 35,668,409 of record OX438919.1, on the reverse strand, counting down.
ATTCAGTTTATTTATGACCCCTAAGTAAGAAGGTTAAAAGGGGAAAAATTTATACGCATAAATAATAAAAATAATAATAATCTCAAAAACTACCGAACGGATTTCAATAGAATTTGGTATGGAGACAGTTCGAGAACCTGGGAAGGTTCTAAGCTACGTTACTTTTTATCCCGAGAAAATGTATAGCGGGGCTTTTTTCCAGGAAACTCTCTTTCGTGCGGGTGAAGCCGTGGGCAAAAGCTAGTAATAATATAAATTTGAAAGTTTATGAAGATATTTGGATGTAAATACATGAAAGGCTGCATGGATTCCGATGATTTTGGCGCACAAATAGCCATGTTAGGGTACTTCTTATACCGGAAAAGTATAAGCTGAGACATTATTTCGAAAAAAGTCGTTCGCCCCTGCGGAGCCACGAGCCACACTTATATTAAGTTTAGGAACCTAATTGTAAAGTTTATAATATGACTGTATTATGTTGAATTTGTCAACCTTTTTTATTTCTTAACGCTATAACAAAAACACGTTGCAAACACTAACATTAAATCACGGCTAATGTTATGAAATTCATTCGTACATATTTCGTGGTTCTCCAGTCTTTCAGTAAAGCTGATGAACTCCGATGTGAGTTATATGAATCCAATTTAACCTCGTCTGTTCCCAAAAAATCGTGTCGAGCAAATTGACTTGGCCGTCAGGTTTATGTTTCGCGGCCTGTGTCTAAAAATATAGGCATTCGGCTATGGTTTACCACACTCCGTTCTAATAAAATCTAGATAACCTACGAGACTTACAACATTTATAGCTTACCAATGACAATATTTATAACTTACCAATAGCTACACAATAGTATTTAAATATTTCACAATTTTCTCATGTTCTCATTCATAAATGAGAGAAATCATTATAATTATGTATCATCGATGACAAATTTTTCAGATTTCTCACAATCAGAAAATATTATGTTATTCTGAATATTTAGAAAATTACAACTATATACCTTTTATCCAGTAAGCTCAAACCTCAAACTAGCTAGCTTTAGTTATTATTCTGAAGCTAATACACAATAATCTTATTTTTTTTTAAAGAGCTCCATCAAAAAACAAAGCTACATATTTTTTGCTATTTAGGGATGTACTATTATAAGTACAATAAAAGGCTGATGGAATTGAACGCCACTGCGGGTGAACTAAAATTTAATATCATGTCGGTTATTTTATTGTATCATTGCACAATACACCTTGCTGTATTTCTTATTACGCACAAAACAATAAATTTTTTTAGCGTCGTGGAAAAATAAAATAGATACTAGAGAGTAATTTAGTCATTTTGTTCTTCGATATCGTTATAGGCGCTTTATTAATTTAATTTTAAATCTTCGTTGACTTATTTTTCTTATTCATAAAGTTTTACGTACCATTAATTCAACATATCAACTTAAAATTATCTCGAAAATGAGCCAAATAGGTACACAAAAATAAACACGTTGGAAAATATCACTCACCGATGTCGTCGAATTTGTGATTTATGTAATTTTATTTTGCTCAAAAACTTCACTTACTATGAGTGTTTTTAAAACGTTGCTTATGAATGGTGGGGTCTAAAAATATATTTTTAATTGATCAAAGTTCAAAATTTTATCTGTTTAATAGCCCCAAAATTTGAACTTGGTTAGATTTTTAGGTTCAGTACCCATACATAAAGCGGACACCTCCTTTATCTGATTGAGGACCAAGAATATAATTTATAATCATTTCCATTTTCGCATATCAATAACAAATAATATAGAACGGCTACGTGTTGATAAACATTGCTTCATAATAACAGGGTTTAACGTGAAATAACCGACGAAAGTACTGAGTGTAATATAGTGAAATAATAAATTTACCTCACCGAAATGAACAATCGATAACACGCTTATATCGCATCCTTAGCTACGATAATATTATGATGTCGCTGGCTTTATCTCGGGCCGATATTAGTACCAAGTTATAATGCTTTGTTTCTGAGCTATTGAAACGTGCATGGCATTTACTGTGCAGTGGCACTTACTTGTTAGTAGTGCGCGCGTATGGTACAGGTGTCATACACTTAGTAAGATATAAATGAGGTGAGGATTTTGATGTACCTAATGCATGGATACCGTTTCTTTTTTAAACTACTGTAAGAATGTTATGCCTATGCCAAATATGCCTGTAAAATGTTTAATTATTTATACTATGAAAAATAAAACATTCATCGATTCTGAATAAAACCGTCCTCAATACTTCAAAAACCTTAGAAAATGTAGAAACTGCAATGTGAGATAGGGCACGCGACCTTTGGCATTCACGGAATTATCCGCGCGCGAGAACTGTCGAACAAAGGTTTGCTCCAGCAGCCACGAATGCTTGTTCTCTCTGAATAATTGAATATTCTATATTATGATTTTTATACATTAATGGCCATGTAGTGCCTGGATAATGTTTTTATATTTTTATGGAAACTTGAAAAAGAAACATCCACATCACATCACGCCTTCGACTGCTTCTTTTTCAAGTTTCTATAAAAATACATATAAAAAAATGAATATTAGACACATTTCCCGTGTGTGAATATTTAGAACCTTTTTTTATTATTTACGCATCACCTAAATAACAAGTTGACAAACGGACTTTGTAAATAATAATTTATTTTTGCCGCAAACTTTTGATGTCCTTTGATCAGCTCTGACTTCTTGCTATTGAAATCAACATTTTCCCAACGAAATCCAATTAATATTTACGCCTTCATAATTTCTATTGGCACCAAAGATTTAATTATCGGGGAATATCTTCTGGCCTTTAAATAAAATTATAGAAATATTCAAAACTAGCTTTTGCCCGCGGCTCCGCCCGCGTGAATGAGTTTTTCCGGGATAAAAGTCCCGTTTTATATTTTCCCGGGATAAAAGATAGCCTATGTGTTAATCCAGGACATGATCTACCCGTGTGCAAAATTTCATCGAAATCCGTTCAGTAGTTTTTGCGTGAAAGAGTAACAAACATCCATACATCCAAACATCCAGACATCCAAACATCCATACATTCTTACAAACTTTCGCCTTTATAATATTAGTAGGATGAACATACTTATATCAAACATACATTCCAACATTTATACAGGGTCATTTTGTAACCGAATACATAAATTTAACTGCGATAAAATCAATTTGAAAGAAACACCATGCAGTTTATTAATTTAACCATAAGTGTAAAATAAAGAAGTACATTTTTCAAACAAAATAAATAACAAAAAAGGTCTTTTAATTTTAGACATCCTATTGCCACTACTAGTAAACGAGAAATCGTCGGAGCGTCAACATCGCACTGAGGTTGTGTGTTTCATTGATAATATGCTCACGCACACGCGAACAAGAGATGCACACACGGAGCGCAACGATAAGCTGTCACATCGCGCCATCGTAACCAAGAAGCTTTATTCCAAACCGAAAAGATGAGGTCGCTATTATTACCAATGCTTGTGTGTCAGGTCACATAGGTCAATCTAAACAACAGTCACTTACTAGATTCTGTCAGAGCCAGTTATGTCTCCTTCAGAAGACTGAAATCATTGCGGCATCTTCGATAATGGTCACAGTCCGTACACCGCACGTAGCTTATCAAAAAGCCTCACAACCCTAAGATTCTATCTAACCTAAGAACTATCACACGATACATCAGCAAGAATCGCACGCTCAAGCCGTCAAATTCGTCGATCGATTTCGTGAAACCGACTATGATGCTACCGTTATGATACGAGTGTCAACGAGGTTCTGGAAAATTGGAATTTTGAACATTTACTCAGTAATCCCTAAAAGTACAAAAGACATTTCAACGACCTTCTCGGAAACATTAATACATTATTCACGAGCTTTGTAAATGTAAATCATAGTTTACCACAACAGAAACTTAAAAATTAACACAATAGAATAATAATTACAATTAGAGAACATTTGATCGTGTGCGCATAAAAGCCGAAACTAAAAACCTACACATGGCTCGCGTCTTCCGAAGCGATGTCAAAGGCAAGGTCACTCGGATCGATACAAAACGATATAATAATAAAATTACAATAGTTACGAGTAAGTACATAGGGCGCATCGGCCTAACATTCGGTACATAAATCAACATACGCCACGTCGTGTTGCTGCCGGGCGAGTGGCCGCTAGCAAAATGACGAGTGCCGAGTACCGTGGCCGAGTGGCGACTGGCGAGCGGCGCGCGCGCCGTCCCCCGCTTTCCCGCGGCGCATGCGCCTGAAGGAGCCAGTGCGGGGCCATACGCATGAAGTTCACGAATCCCGGACCACGAATCTCGATGTATTTCGACACGTTACATATTTTGATAAATATCACTTGTACTTATTTATTGCTATTACCTGGAATTGTCGTAATTTACTAGTAGGGTAAAAAACGTTTAATTTTTACCACTTCATAGAATACACGCACACTTTTGTCAAGAATAAGTAACATTTACGTACGTATTGGAAGCTACGTATTGGAAAATACTAATATTTAACTAAAGCTTACAATAGTGAGTAATGACTGAACTTAATTTAAGATAATCAGGATATTCAATTGACTAATGACCAAAATTATTGTAAGTAGGTAAAACATAGGTATTTAGAAGGATTTTTATGCACTTGGTCGAGTCACTTTATAAGTGGTTAGTAAACAACGCCAGTTTTAGGTATTATTACTCAGGCAGGAACAATTAAAAATTGCGATTGTTATTGCGGTGCGGAGATACTGGGGTACTCTGTCAGACGTGTCCGGGAATAAACCCATATTTCGCCCAAATTTCCGGGATTCTTGCCGTGTTTGTCCGGCGTCGGCAATTTAGGTAATGGCAGCCCTATACAAAGAACATGCCGACAAGTGCGCCGTGCGCCCGCTGGCGCGCGCGATCGTTGGCCCCGCCAGCTGATGTTCGTGTTACACGTGCTCCCACAGGGATACCAAGCTTTGGTACTATTACCTTATTCTGCAATATCTTGCAATTTTAGTTTTACATTGTTCTATGCTATTTAAACCGTACCACAATGCATATTGAAATTAATTGATGTTAGAGCTCTGGTATGCTTTATTGCTTAAAGTAATGTTATTTTACAATACAAAGATATTGCTGCGTATTCGTTTAAGTAGACTTTTCATTAGCATAATTACCCTAGTTATTTTATTATTTAATACACTTATTTAAGTGTGTTAGAAATCCATGTAATAAATAAACTAATATCCGATTCTTTGAAAAGCTGTGTCATTTTAGCAAACTTGTCGGTTAAAATGTTTATACTGGCAACACAGCGTGTTTGAGTGCGTGTTTGTAATGAATGGCGTGCGAAAGAGACATAACATGTTGGTATCTGCACGTTAGTTTCAATGTGTTAGTAACAAGATCAACGACTCTGACGCGATACAAAATGTAGCTAGAGATTAGAAGGTACAGAAGGCATAATAAGGCCTTTGGTAGTATAAAGTATTTACGTAAACCTATTTTAGGCATGACGTCCAGAAATGTTGATGTTAAAATTAAAATAAACGTTGAAATATCATACGGAATCTAAAAAATATGATATCAATAGATTAAAATCCTGTAACTTTTTTTAATAACGCGACTGCGAGTTGTTTAGTACCTACCTATTTCGGTAGGTAAACTTATTTATTAACGAAAACAAAGTTTATTATTAAAGAATTAATACTTTTCTTTACAGCATAACACTTAAAAAATAATTAGTTCCTTTTCATACAATAACATGACAATTTTTTATTTCATGTTGATATTTATAACGTATTAGTTAGGGAGTAGGGACTGCTCTAGTAGCAATTTAATTATTTTATTTCAAATTCCACGTCTCAAGCGGTACTGCTGCAGCTATGTGAGTGAATGTATTGCAAGTGAATTTGTGAGTTGCCCTTCTTAATCCTATAGGTTTTGTAATAACATCGTCAGCTGTGACGTGATTCACTGAATAAAGTCAAGCGCGCTAAAACACAGCGTGATCAAAAAACTATAAAACTATAATCGGGATTATTGGCGAAAGTATGCGTTACCCATGGATAATATTTTGCACGATGTTAGCAGAGGTCACGCTGAATATGTGGTTTCATTTAGTAACGCAATGTTGAAATGACACTGTATATTATTATAGCTTTTGCCTGCGGCTCCGCCCGCGTTAAAAAGTTTTTCCGGGATAAAAGTCCCGCTTTATAGCCTATGTGTTAATCCAGGACATGATGTACCCGTGTGCCAAATTTCATCGAAATCCCTTCAGTAGTGTTTGCGTGAAATAGGAACAAACATCCATACATCCAAACATCCATACATTCTTACAAACTTTCGCCTTTATAATATTAATAGGATTAATAGACCTGTTTGATTTCCAAAGATAAATAAATGTTTTAGCATACCTACTCGATTAGTAGCAATGTAACCACTGACATCATTTTTTTTGCAACGTTTACATAAGGCAAGTTTTCACACCGTCGACGATAATATAGACATGTCGTGTATATTATTATCCACGTAACACCTTATATTAACTTGAATTACATAAACGAAACGTACCTAACATTTTACATTTATACCACTCATCGTCAATCTAATCTCTAAATTACATAACATCATTAAATACGACACTGACACGAAACTCTACGTGCCCTATCGACAATTTGTAATAGATGTCAGAAGATTACTAACGCGCACGCGAATTTGAACTTTATGCAGCGGTAATAAATTACACCATTTTATTTAGAAAACGTTTGTATGGGAAATAGAAAAATGCTGTTTTGAGGATTTTCCCGGCAATTATTTGAATTTTTCCCACCTTTTAAACCTTCCCTAGACCTTCACGAATAATTCAAGACCAAGATAAGATAAATCCGTTCAGCCGTTCTCGAGTTTTAGCGAGACTAACGAACAGCAATTGATTTTTATATATATAGATTGTGGTAACGGTAATCATTTCATTTCATGTCTAATGATTTTATTACCCGATTGCGATAAAAGGAGGGTTATGACTTTCCAGTGTATGTACTACTTAGGTACGTATATTTCTTTGGCACGCCCTAGAGTCTTAACGGCTTGTCGTATTTTTATATGAGTGGTGTCAACAGATTTATCTTAGTTGTGGGAGTGACACTAGGTACATAAAAAAAACAAAACTAAGAATTTCTGGCCACAAAAGTAATCCAAAAAAATGGTGATTACGAACATATTTTTCATTAGAGTTTGGAACAGGAAATGATAATAAATCACATCACACTTCACACTAATAGTATAACTAATGCGAAGCTTGTATTAGTTTGTTACTTCTTCACGGTAAAACGGCTTGACGGGTTTGGCTGAAATTTGGCACACAGGTAGATTATAATCTGGATTAAAACATGAGATACTTTTTACCCGGTATTCCCGACTGCGTTTGTGAACACTCACAAGTAAATATTCGAATTAAAATCTTGTTTCTATCTTTTCAGTTCTCCAATGAATTTAATAAAGATGGCAGATATTGACACAGACGGTTTTTTTTTTATATTTTTGAGACTTAAAAGATTGGAAAGTAAAGAACACGCGAGTCGTCACAAAGTAATTTCCGGGCCTTCGTTACACTTTTTGCTAATCATTCTAGGATACAAATTATACTAATTTGAATACGGCATGCAGAGACGTTTGTTTAAAATCTTCTTTTATATACAAATAGCATTAAAAGTTAATAATCATTAATTGTTATTTTTTGTTTGTAGACGATAAACACACACACTAATAACATTTTACTTTGCTTCTCGTGACTCGTCTAATTTTTTCAGTAATTTTATGATAAACATTAATATAATTTTATTGTTACAATGCATATATTGTACAGTATCGTATGTATGTTAAAGGATGATATGGTGACTAAGATTGAAAGAAGTATGCTGAGCTGGTTTCGGCACGTAGAGAGGATGGATGAAATACGGATCACAAAAGGTATTTATCGAGCGATTGTGGATGGTACGGCTGGAAGGGGACGCCCGAGGAGAACATTCTCTGACCAAATAAATGATCTTCTCAGAAAAGGGCAGGTCAGGAGTACCCTTAACAGACGAAAATGTATGAAAAGAACTATGAATGTGGAAGAGGCGAAAGAGGTTTGTCAAGATCGTAGCATGTGGCGCTCAATAGTCTCTGCCTACCCCTATGGGATAAGGGCGTGAGTGTGTATGTATGTATGTATATTGTACAGCTCTCAATAATGCATGATTTTTAAAGCTGATCTGAAGTTTTATAATAGCTCTATTCCCTCCTATCCAAGTTTAGCCTCTGAAAACAATAGAGCTGCGTCCCTGCTAACTTTAACTCAGCAGTAAAGACTGAGGATAGCTTTGTTTACAGCTTCAAATTGAGTTTACTGTATTATTTCAATATACGGAAGACGATAAATTCGAGCGAACTAAAAGAAAATAAAAACGCATACAATTTTATACCTTATTATTGGCAAACAGTATTTACTAACACGAACATTTTTTTTTAAACATTACAATTAAAAATAAAATTCAAGATAAGAGTTAACAAAAGCTTATAAATTTTACATTGGCCACTGTGGGAATCGATCATAAAGAAATAATATGGGTATCACGCTGGATTCAATGGATTAACAAAATCTTACTTTGTGGTTAATTCATAAATATCACATACAATCCATGTGTAAACAATAAACATGCATAAGTTCCTTTTATAATGTATCCCAATATAGTTAATAACTTTGTTCAGTTCACTATATCGCCTGCGGGCACTTGTGTGCTTAAGTTTATCTAAATAGTAACTCAATAATTATAATATTTTAGAGATGATGACGTGAAGTGATGAAGATTCAGCGGCGAATTATTTTACAATTAGTCTTATTCTACGTCGTCATCTTATTCTGATATATTTTTGATATACACGACAGTACCTACACTATACTGGTGGTAGGACTCTCATATGTAAGAGTCCGTCTGGGTGGGTACCACCGCAATGTTTATTTCTACCGTCAAGTAGCAGTGTGCATGCACTGTTGTGTTTCGGTTTGAACGGCATTGTAGCCAGTGTAAATATGTTTAAATGTTTGCCAGAAGTAAACGCAAGAAATACTGAAGGAATATTGATAACATTTTGCGCACATAGCCCATACTTATCCCGAAAAAGTGCAATGTCACTTTTAATCTAGGAAAGGTGTCTTACGCGGGTGAAGCCGCGAGTAATACCTGCTTCGTCATATTTTTTCTATAACTACATAATTGTAATTTTGATTTACACACACAAACACATTACGTCGAATAAGCCCATTCATGAATTTTTGCACACAAAGTACTTACAGCACATTAATCCAGAATCCTTTCAGCTTTTAGGAATTCGTTTTGCCTTTAGATGAGATTCCGTCGTTATTTTCAGATGGGTGGTTGAAATTTGAAATGGACCTTTCTTAGAGTTCGCATTTAGGATCACGTTTGACCTGACCCAAGTTTCACAACCGTCTTTTTTCGTAAATATTCTTTCATTGTTTTAAAATATTTACTATATTTGATAATAATTTGTAATACATCTTGATCTAGTTCCTGTATTGCATTGCCATCGGATTCCTAGGTTCGAACCCCGAATCGGGTAATAGGTACGTGGCAAAGTTTTTGGACATATTTCCGCGCATTATGTCCACTACAGCGATCGGACGTCAATTAAGTAATGTCCACTACAACGATGGAACGTGACCCCTCTTAATAACCAAGTCAAGAAATACTGCAAAACACATTTCTGCATACGTTGATCTTTATTTATCACACTGTTTACAGATCAGACTGAAAGGCGGGCTGTTTGCGCGTGATGTATTAATTCAACGAAACCGCATCAAACGTTTTTCGACACGTTACCAGCGCAAATTTATTACCCACTGTTTAATTAAGCATAGACATAAAACATACTTTGAATTAAAACAAGAAGTGGGTGTATATTTACATTGTTGTGGTAAGCGGTGCCACGCGCTACCTCTGCGACACACGATAGCTTTTGTTTACTTTTATACAATGTTATAAAATAAACATGCGTATGGATTACTCAAATCTCAATTGAGATAATCCATTTTTGAGAGCCTTACCACCCGTAATTACTAACTACTCTGGGTGATTACGAATCAACGGTGAAATGTGTTAGAGGTTTAAGTACCGTATTACTATGGGATGGAAATGATCCGCGATTAAGAAGCCCATTAGAGTCAGCTGCTCGCTTGTATTAAAGGTAAGCAACCATAAATGTTTAAGAGCTATATACCACATGGTGCTAAAAGCGTTTACGAACATTACGGCTATTTCATATCATTAATTTAGCTTGGTATTGGTATTCCGTTGCTAGACGGATGGCAATGCCACGCTGCGCCATTCCACAATAAGCTTCCTACTGGTCAGATAGTCACAGACTACAGCACGGTGAAGATATTTTTATTACGTTATTCGTGGTTGCACTTAGTACGTTCTGTAATGTTAAAAAATCGCAAATCCTCGTAACTATTTGCCCGCTGTTACGACGGAGGTTTGTCGGCGCACTACTTTATTTTCTTTCGAGTTCTCACATTGAGCCTTTAAAACTGGGTTTCAATAAGGAAAAAGGCAGAACGACATGATGGTGGCGACCATCAAGCAATATAAAGCTGTTTGCGTTGATGGCGCAGTATTACAGTCATTAACACTTACTATAATGTCCGTCAAACCAGAATACAACAGTTGCATGATGATTGGATGCTAAAATAGACATTGTAACGGTACCTTTCTTACTTACCATATGAATACGAGAAACAGCTACCAACAAACAAATGTGTATATCAACACGTGAGGAATCATATTTCACTATTCGCTCTAAAACGGGTCTAAACTCTATTAAGGTTATTGAGTTTGGTGTCCAACACGCCGTCCTAATTGTTAGGGAACAGGGGAGTTTCCTCTCCATGACTACGATTTGTGCCGCAGATGAAATGTTCAGGTTTTAATTGCATTTTGCATGTTTCATGCTTTTCCGTACGATATTATTTATTTTATTTCAATTTATTACTCATATTAATTACTTTTCAATTAGTACAATTGGATGTATGTTAGCTGTCAAATTTAAACTGACTGTATAGTTCTGTCGTGCCTTGTGACGATATAATATGAGATCTTTATCTATGAAATTGGCGTGAATTATAGTACAGAAAGTTAGCCATTTTTTATAAATATTTTTTATTTCTATCAATTAAAATATGTACCTACCCATGCTATCGATGCATCTCTAACAGCACACTCAGCGCAGTGGTAATTTTTCAATGCCTTTCTTGAAGAAATCCTGTGTACGGGAGCCTACAAACACGTCAAAGGCATTTTGTATTGCTGGTAGTTCTTTCGTATGTAAGAGTCCATCTGGGTGGGTACCAACGCAATGTCTATCTTTACCGGCAAGCAGCAGTGTGCATGCACTGTTGTGTTTCGGTTTGAAGGACATTGTAGCCAGTGTAACTACTAACATAATGAGACTTAACATCTTATGTCTCAGGATGACGAGCGCAGTGGAATGCCACAGTACTTTGTAACTCAATGTGTTGTATGGTGTTACTACTGTTTATGGGTGGTCGTATCGCTTACCATAAGGCGGACGTCATGCTCGTCTCGTCATTCAATGCCATAAAAAATACCCATATATTGTGTGCCTATTCTGTGTCCGTAGATTTTTCTTTTTACATACATCTGTGAAGTGACCACTAACCGCAATCATCTCACTTCATTTGCTCTGACAGCTTACTATGACGCGAATTGAAGTAAAACATATTCAACAATATTAATCTTTATATATAATATAACTGGCTTTTACCCACGGCTCCGACCGCGTTAATAATATTTTCTGGGATAAAAGTACATATAAAGCTTCCTTTTGAATCGTTCTATTCATATTAAAAACAGCATCAAAATCCGTTGCGTATTTTTAAAGATATAAGTATACATAGGAACAGACAGCGGGAAGCGAATTTGTTTTGTACTACGTAGTGATTCTTCTGTGCGTGTGTAAGTCACTGAACTCCTTCTTAACGGCTGGACCGCATTTAATGATTTTTTTTGTGTGTCGTCAGGTCGATTCGAGAATGGTTTAGATTTACAATTCGGTCCGGGAAAATGTATATAGGGACTTTTATCCAGGATAAAAACCTTTCGTACGGGCGAAGCCGCGGGCAAAAGCTATTATCACTATAATTCTCATTTCCAATAACTCACCCCCCCCCCCCATATTTCCAGTAGTGTATATTTTGTAAGTCGCATAAATGACTAAATGGATTTTAATAAATTTAGAAACAAAGATACATCGATTCCTAGATTATATGTTTATACAGTCAGCCACATAAGTAGCTGGACAAATTCAAAACTACAAATCACATCTACACTTTTGTGTTCTTATCAATTTTATTTTCTCTTCACGAAAATAAAATAAGAGGGATTAACTTTACTATACACAAAGTAAAAAAAATAATTTCAATAAAACTTAATGCGTAGAAACGAATTGAAATTTTGAATTTGTTCATCTATTTATGTAGCTGACTGTACCTGCTTTATACTTATGAATTATTATCCCGTAACATTGCAATAAAACTTTATTCTAGAAAGCGCATAAGGAGTGCACCATCAGATTTTTTTTATAATTAATACAGAATTAAATAAGCAAACACTTTAACATATTTTGCTACTTAAAGTATATTATTTTCGTAGCACACCTTGTAGAGGCGTAGGCATATAATGGGCTACGAAACCCGCAATAATAGTGATAACGACCTCTGATAATCCTACTAATATTATAAAGGCGAAAGTTTGTAAGAATGTATGGATGTCTGGACGTTTGTTCCTCTTTCACGCAAAAACTACTGAACTGATTTTGATGAAATTTGGCACACGGGTAGATCATGTCCTGGTTTAACACATAGGCTAACTTTTATCCCAGGAAAATATAAACCGGGATTTTTTATCCCGGAAAAACTTTTTAATGCGGGCGGAGCCGCGGGCAAAAGCTAGTAAAATATAAAAGTTAGACTGTTAACTTCTTCCTTACTCTATAAATAAATAATTTATAATAATCTACAATCATTTTTATTACAAAATGAAATTATACTATGTAATATTATAAAAAGTAAATAAATAAATTACATTAACTTTTTTGCCAACGCATAATGTATCAGATTGAACACCCTTATCAGAGACTCACAATTCTAAATTGGGCAAGGTTTGCAGCCAGTCTTGTTTTATTTAAATTTTAATTGATATTTTATGACTGAAGCTTGATAATAATGAGGGCACAATTTTTTAAACTTAGACGTATTTTAAGCTTTATTCCTTGTACTCCTAGCAAAACTTTTTGAATTTGATAAAAGAGGAAAAAATGGAAACGTTCCATTAAGGTTCCATACTTTATAAAGTGCTAAGCGCACTATCCCATTCAATTTTAAATATTTTTTCTTGCTACTTTTTACAATAAGACCCGATATTTATTACAAAGGGCTTATATTTTCAATAATTTAAAATTTATTATTGCAATCTCTTTCTAAAATAGTACCAGAATAGAATATAGCAAGCATTATTCTTTATGAAAGTTTCTATAAGGTTTTTATTTTGCATAAGGCGTCTGTAAAACGTATTGCTCGTGAAATAAGTTAATTAAACAAAGTTATTTCTAATGATAATTACATAAATGCTAAAATTTCTTTCACAAAATGAAAATAATATTAATTTCAACATAACTAGCTGTAGACTCTCTAGCTAAAATTTTAATGGAATTTAAATTTAGCTAACCTTCTTAACCCCATTCAGTGTTATACGTATCGTTAATTAGTCATTGTACTGAACAAAACAGTAGAATCAACGCAAAATGTAAGTGGTTCATTAGGCAGAGAATTATACACAAAAGCATTTACCGTTTATGTGCCGTAAACACCACTTGCACGTTAGTAGAAACGTAATTTTTGGGACTTAGTAGTAAATATACGCACGCGGCCTTGCCACGACGCTGTATTATGAGAAAATTAAGGTTACTGCTGATTTCGAAGTGAGCAACATTAGCTATAATTTATAACAAACGTTATTGCGCATATTTGATTAATCTAATAATAATTGCCGCTGTGATAAATCGTTTATTTGGTTGTGTTGTGTTTTTTTCTTTATAACCACAATGTACAGTAATTATGCTGCTTTAAATCATAGAATAAAGACTAAAGCAGTCCTTATTCTGAGCTTTAAATAATGTCGATGATTGAAAGGATAATTGACATAAGCGACATATTTTTTTTAAATTAACCATGTTCAAATATGGATCAAAACATGCTGATTCCAAATATTGGGTCTTTACTTATGAAATTGTAGTTAAGTGTACAGTCATCTTTTTATAAATATTATTTATTTCTATGAATCAAAATATGCACCCCTGCTATCGATGCACATCTGCCAGCGCAGTGGTAATTTTTCAATGCCGTTTTTGAAGAAGGCGTACGAAAGCCAACAAACTCTTCAAAGGCATTTTACTATATATATTACATAGTAACCTAAAATAATATTCGGCTTTATATTATTTCAACTAGTTGTTAGCACGCCATAAACCTTTTAAGGTGGGATATAAGAAGAGAACACTTTGAGTTATTTTATTCCACGGAATTACAAAATCTTTTCCTTGCATACTTTTTACTTCCCAAAAACTTCAAGAGTTCATTAAGTTTAATGTGAGGCCGTGAGAAATCCTAAAAAAACTTAGCTGGGACCACGTTTTTTTATTGGAATAGCAAACAGTTAGAAAATAAGTGCATATTATCAATATAAAACAAAGTATTTAGGTAACTAGTAGTAATAATAATGTAACCCACTACACTATTCTCAATTTATTTCCTTTTAGATTTTTTTTATGCCGGTATAGGTAGTCGAGCTACCGGCCCGCCTGATGGTAAGCGGCCACCGCTGCTCATGGACTTGGCGATGCCAGAGACACAGACAAGCCGCTGCCTACCGTAGGAACATAAGCCTGGTTTGAAGGGCAGGTCATAGCGCTCAGGGAACACCGACACAGGTAGTTCATTCCAGAGCTTACACGTACGTGTTAAAAAAGAACGCTGGAACCGTTCTGTTCAGAAACAGTACGTCTCCAGGTGGTAGGAATGAACTCTACTGCGGTGACGAGTGGTGCGATGGTAGAAAGGTGACATGGTACCATCTTAAACAATTCCTCGAAGTTCTACCCTTGGAAAAAATTAAAGAACACACAGACAGACCCAAAGTCTCTCCGGCGTTCTAACGGTAGTTAGATAGAAACATTAAACTGAAAATTATTCTTAGTAACTACTTATTTATACTAGATAAGCATTGCGTCTGAGCATCTTCTGCATCTGCTCACTCCGAGATTTAGTTACTCTACCTATATCACAAACCATATTATGAGAAGTGAGCGTGTTATGCCTCCGACAGCGTTTGTGAACACTGTCTACTAAGATTATTCAAAAACAAAATATTGAAATTAAAATCTTGTGTCTATCTTTTCAGTTCTTTAATGAATTCAATAAAGATGGTAGATATGACGTAGTCGGATTTATGTCTTTTTTTATTAACATTATTTTGTTTGTTTTAAATAAGAAAATGATAAATTCCATAAATATGTTGAACCGAAACACGAATGCCAATAAAAATGATACAAGATGATGTGTACTGCAGTTGGTAATACGTTGCGAAGACTGTTCTACGTATTTATATTTTATGTCTTGCCACGATCGACTGGACCAATCGTCGCGTTCGACCGGTTGGCCACCCCTGGCTTAGATATAAAAGCATCACTAATCACCATGTACTAAATATTTAGGTGTTATGCTGGACTTCTTTTCAGTTTCAACTACGATTATAAAACTTTCATAATATATCTATTTTCTTTATGGATTATGATTTTGCTAGTAGTAGGTACCTACTAACTGACATGTATTATAAGAACAGCCTTTCTATACTACCTACCCATTCTCCAACACGCTTTATTCTTAATGGTTAGCCACAAGGCGTTGTCAAGCAAACGTGCCTGCGTTTCAAAATGGACTAATGTTTGTACATAGATAGATGTTTCCCATTATTTGCTACCTTACACTAACTAAAATGGATCCTCCAGGACACACATGTCGTACTCGCAAGTACATGATATTATTATGGTTATCTCAGCGAAGTGAGCAATACATTAAAGTTTCAGTGATATTTGCGTTGCTTGTTTAGCTGAATAACTCCCTCAATTTATCAGCTAGTTTGGTGAACATTCCAAAAACCACAAATTGCTGAATGTCGATGACAAATAAACTAGAAACGCGATTGTTATATCGACCTCGGTACACGACATACGAACAATACGAATAATCGCCGATATTCAACAGTAGCATTTAAAATATTTTTGTCAAGCTTGTAGCTTAAAATCAACTAAAAAAGAGGTGGAAAAAGACATTTCAAATTATCTATTCAGTAATATTAATTGTTTCTTAAAAGCTACAACACTCTTATAAAAAGGTAAATTCTCCTAAAAAAGGAAAAATTTAAGCTATTGCATAGCTTCTATCCCGGGCCTTGAGCGTGGAGACATTCCGTAACGAAAAAAACCTGTCACCCCTCACTCCGACCGGCACAGCGGTGATATTTTATTTTCAACTCATAACCATGTAGAGTGTAAAATTCCATAAGTAAATTTAATATTATCGCAGTCTTGTAAGAATACAATATGTAAAAGGATATGAGCTGAATTTTAAACAATAAAAGGTCGAAATTACCGTGTATTTAAAAATTGTTCCAGCCAGTGAAACGTATCGAAATGTCAAACGCGGCGGGATGACGTGATTCTAAGTTTGAATTTTTAAAAAGGTTTTATTTCATATCTGTTCAAAGAGGTTTTTATTTAAATACTAGCTTTTGCCCGCGGCTCCGCCCGCGTTATAAAGTTTTTCCGGATAAAAGTCCCGCTTTATGTTTTCCCGGGATAAAAAGTAGCCTATGTGTTAATCCAAGACATGATCTACTCGTGTGCCAAATTTCATCGAAATCCGTTTAGTAGTTTTTTCGTGAAAGAGGAACAAACATCCATACATCTATACATCCAGACATTCTTACAAAGTTTCGCCTTTATAATATTACTATGATTACGGCTCTGGTTACTAGTTCATTGAGCCCGTCTTTCATATATTTTTTTTAGTTTTGCCATCTATCGATGAATATTTTATTTTATATCTGTTCAAAGAGGTTATAAATATTAGAATTTATGCAATAGCTTTACCGCGGCAGTCTCCGAGTGCCACACGTCTTTTATTCATTCAAGTATACTAATGCTCTTACCACGTCTTTTGTTTTATGAATATTGTACGCCTTAAGTTGAAATTTTATCAAAAAATTCTCTGCTTACAAATTGTTCCATTAGATATAACGTCATATTCTATAACGCTTTGGAAAAGTTTTAGGTCGGGTTGTATAGAAACGGTGGCAGACCATCTTTTAAAATAAATGTGAGATTTTCCATTGTATGCTATTTCTTTTATCTGTAATTTGTGAAAGCCACGATAGCTTAGCAGTCTTAGCTAGGTTGCCGTCCAACGTTTCGTGATGTCGAACCTTGTGGATTTACGACATTTATTTCGAAACAGAAATATCTACGTGAAAATAATATGAAAAGTAATTCTATCCAAAGGGGATTATCAGCAGCCTTGTGACGAACTAGACACGCGGCAGCATGTTAAGCCAAGTTCGAGCAAAGCTAGCCAGCGCCGAGTGTAATATTACACAAACCACTTGGTGACCCCTTTTGACCCTTCTATAGCTCAAAACTTCTTTAACGCAAACATATAAAACTACGTGTGTTTAATTATTATGTTATCGTGCAGGTCTAAGGGTTTTGGCTTACCTATTTTCTACTTCTTTACGAGGGAGGGTTGAATTTTTTTATTTAGAGTGACTCGACATAGTGACCTTACTGTATCTGATGGTACGTGAAGTAGGATCCAGATAGTGCCAACTGACGAGAGGCGATAATAAACTAGATAAAACTGATACACGGTAGATATATGCTGTTTAAAGCATGAACCGAATCTATCGGAATGTTAGCAAAATCTCTTAAAAAACTGACTTGACGTAGCTTTCTGGTTATCTATACTAATATTATAAAGCTGAAGAGTTTGTTTGTTTGAACGCGCTAATCTCAGGAACTACTGGTACGATTTAAAATATTCTTTTTGTGTTGAATAGACCATTTATCGAGGAAGGCTTTAGGCTATATAACATCACGATACAACTATTAGGAGCGAAGAAATAATGTAAGATGTAAAAAAAACGGGGAAAATTATTCATCCTTTAGGGCTTCCATTGCGTGCGCTGCGAAAACTGTTCAAGATACCAAAAATATATGTATGATCGAATTATTTCTCTTGAAATGATCTAAAAAATGTTCGCGACAGTATATGTCTATCTTTTAAGAATAACTCACTAGAACCGTTTTTATGGTAATCAAATTTGGTCGAAATTAATAACTCTGTCTGTCGCGCTTTCACGCCAATACTACAGAACCGATTTAAATGAAATTTGGTACACAGATATTTTTGAACCTGAAAAAGGACATAGGCTACTTTTTATCCCCGTGAAATATAAAACGGGACTCTTATCTCGGAAAAACTCTTTCACGCGGACGGAGCCGCTGGCAAAAGCTAGTGTTATATATGTATAACTAGCCGGCCCACGGAGGAATTGTCTATATCCCTGTTCTGTGAGCCGGCCCGACGAACTTCGTATCGCTTCAGAATCATCAGTGTTGTGTTAACTTATTAGTTTTTTATATAGATCAAATAAATTATCAAAATGAATTAAGCTCAAGAAATGTACGAAAATCAAAACTAAAAAGTCATCCATACATAGAGATAGATACGATAATGACATACTTCTTTCACCTTTTCCACATTCCGTCGTACATTTTTGCCGATTATGGGATTCCTTCTATCCGTACCATCCACATTCACTCGATAAATATCTTACGTAACTTGTCTTTCAACCATCTTCTCAACGTGCTTAAATGATCTCAGAATACTTCTTTTAATTTTAGTCACCACATATTCCTTCAATTTACAACGTTCTCTTATCGTACTATCCCCATGCAATAAGTAATGAGTAAATTTCCACCACATTTACTCGACTGTCGTGCTTCTTTTGCCCAACCAGTATTCACTTCCATACAGAAGCGTCGGCAGCGGCACAGTATTGCGAAACTCTATTCTGCTCCCTTTACCCTGATACAGGCTTTGTAGTTCTCGTTACAGAGACTTGAATCCCCTCACCAGGCGGCCCTCAATCCCATACTTTAATGGTAGCGTTGACCACAGCTTATTTCACAGCATATGATCATAAGCCTTTTTCAAGTTTATGAAGGCACAAAAGACTTTTTTGATTTGGCCAAATATTTCACCGCCATGTTCCTTATGAAAAAGACTTGATCTTCTTGTTCTTCTAAATCGCGGCATTGTAAATAGCATAGGTAAGTCAAACATACAGTCCATAATATTATTCTCTGTATACGAAAATTATCGATTGGAATAATCAAAGAGCATTGATAATACTATCGAAAAGATTAATTGTCGATGCGCGCTCAATGACAAACATACTTGATACAGTACATACTTTTTAGTTACTATGGAAAGACATAATATTGAACTTGATATTATCACGCTCACAGAATGCTGGATATGTGACAGTTGTGTGATCCCAAAAATGGGTAACTATTCGTGTTTTTCTTCCAGAAAAATTATCAACCATGCAGGTGGCGTGGTGATATATGTAAAGAATAAATGGAATCCTATTGTTAACGAACCTGACTTACAAGACACGAACTGTCTTCAGGTGCACATACCAAACTTTATTAGTTTTCGGGGTATTTATAGATCCCCCTCTTTCAAAAATACTAATAATTTCTTACAATCACTAGAATGAATAGATACGAATACGTCTAACAGTCCATGTCAAGTCATAGTTGGAGACATCAATATTAACATTAACCAACTGAATTCCTGTTGTGATTACCTAAACCTTATCGCCCACCTGGGTTTTGTGCTTACAGTAAAGAACTCGATCCGTAAAGAGGCTTGCCTGGATTATATTTATTAGCATATATATACATCACGCCTTTTATGCCCGAAGGGGTAGGCAGAGGCGCAACTAGTGTACCCACATTTTCGCCATTATTCCGTCCCATGATGTGATAGAGGGCGAGCCTATCATCATATCGGGCACAAATTCTAGACTCCGAGCTGATACTGAATAGAAAAACTCAATATCACTTTGCCCGCCCCGGGGATCGAACCCAAGACCTCAGCACTGCAGTCGTACCATAATACAACAACGCCACCGAGGCAGTCACGATTATAATTTTATTCTAAAAATAAAACTGGTATGGAATCTGTGATGTGCTCGTCATCTATTACTGACCATGATATGGTTATGATCAGAATTCACACAAGTAAACTTAAATTACCTAGATTTAAAAACCAAAGCATGAAGCTTGATTATGAAAACATTGTTTCTAATGTTCAAAATTTAAATTGGTCGCCAGTTTACTTTAATTCTTGTACAGACCATGCGGTAGAGATATATTAAACTCAGTCGCAAAAATCTTACCCTCAAATCGTGGATGACTCCTCAGCTACTAAGATGCTCAGCCCACAAATATAAACTACATATGGACGTTCGAGGGTATCCTAAGAACGAAGTAAAACTGTTGATTTATAATCGTTATAGAAATTTTTATCAAGACCTTATACCGAACCTAAAAACAAATTATGAAACAAACCAACTAGAGCAGAGCAAAAATAACCCCCAGGAAACTTTGGTCTGCAATCAAATCAATAACTCATACCCAGCCTTCCAAGCTGAACCCTTCGAATCTCTGCGAAATTAAAAAATCTAAATCTGCCTCATTAAAGCACTGTAATAGTTGCTATGCCTCGTCGGAAGAACGTTTGGCTAATAAAATATTGGCACGGTTGAATATAACCTAAAACCATTTAGCTTCAAAAGTTCACTTATCAAATTCTATTTTAAATTCATTCTTCTTGCGTCCTACTGATACCGTTGAAGTAGAAAAAATTATACTGCAAATGAAAGATAACATAGTCCCAGGATTAGACCGAATTAACAGGAAATTAGTAAAATCAATTAAAAATTACGTTGTAGTACCTCTAACCTTTATATACAACCTAAGTATAGATCTACAGGCAGGAATCAACATAAAAAAATCATTTCTGCAATTAGTAACCCACATGATATAAGTTTTGGTGTCCCTCAGGGCAGTATATTGGGTCCCACGCTATTCCTAGTTTATATGAACGATTTATCTACTCAAAAACCTTAACCAACGCAGATATTATTAGAGTTATGCTTGTGATATTTTCCATAAGACCTCGTGGAATGAGTAATGAGGTTTTAAAACTGCGCAAATTGGTCTACACCACCTGTACGAATGGCTTAACTATAATCTACTTACGTTAAATGTAACGAAAACAAACTATATATGTTTTCATAAATCAGCGACGTCAGCTCCTTCTCCCGACCCCGGTTTTGTGGCTCATTGCTGCGGTATTGAACCTAACTATAACCTAATATGTAACTTTACGCAACTAAAGAAGGTACATTTTACAAAATATTTAGGAGTCGTAATAGACGCAAATCTTAGATTTAGTGAACACATTGCTTTGACATGCGCAAAGGTTAGGAAAGTTATGTACGTGATGAAACTCCTAAGAGCAGTGGCGCTACTAAATTTACTAAAGAGTGTGTATTCATTATGTGAATCTGTACTTTCCTATTGTATACGGGCCTGGGGAGGTGCTGCTTCTACTCAACTTATTAAACTGGAAAGAGCTCAACGCGCTGTACTGAAAACTATGATCAATTATTACGATCTGATGAAGGTCTTCGAAGATATACAATGGAACTCTTCAATAACTAACAGCAGATGATCCGCAAATGCTGCATTCGTATATCTATGATGTATTTATTTATTATTAAAGTTGCATCAACTAAGTAACACCATTTAAACCTTAACATTAACTTAGTTTAAAATATATTTTTGTTCAAATGCTACTTATACAATTAAAGATACAAACGACATTTCAATATAACAAAACATTAGAGATAGAGGTATTGTATACACCTTTCCATAACTAACAAAAAAGCTATAAATAAAAACTATTTAACAAAAAATAAAACAGACTTCAAAACCAGTACAAACCAAAAAAAAAAAATTTACTTTATATACGTATATTTGGAGCCTGTGCCTAATTTAAATTAAGCAGTTTTATTTTTTGTTAAAAAGTTTTGTAACCCGTAAATTGCGCCTAATGAGACTTTCAGCCCAGTATTTGTAGTTATTAGCCTAAAAGTATAAGTAGGTATAATTTAAAGTATTTCATATGTTATTTGCTAAATAAATATTGTATTCGCATAGAGTAAGATCTTACTGATTAATAAATAAAAGCTACATTTACGACTAACTTTAATTACTCCTGTACTGTTTATATCCATAAAATAAATACATCCTTTTATTTCACGGTAATAAATCTCATTTCCTTTTTGTCAGCAACTTAATAGTAACTTATTCTTGGAAAATTTAATATCAGTATGAATTTGAGTGCCTAAGAAAAAAGTGAAAGAATCAACACCCTATAATCATGCTAAATCATCACTACATAGTATAAAACAAACAAAGTCGCTTCCCGCTGTCTGTCCCTATGCATGCTTAGATCTTTGAAACTACGCAACAGATTTTGATGCGGTTTTTTTAATAGATAGAGTGATTCAAGAGGAAGGTTTATACGTATAATTTATCCGGGGGAAATATAAAGCGGGACTTTTATCCTGGAAAAACTCATTCACGCGGGCGAATCCGCGAGCAGAAGTCTAGTATAAATTAAAATGTCGTAATAAGACGAAGGTCGCTCAACATATTCCTTCTATTACAGCCCAACACTTATAAATGACCAATTTACGCTTAATGCCGGCGGATGTCATTGCCCTTATCCACGATTTACGTGGTGATATGCTTTCACATATATACCTATCAAATGAGTAGCCATCACAATGCTCGTTTTATTATCTTAATAGGATTTCATGTACATCACTATTGTATTAAAACAGGCAATCTTCCAAAATGTAATCATTGCTCGTACAAAAATAAAGAATAAAACTATGTTATGCACTAAACAAACTTCTGACGAGAAAGTAGCACTTATAATGCCAATCATATAAACTTTATCGTGATTGATCCATGAATTTAATATTTCAACATAGCTAATATTCGGAATGTGCATAGGATTCAATATTTTTCAATATAAAAAATCAAAGAATTGTTTACGTTAAGTTACCTTTTTTTCTTTTAAGAATACCTCGATATTTTAGTTACATTTTCATTTATTTACTAACTAGCTTTTGCTCGCGGCTCTGCCCGCGTGCAAAGGTTTTTCCGGGATAAAAGTCAGTAACAAACAGACACAAAAGTATTAAAAAATCTCTGGTTAGTGTTCCATTACTCTTCTTTTGTCACCACCTTTCTTTTTTATCGTATATCTTTAAATGTACAGACACACCAGTTACTATAACTCTATTATATGTATAGATATGCGTTACCCAGAAACTCATGAATACCTTTCCAACTACTAAGAAGATAATTCAATGTCAAACTATAATTATACACTTATATAACTTAAACCACGGAAATGATAATGCTAGGGAGAACTAATACCTATTTATTAGAAAACTTATAAAAAAATACAGAAAAATAAATTAATTTCATATCTGTTTGAGTTTGAAGATGACTGATACAAAACGTAACAGAAAATCCTCGCGATAATTCCTAAGCACGTTAAATTCTGTGGAACTCTTCTATTCTTTCATATATTGCCAAGAATGGATTTGCCGTATTTCCATCAAATTATTTGGTAAAGGATAAGGAGGACCCCCGGCTATATATCGACATTCTGTCCTTTTGTGATTGATGTTTCACAAGATATAAACAACCTTTTCCAATATCCTTTCGACATTCAAGTGGCCTAGCATTATTGAAAAAATAAAGTAGGTACATAAGGGGACATTATTACTTATTCTAATTTTTATGTAACTAATAGAAGCTGTCATTTATTTCAAGTAAACAAGAAGATTGTAATATAACTACGTAAATTTTCTTTAACACAGCTGATGTAGATAGTATTTACTTTATAACCATTTATTTGAGAGCATATGTTACAATGAGACTTTTGTATTCGGTCGGTTTATACATTTATTTGCCGAGTAGCATTGAAATTAAACTATTTTTAAACAGTATTTAAGCAGTGAAATCGGTCCTTAAAAATAAAACTTAGATATAACTGATTTCACGACTTTTTGACATGGCAAAATTGTTACATTGGTTTGAAAAATAATCCTAATAATATTATAAAGGCGAAAGTTTATTAGTGTGTATGGATGTCTGGATGTCTGGATGTATGTATGTCTGGATGTATGGATGTTTGTTACTCTTTCACGCAAAAACTGCTGAACGGATTTCGATGAAACTTTGCACACGGGTAGATCATGTCCTGGATTAAAATTTTATCCCGAGAAAATAAAAAGCGGGAATTTTATCCCGGAAAATCTTTTTAACGCGGGCGGAGCCGCGGGCAAAAGCTAGTAATATATAAATTCAAGTCTCAAACATTCAACATCAACCATGGGCGTATATAAGGGAAGGGGCGGAGTCCGGACCCCCTTATATAACAAAAATAATCCGGGCTACAAAATATTATGTACAGAGTATAATTATGTGCACTTCTAACAAGCATCCAAACCCAACAAAACCACTGCAGAAAATGCATAAAATAAAACCTTTAATTTTTTTAGTTTTGGTGATGGGGTCTATGTGACTTATTTGTTGAAAGAAAGGTTTTATCATGGGGCGGTAAAAACTCACGCTACCCAACTGACATTTTGGTATCCTCGGACCCTCTGTGTAAAACCTATACCTACACCCGGGACATCAACTACGCCAAAAATCGTATTATCCAACGCAATATCCAATATTAATTTATAAACAAACAAACTAAAAGTGCATATTTCTGTTCACAACTCAATTTACATTCACCTAATGGATTACATTCACCTTTTACGTTCATCAGTTATGAAAATGGAAAGCAGATATCAATGAAATTTAAATTCCTATAATTTAATCTGATTATGAGGCTCGAGCAAGATGCTATTAAATCGAAAATTGCGTTTGGTTATTTATTCTCATCAGTCGCGTTGGCGCCAACAAGTCAGAAAGGGAACATCCATAGTTATTTATTTCCTTACTTTTGAAGCTTTGGGTTGTATTGCATTTTTATGTTTCCATTGAATAAATTGTGAGTGATCTCATTCGACACACACGGGACGGGCACGTGAGTGAAAATTAAACCCGTCATTAAATTTTCAGGCTTACATAGATTTATAACGTGATTGGCATCTGTAATTACTTTGCATAGGAATCCACTTTACAAATAAATTTATACTCAGTTATTGCACAAAGGCTAAATAAACCATATAAAACAAAGATTACTTCGTGTATCAACATAAAGAAAAGACAAATCGCTCCAATAAATCCTATTAACTTATTTTTTCCTGGATTACACGTTGACTTGTAAAGCCATACGTCTTTGATTAGAAAAGTGACGAGGGTCAGCCATTGACATTCCCAATCTTTTATAAGGGAAATAACGGTGTATTCTCTTGTAGTAAAATATTAGTCCATTAACGTATCAATGCTACAACGAAAGTCAATTCAAAGCACTCAAAACATAGGTGACGAAATTTCTTCAAAAACTATAATCAATGTCTATTTTCCTTTCGGCGTGCTGTTTTTTTCATAATTCGTAGCTACACAATTTGTAATTGATAACATCCGAACATATCGTGCATTGTCCACATTTCGTCAAAATAATGTTGATTAAATATGTTCTCATAGAAATATATTATTGTATAGGAAACACTGAAGGACACTACAGCAACTCGAAATAGTCTCATCGCCAGTTCTACAAGGTTTCTGTATGAAAGCTTCGTACGTCCGCGTCTCTTTGCGAAAACATTCGATCCATTTTTAACGCTCCGCCTGCCAAGTCCAGGGATAAGTCAAATACTTCCTTTTACACAATCTGTTGGTTGTTATTAAAGTTTAAACTGGTAAGTTGAGCACTTAAAACAATTCTTTGTTGGAAACTTGGTTTATCATTTTATTGGTATGCCAGATTCGATCGCAGTTTTATTTGCGTTCATCAGTGGAGTGTAGTTTTTTTTATTGTTAGTGAACAATAAAAAAAAACAATTTTAAATTATAATTGTCATTCGCTGTAGCGACTTCAGTTTATGGGTGCCATAATTTATTTCTTCCACAAAAGTCAATCAATGACAGAGGTAATAGAACAGCTTTTATATGAACCTATAAATTTGGAGTTCCATTAAGTATTGGACCAAGTTGTGCGTCCTCCACTCAAAGCTAATCTAAACAATTATTTTTATTGTGATGAATGAAATGGGGCTTATAGCAATTAATTATTCAATTGGCCTTGTAGGTTGGGTTCATAACTATTGCTATAGTTTTGCCTCTCATTATTACGGGGTGATGAACCACACCATCTCGCCACAACACCATAATTTGCTACTTTCGTAAATTAAAAGGCTTGTAATTTATTTTGCTTTGCTATATTAATCTTAGTATTTATTAGGCCCATTTTGACTAGATTTTGTTCGCAACTTTGCCTCGTGAAAGACATTTCCTAGGATAAAAGTACCAAGTAGTTTCCTAGGATGAAAGTAAGCAATTTTTCGGGATAAAAATAGTCTATAATATGTTAATCCGAGACATAGTTTATATTCATCCTAAATTTAATCCAATTCCGTTCAGCGGCGATTTCTTGGCCAATCTTTAGAAACTTTCGCATTTATAATGTCTGCAATATTATCTTCACGCCGTTGACTATAATGCAGTACTACTGACAGACTGCCTCGGTCGCGTAGTTGTATTGCGTACGCGTTACGAGTACGACTTGCGCGCTGAGGTCCTGGGTTCGAATCCCGGGTCGGGCCAAAAAACTTTGTGACTGGGTTTTTCCTTCTTAAAAAAAATACTCAGTCGCAGCTCGGAGTCAGGAAGTTGGCGGTGTGATACCCCCGTGCCTCGGAAAGCACGTAAAGCCGTTGGTCCTGCACCTGATCTCTCTCCGGTCATGTCGGATTGCCGTCTCACCGGATTATGAGAGTGAAGGAATAGCGAGTGCACCTGTGTATTGCGCACACACTTGTGCACTATAATATTTCCTGCGTACCTGGCTGATCTCCGTTGAGATTGGCCGCCGTGGCCGAAACTGGCTAGGAGGTACCAACGCAATGTCTCTCGCAATTTATGTATTGTAGTGTGACTCTTACTACCAGGTTAACGACTTTCATCCGTATTCACAAATACTATGGGGGTGCACTGTGCGTTCTAGTTTTGAATACGGGCTATAGTCCATACAACCATTTATTTAACTTTTGACATATGCAAGCCTATGAAATATTATAATTCGTGACAAGGAATCGAAACAAAATAATTGAATACTATAAAGTATTCAATTATATAAGGACCATAAGGCGTTCATAAGGACGCCAGTTTTTGTTTTCCATAGTGCAGGGACTTGCTGTTCAGCTCCGATATTAATTATCAATCGATATTCGTTAAGCCCACTGATTGTGTAATAATAATAATTCAAAACTTTTACATTGAAAAATAAAATGTCGCTGTGTAAATTTAAAAACATACATACACTCACACCTGTTATCCCCGAAGGGATAGGCAGAAGTGCAACTAGTGCATCCACTTTTCGCCGGTATTCCGTTCTATGATGTGATAGGGGGCGAGCCTATCGCCATATCGGGCACAAATTCCAGACTCCAGGCTGATACATAATGAATAGAAACACTCAATATCATTGCCTGACCCGGGGACCGAACCCGACACCTCAGCTTTGCAGTCGTACTGTAATACAACTACGCCACCGAGGCAGTCCGAAATACAAATGCCGAGTTATCTCGTAATTATAATTGTACATTCTAAGTAATTTTACTGCACGCCACTATTGACAATAATATACAGTAATTAGCTCCTTCAACGTAGTTATGAATTAATACGAAACTTGATGAGCGTACAATCGTCAAAACCTGTGGTCAAAAGGGCCATCCATATATTAGTCTAAGTCCATAGCGTGCCGGTCCTGTAGTATAAAATATCGATATTACTGCGGTTTCGATTCGGTCCCACATTAGGGCACGCACATTTTTTTATTCTTGCACGACACTATTACTGCACCTGATGGATGGTGCTTGCTCTACTTCCAAAATAGTTTACCCCGATCTTCGTTTGCGGCAACTGATTTCACTCCCGCTACGCTATCGCCATTAAGTAATTATAAAAATCGCTTAAATAATTAAAAATATCACAAATATTCCATAAATATATAAATTACTTCTAAATCTTGCTATAGACGTCAATGTTCGTTAGAGTAGGTAACATGATATGTCAATTGGCACTCAGATGAGGTCTGGGTACACACAATTTCATTAGAAGGTCCATAAAAGTCCATTAGGCTTCTGCGGCATCGAGCAGGAGAATGCCAAAGGTCGGAGTAGCGCCTTTCCCACCTGCGCATAACTCACCCTCCCGTTTCACGAGACGATTTAGAACGTTACGTTCACGTTGCGTCAAATGAACAATCAATACACTAGATCATCCATCAATTAATAATAATTGATACATTATCTTCAATCGGAATCGACATCTCTGCGATTATCTCCAATTATTGGCACCAGATGTTATAGATACAGAGGTCTAATGTCACCTTACTGTTACCTTCAAATTAATAAACAATTATACAGTGAATCAGTAGAATACTTACTCAAAGAATAAAGTACATTTTACTGATGAAAGACATGATTAGATTACTCTTTAGATGTCTCGCAACTTTTGCCTGAAGCTTTCTTTGGAAGTTGTAGTAGACGGCTGTACCTATGACATTGAAATATTCGTGATAGAAATATTTTGTATTGAATCTTCTAGAGTATCAAAATTATATTATAATATTTATGAGAGACACGCTGGATACCGTAATTGGTGTGAACTGTGGTGTGAACCTACTACATAATAGATTCTAATAGCAACACAAAAATAATGACATACTCTTGCCCCAACTGCAAAAATAAACCTTAACAGTTGGTTTTATGAAATAAATTAAATTAACAAAATGTACCGTTTTAGCTTTAGGGTCAAAGTATATTAGGATTTAATTAATATGTAGAAGCAAATAAAACTTTATGATTATAAATCATTTACGATATTTCTATAATAAAAAAGATATGGGCATATAATTGATAAC
Organism: Lapara coniferarum; assembly: GCA_949316025.1. NCBI lineage: Eukaryota > Metazoa > Arthropoda > Insecta > Lepidoptera > Sphingidae > Lapara > Lapara coniferarum. The sequence continues at coordinate 35,638,940 of OX438919.1, read as the reverse complement.
CTCTAACGTTTGTTTTAAATAATTACATCATTACGTTTGGATTAGAGCGCATGAAATCGTTGAACTTTGACATTAAAATTGATAAGTACCACAGAATCTGAGGACAAAAACAAGTAGACGGGTCTGCCTTTAAATTAAAAAGTCTCGAAAAGTATTTTACCAAAGATAATTTGAATTCATGCCAGAACTTGCTAGCTCGAATATAATGGTCTTCATAAGTATAACTAAAGTAAATAATATAGGATAGTAATGATAGTATAGTACTTGGTTGTCTATTTTTATAGAAACTATATTAGAAGAATGCCTCGGTGAGATAATTGTGTTATGGTACGACTGCAATGCTGAGGTCTCGGGTTCGATCCCTGGGTTGGCCAAAGTGATATTCAGTATCAGCTCGGAGTCTGGAATTTGTACCCGATATGGCGATAGGCTCGCCCCCTATCACATCATGGAGCGAAATAACGACGACGACGACGAAAGTGGGTGCATTAGGTGCGCCTCTGCCTACCCCTCCGAAGATAAAAGTCATGAATGCATGTATGTGTGTGTGTAGGTATATTAGAATAAAATATTGGCCATTTTGTACGTTACAAACAAAACCTTTTGCACCTGGATCTACCAGACTGATAGACCGATAAAGTCATGAGACAAATACCCCTTTCCCGGAATTAATAGTACATAATCAGAAATAATGTAGTTTCATATTTGAGAAAGAATTTTGAGCGTCGATCTGTTTTTTTCTAATTTATTTTAAAGATATCCTATATTATGATTTGTTTATACATGTTAATGGCCATGTAGTGCCTGGATAATGATTTTATATTTTTATGGAAACTTGAAAAAGAACAGTCGAAAGTGGGACTCGAACCCACGACCTCCGGCGTACCGTGCCGGTGCTCTTCCAATTGAGCCACCTCGACTCCTACCTTAGCTGTTCAATTTCAAGATCCCTATTTAAATCTCTTAAAGGAGATGACAGCGACATCTGTTACCAATTATTACAAATTACTAACTCAGCGTTACTCCTTTACAGGAGTAAGATCACCGAAACGAGTCACTAAACTGATCATCATCATCATCATCTCCTTTAAGAGATTTAAATAGGGATCTTGAAATTGAACAGCCAAGGTAGGAGTCGAGGTGGCTCAATTGAAAGAGCACCGGCACGGTACGCCGGAGGTCTTAGGTTCGAGTCCCACCTTCGACTGTTCTTTTTCAAGTTTCCATAAAAACATAAAATCATTAAAGATATCCCCTAGATCTACACGTACAAACCATATCTCTTTATTAATTTAGTACATATCTATAGATTTAGTTATTTATGCAAGTCCAACATTTTTAATTACAGACCTTATACCCCTTAAAACAATATTGCATAGCAAAATATTTTTAATTAAATCCTCGTGGTGTGTGTTTTTTCGTGATGTTTGATCACATTTATTTATACGCTACTTAACCGCTTCCCAAGTCATTATATAATTTATTCCGCGCTTGTTGCTAGTGCAACGTGGCACAAACACTCAACTAGTAACATCACAGTCAGTGGGGCTAGGATGTGAAAAGACACGTCAGTGTCTCAACCAATCACAATAAAACGAAGCGGGGACGCATCGTGTTTTTTTTTCACATCCTAACCCCACAGATCTGTTTAATAGCGTAATTACTAATTACACCGTAGCTCACATTCAATTCCCTAATGACAATGGTAAATCGCATTACTTAAACTCTAATTTAGCTAAATGGTCGTCGAGGTCATCACACTTGCAAAGTAACAGATTTAGCAAAATCACCTTTAACTAATATCCATTCTTGTTTTTATTATAAGTTTGAAGTCCAGGTTTTAGGTAGACCGCTGATCATAATTATATTTGCGTTCGCAATGGTAATAAAAAGATCATTTCAATTCACCTCTTGATTGACATATTATTTTATAGAAGTTTGTTATTATGTTTTTTTTTATTGCATTGAATGACGAGACGAACATGTCGTTCGCCTTCGAACAGTAGCAACACCATCTAGCACCGTCAGTTATAAAGTACTGAGTGGCATTCCACTGTTCTCGTCATCCCGAGACATTAGATGTTAAGTCTCATTATGTCTAGTAGTTCATCTGGCTACAATGTCCTTCAAACCGAAACACAACAGTGCATGCACACTGCTTCTTGGCGGTAGAATCAGACATTGCGGTGGTACCCACCCAGACATAAGAGACCTACCACCAGTAAAAGGGAAATTTATTTAATTGCATGTTATTAGATGCAATTTCGTTATGCGCGTGTTCTTATTATTTTGGTTTAAAGTGACTTTATTCCCCCCAACGAACGCCTTTGCAAAACGCCAGTAATTCCCGCCCGCTCTCCCTTACGAAGGCATGTTACCGCACAACATTAATCCATTCCGAACAATGTTTTATATCATAATTTCTCATCGGGGTTCCCGTTTCTTGCGTCAAATAAACAAGTGTTTAGAAAATTAATAACCGCTCTCCGGTCTGTCATGATTTATTTTGTGTCAACAGCAACCTGTTACTTTGTCGTATTATCCATCTCTGTTTCCTCATAATATTTCCCTGAAATGTTTGTTTGCTAATCGCTGCACCTAAATGACGATGTCAGAATGTGAAATAAACATGTTTACAATCTGAATGTTGATAAAATTTGTGCATTATTCCCGAATGTGTGAAATATTATATTGTATTTGACACAAAGAGTGAATTTTGATATATTTTGTTGCAATAAAATGGTTTAAAATAACTTTTGTTACCTATTACTAACAACTAGCTTTTGCCCGCGGCTCCGCCCGCCTTAATAGGTTTTTCCGGGATAAAAGTCCCGGTTTATATTTTCCCGGGATAAAAAGTAGCCTATGTGTTAATCCAGGACATGATCTACCCGTGTGCCAAATTGCATCAAAATACGTTCAGTAGTTTTTGCGTGAAAGAGGAACAAACATCCATACATCCAGACATCCAGACATCCATACATACTTAGAAACTTTCGCCTTTATAATATTAGTAGGATTTATTAGGTATATCAATAAAATATAAATAGCTGTTTGTAATTTCCAAATTAGGTTTTTCCTAAAGGTATAATTAAAAAGTATTTGAACAGTGGCTTATACGGAACGTGCACGTCGTAAGCTCTGCCATCTGTTGTATGAAACATACATAATTATGAGTTCCAAAAGCATTTACAAATGTCTCATTACGAAATTTATAAAAAGAAGTTTTGAAGATAATATTCAATACAAAAAATCCGTAACTAAGGGAATATAACCTCCTAATTTTGCTTCAATACCATCAAATAACTAGCTCCCAACTAAAAAAAAGCATATTCTAGCCACGCTAGGTATTAATAATATTCAGCCGCAATCCATATTTTATAATTTTTAACACAATAAAATAAAATTACACCTTTGAAAAGTTCTTTTTTTATCCACATGTGGCTCTTGTGTCGAATTTGTGCTGCCACCTAAAGTTCGTGCATGTTTCCTATAACTAAACTATAATTTTAATAAACTTTGTCTGTTTATTTGCTTAATCATTATCATCATCATCAGCCACATAACCTCCACTGCTGAACATAGGCGTCCCCCAAATATTTTCAGACGGACCTGCCAAAAGCAGCCCGCAGCCAGCGTGTTCCTGCGACCTTAATCAAGTTGTCTGTCCACCTTGCAGGTTTATTTGCTTGTTTTAACTAATTTCAACAACCCTGAGCCTAATTTTAGGGGCCATAAGACAGTTAGTTGTATCTACACTGTGCGTCTACCACTTTTAAATCTTCACTTCACATCAATTATATTTTATAGAAATTATAGAAAACATAATTTGTAATGCAACTTTGATCTCTAATTTATCACTTTGCAAATGTAGTCATTATATTAAGTATATGAGGACAATGAACCCCCTTCGTATAATTGCCTATGGCAGTTAACCGGATTTGTATATTTGCGTACAGAGTCGTATTTAGATAGCGAGAACCTTTCATTAAATGCTTACGAGTACCTCTAGATTTGGTTAATGACTTTAAATCATCCTCTGTATTTCTTAATATTGAGCCAATCAAACTTTTTGATACCAGTATATTAAAAACGAAAAGCGTAACATTACATGTATTGTATGAACGCAAGATACTGGTAGAGATTTATTACATTCATAATCTTCAATTTATTACATTAGTCTCAACGTGATACGCTGCCGTTTTACCCATGTTTTCTGATAAATCATCCAAATATTGCTATGACTATGCAAAATAAAATTATTTATTAATAATTTTGGGAGCTATCGATAAGTAAAGGCGAAAAGTTGTAGAGACTATAATAGTCTCATAATATCCCTAATCGACAAGGCGAATATATTAGTAGATAATATCTAGATATATCTACTACTGTTATTTTGATGACCCAGGATAAAATAAATTTATTACGTACACAAAGCAGCCAATGTATTCTATTTAGGTACTTGTTTATAGCCTTAAATTGAAATTTTACTTGAAACATAACGTATTAATATACATATAGGTAAGTACATCACATTATTGATACACTAACTTTTGCTCGCGTCTCCGCTCGCGTGAAATAGTTTTTCCTGGATAAAAGTCCCACTTTGTATCTTTCCGCGATAAATTTACTATTTCATAAGGATACAATCATATTCTTAAGTTACTAGTGATCTTTGCACTAGGCTCGCAGACCTGTATCGCAAAGATCTATGAGTGGTTACATTTGCATAATTTGATTTCTATCCATATTATGTATAACTGTTATTAAGGTAGGTTGTTAACTAACATCATGTATAATTTAAGTTAAATTAAAATCAAAGATTCGATATTAAGTAATATAGAAGCAAGTATAAAATTACAAGTTTGCCATAGTGATGTAGTGCGGATGCGTCAGTGTATGAGTGTGTGTGTGTATTTGTGTGTGTGTGCGTGCGTGTGTGTGTGTATATATATTTAATAAATAGTATTTGAGACTTAATTTTCTAATTCGTCATATTTTAGACTTGATAACCATCGTTTTATTTTAAGTTTTGCTGATTTTAGTGTTAAAGTTTTAATACAGCAGACTTTGCATACCTTGTTATAGATGTTTGAGCTCTGGAAAATAAGTAGACGTCTTGCAAAAGCCGTACGGACATGGGTTATTGCAATTTTATAGGTGCGCCTACCCAGCAAATCTTCATAATCCACGGAGTTGAGGGTCTTTTTGTGAGAGCTCAGAACCACTTTTAATATGTAAATTTGGCGAACTCGAAGAACCTGGCATTCTTCGTAAAGGTCGTTAGTGGGATAAAGGTAAGGTTTGCCTAGCATGACTTTCAACACTGCGCGTTGAGCTCCTTCGAGCTCAATCATAGCTGATTTGACTGCACCTCCCCATGCTGTGATACAATAGGACAAAATAGATTGACAAAGGGCAGTATACACTTGTAATAGGATTTTCTTATTAGTAAGATGTTGAAGACTTTTCATTACATAGATGATCTTTCTGGTGCGGCCAGCAACTGCAGAGATGTGCTGTTTAAAGGTAAGTTTCTCATCAACTAGAATGCCCAAATATTTTATACATTCAGTGCGACTAACGTTGCTACAGGAGCAGGAGGACGAGAGAAGAGGATAATTGTTAGAAGGTTTGCAAGAGTGTATGGTCAGATTTTTCAACATTTTTGGATTAGAGCGCTCAGTCTTATGAAAGGCAACAAATTTGGTCTTGATTGTGTTTAGAAGTAATAAGTTATTATTAAGCCAACTGTTTATCTGCCATAACCCGGCTTCAGCCCTTTTTTGTGCTAAATAAATAGTAGTCCATATGGTAATCCAGGACATACCCGTGTGCTAAATTTCATCTAAATCCGTAGTAATATTGGAAAATCGAGTAAATCGTATGAGTCCCACACTGGTTTCCGATGTTTCCCGAAAGATGCTGCTGCTTTTGCAATTCGAAAGGAAATTTCAGTTTCCAACCGGTTGTCATTGCGAATATAGCTACCCAAGTACCAAATGATGACATTTCCTCGAGAGCCTTGCCATCTAGAAAAATGGGCGTGGGGTCGGCCGTAGCACCATGGATAGACAGTTTTAAGACTTGCATTTTGGAGACGCTTATAACCAGGCCAAACTTACGGCATGACTCATCTAGGTGGTCCAAAAAACATTGCAAGTTGCAAACATTGTCCGCAATCGTCAGCATAGAGTAAATAGTTTTGCTATGCACCATGCGTTTAGAGCTGAAGCGTGATAATTCAAAAACGCTCCTATCTGATGTAACATCCAGCTGATTTTGACCGGTGCAGACCGTATAATAATATCTCAATATAGCAGCAAAATAAATGGCAAAGAGGTCTATCTCCTACATTACACAGCCTTGTTTTACGCTGAAAGTCACGGGATATTGTTTGGTGAAGTCGTTTTCGTGCAAAACTCTAGCCATCATGCCATTATGAAATTGACTCACAAGTTGTACGAACTTTGTGGGATACCCGACTTTCTCCAGAATAGTCCATAGAGCAGAACTTGATACTCGGTCAAATGCTTTCACCAAGTCGATAAAACACATACATAGAGAACGTTGTTGTTCAAAGTTTTTTTCTTACAATTGTTTTACAATGAATATGGCGTCCTCTGTGCCTCTGCCTATTCTAACGACGATTCAGAATGTGGGCTAAAACTTTACCAGCCGCACTAAATAGAGCAATGCCTCTGTAAGACCCACAGTCGGAGGAGTCACCTTTACCTTTATAAAGTTTGCAATTTGAGGCATCTCTGCAGTTCTGAGCTATAATGCCAGAATCCCATATTCGCAAAATCAGCTCAAATATAAAGTTCAGCAGGCAGATTGTCTGATCCCGAATTTTTGCCAATTTTCAGCCAAGTAATAGCTCTTAAAAACTCGTCAAAATACGGCGGATTGTTAAACTCAGAAGATAAGGCCTCAAGAGAGTTGATGTGGTCGAGAGCAGCACTGTAACTAGATGGGTTTAGGACGTCACTGAAATGTTCAGCCCAACGGTTCAGTACCTAACTGTGTTCCAAACAAACCGCTACAAAAAAAAATCGTTACAAACCTCTATAAATGGCGTTGCAATCTTCGGAAGGCGCTGAAGTATATCGGCAGCTTGATTGACAGATAGGGAGGTCCTTGCGACATGACGTCCGTGCTAATAATGTTGTAAGTATCAAGGAGACGATCGAGCGGAACAAAGGCTCCAAACTGCTTGCAAAAGACCTGTCTATCGGGTAAAGCCAAATGGCCAAGCTGAAGACTGAAGATGGCAACGTAGACTCGACGAAGGCTATGATATTGAGAGAAATTGAGAGGTTCTACAACAACGCAGCAAGTAACGACGAACTTACTGGAGAGCTTCTGTAAGCGGGCGTACGTCGATACTAAAAATCCTTCAAAGGCTATTTGGCTTGGCTATTATGGCTCTTCAAGAAATGTGATAATGGCTTATTGAAGAATTATAGGCTCTCCTCGCACTCCTAAGCCATGTTTATAAACTATTCTCGAGCGTTATCACGAATAGTCTGGATGTCAGGCTAGATAACTTCTAGTCTCCCGAGGAAGTCAGATTCCAAAAAGGCTATATTACCATAGAGCAAATTCATACAATGCGGCATGCAAGGAGACCTAGCCTGTGTTGCAGTTTCTCCAGCAGAGCCACATCGACTATCGCTATATTGAAGGGCTAAGGTGTTTGTACAACAACGCCATCACGTCAGTCCAAGTAAAGGAGCAGAGCACGAAGGCTATTCCACTATACAGGGGCGTTAGACAGGGAGAAGTTTATTTCTTCGAAATTGTTCACTGCCGCGTTGGACGATATTTTCAAGCTTTTTGATTAGAATGGATTTGGAATTAGCTTCGATGGCGATTACATTACTCATCTCTGATTTGCCAACGATATTGTTGTCTTGTCAAAATCATTTCGCACGCTAACCATCGCATAGGCAAGTCGTGTCGTGTAAACTATACTAACGCCTACCCACTATGGTACTAAAAAAATGTGCAAATTGTAAAAAAAGCGTTACTAAAAAAATGCCTGGATTAGAGTGCAGCAGGTGTGAAAGAATAGTTCATGCAGATCCAGTATGTGCTAAACTTTCTAATAAACAGCTTAATACTCTACGAAATTCTCCGGGTATAGAGTGGAGTTGCGAAGAATGTCAAAAAAACACCAGCCGCAGGACATCGTATATAATTCCTGACGAAGAAGAAGAAGACGGCTCTGATACAGGTTTTCTTGGTAATAACCAAATAATTGACACTAAAAAACTAGTGCAAGATATCAGCCGAGAAATTAAAAAAACATTTAGAGAGGAAATAGGACACCTTGAGTCCTCGCTTCAGTTCTTAAGTGACCAAGTTTGTACCATGGAGCAATCGATGAAAATACAGGAAAACATAATTAAAGGGCTTGAAAGAAAAAAATTGGATTTAGAGAACAAAAATAAAAACCTAGAGCTAAGGGTTAGTGCCTTGGAACAGGGGGCAGAAAACCTTGAGCAGAAAGCGTTATCATGTTCACTAGAGGTGGCTGGTCTACCCGAGATTCCTGCTAAAGATCTGAATCAATTCATAAGATCAGTAGCCTTAAAGCTAGATATGAATGTAGAAGATGTTCAGTCATCAAAACGGCTACCCGGACCAAAAGATAAACCAAATACCATTTTTGTGGAGATGAAAACGAAAACAGCTCGTAACCAATGGATTACTGTCGGGAGAGAGAAATGTCTCACCGTAGGAGAAGTGATACCAGATGCAGCTAAAGAACATGTCGAAAATCGTATTTACATTAGAGAAGCCTTAACAAAATCTTTAAAAACCCTATTGTTTCATACCAAATCTACCTTACGTAAGTCCTTTCAATTTATCTGGTGTAAAGATGGCCAAATCTTTGTAAGAAAAAACGGTAGTAGTAAAATTCATCTTGTTCGCAATGTACAAGATATTAAGGAACTACAAAATAAAGCGATGGCGTCAACTCCATTGTAAACTAATTACCTATATATTCATTTAAAAAAGAAATAAAAAAAAAATATATATATAACGTATAAATATGGATAGTCAAATTACAGAATTATTTAACTGCACTTCTACAAAATGTTATCTTCAACAACTACCGCATAAATATAATTTAAATATCTCATGTCTGCATCTTAATATAAGATCGTTACAAAAACATTTTGTGGAATTGCTAGAAGTCATCCATAATTGTGCATTTCCACTTGATGTAGTTGTAATCACCGAAGTAGGTATTTCAAACAGCATTGCACATCTGTATACGATACCCGGCTATAATATGTACTCAAAACTACGTATTAATAGAAGGGGAGGTGGCATTGTTATTTATGTAAAAAATCATATTAAATTTACTATAATAAAACATGAGACAGCAACATTTGAAAGCTTAACCGGAACCTTGAAGTTAGATACTAACTATGATGTAACCTTATGTGCCATCTATAGACCGCCATCAACAAATAAATATAGTTTTATTACGGAACTAGGCAAGCATACGTCCTTGCTTGATTCAAAACCAAACCTTATATTAATCGGTGACATGAACATAGACCTGAAATCCATTTCAACATACAAAGACCTGTATTTAAACACACTCAGCGAGCACGGATTATCGTGTGGAATATCTGACTTCACTAGAATTGAAACGAGACTTAATATCGTCACTAAAACTTGCATAGATCATATATTTGCGCGCTTCCCTACGTATCATCCGTACTCGGCGGTGCTTGACGTCGTACTGGCGGACCATCGGGCTATTATATTTACCTGCGTTGGGACTGGGACAGCAAAACAAACACATACACAGCGTGTTTCAAAACTAATAATTGATTATAAAACTTTGTATCACGAATTATCAAAAGTTAATTGGTTAGAGACAAACAAAACAAACTGCCCTAATGAAATTTATAACTTCATACATAAGTCGTTTAAGGACGCCAAAAAAGTAGCTACAAAAAAGAGACTATTTAAAGAAGCAAAAAATAATAATATCAAGGAGACCTGGATAGATGACAAAGTTTCCAGATTATGTAAAATTCGCGATAAATTATTTAGTTTATGGAAAAAAAACACAAATAATTCTAAAATAAGACGAGATTATAACAAAATTCGGAATAGAATACATAAGATATTAGAAAGAAAAAGAAATACATATTATCTAAATGAAATTAATAACAACTTTAAGGACACAAAGAAAATTTACCAAATAGTTAATAGAATGTTAGGACGTATGACAGTATCGCTTGATGATGCAATAATTAAATCTTTCGATAAGCAAGGACTCGGCGTCAAAACTATCGCAGATAATTTTGCTAGAAGTTTTGACAGGGCTGTGAAAGATATTATTCCTAGTTGTACAATAAAATTAACAGAATGCGATAAATATATTAAACAAACGGAATCAAGTTTACTCTTCCAAAAAGCCTCTTCCGATAAAATACACAACATCATACAAAAACTAAATTCTAAGAAAGCTCCTGGAGCTGATGATATTACTGTTTCGGAGATCAAAATGGGAGGTAAAAAATTATCGTCGGCCATTTCTCACTTAATAAATTGTAGTGTTTTATCTGGAGTATATCCTGACCCATTAAAACTTGGATGTGTTAGACCTATATACAAAAAAGGGAAACATAATGATTATTATAATTATAGACCGATTACACTACTTTCGTCCATAGATAAAATCGTGGAAAAATATATTTGTGATCAAATTCATAGCTTCTATAAAAAGCATAACGTAATTACATCTAACCAATACGGTTTTCAAAAAGGGAAAGGGTCACCTGACCTGTTGTTAAAATTTTGTGACGAAGTAAATGGATATCTAAATCAGAAAAAAGTAGTATTAGCCCTATTTATTGATTTCTCTCGTGCATTTGATACATTAAAGCATAAAAAATTAATAAATAGGTTGGAAAATTGTGGAATTCGTGGTCCAATGCTTAGGTGGTGTGAAAACTACCAAAAAAACCGAATTTATTCAGTTAAAATAAATGATACACTTAGTAACCCGATACCAGTAACGGAAGGCACCGCACAAGGCTCGGTTCTAGGCCCGCTACATTTTCTGACCTATGTTAATGACATGTGTGACTGCTTGAAGCACAGTACGTGCTTTCAGTTCGCAGATGATACGTGTGTTTTGATAGCTGATGATGATCCACTAAAGGCCAATGCCTTGTTACAGGACGATTTAAATAATCTAAATAAATGGTGCCATGATGCCGGCTTAGTGTTAAACGCTAATAAGACTAAATTATTGGCTATCAAATCACCGTATTCTAAACGATCTATTAAAACAAACATTGTTGCCCATGATCACCCTTGTTTGCATGCCCAAAGCTATAGTACTTGCGATTGCCCATGTATTGAAGAAGTCAATAAGCATACTTATCTGGGTCTAGTAATAGACAACAAGTTTAACTGGAGCTATCACATTGAAAATGTTTGTAATAAGTTAAGACAATTCTTAGCAAATATAATAATACTAAAAAAACGTATTCCCTTTAAGGTCAAATTAATGCTATATAATTCGTTAGCTGAATCTTATATACAATATGGACTTACTAGCTATGGTAGAACATTCAAAACTTATTTAAATGAAATATATAAACTCCAATCAAGAATCTTAAAAAATATTGTATCTAAAAATAATTATCTCCAATTTCGTGATGATCCTCAGGGGCTGTTTAATCACTGTAAAATATTACCCGTTCATATCAAGTTTAATTATATGCTACTAAAAGAGCAATTCTTTAATAAAACACTCCAGCACGAAATTAAACATCCTTTGTACACGCGTGCAATTGCACGGAACCGGCTCTGCACGACTAGCGCCTCTAATGTGTATGGCGAACGAACTACCTCCTACTTGATCCCACGATTAATAAATAACTTGCCTAACGACTTACGTGACAGTATCACACCTATTAATATAAAAAAGAAATTAAAGAATTATTATCTACAGATAATATGAGTACCCATGAATAATATTATTATTATTATTTTATATAAAAACTTATGATGCGCTTGCCTAGTTTCGTCCCTATGATAATGTAAATTATATGCATAACTATAAACCTCAGTGGTTTTTTATGCATGTAATACCTAATTATTGTATTTACAAAATAAATAAATAAATTAAAAAAAAAAAAAAAAAAAAAAAATTTGAGGACCATAGTATTATGCTCAAAGCCCTCAACTGAGTTTGGCACGCATTAACATCTTTTTTTTACGAAGAACCACATACTCATGTCTTTTATCCCCGAATGGGTAGGCTGAGGCGCAACTAGTGCACCCACTTTTCGCCATTATTCCGTCCCAAGACGTGTTGGGAAACGAGCCTATCGGCATATCGGGCACAAATTCCAGACACCAGAATAATACTGACTAGAAAAACACAATATCACTTTGCCTGACCTGGGGAGCGAACGCGAGACCTCAGCTTTGCATTTAACCGAGGCAGATATTATAAGTCTATATTGTCGGTGCTCACTTCAATAAATTATTGAGAATTTACAGCAGGTTTGATTTACTTTTTACTTACTGGCGCGAAGTTCGTCAGACCCTAAGTCTGTATTTTATTATTTTCCAACTCTTGCTAACTACTTAATACGGCGCTGCATATGCTATTTGCATATAAAAATTCCAATAAAGATATTTATTACTTAGTTACTACATTCAGAGAATTGTCTCGAATAAAAACAAAGATAATGCACTCGATAATAACTCTGAGACCAAGTTGACAAGTAAACACGTACGGGGTTATCTTAAGTTATTTTTATAATGACTTCATTGTGCTTTCCACTAGCCATTACATTTGTTAGCTGTAGATCAGTGAGCACGAGTAACTCTTCGCCATATTCAAGTAAGTATCTTACATCTTTTAAATACAAAAATATTTATTGGGCTGTTTAAAACATTCCACAGGTAAATAATATAATATCAAGTATACAAATAAATAATGTTTATAGTGTTTTTGAGTCTGAAAAAAGGATTTTTCCCAAACTTACACTCGCATAATGTTATCAAAAATTAAACATAGTTGAAGTTTTCTTGTGCTTTTTTATTAGTAGGTACGTGCTAATCTGTAAAACAGCTAAACCGAATGATGACGGGATTTTCATCGACGAGTAGATTTTTCGGAGAATAATTTAGGATACATTTAATCCCGCAATATTATTTTTAGTTTCACGTATAGGGTCGGAAAAGAACCTAAATTAAATAGCGAAATCAAAAAATCCATGATAAACGCACCATTTTTAATTTCTAAAGCGCCATCGCAGATTCTAAAGGTACGATTTGAATACGTATTGTCAACGGCATACTATGCAACGATTTTTTAGCTTAATTAACCACATAAGGACCTACTTACGCAAACGAAAACCAACCCAAAAGCCCATAAATTTGACTTGGTCATAAACGAATGGTCACAATTAATAGAAGATTTATTATTTTCATATAAAGTTAATTGTCCAAATACCTCTGTTGGTACTTTATAAAATGCCAATCATTTTATATCAACCAACTAGTTGTAAAACAAAAATATTCTAGTTTTTACATCAACTATTAGAAAATATTTTGGGGTGGGTTGGTTCCCGTTTGCATAAGTAGGTCCAATTTAAGCTCCATGCACAGTTACGGTAGTGTATTGGCACCACCGCAATTTAAATAATTTTAGACTTGTTATAACTGCAGTATAAAAATCGTCATATTATGCTAACAATACGCACATATACACAATTATCGTACGTAAAGGAATAGATCGTTAGGTAACACGTACCTAAGATTTCACGATGAGTTCCTATTTCGTAGGTACTTAAATGAATTTTGTCACCACCACTAAGGCCTAAATCCTCTTGGTATTTCAAAAATTCCTTACTCAGCAGTCATGAGACAGTGCAACTTTTCTCAGAAGTATACCTTTCGCCCGTATAAGACCTACGAACCTAAACTTATATCTATAGACCAGTGCTGAAAAAAAAATGAAATGGTGAACAGTGTAATTAATAATACTAGGGTGAAATCTATTGAAAAAGGAAGAAAATTAACACAAATGAAAGGAAAAATTTACGTGTGGTCTGAGTTCGGGAAGTAGAAGGGGGTGAGTTTTATGGGTAAAAATCGGCTTGTCTCGATTTCCGGCAAAACTACACGTCCTATGGAAAAATGTTGAATGGCAGTTGTAGGTAATAAAATGATCTACAACATTTGTATAAAATTTCCACTTTTCACATATCTTTAAAATTTATGTGAAAAACTCAAATAACCACGTTTTTGTTTTTTTTTTATCTTTTGCAAAACAAATTTACTTTCGCGAAATTTGGTGAAAGCTTATCTTTTCGTGTCCAATAAAACTATTATTTTTTTATTTAAACTATTTATTTTTTCACCTTCTTTTGACGTAATATCGAAAAAGCAAGCACTATGATTTTCAATTGAAAACTCTCACGTTAAAATATCAGCTTTTTTTAAAAAAAAAAAAAGTAGATGGGATTGATGAATAAAAATATATACATTACTATTATAACTGGTTCTCGGAAAATGCAAAGAAACGATAAGAACTCGAATCCTTAATTTTTGTTACTCATCATGTACAGTTTTGAGCTGTTTATCAAAATTTACACTTTAATTACTCGAAAACGTAAGATTCCAATTTACATTGATACAAAAAAAATTGCAAATCAAAATATACTACTATAATGAACAACCAAAATATAAGATAATTAACTTAATATTTAATAAGACATCTACAATATTTTGAGAAAGTCAATCTTTAAATTATATGCGTAGATGCCGCTTTATTGCTATTTAAGATTTTTTTTATTTTAATACTGCCTCGGTGTCGTAATTTTATCACGGTAAGACTGCAATGCCGTCAATGTCTCGAGTTCTATCTTTGGGTCGGGCTGAATAATATTGGGTTTTCCTAATCTATAACAGTGCGTAGTCTGGAATTTGTGCCCGATATGATGATAGGCTCGCCCCCTAGGATGTGAAATAAAACACGATACGTTTCCGCTTCGTTTTATTGTGATTGGTTAAGAGACTGACGTATCGGTCTCTCGATCAATCACAAACATCAAAATACCGAACGGATTTTCATACACTTTTTACCAATGGACGGAGTGATAAATACATATTTTGTACGACAGAAATATAAATGTAGGCATATAATATTACGCTTTGCTACCTGTGCAAAGCCAGGGTGGGCCGCTAGTGTTATAATAAAGAGAAAATGACTGAAGAAATTTGCTGAAACATACTGACACATATACAATCGTACCATGAAAAGGGTCCGAAAAAACTTGCACTAATATACTAGAACATAGTATGACCATAGGAAGGAACATACATGAGTCTTTCGTTTTATAAGAAGGGGGTAAAGGGCTCCAATAGAGCACTAAGCTCATGTTACTTCCTCTGTGGTCAAGTAAAGTTAAGGGTTTTAGTACCCTGGACGAGCACGTATCGCCTTCCCCTCGCTGTGATTTTCCTTGGAATTCGCCAGTGTGAGAGAGCCTTAATTTTCCCGACCACGGATGAGGCAACACGGCATGACGCTAGTAAATCTTTAGGTAGATTATTATTCACGAGGTATAAGTATCTAGTTTTGCCCTCGTAGCGTTTAAGGCTTGCTGATCTGCAAATTATGCATGGTAGTTACACTAGATGTATCTGTGGTTTACAACCCATAATATATAAGCAACGGACAATTGCGAGTTGAACTCGCGCACCGAGGGTTCTGATCAAACTTGTAAGTAAGGTATCTAAGTATATGTCGGAATCTCGGACACGGCGACCGATAATGGGTATCAAATGCTTCGCAATAGTCATAAATTAAACGTTCTCTGAAGAGAGAAGTTGAAGTTGAGTTGAAGAACTCACTACTGTTTCATTACTCTTCATTAAATGGTCGCATGTTTAAACGAAAATCCCTATGTCAGTATGCATTAGAAAACGCACTTAACCCTTGCTACATTGAGAGCTAACCCGGGACTAACATAGTGATGACCTTAACAGTTAACTAACACTGAACTAGCACAGCAACGCTTTGATTATAGCAAGTTGAACACTCAACTGAATTAAACGATGACTGAACTAAGACTGCCCCTTCCAATGGCGAGGCGCCCTATTTATAATCTCAACTGTCACTCCCACCAATAGTTCGCCGTCTCGACTGGTTCATTGAAGATTATTATTTCTAATTACCCGACGATCAGACATATATAAGTTCAATAGTTCGCTCTTTTTCCGTCCGATAATGACTTACGCGTCGCCCGTATTCGGCCATTTACTGCCTTCTCGACTTCAGCGAATGCAGATGCTACTGAATCGATTCCTCAGACATGCACTCGGTGCCCCGTGGTACATTCACAATCGCAACCTCCACGTGGACACCAATATGCCGACCATCAGGCACTTTATGCAGTGCGCCAGCAGACGCTATTTCGATAGGGCGGTAAACCACCCACACACGCTTGTCCGTATATACTCCATTTCATCGCGCCAAATGGAGACGACCACGCTCAGTACTATCAGATCCAGAGGACGAAATCACTCTGGCCCTTCGTAGAAAGATCGAGTTTCAAAAACTCCTACACTCCACACGACCGCAGTACCGTCCTCGCCGTCGAGGACCTCGTCGCGTTCCCCGTCGCCCCGACCCCCTAACAGTTCCGGCCCGCGTGCCGATGACTACGATCATAATGTATTCATTACGTGGAACGCGACGAGGTCCTCGACGGCGATTTAGCGGAATTAGGCCAAACCAATCTTCCCCAAACGATGATGTCTTATCCTCTCTCAGTGGCCGTCCTGAGCTGAAGTTCGTCACCCGTTAGTGGGTCGCCCTCAGCATGGTCGCTTAAATTTTTAAGGGTTGCGAGCGCCTTCTGCACTCACCCAAAAGACCGGTGTTCTTGCATAAGCCGAACCTCGTCAGGCTAGCAAGAGTTTAGTCAGGAACAAAAAACAAAATTAATTGAAAAATTAATAAAATTTCAATAGTTTGTAAATTCGCTATAATTTTTATTGAAGTAGATAAATATTTGCGGTTTTCAGATTTTTCCCTATCCATGTACTGTAAGACCTTACTTCGTGCAAAATTTCATGATTCTAGGTCAAGTGGAAATATCCTATAGGTTTTGTTTCCTTTGCGAAAACGCAAAATATGCGACATAAACGGTCATGTCTTTTGATTGCGTTGACTTAAAAGTTTGATTTTTCCACAGCTGATAGAGACAAATTGATATATTTGATATAAATTTCAACTTAATATCTCTAAACATTCCTGAGAAAAAGGGTCCTACAGACAGACAGACAGACAGATAGACGGGCAACAAAGTGATCCTATAAGTGTTTTTTCCCCTTTGAGGTCCGGAATCCTAAAAATAGTTCAGAAATATCATATGCTTGAAATCTTCTTCAAATCTATGGTGATTTAAATACAAACCCAAATCGCTCTCATGAATAGCTATTTTTACAATTCATGCTTCTCATTTTTCATTCAAAACACGACGGGGGCTCGCGTCGTTCATTGGCAGTCCGGGAGGTTGGAAATTGTTTTCAGTTATGCTTGGACCATTTAGGGGTTTACCTAATCCGTAAATAAAACAATTCTGATTCAATAAGAATCGAAAATTAAATATGCTATGCGGACCCAATCTATTATAATAGACAGTTCAACCTTTTTGTGTTTATTTGAGTCGATTGTAGACATTTATATTCTGATTCGATGAACCCCCGCCGAACTTGCTCCGAGTCTATTTGCTCAAACAACTAGAAACCAACCTAAATGAAGGACACGAGGCTTTTTGCGTAGGTATTATTTCAATAAAATTATGTATCTCCATGATAAATTGACCATTGTTAATGTTATAGCTCAATCATTTAATGTAATTCACTGATGAACTACGGCCTAACCCCTCTCAGCTGTAGAGGAGGCCCGTGCTCAACAGTGAGCAGTATATAATGTAGGGCTAATTGCATTGCATTGCACTGGTGGTATATCTCTAGAATACGAATGGCCGTCTGGGTAAGTACCACTGCAATGTCTATTTCTACGGCCAAGTAACAGTGTGCATGCATTGCTATGTTTCTGCTTGAAGGACGTTGTAGCCAGAGTAATTACTAGGCATTATAAGACTTAACACATTATGTCTCAGGGTGACAAGTGTAGTGGAGTGCCTTTTGAAATTGACGTGTGTCAAAGTGGGCACATACGATGTGATTTGGTACAGCCGAACCATTAAAACGGTATGCCATCGAACCATATCGCATCGTGTGGGGCACGGTTCGATGGACAATATCATTATTATTGTTGGTACGGCTGGTTCGATGGCTTGTCCATCAAATTTGGTTGGATACAACTGGACTTCGCATGGTACGGTTCGATCGTGTGGCGTGAAGACTGTACCGCGTGACGAATTGGTACGATGATACCAAATCTAATCGTCTGTTAGTAGTATAACACTTATAAGTGACTATTTGAAATATTAATAATTATATCTAGACTTTCATAAGTGCAACTTTGTTCGCGTACGTGATGAATAAAGTTGATATTTTATTTATATTTATTAGTATTTTATTTATTTAAGTATTTTATGAAAGTGGACGATAGCCTAGTTGGGAATGGAACGGTCTGCCGAGACAATGTCCGGAGGTTCAAAACCCAAGGCACACACCTCTGACTTTCAAAGTTACGTGTGTATTGTTTATCAATTAAAAGAAACCTAAAACACCACATTGTTAAAGAGTTGTCAAGACACTAATCATTATCAAATACAGCACTTAACCAATTTTTTTAACTACGTATTTTATACTAGCTTTTGCCCGCGGCTCCGCCCGCATTAAAAAGTTTTTCCGGGATAAAAGTCCCGGTTTATATTTTCCCGGGATAAAAAGTAGCCTATGTGTTAATCCAGAACATGATCTACCCGTGTGCCAAATTTCATCGAAATCCGTTCAGTAGTTTTTGCGTGAAAGAGGAACAAACATCCTTACATCCATACATCCAAACATCCAAACATCCATACATTCTTACAAACTTTCGCCTTTATAATATTAGTAGGATTGAGGTCATTTTGACTTATAATCAAAGGCAATCGCAATGCCTATCATCGTGCAATACGAAATGAAACCCTGCTTGTACTACTACCCTCAAAGTTTGTTAATTCTTATTCTAGTTAATATCAATAACTTATGTTTAAAATTATGTTCATCAACCTCGTGTATTTATTTGGACACTAATTATTGTAAAACAAAAGAGAATATATATATCGATATTATAACTATTTTACTTATAAATAAGATTGAATTAAAGTGTATATTACGCACTATCGACTTCTCGTACGCGCATTATATTATTGTTTCTGACAGTAAGTTATATTTGTAATTCTCTAAGTAAGTGAATGTAATTCTTGTGGAGAAATAAATGTCTCAAACCTGCATACCTAAGAAGTTCTTTATAAGAATTTCGAAGATAATATGTGAAGTCTACCAACCCGCACTAGGCCCGCGTGGTGGACTAAGGCCTACACTCTTAAGTAGTAGAGGAGGCCCGTGCCCAGCAGTGGGACAGTATATAATACAGTTCTGGTATTATAAACGTATTTTATTTTACCATCACGCGACCGCCTTGCTCTTTTCGTCACTGAACTGCAATAAAAGGTAATAAAAATATAAAAATCCAACATATAAAACTAAATTAGGTACATTTATATACTAACATTAATATTAATAACTAATTATAATTCATTGTTTTAAGGTAATTATCATATTTTATGTTTTCATTTGTTGTAATTAATGTGTGTCTGCAATAAAATAGCGTCGAAAATTTTTTAATATTGCCTCGGTGGCGTAGTTGTTGTATTACGGTATGACTGCAATACTGAGTTCTCGGGTTCGATCCTCGAGTCGGGCAATGTGATATTGGATTTTTCTTCCGTATTAGCCCGAAGTCTGGAAAATGTGCCCGATATGACGATAGACTTGCCTCCATCACATCATGGGACGGAATTTGTCCGGCTAAAAGTGTGTGCATTGATTGTGCCTCTGTCTACCTCTTTCGAGATAAAAGGTGTGAGTGTATGTAAGTTTTAAGTAGTAAAATAACCACCGTAATGTTTTTGTTTACTTAAATCATGGACAATAAAAAAAAAATATCATATTTCCCCCGTAATTTTTATAATGATCGGCATTTAGCATAATAATGTTTATTGTTTATTATCATTATTACGCAAAATCAGTAAGAATATTATGAATGTGGCTAAATTTATGAAATGTAGGCATCAATATTAATTTTATTTTCAAGTAATTCTATATGAACCATAATGACTTGATGAACAAGAAATCTGCCTAAAAATTATTATGAAAGAACTCTTTCAATATACTTTTTATGATGTAGGAGGCAAACGAATATTATTATTATTAAGTTACCTTACATATATCGTTATTGAACACGGAATTTCTTTATTACAGAATGAAAGCTGTCGTAGTACTGGTTGTGCTTGCGTGCGCCATGGCGGTGGTCTACGGAGACTTGGTATGCGGCTCAAACTACTGCAAGCAACACCCTTGCAGCTCGCCCATCGCCCAGTCGAGCTGTCGTTCTCCGTCCATGTACCGCCCCAACCACGCCGGCAAATGCGCCTGTTGTCCTGCCTGCGTTACTCTTCTTGGTAACACTTTAATTTTTTTCATATCTATATTCATCAAGTATTTAGGTACTCAATGAAATATACTGCCCATGTAGGTATGTACTATTTAGGTAAAACTATTGAAATAGCACCATCCCAAGTTCTTTTGAAGTTATTCTTTGGGCGCGTTATGAAAAAATGATGAGAGTGAAATTTTACGATGCGCGCACATGTGTGACACAAAATTCTCACGGTTGTTCACAAAGGTTGAAGCTGTTTAATGAAAACTTTTTGATCAAAATGAAAAGTAAATATTAAATTAAGAAAACAATAAATATTTACATAATGAATAAATTTAAATTCAATTTTTGAATTTATTAATTTACTTTTAAAATAATCAATATTTAAAATTAAGAATCTTATAATGTTTAGTACAAATTACGTCATACATATTTATTAATCTCTAAATTATATATATTTTTTTAATAATTATATATCTATTCAATATTTCAAATTTAAACTGAATTTTTTTGACTGTGTTGACTATCCTTTTCCAGTGCTTTAATCATTTATTATAATTAATTATTTGCATGCAATCAAAATTTTTTTTTTAATGATGCCAAAGAAGTATAACTTCTCATGCGCGTACTTATGTACACGCACCGATATTTTTTTATTTTATTGCATTGAATGACGAGATGAGCATGCCGTTCATGATGGTAAGCGATACGACCACCCATAAACAGTAGCAACACCATTCAGCACCTTGAGTTACAAAGTACTGTATGAAATTCCACTGCGCTCGTCATATTGAGAAATACTTGATGTTAAGTCTCGCGATATCCAGTAGTTACACTGAAGGTAAAAATGTTCATATATAACTATGCTATTGGAGAATTTTTATATGTGATGTTGCAAAACTTCTATGATAATCTAAGGCCTCATTTCGTCTATTATCGAATAACTTGGCGAACAATTCATGCAAGAATACATGACTAAGAATTATGAGTAACGAATTCACCCGAATAAATTGTTTACACACACGTATTCGTGACTATTCGTCTGTACTCTGCAAGTCTCTAAATCAGAAATTAACTAAAATCCTGAACTACTTCAAACGTAAAACTGTAGCGATAAATATAATATTAGAAATAAATATCTTCAAATATTTATCCTATCCCCTCTCCGGCCCATCCAAAAAATGTCCCGAATTCAATATTCAAAAAGTTGGCCGTCTTATGCCACCATAGGCTTAATAAAATCATAGTTAGTTTCTGAAAGTACTTACATCTATTGCACTGCTGATAGAAAGAATGCTAACAGTTTTAAAACGTAGGTAACTGAAGTAATTGGTAACTATTATTTTGCTTTCGCTTCTCTAGCGATTGTTACTCGCTTAGCGTATTCTAGCTAGTTTAGTGAGTACTCTTCAGGGCCGAAATATTATTACCTGGTTAGGTACACATATTTTTTTTTGTCCCTGACTAAACTCTTGTTAGCCTGACGAGGTCGGCTTATGAAAGAACACCGGTCTTTTGGGTGAGTGCAGAAGGCGCTCGCAACCCTTAAAAATTTAAACGACCACGCTGAGGGCAACGAAATGTATTTTTTTTTTACAGTCCTAGAAAGGGTGTATTGCTGTTTTCTTAATCTCTGTAGCTACCCGAGCTTTCAAAATCACAAAAATAAATTAGATACCTTTTACCTACTGCTGTAACTCCGGTTCTCCGTCTCTCTTTTTATAAGTGTACAATATTCTTAGTATTAAATTATTTTATTTTAAAATCTTTCCTACTAGATATCGTGGGTACGAAAAAACTAAATATCATTTTTTTTATCGAAATCGATTGTATTTTTGACATCCATGACATAAAAACCTAACAAGAGGTCCGGAATGTACTTATATACTTACCTATATTTAAGTATAAGGCCAAGCTCGGAAAATGATTCGAATATTTTAAAATAAACAGCATTGTTTGTGTTTCAGGTGATAACGCAGCTTGCAAGACCTACAGCAAAGAGCTTGGAGAGACCCCATCCGGCATCTGTCGCGATCCTCTTAAGTGCCTCAACAGTATCTGCACTCGGGTCGCTCCTAGACACTAAGCACTTAAAATAAAGAACCCAAATATAAAATATTGAATGAAAAATAAAATGCGTTAATGTTTTAATTAAACTTATTCCACATATCCGCCATATTTTTATTATATGGAAACCTGCATACCTGAGAAGGTCTCTGTATGAATTTCGAAGGTATGTGAAGCTACCAAACCGCACTAGGCGAGCGTGGTGGACTAAGGCCTAAACCCTCTAAGTAGTAGAGGAGGGTTGTGCCCAGCAGTGGGATAGTATATAATACAGAGCTGGTATTATTATAATAAATTCTATAAATCATAACTGATTTGCAGTAATAATAAATACATATACATATATACATATACACTCACGCCTGTTATCCCCGAAGGGGTAGGCAGAGGCGCAACTAGTGCACCCACTTTTCGCCATTATTCCGTCCCATGATGTGATAGGGGGTGAGCCTATCGCCATGTCGGGCACAAATTCCAGACTCCGAGCTGATACTGAATAGTAAAACTCAATATCACTTTGCCCGACCCGGGGATCGAACCCGAGACCTCAGTCGCACTGTAATACAACTACGCCACCGAGGCAGTTAATAATAAATATTCGGTAAATATATCAAAGGTGAGTACTTAAAAGCGTGTTAAATGCATCTCTTTGTAATAAAAGAGGTCTCGCATCAACGACCTACTATTATTCATTTATTTTATCTGAAAGATTAAAATTGTTAGAGTAAGTGTGAAAGAATTTTTTATTATATTATCATTCAGATCACATGTTTAAGCGAGTATTGATCAATTAGGTTATCTCAAGTATTTGAACAATCGCAATAATAGTTTTACTAGTAGATAAATCATAACTAGCAATTATCGGAAGCAATTATTGAACGCAAGCTGAACATGCCCAATGGGGAGGCAATTTTCACCTGCGTTGACGTAGCTACAGCCAGCAAAGTTTATGCTGGACCACCTGATGATTCTAAATAAGTCGCTTAGGCCTCGTCTTTCAACTAACATCTAAAGTAAACAATCAGAATTATCTGCAGTTTCCTTTTGTACATCTCCGAAACGATCTCCGAAATGCCTGCTTGGTAAAATATGAAAAATGGGCGTTTTATCTTACCAAATTGGATAATTGTACATAAGAGTTTTTCGACAGATATTCAAAAAACTAATATTACTAGCAATTATTGATCCGTCTAAATGGAGCTCTAAGGTTAGGGGAGACCTAGTATGGTTGTGACAAATTTTACTCAATGTGTATATTTCAGTATATTTCAGTGAAAAACAATCCTATCCCTACGAAATTTATAACCGAAGATAGCTAGTTCTTCATCTATACTAAAATTATAAAGCTGAAGAGTTTGTTTGTTTGAACGCCCTAATCTCAGGAACTACTGAACCGATTGTGAAAATTCTTTCACTAATAGGAAGCTACTTTACTCTTGAGTGCTATAGGCTACTTTTTTTTCTTCCTTGAGGGCTTCCATTGCGTGCGCTGCGAAAACGGTTCAAGATACCAAAAATATATGTATAAAAGAATTATTCCCCTTGAAATGATCTAAAAAAATGTCCGCGACAGTATATGTCTATCTTTTAAGATTAACTCACTAGAACCGTTTTTATGGTAATCAAATTTGGTCGAAATTAATGCATTATTTGTTAAGGTTGTATCAACGTCATAGTCATAGAGTGATTAAACGGGAAGGTTTTTATGTACTTTTAGCCCGGAAAAACTTATTAACGCGGGCGAAGCCGTGGGCAAAAGCTAGTCTATACTAATATTATGAAGCTGAAGAGTTTATTTGTTTGTTTGAACGCGATAATCTCAGGAACTACTGAACCGATTTTGAAAATTCTTTCACTAATAGGAAGTTATATAACTCCTGAGTGCTATAGGCTACTTTTTATCCCGGGAAAATATTTTTGTCCCGGAAAAACTTTTTCACGCGGTCGGAGCCGCGAGCACTACTAGTAGTTAATAAATGTGGCAAACAAGTGAGATTAAAATTAAAAATATATGTAACTAGCTTTTGCCCGCGGCTCCGCCCGCTTTAAAAAAGTTTTTCCGGGATAAAAGTCCCGCTTTATATTTTCCCGGGATAAAAAGTAGCCTATGTGTTAATCCGGGACATGATCTACCCGTGTGCCAAATTTCATCGAAATCCGTAGAGTAGTTTTTGCGTGAAAGAGGAACAAACATCCTTACATCCAAACATCCATACATTCTTACAAACTTTCGCCTTTATAATATTAGTAGGATATGTAATCCGATAATCAATTACGACGCATATGACTCTCCTCCAGTACAAGTTTAAAGTAATCCTTTACACCCGCTGAATTGAACCCATACCTCTTTTGACCTGCTATTTGCAAATGGTTAGAGGCAACATAAATAGAAACATTTATTTTCTGCGTATCTTCAACAGTTTCACAGTACTCTTTTGTGTTTGTTCTCTTAATGTTATCTCCTCAAAATTATGCCAGTTCATAAATTTCCTTACCCGTCATGCCTCAATCTTCCACACGTAGGTAATATTACCTACCTACCTATATATATACCTACCTACTTATTTGGCATTATGAAACAATAACGCGTCATAACATAGCAGAATATTACTATATTATCATAAAATAAAGTAACCAAGGAGAGTTGTGACAGCTTGTCACAATCCCGTATTTTTCCGATCCAGAAAAAAATCTGACGTAAAATAGTATCTATTAAAAAGTAAATGCACACAGAAGACAACTTTGCTTCCCCGTTCAGATATCTAATGACTGTAATATGCTATGGTGCTAAGTTCAGAACAATGCCTCAATTTGTTTTCATTTATACATAAGCGAAACAGGCGGTCTGTCGCCAGTCGCCAAGAATGATGGCTGTCATCTAATAATACAAAGGATTATCTTCCCACGCGGCTCGCTAGACCCTGTCAAAATGTTAGTATATCTTATCATCATATTATCTGGACATAATTGTTTCTTTTGTTTTACGTAAATATATGTGTAACAAAACATTAAACAAGGCATGATATTAATATTTTTTTCCCACACAAAGTCCCACTTTATATTTTCCCTAGATGAAAAGTAGCCTATGTGTTAATCCAGGACATAATCTATCCGTACGCCACATTTCATCGAAATCCGTTCAGTAGTTTTTGCGTGAAAGAGTAACAAACATCTATGCATCCATACGTATCCATACTAACAAACTGTCGCGTTTATAATATTGGCAGGATTTATTACAACTTCTTATATATTTACCTATTGGCTTCAGACTAAAACTTATAAATTGTAGGGCACAGTAACGCAATGTAGATACTATTGCTAATGCTCTACTAAGGAGTAAGGTGCATTTGAGAGTTACACCAAGGACTCTTCATTAATTTATATGAAATCCTCCTAGCCAGTTTCGGCCACGGCGGCCAATCTCAGCGGAGATCAGCCAGGTACGCAGGAGATATTATAGTGCACAAGTGTTTGCGCAATACACAGGTGCACTCGCTATTCCTTCACTCTCATAGTCCGGTGAGACGGCAATCCGGCATGACCGGAGAGAGATCAGGCGCAGGACCAAAGGCTTTACGTGCTTTCCGAGGCACGGGGGTATCACACCGCCAACTTCCTGACTCCGAGCTGCGAGTGAGTATTTTTTTTAAGATGGGAAAACCCAGTCACAAAGTTTTTTGGCCCGACCCGGGATTCGAACCCAGGACCTCAGCGCGCAAATCATACTCGTAACGCGTACGCAATATAACTACGCCACTGAGGCAGTCAATTAATTAATTTATATAGTTTCAATACGTATTTATAATCCGTGTATTTAAAATGAGTAGATTAAAATTGCCAATAGAGTACCTGCATACAAACAGTAGAGAGTAAAAATTATGACTCACAATATTATAACATTTGTTGGAAGAAATCTTTAATACATCTACGAAGTTTTGTAAAGTAATAACTTGCAGACGTGTTCCATTTTAGGCAGCTACAAAACACATTAACCTTTTAAGTACCTATGCTTGTTAAAATAAAAAACAAAAGTGTTTGCATTATATTTACAAGGTACAATGGTTACTTCATGTCGTACTATACAAGTTCTTTTTTAGTTATTTGCTGCGCGAATAAATACATAATTCTTTAAATTGCTTTTTAAATGCTAGCTATTTTTTTATTTTATAAGTTAACCTTGTGTAAAATAAATAATTTTAAAAAATCCTCCTAGTTAATTTCGGCCACGGCGGCCAATCTCAACGGAGGTCAGCCAGGTATGCAGGAGATATTATAGTGCATAAGTGTGTGCGCAATACCTACACAGGTGCACTCGCTATTCCTTCACTCTCATAATCCGGTGAGACGGCAATCTGACGTGACCGGAGAGAGATCAGGCGCAGGACCAAAGGCTTTGCGTGCTTTCCGAGGCACGGGGGTATCACACCGCCAACTTCCTAACTCCGAACTGCGACTGAGTAATTTTGAAGATGGAAAACCCAGTCACAATGTTTTACTCGTAACGCGTACGCAATTACGCTACCGAGGCAGTCAAACCTTATGTATCGGTCGGTATACGATTGAGGTATTAATGATAGTATGTATAAAAACAACAAAAAATGGGTGAGAGTCGGTCTTGCCCTCGGCCCTCTTCTGGTAATTTACGGAACATTCGGTGCGCAAGGCCTAATCGTACTTGTTTAATTTTTCTTTATTGACATAAAAAGTAACATTAATTATATTTGTAATGTTGCAAGATATAGTAAGAAATTTATAAAAATCAAAGGTATACAATACAAATATATATTTAAGTCCGCTTTTTTTATATTTCGTTCGTGATAGCACGAGTTGTAAGGCATTCTAACAAATGATTATGTAACTATTACGATCATCAAAAATGGGGTCAACTTTGGTTTGGGAATATTCTAAAATACGTGTAAGAGATTTTGAAAGCGGTGAAATTCCCTTTCAACTCTCGAAGTTGTCGACGAAAATATCTATCCAGGTCAAGTCGTCCAGTTAGGCAGGTTCAACTTTGAGAGAGAGGTCAATCGTCGAATCCAGCTTGGTGGAGCAGCATCCGGGAAACTAGGCAAGGTCTTGTCGTCCAAAATACCGTAGTACCTAAAGACAAAAGTCTTAAATCTATATGTGTTACCAGTGATGACATACGGCTCTGAGACGTAGCCTCTGTCTATGTACCACCTAAGACGGTTCACTATCCTCAGTGAGCTATGGAAAGGGCAAGGCTCGGAGTATTTCTAAGCATTCAAATCTGAAATGAGGAGACTCGTAGAAGAACGAAAGTCGCGGGGCGAAGAGAGTCAGTTTTACGAGCTTGGGGTAGAAATTAGATGGGGTAGAAAAGTTTCCGAGAGACTTCCTAATGGCAAGCGCAGCGTAGGACGTCTTTCTATACAAGGTCGACACACGATCTTGTAAAGGTTACAGGAATCCGCTGGATGCAGGCCACTTCTGACGACAAAGGTGCTGACGGGCCACAGGTGTTTTGGCTCGTTTCAGTGTCGGATTGGAAAAGAGGAGTCCGCCGTGTGCCACCATTGTGACAACGGCCGTGAGGACACAGTCCAACACGCTCTCGAGGAGTGCCCAGCCTGCGATCTACAACGCAGCGCTCTTAGAGCAGTCGTCGGAGGAGACTTCTCACTGCCGGCCGTGGTATTCCGAGCAGCTATCCTAGTGCAAGATACCCCGGGGCCGTTCCGCATGCGCCGAAGAAGGCCACCGCGGGTTTTGATTGGTATGTCGGTGTAGGGTTATACATAGGGTTAGGGACTCGGTCCAATGCCCGCTCGGATGATGCTATACTCCCGAGTGTCGACATTGAACCGTAAAGCCTCCTATACACGCTGGCCGAGCGTTGCCGAGCGATGGCCAACGCCATCATGTAGACAGCTTATTTGCCTTGACTGGTCATCGCTCGGTGTCGCTCGCCTAGTTGGCCGAATGAAGCCAAGCACCAACGTGTATAGAGATCATTTGGCGCAACTTGTGTTCGCTCGCTGTCACTCGTGATCACTTGCCTCACTTCGGATCGGTGTCGGTTTTTGTGCACAAATCAAAGGCGCTCGTCTGCGCTCGGCCAACAGCGTCCACATATTTGTCTACTCGCCATTACACGGTTGATATCTGTCGCTCTCAGACGCCTATAAAACTTCAATGTCGACGTCCATAGTGTTTCAATGCGTAATAAATACTGACAGTGGCCAACGTGTGGATAGCTCTACAAATTCTCGTCTACATTGGCCGCATGCATTGTCATTCGACGAACTTGTCGAACGTATGGACGTTAGCACTTGCCTTGAACATATTTGCCGCCGCTCGCGTTGGCTTAGGCTCGGCCAACATGTATAAGGGGCTTTAGAGTGTGTGAAACCAACATAACCATTCCACTCACCCCACAGTGGTAGCGAATAGCGATAACGCGTGTATTCCCCGCGATAAAAATAGGCCACTTCTGACAGGTTGGTATGGAAATATTTGAGGGAGGCCTATATTCAGTAATTATAAAAGCTGAAGAAGAAGGGTTAGCAAAGTCCGGAACACAACAGTGCATGCACGCTGCTACTTGGCAGCAGAAGTAGTCATTGCGGACCTATCCAGAAGGACCCTCACATATAAGAGTCCTACCACCAATAAGTACAGTTTTAACACATTTCCGTCATGATCAGAAGTAAAATTCTACACTTTATACAAATACTAATTGGAGTCAGGGTACTGAGTACTGACCTAATAAATGGATATAACGTCTACGCTTTGGCTATACGGTTTACGGTTTTCAGTCTGCAACCAATATTTAGATCAACACTAATTGCATCTATATAAACTACATAGCTATACTTATACTTAAGTCACTTAAGTTGAGGTTTTACATGCCATCTATGATCCAAATGGTTAAAACAATAAGCATTTTTATTTAATATTCATCTACTACCAACATATCTCTCAAACCGAGATATAGAACATAATACTATAGAAGACGTCAAGGTACGAGAATGACGCTAAGGCGGACCAAAATTTGTCGGACTATATTTACATATTTTCCTTCTATACCTGCACAAACATTTCCACTCGTCTTTATCTTGACAGAACTTTTCTTTTAAACTGTATGATCGTTTAAAAAGTGATCATATCTTTCGTTTTGCATTTTATTAACAAGAGCATCGGTCTCACCCGCCTGCCCATAATTCTACCTCGATTTGATAATTGAAGGAAAATATTGGCAGAAGATTTGTCATTATAAACTTGCTTATTCTCAAAAGTCCGTAACTTTATATTTTTATGTTCATGGAAATTATTTATCAGGCAAATCGCCATCACCAGCACCCCCACTCTTCTTAGAAATGTAAAGAAATTTGATCAGTTCAATAATACGGCTTTATAGTTTTATTATGCATCACCACTGTCGCTCTAAACAGATAACCGCATTAGGATTTATTTAATCGTAACAATTTCAGTCTTCAGATAAGAATAATTTCATTTTCATTAGTGATAATATTATGATTAAATAAAGTAAAACACTATAAATGGAAGCATTGACAGTATCGGATATACTTTTTTTTTATTTTACTATACACCCTAAAAGTGTTCGACATAATCAATAAGTACGTTAATAGTGATAGTGAAAGCCAAAACAAAGTGTCGTGTTCAGGAATGTTATAGTGATCTAATATAAAACGGGACAAATAGTGTTGTTTGAAGTGTGTTGTTTGGTGCAGAGGAACTTATCTCATGTGAAAGGTTAGTTAGATAGTTTATAATGTTATGTGTATCTGTGTTCAGTCGGTGCACGATTTTATTAACGATAAGTACGAGGGTAGAAATTGTTGTTGCGTTTAAATGAGTGCTTGAATTATTATGATAAAGATCTAATTAAAATTTATCTTTACTATTATTTCTACACTAAGTTTTATCATTTTAACCTTCATAATATTATAAAATTGTCTTCTGTATTGTTTCGTGAGAAAACCTTACCACATTGTATTCTGGAGTAATTATTACAGGTAGGTAACCTTTTTTCTTTTTATTAAACTAATTAAACCAGCTTGACCTCCACATAGTTATCTAATTTTGCGCGGAAATATAGTTGCGTTTTATCTTAATCATACCTACTGGTATTATGATTCAATTAATAGCATGCTTGTTATTATACGTTTGTATCTATATAACTTATTCATTTTTTCTGTATTATGTCAAGATTCGAGTCTAGTAGGTATTTAGAACGATTCAAGAAAATATATTGTACAAATTAGGGTCCACAAATTGTTATAAAATGTAGTGCAATAATTATAATTTTAATGAAACAAAAGAAAGAATAAGTACTTTGTTAGTACACATTTTACGAATGATACGCAACAATGTACCTAGTCTTGCCATAAATATTGTAACAAAGAAAAAATATTTTTTTAATTACAAATAACATTTATTACTTTTACAGTGTGTCAGTTTAATACATAAATATAAAACAATTTAAAATATAAAAAGGTTATTCAAGGTGGTCTCCATTGGCTGCAATACAGTCCTTTAAACGTTGAGGTCAGTTATCAATAGAAGCACGCACTCTTTCCATGGGAAAATCCTTCACTGCCAATCATATAGATTGTTTTAGGGACTCCACATTATCATGGCGTTTAGAGCAAGCCGTAGGTACTCTCTAAAACTGATCATAAATCATAATCCAGCGGATTGAGATCGGGACTAGACGACGGCCAGTATTCAGCTCTGATGAAGTCCGAAACGTTCGGTTCCAACCTAGACTGCGTGGACCGAGCTTTATGACCCGGTGCCGAGTCTTGCCGGAAGGACCATACTTGGTTATTGAACATGGTGTTGTTAAGGGGTTTAACTACCTTCTCAAGAATGGTATCTTGATACACTTGTGCCGATGTTTTGATACCTTTTTCACAAAAATATGGCTCAGTCACTTCTTCATAGCTAACACCCCACCAAACCATCACTGAAGTCGGATAATGCCCACGTTGCACTCTGTCGACTAATTTTGAAGCTTCCTTGGAGCTTTGAGCATAAATACGGTCAATTTGTTTGTTAAAATGTTGCTCAATTGTAAAAAAAAAATCATTCGTATACAATTTTTTTCTGTGACCTCGCTTTGCGTACCGCTTCAGTAGTTGTTTCGATTTTACCACCCAATTCTTTTTTAAATTATCAGTTAAAGAAATGACCAGTGCGTCTCTTATAGGCTGCAAATCCTAGGTCATCTTTTAAAATACGCGACATGGTTCTAGGTGATATCTTCATCTCCCGAGATAAAATCTTTTGCTTTCGGACAGGATTTCTTCGGATTCGTTCCCTTACTGCTTTGACCATATTTTTCGTACGAACACTACGTGGACGACCAGGTCTGTTTATGACACAAAAAGAGGAGGTCTCATTGTACCTATTAATAACCCGGTCCACAAACATTTGACTAATAGCAAGTGTATGGAGAGTTTTAAAAATTGCATTTGGCTCCATACCTACTTTGTGTAATGCAATCACACCGATTCGGTTCTCTTTATCACCCCACTCCATTTTAATATCGCAAAATATTTTACAATGTATTGGCGCCAAAACGAGAAAACACAATGAACAATCGTATAAAAATGACAGATTCCAAATTAAAATAGAAGTTTTTTACCTGAAAATAAAACACATATTAAATACTTACCTTATTTGAAGCTTACTATAATGAGATAGGCACTTCCTGTTTTCCGTTTCTTCTACCTTCCTTTTCATTTTATCTATCTGTCTCGCTCGCACATCCGTTCTCCCACCAGGGCACCGCCCCACCCAAGGTGTGCTCTGTGGTGGTCGCTGTTTTAAGCCTGCACTACACCACTCGCGAAGTTGATCGAAGTTGGCCGAATAAGATAGTATTAAAGGGCACTTCGCTTCGCTTCGTGCAACCTCGGCTCGCCTCGAGCGACTTCCAGTCGTTGTCGGTTTTTGCGCCCGAGTCAAAGGACTCGAAGTGTCCCGAGGTTCGAACACGAAGCGTCTTACTACACTACTCGGCTCACTTCAGTTCGCATCGAGACGTTATGAGCACAGGTTGTATTCAACGTTCCGTAGGTAGTTCACAAAACACGATTAACAGTACTCTTATAATCTTTAAAACTACGCAACGGATTTTGATGCGGTTTTTATAAATAGATAGCTGATAAAGTGATTCAACCGGAAGGTTTTTATGTACTTTAGCTCGAAAGAACTTATTAACGCGAGCGGAGCCGCAGGCAAAAGCTGATCTATAATAATATATTGCAATTAAAACAACGATATTTATTTAGAGCTTTGCAGTATAACGTTACAAAAGCCCCTTATTCACTATGGCACCATCTTTACAACGCCAGCACCATCTATCAAAAAACCTGATTTAAAATTAAAATATTTCCTACAAAAAAAAAGCAAAATCCGGGGACAAAATAGCCGATCTATAATGTGTTGATCCAGGATTAGGTTTATCCATGTGCCAAATATCATCGAAATCCGTTCAGTAGTTTTGGCATTTACTTCTAAAAAATATCAAAAATATTAGCATCATACTACTGCCTCGATGGCGTAGTTGTATCGTGTACGACTGCAAAGCTGAGGTCTCGGGTTCGATCCCCGGGTCGGGCAAAGTGATATTGAGTTTTTCTATTCAGTATCAGCCCGGAGTCTGGAATTTGTGCCCGATATGGTGATAGGCTCGCCACCTATCACCCATGGGACGGAATAACGGCGAAAAGTGGATGCACTATTTGCGCCTCTGCCTATCCCTTCGGGGATAACAGACGTGAGTACGTGTGTGTGTGTGTATTAGCATCATGCATCCATTTCTTTTTAATTTTCGTTGAATTATAAATACGTACGTAGTTATAATACGTGAGAGTACACATTGCAACGGCAGCTGCCACTTGACCATCATCCATGATGCCTATCGTGCGGGCGCCGGGCGACTGAGCTCCTCGCGAGGTTGCACGAGTGTGTAGCCACATAGTTCGGACTTCGGTGAACTTCGACGAGTACTTCGTCGAGGTAACTTTGCGAGTGGTGTAGTGCAGGCTTTAGGAATCATTGAGTCGATAATCTACCAGGCCGAAGCTGAAGTGTAGCTTGTGTACACTTCAGTTTCAGCCTGGTAGTTCAAATAACGGTCAAGTGTTTAATGCATAGAATAAAGACTAAAGCATCCTTATTCTGAGGTTTAGTGTAATATTTTTTATTTTTTATTGTAACAGTATTTATGGCCAGACTAAGTATAAAATTACATAAATAGTATTGTTATTGCAAAAATACTTCTCTATTCTTAAATAATAATTGACTTTGCTAACCACCGTGCAACAAGATTTATTTATAAGAAGTTTTACCTACCGTCAATTAAACATTGTTTTCGCATATTTATTAATGTATCTAGCTTGTGATTTAGCTTAGCTAGTAATTTTAATGAGGCACCGATTCAAAAATTGGTTACCAGTATATAAGTAATGCTATCGTATATTTATTCACTATTAAATTATTTTTTGGTTTTAGTTTTTTCAGTAGTTTTTGAAGGCGGTTTAATTTTTTGTTAAAAAGTTTTTATTTGTTGCGTTTTGTGCTAGTAAGAAATATACCGCCTTGATGACGTAGTTGTATTGCGCACGCGGTACGACTATCGCACTAGCGTGTTACGCCTCTGCCTACCCCTGAAAACGTAAAAGGCGTGATGTTATTTACGCGAAAATACTAAAGAATAAATTACTTCATAAGATTTGCGAAAAAAAGATGTGTAGGCCCATAAAATTTGAGGGTTGCCCTCGATTTCTCCAAGATCCAATCATCAGATCCTGACTTGGTGATCATGGGATCACTTTAGAAGTATCTCTTTTCAAACAAAAAAAGAATTTTGATGATCGGTCCACAATTGGCAGAGTAATTGCATAACATACACACACAAAAAAAAACATACCGTCGAATTGATAACCTCCTCCTTTTTTGAAGTCGGTTCATTTTTTAGTTATAATTCTACTATGGTCCAACAGATGTCACTAAAAATAAATAAATTATTATTCATTAATTTTCTAGCAGGATTTCTATAAAAGCGTGTTTTAGTTTAAAATATGGAATTGTCCTCGGTCGTTGGTAAGTATGCCAAAAATCGATTTAATGCGACGTTTTGAAGGAGGTCAAAATCATGTTCAAAGCAGTGGTCTCGGACAACAAAATGTGAAATCGGTAGAGTTGCCAAGTAAAATCGGTATATTTGGAGCAAAAATCGGTATATACAAAAAAACAAGCAATATTCAATCACATCCCCTCAATTTGAAACTCCAGAAACTATTGTTTCACCAAAAGAAGGTAATTTCAATAAACGAGAGTATCGCATAACCATTAAAATAAAAATTTAAAACTACTTTTGTCGCCTCTTTAAAAGTACTGCTCCCCGCCACCCCAAACAGTAATATTTAACCAAGGAATAGTAAAGTATAAAAGAAAAAAGATATTAACATCCAGTTGCTGAAAAGCGGTAAAAAAAAATCGGGAATATCTTTCTGGATTTTGAAAAATCATATCATTTCGGTAGGACAGACCCAACATCGGTATAAGTACCTACCGAAAAATCGGTAGGTTCGAGACCACTGGTTCAAAGTGTGAGTTACATAGATACATACATACATACGTCTGAAGCTAATAAAAGCGTGTTAAAAGAAATATTGAGCATTAGGTGTCTAGGGACTATAGAATCGGTCTGTGAAGTGCTCCAAGAAGTAGTTGTGTCGATGGCGTAAAAAATATTTATTACTGACGTGCACTCAAATTTTGAATATTTACGTAGGTACGTAAAAAAATCATAGTGGTATGTAAATTTAAGTACACAAAAACAAGTTTATACAACTCCTTTAACCGTTTACACATACACACACATACACTCACGCCTGTTATCCCCGAAGGGGTAGGCAGAGGCGCAACTAGTGCACCCACTTTTCGCCGTTATTCCGTCCCATGATGTGATAGGGGGCGAGCCTATCGCCATATCGGGCACAAATTCCAGACTCCGAGCTGATACTGAATAGAAAAACTCAATATCACTTTGCCCGACCCGGGAATCGAACCCGAGACCTCAGCATTGTAGTCGTACCTTAATACAACTACGCCACCGAGGCAGTCCTTTAACCGTTT
Source organism: Lapara coniferarum (assembly GCA_949316025.1). NCBI lineage: Eukaryota > Metazoa > Arthropoda > Insecta > Lepidoptera > Sphingidae > Lapara > Lapara coniferarum. The sequence goes on along the minus strand of OX438919.1, from coordinate 35,603,047 downwards.
AATTGTTTTTAATTTTGTTTCGATAAAATTAAATCCACAATACCTAAGTATTTTCTGTAAAAATTTCGAGGGTATGTGTAGTCTACCAACCCGCGCTACGCCAGCGTAGTGGACTAATGCCTAACACCTCTCAGTAGTAGAGGAGGCCCATGCTCACCAGTGGGCAGTATATAATACAGGGTTGATTACATTTTATTGAATATAATATTGACTGCCTCGGTGGCATAGTTGTGATACGATACGACTGAAATGTTGAGGTCTCGAGTTTGATCCCCGGGTCGGGCAAAGTGATATTAGATTTTTCTATTCAGTATCAGACCGGAGTCTGAAATTTGTGCCCGATATGGCGATAGGCTTGCCGCTTATCACATCATGGGACAGAATACGCACGGCCAAAAGTGGGTGCATTCGTTCCGCCTCTGCGTAGGCTTTTATCTCCGAAGCTTTAGACTTTCGGGGTTAAAAGGCGTAAGTGTGTTTGTGTGTGACAAACGTAGTTAGTGCTAAAAACTTTTTTGTCATACGTCCTACGTATATGTCACTGATAAAACGTTATGTTAATAATATTCTAATAAACATCACGTGTAAGTAACATAAACCCGTCGAAAAGTAAAACGTGTACCCTAGGTACCTGCCTAATTATTTAAATTTAAGTTTTATATTTTATTTTGCAGTAGAAAAACGCTTGCATTGCGTTAGAGTAAAACAGACTAAAAACGAATTACTTATAAGATGTTAATATAAAATACGTTAATTTTCAGAGTAATGACATCATTAAATAGACTGCGTTATCGCGGTAAAGAGGACTACAACGGTAAAGGCAAAAGTGAAGATGCCGTACACATTGAAGAAAAGACGGATCCAGAGTTTTCAATCCGAGAATCGCCTCTGACAGTCCTCATAGAAAACTCCCTGCATATAAGGGCTATTTATCACATATTTGTCGTCATACTGCTCGTGTTGTTTTTTGATACAGTGATCTACGACCTGGTGGAAAGAGGAGAGTAAGTATGCCAAGCACTACAAAGGCATCATTTTAATATAAAATATTAGTGTAAAATCCTCAAAATACGTTGATTCTGGATGTCAATGCTGCGTGAACAGAAATCTCCATAGCTTCTTAAGATTAAAGCTGATTCTACAGAACGCGGCAGACGGCAGAACTACTATGCAGTATTAAAATGTATGCGACCGATTCCGCACTCGATGGCAAATGACGCACGGCAAGTGACGTCCTGCCGGGCGTTATTTGCCATCGTGTGCGGAATCGGTCGCATACAATTTAATACTACATAGTAGTTCCGCCTGCCGTCGCGGCACATGCTGTTGCCGTCTGCCGTTACCGTCTGCAGTCTGCCGCGTCCTGCGGAATTACAGCTTTACTCTAAGCGCGTCTTTAACATTAACTTAAAAAGTAATTTATCATCTAAATGTAAGTAGAGGGTAAGTAGACTAAATGATTTCCCGCTAGTCTCGGTGATATTGCGTGTAATTTTAGTGTATACAAATCGCAACTTTAGAACGAAAACGACACAATAAAAAAAACGGAATTCGAATAATCGTTATAAAATGACTTAAAAAGAAATTCTCAATACAACAATAGCTCAAACGCAACCATATTCCAGCGGGAAAAGGACCAAACTGTTATATGGGACCTTTTATATTATATTTTTATCGAAAAAGGGACTAGTTGTAGGTCATTTTATGACGATAACTCAAATTCAGTTTTTTTTAAATTGTGTCGTTTTCGTTCTAAAGGTGCGAAATATTTCTTAAATTGTGTTTTCTTATATTGGAAGACGCAAATCTAATTGAATTTTGAATAGTCACTTTGAAGTGAAATATAGGCATAGTACATAATAATTCCATGAGGGTAATATTAAATAAGGATGCAGCATAGTTTTCTTGGTCAACATCATCGTGGTCATAGATAATTTACAGTGTGGATTTTTGTTATCGGGCAACAAGGGTAGGTATACTTATACCGTCTTATCTTAACCGCTGTAGCTAGAAGAAAACTTTCTGACTACTTTCTAGTATTTTTGAAGAAATAAAGATCTACATTTGCAGATTAATAAAAAAATATTACAATCAGCAAGAAAGTCGGCAATTTATACAAAACCTTACATACATACATACATAGTATCACGCCCCTATCCCATAGGGGTAGGCAGAGACTATGGATCGCCACTTTGCTCGATTCTGGCACACTACTTTCGCTTCCTCTACCTTCATGCACTCCCGCCGGTTCAGGGTACTTTTGACCTGGCCTTTACTTAGAATGTCAGATATCTGACATTCGAAGGTTCGGTGCGGTCGACCCCTGCCGGCCCTTCCATCCACACTCGCCTTATATATCCTCTTTGTCAGTCTCCTATCATCCATCCTTTCCAAATGCCCAAACCACCTTAGCATACCCTTCTCAATTTTGGTCACTACATCCTCTGTCACTCCACACATGTCCATCACCCTAGTATTCCCCATATTTATCTAGATACATTTTATTATATGCCAATATTTTCCTGTTTTGTCTATAAAATTAGGTTTACCAAAACATTATTTTTTTTCAATTTCAATTCTTTCAGAATAAATGTAGGACTTAGTGGCATCGTACAAGGCTTTGGTGACATACGTCGAGGAGCATTGCTATGGTTATTCGAATTTATGATTGCTATATTATTCTTTCCTGCCTTAAAGTTGTATGCAGCAGTCGGAAAACACGTCGACAAATACCCAAGTAAGTTTTGGTTTTCAGTAATGTCTTTATGTGCAAAAGTAATACAGGGTCGTCTTGAATTTAGGGCATTTTATGTACTGTTTATAATATGAGAGTAATTCTTCACATAAATGGAATTAGTATTCACTAACAAAAGTGTACGCAAATTAGTAAAAATTGTTGGAGAGTTACTTAATAACAACGGTATAGTACACAACTACCTTTTGCCCACGGCTTCGCCCGCGTTAATAAGTTTTTCCGGGCTAAAAGTACATAAAAACCTTCCCGTTGAATCACTATATGACTATGACGTTGATACTTTAACTCTTAACAAATAATGCATTAATTTCGACCAAATTTCATTACCATAAAAACGGTTCTAGAGAGTTAATTTTAAAAGATAGACATATACCGTCGCGGACTTTTTTTTAGTTCATTTCAAGAGGAATAATTCTTTCATACATATATTTTTGGTATCTTGAACGGTTTTCGCAGCGCACGCAATGGAAGCTCTCAAGGATGAATAATTTTCCCCGCTTTTTTCACATTTTCCATTATTTCTTCGCTCCTAATAGTTGCATCGTGATGTTATATAGCCTAAAGCCTTCCTCGATAAATGGTCTATTCAACACAAAAATAATTTTTCAATTCGCACCAGTAGTTCCTGAGATTAGCGCGTTCAAACAAACAAACAAACAAACTCTTCAGCTTTATAATATTAGTATAGATAAACAAGCTTATACATCTACTTGCTCTAAACAAGGCGACTTCCGTTAACATAATTATTATATTAAAGAGGTCAATTATTGAACTTATATTATCACAAATACGGAGCACATGACAAATAGGCGTTAGTTGTGTTAATAATGCCCCACTGAAGCGTAAATAAGTTAGACGACAAACTCTTGACTTAGTCGGCACCGAGCCAAAACTTATCTCCGAGAAGCAGACGCGCAGTTCTATCGCTGATAAAAACTCAGTTTACTTATTCTTACTCTCTAAAATGTATTAGAGAATACTTGTAGTTGATTGTCGAGTTAATTGAGCCAAGGTCCCATATTATAATTAATAAATGAAGGAATAGAACTATTAACTAAAAGTTAAGTTAGGTTAAGTAAACTATTTATTAGTTTTCCGAATAAAAAAAAAGATATTAGTATGCTTAGGGATAATTTCAACTCTTGCCAGTCGACATTTTCTTTGAGTTTAACTTTACTTAACATCAGGCGCATTTTAGATACTTTGCCGCGCTACTAAATAATAAAAAAATAAATTAATATTTAAATAACCCCCGATACAAAAAATCTTTGAAAAGTATAATAATAAAAGTGTCTTTGCCGTGTAAGTATCTAGTAATATTTTGACCTAAGACTGACCGGTCCCTCGACGTGAGGACGATTGGGTCGAAATATTACTAGGTATATTGAGTTTACATCACATCTAATTTATGTCAACATACGGCATGATATTATGTGTTATGATGATGCTTTTTTAAAGCAACTAAGACATCAGTTTGCCGTATCAATGGGTGGCCAGCTGACATATATATTTATTCATAGTTGCGTATAAGCTATCATCAGGTAAATTTTTAGTTGAGAGGAAATCACTGATTATTTATTATTTTTAATACATGTTTGATTGACCGGCTGACGCATAACGCCCCAAGTTGCAGTCAGCTGATTATTTTTTTTCTACAAGGTATCGGGTTAGCTACAATTTAAAATTATTCTTAGTTGGGAGGAAATGACTGAATATTTTTTTTTTGTACGTGTTTGGGATGCTACCACCGCTCATGGCACCCACGGAACCGCAGCTGACGTTCACGAGGCTTTATGATACACGGGTCTGATGCGTCTCACAAATTATCGTTTGAGAGGAACTTGGTCATGGAAATCTGTCACTGGCCCACGGACCATAACGCAAATTTTACGTGTTTTAACGTGGCTCCATGAAACACCAGCCGAACTCGATAATAAATCAGTGAAGCAATAAACATTCGTGTGTACGGAGAATTCCGAATGTTATATGTATGCGACAAAGCATGCACTATTTCGCACGTCATAAACAATGTTATTATTAGTCACTGAACAAAGTTGGCCGCTGCTGTTTGAATTACGAACAAAAAGTAATGGCATAAAACTGCTTGCGTATTTTATTTAATATAAAACATTATAATATAAAGCAAAGGACTTTAACGAAACACTTACTACCGAAAAGTTTTATATAATGTTTCTTGAAGTTTTAATTAGGTATTTCGCCTTTGTAGCCCGTTAAATTGAGAATACGAGTTCAAAATTATTTCTAATTTAAACTTTATCGCATCTCCTTTAAATTTATTCACTTAAATTATTTTGAATGGCTCACAATAACAATATCATTGATTAAATTTCCAGGAGCGCGCCAAAGCTTTGTAATATTGGGCATAAGTGGCTTAGTTTTCTTAGAAGGAGCCCTAATTGGTGTGCCAATATGGAATTTAAGCCAAAAATATCTAGCGGTGGCATCGTCTGCCACAGTTACCTGTGAAATGGTAAGACATTCATTTTTAAATTACCTTGTATTATATCCTTACTAATATTATAAATGCGAAACTAACTCTGCCTGTCTGTCTGTCGCGATTTCACACCAAAACTACTAAACTGATTTTAATGAAATTTGGAACACAGATAGTCTAGAGCCTGAGAAAGGACATAGGCTAATTTTATCCCGGGAAAGTATAAAGCGGGACTTTTATCCCGGAAAAACTTTTTCATGCGGGCGGAGCCGCGGGCAAAAACTAGTTTTAATATAATCCTTCAATCGCTAGATGCTATGAACTCACGATGAACTATTGACTTGATGATGATGATTGATGAATTAAAACAAAATTTAAGGTCATAGAAAATACACATCAATACAGTAAGACAAGGGCGTAGAAACCATGAAATACATTTCTGACGTTTATCTTGAAATTATGCTTAATTGCCAATATCCCGGAGAAGGTACACAAATTGATACACAACAGTGATTTATCAACGGGCACTGTTAGGATGAAACTTCGTAGCGCTGTAATAAACTATGTGCTACACAAGCATCTAACTTACCTACAACTACCTATTTATGTGTCTTGACTCCACACCAAAGTAATTTGTAACAACAACTTACAACGTAAGTTTTATTAGTGTGTGTATCTAAGTATAATAACTAAAAGAAACAATACATATTTATTCCAACAAAACATAACTAATTGGAACCTTTCTAATAATACATCTACAAATTACATGGTCCCAATAAAATCTTTCTACGTCATTGCCGCTAAAGTAATTAACAAAGAATAATTAAAATACATACTATAAGTACTATAATACAATATTTTATGCTCTACTAGCTGGCTCGGCGAACTTCGTATCGCTTCAGAATCAATGAATGTTATGTTAACTTATTCGTTTTTTATTAAGATTAAATGAATTATCAACATGAATTAGCTCAACAAAGGGTTCCGAAAGGCCATCATCTCCCTGGCCCAAGAACTAGCGAAGGCGTCGAGCTCCTCGGAGTCGTCCGAGGCCACGAGCGCATCTGTAGCGACCGAGACCCTGGAAGGCCCCGACGAGGCCGTCGTCAAAATGGAGACTGCCACCACGGGGTCTCTCAAACGTCCTGTTCCTCCTTCCTCCGACGATTCGCAGGCGGAAACCTCGGCATCGGAACCCGATGACGAGGGCTTCACGACTGTGAAGCGCGGGAGGAAGAAGAAGAAGGCCGTTCCCCAAAACCCGGACAACACTGTCCCGACCCCCGCGCCTTCAGCGCCCACCACCTCGCAATCGAGCTCCGCGAATCCCGCGGGCTCGTCGCCGCCACCATCCATCCCATCCACCTCCCAATCCCAGCCGCAAAAACCCAGGGGGCCTAAAAAACCACCGCGGGTTAATATGCAGCTCCCACCTGGCAGCACAATGCAGGCCCTCTTCAAAGAGCTGGAAAGCCAGCATATCTCCATTCCCACGAACTCGTGGAACGGGAGCCAGCAGCTCCTCTCCCTTCAGCCCGGCTCTATCTCGGATCATAGAGCACTTACAAAGTACCTCGATTCGAGGAATTATCATTATTACACCTTTTCTATCCCGGATGAACGTCGCTTTCGCTACGTCATCCGTGGCATTCCGACCCAAATGTCGACCAACGAGGTCAAAGAAGGCCTCCAGGCCAAAGGCATCAACGCCTTAGAGGTGCACCGTATGCACCGCCAATCCCGCGCTTCTCAGCCTGGCGCTGAATACGAGATGGTGTTAGCCATCCTCGAGACCCCCGCGGACGTTAAACGTCTATACGAAATTAGGGACATTTCGGGGCTAGGCGGCTTCACCGTCGAGTCCCCTCACAAGAAAGGCCAAATAGGGCAGTGTCACAACTGCCAAAAGTACGGCCACAGCTCTCGTGGCTGCCGCCTCCCCGCCAGGTGCGTTAAGTGCCTCGGCGAACACGGCACATCTGCGTGCCCGCGTCCCAAAGACCGTTCCCAGTGCACGGAGCCGCCTTCGTGCACTAACTGCCGGCAATTGGGCCACCCCGCTAACTACCGCGGATGCCCCAAAGCCCCTAAAAAGACCTTTAGAGCTCCTAAAGCTCCTAAGGCTCCCGCCCCTCAGGCTAATTTCAGACTGGCACCTACGCCAATGCAAAACGCATGGTTCCCAACCACGCCCCGCATCGACCCACGTCTTCAGGCCCGTGGCGGAGTCATTCCCGCCACCCCGGCCCCAACCACCACCAAACCTACTCCTGTTCCCACTCCTATTCCTTCGGCCTCCACGGCTCCTGTCCCACAGGTGGCCAAGCCGAAAAAACCGGTGGCGACGACCTCCCCCGCTCCCCCTACATCATCCTCTGCGCATAACGCAAAAGTCGAGTTCCTTCTGAACTCGCCTGAGCTGATGACTCTCACAGCTCAGATGGCCGACCTTGTGGCCCGTAGTGCAACCCTCGATCGCCCCGACGTTGATCTGGTCAACGAAATCCTCCGCATCCAGACGCGGAGGTACCAGATCACCGTAGGCGTCCTTTTCTCGTCATCATAAATGGCGCAATCAATCCTTAATCCCTCCAAGCGGACCAAACCCCGCTCCCTCAGAGTGGGGTTTCTCAACATTGACGGTATTAGAGGCCAACGAGCCGAAATTTCTGATTTTGTCCGCGAAAACAAATTAGACGTTTTCCTCCTCCAGGAAACGTTTCTCAAACCAGCTCACCGCAATCCCAACATCCCCAATTTCAATGTGGTACGTAATGATCGTACCAGTGGCCCTTTGGGAGGCACTCTCATTTATTTCAAAAGGTCCCTGCATTGCATACCCCTTGACCCACCTGCTAACTTGAGGAACATTGAGGCTTCAGTCTGTAGGCTAGCCATGACAGGACATCCGCCGATCACTATCATATCGGCCTACCTCTCGCCCACTAAGGAACTTCACTCCCACGATCTAAATACTCTATTTGCGATGGGGGATTCCGTCATTTTGGCGGGAGACCTCAACGCCAAGAACACTCTCTGGGGCTGTCACTACACCAACGCTAGAGGCACCGCGCTGGAGAGTTGTCTTGAAACCATAGACATGAGTATATTGGTTCCTTCTGAACCAACCCACTATAGCAAAAACGACGACTACCGACCCGACATACTCGACATAGCGCTCGTAAGGAACGTAAGCCTACGGGTAAGTTCCATGCAGGTGCTACAAGAGTTAGACTCTGACCACAGACCTGTGATCCTAGACTTAGCCCCCCAACACGGCCCAACAGACACAGGTCCTAATGTTCCGATGAAGGTGAAAACGAATTGGCGCCTCCTTGGCACCAAACTCGCGGACACCTCATCCCCAGATCTCTCCGCAATTCCGACCAACATCGTGACTCCTGAAGAGACGACAGGCGCGATACGCTCCTTCACGAACCACCTCCAGAACGTCTTGAGCGAAAGCTCCGAGAAGGTGCCAGAGACTGTTCACAGTCACTGGCAAATTCCCGACGACGTTCGGTGGTGGGTGAGGTTGCGTAACGCTACGCTCAGAGCCTGCGCGACGAGTCCCATCCCGGAACGACGACATCTTGCGCGCTACCTCCAACGTGAGGTTAAGCGTCGCATAAAAGAGGTCGTCGATTCGAGATGGGAAACTCGCCTAGCCGAACTCGACCCGACACATCAGGCCTTCTGGCAGCTGTGTCGTTCCTTCAGGAGAAACGATGTGGCCTCCATGCCTCCGCTCAATCGTCCGAATCAACGCCCGGCGTTTGATGACGACGAGAAAGCGGAACTACTGGCCGACAGCCTGGAGTCTCAATGTTCCCTCACATCAATACCAGTAGACCACGATGATCTTGTTGCGGTTAACTCTTTCGTCGAAAGTAGGAACGCGGTCCGGCCACCGCCGATCTCTATTTCGCGACCGATAAACGAAAACGATAACACCAACGTCGACCCGCCGCCGCCCGATCCCCTTGCACCGGTGACGATCGAAGAAGTCATCGCTCTGATCAAGGCACTCAAACGTAGGAAAGCCCCCGGGGGCGACAGGATCCCTACCCGTATGATTAAGATGCTTCCGGAGCATCTAGTTCAAATACTAACGTCCATATATAACGCCGCGTTTCAAAACTGTCTCTTCCCAGAGGTCTGGAAGGAGGCAGTTGTGATAGGTATTCACAAGCCGGGAAAACCCGCATCAGAACCGTCCTCTTATAGGCCTATCAGCCTGCTCAGTACGCTAGGCAAAATTTACGAGCGGATCGTCCTCGACCGCCTCAAAATAGTCGCCCACAACAATAATCTCATCCCTCCGGAACAGTTTGGTTTTCGTGCTAAGCACAGTTGCGTAAATCAGGTGCTCCGCATCACGGAGCACGTTTACGACAAATTCCAACGCGGCATGCCCACCGGTGCTCTTTTCTTCGATATTGAAAAAGCATTCGACAGGGTGTGGCACAACGGCTTGCTTTTCAAGCTGTACACGCTCAACGTGCCCACCCAGCTCGTGCACATCATACGAGATTTTTTGTCGAATCGCGGTTTCAAATATCGCGTGGAGGGAACTCTCTCTTCCCGACACACTATTACGGCCGGAGTCCCGCAAGGCTCTGCTCTCTCCCCCTTTCTTTTCTCGCTGTACACTAGCGATATCCCTCAACCTAAAAACGCCCATCTGGCGCTCTTCGCGGATGACACCGCAATCTACGCCTCACGTAGAGACCCCGACGATGTGGTGCGCACTTTGCAGGCCGCCGCCGACAAGCTCGGAGAGTGGTTCCGCAAATGGCGAATCACCGTCAACCCCACAAAGAGCCAGGCTATCCTGTTCACTTTGAAAAGGAAAGTCCATGTGCCTCACTACTCAGTCCGCATGTCCGACCAGGTTATCCCCTGGAAGGACAAAGCCAAATATTTAGGAGTGACCCTTGATCAGAGGTTGACCTTCATCCCACACGTAAATGCGGTACGCGCGCGAGCCGCATTCGCGATGAGTCAACTACATTGGCTCATAAATAGAAACAGTAAAATGTCCATCCGCAACAAGATTAGGATCTTTACCACGTGTATTAGACCGATAATGACGTACGCGTCGCCCGTGTTCGCCCATATACCGCCTGCTCGTCTTAAGCGTATGCAGGTGTTACAAAACAAATTTCTTAGACACGCTCTTGGTGCCCCGTGGTACGTTCGCAATCGCAACCTCCACGTGGACACCAACATGCCGACCATCTGGCATTTTATGCAAACGACCAGCAAACGCTATTTCGATTGGGCGGTAAAACACCCAAATACGTTAGTCCGCAAAGCGTCGATCTACACTCCATTCGACCGCGCCAAATGGAGACGGCCGCGTTCCGTATTAACCGATCCAGAGGACGATATCACTCTGGCCATCCGCCGTAAGAACGAGTTCTTGAAACTCCAACACTCCACAAGACCGCAGTTCCGTCCTCGCCGTCGAGGACCTCGCCGCGCTCCCCGTCGCCCCCCCGACCCCCCTAACAGTTCCGGCCCGCGTGCCGACGAAATAAACGAATAGGATTAGGTTAAACACCAATCTTCCCCACTAATCGTTGATGTCTCATCCTCTCCCAGTGGCCGTCCTGAGCCGAGGTTCGTAACCCGTTAGTGGGTTGCCCTCAGCATGGTCACCTAAATTAAAGGGTTGCGAGCGCCTTCTGCGTTCACCCTAAAGTCCGGTGTGGCCAGAAAAGCCGACTCACGTCAGGCTACTGGCCGATAGGTCCGCGTTAAAAAAAAAAAAAAAAAAAAAAAAAAAAAAAAAATAGCTCAACAATTAATGCACAAAAATCAAAATTATAAACTTATATACCTATTCATACACAGACAGAGAGAAGCAGACTATTGACCGCGACATGCCACGATAATGACTATACCTCTTTCACCTCTTCAACATTCATAGTTCTCATCATATTATATTTTCGCCGATTATAGGCATACCGTCCATCTGTACCATTCACATTCGCTCTGTAAATACTTTTCGTGACTCGTCTTTCAACCATCCTCTACGCGTGCCCAAGTTATCTCAACATACTTCTTTTAATTTTAATCACTACATCATCTTTCAATTTATAACGTTCTCTTATCATACTATACCCATGCGATAAGAAATAGTGACTCTACATAATATACTGTGTAAGGAGTGCACTTCCACCCCATTCACTCGACTTTCATGCTTCTTCTGCTAATCCGGCATTCACTTCGTCGCCAACAGCACAGTATTGCGAATCGCTATTCTTGTTCCCCTTACCCTGATACAGGCTTTGAAGTTCTCATTACACAGACTTCAATGCCCTTACCAGGCGGCCCTCAGTCCCGTACGTTAATGACAACGTTGATCACAGTTTATTCCTCGGCACATAATCATAACCCTTTTCCAAGTTTGCGAAGGCACAAAAGACTGTTTTGATTTGGCCAAATGTTCCTCCACCATGTACCTTATGCAAAAAACTTGGTAAATCAAACTCACAGTCCAAAATACTTTTCTGTGTATACGAAAATTGACGTTTACGATACAACTGATCTCAACTAATTGCGAGCTGGAACTCAACTCTTTAAAATCACTTTTCGCCTTTGAGTGTCTAGCAAATGAATATTCAAAGCTTTTCACTGACGAATTTCCAAAACAATCGTATAAAGAGAATTCATTAAAACTAATTCAAATAAAAACACTGTCGAAAACTGAATAAAAATTGCATTGCTAGATACTCAAAGAAAAACAAAAAAAAGATGCTAACTCACCCAGCGGTATGCAATGAAAGGAGGTAACATGAAATAATAATATACTCTTTGCGACCGCCACAGGGACTGCGCAACTGACTCAGCTGTCAAATAAAAAGTAAAAACAATTGAATTTCTCAGTATTTCGTTTACTACTTGCAATAAAATAATATTGCGACTATAAATTAAGACCTATCCTATCTTTCAATTTGGATCAAACTGCACACTGTGTGCAAATTTGATTAAAATCGGTTAAGAACCTAGTACCTAGTTTAGGAGTCCATCGCGGACAAACAACGTGACACGTAATTTATATATTTATATTCATATATCAGGGTTTTTAAAATGGCATTATTTGTTTATCTTATGACTACGTAGATACATAAGCCTATTAAGAATTAAACTTGCCACTACATAAAACTCCACTTATAAGCGATGTAAGTATACCGTGTTTTAAGCAAATAAATAATAGGAATATGTACGTAGTCCTCATATACTTATTACAGTTACAGATTTCAATTAAAGTACGTTTTCATGTTTCTTTCCACTCTACAAAATAGGTGTAGATTCGCAGAGAATTATTAGAATTATATTGTATGCATCTTATTAGTTATCTTACGATAACAACTCTAGTAATACCTAATGCAAAGTAGACTTCTTAATTACTCTGAATAATATAAATTTACCATAACATTAATAATCCATTATAATTAGTTAATTCGTTTTATTATAATATGTATTATGTATTACAACACACTCTCGAGGAGTGCCCGGCCTGGGATCTACATCGCAGCGCTCTTAGAGCAGTCGTCGGTGGAGACCTCTCGCTGCCGGCCGTGGTGACCGCCATGGTCGGCGGCTGGAGATCATGGCAAGCGATGGCCTCCTTCTGCGAGTGCGTCATCTCGCCGAAGGAGAGCGCCGAGCCGGATCGTGAGCGGAACGATCCCGCCCGCAGCCAGAGGAGACGAAAGAGGCGCCGGATGGATGACTGACGCGCGCCTCGTGCCCTGTGGTGTGGGGGCATCTAGAGAATTCTGCCACAGCATCCCCTGCGCGTCGTAACAGGCGACCAATTGGAGTTGAGAAAGTCGCGGGGCGAGCGGTGGGGAGCTGGTTGCTTAATTACTCCAATTTAAGCGACTCCGAGCTTTGCAGCCCCCTCATTTACAGAGGGGCCGCAATGCGGCATCGCGCTGGGGCGGCTCCATGTAACTATCTTCATGCAACAAGATACCCCGGGGCTGTCCCGTATGCGCCCAAGAAGGTTACCGCAGGTTTTCGTTGGTATGCCGGTATAGGGTGTCATAATGTTAGGGATTCGACCCAATACTCGCTCGGATGATGCTATACTCCCGAGTGTCGACTTTGGGCCGTAAGACTGTGCGAAACCAACATAACCGTTCCACTCACCCCCCAGTGGTAGCGATAACGTGTTTATTTTCCCGCGATACAAAAAATGGATGAGTGTCTTTTTCACTTCCGGCCTCGATCAAATGCACTCAGTAGAACTTTTTCTAAAACACCATTGTTCTTTTGGGAAGTTATCTGCCATAACTATAGCATTGATGTAAGGTTTTTTACACCAATGAACTATAGTGAAAGATTACAATAGTGAGGCGAAATCTCAATTCATTATAGAAAAAAATATAAAGCCAGCGATTCTGGAAGTGACGATTGTGACATTTTATAAAATTTCGAATTATGAAAAACAAATGCTGAGTTTTGTTGTAAAATTATATATTCCAATGAACATTACTGCACGTCACTATTGACAATAATGTACAGCAATCAGCTCCTTCAACGTATTTATGAATTAATACGAAACTTGATGAGCGGACAAACGTCAAAACGGCCATCACAGCGTGCCGGTACTATACCGAAACGTTATGAAAAATGTCACTGTTCTCAAACATTATCCCTACTAATAATAATATTAGATTTGATTGTTTGTTTATTTGTAATAGATAAACTCAAAAACTACTGGACCGATTTTGACTTTCACTAAAAGGAAGCTACGTAACTCCTGAGTGCTATAGGCTACTTTTTATCCCGGGGAATTATTTTTATCCCGGAAAAACTTTTCACGCCAGCGGAGCCGCGAACAGAAGTCCAGTATCTTATAAAGTTGTAACAGCGATAGATGTTTTGTTAACGTTCAAACTGATTACATTGTCATAAAACTCATATACCACATTACTAAAATGAATGTACAAAAAATGTTTTCAAAGTGTTAGACGTAGGTAGTAGCAGAAAGGGTGTATAGCATTGAAAGTAAAATATTACATAAATCACCTGGGTAAGACCCTTGTCAGTGCGGGTGGCTGGCGCCAGTAAATAACAGGGCAGGGACGGCAGTGGCTGTGCTTACCGAGCTCAGTTGCCGGTGAAATGAACGCTATTCACTGCCGTCTGCTGTCCATTGACAATTTGAGATCATTTGTATTTACAACTAGGTACTTCATAATACAAATGACGAATGTACTTTATTTTATACCTTGGCAGCGTAGTTAAAACAATTTTTCAACTGCAACTGAGTTGCTTGCGACATTTATACCTGCTTAAATCTTACTTTTAATTTGTGACTTAATTACACCGTCAATAAGGCTATGTTACATTGTTTCTTATCGATCTTAAAGCTAACAATGAAATATAACTTTGAGATGCAATTTGTCAACTCAATCAGTATAGGTACCTACTCCTAGGTATCCAGGCGAAGTAATAGGTACAATACCTAAGTATGTACTATGTAGGATATGTTATTAGTAAGATATAGATTTTATATTTCTCGTATCAAAAACACAGAAGCACTTTTAATAAAAAAATTACCTAATCCAAAATTGGTATACGACATAATATTTTTTAAGTTGAGCGGGGAACGAACTTAAATTCAAAAAATTTTGACCCTATTTCCAATGTTGAATAGACCCTTTTTTTTATTAGTCGATGCAGCTTGCCCTTTAGGGTCCATATATTGCTAAAACTCATCTGGCCAAAATTTTGGATTAGGTCATTGTGTTATTAACCCCCGATTTCTGAAAGGCTGATCAACGAAAAAATTAACTAATACGTGGTCAAATCTCCTGTCAAGTGCCGTTTGAGTTGCTGAAAGTAAGATTAACTACTTTGATTTGATCACCGGGTCAGTTGACAGAGCTGTTAAAGTTCACAGAATCGCATATCAAACATTATATTGAGTTTCTAGAATGCTTGTAACGCTATGATCATAGATTAAACTGATGTCAAATGCTTTGTCAACTAATTGGTGCTCATCGGCGAATTAACTGTTAAAAAAAGGTAAGTTGATGAAATTTAGCTACAATTCCTAGCAATTTTTTGAATTTAGCGTTTTGAAGATATTATTAAACCTTTTTTTTTACATTCAAAATAAATTTTATTTAGAGAAAAAAAATATTTATAAAAAATTAAATTTAGTGAATAATAAATATGTATGACATAATTTGTACTAAATATTATAAGATTCTTAATTTTGAATATATATTACTAGCTTTTGCCCGCGGCTCCGCCCGCATTAAAAAGTTTTTCCGGGATAAAAGTCCCACTTTATGTTTTCCCGGGATAAAATGTAGCCTTTGTGTTAATCCAGGACATGATGTACCCGTGTGCCAAATTTCATCGAAATCCGTTAAGTAGTTTTTGCGTGAAAGAGGAACAAACATCCATACATCCAAACATCCATACATTCTTACAAACTTTCGCCTTTATAATATTAATAGGACTGAATATTTAATAATTTAAAAGTAAATAAATAAATTTAATAATAAATTCAAAAATTTTACTTAAGTTTACTCATTTTTAAAATAGTTATTATTTTCTTACTTAAATATTTACTTTTCATTTTTATCAAAAAGTTTTCATTAAACAGCTTCAACCTTTTTCGTTACATGATGTACGAGCAACTTAAAATTTCACACTCATCATTTTTTAATAACGCGCCTAAAGAAGTATAACTTAAAAAAAAACAAAATTTGTAGGTACATTATGAAACGCTTTAAATATGACTGTTCTAGATAGAATAGAAAAGATAATCACAATTTATAAAGGTATAAAACAATATAAAGCCAAACCAAGCCTAACATGTCAATTAATTATTATCATTTCAATACTTTTCTTAAAAACATTTAGCTAATTCTATTAACTTTTTTAGCGGAAAAATCAGGCAATCTAGCAACTTTTTCCTATTCATCTTTTATCTAGCTACTTGATGGTGGTACTAGTTGGCAACACTGTTTATTGGCACCTTTTGACGGTTAAGAATGAACTAATGAACGATAAACTCAACAAAGTAATGAACGCGGCCCCAACGAAATAGAATGTTGATGACAAATCAAATTAATCACAGATTAGTAAAGTTTTCTCTGAATAATGTTTCGGAAACCGAAATTGATTTGACAGCGCTGTTAAATTGACAGAGGTGTTAATTGAACAAAACTTTGATCAGCCTTTCAGAAACCGGGGGTCAGTTTTCATCAACGTCCAAAGTGTTTACTTAAAATGTATCTATAGGCATTCTAGGCAAATAAATAATTTCACTTTTAAATGTAAAATATTCTCCTGCGATGGCCATATTTTTTAAACAAGTATATATTATATCATAATATAATCATATACATATTCACTCACGCCTGTTATCCCCGAAGGGGTAGGGAGAGGCGCAACTAGTGCACCCACTTTTCGCCATTATTCCGTCCCATGATGTGATAGGGGGCGAGCCTATCGCCATATCGGGCACAAATTCCAGACTTCAGGCTGATACTGAATAGCAAAACCAAATATCACTTTGCCCGACCCGGGGATCGAACCCGAGACCTCAAGCTTTGCAGTCGTACTGTAGTACAACTACGCCACCGAGGCTCGTAAATGTGCCGAATATCATTTATTGCTTCGCAAACCAAGGTTTGCTTCGCATTGATGGACTCCATTTAACACAGGTTCTTTCATGCTATTTCTGAAAGGCACTATTGGATATAATATTATGCCAGGAATTAGTGTCACCAATGACCACAATTAAAACATATCTGACTAAATATATGACTACAAAACTAGGTTTTCATTGGCAACTGCTCCTCATTTTCCTGAGTATTCGTTACTAAGGGCGGTATTCATAAATCAATCTCAAGTTTGAGTTACATCTCAAGTAGACATAACGTATTAATGGTTCAATACAATATTATGTTTACTTGAGATGTAACTAAGTACGTGTGAGTAGGATACATACTTACTAGTACTTACCTATTTAATAGGAAGAGTTATGTAGGTAGCTACTTACTGTTGACAATAGCTTTTTTTCATGGCATTGAATGACGAGACGAGCATGCCGTTTGCCTAATGGTAAGCAATACGATCACCCATAAACAGTAGCAACACCATCCAGCACCTTGAGTTACAAAGTACTGTTTGGCATTACACTGCGCTCGTCATCCTGAGACAGAAGATGGTAAGTCTCATTATGTCCAGTAGTTATACTGGCTACAATGCCCTTCAAACCGAAACACAACAGTGCATGCACACTGCTGCTTGGCGGTAGAGTATAGACATTGCGGTGGTACCCACCCAGACGGACTCTTACATAGGAGAGACCTACCACCAGTAAAGCTACACCTTCATTAAAGTAAACATAAAATTGAAGTCCAGCTAAGTAATCTCATCTCTAGATCGACCTGGATGTCTAATCAAAGTTATGCATGTATAAAATGTATATTTTTCTATTTGCAGTTTAGGTTAGCAATGAAAATTCATGCTGTTGCCGTAGCATGTGGTCCTCGCTGCTTTGGGAACGGTCCGTCCATACCTTCATTCCAACATTATGTTTATTTTATTTTTGCACCTACATTGGTGTACAGAGATCAATATCCAAGGTAATAAACATTCTTACCTCTTATTTATAAGTGAGAACCATAACAGTTCTCGGTAATATACCTAATTATGTATTATTAAAATTAATCTATAAATCAGATTTTCTATTAACAGTCTCTAAGTCAAGTGAAGCTAGAAATTTCACATAAATCTAAATTCAGAGATTTTTGGCGGAAACTTGGAAGCAGGAAGCGTCATGAGATGCTCTTGTTTTAATTCATTATTTTGGTGATACTTAATGTTATATTGCATAATTATGGTGGTATATTATCAAATATACTAAACGGAATAATGGCGAAAAGTGGGTGCACTAGTTGCGCCTCTGCCTACCCCTTCGGGGATAACAGGCGTGAGTGTATATATATATGTATGTATATTATCAAATATAGTTCTATTAAAAGGGCTCAAATGAAGTGAATTGAAATAACTGTGCTAATCAATGTTTTTTTTTGTTGCTGCCAAAACTCCTCGACAAAGTCTTGGTAAGGTAGCCACTACTTTACTTCGACATAGTAGTTAGTACTGAGGATAAAGTAGTCGGGTAAAAAGAAACAATACAACTGCAAATTATTTTAAAAAAGGTCTAACCAAAAACTTTGACACTGGCAGAAGCGCAAACCGCGCCTTGCCAAAGAGAGATAAAAAAAATCGGGGTCGTGTTTTGTTTTTAGACATGGCCACAACTTTTAATTTCTATGAGTTTATATTTATTGTTTTGTATCTACTATTATTACTTGACTTGGCGAAATCACCGATAGATAATCGGTGGAAGCCATAATTTAAAAGAACAAGAAGAAGAAGAAATCATGGGACGGAATGACGGCGAAAAGTGGGTGCACTAGTTTTGCCTCTGCCTACCCCTTCGGGGATAACAGGCGTGAGTGTATGTGTGTGTGTAAGAAGAAGAAATGTAAATTATAAATCAACTATTTACTATGTAGGCTAGATGCCCGGAAAGTTGACGCCAAAGAGCATTATTATACTACGGTTGACGCTATAATGTCACTTTAAGTAACTTCGTACCTACAAGTAATAGGTATGGGTAATGCAATCCACGATGACGCGCTCCATTAATTTTTCTAATCGCTTACAGTCCAAATGTGCTACCTCGTGCATGTATTTTAGTTCTGTAAATACACACAAATTATTACCTATGAGTGCACTCACACACTAGGATAAATAATCAAGGTTCCCTTTACTCGTGAAATTCCTGTTAAAATTGGTAATCTGCGTCATCGTGGGTGACATTATCTAAGTATAGAACAGACCGTTCTTGACAAAAACTCAATAATATACCCACAGCGATTCCCTCGGTGGCGTAGTTGTATTACGGTATAACTGCAATGCTGAGGTCTCGGGTTGGATCCCCGGGTCGGGCAAAGTGCTATTGTTTTTTTCTACTCAGTATCAGCCCAGAGTCTGGAATTTGTGCCCGATATGGTAATGGCGATAGGTTCGCTCTTTATCACATCATGGGACGGAATGTGCACGGCGAAAAGTGGGTGCACTAGTAGCGCCTCTGCCTACCCCTTCGCGCATAAAGGGCGTGAGTGTGTATGTATGTAGATTGTAGGTATACTTGTGATAATGATATTGTCTAAGTAATGAATAATTCATTTACTTTCTCTCTTCAGAACGAGAAAAACCAGATGGGGTGTAGTTTTATTCCATTTCATGGAAGTGGCAGCGATCATTTTCTGCACTAGTTTCTTATGGGAACGTTTCATCCTGCCCTACTGGTCCGACTATGGCAAACAAACACGGGTAAAATATAGTTCTAATTTAAGCTATTATCAACTATAGGGTTTTAAGTTATCTAGACACGCGGCAGCGTGTCAAGCCAAGTTCAAGCAAAGGAACTGGCTAGCCACTGCCTAGTGTAATATTACACGAACCACTTGGTGCCACTTTTCACCCTTCTATAACTCAAAACCTATTTAACGTAAACACATAAAACTACGTATGTTTAATTATATCCATAAGGACATCTAGAAGCCCTAATTTCATGAAGCTAGCTCAAACAGTTATAAAGATATGAAGGTTCAAAAGTCGTAAATTTTAAGACTGACTGACTGACATATAGTCCCTAAACTTAACCGACTTCCAGATGACCTAGAAGGATGAAATTTGGAATCCAGCTCGGTAATTGCGTGTAAGCGTAGAAAAAAATCTAATAATAAAAAAAAAATAAAAATAATTGTAGCGTTGGAACCGATACAAGCAGATATTTGAAAATATCCCAATATATGTATTGATATATTTTCTATGTAACAGAAATATAAAAATAAAGTCAGGTCAAAAAATAAGTGGTGTCCCCATACAAAAAACTTGTAATACGCGCTAAACAACCGGCCAACGCGACGGTGTGTCGTCGGCGGCGCGCGGCACTACATAACTCAATACCTGCCTAATTTTCTTTACAAAAAGTAATGATATCCCACCAAAAACATAATAGTAAAAAAGGAGAGCCAAGTTCAATACAAAAATTATGCTAGGCTGTGGGCTTCGCCGCAAAAGAATGGAGATCTAAATGAGTGCCAAGTTTTATGCAAAATCCAAATATGTATTTATAGGAACTAAATAACATTATGAACAAGTATTAAACTCTATTTCTTTGCTTTATTGGATACCTATAACAATTGCTGTTATTTAAAAATGTGAGATCTTAAAGTAGGTTAGATTTGACTTGGCCAGTTTTTATCAGAATTAAATATATATAATATGTTGAATAACTTTATAAAATTACTGATGTAATGAATCTCCGCTCTCCTTTTTTACATTTATGTTTTTGGTGGGATTATTTATTACAATTGTATCCCGGAATCGCTTGTATTAATTAGACTCAAGACGCGGCGGAGTAGGTACCTGTAAAGGATATGGAATTGAAGATGCCTGGTTTGAATCCCAAATAGCACCAAATGTTTTTTTATTAATGATATTTATGGCCGGAATTTGATCACCGAGATCAAAGAGGGTTAACGTCCGACTGATAGCCAATCGTAAAAAAACACAAATAGTCTCTCGAACTTGCAAGAAATATTTGTTGTGATGACAGTGTCGTAACCATATCGTACAAATTAGCGTAGTTATTAAAATCATACTAATATTATAAACGCGAAAGTTTGTAAGAATGTATGAATATTTACTCGTTCAAGCAAAAACTACTGAACGGATTCCGATGAAATTTGGCACATAGGTACATCATGTCTTGGATTAACACGTACTTCTTATTTCGGAAAAATATAAAGCGGGACTTTTATACCGGAAAAACTTTTTAACGCGGGCGGAGCCGCGGGCACTAGCTAGTATTAAATAAACAAATTGATGCGGTAATTAAGTTTCCAGTTCAATGGTATAAAACAGAATTACGTCAAAATTTCCAACGTCGATATTCAAATCAGTAAGTAAAAGAACATTTCCCATTGTACAAATGATTTTAGGTGGAAGCAGGCACAGTGGTGCGCGGCATGTTCGCATGCGTGCTTCCAGGAGTGATCTCCTTTTTGTGCGGTTTCTACTGCATTTTGCAGGCTTGGCTCAATGCATTCGCTGAAATTCTTCGGTTTGGAGACAGACTTTTTTACGAGGTATGAATATAATATTTAATTATTTTTCTATTGAATAAAGGTATTTATGGAATGAAGGCTTATTTAGACGAAGTAAGTGCTGTTGTTAAAAGAAGTCGGTTAAATACTCTTCTTTTGAGTATCCGTCAATGCTCGTATCTGTCAACGCGGAGGAGAATGCTCCAGGCGGGGTAACTTATTATAGGTTGGACAAACTTTGGTGGCCTGTATGATAATTCAATTTTTTTGCGACGCGATAGATTTGTAAGAATGTCTACACCAACAATTCAAAAGGTGACTACATAATTACAAATACTGATCATGTATTTTCCATATATTATAATAAATAGTATCATAATAATGTAACATATTTGATTTAATTTTGTAACAAAATACTAAAATAAAGAATATTATCTTGACTCTTATATCAACGCGACGCTTTTACAATGTTATATACTGAAGTTTAGGAGCGTAGTGTTGGGATAGTATTAAAACACTTGGCAACCAACGAAACCGATTACTTTAAAAAATCGAATCTCTGGACGTAAATAACAATACTGCTGCAAATGTAAATATTATGTTTTAAGTACATTTAACAAGCAGATTGAACAAGGCGTTAAGTATTATTTTTAAATTTACACATGTAAGGAATAGCGAGTGCACCTGTATTTTTCGCACACATTTGTGCACTATAATATGAAATATTCCTGCGTACCTGGCTGATCTCTCTTGACATTGGCCACCGTGGCCGAAATCGGCTAGGATGGGATGTAGGTAATCTACACATATAAATACATAAATACTAAATACATACATACTTATAAATAAAATTGGAGTGTCTGTTTGTAATATTGAAATAACCGTTTTTCACTACATGTATATGAATATATATACGGTACATACACCAAAATAACATTTTTTACAATTTTTGTCTGTCCGTATGTCTGTCTGTTTGTTCCGGCTAATCTCTGAAATGGCTGGACCGATTTTGACGGGACTTTTATTGGCAGATAGCTGATGTAATAAGGACTAACTTAGGCTACGTTTTATCCTGGGAAAATATAAAGCGAAACTTTTTGCCGGAAAAACTTTTTAATGCGGGCGGAGCCGCGGGCAACAGCTAGTAAGTAATAAAGTAGAGGGCTATAATGAGTAACTAAGTAATCTTAATTACTGATTATTCGGTAGTATTGGACACACTTTTAATGTCAGCCACTTACTTGAGTAAAGTCGCTGTTAGAAAAATTCGTATGATCGGTTCTGGGACGATACTTCGGTAACACAGGCATAGTGCGAGACACTTGATTCCACCTCCGACGCATGGACTAGTCGACTAAACTAATATATTTTTCGTAACCAAAATATCACATAAAATATTTAAAATGTTCCATCGCTATCCCTGTGTAATAATCTATACTAATATTATAAAGCTGAAGAGTTTGTTTGTTTGTTTGTTTGTTTGTTTGTTTGTTTGTTTGTTTGTTTGTTTGAACGCGCTAATCTCAGGAACTACTGGTGCGAATTGAAAAATTATTTTTGTGTTGAATAGACCATTTATCGAGGAAGGCTATAGGCTATATAACATCACGATGCAACTATTAGGAGCGAAGAAATAATGGAAAATGTGAAAAATGCGGGGAAAATTATTCATCCTTGAGGGCTTCCATTGCGTGCGCTGCGAAAACGGTTCAAGATACCAAAAATATATGTATGAAAGAATTATTCCTCTTGAAATGATCTAAAAAAAAGTCCGCGACAGTATATGTCTATCTTTTAAAATAAACTCTCTAGAACCGTTTTTATGGTAATCAAATTTGGTCGAAATTAATGCATTATTTGTTAAGAGTTGTATCAACGTCATAGTCATAGATTGATTCAACGGGAAGGTTTTTATGTACTTTTAGCCCGGAAAACTTATTAACGCGGGCGAAGCCGTGGGCAAAAGCTAGTATTTACATATAGGTACTATCACACAATCCTGCTCTACTTGGTAGAAACTGATCTCAAACATAGGATACACCTATTGTAATAAACCTGATCCTCTCGTGTATTACCTATTCTAAAAGAGAAAAATAAACACAAACATCGTAGGAGTTATTATTATTTTATTATTGCAGAACAAAGGTCGTATCTTATTTGTGTATAAAATTTTAACATAAGTAATTTATACTGTTATTTATTACTGATTTAATAAGAGAGTGGATTTCATTATTATAGTGATGTCTTATGCTTAAATATAATATGTATTATAACAAATACACAAAATGAAATATGTTTTATTTGTGCAGAAAACTTAAAGACGAATAGATAAAGCTTCAAGCTTCATTTAGTAGTAGTACCTACGTACGTCACGCTGTCTTGCGTTATGTGTCTGTGTTTTACAACACAAGTCTATTCGTCGAAACTCTAAATGTACATATAGAATGCTAGTAATATTTACATATGTTGGCCACATTGAAAGGTTGGATGAAGGGATAGTAACGAAAGAAATTTATGTTGCGAAGTAAGTGGTAGTATCGGACGGGGACGTCCTAGACGTGCCTTCATGGACCAAATTGGCGACCTCTTAAGGAAAGGTCAAATAAGGAGTTCTCGTAACCGACGAGCATGTATGAAGAGACTTATGACTGTAGAAGAAGCGAAAGGGGTATGCTTGGAACGTAGCACTTGGCGCTCTATAGTCTCTGCCTACCCCTATGGGATAAAGGAGTGAGTTTATGTATGTAATATTTACATAATACAGATCCTAGTGTATCTACCATCAGGTACAGTGAGGTAATATTGCCGTGTCTAAAAAAAACCTATTTATCAACAATGAACATGTATAGGTAATACTGACTAATTATTTAGCGATCTTATTGCAAAACATAAGTATACGCGAAATAGATCGACCAAGCAGTCTGTAAAGGCTCACGGTGCCAATATAGGTAATATCTATACCTAATTGTAGACACATATTATAGAGCATTTACTAATTTCAGGACTGGTGGACAACCTCTCGTTTCTCTCGTTATTATCGCGCTTGGAACCGCGTAGTCTACTCTTGGCTGCGAGATCACATCTACAAGCCGTTGGCTCCACGTGCAGGTCGAGCGTTTTCCACATTCATTGTATTTTTCGTAAGTTATTTTCTGTGGTTCAAATCCGCTATACCTACAGATACTCCAAATAGTATGCTTAAAAACACATTCACGACTTTTCCCCATTAGATCGAAGCGCAACTCGAACTGCGTGTACCATCGTTTTACAAAGATAATTTTCCGCCCCATAATATCGTGTACCATCGTTTTACCAAGATCATTGTCCGCCCCATAATATTACGTTCAGATCTATAGGTATGTGTAGTATCGAATGAAAAAACTCGCATAAATAAATTCTTATCCTAAGAATTGGACCCAGAAATCACAGAATGTCATGCAGTGCCGGATTAGCCCATAAGCAAATTAAGCAATTGCTTAGGGCATCACGTCTTGGGGGGCACCAGAAACAGCACAAAAAAAAGCTAGCACATAAAAGTAAAGCTGTTTGTAAATCCGCGCGATTAACCCCTGGAATGCTGGGCTCAGTTTGCGTAAAAGACGCGTGCGTGCCGCCATACATTTGAAAAAATCGGATTTTGAGTGTAAAGGATGTTCTAATTTATACACCATAAAATTCTTTTAGTACGAATTTTGAAATTATTTATTTACTTATTTATTATGGATCAATGGTCACTAAAATATTCAGAAACATTGTGAGATTTGGCATAGACGGCCGCCATTTTGAATTTCGTTGTTTTGAGGCCGATTGACCTCAAAATCGAAATCTGGGTATATCTTTGGTTACAAAAAACGGACCCAATGCTTGAATTGAGAAAAATGGCCGCCATTTTGAATTTCTTTGTTTTAAGGCCAATCGACCTCAAAATCGATATATGGGCAGGTCTTTAGGTACAAAAGACGGATCCAATGCTTGAATTGAGAAAAATGGCCACCATTTTGAATTTCTTTGTTTTAAGGCCAATCGACCTCAAAATCGATATATGGGCAGGTCTTTAGGTACAAAAGACGGATCCAATGTCAGAATTGAAAAAAGTGGCCGCCATTTTGAATTTCTTTGTTTTAAGGCCAATCGACCTCAAAATCGATATCTGGGCAGGCCTTTAGGTACCGAAGACGGATCCAATGTTAGAATTGAAAAAAGTGGCCGCCATTTTGAATTTCTTTGTTTTAAGGCCAATCGACCTCAAAATCGATATCTGAGCAGGCCTTTAGGTATAAAAGACGGATCCAATGTTAGAATTGAAAAAAGTGGCCGCCATTTTGAATTTCTTTGTTTTATGGCCAATCGACCTCAAAATCGATATCTGGGCAGGCCTTTAGGTACAAAAGACGGATCCAATGTCAGAATTGAAAAAAGTGGCCGCCATTTTGAATTTCTTTGTTTTAAGGCCAATCGACCTCAAAATCGATATCTGGGCAGGCCTTTAGGTACCGAAGACGGATCCAATGTTAGAATTGAAAAAAGTGGCCGCCATTTTGAATTTCTTTGTTTTAAGGCCAATCGACCTCAAAATCGACATCTGAGCAGGCCTTTAGGTATAAAAGACGGATCCAATGTTAGAATTGAAAAAAGTGGCCGCCATTTTGAATTTCTTTGTTTTAAGGCCAATCGACCTCAAAATCGATATCTGGGCAGGCCTTTAGGTATAAAAGACGGATCCAATGTCAGAATTGAAAAAAGTGGCCGCCATTTTGAATTTCTTTGTTTTAAGGCCAATCGACCTCAAAATCAATTTCTCGGCATATCTGTAGTTACCAAAAACGGATCCAATGTCGGAATTGAAAAAAGAGGCCACCACTTAGGACTTCTTTATTTTAAGCTAATTAACGTCAAAATCGATACTTGGCGATAGTAAAAAACAGATCTAATGTTAGACTCAATAAAAGTGGTCGCCATTTTAAACTTCTTTGTTTTTAAGACCGATTGGATTTAAGATAGATATTTGGGCTTGTATTTAGCCAAATAGAATAAATCGAGGTGTAATATATGTATGTACGCGCGTGAGAAGTTATACTTCTTTGGCATCATTAACCTTTATAGTTTGGGAAAATTGCAGTCTTGGCTTCGGCCTTTGAATTTTGAAAAAGTCCTTGGGTGTGGTAAAACAACAACCGACAAGGCTGCAAGGCTAAGCGCCTTTGTCTTCTCCTTTTACTAAAAAATAAATTATTATTAGAAACTGTAATGGTTTTGATTTAAATAAAAATATGTACCACTGACTTTACAGAAATACTTTCATACAAAATATCACCAAGCGAACAACCGGCACGAAGACAATGACCAACTAACTCGAACTGTCAAACGTTCTATGCTTTTATAGCAAAAATTGTAGATCATGTCATTAATACCCGCACAAAAAATATTTTTGCCCTAACATTATATTATATAATTATTAAATATAGAATTTAGAGAATAATAAATATATAGGGTGATGTGTGATAGGTGATAGGTGAAGCGTGAAGAAATGAAGAAGAATAGATGATAGTGGCAGAAGATAAAGTTTATTACACGCACACGGAAGAAACAGTCTACACACAGAAGAATACACTACAAAGTAGAAATAGAAGGAGCAGTCAAGAGATAGTATAGAGTTTAAGACACTGAGCAACATACAATATGGCGCAAGCGTAAGCGTAAGCGTTAGCGTTACGGTAGCGGGTGACACGGGCTTCGCGGGCGAGATTTGGTGTACCGACTGGCGTGGCCGCCGGCCGGCCGCACGCGCAGCGGTCATTCCGCCCCCGCGCCTCAACTACGTGCATCGCCTTAAAACCGGCTGGTGGTACGCCGAGCCGCGCGCACCGTGCGTCTCCAATGCACTCGAAGCAAGTTAAATATTATTATTCCCACACTCACGCCTTTGTCCCCGAAGGGGTAGGCAGAGGTGCAAATATTATAAATATAAATATAAATATTAGAATAGTGTACGCCACAAATATATATGACATAATTTGTACTTAATATTAGAAGATTCTTAATTTAAAATATTTATTATTGATTATTTATTATTTTAAAAATATTTTTTTTTTTATAATTAATTTAAAAAAAAGACAACCAATAATATCACTTAAGACGAGGCTATATGGGCTTGAACCCTTTGCCTTCCCTATAAGGGGAAAATTATAATAAAAAAACAACCGTGAGAATTTTTGTGTCACACATGCGCGCGCATCGTAAAATTTCACTCCCATAAATTTTTCATAACGCGCTTAAGGTATAACTTCAAAAAAAAAAAGATACAGTAATTGAATGGCCACCCACCAGGGCATAACGATGTAGGGGAAGAAAAATATTATAGTAAGATAATTTCTACTACGCGGCTAATTATGCTTAAAGCTATTGCTGAATTGCTAACGACCCCCGAATGTTTAACCGATTTTGATGCTTTCCCAGAAGAATTTACTTTATTAGCTGTTTGCTGCCACGGGCCACTTCTTAAATTCGAAGACAAATTCCTTTTTTTGAGACATAACAAAGCTGCAATATCGTTATTGAAGAGAATTGAATAAGCTTTGATGGTGATATTATTTAAAAGTGATATAATTAAAACCTACTATAGTTTGTGGCCATGTCCAGCGGATTTTGATTTTAAAACCAATGGCCCTTAAAACAAGAACATTTAACATGGAATGCAGTTATTAAAATTCCAACCTCGATTAATTAGTTTTGGCTAAAAGACAAGCCCAAATATCCATCTTAAATCCAATCAGTCTTAAAACAAAGAAGTACAAAATGGCGACCACTTTTCTTAAGTCTAACATTAGATCTGACTTTTACTATCAATGGCATGCCAAGTATCGATTTTGAGGTCAATTGGCCTTAAAACAAAGAAATTCAAAATGGCGGCCACTTTTTTCCATTCTAATGTTCGATCCGTCTTTTGTACCTACAGGCCTGCCCAGATATCGATTTTGAGGTCGATTGGCCTTAAAACAAAGAAATTCAAAATGGTGGCCACTTTTTTCAATTCTGACATGGGATCCGTCTTTTGTACCTAAAGGCCTGCCCAGATATCGATTTTGAGGTCGATTGGCCTTAAAACAAAGAAAATCAAAATGGCGGCCACTTTTTTCAATTCTGACATGGGATCCGTCTTTTGTACCTAAAGGCCTGCCCAGATATCGATTTTGAGGTCGATTGGCCTTAAAACAAAGAAATTCAAAATGGCGGCCACTTTTTTCAATTCTAACATTGGATCCGTCTTTTGTACCTACAGGCCTGCCCAGATATCGATTTTGAGGTCGATTGGCCTTAAAACAAAGAAATTCAAAGTGGCGGCCACTTTTTTCAATTCTAACATTGGATCCGTCTTCATTACCTAAAGGCTTGCCCAGATATCGATTTTGAGGTCGATTGGCCTTAAAACAAAGAAATTCAAAATGGCGGCCACTTTTTTCAATTCTAACATTGGATCCGTCTTTTATACCTAAAGGCCTGCTCAGATATCGATTTTGAGGTCGATTGGCCTTAAAACAAAGAAATTCAAAATGGCGGCCACTTTTTTCAATTCTAACATTGGATCCGTCTTCGGTACCTAAAGGCCTGCCCAGATATCGATTTTGAGGTCGATTGGCCTTAAAACAAAGAAATTCAAAATGGCGGCCACTTTTTTCAATTCTAACATTGGATCCGTCTTTTCTACTTACAGGCCTGCCCAGATATCGATTTTAAGGTCGATTGGCCTTAAAACAAAGAAATTCAAAATGGCGGCCACTTTTTTCAATTATAACATTGGATCCAACTTTTGTACCTACAGGCCTGCCCAGATATCGATTTTGAGGTCGATTGGCCATAAAACAAAGAAATTCAAAATGGCGGCCACTTTTTTCAATTCTAACATTGGATCCGTCTTCATTACCTAAAGGCTTGCCCAGATATCGATTTTGAGGTCGATTGGCCTTAAAACAAAGAAATTCAAAATGGCGGCCACTTTTTTCAATTATAACATTGGATCCAACTTTTGTACCTACAGGCCTGCCCAGATATCGATTTTGAGGTCGATTGGCCATAAAACAAAGAAATTCAAAATGGCGGCCACTTTTTTCAATTCTAACATTGGATCCGTCTTCATTACCTAAAGGCTTGCCCAGATATCGATTTTGAGGTCGATTGGCCTTAAAACAAAGAAATTCAAAATGGCGGCCACTTTTTTCAATTATAACATTGGATCCAACTTTTGTACCTACAGGCCTGCCTAGATATCGATTTTGAGGTCGATTGGCCATAAAACAAAGAAATTCAAAATGGCGGCCACTTTTTTCAATTCTAACATTGGATCCGTCTTTTATACCTAAAGGCCTGCTCAGATATCGATTTTGAGGTCGATTGGCCTTAAAACAAAGAAATTCAAAATGGCGGCCACTTTTTTCAATTCTAACATTGGATCCGTCTTCGGTACCTAAAGGCCTGCCCAGATCTCGATTTTGAGGTCGATTGGCCTTAAAACAAAGAAATTCAAAATGGCGGCCACTTTTTTCAATTCTAACATTGGATCCGTCTTTTCTACCTACAGGCCTACTCAGATATCGATTTTGAGGCCAATCGGCCTCAAAACAAAGAAATTCAAAATGGCGGCCGCTTTTCTCAATTCTAATATATAATTAAGATTTGCATCCAATGGAAACCCAAAAATAACCTAAAAAGAAACAACCTGTAGATGTTCAGTTTTCATACATTTTGCAGAAATCGGCCCGAGCGTGGATCCACGCTCCGGCAGAGTTTGAACACTTTTTTTGAGCGTGGATCCACGCTCCCGGCACGCGAGGGCTTAAAGACCGATGTTAGTTTACTTATTGTAGAGGGGCCCCACACGCGTGAATTGCTTAGGGCATCAAGTTGTCTTAATCCGGCACTGATGTCATGATACTTATTTAAGTACTGCGAAGGTATTAATAGGTGCTCATGTATTTTAAATTGTCAAATGGTTCAACACAATTAAGGAAGTAGGATTTCTCTGGTGGTAACTAAATAATAACATTAGTTGCTAACATGATTATAATCGATATAACAGAATTCTTCTTTTGTATAGTACCTACTTTAAACCTGCTCGAAGTTTGGCCCCTTGTTAACTAATTTAGCAATTGCAAAGTTTATTATGGCTACTAATCTTCTAAGAACTTTGTATACGACACATTGTTTCAATGAATGCTAGCAGCTAAATACATGACATATGGTTTGAGTCTCATCACGTTTCGAATAAATATAAAATATTTAACAAAAGCTCTTACGATTAAACTTGGGGCACATAAACAAACTTTTGGGTATTGAACACCTTAGGGTTGTGATTATTCCCATATGCCCATCGAATCAATATACTATACCTGCCACGAGTTTGTAAGCAAAACTTTACAAAACAGCTATTAAGTAAAGAGTAAGACAAAGTCAATATTTTTATTTACGCAGATCTTAATAGGATTTTTTGTCTCACACCCGTTATAAACTTACTAACCTAATAAGTTAATTTACATAGATTTATATCTATTCTTTATTATCTAACCACCAACCATAAATTACCTTTTCTCGAAATCTCTCATTTATAAGTGCAGGTTAGTTACAGGACGTAAGTTACAGGTAACTACCTACCGTGCGTTTTGTGACTGCTTACAGTGGTGTAGCGTGGCTGGGGGGAAGCCCACCCGGGCGGCACTTTTAGAAGAGCAGCAAAATGCGTAAAATTTACAAAGGAAATGTCCGCTTTTTCTATGAGTGCTGGGCCTCAAAATCTAAACAGGCTCCAAGTTTAGGGATATTATAGGGGTAGCATATGGAACTTAGATCCATTAAAAAAATATTTTTAGACCCTTCCATTCATAACCAACTTTTTTGATAACATTCATACTAAGTGTAGTTTTCAAGCCAAACAATATTACCTACGTGTATCTCAATATCGGAGGTCTTTAAAATTAAACTATTTATTGCAAAAGGCTAGTTTTCAGGAGTTCTATCCAAATATATATAAACTGTCTTGTTTAGATTTTCAGGCCCATTTTTGGACATGTCCTTTTAATTCTTATGTCATGTACATTCATTCGAGAAATTAAGTTCCTTTTTTTCGTCCTACTCTATGGGCCGGCATAATATGTTGGGTCCGCCTCGGGCGGCACGATCCCTCGCTACGCTTCTACTTGGTTCATGTTATTTGCCACGCACTATAAATTATTACCTAACATTACTTACCTAGGTAAATCTAGGTATATACCGTAAAACTATTTTACATCTGACTACATCCAAATTTACTTTGCAACCTTGTAATATCTCTTACTTACATTCTAGGTTTGTAAATTATTACTTGATTGTCCTATGAAACTGATTATTAAACAATCATTCTACAGATTTCGGCGGTGGCGCATGAAGTGATACTGGCCCTTTCACTCGGCTTCTTCTATCCTGTGCTTATGATGGAGTTCGGAGTGTTAGGAGTGCTGATGTTGCCGCTCACTGCCACCAACGGGCGACGTTTCCCTAATGCGTTCAACTTAATTATGTGGTTGTCTTTCTTTTTCGGTAACGGTGAGTGCCATCTCAAAATCAAAATAATGTTATATTAAAATAGTTTGTAGGAATTAATATCGCCTATGTTTAGTGGATGATAGTGTAGCTATATGCGACTGAGGGGGTCCTTTTTTTTTTGTTTTTTGTTTTCGCGGAGAAAGTGACTTATTACTACCGCCCAGCCTTCAAGGGGGCGACTGAGCGGTGATGTTGGGTTCACCGTGCCTTACGACCCAGCGTTGAGCCGCCGGGCCGAGTCCCTAACCTATGTACACCGCACGGCATACCAACTAAAACTCCGCGGTGGCCTTCTTCGGCGCATTAGGGACGGCTGCGGGTTTCCCCGGACTAATAGTGTCTAGGTTGTCGTCCGCAGCCGCCCCTGCGCGGTGCCGCCTAATGCAGCCCGTCTCCTGTATGGGGGGACTCAGAAGCCCCCGCGCACCGAAGGACGCCCTCGGCGTCAACGGCAGCGTGAGGCCTACCTGCCACACTGCCGTCCATCACGGGGGTCGCTTAAGACGAACAGCCCCCTGCCGCCCGCCCGCAACCCCCGATGGCCCCTATTAGTCGCCTTTTACGACAGGCAGGGGATACCGTGGTGGAATTCTCCAAACGCCCCCAATCCACAGGGCGGGACTGAGGGGTCCTGGGCTCAACTTTTCACGTTGGGAAATACCGTGGGTATCCCAACAATCAATCCGGGATTGTATCCGCTAGAAGGGATTTACGCTAAACAACCGGTATTAAAAACTAAACCAAATGGTTTCTATAATACCAGCTCCGTATTATATGCTGCCCACTGCTGAGCAAGGGCCTCCTCTACTACTGAGAGGGTTTAGGCCTTAGTCCACCACGCTGGCCTAGTGCGGGTTGGCAGACTTCACACACCCTCGAAATTCTTATGTAGAATTCTCAGGCATGTATGTTTCCTCACGATGTTTTCCTTCGCCGTTAAAGCGAACGATAATTGATAAACAATACACATATAACTTCGAAAAGTCAGAGGTGTGTGCCTTGGGTTTTGAACCTCCGGACAATGTCTCGGCAGACCGTTCCATTCCCAACTAGGCTATCGTCCACTGGTTTCTACAACATGGGTAATGAAGTGTGTTGTGGCCAATCTAATCTACATGGGAATGGGATTAGAGATAGGAGGAAGCGAACTTGATAAGCAATAATATGGTACATAACACGGAAGTTGTATTTATGTTGACTTATTAAAAATTGTTTGATGAAAAAACCATAGGTAGGTACTTGTGGTCAAAAGTACTACAAATTAACCAAATAAGCTGTAAATTATTATTTACTTTACCATGTTTTCCTCGTAAGCAATACCACGTTATACTCTATCCCTTTTTATTTCCAGGTATTATATGGAGTTTATATCCCATGGAATATTTCGCTCGCAAAAACTGTCCTCCCTCTGAAAGCGATAGCTTTTTCATACCAAAATCATGGTCGTGTCCGGAAATTATACTCAAACCGAATTGGACTTTCCAGAATCCATTGAATATAGTTTACTGACGAGGTAATAAATGTAATTGATTGTATTAGTGTTACTAATTTGTCTGCCCGTAGGTATAATATTATACCTAAGTAAATGTAAACCGAGAAGTGCGTGGTATATAAGTACCTACCCACTTAAATAAGTCACCAACTATTGATTTTGTTAATAATATGTACTTATATTAATTAATAATAGGTACTTACATAGTTTGCGCACTCCATAGAGGTTGGATCATGGAAATCTCAGGCCGCCAGACTCTCATTATTTTCTTAAATACAAAATTTGTGAGATAAAGTAGTAGATGAATACTCGCAGCTTGTACCAATGGCCAATTTAAGGGTAATTTTAGCAACTGATGCCTGTAAATTGGCCGTCGGCACAAGCTAGCGCGTATTCACGCATAAAAGGTACATACTAACTATATTTAATTCTATACATTTTGTCTCAGAAACTAAGTTAAATATGGCGATCTTGGGATCTCAACCTATAGCGACTGATTAGATTTGGTTACAGCAGATATTTAAAAAAATATTATATTGTATTTTTTAAGGAATAGGTAATAAAACTGATTTATTTATCAAATAGATTTTTATATAAATAGTTCCACCAATAAAACGGTAGCTGATAAAAGATCCAATATCGGGTGGACTGGACTATAATATTGTATTTTTGAAGAAATAATAAAACTGATTTATTTATCAACGTAGATATTTATTTAAGAAATTGTAGATGTATTAAAAGATTCACATAAAAGTAAATAATAAAATATTCTAAGCATTTAAAAATCTTAATATTTCTCATTTAATTAATAAGAAGATGTCACACTTAAAATAGCCATGAATATTTCAAGTACTTAACTAATATTTACCTAAGTCTATGGCAACATACACTAACATTTATAACAAAGATAATATAAAACATTTTTGCATATTATTTATCCAAAGAAACAGAAAATAGTTTTGAAAACGGTTTCCGTTTACAATATTCTGTCTTAGTTGAACAGAAAGTAGAAATATTTCTTATTGCGTAATGATTGTAATGAATGGAATACACAGGTTATCGAAGACTATATTTGTAAGTTTGCTGTGCTTAGCTCAAAAGCCGTATCTCAAAAAATATCATAAACTTTATTTTTATGGCATCAGATAAAAAATGCACATCCAATGAACAATATAGCCAAATAGCGGTATATTTTTAAAACATTTAAAAAAACTTAAGAAAAAGGTCCCCATCTCAGTTTTACACAGCGACTATATAACCCCTAGACTCCTAATGTTCAATATTTCTCTTCAAATTAATTCTGTCAACTACCTGAGGTTTGAGGAAGCGGGGTACTGCATTATGATTGGTTCTTCCAACACCTTATCGCATTAACCTTGGAATTACCCTTATAACCTTGGAAACATAGGCATAGGGATAGGACGAGTTAAATGAAACACGATTTTTTATCGATATTACTTTTATGCAATAAAGTTTTGTAGTAATATTATCATTATTATTTATTAAACATATTAATATTTTAACGAAACTCTTTATGTTATCGAATGACAGATGGCGCTTAGTAAGTCTCATCGACACTAACAAGAATATTTGAGCTGACTTGTAGGAATAACACAAAGAATAACTCAAAACAATCGTTATAATCAACAAACAAAATAAAAAAATTATCCTAATAACATTTATTTCTGATACCGCTAGTCAAAAATATATCCTAATCATTTTTAAAATGAATTAACTATTACTAATGAACTAACCATTTAAAATAAGAAGCCTGTTAAAATTAAATAGGCCTCAGATAAATTGATTAGTTGAGTAGCGTTTGAGTATTCGGGCGACAGTTTCTTTTATTTTTAATTTTATCGATAGAACTATCGACAAATCCTTTTGGTGTATCACTTACTTTTGATGTTGAAAAAGAAAACGAAATAGAAAATATAAAAAGTACTTTCGTCGGAAAGAGATGCAAATATAACAAGATGGCGCGTAAACACAACATGGCCAGTCTAAGATGAACTCCGTAAAATTTTAAATAAAATGTGATTATGTGTCGTTATTGACTTACCTGTGAAATGTAATGCCATTTTTCTGAAAAATTGAATTATGGCTATTTATACCACACCATTTTATTGTGCACGGGTTCATTACAATAGTTATTTATTCGCAAACACGGAAGTATTTACAGCTCACAGTTGTGGTCGCAACTGACTTGAAGATTTTGAACGGTAAGCTACATTGGATCTATTTGTCAGATGTGTTGCCCGAAGCCGATCGTCTGTTATTAGGAGTCTAGGGGTTATATAGTCGCTGGTTTTACACAAAGAGTGAAAAGCAAATTATATTTACATAACTTAAATTTTGTCGAAACTAGCGTTCCTTGATATACCGCTTTTGCGCATAGCACGGCAGCATTGAGCGTATACCAGTTTTCCACTATCAGTTAATTATACAGCCTTGTTCAGTGTGACGAGTCTAAATTACGTAGTGGACGAACTACTATTAACGCGAGACCATAAAATAACCCTGCTTCTGTGCTTTCAAACATGTGCATTCCAGGCATTGTAAATTCGACTCATTTTACTGGATATTTATGGATTTGTAAGGTAAAAAGGCAGTGGCGTAACTACACCCTTTTGGCCTGGGGCAAATTCATGGAAAGGGCCGCTCGGCAGTGACCCGGCGATTTTTTTTTCTGACGTTCGTCTTCTCGGGTTGCTGGACCCCTAATTCGGGGTCCAGGGGTCCCCTGTCACCGGGAGCGGCAGGGCGGCCTGTCCATAGGGCGAAAGAAGCGACCGCCCCGGGCGCCTAGGGTTAGGTTACACACAGGCACAAATGCATAAGAAACACTTAAAAAAAAGGTCGCCATATAATAGAAGGGCCAAAAAAGTTTCCTAGGAGGGCGCCAATTGCTTTAGGGAGGCGCCACAGGCATACTTGGACCTAAAAAAAAGTTCGTCAAAAAAGTGGCGTCAAAACAAATGTTTCCTAGGGAGGGCCCAAAGGCAGTAGTAGTAGAGGGGGCCACAAGAACACACTTGAGGCTTAACAAAAGGTCGCCAGAAAAAGAGACGCCAAAATATATTTCGCTCAGGGCGCTAAAATATCTACGACCAGCCCTGCGGGGCCAGTGGCATTTTCCATCATGACACCATATAGTTACGCCACTATAAAAAGGGAATGTAGGAAAGTAATATTTTTGTAGTAATAAATTTCACATTTTAAATGCTTTGCGGGGAAGAGTGCTACATCAATACTTACAAAATCATTTTTGGTATATAATTACAATCTCAAAATTTGCACAAAACTTAGCACACACTATAACATTTACTTATCACATATATTATTTCGTATTTATCATAAACACCTTCCATGACACATAATCGAGCAATGTTCGCCTAAAACTTGTTTTAGCACCGTGAACACATTCAAATATTAATTTATCACACGGTATAATGATGTTCAAACTTACCCAGATTTGATTGTTGGCTTAATATTTTTCACAGCCTTACAGACTACCATATTGCTAACTAAAAAATAATCCTTAACAAAATTTAACATTGACACAAACATATACTGTATGAACTATGGATCATACATAAAGAATTAGGCCCAAAATGACAACATTTTTGTTCACCTTTTATTTAGAATGGATGTGATTTTAACAACAAAATATCATTACAGGCCCTTTTCTTTAAATGTATGAATAGTATCAACATTAACATTTATTTAAATATAATATAGAGTAAAGTTTTACGGTGCCATAAATTATGATCAAAAGTAATGGTGAATATAATATGATTTTTTGTGGGTGTAAAAATATTTAAATCTCAGTTTACGTAGAAATCTTTCATTTTCGATACATATTTTCTCATTTGTTCATTATACGGCTGGTGTGCGATCCAAATCTTTGAAGAGAGAAGAGGACATCCTGTGGAATATAACAATTTTGTAATTATAGCGGAAAAAAAAAGGAATCTAAAATTAATCCTAGTTCATGGGGTTGTTGCATATCAGACTTGCCAATTCTTTGTGTTTAAAACTCTCATAATATTATGAGTATCACAAGTAAAATTATTCAAAATATTCTGCAACTGAAGTAAGCAAAAAATATGTATATATGATATACAAACAGTTAGATAAATTCATTATGTATACGATGCGAAATAAATTAATAACTATGCGAATTGGTATGATGACAAATAACATTTACGCACACATTTCATTATTAGGAACACGGAATATCCCTGAATCATAAATTACTCACTTGCTTATCATGTGGTCGTATATATAGTATGGAATAATTGTGATGTTAACAACAGAAGGGCTGTTGTCAATCACCTTTGATATCTCCTTATCTTTCATACCCACTACATTAATAGTGTTTATTTCCAATAGTTGATGGTCTGTAAGCAATCCATTGCGAGCTGCGGACGAATCTTTAACCAATCCTACAATTTTGCCATCCTTAAAGTGGAAACCGACATGTCCGAGCGAGTCCTTGTGTAGGGTTATGGTCCTCTCGAATGGTCTGAAAGCAAGTTAAACATCTTTTGATAAAATCCTACAAACATTATAAACACGAAAGGTTGTAAGTATGGATGTTTGTTACTCTTTCACGCAAAAACTACTGAACGGATTTCGATGAAATGTGACACATGTGTAGATCATATCCTGGACTAACACATAGGCGACTTTTTATCGCGTGAAAATATAAAGCGAGACTATTATTCCAATTTATTGTTGAGCATAACCAGTACCAGTAGGCTGCCTCGGTGGCGTAGTTGGATTATCGTACGACTGCAATGCTGAGGTCTTGGGTTCAATCCCCAGGTCTGGCAAAGGGATATTGAGTTTTACTATTCAGTATCAGTTCAGATATCAGTCTAGTATTTATGCCCGATATGGCGATGGGCTCGCTCCCTATCATGGGTCGGAACAACGGCAAAAAGTGAGTGCACTAGTTGCGCCTGTGCCTACCCCTTTGGGGATAAAAGGTGTGTGTGTGTATTTGCGTAAAAACAATAAAGACAAAAGAACATGTTGTTATAACCTTAAAACACTTGAACATCGTTTACATAAATCCAATAAATTGGTATTAAAAATAGCTTGCTATCATTTTATAAATGGATAATAATGTCATGCAAGCTGTATACATACAATTTCACTTGTTATGAGCAACATACAAAAAGTCATACATATTAATCTTATCAATTAGTATTTGTAACAGACATGTTTTAAATCTGTTAATATACTTCAATTGGAAGTGGCACTTAAGGGAATATAACTGACTTTTTCGCCCTTATCGCATCGAAAATGTAGATGCTCGGATTTAGAACTATTGAAAAATGTTTTACAATACTTTTATACATCAGAGCACAAAATGCTAAGTCTTATAAAAAGTACAATCATGTTTTATTTTCTGTTAGAACTATAACATACTAGCAATGCTTGGGGCTCCGCCCGCATGAAATCATTTTCCGGGATAAAAATATTTTCCCAGGATAAAAAGCAGCCTATAGTACTCAGGAGTAATGTAACATCCTATAATTGAAAAAAAAATCAAAATTGATTCAGTAGTTCTTAAGATTAGCGCATTCAACCAAACAAATAAAACTTTTCAGCTTTACAATATTAAGGATAGATTAATAATTCTTTGATGGTAATCTAAATAAAATAAAGACTAATAAACAACAAACCTGTCGCGAACAGCCAAATTGATGCCATTTACAGGCGCTTTCTTCAACAAGCTGTGACACTGATCCATGGTCATTCCAGCTACTGATACATTATTGATTTCAAGAATCTGATCTCCAAATCTCAATCCAGCTAGCGCTGCAGGACTGTTGGCACCAACATAACAGACAAATATTCCACTGTTGACAGCATGCAGCCTGACCCCACACTTGCCGTCTTTATCCTTGCACAGTACTACTGGTCTTATGGCTTGAGTCACAATTGATTTAGCCAAGGTCATAGATTGTGATGATATAGGAGCTATAAGGTTGTTCGTAGTACTTCCGGATTGTATCTGGAATGAATCAAATAAAACAATTGTGTTAGAAATATAGTGACTACCTTGAATTTAAAATATTGGTGAATGTCCTTGAGACTATTATTGAACAATTACTTCAGAGACCTTGCAAAAATCATATTATATTGTAGTATATTTATATAGTATATTTTAGGTCATGGACTTGGTGGAAAATATAATAAGTTTCATAGCAGTTTCATGTATTAATGTCATTCTTTACTAACCACAATTTGATGAAAATAATACAAATTTGACTTTTCCTCATCAACTCATTGTTTAAACTAGACATACTAAATTCCTATTATACATATAATAATAATATGATATACAGGTATAACATATTTGTTGAACTAGCATCCCAACAAGGACTAATAAATTTATCAATTGACCCTGTTTAATTTGAAAGTGGTTTGAATATTTTACCATTAATAAAAATAACATTATCAAAGCTAACCTTTGTAATTGGATATTGAAATCTGTTATAATTTGAGATCTTTTCTCAAATGTTTTTAAAATGACCTTTGAACATCCTATATTAAAATCTGTATTGGCTAATGACAAGACTTAATGCTCAGTGGCGTCACTACACCATTGAATACCTATGGCAAATTCATGGAAACAAGCTGCTCACCAGTGCATTTTAGAATAGTTGTTTTTATTTTGTTCTGAAATAAAAATTTACAGAATTTTTTAAAAACTATTTTAAAAACTGCCATCTATTTTAAAAACTGCCTGCATATGTGGAGAGTTAGGCTTTCCAAGTCAACTAGAGTGGTTCTGTGGCAACATGCCTAAAAATGTATTCAAATCGATGAAGACCACAAATCGAAATTTGTTATTTTTTCCTCAAGTCCATAAACAATAAAATTTTAATAAACCTACACTATTTTAGATGACAAATTATAATATTTACCAAAAGATATGCACAAAATAAGGCAAAACAATTCAACAGTTATAATTAACTCATAATTTCAGGCAGCATACGTGGGGGTTAATTCAATGCACATTGAGGTCCTCTGGCAACCTGCTTCAGTCGGACAATCTATCACAATACACTCTGTATATTTGGAACAAGAATCAAACACTGAATACCTTCTTTAAGCAGGTCCCTTGACTAACCTTACATCTATACTAATATTATAAAGCTGAAGAGTTTGTTTGTTTGAACGCGCTAATCTCAGGAACTACTGGTTCGAATTGAAAAATTCTTTTTGTGTTGAATAGACCATTCATCGAGGAAGGCTTTAGGCTATATAACATCACGTTGCAACTATTAGGAGCGAA
This sequence comes from Lapara coniferarum, assembly GCA_949316025.1. Lineage (NCBI taxonomy): Eukaryota > Metazoa > Arthropoda > Insecta > Lepidoptera > Sphingidae > Lapara > Lapara coniferarum. The sequence continues at coordinate 35,562,283 of OX438919.1, read as the reverse complement.
GAAATAATGGAAAATGTGAAAAAAGCGGGGATAATTATTCATCCTTGATCCATTGCGTGCGTTGCGAAAATTGTTCAAGATACCAAAAATATATGTATGAAAGAATTATTCCTCTTGAAATGATCTAATAAAATGTCCGCGACAGTATATGTCTATCTTTTAAGATTAACTCACTAGAACCATTTTTATGGTAATCAAATTTGGTCGCAATTAATGCATTATTTGTTAAGAGTTGTATCAATGTAATAATATTAATATTTATCCAATGAATATGTATACGGTACATACACCAAAATTTTTTTTTTTCAATTTTTGTCGGTCTTTTCCGGCTAATCTCTGAAATGGCTGGACCGATTTTGACGGGACCTTTAATTGGAGGTAGCTGATGTAATAAGGAGTAACTTAGGCTACATTTTATTCCGGAAAAGTATAAAGCGGGACGTTTCCTCGGAAAAACTTTTTAACGCGGGCGGAGCCACAGGCAACAGCTAGTACTGTATAATATTGCATGTGTCCTGATGAGTTAGTATTTTTTAAGAGTAAATCTTCTACTAAAATATCTTGAATGATACCTCATGTCCTTGTTTAGTAATGATCAATCACATTAGTTTACAAAAAAAAAAAGACACCTAACTTGTCTTGTGTAAGTTGTTGTTTTTCATACTTCATATTACACTTGTATTTTCCCTTGTTTAAAAACCAATACTTATTAATTATTGCATTAGGTACTTTTTAAATTACTTATTTTACTAATTATAATAATTTGTGGATTTAAGTTAAAGAATGGATATACCCCAAAAAAGCAAATTCAATTTCCTGTCAATAATAACCCACAAAACACACATTTAATCATACATTCAAAACATTGAGATAAAAGTAGGTATGAGTCATTTACGTATGGGTTTTACCAATAAGTTTTTTTCGGTACTCTCAAATTCTACGTTCAGATTGCACAATTGGCTGTAAGATAGATTAAAGTAAATGCTCACCGTTTGAACCTGATATTCGGGCATATTGCGAGCAAGTACATCGGCAGAAAATTCCAGCCCCATATAATTCCCGAGAGCGGGGTACATGGTAGGTGCGCTGGCAGCCATGTGCACTGGAGGCAAGCTGCTGGGCGCTGCATGTTGTTGGTGCACTACCTGGGCTCTCGCCATGCTATCCACCTTCATGTCTTCCAGAGACGGATACAGCGACATTTTGTTACTTATTCTAATTACACGCGCAACACAAAACTGTTGGATTTACTTATTTGATAAACTACGTCTACTAGATCTCACTCAGATAAATGCTGAACAAAATATCCTACGCTCGTAAGTTTTGAAGTCTTAGTTTATATTTGGAAACTAGATACCAAAGAGTATTACTAGATACAAACTAAAAACTTTAACAAATAACACCACTCCCTGCTAAGTGCTGACTACAGAGAGCTGTTTCATATGTGTACAGTGTTGCCAGACGTTTGACGGTTGAAGTCGCCGAAAATTCATTGTGAAGTAGCCTAAAGTCGCCTCTTCGTATATGGAGAGGTGAAGGAGCAAAAAAAAAAAAAAAAAAACCTCCCTAATTTCTATGTTATAAGTAAGTAGCCTAAAGTCGCCCACTCGTGTGGGGACGCGGAGAGCTAAAAAAAAAAAAAAGGTCCCCAGTTTTCAATACTTGTGTGTAAGGGGGATCTAAGGACATGTTTTGTACCTTCAAAGCTATAAATATCCTCAAATTCGACAAAAACAATGCATAAAACACGAACTTTCCGAAGTAGCCTAAATTGGCGACTAATCACCATTCGCGTAGCCTAAACGGCGAGCGGTCGCCGTTCGCAATTTTTGGTCGCCCCGACACTCTCCAAGATAGCCTAAATGGCGAAAAGTCGCCTAATCTGGCAACACTGTATGTGTAGTATTATAATTGGGGTTTTGGCGGGAATGTGGAAGTGTCATGAGGTGCTCTTGTTTTAATTCATTATTTTGGTGATACTTAGTGTTATATTGCATATTTATGGTGGTATATTATCCAATATAGTTCTATTAAAGTGCTCAAATGAAGTGAATTGAAATAACTGTGCCAATCAAGTGTTTTTTCGTTGCCGCCAAAACTCCTTGATAAAGTCTTGGTAAGGTAGCCACTGCTTTACTTCGACATATTAGTTAGGAGTTAGGACTGAGGATGAAAATATATGAAAGACGGGCTCAATGGACTAGTATCCAGAGCCGTAATAATTAAATAAAAAAAAAAAAAAAAGTATTATAATTCTTGTTTATTTGTCTCTGATTATCCACTTGCACGTCCGCGGATAGTATAGTATCCAAAAAAAATATGCCGTCGTCCGTCCTGGATACTATACTATCCAATACGACACGTTGTAATTATTGCCATCTTGTATGAATATTTAGAACTAAATGAACGTTGTCCTTTAAAAAAACGATTGCCTATGAAATATTTCACTAGAAAAAACAGAAGAGGGCAGTATAATGTGTTTGAGTACGTAGAAATATTTTTTTTAACTTCAGTCGACGCGTCACAGCGTGTTCATGCTTATTGTTTTGGCTCACCAGTGATTTTGTCGTGAATATTTCGTTGTTTTTTACTTAATTCTTAGATAATTGAACATCAAAATGAACTTTAGGAACTGTACTATGTGATTATATTTATATGGTAAAGTTTCACATACGTAGAAAGTTTTATAAATTTTTCACTCGGTAATTCATATTAAACCTCATTTTAGGTATTATAGATTATCACCAGCGAATTTTAAAATAGATAAGTTCGATCTATAAATATCTAGCTATTTTTCAGTATTTTTATCTTCACTGTAGGTTTTATATTTTAGCTGTTACAACGGTTTTTATTACCAAGCGGCGGGTACGATCTCGCGCGGCTCGAGGCAGGGGGTAGTCGGACGTATGACGTAAATTTAATCGTGCGGCTCGGACGTGCAAGTGGTTATAATGCTCTTTGGAGAGCTGACTGCTCTACAGACTACAGCAAGAATTTTATACCCATACATGGATTTTTCATTCCGTTCAACAACCTGAAGAATAAAATGTGACGTCACAACTGTCTGCTGTCTCTCTCTTTAGAGTGACAAAGGTTTATTTTCAAAACCAGGACGTAACATAATTAACTGTCCATAATAATATGATATGATATAATATGGCTGCCTCGGTGGCGTAGTTGTATTATGGTACGACTGCAATGCTGAGATCTCGGGTTCGATCCCCGGGTTAGTCGGGTCGGGCAAAGTGATTATTTTCCATTCAGTATCAGCTCGGAGTCTGGAATTTGTACACGATAAGGCGATAGGCTCGCCCCCTATCACAGCATGGAACGGAATAACGGCAAAAAGTGGGTGCACTAATTGCGCCTCTGTCTACCCGGGGGATGAGAGGCGTGAGTGTGTGAGTGTGCAATAATATGATATCGCACCATAATATTTATTTTTATCTCTATAAAGTAATGCGGTTTAAATTAATTATGAAAACCAACTACAGCGGCTAGTAATAGTTGATATTTAAAAAATATAATTTGAGTTAGAAAGTTTATTCCAAACAAAATTGGCATATTTACATACTTTTTTGGTATGTGTAGTTCGGAACTACTAGTTCCACTTACATAAAAAAAATACCTCACCACGCGGTGGTGAATTCAGTGGCGGCCTTGGAGGAGGGGGGCGAACCAGGCAACCGCCTGGGGCCTCGCAGTTACAGGGGCATCTTGCAGCTCCTTGGGGGCCCGTTTTTTGGCACCTTACTTACAAAGCTGTTAAAAAAATTTATTTGCTTCGCACGGGGCCTCGCGTGCTTTTTTTTTGCTCGGCACACAGCCTCACATTGTATATGTTTTACTTTCCCCCGCGACTGGATATGTTCACGTTGTTTGCCGGCCTTTATAACCAAATATGGAGACTGTAAGGTTAGACAGAAAAACATTGGGATATTTAAAAATGAAAACTACAGTTATTGTTGAATTTAAATATAATAAAAAAAATAAAAAACATACTCATAAAAGTAAACAATCATACATAAAAAAATAATACACATTTAGGAAGTTAATAACCTAATTTTCAGTAAGTAATTTTGAAATATTACGAATATCTATTTTATCTATCTAAATATCTATTTTTTACAATTTTTGTGAGTATTCTGCGAACTTTTTTTCTGTAATTATCCATAATAATACATATTGTGTTTTAGAGATATTCTACTATGAGTTGTGTAATTCATGGTTGCAGAATTATTTGCAATCCAACATCTAGTGTGAAATTCCCTAGGTAAGTTGATTGTAAACAAAGTTCTGTAGATATTTATAGCAAAAGTAATAAACACGTGGATGTTTTACAAATTACAATACTAAATAAATTCTTGTTTGAGAGCCATGGAATCAAAAATTAACGCTACATTCTGCGGGTGAGGTTTCTTCCTTAAATTTATTTTTAATATTCTAAAACTTCTGTGAAGAAGCCAACAAAACTATTAAAGTTTGCTAAAGATCACCATAATGTGCTCTCTTTCGGCAAATAAATCTTTGAATTTATAAAAACAAAAATGTTTTCGGCGACTAAAGGTGTAATGTTAAAACAAAAGTCTTTATGTCATCACTATATGTAATTTTTCTTTGCTTGCTATTTGGAACATACTTTTAAAAAAAATCTCAAATGTTAGCAAAATTTCACTGCAAAATATTTTCAATTTCAGACTGTAAAGTATAATCATGAACAACTTTAGTAAGAAATAACTTGTCATTAATTTTCTTCTTTTATCTCTTCATCTTCTGCTGCAATACTTTCTTTTATTTCTTTAAACTTATTTCACTGGCTGTCTTCACATTAACTGATATATTGAAATCTTTCAAGTCTTGACGTTTCAATGGTGGTTCATATTCATTTCGCTGACATGTAACGTAAAAAGTAAATATCAATCAATAATAATATATATATAAGTACCTATACATTTTAGACATAGGCAGAGGTGCCACTCAGATATCACCCAATGTACCGCCGTTATAAAATTTGGTGGGTCGCAAGCTTAATGCCCTATCCTACTAATCTTATTATATTATAAAGGCGAAAGTTTGTAAGAATGTCTGGATGTGTGGATGTTTTTTTCATGCAAAAACTACTGAACGGATTTCGATGAAATATGGCACACGGGTAGATCATGTCCTGGATTAGCACATAGGCTACTTTTCATCCCAGTAAAATATAAACAGTGACTTTTATCCCGGAAAAACACATTCACGCGGGCGGAGCCGCGGGCAAAAGCTAATAAATAATAAAGTCTAAGTAGATCATAATTATACCAGTGAAATGATAAAAAATAATATACTTACAGCATGAGTTTCTGGTAATAAATAATTATTTTTGACATCTACTGCCATATTCTGAGAAGTAGAAGACACATTATCACATTCAGAATCATAATCTTCTGTCTTCAAATGTTGACTAGTAATTCTTGCAGACATCAAATTGACCTTTTAATGGTATTTATATTTAACCACGTTTTTGCTTATCTAGATCTTTATGAAATCTGTAAAGAGAAATACAAACTCGATTTTATTTTAAATAAAAGTTTCAATAAGTCAATGCTGGATACACTGGGAACTCGATTGTAACTGTTGATCCTCAGTTTTTATTTACGATGATTATTTAAAGATTAATAAGCTTTATAATATTCATTAGTAAGGCGGCTAGTATTACAAATACTCTAGCACCATCGTCAAACCGGTCCACCAAAGCTTACACCATGGTCACCCTAGCCTCTTGTTTACATACACTATTTACAATACAAAAAATCACATTTAACATTACGTTAATATGAAAAAAGTAGTCATAAATAAAGCAAATTACATTAAGCGATATTTTTCTACAGTTCATTTATAAAATATTCACGTATTTTATTACATTTCGTATAAATATTGATAAAATTATAATATTTACACAATATTGATTACAATAAACTTACCTGTAGAATTTCACACTAAATTATGGATATCAAATATTTCTGCAACCATGAACTACACAATTCACATTAAAATATCACTAAAACACACTTATTATTGTAAATAATTACAGAGAAAATTTCGAAGTGAACATTTATTTGACAACTATATTGACATCGAACTTAACGTTTTATAACAGTGTTGCCGAAATATGTATTCGCAATTATCAATATATTGAGGAAATTTTGTTGAACTAAAATGTTAATAAGGATAAAAAACCTTAAGGATATCTTATTCAACAAGAATAATTCTGAAATGAAAATAGTACTTATATAATTATATAAGATATGTTGGAAATATTTATATATATGATTGAGACGACAATAACGGTATTGATATTTTTTTATGGGTGGGGAAATAATCCGTAAGCTTTGGCAACATAGGTTAAAGAGTGAGTGAGATAGAAGGCAACACAAAAGGTAATTTTTTTGTCTTCAAAAAAATGTGTGTACTGCGGTCTCCAGTAGTTATATTATAAACTTCTTGGACTACAGTATTATAATTTATAATGCTCTTTGGGGGAAAATGGCTTTAGTTATTATTCTGAGGGGGAAACCAAGAAGTTTATAATATTATCTAATGGAGACCGCGGTACAGACATTTTTGTGAAGACAAAAAAATTACCTTTTGTGTTGCCTTCTATCTCACTCACTCTTTAACCTATGTTGCCAAAGCTTACGGATTATTTCCCCACCCATAAAAAAATATCAATACCGTTATTGTCGTCTCAATCATATATATAAATATTTCCAACATATCTTATATAATTATATAAGTACTATTTTCATTTCAGAATTATTCTTGTTGAATAAGATATCCTTAAGGTTTTTTATCCTTATTAACATTTTAGTTCAACAAAATTTCCTCAATATATTGATAATTGCGAATACATATTTCGGCAACACTGTTATAAAACGTTAAGTTCGATGTCAATATAGTTGTCAAATAAATGTTCACTTCGAAATTTTCTCTGTAATTATTTACAATAATAAGTGTGTTTTAGTGATATTTTAATGTGAATTGTGTAGTTCATGGTTGCAGAAATATTTGATATCCATAATTTAGTGTGAAATTCTACAGGTAAGTTTATTGTAATCAATATTGTGTAAATATTATAATTTTATCAATATTTATACGAAATGTAATAAAATACGTGAATATTTTATAAATGAACTGTAGAAAAATATCGCTTAATGTAATTTGCTTTATTTATGACTACTTTTTTCATATTAACGTAATGTTAAATGTGATTTTTTGTATTGTAAATAGTGTATGTAAACAAGAGGCTAGGGTGACCATGGTGTAAGCTTTGGTGGACCGGTTTGACGATGGTGCTAGAGTATTTGTAATACTAGCCGCCTTACTAATGAATATTATAAAGCTTATTAATCTTTAAATAATCATCGTAAATAAAAACTGAGGATCAACAGTTACAATCGAGTTCCCAGTGTATCCAGCATTGACTTATTGAAACTTTTATTTAAAATAAAATCGAGTTTGTATTTCTCTTTACAGATTTCTTAAAGATCTAGATAAGCAAAAACGTGGTTAAATATAAATACCATTAAAAGGTCTATTTGATGTCTGCAAGAATTACTAGTCAACATTTGAAGACAGAAGATTATGATTCTGAATGTGATAATGTGTCTTCTACTTCTCGGAATATGGCAGTAGATGTCAAAAATAATTATTTATTACCAGAAACTCATGCTGTAAGTATATTATTTTTTATCATTTCACTGGTATAATTATGATCTACTTAGACTTTATTATTTATTAGCTTTTGCCCGCGGCTCCGCCCGCGTGAATGTGTTTTTCCGGGATAAAAGTCACTGTTTATATTTTACTGGGATGAAAAGTAGCCTATGTGCTAATCCAGGACATGATCTACCCGTGTGCCATATTTCATCGAAATCCGTTCAGTAGTTTTTGCATGAAAAAAACATCCACACATCCAGACATTCTTACAAACTTTCGCCTTTATAATATAATAAGATTAGTAGGATAGGGCATTAAGCTTGCGACCCACCAAATTTTATAACGGCGGTACATTGGGTGATATCTGAGTGTACTAAATGGCACCTCTGCCTATGTCTAAAATGTATAGGTACTTATATATATTATTATTGATTGATATTTACTTTTTACGTTACATGTCAGCGAAATGAATATGAACCACCATTGAAACGTCAAGACTTGAAAGATTTCAATATATCAGTTAATGTGAAGACATCCCGTGAAATAAATTTGAAGAAATAAAAGAAAGTATTGCAGCAGAAGATGAAGAGATAAAAGGTGAAAATTAATAACAAGTTATTTCTTACTAAAGTTGTTCATGATTATACTTTACAGTCTGAAATTGAAAATATTTTGCAGTGAAATTTTGCTAACATTTGAAATTTTTTTTTAAAGTATATTCCAAATAGCAAGCAAAGAAAAATTACATATAGTGATGACATAAAGACTTTTGTTTTAACATTACACCTTTAGTCGCCGAAAACATTTTTGTTTTTATAAATTCAAAGATTTATTTGCCGAAAGAGAGCACATTATGGTGATCTTTAGCAAACTTTAATTGTTTTGTTGGCTTTTTCACAGAAGTTTTAGAATATTAAAAATAAATTTAAGGACGAAACCTCACCCGCAGAATGTAGCGTTAATTTTTGATTCCATGGCTCTCAAACAAGAATTTATTTAGTATTGTAATTTGTAAAACATCCACGTGTTTATTACTTTTGCTATAAATATCTACACAACTTTGTTTACAATCAACTTACCTATGGAATTTCACACTAGATGTTGGATTGCAAATAATTCTGCAACCATGAATTACACAACTCATAGTAGAATATCTCTAAAACACAATATGTATTATTATGGATAATTAAAGAAAAAAAGTTCGCAGAATACTCGCAAAAATTGTAAAATCACACAAAATAGATATTCGTAATATTTCAAAATTACTCCCTGAAAATTAGGTTATTAACTTCCTAAATGTATATTATTTTTTTATGCATGATTGTTTACTTTTATGAGTATGTTTTTTATTTTTTTTATTATATTTAAATTTAACAATAACTGTAGTTTTCATTTTTAAATATCCCAATGTTTTTTCTGTCTAACCTTACAGTCTCCATATTTGGTTATAAAGGCCGGCAAACAACGTGAACATATCCAGTCGCGGGGGAAAGTAAAACATATACAATGTGAGGCTGTGTGCCGAGCAAAGAAAAAAGCACGCGGGGCCCCGAGCGAAGCAAATAAATTTTTTTAACAGCTTTGTAAGTAAGGTGCCAAAAAACGGTCCCCCAAGGAGCTGCAAGATGCCCCTGTAACTGCGAGGCCCCAGGCGGTTGCCTGGTTCGCCCCCTTCCTCCAAGGCCGCCACTGAATTCACCACTGCGTGGTGAGGTATTTTTTTTATGTAAGTGGAACTAGTTTTTCCGAACTACACATACCAAAAAAGTATGTAAATATGCCAATTTTGTTTGGAATAAACTTTCTAACTCAAATTATATTTTTTAAATATCAACTATTACTAGCCGCTGTAGTTGATTTTCATAATTAATTTAAACCGCATTACTTTATAGAGATAAAAATAAATATTATGGTGCGATATCATATTATTACACACTCACACACTCACGCCTCTTATCCCCCGGGTAGACAGAGGTGCAATTAGTGCACCCACTTTTTGCCGTTATTCCGTTCCATGCTGTGATAGGGGGCGAGCCTATCGCCTTATCGTGTACAAATTCCAGACTCCGAGCTGATACTGAATGGAAAATAATCACTTTGCCCGACCCGACTAACCCGGGGATCGAACCCGAGATCTCAACATTGCAGTCGTACCATAATACAACTACGCCACCGAGGCAGACATATTATATCATATCATATTATTATGGACAGTTAATTATGTTACGTCCTGGTTTTGAAAATAAACCTTTGTCACTCTAAAGAGAGAGACAGCAGATAACTGTGACGTCACATTTTATTCTTCAGTTTGTTAAACGGAATGAAAAATCCATATGGGTATAAAATTCTTGGGGGAAACTCAATGTTTTTTTTTTATTTAGATATTACGGCTCTGGAGACTAGTCCATTGAGCCCGTCTTTCATACATTTTTATCCTCAGTCCTAGCTCCTAACTACTACGTCGAAGTAAAGCAGTGGCTACCTTACCAAGACTTTATCGAGGAGTTTTGGCGGCAACAAAAAAGCACTTGATTAGCACAGTTATTTCAATTCACTTCATTTGAGCCCTTTAATAGAACTATATTCGATAATATGCCACCATAATTATGCAACATAACACTAAGTATCACCAAAATAATGAATTAAAACAAGAGCACCTCATGACACTATCAAGTTCCCGCCAAAACTCCGGAAACTCAATGTGATAAACAGTGTTGCCAGAAGTTTGACGGTTGAAGTCGCCTCATCGTACATGGAGAGGTGAAGGAGCAAAAAAAAACACTCAAATCTCGACCATCTATAAGTTGAAATAATCAGTGAGTCCCTGAAAGTCATTTTGGTACACATTTTCCCTCTATAACTCAAAAAATTTAATTGGACCTCTGTATCTCGAACATAGCATTGTTTTATTTTACAACCTTTACAACTGAATTATTTGAAACTTATTACCTCTATAGTTCGAAGAAAAATAAGTTACCGACTTTAAAAATTAGCCAACAATAGAAGTACACCATTGCGTCTTAGAAAACAATTTAGGAGTATACAATTAATAAGATTACCACTTAAGTGATTTATAACGCACTTTAACACGTGCTTGCTTGCTTGAAGTCCAGTATTTATTTTTGATTTCATTTGAACTTTTGAGAAGCAAGGCATTTGGTGTCGATTGAAAAAATTTCTGATGTAGTTTGGTTCTACCGCAACACACATCAATTTATACAACAGTTTACAAATAGATATTTTTAAACAATTATTTATTTCCCGTCTCTAACTCATAATAAGTAAGATGGAATCTTAACCTCGACAAGTAGAATCAAAATCCGCCTAAGTCAAAATCCTCTATAAGTCGAAAACTCTATAACTCGAATTTTTCGGCATCTCCCTTGATATTCGACTTATAGAGGTTCTATTAATCTTGTAATTTATTATTAAAATCACTGAATTCTGCCGTAAGTACTTAATAATTAACCAGCTTTGTAGTTTCCAATAAATACTTATTATTTCTAAGACGTGTGCTGTAGGGCGTTCGGCTGGCTGTTCGGTTGGTGATATCTCAGAATAATAATGTAAAGTCCGTCTCACGAAAGAAGTCTACGGTATGCCGGCCCGAACACACACAATAATATTGCCAATATTTTTTTATATTGACCTTTATTAACCTCATAATAAGGACTCTTTAGTCTTTATTGTATGTATTGAACAATACCCATAGAATAAAGATGCTTATAGTCCTTATTCGTAGACAATACCGCAATACGCGCTGAACACACACAATATTATTGACAATATGCATTATACACTTTATTGACAATAGTATTGTGTGTGTGTGTGTGTGTGTGTGTGTGTGCGTGCGTGCGTGCGTGCGTGTGTGTGCGGGCACCCTAATATGTGCCATGTAGAACTCAAAGAGTATTATATAGGTACATGTTATGTATTTCCCAATGAATACAATACTCTTTGGCAGAGTTTTGGCGGGAACGTGGAAGTAACATGAGGTGCTCTTGTTTGAATTCATTTTTTTGGTAATACTTATACTTAGTGTTATATTGCATAATTATGGTGGTATATCATCCAATATAGTTCTATTAAAATGCTCAAATGATGTGAATTGAAATAATTTTTCAATATACTGCCAATCAAGTGTTTTTTCGTCGCCAAAACTCCGTGATAAAGTCTTTGTAAGGTAGCCACTGCTTTACTACGACATAAGCCGTAGGAAAAAAAAAGACAACCAAAAATATCACTTACGACGAGGTTGTATCACGGGCTTGAACCCTTTGCCTTCCCTATAAGGAAAAATTAGAGTTTTGGCGGGAACGTGCAAGTGCATGAGGTGCTCTTGTTTTAATTCATTATTTTGGTACTTAGTATTATATTGCATAATTGTAGTGGTATATTATCCAATATAGTTCTATTAAAGGGCTCAAATGAAGTGAATTGAAATGACTGTGCCAATCAAGTGTTTTTCATTGCCGCCAAAACTCCTCGATAAAGTCTTGGTAAGGTAGCCACTGCCTCACTACGACATAGTACATAGTTTTAAAAAAAATACCAAAAATATCACACGTCACAAAAGACGAGAATGTATGGGCTTGAACCCTTTGCCTTCCAATGAGGAGAAAATGATATAAAAAAAAACATTGACTGTTGTCATTTTGTCATTTGTCAATAATAATTAATAAATAATAATTCAGAAATTCTAAGATAAAACATACCTGAAACACACCTAGTTATTCTTCGTAGGTGTATTGTATAGTTTTAATGTTATTAATTATTATTGTACGTAAAAAGCAGTTATTATAATGGAGTTTTAGTTCTGTTCAATAATTATGGAAACAGTTAATAAACGGTCTCCAACGTAAGTAAAATTACAACTTATCGAGTTTTAATGTGTACCTATGTGAACATTTTTTCAATAAATTTATTAATTAAATATAAATTGTGCATTTTTATGGTATAATGTCTTAGGAGATGTCGAGAATGGGAACGTCAAAGGCGTTACAAATTCAACGATGCCCTTACAAAACTTGGTGAAGTAGTAATAACAATAAACAAAGCCAGAAATTTAATTGGAAGTGAAAATGTGCAATATCCAAAAGTTGAAATAGTACAGAAGGCCATACTATGCCTTACCGACTGTGCAAATGAACAAACGCAACTAAGTAAGTCAAATGAAGAGGTAATTTCAAATTAAGTCAAATCAAAACTTTAAACAATGTCTAATTCAGAACAATTCAATAATTTTCTCTTGCTGCTTTCCATTAAAAAAAGTTTTTTTTTTATACATACCAAGGCAAGTGGTGTTAATATATTTTAGTAATAATAATCTATTTATTTGGTTTATTTCTCATAGGGTCCTTCATCACCATTAAACTCACAAAAACAATTATGCATTCAGTTTGAACTAGCTTTTATATAATATATATGTATCTAATGAAAATATAATTAATTAATAATTTTAATTAATCATCTTACATAAACATTTCCAGAAGCTGAAATTTTAGCTTTGCAAGTAGAACTTGATAGTGTGAAACATAAAAAACAATGTAAAGATGCATCACATCAAGTTTATATGGAAGTAAATAAACAGGAGATACAAACACAAGTAGCTGTAAGCACAAAAGATGTTTCAATACAAGTGTCGTCAGGAGCTATCAGGAGAACTAAAAGTAAGTATAAGCTAAGATGGTAACCTAAAGCCCGATGTCTTTAAAAACCATATTTAACCACAATAACATTACCCAAGCACAAAAAATATTTAAATAAAATAAAAATACCATGATATTGATGGTTCACGGGAGAATTGTCACATCTGTGCTTAAGGCAGCGTCATGTGCCGGGTCGGTCATTTCCCTGCAATGTGGCTGAGGAGGCCGATGGCTGGCCCATGCGTCATACTTGTGAACAGGTGCTACTTGCATGGACTGGTCTGTTCTGTTTGATGATTGACTCTATTGTTTACTTAAATTTAAACATGTATGTGTTTGTTTGACATAGGTACTCTCCATTAATTTTCGCATTTAATATCCATCTTTGAAATTGAACTTATATTGTTAGTTACAATTTGTAAAATATATGTATTAAAAATAAGATAAAAATAAAAGACCTGCACTGAGTTTCCTGGTGCTTCTTCTCAGGTCAGTAGGCTTTTCCATAGCACTGGTATAGAATCTTTTAGTTTATAAAAAACATTGTTAAAAATGAAGTGTCAAAGCGCCCTTTTCAATACCTTTAAAAAATGAATCAATATGTCATACTCCCTTTTAGCGCCACATGCGCAAGCTAAAAATATCATGTGGAGACCCATTTTCAGTGTTAAATTAAAATTGTAAATAATGGAGGTAGAGTTCCGGGAGTTTGGAGATTTTTATTGGTAGTTTTCTTCTCTTTTAGAATATTTTTTTTTATTTTTATTTTATTTTAAATTTCTTAAATATCAATTGTTTATGAAATATTGGTGAAAAACGAAATACCTTTTTTTTTTCATCTTTAATTATTTGTAACTTTTAAATTTTTTTATATGATTATAAACGCTTTTAGAACATTTTTCTAGGCGTCATTCCAGAGCTATCGCACATAAGAGCAGTATCTATGTTTTAGACCATTTTTAACTTGTCGACTAGAGTTAAGTCAATTAGCCCACAAACCATTGATATACCGGGTGGAAGGGAAACACTCTCGGAAACGAATACAGGTGATAGTATTGGTGATTCCTGACGTGATGGCACTAAAAAAATCGCGATCGCATTGTTACAATTTAAGTAGGATTTTCTCAAATGTCTGTACAGCTTCACATATGGATAGATAAATCAAATTATTATTCTGAAAAACATAGTAAAAAAGGTCAATATTTCAAATTTTTTTTAATGAATGTAATGAAACGCGTACATCAGCTGACGGGTTAACGACCGCGGGCCGGTGCCGGAGCAGCGCGGCGACCGCCCAGTTTTTTGTACGCTTTACATTGCGCGCGCATGAATTACGGAAATACTAAAATCGTAAGTATTATCACTTAGCTTTGAAAATGAATATAGGTTTTCGTTAATGTTATGGTTCTTCTCTCTTACCGTTCCGGTATAGAGAGCGTTTCCCTTCCACCCGGTATATATATATATATATATCTATATATATAAAATTCTCGTGTCACAGTTTTCGTTGCCATACTCCTCCGAAACGGCTTGACCGATTTTGATGAAATTTTTTGTGCTCATCCGGTATCTATGAGAATCGGCCAACATCTATTTTTCATCCCCCCAAATGTTAAGGGTGGACCACCCCTAAATTTTTTTTTTTATTTTTCAGACAAAATTTTTTGTTTTAATTTTTTTATGATACAGCATACAAAAATACCTACAACCCTAAATTTTCACCCCTCTACGATCAACCCTTATTTTTTAATAGCCATTTTAGTTACCTTTTTAGGGCAGGACAACGTCTGTCGGGGCCGCTAGTATATATGTATATATATATAAAAGATAATTGATTACATTTTTGATTGAATGTATGAGGTAGTTTAAGGAAATTAATATTGCTTTGGTCCTGTTTACATTGAAACTAAACAGGTTTTCGCTGTCACATAATTGGAATAAATTATTTACTAGCTTTTATTTGACTTTGAATTTGTAGTTTTGAAAGTAGCAACATGAAATTTGATTTTGCAACAACTATTTATAAATATCAACATGTATAAACACATCTGAAAATTAAAGATAGTATAAAATTTTGTGATATTTGAAAATCGAATTCTATAAATTGTGTATCACAGAGTTGTTTTGCAGGATAATAATGTGTTCAGTGGAAAGTCCTGTTGAACACTTGGCTACCATACCAGCCTAGTATTATATATTGCCCACTGCTGATCATGAACATCCTCTACTACTGAGAGGGTTTAGTCCTTAGTCCACCACGCTGGCCTAGTGTGAGTTCGCAGACTTCACATACCTTCTTATTTTAGGAGAATTCTCAGGTGTGAAGGTTCTGTCACGATGTTTTTCTTCGCCGTTAAAGCAAACGATAATAGTCAAACAATACACACCCCACTTCGAAAAATCATAGGTGTGAGTGACCCTTTGGTTTTGAATCTGTAGGCATTCGTCTCGTCAGACGGTTCCCATAATACTGAGCTAACATTAAAACAAATTTAATTGCTCAATTATAGATGGAAAGCATAATATGAAGATGAAGACTCTGCAGAAATCAAAACAAAATGCTTTAAAAGAGAAACCAGTAGTCAGTAATATTGAAACAAAAGTGCAAAAACCAAATGTAGCTATAAAGGAACCAAAATTATATCCTAGAATAAGCTTAGGAAATGAAAAAGGTAGTTTTTTTTTATACTTACTCAGAACATCTTTTATGCAAGTCATTGGTAGGTCATATTATGATGCCATTTGGAAAATTAGTCATATAAAATTAAGTATCACGTAAGCAGAATTTGAGTATTTTGAGTCTCCTTTGTCAGAAAAAGTAAACAAAGTCCTTACACCCCCCCCCCCCCTCTTATGCTTACGTAAGCAGTAGGTATAATATCTACGAAATCTGGTCGAATTGCTTTTATTTAAATTTTTAATAAATATCGCTCACATAGTCACTGCTGAAGCAATGCATGGACCCTCCATCTCTGTTTGGTGCTTACGTAATACTCGAACGGCCCTTTATTGACGATGTTTTGCTTAATCATTCTTGTCATACATTTGCATAAGAAATTATTTAAATCATTTTTTACTTTCCTATATTTAATATAGTTTTGTGTTTTCAGCCCCAGAAAACACAATTGTTGTGCTCCCCGCTGCACCGTATATATTTCCTCAGCGGCCTTTATTGATCCCACCCATGCCACCTACCATAGTTTTAGTAAATCCCAATATGCAGTCAGTAAATAGACATCCCGTACAAGTAATCGGAAGGAATAATGGGGATATAACAAAAACAACTATGGTGAACATATTACCAATATCGGCTTATTCGCGACCTTTATCCGTCGCGAAAAATAAAAAAAATACAGTAAAATTAAAAAATGATTATGGCAAAAAAGTAACAAAAAGGTCAAAGACAGTTGAAAATAATGCAAAAGAACCTAAAGTGGATGAGGATAATGCTACTAAAACAATAAAAGAACCAATCAAAGAAAATAAAGCTATTAATGATAACAGTAATCAATGCGAACCAAATAAAGATGATAAATCGTTAAAGCTAACTGAAAATGTTACAGAAGATAAAGAAACTATAACTAATAAAACTAACGAAAATGAAGAACAAACTAAAAGTCTTGTCAGTAACGAAACCAAAACTCTAAAAATCAACGAAGAAAACCATAAAAGTAAATCGGATAAATTAATACTTGATCCTTCAAAATGCAAAGAATCAACGGTACCTGAAACAGGTCCACAATCCACATCCTCTACAATTTCTATGATTACACTTATGAAAACCATGAATGGCAATGATAATAAAGATGAAAGTACCAAGGCAAATAAAGTAACTGAAAAAAGCAGTTCGATAGACGATAGAGATAAAGAAAATAAACTGCCTACAATTTTAGACACTGCATTGTGTGATGGTAACGTTGAGGGTGGCAATGCGCGGCTTGAATTAGCTGAAGAGTTCTTAGCCGCTTCACCAACTGCTGCTTTTCTCATGTCCTTCCCATTGGTTAGTGGAAATAGAGCGGACAGCCCGGCGGAAGAACATCAACATGCTCCACAAACCACTTCAAAAGATACCAATCAGTCTTCCACACAAAGACGCAATGAATTAGTAAATCAACCCACGCAATATTATGAAAAAACGGATAACAATGAATTGAAAATTAAATGTCCCGATAAAACTGCCTCTTCAAGTACGATTAAACAAACAGATCAACAAAAATATGTCGCCCAGACACCTAATAAAGACGCACAATCAAAATCTATCACGACGACATCTAATACCTCAAGTGATAATCCATTTTTAAATTTACCGATGCCATCACTAATATCGACTAATTGTACAACAGCAGATACTGTATTTGGTCTAGAATTTGATTGCAATATAAATAAAACGTTGCCAAGTCAATCAACTAGCTTTGTGAGTAATGGCAATTTGTTTTATAAGGCTGAACCATTTAGTACTGTTAAAAATAACATTTACAGCTCCAGCAATATTACTTCGTCTCATGATTTCAACACTCTAGGGCTATATCCGTGTGCTATGGAAAAGTACACAAGTAAGAATAAACCAGAGTTCACTAACGTGGAAGATAACATCATGAAGATGGGGCCATCAAGATTAACATATGATATAGATTTAGGCTGGTCGCATAAAAGCTTTGATTTTGTTACATGTACCACAACTTCAAGTACGTTGAGTAAGGATATTTTAACAAATGTATCGGCGCCATACTCCACGGCTTACAATCCGTTTAATCCAGATTTCCATGTTCCCTTAGTCACAAACCCAAGTAAAAAGGAGAACGCAACCAACAAACCCGTCACGTTTGCTGACACTTTCACCAGTTTGTATTCTCAGTCAACTAATCTATGGGCAGAAGACGTTCCATTTTACACAAGCAATAGTGGTACTAAAAATCTTCCAAAACATCAGAATTGTTTACCGCTGGAACACATTCAATCTAATATTCATCTTAAAAATAATGATACTAAACCATATGAATTGAAACAAAATGTCGATACTAACTTGAATACGGGAACAAAATCAAATGCAAGCTTGCAAATGTCAGAAAAATACACAAAGAAGTCATCAAGTAAAATGCATATTAACTGGATGACATCTGAAATAAGGCCAATGCAAAATAATTGCACAACAGTACACTGTGACGCTAAAGATGCCAATAGAATAACTTTTAATCACCCACACCAAAAGTCTTCATATAGCAATCTGGATAATGCAACTAAAAAACAAGACCATGAAAATAACTACTTTCCTTTAGCAATTCATAATTTTACTGCACAATCTGGCCAGGAAGATTTGCAAATATGGCCTCCAACAAGACCTTTAGGAACCACTGAAATAAGTATAGAACCTCCTCCTATGAATTTGCCAACGTTAGTTGGGGATTTAGCGTTAGGACCACACGATAAAAAGAAAAATTTGGATGTAATAAATAGAACACTGCCGCATAGCGAAATTAATAACTGCGGAAACTTTCTGTCTGTTACACAACTAATGAATCGTTCAACGGACACCATGCATTCCCGTTATCAACCATCGAATGTGGAAACGTCTAAAACAATACCTACTAAAGAAAACGCTTTGCATTTCACTAATGAGAATCGTAAAGTTATGAATTCTCGCCCAGAAAATAATTTAGCTCAACCTTGCTACGCATTAAATGACCCAAAATTAGTCCAACTTTACGAAACTAATGTTACTCATTTTTCACATACAAAAGCAAAAACAAATAATAAACCAGAGAAAAATTCTAAATCTCATAAAAATAATTATTCTGCTGAAGCTTTGATAAGAGGAGGCAACTGTACTCAAAAAATACAAGATCCAAGCGGCACCAAATTTATGATGACGACGCAAAAGTATAATGACTTCAACGCTACGCAAGACAGTAGCATAGCACAAGTGTCTCATTTTCCGCCAATAATAGATTATTCTGATAACGGCTATGCCGGCCAACAATTTTCTGGAACGACCCTGTATAATGCTACTACGAATACAATATCCAATTCATTTTATTCCAATTTCATGCCTGGAAGCAGCAATTTGATGTCCAGCAATTACACAAGCGGAGCTTTTACAAGTGACTTCATCGATTATAATCAGACAGCTGAATGTAATTATAACAATCAAAAATATGAAGAATTAAAAGTGAAAAATAACTTACCTACTTTCAACCAAGATAAGATACCTTCAAGTTACAAAAGTTCAAGAAGAGAATCCGCCACGAAACACAAGTTGGAATGTTCCAAAAAGGAATCTAACAAGAAATACCAAAGCAAAAGAGCTAAACCAAACGTAGAAGTTGAGGACTGGAATGACGCTTCGCATTTATTGTGGCAAAATAAGGCAGCAAATAAGAGGCATTCGAATCTACCCTCAGAAGAAATGCATTTCCCAAATTACATGAGCAATCAAATGAGCTCACAATACCAATCGGAATTCTTTAACAGCCATCTCATGCCGTCCAACATGCAAAGCGTTGGACACAACGTCGACAGAACACTTTCTACCATCCCAGTAACTTCTCGGGCTAACTTCAACCTGAGTACTATTTTCCCGGAAATTGCTATGGTAAGTTTTTGTTTTTATTTCTAATCGTGTTGATATCTAGTTTTGTTAATTCGGAATATAATAAAAAATCTGTATTATGTTATAGAAAGTGCAATGATGACACGCCTGCTAGCAACATAAGAACAAAACGAAGCCAACCGAACATCATTGAGGAATAATATAGCACTGTAAAGAAAATTGCTAACAAGAAATAAATTGCGCACATTAGAAACTAAAAGCACACATTACGAAGCAACAAACAGACGTGCTGAATTATGTAAAATTGAAGATTCTTAAAAATACGAAATCGCATACCTAAATATGCCGCTCTAACAGCATCGTTAGGCTTGAAACGAGTAAAAATACGACCAGTACGGTGAGATACTGAAGGACACGGGCGACTCAAGCTATAGTTAGATTTTATGGTTTATGATGTTACGAAGCAGATGCAAGACGCCACATCCTGATTGTAGAACTGGGCATACAAAAATCGTGCGCGTTTTTGCACCTGTGCTGTAGACAAAGTGGGGGCGAGACCCCAGTGTAGCTTCTATGGTTCCTAGTTTATGCGCCATTTGCTAACCCGTTGTTCTAGGTGAACGATGGGACGCGACACGCAGCGACGCGACGTATTGCGACCAATACTTCACACTGATTAAGGTGACAACGTAGGCCACAAGTACATACAACGACTATTTGATATTTTCGCGTCGCATCGCGTCGCATTACCGCGTTTGTCGTTCACATAGGACAACGGGTAAATAACGCACCGCGTCTTTGGGTCTGACAGGCATGTAACCGCGTTCTTGATTAACGCGAAGTCCCGGTAGTGAAAATAATTATGTTCTCTATTTGTATAGATGATCTGCCAGTGATTCCTCACAGTTGTCACTGGCATCGAGAGCGGCTATGCTATATGTCTGTTCTAATAGCATCGCTCTCGCAATCCGACTGCCCTGTCGCTTCTATTGGGACCGCGGCCTGCAATGAGCTGAACGATTATGCATCTGCCGTAAACTTGCCTTAAATACTAAAATTCAAGCAATAACGCTGTAAATAAAATAAATTGACAGTAAGCTAATTTATTAATAATAATTATTATAAGTGGTAAATAAAATTTACTGTATATGTATATAGAATTATAACTATTAAAATTGTAACAAAAACTGTGTTTTGGTTATTTAAACAAAAAAAATCTGGAACATTCCTGGAAGCAGAAATAGAGGAGTGTCGAGCGACGACAATGCGCGAGGCAAGGGGAGAATGCTATGCTCGTTCGGTCAGCCCACCTCCGATTTCGGAGGAAATATTTGACGTAAAATAGCAGAGTTAAGACTTATAATGTTAACTACAAATTATTTGAAGTAAAATAGAGTTACGACTTCTGAACTACTGATGATATACTTACCAGAATTTCTATCTAGTCAAGACACTTTTCGCTATTATCCGTCAATTAGGTTGGTACTATCTTTATAGAAGCGTGTTTGAAACATGTGCTTAACAATAATGATTTCAGTTGGTGACTAACCCTATTCCCTTCTGATTAATAATATATCTAGGTTGATATTGAACGCATCAAACGCGTCGATAAAATAGAGGCGAACTGTTCGCCTCTAAACCAATTGCCCGCAATGAATACGCTTCGAGCTGTCATGTCGGTCACTCACGATGTTACTTAGATTTGTATTGATTGAAAATGTCGGTTTGTGTGTTTATAGTGTGCAAAAACTATAAAATATCACCTATCACCGTTAAATTACATTTTTGTAGTCATTTCTTGCAAAATAAGCCCGTTGAAATATTTCGTAAAATAAATTAATAAGAGTTCGCAATTTTTATGGATTGCTAAGTCATGAAATCGTCTTTTCCGAAAAAAATGGAAAAATGGATCCAAAGTAAATGTTTCTTTGACGAAACGGTCAATATATTTACGACATGCTTTCTAATATTAATTAATGGAATTAAGTACTTATATATGTACATTTAATAAAATCTTTATTATTATTAGAATAATTTCAAAATTATAATTAAAGAAACTATTGTCTTCTTTCGAGTGAATTGTTTTTTTTACTAAATTACAGTTGACTACGTAAATAGTTGAAATTTAAATACTGCATATTTCCAACTATTGAAATTTGAAAAATTGAAATTGAAAAATCCTCCTAGCCAGTTTCGGCCACGGCGGCCAATCTCAACGGAGATAAGCCAGGTAAGCAGGAGATATTATATGCACAAGTGTGTGCGCAATACACAGGTGCACTCGCTATTTCTTCACTCTCATAGTCCGGTGAGACGGTAATCCGACATGACCGGAGAGAGATCAGGCGCAGGACCAACGGCTTTACGTGCTTTCCGAGGCACGGGGGTATCACACCGCCAACTTCCTGACTCCGAGCTACGACCGAGTAATTTTTTTAAGATGGAAAAACCCAGTCACAAAGTTTTTTTGACCCGACCCGGGATTCGAACCCAGGACCTCAGCGCGCAAATCGTACTCGTAACGCGTACGCAATACAACTACGCCACCGAGGCAGTATTTCCAACTATACAAGGCTAGAGAAATATTAAATTCTTCAACCCAGCACACTTCACTGAGTTTAAAACTGCATGACAAAAAGTTCATATCATTTCCACTTCCTGCACTAGCGCTATTTCGGTGAGTGTTCGAACAATAATTTGCTGTTTACAATTTGTGAAGTATCATTTTAGCAGTCAAGCCATTATGATTCTCGAGGCCTATTATTATATGTGTAGATTGTAGATATGAAAAGATAGTTTATAAACGCCCCCGCAATCATTTTTGATCTCGTGTTTATACGGCTATTAAAATAGATATATTGCAACATTTTTCGTATTCCAATGAAATCGGCGTGTATTTATTTAGTTCAGCCGATTTAAAACATACTTGCTCAACGTGTGCAATGTCCTGGTTCCGAATACTTTCCAAACTGTTTTATATATTATGCTATTAAGATTTCGACTTCGACTGCCTCGGTGGCGTAGTTGTATTACAGTACGACTGCAAAGCTGAGGTCTCGGGTTCGATCCCCGGGTCGGGCAAAGTGGTATTGAGTTTTTCTATTCAGGATCAGCCCAGAGTCTGGAATTTGTGCCCGATATGGCGATAGTGGACGATAGCCTAGTTGGGAATGGAACGGTGTGCCGAGACAATGTCCGGAGGTTCGAAACCCAAGGCACACACCTCTGACTTTTCGAAGTTACGTATGTATTGTTTATCAATTATCGTTCGCTTTGACGGTGAAGGAAAACATCGTGAGGAAACCTGCATACCTAAGAAGTTCTTTATAAGAATTTCGAAGGTATGTGAAGTCTACCAACCCGCACTAGGCCAGCGTGGTGGACTAAGGCCTAAACCCTCTCAGCAGTAGAGGAGGCCCGTGCCCAACTGTGGGACAGTATATAATACAGGGCTGGTATTATTATTATTATATATATTTATGGCGACAGGCTCGCCCCCTATCACATCATGGGATGGAAAGACAGCGAAAAGTGGGTGCACTAGCGTCGCCTCTGCCTACCCTTTCGGGGATAACAGGCGTGAGTGTATATGTATGTAAGATTTTGATTTTGTCAACGGCTACCTTTAAAAAAACTAGCAAACTATGCAGAAACCTAGTTGAATTTATTTTAGTGGCATAGTTATATCGGCGAAATGGACTATAAATTCTAGATAGGAATAATTATCTTTTAGGTACCATATATAATTTTCTTTGGTGTACACTGTACAATTGTCTTATAACATTATTCAAGCATTATACTTAGGTACGTCCAATGATGATAGCCCCTCAAACGTACTAACTGTGATATAGGGTTACAAAAACAAAGGCATACAATCTAGGTAGATTACATGGATGGCGCTCATTATTTGAAAGATAAACGTGATAAGGTTATGCGTCGGTGAGAGACAGTCAATGATGAGCATAATAAAAAAAAATGGTCTCGTACCCACTTCATCTGCAAATAACTTTTTCGGGGGCTATTCCGACCCATTAAAGAAGGCAGGGATTGTAAATATAGTTTTGTTTGATTCACAAATAATGAGAAGACACCAGGGTATTTTTAACTCCCAAGATAGTGTGCTTCTCCTCACCCATTTTTCAAAAATACATTATCTATTATAGAACCCAAACGTACTTTTGACACGCCTTATTGGCTTCAGATGTATGTATTTATGTATGTATGTAACAGCTGTCACTGAACATGATATTGAATCTTGCTCTTTTATCTGTACGGCTATCAAAGCTATCCGTCGATTAGAATGCCCGTAACTGCAAAAAAGACGGATTCACCAGGTAGACGGAATAGGACCCCTTGACTTACAATAAATACCTACTCTATTGTATCATGTATACTTGAACTAATGCCAAAAAAAATCCAAAGCTTGGCAATTTCCTGTAGGTGCTTACCTACTTCATAATGTATTACAGTATCTTCTATAAAGGATGGTTATATAAATATGACGATATATTCATGTAGTAAAAAACGTAGAAACAAAATTACATGAGAGGTATATCTTATTTCTAAATCTTCACGTAGAAATAATAATGATATAAAAGATAGCAAGCCGAGGTCCTTCGTACGTGAAACCAATTTTATGCCACATGGTTTAATTGGGCACTTTGCTAAAATTATGCTTATGACTGCCTCGGTTGCGTAGTTGTATTACGACTGCAAAGCTGAGGTCTCGGGGTCGATCCCCGGGTTGGGCATAGTGATATTCAGTATCAGCCCGGAGTCTGGAATTTGTGCCGATATGACGATAGCCTCGCCCCCTATCACACGAACGGAATACGCACGACGAAAAGTGGGTGCTCTAGTTGCGCCTCTGCCTACCCCTTCGGAGATAATAGGCTTAAGAGAGTGTGTGTGTATATATTATTAAGCTTATGGAGCGATCGAAAGAGATATGAAGTGGCAATCATTACTATATAGGTACTTCAGCAGGATATTTCGCATAGGTTGGTATGTATTTATTAACTTCAGTGTTCCTTTAGGAAGACATCTAAATTGAGAATAAGTATTACCAAATGCTGCATTTCGTTTCTGTGTAATAACATACCTACCTACACATAGTGCCACGACCGTGTTCGCCTTGACCGCGCACCGGTTGTTTATATATTTCATTCATGTTGTCATTCTTGCAATGATAAAATATTCATAATCTTATGAGATTATACAAATTTGCTGAATAACGGAAGTCGTGTGGATTCTTAAGTCAAGAATGGTACGGCTATGTTACATAGATAATCAACATCAAAATTAACATTAAAACGAAGTGTATCAAATCTTAGATATGGACCGAGAAAAACATCAAAGCAGCACAAATCCTTAGAATTTTACAGTAAAATGTGAAAAAACAAACAAATGAGACAAACACGGCAATTAAAGTCTTCGAGCATTCAGAAGAAGTAAATAGTTGATGTAAAGCCCATTTGAAATCTATGAGTTGACTCATCCATTGTGGTACTGGAGTATGAAATCTGTTTCTGTAGATATGTCGCCACGTTTAGCAGTTGTAATATGCTATTGATATACCTATCTCTTCGTTTAAATTTTAGCATGAGATTAGCGAAACATATGAGTCATATTAAACCACTTCTGAATATCAGTCACGGATCAACTGTCATCACATAAG
This sequence comes from Lapara coniferarum, assembly GCA_949316025.1. Lineage (NCBI taxonomy): Eukaryota > Metazoa > Arthropoda > Insecta > Lepidoptera > Sphingidae > Lapara > Lapara coniferarum. Next base: position 35,536,710 of record OX438919.1, on the reverse strand, counting down.
CCGAGAACGCGTTTGGTGTCTGGTGAGCTTCCAGTATCAAACCGTAAGTCGAGCTAGAACGACGCGCGCAAAACGCGAACTACCGCAGCCGCGGGAAATCTACGTAATGGCGGGAAAACTGTGAATATTGTTAATGAATGTACATAAACTACTTTAAATGAGCAATAAAATAATCAAGTGAAAGTAATAAAGTTCATGCAACATGGAAATCTCAAGAGGGACGGCAGTAAAAGTTAGTACCTACTTACCTACTTATACTTAATTCAATGATCCTCAAAAAAAAATTACAACTCTTAAACCTACTCTTCAAACATCTTTTTATAAGGAATACAGATTTGCAGATATGATAGTTTCGCCTCTACATCGCAATTTTAAATTATACCTATCATCTTTTTAATGGTGATTTTTATAGTATACCTAGACACCTATATTGCTAGGCCTTCGCTCGCGTGAGAAGCCTTTTCCGCTACAAAAGTCCCTACAAGACTGTATGACACCAGAGCCATATATTTAAAAAATCAGATTAAAACAGTTCCATTATTTCCTATGGGAGCCAAGTCTTCTTCTTCTACAGCCTATATATCCTCCCAATGCTGAGTACCTACACTCTTGTAATGCACGCCAAGTTGTTCTGTTTTGGGCAGACCTCATCCAACTTTTTCCCGCCACGTGGACCAGGTCGTCGTTCCACCTCATCAAAGGTCTGCCCCAGTTTCTATAACCAGTTCTCGGTCTCCATTCCAGCACTGCCCTACACCATCTGCCATCATTTCTGCGGCTTATGTGGCCCGCCCACTTCCACTGCAAGCGAATAACCGAATTAGCGGGAGCAAATTACCGGGGTTAAAAGTACCCTATGTGTTAATCCAGAACATTTTTCAGAGCATCAGGATTTATTTATCAAAAAAAAATATTTTTTTTTGATAAATAAATCCAGAACATAGTCTAACCGTGTGCCACATTTCTTCGAAATCCGTTCAGTAGTTCCTGCGTTCACTTCTAACAAACATCCAAACATTTTCTAAAACTTTCACATTTATAATATTATCAAGATAAGATGCCAGAAAACGCGGATAATCATTTGGTCTAAAAGTAAATGATAACTGATAAAGATCACCCCCGAATAATTACAACCTACCTATTCTTACCGCTGACAAAATTGGCCGTAACTCTACCACATTATTAGGACAATGTTCATTATTACTAAATTGTTTATAGTAGGTAAACATAAAAGCTCTAACAGGTACTGGGGTACCAATCGGTTTAACTATCAAAAGGCCAGATTTATGATCTTGCCCTATATCTGAAACTTAAAACAGACATCTTTCCGTAGTATTATAATGCTCTTTGCAGACATCTGTTAACAAATTCTCTGTATTTATTTTTGAAGGATAAAAGCATAAAAATCTGCAAGAAGATAGCATTGGCCTATAAACAACATCATTTTACTTATAAGCTTAAATAATAAGATTGAATGCAATAAAATAAATAAAAGAATAATAAAGTAATTTATTGCATACATAATAAAATGTTTACACGCGTAGTTACATACACAGAATTTCAGTTGAACTCAGTCTCATTTCATTACCCATTCTATGATGGTATGTATGAGCCTATTCTCATATCGGCTACTAATTCTAATCTAAAACAGCTGAGGTGTGTGTGATATTTTAATAGAAAATCTTACTCAGATTCTAGTTTCCCCGTCTGAGAATCTAACTCGGAATCACAAATCACTACCCAGTTTCACTCTGGTCATACACGTGTAGCTATTTCAATAACCATAATATGTTAAATAATATGGGCATGAAAATACTTATGTAGAGAAGGGTCCAACTACTGCAAATATTGGTTGTAAACTACATCACCCAAAGGTAGACTGGTAGATAATGCCTAAAGCATTAAGTCCGCCTATGTGCATGTTTGTATATAAAGTGAAATAAATAAAAACAAACGCAATAGAGTCAAAGACGGCATGGGGTAGCGTGCTGAAGAGAGCGTGTTTAGCTGTCAATTTTGCCCTCTTAAGACAACTGTAACTATAATAAATACTTACGTGTCTCACGCAATTACTCTATGTAACAGTACAAGTTACAGATTCAATAAAACTTGCATAAAATGTAAATAAAATTATGTTGTTATTTTCATGATAACCGAATTTCAACGTAAAACATAGATCTATAATAATAATATACAGGTACTTACGATTTGAAATATCTGTGTAAAATACAACATAGTATTAAAAACTTTTCGATGAATGAACTAGTGTAAGTACAAGCTGCTTATAAAATTTGAAGTAAAAGATTTAATATTTTCATAACTTCTACGGACATAAAATATGTATGTATGTCATCACCTTTGTATAAATTCCCTGTTTTCTTAATTTTTAATTAAATCAACTTATTTTAAATTAGGCTGCCTCGGTGGCGTAGTTGTATTACGGTACGACTGCAATGCTGAGGTCTCAGGTTCGTTACGTAGGTTTACGTTTATACGTTTTAGGAATCTTATTACACATACCTAGGGCTGCCATCCGTCCGGATTTCCCCGGATTTGTCCTAGTTTGAAGGGCGTCCGGGGGCCGTCCGGCCGGGGTTTTAAAAATTGTCCGGGCAAAACCCGGACACTTTTGTTGTCAGGGGAAATCCATTTTTTATAGATGAGCGACAAATTGAAATAAATCTTAGTTAAAACTTCATGCATTTCCCCGCATTCAAGAAGGAATGGCAAAATATTTTTTCAGAGGTGTCCGGGGAAATACCCGTATTTCGCCCAAATGTCCGGGATTTTTGCCGTGTTTATCCGGCGTCGGCAATTTAGATGATGGCAGCCCTACACATACCCGATGCCTTTGGTAACGCTTGCCGGCCAAAACTACTTCTAAAGTAAAAAAAAATGTTTATATATACCTATTTTTCTGTAGCTTCAACCTAGTTAAAGCTTGGCCATCATGCGGTGTCGAAGCCACTAACGATGCGGTGGCCGCAGGGCTCGGTGGTCGGTCCATACTTACGGAATTTAGGGTTCGACGAATTTTTTGCAATTTCTTTGCCTCCGAGTTGCTCAATACCTGGCTATGGCGACGACGGTCTTTTGCTCATTCAGTTAAATAATAGTTCTGGTCTCGAGAATTAGGCTGAAACGTGTTTGCAACTTATTTTGGAATGGGGTAAACGCAACCGCCTTACTTTTGTACTCCAAAAAAGTATCGATTACTTTTAAAGGGAATTTTAAAGTCACCACCGCGTGTAAAATTCAATAACGTTACAATTAAAAGAAAAGAATCGGTCTGCTATCTTGAATTAATTTTAGAGCGTAATTTTTCGTTTATTGAGCATATTAAAACCATCGGGGAAAAAGCTAAAATTTCTACGCCTTGACAACGATATCAACATCAACGTGGGGTCTATCATTCAGTACACTAAAGGTAATTTATGGCGCCACTAATTTGGGGCGTATCTGTTATGGATCACCAGTATGGGCTGATAGAGCTACTATCGGCGCCGTGTGAAGAAAATTGCTTCAGCGCCAGCGCTTGGCGTTGATATTCTTGTGCAAGGCGTATAGAACAGTTAGCACAGAAGCTTTACCTGTCCTCGCGGGTGTACTCCCAGTCGATCTGAAGGTGCAGCGTTTCGCCGCGATGTATTACTCTGCTAGAGACGATGTCAACAAAAGCTTTTTAACTTCGCTCGAACTTTTAAATATAAACAGATTATTTAACTCGAGTTCAGATATAATTAACGATCTTTTAGAGGAATGGCAGTGTAGGTGGGATATATCTACGAACGGGCGGCATTTGTATCAATTCTTTCCTTCTGTTCAGGTCCGTCTTACAAAATCCTGGCTCAAATTGATCATTGTGTTTCGCAATTCCTTACAGGCCATGGTAATTTTAAATGCAAATTATTCTCCTTTAGGTTGGATGATTCGCCTGCGTGTCCATGTTCTTCTAATGACTGGAACTACGAACAATCTGCGCATCACATACTTTGGGAGTGTTTGTTTTTTGTAGTCTTTGGCAACATGAGCGTAACACTATGTTAGATGATAAGCAAATAACATCTGGAGTTGTATACTACATAGACCATATGGAGAATAGGCAGAATTTCCGTGCTTTCCGGCGTTTTTGCCATACCTACTATTGGAATCAAGTCTAACAGTTCAAATAATAGAACCCCTTTAATTTAATCCATGATGCTTTACATTTGGCTTTTCCAGTTGTAAAAGTCTAAATAAGATTAAAATACCTTTTTTTGTTGTTTATTTCCCGTTTTGCTATGAGGAAAGTGAAAAATATATTTCTAACTCCTCACTACTCTTCTGTTTGATTAACTTCGTTGTGGGTTAAGACTAGTTAGTCAAACTCAAACTCAAACTCAAATCATTTATTATGTAATTAGGCCCCTAGGGGCACTTTTACACGTCATTGTTAACAAATTTTTTTTTAAACTATATGATTCTACCAGTGCTTCGGAAAAGCCCACTGACCTGAGAAGAAGCACCAAGAAACTCAGCGTGGTTATTTTTTTTTTCATCTTGTTTTTTTTTTTAACACCTATTTAAATACAAATGTCATTTAACAATATAAATTCATATTATGAAACATGTGTGAATGCGAGCAACCTAATCCCAAGCATTTGTATCTTCCAAATAATCTCCTATTGTGTAATAGCCTTTTTTGTAAAGTCGTTCTTTGACAGTTGCTTTAAATTTTTTTATTGGAAGATTAACAATATGCATTGGAAGTTTATTGAAGAAGCGTACGCATTGACCAACAAAAGAATTGCTTATTTTATGGAGACGAGTAGCATGTACAACAAGTTTATTTTTATTCCTAGTATTTTTATTGTGAATATCGCATATTCGGTCAAAATTTGCAATATTTTTTCGAACATACATAAGATTTGCAAATATGTATTGCGATGATACGGTAAGAATGTTTATCTCTTTGAATTTTTCTCTAAGAGAAACACGAGGTCCGAGACAATAGATAGCTCTAATAGCTCTCTTTTGCAAGACGAATACTGTATTAATATCCGCAGCATTACCCCAAAGAAGAATACCGTACGACAGAATACTATGAAAGTAACTGAAATAAACAATTCTTGCCGTGTCTATATCAGTCAGACGTCTTATTTTTCTGACTGCATAAGCCGCTGAACTTAGTCTACCTGCCAATTTTGCTATATGCGGTCCCCACTGGAGTCTCGCGTCTAGTGTGATGCCCAGAAAAGTAGTTGACGCATCAGGATTCAACTCTTCCCCATTGATTTGTATATTGGTTTTTACTTGTCTTACATTGGGCATAGTAAATTTAATGCATTTAGTTTTTTTAGTCCTCCCAGAGACTCGCCGAGCTTGACCGCTTGGTGTCATAAAATGCCACTGTTGACTTAGCATACAGGAATTGCAGTGGGTGTGAGGGCGGGATAGTCTCGTATTCAGTATCAGCCCGGAGTCTGGAATTTGTGCCCAATATGGTGATAGGCTCGCCCCCTATCACATCATGGGACGGAATGCGCACAGCAAAAAGTGGGTGCATTCATTGCGCTATTCGCCTTCGGGAATTAAAGGCGTGAGTGTTTGCGTGTTACTTTAAATCAAAAACAGATGAATCATGATAAATTACAAAAGCGAATTATCTTAAATAGGCAAGGTAGTTGTAGATACTAGACAATAATTAACTTTACTATTAAAACGAAACTCATTAAAGTTTCCAAACACGAACACTGACGTAAGTATTAACTGCAGCATTTTACATCTGAACGTTTTTAATAAAAGACATGATCTTTTCCAGACTTTAATTGAATTAATTTTCTATTAAACACATTCATATCATTGTTGAGAGTTGATCGTGTACGATAAATTATATTAATAGTCTGTCGGACTAATAAATGCGAGTTTGGTACTCATTTTTATACCCTTGGATTAACTATTACATAGTGTAAATATAAAGCGACGTGGTCAATTAATCAACCTTCAAACCAGGCAGTGCCTGGTGTCTGGAAACTGGAAGCGACGCGGCATAATATTAAGTAGGGAGTGAAAAGGACTGCCGAGACACATGTCCGCAGGTTCAAAAGCCAAGGGCACGCACCTCTGACTTTTTTAAAAGTTATGTATGTATTTTCTGGAAATTATTGCTCATTTTAATTGTGTAGAAAAAATATCGTGGGAAAATCTGCATACATCATAAGTTCTCTATAAGAATTTCATAGGTATTTGAAATCGCCAACCCGCACTAGGCCAGCGTGGTGGACTAAGGCCTAAACTCTCTCAGTAGTAGAGGAGACCCTGCTCAGCAGTGGGCAGTAAATAGAGGGCTGGTATGGTGGTACATATATATGTACATAGTAAATAATATTATTTACTATGCATATTAGGTATCTATGTAGGAAATAAAGGCGTACGTGAATTAAATAATATTTTTTTAAAACCATGTTTAAATTGCGGTTATTTACTATTGTGGTATTTTGTGTTAGTTCTAAAACTACATATCAAGCATTATTCAAAACCTAAAACAGTGTTAAACATGACATTAATATGTATCGGGCGCGTCAAGTGACAGTACCACAAGAAGGCTGCGCGGGCGCGGCGGGTGCGGGCGCGACGCGACGCCGGAATCAGTCATTGTTTTCCGATCATGAGGGCACGATCGATCGTTCCAAAATGTATTGACTATCGCCAACGTGAATACTAATGAGAGATATTTATGGCGAAATTTAACCGGGTACATGCGAATCTTTCCAATTCACTGACAGACTAACGCAAAATGAGTGAGGAGCATTTGAGTTCAATGAACACTCTTGGGAACGTCCAATTATAATTATTCATGATCTATATCATTATGAAGCACTGACATATTACTAAGTTACCTAGATGATAATGTCTATACTGGGTAAAACATACATACATACACACTCACGCCCTTTATCCTCGAAGAGGTAGGCAGAGATGCAACTAGTGCATCCACTTTTCGCTGTGCCTATACCGTCCCATAATGTGATAGGGGGTGAGCCTATCGCCATATCGGGCACAAATTCCATACTCCGAGCTGATACTGAATAGAAAAACTAAATATCACTATTCCCAAACGGGGGATTGAACCCTTGACCTCAGTACTGCTGTCGTATCGTAAAACAACTACACCACCGAATCAGTAATATTCAGTGTTGTGCAAAGTAATGGAGAGGATCATTAACAGACAGTTGGTCCGCTACCTGGAAGATCAACGATCGTCAATACGGCTTTCGGTCGAAACGGTCAACGGGTGACCTTCTGGCGTACGTGCTACATTGCTGGGGTGAGGCGATGGATAAGCATGGCGAGGCTTTAGCCGTGAGTGTCGACATTGCTAAGGCATTTGATAGGGTCTGGCATCGTGCCCTTCTCTCCAAGCTTCCGGCATATGGGCTCCCCGACAACTTGTGTAAATGGATCTCCAGCTTTCTGCATGAGCGTAGAATGCGTGTTCTCGTTAACGGACATGCTTCGCAGCTTATGTTATAAGCTTAATCTGGTCGTCGAGCTCAATCGGACTTTGGATCTTGTATCCGAATGGGGTATATCCAATCTGGTTGAGTTCAACACCAAGAAAACTCAGGTATGCGCGTTCACGTGTAAAAAATCCCCGTTTTTGCACCTCCCTAATGCGGAATGGCCTCAATATCCTGGGTATGGATTTGCGCTGCGATCTGAACCCAAGGAATCACATCGAGAGTGTAATATCTACAACATCCCGCAGGGTCGGAATTCTGAACAGAGTGCGGAGGTACTTCACGCCCGGTCAGCTCTATCGTTTAGGTATATAAAGCGCAAGTGCGGCCGGGTATGGAATACTGTTCGCATCTCTGGAACGGTTCCGCATAATACCTGCTCGATGCCTTGGATGGATTGCAGCGACGGGCTATCCGCATTGTAAATGATGCAGACGTAACAAAAAGTTTGGAGCCACTGCAGCTGCGCCGCGACATCGCCTCGCTCAGTGTATTCTACCGTCTGTATGATGGTGAGTGCTCTGAAGAATTATTTAACCTCATCCCCTCCTCTCCTTTCCTAAACAGAACCACGCGTGCTAGCTTGCGGAACCACAACTTACTGGTCTGTTCCATCCCGGCTCGAACCAAAAGGTTCAGTAATTCATATTTCTGCCGCACCATTAAGCTGTGGAACAGTTTGCCAGCGTACGTGTTCCCTCCTTCTTACGACTTAGGGTCCTTCAAGCGGGGCGTGAAGAAGCAATTAAGCAGGCCGGCATAACTGTGCCGACCGACCAGGGATGTTTATCTCTTGCGGGTCGACATAACTTTTTGGGCTTCACTACATTACAATAAATATATTTTGAATTTTTGTCCTAGCTTTAAAATAATCAGTAATAGACATATAAAATACTAGATTTTGCCCGCGGCTCCGCCCGCGTTAAAAAGTTTTTCCGGGATAAAAGTCCCACTTTATATTTTCTCAGGATAAAAGTAGCCTATTTGTTAATCCAGGACATGATCTACCCGTCTGCCAAATTTCATTTAAATCCGTTGAGTAGTTTTGCGTGAAAGAGTAACATTACATACATTCTTACAAACTTTCGCGTATAATATTAGTAGGATGACACTTAAAATGATGAGTCTATCATAACCTTAAACAATGGGAAGGATAATAACACTTTTTTACAACATATCCAAATAATATGATTATTTAATTTTAATTCCTAGTTTATTCGATGCTGAATCGGTCCATTATTATTGTTTATGTAGAGTCGTTAAAATGCACAAAACAAAGTCCCCACACTATGAAATACAAAGCTTATTCATTTTTGTTCAATAAAAGTTATGAATTGATATCACGGAGGATTGATATCGACATGATGTATAAATGTGTTATGACAGCTTCCGTGGTATAGAGGGCGATCAGGCTCTTATAGAGGGACCATGAGATCCCCGCCCAAAATCAAATGGCGTGATCCGCAAATATTTGTTTATGGTATGGGTACTGTTAATTTTTTTTTTTTTTTTAATTTTTTTTTATTTTTTTTTTTAAATTAATAGTAGTTTATTATTGCATGTAATTTTAGGATTTTAAGTGTGAAATAAAAGGCTTTTTATTTTATTTTATTTATTTATTTATGGGTACTGTAAGTGATTTAGCTAGAATTGAAAGTCTTTTCTCGGATTTGATACACGCGCCACAAAATATTTTATTACTTTAGGCCGGAACAAAATTACTATTGGGTAGTTTTTTTAATAAAATTATATAGGTGACGCGCAATTAACTTTGTTGTCCTTTAGCATAACGTGTTTGACTAAATAAAAAAATTGCTACAAACTGACAAATAAGTACCTATGTCGTTCCTTGTACTTTAACCTAGGCGATAGAAGTGAGGAGTTCTCTTGTGTAGGTAGAGCGGCAGTAGTTGTATAATCCTGACTGTACACCACAGTATTACAACCTATAGAACATACATTGAAAAACGAAATTAATAGGTACACTGCCTATTAATTTTAATATGTGAACCCTAGAAAATAATTCCGCGAAAATTTTATACAGCATTAAAGCTCTCTGTTTTTAAATCGGCGACATTAAAACTGATTTGTATAAAACTTTCTATACAAATGAAGCTTTCATGCAGTTGGAACAGTTTTATTAAATTTATTAAAATAGTACACACTTACACTAGTTCACCTACTTTTGCGACAGTAGCTGAGGATTTTTGCCAATTATATTAAGATTAGGGAACGCGTGCGCATGCTTGCGGGCCGTTGACGCGATGTGACACGCGGCAAGCAAACTATGTCAATGCCGCGCCCGGGTGTCGACTGTCGGCAGCACTATCGCGTACAGTATTGACCTCTTCGGTATATAGGAAAATTACATCGTATTTCGCCTATTTCCATAACAATGATTTTTTTTAGTTTTGTTCAGCAGGTATTTACGTCACATGTTTAATTTCATATTATATTAAATAAGCACTTGTAAGGTATAATTACGTTTGAATACAAGATTTTGTTAATTCTCCAATGTGAGTCTGAAAATTACTGGTTTTCATGACGTATAATATCATCATTTGTAGGTACATACATAACGTTTATTTTAAATTAGTTTCTGCTCGGTTCCGAACATTCCACAAATAAAAATCCCACTATGCATTTTCCATGACAAAAGCAGCTGAAATTAAAATATCTGGGATTCAGTCTGTCTATGTGCCGACTTTCATCTCAATCCACTCAGTAGTCTATGCGTGATGTGCTAACAAAGATCCAAACATCGTCGCAAACTTTCACATATCTTCCTAATATGTAATATTTGTAAGATAATAAATGGAATAATCTAGAACGTTAAAAGTCAGTACAAAATAACTATATTAATTTTATTCATAGTTGATTGGAAAGAAGTCTATAGATACCTCATATTTGTAACTTGTAAGTGACCGATAAAACACTGCCCTCTGTATATTTTCTAATCCATTTTATCTTTTAAGTATGACTTTCGCTATCTCCAAGCTACAACTCCATTCGACGGCGCCAAATGGAGACGGCCGTGTTCCGTATTAACCGATCCAGACGACGAAATCACTCTGGCCATCCGCCGTAAGAACGAGTTCTTGAAACTCCAACACTTCACAAGACCGCAGTTCCGTCCTCGCCGTCGAAGACCTCGCTGCGTTCCCCATCACCCCCCCGTCCCCCCTAGCAGTTCGGGCCCGCGTGCCGATGACAACACAATCTAATAGGATTTATTTATTTATTCTCCCTTTAGGATAACAAACAACTGTACAACATGCATATTACCAAAAGGTTTTACAAACATTGTCGTAGGTTGACGTATCAATTAATTCCAAAATAATTTTGTAAATAAAATATAAAATTACAAAATATGAATATGTTACAAGTTAAAAGTTTTATACACCATACTTCCATCTAATCATTCATTACATTTTATCACCCTATCAAAAAGCAAACCTCAGAGAGAGATCATCCGTATCACTTGATATTAATGTGTGAATCGCTGCTTTTTTGAATTGTGTAGATGACAGTGATAATAAATCGAAATGCAAAAAGTGTGTGTTATATAATGTGAGGAGTCGTTTAAGACTAGACCTAAAAAAACAGTCTTTCCCTAATCGTTGATGTCTCATCCTCTCTCATTGGCCATCCTGAGCCGAGGTTCGTAACCCGTTAGTTGGTTGCCCTCAGCATGGTCACTTAATTCAAAGGGTTGCGAGCACCTTCAGCGTTCACCCTAAAGACCGGTGTGGCCAGAAAAGCAGACTCGCGTCAGGCTACTGGCAGTAGGGATATTAACAAAAAAAAATCCAAGCTACAATTGAACATCAGCTCTGGTTGATTGTTAACTCCTATTTTGAACATTCGTGCTGCAAGCATATCTACACTTATGTAGATGATCGCATAAAACTTGCAATTTACTGCGTGTGAGGTATACGTAAAACTCCTAGAACATTGTAAAAACGTATGTCTCCATAAAACCTGGATAACTTGAGTGTTTTTAAGTAGTTTTTGATGTCGAATAGCTTCCTCAGCGACTTTAAGTACCTAAGTCGCGTCGAGCTTTGTTGCAATGGTTCTTGTGCTTGTGCATGCAGTAATATCATTAAACATATGAAAAAACTGCCTGCCTCGGTGGCGTAGTTGTATTACAGTACGACTGCCAAGCTGAGGTCTCGGGTTCAATCCCCGGGTCGGGCAAAGTGGTATTGAGTTTTTCTATTCAGTATCAGCCCGTAGTCTGGAATTTGTGCCCGATATGGCGATAGACTCGCCCCCTATCACTCATGGGACGGAATAACGGCGAAAAGTGGGTGCACTAGTTGCGCCTCTGCCTACCCCTTCGGGGATAACAGGCGTGAGTGTATGTGTATGCTGTGTACATATGAAAAAACGTAGAAGTATCCTCTATAAGGTGTCTGTAAAAGGCAAATCCCCATTAGGTATACGTACTCGCTGCCGACAATCATGCTTTTCCTGATTAACTTTCAAAATTCGGCATTTCGGGTTAGATATTGAAGTAAGTACTTTTGATTTCACGACTCTGTCCGTTCCTGAGTCTCGCTGTGTCTATATAGTATAAAAAGGAACTTTTCAAATATCTACAGAAACTTTCGTATTTATAATATTTTTAATATATAACTTTAATACATTGATGTATTCTTTAATATGAAATTGTAAACCCCACAAAAAATACAGCCAACGCTAAACTAACTGCTTCTAAAATAATTGATAAATTAAGTGATTTTTTTTCAAACAAGCTTTTATTTAAATGTTCTAAAAAGAAAAAAAAATACTTTAAATTCAATCAAACTTTGTTTAGTACTGTGTAGAGATAAAAGCATGTCGCGAGATTTACTTTTATCAAAATCAAGTTCATAATTTTTTTATTATCTACACAAGTAAATCTCGCGACAAGCTTTTATCTGTACATAGTATTAAACAAAGTTTGTTTCAATTTAAAGTATTTTTTTTTTCTTTTTAGGACATTAAAATAAAAGTTTTTAAAAAAATTTTTACTCTTAATTTATTTTTCACTTATTAGTTATTTTTCGAGTTATTCTCAGCAAGCCAAAAAATAACTAGGTAGTCCGCTATTTTGGGTCGTCTGCCATATTAGATTTAGAAAGAAGCCATTTTATTTTTTGTATTCTTCTCAGCAAACCTTTTCATTTGATACTTATATTATACGTGAACAAAAAATGGCTAGTCCATCATCTTGGGCCGTCCGCCATATTGGATTCAGAATGACGTCACTTAGCTAACAATGCATTGTCATCCTAACTAACCGTGTATGCAAAATTTCAGCACAATCGGTTGAGGGTAACTGCTTCAAAATTGACTTGCAATATTCCACTCGTACAAACATAGTTATATACATTGCAAATTGAATAAAAGCTTTAAAAAAACTAGTAGAATTCCATATTCTAAGTGCATAGCAACTCTCCATACCTAATTATGACATTAACAGACTTAACCCGGTCAGACACAAATATCTCACACGGGGGATATTTTTAACATTGAACAGAAAATAAGCCCTCCCGTCTAGTGTCAACAGTCAACACGCCTGTGTCGACCATGGCATGTTCATTGTTCATGTTTATACCATTCTATATCAATTATCTGCACCGAGTTTTCTTTTTACCGCCAAGCAGCAGTGTGCATGCACTGTTGTGTTTAGATTTGAAGGACATTGTAGCCGGTGTAACTACTGGACATAATGAGACGTAACAACTTATGTCTCAGGATGACGAGCGCAGTGGAATGCCAGTACATTTGCATTTACAGTACTTTGTAACTAAAGGTGCTAGATGGTGTTTCTACTGTTTATGGGCAGTCGTATCGCTTACCATCAGGCTAACGGCATCCTCATCTAGTCATTCAATGCAATAAAAAAAGCAATTATCTGCACCGAGTTTATTTGACAAAAGATAGTAAAATTATCACGCATTATGGAAAGGCAATAATCCTCCATGTTCCTATTTCAATGCCTACATCTTTTGTGACCCCGCACTCAACAATGTAAGTAAAGCCAATTTTCGGATGACAAACTTTCACAACATGATTCAAATAGTATGTTTGGTTTTGCGCTCACGAACCTGTCACCTCACCAGACTGGTTTTGTACTAACCAATACACTTGGTTGTTGCCATTGCGTAAAGGCTACGAATAATTACACGTCTGTTTGTCAATTCGATCAAGTATATCGTACCAAATCCCCCGAACATAAACTGGAATGTAATGAATGCGCGTTAGGATAATCAAGCGCGTTTTAAAATATTTTAGAATTGGATTATTATTTTTGGAACGTGAATCATGGTACTGATCTAACTAAAGTGTTTGTATATTGCTGGAGAATAATATTTTACGTGTTTTTAGTTCATCACGAAAACAAACACTTCAGTTTAGGGCTATGAACATTAGCCAGGCAGGTTATAATAGATAGCTTTGAAGTTTGTGTTCAAAAGCGGTGTCTACATATCCCGGCGCTAACTTCCAGACGTTAACGAAAAAACATTGATAGCGCACTCTTAAATTTGTAACGTGACTTCAAAAATTGGAAATTACCATTCTAAGCGCAATAATTTTCGTTACGTTTTTTATTCTCCAATCTAGGTTTCTGGGATAATTTTATGTATCAGTTCCCACGATGTTAGATCCCGATGTTACCATAATCATAAAGATGAAAGAGAACGGTTTATATAAACTAATATATTAATACTGAATTTATTTTTGCAGATACATCTATGTTGGTGTATACTGATTGTATCACTAACCGGTTCAACGGGTGAAAAGTTTACCTTAGGATATCTGACTGGATCACAACGTCGGCCTGGAGACTTCAGCTATTCAAAACCCGGAAGAGTTATTTCAGGTACCGTTTATACAAATAACCAAATGTTTTGATTATAAACTTATACTCGCGAACTGGTTCAGTTTATTCATTTTGAGGCTGAAGGTCGGTTATCAAGTAACTGGGTGATTAGATCATAAGTGATTACCTGCGGTTATGAACTTAAAATGCCAGAAGAAACGCTGATGGGTTACTCTTTTTTATACTTAACGCGAAAAGAGAATAAGACGGAACATCAATGTTGCAGCATTAGTTAATAATAAAAAGTCAATATAAAAGTATGTACCTAATAATTTTAATATAGACTAGATAGTTAACATCATTTATGAGATGCATCAATGCAACTTGGGTATGTACGGATAATTTTTCCCGGAACGGTACTTATTTAAAGTATTTTGTTTTATCAACAGGTGCTATATCAATGGCAGTGGATGAAGTAAATAAAGAATTATTGGGCCCTATGGGACATTCCCTGGACTTTGTTATCGCTGAAACTTACGGACAAGAAGAAGTGTCTATTCGACAGGTAAGCACTTTGGTATTTATAGTAACGTGAAAGAAAAAGAACTTCGAAAAGTATTCCAATTTATTCTTGAAATACTTTTTCCAATACGCTGCAGAATTACTTGGAAGTTAGAAGTTTAACCCGGCGCGCATGAGCCAGGGTATGTCACACCCTAGTAAAATTTAAAAGAAGTGCATACTTTAAAATCCTTGTCTGTCGACTCTGGCTCGCTCAGTAGCTGGAGGTAGGGGCGTGCGGGACGGGGTAGTGGCGTGATCGCAGTGTGGCGCGGGGTACCGACCGGGATATTCGTGTGCAAACTTGTCTCGGGTATGTTATACCCTGCCTCATTTTTGACGTAATTACGAATTTTAACCGTTTTATTATATTATAATTTTTTATTTTTGAAGAAAATGGATCTTGAAAGTCAAGAATAACGGATTCGTGCCATGTTAGAAGAGGCGGCAACTGATTCTTCTGGTGAATCTAGTTCAGAACAAGAAACTGACCATTGTAGTGAGCACGAAGTAAATTCCGACACAGAGCAAGAAGGTGACGATTCTGTTGGGTGTTTCATCCAACTCCAGACAAGAAGAAGCTGTAGTAAACGAATGTGGTGACGACCCCGAAGACGATGTACCATTGTCACTACTCAGACAGAGAATTTCAGTTTCTCGGAAAGTAAGTGGTCCTTTTTATACGTCCAAAGATGGTACCAAGTGGTATAAAAATTGTCAGCGTCCAAACGTGAGGCTTCGTTCCGAAAATATCATAACCGAACATGCTCAAGTAAAAAATATTGCAAGGGATGCTGCTACGGAATATGAATGCTGGATTATTTTTGTGACTCCAAACATGCTTCAAGAAATCTTGATTCACACAAATTCGAACATTCGCCTAAGACAAACCAAAGTTGCTACTAATAATCCGAATAGTAATGCTTCTTCTTACATGCAAGAAACCACTTTATGTGAGATGAAAGCGCTTATTGGCTTACTGTACTTAGCTGGCCTCATAAAATCAAATCGACAATGTTTGAAAGATCTTTGGCGAACTGATGGTACTGGTGTTTATATATTTCGTACCACCATGTCACTGCAGAGATTCCAGTTTCTCCAAAATGCGATACGTTTTGATGACAAATTCACAAGAGAGCAGCGTAAACAAATTGATAATATGGCAGCTATCAGAAGCATTTTTGACCAGTTTGTTCAATGCTGTCAGAATGCGTACTCTCCAAGTGAGTTTCTGACTATCGACGAGATGTTACTAGCATTTAGAGGTCGATGCCTGTTTCGCGTCTACATTCCAATCAAGCCAGCTAAATACGGGTTAAAAATTTTAGCTCTGGTCGATGCAAAAAGCTTTTATGTTTTGAATTTGGAAGTGTATGCAGGCAAACAACCGCCGGGACCATATGTAGTCAGTAATAAACCCTTTGATGTAGTGGAGAGACTCATTCAACCCGCTTCACGATCACACCGCAATATAACATTTGATAACTGGTTCACTGGATATGAGCTAATGCTCCATCTACTAAATGAGCATCGCCTTACGTCGATTGGAACTGTACGGAAGAACAAGAGACAAATTCCTGAATCTTTCATTAGAACCAACAGAAAACCTAACAGTTCACTCTTTGGGTTTCAGAAAGATATTACACTAGTTTCCTATGCGCCAAAGAAAAACAAGGTGGTTCTTGTAATGTCTACAATGCACCATGATAATTCAATAGACGAATCTACAGGAGACAAACAAAAACCTGAAATGATAACATTTTATAACTCGACCAAAGCTGGTGTTGACGTAGTTGACGAATTGAGTGCCAGTTACAACGTTAGTCGCAACAGTAAACGGTGGCCTATGACTTTGTTCTATGGTATCCTGAAAATGGCAGCTATCAATGCTTGCATTATATATCGAGCAAACAAAAACGTTACGATCAAAAGAACAGAATTCATTCGTAATTTGGCCTTATCAATGATTTACGAACACCTACATTCAAGAAAATCTAAAAAAATCTTCCGACGTACATCCGCCAGCGAATCGAAAAACACCTCGCCCTGAGCCCTCACCTCGCCATGTAAATGTGCCCGGAAGATATGTTCGATGCCAGGATTGTCCATACAAGAAGGACAGAAAAACCAAACATTGCTGCAAAGCTTGTGCCAAGCCGATATGTTTGGAGCACGCGAAATTGATGTGCGAAAATTGTGCTGATTTCGACAGTAGTCATTAATCCTATTTTCAATTAAAAAAAATATATAATAACTGTTTTACGAGGAGGATCTCATTATCTTTTAGTTTTAAGTTGATTTACATTCGAAAGAATAATATTTTTGTTAAATTCGATTTTTTTATAAATGCATAAACATTTGCTTCTATAATTACAAAGTATAAGAAAAATGAGAATAAATAATTATTATTTCATAAGTCACAACTTCTTTCATTTAATCCCATTAAATAATTCAATGTTTTATGAAATAAAAGCAACAAAATCAAAATAATAATAACTACAACTGTATTATTGTACATCAAGTTGTGGGTATGTCCCACCCTGCCACATTCTTGATGTAACTTTTTTTTACCTCATGCTCGCCGGGTTAAGCCCACTCACTCGTCGTTCATTATTCTTTCACAGATTGTGAACACAGATTCTTATAATATCGTCCAACAATAATAGACGCGTAATTAAAAGCAGTTGTACAAGTACACTTCGTTTTTGTGCCATTTACCATTTCTGTATAATTGATATCTGTCTTTGAAATTAAACACTAGTTCATCTTGTATATTTAGGAATCGAATAGATAAACAATTTCTTTTTCTATTTCTACCGTGCTCTACATTGATTTTGGAACAATCGTACGTAAAATGTTCGTAGTAAGTAGTAACTAAAGCCAGTTATTATTCTGAGAGTTTTAGGCTTGATTAAAAAAACGTAAACACACTAAAAGAAATTGACACTATTTTAAAAACTACCAAATGTTTATACACGTAAAATTCATTTTGTTTTGTAAAAAAAAAGCATTAGCAGTAATGTTATAAATGTCGTGTTTACTTAAGAATAAGGCAAAGATTTCAAACACTGTGTCAACATCTGACGTATCACACACTTCTTTAATCTACTTAAATGCATTAAAATAATATCATCTATCTTATGGTACTATTGAACTAAATTAAACTTCACATAACGTTTATTTCGACATACAATTCTTTTAATAAATAAAAGCCCACACGCTATATAACCATAACATCTTACAAAATATCCCATTAAACATCTTGAAAAAAACCTTTTACCCAGAGTCCAACACCCCGACAGTTATTAGGCATGGCGTTGGTGCGTGGTGGCCGCCAGTTTTATGGGCCATAGACCGAAGTTTACAATGGCTATTACTCCATGCAGCAAAATGTACCCTTGATCTCACTGGTATTAGATTTAATGCGTGGCGTCTTATATTTGCGTCGGAATAGGATTATTCTTACTTTCGGGCATACGTAATAAAATGTTCGTACAAAATACATGTAGGTACCTACCTGTTTTAAACCTATAGCTCAATAAATAATTAGATGACAGCAGAGTTAAAATTAGCCCAAAATGTGCTTTTTAATACTTACATATCAAATGAACGATACCTACCTATAATATTGGCATGGATATCTTTATAAGCTTATATATCTTTTTAAGCTTGTTTGTCATGCTGTAGCTCCTAGACAAAAAGTTTTTAAGTAGGATTCTATGAAAAGAAAATTGTTTAATAAAAATATTTATTATATCATCTACTCTTTTCTAATTTCCCAATAATTTAATTTTTATACATACGATAGACTGTTTCATACGCTGTGGTTACATTTACGGATACATTTAACTAACGCTGCATGGTGAACTAATTAGGGCAAATGAAATATCAGTTCGCAATTCTAATTCCCAGATAAACTATAGCGGAATATATTATGGTATTGCTCATTGCTTTTGCTGATGAGTTGCCTAATTTAATTTTGCTTAATTAGATTTCGGCATACGTACGAATAAATCAGTAGAAATTTTAAGGCAATGTACCTACATCCCCATTTTGCGAACTGGTCGAAAATTTTACTCCCTTCAATTGCAATGAGAGATGCCCAGAAATAGGATAATTTTAAAAAATCTGACAGTAGTAGAATCTGTGATATTGGCAACGCCAGGTGCATAGTGATGGCGCTGCGTTCTGTAAAACTGTATGCATACTTACGCTATGTAAGCTCTTGGCTACTCAATATTGGAATTTGGGACATCTCCTATAAACTATTTTAATAATCCCAAATTATTTACGGTCAACGTCTGCTAAGTTAAAATTTCATTACAGTTCAAACACAATCCAGAAATAAACGCTTAACGGTTCGTTATCCCCGAAGCAATGACCCAGCAAACGTTAGAACAGCGGCTGTTAAAAATCATTGAAGCATCTCGTTATTCGTTCTCAATTAACAGTCAAAATGGTTTCACTTGATCAACTAATGAAATGATTTGATTTATAAGAATGTTGCTCACGTTAGTTTAGAGTAATTTTATAAATTCTGCCCATTACAGAATTTGGTTAGAAAATTTTGCTAAACATTAAATTCCCAAATATTTTTGATCTGTGGATAAGCTATATTATTATTGTATTATTTTAATATAATTATCTCAAATTATATACGTAATCTTTACTTTCGTCTATACTGTCTACTAATATTAAAGAGGTACTGTGAACTTGTTTGTAGTAAGTAATATCTGGAGCTACTGAATTGACTTCGATGAAATTTAGTATGTAGATAGAGAATATTTTTCTTTTTATCTCGGGAAAAACATAAACCGACTTCAAAACCACTGCAAACCAAAAAATATTTCAACTTTATATTCGCTTAGTATATACGTATATTTGGAGTCGATGCCTAATTTAAATTGCCAGCTAAGCCAAGAAAATACAAGATCAAATATACGAAAAAATTGTTCAATTTAAATTAGGCACCGACTCCAAATATACGTATATACTAAGCGAATATAAAGTTGATTTATTTTTTGGTTTGCAGTGGTTTTGAAGTCGGTTTATTTTTTGTTAAAAGTTTTTATTCATTGCTTTTTTGTTAGTTAATTATGTAATGGTGTAAACAATACATCATAGATATACGATTGCAGCATTCATCATCAGATTCATCATTAGCATTTCCATCAGATCTTCATAAATTATATACGAAAACCTTCCCTGAAAACTATACATTTGGATATCGAAAATCACATCCAAATCAGATCAGTAGTTTTTGAAAAACTCGCGGTCATACAAATTTACATACATACATACAAAGATACATACATAGATACGGATCGAATACAGAACCTCCTTTTTTAAGTCGGTTAAAAATATAAAACGGGACTTTTATGCCACAAAACTCTTGACGGAGGCGGAGCCGCGAGCAAAAGCTAGTCAGTAGGTATATAAATAAGTATTCTATAATCTTATTTCGAATTTCGAAAGACATTTAATTTATCGACGCCATTTTAATCTCCTATAAGTCATCCTCAGGGTACAATCAGCTACGTATCCAACTAAAACAAATACAAAGCATAATACGTACGGACTACAGATTATAAAACATTCTCTGAATTTAACGGAGTCGATTTAGGTCGCCAACAATAGGACTACCCTCTGCGCGTGGCTTGACGAATCCCTGTTTTATTAATGTATACATGGTAACCGCGGGTTCACTTTACGTCTCAGCATGTGAAGATTTTTATAAAGGGTGTCCAAGAATAACAGTCCCGAGGTAGTTACAAATGACTTTTTTTTCAAACTTAGATTCTCCTGATTTGGCTACAGTTATGTCAATAACGGTCAATTCTTAAAAGTGTTTGCCCGGAGTTTGGAATTAGTGCCCGATATGGCGATATGCTCGCCCCCTATCACATAATGGGACAGAATAACGGCGAAAAGTGGATGCACTAGTTGCGCCTCTGCCCGCCCCTTCGAGGATAACAGGCGTGAGAGCGCGTGTGTGTGTGTGTGTGTGTGTGTGTGTGTGTGTGTGTGTGTGTGTGTGTGTTTCCCTAATTATTTAAATAATTTAATTCAGTTTAACTTTTATTATGATTACATGACAGAGTAATGAACATTAACAGCTTTCCCGTCTTTTCCCGTTTTCTAAAATTATTCTTCCATACAACCCTTCTCTCGACAATGATTATCACAAGAAAAAAAGAATCCAAATCAGTCGAACTATTTTGAAGTGATGCTCTTGCGTAATATGCTTATTTTCTTTATAATTTAAAGTATGTATTGAATTTTTTATGAATAGGTATTTCTTCTCCAGTCAGTCCAAAAGTAATTTGAGCTAATTCAATTCACAGGAGTCAACATTATCTAAGAGACCACAATTACATTAAAAACTTTCACATTTATTTTTACAACGCAGGACATTGAATAATTCTGAAAATGATTTCAACTTTGCAACCGCTGGAAATCATTCGACATTATTTCCCAGGACACTCTGTATAAGATGTATGTATCCGAAATTGGAATCAAGTTTCCCTCTGAAAAGTACGAACAAATGAGCAGGAAATATTCTCTTACATAATTTGCGAGAAGTTTTTTCTCCGGGCTCGAATGTGTGATAAACATGAACTTTCTTTAGGAGATAAACATTTTGGGAAAGAATTTCAATGAAAATAGGACAACAGGAAACATCAGATAAACTTATCTATGAGTATCCCGCTTCGCATGGCAGCGTATCCCACTTATACGATAAAGTTTTTGGGAAAGGCCTGTAGTGCAGCTAGTTAAAGCGATGGATGTCGGACATAAAGTACAGCTGTATCGTTCATTTTCCTCTTGCTTTGGACGGCTTTCGTATTAAAATGGTAACGTGTGTGGAATATTATGTCGAGGCTGAAATCAACATGAACTAATTGCATTCGTTTAATATTGTAATTTGTTAGTATGAAATACTATAATCCACACACTCACGTCTGTAATCCCGGAAGGGGTAGGCAGGGATGCAATTCGTGCAACCACTTTTCCGGGCTGATATTGAATAGAAAAACCCAATATCCCTTTGCCCGACCCAGGGAAGGACCCATATTCTACGGCATGGCAGTCAGACTGTAATACAAGGCATGTGTAACAAATAACACTAATGTATTTTATTTGATTCCATGCTTGAGATCGCATCATAAATGGTCTCTCAATGAGACAATACCTCCATTGACATTTATATTGTGTTAGGGGTGATGAATACATAGATGAAAAGTCCATCGATTATAAATTGTGATTAGTTACTCATTTTATTAATTTAAGATTCAAGTTAGATATTATGATACTTTTGTTCAGTAGCTTTCATCAAACAAAAATAGTTAAATAATACAAAATAGTCATAAGACACGGGAGATCAGGCTACTTTACTCCTGAGTGCTATAGGCTACTTTTCATCCCGGGAAAACATTTTTATCCCGGAAAAACTTTCACGCGGGCGGAGCCGCGAGCAGAAGTCTAGTAATAAATAAATAAGCCAGTGGGTGTCATTATAATATTGTAGAGACAATCTAATCTAGTGGATCCAACTATATATGGTCGTTAGAAAATATGGATAAATCATTAGACATTAAACTAAATGTAATTAATTGTTTCCGGAATAATTAAATTAAAAACTACTAGGCACCAACGTTGACCTAAATGAAAAGTTTAACAGAAAAAAGTTCCTCTGATTTCAGGGCAGTATTATTAGCTAGTCCTTTCGCTCTCTAATCCCATTTTACTTACAATTACATGAACAGGGACCCGATCAAACTTGTTTCTTTCTCCTAATGAGGGACAGTCAGCAGTAGATATATGCATAGTACCGCAATATGTTCCCAAATAATTCTACACTCCTAAGAAAACCAAAAACTTTTACACAACAAAAGTATTCAGAAAAATTGTTGGCATCTTATGTGTCAAATGTTATCTAAACACATGTTTGTCAAATAATGTTAATTCTTAACAAAAATATCTTCACAGTTCACTGATCAACTGAGGTACCTAATCAAATGTAACTAAGCATTGAAAATAAGTTATGGATAATAATGATTTTATTAATATTTGTAGCTATTTTAAGTTACATACATAATAGTATGTAGAGATTAGTAGATTAGCGTTAAATAGTATTCTGTATGCCAATTTGCATAGTGATACACGCGATGAGTTACGCTACGCGCTTGTTACGAGCGGTGAAAATAATGTCTGTCATAGAGAATCAACCCCCTGTCGTATCATACACTGTATTTGAAGAGCATTCTGCTTATATCTAGACAAAAGTTTTATTCATTTATAGTAAATCCCCACAAGTAAATCCGGGTTTCGTGCGACCATATAATTTTTGTTACTAATAAACCCTTTCACGTTTTATAGCAAAAAGAGGCTGTAACTTGGCCGAAGCGATGGGCCACTAAGATTTGGATAATTTACTATCGCAACTGCCAATTTTTTTAAAGCTGATTTAAAAAAACAATGATAAGTAATTTATTTCTTAGTTAGAATCATGCAAGCCTAAACGTTTCTTATACGTATATTTCTTATTCTTGTATTTCTTACACTGTTATGATCTAAAACTGATAAAAAATATGGCCATATATAGTTCAATATTGCTTGTTTTTTGCGAACATTTATTTAGGTAGATGGGTATAAACCGAGTCAAGTCGCAACGTAAAGTTTCATCCATAACCTTCTTCATGCAGACACCTTAATAAACGGAGGCATCTAATAGTATCCACATACGATGGGATTTGGTATCATGCGACCAATTCGTCACGCGGTACAGTCTTCACGCCACACGATCGAACCGTACCATGCGACGTCCAGTTGTATGCAACCAAGTTTGATGGACAAGCCATCGAACCAGCCGTACCAACAATAATAATAATAATAATGTCCATCGAACCGTGCCCCACACGATGCGATATGGTTCGATGGCATACCATTTTAATGTTTCGGCTGTACCAAATCGCATCGTATGTGCCCACTTTAAGTAAATACTGCGCTGTGATTTTTCAATTTAAGTTATATACTTTAGGGCCTTTTGGTAAATAATCTCTGAATAATACGACTGTCACTCAGTGGATCTATGAAAACAATAGTAAGATTAGAGTATTACGCCGCTAAAATCCTCTAATCGCTGATGTCTCAATCATCTTCCAACGACCGCCCTGAGCCGAGGCTCGTACCCTACTTAGGGGTGCCCTCAGTGAGGACGTGTAACTGTAAAGAGTTGGAGTGCCTACAGCGTTCGCCTGAAAGTGTGTATCTGGTGGTCTGAGTCTGGTGTGGTCAGAAAAGCCGACACGCGTCAGGCCGTACCGCAGACGCAGACTTTACTGACCGTAAAGTCATGCCAAAAAAACATTGGATTTGGCGGAACAACAAGGGTTCCTGCCCTCACTACCGAACCCTAAAAACCATTAGGAACACAGCCATTCCACAGCACCACGTTGCTTTTAAAATGAAGTCGTTAAGTTTCCACCGCTACAATTGGATATTATATGATATTTGTAATTTTTACGAGTCGAGTTAGAACGTTTAGCGGACGTCGGTCAAGGGTCCTGGGATATATTTTCTATTCTATATTAAAGTACTATCGCATTTTGCCACTGTGGTTGTGAACTTACTTACTTTACTTTACTTTCTTCGGCGCTACAACCCTTTGTGGGTCTTGGCCTCTTCTACGATGGACTGCCATGCGCGACGATCCTTGGCTATCCTCCTCCAGTTGGTGAACTTTCTAAGAGCCTTGAGATCCTCATTGATGCAATCGCACCCTCTCTTCCTTGGCCTTCCCCTAAGTCTCTTTTGCTGCGGCTTCCAGTCAGTCATTATTTTGGGCGCCCGATTTTTATCCATTCTCTCAACGTGCCCGACCCATCTAAGACGTTGTGACTTGATGAATCTGACAATTGTTTCTTGATCCATCAATGCATCCAGCTCGTGATTCATCCGCAAACGGAAGTCACCGCTTGCGTCCTTGACAGGTCCGAACACTTTGCGTAGTACTCTCCTCTCGAAAACAGCCAGTTTTTCAGTTTCCATCACTGTCAGTGACCATGTTTCACACCCACAGGTGGTTACGGGGCGGATTATGGTCTTGTAGATGGACAGCTTAGATTTTGCACTAAGGTGTTTCGAGCGAAAGAGTTTACGGAGAGAATAGAAGCATCTATTGCCGGCCATGATTCTGGCTTTCACCTCAACTCCAACCCTATTCTGGCTGGACAAAATCGACCCTAGGTACTTAAAGCTGCTGACCATTTCTATTGTATCATCTCCAACGGTAACGTCCTGCAGTGGACGAGGCTTCCGCGTGCTGGCGAGGTACTTCGTTTTGCTTGCGTTTACCATCAGTCCATACTTAGCCGCTTCCGTCTGGAGAGTTGTAGTGTGTCTTATCATGCTGCTTTGAGACCTACTCGTAATGACGATATCATCCGCATAGGCGGCCATTTGACTGGTGTTGTAGTCTATAAGCCCGTTTACTCCTACGTTTCGGATGGCTGCCTCCAGTGTAAGGTTAGACTATCGTAGATAGGGCATCCCCCTGCCTTACTCCTGAGCGTACTTCGAATGGGTCTGAGTTTTCGTTCTGTACAGCAACTACCGACTTAGAGCCAGACATGGTGGCCTCTACCAAGCGCACTAGCTTACTTGGGATTCCAAGTAACTTGTGTGAGCTTAACGTGTATAAAAATATTGGATCCGCTTACCAAACTACAGTTAAAATGTTTTTATCTTTATGGAAACATTGTAAAAGAACAATCGAAAGCAGGACTTGAACCCGCGACCTCCGGCGTACCGTGCCAGTGCTCTCCCAGCTGAGCTCCCAAAGAGTAACAAACATCCATATGTTTGTTACTCTTTCACGCAAAAACTACTGAACAGATTTCGATAAAATTTGGCACACGGGTAGATCATATCCTGGATTAACACATGGGCTATTTTTTATCCCGGGAAAATATAAAGCGGGACTTTTATCCCGGATTCCATTTTCTCGCGAGTGAAGCCGTCACAGCCAAACCACTGAACCGAATGCGATGCATTTTGGTAGGGAGGTAGTTTAAGACCCCGGAAAGGATTTAAAATACTTTGTATCCCCGAAAAATTAAAACCAAGACTTGAATCTCGGAAAATTGTTTTCTGAGAGTGGGACCGCAAGAAAATAAGTATGGAGATAGTTTGAGGTTCAAAGAAGGACATAAGCTACTTTTATCCCGGAGAAGCGTACACCGGGAATTTTACCCCGGATTTTTTTTTCTTGTGGTTTTGTATCTTTTTATTTTTAAGGATATGTCCTCACATCACTACTTATTATAAAACAAAGTCTCCTAGCGCATCTGTTTGTCTCTTGAACCCGATAAAATCAAACACTTTCGAACGGATTTTCATTAGTTTTTCACCAATGGTCGGTGTGATTCAAGAGGAAGGTTTGTGCGTATCCAATACAATAATATTATAAACGCGAAAGTTTCTAAGAATGTAAGAATGTATGTTTGTTACTCTTTTAGTATATTATACAGTTAAAATCTCATTCATCTTTTAACACATAACGACGTTATTTACAATTCATTGTAAAAAAATATATATAATACTAAATCAGCTATTTCTTCCCATGGCTCTGTTTCTTTTCGATTAAAATTTTGTATTAAACTAATATAATAATAAATTACTAGCTCTGTATTATATACTGCCCCCTGCTGAGCACGGGCCTCTACTACTGAGAGGGGTTAGGCCTTAGTCTACCACGCTGCCCTAGCGCAGATTGGCAGACTTCACATACCCTCGGAATTCTTGTGGAGAATTCTCAGGTCATGTAGTATTATTCCTCACGGTGTTTTCCTTTATGTTAAACTGATATTTTTTACTTATCTCTTTGAACTAAAGACTTAACAAATATTCAATACTAGGGGTTGCTCTCGGCTTCGCCCGGATGAAAATCCTTTCCCGGTAAAAGAAACTAAAACTTAATACGACGCCAGCACCACCTACTTAAAGAATCACATTAAAATTATACTCTACATTATTTCCCAAGTTACCGAGAAAAAAGCCTGTGTGTTAATCCAGAACAAAACTACCCGTAAGCGAAATTCCACAAACATCCGTTTGTTACTCCGTTCACAAACATAAAAACAACCTAACATTTTCATAAACTTTCGCATTCATTATATTAGTAAGACATGGGCATATATAAGGGGGGGTTTTGGGGGTCCGATTCCCCCCTAGCTTATAACAAAAATAACTTGGCTTCTACCATGGAATAAACACATTGCAATTTAAAACGTTTACGAAGGTAGAGCCTCAGCGGAATACTAGGCGGCTAGCCGGCTACGAAATGAAAAACATTGCTCATATCAGGTTTATTTATTTATTTAGATTCAATGATCCATCCGTAAAAATAGTTTTGTGTTCCTAGACTTGTATTTTAGTGTGAAGTGAGAGAATAGAACAGTATCTCCTATTCCGTAGGTAGATTTCTGCCAATGGTCTATCTGCTTTGTGTATATTTATTTATCCATGACGAGCACGATTATCCTACTTCCTACTAATATTATAAAGGCGAAAGTCTGTAAGAATGTATGGATGTTTGGATGATTGGATGTTTAGATGTTTGGATGTATGGATGTAAGGATGTTTGTTCCTCTTTCACGCAAAAACTACTGAACGGATTTCGATGAAATTTGGCACACGGGTAGATCATGTCCTGGATTAACATATAGGCTACTTTTTATCCCGGGAAAATATAAACCGGGACTTTTATCTCGGAAAAACTTTTTAATGCGGACGGAGCCGCGGGCAAAAGCTAGTTGGGTAAATAAATGTAGAATGTTATTAAAGTACATCTATATGCTTGTATATTTTTACAGATACCTAAAAAAGAACTTCCTCAATTATCTATATTTTCCTTTAAATTGCTCTTTGATAGACTAAAACGTGAATACCGTGCAACTTATCGTTATGGTAATGTGGTTTGCGTGTAATTGGTTCTTTCGTTAAATAAGAAGTTTTTTTATTCAAAAGTAGGTTATAGAAACTCGCAATTTTACTTACTGATTTTAATAAGTGATAAGATTTCTCACGAAAATGTAAATGTAATTATGCTCCTAGTAACGACATCATACTTTTATAGTTTGCAGGCTACTTCTGCTACATATTGGTTAACTATTTATGACCAATTAATTATTATTACAATAGTTGAAAATATATACCAGAACTTAGAACTAATGTAGTACCTAAAGGAATACTTTACTCATCGGGTGAGTGGTTCACTCAATCATATTTCATATTAGTCTAAAGTTTTGTAATACCTTTTAAATTGAAGAAGTTAGACGACTACAACCACTATCAACTATTGCAAACGCACGATACAAAATTACGACATCGTGCTGTCAACGTTTTAATTCATGCGACTACTGAAACTGACAGTAGCTTCAACTAAATTGCTTTTGGCAGCAGTGCGTTAGTCGACAGAACTCGTTGCTGCTTGCTACGAATTTCTATAATATAATTACCGTGTGCCAAACACACACCGGAAAAGAATAAATCATCAAATTGTTTAATTTGATGATTTCATCATGATTCCTGAGAGATTTGTACACTCTGATGGGAATTGAACTGCTCTAAACAAAATAAAAATTAAATGACCTCTGAACTGATTTTGAAAAGAGCAACCCTAGAATTTCTTGCTCGTTCTTCTCTGGTGGAAACTGCTTTTCGTACTGGCGGTAGTGTAAAAATTAACTGGATTTAAATAATTTTTAACATTTTATGAATTCGAAAAAAAACATTACATTTCATCACAGCTGTTGGGCCTTGTGTAAGTATACCTCCTTTTTTGCGCGGGGTAAAACGTGTTATCGCCACCACAACTGGGGAGTGCAACTTATGTCAGCTAAAATTAACTACGCGGAATATTTAACAGGTAGCATCATTATGGGCAGCCAACGTGTCTGCGTTCATCGGACCACAAGAGACGTGTGTGCACGAAGGTCGCATGGCGGCCGCTTTCAACTTGCCCATGATTAGCTATGTAAGTACTTATTATTACTATAGCTTATAACCATATTGTAGTTGTCGTAGCTATTTTCAGGGTTCCGTACCTCGAAAGGAAAAAACGTAACCCTAATAGGATCACTTTGTTGTCCGTTTGACCGTCTGTCAAGACCCTTTTTCTCAGGAACGCGCGGAGGTATTAACCTGAAATTTATATCAAATACTCAGGTCTACTGTCCCTTGGAGCTGTGAAAAAATTAAACTTCTAAGCCGACGCAATCAAAAGATACAGCCGTTTATGCCGCAAAATTTCGAAACTCGCAAGGGAATCAAAACCTACAGGGTACTTCCCGTGAACTCAGAATATTGAAATTTGGTACGACGCAACGTCTTATAGCTCAGATAAAGGAAAAATTTCAGAAACCGTAAATTTTACGGAACCCTCGGTGCGCGAGTCCGACTCGCATTTGGCCGTTTTTTTTTCCCTTCAACTTGGTATACTCATACTGTAAGCTGTTGCGTGTTTACCTACTCAATTGAAGTCAAATTCTAGGTTAATTAAATGAGTTGTACATTTTTCACCCATATAAAGTTTCATAAAAGAACTTTATATAAATTTAAGTACACATATTTAATTTGTATCGAGCCTTTGTTTTGTATACATTAAAATATGTTTATACCTACTATTTAAAAAAAGGATAGTCATTTTGCTATTTTCTGAATATCTCCCAAACCCAAACATTTGGAATGAACTTTCACGTCCACAGCGGGTAATGCATCACTCAACTGTCACTACGATATTAGCAGAACATCACGCATTATCGATTTCCTTTAGACATCATAGATAGCTTTAATTTTATTTCAAAATATGAATGTCAAGACATTGTATTCTATCTTTCGTTATAGGGACCAACAATTAATGCAACTATTTTACTTAATAACAAAATATAACATTTACATACCCATCGTATTATAACACAATAGTGCATTAGTTCAAATCTAAATGCAGTTAAATTGCCGTATCTGTATTATAATTTTTATTAAGTTGGTGGCTTAATATGGCTGTTGCGGGATCAACAAATTCCAATATAATAATTTAAATTATCATACAGGGTCATTTTGACATTGCGTTAATTAAACCACATACATCTTCTTCAAAATAACACTTTCCATTAAGTTATTTTAACCATATATGTAAAATAAATTAGTGTAAGTTTCGAATAAAATAAATATCAATAAAAAGTAACTTTAAGTGTACATGTCCTAATGCCACTACTACTACTTTAGAAGGATTCGTCATTCGTCGCTGGTGCAGCATCATACTTCCAGTCAGAAAAACACTCATCCACACGCCATATTCGCACTAAACTACAAAATTATAAAAAAATCAGTAAAGTAAAATTTTGATTTTTGTCGAAAATATTCGCTTCTTATGGATATTTTTTGGCACAATGTTAGCAAAAGCAAAAAGGAGTATAACTCTCAACTTAACATCAATCAATCTCAGCTCTCTTAACATGGTTTTATTTATTAGCGCAATGTCTAAATGACCCTGTATAAGGTGACTAAGTCAAATACCAGGATAGAAGTTACTTCAAAAATCCGGTCTGTAAAGTTTTCTGCTTCAAATTCCATGGCATCAATTGAATAAATGCATTCAATAAAAGTTTAACAGATCTTTTCCAAACAAAACGGACTCTGCATAACCTACATAAATATTACATCGCACAAGATCTTGTGCCAAAATTTGTGTATCTTATTTCATTGGGATAAACAGTCAGTATAGTGTAAGCAAATATTAATATATTTACACCCACTTAGATTAAATGCATCATAATTCATAGCAGTAATAAAGGGCGAAAGGATACTAATCGAATAAACGACAAATTATTGTTAGTTTGCCGATTATTTGGAGAGTTCATTCCCTGACAACACGCGACGTTGCACTGTAAACTATTCATAGCACGTCTTGGAATCATGATATACGATGTATCAGTGCCCTTTTTATATATCCCTTTTTATATATGTATAGTAAAAAATTTGTTTAATCGGATTTTCAGAAAATATTATCTTTGTCGACATTCAATAGATTTCTCGGTTTAGTGATATATTAATAATCGCAGAAATTCTAAGTTCATGCCGACATATTGATAGACCTAAAATCAAATCTATACGTATAATAAAGTAGCAGAACCGGTGTGTCTGTACATTTAAAGAAAAGTTATAAGAAAGAAAGGAGGTCACTAAAGACGAATAATGGAACACAAATAGGCGATTTTTGTAATTCGAAAAGTCTGTCTGTTTTCTGTTTGTTTGTTACTGCACATCTCCAAAACTTCTGACCGGATTTCGATTAAATTTGGCACTCGGGTAGATCATGCCCTGGATTAACACACATTTCTTTTTATCCTGAAAAAATAAAAGGCGGGTCTTTTATCCCAGAAAAACTTTTTCTCGGAAAAGCTAGTAGTATTTATGTAATATAAGGACAGCAACAAACTAATGATCGTAATTATATGTATTCCACAGTTCTGCCGAGACGTAGCGAGCTCCGACAAGCGCGTGTACGCGACGTTCGCACGCACGCGGCCGTCAGACATCGACATCTCCCGATCAGTGGCGGCCGTGCTTACGCATTTCAATTTCATGCATGTAAACATATCAGAAAATTATTTCTCCATCATTCTGTCTTTCTAAAACAAATTCAAGCTTATGAATAATCAAAAATTATATTTGTAATGATATTGACATCCATTTACCCTGTGCAGGGACTTTTATATTTAAGAGGTATAAATGTCTATATAACATCTCCAGAGACAGTATTAGATGGATGTACAAAGAGACATTCGAATTGGTAGAGTAATCTTAACCACACATTTTCTAGTTTCCCGTAAAATAAACTGTCTCTACCTACCGATTTTCAAGTTTATTTTTCAAAAAATCTAGCACTTAGGTTATAATAATACTACATAGTTGGAATAAGACATTGTTTTAAACTTGTGAATCGTTAATTTTGCTATAGGCTGTTTAATTAAAGTCGTTAATTTTGTTTAACAGGTGGCCTTTGTGTATCTAAAAGCCCCGAACCACGATTTTTCTCGCCTGGCACGCGCAATTATACAAGCTGCGAGGGAGAAACAAATATCTGTCCGAACCGTCCAAGTTTATAGGCAGCCGTATTATTACGAGAACAGAAAAGAAAATTTCTCACGGAATCCATTCTTGGACATCGTTCGGGAGACATACAAAGACACGAGAAGTAGGTACATATATTATATTAAACTTTATTATTTCAGCGTTTATGAATAGTATAAATAGTTTATTTTGTTTTTAGTATACGTCTCCGTGGGATACTACCACGATCACATTGGTCTCATGCTGGCACTGGACGCAATGCAATTATTGGATTCGGGTAAGTCTGTTTTCACTTTGAGGTTTAATTTATTTATAGTAGGTATTATATGTATGTCGTAGTAATAGGAAAATTATTTTCATACGTACTTATTATAATAATTATACTTTTTTTTATAACTAGCCCGCCTTTGTTCATAGTTCCGCCCGCGTTGGAAAACTTCTTGTTAGT
Source organism: Lapara coniferarum (assembly GCA_949316025.1). Classification (NCBI taxonomy): domain Eukaryota; kingdom Metazoa; phylum Arthropoda; class Insecta; order Lepidoptera; family Sphingidae; genus Lapara; species Lapara coniferarum. The sequence goes on along the minus strand of OX438919.1, from coordinate 35,504,252 downwards.
GATATAATTGTCAAAATCAGAGTAACACTTACAGAGATCACTCCAAAAAACAACAAAATATAAAATATATGATCATAAGTAGAATAGGCTTTAAATTTTGAACTTACTCATGTACATTTTCGAATTAAAGTTCGAAGAAAATTATGAATAATTATTAATCAAAATACATTCATTCTGTTATGGTCACTCAAAAGATCAACTAATCATATCAACATAAGTCAATTCAGTAATGCTTTTTGAAATAAAGACCTAATTTAGTTTGGTTTTAAGTAGTTTATAGGTAAAGTCGACTTTCATAAATCAATGTTAACAAGCTCTTAATAACTCTTAAATTATTAAATATCGAGCAATCCTAAATTATGAAACATTAAAGCCCTCTATCAACTTGCATTAGTTGTTCCGTTTATTACCTTACACCTGCATACTTCTGGCGCCTTACCTACCTTATAATACTCCGGCTTCCTTCTGTATTGTGGCGTAATATTGCAGGGCTTAATATTTCTTATAATTTTTTGAGCTAAATTTATTGTCAAGTGACACCAGTTTCTTTCTGCCAGTCTCAATAACTTACTAACAGATAACAAACTGTTAAAATGCTTACTTTTGGTGGTTATCGGTATTCTATAAACTAATATAGATAAGAATTCCTTACCCGTGAAGTTTAACTATCTATCGGTGGGACGAATATGGTGACTCTCATTGGTACGTTTCGTTTTTGCCAAAGTTGAGCATAGAGCATAGATTAATATAATGATTATGATTATTATATTAATCTATGCAGTATGCTATTTAAATTACTTTCAGTAATGTTTTTATTTTTATGGAAACATTGAAAAAGAACAGTCGGAAGCAGGGCTTGAACCCGCGACCTCCGGCGCACTGTGCCAGAGCTCTCCTGAGGTATTTCGACTTACTTTCGCGTATTCAATTTCAAGTTTTCAGTACTTTCAGTAAAATCAAATCTATACTTATCTTTACTTAATATTATAAAGCTGAAGAGTTTGTTTGTTTGTTTGTTTGAACGCGCTAATCTCAGGAACTACTGGTTCGAATTGAAAAATTCTTTTTGTGTTGAATAGACCATTTATCGAGGAAGGCTTTAAGCTATATAACATCACGATGCAACTATTAGGAGCGAAGAAATAATGGAAAATGTGAAAAAAACGGGGAAAATTATTCATCCTTGAGGGCTTCCATTGCGTGCGCTGCGAAAACGGTTCAAGATACCAAAAATATATGTATGAAAGAATTATTATATATATGTCTATCTTTTAAGATTAACTCACTAGAACCGTTTTTATGGTAATCAAATTTGGTCTAAATTAATAACTCTGTCTGTCGCGCTTTCACGCCAATACTACAGAACCGATTTAAATGAAATTTGGTACACAGATATTTTAGAACCTGAAAAAGGACATAGGATACTTTTATCCCTGTGAAATATAAAACGGGACTCTTATCCCGGAAAAACTCTTTCACACGGGCGGAGACGCTGGCAAAAGCTAGTGTAAAATATTGAAAAGAATCATAGGTAAACACATGAAAAGCACTTTTTTTAAAACCTGACGTTATTGTTTGCATTGCAAAAATAAAACTTTTCGGCGGGTACACTAAAGTTACGTAAATTTTTTTTTATATTGACACAGCGGTAACAGTCACCGTAACTTTTACTGCCGAGCTAGATAGTAAACTTTAGTTAAATGTAAGTAAGTTATTGAGACCGGCCGTAAATAGTAAAAATTGTTTTCTTCAATAAGACTTGCTAACAAACACCATTTATTACAAATCTGACGTGTTCAAGTGAGTAGAGCTACTACGTGTTTGATTTCCATAAGGCTGATATATTTGTCTAGATTTTCCTTTGTTGGTGCGACAATAACACATGATTACTCTGCGACGCGACGGAAGCTGGTGGCATCTTAGACCTTTGAAGTCCATTCAATGAAAAAGTAGAATTGGCCAATATAACATTTCTTTAGAATTTAATTTACTACTTGAATGTGATTAATATTATTGATACTAAAATTAATACTATAATTTAAAACTATAATATACATAAAATTGTATTATTAAAGCAGAAACATAGTGAAACGATGAGAAAAACTCCGAATGTAAATATTTGTAAATCCCGCTGCGTAATTCTATACGAAACCCGTATACTAAGGCATGATGAAGAGAAATTGCAACCTATTGAACTCAGTAGGTATACATAATACCTAGTAATATTGACGTTGATCGATTATACACAAGAACCATGGGCTTTATTTTGCGATATGCTGGCATTATCTGATACCCCATTTATTAACGCATAATAGACTATCGTATCTGTCGAGCTTTTATACACCTACTTATTGCTAAACGAGAGCTACATTAGACCTTTATAAACAAACATATCATTTTTATCATTCATCATTTTTAAAATACGTTTAAAATTTATTATTTTTAAACCTTAATATTCTTTTACATTGATAGCCACAATAAAATACTTAATACTCAGTCTTTACTTCTTAATACAATTACATGTTCCTAATGGTATTTTGTCTAGAACGTTTTAATGATTTTACTATTTTTGGCACGATCCACTTTTTAAACTGGCATTCTAATTTGTACGACAGAACTACGTTAACTTTCTCATCAAGAACTCTCGAGAATAATTTTAGCAGTCGGGTACTTGAAACACATTACGGTGCTGTCAAGTGTCGATCATCCAAATCACAAAATAAACACGTCGATTGTTATCTATAATAAGATAAAGTACTTATTATCCAACAATGCATTTAAAACGCTGCAATATGCCACATACTCAAACTACAGATATCCTAATTCTAATCCATTGGTAAACATTTACATATAATTTACACGTTATCTCATGTAAATTTCAACGTTTTGACGTGAAAATGTCTAATTCGAGATGACGAATATTTTGAAAAGGTGCTCTACTTTTCAAAATATTCGTCATCTCGAATTAGACTAGAGCAAAATACTTTTGAGAAGATTTAATTGTTGGACGTATCACAAACGTGAAAAATCTTCGGAGAAATACTGTCTGCGTTTTGCTTCAACTTTCAAGTGATTACACGAATGCTTATAAATATATTGTTCTAGGTGGTAGTACCTCTTTCGAGTAGAAGGAGCCCGTCTGAGGAGATAGCATTTTCATTAATTTTGTGTTCCGGAGTTTTGAAAGACACTAACCAGTGTGACAACTAAATAGTATAGGATTCGGCATCTAATTATATCACAGGGCCTTTGACTCGTCAAGTCCCGCAACGGACGCCAGCGTCCTAGTATACTTATACCTAGGGTCCGCATACATCTATATCTATACTAATATTATAAAGCTGAAGAGTTTGTTTGTTTGTTTGTTTGAACGCGCTAATCTCAGGAACTACTGGTTCGAATTGAAAAATTCTTTTTGTGTTGAATAGACCATTTATCGAGGAAGGCTATAGGCTATATAACATCACGATGCAACTATTAGGAGCGAAGAAATAATGGAAATTGTGAAAAAAGCGGGGAAAATTATTCATCCTTGAGGGCTTCCATTGCGTGCGCTGCGAAAACGGTTCAAGATACCAAAAATATATGTATGAAAGAATTATTCCTCTTAAAATTATCTAAAAAAATGTTCAGAACAGTATATGTCTATCTTTTAAGATTAACTTACTAGAACCGTTTTTATGGTAATAAAATTTGGTCGAAATTAATGCATTATTTGTTAAGAGTTGTATCAACGTCATAGTCATAGAGTGATTCAACGGGAAGGTTTTTATGTACTTTTAGCCCGGAAAAACTTATTAACGCGGGCGAAGCCGTGGGCAAAAGCTAGTATTATATATAAGCGGGGCTTGACGGCTTAATGCCATACAGAACTTGGTTTTCAAAGTTTTGGATAGTCGCTACTTATAGAGCCACCTACGATGGTACAGCGATTAACTCTTTTCATTATTCAGTTGTGTAATATAAAAAAGTTAGTACCGAAACAACAGGTCGACATGTTTTCTAGATAAAGTTCATTTATGGGCCGAACTGTAGTTCAGACTGCTTTTAATTCCGGAAGACTGCACGGGTGCTATGCGGCTTTTATTCTGAGTAAAGATTTTCAAGCGCAGAGAGCTGCGAGTTGCATTAGACCTTAATAAACAAACATCCTGCAATAACAGTTTTTCACTTGTAATAAAATGCCTACACAACATTTGTACAATTCTTTCTTGTTCACATTTCATATTTTGCATATATGCCACAGAGACAAGAGTTATTATTTACATTGCTCCACGGATTTTTATTTTTCATGAAAGTGCTTTGTTCATGTGGATGTTCTCGACATTTTTTAAATTGCACCGTGCGTATTCGATAGATCAAACAAAAAGGTAATTGCAAACATTTTGCGAAGTTTAAGAGAATCAAAACGTGTCATGAAAAATGCTTTCAAAACATTTAATTTAAATATGTTGCGCCGCATTTCAGGCCTAGAGTTGAAATAAAAATTAATTCAAACATTTTAACTATAGCATAATTTTGTATCATAGAAAAAAATAATTGGACGCATTTATTGAAATATGATTAATGGGTATAAATAAACGTGAGGCATTTTAATTGGTACTTAAGGCTTAAAAGTTTAAATACCCCTGTTCATTTGTTGCGTACGGGCTAGGGTTGCCGAATTTTTATACAAGAAATAAAGTATATTGAGGTCGGAGAATTAAAATAAACAGTATTATAGAAAAAATAAAAGTAATAACTTTTAAAAATGTAATACTTTCATCTATTTAAATGAAAATTATAATAAATGAGAAATATTTTATTATCTAATTTATTGAACAGAGCATCGATAGCCTCTAGTTGGGAATGGAATGGGCTGCAGAGACGAAGGTGCGCAGGCTCGAAATCCAATATACCTCTAACGTTTCGAAGTAACTTATATTATATGGTTAATCAATTTATCGCTCGCTTGAATGGCAAAAGAAGACATAAATACGACAATGAAAACAGTGTTTTGTATACTTTTTGTAAATAAAAATTAAACAGTAATATAAAGAGCGAAAATAAGTATAATACGGATTTTAACATTATTGTTGGCAACCCTAGTACGCGTTCACAAGTGCATATTGCGTATACGCGATTAATCAGGCGTAGCCCTAGTGTGGGTTTGAGGCTTGGCCGCTCCAGCATGTAGGTGCTTGCAAGCATGAATAATACGCGCGTATACGAGATCGGCAAGCGGAACGTGTCGCCATGACGTCGATGAACAGGCGCGACGCCAAAAAATATTTACATACACCTGCTGATAGGTGTAAGAGTTCATTGACTTCGGATTTCGATGATACTTAAAAATATTATTTTAACAAATACTATGTTTGGGAAAATAATAAAACCTTATGAGTATACGTATAAAAAGACCTTATTATTTTTTCTTACAACTTGTAAGTTTATAAGTTGTGTAGTAACATCATTATTTATCTTTTAATTCATTGCAGATTTTGTTCAAATTATTAAACTTCCTCTACTATAAAAAAAGAAATGAAATATAATGTATTCTAAACATATCCACTTTCCAGAAGAAATTCTCCATATACCAGGGAAAGACCCATCTAAATCGTTTATCATGCGTGGTTTCGGAGTTAGCGAAGAATCCAACCGACATTCGCCGATAGCGAATTTAATTTAAACTAAGTACTTATAGATTGAATCAAATTCGCCTCGACTGCCTCGGTGGCGTACTTGTATTACGATACGACTGCAATGCTGAGGTCTCGGGTTTTTCTCCCCGGGTCGGGCAAAAAGATATTGGATTTTTCAATTCATTATCAGCCCGGAGTCTGGAATTTGTGCCCAATACGGCGATAGATTCGCCCCCTGTCACAGCCTTGGTCAGAACACGCAAGACTAAAGGTGGATGCATTAATTGCATTTCTACCTACCCCTTCGGGGATAAAAGGCGTGAGTGAGTGTGTGTGCGTGTGTATATATGATCAAATTTGTATTACATTAATAGGTGAATATGCCGCCATTGGTGTAGACGTTGAAAAATATGAATCGGAGCAAGCAATACGTTATCTAACGGGGCCGCTGCAAAGAGAGCCGTCACCGCGGACGCTGCGCGCGCTACGCTCGTACCTCGCCGTGGCGCCGTCGCCAGCACCGTCCTACCCCGCCTTCGCAGCTGAAGTCAACAGGAGACTTCAAATGCCGCCCTTCAACTTCCCTAATCCATTACTTTCGTTCGGAGGAGGCAAAGTGGTAAGTTAAAGAAAGTTTCGCAAACACTTTAAATTTAAACATTTAAGTAACAGTGTTTTTACATGTTGGTACTTGTAATACGTAATTACATTACACATTTGCATATAAATATTATGGATGTATCTACCTGTGTGAGTGTTTTAGTTACTTTGATACTCTCTTTCACTTAAATGTATTGATAGTTTTTATAATGACGTGTCAATGACTTTCGTTATATATTTTTGGAGAAACACCGAATTGTTGACAAATTATGTAAGAGTAAATTCGTGTTCTATGCAATTTTGCGAATTTATGAATGGACGACTCTCATAAAGTAGAATTAATTGCACCATTCATTAAAACGATATTGGTCACCAGCAATGTGACGTACATAACACCAACACACCAACACATCCCACGTAATGTGTAATGAAGCCTTAGTCGACCAATGTAAAGCAATTACATCAAAACTACACAAAGATTATAGAATTTGTGGTGTTCACTGTTTGCGCAAATAATAAAGCAGTAGAACGGGTGTGTCTGTACAATAAAAGAAATGTGATGTGTGGGAAAGTTCATACGTTCCACCTGGTAACGCCCACTGCCAGCACTGTACGTTTCCAGAAATCATTTTTACCTCGAACGTGTTAACTCTGGAATGAGCTTCCTCCCACGGTGTTTCCTCAGCTCTATGACTTATCCTTCTTCAAACGAGGTTTAAAAAAGTTTTTTTACGGTAGGCTTAGCTTTGCCCTTGGCATTGCTGACGTCCATGGGCGACGGTAACCACTTACCATCAGGTGGGCCGTTAGCTCGTCTGCCTTCGTGGCAATAAAAAAAAAATAGCGGGTGACTAAAGAAGAGTAATAGAAAACAAATCAGCGATTTTTATATTTTCTTCCTGTCTGTTTGTTTTTCTGTTTATTTGTTAGTGCACATCTCCGAAACTACTGAACGGATTTCGGTGAAATTTAGTACAGAGATAGTTTGCGACCCTAGAAAGGACATAAGCCACTGTCTATACCTGGGAAATATAAAGCGGGAGTTTTGTCCCGGAAAACCTTTTTCACGCCGGCGGAGTGGCGAGCCAAAGCTACTAGGTTAATAAATAAGTGCAATAGTGGCGTAATGTAGGTACTTGCAAAAAAGTGCTAAAACCATCTGCCAGAGGCTCTTACAAATACGAAAATCACTGATGGAAGGGGACACTCATTTGCTGGCCATCAGACTGTCAAGGGCGCAGTTGTGTTAAATACCTCAGTTAAGTACAACAATATAGAGAAAACAAGGTATCTACGCATATTTGCAGTCATTATCTACTGCTTAGAATTATTCTTCAATTTATCTATAAAGCCATTAACATTACTAAAGTACCAGCTCTATGAAAATGTTCGTAGAGTGCGTGTATGGAAAACAAAGATCTTATGATGTATGATGAATGTCGATTCAGAGCAAGTTTGAATCAAGACTAGGTTACGTAACGCGCGTCAATAAAAGACATGCACGCACGTAAAGCATGTCACAGCCTACTAAGTATAATCCATACACCTAATCTTCCGTATTACTCTTATATTCGTTTTTTTTTCTTGTGGTAACGCCCGCCTATCAGTTATGGTTAGACGAAAAGCATTAGGGATATATATGTCGTCCTCAGATACTTTCATTTACTTGAGACCATCTTCGTTTGCTAAGTAAAATCTGACAAACACACAAAGTAGGTACTAAGTTAGGCTAGTATAGCTACTTACATACCTAAATATCCTCTACGTACATGTATACTAAATGTCCCCAATAACCGTAGCGACTCACTTTCCCGAAAATACAATGTGGGATATTTTGCGTATTGGAGTTTACGCCCGGAGCCTCGCGCTTACACGACGGGAATCGCACAATGCCTTAGTAGAGGACCTCTTTTCTGGTCACCACCTTGGTTAACCAATAAAATATGTTACCTACAAAGTGTTTGAAATTGGGGATTAATCTATGCTCTCGCGACGTACATAATTCAACAACAAACATTTTGTTGAGTTTATAAATGCGGAACATGCGAGACGAATCCAACGTTTTGTGGGACTATTTAACAAATTATCACAAAGTGGGATTTTATTACTGGACGGTCCCGCCAAATGCGGGGACGGTTGGTCGCTGTACTATTTTCAAAAAAACAAGGTTGTCTGGCAGATACCAGTGGAAGCGGCGTGGCTGCACGACGCGGTGTGGGTGTACGCGCGCGCGCTGGCCGCGGCGCTGAGCATCGGCGAGGGCTCGCGGGACGGCCGCGCGATAGCCGCTCGCATGAGAAACACCACTTACCGCAGCGTTATGGGGTGAGTACTTAGCTTCTATTATAAAATTATTACATACATATCTACATACACACTCACGCTTTTTATCCCCAAAGGAGTAGGCGGAGGTGCAACTATACTAGTGCAAGCACTCTTCGCCGTGCATATTCCGTCCCATGATGTGACAGGTGAAGCCTAAATTACCATATCTGGCACAAATTTCGCACTCCAAGCTGATACTGAAAAGAAAAACCCAATATAATTTTGCCCGACCCGGAGATCAAACCCGAAACCTCAGCATTGCAGTCCTACCGTTATAAAACTACGTTACCGAGACAGTAGCTAAAAAACTGTTACATAGGTTTACTTATCATAATATGCTCTGGATCAAAAGTTACTTAAGTCAGCTCTTACAGTTTTTCAGATAAGTAATATTACAATCTTTGAATTAGCTTCATATAGACATTCAAGTTCTAAAGAAAATGTAAAATTATTGTATTCTAAACAAAAACGAATAAATTACATTAAAAATACATAATTGATATTTGGAAGCCGCAAAGTACAATAAAGTTAAAAAAAAAACAAGATATTTTATTTCATAATCACGTACGAAACAGTTTAAACGAAACCCTTTTATAATTATGTTTCTAATTATAAAGTTTAATTAGTTTCCTCAAAATAGTATAATGAATGAAACCTTTTGATCTTAGCCCCTTTTAATTACCTACCATTCACCGATTAAAGTAATGAGAAAACTTTTTTCGTTAATACAACTGAATAACATTGTTAAAATTACGAAAATGTTATAAACTTCTATTGAAAATGTTTATAACTAATCTGGCTAAAGAATAATATTCGAAGCAAAATGCGTCTTACTTTAGTTTTATTCTACTGTCTCAAACGAGTACGGATAAAAGTCTTTCAGAATATCCCAAGTCAAATTGTTTCTTGTTCCCTAATGACATCGAAGTAAAATAAAGAGAAACCTTTTGTACAAAGCGATTGATGCCAATTTATGTCGTGAACACTCGTAGTTACTGGATTCACATGGACGAGAACGGTGACGCAGAAGGGAATTACACACTTCTGTCGATTGATGCTACGAAGCCTCCAGGACTGTACCCCCTTGCTGTTTTACACAAATCAGTACCGGTAAGTGGAATTATTTACGTACTACGTGTTGCTCGCAGCTTCGCTCGCGTTTTTAGCCATTTCCACTACAAAAATCCCAAAATCTCTGTACATCTGTTAGACGCCAGCTCCATATATTTTATTTTCATATTTTAATTCTCATTTTTCCTACGGCGGTGGGCGGGGGGGGGGGACTAAATTCCCGGGAAAAGTATTGCCTATGTGTTAATCCGGGACTTAATCTATGCCTGTCCCAAATGTCATCCAAATGTGTTCAACTATTTCTCGGTTTACTTCTATAAAACATCCAAGGTAAGAAGTATCAAGTAAGTTATTCTATTTTCGGCGACGTTCATGACTGACTACGGACGCTCATATTAACTTAAAGGCACAGTTTGGAATAAAAACATCGACTAACATTAGTTATAACACTAAGGGCCGTATTAATAATTCAATCTCAAGTTTGAGTTACATCTCAAGTAGACACAATGTATTGGACTCTTCATACATTATGTCTACTTGAGATGTAACTCAAACTTGAGATTGATTTATTAATACCGCCCTAAGAACTGACATATTGTACCAACTAGTCAGTTCTCAGTTGTCGGCCATTTGCAGTGTTAAAACGCTATAAAAATTGTTATAACTTTGGCCTACGTGAGAATTCTATGAGCGCTTTCTTATTTATAGAAACACTCATTTTTATGTAAACTAATTTAAAGTAAATTAAACAATCTACACACGTACTCCAGCAAATGTAAACGTGGTGTGAATAGTTCCTACCAGTTTAACCACTACATGTTACGTCACATTTTGGCTTCGGAAATGCACTCGGCTGCCAACTGACATATGGATTCATATTTAAAGTTAAACTTCTGTTCGGATGTTTAACGTGTGGTTTAATCATAAAATTATTTAAGTTTATAACTATCGCAACCATTGGGTAAATAGGATCGGGTTCACATATTGACTCTTATTAATTTCTACATTATTCAATATATAAGGTAAGGGATTTAGCGTATAAGAGCATTCTTATTTGATAATCAAAATAAATTGACTCGTCAAGCCCCGCTACGGACGCCGGCGTCCGAGTAGGTATATAGGGTTTCGCCATACATCTATATATATAAGCGGGGTTTAACTGGTTAAGGGATTTCATCGACCATAAGTAGTAATAGTTGTAAATAATGCAAGGGAAACAAGATATGGATGTGTTGGCGTAAAGACATACACATAAAAGTATTTTTCCATCAGTAACATTATTTTTTCAGCGGTTAACATTTAAACATATAAAAATCATATATACCTAAACACACACACACTCACGCCTGTTATCCCTGAAGGGGTAGGCAGAGGCGCAACTAGTGCACCCACTTTTACTCCGTCCCATGATGTGATAGGGGGCGAGCCTATCGCCATATTGGGCACAAATTCCAGACTCCGAGCTGATACTGAATAGAAAAACTCAATATCACTTTGCCCGACCCGGGAATCGAACCCGAGACCTCAGCATTGCAGTCGTACCATAGTACAACTACGCCACCGAGGCAGTCGACATATACCTAAACTAGCCTACATTCAATTTAGATGAAAGGGAACGATAGATAGATGGTCCGCCGTCAACCTCATCAGAGTAAACCTAACAAACCTACCAATTTGCCACCCCCGATGAGCGGGCCAATTCACGCTGTAAATAAACTGCTGTAGTAAGATTTACGGATAGTCGCATTTGCGACGTATACGTAGATAATCACTATATAAGTTTTGTATCGGGCTACCGCCGCATCCGATATAGGCGTGTGGGATCAAAATACTTTACTACAGTCGGCATTGATTACATGCTTCACATTAGATGCTTTACATTCAATATCTGTTCATACTTTAGTTCCCACGCAAATTATCCGACAATGTTTTTTTTAAAGGAGGTTAGATTCCTTCGTGACCTGCAGTGGCCAGGTGGGCAAGCACCGCTTTCAGAACCACCGTGCGGATTCAGAGGAGAAAAATGCGTCAGTAAGTAAATATACCTTCATAGGCATAGTATTAGTTCAATGAGTAGGCAAGTAGTACTGTTAAACAAAATATATATAACTTTTCTCGTTATGTGTGCTTACGGTAGGTTAAGTCCATTAGAAGCAGTAAAAGGGTCGCCTCTTGTCTATAACAGGCGATTAACGCGACGAACCCAGCCACTTTGTATACCTACTAGCGATCTAAAAAAAGTAATCTGTACAGTCTGAGCTCGGGCCGGCATTAAGTGCAAGGTTTGTTGGCGAATGTAAGTAGTGTGGGTCGTAAAAGCGTCGTAACGAGTTCTTGTGACAAGGCAATACGAAGCAGCAAGCCATCGGACGCACGCGACTCCCGCTGCGCCCGCACCAGTCGACACGTCTTTATAATGCTCTCTCGCTTGTTTCTGAAAACAATGAAACACTACCCGTAGTCCCAACACGAAAACTCTTTTAGTGTACAAGTTAAACACATTTATGTACGTTCACTCCTTAATATCCCGCAGAAATGTGTGAAAATAACTAAGTCGTTTTATTTAATAGCCACATACGTGAACCAATTTACTATTCGCGTTGCGTAGCTATGTGGGAAATAAGCTAACCGTCAAATAAATTTGTCCCATTTGTATACAGCTAAATTGCACAACGAAACCATCGTAGAATATATATTTGTGAAAGTCCGAAGTATAATAAAAAAAATATTAGCCCCGTATTGAATGATCGAATGCTGAGCACGGACCTTAAGGATTGAAATGAAATACGCCTTTCATCTCCCACACTGTATTAATGCAGGCAGAAGTACATTTTACGAGTCGTTTATGAAATACTCTCGGGTTTATGAGCTTATTTAAGATTTTTATTTATATTTAAAAGCATAAAAGACATTTTATTTTATTTTCGATACACCTTACGCAACAGCCGACTGACGAAAAGGTAATCCTGATCTTAAATAATACTAACAGGCAATAGGTACTTAATTTGAAGGGCGCGGTGCGGTCAAGATCCTTTCTACGAGGGGTTTTGGGTTCAATTAGAATTCAAATAGATTATTATCCCTTTAAGAACAGCATATGTTTATGACCGTGTTTTTTTGCGCTTGAAATACACTTTCAACAAAAAAAAATACATTTAAACTCTGACTTACATATTGTATTTCTTAGGTCATGTGGGCGCGTGGGCGCTCGGTGCGTCTGGAGGGACCCTGGCCTTACTCGCGCTGGCCGCTCTCGCTCTTTACAGAGGATGGCGTTACGAACAGGAGCTAGACTCTCTCCTGTGGAAAATAGACTTTAGAGACTTGCATTTACCGGACGACGAACACAGAGGCAACAAACTGAGTAGGTAAACTGAACTTGTAAATGTTGTTTGCATGCAGTTTGCTACCGCTTTACAGTGCTTTGCTTTAAAGTTATAATAAAAGTTCAGGTTTCCTTACACTTTCCATCATGCCATGCATACGTAATTTGAAATTGATAATTCACCAATTATAATGTGTCTAAACAGCACGGTGTGTCTGGTAATAAATCACGACGTTACGCCATATGGTTATTCCAAAAGTTGCTTCATTAACAATAATTAATGATCTGTTAATTATTCAACTACATGAAGTAAAGACGGTAATATTTCTCAAATATATTTTGAAATTCATATATCGTATTGTGATTTACATAGTATCGTAAAAAATAAACTGTGTAGGTATGTACAGCGCATATAACATTATTTTATATCAATAAAGTTAGATGTTCAAGTAGGTTAGGCTGTATATAATATTAAGCAAGTTGGTCAGAGCTGAATTTTTCCAGCAAGATAGCAGTGCTGGCGCCAACATCAATTCCTCAAATAATGGTGCTGGAAACAACGAGAAGAACGGAGGGGGAAGCACGGGCGGGGTTCGGTCTAGTCAGGTAAACATAGACATCACCAGATCTCTCGATGAATTCGCTATTTAAATAATCGATTAATTTTACTTTCTGTAGACAATTTTTAAACTTAAACCAGAAATTTAGTATGATTTCATTTTTTTTAAACAATTTAGTATGATTTCCCTGTGTTAATTTGCCTGTAGGTATGGCTATTCTAAAATAAACTTTATTCCATTCCCACAGGTGTCACTAAGTTCTAATCCGGATTTAGACTTTCGATACTCGGCGATATTCACTGAAGTAGCGTTTTATCGCGGCCGGTTGCTCGCAGTGAAGCGTGTGCGAAGGCATCATATAGATATTAGTCGAGAAATCAAAAAGGAACTTAAAATTGTAAGTACATTATAAGCCTGAACTTTGAAAGTTATGTGTTAGCAACTCTAAGGACAAAAAATTTAAAGAAAATATAATTCGGCTCTGAATTTATATTGAAGTCGAGTAGGTATGTCATATGTAATGTTAGAGGATTGATTGACACGTGTGTATAGTTTTAGTTCCTTTATTATACTGATTTCGACTGACATAATACATCTTACATCTACTTATATACTAGACACACACACACACACCACACTACACCTTCCCCCTTTGGGAAAAAAAAATGTTACAATAGGTACATTTTTTTAACTTATACTATAAAATTTAATTGTTATATAATATAATATTTTTATAAAATAATGTAAAGTACTTAAAAAAAATTAAAAATACATTGAACCATTTTATAAAAGATTGTTTAGTTTTTAAATAAAATTTCATTAGTCCTTAATTTATTCTAAATCTACGTTATACCTACAGATCCTTTGTCGTAGATTTCATAAACATCTATAAAAAGGTTCTTTTTGTTTTTAACTCCTAAACACACATCATTTCTTCCTTCACTTCCTATTTTACAATGATTAATTACCATTTTCATTATCATTATAATCATAACCAAGGTTCGTATTTGACCTTTTCATTACATGCGTTAATATTTCTCTGTTATTTTACATCGTGTCACTACTTGTCGACATACTATTAATATCATTACTTTTATTCCCATTTATTTTTCTACATTTACTAACTTCCTTTACTTTCACAACATCTATAAATTCATTATTTATTCTTATTCTTAGATATCCTATATTATATTTTCTTATTAATCTTATAAACTTCTTAATATCTTTTCTACTGTTATTATTATTTATTTTTAATTCCTTATTGTTTCTATTCTTACACAATATTTCTAAATCTTTTATAAGAATTTCACCTATTTATAAAAACTTCGTGTCTAAATACAATTTCTTTTCAGAACTTGCATAAAAACAAAATCCTGCAGTAGACCTAATAATTCTCTTACTTTTAATACTATCCTCTATATTATTACTTAAAATTAATTCTATATCTTTAGACATTTTTACTATCCCATTTTCTTCTATTTCAATTTTATTGAAATTTTTTGTTTGAGGTTCCTCAAATTTTTATAGATTCTAGTAACTCTATTAATTCTATTTCAGGTTCTAATGGCTCTATAAGACTACTACTCATATGTATTTCATTGCATGTATTTGTTAAAGTATTAGAGGTTAAGTTGTTACTGAGGCATACGGAGCTAACATCGGAATCAAATTTCATTACAGCGTTATTATAATTATTCAAAACGGTGCACTCTGACAAATCGCGCTGCGATGATTGCTGATCTTGCGGAATGCATTCGCTATTGGACACCTTGTTTGGATTCCCTAATATGGTGCTTGAATATTCTGTTCGTGTTTGTAACAGTTTAAACTATTTTGTAATGCATGTGCCGACTTTTTTGGTAATAGATAATAGAGCATATCTGATAATAAACTTTGCACATCACTATAATTTTGTTTCAAGTAAAATTTTCCGATTTGTGATAATCTGGTTTTCAAAATAAAATTTATTAATAACGGTTTCGATTTATCTTTTAGTAAGCCAGTATAAAAATCTATATTTTTAATTAATTGTATAGTTGTAGTATCCTCCCTTGTCATAACCGGTAAAAATTCTAAAGCAGTTTCTAAATCAAAATTCTCTGTCATTTTTATAACTTATTTTTGGCTGATCTAAAATGTAAATAAAATTTTTAAACACAAAAGTAAAGAACCTATACTATCGTAATATTTTAAAACTATTTTTTTCTATTTATGTTAATATTAGAGTCTATTATAATATGTATAAAAATCTAGAATAATAGCTAGCAAATAAATTTAAAAGGCTACGTGTACATCAATCTTCAACATTACATAGTTCCTTTATTATCCTGATTTCGACTAACTTATAATACATCTTACATCTAGTTACATACTAGACACACACACCACACTACACATATCACGTATAAAATGTTATAAATTAATTTAGTTTAATTCTTAGTACCCAGATTTATTTATACGGTATTATATGCGACATGATAAATAAACCAATTCGAAATCGTCTACTCAGTTTTACACGAAGATAAATGTAGCTACTAGTTCCAACTGACCACGTTATTACATTTAATATAAATACCTAACTAAATATAGATTTGGCCTAATTTAAAACATTGAATTTATAGTAATAGTGTGTTCCTTTAAATAGCGGCTTATTTCTATTATTATATTGAGCAAATGAGGTTAGGCGTATGAAGCTTTTAATTTGTTTAAATGTCTTCATTTTCATTTACTGTTTGTATTTTACTACGTATGTACTTGGCTGCACGTTAAACCCGTATAACAACGTATGAAAAGCTTAATATAAAGGCTGAGCGATGTGCAAACATCAGAATAGAGTAGGTACCGACTAGAGTAACTGACTTATACAAATCACTTTAATTCATACTCATTCTACTTACAAGTACAGACAAAAACATACAGACTCTATTCGTCTGTTTCACTGTTATAACAAATTGCCTGCTGACATACATAGATAAATCAGCCACGTATCTACTTACCTACATGAATAAGAAATATGGACTTAATCAACAACATTTATAGTACCTAGGTACAATGTTAGTAAAGCAATAATACAAAATGAGTGTTGATGTTTTAACATTTTTGAATTTTTTTTTATTTATAAAATGGGTACAAGATATAAAAATGGCTTTATAGAAAAAATAATATTTGTACGAAACCAATATTTTAGATACCTATAAGTAGGTACTTAGATAGGTACATAATATTTAAAAATACTATGGAAGTTTAAAAGTCACAAAGACTGTTAGGTCAATTTAGGTATGAGTGAGTGTGTCGATAAAAAGATTAAACGCACCTGTTGCGGCACTTCATATCGTTTGACTCAGACTTTCGGATTTTACACGTCTACAAAGGGACATAAATTCAATGTATAATTTGCCCAAATTGACGCCGCACTTTCAAGAACACAAATTACATACTTTATTGATCAGAAAGTCCAAAATAAATTCGCCGTTCCCTTTGAATAAATAAAATTATTTTTCCAGATGCGGGATTTACAACATGACAATGTAAACGGGTTTGTGGGCGCCTGCACTGAGCCGCCAAATGTATGTGCGTTATCAGAATACTGTACAAGAGGCAGTCTAAAGGTAATATTTCAGCATAAAAAATGGTATATTTTTTATGCTTATTCGTAAACAACTCTAACACTTTATTATTTTACAGGATATTCTTGAAAACGATGATATTAAACTTGATAACATGTTTATTGCCTCTTTGGTTGGAGATATCATTAGGGTAAGTTATTTTACGTAGTAGTAGTAGTCGCTACCCGTAGGAAAAGCTGACAGAATAAATAAAAAGATGTCATAAATATTGCAAATAGAGCTCACATCAGAGAAATCAATGTACTACATACATAAAAAAAAATACAAGCAAACGAATTGAGAACCTCCTCCTCTTGGAAATCGGTTAAAATGACATAATATTATGCTAAATGTTTAGTTTTATTTCTTTTAGTTAATTTCTTGTTTTTACAGGGAATGATATTTATCCACGAGTCGCCTCTGCAATACCACGGGGCGCTGCGGCCCTCTAATTGTTTAGTAGACGCTCGATGGGTGGTCAAGTTAGCAGATTTTGGATTAAATGAATTTAGGAGGGGAGAACTACCCCCATCCGATCCAAACGGGTTACGATCTCACATTGATAGTAAGTTCGACAAATCTATACTAATATTATAAAGCTGAAGAGTTTGTTTGTTTGTTTGTTTGAACGCGCTAATCTCAGGAACTACTGGTGCGAATTGAAAAATTCTTTTTGTGTTGAATAGACCATTTATCGAGGAAGGCTATAGGCTATATAACATCACGATGCAACTATTAGGAGCGAAGAAATAATGGAAAATGTGAAAAATGCGGGGAAAATTATTCATCCTTGAGGGCTTCCATTGCGTGCGCTGCGAAAACGGTTCAAGATACCAAAAATATATGTATGAAAGAATTATTCCTCTTGAAATGATCTAAAAAAAAGTCCGCGACAGTATATGTCTATCTTTTAAAATAAACTCTCTAGAACCGTTTTTATGGTAATCAAATTTGGTCGAAATTAATGCATTATTTGTTAAGAGTTGTATCAACGTCATAATATTAATCTTTATACAAATAAATGTGTTGGATAGAGTGATTCAACGGGAAGGTTTTTATGTATGTACTTTTAGCCCGGAAAAACTTATTAACGCGGGCGAAGCCGTGGGCAAAAGCTAGTAATAATATATGTTTGGTAATTTTCTCCGTGTTCCCAAATTACGAAAACAGGTATTACAGGTACCAGTATGGGTATTTTTGTGGCATAACCGTTAAATATGTATTTAAAAATTAATAATATAAATTTGGTTGCCATTTTTAAAACTAAGATTTTATTTAAATACTCTAAAAAGAAAATAAAATTTAAATAACTCCCGACACAAAAAGTCCCCTAAAAAGTTAAAAATAAACTGTTTGTTTGACTTTTGACCCTGGACCGGGGAAATGAAGACACTTCTTTAATTGTCCCCTGACGCATATAATTAAAGGTAAAACAAATAAATTTTATGTTACTTAAATTATTCATCTAATTTTTATTTTCTTTTTAGAATATGATTTAAATACATTTTACAAAAAATATTTTTTACTATTAATTAATTTTTTATGTTTTAGTTATTAAAATGAGTTGCAAGATTTGACTATTTCTCGGCACCATTTTGGTTCCGCCATCTTGCTTTTTTTACGACAACTGTTGACCCTCGTGGGAACCTTTCTTGGAGCACCACTAAACTATTCCTAACCTATGCCAAGTTATGACTCTTTAAAATTGGTATGGCGGCTATCTTGTTTTCCACCATATGGATTTTTTTACCACCGCTAGAATTTTCCGACGGTAGATATAGGCGGTGTAGGCGGATATTAGTTAAGACATGACCATGTTAAGTCTTACCGTTTAGCCGGGCGGTAGTACACCATCTCCTCGAAGGGTTGAACGCAATTCTCTCAGCAAATCCTTTAATTTTATACCCATATTATAGGGTGCGTAAAAAAGTAACTAGTCCGCCATCTTGGGCCGTCCGCCATATTGGATTTAGAATGACGTCACTTAGCTAACCATGCTTTGTCATCCAAAATAAACGTGTATGCAAAATTTCAACTCAATCGGTTGAGGAAAATTGTTTTAAAATTTCGTTACAAGATTGGAACCGAAAATACATATTTAGCGAAGATTTAGATACATACGAACATTACAAGTCAAATAAAAACTTGCAAAAAATACCGAACAGTGAAGAACAACCAAATAAACCAACATAACCGCACATGTTAATCTATCCATAAAATTCTTTCAGGTCTAGCCTATTTATCGCCGGAGCTGCTTCGGTCTGCGGGGTGGGGTAAAGACGGGTTAATACTAGACGAGTCGCGGCACGGCACGCCAGCGTCCGACGTGTACGCGTTCGCACTAGTACTATACGAGATGCACTCCCGACGCGGGCCGTTCGGCGCGGACGCTCCTCCGACCCCCACGCTGCTGCGAAGACTCGCCTTACCAGACCCGGCGCCTTACAGGTAGGTATGTGTCACCTGCAACACTACAGCCACTACTAACCCGCTGTACTAACAACTATGGCATGGTGATGCAGAGTTTGAGAAGTATTAGTTATTAGGTATTACTAGACTGTGTCTTACGCCAAATTACGTAATTATTGTTAGCAATGATCGTCTTTTGAATATCTTTTGAAAGGTGATCCGCTTCGGGCGGCAGTTGCAGAGGGGCTGAAAAAATGTGTAAAATAAAACTTTTTGCATATTTATGTTTTTGGCTCATGTACCAATGGCTAAGAAGAGTCCACGATACCAAGGTCGAATCCAGAGGTGAGGTCTTTGGGGTCATGACCTCCGCCTTTTCCCTGCGCTGGGTATAAGTGACTACTGATATTTTTTTTATAATCGATTTGGAGTCTATTCTGATTAGACCTCGACTATATGACCCCCGCCTTGAAAACTGGATCCGCCCTTGCACGATACGCCACAGGTCTCAACTTCCACGAGGTTTATAACACCCGAAACCTGAAAGTTTGTAGGTATTCGAGGTCGTATCATAGTAGAGACTGGACATTTTTTCAGTAATGCCATGAGGTTAGTGTACTGAAAAAATGACCTTTATTGTACGCTATATGGAGCTGTATTAAAGTATCAACAATTGATGATAAAACGAACACTAATTTTATTATTGATTTGCCAGCGGCTCCGCCCGCGTGAAAGAGTTTTTCCGGGATAAAAGTCCCGTTTTATATTTCACGGGGATAAAAAGTAGCCTATGTCCTTTTTCAGGCTCTAAAATATCTGTGTACCAAATTTCATTTAAGTCGGTTCAGTAGTTTTGGCGAGATAATAATAATAATAATAAAAACGGTTCTAGTGAGTTAATCTTAAAAGATAGACATATACTGTTGCGGACATTTTTTTAGATCATTTCAATAGGAATAATTCTTTCATACATATATTTTTGGTATCTTGAACCGTTTTCGCAGCGCACGCAAGGGAAGCCCTCAAGGATGAATAATTTTCCCCGTTTTTTTTCACATTTTCCATTATTTCTTCGCTCCTAATAGTTCCATCGTGATGTTATATAGCCTAAAGCCTTCCTCGATAAATGCTCTATTCAACACAAAAATAATTTTTCAATTCGAACCAGTAGTTCCTGAGATTAGCGCGTTCAAACAAACAAACAAACAAACTCTTCAGCTTTATAATATTAGTATAGATATAGAAACCTCTTAATACCATGATTCATTAGATTATACTGAAAACTAAATCATATAGTAGCATATTATACTTATCTGTGCATTTTTAGGCCTCCTCTGGACGCTCTTGCGGGTCGATTCGATTGCGTTAGAGAATGTTGCTGCGAGTGTTGGGCAGAAGATCCTGCCGCCAGACCAGACTTTAAAGCCATACGTACGAGATTACGGCCTTTACGTAAGGGAATGTAAGTTACTTTAATTAACAAGTAGGTAACAACACACTCTCTTTTTTACTCTCTTTTTCCTAGTTAACTAAGTCCAACCAAGGGTTGTCTCGAAGAAATAGCAGATTACGATAAGACCGCCATTTGTACTTCTTAATTTTGTGTAGTCTCTATTGTATATGTATACTTTATGATTTGATGTACAATAAGGAGTTTAAATAAATAAATAAACACATAAAAATTCGGACGCTATTTATTTGCATTGACTGCTACGGCCTATAAACAGGAAAAACAACCTCCCAGCACTAAGTACTAGGGCTTAAAATGAGTTCAATTTCAGCATTCAAGGCTGTGGACTCAGAGCATACTCTAAAATATTTTATGATCATTTGAAATTTCGATTTGCGATGTCATTTTATTACACTGTTAATTGCTATTTTTTAGAGCTGCTTGAGGTTATTGACTTATGATATTCATTACGAAATAATTTCTAGAAAATCCGTGACAGTAGCTTCATAATGACGCACGAACCAAAAATATACTAAGCTTCCTATCTCTTTTTACGTTTTTCTAGAAAAAAAATATTTTCCTTATACCCGTCAATGAATACTTATCTAAGTGAAACCCCGGGCAAAACTTAGTATCAAAATATTTTCTATTATTTCGCAGGAAACCAAACATATTCGATAACATGATAGCTATGATGGAAAAATATGCAAACAATTTAGAGGCTCTAGTCGATGAAAGAACTGATCAGTTACAAGAGGAGAAAAAAAAGACTGGTAAGATTTTCAGTTTTTAACTCTCTCAGTAGTAGAACCGGTTTTGAGTAGTGGAACTAGTAGTGGGACAGTAGAAAGTAGGATATAGTCGAGTGACAACTTCCTCATCTCTCTAGTGTAGGTAACCATGGTGTAGGTAACCATGGTGTAGGTAACCATGGTGTAGGTAACCATGGTGTAGGTAGAGTTGTTTCTAAAGGGGCTTGCGCTCCAAAGGCCAGGAAAAAATATGTGAATGAGGAAACACGATTTCCGTGTCCTTATAATAATACTAGCTGTTGCCCGCGGCTCTGCCCGCCTGAATTAGTTTTCCGCGATAAAAGTCTCGCTTTATACTTTTCCGGTATAAAAAGTAGCCTGTGTTAATCCAAGTCATGGTCTACCCATGTGCCAAATTTCATCATTTCATCCAATTCGTTCAGTAGTTTTTGCGTGAAAGAATAACAAACATACATACATCAGCTATAATGTGTCTATATTTGTTTTTCAAGAGGCTTTGTTAGAGGAGATGCTGCCAGCGCCAGTGGCCGAACAGTTGAAACGAGGACGCCGAGTGTTGCCAGAAAGCTACGACTCCGTTACCATTTACTTCAGTGATATTGTTGGCTTTACTGCCATGTCTGCAGAAAGTACTCCACTACAAGTATGTGACGAGTATACTTCAAATTTCATTTTTCCAAATAAATAGGGTCTTTTTGTATCCTTATTTAGTTTTTAATTGTACATAATTACTAGTTACTGAAACGACTAGGTAAATTTAATCAGATGCGAGGAATTTTAATAAGTACTTATGTATGTATTATAATTTATAATATTAGTCATGTTCAAAATGATTCAATCTTTAATAATTTCTTCGGATGGAAAGACCAAATTCTTAGATTGTATTTTTAACTCATATTAAGTACATATTTTATTTATCATAACTTATTTTCAGGTGGTGGACTTTTTAAACGACCTTTACACCTGTTTTGATTCCATCTTAGAAAACTTTGATGTTTATAAAGTGGAAACTATCGGCGACGCATACATGGTTGTAAGTATATTTTTTTACAATTACTATAATTACCCTAGTTTCAGTGATAATTGATACCTACGTAGGTTTTTGGCTTCCGATTGGTTGACTACAATAAATAACTGGATGAATGATTGGGGGAATTTCTCCTAATTTCGGAGGTTTTTAATGCCATGGGGAAATTTGAGGAGGTCAGATCTGAATTCAGAGTGATTCATAATGAACACCACTTGAGGAAATGAGATCTAGATTCAAACCGAAACATAATTTACCTACAACCTGAGGGGAATATTTCCCTAAGCCCTGTGGGCCTAATTTTAGGATTCTCTTTATTCAGTTTTGGGGGTATTCCAAACCAGACATCTGGCAGCACTGCCTTAGATAATTATTTATTTGTTGGGACAAATAAAAAGACATCATGTATAATAGTGTATAAAGTGGACGATAGCCTAGTTGGGAATGGAATGGTCTGCCGAGACAATGTCCGGAGGTTCAAAACCCAAGACACACACCTCTGAATTTTCAAAGTTACGTGTGTATTGTTTATCAATTACGTTCGCTTTAACGGTGAAGGAAAACATCGTGAGGAAACCTGTATACCTAAGTTCTTTATAAGAATTTCGAAGATATGTGAAGTCTACCAACCCGCACTAGGCCAGCGTGGTGGACTAAGGCCTAAACCCTCTCAGAAGTAGAGGAGGCCCGTGCCCACCAGTGGGACAGTATATAATACAGGGCTGGTATTATTATTTATATGTATATAGATAGGCGTCGTCACAAAACTTGACAAATAGGCGGGGCCTGAGCGAATTACGGGACGCGAAAGTTACCGCCTCTCGGGGGACAACCAAAAGCGATGGTCCAAGTTGTTTGGCGACAGCCATATGTAGCCATAAGTCTGCCTTTATACATTGTTGTATAAGAAGTAATAAATAAATGATAGGTGTCGGGGCTGCCGATCCGCAACGGCATCACGCACGCGGGCGAGGCGGCGTCCATGGCGCTGGCGCTGCTCGCGGCCACGCGCGCCTTCCGCGTGCGGCACCGACCCGACCAGCGCCTGCTGCTGCGCGTCGGACTGCACTCCGGTACCAATATACTCACTGTTATACATTTCGCACCTTTAGGATGAAAGCGACACAATTCAAAAAGACAGAAAATTGAGTTATCGTCATAAAATTACTTGAAACGAAGTTCTAATACAATAACAGTTCAAACACAGCCATATTCGAGCAGAAAAAGGACAAAGCTGTTATATCGGTCCCTTTTTTATTATATTTTTATAAATAAGGGACTAGTTTTTACGTCATTTAAAAATCACAACTCAATTTTCTATTTTTTGAATTGTGTCGTTTTCGTTCTAAACGTGCGATTTGTTTATAGGTACAGTCAGCAGCATAAGTAGCTAAAAAAAGATATTTTAAATCGCCTATATACGCGTTAAGTTAAACTGAAACATTTTTTTCTTCTTTTGAAGTAAATCTGTTTTTTATTTTATTTTTGCGAAGAGAAGAAAAAGATTAGTAAGAGCACAAAAGTATGTAAGTAATTTGAAGTTTTGAATTTGTTCAGCTACTTATGCTGCCGACTGTACATGTGTAAAGTCCAAGTTGTCCGCGAAACAGTATGGAATAGCCATTAAGATGAGTGGCGGTTCTTCCATGCCAGCAGAGAACATCACAAAATTTGTATTGGTTGTTATGAACTGTAGGCCGCATTACATTGAACAGTAGATACAAAGTAAAAGTGTAAAAAATTTACGCACCGGACCTATTATGATCTTAATTTTTTAAATTAAAATATTTGAGTGCAATTAACGCAATTCAAGTGTAAGCAAATACGAATTAGATAATGAAATTTAAATGCTTTCGTTATTTTACGTATTCCAGGTCCAGTCTGCGCCGGCGTCGTAGGACTCAAAATGCCCCGGTATTGCCTCTTCGGAGATACAGTTAACACAGCTAGTCGTTTCGAATCAACAGGAGCACGTAAGTCCATACTTATAATATTGTAAAGAGGAAAGACTTGATTGTTTATTTGTTCACATTGAATAGGCTCTGAAACTACTGGACCGATTTGAAAAATTTTTTCACCAATATAAAGCTACATTATCAGCGAGTAACATACCTAGACTACTTTTATCCCGGAGAAATATAAAGCGGGATTTTTATCCCGGAAAAACTCATTCACGCGGGCGGAACCGCGAGAAGTCTAGTAAAACTTCACATAGTAGTAGTCTAGTAAGTTTAATAAAATATTTAATTTCCCCAAAGACCTTTATTATAAAAAAAATTACACCTTTCCAGCACTTAAAATTCATTGCAGCAGCGCATGTAAGGTCCTCCTTGACCAACTAGGCGGATATATATTAGAGGAACGAGGGATAGTGTCTATGAAAGGGAAGAGAGATCAGTTAACGTATTGGTTGAGAGGCGAGGAGGCCAGCGCCGCCGCCGCCCGGGCGAGGCGCAGGGCGCAGCGGGACGACACCAACAATGGTCATGAGAAACGCGGACAACGGAGCTCATTGAAAAGCCGCAACTGGAAGAATCAAGTTGGAGGACTACATAGGTACGGTTATTGATCAGGATGCACCAAATAGGCAGGTTGAAATCTTTACCTTTAATTTAGGCTTCATGTAAAAAAAATTTGATCTCATGCGATTTGTCAACAGGATTCATTTCGATGACCATTGAATGTATTGCGAACTAAAACGCTTGTGCACTGTTGCGCATCGCGTTTAACGCAAGCGATTGCTGTTTGCGTTAGATATTATTTTGATTGATGCAATTCCCACTTTCAGATGTTGCAGTTTAGAATCTCCCAAAAAGCTACGATTCGCTTCTGGCAACCACCTAGAGTCCCATACAGACAGCGTTTTACATCATCGGAGTGATGAATATCTAATGGAGGTAATATTACTTGTAAATTAGTAGTTTAGGATGTAAACGGCTAATATCGTCTTTTACGACATGTCTATATGTTTTTAGGTGGTTGGTGAGAGTCGTTTGATACCGGCTCAACGCGGAGACTTACTAGAAGCGCCCAGTCTACGGCAAGAGTACACAAGTGTGTCCTGTCCTATTATAGAACACACAGAGTGCCCGCCGGCGCCACCGGCTCCACCCACGTGTACACCTCTCCTGCCACAAGAAACGAAGCCTTGCGACATAAAACTTGTCATCAACGGATGTTCGTATACAGAAAGGGACGGAGCCGGCATACCCCTTCTCGCCGACGCATAATGTATTTCGCTCTCACATCGCAAATTTTATACGCCGCCGGTCGGGTTCGATGTCTTTAACGAAGCTTATCGAGCCGACCGGCCCAGCTCGCGACCACGCGTCAAGTCGCGTCGCGCGGGTACCGCTCAGTGATCTACGTCAGTATTATTAAGAGACCGGTTCGATAGAAATTATTTAATAACATTAAACTCTTATTTCACAATTGACGGTAACATCGTTTTACTTACATATAGTATTTACAACAGCATTTCATATACACATAATCTGTAATGTACATCTCGGTGTGGTCGCGTGTGGCTGTGTCGGATCACACGGCCGACTCGCGGTCCAGCAGCGGCGGCGCGCGGCGCAGGGAAGCGCTGCTGCCGCGTGCGCCGCCTCCGAAGATGCCCAGCAGCCACGACGGGATCGCCAGCCGCGGCGGCTTGCGCTCGCCCTTGCCCTCCGCCACGTTCTCCAGCGAGCGCCACCGCTTGTAGAACTCGATGTAGCTCGAGTCGTGCACCTTGCGCCGCGGCCGGTCGAGCCGGTTGTACAGGCTGCACTTGCGCAGCAGCGGGCTCTCCTCGGCGCGCGGTACGTCGTCGGTCACTATGCCGACGATGGTGCCGTTGAACACGGGGTCGCCGGACACCGTGGCGACGGCCACCTCCGCGTCGAGCGAGCGCGAGGTGTGCTGGCGCCGCAGCCGCCCGTCACGCCGCGCGGGCAGCGTGTCGAGCGAGCGTGCGCCCCGCAGCGGAGCACCCTCACCGCCCCCCGCGCCCTCCACACCCTCCACGCACCCGCCGCACGACACGCCGCCCGAGCACGCCGTCGACGACGCGATGGAGCTCAACGCGTGTCTGTGTCATAAACAAACATACGTGTCGACATATATATCGTAACATGTAACATGGGTAGATAATATTACACAAAAGATGTGGTACCTGGCGTTGTGTTCGGTCCTGGCGGAGGGTGCGGGGAGGGAGGAGCGCGAGCCGCGGGCGGGGTCGTCTCCGCGCGCGCCGCTGGAGACGCGCTGCCGCACCACGTTGCCGGCGCCACAACCACCTGCGAGTTCAGTACACTATTCATAATCACATTCTTGCTATAGTGCTGACGGCTTATAAACAAATTAACTGTTTGGTTTATGCAATTTATTGGTAATTAAATAAATTGCAAAAACTAAGTTATTTTGAAATCTACATATAACAAACCCAAGGATCACCATACCTGACAATGACGGGTGTCTCGAATCAGCCAGTCTAGGGCTTCTCCTTGGGCGGCGGAACAGCGGCCTCTCCTCTCCGTCAACTTGCCTCTTCTGAATAGCTTTTTCAGTAGCACTAACTAACCAATATGTCTGAAGCTAAAAATGAAGCAAAGGTTAAATATTAACTTCTAATATTATTTCACAGAGTTCATCGTTAAACGGCAATTTAACATTTTGAGTTGACTAACCTGTCCCTTCCCCTTGATCGGTATAGTGCCTCTCGGCTCGACAATGTATCCTCCGAGTTTGTCGAGCGCTTGCTTGCAGCTCGGCGATATGTGTATACGCAACGGCTCCCCGTTGGACTCCATTCTAGACGCGGTGTTCACTGTGTCCCCGAACAAACAATAGCGGGGCATTGTAAGTCCCACCACACCAGCTACTACCGCGCCTGGAAGTAACCAATAGAACCAACTTTACCTAATCTCATCTATACTAATATTATAAAGCTGAAGAGTTTGTTTGTTTGAACGCGCTAATCTCAGGAACTACTGAACCGATTTTGAAAATTCTTCACTAATAGGAAGCTACATAACTCCTGGGTGTTATAGGCTACTTTTTATCCCGGGAAAATATTTTTGTCCCGGAAAAACTTTTTCACGCGGGCGGAGACGCGAGCACTACTAGTCCTGGATAAAGTACTTATAGATAACGATATAAACGTTTGTTATTCATATAAGCATTTTAGGGAAGTTTCTGCTGATAAAAAAAGGCTCTTGTAGAACCATTGGTTACAAAAAATATCTCGTGTAGTTTACATAGTAATAAAAGTGTCACTTACCGGTGTGAATACCTATTCTTAATTTCAATGTTTCATTGGGTCTATGCGCTATTTTGTGACTCTTCGCCGCGTTGAGAAGCTCTAGCGCCATGGACGCGATCTCGCCAACGTGGCGGTCGTTATTTCGAATCGGTAAGCCAGACACCTGCAAACAAAAAACGATGTTCATATCTGTAAATTCTATACACTTCTACGAGCTTGCAAACATGATTACTTATCGGAGTACTTACAACCATGTAGGCGTCGCCTATCGTTTCCACCTTATACACGTCGTAGCCCCTTATGATTCTATCGAACAACGTGTAGAGGTCGTTGAGGAAGTTGACCACTTGTAGCGGCGTGCTCTCGGCCGACATGGCGGTGAAACCAACGATATCGCTGAAGTAAATAGTGACCGAATCGAATGACTCCGGTTCCACACCTTCGCCCGTCGTAAGCCTTCGAGCTACAGACCTGCAACAAGTTTCACAAATATTTCTCCTTTTCCAGTATTATGTTGATACTTCTACTTATTCGCTACATAGCATCACTGGAGAATCGCGTTGACACACTCTAGCGTATTCGTTACTAACACATTATGTACATAGCATATGAATCAACTAATTGACTCAATTACCCTCTCACTAATTTACAAACATGCCAGCATTCCGCTACAAACACTAGCCTACTTATACAAAGAAGATATAAAATATACAAGATATATAAATATAGCTTTAATATAAATAAGGATGTACATAATAAGGAATTGTATATAACAATTTAGATAAAAAAAGTGTAATTAAAACAGCATGCTGTAACGTGAGCTCGAGGGTGCAAACGCACGCACATGTGACGTACAAACATATCAACCGTGCGCTTTTACCAACGAAAATACAAGTTAAAAATAGTCAATTAATCCTATAGAACGAGAAAAACTTATCTATATAAAAACGCCATCACCGAAAACGGAGAGACACGCGAAACCACCACAGTTCCCAAGCAAGCTCTACAACTACTCAAACGTATTGTTAATGAAAAGTGAAACACAGTATCACATTGTTCATGAGTTGGACAATGTTGTGAACCGGCACCTGTAGTGTAAGGCAAACCAAATTAATCTACAATCACCAATAGAGAGTTAATTACCTCAAAACATTTTCACGACATTTCTATAATGGATTCAACCTCCAAATCTGGAAAAGAACACAAGTACAACAAAGTGAATACATTAACATTTTTTTTTTCTAGAAAATGTACCACTGCTTTACATCAAGTCCATGTTGACGATATCGAATACAATGCGTTTTTTGTCTAGCAGAGTCCTGAACAAACAAATTATGACAGTATTAAAAAGTAAATTTTGAACAACGCTTTCGACTACCCTCGACTATGAATTGCGAGATATTAAAAGTGCCGTTATTGTTTGTGTTCTATGTAAATTTAACCTATTTAATAAACGGTGATGATAATTTTGTGATAAATATATTAGGGTGCGTTATATTATAAATGATAAAGCTTTTGTAATACTTACCAACGACGAGTCGAAATAGCTAGGATTGGTATTTCACATAAATAAAGTACTGCTAAGTGCTACATAGTTGGACTAAATGTAAACCAGTGTGCACACTGACCGCGACAACCAAGTATGTGATACAGCTTGTTGTATTTGCGTCTTCTGTGCTCACATTTACACTCGTTACACCAAAATCACGAACCATCGATTAGTAGTTAACAGTAAACATACATTCAGCTTAAACTATACAATGAAATGTACACAGGTTATTAATAACATGTACATGCAGGTAAACAGTGACCAAGGATGACTTTACTCGCATCTACTGCTGTCTCGTTACCATTTTAAATATTATGATGGTTCTACTTTGTGCTTGAAGTAATTGTGGATAATCGTTACACTGACGCAGCTCTTGAAATTGCGTTCATTTTTTTTATTATAAACCACAATGAACAGGATAATATGTAAACACCTATTCCACTTACTTTGGTAGCATTCTATGCAATAAATCTTCGGTTTTTTGCTTCTCTTCTATCAGCAGCCTCGTTCTTTCGTTGACTAGTTCTTCCAAATTGTTCGCGTATTTCTCCATCATGTCCATCATTTGGTCCATTATGTTTCTCGACCTGTGCGATGGCATTATC
Source organism: Lapara coniferarum (assembly GCA_949316025.1). NCBI lineage: Eukaryota > Metazoa > Arthropoda > Insecta > Lepidoptera > Sphingidae > Lapara > Lapara coniferarum. Next base: position 35,474,084 of record OX438919.1, on the reverse strand, counting down.
GTTTAAGTAATAAAAATAGCCAAGTATTTAAACTAAAATACTTTTCTAATCCGTACACAAAATAGAAAAAATACAAATAATTTCATAAGTAAAGAAGCATGTGACCATGTGTGACTCACTTTCCAGATTTCATTTTCTTCAGTCTGCTCCTAATCGTCGGAAAGTCTGGTCTGATGTTGGGGTCCTCGGCCCAGCAGTCCTTCATGCAGGAGATCACGTAGTCCTCGGTGGTGCCCTCTATCACACTAGTGTCAGGCCGGAACACCTCCTCACCGTCTAATTTAGGCCTTTTCAAGCGCTCGATAATGTCTGACACAAAATTTAACAGTATCCAGTATACGTACACCCAACTATTCGTTTAAATAATTGCGATACTACATCAATTATATTAATTCTTATGTAACTGCCTCGGTAGAGTAGTTGTATTACGGTACGAATGCAATGCTGGGGTCTCGGGTTCGATCCCCGTGTCAGGCAAAACGATATTGGTTGTTTCTAATCAGTATCAACTCGGAGTCCGAAATTTGTGCCCAGATATGGCGATAGGCTCGCCCCCTATCACATCATCGGACGGAATATGGACGGCGAAAAGTGGGTGCACTAGTTACCTCTGCCTACCCCTCCGGGGATAAAAGGAGTGAGTATGCGTCTTATGTAAATAAATAAAAAGAAAAGCAGTGAGGTCACTGTGTCTTTCCCGTATAAAAAAATCATAACCGATGAGGATAAAGTTCGTTCGACATGCTTACCGATTGTGATTCGTTTATTCTTGGAATTAAGGCAACTGATAAATTAAAATTATTTAAACCCATACCTTTGGGCTCAGTGGCCGTCAGACCAAAGGGGCCTCGTCTCGCTATAATCTCGTAGAGTATGATTCCAAATGCATACACGTCGCCCTTCTGGTTGCCGCACACTATCGTGTTTGGATTGTCCATCTCTCTCAGCAGCTCGGGAGATTTCCATAAGAGTCCTACAAAGGCAACAAATATAATATTTCAACAACATCATTATTTGACCTGGTCATAGAGAAGACAAAGTATATATTATTGTGAATGCTACTAAATAAAAATGTAATATAATAATACGCAAGAATACAGCAATTTCTATAGTAAAACTTAAATGGCTTGTATTCATGTAAAAGTGTGACTATATAATAAGAACTGTTTTGTTGCCTTACGTGTACTTATTCTATGTAGTGTCTATAATTTTATCGGTGGTCGGTCGGTGTCCATACTATTGAATGTATTACCTCTGTAGTATTGGTGCTCGCCAACAAACTCATTCTCCGCGCAGTATCTTAACTCGTGAAGTCCAAAGTCGGCAACCTGACATTAAATATTAATTATGCGTCATTATAATTAGATACAGCCCATTAAAGCTTACAATGGACCGCGCTGTGATTGGTAGAGAAAGATGTATTACTGAAGTACAAGTATTGAGAAGACAAGGGTACACAAAACTTCGGTTTTAACCTTGCTCGAAGAATATTTTTGTAACATTGTTAAATGAATGCAAACAAACCTGCAGCATCCATCGGGAGGTGACGACACAGTTTGACGACTTGAGATTTCCATGAAATATAAGTGGAGATGTGTGTATAAATATCATTCCCTGAAACGAAATATTACCCAATCTTATCGCACGCAAACGAGTTTGTTAATTCGGAATATAGAACTATAATTTAAATAAATATATAAACAATGCAACAAACCGTACCTTTATGAGATCGTGTATCAACGAGGATATGAATATTTTGTCCAGTTTTATGTCTTCATTTTCGATGATATCCTGGAAACATACATGTCTTTACTTAACCAATAAAGTCAGATTGATAGTATTGTGTGTAACCGACGCTTACATATAAGCTCCCTTTAGCGCAGTAGTCTGTGAGTATGAGCACGCGCATGGGCTCCACCACGGCGCCGATAAACGAGTTCAGGTTGTCGTGCCGCAGCTCACGCAACAAACGCATCTCCTTCATTATGTCACGCGGGATGTCCTGTTAAAAATAATCACATTCAACTTATTTATTTATTGTCATAAGGTACACCAACATCACTACACATGGTAACATTAAAATACAGTAAAATTATAAGGCACAACATCTGATATGTATGCTACTTATAGGTGTACACAGCATTCACCACAGACAACATACTTAAATTAAAAAAAATTAAAACATTAAAAAATCTAAACATAATATTAAAAGATAGAGGATAATATTAAGTACTGATATTATGACATTATGAAGTAATAATTATATGCATTATAAGTAATTCAAATAATTTGGTTACAACACTAACAATGTAAAATGTAGGCAACAAGAAGGGCCATAGAGTAAGCGAGTAATGTCCATATATAATTACGTAAAAAAACTTAAACTAATTTTATGGATTTCATCAAGAATTTGTATCATTTTAATTGCCGACATTTCGTAATCCATAAAACTAGCGTGAATACCTGTAAAGCTAGTTTAACCCGTCAAACCCCGTTTATATATATAGATGTGTGGGGAAACCCTATATACTCGGACGCCGGCGTCCTTAGTGGGGCTTGACGAGTCAATTTCAATATGTCAATCAAGGATTAAAAAAATTTGATACTTGTTTTAAAAATAGTTATGCTCATATTGACGTAATACTCACTTTCTTTTTGGAAAATTTCAATTCCTTAATTCTAACCACGTTGCCTTTGAACTGCGCCGTCGTGGTGAATATTTGCGTGCAGCATCTGCTCTCACAGGATATACCACTCGCTAAACTTAGCTGAAAATATACATTCACTTATAAACATAGAATAAAAAACCTTATAAATTAGGCGGGTCCTTATATCACAGGAAAAGAAATTGACTGTTTGGTGATAACACCATCATAAAGCATGCTCGTCCGACCGTAGGGGTACGAGGTGGTGTAGAGGGACATAGTGGGAACACACACCGACAGTTTCTCGTGTCAATATTTAAAAAATATTGCAGTGTCTTTGTGCGTATGTTTCGAGGCATTTTATATAAAATAAAGTTTAATAACAATCATAATATGTGAATATGCCAAGGGAAAAAGTCAATAAACGTATTTTTTGTATGTAGAGTGGTGGATAATTTTTTTGTGCAAACAATATTATATTTAGGTGGATAAAAAAAGAACACCTCAAACGGTAAAATAAAAGTGAATAACGATGCACAATTGTTGCATTAAGGCAACAGGAAATTGAATAAAAGTAAAATATTATTTTAAAGGATTAAGAGGTGCATTCAAAATGGCTATCAATATATTGCTTACAAATCACTTGCATATCCAACTCACGGGCCGCACTCTCTGCGAACACTCAAAATGTTATTCTCACAAGTACTACCAACCCCAAACCCAAATCTTTGGGTGGCCCATTTTGTTAATAAAATTAAAATACTTAAGTCATGTGATCAATGATTTTTAAAAGTCAACGCCATTTTTAAAAGTATATATACGCCATATCCTAACGCTTGCCGCACACGTTCGGTTTCCTAATTAGGTTTCCTGATCAGGAATTCAGATTCGGAAACCTGAATGCTCCGCTTACATAGCAAATGTTCAACAACGCGCACACGTACCTGAATCTGAATTCCTGATCAGGAAACCGAACGTGTTGGTACAAAAAACCGGACGTTTGCGCTAGTCACTCGGAATTCCGAATCTGAATTCCTGATCAGGAAACCTAATAAGGAAACCGAACGTGTGCGGCAAGCGTTAAACGAAAAAAGTGTTCCGCACGCACATTCTTGACATTACGTATGTGAAAAAGTTCGTATGGCAAAGGCGGCCTCTGGTAATGATATCGGCCAAGCGCGCCGATCTAAAGCGAAAGGGGCAGAGTTATTCTAACTGGGACTAAGGGTGAAATAGTTCAACAAGGTGACCTGATCACCCGTCTGTGCGACTGCATACGTCCCCACAAAACACACATGTGAAAAACTTGACGTATTTAAACCAGTATTAACAATCAAGACAGCTACTATTTGTCATTTGAGTCTAGTATACAAAACTATCCCAATTGGGTTCATTTCGAGTCTTCAGATTGCGATTGCTAATATCATATCTGTGTTTATGGGATATCTTTGGATGTGACAGTTACCTTACTGGGCGACCACACAAGCCCACTGCCGAGATAACCGACAATCTCATGCGGGTCTATCTTCCACAGCAGCCCCTCTATCTCCTGTTCGATCTTCCACTTCCTGTATATGCTGATAGTGACGACGAGTGCACAGAACAGTGTGACGGCGAGCGTGCCCGCCACCACCAGCGATGTTATCTGCGAGTCGTCGCGCGGACACTTCTCGTAGTTGAACCCGCAGGAGGGCTCGTCCTCCGGCTTCACTTTATCCGGCCAGTCGATCGGTAGACGGGGGTTTAGTTTATATTCCTGAAAATAATTATTAATGTCTAACAGTTATCATATATGAAAATCAATATCCTACTAATATTATAAAGGCGAAAGTTTTTTTTTTTTTTTTTTTTTTTTTTATAAATGGCAACTGGTTCCTCTAAATTGAGGAATATTACTGCCAGTGTCAAGTCAACTGTCAGCTGTCAAGTGATTGTGACGCATTCATGTGTACCAATTTTACTCTTTCAGTAAAGAAAACATTTTTTTTTAGTTCAGAAAATTTAAGACAGATAACCAATGATCAAAATAATTTATAGACATTACGGTAGATAACAAATAAAGGTGTTACTAATACGAAGGACATTATATAATGCATGCAAACACATAAGGTTAATTTCAGTTATAATTTTATAGTATATATTGTTAAGAATGAAACAAGTGCTTTCAAAGATGGTTTGTTACCTAGGCTAAGGAGAGATGAAACATTAACAGGGAGAGGGGCCCCCCGATCTACCAAAATGTCAAAGAGAGAAGGAGATGAGAAACGAGGGCACTTAAATAGTATATGGGTCACGGATCCTTCGTCAAGGCCACACTCACATAAAGAAGAGTCTCTAACATGTAATTTACATAAGTGAACGGGTGAAGAGCAATGACCAATCCTCAACCGAGAAATTGTGGCCGAAATATGTTTACTGAGGCGCAATTTGGAGAACCATGGTCTAAAAGTAATGTGCGATTGTATATTGTATAACCATCCCCCTTTTTGGGAACTAGAGTTCCTCCAAGATGTATTCCAAGCCATTTCCAGATCATGTTTGGCCAGGGCAATCAGATCACAAGCATAAACTGAAAAGTAGTCTTCTTTACCGTGATCAATAGCGTGTTTAGCTAATTGATCAACCTGCTCATTACCAATTATACCTATATGGCTTGGGATCCAAGCCACTGTAACTTGAAGATGTTGCTCATTACACAATTTAATTAAATCTATTATTTCCAAAGAAATAGGGTGAACACAGTTTTTGGCAAATGGATTACTGATGAGAGCCTGGACACAACTTTTTGAGTCTGAAAAGATAACAGAACAAGCAATATTGTTCTGTTTAATGTATTTGATACATTCCCGAATAGCTAAACATTCACCTGAAAAAACTGAAGAATAATGTGGTAGTTTATATGAGAAAGATAAATTAGAATTCATATGTAAAAAAGCAACACCAACAGAACCTTGTTTGCTTAATTTAGATGCATCCGTAAAGAAAATATCAGCCAAAGGCCAGCGTCTTTTTATAATTTCATTCAATTTAGTTTCAGCATCAGAGGATTGTTTAGTAATTTTAAGTGATAACTCAACTAAAGGTAGTGTAATTTTTGAGCTATACTGAACTGCAAAAGCTGGATGAATTTGGTATTTTTTAATAGGACAGTGTATACTCTCTAGCCTCCTGAGACTTACAATTAAACAAGGTAAAATTTTGTGGGACCAGTATGGTTTAGAAGCAATATATGAATTTAATATTCTAAGTTTGGAAAAAAGAGGATGATAGGAATAATGACAAATTTTATAAATATATCTGTCAGAGAGATATTGTCGCCTAAGATTAAGAGGGGGATCAGAACACTCAACCTGTAAGGCATTAGTTGGTGAGCTTTTCATAGCGCCAACAACTATCCTTAGAGCTTTATTTTGAGTCAACTCTAACTTCCTTAATGCTGTTTTATTGCAAGGAGACAGTAAATGGGAGGCAAAATCCAAGTGACTCCTTACAATTGCATTGTATATTAATCTAAGAGAGTATGGATGAGCTCCCCACCAGACACCTCTTAAACATCTCATAATATTTATACTGCTCTCACACTTTTTAACAATATGGTCTATGTGGGCTACACCATTCATTCTACTGTCAAATATTTTACCTAAAAATTTTACCTCTTTCCTTACAGGAATTGGAGTCCCATTGCACTGAATATTTATATAGGGGATCTGGCGTTTTCGAGAGAAGACAACCACTACACTCTTAGAGGCTGATAGGTCCAAATAGTTGTCACTAAGCCAAGAGGATAGAACAGTCATACCACTTTCAATATTATCCCTTGCTAAGCTGATAGAATAACTAGCAGAGTAAATAAGTAGGTCATCAGCATACTGTAAGACATTACACACATCCGGTATGTTATGATCCATATCGGCAGTGTAAACATCATACAGCAGAGGGCTGAGTACAGAACCTTGGGGTAAACCCTTCCATACTGTTCTAGTGGCAAGCTGAACTCCCGGATACCTCAGTGATATAGTCCTACCTGATAAAAGGTTAAAAATAAAATCTGTTATCTTGTTAGGAAACCTTAGCTGAACTAATTTGTTCCTAAGGACCCAAAGATTAACATTATCATATGCCGCTGAGACATCCAGGAAGCCAGCCACCACTGACTTGTTTTGACTGAATGACAGATGAATATCAGTGGTGAAAATAGCATGATTATCAGAAATACTACGGCCTCTCCTGAAACCATATTGAGTATTAGCTAGTAGAGAATGGTGCTCCAGGAACCATTCCAATCTATTTTTTATTAGGTGTTCCACTATTTTTGGAATGGTAGATGAAAGAGCAATAGGGCGATAAGATTCAGAAAAACTAGGGTCCTTCCCTGGTTTTGGAATAGGAATAATTAAATGGTGTTTCCAGTTCTCAGGAATAACACCACTATCAATAATCAGATTTATTAATTTTAAGAAATAATTTAGAAAACTATCCTTGGACTTTGAGAGAAAGGAATAGGGTATACCATCAGGTCCAGGGGAGGAGTCCTTGATATGACTCAGTACTGATTTTAACTCGAGAAACGTAAAAGGCGAATCTAAAGTAGAAGAATTAGCCTGGTATGAATATAAATAGGGGATTTGGGACAAATTAGGAACTGAAGGGGGAGCTAACCGGTCTAAAAAATCATCTACCCAGTTTGTTGAGTAGTAAGACGGAGTATGAACTTTACGAGACAATCTGTAATGCTTAATTCTTTTCCAAACCAGAGACGAGGGGGTGTCAGGCGATAGAGATGAGCAAAATGAACGCCAGCCTTGTCGTTTTTTGTTGTTTAAAGTTCTCTTTGTAGCGGCACACACATTACGATAGTTTAGAAAAGAATCAAGGTTGATGTCAGTCGTACAGATTGACTCTGCCTCGTATCGCCTTTTAATAGCTTTAGTACAATCTGAGTCCCACCAGGGGGGGGAAGGAATTCTGCCTAAGACAATATTCTTTTTATTGAATATAGTCTCTGCAGACGTAAGTATGGAGTCTTTTATTCCCTCACAACACTCTTTAATGTTAATTAGGTTAGGTACAGGAAGTAGATCAATTTTCTCTTCAAGTAGAGCAGCATAAAGACCCCATTTAGTGGGATCAATAATAAAAGGTAAAAGTGGAGGAAGGATAGGAACATTAATATTTTGAGAAGGAAATGAAATTAGGATAGGAAAATGGTCTGAACCATGAGAGAAAGGAAGACAAGACCACGATAATAAGCTGGCTAAACAGGGAGAACAAAAAGAGATGTCAACAAAACTAGGTTGAATGTTGGGAGGAGTGCGGCGAGTAGGGGATCCATCATTTAGTACACATAAATCAAATTCGTCCAAAATATCTAAAAGTTTTATACCAAAAGAGTCATTATTGGGAGCTCCCCAGATCTGGTTGTGGCAATTAAAATCTCCCATTAAAATAATAGGAGGGGGAATAGAGGACAAAAAGCTACGTAATATGGGGACAACCGAATTATCCCGTCGTGAAATATAGACTGAGATAAAAGAAATGTTATTAAAGCGTAGAGATACAAATTGAATAAGGTTGCTATTATTTACAACAGAATGTTGATTAAAACTAAGGTTATTTTTAATAAAAAGGGCTGCACCGCCCCATCCATCACTTCTATCATCCCGGAGAAGTGTATACCCAGGAATCCTATAAGTAGAATGTGGTTTTAACCACGTTTCGGAAATAGCGCAAATAAAAGGTTTGTGTTTATTTAAAAGAAAATAGAGGTCGGTTTTATTTTTATTTAAACTTCTACAATTCCACTGAAGAATTTGATCCATTTTTTAAAAGATTAAAGATTGATAGAGTTATGGTCTGAATAATATTACACGCTACGTGGTTCGGTATATTAGAGTCAGTAATTACTTTAATTAAAGAGGATATTAAATTTTGAATTGAATCAGACGATAAAACTTCCTTCGATACATGTTCATTTGATGGGTTAGGATTTTCTTGATTATTAACAAGAGCACAGCCATTACTAGGTGTGGGGATTTCATAAGATTTTAACAATTCTCGGTGTGCCATTTGATCGTATGATTTAGGAAAAGAAGGTCTTGAAGAGGGTTTAAGAAAAACAGTTTTACGATAGGACTTAGTAGGAAAAGATTGACTGTCAGATATGGAATAGGAAGTAACTTTAGGAGGGAGTGGATTTGGTGAGGATGACAATACATTCGCGTAAGACTTATGAATCACAGGAAACTTGGACATTGCTTCTTGATAAGAAACGTTGTGAGAAGACATAAATTTTTTAATATTTGCTTGTCTACTATGCTCCAAGCAAATTTTATTGGTGGAAAAATGATGTCCTACACAAAAAACGCAAACAGCATCAGACTCTTCCACCGTGCAAGATTCCCCAGCATGATTTTCTGTGCATTTGTAACACCTGGGTTTAGACCTGCACTGTGCACGAGTATGCCCAAACCTACAGCAATTGTAGCATTGAATTGTTGGGTAGACATATTGTTCGACATGTAACAGTGTGTAGCAGCAATAAATTTCTTTGGGCAGCACTTGACCGTCAAACGTAAACACAACAGTCTGGGTTGGTAGCCAACTAGGACCCTCAGGAGAAGAAATTTTTCTACTAAGCCTACGAGTTTTGATTATCTTACCTGATTCTGGTGGAAGTTGAACTAATTCAACTATTTCGTCATGTGTCCACTCAACCGGTATTCCTCTTACTAATCCAATGCGGGATATGTTATGAGAGGGGATATAAACTTTATATTTATTTTGGGGAAAGATAGGATTATCTATAAAATTGTTGGCATCCTTTGCAGATTTAAAAGATATAGAAAGTCTATTGCGACCAATTTTTTTAATTCCATCCTGCAAAATACAAGACAGTTTATTTTTATAAAGGAAAGCTCCAAATTTGATCGGGTGTAAGGTGGACCCATTAGTTGGAGAGGCCTCAGCTAGCTCCACATATACGATAAATGGCCCACAGTCACCACTGGCGTATAGTGACCTTGTGAGCGGATGACCCCGGCCAACCGTCTGAGATGGGGAAGTTTCCATATTGGAAGAACCTAAAGATGAAGCATTAGAAGATTTGTCTGGATTTATAATTACTGTATCTATATTCAAATTGGAATTTGATAAAGCCTTTTGTAACTGAGATGATGAATTATTAGATACAATTTTTTTCTTTGAAATTGGACTGTTTTTTTTAATTATTTTTATAGTGTTTAATTTTTTTGAACTAGTATAAGGTATACTAGGGGCTGCTGAAGTAATATATGAGGCTACATATGATGCTGTGGAGGGAGAAGGGGACGGGGAAGGTGTGAAAACATTCTGGTTACTTATGTTCCCAATAGTCACATTATGTGCAGCCAGTACAAAATTTCTATCACTATCCGGTGGAGGGTCGGGTTCTGGTCTACGATCAGTTATATCAAACTCCATCCTTTAAGCACAATTAGCACAAAACAATTAACAGAAGGTGACAAACACACGACAATACACTCGACGAGACACAAACAAAACTTACCACCATACAAAACAAAAAACGATGAATATATAGTTTTGTCTTTTAATATATTAAACTTATATACACATATACAACACTCAATAAACTAATCCAGTAGAAGTAACACTTAATAGCACTTAAATTTTTAAATTTATTTAATTATCTCACAACATAACCTCAAAGACATGAATGTCGCACGGTAGTTAGACAGAGACTCAGGCGAAAGTTTGTAAGAATGTTTGGATGTATGGATGTTTGTTCCTCTTTCACGCAAAAACTACTGAACGGATTTCGATGAAATTTGGCACACGGGTAGATCATGTTCTGGATTAACACATAGGCTACTTTTTATCCCGGGAAAATATAAAGCGGGATTTTTATCAAGGAAAAACTTAATAAAGCGGGCGGAGCCGCGAGCAATAGCTAGTATATAATATACTAGCTTTTGCCCGCGGCTCCGCCCGCGTGAATGAGTTTTTCCGGGATAAGTCCCGTTTTAAATTTTCCCGGGATAAAAAGTAGCCTATGTGTTAATCCAAGACATGATCTACGCGTGAGCCAAATTACATCGAAATCCGTTCAGTAGTTTTTGTGTGAAAGAGGAACAAACATCCATACATCCAAACATCCATATATTCTTACAAATTTCGCCTTTATAATATTAGTAGGATAAAAAATATATCAAACAAACTTCATGCCAAACATTAATGCATCACTTATAAATAAATACTACATTATCGCGTAAGTCTCAAAATGTTTGTCGGAAGTTAATGCAGAAATATTTGAAAGGATTTTGTACACAGATAGACTGCCCTGAATTAACATCTAGGCTACTGTTATTCTCGAAAATACACATTGAGACTTCTCCCAGAAAAGGTCTAGTAAGCGAATTAAGACTGACTTTTCAAAGTTACGTGTGTATTGTTTATAAATTATCGTTCGCTTTAACGGCGAAGGAAAACATCGTGAGGAAACCTGCATACCAAAGAAGCTCTTTATAAGAATTTCGAAGGTATGTGTAGTCTGCCAGCCCGCACTAGGCTAAACCCTCTCAACAGTAGAGGAGGCCCGTGCCCCGCAGTGGACAATATATAATACAGAGCTGATTGCATTGCATTGCAAGCGAACGGAGTCACAAGCAAAATCTAGTAAACAATAATGATGGACTGCCTCGGTAGCGTAGTTGTATTACAGTACGACTGCAAAGCTGAGGTCTCGGGTTCGATCCCCGGGTCGGGCAGTGATATTGAATTTTTCTATTCAGTATCAGCTCGGAGTCTGGAATTTGTGCCCGATATGGCGATAGGCTGGCCCCCTATCACATCATGGGACGGAATAATGGCGAAAAGTGGGTGCAGTAGTTGCGCCTCTGCCTACCCCTTCGGGGATAACAGGCGTGAGTGTATATGTATGTATATATATATATATATATATATATGTATAATGATGGCCAAAACGTACGGGATACTCCCTGGTGCTCTGCTGGAAGTGTCCGACCGGTATCATGCTGTAGGTGCAGTTGATGTTCGAATCAATGAATTTCTTCGGTTTAAATGCTAGTACGGAAAAGTTGCCCTCGGAGTCGGCGCGCTCGTCCAAACGTATCGACATGCCAGAAACACCTGTAAAGAGAATCTGTTACCGAATATGTTCCAAATTTGCATTTATGTAATGATCAATTATTTTCGTCTTTGTATTAAATTGAAGGACATAAAGTGCAAATTGCTTTACCAGCTGTGGCAGTCAAAGTTACCGTTACTTTTGCTTTAATGATGACGTTTGTGTTAAGGCAACTCTTGTAGCTTTTACTTATACTTTTAGTTCACGAAGAAACTAGCAGTGATTCTTTACTTACTTCGATATGGTGAGCTGTCAATCATTTTCTTTACGATCCGAGAACCATTCGTCGCGATTTCTCTCAACTTAACATAAGTCAATTCTTCTTTTTTAGTCTCCTCTTTGATAATTTCGTCCAAGGCTTTCGCGTAAAGCTTCACAGAGTCGTATAAATACGCAGCGTATATGGATACAAACTGGAATATAGAAAAATAATTTGGTTGGAGTGTTATTCTTTTTTGCAAAGAAGAGATTTTCTATTGAAAAAATGGAGAAAAATATTTGCGAATGTTGAATAGCATGCTTTTACCTTTACCATAGTCATGAATACGAGTGTGTAAACAATTTATTCAGGTGTTTTCTTTACTCATAATTCTTCATAATTATTCGCCTAAAGGAGGGCATTACACTTTACTTACCTTATTGAACTGGTCAAATACGTCGGGGAAATTGAACGGTTTCATCGAGTTATATTTGCGAACTTTCACGATGAAGTCCTGATAGTCGCTGGAGGGTTCCGACGACACCACCACCAATAGTGATTGGGCGCGCTTTTTGAACTCCGGCGTGTTGGGGCACATGCGCATTAAAGACCCACGGTCCTCCGTTTCTACAACATAAAGAAAAACATGGTTATACCCGTGCAACCTACCTAGGAAGTCTAAAGCTAAGTTTACCATACCAGCCCTATATTATATACTGCCTACTGCTGGGCACGGACCTCCTCTACAACTGAGAGGGATAAGGCCCTAGTCCACCACGCTGGCCTTGTGCGGGTTGGCAGACTTTACATACCATCGAAATTCTTATAGTGAACTTCTCGGCTATGCAGGTTTCCTCACGATGTTTTCCTTCACCGTTAAAGCGAGCGATAATTCACAAAGATTTTGTTTTTGGAACGAAGTTCCTTATCACGCGTTGTGAAAGGGAGCTAGACGGAAAAAATTCTCACGAAGTTGAACGACACTTTTATACTTGCCCTGTGAAACCAGCCAGTTACAATAAAGAACTGGCCGTAAAAGTGACATTCGAAATTTAAATAAAAAAGACAATTTAAATGCTTTTTAGAGTAGTTTTTTTATCGTTAGTTGTATGTTAATTTTAATGTCAATGCTTGCTTAGGTGATGATCATGATTCGATGACATAATTATCTATTGTGTAGGCAGAAGTAAATGTTTATATTGATGTGGTAACGCTTAAATGAAATATACAATTATTATTATAACTTAAAAGAAATAAAATTTTATTACAATATCTTCACTAATTAATCGAAAAGAACTTCGTTCCATCCGGGTGTCCCTTGACACCTCTCAAGTTTTTAGATTCCGTAAATTTTTACTCTACCATAATATCACCAGTTCAGCAAGCAGTAAAAACTCGTTCCATGAGTTGGCCGCCGTGGCCGACACCGGCGAGGAGGAGGATTACGTTGTTACGTTACGGTATTTTTTTTTATGGCATTGCATGACTTGACGAGCAAGCTGTTCGCCTGATGGTAAGCGAAACGACCACCCATAAACAGTAGCAACACCATTCAGCACATTGAGTTACAAAGTACTGTATGGCATTCCATTGCGCTCGACATCCTGAGACATAGATCTTAGGTCTCATTATGTCCAGTAATAAAATGTGTTAGTTATGTAGTAAGAATACACGAATAACTTTTTTAGAAAAGTCAGAGATGTGTGTCCTTGGGTTTTGAACCTGAGCACATTCGTCTCAGTATTGTTTAAATTGTTGAAGCAATATACGCGCATAAACTTCCGGAGACGTTTACACTAGCAGCAATATTTCAATAATTCTATACACATACCACTCGCCATAAGTTCTTGCCGTGATGGCTTACACGGTAACAATCGCTTGTGGAAGTCAACTTCTATATGTTTTTTGCTAATGTATAGTTACATCAGTTAAGAAGATATTATAATATTAAAGTCTACGCACAAGAAGCTTAACTTTAACATACTTATGTGCCTAGTTCTATAGACTCAACAAAGCGGACACATCTCAAAAAACGCGTATTTAAAATATAATGCATAATAATATGAAAGCATCGATATCTCAGGTATCAAAAACGGTTCAAATCAGACTCAGAGTGTGGTAAAACCCAAGTACATATTTTTTTTTTTTAGAAGACACGAACTATAATTAATATCCTTAAAACCCTAGAAACAAAACCGAATCCACAAACTTATCGCGCAAACTATTTATAAATGCACTTACTGTTCAAATAACAAGGAAAATCGACTGTAGTCAGTTATATTTATAGCAAGAGTGAGAAATGTAATAAGCGTCATAAATATGCGGGGCTTACCATCAGGTGAGTAACACAACTGTCTTGTCATTTGATTGCATAGAGGATATATAGCGATATATCGAACTACAAAGAATATCATACAAAAGGCACTTAGGGTTCGAATGGATTCCACAAGTTCCTTTTTTAACAAAAAAAGAATACTTATATTCGGAGTGAAAAGAAAACTTTAAAATCATTCACAATTCATTCGTCTAAAAAAGTACTTACTAAATCCCTAGTACCTCCCTAAGCTCCTATTAATAGTAAAGTTGTCCTCAGCATAGGGATAATTATAATACAGTTATTATACTAATTACTTACTTATGAGATATTTGAGCGAGTCCTTCGAGGAATAAGTCATCATGTCCACAAATATGACCATGTACTCGCCCTTGGAGAACAACTGGAGCGACTCCATTGCAGTCATCATCTCTATGAGGCCCGACGTCGATCCCAGAAACACGTAGACTAAAAACCAAATATACACTAAAGTCCACATACTGAAATGAGTATGATAACTACTAAATATATGAGAAAGTGACTACATATCTGTCTTCTGGAATTGGACTGTCGTGTGACCAGCTACCACCTGTGCCAGTCTATGTCACAAAGGCACTTAGAGTATACAAAAAAAAGGTCAACCGTTGTATATGTTTTTCCTAACAGCAGATGACAATAACTTATCTCGATTGCAATTTCGGATCAAAAATAGACAACATGCCACATGTTTCAAATGGTATATTACCATTGATCCGCAATTATGGATAACTAGGGCTGTTTTCCCCCGGACACTTCTGAAAAAATATTTTGCCGTACCTTCTTGGATTTTTAACTTAGATTTATTTCAATTTATCGCTTATCTATAAAAAAAATGGATTTTCCCTGACAAGTGTCCGGGTGTAACCCGAACGCCCTTCAAACTAAGACAAATCCGGGTAAATCCGGACGGATGGCAGCCCTTTGGATAATGCATTATGTCGAACTTACTCCTCGTTTTATTCTTAGTCTCCTGTATGAACTGGTACCAGAAGCCAGGCGCACAGCACGCCATCTTCTCCTCGCAGCACTTGTACCCATCAATGACGGGCCTCTGGTGGTTCACCGTCATGTTATTCGACTTGGCATGATTCTCTAGGGTCAAAGCGACCGTCACCCAAGACTCCTCGTATAATATGGAAAATTTATTCCATCTGTAGTACCGTAACAACGATATTACAGATTTCGTAGCCTAAAAATAAACACGGGTGGTATTAGTGTTCAAGGAAATATAAATGTAACGTCTGTATAATAATAACTGCGGGAGTGTGCCGATAAATCAATACAATGTGCCATTATAGATATCAGATTGTATTTTATGTGTTGGGTAATTAGTATATGATGGAATTTACTGTATTGTAACATAAGCTTAGATAGTAAACATACTTTTGTATGTTAAGGTTACTGTTATATACATTAAGGTTTTTTGTTCTGGATGGCAAACATCATATAGATATTTTTGAAATTTATGTTGCTAAAACCTATCGACATAATATGAATTACTAGGTACCTGAGCGCCGGGCGGTTCCAGTCGCGCGAAATTAGACAAAGTTGAAGTCTGGTAATCCGAGCATCTCTGAAAACATACATGAACGTGTATTAGATAATGATAATGAGTCAATTTACTATCGCAAACTATTTGCATTGCGCTAGAGCAGTGCAACAAGTCACGTAAGCCGCATTACTATTACTAAAACTATTTCGACCTGATATGTCCAGTGAAACACTGCTTTATTCTTTTACTTTCCTTTTGCACTTGAGGAAGTTTAAGTATGAACCGTTTATGCTTTGTGGTTTATGCATAAAATATGTCACAAATCACAATGACACACATAAAAAAAACTTAAAGCCAAATTATTCAATAAATCTAGCATCGGCGACTTTTAGCTCCATAACCTGCATATTGTGTCATATTATTAACTAGCAGCACGCCCTGGCTTCGCGCAGGTATATCTACCTACATTTATTTTTCTGTCGTACAAAATATTTCTGAATTTTCAGCATTTTCATCAAGCTGAGTATTTTTAGCAAAAAAAGTACAACAAGTGAAAATTTAGTTACAGAAAAAAACCTAAAAAGTCTTCTGCTTAAAAAAAATTATATTCAATTGTTCAGATCGAAAATTCTCAAAAATCCTGAAAAATATTCATAGCTCGAAAACTATGAAAAATCACGGAACATACATGGAAGTGATACAGATACCCCAAGGAGTGCTATATCCCTGACACTATTTTTTGGAACATCCTGTATATCCAGTGGAATCACCCGTTTATAAACTAGATAATGAGTATTCACTCAAAATTTCTATCCAGGCGGCTCAATTTAACACCACATGTATATTCAGTGGAATCACCCGTTTATAAACTAGATAATGAGTATTCACTAAAAATTTCTACTCAGGCGGCTCAATTTAACCTCAATAAATCCATGTTCTACATCTACGTTGACTAATTAGCAAATCTATATATGAAAGGGCATGGAACTGGATAATTTAAATAGATACAAATTACGAACAGCGGTCAAAATACCAAAAGGAAATACAACATGAATTTGAACCTGATCTATCGCCGTGGGAGATATATACAAAACAAGTATTTATTAACGTTATAACTTGTAGAGATAGAACTGATCGATTGTTAGCAAACAAAAAAAAGAAACTTACAAAAGAGATCATAGGTAAGTTCCTAGATTGTGCAAGTATAGCCTCGGTGTGGCACCGACCCTCAGGCCCGAAGAACGCGACGACGCCCCCGCAAACCATGTCGGTGATGTGGCGCGTCGCCGTGATCGTATCGAATTTGGTGTCGTGCCACTCCAGCTTCACCTCCACGTCAGGCAGTAGCGCCGATCCATTGTTCAGCTGCAAATATATTCAAAGTTGTAATCTTAATAATCTATCTATATTATAATAAAACACTAGAACCCGGTGTGTCTGTACATTTAAAGAATTGGGATAAAAAACGAGGTGACTAAAGAAAAGTAATGGAACCCAAATCAGCGATTTTTATAAATCTATTCTGTCTGTTTTCCTGTTTGCTTGTGCAGTAGCACATCTCCGAAACTAGAGAAAGTATTTTTATGAAATTTGGTATAGATATTTGCAGACCTTGGGAAGGACATAGGCTTACAGTTTTTGTACCGAAAATATATATGAAGCAGGACATTTATTCCGGAAAATCTCTCACGCGACCGGACCCGCGTGCAAAAAGCTAGTATAAAAATAAATGTGTATAGTGTGTATGCTTGTACCCTATAAACTACCAAAACAGTTGGAGCTATATGAATTATTTTAGGTAATATTAGCCCAACGGGTGGTCCGGTGAAGGTCGGTAGCGACCGGATCAACATTTACTTTTCTTTTTGGCAAATTACTTTTTAAAAAGCATATTCACAAAACAATCTTCTGAAGTCTGAACTAGTTTAATGAAATCAAATATACAGATACTTCACAATCTGGGCAGGAATTATGAATCTAAGAGAGATGACCGCTTTTTGTATGGGTGCTGGTCTTTAAAATCTAACAAGGCTAAATTTTAGGGATATTAAAGGGATAAATATGGATCTTGGATCCATTAAAAATATTTTTAGACCCCTCCATTTACAAATAACTTTTTTTAAAACGTTCATATTAAGTGTCGTTTAACCGCTTATATATATATATAGATGTATGAGAAAACCCTATGTATATGGACACCGGTGTCCGTCGCGGGGCTTGACAGATTACGGCAAGTAAAAGTACATAAATCTCATGATCGGAGGTCTTTAAAATTAAACGGTTGATTGTAAAAGGCTAGTTTTTGGGAGTTCTATCCAAATATATATAAACTGTCTTTGTTAGAACTTTAGGCCCGTTTTACATGTCCTTTCACAAACCTTAAGGTGAGCTATATAAATAAAAGGAAAAATGATGGACAGATTTTGATGAATTTTAGTCAAGAAATAATTTATAGCATGAGGAACCGAATACTTATTAATTATTACTATTAAAGCAACCCATAAATAGAGCAATCCTACCCTCTTTCAAGTTAAACAGTTTAAACGGAAAACAATAAACGAGCGATTAGCTATTTTTAGAATAACTTCAACTTAAATAATATGATATAAACATGCAACCGCAACACATAGGCGGCAAGATAATAATATATAATATGTATCTACATTCTACACGAAATTAAATGTTACCCAGAGTAAATTTTGCTTGTTTACATACAGTCTATAAATAGTTACGGAAGTGTAGATATGATTTGTGTTAATAAAACAATCTGTCATTGAATGTAAATGTCATTGAATTACAATGTTATAACAGTTGTAATGTACGAAATCTGTATGTAATCCCTGATTTAGATACTTGCCGAGTACAGACGAATAGTCAAGAATACAATTGTGTACAATAGCTTATTTGGGTGTCGGTACTCATAATTCGTAGTCATACTTTCGTCATTATCCGCCAAGTCTAAATGAGGCATTAGATTCAAGATTGGGACCAAGAAAAATAATAGATCTGACAAACAATTCTGAGGCTTGAAAAGATCATGTCTGTGCTAAAATATTTCACGTATTACATTGATTCAAACCATCTTATGTGCGTTGTTTTCTAACGTAGTAAGCCCTACATGTTCCTTCGATATTGCGGTATTTAAAACAAATTTTTAATCACATGACACGTGAAAAATTAAACTTACACCTACTTACTCAACCCAGTTTAGTATATTCAAAGTCACTAGAATTCGTTTATATGCCAGTTGCAGACCAAAAGCTAAGCTAAGTTAGTTGAGCTTAGTTTACGTATAGATAGAATAATCTTATCTCATTTCTTATCTTACTTCTTATCTTACTCTTTCTAACACTATAAAAGCATAGTTTTGTAAAAAAAATGGATGCTTATTAAAAGTAAACGCAAAAACAGCTGAACGCATTTGGATTAGATTTGGTCTACGGGTAGACTAGAGCTTCCAACGGAGATCGCGGTATTCCGGGATTCCGCGTCATTTTCCAGTCCCGTTTGTTGCGGGATTAGCCCGTAGATGTATGCACTACAATTATGAGATATCATATTAACTGTTACTAACCTCTTCAAGAGCGACGGAAAGCGCGCCAGATATAGTAAGACCCTGGCGATCGCGTAGCTCGCCGGTGAGGCACGGCAAGTAACCAATAGTGATGTTGTACTTCTTGTGCGCGAGCGAAGGTTCGGCCAGGAGGCCCAGCGCTGCGAGCACCAACACCCGCGCGCCGCGCCACATGCCGTTGCCTTCACCGCAATTTACACACCTAATGTATAAAATTTATTAGTGATAAAGTAAATATGACTTTTACGGAGAAAAATCTATTCTACTCATCGAAATTTTTATTCAATCTCTCAAGTAGAAGGTTTCCGGTTTAAAACATTGCCAAAGTGATTACTGGGCATTATGAGAATTAAATCTTACATCTCAGGGTGACAAGCGCAGCGACATGCCACGCAGTATTTTGTACTTAAATGTTCTGTATGGTGTTGCTAGTATTTATGGACGGTCGTATCGCTTACAATCAGGCGAGCAGCAAGCTCGTCTCGTCATTCAGTACCAATAAAAAAACTTTATATTTGCAATCCGTAAAGTGCCTAACATTATCTAGCGCATAATTTTCTTACATCGGTTAAAAGTATTTTAAAGCATTAGAACCGGTGTGCCTGTACTCTGTACATTTAAAGAAATTTGATAGAAAAGAAAGGGTGTGACTATAGAAGAGTAATGGAAAACAAATCAGGGATTTTTATAATTCTTTTCTGGATGTCTGTTTTTCTGTTTGTTTGTTACTGCAAATCTCCGAAACTACTGAACAGATTTCATAAAAATTTGGCACACAGGCAAATCATGTCCTGGATTTAACACATCTAAGCTACTTTTATACCGGAAAAACTTTTTCACACGGGCGGAGCCACAAACAAAACCTAGTAATATAATATTATGAATTTATTATAGATGGAAAATTATATCTAATAACACAGTTTTAAAAAGAATAATTATAATCAATTCTCTGAAGACAACCTAATCATTCTCATCATCGTAGATACAAACATTCTTAGATAAACAATGTACGGAAGCTTAGAGAAAATTTGCCTTTTTACTATAGAACAGTAATTAATTGAAATCAGAATATTCAGTAACTTTACCGAACGATGTAAGGATCGACTCCAGCTACCGACTTCTTGAGGTAAATGCGAGTGCGTATCTTATACTAAATCCTCATAACATAGCAAATACGAAATATGATTGAAATTGGATTAGAGCTTAATTGCACTGCATATCTTTAGAGAAATTACGTTCGAAGGGAAAGCACAGAAAATACAGGGTGGGCTATAAAGCTGATGGCGATTGAAATATTAAACAATCAAAAAAAAATAACTACGAAACATACATTATCAATAGGTTTCGAAAACTAGAAATATTCGATTTTTTAAAACTTAAAAATAATTTGATCCAAATAACATTTTTAGCTGCTTGGCACTCACTTTTTGTCGCAAAAAATCCTCAATTTTGTTTTTTTTTACTTTTATGTACCCAGTGTCACTCTCACGGCTAAGACGAATCTATTGACAGCGCTCACATAAAATACGACAAGCCGTTTAGGCTCTAGGGCGTGCCAAAGAAATATACATACGTACATACACTCGAAAAACATAACCCTCCTTCTTTCGCATTCGAGTAAAAAAATACCTCAACTTTCACTTTTTTCAACATCTAAGCCCTAAGGTGTTCCACGATACAAACGGTTGAAGACAGTTTATTGTTAATATATTTTTAATAAGTTTAAAATCTTTCACTTCCTACAAAATTATTTTTATCGTCCCAATTACAGAATGAACGATTTTTTTGGTTAGCTCTTAATTTTCGTAGTCATATGCTTGACTAAGGGCCCAGCGCCGGTTATCACCGCACCAAATTACATCAAAATCGGTTTATTATTTTACTTGTGTCATATTTTATTACACGTGACTTCCGTTTTGAACAGATAATATTTTTTTATATACAAGAGGAGCCAGACGGGCATATGTTTTACCAGGTGATGATATGAAAACCATTTATTAATTTGAAAAATAATATAAACACAACACTACTAAATAAACGAATACAATGAAAGACAATGAAATGACATTATAAGTCATTGTCCTCTTCTTACAAAGGATCATCCATTGATAGGTATCCACATAAAGCAAGCTTTGATCGTGGGCATTACAACCGCACGCGCACATGAATACTCGTTTTACAACTAATAACCTATGCTCATATAATTAAGTTTATATACATAATATAATAATGGGGTAGAACCGGTGTGTTTGTACATTTGAAGAAATTTGATAAAAAAGAAAGGGTGTGACTAATGAGTAATGGAAGATAGAAACAATATTTTTTTTTCGTAATTAGCTTCTGTCTGTTTTTCTGTTTTTATTTTTTGGTAGGTACTGCACATCTCCAAAAGTGCGGAACGAATTCTGATGAAATTTGGCACACGGGCAAATCATGTCCTAGATTAACACATCTAGGCTACTTTTATCCCGGGAAAATAAAAATATAAAGCGGGGCTTTTATCCCGGAAAATCCTTTTCCCGCGAGCGGAGCCGCGTGCAAAAGTTAGTAATTAAATTTTAATATAATTATATATAATCCCATCGGTCAGTTATTTATAAAAATGTCACTTGATATAACAAAATATATCTAGCAATAAATAGTGAGTGTGAACAATTGTTCCAATGTGGTTTTCGTGAAAAAAAGAGCCTGTACGAAGATGCAGTTACTGTTTAGCAGCTTTATGAAGGTTTCATCCCAAATATAAAAACTCAATGAGTATTAATGTTTTTTTATGTCAAAAGTAATTGTCTCCGATGTAGTAGTCCAAACCGCCTTCAGAGAGTTTATTGATCCTCGCCCCCATGATTTTTTTAGTAAAGGGATCAATTAACTCCATATGAGATTACAAAAGTGCATAGATAACAAACAATGGTGCATACTTTGATTAATTCATTATATTAAAAAAAATTGACTTTGTATTCCTCCTATCTTCTTCTTCAGGTGCCTCTCCATTACTGAAGGTTGGCAGTCAGTGCCTTGAACCTCTCCTTGTTCGTTGCCAGTCGGAACAGTTCTTCGACCGTTTTTATTCCGGTCCACTCGCGTATATTGCGAAGCCACGACTTTCTTCTCCTTCCTACACCTCTTTTTCCGGTTATTTTCCCCATCATGATGGTTCTCAGCAGGTGGTACCTATCATGTCTCAGAATATGACCTAGGTACGACACTTTACGCTGTTTGATGGTCTTGACTAACTCTATGCTCTTTTACATTCGGGCTAGGACTTTAGTGTTGGACATCTTAGCCATCCAACTTACGCGGAGCATTCTTCAATAGGTCCACACTTCGAAGGCTTCGATTCTCTTGCGCAGGTCTTCCACTAGTGTCCATGCCTCACAACCATACAAAACTACAGGCCAAATGTAGGCGAGGAGGCCTCGATTTCAGGAGCCTGGTACCGAGTTTTAGAGAAAGTCGCCGACCACAAAGAATTTTCTCCATTTTCATAAACGATGACCGAGCAATTTCTATGCGAACTCGGATGTCAATGTCGCTCTTCCACGAATCGGTTAACCATGATCCGATTCCTACCCTACAAAACGCCAATTTCATATGTAAGGAGTAAGGACATAATATTTCCGGAAAACGACTTCGCTGCAGACCATGTCGAAGATGCAAAAGAATAAACGGGACTCATGAAAATCTTGTACACTAAAGCGCAGTGACGTAGCTACGATGGGGACGATAAAAGCAATTCTTGCTTGCTCAGGAATACACGAGATTAATTATAATTAAAAACTAATCGTCGTGAAATCAAAAAATAGTAAAATATGACTACATTAATATTATTCGATCCGTGCAGGGTTAGCTATTCGAGATGTATTTTATTTGTGACAATGAACGCGTCTTTATTTAGGTAAATAAAAGGGATTATTCCTGCTGCGCGCTCTTCATCTATAAGGCCCGTATTATGTAGAATTGCTTCCACGCTATCAAGTAAATAATTTCCTCACAGCCAGAGACCGATTAGACAATTTACTTGCCGCTGTTTTGACAACACGCCCCAGACATATACCTATACGCTATCTGCTAACATACTCTTCATCTCGACTCGTGGAGCATTTAATAACGGGGAACAAATTGATAAACGCAGAGCCCTTGGCTGACTACGGCGCTATTAGCAAAATTTACTCAATGACAACGTTCAGGTCTTAGCTTAAAACTATCAAGCCTGTACAAGCATGCTTTACACAATACTTGCTTACTTAATAATAATAAAAGAATTGAACCTACGTCCGTGGCTAACAAACAATCGATTTCTATGTTTGGTATGGAAATAGTTTGATATCCTGAGAAGGACATAGGCTACTTTTATCCCGGGAAAATATGAAGCGGGACTTTTATCCCGGAAAACTTTTCACACAGGTGCAGCCGCGAATAAAAGCTAGTAACTTTATATTTAACAGCTTACACTACAGGGCACTAGAAACCCCATATTAGTCGGTAGAAGTAACAATATCTAGGTGCTGAGTCAATAACCGCATGTTGCCCTGTATTGAGTCCTGCTGGCACCTAGCAGCGAACTCTCACGCCCAATTTCTGGAAGGCTGTTAACGAAAAAATTACCTAATACGCGGTCAAATCTCTTGTTAAGCGCCGTTAGAGTTGCTAAAAGCAAAATTAACTATTTTGACTCGATCATCGTGTCATTTGACAGGGCTGTTAAATTGACAATGGTGTTAGTTGAACAACACTTTGATCAGCCTTTCAGAAACCGGGTGTCAATGGACTAGTCTAACCACACGCTGTAAACGGTCGGGTGGCCGCGAACGGCGATGGACGCGCGACGGCGAGCCGGACTCAGCGGCATTGCAAGCGGCTAGCAAGCACGCCTGTACACCTACCGCTACAATGGCGACCAATGATATTTAAATACTAGTGGCGACGCGGAGCGGCATGATTTCTCCTTGAGATAACGTCAGCGATAACACTCTCTAGAGTTATTTTTAGAACTAAAAAGGTAATACGACTGTTATTACATTTCGCGTAATGGTAAACATCAAACTTTATCAAAAGATAAACCTCAATGTAGTACTCCCGAATATATACCACGTAGGAACTCCTCATTTGTCGTTGAAGTGAGCGTCCATTGCTAACCTGATTGGGAGTAATCGTCAGTTTTACCCGTTTATCGTTTGCACGCATCCTCAATTCGCCGCGAACATGCGTCATATTTCGGCGATATAATAATAAAAGCAAATCAAACCTCATTTCGCATACAAGCTAGACTACGGCTGCAGTTTTTACATAAACAAAGTTCAAAATTAATACAATACAATTTATCGATCCGCCATAAAGACTTAAAGCCGGTCAACCGATCATCTTTTGTATTCTTTTTGCCGTCCATTTTAATTAGGATGCAATTTCATTACATATCTAACCGCCTTTTACTCGCGGCTCCGCCAGCGTGACAAGGTTTTTCCAGGATGAAAGTCCGGCTTTATATTATCCCGGGGTAAAAGAAGTGGATGTTACTTGCTGATAATATAGCTTTATTTTGATGTAAGAATTAGTTTTTGAGTTTATTCGTTACAAACATATACATACTCTTTATAATATTAGTGTGAATGACGTAGATAGAGGACTCATAAGCGACTTTAATCCTAGTTTTAATGCCCTCGTAACCATTTAGCTGCTATATGCATTCAAAGCAAAATAAATTCTGAAAACTACTACTCTCCTGAATGTGTCGCCAATATCATATTTGTATGTCATGTCAACATACATAATATGATAGCAGCATACAAATAAAAATTGTTATAATTTAAAAGATTAACATTTAGGACCTTATTGTCACTGGTTTTAAGTACCTACATTTTATTTGACAATTATCGTATTAAACAGTACTCATTATTTATTACCATTTGTTTGGGAGCATAGATTAGAGTGCGACTTTTGTATTTAGTCGGTTTATACAAGTACATTCATGTGACGAGTGGCATTTATCGGCAAGCGGTGAAATCGGCCCTAAAAAAATGTTATTCGCACGATAAATATACCCAAAAATTGGTAGATATACCCGAAAATTAATGGCTATGTATTTTAGCTAATCTCAAAAATGGCTGGAGCGATTTTAATGAGACTTTCGGTGACTAGACTAGTTTAACTTTATAATATAGAGTACAGACTATAAGACAATCTATCAGTATTCTGGGCAGAAAACATAAAACCTTGAGTAAAACAGGAAACAAAACAAAATATGTAGTAGTACTTTTACCCACAGGTTTCTGAATTAGATAAGCCTGATCATGATGCTTCTTTTGGACCAGTATCAAGTTAAATTTTAGGCTTAGTAGTACCGCATATCAAAACTGGTTTAATTTTTTTATTTATTTATTTAAATCAGACGACAAGATCCATATTTCTTAAATTAGGTACATAAAAATATATATAAAAAAAAAAAAAACAAAAATAAAACACACAACAACTTAACACAAAAAACTTATGGTAACAAAAACAAGTGGGAGAGTAAACAACCAAGCAACGGCGTTGTTTAGTTGATCACCCTCTCCACGAGACAAAGACTTGCAAAGATATGAAATTATTCTGCAAAACGCAATGTTGAGATTAATTATTCATCTAGAGTCTAGTTAGTGGTGATGAAATTACAACTTCCAGCGTCTGCAGTGCTTCTGAAGTGATGGACACCCCCACTCATGAAGCCTATCAAATAATTATTTCATAGATATCTGCACTATGTCTTTGTAAGAAAAAACTATATTTTAGTTTGATGCAATGTCTTTTGTACTGGGATTTACAGGATTACGCTCGGAGCAGCGACCAAAATAATTGTAGTTAATAAGTATGATTGGCAAGAGACGTTAAATTTGTTTTCTAATGTGTGGAGCGTGCCGCAAGCGGAATAGTCCGTAATACTATCGATCTTACGGAGCCGATGTTTGACCTGCCGCGCCCGACCGCACCCACCCTATCATAATAAAAATCGACCACCTCGCGTCCCCACCGCAACTTTGTAATATTCGTTTTCCAAATTCGTGCCCCACACGCTTTACCTATGCAAATCTATAAACACACAATAAATTATCATTATAATTGTGAACCATATACAATATTTGGTCTACCGAAGAACAAGAGTGCCCGAGCTATACGGCTATCTCGTCGTTACGACTTTGAACTGACATCCAGCTGTTTTGGAAGAAGTCCTGGTACTTACTGACTCTTGGACTATTTAACGGACGTTTCAATATTCTTTCATATCCTTGGTTTTTATTTCCAATTATGGTCTAGAGAATTCTCTACTATCGATGCCTCACTAGCAAAACTAGAATTGCCCAAATTTTACTTCTGATGACCTATTCTATTCAAATAGAAGCTTGTGTGTCGTAAGTATGGATGGAGAAATGCAATGCAATCAGGCCTGTATTATATACTGCCCACTGCTGAGCATGAGCCTCCTCTAGTACTGAGAGGGGTTAGGCCTTAGTCCACCATGCTGGCCTAGTGCGGGTTGACAGACATCGCATACACTCGAAATTCTTTTGGAGAATTCTCAGGTATGCAGGTTTCCTCACGATGTTTTCCATCACCGTTAAAGCGAACGACGGAGAAATGAGTACGAATTAAATAAAAGTGCAAATATTTACGAACCAATGGCTGCCCTTGGCAATCCCAAATAATTCAAGTAACAATAGCTAATAGACAGGATGGACATGTCCAAAATAGGCCAAAAATTCTAACTTTATATTTATTTGGATAAAACTCGTAAAAACTAGTCTTTACAATAGATTGTTTAATTTTAAAGACTTCCGATTTTGAGATTTATGTAATTTTATTTTGTTTAAAAACTACACTTAGTATGAATGTTTTTATTAAAAAAGTTATTATAATTGGAGGGGTCTAAATTTGATTAAGTTACCTATCAATATCTTGCCCATTTAATATTCCAAAATTTTGAGGCTGGTCACATTTTGAAGCTCAGCACTCACACAAAAAGCAGACGATCTCCTTTGTATTAAACTATGTTGTCAAATTGCAAAAAGTCTAATTGAATCGCCAAGTCATGCTATTGAACTAATTATTCCTTCCTATTGAAACTGATAATGCCGTAATGTGCAACTTGATGGTAGTTCTATTAAAAGTATGCAATTGAATAGAGTTTAGAACCCATTCAATTACGTTATATTATAAATTGTGCATACCATATAGGTATATAATGCGTTTCCAAAATTAAATATGCACTGATGAAAACATAGATCCGTTTTAGTTTAGAGATTATAATACAGCAGACCAGCGGTAAACCGACGAACGGTTTGCAAGACAGTGTCGGATTGTCGAGTTTGCCGGACTACAGGATAATGCCACCGACCCACTGTAGTTCGGAACTTTTTAACACGCTTTAATTAGCCTCATATGTATATATTTTTTAGTGACATCTGTTGGACAATAGTAGAATAGAACTAAAAAATGATAAATAAATACTGGTTTAAGAAAATTAAAAAACACGCTTTATAGAAAATGCAACAAAAAAAAAAGGAAATAATTTTTAATAAACTTGAATTGAGAACTGTGTAAACAAGAAAATCATTTTTTTGTAAAAAAAAAGCGCGGGGTACTTTTTAAGACATTATCAGAATGATAATTATAACTATTGGCACCATGCACACCCCACGCTTTTTTTTATAATAAAATACATGTTCATACATATATCTGAAGCTAATAAAAGCGTGTTAAAAATAGAAAATAAATTTAATAAATTTGAATTAAGAATGGTGCAAATAAGAGAAAAAATTATTATATTGTAAAAATAATTGTGGGGTCCATGGTGTCAATAGGTATAAATATGTTATTGACAGATAACATGAGTAGAAGGATTATTATTTTGGTTAATATGTTAAAAAACACAATATCTTATAAAGCGTGTTTTTTTTTAAACTATTATTTATTGATTTTATTTTTTTATGGAAACATTGAAAAAGTAACAATCGAAAGCAGGATTTGAACCCGCGACCTCCAGCGCACCGTGACGATGCTGTGCCAACTGATTTATTTACTGATTTATTATTTATGTTCAATTTTTTAGTTCTGGTCTACTATTCTCAAAAATATTTCACTAAAAAATAAACGAAAGCGCCTTCTTGTAGTAAGTAGGACTTCCACAAAAAATAAATAAACTATTATTTATTCATTTTTAGTTGGTTTTTCTATAAGAGTGTGTTTTTTTGTTTAAAATATTGATTTGCCAGCGATCTCTGATAAGTTAGCCAAATTTCGATTTAATCCGACTTTTGTAAGCGTGGAAAAAATATAAAAATAAAACAAAAATACCCAAAAGTACCCATAAAAAAAAATATTTTTTAATTGTAGCGTTGGAACCGTTACAAGCAGATATTTGAAACTATCTCAATATATGTATTATTATATTTGCTATATAAAAATAAAAAAAAATAAAGTTAAGTCAAAAAATAAGTGGTGTCTCGTCAGTATTCTTTTAAAGAGGCATCCCGTCTCGGCCGGAGACTGGCTTCGAGGGAGGTGACCGCCCATTACCTTCATCAACAGTGTCGCCGTGGAGGCGTAGTATACCAGGCTGGACACCCCGAGTGCGGCCTAAAAGACCATCGCAGCAGTGCGACCTGTCTTCTTGAGCTGGTACACCGATATTCCGTTTGACACATGATGCTGACGGGCCACGGGTGTATCAGCTCATTCCTGTGGTGGATCGGAAGGGAAAAGTACGCCGTATGCTACATTATGGTAATGGCCTTGAGGTCAAACACACTTTCGAGAAATGCCTAGCCTAATTGGGATCTACAATGCAATGCTCTTTAAACAGTTGCTGCCGGCCGTGATATTTGCCATGGTCGGCGGCTGTAGGTTATGCCGAGCAATGGCATCCTTTTGCGAGTGTGTTAACTCGCCGAAGGAAGCGATGTACACAGCTTGGCGTGTGCAACTCAGCTGCTCACGTGTTGATGGGAACCATCACGCCCAGCTAAGCATGGCAGTTTCCATGTGGTGTCTCATATACAATGTTATTCCTCCTTGTTTGGCGAAGCCTTTAGAAAAGGCTATGATAGGATGATAAGGAGTGAACAGTGATCAGTTTCGCTCATTTTAGAGATGACCGGTAGTTACCTGAATCGACGAATGGATTCTGAATAATGGATTGTTATGTTTGGACAAAGACAAGAAAATAAACTAAAATAAATGTGTTTGAAAGGGACCAAAGTATGATAGAGTGCAATATCATGATAAGTAATGAGTTACAGTGAGTAAGAGATTTCATATATCTGGGATATATTTTCATCACAATTGATGGTAGAAAATATGAAAGGGACATTGATTGCCAAGTGAGTGCTGGTGAATTGGGCATTATACACCTTTATGGACATTCGAAACGTATTCAAAAATGCACAAGTGACTAATAGAGTTATTGTCAACTCTTAAATGTGAGAGAAGGAGCATAAAAGTTAAAACAGTGAAATATAAGGCATTAAGAGGCATGTGTGGATGGGTGACTGTGAATGATAGAGTGCGGAATAGGTACTGTAGTGATTGATCTGTGTGGAGTCAATATTATAATGACTACATAAATAAAAAACATATGTTGACGTGATTTGAACTTATACAGAGGATGCATACTTGTACGCTATATAAGGCGAATATGGGTGATAGCATAAAGTGGTGAGAATACATGAAGAGATTAATAAATATAAGTGAAAATCAGGTGTCAGAATCGTGTAAACTAGCAATCCTACCTCTCTGCCTAATGCATTTGGAGGCAATATTATGTATGAATAAATGTATTTATAATTAAATTTATTATAAACCCGAAAATACCGTGAATCCTGGTTGCTGTAAAATCAATACCGGTATTGAAAAATCCTTTATTTGGTTCAATATGCCAGTATTTTCGGGATCCAGGATCCCGGTGTGCGACCCCTATTTATAATAACCAAACAACTTTAATAAACGGGATTAACAGTGCTAAGTGTAGTGTAGGTTATGAAAACATTTATTTTGGAATGAATTATTTTAATGGACAGATAAAATACCTTTTTTTTATTGTTTGTTTACATTTAGTAAATCACCCAAACCGATGGGAGTATAGCTGAGTTTAAGACCTGTTATAATCCGTACTATAGAATACTGTAGGTATCCATTGGAGTTAATGGTTATGATGATTGATAACACTAACATCTGATATTATAGCATGACAAATGGAGGGAGTTCTTCACAGTATCAGATGCTGTGTTGATATAAGTTATGGACCATGCCACCTACTATTAAGCAAGTATGTATTCAATTTGTCATTCTGTTGTAAAATATACACATAAAAACCTGTAACCTATACTTAACACATTACACAACATACTTAACACAACCAGGGTCTGGTGCAAACAATTTACCTCAAAAAATTTAATTCTACAAAATTGTACTCAGGCACCCACAGAATAACAAATGATTCATCACACCAATTCCAGGCATATTATAGGCCATGAATTACTCAAACAAAATATCCAATACATTGAGCCACAACAAATTGTCAAACAGTTGAAAATCTCTTTTGATGAATAGTAATCATAACATAGTGTTACTCACCATTAATGCCAAATATTCCTTGTGAGGAGTATGTTAGTCCTCTTCATAAAATCATAATTCACTTGTAAAATGTTCACTCAATTTCAAAATCACTTTCTTTACGACATTTCACTTGAACATAAACTTCAAAATGTTTACAAAGGAATCAAGCAATAGCATAGTAGGCGGAGTTCTAAAAATACATCAATATGATGATAAAACACTGAATGTATAACACATAAAGCAACAAACACGCTGATGACAATAACTTGTAATGAATTGAGAATCCGGATTAACCGCTAGCGTGATACAGTTGTGTAAGTAAGTAGTGATAGGACACAACAAATTACCTTTTATAGATAGATAACGAAATACATAATTACAAATATGACAAAAATAATTTTGCGTACCCTACATTTAGCGCCTAAATAATGTTAAGAAGGCAAAAATATTGTCAGCATGTTGCCTCGTGGAGTATTGAATAGGAATTTATTGAACAGTAAGAACTTTACTAACTAAGTATAATTTTAACACTGAATTTATAGAAAGTCGTAGATAATCAGAACTTGACCTGTATTTTATAATGAGACATTAAATTTGCAATTTCTGAAATTAAAACACAAACTCACAAGATTTTATACTCAAAATCAACTAAGAACGCAAAAACTTGTTTCTTTGCAAAGTACACAAATAAAATCTCAATTCGTCCACCATCACATACTAACCACTTCTACTTGTCAAATAGACTGCAGCAAAGAGTATTATATACATTGGGAATAGAGAGACAACTCGTCGAGTTTGCGTGCCAACCGACAATTGTCAAAATTTCGGCTGCTTCAACGATTGTGTAATAGAGGGCGACCATGTTGCTATTGAAATCCGATAGATGGCAGGGTTTCTGTTTAAATTCAGGTTTACTGTAGTGGTTATACTAATACTGTAAATATTAAACTGTTATAAAAGAATTGCATTGAATGACGAAAGTGCAATTAAAGTAAAATGCTATTTACAGTTATATAATACAATGCGTTTAATGCTTTATTTACAGTATGTCTTTGCCACTTACAATAAATATGGTTGTGTTAGTTTTGCCATGCCAAATCAGACAAACTTATTAATCAAAATATTTTATTTTGTGTTTGTTACGGAATAATAAATAATGTACAAAATTTAACTTTAAAAACTATATTTAGGTACTGATAATATACAAAATTCCTTGTAAAGAGGAACAATTTGTTTATTTTCAATCGATATCAAATAAACTACTGTACCAATTTGTAGACGAAAGCTTTTATGGAACTAAAGAAAGGAGTACAAACGCAAACAAAAATCTGTTCGAATATTATGCAAAGAGATACAAAGCCGTATTGAATCTCACACAAAAGTTACAAAAAAGCCATAACATTAAAATCTATTAATAAATGCAAGGCCACCCTGACAATTTATAAATATAGATAAAAATGCTACAATTAAAGAAAATATTAACTGTAAACAAAGATATGGTCGAACAGTATCAGATTCTAAGAACATTGCCCAATCGTTAATGGATTTTTTTATTAACATAGCAAAATGCAACAACAATCAGTATGCAACTGCATTCCTAGTGGAAGTCAATCAAATTCTATTTTTGTAAAATCTGTGGGAGTGAGTGAATTTAAAAAAAAAATATTCATACTCTAAAAATGTTTCCAGTACTGGCTACGACGAGATTGCTGTTAGGATCGTACAACATATTATCACATATACTCTCTCCAATTTCAAGCTATATTAATTTAATGGTTTAAGACATTTATTTCTCCACAAGAATTACATTCACTTACTTAGAGAAATACAATATAATTACTTACTGTCAGAAACAACAATACAATGCGCGTACGAGAAGTCGATAGCGCGTAACACACACTTCAATCTTATTTATAAGTAAAATAGTTATAATGTCTACAAATAAATAAATTCTCCTTCGCCTCACAACAATAATTATAGTGTGCAATTTACTAGACGAGGTTGATGAACATCATTTTAACATAAGTTATTGATATTCACTAGAATAGAGGGTAGTAGTACAATCGGGGTTTCATTTCGTATTGCACGGCGATAGACATTGCGATTGCCTTTGATTATAATTCAAAATGACATCAATAGAATACCAGTTTAAAAAAAAAAAAAAAAATGGTTTAGTGCTGTTTTTGACCATTTTTACATGATTAGTGTCTCGAAAACTCTTTAACAATGTGATGTTTTAGATTTCTTTTAAACAATGCAAATGTTTGTATTTCTTTTAGATATTTTGGTAATTTATTGTAGAACTGTGCTCCTTCATAGACTATACTTTTCTTACCATAGTTGGTTCGTGGGTGTCTTAATCGAATGTTATTTATTTGTCTCGTTATACGGTTATGTAGTTGTCCAATTTTTGTAAACGATATGTTTGTGTGTATATCTTTGTTCAAAATTTTCCGCACCAATAAACAAGTTTTAAATTTGTATGTTTGAGAAAGGGTCATTAGTTTCGTTTCATTAAATATTTTTAGCGTGGAAGACATATAAGGATAATGAAAAAGTAATTTGATTAGTTTATTGTGTTTTATTTGTAGGGCTTTTAACTGACTTTTAGCTGTAGTGCCCCATAATTCAATCAAATATTCTATATGGGGTTTTACCATGGTATTATATATAGTATAGCTGACAGATCTTGGAAAACATCGTACAATTCCCCTCAATGAACCCATCAATGAAGACAATTTTGATCCTAGTTTCTCTAAGTGCGGGTGCCAAGTTAGGTGACTGTCCAGGATGAGGCCTAGGTGTTTTTGGCAATTTACTTTCTTCAAAGGTTGGTTGTTTATTTTTAATGGAACATAAGTGTCAATATTTTTATTTTTGGCTGAAAATATCATAAAACTTGTTTTAGTTACGTTGATGGTAAGTAAATTTTTTTGAAACCAAGTATTCAACATATTCAAATCTTTTTGTGCTAGCTCAATAAGCGGACCAATCTTATCACCGAAATAAAATAAACATGTGTCATCGGCATATAAAGAAATGTCACCGTGTAAGCCTATATTTTGAATGCTATTAATGTATATAAGAAAGAGGAGTGGTCCAAGAATAGAACCTTGCGGAATTCCGTAAGTTATTGGCTCTGGGGAACTTTTCGTCTCTTCTATTTTGACTATTTGCAATCTATTTGAAAGATATGACCGAAATATATCATGGGCGGTTTCTGAAACTCCAATATCATTTAGTTTTTTCAAAAGCAGTTTATGGCTGATCGTATCAAAGGCCTTTTTCAGATCTATAAAAATGCCGAGAGCAATCTGTTTCTCATCTATTTTGGTTTTCAAATTCGTTACAAGGTCTACAGTAGCAGAGAGAGTGTTTGACTTTGCGCGAAATCCATATTGTTTAGCAGAAAGAAAGTTTATTGAAGTGAGATGCTTATTTAAACGATCATGTAATATTTGTTCGTATACTTTGGAAAGAGTAGGAAGTACTGAGATAGGCCGATAATTGCTGGGGTCTGATTTTTTACCAGATTTGAAAACTGGGCTAACCCTAGCAATTTTTAGAGAATTAGGAAAATAGCCATGTTTCAGGCAATGGTTTATACTAGTAGTTAACTTTCCAATTATCAAATTCTTAATACATTTAACTATTTTACAGCTAATACCGTCTACGCCAGTGCTAGTATTCGGATTAAGATTGTTTATCAGCTTACGGACTTCATCTTCCGTCGTTGGTATTAGTTTTGGTAGTTTTTTTATGTTTGTCTTTGTAGGTAAGTTATGGTCTGTCACACGATTTTCTTTTAAGATATTACCGGCTAAGATGGAACCTATATTTGCGAAAAATGAGTTAAAATATGTACATATTTCTTTGACATCCGTAAGAGATCCCGTGGCAGAGTCTAATTTACTAGGGGCACAGTTCGATAAAGTTTTATTATCAGAAAGTGTACGTATTAGTTTCCACATTTTAACAGGTTTCTTCTCACAATTTTTGAATTTTGTTTGATAATATTGACTCTTAGTACTCTGAATTAATTCCATTACTCTATTTCTTTCTGCCAAAAATTCTACTCTTGCTGTTTCACTATTTGGATTTTCTTTATAAGTACGCCAAAGATCATTTCGTCTGTGTATTGCAATTATTATACTTTTGTTGATCCAATCTGTTTTAGGCGGATTTTCGATTTTGGTTTTAATAACTTTGCTCCTCTTGATTGCTTCCAGTAATAGATTTTCTAATGATTCATATGTGTCTTCCACATTGTCATTTATTGTACTCTCCATTATTTCGTGTAGTTTTTTGTAGTCTACCGCAGTATACTTAGTTTTTTTCTTAATTTCTGGTGTGTATTTGTCGAGTTCTAGGTATATTTGCTTGTGGTCGGACATAGCAGATTCAACAATTGTCAGTTGATATTTGTGGTGTTTTAGGTAAGAACAGACATGATCAAGAGTAGTTTTTGTAGTGTCTGTTTCTCGGGTACAATATTTTATATCCGTACTATTTAAAATGACGAATCCATTTTCAAGGAGCATTTTTGTATAGTTTTTGGTTGTTTGGTTAGGTTTTATCAAGTTATAGTTGAAATCTCCAAATACTATGCATCTTTTTTTCTTTAGCAATTGCTGCGAGTATGTATTCAAAAAATCTTTATGATTCGTTCTTTCTGGTTTGTATATTGCACCAATATCTAACGAAAACTTATTTAAATGTATCCACAGGAAATGATTGTCTCCATCGGTTAGGTCGTCTATGATATTGTGGCTCAGAGAATTGTGAGCAAATATAGAGACTCCACCACCTCTACTAGAAATCCTAAAATTATAATAATGAGTATAATCTGGTAACCTTAAATTATGGGCTTCAGATTCTGATTTTATCCAGGTTTCACTGAGAATTATTATGTGTATTTTTTCAGGTATAGACTTCAGGATGCAATTCAGCTCATCAAGTTTTCCAGGTTTTACTATACTCCGCACGTTAGCATAAAGAAATTTTAGTGCTTGATGGCTTTTTATTAGTTTGTCATATCCGTTCGCGATTTTGTGTGTCGATTCGTTAAATTCGTCTTGGTGCGGAGATATTGTTAGTTTTTTGCTTGAGTCTTAATAATTTTAGGAATACCATGTATAAATTTGATGGTTATGTCTTTCTCACCTTCATCCACGCGGCGCTTCAATTCGTCTCTGACGGTTTCTCTAAATTTCTTTTGGTTGGGTGTTTCATCTGAATAGATTTTCAGAGTTTCTGATTTAATAAGAACTTTATTTCGCAATATTGACTTGGCCATTAAATCACTCGTAAAAATAACTTTAACTGGACGAGGCTTTTTAAGGTTGTACTTGCCTAGTCGAATTACTTTAATGGGATCAGAAATATCTGGAACGGCCTCTCTTATGACATCCTTGACCTGTTGTAAATCATGATTACGTCTATCATCTAATGATGTTGAATGAAACTCTTTTAGTCCACTAATAATAATGTTCTTCTCTCGTTGAGATCGTTCACGCATTTCAGCAACTAACTCTTCGTAATAAAAAGTCTTCGGCATTAGCATTGTATTTGCAGACTCAGATTTTAGAGAATTGATATCATATTCGATGGATTTAATTTTATTTTCGGTATCATCCTTGAATTTTACAAGCTTTGTTATATCTGTCTTTAATATTTCTTGTTCCAAACACAGATGATCTGTAGTTGCTTTAATCTGTCCAATTTGCTCCTTTATTGTACATACGTCTTGTGAAATTTTATTCAAATTTTCTGTCTGTTTGGTTGTCATATCCGTTAAAACCAACATTATTTTACTTTGGAAACTCGCAAACGCTGTGGCGAAGTCATCGTCGGGATGTTTTCTTTTAATGGGGGTAGCTAATTGTGAGTCCACGGTGGATTCCAATAACGCAATTTTTCTCAAGTCTGGTTGTGAGCAGCTAGAAACGTTTCTACGATCGCAATTTCCATCAGCAGCATACGTAATAAGTCCCTTTGGCGGTGATCGAGTGACACTCATTATGGAATGAATTTCGTTCAATACAGGTAGGTACCCTAGATGACAATGTAAAACACACTTTAACTTGGTCACTGTAGATAGAATTTAGCAAAAGAGAATTTATTATTTTATTTTATTCGCGGACACGTCCGTTCAGAGCGCTCTCGACGCACAACTCCTTAATTTAAGCATAAAATACGGCACTTTTTCAGATAATATAAAATTCACTATAAAACCAATGTTCAATGAAGTCGGTTAAAAAGGGCGATATTGGAGATATTAATTGTTACGGAACAATAGCATTAATTCCTATCTTCTCAAAAATTTACGAAAATATTATAAATTCTTCTTTATATTCCTTTCTTGAAAGTAACAATTTTTTTGTACCCGAACAGTATGGATTTCGCAAAACAAAATCAATAAACTCAGTAGTATAACTTTGTTAATACTGTAAACACTAATATGGATGATCGCAAACCTGCAGTAGAGATCGACGGTCCCATAGAACAAAGTCGTATATGCCAAATGTTAGCTTTTGAGTAAAGTGCTTTGAAAGTCTAAATTAATTGTGAAAATCACAAGTTATACATGAGGGAAACATTATCTATTAGGGTTCAGTAACAACTTTGAACCTAATGTGTGAAAATAGCACTAATTCGCACATGAATACAAACTTACGACTTTAAAAGCGCTCTACTGAATAGCTAACATTTTGCATATACGACTTTGTTCTATGGGACCGTCGAGATATATTTAGACATGACAAAAGCTTTCGACCACGTTCACCATATTTTGTTTAAAAACTTGCACCCCTAATTGCAAAATTAAGACTTTCCCAACTAACATTACAGAATGTCTTTCTTGTAATAATTTGAAACTAAATTGAGCAAAAACAAAAACTATACATTTTTGATAAAGAAATCAAGTAAAACTAAATTAACATATAACTTTCCAAAATATAAGAATTGCAGTAAGAGAACAAATCACGTTTTTAGGAATATATATTGACAGAAATTTAGATAGGAAAAAATCACATAAATGACTTTTGTAAACGCTTAAATCAAGTCATAATATGCTCTTTATAAATTAAGCAAAATACCAGACAGATCTGCCGTTATTACTGCATATCATGGCCACGTATCTTCTATCTTAAGATATGGCTTGATATTTTGGGGAAACTCGGTAAACAAAGACGTAGCTCCTAGGGCTCAGAAACTTTATATTCGATCAATGGTAAACATTGAATCAACTGTTTCTTGCATACCATATTTCAAGGAGCTAAAAATACGACTACTTCCCTGCATGCATATTTACGAGTGTGCCATTTTTTGCCAATATAAGTGCTCCCTTTTTAAAATTTCGTAACCGTATAAGACGTAATGATAGAACGACATTTAAACTCCATAAAACTGCATTATTTCATATAAGTCTATTGAATTCAATTCCTGAGATATATAACAAATTGCCAAAAATTATTATAGATTTAAATGAACTTATTGAGTATAAAAATAAATTGTGTCGATTTTTGCATGTTAAATTTAATTACACTTTAAATGATTATCTTAAGGATGCTAAGATATAGAATGTATTTATTCTCACACTAAAATCTTAAATTATTGAATGCCATTATGGCGTGTCATAGCTGTACTACAATTATAAATGTGTAACACCACTATTCTACCTGTGTATCACAATAAATACTAGGTATTTGAAAATTTTTATTTTGATCAATAGGAAGCTATGTTAGACTGGTTATTATCCCAGAAATGGACTTAACTTGGCCGTGTCGGATAATTTGAATCTATATTAAAACCTATAAATAAAATATCGCTAATGTTACTGTCACCATATGGTTTTGTACCTTATATTAAATAAAGATGAAATAATTAACGAAAATGCTTATAGTAAGTAATAATAACATACATATTTAATATTACATGTACAAAGTTCGTTCACATCACTCTGTTACGCTATTACCAACTGACGATCCAAGTATCAGCCCTTATATTTAAGGGAAAGATGACTCGGAAAAAGTTATTGTTAAAATATAGTTAATACAAAAGTGAGTAATACGGCTCTATTCATGAAGCTAGCATTTTTTTATTTATGAGTAATACTTTATCTGATGACTTTAAATACATTGAGCACTAAAAAAATATACTAAAACTTTGTTAATAAATGAAATCTCCCTTGCAACTTCTAGAAAAATCCACTAGTTTTGAGTGCCGTACCTGCCACCACAAGTATTATTTCATTTAGTTAAAGAAAAATAAACATAAATACATTTACATAAAACATTTTAGTAACATATGTTACCAATTCTTGAGATTAAACTGAAAGTTTTCGATAGCCTAGGTAGGCTTGTTTCAGTTTGAAGGGCATTGTAGCCCGTATAATTTATTTGTTTATTAGGTTTACCAGCCTTTTGTCAAACCATTACTTATAAACTAAGATAAAATTTATAACAAAGTGAGTATGATTTAGAATGATGGGTAAATACCGTATACAAATAAAAATACTGGAAGAAATTCTGTAAATTCAAAAATGTTGCTGAAAGTAAGGATATTATGTCCGCTTTCTGTATAGGTAATGGGCCTCAAAATTTAACCAGGCTCAAACTTTATGGATATTAAAGGGGTAAAAATAAGGATCTCAGATCCATTAACAAATATTTTAAGATCCCTCCATTCACAACAAACTTTAAAAACTTTTGTATTAAATGTAGTTTTTAAACAAAATTAAATGACATAAATCTCAAAATCAGAGGACTTTCAAATTATACAATTCATTGCTAAAAGCCTAGTTTTTTGGGAGTACTAACCAAATATACGTAAAGTATTTTGGTTAGAATTTTAAGCTCATTTTTGGACATGTCCTTTGTTATGTTATGTAATTACTGAGCAATATGAAACTAATATCTTATATCTTAGGTTGACGAGTGCAGTGGAGTGCCACATAGTACTTTGTTATCCAAAGTTCTTCATAGTGTTGATATCAAATATCTGAAAAATAAAAAAAAATAAGAACATTGTAGCGAGTATAACAACCGGTCATATTGAGACTTAACGTCTTATGTCTAGGGATGATAAGCGCAGTGGAATGCCACGCAGTACTTTTTAAGTCAAGATGCTTGATGGTTTTGGTAATGTTTTTAGCAGTCGTAACATCAAGCGTACGGCATTCTTGTTTCGTCACTCATAACATATATGCAATAAAAAATCCTTTCAGTTGTTTCTGAGTATAGTTTTTGAAAGATCACAAATTTTCACAAATGTTTATATTCATTATTATTGGTAAGAAAAATAAAATAAAAAGAAGTAAGGTATTATATACAGCATTACCTGATGGATAAGGGCTTGTTTCGAGCAACACGTCCTCTATTTCATGGAATTCCGTTTTCAAATTTTCTGTAACATAATTCAATATGTGTGTTATTAATGGGCAGATAATGGACAGTTGGGATTATTATGTCCTGTAGTTACACTGGCTACAATGCTGGAAACACAACAGTGCATGTACACTGCTGCTTGGCGGTAGAAATAGACATTGCAGTGGAACGTAAACGGACTATTACATATGAGAGTCCCATACCAGTACTGTGACTTTTGTTGCGCTTAGGCTGTACTATTTTTCCAATTTATGTGACTCAGCTTCAAGCTGGTTTGGAGTCTATTGGGAACATACATATAAACATGTGTTTTTATATAATTCAAGCAGGTTCAATAGATATTGTCTTGCCCTAAAAATTTAATAAAAACCTAGAACCTGATTGAAGCGCAGCCAACTTGACCTATTATAAATCTTAATTATCCGAGGACCTATTTTAATTTACACAAAAAATAATCCCCGAAATCGATTCCAGAGGAGCTTAGCGACATAAACATACACAGAAAGAATATATTCCTATTACCTATATATACAAAGATATATATAGTGACTGCCTCGGTGGCGTAGTTGTATTACGGTACGACTGCAGTGCTGAGGTCTCGGGTTCGATCCCCGGGTCGGGCAAAGTGATATTGAGTTTTCTATTCAGTATCAGCTCGGAGTCTGGAATTTGTGCCCGATATGGCGATAGGCTCGCCCCCTATCACATCATGGGACGTAATAACGGCGAAAAGTGTGTGCACTAGTTGCGCTTCTGCCTACCCCTTCGGGGATAACAGGCGTGAGTGTATATATATGTATGTGTATGTACAAAGATGTATTTTTGCTCTCTAAACCACACTCTCGGTAGCGTAGTTGTATTACAGTACGACTGCAAAGCTGAGGTCTCGGGTTCGATCCCGTCAGCTGATGTTCGTGTTTCATTACGATTTTTTTAAAATATTGACCTTTTTTACTATGTTTTTCAGAATAATAATTTGATTTATCTATCCATACGTGAAGCTGTACAGAAATTTGAGTAAATCCTACTAAAATTGTAACCATGCGATCGAGATTTTTTTAGTCCCATCACGTCAGGAATCACCAATACTATCACCTGTATTCGTTTCCGAGAGCGTTTCCCTTCCACCCGGTATGTATGTATGTATGTATATATTTTTGATTCATGTCATTTCATTTTCTTACACTTCAAAATTCTTGTCATCAAAACTGTCAAATCCTTATTAAGAGTACCACTCACATTAATTCTATAGGTATGTTGTGCCTGTACCTGTTGTGGCATATCGCTACACCTAGGTAGCCCAGTATAACTATATTACACTATAGATTTCTGTTCGTGGCTCCGCCCACGTGAAAAATATTTTTTGGTATTAAAAGTAGCCTATGGCGCTCAGGAGTAACATATCTTCATATCGATGAAAGAGTTTACAAATTCGGTAAAGTAGTTTTTAAGTTTTATCCATTGCAAACAAACAAACAAACAATCAAATCTATTGTCATTATAATACTAGTATGGACTAGTATAGATAATAAATGACAGGTTTTTTAAACACGCATGACTTTACTGAATCTAGTGACACGGTATTTTTTAATTCAAAGTTTTATATTGTGTTGCTACTATTTATGGGTGTTCATATCGCTTACCATGAGGTAACCAGCATGCTCAACTCACCCTACAAATGCAAAAATAACAGGGTGAATTGACGTCATTCGTTAAAACAAACATAATTCATTCAGGATAAATATTTTTAAGTAGGTATAGGTGTATGTATCTACCTGAATTATGCTAACCTACAAAGTATACTGTGCAGCGTATGGAAATCATTCTTACCTAAATTCAACATTGGAGCTGCCATTCTATATATTATGCCCCTTGAAAGTCTCAAGCTCTCTTCGAAATGCCTATATTATAGACGCACATTTATTTGAATATACTGGTCTCCTTTATGTAGTGTATTCTTGTCCAAAACTTGTACTTATTAATATGTCATGTTTCCCATTACAAATGGAACTACTGCTTTGCAGAAAAAATTTAGTGGGCCTGAAAATAAATCATTTGATACAAATAAGTAAAAAGGTGTGAGTTAAATTTATAATAATAGTCATTCATTAAGTATGTATATTAATGAAAACATTGGAATACTTAGTCAGATTTAAGAATAAAAGTTTTTTGTTGAAGTTTAATTTAAGTTCAGAAATATTGATTGGTACTATGTTATAAATTGTAAATGTTAGCTGAGGGGATGATTCAAGTACAAGAAAATATCTATCTTGGATAGGTTATGGTTTTTTGACTGTGTCTCCCTTTTGTGGTTATTCCGATCAAGGCAATAAGTTCTTGTTGTAAATGATAAAAATAAAACAATTATAAACACAACGCAACTCAGTTATGTTCCGCGAACAAGTAACCTTATTTTTTTGAAGACGATGCAGATGAAAACAATTAGTCAATGAGTAATGCAGCTGAACTTTACGTATACGATCGTTAAATCAAAATAAATAACACTATGTTGTAATAACGATTTCAACTCCATTTTCAGAGGTAACTTAAAAATTATTAGCTCATATTTTTTGGTTATGCACATTGCCTCATGGTATTTTAAAAACAGTGTTTAAAAAGGATTTGATTTAAACATTATGTATGACTGCAATGGATTATTGCAGTTATAAACGATACTATCAATTAATGAAAAATATAAATATTTTCTTACCATCAATGGCGGAGTCAAAATAACATTTCGGGCAAGGATCACACATGGTTTAAAGATCACCAACAAATCCAAAACACGAGCAAATGGTAATCAATCAATGACGAACGACCGTTTAAATTAGCAGAGTCATTTTATAAGGGGATCTTAAACTCCGCAATATTTGGAAATAAAAAATAAAAATGTACAATTTATAACCAAAAATTGGAACACGAAAACAAGGCGATC
The DNA here is from genome assembly GCA_949316025.1 of Lapara coniferarum. Lineage (NCBI taxonomy): Eukaryota > Metazoa > Arthropoda > Insecta > Lepidoptera > Sphingidae > Lapara > Lapara coniferarum. The sequence continues at coordinate 35,430,772 of OX438919.1, read as the reverse complement.
AATGATACCACTTAAAAAATATTTTATACATAATATATAGTTGGGGAAATTATGGTCATCCATGAGCTTCTAAAATTACACACAAAGAAGGTCTGATTTTCAATTTCACGTATTGAAATGTCGAGCTAAATTATCCGCTATAAATCTTGAAAAATATAGATTTAGAGGGCATTGTGTGTTTTATTACAAACACACACCATGCCCTCTAGATCTATATTTATTAAACTTTTGTAATATCGATATAGTTTATTATAGTGCCATCTACCTAGCGGTGGTCAAAACAAAATTTCATAGACTATAGACTTTGATGTAGTGACATCCCCCTGGACTGCAGCACAGACTGCAGTTAGCTTAGCTTAGCTCTTAGCACCAGTATTGCCAACCCTGTGAAACTAAAAACAGCAGTTCACCATTAACCAAAGAGCATTAAAATACTACGGAAACCATTAACCAAACAGGAGAAGACTGTATTATCAGGGATTTTGAGCAAGGAGCACAAAAATAGATCCTAGATTTTAATGATTCCGTTGGTAAACGTTGCCGAGTCAGGTGGATAGGGTGAAGAGCCGAAAGCAGGGTGACCATCTCAAAAATGATTAATCTGCCCGCAACTGGCAAAAAATCTGCCACACCTGACTCCGGAGCAGTGTTGCCAACAATTGACACAGGTGTACAGCTTGGCAAAAAAGAGTATGACGCGGTGAAAATCCTACTAATATTATAAAGGCGAAAGTTTGTAAGAATGTATGGATGTTTGGATGTATGGATGTTTGTTCCTCTTTCACGCAAAAACTACTGAACGGATTTCGATTAAATTTGGCACACGGGTAAATCATGTTCTGGATTAACACATAGGCTACTTTTTATTCCGGGAAAACATAAAGCGAGACTTTTATCCCGGAAAAACTTTTTAACGCGGGCGGAGCCGCGGACAAAAGCTAGTAAGAACTAAAACTAATTATTTGCTGCAACACTATTAGACTTGTCATTTGTGTCAAATTGTTAGTATATTCGTTCCGTAGTATTATAATGCTCTTTGGTATGGAGTTTTGGCGGGAACGTAGAAGTGTCATGAGGTGCTCTTGTTTTAATTCATTATTTTGGTGATACTTAGTGTTATATTGCATAATTATGGTGGTATATTATCCAATATAGTTCTATTAAAGTGCTCAAATGAAGTGAATTGAAATAACTGTGCCAATCAAGTGTTTTTTCGTTGCCGCCAAAACTCCTTGATAAAGTCTTGGTAAGGTAGCCACTGCTTTACTACGACATAGTACGTAGGAAAAAAAAAAAAAAGTCAACCAAAAATATTACTTAAGACGAGGCTGTATGGGCTCGAACCCTTTGCCTTCCCTAAAGGGAAAATTATAAAAAAAAAAAAAAAAAAAAAAAAGCTCTTTGGTATATTCTGTGTCATCGTTGTTTACGCTAAGTTATTTTCGACCAAAGAGCATTATAATGTTTTCGACGGAATCCTGTAAATTCTTCTACGTTCGTTGCTTGTTTTATTAATTAAAATGAATAAAACGTTTCGTAGTAGTGGTAGAGCAGTGATATACCAAGTTATTTTCGATGTTTGGCTGAATCTCAAGCGGGACAAATTTTGTCTCAAATTGACAATGTTTATCAGAGAGTTGCCGATATGACAGGTATTTATGCAAATTATTTACATTCTACAAGTCGAACCATACATTTTGCACTGGTTTATAACATGAGTAACATAAAATTTACGATATTTTAGTGTTTTGTTGACAAAGGTTATGTTTACAAACCATTTATACACTGACATAATTTTTTGATACTTGAGACATGAAAAAAAATATGAATGTTTTGAAAGTTCATGCATGTTTGGTATTTAGTTTAGGTAAATCAATCAATGCTATAAGAAAATATGTTGAAGAAGGTGAACAAAATAATGGCATTTTTTCTACACCTGGGAAACATCGGAAAGGTCGACCAAAGAAAGATCTCGATGATTTTGACTTATGCTCAATTAGACAAAGGGTTCATTTCTTCTACACCGTAAAAAAGCAGGTATGTAATATATTTGATACTAGCTTTTGCCCGCGGCTCCGTCCGCATTAAAAAGTGTTTCCGGGATAAAAGTCCCGGTTTATATTTTTCCGGGATAAAAAGTAGCCTATGTGTTAATCCAGGACATGATCTACCCGTGTGCCAAATTTCATCGAAATCCGTTCAGTAGTTTTTGCGTGAAAGAGGAACAAACATCCTTACATCCATACATCTAAACATCCAAACATCCATACATTCTTACAAACTTTCGCCTTTATAATATTAGTAGGATAATAATGCATAATAGAAATCTGTCTACAGAATTACAAAAACGTGTTATTTATTTGGATGAAAGCTATATACACTCCAATGTAGGGTCCATTGACATAAAGGTAGAGATCTAGTACATAATTATTTTTTCTTAATGTTATTAACTTGAACTTATAATTAGTAATATTTTACTCCAACAGATGGCAGCTGAACAAGCACTTCTAGCTATTACTGCTGAAGATTGTAAGAATTCCTGCCATCATATTATGAAAATTGACAAGGAATGTTATGATAGCAGTATGACTATGTATCATGATATTGAATAATTCGTTATTAACCACAGAGAAGACAGCAGCAGCGACACTGCTTCAGAATCAGATGATTTTGTTGTTGCAGGAACATCTAGCCAAGACACGATATAGCTTTCTGGAGAAGAATACTTAGATGAAAGTGTTTTAGAATCGGATTAATTTCAATAGAAATTTTGTATTATTTAAATAAATTATGAAGATATAAAAATGTTTAATTTTCCTAAATGTTTAAGATACGATGAACGGATATTTACACTACAATAGTATTTTCTAACGATGATTACACCAGCTCAAATCTCGCGAGAATAAGAAGGGCTACTAAATTATTTGATAACAAATAATTCCGTGAGTGAGCAGATGCTTCCATGTAATATTATTCATAATTCAATGGACTGAATACTACTTACAAATTCAACTTATCAAAGACCTAGTGCAAAAAATTAACCTCTTTTCTTTTGCATGTATTATAAATGTCTGACGATTGGAAAGCATTCCTAAAGACTCAGTAGGTAAACAACAATAAATGAACAAAACTGTGAGTTACATCAAACAAGAGGTTTTCGTAAGATATATTTTTTCATCAACAAGTTGCTTTTTTTTCTTAATTGTGATTCCTGTGTTCTGGCCAAACCAAGAACCTTATACCGACTATAATCTCCTTGGGCCAAACACAGTGTGCCACGTGATACTCATTAAAAATAAGTGTCTAAACACTTTACGCGTTTAACCCGTACAAACCGTCACTTGTTTTATAAGGCCCGTCAAGCGGGCATTCTTCATAACTGGAAGTATGTCTGGACTAAAGGTGGCAGGATATTCGCTCGTAAGGAGGATGGTCGAAAGGTTGAGCGAATTACGCGTGACGAAGATATATGCCGAATTTTTGGATAGTTGCCGGTTTGCTGTATTTATTTATAAGAAATTTTCTTTACATAATTTTATATCGTTGGATAGCCTATAGACTGTTTATAAGAATGCAGAATTTACTGTTTGGGCTTACTATGGAGTTGTGTAGACATCTTGTCACCGCTGCTATTGTCACTTATTTTCCGAGAATGACTACTCTTACTAACTTATTCATAATTGATAATAATTATTACTATAGTACACACTGCCATCTTATTTTATACATAATATTTACAATTAATTACTCAATATTTTATTACCCATTTAAATGTTTTAATTATTTACATCCCCAAATTTATTTTGATCACATCATATTAACTATTTACAATCTATACATTTTTATACAAATTCCTATTGACTTAGCTACGCATGATACCTTGTTCCTTATAGCGCTCTTAGTCTGCCTTGTGTTACTTGAGAAGTTCCCCGACAGTTGCAATGTCTAAGTTATTAAAAATTGGTCTGTTTAATGCGGGCTCCCTTGGAACTAATCATGACAATTTTATAGCAGCTGTATCCCGTAATGATACTGATATTCTGGCTATAAATGAGACTTGGCTACGAGTGGGCGAGGAGGGACGTGCTCCCGCCCTGCCGGGGTATCGCCTACGGCACATCCCTAGACCGCGAGAGTTAAGATCTCGTGGGGGGGGTGTTGGGTTTTATTTTAAGCAAGATATAAATCTACGGAGCTTACCTCATCCTATATCCCCAACGCATATTTCCGTAGAGCAAATGTGGCTCTCTTTGACCCTCAACGGCAAGAAATTGGTTGTTGGCACAGCATATCGCCCACCTTGGTTAGATATTGACCTATTTTTTGACGCTTTAACAGACTCCATTAGCTCTTTCCCCAAGTATGATAATATAATTTTATTAGGTGATTTTAACATTAATTTTCGTAGCAACGACATTAAAACAATAAAATTTGTGACATTCTTATCTTGTTTTAGTTTATCTCAACTAGTTACTGAGGCGACCCACCATACAGAGACTAGTCAGACGCTCATTGATGTTGTCTGTGCTAATTTGGGCTCTAAAAAAGTGACTGTTGAGCATGTAGGCTCTTTGTATGGTCATTGCCTTATAAATTGCGAATTCCAAATCAAACGCGAAAAATCCATCCCGCGTATTATTACATATAGGCCAAAGAAAAATATCGACATAAATGTTTTTAACGCAGATTTACAAGCAATCAGATGGGACCTACTTTGTTCACTAGACAACGTTAATGACATTGTTAGTGCCTTTACTTCTAGCGTTATTGCACTTTTCGATCTCCATGCCCCTTTAAAAACTAATACCATCAAAGATAGCTCCTGTCCGTGGATTACGGACACTATAAAACTTATGATGCGGTTGCGGGATGAGGCTTCAAGGGACTATAATAAAAATAGGTGCGATAGCAAAAAGGAATATTACAAAACCCTAAAATCGATAGCCAACAAGGCACTGTTTCATGAAAAATCTGCTTACTTTAAATATCACATCAACTGTAATATAGATAAGCCTAAGGTATTATGGAAAAATATCAAGTCAACCTTACTTCCTAAGAATAATACAGAGTTGCCTTACTTATTTAATGACCCAAATATAATAAATTACCATTTTTTAAATACTCCAGGTAGCTCTGACGTTTGTATTTCACAACTAACATTCTTTGAATACCATAGATTTAGTGAAGCTACTTTTGAATTAAAGGAAATTAGTTTGGAATGCATAATTAAAATAATCAAAAGTTTGAAATCCAATGCTGAGGGCTGTGATTGTATTTCATTGGATATGATAATTATGACATTTCCCAACACCCTTGACATCATTAGAAAACTTATTAACATGTCTATATCCACATCTACATTTCCTGATATTTGGAAATATGCGATTGTGCGCCCTTTACCAAAGCGTACACATCCTTCAGAACTAAAAGATCTGCGGCCTATAAGTATTGTGCCGTGTCTATCTAAAGTCTTAGAGAAAGCAATTTGTAATCAATTAGTAGATTATATGGAAAATAATAATATTTTGCCCGAGACACAATCAGGATTTAGAAAAGGGCGTAGTACAGTAACAGCAATGCTTGACGTAACAGATAACATTCTGTGCGCGCAGGATAAAGGTATGTGTACACTGCTGGTATTACTAGATTTCTCAAGGGCCTTCGACTCAATAAATATTAATCTTTTGTTGTCTAAATTGTCTTACTATGGCTTTGACACTAAATCTTTAAAATGGTTTCATAGTTATTTGAGTAACCGCTATCAGGCTGTGAAGCTCAGCTATGCTAATGGATCTTCATTAACATCTGACAAAGTAGCTGTTACTAGGGGAGTGCCTCAGGGTTCCATACTGGGGCCAATTTTATTCATTTTGTACTTATCTGATGTTACTATGCACATTAAACACTGCAAATTCCATATTTATGCAGATGACATCCAGATATATATTTCTTTTAAACCTGCAGAAAGTGATAGTGCAATGATTAAACTTAATGAGGACCTTTCAAGAATTGCAAAATGGTCAACATGTAACTGTCTACTGCTTAATCCTGAGAAATCCAAGTACATTGTTTTTGGTAGCAATCATCAGCTTCGCAGTTTAAGCACGTCAATAAACGTCAGACTTTTGAGTAGACCCATTGAACGTGTATATGAAGCGTGCAATTTAGGTTTGCACATGGACAGTGAGTTACGTTTCGAGAAGCATGTTGCAAATTTGCTAAAGAGTTGTTTTTATAAATTGAAAATACTTTACAAAATAAGGCCCTATCTACAGGAAAGTTTGCGCCTACAGCTAGTGGAATCACTTGTCCTGTCAAGACTAAATTATATGGACACTGTTTTTGGTCCTCGTTTACTAGCCAGATCACAAAGACTCATTCAGCGAGTACAAAATGCCTGTGCCCGCTTTTGTTTTAATATTCCTTTAAGATCCCATGTTACTCCTTATCTTAATGCTCACAATATATTAAAAATGAGACATAGACGTAAACTACATCTTGCTTGTATTCTTTTTGGGGTCTTGAAACATAAAACCCCAGGCTATCTGTATGGTAAATTGACTGGGGCATCAAATTACAGCTCTGATAGGCCTAGGAAGTGTGCAAAACAGCTCTCCACTCATAGTCATAGCTCTGCTGCTTTTAGAGGTAGCTTCCGTTACACCGCTACCAAATGCTGGAACAATATCCCACCACCTATCAGGAATCTGCAAAACATTAGTGGTTTTAGATCAAAACTTAAACTTTTCCTTATGAGTCACCAAATAGCTCAAGAACCATTAAAACATGACAGTAGTGCTATATAAAATATTCTTGAAATTATAATCTACTCTTTTAATTTAATTACTTACTACCAATATATATTCATCTATTAATATAATATTCATCTATTAAATAATAAACCCTTTTATTTTTTTGGGAAATATTTCCCATTAATTTTTTATTTTAATTCCACCTATCACTTCTATCTCTACTTACTTTTAATTTATACTCCTTGGCAATTAGGGATTTTGATGTCTACACAACAGTCCTTGTGCAGTGGTGTGTGATTCTGCAGCCTGCACCGAACGCTCGTGACTTCTTGATGCCTCTAGAGGCTATCCTGTTTCCCTTCCAACGTCTAACAGTGTTTTTGCCAATGCCCTATGTAATAGCAATGGACTGACATGAACTTTATGGAACAATAGGTTTAATTTTAGATGGGTTATATGGTGTAGTACTTCTGATCTACTTCTGTATTTTGTATTGCGTTGTTGCTTGCTGTTGATGTATTAACTTCTATTGAAAAATAGTTAATAAGCCTTGGCTATATGGACATGCTACGCCTTTATTTTGTCAGTTTTTCCGTAGTACCGTCATATTATTTATATTTAATACTTTGAATTTGTTTAAATTTACACTTTATAGCTTTCTTTTTATTTTAATTCTATTTAAAATTTTGGGTTACGGCTTCATCGCTCTTTATTATTATTATTTTTTTTTTTTTATTTTTTTTTTTTTTTTTTTTTTTTTTTGTCGTAGACAAATTTTGACAGTTTAGGTGTTGCCAGAGGTACGCAAAAAGAATTCAATATAAATAAGACTGGCAGAAAAGAATAATAGAAAAAAAAAGAAACCATGGTGCCAGAATCTAAAAGTCGGTCTTGGCGGCCGTGACATCACTAAGCGGCCCAGCGGAAGATCAGCGCTGGCTCTATCGCCAGCACATGCTGAGCTGGAGCCGTTTTGTGACAAGGTTAACTTTAAGTTTTGAATGTTTGTGTAAATTTGCATAGTTTAAGTTTGTCACAAATAAACTCCTTTTCTTTCTTCTTTCTTTCTTTCTTTACGTCGTAGTATACTGGGTTGCCATATTAGTGTTATATTAGACTTAGGCGCCCTCATTAAATCCACACTCCTTTTTGCCAAGCTGTAGCTATAGTTTTTCGCATGGGAGGGGGGTGCGAGCATGTTTACTTGCCACCCCATGAAGACCTCCTTTCACATGTAACTCCCCACTCCCTCACATAGAAATGAAACTGTTGTCCCGTTAAATATACCGTCAGCCGTTACATGGATTTTTTCCCGTTTTACATGTATCCAAATCCGATAGAAATGACGAGAAATCCGATAAGTTGGCAAAACTGCTCCGGAGTATGCCTAAAATATGCCATCATACTAAAGCGTCCACGGAGATCATCATCATCATCATCAGCCACATGACGTCCACTGCTGAACATAGGCCTCCCCCAAAAATTTCCAGATGGACCTGTCAAAAGTGGCCCGCATCCAGCGCGTTCCTGCGGCCTTTATCAAGTCATCGGTCCACCTTGCAGGTGGACGGCCGACGCTGCGCTTGCCAGTACGTGGTCTCCACTCGAGAATTTTTTTGCCCCATCTGCCGTCAGTTCTTCGAACTATGTGCCCTGCCTATTGCCACATCAGCTTGCTTATCCGTTGGGCTATGTCAGTGACTTTCGTTCTTCTACGGATCTCCTCATTTCTCATTCGAATTATGTCTTCCACCGATAAGATAATCGGTGGAAGCCATAATTTAAAAGAAAGAAGAAGAAGAAGATTCGATCGCGTAGAGAAACACCTAGCATAGCCCTCTCCATAGCTCGCCGAGTGATATTTAGGAGATGTATAGTATTTAGGAGATGCGTATGAATAAATAAAATACTACGTGTTAAAAGGAGTTCCTTTATTCCACTTACATTTTTAACTATTTTTTTCATTTTAAACTTTTTCATTTCAGCTATTTTTAACCGACCTCAAAAAGAGGTATATGTTTGTACTAGGGCTTTCAATCCGAGACTCTCGGTCTCGAAAATGTCGAGAGTCTCGACGATTTTTTTGTTTTTTCGAGACTCGAGATTGCTGCCTCCAGTCTCGGGAATAACGAGACTTTCAAGAATTAAGTGAAATAATTAAATATTATTGAATAATTTACTAAACCATCAGAATTTTTTAATCAGGCTGACTGGCGTGACACAAAAATGAAATTTTATATAATCTATCGGAAATCGCAACCCAACCTTTTTGAAATACAATACGGATCTTGATAAATGAGTACATAGTTTTTAACATATATGTCAATTTTGTCCCGGTTATTTGCTCCCATGGGATAAAGGAGATATTTTTATTCTAATTCTTCTAGATGGCGCTGGCGTCGTACTGTGTTTAAGGGACTTTTGTATCGGGAAAGGCTTTTAATGCGGGCGAAGCCGCCAGTAACACTTAGTTGAACATAAAATCAAATCCTAGCTGTTATAACATTATAGCTATATCGAAGGTCGCGAAGTGCATACGTGCATAGTGCATACTACCGCATCTCTCGTAGGAGTCTGCTCTCTCTCGCTGTTCGAAGAATGAGACTCGAATAAAATAACTATTTTTGTAATAGTCTCGAAAGTCTCGTTTTTTTTCGAGACCAGACCGAGTCTCGTTTTTTTGTCCCGAGACTCGTAAATGTAACGAGACTGAAAGCCCTAGTTTGTACATCTGCGATTTTCTCAAAAACTACTGATCCGATTTGGATGGGGTTTTCGTTATTCAAATATTGTATATTTTTCAAGAAACGTTTTAGTATGTAATTTATTAGTATCTGATGAAGATCTTCGGAGATAGATAATTAATCTCTTCAATAACTAACAACAAATAAACCGCGAAAGCGACAATGTATTGTTTAGACCATTCCATAACATAAAAGCAATATATTAAAACTTATAAAAAAGAAATAAAACCGACTTGAAAAGTACTACACACTTAAAAAAGGTTAGCTTAGCTTTTTATAAGTTCCGCCCTGTGGATAGGGGGCGTTTGGAGAATTACACCACGGTATCCCCTGCCTGTCGTAAAAGGCGACTAATAGGGGCCTCCGGGGGTCACGGGCGGGCGGCAGGGGGCTGTCCGTCATTACACAATATTGTGGTGACCTCCGTGATGGACGGCAGCGTGGCTGGTCGGCCTCACGCTGCCGTAGACGCTGAGAGCGTCCTTCGGTGTGCGGGGGCGTCTGAGCCCCCTCCCCCCCCCCCCCCCCCCCCCCCATAACAGGAGACGGGCCGCACCAGGCGGCACCGCGCAGGGGTGGTTGCAGACGACAACTTAGACATTCGTCGGAGGAAGCCCGCAGCCGTCCCTAATGCGCCGAAGAAGGCCACCGCGGAGTTTTAGTTGGTATACCGTGCGGTGTACATAGGTTAGGGACTCGGCCCGGCGGTCGCCCGATGTTTTCCATCTCTCCGGGCGGCTTAGCGCCGGGTCGTAAGGCACGGTGACCCCAACATAAGCGCTCGGTCGCCCCCCACGAAGGCCGGACGGTAGTGGTAACGCACTTTCTCCGCGAAACAAAAAAAAAAAAAAAAAACCTTTTTATAAGTTATAAGTATATTTGGAGTCGGTAACCAATTTAAAATTCCAGCTAAGCTAAGCAAATACACAAACTATATACGACAACAATGTTTAAATTAGGCACCGACTCCAAATATACGTATATAAAGTTAAATTATAGTTTGATTTGTAGTGGTTTTTTGTTAAAAAGTTTTCCTTTATACCTTCTTTTGTTGTGATCAAAGCGGATACATGTTTGTTTAGGAGCCTGTACGTTATTTTTGTTTTATTCAAGTTTCCTTGGGAAAATATCCATCGGCAAACATAAGACAACTTTTGCAAAGCTTGCAATATTAGGATATTTAGGAGTTCCATTTGCATCACGTATTTTCCAAACCGCTCCCCAGAATTCGTCCACACTTAAAATTGTACTTTTACTACTTTCACCAGATTCCAAAAAGATTCCGAAATTAAATTCGACAATAGTGTAGGCTATCGTCGAATTTAATTTCGAAATTTATAGTCGACTTTTTGAAGAATATATTTTCATTTTTATGGAAACAATAAAAAAGAACTGTCGACAGCAGGACTTGAACCCACGACCTCCAGCGTGCCGTGCTAGTACTCTCGTAACTGAGCTGAGGTCGAAATTCGACCTACTTTCACCTGTTCAATTTCAAGTTCCCTATTTATCTCTTTAAAGGAGATGCCTAGTGAGATCTCTAGTAGGCTATATAGGCCATATAGTGCACATGGCCCTTAACATGTATAAAAATCATAATATATGATTAAGAATATATTTTCATCTACTATATTGAAAAAAATATTTGCAATGTATCTTTGTAAACAACATTTTGTTGATTTTATATTTTTAGAATCCTGAAAAAGAAACAGTCGAAGGCGGGACTCGAACCCACGACCTCCGGCGTACCGTGCCGGTGCTCTTCCAATTGATTCTTTTTCAGGATTCTAAAAATATAAAATCATTAACCAGGCACAACATGGCCATTGACATGTATAAAAAATCATAATATAAAACATTTTGTTGGCCTAAAAGTAAATATAAAACATAGAAAACTATAAGTAGGTCTTCTATTTGTATTTACAAAGTAATAAAGATAATCTTGAAATCTGCCAAAATCTGCCACTTTTTTTTAAATCGTCAGCGTAATCTGCCATTATTAAAATTTAAGTGCCAAATCTGCCCAAATGGCAGAAATCTGCCACAAATGGTCACACTGCACGAAAGCTTCTGAGCTCGTGATTACGCACAGTGCTGCCAGATTAGGCGACTTTTCGCCATGTAGGCTATCTTGAAGAGTGTCGTGGCGACCGAAAATTGCGAATGGCGACTGGTCGCCGTTTAGGCTACGCGAATGGTGATTAGTAGTAGCCAATTTAGGCTACTTCGGAAAGTTCGTGTTTTATGCACTGGTTTTGTCGAATTTCACGATATTCATAGCTTTGTGGGTACGAAATATGTACTCAGATCCCCCTTACACACAATTATTGAAAACTGGGGACCTTTTTTTTTGCTCTCCGCGTCCCCACGCAAGTGCGCGACTTTAGGCTACTTCAAATTTTCGCCGCGTTGGACCACTATAAATTAGAAATTAGGGAGGTTTTTTTTTTTGCTCTTTCACCTCTCCATATACGTAGAGGCGACTTTAGGCTACTTCACAATGAATTTTCGGCGACTTCAACCGTCAAACAATCTGGCAACACTGGTAGTATTATAATCACTGAAATATATTGCTCTTTGCTAGTTACCAAAGAGCATTATAATACTACGGAAACAAGTTACTCTATGTCCGAGACCATTGGTCTGTGACACTATTTTGTTTTTGTTCTGTAATGGTTGTGGGTAATTGTGTTATTTAATTAAATTATCCTTTATCCTGTATTAATAATTATCGCAAATAGTATTCTGTGATATTGACGCCTGTGCGTTTTGGGCAAAATGGGTAAAGGTTTTAACAACTACATGTGCAAAAAGTTCTTCCACCCCGCCTCAAGGGACAACTTGAAAAGGGTAATTTAACTATTTTAGCTACATGTTCATGTTGTTTAATATTATGATATTGTATAATTTAACATTGTCATCTGTTCCAGGTTTGGATGGCAGAACAAAAAACGGATGCATATAAAAAAAAACAAGAAGAATTACGTGTTCAGTACGAAAAGGAACAAGAATTACACGAGAACAAGTAATGTGTTGTTCTTTCCCGTAAACAAGAGTATTTCCGTGGTTTATTTTTTGGTCACTAACAAAAGGAATACCTTTATTTTGCTGAAACTGCGTATCATAATTTTCTGTGATCGCTGTTATTATATCGATGTTATCATTAGTTATAATACACAAACTTTTACTCGCGACTTCGCTCGCCTGTAAGTTTTTCCGCGATAAAAAGCCAATGTTCTTCCCTGGGTCCCTAAATAATTCTATACAAATTTCATCTAAATTTCTTTTAAGTTTATCAAGGTCAGATACATGCAGCAGGGACTTAATTTTACTATATGTAAGGATAAAGAATTTTGGTCAAATCAGTGGCATAGCTGACGCACACCCATTTCTCTGTTTTTTTTTCTCTCCTCTGTAAATGGAGGAGGCAAAAGCCATGCAGCCTAGTCTGCTGTTTCTTTTCTGCATCCAAGGACTTCTTTCTTTAAAATTCAACGGCGAGAGAAGGAGCAGAGCCAAGATTTGGCACCCCAATATATTTTTAAAATATAAATATCTAAAAAAATAAGATGACAATAAAAGACTTAGGCTGAGTTTCTTGGTGCTTCTTCTCAGGTCAGTGGGTTTCTGAAGCACTGATAGAATTTTATAGTTTACTAGTAGTGTTCGAGGCTCCGCCCGCGTGAAGAAGTTTTTCCGCGACAAAAATATTTTCCCGGGATAAAAAGTAGCCTATAGCACTCAGGAGTTATGTAGCTTCCCATTAGTGAAAGAATTTTCAAAATCGGTTCAGTACTTCCTGAGATTAGCACGTTCAAACAAACAAACAAACTCTTCAGCTTTATAATATTAGTATAGATAAAAAACATTGGTAAAAATGATATTGTGTAGAGCATCCCCGAGGGGCCTAATTACATAATAAATGATTTTAATTTAAATATTGAATAGAATTTCCAAATTGTAGGACAAAAAAGGTTTTCATATCAACAAATGACATTTGGACATGTTCAACAAGACACTGTTACATGAGTCGAAACAAAAAAATATCAGGTTTTATTTTACACATTTTGTTGCCAGTTGGACACACTACCTGTTGCAACAAAACAATGAATAATCCACCAGTGCAGTTACTACAGTGAGACAGTCTTAAATAAGTTGTTTTTCAACACAGATGTATCAACATAGCACGCATATAGCACTGAAAAACGCAGTTGATTAGTGAGCCACAGTTAATGTGTTAATCTTTTGCATAAAAACAATTTAGTTTTGTTTTGATGTAACACAAACGTTTTGTTTATTTACAACTCATGTTTTCTTTCCAGAGCATTGCTGAGTAAAGAAAGCAAAGACAAGTTAAGTTTAAATTTTATGTATGAACCACCCCCTGGTGTAAAGAAAGAGAGGGAACGTGAAGACAATGAGCCTGAGTACAAATTTGAATGGCAGCGTAAATACAATGCACCCAGAGAAAGCTACTGCAAAGGAGATAATGAAATCAGAGACCAGCCCTTTGGAATTTTGGTCCGCAATGTCAGATGTATTAAATGTCATAAATGGGGACATATTAATACAGGTATGGTGTCATAAAGACTATACAAGTAGTAAATACAAAAAAAAGTGTGTGTTTTCATTTACTCATCGATGGCCTTTTTCAATAAATTGTCCAAATCTTAATCATTGACTCAATCCTGAGAATACATGTATTTATTAGCATTTGTGTAATTTTGCATTTGTACCCACAATAAGTCACTTGTAAGCATGTCAGTAAACTTGGTTCTGATTGATACGTTTTCATGATTGGCAGTAGTAATTTCAAATGTTTATTAAAAAGGGCCTTTAGCCATGTCAATTATGCTTTATAGGCAGTTTGCGCATCAATAATAATTAACAGGAATAGTATCAGCAATTTGATAATTCCTATTTCCTTTCTACAGATAAAGAATGTTCAATGTATTCATTGTCCATGAGCGAAGCCAGAGCACTTCAGGCTTCCACATCAGCTCCAGAAGAGGAAGAAGAGAAACCTGATGTACCAACACTAATGCAGCAAATGAGGGATAATGGACTTGTTATGAAACCAGGTGCTCTGCCTCTGTCTGCCACAAAAATTGAAGAGCATGATACATCAACCCTCACAGAAATGGATTTGATAAATCAATTGACAAAGAAACAAAAGAAAAAGCTATTAAAGTATGTGAAAAATATTGCTATTACTCTATTTCTCTTTATTATACCTTTTTACATACCGGCTAAAAAAAAATCTTGTTGAATTACTTATCACATTACAATCCAACCTGCCCCCTTATTCTCTATGACACGCGTTATTTTCACCGTTCGTAACAAGCGCGTAACGTAACTCATCGCGTTTACCACTATGGAAATTGGCATACAGAATACCATTTTACGCCCATTACACGAAGTGAACGTGACGCGGCCGCGTTACGAGGTAACAATGTCATAGAGAATCATGCCTCTGTTTTATCATTACTCAACATATTTCTGGTTTTCAGGAAATTGGAGAAAATGGAAAAGAAGAAGGATAAGAAACATAAACATAAATCAAAGCATTATAAATAACATTAGCCTGCAATGTAACAACCTTATTTTTAAACAGTTTATAAACCTATTTTAGTTATTAATTTTTGTCTTTCTTCAAACTCCAAAATCCTTTCAAAGTTTATAAACTGTTTATGAGTAAGGCCGTTAGTCTATACCATATGTATTGTCTTTTAAACAGATTTAATTGCCTACTGGTTGGAAAATGCAGCAATGTGATGGTGAGACTTAACATCTTATGTCTCAGGATGACGAACGCAGTGTAATGCAACACAGTACTTTGTTAACTCAAGGTGCTGGATGGTGTTGTTACTGCTTATGGGTGATCGTATTGCTTACCATTAGGCAAGCGGCATGCTCGTCTCGTCATTCAATGCCTTAAAAAAATACCTTTTCTGATTCGGTAACTAATCTAAAATGGCGTCGCTAATTGTTCTCTTTCGCTGACAAAATATTACTATCTATACTCACGTATTCAAGTGCAGCGAGCATAAAAATTATAATCGGAATTGACCAATTGCAGATTAATAAAACTATGTACTCTAAAAATATTAAAAAGTTCATAAAAGAAAATGTTTTTAATTAAATAATATTATGTATCTCATTATGTACAGATGGTTTTAGCAGTATGTAAATTGGTCCTATAGTTTTTTAAAAACACAATATCGACTATTATCTTAGACTAATAGCGCGCAGTTGATGAGAATGTCCCGTGGCAGGATGACGTGATTCTAAGTTTGAATTTTTTAAAAGTTTTTATTTTATATCTGTTCAGAGCATTGATGTATTAGGGTTTTTAATACATCAATGGTTCAGAGATTATAAATATTAGAATTACCTGCTTAGAGTTTCGGCGTTAGGGCACGAGTGAAATAGAAGCTATGCAATAGCTTAAAAGTTACAGAAAAGCAAAATTTTGTATACTTGGACATATTTTTCAGGTTATTTTGGTTTTAAAACGAAACTACTCAACCAATTCTGATAAAAAATCTATGGTACCAATCTGGAAGCACATTCTTTGCAATAAAAAAAGAATTTTCCAAATCTGTCAATAATTGATGGAGTCCTGAGGTACCAAACATAAAAAAATAAACGTCGAATTGAGAACCTACTCCTTTTTTTTTCAGTCGGTTAAAATGTGACATGAAAGATTTTTAGGTGTGATTTTCTTTCAGCAGCATTCTGAGATCTTCTATAGTAGGTATTACTGAACCATATTCTACGCCTTCTGTTCTTACAGTATATTTTCCACTACTATGACCTAGTGGCTAGACAATCGCTATATTATAAAATTGGAAGAAATATAATTGGTTTTAGATTCATCACCTAGACTATAACGCATTTTACTTCAAATTTCCACTTTTGACCTTGTACAATCTCCTAGTTTCATACTGTGTTATTATTCTAAGGTGCCCATATTAAAGCTTTATAACACTATAAAAATAACAATTACATATTGATTAGTTTTATTTTTATAGCTTAACAAAATCAAATCTTAACATAAGTCTTTTCATCAATCTCAATGATGTCTTGCCTATCATTTCTTTCCTTCCAATGTAAATACAAAACACAACCTGTTATTACAACAATAATTGCAGTCAATACAAAAACACTTTTGAGAATTACTTTACTAGGTGTTACAAATAATCTAGCTTTCCATTGAGAGGGGTCATTAGGTGGAACTGGAATTACAACAATTTGTGAATTTGGAATGATTTGTGTCCAACTTTTAGAGTATCCAGATAAACCAACATTTAATGAATCAACAAAATTTGGTGTTCGGTCCAAACCAAATATGGAGTAAGGAAGTTGTAAAGCAAAATATGCTGACTGGGACAATTGTGCACAAACTCCAGTTCTGTAAGTTCCTTCCTGAGACCAAGTGTTGTATCCAATTTTCGGTCCTGGCAAGTTAGTGCCTAAAAAAAGATAGCCAAATTAAAATAATACAAAACAAATGCATCAGTCAATAATGTACTTACTTAAAAGAAATACACACCAAAAGTAACTTTTCTATTATAGAAGGTTGTGTTTATCACAGGAATGTTTGGATTAGTTAACCCTGTAACTACAATCACTTTTATGAAATTTGTGTCATATTCAAGTTCATTTCGAAATGAATGCATGGTGTATTTATCTGTAGTATAATTCTTCTTCACATAAATTATGTCTAAAACGCCATCCATGTAGAAATCATAGAATGTTGCCATCACAATGCTATTGCCAAATGAATCAAATTTGTCCCACTGCACTTCAAATGTTCTGTAGAATTTACATCCAGGTAAAGTACAAGGGGCATTGTGAAGGAGAAAAACTTTAGTCTCATTGCTGTTTGAAGGACTAAGGGTCATTAATATATCTGGGTAGCCGTCCATGTTGTAGTCTCCACTTCTCATTGTTATAGTATCCAAATATATGCCATTTCTAGGTGGCGCAAATCGCCACAACGTTCCTTTACCATCATTGAAGTCCACTTGTAAGTCATGCCATTGCTTATTGTCATGTATTAGTATAGTACTGTTAATACATTCAATGTCATAGCAAGTAGGTATTACTAAGAAAAATTGTCCTGAGAGTGCAACATCAAGAAACAAAGCTTGACCATATATTGCCGCATGACCAACAAGTAATGAAATGCTATTATTGTAACTAAAACCTTCTAATTCATCACTCAACCAGATTTCAATATCAGTTGTTGTAGTCACTAGTAAGTCTGCAGCATCATCATTATTTACATCTAAGAAAGAATGAGAGTGTGGCAACTTTATTTCATTAAATAGTGTATCTACACCCATTGGTTTTTCAAGAGTAGTTCTGGTTTTGTCAAATATCCAAAACACTCTTTCATTGTCAGTGTTTAAGCCAAATAAGTCTAAAATCATATCACGGTTATAGTCCATTACTAAAGGTTGTCCAACTGAGGTTACTTTGACTAAGAGAGCATCTGAACAGTTCAAGGTGGGCATACCACCCCATAAAATTCTCACATCATGTATATGGGGTGTTCCGCTTTGAATATCTTGTGTCGTCAACAATATGTCCATGTAGGCATCGCCATCGTAATCACCAGGGACAATGCTAGTTATCACAAAATCACTAAAATTGCACACATAAATAGAAGGACGCAAGAATGGTTCTTTGTCATAAGCAAGGTATACTTGTACATTTGATGCATTCTGTATAACAAAAGCATCAGTCAATTCGTCAGAGTTGAAATCCCCAAAGGCAGCTATGATTCCTTCAGTGTTTTTACCAAATGAACTCTCGGTCATGTCACTTACAGACGTACTACTGACAGTTACTCCACTTATTACAACTAAAAATATAATTCTGAAAAACATTTTGTTTTGAATAATATTTACTATTGCTATTGATCATATCATACGGTCCCCTTTTATACAGTTATATTATTTTCTTTGTTGTCAGATATCACACTCACAGTAATGCCATTGCCTCTTCTGTTTTGTTTAAACCAAACAGTTTAAACTCGGATCGCGATTAGTATTTATTATATAGATAACTTATTCTGTTTTACGTACAGTATAGGTATTTTAAAATTATTTGTGATATTTTACGACAATCGTTTTTTTTTTTTTTTTTTGTTAATTTATTCATGTCCATGGATACAAAGTCCTTCAGACGCATACTTGTTTATTTTTTAATTATCCTTAGTACTTACTAACTACTATGTCAAAGTAAAGCAGTGGTTACCTTACCAAGACTTTATCGAGGAGTTTTGGCGGCAACAAAAAAGCACTTGATTAGCACAGTTATTTCAATTCACTTCATTTGAGCCCTTTAATAGAACTATATTGGATAATATACCACCATAATTATGCAACATAACACTAAGTATCACCAAAATAATGAATTAAAACAAGAGCACCTCATGACACTACCAAGTTCCCGCCAAAACTTCCTTACGACAATCGTCTCACTCAATGTTGCCAGATGTATGATGGATGAAGTCGCCCAAAATTCTTCGTGAAGTAGCCTCAAGTCGCCGCATCGCATATGTAGAATCAAAGGAGCAAAAAAAAGTCTTTAATTTCAAATGCTGGCCCAACTAGCCAAAAATTAGAAGTAGCCTAAGTCGCCCAATTGTGTGGGGATGCGAAGAGCTTAAAAAAAAAGCTCCCCTATTTTCCAATTATCATGTGTAAGGTGATCTTAGTGGTTCCCTATTGGATTGCATAAATGTATTTGTAATAATATTGTTATGCATCTTAGCTTTAAGCCTAATTATCAATGAGCATAATATTCATTACGCATAATTGATTTAGCACAAAATAAAAAAGCATAAATAGGAAAAGCACAACCATCAGAACGACTAACGTCTAATAGCGTAAATATCAAAAGACATAAAAATTAATAAGTATCATTCATGTTTGGTTTTGTCTGAGTTGGAAACGTCTTAAAGTCGGTGGTCCATATGCACCTAACACGCTCGTCGCTTCGCTCCTCGCTAACCTAATTTGTTCTAAATACATATTATGCAAAATGTGTATAAGTCTAATACAAATTAGTCAAGCTAAAGTTATTCCAATAGCTTATTATGACAAAAACTAGCTTTTGCCCGCGACTCCGCCCGCTTTAAAAAGTTTTTCCGGGATAAAAGTCCCGCTTTATATTTTCCCGGGATAAAAAGTAGCCTATGTGTTAATCCAGGACATGATCTACATGTGTGCCAAATTTCATCGAAATCCGTTTAGTAGTTTTTGCGTGAAAGAGTAACAAACATCCATACATCCAAACATCCAAACATCCATACATTCTTACAAACTTTCGCCTTTATAATATTAGTAGGAAGTAGTAGACCAAAATATTACTATGCGATAGTACTATTATGCCAATACATATTATGCAAAGTCAAGTAGGCGAAAATATAATAGTTTAAAAAAAAGTAGGCGAACCAAAGGGATCCCGATCTTAGTACGGGTTTTGTACTCTCGAAGTTAAAAATATCCTCAAATTCAACGAAAACAAGGTTTATAACACGAACATTCCGAGATAGTCCAAATTGGCGACTGATCTCCATTCGTATAGCCTAAACGACGATCGGTCGCTATTCGTAAATTTTGGTCGCTCCGAAACCCTCCAAGATAGCCTAAATGGCGAAAAGTCGCCTAATCTGGCACCACTGACTCTACACAGCTGTTTTCCAAAGAGAATATAAACACTACGTCAGTGTTGTTAACAAGATTTTAAAAAATCTACCAAGTTCGTCGTATATTTCCGTCAAAAATCCGTTCTATCAACAATTGAAACGGCCGTAGCTATAGCCTTCGCAAAGGGAGCAGGGGGATGGAGTGCAAGCGTGTGTGTGTGTTCTTGCCGCCCTACAACGAAAAGACCTCCTTTCACATATGCCCCCCCTTCCCATCAAACAAAATTGAGATTTTTGTTCCGTTACAAATCCCGTCAGGCGTTAGAAAGATGTTTCCTCGTTTCCAATGTACCCAAATCTGCTAAATATGACGGGAAATCCGTAAAGTTGGTAACGCTCCACTGCGTTAGACTCTAAGGTTAGACTCATCTAAAGTCTGTCTAACGAAAGAAGTCCCACCGCAATATGTGGAACTAATCATGACAGATGTCACAGATCGGCCATGTTGTCATTGTCAGGTGCTGTTTACGTGCAGTGTTGCAAAAGTTCCCGATTTATCGGGAGATCTACCGATTTTGTCTGTAGTCTCCTGATAAACCGATATTACTATCATGTCTTCCGATCCATTGTGCTAAAATAAAATACTGATATAAAACTAGTTATTCGATTCTGCCCCCCCTTTTTAATATTTCATTTTATATACCACGTTTTGAAGATTTCGCAAGCTTGGTTCATTACTATGAAATGCTGTAAAGTGTAAGAGCATTCAAAATGTTGCGAGAAAATAAAATTGTAAGCCCTTCGCGGTAACCTTGAATTCCCTACCTGCCCTAAATATATCGCAGATTTATCGAATACACCAATAATGTTAACATTTTGTTTTACTTTTTCATAATCACTAAAAAATAATTATACCGTTGATAAAAAAGAAAAGACAAAACCAATGAATACTTGGTTTTATTCTATTAAATATTATGCATGAATGACAATAGCAATGTCAGTACATAACATCTACTTATAATGTAAATGTGGCATGGACTAAATACCACTATGCAGTTTTATATTACACCACGTTCACACCCCCACCCCCCCCCCACCCCCGGCAGATTCAGTCACATTTGTAGTCCCACAGACGAACTGGAGGTCGTCTCTCTCTTGTAGATTGTCGAGGAGCAGACAATTCATTATGATCAATAGGGACATCATCGGTCGGTGAGAGTTCGAAATTCTCTTCCCCCCTCATGAGGGTTTGACATTCTCTTCCCCCCCAACAGCATCCTCAAAATAATCTTGTTCTGATCCAGATTCATCATTTGATGGTGATAATGGAGGAAGAGGAGCTAGATGCCGGTTTGAGACAGCAGTGGCGTGCCTAGTGTTTTAGATGAGGGCAAGCCCAAGCAACCTAAAAAAAAATCGCATCTCCGATTGACATAAAATGTACACCTATAAGAAAGAAAAATAATATCTAAAAATAAAATAAAAAACCATACAACCCGTACCGGGATTCGAACCAGGGCCTCAAAAGCTATTTTCGTACCCACGCGCGCAATACAACCATGCCATGGAGGCAACTAGATCTCTTGTTGAATTTAGGTATGTAGCTTTATTCAAAAACAATTTTGACCCATTGCAACTTATGAAAAGTTTTTGTCCCAAAGATAAATTAAGTACTTAGATTATACCTGTAATTAAATAATTTTAGTAGATTGTACCTATCTATTCCAAACACTTGTTTCGTTCGAAAAAATATGCAAGGCCAACAATACAACGTTAGTCTAAGAATACAACTTGATACATAGTCGTATTACGTGTTAATGCAATAAGACAGTAATTAGTTTTGTTATTTGTATACTGATCGAGATACCTTTTAAGTTTCTTTCGCGCCTTTCGCCAACTCGCTGAAAGTTTTTGTTTTCCATCATAACCTAACAAATTTGCTTTATTCTTGCTGATCAAATCTTTCCCACACAATAAGGAATAATTTCACTTATATTTATTGCACCTTAAATGCTTAAAATAACTCAAAAAATACTTAATAAACAAAAATAGTTCAAAATGTAACATTTACGCTCAATCAGAACAAATAACTGGTGTTGCATGCAACGTAATAATATGTATTTTTATTGGGTGTGTATTGTAATCTAAGAAAAAAAAAATTGTTTTGTATTGTAATTGTGTTGCCTTATATATCATAGCTTTTGTCCGCGGCTCCGCCCGCGTTAAAAAGTTAGATTAAGCGACTTTTCGCCATTTAGGCTATCTTGAAGAGTGTCGGAAAGTTCGTGCTTTATGCATTCTTTTTGTCGAATTTGAGGATTTTTATAGCTTTGAGGGTACAAAATATGTACTCAGATCCCTCTTACACACAATTATTGAAATGTGGGGACCTTTTTTTTGCTCTCCGCGTCCCCACACAACACAAGTGGGCGACATTAAGCTACCTTGAATTTCCGCCGCGTTGGACCACTATAGAAGAACCTAGAAATTGGGGAGGTTTTTTTTTGCTCCTTCACCTGTCCATATACGAAAGGTGACTCACAGAACAGGGACATAGGGTGACTTTAAGCTACTTAACAATGAATTTTCGGCGACTCCAACCGTCAAACATCTGGCAACACTGCTGGCAGATGCGAAAACCGCGCCTTGCCAAAGAGAAAAAAAAAATATAAAATTATCGCGCGCTCTTGTTTATTTGTCTCTGTCGCGGAGTTTTGGCGGGAACGTGAAAGTGTCATGAGGTGCTTTTGTTTTAATTTATTATTTTGGTGATACTTAGTGTTATATTGCTTAATTGTGGTGGTATATTATCCAATATAGTTCTATTAAAGTGCTCAAATGAAGTGAATTGAAACAACTGTGTCAATCAAGTGTTTTTTCGTTGCCGCCAAAACTCCTTGATAAAGTCTTGGTAAGGTAGCCACTGCTTTACTACGACAACCAGAGATATCACTTAAGACGAGGCTGTATGGGCTTGAACCCTTTGCCTTCCCTGTAAGGGAGAATTATATTTAAAAAAAAAAAAAAAAAAAAATGTCTCTGTCGCGCGCGCCATGTTATCGTTTCATCTATAACGGGAATTATAATCAAAAGTAAAACTGATCAAAACTTTCTTATTTGTATCTTATTCCGAAACCAAGAATCTCGTATAATTTATATATTGTAGTGATTTACGTGATTCTACTTGAAGCTAATGAAAATGGCGGATGGAGTACAAATATTGAGGCGCAATCGACCTGGCTCCAAAGCTAAGGTGTTATACTGTTTTTAACTGATTTTCGTATAGACCTTGGACTTTTCCATTAATTCACATAATACATTTGCTTTTCATTCAGGATTTTTGCCGCTGGCCCGATGAGCTATTTGAAGAAATGGATAGCACATTGGCAGTGCAACAATTCATACAACAAACAATTCGACGCGACCCTTCTAATCTCGAAGCTATTTTAAAAATGCCCGAGGCTCAGGATGAAGGTGTGTGGAAATACGAGCATTTGCGGTATGTATACATATCTCCTTTTGCAAGGGCTCAGTTCTGTACAAAACCCATACATTGTCAGAATCACAAATATATGTGATTGCTAATGATACAACCCAATAAGAAAAAATTTGAGACAGAATGTGAATATCCCATCTTATTAAGACTTGGTTTTCGAGGATTAAAACTTATTACTATTAAAATATTGTTAAATCGCCCACTAAACACATAGGCATAATTATGTGTATTTGATATGATATGATGAGGCCCTATTTATGACTTCTACTTCTGATCTTGTCGACATTATTACTATAAATAAATAAAAAAAATAAAATCATTTATTGATTAAATAGGCTTATAAAAAAGCACTTATGACAGGTCATGAAATGAAGGTAGACACAATAACAAAGGTACATAATAAACCAATGAAGTAATTTATAGTTAAATAACGAACAACCAGCACGGGCTGATAGGTACGGAGGACATGGACATTGGGGACGGGAATAGGGCTAGGGAAAGGAGAAGACACTACTTGCAACTGAGGAAAATTTGTCCATGACAATACTAGATTGGCAACTGGCAAAAAGTTGTCTTAACTGGTGGTAGATCTCTCACATGTAAGAGTCCTTCTGGGTGGGTACCACCGCAATGCCTATTTCTACTGCCAAGCAGCAGTGTGCATGCATTGTTGTGTTTTAGCTTGAAGGACATTGTAGCCAGTGTAACTACAGGACACAATGAGACTTAACATCTTATGTCTCAGAGCAGTGGAATGCCACACAGTACTTTGTAAATCAAGGTGCTGGATGGTGTTTCTACTGTTTATGGGTGGTTTTATCGCTTACCATCAGGTGAATGGTATGCTTGTCTCATCATTCAAAGCCATTAAAGAAAAATTATGCACAAAATTAGTTGTAATTTTTTCATGCGTGCAATTATCATACATTTTATTATTATTTCAGACAATTCTGTATGGAATTGAACGGTCTAGCAGTGAGATTACAAAGTGAATGTAAACCAGAGACTTGCACACAAATGACAGCAACAGAACAATGGATATTCCTTTGTGCAGCACACAAAACACCCAAGGAGTGTCCTGCTATTGACTATACTAGGCACACATTGGATGGAGCTGCTTGTCTGTTAAACAGCAATAAATATTTTCCAAGCAGGTATAAATAAGTTCTTTAAACATTTTGGGTCACTACCTGTATGAAGCAGGCTTACCATTGTTACTAAAAGACTTTGATTTTACACATTGACTGCGCCACACTCAAAAGTGTTCTTTTTGTGGTGTATCATACAATATGTGGCTAGCATATAGTTGGAGTGTTGAACAAAAAATTATGTAACACTGTTTTACTCACTCAAGTCACACAGCCCAACACTAGTGTGGGACAATCAGCAACCATATAGACTCTAGACATAGAATAATAGGTGATCAATTTAGGGAAACACATCTGACTAATACATTAGATGCTTGTTGTTCAATATCTTCAAGTCAGTTGCAACCACAATTATTGTGAGTCACACACACTTCCACATTATCAATTAACAAATAATCATAATAATCACCCCTTGCACAAAACAGTGGTGTTATCAAAACAGACATTGGGTTTTCAGAAAAATTGCATTACTTTTGATATTCATGTCAATAATTTGACTTGATCAGTTTATTTTAAAAAATTATCAAAATTTATCTTATTCTGGCCATTATGTATCATAAAATTTTGCATTTCAGTCTGATTTAAACACATTTTATTCTATCTCTACTGCTTAGTTGTTTAGCATTACATGACAAGTGATGCACCCAATTGAAATTGTGTTTCTATGGCTATGGCCGGTATTAATACTTTTTATTATTTAGACATCACAGTTATACGGATTTGTCATAATCCAGAATGCTAATGGTGAATGAAATGATGTGAAAATCAAAAACATGTTGACCAATTTTGCAAATTCTTTTATTAATTATAATGTCCTACTTAATAGATCGAAAGTGGTCTGCGATACTGACTAGAATACGTGAGTTAAACAGTTTAGTTATCTAGTACTGTGATTGAACCATGGTATGTATTACTTTAAAGTAGGTCCTAGAATTTAGGGGTTAATAAAAAACTGAATGTCATTTATTTTCAAGCTTCAAGAGATGCGCAAACCAAATTTAAATAGAATTGGTTAAGCTATTTAATTTCTCTTCCCTTTTACCCCTCTCATTTTGGGGTTTTAATTCAATTTATTTCCCTTTAAAACTACACTTAATATGAATGTTTCAAAAAAGTTACTTATAAATGGAGGGGTCTAAAATAATTTCTAATGGATCCAAGGTCCATATTTTTTCCCTTTAATATCCCTGAAGTTTGAGCCTGGTTGAATTATGAGGTCCAGCACCCAAACAAAAAGTCGACATTTCCTTTCATTATAATTGGTTCAGAAGTTATGGGTTAATAAAAAACAACTAAAAACCAAAAAATAATTCAATAGTGAATAAATATACGATAGCATTACTCATATACTGGTAACCAATTTTGGAGTCAGTGCATATTTAAAATTAAACATTGTTTTCGCATATTTATTTATGTATCTATCTAGCTTAGTTTGTAATTTTAATTAGGCACCGACTCCAAAATTGGTTACCAGTATATAATTATTCACTACTAGATTTTGCCCGCGGCTCCGCCCGCGTTAAAAAGTTTTTCAGGGATAAAAGTCCCGCTTTTTATTTTCCTGGGATAAAATGTAGCCTATGTGTTAATCCAGGACATGATTTATTCGTGTGCCAAATAAAAAAACGGTTTTTATTTGTTGGTTTTTTGTGTTGGTAGTGAATATACCGCCTCGGTGGCGTAGTTGTACTGCGCATGCGGTACGACTATCGCGCTGGTGTGTTATGCCTCTGCCTACCCCTGAAAAAGTAAAAAGCCTGATGTAAAAGGCGAAAACACTAAAGAATAAATTACTTCACAAGATTTGCAATAAAGCACAATGTGTGGGCCCATAAAATTTGAGGGTTGCCCCCGATCTCTCCAGGATCCAATCATCAGATCCTGACTTGGTGACTATGGGACAACTTCAGAAGTATCTCCTTTCGAACAAAAAATGAATTTTGAAAATCGGTCCACAATTGGCGGAGTAATCGCGTAACATACACACAAAAAAAAACATACTGTCGAATTGAGAACCTCCTCCTTTTTTGAAGTCTGTTAAAAAATGAATAATATCTTAGGGCGGTATTAATAAATCAATCTCAAGTTCGAGTTACGTCTCAAGTAGACATAATGTATTGAACTCTTCATACATTATGTCTACTTGAGATGTAACTCAAACTTGAGATTCATTTATTAATACTGCCCCTAGTTTCGTTTCCTAAGTTTGAGATGTCCCCATACCAAATTTCATTACAATCAGTTCAGTGGTTTAGGTTTTCCCTCCTTTTACCCCTTTTAAATAAGAGCTAATAAAAAAAATCGGTGCGTGTACGTATGTACGCGCCTGAGAAGTTATACTTCTTCTTCTACTTCTAGAAGTTCGAAATAGCGACCTCTTAAGTCTAATATTATTATCTGTCTTTTACTATCAATGGCATGCCCAAGTATCGATTTTGACGTCAATTGTCCTTAAAACAAAGAAATTCAAAATGGCGGCCACTTTTTTCAATTCTAGCATTAGATCTACCCTTTGTGCCTAAAGCCATGCTCAGATATCGATTTTGAGGTCGATTGGCCTTAAAACAAAGAAATTCAAAATGACGGCCACTTTTTTCATTTCTAACATCGGATCTTCCCTTTGTGCCTAAAGACATGCTCAGATATCGATTTAGATGTCGATTGGCTTTCAAACAAAGAAATTCAAAATGGCGGTCACTTTTTTGAAATCTAACATTAAATCTGCCCATTATATGATGCCCTTAATGAGCGGTTTAGCGGGCAACTTCTCCCGTGAGAAAATGTGTCACACATGCGTGCGCATCGTAAAATTTAATAAAGTATAACTTAAAAAATGAACATATATTTGTTTTCAACATTCAAGATATACCAATACCGAATTTTATTACAATAGGTTCACCGGTGTAGCATCGCCCCCCTTTTAATCCAAGTTTAGGGTTGATAAAAAAACTGAATACCCCAATTTCGTTTTCCGGACCCCCAACCCCCCCCTCTCATATACACCCATGCTTCACACATTTAATAGGGTAGTTTCCTGTGGTCTATTTTTTTACAATATTTAATATGTAACAGAAAATAATACGAATAATAAATTCTTCTGTGAAATTAGCATCAGAATTGGTTGAAAAATATAGCAGTTATTTACATTTGAAATATTGTGAGCAAAATTGGGAGGTGATGGATATATCGCGCTATCTCTTTCGCACGCACGCACAGTTACGGCCGGTGACTCTCAGTGATGTCACAGTCTGATGTTACTGATATTTGACAATTAACCCTTTACAAAATTTCAAAGCTTTATAACTTACTTATTATTACGCCCATTTTGAGAATTCTTTTCCTGTTTGATTTTGCATGGCATACATTTTTGACAAATGTATTATAAAGAAATAGTCAATTACCCTGTTCCCTGGATTTTCGATAATACTAATGCTGTATGACAACAATTACTCTGGTTAATTGAATTTGAATTGTACTTATAAGTTACAATTAAACAAAATTTGTTTTCACATCCATAGGCTACAAATGTAAGCCCTAACACAATCAAGCAGATTGCCAGTCACAAATACAAAGTTAAATCTATGCTGTATGTGTAACAAAATTAAATTACTCTTATCACAAAAAGCCCTCTCTGGAATATATACATGTGCTTCAGTTCCTAATTTCTATTACACTATTTATAAATGTTATGTATTTATTTCAGGGTAAGTATCAAGGAGTCATCAGTGGCGAAATTGGGATCTGTTTGCAGAAGGGTTTACCGGATTTTCTCCCATGCATATTTCCATCACCGTGCAATATTTGATGCATTTGAGAAGGAGACTCATCTATGCAAAAGATTTACATTCTTTGTAACAAAATATGCAATAATCTCAAAGGACATTTTGATTTTGCCAAAACTTGACGATGAAGTGCCAATAACACCTGCAGTGGGTGAATCAGAAGCATGAGGTTACAAGAAATAAATGTGAATTTACTTACACATTTATAAACCTTTAAGATGACAAAATATTTTTTTCAGTAATTTATTTGAACATACAAGCCTCTATCTTATGTGAAAGGTGACTGGACTCATTAAAACACAATATGTGTTGATTGTCTAATTGAAAAACCTATGGTAGGATATGAAACATGGGTCTATATAGAGTATATTCCAGTTTCAATAGTGATTTATCTATGCAAATTGTACTCTCTAGTTTTACATTAGTGTTAGTTCACTATATTGAACACACTATACTCCATCGGTTTACGTATTTAACTCAAAATACGATATATCCAAAATAAACGTCTTCATAACCTACACAACACTTAGCACGGTTAATCCCGTTTATTAAAGTTGTTTCGTAATTATAAAGTTATAGTTAAAATAAATAAGCGCGAACACAATGAATTATCATAAATCACAATACACTTTTATAAGTGATCTCGATCTGTCAACTGTAAAAGAGGTAATACGACAGGCACGCTAAGCATTTTTCCAATGGATCGGATAATCCTTAAAATTTGAGAGTAGAACTATCACGTAGCACGTCATTAAAACTGACCACTATTCAATTTAATCGTCAACAACTTTGAGGGTACAAAACATGGATTCAGATCACCTTACACACGATAATTGGAAAATTGTTTTTGTTTTAGCTTTTTGCGTCCCCACACAATTTGGCGACGTTAAGCTACTTCGAATTTTTGACGAGTTGGGCCAGCGTTTATTTGACGTTAAGGATGTTTTTTTTTATCCTTTGCCTCTCCATATATACGATGAGGCGACTACTTCACAATGAATTAACGGCGACTTCAACCATCACACATCTGGCAACACTGTTTCTTGTTTACATTTAGTTAAATAGCTAAAGCGATGGAGTATAGCTGATGTGTAGAAGGCGATTGTAAAATTAACAAAAATGTATATTGGGTTAATAAGGTACATTGTACGGAAACCTATTTAACAACAGTATCTGATATCTCAGTGGATAGAAATAGTTATTGTATATTATATTCATGTCTTGTTAAATTTATAATTCAGTCTGTTACATATAGTTGTCATTTAATCTAGATTCTGTTGAATTGCTAATAGTATTGATATGATAACATGTAATTATTATATTTCATTTAATGTAAAGATTAGGCTTCTACACTATCTGGCTTGTTATATTTAATATGAAGTCCAACTGCGACTTCTCATTTGAACAAGGTCATCCTCGCATGTGGCACTTGATCTAATAATCTGGTAGGAAGTATTTTTTTTAAGTGTCTGATTTGACAATCTTCTCCAAGATAGGAAATCTTCAGAATTCCAAAATAAAAAAATTTAAATAACTCGGTAATCTCTTTAATAATTAAAATTCTGATTGTTCTATTTTTCTGTGGATCCAGGAATAGCATTCCGGCCGTTTTATAAACTATGGTAGTGTTTACACTACACACACCATGAGCATACCATATTGTAAAGCAAAAAGTGTAATTTATGGGTAGAGCAACAGCGCTTATTGTATTTAATAAATGCTTCAGTGAAGATTTATTATAGCACATTCTGTTTCCTTTATTTCACATTGTCTTATTTAAAGTACAGTATCTGGTTGACCGAGCCTTGCTTGGTGATTCTTTAATACTATACATGGTATTTATTACTTAAAATAGGTCCTACTAATATTTTCCATTTTAAAAAATATTCATGACTGAATGCCAATGAGTAGATTTCTAGTTACTTTCATTAATTGAAAAAAAAAATCGGTTCAGTGGTTCCGATTTTACCCCCTTCATATAGTTTGTTAGGAGTTGTTAAAAAAAAGAATACCTATCACATATAAATTCTCAGGTTTCATAACTTTTCCATATTGAATCACATTACGAACAGAAAAATGGTTCAGTTTTCATCCCTTGTCTTACTTAGTTACAAATTAATTATAGATGAATGTCCTATATTTATTATCATGGTTTATGATATATCTATCTACGACACATTTCTTTTTAGTGGTTTAGTTTCTCTCCTGCTTTAGGCTTTTTTTTAGCAAGTGACCCTGCAGTCCACACCAGGGAAACCCCTACCGATATACTAGAATCCCGCGGCTTAGCGACTGCGGGGCCTGGGAAGGAAGCGGAAGAGGAAGGTGGGGCAAGGGAGGAAGGTTCCCAGGATGGGCGGAAAGAGAAGGTGCCAGGAGATGTTCGCGGCCCTTTTAGGCCAAGAGGTATACACACTGAACTGTGTGCCTCAGGCTGCGACAAATGTCCCCCATGCATGGGCGTGCATTGGGTGTGAAGACCCAGCGCACAAGAATTGCCTCGGGGGCGGAACTGCCCTAGGTTATAGGGGTTAATAATAAAAATGTGTATCCCATACCTATTCATATATCAATCATGTAATTATAATTCCTAGTTTCCTCCTTATTTTGGGGATAGTAGAAAACTGTGTCTGTCATATTTATTTTCAAAGTTTGAACCTTGATCTCTTGATAGATCCCCATATAAATAGAATTGGTTCAGCAGTTTAATTTCTCTTCCCTTTTACCCCGCTTAATTCGGAGTAGTAAAAAAAATAATCTCATATTTATTTTCAAATTATTCTCATATGTATAATATCTCATTTGTAAGTGGACGATCACGACAGCCTAGTCGGGAATGGAACGGTCTGCCGAGCCAATGTCCGGAGGTTCAAAACCCAAGGCACACACCTCTGACTTTTCGAAGTTTCGTGTGTATTGTTTATCAATTATCGTTTACTTTAAGGGTGAAGGAAAACATCGTGAGGGTTTCCTCACGATGTTTTCCTTCACCCTGAGAATACATACACTACATACCTGAGAATTCTCCATAAGAATTTCGAGGGTATGTTAAGTCTGCCAACCCGCACTAGGCCAGCGTGGTGGACTAAGGCCGAACCCCTCTCAGAAGTAGAGGAGGCCCGTGCTCAGCGGTGGGCAGTATATAATACAGGGCTGATTGCATTGCATTCCATTATTTTCAAGGTTCAAGATATCCCCAATCCCCATACCATTCAATACAATTTGAGCAACAGTGTTTTCTCCCCTCTTTTTAACATCCTTAGTAAAGGGTTAAAAAAATCCCAGTTATTTTTTACACAGGCGCGCGCGCGCGCACGCGCACACACCTTTTTATCCCGAAGGGGTAGGCAGAGGCGCAATTAAATGTACCCACTTTCGTTTGCGTATTTCGTCCCATGATGTGATAGGGCGCGGGCCATATCTGGCACAAATTATAGACACGGTTTTTTTAAGTTATACTTCTTTAGGCGCGTTATGAAAAAACGATGAGAGTGAAATTTTACGATGCGCGCGCATGTGTGGCACAAAATTCACACAATTCACATGACAGGGAGAAGTTGCCCGAAAAAGGTTGAAGCTGTTTAATGAAAACTTTTTGATAAAAATGAAAAATAAATATTAATTTAAGAAAACAATAAATATTTAAATAATGAATAAACTTAAAATAAATTTTTGAATATATTAATTTACTTTTAAAATATTTAAATAACACTGGTCAACAAAATAAAAAAAAGTTGTTTGTTTCCTCCTCAGAATAAGGACTATAAGCAGTTTCCTGTGATTTTTTTTGTTTCTATCCTCAGAGTAAGTATATACCTATAGAGGGCTAATATCGCATCGTGCGCCCACTATCCAGCGTAGGCAGGTGAACTATAGCTACTTATATAGAAATGTTGGCGACTGCTAGGGATGGGCACGCGAGCAGCACCAACGCAACAGTTATCGATAAGTACAGGTCCGGCGGCGCGGTACATATTGTTGTTAAAAAATTGTGGTTCTACAAAATATGGCCTTGTGAGTAATTTTAAGCGTATTGCCTTAATATAGATAAAAGCTATGCTGCGAATTGGTGTAGTGCCATGTGGAATGATTTATAAAGACGGTACCTCAAGAGCAGTTTTTACAAGCATTAAGAACCAATAATATTAATGGATATCCATTATAATTGAACCAATGGATATAAACCGAGCATCGCACCATAGATTTCTTAGCTAGTCTCCCCAAGCCTAAAATAGTCACGTCTAGTTTTTGAAATATTTATTACCAATGTTAAAAAAATGACAAAGAAATATATCTTAATGATTGCCAACTTATACTGTCAAGACCCGCGATAGAAGCTATGCAATAGCTTAAAAATATTATCGTAATCAGTCAATTTTTAGGAACAGTAATTATTTCTTTCATTTCATAAACAAAAACGCAATTATTAATTGGCTTAAAAATCACACACAGACAAAAACAGTTACCTAACTACATTATATTAAGCATCGCCTTCGATAGTAATAAATACGTATGCTATAATATGAAAATATTACATCGCTTCTGGTATCGACGCGTAACATCACTATCGAAAAAGCGGGATGCGGGGCAGTGCGGGGGGACAAGTGTTCGCCTCCCGAGCGTCTTTCATACCGCGACGCGTAATTTCAATTTTACCTAAAAATATGCTGAAATATGGCTTGCCTGTGAAACGTGATATTAGAATTCTGTTAAGTGTGTTTCCGAGTGTCGTTTTTACAAGATTCCACAGAACATTTAACCATTTTGCAGTATTAATAATCAAATATTCGCATAGATCTCACTCGCGTGTGCTCACGCCGTTCCTACTCGAGTGACTACAAGCGCTTGCGGCCGGCGCAGGACGATGTTCCCACCCGTGCCTATTGTTCCCACTTGCATACGCGCTCTCTATAGGTATATACTTACTCTGAGTTTCTATCTCAATTTGACAAGTATTTTTTAAATATGGCAATATTTTTTCTCTAACAGCTTTTGTTTGTGAGTTATAGCTAACTACCCTCAAGTACTATTTTTACTTACATTTTCGTTTTTTGTTGGACACAAAAATATATTTTGTTGTTATCAATATGGCTTCGTCAAGGAGATGTTGTGTGCTTGATCCAGATTGTTTTTGCTACATTTGTTGTGAATATATATTTGAAAAATATCGAAAACCTATATCGAATTCTGTAAAAACTGCGTATCATCAATACTTTATAATAAAATTGTGTAATCAGGACAAGCCATGGTTATATTATATTAAAAGATCCTAATTTTGTGAAATCAATCACTGAAGTCGAATCCAAAGCTTTGAACTCATTTGTTTCGGATATGAGTAACTTCCTAGGTAACAAGAAATTGACGACCAAGGCAAGAGCTAGGGTGCAACATGAGCATAAAAATTTACTTCTTGCACTCGCATTTAGACCGACTTCCAGAAAATGTGGGCGATTATTGACGAGCAAGGATAATGATTTTATCGGGATATTCGGACAACGGAAGAGCGTTATCAGGGAAGGTGGGACTCACATATTATGATGCCAGACTACTGCTGAAGATTGCAAGGAGATTTACCTAAAGTCGTTCATTCAAATAAATCTTATAAAAGAACATTTGATTGTGTTGAGTACAAATTTTGTTATCATATGTATTGATCTTCTTGTATTTTTAGTCAAAATAGTAAAACTCTATATTTCAAAAAGTAAAGCTGTTAGCAAGCTCTCAGTATTTTTTTCATAGTCAGAGCCATAAAAATACTCAATAATAATAAAAAAAAATAAGGAAACAATAATTGTGTTGACCAGTGTAATCAATAATAAATATTTAAAATTAAGAATCTTATAATATTTACTATAAATTACGTCATATATATTTATTATTCTCTAAATTATATTTTTAATATATATATAATATTTTAATATATATATATATCTATTTAATATTTCAAATTCAAACTGAACTTTATTGACTGTGTTGACTATCCTTTTCCAGTACTGAATAGAAAATTGCAATATCACTTTGCCCGCCCGGGGATCGAATCCGAGACCTCAGTATTGCAGTCGTACTGTAATACAACTATGCCATCGAGTCAGTCATTTTTAAGGTTCTAGATACCCACCCCCATAACGAATTTCATTACAATCGGTTTCGGAGTTGTTTCTATCCCCGTTTACCCCTTTTACTGAGGTGCAAAAGAAAAAAATTACATCGTTTCAACGGTATAATTTCTCCTCTTTTACCCCCTCAATTATTATGGGTTAATAAAAAAATATGTATTCTATGTTTGGTTTCTAGATTTGAAATATCTCCATATCAAATTTCATGGCAATCGGTTCAGCGGTTAAGTTTCTCTCTTTTAACACCCCTTAAATAGGAGTTTATAAAAAATAATATCCAATATTTGTTTGCAACGTTCAAGATATCCCTGTAACAAATTTTATTATAATCGCTTCAGCGGTTTAGTTTCTCCCTCTTATAATCCCCCTTAAATAAGAGTTAATAAAAAAATTAATATCACATATTTGTTTTCAATGTTCAATATATTCCCATACCAAATTTAATTACAATCGGTTCAGCTGATAAGGTTCTCCATCCATTTGCCTTTCTTAAATAGGAGTTGATAAAGAAAAGAATATCCCACATTTATTTTCAACATTCAAGATATCTCCTTACCTAATTATATTACAATCTGTTCAGTGGTTTAGCATTTCCCCTCTTCTAACCCCACAAGTTTGAAGTTGATAAAAAACTAAATGGAGTATTTAGTTTTTTTCATTTTTGGAGCTCATACTATCCAAATCCGAAATTTCATCAAATCGAACGAGCCGTTTCCGTGAAACCAATCCTACTAATATTATAAACGCGAATGTTTGTGAGTAGGTATCGATGTATGGATGTTTGTTACTCTTTCACGAAAAAACTATTGAACGGATTTCGATGAAATTTGGCACGCGGTTAGATCATGTCCTGGATTAACACATAGGCTACTTTGATCCCGGGAATATGTAAAGTGGGAATATAATTCCGGAAAAACTCATTAACGCGGGTGGTGCCTCGGGCAAAAGCTAGTAACATAAATATAAACACAAGTTTAGCATTTTTAAATAAGAGAATGATTTTGGCACCTATAGTACGAAATCGACGCAATTAAAAAAACAACGAAAATCCAGTTATCATCATAAAATTATTTAAAATGAAATTCCCAACTCAAAAATAGTTCAAACACAGCCATATTCAAACAGGAACAGGACAAAACTGTTATATTGCTCCCGTTTATTACATTTTTATAAAAAAACGGGCCAGTTTTAATTCATTTTATGACAACACAATTTTTTTTTAAATGTTTTCATTCTAAAGGTGCGATTTATAACATATATATAAAAGTTAGGTATTTTTTTTGTAAAAAACATTTAAATCTGTGTTTTAATTTTCTTGATAAGGTTTTTGTTCATTTTTCTTACGTTTCTGTTTTTTAGATTTATATGATTGTTGCTGTTTCCTCTCTTGTGTCTGCTCATTTTGCCAAAATTTCTTACCACTTAGAGTTTGATACCTTGTGGAAAAAAGGATGCACAATATTATTATCAATAAAAGTTTCTTAATAGTGAGTCTACACTTCTAAATTGACTACTTAGTCAGATGCAAGCTGTTTACACTCTTTTGCCCCTTTCAAAATAGGTAATAATATTATCAGAGGTCAATTTAGTTCATATTAGACACAAAACTCTAATCACAGAATACTGGGAAAAATTAATGGATGTTAATTTTGTAGCTATCAAGACTTTTAGCATATTATCCGTATCTCCAGTCATCTATCATAGAATTAAATATTTAGAATAATTATCCAAATGACACAATATAAAAGACCCATCAATACATGAGCTTATTAATTATAGTCAAGAAACATACCCATTTTGATTACAGTCAGGTATTGCTTCTATGGAGAGTAATATATGGATTAATGGTATTTGACGCTTAACAACAAGTGTTTCAAGACCATCCACTTTAGGCTCCCAATATTCTTCTACTCTGAAAAATGAATAAACAGCATATGTTTATTTAAATGTTGTGTACCTAATGAAACATGGGATACAATTATTATACAAATTTTATTCCCAAATGGGTTAGCTAAGGTGCAACCACTTATCACCTTATGTATTGCATCCCTTGATGTGATAGGGGGTGAGCCTATCACTATAGTAGGTACAAATTTCTGAGTCCGGTGATAATAAGCTAGAAAATAATATCACATTGCCTAACTCAGGATTTGAACCTGGGACTCAGATTGGTGGTTGTACTGGATTTTAGATTATAAAGCATAATCACACACACATGCCTGTTATCCCCGAAGGAGTAGGCAGAGGCGCAACCAGTGCACCCACTTTTCACCTTTATTCCGTCCCATGATGTGATAAGGGGCGAGCCTATCGCCATATCGGGCACAAATTCCAGACTCCGGGCTGATACTGAATAGAAAAACTCAATATCACTTTGCCCGACCCGGGGATCGAACCCAAGACCTCAGCATTGCAGTCGTACTGTAATACAACTACACCACCGAGGCCGTCAGTCAAAGCATAACCAATCAATACTCACTTTTTGTAAGATAGTTTTGTTACTTGATATTCAATGGCAAATTGTTTTTTTAGTATTTCAGCACAAGAGATAGCTTTAGGAATAGCAACCCCAGCACCACTCCACACAACAGCTGATGCTGCCTTGTCTTGTAGGATGCCGGTGGCGTGTGATAGTAAATTAGTCATTTTACTTCCACCTTTAACCTTAAAAATATAGTGTTATGCTCAAATTGTTGAAGTCCAGACATACATAGCAACATTCATGGTTAGACAAAGGTGATTTCAGACCCATATCATCTCATTCGCCAGAGCTATTTTATACCCATAAGTCCAAATACCGATGAAGTTGTATGGTAAGAGACTGGGATTGTATCGCTTACTGGGCACTGTTCCAGACTCCCGGCAGACATTTAGAAGAAAACTTCGACCCAGGAATAAAATTAGAGACGCCACTTCATCGTGTACGCAAAACAACTACGCCATCAAAACATTCTTGATAAAAAATAAAAATAATTCATAAATCTTGTTAAAAACTTACTTGCATCCATAGGAAATTCTGAGGTAAATCTTTGATAGGTATTTTGTCACGCTCCAATTCTTCTTCAACATTTTTCCCTTTAGAATAGTTTTCCATTTTAACTAGAGTTAATCCACTTAGTAGTAAGAAATCAACAAAACATTATCGTCTAATGTCTTGTCAGTATCACAGACTACTCATTAGTGATGCGACTCGAGTCGTGTTTTTACTCGAGTGAGTTAGCAAAAATCATACTCGAGTGAAAAAAATATTGACTCGAGTCAATTGGCACTCGAGTTGCCGAGTCAACTCGGCGCACCGAGTAGTCTATTCTATGGTCTACTCGGTAACCTACTAACCTTAATTCTCAGTCAACTGTAAAGTGTCAACGTCACGTCAGTACTACCTATGTAGGTAAATATTTTTCCCTCTTTATATATTCCCGGGATATAAGGTAGCCTATGTGTTAATCTATACTAATATTATAAAGCTGAAGAGTTTGTTTGTTTGTTTGTTTGTTTGAACGCGCTAATCTCAGGAACTACTGGTTCGAATTGAAAAATTATTTTTGTGTTGAATAGACCATTTATCGAGGAAGGCTATATATAGGCTATATAACATCACGATGCAACTATTAGGAGCGAAGAAATAATGGAAAATGTGAAAAATGCGGGGAAAATTATTCATCCTTGAGGGCTTCCATTGCGTGCGCTGCGAAAACGGTTCAAGATACCAAAAATATTCGTATGAAAGAATTATTCCTCTTGAAATGATCTAAAAAAAAGTCCGCGACAGTATATGTCTATCTTTTAAGATTAACTCTCTAGAACCGTTTTTATGGTAATCAAATTTGGTCGAAATTAATGCATTATTTGTTAAGAGTTGTATCAACGTCATAATATTAATCTTTATCCAAATAAATGTGTTAGATAGAGTGATGCAACGGGAAGGTTTTTATGTATGTACTTTTAGCCCGGAAAAACTTATTAACGCGGGCGAAGCCGTGGGCAAAAGCTATCCAGGATATGATCTGACCCGTGTGCCAAATTTCATCGCAATCCGTTTGGTAGTCTTTGCGTGAGAGTAACATACATACATCCATACATTCTTACAAACTTTTGTTAACGTTTATAATATTAGTACGATAAGATAGAAAAGATTAACAGCAAAATCTTCGACTTTTATGTTTTTTTTGTGTTGATTTGACTGGTTAGACTAGACACAAACTAGGTGTCTCGATCAATCACAAACATCAAAATACCGATACGTCAGTCTCTCAACCAATCACAATAAAACGAGGCGGAGAAGCATCGTGTTTTATTTTCACATTCTAAAAAAATGTCTTTATGAATATCTTACAATGAGATTTTTTATGTCACATTATTAAATGTGTGCCTAGCGCAGATATATCAGAGCATAACAATTACTGTAAAATACCGATTATCTATATAAATTTACATTTTTTTAAATTTTGTGTATTACTAATTATTTTCAATGTTCTATGTCAGTTTGACAGCTGTTAATTCAAATTTATTATTAGAATCCTATAGGCAGTCGTGTAAAAACGACTTTAGCTTAAATGGCAAGGGAATATTTTTTTTTTTTTTTTTTTTTTTTTTTATCCTAGGCTCGACAAAGTGGCTTCACTGCATCTGATGGTAAATGTGGTGAAGCCCAAAAAGTTGTGTCGACCGGCAAGAGATAAACATCCCTGGTCGGTCGGCACAATTATGCCGGCCTGCTTAATTGCTTCTTCACGCTCCGCTTGAAGGACCCTAAGTCGTAGGAAGGAGGGAACACGTACGCTGGCAAACTGTTCCACAGCTTAATGTTGCGGCAGAAATATGAATTACTGAACCTTTTGGTTCGAGCCGGGATGGAACAGACCACTAAGCTGTGGTTCCGCAAGCCAGCACGCGTGGTTCTGTTTAGGAAAGGAGAGGAGGGGATAAGGTTAAACAATTCTTCAGAGCACTCACCATGATACAGACGGTAGAACACACTGAGCGAGGCGATGTCGCGGCGCAGCTGCAGTGGCTCCAAACTTTTTGTTACGTCTGCATCATTTACAATGCGGATAGCCCGTCGCTGCAATCCATCCAAGGCATCGAGCAGGTATTTTGCGGAACCGTCCCAGAGATGCGAACAGTATTCCATACCCGGCCGCACTTGCGCTTTATATAAACGATAGAGCTGACCGGGCGTGAAGTACCTCCGCACCCTGTTTAGAATTCCGACCCTGCGGGATGTTGCAGATATTACACTCTCGATGTGATTCCTTGGATTCAGATCGCAGCGCAAATCCATACCCAGGATATTGAGGCCATTCCGCATTGCAAGTGGAGTACCCTGAAGATTAGGGAGGGGCAAAAACGGGGATTTTTTACACGTGAACGCGCACACCTGAGTTTTCTTGGCGTTGAACTCAACCAGATTGGATATACCCCATTCGGATACAAGATCCAAAGTCCGATTGAGCTCGGCGACCAGATTCTCACGCTGCCTATCGGTGACTCCCCGGCAACTGGGTGGCCCAGAGCAATATCGCCCATGTACCGTGCTGTCGTCTGCATAGCAATGAATGCTACCAAGGGATAGCATATCATTGATATGCAAAGTAAACAGGGTGGGCGAAAGCACCGAGCCTTGGGGGACCCCAGCATTAACTGACATGAGCTGCGAAGCATGTCCGTTAACGAGAACACGCATTCTACGCTCATGCAGAAAGCTGGAGATCCATTTACACAAGTTGTCGGGGAGCCCATATGCCGGAAGCTTGGAGAGAAGGGCACGATGCCAGACCCTATCAAATGCCTTAGCAATGTCGAGACTCACGGCTAAAGCCTCGCCATGCTTATCCATCGCCTCACCCCAGCAATGTAGCACGTACGCCAGAAGGGCACCCGTTGACCGTTTCGACCGAAAGCCGTATTGACGATCGCTGATCAACGAATGATCTTCCAGGTAGCGGACCAACTGTCTGTTAATGATCCGCTCCATTACTTTGCACAACACTGAAGTTACGGCGATTGGGCGGTAATTGTTAGGGTCTGACCGATCTCCCTTTTTCGGAATCGGCTGCACATTAGCCTCTCGCCAAGATTGAGGCACAATACCGGATAGGAGCGATGACCGGTATAAGCGCGTCAACACGGGAGACAACTCCGCTGCACACTTTTTGAGAACTATCGCTGGGATACCGTCTGGACCACTAGACTTATGTGTATCTAATGATTGTAGCTCCCGCCGCACATCACACTGCCTGATGCGAATATCGGGCATAACATGACCACAGTCAGGCAGCGAGGGCGGCGGCATGCCACAATCATCAAGCCGGGAGTTGGCCGCAAAGAGATTTGCCAATAAAGTGGCTTTCTCCTGCGGCGCGTGGGCTAGCGATCCATCTGGATATCTCAGCGGTGGCAGCGATGGGCGACAGAAATTGGATTGGACGGCCTTGGCAAGACTCCAGTACATGCGACTGCTCGATGGTTGGTCCGCCAGTGCACGTCCAATCCTGGCGACACGCTCGGCATCCGCTCTAGCGTAGGCCTTCTTGCAGGCCTTAGTGGCATGGTTATAGACTGCTTTGAGAGCATTCAGATTCGGATCCTCCATTGCGCGACCCCTAATCCAGGCACGATACGCAGCTTGCTTAGAATTGACAGCATCTGCGCAATCCCGACTGAACCAAGGGCGTCCTCGGCCATTACCAATGACATCAGAGGAAGGAATGTAATATTCCATTCCTAGTCTGATCTCGCCGGCAATAGCTTCAGCACTCGCAGAAGGATCTTTGCCCTCAAAGCAGCACTGCCGCCAAGGAATGGATGCAAAATATTCCCGCATACCATCCCAATCTGCTGACGAATAGTGCCACATTCTGCGCCTCACCTTTGCAAGCCGCGGGGGCGAGGCACATGGCACCGAAGATCTAATTAGGCGGTGATCAGAGGTACCCAGGGGGGCACAAACTGATACACTGTACCCGGATGGGTGATTCGTCAGCAGAAGGTCCAGCAATGAAGGCGTGTGACTTGCCACATCTGGGATTCTGGTGGGCTGATTCACCAGTTGAGACAAATCGTGGGTTAAAGCGAATGCATGAGCAGTTCTTCCAGCATGGTCGGTCTTGGAGGAACCCAACCACAACTCATGGTGCGCGTTGAAGTCCCCCAAAACCACCAGTTCCGCTGTTGGAAACTGCTCCAGCGCGTCGTCTGCCGCCTGGCTAATGTAGTTAAATAGCCGAGTTGTCTCATCATCCCCGTCATGGGATCTGTAGAGGCACACGTAGACTCGACTCAGAGAGCCAAGGTCCACGTGTACCCATAAGGCGGAAAAGGAAGGGTCCTCAAAGCAGCGCATACGGCGGCAGCAGACATCCGACCGGACGTACAAACACAATCCAGCCTTCGACTTGAAGTTCTCTTCAAGGGAATAGCCGGGATAGTGCAAGTACGCCGTATCTGCAGGACGGGAAATCTGCGTCTCCGTCAGGAAGAGCATGGCAGGCCGGGCCATCTCGAGATGGTGGTGGACGGCTTTTAGGTTTGAATGGAGTCCACGGATGTTTGTGAACTCCATTGTGAACGCGGATGTGGGGTTGTGCACCGCTGTATGACCTGCAATCTTATAATGCGCTGCCATAGGTATGAAGGGAAGGAGGGAAGAAGCAATATAAAGGACTTGAGACATAGCAGGAAGGCTACCGTGGTAGGCCCCTTGCCACGAGAACATTCTAGGGGAAGAAAATCGATCCGTCGGACGGAAGGGCCCCCGTACCCTCCCGGAATGAGCCGCCGGGACCCCACATCCGGTCACCAACCGGCACGACAGACCCATCCGAGATTATGCGCGGCATGGTGGGGCAGCCTCTCGTGGTGGTTAGACACGATTGGGCCCCTGTACTGTACCGCGGGCGGCCAGCGGGACAACCGTTTCTACGAGTCTCCCTGGCCGACGGATCGGTACGCTTCCTCCCTTCGATGCTTGGGCAAGTCCCCATCACAGCCAGTCATAGTGCTATGTCGCAAGTCCCTTAGCACCGGATATACACATGCTGATCCTGGAACGCGATCCACGGGAGTGGGTCACTATGGCAGGCTTTACACCGTGTGTACGGTGGTCACTATCCGGGCGGATAAGGTTATCCTACCACCAGTAGAGCAGGAGTTCGCTCTTGTGTCCCTCGGTCGCCTCTTACGACCCCCTCGGGAAAAGTAAGGGGGAGTGGTTTGTATTCTGTCGCCGCCACTCCACGGCCATATTCACAGGATAATAAAGGTTTAATTAAAAACTGCAATAAAAATGACACTCGAGTTGCATGGCGTGAAAATAAAAAATATTTGACTCGAGTGACTCGAAAACTCGAGTACAACTCGAGTAACTTACTGAAATAACTCGATTGACTCGATTCATAAAATCCTACTCGAGTCGCATCACTACTACTCATGGTCAGTATTATAATCGATACTAATATTATAAAGCTGAAGAGTTTGTTTGTTTGTTTGTTTGAACGCGCTAATCTCAGGAACTACTGGTGCGAAATGAAAAATTCTTTTTGTGTTGAATAGACCATTTATCGAGGAAGGCTATAGGCTATATAACATCACGATGCAACTATTAGGAGCGAAGAAATAATGGAAAACGTGAAAAATGCGGGGAAAATTATTCATCCTTGAGGGCTTCCATTGCGTGCGCTGCGAAAACGGTTCAAGATACCAAAAATATATGTATGAAATAATTATTCCTCTTGAAATGATCTAAAAAAAAAGTCCGCGACAGTATATGTCTATCTTTTAAACTTAACTCTCTAGAACCGTTTTTATGGTAATAAAATATGGTCGAAATTAATGCATTATTTGTTAAGAGTTGTATCAACGTCATAATATTAATCTTTATACAAATAAATGTGTTGGATAGAGTGATTCAACGGGAAGGTTTTTATGTATGTACTTTTAGCCCGGAAAAACTTATTAACGCGGGCGAAGCCGTGGGCAAAAGCTAGTTGATTATAATCACAGAACACTATTACTCTAGGAGAAGAATGACA
Organism: Lapara coniferarum; assembly: GCA_949316025.1. Lineage (NCBI taxonomy): Eukaryota > Metazoa > Arthropoda > Insecta > Lepidoptera > Sphingidae > Lapara > Lapara coniferarum. The sequence goes on along the minus strand of OX438919.1, from coordinate 35,387,039 downwards.
ACTTCATATAAAAAAATTGTCACTATAAGAGGCCGGTGGTGCCACCTATTGCAGGCCCCCAGAAACTAATGAGCGCCAAATTCAAACCTTCACATGCTTTTTGAAATCAGTTGGAATAAATTGTAAGGGATAATTATAAACCAGTAAGAACTTTAAGTTATGTTAGTATAAAGCATAATCTATGTAGTTATGGTTTATTAACAAAACTTAAGTTTCTTACTAGTTTATTAATGAGAAAAACAAAAATAATTAGGCTTTAACTTTATTCATGAACTTTGCTGTCTCTTTAAACACGTATCACAGTGTTTAATAAACAAAAAAAAACTTGAGAGGTGTCAAGGGTCACCCGGATGGAACGAAGTGTTTTCGATTAATTAGTGAAGATATTGTAATAAAATTTTATTTCATTTAAGTTATAATAATAATTATATTTTTCATTAAAACGTTTCCACATCAATGAAAACATAACTTTTACCTACACAATAGATATGTCATCGAATCACGATCATCACCTAAGCAAGCATTGACATTAAAATTAACATACAACTAACGAAAAAAAAAACTACTCTAAAAAGCATGAATTGAAATAAAGACAATTTAAATCTTAGAGTTAGTTTAACTACGTATACATACTCTAAGATTTAAATTATCTTTTTTTATTTAAATTTCGAATGTCACTTTTACGGCCAGTTCTTTATTGTTACTGACTGGTTTCACAGGGCAAGTATAAAAGTGTCGTGACAACTTTTCGTAAGAATTTTTTCCGTCTAGCCCCCTTTCACAAGGTGCGATAAGGAACTTCGTTCCAAAATTACAATAAATGTTGCAATAAAAGAAATAGAACTTTATATGCTGACGAATTTTATCTATTGATTTTTTGACCACACCTGTTGTGTAAAATGGTCAGCTAAGTTATAAACATAGTCTATAGTTTCTATATTCTTTTATAATATATTAATACAGATTAAACAAAATATTGAAACTTCAATATTTAAAAATCGATCGCAAAAAACTTTTTAACAAAAAATTAAACCGCCTAGCCTTCAAAAACGACAAAAAAAATCTAAAAACCCAAATATAGTTTAATGGTGAATAAATTATACTTATATATTGGTAACCAATTCTGGAGTCAGTGCCTAGTTTTTATTTGTTGCTTTTTTGTGTTAGTAAGAAATATACCGCCTCGACGGTGTAGTTGTATTGCACACGCGGTATGATTAACGCGCTGACGTGTTACGCCTCTGCATACCCCTGAAAACGGAAAAGGCGTGATGTTATTTACGCGAAAACACTAAATAATAAATGACTTCATAAGATTTGCGAAAAAAACGATGTGTGGGCCTATAAAATTTGAGCGTTGCCCTCGATTTCTCCAGGATCCAATCATCAGATCCTGACTTGGTGATTATGGGACCATTTCAGAAGTACCTCCTTTTGAACAAAAAAAGAATTATGAAAATCGGGCAACAGTTAGCGGAGTAATCGCGAAACATAAACAAAAAAAAAACATACCGTCGAATTGATAACCTCCTCCATTTTTTGAAGTCGGTTAAAAACATATGCTGGTTAGGGATATCGCTATTGAGAGCATCAAAAATGTTATCCATTTCTGATATCATATCAGCAGTCACAATTGCTTCAGCAGGTAGTCCTGTAAAAAGCATTAGGTACCTATGTAATATTCGTAAGAAGACAAATTAAACTAATTGGAACTCAAGAAAGTTATTAAAATTTGTGGATGAAATAAATGTAGCTTGATTATTTTATACATAATATTATATGCCATAAGTACATCATACTATTATATATTTTTTAAATAAAATTCTACTTCTTGCAATCTGCCTGTGTTTAAGCATTAAGCTAGAGGTTAAGGGATTTCTGATTGTCTTGCATGGATAAAGGCCAGCAGCTTTACCATTAACCTTTCCAAGAAATCATATTAAGTCATGGGGCGATTTCACTTAATACTTAAAAATTTATTTAATATAATGTTGGCCATATTACCTTTGCCAATTCTTGCATACATTCCAGTAGAAACTGTATGACTCAACACTTGAACCGCCAGTTGGACTTTCATATTTTGCTTCGTGTTAGGGTTCAGGTGTTCCTGTTTAAGCCGGGGTGCAAATGCATAGTTGGGATTTGCATTGTCTAATTCATAAAACTGGATAATATGGTTCCATTTGGCTATGCCTGCAACAGTAATGAATAATAGAATTAAAATATAGGTATTCATTTGAAATAAAAAATAAAATTGTTTGTCTATGCATCTTTAAATCAAATAGGTCTTGATTAATTGTAATAAAATAGGTTACTAAGTTTTTATAGCTATTTAGACTTTATATTTAGTCGTTGCAAAAAAATCAATATCACAAGGACTCTAAAGGATTTCACATTATCATTTTGTTTATCACAATATATTAATCCATCACTATTACAAAAGTTAGCTATCACTTTGTCATTACACTCATTTGTTTAAAGTTTACCTTTTTCCAGTTCGCCCATCAGAAGATCCTCATATGTTGGCTACCCACACAATATGGTATTTCAGAAAGAGATTTCTAAAGCACTTAATTAAATTAGGAGCATCAAATAATGTCACCACTTCATGGCCATTGCTCTTAAAATGTGGAACTCCGTTATATGGCGAAGATGCTTTAGCAGTATATATTTAAAAGAACAATGCGCACGCGACGGAATCAACGTACACTTTTCCAGACACTTTTCTTTTCTTCTTTTTCTTTTAAATTATGGATTTCACTGATTATTTATCGGTGATTTCGCCAATGTCAAGTAGCAACAACAGATAAAAAACAATAAATATAAATTCTTAGAAATAAAAGTTGTCTCCATGTCTAAAAACGAAACATTTTTCTTATACACAACTTTTATAAATTTTTGAAGGGTAAACTGCAAACTATGTAATATTTAGGGTTACCCAACATCATTAAAGAAATTCTCAGGCAGGAAATGTTATACAGCAACATTTAATATAATTTGGGTGCTGATTGAATGATAAAGTATGAAATTTAAAATAAAATATTAATGTTTTATTATTCCAAGAATAATAATAATGAAAAATATTAATTCATAGAAACAAACATTTGAAAATGTATAAACATAAACCTATTAAATTGGGGGAATATATTTTTTATAACAACACTTCACTTTGTCTATCATTGCCAGCTTAAAAAATATATGATGCGAGACCGAAATTTAGGTCTTTCATAATAATTAATTGTGTAAGGCCACACAGGCCTGGCCCCCTAAGTATCGACAAACGATATCAACTAAGTTGACCCCCCCTGATAATAATGCTCTTTGGTCTTGTCAATTTCATATTTTTTTTTATTTAATTATTACAGCTCTGGATACTAGTCCATTGAGCCCGTCTTTCATATATTTTCATCCTCAGTCCTAACTCCTAACTAATATGTCGAAGTAAAGCAGTGGCCACCTTACCAAGACTTTATCAAGGAGTTTTGGCGGCAACGAAAAAACACTTGATTGGCACAGTTATTTCAATTCACTTCATTTGAGCACTTTAATAGAACTATATTGGATAATATACCACCACAATTATGCAATATAACACTAAGTATCACCAAAATAATGAATTAAAACAAGAGCACCTCATGACACTTCCACATTCCCGCCAAAACTCAATTTCATATTTGCTAATCAGTGTTGCCAGATGTTTGACGGTTGAAGTCGCCGGAAATTCATTGTGAAGTAGCCTATTATTCGAAGTAGCTTAAAGTCGCCCACTTGTGTGGGAACGCGGAAAGTTAAAAAAAAGGTCCCCAGTTTTCAATAAATGTGTGTAAGAGGGATCTGAGTACATGTTTTGTACCCTCAAAGCTGTAAATATCCTCAAATTCGACAAAAACAATGCATAAAACACGAACTTTCCGTAGTAGCCCAAATTGGCGACTAATCATCATTCGCATAGTCTAAACGGCGACCGGTCGCCATTCGCAATTTTTGGTCGCCCCGACACTCTTCAAGATAGCCTAAATGGCGAAAAAAACAAAAAAGGTCCTCGATTTCGAATTTTCCCTCAATGACGGTGACGTCTGAGAAGTAAAGTAAGTCCATAGGGTGGCGACCAAAAAAAAAGTTCCTGCACCATGTACTACTTACTAATTTAAACATTTATATACCGAGTTAAGAGCCTATGTGAAAAACATATGGAATCGTGATGGGCGTGACTTAGCGTATTTCAAATGCGAGGCGCCGCACGGCCCCGCTGAGATAGATCGCGCGCCTCGGCCCTCATCGCATCGCGTCGTTGCGACAGGTCGTTGCACTCAAGCCCGCGAAAAGATCGTCATTGCAAATGCATGTCTGTGTTGTAAATATTATAGTTATTATAATTTCTAATAAATTTATAACTTATAAAACATAGAATTTATTTTAATTCGTTTATAGAACCATTATTATGTCACTATTATCTACCTAATTACTTAAACATTATGTAAAATGACATTGTAAGTTATCTAAGCTCATCGAAAGTATTATTCACTTATAGTTGACTTTTGTTGACAAGATAAAATTTGGTGTGGTGGTAGGTTCGAGTCTTACCCTTACGTAGGTCTGTATATAGGTAAAAAGCAAAGCAGTATGAAACTTCTATAATATGTTTTAAATTATATTTTGCTTTGCTTTGATTTATTCTTGTGGACTTTCCTAACTTTGGTGGACATAAAATAAATAATAATACAATAAATGGCGTCACTATTTTTTGGCCCGACTCGGGATTCGAACCCGGAACCTCAGCACAATAGGCGTATCGTGTGTGCAACTACGCCTTGGAGGCAGTCAAACATAGCATCACACCTTTTCTCCTCACATTTCGTTAGCTATTTTAGGTCTTATCAAATAGGAGACGAGCTTATTGCCACATACCGGGCCCAATTCAACAGACCGAGTTGATACTGGACAGAAAAAAATAGTATTTGCCCGACGCGGGATTCGAACCCGAGACCTGAGCGTGGAGGCCGTACCGGGGCCGTAATACAACTACGAGTTGCGACATCAAGGTAGTTTCGACAAGTCATTCACGATGAAACTTCTTCCCTGGAATGTCAGGTCTATTTTACGTAAATGATGCTTCACTCTAGTGCCACCATGCAATTTAAAAATCGAATTTTGTATGTAAAGGATGTTCGAAATTTATGCAATGCAATAAAATTACATAGCTTGATATGAAGATTGATTACATTATTATGATTGAATAGTCACTATATAGGATATAAATGTTACAAATGTTGAAGGCGGCCGCTACCTATCTAGATAATTTTTATAATTTTTAATTTGAACTGTATGTAATGTGGGGTAAGAAAAATATAGCAAGGCCATTCTTACTACGCGGGTACTTATGCTTATAGAAAATATGAAATGTTAATTACTTACAATTTTTAAATATTTTTGATATTTTGTACAGAAGAATAGACTGATGTTTACTGCAACAGCTACTTCTTCAATTCTAAGGCATTTGTTTTTGTTTTGCAATATAACAAAGCTCCGATATCCTTATTGAACTGAATGAAAAATAATGATGGCCATATTTTAAAAGGAGATGGGAAAAACTTCATAGAACTTTGGGCTTAGTGTTACAGAGATAATTTATGCATTATTTTATAGTTATATTAGAACTATTTCCAAATGAGAAAGAAAAATCTCTGTCCAATGGGAGTAAAGAAAGAACCGCTGTAGAGTAGAGCTTCTAAATCATTTTTCGGTGAATAACTTTTTTTTACCTGATGACATAAGATGTTCACAGTACCTAACCATTGGATTGCCCTATTGAATAGTGAACAGAGCTAGCTTAGACAATAACCAGAATTGAAAATATCACATGGAATCGACGAGGACTGATATAAATATATAATGGCTCATTTACACTCTCGCGCGAGTGGTACGCCGAACACAATACGAGCCACGACGCGAGGTGTGAAGCTAGAGTGTTAGTGAGTCAATAATGTATTTCAATTTGACATTACGTCGGGGGCGCTGAACAAAGTTGCCAGTAAAATTAAATAATATCGACCAATATTAAATATCCCAAAAAGTGAAAATGTCTTTTTTGTTTAATTTCTAAAATACCTATAGTTTTTAATTCTTATTCTTTTTCAGCCTTTAAAAGGCTACTATTGCACATATGTCTCCCCAAAGAATTATTAATACTATTATGTCAATATTATTCTTGTTATACATGCTTGGTATTCTTTGAGTATGTAACCAACGCTCTAAGTTGGTGCCAGCGCCGTGTGTAATATTACACGAACCACTTGGTGCCACTTTTCACCTTTCTATAACTCAAAACCTATTTAAAGTAAACACATAAAACTGTGTGAGTTTAATTATATCTATAAGGACATCTAGAAGCCCAAATTTCATGAAGCTAGCTCAAACGGTTATAAAGATACGAAGGTCAAAATCGTAAATTTTTGTACTGACTGACAGACTTATAGTATCTAAACCTAACCTACTTCCAGATGACCTAGAAGGATGAAATTTGGAATCCAGCTCGGTAATTATGTGTAAGCGTAAGAAAAAATCTAAAAATAAAAAAAGTTAAAAATACAGGGGTCCACATAAAAAAAATATATTTTTAATGGTAGCGTTGGAACCGTTACAAGCAAATATTTGAAACAATCCCAATATATGTTTTATTATATTTGCTTTATAACAGAAATATAAAGATAAAGTTAAGCCAAAACATTTGTGGTGTCCCCATAAAAAACACTTGTAATACGCGCTAAACAGCCGGCCAACGGTGTGTCGTCGGCGGCGCGCGGCACCACACAACTCAATACCTACCTAGTTTTCTTTACAAAAAGTAATGATATCCCACCAAAAACATAAATGTAAAAGATCTCACATTTGTAAATACCAGCAACTATTATAGGTATTCAATAAAGCAAACAAATAGAATTTAATACTTGTTCATAATGTTATTTTGTTCCTATAAATACATATTTAGATTTTGCATAAAACTTGGCACGCATTTAGATCTCCATTCTTTTTGCGGCGAAGCCCACAGCTAAGCATAATTTTGGTATTGAACTTGGCTATCCTTTTTTACATTTATGTTTTTGGTGGGATATTTTTAAATGGAAGACATGAAAATAGAAGAATATTGATACATGCTTCAAAAGTGTAAGGTCAAGCCCAATTTAGGCCGTCTCCTTTATACCTATTAGAGTTTGTGGCCAGTCATGTCCAGCGGATTTTGATTTTAAAGCCAATAGCCTTTAAAGAAAAATAAATCTAAATGGCGGCCTTTATTTAAAATTCTAACATTACATCTGCCTTTTGTGCACAAAACAATGCCCAGATATCGATTTTGAGTTCGATTGGCCTTAATACAAAAAACTTCAAAATGGTGGCTACTTTTTTCAATTCTGACATTGGATCACTCTTTTCTTAATAATGTTACACCCAGACATCGATTTTGCGGTCGATTAACCTTAAAACAAAGAAATTCAAAATGGCGGCCAATTTTTTCAGATCTGACATTGGATCCGTCTTTTGTACCTACAGGCCTGCCCAGATGTCGATTTTGAGATCGAATGGCCTTAAAACAAAGGAATTCAAAATGGCGGTAATTTTTTTCAATTCTAACATTGGATCCGTCTTTTGTACCTACAGGCTTGCCCAGATATAGATTTTGAGGTCGATAAGCCTTAAAACAAGGAAATTCAAAATGGCGGCCACTTTTTTCAAGTCTAACATTAGATCCGTCTTTTATACCTAAAGGCCTGCCCAGATATCGATTTTGAGGTCGATTGGTCTTAAAACAAAGAAATTCAAAATGGCGGTCACTTTTTTCAATTCTAACATTGGATCCGTCTTTTGTACCTACAGGCTTGCCCAGATATAGATTTTGAGGTCGATTAGCCTTAAAACAACGAAATTCAAAATGGCGGCCACTTTTTTCAAGTCTAACATTGGATCCGTCTTTTATACCTAAAGGCCTGCCCAGATATCGATTTTGAGGTCGAATGGCCTTAAAACAAAGGAATTCAAAATGGCGGTCACTTTTTTTAATTCTAACATTGGATCCGTCTTTTTTACCTACAGGCTTGCCAAGATATCGATTTTGAGTTCGATTGGCCTTAAAACAAAGAAATTCAAAATGGCGGCCACTTTTTTCAATTCTAAAATTGGATCCGTCTTTTGTACTTAAAGGCCTGCACAGATATCGATTTTGAGGTCGATTAGCCTTACAACAAGGAAATTCAAAATGGCGGCCACTTTTTTCAAGTCTAACATTGGATCCGTCTTTTATACCTAAAGGCCTGCCCAGATATCGATTTTGAGGTCGATTGGCCTTAAAACAAAGAAATTCAAAATGGCCGCCGTGTATACCAATTCTAACATTGGCTCTTAACATTTTAGTTATTATTGATTCATAATGTATAAATAAATGAGTACTACAAAAAATCATACTAAAATAATTTTATGGTGTAAAAATTGAACAGCCTTTACATGCAAAATACGAATTTTTTAAATGTATGAGCGGCACGCAAGCGTCATTTACGCAAAATCCAGGGCGTCCCTAGTTATGAATTACCCAATATAAATAATACATACATATGCTCTCACGTCTTTTATCCCCGAAGGGGTAGGCAGAGGCGCAACTAGTGCACTCACTTTCCGTCGTGCGTATTCCGTCCTATGATGTGATAGGGGGCAAGCCTATCACCATTTCGGGCTCAAAATCCAGACTTCGGGCTGAAAAGAAAAAAATCCAATATCACTCTGCCCGACTCGGGGATCGAACCCGAGACCTCAGCATTGCAGTCATAACGTAATACAACTACACCACTGAGGCAGAATAAATAACAAAAAAAAAGCAGTGACTATTGTTTTTCAATCAGGGATTCGAACCCGGCACCGCAGCGTACCGATCACTAAATATAACTAAAGCAGGTCTCCGACTAGAAACAATTTACAAAGGTGAAAGGATGTAATAATTACGCTTGCTGCCTATCTTATACACCTAATAGAGCCTATAATTTTATATTGATACACGGACGTGAGCTGGATACACTATAAAACAGAATTTCCAGGGCACCTTCAAATTTGCCGCGCGGTAGCGCGGACCAATCCCTGCACTAGATGGCCAATTCGAACTTTGAAGGCGTCCAAAAATTTCGAGCGCACGTCCGTCGTCAGTAAAGATTCCGGACGACTGAAGCCGGCACGGGCCACTCCCATAACAGCGATGGCGTATTTGGACGTCGCGGATGAGAGAAAGTGACGGGCGGCGCACGCGTATGCCGAAATGAAATGGCGTAAGCGCCAAAACAATTTTCTTTTAATTGTGATTATACTATTTAATTCGTTTTAATTGTGTATTGATGAAACTTTGAAAAAAATGTTGTATTGTATTTAAATAAAGTTACGAATGTACATATTCCACCATTTAGCGATAAAGCGTGTTTAAAGAAAATATCAGAGGTAACTTTGAATTTTTTTTCGATCGAGAAAATTTATAGCAATTGTGTTTTGGCTTTGACATATTATTGAGTTATACGTTCAATTTACAAATATCCAAAAATCTAACTTCTGATCTTAGTAGTTTACGAAAAATTTGAATTTGAAAGTCCTTAAAGTTCCTGACATAGGCTCTTAATTGCTTTCCTCAAAAAATCTGCCTAACATTTTCTACCCTATCCACTCATGGCTTTAAATGTAAAAAATAAATAGGTTTTGGTTTTAATTTCCGAATTGAAAAAAAGAAATATACTTTGTCTTTTATACTATTTTTTTTATTGCAATGAATGACGAGACGAGCATAGGTACCGTTCGCCTTATGGCAAGCGATGCGACCACCCATAAACAGTAGCAACACCATCCAGCACCCTGAGTTACAAAGTACTGTGTGCCATTCCACTGCCGTCATCATCCTGAGACATAGTGTTCAGTCTTATTATGTCCAGTAGTTAGTGCATGCACATTTCACACTGCTGCTTCTGCCACCGGTTGAAACTGATAATATCTATTGTCTCTGGTTCATTTGACTTAAAATAAAATGGTTGTATTTTTTTTCATTTATTCTACATAATAAATTCATAAACTGCCTCGGTGGCGTAGTTGTATTACAGTACGACTGCAAAGCTGAGGTCTCGGGTTCGATCCCCGGGTCGGGCAAAGTGATACCTATTGAGTTTTTCTATTCAGTATCAGTCCGGAGTCTGGAATTTGTGCCCGATATGGCGATAGGTTCGCCCCCTATCACATCATGGGACGGAATGTCGGCGAAAAGTGGGTGCACTAGTTGCGCCTCTGCATACCTACCCCTTCGGGGATAACAGGCGTGAGTGTATATATATGTATGTATGTAAATTTATAACATATACATATACAGTCACGCCTTTTATCCCCGAAGGGGTAGGCAGAGGCGCCACTAGTGCACCCACTTTTCGCCGTTATTCCGTCCCATGATGTGATAGGAGGCGAGCCTATCGCCATATCGGGCACAAATTCCAGACTCCGAGTTGATACTGAATAGAAAAACTCAATATCACTGCCCGACCCGGGAATCGAACCCGAGACCTCAGCATTGCAGTCATACCATAGTACAACTACGCCACCGAGGCAGTAAATTTATAAATAACTATAAAAGTGTCACATTAAAACCGAACATGGTAGCAGGGCGCTTTATCACTATAGTTTTCAATGGAGCGTGTACACCGAATGAACCCAAAACAATATACCTACAATTAAATTTTTGAACCATATCATCCACCGAATTCATGGAGTTATTAATATTCCAATCTATAACATTAAGATCCTGGTTAAAATTAGCTGTAGTACGGTGTCTTTAAGAGTAACAGTAATAATAGGCTTAGGTCGGTCTTTTTTAATGTTGAGGGTAACCTATGATTAATAATATACAGCTCCACGGTTAATTGTTCAATCCTAGACTGCAGTCCCCCTTAAGATGGCTGTTCCTTACAGCTATTCTTCTCCAGTACATCCATACGCCCTTCGAGTCCTTCAATTCGCTGATCAACAGTACAAACAATCTCTCTTACAGATGAGAGTTCCATCGAAATATCTTAAACTCGTCGCGAACGGTACTTATTTCCCACCTAAAACGTGGAAGATCAGACCAAAGCTCTCCCTCCGATGATTTTATTATATTTCCCGAAGAAGAACAGTTTTCCGTTTCTAGGTTGTTTCCCAGACGCTGCGAAGCCAGTGAAGGTTTGCTTGTTTTGCTAATAATTGACGTGTTGAAGTTGTGTTCTTTTGGTCGACCAGCAATGCAGGCAATACTTACCATACCATACAAGTTACCAACTTTGTATTATATACTGCCCACTGCTGATCATAGGCCTCCTCTACTACTGAGAAAATTTAGGCCTTAGTGGCCTAGTGCTGGCCTAATGTAATACTTAGGTACATAGATACATCCAATTAACTGAATATATTATACGCCCAAAAACAGTATTTAAGTACACATATAATTACCTACGTCATAATTTCATCCGTAATGAGTCGTGCGGAATAGAAATAAAATTTTTATACAATTGTATATTTCATATTATAATTTTACGTATTACGAGAACAGTCATTTATTTGCGCTACTGGCTACAACAAACGAGTAAAGGTTATCTGTTGCGCTACTTATAATATGAGCATGATATAAAAGTCATGGATCATAGTAACGGCATCTTTAGGCGCGGGTATTGTAACTAGCTAATAAAATAAGTACATTAGATTCTAAAAAAATGGTATCACAAAACCAGTTTTGGTTAATGTGTTTATTTATCGGAGTTGTTACTGCAAGTAGTAGACCTGCCTTTGTGATGAACAAACATTGGGTGTGCAACGTGAAAACATCATGTTTTGAATGTTTAAAACTATCGCATTGTTCCTGGTGTGAGATGAAAAAACAATGTTTCTCTAATAAACTGCCGATGAATAAAGATTTCTGCGATAATAGTACGATCGAATTCAACGAATACGGTTGTAAGTTACAAATGAACATAACATATATATTACTCTACATTAAAAAATACTGCTTAGGCGTTTTAACCATTTTTCCTTTTAGTGTCAATGACATGGTTGTGTCGTCATTCTCTTATCTTATACTATAACTATGTCATATGATACCTACTAGTAATAATTATAATCTATGGGAAAAAGTATATTTACCTAAATTTATGTGCATGATATTACTTACATTATGGTCATTACTTTGCATTTGGCTCGTGTGATGCACGAATAGGTATGCACTTTTCCGGGAATTTGGACAGAATTCATTTAGGGAACAAATATAGGCTTGCATATCTGGACTTAATTATAAAAATTCTGACATTTTCCAAAATAATTTAGTTTTCTTACTTTCTTTTTCTTAAACCTTTATCAAGATGTGCGGGGAAGGCCTCCTTCAACATCTTTCATTTGTGGCGGCATTGACTTCTATTTACCCAGTTCAGTCCGGCTATCCACTTCATGTCGTCCTTCCAACGCATTTGTGGTCTTCTATTTGGTGGTGGTGATGGTGGTAGGTCCGTCGTATGCGAAGGGCCGTCAGTACTGTCGCAATGTCTATTTCTATCTCAAAAGAGCCGCGTGCACGCCCTGGTTTGAACGGCATTGCAGCCAGTTTAATTGTTGGTAGATATGAGACATAACATCTTATGTCTTAAGGTGACGACCAGGCAGTACTTTGTAATTCAAAGTTATGTATGGTGTAGCTACTATTTATGTACAGTTGTACCATCAGGCGAGTGGTATTCTCGTCTCATCATTTATTTGTAATAAAGAGGGCGCTTTTTTCCTCGTGGCTTTCAACCAAGAAGACGTTTGCACCACGATCTATCGTTCCGAGCAAAATGCCCTCTTCCATTTTAGGCGCGCCACTCGGTTCGTTACATCTATGACTATGCTTTTTGTTCTTAGCCATTTTCTACCAGCTAAGTACTCTCTACTGCCCTCAGGGCTCTGGGCCACTTTAAGTCTAAATCGTATTCTATCGTATCTTTGGTGAAAATCTCGGTCTCAGCACCATAAGTGTGTGTCTTTTGTTCCGCACGAATTTGTATCATAAAATTAAAGTCCAGTTTCAAGTAGCCTGCCAACGTAACGTTAGTCTGATTCATCTATGAAGCTCGGTGGTTTGGTTATCCTTACCAGATTTGTTGCTCCAAATATACAATAAAAACAATAAAAATATAATCTATTGTACGTTGAACGGTTTTAGTTATCTATCTATATATATAAGAATGAATCCCTATTTTCCTTGTTCACGGCATCCCGCGTGAACGGCTCGAGCGATCTCGTAATTTTTTTTTATGTGTGTGTTGTATTGTCAGGAGAAGGTTCTTATGAAAGAAAAAATTAAGATAATAGCGTGGAAAATTAGAAAATTTGAGAATACTTAACGACCATAATATCAAACGTGTATGTCACTGAACTCCTCCTAAACGGCTGGACCGATTTTAAGGAAATTGGTGGATTATGATACAGGTGGATTCGAGAATGGTTAAGAGTAACAATTGCATCCGGTAAGCGGCGTTGTATTCGGGTTCTAGGATTTTATTTGCTTTTTAGGGCAGGACAACGTCTGTCGGGACCACTAGTCTATATATATAAAATTCTCGTGTCACAGTTTTCGTTGCCATACTCCTCCGAAACGGCTTGACCGATTTTGATGAAATTTTTTGTGCTTATCCGGTATCTATGAGAATCGGCCAACATCTATTTTTCATCCCCCCAAATGTTAAGGGTGGACCACCCCTAAATTTTATTTTTTATTTTTCAGACAAAATTTTTTGTTTTAATTTTTTTATGATACAGCATACAAAAATACCTACAACCCTAAATTTTCACCCCTCTACGATCAACCCTTATTTTTTAATAGCCATTTTAGTTACCTTTTTAGGGCAGGACAACGTCTGTCGGGGCCGCTAGTTTTCTATAAAAAGGAAAGTAAAATTCCTACGCCAGGAAATCTTTACGTCATGAATAAAAAAAAACCATCCATACCTACTGTTTTCTAATTAAAAAATAAACGATTTTCAGATAGTATTAAGGAGAACGCGGAATGCTCATGCGCCAAGGGAAAAACAGAGCAAAAATGCTTTCCACCAGGTGTTATTGATGGCCCAGAATGTTCGGGACGCGGAGATTGCGTATGTGGCCAATGTGTCTGCCATACCTATGAAGACCAGCCAGCTAAGGTAGATTTTTTTTTAATACAAGAATTTGCCATATGGGCTATAACTTGCAAGACGTTGTTCGTCAGCTATAGGTAATATAGGAGACATTTTTGATGTGTAGTTTATATTTTACTGACACCGGAGTAGTCACTACAGCTCAGCGAGTATTATCAACCGAATTTTCTCTTTTAAAATAATAAAAATCAAAACAATAAAGTCTACCATCGCGTTATTTCTCATATTCGGGCATATTTAACATCAAAAACATCTTAACACTATGTTATGTAGGTACGTACTATTGATTTATATTTTGAATTTATATTACGAGACTATCCCTCCCTTACACCCGCCACTGCAACTCCTGTAAACCAGGATCGTGGAATTTTATGACACCGAGCTATGAAGCTCGGCAAGTCTCTGGGAGCACTAATTAGTCTGAACCTGCAGCGAAGTTAATCAAATAGAAGAATAGGGAGGAGTTAGAAATATATATAGCTATGGAGGGAAGCTTCCCTCCATAGCAAAGTGGGAGACAAAATAATAAACTAAAAAGGTATTTTTAACCTTAAATATTAAGACTTTTACAACGGGAAAAACTAGATGTAAAGCACCACGGATAAAATTTTAGTGTCCTATCATTTGAGGTGTTAGATTTTATTCTAATAGTAGGTACCTGTGGAAAAAACGCCAGGAAGCACGGAAATTCTGCCTGGCCTCCACAAAATCCATGTAGTATACAACTCCAGATTTGCATAGGTACCTACTACCCAGTATAGTGTTGTGCTCATTTTGCCAAAGACTAAACTCCCAAAGTATGTGATGCGCAGATTGTTCGTAGTTGCAGTCAGTATGCGAACATGGACACGCAGGCGAATCAACCAACCTGAATGATAATAATTTGCACTGAAGATTTTATAAGACGATCCCGAATCGAAGGAAGAAAATTATACAAATGCCGCCCTTTCGTAGACAATATATAATATACTGCCATTCAGCTAAATCATCGCTAATAATTTCCGAGATCGGATTTGAATCTATTTAAAATCTAGATTAATATACATTAATTTTTAATTAGTTTGAATCTATACATTCATTTTATTTAAATAACTAGCTTTTGCCCGCGGCTCCGCCCGCGTTAAAAAGTTTTTCCGGGATAAAAGTACCGCTTTATATTTTCCCGGGATAAAGTAGCCTATGTGTTAATCCAGGACATGATCTACCCGTGTGCCAAATTTCATCCAAATCTGATCAGTAGTTTTTGCGTGAAAGAGGAACAAACATCCATACATCCAGTCATCCATACATTGTTACAAACTTTCGCCTTTATAATATTAGTAGGAAGTAGGATTAGTAGGAATACTCGGACTGGCTCGGTGGTGTAGTTGTATTACGGTACGACTGCAATCCTGACGTCTCGGCGTTCGATCCCGGGGTCGGGCATAGTAATATTGAATTTTTCTATTCAGTATCCGCCCGGAGTCTGGAATTTGCGCCCGATATGGCGGTAGGCTCGCTCAATATCACACCATGGGACCGAATACGCACGGCGAAAGTGGGTGCACTTAATTACGCCTCTGGCTACCCCTTCGGGTATATAAAAATAAACCTTTCGAATTGTGTTGATATTTGTCGATAACAATCGAATTGCATTCGTTGATGGCAGAGGCCTCCGAATTGCGTGGTGTGTTGGCATTCGTTTGATGGCAGAGGCCTCCGAATTGCGTTGGCATTCGTTTGATGGCAGAGGCCTCCGAATTGCGTTGTGTGTTGGCATTCGTTTGATGGCAGAGGCCTCCGAATTGCGTTGGCATTCGTTTGATGGCAGAGGCCTCCGAATTGCGTTGGCATTCGTTTGATGGCAGAGGCCTCCGAATTGCGACTTTTAATTTTCTTTACAGGTCAGAGGCGACCGTATTGCAGAATGGCCGTGTCGGAGTGACTAAAATACTATAAAATAGGATGCTAGCTAATTACCAGTATTTCAATATTGCACAGTGAGATTTAAAATACACAATGTTGCAGATTAATTTGAATTTGTAAAATAAGTTGTTGATTTGACTATTTTTATTTATGAATATTGTATTACTGTTGACTTCAATGAATCAAGTAGTATGAAATTATGTAGAGGGGAGCGAACCGTTATAATGAGAGTGCAGACGCGCTTCAGGGCATTCGAAGTTTAGTTGGCTAGCTCAACAGAACGTTGTTATTACTCTGTATTGTTGTTCAGACGAAATATATTATGTTTATATGAGAAAAACCAGCTTTTATTATTATTGAAAGCTTAAATCATGACGAAGTCTAAAACATGGAAATACCACCTTCGCCCATACATCCATCATCCAGCTCCGAAATACAACACTAGCTTTTACCCGCGGGTCCGCCCGCGTAAATGAGTTTTTCTATCTATCTATCTAGATGAAAATCCCGGTTTATATTTTCCCGGAATAAAAAATAGCCTAAGTATGTCTTTTCTCAGGCTCTAGACGATCTGTGTAATAAATTTTATTTAAATCAGTTTAGTAGTTTTGGCGTGAAATCGCGACAGATAGAGTTACTTTAGCATTTATAATATTAGTATAGACTATATACCACAAAGAAAAGTAGAAAAAAAGTAAAGAACCTGGTAGTTTGAAAAACTTGTGTTAAAACTTAACCTCTTACACCATTTAAAACTAACCAAAATTAAATGTTATTTTAATGGCTTATAACGAATCATATTATTATTTAATTATAATATATTAGTACAATTACTATAATAATATAATATTACTACTGTAATTTAAATATTAATGTAATATAACTAGTAGTACCTATATTACTAGCTATGGTTTTAGGTAATATCTATCGTTCTTTGGGAGGGAATCCTTACTCCTAATAAGTTAGTTAACATTTTAATGAATGAAAAAAAAATGAGAAAAATGTATTTAGAACAGTAACAAGTTTACAATGTAACACACTAGTAACCATAATAACTGTTGAATCTGCGAAAAAAGTGCTTTTGAGTTCTATTTTAAAATAACTTACCTTTTAATGAAAGTCTGCTAAAAATTGCCACTTTTCAGTTACAACTGTCATGTAATACTTTCATTGCGTTTTGCAGGTAATACTGGGAGAATATTGCGAATTTGATAATTTTTCATGCGATGGACCCAAGTGCAACGAAGGGCCGTATTATATCGGCCAAATATATGAGAATGATGGATCATCAAAAACACAAGACACTGAGAACAACACTAGTTCTAAATAGCACATGGATCAGAATTAATGTGTACAATTTGTCTTGTAGAAGTTATTAAAATATTGAAATTGTTATTTTGCTTGCTATAAGATAAGTACATTATAATATTTTACAAAGTAGTTGACTTTAAAGTATTTTTTATAAAGCAAAGTCAAGTTATGTTACCAAAGCAAAATTCGACGGTCCCATAGAACAAAGTCGTATGTCCAAAATGTTAGTTTTTCAGTAGAGCGCTTTGAAAGTCGTTAGTTTGTATTCATGTGCGAATTAGTGCTATTTTCACACATTAGGTTCAAAGTTGTTACTGAACCCTTAAGATAATGTTTCCTTCATGTATAACTTGTGATTTTCACTATTAACTGAGACTTTCAAAGCGCTCTACTGAAAAACTAACATTTCGCATTTACGACTTTGTTCTATGGGACCGTCGAAATAGTGTTTTACGATTACACTAATAAAAAGAAATGTTTGTGTATTTTAATATTAATTCCTCATATAGTTATTAGCTTACTTTTTTATGGCATCGAATGACAAGACGAGCATGCTGTTCGCCTAATGGTAAGCGATATGACCACCCATAAACAGTAGAAACACCATCCAGTACCTTGAATTACAAAGTACTGTGTGGCATTCCACTGCGCTCTTCATCCTGAGACATAAGATTTTAAGGCTCATTATATCCTGTAGTTACACTGGCTACAATGCCCTTCAAACTAAAACACACCAGTGCATGCACACTGTTGCTTGACGGTAGAAATACACATTGCGGTTGTACCCACCCAGACGGACTCTTACATATGAAAGCCCTACCACCAATGTATTTAAAAACTAAATAATATATTATTTTAAGTCGTGTCATTAAAATATAAAAGACAGTATTTTAAATTGTAACACTTAACTTTAAACTTGGTTCCTCAACCCACACGTACACAAAATTGCCATATTATCTATAACGTTATAAATTAAAAGTAGATGCATTGAAAGCAAGAGGGCTATACAGTTTACCGAGAACGGTCGGTATAGATGTCCGCTGAGAGGCGACGGAGGCAATGAGGTTTTCAGAAGAAGCGTTCGAGCGAAGAAGCCGCCTCAATTAAGAAATTGATATGAGCGGAGCGTCTGTCGCGGATGGCTCATCGGACTTGAGTGCCTGCTCGTTATGGTTACGCGAAATTAGATTTCAACGAGTCTATTTTCTCTGTCACAACGAGTTCACCTTTTATTTCTTCAATATTTATTGAATATTTCCTATGAATCGTAAAGGTTTCATATAAAATTATCATGCATATTTTTTTCTGGTTTGCGTATTTAATTTGATTGAAAAAGGTTTTATGATTATCTGTTAAAATTAAGATGTGAATTTGATTTCAAATAATGTACTTATTATATGAGCTCCTAATATACGGATAAGCATTTTTTCTGAGATTAAAACTGTTTATAAAAAATAGGTATTATATACGGAGTAGGGTCATTCGGGGCAACAGCACGCAGTGGGTAAAATTTCGCATGGTCAATATCTCGGAACCTATTGAGGGGGCTCAGACATTTTTTCGGCTAAATTAGGGGTGCGTCAGGTATGATGTCAGAGCCCACAAGCTATTTTACCAAGCCTCACTTGTTTAGCGAAAAACAGCGATCAACGTGATTTTGTTGATTAGTTATCAAATATTTTGTGCTGGGAAAAGTTTATAGATAGACGGTGCATCAGTTTACAAAAGACCGTTGATTATGTTAAGTTTACACGATTATTATAGTATTTATTTTAGTTATTAATTCTGTCCTAAAAAATAACTGTATCTCAACTGACGTGTGATTGTTAAAATATTCCCTGTTGGGTAAGAGTACAGGATTAAAAGTACGCACGCTGTTATAACTTCATTACAATGAAAAGTAACATCAAGAGTTCCTAAAATTACAGTGATCATTAAATTACAAAAATAACTAAAGTTTATTAATAAGTACAGTCTAATTCATTATGTTTCTGGTGCCTACAATAGGTGTACATTTAATGTTTATTTTTACAATATTTATACCAAGAATAAAGGAAGTTTAAAAACATATTCCATATGATTCCATGTGTACTTGTACAATTTGTAATTATATGCCTGTAGTTTACCCGCGTGTAAAGCTTACCCAGTATGCGCACTATTAACCGCATCTTTGCGTAGTTTTACCCACATGACGGGTCAAGAGTACGAATTTCTCCCGCTGCACTTAAACATGTGTTGCAAAAAAACCGATGAAGCAATGTACAAAAAGTCATTAAATAATGAAAGTAGAATAAATTTACTTTAAATAGAGTGTTAAAACGTTTATCAGGACCCTATATTTTTGTGTGTGCAGACGATAGAAAAAAAAGTGCGTACTTTTGAGCTGAATGACCCTACGGACCATATAAATTTTGGTCCCAAGTTAATAACTGTCTAACAATTATAAGTTATAATTTTCGGGAACAAATAGATGTGAAAACGGCGTGAAATTCTTTACAGATTTTCGTAATTATTTTTTCTATGGACTCCGAGGTTGAAAATCTTGTATACAATTTCACGTAACCATACCTCAGCGTTAATTTGTTACACAAACTACGCAACAGCAGAAGTTTAGCGCATTTTTTTTTATCTATAGGCAGTGGCGGATTTGATACGTTGGTTGCCCTAGGTCTACGAAAGATTGTCGCTCCCCTATGTGCTATAAAGCATGAAAATTAAATAAATTATGAAAATTGAATTAAAAACAAAAAAAAAAACGATAGTAAATGATTTAGTTATCTCAATCAGTGTATTTCAGATACTGATTCTTACCATTTCTATTTGTGAGTAACGATGAAACGTTAATCTTAAATTGTCTTACACAAAGAAAAAACATTGCCGCCTTCTAAATTTTGGCGCCCTAGGCCCGAGCCTACTTGGCCTATAGGGAAATCCACCCTTGTCTATAGGTACATGTAATAAAGCAGTAGAACCGTTATGTCTGTACATTTAAAGAAACTGTCTGCCTCGGTGGCGTAGTTGTATTATAGTACGACTGCAATACTGAGGCAGACAGTTTCTGAAAGAAAAGAAAGAAGAAAGAAAGATTGTCGCTCCCCTATGTGCTATAAAGCATGAAAATTAAATAAATTATGAAAATTGAATTAAAAACAAAAAAAAAAACGATAGTAAATGATTTAGTTATCTCAATCAGTGTATTTCAGATACTGATTCTTACCATTTCTATTTGTGAGTAACGATGAAACGTTAATCTTAAATTGTCTTACACAAAGAAAAAACATTGCCGCCTTCTAAATTTTGGCGCCCTAGGCCCGAGCCTACTTGGCCTATAGGGAAATCCACCCTTGTCTATAGGTACATGTAATAAAGCAGTAGAACCGTTATGTCTGTACATTTAAAGAAACTGTCTGCCTCGGTGGCGTAGTTGTATTATAGTACGACTGCAATACTGAGGTCTCGGGTTCGATTCCCGGGTCGGGCAACGTGATATTGAGTTTTTCTATTCAGTATCAGCTCGAAGTCTGGAATTTGTGCCCGTTACGGCGATAGGCTCGCCCCCTATCACATCATGGGACGGAATAATGGCGAAAAGTGGGTGTGCTAGTTGCGCCTCTGCCTACCCCTTCGGGGATAATAGGCATGAGCGTATATGTATGTATGTATGTTAAAGAAATGTGACAAAAAAGAAAGGGGTGACTAAAAAAGAATAATGGAACACAAATCAGCGATTTTTGTAATTCTTTTCTGCCTGTCTGTTTTCTGTTTGTTGATACTGCATATCTCTAAATGACTGAACGGATTTTGGTGTAATTTGGGACACGGGTAGATCATGTCCTGGATTAACGCATAGGCTACTTTTTATCCCGGGAAAATAAAAAGCGGGACTTTTATGCCGGAAAATCTTTCACACGGGTGGAGCCGCGAGCAAATGCTAGTTTTTTTTATATAGGGACCTACGTATATTGTTGAATACACTACTAGCACAATACGGATTTTTCTAGGAGTTGTTAGAGAGCGGGAGCTATAAATAAGGTCCCCGAATTCACTGTCTACACGAAAATTTAATATCCATCTTTAAAATTGAAGTAATATTGTGATTTTCAAATTGTAAAATATATATACTTAAAAAAAATTATAAAAGACCTACGCTGTGTTTCTTGGTGCTTCTTCTCAGGTCAGTGGCTTTTCCGAAGCACCGGTAGAATCTTTTAGTAAAACAACATTGTGAAAAATGATGTGTAAAAGAGCCCTTAGGGGCTTAATTACTGAATAAATTATTTGATTTGATTTGAAAGGCCTGCTCCACGCGAGGTTCTTGTAAGCAAGGCTTTTTCTAGGGTGGGCAAAGACGTTTCTAGGGTGATTAAGGACGTTACTAGGATGGGCTTGGTCCACCCTTGCTCTCCCCCACCCCCCAGCTACGCCTATCCCCAGGGGCTTGATAACAAAGATCGAAATTTCTATAACTGCTGCGAACTCTACCGAGAGGGTACAGTGAAGACACCGTATGTGATGAGTTTCAGTACTTGTTCGAAGACTACAGTCTTCGAACAACTTGATGATTTCGGACTTAAAACAAATTCGCCGTTACGATGAAAAAATACAATTCAAGTGAATTTATATATTGACTTTAGCTCGCGGCTCCGCCCGCGTAAATGCGATTTTTCGTGATGAAGATTTGAGTTTATTCGTTACAAACATGTATAAATGTACAAAAACAAAAAATACAAATCTTTCCGCTTTATAACATTAGTATAGATGAAACACTATGACTGCCTCGGTGGCGTAGTGGTATTGCGTACGCATTACGAGTACGATTTGCGCGCCGAGGTCCTGGGTTCGAATCCCGGGTCGAGCCAAAAAAATTGTGACTGGGTTTTTCCATCTTAAAATTTACTCAGTCGCAGCTCGGAGTCAGGAAGTTGGCGGTGTGATACCCCCGTGCCTCGGAAAGCACGTAAAGCCGTTGGTCCTGCGCCTGATCTCTCTCCGGTCATGTCGGATTGCCGTCTCACCGGACTATGAGAGTGAAGGAATAGCGAGTGCACCTGTGTATTGCGCACACACTTGTGCACTATAATATCTCCTGCGTACCTGGCTGATCTCCGCTGAGATTGGCCGCCGTGGCCGAAACTGGCTAGGAGGATTTCATTCATAGATGAAACAATCATCTGTGAGGTCCCGAGTTTAAATCTGGGGTCGGGCAAAGTGATATTAGGTTTTTCTACTGAGCATCAGCCCGGAGTCTCGAATTAGTGCCCGATATTGTGATAGACGCTTCCTCTATCACATTATGGAACAGAAAATACGTGGCGAAAAGAGGGTCCCTAGTTGCGCCTCTGTCTACCCCTTCGGGGACAAGACGTGATGTGTATGTATTTATTAAAAGTTATAATTGTATTAGTCATAAGTGATAAAAAATGTACATTAAATAAAAACTAAATGCTGGGTGCCTAGTAGAGTCGATAAAAACGTTTTACAGCCATAAATAATTTTGTATTCTGTAATTGTGGTGGAATACGGGCCTCGGCTACGCTCGTACCCAGCGATTCGATTATGGGAGGAGCGCCTAAATTGTTTTAAAGTCGATCAGCATCCTGTATTAGGTTGTAGATGTAGCGAGAAAGAAGTCGTGGTTTAAATTGTTAAGATTTGAAAACATATTTAATATTACATTTGTTACACTACATACTACAGCAAAGTAAACTCATAATTATTTTAGGGTTTCGTGCTACGTAATGAAAGAAAGTAATTAAGAATCAGTTTGAGGTTTCAATTAAATTGGGGATAGAGAGTCTATAGAAGTATGAATACTACCACAACAATTGTTGAGAAAATTCACTTTGTAATGAATATTTGTATCCGGATGATATACACAATTGAATGTAGTTGTATGTTGCTTTAAAAACCCACACTAGGACAATTCCTAATATTTTTTTCTAACAATAAACACCTAAGATGTACCAACAGTAGATGGTAATAGTCTGAAATGTTACATCATGTATTTTCTTTTCGTTCTTTTATCGCCACTCGGTAAATATTAGATTTTAACCCACATACTTATTAAATATTAACTATAAAGCCACATTATGTATTAAAAGTTACGTAAAAGTAATCCTAAGGTTGGTTAGGAAAGGCTGAACTCTGCCAACACAGAGGCATGATATACGAACGCCAGAAACAAATATTTAAACATAAAACTATGTAGACATTTTGAAGTTGCAATTATTTTATTCAACGTTGTCGGAAAAATATACTTAGGTGCACTATAAAAGTTGGACTGATAGGTAGTTAAGGTTGACGATCAATGAATTTACTAACTCATGACGATAAATCTTAAGATGTTATAATTAAAGATTACTATTCTAAGATTTAACGACATAATGGCTTTTTACAGTAATAAAATTTACAAGATCAAGCTGTATCGTCGATGACAAACTCATGACATTATTTCACTTGGTCGATTGCAAGTTGCCAAGCATCGTGTCAGTAGATACGATGTAGAATCTATACACGGCGCCATGCATGATGCACGTTTGTTCTTTGGCAATAGCATATAAAACCACAAATGAATTTCAAACTTATAGCTGTTTAAAAAGCTATAATTAAAGCCGCGATGTCTATTTAGCTAAGGATCTCTAAACAACGAGCACATCCCTCTAATAGTTTTTTATCGGACCGAATTTGATATTGAATAATTCTTGTCAAAACGTGATCGGACTTTATATAAGAAATAAAATGTCAGTGGATGTCTGTAGCGTTACTTATAGATAGGTATTGCACAATAAGGAGCCGAGATCACACATAATAATATGCCATTGGTATTCCGATGTGCGGAAGAATGCGCGTTCCGAGGAGGCACGGCAGGCGCCTTCCCCGCGTGCCGCGCCGCGCATCCCCGTGGCGTCACGAGACGACGCAACAAACCCGCATTCAGTCCCACAGAAATTATTAAAAATAGGCATAGCAAGTTTAAGGAATGGTAAATAACAATTAATGTATTAAAAATATATTTTTTAACGAGAAATGTATAGTCACCAGCAGAAGTAGCTGACCAAATTCAAAATTTAAAATTACCTACATACTTTTGAGTTCTTACTAATCCTTTTTCTCTCTTCACAACAATAAAATAATAGAGATTTGCTTTACTTCATACGAAGAAATTTTTTTCAGTTTAACTTAACGCGTATATAGGAGATTTAAAATTATGATTTAGTACAGACATTTATGCTGCTGACTGTACCTACACAATATCATGTAAATTACGATAAGTAGGTTACTTAGAAAAAGTTAACAACTAATAAAATCCTACTAATATCCTACTAATATTATAAAGGCGAAAGTTTGTAAGAATGTCTGGATGTATGGATGTTTGTTCCTCTTTCACGCAAAAATTACTGAACAGATTTCGATGAAATTTGGCACACGGGTAGATCATGTCCTGGATTAACACATAGGCTACTTTTTATCCCGGGAAAACATAAACCGGGACTTTAATCCCGGAAAAACTTTTTAATGCGGGCGGAGCCGCGGGCAAAAGCTAGTTACATATAATTCATTCATAACTAATTTTTAAACGCTGACACTGTAATTTTATGTAGAGTCGAGATACAGTATTATTTCTAAATAAACCCATTCGCTTTCTTGTAGATGCGGCCCTGTCCAGTACAGCTCAGCTAGCTTTTGACCCCTTCTTTATTAATGAGTTTTTTTTATTATAAACTTATTATTATGCTACAACAATATTTATGTACGCAAATGAATTAAGCATTACAAAGAGTATGACTTTTATGAGGCGTGTCAACTGTGGTTTGGCTTTCCCTGTATATTCACTTGCGTGGTGAAATTTTTGGGTTGCAATCTAGTTTTAATGTAAATCTGCATGTAATATACAATTGTCATGATTGTAATCTTTTTTACATCTTAATTAAATAAATAAATATGACTTTAAGCTTAAGTATCCTATCTAGACAGACTTCATGACAATTTAAATGTCGTATTGGGTAGATTCAATTATTTAAACATTTCTCGTTTAAATACTTGAATCATTAATACAAAGTCTACAACTTTTATACATACAGTACTTAATGGTTCACTCTTAAAGAATTTAAATAACTAAATCTACATTTCCATAAAATGAAAACTCTCCTAATAAGAAAGTAGGGCTATATTATTAAAATAGAGTTGTGGTGTAGTGTAGGGCAAAAGTGGAAAGGTGTGTCAATTTCTAAGGCGCAATCGTAAGGAATATTTAGGGTAAAAGGATGGCCTGAAGCCTCCTGAATATTCATGTGGCCGCACTTGTAGACTTCCCTCAACGACACCAAATTCTCTTTCACCAATTTCACATTATTTAAATTATTCAAACCGCATTATACAACGTGTATCTTTTATCTGATACACAAATAATCGCTTTTAAAATTATTAGATAATAATTAAAAAAGCATAACCAAGAAATCTTGGAATAATAACAGTAAGAAGAAAAGCATTTTGTCTTGTTGATATTTTTGGCTGATGAAAGGCCTTGCGAGGGCGTAATGGGCTAACAAAGACGACAGTGACAATTTCATTGATTGATCGTAGTGGATTTTAGACTGCTCGCAACCTAGTTAGGTACCTATTTACTAAAAACTTTTATAGCGGCTTCTTGGTAAAGGAATCAAGCAATGACAATTCGACAAACTATTTATTTTTAAGATGTTATAAGGCTACATTATTAACTAAAAAAGGGACGTAAGTTTAAATATTGTTTTAAAAAGTTACTTTCCTTTTAATTTATAAACTCTGTACTTAACTTAACTTCAGACGTTTTAAATGCAAATTGCTTAAAAATTGTGCGTACATACGCGTTTCGTTTATGGCCTGTATGATTTTTTAATTAAGCTGGCCTGCGTGTAATTACCCCACAACGGTTGCTACACATTTTGTAATCAATTTTAATTTTAAAAAATCGGGCTAATCTTTTCTAAAACCATAAATTATAAATAAGTCACAACTATATGGCTGACCATTTGTTGACCATCGACCATTCACCCTATGATATAATGTTTTCCTAGACGAGATAATGACTTATCTACAACAAGCTTGGGTAACCTACTAATGTGTTGCCTGAAATGTTTGATAGGACTAAGGAGCTTTCAAATCACGAAACAGATCAAATATGGAAGTTTTAAAACTATTAATAAACCATTTTAGAATACAGTATATTATTGTAGTCCCTATTTTTTGCGTAGGTAGGTAATTAATGTTTTTTTTATTATTTATAAATGTAACAAATGCGGCTATTATTTCTTTGATAGTACTATTTTTTATTACTATACGTACCGGCATTTCGCATTTAGATTACAGAAATAATAGTTTTAATTTCAAAACAATGGCATCTGATATTGATATTTAAATTACCGATAATATTTTACCTACATTATTGTTTAGTAGGCATTTGATGAATTTAAATCCGTACAGCTATTTATTGTCTTTGATGCAGAACCAGAAATCATACAACATACAGAACCTGTTGCATGTACCTTGGGTCATGAGCTGGCTGCCTCTCAGGTATTGTGCGATGCTTTTAAAGGCCTAAATCTGTAAAGGGTTCATCCCACATCAAAGCAAAATTAAAACTTTCACATTATAGAACTAAACTAATTATGGTGGCGTAGTTCTATTATAGTACGGCTGCAATGTCACCGTCTCGGTTTCGATACCCGGCTCGGGCAAAGTGATATTGGGTTTTTCTACTCTGTATCAGCCCGGAATCTAGAATTTGTACCCGATATGACAATAGGCTCGCCCCCTATCACATTATGGGATGGAATATGCATAGCGAAAAGTGGGTGCACTAGTTGTGCCTCTGGCTACCTCTTCGAGGTTAAAAAAGGCGTATGTGTATATATATGTATGTTGAAGGAATATACTAGAACAAAAACGCACCAGGTAAAGGGAAGAGAAGGGGTACTTAGTCCTTGTTTAATTTGAATTATAAAATCAGTGATCAATGCTATAGATGTAATTAAAACCTGTATGTAATTGGTTAATAAAGCAGATTACTATCAGAATTACACTACTAAGATAGGTACATAATAAGGTATTTTTTTTTATCTTATTTTAACGAGCTTTATCCTGTGTTACGATAAAGTCGCTCCATACGTCCACTTAAATATATGTCTACAGACTAAACGTTCACCCTAGTACACTTAAAATATTTTTTAACCATAACCCTAGCCCCTCTGACATAGGAGCCGACAAAATACTATTAAAATCCCCTATATTACTAACTAAAATATGAGGTCCACTCCGTACACACTCTCGATAAGGTATTAGACGAGATAGCATTCTCAATTATGTTGACACATTATTGCTACCATATTATTTAAATCTAAACAGCCAAGCATTACTTAGCAGTTAGATAAATACAGAAATTAGAATAAAAAAAAAATTTAAAACATAAACAAAAAACCCGACTGCGTCAATACCTGCCATTTTTATTAATTTCATTTATAAAAACTCGATAAAACAGTTGAATCAACGCGGTAATCACTTATTTTGACTCGTCAAGACTCAAGCCTCGCTACGGACGCCCGAGTATATAGGGTTTCCCCATACATCTGTATATATAAGCGGAGCTTGACGGGTTAATATCATTAATAAGCTATCGTAGACTAACGGCCTACGTAACACAATAAAAAAAAAAGCTTAAGATAAACAAATGTCCGTACAATTTTCTGAACTTCTTGTTCTTATGTTTTAGAAGTGCGAAGAGTCTATACAAAGTTTTCTGGAATTAAACATCTATATAAGTTACAATAGACTATGCAATTAATTATTATTACTTCATATTAATAAAAATAAAGTTTCTAAAGAATACCTAGAAAGACGATTAAGCATCTTGATGCATTTTAGCATCCACGCTACTTTTACAAAATTAATAGAATCGTTATACAGGAGATAAAAGAAAAAATCAAGAAGTCAAATACATACTTAGAACATTCAGCTGACACAATGAAGTGGCATCACGTGGCATTGAGGGCGGGCGGCGAGCGCGCGGCGGGCGGCAGCGTGTCATTGGTCGCGCGGACTCAACCCGCGCGCTATGCACGAGCGGAGCGGCCGCTGTAGCGAGAACGCGTACATTGCGCCAGATGAGTAAATTAACAAACAGAAATAAAACTTTTTAATAAAAAATAAACCGACTTAAAAACCACTACGAAACAAAAAATAATTAAAATTTTTATTCGCTTAGTATATACGTATATTTGGAGTCGATGCCTGATATACGATTGCAGCATTCGCGAGTCATCTGCTGTTAGTTATTGAAGAGTTCCATTGTGTATCTCCGAAGATCTTTATCAGATCTTCATAAATTATATACTAAAACCTGCCTTGAAATATATACATTTCAATATCGAAAACCACATCCAAATCGGATCAGTAGTTTTTGAGAAACACGCGGCCATACAAATTTACACATACAAACATACGGATCGAATAGAGAACCTCCTTTTTGAAGTCGGTTAAAAACCAACATTATTCCATAATGTATTTTCAAGGCGTCGCGCGGACGCTATCTATTTATAGCCGAACACAACATTTTTATGAAAATAAACTTATCCAAAGTTGATGAAGCAACGAGATGATAGCATCTGCACGAAGCATTACAAAATATGATCATATAAATGTCATTATTATAACAGGATTATAATATTAGAATGATAAAATAAGTATTAATTTCTCTTGATTTGGAAACTTTTTAAAGGTAATGCAAGAAAAACATATTATATTATAGAGCTAGGACTCTCCCCAATGCAAGAAAAAAAAAGCGGCGATAGCCTATTTGGGAGTGGAACGGTCTGCCGAGACGAATGTCCGCAGGTT
This sequence comes from Lapara coniferarum, assembly GCA_949316025.1. Lineage (NCBI taxonomy): Eukaryota > Metazoa > Arthropoda > Insecta > Lepidoptera > Sphingidae > Lapara > Lapara coniferarum. The sequence continues at coordinate 35,357,751 of OX438919.1, read as the reverse complement.
CAAAACCTAAGGGAACACACTTCTGACTATTCTAAAAAGTTATGTGTGAATTATCTCTCGCTTTAGCAGTGAAGGAACACATCGTGAAGAAACCTGCATGTCTGAGAAGTTCTCTGAATTTCGAAAGTACGTGAAGTCTGCCAACCCGCACTAGGCCAGAGTCGTGGACTAAGGCCTTAACCGTCTCAGTAGTAAAGGAGGCCCGTGCGCAGTAGTGGGCAGTATATAATACAGGGCTGGTATGGTATGGTAGACTCTCCCCAGTAACGTCTTCAATTCTGATGCTTGAATACTATCTATCCTCTATTTCTTTCATCAGTCCTTCAGTTCCATTCAGCAAGAAGCTGAATATAAAATTACTGTCTCGAATAATTTTCATGAACGAAATGTAGGGTCATACGGCTCAAAAGTAAGCACTTTTTTTTCTATCGTCTACACACCCAAAAATATAAGTGTCCTGAAAAACGTTTCAACACTTCATTTTAGAAAAAATTATTCTATTTTCATTATTTAACGAATTTTTGTACATAGCTTCACTGGTTTGTTTGCAATACATGTTTAAGTGCAGCGGGGGAAATTTGTACTCTTGATCCGTCATGTGGGCAAAACTACGCAGAGGTACTGTTAATAGTTCGCATACTGGGTAAGCGTTCGCACGCAGGTAAAACTACCGGCATATAATTACAAATTGTATACACATGAAATCACATGGAATATATTTTTAAACTTCCTTTATTCTTGGTACAAATATTGTAAAAATAAACATTAAATGTACCCCTATTCTAGGTACCAAAAACATAATTAATTAGACTGTAATAAACTTCAATTATTTTTGTAATTTAATGGTTACTGTAAGTTTAGGAACTTTTGATGCTACTTTAGTCCTGTTATTGTTTCTCCTTTTAGATTTACTTGATCGATTTTAGTGGTTTATTGATTATTCTTTGTGATTCTTTCTCTGTATACATTCAAGGCATTTAGATATAATTAATCCTACTAATATTATAAAGGCGAAAGTTTGTAAGAATGTATGGATGTTTGGATGTTTGGATATATGGATGTAAGGATGTAAGGATGTTTGTTCCTCTTTCACGCAAAAACTACTGAACGGATTTCGATGAAATTTGGCACACGGGTAGATCATGTCCTGGATTAACACATAGGCTACTTTTTATCCCGGTAAAATATAAACCGGGACTTTTATCCCGGAAAAACTTTTTAATGCGGGCGGAGCCGCGGGCAAAAGCTAGTATTCCATAAAAATAACTTAAAAGTGTTTAATGAGAATATTTTCTTTCTATATAAGGTCAAAAAATCTTTACAAATAATATACGAGTTGATTGCAGCTTAAAAAAAAAAGAATCGTGCGATCATGGTAATGAAGTTATAACAGCGTGCGTAGTTTTTTAACCTCGTACTCTTCCCCAACAGGGAATGTTTTAAACAATTCCACGTCAGTTGAGGTGCAATTATATTCTAGGACAGAATTAATAACTAAAATAAATATTATAATAATCATGTAAACTTAACATGATTAACTGACATTTGTAAACTGATCCACCGTCTATCCATAAACTTTTTCCCAGCTCAAAATGTTTGTTAACGAATCAACACAATCACGTTGATCGCCGTTTTTCGCTAAACAAGTAAGACTTGGTAAAGTAGCTTGTGGCTCTGACATCGTCCCTGATGCGCCCTTGATTTAGCCGAAAAAGTGTCTGAGCCCCCTCAATAGATTTCCAGATATTGACCATGCGAAATTTTACCCACTGCGTGCTGTTGCCCCGAATGGCCCTACGTCATGTTATGTGTAATTAAAAAGAAGAGTTAGTTGGTAGAGACGTTACCAGCAAACCCACTGTTCGTTGATAATATCTTAGAGAAAATTATATCTCAAATCTAGTCGAATAATTAGGTTCCATTAATATTTTAAAATAAAAAACGGATTATGGTATGAATGTGGATACGTTTGTGTGTTGCCTATTGCCTAAAATAGAAAGTCACATTTAATGTTAGTCCTTTTTATAAACTACTGTTAGGCACACACAATAGACGAGGTATGAAAACCGCTAATCGCTCACATTACAGCTGCACATCAGCATGATTCCGAGCGAAAGCCTTCACGCTCGTATCCACCCCCCGCGCGCCGCCCGTCCTCTCAACCACAGGAGGGCTGGCTGTGGTCGTCGAGTCAGCCGGAAGCCGTCGCAGCGCTGACACCACTTACATTTTTAAAGAAACTTCGCAACTAACTTAAACAATGGACGTAGAGGAGTTCCGTGTACGGGGAAAGGAAATGGTGGATTACATTTGCACGTACATGAGCACGCTTCGAACGAGGCGGGTGACGCCGTCGGTGGAACCAGGATACTTGCGGACAGAGCTGCCGACTGAGCCGCCCTACCACCCGGAGTCATGGGACGAGGTCATGAGTGACGTGGAGAAGAAGATCATGCCTGGTGTGACGCACTGGCAGCACCCGCGCTTTCACGCGTACTTTCCTTCGGGAAATGCTTACCCGTCGGTCCTTGCTGACATGTTGTCGTCTGGCGTCGGATGTTTAGGATTTTCTTGGGTAGGTAATTTATTGTAATGGTATAATTGCGCCTGAAATTCTTACAATAGCATTTAAATATGTTTTTCGTTTTCACGTTATATTTATCGAATATTATTTCGTGTAAAAATGTATTTTACCTACATGTAATTTCAATATTACGTTAAAAAAATCTCCTAAACCAATTTGTTTTTAAACTACTTATGTATTATTTAGGAGTAACTTTCACGCGAGCGAAGCAAATTTTATAATTTTTGACATAGGCATGAGTGCAAGTTTCATGCAAGCTCTTTCAGAAATTTACTGGCTTTAAAGTTCGACTGCCTCGGTGGCATAGATTTATTACGATACGACTGCAGTGCTGAGGTCTCGGGTTCGATCCCGGGTCGGGGAAAGTGATATTGTTTTTTTTCTACTCAGTATCAGTCGGGAGTCTGGAATTTGTGCCTGATATGGCGATAGGCTCGCCCCCTATCATATCATGGGACGGAGTGTGCACGGCAAAAAGTGGTTGTACTAGTTGCATCTCTGTAATTTTGGGGATGAAGGGCATGAGTGTGTGTGTGTAAAATTCGTTTGCCGACAGGCCATTAAAACTGAACGAGTCAAGGCCGGCATAATTTTGTTGGTTGACGAGAGATAATTATCACACGTTAGTCGACACTCTGCCTGTACCTCTCTCCGCCAACCATTAGGTGCAATGGGATCACCTTTTTATGCCCGTTTAAAAAATCCTCGGTAACTCTATGTTTTATAGGTAGACACAGTTTATGTAGGTACTTTTTCTACAGTTCTGTTCGTCCGAAGCAATCCATGGCCCTCAAGAGTAAACTCACACTAGCTTACCTTTCGTTGTTCGCTTGGCTCACGTAATTAAAGTATGAAAGGAGAATAAGAAAAAGCAGATGGTCTTTCAATCGCAATCGAATCATATTTCACTATACCAGCTTATAACTAAAGATAAAGTAATACTTCTAAAAACTGAACACTACTACGTGTTAACATTAGGAACTGTTCATTCGTTAAGGAGCCATAGCGCGCCAATCGAACTTACATTATTCTTATTTTTCGACCGAGTACTTACTAAAAATAGATATCGAGATATCTTTGACTAGACTTCTGTTCGCGGCTCCGCCCGCGTGAATGAGTTTTCCGGGATAAAAGTAGCCTATGTTACTCGCTGATAATGTAGCTTTATATTGGTGAAATAATTTTTCAAATCGGTCTTGTAATTTCGGAGCCTATTCAATTCAAACAAAAAACAATCAAATCTTTCCTTTGTATAAGAAATATTGGTAATAATGAAAAAAATGAAACACACCAACCGATCGATAGGTACATGGAGATATTATCAAAGCATTACATTTGCATTTTTTCCACATAGATGAACGTGAAGCAAATTTTAAAATTAATAGCTTTGTAAATTACCTATACGTTTCATCATATGCAAACGTAAAATTCGAAATGAGGGATAATTCTTATAATCGAGGTAGGTACTTACATAACCTTTTAAATTCGTTTTTATTATACATTGTTTAGCAAACTAATAACACTTTCGACGTTAACGAGTCTATTTGTTATCTAAAATGTGAAGTTCTTATCTAAATTTCTATTAGTAGAGACTGTTTTACTGTTGGCAAATAATAACGAGTTTATAGGGGTATTAAAAATACTAAATTAAGGCCACTTTTACAACATTTTCTTACAAAGTCCCGAAAAATATGACTATTGATCTTTATATGTTTAAAATTTTACTCGTATGCAAGTGCGACACACATTGCCCACGCTATTTAATTAAATTGCAAATTCAATGGCTTCAGCTAACACCAATATTATCTTCAAATATAGGCAAATGTAATGCTGTGCATATGATAAGTGTAACATTTTTAATTTTAATTTTCATCATAACTTAATTTATTTATTTAGGATTTAGGTAACAGTTTTAAAAAATATAGAAATATTCTTTTAGCAATTGATTAACACGATTTAATATTCACTATTAATTGTATTCTAATATTACGATTAAATTACCCATTTATCGTTTAAAACAAATAAAGCATAACATTTAAATTACGTAGATCTAATTACATGTTGCACACAACATCTACATTACCTTAATCCTTAAGCATGCTAACTATGTCTTACCTTAATCAATAAGTCACTGGACTTACTGGACACCAAGTATATCACCGTTAATAGGTACAATGGAATGCCAACATTATATATTTTTTTACTTTTTTACAATACTTTTAATAAGTTATTCATGAATTTAAATTTTTATTTAAAATACGCTGTAACTTTGTAACTAACGTAACGGAATCATTGTTGGCCCACTAATGTAATTTCATTAGGAAATATAAAGAAAAACCTTTAAATTGCAACATATCACAACATTTTGTGTATGTGTACACATTTTATTAAAATATGGAATAAAACTTTTCTAGGCGGCCAGTCCCGCTTGTACTGAACTGGAGATCATCATGCTGGACTGGATGGGTAAGTATTAAACAGGTAACGTTTCAAAGAAATATTATTTTTACAATGTTTCTATTTGTTTTTAGGTAAAGCTATAGGTTTACCTCCAGCTTTTTTGGCCCTCGAAGAAGGAAGCAAAGGTGGCGGCGTTATAGAAGTAAAGAATTTTTATACTTTGGTATTTTTTTTTAATGCTACCTAAAATTACATTTTCATAAACTATTTCAGGGTTCGGCTAGCGAATGCATTCTTGTGTCAATGTTGGCAGCCAGAGCAAACGGCATTAAAAGATTGAAACATCAATTTCCAAACGTAGACGAAGGTCTGTTGCTGTCCAAATTAATAGCGTATTGCTCCAAAGAAGCACATTCATGCGTCGAGAAAGCAGCAATGATCTGTTTCGTTAAACTTCGTATCCTGCAACCAGATGAGCATGGGTCCTTACGGGGTGATACTTTGAAAGAGGTTAGTAACAAACACCTATTGAATGTGAATATTTTTGCGTTCGGGTCATGAGATCTTAATAAAAAAATTCATGAGAATTGTCTTGGTTTAAATGAATATGGGACATAAAGTGTAGTGCAAGGCGGAGTGCAGATAATCGGGCCGTAATTGAAGAGGCTGAGCGGACGGCACCGGTGCCGTGGAGGCGCTATCCCACTTTTAATGAATCGCCTGTGGATTCCGGAAATACGTTGCGAGCCGAGCCGTAATGGAGCCGCATTGTGTGCCACTTTCTATGCCGTAAATATTGAAATTTCACGATACGATATGATCCCGTTATAAAAATATTTTCTAATTGCAAATACCTGGAATTGTTCAGCTACAGAAAACATTTAACTTATCGCACCTTTAGGATGAAAACGACACAATTCAAAAAGACAGAAAATTGAGGTATCGTCATAAAATTACTTAAAACGAAGTTCTCAATACAATAATAGTTCAAACACAGCCATATTCAAACAGGAAAAGGACAAATCTGTTATATATCGGTCCCTTTTTTATAATATGACTGCCTCGGGGCCTTGTTGTATTAAGGTACGACTACAATGCTGAGGTCTCGGGTTCGATTCCCGGGTCGGGCAAAGTGATATTGAGTTTTTCTATTCAGTATCAGCTCGGAGTCTGGAATTTGTGCCCGATATGGCGATAGGCTCGCCCCCTATCACATCATGGGACGGAATAACGGCGAAAAGTGGGTGCACTAGTTGCGCCTCTGCCTACCCCTTCGGGGATAACAGGCGTGAGTGTATGTGTGTGTGTGTGTGTGTTTTTTTATAATATTTTTATAAATAAAGCACTAGTTTTTAGTCATTTAAAATTGACAATTCAATTTTGTAGTCTTATTACTTGCAACATATGATTTTCATAAAAGTACATTCGATGGAATGGTTTTTGAATGCTTATCTATTGCTTGTGCAATGTAGAGTGTCGTAGGTATGAAATATGGGTTATCCACCATAATAAGTTAATGTTTCTAATATTGACACGCAAAAAGAACATCTTCATGTTGAGGATATTATTTAAATATTGTTAAAACTATGCAGGTAATTTTTTTCCTTAGATAGCCTAGGTAATATTTACTCATAGATATTATAATATCAGTAAATAAGCAGCTAAAATAAGTATTTCCAATAAAAAATACAATTATTATTACTTAGTTACTTCATGTGTCATGAAGAAAGTTCATAAAACAATGTTAGATACTACGATTGCGAATTTCATGTGCCATGACGTATGATAATTATTGGTAGGTGGCCTGGTGGCAATATTAATGTTTTTAAATTACCGCGAGACCACCCACTATACATGTGTTCAGGTAACACAAGTCTAGTAATCTATCCAACCATCTAAACCAATCTAAAGGTATGTAGAACAATTTATAGTGAAAGTTTAACTGTTTTATAGGCCATGGAAGAAGATGAAGAAGCCGGCCGCGTGCCGTTTTTCGTAGCGACAACATTGGGTACGACGTCGTGTTGTTCGTTCGACAATCTTCCGGAAATCGGGCCGGTCGTGCGGAAGTTCCCGTGCGTGTGGCTCCACGTCGATGCTGCTTACGCTGGCAGCTCTTTCCTCTGCCCCGAGCACAAACATCATCTCGCTGGAGTTGAATACGCGGACTCTTTCAATACCAATCCTAATAAGCTCATGCTAACCGCATTTGATTGTTCATTGTTGTGGGTCACCAACCGCTACTTGTTGACATCTGCGCTTGTCGTCGACCCACTTTATCTTCAACATTGCTACGATGACACTGCAATCGATTATCGTCACTGGGGCGTACCACTGAGCCGGAGATTCCGGTCATTGAAACTGTGGTTCATGGTGAGGAGCTACGGCATTAGCGGCTTACAGAAGTATGTGCGAAGGCACTGCGAGCTAGCCAAGTACTTTGAAAAAATGGTAAAAAAAGATGACAGGTTTGAAGTATGCAATCAGGTGAAGGTATGGTATATTTATATGGAGCAATTACTTCTCTATACTTTATTTTTTAACTAATATAAATTGTTTATATTTTAGTTAGGGCTAGTGTGTTTCCGTCTTATCGGTGGGCCTGATGAAACGACCGAGCACGTCGATGAGTTGAACAAGAAATTGTTGACTAATATCAATGCATCCGGTAAACTACACATGGTACCAGCATCTGTACGCGAACGATTTGTCATCAGATTCTGTGTTGTGGCTCAACACGCTACCCGTGAAGATATTGGTAACATAACTTTTTACTTTACAAACTTCATGCTAGGTATTTAACGTAAATTACTATGCCTTAATTTATAATTAGTAATTACTGTATTCATTATAATTAATACAATCAGCAATTTTACACAGCATAGTCATGCTTAGTAGTTAGTACAATGGATTACAATTAACTATCCAATTAAAATTAAATTTGGGGTTTTAATCTTATTGATCTACTGCAGCGCACTTAGCGGATGAAAATATATAATTATTCAATGAAGGGCCTAGGTTGGAAGTCCAAGTAGAGAATCAATATTAATTGTTTTAGTACTTATCCTGGGATTGGATTTGTGCCTGATGTGACGTTGGGCTCCTACTGTCACTTCGCTGATAACAACTCTGTCAAATGGGTGTGCATTAATTGAACATTGGCTTCCCATGTAGATTTTAATTCTATGTGTTCAATTGTAACTTACGCTAAGATTTCCCGCTAGCTACATCCCGAATTTTATATGATTAACATAATCATAATATGTGAATTGGTAGCTAGCACATAATTTTCTCTTACGTTCATAATAAGAATTCATGAGTATCTACCTACAGTGATATATGATTAGCTCTTTTACATATTTTAATATGATGTTAACCATACATTCCGTTGTTTTTGTTTAATAGTTTCTTATATGATTACAGAAACAGCATGGGATATCATCACAGACTTTGCCACAGAGCTGTTGGAGGGACCGGATAAAGAGAGAGTATGTTTCCAATATGATATCTTAAACTAAGAGCGCATTCTAATTATTTCCAATCACGCGCAAGACAGACGCTTGACAGCCGCATGGCTGTCAAGTTTTTATTTGTAATTAGTAGGTATGGATGTTCAAAGCTACGCGAATGTGTGCTATGTGGCTTATTTGCGTTCAGCATAATTTTAATCCTTATTTATACTCTTAAAATCAAATATAAACACGAGATGATACATCCAACTACCCATAACGAATGATAGCTTTTCGTAATGTTTTGTAATATATGAAGTAGGTATTCATTTCGAACATTGAACTAATAAAAATCGCCTAACTTTTTCGATTATGCCCATCTCATACCTTAAATTGTATGAATGCCTAATGGATGGTGTTATTACGTTCAGATTTCAACAATTCCATCGTATAACATAGGTACTAGCTTTTGTTCGCCGATATGCCATTAAACTTACGCGTAGGTACCTATATCCCCGATACTCATATTATGTGGCAGGTAGAGTTGTTAGGTAGGTACTAGTGCACGCGCTATTTGCTGACTTTGTTCTATCCCATGATGTGATTGGTGAGCCTATTCGATTCGCGACATCGGACACAAACTTAAGTTACAGGCAACTCGGGTTATTTTCGAATTAAAGAGCAGAAATTATTTGCATTCGTCCTTTGGATAGAAAACAATAAGTTACAAGTTTATAAATTCAAATCTAATCTGAATGCAATTTAAGCAGTTCTAATTCTGATTCCGTAGCCTAACAGAAATATATAATATGGCAGTAGGTATCTATGTAGGTATAGTTGTTACAAATAATCGAACTTATAACTTTAGGTTTCGTTCCAGACAAAGTGTGATTAGATATTTTATTCTACTGACTCATATGGACGTCTGGAATCGACGAAATTTGGAATTTGTGCCCCTTACCTACAGCATAAGCTCGCGCCCTATCACATCATGGGACGGAATACACACGGCGAAAAATGGGTGCGCTAGTTGCGCACCCATTTTCCCGAAAGTGTAGACAGGTGCGCACCTGCCTACACTTTCGGGATTAAAAGGCGTGAGTGTGTATGTATGTATGTACGTGTCATATGAAGGAATTCACAGTACCTTTACTTAAATTTAATTCAGCATTTCTCAAAGATGTGAATAGGTGTATCTCCTATCTTAACGTACAATACAATGTACCTACGCTACGAACTTTCTATATTATGTACAACATGACAGCCATTGCAAGCAAATAAGCGTATTTTAAATTCAGGTCAGCAAAATCGATATGTAACTTATACTCAGAGGGAAATGCCATTCAATGCAGGTAAGAATAGACTTATTTAATTTTGAGGTTATTAATTGACAGTTTGGTGAGGAAGTAAGTGTACCTTAATATTATATGGCTTTGGCATCTATATACTACTAAGGCTACGTTCCAATAAGCACTCACGACGATCACGCTCACGACCACGAGTTTTCCCGTTCCACTTAGTCCTGAGCGTTGTTATCGTAAACCCAAGTGGAATGGATTGTGGAGCGTTTTAGGCGTTGAGGAAATAATACAAATGGCGAGCTAGAAAAAATAAAGCAAAAGCTTTAATAGGTTAGGCTACCATTATTAAGTTTTAATGAGTTTTAAGTGTAAATTTTAATAATTATAAGTGAAATTGGTTTATGTCGAAAAATAAATATATAATTCAATTTTTATATGTAATTTCAATGAAGTATTCAATTATTTTACATTCAAATAGATTCAAAATGTCTTTCGCGACAACACTAGGTTATTTCATGATGCGTGCATGCAATAATGCTGTCGAAAGTACTAGTTCATCCAGTTCAGATGAAGAATGGAATACAATTTTAGAAAATTATTATCGTGAAAATAGAAAACTTCGACTTTTTAGTTCTGACAACTTTGCTATTTTTCTCAACGCTCACTTCGACCCACCTCCAGAGATGGGTCGTCGTGGGCTTCTCGTGAGCGTGAGTTATGACGTCATTACTGACGTATTCGCCGCGACCACAACGATCGTAGTCGCCATGTGGAACGGCCAAAAGAGTATTTTGGGCGTTGAACGCTTAGTGGAACGCACCCTAAGTGTTAACCTTATTTAACATTGTTAGCCAACCAGAGATCATGTTTGCTACATAGGACTTGCCGTGGTAAGTGTAAAAAAAGTTAAATGTTCATCAGTACCTACATTACCTATATAGGTACCCAGTACCTACTTCCTGCGCTTGATGCGATATAAACAAAGGAATTGAGTAAAAACCTACTGAGAATATCGAGGTCTCTGGAGCTGCAATCAATCAGCAATTTAGATTGAAATTTTTATTATAGATTTAACTTTTATTATCTACAGGCGGACGGTCATTACTATTTTACGTACCTAGATGACACAGAACTCTTGCAGAACCGTGCGGCTAATTAATCGCCCGGTAGAGTTTTCTGATGATTGCATAATCGGCACTCAGTGCATAATTATATCAGCATGTACTGTCGTATTTATATTTTGTATACCTGCTTCACCTTCAAGGGCTATCAAAAAACACCGATGTTTAAAAATTACCTACATAACTGACTGTGTTTGGTATATCCAGCCATTAGTTAGGTATCGACCAACTTACCTATCTCAAAATGGTACACTAACCCCATAAATGTTGAAATCTGTAAATAATTACACCATTTATATTTCATGCTGGTGAAGGATACGCAACGGTGGAAATTTTTTATTTCCTCTTTTGTCTCTTCAGAAATTTTATTTTTATATTGCTTTATACTAATATGAAATAATGTTATCACTTCTAGGATCTGAATGAAGAGCGCGCGCGTCGCAACCGCGCAGCACTGGCCCACAAGCGTTCGTTCTTCGTGCGCATGGTAAGCGACCCGAAGATCTACAATCCAGCTATCAACAAGACCCCGCCGCCCATGGCCACATCGCCTGTGTCGCCGCCGGCCGCTGCGCCCGCCACGCCCGACACTCCTTCGGACTCCGGTTCCTTGCAACTTCAACCACCAACCCCGTAAGTACTACAGAAAACCACAGCACACTCATTATAGTCCATACGAGACGAACACAAATAACCAAGTCAGTAATACGAAAGTAGGTACCTACTTGCATTAAATAATTCCAATACATGCGTTGGTGTGTATTAGATTGTACTCTTTACTAATCTGTTATAGGGAACGTGTAAAAAACGGCGATAAAATATTTTTATTTAAATACTCAACATTCGCGTAAACATAAATCATTATTTTATTTGATTATGATGTATGCTGTGTTTAAACACTTGACGTGGCTTTTGTGTCGATTTTGTGCTATCACCATTGATGTATTAAAAAACTCATACATCAATGGCTGCCACCTATAAGTCCGTGCACGTTCTCTATAGAATATAGTACACCCCATATTGTGTACCTACCTATACCTACAATTACAGTCATTCATATCCTACTTATTTATTGATGTTTCTGAGATAAACAAGAATCTAAATTAGTAGGTTATCTATACTCAGAACCAAATATAAAATGGCTAATAGGTAAAGTATATACGGTCAAGACTTACAATAATTCATTTAAACATTAGTGGATATATTTAAGGGTACTTACCACCCTATTGTATTTTTTCAGGAAACAATCATCGTGGATTAGCTGGCCCCTCGGGTTCTTTTTCCAGAGTGTTGATCATGATGCCAACGACTTGCCACTGAGGTATTTACTGAATAAAAACTATTTTTTTAACTTATTCTTTAATGAAGATATTCTCATATCAAGCTCACACCTGGGAATGCAACATACAGACGCGATAGTATTTTGTTCTGATCTACGTTAATATGTTACAGATTCCGGCATTTAGATACAATGGTGCGTTTGAAGAGTCCCGGAACCCCGAGCCGCAGAGGGTCCTCGCCCTGTGCATCTCCCGAACACCGCACCTCTTCGCCCAACCATTGACCGACCGTTATTCGTTAACCGAACCTAATCAATATATACCCCCTTGAGCATTTAAAAGTGTTTTAATATTTTAAATTCTTCAGTGTTACGATAACATACTATTTGATATTAATGGGTTATTCATATAAAACTTAACATGACTATGATTTTTTTATTATTTAATCACCCAACAAAATTCGACCTATGCTTGAACCGGAAAATTATGCTTTTCGTTTTAAAGTTAATGTTTTCGGTACCCACAAGAAATAGTTCGTTATTTTACCACAGTTCGATATTTTATCGCAAGGTTTCTTTCCTGGTCAAGCTATAAGTAAGTATTAGGTATTCTGTCTAAATCTAAACACTCTAAAGTGTTACGAGGTGTTATTAAATATTATCACAGAAGTTTCAATTGATATCTATGCAGGGGCGGATTTGGAGGTCTGGAAGGCCTGGGGCAGCCAAGGAGCGGAGGCCCCTATTTATTTTCATAATAATAGGAACAATTTTTTGTGACGAATTATTCACGAATCGAGGAATCGAAGACTGAAATTTTAGGCTTCTAAAAAGTATGGCCACCGAGTTGCCCGATCAAATAAAAAAAAGGTAGTAAATAAAAACTTGCAATCAGGGCTTTCTGATATTATATCGATGTTTTACAGACTAAAGTGTACAAATATGGATACATTATTTTTAATATTTAAGAACAGCATTGAAAATATGTTCTATTTAAAAAAAAAAATAAGATGACAAAAGACCTACGCTGAGTTTCTTGGTGCTTCTTCTCAGGTCAGTGGGCTTTTCCGAAGCACCGGTAGAATCTTCTAGTTGATAAAAAAGTATTGTAAAAAATGACGTGTAAAAGCGCCCTTAGGGGCCTAATTACTCAATAAATGATTTGATTTGATTTGAAATACTGTCAGTAAAAAAGCGAAGAGGCTGTTTGTAAAAAAAGGAACTTTTGCCGACTCGTCGAAATTCGGATATTTTTTCATTTATCTCTATTGTGGTGGTCTCTCTCTTGTGGTGGCCCCTGGGCAGTAGCCCTACCTGCCTTCTCCCAGATCCGGTACTGTGTCTATGGTTATTTATTATGTAGGTAAGTACTTACAAATTACAATCAAACGCCTGTACCAATTTTGCATATCTAGTCACATATTATAAATATCCAGAAACTAGGTAGGTAAGTATCAAGGATGTTATGGATATGAAATTTCGGATCTGGATACGGATATGAATATAGGGATAAATTTCATCTGTTTCGGATACTGTTATATAATTATTTCGGATTATTCGTTAGTTTCGGATAGTTTCGGTTACGGATATTAGATTAGAGTAAAATAAAAATAGTCTATACTGATATTATAAAAAGGAAATATTTGATTGTTTGTTTATTAGCATTGAATAGGCTCCGAAATAACTGGACCGATTTGAAAGTCTTTCATCAATATAAAGCTACATTATCAGCGAGTAACGTAGGCTACGTTTGGAAAGCGGGACTTTTATCCCGGAACTCATTCACGCGGGTGGAGCCGCGAGCAGAAGTGTAGTACAGAATGTATTTTAGATGGGAGCTAGTTATTTAAGCTAAATTAGGATGTTTCCTTAATTACAGATTCGTTTGTATTGGATATTAACTTCAAAACTTCTTTCTTTTTATAAATTAATAATAATACATTTCTTAATGCTTTCGGAGCTCATACATATTAAGTATATTTTATATAGCTTTTATTATTTTTGTCTATTTTAACATTATCATGGAATGTAAGTACTATTCTTAAGGTACTATTCTTGGGTACATAATACAATTTCACACCATTCGGTTTATTTTATGTTTTGAAGCATCTAGATACACAACAATATATTATCAACAAATTAAATGTTATTTTTCATCCTTTTAGTAAATATTTTACATCAATGCCAAGTATCAATGTGCTGAAAAGTAGTAGTAGTATTAGTCAGATTGCGCTATCAGATGGCAGTGCTAACGACGAGCACGTTCCCTATAGGCTGAAAGGATCTGATTGCGCCACCAGATGGGTAGAGTTTACAACGTGCACGCTCCCTTTAGCATAGCCAGGGCACTGGCCAGATGCCAGGTAGTGGGACGACGCGGCAGATTTTTAACTGATAATTAATTAAATATTCACGTATGAGGTACGTATCAGGTGTACCTAAGCATGTTAACCAAAACATCTGATTGGTCTATGTTCACTGTTGATTCAAAGATAGCAGTTAGGAACGTTTATCGAAATTGGCTGTGAGATAATTTGCTACGCCAAAGGATACCGCTGCAAATTAAGCTGCCAGTGGGTGCTGAACCTAATACTATAATAGATACCAAATATATGTAGTAATTACTATAATGTTAGAATAATAATATTTCTGTGAAGGCATTTGTGACGTGATGTAGATATTTTGCTATAAAAGCACTTTTTGACAAATCGAGGTAGTTTCTTAACCGATCCAGAAGACGATATCACTCTGGCCATCTCTAGTAAGAACGAGTTCTCTTAAAACCAGCGACTATATAACCCCTAGACTCCTAATAACAGACGATCGGCTTCGGGCAACACATCTGACAAATAGATCCAATGTAGCTTACCGTTCAAAATCTTCAAGTCAGTTGCGACCACAACTGTGAGCTGTAAATACTTCCGTGTTTGCGAATAAATAACTATTGTAATGAACCCGTGCACAATAAAATGGTGTGGTATAAATAGCCATAATTCAAATTTTCAGAAAAATGGCATTACATTTCACAGGTAAGTCAATAACGACACATAATCACATTTTATTTAAAATTTTACGGAGTTCATCTTAGACTGGTCATTTGGGTGTTTACGCGCCATCTTGTTATATTTGCATCTCTTTCCGACAAAAGTACTTTTTACATTTTCTATTTCGTTTTGTTTTTTAACATTAAAAGTAAGTGATACACCAAAAGGATTTGTCGATAGTTCTATCGATAAAATTAAAAATAAGAGAAACTATCGCCCGAATACTCAACTAATCAATTTATCTGAGGCCCATTTAATTTTAAAAGGCTTCTTATTTTAAATTGTTAGTTCATTAGTAATAGTTAATTCATTTTAAAAATGATTAGGATATACATTTTGACTAGTGGTATCAGAAATAAATGTTATTGGGATAATTTTTTATTTTGTTTGTTGATTATAACGATTGTTTTGAGTTATTCTTTGTGTTATTCCTACAAGTCAGCTCAAATATTCTTGTTAATGTCGACGAGACTTACTAAGCGCCATCTGTCATTCGATAACATAAAGAGTTTCGTTAAAATATTAATATGTTTAATAAATAATAATAATATTACTATAAAACTTTATTACATAAAAGTAATATCGATAAAAAAATCGTGTTTTCATTTAACTCGTCCCATCCCTATGCCTATGTTTCCAAGGTTGTATAATGCGATAAGGTGTTGGAAGAACCAATCATAATGCAGTACCCCGCTTCCTCAAACCTCAGGTAGTTGACAGAATTAATTTGAAGAGAAATATTGAACATTAGGAGTCTAGGGGTTATATAGTCGCTGCTTAAAACTCTTACACTCCACACAAGCGCAGTTTCGTCCTCATAGCCGAGGACCTCACCGCGCTCCCCGTCGCCCCCCTGAACTCCCTAACAGTTCAAGCCTGCGTGCCGACGAAAGCAATTGATAGGAGTAACTTAAACACCAATCTTCCCCACTAATCGTTGATGTCTCATCTTCTCCCAGTGACTGTCCTGAGCCATCCTGAGCAGAGGTTCGTAACCCGTTAGTGGGTTGCCTTCAGTGCATGGTTACATAAATGGGTTGAGAGTGCCTAAAGTGTTCACCCAAAAGTCCGATGTGTTTGTATAAGCCGACTCGTTACACCAGGTAAAGGAAAAAAAAGAACGAGGTAGTTGAAAAATGACTTTCGTACCAGTCGATTGGTTGTGGTAAGTATCTTTGTGAAAGTATTTCTGTAAAATGTGCTAGATCTTTTTATTTACATCAAAATCGCTTCTGTTTCTAATAATAGAAAAATGTTCACTAAAACACTACACAGAGCTCCTACAATTTAGTCTTGATTAAAAAACACAAAGGTGATTGGATCACATAACATTATATTTATTAGACGAAACTAATTACGAACACAATACAGTGTGTGATTTAATTTCTCCATCCCATCCCAATGAGTGCAGTATCTTATGATCCTTTGCATCCCAAGCCACTCCTCTGACAAAGTTATTATGCGCTTGGCTTATTTGGTCAACAGTTTTCACTTTGGCATCTTCACTTACATCACACACAGTCACTGTTTTATTGTCACAACATACTGCCACTTTGCTGCATCTGCAAAATATGTATTTTTCTTGATAAATGAACCAAATAGATGATTATTTTAACTTTGCATGAAGGTAACTTTTGAATATGTGCATTGTGTAATTTACATCTGAATAAAAACAAAATCCATAATAACTTACTCAGGGTGCATGGCAATTTTATGTATAGCAGCTGGAAATTCATTTATATTTAAGGTGGTTTCAAGACTCCTGACATCAACTATGCTTAAAATTCCAGCTTCATCTCCAAAAATTATCTTATTTTCATCTATCCATTGTAAACATCGCACACCACAATTATTTTGATATAGATCTGCAAAACGAGTATTACATTTAAAACTATTGATTTGATCAACAAACAAGATTTGACACAACATGCTGTTCAGAGTAATATAATTTTTCATAAATAATTATAACAATACCTAGGACTGGTTTGTCTATATTTTGATCCCACAGACAAACATATTGATCCATGGAACATGTTGCAAAGTCTGTGTTTGAATTTGGTCTCACTGATACACCATATATAGGCCCACTGTGTGCTGCACTGTAGTTCCTTATGCATATCATTCTTTCTATGTCCCATACCTAAAATTTAGAATTTTTTATATAGGTACCTATGAAAGAAATCATAATCGCGTGCATTTTAAAATTATTTATAAGGTAGCATTAACATGAAAATGTTTTTTTGGAATTTTTAAATCTAATAATTAGTTCAACAATGTGAAAGTCAAACCTTAGCATTTCCATCAGCTCCCACAGTGACATATTCTGTGTCAGGACTAAGACAATCTACTGCAAGTGCTGCATTATCATGTTCAGCAGCTGATACCTCCTGCATCCACAGGTGCCATGCATTATGTTGGTCTTCATCTGCCGTGCTCCATATACTTACTGCACCACTGTCTTCACACAATAATATCTACAACATGGTACTCAAAATAACGTCCACCATAGTCAAATAATGTTCCTTTACATATAATTTTAGGTACACAAAACAATTTACTAATGTAGTATTGTAACTTGATGGGGTCTAAAAGTGCGAGTCCATTTAATCTAATTATCGGTAAGCAAAAACATTACAGGTTTATTTTAAAGCTGTGAACCAAAAAGATAACTTATATTAACTACCTTTTTCGAACTGTTAATGAAGCAACCATCGGCTGTACCACTTTGTAAATTTATAGTCCGTTTCTCTGATTTTTGTCTTTGCACTGCCTCATTGATGCTATTGAAAACATCAGCAGCCCCATTCCAGTAGCGGCCTGTTAATTCTGAACATCCTATCAGGGCACTACCATCTGTAACAAATAATAATTATAGGATAAATGTATTTTCCTCTTAATTTTTATAGTTCAAACAACAGCACTTTCCATTGCATATGGTTGTTGTAAGAAAGTGTAACCCATGATTGGTGGTAATGAATAAAATTACAACAATTTCCCAATAATAATTCAGGGGACATTTTCCATCCTGTATAGCTAAAAGCAACTGATTACTTATCATTTGAGGAGGCACAAAACATACCATTTTGCACTGGTGCAAATGTTACAAATTCTACTAAAGCATCCAATATCATATCAAGGTAATAAAGATGTTAAAATAAAATGTTAATTACATTCAAAGTAATTTTGAGCAAATACAGCTTCTACTACTAAGCTGTTAGACAATTGATATTTATGTTGTACAACATTATAATTAGATAAAGGGTTTAGAATTGAATATTGTTTTTTTTTTAATGTCTGCAAGTAAATTCTAGTGTAGTGGAAGCTGGATGGGCTGTGATTTAGAATTTTGCAACAGGATTTTTGGGTCAAAAATAGCAATAATTGATTTAGTTTTTGACTTCACTTATAACAAAACTGTTTCCTAGCCAAGAAAAAATATTTTTTTTGGGAAAAGAGGTAAGATTATTTCATTTTTATATTATTAAATACGTAAATATTACACGAAAAGGTAGTGTTTGGTAGTCAAACTAATCTTTGCGTAACTTTTCACTTTTGTAACAGGGAAGGTATTGTCTATCATACACCCTAAAATATATTTTTAAAAATTGTATTTAATATCTACCACAGAAATGGAATGTATCATTCACTCACCCCATTTTTCCAATTTCGTGAATACTACAGGTACATACATACACATACATATACACTCATGCCTGTTATCCCCAAAGGGGTAGGCAGAGGCGCAACTAGTGCACCCACTTTTCGCCGACATTCCGTCCCATGATGTGATAGGGGGCGAGCCTATCGCCATATCGGGCACACATTCCAGACTCCGGACTGATACTGAATAGAAAAACTCAATATCACTTTGCCCGACCCGGGGATCGAACCCGAGACCTCAGCTTTGCAGTCGTACTGTAATACAACTACGCTTCCGAGGCAGTCAAGGTCAATACTATAGGTATGTATAAAAAATAATAATAATAACAGCCCTGTATCAAATACTGTCCCACTGCTGGGCACAGGCCTCTTTTACTACTTAGAGGGTTTAGGGCTTAGGCCTTAGTCCACCATGCTGGCATAGTGCGGGTTGGTAGACTTCACATACCTTCTAAATTCTTATAAAGAACTTCTTTGGTATGCAGGTTTCCTCACTGTGTTTTCCTTCACTGTTAAAGCGAGTGATAATTGATAAACAATACACACATAACTTTGAGAGGTGTGTGCCTTGGGTTTTGAACCTCCGGACATTGTCTTGGCAGACCGATCCATTCTCAAGTAGGCTATCGTTCATATATATAACCAGCTTATTGTTAAAAAGTGTCACAGAAATCCTAATGTTGGTTATGTTGGAACTGCGTTCACAAAACGCGAGCCGAGTGAACGAAGCGAGCGAGCCGCAGCACCGGCGGGGGGCCGCTCGAACTATACGTTCATTTTGAGGGTATGCTGTTTTGGTTTTGTCAAAAATTGTTTGTATTGTCAAAAAAATAATATTTCATTCAGACTCAAGAGTAGTGCATTTATAAACAGAGTTTTCTCACTAATTGCAACCATTTTTAACATGCTTTGATTAGCTTCAGATGTATGTATGTATGTATGTCTGAACTCTGAACTCTGAATGTAACTTACACTTTTAACATGATTTTGACCCACTTCAAAATGTCGGATTACATCGAAATTTGGCATACTTATCAAACCGATGGCAATTCAATATTTTAAAAATACGTTTTTATAGAAATTCAACTAAATAAATAATAAAGTTTTCCTTGTGCTTCAATAGATGGCGCCACCGTAGAATTAGCGCGCGCTATGGTTTACAAGCAAGTGAAACTATATGAATTCGCATTTTTAAAAATCCTACTTGTTTTTAATGAACTAAAAAAATAAAATAAAAAATAGTTTATAAAAACTAAAAAACACGCTTTACAAAAATCAGACTAAAAAATAGAAAATAATTTATAATGATCTTGAATTGAGAATAGTGTAAATAAGAAAAACACGTATTTAATTGTAAAAAAAGCGTGGGGTGTTTTTGAAGATATCAGAATGATAATCCTACTCATATTATATTCATAAAATATTTATAACTATCGACACCATGCACCCCACGCTTTTTTTTTTCAATTATTTACCTTAAAATCCTGTTACAAGATTCTGAATTTTAACCACTAGGTTTACTATGCTAATGATAACAAATATAACCTAAGCACCCAGAAATGTTAAAATCATTTTTATAGAAATTAATGTGATACGGAATAAGTAATAATCCAAAATAATAACCTAGGCGTATAATTTATTGTATTTACGTTAAATAACAAACCTTCGTGTATTCGTAAGTAATCCAAATAAAACATAGTGCTTGTACCAGTCGTGTCTGTCCTGTATACTTCAGCATTTAAATGCGGTGGAACAATTTTATTGCTATTTTCCATTTTTAATTCAGTTTTTCAAATAAAATTGGAATTTCTCTAAACTCAAAAAATCAAAATATGTAGTAGGTACCGTAAAAATGATTGATGGTTAAACAGTGTTGCCAGCCCCAAGACACCAAAAGACAACAGTTCACTAATAAAAAAAAAAACGAGAAAACAGTAGCATCGGGGATTTTGAAGGAGGAACAAAAAAAGGTCCTCAATTTAAATTTTCCGTCGGTAACATCTGACAAGTAGGGGAAATTGGATAGGACGGTGACCTAAAAGAAAAAGCTCCTGCAGCATTTTATTATGCAGTAATTTACTAACTTGCGCACAAAATCCGGGTAAACGCATGTAAAAATTAATAAAACAAAAAATAACAAAGTTGCTATTATAAACAGAAAACAGGCACGACAAAGCAAAAACAGTAAATCTACTGTTAAAACAGTAGGGTTGGCAACACTGTGGTTAAGTACGAGTTTTACGAATTATGACATTAAGTCCATGCTTTTGACCCTTATTTTGACCTCAGATTTAAATACCCTCTGAGCTTTTGACCAATTCAATTAAAATTTTAGGTCAATGTTGCCAGATCTATCATGTTTGAAGTCACTGAATATTCATTGCGAAGTAACCTAAAGGCGCCTCATCGTGTACGGAGAGGCAAAGGAGCAAAACAAAACGTCCCTAACGTCAAATGAACGCTGGCCCAACTCATCAAATTGTGTGAGGACAAACACGAAAATAAAATAAATAAAAAAAAAAAATTCTTTATTCATCACGTAGGTGAACATAGTTGCACTTATAATAAGTCAAGATACATTAAATTGTTATAATGATATTTTTAACACCAAAGCTAAGGTCACTTATATATGAAATGACGAAAAATAAAAAGTAAGAAGCCAACTCGGGTTGGCAGGAAAAGTGATATAAAAAAAAGAGATAATTTTTCTTATAAAAAAAAATATGGGACGATCGCGTCGCGATCCTTACCGGTGAGGACACTACAGGCCCTAGCCTAGCTAACCTACCAGCTTTTCACTACCTACCTAAGAAATGACTACCCGAAGAAGGAAGGCAGAAAGAAACTCCGGGCTTACTTTTTTGTCATCAATATTTCAATGTTTCTTTTATTTTTTCAATATTTTTGTGCTGTAAAAGATAAAATTAAGTCCACAATTTTCCAATTATCGTGTGTAAAATGATTTGAATACATGTTTTGTACCCTAAATGTAAAAATATCTTCAAATGCAACAAAAACAAGGATTTAAAGACGAACTTTCCAATGTAACGGTAATGGTAACGACATTCGCATAGCCTAAACGTCGACCGGTCGCCATTCGCAATTATTGGTTGCCCCGATACCCCTGATAAATGGTGAAAAATCGCCTAATCTGGCAACGCTGTTTTAGGTTATGGCCAAGCAACTGTTATGGCTCCATCCAATTTTGCCAACCCTACTGTTTCAACAACGGCTGGAAGGGACGCCCGAGGAGAACATTCTCTGACCAAATAAATGAGCTTCTCAGAAAAGGGCAGGTCAGGAGTACCCTTAACAGACGAAAATGTATGAAAAGAACTATGAATGTGGAAGAAGCGAAAGAGGTTTGTCAAGATCGTAGCATGTGGCGCTCAATAGTCTCTGCCTACCCCTATGGGATAAGGGCGTGAGTATGTATGTATGTGTATGTACTGTTTCAACAATATATATTTTATGTAAATACTGTTTTTGGTTTGTCATCCCTGTTTTTTGTTTAGAGTCGAATTATTACTGTTTTTTGTTTTAAAGATTTTTTACTGGTTTTTACATGCATTTTCACTGTTTTTGTGCACAGGTTAGTAAATTAGTAGTACATAAAATAATAAATGGTCACGTTATGGTATCCAAGGGATGGTGCAAGAGAACGGAAACGACCACTAAGAAGATGGGAAGATGACCTTCGCCAGACCCTGGGACCGTACTGGACAAGAGTCCCGGCAGACAGAGAACAATGGAAGCAGTTGGAGGAGGCCTATGTCAAGCGACACACCGAGCTAAGGGACATTCTATAAACAACAAAATAAGACCAAACAGAGAGGGACTAGCTCGGAACAAAAGGCTACATCATCATCATCACATAAAATGGTGCAGGACCTTTTTTTGATGTGAAACATCTATCGCCAGAAATCGGTTTTACATCGCACGTAAAACCGATTTCTAGCGTGGCGACGCATGCCGTGGCGACGCGTCGCCACGCTATATGATGGTATGTATATACAGTCCATATGCAGTAGTGTGCACGGTGTGGCGACGCGTCGCCATGCGCAAAATTAATTAATTTTTCTAATCATAGTGAAATTTATAGTGAAACATTCATTATTGAAATTTATAATTTACGATCTTTAGTAATATATACCCGTCGGGCCCGGACCGGTCCAATCGGACCGGTGACAGCTGTCAAACACGCGATATGTGTGTGATCACGCGCCTTATGTGTGTGCGTGTAGGTCGATTTTCGCTTGTTGACAGATCACGCGTACCGGGCCAATGTGACCGACCGGGCCTGAAGCGTTAAATAACTAGCTAAGATTCTTGAGTTTACTAATATATTGAAGCCAATTTAAAGTTTTCTGTATATTTTAATAACATATTTTCTATAAATATTTCAGAACCCAACAATCATCACAGGGGTCACAAAATATTATTGAAACTGGACATCACCAAGATCAGTTAAACGTGCCGTAAAAATAATATTTTATTTTATCATTATGACATAATAATATTTAGTTCCTATCACAATCTGTTCTTTTCTGCATATTACTTTTACAAAATAATGTTGATGTTTCACATCTGCCAGGCGTCCCGTGACGGCTCACATTTTTTTTTTGGGCGCCACCCTATGGACTTGCACTCAAGAATTTTATACCCATACTTGCACTACTTCTCGGACGTTACTGAGGGAAGAATCGACATCGAGGATCTTTTTTTTTATAGCTCCTCGGTCAAAATCCCCGATTTACTGTTTTCTCATGTTTTTTTATTAGTCATCTGTTGTTTTTTGGTTTCTTGGAGTTGGCAACAGTGGCTCCATTGCTGTCAAGCGATGATTTTGCCCTTAGAGTATGTATAAGTACCTATAGAGCGCTAATATCGCACCGTGCGCCCACTACCCAGCGTAGGCACCTGCCTACGCTGGGTAGTGGGTAGTAGCTATAAGTAGCTATAGTTCACCTGAACTATAGCTACTTATATAGAAATGTTGGCGACTGCTAGGGATGGGCACGCAAGCAGCACCAACGCAACAGTTATCGATAAGTACAGGTCCAGCGGCGCGGTACATATTACACATACACGCCTGTTATCCTCGAAGGGATAGGCAGAGGCGCAACTAGTGCTCCTACTTTTCGCCGATATTCCGTCCCATGATGTGATAGGGGGCGAGCCTATCGCCATATCGGGCACAAATTCCATACTCCAGGCTGATACTAAATTGAAAAACTCACTTTGCCCGACCCGGGGATCGAACTCGAGACCTCAGCTTTGCAGTCGTACTGTAATACAACTACGCCACCGAGGCAGTCAGTGCACCGGTACATATTGCTATAAAAAAATTGTGGTTCTACAAAATATGGCCTTGTGAGTAATTTTAAGCGTATTGCGTATAGATAAAAGCTATGCTGCGAATTAGTGTAGTGCCATGTGGAATGATTTATAAACACGGTACCTCAAGAACAGTTTTCACAAGCGATAAGAACCAAGAATATTAATGGATATCCATTATAATTGAACCAATGAATATAAAGCAAGCATCGCACCATGGATTTCTTAGCTAGTCTCCCCAAGCCTAAAATAGTCACGTCTAGTTTTTGAAATATTTGTTACCAATGTTAAAAGAATGACAAAAAAAAAATCTTGATGATTGCTTACTTATACTGTCAAGACCCACGATAGAAGCTATGCAATAGCTTAAAAATATCATCGTAATCGGTCAATTTTTAGGAACAGTAATTATTTCTTACATTTCATAAACAAAAACGCAATTAATATTTGGCTTAAAAATCACACACAGACAAAAACAGTTACCTAAGCTATATTATATTAAGCATCGCCTTCGATAGTAATAAATACGTATACTATTATATGAAAATATTACATCGATTCTGGTATCGACGCGTAACATCACTATCGAAAAAGCGGGACGCGGGGCAGTGCGGGGATTACAAGTGTTCGCCTCCCGTGCACCTTTCATATCGCGACGCGTGATTTCAATTTTACCTAAAAATATACTGAAATATGGCTTGCCTGTGAAAGGTGATATTAGAATTCTGTTTAGTGTGTCTCCGAGAGTCGTTTTTACAAGATTTCACAGAACATTTAACCATTTTGCAGTATTAATAATCAAATATTCGCATAGATCTCACTCGCGTGCGCTCACACCGTTCCTACTCGAGTGAGTGCTTGCGGCCGGCGCAGGACGATGTTCCCACCCGTGCCTATTGTTCCCACTTGCATACACGCGCTCTATACGTAGTTGTACTTACTCTAAGATTTTGCCAATGTCAAGGCAGAAAAAGAGTAAAGATACCTCAGAATAAAGTTCTATGAAAGATACGGACTTTGATAGGTCTAATCATATATCTTATATTGTCTGTGACTGTTGAGCGGTGAATAAAGCACTGGCAATAAAAAAAGACATTATACCGGGTGGAAGGGAAACGCTCTCTATACCGGAACGGTAAGAGAGAAGAACCATAGCATTAACGAAAAACTATATTCATTTGCAAAGCTAAGCGATAGTACTTACGATTTTAGTATTTCCGTAATTCATGCGCGCGCAATGTAAAGCGTACAAAAAACTACAAAGCAAACGTCGAGAAGGCGGCGGCCGCCGCGCTGCGCCGGCACCGGTACGCGGTCGTTAACCCGTCAGCTGATGTACGTGTTTCATTACGATTTTTTTGAAATATTGACCTTTTTTACTATGTTTTTCAGAATAATAGTTTGATTTATCTATCCATACGTGAAGCTGTACAGAGATTTGAGAAAATCCTACTAAAATTGTAACAATGCGATCGCGATTTTTTTAGTGCCATCACGTCAGGAATCTCCAATACTATCACCTGTATTCGTTTCCGAGAGCGTTTCCCTTCCACCCGGTAATATTATGATATGGGCTATTTCACAATTAATTTTTGGCGACTCTAACCATCATACATCTGGCAACACTAATTGACGAACGTATTGTCATATTACGTCTAATGTCTTATGGTGATAAAATATGATAATTTTTATTCTGTCACTTTTTGATAGTGATGCGACTTGAGTGACTCGAGCCATTCGAGTAATTTTAGACATCGCTCGCGTTGTGTTCAAGTATTCGAGTCACTCGAGTAGACTATTTACACACCGTGCACCTCAACTAAGATTTGTTTATGCATTTTCAAATAACTTTGTTACAATACTAATATGGCGGAAGTTAAATTATTTACAATATCGTAGTTTTATACACTTGTTAAATTGATTTTTTTTTATGCTCTATAACACAAAAAATGCTAAATTAGCCATAAAACTGCGAAATTGGCACGAATAACGTTCGTGACGTTGATAGGGGCCGTTCATTTATTACGTAAGACAATTTGGGGGGAAGTGGGTCAACCATGTTTATTTTTTCTTACAAGTCAAGGAGGTGGAAGGAAGTCTCGATAGTTATTGCGTAAAAATGCTCAAAGTTAAAATATTACTTTGAAAAAGCGCGGGCAACCGCACAGTTCATTCGGATGCTTATTGATAAAGATTTCCAAAGTACAAATAAACATATATAATTATTTTACTATAAAAAGTAAAAATTATATCAAACCAAACGTGTGTTCATTTTTCCTTTAGATTCTTGGGTAATAAATATTAAACAGGTGGGGGGGGGGGGAGTCGGCCTATTCCTATTTTTTATTCCTATCATGGGAGTAGGGGGTTAAAAACTAGCGAAAATAGTCTTACGTAATAAAAGAATAGTTCCACACCGACTAGTGAATTAGCGACATCTAGTGATTTCCAGCACTCACCGAGGATACGGGTCTCGGCGTGCCTAGTTGGCAGACGCCGGGCAAATTGAGTCATGAGTGCAATTTTTTTTTTTTATATAATTTTCCCTTTAGGGAAGGCAAAGGGTTCTAGCCCATACAGCCTCGTCTTAAGTGATATTTTTGGTTGAATTTTTTTTTTCCTACGTACTATGTCGTAGTAAAGCAGTGGCTACCTTACCAAGAATTTATCAAGGAGTTTTGGCGGCAACGAAAAAACACTTGATTGGCACAGTTATTTCAATTCACTTCATTTGAGCACTTTCATGAGTGCAAATGGACTCCGGACTTCTTTTTTTTTTCTTTCTTTGGCAAGGCGCGGTTTGTGCATCTGCCAGTGTTAAAGTTTTAGGTAATTTGAACCCTTTAATAGATTTATATTGGACAATATACTACTTTAATAATACAATATAACACTAAGTATCGCCAAAATAATTAATTAAAACAAGAGCACCTCATGACACTTCCACGTTCCCGCCAAAACTCCGACTCCGGACTTGTGTCAATATTTTTTACACTCGAGTACGATTTTGACAAATTCACTCGCGTAAAATTACTCGTGTCAATCACTATTTTTCGGTTTTTCAGAGATCAGCAAACTTTTCCGTAGTATTATAATGCTCTTTGAGCAAACTGCTGTGGCAAACTGCGTTATTGATTTACGTATACTTAACAATAAATGGTGATGTATAGCAGAGACAAATAAACTAAACGTACAACTCTTCCTAGAATTTATATCAGTTAAGTTTTATTTTTGGCAAAGTGAGTAGAAAACTCAGACATTTATGCATATTATTATTTCATTAAATTACTCAAAATTTCTAGTACCTACATTCCTTATAAAGTTACTATGTTTGTAAAGTTACTATTTTTTACATAACATTTAAGTGTTATCATTTTATTTCACGAATCGGCATTGTACTGTTACATGTTAAACTATTCGAATCATATAATAACAAGTTTCCCCATTCACTTATTAAGAAGCGAACTTGTACTATCAACAGAACAAAATGGTTAATCTAGAATTGACTCAGACCATATCTGCACACAAAGGCATTGCGTGGAATTTATCGTGGCATCATACAGGCAACACTTTTGCCTCATGTGGTGAAGACAAGACTATAAAATTATGGAGCAAGGAAGGTGGGAGTTGGGCTGCAAAAGCAGTATTAATGGACGGTCATCAGCGCGCCATCAGACAAGTGGCGTGGTCCCCATGTGGAAATTTACTGGCTTCTGCTAGTTTTGATGCTACAACAGCTATATGGGACAAAAAGAGTGGTGTGTATTTTTAATCAAAAAGTAAACAAGAAATACTTTGAAAGTTGTATGTTTTGATTATAACATAAAAATTTTATTAGGCCAGTTTGAATGCAATGCTACACTCGAAGGTCATGAGAATGAAGTCAAAAGTGTAGCTTGGTCACCTTCTGGAATGCTGCTGGCAACTTGTGGCCGTGACAAGTCTGTGTGGATCTGGGAAGTGGCCGGAGATGATGAATATGAGTGTGAAGCTGTGCTGAACGCTCACCATCAAGATGTCAAGAAAGTTTGTACAATATCATTACTTTCATGTAATATCATTTACAAGCTATAACATAACATAGTTATTCTGTTTGTAGGTGGTTTGGCATCCTTTCTCTGAAATCTTGGCTTCAGCGTCATATGATAATACAGTGAAATTATACAAAGAAGAGATGCATGAGAATGAGTGGAATTGTATTGCAACACTCCAATCCCATGATTCAACAGTATGGAGTTTAGCATTTGATTCAACAGGAGAGAGACTGGCCACATGTAGCGATGATAAAACTGTTAAAATCTGGAAACAATATAGACCACATAATCCTGAAGGCTTAGTTATTGACAAAGATGCTGTATGGAAATGTGTATGCACTTTGTCAGGTTACCATACAAGATGCATTTATGATATTGCTTGGTGTCAGAAAACGGGTCTAATTGCAACCGCATGTGGTGATGATGTCATCAGAATTTTCCAGGAATCTGAAGAATCGGATCCAAATGCACCAACGTTTGAACTAATATGTACCAAGTTTAATGCCCACTCACAAGATGTCAACTGTGTAGCATGGAATCCGTTAGGAAATCAAGAATTGATTTCTTGCAGTGATGATGGTGAAATAAAAGTGTGGAATTTAGAGAACTTTGAAGATTAATTTATACATCTATCAATATAAAAATAAAGTGAAATAGTTACATGTATGAAATATATCAATATTAAAATAAACATTATAATATTGGATGTAGTGTAAACACTATATGTTATGGGGATTTTAAATATACCATAGTTAGTTCCAATATTGTTTTATTTTAAGAACAAAGGCATATAAAATACAGCATGTTGCAAAATGGTGGTATGAACAACCATCTTTAATGGTTACTTATATTACTACATCAATGGACTACCTAATCTGGATGCTGTGGCTGATAGTCTATTAGTTATGTCTATAGTGTATGCTTTCAATGCCATTTAGTTGCTATAATCCAATTAGTTTCTGTTTACTTGAATATCTAATTTGTTTTGTGTTTCATAAATAATTAAATGTTTTAGACAAATTGTATATATTTACAAAGTTATTGCAGTGCTTGTGTATGTATAATAATTTGTAGGTATATTATGTTTTTTGATTTGCTATTCTCAATTATTGATGAAGAACTTAATTCAATTTTCTTTTTCTAACTATCGATAACCAACAAAATATCATCATGATCTATGAGGAAATATTTGATATTTGGTTGTAGTTAAAATCATTTACATACTAATCAACTACAGTGAACTCATTCTTTCATGTAATTTTATGCATTTTAGCTTGCATCAAATGTTTTTATTTGTGGGAAGACAAATACTATCAAAAAAAGTAGATTTCGTTAGATTGTATTCATCTTTCATTGTACCAAAAATGACAACTGGAGAGAATTGTGGAAAGTCACTAAACAAAGTGGTAGCTGCTCTTGAGGAGTTTGCACCTATTAAACTATCAGAGACTTGGGACAACACAGGATTGTTAGTGGAACCATACACTCCCAGGTAGATAGATGTGAAAAAATAGAATACAAGTAAAGTCCCATCCACATTTTAATTAAGTAGTTATGTTGCTGTTATTTGAATTAAATGTATTCATTGTTATTTATTCCTTTTCTTTTCATATAAGCTGAAATTGAATATTAAATGCTTTGTAAGATTGCATGATTTTTAAATTTCAGAAATGTGACAAAAATTCTATTAACTAATGATTTAACAGAAGATGTGGCAGTAGAGGCCAATAATGAAGGTTGTGAAATGATTGTATCGTATCATCCTCCAATATTTGCTCCATTGAAATCTGTGGTCCAAAGGTAATGTTTAAATGTTTGTATTGATTTTTGATTGTTTGCTGGTGGTATGATGTAGTTTGTACATGTACAGATACCGAACACAGTACACAAGGAGTTAACCCATTATGACCCACGTAAGTGTGTCGCATGTCAGGATTAACATGCATTGGTTTATCAATTATTGTTCACTTCAACGGTGAAGGAATACATCTTGAGGAAACCTACATACTTAAAAATTTCCCCTCAGAATTTCGAGGGTATGTGAAGTCTGCCAACCTGCACTAGGCCGCTGTGGTGAACTAAGGCCTAACCCCTCTCAGTAGTAGAAGAGGCCTGTGCCCAGCAGTGGGCAGTATGTAATATAGGGCTGATTGCATTGCATTGCATGTATATATCCAGTTCAAACTGACCGGCATCTGACGAGGGGTAATTGGAGCATATAAAGGGCGTGCCCACCCCAGAAGTGCTTGGCACCCACCCCAAGGATTTTGAGGCAGCTATTACTATAATTTTTTTAAACTGCCAATCCTCCAATGCTTGTCAGTACACATTCTACCTATAATATTATACTTATAGACTCCACTCTGCTTACCATAAGATGCAATGGAGTCACTTTCTTGTTTCAGTATAAAAAAATAGCTGTTATAGTTATAATAAAGCATATTTTTGAGAGCTGGTTTTGCATCTCATTATTTTAATAACCTTTTCCAGGTCTTGGAAAGAGCGCATAGTATCATTTCTACTTGAAAATCGCATTTATCTGTATTCACCTCACACAAGCTGGGATAGTGTGAAGGGAGGTGTTAATGATTGGTTGGCGTCAGCATTTCCTGTAGGTGAATCTAAACCACTTATAGCTGGTAGTGAACCTGACGTCGGAGCTGGCAGGTAATAAAACTAATATTTAGGCACCAATTTTTTAGTAAAACTGCCATATTGTCAGGTGGATGCCCATATTTTGCATTCGATTCGTTTCTGTAGATAGTTACAATGGTTATAATTTGCCAAATGCCATAGTAGCTGCAGACTATAAAGAACGAACTATTTCAACTTTAGAGGCTTTATTTTCCTTGCTATCTAAATAGACCGTGGCCAGTGCAAAATTTCGTCAGTCATTTTCTCCCGAACGATAATTGGTGAGATGCATCAGAGACGTGTATCATAAAGCCTCGTGAACGTCAGCTTCGGCTCCGTGGGTGCCATGAGCGGTGGTAGCCTCCCAAAGATGTAGAAAAAAAAATGTTATTCAGTCATTTCCTCCCAACTAAGAATCATTTTAAATTGTAGCTAACCCGATACCTTGAAGAAAAAAAATAATCAGCTGACTGTAACTTGGGGCATTATGCGTCAGCTGGTCAATCAAACATGTTAAAAAAAATATATTATTTCAGTGATTTCCTCTCAACTACAAATTTACCTGATGATAGCTTATACGCAACTATGAATAAATATATATGTCAGCTGGCTGTATGCCGGGGCAAAAAACGTCAGCTGATGCCTTGAAAGTTATAACGCAGGTGTTAGGCGAGAGCTTCTATTACATAATTACATGCATCAGCTGACAATGTTTCCCTCGAATTAATGATAGTAGATTCTCTTTATTAATTACAGCATAGTATTATCAATCTATACATGTAAAATGCTTTGTCCTGAATGACTGACTGACGGTTAAACGCACAGCCTAAACCTCTGACCGTAGAGACCTGAAACTTGCAGGGTGTGTTCTTTGTATGCCATAGGCATCTAATGAGATTGAATTTTCCGAAAGTCTACCCCTAAGAGGGTGAAAAAGGGGGGCAAAGTTTGTATGGGCCATTGTGATTCCTTGGTCCAACCTACTTCAAATATTGCTTAAACTTATTTTTAACAGAACTCATAGAAGACGTGTTTCATGTTTTATTGAAATTCATCCCGTAATATATAATATGTATAAAAACGAAAGGTCATTAACTCACTCATCACTAAATCTGAGAAACTACACGTGCTAGGAGTCTCAAATTTTGTGGAGGTTCCTTTTAGGACGTTGGAGCTCACTAAGACGGGATTTTGCGAAATTCAACCCCTAATGGGGTAAAAAGATTGTACGCGATAAACTCAAAGACTATCAAACGGATTTTGATTAAATTTGAAATGGAGATAATTCGAGCATCTGGGAAACTGGAAAGTTTTAGGCTACTTCTTATCCCGTGAAAATGTATAAGTGGGACCTTTATCAAAAAAAAAAAAAACTCTTTCGTACGACCGCGGCTGCGGGCAAAAGCTAGTCAGCTTATAAATTTTCATCTGGGAAGATATAATGTATCTTAAATGTTTGACTTTACGCTCAGATATGAGTTTTCCGATGAAATGTATAAATACTTTACGACTAATACGTATATAATTAAATAACTGAAGAAATATTAAGAACAGTGATTATGAATTTATAGTTTACTAGCTTTTGCCCGCGGCTCCGCCCGCATTAAAAAGTTTTTCCGGGATAAAAGTCCCGGTTTATATTTTCCCGGGATAAAATGTGTGCGCCACGTGTGTACGTGTGCCAAATTTCATCAAAATCCGTTCAGTAGTTTTTGCGTGAAAGAGGAACAAACATCCTTACATCCAAACATCCAAACATCCAAACATCTAAACATCCAAACATCCATACATTCTTACAAACTTTCGCCTTTATAATATTAGTAGGATTGTACTCTCTGGAGTAAGATAAAGTGGTCAGCAGAAGACTTTTCAGATTAACACAACCTACTGCAGGTACCACCTTTGCAACTCGTTTCTAATCTAAGGGTTAGAAAAGTGTTGCATGCCTACATCGCGTCATACAAGGAACACACCCTGCAAGTTTCAGATCTCTACGGTCAGAGGTTTGGGCTGTGCGTTTAACCGTCAGTCAGTCATTCAGGACAAAGCATTTTACATGTATAGATTGATAATACAATGCTATAATTAATAAAGAGAATCTACTATCAGTAACTGGAGGAAAACATTGTCAGCTGATGCATGTAATTATGTAATAGAAGCTCTCGCCTAACACCTGCGTTATAACTTTCAAGGCATCAGCTGACGGTTTTTGCCCCGGCATACAGCCAGCTGACATATATATTTATTCATAGTTGCGTATAAGCTATCATCAGGTAAATTTGTTGTAGTTGAAAGGAAATAACTGAAATGATATATTTTTTTACATGTTTGATTGACCAGCTGACGCATAATGCCCCAAGTTACAGTCAGCTGATTATTTTTTTTCTTCAAGGTATCGGGTTAGCTACAATTTAAAATGATTCTTAGTTGGGAGGAAATGACTGAATAACATTTTTTTTTCTACATCTTTGGGAGGCTACCACCGCTCATGGCACCCACGGAGCCGAAGCTGACGTTCACGAGGCTTTATGATACACGTCTCTGATGCGTCTCACCAATTCTCGTTTGAGAGAAACTTGGTCATGGAAGTCTGTCACTGGCCCACGGACCAAAAGCTTGACCAGGAAAATTAAAAATTACCGCCATCTTGTGGTAAAACATGGAGCTTAGTGCTTGTTCTGACTACATTGAAACTAAAAACGAAAAAACATTAGGGGCGCCCTCTAAAAGAGGTTTTTATGTTTCTGGTCAGGCTTTACCTATGAAGCACTACAGCCTACTTTTTGTATGCTAGGCTAGAATGTACAATTATTTTAAACTACCTACGTCATGCCTGCTCGTTAAAGGAATAAGTATAACTTCTGATTAGGCAACACTATTTTATCAGAAAACAATATTTGCGACTAATATTTCAAAATAAATTATTTTTGATCCTATTTTATTCGATGCTTTGCATAATTCGTCGTCTAGCCTAGAGATAAAAAATATATTTTGCAATGCAGTCATGTACTAAAGGATACAATGCACTTCAATTAAAATTTATTGTAGCATTTAAAAATTTCAGATTATTGCTATTGAGTAATAAGATTTCATTGTCGGACGCGGTAACTAAGGTGAAGCAGCTTACACAGTTGCAGCATGTGCGTTTC
Source organism: Lapara coniferarum (assembly GCA_949316025.1). Taxonomy (NCBI): domain Eukaryota; kingdom Metazoa; phylum Arthropoda; class Insecta; order Lepidoptera; family Sphingidae; genus Lapara; species Lapara coniferarum. Next base: position 35,323,759 of record OX438919.1, on the reverse strand, counting down.
GCTCCGGGGAAAGACAAACAAATGTCTGATGACGTAACAACAGTGGCAATTTGTGCCGGTTCGGGCAGCTCAGTATTGAAAGGTGTTACGGCTGACCTTTATCTCACAGGTAATTAACACATTTTATTTAATTATGTCTTGAGTTGTCTTTTTTCCCCACTTCTCATACCCTCTCAGATGTATATGACTAATAACCCTTTTTTTAAATAAAAATGCTGAGTAATTTACTATAAAACAATTTGCGAACAACAAGAATATGAATAAATTTTATTAAATAATGTGGTACTTAATTTCAGGAGAGATGCTACACCACGATGTCCTTGATGCTGCCCAAAAAGGAATAAGTGTCATCCTTACGAACCATTCCGATTCTGAAAGGGGATTTTTACGTGTATTTTCATCCGATCTTTACAACAGATTGGATAAAGAAGTTCAAGTCATTGTTAGTAAAGTTGACAGAGATCCGCTTACAACGATTTGAGCACATTATAATGCGCTGTGAACATTTTTATGCATTGAATATAGTTTTATTTTAAAGAAATAAAGTGTACCAGTTAGTTTTGCTGATTTATTAATGTTGTTACATTATTTGTTAGGAAACTTAAATTATATGATTGGTTACCAATCAATATAACAGATTGTGAGATCACCTTTATCTTATTCTATTTTATACCATACTGCACTCCGCGCAAACAAAATCACAGTCGCTACTCTTTATAGACTAGTAACACTTTCAGACTACAATAGTTGGCAAGAACTTTGTGATTGTATTTTTGTCTTCCATTTCTTATCTGCATAACCCAATACATTCTGATTCTCCGGATGATCTGCAAGATGCATTGAAATATTTCTATTGTTATAATATGTAGGTCAGTTATTTTGCTTGTTTGTTAGATTGTTTTATTACATGCATGTACTCGGCTTACTTACGCAAGGCTATTTTGTTTATAGCTTTATGTCTTACTACAGTCTCTGTCGGCTTTTCACCGATCATTTCAGAAGAGACTTTTTTCGTCCTAATACCACTAGGACCTGTTTTTATTTTGCATACTGATGATACTGTTCCTTTTTTATCGTCGTAGTTAATGACGTATTCGTTTCGTCGACTCGTTCTCTGTCCACCAGATTTTGTGTTAGAATTTATGTATGTACTATGTTTAGCATCACTTTTTATTTGTTGAGTAGTAGATGGTGTATTGTTATGATCTCGTTTGTGTTTTTCGTGCGATGGCTCGTTTTTCGAAGTATTTTTATCATTTGTTTGTTTTTTATGGCGTATCATATTTTCTACTATTGGCGTTATAGATTTGTTGTCAATGCGGGATAGGTTGCTATTTTTATTCATTGAACTTTCCTCATGTAATGTTTTGTTCGTATTACGTTGTGATGATAAACTTCTATATCCATGTTTGTTTTTGGTCATAGAATCAGCATTCGATTTCTTTTTATCTGTTGATTTTTTTATATTTTCATTTGTAGTAAGACGCTTATCAGTTTCTCGACGACAATCTCTAGAATATCGAGGTTGTTCAGTCTTTACCAACTTTTGCGAAGCTTCGTTTTTGCTATTTACTCGTTGTGTCTTTTTCAAACTATTATTTTCATTGTCAGATAATCGCTCTATTTCGGAGTAATCATTTTCGTTTGACATACGCCTCGAGTGTTGCTTATCTGTTTTATGAGAATGTTTTTTTGGAAAGATTTTCTTCACTGAATCTCGTAGCGACCTTCGATGACTCGATGATCTATTATCGAGGACTTGATAAACGGGCTCCACATCTTTGTCCAAATTAACGTATATTGGAATAGGTTCCTCCTCTATTTTCCTACTGTTTGCTGGTGATACTTTTGTCGCACTTAATTTATGATTCTCATTTCCACTTTTATCTGCATACTTCGTCGACCTGAAATGATAAATATCATTAACATTATTACTTCTTAAACTATTAATGAGGTACTTTATGTATGTATGATTGCATATATTTATTATGCTTAAATGTTTAATTTAGTTTCACAATAAAAAAGCAAAATAGTCTGCCGAAATTTATTACGACCTCCATTCAAAACTGTGAAGTCACCAGCTCACTTTAAAAACTGCGCGTGGATACACTTTAATCAATCTTGACTATTATAAGAAAATGACGTACCGTGTGAATTGATTTTGAGAACGATGTGTTTTTTCAAGTGAATTATATTTATATCCTTTTGGTGGTTCAGATAAACTTCGACTTGTGGGGGTGCTATGGTCCTCTTGCTTCCGAAGTCTTGGGCGACGCGTTATTGGTACCGGCACGCTGATTTCATCGCTTCCTTCTCTATCTCTATCGGCTACAGACTTTACGATGTGAGTTGGTTCTAGTTTATTTGGCTTAATATCGTGCTTTGAATGCAGTCTTGGTGTAGGAACTGGGGTATAAGTAGTATTAAGAGGAACATTCTGATATTGAGGCGTGTCTTCAGATTCTGCTTCGCTACTACACACACTATTGGATATCTTTTTTACTAACTTTACGGAATGGAAAATATTTTCTACGGCGGAATCGCTTGGAGATACGTCGTTATCTAAATTTCTCTGCTGATCTATATTTTTTCTTCGATGGTTATCAATACCGAAGTACGATAGTTCACTTTGTCGCAATTGTCTAGTTTTTGATCTGTTTTGCGTTGGAGATGTTTGTAGGGCGCAAAACTTATCTTTAATTGAATTTACGTGATTCACGCTGATTATTTCTTTAACAGTTTTATCTGATTTCAGTACTAAACGTGGAGACTCTTCTGTATCAGATATGCCATTTTTGTTAGGACCTGAAGTATAAAGAAAAATTATAAATTTAAAAGAAAATTTCGGTCTCATAACATCCAGACTAGTTTCAAATACTCGCAAATCGCTCATACCAAATTTGGGGTTCGAACCCACGGTTGATTCAAGTATGTAAATCGGCCGCTTTTAAGCAGTTCACATCGCGAAAGGCTGTCAATGCTTTCTGCAGTATGTCAATACGATCTTTCTATAGTATTTTTATATAATAAACTTTTACTTAAGTTCTTATATAAAAGGTTGCCAGTCAACAATAAGGGATCTAAGTAAATGAAAGTAATCTAAGTAAAAATCGCAAGAATGTTATGCTATTGTGTAGGTACGTTTTGCTACACTAAAGTTTTTGCTACACATTATCCTGCACGTTTAAATGCATTGTTTCAGAATATGCTTCCAACCATATATTTTTACATACAAATTCTGACGATATCGCCCAAGCCGGCCGTTATGGCTTTATGTAATAGCTTAATAAGCACATGTAAGGGCGCGTGTCTGACCTAGGCAGTAATCCGGCACATGGATTCTTATATTTATCATAATCTAATGCAAAATATCATTATAATATTCTAACAAAAACCTTATTATATGTATTATGCTATACGTATATAGATGTTATCAATAAGTTAAACTCAAAAGAAAAAAATACCACCTTCATCGATTGTCCGAAAAGCGCTGGTTTTTCTAACAGAACTGTTTGTTTGTTCCAATACGTTTGATGTTAATAAATCATCACTGTACCGTCTTTCTGCTTCGAGTTGTTTGTTTATTAATGACACTGCAGTTTGAACAGCAAAATTTTCATTATGTCCGTTTTCGTTTGATATACTCGTCGACCCAAATGCCATGTTCTCTCCTAAGAGATATGGTTTGGGTTTCGGAATTTTATTTTTGAGAATACTTTTTGTAGCTGCCGTATTCTCATCAATTTCGCCGACATCACAACCACGCTTGAGCATATCTCCAACTTGGATGGATTCTGATGAATCGTTAAATTTATCTCCAAACAGAGTAATAGACTTCTCAGGAACATCTAACATTGGAACAAATGCACTTCGTCTTTTTCTGAAGTCATTGGAAGGAGGTGGCTTATCGTCAGTTGATATTACGTTTACTTCACCAGTGTCTACGGCAACATGAAGTTCAGTTTTACAAAATTCTACTTTCTTGACTTTTTTATGCTGACTATTATCATCAGCTTCAATAGCGACTGGTAGCGTTATTGATACTTTACCCGTAGATTGAATGATAATATTATTATTATGTGCTTTGTTTTCAGATGGATGTTCGATAACAGTATCATGCTCTCTGTCAGATTTAAATTTAGTTCCCCTATAAAAACTATGTAGTCTATTTTTTGAAAGCCATTCTTGAAAGGATTCATCTTGTATTTTACTCTTTTTTTCATAGTGATCAAAGGTTCTTGAATGTGAAGTATCATCTGTAGCGTCGTTGACTATTTCTGACGATTTGCAAATACCGCTATCAGTAGAAGATTCCATGGCTATCGTATCGTTTTTAAAGGGGCTATCGTCACCCATAGAAGACGTGTCTTCAAAACTATAACTTTTTCTTCTATTATTCCAACTATTATTTAATAATGATTTGTATTTAAGGGTGTTAAGCGTTATGGGTGCATCAAGAAATGGAGATCTGGAACCGTTTTTATTCCACTGATTATCACTGCTTTCTGAATCATATGAATACTTTCTGTGTAATCCTTTGTTTGTTCTTATATCGAGATCAATTATGCTAGCGTTATCTGCCGAGGACGATTCTTCACTGGGCATTCTTATCGAGCTGATTCCAGATGAACCTCTCCATTTAGAAGGTTCTGATATTTCCAAATCGTCAGGTTCGGTGACCTTGTAATTTTCTGTTTCTGTGTGTGAATCTGGCGAGGACTCGAGGGAAGTGGACGATATCTCTAATGGTTTACTTGGAATTGACGGAAGTGAGGGTGGCTCCATAAAGTTGAAACCTGACGTTATTACCTGAAAAATGATATCATACAATATAAATGTGTTAAATATGAAAAAAACTACTTTATATAATGCATAGATAATTTTTAATAAACATCAGATTTATGATGTTGACCTTTAGCTTATATTAGTGGAATCTTGATATATGCATGAATTGGTACCTAAATTCTTTAAAATAGTCTTAGAAAACTGAAAAGTATGAAGTGGTATTATAAATAAAATATTAAGTTAATAAAAAAAAATGAACTAAAATATTTAACACAAATAATTGTGATTTATGAAACGTAAAAATTTAAGTTATGAAATTAATCCTGGAATCCAAAATGGACAGTGATAACGTAAATTCTCTAAAATCACAATTCTGCGAATATCAATGCTTCCAATATCACGGAAGTCATTTGCTCCCTCAATTCATCTCATCAAAATCAATCTCATCTTTGCAACGAGATTTGTAATTACATAGTTTGCAAGCATTACTTGCGAATCTGTGTTATTTTTATATTATTTAAATCGTCTGATATAGGTAATATGTCGGTATTAATAGAATAGTGATTACCCGTCTTGAAGAATGAAGCATGTACGAAGAGGCAGGCACTCCGGGACCAGCTGACGAGTGGTATGCGGCGCGTAGGACTCGGACCCGCGCGCCTGGCCCGCTCGCGTGCAGAACCTCCATAGCACGCGCGATTCGCCTAGTCACCCCTCCTTCTGTCACCTGCAACGCAGAGAAATAAAGTTAAGCAAGTTCTTTATAAATAGTGTTTTCTTAGTTATACGAGAGGCAAACGACATCCCGTTTCGTAAAAAGTATAACAGCTAAAACGTTATTCCAATAATTACAAGGCATTTTTGGTGTATTGTAAGCAGAAAGACACTAAAAATCACTGAATTAGGCTTCGTTTGAGCAAGCTTTATTATATAACTCTGCTAGGTACTGTAATAAAAGCGCAATTTATTTCTAGATTAATAAATCTCAATTACATCTTGCGTTGTATAATAATACACATTAGTCGTTACATCGGCTTTGTGGCAGCGTTCTTATGTTTTGAAACCGGCGAGGTGCTAGGCTCGAATCTCAGAAGAGAAATCGAAGTTTAAGAATTCTAGTGAGTTCTCCAGGACTACATCACCTTATCATCATCATGTCATGTGATGAAAATAATCCCTACAACAGAGGGCACACTAACCGCGACTCTACGTTCAAAATAACAGACTTGTCGCTTGTTGCCACTAGAGCTTCTATCATGTTATTATTTATGCTTGTAAATTTTTATACAGCTATTATTTTTCATAAGGTAGATTAGATATTTGTCTAACGACAGAAATATATTGCCATTTGCGATACACCATACAAAACATATTAAGGTAGGAACTTTTTTGCCTGATGTATAGTAACGTTATTGGTATATAATATTCGAAATAAAATCTTTGTTCATCTATAAATATAATATTTTGTTTAATATAAATAGTAAGTAGATATAAGATACGGTCAAAACGCAATAAAACGATGACCTCAAATTTTACTATAAGTATCCGTTAGCTGAGTGAGTGGCTACATTCGCTGTGCACAATAACGTGTAGTTAGAATGGTCTAAAATTTTAATGCAGATTGTGTCGCACTGTCCGCGAACTTCTTGCTTATGACAAATGCGGTCAGGCAACTTTCGTGTCCCTCAGAATGACATGCATGCCTGACAGGCGACCAACCAACAAATGACATAATCGGGGTTTTATACGCGGACTGAAGAAAAAAAATATTATTCTTTCAGCATAAAGTTGAATATGCTGCAAACTTGTAATTCATAAGTTCTATAGTGTGGTAACTAAGTAATTTCCTTGCTGCTTGTGATAAATTTTCATTTATTTAATACCAATTTGATACATATTGTGTCCATACGTTTTTTTCTTTCCATAAGATTACGCGCTAAGGCACTATTTTTATTTGCTATGATGACGTGATCAGCGTGGGGGCGAAAGGAAATTTCGGAGTTGTGATTGCGATCTTTTCAATGAACGCCTCACAATCAGTTTTGCTAATAAGTGGGTGTCAAACATTGGTAGGCAATGTCTACAAATACGTCTTGTGTAGATAAAATTATGCGACCTCGTTTGTGTATTTAGTTGTATAAAATCACTATTTTTAAACCGTCACACCCCGCTTATATATATAGATGTATGGGGACACCCTTTATACTCGGACACCGGCGTCCGTAGCGGGGCTTGACGAGTCAAGAATATGTGTGAAAGTTCAAGTCGTCACAATACAAATTGTACATGACCTTGACTGTGACTCTGGTCTACATTATACAAAACAGTGGTAACAAAATCAATGAGCGTTTAACAGCGAAAAACTGGTTTATTTTTATGTTATGGTCAACAAGTTAACAAGTAGTGTTGCGTTAAGTTTTCGGAGTGTGATATACGTTTTCTAAGAATACTGTCAGGCTGAAGCGTAAAGGTATAAATGGCGCTGGTGATGGAGTACATAAGAATGTACGAAATCTAAATAATGGGTATTATTTTGTGAATGCTAGGTACCTACTATTTGCTATTTATAGCATAGCATCGTACTCGATGACAGATAAAATTTTCAAAATTAATAAACATAATTGGGAGAGAATGTATCCTACTAATATAAACGCGAAAGTTTGTAAGAATGTATGGATGTTTGTTACTCTTTCACGCAAAAACTACTAAACAGATTTCGATGAAATTTGGCACACGGGTAGATTATGTCCTGCATTAACACATAGGCTACTTTTTATCCCGGGAAAATATAAAGCGGGACTTTTATCTCGGAAAATCTCATTCACGCGGGCGGAGCCGCGGGCAAAAGCTAGTAGGGAACATGATTGTCACTAGGATTGCCTTGTCTCTAATCTTTCGTTTAACAATATTTTCTAGCGCTCTTGTTGATATATGTTTGATAGGTGGTTCATTTATTCATTATACCTACTATTGAGAACTTATAAAAAAGTACGTATTCTGTAGCGCGTAAAATGCTTGCCATTCATAGGGTCATTCGGGGCAACAGCACGCAGTGGGTAAAATTTCGCATGGTCAATATCTCGGAACCTATTGAGGGGGCTCAGACACTTTTTCGGCAAAATTAGGGGTGCGTCAGGGATGAAGTCAGAGCCCACAAGCTATTTTACCAAGCCTCACTTGTTTAGCGAAAAACGGCGATCAACGTGATTTTGTTGATTAGTTATCAACTATTTTGTGCTGGGAAAAGTTTATGGATAGACGGTGCATCAGTTTACAAAAGACCGTTGATTATGTTAAGTTTACTCGATTATTATAGTATTTATTTTAGCTATTAATTCTGTCCTAAAAAATAACTGCATCTCAACTGACGTGTGATTGTTTAAAATATTCCCTGTTGGGTAAGAGTACGGGACTAAAAGTACGCACGCTGTTATAACTTCATTACAATGAAAAGTAACATCAAGCGTTCCTAAAATTACAGTGATTATTAAATTACAAAAATAACTAAAGTTTGTTATAAATACAGTCCAATTAATTATGTTCCTGGTGCCTACAATAGGTGTACATTTAATGTTTATTTTTACTATATTTGTACCAAGAATAAAGGAAGTTTAAAAACATATTCCATATGATTCCATGTGTACTTATACAATTTGTAATTATATGCCTGTAGTTTACCTGCGTGCGTAGCTTACCCAGTATGCGAACTATTAACCGCATCTCTACGTAGTTTTACCCACATGACGGGTCAAGAGTACGAATTTCTCCCGCTACACTTAAACATGTATTGCAAAAAAATCGATGAAGCAATGTACAAAAACTCATTAAATAATGAAAGTAGAATAAATTTCCTTTAAATTAAGTGTTAAAACGTTTATCAGGACCTTATATTTTTGAGTGTGTAGACGATAGAAAAAAAAGTGCGTACTTTTGAGCTGAATGACCTACGTACCTACAAGAAACGCTTAGAATTCATGAATCAAGTATAATAATAATGTAGATACAAGATAATTCTGATCTTATTCCTAGATTGCACAATTTGTAATTACATTCTATTATTACCCGTACATTGAACTCTGAATAAGCAATATAAGTACATAGTCGCAATTTCCTATACCTACCGCCAATTGTTAATTTGGAACTGCAGCATTTTTACAATGCCTACTATTACGGCAAAGTAAATTATTTAAAAATGAGATTATTTACCTACATGAACGATTACTGGAGCTAATAAAATACGTGATTAAAAATTCAAACTCCTTGACTGACAAAACTTTAAAGTAACATGATAAACCAATTTATAAAATAAAGTACTTATAAACTTTTTTAATCTATTGACACGTCAAGCCCCGCTATGGGCGCTGGCGTCTGAGTATATGGGTTTCCCTATATAAATGTATAAGCGGGGTTTGACGGGTTAATTAGAAAATATAATACTACAATTTTATTGAATATTACAATGTACTATACGGAATCGGAAATTCACAACAAATATTTTAAACAATGTTCTGCACATTTATCCTACCGTATCAAATGCCTACCTTGCTTGGTTATAACTCATAGGAAACGCTAATAGTTCGCCGCTGACTAATTTTCGTGATATAACGGTAATAGGTGGTTCAATAGCCTTGGTTGGCTTCCGTCATACTTCTAAATGTTATCTAGTGTTTGTAGGATGGTCATTCGCTATTGTTATTGTATTTATGCTAAATTCTGTACGGAAAGCTATGATCTATTTCAATACTAACCGTTTAGTTAAAGACTATTTACCTCGTTCATCTTAATCTATGTTAAGTGATAGGTGGTTTCCGCCTAACGGCACCTGCAGTAACTCTGCTGGGTGTAAATTAAACTGAATATATACCTAATATTCAAGTAACTTTGGAACTTAAGTTACGAAATAATTTGTATAAATTTTTATAATTATTAATTATTGTAAATTAATAATCAATATACTGTCTCTATTGAAGTCTCGGGTTCGGTCCCCGGGTGGGGCAAAATTATATTGAATTTTTCTAATCACTATCGGCTTGGAGTCTGGAATTGCCAAATATGGCAATAGCCTCGCAACCTATCACATCATGGGACGGAATACGCACGGCGAAAAGTGGGTGCAATAGTTGTGCCTTTGCCTACCCCTTCGGGGATAAAAGGCGTGAGTATGCGTAATTATTATCAATGCGTGTAGATTGCGGCCGCATTTCCAAAATGCACGGGTCATTTCACAAGAAACTGTGCAGGAAAATCCTTAAACCACTTTTTAATAAATGATTCATCGAAATGATCAATAAAGTAGAAAATTCATCGATTTACACAGAATCACATAACCGGTATTGATTATTCTAATTAATTCTATCCTCAGTCGGCGAGTCATCATTATGTTTCGTTGTTTTCCAATGTCGCGACTGGGATTATTGTGATGATCGGCTAGTCAAAATATAAATAAACATTTTCAGTCTACGCATTAGCCTACTGTTACAACTTTTTTTATAAGACCTCGATTGTACTTAAATTATAGTTTCAACTAACTTTGCTTGATAATACATGTATTTAGTAATGGTGCAGTATTATCGGAATTATAAAATTAGTTAAGTACTGTAAATAACATGAGTTGGTAGTACGCGCGCGCAGCCTCGTATGTTGCCGGCCTTTGCGCAGGATTTCCGGCAGCTTAACACGAACCCTAATAACGAAACGCAGCAAATAACCCACTATTTTAATGTGCTGATAGAATTTTTGACATATGAACAAAGGATTTTTAGTAAGCATGTTTAAAATATTAAGCAAGAAATAGGCAATATTGTAAGTAAATAAAATAAAAAGAAGTCAACATCCGTAATATTATTTTTAACAAAAAATATTGATGTTCTTTAAGAAAAGACATAAACGCGGTGCTTTCTTTTGTTCTGACTTCTGGCACATTTTATATTCATCAAGTTTTTTTTTGTATAAATTCTACCATTGGGCTTATTTGTAAAGTTATCATCAATAAGTAAAAAAGAAAAGAGGAAAATATGCGAAGATTATAGTTAGCAGTTTCCTCACGATCTCTTACTACTTTCACTACTTACTTAATATTAAACGAGAATTGCTGTTGTCTTTTTGCGACGTATTATATAATGTAGGTAGGTACTATCTTTTTATATTATAAAAATGTACATAACATTTTTAAATTGTTATTGGAATGTTGTCCTAATACAAATAATGAATCTCGACCAAATATGATTAGTTTTTTCTTGTTATAATAAACATACCTGACATATTCAGGTTTTGCATTTCATCAAAACTTAGGTATTATCTACTGAATTCTTGTGACAATACTTTTATTTTGATTTAAATGCATTGTATATTTTTTTTATTGAAAACAACCAAAACAACTTAGATACAAACTTTAATTTACAGACAACTAAACCTGTATTAGTTCTGTGAAGACAATTTGAAGGAATACGTAAAAAACATGATGAACAAGCTCAGACTGGTTTCTGTGAGTTTACCTTTTGACATTAAACCTTAAGTTTAACACATAGGTTTCAAATTTAAAAACCTACAGAACTCGCAGCTTGAGCAGTCTTGCCGCTTAAGTTTTAATGCCCTATTAGGATATGACCAGTTTAGCCTTTTGGCAATGACCGTTTATAAATCGAAATGCCATTACGCGAAAGTAAAAAAAGTCCTCGTTCACGGGTTTAATTTGTCTGTAAGATAAACACGTTTTTCACTCACACTCAATTCATAGCAATTATAATATCCAACATCAAATTAACTAGCTTTCCGTATTTACTTGCATAACGCAAATATTATTATAAAACCAAGAAAATTTGTCGCAAGTACAAAACAAACATGTTAAAAATAAAACTATCACTTTAGCAAAACCTTTGTTACTTTTTACTAAATGTACACAAAACTTTTATGTCGATGACGTAATTTTAAGAGCTTTTTTAAAAGTTTGGAAGAGGAAAGTCATGAACAGCTTACCTTTCCGTATTCGGCCGTACCAGCCCATTCCCGCTGCCATTGATCAGCTACTTCCATGTCAGCCATTTGGTGTGTCTAGTTAGTAGGTGCAGCTACACTCGGGAGCACAGAGGCTCGTTTGACTCTGACGCGCACTGACGTACGTAATGCGCGCCGCCTCAAGGCATACTGCGGGCTGCGCCTGCGACTCCGCCACTTACCGGCACCGCCAGCGCGGCGACGCGCAATCGTGCACGGCCACACCATCGACCCACAAAATACATTTACATATCATCAATTTGTCATTGCCTTCTGTAAGCAAAAACCTTACCTACTTGATGTCAACGCCCACTATCGATAGGTACCCAGCCTGCCATCCAGACGTAGGTCGCGTCCCACGCTCGCCAGATATGAGGTAGGCATTACAACAGAAAAGTATTGTGTATTTTAACTTAGCTTAAATAAAATGTTCTGTATTCAAGGCTGGTTTATCTCTAGATGTATTGGACGAAACAACGCATTTCTATGTACATTTGTAGATGGTACCCATGGGTACTGACTCTTTCAAAATTGTACCATCCTCTACCCAAATACAATTTCTTGAAACTTGAATTTTTTTTAAATTGGGGTAGGCAGAGGCGTGACTAACGCACCTACTTCTCTCCATGCGGATTCGATCCCATGATGTGATATGAGGCGAGCCTATCGCCGTATCGGGCACAAATTCCAGACTCCTGGCTGATACTGAATAGAAAAACCCAATATCACTGCCCGACCCAGGGATCGAACCCGAGACCTCAGCTTTGAAATCGTACCGTAATACAACTACGCCACCGAGGCAGTCAGGTAAATAAACTAGAGACTAATAAAAATTCATCACACTTTAGAATGGGACAAAGGATGTTGTATAGGTAAACCAAGTTGATAGTATTAGAGCCTGAGCATTAATCGATCATGAACCAGGACTAGGTAGGCAGAGATGATCAAAATTTCGCGCCTGTGATTTATTTTTTTATGACCTCAGTAATCAACAAGAAGCTGTCGCTTCACGTTTATATGAAGAGCCCGTTAGGTACAAGTAACAACAATCTAACAGGGAACGTGCATGTCGTAACCTGTGCCATCTGGTGGCGCAATCTGAATCTTTTTCAGCCCATCGATACTTGGCGTTGACGTAAAATATTCATAGTATTAAAAGGATGAAGTTGATAGTGTATTGCTGTGTCTGGATGCTCTAAAATATAAAAATAAATCAAATAGGGTGAAATTGAAATGTTCCCAAGAACAATACTTAGGTACTTACATTCCATGGTTATGTGTAAATCGACAAAATTACTAAAAGCTGTATAAAACAGCAACCGAAGCGGAGCTTACGACGCACACGTTCCCTATAATGTGCAGTAGCATTGTTGGGTTACGGCCAAGTTTAGAGACCTTATACGCTTCTTCTTCTTAGTCGTTACACTATTGGCAGAGTGGTCATGGTCGTCACGTCAGGGTTTGTGGCTCGCTTGACAATTCTGCGCTATATACGCTAGGGCGCTAATAATGAAAGCGTACTGAAGGAGTCGAAGGGGGCGCTAAGTTAGGGCGGTATTAAAAATAAATTATTGATATTGCCGTCTTGATTTTGCTGTTTCCCATTAGGTGCTGCTCGCAGCTTGTTTACATTTTATTTATTGTGTTCCTCGATATGGTATATTATTGGAAGGTAAAAACGAAAACAAATTACTTTTAGTCATCTATATTTTCATACATCAGCTCACATCGTCTAGGAATTGCACACTTAGGTGCTGTATTTGTTCTTTTCCGACATGATGGCGAGTATTCAAACGATGCTTAACTATACATAATAATATTGGCGCCTTTCGGAGTATATGTAAGAATCGTACATTTCAATAATAATAGTAATGTATAACTTATTTTCTAAAGTTATGTCCACACATAAGTCCAAAATGGGCATTGCATGTGCTGGTGGTACGATAGATTTTGTATCCATCTGGATAGGGACTACCCTACTCAAGGTGTAAAATCCCGCCATAGTAGCCCACGTAAGTGTGTCGCGTTCCGGAGTCAGGCTTTGTAATGTGTATATCCGGTTCAAATAGGCCGGCATAATTGTGTTGACTGACAAGGAAAAATTCATCGTTCGTGAGTCGACACTATCTGGACCTCTCCGCCTACGATGGTAGGCGAGAGAGGTCCAGATAGTGTACTGCACCTGATGAGGTGCAGTACCTAGTATACAAAAAAACGAAATAATAAGCTAACGTCGTCTGTAATGCAAATTCGTATTACCTACTCTGATGGAGTTAAGTTCATTGTGAGAGTAGGTAAATAGCCCGATTTGGTGCTGGTACACATTCTCATCATAAAACGCCCTTTTTTCATTCTATACCAAGCAGGCTCAATCATTTCGCAGATGTACAAAGGAAACAGCAGATAACTCCTATTGTTTACTTTAGTTGTTAGTTATTGTTTACTTTAGTCTAAGTAATATGTGCTTTTAGGTGCATGTTGCTGTCAGATGCCGCGCAAGCGACTTATTTAGAACATTAAGGTGGTGGTGCATACACTTTTCACACTGTACATCGCTTCATTATGTCGATGTCGTTCTCCATTACAACTTTCCATACAATTCCGTTACCCGTAGCTCCCTCTGCTGGCTTAAGTATCTGAAAATAATTTACACGAGACAAGCCACCCGGTTCTTTCATCATCGTTTGGCATAATGAATAGATGGATGTCATACCCGCCAAGAAGACATCATCTGGATTTCAAACGGCTGAGGAAAGATAACCAATTTTCATTCGAAGGTAAAGAAAATATATTAGTTTTTCTTTAAATATCTGGAGCCCATTATGAGAGATTTGTTTTATCTCATAATGGCTTGTAACTGGTGGTAGGTCTCTCGTAGGCATGTAAGTGTCCGTTTGGGTGGGTACTACACCAACATCTATTTTCTACCGCCAAGCAGCAGTGTGCATGCATTGTTGTGTTTCAGTTTGAACGACATAGTAGCCAGTGTAACAACTGAACATAATGAGATTTAACATGTTATGTCTCAGTATGCAGAGCGCAATGTAATGCCACACAGTACTTTGTAACTCAAGGTGGTGGATGGCGTTGTCACTGTTTCTGGGTGGTCGTATCGCTTACCATCAGGCGAACGGCATGCTCGTCTCGTCATTCAAAGCCATACAAAAAGTAGACGCAATATAATTTGAGCTAGTTTAGACGTTTAGTGGAAATTTAAAAAATAGCTTTTAAAATTAACTTATGTATCTGCTATAAACCCAACCCAAAATGTAATAAAAAGTCTGATTGTAAAAGGTGTGACGATTTGCCGATAGATGGCTTTATATTATTTACTGACTACCGGCTACGCCATCTGTGTGGCCGTATTATTTAATTAATCGATTAATCTCATGTTTGATTTACATCTCAAGTAGACATAATTCAATACATTATAACAATTTGAGATGTAACTCAAATTCAAGATTGATTTATTAATACCGCCCTAAGACCTATGTCAGCTTATTTCATACCCCTCGTAGCTGGCTACGCCAATGGTTGAGAGCCGGAGGGAGGAGGCATTTTCACAGGGGAGGCAGTGTCCTGGACTTAAAAAAAATAAAATGACTTCTATGAGTCCTCAAATTACCCAATATGTTACTTACTGAAATATCTAATTAGATTTTAAATCCAATGAGTGGTTTAAATGTGCTGTGTGATACTCGAATGTACATTTGAGCAGACATTTTCAAAATATTCTTTACCTATTCGAAAAAATATTATTAATGTAAGCCTATTCCTAGGGCTGCCATCACTTAAATTGTCGACGCCGGAAATACACGGCAAATATCCCGGACATTTGGGCGAAATATGGGTTTTTCCCAGGACACCTCTGAAAAAATATTTTGCCATGCCTTCTTGAATGAATTTTTAACTAAGGTTTATTTCAATTTATCGCTTATCTATAAAAAATGATTTCCCCTGACAAGTGTCCAGGACACTTTTTAAAACCCCTGCCGGATGGCCCCCGGACGCCCTTCAAACTAGGACAAATCCGGGGAAATCTGGACGGATGGCAGCCCTACCTATTTCTAACATCTTGACTGTGTTTTTCAAAAAATTAGACATGGATAATCAACGATTTTGTTATAACATATTGATAAATTTTATATTATAATGCTGAATACTTTCTTTAACTTCTATATACATGTGATTTCCTATGCGAAAATATTATGCAAATTCAGAATTTTATTCCAGGAAATATAGATAATTTCATCCACAATGACACTTGCTAACAGTCTTTGATGGAAGATTTCACAAGATGACTTTGATTATTCTTTGTCCTGTGCACTCATAAACTAAAACACATGCACTAGATTGCTCAGTTGGACTGTAAGCAATTAGAAAAATTAGACTGGGGCGGTCATTGTGGATGGCATTATCTATAGTGTGCACAATACTCTAGTTGAGTGGGACTGGACCAGCCTGCCGAGACTAAAACATAAACCTGCAAGTTTAAAACATAAAGTGCACACCTCTGGCTTTAAGAAGTGTGTATTTATTGTAAATTATTGTTTGCTTTGATGGTGAAGGTAAATGTCATTATGTACCAAATGAATTTGAAAATCTTAAAAAAAAATGTTTGTGAAGTCTGCCAACCTACACTAGGCCAGTGTAGTTGACTAAGACCTAAAGCCTCTAAATAGTAGAGGCTCATGCTCAGCAGTTTGTAATACAGGACTGGTATTATTATTCCTGAAAAGGACTTTTATGTAGGTGGAGCTCCAAGCAGAACCTTTCTAATAATTAAATAAGGTTACACTCATCTTTTATAATAATACAACCTTTAAATTATTAAACATAATAATATACTATGATTGTTTTCTAAGACTATCAATATACAAGTCCATAATATGATTGTTACATTTATTTAGCTCTACAATGTCAAGTAACGCTTCATTCTTAAATTTATTTCTTACATTGACACATCTTTTAAACTTGGCTACTAAAACTGAATTGCTTTGGTTAATTGAACAAAAATTATAAAATAGTTTTTGTTCGAAGGAAGCACTTCTTACGATTCCATTTTTAAAATATCTGTAAAATAATTGTTGTTGATGTCCACATAAAAATTCAACTTGTCTCCATTCCTCCTGAGATAAACCAAACAGCAACCCAATTGCCAATCCCTTCACAACACATGTTATGTGGCCAGCTCCATCTGTAATTCGTAATGTAGCCACTGATGACAATTTGCCCTTTTTGTAATGATTGATCTTCACGGATTCAATGAAATAGTCAGTTAGTAATCCCCATCCAAAGGTGTTTAATTTTAGCTTTCTTCCTTCTGTCAACTTTATTGGAACATTAGTTTGGTAAAATGAACTGTTTTCTTTATTATTCATATATTACACAAAATATGTAATAAACTTTTAAATATTTATACACTGCCCGTTTCTTGTATGATTCTACTAGCTAATATATTCCAGGATATAATTACTTTTCCAACAATAAACACTTCGTCAGGCACTTCATAATGTTCTAAGAATTACCTAGACCTTTAATTCGTGCCTAGACCAATACGTATATCATTCAACGCAATAAATGAACACTAAACTCTTTAACGTTAGGTTTGGATGAGTTATGGATTAATGAAAGTACTACGACTCCTCTTGTTTAAAATTCACCAGACTCAGATTTTCCATATGCATAAAATAATGATCTTTGCTCCAGCGTTTCCGTAGTATTATAATACTCTTTGCTAATTGCTCCAGCATCCAGCCAAGAAGCAAAGCTTATACTTTCCGTAGTATTATAATCTAATAATCCTCTTTGGCTTACAGTTTATACTTTCCGTAGTATTATAATGCTCTTTGGTTTACACCCAGCTGATTTTCCTCCGTGATTATAATGCTCTTTGCAGCTGATCCAAATTTTAAATTCCAATAACGGCGCCATTTTCGTTTTGGTGGTAGTTGACAACTTTTTTCTTTCTTGTTAATTTATTTTTGTCCATGGGTGCATGTCCTTCAGACGCATACTTGTAAATCTTTTTTTATCCTCAGTAGTATGTCGAAGTAAATCTGTGATTACCTTACCAAGACTTTATCGAGGAGTTTTGGCGGCAACAAAAAAGAAAACACTTGATTAGCACAGTTATTTCAATTTTAATTTCATTTGAGCTCTTTAATTTTTTATTTAAATGATACATAATCATCACCCAAACACGTTAGTCCGTAAAACGTCAATATATACTCTATTAGTAGTGCTCGCGGCTCCGCCCACGTGAAAAAGTTTTCCCGGGACAAAAATATTTTCCTGGGATAAAAAGTAGCCTATAGCACTCAGGAGTTATATAGCTTCCTATTGGTGAAAGAATTTTCAAAATCGGTTCAATAGTTCCCGAGATTAGCGCGTTCAAACAAACAAACAAACTGTTCAGCTTTATAATATTAGTATAGATTGGTCCGCGCTAAATGGAGATGGCCGCGTTCCGTATTAACCGATCCAGAGGACGAAATCACTCTGGCCATCCGCCGTAAGAACGAGTTCTTGAAACTCCAACACTCTACAAAATCGCAGTGCCGTACTCGCCGCGTCTCCCGTCGCCCCCCTCCCCGTCCCCCATAGCAGTTCCGGCACGCGTGCCGATGACAGCACAATTAGTTCGGATTAGGCCTAAAAATCAATATTTCCCTAATCGTTGATGTCTCATCCTCTCGCACTGGCCGTCCTTTCGTAACCTCATTCGTAACCCGCTAGTGGGTTGCCCTCAGCATGGTCACGTAATTCAAAGGGTTGCGAGCGCCTTCTGCGTTCACCTTAAAGACCGGTGTGGCCAGAAAAACCGACTCGCGTCAGGCTACTTGCAGGAGGGCCATTAAAAGAAAAACAACAAAAATACAACTAATGACGAGGCCATATGGGCTTGAACCTTAGATGATGGAGGATATCAGGTGAACCACGTGACCTGAAGCCAAATATTACTATAAAATGGTGTCGACTCCACCCACATTTTAGTGTTGTAGTTACAATTATTTATCACAGTAGGCATATCGATATCGATCTAAATGTTTGTATTATTGGAACGAAGTTCTTTATTCTATTTAATTTTACTGTGAAATCATTATAATAGCGAGTTCTTAAAGATGCTTTGGTGTTTAAGCTTTTAGCTTAGCTTTGATATTTGATTTTGTAAGGGGTGCAGGGATGTGCATTTGGTATGAGCATCAAACGCACAAGAATTACCTTACACAGCTAGATTATTTACCTTGGAGTACAAAAAATAATTTGCCATGTATAATTCTTTTGCATTTAAATTCATCAATTTCACACCTTTAGGAAATACCAGCGTATTACCTGACAATTTTAGTTTTATTTTGATACGTGTATAGGTTGTTTTTCGATTCAGCATCAGTCCGGAGTCTAGAATTTGTACCCGATATGGCGATAGGCTTCGCCCCCTATCACATCATGGGACGGAATGACGGCGAAAAGTGGGTGCACTAGTTGCGCCTCTGATTACCCCTTCGGGGATAACAGGCGTGAGTGTGTATGCATGTATAGGTTGTAATTTTATAGAGGGCACAAAGCGGCGCTAAATAAATGTTTAATATAAATATTAAGGATAAAATAACCATTTTTTTTTATCAAATTTATCTATTCGTGACGACAACAAATTATGTAAAAAAAAATATTCTCAACACTTGTTCAGTGTGTTTATTTACCGTGCGACTTTTATTAACGTCATTAATAATTATGATTGATTTAATTATCAAAGGCATTAGTCAAAATTGATATGATTTCCTAAATTTACACAAACGTTTGGTATTGGCATATTACTACATTGTTGAATTTTTCACGATAATTTATTGTAGTTTATATCCCGACGTTTCCGGATTTTTGAATCTGTTTCATGACAACGAAGTGTAGCAAAACCTTCAAAATTATACCGAAAACATACACAAAATAGTTTTATTTCTATAAACAAAATCATTTTTTTCTATCGATAGCTTCCAAACGTGACCGCACGTTGGAACAACACTATGTTTTTATGTAAACATTACAAATACTTATACATGTTATTTTACTCGGTATTAGTAATTTTACATTGCGTGTAACGACGAAAAAATGATTTAACATTCAAATAAACATACTGTTCACCAAATATAAGTTTGATTAGGTGTAAAATTGAAACTAACCTGAAAAATGACAATCTTTCGTCAATTTTGCAATAATTTGAATTGCAATTTGCACAATATGATGCAACACCTCGACATAATGGAATTAACTCAAATATCTTTAGAATTTTTATTAAAACACTTCAGCACAGCCACAGTTCCCAGTAAAACTTAAAACAAACTCCGCATGATCCAAGATTGACAGGTTCACTGCTAACAAATATGCATGGAGTTTTTACCATAAAATGGCGTCATGTCAAAAATAGGGCTTCAGGGCCGGGGCTAATTGACATTACAATAATTGACAACAGAAAATTGTAGTCTATGAACCTATATTGATCTTTTTTAACTTACGTAGATTAACCCGTATAAAAATGACATAGATATATTTTTAACATTAAAGTTCATGTTTGCATCATATTTGTATAAGAAAAATTATATATGCAATTTACGTTCCTTCCTTACTTTCTTTCTTCATTGGTAGGACACGACATGAAAGAGTTTGTAAGAGTAGCCTCTTTTTGTACTAAGCCAGTACAATGTCCTACTTCAAATTCATCGAGGTGTACTGGTTACTATTGTAATTATCAGAGTAATTATGTAGCATCTGTCTCGCTCCCTCTGTGTCTTCTTCCTATAGTTTTACGGAGATGGAGAGTGAGTAACGCAAATCTGCGACGTAAAATTTTAAGTAGTACAATATAAAAAGTTGAGCCGCTCTTAAATTTTTACGTCATGTACGGGACAAATGTACCGCCTCCGTCAGTAGTCTGTCTGTGTCGTCAGTCATAAGACATTGTCATTCTAGAGTTTTGGCGGGAACGTGGAAGTGTCATGAGGTGCTCTTGTTTTAATTCATATTTTGGTGATACTTAGTGCTATATTGCATAGTTATGGTGGTATATCCAATATTGTTCTATTAAAGTGCTCAAATGAAGTGAATTGAAATAACTGTGCCAATCAAGTGTTTTTTCGTAGCCGCCAAAACTCCTTGATAAAGTCTTGGTAAGGTAGCCACTGCTTTACTACGACATAGTACATAAGAAAAAAAAGACAACCAAAAATACCACTTAAGACGAGGCTGTATGGACTGGAACCCTTTGCCTTCCCTATAAAAAAATTTATGTGACCAGTGTTGCCAACTTAACGGATTTCCCGTCATTTCTAACGGATTTGGATACATGTGAAACGGGAAAAAATCCATCTAACGGCTGACGGGATATTTGACGGGACGGGAAAATAACATATTTATGTGTGAGGAGGGGTGTACATGTCAAAGAAGGTCTTCATGGGGTGGCAAGAACAGACGCTTGCACCCCCCCCATGCAAAAATTATAGCTACACGGTACACCCGTGTCAATTGTTGATCTAACGGGATTTTGACAAGAAAATACGACTAACTTCACGTATTCTTAAAAATATTGTTGGCAACACTGTGACATATTTTTTAACATTAATTTTGGATTACAGGAGTTTTGGCGGGAACGTGAAAGTGTCATGAGGTGCTTTTGTTTTAATTTATTATTTTGGTGATACTTAGTGTTATATTGCTTAATTGTGGTGGTATATTATCCAATATAGTTCTATTAAAGTGCTCAAATGAAGTGAATTGAAACAACTGTGTCAATCAAGTGTTTTTTCGTTGCCGCCAAAACTCCTTGATAAAGTCTTGGTAAGGTAGCCACTGCTTTACTACGACAACCAGAGATATCACTTAAGACGAGGCTGTATGGGCTTGAACCCTTTGCCTTCCCTGTAAGGGAGAATTATATAAAAAAAAAAAAAAAATTTTGGATTACACCACACAATTACCTGTTTATATAATCTTTTATAACTTATTATGAGAATAGGTTGGTTCCAAAAATTTGTTAACAAATGGCCCGGAAAAAACACATTTGGAATGTATAGATTTCTACCTATGTTTTTTGTTTTGGGTGCTGGCCTAGAATTTTCTATGATTAATTGGAAAGTTGGAGAAATTAACTTCTACACATCATTTAAGAGAAGACAGGCTCACGACCTTGTCGAAGAAAAAATAAAGAAATACGCAGCAGCTTAACGTAATATGCCGGCAGGAGTTTCTTGGGGTCAGTATATTAGTTTCTCAGTTGCAGCCATGCTGTCCATGCTAGCAGGATCACAAGTGGTACACCAATATTACAAGCCGCTGCGAGATTTGAACGTGTATGTTACTAGAGAACTGAAGAATTTACCTGAAAATGTTCAGGACAAAATAAAGCAAGAGCTAAAAGCTGAGGGGATTTTAAAATAAATATCCTAATTGATAGTTCTTTAAGTTTAAATATGTAAATAAATAAATTTTGGAATTGTACCTAAAACCGCTTTTTTTCACATTTTTATGCAAATTTTTCTGTTAATGTCATTGCAAAAATATTATTTGTAGTCTCAAATAATGAGATAACCTGTGCCATAGAGGAAGGGTAGATGGGTTTATTTTTATTTTGTTGTAAGTAAGACAATCTTAACATGGTATAAAACAAAGTAACTTCCCGCCGTGTCTCTCCCTATGTCCTTATGGATGCTTAGATCTTTAAAATTATGCAACACATTTTGTTGCGGTTTTTTATAGATAGAGTAATTCAAGAGGAAAGTTTATGTGTATAATTTTAGAAATTTCTAATGTGATGTTGTAAATAAACACTTTTTTTGTGCTTACATTGCAAACGCTGACTAAAATGATAGTCGATGCCAAAGAGAATTATAATACAAATGGAAAATTAATGCACAATCTATGACATTTAAGTATTATATTTTTATACCAACCATTTTTTGACATAGGCCTGTACTAAGGATTTTGCAAAATTTATCTCATAAGTCCTAAGCGCTCCTACACACTAGCGGTTAACCATGGGGAGGGGTAACTGCGCGGCTAGACGCTTTTCCAGTTTAATATTTAACCACTTATAATTGTACGCACTTAGCTGCCATAAAATTCCCACCGCCGTGGATGAATGGAGACTGCAGCCTGCTTTGCGGCTGACCACCATTTATGCACTGGCTATTTAAGTTTATGGGGAGGAGCCCATGATTTGTACATTTTTCGTTAGCCAAATTCGTTGCGTGTTTCTAGTAAAGGACGGACCCAGTATCTTTTTTTTTTTTCTTCATTGTTTTCGGGAGTAAAAATGGTTAACAATTAAGCTACTTCGACGGCGTCCATTTCGTTCATGGACCAACAAGCTTTTTAGCGGTTCAACCGCTTAACGCGGTTTTATAGCGGTTGGCTGCCACAGGGGTTAAACGCTATTTCAACAGCGTCAGGCGGCTGGCTGCTCGAACGAACCGCCTAGGCGGCCAACCGCTAGTGCGTAGGAGCACTAAGGGAATTTAAACCTTCACCATGCAAACTGGTAATGAAATAAAAGAACATCCCAAGAGTAAAAAAAATATTCATATATTTATAAAAAATACATGGTCTTTAAAATTTTGGTACCCTTTTATAACAATATTTACAGGCTAACTCTATTTAAATGGCTAACATTTTACATAATAAATAAACTTATTATCTTTAAGAACTTCATCAAGTTATATACACCATTATCACACGCTGTTTGGCAGGTGAAAGGTGATAAAATATTAGAGCAACAAATTAACATGCAAGGTTTTTGGTAGGAAATTCTAATAACTGCAAGTGTGTACACATTTACTTATTAAAATGTATATACTGTTATAGTCAAGTATTATAGATCCCTTTTACTTATATTAATTAAATAAAACATATGTTCTTTCACTTTACAAAGTATTAACAAGTTCTTTTATGACACTCATATTATGTACTACAAAAATTGAGTATTTAACAACAAAACATATAAGTACTATAATTATGCTACAGTAACATCGTAAGAATACATCTTACATTCATTCGAGTATCCGAATGAAAATGCGGGTTAGTAAGTAACTAGTAAGTAAATCTTCATCCTGTTTACACTTATTTAAAATTTTAGAACTACTGTCCATGCTTTACTAATTTTATTTATAAAAAAAAAATATATAATGATATCAGTACCTTGGTAATGTTACAATATACACAGGGATATCACCTGAAATGGCCTATCCAGTATCTAGACCTAAAAACTACTACTGCCTGAATGAGCGAGTAAAGAGGACCACCTTTCGCTTATTAGTAATAGAATGAAGATGCTTATATGAATTTAATAGCTTTTACTCGCGGCTTCGCCCGCTTGATAATTTTCCGGGTTAAATCGCTATAATATATTGTCCCGGGATAAAAAGTAGCTTATATCCTTTTCCAGCTGCTCAAACTATACCTATCCATACCAAAAATCAAAATCTTTTCAGTAGTTTTGAGTTTATCGTGTTCAGACAGACAGATACCGCGGGAGACTGTTAAAACTATTATAAATAATATGAAAGGATACGATCACACATCAAATATTTATAGTTTAAGTTTATACTTTTCTAGGTTTAAGCGACAGGTGAGGACGCTGTAATCTGTGGCCCCATTGACAGGTCGGGCATAACAGTTATTTATAACAACTTTGATTATAAAGAAAGAATATCCAAATGGGACAAATATTGTAGGTACTAATATTACTTGGCATGCTTTGTTATTATGTTTCTATTGTATTTAGATTTATTATAATGGCAGTTCTTTTCTATAATAGATAAATCGAGAAGTTTGCCCCATTCTCCATGACAGTGTTAATTCATAACGCCGCGCTGCCGCGTTACATTAACTTCGTGTAATAAATTTTATTTACACATCTACAAAAATAATCAATCGGGTTTTCTTTTATTTAAATTTAAGCAAACTGCTACTGTGCATGTACTTATTACCAATAACAGGAGCGTAGCTAGTTATATTCCAAGGCTGGGCTATGCCCCTATTAAAATAAACTATTTCCGCGTCAATATAAATTGTCTATTTTTGTGGTTTCACAAAAAGGGCAGGTGTAGTAGGATGCTGCAACGCCCTGGACGTGGGCACTACGCAATTCTGGGGTGGTCACGGCCCATGCGGCCTCCCCTCTAGCTACGCATACGGTAGTAAGTCCAATTACATAATTTTTTTACCATAATAATAAATTTGCTTTACCTACTGTAATTTAAAATCATACTTATTCTTTATATTAAAAAAGGTATTGAAAACGTATGCTCTTGATTAGCAGTCCTATTAAATAATAATTGAAATCAATCAAAAATTTGCACAGTCTTAACAAAAACGTTATATGGTAATTGTTAGTATAGGTCACCTAGCTGAGTTAGTAATTGTTCTTTTTACCCAGTCAACATGCGAGTTGACTGAATCGTAAATACGGGGTCGTCCCAGTCCGATTTTCGTGCACGCTATACGCCATCCACTAACGCCTATCAGTGACCAACGTTTGGTTTCGCTATCAAAGCACATCATTGAACTTCCAGCGTATTCTTCTTCCTAGGGAATGTAATACATTGAAATTAGTATTTCTGTAGTATTTACTATATAAATGTATTAATATTATAATTAGTGAGCTTACATCGCAATCGTCCTGGTCGTATAACGGCTCGGCGCAAATCCCATTCGCATTAGCTATACTGACGTTCTCGCAAATATTCATAGGACTGTTAACCAGGTGTACTCGTTGTAGTTGGTCCCTGTTACGCGTCCATCCCAAAGTGTTACAAATAGATTGTGCGTTTGCATTTGGGCTATTTTCTGGTAAGCAAATTGGTCGTACAAAGTCAGTCATTTCAAGTGGTTCCTCCAATCTAACCAGAGCGAGCATGCTGCCCTCTACAGGAGATCGCACCATGCCCACTATGCGTCTTTCTTGTTGCCATGGTGTTGTGCTTTGTATTCGCACAGATCCAAATCTTGCAGTCCATTCGGCTTTGGGCTGACCCTTAAATGTATGTATTTTATTGTTATCTCTAAATTGCTTAAAATCGTCATTAGATCACTCAACACAGATAAATTGATATAATTTATAGGAATTACCTGGAAACAGGACGCAGTGGTAATAAGCCAAGAAGGATGAATGAGAGTAGCATCACAGGCGTGAACGTGAGATCTCAATAGGGCCGCATGCCACGGCCAGTCTCCGGGGCGCGCCGATCTCGGCAACCCTTCTACACCATTGGAAGCTCTTGACCCCCTGGCTGAAGCTATACCGCAGTCTGTAACGAAATGTTTGAACTTATTTATTAACGTGATATCTACTTGGCCGACTGAGAGGTTTAATAAATAATAATAATACCAGCCCTGTATTATATACTGCTCACTGCTGAGCACGGGCCTCCTCTACTACTGAGAGTGTTTAAGGCCTTAGTCCACCACGCTGGCCTAGTGCGGGTTGGCAGATTTCACACACCCACGAAATTCTTATGGAGAATTCTCAGGTATGTAGGTTTCTCACGATGTTTGCCTTCACCGCTAAAGCAAAGCTTACGATAATTGATAAATAATACACACGTAACTTCGAAAAGTCAGAGGTATGTGCCTTGTCTCGACAGACTATTCCATTCCCACCTAGGAGTTTGTTTGAATTGTTTACTTACCCATCTGATCGCAAATAACTCTAATTACTTTTCTTTCGGGACATTCGCTTTTAAGAAACGATATTTCCGGTGCAAACGGATCAACTATCTCAACATATTCTGGCATTAGTTTATTCTCCGTTCTGTTTTGATACTCCATACCATCTAGTTCTTCCCCGTCAGGTATAACTTCAGCGATTAAAGCCGATCTTTAAGAAAAAAAAATGAATCTATAAGAACATGTTTTATATTTATAATTAGTTACATTTTAGTTTACAAATAAGTTTTATCTGTGTTTTCATATTAGGAATAGAGCAGAAAATAATTTAGGGTTTAGTTTTGAGTAACCAGGTTGATTTGAAAAAATGCCTTCGGCATAAGTCCTTTCTTGTATATGTATAAAGTGAAAATAAATAATATTTTCTTACTTAAATGTTAATGCTCTACAAAGCGATGTCGCTACACTTAAAAGCGCTCGTTTATCATTTTCGTAAGGTGTAGCGCATATCTTTCCATATTTGCCACGTTCAGCCCACATTGCATATCCCGCACGACTTCGAACAGCTCCCAACGTAGTTTCTGAATTCTCTCGTCGCCACGAAGCTAGAGATCGCGAGATCCACACTGAACAATAAGAAAAAAAATCTCATGAGTTATCCGAAGATCTATCGACGAAAGTGGCGGCTATACCTACATTCTGGATATCGTAAGTTAATTCGATAACATTATTCAATTTAGTTTTAAATGATTCAAAAAATTCGATCGATTACATGTCACCCTGACACTTACAGCAACCAGCTTCATCGCTCCCGTCGGGACAGTCCTGAGACCCGTCGCACCGCATGTGAGCAGGCAGACACTTCGCCGTGAGAGCACATCGTAGAGCGTCCCTGCCGACAGCAGTACAGTGAGTACATTCACGCTCGTCCGCTGCGTCGGCGCAGTCAGGAATGCCGTCACATGCGCGCCGTGATAGAGCAAGCCGCTGCAGTCCTGCGTGACAGTCTGCAAAGTACCAGTTAAAATTGCTATGATCAGTGAAGATGTGTTGCAACAAGATATTGTGTCACATGAATAGTTACGTTGTGAGAAAGGAAAAGGTTAACATTCTAAACCTTTTGATTGGATGGTCAGCTCGTTGTCGCGGTGAATGACCTGTAGTAGTCTGAATATCGCGGTTCATTGCGCGAACTATTTCGCGATTTAACTATGGTAAAAAAATTACCCCACTTAGCAAAAGGGCGGAGAATATAATGTTGGCCTTAAAGCATTTATTAGTAGATACTCAAGTGGCCATTGTTTGTCATACCTGTCTGTGACGCCTTTTGGCGAAGGGAAGGTAGAGTTTCTGTTTATAAAATTTTAAATTATTTATCTTTGGTGGGCGTCCGCAAAATATTTTTTTTGTGATATCGTTAAATTTACGTGACATATGTAATACGAGAATTCAAATCTATTTAAACGCACCTGGTTCCGCCGCGCATGATCCAGGACCGAAGAAGTCAGGGAACCGTGCGCAGTCAAAGTGTGGCCGGAGTCGTTCTGGCAGCCTCGCGCCACATCCAGCATGGAATGACCGGCAGTACGCGCGACACGGACGGATCAGACGGCTCTCATGGCATCGAGGTTGCAGCATTTGGCATACAAAGTCCTAAATATTTATAAAATAAAATTGCGACCTTGACATTCATTTATACCTTTACTTATTTTTTTATATAGGTATTTTTTTAATAGCCCATAACATGAGGCTCTTAGTAGATATAATTATACATATAGCATAAGTAACGCAGAATGCTGGCTGCTTTTGACAGGTCCGTCTGGAAATCTTTAGGGGAGGCCTATGTTCAGCAGTTTTCTTCATGTAGCTGATGATAAGCTCTTGTAAACAATACTCCTAAGGTAATGTTTTACATATTTATTTTTAAATCGGATTTGTATTACAGTTACCGCGAACCACCATAGCTCTGGTCCTGTTTGGGTTAGTGAATAGTGAGTAATTTTATTTGCTCTTTATTAAATGCTGCTTATTACAAGGAACGTGTTATATTCGTATTAATAATAGGTACATATTTTTCTGACGATGACCTTGACTAAATAGCCTTTCGGTTCCAGTATATTTTTGTATCAACTCATTCCGAGACTTTGACTTGATCGGTAATAATTCGAAACCAACAAACACATATCCTATTCACGAAGGTTGGTACTTGAGGTTTTAGTTTAGTGTTCACTCGTAGGACGTGTTATATTTGATATACTTCAAACTCACACGTGTTTAAATTAAACAAATTCCCGTCCGAAAATAACGCGAGTTAATGCAAAACTTAACTAGAATACATAACATCAATGAATGCTATTCAATTATGTACAAAAATGGTGTAAATTCAATTCTAAAAATTGATCCAGATTCGATAAATACTGGGTACAAATCACGCAATTGATCTCGATTGCTAAATAAATCGGGCCACGCCAGCCGATCGTGTCACAGTTATAAGTAGTTATTACATCGCCATAGACATTGACTAAGAACAATTTATAAAATGAAAGAAAATATTACTGCACCTGAGCAAGTCGTGAACACTCTGCGTCTAGGAGCTCCCTATAGGCTACTAGGTCACGCAACAGAGCATCTTTAGACGTGTGGCCTACAAGGTTCGGATATGATGTGGCATTATACGGCAGGTGGGCACATAACGACAAAGATACGGGCATACATTCCCGTATCTCTTCCTCAACTTCGGTTAGTATTAGCTCTGTTGTAGGCGGCTCTACCGGTGTTGTCTCAGCTTCTTTTAATTCTAGTGATGATATGTCCGAGTTTTCCTGAAATAAAAGTTGCTTTATTTAATATGCCATGCCATGTAACATACTTATATTTAAACCTACACTATATTTTTAGTTTTTTTAAGGGGACTATGTGGGTATGTGGTATACTTGTGCCAAGAATTGCATCACTTATGTTGCCATAAAACAGATATTTTTATTGCTTCTTACTGTCTTTTAAAATTTTAAAGAAACTTTCGCCATACCTATCTGTATATAACTTTCATATATGTGTATAAAATTTTATGTAAAGATATTTGAATCCGGCTAAATGTGAAAGTTGCGATATTTTATTTGTATCTATTGTGTGACTAAAGGCCATTATGGCCTGAGAGTGGCGATTATACAAATCGTTATAATACGTTCGATCTCTTACGATTTGTGCTGGCATGATCTAGTGAATATGTAACAATATTGAATAGGTATCTGAAGAAATCGATGCTTATGATCTCTATACGTAGATATTGTAATTAATATGATACATATCTGGCTAAAATACAATGATTTCAAACTTACTATCGACACCTTAGTACAGTGTATAGAGAGTGTGTAGAGCTATCTGCTCGGTTATAAATTATTATCAAGTTCAGTTATTAGTCATTAGATTGTATGAACGATTTATAAATACATAATTAATTCAATTTGTACCTACCCTACGAGTATTGAAATGCTAATTAAATAATTGTGTCTACAATACTCCCGTATTTGTTAATAAATGATCACAGAGCATAGTTCAACATAGTAGTAGACAGTAGAAATGAAGTTCCACAATTGATAATGTAATTTGT
Source organism: Lapara coniferarum (assembly GCA_949316025.1). Classification (NCBI taxonomy): domain Eukaryota; kingdom Metazoa; phylum Arthropoda; class Insecta; order Lepidoptera; family Sphingidae; genus Lapara; species Lapara coniferarum. The sequence goes on along the minus strand of OX438919.1, from coordinate 35,293,719 downwards.
TATTACTTACCTCTATATGTAAAGTGTCTGGGTAGACTTTGTATTTACTGAAGAAGCCCGTTGGTGTAGCGAGATTTTTGGCAAGCACTTCGATAACTTCTGCAGTGCTCACAGCCGTAAATATCGGCTCAAAAGACACCTCGAAATGTAGCCGAATTCCATCTTTCCATTCTTCTGCACTAAAATTGTAGGAATATTAGTATATTTGTTTGTCGGAATTCAATAGGCAATATATTATTTTGATAATATGGACATTGTATTTTAACAATGTCATTAAAACGCTGCCTTAAATACAATTATGTCCAAATAGTTTTATATCTTATGTTTAAGTATGTGTTTTTGTGTATAATTCATTAGCTTTCCATATTCACTTACTTATGAGTGTTTAGGGGGTGAAAACATAAAACAGTTTCATGAAAATAACTGGATTTGAGAAAAATCTACATCGAGTCAATTGCTGACCTAACTTAAACTTTCAAATATTAGAAAATTGCAGAGAACTTTATAAATTCACCATAATCGCTATTTAAAGTGACATACATAAGCGAGATCAAAGCAGTTAGTATGGTAATTTAGAACAAATTAACAAAATAAAGTTATGCTGAAGCACTTTAATGTTCTCGTAAGTTGTATAAGGTAGCGATGTTTATAGTAGGAAATCACTGACACAAGACAGAGCATTCACGTAAGAAGTAATAAAAAAGAAAACTAGAACATGTGAATTATTACATACATACATATTCTTTCTTTCCGTATGCGTTGAGTACCCAAAAAATCTTATAATCGAATATGTTTTATGAAAAAGCTAATGAGATTAGAAGAAACGACATGATAATCTCGATGAAATAATACCTAATCTCGATCGAGATTATTTGATTTAAATGTTTAATTCAGTTTAATTTTCGTCACAGCATTATATTTCAGAACGATTAATCTCTCACCTACGTTACTACCTACTGAGTAGAGATTGCCGTTGTCCAAAAAATCAATTTAGCCTTTATAATTCAGATTTTTGGTCCTAAAACTAATGAGCGCTGACAATTACTATCATCAAGAGACTTAATTGTTTGCTAGTTTGGTACTCCGCTTGGTACTTTAAAAAGACTGCAGAGCATTTTTTTTATTAGATTACTACTACTATATCTATACCTAGTTGTTTTATCTTATCCAAATTTAAGTACAGAATATTCTTGCCCCCTGTTTACTAATTATCTTGTTTTTATTTGCTTTAAAAGTTGACTGCCTCGGTGGCGTAGTTGTATTATGGTACGACTGCAATGCTGAGGTCTCGGGTTCGATTCCCGGGTCGGGCAAGGTGACATTGAGTTTTTCTATTCAATATCAGCTCGGAGTCTGGAATTTGTGCCCGACATGGCGATAGGCTCGCCCCCTATCACATCATGGGACGGAATAACGGCGAAAAGTGGGTGCACTAGTTGCGCCTCTGCCTACCCCTTCGGGGATAATAGGTGTGAGTGAGTGTGTGTGTGTGTTAAAAGTTTAATAAACAAAACAGACCAAAAGTTTATACTTAAGTTTTAAGGTGCTAGTTTTCATGTCGGTGGACTTTTCTACGCATTGGTTGATTTTGTATTATACTTTGGAGAAAAATACCTAGGTATTAAATAAATGTTTTGAATTTCATTACTTAATCAATTACTCTATCGTCTTCTTTTATTTTATTGCTTAAAAAGAAAGGGCTGTGGTCACGGAATACTAAACCAAAGCCCACATTGGCATTTGGCACGCACAATAAAACCTTTGGGAACACAACCTTCAAAGTGGACTACCTACTTAACAGCACGCATTCTGCATAGAAAGTGCAGATTCAAAACAATGCAGAGCACGTATTACAAGCTTTCTCTTTAATCTCATGTTCGATATAAGATATTTATATTAAGGCATGATACCTACGGTAGAGATTTGAAGCACATGTGAACAATGAGATCAATATTCGTTGGGTATGATGTCGTCTACAGTTTATAAACATTTCAAGCTCATTTTATGTAGGTGGGCATACGCCAATGCCTGTTCAGAAGGAACCAGATTTATGCGTTAACACGACCGTGTGTTTTTAAACAAGAAATTCACGTTTTGCAGGTAGATGCAGTAGCTATAGTCTTAAACTAGTAGAAAGTAATACATGCTATGTATAGAAATCGGAAAGTTATTTTATTATAATCAATCGTAAAATTTAAAACATTTTTTTTTCTTATGAAAACTATGTTTTTTAAATGTGTTTTATCTACACATTAAACTTTTTTAATAACACACATACACGCCCGTTAATCCCCGAACGGGTAGGCAGAGGTGCAACTAGTACACCCACTTTTCGCCGTGTGTATTCCGTCCAATGATGTGATAGAGGGCGAGCTTATCGCCATATCAGGCACAAATTTTAGACTCTGGGCTGATAGTGAGTAGAAAAACCCAATGTCATTTTGCCCGACCCGGGGATCGAACACGATATCTCAGCATGGCAGTCGTACCGTAATACAGCCACTGAGGTAGTCGATTTTCAAGTTTTTAATAACATTATTATTAACATAATAATATGCTATAGTAATGTTACTAGAGGCATTAATTAATCTATTTAATGTTGAACAACGAATAGTTGGATATACTTAATACAAAGAAAAACAAAGTTATTTACTTTGTAAATTCATGACTCGCGGTTGTAGATTTTATGGTTTCTAGAGCTTACGCAATACATTAGGTTCGTTTTTAGCAGAGGGGAGACGAATGAAGTCGTTAGATGAACTATTATCACACGTAATCTTTGAATTAGCTTCGGATGACTGATAATTTGGGTGTGTATTTTACGAAAGTGGATAAATAATATTGTAGGAATATTATTGAAACCTAAATAAAGTCAATAAGAATTTAATTCACAAACCCTTGAATATGAATCCTGATCATGGGCATGTTTAGTATGCGCACGCCCGATAGCGGACCTCCGTGGCACCGTGAAAGTTCACTTTCTCTGCCGATTGATATCTGCGTACACTGCGTAGTGCAGTTGCGCTACATTGACAATTACTTTCTGCGTTGTGGCGGGAGCTTTTTTATACTAAAGATTTTTAACGCGGATTTTCTTAAATTACTTCCATTAAGGTAGGATTTTAGCTGATCGAGTATTTTACAAATAATTTACTGACTAATTATATGCAAATTATAGAACATAAATCATTGTAAGATGTTACTTGTCGAATAGCTTTTGAAAAGCTTACCTGTCCAATGCAAGAATATCAGCCGATACAAAACATGACCTCAGTTCGGAATTTCGATATAATTCGAATAGAACGTGCTGCAATTCGTTTTCTCGAGTGCGGTTGCCCTTTGTTTCAAATTGTTTGCTCTCCGCGCCCTCACCCGGCATCCATGAGAGCACAAATGATCCGCGAAATGTTTGTCTGTTAAGCGGGTCTCCAAACAGGTACATATCTATAAATAAAATATTAGTTTTTAACATTATGTGTGTTTCAAATCATAAAGGGTAGGTATATAGTAATATATGGTATATTACTTAAACCTTAATTTGTTGCTAGTTCAAAAAATCTAGTGTCGATGTTAGCTTATAAAGCACCAGTCTATAAAAAAACTAAGGTGCGTGTTACTTTGCTCGGCAGTTACACTGCGCAGTCATGCTGATTTGCGGAAGTAAAATATTTAAAACTTTGTTCTCTCGCAGCCATGCTTCATGCTTGATTTAAGGTGATCAACATTTTATTTGACGAATGTATGAACCACGGAGTATGTACTGTGTAGCCTGATAAAAAGCGTTCCTGGTTTAGCGCAGTATTTTTTTCCAAAGACACCTACCTATTATTAAAAGTACATATACTATGTTACGTATTATGAAATATTTTCTAATTGCAGTTATTATAAAGTAATGTAATATTCGTATATTGCACTAAGACTTATTTAGATCATAAAATAATAATATAACTATTTGCTACATCGTACACTTGTGGCGAGCGCAGCAAGGTCGCTCTGCTTACTTACTGGCCTTTGCTTGGTGACGGGACAAATGTCGCCTGTGAAACCACACTCCGCGGTTCAAGTGAAACTATTTACCTAACATATCAATATTATGACGTAGCTCTAAACTTCCTCTGATAGCCTACGACTTTTTTGTCGTTCTGAATGGATCTCCTGATCTCATGAAGCAAATACTTTTGTGACCAACCCTATTTTATAGAGAACATTCTTGGAGTAATAGGTCACGTGACGAAATCCAAGGTTTCGGTGGGTATACTTGTAATGTAGACAAACTTATCGCAAAACCTTTCATGTCTTGTTATCTCCTAATAACTCTACTACTTCTACTCAAACCTATTAACTCTTGTTATGCCAGAAAGAGATAGGGCACGCTACTCTAATACTACAGAGGAGATAATTTAGTGTAAGCTGTTCTGGTATATTAGATTGTTTGTTGCGTGCTATTCCAATTACCGCCAAGCAAAAACGATGCTCGGTAAAACCTCGCACAATTCATACATCAGAAATAAATCAATTCATTTAGGTAATACTTAGAAAATAGCCAATAAAAGTTGATCTGTCCATACAAAAGGAAAACTAACAAAGATAAATCTACCTGTCCATATTTACACTAGATAAGGCCTTTAGTTTTGAACTCACTTTCAGTTCACTTGTACAAACCTTCCTAATACAGAAAGGTTACGTACTGATATATTTTGCAAGAGCTATTTAGGTTCAGCTGGTCCGAGCGTAGCATAGAAATAACTTACCAATTACGGGTAAAATGTAATATGTTCTAGGAATTTAATCCTTCAACTGCCTCATGTCTCTCAGAAACTATTGACCTACCACCAGTAGGTCTCTCATATGTAAGAGTCCGTCTGCGTGGGTACCACCGCAATGTCTATTTCTACCGCAAAGCAGCGGTGTGCAAGCACTGTTGTGTTTCGGTTTGAAGGACATTGTAGCCAGGGTAACTACTGGACATCTCTAATGAGTCTTAACATCTTGTCTCAGGATGATGAGCGCAGTGGCATGCCACACAGTACTTTGTAACTGTAACTCGAGGTGCTGGATGGTGTTGCTACTGTTTAAGGATGGCCGTATCGCTTACCATCAGGCAAACGGCATGCTCGTCTCGTCATTAAATGCGATAAAAAAAAGAAAAGAAACTATTTATGCTTATTTTTTTGTTACAGAAATTATATTCAAAACGCTTGGAAAAACTATATTTACCTAAGTATACATCTCACAAAAATCATCTCGGTCAAATAAAATGGTTTCCTGTATTGAAATGAATCCCGTTAACACGAGTAGACCCGTGATTTGTTCACGGGTCTACTCGTGTTAACGGGACGGGCGTTGAGCCAGCCGTCAGCTATTTAGAACCTACGGAACTAAAAACATTATTTTAGAATCTACTTACACGTAGGTAAAACACACAGGTATTCGTAATTGACATTATTAATATTTATGGAATTTTTATCGACATTGACGCAGGCGGAACACTTACGTCCCAGGTAAACGGCAACGGCCGCAAGCAGTAGCAAGACCAGCAGCACGGCAAGAGCAGCGCAGCATCCTCGACATGGCCGGCTCATTTTCTTCCTCGTGAACCTGATGTCGCTGCTCACCGACATGGTGGACTCCGGCGGTCGATGCCGGACACATCGCTGCTGCCCATTGCGTGTCCATCCGTAACCAAGCTGTGAATTATTCACGCAATTAGAATTTTATGATATCGAAAATGTTAAAGTTCTATCGAGGTTCTTGGTTTTAATAAACGCAATAAAAAGATTGCTTTTTGGAAATGACCTCTTTCTCTACATCGACATAAGGTTTCAGTGTGTTTTTATCAGCGATTTTTTTTTATAATATAATGTACCTAGACCTCGAATTAAGGTTCTATAGCACGAGTGAAGGAATTTGGATATTCGAAATCATTCATTTCAAATCAGGTGCAGTATAAAAATAGGGAAACCAAATAAGTAGTAGCAGTATAGAGAATTACAATACAAAAGGAAAGTAATATGTAGGTTACAATAATTTTAATCAAAGACGATAATACTTATAAAAATATATAGTACCTGGGTAAACGACCCTTGCTCGAGTGGTTTTCATACTATACATGGTATTTATTAAGTACTTTAAAGTAGGTCCTTATAATGATTTCATAACATTCATCATGTAGGTGTAGGATCTTGCAAAGTAAAATTGGTAAAGCTCAAAGACTATAGGCTAGTTAGTTAGCAAAGCGTAGCATATAATTTATAACTACTTAGTTATTAATAACTATCCTACAGTAAAATATTTTAATTATTAACATTTACTTATATTGACTAATAAAAAATTATTACGAAACCTCACATTTTTCAGTATTACGTAAATGTGCCAAAAATGTATGTGGTGAAATTGATTTAAGCCTAAATGTAACGGCGATTATAATTTATACCAGGCTCAAAAAATACCAAATACAAAAATAACATCAATCAATTCTTCAAAATAGACGAAGGCATAGTAGAGAGCTTTAGCTTAGCTCTATAATTCTTGCAATAATGTTTTTTTTTTTTATTAATTTATTAGTATACTAGTGGCACGACAGACGTTGTCCTGCCTTAAAAATGAAATAAAATCCTAGAACCCGAGAACAGAGCCACCTATCCAATTCTTAAACAAAACCATTCTCGAATCCAGGTGGATTTGGTTATGATTTTCAGGTAAAGACACACAAAAGATTTCATTAAAATCGGTCCAGCCGTTTAGAAGGAGTTCAGTGACACACACGCATAGAAGAATTATACATACAAAGCTTCATTTTAAAAGAAATAATAAAAAGTATAGTAACCATTCGCGTAAATAGAAGAAGTCATTATATAGTAACCACTTACAAATTAATATGCACTTATAAAATGTATTATAACAAAATAAGTAGAATGTTATGTAATATGTGGTGGCATACTTAACTTAAGTGGACGATAGCCTAGTTGGGAATGGAACGGTCTGCCGAGGCAATGTCCGGAGGTTCGAAACCCAAGGCACACACCTCTGACTTTTCAAAGTAACGTGTGAAACGTGTGTATTGCTTACCAATTATCGTTCGGTTTAAAAACCAAAATACCTGAGAAATCTCCATAAGAATTTCGAGGGTGTGTGAAGTCTGCCAACCCGCACTAGGCCAGCGTGGTGGACTAAGGCCTTAAACCCTCTCAGTAGTACCTAGAGGAGGCCCGTGCTCAGCAGTGAGCAGTATATAATACAGGGCTGGTATTATTATTATTATTATACATAACTGATTACTAGCTTTTGGCTGCGGCTCTGCCCTCGTGAATAAGTTCTTCACGATAAACAGCGTATACCACTCAGGAGTAATGTAGCTTGCTATTAGTGAAAGAATTTTCAAAATCAGTTCAGTAGTTCCTGAGATTAGCGCGTTCAACCAAACAAAAAAAACTCTGGTTTATAAATATCTTAACATAGTATAAAATAAAGTCGCTTCCCGCTGTTTGTCCCTATGTTTCTATGTATGCTTAGATCTTTGAAACTACACAACGGATTTTGATGCGGTTTTTTTTATAGATAGAGTGATTCAAGAGGAAGGTTTATATGTATAATACATGCATAAAATTGTAGGGAATCGATGTATATGTTCTATTGTGACTGCGAGTGTCGTTCTAGCAAATGTCGGGGGGTTTACTTATATTAGACGCAAAGGAGTATTGTACCAAAGTGCCGTTGATCGACCATATTGCAAGATCTCTCGGTCTGTATCAGTTTATTGACTTTATTATCGCCTGGTACTTGTCATTATAACGGATACTGTTAAAAATGTATTGTTTGTATATAAAGTGACTTTTATACAGGAAAAACTCTTTAATCCGGGCGAAGCCTCGGGCAAAAGCTAGTAGATTATAAATGAACGATGGTAGTGGACGATAGCCTAGTTAGTAAAGGAACGGTCTGCCGAGACTATGTCCGGAGGTACAAAACCCAAGGTACACACACCCCTCTGACTTTTCCAAGTTACGTGTTGAATGTTTATCAATTATCATTCACTTTAACGGTGAAGGAAAACATCGTGAGGAAACCTACATACGTGAGAATTCTCCATAAGAATTTCGAGGGTATGTGAAGTCTGCCAACCCGCACTAGGCCAGCGTTGAGCGTGCTGGATTAAGGCCTAACTCCTCTCAGTAGTAGAGAAGGCCCGAGCTCAGCAATGGGCAGTATATAGTACAGGGCTGATTGCATTGCATTGCTTAACTTATAAATACAATTCATTACGCCGATAATTTTGGGTGTCACTTTACGTTTTTACGTTCCGTTTTTGTTTAGTTCAAAAGGTAAAAAAAATTACAATCCACCTAATAAAACCTAAAAACAGTTCACTTACAGTTGAGGTTCTTGGTGTCTCTACCTAGAGTTTTTGACAATTCCGATATGCCTCAGTAAAGCCATTATATTACCATAATTGAATCAAAAGAAAATGAAGAAAGAAAATCCTTTTATTTAGCCATGACCACATGACCAGATGGCGGTGAATACTAAGATTATAAATAAACCGACTTCAAAACCACTGCAAACCAAAAATAATTCAACTTTATATTCGCTTAGTATATACGTATATTTGGAGTCGAAGTCTAATTTTAATTAAATTCTAAGCCAAGGAAATGCAAGATCAAATATACGAAAACATTGTTCGATTTAAATTAGGCACCGACTCCAAATATACGTATATACTAAGCGAATATAAAGTTGAATTATTTTTTGGTTTGCATTGGTTTTGAAGTCGGTCTATTTTTTGTTAAAAAGTTTTTTATTTATTGCTTTTTTGTTAGTTAATTATAGAATAGTGTAAACAATACATCATAGATATACGATTGCAGCATTCGCGAGTCATCTGCTGTTAATTATTGAAGAGTTCCATTGTGTATCTCCGAAGATCTTAATCAGATCTTCATAAATTATATCCTAAAACCTTCCCTGAAAACTATACATATGAATATCGAAAACCACATCCAAATCAGATAAGCAGTTTTTGAAAAACTCGCGGCCATTCAAATTTACTTACATACATGCAAACATACATACATACGGATCGAATACAGAAACTCCTTTTTGAAGTCGGTTAAAAAGGGATACCTAAGTAAGTATTAAAAAAAAAGAAACACAATAAGAAATTCGAAGGCACAATTTAAAGAACGCTTAAATTACCTAATTACGATTATTAATTGTTTCAGGTAGGTACTGATAAAATATTATTATTTTCTTATGTGTTTAAAGTACCTATTATTAATCATATGACATGATCAATACAGAAGTCATATATATTATGTTTGTCGTATTGTAAATGTACGTGCGGTACGTGTTGTGGCAACGCGCAGGGAATGCGCGAAGCATGCCGCGTGCACTTGTCGCGACCTACATCCCGCCCGCCTTAGCCTCACGTTTTTGCTCTACGCTGCAATAACAACGCAGATTCGAATGGAGCTCCGTGCTCGCCACAGGCTTTCCGTTGGAGTCTATTAAAATCAATGCGGATGCCCTCACTTTCATTCGGTACGTGTTCATTTTCAGTTAGGTAGGTACAAGATAATATTTGCTTACATATTTGCTAGTGCAATATCCGCAGTATCGATGACCATATTATGTTATATTAAACCCACTGTTTGAAATATTTTCAATGTTATTTGTAAATCGTTTACATACTTTGTAACCTTATTGACGATTCTAAGATCTCTCTCATGTGACGTCGATAAAAAACCGCACGATCGAATAAGGTCAGCAAATAGCATTACATTTTTATCTTTTACGCTTCATTGGGAGTTACAAATATGGCATTAGGCACGAACTCTACCTTGTGGTCAATTAGGAAAAGTGGTTCTAAAAACAGAAAGTTATATTGATAAGAAAGTTGCTTACATTTTATCAAATGCTCAAAATATTATGTAGTTCCTATATAATAAACTAGGATTTTCATCGCGGCTCCGGCCGCGTGAACGAGTTTTATCAAGATTAAAGTCCCGTTTTTTATTTTCCCGAGATCAAAAGTAGCCTATGTTATTCGCTGATAATGTAGCTTTATAGTGGGGAATGAATTTTTAAAATCGGTTTAATAGTTTTTGAGCTTATTCGTTACAAACATAAAAGCAAATCTCTCCTCTTTATAATATTAGTATAGATATAAGTAGGCATAAAACTGCATTTCTAAATTTGCAAACAAGCTTATGCATCTTACGAGTAATATTTTACCAAATTAAATCTAGGTAAATGAGTTTCTTCTTGATAGCGGTTTAAGTTTAATTCTGTGTTCTCATATAAGAAAAGATTCCCACAAGTTTTAGTAATCAAATAGATTTGTAATTGTTATAATGTTAGCGACGATACGTGAAACCTGATCTTTAGACGCGGTTCTTGACCGTCTGTTTTGAAACATTAACCGCTTATGATTCTCCATTACATATCCATCCACTCTAAGCTCACCTAGTTCTCAGTCAGCCGTACTGAATAACATCTGGTGTAGTTCAATTTCATACTATTTCTAAAGGTAGATAGATAGAAGCACATCATATTTCATTGGGTTTTAAAATTTTACGTTGCTATACAAATATCGTGACTAATTCGAATTATGGAAGGTCGTGAACTTTAAAAAACGGCTCACCTTCTTGCTTACAAGTTTGTTTTATATTTTATTTTAAAACTGCAGATAAAATTGGTTATTAGTGCGGTCATGTCCGTCTAAATATAAAAAAAAAAATACTAGCTTAGATGTGTCTATAAGCTTGATACATAATAGTATGTAGTTCCTATATAATAAACTAGACTTTAGCTCGCGGCTCCGGCCGCGTGAAGATTTGACCTTTATACAAAATATAGAAAACATTCCGATTTTTGTACGCAAAGAAATAAAACTATTGTCGCAGTTTGCGCGTAGAAAGGCGACATTCCGTCAGTGGTCAGCCTCAGTGGACAAGTGACCCGGATCACGGATGACATCGTGCCTGAGTTACTACGACTGACTGACACACTTAGCTTCTCAATCGTTAATTTGCTAAAATATTACTTCTTAAGGTTGTCGTGACCAGTACAATATAATGTTTCAGTCAATAAGCGCGTAATTCGTCAGTCCGCCTGCTTAAAACTTCTTGGCCTTCTAGATTCTGGGTATTTTCTGCAGCAACGACGCATTTCATGTTTTTTAAAGCATTGGGCAAGCAACGTTAACTTAGATATGTAACTTACCTTTGGTTACTTTAGTATGTACTAATGAGCAAAGTTTTCAAGTAATATCATTGTGTGAATTCTCTTGCCATAAAATAAGTTGGGTACATAATCATTTTACTAGTTCCTCAAACTGACTTGACTTTCATTGGTAAAAGCTTTAAAATGTGACCTGCTCGACAGATTGACCCTTTCTTTCAAGTTCTAATCATACACTTGACTTTCGTCGACTTTAGTTGGTATTAATTATAGTTATCCTACCATCTTTTGTACCACATGATATCCACGGTATCCGTTTAAAAAAAGCTTTCAGGTGTAAGTACATACAAAATATGTTCACTTATCTTATGCTCAGTGTGTAAAAAAAAAAATTATAAACGTGTAATTTTTAAACCGATTGAATTAGTTGTGCAACATCAATGTTTCTATTAGGTACTGCTGTCGCACAGCGGCCTTCGTGTGAATCGTTTTGGAGATGAACAAGCCCACATTTCAATTTACTATAAGTACCTAAAGCACACAACAGATTAAGTTTTTCGTTAAAAATTAATTTATGCCTACCTGTTTACTTTTCGCTGACTTAAACCATAAGTAAAATAATAAGGAGTCATAGGGTAGGTACGTCAGATTTTTAGTTTCAGAACATTTTCAGTAGTTAGGGATGTTTAAACCATAATAAATATACAATATTTATTAAGTCTACATTAACGCGTCGTATTTTGTATAAGTAAAGAGTTTTAAAAATACGTACAAATAAGTGTCCTAAATAAATTTATATGCTTTCCACTAGAAAGTATTCTGGGGTGATAAAATGATTTGATAAGCTTACTGGTGGTGGGTCTCCAGTATTCGAGAGGCCAGGTACCACCGCAATGTCTATTTCTACCGTCAAGCAGCAGTTTGCATGCACTGCTGTGTTCCATTTTCAAAGACACTGTAGCTAGCATAATTACTGGGCATTATGAGACTTAACATCTAATGTCTCAGAGTCATGAGGGCAGTAGAGTACCATACAGTAGGTACTTTGTAATTCAGAGTACGGCGTTGCTGCTGGTTATGGGTGGTCGTATCGCTTACCATCGGCAAACGGCATGCTCGTCTCGTCAATTAAATGCAATAAATAATGATAATAATAAGCCTTTGTTCATCTGTAAAAAGATGTTCAAATATTGTAGAGTCTGAAGGAGCCTAGATAAATATATCTATTTAAGGTATGATTATGTTACGTATAGTTTATTCAGAATGTAGATAAGTATACCTACAATTCCAGACTGTCCTGGGCTCATTACCTAACTTGCACAACGAACATGTGTGCCGCTGAATTTACTACCTCTACTGAAAGCCTTGGCTCTCATGCCAAATTAGTCGTCCCATCGTTTTTAAGTGACGATAATGCCTGCTAAGATTGCAATCCGCTGTAGATAGAATTATGTAAACTAATATGCGTAATGTGTCATAGATCGAAATATTTTGACACCTTCTGCGACACCTTGGCACGGATGAAGATTGTGCTAACTGCTATTCTATTATACAGCAGAACCTAGAGTTCTTACTTAGTCAATGCTATGTTGCACAGTTTTTAATTTGCCATTAACTATGTATAAAAAACTAGATGCTGCTCGCGGTTTCGCTCGTATGAAAGCTTTTTGTAGCGGGAGAGGCTTTTTCCGCTACAAAAGTCCCTAAGACTCGGTACGATGCCAGCACCGTCTACTTTAAAAAGCAGATTAAAAATATCCATTAATATCCATTAATTCGACTGTATTAGCTGGCCTAAAATGTTCGACGTACTGAGTGAGATGGGCGTCCCGCAGCACCTAGTGTTTCTGGTGCAGAACCTATATCTGGATGGTCAATCAAGGGTCAGGCTCGACAATGCACTATCTCAACCCTTCAAAACGGAACGTGGAGTAAGACAGGGCTGTATACTCTCCCCTCAGCTTTTTAATCTCGTCGGGGAACATATCATGCGCAGAGTACTGGAAAACTGGAAGGGTGGCATTCGGTTGGGCGGCCATATCATCAACAACCTTCGGTTCGCTGATGACACCACTATAATAGCCTCAAGTGAGCGAGAACTCGCGGAGCTTTTGCGAAGAATCGAACTTGTAAGTGCTGAATATGGACTTAGAATCAACCGTAGCAAAACGAAATTGATGTTTGTTGACCGTGAAGGAAGCTCACCGCGAACTTGGGAGCTGCGCGACCTTGATGTGGTGCAAGAGTTTGTATACTTGGGGTCTCTTGTGCGTACTGATGGGGATTGCGAGAAAGAAGTGGTCAGAAGGGCACAGATGGCTAAGACAGCAGTGAAGAGCTTGGAGAAGATCTGGAAGAACCGTAACATCTATCGCAATACGAAAGTACGTGTCATGCGCAGCCTAATATTCTCCATCTTCTTGTACGCCTCGGAAACGTGGACCCTTAAAGCTCGCACCTTACACAGGATTGATGCATTCGAAATGTGGTGCTGGCGCAAAATGTTGGGTATCTCTTGGACTGCACGTCGCACTAACGCATCAATACTGGATGAGCTAAAGATTGAGACCCGCCTTTCCACTATTTGCATTCAGAGAGTGCTCACTTTCTTCGGTCATGTGGCACGCCGGAAGCCCGATAACTTAGAAAAGCTCATACTAGTTGGCCGCATGAACGGGAAACGGAACAGGGGAAGAGCACCTGCCCGATGGACACAGACAGACAGCAAAGACAGACTGCTTGTGTATGAAAATGTGTGGTAATTTTATATTTCATGGTACAATAATCGAAATGAAGACTGAAGACTCAAGGGAATTGTGAAGTAACACATTAGTTTAATTAATTAATATAAGTTATTTATTTTAGGTATGTAAATAATAAGTTCTATTGGAATAGATATAACCAATTTACCTTATGCCGAGAGCTTAAGTGTTCGCTTAATATAAAATTTCCGTAAATTTTCAAACAAAAATTAATTTACTGAGATATGCAAGTACTAGTTCTATTGGAATAGATATAACTAATTTACCTAATGCTGAGAGCTTTAGTGTTCACTTAACATAAAAGTTCCGTAATTTTCAAACAAACATTTATTTTATTGAGATGCCTATGCAAGTACTAAGTTCTATTGGAATAGATATAACTAATTTACCTAATGCCGAGAGCTTTAGTGTTCATTTAACATAAAAGTTCCTTAAATTTTCAAACAAACGGGAATGTGTACCTATAGTTTCATGGAAACGAACTATAACTATAAATTATACTCGTTGAGTTGTTTGAATCCAAGTAAACAAGACTTAAGGCTACATTGCATTAACACTTGACTCTACAATATCATGTTATATTTAATTTTGCGGCATGATTATCTAGTAACAGAGATGTTTCTAGACTTTTTTGATATTTAGTTTTAGATACTTACAAGAGTTTGTTTGTTCAATTCAATATTTGCATGGTCACAGAAAGTAGGGTTCAGATCTTCGCTGACGAAAGTCCTTCCTAGTTCCATAACACAAGACGTATAGAGTCAAGGCTATGGCTGTGTGTGCGTGATGGTGTGTTTATAAACAATGCGCAATGTTTTGTCGCAAGTAATTATCATTTTTACTAGAAATATCAATTTGTCTTTACAAAGTGAAACCGTTAGTACTCGTACTGTAGCAAGTAGTCATTAGCAAAAGTCTTTATTTCGTCGCTCGTTGTGCGATTACGTACTTGCTTGCTTAAGTTAATGAACTTACTTAGGTATTATATTAGGTACGTATTCTTTTTTTTATGGCAACGAATGACGAGACGAGCATGCCGTTCGCCTGATGGAAAGCGATACGACCACCCATAAACAGTAGCAACACCATCCAGCATCTTGAGTTAGAAAGTAGTGTGTGGCATTCCACTGCGCTCATCATCCTGAGACATGATGTTTAGTCTCATTATGTCCTGTAGTTACACTGTTTACAATGTATTTCAAACCGAAACACAACAGTGCATGCAAACTGCTGCTTTGCGGTAGAAATAGACATTGCGGTGGTACCCACTCAGACTGGATCTTACATATGAGAGTCTCACCATCAGTAAATATTCATCACACTAGATGTTCTAAAACTTTTAACTATACTTATGTTAGGTAATATAAGGATAGAAATAGGTATTTAAGGCCATATTTAATTAGAATACCAATAGTCAATATAAAATGAAAATATGGATCTATAAATATGTAGGTATGTTGTTTTAATTGTTGCAACGTAACTAACCTTCATTGCTCTTTGGAACAATCTTATTTAAAACTAATTTATACAGAGTGCCAACTGCTCTGCCCCCGGTTAAGTTAGTTGGGGCGTGACGTTTTAAAAGGGTCAGTTTTATATATGCTTCTTATGCAGCCCCTTTAAGAGGGCTAAGGCTACAACTTCATACTCAGGTCAAGACCTCACATGTGGGACTGATTAATTATTATTTCCCCATCTATACTCATATTTTTGTCACTGCGAGGCTCTCTACAACTACGTCGATAAAAAAGTCGTTCGTCACCTATTTAAAAGTTTGCGCGGAGTGGAACCCTTCTACTTATTATAGATAGGTAAGTACTTTATAGTATGCCTCTAGTTTTTTGGCTGACGGCAGCATGGCCGTTTTTATGCTGGTAACTATATTTGCACAGATTTTCACGTTTAATTTTTGTTCTGCTCTTGTATTATTACCTAATAATAGTTCCTAGTCTAAAGTACACCTAAATGATAACTGTTACTGCAGAAAGATAAAAGCTCTCTACTTTTCTTGAAAGTTGCGACAAAATCGATTCAGAAATCTCCAAGATAATCCTGTGTAAACAGATAGACTGACAATAACCTGTTTTAACAAACAGTATTTTTTTATTTCTATAGTTTTAATTGTCTAATGCTATTTTTCAATGTTAAAATACATTAAATAGCGACATACGTCTCTCGTTTTTATATTCTTACGAACTAGTCATTGGGTCTTATGTACTACCTTTGGAGTAGAAAGTTATGATTGAACATAACTGTCGCACCGGTTAATGAGAGGCATCCTAGAGAAAAAGGTCTTTCAATGCAAATTTTTGTTAGTGAGAATGAATCACACGCACGCTAGAAAATATTAACAATGGGACACACGGCTTGATCTCACCTCTGACTCCCATGTGTCTTTGGCATTCCTCGATTTACTCTCTTTCATATTTCCAGAAAAAGTCATTGCACAGATCCTTTGTTCCGACCGTTGCACTTTTACACTTTAAGCCTTTCCACAATCGCATAAGACGTCGGCCACCTGTTGTCCGCCGCGCACCGATACAAACGCAACAACTTATAACGAGTCACCACTATCACTTTCTGTTATCTTTTTGCTGGATCGTTGGACATAACGTAAACATTGTGGTCGCAGTGCATAGGGTTCTGTGAGGTCCGCACGCACTGTTCACCGATCGGCTGCCCGACGCGGACTGAGGCTGGGCGCGAGTGGCGGCCGCGGCTGCCGGTAACGGGCACGCACAACAGTTAACTTTCTCTCAAGTCTCAACTTAGCAGTACGACCATAAGTATCCCCATCGAAAGTTATAACCGGCACAGCCTCGCGGGTCAAACCATTAATACTACATTAGTAGTAACACAAAATGGTATATCCCCGAATGGTTCTTTTTATCGAAGCGCGATTACATCTTCATTAACTTTCTATAAAAATCACCAATGTAAATAAATAAAGTCAACAGTATGCTTATAGGTACTGTTATTTTGTTTCGTAGGTATCTCCACCTAAATGAGAATTTTCGGTCTTACAACATTCAGACCGAATAAAATACTTGGCTAAGTGCGGGAATCGAACCGGCAGCCTCTCGTTTCATAGCCGACTTATTCCCCGCTGCTCTGTCCCCCTAGAATATGGCATAACGAACACGACACGAAAGACAGTGTCATTTAATTGGGATGATTGTGATTGGTCTAGGCGCCAACGCGTAAGTCACGTGTCAGTCCCTCGAGCAATCCTGATGAATGGACACGGACGTTTGTTTCCAGCGACTATATAACCCCTAGACTCCTAATAACAGACGATCGGCTTCGGGCAACACATCTGACAAATAGATCCAATGTAGCTGACCATTCAAAATCTTCAAGTCAGTTGCGACCACAACTGTGAGCTGTAAATACTTCCGTGTTTGCGAATAAATAACTATTGTAATGGCCCCGTGCACAATAAAATGGTGTGGTATGAATAGCCATAATTCAAATTTTCAGAAAAATGGCATTACATTTCACAGGTAAGTCAATAACGACACATAATCACATTTTATTTAAAATTTTACGGAGTTCATCTTAGACTGGCCATTGGGTGTTTACGCGCCATCTTGTTATATTTGCATCTCTTTCCGACGAAAGTACTTTTTACATTTTCTATTTCGTTTTGTTTTTGAACATGAAAATAAGTGATACACCAAAAGGATTTGTCGATAGTTCTATCGATAAAATTAAAAATAAGAGAAACTATCGCCCGAATACTCAACTAATCAATTTATCTGAGGCCTATTTAATTTTAACAGGCTTCTTATTTTAAATGGTTAGTTCATTAGTAATAGTTAATTCATTTTAAAAATGATTAGGATATATTTTTGATTAGCGGTATCAGAAATGTTATTAGGATAATTTTTTATTTTGTTTGTTGATTATAACGATTATTTTGAGTTATTCTTTGTGTTATTCCTACAAGTCAGCTCTAATATTCTTGTTAATGTCGATGAGACTTACTAAGCGCCATCTGTCATTTGATAACATAAATAGTTTCGTTAAAATGTTAATATGTTTAATAAATAATAATAATATTACTATAAAACTTTATTACATAAAAGTAATATCGATAAAAAATCGTGTTTTCATTTAACTCGTCCCATCCCTATGCCTGTGTTTCCAAGGTTGTATAATGCGATAAGGTGTTGGAAGAACCAATCATAATGCAGTACCCCGCTTCCTCAAACCTCAGGTAGTTGACAGAATTAATTTGAAGAGAAATATTGAACATTAGGAGTCTAGGGGTTATATAGTCGCTGTTTGTTTCGTACTGGGTCATTAAGCACTACAAATAGGACAATATGTAAAAAAATTAAGTTCAAAAAATAAATTGTGTTTATTCATAGTCTAAAACAGGTTAACCAATTAGATTTCTAATCGTCATGCATATGATTATTATGATTAGGATATTTCATATTAGAGGAGAATAGGATAAGAGACGAAACAAAAACAGTCAAGTATAAAACTTAATGTATAATCATGATATTTACAGACTTAGTTTTATATAAAACAATTAATTTTATGGCTATTTTTATACTTATTACAACATATCATTAATAATTTATACAATATTAAAAATAAAAGCAACAGTATACAGATTACTGAAGATTATAAAATGTAATAATATAGCACGAAACGGATAATAAGTTATCAATGGAAAACGAGATTCCATAATTTTCATTATAAAAATCCACACAGGTTTTATTTAAAAATAATGTTTATCGATATAATTGCTCTTTCAGTTGTACGCCAAATCATCAGACAGATGTTTTGGTGAGCAGATACGCAGATACGTTATTTATTTTGGATAATAAATGTATGTTCATCGGTGCCGAGCTTAGCACGTGGCTAGTATTACACGAACGGCACATTAGTGTCGCCAATTAGTTTCATAAAACTATATTTTCAGAGCATTACTGTGGTAAAAATGAGCATAATAATATTCAAGACAAGTACAAGACAACTAAAACGTTAGTAGCTATTAAAGAGAAGTAAATGGAGGCTGTAATGCTCATGATTTGTTAGCACCACGCAGCATTATAATAAAAACGATATTTATTTAAACAGCAATATGCGTAATTACAAATTATAATAAAATAAGAAGAATTATATCACACTTTAGTATAAAAAACGATTCATAAAATGCATCCCTAATTGTGATGTTCGAGGAATTATCAGACAAAAATTAATCTAATTACATTTTGTTCACCGTTCTCCATTTCAACAAAGCCATTATAATATTATTATATCTACGTACACAATATACCAATGGCTTTATGTAAGTTAGCTAAAAGAATTTTGTTGAGCTTTAGTTCTTTGGAAATCTGATGTCTTAACATTTAATAATATATCGATAAACATCTACATTTTATCTTAATATTTTAAATTGCAAATCTAACAAAATCGATTAGAAAAATAAGTCGTCATTTTGGCTTCCACTTTATTCTATAATGGAATGGTCTCAAGAATAACCATCATGTTACGAACTTTTCCGTAGCTGGTTAAGTATAACATGTTTGTGTACGCATTGTATTTGGTGTTTTCACACGACATCCACCACGCCTACACTTGTGTCGACTAATTATTATATATCGTCGGGGATAGTGCAAAACCGCTTAAATGATTAAAAAAAAGTGTTGTACTATCAATGCTAAGTTTAGTGTAGTAAGGATCAATGTCAATTGGACTTTTTTTTATCACTTACGCGGTATTGCACTATCCCCGACGATATCAGAATCACACGTTACAAACGGCTGTGACGTTAGTGTTTCCGAATTGTGGTTGTTTCCCTAATATTTCATTCGACACGTTTTATGCTAGAATATTGCAAACCAACGTCGGCTGGCTCGCTAGGAACACGAACAACGCCGATATCCCAAAACACGTCACACAAAATGGCACCGCTACTGAACAATACATCGCGTATATAAAAAAATAACCGATACTTAACTATGAGTTACTCTAATAAGAAGTTATTTATACAATAATATAAAAACATTATCAACGCTAACTTCGAACAATTTCACAATTCAGACGAGCCGGAAGCGGAATTATTGCACTTTCTTTAATATTATTGAGACAATCAGAAAAAACTCGTACACTCACTCTCGAGGTGAAATAAATCCTTTAATAATATTTGAGAATTAATGCAATCTCAGAAGGCGTATTAACTCACATAACAGCTACAGTTTACGAGTTTATCGACTCATTTAACGTAGTCCTTAATACAATATTTCGTTCAACTTTTAATAACTTACGCTATGTCTAAGCTAGAGCGACAAGATGATTAACAAGTTGTTCCCGCCGAAGTTATTCTCGTACAGTGTCGTACAATGTACTGTGTACAGGGTGGTCATAACATAATCTACATTTAATTTGTTTGCATCAAACTCTATTTTACATAACAGGCATGTGTGAGTGCATTTGAAATTATTGACTCCTCTCCCTGTACTTGAAATCTCACTTCTGAACCAGATGCTCATTAAATACACTAAAATCTCCAAACAAAACTCATAACATTTACAAATAATTTTCAATATGTAAAGATACAAATCGCTTACCCGTCTTTTTTCGAAGAAGTATCTGGCTCCAAACTGATTTTAAAAATACATTATTAATAATAGCTCGACAGATAGGTGATCAATTGGATTAGAGTTTTAAATGTACTCATTTGAGACAATATTGAGCAAACAAAGGCAAGTGCACAGTACACCAGCAAATGTATAAAAATCTTACTACCTAATATTGTTTTTAATTTATTACCTCACACGACTTTTTGGAAGCATTAAACGAGAAAAACTTGTCAAAATTGGAATACATAATATAGCAAAAAGTGTACACCCAATTCACCACCTATTTACCCGCTCAAAAATGTTTTACTATGAACGATTCAAATAATTTTAATAAAACGGATAACATTTTCTCGCATATACATAATACTTTTAATCTTTCTTTACATATAATTAAGCAGTGATACTGAAAATCTACGACTGTGTCTCATTAATCTCATAAAACAAATGCAATAGTCAATAATGAATACCAAAGACTGATATAAACAGTCGCCATGGGATATTTAATATTGAATTTAACACCGATGTAGGAAACCATAAGTTTACTACACATAGGTAATGGCTCCACAACACTCAACATGTGAAATAATTTTGCAAAACTTCAATTTGTGACAATAAACGTAATACAATATTAAATCTTAATAGAAATAAATAAATTTAAAATCCAATCTAGCTTAACGACTATCAAGCTAAAAGCTCTAGAAATATAATAAGAAAAAATCACAAGTTTACATAACTCTACGCGATGGCTACAACTCGCATATCAAACGAATTCGCTCGTAAACTTTAAAATTCACAAGAAGTCAGAAAGCACATAATCTCTTCCACAATAATCAGTATCACTAACCTTTCTCGAAGGTCAATTCAAAGAATGTATAGGTACACTTAGAATACGTCAACTTAATAGCAAACGGCGCGGGACAATGCCCGCGCTCGACCACCGCCTTCGCACAATACAAGGTATAAAAACAAGAATGCACTCACGATGCGCATCAGAATACGTAACGTCGAATCTGCGACAAACTGAAACTTTAGAATATTCAACACTTTACCGATGTATTCCGGTAGGTCAGCGTGTACGGATCTCCCGGAAAACGGAACAGATCAACGTTTGACGAACGCCAAGAACACGCGTGTGGCCACACTCGGGCGGGTGTGTGGAGACACCCGCGCCCCGCGCCGGCGCTGCAGCGCGGCCGTCATGGCCTGTGGAACCTGTACACCACAACACGTTCTACATTACTCTCTAACCAGAATTACCCATTAGAGTACTCCGAGGCAGTGCCGTAACTAAGGCGGTGCCAGATATGCCAGATATGACCAGTGGGGCTAGGATGTGAAAAAAAAAACACGATGCGTCTCCGCTTCGTTTTATTGTGATTGGTTGAGAGTCAAAATACCGATACGTCAGTCACTCAACCAATCACAATAAAACGAAGCGGAGACGCATCGTGTTTTTTTTTTCACATCCTAGCCCCACAGACCAGGACGAACCCCCTTATTCTCTATGACAATCTTAACTCGTAACGTGGCCGCGTCACGTTAAAGTCGTGTAATTGGCGTAAAATGGTATTCTGTATGCCAATTTCCATAGTGATAAACGCAATGAGTTACGTTATGCTCTTCTTACGAGCGGTGACAATGACGTGTGTCATAGAGAATTAGGGGGCAAGTTTTGAGTCCTGTGTAAGCGCTGTTATAGAAGCTCGCTCCGGCCGTGTAAAAAAAAGTTAAGGCACTGCTCGGGTAATGTCAAATCCAACTCAGATGCTGGTGGCAATTACAATGGGTTTTTGCACACGATTTTGGGAAATATGTAATGTGACCGGCGGCAAAACTATCAGTATAGTAGGCAGAAGTCATATAATGTCAAATAATGTAGTATCGACATCATGCATCTGCTTCATTCTCAGACTATATGGACAGCACGCGGCGGCGGTTGTACAAAGATATATGAAGCATTGCTGAAGACAATTTGACTTCACCCCACCTAAGTAACAGGGTACTACCATCCAGCAGAAAACTATCTAGAGTTGGCAGCTTTACTGTTCGTTAAATACGGTAAGCATTATTGCCGGCGATTTAACTATCACTTCCCCAACCTCTATTATTTACTCAAGTAAAGACAGTGTAAATATTCCTGGATAGTAGTGATTGGTTATAATCAAAGTAATTAACATTTCCAATATATATATGAAAAAATTTTCAGGGTGTGACGGAAATATCCGACAGTTTCCCTTGGAATCAAATGACTCTACCACAAGTACCCTTTTATCTTGACTGCATATATTTACTGCATTTACTAGACTTCTGCCTTCGCCCGCGTTTATAACTTTTTCCGGGCTAAAAGTACATAAAAACCTTTCCGCTGAATCACTCTATCTATAAAAAAAAACCGCATTAAAATCCGTTGCGTAGTTTTAAAGATCTAAGCATACATAGGGACAGACAGCGGGAAGCGACTTTGTTTTATACTATGTAGTGATTTGTACTATCAGGATATAAACATTATTTCTGGGCTTGGATCGCTACTTCCATGAAATTAATTCTAGTATGTGGGTAATGGTGGTGAAGTTGTGACCTGGTGAGGTGTTTGCTCTCCTCGTGCACAGCCATCTCGGAACTCTTGAACTCGTTGAGCTCTCGCCTGATGGCGGCCTTGTCGCGGGGCGTCAGCCGCGTCCACGGCTTGTCCGCGCGACGGTCGTAGTCGTGTGCCTGCGGGTCACACTTCACTATCATAAACCGACTTTAACCCTTCAAACCCCGCTTATATCTATACATGTATGGGAAAACCCTATATATATGGACACCGGTGTCCGTCGCGGGGCTTGACGAGTCAATGAACATGACATAAATGCAGGAAGTTCTCAATTCGACACGCTACCTTAAATAAAAACACACACGCAGAGGCGCAACTAGTGCACCCACTTTTCGCCGTTATTCCGTCCCGTGACTTCAAATTCAAGACTCCGAGCTGATATTGAATAGAAAAACCCGAATATCACTTTGCCCGACCCGGGAATCGAACCCGAGACCTCAGCATTGCAGTCGTACCATAATACAACTACGCCACCGAGGCAGTCAAGTAGCGATAATTATACGAGCAGTTTAATAATAAAAACAAGCAATAATAATAAACTTGTCATTATGTACCTGCGTAACTTCGATGTAGTCGCTGAACCGAATGATCTTCTTCTCCTTGAGTTCGTCTACCGTTGGTCGAAAACTGAGCTTGCGCAACAAATATCGCTTCTTCTCTTCTTTCTGCTTTTTCTCCTCGGCCGGTGATTGGCCTGCAATGTTGTCGTATAATCACAAATCTGCGCCATCGAACAGTTATGGTAGTTAGACTAATAGTACGTACTTTTTAGTATGTTCCTTTCGACGAGCTCCTCGGCGGTGGGCCGCATCGACAAACGACGTATCAGGCGAGCTCCAATCGCCTCCCACGACTCTTGCCTCTCGTGCTCACTCTGAACCACCAGAATGTTCCTGCACACATCCAACACACAACTTGATATTATCGCCCGGGCGGGTACACAATCACGTAACTTTCATTCGAAGTCTTATATACACTGACAATCAAATATGTTCTGTGCAGGCCCGCGTGGACTAGCAGCCGACATTCAACAGTAAATTTGACAAACCTCGGCCGATGTTCAAAATGTTTTCGTATCTGCCTACCATATTACTACTTCTGGCTATATCCCAACTCGCACAATCTTAACGCTATCTAATTAATAAATTTACGTCGCAACATTGCGCACGAGTATCTTTCGTACCGTTCAGCGATTCGTGAGCGCTAACCCCGCGTGTGGCAGACTAATTTTTTTTCTCAAAATAAAACGCGAGCCTTTCAATGTCGATTAGTTGAACTGTAATAACAATGCCAGTGCCAAGAGTGAGCTCTTAAAAACAGGAAGAAATAAAACATCGATAACAATGACTCTGTGACGGTACTGACAAAAATAACACTCCCAGGCGTGCATTGTCGCCAGGCGATGATCCGATGCACGCCGCTGATAACTATTACAGGATTCACGTTGCGCTCAGATCGCGTTACGGACCTTTCATCGTGACCACATTAACACAATCATTTACCTTAAGAAGAAAGCAGAAAACACTGTTCCTAGAGAACTATCTGCGTTTACGCGGGCGAGATACTACAAACTATAATACGAGAATGTATAAACGTTAATACCGACGCGCCATGCAAAGTTGCGCTTGACCGATTCCGCGCACAATACGACCACATATTTGATGTAGTCTTTTCATTGTTGTAGACACAGAAACATACAAACGACAATTTTTCTTAACACAATATGACAATACTATACATGGCAATAGTTTGACACTGACTGATTACTCATATTACTACGTAATCTATTAAATTTTATCTCGGGACTTCCACAGTTGAACTAATTAAATTATATTTGGGTAATTTAGCAGTAATCTATACAGATCATTGATAAATGGTGCCCTTAGGATATGATCTGGTGACATTTACGCGTATTTTTTTACGATAGCTAAAGAGTTATATATAATTACATAATTATGTAATGTCACAGAGTAACAGTTTACAGCGCGTTAAATTAGTGGCGACGATGGACGCGAGGCGACACTCAACACTCGAGGCTTGTGACATTGATAAATTTGCAATGATGTCATAACCACTAAATTAGTTTCACGATAAATCTCAATGAGAACCGGCATTAGTTAAAATTAGGGACTTACTACACTGTTTGATTTAAAACATAAAAATAAATTTGTTGTATATTGAATTAAATTCGTTGCGTGATGGACAATAGCGCCAAAAATCTTCAAAAATAAGGCAGTATATTTAACATTTTAAATATTTATATGGGGGGACCACCTCTAATTTATACAATAAAATTATATAATTAACCCTGTGTTACATACTGTCCCACTGCTGGGCACGGGCCTCCTATACTACTGTGAGGATCAACGTTGCGTAGATCTCACTGGCGCGACGGTGACGTCACTGTACAAGCGTGAATTTTTAATTTCACAAAGCTCCTCGGACCACATTTGAATGTCCCATAGTTCAAGTACTTTTATCCCATTTATGCTTGCTTCTAGACATTTTACAGCGTCTATTGTAGTAGTGAAACTTTTCACCATATAAGAAAAAGTCTCAGTTATTTATCCTATTACGAATGATAGACCTGTCCCTCATGGTGGCGTACTACATGACATTGCAATTAATAAACTGCGTTTGAGAGAACAGACTATGATATCAAACCATCATCTCCTACTGCTCTATTAACTAAATCCTTTATACATTACATGCTAGAAGAGATCCTTTAGACAATTGTGAACATTATTAGTAGGCAATTGAATAAAAATACTATCTCTAAAATCGACATCAATGAATGTAGGTAATAAATAGCTGCTTTTCCGAGAAAAGTCTTCAACGTACCTACGTTGAAGACGTAGGTATTAAAGCAATTTATTTTCAATCATAAAAGGTAAAGTTTAAGGTCTATTCTCAGACAATAATTCTATTGTATATTTTCCTGCAATATGGAGTCAATAACAGTCCTGGTTACACCACTGCCTATCCCCTCGGGGAGAAAGACGTTCTTCTAACTGAATAAAATATGGAAATTCAGTTCCCAGACCAGTAGTTTAGAAACGCAAAATCTTGGGACTTACCCGAGTTCCAACAAAAAGCCACCATTGTGATCCTCAAACTATAGTATTTTCAATTATAATATGATTTTAGCAAATTTTACACATGATTGAGACTCAATTGCAAGTCTCCGCTACTTTGGCAATATGCAATTAGAAGGGGCTATCTATATTTGTAAGTAATTTATTTATTATTAAAGTTGCATCAACTAAGTAACACCATTTATATCTTAACATTAACAAGTTTAAAACATATTTTTGTTGAAATGCTACTTATAATTAAAGATACAAACGACACTTAAATATAACAAAACAATATAAGCAGAGATCATTGCAGTTAAAATATAATTAACAGTAATAATATGGTATTGACCTGTTGATGAGCTCCTGGCGGTCGGGCCGCAGCGCGAGCTTGATGTTGAGACTCTCCTTGCGCGCGAGTTTGGCGGCGACGCGCTCCGACTCGCTCGAGTACTCGTCGCGGTACTCGCCGTCCCACGGCCGCGCGTTCTCCTTGTTCTCCAACGCATTGCCCACCCGCACCGGTCGGCTGCTACACACATAACTACTTATCATTGCGGTGCCTTAATCATGCTAGACTGACTGAATGCGTCAAAATAATATGATAAAGGCATTAGAAAGATTCGATACTAAAACGATTAAGAAAGTTTTCAGAGTCTTCAGGTTTAAGTTAAGTAACGCTAAGTTAATTTTATTGATAGACAAACAGAATTTTCATCGCCAAGTGTTCTAGTTATCTGCAAATTTTTTTTAACATTGTAACTAAACAACAAATATTCGAGAACAATAAGCTCAAAATAAACAAAACATCCATCTATCTGATCTATGTGTGACTCGAACTCTATGAGATATAAATAGTTCAAAATAATTGCAACATATTTACACGTACATGCAACACATAACAACAATGTATCGAACAAGATGAAAATAAAAACATCCACGATATATGAAACTATGCATGTCTCACTCGGACTACAGACATTTTAAGCGGTGTCTATTTTAATAGTATGTTAGTTTGTCGTTAGTAATCGTTGTATTTTTAAATCAATTTGCTCGCATCATTACGGTTATAAAGCGTCATTGAGTGAGTAAGACAAGAGGCACGATTGGGACGCGTCGGAAGTACGTAATGAAGACAGTAGAGCAGTCAGCAAAACAGATGAGAGAGGGAAACGTGCGGAGCACGATGCATGGAGTATGGAGTGTGAGGTGAGGAGAATAGGGTAGCCACCGTTTTTTTTATATAGTATATTTTTCTTTTTATTTCAAAAAAATATAGAATTTTTGAGAATCTCAGAAAAACATTCATTAATGTTTCATTATTTCAATACCAGAGAGTAAACAATCTTAAATAAACTAAAAAATCGAGCAGCGTTCATGAACAAATTGTCAAAATAACCATAACAGAAATTGACGTTTAGTTGCCGTGGCGTCAGCAAATACCGCTGAGTGTGCCTTTATCACAACCAATAAAAAAGCGCGACATTAGAATAAACATTGAAAATATTGTATTCTTCGTAGTGTATTATTTTTCTGATATACAAATTAAATGTAACAATTAACTAAAATATACGCAATAAATTCTAGTACGGATGGCAACCCTAGTGGAGAGTGTGGAGCAGGCAAGGCGAAGCGGGCCGTCGACAGGCCGGTCGGGACACAACACTGGCACAACGCACAACGCATAACGCACATCGGCGGACCATTACCAGATGCGGATCCTCGGCTTTGGCGGCGGCCGTCTGCGCGAGCGAGCGGGATGGAAATAAACAACATCCTCTATCACGCATCACGATTACAATACACACAATCATAGTCTTTGGTGCACAGTGTTGTACCTATTCAACTGTTATACATGGAATTCAAATGTGTATTAACATGATATGGTCAATACTTATATGTTATTCGATTATTTATTATCGTGATGGTTTACGCCATATGTATATTTTAATTAGTAATTTGTAATATAAAATAAGTAATATTGTGTATACTAAAGATAAAGAAAAAGAGCCGTGCGGAATATAATATGTGAAATATAATAAATCCTTAATCCTTGATTAAGAATCCAAGTCAGTATCGAATAACACTAATATTAAGAATGTAAAGATACAGTGCAAAACTATTAGCATAAGGAATAATTTATACATGTTCCTAGTTCAACCATGAACAAGTCATTATCTAAGCAATAGAAACTCATGTCAAAATGCTGGAATGATAAGTAACGTATTCGCTATTTTGCACGCTATCTTTTAGGGGAAGCTATTATTTTATAAGGTTACAATAATAACAGGTTTTGTCATAATATTGTAGTTTATAATTTCGTATAATGATTCGTCCACTCTACAGTTCCGCTTTTCTAAAGCAAAGTTTTGCAACAAGATGTGATGCTTGCAGCACATTATGTTCACTTTAATACTCTTTTTAACCAATTTATAAGTAACTATTGAGTTATTTCGTGTCGTGTATATGTTCAACATCATTGTTATTATAACTAGCCAAGGTTTTTATTGAAATCTAGTATTTGTCACAAAGAACTCAGCGATGTGGATTCACTACAAAATATATGATACTTAATCAAACATATTTTTTGTATATTTTATTCAAATACAAAAATTCAAGTATAATGTTTTCAACAGAAAAATATATACCACAAAAACAATAAAGTCTCCTATGAGACATAATTCTTTTCAATTATTATAAATTCCTAAGGAATCTGCGCGGTTATTGTAGTTTTAAATAGTCCAGAACCCTTGTCATAATGAGCAGGTCACTACTTCAATGAATCATAGATTGAGATACGGCATTGAGGACGTATGCTCATTTTATTATTTCAGATGATTTTAGCCCATGATGAAACTTTTTAGGTGTCGGTCTATTACAAGATACTAATTTCTATCGTCTCCTAGCCATATCTTTTAAAAAATATTTGATGTGTAAACACTGTACATATTACTATTTTATTTTAAACATAACTTTTTACTTTAAATAATGGTATAACCCATTGAAGTTAGTATTATCAGTTACGTTTAGTTAATTTTACCTTTGTTATCTCGTTAACACTTAATTCCGGAACACAAGTTTTTGGGTTATAATTATGTCAAAAAACTTCATGACTGCCTCGGTGGCGTAGCTGTATTATGATACGACTGCAAAGCTGAGGTCTCGGGTTCGATCCCCGGGTCGGGCAAAGTGATATTGAGTTTTCTATTCAGTATCAGCTCGGAGTCTGGAATTTGTGCCCGATATGGCGATAGGCTCGCCCCCTATTACATCATGGGACGGAATAATGGCGAAAGGTGGGTGCACTAGTTGCGCCTCTGCCTACCCCTTCGGGGATAGCAGGCGTGAGTGTATATGTATGTATGTAAAAAAACTTCAAACATTTCTATATATTATATGTGCCCGATTGTAACCTGTTTTGTGTGTAATAAATAAAAAAAAAATTTTATAAGCTAGTGATATATAGATAGTGATACTGACTTGAAACTGGTATGATGGTGGTCCTGTCGCGGCGTGGCGGCGGGCGAGGCGGAGGGCGCGGGCCGCTTCTTGAGCGCAGACTTGAGAGGCACCGCGTTGAAGATCGGCTCCTTGGGCGGGATCTCCTCGATGCGCGACGTGTCCGCGCCCAGCGTCAGCGGCTCCACTTCCTCGTCGTCCTGATCGTCCTCCTCTTCAGCTGACAGACCATCAAATATCTTAAACGCACTGTGTATGCATATTGCATATAGCGCAATATAGTCTGCACTGCATCGCATTTCTGAGTTGCCTACTTTTTGGCGACACATGCTGACCTTAATTTAAATACACAGTATAAATGTAATAAACATCGTTTTATTACGTATGTAGTAAATGTGTTCGTCTCAATTTAACTAGGGTGCAGAAGCTTAGCCGAGTGCATCGTAAATGTGGTTGCATTTAATTATGTTTAAAAACAATTAGTCACCCGTAGCTGTTGGACGACGGCCAGACCCCGTTACAGATGACGTAACTGCTGTTTATCCTCTACACGGCCAAGGACTCCTGATTTTTTTGGGAGACACCTCTTTTTTGCCTTATGAAGGCACTTTATTTCACAACGTAATAGTTTTGCGACAAAAGTTTCGCTCTTGACACCATTTCGCAATAACATGTCAGTACTTTTCATATCCTTAATAACTTTTATTTTCGTGGTGCGTCCGCTATAAATGTGGATATTGTAGTGGCAGTTGACTTACAATCAGAAAGAGGATGTTGTTGTGCAAGCGGGTGTTGGTGTTGGTGGTGGTGGCGCGTGGGGCTGGGCGAGCTGAACATGGGAGGCGGCGGTATGGGCCCTATCTCCGACACGGCTATCGGCGGCTCCGGCAACTCCGATAGAACCAACTGTTCCTGGCTGTCGCCGCCGCCGTCGCCGGTCGATCCATAGCCACCACCTGGAAAATAAACCAAATTTCACTTGATTACAAGTCTGGCAAGGCGTGCAAAAATGCCGCTAATAGGGCAGTTGACTACTTTTTTAAATACATTTATCAAAAATGTATACCATCCTAAATCAAACTGAAAAGGAATTTTCAAAATTGGCGATAAAATAAGTAAGTTATAAAGATTTTAAATTTGGTGAAAGGGTTAATTGTCAAATAACAGTAATATGTGATTGTGACGTCATCGAGTGTCACCAGCCATAACGTTGAGTGCGTGTGAAAGAGATCGCGCTATATCCCCAGCACGCCCCCAATTTCGCTCACAACAATATTTCAAATTTGAATAACTACTTTATTTTATAATTAGGTTCAAACCTATCCAAAATCGCTCTAGGTCAGGGGTTCCTAAACTTTAAAGATAACGGAACACCAACTAAATACCTTTTATTTTATGGAACCTCATATCAAATGATTACAAATCAACATTGAAATTTATATAAAATCATTTTTTATAAGAAATGAGTAATATAATTGAAACACGTTATTCTTAACCCGTCAAACCCCGCTTATATAATTATATATAGATGTATGGGGAAACCCTATATACTCGGACGCCGGCGTCCGTAGCGAGGCTTGACGAGTCAACTTATAGTTGTTTATTTTTATTTTATTTATTTATTTAATTAAGACGCAAAACAGAGTACAATCATGATAATTTTACATAACATAAGTTTTGATGTGAAGAATGAAATTATTTTACTGTTTTATGAATAATTGTTTTAGAGTTCGTTATTATGTACGACAATAATTTTGGCGGAACCCTGATGACTATTCTACGGAACCCCTAGGTTCCGTGGAACACAGTTTGGGAATCCCTACTCTGGGTTGATGATATCACTCATTCTTACGAACTTACGATGCGTCGAAAAACCGTGAATATTATAAGAAATCGAAACCCACGAGGCAAAATATAAAAACGAAGACAGAAGGAACGGAGTTAAAAAGCACAGAAATACACATTTGCGCTAATTCTGTCCCACCACAGAATGAGAGCGGGCCTAAACCGGCTTTTTCTAAAAGATGTTGTTTCTCAGTGACACGGGATAACAAAGATGTGTTGCAAGCTTTATTAAGAGACGTTTGTAATTTCATCGTCCAGTGAAACATTCAGGTTTCTTCAAACGTTGGCAAAAGCATTGACAGGCTGTTATGTTTGAGTATACGGAGGGTGTTGTACTAACCGACGTCTCCCTGGTAACATATGCGTCGCGGGTGCTTGCCCGCGGTCAGCGAGTTGGGTCGTTCGGGCCTCATCAGCTCGCCACCATTCTCCAATTTGTCTTTCTTTGGTTCTGAAAACAAACAGAGTTCTATAAGTGAGGCCGGTATTACAAATATCAAACTTGTAACGTAATGTAGCCTTGTAGGGATTACTTCTACTAGAGAATCTCATCAATTTCACATTGCTTTTTCAAAATCTGTGAATGAGGGTAGGGAGATTTTCCTGAAGCTAAACCAAGCCAAGCAACAGTGTGTATGCACTGTTGTGTTTCGGTTTGAAGGACATTGTAGCCAGTGTAACTACAGGACATAATAAGACTTAACATCTTATGTCTCAGGATGTCGAGCGCAGTGGAATGCCACACAGTAATTTGTATTTCAAGGTGCTGGATAGTGTATCTACTGTTTATGGGTGGTCGTATCGCTTACCATCAGGCGAACGGCATGCTCGTCTTGTCATTCGATGCAATAAAAAAATCTTAAGGCAACTGGCATGTATTTAACAATGTATCCTATTTTAGTAAGAGTCATAATATTATAATGTTCCTGCCATATTAGGGTGATCGCATACAAGGCTTTCTTAAGAAAATAACGAGTTAACCATCAATAAACAAAGCCCGCCGCACATACGATTCCCTATCGAAAAACATTCTAAATATATCCCAGTGCAGCAGCGAAACGGGAAATAATGTAGCCATTACAATTTATTACGAACGTCAATACACGTTACGTTACCGGAACATATGGGTATACTATGGAGATGTTTCTAATAATAGGAGTCAGTGGTATGACGCGGCGCGCGCCACCATTCACCGCCCCGGCAGGCGTCGGCGTCGGCCTTGGCCCCACAATGGAACTCTACTATTGACGTATCTTTACTACAGCTGAGCGAGATAAAATTAACAATTAAATCTCATTATAAGCCTTTTTTGCTGCTCCCATTTTTTTACAGTGTGGCGTATTGCATTACATAGGTCAACGTAAAATCTTTGTTGTAGCATTTTTTGTTATTAAATCTTCAAAGCCGGTATACTGTTTATATCGTAGTATCCACTACTAAGTTATTAATTACAAGCATGTCAATAAAGTGGCAACGTGGAGGCCTAGCTATGAAAACATCAACACGGTAGCTCACCGTGCCATACTTTGCAAGAGTCTTGCATTTTTCGTAACGCCATTAGATTGTTGTGCATTGTTCTACATTGCAACTATCACAATATTTATTGTTTCCTAGATTTTAGTTTGTAAGTTACAATAATAATAATACGAGCCCTGTATTAAATACTGCCTACTGCAGAGCACGGGGCACCTCTACTGCTGAGAGGTTAGGCCTTAGTGGCCAAAACCCAAGGATATGCACCGCTGAGTTTTCTAAAAAGTTGTGTGTATTTTTTGTAAATTATCGCTCGCTTAAACGGTGAAGGAAAACATCGTGAGAAAACCTGCATATCATAGAAGTTCTCTATAAAAATTTCGAAGGTATGTGAAGCTTGCCAACATGCACTAGGCCAGCGTGGTGGACTAAGGCCTAAACACTCTCAGTTGTAGAGGAGGCCCGTGCTCAGCAGTGGGCAGTGTATACAGGGCTGGTATGGTGGGTATGGTAAGGCGCTTTAGTAAAAATGTCGACGGGTCCGTAGAACAAAGTCGTATATGCAAAATGTTAGCTTTTCAGTAGAGCGCTTTGAAAGTCGTTAGTTTGTATTCATGTGCGAATTAGTGCTATTTTCACACATTAAGTTCAAAGTTGTTACTGAACCCTATAGAATATAATGTTTTGTTCACTATAACTAGTGATTTTCACAATTAACTTACGACTTTCAAAGCGCTCTACTGAAAAGCTTCATTTTGCATATACGACTTTGTTCTACGGACCCGTCGATGTATTCCTAAAAAGTTCGAGCTTTTGTTGCTCGAATGTAAAAATATCATCATATTATTTTAATATTGATATTAAAACAATATTATTAAATCTTCAAATATTTTTACATTATATCAAATTGCAAAACACGACAAGGCATACTAATCAAACTTGTGAATTCAAGTTCCATAAAATAATATACATGTAGATTGTAGGTACATAAAGCTACGTTACATGCAATCAGCTCTGTATAATATATTGCCCACTGCTGAGCACGGGCCTCCTCTATTACTGAGAGGGTTCAGGCCTTAGTCCACCACGCTGGCCTAGTGCAGGTTGGCAGACTTCCCATACCCTCGAAATTCTTATGGAGAATTCTCAGGTATGTAGGTTTCCTCACGATGTTTTCCTTCACCGTTAAAGCGAACGATAATTGATAATGAATACACACATAACTTCGAAAAGTCAGAGGTGTGTGCCTTGGGTTTGAACCTCCGGGCAATGTCTCGGTAGACCGTTCCATTCCCAACTAGGCTATCGTCGCTTTTTTACGTAGGTTACGTTACATAGTGAATCACTTATTATAATTAGAATTATTTGGAACACGATTAACGAATGATTATATGCCTTAGCTATTTGTCAGGGAAAGGTATGGCATTACTTAAAGGATTATTAATATTTAATTACATTTACTACCATGGTGATTTACAGTCGATATCTTGCTAAACTATATTTATTCATTCAAAACAAAGAGTTCTAAGATTATATAGAGCGGACATTGGGAAAATTTTTGTACAAAAATTTTGAGCCTGTTCGTCAGTAACTCAATCTACCGTGAAATAACAAAACAACTATGTAAAATGCATTATAACATACTTTGACTTGATCGTCTTGATCGTAATCCGCAAACTGGTACATTTCCTTTCAAAATATTTTGAAAGGAATGTACTTTCTTTACAAAATTTGCGTATGCCGAGAGGTCTTGTTACATGGATGTGTCAGATAAGACAGCGACTTATTACCAATTGGTAGTAACTTTTGGACGAAAACTTTGGGCCTGATGTCCGGTCTATAACTGACTATACTGTTGAATGTCTTTGATTCAAAACAATGTTTGTGTTATCAGTAAATATTTGTTTGGTTCTGACTGTTGTTTGTGTTTAAATATGTTTTTCCAGATTATTTACCGTTACTAAAAGTGGATAAAAACAATGTTTTCATACAGTTTTTATAAAACTCGCAATTATTTTTTGTCATTCTGAACAACATAATATAAATCTTATTTTCCTCTAAACAATCGGATGAAACTTCAACGTCGTCTGTTTGAACCACGACCGAGCTTTGCCAGAGCCCTCTAACCCGATAATGACGAAAAGTGGCGAACGAAGACCGGCCGATTGCTTCTTATAATTGTTTTACGGTTTGTTATTATTAAAGAGGCTATCGTACTCAAAAAAGAGATATTGAAAACGCAAGAAGTCTGCCAAATTAACCTGATTACCATACATACACATTTGTATATATATTATCATAAATATACACTTAGTTATATATTTAGCAATAAGATAATATGTGTGGTGTGGTAGTATATAATAAAAACAGTTCAGTTTAACCAGAAGATTATCTAAGTGATTTAAAATAATAAAATATTTCAAACCTGATATTCATTCTATGTCACTACATATAGAAAGACACAAATAGATAGTAGGAAAGGAATTTATTGCAATATTATGTTAAGAATATAATAATAAACATAGAATAACTAGATCAGTGGAGTGCCTGTGTGGCACTTTGTAACTCAAGGTGCTGGATGGTGTTGCTACTGTTTATGGGTGGTCGTATCGCTTACCATCAGACGAACGGCATGCTTGTCTCGTCATTCAATGCAATAAAATAAAACTTTCATTTCAATAATTGTCATTATTCAGTGTTTTTTTAATGCCTTAAAATATTTTGAATTCATATTTAATTTTACACATATAAAATTATACACCAGTACAAATAATAAGTAAATACATTGCCATTTATACCCTGTATCGTCAATTTTTTTATAGTTTTTAAGAAGAGATCTTAACCTCGGTAGCAAAAAGACAAATGTGAAAGAGACAACTCTCAGGGTCGCAGGCTGTGTACTCGAGTTCAGTACACGAGAGTCGTTTCGATCGACTATCCGCCCTTGGCCGAGCTACCCCAATGCCAGCCGCGGAAATCGTTCGCTGCAAGATTATATAACCGCTCCTTCGAATACACGAGAATAACTGCGTCTCAGATGTGCCCTGTATTTACCCCTGAAATTCTGAGGAAGGATTACTAGTATTTAATGGCTCTACCATACACCGCGTTTAGAAATTATGATAAGAAAATTGTGTCTACATGCCAACCAATTTGATTTAAAATACTTTCGATGCTGTATTATAATTTAATTGGCGATATAGAGATAATACATTGCGTGGGTTTTTCAATGCCAAATAATTTATAAACACCTTTTGTATCCGCTCTACATGCGTTGTTTGGATTTAAGTGCGAGGCCTCTCAAATGTAATAACTTACACCAAAGTACTGCGAATTAACGTATTCTATAAGTATTAGGCATAGCTGTGTTTCGATAGTTGTAAAATGACCTAATTTATTTTTACGAAACTAACATTTTCCAAGTTTTAGGCAGACGGCACACTTTTTGTGCGAACGAGTCTGTGGCGCACAAAAAGTCTGCGTGGCACGCTGAAAGTCCGTAGCAGATTTTTTTCAGTCTCAAAGCACACGACGTACATCTTCCATCGTTCTGTCGGCAGAACTATAGAGACGTACACGCTATAGAAATGCAGAGATGGCGATGTATTATTTTATACTTGAAGTACAGAAAAAGAAGAAGTAGGGAATTTTGGGTATATCCTATACTTTCGGAGAGATTACTGAAAGGACAGTTTCATATTAAACATTCAATTCTGTAACAATATCCGAGCATTTTTTTTTTTTCA
The DNA here is from genome assembly GCA_949316025.1 of Lapara coniferarum. Taxonomy (NCBI): domain Eukaryota; kingdom Metazoa; phylum Arthropoda; class Insecta; order Lepidoptera; family Sphingidae; genus Lapara; species Lapara coniferarum. The sequence continues at coordinate 35,256,984 of OX438919.1, read as the reverse complement.
AATTTTATAAAATGTGTGACTGCCTCGGTGGCGTAGTTGTATTACAGTACGACTGCAAAGCTGAGGTCTCGGGTTCGATCCCCGGGTCGGGCAAAGTGATATTGAGTTTTTCTATTCAGTATCAGCTCGGAGTCTGGAATTTGTGCCCGATATGGCGATAGGCTCGCCCCCTATCACATTATGGGACGGAATAATGGCGAAAAGTGGGTGCACTAGTTGCGCCTCTGCCTACCCCTTTGGGGATAACAGGCGTGAGTGTATATGTATATATATATATGTATAAAATGTGGGTTACCTACTTCATTTAATGAATTGTTATTCATTTTAAGACCGCTTTTACACATTCGGAAACTACTATGAAGAAGACAATTGGTCCAGAAGAAAGGCTGTACTTGTGACACTCAGGTAAGTAAATAAAACATATCAAGTGTATAACAATTATCATATTATTATTTATTATTCCTCTCCAAAACATACTTAGTTTTATATTATCCAATTACTTTTCTTCTTCATTTAAACCAAAACAGTATTCAAACACACAAAAAAAATCTCTAATATTTAGAAAAGTACTTCTTAAAAATATAAAGAAATAATAAGTACGTAAATTTTCATGGCACCAATTTTTAACTAATATTAATTTAATTACTTCCACCACTAACGAGTGCAGATTGCAGACTAAAGTGTGCACCATCTACGTTAGCGCGTATTGAAGAAAACATTCATTATTTTCGCGCACTATGTGTGCGGCGCGTTCTCCCAGAATTCACGATTTTTTTTTGTACGCCGGACTTTTTGACCCTTGTATGCGTTACTGCATATAATTGCATAGATTTTATTTTCACAGAACAAAAAGTCCGTAACGAATAGTCTGTCTTCTGCGCTATACATTAGAGTATACTAAGCAGTAGTAGTCAGTAGTAGTAGTAGCAATAAATTTATATTATGACTTTAGTCAATAATTTGTTCAACGAAATTTGACTTATTATCTGAATATGCACTACTCATCTTACGACGTACAGGCCAAATCGCAGGATGTGGTGACGTCATGGAACTGCTCGGATGAAAACGAATTTATGTTATTGTTGATTTGACGTGCATACACCATCCTGCGTTTAATGGCGTACTAATAAACAAACAGATCCTGTTATCGCATTTAATCTTTTTTAAGATCGTTTGCATGTTCATCTCACGATATTTATATATCTGTATATTATAAGAAGGTAAGATGTGCTGACGGAGCATGGTGATAAAACAATGAATACTCCTTAACGACTCGACGCTAGGACATCAGAAACGCGCATTCCTATGCGATGTCAATGCAAATCGTGACCAGCAGGTATAAATCATCAAGATAAAAGCTACTAGTGTCAGGATTAAAGTCACAAACTAATCAGTCGGAATAGTTTTTTTACATTTGCCACCTAAAATCATTTATCTTAACTTTTTAACGTACTCTTGCGTAAATTTAATTAAAATAAGTGCAAGAAAATAATCAATAGAAACTTATATTAATGAAAACACCGAGAACAATGGAGTGTATGCAGCCGCAATGCGGTAACGTCTATGAACTTCTGTCATAATGTATGCTCAGAATAGAGTTGAACCAGTAATAGCGGCGCAGTTTACAATGTCAAGAATACGCAAGGTGTATGTAGCGCTAAGAGCATGCGTGCGCGGTGGGCGCGTGCTCCAATTGCTCGTCACGTCGCGTAAAACGACGATTCCACTACCACGAGCTAGTTAAAAATACGCTCTGCACGATAAAAAAAGAAAACATTCACTGACGCATCAACTATGTGGTCTGTTTACACAGTGAAAATGCTTAAACAAATACTTTTATATCACACTCTCTGATCTTCTGCAATTGGGTTTGAAATATTTAATTCTTTTGTTCAGAAATGTTTGCAATAAAACAACATTTTTCATGGTAAATATTATAAGTGGACGTGTTTACAATGAAAAGAGAAGAAAACAATGATAACAATAATTATAAATAAATGATGTATGTATTCCCCTGGTATGAGTGACCTTGGACTACATGTTTATACGTTCGTATACCGGGGATCATTTAAAACAAATTATAGCACACAGTGGTCAGTGTATTGCGCTCACTTCTTGATTCCAATGTTATCATTGCTAACACGCTTTCTTTTTCCTTTATATTTTCCCCCTCCTTTTTAGGACCGCCATACTAAGGGCTCCCAGTATTTAAGTGACCCCTTTGTATCTGCAACGGCTCTCGAGGACAAAAATATTCAAGAAAATGTAATACGGATTTATTCGTACATAAATTAATGTTAAATATATTCTACAAGTCGTTAAATTGTTATAACATTGTGCTTACATTGCGTGTGTATAATATATCATACATATTATTCTTGGCTTGCAAGGGAATTCGTTCAAAGTGAAAATGTATGCGACATTGATGCGTACCACACGGGTTAACCCGTTTGCTAACCAAGACAAACGAAATACATCATATATTTCACATTTTGTTACATTTGTAAAAAAACAGATGCCGTGCACAAACATGTTTGCAGAAATGCTGATAGAATTATATCATTCATTTTAAAGTTTCCAGATAATTAAGTAACACATACACATACTCACGCCTTTGATCCCCGTAGGGTTAGGCAGAGGCGCAACTAGTGCACCCACTTTTCGCCGTGCGTATTCCGCCCCATGATGTGATAGTGGGTGAGCCTATTGCCATATCGGGCAGAACTCCAGACTTCGGGCTGATACTGAATTAAAAGAACCCAATATCACTTTGCCCGACCCAGAAATCTGAACCTAAGACCTCAGCATTGCAGTCATACCGTAATACAATTATGCCGCCGAGGCAGTCTATAATTAAATAAAAATACGTAAAAGAAAATAATTATAACAAAATATCATATTCAGAAAATGTTCCCCACTCATTTTGTACAGCGCTTTTTATGATATTTACTCATTTTTAAGAAAACAACGACTTTTTATTGCTATTATAACATGACATAGCTATTTCGAAATTCTGATTAAAAGCTCGTGATGCACATAGAGACTCAAATAAAACATTCCTGGAGCAATGATGTTGAACTAGTTCTGCAATAGTCATAAAACCTTGTTCTCCAGACGCGAGACTTTCTTTGGAAAATTTTCGCAGGAAAAAATCATACATTGTGTGCCGATGATCAGAGGTTCAGGATAGCATGTTCACGAGGGCTCTTATTATCTACTATTAAACGGCTATAGTTTTGAGAATTTAAAAGTGTAAAAGAGGAGTCCTGCACTGTTTTAGTCCTGATACTATTTTACTATTTATAAAGGATGAACGGTTGATAAAAACAGTTCCATTAATATGAAAATAACTAGCTGTCGAGAATAAAAATTGTCTCTTGCGACACAGCGTCACAAAGAAAAATTATGTAAATAATTACGTAGACATTATAGTGTCAACAAAATCAAAAGTTCGCACGGTGGCAAACACGGAGAAATCATCACTGGGATCATGTTTTGTACCAAACACTTTCCCTTTCCGAGCTGATAGATTATAATACTTATTAATTAGAGTTTTTATCCTGAATCCCGATCTTATAGGCTTTTTTAGACATTTTCACTGATGATCAGTGATTGAGATTACATTGATTATGATTATATCATATAGAGGAATTGATGAGGAGTGTAAGCTTCTAAAAAAATTATTACGCTTTGGACCAACCATTCAAACAAACTTAGCTACGTACTCGAGAAAGTGAGCAAGAAACAAAGTGACTGTGGCCTAATGTCCTTTATATGGTTAGCATGAAACGCTACAGTAGTTACCACATTGATATTCCAATAAAAGTTTAGGTATCTATATACATATAATAAAGCAGTAGAACTAGTGTACCTGTACATTTAAAGAAATGTGATAAAAAAGGGAGAACTAAACTAAAGAAGAGTAATGGAAAACAAATCAAGAGATTTTTGTATTCCTTTTCTGTCTGTTTTAACGTATTTCGATAAAATTTGGCACACGGGTAGATTATGTCCTGGATTAGCACATAGGCTACCTTTTACTGGTATTCGGAACAGACACAAATCCAAAAAATTAAAGAGCATGATAATCGGATCTGACGTTCTCGAGTTATGAATGGTACCTATAACTAATACAACTCTCTTTTATGTATATAGTCAATGTCTCTGTATATCATTAATTTCGAAGTACATTAATTCTACTTTGGCAATTACATTAAATATGTGAGTACTGAGTATTTTTCTATGTATTTGTGATGGAACCATGTTTAGGAATAAAGTATTAAAAACATAACCTATATTATATTAACATGGAAATGTTATTTTTTTGTATTGACATATTTTGTGCCAGCTTTTGCCCACGGCTCCGCCCGCGTGAATGAGTTTTCCCGGGATGATAAAAGTCCCGCTTTATATTTTCCCGGGATAAAAAGTAGCCTATGTGTTAATCCAAAACATGATCTACCCGTGTGCCAAATTTCATCGAAATCCGTTCAGTATTTTTTGCGTGAAAGAGTAACAAGCATCCATACATCCATACATTCTTACTTTCGCGTTTATAATGTTAGTAGGACATTGCCTCAATGTATAGAACTCGTTAAGAAATACATATAGACTCACGCCTTTTATCCCCGAAGGGGTAGGCAGAGGCGCAACTAGTGCACCCACTTTTCGCCATTATTCCGTCCCATCATGTGATAGGGGGCGAGCCTATCGCCAATTCGGGCACAAATTCCAGACTCCGAGCTGATACTGAATAGAAAAAGTCAATATCACTTTACCCGACCCGGGGCTCGAACCCGAGACCTCAGTATTGCAGCCGTACCATAGTACAACTACGCCACCGAGACAGTCTCAATTAAGACTCGTTAAGAAATAATAAGTGAAAACGCGATGGAAGTGTCAATTTTAGATGCAGAGGAATCGAGCTCCATTTCTTTCGGTCCGCAAAAAGGCAACGGGAAATGGCGCGGCGTTGTGCGCGCAGAAGCACCGCGCCACGGCAGGTTAAGGCCATCCCGTGGCTGGAAGCGGCCGCGCCACCCCACGTGTTTTCAGAAAGCTCCTCCTTTTCACCACGTATTATCAATTAAAATGTTTGATTTCCCGCAGAATATTAAATTTGAAAATATTTATTGTTCTAGCGTTAATTAGCGGTATCAAATAAAAGTGTAGTCAGGAAACACCCATTGTTTTGGCTGTATTCCTTAATATGAATCTTTCAATGCCACCGAATGGAGGACTTGTAAGACCTTAGGTAAGAATGAAAAGACACTGAATTAAAATTGAATGGTTTGCATTGAGTTTGCATCAAATTAGTGGTATCGAACAATGAAGAGCAGTTATATTTTCAAATTTTAAAAATAATGTTATAGTTAACATTATTTTTAAACGTAATGTTTACTGGTGGTAGGTCTCTCATATGTAAGAGGTCGTTTGGGTGGATAACACCGTAAAGACTATTTCTACCGCCAAGCAGCAGTGTGCATGCACCGTTGTGTTTAGGTTTAAGGGATATTGTAGCCAGTGTAACTACTGGACATAATGAGACTTAACTCTTATATCGCAGGATGACGAGCGCAGTGGAATACCACACAGTACTTTGTATATCAAGGTGCTGAATGGTGTTGCTACTGTTTATGGGTGGTCGTATCGCTTAACATCACGCGAACGGCTTGCTCGTCTCGTCATTAAATACCATAAAAAAATATTGTTCTACTTTGATGATATTATAACTTGACACACTTTTATCGGTATTATTTAAAGCATTTTGTATTGAAACATCCTTATATCCATATTTACCACTATGCGAGACATTCGCTATTTCATCATGGTAATTTTTTACGTGAGGAATGCGTTGATTGACTTTCCGGAGGCCAATTAAACGGCGTGGTTTAGCGACGACAGGCTCGGAAGCATGCCGCAAATAGTTCTGCAAGGCCGCGGCACCTTGTCTGTACACTGTATCACATCATGCTCGCGCTGGCGCCGCGTCTCCTATTTACTTTCTACTCAACGTTATTATTCACCGATAAGAATACGATTTGAATCCTGGCATGCAACATACCGTTGTTTAACATATTTCAGCAGCATAGTCTCAAGGTATAACAACTCTCTATAACTCCAGTTATGGGTAGGTTGAACACAATAGTTAAGTATTAGCATAAAATCCATTCCCAAAGTTACTGCTGATGAAACAAACAAAAATAATTGTTGACCTGTATTACTGGACATTTGTTATGTCTATATCGATGCCCAGCGGCAAGCCAGATTGTAATAAAACATACCATACTTCAACATAACTTCGTGCAATCCAATTGACCACTTACGTAAATTTAAGTTTTAAATAACGCATAATATATTCAGTTGTCAGACCGTGTAATATTTTTCTTTATATCTTTTTTCCTTTTAGTAAATACCGGAGCACAAACGGAATGAAAAAATTGTTATGTTAGGAGCTATGAAAGGCGGGCGGTGTGTAGGCGGTTAATCCTTACATTACCTGGGGGTGCCGTCTAACAACGAAAATTTTGCTGTTTCAACTAAATTGCTTCCAGCTTCGTTAGAAAAGGGATGGCCTTTTAATTACAGAAAATATTATTTTATCATAATTTCAATTTAACCACAGACGACGGCGTAGCGATTAAAATTATATATTTTTTTTTACATTACGCATACATTTTCGCTCATCTCACATTTTCAGTAGCACCGATCGAATTTATATCATAAACTGTAATATTTTTTCGTCGAGGCTGCATACATACCTCCATAAATAACATTTTATTCATAATAATTATTTAACATTTAGGTAGATGTTATTAAATGAAAATGATTTAGGAATAATATTACAATTAAACCTTAAAAGTAACCATCACTGTGTAAGTGATCAATTTATTTTTAAGGATTAATTTTATTATATAGTTGGTACTGCTAAAATTATATAGATGTAAGTTTTTAAACTATCATGAACAGCTTTGTCGTTACATATCAACAATAAACGCGATGGGTTTATGCTGTGGTTAATGCGTGACATTGACATTGAGAAATCATATGATTCAAAAAACAACAACGAGCAAACAAAAGAATATACATGCGATGAAGTGCGAGAGCATGGCAGTAGTGGTGATGATGGTGGTGCAGAGGCGAGACGAGGGTACCGTTGGTGCGCGCGAAGAGCGTGAGGTTGGCAGCATGGCGCGGCACGGGGGACTTGCGGCGCGTGTAGTAGTGGTCGTGGTCGCGGTGGTGGCGCTGCGGCGGTGGCGGCGGCAAGCGAGGCGGCGGCGGCAGGCGAGCGGGCCTGCGCCTCGCGCCGCCCGCGAACGCGTCCATGGCGGCGAGCGTGCCGACGTCGCTCATGCTCGCGGCGCGCTCGCTGGAACACTGCGCCCGCTCGCACGATCGTTACTTCGCCCCCCAGCCCCCGACACCGCGCGCGCTCTTCGATCGCCGCCCGCCCTCCGCGTTTTGCCGTCCACCCGCCCACACGCCGCCTCGCTTTGTTTTGAATTTTTAATTTATCGTCATTCACCCAGCATTTATTCCAAGTTAAACAAGTAAAAGAATGGCATTTACCTTTTAAGTTCAATAAGCTAAATATTATGTAGTATTTCATAGTCCATTAAATTGTTGCATTGAGTTTTATTAGGAATCAACATTGTTATACAAAAAAAGGCCGATACAATTTAAATTTATTTGAATTGCATTAATTAAATGAAATCAGAAAACAGCGCCTTTGACTCAACCATTTCAAATCATATCAGAAAGTAGTCCTTTATATTTATGAAAGATAAGACTCCACCCCGAGTTCTTGTCAACAAAGGGTGCACTCATTAAGGCCACGGTATTTTATACTTGAAATAAGATCCTGTAATTGCACAGCCGCGCCGGTTGCGTAGGCGAAGTGCTTTTCAACAATGACATAACAACTGCTTTAAGACTTTAACTACAATCTTTACAGACAACTTTACGATTTGTAATTGAATACAAGTTTAATTTACATTATAGACTGCCTTGGTGGCGTTGTTGTATTACGGTACGACTGCAACGATCAGGTCTCGGGTTCGATCCCCGGGTCGGGCAGTGATAATGGATTTTTCTAATCAGTATCAGCTTGGAGTCTGGAATTTGTCCCCGACATGGCGATAGGCTCGGCCCCTATCACATCATGGGACGGAATACACACGGCGAAAGGTGGGTGTACTAGTTACGCCTCAGCCTACCCCTCCGGGAATAAAAAGCGTGAGTATACGTATGCGTATAGATTTATATTATTGTTTTTATGTTTTAAGTATGCTGAGATAACATCGTTATATAATGTGCTTATTTATAGTAAACGTAAAACGAAACCGACCTAAAATGGTTGAGTCAAAGTGAGAGAAATTATATTATCTCCGCAAAATCCAATCGTTAAATACAGATATTTAAGGGAATTCTATCTAAAAGTACTAAAGTGAACCTGTAGAACATAGCGTGGAATGTTGTAGACAACCGTAGGACGTAACTCGTAGGTCAGTGACTTCATGCTGTCTGTCAATTTAACAAACGTATTAAGACTTGTATATTATTCATTGCATGAGAAGCTGACGCGGACCATAACTTCGTATACAGCTATGCCAAATTAATAATTAATAAATTCATTGTATTGGAGCCTTAATACATTATCTAATCAATGTTCTACTAATTTTACGAGCAAAGACCTATTATCATATTTTATTAAAACCCTGGTACCAAAACAGTAAAAAAGGTATGTGCACGAATTTGAAGACATATTCTGCCCTCCTGCCTAAGACAAGTACAAAAATTTAAGATACTGTGCATAATGACGACAGTTGTCAGGAAATTTGTACTTATATGACAAGTTAATGAGTTCATTAACTTAGGTAGTTACCTACCCCAACAAAATAGTGATTATTTTTCTAAGACGAGACGAGCAATCCTCTCGCCTGATTATATAAACATCACGACCGCAAACAAACTGTAGCAAAACCATCCGAACACAGAAACAAAACATACATGACGGCCATGTTTGAGTTACTGGTGGTAGGACTTTCATATGTAAGAGCCCGTCTGGGTGGGTATCACCCCAATGTCTATTTCTACCGCCAAGCAGCAGTGTGCATGCACTGTTGTGTTTAGGTTTGAAGGTCTTTGCAGCCAGTGTAACTACATGACATAATGAGACTTAACATCTTATGTCTCAGGATGACGAGCGCAGTGGAATGCCACACGGTACTTTGTAACTGATGGTGTTTCTACTGTGTATGGGTGATCGTATCGCATCAGACGAACGGCATGCTCGTCTCGTCATTCGATGCCACAAAAAAAAGAAGTTATATGTACCGCATGTAACGTCTGTCATTGCTCGTTTTAACGGTGAAGGAAAACATCGCGAAGAAACCTGCATAGTTGAAAGACTTGCAAAAGGATTGTATTGATTGTATAGGTTTGGCCAGCCTGTACAAAGCATATTGGACAAAAGGGTCCCATGTCATACAGTTTTGAAAAGATTTAAATTTAACCGATACAGCTGAAACTTTTACACTACAGAAGCAGCTCATGCCAAGCAGCAGGAACATTTCTTGCTAAATGATTTTTACTATTGCCTTGTTAAAAGTACAATAATTGCAAAGGTGAGTATTTTTCAGTGCATTTTACGCGTCCAAGGTCAAATGGCTTAACCAAAAGCAATAATTAAATTATTACCCTAGTATCACAACAAATTTTCCAATGTGATATAATTATTTTAAGATCTAATCTAATCTATTTTAAAATACATCAATAAAATCAAAAATGTAATTCTATTAAATTTTGTAATCCCTGTGACCGACATTTATTCTTTAAATTTAAAGGGGACCAACTTCACAAAACTACTTAACAATTATAAAAAAAATAATTAAATCGTATGCTTTCTAGAGACTACGTTCTTTACTTTCTTCTCGAGAAAGAAAATAAAACAAAATACGCGTCGTTTCGGAACTAATATTATCATTTTCGGATGAAAAACGCTATTTTTAAATCATTTTTTTTTTTGACAAGATTTAAGACAAAAGCCGGCTTTTAATTCTCTAGCTCTGGAATAAATTACAATTGCATAGTATTTTTCTATCCATTCTTTCGACAGAAATTGCTGACAATGATGCACGATTTAACATAATTGCATTATGTATCTTTCTAAGGTAAGCTGATATATATTATAAACGTTTTAGAAACGACACCGGTATTTCATAGAATGAAAGGGACGACCTTTAATGATTAATTTATTACCGTTTAGGAATAAAGAAAATTAATTAAATTTAGTTCTAAAAAAGAACATGGATTGTTGATAAACTATACTTACAAACGTCCCTATCTATTATTTCACTCATCACACTTTGCACCTGTACGACTATCGATAAATCATAATATTACATATAAACTCATAAGCTCAACGAAAACACCGCATACTGTAAAGTTACTCCCACTCGTCCGAATATCGACCACTGCATCATGCACATAAGTAAAAACCCGTCGAAGTGAATCATTCCCCCTGAGTCGCGTTTTAGCATAGCTTCATTGTTGGATTGCATAGTAATCATGACCTTTAACATTCATACTTTTTTGATTGTCATTGTTATTTACTACCCTATACTTACAGATTAGTCAATAAAACTAACCATCATTTCGGGTTAGGTAGATTTTAGAACCATCTAATAAATACGAGTGGCAAAAGTTTGTAGAGTCGTGGTAGAGTCGCGCTGCTCGTGCAGATTAATATACACCCGGTTCTTGTATACAAGTTGATTCCGACTGTGGCCAATCTCATATAGATATAACATAGGGATTTGGGAGCAATCCGCCTTCTTAAAATCTGATCTGAATAGTCATCGGTGGCATATAGCAGGACTCTTTCAATGTTGTTTATAAATCGACGGTCCCATAGAACAAAGTCGTATATGCAAAATGTTAGGTTTTCAGTAGAGCGCTTTGAAAGTCGTAAGTTTGTATTCATGTGCGAATTAGTGCTATTTTCACATATTAGGTTCAAAGTTGTTACTGAATCCTTTAGAATATAATGTTTCGTTCATGCATAAATAGTGATTTTCACAATTAACTTAGACTTTCAAAGCGCTCTACTGAAAAGCTAACATTTTGCATATACGACTTTGTTTTATGGGACCGTCGAAATATCTAGTTAAAGCTTTTGTATTGATTCTGGCCTTTTAAAATACATAGCAAATTCAAAATGTTGGTATCCCATTGAAAGTACGCGCTGAACCAATGATCTCAAAGCGCGCATCGACGCGCGTTCACAACTGTCGGGCGCCAAAGCAGCGTTAAGCGCGTGTTAGCATGAGAAGGTACTCCCAAAACGCGTTAATTGCTTGTCATTTAAACTTTCCCCTAATGCGCACCCACAGCACGTTTGCACCGTCCAAACGGCTTCGATAACAATTTTTATAAACCTATACTGTACTATTTTTTATATATCAGTATATTAAAACTCTGCGGATAGGTCCCGTGACATTTTCATAGTAATACTACTCACTACAACATGGATATTAATAAAAGTATTTTTTTATATGAATGCGTCATTAGTGAGCAGTGTTAAAGAAATAAGTTGGTTGCGTTCTGTGCTCAGTGAGAGCGTAATTGTACGAGCGTGTAGTGCGAACGTACACATTGTGACGTTTGTATTATGTTTGCTCGTATATTTATTTGTGTACTTATTTATAATACATACTTCTACGGTGTTTCTACGCATTTGCCACACTAGATTAAATAACATAATTATAACTTATAGATTTTGCCCGCGACTCCACACGCGTTAAAAAGTTTTTCCGGGATAAAATATAGCCTATGTGTTAATCCAGGATATGGTCTACCTGTGTGCCAAATTTCATCGAAATCCATTCAGTAGTTTTTGTGTGAAAGAGTAACAAGCATCTATATATCCAGACATCCATACATACTTACAAACTTTCGCGTTTATAATATAAGTAGAATTTGTAACCAAAATTATTAACGTGAAACAAATTTGACTCACCGTTAGACACTCCATAATATTATTCAGTTATCTTAGGTTCAATATATTATCTGATGTTGGGCGGTAGACGAGTCTCAAGTAGACATTGAATGTATTGAAAAAGCCAAGGTTAAGCGTTGTTACACAAACAAAACTTAGGTGTCCAAATGCGTCACTAATGTATCCTAAGATGTCATGAGCTGTTGTTATATTAACATCTTAAGATTATCTTAAGATGCTGACCTTAATATGAGAGCGCCTCAGTAATTCCTACTTCGGAGCGAAATTCAGTTACATTTGTTAATACCGCCCTAAATGTGACGTTTAAGAAAAGGAGTTGCTAGTCCGTAACTTAGTTAGACTTGGGTTGGTACCAATTTAGAGGACATACGCCAACTATCTAGAATATTATTGTACAGAAATTTTGATTTTACACGAAGGCGCACGTATTTTACGTTTGACAAATTCAGCGTAAAAAGGCTAAAAGCTCCTGAAAAGGCCGTCTATTCCGCCCCTCTGACTGAAGTGTATAAATAAGTAGAGGTAAAAAATTTGAACATATTTAATTTGTGTAAATTAGTTTGAATATTTCGATGATACTCTATCTACGCTTGTATTAAGTCCACACCCCACACAAATAAATGGTGCAGAAACGTTGAAGTGACTACATAAGTCATGATGGCAAGCTTAGTAATCTAAGGGTTTATGCATATCGCACAATTTAAATTCACACCGACTACGCGCGCTACGGGGGTTCCGAGCCCCCGCAACAACAGGAGACGGACCGCAACAGCGGTACGCGCAGCGGTTGCGGACGACAACTTAGACGTGAGTCGGAGGAAGCCCGCAGCCGTCCCTAATGCGCCAAAGATGGCCACCGCGGAGTTTTGGTTGGTATGCCGTGCGGTGTACACAGGCTAGGGACTCGGCCCGGCGGTCGCCCGACGTTTTCCATCTCTCCGGGCGGCTCAACGTCGGGTCGTAAGGCACGGTGAACCCAACATAACCGCTCAGTCGTTCCCCTGGAACACTGGGCATAAACAAGAAAAAATAATACTACGCGCGCTGTCTGCGTGTTTCTAGTGTGATCTATTAAAACATTGCGTGCAAAGGCTCCAGGAAATATTCTTCCTAATTTTCCTGAACGTGCGTCGGTTAAGCCCGGATTGCGATTCGCGACTCGTCGAACCGACCTATTATAAAAGGATTCTACTATTTAACAGTGGTTTTTATATAGTTGGGTGGGTAATATATTCGACATAGACATGTATAGAAAGGATTATTTTCCAAGCCATATGTTATTTGTAGAGCATAAAGAAGAAATGTCATCGCAAGGGTAACAGGATGTTTTAAAGAAAAGTCTTATAAAAAGTAGAGAGAGATAAAAGCTAGTAAAATTTTCAGATTTTTGAAAAGGTAAAGGAAATTTATTAGGCACGGTGGCGTCGGGCCTATTTTGTGTTTGAAGCGCACCTCTCGTAAGGGTGTACTCGGCCTAAGAAGGATGAGTGGCTAATAACACAGGCATAAAAATTAAATTTTTCAATATTTTGTTCCAGAAGTCGCTTTATTGCTAAGACGATAACAAGGAAACGTAGAGAATTAGAATGGGTATCCGCTAATCGTCTTAATCTCCACACATACATAGTATAAAACATAGTCGCTTCTCGCTGTCTGTCCTTATGTACGATGTATGGATTTTGATGCGGTTTTTTTTAACAGATAGAGTGATTCAAGAGGACGGTTTATATGTATAATATAGTAGATTAACACGGATAATTTTAGAGGTTTCTAATGTCATGTCGTAAATAAACACATTTTTTGCGTTTACATTGCAAACGCTGGCTAAACCCTACGAGATAGATCAAAATAATGTACTACAGTATTGTACACCTTAAAAAGGTCTACATAAAGTCCGCGATGGCATATGTCTTATCTCTTAGGGATAACGAGAAATAATGGCTTATTTACGAAGTGAATTTAAGCATTATAACATTAATCCTTATCAAATTATGTGCCTTAAATACATTGAGTTCCCACTTAATATAGATCATTATAGTCTTTTACAGGATGTAATTTAAATACATATTTTCGAAGTTATTAGATTTAAAATGCAGGTACGTAACGGTTGCGGCCGTAACGGTCGGAGGGCCGGCGGTACGTGCCTATAAATAGCGCGACGAGGGCGGCGCTTCGCCCTACGTGTTATGTTTTATGTTTTTGTGTGTATTCAAGTGGATTCGAAAATGGTTCAGGTTTACAAATCAGTCCAGGAAAATGTATAGCTTGCGTATAAAGTGACTTTTATACAGGATAAACTTTAGTGTGGAAGCTGTGGGCAAAAGCTATTATTATAAATGTGAAAGTTTGTGAAGTTATTTCTTAAAGTAAACGGATAAATCGCTAAATACTTTTGGACGAATTGTGCACACAGATAGAGCACATCCTGAATTAAAATACATTTTATAGGCAATTTTTTATTCTGAAAGTACAGAGTTGGATTTTATTCTGGAAGGATCTCTTACAGCGGACTGGCGTCCGCATGCAAAAGCTAGCCCGTAAAAAAAATTTCCTTTTTTGTTATTCAGTCCTTGGTATTTCGTTAAGTTTAACAGCAAAGATATAATTAATATTGTAACTTGAATTTTTATGATAACACATTATTTAGTTGCCACCAGTCGTTTCAATCGTCCGTTTCGAAAAGCGTAAAACCGAAACTTCGCTGTCCTGTTATTTATCTTATTATTACTAAACACATTTTATAAATCAACGCGTGTATTTATCAAGGGCGCTTTTACATTTTTGCGCCGCGCAAAGTTTGTTTATTCTTTAGCTATTATTATATCCGTGTATTGCCTGCGACTTCGGTGCAACCAAATATATGCCACCTTTATTTTGAGAAATAAAAATAACAACGTCGGTTTAAATTGCGTTACGTGCGATGGTATTGCGTGCGGCATCGGTGCAACCAAATATATACCACGTTTATTTTGTGAAATAAAAATAATAACATGGATTTCAAACTATAAAATTATTAGTAGTAGTTTAAGGAAATGTTAAATTTTATTTCGGTATGAATATTTTGTCAATGTGGCGTAAAACTCCGGAGATATTAAAATTTCTCCCGAAACCATCTTGACCACATACTAAAATTTAAAAAAATATACTTTTAAGTCATTTTTTTTTCGCTGATATTATGTAAGAATAGGGTGTTAATAAATGTTGTTGGTGGCTTACATTTAACAAGATTTGCAAATTGATGCTCCCAAGTCAGGTCTCTTGTGTGTTAATAAACAAATAAGGAGATTGCCAAATAATCGCTCTATTATTATTTAAGATGATGAAATGAAGAATATTTTTGATATTACAGTTAACATAGACATGAAGCCAAAGCATCATGTTTGAACGACGAAAGCTTTACAACCAGACATCATTCTGTGAAAGCGCCCTTAATAAAACTGATATACTATACGTATTGTACGGTGCAATGCAGCCAATACAAAAATCCTACTAGGTACCTATATATTTATGAATGTGATGGTGCTACGCACCTCTCAAGCAGGCGCATCCCATGATGTAACCCATCATAGAAAGGCGCGGCGCACGCGGCGCGGGCGGCGGCGGTGGCGGCGGCACGCGCCGGCCGCGGTGCGGCGCTCGCGACACCGCGCCCGCTCTCTTATCCGCCGCCCTTAACACTCCGACTGAGGCCGCACACCCTCAAATGTTTTTTAATGCCACCCAACATACCTTAACTACTAAACCCCTAGCCGAGAAAACTTTCACATCTAAATTCTATAAGTAATAGAAAGCTTAGCATACGAACTAAATTAATCGCTTCTGATTTCAATATTTCTATCAAATGATGATTTGCATTTCGATGATTAATATTTAATTATTCAGTAAGAACAAACGAAACAAGGCCACTCTGATGGCAATTGGGAATAATTTTATATAGGAGTGTTGTCACAGGAACATGACGTGTATACCAGTGGGAAATATCGTAGGTGCAGCGGCCGCGATCGCGTGCTGACGCTAGTGCTTGATGTGGATCGATACCGCACGCAAAGTTCGCGTCTAGAATACCGAGACCGATATAACTTAACCACACATATGCCAGTTACACGATTCTTTAATATAAAGTATCATTTATTCACTCCTCACATCTGAAGTTTCTAAAAAAGTAGTGTAAATATAAAGTAACACATTCGATTGTACGTTTTAAATTTTTGAAAGAGTTTGTGAGAAGTCCAACAACGTAAAAATTTATGAACGATGAAATAATGGTAATAGTTTTAAGAAATGATTAAACTTCTTTAATAAAAAATGATATCACTATTTTCAATAAGGTTTGATATAATAAGACTTAGAAACCGCAACATACAGTGACATTATGTGACGAATTTTTCGATACACAGTAAATGGTGGCGTAATATGCTGCAGCGTTTTGAATTTTCATGTTACATCCTAAACGATGTAGTAAAATAGGTCATCATATAGTGCATTTAATGTCAACTCTAAGACTAAAAAGGCAGCTGGATTCAAACCATCCTCATTCTGAACACCTCAAAAACAGGGGTCGCTCGTGTCATTTCGTTGAAAAACCTTAGTACGCACTTCACGATATGTATATCGCTAACAACGGATACGTCAGGAAGGGCAGACGACATGAGATGCGTCAGTGGGTTTCATTCGGTGTTTTGACAGGTGGTACCTATAACTAGGCGGGCAGGTAATCGAGTGAGGTTAGGGCAGGCGGGCGCGAGGGTCGGTTTGCGGCAGGTCGCGGGCCAGCGGGCGCGGGTGCGGGCGGACCGACACTGAAGCGCGCGCCGCGCGGCCGCTCCCCGCGCCCGATCGCGTCGCGCCGCCGGCACCGCTCCCGGCCATCCCGCACCGTCCCCCCCGCACGCCCGCAGCGGCCTGCGACCGTTCCCGACCGGCCCGACCATCGCCACGAGCTTCTCTACCGGCTCACGGCTGCCACCCTTCGCCCGCCAGACTCGACCGGCATTTTGATACCTATGCGGGTTTTTATGCAACGGTTATGCTTCTAACCATTTCATGTTATATTATTAGGGTAATCGAAACATCACAGCTTCTATCGTAGGAGATCTTCCAAATCACTATGAAATTTTAAATTTATGACTGATGATGACCTTTATTTATAATGCAGTTACCGAAGTATGAAAATGTGTATAAACTTAATAAAATTTTCAGATTTAATTTTACAGGATAAGCCAAAACAAAATCTAGGCTACTTTGTTTGCAGTAATTGCGTAACTTTCTGGCGCACTGTGTAATTGACAGTTCTTAACAAAGGTATTTTTTTATGAAACTAACTCTTACTAGTGGCATCTCCTACCTAAAAGTCTTTTCACAGTGTAATCGTGCATTTTACGGTAATAAAAGTACCATCTGTCCCTCTCCGACAATAAACCTCAAGAACTACCGGAATTTGGATTAGTAAATAAATAAATTAATAAGTACACGTAGATACAATTGCATTTAAATTTAAATATTTCCTTGCGCAAAACCTGAAGTATCTGTACAGTGTAAAGCCTTAAGTTATAGACACTCAAGACCACATAAATTCAGTGACAGTCCAATCGAAATCGGTCTAGCCGTTAAATAAATCAGTGCTGTCTTTATTATTATTAAATTATATCATTTTTTACTTATTGATGAACGTACTTTAAAAAAGATAATACATTTCAAGACAAGAATCAATGTACTGGCAGTATCAAGTGTGGTATAGTTCCCATGCGCGCTCAATGGGGTATGCCCGAAGACGTCTAAGAACTTGTTAAATCGTTGACGCCTGGCTCGTGGAGCACACTTGATAACGAGGATATTCCTACGTCATTTAGAGTTATGCGGTCAATGCACAAATTACTACGTAAAATGTATATTGTCTATATTCTACCATTATAAACTTTGGGAATATATTTTATACAAGTTGTCGCTGTGGATAGGTAGATGCCTCGTATGCGTATTATATATTTGTTTGTCTTTAGTTTCTACTACTTGCTGTGTAGTATTTAACTCCTTATAATTTATTTGCGTTGATAATTTTGTGACAAAATAAGGCTACTTTTCTGCCGAGGAGACATACTGTTCTTTTTAGATATTGGATACTTTTTTAGTAGTAGGTATATGTTAAGATACTTTATATTAATTTGTTTGTGTATATTCTACTGCTTTTTTCCTGTACTACGATAAAATAAAATAATTTGAATATCCCTAAGCTAATTATTACCTTGTGTCGATATTGGAGGTTATTGGACGGAATTTTGGCATTCAAATGAACCATGTTTTAGATTACCGCAATGGCTACTTACACCGTAACTGAATATTACGTAATCACGTGAACCGTTCACGTGCACAAATTACCAATAGCTTAAAGGGTTCCTTTCTACTAACTGAACTCGATGTATTGCTGTTTCTAAAACCAAAACTTCTTTGTATCACTGAATGTTACGAACTTGACAGGCTTTACAAATAGATTTTAACCAGGACGTAGACATCCTCTAACAAGGTAATACAAAAATCCTGCCTTGACGCGATCACCGGCACTTTCATGTAGTAGTCGTAACCTAAATTTAGTTATAAATAAACAATTATTTATCAATCATATTAATATTTAGCATAAAAACATGATAATTGAATTAACTTGTCATGGTGTAGAAGAAACCTAAGAGTTACTATAACATCACATAGATCATATTCCACCCCGCACGCCTCACCAATTAATAAAGCAAGAACCTTGCATTCGAAACGTGTTTGACTCATCGTGTCGCAACGCAAATAAGCGTTCCTTCGCTTATAATCAACCATCAACTAAATTGACCCCACACACTAATAAACGTGCAAGCCCACGCCGCTCAAGTAGAGACTAAAAGCTAGTCAGCTCGTGAGATAAAGACATTTCTAACGGCTTACATATCTATTATCAACAAAGTAGGTTATAGATAGTATCTACAAACGTAGGGTGGAATCAAACACTAGTTGTTGCCCACAATACAAATCTAAAAAAATCCTTCTACCATTTTCATTAGATCTTTCTATTATGTAATAATATGTCTGTGCGGAGACACACTAAACTAAATTACGGTGCCCAGCTAAATCTATTTTTTTCTAATTATATTCTATCAATTGTAGTTTTTAACATCTATGAAAGCATTTTAACCGATAGCAAAGCATACTGTGGCAATATTAAAAAAAAAGAAGGTAAACAGCTTCGCTAAGCCTAGTGTCGATCATCCTTTTTTAAGCGGTAGCGATAAGCCTAGCGGAAGTGTAACGAACTGTCGAGGCGAAGGTTTCCGATCTTAAAACATGTCTGGTGTATAGTGCTCACGCCTTTTAGTTTTTAATAAATATTATCTCTTGATTCAGAGTTGAAAATCTCAATATGTATATAAATCTCCATGAAAATATCGAAGGTATTTTTACCAACTCGCATTCTCAGACATAAACTTGTGCCCAGCAGTGGGAATTAGTGGAAAGTACGGGACAATGATTATAATTTTCAAATGAATCACATATAACAATAAACTGTATATTATAATGTTTATTCTGTGATTACGTTACGTTTTACGGCTAAATCTATTGGTCCGTGGGCCAGTGACAGATTTCGATGACCAAGTTTCTCTCAAACGATAATTGGTGAGACGCATCAGAGACGTGTATCATAAAGCCTCGTGAACGTCAGCTTCGGCTCCGTGGGTGCCATGAGCGGTGGTAGCCTCCCAAAGATGTAGAAAAAAATATATTATTCAGTCATTTCCTCCCAACTAAGAATCATTTTAAATTGTAGCTAACCCGATACCTTGAAGAAAAAAAATAATCAGCTGACTGTAACTTGGGGCATTATGCGTCAGCTGGTCAATCAAACATGTAAAAAAAATATATCATTTCAGTGATTTCCTCTCAACTACAAATTTACCTGATGATAGCTTATACGCAACTATGAATAAATATATATGTCAGCTGGCTGTATGCCGGGGCAAAAACCGTCAGCTGATGCCTTGAAAGTTATAACGCAGGTGTTAGGCGAGAGCTTCTATTACATAATTACATGCATCAGCTGACAATGTTTCCCTCGAATTAATGATAGTAGATTCTCTTTATTAATTACAGCATTGTATTATCAATCTATACATGTAAAATGCTTTGTCCTGAATGACTGACTGACAGTTAAACGCACAGCCCAAACCTCTGACCGTAGAGATCTGAAACTTGCAGGGTGTGTTCCTTGTATGACGCGATGTAGGCATGCAACACTTTTCTAACCCTTAGATTAGAAACGTGTTGCAAAGGTGGTACCTGCAGTAGGTTGTGTTAATCTGAAAAGTCTTCTGCTGACCACTTTATCTTACTCCGGAGAGTACAATAAACTATAAATTCATAATCACTGTTCTTAATATTTCTTCAGTTATTTAATTATATACGTATTAGTCGTAAAGTATTTATACATTTCATCGGAAAACTCATATCTGAGCGTAAAGTCAAACATTTAAGATACATTATATCTTCCCAGATGAAAATTTATAAGCTGACTAGCTTTTGCCCGCAGCCTCGGTCGTACGAAAGAGTTTTTTTTTTGATAAAGGTCCCACTTATACATCTTCACGGGATAAGAAGTAGCCTAAAACTTTCCAGTTTCCCAGATGCTCGAATTATTTCCATACCAAATTTAATCAAAATCCGTTTGATAGTCTTTGAGTTTATCGCGTACAATCTTTTTACCCCATTAGGGGTTGAATTTCGCAAAACCCGTCTTAGTGAGCTCCAACGTCCTAAAAGGAACCTCCACAAAATTTGAGACTCCTAGCACGTGTAGCTTCTCAGATTTCGTGATGAGTGAGTTAATGACCTTTCGTTTTTATACATATTATATATTACGGGATGAATTTCAATAAAACATGAAACACGTCTTCTATCAGTTCTGTTAAAAATAAGTTTAAGCAATATTTGAAGTAGGTTGGACCAAGGAATCACGTTGGCCCATACAAACTTTGCCCCCCTTTTTCACCCTCTTAGGGGTAGACTTTCGGAAAATTCAATCTCATTAGATGCCTATGGCATACAAAGAACACACCCTGCAAGTTTCAGGTCTCTACGGTCAGAGGTTTAGGCTGTGCGTCAGTCAGTCATTCAGGACAAAGCATTTTACATGTATAGATTGATAATACAATGCTGTAATTAATAAAGAGAATCTACTATCATTAATTCGAGGGAAACATTGTCAGCTGATGCATGTAATTATGTAATAGAAGCTCTCGCCTAACACCTGCGTTATAACTTTCAAGGCATCAGCTGACGGTTTTTGCCCCGGCATACAGCCAGCTGACATATATATTTATTCATAGTTGCGTATAAGCTATCATCAGGTAAATTTGTAGTTGAGAGGAAATCACTGAAATGATATATTTTTTTTACATGTTTGATTGACCAGCTGACGCATAATGCCCCAAGTTACAGTCAGCTGATTATTTTTTTTCTTCAAGGTATCGGGTTAGCTACAATTTAAAATGATTCTTAGTTGGGAGGAAATGACTGAATAATATATTTTTTTCTACATCTTTGGGAGGCTACCACCGCTCATGGCACCCACGGAGCCGAAGCTGACGTTCACGAGGCTTTATGATACACGTCTCTGATGCATCTCACCAATTATCGTTCGGGAGAAAATGACTGACGAAATTTTGCTACTGGCCCACGGTCTATATTTTGCCTTTTGATTGAATACCCGAAACGAATTCTAAAAATATGTATTCGTGGTATTTTTCCGTATTTTTGCGTATCTGGAGTTTGATATATTTTTTAAGATGATAGATATTTAAAAAACAATATCGAACATAATCATTTAAGCTGTACACCAAGGGATAAGTTGCAAAGACTTTTCGATCCTTAAATGTCGATATTATAAAGAACCGGTAAAAAATAACCTTCAGGTAAACAAGGAACGTTTATTTCCTGCTCACCATAATCTTATTGCATCCGGTTTGTAATATGAACAGTAATGAATGATCAAGACAAAGGGAATGATTTATAAGTTTTTTTTTGCTTAAATACAAAACATAACAGGTAGGTAAGTAATGTCTCATACTTAAGTTGATTGACCATGGTTTATGAATCTAACTATTTTAAAATATTACTAAATAAATTAGTAGTTTTACTACGTGTATAACTTCGCTAATTAATAGAGTTTTGACAGAGTTGTACCAATTATGCAATGTGGTAATTATTTAATAACTCAGCTGCACTCTGCTAAGATATATACAATGTATTGATTTCAATTTTAAACATTGTATTCAAAGTTTTGAATTTCTCCAAATATTACATTGTTGCATGAAAAAAGAATTGGTAAGGTAGAATAGAAAATATTCTAATATTAATTTCCCAGTTAAAGTAAGTTCTAAATTGTATATAAGAAAGCTGATTTTGTCGCTTTATATGCTGTTTTGAAATCTTCAAAGGCATTCAATAAATATTAACAGTATTACAGCTTACCCATAAACTAGCACTT
Source organism: Lapara coniferarum (assembly GCA_949316025.1). Lineage (NCBI taxonomy): Eukaryota > Metazoa > Arthropoda > Insecta > Lepidoptera > Sphingidae > Lapara > Lapara coniferarum. The sequence continues at coordinate 35,234,449 of OX438919.1, read as the reverse complement.
ATCTTGAAGAACGTGTTTTTTTAACCAAACAAAGATACAACACTGCACTTGAGTGCAGTAGTAAGTGCAGTGCTATCTTAATAAAATGACCATCAGCGTCGTAACTTAGTTCTAGGTAGACGTGGTTTTCGAGTCCTCCGGACAAAAGAGCCGTTAGATAGCTCAATGATGAGGCAGTTCTGACAAAACGCATTCTTGCTCCACGGCCCGAGAGCTGTACCTAATGCTATCGATCACAATAGTGGTTGGTACTCACCGATGACGTTATTGTTCTGGTGGTGGTGGTGCGCGGCGGCGGCGGCGGCGACGGCGGCCGCGAGCGCCGCGTGCTGCTGCGCCTGCTGCTGCGCCAGCTGCGACGCCAGCTGCGCCTGCAGCGCCGCGTGGACGCCGGCCAGCCGGTCGGCGCTGCTACCCGTGTCCCCGCGTGCCTCTTCGCCATTGTACGTCGAAGACAACTCCTCATCTATGCAAATAAACAATAATACAATATACGATAGAGATAAGACATGTTCGATAAATATAATTTCTTTTAAAGTGCCAAAATACTAGGAGTATAGAGATATGGTAAGAAACTTTGAGATGCTTTATTTATAAAAGTTCTCATAGTTTTTGTTGCATATGTTATTAAGCTCTAACAAATAAATTGGTTAACAAATAAATTATTGTAAGTTTGACACCTTTGTCCAAGCGTCTCTATTGCCCGATTTCTGAATCTCCCAGTTAAAATTTCAATAACTATTGATCCATTAAAGTTAAACTTAAGATAAACGTCGGTTAACTTTTACCGTGTTTCTGAACATATAATGAAGCATTCGATAACTATTAAACCGACAACCAATTCCTTATTTTGCTACTAGATGGTTCTTTTTTAGCAGTCGACTTTAAAATTGATTTTATTACTAAAATTCATAACTAATAATTATTTTATATACAAAAATAAACTTATTTTAATATAGATCAACGCCTAAACATTATTTTAATTTTATTTTGTGGTAATTTGTTATTTGTCTCTGGCTGATGAATGACATCATTGCCGAATAAAAAAAAAGTGAAACAGTTCAACAAAATGTTTTGTGTCATACTTACACTAATTTGCGAATTTGTGTTTTAAGTCTTTTCATTTAGAATTTGTAAATTTATAATACTACTGAAACGGTTGTGATTGACCGTTTCGATTATGTTCCCCTATATTGTAATTAATATCTAACTCGGTTGACGTCGATTGTCATAAAATGACACATCGAACAGTTATGGAACAGATAAACGGGAAAAATTGGCTAGTTAAGTTAAACGAAGTTTAAGCTCAGTTTATCTTACAGTGCGTGGTTCAGAAACGCAGTTTCATGGGTTATCGAACCAATAGCGCTTACGAATAGATAAACTGCCGTCAATAGTACTCAGAAACAGTATGTAGTATATTGTGGCATGGTAGAGATGAAAATGTGCGATTTCAAAACGTTTTTGTTTTATTTCAATCCTAATTTAATTGAAGTAACGCTGCAATTAGAGTCTGAAATGATTGACGACTTGGATGTATTTTTTTTATTATTTTTTTCTTTATCATATCGTAGCGCCCGCTTTGGTCTAAGTACTCGCAACTATGTACCTACACACATCGATAATGTTTTTTATCAATAGTCAATCAAAAACCCCCTTCAAAAGTGGTAGAGCCACGTCGTAAATATATTTATCTACAGTATGAATAGCCCGGCTCCACCGGCGTCAATTAAATCACAGAAAGTTTAATACTACCCAGGTTGAGGCTATGAGAGTTTGATGACTGTATGAAAAAACAAGTAATAAAAAACAAGTAATAAAAAATAAGTAAATAAAATATTACAGTACCAATGCTTAAGTTGCACATAGAAATTTAATATATATCGGAGGTTTTTATGAACCTATACTAATTAATTAGACTATGTTTTTGTGTGAATTTTTGAATTACTTTTCCGTAATTCATGAATTTGTTCTTTAGGCATACCGAATGTGACTAATAATTTACAAAATATTATTTTTTTATTGTAATTGAATGAACTCATTGACGTAACTAAACAAATGACGGTGGCATGACGTCAGCTTTTGATGTCATCACGGTTTAAACACACGTCACATTGAAGGAATGTAACTGTTTTGTGCAATTTGCGATTTATTCACTTACGGAATTTTTGCCATTGAAACTAAAGAAAAAGTTGTTATTACAAAGTACGTTTTCACTTCGTTTGGACCCAAAAAGATATGCACTGATTACTCAAATAAGAAGTAAGAGTGATTCCTATTATTTTAGTTATTCGCTTATAACTTAAGTCAAAGCTTAACTAATCATAGTTTGGAATAGATTACTAAGAAAACGGAATGAAAATTACACAAAAACACCAAAACATAATTGTAAATTATCTTCACGGAGGGAGATAGCTAAATAAGAGGTTGCGTGTGCTCTAATCCAAGACATGATTTACCTGTCTACTGAACTTTGAAATCCAATTAGTGGTTTATTTGTGACTAGACTTCTGTCCGCGGCTCCGCCTGCGTGAAATAGTTTTTCCGGGATAAAAATATTTTCCCGAGATAAAAAGTAGCCTATACCACTCAGTAATAATGTAGCTTCCTATTAGTGAAAGAATTTTTGTAATAGATCCATTATTTATTCATTACAAACAAACAATCAAATCTTTCCCCTTTACAATATTAGTATAGACTGACCAACAGACATCTATTTATCCTTTACACCAACGATGATATTTTATATGTAAAGACATTGTGAAACACAGGCCCAATAGATCAGTGCAAGCCGTGTTCATTTGACGCCTGTATCTACAACTCATAGTGGCGTTTATCAGCTTGTTTGTGTATCAAAGCCGTCAATCATTGGTAGCAAACAATTTATTGTGAAACTACATGCTATCAAATTGTACACTGTCTCCAAATCAAATTCCATCACAATTCAAATTCAATGACTTTCTTAAATCAATTATTTTAATTTCTTAGGGGTGACTGAAACTTTATAAATTATATAACGTGTTCATATGCAGAAATAGAGATAGAGAGAAATAGAGAGCGTTTTCCTTCACTGACAATATTTTACTTGTCTTATATCCTCAGGACTTGGTTAACTAAATGAGAATTAGATAACTTAAAGATTCAAACTACATTCATCCATAATGCTCTGCTCAGCGATTACTTTCATGCCCCTAATGAGTATCAATAAATAAGTATTCAAAAAATATCACTAGATTTTGTTTGAAAATAACGTCCCCAGAATAAAAAAAATATATGGTGATTAGGGTTATATTTTTTATGACATATTACAATTCTTTAAGGCTCCGTGTGAAACAGCTATGCTGGCCTGCCTGACTAGAGCATTATCGGCTAATGAGCGAAGAAAATATGCAAATTTTGCACGAAATTATAATACAGAATTTGCCATCCAGTCATGTACATTTTGATTACGGAACCGTCAGGTATCTGCTTTGTTTTCAATATAAACATATGAACACACACACACACACACACACTCACGCCTGTTATCCCCGAAGGGGTAGGCAGAGGCGCAACTAGTGCACCCACTTTTTGCCGTTATTCCGTCCCATGATGTGATAGGCGAGCCTATCGCCATATCGGGTACAAATTCCAGACTCCGAGCTGATACTGAATAGAAAAACTCAATACCACTTTGCCCGACCCGGGGATCGAACCCGAGACCTCAGCTTTGCAGTCGTACTGTAATACAACTACGCCACCGAGGCAGTCAACATATGAAATATAAAATAATTTTAATATTATTATGTCTCTTCAATAAGTATATGTTTTTTCGATGTAGAAATCATCATAGTGTTTGTATGCAGCTAACGCGACCTAGTGCAATACAAGTACTTATAACTATAATTTGAAAACATATTAACATCTATACAATACCATTGATGCTTACAAATATGCTTTTGTGATTTCATTTTACCTCATTTGGTCACGAGTTATCCTAATAGCTACATTCTTGTTATATTTCCTGTTTCTATAGAAAGGAAATATCCTTACTCTTCCCACATTTTATTGTGTGGTTCAATGACCAATGATTATTTGGGCATAAATCTTGAGTCTAATATTATGAATATTATAAATTGAACAAGTATATTTTAAAATCTATAAGTAAACGCACACATTTCTGAATGGGTTCGGGTCAAATTTGGCACCCAAATAAATCAAACGCTAGTTTAACATATTAGGCTACATTTTAACCCGGAAAAGTATTCATGTGGACGGACTCACGAGCATAAGCTAGTCACTGACCAATCAGCAAATATTACGTCATGTCCTAATGTCAAACCTCTGACACCATTATTGAATGTATTATTATAACAAAATCGAATTACGGTCAACGCGAGACGCAATTGTGATTTAGAAACATTGTCGTCATGCAATCTTGTATAACATCATGGCCATAAAAATCTATTAGAAAATTACCAAACACCCGTAATCCACTCTCACGATTTACCGTGCATGTATCGTGTCTGTAAAATATTTTGAAATTTTTCGTTGCCAGCGTAATATTATTAAATTCCAATATTTGAGAAATCATACATTGAAAACGTTTTATTATACTACTAACCATTGTCGCGGAAGGAAAAAAATAATATTAATATTTGTTAATATTATTTTTTTCCTACCTACTTTTCAATTGTTTGTTTTGTATTTGGTGTAAATATAATATGTTATAGGTATAATTTGAAATGAAGGTCCTGTTTAGTTGTTACCTTCCGAGAATTGGGTGGATGGCAGGTCTTCCCTATACCAGAGTCCATTACTACTCAGGATATTGTACTAGTGTTATGTAATTTTTTTGCCATCAAAGAGCAGTGCACAAGATCTTTAGGTTTGATAATGAAAAGGATAAATGAAAGTGAGGGAAGATAGGTGAACCTTCTAAAGCATAATTAAAAATATCACTGTTAAAATTGGAAATTTTACTTACTGGCTTCGGGTACTGGCGTAACCGGACTTTCTGGTAGAAGAATGCCTTTCTGTACCAACTCATCTCTATTCGCACGGACGGATATCTTCCTTTCTAAAGCTGCAAAATATTAAAATGCTTGTAAAAATCACTTGGTCAATCAATAATCAGCCTATATTACGTAAAAAAATTTAAAAGTTGGCAAAATAATCAAGTCTTAAATTCCTTTGAATAATATAATCTCAATAAGTTATTATTACTTTTACGAAGTTTTATAAGAGTTAGTTACACAGTGTTACTTGTGTGTAAAACGTTGTGAATTTGATTCAATTTGAAAAACAATTTCAAGATTCTAGTTATTTTATAGTAATAAGTGTGTATATAAGCGGTATTTACTGACTTAATAAAATAAATTAACTTTTAGTATAACGGTATTCCTAATGGGTTTTAATGCCTTAGAGGTGAATTTCCAATAATCCTTACTTACGGTTCACCTATTTCTTGTTTAAGGAACTTACAAATGTTATACTTTATAATGTAGAGACATCGGCGTGGCTGTAGTTAGCTGCTCAATCAATAAGTGTTAAGAAGTTTATTAACTTCATAGATTTGTTATTAATTTATAATCTGCATTTGCTCTGCTTTGCTTTTTCCAACGTAATGTTTTTAAAAGGCTTTACGCACGGTCCATCTTGACGTAACTTTACGTAACAAAACTGAATGCCTGGCAGCACTGTCTAGCACGTACGATAGTGCATAAGCTACGTCCAGCGCCGTGACGTACAGCATGCTGCACGTCAAGATGAATCGTGCGTAAGGTCCTTAAGAATAAATAAACCACTCTACTTTAAAAAAAACAATATAACAAAAATTTTTATCGTTGGCTATATAAGAAAAGCTCGTATCAAATGTGTTGGACGAAAGAAATGTTTTACAATTTAGTAGAAAATCTTAAAAATTGTTTTCAGGTAAACGAACAATTTAATTTCAGTATCAACACTTAACGGAGGAACGAGATTTTCAATTATCTATTTTTCTATTTTAAAATAGAGAGAGAGGATAACCTATCAATATTACATGTCAGTTTGACAGCTGTTATTTCAAATTTCTAACTAGAATCCTATGGGTAGGCGCATAAAAACTACTTTCGCTTAATTGGCAAGTGACGTTTGTTCCCCGTGAACATGATGTGAATATTGACAGGTTAAAACACACGTCCCGTCCTCGGGATGGCTGATTACAAGTAAGGGATGGCTGATTACAAGTAAGCGACGGCGCAGCGACAAAACGGTTTCTTTTCAATATTACTTAATACCTCTTAATTTTGTACATATAGAGTATACTTTTACGTTAAGAGCTTCGTGACGTGACTATTATAATTGCCTTGTGTAAGCTCTAGTAGATGCAACAAGAAAATATTAGCGCACTGCACGGCGGCGACCCTTACGGTTCCACATCATTTAGCAACTGGATCTAATGTATTCAGTAAAGTAATGTAGTACCGAATTACGCCACAAAATCCAATCAACCTTTTTACAGCTTAATTGTTTGTAAGCGAATTTAAATAATTACACACTCTGGGCATAGAGTCTGGAACGAATGCAAATACGATAACGAATCGTAGGATTCGGGGCCTTTAATATTATAAGCCTACATCAAATATTTTATTTCGGTAACTTACTTCTTGATGCTGCTTCAAACTTGTCAGATTTCTTTTTTCTTTTCCATTTCCAAGGTTTGAATAGTCTGCCGAATGCCGAGAATTTGGATTTGGTCCGCTCAGCGGGCGGCGTGCGCGCGCCCGAGCCCAGACTGTTCGTGCGCACCGCCGAACCATTATGTTTCTTAGCTGCAACCAAACATGTCCAACGTCAATCAAGGTGTAACAAGAAAGGGTGTAATTAAAATATTCCTGTATTCATTGAAATGAAATCCTCCTAGCCAGTTTCGGCCACGGCGGCCAATCTCAACGGAGATCAGCCAGGTACGCAGGAGATATTATAGTGCACAAGTGTGTGCGCAATACACAGGTGCACTCGCTATTCCTTCACTCTCATAGTCCGGTGAGACGGCAATCCGACATGACCGGAGAGAGATCAGGCGCAGGACCAACGGCTTTACGTGCTTTCCGAGGCACGGGGGTATCACACCGCCAACTTCCTGACTCCGAGCTGCGACTGAGTAAATTTTAAGATGAAAATACCCAGTCACAATTTTTTTTGGCTCGACCCGGGATTCGAACCCAGGACCTCAGCGCGCAAATCGTACTCGTAATGCGTACGCAATACCACTACGCCACCGAGGCAGTCGTATTCATTGATGTTATATTATTTGATTCGGTTAATACCTACAGTATAGTCCGATTTTTAAAAAATTTCAAAACTGTTTTCACAATTGATATAAGATCATTGTAGATAAATATAATCACACGAATGTCAGTGTATATAATATTGATGTTATTCAAATTTCCTTATAACCCATAAACAAAGTACAAGTTATTTTTTTTTTCCTTGTGGTTTTTGAGGTCGGTGCTATTTTTTGTTAAAAAGTTTTTTTTATAATGAAATTTTAAAATGTATCGAGTTTCTTCATTAGGTTCACTCATTTTCACAAAAAAAAATAGCTGAAAAACATTTTACTAATTTCTTATTTTTTTTTAATATAACCTTTTTAATGTCAACAAAACCAGCCGGCCGGGTCCAAAACGGGCCTGCAATGCTAGCCAAGATAATTTATATTTGGATAGAGCTACTAAAAACCAGCATTTAACAATAAATCGTTTATTTTTAAAGACCTCCGATTTTGAGATCTATGTAATTTTATTTAGCTTAAAAACTACATTTACTATGATAACTACATTAACTTTTAAAAAAAGTTAGTTATGAAAGGAGGGGTATATTTTTTTCTATGGATCCAAGCTCTATATTTTTCCCTTTTAATAAGCCTAATGTTGGAGTCTGGTTAGATTTTGAGGCTCAGCACCCATACAAAAAGCGGACATTTCCTTTATTATAAGTTTATACAAACTATGTACGAAAAGACTTTTCCAACCTTTTATAAAAATCATAGCTGTATATTTTTGATAGAGGCAATAATTAAAAAATACACCATAAGGAACTTGTATGATCAACGCACAAATACACACGCACAAACATGCATACGTAAATGATACGTCCACACAATCAATGGCCCCATTATGTCGGGTCTGTTGTGAACGCTGTCCGCGGTATATCACAATACAATACCAAAGGGAACTATGTACACACGTAAAGAGCACTATTGTTAATTTTGTTGAAGACATAAGCGTCTCGTCAGGTCTATTTAGGACTTACCAAGTTACTGCTCTATGAGTTCTATCCCATTGACGGTGTGATAAGAACTAATATAAAATACATTAAAGATTACACTGCCTCGGTGGCGTAGTCGTATTACAGTACGACTGCAAAGCTGAGGTCTCGGGTTCGATCCCCGGGTCGGGCAAAGTTATATTGAGTTTTTCCATTCAGTATCAGCCTGGAGTCTGGAATTTGTGCCCGATATGGCGATAGGCTCGCCCGCTATCACATCACGGGACGGAATGACGGCGAAAAGTGGGTGGACTAGTAGCGCCTCTGGCTACCCCATCGGGGATAACAGGCGTGAGTGTATGCATGAAAAGATTACAAAAGCATTGAGGCAATTTTAATCGTGTTTAAATAATATTAACACGAACACGTTTTTGAAAAATATTTCAAAATAATATCAATAAAATATGTGAATTAATCGTTTGAGCAACGCAAAAATTATATTAATAATAAGCAGAATCTGTAAACGCTTAAGAGTCACGCGAAAGGCAATACTACAACACTATGCTACAACGTACAAGACATGCATAACAAAACCGCAGCCAGGTACTATATCGCGTAGTTAATATGCGTCGAGCATCAATTGTCCTGCGTTCAAATAACTTTAACTTAAATATTCCAAGACATACACACAGAAACTCGTACAGAATATCATGCTAACCTAAGGAGGGATATTAAGAAAGTTACTTGTGCTGAAATATTTATTGCTACGTGTTGAGTTGTATACTTGACATTATTATTTTGAAGTCGGAAGCACTGTTTTAAATTGCATTTTTTATTACACGGTATGACTGTAGATAAACAGCTATTAGACCAATATCTCAAGGCCGCCAGATCTCTATACGTTATTTCAGCAAGGCCAAAACTTTCTCTGCGACTTTACTCTGTGGTATGTACCTAACACTGACTATAATAGATATCAAGAAACATATTGTATAAAATTGCTGCTATTTTTCACCATCAACAAGACACATTGTAAGATTCCTTATTTGTCACTAGCTTTTGCTCGCGGCTCCGCCCGCTTTAAAAAGTTTTTCCGGGATAAAAGTCCCGCTTTATATTTTCCCGGGATAAAAAGTAGCCTATGTGTTAATCCAGGACATGATCTACCCGTGTGCCAAATTTCATCGAAATCCGTTCAGTAGTTTTTGCGTGAAAGAGGAACAAACATCCTTACATCCATACATCCAAACATCCAAACATCCATACATTCTTACAAACTTTCGCCTTTATAATATTAGTAGGATTAATCATGTTAAAATGTAGAGGTGCTATCTAAACCAATCTGATTGAAGGATCTTTATATCCCAATATTTTTTTACTATTGTAATCTATATCCGATGACGTATCCAAGATACATTTCTACAATCATTATTACATTACAATAGGTATCGCAAATGATATGCATGAGTAAGAAATAATATCCCAAAGATAGACATCTATATCGATAGGACATGTCACCTCCGTGCATTTTTCTGTTTTTCATGGCTTCGGTGGTTGTATTACGATACGACTGCAATGCCCAGAGATCTTGGTTTCGATCCATCCCCAGGTCGGGCAAAGTGACATTCGATTGTTCTACTCAGTATCAACCCGAATTATATTTGTGCCCAATATGACGATAGGCTCGCACCCTATCATTTCAAGAGACGGAATACGCACGGTGAAAAGTGGAAGCATTAGTTGCACTTCTGCTTCCTACTTCGCGGATGAAAGGCGTGAGTGTGTATTTATGTTTTTTTTCTGTTTTCAATAAGCGTTATCGATAATAGAAAGACATCTTGGCTACGGACCCTGGTCGATGCTACACTTAAGTAATACGCACTTACAATCTCCTTGAGTACGTTTTTAATTCTTAACAAACAGATGACAACCGTGCTCACTTATTGAAGACGCCACTCACGCATATCAGAGAGCTACCTATCACCCAGTAAAAAAAGGTTTGTTATTAATGCATTTAATAACCTATTTTAAGATAATGATAAGGCCTTGGTAAATCATACTTAGCTTATATTATCTGATGCTGAGTGATTGTTTTATACAAAAACCTACGTGAGTGTGCGTGGTTCGTCATAGCCAAGGTAATTGAGTAATTAGTAAATAGCGTATATTTTAGACGCTAAGCTGAAATCATTTCTAGCCATAAAAACTTTTTTTACTTTTTAACCTAGCTTTTTACTAAAATCCCTACATAAACGTTTTCTTAACTCTCATTATTATTTATTTGTTTGACGAGCTTACGTCTTCAGCAGAACCTCAACAAACAGGCAACAGATAACGCCAAAATATGTTCTTGACCCAAATATAAGAAATACTCAACTACATACTTAGTAAAATTAAATTACAAAAATAAACTGAGTGTACGATTGAGGCTACGTTAATTTACTAACATTGTGATAACCTATCTCAATGTAATAAAATTGTGTTATTATTCAATTACTGTATCGGCGCATGGGAGGTGAGTGAGTCATCTGCTGTTTCTACTGCTGGCGTCGGTTTCTGATCGATTGATGCAATGGTCGGTCTAACACCAACGCGTTTCCAACGTCCTCACTTCTCACCTTGTTCCGCCTTTAATTTAAAGGTTCTTTTACCTTCTAAGACCGTGACCGCTATTTGCATGTCAATTTATTAATAAATGCTCGTATTAATTCATTGCATACTTCATTTTGATCATGTGTCTAATTATTGAAGTTATAAAAGTGGTATTACTAACTTTCTGTATGGTACTAATTGTAATAAATTTACACTGAGTTTTTTTTTGTGGTATTCTTAGTTCTTACTTTATATTTCGCAGATTTTCTGATTCATATATTTGGTCATACATAAACTGCCATCGAATATAATTCTAACGCTTTTATAACCAAAAATGACTTATTTGATTATTTTTCTTTTTATTTGTGACAATTTTTTTTTAGTTATCTGAAATATGTGGCTGATATGGCGATACACTCGCACCCTGTTACATCCTGGGACGGAATACACACACACACACACACACACACTCACGCCTGTTATCCCCGAAGGGGTAGGCAGAGGCGCAACTAGTGCACCCACTTTTCGCCGTATTTCCGTCCCATGATGTGATAGGGGGCGAGCCTATCGTCATATCGGGCACAAATTCCAGACTCCGAGCTGATACTGAATAGAAAAACTCAATATCACTTTGCCCGACCCGGGAATCGAACCCGAGACCTCAGCATTGTAGTCGTACCTTAATACAACTACGCCACCGAGGCATCCTGGGACGGAATACGCACGGCATCAATAGTGAGTGCTTTAGTTGCACCTCTGCCTACGCCTTCGGGGATAAAGGGTGTGAGTGTGAGTGTATGTGTATTTTCAATTACAATGACATAATAGTTGAATTCGTTTAGTTTTTATAAGAAGAAGAATATATAAAGATCCCGCACTTTCTTAAATTCAAACATTGTTTTTACGCAATAATAGAAAGTTCACAATGTGATTTATCTTTCGATTTGGTATTGTTGATGTATCACGAGATCTCCACAAGATTTACATTTACGTCTATACTATATTTGTCACATACATGTCAAGAAAATCCTACTAAAGAAATATCTTAAGGTTTATGAATAATTAAATCCAATAGCATTTTAGTCCTATTCTCTAACGTGCGTCATGAAAGTACAGCCCACCATCAATGCTACTCGTGATGATTCAATAAAACACCTTTGCGTAACGAATACATATTATATTCATATATGCCATCCGATTGACGTTATGCGTCACATATCACTCACACAAAGACATTGGTTGAGTTCTTAACACAAAATATACCAAGAATCAAGACCCTGCTTGCTTCGTTACATAAAATATATTTAGCCACGTAGTAGGATTTTCTCCGGGTGAGATTTATGTGGAAAGTGAAATTGCCTCATTTCAGAATTTGGAAAGAATCGATAATCCTACTAATATTATAAACGCGAAAGTTTGTAAGAATGTATGAATATCTGGATATATGGATGTTTGTTCCTCTTTCACGCAAAAACTGCTGATCGGATTTCGTTGAAATTTGGCAGACAGGTAGATCATGTCCTGGATTAACACATAGATTACTTTTTATCCCGGGAAAATATAAAACGGGACTTTTATCCCGGCAAAACTTATTAACGCGGGCGGAGCCGCGGGCAAAAGCCAGTAATATTATGTTGTTCTTCCAGATATTTCTGTTGGGAGTTAACTAATTTTAATGTGTTGAAACTAAATACACATCTGTAGGTTGTTTTTGCGTTCATATTAACTTTTAATTTATCTAAAATTCCAGGTTTAGTTCGTTTATGAATTTAAAACACTTTAAGTACAGCGATTTTACTAATGTTTCATTTGATTAACAATTCATAAATATTATATTTCGTAACGACGACACGAAATATATATTTTTGTAACGACACATTTCAATTAATTATAATTAATAGCATACACACAAAAACTATTGCTTCCTTTAAATTTGTATGTCATAAAACAACGAACTTGAACATAGAAAATGTAAATCAGTGTACAGTATTATAAAAGGCTCGATTGACATCATCGACTTCGTAAATAATGCGCGTGATGACTTTAAAGTCTTTTCTTAAGAAAAGAATACATATAATTAAAGCGGATACGTTTATCTGTATGTTTTCAATCAGCTGTTATAAAAGTAAGTTTGATTGATTTTGAAAAGAGAGTTTCTAGCTCGTTCTTCTCTGGTGGAAACTGCTTTCCGAACATTTTATGGATTTGAATAAATGATTTCATTTTATTGCATTTAGGGCCGATTTCAGTGCTTGCTGATAAATGCTACTAATCACAAAAAAATATTAGCCGGCCAAATACAAAAGTCACACTATAATCTATGCCCCCAAATAACATACATATATATTACATATACACTCACGCCTGTTATCCCCGAAGGGGTAGGCAGAGGCGCAACTAGTGCACCCACTGTTCGCCATTATTCCGTCCCATGATGTGATAGGGGGCGAGCCTATCGCCATATCGGGCACAAATTCCAGACTCCGAGTTGATACTGAATAGAAAAACTCAATATCACTTTGCCCGACCCGGGGATCGAACCCGAGACCTCAGCTTTGCAGTCGTACTGTAATACAACTACGCCACCGAGGCAGTCCGCCCCCAAATAAATGGCATTAAATGAGCACTCTCTACATTAGCTGTTTAATATAACAAATGTCAAACAACATTTACTTGAAACCAATGAAACAGGAGCGGCGATAGCCTAGTTGGGAATGGAACGGACTGCGGAGACGAATGTCACTCACCTCTGACTTTAAAAACAATGTGTTTATTCTCTGTGAATTATCGCTCGCTTTAACGGTAAAGGCCAACATCGTGAAGAAACCTGCATACCTGAGAAGTTCTCTGAATTACGAAGGTATATGAAGTCTGCCATTTCGCACTAGGCCAGCGTAGACTAAGGCCTTAACCCTTTCAGTTGTAGAGGAGGCCCCTACTCAGCAGTGGGAAGTATATAGTGTAGGGGCTGGTATGGTATGAAACAGGTCCTAAATATAGTGAATTTAGCAAACTCTGAAATGGAATTCGAGATCAAAAATGTAAATAGAAAGGTTACCACTACAATAAAATATATTGCCATGGTAGTTTGTTGACAACCGTTAAAATAATAGGTTAGAATTATTCTCATCTTTTAAATAAGAATAAAACAAAGCCGAATGAATGGATTGGTATAATAATTTACATAAACTACAATTTCAACTTTTTTTTAAATTATGGGATAAAAATGGTACGAAAATAAGTTATGCTACAGAGAATAAGCAGAAATTCGTAACATTTGGCTCACTCAAATAAAACATTTTTATTTGAAGATGGTTTACAAGAAGTGACACCGCAAAAGTGGAATGTATGTGTTAAACAGGTAATAAAGGAAGAAGAGAAAATAGGCAAATTAGACCACTTGATTGATACAGTGACAGATCAATTTATAATAAATGTTACTGATTGTGACTTGTCAACAAGTTCGTTCTGATTCAAGAGCATATATAATATCAATGCAAGACTTGGTTTGGCCGTAAGTATGTTAACTTTTAATAAAAACTCGTTCAGCAGTTTCTGCCTTTACTACTGAGAAACAGCTTAACATCGGAATATTTTCACAAATTGTCGCATTTTTAATAATAGTATCATAGGAAGTAAAATGACCGATGCTAATGTCGATGAAGTTCTCTATCCGTAATGGATAGAACACAAACAATAAGCCGAAGATATCATTTGTTTCGTATGACAACGATAAATGCTTTCTAATTTCTGTGAATGTATTTTGTTTAAATAAATCATTACCAGTTGCTAGCTCGTATAGCTTTTTGAACAAACGTGCTCGCTACTACAGCGCTGATATTGTATTTTCTTTTTCTCATTTATGAATATGAAAATACAAATATAAAATGTCTGAAATAGAAACGATTTACCTATTATATAACTTTTTGAAGGACGATAAGGTTAAGACTACGTTTACATAAATGAATCCAATTTAATATTCTGGGATGCGTAAAAGGTGTGTTTTTGTAATTATGCATATAAACTTATAAGACGTGGAAGGTGCCGATCTAAAATATAGCACTGTTAATTTAATTTATTAAAATCATTGAATAATTCCGGATAGCAATAATATTTTCTTTTAGATAATATTAAAAAACAAATTGTAATGAAAAATTATATTCCCTAACTTTTAACAAGGTTGACCTAATGCGTTCGTGGGTCCCAAGAAGCCACATTCTGAATACTTATGTGAAGTCTTAACGACAATAAATCCAAAACAAATAACCTTTAAAGAGACCTTCGTCTCTCTCTAGGCACGCCTTTTTCGATTTAGTTAGAAAGAGGAAATTCATCTCCAGATAGTGAAACAATAACGAATATCTAGCCTTCTATTAACTCTTTTCTGATCTATCTTTTCAACACAAATAACTGGAAAAGATGGCGCATAATTAAAAGGTGGTAGGGAGGGTGAATGGAGGTACAAGGCAAGTAACGTATCTAAACAAGTAATATACTAAAATGTAAAAAAGGAGAGCCAAGTTCAATACAAAAATTATGCATGTTTGTGGGCTTCCCCTCAAAAAGAATGGAGATCTAAGTGAGTGCCAAGTTCTATGCAAAATCCAAATACGTCTTTATAGGAACAAAATAACATTAGGAACAAGTACAATATTTCTTTGCTCCTTTTTTACATTTATGTTTTTGGTGGGATATCATTACTTTTTGTAAAGAAAACTAAGCAGGAGTTATGTGGTGCCGCGCGCCGCCGACGACACACCGTTGGCCGATTGTTTAGCGCGTATTACAAGTTTTTTGTATGGGGACACCACTTATTTTTTACTTAATTTTATTTTTATATTTCTGTTATATAGCAAATATAATAATACATATATTGTGATAGTTTCAAATATTTGCTTGTAACGTTTCCAACGCTACAATTAAAAAAAATATTTTTTTTTGTATGGGGACCCTCCCTAAATTTTAACTTTTTTTTATTTTTAGATTTTTTCCTACGGTTACACACAATTACCGAGCTGGATTCCAAATTTCATCCTTATAGGTCATCCGGAAGTAGGTTTGGTTTAGGTACTTTTAGTCAGTCAATACTAAAATTTACGACTTTTTGACCTTCATATCTTTATAACCGTTTGAGCTAGCTTCATGAAATTTGGGCTTCTAGATGTCCTTATGGATATAATTAAACACACGTAGTTTTATGTGTTTACGTTAAATAGGTTTTGAGTTATAGAAGGGGGAAAAGTGGCACCAAGTGGTTCGTGTAATATTACACTCGGCGCTGGCTAGCCAGTTCCTTTGCTAGAACTTGGCTTGACACGCTGCCGCGTGTCTAGATTTAATTTCTTAAAAATGTTACGAAATACTGCCACAGTGAAGTAGTTGTATTACGGTACGACTACAATGCTAATGTCTCGGGTTCGATCCCCGGGTCGGACAAAGTGATATTGGATTTTTCTAATCAGTATCAGCTCGGAGTCTGGAATTTGGGCACACCTATCACATCGTGGGACGGAATACACACGACGAAAAGTGGGTGGACTAGCTGCGCTTCTGCCTACCCCTTCGAGGATAAACGATGTGAGTATGCTTTAGATCTTTTTTTATATGGACGGGGGAAAACGCGTTACCGCTACCACCACCGGGGGGTGAGTGGAACTCTCACGCCTTCCACCAGATTTAAAAGGCTTACTGTTTTTAAACTACATTTTGATAGTTCTTTCTGTGCTTGATGTTAGGTAAGAAACATTTATGTAAAAGGAGTCATTGTTTTAAAGATATTACTCCAAGTTGCTCGCATCTCCCACCGCGTAAATTACCTTTCTCGGTAGTAAAGACTCACTGGGTAATTTCAGTATTCTGAAATGAATCTGAATCTGAATTCTGTATTTTAATTCAACGTATGGTATAACGGGTATGACTATATCCCATCGCTGTGGCAAATCTCACGAAAATGCGAGAATAAGTTTACTTTTTACATTTACACAAATTGTTGCCTACATATTAATATTAGTAAGAGTCCTCAGAGTATTTATAAATGGTCAATCCTCAGAAAACATGTACAGGTATAGGTAGGTAGGTACGTAAATTTATTTGTATAAAAATTACCGTAGTTTTTGCTTAAGTGACCTAATAAGTCAGTGACTTCGAATAAACATGTTATTATGCATTCTATTACCCACTTAATACAGCTATTTTGTCTTTCAATACTATATCTATTTAGCTCAAAACCCTTTGGCCGGTTTCTTATCGTTGTACTAATTTCTGAGGTCCTAACAAAATTCTGACTCTGGAAAATAACCCTCAGTATTCAATAGTAACTACGCTATCCTCATTAGATAATAGTATTTTTTCATTTATTTTGATAACTTGATTTGAATTGAATCTTAATCTGAATATTGGTGTATTAACATACTATTCCTTTAGCTTCGACAACTTGACAACAACTGATTTAGGAAAAGTTCAAGCAATAGATTAATTCGACTATTGTTTCAATGGTTTAAGATCTGAAAGCCTCATAATATTATTTTAAAAGATAAACAAAAATCTTAAATCTTTTAGGTCCTTGCGGAAATCCAAATATGTGTAAACTGCGTCATAATATTTTTCAAAATCGGTTCAATAGTTCCTGAGATTAGCGCGTTCAAACAAACAGACAAGCTCTTCAGCTTTACAATATTACTAGTAGTGCTCGCGGCTCCGCCCGCATGAAAAAGTTTTTCCGGGACAAAATTATTTTCCCGGGATAAAAAGTAGCCTATGGCACTCAGGAGTTATGTAGCTTCCTATTAGTGAAACAATTTTCAAAATCGGTTCAGTAGTTCCTGAGATTAGCGCGTTCAAACAAACAAACTCTTCAGCTTTATAATATTAGTATAGATTGTTATGTCAAATATCGGACATGACCATATAGTACGCAAGAGCAAAATAATAAATTATAATCTATCTCTTTTCCATACAATATATATAATTCTGTATATTACTATTTTATTTAATTCCATGATTACTGACGACCCCATTAAAAAAATATTTTAACCAATATTGATATTTTGTGATTATCAATGAATATCGATGTTTTCTGTATTGATTACTTACCCAAGTAGTGCTAGGCTATTAAATTGCACAGTGCACTTTGAATGATGGGAATGCCACTGTCAACAACAGTCATGAGTAGAGGACATTAAAAATGGTGGAAATAGAATCAAATATCGTCTGAACAAATTGAAAAATAATATCCAGAAAAGGATTTCTATCAAACACATATAAGTAATTTATAAAAATATTCAATGAATTATTATGAATACCTTACAGAATTTATCCAATTCTCTATGAATAATATTTTCAACGGGATTGGCGATGTCAATAAAAATGGCGAACAAGGAATCAAAATCGTCTTGTTTTATTGAAAAATAAACCCCTAATAGTATTTCTTTCAAATAAGTAGAAGTAATTTCTAAAAATATGTCGTGATTCGTTTCACAAGGCCATACACTCCCTTTAAAGAGTGAGACCAGATTTGGGCATTCTGCTTTAAACGGACGACTGACGAATAATTTTGTAATCTATACTAATAATAGTTTGTTTGTTTGTTTGTTTGTTTGAACGCGCTAATCTCAAGAACTACTGGTTCGAATTGAAAAATTCTTTTTGTGTTGAATAGACCATTTATCGAGGAAGGCTTTAGGCTATATAACATCACGATGCAACTATTAGGAGCGAAGAAATAATGGAAAATGTGAAAAAAACGGGGAAAATTATTCATCCTAGAGGGCTTCCATTGCGTGCGCTGCGAAAACGGTTCAGATATTTTAGAACCTGAAAAAGGACATAGGCTACTTTTTATCCCCGTGAAATATAAAACGGCACTCTTATCCCGGAAAAACTCTTTCACGCGGGCGGAGCCGCTGGCAAAAGCTAGTGTGGATATAATAAGACCTTTAAAGAACCTGTCAAAATATTTGGAGGGCCGACTACTAAAGTTATTTAGGGAAAAGTGTTTTTTTTCTTGCATTTATAATGAAATTAATGAATGCAAATTAAATTATTCATAAATTTTCTTTAAGTTCTCTGTGTATACTTTAAATATATTTAAGGAAACCCAGACAGACAATTGCGAGTTGGACTCGCATACCGAGGGTTCCGACAAACTTGTAGGTAAGGTATCTGAGTTCAACAGTTCGCCAAAATTAATAAAAAATTTATTAAATTTAAAAAGAGTTTTAATTTTGTATCTTTTATTTTTAAGTTTTTTTTTTGTTTTTAATTCTACGGGCTGGATACGGGCCGCTTTTGAGAGGTACGTCTGGAAATCTTTGGGGGAAGCCTATGTTCAGTAGACGTCGTGTGACTAATGATGATGAAAAAGTTTGTAAATTCGCTTTTTTGTGTTATGATACATTCGGTTTTCAGATTTTTTTCGTTTACATGTGCTGTAAGACCTTGCTTCTTGCCAAATTTCTTGATTCTAGGTCAACAGAATGTACCATATAGGTTTTGACTTTTGATTCGCTTGTGAAATGCCAAAATATGATGATGTCCTCCTTGACGTATCCGTCAACGGCGAACCTTGTCACTTCCGGAGATGGGATCGGAGATGGCTGGCTACCTACAAATTTGATTTTTCACAGCTGAAAGAGACCGTAGACCAATTTTATTATTTGACTAGCTTTTGCCAGCGGCTCCGCCCGCGTGAAAGTTTTTCCGGGATAACAGTCCCGTTTTATATTTCACGGGGATAAAAAGTAGCCTATGTCCTTTTACAGGTTCTAAAATATCTGTGTACCAAATTTCATTTAAATCGGTTCTGTAGTATTGGCGTGAAAGCGCGACAGACAGAGTTATTAATTTCGACCAAATTTGATTACTATAAAAACGGTTCTAGTGAGTTAATCTTTAAAGGTAGACATATACTGTCGCCGGCATTTTTTTAGATCATTTCAAGAGGAATAATTCTTTCCTACATATATTTTTGGTATCTTGAACCGTTTTCGCAGCGCACGCAATGGAAGCCCTCAAGGATGAATAATTTTCCCCATTTTTTTCACATTTTCCATTATTTCTTCGCTCCTAATAGTTGCATCGTGATGTTATATAGCCTAAAGCCTTCCTCGATAAATGGTCTATTCAACACAAAAGGAATTTTTCAATTCGAACCAGTAGTTCCTGAGATTAGCGCGTTCAAACAAACAAACAAACAAACTCTTCAGCTTTATAATATTAGTATAGATTTAAATTTCAACTTGATACTTCTACGCGTTCTTGAGAAAAAGGGTCTTGACAGGCAGACAGACGAACAGCAAAGTGATCTTATAAGGGTTCCTTTTTTTGAGGTATGGAACCCAAAAACTGATAAATGTAAACGTAATGAACAACATAACGTAATGTAAATGTAGTTAAATGGACCTTTTTGATAAAATGCCTGTGTTAGTACCTATTAAAAATAAATTACACCCAAATCCAATACAATAAAGAATTTGAAACGCAGGTAGTCTTCGTTAAATAGTTAATTTTGAAATGAGTTCAAATATGGTTTGTGTACCCACGTTCCTGCCAGATAGGAATAGGATATTTTATTTATTTAAGGTTTTTCTGCACAGTAGTTGAATATTAGAATTAATATTCATAAGCAGTAATCGTAAAAGTTAGTAAAATTTATTTCATGTTTGTTTTTATAAATCGGCACCTAATTATTACCTATTATAATATGACATTTCACAACTTTAAAAGGTAGAAAACTATCTGTTGTTAAACCAACAGATTGTTTTCTACCTTTACCTTTTCTTACCAGAATTGGGATTTACACATAGAAGAGGATCATTGATTTTTAGTCAAACTTAATTATATCCCATACATAACACGTAAATGCAAATGACAACAGACGCTTGCTGCGACTCGTAGTAGCCGGTAACCCGAACTACTCCTGCATTTGCGTGTCAACGGATAAAAATATAAACCATTTAGCTTTAGAATTAGTCAAAAAATTGAATGTTTGGTGTTCTGTACAATACAGGTATTCTCTTTAATACAAGTAATCTTAATTAGCATTAGCTGAGGACTCAACTCTCATCCCCCATTTAAGTCAAAATAATTACACTATTGTCCGCATAAAAACTTCAAACTATATAAATTGATTTAATACGTCTGTGAATGCTAAGTGCGTATAATGAGTCTACAGAGGCCAAATGGTGTGCACGACTCTTGATTTCGCAAAGCTATTGTTAGGAATGCGGCTGGGTGTGCGGGACAAAAAGGAAAGGGGACTGACCGGCAACAGCAGCTACCTCCTTTGCTCCAACGTGCAAGAAATCAGTAAGAGATAAAGAGCTCGCTATTAACTGTCTGCGCTCCTGGAAATCGAGTTGGTCGAGGCTACTGGTTCTAGTCCCGCGCGCCGCCTGGACGGGCGCGCCCAGAGACATGTCAACTACGCGCCGCCATGACGTGCACGCGGCCACATCGTCCGGATCAAATAAACACTAATTACACCGTTAATGTACACACAACAATGGCACACGAGATAATGATGAAACCGGCACTGACAATATCACTCACAACAAACTCATTAGGAAATGCCTGCGTCGCGAGGGACGCTCAACGGCAAACTGGCGCGCGGACCGGCGGCTGTGCCGACTGCCGTGCAGGGTGGGGGCTCGCCTGCCCGCCTCTGTCCCTCTTGCATGTTGCAATGCACTCGGTTCGCCTTGCCGAATCGTCGAGCCGACTGCTGAGGCAGTGACAGTTGACTCTACTACGCCGCGCCGCGCCGCCATCAAATTCACAACAAACCAACAGACGAACCAATCACTTCATGCTTGTAAGTTGTAACCGTCAAGTACCTGCGTTTGTAATTAAATTACTACAACATAGGTAGTATAAAACAAAGTCGCTTCCCGCTTTCTGTCCCTAGCTTAGATTTTTAAAACTACGCAACGGGTTTTGATGCGTTCTTTTTAATAGATAGAGTGATTCAAGAAGAAGGTTTATATGTATAATTTATCCCGGCGAAATATAAAGCGAGATTTTGATCCCGAAAAAAAACATTCACGCGGGCGAAGCCACGAGCAGAAGTCTAGTATATTATAAAGATACCAACATAGGATCCCAATAAAAACGTATTATTTTAAATAACAAATAAAAAGAAAAGCCGCGGAGACTAGCGCTACAATAACGATAGGTACTTTTATAAAATAGGATTTAAAATAATGGATATAAAGTACCTCTCACAAAAAAAACATCCCATAAGGCAGGTGGCGAAATTCATCTGTTTTTTTTTTCGTTTGCATACATTCAGAGCAGGTGCATGCTATTCCAACTTCAGGTAATTGGGAATACATATTGTATCGTAAGTCTAGTTTTTATTTAATTAGTTTGGTGTGGCCCGATATAATATTATAAATAATAACTTGGCATAATTAGTATGCCATTTAATATGTTAATCGTCAGGATTCTATCGGATGTTCAATTTTCTCATTTTGACGTAATAATTACCGCAACGATTCTGTCAAGGTACCATATACGACCGAATTAAGTAAATTAACGATGAAAATATTAGGTACCTATGTATACAGTATTAGGCATTTTTTCGAATAAAAACTTATCAATCAACATTCAAACTCTACAACGTCCGAATCATTCGATTTCAGAACGCTCTTATCTTTATGCTCGAACGCCATATGTTTGATCAATCCAATCAAGTGAGCTCTATTCGAAGAGCACATTGGGTTATTTTCTTTTCTCTTTCGTAAAACCTTATTAATATAATACTTAAAGTGTCTGCAAAAAAGTTTACATGATTAATTCCGTGGCTATATGTACATTAATATGAATAACATTATTTAACAAAAAGATATACATACAACTTATTTCATTGGTGTCTAAAATCCCAGAGTCACTTCTAGTATCATCATCGATAGGCCTATGTCTAGATTTTGCCTTGCGAGTTAAATCATCCATATTTTTACAGCATGATAATATAGGATACTTGAACGTTCACTATCACAAATCACTCATTAAATGAGTTCCCACTACACAAACAATAGCGATGACCAAGAAGAACGGAATACAAATTAAAACTAAGATATTATATTCAGTCTTCGAAGATTAGATAACAGCTGATAGTGACGAATTATCAAAGTATTTATTTGTATCTGCTAGTGCACATTTTGTTGCTACATTAATCAGATATTTTACAAGGTCGATAAAAATATTCCGCCGTAAATACTCTGAGTGTAGAAGTTCGTGAATATTTATTTTTTAGTTTGTTTCCAGAGTTAAAACTACACGAAGAAAGAAAGGTATTTTTTCTTATAATATAATTATACATATTATGTGAATATCCATAATCCATCCATACCAGTCCTGTATTATATACTGCCCACTGTTGAGCACGGGCCTCCTCTACTACTGAGAGGGCTAAGGCCTTAGCCCGCGTCCCGCCACGCTGGCCTAGTGCGGGTTGTGAAATTCAGAGAACTTCTCAGGCATACAGGTTTCCTCACGATGTTTTCCTTCATCGTTAAAGCGAGCGAAAACTCACAAAGAATACTGAGGCACTATCTCGCATCCCTGGTGCACTTTGAAGTTTGAATGATGGGAATGCCACTGGCAACAACAGTCATGACTAGGACATTAAAAATGGTGGAAATAGAATCAAATATCGTCTGAACAAATTGAAAAATAATATCCAGAAAAGGATTTCTATCAAACACATATAGGTCATTGCTAATAATATTTAACGAATTATTATGAATACGTTACATAATTTATCAAATTTTCTAAATGAATAATATTTCCAACGGGAATGGTGATGTCACTAAAACTGGCGGATACGGAATTAAAATTGTCTTGTTTTATTGTAATATAAATTTAAAAAAAAAATTAAAAAAATACATCCGTCAGCCATGATCGTTATTTTAGAAATTTCAGTCGACTGACTCTACTGCTTACATTCAAAGTCAAACACGTGCGTTTTCGATTTTCTTTAATAGTAGTCATTCATTTTCCCGTTGGTGACATTGCCACTACGTCATTTTAAAATAATATTAATACACAGGTTCCACACACGATACTTAAAAGAAAGACCACGTCGAAGAAAATATATTTCATGTAACAAACTTATTCTCTCATAGTTTAAAAAAATTGGGGAATGTTCATGCGCTTCTGTTTTTTTGTTTTCAATTCCTTTAAAATACTTTCTCAGAATCACCCATAGGACTTTGAACCTTACAAGAAACAGGATTAATTTACTTTATTTTTATCTTTCTTCTTGCTGATATTATAAATGCAAAAGTTTCTGAAAATGTTTGGATGTTTATAGAATTTTAGAAGTAAACGCAAAAACAACTATACGGATTTGGATGAAATTTGGCACACGGGTAGATCATGTTGATTATTATTACCACATACACTTTTCTCGATTATGTACTCCAATGAAAATTGAGAAGTAATGGATATTTTAAATCTGATTTTTTAAGTAGATGGCGCTGGCATCGTGCTGTGTTTTAGGGACTTTTGTAGCGGGAAAAGGTTTTCACACGGGCGAAGCCGCGAACAACACATAGTAATAAATATATATTATACACCTCTGACTTTTCGAAGTTATGTGTGTATTGTTTATCAATTATCGTTCGCTTTAACGGTGAAGGAAAACATCGTGAGGAAACCTGCATACCTAAGAAGTTCCTTATAAGAATTTCGAAGGTATGTGAAGTCTACCAACCCGCACTAGGCCAGCGTGGTGGACTAAGGCCTGAACCCTCTCAGTAGTAGAGGAGGCCCGTGCCCAGCAGTGGGACAGTATATAATACAGGGCTGGTATTATTATTATTATTATTATTATATAGCTTCTGCTCGCGGCTCCGCTTGCATGAAAATTTTTTTCTGGGATAAAGTCCCTTGTATATTGTCCAGGGATATATTGGTGAAAGATTTTTATATATCGGTCCAGTTTTAGGCGCGCGGTGTAGTTTTTGAGTTTATTCATTACAAACAAAAAAATCAAATGTTTCCTCTTTATAAGATTATTCTAGATTACAGTACAGATAACAGATGTATAACATGCACAATTTTTTAGATGTCTGTACATTATATTCAAAATCTAAGAACACGTTAAAATATCTCAAAGAACAGTCTCCGAACAACTTTTTTCTTTAGTTACAGCTATAAATATCGTTGTCCTTCCTCCCCGCGACAAAAAACATCTCAAGTAGATCGACTGGTTTCTACTCCCTTTAAACTGTAAATTAATAAATGAAATGAATGTCTTATATTAATTAAGCTCGATTTTTGGGGGTTTTGATAGACTAGTCATACTATTCTACTCTAAATTTTTTAACTCTTAGCAGTCGTGACGACGTGCGTGTAACGAATTACGAAAGTAACACGAATAAGTAGTTAAAGGCTTGTTTCTCTATTCATACTTTTACAAAAGATGATAAACAGTCATCATGCCATAGATCTGCACCTGACTCTTACTTGATACGCGCCTTATGAACTCGTGTAAAAAATTTGGCAAGTAGACTCAGTCAGTAGGGACTTCAATTGTCTTTATTTAAAAAAAAAATGCTCTTCGTGATTCCATAATATAGCTTTAGCAAACGTGTCAAATATTAAACCCACGCAGAGTTAAAGTGAAAAAAAAAACAGGCCATTTTTACACGATTGATCGAACACGGTGAACGAAGCGAACTTGATGAGATTAAGCGTACCTATAGCTTTTATTTATAAATAGGCGTCTATTGCCCTAGAAAATAAATGAACCATGTTTTCATGCTAGGAACCTGCATGCCGTATACATTCAGTGAGGCCTGAATAGAGCTTAAAAAATCTTTAAAAACAAGCCTTTACTTAAATGCTTGAAAAAAAAAACTTTAAAATGAATCAAAATTTGTTTAATACTGTGTAGAGATAAAAGCTTGCCGCGAGATTTAGTCAAGATGAAGTTACATAATTATTGTATTATCTACACAAGTAAATCTTGCGACAAGCATTTATCTCTACATAGTATTAAACAAAGTTTGATTCAATTTCAAGTTTATTTTTTTTCTTTTTAGAGCATTTCGACGGCTCCGTAGAACAAAGTCGTATATGCAAAATGTTAGCTTTTCAATAGAGCGCTTTTAAAGTCGTTAGTTTGTATTCATGTGCGAATTAGTGCTATTTTCACACATTAAGTTCAAAGTTGTTACTGAACCCTATAGAATATAATGTTTTGTTCACTATAACTTGTGATTTTCACAATTAACTTAGTGTTTCAAAGCGCACTACTGAAAAGCTTCATTTTGCATATACGACTTTGTTCTACGGAGCCGTCGATTTAGATAAAAGCTTGTGTTTAAAGTTTTTTTTACTCTAAATTTATTTTTCGAGTTATTTTCAGCAAACCCTTTCATTTAATACCCATATTATGGACATGCACAAAAAATAACTAGTCCATCAACTTGGGTCGTCCGCCATATTTGATTCAGAATGACTTCACATAGCTAACTATGCATTGTCACCCAAACTAAACGTGTATGCAAAATTTCAACACAATCGGTTGGGGGTAACTACTTCAAAATTGACTTAGAAGATTCAACCCTAACAAACATACATTGCAATTTGCAAGGATAAAAGCTTGTACAAATTAAAATGTTTGTTTACTTTGGTGAGTACCTACGGCCGTAAAACGGAATGAATAGTAGATGAGTCGGTATGTACTTGCTTAAAATTACCGGAATTATGATTAGGAAATTATTAGTACAAACTAAGCTATAACCTAAAACCTAATTTCAATTTCATACTTAATAATATTATTAGATAGATAATTATTATAGGTACTATCTAGTG
This sequence comes from Lapara coniferarum, assembly GCA_949316025.1. Classification (NCBI taxonomy): domain Eukaryota; kingdom Metazoa; phylum Arthropoda; class Insecta; order Lepidoptera; family Sphingidae; genus Lapara; species Lapara coniferarum. The sequence goes on along the minus strand of OX438919.1, from coordinate 35,207,803 downwards.
CAGATAATGTATCTGTATAATAATCGTAATATTTTTAAGTATAAACATCTGTAAAAAGTTACATAATAAAAAATTCTGTATGAGCACCAAAACCGTAAATAAATCTTACTCTAATAGGTATTATAAATTCGAATGTTTTTGAGATGTTTGTTTAAAGTAAACGCAGAAACCGCTTAACAGATTTTGATACAATTACGCACACAGATAGATAATCTCTTTTATGAACATACTAATAGTGCTCGCGGCTCCGCCTGCGTGAAAAAGTTTTTCCGGGACAAACATATTTTCATAAAAAGTAGCCTATAACACTCAGGAGTTATTTAGCTTCCTATTAGTGAAATAATTTTCAAAATCGGTTCAGTAGTTCCTGAGATTAGCGCGTTCAAATAAACAAACAAACTCTTCAGCTTTATAATATTAGTATAGATAAATATATTTTATCTTGAAAAAGTACACAGTCTGATTTTTATATCAGGAAAGGTTTTACAAGCAGAGCCGTGATCACCAGATTACAAATAAGATAGAGCAATTTTGGTTCCCGTTTTGAACACAACGCGATAATTCCAATTATTTAAGTCTTTTAGGCATTACAGGACTTAATATGAAACATTTGACAAAATGATAGTCTACAGACTATGGTTTTGTAATTATGATGTAACTGAATTTATCTACGCGGTATAAGTAATTAATTTCTACTACATCAATACAACGTTAACGCTTTCATATTTATCGCGACACAACTTTTAGTGTATATGTAATTAGTTTTACACTTAAAGTATAAATTAAAACATGGAATTTAAGTGGCGTAAAAATATTAATTATATATTAAACTATTATTAAACGATATCGTAAAGAGGTAAACACGAGTGTCGTACCTAGTGTATTGATTGATAAATTTCTGTCGGTCCATCCGACATACTGACGACGTTAGTAATAACAGATCGTCTAGCACATACTCGTAATTATGATTACGAAAGCCTATTACAATAAATTAAATGACATAATTTATTAATATTCCTACATTTCATAAATTAATATGTAGTTCTCTCCTAGCTACAAGTATCAACTACAATTACCGCTACAATATTAACACCAATGAAAATTATACAGGCAAATATGAATCCATAACAAATCGTTAAAACACGTAAACTTAGAACAAATATTAATTTACAATAGAAAATACCATCCACAAGTATTCTGCATATAGAAGTCACCCTCACCTCTAGCATAAACGGGAAAATCTCCATCGGATCGACTGTGAGTAAGCATTGGTCCGTAACACCGCCACGGCGGCCTATCTCCCAGCGCCCGCGGGCCCTCCACGGCCGTTCACCTACTCCAAGCCATCAGCACATAAGCACGGCACAAGGCCCTACATTTAAACAGCACTTTCGGCGTGGCGTCTAACTGGCATAACCCACATCAATTTGCCGATGGCAGCGCCACAGAGACAAAACGCGAGGATGCTGCGCGGCGCATCTCCTGTGCGCATACCTCACCCTTCCCACGCCGGCACCCGGAGTGCCGCCTGCTCTATGTCCCTCACTCGTGTACGTCGCACACTACTCTATAGGATATTGAGCCCTATATATAAAAAACATTGAAATATTCCATTGATAGTATTTAAAATATTATTTTTATTTATCGGGCTGCTTCGGTCGCGTAGACGTATTACGGTACGATTGCAATGTTGAGGTCTCGGGTTCAATCCCCGTTTCGGGCAACGCTATTGGATTTTAATCAGTGTCAGCCCGGAGTCTGGCATTTGTGCCCGATAAACATAGAATAACAGAGGCGAATTAATGCATAATATTACATATTTTATACTCACTCATATCCCCATTAGCAGCTGTTGAATCAAATGGTATAGACAAATGGCGCCCACTTTTTCCAATTGGAGGCACACCAAGATTTATGTTTTCTTCAGCCTCACCTACACAAAACATAATATTAAATGCTCTTATCTTTTAAAAATCTTGTTAAAGACCTACATTGTCTAAGATCATTACCTCACTGCCTACTAATAATAAAAATAGTGAGAGTTAATGAAGATAAATTCTATTAATAAAATATCAACTTATAAACCACTGCATGAATTCACATGAAATATTAGGTGGGGAAAAAGTTTCTTCGCATTTTATATGAAAACTCAAGACTTCTTTTTTCAAAAATTATTTAAGTACATTTAATTACAGTATACATCGCACCTTTAGGATGAAAACGACACAATTCAAACAGTCAGAAAATTGAGTTATCGTCATAAAATTACTTAAAACCTAGTTCTCAACACAATAATAGTTCAAACACAGTCATATTCAAGCAGAAAAAGGACAAAACTGTTATATCGATCCCTTTTTAATTATATTTTTATAAATAAGGGACTAGTTTTTAGTCATTTAAAATTGCAAACTCAATTTTCTATTTTTTGAATTGTGTCGTTTTCGTTCTAAAGGTGCGACATGTGCCATTTTATTCAAGATTTTCTGCCATCTTGTAGGTCGTGCCATAATCCCGTTGCTGTAGAAATTTTGGAACTTCTGATAAAAAAAACGCGACAAGTAGTTTTGGCAGTGCTCTCTTAATGTTAACCTGACACTGCCTAAACAATTGAGAAGAGACTGGAGCAGGTAGAAATCTGAAGGTGCAAGGTCAGGGCTATATGATGGATGCATCAACACCGCCCAGCCAAACTCTCTTAATTTTTGCTGAGTAGCTAAAAATGTGTGTGGTCTAGCGTTATCGTGATTAAAGACCACACTTTAATATCATTAGTTGTTGGCAGTAAAGATCCGAATCGATGGTTCTGCCCGGCGGTAAAAGCTCATAATGAACAATCCCACCATACACACAGCATCACCTTATTGCGAGGTAACCCAGGTTTTGCCACAGTCTATGAAGTCTGACCGACCTTTGACCACGACCTTTTTCGTACGATCTTGTCCTACGTGAGCCATTTTTCATCACCAGTTATCAATCTCTTCTAAAACGATTCGGTTTCATTATATCTCAATAAAGAATCGCAAATGAGTACACGGTTCATTAGGTTTCTTTCAGTGAACTGGTGTGGCACCCAGATATCGAGTTTTTGTGGTTAGGGGTTGTCCACTAACCACGTGATGTTTCAAGCAACATTATAACCCCCTCCCTGGCGATATGTGGTAAGGTTTTAGACTACCCCGTACCCAAAATCACGTGTATTTTTTTAGTAAAAAGTATCTTAAAAAAGAATTGTGCGTACATTTAAATTTTTTATTATAATAAAAAAAAATTAAAGATAAATAAAAAACCCGACTGTGTCAAAATCTGCCATCTTTATTAAATTCATTGAAGAACTGAAAAGATAGATCACCAACCAAATTATGAGAAGTGAGCGTGTTATGCCTCCGACAGCGTTTGTGAACACTGTCAAGTATGATTATTTAAAAGTTAAAACCAAAATAAAATATTCAAATTAAAATCTTGTTTCTATCTTTTCAGTTCTTCAATGAATTTAATAAAGATGTCAGATTTTGACGTAGTCGGGTTTTTTATTTTTCCTTAATTTTTTTTTATTATAATAAAAAATTTAAATGTACCAAATTCCTTCATTTTTTTCCCCTATCTGGCTCTGTCCTTATTCCTTCATTAGGTTCACTTATTTTGACAGAAAAAAAAAAATTAAAAATAGCTGAAAACTAAATTTTACAATTTTTTTTATTCTTTTGAAAGGTAGGTAACCTTTTTATTGTTATTAAAACCAGCCAGATACAAATGGTACAGCCAAAGAGTTTTTATTACAAGTTTATACATAGTATATGCAAAACTTAGACTATTTAACCAATGGACACGATATGACAATAATATGCAAACAATTTTTTATGCCAATCCTGATGGCGGCATGGTAAAGACAGACAGCACACTTACACAATAACACAGCAAAAATAATGTCATTATCGTAGAATGTAATGACAGCAATCACAAGTCACATAGGTTTTAATAAAAGTTTATGACCAGCTGTGCACTCATGACCAACAAAGGGTTCACATGGTCATCCCATCTCCATGTATGAATGCTCCAAGATGCAAAAAGACTTTTTCCCCCACCCTATTATGATGACTTAGTCATAGAGCATTTTAAGTACGGAAAGCAAACAGGAATTTGTATATTAGAAAAGGTCTTCCAGACACTGGAGCCTCAAAAGAATGCTAACAATAGTATTTACATTACAATTATCAATTTGACATACATGTGTTTTTGAACCAAATGTACCACTAGGCTTTACTTCTAGATTCACTTACATGAAAGTCGTAGTTAATCAAAATTACTATTGAAGGATACTATGTTTACACCCCACAAGATGGTCCTTCCTACTAATATTATAAACGTGAAAGTTTGTAAGTATGTATGGATGCCTGGATGTATGGATGTTTGTTACTCTTTCACACAAAAACTACTACTGAACATATTTTGATGAAATTTGGCACACGGGTAGATCATGTCTTGGATTAACACATAGGCTACTTTATATCCCGGAAAAATATGCAGCGGGACTTTTATCCTGGGAAAACTCAAATGGCAGAGCCGCGGGCAAAAGCTAGTATAATATATTTTTGTTTATTGTTTTATTTATTGTCAATACCTTCATGAGTATAATGTGAGTAATAATCTGATTTCATATTCAATTTGTATTCTACTGTGTTGTCCTTTTAAATAAAAGATTTAACATAATCATTATCGTTTATTAAAACAGTCAAGTATTCTAAGCAAGCACATTATAAAATAAATTTTATGTCAACTCATCCCACAATGGATTGTCTATATGAGATACATAATCTGAATAGTCCATATAATCATGCATGGTGCCAGAATATGCACTCCTATGTACACCTTTTTTCGTTTCCAGTTGCATTGAATACATTTTTTTATACATTTCTTTCCAGTCTTTGAATTCAGTTTGTTTCACATGGAAGTCTCTCATGCAAAGGTTGTGCCATAAACTTTCGTTTTCTAATAAATATTTGAGTCTATTACAAGTTTTACACAAATTTATCACATTACCAATAGGCAGGAATAACATTATTTTGTACAAAATTTCATCTGGTAGCCCTATTAAACTGGCACTGGGGTAACCACAATGACTCAGTATCCTACTTTTGACAGCACTTATGACATTATTCTTGAAAGTTATAGAAAAATGTTTCAAATCTCCAAATACCATTGGAATTCTTGAAGCCTGTGGTGATATTACATAGCGGTTCACAGGTAAACATATGGAATAGGTCTCCGAGTTTAAATCACTGATAATTGCATTTACAATAGCTGTTGCTCCCAAAGGACTCATAACGATCTTCAAAGTAGGAGATTTACATCCAGCTAAAATGAAAGATGCTTCATACAATCCTGTAGGAAGCTTCCATTTAGACATTTGATGTTTATCTATAGCCTGGAAGACATCAATGGCTTCGCAATTATCGTCAACCGGCACTAAACCATTTTCAATAAGTATGACTATCACTAATACAAATAATAGATCCTTCTGTATATCATCAATGTCTTGAAAATCCGATATCAATATTTTTCTCACTATAACATCTAACAATGGTGTCACTCTTTCGAAAGTGCTTTCTTCTAAAGTAATAGTCATGGTAAACTAATAGAATTCATTATTCACGAACAAATTTACATCAAAGTACATTCGCTTTAAGCAATGATTACATATCTTTTCCTCTATTATGGATTTCACCGACTGACAATCAATGATTACGAAATTATGAGGGTTGCCAATGCCTATTTCCTCAATTCCCCAAAAAAAAAGAAGCTAAATTCCCGAATGTGGGGAAATAATATGATGAAATTGATCCAACAAACCCCAACGCCAAAAAACTCACGGTGACGGGAGGGGGGGGGGTCGTCACATAAAATATACTTACAATACCCAAACTAGGTCGCATTAAAGTTACAGTATAAATTCCCCACGTTTTCCCTGCATACAACCAATCCCCAGTCGACTAGGGATTTCCCGCAATTTGGGGAATTCTCAGCAAATCGGCAATGCTGGAAATATTTTTTTTTTCTCTTTGGCAAGGCGCGGTTTGCGCATTCTGCCAGTGTCAAAGTTTAAGGTTAAACATTTTTAAAAGTTAATATAACTTGCAGTTATATATTTTCTTTGTTATACTCAATAGTCAGTACTGACTACTATATCAAAGTAAAGCAGTGGCTACATTTCCAAGACTGTCTAGAAGTTTTGGCGGCAACAAAAAAAGCACTTGATTAGCACTGTTATTTCAATTCACTTCATTTGAGCCCTATAGAACTATATTGGCCAAAACATACCACTATAATTATGCAATATAACACTAAGTGTCACCAAAATAATGAATTAAAACAAGAGCACCTCATGACACTTCCACGTTCCCGCCAAAACTCTGGGAATCTATACTTATATTATAAAGCTGAAGAGTTTGTTTGCTTGTTTGTTTGAACGCGCTAATCTCAGGAACTACTGGTTCGAATTGAAAAATTCTTTTTGTGTTGAATAGACCATTTATCGAGGAAGGCTTGAGGCTATATAACATCACGATGCAACTATTAGGAGCGAAGAAATAATGGAAAATGTGAAAAAAACGGGGAAAATTATTCATCCTTGAGGGCTTCCATTGCGTGCGCTGCGAAAACGGTCCAAGATACCAAAAATATATGTATGAAAGAATTATTCCTCTTGAAATGATCTAAAAAAATGTCCGCGACAGTATATGTCTATCTTTTAAGATTAACTCTCTAGAACCGTTTTTATGGTAATCAAATTTGGTCGACATTAATGCATTATTTGTTAAGAGTTGTATCAACGTCATAATATTAATCTTTATCCAAATAAATGAGTTGGATAGAGTGATTCAACGGGAAGGTTTTTATGTATGTACTTTTAGCCCGGAAAAACTTATTAACGCGGGCGAAGCCATGGGCAAAAGCTAGTTATTGATAATTATACAGGGTCATTTTTACATTGCGTTACTAAATGAAACCACATATACGAGTACACTTCTGCTAACATCGTGCTAAAAATTGTCAATTAATAACAAGTACTTTCGCCAAAAGTCCCGGTTATAGTATTCCAATTTTTTGATCATTTTGTAGTTTAGTGCGAATATGATGTGTGCGTAAGTGTATTATTGACTGAAAATGTTATGTTGCTGTTGCGAGGAATTTTCCTAGAGCAGTCATAATGGCATTAGGGCGTATAAAGTTACTTTTTATTGATATTTATTTTGTTCGAAACTTACACTTTTTTACTTTACTTCTATGGTTAAAATAACATAATGAAAAGTGTTATTTTCAACTAGATAAATATGTGGTATCATTTATTAACGCGATGTCAAAATTACCCTGTATAGCTCCTGATATCTGTAATAGCATGCGATGTTGCCAACTTACAGAAATATTTACCCCAATACAAGGCAAAAGCCATAATTCGACATTATTATTTGGATAAACCCTCAAAGAAATGATTACTTCTAGTTCGGAATTATGAAACATTTCTTTAGGTATGTAATAAATTTAAAACTTCGCATTCCTAGTAACAAGGAATTCTCCTACATGTCGTTAAGACCCCTAGGACCTAGTTCAAAGAATGAATATTATAAAAAGTTTAAAATCAATAAGCTCTTTAAAATATCTCACCATCTCATCTCAGTCGAAAAACGGACCTAAAATTTTAACCAAGACAGTTTGTATATACTTGGATACTTAGAATAATAACACATAGAACCCGCGAACATGCACGCTTAGTGAGGCAAGTAAAACTAAGCCATTTGGCCTAGTTTCCGAACAGCCCGCGTTAGTGCACAAAGTCGAATCGTAGCGCCAGCAGCTATAAATATTTTATTTTAATATGACCGTTTGTGCAATAAACGGATGTCACAGTACCTCGGAAAATCATAAGAAACATTGTAACATAACATTTCACATGTAGAAATTACGTTTAATCTAATATTTTGACATAAAATAATCGACAAAGCAAAAACAATCATTCATATTTTTTACAGACATCATATCAAAATGTTGCAAACAAAAGGAAAATTGTTACCCCAAAGTTTGATGTCCACGTTCTAAAATTAATCTATACTATTATAAAGCTGAAGAGTTTGTTTGTTTGTTTGAACGCGCTAATCTCAGGAACTACTGAAACCGATTTTGAAAATTCTTTCACTAATAGGAAGCTACATAACTCCTGAGTGCTATAGGCTACTTTTTATCCCGGGAAATTATTTTTGTCCCGGAAAAACTTTTTCACGCGGGCGGAGCCGCGAGCACTACTAGTAATATTGTAAAGCTGAAGAGTTTGTTTGTTTGTTTGAACGCGCTAATCTCAGGAACTACTGAACCGATTTTGAAAATTCTTTCACTAATAGGAAGCTACTTTACTCCTGAGTGCTATAGGCTACTTTTTATCCCCGGAAAATATTTTTATCCCGGAAAAACTTTTTTACGCGGGCGGAGCCGCGAGCACTACTAGTTTATGTCTAAAATTAACTTATTTAATTGGGACTTCGGCATGTTTTGATATTGTGTTGCCAGTATTAGGAATATATTGTTTTTTATTGATCTGACTTGAATTGGCAATATTTCAAATTTTTCACATGCTTATATTTTTATTTTAAATGAAAATAAATCTAAAGTAAGGACTTACACGCTATCTTTTCTCTTTCAGAACTTCCTTAGAATCAGTAAATAAAAATTGCAGAATGTTACAACTTTAGTAAAAAATGTTGTCAAAACATAATCAACAATTTACAATATTCTTCAAACTGAAACACAACAGTGCATGCACATTGCTGCTTGGCGGTAGAAATAGACATTGCGGTGTACCCACCCAGACAGACTCTTACATATGAGAGACATACCACCAGTACATTCTTATAAAAAAAAATCGATATGTATGAATGTTGGCCAAGAAATGTTTATAATCATTTTCCATTCCAGAAACTAATGAGCGTAATGGTTCTGATGGTGGTACCAGTTATGGCAATTTTACTTTTCCACCAGTACAACATAATTCAGTACATTCATCTCTGTATTTTAACGTCTTACAATATTTACAAATGATTGTCATTTCCCCAATTGTTACTGATTTGTCGGCACAATAATCTATTCCTGGATCATAGAATGTAAATTAATGAAAGAAATGGAATGCTGCTTGTTCCAGGATCACAGCAGCACTGCGTCTACAGGATTGCTCAATATCATTGTGTTGTGCTCGTTGTTGTCATTCCTGATGTGCCTGAACTCATTACATTCTTATCTACTTCATTTTCACATACAAATATTAGACCAATAGAATTATTTTAATTAGGCCCCCGCTGGTCATCAGTGCGGTTAGCATGTGAGGCAAGGAAGACATTATTTGGATGTAAACTCACAATGAAGCAAATTTTACTTTTGACTTGGCAACATGATCTTTGAACTTAGCTGGTTCCTTATGGGACAATTTTTTCAGTCAGACAGACAAAAATTGTAAAAAATGTTATTTTGGTGTATGTACCGTATATATATTCATATACATGTAGTAACAAATAGTTTTTCAATATTACAAACAGATACTCCAATTTTATTTATATGTATAGATTAGGAATAGGCGCAAACGTCAAGTGTCCCTAATTAGAAGACAACGCAAAAAAAACCGGAAGTGTTCTCCCAAACAATTTGTAGTTATTTAACTCATTTTTAGTTATGCTTTTTCTAATATTTCTACATTAACACACTTATTGGTTGATAGCAGACACCATGACACAACACCAATTTACAATGACCTATAAACACACACACACACACACACACACTCACACTCTTTATCCCTGAAGGGGTAGGCAGAGATGCAACTAGGGCACTCACTTTACACCATGCATATTCCATCCCATACTGCCTTGGTGGCGTAGTGGTATTGCGTACGCATTACGAGTACGATTTGCGCGCTGAGGTCTTGGGTTCGAATCCCGGGTCGAGCCAAAAAAATTGTGACTGGGTTTTTCCATCTTAAAATTAACTCAGTTGCAGCTCGGAGTCAGGAAGTTGGCGGTGTGATACCCCCGTGCCTCGGAAAGCACGTAAAGCCGTTGGTCCTGCACCTGATCTCTCTCCGGTCATGTCGGATTGCCGTCTCACCGGACTATGAGAGTGAAGGAATAGCGAGTGCACCTGTGTATTGCGCACACACTTGTGCACTATAATATCTCCTGCGTACCTGGCTGATCTCCGTTGAGATTGGCCGCCGTGGCCAAAACTGGCTAGGAGGATTTTCATTTCATTCCATCCCATGATGTGATAGCTTATCGCTATATGGGGCACAAATTCCAGAATCTGGGCCGATACTGAATAGAAAAACCTAATGTCACTTTATCAGACTCAGGGATCGAACCTGAAACCTCAGCTTTACAGTTGTACAGTAATATAAATATGCCACCAAGGCAGTCACTACTTATATACAGATAAAAACTATGAGACACTATATTTAAGAATTGTTGATTGTCCTTGATTAGCTGTCCACCACTGTATATACTTATATGCTTTTGAATATTTAATCAACATGGAATGCCACCAGTCAGTTTCATAATTTTTAAACACAACATAATATTATCATCTTTATTTCTCAATGAAACAACTAAACAAGAGTCTCTAAAATCTTGCATAACACAATTTTCCCAAAACTACCTATCAGCTGTTAAGTTACTTTTATAATTAATGATTACTGAATATTATTTTTCAAAACATTGCATAGACTTATTTAAAATATGCAACATTTGTGTTTATAAATTGTTTTCAACCATGGATCAATTAGTTTATAAAAAAGAAAAATAACACAGGTGTTTCAAAATATAATGTATCACACAAATATAACACACTATTTAACTAGGCCATAATCTTGTTGGCTATGCCAGATCTTTTTTAAAGTACACAGACTTCCAATGACCAATTTCTCCCTATCCCTATTTATTTGCCATATCTTTGTTGAGCACAATTAATGCGATTATAATTAATTTGTGTATACCTATACATCCATATCATCTATGCACCTGTGTAGGCACCACAATCACATATTTTGATAAAATAATTGGAGGTTAGATTGATAACAAAAACATTACATATTATGGCAAAAATTATATATTACGGTTTTTATAAACGGCTTTTATAACTTACCAGTATTTTCACTATATGCTTGTTTCTTATTGCTCTTTAAGGAACCATCCAAGTTCTGATTATCAGAAGATTTATCGCTGTCACTAGCCATTGAAAGGTTTCGTATATAAAAATATTTAAACACTATCACATTTTATACATACTTTGTACTATAGCATGCGTTTTTTTATGTATAAAATAAAAGTTACGGTATAAAAACACTTATTGCACTTATGAATCAACAATCCATGTTTACACCCTATAAATTCTACTCAGCAAAGATCAATGTTGCCATTTCTTTTTTTATGAACCCGCAATAAACCAAGATATTGTAATATTTCAAACTTTATAGCTATACTATTTCTCAAAACATGAATGTTTTGGATTTTCATCTTCCTACCACTAATGATGCTAAACTAATCTACTAACAAATACCATCAGCCGCTAAATCCGATATTTCTGCGCTAAAAGAGGAATCTTAGCCACCAGTATTAGAGTAAATCCACTAAGCTGGTAGCACTGCTTTAGAGCAGTGTGTGACGAATATTTGTATTCGTATTCGCGAAAATTCGTATTGGCATTCGCATTCGCGATCGTTCGCGTCTTTTTTAATATTCGCATGCGCAAAAAAGTGTGCGAATATTTTGCGTTTTTTTTTTTTTGCAATGACATGTGAAAATCGCACTAATATTATAAACGCAGGTCCGCCCGCGTTAAAAAGTTTTTCTGATAAAAGTCCCGCTTTATGTTTTCCTGGGATAAAAAGTAGCCTTTGTGTTAATCCAGGACATGATCTATCCGTGTGCTAAATTTTATCGAAATCCGTTCAGCAGTTTTTGCGTGAAAGAGGAACAAACATCCATACATCCATACTAGTGGTGTAACGAATATTCGCATTCGCATACGCGAATATTCGCATCTCTATTGATATTCGCATTCGCAAAAAATTATGCGAATGTTTTGCGAATATATTTGGCTATGACATGAGAAAATAATTTATAAAATAACACTGGAACAGATTATATTTACAATGTATAAATAATAATTTTGTTAGTATTTATAGTACTCATACAAAATAAAAAATCATGTTTTTTTGATGACAATAAACTTCCAACTTTCTAAACGCACTTAAGTACGTTAAATTATTTTTTTACCGAAACCACAACCTGGCGTGACGTGGCGAAAAGTGGGTGTATTAGTTGCGCCTCTGCCTACCCCTTCGGGGATAAAAGGCGTGAGTGTATATGTATGTACCACAACGTGACAGAATTTATCATGTAATTAGTACGAATTTTTTTTATACTCTATTATTTGTTTATATTTTTTTTTTGAAAATGTTATAGGAATATAACGAACACATCTTTTAAAATATTATAAAGTATTGATGTTTTTCTTTCAATGACAGTATAGCTTTTAAATTTTTCAGTTGCACTGATGACTCACTATTTACTTAACCCGAATGGACTAGTTTTATTTATTCTTTTACCACAATTTGTCTTTTTTCTTAAATTGAAATGATAGTTACCAACGTCGATATATGGCGTTGCAGTCTTCGGAGGACGCTGAAGCATATCAGAAGCTCAATTGACACTCAGGGAAATCCTCCTGACACGACGCCCATGCTTATAATGAAAGCATCAAGGAGATGATCGAGCGCAACAAAGGCTTCAAAAGTGTTCGCAAAAGAACTACTTATCGGGTAAAGCCAAATGGCCCAACTGAATACGGAGAACGGCAAGGTAGTGTCGTTGAAGGCAGTGATATTGAGACAGCTTGAGAGGTTCTACAACAAGGCAGCAAGAAAGGACAGAATCATTACAGAACTTCGTTAAGCGGGTGGTGCGCCGATATTAAAAGTCTTCCAGAGGCTCTTTCATCTACTCGAGGGTGTAACGCCTTGAACAAGAGTATGAAGTGATGAGTGGCCATAAAGAATCATAGGCCCATCGCACTTCTGAGTCATATTTATAAACTTCTCGAGAGCTATCACGAATCGTCTCGAGTTCAGCTAGGTAATTTCCAGCCTCCCGAGCAAGCCGAATTCCGAAAAGGTTATACTATCATAGATCACATTCATACAATGTGGCAGGTTGTATAGGAAAACAGAGAAATATAACTGACTACTTAGCGTTTGTGGACCGTGAGAAGGACTTTAATTCGATCGAAACTGGGCTGCGTTGCAGTTCCTCCAGAGGGCCATGTTGACTATCGGTACACTAAGAGCATATACGCTATCCGTCCACTGTATGGCTTAAAAACAGTACTTTTGGAATCAGTGAATATCCATCTAAACATTATTTTAAAACCATATTAATTAGTTATCATATTAGGAAATGTTGTCTTCTAATTAATAAGATTTAAAAAAAAGATTTATAGAGTATTTGTGAATTCTATAATAATCAATAAACAGAGGTACACATAGGCTTGAGATGGGGAGATGTTATTTCTCCGAAATTAGTCTTGCCGCGTTGGAAGAAGAAGAAGAGACTTCAAGCTTTTTGATTAGAAAGGCTTTGGAATTAGTTTCAATGACGAGAACATTACTCATCTTTGATTTGCCGCAATATTGTTGTCTTGTCAGAATCATAATTTGAGGACATTATGCTCATTTGCTCAAAGACCTCAACCAAGTTTCCCACATAAAATGAACAAGACCAAAATCTTGTTCAGTGCTCATTTTATGCATATGCTGATTAATGTTGAGAACTTTCGAAGTTGTCGACGAATCTGTCTATTTAAGAAAAGTGGTCCAGTTAGGCAAGTCCAACTTCAAGATAGAGGTCAAAGCCAGCTTGATTGAGCAGCGTTCGGGAAACTAGGCAAGCTTTTCTCATCTAATATATCTCAGTGCTTGAAGACAATTTTTTTTTAAACTGAATGGGCTCATGTGTATCCGCTATCCGCCTGATGTTAAGCGATGATGCGAACTAATGTGAAGCACGCTTGCCCAGAAGAAACCGATTCACTCGCAACTTGGAGAGTCTCAAATTGCATCTGTGCGGAAATAGACAAGACGGTAGCGAATTCCACAGTTTGGCTGTCCGCACAATAAAAAATAAGCAAATCGCTTAGTGCGAGCCTTTGGAACTTCGACCATGTAACAATGACGCTTCGCCGTATCTCTGGTGGTCCTGTGATGGAATGGGGATGGGGGAATCAAGTTGTACAATTCCGTAGCATATTCTCCGAAATGCATCCGGTAAAAAGCCGATAAGCTAGCCACCTTGCGACGATGCTCGAGGCTCTATAGTCGAGCTTTAACGATGGTATCGTCGCCTATGAGCTTCCTGGCGCGCTTCTCTACGGATTCTAACGCCTCCAACTGGTATTTAGCTGATCCACCCAAAGATGCGAACAGTACTCCATGCAGGAACGAACTTGTGCTGTGTACAACTTTAGCATCTGTTCCGACGTGAAGTACCCTCGCGCCTTTGCTAGGATACCTAGCTTTTTAGCAGCTATTTGAGTCTTGGACTCAATGTAAGAGCCAAAGTTGAGGGTAGAAGTCAGCGTAACGCCAAGGAGCTCAAGATGGTCGGTTACCGTCACGGACACACCAAGGAAAGAGGGAGCCAGGTCGAATGGCCTCTTTTTGGCAGAAAAAAGACATGCCTGCGTCTTGGCTGCGTTGAACCTGACCAGATTGGCATCGCCCCAATCAGAGACTGACTTAAGGGACGAGCTCAGACGCTGGACCATACCTTCTCTGAGTGACTTGACTTCAGCCACCGTGGAACGTGGGTTAGATATATAGCTCTCTACAACCGTGGTGTCATCTGCATACCCAAAGGTACCGGGCTTTATCAGATCGTTGATATGAACCAGGAAAAGTGTCGCAGAGAGTGCCGACCCCTGGGGAACACCGGCATTAATTGCCATGTGATCAGAAGAGCAGTCGTTTAAGACTACTTTTATTTATCGATTCCTCAGAAAGTCCAATATCCTAAATCTTCAATCAATAAGTGTTATAAGTAATGACGTACGGTTTTGAGACGTGGCCTCTGACTATGGGCCACTCAAGACGACTCACAGTCACTCAGCGAGCTATGAAGGTTATTCTCAGCGCAATCAAATTGTAAATTAGGAGATTCGTAAGAATGAATGTAGCTGACATATTTCAAACAGGCCACTTTATCTGGACGTCGCGACGCTTACTATCAGGTGCAATGGGGTCACTTTGCAGCTAAATTCACGTTACGTACGACAAAATCTTTTGGTGCCAAATAAAAATCCCATATTCGCATTCGTATTCGCGAATATTGCAATTAAATATTCGCATTCGCATTCGCGAATGTTGGAAATTGGACATTCATTACATCACTAATCCATAAATACTTACAAGCTTTCGCCTTTATAGTATTAGTAGGATATTAATGTTTTTCCTTAAACTTTTATACCTCTTAAATCATTCAGTTGCCCTGATGAGTGATGACTTACTATTTCTTTAACTCGAATGAATTAGTAAATATTTCTGAAATGAAACTTCCGAGTTCTTTATTGACGTACGGGACAAATCTATGTATGTTAAAATTTGAAAAATCGTCACACGAAACTAAGTGTGTATAATGTTCTTGCACGAAAATCGTCACACATTGCCCCGATCATGCCGGTTACGGCGCTGACTTCTGCTTTCTAGGGTCATTATTTCAAAGAGAATCTTGGCATCGCGATGTAGTAAATAGGTGAAACTGTACATAGCCATCTATTGTCGACAAGCGTAAACAGTTTGCTACACTTATTGAAATTCATTTAAATAAAATATAGTGAAAGTGAGAGATTTTTTTATTTTTTAAAAAATCATCACGTGACTGTGATTTTATTTTTATGTTTATCTCACTTTTGATTGCAAGTATTAGTAAATACGCATATTCACGCTTTTTATCCTCCAAGGGGTAGGCAGAGGCGCAATTAATGCACCCACTTTTTGCCATTGGTATTCCGTCCAATGATGTGATAGGCGGCGAGCTTATCCCATATCAGGAACAAATTCCAGACCCCAGGCTGATATTGAATAGAAAACCCCAATATCACTATGCCCAACCCCGGGAATCGAACCCGAGACCTCAGCATTGCAGTCGTACCGTAATACAACTACACCACCGAGGCAGTTTATTTTTTTATTATTCTTTTATTATGTCAATAATGATAAAATAACTGCGAAAAGTATGTGCACTAGTTGCGCCTCTGCCTACCCCTTCGGGGATAATAGGCGTGCGTGAAAGTGTGTGTGTTTAAAATGTCTTCCGGCTGAATATTATTGATTTCAAATTATTTTACTGTTTGCGTGAATTCGCACCTCTGTTTGGCAAGATGGTGGTCATTATGAAGAAAATTCCCGACATTTCAGTTTTAAAAAATAGGGCTACCAGAGGATCAATGTATAAAATAAATACCATATCAAAAAGAATACTGCCTCGGTGGAATAGTTGTATTTATAGTACGACTGCCATGCTGAGGTCTCGGGTTCGATCCCCGGGTCAGGCAAAGTGAATTGTGACAGATGGATATGTGCGACTTTCCCGGGTAGTCCTAAGAGTATATTTGTTAACATACTACGTTACTCGTTTGATTTACCCCTTTTTTTGCATCTCTTTTCTGTTGGTTAGCCACAATCTGAGTAGTCACGCTCGCTTTAATGTCTGTGCTTGCGGCGGCGTCGTGTGCCGGGTCGGTCACTTCCCTGTAACATGGTTGAGGAGGCCGATGGCTGGCACATGCGTCATACTCGTGAACGGGTGCTGCTTGTGTGGACTGGTCTGCTCTGTTTGATGGTTGACTTTATTTTTTTTTACTTAAAATTAAACATGTAGGTGGTTGTTTCACTTAGGTACTCTTCGTTAATTTACGCACTTAATATCCATCTTTAAAATTGAATGTAATGTTGTGATTTGTTAATTGTAAAATATATTAAAAAAAAATGACAAAAGACCTACGCTGAGTTTCTTGGTGCTTCTTCTCACGTCAGTGGGCTTTTCCGAAGTACTGGTAGAATCTTTAAGTAAAACGACATTGTGAAAAATGACGTGTAAAAGTGCCCTTAGGGGCCTAATTACTGAATAAATGATTGAATTGAATTGAATTGATATTGAGTTGTCCTATTCAGTATCAGCTCGAAATCTGGAATTTGTCACCGATATGGCGATAGGATCGCCCCCTATCACATCATGGAATAGAGTACGCACGGTAAATAGTGGGTGCACCAGTTGCGCCTTGCCTACCCTTCGGGGATATAGGGGGTGAATGTGTGTGCTTATACTTTTTTTGATACCTTATTTTTATATTCATAACATTTTTTAGCGGAATCTAGTACGTTTTAGAAGCCAGATTTTCACAAGATATAGCGCATTTCTAATGCATTTCATTTTCGTCAAACGGCAACACTGCTGACAAATCCTCGCACAAGTCGCCTCGCGAGAGTAATAGCAAGTAAAAGAATTTCATGCTATTCGACATTCGTTGTTTGCCTGATATTGTATATTTTTGGGTGACAGAAAATTATGCTGTTTTGTACAAAAAATAATATAACTTTGTCACTGCCATAGTATTATACAAATTATTCTTGTTAAATTGTACATCAAAGTTCGAGAAATATTTTTACAGTCATACAAAAACAGTGTTAGCTAATGTGATATTCTTGAAATGTCATCGTATATGGCAGGTGTTTTTGATTTAGATTTAGATGTGGATTCGGTTATAGTTGGAGATTCAGACGAAGACGATATCATTGAAGTAGATGAGGTATTCAATTGTATGAATTACTTAATAATTATTGTATTTCTCTTACGTTACCTAACCTAAAACCTTGTTCTATATTCACGATTCACTTGTCAGTCAAGGGTAAATTTCGTCGCAGTTGTGTTATTTTGCATTACACATTATAAAATGGACTACTGGATGTCAAAGACACCATTGTTGTGACCTACAGTGGTCAGACTTATTTCTACTTTCCTTTTTTTGTTCAATAGTGAATGTACACATTAGATGCAAAATAAATTCTGAATCAGTTTATCATTGGTCACAGGTAGATTACGAACCCGAACTACATGTGAACAATATTGTTGAGTAAGTACAATACTAATTATATTTATAGTTCAATATTCTTAATTCTAATCTTAAAGTTATGAAAAAAAGTAACATATGAATACAATATAAAATGAACTATTATTGCTCTCTTCTAGATCGGAAGGTTCTGAGACTATACAGTTGTCAGAGGATAATGTGAATCCAGGCCAATGCAAACGATTAGGTCCCCAGGATTTTGAGCTACGTAAAGTTTTAGGTAAAGGTGGATATGGAAAAGTATTTCAAGTTCGCAAAATAACGGGGCCAGATGCAGGTGCACACTTTGCTATGAAAGTTCTAAAAAAGGCATCAATAGTGAGAAACCAAAAGGACACTGCACATACTAAAGCTGAAAGGAATATACTGGAGGCTGTCAAGGTATTTATAACATATGCTCTTACTTAATTTATGAGTGTAATATGAATAATCTTCTCTAATTATTTATAATAACTGAATGTATTAAGCTAGATTGTAGAAACTGATAACTATTGATAACATTACTAGTGGGGCCTTTCCAACAGTTTGGAAAGAAGCTCTAATCACTCCCATCCCTAAAAAATCTAATCCTTCTACGTTTACCGATTTCCGACCCATATCAATCCTACCATTTCTATCCAAGGTCCTAGAACGCTTAGTCCATTCCCAGCTTAGTGAATTCCTATCTAAAAATCATCTCCTGAATCCCCTCCAATCCGGTTTTCGTCCTGGACACAGCACTACCACCACCTTGGTTCATATCACGGATGACATCAGACAGGGAATGGAGGAAGGTAAGCTGACAGTCCTGGCTCTTCTTGACTTCAGCAATGCCTTTAATACCGTTGATTTTGATGTCTTGCTCGGTACATTGCATTCGCTTAGCATATCTCAAGCGGCAATTACGTGGTTTCGCAGTTACCTGTTTGGACGTCGCCAGCGGATTTGCATAGATGACAAATTTTCTTCCTATTGCACTACAACGGTTGGCGTCCCTCAGGGCGGCGTTCTGTCTCCTCTTCTTTTCGCAGTATTTATCAATTCTATATCCTATCAACTTCGTTCTACCTACCACCTTTATGCAGATGATCTCCAAATTTATTTTCAGGCACCACTGGATAGGATGACGGAGGCTATTACGGTCATTAACCGTGACATGGACTGCATTTGCGAGTGGAGCAAGGCCTATGGATTGTCTGTCAATCCATCTAAAACGCAGACCATTGTAATTGGCAGTCGTAGAATGCTATCCAAATTAAACTGGGCGCTACTACCACCTGTGGCCTGCGATGGTACCGTCATCCCGTTCAGTGACGCTGTTAAGAACTTGGGCATCTACTTGGACAAATTTCTTTCTTGGGGTCCGCAGGTTGGGGAAATTAGTCGTAAACTGTTTGCAGCGGCAGGATCTTTGCGACGGCTAAATTTCTTTCTGCCTACTACCACTAAGATTTCACTTGCACAATCCCTTCTTCTCCCCATCCTTGATTATGCAGATGTCAGCTATCTCGACCTCACTGAAAACCAACTTAATAAACTTGAGCGCCTTCAAAATTTATGTATCCGTTTTATATTTGGACTTCGCAAATATGAACATGTCTCTGAGTTTCGTGATAAGCTCAAGTGGTTACCCATACGGCTTCGCCGGAATGCCCACATCCTTTCTTTGCTTTACAATATTCTTTTTAATCCTCTATGCCCTTCTTATCTAAAATCTCGTTTTGAATTTCTCCATGACACACATGATAAGCGTTTGCGATCATCAGAGAGCCTGATATTGAAAATGCCGGCACATTCTACATCATTTATGGACAAATCTTTTGCCATTCAAGCCATTCGATTGTGGAATGCGTTACCGGTTGATGTAAGACGTGCGAAATCACTACCAATTTTTAAAAAAATGGTTAAGAACCACTTTCTTTCTAGCTGAATTTATTGGTTAATTACTTGTATTTATGTATTTAACTACTTTTTTTTTTTTCTGTTTTTTTTTTTTTGACATTGGTCTATATATATATAGTATATAATATATATATATATATATATGTGTGTGTATTTGTGTATTTGTTATCTATTTGTAATTATATTTATGTATTTTGTCACAATATATATACTCTGTCTTGTACACCTCAACTGCCCTTTCTTTTCCTTTCCCTATCTTCATGCTATGGTTGTCTGTAAGAAATTGCCTCGAGTGATAAGACCGCCCATTGTACTTTATTTCTAGTGGATATACTGTATTTCTCTATTGTACGTGTACAATAAAGTATTATAAATAAATAAATATAAACTATAGATAATCATGTGATTAAATAACTACAAATTGCACTTCTACTGAGAACTTCTCTTCTACCTACATGAATACAAATACCAGCCCTGTATTCAATACTGTACCATTGCTGTGTGCATGTTACCTGTATAACTGAGAGGGTTTACATATTAGTCCAATATGCTGGCTTAGTGTGGGTTGACAAACTTTATAAACAGGATGTCCCAGAAGGTGACAATATGATTGCATCAGGAAGAAGACCTAACTATGACAGCACTAATAAAAAAAATTGGAGCCATACCTATCGTAACTCTTGAATTATTAATTTTTTAGAGAACATTAGAAAATCAACATACTACTGGTTTCAATAGTTTATAATTATAATTACGGCATCACAATCATAGATGATCCAGCTAATGTATTAAAAAGAAATCACATTTAATTTTCAAGACAAGTTTGACCGAGTTATGCCTAAATGATCCAACTACTTATAAACAAAATTTCTATATTGTTATTTGTTACAGTTGTATT
Source organism: Lapara coniferarum (assembly GCA_949316025.1). Lineage (NCBI taxonomy): Eukaryota > Metazoa > Arthropoda > Insecta > Lepidoptera > Sphingidae > Lapara > Lapara coniferarum. Next base: position 35,186,814 of record OX438919.1, on the reverse strand, counting down.
TTCTATGCATTTCTTATTCTTTTTCTTTCTTCTTTTAAACAGGTCGCCATCAGTTGTCTAGACTGCTGTTCTTTTTTGCTGAGTTGTAAAGTGTCACATTTGGATTAATTGCATGTTAAAAGTTAATAAACCCATTTTTAGATAATTTGTGGATTAGTACATTTTGGCATAACTGGGTCCAGTTATGAAATGCCTTAGGTAGTTATTTTTTCATCATTTATTACTCAACTTTGGTACCTTATACTCAAAAACAATTGTGCTGGACTAGTCTGGCAAATTTCATAAAAAATTTACACATTTTATCAAGATTCTAAAATACTACAATACTTACATTTTTTTAACAGAATAACTTTTTGTGAACCTTTTAACCACAAATTACCTAATTTACTAGCTTTTGTCCACGGCTTCGCCCGCGTTAATAAGTTTTTCCGGGCTAAAAGTACATACATAAAAACCTTCCCGTTGAATCACTCTATGACTATGACGTTGATACAACTCTTAACAAATAATGCATTAATTTCGACCAAATTTGATTACTATAAAAACGGTTCTAGAGAGTTTATTTTAAAAGATAGACATATACTGTCGCGGACTTTTTTTTAGATCATTTCAAGAGGAATAATTCTTTCATACATATATTTTTGGTATCTTGAACCGTTTTCCCGGCGCACGCAATGGAAGCCCTCAAGGATGAATAATTTTTCCCGCATTTTTCACATTTTCCATTATTTCTTCGCTCCTAATAGTTGCATCGTGATGTTATATAGCCTATAGCCTTCCTCGATAAATGGTCTATTCAACACAAAAAGAATTTTTCAATTCGCACCAGTAGTTCCTGAGATTAGCGCGTTCAAACAAACAAACAAACAAACAAACTCTTCAGCTTTATAATATTAGTATAGATTAAATATGTCTGCCATAAATTGAATCATATTGTTTAGAAGTAGTTCTCACCTAGGCTAAACCTGTTCTATCATATTTATATTACTTATGCAAAATGAAAATAATTGATTTCATTTTGTTTCAGCATCCTTTTATAGTGGAATTAGTGTATGCTTTCCAAACTGGTGGTAAATTATACTTAATCTTAGAATACTTAAGTGGTGGAGAACTCTTCATGCATTTGGAAAGAGAGGGTATATTTTTGGAAGATACGGCAAGGTAGGTATTATTGGAAATGATTATGTTTTTTTAAATTAAAAATAAATAAAAATAAGCAAACAGCACTAAGGTATTTTTTTTTCAGTTTTTATTTGTCAGAAATAATTTTGGCATTGGAACATTTACACAGCCTTGGAATAATATATCGTGATTTAAAACCAGAAAATGTTCTCCTAGATGCTCAAGGCCATGTCAAACTTACTGATTTTGGTTTATGTAAGGAACATATTCAAGAGGGAATTGTCACACATACATTCTGCGGTACAATTGAATACATGTAAGTTTTATATATCAATAACTTTAATTCAATATGTTAATCTCAGTGTATACACCTGCTGTGTTTTTATGTCTACAACCCAGTAATGACTACAAACGCCAGATATGAAATGTGAATTAATCAAAATCTATATAAGTTTTTTTTCATTTATTTAATAGAATGACAAGATGAGCATGCCATTCGCCTGATGGTAAGCAATACAACCACCCATAAACAGAAGCAACACCATCCAGCACCTTGAGTTACAAAGCACTGTGTGGTATTCCACTGCACCAATCATCCTAAGATATAAGATGTTAAGTCTAATTATGTCCAGTACACTGGCTACAATGTCCTTCAAACCGAAGCACAACAGTGCATGTACACTGCTCCTTGGAGGTAGAAATAGACATTGTGGTGTTACCCACCCAGATGGACTCTTATATGTATATGAGAGGCCTACCATCAGTAACATGGGAGCTCACTGGGCATTTAAAAATAAGCAGTATGACAAATCACTTATGGTGTTTTTTCTAGTTTATGCAAACACACTTGTGTTGGCGGCATGCTCATAGTGCTTATTTTTTTCAAGAGTAGGGTGTGCTTTCACTTTGGCGTTCAGGTTCGTTACGTGAGTGTGGGAAATCACACCTGGTGTGTGGCGACCTACAGAAATGGGTAATTTAATGGTTGGTTTCGTAACAAATTCGAAATAAGATGCTGAAAGTTATGTTTTATATATCAATCATATTATATTCTGAGTAGTTGGTAGATCGTCATAATAAATCATTGATAAAATCATATATATTAGTGGCTCAAATAAACTAACAAACCTAAAATGGCATCGCCAATCGTCACCTCTCGCTGAAACAATATTAGAGGTGATCATTAAACGTTATAACTGTTAATTTAACTCATTTAAAAAAAATAGCTGTTAATTCTATTAACTACTATTGCAATATTCATTAAACGTTTAAACTAATGAACGGACTGCGGAGGCAGTTAATGCCATCTGTTAATTTATCATTCAACTAAACTTGATAACTGTTAATCATAGAAAAATGCTAATAACGCCTCTATAGGTTATTTATTAAATGAAATTTAATGCCACTAATAAGCACAAAAATGATATTTTTTCTTTAGCTAAGACTTAAATTATGCCTTGTCATGATTTGTGAACAATAAAATCGCCACTTGCAATGATTGCGAAAATAATTTTATTTAGGTAACGTCAGAATTGATAAAAGTGGCCGCCATTTTGAATTTCTTTGTTTTAAGGTCAATTGACCTCAAAATCGGTATGTGGGTATAACTTTAATTACCAAAGACTGATCCAATGTCAGAATTGAAAAAAAATGGCCGCCATTTTGAATTTCTTTGTTTTAAGGCCAATTGACCTCAAAATCGGTATCTGGATATAACTTTAGTTACCAAAGACTGATCCAATGTCGGAATCGAAAAAAGTGGCCGCCATTTTGAATTTCTTTGTTTTAAGGCCAATTGACCTCAAAATCGGTATCTGGATATAACTTTAGTTACCAAAGACGGATCCAATGTCAGAATTGAAAAAAGTGGCCGCCATTTTGAATTTCTTTGTTTTAAGGCCAATCCACCTCAAAATCGATATTTGGTCATGGCTTTAGGTACAAAAGACGGATCCAATGTTAGAATTGAAAAAAGTGGCCGCCATTTTGAATTTCTTTGTTTTAAGAATTATTGGATTTAAGATAGATATTTGGGCTTGTCTTTAGATAAATAGAATAAATCGAGGTTGGAATTTCAAGAACTGCATTCCATGTTAAATGTTCTTGTTTTAAGGGCTATTGGTTTTAAAATCAAACTCCGCTGGACATGGCCACAAACTATAGTAGGTTATAGAACTTTTAAATAATATGGCCACCATCAATGCTTATTCAATTCTCTTCAATAACGATATCGCAGGTTTGTTATGTCGCAAAATAAAGAATTGAAGAACAAAGAAGTGGCCCGTGGCAGCAAACGGCAAATAAAGTAAATTCTTCTGTGAAAGCATCAAAATCGGTTAAAAATCAGGGAGTCGCTAACAATTCAACTATTGCTATAAGAATAATTAGCCGCGTAGTAGAAATTATCTTACTATATTTTTCTTCCCCCACATCGTTATGCCCTGTTGGTTGACCATTCAATTAATGTATCTTTTTCTTATTTACCCCCCTTCACCAGACTTAAAAGGCTACTCACGTTGATTACCTTATTAATTTTTCAAAGTATTTAATTTTGATGTGACTGCGTATTTAAATTGTTAAATTAGTAAAATTACAACCTCGATTTATTCTATTTGGCTAAAGACAAGCCCAAATATCTATCTTAAATCCAATCAGTCTTAAAACAAAGAAATTCAAAATGGTGACCACTTTTCTTGAGTCTACCATTAGATCTGTTTTTTTACTAACGATGGCATGCCCAAGTATCCATTTTGACGTCAATTGTTCTTAAAACAAATAAATTCGAAATGGTGGCCACTTTTTTCAATTCTAACATTGGATCCGTCTTTTGTACCTAAAGCCATGACCAAATATCTATTTTGAGGTCGAATTGCCTTAAAACAAAGAAATTCAAAATGGCGGCCACTTTTTTCAATTCTTACATTGGATCCGTCTTTTGTACCTACAGGCCTGCCCAGATATCTATTTTGAGGTCGATAGGCCTTAAAACAAAGAAATTCAAAATGGCGGCCACTTTTTCAATTCTAACATTGGATCCGTCTTTTGTACCTACAGGCCTGCCCAGATATCGATTTTGAGGTCGATAGGCCTTAAAACAAAGAAATTCAAAATGGCGGCCACTTTTTTCCATTCCGACATTGGAATGTTCTTTGGTAACTAAAGTTATACTCAGATGTCGAATTTGAGGTCAATTGGCCTTAAAACAAAGGAATTCAAAATGGCGGCCACTTTTTTCAATTTTAACATTTGATCCGTCTTTTGTACCTACAGGCCTGCCCAGATATCGATTTTGCGGTCGATAGGCCTTAAAACAAAAAAAATCAAAAAGGGCGGCCACTTTTTCAATTCTAACATTGGATCCGTCTTTTGTACCTACAGGCCTGCCCAGATATAGATTTTGAGGTCGATAGGCCTTAAAACAAAGAAATTCAAAATGGCGGCCACTTTTTTCAATTCCGACATTGGACCAGTTTTTAGTAATTAAAGTTATACCCAGATACCGATTTTGAAGTCAATTGGCCTTAAAATATAGAAATTCAAAATGGCGGCCGTGTATACCAATTCTAACATTGGTTCTGAATACTATAGTGCTAATGTCCATAGTAAATAAATAAATAAGTAATATAAAGATACATACTAACATAATTTTAAGGTGTAAAAAATTTGACAGTCATTACACCTCAAAGCAGATTTTTTTAATTGTATGAACGGCACGCAAGCGTCATTTACACAAATGTTCATGAATACGTAATAATTAGAAAATGTTTATTTCGATGTGACTGTTATTGTGAAAAAAAATTAACCTGTTAGTTATTGGTTCAATGTTAAAAAATTTAACATAATTAAAATAAACGACGCAAGACACGTGTTGAACATGTTATCGCTAATGCTTTTCACGTAACTCCTTACTTCTTGACCGTTATAACTTAACTATTAATTTAACACGTTATTTTTTTTTTAATGTTTAACTATTAACCATTAATAATTTTTAACCATTAATCACATCACTAAACAATATAAGAGACTACGCATAATAACAATTAGACTTGTAAAAATAGCCTTGAATAAAAAAACTTTAGATTACATTTATTTATTTTTAACTGATTTCAAAAAAGGAGGTTCTCATCGTTTTTTATGGGTGTGTCGCGATATCTCCGCCAATCATGAAAGCGATTAGTCTTAGTATTTGGCATGCTTCATGTCTAAGGCTTCATGGTGGCCCATATAAATTTCATTGGCATCGGACCTTTGACTTCAAAGATACAGCAACTAATTTGTCAAAATAACACAGGAAATTTTCAGGGAATGAGTTATTGATTGTTTAACGACAGTTGTTGGCGCGTGGGTAGCTAACAATGGTCAAGGATATTCTACACCTGACTGGTCATGGCGTATACAAGTAAAGAACAGAACTCCTTATTGTCAAACATCACAAATGTGTTAATTAGGTTGAGTGGATATTGTCTGTTGAGTATTGTTGGTTCTATTTCTTACAAAAAAAATCTTTTCCAAAATTTAAAATGACTTCAAAAACAAAAAAAAATGTACAATATCAAGTTTCCGAGTTACTTTTAGCAGGTGTATTTTTTTTTAAATCTGTCCATTTTCTTTAAAATCAGTTCAGTAGGTTCAAACAAAATTGATTATTATGAGATGGAGATATTGACACATTTTTTGTGGACAGCCATAAAAATGATTTTCTATAAAAAAATTACTAGATTTTCTTTTATAAATTTTACTAACTGCCAACGCAAGTAAAAACCGGCATTTCCCATTTTTTTATAGCGTCCAGTGAATCATGAGTAGTAAAGTTTTGGTTGATGCCATTTTATCAATTCATTCAAAATAGTATAATGATATTGCATGCTGTGACACCTTAAAATGTTGTGCATTTATGTTTATTATAAATTTTATTTTTTTTTAGAACTAAGATATAATGTAGCAACTACTGGATGTCCAAATAAATATATAAATATTAATAGAAGTATGGCCACCATTATTCTATAAATTACCTATGTGTTTTAAATTAATTACTTGATTGCTATAGCTAAACTGATGATGATGATGCCTTTCACTCATTTTTTGGGAAGTGGCACAACTTCCCAAAAAAAGTATTAACATTTGCCTATACATTAATTTATAAATATACCGTCTGAGTTCACAAAACGTTGGTATGGAGATTACGGTGGTTGCTATTTAACATGAAATAACCTATGTAGGATATTTCATGTTAAATAGCATTCGGGTACCCGAGAATTCTCTATAAGAATTTCGAGGGTATGTGAAGTCCCACCAACCCATACTAGGCCAGTGTGGTGGACTAAGGCCCTAACCCTTCTCTGTAGTAGAGGAGACCCGTGCTCAGCAGCGGGCAGTATAATATAATACGGGGCTGATGGCATTGCAAATAACTCCAGTACCCTTTAACTAGCATACCTGGTTTTCACGCTTGTATCCACAAGTGGTAAATCTATATGTTGCTAGTCGCCAGTCAAATCGATATAATGTATTCTATGGTAGTCAATAGTATGCATAAAGCACTTGTGTTTATCTCTATATAACCGTTATTGTATCCAAGCAGGTACCAAAACATTCCAAACTTTGTGAAATGATAACTGCTGAAATAGGAGTGGTAGAGCATAAAAAAACCCACCTGTTTCACGTGTCTCTCGAAGTGTTAAGTGTGTGTTTCCTATGGTTAAAATTTAATGTTTTTTACTTGTCACAAAAGTTCTTCTTGCGTGTCACACAGGGTCACCGATGTCACCTGCGTATTTTTTTATCTTAATTAAATCTTTTTTATAATCTAATTTAATATTGCGATTTCACGACGCTCTGAGGCCATAATATCGGGTGGAAGGGAAACGCTCTCTATACCGGAACGGTAAGAGAAAAGAACCATAACATTAACGAAAAACTATATTCATTTGCAAAGCTAAGCGATAATACTTACGATTTTAGTATTTCCGTAATTATTATACGCGCAATGTAAAGCGTACAAAAAACTGGGCGGCCGCCGCGCTGCGCCGGCACCGGGCCGCGGTTGTTAACCCGTCAGCTGATGTACGTGTTTCATTACGATTTTTTTGAAATATTTACATTTTCTACTATGTTTTTCAGAATAATAGTTTGATTTATCTATCCATATGTGAAGCTGTACAGAAATTTGAGAAAATCCTACTAAAATTGTAACAATGCGATCGCGATTTTTTTAGTGCCATCACGTCAGGAATCACCAATACTATCACCTGTATTCGTTTCCGAGAGCGTTTCCCTTCCACCCGGTATAAGATTACTTTATTAATTTTAACATCATACTTATCTTGTTTCCGACGGGAAAATGCCATATACATGCGGTGTTATGTTATTTCTTGATTGTATTTGTGAATTGTGGTTCACATGTTGAGGGACTTTGACATTAAATATATGCATAATTTTAACAGATTATTGAGGGAGTTTCTTCGCCGCTTCTTCTTCACAGCGATAACACGTTCCGAAGCGGTGGTAGATTCATGACGATTCAAAAGATCTTGTAAAATACTTTGAATAAAGAAATTTTTGAGTTTGAGTGAGATAATCCAAGTACCAATGGCGAAACTAACAAAATACATCATTCCATAATATAAAATTATTAGGCTGATGGCAATTTTTATTATAAAGGAATTAACATATTTCAGGGCACCAGAGATATTGACTAGAAGCGGTCATGGAAAGGCTGTTGATTGGTGGAGTCTTGGAGCTCTTATGTATGACATGCTTATTGGGCAGGTTAGTGGAGATAGCTCATAAAATGACAACATACTATATAGGTACCACGAATCACATGGAAGTAAATAAGTTATTTCACATGTCTATTTTTCGCCATTACAGTGACTTGCTTGCATTAGTATCAGCATTAGACATTGAACTAGCTTAACGAAATAGTACCGCGCGTCATTGGCAAGCTTGAGAGCTAAGTAGCTGTTTTACTTTAATCATGATCCCTTTTCTGTACAGCCATTTAATACGTGAAACTCAATATTATTACATAATGTATTCATTTCCACTGATATACAAGTTCAAGGAGTTATCAGGCAATATCAAATTCATGTTATCAAACTAATACTGTACAACATATTATTTTTCTTATCTATATTTTCAGCCACCATTCACGGGAGATAATCGCACGAAAACCATAGAAAAAATATTAAAAGGAAAATTAATGTTGCCTGCCTACCTAACACAAGATGCACGTGATTTAATTAGGCGCCTCATGAAGCGTTCGGAAACTCAACGTTTAGGTGCAGCCGGTGCGGCGGCCGTCCGGGGCCATGCATTCTTTAAGCATGTTCATTGGGATGATGTATTTGCAAGAAGATTAGAGCCACCAATAAAACCCAGATTAGTGAGTACTTATAGCACACCTGCAATACGTAAAGTATTAAAGCATGCTATTTATTACCAGACTAGCTGCTGCTCGCGGCTTCGTCCACGTGAAAAAAATTTCCAGGATTAAAGTAGCCTATGTCCTTACTAGGGTCTCAAACTATTTCCATACCAAATTTCGTCGAAATCCGCTCAGCAGTTCCGAAATTTGCCGTAACAAACAAACAGACAGACCGAAAAGAATTATAAAAATCGCTGATTTGTTTTCCATTACTCTTGTTTAGTCACCCCTTTCTTTTTTATCACATTTCTTTAAATGTACAGACACACCGGTTCTACTGCTTTATTCTATGTATAGATAGATATGACAAATGATTTTAATCTTTCAGACAAGTGAAGATGATGTATCTCAGTTCGACACAAGATTTACACTTCAAACTCCAATTGATTCACCCGATGAGTCTACCCTTAGTGAAAGTGCCAACTTAATGTTTCAGGTAACTTTAAAAAATAATGTGTATTTTATTTAATTTAATTTATCCATGTCTTGATTTGGGGATGTTGTTATATTAAACGATTTTAAATGAACTTCGGACTTCCTCTGCTGCTGAGGTCTCGGGTTCGATTCGCGGGTCGGGCAAAGTGATATTGAGTTTTTCTATTCAGTATCAGCTCGAAGTCTGGAATTTGTGCCCGAGATAGTGATAGGCTCACCCCCTATCACATTATGGAACAGAATAATGGCGAAAAGTGGGTGCACTAGACGCACCTTGGAGTAGGCAGATCTACTCCTTCGGGGATAAAAGGTGTGAGTGTGTGTATAGTTTATTAATGTGTTTAAAATGCTTCAGGGTTTTACATACGTGGCACCGTCTGTAATGGACGAAATTCACAAACCTAGAATTATAACTGCGCGCTCCCCGCGGCGTCCGAGACCTCATCACAACCACTTCACAGTGCCTCCTTCATCCGCCGCACACAATCAATCCCACGCTCAACAAGAGGACCTTATGGAAGTTCAAGGTCTACCTATATAGTAAGTATTCATTAGATATAATTGTTAGCTGTTTGTATTTTTAATTGATAGTGGCCTCTATGTATATGAAATGAAAATGAGGTTTAACATTGTACTTCCTCATTTGTAGGAAAATCATTTTATGTGCGGAACATGTAAAATAATATAAATCAATTTAAATTATTATGAAGTAAACATGCAATATGCAAATATATTTGCCAAATTGTATTGAATGACTCGCACGATTGCGCAATAGTGATATTTACAGAAATTATTGAAACCTACATGTCACATAAGAGAGACTCCAGGGTTTTGAATTGCAAACAATATAATATTCATTTAATTTACTTAAAATACACAACAGTACAACTTGGCGCAAGTGCAATTCACAGGTTTGGAATGTCCTTATTTTTACATAGTAATATCGGACTTTTACTAATATATAAGATATTCTAATCAACATATAAGATGTTAATCACTGATGGCCTTATTCTAAAACAGTTTGTATACATATTTTAGCTATCGAATGTTTTGTCTTCTTCGAACGAGAGAAACAAGACAAAACATGCTATAACTAAAATATGTTTATAAATTATTTATGAATAAGGTCGTTATAGTTTACTATTAATCATGGTTATGTCATTGGGAAATAGTAAAGGAGTCAATGCTAGCATTGATAATGAAGTTACTTATTTGTATGTATGATGATAAAGAGGTATAAAGATTGTTTCATTATTATTGCAGCCATTAGCTGTACATTTATTAGCTGCATGTGATTAAATATCCTACAATTTTTATTTGATTAGATCATACTAATTTTCTATATTGAGGTAATGATTACATTAAAAAATATTAACGTTGCCAGGCGCCCAAAAATGTCCTTCTGGCCAGATTGTACCCGTTGCTATTCCTAAAGGTTGGCGACATACCTACGATACTTCTGACATTATGGGTGTTCAAGAACATGATTACTTCCGTCAATTGACTCACTTGTTCATTAGATTATTATTCCATTCCGCGATAAAAAAAATGTTCACATTTATTTATAGTATGATGAATGTGAAGAATATTTTATGAAAACACCTTTAATTTTATGAAGTAATCAAAGTGCTCAAATTCTGTAGAAATCATAATAAATATTTGTTTATTTAAGTGTTACAGAGTAATAAAATTATCTACAAGACAAAAGTGGTCCATGCTGCTAATCAATGATTTTATTGCCTGCAAATGCAGGTGATGGAATTATTTATTAAATCCAAAAATGTATCATGTTAAAAGATCCGCCAGCTGATTTTTGCAGGATTTTTTTTTCTATTATGGTACCTACGTTAATGGGATACTCACACATTTGTTGTGTGTATATTATAAGCATGCAATACGCGTGCGCACATTCCAGCCATGTTATAAAAAAATCTCTACAAGGAAACTGAGAGGCTACTGCGAAAAACGAAATCCGTAGTTTCGGGTGACGGATCGCACGTTTTCTTACTACGAAGTGTTACGGATCCGACGACGGATTCGAAGACGGATCCGATGTTCGGATTTTGACACTAATGACATTTTTACTTTCGTTGGCCCTACTTTGAAAACCAATTTGACATAAAATACGTCGTTTCTTCGTTCGGATCATAATAAAAAAAAATAATAATAATAATAAAATAATAATTGGATCCGAAAGTAACGGTGACGGATCCGAAGTAATTTGGTAGTAAGGTTAAATCCGAAGTTCGTCGTGTCTTCGTTTCGGACCGACGTTTCGGATTTCGTTTTTCGCAGTAGCCTCTCTGGAGCATACAATACACGTCTTAAAATACTTCTGCAATTGCGTTGGTCCCATGCTCGTAGCGCTCATTTTTAAGCTAAGTTTATACTAGCAAGTTCTCAGCAATATTGCGGAAAAACTTCCAGATGCGATTAAACTAGCGGCAATATTTCTTTAGCAATACGCTTTTGCAAGTGACCACCAAGTTAACTTGCGCAAGTTCTTGCAAAGCGGTTTCCATTTCACGAGGAATATTTCTTGCTTGCCACTTTTAGATTTTCCGAATCCAATATAATGCGCTTTGGATGATGGAAACATGACCGCTTTAAAAGTACCAACTTCAACCAGAATTTTAGATTACAAAGGACTGCGTGACATTTTTGCTGCGCTCGTCATCTTGAGACTTAAAAAGTTAAATCTCATAATGCCTAGTGATTAAGTTGATTACAACTCCTTCAAGCAAAACACAGTAGTACATATAAACTGCTGCTTGGCAAAAGCAGACATAGGTGTCGGTAATACTACCAATTTATGACTCGGTAGCATAGTCTGATCTTATCCCGTTTTGTACGGAAAAAATAGAAAAAAGATATGTACTTGCGCAGTACGTTATAACTTTTATCTGCATGAAGAATAGACTCTCGTCACAAATTGTCAAATGGTATTTACACACTCGACTTGCCAGAAGACCTGCATGGGGCGGTTGCGGACGACAACTTAGACGTGAGTCGGAGGAAGCCCGCAACCGTCCCTAATGCGCCGAAGATGGCCATTGTTAAAAAAAAAAAGAAGACCTGCATGTTTCAAAATATTCCAGAAGTCAGCTTGCCGTACCTACTGTCTACCCGGTAAAAGTAGCTTGAGAAAGGCAACTGCAAGGATTTCTTGCAACGAGGCTATCCCCCCTCACACCCTCCATTGCAACTCCTGTACGCTAGGATCGGCAATGGCGCACATTTTATGAAACCAAGCAGTGAAGCTCGGCGAGTTTCTGGGAGCACTAATTAATTTTAACCCGAAGTTAAATTAAAGGATAGGGAGAAGTTGCAAATATATTTTTCACTTCCCTCCATAGGAAAGCGGGAGACAAAATGAGCTAAAAAGGTATTTTTAGCCTTAATTATTGAGATTTTTACAACTGGAAAAACCAAATGTAAAGCACCACAGATACAATTTAGAGAGTCCTATCATTTGAGCTGTTATATTTTATTCCGGAATGTAGTCTTTGGCAAAATGAACGCAAAATCATGTTGGATTGCATGAAAATAACATCTCAAGTTGTATCCTATATGGACCTTGTGGAGACTAGGCAGGATTTCCGTGCTTTCCGGCGTTTTTGCGCTCATTTTACCAAAGTATGTGTAAAGCGCAGATTGTTCGTAGTTGCAGACAGTAGGCAAACATGGATAGCAAGCGAATAAACCAATCTAAAAGAGAATAATTTCCATTTAAAATTGCCAAAATTTTCTCGCTAGTCTAAACCCTGCTTTACACACGCAGCGTGTGGTAAGCCTAAGCCGCACGGATGGTAATTCATTTTGTCGAAGTCGCAATTAAAGCATTGATCAAACTCAAAAGGAGCAAATAAAACTTAATCCTATTTATATCTGGCAATATGAAGGAACTGTCTGAAGAATGGTAACATAAGAAAATAGGTTATAACTTGCAATTCATCGAAACAAATTATTAATATAAATTGAATTACTGCAATATTTTTTTTATCTCAATGTGGTACCGTAGAGTTTTCTACATCGAGTCACTCATTTAATTATAGTTTTATAAAAGAATATCTGATAGCTGCAGAAATCAGTTGCATGATCTTTTAGGGGCCATTCACTTATTACGTGAGACTACTTTCGCTAGTTTTTTTATGCCACCTCCCGCCCTATTATAAAAAAAAAAAAGAATAGGCTGCTCCCTCCCTCCTGTTTAATAATTATTACATAAGAATCTAAAGGAAAAATGAATACACAGTTTAATATTTATTTTTCAAACATACAATTTTTAGATATGTTTATTTGTACTTTGGAAATCATTTATCAGTACGCATCCAAGCGAACCTCGGCTTTCGCGATTTTCGATTTCGATTCCCCGCGCTTTTTAACCGACTTCAAAAAGGAGGTGCTGTATTCGATCTGTATGTATGTATGTAAATTAGTATGGCTGCGAGTTTCTCGAAAACTACTGATCCGATTTTGATGTGGTTTTTTAAAGTATAATTTTAACTTTGCGCATTTTTGTGATCTTACGTAAGAACTATGGAGACTCCCTCCCACCACCTTGTAAGAAAAAAATAAGACATGGTCGACCCCCTCCCCCAAAACGTCTTACGTAATGTATGTAATGGCCCCTTAGTTAAGAAGAAGAATACACCAACCCCAGTGCACTAAAATTATGATAATGATGACATAATGTAATAAATATAATAAATTTTGTTCGTGTAAGTGTAAACTCTTATGTACATCCCTTCATCCTCATAAGATTAAAGCATCTTTCTAACTGTTTTATTTGCCTGAAAACTATTTTCAAGTATTATAATTACATGATTAAATTATATACAATAGAACAGAGGGATTATGTCTCACTAAGGGAACCTTATATTTATTAAGATTTGTTGCTCTCAACTACTATAACTGGACTGCAGTTTTAAAAATAAATATAGTTTTTTACTCTATGCATTTTAACACCCACATAGCTTTAGATATAATTGTACAATGTTAATTTGAGTTTGAATTTTTCTCACTCCTTGAGTCTTGTTCGCCCTGTTTACGTCAGTTTGTAGTCGTTAACTGCATGAATTGAAAAACCTATACAATTATTGACAAAAAATTAAATACTTCTTGTGTTTGCTTTTTAAATTATAGAGCCTATAAATTAGCCTGCATGCAACCAAAAAAAATGTAAGATGTTATCCGAAACTCATCTACAAAATTTATAACAGTGTAACCACCTATCTGTGTTATTATCTTCCATGTCGTTTGTAAAATAATCTCAGATGAATAAAAAAATAATTTATTGTACAATACAAATGGCATGCATGATGGAAACCATACTTAGAATATTTGCTACTTAATAATTTTAAATGAAACTATCTTAATAGTTAAAGTATTAGTTGATTATTAATAATTAATTTAAATAAATCATGTGTCGAGTGTTTATGCATTAACTGCATTAAAATATATATACTATTTTGACTCATATTGTTAATTTGCGATTAAGTACCTACAGATTTTTTCACGAGTGGTCATCACTGATGAATTTATTTTCACTTAACAAGAAAGTGTTGATATTTATTGAAATATTGCACTAAAGTGAGATGTTTCCTAAAATACTTGATTTAATTTAATATTCAAGTATTATCCAATGTACAAATTAACTGAAATTGATAATGCTGTGCGAATTACTTGGACTTGAACTGTGAATAAACATACACAAAAATAATTGTCATATATTATACGCAATGGATTGACTGTTAACATTTCTTTTCAGGCCTAGGATAATTCACATAGTTATTCATTTTATGCTAAGAATGAATTCAACCACAACCGATGCCCACGTAATTATTGTCGGTAGTATATATTATATAATAATACAGTTTTGTACGGCGTATTATTAATGTATATTTTTTACGAGTTACCGTTTAGCAATAATGTTTCGGTAGAAAATAATCACATGAAATAAAATGTTCTTATTCCAACGTGTAAGAAGGAAGTAAATAATAATTTAAATATACCTTGTTACCATGCTTAAGATCGAATCAAATTAAAAGGTCATTTTTTATTTTGTATGGTGCAGTTTTATTTTGGTAAATCATTATCCCAAACGTAAGCCATGAGGGCCTTATTACACTGACGATATAATGCGAGCGTATCTATAAGGTGAACGCACACTTATTCGAGCCGAACGCGGCGAATGAGTCGCACGAAACTAATTTTAGAATTTTGTGTATGAAATCTCATGAAACCTCGCACACTTCGATTCGGACAATTCGACACGGGGAAGTGTGCGAGGTTTCATGGGATTTCATATACAGAATTCTAAATTACGTTTCGTTCGACCCGTTCGGCTCTGATAAGTGTGCGTTCACCTTAATACGTCCAGGCCGCGTTCAGTGAACAATAAAAGACCTAATCGAGCCGAGCTTTGTGTAAATTTGATACTTAAGTACACCCAAGTCTTGGACAAAGACAAAATTTCATCGTTGAATGGTGCACAGTGGTTTTATTACTCCAACAAATAATTATGTATAATATCGCTAAATAATACAAACATACATTTTGGTAACACTTTATATTACAAATTAAGCAGTATAATTATCACATAAGTTCTAGACATATATCGAAAAAGCAAGGAACAAAAAATCTCTAAAATAAAAGTAGGTACAATCAAAATAATTCAACAGTTCAATTGTATTGAAATCAGTTGTCACCTATATTAGTGGCGATAGCCTAGTTAGGAGTGGAACGGACTGCCGAGACGAATACCCGCAGGTTCAAAACCCAAGGTCACACACCTCTGACTATTCTAAAATTTATGTGTTTTCTTGGTGAATTATCGCTCACTTTAACGGTGAATGAAAACATCGTGAGGAAACCTGCATACCTGAGAAGTTCTCCGAATTGCGAAGATATGTGAAGTCTGCCAACCCGCACTAGGCCAGTGTGGTGGACTTAGGCCTTAACCCTCTCAGTTTTAGAGGCCCCTACTCAGCTGTGGGCAGTATATAATACAGGGCTGGTATGGTATGGTTACTACCTATATTTAAAATTATTTGATGTAAAAGTTTTATATCAAATGTAGCTTTTTAATTGTGTGGAAATATTTCACTTTGTAATGCACTCAACACACCGAGCCTGCTGATTTATTTGATGGATTTTTGTAGGGAGTTTGCACTTGTTTAAGCGACCATGCGATATCTAGTTGAAAATAAGCATCCATCACGAATTACAGAAATAGTTCATGTGGTTACTTGCTACCGACAAAGAGTTAAGACCAAAGTGTTAAGCAGATTATTAAAGTATAGAAATATAGTATTTCGAAAATGTTAATTAACTAATGCGCTCGTGAACTTTTTATTCGAATAAAATCACCGTAGAAAATGATTAATAATAACATAAAAAAATATCCTCCCAATCATCATCACATACGGAATTGCTGAAAGTATGCATTGCCTATCAGTTTGTAGTGACTAGAACAAAATACAAGAAGGGTTTATACAACACGCGACGGCGGAGTATCCTCAGATTATTAATTAAAACTATTATGAGGTATGTCACTCAGATGTACATCATATTTAGTAAATTTTTACCTTACTGCTTTGCGAACATGGGGAATATTTCTATTACATATATTCACTTATTTCATGTTAGAAGGTAATTACTTTCAAAATTTAATAATATTCTTGTATGATATTGTGGCTAGCTTCTTGTGTAAACTGCATCATATGAATAGACAATTTTTAGAAATTTTAATTTTCTCTATAAGTGCTCTTTCCAGCAATGCCAGCTTATATTTAACAAACTGGCTGACTGGGCATTATAAACAAAGCAAAACTATATCACACACTTCATCTCCTTACAAGTTTCACAAAGAATATACATGTGTATTTCTTCTGTATCTGGAATGACAGTGAATTGTGCTTGTTTACTACATGCTGAATTATGTTTTTCTAATGAATCTATGATTGATTTCTTAACATCTAATAATGACATATCTGTTTTGAATGAAATATTACAACTAGGACAACAAAGGTTGTTATTATTTTTGAATGTAAAATTTGTTTTAAGACATATAGGACATATTACACTATCTTCTTCTTCTATAGCTGACCAATCAATATTCTCCAAGTGAGATGTCTCATACTGTTTAATCCACCTGAAAAATCAAATATAGAATGATTTAAATAGACAATAATATATTATAGTTGGCATAACAGTGTAAGTTACTTAACATTCTTGGTAAATCAGCAGAGAATAATATTTCCTCTTCCTGTTCATATGAATTAAATATAGTAACAAGTAATGAAACTCCTATTATTTTCAGTAATTAGTGCCATTTTGGCAATTACACTGTATTATCGTATACTAGCCTTTGCTTCCGGCTCCCCGCTTCAACCAGATGAAAGTTTTTTTGGAGAGAAAAGTCACAGTATATATTTTACCAGGACAAAAAGGGGCCTATATCATTGTCAAGTTCTCAAACTATCTCCATTCATTTGGTAATTTTTGAGCTTGTTACATACAGACAGGCAGACAGTATGGGACTTTGTTTTATAATATGTAAGGTTGGTATAGTTAGTTATGTACTTGCTGCATTTTTAAAAGTAAATGTGTCTTTGTTTTTTCTATAATTTTGTTAATTAATTGAGTCAAATTATTGATTTGTAGATATGCTATGTATATAATATTACATCTTAACAAACACAAAAAAAAATCTATCAAAGAGCATAGAAATTATAGTTTTAACTTACCAATCAAGTTCTTCTTGAATAAGTTCTTTCCGTATTTCTTCAAGCAGTTCTAATTCTTCATTATCAACAATATTATCGTTACATTCATTAGTATATATTTCAGTAAGTTTACCACATAGTTCCTTTTCATCAAGAGATCCACGCAGCCTGTCTATTAAAGCACCACGGCATTTTTGAACTTTAATTTTATAATTCTGAAATCAGTGTTCAATACGAGTATGTAGTTCCTTTACATGACATGTTTTAAACTAATTTAACTGGTAGTGTGTATAGGGAAGGTTTGATTTACAATTACATAAATAACTTCGATCCTGTGTGTACCTATTTTGTACCATACCCTTATGAGAAATATTTTACATGATCTTTTAACTTATATTGATACCAAATTGTACATATAGGAGAGAAGAAACCAATCAAGAAGCAGATTGGAAAAGGGGAGGATAAATAATAAAATATTCTGCTGTTCTGAAAAGATTCAGGTCAATGAAAATTGAAAACCATACTGAAGAATAATGAATACCCTCTTACAGTTAAAAGAAAACTCTGCAACTCCTGCATACTACCTATTTCATACGGTAGTGAGACCTGGGCAAATACGCAAACGTCGAACCAAAACTTGTTTCTTGTCAATGAAGTATGGCAAGAAGGATTTTGGGGCATACGAAGTTTAATAAAAAACGCGCAACTGACCTTAGAAATGTCACTAAGTCGGAATACGTGGGGAGACAAGTTAAAGTCCTGAAATAGAAATGGGCAGGGCGTATGTTAAGAGAAATAAGAACTAAATGTACAAAAAAGGTTACTGAGTGGGCACCCCGAGCTAATGCAAAGCGAAAAAGAGGTGGGCAACTCAGAAGGTGGTCTGACAACTTGAGAAAGGTTGCTGGCCCATTGTGGACGCGAACCGCTAGCGACAGAGAAAAATACCGAACTCTGGAGGAGACCTTCTGTCAAAAGGACGAGCTTTAATTAAAGAAGACTGTTGTGGAAGACAGTAAAAGTTAGAAAATAACTGTAAAAAAAAATGTATTCTCTTTTTAGTAAATAAAAACTTTTGATTGATTGAATAATCTTAATATACAAATGAATTAATCATCAAACTTATTTGTTTACCTTTCTCAATTTTTCTTTTAGTTCTATGGGTGATTGCTTGAGCTTAGGATTTATATTTTTGAAGCTTGGTGACAAGTTTGCCTTTAGGGAATTCATGTTGTTGGAATGTTGGAACAGAGACAAATAAACTGGAATTGTTAATAAGACAATTATAATTTATATTTGTAATAAAACGTACATGAAAATAGAAAATTTAAATTACGACCAAACTGTTGTGACACGACATTGACATTTGACAGCGGATGACAGAGAATCAGAGATCAGAATTCAGGGATGCCTCATGCGGATCCGTTAAGTTGGCAACACTGCTCATGCCAGTAGGGGCCAGGGAATGCAGGGATGCCAGACAGTGACTCAGTAATACAGATGTCACTGAAAGTTGGTATTTGACCAAAAAAGTGGTACACACACAATAACATTTGCACCTATAACATAAACATTCAGGAAGTATAAAATTTTTGCGGCAACCTTTTTTTAGGTCCTAAAAGTACAATTTGTAACCAGTATTGCCTAGTTTGCTAGTCAAGTCTGTCTCACCGCTCACGAAAGAAGTCCCCCAGACACTGTTGCCAACTCCCAGAAACCAAAAAACGACAGATGACTTTTAAAAAGCTCCTCGATTTCCATTTTTCCCTCAGTAACGTCGGAGAAGTAGGGCAAGTCCATAAGGTGATGATTAATTTTATTATTTATTTAGATGGATTTCCATAAAAACGTATTTTTAGTTAAAAATATTGTATTGCCATCGGTCCTTGATAAGTATGCCCAATTTCGATTTAATCCGACGTTTTGAAGTGGGTTAAAATCATGTTCAAAGTGAAAGTTACACACATACGTACATACATACACACGTCTGAAGCTAATAAAAGCGTGTTAAAAACAATTCAGTGATTGATGTTGAAAGTTGGTATTATTGTGTACCAACACAACTTTTACTTGGTACATGGTACAAAACCCTGAAAAATGGTACGGATACCAGCAAATTGGTACGTCTGGCATCACTGGCGGAGATTGACATTTGACGAGTTTAGGCGGGAATGTGGAAGTGTCATGAGGTGCTCTTGTTTTAATTCATTATTTTGGTGATACTTAGTGTTATATTGCATAATTATGGTGGTATATTATCCAATATAGTTCTATTAAAGTGCTCAAATGAAGTGAATTGAAATAACTGTGCCAATCAAGTGTTTTTTCGTTGCCGCCAAAACTCCTTGATAAAGTCTTGGTAAGGTAGCCACTGCTTTACTTCGACATATTAGTTAGGAGTTAGGACTGAGGATGAAAATATATGAAAGACGGGCTCAATGGACTAGTATCCAGAGCCGTAATAATTAAATAAAAAAAATTGACATTTGACAGATTTCCGTTTTTTATCTCCTTTTATCAAGAAGTTTATAATATATCTACTGGAGGCCTCGGTACACACATTTTTGTGAAGACAAAAAAATTACCTTTTGAGCTGTCTTCTATCTCACTCACTCTTTAACCTATGTTGCCAAAGCTTACGGATTATTTCCCCACCCATAAAAAAATATCAATACCGTTATTGTCGTCTCAATCAATCATCCTTATTAACATTTTAGTTAAACAAAATTTCCTCATTTAATTGGTAATTGCGAATACATATTTCGGCAACACTGTTATAAAACGTTAAGTTCGATGACAATATAGTTGTCAAATAAATGTTCACTTCGAAATTTTCTCTGTAATTATCTACAATAATAAGTGTGTTTTAGTGATATTTTAATGTGAATTGTGTAGTTCACGGTTGCAGAAATATTTGATATCCATAATTTAGTGTGAAATTCTACAGGTAAGTTTATTGTAATCAATATTGTGTAAATATTATAATTTTATCAATATTTATACGAATCGTAATAAAATACGTGAATATTTTATAAATGAACTGTAGAAAAACCTCGCTTAATGTGATTTGCTTTATATATGACTACTTTTTTCATATTAACGTAATGTTAAATGTGATTTTTTGTATTGTAAATAGTATATGTTAACAAGAGGCTAGGGTGACCATGGTGTAAGCTTTGGTGGACCGGTTTCACGATGGTGCTAGAGTATTTGTAATACTAGCCGCCTTACTAATGAATATTATAAAGCTTATTAATCTTTAAATAATCATCGTAAATAAAAACTGAGGATCAACAGTTACAATCGAGTTCTCAGTGTATCCAGCATTGATTTATTGAAACTTTTATTTAAAATAAAATCGAGTTTGTATTACTCTTTACAGATTTCTTAAAGATCTGGATAAGCAAAAACGTGGTTAAATATAAATACCATTAAAAGGTCAATTTGATGTCTGCAAGAATTACTAGTCTACATTTAAAGACAGAAGATTATGATTCTGAATGTGATAATGTGTCTTCTACTTCTCGGAATATGGCAGAAGATGTCAAAAATAATTATTTATTACCAGAAACTCATGCTGTAAGTATATTATTTTTATCATTTCACTGGTATAATTATGATCCACTTAGACTTTATTATTTACTAGCTTTTGCCCGCGGCTCCGCCCGCGTGAATGTTTTTCCGGGATAAAAGTCACTGTTTATATTTTACTGGGATGAAAAGTGGCCTATGTGCTAATCCAGGACATGATCTACCCGTGTGCCATATTTCATCGAAATCCGTTTAGTAGTTTTTGCATGAAAGAAACATCCATACATCCAGACATTCTTACAAACTTTCGCCTTTATAATATTAGTAAGATTAGTAGGATAGGGCATTAAGCTTGCGACCCACCAAATTTTATAACGGCGGTACATTGGGTGATATCTGAGTGTACTAAATGGCACCTCTGCCTCTGTCTAAAATATATAGGTACTTAAATATATTATTATTGATTGATATTTACTTTTTACATTATATGTCAGCGAAATGAATATGAACCACCATTGAAACGTCAAGACTTGAAAGATTTCAATATATCAGTAAATGTGAAGACATCCCGTGAAATAAATTAGAAGAAATAAAAGAAAGTATTGCAGCAGAAGATGAAGAGATAAAAGAAGAAAATTAATGACAAGTTATTTCTTACTAAAGTTGTTCATGATTATACTTTACAGTCTGAAATTGAAAATATTTTGCAGTGAAATTTTGCTAACATTTGAGATTTTTTTTAAAAGTATATTCCAAATAGCAAGCAAAGAAAAATTACATATAGTGATGACATAAAGACTTTTGTTTTAACATTACACCTTTAGTCGCCGAAAACAATTTTGTTTTTATAAATTCAAAGATTTATTTGCCGAAAGAGAGCACATTATGGTGATCTTTAGCAAACTTTAATAGTTTTGTTGGCTTCTTCACAGAAGTTTTAGAATATTAAAAATAAATTTAAGGAAGAAACCTCACCCGCAGAATGTAGCGTTAATTTTTAATTCCATGGCTCTCAAACAAGAATTTATTTAGTATTGTAATTTGTAAAACATCCACGTGTTTATTACTTTTGCTATAAATATCTACACAACTTTGTTTACAATCAACTTACCTATGGAATTTCACACTAGATGTTGGATTGCAAATAATTCTGCAACCATGAATTACACAACTCATAGTAGAATATCTCTAAAACACAATATTTATTATAGTGGATAATTACAGAAAAAAAGTTCGCAGAATACTTGCAAAAATTGTAAAATCACACAAAATAGATATTCGTAATATTTCAAAATTACTCACTGAAAATTAGGTTATTAACTTCCTAAATGTGTATTATTTTGTTCATGTATGATTGTTTACTTTTATGAGTATGTTTTTTATTTTTTTTTATTATATTTAAATTTAACAATAACTGTAGTTCGATCCCCGGGTCGGGCAAAGTGATATTGAGTTTTTCTATTCAGTATCAGCTCGGAGTCTGGAATTTGTGTCCGATACGGCGATAGGCTCGCCCCCTATCACATCATGGGACGGAATAACGGCGAAAAGTGGGTGCACTAGTTGTGCCTCTGCCTACCCCTTCGGGGATAACAGGCGTGAGTGTGTGTGTGTGTGTGTGTGTGTGTAGTTTTCATTTTTAAATATCCCAATGTGTTTCTGTCTAACCTTACAGTCTCCATATTTGGTTATAAAGGCCAGCAAACAACGTGAACATATCCAGTCGCAGGGGAAAGTAAAACATATATAATGTGAGGTTGTGTGCCGAGCAAAAAAAAAGCACGCGGGGCCCCGTGCGAAGCAAAAATTTTTTTTTTTAACAGCTTTGTAAGTAAGGTGCCAAAAAACGGTCCCCCAAGGAGCTGCAAGATGCCCCTGTAACTGCGAGGCCCCAGGCGGTTGCCTGGTTCGCCCCCCTCCTCCAAGGCCGCCACTGAATTCACCACCGCGTGGTGAGGTATTTTTTTATGTAAGTGGAACTAGTAGTTCCGAACTACTTACCAAAACAGTATGTAAATATGCCAATTTTGTTTGGAATAAACTTTCTAACTCAAATTATATTTTTTAAATATCAACTATTACTAGCCGCTGTAGTTGGTTTTCATAGTTAATTTAAACCGCATTACTTTATAGAGATAAAAATAAATATTATGGTGCGATATCATATTATTACACACTCACACACTCACGCCTCTTATCCCCCGGGTAGACAGAGGTGCAATTAGTGCAACCACTTTTTGCCGTTATTCCGTTCCATGGTGTGATAGGGGGCGAGCCTATCGCCTTATCGTGTACAAATTCCAGACTCCGAGCTGATACTGAATGGAAAATAATCACTTTGCCCGACCCGACCATCCCGGGGATCGAACCCGAGATCTCAGCATTGCAGTCGTACCATAATACAACTACGCCACCGAGGCAGCCATATTATATCATATCATATTATTATGGACAGTTAATTATGTTACGTCCTGGTTTAGAAAATAAACCTTTGTCACTCTAAAGAGAGAGACAGCAGTTAACTGTGACGTCACATTTTATTCTTCAGTTTGTTAAACGGAATGAATAATCCATATGGGTATAAAATTCTTGCCTTTTATAGTAAAAGGAGAAGGCAAAAGCGCTTAACCATGCAGCTTAGTCTGTTGTTTCTTTCCAACATCTAAGGCGCCCATTAGACAGTACGTTTTGCTGTCAGTTTTACCACAGTCACGTCTGTGAGTGACGAATAACCTATCGTCTAATGTGGTGACTGATAATTGAATGACGGCGATTGAGGAATATCTCGATTTGTTATTTCCGCGTCGTGCAACCATCAATCATGACTTTTGCGCGATCGTCTACTGGCATTTTGTCCACCAAACGTTAAGCGCGCGGATTGCGATGGAGTCGGACATATTATATAATGCATAGCGGCGACTAGGCGTCCGCGCACCTGCGCTGCCAATCACACACTCTCCGAAATAATATGCTATAGTTGGAGATAGATTATTTTAATTTAAATTTTGAAACGCCTAATCTCTGAGTTGTGGGATACCACGAGCCTTTAATTGTTAGGACCTCAAAATCAAAGGCCGGAGCCATGGCTGGAATTTTTTTCTTTTTTTTCTCAAACTATAAAGCACCCATCACACGCTCACTTTTATGGTTCACTATTGCAAAAGTAGCTTCTCATACATATTTCATCCTACAAAATAGGTAGCAAAGTATAACAAGACCTATTTCTGAATCTTTATCATTTTCTTGGGACTTTCAAGCGAGATCAACGTTTTATATCGTCTCGTCGTAAATGCAATAAGTAATGGAACAATTTAACTTTTAAAATTATAGCTACACTCGTGTCAATTGTTGATCTAACGGGTTTTTGACGGAAAAATACGACTAATTTGACGGATTCTTAAAAATATTGTTGGCAGCACTGCTCAACTCCATTCATATTCATAATATTTTTTTATCGTTTTATCCTCACGACTCAAGACTAGATAATTTTTTCGAGCAGTAATTTATGCTGCAGATGCATATTTTACTGGCAATTCAAGTTATCAATTGTCAGATGAAAAAAACAATGTGTCGGAGTGATAAGTAAAAATATGGCCAGGTCCAAAAGTTGATACTTGATAGACCTTTTGTTCATTCAACGTAATATAAAATAGATAAAAGATTTAAGTAATAGTTAACTCATATTCTCCAAAATCAAAATGAACGAAGTGGAAAAAAGACAGCTACGTTCAGAAAAGGAGTCTATACACTCGGGGCACTTCATGGTATCACATTTTGAAGCTGAAGCACAAGATGACTTCGATGACTTAGTGTCCGTACCTGACGAAGAACAAAATGCGCAGAAAGTTTCTGTGGTCGCCACGTACACGGTACCTGGATCTAATAAACCTTTTCTGCCCACCGATAAAGAAGATTGTAAACATCATCAACAACTTTCTATTGAAGTCTCTCTTACCAAGTTATTTAAATGTATGACTCTAGCGTACAGGTAAGTGTTAAAGAGCTTATATTCCTAGATTCGTAAATTAAATTCAACAGTTGCCCATGGTGCGCGTATTCTATTGACATACAATAAAATTCACACATATATATTTTAATGCTGTTTGCTATTGGAAAATTCCTTTAAATGGATTCTAATCTGTGATAAACATGTATTATTGTATACATTAAGTTGTGTATCATTGTACTATTTTAACCATCTGCTACTTGTCTTTTTAATAATGTAAGAGTGGTAAAATATTAAAAATACTTTATTGAAATTAAAATACTCCAAAAACAGTTAATACTTATATATTGTGATTGGTGTAGGCAGATTTATTAGTGATACAAATGTGATGTAAACACATTGACAAAATGTTACTTACAAAATGTCAAACATATTAGCACAAGTGATAATTGCAACATATGTCCTTGAAATTCTACTATACTTCCTTATTAAAGTCAACCTTCCTCGTGCCAACAAATTAAAAAGAGTATAGTTTCGTGTTGGCCATGTAAAGTGTCATACTGGGTGGTAAGTTGTATTCTTAGGCCTGTACTATAATAATCTGAGTTAAAAATGAGGAAACGGTATGTTTCCATTTGGTTTAGCACACAGAGATAACAAAAGGTCATCATAGCCTGTACAAAAGACACAGGTCATTTGCTCTGATAACTACTATATGAATACTAGCAGCTGCTGTACATTGAGATTAATTTTGTTAATTCTTAATTTGTACAGTAGAACCTTTACAAGTCGAATATCAAGGGAGACACCAAAAAAATCTACTTATAGAATTTTCAACTTATGGAGGATTTCGACTTAAGCGGTTTTTGATTCAACTTGTAGAAGTTAAGATTGAATCTTACTCATGTTGAGTTAGAGAGAGGAAATAAATAATTGTTTTAAAACCTTTATTTTTAAACTGTTGTATAAATTGATGTGTGTTTCAGTAGAACCAAACTACATCTGACAATTTTTCAATCAACCAAATGCCTTGCTTCGCAAAAGTTCAAATGAAATAAAAAATAAATACTTGACATCAAGCAAGCAAGCATGTGTCAATGTGTGTCATAAATAACTTAAGTGGTAATCCTATTTATTGTATACTTCCTAAATTGTTTTCTAAGGAACAATGGTGTACTTCCATTGTCAGCTAATTCTTAAAGTCGGTTACTTATTTTCCTTCGAACTATAGAGTTGTAAGTTTCAAATAATCCAGTTGTAAAGGTTCTAAACTAAAACATTGCTATGTTCGAGATACAGAGGTTCAATTTAATTTTTTGAGTTATAGAGGGAAAATATGTACCAAAATGTCTTGCAGGGACTCACTGATTAATTTGACTAATAGAGGGTCGAGATTTCGCGTAATGGAGGTTTTGGGGCTTGAAAGGAAGGGATCAAAACATTTTTTCGAGTTATGGAGGTTTTCGCCTGATCAAGGTTTGACTTAACGAGGTTCTACTGTATATTAATGTGTTTATAATCATTTTAGTTTAATTAGGCCTAATCAGGCTGTCACCTATGTAGGTTATGAACAACTATAATAATAAAATTGTATCCCTTTATTTAAAATTTTTAATGAAAATTCAAGAATAGCCATGTGAACAAGCTATTGGGAATTATTATTTTTTAATAACATTATGCATGTTATTAAATTTATATCACATTCAATCAAATTACAAGTACTTGCACTCCTATTTATATTTGTAACAGTAGAAAATTGTAACAGCACAATTATGTTCACCATGATATGTGGTGTTATGTGAGGTGTTTACATAAACTATTATAGTAATTGAACTAAAAATTAGAATTAATGTTACATAGAATATTGTATCTTATATAACTTTTGCATAAGACATGGATGTATAGGAATATTAAGTGGTAAATTCAGAAAATATTATAGGTAGGAAGTCATGTTATGCTATTTATTTATCATGTCAATAAATATTTGCCCTTCAAATGATATGACCAAGGTTGACAGTGGGTTTTGTTGTTCAGTTAAGGCAAATATAAAAAGCACCATAAAGTCTGATTATGTGTAAAGTTTTAATATATATGAACATATAATCAGTAAAGATTATGCTAACAGTATTATGTAGTGCAGCTGTAATACATTGCTAGTAATAGTTACTGATATGCATTGTATATAAAACGACTGCCTCGGTGGCATAGTTGTATTACAGTATGACTGCAAAGCTGAGGTCTCGGGTTCGATCCCCAGGTCGGGCAAAGTGATATTGAGTTTTTCTATTCAGTATCAGTCCGGAGTCTGGAATTTGTGCCCGATATGGCGATAGGCTTGCCCCCTATCACATCATGGGACGGAATAATGGCGAAAAGTGGGTGCACTAGTTGTGCCTCTGCCTACCCCTTATAACAGGCGTGAGTGTATATGTATATAAAACATATTGACATGTGCGAAACCCAAATGGCAGATTTTTAGGAACAGATTATTCATCTATTAATTTTATTAAAACATTTCCT
This sequence comes from Lapara coniferarum, assembly GCA_949316025.1. Lineage (NCBI taxonomy): Eukaryota > Metazoa > Arthropoda > Insecta > Lepidoptera > Sphingidae > Lapara > Lapara coniferarum. The sequence continues at coordinate 35,159,105 of OX438919.1, read as the reverse complement.
ATATTGCCCTCTATCTTATACTGTAGTAGTACAGTAGATAAGATAGTATGAATGTTTCTTTCTTATCAAAATATTATTTGCAATAAGCTTTAGATCACCTATTGATAGCGATGTTGATAAAACGCTTACATTTTGATTGTCTGACATTTACACTTGCACAGTACAACAAAACTTATTAATAAAGACTGTACTTTTATTAGTTGTAAATTTTCAAATTTTCTAAATAATGCCTATTTTAAACTTATTCAGTTTCAAGATGAGTCTTGTTAATTTAAGAAGTTTTATAGTTTATTTAATAATGAAATTGCTATGCTCAAGTGTCAGCCTCTGATAGGTGGTGGTAAGGGAAGCATGGTAAGTTTTTGGTTATGTATTATCACATGCATATTGTTTTTCTCAGACAAAAACTAACTTCACCAAAATGGAATCGTTTCAAAGGTATAAAACTCCGTTGGAAGGACAAGATCAGATTGAACAACGTCATATGGAGATGCTGGCACATGCAATGTGAGTTTTTGTAACTTTTCCTCCATTGTTAGATTGGCATATGTTTGGCATATGTTTGAATCACATTCTAGTGATAGATATAATGTGAACTTTGTACTGTTTTCACACATTTTAATTTGAAGAGTTAATTGGAGAATAATGTGCTGATGTGATTGGGAGTTTCTATTAATAGATAATCATTTAGGACAGGTTGCTTATTATTTCGTATGCACCCTAATTTTCATATTTCTTCTAATAGTATAACAATAAAACAACTTTTTGTTTGTTCATGCTGAAGTATAACAGCATCTTTTTTTAATTTTTTGCTATTGCTGTTATCAACAACATTGATACACAAAAGGTGTGGAAATAATATATTAAGGGAACGCTAAGTCTAGACCCACGGCCTTATTAATGATATGGGGTGCAGGGATGTGAAATCAGCATGCGGGCTTGGACTTTTTGACAAAAAAAAACGATATTATGTAAAAAAAACTGGGTGTGTGTACTTATGTACGCGCCTGAGAAGTTATTATAATTCTTTGGCATCATCAAACAATTTAATAATATTTACTATTAATTATGAAAATAGTGATCAAAGTCGACGAGCGTGCCAACATGCGTGACTAATAGAGATTCTATTTTGTTGGTAGCTTTTTTTTCGAAAGTTAATGAGCGGCTTAGTGGGCAACTTCTCCCGTGAAAATTTTGTGTCACTCATGCGCGCGCATCGTAAAGTTTCACTCTCATAATTTTTCCATAACGCGCCTAAAGAAGTATAACTTAAAAAAAAAAACAAAATCCTGGTAGCAACTTATCTTACTAAATGGACTTCAGGTCTAGTCTAAAAAATGCCTAAAGTAAAGAAATACAGTCACAAAATGAGTTGTAAATCAATAAAATACAGAAAATGTATCATTCTCTTTCTTTTGTACTGTGCGTGTAGTGAAAGAAAGAGACCACACAATGACTTTATCTGCTTAGATTATAATGTGGTAAGGCTATGCAAGTGAAATAGGGACATTATATAATAGAATACAGTTCAGATTAAAATAATATGAATTGCTCATATTGTATATATACCTACATATATTTGCTGTAATGTAGTATAATGAGTAGAATATATAGTTAGTCTAAGTTTATATGGTTAAATAAAGATACTTTTTTTTACTGAATATTGCTTTCGGCCTAGCATCCATTTGTTGGTAAGTGAATGGGTAGCAAGCAAGCATTTTCCTTATAAAGATATCACAAAACTAATTACTGTTATAGACACTAGTTTACATATTGCATAAAACGATGCATATCTTACTTATATAAATTTGCTGAAGTTTGTAAAGAAATCGGGATGTTAGTTATTAAACGAATAACCCGCTGAACGGATTTGGATGCAATTTGGCGCATAGGTGGACCATCTCCTGAGTTAACATAAAGCCATTTTTTTCCCTTCCTAGTACACTGGAGATTTTATTTGTAATAGGTTTTCACCTAGTATTTCATAAAATATGACATTTATATTTTTTTAATATTTATTATGTATATACGTAAGACTCATTTGAATTATTTCATGTATGATTACAGTCATAAAGAAACAAAATACGTTGGTGTGTCAGTTTGCTTCGCCATTAGACGTTGACACGCACGTGAAACCAGAGGTAATATATAAGCTATATATATAAACTGTTACATAAAATGATGTGTTGGTTATTTCAAATGATGAAATCTGTATTGAGCTATACTATTTGAAAGCTTTCATGTGTACTCCAAATGAAGAAAAATAAAAAATATGTACTTTGTTGGTGGTTGTAATATTTTCTAAACAACATTCTTTACTCAAAGGACAAAACTTATCTAAACGATTCACGTAATTATTTTAGACAACGATATTGGAAGGAAAATATTGGAAAAGAAGAGCAGAGGCAGTTATAGCAGAATATAAAAAATGGCGCAAATTTCACATTATGCGTCTCCTTGGCAAGGGGGATACCTCGGTTCAGGACACGGTACGTACTCATTATTCTGTAACTATTGAATAAAGACATTCTCAGATTAAGTAATAACTAAATAAAGCTAGATCAGCGGTTCCTAAAGTTGAAAACTGAAATCATCACATCAAATGAAAATAAATGAAGAACACAGCAAATAAAAAAGAAATACATCCTTTAATTATAAAAACGAACTCTCTAAGTGATACGTCCATTCTCTATATACACTTTTAATATTCTTTTGCGGGCTCGTGGTGTATTATCCGCAAGACCCACTAATCTATTCTAGGTAAGTGTACTGACGCGGATGTGTAGATTTCAGACATGGACACGGTGGAATCGTTCTCGCAGTGCAGCGACTTCGCAGCGAATATGCTCACCGACGAGGACTATCTCAACTTCATGACTGACACTCTTTTCTCCACCATTACAAGCCATCAGCCGTTCGCGTTCCCCGACTGTCGAGAGATCGGTAATGACAATAACGTATTTAATAATATAGTGTATAGACCATTTTACCAATCGTTTTGCCATGCGCTTATCCTACTTCCTACTAATCCTTCCTACTAATATTATAAAGGCGAAAGTTGGTAAGAATGTCTGGATGTATGGATGTTTGTTCCTCTTTCACGCAAAAACTACTGAACGGATTTTGATGAAATTTGGCACACGGGTAGATCATGTTCTGGATTAATATATAGGCTACTTTTTATACCGGGAAAACATAAAGCGGGACTTTTATCCCGGAAAACTTTTTAACGCGGGCGGAGCCGCGGGCAAAAGCTAGTATCACATACATATAGGTGCATTCGTCTTGTTAATATATATATAATTCGCTTATAATATAGCTTTCATTTCTCATTCATTTTCTTACTCCACTTGTTTCATTTGTAGGTTTGAAAAACTACATTTTTATATGCTAGATGACCTCGCGTTTTTCTGATTCGCACCCAATGAGGTCGAACTACCACAAATTAAAATAGGGTGTAATCATTGTCCGTTCACGAAGACACTGAACTGATAACGGACGAGACAATTACACGCGCAATATCATTTTCTCAAAATAGACGAATGTTATAACTTAACCTGTTAAATGTGTGAACTCAACCTATGATATGATAGGAAGTTTACCTAAATATTGGTTGGTATTACCGAAGTGGAATTTAATCGTAATAATATTTTGCAGATATTTATATTGAAACCTGACCTTTGTTAAAATAATTATGCTGCTTGATTCAGATCAATGCAATTTTTTATCGTACGAATACATTCTAGTTACCTTGTTTAAATTTGTTTCCAATATTGTACATCGAAAATAATATCTGTGGGTGGATATCATTGATATTCATGAAGAGAATTATATCATGATTTAATGTATATATTGCATTGCAGCGCGAGGAGCTGGTCTGGCAGACTTCATTCAGCCAAGTTTAGGTCCCTTGCAGCCTAACCTTGATGATTTTATGGACACATTGGAACCACTGCAAGGTTAGTTACATTAGTGTAAAGCTACATTGATTTGTGAATGTTTGTTTTAAAGATTTAATGACTGTTGGTTATTTATATGTTATTACGATGTGACAATGCTTTCAGAACTTTTTTCGACGCCGCGTTTGCCCCCTGTGCCGGAGGAGACATCGGTGCCTTCTGAAGATCCCTTGTACAGGAGTAGTATGTCAGTAGACTCGTACAATTCGCAGTCGTTCATTACGGGCACTCAGTCCAGCACAGTAGTCACGATGCCCACCAGTCAAATGTCTATACATGGTACGTTGACAATTTATTTCTTTCATAATGATATAAAAATATGAAGAATCCGGATTTTATCGGTATTTATGTCTATATCATAATGTAAGATGTATGTTTTATTAATAAAATACTTTGTAAAACATTTTATAGGTACCAGCAACAATACTCAAATGATTCCAATGCAAGAGCAAACAATCAAGAATGAGCAGATGAGGATGTTCGATAACGGCAGGCTATTCACGCAGACGGATATACAAAACCACATTATAGGCGCGCAAGAAATGATGCCCTTCCAGCCGGTCAACTACGAACAGACGACGGCGCAGACCGACCAACATATGCACGCCAACGTATACGTCAACAAATCCTCCAGGCTGCAGTATGTCACTGCACCGAAAATTGTCACACAGTCTGACCCGTGCTACAATAAGTACAATGCTGGTAAGGTTGATGAAATCGCAATTGAATGTCGCCATGGACTTGTATTCATGAGTAGGAAATGTTTCAGTACCGCCGTCTCAGACCGCGCCAGAGACGGTGTCGCTCCTGCAGCAACCGATACAGAAGTATCCCTCCAGCGTGGTGATCCAGGGGCGCGGCGGTTATAGTCGCGACAAGCAGAGGCCCACACGGCTCAGCCACTACCCGAGCCAGGTGTCCAGCAGTCAGTACCAGAGCTACGGGCAGACCATGGGCCAGTCGGGGCAGCCGGTGTCGCCGCAGGGCTACGAGCGGGGCGGCGCCGTGCGACAGTCCTCGCAGATTCAGTACCTGCAGGCGAGTCCAGACTCGTTCAAGAGCAAGCCGGGCCCGGCGCCGGTCAGCGCCCGTTCCTTCAAAATACCTTCTCCGCCAACTGTCACCGCCACCTCACAGCAGGTAAGTTTATTTACCTATACATGTTTTCATAGGTAGTTGTTTATATTATAAATAAGATTTGCTAAAAAATATAATGAAATTCATGCTAGTGACGCCAAGGGGATAATTATGGGATGTTTCAAATTGGGCACTCTTTATGCGCACGAGTACAACTTTTTCGTGTTTCTATGTTGTCAGGTGCGATACACTAATCTTGAATTTATTTAAGAGTTTGTCGCGTCATACGCACATTAGCCGACGTTTGTGATATCAGAAGAGTCTTTATATATATTATTAGAAACTTCAACGGTTTTGATTTAAATAAAAATATGTACCACTGACTTTACAGAAATACTTTCACAAAAAATATCACCAAGCGAACGACCGGCACGAAGGCAATGACCAACTGACTCGAACTGTCAAACGTTCTATGCTTTTATAGCAAAAATTGTAGATCATGTCATTAATACCCGCACAAAAAATATTTTTGCTCTAACAATATTGTGTATAAACTGTCTGGTTTAATAATAATGTAAATTTGTTTGTATGTGTGCAGGTGCAGATGAGCGGCAGCAAGGAGCAGTTCCGTTCGCACAGCCTGCCGCTGGGCTCGCAGCTCAACGCGGACTGGTCGGTGTCTGCGCCTGCGCACGTGTCCGCGCCAGACGCCACACACTCCGCCACACACTCCGCCAGGGTCAGTCCACTTCTTTAATGCTACTAATATTATAAAGGCGAAAGTTTGTTAGAATGTATGGATGTTTGTTACTCTTTCACGCAAAAACTGCTGAATGGATTTCGATGAAATTTGGCACACGGGTAGATCATGTCCTGGATTAACTTAGGATTAACATAGGCTACTACTTTTTATCTCGGGACAATATAAAGCGGGACTTTTATCCCGGAAAACTCATTCACGCGAGCGGAACCGCGGGCAAAAGCTAGTTATAAGTCACCGCCATACCAATAAGTGCTGTATTACTGATGTATAGTTAATAGATGGTAGAGATCACGTAACATCAGGTTATTCACTCACTTGTTTTTCGTCACATGCTACACATAAAATTAGTACGAAAAGGATACCAAAAAACAAAAATATAGATTTGTGACTTAATTATTTACTAACCTTAACTCCAGGACTAAGTAATTATGCAATAAATTTTGTACATAGTGTAAAGTGTATTTAATTAACCATTAGCAATTGAAATTGTCCATGTTTCAAACTTTTGACCGTGGTGGATTTTGTTTTGACTATGTTCTTATTTTGTCAATGTTCTCATTTGATTATTATATTTTTTTCAAACGTAGTGTTAAGTCATTATTACGTTACACATTTTGCATATCGCGAAGTGTTAAGCCGTAGCAACTGGCACGTGTGGCCCTCGTGCTGCATTATCGCGGAGGCGGGGCGCCGCGACGTGACTCGTCCGGACGGAAATACACGCCTACCATTACGTATCAACGGAACATATATTATACAATCTCTCTTTCTCTTTATCGTGTTTTCGACTTTATAATATCTACTTTAAGCTAAAAAAATAAGAGATTCCATTCGCATTTTTTTTTTATAAATGACATCATGCATTAATTTATCATCAACGGTATCTTATTTGCTTCGTATCAATCGAAGACGTGCGTATAAGTGACAGTTTCCAATCGATTTTTAATCTTCAATCTGCTCAATGTACAATGTACATACTTTATCATAGGATTAAATAATTTCTGTCACTTAGTATCTATCTGTATCGTCGGGCATGACTACAAGATTTAATTTATATTGACCAACAGATGTCTGGAAGTGAAGAAATAAAATTCGCTAGTACGCGCGACGCGATATGGGAAAACTGTCGAGTGTGACACGGTAAGTAAGTGAACCTGCAATAAAGTTGCAAATTTCCAGGCCCGCGAGTCGAACCCGGGTGCGATTCGCGTGCGGTCGCGATCCTCGTCAGGCGGCGTAGTGAGTGAGGTGGGACCAGCTGGTCCTGCGCCGCGCCGCCCGCCGCCGCTCACCAGCGTCGCCTCGGAGCCCGTCCTGCCGCAGGCTAGCGTAATGCTCGCGCAACTGCTCTCAGCACAGCACTGTCAGTGTTTACCGTTATTTATTTGTTTCTCACTGACCGCTACGGCTATTTGTACCATCTTTGCCGTGTCTGCGTCTATTTATCGCACGAAATGTTTTGTTTCAGCACAAAGCTTGTATAAATTGAGCAACAATGAAGAAGGAGCAGGTGGCAGTGAACGCACCAAGTCGCCGGCCAGAAGAGGGCAGCCGTCGCCTATCGGCAGTGAAATGTCACCACATCGGGTGAGCGACGCGAACTACACATGAATTAACGTTAATATTTCAATAGTAATCAATGTAGAATCTGTAGATGTTTTGCAGTTATAGAAATTACTTCGATTTGATTTGGTGAGTTGCATAGTTTGTACATAACATGGATCTGTCTGACGAAAACATTGAAAACTGTAGTAAATATTCTATTGGTTGTGTGGACTATATTAAGTTGTATAGATGGCTAGAATGGGGGACCATCCTGTGTTTGATTTTTTACATTATGGTATACGTGACGGTAAATAGGACGATATCGAAGCCTTTCTGCGAAAACTGCATTAAAATTGGTTAAGAAGTTGGTAGTAGGTTGCGGTAGTCATTTATAGCCGAAATATTGCAATGGCTAGCAGTGGCTGCGTAGTGGGGTTATCCTTCATCTCTTTCTTTCGCATGCGTTGCGATTCTCGATGACGTCAAGTGTGGGTATTGCGCGTCTTTGCAGTTTCTTGTCACTTGTCCTTTCTACCGTAATTGAAAGCCTTATAACATGTTTATTTTTTACCGAATTTTAATAATTCCGTCGGAGTTAGAATTTGTATGACGTAAATTCTGATAAAATTCAAGAACAAAAAAATTCAGTCTCCTATTACAATTTTTCTGGCATGGGCTGTATTTACGAACAGAGGTATAGAATCTAGACGTACTTTCGGGCGGAGTATAGTATAGGAGGGTCGTTCGACATGAAGTGTGGGGTGTGTGTGCAGTCTGCGTCCCCGGCGTCGCCCTTGTCGCCGAGCTCGCCGGTGTCGCCGCGCTCCCCGCGCGAGCCGCGCCGCGCCCACCTGCACGCCGAGCAGAAGCGCCGCTACAACATCAAGAACGGCTTCGACACGCTGCAGGCGCTCATACCGCACCTCAGCGCCAACCCCGGCGCCAAGGTACACGCTACACTACACACTACACGCTATACGCTACACGCTACACGCTACACATTACACTCCATACAATATACATGCGTGCTAACATTCGTTGAAAAATATTTCGTTAATTTACATTGTCACAGCTAAACCGCTGAATTAATTTTGATGAAATGTCATGAAGTCATGTAAATTTTAATGTTATGAAGGCTTTAGACTCATATTTCATGTATTGTGCGATCAAAACACGTATTCATGTTCCTTTACACTTCATAGATCAGCAAAGCTGCCATGTTACAAAAGGGAGCGGAATACATAAAGCAACTCAAGGCAGAGCGAAACCAAATAAAGGAAGAGATGGAAAGTTTACGTCAGCAAATCGAATGTCTCAACAATTCAATTTCGTAAGTAGATTTTATTAGTATAAATTAAGTATACTTAGTAGTATAATTGCCCCAGGCACAGATAACTATATAGCCAAAACTAGGCCGGAATAGGCTATTAACTTCTTGCTTAAAATATTCGAAGCAATGAAGTCGATAGTATAAAGTGTAAAGCGTGTTGTATTCCCGCAGCAACTGCCACTCTTTGCTGCCGGCGACGGGCGCGCCCGTGTCCCGCGCACGCGCCGGCCGCCTGCGAGAGATGTTCGCGAGGCACGTCGCCAACCGCACCATGCACAACTGGAAGTATTGGCTCGTATCCTTTACCAAATATTTATCGGAGACAAGGAAACTATGTTTTTGAAGGTATACTTCTTTAGGCGCGTTATGAAAAATTAATGAGAGTGAAATTTTAAGATGCGCGCGCATCATGTAACACAAAAAAACTAAAATTTATGCGCGCGCAGCGCACATAAACTATAGTTTCAATACTATTAACTAACTTCAATAAAGAAGGCTCTTAATATCCTCACTTAACCTTATTTTATCAGGAGCTTTACCTTAGGATAGGGTAAGGCTTCTAGTGTGGCGGGTCTACTGTACTGTGCATCTGCCACCCCCACACCCCTTGACCCCCCTTGAACTCCAACCCAATGGAACCCCTTGATCCCCAAACCCATTTTGATCCCCAAACCCATTTTGATCCCCAACCCAATTTGACCCCTGAAACCCACTTTGACCCCCCTTGACCCCCAACCCAATTCGACCTCCCTTGATCCCCAACCCAATCCGACCTCCCTTGACCCCCAATCAAATTGTCTCCCTGACTTCCCTTGACCTCCTTTGACCTCCCACACTTACTTTTGATCCTGACTCCCTTGACCCCCATGTCCATTTTCGGCCCTTAACTAATACTTAATATCTTGTAGCGAACTGCAATTAGGTCGATAATGATCGGGGCTTGCCCGTACTGCACATTTAGGACGATGTGACATTGAAGAGCTGTTACGATTCGTCGTTGATTGAGTTGTGTGTGTTTGGAATGTAATTGTTCGGATAAGTCCTTACATGCGTGTAGTTCAGCGTGGTGAGCGGCGCGCTGGTGGAGTCGTTCAGCGCGTGCGTGTCGAGTGGGTCGGGCGCCGACCTGGTGCGCACCACGCTGCTGTGGGCCGAGCAGCACTGCTCGCTCGTCGAGTTGAGACCCGGTACGTACAATTTCTACTATTATGGCTAATGTAATAGGTCAAAAACATGACATGGCAGTGGTGCCTCTCCAAATGACGTAAATGAGTGTGTGTGTCTCCGACAGCGGTGCTGAACGCGCTGCGCGTGTTGTGCACGACGACGGACATCCTGACCAACCCGGAGCGGCTGCCCGAGGAGGCGCGCGCGACCGTGGCGGCCAGCGCCGGCGTCAAGACCGAGCCCACCTAGCGCCCTCACCACGCGTCTGCCGCTCTACCTCAACACCACCACCATCACCACCATCACCACCACCACCACCCCCCGCTCCACCAACACAATATAATAGTGTGGCATTTTTCATACTTATGAGTAACCGTAATCAGCTGAGTTGTTTTATGTAAGTAACTAAGGGCCGTATTAATAATTCAATCTCGAGTTTGAGTTACATCTCAAGTAGACACAATGTATTGGACTCTTCATACATTATGTCTACTCGAGATGGAACTCAAACATGACATTTATTGATTACACCCTAGGTGTTGTTGAATCGTTAATTAAACTCCTCCACCACGCTTTAGTTGCTAACGTTTACGAGGTCAATTGTTTATTATCTCAAGTACTTTGATACACAATACTACTCTTGATTACAGCTTGAATACTGTTTAATTAGTAGAATATTTAGCTACCATGTTCAGCACTGAAAAATGAATCATAGTTATATGACCCAATATCATTGGATCTGTTGATGATTCATAATAGCTGCGCAATATTTTAATGATGTTTTTAACTTTTCTAAGCAGCTGTTACGGTTATATTGTTTGCGAGCGGGTGTCGTTCAGTCAATTACCCTGTGACTTGTCTTCGTCACAATCGGTCGTAATTTCTAACAATATAGATCGATCGCATTCGTATGTTCTGAGTACTCAATTGAGTCAATTATTGAAACGAGTACTTTAGACTTTTCTGTGTGTTAGAAACACCACGCGTAATTATCCTACATACAAAAGATCGATTGAATAAAGATGCCAGTTTGCCTATTCCTTTTCAAATAAAATTTCAAGGAATATTCATAATTTTTTTTGCGACGTTGTGACGATCTTATCAATTTAATGTCTCGATTATAAATAATTCGTTTTTGTATAGTACATAAATATATACCATAAATATATACTTATAAAAACGATCTACGTGCACATGTATCTTAACGATAAAATGTGTTGCCTTAATATGTGCCTTAAGCCGTCTCGGTACCGTATAAATTACAGCACTTGTTAACTGAAAACCAAAGAAATAAGGATTCCGGGCGCGCGAGTGTCGAACGCGCTTAACGACACCACCACACGTTTGTATTGTCATTTGTATTGTGTACTTGAAATTCTACATGTGTGTCCTCCCGTCCTGACAGATTTCGCGTGAATACCAATATAGACTAAGTAAAAAAAGAATTTATTTTGACCATGTCGAGATTTAATTTAGATTTACGTAGGTACTGTAAGTATATTTACGTAAGTACTATAAGAAAATATTTTTATATTGTGCGGTGACACAAATGTTTTTATATTTCTATATAAATTGGTGCCAACGTAAATATTGTTGTAATTTGTTATGTAGTGATATAATTTTACTATACATCGTTGACTCTGGTAGCACGTTGTTTGTAAGTGCGATTTCAGCTTTAAAACAGTTATGTGCAATTATTGTTCTATTGGAAATACAATTTGGAAACAAAGCATTTTGTTTTAATTGTCATTTATTTAACAAACAGTTCATTATTAATAAGCATAATATAATATTGCTAGTCAGTGTAATTGTAAACATTGTAAAAATATGTCGTACGTACATGTAGACTGTTATCGTGGACCTTACTCAAATATGTAAATTTAAGATTTAGAACCATGAACACGTGTTACAAAATTCATTTACAGAAGCCAATTATGCTTTTGTCGTTAAAAGCAAAACTGCGTTAATTATTTGAATCGTCAATTTTGTGATTGTGAGTTTTCGGGTGGGTAAGTGGTTCTTTGGACGTAAAAAAATACCCAGTTATGTATCTCTTGCTGTACTGATTAACCGACTTTCAAAAAAGGAGGAGGTTCTCAATTCGTGTGTTTTTTTAAATAATAGTGTTGGTCACGTGAAGCGGCGCGTGGCGGCCAACATGCGCGCGAGTCGCGAGCCGGGCCGCTCCAGCAGCGCCGGCACCGGCCCGAGCTCCACCGCGCGGCCCTCCTCCAGCACCACCGCGCGGTCGTACCCACGCACTGACGATATTCGATGCTGGAATGATACGTTTAAATTACACTATGCATATTTAAAAAGTTCGGATTATCTGAGTAAAGGAACGGCGAACAACCATTTGGCCGGAAACGATGTAGCGTTGCATGGAACGTTTACACTCTTTCGTAAACTGTCTATGGCTACAACCACCAATCCCACGTTGGGCGCCACTGCGGCGTTGAGCCGCAGATAGGTAGTAAAGAGAAAGAAGAAAGAAAGAACTCAGGGTTTAGGTTCGTGGTACGAGCTTTATTTTTACACCTCCGCGTACACTCGATACGTTTGCTGATGGTATGCAAACGAGTCACTGGCCTGCCGGGTCTCCGACTCAGGCGAACGGCACGACGCTGATGCACGTGGCTGGCTCCGGCGACAGCTCGCCGGGCAGGTGGTATGGCCACGTGGTCGGCGCTGCGGTGGTCAGGTGGTGGTCGGGGCTAGCGCGCCCGACTGCGATGATGGAGGTGAGCACGAGGCGGGCAGCTCCCGCGACGATGCCGGTGCCCACGTGGTCGGGGCCAGCACCCGCGACGTTGATGGTGAGCACGGAGTCAGCACCCCGTGCTAGAATGCGTCAACGCCGTACCGTAGAGGTGAACCCTGAAATCAGACACCCAGCGGTTCGGAATGCAAGCTAGGCTTGCATTCCGCGCCAGCGACTCGTGACAGCTCACGAGCCCAGGTACACAGAATACACAGGTAGCGGTTAGTACGGATTGATTGGCAACTCACCCAGCGGGAACAACGGTATGCGCGGTAACACGCAGTTATATAAGGCGTGGTGCCACGGCGAAGAAGATTGTGAAAGAAGGGCCGCATGACAGTGCACGCTTATTTATACGGTCGCCATTCCGACGTACGTCAAACGAATGACAACTAAATAACGACCAATCGGCACCCACGAGGGCTTCGATTGGTGGTTGTAGCCATAGACAGTTTACGAAAGAAACGTTCCATGCAACGCTACAGTACCCCGCCGAAAAGACCAGGATTTTACTTATACCTGAATATAAGTAAAATCCGTCTGTCTACCTAGGATTCTTGTCATTCCATCCATTCATTCCATCCGCTAACATACATCTTTCTATCAAACTGTCTAGCATCAAAATATATGACCGAGAAGCGCGAACGAAGCAGTGGTTACAGAATAAGAAATGTTTGTAGGTGCACGCACCAAAGCACGTAAAGCGAATGTGCTTATACCTACTGTACGTTAATTTTTACTGTACAGTTAAGAATTATATATGTACTTTAAGTAATCCGTGAAAACGTAGAGGAGTATACACTAACCTATATAATCTTAAGATATTTCTATTTGTATTTTACACTTGTTTGTTTTCCTAATAAAATAAATAAAAATAGGATTGTCGGATACTAAGTACCGCTACGGTGAGTATAGTAGTCCTTGGTGCGATGGCTGCGAGCGCGTGCAGTAGGGCGCGGTCGGCGGGCGCGTCGAGTGCGGCGCCCGGCTCGTCCAGCAGCAGCGCGCTCGCCAGCCGCGCGTGCAGCGCCGCCCGCGCCCCGCACACCCGCGCCCGCCCGCCCGCGCTCCACCCGCGCAGTACGCTGCACTCTGCAACACCACACCGTCACTTACTACTACGACGGTTTCAAACGCTAAGCATTAACGCAATATAAATTACTCGTATTATTCAGGGCCATTCAGTCTTTTCCATAAAATGATGAATCCTAAACCAAGATATATTTAAATGGGACCACTTCGCGACCCTTATTTACCAAACAAAGAAGGAATCAAGGAAATACACTCACAATTTTCAGAGAAATCAGTGTACATACATAAAACAAAAATACAAACACACGAATTGAGAACCTCCTCCTTTTTTGGAAGTCGGTTAAAAAACGTACCTAAACCAGCAGATTGAGCGGTAACAAAATCGTACAACCCGACGGCTCGCAGGCAATACCATATTTCTTCATCAGTATGTACTGCCAGTGGATCGAGGTTCTCCCGCAGCGTGCCAGAGAAGATGGCGGGCTCCTGCGGTAGCGTGACGAGCCGGTGACGCAGCGCACGCAGCGGCACGCGCGTCACGTCGTGTCCATCTACTAACACGCGACCGCCCGTGATGGTGGTTGCACCAACGCATGATTGCAGTAATGTGGATTTCCCGCTTCCACTTCTGCCGCAGATAGCTACCTATAAATTAAATCGAAAACTATTGAGTGGAACAATCTACTATAATATTGTTACGTGCTGGGCTTCGGAATAAACAGTTAAAATACTTGTTTTACGATAAGAGCACCAATTAAAACATCATTAGCGCTTAGAACACTAATAAAATAACAAAATCACTGCACAAGATACTATAATATTTAACCACTCAAATACTTATTATAATCATTCACTACACGTACCTATACACACAATTCACAATATTCGCTTCGATGTCGCTCGCTCTTAATCGCGTCGTAAACAAGACTGAATGTGCATTGGCACCAACGCTGTGGGCAATATCATCAAAAAAACTATGTACCATCGAGCTTGCGACAATACTTTGCTGTATCTTTGTAAATCTTTCCTTTGAAAACGGCGATTTTCCCGATAAACTTTATAAACTCAAAAAAGCCGATAAAGATATACAGTAAATAATTACCATCCTATTACGTTACCGGCCTTCGTGGGGGGCCACCGAGTGGTTATGTTGGGTCCACCGTACCTTAACGACCCGGCGTTGAGCGGCCCGGACAGGTGCAAACGTCGGGCGACCGCCGGCCCGAGTCCCTAACCTATGTACACCGCACGGCATAAAACTCCGCGGTGACCTTCTTCAGCGCATTAGGGACGGGTGCGGGCTACCTCGGCCGAAAAGTATCTAAATTGTCTGCAACCGCCCTTGCGCGGTGCCGCCTGGTGCGGCCCGTCTTCTGTTGTGGGGGGGCTCAGAAGCCCTCGCACTCTCAGCATCAACGGAAGCGTGAAGCCTACCTGCCACGCTTCCGTCCATCACGGGGGTCGCAACAATGTGCTATACACACAATATAACTAAAGACGAACAGCCCTCTGCCGCCCGCCTGCGACCCTCGTTGGCCGCTATTAGTCGCTTTTTACGACAGGCAGGGGATACCATGATGGAATTCTCCAAACGCCCCTAATCCGCAGTGCAGGAGACGCTGGTCAGTCGTCCACCCGCCGCCTCCTTCGTCTCCTCTGGCGGCGGGAGGGATAATCGCGCTCCCGATCTCTCTCGGCACTTTCCTTTCGCGAGAGGACCACCTTGCAGAAGTAGGCCACCGCATGCCAGGCCTCCCGACTGCCGACCATGAAAGCGACCATGGCCGGAAGCGAGAGGTTTCCGAAGATTGCTTTGAGAGCGCTGCGCTCCTCGTCCCAGGCTGGGCAAAACCCAACGTGTGCTGGGCCGTAAGAGCAACAACAACAAGCAAGCCGCCTCGAAAAAGACCGTGCGGTACGCCCTAATCGCCCGCTGTGCCATTAATCGCTGCGGGTTGCACAGAAGACCGATGCAGTGTTTGTTTAGGGAGTTGGCACAAACGGGACTGCCGTAAAGGGCCATGAACCGCGCGACTCCATAATAGTCTTGGGCAAGGGATACCAGGACCTTCCAGGTTGGACAGTAGGCTAGAGAGAGCACCTGCTACCCGGGACAATTTTGTCCTCAAAACCTCAAAATGGGCGCGGAACCCATCGGCTGTCTAAAACCAATCCCCAATATTTCATAGTTTTGCCGATGGGAATTTGCACCCCATCCACGACGATTGGCATTGTATAGAATGCCTGATATACATATTGCCTGGGCATTATATAGAATACCGAATAAGAAACCGGCAATGTGTCTAAAAGAAATTGGTTAGGTTTGAAATATGTTTATTTCTGACATGTACACGGTTCTAACCTAATCATACAACTTGAAAATATGTTTCAAATTACTTTTTAAAACCCAAATTGTATAGAATGTCTGCATTAGGTACACACATTGCCCAAGTATTGTATAGAATGCATACCTGGAATTACTGGACATAATGAGACTTAACATCTTATGCATCAGGATGAGGAGCGCAGTAGAATGCCACACAGTACTTTGTCAGTCAAGGTGCTGAATGGTGTTCTCAATGCCATAAAAAATAAAAAGGTAAAAAACATGCCTGGACGAAAAGCACGGTGCAGTGTCATACGTTTCTAAATCAAAATTTCTGGATGGTGACCAAGCGTAGCGCTTACTATCAGCTTATCGGCTTATTAGTCTTTCTCTGATTAGAATAATTTTTCAATGATTTCGATCGCCTGCATATTTTTTAAACAATTACCTTTTCTCCAGGATTCACCACGAAGTTAATGTTATTCAGACTCTGAGTTCCGTCAGGCTCGTGTTGTACACTCATGTTTTCGAATTCTATTTTGCCATTCCTAGGCCATTCAGATGGTATGGAACCTGGAAATAAATAAATATCATTATAACTTCTTGGATATAGTTTTCATGCCCGATAAACTTGAGTAAGTATGGTGAAAAATAATTCATCATAGGAATATGTGTGGTAAAATATGGAACTAATTTTCTTGTACTAACAACATTAACACGAAAAGGCATAAGTAGCGCCCTCAAAGCAAATTATTTTATTCTGGGCAGATTATACATACAATACTCTCTGTAATCTTCCTGTGGCACATTCGCATCGGTGTGCACTCGATGCAGCGCGGCGAGTTGTTGGTCGAGGTCGGCGCGGCACTTGGCGAGGTGCGCGAGGTAGGCCGGCAGCAGCAACGCGTACGCGCCCGCCAGGCCCGCCACCGCGCTACTGTCGCCGCGCAGCGCCGCTCCCAAAGCCACGCACACACTAGCTGCGCCTACCAGGTCCTAGAATGTTAATTATCGTCAATTGATCATTATTTCCATAAACGCACGTAATATGACAAAATCTCTTGTTGTAGCATCTGGTAACATGCTAATATATTTAGGTACAATGGATCTATAGTAATAAAAATGTATAGTATGTGTAAAGTGTAATCTATATATATTTTGCAGTAGCCTTATATTCAAGTACGATATACCAAAGAAAGTCCTAGCCATCGGTTAGCTGCGTTAAGTAGGAGCAATGCGTTATGATTAGCATCAAGTCTCCGCATGAACGCAGCACGCATGCGCTGTTGAAGGCAGCCGGCGCGGATGGTGCTGCCCCCTGTGTAAGTCTCGGCACAAAGTGATACTACTCTTCCTGCACTCTGTCCCTCGAAATTTTGCAGCTCCCTAAAAATGTACGTTATTTTTCATAAAATTTGTATACCTATACATAATTCACGCATCACCTATTATTTGTAGGTACCTATATGTTACCTGGCATTACGTAGATAAACAGCCTGTAATAACAGGTAAAATAAACATGCTGGCAGAAGAGCGAGCACGCTCCAAGGTGCAGCTATAGCATTCACTAATATAGCTGCTACGCATAGGAGGCCTAACTGGGCCCACCGACTTATTGCAGTAGGTAATTTCTGTAAGAAAAAACGTTAAAGAGCCCGATTATGCCAAAACGTGATATAAGGATTAATTCCATACATAATTAATATGTAGTAATGGAGTTTTCTGGTTAGGTTTACCTTATCTATGACCAATATATCGGAAGAGAATCTGTGTAGAGTAGCGCCGCTGGGCGTGGCGTGGTGGTGGTGCAGCGGCGCGTGCAGCGCGGCGTGCAACAGCTTCTCGTGCAGGGAGCGCCGCGCCCGGGCGCCCGCGCACGCGCACATCGCCTGCGCCACTCCCGCCGCGCACACGCCGCCTACACTCCACGCGCCGTAGATTTGGATACTTGTCCAAGTCTGACAAAATTATAATTTCACTGATAGAATTATATCTTTTCGAAGCAATTACTTATTATTTTATGTAATAACACGGACCCTAACATATTATAACTGCCGAAATGTGGGTGAGATACACCACGGCCTATGTCTGAAAACGAAAAAAGGCGTGATGCTGTGTATGTTAATATTAGGTATATGTCTGCGGACCTGGCATTCAAAATAGATAGTTGCACGTGAAAAGCAGCTGCAAAGTCTGCGTAGAAATGAGACCATATCCTAGAGAGGCAATGTCGTTCAATCCCGGTAGAACCCCAACTCGCTTCACGTAATGCCTAAAAATATACCTACATATTATTATGCATAAAATATAGATAGGTACCTATAAAGTATTTATTCAGTTCGTAGACTGTCTAACCTGGGTTCCTGCACCCAGTACGCAATCTGTCTGCGGCATAAGTGTTACACATTTACTCTTAATTCTTATGACTAATATAATCTAGATTGCCACAGTGTTCGGTTTGTCAATAGACCGTATAGGCCTCGATCTAGGGGTACCTACCATTTTAAAATCTGCGTTGGAGTTTGTGACGAGCTGACAGAATACTGCGTCGGCTACGCTTTAGACTGACAGCCTTCATCTGTGAATAGTTACCTGTTGCGCAGACAGCGTATCCTGTGAGTCATCAGCAGTAATGCGTGTGAGCCAGCAGTCGGCTGCAACGGCGAACGCCTGTGCCGCCGCCGCTGCTGCCCAGTACATGGCGCTCCACCAGCCACACGCTTCGGCATATTCTTTCCATAAAGTGCACTGAAACAATATTATTATTACGTAGGCCTTAATTAGGTACTCATTCTTGACCTGAACATCATAATATAAGAATTATAAATTAAGTAGCAAATATGAAGTATGTAAGTATTGTCATCTAAACCCGATATAGACGTAATGATATATAACTTTTTATATTAGTACCACTGAATCTAGTAGGTATTTAGGGCTTATATTTATACACGAAGACTACGCGCATTTGTAAGTGCTTAAAACTCAAAGTTCTCGATTGCATTGCGTTTACTGGCCTCTTATGTTGTATTTGAAATGAGTCGTCGTACACTATCTGCATAATGCATAGGCCCTAATATCGATTGCGTGTTATTATGTATTGGACAATGGACACCGTTCAGGAATCGTAAAGTATCAACATAGCTAATTAATATTATACACAGCTTACATGTCTATCATTGTTATATTAGTGACAAAAAATGGTTACCTCGCTTATATCATTCTCTGATTCATGTTTATCGGAACAGGAGTCGTCAGTAATCATTCCGACGTTAGTCTCGACTCCGTTGGATGTTAATGAGCTGTACGTTGTCTCGACCGTGCATTCATCTGGAGCAACTGAGTAAAAAAAAAATATTTTTCGCGTTTGACCCCATTATTGCAAAAGTATAAAGTCATCCTACCTTAAATATCTAATTAATAAAAAAATACTATATATAAATGGGATCACAGTTCTTTTAAATTATGCCGTACGAGTGTTCAGTTTTATGGTTTTAGGTAGTGACTCATGTAACATGTTTATACACAAGTTTTATAACAATACCATTGAGCGACGAAATAAGGATTGCAGGGTTTTTATATTTATTCGTGACTAAATATTTAATGCTGTAGCTGGGCTGCGCATTTTGCCGCCAATGCACTAAATTTTTTATTAATTAATGTATTAATCAACGGCTCAAATATGTGCAATTTTGGTAGGGATGCTCTGCACAAACTATTTTTTTTAATTGAAGTACTTATTTACTTATTTCAAATACAATCTTATTGGGCATACTTACTAATGGATAAAATACTAATGTACCAAAGGATAATAACTTTGTTTGAGTAATGTTCCAAATGTCGACATCGTTTTAGTAAGAATCGGAATGTTATGATACACACCTATAGGTATCTAAAACCAGTTTCTGGCAATGGCTGATGGAAAAATTATATGTATAGGAGCGTGTACCTATCTATAATATGTGGTACCTAATTACAATAAAGTAGTTTCTTTTTTCGAGGTGTTCATTGGTTTGTTCCATAATATTGCTTAACAACTCTGTTATTGTACATATTGCTTATGTTCCAAAATAAGCAATCAATTGCTAAAACAACTGCATTATTTTGAAAATACTGGGTATAAATATCAGTCGTTTCATATTACTCACCATTAAGTAGGTAAACTGAACTAACCGTTAGTGCCGTTGTTATTCTCCATGGTTGTGTCTGATTCAGTGCTTATTAACCGTCGCAGTGTTCTTGGAGTCCATCTATCAATTTAAAAAGTAATATAAGTAACAAAACTTTGGTGTCACCATCCACGACACCTACAGCGTAGCAATTCAAAAAAATTCTAACATTCTCCATGGGTTGCAGTTATCACACAAAATGGGATGTTAAAATAAATAATAAAGTGGCATAGCACTTCAATAATTCGATAAATAAGAGTAAACTATTATATTGAATACCTAGAGAGCGTGCGGGTAGAGCGAGCTCTGAGTATTCGACGCAAAAGACTGGCTTCTCGTTGGAGGGTTGTATTAGTTTCATCTGCACTCACAGTTCTGCGAACTTCGCGACGCCATCTAAGGTGTTAGAAAGAAAAGTTGAGTAATATAAGAACTTTTTTCGGGCCCACCAAAACTGACCTCCACTGCACCTGAGGGCAAGCGGAGTTGGGTCCAGATAGTGTCAAATGAAGAGAGACGATTACCCTTAGCCAGTCCACACAATTATGCCGGTCTATATGAAACCAGATATAAACAGACTGATCTTGGAACCAAAGATATATGTGGGTCACCATAGAATAATAACGCCTATTCTAAGTGGGTGACTATAGCGTGTTTTATACCTTGTGTATGGTGGTCGCCATCCTGCCGGATACAAGTATACTACAATTTACAACACCAACAGCACTACGTGGACTAAGGCCTAAACTCTCTCAGTTGTAGAGGAGGTCCGTGCTCAGCAGTGGGCAGCTTATAATAATGGGCTGGTAGGGTAGGGTATTAGATACCTTGTAGTAATTATACTGGTTATAACTAACAAAGCAGAAATAAGGGTCTTTCGCAGTCCGTTAACGTATCGTTATTTGAGTCGTTTAATCGATTTTTCAAATCACGTTAAGGATGCTGGCCTACTTATTAAAAAGATAACCCCGTAACATTTAACTGCACGTAGATTCCTAGCTTAGAGCTGCCACTTACTATATATAATTTATTAAACACTGACCCAATAAAGAGACTACCAACTGAACTGCGCTCTTCAAATTCACCCTTGTTATACACGCAGCTGCTCTATCACCCCCGCAAAAAATCTTTATAAAATGGTAGGTACTCTCAATAAGATGAAAAAAATGAAATAGACCATTAAACGACACAATATTGCAGAAGTAAATAACAGTATAATTATATATAGTGATTGAAAAGTATAATTTAATCAGTCAACCAGATTTTATTTATTTATTTTTATAGTGGCTACATATCAATGTAAGTAAAAGGGACTCTGGTTATATTATGACAAGTACATTTTTTTAAGTACTTATATAGGTATAATCGAAGGAGAGGAACAAATAACTTACTTATTATACATAGATGATGGTGGCGGTGACGAGAATTGGCGGGAAAGCGCTGGGCGCCGGTGTGAGGCGGAGCGGCGCCAGCTGCCTCCAGCGCACATCGGCACCTCGGCCAGCAAGTGCGCCCCGGCCGCTTCGTTTATACCAACCTGTTCCGATATTGACGAGACATTTCAGATGTAAACAAGCAATCATACGATTGCGTAATTGCAAATGCTTGTTCTGAACATGAACAACGTATATTTTCTAAACAATTTAAATAAGTTAACTGTAACTGTTTCATTGTTCTAGACTAGTCTAAACATATTATGTAGGTTTTATTAGTCTAACACAGTTAAACTGTGATATCTAGATTTTAGGTGGAATTAGCCAATAAAACGTCCAGCTTTAAAATGGAATTTATGGGTAACCAATTTAATATTTTAGATTACATAGGTGTCCGGCATAAAAGCTACATTATTATGCTGAATGGAAAAGTACCCAGTAAATGATTGTATACAAGATATTTATGTTAATCGCTTCAAAAAGCGGAAAAGTGCAAGTCATGTTGTTGCTACGTCATTTTAAAATTCTGCTTATAGAATTTTTGGAAGTGAATTTCTCAGAAGTAGGTAGGTTTATTTCGCAGTGTGAATCACACCTGACATCAATTTACTCAAAAGTATGAATGTGGATCTTAATAAAAAATACTTTCAAATGTTACTATGATACGAAATTTCCATACCTATTGCTATATTTATGAAAGATTCGTGGATAATTTTAGGAATGATTCTAGCAAATTTATACTTAGTTGCAAGCACTGTAGGTAGGTAGGTATGTATGAAAAGTAATTTCATAACTAAAAACAACGTGTTTTAAATGCACCCAATACGTATTTTCGAATTCCGTACCATGCACATTAGCGACATACTGTGACGACATAGATATACTGGTATAAACTTTCTAAGACCTAGTCACATAAATTCTACTGACTTCTCCATAATTACTACTGAATGAGTCCAAGACGTAGAGATGATTCAAAATCAAGGCTACTTAATTCATTGAGGGAATACCAACGTCGACTAATTGAATGAGACTTAATTTTACTGGGAAATATTTTGATAAGGATATTGTATTTGTATTATGGTACGACTACAATGCTGAGGTATTGGTTTCGATTCCCGGGTCGGACAAAGTGATGTTGAGTTTTTCTATTCAGTATCAGCTCGGAGTTTAGAATTTGTGCGCGATATGGCGATAAGCTCGCCCCCTAACACATCATGGGACAGAATAACAGCGAAAAGTGGGTGCACTAGTTGCGCCTCTGCCTACCCCTTTGGGGATAAACGGCGTGAGTGTGTGTGTGCTTATACTTAATTCTTTAGCATATAATGCAAGCGAAAAGTGGGTGCACTAGTTGCGCCTTTGCCTACCCCTTTGGGTATAAACGGTGTGAGTGTGTGTGTGCTTATACTTAATTCTTTAGCATATAATGCATAATTGTCGACTTACGTTTCATAATATTCTGAAATTGCGCTGTATTAGCCTTATTTTCTAAAGACCTTTGCATTGAACTTGTGGAGCACCCTTCTATAATTGTGAATGTTAAGGAACTTCAGAGAAAGACAGCTAAAGCCTAAAACCTCAGCAATAGAAGATCTGCCGAGGAACATTTGTAACCAGATACATTGGTCTGTGACCGATCAATAAGTCTCACTAGGATGTGTCATTCCTATAGATTATTTTCTATTCTTTTGGCGTATAAACGCTTGTAGGAAAGCATCTTGGCTACGGCCCCTGCATTCTCATCGTTACGACGTGAATAGTTTAGTATGAGATTGTTATACTTTATTTCAGAATGAGCCATTGTATGATTTGTTGGGACCTAAGTACTTAATTGTAAAAACATCGTTCAGATAACAAAAAAATCTACAGAATAACATTTAAAAATATAGGTAGAAAAATATATCTACCACTTACTTACGGATAGAACATAGGCAGGTAATGTTTTTTTTTATTTGTCAGTTAATATGTAAGTACTCAACTTATTGTGCCTGTTTTAAAAACATGTACTTACCGGTTTTGGGATTGTTTTTAAAATCGGCACCAAGGCTTGTTTGCTCGGAATTTTGGGCAATTCAAAAACGGGTAGAGGTTTAATGTTACCACAGATGTTACTGAACATTTAGAAATATCGTATTGACAAGGATTTTAACTTACTGTAGCATCGTCAGATGTGGTTCTCTGGAACTTGGCTCGGCTCAGTACCCTGACGAGATGCGAGCGTTCCCGGGCGGTGCCGTCGGGCGGGCCGGCGCCGACGCGAGCCGCCGCCGCGCGCGCCTCCGTCGCCAGCTGTGCCCACCGCGCCAGCACCGCCTCGCTCTCGGGGCTCCCGGCGCGCCCGTACCCGGACACGCGACCGCCGTCCATTGCTATTACCTTGAGAGTTGAGACATTCATCATTATCATCATCAGCCTTTATCAGTCCACTGCTGGACATAAGCCTCCCCTAATGAGCGCCATATCGCCCTGTCTTCAGCTTGCCGACATTGACATTGCCCATCCTTTATTGAATGTTGGGTTAAGTATTAGATATGTGGTAACTGGTAGTGGTAACGATAATAGCCGAACTGATCATTTGTTTCAAGTTTCATTACAGGTCTATATTTATTAGTCAGTTTAGAATTGGAAATAACTTGCTTAATTAAATTTAATTTTAAGGTATTATTCTGGAATTAAAAACATTCTTACCTATGAGCTATTTATTCTTAGGTTGTTTAAACTAAGTCGATAGATACATAATAATTATGTATTTACATACCTACTTTACGATTTCCAAATGAAATTTAAATAAAAACAAGTTACTGATATAAGGTAGATATTCGTATACTTACAAATATCCAAATATTTATTAAAAACCAGTACAAAAAGACACATATAGGTACTACCTACCAGATCAGCATAATGCAGTAGTTCTAATCTGTTGGTGGCTAGTACGACGGTACGACCAGATTGAGTGGTAGGTAACAACCCACGTGCGACCAAATGCCGAGCTAGTGGTGCGTCTAGTGCTCCCAGCGGCTCGTCCAAGACCAGGAGTTGGGCGTCGGAGTATAGTGCCCGGGCCACGCAGACTCGCACACGCTGGCCTCCCGAGAGAGGAGCGCCGTGACTGCCCAAGCGGGTCGCATCACCTTCTGCAATCATTTAGGCTCAATAACTCATAGAAAGGAACTCTGTAAGAAATAGCCAAGACTAAGAGAAGAATATGCTCAAAAACATTAATTTAATTTCGGTCTTAACATTTTAGACAGTTTTAAAATTTATTAAAATCACTTTTAACCATTTATTACAAAAAGGTTTCATTCAAATTAATTACGAACGTTTGTAGGGTCTATACTAATAGAACTTAGTAGTTACAGTGCCATGATAAAACGGTGTGTAAATTAACAGTGAAATTAATTTAGCAAGAAACCGTTAGTGCGATACCTTAACAGGTACCTGGTAAAAGTTGCAAGTCTGGTCTCAAACCAGTCGCTCGGAGCACGCGTGCGTATTTTTTTTGACACCATTTGTTTCCCATAATAATGTTGTCTCGGACTGATCCTTCCAGCAGCCATGGTGGTTGACCAGCGTAAGCAGTTGAACAATTTCTACAGATAAAAAATTTACACTGTTCAAAAACTAAATTGTGGGTCACTTCCATGAGAGTGTTCATCTGGTAGGAACCATTACTTGGCCTGTTTTGCTCTGTTCTGTCATCAAGCAGCATTGTTCAACAACGGCATAGTATAGTCCATGTAATAATTGCATAATTAAAATCTCTTGTCTTAGTGATGAGTGTAGTACAATGGCACAATGAGGAAATACTGTACACGACACTAGGGGTCTTATGGTTTTGAGATTATTTGTTTGTGAGTTAGTTAGTACTTACGTTTTATCAACTTTCTTGTAATCTATTACGAAACTAGATTTAGGTTGGATCACAAAATATGTAGAAACAAACGACTTTGCAATATTGAAGTGTTTCGCGTAAGTATGATACCACCAAAAAAAAAAATGTAAAAAAGGAGAGTCAAGTTCAATACAAAAATTATGCTTGGCTGTGGGCTTCGCCTCAAAAAGAATGGAGATCTAAATGAGTGTCAAGTTCTATGCAAAATCCAAATATGTATTTATAGGAACAAAATAACATTATGAACAATTATTAAACTATATTTCTTGGCTTTATTGGTAACCTACAACAATTGCTGTTGTTTAAAAATGTGAGATCTTAAAGTAGGTTAGATTTGACTTGGCCAGTTTTCATTACATCAGTCGTTTTATAAAGTTATTCAACGTATATATTATACTAGCTTTTGCCAGCGGCTCCGCCCGCGTGAAAGAGTTTTTCCGGGATAAGAGTCCCGTTTTATATTTCACGGGGATTAAAAGTAGCCTATGTCCTTTTTCAGGTTCTAAAATATCTGTGTACCAAATTTCATTTAAATCGGTTCTGTAGTATTGGCGTGAAAGCGCGACAGACAGAGTTATTAATTTCGACCAAATTTGATTACCATAAAAACGGTTCTAGTGAGTTAATCTTAAAAGATAGACATATACTGTCCCGGACATTTTTTTAGATCATTTCAAGAGGAATAATTCTTTCATACATATATTTTTGGTATCTTGAACCGTTTTCGCAGCGCACGCAATGGAAGCCTGAATGAATTAAGGATGAATAATTTTCCCCGTTTTTTTTTCACATTTTCCATTATTTCTTCGCTCCTAATATTTTTTATTTATTTGGACTTTATACATCTAATGTACAGGCGGACTTAATGCCGTAAGCATTCTCTACCAGCCAACCTTAAGGTGGTGCAGAGATAATCATGGTAGGTGCATCAAAGGTATATTAAAAATACGGTGTTGAACTACATTAATAAGAAATATAAACATAAATACACGACACATACATAAACAATAATAAATAATATGTATAATAAATATAGGTACACATATAAGAAATAAAAAAAATTAATAATAAATAAATGTATATAAAATACATAATATATAATATATTATAATTAACGTGGTGACTCTTACGCTTCATTCAAAAGTAGTTGCCGAACTCTCATTTTGAATGCCAGCCGTGTGTTAGACGCCCTGATTTCGAGAGGGAGTGAATTCCACAGAAGAATAGATTGGATAGCGAAAGAAGAATGAGTGAAGTCAGAACTATGAGGGGGACATGTAAGAAGAAGATTATTAGATGAGCGAAGGTTTCTATTATGGCTAACACAAAGATATTGGAAGTTTGAAGATAAATAAGTAGGAGGGTTAGGAGACATAAGCAGAGAGAAAAGGGTGGTAAGTGCACGCAAAGAGCGGCGCTGGCGAATAGGAAGCCATTCTAATAGTTGCATCGTGATGTTATATAGCCTAAAGCCTTCCTCGATAAATGGTCTATTCAACCCAAAAAGATTTTTTCAATTCGAACCAGTAGTTCCTGAGATTAGCGCGTTCAAACAAACAAACAAACTCTTCAGCTTTATAATATTAGTATAGATTAATTCTGATAAACTGGCCAAGTCAAATCTAACCTACTTTAAGATCTCACATTTTTAAATAACAGCAATTGCTATAGGTATCCAATAAGGCAAAGAAATAGAGTTTAATAATTTTTCATAATGTTATTTTGTTCCTATAAATACATATTGCATAAAACTTGGCACTCATTTAGATCTCCATTCTTTTTGAGGCGAAGCCCACAGCCAAGCATAATTTTTGTATTGAACTTGGCTCTCCTTTTTTACATTTATGTTTTTGGTGGGATATCATTACGTTTTGTAAATATGTAAATTTACTTCTGTTCTGTGTATAATTATGTGGTGCCGCGCCGCCGACGACGATACACCGTTGGCCGGTTGTTTAGCGCGAATTACAACTTTTTTGTATGGGGACACCACTTATTTTTGACTTAACTTCATTTTTATATTTCTTTTATATAGCAAATATAATAATACATATATTGGGATAGTTTCAAACATCTGCTTGTAACGGTGCCAAGGCTACAATTAAAAAATATTTTTTTTGTATGAGGACCCCCCTATTTTTTTTACTTTTTTTTATTTTTAGTTTTTTTCCTGCACTTACACATAACTACCGAGCTTGATTCCAAATTTCATCCTTCTAGGTCATCTGGAAGTAGGTTAGGTTTAGGTACTATAAGTCAGTCAGTTAGTCTTAAAATTTACGACTTTTTGACCTTCATATCTTTATAACCGTTTGAGCTAGCTTCATGAAATTTGGGCTTCTAGATGTTTTATACATATAATTAAACATGAGTAGTTTTATGTGTTTACGTTAAAGAGATTTTGAGTTATGGAAGGGTCAAAAGTGGCACCAAGTGGTTCGTGTAATATTACACTCGGCGCTGGCTAGCCAGTTCCTTTATTTGAACTTGGCTTGACACGCTGCCGCGTGTCTAGATAAAGAATCATCTGCTAGGTAAGTAAGTAGGTTTATCTGAGGCCAATAGGCTACATTATTAGGACTGGTTATAATACTTATTCATTTTGTTGTATAGGTGTAGCTATAATTTATCCATTAAAAGCATTGATGTATTTGGGTTTTTTTACTTATTAATGATTGAAAGTATAAGCAGTATAAATGTTAAGCTATACGCAATAATGTGTGTTACGATTAAAGTGATACATTAGTGATGCAATAAAAATGATGTAGTACAGTTTTTAATGGTGCTTACCGATGATAAATCACACTCCCTCTTTCAAGATACATCTCACCGAGTATAGCAGAAAGCAGTGACGATTTACCGGAACCTGTGGCGCCAACCACCATTATTAGTTTACCTAGAAATAGTCCTCAATTACTCAAGTCCAATCAAAATTTTGAAACATAACTATTGTGAATATTTTATAAAGATATTCAACAGAAATCAAACTAAACGGAGATAGAATATACCTGCTGGAATATTTAGATCTTCAATTTCTAACAAATCATTTCTGAGTCTCCAAGTGTAAACTGCACTTCTAAATTTGACTAAATATAGTGATTTAGAACTAAGAATCTCGTCTTCAGTAAATTGATCTTCAAGTTTTACATCAATTTCTTCGTTTATACTCGTAATATTATTATCCCATACAATGTCAGTTGAATCAACTTCGATTTTCTTGCTCTTATCAAATGGTTCATTTAATTTTTCGTTGGTGTCATCTTTTAAGTTACTTGATTCGGGAAGCGCCAAAAAATCTTCAATTCTCTTGGTGCTTACCTACAAAATGTTTATATTAGTTTTAATTTCAGTGGCAGTTATGCTTTAATGTGAATGGTATTTAGACTCTTAAAGTAATATGAAATAATTCTCACCATAGCTTGAATAATCATTAATACAGTTACCGGTAAAATTAGCAACGGTACTGTAAGTTGGTTGAAAAATGCTAATCCAGCAAACACTTTTGCTGCAGTGAAGTTATTACCGTTCTCAAGGACGTAGTACACAGTAAATGTTATTACCGTAATTAATATGGTGGAAATTTGTGTTGTGAATGCTGAAAATGAAAATGGATATAGACATGCGATTATGAAAAATGTATTATTATACAATGTACCTATGATAGTGAGAGTACAAATTAATGAGCACTTACTTAAAAAACTCCAATATACAGAATCTTTATTTAAAAACTGAAGTTCCACCTCTCTTAATTGCAATATTTTCTCTTTGAACAAATCTTCCCACACGTACAGTTTTATAACATTCATGCCTTTTATTATTTCTGTCATTTTTGATATCCTATGATCTGTGCATTTTGATATTTCTTTGCAATTATCGGAAAGCTTTTTCCCTATATAGAATTGCAATGGTGTGATAATTAGGACACCGGCGGCTGTCCCTATTAAGGCACTTACACCTAATTTTGTGTATAAAAGATACAATATTACTGCTATCTGAAAAAAAACCGTGGAGTCATCACATTCAATTTGACATCAAGTTAACGTCATTAACCTGTTTATTACCTTTAAAGGTATAGCCCAAATGTAGTGACAAACCCAAACACAAGACATTATATTATATGTGTCCTGAGCGACTAAGTTCGTGAGAAGACCAGTCCGCGTGGTAGCTTCATCAGGCTGGTGTAAGAGGGGAGACGACTCATCATTTGTAGTGTCTGTTGATGACCATGGCGCTAGCCGCATACTTTTATCATATATCATGCCCTGCGAGAAAATGTTGAATATTAAAGTAAATGTATTATTTCTCGTTTTTATTCGCAGGTATGCCCACGCGCCCTCTTGGTTTGATTGCATTGTTGTTAGTAAAGTCTACTGGTTAGTTATACTTGTGGTTATACTAAGCATTGTTTCGAATTCAACTAAATTTAACTAAACCTTATTGTTTTCGTAATATATTACAAAGTTTAAAAGTAAGTATAATGTATATGACTGCCTCGTTGGCGTAGTTATATTATGGGATGGACGCAATGGTGAAGTCTCAGGTACCTACGATCGCTGGGTCAGGCAAAGTGATATTGGGTTTTTCTAATCAGTATCAGCCCGGAGTCTGGAATTTGTGCCCGATATGGCGATAGGCTCGCCCCCTATCACATCATGGGACGGAATCCGCACGGCGCAAAGTGGGTGCACTAGTTGCGCCTCTGCCTACCCTTTCGGGGATAAAAGGCGTGAGTATGCGTATAATGTATATGCATTAGTTGAACAAACCTGCAAAGCTGTTTTCAATCTTGTTCCTTCAACTGTAACTAAGTGTGTCGAATTTTGGGAGAGTAACGCTTGACCGATCAAAGCCATAGTGACAACACACAACATAACATAGCCATTACTGAAAAAATAATGTAGAGACACTTGCGAATCATTGTCACCGTTCACCATTGGTTTGTCAATATACTGTACAATAGCTGCTAAACCTAGGGGAGGTACGACACCTATCAAATCTCCGAATAATTTCAATAAGCCAGCTATATAAAAATTTGGCCATACTTTTCTTATAAAACATTTCCAAATGTTAGGACGTCGATCGCTAACTTTCGTTATCTGAAAATAGTGAAGATCATAATGTTAAGACATACCTTTATCTTTACTCGAAAAACATCAATTAAAAATATTGGTTGTAATTCAACGAACCTCATATTGTTTGAATATTTTTAAGAATTTTCGGTAGTGCTTGATGGACTGTTCATTTTTCGGAAGTTCTCCTAGGTCCGATTGTTCCAGAGGAGCTTTGAACCCTTCATATAATAATGAATTCATCCAATAAAACAACACTTTGGAGTAGAAATGACTGCAGTTATGTTTGTAAGAAATGTTTGGATTATTTGTTGGCGTTTTATGATGACTACTGATACGTTTCGTAATCTGAAAATATAATTTATATAAATAGTTTGAACATTATTTTTTATAGCAGCGATTGCTTGCGATTATTTCGGATTAAAATCTGAATAGCAGATAGACTCGTATATGTTAACCTGCTCATTGTGTAAATAAGACGGTGCGCGATCCCGCGTGTTGCGGGATTATCAGCGCGGGATTCCGCGGGATTGCAAGACTGATTTGGTGTATTAGAAATGACACATTGGACATGTTATATTTTCTTCTCAAGCATTTACACCTGAATGCTGACCATAGTAATCAAAGTCCTAATTAGTTTTATTACATTCCGCTGAAAATGGTTTTTGTTTCTATTGTATGTCAATTGCTTATTTTTCTGTATTCAATCAGTATATTTTTCTAAATAGGGCCTATATAAATAGGCAATGAAAAGTGGCTCCTCTGCACCTAGTGGTAAGTGGAGTAGCATATAGAGTATCTATCGACTGACAAGAAATGAAAAATTCCTTAGCCAGCCGACACAAGTATGCAGCCTTGTTCGGAATCGGATATACACATCGTGATCCCGTAATGCGACACATTTACCTGGGCTACTGTGGAGGGTTTTTAAGAACAACTTGATTGATAGGTACATGCTAATAGTAAAACTGAAATAAAAGTGAAGTTATGTTGATTATTTCATTATATTTCTCATTATATCTTCCTTGTATGCGGGATCCCGCCGGATTGAATATTTTCGGTTCCACAAATACCGAGATTGAAGATAGGCTGCGGGGTTGGAAGCCCTACTGCGGTAAGGTCAAGCTGTGTCAAACTTTATAACTTGTAAGCAATACGCCATGTTACAGCATTTATTATAACAAAAAGCTTGAAAATATTTTACAAGAACTTATAAAAGAAGATGAGTATGGAGACCTTAAAATTACACAAAAGTCAAGGTGTAAAATTCCCAGTAAATGTACCTACTATTTTCATCAATATCATACCAGCCATGTATTATATACTGCCCACTGCTGAGAACGGGCCTCCTCTACATGAAAAAATGAAATCCTCCTAGCCAGTTTCGGCCACGGCGGCCAATCTCAACGGAGATCAGCCAGGTACGCAGGAGATATTATAGTGCACAAGTGTGTGCGCTATACACAGGTGCACTCGCTATTCCTTCACTCTCATAGTCCGGTGAGACGGCAATCCGACATGACCGGAGAGAGACCAGGCGCAGGACCAACGGCTTTACGTGCTTTTCGAGGCACGGGGGTATCACACCGCCAACTTCCTGACTTCGAGCTGCGACTGAGTAATTTTTTTAAGATGGAAAAACCCAGTTACAAAGTTTTTTGGCCCGACCCGGGATTCGAACCCAGGACCTCAGCGCGCAAATCGTACTCTTAACGCGTACGCAATACAACTACGCCACCGAGGCAGTCAAAACTCTACAACTCCTCCCTACAACTGAGAGGGTTAAGGCCTTAGTCCACCACGCTAGCCTAGTGCGGGTTGGCAGACTTCACATACCTTCGAAATTCAGAGAAATTCTCAGGTATGCAGATTTCCTCACGATGTTTAGGTTTAGGTTTCCTCACCGATAAAGCGAGCGATAATTCACAAAGAATACACACATAACTTTTTTTAGAAAAGTCAGAGGTGTGTGCCCTTGGGTTTTGAACCTGCGGACATTCGTCTCGGCAGTCCGTTTCACTTCCAACTAGGCCATCGCAGCTTATAGTAGGCTATCTCCGCTTATTTCGTCAATAACCCGATTCTAATACTGTATAAAATGAACTAATTAATTTATTTTCTGTGAATGATCATGGTTTAATTAAGGAGTTCTTAATTTAACTTTATTGCGCTTTCAAAGACATGTATATGTCGGGAATACCCAAGCTATTAAAAAACATTATTTTATGTTATTTTAATTCGTATATGTCGTCGCCAAAATACATGCCAATTGGTATTGTCTTTGTCAACACGAACATCTAAGAATTGCCGCTGTAAATTAATTAGTCTCGACATGTCTCTTAACTTATGTGATAGGCATTAATTACCCACTTGTTTGT
Source organism: Lapara coniferarum (assembly GCA_949316025.1). Lineage (NCBI taxonomy): Eukaryota > Metazoa > Arthropoda > Insecta > Lepidoptera > Sphingidae > Lapara > Lapara coniferarum. The sequence goes on along the minus strand of OX438919.1, from coordinate 35,126,207 downwards.
ATAATATTATACTAGTTTTTATAACGTGAACCGATTTACGGTAAAATTTTGCTTGTTTTATAGCTCTTAGCTTGTATGTAGGTATGATGTACATATTTTAGTATAGGTACTCCAGCTGCGTAAAGTGTAATCGATTTCTGTGATTTCATTAAACAATAATCAAGGACAATGTTTGATCGCAACTTCACAATAACCGGAATGTTTTTTAAGATTGATTTTAAATACTTATATTGACGCAGAAAACACAGGATGTATTGTACCCAGATTCAGCGGAATACGTGAAATTCTTTCATTGTTATGTGAGTTTCAAATACTACTAGCGGGATGTTTAATTTTTATACTCTTAGCTTTTTATGTCGTAACGACTCAACCCGGGCAAACATGCTATAATATATACTTACATAACGATCTCGAGAATTGTTGAAAATTTATATATTTTTTTATATTTCAACGTACCTATATACCTACATACAAAAGTATTCACGTATGTAGGACAGGTGGTATACATCTAAAAATGACTGCCTCGGTGGCGTAGTTGTATTGCGTACGCGTTAAGAGTACGATTTGCGCGCTGAGGTCTTGGGTTCGAATCCCGGGTCGGGCCAAAAAACTTTGTGACTGGGTTTTTCCATCTTAAAAAAATTACTCAGGAAGTTGGCGGTGAATACCCCCGTGGATCGGAAAGCGCGTAAAGCCGTTGGTTCTGCGCTTGATTTCTCTCCGGTCATGTCAGATTGCCGTCTCACCGGACTATGAGAGTGAAGGAATAGCGAGTGCACCTCTGTATTGCGCACACACTTGTGCACTATAATATCTCCTGCGTACCTGGCTGATCTCCGTTGAGATTGGCCGCCGTGGCCGAAACTGGCTAGGAGGATTTCATATCTAAAAATATATAATGAACCACTTTTTTCTTAACTTCGGGTCAGAAGGTCCAGTTAAAAATATTTTATCGGGAAACATCGTTGAAATCGATGGTCACAGTGGCACAAAACATGAATCAATACGGCGTTTTCTCGGAACATTGGTGGCATCGTTGTGACTACCTGATGTTGATAGATTGTTAATTTTTTATTAGTCCATAATAAAATTTATGTTCTTATTTATTCAAACAATATCTCGAAAGTCAAAACTTAGGCATCAAACGTATCAAAGAATGCAAGTGGCGAGCAAATATGCCTAATGCCAGTGAATGACAGCTTTCAGATGTGTCGTCACAGGGCGAAAATTTTTACTGTCTGTTTGAAATCGCAATTTTTGGTAATGAGTTATATAGTATTTTAATTTTTTAATACACTTGTGATCACACATGAAATTCATTTACATGAAAGCAAAATAAAAATATTGCATCTTCCCTATTATAAGATCACGTGAAAGCTTATATGATTCTCTGATTTATATGTTCTTCTTGGGATTTCAATTCATTACCCAAAAATTGTTTCTAAATATGAATGAAGGGGAAATCCCGGGGAATGGTAATGGCAGATACATATGAACAAACAAGACAATGCGTCACGTTATAAAGAAATCCGTCTTAAAGTATATTTTGTTTAAGGCGCGCATTATGGTCATCATTGGTATTGACGGGTTAATTGTACACATATATTTTCGGATGTGAATGCCCTGTTTATTATCGTCGTTTGTAAAAGTAGTAAATGCCGTTCAAGAGTGGCGCCAGACGCATCAGTCAAGCATGTCGGGATAGAGTAAGGCGTGGCGCCTGGCGTCTCCGGCTTGGGACCCGGTCTGACTCATGCTCTCTATGCATATTTTTTTATGTTTTGAATAAAAATGCCTCTAAGTTCTTTTGTAGATTTACAAAATGTTGTTGATAGTTTAAATGCACTTAAATTAATACAGAAGTATACATTTTGCGTAACATATAATGTATAGTTGATTCCCATTTCGAGAAGTCACAGGCACTCTTCGACCTCTAGGGCTTTGAATTATTTCAGACCTCGTCAGCAGACCGAAATTCCTTTAGTTATTACTTTCGTGTTAATCATCGGAGAGAAGCTAATAGCATAGACGTATAGGTAATTATATTTAATAATGTAAATAGAAAGTGGGACATGGTTGTCGGTTTATGAGGAACTACTATGCGTCCGAGTGCCATATCGAGTGGTTGTTAACTATTCGCACCAATAGGCGGTTACCGTTACGTTATAATTAACATTTATGTAACACTTTTACCATACATATTGCTTCAAATCTATTGTATACCTAGTATTGTTAAATGTGTTTTTCTTTGAACGAAGTTCCTTATCGCGCGTTGTGAAAGGGGGCTAGACGGAAAAAATTCTCACGAAAAGTTGTAACGACACTTTTATACTTGCCCTGTGAAACCAGCCAGTAACAGTAAAGAACTGGCCGTAAAAGTGACATTCGAAATTTAAATAAAAAAAAGACAATTTAAATGCTTGTTAAAGTAGTCTTTTTCCGTTACTTGTATGTTAATTTTAATGTCAATGCTTGCTTAGGTGATGATCGTGATTCGATGACATACCTATTGTGTAGGTAGAAGTAAATGTGTTCATTGATGTGGTAACGTTTTATTGAAATATACAATTATTATTTTAACTTAAAAGAAATAAAATTTTATAACAATATCTTCAGTAATTAATCGAAAAGAACTTCGTTCCATCCGAGTGTCCCTTAACACCTCTCAAGTTTTTTTTTGTTGTTTTTATGTGTGTGTAGAAAATTAATGGTTTAAAATGGTTCATATTTGAATCAAATTCCACAGTGCCCTAATTATGGTTTGTGAACTCTACCCAGATATCTCATACTAGTAGTGCTCGCGGCTCCGCCCGCGTGAAAAAGTTTTTCCGGGATAAAAATATTTCCCCGGGATAAAAAGTAGCCTATAGCACTCAGGAGTAAAGTAGCTTCCTATTAGTGAAAGAACTTTTAAAATCGGTTCAGTAGTTCCTGAGATTAGCGCGTTCAAACAAACAAACTCTTCAGCTTTATAATATTATAGTGTAGATATTATAGGTAAACAGCATCATTTGTAAATAATATAGTATATTTTATTTTACGGGAAGTCCGTAATTTTTACAGATCTATTTAACTGTCGTGGCTTTATTATTTTAAAGCGTATTTTTTTACATGATTGTAATTCAATAAGTATATTTCCCTATAATTTATAAAAAAATAATATTGTTAGGTAAGTAGGCATCGAGAGCCAACTAAATTATAAATTTACCTATCTATACATAGAAAATGCTTTGTTGTGACTCCTGAAAGACTGACGGATCAACGCACAGACTAAACCGCTGATCGTAGAGACCTGAAATTTGGAGGGTGTGTTCTTTGTATGACATAGGCATCCGATAAGAAACAGTTTTCCGAAATTCTTTCCCGTGAGGGGGTGAAGAAGGGGGGGAATGTTTGTATGGGACAACGTGAATCCTTGGTCCAAACTACTTCAAATTTTACATAAACCTTTTTTAACAGAATTGATGAAATATGTGTTTCGTATTTTATTGAAATCCATCCCCTAACGGGGTTAAAAAGGGTTGAAAGTTATTTTGGCATTGAGTTGCTTTAACACATTCAACTAATTTCTTTAATTTCATTAAAAAAAGGTTGATCTCACTTAAAAACATAAGCCAATAAAATGCCGAGCTTCGTGTTCACAAAATATAATAGAATTTTATTTTATTTTCATGTTTATTTAACCTTTAAAGCCCTACACTATAATAAGGATTGCTATATTTTATAAACTTTTGAATATAATATTTTATATGTTAAAACAAAAACAATAACTTAAAAAAACAATTAAAACTACTTTTAGAACCATTTTCGACTTCTACGCGAACGAAGTCGCGGGCAAAAGCTATTTATACATATAATAAAGCAGTAGACTCGGTGTGTCTGTACAATTTATAGAAATGTGATAATAAGAAAGGGGGGCGACTAAAGAAGAGTAAAGGAAAACAAATTAGCGATTTGTATAATTCTTTTCTGTCTGTGTTTTTCTATTTGTTTGTTACTGCACATCTCAAAATTACTGAACGGATTTCGATGAAATCTGGCATATGTGTAGCATGTCCTGTATTAGCACATAGGCTACTTTTTATCCCTGGAAAATATAAAGCGGGACTTTTATCTCGGAAAACTTATCACGCGGGTGGAATCGCGAGCAAAAGCTAGTTTAGTATATTTTCCGTTGAAGCAAAGCGATATGTAAGGACATTTAATTGCGCATAATGTAATTAAATTATACGAGACAAGTTCAATGAAACAAGAATAAAAAAGAAACTGTAGACGAAGAAATTTAAATAAATTATCGGCAGTTTTCAATGCTGTTTAAGACGCATTATGATAGTAAGCCGCTCTACATAAATACGCTCTCAGCAGAATAAGTTAACTGGATTATTGCGAGTAGGAAGTACTTACTTCGTCATAAAAACATAGGCCATCCACTGCAGACATCAGCAGGCACAGTATCAAGGAAGCACTTTGAATATATATTTCTATATCATTTGCTGACACTCCTGACGCTATATGTTGTCTCATGATAGTTATAGCAGAAATCGCCGAAAGAAACCAATATATGCTGAGGTACAGTACAGGAGCCACGGAATGACGAGTCCACAAGGCCACATGGAAAGCGGCTGCGGCTAGCCATGCTAGCGGCGCGGTTAGCGACGACACCAGTCGCACACTATCTGATGGCCGCAATAATGATACAGCTGCTTCACAGCACCAGACAGCGCATAAAACTAGACTGGTTATTCCACGGATATTTTGACCCCGCCATTGTTTCGTGCACCTAATAAGGATTATACAATTTAAAAACATCCAATAGAATTCTACAATACCTTCGAATACTTATAAAACATTAGTTGATATTACAGAGAATGTGAGGAGGATGTCATTATGGACATCATGTCGGCTATTATTAATTAGCACATTAATTGACAATTGTCTTTTCCGTTTGTCGTGAGCCGAAGTTGTTAATCCTGATGTCTCTAAAGATTTTATAGAGTTGCGACACATGACCACTTTATGTCCTATTTTATTGGTATCAGCATGCTGTTCAATGTAAAAAAAACAAGCATGTGTTCATGACATGATTCAGTAATTAATATACCTACAGAGGTTACAGCCTAGTAACGACGAGTTTTAATCTGCTACATAAGCGACTCCCTAAAACTAGTATTTCGAAGCAAATGGAACTGTATGATATCGCTCTCTAAGAACAAACAAACGGAAATGAATCAATTCAGTAAAATTATTAGTTTCAAATGGCTGAAAATCTATATTTAATGAAAATCAAATGGAAATGAATTAATTAAGTGACTTTTATCTGGTATTAGATATTGTAGTTAGATCGTATAAGACTTCCTTATTACTTTGTCAGAATTATATAGATTACGAACCTGTAATGTTTCTGTTTGGCGGTGCAGCAGCACATGAGCGCTGCGGCGATGGTCGCGCAGTACAGGTGGATAGAGTGCAGTGCTGCGGCGAGAGCGCGTATTTCGCACGCGTTGTCACCTTGCACGCATACCGCCTCCATTGTTGTGATGTACTTTCAAGTTCCGTATAATGGTTGTTGCAGGCTCGGTAAACAATCATCCGCGGTTCATTGCCTCCTAATGTTTTAATGGTTTTATGAATTTAGACTGCACATAATATGTAATTTCATTTTATTTTTATATTATTTATTAAGGCACACCAACAATGTGAACAAGAACACATAAATTAAGCATAAAATAACATTTGACTACTGCTTACATTTTTGACAGATGTGCACAACATTTCAAACAAACTAAAGTAAGAACTAAGTTTTCCTCCTTACCAACCCCTCTTCCTCTCTCACATTCAAATCTATGATACGACTCAGAGAGAAGTTTGAATCGGAGGGGAGAAAGAGAAGAATAAGGAAGAAATAACAAACAGAAACAGAGAATAAAAACAAATACGACATTAATGGGAAGACTACTTCCCATCTAGTTCACATTGCTAAGAGATCTTTTCTAAATGATGTGGTCCGGTCTGAAAAATATCAAGATCTAGCAGTCTTTGCCAACTATTATAATATGTGGTAGTAAGCGTCGCTAAGAGAGATTTGTTCTGTATTTAGGTACTTTGAAAAACGTTTTCATTTTATGCGTGAATTCATTTTAGGCACGCAGAGCTCAATGCGTTCCAAAAACTCTTGACAATTTATGGAACTGTTGAGTACCTACATTGTGAAGAAATTATCATAAAGTAATTATCATTCAATGTAAGAGCTCTAATATTCGAGAAAAAAACAAATTAATAGACGCAGGCCAACACGAACAACTTAAATGGAGATGGGCGGGACACATTGCCCGGACTACAGATAGAAGATGGACAAAACGAGTTACCGAATGGACGGGTCCAAGCGGAAAAAGGAGCAAAGGGAGACCTAAAGATCGCTGGATCGACGAAATTCAAAGAATAGCAGGTAAAAACTGGACGTTCAAAGCAAAAAATAGAAAACACTGAAAACAGTTGGAGGAGGCCTATACCCGGAGTGGGGCCATGTCGTAAACATAATATTAACTAGAGGTGATCATTAAACGTTATAACTGTTAATTTAACTCATTATAAAAAAATAGCTGTTAATTCTATTAACTACTATTGCAATATTCATTAAACGTTTAAACTAATGAACGGACTGCGGAGGCAGTTAATGCCATCCGTTAATTTATTAAACAACTAAACTTGATAACTGTTAATCATAGAAAAATGCTAATAACGCCTCTATAGGTTATTTGTTAAACGAAATTTAATACTACTAATAAGCACAAAAATTATATTTTTTCTTTAGCTAAGACTTAAATTATGCCTTGTCGTGATTTGTGAACAATAAAATCGCCACTTGCAATGGTTGCGAAAATAATTTTATTTAGATAACGTCAGAATTGATAAAAGTGGCCGCCATTTTGAATTTCTTTGTTTTAAGGTCAATTGACCTCAAAATCGGTATGTGGGTATAACTTTAATTACCAAAGACTGATCCAATGTCAGAATTGAAAAAAGTGGCCGCCATTTTGAATTTCTTTGTTTTAAGGCCAATTGACCTCTAAATCGGTATCTGTGTTTAACTCTAGTTACCAAAGAACATTCTAATGTCGGAATAGAAAAAAGTGGCCGCCATTTTGAATTTCTTTGTATTAAAGCCTATCGACCTCAAAATCGATATCTGGGCAGGCCTGTAGGTACAAAAGACGGATCCAATGTTAGAATTGAAAAAAGTGGCCGCCATTTTGAATTCCTTTGTTTTAAGGCCAATCCACCTCAAAATCGATATCTGGGCAGGCCTGTAGGTACAAAAGACGGATCCAATGTTAGAATTGAAAAAAGTGGCCGCCATTTTGAATTTCTTTGTTTTAAGGCCTATCGACCTCAAAATCGATATCTGGGTAGGCCTGTAGGTACAAAAGACGGATCCAATGTTAGAATTGAAAAAAGTGGCCGCCATTTTGGATTTCTTTGTTTTAAGGCCTATCGACCACAAAATCGATATCTGGGCAGGCCTGTAGGTACAGAAGACGGATCCAATGTTAGAATTGAAAAAAGTGGCCGCCATTTTGATTTTCTTTGTTTTAAGGCCAATCGACCTCAAATTCGACATCTGAGTATAACTTTAGTTACCAAAGAACATTCCAATGTCGGAATGGAAAAAAGTGGCCGCCATTTTGAATTTCTTTGTTTTAAGGCCAATCCACCTCAAAATCGATATCTGGGTAGGCCTGTAGGTACAAAAGACGGATCCAATGTTAGAATTGAAAAAAGTGGCCGCCATTTTGAATTTCTTTGTTTTAAGGCTAATCCACCTCAAAATCGATATCTGGGCAGGCCTGTAGGTACAAAAGACGGATCCAATGTTAGAATTGAAAAAAGTGGCCGCCATTTTGAATTTCTTTATTTTAAGGCCTATCGACCTCAAAATCGATATGTGGGTAGGCCTGTAGGTACAAAAGACGGATCCAATGTTAGAATTGAAAAAAGTGGCCGCCATTGTGAATTTCTTAATTAAAATAAACGACGCAAGAGACGTGTTGAACATGTTATCGCTAATGCTTTTCACGTAACTCCTTACTTCTTGACCGTTATAACTTAACTATTAATTTAACACGTTATTTTTTTTTAATGTTTAACTATTAACCATTAATAATTTTTAACCATTAATCACATCACTAATATTAACCCATATAAAATAATTTATTTTTCATATGTTGTAAACTGCATGGAAATAAAGGCTTTATTGTTATTATTTAATTATCATTCATGATTAGAGTTTGGGATAACTGTATAATATATACCTACCTGCCTACTCTTTTTTTAATGTGTAATAGAGACGGTATAGATTTATTATAAATCGGACATCGTATGCTTTTTAGCAACGTTTACGTGGTGGTTAAAGTTAAAATGTTATTTACCTTTACCTTACCAAATTTTCTAGATTTATACTAATACTTACCTTACAGTTGTCTAGTAGTAAAGCAAATGCATACTTATTATCCCATCTCTACTCGCTAATGCATAAACGGCATCCCCAAGACGCAAGATCATAGGGTCAAGAAGTTTCTAGCTTCTCCGATTTTCACATTTTAGGTATATGATACCTGCATACCTACTGTTGCCACGATAGAGTTTCCACTTTTTTTTAAATTAAAATGGATGTTTATAAACATTTTATTGAAGAAGTGGTGATAAAATATATTTTTTGGATTAAATGACCAAACAGGAGCGACTTAGTCGTAACACACGACAAAGCTCCTTAAAATAAGATAAAAAAAAAAAGAATACTGACCAAACATTGGTTCAGCGACTCATATTTATCCATTAGTGATTTAACGATTTGGAACAAAATTACGTGGATTCGATTTACGATAACTGGTAACACTACAGTTAAGAGTAACAAACACAAGATTATGTAGGTTACCACTTTAATTACTAATTTAAAACCTTAGAATAGAAACCGGGTAGCATTAGAATAAAGTATTTTCGTCATCACGCCGACTAATACATTTTTAAAACATGTTGTCACTGAGACTATTTTGAAATCTCATTTTAATTAAATCGGATAACGAGATAATTACTCCTAATATATTGTAAACATAGATACTACGATAATACCGTTTCAGAATGAAGATGATTTCGTCCTTCACCATTGTTTACTTGCCTTGTAATCCACAATATACATTAATGTTAAACTTTCTTTCTATACTATAAAAACACTTCACGTCCAAGCAACTATGATATGGTATGTAGTAGGTACACTTGTGCACATGTATTTTCACTTATTGTCCATTGTATTAAAAATAATTGAGCTGACTTTTATAGTGTTGTAATGGCTGTTTATTTGTCGCCAGTTTGTGAAAACAAATGCGGTCAGTATGGCATGGGAGCGCGCGTGATAACAGCCAGCTACAACGCTCGCAACTGAATGCATATTATGTAAATTTTAGGTCGCTGAGAGTATCGAGTCGAGTGGAGGAGCAGCATAGAGCGCGAGCTGTCGAGTGCCGATGTCGCATGGAGCTGCAGTCTGCACTGCCTGCTACCGACTGCCGCACCGCGCCGTTACGACCACACAACACTAGGACGGTTCGAAACGTACTGCGGCCACGAAACACTTCACATGTGTAGCCACGGCCCACGACCTAACATCGTTGGGCGCGTTTCAATTTAGTTCATTGAAAACGTTTAATCTGTTCAGTTTAGTATACCTTCCTTTACGCATAATGCAGCGAAATGATTTCTTATGCAAATATAACGGTCACAATTAACTTGAACTAGATGTCCAAGATCAAATGTTTTTTAACAAGCCCGTCTATTAATAAGTAGGTTATCACTTATCAATTTGTGTAGGTATTCTATTTTTTTAAATCTTTATACGTGGATGTAGTTTTGATAAATTTGGGGAATTAAAAACTCAAAATGTCTTACACTGTCTCGGTGGCGTAGTTGTATTACGGTACGACTGTAATGCTGAGGTCTCGGGATCAATCCCGGGTCTTATGAGTGTTATTGGGATTTTCTAATCAGTATCAGCCTGGAGTCATTTGTGCCCAATATGGCGGTAGGCTCGCCCCTATCACATCAAGGGACAGAATACGCACGGCGAAAACTGAATGCACTAGTTGCGCCTCTGCCTATGCCTGCGGGGATACAGGGTGTGAGGGTGTGTGTGTGATATATTATGCTTATTTAAATGTTTAAAGTTTCGCGGCAACTCGTTTTTTAAGGTTCTGGCCTCTTTGGTTTAGTGACATCTTAAATAGACTATGGACTGGGAGGTCCATGTTCCAGACTCGGCTTCCAGGTCAGACTACTTGAATAATATAGTAATTTAAAGCACCGTTTGCCCGGATTTGTATCCAGGAGGCTATAGGGTCGACTTTAGGCATACAGACAAAATTAATTCTTTCTGCATCATGCTGCTATAAAACGCGTATTATGACTTTAGTAGACTGATGGTGATCAAATCAAAGTAGTTAATTTTGCTTTTAGCAACTCACCAAGAGTTTGACCGCATATTAGTTAATTTCTTCATTGATCAGCCTTCCAGAAACTAGGCGGTAGTCATATCCCATACTAGTAGTGCTCGCGGCTCCGCTCGCGTGAAAAAGTTTTTCCGGGACAAAAATATTTTCCCGGGATAAAAAGTAGCCTATAGCACTCAGGAGTTATGTAGCTTCCTATTAGTGAAAGAATTTTCAAAATCGGTTCAGTAGTTCCTGAGATTAGCGCGTTCAAACAAACAAACTCTTCAGCTTTATAATATTAGTATAGATTATTATATTGAGTGAGCGGGATAATGATAAATTACTCATTATGATTTGAATAAAACCAGTTTGTGCAGTTTGGATCATTGCATTTTTTAAATAAATGGTAGGTAGTAAGATACTTCTAAAACGCAAGCAAAGTAAATATATAATTAAATATCGGTATCTAAAAATTCTCAATTATCTACCAATACTTTGGTTATATTTAATAAACATGGAGTTTATTTAAAAAAAATAAATAGAAGAAAAATAAACTATGAAAACCTTGAAAAATGAAATCCTATTTTATTTTATAGGATGGTATAATACATGCGGATATAAACACATTAGAAGTCCAAATCCCACCCAGAGGTCTCATCAGGGGGAAGTTTATCCTTGGGATATTTCTCGAAGTGAGAAATATCTAAATCGTTAGCTATTGGTTGTATGAGCGGTGCTTTTAATCTCCTATCTCGTAGTCCTTCCCAGTCGAAACCCAGGAACCACCTGTAAATTGTAATATAAAGTTAAATAATTAAGTTTAAATTATCTATTATCATAATATCTATCTGAATATTTTAAATTCTACAACTTCAATCGTGCGGACGTTATTGGTCGATAGGAATTTTTAAATTTATATTACTGAGATGACTTGATTTACGCTTATGCCTTACATTTTGAGTTGTTTAAATTCATCAATGATTTTAAGGCAATATAGAATATAGCTGATAATAGAGGAAATGAGTTCGATAGCAGGATTAGGCACATATTGAATAAGTACTAGATTTTACTCGCGTCCTCCACCCGTGTGGGTCTTTTCCAGGAAAGCGATTCCTTAGGATCCGTGAATCATTAATAATATTCGTAAGATACAATTTTTAGTCCCCATAAGTCAGACAATATACAAGAGTTTCAATCGATATATTACGTAATAGGTTTATAGTGTACCATGTAACAGGTTGAGGTAATTTTCAGCCTGTATCTGGTGGTCCGCAGATCGTGTAGGTAAGGCGTGTAGATATAAATTAAACTTAGGTACCAAGTACCTATATAATGTAATTCAGGCGATCATGTAGACGCGTATTAAATTCGTAATGTGTTTCACATTAAAATTCAAGTGTCTAGGATGGCGTCATATTATACATTAACACACATATAGCCTTGAACGTACTTATGGTTTTTGATGTCCGCTACACCGTTTTTAAGGTAGCCCAGTCGTTCAGCGGGTATGGCTCGACATAGCTTCTTGATCAACATTTGTGCCGATTTGGCGACTCGCGGGTGGAAGGTGACTGCGTCGATTCCTCGCAGTATGAGCGTGTAAGTCTTCATGTGGTCTCCGCCAGGTGCTCGGAAAGGCGGTTTACCAACCAACAGCTCGTGTATAAGCACACCCAGAGCCCAGCAATCCACTGCTCGGTCGTGACCCTAACCAAAAAAGACTTTATTAAGCACGTTTTATTGTACAATAGACTGTTTTTGTCCCAATAATAAATCATTCTTTCTATTATTATCTTCCTGTCCACATTTATTACGATGCACGGAATTGGTAGTTTGCAGAAGTGTTGGTTTCGAAGGACCAATTACTTGGTTTTATTACTCCTGGAAAATGTAATCTTTGGAGAACATTATTTTTAACCGACTTTCACAAAAAGGAGGAGGTTCTCAATTTAAAAATATATGTGGACGTATTAGGCTTACCTTATTGAGAACAATTTCTGGTGAGACGTACTCGGGAGTGCCGGCGAACGTCCACGTCTTGCTGTTTGGTGATATCCGTTTAGCGAAACCGAAGTCAACCTAGAAGAATAAAGCTATTTGAAATGTGGAATATAAAATTGTCTCGTCATCACTGAATTCATAAAGTTAGTTATTAACTATTTTTAACACGCTTTTATTAGCAATGTGTGCGTGTGCGTGCGCGTGTGCGTATTTTTAAGTGACATCTGTTGGACTATAGTAGAACAGAACTAAAAAATTAACAATAAGTAATACTTAAAAAAACACGCTTTATACCAAATCCAACCAAAAAATAGAAAATATATTTTAATAGATTTGAATTAAGAATAGTGTAAAAAAAATTGTAAAAAAGCGTGGGGTACTTTTTAAGATATTATCAGAATGATAGGTACTGGTTATACTCACGTTATCCGTCAATAAAATATTTTTTACTATTGACACCATTTACGACACCATTTAGACACCACTCCACGCTTTCTTTACAATACGATAATTTTTTTTAATTACACTATTCTTAATTCAAATTTATAAAAAAATATTTTTAGTTGGATTTTCTATAAAGCGTGTATTTTATTTAACTATTATTTTATGAAGTTATCATAGATGCATGAACGTGAGAAACAGATTGTCATGAACTAAACAATATTGTATAAAATATACAATAGGTGCATAAGGTACATACAGTTATTTTTTAATTAAGTATAACTATCTGGTCCCTCTCAGTTGTAGAGGAGGCTCGTGCTCAGCAGTGGGCAGCATATAATACCTGTCTGGTGGTAGGCGCTTCTCGTATGCGAGGTGCTGTCTGGGTAGATACCATCACAATACCTATTTTTAACGCAAAGCAACAGTGTGCATGCACTGTTGTGTTTAAGTTTGAAAGGTAAGGCCAGCATAAAAACTGGATATTATTAGACTTAACACCTGTCGCAGGCTGACGAGCGCAGTGAAGCGCAGTTTGTTTGAGAACTGGAACCCTAACGCTAAATTATAAGTTACCGTAACATATATTACCAATTTAATATATCCATGTTTGTCTAGCATTAAGTTCTCTGGTTTCAGATCCCTATAGATGATGTCTTTAGAGTGCAAATACTGGAAAGCTTCAACAACACAAGCTGCCATAAATCGAGCTACGTGTTCGGGGAAATAGCGTTGTTTCTGGAGAATAGTCCACACGTCCCCGCCTAGTATCGGCTCCATTAGGAAGTAAATATATTTGTTGTCCTTAAACGTGCGATACAATCTGTGGAGAAACAATGGCTTGAATTAATTTATTACTATTTCGATTATTTTATGCACGCGTTCTTTTTTTAATATGTACGATATTCTGCGGAGATACCCGTGATAGCTGTTACGAGAAAATTAGTTTCGATACGAGGAACCGAACGTATTAGTGGTCCCTTGCTTTAAACTCGGTTTTAACTACGTGGATTTTACTATAATACAAAACAAATATTACCTGCAAATGAAAGGACTATTGCAGATCATCATAATATTTTTCTCGTTAAAAGCATGTTCTTGTTGCTGCTGTTGCACCATGTCCACCTTCTTGAGACATTTGAGAGCGAAGGTGAGTGCCGGCTCTCGTCTGTATTGAACTAACTCGACGCGTCCGAAGCCACCGACGCCTAGTGTGGCTACTATCTCCAAGTCTCTCAGTTCCACTTTTTCAAATTCTGTAAAAGATAAGAGATTGAAAATCATTTAAAATACATCAATAATGCAAATACATAGATAACAATTTCACTAAGTATTTAAATTAATAAAATACTAGCTTTTGCCCGCGGCTCCGCCCGCGTTAAAAAGGTTTTCCGGGATAAAAGTCCCGCTTTATATTTTCCCGGGATAAAAAGTAGCCTATGTGTTAATCCAGGACATGATCTACCGGTATGCCAAATTTCATTGAAATCCGTTCAGTAGTTTTTGCGTGAAAGAGGAACAAACATCCATACATCCAGACATTCTTACAAACTTTCGCCTTTATAATATTAGTAGGATTTACCGCTTTTTACTTGCGATGCTTTTTTCGGTTCCGAGGGCGGTGGTACAGAGTGTATTGTATTTTTAAGTTCTTCTATATCCCCTAGTAGTTCGGTGAAAGGTCTGAAAACAAATTACAAAGAAAATGTAATGGGCGATATAAGTAACCTACCAAGGTATATATTCTTTTACAGACTTTCTTATAAAATTCACTTAAGTAAGTACTTAGGTACTAGGTACAGTCAGCCACATAAATGACTGAACAAATTCAAAATTTCAATTCGTCTCTACGCGTTTTAATTTTAATTGAAATGTTTTTTACTTTGTGTGAAGTAAAGTTAATCCCTTTTATTTTATTTTTGTGAAGAGAAAACTAAAATTAATTAAAACACAAAAGTGTAGTGGCGATTTGTAGTTTTGGATTTATTCAGCTACTTATGTGGCTGACTGTACTTACTTTGTGTATAAATTATAATTAATAACCTACCGTTAAACAATAAAAATGGACATACCCTCGTTCCAAAGTGAGGCATTCGACGCCAGGCGGCAGTGCCGTAACCGTGGCAAGGCGTCGGTCCTCGTGCAATAATGCTTGTTCTCCGAAGTAGTCTCCGCGACGCAAAACACCAATCCGTCGTTCGCCATCTTCACCTTCGCGTTTGGTTACCACTACTTCTCCGCCGCGGATTATGTAAAATTTATCACCGCGATCCCCTTGCCGGACTACGGGTGTCCCGGCTGAGAAGAATTCCTAAACAATACCATGAACAGTTGCATAATTAAATGCTTAATAATCTTTCCATGCAAATGCGATGATATTTGCTAGCGGTTACGATAGATTTAGTTGCCTAAGGCTCCGTTTTCTCAACCGTGGTTATCTTTTTCTCTGGTTCTTATTAAGCTGGACAGGACTGGCAGAGCTGCGGGAGCGCCAGGCGCTGCGAGCGCGTCAAGCTTAATAACATCGAGGATTACCCTGGCTACAGTTGAAAAAACTCGGGCTTAGTCCTCCCGGATATATTGTCCTTCCGTTTAATGCCTATATCAGCCGCTATTTTTTAATTCGGTTGATTTGGCTCCCGAGATCTCGTGATCATAAGACAATCGGTATATTATAAATCACGATAAATCGGTATTTTTCTATGCATTATTGATAAACATAACTAATAAAATATTCTGCTACAAATGTTTGGCCATAGATTCAACATATCTTTGCAGTTGCCGACGACAAAAATATAATCATTATGTATAACAATATTTTCGATACTAATAAATGATTCAATTATCACAAATCACGATACCTTGATCTAGTTATAGATGGCAGTGATTAAAGGATTACGCGTCACCCTCGTACCCTAACAGTATGGTTATCTTGACATTGCTGTACATGTTTTTAAATGTTTCACATAAGTACTTACTCTTTTTAGGAACTCTGAGATTTTAGCTAATTCTATTTCATGAATCCCTTGAAGAAGTGGCACAGAAGCCAGGAACCGCACATTGTCTTCTTGTTCCTGACGGCCGCTTCGTACCATAATCTTTTGGAAGACTCGTCGTTCTAGTGTCCATACCTTTGCTTCAGTTATACCTAAGAGGATGGGAATAATCAATTAACTAAACAAAACTTTTCTAATATCTTATACTCGTGTGTATACTTTATCCAAATTCAACGGGACTTCTATAAGCCTAAAAATTGATGTTCATATAGAAGCTAAGGTCAAACCAGCGTTTGCGAACTACAAGGTTGTACGAATATAGTGTACTATATTCGTACAATAATATGTTGTACTAATATTTATGTTCAAAGACCGGATATGTCTATGATTAATAAATGCACTATGCAGACAAATAATTTACCTATTGTAGATAACGTGTTCTGCTGATTAAACAGAATTGATAAGTAAACAAATAGCGGTGATTGAAAAAAATATGTTATTTTCGTTAACATTAATGATTACGAGGATTAATTGTGTTTGTATCACTTTAATAAAGAATCTTCTGAAATCGATGCCACTGTTTAAATGTTTGAGGGCGCCTTACCTGATACCGCACTTCAGAGCGAAACTGAGTTGCATCTATTATTACGGCCCTAGGTAAGTAACTACTAAGTACCTACATTGTGTCACCGAGAACAGCTGGTTTTAGGAATCAAAATATGTGTTTTATTTATTTTTTTATTATATTTTATATACAAATGTCTATCGGCGGACTTAATACCAAAGACATTCTCTCCCAGTCAACCTTAGGTGGTGCAGAGATAAATAAGGTATGTACATCTAGATGTGTTTCTAAATACCTCCTTGCACGTTGTTTTGCATGGTACCTAAACAACAAGGTAGGTATTTTTCTATACTTATTTTGATGTTTAGTCACTATTACGCAGTTGTACCTAAGTTTAAAAATGCAAAAGAGATGTCATTGAGAATAATAGATATCACTTACATCTTATTGATGCAAAGCGTTTCGCTTTGTAAAGTATTGCCAATTCTCCAAATGCCTCTCCCGGCCCAAATGTTTTCACCACCTGACCCCCTTTAAGAACCTCAAATTGACCATGAGCGGAAACGAACAAATGACTGCCACTTTCTCCTTCACGAATAATAAGACTTCCAGCTGGAAACTCTTGATTATTCATTGCTTCTACTGCAGCGTTAAGTCTTCCTTCATCCATCAAATTTATTAGAAAATCATTTGCCATTATAGCTTTTCTAATTTGCTGCGCTGACCTGTATATAAATTATATAAATATATTAAATATTTAATAAATCTAATGGTTACATACTGGCTGCTTTTAGAAATTAAGGGGGCCTGCGTCATATTGATATTTCATACGTAGGTATAATAAATATATTGCGGATCACACTATGACAACATAGAGCCGTATTAATAAATCAGTCTTAATTGTGGTCTTAACTTTGAGTAAGATCTCGATTAGTCATTTAATGTATTGAGCTATAAAGTGAACAAAGCTTAAGTTGTAATTTAAGGGATGTGCTTGGGAGCAGTTTAAAAAAAAATTAGCCGCTATTTGGGTGGTGACTGGTGAACAACATAATAATACAAAACAATTTTCGTAACGTAAGTAGGTACTCAAATACTGAGTCGGTGTGGATGGTGTATTTCCCACCGCAACAGTGTCAATAGGGTCTAGATCAGCAAATGCCAAATAGCAATGCTTGGCGCTGATTTTCATGTAGAGTGTAGAGCCTAGATCAACGTCAACCAAAAAACAAATACACAATTACGTGCGTGCGCGCGCACCAGAGTGCGTGTGTATGTGTGTGTGTACGTGTAATTGAGTGCATGTGTGACGACTATAAATTATTAGGAAAAAAAATAAAAGGAAAATATTTTACACACATGATGGTGAGGCTGTATGGTCTACAATCCTTTACCAAACAAAACTCATGTGTCAAAATGCGTCATATGCTATGACTTAAGATATCCTTTGAGCTGTTGTTGATATCCGTATATTAAATGGCGACTACCTTAAGATGTTGACTTAAATTTAACAGTGTCTCAGCTAATATCGCACTTCAGAGTGTAACTGCGTCGCATCTATTAATATGGCCCTTAGTCTTATCAAGGCGATCAACGAACTCAATAGCAGCCTCTGGTTTCAGAACAGATTC
Organism: Lapara coniferarum; assembly: GCA_949316025.1. Lineage (NCBI taxonomy): Eukaryota > Metazoa > Arthropoda > Insecta > Lepidoptera > Sphingidae > Lapara > Lapara coniferarum. Next base: position 35,108,095 of record OX438919.1, on the reverse strand, counting down.
ATCGCCCTACGCGCCGCGCGCCCCGTCTCAAACGACAGTTAAGTTTTAAATGTATCAATAGTTAAAACAAGATAGGTATAGTAGACTGACCTCTCATCCTTCTCGAATTTTTCATGTTGCAGATCAATGGACCTCGTAACGTCGAGTGGTACATGTGGTGCAATGACCCCACGTTTTCTTCTCGGCCGTTTGTCAGGGTCCATACGGACAATCTCTGCAATTGTTTTACGTCCGGCACTACTTTTTCGTTCATCGAAGAATTCAGCATCAGAGTCCCTACCGTAACTGATATTTCCACTTTGAATACTCATGTAACTAATCTTCTTGTCGGCATCATTTGGTATATTATTATTAACGCCCTGTGTGTATCCAATAGCGTTTCCGTTAGTATTTGTAGATTCTCCATTAATACGTCTGACGATCTCTTTTTCTTCAGGTAATATCTATGCAAAAACAGGTACTATTTTAAATGATCGCCTCAAGGGAAATCTACCTTACCTGTAATGACTAATTAATCATGCAGAATAAAGTTGGCTAAATGCTTGCACGTAGGTACTTATTTAACTCAGGGATGCAATAGATTCGCAAGCAGTTATTAGTACACCAGAAATTTAAGCCTGTTAGGTCTTGTCCACTCCTAAAGTGGGTAACTACTTATCTACGCATAGATATTTCTATTTTCTACTCTAGTAATGCCAATACAAAATAGTCACTCACATGGGCGTAGCCTATAGCAAGTGGAAAGTGGACGATAGCCTAGTTAGGAATGGAACGGTCTGCCGAGACAATATCCCGTGTATATTGTTTATCAATTATCGTTTGGTTTAACGGTGAAGGAAAACGTGAGAAAACCTGCTTTTTTTTTGTCTCTGACTAAACTCTTTCTAGCCTGACGAGGGTTGGCTTATGATAGAACACCGGTCTTTTGGGTGAGTGCAGAAGGCGCTCGCAACCCTTAAAATTTAAGCGACCACGCTGAGGGCGACCCACTAACGGGTCACGAACCTCGGCTCAGGACGGCCACTGAGAGGATAAGACATAATCGTTTGGGGAATATGGTTTTAAACCTAATCCTATTAATTGTGTTCGTAGTCTTCGGCACGCGGGCCGGAACTGCTAGCAGAGGTCAGGGTGACGGGGAACGCGACGAGGTCCTCGACGGCGAGGACAGTACTGCGGTCTTGTGGAGTGTAAGAGCTTTTGATGCTCGATCTTTTCGCGAATGGCCAGAGTGATTTCGTCCTCTGGATCTGATAATACAGAACGCGGTCGTCTCCATTTGGCGCGATCAAATGGAGTATATATAGACGCTTTACGGATAAGCGTGTTTGGGTGGTTTACCGCCCTATCGAAATAGTCTGCTGGCGCACTGCATAAAGTGCCTGATGGTCGGCATATTGGTGTCCACGTGGAGGTTGCGATTGCGAACGTACCACGGGGCACCAAGTGCATGTCGTAGGAATCGATTTTGCAACACCTGCATTCGCTGAAGGCGATAAGGCGGTAAATGGGCGAATACGGGCGACGCGTAAGTCATTATGGGACGGATGTATGTTTTAAAGATCCTAATCTTGTTGCGGATTGACATTTTACTATTTTTGTTTAAGAGCCAGTGGAGTTGGCTCATCGCAAATGCGGCTCGCGCGCGTACCGCATTTACGTGTGGGATGAAGGTCAACCTCTGATCAAGGGTGACTCCTAAACATTTGGCTTTGTCCTTCCAGGGGATGACCTGGTCGGACATGTGAACAAAAGTGCGGGGCTTGTGGTATTGTCTCTTACGAGCAAACATGACGGCCTGACTTTTAGTGGGATTGACGGTGATTCGCCATCTGCGGAACCACTCGCCGAGTTCGTCGGCGGCGGTTTGCAGAACGCGAACCACTTGGTCGGGGTCTCTACGTGAAGCGTAGATTGCGGTGTCATCCGCGAAAAGTGCCAGAAGGGCGTTTTGAGGTCTCGGAATGTCGTTGGTGTACAGCGTGAATAGAAAAGGGGAGAGGGCGGAGCCTTGCGGGACTCCGGCCGTAATGGTGTGTCGGGCAGAAAGAGTTCCCTCCACGCGATATTTGAAGCCGCGATTCGACAGAAAATCTCGTATGATGTGCACGAGTTGAGTGGGCACGTTATGTAAGAATTTCGAAGGTATGTGAAGTCCGCCAACCCGCACTAGGCCAGCGTGGTAGATTAAGGCCTAAAACCCTCTCAGTAGTAGAGGAGGCCCGTGCTCAGCAGTGGGTAATATATAATACAGGGCTGATTGCATTGCATTGCATGCTCACTCATACATAATGGCTAGTCGCCTAGATACTTAAATACTTCTGAAATTCGGGTAACTAAAGTCTAAGAAAAAGTTAATAAATTTTTTTTTTTTTGTAATATAAATCTTTATAATGGGTACCACCTACCTCCTAAGTATGTTGTGTGTGATAATTGAATACCTATCGTAATTTTTATAGTTAAATTGAAACTTTGTAATTGTATTTCAATTCCCAAAAGTGTAGTTTACTTAACTACTTAGATATGTAAATTTTTTGTAAATTGTGTTTTGCAGCAGTGGGATTTAGGATATTCTTCCGGACTTTTCATATCCTCGGGATCCGGAAACAAATCCCGATTTAGAAAAGTGTATGCCGCCCTCACATAATGTACCGTAACTACGAAAATCTACTTAAGATATCAATGCAGAGCTAAAGAGACCGAAATCATCGATAATTATTATTAAAAATGTGAAAGTTTGTGAAAATGTTTTGATGTTTATTAGAAGTAAACGCTAAAACTAACGCAAGTAACTAACGCTAGGGCGCTATGGCGCTCATTAGAGGAGACCTATGTCCAGCAGTGGACTGATAAAGGCTGATGATGATGATGAGAAGTAAACGCAGATATAACTAAACGGATTTAGGTGAGATTTAGCGCACGGGTAGATATGTCCTGGATTACTACATACTTTTCATCCCAAAAAATTTGGTCCCATGGTAAATAATGGATATTTTTAAACTGGTTCTTCAAGCAGATGGCCCTGGCGTCGTAATGTGTTTTAGGGACATATGAAGCCGGAAAGACCAAGGGCCAGGTGATCCGTGCCCGCCCCAGAAATGCCTGGTGCACACCCGCAGGATTTTGAAGCATCCTACTACCACTATAATTTAAAACCACCGAAATACTGCATGTACAGTGAAAAAAATTACTTCTACGTACATAGAAGTCATTTTTTGTTTATTTTTTGCCTAGAGCACTTACACCCCCTGGAAAATGACCCTAGCTACCTACGCCCATAGGTAAAGGACTAGAAAGCCTTTAGCAGGGAGGACCGTCTCCACCAAGAACAAAGCAAAGCAAATGTGGTAGTACCCATTACCTAATATATCCCAAACGATTCATAACTATACTATACTAGAATAGATTGGGTTTTTCGAAATCGGTTAGGTCATTTCGAAGAATTGGTCCAGGCGAACTGAGGTTTGTGTAACTTGCTTCCTCAATTAATATAAGTTAGAAATCGATGTAGGTTGGTACTACACAAGGCGAGGGGGCTCTATTCTCTCTACGGGGGATATCACGTCTTTTTCAACTACGGGCGTTCTTATCGAAGAACAGCTTTGGTCAAAGATCATTAGTAGGTACTACTAAAACTACGTAAAGCTTTAGTAGTCATGTAGGGAAGATTCAAAAAATCCCCTGTCTACCCATACTACTATCAAAACTGTCACTCCATTGAAGCGCGCGTAACTGCAGAGACGGAATAGGGCCTCCTGACGTTACTGCAATGTGTGACGTGTTGCTCGCGGCTTCACGCGCGTGAAAAGCCTTTCCCACTACAAAAGTCTCTAAAACACAGTACGACGCCAGCACCATCTATTCAAGAAATCGGATGAAAAACATTATTTACCAAGGAAGCAAATTACCGGGTTGAAGTAGCCTATATGTTAATATAGGACATGGTCAACCCGTGTACCAAATTTCACCCAAACCCGTTGCATTGTTTCTGCTTTTACTTCTAACAAGCATAGAAAAATTATATTCTATTAATTATAGGTATATTTGAATCATCCAAACATCATGTCACAAACTTTCCCATTTATAACATAAAAAAGAATAGTAGATAATACTGGCGTAAAATAGTAACGCCAGTAAAAGGTGGGCGCACCTGCTGTACTGCCTTGTGGTAGGTAGACTCATGCTACATGCATTAAGGGTAGGTACATCCAGTGGCATTTTGGCATGTAGTTGCTGCTCATAAATACAGCAACGGGCACGCCACACCATTGAAGTCACCTTCGGTGCCTTTTGTGGGATTAATAGATGCGTCGAAAGGGATAATGTCGGAAACCCAGTAGATAACTTAATTAATAGCTTAATGATATTAGGAGATGTTATCTTGCTGTGATTTTGGTATTTATCACAATTAATAATGATTCGGTTGGATATGTATTTGAGTCGGCGTCAACTGATATGAGTAGAATTGAGAAGATTTACTTTATTAGAATGTATTCCTTATCTATTCGATATTGTTTGGTTTGAACTTGTCATCTGACAAACTAAACACTATAAAATAATTTCTACTCAATGACTAGATTATAATATCATATAATATTGAGTAGTTTGTTCAAATGTATGAATGTTATGCATTTGATAAATAAGCTATTGAAACCACATTTTGAAAATATACACAAGATAGCAGATACTTTTTGGGGATTACCCTATCTTTCATCACTTCAGTTTTCTTGGATGTCACTCAGTAAGTCTTCGAGATTAGAGCAACGGAAACAAAACACTGTCTATACAGGTAAAATATATGTTTTAAAACGCTGGTGGAAATATTTGAGTAAATAACGTTATTATACTCACAACAATAGTTTCGCGTCGAGCGGGTGTGGTCACACCAGTAGTAAAATTGCCCAGATTGAAACCGCCCTTAGATGACCACCTGAACGGCGGACACAGCACCATTGTTGCAATAATTTAAGTATTTAATGAATATTAAAGAACATTATTTAATAAAGTTCACGAAGCGCGTAACACTGAAGTGCGCTCGCGCTGTGGAATCAAACTGCGCAAAGACGCAACGGCAGCCCTTATCACTGACAGATTATCTCACCATTCCATTTGTTTTAATTATTTCACACTAACAATAAGGTCTGATTACCTATACCTTACTATCGAAAACCTTGCAATCTTATCGGCGGAAATTTATATTATCATTGTCACCCAATCACTACAATTTACCAAAATAATATTATAATTAAATGCTGAGATTTATAATGACAAAGAGCGCAATAGTTTAATAAGTACTTGTACTTGTTTTGTCTAATATCGATGTGATCATTTTCTTTACTATAGGTTTAAAAGTAAAAGAAAACACAAATGTGCATACTATAATTTATTTATAACATAAATGAGTACACAATGCCAAAGGCTTTTAAATGATTCACTTCATTTAATTTTTCATTCGAAAAAATATTATATTTACAATAAAAGAGAAAATCAGCTTTGCAATTCATTAAAATTGCCACACGAAAAAGGAAATTCTATTAATCATATATTTTATCACAAATCGTTTTCCGGAGCTCGCTGTGCACTTGGCCCGAAACCTTTGTAACGAAAACTGCAGTCTCATCACGGTCCGTGCAACAATAAAATGTGCAATGTATCTATAAACTGTGCCCAACGGAAGACTTTACTTAACAAATCTGCTGTAGTTTACATTACACTTCATAAATATTAAGATTTTATATTACACTTACAATGTACAGACACGGGAATTGAGCACGGTATTGTATCAAGTATCTCGAATACTGGGAGCCTACTACGTAGCACGCACCATGCCCTGCGCATAGAGCTCACGCACGCGCACACATACAAGCACGCGCACACGCACACGCACGCGCACGCGCACACGTACACGCACACGCACGCGCACACGTACACGCACACGCACGCGCCCTCCGCGCGGACTCTACTCCGTCACAACACAAAGGTCCTCATTAAATCCATAAACATACTTTTGTTGGTGTTGTGCTTTGTAATAAGTGATCAGATACGTGTATGAATTCAATGCGGCACATACAATCGAATGGCCAGCCGTAAACGTTTTGCTAATAATATCTGAATATACTAAATACACCAACAGATCAGCGTCGACGAGTGCAATTGACGAACAAGTGATACTTAATAATTGTGGCTACGTTAACAATATGAATCCGAGGTTACAATTAGTTATTAGACGCACAACGCCGTAACATTATTTACAACGCGAGGCGACGGCCGCGAGGTGCGCCCGCGCCTCTATAACAGTTTCTTGTTGCTCCAGTGGCGCGGCGACTGCCAACATCACTACTGATATGACTTATTATGCACATAACAACAATTTTAATGTTAACATCTAAAGTTACACAATCGAAGCCGTATAATTTGTGCACAGCATGATGAAACGTGAAAACTACTATGAAAATTTAACATCTAAAAACTGAGAAACATTTCGCGTTTAAAAAATACATATATCTTAATTTAATGATTATATTTATAATACATTGTTCTTGATGTTTATTTTCTCAAAATCTTATTGTAGCACACTAACCATTTTGTCAGATATGTAATTTAAATTCTGATTTTTCTCCATGTAACAACAATTTGGCTTACATTAAGAAATATCTTATAAAAACTTAGGTATCGATTATTTCCATTTTTGTGATTTACCATTACTTTGTCGTTAAAATCATCTACAAAATATTTAAAATAATATAATATTTTTTTCAAGATGTCAATAAATGCTACGTGTTTTGGTGATAAAGAAAAATAGAAAATACATTTCCATTACAGTTGTATAAAAAAAAAACACAAAATTTATAATGATCGACCAAAACGCGTTCCATTTACTTGCATCACAAAATGTATAAATCACGAGCATTTGTGACCGACGTTTACTTCCCTCCTGATGAAATACTTATCAAAACTAAAAATATTAAACGATGCAATACAAATCACGTGTACTTCCTTATGTACTCAGATACAAAAAGTTTTGCATTAAATATAGCAACTACAAAACTATTACTTAAAATAACGCATTCACGCATGAGTATTCAGCAGTAAAGCACGACATATTGTTCGAAGCTGCAACGACACTACAGTACGTTGTAAACGTATTAATAATAAAAATAACTTACAGTAGATATAAAGCCCGTGGCACATACAGGTGAGTGGATTTAAAATTCAGAAATATAAAATATGACACAGACAACCTAACACAATAGAACATATGTTAGACACTACTCGAAACATATCTGATATACGTTGGTAGGCGATTACGAAGCTTATTTCGTATAAATACATGCAACCGTGCGGACGAGCACCTTTATTTCAATATATTGTGCGCGAAAAGACTAGAACATATGAAGACAAACATAAATGTCATGGAATCGCTACTGACTCGACTGTACGTACTGTTAGAAACAACTGGGCGAACATTATCACCTTAAACGTTTAAATAATGATTAATTAAAGCTATCATCATAGACGACGCCAGACAACGGCTCGTCTATACACACAATATCTGTACAAACGATAGAAAATATATACTTTTTACGTTGATATGCGAGTGTCGCGTCGCGGCGTGGCCAGCCGGCACTTACAGTAGCAGTTAGCACACGAAACACATCCATATAACGTTAAACATCAAGTTCTGTCCGATGTACTGCCGCGGACTGACTGCGTCTGCGCAGGCGCATGCAAGACGAGTTATACTGCCCGATGACAACAACGTGAAACATTCCACCCAGTGTTCAGTTACTTTACGGTTATATTATAATATATACTCGAGTAAAATTGTTCAAATGAAAATAAAATATTTCAGATCTAAAATCATATCATCGAACTACGTATGTATGTCAAGATAAACACTAATCTAGATGGCAATTAGATATGTCCGACGAGAAAATATACTAAGTAAAACGAAAACTATAGTTATTAATATTAAGGTAATTTGTTCCAATTATGTACATAACGTATGCGTACAATATAGATTATGTAAGTTTTTCTAAATGAAAGACTATTAAATCTATCGAGATGAAATGAATGGACATGCAAGTTCTCCGAATACGTAAGAATCGATGGGTTTTTGTGCTTTGGTATAAACGTTGAGCGAATTCGTAGACGTTACAATATTCATAATCCTAATGCAAGTGTTAGATCTAAAATTTACGACGTCTAAAACGGTTGGACCCGTATGCGTGTTTGTTTTTAAAATGAAAATAAGATAATTTTAGTTATAAAGTATTAAAATAGCACTGTAGAAACAACACTCCCTGCGGAGACGGTATCGTTTAAAACATAAATTACAAGGAGAAAATCTCAATGATATGTAAGAACTCGACGGAGTTCCCTTCGTTCCTTAACATTACTACAGCTAAAGCGTTATTCATTATTTCTACGTTCAGTAAAACTTTACGACATTAATTAACTAGCAGCCGATTATACAAACCGTCACTAAGAACGTCTGCGTGTAAATACTTACCACTCTGATACCTATGTTAGTCGCGAAGCAAATGTTACAAAGCAATATGTTTTTTTTTTTACTTTCAATTCGGAATTTGACAATGGTGACCTACGAATACATGTCAAGCATTTGACTATCAAGAAGTTCGTACGGAAAACACGATGGAAAGGGGAATTGTATGGAAACCGTATTTTAATTATGCCAATAAAGTATCGAGTGGGAAAAACGGCAACACGACAAATTGTACCACTCGGTTGGTCGGAAGACTCGGTACCGGTCAGAGCGCACGCGCCCAACAAATGGTACCTCCGGAGGTGTTGGAAGTGCTATCTTAGAACTATTCAAAGATTCCTATTTTACTGATTATGTAACATCAAGGTAACATTTGAAAAATAAAATATTTTCAAAATAACAACCGATAAAATGGCACCATCATAACATCGCACCATGCAGTATGAGAATCTAAGGTAGAACCGTAAAAATTATTTCCTTAGCACGTATTTCGTTAAACTTGGTTTCTACATCTGTCTATATGATACTAGCACAAACAGCTTTGGTCAAGCTCCTTTGAAGAAGTGGTTCAGCCTCACATACGTACTAACAAGTCGAAGAGGTTTTAAAAGTGTACCTATTTATCGCATAGAGATGTCGATATTAGTTGTGCACGAAACGGTATGGTACTGAACCAGAACTACAAAGAAACGTTTTCACATTTAATACGTCTTATTCTAAATGTAAGGAGGAGCTGGCCGCTAGTTACATCCATCTGTTTCCAGGAATCATTCTATGAAAGTATTGTAAAAAATGTTAACACTAAAACCACTTTACATACAAGCGCTCGAAACGATCTAAAACGATTACATTATATCGTGAGCCGACAAAATGTTACTTAAATAAATTGATTTCTAAAATGTATTTTTATAACATTCCCGAACGTCATGTATATAACCAACACATTATCTCGAACTTGCTTCATGATTTCATTATTTACAATTTAATTTTATTATGATATGCAAGTGCAAAGCTCACTAAATACTTCAAACGCTTCCTGCTATTGTCAACCGTGTTTTCGACTGTACGCGTGGCGCAGTGCACTCCTCTGTACCGTCCACTGACGTGTACTCGCCAGTCGGTCCAATTGACTGCGTTACCTAATCGAAATAAACTACCCGCTAAAACATTCTTACAATGTACAATGCGAAACGATATAACACGGATTAGCTGCTCGCACTTATATAGCATCAGGTATACAAATAATTTACAACATAGTTTAACTAAATAAGCTATTTCTGTTAGAAATTTTAGTGACTTTGGTATTTCATAAGTCCTAAGGTGGCTTCGCTAGTGCGGCCACATTACGGGGGCACTTTAATGCTAATAACTTCACCACTATCGTCGCCCACCCTTTATGGATTCTTATTCACAAACGCCATCCAAGCTACTTAATAGTCGGCTAGCACAGTCTCCTTATATTAAACATTTTTTGTACGATTATAAAGAGAGTTCATTGTCATGTAACGGTGACGAAGATTGTATTTATTCGAGATAAATCGATAGTTTGTCCCACTGGCTTAGTACGGTGCGAATCTGTTGTAACCACTTCGATACACTGCGGTCTGAAAATAATATCATATTAATTATCCCGATGGAGTAATTACAAGTTGCATCATCTGTTCGAGTCGAGAGCTCGCTAATCATATGCGGTTCAATAAAAATAACAGAAATGTTGATTCTTTTGTATTATTGTGTTAATTCTAAGATTCAATTATTATATCCTGACTTAATTCTTTTAATGAGGACGAAGGAAAAATAAAGATGATAGAAAAAGAAACACAAATCACAATAATAAATATGTATGATCTCCTTACCCCGTATCCCGTAACCGGTCCTATGCCGTGACCTAAGTAAGGATCGGCGTACTCTCTCCCATACCTGGAATTAACACCAATTTATTATACAAAAAAATTATATGGTATTACACATTGATGTATTAAAAAAACCCAATGGTATTACATGACAATATTACGTTTTGTTTACTACAAGAGGCAGCGAGTGAGTCATGCAGCGTACACTATTTACATGTAATACAGAACTATAAGATGCACAAGCTGATAAACTTGTATTATGTTTATCCGCCAACCGAGATAAGGCAACGCGTCATAATAACGATTACCTATGCCCAAGCTTGAAGTGCCTTAACGTCACTCGAATTCTACGGGATTGAATTCTACTGAAGTTGATAAATATAACTTACACATTGAACTCACGGGGAATATCGAATTCAATTACGTTAAAGTGTTAGTAGCACGTAAGGGTGTCACTTGTCAGGTGTGTAAGTTGTTAGATGTATTGTAAGCTTTGAGTATCTAGCAATGCAAAGGTGATGCGATGACCAGGCGAACCCTTCGTAGGTAATACATGCACAGCTGGTCATAACCTTTTATTAAAATCTATGTGACTTGCGATCGCTGTCATTACATTCTACGATAGTGACATTAAGTGGTGCTCCGCTTTTTACACAATAACACAACAGAAATTGTTATTTTTGTTGTTTTATTTTGTAAAAAGCGACCTTATATTCAGCCCTGCACGTGTGGATTTTAAGCAATTGCATAGCTTCTATCGCGGGCCTTGAGCATGGAGACCGAATCCAGAAATTCCGTAACGGAATAACCTAACACCCCTCACTATTTTCAACTCTATCACGGTTGTGATAGTACGTGATTACGTAGAGTGTACAATTTCATATGTAAATTTAATATCGCTGTCTTGTAAGAATATAATATGTAAGAGGATATGAGCTGAATGTTAAACGAAAAAAGGTCGAAATTACCGTGTATTTAAAAATTGTTCCAGTCAGTGAAACGTATCGAAATTAGTGATGTGATTAATGGTTAAAAATTATTAATGGTTAATAGTTAAACATTAAAAAAAAATAACGTGTTAAATTAATAGTTAAGTTATAACGGTCAAGAAGTAAGGAGTTACGTGAAAAGCATTAGCGATAACATGTTCAACACGTGTCTTGCGTCGTTTATTTTAATTATGTTAATTTTTTTTAACATTGAACCAATAAGCAACAGGTTAATTTTTTTTTTCACAATAACAGTCACATCGAAATAAACATTTTCTAATTATTACGTATTCATGAACATTTGTGTAAATGACGCTTGCGTGCCGTTCGTACAATTGAAAAAATCTGCTTTGAGGTGTAATGACTGTTCAATTTTTTACACCTTAAAATTATGTTAGTATGCATCTTTATATTACTTATTTATTTATTTATTATGGACATTAGCACTATAGTATTCAGAACCAATGATAGAATTGGTATACACGCCCGCCATTTTCAATTTCTATGTTTTAAGGCCTATCGACCTCAAAATCGATATCTGGGCAGGCCTGTAGGTACAAAAGACGGATCCAATGTTAGAATTGAAAAAAGTGGCCGCCATTTTGAATTCCTTTGTTTTAAGCCCAATTGACCTCAAATTCGACATCTGAGTATAACTTTAGTTACCAAAGAACATTCCAATGTCGGAATAGAAAGAAGTGGCCGCCATTTTGAATTTTTTTGTTTTAAGGCCTATCGACCTCAAAATCGATATCTGGGTAGGCCTGTAGGTACAAAAGACGGATCCAATGTTAGAATTGAAAAAAGTGGCCGCCATTTTGAATTTCTTTGTTTTAAGGCCTATCGACCTCAAAATCGATATCTGGGCAGGCCTGTAGGTACAGAAGACGGATCCAATGTTAGAATGGAAAAAAGTGGCCGCCATTTTGAATTTCTTTGTTTTAAGGCCAATCGACCTAAAATCGATATTTGGGCATGCCATCGTTAGTAAAAAAACAGATCTAATGGTAGACTCAAGAAAAGTGGTCACCATTTTGAACTTCTTTGTTTTAAGACTGATTGGATTTAAGATAGATATTTGGGCTTGTCTTTAGCCAAATAGAATAAATCGAGGTTGTAATTTTACTAATTTAACAATTTAAATACGCAGTCACATCAAAATTAAATACTTTAAAAAATTAATAAGGTAATCAACGTGAGTAGCCTTTTAAGTCTGGTGAAGAGGGGTAAATAAAAAAAAGATACATTAATTAAATGGTCAACCAACAGGGCATAACGATATGGGGGAAGAAAAATATAGTAAGATAATTTCTACTACGCGGCTAATTATTCTTATAGCAATAGTTGAATTGTTAGCGACTCCCTGATTTTTAACCGATTTTGATGCTTTCACAGAAGAATTTACTTTATTTGCTGTTTGCTGCCACGGGCCACTTCTTTGTTCTTCAATTCTTTATTTTGCGACATAACAAACCTGCGATATCGTTATTGAAGAGAATTGAATAAGCATTGATGGTGGCCATATTTTTTAAAAGTTCTATAACCTACTATAGTTTGTGGCCATGTCCAGCGGAGTTTGATTTTAAAACCAATAGCCCATAAAACAAGAACATTTAACATGGAATGCAGTTCTTGAAATTACAACCTCGATTTATTCTATTTGTCTAAAGACAAGCCCAAATATCTATCTTAAATCCAATCATTCTTAAAACAAAGAAGTTCAGAATGGCGACCACTTTTCTTAAGTCTAACATTAAATATGACTTTTACTATCAATGTCATGCACAGTATCGATTTTGAGGTCGATTGGCCTTAAAACAAAGGAATTCAAAATGGCGGCCACTTTTTTCAATTCTAACATTGTATCCGTCTTTTGTACCTAAAGCCATGCCCAGATATCGATTTTGAGGTCGATTGGCCGTAAAACAAAAAAATTCAAAATGACGGCCACTTTGTTCAATTCTAACATTGGATCCGTCGTTTGTATCTAAAGGCTTGCCCAGATATCGATTTTGAGATCGATTGGCTTTAAAACAAAGAAATTCAAAATGGCGGCCACTTTTTTCAATTCTAACATTGGATCCGTCTTTTGTACCTACAGGCCTGCCCAGGTATCGATTTTGAGGTCGATTGGCCTTAAAACAAAGAAATTCAAAATGGCGGCCACTTTTTTCAATTCTAACATTGGATCCGTCTTTTGTACCTACAGGCCTGCCCAGATGTCGATTTTGAGGTCGATAGGCCTTAAAACAAAGAAATTCAAAATGGCGGCCACTTTTTTCAATTCTAACATTGGATCCGTCTTTTATATCTACAGGCCTGCCTAGATATCGATTTTGAGGTGGATAGGCCTTAAAACAAAGAAATTCAAAATGGCGGCCACTTTTTTCCATTCCGACATTGGAATGTTCTTTGGTAACTAGAGTTAAACACAGATACCGATTTTGAGGTCAATTGGCCTTAAAACAAAGAAATTCAAAATGGCGGCCACTTTTTTCAATTCTGACATTGGATCAGTCTTTGGTAATTAAAGTTATACCCACATACCGATTTTGAGGTCAATTGACCTTAAAACAAAGAAATTCAAAATGGCGGCCACTTTTATCAATTCTGACGTTATCTAAATAAAATTATTTTCGCAATCATTGCAAGTGGCGATTTTATTGTTCACAAATCACGACAAGGCATAATTTAAGTCTTAGCTAAAGAAAAAATATAATTTTTGTGCTTATTAGTAGTATAAAATTTCATTTAACAAATAACCTGTAGAGGCGTTATTAGCATTTTTCTATGATTAACAGTTATCAAGTTTAGTTGAATAATAAATTAACAGATGGCATTAACTGCCTCCGCAGTCCGTTCATTAGTTTAAACGTTTAACGAATTTTGCAATAGTAGTTAATAGAATTAACAGCTATTTTTTTATAATGAGTTAAATTAACAGTTATAACGTTTAATGATCACCTCTAATCGAAATGTCAAACGCGTGCAGTTGATGTTTTATTTAAATTTCGAATGTCACTTTTACGGCCAGTTCTTTTATTTTATATCTGTTCAAAAAGGTTATTATTTAAATATTACGGCTCTGGATACTAGTCCATTGAGCCCGTCTTTCATATTTTTTTTTAGTTTTGCCATCTATCGATGAATATTTTGTATCTGTTCAAAGAGGTTATAAATATTAGAACTTATGCAATAGCTTTACCGCGGCAGTCTCCGAGTGCCACGCGTATTTTTTTTTTTTGTTAAATGTGTGCTATCCGTGACTAGCTCGCCCCCCGTCAAGATTGGCAGAAAAAATTGTTTGCGCATTATTGCCATATGGTGTCCATTGGTTATATAGCCTAAAATAGTAAGCGTCGCGCGGTGTGTTGGTGCGGCAGAGAGTAGAGAGGGAGCAGTGAGCACTCACGTTGCGGCGATGGGCGCGAGTGTTGGCGGGGCGGGCGCGGCGCTGACGGCGGCGGCGGCGCGGGCGGCGGCTCCGTAGTTGGCCGCCGCGGCCGCCGCCGCCGCGTGCTGCGCCGTCGCTAGCGGGGACTTCAGCAGGGGCGCCGCTGCAGCCGCCGCCGCTGCCGCTGCCTGTCGAACCACGCACGGTTACGTCACTTCCTCACAGTATGAGTCCACGGAGCCGACATACGACGTGAGCGCCACGCACTCGTCCGTGCGGAGTGATCGTGAACGTGACCATATTATATTTACACATAAAGAAGGTCCGCATGCAAGATCTATCGGGTGCGGTCCGCGGACGACCTCCCGTGGCCGTCACCCGATGTACTGACGATGCAAAAAACGTTATGGTGATCGATAAGCATGCAGTGTTAGATGATAAAAATACTAATATAAGAAACAAAAATACTGATTGACTAAACTACATTTTCTGCGTCGATTGTTAGTACGTGACCAAATTGAGTTTTGTGGGCTCAATGTTCTACGCGGAGCGTGATGGAGTTAGCGTCTGAGAGAGTCGGCTGACGGTTGCGGCGCATGGCTGTGTCCAAGGCATCCACCACAATATCGACGAACAAGGATAACTCAAGAGTAAGCAAACGGCGCGGGCGAGCGGGCCCGCGCGCACTCCAACTGGGTTACCACAAACACAATGTGCATCCTGCGTTACGGTGGATTACCAACCAATATCGACAAGTCCATACGAATACAAAGAGCAAACAAAATCCCAGCACTCACTCCACAATGAATACTGATCTTAAACTATAGCGTGGTGGAACATGAACCAGGAAGCGATAGAGATACAGACATAGTCACATATCATTTGTAACTGAGCAGTGAGCTCTAAGGCGTGGTGTTTACCTCGACTGCGGGCTTCGCGGCCTGTAACAACATACGCACTGTCACCACGGCCCTCTCACAGACCTGCCTCTTACACTAGACATGCGCAAAACGTTTGTAATGTATGGAGACTGAAGAGGACGAGTCTAGAGCACGGGCCAGAACTCGCACATTACTTATTTGTTTGCCATATATTCGTAAGGTTTTAGTACGAACAATAAGTTACCTGTAGTCTGTAGTTGGAGTCAGCCGTCGCAGCAGCTAAGAACGGATCGTAATATACACTGCGGAGTAAAAAAACACATAATCATTATACAATACTTGTTAATTTATGTATTAAGTTTAATTAAATACCTTGATTTAGACAACTTCGTTACTTATGGCAGCGCTACGTAAGAACGCCTTTACTAGATATGTAAAGCAAGCGCTAAGGTTTCACAAGTTCTATTGATATTTACTATCACGGGAACATTGCAGAAAGTGTCTAAAGAAGAATGAAAAATATCTACAATTGTTTATTTAGAAGGAAAAGCACAATTGTATTCAAGCATATTAATGAGATTATGTTAGTTACGTTATGATTTCTATATACTGGTGAACTAAGTGACAATTAATGCGAGCAAATTAGTTAAAATATTAAAAAAAAACCATACCAAGGTTGATTTGAGCGTGAGTGTGGATGGGATCGGGGTTTGGACTAGTGTAAGTAGTGGTAAAGGAAACAGTTGCGCCTCCTGTTACAAACCACATAATAATTGTTATTTATAATTTTAAGCTCAATTTATATTCGTTGCAATCTAAAACGCGTAATTTTCGCAATCCGCGAGATTCGTTTTAGTTTGATCAATAGATTAGTATCAGACGCCCCGTGTCTCTCGCAAGTCAATGCCATCGTCATAGTACACCCAAAGCAGATTCATTGGAATGGTTACTGTGGTACAGTGTTATGATCGTGGCGCTAGGACTATTTTACTTAATATTTTCTTTCTTCTAAATTCGATATTTAGATTTTAGATGAACAATTAACATATTGCTATGGCGGTAAGTGACGCCGCGTGGGTGAAGGGTACAAAAACACCATATACGCGCTAAAATCGCTCGATGTGCAACAGCAGTAAGACCCAACTTGAAAGGAAACATGGGGATGGGTGGGGTCGAGGGTGGTGCCGGGGCGTGCGTCAGGGGTACTCACGGTGCGTATGCGTGCAACTGTGTCGCGTAGGCGGCGGCGCGGGGCAGGACGTGGTGGTGGTGGTGGTGCGGGAGGGCGTGCGGCGCGAGGGGCGGGGGCGGGCGCGGGGAGCGCGCGGGCAGCACGCCGGGGGCTGCGCCATGCATGCAACACACAGGGCTAAGTGCTAACATGCGTTACCTGCGTCGCTGCGCGGCGCGCGGCGCCAGCACGAGCGGCGGGGCGGGCGCGGCCGCCGGCGCCGCGCCCAGCCACGGCCACGTCACGCCGGACACCCGCAGCCCTGCGCACACACTCACTCTCACCGCCCGCAGTGCTGCCTACCATTCTACCTCAACATAATATGGCGTCCGTGCTTCGTCAACGGACGCCACTTTGTTTAGCGGGACGGCACGTTCAATAGCGATTTATTCAGTGCCGTGTGCAACATGCGAGGGCGAGGCCGTGACGAACGGCGTTGTATATTGCAGGTGGGATTTGTAGTTCGACGTGGGGGTTTGTGTTTGTGCATAATGCACCATATTATTATGACTCGCTATAAGCTATGACCCTTATTCTGTCAAATTCGAACTCTAGCTCGGTTAGTCTAAATAATATTCCTACTAATGAAATGTAAAACTCAAATCATTCTACATCACTTTTCGAATCACATAAGCGACCTTCGAAATACCCCAAGTTTTTTGCATAAACCCACTCGACAGTTGACTACGTCAAGCAATTAGCGTTTTGAACGGTCATGTTACGGGGCGATATTTCTCTCATGATGTTATTAATTATATTGAAATCAGCCGTGAGTCGATTACAAACATCATTCAACGCATAGTTCTATGTATAAAGTTAACTAGTTATAAATATTATGTAAATGAAACGGTTCATACAGTCATACGTTGCGACCTCACCTTCCGGCCATTGGACGCACACTGAAACAACGAACGTCACATATAAACAATATCCTAAAGCGAGCACCAAGCGCATCTAACGTCAAGACAAAAAATACAACCTAGGTAACATTCTCAACTACATAATTCAAAGACGAACAGTGCAAGCCTGAGAAGTTCAAGGCATTCCAAAAATGGCAAGATACGGATAGAACTTTAAAATGCGTGAACCTAGTTTCAATCTAAGAAGCTGACTATCATCAGTGTTATCCGTTCAGACAATGTATCAAGAGCACAAGGCAAAGAGGAAAGCCGGAGACAGCCTTTGACACTGTACAACGTTAGTGTTGACGATAGTGGTTTAGACGCGGCTGTGTGGTCCGCGCGAAGGCCTGGATGTGTTGCCAGTACCATGCGCTCGGTACGATGTACTGGCGGCGGGGACTGCGCCGGAGACTGTCTCCGGCGGCCGACACCGGGCTCATTCTCTAAATAGCATTCACCTAATTGCATTCAGACAATGGAGCTAGCCAACATGTACGTTACATTTATATAATACAACACTGAGTCTTATAATTTCAGCTCTCTCACCCAAAGTGGGAACTGATCCATTTCTAGCCAGAATTACTGGATGGATTAGAAAAAAAAATATCTCAAGATGCATTATATTTAAAACAGTTCATACATGGAAACATATTGAGAGAAGGGTTAAATTGAATTTGGGCTTATAAAAGCCGTTTCATTGCGATTAGCTTTTTAAATTTTATCACGTACGAGTGGGAACATTTTCTAGCAATAGACAAGACTTAAATATGGATTTCTAGATATGATAACAAATGTCCACACTTACCGTTGGGTACTGTTGGCGGTTTCTTTGTCTGCACTCTCGCTGTCGCATTATTAACCTGATTTGGAAGTAAAAGCAATGTCAGAATATATCACTAGCGCTAAACAGAATTGGCTGACTTTATGAAACGAATATTTAAAAGGTGGGATAATATGTTAAGAAATTGCTCGCTACCAATTTAAATTAAATCCACAGCAACTGTCTCAAAGGGTTCCAGCGATTAGGTAGTGTAGAATTTTTCTTATTTTGAACTGATTTTATTTGTACTTATTTATTGCATGTAGCTTTTGCTCGCGGTTCTACCTGCGTGAAAGATTTTCCGGGATAAAAGTCTCACAATATATTTCCCGGGATATAAAGTTACTTATGTGCTATTCCCAGCGACTATATAGCCCCTAGACACCTAATGCATAATATTTTTCTTCAAATGAACGCTGTCAACTACCTGAGCTTTGAGGGAGCGGGGTATTGCATTACGATTGGGCCTTCCAACATCATTACGTTTTACGTAGCCATAGAAACACTATTTTTATTGGGCGCGTCACTTGTCATGTAATGCTGAACAACGAAGCAGTAGAGATATCATAATTTTTTAAATTTCATTACATATTATATTATTTTCTAAATTAAGCAACATTTCTTATCTTAGTTTAATAATAAATGTTACTGTTACCTTTTCCAATGCATGCTGTGACAACCTTCAAAAGCAGTGCACTTAGAATTTTAAGTTTTTATATTATGTAACCTTAATATAAGCAATAGTGTAACTCCTACTGGTTGTCCATTAGTAAAATAAAATAAAACAAAAAATAAAGTGCACTTAATTCGGAAAGAAATGCAAATATGACAGAATTGCTAAAATTTTAAACACATAATGGCCGGCATATGTTGATTTCGATAATTTTTAAATATGAATTGATGAAGTCAAATTATCGATATAAATATTAAATGTATTGCTATTTTTCTGAAAGCTCGAAGTCTGAATGTTTATATAACACCACTGTTTTGTGCAAGGAACGATTATAATATTTATTAAATCGAGAATGTGGCAGTGTTTACGGCTTACAGTTGTGGTCTCAACTGACTTGAAGATATTGAAGGACAAGTTACATCTGATCTATTAGTCAGATGCGTTACCCGAATCCGATCGCCCGTTATTCGACGTCTAGAGGCTATATGGTTGCTGGCTATTCCGGACTATAATTTATCTCTGTTGCAAATTTTTATCCAGATCCGTTCAGCCGTTCTTGTGTGATTGAGTAACAACATCCATCCAAACTGTCGCATTTATAATATTAGTAAGTATAGATATCGCGAAGTCAGCCAAGAGTAAGTATGTCAAATGTCTATCGTAACTCTTGATAAAAACCGACTAAAAATTTATTTAGTTTCATTTTTGTTGATCAGACGTTTGACATATTACAATATAAAATTCAGATTGATTTGCATACACGCCTTAGTGAGGGGAAAAGAAATTGAATTAAAAAACAGAAATGTAACTGTATTTGAATAATGTCTCTCTATAGTTTTATAAAAGAGAACTGTCTAGAATATTGTACATAGGATTAAATATACAGATAGTATGGAACTAAAATTTGTTTGTAGCAGTCTTACCTCTGCGGCAATGTGACGGTACGTTCGTACGGTTCTTTCTACATTCTCTGTGAGACAGTCTCTCAATCGATCGGCATTTTAAATGACCGTCTAGAGAGTAAAGGGATAAAATAAATAAGGTTTGTTTGTGGATTATTGTCGGCATACTTAGTGCTAATGCGCGTGGTCGCGGGCCGCCGCGGGTGTGAGGGGGGCGGTGAGGCGGCGGGCGGCGGGCGGCTCGCGGCGCGGTGGCGCGACTAGCATGACAGTAACTACAGAGCAGACGAGCGCAGGTTGCGGTGGGCGTGGGCGTGGGCGTAGGAGCGGGATGTTAAAGTTACATAGTGCTACGGATGGTATTCATTGAGTCATGCACACCTCTATCTTTCTGCCCTCAACCACGGTGCCGTGAAGACGCTCTCGTGCTCGCTCCGCATCACCACTATTTGCGAATGTTACAAAACCGAATCCCTGCATGCAAGACAGACAAAACATGCATTAAAAACAGCGTCGCTCAAAAAACAACGTGCAACAAAAATTAACATATTTTATGCATTGCATATTTTTTATTTTAAACATTATTCTAATGAAATATCGACAGGATACATTATTGATTTCATTGAGTACGTTGATACTTGAGCGTATTCTAGCTGAATGGGTACACATAATAAGCGTTTGGATCACAGTAATAAAATTAATGTAAAGTCGCTCGACCTAGTAGTCTGTACTATCGGTTGGATATTTGTACCGGCGTGTGAGTGTACAAATGTACTCCGGGCCTTTCTTCCGCGCTGCACTCGGCAATCGGTATCACTACGTTATTTATTGTACAACGACAAATGAGTGTGTGGGATGTTAGCTGCAGTTTGTTCTATACAGAATAATCACCAGTCATGCATTATCTAGATCTAATCGGAGCTAGAAAAACTGAAACGATACACCAGTTCACGGTCCCATTACAAAATATACACAGATCACGGACGACTTGCACAACGCATCACCCACATATCTTACACATTCTATGTTCTATAATAACAACACTTCCGTCTGGCTATACAATGTACATACAGATTACAGACAAACATTGGCACGCACGCAAGCACGCACGCAAGCACGCACGCGCGCGTCCGCCTCGACGCACGCACGAGCGCTCGCACTAACGGCTACCTGCTACGTAACCTTACGAGACTGTGCATGGGTATACTTTACAGTGCCAAACGCGTAATCCAAAGCGTATCCACGATATATTAGTTCGGTTATGCAGATGATAACTTGCTTCAGTAGGAAAACAAAAAAGCTTACATTTGGTGTACTTCAGCATTCAAAACACGTAACATGAATTCTTTATATGTATACATAATTATATATTTGTTTAAAAGTACTTATTACTAATAATAATCCAAAACGGTACTACTTTCAAAACGTGGTGATGACCCATAGATACAAAAAGCAGCTAGCACAGCACACAATACAGTGGAAGAAACGAGTAGTGATAGTGGCAAACAAGTTGCTGATTGTACGAAACGCTTACATTTATAAAAGCAATGACAGCTCTATTATTACTAGTTTGGGTGCCAATATTTATAATATAATCTATGATCTGGGCAGAGAGAGAAAGAGAGAGAGAGGGACAGAGAGACAGAGCAGAGGACGAAAGGAGGAATATAATGAATATTAATGTAGAAAATGGCAAGGCCCCCGGCAGTCGGCACGAGTGACTGGTACACTCGGTACAGTACAGCTCAGCTCACGCAGTGCATTAAGCTCGCAGTAATGTTGACAGACACAGAAATCGATCTGACAGACGAGAAGACACAAGTGACATACGAGATAAAGCCAAACTATGTGGTGCACCCTACTAACGCCTAAGATATAACGCGCATTTTAATTTGTCGAATCGTTCAGTGTTCAGCGTAATAAACATGCCCAAAACTAATAAAAATTATATTCCCTTGTTAGGAAGCGATTGACTCAATCATTGATTAATATATTATAACACAGTGGACAAAAACACAATATGAAAGTTCTCAATCTACACTGAATCAAACATTTCCTCAAGATTCATCATCCAAACTACACACATCTATGAAAAATGATATAACCAAGTGTAAGATGATACGTACAAAATACATTAATGTCATACAGATTACGATCGCTCTAGGACGGGTAGAGGCGACCCGCGAGGCACGAGCCGCGGGCCCCCAGCTTGACAACTAAGTCTGGGTTAAGCGTCGAAACAAACTTAACTGTGGCATGATGACTGGTAGTGATTTTGATGTAAAGTGGAATAAGCTACAGCAAATTATATTACATTCTTTGCTTTTTGTAAGTGCAACAAACTCATCGAGTAGAAAGATGTTTGTCAATTGTTTTCTAAACGTTTTATATTATAGGTAGGTATGAATAAAATTGATTTGATAGTAGTGATAGTGAAGTATAGGAGCAGTTTGGACGATTATGACAACCTTATTAGTAATGAATAATAGAGCTGTCCTGAAAACATGACTTAGGAAATCAGCTGTTATAGTGACGATGCATCATTCTCTAATACTGCATGTCCCAATGTGAGGCTTGAAGAAAAAATAACTTGGAGCTATTAATTGAAAAGAGTAAAATACTTTTTTGACACGAGCGAGCATGGACTACTTTAGGGGCGGTCACCAAACTGACACAAGGAAAGCAATAAACACGAAAAAGCGTTCAATCCAATCAATTATTGTAAAAAATTATTTCGATACAGTACTCATAGTTTAAAAATTATGGCAATTATCATTTACAGTGAGTTGTTTTTTGAGTATTATTACAATAAGTTTTATTAATGTTGCTTATATCAATTGTACCCATGACTTACTTTTCATATTGGTCTTTCATTGTATAAAATATATCATTATTCACGAACTAACATTTCCAAATCAAATTTAGACAAACATAAAGATCCACGTAAAAGCATGTCAGAGGTATGGGATTTAAAATTTTCTCGAGATAAGAATAAATAGACAATATTATATTATTCAATGATAATATACAATGCAATTAGAGATACTGCACCAAACATTCATACCAACAGTATTATGCTATGAAAGGAAGTTTTAAATTAAACACGATTATGATTATTTTAACTAAGCCCATTTGCCTTTAAACTTTGTTAAGCCATAGTAACAATAAATTTGCATAACTGAAAAGATACGTTTTTATTATTATTAAAAGAAAAATATTTGAATGAACTTGGTTACTTTAGTTTGGGCAGCAATTACTAATGAAATTTGTTAGTAAGACTTCTTAGCTACTGCATTTTGAATTTTATTCTAATAACTTTCGATTACTGAATACTAAATAACGCAAAAAATACAAGACAATAGCTATGAAGTGCCAGTTTCAAGTGTATGAATCAAAGGAACATCAACATAATATTACTAAATTAAAAAGTAACATTGGACTAGTTTATTCCTCTCATTCATAATAAAATCAAAGCAATAAACATCATTAACCATATCGTAACATGAAACACTGCATAGAGCAGTAGAAACAATACTTACTAGAAACAAACAAAACAGATGAATGTCTGCAAGGGAAATTAATGCATTGACAGTATGATTATTGCTTCGCTTTATATACTTATATCTATATGTATCTCAAAAGTGGCCACAGTGAAATTCTCATCGAGGGAGAATTTGACGGGGCCACTTCAATATTGTCACGTCAATTCGGGAGATGCTTACCTTGGAGCCGCGCTCATTGAAAATAATTTCTACATCAAGTATCGTTCCATATTGCTGAAAAGCAAAACGTTACATAGTTTGAGTTCAATCCACCGGTTCTATCGGTTCTTATCAGTTCCATGCCGTGCAAAGATACCAAATGTATACATACCCCAAACATATTTCTTAGATCTGGATCTCTAAATCGGAAGGGTATGTTCGAGACGTGTAATCGTTTAGGTTGCGAGGCTTGCGAGACGGGTACGAGACTCTTGTCAGGGGCGGGCGCAGGTGCGGCGGCTGCGCCGGCAGCGACGGCCGCGCTGACTGCCGCCGCGGCCGCGTGCGCCGCCGCCGCTTGCTGCTGTGCCACGGCCGCGGCCGCTTGCTGTGCCACCACCGCTGCCACACTCACTGGCGTGTTGTCTTCATTTGATTCACCTTCACTTTGCTGTAAATCAAAATGTTTTTAAACATTAATTCGGGCGCCAGCACAACGTTGGCTCGTCTCTTGATATATTGCGTCACTATTTCACAACGATCGCATGGCACACACGTAGGCCCTATTATAAACTCTATCGAATAGATCATTCAAAATATAAAGTAGGTATTAATATTAGCTATAGTGAATACCTATTACTAATTAATAGAATACTGAAATAAACAACATGCTGCTACTTTTACTACTTACTGAGTTATTTTGATTTTCTATGTTATTTGGCTGATGTGTTTGGGTGGTCGGTTGCGGTGAAAAGTTTGATGGTGGTAGCGGAGCCTGCGCTGGCGGTCCTTCGCTTTTGACGAGAGGCGGTTGTGGTGCAATCGCGGGACCCGCGGAATCTGCCTTCACGCCGGAGAGAGCATCGCCATTGGCGGCGTACTGTGCAGCCGCGGCCGCAGCCGCCGCCGCCGCAGGGAACGGATTCGCCATGCCTGTTCCCACCATGTGCTGAAACCGACCACATAAACAATTTTACTAAATATTTAATCACCAAGCAAAACCAATGATCAAAATAAACTAACCGTGTAACCTTAACTATCAAGAATTCGAAGTTATTTTGTCTCAGGGACGCGGTTTACGTAGTTTATGTACTAATTCCGTCGTAATAAATAAACCCGCTTATAGTTGACGTTTCTGGGCTGCGAATCGAAATATTGACGCGAACAACTCGTGCCAAAACACGACTAGCAACGCTACGGGTACCAAAGTATCGCGAGTATTTCATAGGTGGAATACCACAACCACACAGAGAAAAGAAGTGATATTGAGAAATTAATCGATCACTTTTTTAAATGAACGTGAGCATCTTATTAAATCCTAACATAAAAGCTACAACAATTTAGTGTGGCATTACACAAAGGCGGAATGCTGCAGAAACTTCAAATGTGGATTTCAATTCCGTTTATACAAAGAGGTCAGGCCCGTCGCCCACCACTACGCACTCGCCCTTATTTTATTTAACGTCCGAAACGCTTGTCGGCGCAAAATTAAATTGGGAATGAAATCTAACCCGGAATCCCCCCGGCCCGCCCCGGCTCACTGCCGCTTAAAAACTGAAATAGCCTTGGGCGTTAAATAAAATAGGCAGTTCCCATCCCTTCTAAAATTATACATGTACATGGTTGATGTTTTTAAAAGAGCTTGTTTATTAATGCATTACCTGCCTGCGCATGTAATCAACTGGTTCGTTTAACTTTGTCGACAACATTAAGTTTAAACCAGTGACTAATAAGGTAAAATGCGCTTTAGATAGCTGCTGTTGCTTTGGAACTCCGTTAGATTAAATTGAGCATTTGGCTTTGATAATACTACGATGACAATTGTACGATGAGTTGCAAAGAAAAAGTATTTGTTGTTTACACGGTAAAACTAACGATCACAAAGAGATATGATTAGAATTTGAATGGAGATCCTAGTTTTCGATCAACAGAGCGAAAAATCCGTCCTTTGCCACGCTCAGGTTCTAGATAAATTACAGTAAAGACTGAGTAAACGCGTATTTTTTAAAAATACTAACTTTTATATATGTTACTCAGTTACACGTGCGCAGTTTATCAAACGTTAAGTAATGTTCAGATGGAATATACAGATCTACATACGAAGGTGCCAAAAATTCAATAAAGTTGGTAGTATTGCCAACATACAAAGATAATAATATAATTAACATTATCTATTATAATTTATGTAGCAAATGAGCACCACTAATCATGAACATCCCTAATGAAAGAGAAATCGTGGATTATTTGCCAGCATTTACTACGAGAAATGAGGATTTCATTGACTCAAGGCAATTTCAATGGACATTCGAAACGCAACGCCGCATCAGTAATTAGGTGCATTGCACGTTGTTTTTCTGTGGGATAGTAGTACAGCTACGGTTAAGCAGACTCATTCATGCTGTAGAGAAAACTACTCGTAGCTACAGAGCCGCCATAGGTATATAGTCTGACAACACATAGCACAGTTGGTGTTAGCGATGACAAAATTTAATTATATTGCATGGGGATAGGATAGCTTTCATGTTTTATTATTTTAATTTTATATATAACAGAAAATAATACGAAAAAGAAATTGTTCTGTGAAATCATTCGGTAACAGTTTGGTGTTGTCTTTAGTTTTATTTGTTATTTTTATGCGTATCGCATTATCGTGATAATATCGCAGGTTATAGGCATAGTAATAGTGATCTTGTGATAATTTCGCGATTCCAGGATCACGATATTATTGACTGTGTAATATACACCCATTTATTATTATTGCGGGAATTATGACATACATTTTGATGACCCCATTAGAAATAAATATTACACACTATGTTACATATAGCTTGTAAATGTATACTAATTGCAAATTAAGGTAAGTATTAGATAACGTAGAGGCTTTCAGTCAAATTGTGCATAATATTCTAAATTTATCAATTATAAATATCGTTTGAGCCCGATTTTGCTGATGTGATGTAATTCAATAAAATTGTTATTAATTTAAAACTTTCCAAGGCAAGTATAATATAGAACGCGCCCATAGAACTTATCGCAAAAGTTTTATGGGCGCGGATTCAGCCTTCGAAAAAAGTAGTGGTCACTGGTCACAGGGACCCGAAAATCGGTCTAGTATGGAGTATAAACTCTCTCATACTGGATAATATAGTGTAATTCTGTAAAGAAGATGTTTACAAAATGTACAACGCCCTGATCAAGATTTTGTACAGTGTATAGTTCCGCGTGGGCAAAGCTAACACTAGTAAATCAATAAACATGTAAAATATTGGTTTGTTCGCTCACAAGACATCAAATTAAATAAATACTAGTATACATCTTACATTAAATAATTTTATTTGGGTGCTTACTTAAATACAAATTCAAGTTTACGTGTTTTTTTTGCGCGAAAATGTTGATAATTTCATCAACATCCAAGTTCATATCTGTGTATATTTAGGGGAGCTAGCCCGGATAATCTCCACTGAGGCACGCTACCAAGATTTTACTCTGCGAAGAGTAGAAATCGTCCTCTCTGCGGTAGCCACGCTGACCGGGAGATGTCAGTATTTGTAAGAAATTCTTATGTTAGGATCATTGATGTAGGGTTTCTTAATACATCAATGGTTAGGATACAAAATTTTGTTTGCATGCGTCCTTCAATGAAATGAGCTACCCATTGAAGTATGGTGGATTCGTTTTCACATTCCCTATTCCATTTGGCCAGCCAGAGTCCGAATCATGCACGATTCATTGTTTTAAATTTTATTTTATTTTATTAATGCATTGGATAAAAATATAATCAGCCTACCAGCTTCAATAGAACGTAAAAGTATGACGTCATAGGTCCATTAGTGTTGTGGGCATGCCCATCGTGCCCACAACGGTGGATCTGCGCTT
This sequence comes from Lapara coniferarum, assembly GCA_949316025.1. Classification (NCBI taxonomy): domain Eukaryota; kingdom Metazoa; phylum Arthropoda; class Insecta; order Lepidoptera; family Sphingidae; genus Lapara; species Lapara coniferarum. The sequence continues at coordinate 35,080,367 of OX438919.1, read as the reverse complement.
GAACTTCTAGTCTTCGGCATTGAGTGCCTATTCAGTATTTATCAAGTTTAATCTAAATCGATCGTAAATTTATAGCGTGATTGATTAGCAAATATAAAAACTTTCAGGATCGTATTGGCAAGATTAACTGTCTTAGATTTGCTGTATCAGCGTAACTTTTACTATCCAAAGTTTCACAAACAAACGTAATCTGTATCTGAGAGTACCTACTATGACGTCTAATAGTGCTGTCAATTTTCTATATTAATGTAGTATTAACTGCAATAAAAGTTAAATAACGCGTTACGCAACACAAAACTACAACAGATGTACTGTAATAACGGAAACGAGAAAATTAGGAAGTGGTTTATTGGTTACAATTGCTTAGGCCACCGCTGCCAGCGCTCGCGTCGTCCTCGGCCCGCACTCGTGTCCATATACATTACAATTGATGTTTATACATCGTGCTATCCTATTTTGTATGTGGTAAAGTCACGCAGTAGCTAGATTTGTCTAACATAAGTGGACCTTGCCGGCACTAATACTTATAAGTCCAAATACACTAACTCATTTGCTGATTTTCTGATAAAAAAAGAAACATCTTTAATTTTAAAAAAAGAATACGTATTTCCAAGTACGATTGAACTCATACAGTTCATAATTTAATTTAAGTACATAATTTAAGTCATCATATTTATCATAACTGTTTAAGGGGATGCTATTTAGATGATGTAGGTGTGCGCGGTACCTACCTACATCATCCTTTCCATCTTCCCGGCGGAAACCGCAAGAATAATAGTAAATTTAGCATGAAATCGGGTACGGAAACAATGTTTTTATTTCCTTCGAAAACGGCTTTAATTAATGTATAGATGTGGCAAAGCTAATAAATATGTTTCTGCAGATATTGATCATAATTTTAAGTATTAAAAATACGTTCACTTCATTAGGGGAGGCCTATGTCCAGCAGTGGACTGATAAAGGCTGATGATGATGATGGTGATAATCTTCCGTCAGATGAAACAAGGCTATTTCGCCGTCGTACTTACCTTTTTTATTGTGTTATTTAACAATCATTTATTACTTATTTTTATGTATACTATCCGAACACGTAACGATCTAAATCATATAGCAATTTGGCATATTGTATTTGAATTCAATGGCTTTGCCAAAGAAAGGAAAAAAAGGACGAAATATTTTTTTCGACCTAGCGCGCCGGTGAGACGACGCGACGGTGGTAGGTAGATATCTTTACGGATAAAATATATCAGTAATGGGCGGAGGGGCGTCATTGAAGACATTGTTAAGAGGGGTCCAAAGGACTGCGAGGCTCCCAGGGGTTTGAAATACAGACTCATTGCTTATCTCGATGTACTCTACGCACAATTCCACAATATTTTTATTCTCAGTGTTTAATTATACAAGCTACGATGCTATTAATCTACTGGGGGTAGTATCAGCACGCGGCACACAAACCACAACCCAATACTAAAACCGCGTTCTCAACCAAGGCGGAAGCGATAGCCACAACGGCGGTGATACAGTACGCAATAATTTGTATATAGACTAGAGATGTTCTGGGATACACGACAGCGACACCGGTGGATGGCGGCTTCATGAAACTGATGTACAAATTGGTCGTAAACAGCAAGTTAGACATGAACAAATAATATATTGGAACTCGCTGCGTATAGTTAAATGACTTAGTTTGCCCACGATGCGATGGTGGTAGGCTATTCTCAAGGAGAGTTGATATCAGGCAAACGACCGACCGTTTAATTAAACTGTATTAATATCGTCATTGTAAATTTTATATGTATGTTTGAGAAGTGCTGTATCGGGACGGATAAGCGGCGATAGCCTAGTTGGGAGTGGAACGGACTGCCGTTTCAATGTCCGCAGGTTCGAAACCCAAGGGCACACACCTCTGACTTTTCTAAAAAATTATGTGTGTATTCTTTGTGAATTAGCGCTCGCTTTAACGGTGAAGGAAAACATCGTGAGGAAACCTGCATACCTGAGAAGTTCTCTGAATTTCGAAGGTATGTGAAGTCTGCCAACCCGCACTAGGCCAGCGTGGTGGACTAAGGCTGAACCCTCTCAGCTGTAGAGGAGGCCCGTGCTCAGCAGTGGACAGTATTACAGGGCTGATATGGTATGGTATATGGTATGGTATCGGGACGAAACGGATTCACATCGCAGAGTAGCAGATCATTTATTGTGATAATCTTTCTTTGAAACTGCAATACATACGCGGTATTTTGGACACACACACACACACACACACACACACACACAGTCACAAGGTCCTAGGCGGGACGAAGACTTGACGAACGGAAATCCGGCGAATAGCCATTAAAAGCAGCTAGTTAAGTCAAACAATATTTTATTTTCATTATTTTTAATAAAGCTAATCAAGGTTCATTAATGTTGATTTAACGATTAATTAAACATACGAGGAATAATGGCCCAATAATTTCTAATCTTTAATTAATATAGTAAGAACTTCCAAACTACCCTGCCGGATATTAAATCTCGCGAGAGTATTAAACACCAAGAAAGCAATATCGTTCTATGTAGCCGCGATAACGATCCTATGAAACATTATTAAAACACAGATGTGTCCACTTTAGGGATTTTTCGGGTTGATGTACTCGGGAAATTGGAATTGAATAGAAATGGATTCCAAGAAAATGAACATAGCAGACAATTTAATAAATCTACGGCAAACGACGTGTGTAACATAAAAAAATAATATTTCGGAACTTTTAAACATGTCTGATAAAAATTAAAAAGGGATCAAATATTCTCGGGACAACGTCCCACGTGACTTGGGAATATGTAAATGCTAGAAAAATAAAAACCCTTAATCAACATAGCAACTATTGGCAACATGAAACTCATCATCAAGATAATAATTTTTTACAGGATAATCATCACTACCAAAAATGTTTCAACATTGCGTCGTTGCAAATCTTCGTTGTATTTTGTACAAATTGTAGTTGTTACAGAAAATAGAAAACACGCCGCGGTACACGCAACTCGAGTAGGAATTCTAGTCCGTCCTGAGGGCACTTCGTTCTTGAGTTCTAATTGTCCAGTCTGCGCGGGGCGATGATTATATAGTATGTGTCGTGATTCTTAGCGCCCTCCAGATCTCGCGGCTATTTATGGTAACACCACGACACAATAGCTATGACGCATCCTCCAACAGCGCAAGAAGCTACGTGTTAACAATATTCAACTAACGAAACGGATAAATATTCCGCTCACAAAAACACAGTCTATAACATATTTAAATCGACAAAGCGTTACTGGCCTACAGTGTAATGCAAAGGGCCGATCAAGATGGTGGGCGGCTAGCAAAATACTCTCCTGTATCTAATATTAACGCGTTGTGATGGCACATAAAATAATAGCTATACATAAATTCGTACTCTGCGGTTAATAACTTGAATATGTTACAATAACTATTATACATGTGGCGCGCCATCTTCCAGCCGTATCCGGCGATCCCGTAAACAAACTGACTTTTTATAGAGCGCGTCTGTAATTCGTCTCACACCGCCGCTCCGCTTCTTAGTCTCGTCTGTTTCTGAACTGAAGCTGTAATGGTGTTTGTAAACGAATTCATATTGTTTGTATGTTTTCTTCTATATTTAACCGAACGGGCGATCATCTTGAGTTTGGTTTGGTTTTTTAACACAAACAGGTAACCAGCAGGTAGATAATTCCGTGTAATATAAAAAATCAAATACTTTGTACACGCCAATTTAAATTCCAACATCGTGTTTCTTAAACCCGTTGTGTTTACCATAATAATCAAACCTCGAACATGTATAAAAATGAGCATGGGTATTCTAAAAACTGTTTTCTATTAATATACAAGTAAAGGGAGAACTTCTTAGTTTCTCAGACGTCGCAACGGATACATTGAAGGCAGGAAAACAATATTTTATACTAGTGAAATGTTCAATAAGATGTTTAAAGTGATGTTAGATCTTTCAGCATAATTTAATCTTAAGTGGGTAGGTCTTCCCATAAAGTTCTGCAATGTGAGTTTTAAAAAATCTGTCGCAAAATCTCTTTGAACGTTTTAAGAGAGATCTTTTGATCATTACTACGTATTTTTTACTGGGACAACTTTCGAATTTACTTCGACCTATGTAAACAATTCATATCTCTATCGTATTTGTTTAATAATTCCTCATCTCCTTTCATATAAGTATATGTTTTTGGTACAAAAACGTGATATGTTGTATTACCGCATACGTTATTGGTTTTTCAGCAGCCGTATCTAGGCGTCACCCCTTCCCAGAAATACAGACACGCCTTGATACGTACACGCCTGCATACACGCTCAAAACGGTGGTGCTCTTGACTTTTAGGTATGTGAGAATATACGATACGTAGGATTTAGTTTATTCCGGGATTATATAAAATCCCGGTTTTACCTAGATAGTAGATATGTACTACTATGATCACGGCTATACGATATTAATATAAATATTAACTATAGGTATATTATATAGGAATATTTGGTAAAAGTAAATTCCATTTTAACCGACTTTGGAAAAAAGTAAAAGATTCTCATTTCGTGTTTTTATTTTTTTATTATGGGTAAGATACGGCTTTGGCATAGAACATCCTAAAAAAATATAATAATTCACAGTCACAATTAATATTCAAAGTATAAGGATAAAACTGTTTCGTTTTAAGTCCGGACGCCATTGAAAGAGTACTTGCACAGTTGACAATGAGGTAATTATATCAAGACCGATTAAACGTAATTGAGCGCGATCAAAACTCCGGCACAGAGTAGCGTAGGCACGCCTAGGGAGCGCTCTAACTAGAGTGTTAAGTGTAAATATCATTGTAGTTTGTTTTATCTTGCATAATTCCGAGGCATTTGTAACACACATTTACAAATTACAGAATAAAAATAAATACATAGCAACATTCATAACATGCATATATTTCGAGTTCCATTTAAAAATAGAGATGATGTTGCAGTCAACATGATTTATTAAAATATTACATATAAAGTTGATTGAGTTCATTAAACATTCAGTAACTGCAAACCTTATGCACTGTTTCAATTAATTTAAAATAAGTAATAACGCGACCTGCTTTTAAAAATCCGAGGGAGTACACCACCAGTACTCGCACTTATCTCACAGAGACATTTTTTCGCCCCGTGTGCCTTCATCAATCCTTGCCGCCGCGCCATCATTGAGTTTGATTTTACAGTAATGAAAAATACCAAGTCAAATAAGTTTAATGTGGCACCGATCGTTGCTCACATAAACGGAGATTAATAGCATGGGGTTTCTGTGAAGTGGGTATATAAGTGAGTCCTCACTCCTCACCCTCCTGGCACATTTTAACACCGGTCATGCGCGGCCCCACGCCGTTCACCCCTGCTGTACCCTCGCCCACTCCGCTGAACAGATGCTGACTCTTGTAAACACAAACATAAGCCCGTTAAGATACCGTTTCACTACCATTTCTGCATTAATTGCTCGAATTATCCGCTAAGCTGGGTAGCCCACAGCCCTGTTAGGTATCAAGATGGTCGTTCTAATGTTATCGCTAAACCAAGCGGGCATTTAAATACCATTGTCCGCCGAGCACGTAATAAAATAACAAACAACAGATTTTGGTATTATCGGAAATTTAATAAGTTTGCCTTCTATATATTTGTTATTTTTTATGTGCTTTGTGAACGTAGAAGTACGTAGAACGTAGAAACAGGGAAGCGGGACGAAACACACGTAATTTCATTTGCTGATGACATTAGGGAGAGTTAGCACCTCTACAGTCTACATATTATTATATTATACAAACGAGAATTGATCTTGTTTATCAATATTTTATAGGTATTTATTATCGATTTAAGTATTATCGAAGAAACATTGAACCTTTTCTGTTACTATTATCTAGGGCTGCGTCAAAACAAAGGGCACAATAATAATTTCCATTTCTCATAGTTTAAGTGTGCCTACAAAGATTATCATGATGAGCGTGTTGGTTTTAGCGAGATTGCTTATTCTGAATAACATTTAATATTAAAGATTCAACAACTTGCAGCGGCACTACATGACCGGGAGAGTATTTACAGTGCTTAGCGAAGCGCGTAACCCATCTCTGTGTTCGGGTATCCCCATGCCGACTGCCTCAACATTGTGCATATGGATGATCCAGTCTGCCAATAACGAACATTAATATTGTCGTTCCAAATAATTTTATTTTATTAAAACGATTGTAAATTGCAACCAAAGTAACCTATCTCTATTGATTAATAAATGTATTGATAACACAAATTGTGATTATTTCAATAATAAAAAATAGGAGCCAGTACAATAATTATACACATAAGCTCCTCTATACCTACGATATTTATTTAACAAATACTTAGAATAACTGTGAAGGTTTTTAAGACATGCGTACATTTTGCTAACAAAAATTGACTATATATGAACACAAAGGAACTGCGGCTGGTTCAATGTGCGAGCTCCACAATAGCGTCGACATTCAGTACTTGCTCGTAAAAAATTAAATTAAAATTTAAACAACCCCCGACACAAAAAATCTCCAAAAAGTAAAATAATAATAGTGTCTTTGTCGTTTAAGTACCTAGTAATATTTTCACCCAACCGTCGTCGCGTCGGGGGACCGCTAAAGAAGTATTTTCATCTCCCTGGTCCGGAGTTCGGTCCCCCGACGTGAGGACGCTTGTGTCAAAATATTAGTAGGTACTTAAACGACAAAGACACTATTATTATTTTACTTTTTGGAGATTTTTTGTGTCGGGGGTTGTTTAAATTTTAATTTAATTTTTATTTCAAACTTTTTAAATTACTTTATTCTCCATCATGGGGCCTTGATAATTAACTATCTATCACCTACTCGTTGAGCCCATCCTTATGAGCCCAAACACACTATATCTGCTATAAGTTGCTAAGGAGTTGGGTATCCCGCAGACTACTTGATGCCGCAGCATCAGCTCATGTTTACAAATATATTGAATGTCACAGTACACCAAATTTAAAGTCAATCGGATTTTTTAAGTTGGAAATGAGCTGATAATCCTCAAACGGCTGAACAGATCTTCATAAATTATAGCTAAGAACCATCGCAGTTACATTAGCTTTCATATAAAAAAAACCGCGTCCAAATCGGTCCATTCGTTTGAGAGCTACGATGCCACAGACAGACATACAGATACACAGATACACAGATACACAGATACACACCCTAAACTTATAACACCCCTCTTTTTTGTCGGGGGTTAAAAAGTCAAAATAGCCATATTCCGGGCGGATGACGCGCCGCCGACGATCCTCTCACAGTCTCACTACAAGCCGCAACTTGTCAGCCATAAGCCAATATCCGCGTGAACGCCCCGCTCCACTTTTGCTATCTGCACGTCGCAGATGGGTGTATGATTTACTTGTACCAATGTCAGATCTGACTCATTATAAATGTTTCATATTATTTGAAATGCGCAGAAGCGTCGGAACCCCATAAAGTATTCCTCCGGTCCCCATATACGCGTAATGCTTTAAATATAATTGTAACAAGGTGGTAGGCGAAAATGGTCTCTGGGTTTATCATCAACAATTTTGTCGCTTAACCCATCCAATATCGCTTCCCGCTCGGCGATTTCACTGAATCAATAAATATTTGATTACATTTTATCGAAATGTTACGGGGGAAAGAATAAAGCAGACGCGACAACAAATGAAATAAGAAAATTCCATACATTTCAAGCTTTGTACACACGACATAACACGATCCAGTTATTATATTTTTTATATCACGTGAATTGTAAAATGTGGGAGTGTGTTTATTGGTTCGGTAACATTATAAAACGCAGAGTGAACATAATAACGTTTAATATAACAAGGGTATTTCATCTAGTCATTTCCATATTGATATAGAAGTATTAATTTATCTTGGATTAGGTAATTCTCACAGCTTTGCTAATCGCTTGTGTGAAAGGTTTTCCCCGGTACAAAGGCCCCTAAGCACTGTAGCGATCCATAGCGTCATCTGAACAACGCCAGAACCATCTAATTAGAAAATCTGATAAAACATGCAAACATTTGCATAAACATTCACATTTATAATATTATAATTTATTTTGGATACTGAGAGGCTGTGGATGACAGACCGAGGGCCGGTAGGAAAAACTTTGTCACATCATTTGTGTAACATGCTTGAAAAACAAGTAACGCTGACATCCAATTTTACTGAAATAAAGCAGAAAGAAGAAGTAAACTGATCTTATAAGAAAACCAAGTCGAAATCCCCGGAATGCGCAATGAGAACCCTAATATTTTTCCAATCTATTATAACACATAGCTCCAATATTATAATTTACAACCGATCTCATTGCAAAATTTGCTATATGTACCTAATACCAGATAAGTTACTTTTCAGATCGCAAACTGATAAAGGTGCCCACGCTTATAGATCAATCTGCGAGCATGAAACTTCACAATTTGTGGCCAAAGTAACCGGACAGATGAGGCGAAAATTTGTAAAAACGCTACATGGCATCCTTTCTTACATTCTACAATAATGAAACTAGTGCATTCACATATTTCATTTAAGTTGCAACACCCGTTTTTGGTTGGAATTGTAAAAGTGACAAACGCTTAACGCAGTGTTACCATCGTCCTGGCGCGGCGCAGATACACACAGTTAGATATGAAATATTAAGAGCTCCCTCACCGACCTAAATTCCATTCCCCGACAGATATTACTTTCATATTTAAAATGTATATTTAGGTCTTGGATATTTTTGCTTGTACCCACGCGATCTGAGTTCGTTCGCAATATTGATATAAAACTTTAATATTATCTTAATTATTAATAATATTAATGATTATAATAATATTATGCCGACTACTTCTGTGTATCTTAATACAGACCATATTTATGAACATGATTTTCACCTTCATATTTATAAAGTCTCTTTGTATTTCGGTTAACGGACTAACCAGGGTTGATTGATTAATTTCTGCAAGGGTAGCTTGATTGGTGGGGACAGGTATTTAGTACGTAGTTACTATTTTTTTTTAAATTAATTTCAGGATTTTTTGTTAGGGAATTTTCAACCTTTGATTCGATTATGGCTACGTTTCATATTATGGATTAATCTTGCATATTCTTGGATACGATTTCCTTAATTCGCTCTCTAATCTAGTACACCCAAATATGCAGGTAAGGTTTAACTACCAAAGAGGTTTTTTAATAATCAATGACATAAGATGCAAAATCATGACAAAACGTGGTAATTCTCATAGATTTCAAAAACAGTCAAGAACTAAAAGATAGAGAAAGTATGTTATATGATTCAGAAATTTTTCATGATTCATCTAGTCATAGCCCATAGGTTTTAATCAAGCCGGGATGTATTATGCTCACGTTTGTAGTTCAGCGGCGGCTACCTACTGAAGCGTTTAAAAATGATGGAAAGCACGTTGGCGTTGCATCACAGGCTGGGCGCTTGCTCGGTTCGCCGAGCCAATCTCTTTGAAACTACAGCCGAGGTACACCCTATTTTATGGACCGCTGATTCCGTTAATTAAGCGTTTTTAATCTGCATACATACCAGGTTGAACAAGAGCAAAGTAATAAGCAGACGAATTGAACAATAGTTGCAAATACAAAGGGGTTTAGAAATGTGAAACACATGGACAATTCATAGCTTGCTAAAATAAAATAATACTCTCCATACTACTTAGCGACAGGAATAGAGAAACTATTGGTACTAAACTCTAAATTTCAGAGGTACTCGTTCACACAAGAGATCCAAAATCAACTATAGAATATCCGCCCAATATGATAGCAAGGCGACCGTAGATAGTGTAACTTGATATGTCAACAAATATGGCGGATTACCATCACAAGGATGTAGATATTGTAGATATCTATTTGAATATTGATAAGGATAAGATGGTATATGTCACTGTATACATATAAGATGTATTTGCACATCTAAGTGAACATTTCTCTTGCTGGCACGCAGTTACCTCACGCAAATGGTCACGCAAATCACTAATATTATGTACAGCACACAATAAACCGGCCCGGTGCACGATTACTGAGCCATTGACTGTAGATTATGAACATTGCCTGCAGCTAATTGCTATTAGCGCTTCTTTCTCCGCTTTATGACCATATGCAAAATAGCATTAGCTGCTATACGCTTCATTTGACATACTTTATTAAGGGGTCTTACATTAATCATGTGATGTTTTTTTATCTTTTGTACCCCATCCCCCTGGTGATAAATAGTGAGGTTTTTAGACTAACTAAAAATCAACATTTCTTATTTAACCTTAATAAGTAATATATGTATACATATATTTGGAGTCGGTGCCTAATTTAAATTGCCAACTAAGCTAAGCAAATATACGAAAACAATGTTCAATTTAAATTGGGTTGCGACTCCAAATATACGCGTATATTAGTTATTAAGTTAGTTAAATTAAAAAAAAACCTGTTTAAAATAAATGTTTATAATTGTTTGCTTTTCAGTTTTTTCGGCGGTTTAATTTAAATAATTTTTTGCACGTGCCGTTCGGGTAATTGACAAATACAAAAGTATACCTATAAAATATATAAAATCTATACAAAATCAGCCGTTGGCCTGCTGAACCATTTTGGGATATTTGCTATTTGATGTAAAATGGTTTTTGGAAGTAAGCGAGACCAACCGAGAACCCTACGACTACGCCCTAGCATAGTCCGCGTTGCGAGTGACGACTTATTCAATAAATAGAAAATGTCTTTCTTTACGCACCACCCTCACTGCTCCCTGCTCCATGGAACTTGGTACAAACGTATCGCGCAAAAAGTAGGAGGCATACCAAAGATCTTGAGATTTTATATCTTCAATTGACAATCGCTTCAGTGAATACCGGTTTTGTCTAATATTATTTAAATATTTATAAACATAAATATGTATTCTTGACAAGAACTACTATATGGATGCATAATTTGGCAATACACGGCATATTAGATATTTAGATGTAAGCATATTATACAATATAACGTATATTAATAGGTATTAAGTAGAGAATTTCTATTATTAAACGATTCAATCACTCAGTACTCAGTACCAAAAAATGTATTTTATTTACATTTTAACACATAAAATAAGTAAAAATAAGCATTTCTTTAACGTCATCACTCATCACTTAAATGTTATGTATGAAATATGGAAAAGCAACCTCTGTTATAGCCTGTCGCTGGTGTTGCACTTCAATTAGAAATTATTATTCTAGCCGTGTACCAGTTTCCTCCTTGTGTTTTCTTAACTGTGGGATGGTAGTACACGTTCAATATTAGATAATATTGTTGGTATATATAGATATTTCAAGCATAGATTTACAACGGTCTAGTTATTTGAACGTACGCCATCAGATAAAACCTTAGACTAAGATAAAACATAGACAACAGCTTATACCATGGTCCTATAATTATCTTTTCAAGTCGATAGTCGTCAATACCTACTCAATAAGTAGACTATTAACCCGTCAAGCCCCGCTTATATATATAGATGTATGGGGAAACCCTATATATATGGACGCCGGCGTCCGTCGCGGGGTTTGACGAGTCAAAATCGTACTAATATTATAAACGCGAAAGTTTGTATGGATGTATTGTTTGTTACTCTTCCACGCAAAAACTACTGAACGGCTTGCGATGAAATTTGGCACACGGGTAGATCATGTCCTGGGTTAACACATAGGCTACTTTTGTCCCGGGAAAATATAAAGCGGGACTTTTATCCCGGAAAAACTTTTTAACGCGGGAGGAGCCGCGGGCAAAAGCTAATATATTATATTCATTCGACATGAGTCGACGTATGCCGAAAATAGGGCTTTATATAGAACAAGTTACCTTGGCGAATGTCGCAGTGAGTTGACCACAGCCGTTTAAAAATGCAAAGCATCACCGGATTGGTTTCGACAAATAATTTAATCTAGACCAGAAAAATAATCTTCTGCTAAAATAAAATGTTTTGGATTCCTCAGAGCATATCAATCTTGATTTCTACTTTTTGTTTATTTAATTTTTAACTACAAAAAAATCCATGAAATCCTTTTAAAAGAATTTCGTGTCATAAAAACACATATTATCCAGTACACAAATCTCTATTGTTATAAGTTATATAATAAAACAAGTTGTACACACACACACACACTCACTCACGCCTATTATCCCCGAAGAGGTAGGCAGAGGCGCAACTAGTGCACCCACTTTTCGCCTGCCTCGGTGGTGTAGTTGTATTATGGTACGACTGCAACGCTGAGGTCTCGGGTCCGATTCCCGGGTCGGGCAAAGTGAAATTGAGTTTTTCTATTCAATTTCAGCTCGGAGTCTGGAATTTGTGCCCGACATGGCGATAGGCTCGCCCCCTATCACATCATGGGACGGAATAACGGCGAAAAGTGGGTGCACTAGTTGCGCCTCTGCCTAAAACAAGTTGTAAAAAACAATAATGTTATTCACATTATATCTTATCTTGCGGTCAATCATGTTTCAATCTTAATGTTATTTAAAAACATTGTAAATAGTGTATACGAACTTTCTTCATCAAGGTACACATTTAAAATTATATTTTGTGATGCATTATGTCCTAATAATATTTAAATTTAATGTAACCTTACATTAAAACCTAACAAGCGCAATGCCACGTACTATCATCAAAATTCTATGGGCGTAGCTACTGCTTATGGGTGTCGTGTCTATGGCGTGGCGCTTAGCCACATTTGAGCGTCCTACTCCTCTAGTGTTACATAATATGTAACTACATTGAATGAAAAAATCTTTATCAATTTGTTAGTAACGAAGAAATCTCGCCAAAATACTTCATTTTAGGTTAATAAATTGAAATGATAATTTTGAATCCCCAAATTGTGCGCAAACGGCGCGGCGCGGCACGCGGCTGTCGCGGCGGCAACTCGCGTTGGCTCAATATATTGTATGGTCCCGAGTTCCGCCCGAGGAGATGCGGCGCAGCGGTCTCGAGGACGCATTGTCGGCTCTTAAACTATCACTTCACCTAGGGGAAATATTGATCTTATTTGAGCCTGATTAACTCAGTCGTTGTCGGCGTGCTAATAATACTCCCATTCTGGCACTGATCCAGCCGAGGCCTTAATGGTACTTCAATGCAAGACAATTTTACTAAGGTGACTTAGTTCGTAGAGTTTGATATGATAACGTTGCTGTGTTATAAACATTGTTGTTTACATAGCAACAGACAATATTGTTTTGAACAATTTAATAAAGAGCGTATTAGAAGTTAAGAAATAACTTCTAAAGCCGAATACTGTTCATATTATTGTGTTGAAAAGAAGAAAGAATGTTACAACTTTTCTAAACATACAATATATGGACAATTACGTCGAATTTTCAGTTATTTATATTAGTAGGCGACATCCAAAATCTAAGTAGCCAGGATTTAAGAACTCGCTTAACAGAACAATATATCGGGAAACGACAAAAGCAAGCCATATGGACCATATGGTCAGACATGAGTGCACTGACAATGAGAAATAATTCAGTAGCAGTCGGTGAAAACCATATTGGGCCCATCTACGAAAAAAAACAAAAATATTATGTTTACTGAGCTAAATTACGGATTTCACATGAGTAACGTTTATTCTACAAGCGTCTCGAATCATTGTTTCTTATTTGTATGCGTTGTTATAAGCAAGCAAAGATCAAAACATTTCCTCATAAATTCAATAGTAATGGGTAATATAGATGTGATTCAAATATATTCACAACGTTTATAATATTAAAAACGCTTACACCACATTTTTTAGGCTACAACGCGACTGTGAAAACTTTATTGTAACTCTATCGCCATTTAAGACTATCCTGTTTAATATTTATTACGTAAGAATCTAAAGTAAAAATGAATACACGTCTGGTTTGTTTATATATTTGGCGTATACCTACTGATTAACTGCCTCGGTGGCGTAGTTATATTGCAGTACGACTGCAAAGCTGAGGTCTCGGGTTCGATCCCCGGGTCGGGCAAAATGATTTTGAGTTTTTCTATTTAGTATCAGCCCGGAGTCTGAAATTTGTGCCCGATATGGCGATAGGCTCGCCCCCTATCACATCATGGGACGGAATAACGGAGAAAAGTGGGTGCACTAGTTGCGCCTCTGCCTACCCCTTCGGGGATAACAGGCGTGTGTGTGTGTGTTTGTGTGTGTGTGTGTTTGTGTGTGTGTGTGTGTGTGTGTGTGTGTTTGTGTGTGTGTGTGTGTGTGTGTGTGTGTGTGTGTGTGTGTGTGTGTGTGTGTGTGTGTGTGTGTGTGTGTGTGTGTGTGTGTGCGCGCGTGTGTGTGTGTGTGTGTGTGTGTGCTGATTAAGTACATTCTGGTGAGTCGGGTTGTACTTCATAACCGACAAAATTGTCTGGTGTGTTTATACCTGGACTATATAATATATTCTAAAGTAGAAAATACAAGTTATTCCAACACGCGTAAAACACATTTTTGGGTAATTTTTTTTATACATTCTATATACTGCGCAGTTGCAAAATAACCGCTATTGCCCTGCCCGACTCAGGATTTGAGATTCTCCTATTCATAAAATACAATTTTCCCAATGTTTGAAAGCGCCTGAAGTACCTTCCCAAAATTCCTCGCCAGCTCTTGGAATATAACAAGTATGACAGTAGTTAAAAGTTCTGTTCTTACTTGTTTTATCGTGATTTATATAAAATATTTTCACGATATATTTCTATTTCACTTAAAAAGTCTCAAAGGAACAAAATTTAATTAATTGCTCGAAATTAGAAACACGTAGAAACGTAATCCTAACAAATCGTCTTTAATTTCTCGTAATGTATCCATTTTATGTTCTACTAGCGTCGCTCCTATTGAACCGATTTTGACAAATGCGGTGTCTATCGATTCGTATTTATTAACCCCCGACAAAAAAGAGGGGTGGCATAAGTTTAGGGTGTGTATCTGTATGTGTGGCATCATAGCTCTCAAACGAATTGATCAATTTTGACGTGTTTATTTTTTGTTTGAAAGCTGATGTGATCGAGATGATGCTATAATTTATGAAGATCTGTTCATGCGTTTGAAGATTATCAGCTCATTTCCAACTTCGAACTCGCACCAGGGAGATGATGAAGACGGTTAAAAATACTTCTTTAGCGGTCTCCCGACGCGATGACGCTTGGGTCAAAAT
Organism: Lapara coniferarum; assembly: GCA_949316025.1. NCBI lineage: Eukaryota > Metazoa > Arthropoda > Insecta > Lepidoptera > Sphingidae > Lapara > Lapara coniferarum. Next base: position 35,065,145 of record OX438919.1, on the reverse strand, counting down.
ATTACTAGGTACTTAAACGACAAAGACACTTTTATTATTTTATTTTTTTAGAGATTTTTGAGTCGGAGGTTATTTCAATTTTAATATATTTTTTTATTAATATGAATTCCCGTCTCTTTTCACGTCCTATTAGGTAAAGTATCGATAATACGATAAACAAACACTTCAAAGTACACGAATGGTCATGTCACTGATGTGTTATAGTCCGTCCAACCATTTATTTAACTTTTGACAGATCAGTTTCTAATCAATTGGGGATGTACTAATGCATTACCGATTCGATTTCTTGTATCAATCGATTTAGTTAATGCAGAAGTTTTGATCGATTAAACACATTGAAATTTTATTTTTGCTCAACTTTTTGTATTGTTTTATAAACATGCCTAAGCGTTTAAATGTGTATATTTTCTGTTTATAAATTTATTCTGTAGGTATATTTCTATATCCAATATCATTTTGTCAAAATTTAACTTGAATAGTTTATTTTATCAGTTATTATATACTTAGGCATATATAAAAAGATTTTTTAAAATTTACACTGCGACATTTAACTTTTGAATGTAAAAGTTTTGAGTTATTTTTATTATACAATCAGTGGGCTTTACTCATATCGATTGATAATAATTAATATCGGAGCTGAACAGCAAGTCCCTTCACTATGGAAAACAAAAACTGACGTCCATAAAGGATTTAATTGTTTTGTTTCGATTCCTTGTCAAGAATTATAAAATTTCATTGGCGTGCATATGTCAAAACATAAATAAATGGTTGGACGGACTATAATATTGTTTGTTGTTGTCGCAGAATTTGACGTCACAGAATGCGCGCCAAATGCACATTATATTATGACATGCGAAACTGCAGTGGGATTAATGCAATTTTCAATATAGTTTTATATACGTAATATAAAAATTATATTTTAACACCTTTGTCTCTGTGTGATTTTGTACCGTCGTACCTCCTGAACGAGAGGACCGGTTCGAATGCGGTTATATTAATGGAAAGCTGATTTAGTCATAATAACTGGCTAGGTTTGAAGAAAATCTGTCTAGCGGTACAAACATTATTATCTACTTCCTAGTTACTAGTAGTTGGATTTATCTTATTTTCATTCCTCCAATACATTTGTTCGGAACATTACAATAACGATAACCGAGTTGATGCTCGAGCATTGCACGCAGGATAACTTGCATCACTGGTATGTTGTAGATAGTGTATCATCTGGTTTACGCTAAATATATCTGGCTACACAACTAATATTAAATTTAACCAGCTTTTACTAAATGGTTTATAATATCAACAAAAATATCTTGATTAAGTGGTAAGTGTAATTAATTTTACAACTACGAGTACGTGCAAGATCAAAGCATTTCACGACGTCGTGTGCCAGTTTCTGGCCTACATCAATGTCATGTTCAATGGAAGTAAATTACGTTATTTATTAAGATGTATATTGATGAGGTCGTATTCTCCTAACTAAAATCACCGCACGTATTTACTTAATTAACGATGGAATGGAACATACCGTCTTATAATATGACAAGCTCTGACACAGTGACACATTTTAGACACATAATAGGTAGACAGTTTTAAATTAATAATCTATCAATTTAATAACATTCTTAACACTGATTGACTGATTGATGACGTACTCATTAAATCAGAGGATCTAGAAACATGATATTTTGCACCCGAGTACCTTATAATATTTAGGTAAGCTTACTAAGCACCAAGGGTTTTGTAAATTCATGTGCGAAATCACAAACACGCTGTATACTACTAATAATTATTATTTTTACTAGCTGCCACGACAGACGTTGTCCTGCCCTAAAAAGGAAATAAAATCCTAGAACCCGAGTACAGCGCTACCTACCGGATAGAATTGTAATCTAAACCATTCTGGAATCCACCTGAAGACACACAAAAAATTACATTAAAATCGGTCCACCCGTTTAGGAGTTCAGTGACATGCACGTTTAATATGGTGGTTGAGTATTCTTAAGTTTTCTAATTTTCCGCGCAATTTTCTTATTTTTTTCTTTCATAAGAACTTTCTCCTGACAATACCAAACACATCAAAAAAAGAAATAACGAAATCAGTCCAGCCGTTCACGCGTGATGCCGTGACCAAGGAAAATAGGGATTCATTTTTATATATATAGATTGTTAGTCTACCATATATTAGTAAATAATAGATAATAATAAAGACGTGAAACATTATCAAAATTCTTGAATGTCGATATGGAATGTTTATTTGAAGGATACGCAAAAACTACTAGACTGATTTGAAGACATATGGGCAACTATAAGTCTTCAAAATCAATACAATATAATATTGACCAGTTTATATCCCGCAAAAATACTTTAACTCAGACGAGTCTACTACTACGAGAAAATAGCCAGAAGAGTCACATGTCATTCGACATTACATCAAATATTATTTAATTTAAGTGGCCTCTACGTGTTTGCTGCGGTTCTACACACCTTTCCAAAGATTCCGTAATTCATGACTCACTAGATTATAGAAAAGACGAACGTACATATTATTAATACAAAATGTACCTAATGCACATAGCTAAAATACTGACACCTTGATTAAATATTAGCTATATTGTTGGTTTCAATAATTATGGGAATCTTTTGATATTTCGGTCACACACACCTAGAGATTTTTTTTTATAGATTAGGACTCGTTTAAATGGCACTCTAGTTCAAAAAACAAATCGCATAAATTATGTGGTCCAAATAAGCATTCATCCCCCGCTTCTTTCATGATAGCTATTGAAAGGACGGCTTAGTATTATAAGAGTTCATCTAAAATCACATTGGTTACTCGATTTACTCAAGGAATGTATGAAAAGCCGTTTAGCGGATTGATTTGGCAGACATGAAATGAGATCATGTGGGGCATGGTGAATCAATTACGTGACACGTATTAATATTCACGTGGCTTTATCATGCTTAGTAAAAAAAAAGATAAATACCAGCAAGGTCGGCGTTCCTGTGTCGATGACATTGCCGTTACTCACCTGAAAACAAAAAACAAAAATAATGAAATGAAGATACCTAGTATTCACCTTCATTATTTTTTGCCTAGACTACACCTGATTGATTGTAAGTATAATGTGAACCAAGTATTATGTGGCCTAACGAGAGGCGTTCCGTCTTGTAACTCTTGGCAGTCGCTAGATTATATTATGCTAGCACAAGCCAGCATAATCTAATAATCTGTTCTCGGGTCACAAGTACCTATACCAACAGACCCCGGATCGAGCCACTATTTATTTATTTATTTTGGGATAACAAACAACAGCACAGCAATATTTACAATGTACCTACTATCGTATTTGTCGCTATAATATGTACTGTTGTCGCTATTCAAAGATATACCAAAATATGTAAAGAGAATTTCCGCTACAACGATGGCTCTAGAACGTCATCACTCTGACGTATGTTAAGAACGTAACCGTGTTTTTATTTTCGACTATTGCATTACAAATTATTGAAACCGATGGTCAAATCAAGGAGCGTCGCGACGACGCCGCTGGCGAAACGGCAGCTACGTTGGCACGCGTCCAAATATTTTTCATGCGGCTCACTCGGGACCGGGATAAGTTGCCCTATTCACCTGAATCGGTGAGTACACGAGTATATCTGAATCAAAGAGTATTCAAAGCGGGGACCGCGACCAAGCTCACCTTTTCATTTTACACATTTAACAAGGCTTTCGTTTTTGTTTGATTTTTAATTCTTCTGACAAAGGCCAACAGGGTAAATATAAAGAAAATACCAAAAGATATGTACGCTTAATGTTTTGTTTATTTGCGTTATCAGTAACATGTTGATTGTTGATACCTAACAGACATCGAAAATAAGTCTTGAATGATGACGGCTTTTACGGAATAATAAATAAGTACTACAGTTTCTTTTAAATTTGAAGTCTACTATATTTGGCATTAATGGTAAGGTAATGAGCTCGGGGATAGGCATGATTTGACTTAACAAGCAATACCGCTAAATGGTACACTTTGTTTCTCATACAGAGTGATGATGAAAAGTGTTATCATCTAATTACTGTGCTAATGTTCCGAGAATAAACATTCGATTAATAACTTAAAAAGAAAATTACTTTGTTCTTTTTTTAAGTTTAATTTACTTTTATTATTTTGTACAGTCATTTATTATAGACAGACTGGTATAAATCGTGTGTCCAGGCGAAAATGTTACCAATAAAAGTCTCTTTATTATAATGATTGATATGAATCGTTGTTTGCGATACATTTCTTACATATACGTGAAGTCCACGCCCATTCCTGTCCATTTATAGCGACGTTTTACGACGTTGACTGACTGAAGTTTGCACCCAGAGCACACACTTTTAACAAAGACTATTTGCATAGCCAGTTTTGAATCTGCTGTTTTACTCGTACATCCAAAAATATTCTTGGATATGTTGAGTTTCAGGATCAATGTTAAACGGAAATGCCAAATAAATAACGTGATTTGTAGTACGTATTTAACTATTTATGTACGACGACTTTATTAAACATTAAATATTTGTTATAATAATTACATTAAACTTTAACAAACAAAACTAATATCTAGTAAGTACAACAGATAAGTATTCTTTACACAATGATAAGTTTTATAAACTATGTCTGTTCAAACGCATCAGTCGAATATTTAATAACAATTTTATTGAAGTAGTTTAGTTCCCAGTCCCAAATAAAAAAAAAACAGGATTTGAAGTTGGAATTTCCAGGACAATTCAGTTTAAAACCAGGACGCAGTAATAGTTAAATGAATAGTGAGAAGAGGTTAAAAGGAATTTTAAAATACATGACCATATCAAAAATATGAACGTTTTAAAAACCGAGGACGCTGCTTAGAAATTATCTAGGACATCCCAAGACACTACAAAAACCAGGACATTTGGCAGCCCTAGTGCAATTCATAAACATTGAACACTTAACGTCATTTCATTATTAAACAAAAACCAAGATCGTAATTAGCGAAACGAAACATTTTGTAATTAATTAATATTAAAATTAATTTAGTAATTAAACGCGTATCCGTTGAACACTAGAAATTATAATAATATGTGAAAGTTTTAATAGACACAAGCCAGTATACGAGATGATTAACGTTTCACGTGTGTGTAATCTCGAGCGCGCTCTCCGTTAGATGGGCGATTACACGCAGATCGGTCGGAACGAGTGATCGGACCGCACCATCGTAATGGTCAATATTTATTTAATGTGTACCTATTTATTAACCGCTAACCATACTCACTAGTAGTTTACTTTCCAATATCACATGGCATTCATAATTTACTATTTACTTCCATTTATACAAATGCAAACGATTCCATACATTAATGGTAATGGACAATGATGAAGACTAACCGTTGAACGTTTGTTTGATCATATGGACTCATCCTTGCATATTATAAAGTAAATTTCCTCGCCGCGTCTGTCTGATCGCGAAAAAGTAAAAAACTATAGAACGGATTTTGATGAAATTTGGTACGGAGATAGTTTGGGACCCAGAGAACGTTTTCGGTTACTTTTTATCCCGGAAAAATACGAAGCGGGACTTTTATCTCGGAAAATCGTTTCACGCATGGAGAGCCGTAACGGCTAAACTACTGAACCGATTTCGATGAAATTTGGTATAGAGATAGTTTCAAATCCCGGGAAGGACGGAAGGAGGAAGGTTGAAGGCCCTAGCCCAAAATGTCACAAGCATTACCAAACTCCTGAATCATCTCAACCCTACTGGTAGATTTCACAGGAATGGGAGATCAATAGTGCTGTGTAGGGTCCGTTGCAGGACTTACTCACATCTAACAAAGACCCGCTGCAGAGTTTATACCAAGTTTATCTTAGAAAATGAGGAATGTGTGTGTAAAGGCGATAAACTGTGTATATAGATCGGCGATATTAAATATATTTATTTAGCGATAAACAATATTACTGTGAAGAAAATAATTTATTAATGTTCAGTGACGATAAGAGAGCCATTTGGGGGACAACAGCGCTCTACTGTGTACAGTAGATAGTAAAGAAACAAATAAATCTAATCGCTCGTATATACGCTAATGGCTCTCACGTTTGACCTCACTGGATATAATAGGTATTGTCACGTTATTTATAAATGTATAAAAAGTAAACAATATAATAACTAACTCGTGGATGCTATTTCAATATTTAAATACTTGCAGTGATTTTACCGTAATATTTAGTATTTAAGTTGTTAGGTTATTGTACCCAAATGGCGCCAAAAGACCCTATCACTTTGTTTAGACCGTATTGCGTGATAGTGTGTGTGTGTCTGTGTGTGCATTCGACGGTTTATCTCTGAAATGCTCCTACTCTAAACCTTGATATGTAAACAACTAATATCGTAACAACAAAAAATTAAAAAAAAAAAGCGGCTGAGAGCTAATGACGCTCGTGCATGCAGTGTTCCGTACCCTAACTTTGGTCGCTATTATTCTTCAGGATGCTTGTCACGATGATACAAATGTAATGTCGATATTTTATTACTCCGTGTTTTCTTCCATTAACTACTAATGTTCATAAGGTCATACAGATAAACTGACAGACAGATGCATACGTGTCGTAATAGGGTTCCGTAAGCATCCTTCGAACACCAAACAACAACTGGTTAATAACCTAGAAAACTATTTATAATAAAAATATATCATAACTTGTGACACTGAGGCGACACTCAATAAACCTAATATGTCAGACGTCAGAAGTTATAGAAGGTGTAGCGGAAACTAACCCCAGGGAAAATGTAAACCTATTTGCGCACCGACACACACTGACCGGAGGAGGTCGTAAAAAACACCTAAAAAAATCATCAAATAACACGAAAGCCGTATGTTAGAGGGCTACCCGTAGAGGTCGATAAGCGTTTTTTTTTATTATACAGGCTTGTATACCGTATCATCATCTGATGGTGACATCTAACGTCCATGAACACCACAAGATCAGAAAAATCATGAGTGCGTTGTCGATTTAAAGGAAAGGAACGGGAAATAACAAAGGAGGGGAGTTTTATGGGCCTCGGCAAACATGTTAAAATCGACCAGGGAAGACAAATAGATAAACAAGGACGAGAATAATGCTTATTCAAGGTTTCATAAGCGCGGAAACATTGAAAATGCTTCCTTTCACCCGGGTGCATTTTTGAAGCGGGCTCGGCCGGCGGCCCCTCTCGCCGTTGTGTTGGTGCAATCAAAGCTCACTCACCGAGCGAAGTATGCGAGTATAAAACCGGTGGAATTGTGTACACGGAATACGGCCGGCAATCACCTAGCAGATTTGTGTTTAATGAATCTCCGTTTAATACTTCGCACACTCGTTCTGAACTGTCACGCGTCGCGTGTTCCAAGTACGAGCTTGCATGATATTTTTATTGAATTTCACATTTTATCCATTATCACATTGCATTACTGCAACTTCTGCTGTTGTGTAAACTTCATAACATTTTCTTTGATAAAATACGAATATAATTTTCAGCGTCTTTTGGCCTTATTAGTGTATGTAAGTTGTTAAGAGCAATGTCCTGTTAGATATGTATTTACAAAATAATATCATGTACTGGATAGAAATTTGGTCTAAATGTCTAATAAATATATTGCTCTACTTACTTTTGTGATTAAACAAATAGACAATAAGATCTACCCTGATAATGTGGAATTTTAATAAATATATTTTCCATCATTCATAGATACCATGTTGAAACTGATAAATAGCTACAATTATCATAAAGTGAATAACAACAAAACTTTCCTTAGCTTAGGGGTGGCTGCATTGTGCTGATCAGTTTGACAGAAACATTTGTAAAGAGAAAAACTGCTAAACTTTTACAAGTTCGGCACTTTTTCAATATTCTTACGAATACCATTATAATTATTGCCACATTGGGAATGAGAAAGATGAGCATAAACACACAATAAAGACATTGTAATTAAAGCAAAAATGAGATTTACATAAAGAACAAGCATATATCTATGAACATTATCTACAACCGCCTCTCCTTATCTCTGGCCAAGCAGTAGCATGCAGGCACTGCTATGTTCCGGTTAGAAGGACATTAAAGTCAGTGTAATTATTAGGTATTCTATAAAACTTAAGACCTAATGACGTCTTAATGTGGCGAGCGCGTTTAGTGCAATAGTTTATTCTTTAAAGTTTTGTATGGTGTTTCTACTGTTTGTGGTCACCATCTTATCTTCAGAGGAGCTAACTTATAGACTATGTCATTCAGTTATTCTACATTGGCCACTTTTATCTTTAAACGCTTGTGGTCGGATATTTGTATCCTTTCGGATATCGAGCACCGTACACAAGGTGTTAAAACCCAACATGGTGGCCCACGTAAGTGTGTAGCTTTTTGATCAGCCTGCGTATATGTTCTATCTAGGTTCTATCAAGCCCGCATAATTGTGTTCACTGGCGAGGGATATCCATCTCTCGTCTGTCCGCACTCTACCTGGATCCCACTAGAGGGTTCACTATACGAAGCCCGTATAAAAAATACTATGTAATAAATTATAACAATATGTATAGTATTATAAGCATTCTGAATCTAATAACATTTAATAACCAACAAGAAAAAAACTAGCAAGCAATTCATAGATAATACGTGACCCCGTTATCTGTGTGTAACACGCAATGGTTCGACAGTAAACAAAGATGTAAGGGAAGGAATAAATACTTATTCACAATAAATCAACCAACTGCTTGATATTATTCATATACAGAGTGTTTGTTACGCCACTTTTGTAAATTAATCGGCGATTAGTTCTCGCCAGTTGACTAACTTTGTTTATAATTTGGAACAGCTTACTGCTGATCTTACTAATATTATAAACGCGAAAGTTTGTGAGTATGTATGGATGTATGGATGTTTGTTACTCATGCGAAAACTACTGAACGGATTTTGATGAAATTTGGCACACGGGTAGATCATGTCCTGGAGTAACACATAGCCTACATTTTGTCCCGGGACAATAAAAAAAACGGGACTTTTATCCCGGAAAAACTTTTTAACGCGGGCGGAGCCGCGGGCAAAGTCTAGTATTTAATAATGTAGTGTATTTATATTATATTATACAGAAAGACGTACAAACGACACAATAAAAATAGTTTACATTCTATTTACTCATAATATACTACAGGGTTCACGTACACCTACGTCAAATTGACAGCAGGAAATGTAAATCATGTGTAATAGCACTCAAGTCGGCGACATTCGTGCGATACGGCGGCATTTAAACTCGATACCTATGTTTCTGGACCTAAGCCAATTTGTCCTAAAAATGATTTTAAAATATCTTAAAGATTTGCGAATATAAACATGTACAATTATACAAGGTATAATAAACCACTAAAGCTGGTTTAATATCAGATACCAAAGGCCTATGAGTAAAAAAATACATACTAACAAGCAATTTTAGAAGTAGTTAAACGGCAAACAACCACTACTCGTCATGGAAACCATCTAATTAAAAACTGTAAATGTGCAAGAAATTATGCGCTCAAAACACAACCACGGAATCTAAAAAAACTGGTTTGGCTTTGATTAATAATGTGTCTAGTAATCAAAGGGGTTCGGGCTACATGCGACTAGCAAAAAATAATCACCAAATCTCAACAACACGTGGTTAATTAATTGTAAACAGCTAATTAGCTGTTTGTCTCATTAGAGTTAGCTAAAATTACGCCCCAAACGTCAAAGCATTTTATTGCAAATTCATCTTCATCAAATCTAAACATTATCCACCTGTTTAAATCACATTAGTTTCCGCGGAATTTATTCTTTACGATATTACACGTCAGTAATGTATGTAAAGTTTTATGAACAGCATGTAGAAATGGCATGTTAATATCAACAATGGAAATGTGAAAATCTTATCGCTTGACTTGCGGCATTTGTGAAATTCCAGATTTTTCATTTACAGATTGTGGAACTGTTTTAGTGTCCGTCAGCGCAGCGAACGAGCGCAAGACAAATGAACATTCTTTCTGAAGCTCTATTATCCAAAATATACAAAGGAAGTAGGTGGCGTATTAATTTTGCAAGTCGGTATTTTAGTATAGGTACAATATACCGTGACCCCATTATATCTAATCTACGAGCTTACTATTAACTATGACTTTAGCGTAGGGCGGTCGCGAAACAATTACTAAGCTATGTTACTTAGTATATTATTACGCCAATGAATATAATTAATTGTAAATTTGGCCACAAACTTTTTAACCCAAAGCAAGGAAAAGGGGTGCTACATTAATGTTTTGACGAAGAGCATCAACTATTGTTGAAAGTAAATTCATAATAATGCTCAGCAACTAAAAATACTCTCCTCTTCACGATATGACTGATAAAAGCGTTAAGTATGTCAAAAACTTCAAATTTTAATATACCATCACACGGTTCTGGTTCAAACCACCATTAATAAATCACATTTACACGGATAGCTGACCTCAGGCAACCGCTTCGTCATAAAACAAGAATCGTACAACATATCATTATAAATAATAAAAACGTGTTTCGACTACCCCACCTCACGGGTCAAAATGAAGATGAAATTTTGAGGCTGGGACCAGGTATTTCCTCTCAGAGCCGTAAACTAGACTTTCCTTATGGTAAAAAGATATTTAAGTCGAATATTATGTAAATAAAATATAATTATATAAAACTAGCCGACTCGGGGCACTTCGTACCTACCGCCATTTTTTTCAGGTGGGGCCTAAGGAAATGTAGCACTTCCGGTAAATTCAAATCAGTTCTTTTTGTAAATGATGATGAATGAATGTTTTTAAAAATATTATTTTAATGAATCTAAGATCCATATTTTTCCACTTTAATATCTCTCAAGTTAGAGCCTGGTTAGATTTTAAGGCCCAGCATCCATAAAAAAAAGCGGACATCTCCTTTAGACAAACCTTGTCCTGACGATGAAGAACACAAAAAAAGACGTGTGGCACTCGGAGACTGCCGCGGTAAAGCTATTGCATAGCATTTTTTATCAACTTATGTAATTATAACTATTTATTTATTTTTATTTTTTTCTATTGTCTAAATTTCACTCGTGCCCTAACGTCGAAACTCTAAGCAGGCAATTCTAATATTTATAACCTCTTTGAACGGATATAAAATAAAAACTTTTTAAAAATTCAAACTTAGAATCACGTTTGACATTTCGATATGTTTCACTGACTGGAACAATTTTTAAATACACGGTAATTTCCATCTTTTATCGTTTAACATTCAGCTCATATCCTCTTACATATTGTATTCTTACAAGACTGCGATATTAAATTTACTTATGGAATTTTACACTCTACATGGTTGTAATAGAGTTAAAAATAAATTACAGGACTGTGATATTAAATTTACTTATGGAATTTTACACTTTACATGGTTGTGATAGAGGTGAAACGGAGTGAGGGGTGTCAGGTTATTTTTTCGTTACGCATTTTCTGGATTCGGTCTCCACGCTCAAGGCCCGCGAAAGAAGATATGCAATAGCTTAAAAAGAATTATTCCATTTGGTGCAGTCGTCCTATAGTTATGCGCTTACATACATTTCACATTATTTATATAGATGGATAACGCGTATAACTTAACAATGAATGGACTAAAAAAATTGACTAATATTTTATCAGAAACAGACTGTCACATTTTTGTTAAAAAAAATCGTAGCGTTTCAAAACAAATGATCACTTAAAAACGTAGATGCTTTACTTTTCCAGTGGGTATTTGCAAGAGGCGAGCAGTTAATAAATCCACGCGTTGTATGTTATACGCTTACGAGTAACAAAAGGGAAATGAAACCGCAACTTTAATTGTAATGCGCTGGCAAATCCAGCTCTAAAATTACCTATCACTTTATTTCACAGTTGACTGACTATTTACTCTATATTGACAAACACATCGCACGGATACACGAACAATTTATTTACATGAACGTGATGAGGATTCGTAATTGCTAATACTACTAATCTGCTCACTCCGAGAATTTGTTGCTCTACCTATATCACCAACCAAATCATGAGAAGTGAGCGTGTTATGCCTCCGACAGCGTTTGTGAACACTGTCAAGTCTGTCAACTAAGATTATTCAAAACCAAAATAAAATACTCAAATTAAAATCTAGTTTCTAATTTTCAGTTCTTCAGTGAATTTAATAAAGATATTGACGCAGTTGGGTTTTTGTTCTGTTTTTATTTTAAGACAGTAACATAGTGACTAAATGAAACCCATACATTCAAATTCAGTCCCATAAATCCATCCATGAACCTGAAATACGTCTGCCGATTAAAAAGATGTAGTCCAATTTCGTACTTAACCTGAAATCTATACTTCCTATTCGGATGAATAACGTCCTTGGCCAACTAGCCGTTTGGAAACAATCCGAACGGGTCTTTTTCCTTCGGATGCACGGTCTTCCGTAACATGTTTATTTTGGACTGCCTCGGTGGTGTAGTTGTATTACAGAACGACTCTCGGGTTCGGGTCTCGGGTTCGATCCCCGGGTCAGGCAGTGATATTTGATTTTTCTAATCAGTATCAGCTCAGAGTCTCGAATTTGTGCCCGATATGGCGATAGGCTCGCCCCCCGTCACATCATGGGAGGAAATACAAACGGCGAAAAGTGGGTGCACTAGATGCGCCTATGCCTACCCCTTCGAGGATAAAAAGCGTGAGTATGCATATATATCATTTTATTCAATTAAATTACAGAATGGTGTACATAATAAGGATTACAAAAAAAAAATTTTTATTACAGCAAAACACATAAAACATGACGTACAAATGAAATTAAACATAACTTAAAATAGTAGAACAATGGTTTTGCTGATCACAATGTATCTGCGAACTATTTCCTCACTAGGCAAGGCTGTATCGAAGAATAAATAATGTATCTACGCAAAATTATAACTAGCTTTTGCCCGTGGTTTCGCCCGCGTTGATAAGTTTTTCCGGGCTAAAAGTACATAAAAACCTTCCCGTTGAATCACTCTATCTATTAAAAAAAAACGCATCAAAATCCGTTACGTAGTTTTAAAGGTCTAAGCATACATAGGGACAGGCAGCGGGAAGCGACTTTGTTTTATACCTATGTAGTGATTATTTAATTTTATGATTATAATTCCAAAAACATAATTTGAAATGTTTTCACACGAGTTAAAGAAAAAATCCCACATTCAATTACCCGTACTTTAAATCCACTAAATTAAATTATTTTTTATTACGAAAATTATACTAGTTTTAAAAAATGAGTGCAACGCAAATGTGCAGGTGCGATTAGGAAATTATATCAATATTCCTTATTTAGGGGAGACCGGGGATGGTTGGCGATAGGGGTAGGATGAATAACCGTCAATAACTCGAGCTATATTAATGTGTTGCGTTGTCCTGATATATACGAAAAATTGTTAGCTGTTTACGAATCTTCACCGCAAACGCGGCAGCGCGGGAGTGCGTAATCCGGGAGAAAAAACGATTTATCGAAAAATAATACCTATGAGTAATTATTTATCTCTTAATATTATTTGCATTGAAGCTTTTATACTCGATGCCATTTACTTTCAAGCAATTTAAGGTAAGAGTTTGGTTATTGATGATTTTTTAAGTGTATTTTTTTATATATTTCGATACTGTTTTGAGGTATTCACATGTGGTTGAAATTAAAAAAGTTGTTTGGGGCTGGTAGACAAACTTTGTATTGGGGCTAGTTGGCTACCTAGAAAATGTACTACGTAGTAATCGAAATATTCTTCACATGCAATAAAGTGAGTTTTTTGTCAAATTTATCAAATGTTTGTTATTATAAATCCATGTGGATATACAAAAGAATAACTAATCGAAAAAGTAAACCCTCTGCTGGTGGTAGGATTTTTGTTTCCGCCCCACTAACAAATATCGTAAAAAAGCGACAAATTATATGTAAATTATGTAATTGTTGTTGTACATTTTGTCTCAATAAGGCACATTGATAATAGTAAATAAGTATTTGATGTGTTGTCTATTATTTTATACCAATCGTTTTCGTAGGTCAGTTTACCCCCAGTGAATAGTCCACCAACCCCAGGCATGGGGTAGGTTGACTTGATTTTCTTGTTCCACAAAATGGCTTTTGTACACTATGTTATAAACAATCACGAAGTTTTTGGTATTCCTTTCGAAAGCTTATTAGTTTACCTATCGAACCTGTAGGATTTTTTGACATTGTATACTAAAACAAAAAAATTATAAGCGTCCAAGCCGAAAATTGGTCAACTATCCCCGGTCTCCCCTACTGCCAACACTGAGTTTTCTATTCTTATTGAGGTCGCACGCTATGACACCTTATACATTTTATCTGGAAGTTAAAAATTAGCCTTTTCAAATTGAAAATGTTCCACGAAAGTATATGATAGTATTTTATTTATGCACAAGTTAGTTTTTGTGAGACTGAACTCCAAGTCATGTTGCACCTATAAACTGTATTTATTATAATCTTTATATTCAGCGTTATTTTATTGTTAGTCATGACTCATGAATCATCAAAATCCAGTATTAAAAGAAATGCACTAAAATATTTAAGGTAAAACAGATGGGGCGTAGTAATTGTTGAATGAGGACACGCCACGAAAGCGACGTTTAACCAATAATTTATTGCAATTGACTTCATTGGATTATAGTGATAAAGCAATTCCATAATAAGCTGTCCAATTACGCGGGATTTAATTAAAATTTGGGCAACTGCATGAATAACAGATAGATGATTTTATTAATAAATCACTCAAACGAGTAATTGAGGCTATATGGTCGCTGAATTAGAGACAAAGAAAACGTCAACATCTAGCATTCCTATTCATCACACGAGAGCATTATCGAGTGAAGAACGTGAAATGTGTTTTTTTTTTTATATTTGGCCAATAAATAGAATACCTTATACGGCACTCGTCAAATTCAACTAAGTTTGTTTCACAACGGTAACAATATTAGATACAAGGTGTGTTATGTGTAGGTATAATGAAAGAAGTGGCAGAATTCATAAAAAAGCTCGAGTTGTAGACAAAATAAATCTTGATGTAAATTAATTTTAAAATGTAAAATATGTTTTAGTTATGAAACAAGCTGCTTTAAAAGCTCTCGGCTGAAAAGTGAATATTTTTTCATGTTAATACCGAAGTACTGTATCTATGAACTGTGGAGCGTGACACCATTTATAAGAGAAATATAAATATTCTGCCGCTGCAATTTCATAACTTTACTTATTTCACTTCTATTACATTTTTTTTTCTCGCTAATGTTTTCTGCCATGTCCAAAATAATTTCCTTCATATTACAGTGGCAACGTGTAAATCAAATTTCAATTTCTATTACTTTCTGAATATAAATGTATTGTGATTGACAGCTTCCTTTGACATATTTATAAAGTAAACCAACATCAAATTGGATTTGGACGCGGTTTTTTTTTGTTTGAAAGCTGATGTGACTGCGATGGTTCTTAGCTATAATTTATGAAGATCTGTTCAGGCGTTTGAAGATGATCAGCTCATTTCTAACTTAAAACGTCCGAATGATTTTAAATTTGGTGTATTGTGACTTTAGAAATATTTTTATACATGAGCTGATGCTGCAGCATCAAGTAGTCTGCGGGATACCCAACTCCTTAGCAACTTATAGCAGACTAGCTTTTGCCCGCGGCTCCGCCCGCATGATTGAGTTTTCCCGGGATGAAAGTCCCGCATTACATTTTCCCGGGATAAAAAGTAGCCTATGTGTTAATCCAGAACATGATCTACCCGTGTGCCAAATTTCATCGAAATCCGTTCAGTAGTTTTTGCGTGAAAGAGTAACAAACATCCAGACATCCATACATTCTTACAAATTTTCGCGTTTATAATATTAGTAGGATATAGTGTGTTTGGGCTCATAAGGATGGGCTCAACGAGTAGGCGATAGATAGTTGATTATCAAAGCCCCATGATAGAGAATAAAGTAATTTAAAAAGTTTGAAATAAAAATTAAATTTAAATTTAAATAACCCCCGACACAAAAAAAATATCTAAAAAGTAAAATAATAATAGTGTCTTCGTCGTCGCATCGGGGGACCGCTAAAGAAGTATTTTCATCTCCCTGGTCCGGAGTTCGGTCCCCCGAAGTGAGGACGCTTGGGTCAAAATATTACTAGGTACTTAAACGACAAAGACACTATTATTATTTTACTTTTTAGAGATTTTTTGTGTCGGGGGTTATTTAAATTTTAATTTACTTTTTATTGAATTTGTATCATATAGCAGAATAACTATAAAAATATGATTGCTTCGGTGGCGTAGTTGTATTACAGCATGATACAATGCTGAGGTCTTGGGTTCGATTCCCGGGTCGGGCAAAGTGATATTGGGTTTTAAATTCAGTATCGGCCCGGAGTCTGGAATTTGTGTCCGATGTGGCGATATAGGCTCACCCCCTATCGCGTGCGTGCGTACGTGCGTATTCCGTCCTATGATATGATAGGTCATATCATGGGACGGAATACGTACGGCGAAAAGTGGGTGCACCAGTTGCACCTCTGCCTACACCATGGGGGATAAAAGGCGTTTTTATATTTGTAAGTCAAAACTGATGGTGACAAAAAGAGAAGAAAATGCTACTTCTTAACATAGATGGTGAGCACCAAGCGAATGAGTTTGCAGAGACCTCAACATTGCACTCGTACTGTAATACAACTACGCCACCGAAGCAGTAGTATTCATTTAATCTTAATAAAATATTTAATTGTAAAAAAGCGTGGTGTGCATGATGTCAATAGTTATAAATATTTTATTGACAGATAATATGTGGATTATAATTTTGATAATATCTTAATAAGCACCCCAAACTTTTTTTTTAAATTGATTTTTTTTTTCTTATTTACACTATTCTTAATTCAAATTTATTTTCTTTTTTGATTTGGATTTTCTATAAAGCGTGTTTTGAATTTTTTTTTCAACTATTATTTATTTTTAATTTTTAGTTTTTTTCAACTATTGTCCAACAGATGTCACTAAAAAATAAACGAAAGCGCCATATTGTGACAAGTGGGATTTTTTTACACATACGACAAGCCAGTTTAGTTATAATTCTACTATGATCCAACAGCTGATGTCACTTAAAATATCATTTTATAGTTGGATTTTCTATAAAAGAGTGTTCTTAGTTTACAATATCGAATTTTCATTGGTCATATATTTGATAAGTATGCCAAATTTTGACTTAATTCGACGTTTTGAAGGGGGTCAAAATCATGTTCAATGTTTCCGTTACATACATACAAACATACATACGAATGAAGCTAATAAAAGCGTGTTAAAAACTACATAATAATTAATTAGTTAACACAAAATAAATTGATTCTGAAACGATACGATGTTCGCCGGGCCAGCTAGTAAATTATAGATATTGGTTGTATAACTTTTGTTCACGCTAAATGTCGAAGTTTGTAAAGATATTTGAATATTCGTTACCCAATCAAGTACACATTGTTAAATGGAATATGATGATATTTGGCGCACAGACAGACCATCTCTTAGATACGGACATGGTTATTTGACAAAACGCGTTATAGGACTTTTTTTTTTCGGGAAAAACACCCGTAAGGAGCCACGTGTAAAAGTTAGTAAAAATATTTTTTAATGACGTCATATATGCACAAACCTATTAAAGTAATAAATCTGTCTTGTTTATGGTGAATAAAGTTACGACTTAGGTACATAGAACAAATTGTATGACTAATATTAATTGAGACAACGTTTCCAACATTTTTATATAAGCTTTCTTCTTACATGATGACTTTGCTTATTGCGAAAGCTTAATAAAATGTTTGCATGCCGTCAAAGTTAGGTTATATAATATTTTAGGGCTTCACGGAAATACTGTTTAAACCATTTTCTCTAAAAAGTTGTTTAACTTAACTTTCTGAACAGAAATCATATAAAAAACATTAAAAATCTGCTTGCTTTATCCTGGACGCCAAATAATATTATCCTTGGCGATCACAAATGATCCATCTTTCAATCGTTTACAATACAAACGTAATCATTTTAACAATTATTCAAATTAGAAAAATTTACTTCAATCACATCCTTAAATAAAATACGTATAACGATGTTAGACCGCGGCTATGGGTTCATAGAGAGTATTACAGAAATGAGCATAAATAGAATTATACAGCTGTATACGTACAAAATAGTACCTTATCAAGTGTTAAAACAGAACTCGTTTTGATTTCGCAAATGCGTTTCTCAATACATCGTGTCTGAATTTAATAACAGGCGTCGAGTCAGTGTATTTGTGGTGGAGAGGTGGGTCGGAAATCTATTTGCCACTGCCGCGTCGCGTCGCCCCGTCAACAAAGTTCTCACGAGACGCAGCGAAACACGGGTTCCGTTTACCAACGGCACAACGTAATAAGTACAAATTATGCTTATTCGTAATATAAATAACAACTTTAATATCTTTAAACCACCGTCTAATGTAACTGACACCGTTAATAAAGATAAATAATGTTAACAAAGCAACGATGATATCTCTCCTTGCGGCACAAAATATTGTATACCTCGTTTGGACAAATTCTTCGTTTACCTTAAATCAAGCAGGCTTAATAGGTGTTTTAATGACAATCAGATATTAGAATACATGATGAAGTTTGACAAACTCTAAAGTATTATCACAATACATTAGGTTGAATTTATTTGTCTCCAAATAATGTCTAAATTACGCCAAAGTATAGCTATCGCTCATACGGCTAACACTGCGCCGGACAAATTCACCAAAAATCCTCATACATTTCGGTAAAAGTGTTTCCTCGGGTAGTTACATATTTTTACGAGTTTGTAATGAAAAATAATTTTGTTTCATTTTTATAAAGATTATTAGAACAGCGAGTGGCTCCGGACCCAAAAGATGTTAGGAGTTTTACCCGGACTTTGAAGAATTCTTCAGTAAGGGATGCAAACAAGGGGAAGCTCATTGTTAACCAAAGACAATTTAGCTTGACATAAGAGAAAGAAAATTAAAAACATACATGAGATACAGCTATTGTGCCGACTATTAATTCTTTTCATCGTTAATTGTAAGTTCAGACATAGTTTTGATATTAACATAGGAAAAATAGTATAGACGAGGGACCAATTTGTTCTTTAAAAGACCTTAATTGGAACCTAAAGAAGTAACTGAATAACATAGGTATTAAGTTGAACTTCATCACTATTTAGTGAACAACGCAAGTTCAATTTTGACAATGGAGCTAGTTCATAATAATAAGCTGACGGAACTTATTTCAATTCTGTGAATTGAAAATATCGTGGCGCGTTTATAATTATTAGATTAACGTATTTGCAAAAAGACATTTTAAGACGTCGCGTTGTGATAGCTATTTATGACGTCATTATATTTTTTACTGATCAATAGAGATGCAGATATGCGCAACCATGAAAACTAAATATATTTTTTTTATCTTTCTCCTTTTTTTTATATATATAACTTTTTACTTTATTTTACATTTGGATAGTACTCCCAAAAACTAGGCCTTTTCAATAAATCTTGTAATTTTAAAGTCCACCGATTTTGAGATTTATGTAATTTTATTTTGGTTAAAAACTACACTTAAAATTAACGGTTTTGAAAAAGTTAGTTATAAATGGACGGGCCTAAAAAGGTTTTTTTAATGGATTTAAAATTCATATTTTTGCCTCTTTAATATCCGTAAAGTTTGAACCTGAATAGATTTTAAGGCCCAATACCCATACAAAATGCGGACACGTCTCTTTTTGGAACATCAACATAGCGTAATAAAATACGCCTCTCACATAAAAATACAATTTTGCAAATCTAAACATTGGAGACAAGGTAAACCACACCGTACACGTGAAGAAAAAACTTTGCACATTTTTTTAAGAACATTCACGCACTAAGGAGTGCGTAAGATTTGGCATATTTAAAATTCATATAGAGAAGTGCAGAAAAATACAATTTATGTATAATACATATGTGTTACAAATATATTTAATTCGGCGGTCGAATTTCGACCACTGGATGACCACTGTATAAAAGTAACAGCTATAGTACCGGTACGATATTATGACCATTTTGACGTCCGCTCATCAAGTTTCGTATTAAATCATAACTGCGTTGAACGAGTTAATTGTTGTACATTATTGCCAATAGTGATGTGCAGTAAAATTTATTGGAATGTAGTTTAAAACAAAACATTTGTTTTTCGAAATTAGATATAAAAAAAAGAAATCTGATGCTATTGTCACTTATAGGATCGCAGGCTAGTATATTTTTTTCGTTTAAAAATTGAGATTTCACCTCACTATTGTAATCGGCCATCATAGCGTTCTAGAATATAGATAATTATCAAAAGACACAGTTGCCCCAAAACATTGGCTTAATTCTTACTGGTACTGGGAACAGCGCCATAATTTTGTATATTAGGTCAATTTCCTTTTCAACCGTTACTCCCAAATGGACGAAATAAGTAACTCATTAACAGATCCAAACAAGGACAACGATGTTGCAAACATTTAAATGAATTTGTAACTTTCTGGGAGGCGCACAACAAAAGAGCTTCTCATTAGACCCAATAAGTGAATTAGTGAAAACCGAAGGACTTTCCGCCTATATTCTGGTTTGATCAATTTCAACTTTTAAGTATTACTGTATGCGTAATTTATACATAGCTCAATGAGCTTTGAACGGACAGTGGAAATAATTGAAATAATTCGCCATAATCTCTGTTGATGTGTTGTTAGACGCACAGTGCTTGATCTTTTCAAGCTAACACTCAGAGATATAGTAGATACAAAATTATATAGGATGAGAGTTATAACACACACGCCTTTTATCTCGAAGGGGTGCACTTTTCGCCATGCTTTTAGTAGTTATAAAGAAAGATACATACATATTAATATAAATATTAAGCTTAATTTATTTTTCATCTTACGATTACTATATTGGTAGGATTGATACAAAATGAGATCATATTGGAACGCTTGCGCATTATATGCGTTATTTCCTAGATTTGGTGTGTCCAATACATGAGTACCTCCTTTAAGTTGATATTTTTAAAGTATTGCAACAACGTCAATACAGGTGGACTTATTTATCGGTCTCATAGTATATAGTTAAGTAACTTATATACGCGTTAATGAACGGTTTTAGGTGATAGCGACATAACGAGTACACGTTTATCTAAGCTGCGTCATAACACTGAATAAATATTAATACGTAGCAATCAACCAGATACAAGGAAATTATTACAATAATCATTTTATTTACGCGAGCAATTATATTAGGAATTAACTTTGGGCGTTACAGGGCAGGGCAGTAACACAGTAGACAGTAAGAATCCTTGAAATGCATTGTAAAATCGTATGATTTGCAATCTAAATGCATTAAGCACATATCATTCAGTGTTATCTGTTTTACAGTGTAATTGAAGACTGCGCCGTCCAGTTACGTCACAAACAATCGGTTATTTTTTTATTTTATTTAGATATTACGGCTCTGGAGACTAGTCCATTGAGCCCGTCTTTCATACATTTTTATCCTCAGTCCTAGCTCCTAACTACTATGTCGAAGTAAAGCAGTGGCTACCTTACCAAGACTTTATCGAGGAGTTTTGGCGGCAACAAAGAAAACACTTGATTAGCACAGTTATTTCAATTCACTTCATTTGAGCCCTTTAATAGAACTATATTGGATAATATACCACCATAATTATGCAACATAACACTAAGTATCACCAAAATAATGAATTAAAACAAGAGCACCTCATGACACTACCAAGTTCCCGCCAAAACTCTTTAGTGTGTGTCAACAATCGGTTAATAACACGAATGTTGCCAGTTGCGATGAACAATACCACTCGATTTGCTCTCCATTCGGGCACCGATTTTGTCGTGACCAGGTTACTGATAAGTCCACTTTATAGTATCCAGCCAGGCGTACACTTTGCCGCTTCATTTATATCGTTTAAGAATTATCTACAAGCAAAGGCCATACAAAATTAAGCTTAGTGAAATATCATTTTGTGAGTATTCTTATTGTTACATACAATAAGTAATATAAAAGTTTGTGAAGGTGTTTAGAAGTATAAACAAAAACGACTGAACGGATTTGGTTTAAAGGACTACTCCAAAAACGGGCCTAAAATTCTAATAAAGACATGTTATATATGTTTGGATTTAGCTTTTTATTGTTATAAAAGTATAAACTTCCGGTTTTCAGTTTTTTTCTTTACATGTGTAAGCCATTGCTTCTTGCAGGGTACACAGGGTCTTATTTTCATGATTCTAGATCAACCGGAAATACCCTATATATGTTGATTCCCTTGCGAAATCGCAAAATAAGCGACATAAACGGCCATATCTTTTGATCGCGTTGGCTTACAAGTTTGATTTTTTTAACCCAATTTTAACCTGAATTAAATTTGACACGTTCCTGAGATAATGGGTCTTGACAGACAGACTAGAGGAACGGACAACAAAGTGACCCTATAAGGGTTCCTTTTTTACTTTTGAGCTACGGTAGGGGAGACCGGGGATAGTTGACCAATTTTCGGCTTGGACGCTTATAATTTTTTTGTTTTAATATAAAATGCCAAAAAATCCTATAGGTTCCATAGGTAAACTAATAAGCTTTCGAAAGAAATACCAAAGACCTCGCGATTGTTTATAACATAGTGTAAAAAAGCCATTTTGTGGAACAAGAAAATCATGTCAACCTACCCCATGCCAGGGGTTGGTGGACTATTCACTTGGGGTAAATTGACCTACAAAGTGATTGGTATAAAATACGGCAGTATAATAAAATAAAACACAACAAATACTTATTTACTATTATCAATGTGCCTTATTGAGACAAATTGTCAGTGACATTTACGTAATTTACATATAATTTGTCACTTTTTGTACGATATTCGTTACTTGGGCGGAAACAAAAATCCTACCACCAGCAGATGGTTTACTGTTTCGATGAGTTGTTATTTTGTAAATCCACATCGGTTCAAAATAACAAACTCTTGATAAAGTTGACAAAAAACTCACTTTATTCCATGTGAAGAATATTTCGATTATTTTGTAGTACATTTTTTAGGTAGTCAACTAGCCCCAATACAAAGTTTGTCTACCAGCCCCAAACAACTTTTTTAAATTTCAACCACATGTAAGTACCTCAAAACTGTGTCGAAATATAAAAAAAATACACTAAAATAATCATCAATGACCAAACTATTACTTTAAATTGCTCGAAAGTACATAGCATCGAGTATAAAGGCTTCCATACAAATAATATTAAGAGGTAAAGAATTACTCATAGGTATCATTTTTCGATAAATCGTTTTTTCTCCCGGATTACGTACGCCCGCGGTGCCGCGTTTGGGGTGAAGATTCGTAAACAGTTAACGGTTTTTCGTGTATATCAAGGCAACGCAACACTTTAAAATAGCTCGAGTTATTGACGATTATTCATCCTGCCCCTATCGCCAACCATCCCCGGTCTCCCCTACCCTGAAAATGGGTATTATGCATTCTCGAGGTTACTAGATACTATTACATAATGCCATTTAAATGTACCCAGCATCTATTTTATGAAAATGTAAAGATAGTAACTACTCTGCTACTAAAAACTTATGTATCTGATTTATTTCCATAGTTAAAAAAATAATCATAGGAGTGTTGACTAGGTTTTTAAAAATATATTTATCAAAAATTTATGTCAACCAAAATCGAACGGAAAACAATTTTCAAAATCCACGTTATCATATATTTTGTTCCAAGTAATTTTAATGCTGAATTCATAAAATAATTTCTTCTTCGTATTATTTTCTGTTTCAAATAAAATAATGCACAAAATCAAACATAGGAAACTATCCTATTGTATTGTGCTTAAACAGTTCTAAGAACATTGAAAGTTAGCAATCTTTATCTATTTGGAGAAATCGGCTTTTAACATTATAAATGAACCGATTGGTTTGTAATCGAAGATACAATTTAGCGCCGAAAGTTTCGGATGTTCACGATCAAATCTGTAATGTCTGTTTTGTTAGGTGTTAACTGGAACGGAGGCGCTGGCAAATAATTAGCCGCTTTTGAATAGATCTATAAGATTACGGGTTAGATATTATTGGCCTTTAAATAAAACCCGATTTAAGTGGATTTGCAATTCACAAGATTTTTATAAATTCACGCTTGTAGTTTTCTTTTAGTTTACGTACTTTAAACAAAATATTACTGATTATTTTCTTAATGTTAACATAGTATAAAACAAAGTCGCTTCCCACTGTCTGTCCCTATGTATGCTTAGATCTTTAAAACTACGCAACGGATTTTGATGCGTTTTTTTTGATAGAGTGATTCAAGAGGAAGGTTTATATGTATAATAAATGCAGTAAGAGAAACGCTGATAATTTTATAGGTTTCTAATGTAATCTCATAAATAAATACTTTTTTTGCGCTTACATTACAAACGCTGGCTAAACCCTACGAGAAAGATCAAAATAATGTACTACAATATTGTACACTTTAAAAAGGGCTCCAAAAAGACCGCGGCGGCATTTGTCTATCACTTAGTGATAACCCACAATAACCATTTTTTATCCTTTACTTTATATGGTAAATAATGGCTTATTTACGAAGCGATTTTAAGCAATACAGCATGAATCCTTATCCAATTAAGTACCTTAAATACATTGTGCATTTAATATAGATAAATATGGCCCTTTACAGCATGTAATTTGAACAAATATTTTTAAAGATATTACAGATTTAAAGTGCAGGGATATAGCAGTTGCCGCGGTACCGGCCGTGGGTCGGGCGCGGCGTGTCCCTTTAAATAGCGCGTCAAAGGCCGCGCTTCGCCCTACAACACTATGTTTTTGAATGTATTCATGTGGATTCGAAAATGGTTCAGATTTACAATTCGGTCCTGGAATATATATAGTCTCAAGTCTGTATATAAAGTGTCTTTTATACAGGAAATCTCTAATGCGGGCGAAGCCACGGGCAAAAGTTAGTTATAAATTGTGAATTTATATTTAGTTAACTAGTATTTTGCGATTCGCCCATGAAAGGGCCAGGCTGGCGTCCTCGCAGGTAGCGGGTCTGCAGGTAGCCGATCCAAGCTGCTCAAAATGTACCCATGAACTTGATACGTGAACAAAGGATCGGTATGCGAATAATTCGTACTTATTACCATCTCCGGCGTTTACCTTGGGCCATGAACGGGTTCCAGTAATCTTCCCTTCGTCGACGGCATGGGTCAAATATTCGTGCAGACGCAAGGTGCCGCTTTTATTAAAATTTCATAGGAGCAGACAACACAATGCGAACAAGCATGCAACTACGTCAGCGCGTACGAATAAATCATTTGACGAAAAACAGGTAAGCGCGGTGAAACAAACCAGTATACTTACGAGACGCTGTTTATTTTTTCCTGTATGATTAAATTTTATTTTTAGACGTATGTTTGTATTATCGGTACAGATTCATTAAAATACAATATTAACATCCAAAAGATGCCGTACGTCTGCGTAAGATGCCAGAGTCGATATTTTTATTGTTGCATATGAACATAAGAGGCCAAAAAGAAATAAAAAACAAAGTTTATGCATTTTGTTCATGTGCACTGCATATTGTAATCGTGATAGCTTTTAAAACGGCTCATTAAAAATAATATGAACATCACACATTCCTCGGTCAATAGCATCAACCCTACTTATTGTAATGACCTCAAACCGTTTTAATGCTATTCTTACTAACATATTTCCTCTGTGAACATAATAAATGCGATAGTGTATTTGTTTGTCCTTTCACACGGCAACCAATCGACATAATTTTTATACAGTGATAGTTTACAGTCCGCGGAGATACATACATTACTATTTATCACGCAAAAATGCGCGGTTTCTCTGTGATGTTTAAGCGTGGGATGTTTTAGCTTGGTGTGCTTTTTAAGATATTATTAAAATGATAATCCTTCTACTCATATTATCTGTAAACAAAATATTTATAACCATTGACACAATGCACGCACGCTTTTTTTACAATAAAAATATTTCATGTTTACACTATTCTTAATTTAAATTTATTTTCTATTTTGTAGTTGGATTTTCTGTAAAATCGTGTTTTTAGTTTAAAATATTGAATTGTTATCGGTCCTTGATAAGTATGCAAAATTTCCTTTTATTCCGACGTTTTGAATGGGGTCAAAACTCAATCATGTTCAAAATATCAGTTACATACATACATACGTCTGAACCTAATAAAAGCGTGTTAAAAATACAAAAAAATCTTACAAACATTATTCTTTATTTTAAAAGTCTTATTAAAATAATCGAAAGTATTTTTATTAAAGTAATCTATACTTACTAATATTATAAAGCTGAACAGTTTGTTTGTTTGAACGCGCTAATCTCAGGAACTACTGAACCGATTTTGAAAATTCTTTCACTAATAGGAAGCTACATAACTCCTGACAAACATTTTTGTCCCGGAAAAACTTTTTCACACGGGCGGAGCCGTGAGCACTACTAGTCAAGATATAAAATAAGCAAAATAAAGTTTATTTGCACGCAGTACTCGAGCGTGTGAATATATCAGTGATATTGTGTGAGCGAGAGGAGTCGATAATCGCCGCCATTTTAGATTCGTTTCTTTAATGGTATGGTTAATACGACATTTTACAGAAAATACTTTTAATGTTAGGTACATTATATACATATTGTGTAAAGACAGTAGTAAAGTATCTGTACAAAATAAAAATTTCAAATCGCCTAATATCACTTTAAGTTAAACTGAAACTTTTTTCTTTGTTTGAAGTAAAGTAAATCTCTTTTGTTTTATTTTTGTGAAGAGAAAAAATTGATTAGTAAGAACACAAAAGGCAATTTGTAATTTTGAATTTGTTCAGCTACTTATGCTGCTGACTGTACATCGCTTGTAAAATATCGAGTAAAAGTTTTGATTACGTTAGTTATAAATGAAGTTTAAATAACAACAAATGTAGCAAGCCTTAGGGGTTCTAGCTGTTAATCTGAATATAGTATTTTACATGCCTTTCCACCGCGATTTACTTTCAGACTTAGTTGTAATGTAACGACATTTGCTTCGTAATGATCCAGTTATCATTATGAAGAATACAAAGTTTTGTAGTTAAAAAGGGAATTGGAGCCGCATTTCCTACGAAATGTATGGAAAAGTACTGAAACTTTTAATGGTCCCATAGTCTTTTGATCCTTAGACGCAATAGGATCTATTGGCATGAAAAAAGTTTTTGCATAAATTGTCCCACTTTCTTGGTCACTACATTTTTTTTAAATCTTTGAATGCAGATATCAATGTCTTCAAAAATGATGCGACAGTCTCCTTAGAAAGTTTTCTTGTAGCTAAAGCGGTTAAGGTAGGTAGGCCCTAGCTAGGGCTGCCATCCATCTGGATTTCCCCGGATTTGTCCTAGTTTGAAGGACGTCCGACACTTGTTGTCAGGGGAAATATTTTTTTTTATAGATAAGTGATAAATCGAAATAAACTTTAGTTAATAATTCATTCATAATAACCCGCATTCAGGAAGGCACGGCAAAATATTTTTTTTAGAGGTGTCCGGGGAAAAACTCATATTTCGCCCAAATGTCCGGGATTTTTGCCGTGTATATCCGGCGTCGGCAATTTAAGTGATGGCAGCCCTAGCCCTAGCTGCCCCATCTAAAAAATTCACCTGTATAATAGGTATATAGTCATAAATTGTAATTTATCATAGCATTGTATCGAACGCACCTCCCTTTCAAGTTAGGACTCGTCGAAGCGCGCATTTTCGCGACGGTTACAGATTTTAAACACATGGTTGTCAGTGCTGAAATATGTACCGCAAATCTAGTCGGTTATCAGAGGACATTTTCTCACAAAATTATCTAAAAATACCTCCCAAATTATAAAAACAAACGATATCATTTTGCCCAGTATAAAAAAATAAAATGTCGTTGAAAGTTCAAAACGATCCATCCTATTTATGGCGTACGCGTATCTACCCAAACATTTCTATTAGTACGCATGTGATGACGCCTGATGGTGCCATACTTCTCATAGTTTTTTTTTTATGTTTTTACTAAGAAATCGGGTGAGTTAAAGCTAAGTTCTTACCTACCGCTGTTAAAAGAAAATACAATAAGAAATCGCATAGTTTAATGCCGGAATTAAAAGTATACCCTCGGAATGAGCAGTAATATCAGATATTAATTAACGAACTGCGTGTATCTTTATTACTTAAGGTATACTTGCACTTAGCAACAAGGTTTTCATATTTCGGTACGTCTTAAGTACAAAACATCAAGTAGCGAGTTGTCGCGCGTTATTGCAATAATTGATTTTAATATGGAGCGTAGCTCGTGTGCCGTACAATGTGACTCCACAACCGAAAATGATGATGTATACTGTAGTCTGCACACAGTATACACATATACGCATTATTCGCTGCTATGCACACATAAATTATGGGTAGCAAAAAAAGATTACAAATCAAATCAATAAGTAGCGTGTAATACAAATTTGATGTATGTAGGTAGATTATCTAAGTAGCATTCACAAGATAATTGAAGAATAAAATAATTGCGAGAAACTGTTTCGCCTAAACAGCAAAATGTGCAGTACGCTCAGATAGTACCTATGACGCGATAATTTAATGGTGCGCCAGCCGCGAAAGTTTATTGAAATATGCAGTAGTACTTATACCGGTTAGAATTCTTCACTGGCCAATAGCTGTAGTTCTAGCAAATATGGCAGGCATGATAAGCCTGTATAATTATACTTGACATCTGCTCGCGGCTCCATTCGCGTGAAAGTTTTTCCAGGGTTAAAATAGTTTCCATAGTTTACATGGTAAAAATAGTAATGTAGCTTCCTATTCGTGAAAGTATTTTCAAAATCTGTCCAGTAGTTTTTGAGTTTATCCATTATAAACAAACAATCTTTCCTCTTTATAATATTAGTATAGATATGGTTAGCCCATAATATATTTCATAAAATTTACCCACCATTAACTTATTGCTCGAATATTTAAAAATTAATTACTATTAATAATTGGATTGTATAGTTCTTGAATATTGCTATTATTTTAAATAAATTGTTAAATAAGTTATTTCTGTATTTGATTTGTGAGCAAAGAAATATTTTAAATTATTATTTTTTCTTAAGATTAATTATTGAGCTATGGTTATTAAGTTCAATTCACTAATACTCATTGTAAGTGCACATAAGTATTTTATGTGTGATTAAATTTTCTATCTACCCAATATTATCATTTAAGTAGTTACATACAGAATGAATCTCAAGTGATTCCTAAGAAAAACAGTAAATGAAACAAAACATAATCACAATACTTATTATTAAAAAGTAAACTATCTATATGTATAAAAATCAATTGCTGTTCGTTAAGACAACTAAAACTCGAGAACGGCTGGACTGGTTTGGCTAATTTTGGTTTTGAATTATTTGTGGAAGTCCAGGGAAGGTTTAAAAGGTGACTTTATATGAAAAAAATGCTTGGAATATAGTAAAAGGGCGTTTTTCAAATAAACTTGACCGTTAAACAACTGGAATGCTATTATTTTGTATTAGTTTTACGTTACATACCTGAAGTTAAGAAAGTACATTTTATGATTTCACAGACCGCCATTTTGAATTTCCTTTTTTTAAGGCCAATAGACCTTAAAATCGATATCTGAGCATCACTTTAGTTACAAAGGACGGATCCAATGTCGGAATTGAAAAAGTGGCCGCCATTTTGAATTTCTATAAATTAAGGCCAATCGACTTCAAAATCGATATCTGGGCATGGCTTTAGTTAAAAAGGGCAGATCTAATGTCCTAATTGAAAAAAGTGACCGCCATTTTGAATTTCTTTGTGTTAACGTCAAGCTAATTCAAAATCGATATCTGGGCATGGCTTTAGGTACAAAGGGCAGATTTAATGTTGGAATTGAAAAAAGTGGCCGACATTTTGAATTTCTTTGTTTTAAAGCCAATCGACCTCATAATCGATATCTGGGCATGGCTTTAGGTACAACGGGCAGATTTAATGTTGGAATTGAAAAAAGTGGCCGACACTTTTTGAAATTCTTTGTTTTAAAGCCAGTAGACCTCAAAATCGATATCTGGGCATGGCTTTAGGTACAAAGGGCAGATCTAATGTTAGAACTGAAAAAAGTGGCCACCATTTTGAATTTCTTTGTTTTAAGGCCAATCGCCCTCAAAATCAATGTCTGAGCATAACTTTAGTTACAAAAGACGGATCCAATGTCGGAATGGAAAAAAGTGGCCGCCATTTTGAATTGCTTTGTTTTAAGGCCGATTGACATCTAAATCGATATCTGGGTATATCTTTGGTTGTTATCTTATCTAAAGTTGAAACATTCAGCAATTATCATTCAGCTTTTATTTATTGATTCTGAGGCGGTACGAAGTTTGCCGGGTCAACTAGTCTTCTATACAATACAACAGCCTTGTAATACTCTTTCCGTGTCATATAATATTGTTCTGTGGTCTTTTAGTTAAAAGCTTCTTATAGTTAAATATTAAATACAGTTGTTTTTAATATTTGTGACTAACATATTAACCATGAATTTATACCAGAGTACTTACATATTATATTATTCAAAAAATGTTTTAGGTAATACATAGTAAGGGGAGATCCACAAATTACGTGAGATGTTTAAGGGGGAGGGGGGGTCGAGTCAAATCTCATCTAATCTTACGTTGGAGAGAGGGGGGGTCTCGGCAAATATCACGCAATTTTTTTTCTTATTGAAACAAAAAAAAACTATACTATTTTGACCCATTATCCAGATTCTAAAGTACGAAGCAAATTTTTTTTTTTTTTACAATAACACTCCAACACGTTTACATATTTAAGAAACGCACATTTTGAAAAATCTCACGTGAGATTGGGGGATGGGGGAGGGGGTTGAATAAAATCTCACAACATCTCACCAGGGGGGGAGGGAGGGACAGAAAATTAAAAAAAACACCTCACGTAATTTGTGGATCTCCCCTAAGTATAGTCAAAATATAATTTGGAATCTAGAGAAAATTTTGATCCTAAACTTTATATGAATAATATAAAGAATATTTATTTATTCTTTTTAATTGTATTAGTATAATAATTATTGAGTTATTATTTAGATCTTTACAAGACACTATAATAATGCTTGTGATCTTGTTATGTATATCCTAAAATAATCTATCTATACCATAAATACTCTGCCCTGGCATGGAGAAATAGTATTTGAAATACAACACACCAAGCAGCAGTTTGCAACAACTGTTGTTTACTTAAGATGTAGCTAGTGTAATTATTTGGCATTCCATATAGTCTCATGGTGGTGAATGTATACATAATGTTGTTATTCAAATTAATGAGTGGTGTAACTACTGGTCACAAGCAAGGTCAAAGTATAAAAACAAGCACTGCACCAGAATTAAATAGAAATATCTACTACGAGACATCTGCTTGCAGCTCCGCCCGCGTGAATGAGTTTTTATAAGTCAGTTTTATATTACCCCAGGATAAAAAGTAGCCTATGTTACTCCCTGATAATGTAGCTTTATATTGGTGAAAGAATTTTTCAAATTAGTCCATAGTTTCGGAGCCTATTCAATGCAAACAAACAATCAAATCTTTCCTCTTTATAATATTAGTATAGACTATACTAATGAAATATTCCTTTTTTGCCCTGATACTTCTTCCATGCTGAATAAGACAACTTGATAAATTATGTAGGTATCTGAAGTGTACTATTGGTAGATATGGTTGTTATATACACCTTACACAGAGCTTAATGACTCTGTATATAGAACTTTTCCAAACACAGTGGTTGTATATTTGGTACATGGATATGCTACCAGGCAGGTATCTCCTTAATTGTCCTTAAATATCCTCAATTCTATTAGGTTAAAATGCTACATACAACACAATATGCAAAATGTAATAGCGTACATAGCAAAACAAGGTCTCGAGCAACAGTAATACCTGAGTTGGATATCAAACAGTGGTTTTGCAATTTTAAATGTAATGTATGTATGTGTTTATTTTATTTAACCTGTAGCTTTTTACACATGTACTTACCTGTTTTACATTTTTTATAATTAAATTGCTATGTGCTTTAAGGGTTTAAAGTCAGCTATAAACTAAATATCTAAATGTTTAACAAATTAAAATTTACTTGGAGACAATGTAGAAATGCATCACTTTAAATGTTAATGACTTCCTTTTTTTATGCTTTGAATGACGAGACGAGCATGCCATTCTCCTGAAGGTAAGTGATACGACCACCCAAAAACAGTAGCAACACCATCCAGCTCCCTGAGTTATAAAGTACTGTGTGGAATTCTACTGCACTCGTCATCTTGAGACATAAGATGTTAAGTCTCATGTCCCATAGTTACACTGGCTACAATGTCCTTCAAATCGAAACACAACAGTGCATGCACACTGCAGCTTGGCGGTAGATATAGACATTGCAGTGGTATCCACCCAGACAGACTCTTACATATGAAAGACCTACCACCAGTAGTCCTTATGGTAGGTATAGGAAAAATTATTAATAATAATATATTGACAGTAAACCAACTCCACATTAGCTACCAGTGACATATTTATTTCATTTATAGAGAATATCCTTATGCAGTATGTGAACCATAAAATCACAACTAAGGGTGTATTATGGTGTTGCACTTGCATTACTATAGAATTCAATGTACCCATAGGTCATCTCTTTCTAACGTATATACTACAATGTATTTTGTTACAGAAAAGGACAACAAACAATGCCTTCATTCACCGTTCATTTGACAACAATGGGTGTAGAATATGTATAATTTTTTACTATCTACTTACACTGGTACTGCAATGAAATGCTTTCAACGTTTTTAAAGTGAATATCCCAGATGAATATAGCACCGCCGTTTGTTAGAACAGGATAGTCGTAAACATGACGTATCACATAATCATTCAGGTTCCGTTCAGTGCCCTATACAAAGGAATTATACAACGCGAATTCATGAATACCCATATAGCTATGTTTTCTTTCCCCGTTGTACCGTACAGATTACAGAATTACTAACGCCATGCGCCATAAGATTGTGCTCCGGTTCGTGTGTCACCAGGGTTATCTGTATCATGTTCATGACTCGAAAAATAATGTTATTATAACACGCTTTATCTTCAAATGTCTTAAATTAGTTAAAAGTAACTATGAGCATACTCACAGGATAGTACATCCCCTGCGGCGGCAAAAAAAAGGCCCCTGATCCCCACAGCTTGCCGTTTGTATTTACTTTGTGCTACACAAAAATACACTCCACGTACGCCCCTTGCTTAGGCGTAATATTTCACAACACTAACTTATAAATTCGAGGTAATCATGAGTATTTAATGGTAATTACGGAGAACGATCCTAAAAATAATCAGGGTTGTTTAACTTTTTAGGTTATGTAGATTTAGCGCGGAGGAACGCGCTCTATCACTGAAAGCGGTTGATGTCGATGTGCAATGACGGACAGGCACACGGGCGCGTGTGGCCACTCAAGTCTCAACGGTCTCCCTCGCCGCGCTTCGTACAAATTTCTTTATGTGGGACAGAGACAGACAAGAGCGTCGCGCCGAATCGGCCCGTCTACCGCGACGTACAATCATGCTGTCCCACTCGCAGACAATTACAAGCGAATTTGAACTTTTCACCCATGAGTTATAAACAACAACATTTTGTTGTATGTAGCTCTAGCATCAGCAGCTTATTCATATTGCGTTTCTCTAACTGCGCCACATTAATAATTATGTTTTTGCCTTTGATTAATAATACACTGTGTATTATTAATCAAAGGTTTTTGCTTTATGCAATTTAAATTTACCTATGTAGGTATGTATCGCTAATCGCTATGATGTAGATACCTATTTGTATTATTTTAAACAAATTATTTATCAGTTCGCATACGAAGTGTAAACCAAGATAAGTAATAGTTATTATCTCACTACCCACTACACAAATTATACACAGGTCCCGATCCCAATAATTGACGTAGGTACTTAATATCATTTCTAGTGAAACATCAAACAACTGAAATTGTGAAACACGTTAGTATTAGTAAGTAATATTAATATTATTAAGTAGAAGTTAGAACAATTTGATGGAAAGCTTTGAATGAAGTGAGAGAAAAGCTACACAAGGTGGGTTATCCATTCGCCATCTCACTCGTAAAACCGAGCCCGTTCGGATCAATGAGACGTTCTCCCAGGCCCCGCGGACCCGGCGTCTCATCCCAACAACGTTCCCAACCCGCTTTATTTTTCGCTCCCTTCATGCTCCCTTTCAACTATGTTCAAATCTGCCCACCTGCTTATTCGCAATTCATGTTTGGATCAGTTCTTGCAAACTCATAAAATAGAGTTGCTGCATCATCTGCTAATTACTCTTTTACGGAATAAGTATCTATATATAAGGCAAATTATGCTTGTGTCATATTAAAAGCGTAGATACATGTAAATAACAGACTTATATAATATTTTTATTAACTTAAATGATGCTTCAATGGTTCATAACTATAGTTTCCATCCACGTAGTTTCATACTGGTAGTCTAAGGTTCATACTTTATAGGTAAGTAAGTATCATAATCCCAGAAAGCCGCGGCGGCGCGGCAGCTCTTGTCCGTCTAAGTCGTTTTCAATTAATTATATACAGTTGTTAACTTGGTTAACGACCTCTTAAGTGGTGACTCAGGAACAGTACATGAGTAGGTATTTATGACTCTAAAGTTTGCGATAAAACGTTTTGAAAAATGTTCCTTGGTCGTAATTGGGTACCTATATTTACCATGATTAAGTAACTATCTGTTTACAGTAATAAGTTATTATTGAAAACAAATTGACTGCCTCGGTGGCGTAGTTGTATTACAGTACGACTGCAAAGCCGAGGTCTCGGGTTCAATCCCCGGGTCGGGCAAAGTGATATTGAGTTTTTCCATTCAGTATCAACTCGGAGTCTGGAATTTGTGCCCGATATGGCGATAGTCTCGCTCCCTATCACATCATGGGGCGGAATAATGGCGAAAAGTGGGTGCACTAGTTGCGCCTCTGCCTACCCCTTCGGGGATAACAGGCGTGAGTGTATATGTATATGTATGTATGAAAACAAATTATAATTTACTTACTAATCTTGGTACTTGTCTACCTAAATCTAATTTTATATGATGTAATCGTACCCAAGTCTGTAGACTTTGTAGGTAGGGTACTTATTTACGCTGACACATATTTCCACATCTATCTAACAACGAAGTACCTACCTACTCTCGTCGTCAACATGAATGTGTTGCATTCATCTGTCTCAGTCCCCAATGACCCTTTTTTATTTCGTAGCGCTGTGAACCCCTATCATAAACATTTATTGGAATAACGGGAGTTTTTTTGCTCGGCAATAGATCTTTTATCTCTGTAGAGAGAACATAATTTTAGTTAAGTACTTGTGAGTGACTAGTGATAATATCGATAACGCAGTATGTTATGAACTACCAAGTACGACTAAATTGTATTCTAGCATATTAAACCTGTTATTTTTAAATTCAAAATGTCAAGAAACGCGCTAGTCCATCGTCTAATTTACATGTGGTTGGTTATTGGAGCCCAGGAACACACACACATTGAGTGTATACTTACTTGGGATGTAAGTAAGTAGTCTTACCGCAATTACTTATTACTGTACGAAACGCAATAGCAAATCTGCCCGCTCTGCCCCACATTACATTGCTTAGAGCATACCCAAAGTTACATTCTTATTTTGTCAAACCGCGATCGCACTGACTCATACATCTGCTTCAAATAATTATTTGAATAAGTAAATAAGGTAATTTTAAATAATATCAAAAATGGAAACATGGATGGTAATTAAGTAATTACTTAGTTTAGTAGGTATATAGAAACCGCTGACTTATATGTTACTGAAAATTAAGATTTTAGACATCTGCATCATGAAAGTCATATTACTCACCTAACAATGCAATGCAATCAGCCCTGTTTAATATACTGCTTACTGCTGAGCCCGGGCCTCCTCTACTACTGACAGGGGTTAGGCCTTAGTCCACCACGCTGGCCTAGTGCGGGTCGGTAGACTTCACACCCCCTCGAAATTCTTATGGAGAATTCTCAGGTATGTAGATCACGATGTTTTCCTTCACCGTTAAAGTGAAGAATAATTGATAAACAATACTCACGAAACTTCGAAAAGTCAGAGGTGTGTGCCTTGGGTTTTGAACCTTCAGACATTGCCTCGACAGACCGTTCCATTCCCAACCAGGCTATCGTCCACTAATAATAAATACTATAATTTGGGCCTAGATAAATTAAATACCATATAGACCACAGAATTTGGGCTACGCATGGGTTTAGGTACTGAGAAGATATTTACATACATTTTATATGCATAATACCACCAATTACAAATTATTGAATTAGCTTGTTTGTGTTTTAAATTGATGGTTATAATTTTCATTTCAGAAACATCTCTATAATAGAGGTATTCTTCTTCCAGAAAACGCCGTTAACGTAGGTACAACTACTGCCCTCTATTGAGACGTTAAACACACGCAGGCGCGGTAGCTACCGCATGAAATAAACTTTAAATTAAATTACTCACATAAAGTTGCGCGTTAGTTAGTCTACTTAGCTGGTATAATTTTTCGCTAGATGTCGCCATTAGAGTTAAAATAGGAGCGACATTGATATCACTCTTTTATTATGCCGTGAGACTGGGTTCACACGGTATTGTCCGGCACGTTTTTAGCAGTATCTAACGTCTTATCGAATAAATAATGGCATATACGTTTCCATAGGACCGTTCTGCTGCAACCGTCTTTGTAGTATTAACGATGTGTGAATGGTTCTATGGAAATATATTTATGTATATGCGACTATTTATTCGTTAAGACGTATACTGTAAAAAAACGTGCCGGCAAAACTGTGTCAACCCAGCCTTACGGTTAATGATTTCCAAAAAAACGTCAATACATATTGTTTATGACCATTAGATGATTGCTAACAAATTGTACAATATATTTTTCTTTTAGTGAAATAACACTATGTTACAATGGAGATATATTAATAATTATATTTAATCAATATGTAAGTGGTACCTGTATAGGTAACAACTAATTATGGAGAAGTTCTATCGAATTTCTACATTCATAACTTTTACTACCGCGACACGTCTGCATTTAAAACGTGATATTTTTTTTTCTCTCTATTTTGTTTTGGATTTTATAAAATTTTTGAAATCCATGTAAGTACCTACCGCGTTATTATATTATGAACTCGCTACTTTCTTGTTACTGTTAACTAACTTTTCTTTCACCTATTATATTTTAACAACTTTTTCGCCCCACTCTCCCTTATAACAATCAGTTCTTTTGATAAAGTAATGTTTGTGAATGAAAGCCGAACAAGTACCTAATAACAATTGGAATTTACATAATCAAAAGTATAAAATGTAAAATATGCAACCATTAGGTGACGCTCGCGGTTTTGCCTACGTTGTCACCTTTTGATATTGTCCTTCCATGTGCCAAATTTAATCTTAATCTGTTCAGCGGTTGTAACTTTTACTTCTAACAAACGAACTTAAGATTCAAACATATCAACATCCAAATATTCAAACATTTGCATTTATTGGTAATAGTATAAGATACAATTCAGAATGAAATCCTCCTAGCCAGTTTCGGCCACGGCGGCCAATCTCAACGGAAATCAGCCAGGTACGCAGGAGATATTATAGTGCACAAGTGTGTGCGCAATACACAGGTGCAGTCGCTATTCCTTCACTCTCATAGTCCGGTGAGACGGCAATCCGACATGACCGGAGAGAGATCAGGCGCAGGACCAACGGCTTTACGTGCTTTCCGAGGCACGGGGGTATCACACCGCCAACTTCCTGACTCCGAGCTGCGACTGAGTAAATTTTAAGATGGAAAAACCCAGTCACAATTTTTTTGGCTCGACCCGGGATTCGAACCCAGGACCTCAGCGCGCAAATCGTACTCGTAATGCGTACGCAATACCACTACGCCACCGAGGCAGTCCAGAACAACACAACAATTCAGAATAGTAGGTATGAATAATTTGTGCTTTGCTTATGAGTTATTAGGAAATTTAAATAATATCAATTTCATATACCTACACCGCCATTTTCTCGAAGCTTTTAAATTTAGACTTTGGTATTGAAGTATCGCAGCATGCATGATACGGCGACCTAAAGTTTGCTCCGTGAAATCTTTGGAATTGTATATTATATTATTCACTCTTTGTGTACATAAGTCACGGGCGTAGCTATAGCTTTCGTACGATATAATTTTTTTAATGGCGTGGGTTCTTGCCTTGCATGACACTGTGACATGAAGTTATGGGGGGGGGGGGGGCGAATCCCCAAAATGTGAGCAGTCAGTGGTCATTAGTCGTAGCGTGATTTATTCTAAGCTAAGGGGGGGGGGTCTGGACCCTGAATCCCGCTCCCCCCCCTCCTCCCTTATGTACGCCCATGACATAAGAAGATGTAATAATAATGTTATAGCTGTTACACAATTGTGCACAGGAATGTATACCTAAATATAGAAGTAGAGCGACGACTCTACCATATAATAAATCACACAAACACACATTCCGTTACATCACGCCTTTATCCCCGTAGGTGTAGGGCGCCCACTTTTTGCTGTGTGCTCCGTCCTATGATGCGACAGGGAGTGAGCCTATCGCCATATCGGGCACAATTCCAGATTCCGAGCTGATACCGAGGTAGTAAATAATAAATCGATTATAATCGTTATTGGTTTGTGCAGATCTTTATAAAATAACCACAAATACTCCGAAAGCGTAACTTTAACTTACCTACTTAGTATTCTCTTTTGTTACCAGCCCATATTTATGTCACAATAATTATAATAGATACTGACGAACATTCGACAGGCACTTCCTGCAGATATTATGCCGGTTTGAATTATTCAAGTAAGTACCACTTGCAGTTGAGCCGATTCCCCGGGAGTCTGAATCAAGTGGTCACTTTCCCTTATTGTACCTTTTTTATGCTGCGAACGTGGTGCCTGGCAAAATGCCTGAATTATAAGTAACAATTGAATAGATATATCACCTAAATTCTGAAATAACAACGTATTTAGGCTTGTGAAATCGACGCATATCTTTAAAAATATATACACGTGAGATGCCGTAATTAAATTATAACCCTATATTCCCGGATGATCGTTTTTGCATTGGTTACATCGCTATTCTCTATCTACTCCTTTTGTGAGGCAGACGTAATTGTAACGTTCTAATTAAATATCTAAATCTAATTTGTTATTTTAAATAATGAAATCCTTTACTTTAAAAACGGGGAGTGAAATTGGAACAATATATTGATTATAATTTCGTGAAATGTTCAAAGTGATCAAAGGAAGACGCTCGCCCGCTATCCTTTCAACAGTACCTAACGAATGGCGAATGCCAATCTATACTGTAAATTATAAAGCTGAAGAGTTAGTTTGTATGTTTGGTTGAAGGATTTCGAAAATTCTTTCACTAATAGGAAGCTACGTTACTCCTGGGTGCTATAGGCTACTTTTATCCCGGAAAATGTTTTTATCCCGGAAAATTATTTCACGCGGCCGGAGCCGCGAGAATCACCTAGTAAAAGATAGTAAAGTTAAGAGATATTTATTCTTCACAACTTTGCAGTCTCAAAAGCATAATCTAAGACACCTTTAATAGTCCCATTGCTGGGCACGAGCCTCTTTTACTTATAAGTTGGTTTAGTAGAATAAGTTCTGCGGGCGGTTTCAGACCAGCGATTTATACGCGCGTAAAAGCTCGCTTTTGGAAGCACATGTAGGCACGCATAGGCGCGTCACTCGCACAACTCGTACAAGCGTTGACGCGAGCCACGAAAAAAGTGATTCATCAAAAATGCTCAAAGACATTCTGAAGTAATTTTTGAATCACTTCGCAGCTCTTGGTTAAGTGCATATAACTGACCGGTTCTCGATCTTGATGCAACTATTGGTGACACCCAGCATCTTTTTCGTCCTCACCGACGGCGAATAAGTAACGTAAATAGCAATGATTCTTTGTACTGACTCACCACTTTAGGTTCGAGCGAATACAGCGGGATAAGCCCGCGTACACTTGTCCGGTTCTTTGAAGTGTGAAATGTAGCGCGCGTGTATCCGCGTATGCCGAAACGACCGTATACGCGCAGAAACGCTAGTCTGAAACCGTTCTAAACACTGGCCTAGTGCAAATTCGTAGACTTCACAAACTTTCGAAAATGTTATAGAGATATTCCCAGGTATGTAGGTTTCCTCACGATGTTCTCTTTTACCATTAAAGCAAGCGACATTTACACAATAATTGTTTACAATACAAAAAGAAAAAAACTTGAAGCCGCATATTCCAAGTTCTCTACCGTATCTCGAGCCATATAATGTGTAAAAAGTATTAAAAACATAGAGGCTTAACAAAATCATTTTTAATGAGTCCGTGTCTGCCTTTTTACTTCACAAATTATTTTATACTTTATACATACATACACACCCATGCTGTTTATCACCGAAGGGGTAGGCAGAGGCGCAACTAGTGCACCCACTTTGCGTCGTGCGTATTTTGTCCCATGATGTGATAGGGGCGAGCCTATCGCCATCTCGTTGCACATATATCAGACTCCGGGCGGATACTAAATAGAAAAATCCAATATCACTATGCCCGACCCGGGGATCGAACCCGATACCTCGGGATTGCAGTCGTACCGTAATACAACTACGCCATCGAGGCAGTCATTAGTTACAGCACCGCTCAATAAAGTTTATTAGTTAAATTAACGATTACCGAATTTACGTCTCTCATATATAATAATAACTCACCCATATGCTGTGATTGATGTAATCCCAATCTCGGTACCACTCAAGCAATAAACCATATTTATCATCCATCATGATAACACTTGTGGCAACCTTAAATTAATGTTATCAGGAGCAATTTATTAATCACTCTAATAACTTTTTAGTACTGACGCGTGGAATTCTTTATTTAAATACTTACTGGGTTTAGAAAAACCCTCAAAAGCTTTTGAAGAATTCTGCATTCGTAATTTAAATTCAAAACCGGGGCGCGGATTTAGTTCACTGAAGATATTGAGGTTGCTTTAATACCTGCTTACTTCAATATCTTATCGGTTTAAAAACTGACAAACGATGTAAACCAAAACTATTTGACAGCCTTTACGTCTTTAGAATATTAAGTAATTTTATATTTTTTTTTTACATAGACGTTGATGGCCTAGTCACGTGATATGATTTTTAAATATCAACTGTTTCAGGGAATTTATTAAAGTTCATCCAGGATAAAGATTAGTATAAATAATAAACAAATAACATAATACGTGTGAAAGTGGTAAAATTAATAGCATAAAGGTACTGTGAGGAGGATCGTGGGAGCTTGCTGCAAGTATATAAATTTTAAATTTAAGTAATGAATTCGTTGCATGATCGATGGTATTATGAGTAACAAATTTAAAATAAGAAAAGTTGTCGTCACGGGCAGTATAATAACGCTTTTTACTATTATTCATAATATAAGTATAACACGATGTTCACAAACAAGACAAAAAGAAAAATCGCATAAATAATGTTATACAAGTATCTGTAGTACAAAATCATGTACTTATTAACAATTGGAATCAAATTAGGTACCAGGTTAGTATAGAATCAGGCGATTTAATGATAACGTCATTGCAATAGGAATTGTATCTGATTGACAGGTAGATATAACGGCGCTTTACTGAAATGAGGTTCGCATTATACAGCACTGGCAAAGTGGAGCCGCATTATCTATCATTTATATTTCGCTTTCTATTTCGATTGTAGACAAAATAAGATTGATGTTCGATATCGTACCTACTAGGTAAAAGCACATACACTTAACACGATTTATAGTTTATAAGTACTACAAATATTTTTTATCTCCCATAACTACTTAGGTAAGTATATGTAAAGGCTTTTAAAGAACAGCGATCTTTAATCCTCAAAAGTGTAACTTACCCTTAATTGGTGCTAGTGACATGAAACAACAAGGTCCAATTACCAGCGATGAATCGAAAACAGTAGTCGTCATTTACAAAGGTCAGAAAGAACATAATTCCTTTGTCGTAGGAATCTTTGAGTGCGGAGCTTTGTTTAGCTCGAAATCACTAACTGGTGGTTTAAACGGACCGCAAGGGCACATTACTTTTCAGTTATATGGAATACATTTTGAACTACTTGTCAAAAAGTTTAAAGATGAAATGATTTCCTAATACAGGTACTTTCCCTATTTTTCTATTTTAAATCAATTAAGTATTGCACGGCAATTGGCATTAGAACGTTTATAGTTCGTATAAATGTTGTTTTCGAATTAAATATAATTTTAATTTAAAATATAAGTAGGTGGCTTGTTTCGTCTAGGACATAGACGAAACACGCCACCACCTACTTGTATTTTATTTTTTGTCAAATTCATAGCGCGCCGCTGCTGTTTTCTGCTAACACGTGTTAACAAATTTGTAAAAGCTTTGACCCTTTGTCAGATGTGTGAAACGCTCAAGCCTATATTTTTATACTTTGCGCATACTGAACATTGATGATTGAGGGTGGGTTGCAGAAAATAACTTTAATAATAATAAAGGTCTAACCAACTGGCAAATCTTCGGTTAAGCAATTTTCGGATTGCATAATATTAACAATTCTCAAAATGACGTTGCGAATAACAGTTTTAACCGCTCAGTATCAGGCGGCTAATATTAAAGTTACGGTTAGTTTTCGTAATCTGTGTGTATACTCTGTATAGTTAATTGCCATTTGTCAAACGATTTGCGATAATAACATCCTATCCCCTATTTTAGTTCACTTACTCTGTTAAATACTTACGTAAAATGTCTAGTACGCGAAATATTGTGGGAAGCAAGCTCTAGCAATGATAATGCTTCTGATAGTGGGTCTATCCAAATAGTTTGGCGGAGCAAAAAATTCCGCTGAAATTCTATGATAGAAACAAAGAGGATGTAAATACTAGGTACCTAAATACCTAGGTAATTAATAGAAATTTGAATAATGAATCGATATTTCACAAAAGTATGACTCAACTACAGCGCTATCTAGTGGTTAGTTTTTTAACTACACACTAGAAACACCAATTTATAGATGTCGCTCTACAATTTCGTCTAATTTCTGCATCGCGATGTTAAGATTCTACGCAGATTATAGACCTTCTCAAATCAACTTTACTATGGCATCGCTTCTCGGCCTTTTGGCTAAGATCAAAGTGTAGTATCTGTTCTTTTCAGCTTAATATCTGAAAGTTCCCACATTGTGGGACCAGTATATTAAACTGATTTTTGTAAGGCGACGGGATGTTCGGGGCTCGCTCCACTCCCGTCACGGGTCGGCCCGGCATTGCAGTGCCGCCGGGATTGGCCCTATTATAGCATGAAAAGAGCCCCTCATAAGATAAATTACGTGAGATGGTAAATCTTACTTCTGCAATGCATTGCTATGACTTTATCGCTTATCAGCATTTGTGTATTGATACTGAAGTTGTAAGTTAGAATCTTTTCTTATCACATTGAGATTACTGAATAACCACACAAGCCAATTTTTTTTTATTTCCTTTTTGTAAATAAATCTCAGACGTATCGGCAAAAAAGGCGCAGCCGCATGATAAAATGTATTTACGTCATTGGTTGATTTTCGGTAAAATTTTTGGAGAACAGTCGACGAACGCTAATTGCAAAGAGCAATATAATATTACGAAAAGCTAGTTGCTATGAGTCTGAGCGCAA
The DNA here is from genome assembly GCA_949316025.1 of Lapara coniferarum. Taxonomy (NCBI): domain Eukaryota; kingdom Metazoa; phylum Arthropoda; class Insecta; order Lepidoptera; family Sphingidae; genus Lapara; species Lapara coniferarum. The sequence continues at coordinate 35,021,200 of OX438919.1, read as the reverse complement.
TCACATCGAATATTTCGTCATCAACGTCATTATTCTAAATAATTCTAAGATATTTTAGTGATATTTTCTGAAATATTATTGCATTTTGAGTTGTGTGACTCTTCACGGTAAAATTGTAATCATTTTCAAAGTACTTTTTAGTGAAAAGGACATCATTTAGTGCCACAACATTCTTCATGAAAGAGTTAATAAGACATTAAAATTATTTTGTTATATTTGTTTATTCAAGATAAAATCAAATCTCCAAATAAAAAGGCCAAATGAACCGAAGTAACTTAACACTCGAAGTGGCGCCAATGTCCTGGAAAGTTGAGGGCCTAAAGTTGTACTATATATTCCTCCTAGCCAGTTTTCGGCCACGGCGCACTGTGGAACGTCCCTATAGAAAGGGCGTGACATGAGTATCTCTCTTACATATCTTATGATAACTCAACAACGGAATAACGTAAAGATTTGAATTTTGTTACGTGTATTATTGAATAATAGACATATCCATTACCAATGTAGTTTATTTGAATAATACTGATATGAATATGAAAAAAATACTGAAATATGCCTATATTTCAAGGGAGTTTATAACCAAATTAAGGATAGATACACAATAATTTGACATTATTGCAATTAAACAAGTGAAATAAAATACAGTATAGGGTATATTTTAACTTAATTAATGAAAAATAGACATGTCTTAAAATCGCCTAAATTTACGATATCAAGGACTTTACTCAAAAGAAATTGTCAGGCGTTTCCTAACACTTTAAAAAACTTATTTCGAGTGATATTATTATATTAGGATGGAATAAAATGACACAACAATTGAAAGCATAATGTTATACTTGATTGCTTTCGTGTAATATCAACACCTGATGAAATATTTATAATTCACAAAATGTAGTCAGCTTGATGAAAAATGTAGATGCTCTGACATTTTTATCAGGCGTGTGACCTATTTTGTTAAATTTCTTCGAAAGGGGGACGAGGGGGGGGTACATAATGTTCTAGCAAAATTTCCTAATTACTCTGAACTATCAAACACAAGTATCATTAGGTTGGGGTTTCGTGGCGTTTTATTATATGATAGATTTTATCAAACACTTCGATTACTTTTTTAAACTTTAATTTAAACATAAAATAAAGCGTCTTTTTAAAAAGAAACAGTTGCATTTATATAAGTGTATCCTATTAAACCGTTGTATTTATAAAATACTTCTCCAAACTATTGTGAATACCACAAATATCTTTCTTAAACAGTGAGGTCATTTTCGACAGTGTACGATACTTCAACTTTGATGCTATATATTAGGTAAAATCACGAAGAAAAGAAGAAGAGCGGAGGTGCCGCAAGGCATATAGGTCATGTCACCATCAATTAGGCCATGACGTCACAGTAGGCGGGGCCTAAAACCGTAGTTCTGAGTGAATCGTCAGTGCGTTCGGTTCGGCCTCATCTGACGTTTAAATACGTATTAAATTCTTTTAACCATGAAATGTGATATTGATGAGAGTAGAAGTTGCTCAGGATCAAAAATCAAGCAAGATGGCATAACATTTTATGTGTAAGCCGTTTAAAATTATGTTTATTTGCATTTTGAAACATATTTTCTTGTTGCATTACCAAGAGACATCTATCGTCGAAAAGTTGCATTCTACATATTTCTCACCGATATCTTGATTTTAACATTATAAACGCATATTACAATAATTTTTCGGCAGAAATAAGTAAACTTAGTTCATTTTGCCTCTAAATATATTCATTATTCAATCATTTATTATTTAGTTACAGGAAATGTGAAAAAATATATTAAAACATGTAGTGACATCTGTGGGTAAGTATTCAGAAATAACGGATAGCGAAAAACATGTGCGTCATGCGAGCGACACCCAACATCGAATATAATTCGACGCTTGAAAGGCAATAATATCTAAGCGACAAATATACCGAAAATGAGTTATATACATATTTGGAATCGCCAAATTTTTTTGCGTCGATTGATCCGGGTTTCGTAGCTCTAGGACAACTTTTTTGGCGGTTAGATATTAGATATCACTAAAAGTGGAGTTTTATTCTTCTTGTTTTGGTTTTGAATGTCCAACGTTTAATATTCGTCCCATCGTTTAGAAATAAATTAAATTTAAAAGAATACTTTAGTTCTTTTTATTTGTTTTTGACATTTGACATTTACAACCAACAATTACTGATCGCAACTATAATATTTTACGGACTTTGGCGGGAACCTGGGCGTAAAGCTTGCGTTGTTGCGGTTGAATTTGATTTTTATGTGCATGATGCGGTTTGTTCAGTGGCCAATAAGGAATACATTCATTTTTATCATAATACTAGGTGTTTCTTGCGGCTTCATCCGCGTGTAAAGCCTTTCCGCTAAAAAAAGTCCCTATGAAGAGATTAAAAATATGCATTATTTCCATGGGGGTAAATTACCGGGATAACAAGTAGACTATATGTTAATCTAAGACATGATCTACTCGCGTGCCATTTCATCTAAATCCGTTTTGTTGTTTCTGTGTTTACTTCTAACACACATGTAAATATCCAAATATTTTTATAAACTTTCGCATTTATAATATTATCACAGGATACTGAAGTAGATATTAGTAAGATTATCGTAATTATTAATTTTAATCAATAAAGATTTTTTATCAAGAACTTTAACAACTTATTTTATTTTGTTTTATTCCCTAATTTTCCTGTATGTATGATAAAATAATTATAGACATATATAATTATTTTATCATATATGTGTCACCTATGTAATGTATATGCTGAAAAAACGGTTAAGCGCCAGTAGAATAATAAAAATTGTGGTCCGCCATACTAACGCACATAGAATCGTCTGGAACAAACACTTTTGCTTGTTACGCCGTAGGGTTGAAAAGACGAACTAAATTATTGACAAGTTAGCTCTGTTACGTTGTAATAATGCCATTCACCGCTAGATGGATTTTGATTGGGGGGAGGAGCTATCGTTATATTTCATCCCCCGACCCCCGCATTTAGCGACGCTACGTTCTAAAGAGATTTTGGCTTGACACACCTCCGCTCTTCTTCCTCCGTGATTTTACCTAATATATAGCATCAAAGTTGAAGTATCGAACACTGTCGAAAATGACCTCACTGTTTAAGAAAGATATTTGTGGTATTCACAATAGTTTGGAGAAGTATTTTATAAATACAACGGTTTAATAGGATACACTTATATAAATGCAACTGTTTCTTTTTAAAAAGACGCTTTATTTTATGTTTAAATTAAAGTTTAAAAAAGTAATCGAAGTGTTTGATAAAATCTATCATATAATAAAACGCCACGAAACCCCAACCTAATGATACTTGTGTTTGATAGTTCAGAGTAATTAGGAAATTTTGCTAGAACATTATGTACCCCCCCTCGTCCCCCTTTCGAAGAAATTTAACAAAATAGGTCACACGCCTGATAAAAATGTCAGAGCATCTACATTTTTCATCAAGCTGACTACATTTTGTGAATTATAAATATTTCATCAGGTGTTGATATTACACGAAAGCAATCAAGTATAACATTATGCTTTCAATTGTTGTGTCATTTTATTCCATCCTAATATAATAATATCACTCGAAATAAGTTTTTTAAAGTGTTAGGAAACGCCTGACAATTTCTTTTGAGTAAAGTCCTTGATATCGTAAATTTAGGCGATTTTAAGACATGTCTATTTTTCATTAATTAAGTTAAAATATACCCTATACTGTATTTTATTTCACTTGTTTAATTGCAATAATGTCAAATTATTGTGTATCTATCCTTAATTTGGTTATAAACTCCCTTGAAATATAGGCATATTTCAGTATTTTTTTTCATATTCATATCAGTATTATTCAAATAAACTACATTGGTAATGGATATGTCTATTATTCAATAATACACGTAACAAAATTCAAATCTTTACGTTATTCCGTTGTTGAGTTATCATAAGATATGTAAGAGAGATACTCATGTCACGCCCTTTCTATAGGGACGTTCCACAGTGCGCCGTGGCCGAAAACTGGCTAGGAGGAATATATAGTACAACTTTAGGCCCTCAACTTTCCAGGACATTGGCGCCACTTCGAGTGTTAAGTTACTTCGGTTCATTTGGCCTTTTTATTTGGAGATTTGATTTTATCTTGAATAAACAAATATAACAAAATAATTTTAATGTCTTATTAACTCTTTCATGAAGAATGTTGTGGCACTAAATGATGTCCTTTTCACTAAAAAGTACTTTGAAAATGATTACAATTTTACCGTGAAGAGTCACACAACTCAAAATGCAATAATATTTCAGAAAATATCACTAAAATATCTTAGAATTATTTAGAACTAGCTTTTGCCCGCGGCTCCGCCCGCATTAAAAAGTTTTTCCGGGATAAAAGTCCCGGTTTATATTTTCCCGGGATAAAAAGTAGCCTATGTGTTAATCCAGAACATGATCTACCCGTGTGCCAAATTTCATCGAAATCCGTTCAGTAGTTTATGCGTGAAAGAGGAACAAACATCCTTACATCCATACATCCAAACATCCAAACATCCAAACATCCAAACATCCATACATTCTTACAAACTTTCGCCTTTATAATATTAGTAGGAAGTAGGATAGTAGGATAATGACGTTGATGACGAAATATTCGATGTGATTGCGCTCAGACTCATAGCAACTAGCTTTTCGTAATATTATATTGCTCTTTGCAATTAGCGTTCGTCGACTGTTCTCCAAAAATTTTACCGAAAATCAACCAATGACGTAAATACATTTTATCATGCGGCTGCGCCTTTTTTGCCGATACGTCTGAGATTTATTTACAAAAAGGAAATAAAAAAAAATTGGCTTGTGTGGTTATTCAGTAATCTCAATGTGATAAGAAAAGATTCTAACTTACAACTTCAGTATCAATACACAAATGCTGATAAGCGATAAAGTCATAGCAATGCATTGCAGAAGTAAGATTTACCATCTCACGTAATTTATCTTATGAGGGGCTCTTTTCATGCTATAATAGGGCCAATCCCGGCGGCACTGCAATGCCGGGCCGACCCGTGACGGGAGTGGAGCGAGCCCCGAACATCCCGTCGCCTTACAAAAATCAGTTTAATATACTGGTCCCACAATGTGGGAACTTTCAGATATTAAGCTGAAAAGAACAGATACTACACTTTGATCTTAGCCAAAAGGCCGAGAAGCGATGCCATAGTAAAGTTGATTTGAGAAGGTCTATAATCTGCGTAGAATCTTAACATCGCGATGCAGAAATTAGACGAAATTGTAGAGCGACATCTATAAATTGGTGTTTCTAGTGTGTAGTTAAAAAACTAACCACTAGATAGCGCTGTAGTTGAGTCATACTTTTGTGAAATATCGATTCATTATTCAAATTTCTATTAATTACCTAGGTATTTAGGTACCTAGTATTTACATCCTCTTTGTTTCTATCATAGAATTTCAGCGGAATTTTTTGCTCCGCCAAACTATTTGGATAGACCCACTATCAGAAGCATTATCATTGCTAGAGCTTGCTTCCCACAATATTTCGCGTACTAGACATTTTACGTAAGTATTTAACAGAGTAAGTGAACTAAAATAGGGGATAGGATGTTATTATCGCAAATCGTTTGACAAATGGCAATTAACTATACAGAGTATACACACAGATTACGAAAACTAACCGTAACTTTAATATTAGCCGCCTGATACTGAGCGGTTAAAACTGTTATTCGCAACGTCATTTTGAGAATTGTTAATATTATGCAATCCGAAAATTGCTTAACCGAAGATTTGCCAGTTGGTTAGACCTTTATTATTATTAAAGTTATTTTCTGCAACCCACCCTCAATCATCAATGTTCAGTATGCGCAAAGTATAAAAATATAGGCTTGAGCGTTTCACACATCTGACAAAGGGTCAAAGCTTTTACAAATTTGTTAACACGTGTTAGCAGAAAACAGCAGCGGCGCGCTATGAATTTGACAAAAAATAAAATACAAGTAGGTGGTGGCGTGTTTCGTCTATGTCCTAGACGAAACAAGCCACCTACTTATATTTTAAATTAAAATTATATTTAATTCGAAAACAACATTTATACGAACTATAAACGTTCTAATGCCAATTGCCGTGCAATACTTAATTGATTTAAAATAGAAAAATAGGGAAAGTACCTGTATTAGGAAATCATTTCATCTTTAAACTTTTTGACAAGTAGTTCAAAATGTATTCCATATAACTGAAAAGTAATGTGCCCTTGCGGTCCGTTTAAACCACCAGTTAGTGATTTCGAGCTAAACAAAGCTCCGCACTCAAAGATTCCTACGACAAAGGAATTATGTTCTTTCTGACCTTTGTAAATGACGACTACTGTTTTCGATTCATCGCTGGTAATTGGACCTTGTTGTTTCATGTCACTAGCACCAATTAAGGGTAAGTTACACTTTTGAGGATTAAAGTTCGTTGTTCTTTAAAAGCGTATATAAAAGCCTATTTTATTATTATTTTAAGTAGACTTTTAAGTAATATTTGTTTTAGTATTCATTATAAGTATCATGCGACGAACGACTCGCACACATGAATACCACGCGCAACGCATTTAATGTAGCTACTCGTGCAACAGTTCTATTATTTTGCCAAAAATTGCTAGCATCGGATCCGGTCGCCTGATCCGGTATATGGGTACCGTATGTTTACCATTAAACGATGCCGGATCCGCCGGATTATCGGATCCGTTTTCCGGATTGCAATCCCTAGCGGTCGAGCCATTTTCTGCAAAGTCTGTAAAAACGGACATCTATAGTTGCTTTTCTTGAAATTTCTAACATATTACTCATTTTAGGTTCATTTTCATTTTAATCTTAGCCAAATGCTAAAATTAGTAAGTCTCCGCCACTTAGATTTTCTTTGTTGTTAGGCCAATTGACCTCAAAATCGATACCTGGCCGCCATTTTGAATTTATTTGTTTTAAGGTCAATCACCTCAAAATCGATATCTGGATACAACTTTGGATACCAAAGCCTGATCCAATGTCAGAATTGAAAAAAGTGGCAGTGTCAGTGTCAAAGTTATACCTGATATCGATTACCTGGATATCGATTTTGAGGTCGATTGACATTAAAACAAAGAAAATCAAATGGCGGTGACTTTTTCAATTCTGATGTTGGATCAGTGTTTCGTATCGAAAGTTATACCCGGATATCATTTTTGAGGTCGATTGGCCTTAAAATAAAGAAATTCAAAATGGCGGCCACCTTCTTTAATTCGTACACGTTGATCGGTTAGTGCGCTATCATGGCTCTAACGATGCTCGGGACTAGCATGTCTTGGGAGGGGGCAGTGTTACGCGCGCTAGTACTCGCCGATAAACAGCGCCATCTAGTGGCGAGAAACGGACTATCTGTCTGTGGAAGGTTCGGCGATGGAACGTTCTCGAAAGGTCTCGATGTCTCCAGAATGTCGTGGAAATGCAATCATTGGCCTTAATTTGCGAGAGATACTTTCCGACTATTCTGGATCCTTCGAGAACGTTCCACAAACTACAACGGTACCGGCGGCCGGGTATAAAAGGCAGCGCGCGGCTGCCACCGGTCATTCAGTCTTATTTACAAGAGCTTAGAGCGAGCGATAAGCGGACTACGAGCGATAACTCCAAGCGATTTCGAGGCGATTATTGTGGATTGCGTTTGAGCGTAGGTATAGTAAGCGATTTTAATAAATGTATTTGAGTGTTTAATTATAGCTGTATCGAGTGCAGTGTTTTTGTTAGTTTAGCAGGGTCCTAGTGCTAATAAAGTCCTAATTAGTGTTTTATCGCAAGACCGGTATTTTAATTGTTTATCTCGAGCCCCAGCACGTAACATTATTAAATTTCATTTGGTCTTATAAGTATACGATCTCCTATAGGTCAGTTCAAACTTTGTTATTGCTTATCTGTCTTTAAGTATCAGTCTAAGGCTTGAACTGTTAGCAGTATAGTCATCCCATATAACATGGGACCAAATATAGCCAGTAAATTGTTAGTATTATAAACTCATATTTTGCTGGCAGTGCCTAACCCTGAAATTGGTGTAATGATAGTATGTGTAATAATGTGTAATACGTAATTTCTTTGATAAAGGAGGCAGGAACGCGCTGGATGCGGGCCGCTGTTGACAGGTCCGCATGGAAATATTTAGAGGAGGCCTATGTTCAGCAGTGGACGTCATGTGGCTAATGATGATGTAATTTGATTCTTAAACCTTTTATTACTTATATACAAACTAGGTATTGAACGGTATCCCATTAATGCAGCGACATGTACTACTCATATATAAATATATATTTTTTATGGTCCGCAAATAAACAACCAAAATAATAAATATTTATTGCATAACAATTATAAATACAACAGTAAGTATAATACAAGTCTAGGCTTTTTTTATTATTTAAAAACGCGCAATATATTATTCAGACTAGACACGCTTTATGTTTCATTTTCATTTGTGTAAAAATTTTACTGTTAGCGAGGGATGAAAAGCTTTACGATCACTTGAGGAATGACCGTTTTAGGTACTTACTCATGATATGAGTTTAGGTACATTTATTTTTATTGTAGTCTGTCAAGGCCCGCGACGGACACCGGTGTCCATATATATAGGGTTTTTCCATACATCTATATATATAAGCGGGGCTTGAGTACAACATTTGAAAGCTTACAAATATGTAAGTTTATCTTCATGTATATTGTACATATAATTTGTCCACGTCTTCGTCTACATCAAAGGATTTTTCCTGGATAAAAGTCCCACTATACATTTTCACTAAGAATTATATATATTAAGATTCTTCTGTGCGTTTGTATGTCGCTGAACTCCTCCTCTACGGCTGGACCGATTTTAATGAAATTTCTTGTGAGTCTTCAGGTGGATTCGAGAATGGTTTAGATTTACAATTCAGTCCGGGAAAATGTATACCGGGACTTTTATCCAAGAAAAACCTTTCGTGCGGGCGAAGCCGTGGGCAAAGGCTACTACTAATATATTGTGACGTTACGAGCAAAATGTTAGATATGTTTCATTAAAGAATAGATAATTTGTCACCTACGACCATATTTTTTGTAAATTAAATATTGAATGCTGATCTCTACTTTCAATCTAATTCATAAATTAAGCAGTATCTTAAGACTGCAATCAATATGTCCATTGTTAGAAGACAACCATACTGTAATCAAAACTCAAGTAAAATGTATAATTGTAATTACTTATTGAAACAACACGATAGGGCTAAGGGTTCTATTGTTCTTTACTGTACAATGCAAAACAATTAGAACAACAAGCCATTAAAACCAAACGGGGGCCCATTTAAGTTTGTAAGTTTAAAAATAACACGACGTTTTTAACATGCTCCCTAGAGGCTAGAACAATAATTATTGATAGGTGTACAAAGTAAATGTTATAATTCAAGGTAAGTACCTATTGCAAATAGATAATACAGTGTCATTTCAACATTGCGTTACTAAATGAAACCACATATTCAGCGTGACCTCTGCTAACATCGTGCAAAATATTATCCATGGGTAACGCATACTTTCGCCAATAATCCAGATTATAGTTTTATAGTTTTTTGATCACGCTGTGTTTTAGCGCGCTTGACTTTATTCAGTGAATCACGTCACAGCTGACGATGTTATTACAAAACCTATAGGATTAAGAAGGGCAACTCACAAATTCACTTGCAATACATTCACTCACATAGCTGCAGCAGTACCGCTTGAGACGTGGAATTTGAAATAAAATAATTAAATTGCTACTAGAGCAGTCCCTACTCCCTAACTAATACGTTATAAATATCAACATGAAATAAAAAGTTGTCATGTTATTGTGTGAAAAGGAACTAATTATTTTTTAAGTGTTATGCTGTAAAGAAAAGTATTAATTCTTTAATAATAAACTTTGTTTTCGTTAATAAATAAGTTTACCTACCGAAATAGGTAGGTACTTAACAACTCGCAGTCACTATTTAAAAAGTTACAGGATTTTAATCTATTGATATCATATTTTTTGATTCCGTATGATATTTCAACGTTTATTTTAATTTTAACATCAATATTTCTGGACGTCATGCCTAAAATAGGTTTACGTAAATACTTTATACTACCAAACGCCTTATTATGCCTTCTGTACCTTCTAATCTCTAGCTACATTTTGTATCGCGTCAGAGTCGTTGATCTTGTTACTAACACATTGAAACTAACGTGCAGATACCAACATGTTGTGTCTCTTTCGCACGCCATTCAATACAAACACGCACTCAAACACGCTGTGTTGCCAGTATAAACATTTTTACCGACAAGTTTGCTAAAATGACACAGCTTTTCAAAGAATCGGATATTAGTTTATTTATCACATGGATTTCTAACACACTTAAATAAGTGTATTAAATAATAAAATAACTAGGGCAATTATGCTAATGAAAAGTCTACTTAAACGAATACGCAGCAATATCTTTGTATTGTAAAAATAACATTACTTTAAGCAATAAAGCATACCAGAGCTCTAACATCATTTAATTTCAATATGCATTGTGGTACGGTTAAAATAGCATAGAACAATGTAAAACTAAAATTGCAAGATATTGCAGAATAAGGTAATAGTACCAAAGCTTGGTATCCCTGTGGGAACACGTGTAACACGAACATCAGCTGGCGGGGCCAACGATCGCGCGCGCCAGCGGGCGCACGGCGCACTTGTCGGCATGTTCTTTGTATAGGGCTGCCATTACCTAAATTGCCGACGCCGGACAAACACGGCAAGAATCCCGGACATTTGGGCGAAATATGGGTTTATTCCCGGACATCTCTGACAGAGTACCCCAGTATCTCCGCACCGCAATAACAATCGTAATTTTTAATAGTTCCTGCCTGAGTAATAATACCTAAAACTGGCGTTATTTACTAACCACTTATAAAGTGACTCGACCAAGTGCACAAAAATCCTTCTAAATACCTATGTTTTACCTACTTACAATAATTTTGGTTATTAGTCAATTGAATATCCTGGTTATTTTAAATTAAGTTCAGCCATTACTATACGTACGTAAATGTTACTTATTCGTGACAAAAGTGTGCGTGTATTCTATGAAGTGGTAAAAATTAACGTTTTTTACCCTACTAGTAAATTACGACAATTCCAGGTAATAGCAATAAGTACAAGTGATATTTATCAAAATGTGTAACGTTTCGAAATACATCGAGATTCGCGGTCCGGGATTCGTGGACTTTATGCCTATCCCGCGCGGCCTAAAATATGGCCCCGCACTGGCTCCTCCAGGCGCATGCGCCGTGGGGCGCGGGGGCCTGCGCGCGCGTTGCCCGCCAGTCGCCCGGCAGCAACACGACGTGGCGTATGTCGATTTACGTACTGAATGTTAGGCCGATGCTCCCTATGTACTTACCGGTACCTATTGTAATTTTATTATTATATCGTTTTGTATCGATCCGAGTGACCTTGTCTCTGACATCGCTTCGGGAGACGCGAGCCATGTGTAGGTAAAAACCTATTAGTTTAGTAGTCCTTTGTCGGCTTTTATGCGCACACGATCAAATGTTCTCTAATTGTAATTATTATTCTATTGTGTTAATTTTTAAGTTTCTGTTGTGGTAAACTATGATTTACATTTACAAAGCTCGTGAATAAAGTGTTAATGTTTCCTTGAAGGTCGTTGAAATGTCTTTTGTACTTTTAGGGATTACTGAGTAAATGTTCAAAATTCCAATCTTCAAGAACCTCGTTGACACTCGTATCATAACGGTAGCATCATAGTCGGTTTCACGAAATCGATCGACGAATTTGACGGCTTGAGCGTGCGATTCTTGCTGATGTATCGTGTGATAGTTGATGGAATCTTAGGGTTGTGAGGCTTTTTGATAAGCTACGTGCGGTGTACGGACTGTGACCATTATCGAAGATGCTTCAATGATTTCAGTCTTCTAAAGGAGACATAACTGGCTCTGACAGAATCTAGTAAGTGACTGTTGTTTAGATTGACCTATGTGACCTGACACAGAAGCATAGGTAATAATAGCGACCTCATCTTTTCGGTTTGGAATAAAGCTTCTTGGTTACGATGGCGCGATGTCTTATCGTTGCGCTCCGTGTGTGCATCTCTTGTTCGCGTGTGCGTGAGCATATTATCAATGAAACACACAGACCTCAGTGACGTTGACGCTCCGATGATCTCTCGTATACTAGTAGTGGCAATAGGATGTCTAAAATTAAAAGACCTTTTTTGTTCTTTATTTTGTTTGAAAAATGTACTTCTTTATTTTACACTTATGGTTAAATTAATTAACTGCATGGTGTTTCTTTCAAATTGATTTTATCGCAGTTAAATTTATGTATTCGATTACAAAATGACCCTGTATAAAGATTTAATATTAAATAAGAAAAAAGTAACATTAAAGTACCTGAGTACATCTTCTATATGATATTTTAATGAAAATGACCATGGCATTTACGCATAATTCATAAATAATACAGTACTTTAATAATTTTAATTGTTGCACCTGTGTTTCTAATAACACAACAAGAAATGTGACTAAATTAATGGCGTAATATATTTTTCTGTGCAAAGGTGAAATGTCCACATAAATAATAAAACCTTGTAATTAATTAACATAGAAGCACGTTCCATTACTACGCAGCAAGAAGAATTCATAGCGTTGCATGCATTTCAAAAGTGTCAACCCATGTAATGCATGCAAAGCTTACATAGCAAAAAGCACGTTAAATATATATAGCACAGAAATAATTGTAACGTATTATTATATTATATAATATTTAAATTAACCTTGCCTTTTCTTACAGTAGAACCCTTGGTACAGTGGTGCAAAAGAATTTAAAGCTTAAATGTGATAAGGGGATAACCATTCCTAATGGAGACATGTATCATCAGCAAGTGTAGTAATTCGCCGATTTACATTCCCGGCAGCGACTGAAAGAGCCCATGTCGAGGCTTTCCGGAAATTGAAACCATGACGCTGCACCGCCGACGAGCTGCGCGTCGCCGCGCCGCGCCGCCCCGCCTGGCCTGCTTGACCTTGTTTACGCCAATCTTGACTCTTGTGGCCTTTGAATGACTACGTGAAAAAGATATGCACAAAGATTATATTACTTCTGAATAAATTGAGTATTCTTTTATATAACGCTCACTAGATGGCAGTAGGCGTACCTACACGGTGTTGTGAGTTTATATTATTCTTGGTTGTTAAAATATTAGGTATACCGGCGACCGGCGCCTCGACGGCGTAGTAACTGTATAACGATTTACGGTACGACTGCAGGGCTAATGTCTCTTGTTCAAGGTTCAGAACCGGAAAATCTCGGTCCCGAAAATCCCGGGATTTCCCGGTTCTTTTGATGGTGAAAAGTAGCGGGAATTTTTTATTTTGATTCCCGGTTCTTTTGGTACTTTCGGTACTGGATATCGCCATATAAATTTTTTTTATAATGCTGTTTAATGTCATTTTTATATTTTATTCCACACTCATTTCGTAATTGAAGTGTGTCGAGTGTATAAAGCACATCATAATCGGTAAAGGTTATCTTACTAATATACAGGGTGTTACATAACTACCCGTAAAGCCGAAAGGAACTGGTGGTAGGACTCTCATATGTTAGAGTCCGTCTGGGTGGATACCACGTCAATGTTTATTTCTACCGCCAAGCAGCAATGTGCACGCACTGTTGTGTTTCGGTTTGAAGGGCATTGTAGCCAGTGTAACTACAGGACATAATGAGACTTAACATCTTATGTCTCAAGATGACGAGCGCAATGGAATGCCACACAGTACTTTGTAAATCAAGGTTCTGGATGGTATTTCTACTGTTTATGGGTGGTCGTATCGCTTACCATCAGGCGAACGGCATGCTCGCCTCGTCATTCAATGCTATAAAAAAAAAAGTCGAAAAGAGGTTAAATGGGGCTTTATAACGAGTCCATTCACAATATTTAAGAACCGTAGTAACGCTGTATAACATACTCAAAAAAATTAAAAAATATATTATTTTTTCCACTGATGTGCAAACTGCAAACCCTATTTCAGTAAAATTAAAGAATAACTACGCAGAATACATAACGGGTATTCTGCGGTACAGGCTACATAACGGGTCAAGAGTACGAATTTCTCCCGCTGCACAGCAAAAAACCGATGAAGCAATATACAAAAACTCTTTAAATAATGAAAGTAGAATAAATTTACTTTCAATAGAGTATTAAAACGTTTTTCAGGACACTTTGTTTTTGAGTATGTAGACGATAGAAAAAAAAGTACGTACTTTTGAGCCGAATGACCTTAGAGTATACGTAGTTATACATACTCTAAGTGAATGACCCTATGAGTAGAAGCTGCAATCGTCACAAATTTTGTTACTATCACCTATCCATAACTTTATAATTATAACCACGAAAGAAGTATTTATGTTCTTTTTCATGTTATTTGGTTAAATAATAACTTACATTATCTTAATAGAAAACAACGCCGTTAATCATAAAATTGTGATTTCATTCATAAATCGCACGGCAAACTCGCGTCGTAAAATGTGTTCCTAGGGCGGTATTAATAAATCAATCTCAAGTTTGAGTTACATCTCAAGTAGACATAATGTATGAAGAGTTCAATACATTATGTCTACTTGAGATGTAACTCGAACTAGAGATTGATTTATTAATACCGTACCTACATAAGTTTACTTGAGCTGTGATTCCGTAGGACGTACTCCTCTACAACTGAGAGGGTTAAGGCCTTAGTCCACCACGCTGACCCTTGTGCTTGGCAGACTTCACATACCTACCTTCGAAATTCTTATAGAGAACTTCTTAGGTACGCAGGTTTCCTCATGATGTTTTCCTTCACCGTTAAAACAAGCGGTAATTTACAAAGAATACACACATAACTTTTTAGAAAAGTCAGAGGGGTGTGACCTTGGGTTTTGAACATGCGGAAATTCGTCTCGGCAGTCCGTTCCACTCCCAACAACATTAATTATATTAATATTATACAATATACTAGCGGCCCCGACAGACGTTGTAAAAACGAAATAAAAAAAAAGAAAATACTACATAAAATATGTACAGACAGCCGCATAAGTAGCTGAACAAATTCAACATTTCAATTTGCCTCTACACATTTAGTTTAATTTTATATTTTGATTTTTTGTACATGTCAATGGCCATGTAGTGCCTGGTTAATAATTTTATAGAATCCTGAAAAAGAAATAGTCGAAGGTGGGACTCGAACCCACGACCTCCGGCGTACCGTGCCGGTGCTCTTCCAATTGAGCAACTCCGACTCCTGCCTTCGATTGCCAATAGTTTAATTGTTTTTTTTTTGCTGTGTATGAAGTAAAGAAATCCCTCTCATTTTATATTTGTTCAAGAGAAAAAATAATTAAGAACGAACACAAAAGTTTTGATTTTTTTATTCAACTTTTTCTTGTTATTTATTAAAAGTAAAAATATTGTCTTATCTATCGCACACACACATTGTCCACTTCAGCTTACTTAAAAATTTCTAACACTAACAGATTGATAACGTACAACTTACAAACTGATGGCTTTACATTATGCATACATTTTTATTAACATTTTACGAGTAGTAAGCACAGATACACGATACCTGGCCCGTGGGTATACACTTAATAGTACGTAATTATAAGCATTATACGACGTTAAAACGACACGGTTTACTATCGGCAAAGTTTAATTTGTTACAAATCTTACCCTTCTACCATAAGCAGAACTATTAGACAACAATCGACCCTTTGATAATTATTGAGATAAGGTGTAGTATGATGAATCGCGTGCTGACTTCAATTGCCAGAAAAAACATATTATAGTAGAGGCTTTCTACCATTCAGTTCCGATTAATGATAGTACTAACTAGCTTCCGAGAATATACAATTATTTTCTCATAAACGTGTAGTAGATCCAATTTGTTAATATTACGACTACTAACAGAATGTTCATAAACAAAAGTTTTATAGCACTGTGATTGAACCAATAGTATTAAATTATAGAAAATTAAATTAAAAGTATGCCAAATTCCATCTGAATTGTTTGAATGCTCGATATTCCTCAATCTTTGTCGGGGTTTCATGGCTTGTCCCTTCAATGGATTTATTAATCGGACAATGAAAAAGTAAATCACTACTGTATAATGTATACCTAGTAAGTAAATAAATTCAAACATTCCATTACTACCATTCGAGAGGGCTCATATTAATTGCCATTGCTATGTATTGTCATACGCTTATTAGGTACCTGTGTATTAGAAGCATTATCTAAATAGAACACGTTCGCCGTGCCCGTAAAATTTGCTTCATGTACCGTTACTGTTTACTACGATCAGGTACCAACAACTTGGGTACACAAGTGTTCGCGTGCCTTGCGCTATTACGCTTGCCTAGACTTTGACTAATCATTCTATAATACCGTTTAAATATCACCCTTGACCTAATAGTGCACTTAGGCCCCGTTTTTCCAACTGTAGTTATCTTTTTGTCAGGGTGTTATTAAGCTGGACGAGCTCACAGCACCTGGAGCACTCGAAGCTCTAAGAGCGCGTCCTGCTTAATAAGACCCTGGTAAAATGATACTATAACCCGGTCTTAAGCACGTATTAGGTAAGTATTAAGTATGGGTACTGAAGTTTCTGACGGAAACTTTAAAAATGATCATATTTTGTGACCTTTTTAAAAATGGGATATAATATTATGTTCCTCGGCGTGAATTAAATGAAAACACTATTTGTATGTAGCGCCTTAACATCCCACTTATATTATTGTTAGAAGATTAAAATACACGGCTAAGGGCGGCGCAGAGTGACTTTATAAAGCATATAATATAAGATATTATAGTGCACAAGTGTGTGCGCAATACACAGGTGAACTCGCTATTCCATCACTCTCATAGTCCGGTGAGACGGCAATCCGACATGACCGCAGAGAGATCAGGCGCAGGACCAACGGCTTTACGTGCTTTCCGAGGCACGGGGTATCACACCGCCATCTTCCTGACTCCGAGCTGCGTCTGAGTAATTTTTTTAAGATGGAAAAACCCAGTCACAAAGTTTTTTGGCCCGACCCGGGATTCGAACCCAGGACCTCAGCGCGCAAATCGTACTCGTAACGCGTACGCAATACAACTACGCCACCGAGGCAGTCAGTCAAGTCCCAGGAAATATTTGTATCCCGGAAAAACTTTTTCACGCGTGCAGACCCGCGAGCAATACTAGTTAAAATATAAGATGTACCGAACCTTTATTATAAAACACAGCATGATCTACAATATATTTTCAACGACTTTTAAATTGATACATTCCGTTTTGCATTTACTTTTTTGGAAATGTCGGATGCGCCAGCATGTGCCACGAGTACAGACTTTTAAGACTTGGAAGCAGCTCTCTGAAATGTTTACTAATTCACACTTAAGTATTTAAATACACACGATACGCATGCATACAAAAACATATAATTAGTACCTACATAATGTAATCATTTTCTAACCAGTATCAACTCTGAGTCTGGCATTTGTGCCCAATATGGCGATAGGCTCGCCACCATCACATCATGGGACGGAATACGCACGGCGAAAAGTGCGTGCGCTATTTGCGTCTCTGCCTACCACTCCGGGGATAAAATCATGCCACATGAAGACCGTTGCTGAACATAAATCTCCATTGCTCCAATATTATAATAAAAAATATGTGTATAGAACTTTTTAATTAAGAACAATTAACATGATACTGTTTGACTTATATGTTATTTAGATGAATAACCTACATACTTCAGAAAACTTTTGGGTCATAATATCTAAGTCCCTCGGGCCCACGAACCTTTGCCTTTCCACGGTATATTATCAACAAGTTTTAAGCCACCGCAAGTTTTGGGTTACTCTTGATAATAATTTACAATATCACGTAGCTCTATTTTCGGAATACATAATTTCTATTTTATGAAAGAGTAATGGAAACCGGAACTAATAGTATACTTACATATTTTTGCAATAGGTATATTACGTAGGTATACACCTATTGCAAAAAATATTAAGTAAAATCTTACTACCATCCTCTGTAGGTACCACCCTAATGAATAATTAAGACGTTTGATAGATGTCAGCAAGATGTCAGATCAATTCATGGAATTCTTAGTACCAACTACCTGCCCTTAAGAACTACCCCATATTAGTACATAATTAATATTTAATATTCTGTAATTGATCCATATCAATTATAGAAGACTATATATATATAATACGTTACCTATAACATACTAAAGAATTTCACTTTCGGATGTGGAATGCTTATAATGTTAAGTGCTTCTTTATGTTGAATCAAAAATGAGTTTCACGGTTTTACCATCTTACTGGTAACAAATAGCGACGACTTATTAATAATGGTGACTATGACATAAACTATTAAGTACTTACCTCATCAATGACTTACCTATAATGAATGAATGAAATCCTCCTAGCCAGTTTCGGCCACGGCGGCCAATCTCAACGGAGATCAGCCAGGTACGCAGGAGATATTATAGTGCACAAGTGTGTGCGCAATACACAGGTGCACTCGCTATTCCTTCACTCTCATAGTCCGGTGAGACGGCAATCCGACATGACCGGAGAGAGATCAGGCGCAGGACCAACGGCTTTACGTGCTTTCCGAAGCACGGGGGTATCACACCGCCAACTTCCTGACTCCGAACTGCGACTGAGTAAATTTTAAGATGGAAAAACCCAGTCACAATTTTTTTGGCTCGACCCGGGATTCGAACCCAGGACCTCAGCGCGCAAATCGTACTCGTAATGCGTACGCAATACCACTACGCCACCGAGGCAGTCAACCTATAATATTATGAAGTGTATTCAGTAATCAGTACGATATTATGTATATTTACAAAACTGTCTAGAGTGCCTAAAATAAATGTAAAGCATTATTTGTAAACAAATGGAATATAAATGACATTAAAGATAATTTTCTTTTAATAGCACCTCGGTCGTTTTCGCAGCGTTTTCACGCAAGTTTTGTTATCGTACGGCTTTATTAATGCTACCTATTTACTTGCACAAAAACATTTTTAACATTGAACAATTCAATGGCGCCGACATGATTAATGATTTATAGCTGAACTCAATTGAACGAAACATGGAATGACTATATAATAAATGTACCGGGAGGTAATATAATGGGCTACACGAAATTAATTACCCTATTGGCACTCAATTCCAAAAACCTTTCCTTCCATATACCTACCTATTAGAAATAATAATAATATAATAATACCAGCCCTGTATTATTTACTTACCCACTGCTGAGCACGGGCCTCCTCTACTGAGAGGGTTTTAGGCCTTAGTCCACCACGCTGGCCTAGTGCGGGTTGGTAGACTTCACATACCTTCGAAATTCTTATAAGGAACTTCTTAGGTATGCAGGTTTCCTCACGATGATTTCTTTCACCGTTAAAGCGAACGATAATTGATAAACAACACACACGTAACTTTGAAAAGTCAGAGGTGTGTGCCTTGGGTTTCGAACTTCCGGACATTGTATCGGCAGACCGTTCCATTCCCAACTAGGCTATCATCCACTCACCTATAGGAAAATTATATTCAAAATTAAAGAAACTATGAGTTGATACTACGTTTTTGGAAAGCTGAAAACGAAGGAAACTAACAATTATGATTATCACGACTGACGTTCTTTTCATTTCTTGGTGTTTAATGAAATAATAAATCAAGGTTTGGGAATTCCCGACAATTTCTAAGTCCCGCGAGACGAGACAGCCTACAATCAAAGTCCCGGGAATCCCCGAGACTTCGAGACTTTAAAAAAAAATCTTTTGTTATAAGCATCTTTTGAAGAATTTTAATTGAGTTAATTTCTGGTGAAACGTATTAAGAAAAGGCAATTCTTTGTAAAAATCAACATTTATTAATCAAAAAATCAAATCTTAATAACTTTGACGTTAATTATATCTTTGTACTGTACTTTAATTCTTATAGATATAAAACGAACTTAGTTAAAATCATACTAATTCCTAATATCTTTACCATTATCCAGTAATTGGTATCTAATCATTGGTCATAATCACAATATTGTTAATTCTCATAATCACAGCTTTGTTTCATAATTAAATAATACAGGCTTATAAATCAGTCTTTTAAATTGATTGAATGAAATAGGTTTTAAAAAAATCAGAGCGTCAACAACTTTGTCCGATAATCTGTTTCTAATTTTTGTAGTAATGCCACCGGACAAGAACACTCTCTCGTTTTCAACAGATGTCGGTTTAACTGTGTTTAAGGCTTTATACAGTAGTTACAAACTTTCTGCACGTTTTCCGGTTGCTTCAAACAACTGACACTCGTTTTTTAATGTTGCTCTTTTTTCCAGAATCTCGGGTACATTTTTTGGAATATTTTTTATTGTTTGTTCTATTTGTTCCAACTAAATAAAAATGATTACATAACAATTTCGACAATCTTGTCGCTTCTAGAGTCTTGAACCGAAAGTCACTCGAGACAACTAAAATTACGAAAAGTCTCTGGATTTCTAGACACGAGGCGTCCCGGGACCCAAACCCTACAATAAGTACGTTTTAAAATACTTTAATGACAATTAAATCTTTTTTTCGCGGAGGAAGTGACTACCGCTCAGCCTCCAAGGAGGGGCGACTGAGCGGTAGCTCCGCGATGGCCACCTGCGGCACATTAGGGACGGCTGCGGGCTTCCTCCGACTCACGTCTAAGTCGTCATCCGCAACCGCCCCTGCGCGTTCCGCTAGTGTGTTTATCTCCGGTTGCTGGGGGGGCTTAGAAGCCCCTGCGCACCGAAAGACGCCCCCGGAGTCAACGGCAGCGTGAGGTTACGCTGCCGTCCATCACGGGGGTCACAAAAGTTGGCTAAACCAACTAATAGGCGGACAGCTCCTTCCGGCCGTCCGCGACCCCCGGTGGCCCCTATTAGTCGCCTTTTACGACAGGGGATACCGTGGTGGAATTCTCCAAACGCCCCCAATCCACAGGGCGGAAATTCTTTCTATCTGCTGAAACTTCGCTATGATATTTTCGTACGTATGTAATTCATGTTATTTAGTTTGTTTTGTGAATGCCACTTTGGTTATCTGACTATGATAAAGGTTGTAGAGTTACGACATTCAATCTTGTCTTGTGACAATGTATTTCATAAACTTATATGAATCTCTCAATTATATTACCTGGTAAAGTCAACTCAAACATCATAAATAGACTAGATAAAGAAAGTCTGTCTACCCAACCATTTATATGATATAACGATTAAGGGGCTTGAAAAATACTAAAACGTCATGAGGCAATCTAACACACGGTTCTTGCGGAAAACTTATGTAATTTTTTTATTTCTTAAAAATCAAGTTGTGTCATACTAATATTATTATGAAAACGAATGTTTTGAATTTTTGTTTGTTTATTTGAATAAGCTCTAAAAGTACTGCCCAATTTATAAAAATCTTCCACCAATAGATTGATACATTGTTACCGAGTCACATAGGCTACTTTTATCCCGGAAAAAATATAAAGCGGTACTTTTTTTCCGGAAAAGCTTTTTATACGGCTAATATTATAATGAGGAAAAGCTTGTGTCTTGTGAGTTTGTTTTTAGGTTTGTAGGGGTTAATTTCTGGTACTACTGAACCGATTTTAAAAATTCTTTCACTAATAGGAAGCAAGTGAGCAAATGATAGTTTTATAATAACTTGACTCGATTTTTTCATATTTTTTACCAATATGTAATAGTATTAATTATAGGAAGGTTACCTACAATAAATAAGCAATGAAGAAGCCAAGTACCTAATTTTCTGGGCCTTCTTTGTCAATGGACCTGAAAGCTTTTGAATAAACGATGCGCTCTTTGCTGTATCATGTTGTTATAATTTGTAAATGTATTTAAATTTAACCTATTTATGTAGTTTTGTACAATTGAAAATGGATGTACCGTGACTAGCTACTTTTTTTAATAGTTATTCTAACTTTAAACACACGTTTTCTTAATTACATCTTATGTTATGTTTTTTATCTTAGCCTTTATTTAATATTATTTTAAGCAGTGTTTAATTGCAATCGATCTATATAGAGATAACGTTCGTGGAAACAGCGGAAAAATTAATTGCGAAAAGACGAATAAAAGTTTTACATTTACTAATAAGTTATTTATTATTTTTATTAATAAGTTATTCTTTTTTGGTGCACCATGCAGGTCTGCATATAAAATCTATGAAATTATCCGCACGTGCAAAATGAAATTGAATACGGATTAATCTGTTTTTTTTTCTATTACAAGCTCTAAATTCGCATAAATAAACAACATAAACACAAATCACACTTTTATCCCCTAAGGGCTAGGCACAGGTGTAGTTAGGGCACCCAAATTGGCGTGTATTTTCCGTCCCATTATGTGATAGGGGGCGAGTTTATCGCCATATCGGGCACAAATTCCAACCACCGGGTTGGTACTGATATGAAAAATCTACATCACTTTACTCGACCAAGAATTCAAACTTGAGACCTTAAAGCATAAGTCCTACTGCGGAATACAATTTAGTCATATAGGCTACGTGGTTTAAATGCCGTCTTAAATATATTTTAAAGGTTTTTTTTATAAATATTAGTTTATTACCTAGTTTATGCCACGGTGTAAAAAATGACCTGCAAGGAGGGTTGGTAATCTTGTGCAACGCTGCCAAAAATCGAATTGGAAATGCAATTGATTTAAATTAAACAACTCGTGGCGGTCCTGTGAAAAGTGGCCTTGCCACGTGGATAGACGACATCAAATCGATTGAATAAGATTTCCGCTTTCCATAACAAGGTGCAGAGCCCTAAAAATAACGACAACTCGTGCCTTTAAAGTTAAGCAAAACAATGTTCATCAAAGCTTGTTTAAATATTTCTGTTTTTACTTCAACATCTTTAATTTCTTTACGGTAAAATGTAAAAAGTGCATACGTACCTATTATGTACCATAGTAGAGTTATTTAGTGTTCAAGTAACTTTGCAGAACATTGACCGCAAGTGTAAACTCCTTCGTGTCCTTTTACTTGAACCCTTACAAGATATTTCGTCTGATGGGTCCATAATGTACCTACATAAGTGGATCGCTAAATATTTCTTCAGACCGGACATCGGCATAGCCTTGTTGTATAACTGAGAAACTTTCTAGTGACCATTATAAGTTTATTGAAATGGGTTTGATACGATACAGTTTGCACAGATGTGTGTTAACGACACACCCTGTACTTCGGAAGGTCTATCTGGTAAATCCTTCTAACATTATAAAGGCGAATTTTTTAAGAATGTATGGATGTACGGATGTTTGTTACTCTTTCACGCAAAAACTACTGAACGGATTTCGATGAAATTTGGCTCACGGGTAGATCATGTCCTGAATTAACACATTTTTATTCCGGGAAAATATAAAGCGGGAATTTTATCCCGGAAAAACTCATTCACGCGGGCGGAGCCGCGGGCAAAAGCTAGTAGTTAATAATAAAACTTATCAATTGTTTGAACCGTGATTTTAAGCAACGGTCATAAAACTTATGTTTCGACAATAATTTGAAAATTCCATAAGCATAAGAAGTCGTGAGATTAATAGTTATGTTTTAGATTTAAGCTTACTTAAGAAATAATTAAGAAGCAGCCACCTGGCCACCACAAGCCGTTTTACATGGTTTGACTATGTCACAAAAATATGGAAATATTATTTTAATACTTATATAGTATTATTGTTTATTAACTACAATAAAAACAAAATACTTGCATAGGTTACCCTACTAACATTGTTTTTGTAAGATTAAAAATAAATGTTTGCTGCAAGCTTACTAGAGGCGTGAAATATTAAACGCCACAAGTTGATATGGACCATCAAACAGAGAAGTATTTTAAAGAATATCTGTTTACTAATACAATTCATAAATGTTTTAATTTTAACATCTGTTCGTTTTTTCTTAGAAGTATTGCAATAACAGACAAAATTAGAGAAGTACTTAGTAAGTATTGATAGAATTAGTATACATTAAAATTCCTCACCGCGGTTTACCGCCATCCCATCATTTTCTTGGTGTACAAAATGTAAAATCACACTGATTACATACGAGTAGTATATTATCTAGGTCAAAATATTAACGTTTACTGGTAAGTCTAGGACCTTCCAAGACACCCTCTACTTGATTTCATTTTGCTCCGAAAACAGCACCTAAGATATGTTACACTTTAATAGATTTTTTGATATTTTTTTGATTATTCTTGAAACTCAGATGAAAAGCGATGGAATTAAACTTGATTAAGATTGAAGCTACGCTGGTACATAATGGATAAAATCCCACCGATAATACTCACACGGAATACTAACACTGAGAGTTCGTACCAAGACTGAACAATGTCAATTTTCAACTTAAACTTTCTAGAGTAGAATTTAGAATCTGGTATCTAAAAGTCTATGCTATGTATAGGAACTTAGTTAAATATAGAATTGGGAACTTAATCCAATTGTCATCATCACAGCTTCTGGCTCCCGTTCCATAGATCTCACAAGTTCAGCTATGGTACCTTTGTACAAAATTCAATAATGTTCAAATGTTTGCAGAGATAGAAATATGCATCGCGATCTGAGGGCTGTGTGCTCTAGTTGCACCGCTACCTAGTCCTTCGAAGATGCAGGCATGAGCTTACGTGTAAATTATTGTAAACTTTTGTATAACAATCTGGTTTACTTGTACCAACTAAATGTTTCTTATTTGTTATAATTAGATGGTAACTAATATCATTTTGAGAAATCGAATATACTTATTTATAACAACAGGAGACTGTACATACGTTACACAATGCCCCATACTGAAATGGAAGCCTCTAAATAGCGTTGACGTTGGGACAAAGATGATATAAACGACCCGTCACAAAATGAATAGACGGAGCACCACCACACGCCTACGGTGGCTCGCAACAGTCCTCAAGCGAGCTTAGCGTAGTCATAAATATGTATGCCGTTGTAAATCGGTCTACTGGGGTCAATGATATCCTAGATCCCACAAAATTTTACTTCTAAAAATCGGTCCTTCCGCCCAGCTAAGTGTAAAATTTAACAGTAATTGTATGTGCTATTATGAGTGCTCAGTAAACGGTCTGTTTCGACGACGAATAAACCTAGCTTCTCGGTCATAAAAAAAACAAAATAGCAAGTAATTAGCGTTCCATTACGTGCTGGTTTGTTATAGAAAGTATTTTTAAAATCTTTGCAATGCCGTCAATGAATGCAAAACACTGCTTGAAGTGGTGATAAGGTGCATGCGGAGGTTTCCCGACGACCTCGTGGCATTTCGACCACGTCCATTTCCTTGCGGCGGAAGAGCTCGTAGCTGCACGTTTTTTTGTAAAATAGATTTATGTCTTCCGTTACCTACAAAGCTAATGTGTTGTACTTTGCAGAAAACACTTTAGGTACTTAATCGTTAGTGAACTTCATATAGAAACGCTGAAATATAAAAAGTACATCTTTTACAATTAGACGGAAATTACTTACTTCAATCATCATGTACATACAAGTATAACAATTAACACTTTCCTGGAAAGTTCCTTCCTAAACAATTCCTGGAATTGAGAAATGCTCGTATTTTATGTGTTGGTTACTTCTCTGATAATTATATATCAGAAATCATTAATATTTGTAGGTATTAATTAGGTGTACTTATATATTTTACAATAACATATCCTTTCTACAAAGGGCAAAAGCTACTTTTTTACAGCTTTCCCTGTAACGTTTTAAGCTAACATTCGTATTTTGAATGATCGATTTTGTCTTCTGTTTTTTATTAATCTTTACTTTATTTCCTCTTAATATATAGTTTATAGGCGGACCTAATGCTATAGGCATACTCTGCCAGTCAAATGGTGGAGATACAAGGAAAATGCATAAAATTAATTAGATAAGTTGATTTTAGTGCTAAATGTCCCCACTATTGGTAACTTGTTCACTTGCGGCAGTAGTGGTAACCAGGATCGAGAATAAAGCTAAATGCAACTACGTTGCCTTTCTTTGCAGCTAGCAAGGCATTTGTTGGCCAAAAAACGGCGCGGCGGAGAGATTGAGGATGCTATCTATTGGACTCCACTATCGCAGTAGATGTCGGAGGGGCGACCTTTGACCGTGCCACCTCCCTGAGCAAGCCTGCAGGTAACAGGCGGGCAAATAAAGTTAAATAATAATAAAATAAAATAAATAAATAAAAAAAATAAAGGCAAATAAAAAAAAATAATATCATTTTATATTCAATGCCTGTTTATTTATACTCATACAGCTTTTCAATGAAGATTCTCCAAAATTAAATTCCATAGGCACCAATTTTTATTTTATTTTTTAAACCTCAATCACTGAATTAATATTTTTAATCGTACATGTAAGAATATATCAAGACTATTTGCATGATATCATTAATTAATTATATTTCAAAAAGCTTCGAAGTGCCTGGATTTTAATCCTGTGTTGTCACGTGTCCTGGGACTTTTAGATTGTCCAGACTTTCCAAAACCTAACCGTAAATAACGTGTTGTACCTACTCTTTGACTCTGTAACGAGGTTCAATCGATAATAATTACCTACCTACCTACTATTACCTAATTAATTGCTATAACACTATAATTATTGCACAGATTTTAATATAGATGATTCGTTGAATCAATTGCAAAAATATACATAATATGTATAACACTAGAAAGCAATTGATAAAATATGATAATTATAAAGAGAACAAAGCAAATTTCATTACTATGTAGTTTCGTGTTGTCATTTACAAATGGGCGGGCGACCGAGGCCCGGGCGGGCGCGATACCCGGCCGAGTGGCTTCGCTGAAAGCGTTCCACAATGCACTAGTAAGTCGTCTCAGCTTTCTCCTATTCAGAGTAAGTATTTTTTGATGGCTAGCTCACAAAAGGGTTCACTTTACTTCCGTTAAAAAAGACGCGGTACGCCACACTATACGCATACAACTTATGACATGTATTAAATTGCAGCTTTTGAAGAGGTATTTTAATAAAAAATTATAATGATACAATCCCTATTATGAGCGGCGATAGCCTAGTTGGGAGTGGAACGGACTGCCGTTTCAACGTCCGCAGGTTCGAAACCCAAGGGCACACACCTCTGACTTTTCTAAAAAAAAATTATGTGTCTATTCTTTGTGAATTATCGCTCGCTTTAACGGTGAAGGAAAACATCGTGAGGAAACCTGCATACCTGAGAAGTTCTCTGAATTTCGAAGGTATGTGAAGTCTGCCAACCCGCACTAGGCCAGCATGGTGGACTAAGGCCTGAACCCTCTCACTTGTAGAGGAGGCCCGTGCTCAGCAGTGGGCAGTATTACAGGGCTGATATGGTATGGTATGGTAATCCCTATTAGAGTTCCGTGCACAGAATAATTACCGTATAACAATTTGTTTTATCTTTGTTTCACTCTAACCATATTGCATATCCGATTTAATTTCCCTGTATTCTTCACATTAAACAATTTTTATTATACATACCTAGTAGTAATACAAGCGGTGTTCAGATCTCAAACTCTACAAAAGACACAAATCCTTGGCGTTAAATATAGAAAGCCTTTACGAAGTGTACGAAAGCGATATTCCCGAAGCAGAATCGTTTGTCGTGGTAGAGGCAGAAATTGCATCCCGGATAGGTATGTAGCGAGTGGCGGAGGGTACAGCGAGGACGGTCGCTACGTTGATATGCATCACTGGGCGAACACAATCACGGCCGGCATCATTACATCAAACATCGCCTACAACGTTGGTATAACGTGTTCGTATTGTTGAACACGATTGTGTTGTGTTGCAACTATTAAATAAGTAGAGACGATCCTGTCATATTTTTAAGTAGCTGTAGTTATTATGGATGTAAATGTCGAAATTTTTACAGAATCTGTTTATAATTTAAATGAGGATTGCTTTAATATCTGTAGTAATATTATAAAGCTGAAGTTAGATTGGTTGAACGCGCTAATCTCAGGAACTACTGAACTGATTTTGAAATTTCTTTCACCAATAGGAAGCTACATTACTTCTAACTGCTGCTTTTTATGCTGGGAAAATATTTGTATCCCGGAAAAACTTTTTACGCGGACGGAATAGGAGCATCACCTAGTTTACCTACAATATTTGTATATTCAAACCTAGCAAAATGATTCGCAATAAATATTTTCTTGTGATTAAAACTGCTCCAGATAACTAACCGAATAATATCTAATTCGACTGTCTTTTCATATTATTATTATCCCATACAAAGTTTCAATAGCCACTGCATCTATTGATCATAAATTATGATTACGAAACACATCAAGACACTTACTCAATGGCCTAGGCTAGGTGCCTACTATTTTTCATTAAGAGCGATGTTTGTCGTCTAACTTCATGGTAGGAGTCTCTAGTATAAATTGGTTTAGGAGAAGTGTGGATTCTAACAAAATAAGTTATTGTTTTTATTTATTATGGCAAAGCTACTACCCGCACTATCAGATTATCGTTAATTTAATTATCTCTCCTGATAACTACACAACATTTATCTAGCTGAAAATAAATTACAAATTAAAAACTGGATAATAACCGGAATTATTGTGTGCGAAAGTTGAAAGATAAATAAATTACACTGGATCCATGAGCCAGGGCTTTCTAATTAAGAATAAGTTAAAACGATTAAGGTTTCAGAATGATGACATAAAAGTTTAACCTATTCATCTTCGTTTCCCCCTCAAGGGAATTAGAAAACGAGTGGTTCATTAGTAGGATATCATCGCAGGTACCTGTAGTTTTCTTGGCTGATAATTATTATAATAAGTCTTATTTATAAAAAATATTTTCAAATAATTTACATGATTTGGTATTATATTTATAACTAGATTTAGCCCGCGGCTCCGCCGCGTTAAAATTTTTTTCCGGAATAAAAGTCCCACTTTTTATTTTTCCGGGATAAAATGTAGCCTATGTGTTAATGCAGGACATGATCTACCCGTGTGCCTTATTTCATCGAAATCTGTTTAGTAGTTTTTGCGTGAAAGAGTAACAAACATCCATACATCCAGACATCCATACATACTTACAAACTTTCGTCTTTATAATATTAGTAGGATTAAATCCACATTACTCCATGAGTGGTTTATGCAATAAGTTGATTGTGGATAACAAACATTGTCAGAAATATTTAATCTGTTGTGAATTCCCCAGTATTTTCCCAACATGAAGGTAACTAACAGTGTAACTAAATGCATTCAAAATGTATTCATATGAAAGCGAAATATTAATATTTAGAAAGTAGAGACCGAACTATTCCTCTATTGGTTTGAAAATCGATGTTCGCTCGCTAATTTAGTTTGATTAATTTAACATCAGCTGAAGATATCACTGGCACCTATGCTGGCATTTTCAGCTGTTATACGTGTATATGTTATAGTGATGATCAAAGGTTTAGATGCATGGTAATATGATAATTGAACATTTATGAAATTGAATGTATATGAATATCATGCAGTGGTAAAACTTATTTTGAACAATTTTATATTATGATTTTTTTTTTTATACATATCATGGCTATGTAGGCCATCCCGCTTTCGACTGTTTCTTTTTCAGGATTCTATAAAAATATAAAATCATTATTTTGAACAATTCGAAGTTATGACTTATTAATATTTTATGTTATTAGGTAATCATTCTAGACGTGTAAAATGTTCAGTTATTTACGTTACTACTATCACAAAGAAAATAATACAAACGACTCTTAATAACCAGAAGAAAGTTATTTTATTAGCGAACCGTCTAATAGCACCATCAGCTTTCAGGTGAAGGTCTTGTGAACTACAGCTTCAACTTCAATCAAAAGCTGATGTAATATCGAAAAATAAATGTCTATCCCATACTATATTATAAATGTGCCTAACACCAAACAGATAAATTAATAAGTACATAATAACAAATCAATTGAAATCAGGTGCATAATGTAGGTAAATATCTGTTTAGTCTCAAATGTATATAATTTAATAGATACTGGCAGTATAAATTTCAGTTTAGTTAAATTAAATTGCAACTATCTACTAATAGAATAAATTGGAACACAACATTTTCTCTGCTTGAAATTTGAAACATTTCAACTCTCTTTTAGTTAAACAATTTCAATAAAAATTTGTCTTTATAATATTTCAAAGGATGGCACAAATTACCCTATACGTCAACTTAAAGCTGTCTTGCAAATAGCACCAAGTTGAATTCATACACAAATAAAACTGAGTTCAACAGGTTGTCTCAATAATAAAGCGACAAAGTTTTCGCAACTTGCTAAATCGTACGAAATTGAATTTGTAAACATTTACTAACCACGGTTTAAGCATTAATAGTTTTTAACTTTAGTGAAAATTAATAGTCTTATGACTTTTTTCAACTACCCACTAACTTCACTATAATAATATTGCTAAAAGCTCGAACGTAATATAATGATGTTTTCAATAGTCTTACCTTCATTGGTAGTATCGTAGTTTATGTTATTTAGTAAAGTTTATTAGTGGAGCTGATTTGTCCCATGTGTTGTGGTAGAAGCGCGGTCGCGGGGCAGCGCGTGGAGTGGTGACCGAGGTGGGTGTGGAGGCGGGCGGGGCGTGCGCCGCAGCGAGTCTCCGCGGCAGCACTACCGCGCCCGCCGCCGCCGCCACAGCCGCCGCCGCCAGTACCTCCGCCCGCCCCACGCCGACCAATTCCTTACTATGATTAATAGCCGAGCCACCTGCGGAGCCTTTTGTATATCAGTGATGCGTTCGGTTTTCATAAATAATTTTCGATAACAGAGAACTTCGAATATGGGTCAATAATGAAATAACTTTTATCTCCTTGTAATGGAAAAAGCGCCGTGAGAAGTGCACCAAAGGTATCACTTGATTAAACCTAAATAGTCTGAGCTGCTATGTTATGTACTTCGGCGTTAATTAAAACATTTCCTACCTCCCCTGGCTCTATGATACCGTAAGATCTAATTTCTACCTCCACGTCAGGCTCCTATGGGACTATGATGCACGAGTTGGTCAATAATTGATGCTGTTATCGCAACTGATTATAGCATAGCTCTACCATGTATAAAACTTGGTATAGATTTTTATTTTATCGCTTTTCGGTAAGCAAACTGTTCACCACGGGACCTAATGGAATCAGAGTTGGATTTGTCAATAGGCCGTAGAGGCTGGCGCCTAAGGGCGGCAGCGGCATAGAGGGAAGCATATTTTAAAGTAGGGGCGGTACAAATAAGGATAATTTGCAAATTGAATGAGAAACTTTTCTGTACCTACGTTACGTGAAGCCTTAGGGAACTTTCTCTTCTCTATGCGTGATATGCGGGGTGGCACAAACCGAGTGGCCCATAGTAAAGTATAAATCCGGCGCTGAGGGAGAGGCTTTTTTAGAGAAATTCAACTATCCTACTGGTAGCACGAAAGCAACAGCAAAGTTGTTACTTCACGTTCTATTCTGAGAGTCTTTAGCTCTGTCTAACTCGGGCTGACCCATTAGACTTTAGAGCTTGCGACATGAGATCCTACAATATGGCTCTATCTACACACATCTCTTCTACATTTAGACTATTGTATTCTATCTTTAAAACAATGTTATATTGACTAAACGATGTAGGTACACATGTAACATACCTAATGTGTTTTTGTCTAGATGAACCCTTTACTAGAGATCCTAATAATTTTTCTAAATAAATAATTATTTAAGGATCATAGATTTATTATGAAACCTAGCCTGTATATATTTTTTGGACTTACGATAAATAGAAATGTCTAAAAAGCTACATAATGTTGAAATAAAATACTATTATAATATATCCCCGTCTACGTAGCCTAAAGCGTTTTCTGTAAATACGAAATTGACACAATTATTCATATGTACGTATTAGTAGAGATTAAACAACATTAAGTAGCTAGCAGACAGCCTTAACTTTTATTATTACATTTCTCGAAACAAAATTGGTGTAACGGCAGTAATCTTGTCTTAATATAAGTCAGAAATAAATGAATTAATAGAATTAATAATGAAGTTACTCTAATATTCCCTGTCGCACAAACTGAATCGCTTTATATTATTACGCGCCGCTATATACCGGTAAGCGTATTAATTTAATACGAGGGGAGAATAAGCTCGCTATGTTAATGTAGGTACACCATAATGTATCTCAGGAGACATGATTAGAAGACTGAACGGTATTTTTCGCCCTGTAATCATTGGCTTTCACGAGGAATTCTTTTGACTACCTCTCATCTTTATGCTTGCTTTGAGACCTTTTAACGAAATAATTTGAATTTATTTTACATAAGGGGTGAAATACAGTCTACAAATCAGTATGTTCTAGTGGATACGTCTCTAGTTAATCATTTTGGATTTGGATGAACAAGTCTGGTAACTGTAAATATTTACTTTACTATAAAAAAAAACTAGTTTGTACGGAACCAACAGCGTGCGAGGCGAATTCGCGTTTGGCCGTTTTTTATTCATGTACGCTAGACGACAAAAATATGACTATTTTATTATTTTGTATTATTTTGTAGTGTTTTTCCATAGCTCAGGCTCGGCGGCGGGAATATTGGGTTGGGCACGGCATAAATAATGTCATTAATATGAGGAACTATACTCCGCGCCAGATAACGTGGCAATAAAGCACATTGACCTTTATTCGTTTAGTCACGTATGACAAACCTTTGGCACAGGGTAAAAAATAATTATTGTGTTTATTTATAGACACATTTTAAAATCAAAGTTACAATTAACAATTGATTGGTGCAACTGTCGGAGTCAACCATCGCAAAAATGTTCATGATTGTTTGATTTTATCACATATACACAAACATGAGGTCCTGTCACCAAAATGAAGTCCTTATATTATACAGAAATAACAATATCGAAGACAAGAACAAGCTATTATAAATGTAACAATTAAACTTCAACTAATCACCCGAGAACGTACACACCAAAGTCCTATCCGAACACAAGTGAATGAACACAACATTGAAATGGCGACCGATGGTTGCATACCTCGAGCGTCTGCCGTAATAAACAAATTAATGTAACTTACGTATGTCATACGCTATAGCTGCATTATTGTTCGTATCCTTGTGTGCTCGTATTGATACCAATTATTACATGGTTTCTATTAAAACGGGGAGAAAATTATATCCATGAAAAACAACAAAAAATAATTCACTCGATCTCATTTATTGGGGAGCAGTTCGCCTCTATTTTTTTCGACGCGTTTGAAACGTTCAGTGCCTAACATAATTAATCAAAGCATATTTGTTCCAAAGAACTTGTCTTTTCATACGGCCTTATAAATCCATCATGCTGATATAAAATGCTTTTATTCAAGTACCCCCGTCAATGTTTGATCAGGCACCAGCTTATTGCTTTCATGTTGCATACTTAGCTATGAAATTGGGGCTGGTAAACAGTCTCCATTATGAGCTGTCGAACTGATAAGCCAGATATACGTATTACGAACGCTTGCCGAAATTGAATTTCTTAGGAAGTTTCCTACGGGTGCCACTGGTATTGCGACGCTAATATTTATGATGAATGAAATATTTATGAAAGCCTAGATGCCACACATGTACACACACTCACGTCTTTTATCCCCGAAGGGGTAGGCAGAGCCGCAATCAGTGCATTTATTCGCCGTTACCCATATTGCCGTACACCCAGTATCCGTCCCATGATGTGATAGAGGGCGAGCCTATCGCCATATCGGGCACAAATTTTAGAGTCCGGACCGATACTGCATTTAAAACCCAATATCACTTTGCCCGCCCCGGGAATCAAACCCAAGGGATCAACATTGCAGTCAGTGGCGTAACTATAGGGTGGCAGAGGTGGCAAAATGCACCGAGCCCAGAACTCACATGTAACATAAAAAGTTGTGATGGGGAGGGGGGGGGGGGGTATACGTGACTTATTTGTTGAACGTCATGGGCCGTGGCAATTTTTACTGGGACCCCATCCAATGAATTTGCCAAGGGCCTCAGATGATATAGTTACACCACTTATTGCAGTTATATCGTAATATAACTACGCCACCGAGGCAGTCTAGTCAAGAAAAGCCTAAATATACATTATTTTTATGATGTTTGAAATTCTTAAATTCCATTACTTTTACATAAGTGCAAGCAAATTTATATACAGCTATTTTAAGAATGAATTAATCTTTTTTTAATGATTCACTAGGGCGATACATCAGAAGACTAAGGGCCGATTTCACTGCTTGCTGATAATTGCTACGTGTCACAGAAATATAAGCCCACCAAATACAAAAGTCACAATCAAATCTCCTGCTCAAATCAAATCAATGCTCCTAAATAAATAGTAATAAAAGGAGTACTATCCATATTAACTGTTTAATACGATAACTGACAAATTAAATTTACTTGATAACTGTGAAAGAGGCCCTCAGTGATTTTATTTTAATACTAATTCTATTTTGGAAATGTTAGTCTAAGTTTGGAAAACACGGTTAAAAAATTAGGTAAACGAAAATTAATATTTCGAATCTTACTAATATTATATGTTTGTTAGCTAAAGTAAACGCAGAAACAGCTGAACGGTTATTAATGACATTTTGCCTCTTTTCTTCGTGCATTTGGCACACGGGTAGACCATATAGCGCTACTTTTTATCCCAGTAATTTGCTACCAGTAATAGATTTCATAAATAAATGGCGCTGGCGTCAAGCACGTGTCGCTATGAATCGCTACTGTGTTTAAAGACTTTTGTACCGGGGAAGGCTTTTCACGCGGGCGACGCCGCGAGCAACATCTTATACGATTATAATTATTGTAGAGTTATTTTGCTTTCTTTCCTTAAAGGCGATCTTGAAGATCCAATATCCATTCAGACATTTCGTAGGTAACTTTGTTTAATGTTGTTATGCCATATTTTCATGTTAGTTACCTACACCTTTTATAGTTTAAATGGATTTTACTTAATTTTTTACAAAAACCCTAATTTACCATGTTAACCAAGGACATAATCGATATTAGTGCCTTATTAGCTTTTATTGTACGTAGTAACTTATATTGACACTTATTATTACTTCCACCTTTTGCTCGTTCAAGAGATCAGCGAAAAAACTGCAACTTCTTTCTAAAATCTGTTATTGTGATATCAGTTCACATATTAATTTAAGGTGTGGACAAATAGCCCGCAATGACTCTATTATTTTTCAGCGGCTGGCTGGAGGACTCACCTTTGAAAAGGACCATTTTCTTCGCACCTACTTTCTAAAATCTGTTAATTGCCTTGCAAGCAGTAAGTATATTTAAAAAAATACGTTTTATGACAATTAACCTAAATGACAAAGTTTTCCGTCGTATTATAGGTATTGCTCTTTGAGTCTCGCGTCGGCACGCATGCGAGCATGTCGTCTTTGTGTCCGCGGTGTGTGAGTTAGCCCCTATCAGTAGTTTGTTTACTCATTTCCACGCGATCTTGCCGTGCTCCGGGCCAGCTACCTGACCGCACGACCTTTCCTTACCAATGTGATCCGAGTATGGAAGATAACACAAGAGTTTCACCGCACTGTTATCCACCTTTAGACACAGACGCATCACGCATCACGCATCACATGCAGGTAGTAGTGAAGATGAGTTGGTGAAAAAAGACAACGGGAGGGCAGTAGTGAAGCAGAAGAAGGTTGGTCAACAGTTGTGGGAAAGAAAACTCGTCGAGGGAGCAATAATTCGGCGAAAGATGAAAAAATCGAAGTATGTATTAACCATCCAAGGATAGACTCCCAAAACAATTCACTATGGCCCGCATCCTGAAGGACTTTAATATAGGAAAAATATCCCTAATTAAATACCTCAGCCCTTTTAAAATTAGACTCCAGTTTGAGAACACAGCAACATCAAATAATCTATTTGAATGTGAAGATCTATTAACGAAAGGATGGAAATTTGAAATGGCCATGGAACTATTGGTTTACTATGGTATTATTTGACATGTGGACTTAGACATAACTGATGAAATTATCATGCAGAACATTACATGCTCCCCTCCAGCTAAGGCCCTGTCAATCAAAAGGCTAAACAGTCGGAAAAGAAATGAAGGAGGCTGGAGCTCTTGCGAAACCGTTCGCTTATGTTTCGACGGAGACCAATTGGTCTGGAGACCTACATTCGTTTGTGTATATGACATTAACATAAAAGTTGCTTCCTATGTCCACCAAGTATCACAATGCTTATTGGGCTGGAAACTAGGCCGTGCAAGAAAAATGTGCCCGGGTAAAATAATTATTTATCCTAAGTGTGGTGGGCGACATGAAAATTGTGATACAACATCCTACCTGTGTTAACTGCGGCAAAATTCACATATCCATGAGCAAGTTGTGCCCGATGTACAAAAAGGAGAGGAAGCTTAGAGAAATTATGGCTGAATTTAGATGTACTTATACAAAGGCACTAGAATGTTAGCTCCGTTGGCTTCTGACTTCAATACCACGTTTCCACCTCTTCGGAAAGATTGTACATGGCTAAATCATTCACCTACGCCGCAAACTTCTGAACATACCTATAAGCTATGTCGAAGCTGCACAAAAGGAAGACATACAACAAATTTCCAAGACACAAGACAAACCCCGTCAGACTGGCAAACCTAGTGCAGGATCTTCACAGAAGAAAAATCACTCAACTCAAGAGGACTGGATGATTTAGCAATCTGATACTGATAATGAAGAAAATCATGTGCAAAGTAATGATGATGACCGAACAAAGAGACATCCTCCCTTCAAAGAACTTTGATCTCGGCTTAATGAAGTCATATTCCTCCAACAACTTAGCGTGTCGTCCTAAATAAACTCTTTTTTTTTGTTAATGGCCCTACTGCCAGTAGCCTGACGCGAGTCGGCTTTTCTGGCCACACCGGTCTTTAGGGTGAACGCAGAAGGCGCTCGCAACCCTTTGAATTTAAACGACCATGCTGAGGGCAACCCACTAACGGGTTCCGAACCTCGGCTCAGGACGGCCACTGAGAGAGGAGATGGAGACATCAGCGATTAGGGAAAAATTGTTTTTTTAGGCCTAATCCTGTTAGTTCGTTTCATTGTCATCGGCACGCGGGCCGGAACTGCTAGAGGAGCCGGGGGGCGACGGGAAGCACGGCGAGGACGGAACTGCGGTCTTGTGGAGTGTTGGAGTTTCAAGAACTCGTTCTTACGGCGGATGGCCAGTGATTTCGTCCTCTGGGTCGGTTAAGACTGAACGCGGCCGTCGCCATTTAGCGCGGGCGGTTGGAGAATATAAACTCGTGTCATTCAATTGTGCTTACAGTGGTTTATGCTGGTGTTGCGGAGTTTAGAGTTATAATTTAAGGTGGCTATTTGCAAAAGTATTTAAAATGTTATTGTTAATTTTTTTATGCATTTATGGGGGTGACACAACAATAAGTTTCAAAACTGAAAAAACAAAACAAAAATCAGTCAAAAGTACATTTGACTATAGGCTTTCGAGAATAGTATTTTTGAGTGAAATTAATCAAATAATTGAAGGCAAAACCACTTTTGAACAACCTGTTCAGTCAAAATTACTTATGCCTGCTTTGTGTTTTGCCCGCAACATACACAATTACATATTTTATTATTTAAAATATTACGGCATATATAAAAAATCAAAGACGGAATGTTTTAGTCAATTTTATTAGCCACTATAAAACGTAATGACTACTTAACAGGATTAAAATTATCAAACTAAACATGTACATTCAGCACATAATTTGAAAACATATCGTACAATGAACAGCACCAAATACAAAAATAGTTGTGTGGGATATATATTTTGTTAGAATCACCATTGAGTCAAAATTATATATAAAATAATAAAATGACACTAGACAAAGTTAAAATTATCACTTACACTCTTACAAACATACGTCTTCATTATTAACTTTAATATGTGAAATAAATATATTATTACCTCATTCACAGTATTAGTAATGGCACTTATTTCTATATTAAACATTATCTCAAGGCACATGACCGAAATGTGTAAGCCACAGTATTAACTTGCAATTATTGTTTGCACAAAGAAAGATAATACGTTTTAAAGATGTTCACTGTCTGCGAATCAAGAGAAACTTCGTTGAGAATAAAAGCTGGCAGTGAGAAAATTAATTGGTAATTTAAAACATCACAAATGTAATTTATATGATAAACAAATGCAATGAATTATAAATAAAAATGATTTATAATAACTAAAGTTAATGACTAAATTATAAGTTCAGCTTCAAAACATACATTTATTTAGGAAATCGTTTAGATTACCATATTCAGATTCGACTCGTCACCGTTTACGATCATAATATATATTTTATTTGCCTTTACATCATACTTACTAAAATAAACTAAAACCTGTTGAATACAATACGGTGTAAATTATCGTTTTATTGGGGCAAAGCTGAAGACATTTTTTATCAAACAATCATCGCATTGCTTTCGTTGCTAACTACTGAAATTTTATTTATCAATTAAATACATCGTGTTTAATTCAACAGGAAACTACTAAACACTAAGTACACACAAGACAATCACTCATAAGTACAAAAAGCATACGTTATATATCCAGAGATTAAAGCAGACCTTTCGATTTTACAATAGGAAGCTATTATAATATAGATTACATTTATCATTAGCATTATTTACTGTTGTTCAATGAAAACAGGTATGCGTGAACAGTTTCGTAGTTTTATTGGAATTATTAGCAAAAGTATAAAATGCGCACCCGACTAACTTATGTAAATTAATTCTAAAACTGTCACCCTTTATAAACCATAGTACGATAAGCGATTACATTTAACTTTTTCTTTGTAAAGCTTATCGATCTTGTATAAAAGGCACATTATTAAGGCAATCATCTAATATGCTACAGTCATAAATGTCTCTACAAATACGCATACATATAAAGTTCTAAAAATGATCAAATTTCGATAAAAACTGACTTAGATTTTTCATCAAACAAGGAGTGGTTATTATATTTTCATGATGGTGCGATATAAATAGAACTGAATCCTAGTTGATGGTATTGTATATTTATTTTCCTGCATAAGTAGGATTCTTGAATGTTGATGTAGCTTGTTTGTATATTGGGTTTTCGCCCTGTGAGAACAAAAAATATATAAAAATAAGGTATTTGAATAATGAAATTTACGAACAAAATGTGAAGTTGTATCATAAATTTAAAAAAATACCAATTGATAAATCAAAAATATAAGCACAAATATAGTAAGATAATGATAGCATACATCTGGGGCCTTAAGATGTAAAAAAAACCACCATGCGTTTCCGTTTTGTTTTATGGTTGAGAGACTGACGTATCGGTCTCTCGATCAATCACAAACATCAAAATACCGTTACGTCAGTCACTCAACCAATCACAATAAAACGAAGCGGAGACACATCGTGTTTTTCGTTTCCCGTCCTAACCCCACAGTACTATTCTCTCATAGACTAATTATAATACAATCTGCATGCATATTTACAGATGTGTACATACCGTGTCCCACTTGGCCATCATGCGTTCCTTCTCGAAGCGCGCGAACTCCCGGCGGTCGTGGATGGTGGTGGCCATCTTCCACAGCATGAGCAGCGCCAATCCCACCAGCACTATGGCCGCGATCACACCCAACACTATACCCAGGATCGGTACCTGTACACATTCATTGTACCGATTTAGTATTTGGGAATGAATTGATAAAAAAAATAACTAATTCACTTTGGTGGTTACCGGTCATAGTCCCGACTCCTGACTTGAATGTAAGCTTCTATCAGTCAAACACGGTCATGAAGTATGACATTTACAATATTCCTTACAGAAGCCTAATTTTGAATAGATGAATGAAAAATATTAAACAAAAACAACAGAATTCATTTAT
This sequence comes from Lapara coniferarum, assembly GCA_949316025.1. NCBI lineage: Eukaryota > Metazoa > Arthropoda > Insecta > Lepidoptera > Sphingidae > Lapara > Lapara coniferarum. Next base: position 34,981,190 of record OX438919.1, on the reverse strand, counting down.
GAATGTCATTGAAAATTATAATGATCTTTGAAGCGCCATTTTAAAACACATATCGCTTAATAAATTGTCTATTTTCTTCCCTAAACTGATTAACCTTGGCAAACAACAATAATTACCTTCTTGGGACACACTCTTTCCTTCTGCGCCCGTATCACCAGCCTTTGAGCTTCATTGTACGAATACACATAAACGTAGAGACAATCCTCGTCATCGTAGAAATTGCACAAATGTTCGTTTCGAGTTTCGTTGGCTGAAAGCAATATAAATATTACCATGCGTAATTAACCTATTAACATTATAAAAGTATTCACAGTTTATTAGAACGTCACGAAAGTACTTTATATATTTTGTTAAATAAACAACATATTTCACCAACATTTATAAAGGACTTTTCATCTCGAAAAAGTGGACAGAGTTACTTTTTATATGGGGAGAAACCATCACACCAGTGCGATCGCAACAAGATATTAAAGCACACACACACCCACGCCTTTTATCCCCGAAGGGGTAGGCAGATGAGCAACTAGTGCACACACTTTTCACCGTGGGTAATCCGTCCCATGATGTGGTAATGGGCGAGCCGATCGCCATATCTGGCACCAATTCCAGACTCCGAGTCGGCACTGATTAGAAAAACCCAATATCATTTTGCCCGACCCGGATCGAACCAGAGACCTCAGCATTGCCGTCGTACTGTAATACAACTAAGCCACCGTGCCAGTATTAAAGCGAGGTTTAAAAAAGCAAAAAGACCTGCAGAAGTGGACTTTCGTAATATATTTTTACTTAACAATCATGGCAAGCTGCGAGTCGCATGTGTCTATAATTACTTTAATTTTTCCGCTAGTATGAACACATCTGGAAGTTCTTGCGCAACATATTGCTGCGAGAACTTGTTAGTTTAAACTTGGCTACATAAAGAATATACTAATATATGGAATAATTTATTATTATCAATATGATTACCTTCGACTTTGCCTTCTTCAATGATCGGGAACAGAGTACAGTTTCCGCATGATCCGTCCGCCTCGTTGAACAGCGGGCCTCGCTTGTGCACTTCGCACAGGACGCAGTCTTTGAACTCACCACAACGACCAGGGCAGGTCTAATACAAACAAGAGGGTATCAAGTAATGTCAGTTAGCAGGTCTTATACAAACAAGAGAATCAAGTAATTTCAGTTACATAATATTTTATACCAAGGAGCCATACCCTCTTTGCATAGTCTAAAACAAAGTCTCCCGCGGTTTTGTACGCGATGAACTCAAAAACTACTGAACAAATTTCGATGAAATTTGGTATGAAGATGGTTTGAGAGCCTGGGTAGGTTTGAGGCAACTCTTTATCCCGGAAAAACTCTTTCACGCGGCCGAAGCAGCGAGCAAAATCTAGTAAGTACTAATATTATAACAAATGGAAAAGGCAGAATTTTTTCTTTATGGCATTGAATGACAAGACGAGCATGCCGTTTGCCTGATGGTAAGCAATACGACCACCCATAAACAGTAGCAACACCATCCAGCATCTTGAGCTACAAACATGGACTAATAAGAGTACAGACTGACGATCCCCATACATTGAAGCGTTCACCTGAAAAAGTGCAAAATCCCGGCTTATTGCTAGATGGCGCTGATAATTAGCCTGGAAACTTCAACATCTGCCGGGTTTCAAAAATGTCCCGTTAGGTGGCATTGTACCGTAAAACAAAATAGTTTAGCATTAGAATGGACATACAACAGATGGCAGTAAGGCGCTTCACACACTGCCCCGCACCACGCGCGCGGGTGCCGGGCGAGACGCTAGGTATGGGCACAGCGAGTTCTGCTGTGCGTGATTTCTTCTAATTTGAATATACAAAAACGAAACAGATAATATCACAGTGGGTAAAATTTCGCATGGTCAATATCTCGGAACCTATTGAGGAGGCTCAGATACTTTTTCACCTAAATCAGGGGCGCGTCAGGGACGATGTCAGAGCCACAAGCTATTTTATCAAGGTTCACTTGTTTAGCGACAACCGGGGATCAACGTGATTTTGTTGATTTTTTACCAAATATTTTGCATGTGCGGTGCATCAGCTTACAAAAGTCAGTTGGTTATGTTAAGTTTACATGATTATTATAGTATTTTTTTAGGCTTTTAGGCTTAAAGGGCAGATCCAATGTTAGAATTGAAAGAAGTGGCCGCCATTTAGAATTTCTTTGTTTTAAGGCCAATTGACCTCAAAATCGTTAGCTGGGAATATCTTTGGTTACGAGAGACGGATCCAAGGCTAGAATTGATAAAAGTGGCCGCCATTTTGAATTTCTTTATTTTAAGGCCAATCGACCGCAAAATCAATATCTGCGCATATCTTTAGTTACAAAAGATGGATCCAATGTCGGAATTCTAAAAAGAGGCCGCCATTTTGAATTTCTTTGTTTAAAGGCCAATTGACCTCAAAATCGATAGCTGGGTACATCTTTGGTTACAAAAAACGGATCCAAGGCTAGAATTGACAAAAGTGGCCGCCATTTTGAATTTCTTTGTTTTAAGGCCAATCAACCGCAAAATCGATATCTGCGCATATCTTTAGTTACAAAAGATGGATCCAATGTCGGAATTGTAAAAAGAGGCCGCCATTGTGAATTTCTTTGTTTTAAGGCCAATTGACCTCAAAATCGATAGCTGGGTATATCTTTGATTATAAAAGACAGATCCAATGTCGGAATCGAAAAAGTGGCCGGCATTTTGAATTTCTTCGTTTTAAGGCCAATTGACCTCAAAATCGATATCAAGTAATTTTTTAGCTTTTATCTATAAAAGGCACATCCAATGTTAGAATTGAGAAGGCACCGCTATTTTGAACTTGTTTTAGGGCCCATTAGCTTTAAAATCGATATTTGGGCATGCCTTTAACCACAATATAATGATTCGTTTTAATTGTGATAAAAATGAGCACCATGTTGGATTAATTATTTGTTTTCAAAGTCTTCCATCAACCATACAGCCTGTAAAGTGTAGAAGTTTCATAGAAGATTGACTTCCAGAAACAGATTTGTTTGAAATAGCAACGGTAGCTTACTATTCAATATTTTCAAGTTAGTTGAGACCACAACTGTGAGCTGTTAACACTTCTTCATGTCCATTTTAATAATTTATTATAACCACCCGTTGCAGAAACCAGTGTTATTGTAAAATCAAGCAAACTTCTGACTTTCAGAAGTGTGGGATATTGAAAATTAAAAAAAAAATCTTTCTTGCTTGGCTCACTTCTGTTCATCCCACATTATGTTAATAAATTCAAAGTTATGTCAATAGTTTGACTTTATTCAACTACATTTTACACTATTTTAATGGCTTAGTTTTTAAAAATTAAATGAGAATGAATAATTAGAATAGCAATAGATGGTGTAATAACAGATGCTACATAGCAGCGACACCAAACTGTATCCCCTGAATTTATAACATAAATTTTTTGGATTGCCTTCCATTATAGAAAAAATTGAATTATATTTTCACATCAAAATTAAATACTTTTAAAAATCAATAAGGTAATCAACCTAAGTAGCCTTTTAAGTCTGGTGAAAAGGGGTAAGTTAAAAGGGATACAATAATTAAATGGTCACCTAACAAGGCAAAACGATATGGGGGACGATAAGAAAATATGGTAAGATCATTTCTACTACGCGGTTACTTATGCTTATAGCAATATTTCAAATGAAGGTTAACGACTCCCTAATTTTGTTACCAATTTTGATGCTTTCACAGAACCATTTCCTTTATTTCCCGTTTGCTGCTACGAAGACTTCGAACTTCGTCTTCTAAAATTCGAAGACAATTTATTTATTTTGCGATATAGCAAAGCTGTGATATCGTTATTGAAGAGAATTGAAAAAGCTTTGATGGTGGCCATATTACCTACTATAGTTTATAGTCATGTCCAGCGTATTTTGATTTTAAAACCAATAGCCCTTAAACAAAAAAATTTAACATGAAATGCAATTTTTAAAATTCCAACCTCGATTAATTATTCTATTTGGCTAAAGACAAGCCCAAACATCTATCTAAATCCAATCGGTCTTAAAACAATGAAGTTCAAAATGGCGACCACTTTTCTTATGCTCAAGTATCAATTTTGACGTTAATTGGCCTAAAAATAAAGAAGCCTAAATATTGGCCACTTTTTTCAATTATAATATAGGATATGCCCTTTGTGCCCAAAGCCATTCCCAGAGGTCGATTATGAGGTCGATTGGTCTTAAAACAAATAAATTCAAAATGGCGGCCTCATATTTCAGTTCTGACATCGGATCCATCTTTTTTAACTAAAGATATGCCCAGATACCGATTTTGAGGTCAATTGGCCTTAAAACAAAGAAATTCAAAATGGCGGCCACTTTTTCAATTCTAACTTTGGATCTGTCCTTTGTACCTAAAACCATGTCAAGATATCGATTTTGAGGTTGATTGGCCTTAAAACAAAGAAATCCAAAATAGCGGCCACTTTTTCAATACATACTTTTTTTAAATATCTAGTATCCTTTTTGGTGTAAAAAGATATCTAGACACGCGGTAGCGTGTAAAGCCAAGTTCAAGCAAAGTAACTGGCTAGCCAGCGCCGAGACACGAACGGAACGTAATTGTGTGTAACCGTAGGAAAAAATCTAAAAATAAAAAAAAGTTTAAAAATAGGGGGAGTCCCCATACAAAAAAAAAACGTTTTGTTGTAGCGCTGGAACCGTTACAAGCAGATATTTGAAACTATCCCAATATATTATGTATTATTATATTAGCTATATAACAAAAATATAAAAATAAAGTTCAGTCAAAAAAGAAGTGGTGTCCCCATATAAAAAACTTGTAATACGCGCTAAACAACCGGCCAACGATGTGTCGTCGGCGGCGCGTGGCACCACATAACTTAATACCTGCCTAGTTTTCTTTACAAAAAGTAATGATATATTTAAGTGCCAATGCAGTCCATAAATACTCAAAATAATTGGACCTACTTACGCAAACGGGAACCAACCCAAAAGCCCATAAATTTGACTTGGTCATAAAAGAATGGTCACAATTAATAGAATATTTATTATTTTCATATAGAGTCAATTGTCCAAATACCTCTGTTGGTACTTTATAAAATGCCAATCATTTTATATCAACCAACTAGTTGTAAAACAAAAATATTCTAGTTTAAACATCAACTATTAGAAAATATTTTGGTGTGGGTTGGTTCCCGTTTGCATAAGTAGGTCCAATTGTAGTAGTCGGTGAGCTAAACAGTTTATAGCGCCATCTAGGCCTAATAATAACTATCGGATAAACCGATAGTTGTTTATTTTATCCATCCTCTCATTTGCGCCATTGAAATAACCATTTCAAATGATTTTATGGAACTTAGTGCCATCTAGTTGAATTCAATGTACTAAACAGCGAAGTACGCTTCAATGTATGGGGGTCGTTAGTCTATACTCTTATTAGTCCATGGCTACAAAGCACTGTGTGGCATTACACTGCGCTCGTCATCCTGAGACATGAGATGTTAAGTCTCATTAAGTCCAGTAGTTACACTGGCTACAATGCCCTTCAAACCGAAACACAACAGTGGATGCACACTGCTGCTTGGCGGTAGAATATAGACATTGCGGTGGTACCCACCCAGACGGACTCTTACATAGGAGAGACCTACCGCCAGTAAATGGAAAAGGATTCAGAGAAGCTAAAAATTTGTATTTTTTTAGAGGTACTTTCTCGTTGAATATTGTGAAGGGTATCTATTCTAAATAGGATTGAAAAAACAACTGACGCAAAATGTTAAGCGGTCACTGATGTGACTTACCGGACATTGTTCGCAATATTTCCCAGAGTAGTGCCTGTCTTCGTCCACATTACATACGCACTGGCCACACACACATTTGCCGTTACCACTGCATATCTTGTTGTCCTCTAAAGAAAACAATCTAATGTCAATACCAGGAAGATGTCATCACTATTACATAATAATAAAATAATATCAGCGTAGTGTTACAATGAACTCACTTCTGGGCACGAGTCTCCTCTAATAAGAGTACAATACAATAGCATGATGGCTTTTATTGGTTGACTGCCATTTTTAATAAACGATCCCAATAGCTTTTTCAATCTATTGCGAAAATGGACCAATCAGAATACAGTTTTATGACATACGTACTTAAAGACTCATTTTGATTGATTTATTTTCGGGATCAGATCGAAGATTAGGATCATTTATTGAAAACACTAATGAGTCAGTTTATTGATATCAATATTTTATAAATAAAGCTTTTTATATGAAAGATAGTGTAATAAGTGCTCCTTACTTCACTCACTATTTGTCACCCACTCAATTTTCTATACTAATTACCAGATAAATGAAAACACCACACTTTTATTGCCACAATATATTTATTACTTATCGCAATATAAACCAGCATTATTACGTTACAGAGCAAACAACAAGACTGCCTATTCGGGAGACGAACATGCATTTAAATACAAGATACCTCTCCAAGTAGTTCTGTCGCACAATAACTTATTTTTTCAAAATATCGTACTTTTTATTAATATTTTCTAAATCCTACAATAGTACAGTGGAGCTAGGACGTGAAAAAAAAACACGATGTATCTCCGCTTTGTTTTATTGTGATTGGTTGAGAGACTGACGTATCGGTATTTTGATGCTTGTGATTGATCGAGAGACCGACACGTCAGTCTCTAAACCAATAAAAAAAAACGAAGCGGAGACGCATCGTGTTTTTTTTTCACGTCCTAGCCCCACTGAATAACTTCCATTATTGAATAATTTTTAATAAAATATTGTAGTTACCGGGCGACTTGCAGTTGGTCTGATCCTTGAGGCACTGGCAGGCGGGCCCGGTGTAGTCGGCCGCGCAGCTACACTTGCCGCACACACACTCGCCGTGTCCGGAGCACAGCAGACCCTTGTTCCTGTCGCACGTGAAGTTGTCGCACTCGCAGAACGGACCCGATATCACCTGTTACATATTTTTCACGTGTTATTTAATTAAAATGTGAGGTGAAAGTAACTCACTTGTAAGGGGGCGTACATAAATTACGTGAGGTTTTCTTTTTACATTTTCTGTCCCTCCCTCCCCCTCTGGTGAGATGTCGTGAGATTTTATTCAACTCCCCCATCCCTTAATCTCACGTGAGATTTTTCAAAATATGGGTTTCTTACGTAAACGCGTTGGATTGTTATTGCAAAAAGAAAAAAATAATTGCTTCGTGCTTTTATTTACGACTAGTTAAGACTAGTAATCAATATTGCTGAGAATTTAATTATAAGTGTAATAAAAAATTAACAATAGAATACTTAAAACGTAACTACTGTGATTAAAAAAAGAATATGTACTCTAATTCAGTCCATGGAGAATTATGCGCGATCTCAAGAAAGACTATTGGAACCAACATGTCCATATGATTTTCAGTAAAATAAAACAAATATGGTGGTTTGACAGTCAGTAGATGTATAACGTCGAAGTATGAACGAAATTATTTTCTTTCTAACGAATTAGTGAATGATCTTAATCGTATTACGATTGCGCTTAAGATTAAATCTTAACCATGTATCTGGATTAAATGGACCAAAATAGTATAACTTTTTTTGTTTCGATCAGAAAAAAAATTGCGTGTTATTTTCCCCCCCCCTCTCACCAACGTAAGATTAGATGAGATTTGACTCAACCCCCTCCCGCCTTAAACATCTCACGTATTTTATGAACGCCCCCTAAGGTGTATCCATGAGCTTGTTCCAGAAATATAAACATAGGTAACGTACAATTGATGTGTCAATCAATACCTTGAGCGGGTCGTCCATCTTGTTGCACTCGCAGACGCCGCAGATGCAGGTGCCGCGGTTGGAGCAGAGCGGGCCGGCGGACGCGTTGGTGGGCCGACACCCGCGCTCCTGCTCCGCGGACACGCCGCCGTGGGCAGAACACTCGCAGCCCTTGCCGAAGCGGCCCGGGCGGCACACGCACACGCCGCACGCCGACACGCCCTCGCCGCTGCACACCAGTGGCGAGTCGTTGTACGCCTACAACATACACACACATCATTTTAGAAGTTATACTTCTTTAGGCGCGTTATGAAAAAATTATGGGAGTGAAATTTTACGATGCGCGCGCATGTGTGACACAAAATTTTCTCACAGGAGAAGTTGCCCGCTAAAGCGCTCATTAAGGACATCATATCATAAAGGGCAGATTTAATGTTAGATTTCAAAAAAGTGGCCGCCATTATGAATTTCTTTGTTTGAAGGCCAATCGACCTCAAAATCGATATCTGAGCATGGCTGTAGGTACAAAAGACGGATCCAATGTTAGAAATGAAAAAAGTGGCCGCCATTTTGAATTTCTTTGTTTTAAGGCCAATCCACTTCAAAATCGATATCTGAGCATGGCCTTAGGTACAGAGGGCAGGTCCAATGTTAGAAATGAAAAAGTGGCCGCCATTTTGAAGTTCTTTGTTTTAAGGACAATTGACGTCATGCCATTGATAGTAAAAAACAGATCTAATATTAGACTTAAGAAAAGAGGTCGCTATTTTGAACTTCTAGAAGAAGAAGTATAATTTCTCACGCGCGTACATACGTACATGCACCAATTTTTTTAACAGTATCAACACTATACAGAGCTTTGAACAAAATCAAATAAATAAATCAGAATTTTTATATTACATAAAAAATATGTCGGTATTTTGACTCACAAAATGACCAGGTTGTTCGCAGGGGCAGTCGCAGATCATCTCAAGCTCCACGGTGAGGCTGTCCGATATTCCCACAGGGGAGATGTCAAACGTCTGCCTCCACTTGTTGCGATCCTTCGGGCACTCCTTTACGGTTATCTCAGCCGTGAACTCTACCATATCTCCCACCTGCGAATTATATGATTTTATAACTCTAATAGGGATATGATATTATCTTACTGACATACAGGTAAATTAAGTACATAATTAAAACCAATGAGTAATTATGATTAATTATGTCTCTTCATTTTGTCACATATTTTACAAACAATGGTATCATCACCATTAGGATCTTAATATGATAATTATTGTCAATGTCTAATTACTCTTATTCTTTCAGATATATAGAATGGTAATCCAACGAAAGTAAATTATACACGCATTACCTTTCTGTATTTTTATAATAGGTCAAACAATACGTTAAAAAATCAATTGCTAGTGTTATAATGCCAGCATAAATGAAATACCTTGAGTCCATCGCATCTGTTAGTTTTGACGAGCTCCTTGCCGCCGAGGCACGACGAGTAATACACCACTTGCACGGCGTCGGTCGACGAGTCCTTCATCTCTACAGCTGACGTAATTTTCTACAAAAGGATACATGTCACTACAAATTTGACCACGATATATACGTAATGTTTTTTTTTATATAAAGTACAAAAGTTATATGACTTTTTTATATTTTTAAATTGGTATTACTTGATTGGCAATCTACTGAATGTATTTCAACTATAGTAAGAATAATTTTTTCGATATTTGCTTAATAGTTTTATCGATACATTATTTTTTATCAGTTACACTGTGAGAAAGTTGAATAAAACGTTGGTTACATTTACATTTAACCAAAATATCCATAGTTTTGTCTGTACAAAGTGTCAGTCTGTCAAGTATGTCTATCTGTATAGAGGACTAGTGATGAGCACACTCGGGATTGGTCAGTTTGACCATAGACTAAGGAGTACTTATTAGTCTATGGTTTGACGTCAAACGCGATGTTTCGCGCGAGTAGTTCCTTCAACGCTCGTTCTTTATTAGCTTAAATGTGCCATGCGGCTACTTTTTCTTTCGCGAATTAGTACATACGAGACCTCGCGCAACCGTTCATCTGTGCTCATTACTTGCAGCGTTTACTGTACCATGTAAAATTAATGAATCATGTTTACGTGAATATTGACTCACATTGTACTGTTCCCTGACGAGATCGACGACGTTGTCCGAGTCTTCGCTGAGCACGCCGCTGCTGGAGCCCTCGATGTGCTTGCTGAGTTCCTCGTACACGCTGATCTGCTCTCCCGTCACCGCGAATATCACGTTGATCGCGTGCTTCTTCACCTGTTTACAAATTACTTGTTTTATAGTATACTCTTTATAGGAAGTGAGTTTTTTCATACTTTTAACATGTTTTGAGATCATTTCATGTTTGTTTGCACATTTGTTCAGTACTTAATAATCTATTATAATTTATTGCTTTGCAAAAACTAAAAAAAAAAACACTTAAAAAAATCGGGAAATTACAATAAGAAATGTTGCGAAATTATTTTGGATTAAAACTTAAATGATCAACAGGGAACAGTGGGGCTAGGATGTGAAAAAAAACACGATGCTTCTCCGCTTCGTTTTATTGTGATTGGTTGAGTGACTGACGTATCCGTATTTTGATGTTTATGATTGATCGAGAGACCGATACGTCAGTCTCTCAACCAATCACAATAAAACGAAGCGGAGACGCATCGTGTTTTTTTTTTCACATCCTAGCCCCACAGATCTGCTTTTCATATAATTTCCCAGTTAAATCATTAATAGTTTCTTCAAGAAACGAAGCGATGCTAACCTTGAGATTAATCTGCGAGATGCTCGGGTAGTCCTGCAGGGTCGAGTGCGTGTACGAATTGTCTTCCATATGACACTCGCCGTCGTTCGGCTGCACTATACCACCGAGCTGCAAGGAAAATTACCAATCAATACTCTCGCTGCAAAAATACGCAGTGCTGGGTAGTAAGTGAACACATTTTTCTGACGCATTTTTTTATGACGAGACGAGCATGCCGATGGTAAGCGATACGACCACGCATAAACAGTAGAAACTTCATCCACAGCACCTTGAGTTACAAAGTAGGTACTGTGTGGCATTCCACTGCGCTCGTCATCCTGAGACATAAATATTAAGTCTCATTATGTCCTGTAGTTACACTGGCTACAATGTCCTTCAAACCGAAACACAACAGTGCATGCACACTGCTGCTTGGCGGTAGAAATAATTGCGGTAGTACCCACCCAGACGGACTCTCTTACATATGCGAGCCCTACAACCAATAAATATTACCTTTGAATGTTTCATTTAACACTTTAAAATGAATAGTATGTAAAAAAATGGACTATGCAGTCCAGTTTTGAACAATCAGACATATTTGTGTCGACTTCCAACAATTATATTTCAAAAACATAAATGGCTTTAGCAATCGCAATTTGAAGACTCGAAAGTGACCCAATTGGGACGATTTTATACATGATACGTAAATTACAAATACTGTCTTTTATTCGTACTGGGTTAATATGTCAACAACACTTTCAGTCAACATATCAGTGTGAAGAAAGTGTATGTGTGCGTGAAGAACACATTTTCATTCGATTTTTTAGAGAATGAAATATGTATCTATTCCTACTGCCATTATTATTACTACAGCCTCGCGTCGGTGGCGTAGTTGTATTACGGTACGACTGTAATGCTGAGGTCTCGGGTTCGATTCCCGGGTCGGGCAAGGTGGTATTGAATATTTCTATTCAGTATCAGCCCGGAGTCTGGAATTTGTGCCTGATATGGCGATAGGCACGCACCCTATCACATCATGGGACGGAATACGCACGGTATGTGCGTGCGTGCGTGTGTGTGTGCGTGTGCGTGTGTATGAAGTGTGAGTATGCGCGTGCGTGCGTATGTGTATGTGTGGTGTGTGTCATATCTATACGTTTTTTTTAAAAATCATCGATACTCTAATATGGAACCCACTCCACTTACCACCAGGTGCAGGGTAGTAACGTTTCCATTATACAAAATGACATTATTACTTGCCTTGCCATCTCCTGCGTAATGGAATCCAGCGTCAGTGGAGAAGACCAGCAGTCGACGCGCCTGGTCGCGCCAGCCGATCTGCTGCTTGCACACCACCGCCTGCATGATAGCGTCGAAACCACCTTCAGGTGCATCCAAGTTGCCAGACACATCGGCGCGGGCCACTGCTTTCTATAATGCAATATTAATATTCTAACATCGCTTGTAACAAGACGTTAAAGAAAGTCATATCAACAAATTTATTCAAAATACATACATACATACATCCTACTAATATTATAAAGGCGAAAGTTTGTAAGAATGTATGGATGTTTGGATGTATGGATGTTTGTTCCTCTTTCACGCAAAAACTGCTGACCGGATTTCGATGAAATTTGGCACACGGGTAGATCATGTCCTGGATTAACACATAGGCTACTTTTTATCCCGAGAAAATATAAACCGGGACTTTTATCCCGGAAAAACTTTTTAATGCGGGCGGAGCCGCGGGCAAAAGCTAGTATACAATAAAGACGATAGACAGATTATATTTTTACATATTTATCCTGTTAAATAAATTGCCATCTAGGCTAACTAAAGTAATAAGTGGTGCACTAAGTTTAATAAATGTTAACTTACTTCGAAGAAATCAGTATCTTTGCTGAGAGACATCTGATTGCGGAAACCATAAGGAGCGGCGCAACCGTCGCACGGCGATATCAAACTGAAAACAAAACACTGATGTATATCGAATTCACAAAATCAGTTTACAATCATTGACGTATCAGGAAAAAGGCAAGCATATTTTTCTTCTCCTTCAAACGTTTAAAAAATATAACCTAAAACAATTGTTAATTAAAACTCACTTTTTGGGAACTGTCGATACGTAAGGCATGACTAGTTTGTCGACGAATGAGCCGAATCCGATCCTGAAGTTGGATGTCATGTTCCTCATGGTCGCTGAGAGCAGACTGCCCAAAGCACTCAGCTTTTCCTTATCGTTTTTCATAGACCTACTCAGATCCATAAGATAGTACAGATCTACTGGGTAATCCTGCGCGCGGGAATACGCGAACGTCAGTTTTTGCATTTGATCTGCGGAAAAACATTAAATAACTATATAAGTCTTCGTAACTTCTCGGCAGAGTTAAATTTAAATATTTATCAATCTGCTAATTGCTAAATTAATTAATGGGTTTTTCTGATTACATTATTCAAAAGGATGGTCGTTATTTTAGTGGGTCAAAGTGATATGGATCAAATAAAAATCAACTCATATTGAATAGGACGTAATTATACGTCAGACATCGGATGGTGCATAAACAACGGTATTGTGATAAATCGTATACAGTTTATTTATTTATAACATAAATAACTGATAGAATAAGTATACATTATAGAGCTATACTGAAGTAAAACTTACTCATCCTCATTTGTAGCTTGACTTTCTGCGGTTTCATCTGCACGAGGCTGCCGCCCGCGCCGGCAGCTGCGGCGGCTTCGGCGGCGCTGCTCTCGGACCCAGAGAAAGAACCCTTCGCACTCATCGACTCCTCGAACGACGACGATCCCGACACCATACCCATGCGATTCGCTGCAATTGTGTTAGATCAATTAAAGCTTGATAAATATTGATTAAACAAATATAAGCAATCAAAGAAACTTATATGCGTATAATCGTCATGATTTCGCCAAAATTCAACATGCTTTGGGGGCGAATCGGGCAATCACCCGGGGTCTCGCCATCTAAGCCGGCCACTAACGACGGGAAACAAGGCCTCGCAAAGATTTGCTGCCCGAAGCCTCACGTTGGTTAAGGCAGCCACTGTCGCTACATAAAAAATCTTAAAAAATCTCCAATGTGATAAGCGAAATTTACCTCGACTCAACTCTCTGTTAAAGTTCGGATCGATCGAGAGCTGGTTATCTGGATTGAAGATGTACGCCTCGTCGCACCCGGCCGTGCCGCCCTCCATGGCCGGGTTGAAGCACCGCGGCCCGTTGTGGTCGGACGCGAAGCACCAGGCGCAGCTCGGCGTGCGCGCGCACTCGCTGCATGTCGTCTTGCTGGAGCAGGGGTTCTGGGCCAGCAGCTGCTCCGCGCGTTGGCCCCAACACACGGCCAACAGGCCTGCCCACACCCCAAGTAGTAGTAAACTCGTTCGTCGTATGTACATTGTTTCGGTGTGCGTAATTTTTTCAGATCAAATTCTGCAACAAAAAATCGCGTATGTCAATCAATGTTAAAATTCAATACAAGTGGACGGTTAATTTACATACAAACAAATGATTCATAAGCGAATTGGGTGAGGTCTTTCAGATTGGCAAACATGCACACCAACATTTTTTTTTAATGAAGAGGGTGCAAACGAGCCTCTTTCTGATCTGGTAAGTCATAAAGATTCACTAGAATTTCAATACCGTCATAGATATACCATAACTGATTGGACTAGCGGAAAAGGAAACGCGCGTACGTTTTTATTACACAATTAATTGTAGTTTATTTTTATTACAATTAAAGATATATCGCTATTGCCTATGCACGATATTTTATCTGTACTAAATACGAAAGATTTTTATTTTTGTATGTTTGTAACGAGTAAACTCAAAAACTAATGAATCGATTTTAAAAATTCTTTCTCCAATATGAAGCTACATTAATAGCAAGTAACATAGGCTACTTTTTATCCCTGGAAAATATAAAGCGGGGCTTTTATCCCGGAAAAACATTTTCACGCAGGCGGACCCGCGAGCAAAAGCTAGTAATAAATAAAGAAATCTACCTCGAATGCTAACATGTACAGTCGTCAGCATAAGTAGCTGAACAAATTCAAAATTTCAAATTGGCTACATACTTTTGTGTTCTTACTTGTCTTTTTTTCTCTACACAAAAAAAAATAAAAGAGATTTGCTTTACTTCATACGAAGAATTTTTTTTTCAGTTTAACTTAGCGCGTGTATAGGCGATTTGAAATTTTGATTTTGTACAAATATTTATGCTGCTGACTGTACCTACCTATACGAGGCCAGCGAAGGCCAGCGTTTAGTCCCGCAATTGTTTCCTGCATACTATTTATACATTTTAGAAACTGCATATTGCATAATGTCCTAATTTCACAGTCCATTATAACAAGGCTTTTCAGTGTTTATTTTTATGGAAACATGGCGTACCGTGCCAGTGCTCTCCCAACTGAGCTATTTCGACCTACTTTCGCCTATTCGATTTCAAGTTCCCTATTTATCTCTTTAAAGGAGATGCCTAGTGAAAAATAAAAACATTCTCAAATCTCAAGGCACTACATGGCCGTTAACATGTATTAAAAAAAACATAATATATGATTAAGGCTTTTCAGCTTGGAGCCTTATTATCAGCAACTGTAAGCATAAGTACATTGTACATTGGTGCGCAAAGAGTTGTCTTCTACTTTGAACCATAAGTTAATTGGTAGAAAAACCCCCTTAACCCGTCAAACCCCGCTTACACATATAAATGTATAGTGAAACCCTAATAAAAATAAAATAACTCTAATAAACGGGAATAAGAGCGCTAAGTGTTTTATAGGTTATGAAGACGTTTATTTTTTTTATAACGTATTTTGCAAAGAAAAATGGGCAGGTAAAATACCTTTTTTATGATTTGTTTAGATTTAGTTAAACACCTAAACCGATAGCGTATAGACATTAGCTTGTCCTAGCTATGTAGCATGGCCTACGTTAACTGCAGAAAGATTAACCAATAACTTTTTTTGCAGCCCGTGGAAAAGTAGTCCACCTCAGAGTGGGCAACGACCAACGTAGACTCCTTAAGCTATTAGTCGACTATATGGCCACAACATATCTAAACCATGTGAAACGCTGATCATCCACGGTCCGTCATGGTTCCTCTGAGCATGCTCGACAAGGAAATTCTTGCAAGTCTCATTAGATTGTATAACAAGTATCTGTTAGAATCATTATTTCCCTGGCAGATGCATTCTAATGCTCTTGTTTATCAATCAAAGCGTCCGCGCAATTACAATCGAAGAAAAGTCCTCGACCATTACAGACTTTACCAGAGGTAGGATCAAGGAACATAATATTACATAGATAATCTGATCTCGCCTGTCACAACGGTGGCAATAGCAAAAACCAATGTTATGCTTAGAATTAGAAATGTTAAAACAAAAAGAAATAACATTGCCTCCCGGGCGCTTTAGTAGCAAAACCCGCCCAGTTAGGTTCCTTTCCTGGGCTTCATATGAAATATAAACCATGAACTAATGCAAATATCAATGAATACATGTCTCTTGGAGAAACTATGAACGGACTAACGAGTGTTTCAATTGTAACAGATGGTCACGTGTAGGCGGCCGCAGCTGAGAAGGGCGCCGCCCACGTTCAAACATTACTATCTGTACACCGACCACTTTAGAATGATAACCGGCTTGCAAGAGGTATGAGACACTTAAGTTTAAATGAAACTTAATATGATTTATAAAAAGACTGCCATTTACTGCATGGAAATTACTTGATAAAGTTAAGAAGTAGTTATTAAACAATGTTGAATATCTCTACCCTGTATCTGTATGAACATTCATACATAATGTACTATGTTATGTAAATGGATTGATATTGCCGAATTTTGTGTATTGAAAGCACGAGGCCGCTTGTAGGTGTTTTATTTAAATGATTTGTGATACTCAAACATTGTATGGCCTGGTTTATAACTAACAGCTCGTCTTGAGCTCCTAACTGTGCATATCAAATTGCCTAAGATAAGGGAGGCAAACAAATAGCTTACCACGTCTAACAATTTCTACATTTTGTTAAATAAGGAGTAAAATCCGTGAACTTAGCGAACGTTTTGTTCGTGTAGACTTTGACTCATTTTCTCGCTTATGTATTAATTTATGACTAATCTTTGCTGCCGATACCTACTTATTTTTATTCATAGAATACATTTTATCTTTCGATATGCCAGAACAATAAAATTGTACATTGAAAATTCAAACAATAAATAAACACTTTTGGAGTACCTTATGCAGCTGAACTCTTTAAAACGTAGATAATTCAATAAAACACTATGTCCAAGACTACTGGCTCTCTTCTGGCACTATTCTTTGCACTTCAACAGTTGATATTCATCATTGCGACAATGTGTGGCGTTCAATTCTTTCACTTTTTTTCACACCTTAAAAACAAAACTTTGACCCAATAATTTTGTTTGTATGTCATTGATAAATTAATAATTACGTTCGTTTTCGGGTTGAAACTGTTAAACAAGCATTAAAGAAGAATAAGGTAAATTTGTTGGTATATTGTATTCGTATTTTTCTCGGTTAAAATATTACAGTATTTTTAATATTACGGAGCGGAGTGCGCGCAACGCGACGTGCGCCTGCGCCGGATTCACGCGTGACTAATTGTACAGAAAATAACTTCGTCAGCGAGTGATACACCGGACGCCGTCACCATCTCTTCTTAGAATATATACTCAATACTATAAAATCAAAACATGACTGCTTATGAATTAGCTGTATCCTTTATGTAGGTCACAACCAGGGAAGACAGCTTATTAACCTACTTGATTTTAAAAACAAGGAAAAAATCATGGAAAAAATAAATACGTTCACGATCAGGATTCACCCATTCATCAATACACACCCGATGACGTTATCTTGGTCATGCTACTAACGATTTTTTATGAGTTAGGTATATTCAGAATAACAAACACGAACAAATACGTACATATTACATGAACATTAAACAATTGCATACTTAATATTTATGTTATGATCTGTAATATCAGTATGTAGTACTTAAATCACGAAAAAACAACATGGCTAGTTCAATTCGAGCCAGCAGATAAATGTTCTCCAGTGAATGCCTATTGGACGAGTTGAGACAACAAGCAATATGGAGGTTTATGTTTATCTGCACATTGCATATTTACCTACACGAAAGATCATAAAGGGGGTCGGTGAATGATAAGAAAAATAATTGTAACCATCAGTCACTGGGCATATAAGCGGCGATACCTGACCAAAATTTATGTTTTTGGTATGGTCGTCAGCACAGGCTAACCTCGCTGCTGTTGTAGAGTCAAATGCATCCTTCTATGTGCGATGGCTCATATATATACAAAATAAATATAAAGAAATACGAATCATTTATTTGCACACACCATGACAGAAAAAGAGAAGAAAAACAATGAACCTAAGTATATGTAAGAACTTATATTCAATAATTTAAAAGTAAAGAGAGTGTGCCGTACACACTATGAAAAAAAATTCAACAAAACATATGTCCAAATACAAAGATTTGGAAAGGCAGGGGCTGTTCCAATAACACTTAGGAATACTGCCAATGGAAGCTCGCAAGTCGCAACCGTCTCTCGTGAGTTGAAATGGACAGAAAAAGAGTAGCTATACAAAAAAAAGAAAAACTACAAAATAGTGAGCTTGAAACTATGGCATTTCGAAAAGCCTAATGAATTATCTTATAAATATAAGCAAACATACTCGGAGCCGAAGGCTTGGGATTCTGGGATGCCGAAGATTCTTTTTTTTCAGAATTGACCCTAATTTCTCAATTTCTATAAGTATAAATTGGCTATACAATATTGTATAGCCAATGATATTAATTTAAACCAAAGCATTTATTCGAAAGCAACTTAATCATTGCAGCAATGTTACCAAGACGCGCAGTTAAATCCATAGGTACACGAGTTCGGACTTTCGCATTAAAAACGTTTTTACTAGAAATCGACCTCCGCTGATTTAACGCTAAAAGCAGCAGTGATGTTGTGTAGGTCACACCATTACGTCACGTTCGCGACCGTGATAATGTGGTGATTCAACTTGCTTGACCCGTTGCATACAAGATTCTTTCATACTCAAAAAATTCATATATCTTCGCTTATATATCGCAACAGTGGAGAGAAGTAAAAGTGGTATTCATACCAAAACCAGGTAAGAGCGACTATACGCAGCCAAAGTCGTATAGACCGATAAGCCTCACATCTTTTCTCCTAAAGACAATGGAGAGACTCTGCGATCGAGACCTCCGGGATGAGGCTTTGAGGTTCCACCCGCTACACGACCAACAACACGCCTACTCTTCAGGCAAATCTACAGAATCAGCGCTTCACAATGTCATCTCGCCAATCGAGACAGCACTATCAACGCAATCATCAGCGCTCATAGATGTCGAAGGAGCCTTCGACAAGACGCAATTTAGCAGCATAAGCCATGCACTGCTCAAGCACGGCGCCGACTCTATCACAGCCAGCTGGATTGGCAAAATGCTAAAGCAGAGAGCGGTGCAGGTAACAGTCAACGACACAGTCAGAGCGATTGTGTCGAGAGGCTGCCCGCAGGGAGGGGTTATCTCACCTTTACTGTGGAACCTCGTTGTGGACGACCTGATTAAGTCTCTAAACGAGGCGGGCTTCTACACTGTTGGCTATGCAGACGATGTGGCGATCCTTGTAAAAGGAAAGTTCGAGGGGATCCTTTGTGACCTCATGCAGGAAGCCCTCAAAATCGTCGAACGATGGTGTTCTGAACAAGGACTATCTGTAAACCCATCAAAAACTGAAATGGTTTTGTTCACAAAGAAGCGGAACATGCCTGAAAACCTTCGCTTACCTAAACTCCAAGGTACCACACTGAGCCTCACGAAGGAGGTAAAGTATATAGGCGTAATTTTGGATGATAAGCTGTTATGGAATAAACATCTGGAGCACAAACTGGACAAAGCCTGTATCACCTTCTGGCAGTGTAAGAGACTCCTCGGAAAAACCTGGGGAGTCCGCCCTAAGATCATGAGCTGGCTATACACAGCGGTGATACGGCCAATCATCTCCTACGGAGCCGTAGTATGGTGGCCCAGAACCAAATTCACCACAACTAGGAACAAACTGCAGAAATTCCAAAGATTAGCTTGTACAGCTATAACGGGCTGCATGAAAACCACACCCACAGTAGCACTAGAGGTACTGCTGGGGCTACCACCCTTGGATCTTTTTATCCGACAGGAGGCGGCCTCAGCAGCTATCAGACTAAATACACTAAAGCTCTGGGGTTCAACGAAAGGGGCTCACAGCGATATCCTTGAGGAGGCTATAAACTACCAATCACTGATAGCCGCCCCCAACGACAGAGTGCCCAAACAACATATCTTCAACAAAAGCTACAATGTCCAGCTTGTTGAAGAACAACATGACTGGTCGGGAACACACGAACTGCGTATATACACTGATGGTTCAAAGACCAGGACAGGATCGGGAGCAGGAGTGTTCTCACTGGATATCAACATAAATTTATCAATGGCCTTAGGCGAGCACAGCTCCATATACCAATGCGAATGTATCGCCATCACACAGGCTGCCAACGCAGTGGACAAGCGAGGTATAACAGACCATAAGATACGCATAGTGTCAGACAGCGCTGCGGTACTACGAGCCCTTGACAGTGGAACTGTCCAATCTGGGCTTATACTAGAGTGCCACCTGGCATCGGAGGGTATAAGCAAGTCTAACTCCGTTACTCTACAATGGATTAAAGGGCACAGTGGCTCTCTAGGTAATGACGCGGCAGATGAACTGGCGAAAAGGGGGTCAAATCAAGTGGTATTCGGACCTATTCCAATAGTACCACTACCTTTTTATCAGCTAAGATCATGGCTGCGTCGCAGAACACAAGAACAACACGCGGATCAATGGGCAAGTACTAGTGCATGTAGACAGTCCCGGGAAACAGTGCCACACCCGGACCGACGCCTGACGAGACGCCTTTTGTCTCTAGACAAGGCCTCTCTACGCACAATGGTGGGTATGATCACCGGACACTGCTCATTAAACAAACATTTATGTGTTTTAGGTATTACCGACAGCCCCCTCTGCAGGGGATGCCTGTGGGCTGACGAAACAGCCTCCCACGTTGTCCTGGAATGCGAAGGAGTAGCTGCACAACGGGCTGAAATCCTCGGTACACCGGGGTCACTCCGAGAAGCCTGTGAAGGAACCAGGAAGATCCTGCGCTTCTGGAAGGAGTTGGGCTGGCTAGACTGCTAGCTGGCACATCACGCACAACGGCCCGACTTTATACGGGCTAAGTGCGGAAAAAGGAGCCCCACAACAGTAACAGTAACAGTTATATATCGCAACACCCTTTGGTTAATAATATATCACAATACCCGTTATATGCATTTTCCAAACACTACAGAAGAAACAAAAAATATTACGAAGCCGATATCAGCATGGCTACGATACAAATTTATCGCATTGGTACAATAAAAGTGGTAATTTGTGTTATCCTATTTGTTTAAAAAGTAGACAATGAAATAAATTTATATTCGCGGTGAAATATAAGCGACGATGTCAAATACATAGTAATTTAATGTAAAGTCCAATAGGTGCACAAACTTACGTTTGTTTTTGTACTAAAAATATTTATTTAGCACAATATTATTATGTAGGTACTTTAAATAGCACAGTGCTGTCGTGTTTTGCTCAACTCTACCACATTCAATTAGATAAGTATTTATTTAGTTTATAAATACGATTTATTGTAAAGGACATGGAAAAAACAAAGCGAAAAGGTTCAACTGATATATTTATAATAATAATCATCAACATTAAGCTTATTATTATATTAGAAATCTTGGTAATAATCATACTAACATAAATGCCAAAGTCGGTAAATATGTTGTATTTGTGAAAAATAGAAGCAGAAACTAGTGAACAGATTAAAATTAAATTTGATACACATATGGTGTATCAAATTTAATTTTAATCTGTGGCTATATTATGGCGATAGGCTCGCCCCCTATCACATCATGGGACGGAATAACGGCGAAAAGTGGGTGCACTAGTTGCGCCTCTGCCTACCCCTTCGGGGATAAGAGGCGTGAGTGTATATGTATGTATGTATGTATGTACATATGGTATCTAAGATATTTTGAAATAAAATATTAAAGCCTTTTTGCGAGGAAAATTACACAATAGGTATTTATCCCGAGAAAAATCATGCACACGAAAGAAGCTGCGAAGAACAACCACTACCTACCTCCATAAGACATAATATTTTTTAATTTTGCCTTATATAGCATACCAAATAGCCTTTGGATAATGGATAAGGTGTAAGGGTCTCAAATTATCGTTCATAAACATGTTTCGTTCCAGAAAGCCTTCAGCGGGTTTCCGTATACCGACAATAACGGTCGAGGGGTGTACCGTGAGGGTCAACGACCGACTGCTTGCTTCGCCCGACGCGACACCATCCCTACTTTTTAAAATAAATCCATAACTCATGGGGAACTCCTATTGACACTGTGTTACATCACGGACGCAATTTTGCTGTATTTACATTATAAAACTTTTTTCCACAGTTATTATAGTGTGATTTTGGACGGAGATTTGGACGGAAATATTTTCTATAGATACGAATACACATATATATAAACTTTTAACACCTTTATGTAATTTGAATATATTTTTATTGCTTTCGAATAAAAATGTTAATTTACGACCATGGTCTAGTGCGGGCTTGCATCTAGTGGCCTTGGTATGCCCATGGAGATAACTAATACCAAAAGGAAATTTCATAACTGAAAGGTATTTGCCAGCTGTGAATTATGAAATACGTATCATAGTAAAATAATTATTATAGTATACAGCCGGGTGTGGGTTATGATTGCAGAAGCTATTTCAACAAATTTATGCATATACAAATTTCATATTTTTACTCATTTTGATTAAAATGGTTATAATATTATTATTCTGCGAAGTGAGTTGGGAAAAATAGGGTCAAATTTACGATTTCAGTTATATTTAATAATTAATTCGACGGTCCCATAGAACAAAGTCGTATATGCAAAATGTTAGTTTTTCAGTAGAGCGCTTTGAAAGTCGTTAGTTTGTATTTATGTGCGAATTAGTGCTATTTTCACATATTAGGTTTAAAGTTGTTACTGAACCCTTTAGATAATGTTCCCTTCATGTATAACTTGTGATTTTCAAAGTTAACTTAAGACTTTCAAAGCGCTCTACTGAAAAACTAACATTTTGCATATACGACTTTGTTCTATGGGACCGTCGAATTATGTTATACTCTATGCTACAACATTCCCAACAAAAATAAATATATTTTTTCATCATCATCATCAGCCATATGACGTCCACTGCTGAACATTAGCCTCCCCCAACGATTTCCAGATGGACCTGTCAAAAGCGGCCCGCATCCAGCGCGTTCCTGCGGCCTTCTCTTTCTCGCATCAATATTTTGCGCAAATACTTCCAGATGCGTTTAAGCCGTGTTTGTACTAGCAATATTTTGCGCATAAAACAGATTTGTTTTTATATTTTTATAGAAATATTGAAAAAGAAACAGTCGAAAGTAGGATTTGAACCCACGACCTTCATTAACATGTATAAAAATCATAATATAGGATTAGAAAAAAGTTTAGTGACTTCGTTCAGTGAATTTACGCCTGTAAAGGAGTAACGCTGAGTTAGTAATTGTAATAATTTCTAACAGATGTCGCTGGTCATCTCCTTTAAGAGATCAAATAGGGAATTTGAAATTGGACAGCGGAGGGTAGGGTCGAAATAGCTCAATTGGCAGAGCACCGGCACGGTACGCTGGAGGTCGTGGGTTCAAATCCTACTTTCGACTGTTTCTTTTTCAGTGTTTCTATAAAAATATAAAAACATTATCCAGTCACTACATGGCCATTAACATGTATAAAAATCATAATATAAGATTAGAAAAAAGTTTAGTGACTTCATTTCAGTGAATTTACGCCTGGAAAGGAGTAACGCTGAGTTAGTAATTGTAATAATTGCTAACAGATATCGCTGGTCATCTCCTTTAAGAAATCAAATAGGGAACTTTAAATTGGACAGCGGAGGGTAGGGTCGAAATAGCTCAATTGGCAGAGCACCGGCATGGTACGCTGTAGGTCGTGGGTTCAAATCCTACTTTCGACTGTTTCTTTTTCAATGTTTCTATAAAAATATAAAAAACATCCTGGCACTACATGGCCATTAACATGTATAAAAATCATAATATAGGATCAAATTTGTTTTATCAGCGACAATACCCGTATTAGACTCGTTTTTGTTCTTTCCTTTTATCAAATGTTTATGTCCTATAAATTCAAAGGATCAATAATTAACAGATTATAAGCTTTTGAAAAGAAACAAGAGGCGCAATACGCGCACGTGACGTCATCGGAATTACGATTCGTGCGAAAGAAAGTGATGAAACAATATCCTCACTACATGCCCACTCCTGCACATTGCAATATTTGAATTTTGAAATAGTATATTAGTGTGTCATTTCTAAACCAATTATAATACAGTTTTCGTAGAAAGGCTTATGTTGTAGTATTTGCTGTTACATATAGAATAATGTACAAAATCACAAACACCCTATTACTGAAATATTGCTGCTAATTTAAACTCATTTCAAGTTTTTGCGCAACATATTGCTTCATGAATTTGCTAGTCTAAACTTAGCTTTAGCAAGATTTGGTTGACAGTAAAAATGTGTAAAAATAGTAGAACCAGTCTGTAGCCCATTCTGTCTACTGCATCAAAGCACAACTAGACTGAGAATGTTCACGGGCACAAAGGAAACCAACAACAATAACATTCTGTATCAGTATTCTAAAATGCATAGGGGGACAAACTGGTCATCTTGGTTTTAAATCTTCAAAATGGGCCAGAAAGGTTTTAATCAGAGAATATTATATTATATTACAAGCACTATGCACAACAATAGTTCTGACAAAAAAGCTTTTAAATCCTACTAATATTATAAAGGCGAAAGTTTGTAAGAATGTCTGGATGTATGGATGTTTGTTACTCGTTCACCCAAAAACTACGGAACGGATTTCGATGAAATTTGGCACACGGGTAGATCAAGACCTGGATTAACATATAGGCTACTTTATATCCCGGGAAAATATAAAGCGGGACTTTTATCCCGGAAAAAGTCATTCACACAGGCGGGGCCGCGGGCAAAAGCTAGTTAAACATAATGAATATTGTTCAGAGGCAATTTGAAATTTTGAATTTGTTCAGTGACTTATGTGGCTGACTATACTTGTTAACTATGTAATAAAAACACATTAACCAATATCTAGTCGTAGCTCACTAATACATGTAACTATAGAAAAATGGGCCTTTTTTGTTTTAGAGTATTTGAGGACTCATTGACATTGCAAGTGAGTCATAAGTACAATGGGTTTCATAATCAAACTTACTTTAAGTTACGCATTCATGAAATTAAATTATTTCTTTTATATTCAACACCATGATGTGATAAGTAAATAAAGTAGTTCACTAGTCACTACTGAGTAAGAATGTAAATTTATGACAGTAAATGATTGTGTATCAAAAGTAACAAATTTACTACTCTACACTTTAAATATCCAAACAGCAAATCAAACCTAGAACACAACAGAGCTTAGCACAGATAAGCCTAGCGTAGGCTTAGCCTAGCTTGTAATTGTTAAACAAATAGTTATCATCTTCTAATCGCATAGCCACCTGCATAAAGGCTTGTTCCATAATAAAATTAGCTTATAGCAGTCATTGATAATGCATGTTCCTATTAGGTAGATATCTTACACAATCAGATTGGTAGTTCAAAAAACAGTTGATAAGTTTTCCAAATAATAAAAATCAAACAGTGTGAAGTGGATGAAAGTAGTAGCTGATAAAGGATAACACTATTATGTAAAGGTAATGTATATTTATTCTTAATTACTAGATACTTGTAACAGATTAATATCCTCAATGTTGAAGACCACAATAAATAAATGATAGGCTTGAATAGAAAACAAAGAACTTTAAACAATTTGTTTACGACTGTTACCCCATATAAACCAAAGAGAAGTCATACTTATTTCTTTTGGATAAATAAGAAACAAGCAGTTTCATAGAGCAGTCGTATTCATAAATAGGGCACTCGTGGGCAGACACCCAAAATTACCTTATAAGGTAGACAAACATCAAAGGCTGTTTAACATAACTTACCAGTCTTAAGTTTTAGTGGAAAAGATTCACTTAAAAATAAACACTGCTTATTTCATAATATATTATGTACTATTTACCTCTTCACTCAATAATTAAAAATGACATAAACTATGATCAGAAACAAAAAAAATGTACAAGAGATTGAATGTATTACTCATCATTCGTTCTTTTGTGTTGCCAGACGCCATTTATCATTCCTTCCGTAATAGATTCAAAAAACTTTTATATGACTATGATCCCAATAAAATCTTATTTTGAGGGATTTTCTCATGTTACTCTCTAGTTGAAGCAATAAATCTTTTTATCAAATAAATTGGCTGTTATTATTACTAGTTTTGTATAAAATTGATGCTCTTTTAAATTTATGCTAATAAATACCATTTTGTAATCCTGACGAAGTACACCTTCAAAATAAATACAATATCACTCGACCTAAATAATACAGGAGCTTTTCGTCTTTAGTACTTATTTTATCTAGTTTACATAACAGCAAAAAAAATGTAAATAACTTACTGCTACTACATAACCATAACTTTAGACTCGTTTCAAAAGTTTTTTTATTTTATATAACAAGATTTGTGAGGTAGAGAACTAATCGATTTTTTTTCTTATGTTGGTTACACGTTGTACTTCCAGCCAATGAAAGACATTACGGGCCTTTCTTATTGAAGAATATGGCCGACATTTTAGTACTACTGTCATGAAGATTTTTCAGTGACTAAATTTTAACTTTGTAGTTCTTCATGCACGGTTTTATGTTCCCCAAACATTTTATTTTTTAATTGCTTAGACGGTGTTTAGTATAAGCTATTTTGTTATAAGAAATGGCAGCTGATCGTGAGATTGCTGCTGAGGACAGCATAAGAGTGGTATGCCGATTTCGACCACTGAATGACTCTGAAGAAAAAGCTGGCTCCAAATTCATTGTGAAATTCCCCTCGGGGCCTGACGACAATTGCATTTCTATAGGGGTGAGTAGAATAAAATTGACTCCCCTAATCTGCTTCCCTATATCATCGCCCTAAATTAGATCGTGATGACTAATACATTGCGAGCTGTTCACCTGCTACGAAATGGCCTTTCTTTTCTATTCCGCTTCGTTGATTATGATTATGATCGCGTATATTTCAAGAATTTAGCCGAATATTGAATAAGTAACAGCGAACGTCTTTGTTTTGTCGAAAATCAATACAAATATCTTTACGACCTTGACCTAAGTATTCTTCAAGCATATTTTAGAAGAATTTGTGCATAACGCTTGTGTATTATTTATGTTATGTTATTGATATAGCAAATGTCTACGGAAAGAAGATATTTTTTGTGAACATGTATATATTTACGTGTTGATATGGATTTTCTTGTCCCTAAGTATTTTGTATTTATTTGTTATGATTCGAATTCTGATTAGAGTAATAATAAATGATGTTAAGTGTGATAAGTATTTTATGATAGCTCAGATTATCAATATGAATATATAAATATTAATTACAGACAGTATGAGTGACCCTAGTAAATCACTGTTTTAATAAATCCACTTTTCATAACTATAATTTTTTAATGCTCATACAGCTGCAATTATGTAATTTAGGTAAAAGGACTACTCAGACCAATTTTACAAATGGCATCAAAGTATCCTGTTTAAGTTTATAGGTGGTTAAAGCAGAAACTTATAATGTCAAGTGAAAATAGATTCAAAGAACATACAATTTGTATAGCATTATTGTTCTTATTTTTCGAATTTTGCACCTATCCCTATTTAAACTAAAATACACTTCCATAAAATTGCAATAAAAGCTGAGATAGCAGACTGTCTAAACATTTTAAAGTCATGGAATACTTGCAAAATTTTATAATACTTATGAACCACCTTATTTATTTAATGTTTATTTAAGAGTATCATTATTATATGACAGCGTCAATACTGAATGTTGATCCCTGGCTTTCATGGCATAGAACCCACTTTAAGAATCCATCGAAAGGGGCTCTGTTCCTACTTTTTTAATAGTTATCCTGCATTATATACATTTTATAATAAAAGTGTTCCACAATTTGGAAATTACAGAATAGCTTTTAAGACCACTGAGTAGGTGAATCCTGATAAATTGTATTAACAAATAATGTGGAAACAAAATCTTTAACATAATGTAGAGTGCTGTAATTACCTATTTCCATGAAATAATTTTATTATTTTGCAAAAAAACAATTATTTCTTACAACTTGATTAAAATACTGAGAGACCAATTAAAGATTTGTGCAAGTTAATGTACATAATTAGATTGCTTCCTGCAGAGGAACAACTTAGTGCTAGTCTAGTTGATGATGTCATTTTACACTTATGATGGCCTGATTCATGCTAAGATGTGTAGCAGACTTAAAATTCCAGTTCTAAATTTAAACAGCCTTATTAAAGGAGACTAATAACTCAATGTGCTAAATGAACACATGCAAAATGTTTCTAAGATATATTTATAAAATGTATTTATGAAAACTTGCCTTATTTTTTAATGCCACTAATTAGGACAAAATAAGATAAATAATTTAGCTTCAAGCATGTTTTATGTCTTATTGACAATTTTGAATACTCATATACTATTTAATATTGAACATTGACAATCATCAAAATTACTAATAACTTATAACTAATTCTGTGAAATACAATGTTTTATTGCATATTGATTGAATTGTGTGACTTCTAACAATAGAGATGCACAATTATTATATAAATGTAGTGTTTTACAGCTGTTACAATTGTGATAATTTATTATTTATGGTTTTATAAATTAAATCCCATCCTTATAGGGCAAAGTATATCTGTTTGATAAAGTATTCAAACCAAATGCAACTCAAGAAAAGGTCTACAATGAAGCAGCAAAGAGTATTGTGTCTGACGTACTTGCTGGATACAATGGCACCATATTCGCATATGGACAGACCAGTTCTGGTAAAACACATACCATGGAAGGTGTCATAGGTATGTTAAATATGTATATTATTATTTTTTATTTCAGAGACTTGTGAAATGTAATCTACAGGTACTATTATCTTGTTTACTTTGTACATTTCTGTAAGTTAAAGTAACTTGAATAGATATTTTTTAACCGGTCACAAAAAGATAAATATTTTTTTATGTGTGAAGTAAAGTCCTGTACTTTATATGAAAGCTCATTTTTAAAAAATAATCTATGCTCACACCCATTTGTACAAAGTTACAAACTTGAAGTATCTTGTTATATTACTTGCAATCCTTTAATTTTTCAGTTATTTAATAAAATCTAATGTTTCATATTTGATGAAGTAACAACTGAAATTTCATAACTTTTCTGCACTTCCTTCATGTGTATTTGAGGCCAGCAGTTGTGTAAAAAACTTCATAACATACATGCTTCTAAAACTGGGTTTTATTTTTGTAATGACAATAACATCAGGATGTTATGTAACACCTTCACCAGCAACAGTACATTCCATAACGAGAAATTTGAAATTGAATTATCTTAGTGGATTCTTGTACAACATTTTTGCACAAATGTAATTTGTATAAAACATGTTATCATATGTTGTGGGTGTGTCTTCTATATCTAAAAAACAATGATAATTATTAATATGGTGAAGATCTGCTGATGAAATCTTAGTAAATGATACATTTCAGTTTTAGATTAAAACAATATGGATATCAATAATATAAAATTGTATTTAGCAATTTATTGCTTTAACACTGACTTTATTGGTTTAATCTGTCAAGGCCCATGACGGACACCGGTGTCCATATACATAGGGTTTTCTCATACATCTATATATAGGTAACTTAAAGAATCCCAGGTAGTGTTCAAAATTTATTTGGTTTACAATTGGAGAAGCACACATGAGACCAATGATTTCTATATAGATATTATCACAGTGTTTGAAGTCTGGTGAATCTTTCACAATGCCCCCTCTTTAGCTTGAAGCCAACACAATGAGTACCTATAGCACAACATATGTCTTCATGTATGTTGTAGAAACAATTTACCTTAAATTTTACGACTGTCGTCATTCGCCCTGGGAGATTAAATCCACATTATTCATGTCAGGAAATGCATACAAAGTGATGTCAGATCTTGGAACTTGAACTTCCTCTTCCTCCCTGTCTACACCATGTTATGGTGTCATTGGACCAAAGAGGATTAGTAGTCATTGTAATTATTGGACATTATATGAATTAACGTCTCATGTCTCAATAAGAGAAACAGTTGAGTGCAATGTATGTACCTATACTTTGGAATTATGATGTTGCTTCTGTTTATGAGTATTTGTATAGCTTACCATTAGGTAAGCAGTATCCACGTCTCATTATGCAGTAGCAATAAAAAACTATGCCACACGTTAGCCTTAATAAATATAGGGCAGGGAAATAGCTTAGCAAACAACGAGTTCCATTAGTTGCCTCCATATCAAGCCTCCCTGTAAAGTGTTAGGACCTAGAGTAAATACCCATTGTAACAATATAAGGCTATTCTGTACAATATTCTTCACAGATGAAAAGCAACTACTCAACTAAGGAAGTTTAAATAATATATATCGGATTCATTTGCAGAGTAAATCAATGACTATAGCATTATGAAATCTTCCATAGTCTATAGAAACCCTTACAAACTCATCATTATTAGTTTCATACATAAAAATTTCAAAAATAACTGGTCATAGATATTACTTCTCTGATAACATTTTGTGACATTCTTACAATTTGTTTGACACCAAATGCTGTAGACAAATATATTCATCACATTAGATTTCTACTACCTACAACTTCAATACAATCATACTTTTATCCTGCAGATATTTTTTACATATGCATGTTATGATAATAATTATGAAATAAACGATTATTGTCAACAATAACTGCATTATAATTTTTTTTTACAAAACTTCAAATTTAATATTCACATTATTTCTTGCAGGTGATCCAGGTAAACAGGGTATTATACCACGGATAGTTAACGATATATTCAATCACATCTACGCAATGGAAGAGAACCTTGAGTTCCATATCAAAGTTTCATATTTTGAAATTTACATGGACAAAATCAGGGACTTACTAGACGGTAAGTAAAATTATTTTTGTGTCTAAAGGTAACTGTTTTGTATTCAATATTTTCATGGTTTTCCTATTATTTCAGTCTCAAAAGTGAATCTTAGTGTTCATGAAGACAAAAATAGGGTTCCATTTGTGAAAGGTGCTACTGAACGTTTTGTGTCCAGTCCTGAGGAAGTATTTGAAGTGATTGAGGAAGGCAAATCAAATAGGCACATTGCAGTCACAAGTATGTAAATTGGTAATATTTGCTCATTTTTCTTTTATCTATTACTGTATAATTTATTATTATTAATAATATTTCCAGATATGAATGAACATTCATCAAGATCTCACTCTGTCTTCCTTATAAACGTGAAACAGGAGAATTTGGAAAATCAAAAGAAACTGTCTGGAAAACTTTACCTTGTGGACTTGGCTGGTTCTGAAAAGGCAAGAAACTATATAACCGTTAGTTGTGTATAAACAAATTTCAATGATTCTCACTGATAATGTATTTCTTGTAGGTTTCAAAAACTGGTGCTGAAGGTACAGTGCTGGATGAAGCCAAAAATATTAACAAATCGCTTTCAGCTCTGGGTAACGTCATTTCGGCATTAGCAGACGGAAACAAATCACACATCCCTTATAGAGATTCAAAATTGACCCGCATTTTACAAGAGTCCCTTGGTGGTAATGCTAGGACTACCATTGTCATCTGTTGTTCACCCGCCTCATTCAATGAAAGTGAAACTAAGAGCACACTTGACTTTGGTAAAAGGTATGGATTTGAATTTTTTAATCACCATTATTTATAGCGAGTGGTATATATTAATATTGATTGTTGACATTTGTTTTAGAGCTAAAACTGTCAAGAATGTTGTCTGTGTCAACGAAGAACTCACGGCTGAGGAATGGAAACGTCGCTACGAAAGAGAGAAAGAGAAGGTGGCTAGGCTGAAGGGCAAGGTGAGTAAAACATACTTAATTTAGCATTTCAACTTCTAAAAGAATTGTGTGATTGTTATAAAATCATTGATGCAAAATTTCTGTGATGTATATTAAGATGATGCCATTAGTATCAAATTGTTTGGTTAATTATTGTAACATGGATGCAATTATTTGTTAAACAATAAAATCCTATATACAGTATATTATACATATTTCTTTTATTTTAAATAGGTTGAGAAACTGGAAGCGGAGTTGAACCGCTGGCGGTCTGGTGAGACGGTGCGGCTGGAGGAACAAGTCAATCTCCAGGAGATTGAAGCCGTTACTCCCGTCACATCCTTCATTGAAGAGAAACCCCCGGCGCCTGTAAGAGACTGCATTATGCATTTTTCTTTGATTATGTAATATTGTGAATGTACTATAAATAATCAATCAGTCTTTCGCCATCAACATCTGAATGTAGGCCTCCTCTAATAAGTGCCATCTTCAGTATTCACTTGTGTGCATCTACCATCCTAGAGTTTTACAACAAATAATGAATGGTGATTATTTTTAGCCGGTACCCGTGGCGGTTGCCAGTGTGGTGGAAGACGCCGCCATGCAGGGCAAGCTGGAGGCCTTGTACCAACAACTGGACGACAAGGACGAGGAGATCAACCAGCACTCGCAGCTTGTCGAGAAACTCAAGGACCAGATGATGGAGCAGGAAGAGCTCATTGCTTGCACAAGGTATTTTATATTAATTTTTGTATTTGTTTTAAGGTATTCAGCAGATGTAATTTTAACCACAGGATATGTGATTAAGAGACATTGCTGAAACACTTGAGGATAAAAAAAAGGATAATATGACTGTTAGTTGTTAAAAAAAAACATTAATTTGTCTATGGCTTTTAGGTTTAATTGCCTGTCTCATATAAACTGCTTTGGGAAATAATGGATTTAAATAATTGTGGAACAAATATGATATTTACTACCTTGGTGGTGTAAGTTGTATTATGCATTACTACAATATTTAGGTCTCGTATTCAATCCCCCAGTTGGTCCAAGTGATATTGTTTTTTTCTACTCAGTATCAGCTCATAGTCTGGAATTTGTGCCCGATATGGCGATAGGCTCCCTCCCTATCACATCATGGGACGGATTACGCACTGCAAAAAGTGGGTGCACTAGTTGTGCCCCTGCCTAACCCTTTTGGGATAAAAGGCATGAGTAGGTATCAGGACACAGGACAACAACTTATGTTACGGCGTAATTATTAAAATAGCATTGATGAAATCGTGGATATAACATAAGAAATTATTTCGAATATGAAAATGAAATCCTCCTAGCCAGTTTCGGCCACGGCGGCCAATCTCAACGGAGATCAGCCAGGTACGCAGAAGATATTATAGTGCACAAGTGTGTGCGCAATGCACAGGTGCACTCGCTATTCCTTCACTCTCATAGTCCGGTGAGACGGCAATCCGACATGACCGGAGAGAGATCAGGCGCAGGACCAACGGCTTTACGTGCTTTTCGAGGCACGGGGGTATCACACCGCCAACTTCCTGACTCCGAGCTGCGACTGAGTAAATTTTAAGATGGAAAAACCCAGTCACAATTTTTTTGGCTCGACCCGGGATTTCGAATATAATGACTTCTTCTATTTACGCGAATGTTAGACATTAAAATAAAACTTTTTTTTTTATTAAAAAATGTAGGTAGATATTGTAACATTACCTTTTCGGACCACCACCACCTCAGTCCGTCCCGTGACCACGAAGTGCTGTAAAGCCTTCGAAACGTCGGGAGATATAAATTAAAATACCGCAATAAAATCCGCAAAATAGTTATATTTTAATATTTCGAATATATTAGCCACCCGATATAATATGACGTGCGTGTTGCACTAAAAATCTGTACGATAACAATTAGTTAACTCATAATTGTGGCAATTTTAGTCATGGACATATTATTATTTCACCTAGTTTTCCTACATAACGCAAGCAATCAAATATATCTGTAATATAAGCCAAGTTTACGTTTAAACAAGGTCATGATTTATCCAAAATAGGCAGAGTAATATAACTAAATATTATTATGTATTCATATAACAGATTCTAAGTTTCGACATACATATTATTATGCTTGTGTCGTTACCCTAGGCATAAGGAGGCTTGCTGTAACGGATATATTCTCGCCAACTATCTATCTAATCTATTACTATGTGAATATGGATATAATGTATGAATATGTATGGGAATTTACTGTTTTGATCACTAACCCTTACCTTAACGTGTGATTATCACGCCCGATCTTCTTAATTTTTTTTTCATCATTAGTGGTTTTACATCTATGAAGACCATACCCAAATTATACGTTGTAGAACTGGAGCAGAACTGGAGACGTAAATTGATGCCATTTTTAACATGAGCAGTCAAACATCGGTCACTTAGGTGCTTTTTTATACCACAATTAGTTCATCCTGGATTTAACATATTTATGAATTAAAACACAGAATAAAAAAACCTTTATACTCCAATAATATACAAAAACAACTGAACTGAATGCAACCTAAAATAATATAGTGGACAATATTTAAAGCACAGTTTAAACTATTCTTACATCCATGGTGCAAAAGATTATTTGACATTGTTTTAGGCGCGACTACGAGGCCCTGCAAGGTGACATGAACCGCATCCAGCAGGAGAACGAAGCCGCTAAGGAAGAGGTGAAGGAGGTGCTGCAGGCACTCGAGGAGCTCGCCGTCAACTACGACCAGAAGTCGCAAGAGGTGGACAGCAAGAGCCGCGAGTGTGACCAGCTCAGCGAGGAGTTGCAGACCAAGCAGGTGAGTTACTGACCGCTATACTAGTATATTGGGCTAATTTTTCAATCGTCAGATATAATTTATCCATCTGATAAATTATTACTAGCCTGAATATTAAAATGGTAGACAACTTTATACATTCAATTGTCATTTTTAATTTGTTTGTGGTGTACTTAAATTTTATCTGATGATTGAAAAATCTGCCCTAATATAATTATGCTCTCACACTAAAGGTTGTTTTTCCTGGTCTATTATTGAGTATTAATATAATAATGTTATTAATATTATGGGAGTTTCTTATTCAGATTGAATATTGTAGAGTGGTAAAGAGCAAACACTTCCTACCAAGTGTTATTTTTTTTATATTGTATCCAAAGACGAGACGAGCATGCCATTCGCCTGATGGTAAGCGATACTACAACTTATGAACAGTAGAAATACCAACCAGCACCTTGAGTTACAAAGTATTGTGTGATATTCCACTGCACTCGTCATCCTGAGACATAAGATGGTAAGTCTCATTAAGTCCTATAGTTACACTGGCTACACTGCCATTCAAACCGAAACACAACAGTCCATGCACACTGCTGCTTGGCGGTAGAAATAGACATTGCGATGGTACCCACCCGGACAGACGTTTACATGAGAGTCCTACCACATATAACAATATTTGAATACTTATTGAACAGAGTGCCCTCGCGAGCGCTACGTCGGAGCTGCAGCAGCTGCGTGACCTGTCTGCGCACCAGAGGAAGCGCATCGCTGAACTACTCACCAACCTGCTGAGAGACCTCGCCGAGATCGGCGCCGCCGTCGGAGGGTCTGAGCTCGACTTCAAACTGAACGTGGACACTGTCGGCAAACTGGAGGAGGAATTCACAGTCGCCCGTCTCCACATCAGCAAGATGAAGAGCGAAGTCAAAAACATTGTCCAACGTTGCCATTCTCTGGAATCGGCCAACATTGACGCCAATCAAAAGGTATGTGAAACTTTGTTTTTAAAAATCATTTATAACCGATATTGTTATGATAAGATTTATGAAATAATTATCTGATAATTTCAGATTTAAGCCAGATAATAACACAACATATATTTATTTTTAAAATCACACATCAACAATATAGTTACTTCGATTAATATTGCAATTTTTTTTTGTTGTAGTGTGTTTAAAGGTGAAACAAACGTGACTCAATGTTTTATGTGACTTGTTTTATCTCAATAGATCGAAGAATATGAGCGTTCGCTTGGTGAGTGCCGTCTCCTCATTTCGCAACATGAGGCCCGGTGCGCGTCCCTCGCCGAGTCCATGCGCGAGGCTGAGAACAAGAAGAGGCAACTGGAGGAGGCTGCCGACGCGTTGCGCGAGGAATGCGCTCGTCTGCAGGTATGTGTGAACGTGAACCAAATAATATCCTCCAGTCAACGTACGTTAAAATCATGTGCAAGAATGTATTTGTTGGGTGGTAAAATTGCACATTCGGATTTAATCTTCATATTTGTCCTGCAAAGTTTTTGTGGCTCATGCTTTTGTGGACTTGTTTTAATTAATTCAGCTGATGGTACGATCGATATAAGGTTCAGTATATAACCTTATCATTGACATTTATGGGTAATTAACATTCGAGGGTTCGTCACCGAGCGAAATGGTGCACTGAGGGTCGCGGACCGCGGTATAATGTTATTGGACGCGACGCATTGCGTGACTAAGATTACTTAATTATTATATCGATTTCAGACTGCCTCGGTGGCGTAGTTGTATTACAGTACGACTGCAAAGCTGAGGTCTCGGGTTCGATCACCGGGTCGGGCAAAGTGATATTGAGTTTTTCTATTCAGTATCAGCTCGGAGTCTGGAATTTGTGCCCGATATGGCGATAGGCTCGCCCCCTATCACATCATGGGACGGAGTAATGGCGAAAAGTGGGTGCACTAGTTGTGCCTCTGCCTACCCCTTCGGGGATAACAGGCGTGAGTGTATATGTATGTATTTCAGATGAAAACTGAATAATAAATGTTTTCCATATAAAATAGTAATAAAATATATCTGGTGGTAGGATACTTTGGTTTCTGGATAGTGCACATATTATAAGTTGTTAAATCCTCCATAGTGCCCCACGTAAGCGTGCAACGTTCCGGAATCAGCCTTTTTATGTTTAGTTTCAAACAGTGTTGAGAGGCAAGGAATGAATATTTCTCGTCAGTCCGCATTCTATCTAAACCTTATTCAGCATATCATCAAGTGCAGTGAGGTCACTGTTAGAATATGGCCAGCAATGAAAATAATGTTCTTCTATCTATTTATTTTATTACTAATAAATCTTACAAATCACATTAACTTGTCCACCCTATTAGCCATCTTAATCCAGAGATATATAAAGATACTAGCTTTTGCCCGCGGCTCCGCCCGCTTTAAAAAGTTTTTCCGGGATAAAAGTCCCGCTTTATACTTTCCCGGGGTAAAAAGTAGCCTATATGTTAATCCAGGACATGATCTACCCGTGTGCCAAATTTCATCGAAATCCGTTCAGTAGTTTTTGCGTGAAAGAGGAACAAACATCCTTACATCCAAACATCCAAACATCCAAACATCTAAACATCCAAACATCCATACATTCTTACAAACTTTCGCCTTTATAATATTAGTAGGATTTGTGCATAGTCATTGCTATTATTTTAAACAGAAGTCATAGACAGCAAGCGCGGGAAATACAAAATCACTATTTTAACAGTCACTTTGCCATACCTCTATATAAATCGCACCTTTAGGATGAAAACGACACAATTCAAAAAGATAGAAAATTGAATTGTCATTTTTAAATGACTAAAAACTAGTTCCTTATTTATGAAAATAAAATAAAAAAGGTACTGATCTAAAAGTTTTGTCCTTTTCCTGTTGGAATACCTATGGCTGTGTTTGAAGTATTATTGTATTGAGAACTTCGTTTTAAATAATTTTATGACGATAACTCAATTTTCTATCTTTTTGAATTGTGTCATTTTTCATCCTAAAGGTGTGAAATGTGTAGTGTTTGAGTGAATGTTGTGTTGCAGGCGGCGGAGCGCGTGCAGCTGGCGGCGGCAGAGGACTCGCAGGTGCGCGGCGCGCTGGAGGCACAGCTGGAGCAGCTCCGCGCGGCGCACACCACGCAGCTCTCCGCGCTCCGGGACGAGCTCGCCGCGCTGCAGCGGCACCACCAGGACCTCAAGGAGTAAGCACACAACTCACTGAAAGAGCAAAATTGGTACACATGAATGCGTCACAATCACTTGACAGCTGACAGTTGACTTGACACTGGCAGTAATATTCCTCAATTTAGAGGAACCAGTTGCCATTAATAAAAAAAAAAAAAAAAAACACGCGTAAACGGTTGCGAGCGCCTTCTGCACTCACACAAAACACCGGTGTTCTTTGATAAGCCGACCCTCGTCAGGCTAGAAAGAGTTTAGTCAGGGACAAAAAAAAAACTGACGCATCACATCTACACTTCTGAATCATTCTTATATATATTACACTTCTACATAAATAATTGCAATTTCAATTTAACAATCATAATGAGTTGTTGTTAGTTATTTGTTTTGTTTCTAAAATGAAAAGTGTTTGTTTGCGCCGTAGTTTCATTGACACAATAGTCTTCGTAAATACTTTCATAAGAAACTGTTGTCTACCCGGGAATGATATGTAATTTTTTGTTTACATTTAGTTAAATACCTAAACCGACAGAGTATAGTTAAGGATAAATGTCATGTTTATTTTTTATTCTGATAACACTTAAGTAGCATAACTTAACATCACTGTTAATAAATATTTCCTCTTCAACTGTTGGATTAATATGAACAATTATCCTGTATGAATCATTAGCGACTAATTTATTACTGTACATTTCTGATTCACTATTACACAAACTGAACGATAAACATGTTACTGAGAATGTTTATAATAACATGTTGTTTTCCCCACAGCACGTACCAGGAGCTGACATTGGCGCGCCAGCAGCTGCAGGACGACTACGAGAAGCTGAAGCGCGAGGAGGCCGACAAGTCCGCCAAGCTCAAGGAGCTCATGTTAGTCTCACGCTCGCCTCGCCGTAACCTAGACAAGGCCGAGAAAGAGGTCGCCAACCAACAGATGGTGCTCTTGGACGAAACTGGCACTTTCAAAGATTTACTTAAATCCCCCAAAAGGGAAAAACTAGGCGTCGGCTACCCATTCGGCCTTGATTTTGAGAAAATTACGGACAAGGAGGAAAAGTCGCTCTCGGCAATTCCTAAAGCCCCACCTACCCGACACTCCTGTAACATCCACCCCCTCCAGCTGCATCTGATCATATCCGTCACCATGATCCTGCTCACTCACAGATACCCTCAAGTAGTTGTTTTAGTTTAAGCTTATACTCATCCCTTGTCTTGAGTTTATGCATTTATTGGACAATATTAGTTTCAGTGCCTTTTTAAATTAACTGAATTGGCTTGACACCGCTTGTTAAGTTCCAATGTGTTTAAGGTATCTGTGCTTTAATTTTACGAACTGGCTTACATTATAAACCGTGGGCGACAGTACAAATTAGGTATTTTATGGATTTGGTAGAGTAAATGTGCATAGTCGTAATTATTTTTTTATACTTCGTTGATTGATATAGGTTTAATTTGCGTGCGTTACAATTGAATCGTTTACGTATCCAGTCATAAAATTTGTGCTAGTCTTCTAAGCATTTCTTTGCTCATATGTGGAGGTTTACTTATAGTCAAGAGCAAGATATTCTAGTCGTAGAGTTCTTTAGGGGCACCTGTTATACTTATCTAATATCAAGTGAAATAAAGGTGATAATAGTAGTTGTTTAAAGTGTACAAGTTACGCAGTATTATAAGATGGTTCTGGAAACATATAAGTTTTGTTAAAATGTAGTTGCATATAAAAGTAGTGGGTAGGTGAAACTGTTAGTGCATCGCTTGTCGTTGTATTACGCGCATTACACTGCCATTTTGTTTTTTAGCTTTAATCTTGTTAGGTGTTATTCTAAATGGTGCATTGTTTGCATATAATTTGTTTGTCGATTAGGTTTCAAATAAATATTAATTTGTCATATTTGAGAATATAGACAAGAAGCAATAATTCTAATACAACCTTAACGGATATGCTTGCACAAATGTCTAATAATGTCTTCACTAATTAATTTTCGTGTAAGTACTGTAAATATTGTTGTAAATAAATGTTACTCATTGTATTGAGGATCAGGTAATATTTTATCAAGAATATTTTTTTACAAGAGATTATCACAAAATATATTAGCTCTACTCGAAATTCGTGATTAGGAGAGCATAATATATTCATCTCAATATAGTTTTGTAAGCATGTTCTAAATAGAGATTTTCATATAAACAATAATTATGGTGTAGAGAAGTGTTATTAACTGAACACTAACAATAATTAATAGATACACTTATATGACACTATAAGGCATAGGCGATATGGAACCATTTAGTAATCATTGACATTCAGAGCTTCTCTTCTGCATTTGAGACGGACCATTCCAATACCTGCATTTATTACTTTAACATTTTTCGTATAAGATTTTGCATGTCACATTATTCACCACGTCCTGTATTCCTGCCTGTTACATCATTGATTGCTGATAAACGTATTTAATTACGATGTTATCCCTAGTGTCCGTGTCACTTCCTTAGCACGTATGCACTCGAAATGCCGACGAGTGATTGTGTAGGTTTGTTTGAGCCGATGCACCATTCACGCGAACAATAATAAATGTTATCCCAATGTGCATACAACTCAAACACACCGATCCTGTCCTCGGGACTAGCAATTTATTTTATATTTTACCTGTAGAATATTGTCTGTCCCAGTGTTTTAGACCAAACTGCTCTGTACTAGCTGTATAAAGTTCAATGAACACTTAAAATACATTCCATGGTCTGTGTAAGTGAGACGTAGACGTATGTAGTGCGAGGTCTTGTAACGCCTTTTGCTTTTTAATTTTGAGTTGTCATTTTATTCCGCACGTATCCCATTCATATTCATTCTGCCGGGGGTTGGCATTTCTGAGTGATACGGCAAGAGCGGTGAAACTATGTATATGGATGGGTTCGTGTCGGGACGTAAATAGCTCAAGTGTTTTCGCAGGTAAACAATATTTAGCTTCAGTGTTGGTAGTAGAGATATCGGTTCTCCGTTGTGATTGTTATTGTTTTAACACAGACAAAGCGTGGAGCGGCGTGAACAGGCTCGCGCGGATCTCAAGGGATTGGAAGACACCGTGGCCAAGGAGCTGCAAACCTTGCACAACCTGCGCAAACTGTTCGTACAGGACTTGCAGGTAAGAGCGCATTTCTCCATTTAGAATGAATTGGCTGTTGCCCGCGGCTCCGCCCGCGTTAAAAAGTTTTCCTGATAAAAGTCCCGCTTTATATTTTCCCGGCATAAAACGTAGCCTAAGTTATTCGTTATTACATCAGCTACCTGCCAATAAAAGTCCCGTTAAAATCGGTCCAGCCATTTCAGAGATTAGCCTGAACAAACAATTACGACACAGACAAAAATTGTAAAAAATATTATTTTGGTGTATGTACCGTATATATATATATATATATATATACATGTAGTAAAAACAGTTATTTCAATATTACAAACAGACACTCCAATACTATTTATATGTATAGATGAACGAAATTATCACATGCACAATTTCCCATTACAACTAATTTGTCCCACAGGCTAGGATAAAGAAGTCGAACAATTCGGAAGAGGGTGCCGAAGAGGAGGGTGGCTCACTCGCCCAAAAACAAAAGATTTCATTCCTGGAGAACAACCTGGAGCAGCTGACGAAGGTGCACAAGCAGCTGGTGCGCGACAACGCGGACCTGCGCTGCGAGGTGCCCAAGCTCGAGAAGCGTCTGCGGGCCACCATGGAGCGCGTCAAGGCACTCGAGACCGCGCTCAAGGTACGCATTATACACGGTCATTTTGACATTGCGTTACTAAATTAAACCACATATTTATCTCGTTGAAAAAAACACTTTCCATTGAGCTATTTTAACCATAGATGTAAAATAAAAAAGTGTAATTTTCGAACAAAATAAATATCAATAAAAAGTAAATAAGTTGCCATGCACTTATGCCATTACTACTGCTCTAAGAGAATTCGTCGCAGCAGCAATATTACACTTTCAGTCAGAAATACACTTACGCAGACACCATATTCGCACTGAACTGCAAAATTATCGCAAAATTGGAAAACTGCAACCGGGATTTTTGGCGAAAATATTCGTTATTATTGGATGATTTTTGGCAAGATGTTAGCAGAGGTAAATATGAATATGTGGTTTCAATTAGTAACGTAATGTAAAAATGACCCTGTAGATTACTGTTGTAGGAATTTATATTATGATTACTTAAATTATGGACTTTGTTTAAATATTTTAGTGCGTTAATATCCAAATGACTAACGTGCAATTTTATATTCGTAGGAGGCAAAGGACGGAGCTATGCGTGACCGTAAGAGATACCAGTTCGAGGTTGACCGAATTAAGGAGGCTGTGCGCGCCAAGAACTTGGCTCGACGAGGACCGCAGGCGCAGATAGGTAAGTGTCGATTGATCATAGCCGTCGGTGCTACATAATTTGTAATTCGATAAGATACATTTTTTAATGACTGTAAAAATGGTAGACTACTGTTATACTGGGATTGGTTTATAACATGAATGGTTTTAAAAACAGCACAGTTTACAAAAATTCAGCGTAAAGTAACAATTTTATAAGGCTAGCTGAAGACCTGTGAAAGTGTTGCTAGCTTTTTTTTTTTACAATTTAAGCTTACACACAATTTTGATTGTACTCACGAATACCGTGAACATAAAGGAATAGGTCGAAGGCGTGGCTACTGAATACAGCAGAACAGTATGGTAATGTAGTGTGTTGTGTTGCAGCCAAGCCGATCCGCGCGGGCGGCGCGCACCTGGCGGGCGCGGGCGCGGGGGCGGGAGCGGGGGCGGGCGCGGGGCTGGCGCGCGCGGCGCCGCAGGACATCAAGCGCAAGTCCATCATCGTGGGCGCACGAGGTCACTACTACATTCACCTTATTCATACTTACATTATTAGTTATTAACACTTATACTTCATCTATTTTTCTATTTGTTTATTAGTTACTAGGATTAGCAGTTTCTTTCTTAAACGTGGTAGACGTATTTAATATTTTTAAAACAATGAAAACATGTTGTCGTGTGCAATAACTTTAGAATGGAATAAGGAATATAATTGCAAAAATATTTTTACTTTATTAATATATTGGAGTAGATACATCAATAAAAATAAGGGGTCGTCCATTAATCACGTGTTTTTGAGAATATTTTAATCCCCTTACCCAAATTTACGTAAATTTATTTGTACAAAGTATCTCGAGAATTTTAAAGTATTATCTTCAAAATATAGGTAAGTACAATCAAGTTTAAATCGCGCTTTCAACAAAAAGACGTGTGATATCTCACTAGACCGCTCTTCCCCTTGTGATATATCGGTGATTTTCGCCGAATCCCTCTTCCCCCCGTTTAGAGCCTCACGTGATTAATGAACGATCCCTAAACAGCATTGAGTTACTATCGTTAAATAAATAATCACCCATTATTGCCTCACCGGAATACCACATTCAATATTTTTGTTGTAATAATTTATATATAATTATTTATTTCAGATGAAAGTTGAAGAGATCGCCGTTGCATCGTAGAGAATTTAAATGAAACTTTATAGACGCACCTAATAAGGGCGGCGAAGATCATTCTTTTAAAAGTTATATCCATTATAATATTTACTACTGTGTGTTATGAAAAGCCTAAAATAAGCTGCAACAAAAAAAAAATATCGTAGAGTTCTCTTAGGCTTAAACTTTCGAGCTGTCTATACTTAAGCGTCTGTAAGTGCACGTGGATTTAGATAGAATAGCTTTTCGCCGATAATAGGTTTCATGTAAATTCGATATCGGCTAACGTTATTACCCATGCAAAAAGTATTATTGTGAGCTAACAAAGCCCTGACGGTTGTGGCCGTTTTTAAGTGATAGGATGAATAAAAAATATTTTTATGGAATGACAAGTATTAAATTTAGTTTCTGATTACACCAGTGCGTACTACGCTAAATCGATTATAAATGATAATGCTTTACCACATACTCATGGGGGGAAATGTGGCCAACTATGGTATGTCTAAATGTTCAGTACAAAAATGCCGAGCCAGTTACCATAAAATGTGTTAAATGAAATGACACCGAACATGAATTGCAGCCCATTTCTAACCCATGAACTGCATTGGACATTTTAAAGATGCAATTATTTGTCGTTATTGTTAAGACCAGTTGTGAATTACTAACTTGCATATGCTACCGCACAAATAAAACTTAAAAAGCAAAAAAAAATGTATGTTATGGTCGGCCACATTAAGGATTCCACGTGTGGTGGCAAATGCATAGCACTGCATCTTCATGTGTAGTTGTAGTTTAAGCTTCTTTGATATATATTTTTATATATTGTGATAAGCGTTAATATGCCGACATCCGAGCATTTATTTTAGTTAACGAAACGAACCACTTCTGAGTATGTTATAAGGTGTCATGGGTGATAACGAGAGGACTCAAAAATAATCTGAATGATAGACTTAAGGCATTGTCCGCATCCCAGTGGTTTTGCAAAGGTTACATGTGCGTGTGCCTGGGCGACTTGCTGCCATGAGCAAGTTCACAGCTTCTAGGTACGGTTT
Organism: Lapara coniferarum; assembly: GCA_949316025.1. Lineage (NCBI taxonomy): Eukaryota > Metazoa > Arthropoda > Insecta > Lepidoptera > Sphingidae > Lapara > Lapara coniferarum. The sequence continues at coordinate 34,936,785 of OX438919.1, read as the reverse complement.
GCGCTAGAAGGATCCGCGATACGTTTTTAGTGGGCGATTTTTATATTCACATTTGGAATATGAAAATCTCTTTCAGCTAAAAGCTTTTTGTTCCCGTTACAAATAGATTAAAAGACTTACGTTCTGTAGCAATAGCATAATTGTATTGAAAAACATTCAAACTGAGAGAACAATGCAGGATTTGTGAACACCAAAACCTAAACCGATGTTCATTGTTCGGCGAAATGTAGATATGCAATAAAAATCTATTTCTACAGAACTTACTCAATATGCCTTTATGTTAAAATAGAAACCGTTTAACTTTTGCAACAGAATCGATGATTACAAATGGGGTTATCATTCATAGCACCTCGCGCTTGGCCCCCTGCTATGCTGCGTGTCATCACTTCGCTTATAAGCTGTGATGTTTAGCAAATGTTTAGTTTATATTGCTCTTTCTCGTAACGATGTCTGTAGTAATTTTAGTCATTAAGATACAATATCGGCCCTATAGATAGGTAATAAAGATGGCAAAGGCTTAATTTCTAATAAAGTAAATGTTTCCATAGCACGTTGAATTCGTATATATTCTCTACTATATTCATAGCCGTTTCAATAACATGAACATAAAATCTGGTTTCAAAAACGTACAGTATACTTGGATTCGTAATTTTTAATCATTGGTTAAAGTTCTCTATTTGATTTTAAGATGCATTAGCTTCATACTAGATCTGTAACTTATGTAAGTACTTATGAAATAATCACGCGAGAGCGCAGTCTCGCATCAATTTCCACGCCAACACTTGTTTTATTTTGTAACTTGTCCTAAACAGACTGCGTCTTATGAGGAGTTATGGAACTATGGCCGACTCAATGTCCAGAAAACCAAAGACAAATCACAATTTTTTAGATTTATTTATTGTTTGAGGTGATTACCAGCTGAAATTTTATTTAAGCCCCGAATTACTCAATGGTTCCAAAGCTCCTTGATGTGTTGCAATACATTTATATCGTTTAGATGTAGAGTTATACGGCCGACATTAACAAACGTTCGTGATCGATATCTCCATATCGGTTCCAAAAATAAACCAATTAAAATAAGTAATAGTGAGCGTAAAGTCCAAAACATTATTTTGATTGGTCAATTTCCGCGATCGAACCAGAAATATGGATTAAGATCATTTCTTGATTTCGGCCGTTAGTCAATTATTTCACCTTTTAGTTAGTTACTTGATTTTATTATATTTTATTTATTGTATATCATAAAACTAAATTATCTCGTTTTTTTGTCACTTTAGAAGTATATTACGCTTTTTTACATACCTCTATTTATATTATTTTACAATCATGATCAAATACACCTATATTTTCCATTCAAAATTAGAGATGTCTACAAAAATGCATTCCACGAGGAAAGCACACCTTGTGTTTGTTGTAAGGCTAAAACGTTTTGTTGAAGAGGCTATCCTCTGTTTCCATTCGCCTGTTGCATGCTGTGCAGCCTGCCGGCGGCGGGCGGCACGGCTCCAAACCGACAGGCTTGCCTTTGCACCAAGTGATTTAGTTTGTATTGACATCTTTTGTATGATGTATTTAATATATGGAAAATTCTCAAAAAGAGTGTTTTCTTGATTTTTATTTATTACAAAAATAAAATTATGAATTTAATTTGCTACAATGTATTTTTATTTCTAAAATACCAGAACGAAATATAGATTATAGCTGGGCACCATAACGTCTAGTAAAACATGTTATTAGGTTTGAAGATATAAATGAAAACACGTAAATCAAATTAATTTATATTGAATAAATACAATTTGTAATAAACTTACAATTATACATCATTTTATTTTCATAACAATCTAATAGAGTGCGTTCTCGACTATAACGAGTCTATCGCTGCCGCCAGGGGAATCTGTACAGATGAACGGATATTGTACAGTTGTGAACTTCGATTACACTGTGACCAAGAACGCAATCTTATACACCTACATAATTTTATTCTCAACTTGGTGTTTATTTTGTAAACAAAAATATACCGCACCAATTAAAAATATGTACATACAATATTAATATCACAGTATGATACTTTACTATTACTGCTAGAGGCATATTCAAAACCGCCGATAGTGAAAAGGAGATGTCCTTTTTTGTATGGGTGCTGGGCCTCAAAATCTAACCAGGCTCTAAGTTTAGGGATATTAAAGGGGAAAAAATATGGATTTTGTATCAATAAAAAAAAAATTTTAGACCCTTCCATTTATAAGTAACTTTTATAAATCGTTCGTAATAAGTGTAGTTTTCAAATAAAATAAAATTACATAAATCTCAAAATCGGAGGTCTTTAAAATAAAACAATTCATTGTAATAGGCTAGTTTTTAGGAGCTCTGTTCAAATATATAAACTGTCTTGTTTAGAATTTTAGGCCCGTTTTGGGACAAGTCCTTTATAATAGAAATAGTCCCATATTTCAACATCCCAACAAAAAAGCGTTTAAGGCTAAGGTCGGCAATGCAAATGGTACAATATATGCAAAGAATCAAGGTATTCCTACAATTTCGTCTTGATAAGATATTCGTTCGTATGTAATATTAGATTCATAGATAAGCGTTGGAATTTGGCACAAATATTTTTTTTATATACGCGCAAAAAGATGTTTTTTTTAACGTTATGTAAAAGGTAGAGCAAAATTTTTACTAGCCCTATCTCTGTTATCGTTGAACAGGAAATTTTAAACCATATTTGAGTTTTTGAAAATAATGCAGTGACTTAAAAATATAAGACAAATATAACTTTCCACATAATATGATTATCGTATATAGCCCGGTCAAGTTATACAAAAAAACGTGCTGAGTCTGCAATAATTCCTAAGAAGCTGGATTTTTGTACAGACCTTAAATACATTTTTTTTTATAGCATTGAATGACGACTTTTGACATAGCATTTGTAATGTCGTATTTAAGGTTTGTACAAAAATCCAGCTTGTTAGGAATGAATGCAAGCTCGAATGTTTAATTTTACCGGGCTAATAAACAATACGAATATTTATATTCGCTAACAACACGGCTTGAACATTGAATAATATAAGCAACAATAACATAATTCAAAAAAGCACAAAGCCAAGATACATTTGAAATTGTGAGATATGCACTTCATTGCCAGCAATAAAAATAAAATTTCCCATAGTAAATAAATATACTTAAATCAAAATTATACTGTAGCTACGCGGCAGCTAAGCCCTTTCTAAATGATGCAGCAAAGCTAATACATTCGGGGGTTAAGTGTGCACCTAACCTTATGGACTAATATATATCCTTTACGATTTAATTACACTTATTTACATAAACATAACATTACATAGCTATATATAACTATTACATACAAACGAATTTAAAGCACTGTTCCTTTGACTATACAATACGTAGTTATCGAAACACCATGTACTTCTGATGTTTGCTCAGATCATTTATACCCCTCGAGTTCATTCACAAAAATATCGTTGCATTGCGTCTATTAGTCTGTGAGCCACAATCTACGTACTTTCTAATCAAAAAATTATCTCTATTAAATCTTATTTAGACTAAACAACATAATAAATATTCTTTGTACACATCAATTGCTGGAATTTTCACACAATGTACTTATTAGTTCAATGCATATAGTAAATACAGAATAATGTAAAATAATACACAAAATACTTATTTGGATAATCGGAAAGCAACTAACTTCGTATTAATTAGAAAACTCGCCGAATTTTAAAACATACAACTCATCATATTATGCTTCAGTGAAAAGATTTTTATCTGCGTTGTCTGTAATGAAGCATTATTTTTTTCAAAGGATAAATTAAAATTATTAACACCCATCAAAGTGCGTTGTATGAGGACACTGATTCATTGGAATGTTGACGTTCGAGGTTGTTTAATCCATTTTCTTTGGAAACCGATGAAGTTCTATAAAAAAAATATGTTTATTATAAATGCGTTTCATACAGGGGATATGAGGAATTTTACAAAAAAATACAAACCCAAAGAAAGGTAGTAAGGTGACGAGATGAGCGCGGCTGGTACATTCCCTAAGCTCTGGCAGAACTAGCAGAATGTGTCGAAGGTAAGCCTGCAGTGCAATCCGGCGTTGCTCCACTAAATGAGAATCCTAAAATATGATTGCTCTTTATAGTTCACATTAATAAATACAAATAAATCAATTTCATAGGAGTGTTTATTTAAATGAAAATCACAGGATGCTTTTGGTCTGAAATGCAAACAGTTATTATTTGAGTAATTTCTCTCTCTTCTCTTCCAACCATCGTTGTCCCATTTTATTATTCCACTCAAATGTGAGGTTGGTAACACATCTTTCAACCAAGTAAAAATAATTTATATCTGACGTCAAGTGTTTGGGCACTCCTCACTTGAAAAACCGCAGGTTTTGTTCAACCTGGGAATCGAACCCTAGGTTTCCAGTCCATAACCTGTCACACAACGATACACTGCCACTAGTTGAGGGAAGCGATATTTCAGTAGGTACTCATCATCTTCCTGCATTGGTCCCAAATTACTTGGGGTCAGCGCAACATGTTTTTCTCTTCCATTCTCCTCTATCTTTCGTCAAGTCATTCACGCCCTTTTCTTTCATATCTCTTAGACAATCCATCCACCTCTTCCTTAGTCGTCCTGGTCCTCGCCATCCATCAACACTCAAGTTCATCACTCATTGGGTTACATGCCTCTCATCCCTTCTCACATGTCCATAACAAGACAGACAATTTCCTTTCAACTTTTCTGTCACTGATGCCACTTTCAAACTCCATCTAATATAATATCATTCGATAAGAGAGTACTAACAGCAATAACTTGATCATTTAATTTTGACAAAAAAAATACTACAACGGAAACCTACACGTTTCCTTAATGTTTTCTTCGGTGGAAATTTATAAGTTGCAATGTCAGGATGACATTTCTTCAGTTGTGAATGTAACTCATAGAACTTTGCGTATCTGTGGAATACATTCCACTCTTCTGCTCCAATTTTCAGGAAAATCTAAAATCAATAACAATACCGATTTCGATAATAGGATCACAAATAAAATAACAATAATTAAAATACAAATTACCTTTACAGCCGTTTTTAATAAACAATCTCTACCTCAATCTTCCATCCGATCCCGAGAATCAAAGTCAACCAATTAAAATGTCAAAAACACGTTGTTCTGATTGGTCCGTTTTCGCGATAGATCACAAAAACAGATTAAGATCGTTTATTGAAAATGGTGGTTAGATCCAAAGCAAAAATAGATCAATCAGAACAAAGTTTGACACATTTATAGACATTTTGATTGGTTTAGGGCCGATTTCACCACTTACTGATAAAGTTCCGGATAGCCTATTCGGAACTTACCCGCCATATAAACTACAACTTTGGTTTCACAGGTCTCTAATAAAAATATTTGGATGAAAAAGTCACTAGTAATGTGTGAGATTCATTTGTTACATAGTTATCTGGAACTATATCAGGAACCGATGGAACTGGCTCCTTGTTCTTGGGATCGTTTATTAAAAACGGAATATTATAAGTCGCATGAATAAAATAAAAAACCAACAATATTACCTGATAAACATGATACGAATGTGTTTTCTTCCCTATTAAGAATGCACTTGGTATATGAGCTTTAACATTTGATCGAGGGTAGTCTAATACTTCGAGGCCCGAAGAGTTTTCCAACTCTTGCAATCTATGTTGTAAATGTTGATTGAATTCCATAAGTTCCGCATGCATCTCAGCTACCTAAAATAGTAGTTTCATTATTGAAATATCAATGTTATAAGTTATCAAAAAACATAAACATACAAGTAGTCATTTTATGTACGTAATGCAATATTTCATATTTAAATACAGTGATAAAAATTTAATTTTGTTAACCTAATACTAGTAGGTAGTTAAGCATTGTACCAACATTTTTACTCTAATACTGTGGTGCCTAAACCTGTCAAAAAATATATGATGAAACCATTGCAAGTGAACAATAGCCAATGTTAGGTATTTATTGAGTGGTAAGTCAACACTTTACTGAGCACTTGTAACTTTTCCAGTTGAATAAACAGTAAAACAACCATGTTAACGTTAAGTGTTCACATCGGGCGATATGTGTACATACATTGCTTTTTAAAATAAACCACATATAGTTTCCCCTACATACATAGCATTATGCTTTTTTCAAGGCTACGCAGAGGTGTAAAGCACCTTCGTCATACGTCCTATGTAATAAGGAGCAGTGGGGTTAGAATATGAAAAAAAAAAACACGTTGCGTCTCCGCTTCGTTTTATTGTGATTGGTTGAGAGACTGACGTATCGGTATTTTGATGTTTGTGATTGATCGAAGGACCGATACGTTAGTCTCTCGACCAATCACAATAAAACGAAGCGGAGACGCATCGTGTTTTGTGACTGACGTATCGGTCCTTCAATTTTGTAACTTAAAGTGTTGGATGGTGTTGCTACTTTTTATGGGTGGTCGTATCGCTTACCATCAGGCGAACGGCATGCTCGAATCGTCGTTCAATGCAATAAAAAAAATATGCAAGTAAAACTGTAAAGATCATATCAATTTTACTACCTTTCAGGATACAAGCAAAACTATTATTATGAGTAATCAAAAATAAATATTTTTGTACCTGCACCAGCTTTCTTTCATATTGATTTACTTCGTCACTGTCTCGATTACTTATTTTCTCAGCACTAGTACCACTTTTTAAAGCTATGCCCATTTCAACTGCAGACATATAATGTCGCAACTGTTCTTTTAATCTATCATTTTCCCTTAAATAAATAATAATAATCTTATGAAAATACCCGTAATATAGATTTACTTAACTAGGTGTCGTTCGCGGTTTTGCCCGCGTAAAAAACCTATGCCGCCACAAGTCCATAAAACACAGTACGACGCCAGCGCCATCTTACCAAAAAATCAGACTAAAAATACCAGTATTCCCCATGGGAGCAAAAAACCGGGATATCAATTAACCTATATTTAATATAGAACATGGTCGATCTCAGTGCCAGAGTGCATGTCCAAAAACGGGCATGAAATTCTAACCAGACACTATACATATTTGGATAGTACTCCCAAAAACAAGCCCTTTGCTATAAATCATATAATTTTAAGATCCTCCGATTTTAAGATTAATGTAATTTTATTTTAGTTAAAAACTACATTTAAATTGAACATATTAAAAAGTTAGTTATAAATGGAGAGGTCTAAAAATATTTTTTAATGGATCCAAGATCTATATATTTTGCCCTTTAATATCCATAAAGTTTGGGCCTAGTTAGATTTTGAGGCTCAGCACCCATACAAAAAGTATGACATCTCCCTTCAACCAAATCCGTTCAGGTTTTTTGTTTATTATTAACTGGGCAAAGTGACTTCACTGCACCTGATGTTAAGTGAAGTCCAAAAAAAAATGACGACCGTCAAGGGACAAAATTATCCCCTAACGGTCGCCACAGTTATGCCGGCCAATAATAATTAAAAAAATAAATACAATATAATAATTACAATTGCATTTTTTATTATTATTTACTTAGGTGTTTCTGCATTTACTTCTAACAAATTTTAATGCAGGTTTCGCAGGTAATGATAAAATAATTTGTACTTACTTGCTTAAATCCATAACAACATTTTCTAACTTCTGAATTTTTTCCTTACTGGCTAATTCTATTTGGTTACATTTCAGTTGCAAGTTTAAAAAATCTTTTTCCCTATTTTCTAACATTGACATCAAATTTTTATTATCAGGTACACTTTCGTCTTCTGTAAAACAAAGTTCCAAGCAAGACATACTCCCATTGATACTGCCTGCAACTTCTTCACTGTCACTTTCCGATATTTTTAAGTTATTTATGCTTACTTCAGATAAATCGTCTTTCAGTGTGGTATTCACGTCTATGCTGTTAGAGGAAGAGAATATTTCTTTTGCACATTCCGAGAGCTTGGTGAGTATTTGTGATGGGCTGTCTATACCCTTGACACTGTCAGGAAAGAAATGCCTGAAACTACTTTTATATTCCGAGCTGGTGGGCTCGCTGGTTGAAGCCACTTGAGGTACGATTTTCGGATCAGGCGAGTTGAGACAAGTGGCAGGAGCACTCTGCCATGTTGTATCTTTTTCTGGCTCTAAGTTCGGGAAGTAATTTATTTGGTTACTGGGTTGAATTCTCTGTTCATTTTTATCGAAAGATATAACTTGCCGCAGTGGTTTTCTCTTAAAATTATTAGAAGACTTAATGGGCACAGGCAATGGTATGACGTGTTCCTCTCTGTTTATCTGGTTTGACTGTTGTTGTGAATCATTTAGCTCTGGCCGGTCAATGGATAATGCAAACAAAACAGTTGATAAGCCTAAAACATTCACAATATGATATTATTTTATTTGTTCACACTCTTCAAATTGGAGCATTATTTATTATTATTTGCTAATCGGGATTTACCTGATGCTATTCCGGGAAGTTTGTGTGAAATTTCTGGACTTCTCACCAATGCTCCTTCCTCATAATATTCCATCAATAAGCCATGGCTGATCCAACTTTGGAGATACCTTTAACATTTCAATTTATATAAAAAAAAATTAAATGAAGTAAATAGAATAGAACATAGTTTATGTTATAAAGTTATTAATTCAGTAATTTTTCAACATAGTTGTATTGCGGTACGACTACAGAGCTGAGGTCTCGGGTTGGATTCCTGGGTTGGGCAAAGTGATATTGGGGTTTTCTACTCGGTATCTGGCCAGTCTGGAAACGTGCCCGGTAAATAGCAATAGGCCGCCCCCTATTATATGAGACCCAACATAGTTGACGAATTGTGGGTGTCTCACATGTCTGCCTATCACTGAAAAGGCCAAAGGGGTGATGGTATGTACATGTATGTATGTATGTATTTCAGTAAATTCATACAATACAAGAAGATTTTAAAATTTGGTTGTTATTATTTTAAAATGTTTTGTGAAAACTGGTTTCTCGCTAAATCATAAAAAATACCTTTCTAAAGATCGTTCGTTCAAAGCAGCCCTTAAAAAGGCTCTAAAATATCCCAATGGTGTATTTATATTTGACAAGATCTTGAATCTTTCTTTTTCATGTTTTGTTAGGTGAAGACATGTATAACTCCAAAGTGAATTACCTGAAAAATATCAATTAATGCTGTACTGCCATCTATGGTTAGGGCAGTAGTTATCAAAAATACATAAAATATTGCCATTTGGATATAAAGGTTAGATATTTTTCAATACGGAAAAAAATAGTCAATAACAAAATGAGCAATTTTCTAAAACTCTTTCTTGAGGTCAATCATGCCTGTTACTCAGAAAGATCAAAAGACTCTGGTTTGAGATTGAAATATATTTAACAACAGAAAGCATTATTTCTTTTTATTTTTTTATCCCATTGTATGTGATTGTACGAAAACTATTAAAATTTAAATGTTATATCAATTAGGTATATTAAAGGAAAGTAAAATATTTATGTTCTTACCAACATTTATGATATTGAATGTGAAGTTTAAACCAGCATTGACCAAGTTCTGAATAGTAGAGTTTGCTAAATTTGTTCTGATGCCATGGCTGAGTACTTTTTCCCATTTTTCGCAAAGTAGAATAATTCTAAAATTATGCAATAAATTTTTATAAAAATCTGTTAAAAGTTATTTAAGTTACCAATTGAAATACCAAATATAATTGGTGTAAACGGTTGATGTGCCTAAGAATAATAGATAAAACAATATGCTATAAATAAGCATGTTTTTCCTTTATTTCTTAATGTACTTTAGTCAGCCACATATTCAAATCACAAGAAGCATAGAGGGATAGTTAAATGGCGAACTCCAGACATGCCATGCAGTTAAGAGTTAGATATACATCTGGTACCTGGTATCATCCTCAGTAGCTAGCTCAGCTTTGCCTTTGAATCGGTGAAGGCAATTTTGCACACATTTGCCAAGTTCGTCAAGGATGACTGTACCACTTACGAAACGTCTATATGCTTCTTCCTTGCTATCAATAGTGCTGGCCAGTGTGTTGAGAATTTTACTGTTCTGCAGGGGTCAAGAATGACAATCTATTTTATATAAACGTTTAATATCAGCCAGCCCAATGTGGAGATTTTTATAAACTAATAACCTTAATTTCATTAACAGTTTATAAACCTTTTATAAATTTTAGTTATACCATGTTTTGTCTTCTTCCTTCAAACTCAATTCAAAACTCTTTTGAAGAAGACAAAAATTTTATAGCTAAAATATATTTATACACTTTTTATGAATAAGGCCATTAATATCTAACTTCCTGTGTATTATTATATAACACTTAACAAACATAGTGGATTATTATGGCTGTTTTATTCACATCCCTAACAATAAATAATTTTGTAAATATACTGTAGTTGTCTGTTTCTTATTCTTTATCATAAACTCGCAAGAAGGCAGTCATTATGAAGTTAAACCCCTTGGTACATAAGTTAATTTTATTTATCTACTAGCTGAGTTCCTGATAACATTTACCATTAGGAACATACAGTAAATTAATTCATAATCTGCCTACTCTTATGGGATAGAGGTGTGTTACTAATTACTATCTATGTTCACTCATCAAATTTGATTCAAGTACACTTTCTCATGATAAAATGACCATTTTTCATATTTTACTAGGCAGGTGCGATCATTTCAGAGATGAACAAAGGAAACAGCAGGTAGCTCTTAACTTATGTCTACTTTAGTTATAAGTTGCATGTTGCTGACAGACATGCAAGCGACTTATTTAGAACCTTAAGGTGGTTAAGCATACAGTTTTCTGACTTTTACATATGGATAAAATAAAGAAAAAAAAATATAAAAAAAACAAACAAAAAACCCGACTGCGGCATTATCTGCCATCTTTATTAAATTTACTGAACAACTGAAAAGATAGAAACAAGATTTTAATTTGAACACTGAATTTGAATTGAAATTGAATTTTGATTTTGAATAACCTTAGATGACAGTGTTAACAAATGCAGCCTGAGGCATCTGCTCACTCTGAGATTTTGTGGCTCTACGTATATCATCAATCAAATTATAAGAGGTGAGTGTGGTATGCCTCCGACAGCGTTTGTGAACACTGTCATCTAAGATTACTCAAAACCAAAAGAAAATATTCAAATTAAAATCTTGTATCTATCAGTTCTTCAGTGGATTTAATAAAGATTGCAGATATTGACGCAGCTGGGTTTATTGATTATTTATTTTAATTTCCTCTTTTTAGTTTTCTTTTTTTTTTAAACTATCTGTGTGCCAAATTTCAGCCAAACCCATCAAGCTGTTTTACCTAAGGAAGTAACAAACGATCACCGGTACCATCATTTCTCCAGATAGCAACTCCAAAATCCCGACATTTCGAAAAATTATCTAGATATATCGATTTTTCAGTCTAGTAACCCTAACTTGTAGTTGTTTTTGTTATGGCATTACACTACATACACTACCGTTACTAGACCATGTCCATGTTATGCACAAAGGATTCAAACAACTACCAGCCAAAATTCATTCTAAATTATTTGTAATGATTCATGTTCTTGTGTAGTAAAGACTCATTTTTATTTTAACAAAGTAATTTGTAGTTCTAACAAAACATCAATTTCAATAGTAGTCTATAGTCTAAGCATCAGATTGTAAATTTAAAGAAATCGATGAACAATAAAAAAGGTGTTTAAGAAAGAAAAAAAATTATAATGCAAGACCTAACTTCTCAGTAATCTTTCCGACTAAAGTGCGTGTGTTTCCACGAATCCAGGTAAAGCCTATCAATACGTAATGCACTTTAAAATAATGCCTTGTTTTTATATTATATCGGTAATATTTCATTGTAAATGTCTACAAAATACATGTACCGAATTATATAAACAAAGCTATGCTATATCATGACACTTACGTGAAATAAAGCATCTTACCATTATTCGGTGATAAAATTAACTTTTTGGCGAATAACGAACAAACAAAACGATCATAATACGACAGGTAATAAATTAAGAGCCTTTTAACCACACTTTTAACAATAAATAATTCCCATTCTGATATTTATATTTAATCTCAAATAATTGTCATTTTGCACTTATGTCAGGGCAGGGCTGTCAGATAGCAAAGTTTTTTTCTCGTAACAGGATTGCCAAAAATCTGGTACTTTCAATACATAATCTCGTAAGAGTAAATTATATAATATTTTTATAACATACATTTATAAAAATCCTTAATTTACGCTATGTACTATTATTAGCTAGCCCGGGGTAGGTAAATTCCTTGAGTTGACCCGATGAACCAGGTTTGTTTTTCAAATGTTTTTTTTATTCGGCATGGGATTTGAGATTTGTGATCTCAGTGACCAGAGAGCTTGATGGACAATATACACACTTCGATATCTTGGGATTTTTCAGATCTGGCTGCAACCACTCTTGAAATATCAGATGCCTTAACTATTCATCACGAAAAATTTGCGAATGATGTTGGGAAATCGTGTTTCCTGCTTTTTTTGCAGCCCATCTTCACTTTTTGCTATTTTTCTAGGTAGAGGATATGAGCATTCACCGTCGCTACTTATAATGTTAAAATATTCAAATACCTAATTAGAATTAAATTTCAATTTACTTCAGCTACTACTGATTGATAGCACAAATAGGCTCAAGGGATAGTATTTTAGTGATGGGTAATGAATCTAGTTATGTGCTGAGTCGATCGTTTGAGGCATGGATATTCATTTATGTTTTTTGTTTATATGCATGACGCAGGCAATCAACAAAGCTACAAATTTGGTAAAAAAGGGTACGAAATTTTTTTTTTCTTGAATCTCGTATAGATACTGCAAATCTCGTAAAGTTACGAGATTTCTCGTATATCTGGCATCGCTGTGTCAGGGTTACCAACTCCTAAAAAAAATAGCCCTAAAATCAATATGAAAAAGCCCCAAATAGCCCTAAATGCAAAATTCAAAAACCTCAAAAAAAGCCCCAGGTACTGTCAATGTTACTTTGTATGGTGTAGTATATACCTACATCTAATATTATTTAAATAATTTCCCTGTTTCATTAAGGAAATAACACACAACTTATTTTTAAAACGTGTAAAAAGATCTACATTCTACATTGTCAATGATTGTGTATGCCGCCGTAGGATGGCGTGTCTTTGATGGCATGCCCATAGAGGCCATAGAGTATTATGCCAGATTCACATTCTGGGCTTCGTGAAGACTCGCACAGGTTCTGTCGCGAAAGGTCGCGAAATCATTAAAAGTAACAACTAGCAACACCGAATGAAGTCTGTGCACTGTTATGTTGAGAGTACCGTGCGCAGAATGTATTTGAGCGAGTAGTTTCCTGTAGTGCCAACATTTCAGGACTTGCAAAGTTATAATATACTCGAAACAACGAACGCGCGCCATTTTAATTGGAACTTGTGAAGTTGTGTTCAACTTGAGATCTTCATATACATGTGAGTAGGCTTATAATGATTTCCTACCTATATGCGAGTTTGTTAAATATTCAATTCATATACATGTGAGTGAGCTTATAATGATTTCCTACCTATATGTGAGTTTGTTAAATATTCAATTCATATACATGTGAGTCAGCCTATAATAATTCCATACCTATTTTGGTTCACATTCCAAATCATGCATATGTGAGTAACCTTTCATGTTGTATTCTTTCCCGCGTAAAGATAGCATTTTATACACCAAATGAAACTGATGTGATTCAATTTGTTTTCATACGGTAAATGATCATTTACTTATTTAATAATTTACTTATTTACTTATTACTATTACAATTTACTGACCCTCATTAAGCGTTATAAATATTTAACTGTGTAGACCATAATATGAAATAGTCTTTCACTCCCTCGGTGGTCGAGGGAGGAATTTAACTCCCACAAAGCGGTGACTTGGTGCGCTGGAGAGATTCCGTGTGGACAGCAAAGTAGGTTCGATCTCCCTCGGTAGTTGAGGGGGAAACCCTAAGACCCCACAAAGCGGTGATCTGGTTCGCCAGAGAGATTCCGTGTGGACAGTAACGTAGGTTCGATCTCCCTCGGTAGTTGAGGGGGAAACACTTTATACCACAAAGCGGTGATCCAGTGTGCCGGGGAGATTCCGCGTGGATAACCACAAAGCGGTGATCTAGTGCGCCGGAGAGATTCCGTGTGGACAGCAATGTAGGTTCGATCTCCCTCGGTAGTTGAGGGGGAAACCCTAAGACCCCACAAAGCGGTGATCTGGTTCGCCAGAGAGATTCCGTGTGGACAGCAAAGTAGGTTCGATCTCCCTCGGTAGTTGAGGGGGAAACACTTTATACCACAAAGCGGTGATCTGGTGCACTGGAGAGATTCCGTGTGGATAATAGACTTTGGTCTCTTACTCTCTCGACGATCGAGGGGAAACTTTTAACCCAAGAACAATTTGTGGTAAAGCGAAACTAGTGCGGTAGATATGATTAATGTTTTTATATATAACGCCGCAGTAATACACTGACTTGAATTCATATTGATAAGACTGAATCTACCTTAATTTGCTACTCTAAATATAACCAAAGATAACCAGCTCTTTAACTATCATGGTAGCTTGCTCACTGGCATTGTGATAGCAATGTCATAGATTCATTATAATTAACAGGAGCAGTCTCTCAAACACTAGTATCAACCACCATCTGGGAGAGTGGCCTTGGAGGTCCACATAACATTGATGCTAGAACATTACAAGGTATGTCACGATGCTGTTGTTTTTCGTTTCTTTCCGACACACATAAATGCGAAGCAGATTTAATTATACTTGATGTTGTTCTCATATTAGAGATAACTAACAGTTTTACATAGGACATACTTATTTTTTATTTTTAATTACGTGTGCGACGGTCGCACATGTTACATAACATATTTTCGCCACTAAACCCCACAAGGGCGAAAACATGGTGGAGGTGCTGGGATATTGATCCCATAATAAAAATTTAAATTATTGTCGGAAAGAAGATGAATGCATTGTTGACATGTACCTAAACTAAAATGAGTGGTTGTTTTTTTTCGTGTTTGTTTATTGCGATCTAGGAAAACACTCGCTCACTCGAAACTTTTAAAATTCCCATACAAATTGTATTTAAGTTCTCGAAAGAACTATTATGACCCCTGCGTTGTCTAGAAGGAAAGTGAGGATTTCCTTTGAAACTTCGAGACATCCGGTGGATTTCTGACAAAAATAATAAACAAAAGAAAATTACAATTATTTTTGAGATACTGTAATGTGTGTCGTGTGTAACATTGTTCATTGATAATAACGCGCGTAAATATGACACGCGTGGTGTGCACAGTA
Source organism: Lapara coniferarum (assembly GCA_949316025.1). Classification (NCBI taxonomy): domain Eukaryota; kingdom Metazoa; phylum Arthropoda; class Insecta; order Lepidoptera; family Sphingidae; genus Lapara; species Lapara coniferarum. The sequence goes on along the minus strand of OX438919.1, from coordinate 34,921,427 downwards.
CAAAGGACATTAAAACAGTATAGTTAGTTATTCAATTATTAAAGACAAGTTACATACTATTTTAATTATAAATTGTATTAAATTTAATAAAGTTAGGGATTTGAGGTAATCAACATCATTATTTAATCTGTTAATTTAGTTTTAAGGTACAGAATGTTTATCCGATTAAGTTTCGCGTTTCAGATTTAGTTTATAAGTACTTTACCGTGAAAGATTGTAATAGAATAATATTTTACATCCTCTCCGTGTGGATTAGAAGACACTCTTTTGACCGGAAACACTCGGCTAATATACGCGCTAGAGATGTGCGCGAGGGCTTTTTGCATTTATGACCGGATTTAGACTATGTTATCGATGAGTGTAGTCGATTGCATCAAATTTCAATTTTACAAATAATATTAGATTGCAAAATTTTTATTGTGAATGCGATGATATATTAATACTCGGTTCAAGTAATAAATCTATTGAAATTATCTAGTTATGATCATGAGCTTCTCGTGCATTGGCAAATGCCACACGTATTGTAAACTTATGTCTTGAAGTAATTTACCTCTGTCGATATATGACTTGACATATTTGATTATTGGCGACTAGTTGGCTTATATTTAGATATAGTATTGCTCACGACTCCGCCCGCATGAAAAGTGGTTTCCCGAGATAAAAGGTAGCTTATAGCGCTCAATAGTAATCTAACTGCTTATTAGTGAAAGGATTTTCAAATTCTATTTAGTGGCTCCGGAGTTTTGGCGCGTTCAATTAAACAAACAAACTAGTTAACGTTATTATATGAGTATAGTTACTCTCTGGAACACGTTTATTAGACGATTATCAATTTTTAGTTTTGTTAATACAAACTGGCTACATCCCTACATCCCTAAAATCACGCGCCTACGCAGCGCACACGAAGTGGCCATTTTGTCAAGTTTCGTTTTTCCATGCGTTCACTGCCCAGTAAATCAAGGTTTGCTTAACAATAACAGTTAACAGTGTGCTCCAGAACGGTGTGCTTTGGACAGTGTCCATAGGAATTAGGAATTATCGAGTACAATTAGGTAAGATATTTGCATTATGCTTGGCTCCAACTGTTACAACATGAACAAAGCTATTGCGTTCGTGGACTGCTTTGAATTCTCATTTCACATACGTTATATGCATAGAATTAACAATAAAGCTATTATGTGGTAATTATGGATACGTTATTATGGCATGTTTGGTTTTGCATCTTGGGTTTGGTCACTTATTGCTATTTTGGCTAGCATACCTGTATAATTCATTAAATTTTGCTATATGCATTAAACATTATATTCATGCCTCCTTTTGCTTAATGAATTACTTCTGCATACAACTATTATTTGCTACATTCAGGCATACACCAGTAAATTGTTTTCTCCTAAGGTAAATTATATACTATACAGGTACCTACCTATTTTTTATTTTTTTTTGCGACCTGATGGTGTGGGTACATAAGGTAGGAAAAATAAAAAATAGATAAATGAGAAATTAGGTGTCTACAACTATGTAAGCCATCTATTAGTAAATTTAAAGTATTCACTATTTGGTGACATTGGTCTGTAACCTGTGGAATATAAGTTAATATCAGTTATATAAGTTTGTTAAGACTTATAAAATAAGTCAATAGTAATCAAAGGTACTTATCTACATAAAACCCTTACAAATCAAATAATTGAAGCAAAGACAAGTAATTTGTCTTGTAATGATTGCAGGTGAATTGTTACGATTTTTCGTTTATTATGTATTAGTATTATTTAGGAAAATATTATTGTTAGTTAAAACCATAGTTACATGCATAAATGATAAAAGGACAATGATCATATAATTCAGAATAATGCATAACATGAAATGAATTATACCTTTTATACACTTCACATGATAGACATATTAAAGAAAACTATTTACCTATTTTTGAAATAAAAGGAATATATTCATTCTACATGCATACAAGTACTAAATATTTATCATTGCAATATCCATATAAAAGGGCTTATTATATATGAAAATAAATATACTTATTTCATGTTTACTTGACTAAGACCTTTTATAAAATCATATTAATGAACACTGAATGGTAACAAATTAATTTGATTGACTGGAGAATGATTATAACATGTACTCGTAAGACAATCATACTTTATTAAAAAGTTACCCAAGCTACCTCATAACACATCACATACAGTTACATATTATTTAGAGATAAAGATAAAGATATATTTATTTTGCAAATATGGGTAAATAGATGATAGTACAATTTTTTAATAAGAGCAACCATATTTAACCAAAAGATGGTATGCAAAATTAAATTTTTGAATTTAAATACTTTGTCACAATAATTATTACATTATAAAATTAGAAAATAAAAATAAAAAACAAAATATTAAAAAATTACAGTCACAATATACTTATATGTCAATATTTAAATTAAGATTTTAAAATAAAAATATTACAATATGTCATTTTTAGTTACAAAATTATTTATGCTCCAGTCAAAAACTCTGTCAAATTATAATAAACCTTATCCACTAAAAACTTCTTAACTGTTTCTTGAATATTGATATGTTCAAATCTTTTAATGCCTTAGGCAACTTATTATAAATGAGTAACAATTTGTTCTCAGATCAAATCTTCTTTACAAATGGACCAAGTATTAATGAATCGCTTGTTGATAATAGGTGAAGAAATTAAAAAATTTACAGACTGTGCTCTCACACATAGTGCCAGTTATAATCATGATGATAGGACAAATGCTTGCATTGTCGCCGCTAAACTTAAAACAATGTTGGGTAAATTCGGTCATGAATTGCATACTTACTTTAATACATCTCAAGAACCAGACATAGATGAAGTGTCCACCCTCACTACTATACAATTACATGGAGAGGAAGCATTAGTAGAACTTGAAGTTAAAATTGAGTTAGGGGCTATATCTCAAAACGGAGCTACAACCAGCGGTACATCTGCCACTCTCTCTAGCAAACTTCCGAAGCTATCCCTACCGGTCTTTGAAGGTGACATCCTTAATTGGCATCCATTTTGGGACCAGTTTAGTTCAAATATAGATAAAAGGAACTTACCTGATGTAGACAAGTTGCTATATTTAAAAGGTTCCCTCACTGGTGAAGCTAAGAATACTGTAGAAGGATTGGACACTACTAATAAAAATTATCAGATAGCAGTATCCTTACTCAAGCAAAGATATGGTAAAGAAAGCCAAGTTATTGATGCTCATTATGCAGCTTTATATAAAATCAAACCAGCGAAAATTAATGCAGATTGCAGGAAAACGCTCAATGAAATTGAAAGGCACTTAAGAGTATTAAGCTCCATGGGTGAAGACATTAATCATAACCATCTGCGATTCCTTATCATGGAAAAATTTCCAGCAGAAATACTCTATGATCTTAAAATGAAAATATCAAATGAGTCAGTTGAGGAAATAAGAAACAAATTAGATCTAATAATTGCTGCCAAGGAAGGTGTCTCAAAACCTATCAGCGACATGACATCAAAGGAAATTCATTATACAACGGAAGCATTGTATGTAAAAGATAATCAACTTGGATACAGGAATGATCAGATGATAAAACGAGAAAATACACCTTTCAAACAAAGAACAGAAGGTAGCACAGTTTCAAATTATCACCCCAAAGGAAAAAGATTGCATTGTATTTTTTGCCAAGGGGCACATTTTAACGATCAATGCTTTAAAGCCAAAGGTATTGAAGAAAGGAAGGCATTGTTAAATGGTTTGTGTCTTATTTGTTTCAAACAAAAACACCATGGTAAGGCCTGCTCCTTTGAAGTAGAATGTCCATATTGTAAGAAAAGAGGGGTTCATAACAGGGCACTGTGCCCAAAGAAATTTCAAACATCTACTAATACTTTACAAGCGAGTTTAACCCAGAAAGGATATTCTATTCTTCAAACTGCAATAGCAAACATATATGGACAACGGGGAGAGTCGCATAAATGTAGAATTTTGTTTGATACAGGAAGTCAACGTAGCTACGTGACTGAGGAATTAGCGAAAAACCTTAACTTACCTACTATAGAAGAGGATTGTCTTTCAGTATTTACATTCGGATCCAAGTCACCTCAGGAGATAATCAGCCCAGTAGTAAAATTAAACATGAAGTCGCGTACAAACTACGATATAGTTCTCTACGCAAACGTCGTAATAACAATAGCTCATAACATACCTTGTCTAGAGACAGATTTAAGACAGTACATAGGAAATGGAGTTATAGCAGATGACGGTTCTTTATCGGAAACCATAGACATATTGATAGGAAACGATTATTATTATTCTTTAATGTTATCTGGTAAAACAAAGCTAGCAGAATTTTTTTTCTTGATAGAATCTAAATTTGGATGGATACCATCAGGTAGTATACAGAAAAGATCTGCAGAAGTATTGTCAGTGATAACATATTTTCAATCCTCTAGTGATACTAGCTTGAGCTTACCAGATCCACCATTGGATAATGGCAACCTAAAATTGCTATGGGATTTAGAATCCATAGGTATTACAGATCCTCCCAATGTCAGCCGGGATGAAGAGGCAGTAAAGCAATTTAATGAAAATACGGAAATTGTCAATAATAGATATGTAGTGTGTTGGCCTTGGAATGAATATCCACCAAATTTAACATCGAATTTTGGACTTTCATTTGGACGTTTGAAGAATCTACTAAAACGCATAGATTCAAAAGCATTGATGTCATATAACGAAACCTTAAGAACCCAACTTGAAGTTGGAGTTATAGAAGTGATACCAACAACAGGTAAAGTGAACCACCCAGTACATTACTTACCACATCATGGGGTATCATCACCAGGGAAACCCATAAGAATTGTGTACGACGCATCTGCAAAAACTAAAGATAATAAAAGTCTTAATCAATGTCTCTACTGCGGACCTCTGATGTTAGAAGATTTAACAGGGCTACTGATGAAGTTTAGGTGTCATCCTATAAGAATATCAGCTGATGTAGAAACGGCGTTTTTACAAATTGGTCTGCAAGAAAAGGACAGGGATGTTACCAGGTTCCTCTGGTTAAAGGACACATCCAAACCAGTAGACGACGAAAACCTATTAAACTTGAGATTCACCCGGGTACCTTTTGGAGTTATTTCCAGTCCGTTTCTTCTTAATGCAACAATAAAACATCATTTACAACGATCCAATATAAATATTGCAAAGGAGATATCGGACGATATTTATGTGGACAATCTCGTCACCGGTGTGACAACACTACAAGAAGCAAGAGAATTGTATACGAAAACTCACACCAAAAGGAATGCCAAATCCACTGTTTTACGGATTCATCTATGAAAGCGTATGCAGCCGTGGTATATTTAGTTCAAAAACACGATATAAGCTTTGTTATAGGAAAGTCGCGATTGAGTCCATTAAAGGATCAAGAAAACCTGAAGATTCCACGTTTGGAACTATTAGGAGTTCTCATAGGATCACGTCTCATCAAGTATGCAGTTAAGTATCTTACGTTAAATATAAAGCAACAATATCTCGGGACAGATAGTCAAATTGTAATTAGTTGGTGTAATTCAGTTAAACTTTTATCACCATTTGTCGCTAGAAGAGTGAATGAGATCAAAAGCAATAAGAATTTAATCATCCGTTACGTCCCATAGCAGATAAACCCTGCAGATGTAGCAACTCGATCTGAAAGATCACAAAACGAAATTGACAAATGGTTGCAAGGACCAGAATTTTTGAAGAAAAATATAAATGACTGGCCAATAATGGTAACTATTACAAATTCTTGTTTGGCGGGGGAGGATCTCACGAAATCGAGTGTAGAGAAAACAATCGACCTCCAAACATCGAAAGAAACCACAAAAGGGATTAAACAGAACTCTGACATTAACATAAGATTAAAAGAAATACAAGAATCAACATTACAAACATTAAAAACTATTCAGTCTGAGTATTTCCCAGAAGAAACACAAGGAAATGAGACGAGTCTTAGCAGAAACTTAGGTTTGTTTAAAGATATTGACGATATATTGAGATGTAAAGGAAGATTAAGAAATGCAGATTGGTTATTTGATAAAAGATATCCTATACTCATTCCGAAAAATTGCAAGTTCACAGATAATGTTATTACGACGACTCATGAGAAAAATTACCAAGTAGGAAACTCTGTTTTTACAAGATCTATTACTCATCTGTATCCATTGGAAATTGAAGAAATGTACGAAGATGCTGTGCAACCGTCATCTGCAGAACCGCTTGTCATAAAGGACAAAGATGAAACCAGAAGTACCCATTGTAAACACAAAAGACACATTACAGGTTAATATAGAAACGCCTTTAACAAATAAATACGATGAATCCACAGAACCTTTTGAAACTAATTTGCAACCAATTCACGAGATCGAATTACCCATTGATGACAGCGCAGAGTCGATAATAAGTGATAGCACAGTAACAAATGAAATAAGCAATAATTTAGATGAACAGACAGTTAAAGGACCAGTCCGTACAGCAAAGGTCCAAGCATTGAAGAAGATAAGAGAATGGACAAAAGAGTTGACAAATCAATTTCTCTTCTCCTCTGGGCGGGAGTGTCGCGAAAGGTCGCGAAATCATTAAAAGTAACAACTAGCAACACCGAATGAAGTCTGTGCACTGTTATGTTGAGAGTACCGTGCGCAGAATGTATTTGAGCGAGTAGTTTCCTGTAGTGCCAACATTTCAGGACTTGCAAAGTTATAATATACTCGAAACAACGAACGCGCGCCATTTTAATTGGAACTTGTGAAGTTGTGTTCAACTTGAGATCTTCATATACATGTGAGTAGGCTTATAATGATTTCCTACCTATATGCGAGTTTGTTAAATATTCAATTCATATACATGTGAGTGAGCTTATAATGATTTCCTACCTATATGTGAGTTTGTTAAATATTCAATTCATATACATGTGAGTCAGCCTATAATAATTCCATACCTATTTTGGTTCACATTCCAAATCATGCATATGTGAGTAACCTTTCATGTTGTATTCTTTCCCGCGTAAAGATAGCATTTTATACACCAAATGAAACTGATGTGATTCAATTTGTTTTCATACGGTAAATGATCATTTACTTATTTAATAATTTACTTATTTACTTATTACTATTACAATTTACTGACCCTCATTAAGCGTTATAAATATTTAACTGTGTAGACCATAATATGAAATAGTCTTTCACTCCCTCGGTGGTCGAGGGAGGAATTTAACTCCCACAAAGCGGTGACTTGGTGCGCTGGAGAGATTCCGTGTGGACAGCAAAGTAGGTTCGATCTCCCTCGGTAGTTGAGGGGGAAACCCTAAGACCCCACAAAGCGGTGATCTGGTTCGCCAGAGAGATTCCGTGTGGACAGTAACGTAGGTTCGATCTCCCTCGGTAGTTGAGGGGGAAACACTTTATACCACAAAGCGGTGATCCAGTGTGCCGGGGAGATTCCGCGTGGATAACCACAAAGCGGTGATCTAGTGCGCCGGAGAGATTCCGTGTGGACAGCAATGTAGGTTCGATCTCCCTCGGTAGTTGAGGGGGAAACCCTAAGACCCCACAAAGCGGTGATCTGGTTCGCCAGAGAGATTCCGTGTGGACAGCAAAGTAGGTTCGATCTCCCTCGGTAGTTGAGGGGGAAACACTTTATACCACAAAGCGGTGATCTGGTGCACTGGAGAGATTCCGTGTGGATAATAGACTTTGGTCTCTTACTCTCTCGACGATCGAGGGGAAACTTTTAACCCAAGAACAATTTGTGGTAAAGCGAAACTAGTGCGGTAGATATGATTAATGTTTTTATATATAACGCCGCAGTAATACACTGACTTGAATTCATATTGATAAGACTGAATCTACCTTAATTTGCTACTCTAAATATAACCAAAGATAACCAGCTCTTTAACTATCATGGTAGCTTGCTCACTGGCATTGTGATAGCAATGTCATAGATTCATTATAATTAACAGGAGCAGTCTCTCAAACACTAGTATCAACCACCATCTGGGAGAGTGGCCTTGGAGGTCCACATAACATTGATGCTAGAACATTACAAGGTATGTCACGATGCTGTTGTTTTTCGTTTCTTTCCGACACACATAAATGCGAAGCAGATTTAATTATACTTGATGTTGTTCTCATATTAGAGATAACTAACAGTTTTACATAGGACATACTTATTTTTTATTTTTAATTACGTGTGCGACGGTCGCACATGTTACATAACATATTTTCGCCACTAAACCCCACAAGGGCGAAAACAGGTTCGGCGGCAATAAGTATTTGGCATAATAGCATTACACCTTGTGTAAAAACTTGAACGTTTTGCCTTTTTTATTTTTTTATGTTCAGTCAAACAGCAATACATGAAAACATTTTATGGCCCTAAAAATAGCCCCAAATTTATTTTGGCCCTAAAAAAAGCCCAATACACTCATTTGAGCCCTAAATTTAGGGCTATAAGCCCTAAGTTGGGAAGCCTGAGTCTTATGTTGTTAATTGTACACGTGGGAAGTTTGTCACAACTCACAAGACACAGACTACTCAGCAGGGCGACCATCTCAAAAATGGTGAATCTGCCCGACACTGGCAAGAAATCTGCCAAACCTGACTCCGGAACACTGTTGCCAACTCCAAGAAACTAAAAAACAACAGATGACTATTAAAAAAACAGTAGATCAGGAATTTTGACCGCGGAGCTAAAAAAAAACAAAAGATCCTCGATGTCGATTCTTCCCTCAGTAACGTCCGAGAAGTAGGGCAAGTCCATAGGGTGGCGGCCAAAAAAAAATAAAATGGTCTTGCGCCATTTTATGTACTACTAATTTAATAACCTGTGCACAAAAACAGTGAAAATGCATGTAAAAACCAGTAAAAAATCATCAAAACAAAAAACAGTAAAAATTCGGCTCTAAACAAAAAACAGGCATAAAAAAGCAAAAACAGTAAATCTACTGTTAAAACAGTAGGGTTGGCAACACTGCTCCGGAATATGCCTAAAATATGCCATCATACTATAGCACCCACGGAGATGGGTATCACTCAAGTACTTCAGAGACAAATAAACAAGAAGCTAGTTTATTCGTCTGAAGGAGTTACATCCATGGACAAGAATAAATTAAAAAAAAATAGTTTATTCCTTTTGGCGGGACTTGGAAGTGTTAAGAGGTGCTCTTGTTATAATTCATTATTTTGGTGATACTTAGTGTTATATTTCATAATTATGGTGGTATATTATCCAACATAGTTCTATTAAAGGGCTCAAATGAAGTGAATTGAAATAACTGTGCTAATCAAGTATTTTTTTTGTCGCCGCCAAAACTCGATAAAGTCTTGGTAAGGTAGGCACTGCTTTACTACTAGTCTTTATTCTATGACTACGACATAGTGTATTATAGAAAAAAAAGACAACCAAAAATATCATTTAAGACGAGGCTGTATGGGCTTGGACCCTTTGCCTTCCCTATAAGGAAAAAATATTAAAAAAAAATGTCTGTGTGTCTGTGCTTCTGCTTTGTAATAGCTAAACAAAATGGCGTCCCATTTTTCGTTTTACCGTGTTTCGCACGAGTATTGACCATTGACTTTACGAACAATTTGTAATTTGCGTGTACGGACTACGGTATCCTCGTTTGTTTCATTTGTGTTCTAAAGATTCGTAAAATTGGTACGTATAATAGACGTGCGACAGATATTAGCACATTAAGTGGATTTTCACGATGAGTAATTATGAAGATGATCAAAGCGAGGATGGCGAGTTAGCTCGTAGTCCTATACAAGACGAGATGGATTTTAGGTACGTTCTTCTTTGTTTTATCCCATATTTGGATTTTCTAAGTCTTATTGGTCTGTGAAAGTAACTTGCAGGTATGGTGGAGTCAGAATAATGTACATGTTTTTACTACGGGGAAACACATGCATTAGCAGCCTTGATTTAAGCTATTCTACTACGCTCAAATAAACTTGTAATTATTTTTGCACTAAGATTTTTGCGTTTTATATATTGAATTTTCATGGCAATATAAATTTTGTGACTATCAAGTGTTTGCCTTCAGTTGTTTGTTTGTATCGTGTCTATTTTAGTATAGATATTCCCACATTATGACTTGATTGTAAGGTCCAAAATATGATAAAATTACGTCATTTGTAATATTTGCTGCTGTGAATGTAAGTATATACATTAATTGGGATGTAAGTAGTTTTTAATTATTCCTTTATTTAACATAGCAGTTTCACACCCAATCCTGCCCTTGTATGGATTCTAAGTAACATTTATAATGTTTTGTTGTAGCCTATCTGATGAAGATCGGGATAATGCTGATTCTCTTGTAATAAAGCCACCACAAGCAGTTATTAGGACCTCACACAGAGAGAAACGTGGACACAAGAGAGCAGGCAAAGACAGATATAAAGATAATAGGAAAGATAAGAAACATCTCTTTAGGTAAGGTCTTATTCTTATATATGTGCTTAACTGTTTGTTCAAAATGGCAAAATAATAAGCCATGGAAAGGAAAATTACACAAAGCAGGCAAAACCTTTGTGTACAAATAATTTGTTTGATAGAGTTCCAGTAGTAATATAATTGTACTAGCTTTTGCCCATGGCTATGCCCGCATTAAAAAGTTTTTTGGGATAAAAATCCCGCTTTTATTTTCCCGGGATAAAATGTAGCCTATGTGTTAACCCAGGACATGATCTACCCGTTTGCCAAATTTCATTGAAATCCGTTCAGTAGTTTTTGCGTGAAAGAGTAACAAATATCCATACATCCAAACATCCATACATACTTACAAACTTTGCCTTTATAATATTATATAGTAGGATTAAAATAGATGTGGAATACTCAAATCAACTTAAAAAGGGATTTAGATTTTTTGTGTAAGCTGATCATTTTTTATTAATGTGTTCTAAGTTTTCACATTTTAGAAAACTAGTATTTAGTGCTTAGGCTGTTTAAATACTTTTTTTCAATAGTATCTATTTTATTACTGACTATTTTATTATTAGTGACTGCCTCGGTGGCGTAGTTGTATTACGGTACGACTGCAATGCTGAGGTCTCGGGTTCGATCCCCGGGTCGGGCAAGTTTTTCTATTCAGTATCAGCTCGGAGTCTGGAATTTGTGCCCGATATGGCGATAGGCTCGCCCCCTATCACATCATGGGACGGAATAATGGCGAAAAGTGGGTGCACTAGTTGCGCCTCTGCCTACCCCTTCGGGGATAAAAGGCGTGAGTGTATATGTATGTATCTATTTTATTAAGAGGATATACATTTAGTTACCAAATTATAAATCCTACTAATGTTATAAATGTGAATGTTTGTTAGTATGAATGTATGGGTGTTTGTTACTGTTTCACGCAAATACTACTGAACAGATTTTGATAAAATTTGGCATACAAGTTCATGTCTTGGATTAACCCATAGGCCACTTTTTATCCTGGGATAGTTAAAGCGAGAATTTTATCCTGGGAAAATCTCATTCACATGGGTGAAGCCCTGGGCAAAAGCTATTGTACTATACAGGGAGAATAAAAATATACACCATATTTCGGAAAGGGCACTCTAAAGTCTAAACATAAATATTAGTGATGCACCAAATGTTACTATTAAAAGTAGTGATTGTACTATTTGAAAAAATATGAATACAAATATCATAGTTATTGCACTTGAAAGAAAGTTAATCTAACTTGCGAGTATATTAGAAAAAAAATACATCATATTATTTCATGATAAAGGGTAACACTATAGGTTCTTGCCCTTCCATTTCTGGTGGAAACTCCTTCCTGCACTGGTGGTAGAGTAAAAGCTTTAGTGAATCTAAAGAGTATTTGACATTTTATGGATTTTATAAATTATTTCATTTCATCCCATGGGAATGGGAATAAAATAACCTATGCAATACATGTATATATATTTCCAAATAATTAAATAATTGCATTAACTTCAGATAAATTATTACTTATAAAATAAAATGAAAATAATATATAAATATGATTGATAAAATAAAATGAAAATAATATATAAATATGATTGCCTCGGTGGCATAGTTGTATTATGGTACAACTGCAACACTGAGATCTCGGGTACGATCCCCGGGTTGGGCAAAGTGATATTGAGTTTTTCTATTTAGTATCAGCTCAGAGTCTGGAATTTGTGCCCGATATGGCGATAGGCTCGCCCCCTATCACATCATGGGACGAAATAATTGCGAAAAGTGGGTGCACTAGTTGCGCCTCTGCCTACCCCTTCGGGGACAAAAGGTGTGAGTGTGTATGTATAGGATAAAATAATATTTCAAAATTATTGTGTTAAGACAACTTTTCTTGTTTTATCGAAAAATTTACTTTTGAGCTTGAACGTGCAATAATCTTTTGAGAAATATTTGTGAGATATATTTTTACTTAAACATGTCTTACAATCATATTGTCCCAATTCATCCAAACAATGTTGTACAATATATTCTATAAGTCATATGTATGTAGTCATGTTTATGGTGTCTGATCATCTGATGTATATTTGATGCAGCACTAATAAATATCTACTCAGTTTTCAACTGTGGCTCTTGAATATGGTGTATTTTACAGGTCTGAACAAAGACATAATCCTACAAGGTATTATTTGTTTAAATTAAGTTTTACCTTCCCTGAAAATGGTTGTCTTTAATTTAATAGAGTCATTGGTGATATAAATAAGTTATTTAAAGTTGTGAATTGGTTATTACAATATGTATTGAATTAAATGCTTTTCAAAATGTGAGAAGTTGGCACTACTCAGTATATACCAACATTTACCCAAGAAAGTATGACATAGATGTAGTAGTGTTGAGTCCAATCATTTAAAAATATTATTTGCGATTATAATTACAGTTTTTATAAATTGCCTTTAATTTGACCTTTCGATTGAAGTACACAAAATGACTTACAGAAGTCATTATATCTGATATTTTTTGTAAATAATTTTATATGAAAACCAAAGTATGCACTGCAATTGCGTCATATTAATATGTAGTTGGTTAATATAATGCGGAGTCATATTAAATGGATTCCACTCTATATTATCAGGTAGAAAAGCTTATGTATACTGAATGACATTCAAATTACATAAGGTTGTAGGTATATTAATAGTTAAGGCAGATGAGCAATTAGTACACCCATCTTACCAATCTGCCATTTTGCAATTATACAAATTATGATTCCTCATCTGGGGATCGAACCAATTGGTTGTATAGCATGCATACTTAGTTTAGGCAAAGTGAAAAGTATATTATTATTATTTTAATAATTTTGTTATGACATATTATTATAACTATACAATTTTTAATTATGTATTGCTTTCAGTAGATAATTGTGGCTGTTGGTATCTTAAATACTACATTTGATTTTTATTTCATTATAATTTACCATTTATGCATTAAAGCCATACTGTTATTTATATTTATTAGCTTGGTTAGGCATTACATATATATACTTTTTGTACATCTAACAATTATGTGCTTTAAGGTCTGTCATCCTTCTGAAATTGGGAATGTTGTAGATGAATGAAACATTTTTTCAACAGGGAACGTGATAAGTCTGATAAACTAAAAAGAGAGGTTGGTAAAAATTCTGACCGTGATGATATGCCCAAAGATTACTATAGAGAAAAGCAATATTATAGAGATAAAGAGATGTATAGAGAAAAAGAAGCTTTCAGGGATAAGGAATCATACAGAGACAAAGATGTATATAGAGATAAAGATACTTATAGAGAGAAGGAGGTTTATAGAGAGAATAAAGAAGTATATAGAGAAAAGGATGTACGAGAAAAAGAAATATACAGAGAAAGAGAAATGCGGGAGAAAGATATTTACAAGGAAAAAGAAGCATACAGGGAGCGAGAGCATTATAGGGAAAGAGAATTGTACAGAGATAATAACCCCACCTTTAGGGAGACCGTAAGAACCAGAGAAACATATAGAGATAAAGATATGCAAAGAGATGTATACTTAAGCCGTGAGAGACAATACAAATATACTGATGCAGAACGCAAGAATCCTGAAACTGAAAGGATACAATCTAGATTGAGATTGTTGGCCGAGGAAAGTAATCACAGCAGCCACAACAATGAAAAAGAAAATAGAGACAGATCATCAGGTGATAAAGAATTGGAAGATTTAAGATCTAGACTGCTTAGTAAAAGAATTTCTAAGGAACTACAGACACAGGATACAAGAAAGAATCCTGATTATGGAGACAAAGAAACGAAGTCCGATCGTCATTCTTCATTGGACAAGCATCAGCAAGAGAGAAGAAAGAGACTAATAGAAGCAGGTAAAAAATCTACTAATTCATACATTGCAATGATTTAGGCTATACATTATGAAAAACATAGTAAACTTATTTTATTTTTGTAGAGCGAGAAATGGAAAAAAGAAAACACGAATCAAGGACAGAACTGGAAGCGCGGCGAGAAGAGCGCCGACGTCGAGGAAAGAAACGTTCTGTTTCACCAGATGCAACAACAAATAAGAAAACCAAAACTGAACAGTCGCCTAATTATGGCGATTCTGTTGTCACTGTTTCTGATGCCAGTGATGTAGAAATGAAGAGTGATTCACACTCGGAACCAGAAGATGGTAAGAGCGTATTCCTTAATTTGTGATTAGTTTATTTTTTAAGTAAGTTACTGATTCTACTGGTATGCTATGGGGCCGTATGGGTAGGTACCATTGTAATATCTATTTCACGTGTATGTGTGCACTGTTGTGTTCCGGTTTGAAGGAGATTGTAGCCAGTGTCATTATTTATGAGACTTAATATTTTTTGTCTTAGGGTAACGAGCGCGTTGGAAGGCTCAATAATACTTTGTTCTAAAAAAAATCTTCGAGGTGTTGCTACTGTTTACGGACGGTCATATAGCTTATCATTAGGCAAGGGCATGCTTGTCTCGTCATTGTGTTGCATTAAATAAAACTGAAATATTATATTGTTTTAGGTGAACATTCTAATACTGAATCTGAAGAGGAAAGTTCTAGTACCGATTCAGATTCCGCTGCAGAGTCTAAATCGGAAGAAGAAAGTCAGAAAGATGAGCAAAAGTTAGACAAAGAACTTGAGAAAGACAGAAGTATAGAGAAACCAAGACAAAAATCAAAATCACCAACCCCTAAATCTGGCCTCAGGACACCATCATCTCATAGGTAAGTTTTATATTAAAATTTTACTTCCAGCCTATGATGAATTTTTAAGGAACTAAAGGACCACCATATTGTTTTCTACCAAACAGCTCAATTTTATCTGAATTTACGGTACATTGTAGCCCGTCCTTTGTCCTTGCCCAAGTGTACGAGATGATTTAGAGAAAAGATGCTGCAATACATGCGGTATTTACTTTGCACCTAGCACAAGACCTGCAGTGCACAGGCGAGCAGCCCACATTGCATTAAGCAAGCGCGTATGTTCCCGAAAGTGCGACCCTCACGGATGTCAGATGTCAGAAGACAAGCTAATGAGTTACTGTGCGCAAGCGCCAACGGCTTAGAGTGGGTAGATCAGAACGAAGTTGAAGGGGCAGATGATTTTACTGAAAATCATATGGACATGCCGATTCCAATAGTCTCTCTTGAGAGCGCGCATGATTCTCCATGGACTGAATTAGAATAGATATTCTTTTTTTAATCACAGTAGTTCCGATATAAGTATTCTATTGTTCAATTTTTATTACACTTATAATTAAACTCTCAGCAATATTGATTACTAGTCTTAAGTAGTCGTAAATAAAAGCACGAGGCAATTTTTTTTTCTTTTTACAATAACAATCCAACGCGCTTACGCAAGAAACCCATATTTTGAAAAATCGCACGTGAGATTGAGGGATGGGGGAGGGGGTTGAATAAAATCTCACGACATCTCACCAGGGGGGGGGAGGGTTACAGAAAAATTGAAAAAACACCTCACGTAATTTATGGACGCCCCCTCATCAGTTTCGGAGATTTGCAAAGTAAAAACCAATAGAAAAACAGACAGAAAATAATTTTAGAAATCGCAGTTTTTTTCCATTACTCTTCTTAAGTCACTCCATTTCTTTTTTACCCGACTGCGAAAGAAGGGTTATTGTCACATTTCTAGACACGCGGTAGCGTGTCAAGCCACGTTCAAGCAAAGGAACTGGCTAGCCAGCGCCGAGTGTAATATACCACGAACCACTTGGTGCCACTTTTGACCCTTCTATAACTCAAAACCTCTTCAACGGAAACACACAAAACTACGTGTGTTTAATTATATCTATTAGGACATCTAGAAGCCCAAATTTCATGAAGCTATTTCAAACGGTTATAAAGATATGAAGGTCAAAAAGTCGTAAATTTTAATACTGACTGACTGACTTATAGTACCTAAACCTAACCTACTTTCAGATGACCTAGAAAGATGAAATTTGGAATCCAGCTCGGTAATAGTGGGTAAGCGTAGGAAAAATCTAAAAATAAAAAAAGTTAAATAATAGGGGGGTCCCCATACAAAAAAAAAAAAAAAAATTGTAGCGTTGGAACCGATGCAAGCAGATATTTGAAACTATCCCAATATTTATGTATTATTATATTTGCTATATAACAGAAATATAAAAATAAAGTTAAGTAAAAAAATAAGTGGTGTCCCCAAATATACAAAAAAATTTGTAATACGCGCTAAGCAACCGGCCAACGGTGTGTCGTCGGCGGCACTACATAACTCAATACCTGCTTAGTTTTCTTTACAAAAAGTAATGATATTCCACCAAAAACATAAATGTAAAAAGTCAAATCTAACCTACTTTAAGATCTCACATTTTTAAATAACAGCAATTGTTATAGGTATCCAATAAAGCAAAGAAATAGAGTTTAATACATGTTACTTTGTTCCTATAAATACATAGTTGGATTTTGCATAAAACTTTGCACTCATTTAGATCTCCATTCTTTTTACGGCGAAGCCCACAGCTATGCATAATTTTTGTATTTAACTTGGCTCTCCCTTTTTACATTAATGTTTTTGGTGGATCTTTAAATGTACATGACACACCGGTTCTACTGCTTTATTATAATATGTATGAGTACGAATTTGCTTGCTGACCTTTTGCCACTTAAAAAAATCCTATGCAGAATTTAAAGACCAACTTATAGAGGTTTTACTCTTCATTTATATTGTCCAAAATTGCATGTGTTTATTTTTGTTTTCAGATCACATTCCAGATCGAAGAGTAGAAGCCGATCGCACTCGTTTTCTCCGCCGCCTCCAGGCGAGAATGGTAAAACTATAGAAGAAGAAATTCCTAAAGAAGATGATGAGAAGTCCAGATTGCGAGAAGAAGCAATAAATGCTCTACCTCCTTATTACCCAGCACTTCAGGTAAGAATCCTTCATATTTATATATACATTTTTCATAATCGAAGGTTTTTTGATTAGGATGATTATTTGAAGAAAATTTGTATACAGCCTGTACTGCATTTGAAAATGTGCTATGTCGGCCATCCATGGTAATTTTTAACAAATTTTTATACAATATAATTTTATTGACATGTCAATGGACTTAATTAATTTTGATCATGTTTATTTATGTATTTTCTGGATATTTCAAATAATTTAATAGAGATATGTATCAGGTAATTGTTTTGTAAATTTTACAACTGTATTGGTTATGTCATTTATGTGTGATTCTATAATATTTTATAGGGTTGTCGATCGGTTGAAGAATTTCAATGTCTGAATAGAATAGAGGAAGGCACGTATGGAGTTGTTTACAGAGCCCGCGACAAGACCACAGATGAGATTGTTGCTTTGAAACGGTTAAAAATGGAAAAAGAAAAGGAGGGATTTCCAATCACATCATTGAGGGAAATCAATACATTACTTAAGGTAGGATCACAATCTGTACTATACTTGTTATAAGCTCACTTGAGCCATCACAATGCATCACTGTTCACTATTTAAAAGGTATTTCAAACTGTTATGTTGTTTAATTAAAAATAACACGCACAGCTTGGCGGAGTCACGAGCTGTGAAGCACTCGATGGCTCATGTGTTGAATTCATGTAATTAATGCCATGTATTTTATTCCTACAGGCCCCGACCTCTTACCTGCAAGAGGGTTGTGCTAGAGGTGTGGCCCAATTGCAAGGGTTAACAACTTCGATACACGGGCGGGCCTAAGTATCTTATAAGGAATTTATTCCAGGGGATGAATCCTCCAATGATTTCTCCTATCGCGTGCAAATCACGAGTACGATTCAAAGTAAATTTTTGAAAACATTTCGAATATGAACATTGAAGGTAATCACATAGCGATACAACAGTACCAAAAGTTAAGAATGTGCCTTACTTGGAATATGTCATCGCAAATAAGGTAAAATGTTCCTATACCTACAATAGTTGGTTTTGTATATTGAATTTTATGACCATCGCCTCATTGATTTACCTATGTATGTAGATTATGATTAATGTTTTTTAAAAATTGTTAAAAATGTTTATTCCCCTGGAGCCTCATGTTTCGATACTTATTATTTGAGTAGAATTTTAGAACAACTTATTATAAATGCTCGGCCAGAGTGACGTGGTGTTGGTGACGCACGATGCGTGCGGTGGAATAAACAATGATCATTAATAGTCGTGCTTACGTACGCTCCATAAAATTTTCATATTATATTTTTATTACAACATACGTCACTTTGCTCGCCTACTAGATCATAATATATACTTTTATTAGCATTAAGTTCTATTTGACTATATTAGACAGACGTAAACATAATAATGCTTCATGTCGTCAGCTGGCGAATACAAAATAAAAACCGTATTTGTTTTAAAGAAATTTTTAACTAATTTAATGTCATGCGATAAAATGATGTGTGTACAGAAGTTATAACATTAGGCTCTGTGAGTGACATCGAGATATCTCGTGAATATTTAGGCTCCTCCACTTATCACCGCTTATTTTCGCGAATATATAGTATTCCTCCGTAACTTTCACTACCACATCTTTAAAGAGGGATTGCATACAATTACATTCTCAGCATGAGAGTTACCTTGGTAACCCTCTTAAATTATGTCTACTTACCCTTGACTGCATCGGTGTCGTAGATGATTGCGTACGTGTTACGAGTACGATTTGCGCTAAGAGCTCCTGGGTTCGAATACCGGGCCAGGCCAAAAACATTGTGATTGGGTGTGGCCATCTTAAAAATTACTCAGTCGCAGCTCGGAGTCGGGGGTTGGCGGTCTGATACCCCCGTGCCTCGGAAAGCACGTAAAGCCGTTGATCCTGCGCCTGATCTCTCTCCGGTCTTGTCGGATTGCCGTCTCACTGAGCTATGAGAGTGAAGGAATAGCGAGTGTACCTGAGTATTGCGCACACACTTGTGCACTATAATATCTCCTGCGTACCTGGCTGATTTTTGTTGAGATTGGCTGCCGTGGCTGAAATCGGCTAGGAAGGGATTTTACTTGCCCTTATAAAAATATTGTGGTCTTGTGGATAAAAAGCCCTTTCATATTTGGTTTTTATTAGCATAATATGAAGAGTCATTTTAATGTAGTTTCATATTTCCCTACTTGTGTTTTGAATGTGACTTATAGGTACTTGATTCTTGGAGTTTCTTCACAGCCCCTCATTGAACTTTCCTTACGTTTAACATTAGCAAGTTATTCTGAATTTTAAATAATATTCTCGTTTTATGAACATCGGTTTTTCATCGTTATGTATTCATAGATGCCGTTCTCGCACCAGTGGTGCCATATTAGGTCGTAATTATGAAAATAAATGGGCCACCCGAGTGACCTTGCTTTGACCCGCGGCCAGCGAACATTAAACGAAATAAGTCCGTATTACGCACTGAATCACAATATTATTCCTTTGCGTATTTAGAGACATAGATTAATACATAATGTATACGAGTCTTGCAAAATTGTGATGAAATACCAAGATTTTAAAGTTACAAAAACTCATTGTGTGGTGCATGCTCTTAGCTATTCGTGATTAGTGAGACACGCAAACACTATAAATAATAAAAAGTTATACATTCTTATTCTCGTGTCATACTTCCGTTGCATGTAACATTTATTGCAAGTTCGATGCTGTTCTATTATGGCAATATATCGTTTTTGTTTTTTAATTATACTCGTTTAATATATTGTCAAAAGTTTATTGCAATCAAAGAAGTTAGAACTTTAGGTACAGTACAACAACAACAATACTGGCCAGTGAGACCAGTATTAAATTTAACATAACCTATATATATATATAAAAATCAATTGCTGTTCGTTAAGTCAGCTCAAACACGAGAACGGCTGGACTGGTTTGGCTAATTTTGGTTTTGAATTATTTGTGGAACTCCAGCAAAGGTTTAAAAGCTGACTATATATGAAAAAAATGCTTGGAATATAGTAAAAGGGCTTTTTTTCCAAAAAAGTTGACCGCTACAGAACCGGAATGTTATTTTTTTTGTATTAGTTTTAAGTTACATACCTGACGTTACGAAAGTACATTTTATGATTTCACAGACCGCCATTTTGAATTTCTTTGTTTTAAGGCCAATCGACTTCAAAATCGATATCTGGGCATGGCTTTAGGTACAAAGGGCAGATCCAATATCAGAATTGAAAAAGTGGCCACAATTTTGAATTTCTTTGTTTTAAGGCCAACCGACTTCAAAATCGATATCTGGTTATGGCTTTAGGTACAAAGGGCAGGTCTAATGTTAGAACTGAAAAAAGTGCCGGCATTTTGAATTTCTTTGTTTTAAGGTAAATTGACTTCAAAATCGATATCTAGGCATATCTATAGTTACAAAAGACGGATCCAATGTCTGAATCGAAAAAAGAGGTTGCCGTAATGAATTCCTGTGTTTTAAGGCCAATCGATATCTTTTTTTTTCTGGCAATGGATTTAGGTACAAAGGGCAGATTCAATGTCGGAATTGAAAAAGTGGCCGCCATTTTGAATTTCTTTAAGGGCAGTCGACCTCAAAATCCATATCTGGCTATATCTTTGGTTACAAAAGACGGATCCAACGCCAGAATTGAGAAAAATGGCCGCTATTTTGAATCTCTTTGTTTTAAGGCCGATTGACATCTAAATCGATATCGATTTCTCGATCTGGGTATATCTTCGGTTGAAATATTCTGAAATTATCATACAGCTTTTATTTATTGAATCTGTGACTAATATTATAGTACCTGTCCACCAAAGCGGAATCAGGATATATTAACCGACTAGTAGTGCTCGCGACTCCGCCCGCGTGAAAAGTTTTTCCGGGACAAAAATATTTTCCGGGATAAAAAGTAGCCTATAGCACTCAGGAGTTATGTAGCTTCCTGAAAGAATTTTCAAAATCGGTTCAGTAGTTCCTGAAATTAGCGCGTTCAAACAAACAAACGCTTCAGCTTTATAATATTAGTTAACCGATAGAATTGTCTAATTCAGGCCACATCTTTTATAATTCTGTGAGTTAATTATACCTCTAAGTCTAAACGCAATATTTTTAGAAAAAAAAATGCTACAACTAGAATGTCTAATAGAGTCAGAAGAATCATCGCAGCGTTAATCCCTATCTGCTCTTATTCAAAAAATAATATATTGGATACCTTTCTCTCTATTAGGATGCCCGTTAGGTTAGTGAGACCCTTTTTCTAGCTATTACAGTATTTCAGCTTAGCTTATTTAAATGTAAGATTTTAATAGCAAAACTATACAATGAAGGCTTAAAGAAAAATATATGCAATGCGCACACTCATAATATTTTAACTTTAGTTTTTCTTTGAAAAAGATAGTGCACATTAAGATCTATGATATAGTTCTGATTTTCAAGGAAAATATAAAACTCTACTTAAATTACCTTTTTAAATCAATTTATTCCCATTTTATCCAGACGTTGTAAAATGCATACTTGCAGTGTTTTTAGATAAGTGTCTAATAATTGGGAGTATTTAAGGGTCAGCACCACAGCTTGTAAATCGATATTGAGATTAGGAACGTTTTTCAAACTTACAAAGCATTAGTGAAGTTGCTGAGTGATGATTGAATGTAATGGTTATGCCCGTATTTGACGATTTGTGTTACGTTTAAAAATAACTCTGACTTTTTTTCACAAAAAAAATCTTTTACCTGTGACTTGTGACTGTCGGGTCACAAACTATATAATAGTTAATTTTAACACGGGATTTTATTAAGTGGCGTCAAGTATAGCGTTGTTTACTGAACTTACTAAAACGGAACGATTTACACTATTTTTTTCCTTAAAAGAAGCAAAAAATATACCATGAAACATTTTTTTTTTAATCTCAAGGAGATTCTCTTCATAAATTATACTCTGTACATTTTCTAAGTGTAAAGATTTTTTCTGAAAATTAAAATATTTCGATGTACACTACTCACTTAAGTCCAGGGAACACGGGCAAGATAGTGTTTATTTTAAATTCAATGTTTTTGTGTCTTAGATGTTATACTTCAATAAAAGCGTAATTTAATACTTATTTTAATTTTGCTTGTTAGAGAAAAAATATCACAAAAGTTAGTACTAGAACCAAAATAAAAACGAGTTCATGCAAATAAAAAAAACTAAAGCATAAGTAAAAATATATTTAAAAAAGAATCGTAACAATTTTTGATAATCTGTTGGCCTCCTAAGGCGGTAGCGACGACTTTACATCGGCGCGGCATACTAAGAAAGAGGTTATCAATAGGGTATTTGACTACTTTTTTTTAATACAATTATGAAAAATGTAACCTATCCAAAATCTAATGGAAAAAGTATCTTCGAAATTGGCGTAATAGTAAGCTATCAAGCTTTGAAATTTGGTGGAAGGGGTAACTGTCAAATAGTAGCAATACTAAGCTGTGCCGTCACCAAGCGCCCTCGGCCATAACGCTGCCTGCGTGCGGATAGAGATAGCGCGATATCCCAGCCACGCCCCCACTTTTGCTCACAAGAATGTTTCAAAATTGTATAACTGCTTTATTTTTCAACTGATTTTGATGCTGATTTCACAGAAGAATTTCTTTTTCGTATTATTTTCTGTTACATCTAAAATAATGTACAAAATCAAACATAGGAAACTACCCTATAGTCGCCTGTGAAATAAGGATTCCATATTCTGGAAAGGTGTGAAAAAAGTTCTTCTTACGTGTTAAAATTTTGGGGAAAATCACTGAAAGCTCGCGAGCATATCCCACGCATGCTTAATGGGATTGAGATCGGCAAACTGAGCAGGCCGCTCTAATACTGTGATATTGTACTCGCGGAACACATCCATCTCAAACCTTGCGGTGTGTGCACGTGCATTATCATGCCTGAACATGAAATTTTAGCCGAGTTGTTATCGATGAGGGATTACCATAGGGTGCATAAAGTCGTCACGGTGTTGCTCCGCATTTAAATTGTCTCGTATCCAAACGAGATCTGTTATCCCGTCAAGCCCCGCTTATATAATATATTGATGTATGGGGAAACCCTATATATATGGACGCCGGCGTCCGTCGCGGGGCTTGACGAGTCAATCCACCTAGGCGAATTCAAGCCCACATCCTTATCGTTCAGCGTTATCGTTCAGTACGGATGAACTTCCTGAGGATTCTGGAGTCTACTCTGGCGACCAGGAAATCGCCAATCACGCACTCTTCTTGAATCGGGATTTAATCCGAATCTAGACTCATCAGAAAACAGAATACGTGCCCACTGATTGTCGGTCCATTGCAAATGTGTATTTGCCCACAATAAAAGACGCCCTCCATTTCCATTGCAAATGTGTGTTTGCCCAATAAAAGACGCCCTCGATTTCCACGTCGCAAGGCTGGAATTCTTAGCAGTCTGCGGGCGTGAAGATTGACTTCATGTAACCTTCTTCTGGCAGTTTGTTCATTGCTAACCACTTGGTGCTGGGACTGGAGTCTTCCTAGTTTCTACCAACTGGCGAGCTGTAGCTTGGGGCTGCCTCCTTTTTTTATGGCATTGAATGACGAGACGAGTATGCCATAAACAGTAGAAACACCATCCAGCACCTTGAGTTACAAAGTACTGTGTGGCATTCCACTACGCTCATCCGGAGACATAAGATGTTAAGTTTCATTATGTCCTTGCAGCGTTTTTTCAGAAAACGGTCTTGTCTCCACGTAGTGAACCTGTATCTTCCTGGGTGACGTTCGGTTACATCTCCTGTAGCCCCGTAGTGTACATAATCAGTAAAGTACGCTTAGTTGTGTTAACAGCCTCGGCGAACAAACAGCTCTCAACTTTTTACGTAAGAAAATCCCGTACTCTGCGACCAAGTTAAGTTTTCCCTCCATATTTCGAAAAGGATTCACCATTTGATTTATTTATTTTTTAATTTTGATGGCCAGTACGTTTTTTAAAGAGGGATCATAAATATGTTGATATACTTTGCTTGTTACCTAGACTTTGTTGAGTAGTGTATATTTTAGCGTAAATAAAATAATTACTTTTAAATATATGTATTTGACTTCTGCTACCAGTCACAATTTTTAATTATTTTTTACTTTGTCCTGCAATATCTAGCTTAGTTATCTATACTTAATATTATAAAGCTGAAGAGTTTGTTTGTTTGAACGCGCTAATCTCAGGAACTACTGAACCGATTTTGAAAATTCTTTCACTAATAGGAAGCTACTTTACTCCTGAGTGCTATAGGCTACTTTTTATCCCGGAAATTTTTTTTCACGCGGGCGGAGCCGCGAGCACTACTAGTTATTAATAAATGACAACAGAGGCTTACAAACTATATTTTACGACATTGAAAAAGCTTACTTTAAAAATTAAGTAGTTTAGCTAAAATTCCACTTAGGCTCCACAAAGGTAGAATAGTGGGATTTTTTGTGTCTCACCAGTCACATTCACACAAGTTTAGTGTCATTTTTTTTATAGATTCATATTATATTTGCATGTTTCTTTTAGGGAATACAGTAAAATAGTATTTTATCTGCTATCTTGAATAGTTTATCACGATGAATAAGTCCCGTGGACATAGTGACAGCTCAAAATTGCAAATTCTGGAATCAAATGTCACTCTGAAATGCCCTTTATTGAGTTATCACTTTGTCTAATAGATTAGTAGCGGAGCAGAGAGCTTGTCACAAAATTTAATCCATCAACGGCTGATTTCAATAAAAGACCCCCACCTTAATCTTCGATTCGATCCGGAGAATATACCAATCACAATGAGACATTTGTAATCATGTCAAAAATCTTAATTTGATTCGTAAACTTTTCAATCGATCGATAAAAGCGGATTGGAAAAATTTGTTGGGATCGTTTATCGATATCGGTAGTAAATTTATTACACTGTAAGCTATTAAAGTTCAGTATCAGTAATAGCCGTCTTTATAGTGTACCAAGCCGGCAATTACTGATTTATTTATTGGCTGAGCCAGCACTCATGCAATATCATCAGCAGTCCATTAATTTTACCTTTTTTTACCACATGAAAATTAGTTGCAATTTTATCATATCTCTGGATATAAAATATGTGCGCACTTTATAGTTCATCGCGCGAGGCCATCTATACACAAAATACTTAATTGGAACCTGTAGATAAATGAAGTTAAATTCAGAGGTGGTTCGCGAGAATCTCCAAATATAAAGAGGACCTATAGTCGGTTGACGTATCCTACTATCCTACTAATATTATAAAGGCGAAAGTTCGTAAGAATGTCTGGATGTATGGATGTTTGTTCCTCTTTCACGCAAAAACTATTGAACGAATTTTGATGAAATTTGGCACACGGCTAGATCATGTCCTGTATTAACACATAGGTTACTTTTTATCCCGGGAAAACCTAAAGCGGGACTTTTATCCCGGAAAAACTTTTCAACGCGGGCGGAGCAGCGGGAAAAAGCTTTTAAAATAAATGTGAATTCAAAAATATTAAATATTTCCAATTATGTAAGTTAATTCTAAGGTCATTACTGTTCTGGATACCTCTTTAGTTCATTATTTTTGTCTCCCGCTTTGCTATGGAGAGATGTGGACCAACTCCTCCCTATCTTTCTATTTGATTAATTTCGTTGCGGGTTACAGACAGATTAGTGTTCCATTAGACCCGCCGAGCTTTACCGCTCGGTGTCATAAAATGCGTGCCACTGCTGATCCTGGCTTACAGGAGTTGCAGTGGCGGGTGTGAGGGAGGGATAGTCTCTACCGTTCTGACACTTATTTCTTTCGAACTTTCATTGACCGCTCTAAAAGCTGAAGATGTAAAACAATTATGAATTAATAACTTAGATAAATTATATAAATTTGATGAGAGTTTAGACTTGTCGTAAATTCATTCAAAGATATCAATTTAATCAACCATGTTAAAAACGACTACCGTAATAATTGTCTATTCGTTTGGTAGACATGTTATTTGTTTGACGGTACTTTATCTCCTCTACGTGACATTACAATTGCTTTTCTAGTGGCTTCTACTTATCATTTGCATGTAGTGATAATTATTATTTTTATTAGTTTTGATTAATTGTAATGTATTTTTATTGTAGGTATTTCTCTGGTTTCAGGTAACCTGTCGACAATTTACTTATTTCACATTCATAATTATGTCTTAGTTTATATGTCCATGGAATTATAGATATATTTAAAAATATTCCTTGCTTCATCACTTATATCTTTAGGAAATCACCCAAAGAACATAAAACTGACGAAGTACCAGTTTTATTTCAATAATATGATGATGTTGATGGTCATAAAATATAGAAATAAGAAATTAATAATATTTACGTTTTTACAGATTTCCTGTGAACTGTTGTATCGCTATTTAATTATTTATACATTCGACTTCGATGTTCGTATTTGAATTTCTTGACTGCTTATTCCATGTACGAGACTGGTTCTTGAACCCTCCTTGCTGTTCAAAATAATCCTTTTTTGTGGCGTTTTGTTTTTAAATTATAAGAGCTCTTCTAGCTCAATCTCAAAACAAGAAGAGTTTTATGATATAAGAAGAAATACGTCGGCGATATGAAATAGCATGATTGGTATAACATGTACGTTTGCGGACAGAATTATTCGCATTAATGCGAAATTTGACTCGTCAAGCCCCGCGACGGACGCCGGTGTCCATATATATATAGGGTTTCCCCATACATCTATATATATAAGCGGGGCTTGACGGGTTAAATTGGATTGATTCAGTACAATGGTGCAGTTAATCGTAGCTTGATGGCGCGAGCTAATGCGTCGCGCCGTGTGCTCTTTATTCGCAACGGCTCGTCTCGTGGCTCGTCGAATTCCGAGAAACAGTACACTCTTACACTTGCGTTCACATTAGTAAGCGGCATTGTCCGTTATTCAGCAAGCGATATCACGCACCATTAAATAAACCTCAGATTAATATGCTATACAGTCTGAAATGATACATAATGAATAACAATTAATGCTATACGGCACTTGAGAGGATTCCTATTGGCTATGATATTAAGTTATTGACTACAGCGCCTCCTTATTCATTCCGCCTTCTATATTCATTATGATCGTTGTCAGACTATTTTCTTTGAATGTTCTACAAGTTTTGTTGAACAATATAACAGAATACTGAATCATTCCTTATTTGCAAAGTTCGCATGGATTGGTATCGCGTACGAGTTTAAGGTTCGATATGTACAGTCAGCAACATAAGTACTTTAAGACTACGCTTTAAGTTTAATTGAAATATTTTTTTTGTGTGAAGTAAAGTAAATCCCTATTGTTTTTGCGAAGAGAAAAAAATCAATTGGTAAGAACACAAAAGTGTATAGACGATTTGGAGTTTTAAATTTGTTCAATTACTTATGTGGTTAACTGTACGTGTACATTGTTAGCTTAGCTCGGCTAGCAGTAATACATAAAACACAATTTAAAAATTCTGTGCAGAGTGAGTTATTGTCCATTTGGACAATAGCCTCCAATAACCAGGAGGTTATTGGGAATTCTTTATTCTTCATGACATATAACATTATAGATTTCGTATAGAAATTAATAGCAAACTTATTTTTGATGAAAGAAATATGGCTTTTATAATATAAAAGTTAATATACCGCCCGGCATGGAATGTTTAACTTGATGTAGCAGGTACTGTGCGCGGACATTTTTTAACATAGATGTAATCATTTGTGAATTGGTCTCACAAAAAACTGAGTCTGATTTTTCGTATCTCTATCCACAATTTTCAATAAACGATCTTAATCGCTTTTTTAGATTCAACGCGAAAATTTACCAATCAGAACAAAGCTTTTTAAATGCTTACAAATGTCTTATTTTGATTGGTTTGTTCTGTGAATCAGATCGAAGGTTAAGATTGGGACCGTTCATAAAAAACTACCGTTGATAGATACTTATAAAGATGACGATGTTAAAACTTCTTAGCTTGAAATGCCAATATGTCGTAATGCCTATCCAAGCACTGCAGACAAATATACTGGATGTATTGCTTCGATATTATATTTAATCGTTGTACATATGTGTCGAGTTCTGTGGTTAAATATAAGGCTTTCGGAGACTTGGTGTCATTTTACGTGCTGCCAAAAGAGAACGTTGAATTTCTCAATTATAAAAACACATGTCTTGTATTATATTTCGAAGATATTCATGTCATTATTATCCAATTATATTGATTCAATCAAGCAATCTTCATCTTACCAAAAATTTAAGATTTGGTCGTGGCACGATACAGCAGCATTACGTCATATCACTATTAGCACTTTGAGTGTATGTTATGTTAACTAAGCCGTAGTTCACTAAGTTTCGATAATTATGACCAATTAATAAGTTAAACAAGCTATTAATACATGGAATATTCGAATTTCTGTACCATGTGACTAACTTTTCAGTATAGTTTACTACGATAACTGCGAAATATACACCTGTTTTGTGTTTAAACGAGCAACGCCAGTGCGGTCCCAACTGCCAGACGTATTATAAAAAAATCCCCCAACGCGTAGAAGCACACGTTACGGGAATTAAAACGAGCGTTAAAGCTGAGCCACAATAAACATACGCTGTGTTTGTCTACCCGACGGAAACTTACCTGCAGTGTCGGGTCTAACCGACGGAAACATACCTGCAGTGTCGGGTCTACCCGACGGAAATACACCTGCAGTGTCGGGTCTACCCGACGGAAACATACCTGCAGTGTCGGGTCTACTCGACGGAAACACTTGCAGTGTCGGGTCTACCCGACGGAAACACACCTGCAGTGTCGGGTCTACCCGACGGAAACATACCTGCAGTGTCGGGTCTACCCGACGGAAACATACCTGCAGTGTCGGGTCTACTCGACGGAAACACACCTGTAGTGTCGGGCCCATGCGCGTAGCGCTCACTTTAACACACAAGGTGTGTACCGCCGCACAAGGGTTCTGGTTTGCTACGCTAGAGCAGCAACACGCCTGTGGGGACCCGCACCAGGAGATGATTGATTATAATCCATTCCTACAATTGACTTCTTCAGCGCGAATACTTCTTATCTTTTTACAGTTGAGGCAAATATAGAAAGAAATAACTGACAATTTATGTTTTTTTCTAATTATTTTTATTGAAACACATTCTGCTAATTTACTCGAAAAGTAGATAACACTGAATGGATGTTAGAACTATGAATCATTTGGGGATTGGATATCGACTATTAAAAGTTCATGAAATGACTATAATTAACCTGAGATTTGCTAGACGCTTGCAAGTCACTCTTTATCCAGAAGTTTTATAAGTACATAATTTACATTTTAGCGTCAGAGGTAGTTTTAACCGACTTATAATATATAATCATAATACCAGCCCTGTATTATTATACTGCCCACTGCTGAGCACGGGCCTCCTCTACCGAGGGGATTTAGGCCTTAGTCCACCACGCTGGCCTAGTGCGGGTTGGTAGACTTCACATACCTTCGAAATTCTTATAAGGAACTTCTCAGGTATGCAGGTTTCCTCACGATGTTTTACTTCACCGTTAAAGCGAACGATAATTCATAAACAATACACACGTAACTTAGTAAAGTCAGAGGTGTGTGCCTTGGGTTTCGAACCTCCGGATATTGTCTCGGCAGACCGTTCCATTCCCAACTAGGCTATCGTCCACTTTAACCGACTTATCAAGAGGAATATTATCTTATTTTGATCGCATTTTATAAATCTGGTTGCTCACATGTTATGTGGGTATGTCGGCTAATTGCGAAATATTTTTTTAATTATTGTCCTTATTAAATAAGAATATACTGTGTAAATTATGTAAGGATCTCGCAAATGTCGGAAAAAATAGATTGTTATATATAAAAAAAATAACAATGTATACAGGTAAATTTACATCGGATCTAAAAATCATTGTTGAATTTTTTTATGTGTTAACATGAAAAAAAAACTCTGGTTACTAGGGTGGTTGCTACTTATAGCTATTTTATATTACCCGATCCCAGAAAAATCACGCGAATTTAGGTATTTAGTATTATTCAATTTACCTTACAATGGGGTACATTTTCAGAAACAATGTTGGCCATCATTAATAAGCATAGAAATGGTGTCCAGATATTTATATTTTAAATAAATTTTTGGTATTAGAAAAGTTGTATATTGATTCCATAACTATTTCTTAAATTTTAATATTGGTTTTGAATTATCGTGATTTATTATATAGTTATAAAATATGTCTTATGAGTTTTGCCGTAATTATTTGCAGTCAAGTCTCTTGACCGTAACGTCTGGTTCTCTTTTGGCGCTGTTTAATGACTGAAGTCGAAAAGCCTTTGCGTAAAATTATTCTAAATGTGAAAATCATTATGCGCAGAACTTTAGTTTTATATTTACGTGACTGCAAAATTAGACTGCCTTTTTGGCCTCTTAAGTGAGTATATATTTATCATAAAACTATTCAAACAAAGATGAAGACATTAAATATTCATATCACATGTTCCATTTGAAATTGAGTACATTTCAAGTGTTATTTATTCTATGAAAACCCGGTCGATCTCTTATCAACACTAGTGTGATAACATGATAGTGTTAGCTGAATCAAAATGGTATTTCAACTCTTAGATATATCATCCTTCGGCGAGTATTTGTTGTATGTGGTACTAACTAGAACTTTCGCTAAGGTTCCATTCAAAATGGTTTGGTGCAATTCCTTACCAATGATCATTTGCACAGGCTCTACCTGCAAATTAGTTTTGTTGTAAAAACAGTGATTTAATAAGTATTTTAGGGTATCCTTTATAAAACATGGGTATTATATCCACATTAATTAATTTATTAGGATATATAAAGAGCCCTATTTAATAAAAAAAAAGGTCAATGGTCATTACTTTGATCATAGTTCATACAAAATTACAACACTTACTAAACATAGAGTACTTTCTGCTAGATAAAATAATTGCAGTGTGAGTTATTCCTGTGTGAGGAGCTCGCAATGTTTTAAGTATTTTATAATTTAGTTGATCACAAAGGTCCAAAAGATATTCGTGTTCATATAAAACCCCTTTGATTTTTACAACTTATCTATCTTCTATTTAATGAAATTTTTCACGCTAACTGACTGACATACAACGCATAGCTTAGAATTTTGCACACGACGATTTTGTAAGTGATCACTAATAAAAGTATTTAAAATTCATCCTCTGAGATGCTCATAGCATTCCATCCAATAGATCCAATTCCATAGAATTGGACTGTAGTAATCACATTAGGGGAGGCCTATGTCCAGCAGTGGACTGATAAAGGGTGATGATGATGATGATGAATCACATTAAAGTTTCATTGTCTGAAACGAGTAGTAAGAAATAACAGCAGTTCCTTAAAATTTTGGAATGGCATAATGTTATACGTTTCACATTTAGAATAAATTGCTTATACTCTAAGATCGTCACATACGAATATGTATGTTTTCGCCGGAGCTGCGGTATTGATTGAGTTGTGATGAGAGTGTGCAATAAAGGACCCGTTAAGATTATAAACTTCTAACGTTGAGCACGTCTGGCCTACATTTTCGCAGTAAAAAGGCGCATCTGAATACCACACGCGCTTACATAAAAAAAATGTGCCGTATCCATTATCGTTTTTAACCACTAATCCGAAATGATGTCGCAGTGCAGTATGAATCGTATACCTAACTACACAGATGGTAACCCAACATTGACTCGAGTCCGGAATAGGATGCGGATTGATGCTCGGTGAATAATTATACAGTTGTCTCCAAGTACTAGAGCGTCGTGATTAAAATCATAATGAATTTGGTCAAATAAGGGAACATGAATGTGGCCAAATGAGGGAGCTAACACCGTATAAGCTTTTAAGTTGGTTTAGGTACACTCTAGCTCAGCTGTACTCAGCTTTTTTCATACGGGTCGCAAAGAAGTCTTGGTTAAGGTGCCGCGAGCCACAACGTAAATTCATTGATATATACCTATATACCGGGTGGAAGGGAAACGCTCTCGGAAACGAATACAGGTGATAGTATTGGTGATTCCTGACGTGATGGCACTAAAAAAATCGCGATCGCATTGTTACAATTTTAGTAGGATTTTCTCAAATTTCTGTACAGCTTTACGTATGGATAGATAAATCAAATTATTATTCTGAAAAACATAGTAAAAAAGGTCAATATTTCAAAAAAATCGTAACGAAACACGTACATCAGCTGACGGGTCAACGACCGCGTGGCCGGCGCAGCGCGGCGGCCGCCGCCTTGTCGGCGTTTGCTTTGTAGTTTGTACCCTACCCAGTTTTTTGTATGCTTTACATTGCGCGCGCATGAATTACGGAAATACTAAAATAGTAAGTATTATCGCTAAGCTTTGCAAATGAATATAGTTTTTCGTTAATGTTATGGTTCTTCTCTCTTACCGTTCCGGTATAGAGAGCGTTTCCCTTCCACCCGGTATAATGTGTCGAAAACGTAATTAAAATATACCTAACGTGTCATTTATATTAATAAAAAGTATTCACAATTAACTGAATAATTATATTATTATAGAGTTAGCATACAGTTCAAGTGATCTTGGGAAAACTTTCGTTAGTTTTAGTGAAATTTATGAAGTCAGATCGGCCAAAAGGAGGTTTTCCTATGTTTGACTTTATACTATATTTTATATGTACTTAACCGAAAATAATACGAGAAATAAATTCTTCTGTGAAATCAGCATCAAAGTTGGTTGAAAAATAATGAGTTATTGATGTTTTAAATATTGTATAGCAAAAGTGGGCGCGCGGTGGGATATTGCGATATCTCTTTCTCACGCACGCAGCGTAATGGCCGGTGGCACTCGTTGACGTCACAGTATTACTATTATTTGCCAGCACCCCTTCCACCAAATTTCAAAGCTTTATAACTTGTTTATTATTGCGTGGATTTTGAAAATCTGTCTCCGTTAGATTTTTGATGACATATATTATTGATAAATCTATTAAACAAAAACTAGTTAACTACCCTATTTTATTTAATACTTCAGCGGGCCGCATGCAAAACGTCGACGGATCGCATGCGGACCGCGGGTCTGTATAGCTATTAAAAACACAAATAATATGGAATAACATACAATGATTTAAAATTTTTACTATATTGTGCTACTTTTCATTTATGTGGCGATCTATATACAATGCGTTGTTTAGTATAAAAATACAAGATGATAATACCTACTACAAAGTGCCACTATTAATTTGTAATAACAGGGGAATACAAATTCTTCAATTGATACGTAATAAATTAACTGTCATATTTTTTCATGTAGATTATAATTGAATACAACATTTGTTATGGTTCTTATCACACATATTGTACTTATTATAATTGTTTAAAGTAATTTTATATGGACATTATGTCATTTTTTTTGCAAATGTGTAAATAAAGAATCATTTATGTCTTGTCCACTTGCAAATACAATTCTTTAGTTGGTTTGCCTAAATGTATTTACACTAGTCAATAAGGAAAAGATGTAATCGACAAGGAGTCTTTCGTCCGTGTATTGTGATGATTTTTTTTTTATATTGTCGAAACTTATGTATTATGATTGATAGATAGTCGATAATAGTTGAATTTTATTTTACCCGGAAATAATATTGCTGTATACTTTCTATATTATGAAAATATACTTACCATTTATTTACATACATACATGACGATAACTCGCCTATTTTACTTAAATTTGCTTGGATGTGAATATTGGGTTCATATAAAGCAATTTTGTAAATTATTATTGCATAATTACCTTCATTATATTCGGACATGCTCCTGTCTATTACATGTTGCATTAAAATTATTTTATAACTTACCTTTTCATCTTTCGTACAAATTTTTAAAGCGGGATAGTGTGACAAATGTGTCCATATAAATTTACATAAAAAATGTATTGCATATGCTGTGTCTCAATGCATTATTCGGTAATTAAGCTCGTAAATTTGTTTGAAATATTTACGTACGCAGATACTTGCAAGTCGTTTAGGCAAGAAGAACTTCATCATGGTACAAAAACACTGCTGTGTAATTATTTCAAGGCTTAGATATTTTTATAATTATTGACACATATTTATAGGGTACCTAAAGTTAATTTTGTCAAAGTCAAACATGTCTATTTATGCTTTATGATTCGGTACTTAATTTAATTTTATCAATTTAAATTAACCTATATCTCATAAACACGACTTAAAAAGCAGTTTTACTAAAATAAATTATTTTTTTAATAGCACAGTATTTAGATGTAGAACATGTTATGAGGTTTTTATATTTGAAATTAAACTTCAGGTACATAATACTCATTATTAAATAAGTTAGTTATTTAAAGGATTCGATTTCTCTATTTCGAATCGATTCCTTAGTGAATAAATGTGATGTTAAAGAGAGATATTATTATGTTGAGTATACATTTTTTCTTGTTTGTATAGGAACTAATAAAACCGGAAAAAAGTTCAATGAAGAAAATAATTACAACTTCATATTTCAGAGATACATGAAGCAAATATATGTTTATTTTTGTGCTCTTTCATCACTGGTAATATTAAAATATATTGTTGGCGACATAAGTGAAGCAAGATGCAGAGGCTCGCCCGTCGTACTGTACTAACAAGTCGCACATTCAATTTTCTTGTTACAGGGCCAGCACCCCAATATTGTCACCGTCCGAGAAATCGTAGTGGGATCCAACATGGACAAGATATTTATCGTGATGGACTACGTGGAACACGATTTGAAAAGTCTTATGGAAACAATGCGAGGGAAAAAACAAGTCTTTCTCCCAGGTATAATAATTTAAACAGACATGGTGATACTACTGGACACTACTGGTGGTAGGACTCTCATATGTAAGAGTCCGTGTGAGTGGATACCACCGCAATGTCTATTTCTACCGCCAAACAGCAGCGTGCATGCACTGTTGTGTTTCGGTTTGAAGGGCATTGTAGCCAGTGTAACTACAGGATATAATGAGACCTAACATCTTATGTCTCAGGATGACGAGCGCAGTGGAATATCACACAGTACTTTGTAACTCAAGATGCTGGATGGTGTTTCTACTGTGTATGGGTGGTCGTATCGCTTACCATCAGGAGAACGGCATGCTCGTCTGGTCATTCGATGCAATAAAAAGAATTGGTTACGGATTATCCACTATTTACTCCACACACTGTATATTATTTAGGCCTATATGTTATATTAATATTTCAGGTGAAGTGAAATGTTTAATGACACAATTGCTGAAGGCCGTACATCACCTCCATGACAACTGGATATTGCATAGAGATTTAAAAACAAGTAACCTTCTACTGTCGCACAAAGGAGTTTTAAAAGTAAGATATACTTTTTATTATGGTTTTATACTTTTAGTTCGCGGTTAATTTTATTCTTTTCTCTTTTCAGGTTGGAGATTTCGGATTAGCGAGAGAGTACGGGTCTCCACTCCGCCAGTACACTCCTATTGTAGTAACTTTGTGGTACCGCGCGCCTGAACTGTTACTATGCTGTAAAGAATATTCCACTCATATTGATATATGGAGTGTAGGCTGCATATTTGCGGAATTTATTACAATGAATCCTCTGTTCCCTGGAAAGTCAGAAGTGGATCAATTAAATAGAATATTTAAGGTAAGTAATATGAGGAAGTTTCGACTCAGCTTACTTTCATTTTCTGCCATATTTAAAGCATTGTAAAAAACTCTTTTAAAATGTTTGAAATACTGTATGGCATGGCGCCCAAAAAACATTTTCTTAAAGCCTATCGTAAACTAGGACAGTTTTGGAAGACAGGTTCAGGTGATCCTGTCTTCCCCTCATACCGGGTGGAAGGGAAACGCTCTCGGAAACGATACAGGTGATAGTATTGGTGATTCCTGACGTGATGGCACTAAAAAAAAAATCACGATCGCATTGTTACAATTTTAGTAGGATTTTCTCAAATTTCTGTACAGCTTCGCGTATGGATAGATAAATCAAACTATTATTCTGAAAAACATAGTAAAAAAGGTCAATATTTCAAAAAAATCGTAATGAAACACGTACGTCAGCTGACGGGTTAACGACCGCGGGCCGGTGTCGGCGCAGCGCGGCGGCCGCCCAGTTTTTTGTACGCTTTACATTGCGCGCGCATACTAAAATCGTAAGTATTATCGCTTAGCTTTGCAAATGAATATAGTTTTTCGTTAATATTATGTTTCTTCTCTCTTACCGTTCCGGTATAGAGAGCGTTTCCCTTCCACCCGGTATACTTCATATTATATTTTCCCTGTTGTAGAATGGATTTGATAGTTTAGTAAAATA
The DNA here is from genome assembly GCA_949316025.1 of Lapara coniferarum. NCBI lineage: Eukaryota > Metazoa > Arthropoda > Insecta > Lepidoptera > Sphingidae > Lapara > Lapara coniferarum. The sequence continues at coordinate 34,884,659 of OX438919.1, read as the reverse complement.
AATGATAATCAATTTATACATTGTTATATTGTATGCCAGTGTAAGACTGTTATTTTAAGTCATGTATTTTGTATGCAGGATTTGGGCACCCCCTCAGAATTGATCTGGCCCGGCTACAACGAACTGCCGGCCGTACAGAAAATGACGTTCGCAGATCATCCAGCGGGCGGTCTACGGCAAAGGATAGGTTCTGACCTACTATCGGACACCGGACTGTCTCTATTACAAGGTTTCCTAACATACAATCCTGCCAGAAGATTAACTGCCGATGCGGCTTTAGAACACGCATATTTTAAGGTAAAAAAAGCTCATAATAAACAGACAAAACTTGTAGATATTTTGAAGTGTAAAACTGTGCTTGAATAAATGTTCCATAATAATTTGATATAGGAGCATCCAGTGGCGATAGACCCGGCTATGTTCCCGACGTGGCCCGCCAAGTCTGAGGGCAACCGTCGCACGACGCACAGCCCGCGTCCGCCGGCGGGCGGCGCCGCGTACGCGCAGTACGCACGCGCCGACTCGGACGAGGCGCTCGGGTTCCACGTGCACCAGCGCTCGCTCAACGTCGCGCCCGGCTTCTCGCTTAAGTTCTAGCGATAACACCTCCATAAATTAATATTTTTGTATCACTATTTGATAGTTTGATATAAGTAATCGATATACATATTTGTAGCTTACCGACATTAATATAGGCTTAATAATAGTCGGCTATGAATACCTATTACTCAAGGGCTTGTTTGATTATACCGATGACATTTTGCGGGTGGAGTTTCCATTGTTCATAATGTATTATGAAGACACGTGTGGGAAGTTACTAAATCTTATGATTATTTTGATATGATTTGTCTGATGATTTTTTTTACCGATATCATGAACATAGATGTACAAAGGGATTCAGTGCGATATCTTAACATAGTTTCTTACTCTTTTTTTATCAATTTTATTTAGTTTACAATTAATTAATTTAACATTTATTTAAAATTACAATTTCAAGTCCTGATAAGAAAGTGTCTAGATGTCGCCGTAAGTCTTGGAACAATTGCAAAATGTGGCACATTCTAATCAGTAAGAACCATTATTTTTGCCTATGTTAATGTAAAGGACTGCCTCGGTGGCGTAGTGCTATTACGGTACGACTGCAATGCTGAGGTCTCAGGTTCTATCCAGGTTATATGACGAAAGTCTCGCCCCCTACATCATGGGACGGAATACGCTTGGCGAAAAGTGGGTGCGTTAGTTGCACCTCTGCCTACCCCTTCGGGGCTAAAAGGCGTCAGTGTGTGTGTTAATGTAAAGGATGTGTGTTATCAAAATACTCGCCAAATTGTAAATGTTACTATAGGAAACTTTATTAGAGGCAGAAATTGGAAAATCCGTGAAATCTATCAATAGATTGAAGTTTTGAATGTTTTGGCGAAATATTTTATTTTAATATAAACACGTTTGTCGAGATAAACTACGAGAGGTTTTTATGAGAAAGTCAATCCATAAATTCTTTCTAAATTTTGAAACACACTACTTACATCACAAATGTGTGTGTTTTAGAGAACATTTATTGTAACAACTTTTTAACAAACCGTTCTAATTTATTGTGCATTATGTATGAACATAATTCTAAATGGAAACGAAAAATGGGGCACTAAAGTCTAGAGTTTCAAAATGTCTTAGTTTTATGTGTCAATATTTTGCCAATTTAATTCAAAAATTTTGTTTGTGTTTTAATTTGTTTATAAACTATGGACTAACATAAAATTTTCATTATGAGGCAATCACCTCACGATATTACAGTTGCAATGTACTGTCTTATGTATAATCATTTAGTTTATTACAAATAAACACAGTGGATTTATCATCAATTATTAAAAGAATTTTGAATTATATTGACCATGTGTGTGCGCAGCAATCATAATGAGTAATTCTGTTTGATTTTATTTTAACCAATTAAGACTAACATTTTGCGATTAATGAAACTCTTGACTTATTGGCCTTCACCAAATAATGTAATGCCATTATTACATAGGTATTTGTAACCAATTTATTTATAATAAAATATAATGTAAATAAATTCTTATAGCGGTGAACTTAAATGAGGGTTTACATTAGTTTAGAAATAATGATACAGTAATTATATGTTTTGAAAACTATTGATTGTTTTATTTTATTGATATAAATTCAGTCTATTTTCACAAGATGTTGCCTATCATAGAAAAATAAAAAATATACAATGCGATTCAAATTAGAATAGGATCGACCTTGCGCTATATTGTGACGTCTAAATGATTAAAAATTCTCAGAATAAGGCCTTTATTCTATGTAAAAATTATATTAAACTAGCAATAACGTTTTTATTTAAATTTGGTGTAAGAGTCAATTACAAAAGATAAAATATATTGATATGCTAATAAGTCTTCTATGCAAATTTTGTACTTTTTAAGTGACATTTGACACATAATCGTCATTGAGGTTCCTATTCCTATTTGAATCACATTGTACGAGGCTTTCCGTCTCAGAATAATAACTAAAGCCAGTTATTATTCTGAGCTTTCCGTAGTATTATAATGCTCCTTGGTACGAGGTCTGTGGCTCTTTGGTCTTTTAGGTAAATCCTGACAAATAATAGCAGGGGTAAAGTATGAACTTATATGTGGTATTACTTTATTAAGATCGATAAGATATTCAGTTGCATCTGTTTTGAAAATCTTCACTTCTGTACTTCGCTGAGTCGTTGTTTATCATCAGCTCAACGGCCGGCTTCCGTCATACCTTTGGGTAGCGCTAGTAATGCATTTATCAAATCCGCATTCCGTTTCCTAGCCCTGAACTTTGTATTCACTAAAGCATTCGTTTCAACATAAAACCGATCACCATGTATATTTTCTTTGTATGCTTTCATTATTGAATGCATTTGACGTATGAGCTGAAAAAATAGTTAAATAACATGGTTAAATAATATATATTTATATAGTTATAGATGGTTGACTTATTATTCATGCTCCTTAGAGTTTGGTTTATAAAGTGTCGTGCGACAATAACTATTACATTCGCAATAGTATATGGCCACATTGGTCTAGTCACAACTCACAGTGCATATAAGACTTAGCAATAAAAAAATCTGTTTATTGTTCTGAAAACTAGTTGCAAGGAGATTTGGCCGTTTCTAAAAAGTCATTCCTCATTACATCATGAGATCAATCTCGAAAAGCTGGCAGATAGATGCCTACAGTTTACACTGCTTACCACTCTGGGGAAACGTGCGTGACCTGTTATTGTAAAATTCTTATAAAAACTTTATTCTTAAAGTATAATATTCTTATTAATTACTGGTTGTTGGTTGCTGCTTCGCCCGCGTGAAAACCTGTCCCGTTACAAAAGTTCCTAAAACGCCAGCGCCATCTGTTAAAAAAACAGATGAAAAACGGCCATTATTTCCTACGAGAGAAAATCACTGGCATAAAACGTAGCCTATTTGCTAATTCAGGACATGGCCTAACTAATTTCATCCGAATGCGTTCTGCTGATTCTGCGTTTACTTCTAACAAACATCCTAACATTTTCACAAACTTTCGCATTGATAATATTAGAATGAAGAATGATGTTAGCCGGTTATCGAAATCGATCCACTATTTAAATTAATAAAGCTACATAATTTTGACGAAGTACTATCAAGTACATCGTACGTGTGAAAATCATTAGCTTAATAACTGTGGTGTTATAATTTGTCTTATCTAATCTATGTTGAGCCCTCTTGTGTAGGTGATTACATCCATTGAGGTTTACCGGCGAGGAACGACATGCATCCTTTAATCTTCTACCGCTACTTATATCTACCGACACACATTTTTATTTTCTGAAATTAAATGTTAATGGTTTTATATTGATAGCTGCCGTGGCGCAGTGGGTTGTGAGGCGTCTGTGTAACGTAAGGATGTTGATTCGATTCCCTCGTCCAATATGTTGATGTAGTGTGTGATACTTGTTTTGAAACTTTTAGTTCGACTTATGATCCATGACACAAGATTTATAACTTATGTGGGGAAATAAACAAAGACTACTTTTTATCCCGGAAAAATATAAACCGGAAATTTTATTCTGGAAAATCGTTTCACGCGAGTGGAACCGCGTGCAAATAAGTATGGAGATAGTTTGAGTGTCAGGGAAGGACATAGGCAATTTATTTCCGAGAAAATAGAAACTGGTATTTTTATCCCGGGATAAAAGCGTTAACACAGATACCTACTTCGGCAGGAAAAATGAAAGCATGTTATGCTCTGCTACCAAGGCGAAACTGGGAAGGGTCGCTAGTATCTATACTTATAACATTATAAAGCTGAAGAGTTAGTTCGGTTGAACGCGCTACTCTCATTTTGAATATTCTTTCACTAATAAGAAGCTACATTACTTCTGAGTGCTATAGGCTACTTTTTATCCCGGAAAAACTTATTCACGCGGGCGGAGCTGCGAGGAATACTAGTTAAAAATATTTGAGTACCTACTGTAGGCTACTATGTAATTGGACAGAGACCAATTAATTGATACATTCACATACATATAGCATCACGACCTTTGCCTTTTCAAGGGTAGGCAGAGGTGTAACCATATCATACCAGCCTTGTATTATATACGCATTGCCTACTGCAGAGCACGGGCCTCCTCTACAACTGATAGGGTTAAGGCCATAATCCACCACGCTAACTGGTGCGGGGTGGCAGACTCCACATACCTTCGAAATTCAGAGAACTGCTCAGGTATGCAGGTTTCCTCACGATGTTTTCCTTCACCGTTAAAGCGAGCGATAATTCACAAAGAAGTACACACATAACTTTTAGGAAAGTCAGAGGTGTGTGCCCTTGGGTTTTGAACCTGCGGACATTCGTCTCGGCAGTCCGTTCCACTGCCAACTAGGCTATCGCCGCTTTTTTATTTGGTGCCGCTGAGGTGTAACACGCCCACATTTTACATGTAGGTACCTAATAGGGGGCGGCCTATTGCCATGTACCGGGTACAAATCCCGAAACTGATGCCTGATACTGAGTAGAAAACCCAATATCACTTTGCCTGACTCGGGACTCGAACCCGAGCCTTGAGCACGATAGCCTCCCGCGCATAAAATACAACTATGCCACCGAGACTATTAATTGATACGTGCACCACGGAGTTGAGATAAGTCATGCATTAATGTACATTTTGTAATATTAACTTACCTCTTTATTGAGATACATTATGCCCGGCTCCATGTTGCTTTCGTAATACTCCTCCTCGATGCCGTTAAGGGTAGAAACTTGTGTTAAGAGAGCCAATGAAATTAGTAGTGCAGTGACGCTCAGTCTACTGACCATTCTGAAACTTTGAAAACAAAGCTCACATTAATAGGTAAGTGTATTTTACTAGCGCCACAAAGTTTTATGGCAAAATAAATCTCTTTAAGTGATTATTTGCCATAATCTTTTCCCCTCGGCTTCGCCCGCGTCGAATGCGATTCAGTTTATGTTATTTTTGCGATTCAAGCTCATTCTGTTCCAAATATGAAAATCAGTTTTGTGGCTTAGTAGTGAAAGCTTTGACAGACAGATTTACTTTTGCATTTATAATTAATTGCACGCGGCGCCGCCTGCGTTTAAAAAGTTTTTCCGGGATAAAAGTTCCGCTTTATATTTTCCCGGGATAAAACGTAGCCTAAGTTACTCTTTATTACATTAGCTACCTGCCAATAAAAGTCCCGTCAAAATCGGTCAAGCCATTTCAGAGATTAGCCGGAACAAACAGACAGACAGATAGACAGACAAAATTTGTAAAAAATGTTATTTTGGTGTAGGTACGTGTCGTATGTATATTCATATACATATAGTGAAAAACGGTTATTACAATATTACAAACAGACACTCCAATTTTATTTATATGTAAAGATAAAGTTATGTCTTTTATGGTTCAAATAAATAGGGATGACTAGGGAGCCAGATATAATAATAATAATACCTAAGCCTGTTTTTATTTCCAATCTTCGATTCTATTTTCGATAATTTTTTGTTTAGCCAGATATAGTCATTAAAAATTCTACAATTCTACAATCCCAAAAAATGACGAGAAAATCTGTGTGAAGTAGTTTCTTTAAACAACCTTTTACGCTATTATGTTCTTATTACAATTATTATTTTCCGAATCATCTTTACCTAGGTACTTACTTACCGAAGCAAGTACAATATGGATTTTCATTTAAACAAAAACATTATAGAACGTTATAGAAGTCTTATAGATCAAATATAACATCTTGATGTCTTACAATGCTACGGTTAATATGAGCTCACGTCATAATTCTCAAACGGTTAGGTAGAGCCGTAGAGGTGCGTCTCTAAGTTGCGATTAGTGCACCTACACTTTTTCGTGCTCACGTAATATTATCCGTCTTATACATAAGCAGGGCAGGCTCTAGCTAATCAGGCGCTCCGGGCGAAAAAAAATCTTCTGACACTTTATCCAGCGAGCGACTTTTTATTTCCTTTTGGGCTTCGCCCTACTAGGACCTTGTGCCCAGAGCGACCGCCCGGCCCGCATTACCCTAGGGCCGGCACTGTACATAAGTGTATCGGTATCTCATGGGATCGAGTTACGCTTTCGAACAAAAAAAATCCCAATCTCAAGGATTTTTTTGGGAGACGAGAACGTCTTAAATGAAGAATTGAATTGAAGGCTATTTGAAATTTTGAATTTGTACAGATACTTATGCTGCTGACAGTATGTATTCTGATTATAAAAATAATATTTGTTGGTCGTCCCAGAAAATTAACCCAGAAATTCACAGTTTGCAAATTGCAACCTAAGTTTAAGAAGGTGATGCTTCTATGAATTGTAAATACAAGTAAGTGTTTAGTTTCGATGTACTTAGTATATTTACGATAATATTCTATGAGGCTTGCTCTCTAAATAAATTCCTATCGATATAAATATTAAATTCACTATAAACTGAATACCTATGTATAGACAAGGACAAAAACTAAGGATATTATTTCTAAGTAGGTAGAGATAATCTCACTGTTAAAAAAAAAATAGGTATTTGTTTCTGTTATGAGTTAGTTTTTTCTATTGGAAAAATATTTCACATGATTGATGATCCACGTTTAAAAATTTATGTCCGTTTTAAAACTTTGTATTTAAACCACTCACCAACTATAACAGTTCAAATAATTTAATAAATCCTTGTATTATTTTTATTTGCAGCGAAGATCTAAAATCACTAGCACATAGTTCTTACTTCGTGTTACGTATTGGTTGCAGGATATTTTATTTGTCGTGCATCCGACCACTTCGGCGGAAACTGATGGCTGAATGTGTAATTCCGAGAACAATCAGCTATGGAAACTTAGTGGGAGGACGAGGTGAATAATGCCCGGGTGTGAGTGGCAGCCGTTTTTCCTCACGGGGAGTGCTTTCAGGCGGAAGAGTGCGTCGGCCCACGGAGCTGTGTGCGAGACAGCTGCGACCCGCTCCCTGCAGATCGCTGACAACGTACTTGACAACTCGCTAACTTACGTCATATATTTTTACTAGCTTATGCCCCCGGCTTCGCCCGCACGAAAGTGTTTTTCCTAGATAAGAGCCCCGTTAAACATTTTCCCGGGATAAAAAATAGCTCAAAACCTTCCCAGGGTCTCGAATTATCTCCATACCAAATTTCATCGAAATTCATTTGGTAGTTTTTCAGTTTATCGCGTACAACTCTTTTTACTCCCTTAGGGGTTGAATTTTGCAAAATCCTGTCTTAGTGAGCACCTACGTTATAAAAAAAACCCCCACGCAAATTTTTTATCTCCTAGCACTTATAGTTGCTGAGGTTGCGTGATTGTAAATGTAGTTTTGTTTAATTTCTTAGTAAAACAAATAATAAAGCATTTTTGTATAGGTATTTAAAAACATCTTATTCTCGGTGCACCAATTATGATAAGATCAAGGTCACTTTGCAGATCTATAGGATCACGAATCCTCGTTATGGCATTAAAAACTTTTCAGTCATCTACATACAAAAGACATGGACATTTCAGGTGATCAATTAGGTCTTTAAAAAAATCTATGAAGAATAAAGGGCCAAGGTGAGAACCTTGCGGGAGCTTGAAGTGATAAGGACAGGGGAAAACCGGGCACCTTTCTTATCGGATGCCTCCGCTATACAAAGAAGACACCCTCCAAGTTTCAGGTCTCTACAATCAGCGGTTTAGGCTGTGCGTTTATTCGTCAGTCAGTCATTTAGGCCAAAGCATTTTATATGTATAGATTTTCGTTTAATTTAGGCATTATCGTTCGAGTAAATCGATTGTTGAAATACGTTTCCTATATTTTATTTGGGGATGTATATTATTAGGTGTTTCAAGTGCTTCAAAAATACCATTGAGTTACTTTTGCTCATGTCTCTGTCCATATTCTAACGTCGTCTTCTCTTATGGTGGGATAATGAAAATGAGCACGAACGCGGTGGGTAGAAAAGCTCAGTACCTACCTAATTAGTATCTATTACCGGACCCACTCTGCAAATCCGCCTCTGATTACACTTGTACAGTCAGCAGCATAAGTATCTGTATTCTGTACATAATCAAAATTTCAAATCGCCTACGCGTAATTTAAGCCGAAACTTTTTTTTCTTCGTTTGAAGTGAACTAAATGTATTATACCTGTTTTGTTTTTGTTAAGAGAAAAAATAATTAGTAAGAAAACACAAAAGTATGCAGGCAATTTCAAATTTTGAATTTGTTCAGCTAGGTATTTATTGTACTTATGCTGGTGACTGTACATCGATACAGCTGTATCTGATATCTTGGTATGGTTTACTTCCGATGTAGCAAGTAATAGTCAAAATTATCAATGATGCGATAAGTAACTTGAACAACGTCACATCACTTCTTCTTGTCACTTCCACAAAATAACATTGTTATAAAAAAAAAAAAATAACATACAAATGTAGCCTACTTCGTACCTACTATTAAGAAAATATTTCAAAGAAAATTACTTAAAAGTTTCCCTTTCATAGCATAACAAGCAGGTACCCTTATAGAATTGAAACTTGTTCGCTGCTACGGGATTGTAGGTAGATTCATTGAAATTAATTCACAGCCATAGCCGTAGTCTCATAACTCTGGGACCGACATTAATATAACCTTCCTAGAACGGTGATAATAAGTAAAACATGATGAAGCATTTAAGTGCAAATTTCAATGACCGGAAAAGGAAGTCCCGTTTTTCTTTGTTTTGGAATTTTAATGCCCATGGGTTTCTTAATACATCAATGGCCCATGTTTAATACTCAATTCAATTTATATATCAATAAATAATGTATTTATTCCAGTTTAAACATAAATAACTATTCTTGTTCTTAATTATGTATTTCCAAAATATTTCATGTTTTATGAAGAAAATGAAGTGTGACTTTCAGATAGCTAAACTCTCTACCGGTTAAAAGGCGCACAGTCAATTAGTCTGCATTATGCACCGATTTTTTTAATTCTCAATACCTAGGTACGATAGAGAAATTATAATTTTTACTGGTGGTAGGACTCTCATACCTAAGAGTCCGTCTGGGTGGGTACCACCGCAATATTAATTTCTACGGCCAAGCAGCAGTGTGAATGCACTGATGTGTTTCGGTTTGAAGGGTATTGTAGCCAGTGTAACTACAGGACATAATGATATTTAACATCTTACGTCTCAGGATGACGAGCGCAGTGGAGTGCCATACGTTGCTTTGTAGCTCAAGGTGCTGGATGGTGCTGCTACTGTTTATGGGTGGTCGTATCGCTTACCATCAGGCGAACGGCATGCTCGTCTCGTCATTCGATGCCATAAAAAAATATTTACTTCCTTTTTGATAGTAGTTACTAACTGTTAAATTCAAATGTTTATTAAGTAAGTTAAGGTTAGTTTAAAAATCTTATTTGTTTTTCCGCCTCATTCAGAGTGTGACCAATTTTGGAGTCGGTGCCTAATTAAAATTAAACATCGTTTTCGCATATTTATTTTGCAAAATTGGTTACCAGTATATAAGTAATGATAGTGTATATTTATTCGTGTATTTATCTAGGTTTGTTAGCAATTTAGATTAGTCACAGAATATACGAAACGTGCACGAAGTATAGGTGGCAGCACAAAATCGACACAAGAGCCACATGTGGATAAAATAAAAATTAAATTAAAATTTAAATAACCCCCGACACAAAAAATCTCCAAAAAGTAAAATAATAATAGTGTCTTTGTCGTTTAAGTACCTAGTAATATTTTCACCCAACCGTCGTCGCGTCGGGGGACCGCTAAAGAAGTATTTTCATCTCCCTGGTCCGGAGTTCGGTCCCCCGACGTGAGGACGCTTGTGTCAAAATATTAGTAGGTACTTAAACGACAAAGACACTATTATTATTTTACTTTTTGGAGATTTTTTGTGTCGGGGGTTATTTAAATTTTAATTTAATTTTTATTTCAAACTTTTTAAATTACTTTATTCTCCATCATGGGGCCTTGATAATTAACTATCTATCACCTACTCGTTGAGCCCATCCTTATGAGCCCAAACACACTATATCTGCTATAAGTTGCTAAGGAGATGGGTATCCCGCAGACTACTTGATGCCGCAGCATCAGCTCATGTTTACAAATATATTGAATGTCACAGTACACCAAATTTAAAGTCAATCGGATTTTTTAAGTTGGAAATGAGCTGATAATCCTCAAACGGCTGAACAGATCTTCATAAATTATAGCTAATAACCATCGCAGTTACATCAGCTTTCATATAAAAAAAACCACGTCCAAATCGGTCCATTCGTTTGAGAGCTACGATGCCACAGACAGACATACAGATACACAGATACACAGATACACACCCTAAACTTATAACACCCCTCTTTTTTGTCGGGGGTTAAAAAGAAACTTTTTGAACAATTTATTTATATAATATTATTTAGAATGACATTAAATACCTGTACTTAGTTGTGTTAGTTACAGATTTTTTTGTATTAAATATTATCTTCAAAATTTATTTATTTTTATAAATTACCTAATGAGGCATAAGAGGCGATGGCCTAGCTGGGAGTGGAACGGACTGCCGCGACAAATGTCCGTAGGTTGAAAACCCAAGGGCACGCACCTCTGAATTTACTAAAGTTATGTGTGTATTCTTTGTGAATTATCGATGAAGGAAAATATCGTGACGAAACCTGCATACATGTGAAGTTCTTTATAAGAATTTCAAAGGTATGTGAAGTCCAAGTATTATATTATTATTATATTATATAATGAGGCATTTATAATAGCTTTTGGAACTCAAACTCATACTTGTGTATGTTTTATACAACTTTTATTAATAAATAAATAATAATAATAATACCAGCCCTGTATTATATACTGTCCCACTGCTGGGCACGGGCCTCCTCTATTACTGAGAGGGGTTAGGCCTTAGTCAACTTTTATTACTTTTGTCTATTTTAAGATAACCATAGAAATGGAATGTAAGCACTTAGGTATTATTTTTGGGAATGTAATAGAATTTTATATCATTTGATATGTTTATTTTTATGTTTTGTGGCCATTGATGTATTAAAAAACCCTTGGGGCACCCGGATACACTGCAATACGTTATCATCCAATTATGATATTTTTCATACTTTTAATATGAATAATTTACGTCAATACCAAGTATCGATAGCTCAGAATAATAACTAAAGCAATTATTATTCTGGGATCGATAGGCTCATCATCATCATTGCGTATGGCTTATTATCCTGCATGGATCAAATTTCTAGGTCTAGTTGCCTCAACCAGTTAGCTGCGGCAGGCGTGAATTCGTGAAGCTCAGCTATACCACCGGAAAAACAGCGAAGCGGACATTCATTCACCACATGGGAAAGGGTCTGGTCAGGTGCTCCGCAGTCGCATTGTGGTGACTCCCTCAATCCCCATTTGTGTAGGTGGTAGTTTGATTTCCCATGGTTGGTGCGAAATCGATTTAAGCGGCTCCACGACTTTCGGTCAGCATTAAAGCCGGGTAGCTCTTTTGTAGGGTCCTTAATAAGGTGCGAGTTAAAGTTTTTAAAGAGGCTCCACTCCGAACGCCATGCCTCGTTGAGTTGAAACTGGTCTTGGATCCTCTCGTCTGTCCAGATTGGAGACCTGGAGTTTAAACGGAGACGAGGGAGCTCGTCCAGTGTTTTCCTGATGGGCATGGGTTCAGAGTGGTTTAGCTGAAAACATTTCTCCCACTCCTTGTAAGCTGCTTTGCATCTTCGTAGCTCAGGCGGTGGAATGTGCGCCAGAACAGGAAGCCATGGAAGTGGGGTTGATGTTATTACTCCAGAAATAATACGCATGGCTTCATGGAGCTGAGTGTCTACCTTGTTAGTATGGGCGCTACGATACCACACAGGTGCGCTACACACACATCGATAGGCTGAAAGGTTCAGATTGGGCCACCATGTGGCAGAGCTTGTGACGCGACGTGCACGTTCCCTATAGGAAATGTTTTAGTGATTTTTGAAAGCGGTAATTTTTTTGTTAAACAGGTTTTTAAAGAAAAAAAATAAAAATGTGTTCATTAATTATACGTAAGTAGAGCCATAGGGTAAGTGTTTTTTTTTTATTGAGTAATTTTATTTTATACATTTCTTTGCATTCAATTTAATTATTAATAAAAAAAGTTAATAACTATCCTTTGTAAGCCACGTGCGAAGTTTTTTAATTTGGTCCTCGACGGCAACTCCGGACGTGCCTCCTAGACTTGTATACTGTTCCACACTCTTTTCCCACGAAAATGTCTCTCGCAAGTCCTCTTCTGTACCAAATTGGGGACTGTAATGACAAAATAAATAATAATTATTAATGCAGTTACTACTTAGTATAAGGTTGATTTGCATTACAATAGGCCTACTTAATACTATTTTCTAGTTCATATAATAGCAAATTTTAGGGGTGCCACCGCAAACAATTCTAGTTAGTCATGCTAAAATATGGCTAGAAATTTTCAGTTAACTCACCAGATGCTGATATATTCTTGGTACGGCAAGTCGCGTAAACAAACTCCAAGAGTTGATGCCCGCCGTAAGACCGCCCCCACTAAGTGGTGAGCTCGACGGAACGGTACTCCTTGCCGGACTAGGACGTATGCCAAATCAGTTGCAAGCATTTCCGGCTCCAGGGATTTAAGTGCTTTTTCTGAGTCCACCTAGATATAAGAATAATAATTCATGATCTTTGGCATTATGGACATAGCGGGTCAGACTCGAGATCTCAGTATGGCAGTAATACCGCGAACGGAAGCTGCTTGGAATTACGAACATGCCAATAATCACTTAGTTTCCAAAATTAGTAAATTTATTAACTTTAAAACAAAATAAAAAAAAATCTTACGTTCATAGTAAGAATCGTGCCTGTAGTTACTTTTAGGCAGTCTATGAGACGATCATAAGATCTAAATAATATTTCTTTATCCGATTGTAAATCCTTGTTGTATGTACTAGGGAGTCCTTTAAGAGTACAACTGAATGCAAATGCATCTCCAAGTAGAAGACCTCCAGCGCTTCGCACTAGTTCCAAGCCATCTGGATTGCGTTTTTGGGGCATCAAACTTGAACCAGTAGAGAATTGGTCACTGAATCGGACAATTCCGAATTCCCGAGAGCTATAAATTATAAGATCCTCGGCTAATCTGCTGAGATGTAAGCCACAGAGAGAGGACCAGTTTAAAAATTCCACTGAAAATAAAAATATGATCGAATATTAGACTGTGTGTAGATAGATACCTAAATGAGAATACGTTATCTTATCTTCCTATAATAGTATTATAAATGCGAAATTTTGTGAAAATGTTTGGACGTTTCGATGTTTGTTAGAACTTAGAAGTAAACGCAGGAACAACTAAACGGATTTGGATGGAATTTGGCACACGGGTATGATGATGTTCTGGATGTTAATCCAGAACGTCATCTTAATATGTGTTAACATAGGCTACTTTTTATGCCGGTAATTTTCTCTCATGGGAAATAATGGATATTTTTTATCTGATTCTTTAAGTACATAGCGCTGGCATCGTACTGTTTTAGGGACTTATGTAGCGGGAAAGGCTTTTCACATGGGCGAAGCCGTGTGCGGCGCCTAGCGTGTTATAATTATTATTCTCAATAGTGTTGTTCTAGACTCTGTTATGCTTTTGAACCGTGTTCTAGTATGCTCTATTTTGCTCTACAGTCATGTGGTTAATTCTGTTGAGATTTTGTGTAGTGTATTTTCTGTGTCCATGTTTTTGTTGCGTCATGTGTTTTTTTTGGTCATGACGAACTATAGTTTAAGTACACCGATTACTATCGGCTATTCTTACCGATATGGTCTCTTGAGGAAACGGCAAACATGGAATTTTGGGTGATATCTTTGAAGCCAAGAGTGTTTGCAAGTCGATTACGATCAATTGGTAGAGCGCACCCGGCTAGAGCTCCGCTGCCCAGTGGGCAACATGACAGTCGGTTGTTCTGTTCTTCTAACCTTGTGGCATCGTCGCGAAGAGCCCAGCCATGACTTTATAAAAATAAAGTATTTTTAGCTACATAGAATTCAATATCTCAATTGAAGAGTTTTTCATAAGTTATGTTTATACCTTAATAGGAAATGACTCCAGCGCACTGGTTGAGCTCGTTGTAAATGTGTGTATCCCGAGACGATAACATCTATTTCGTTTTCAGCTCTAGATACTAAAACCTGTTAATTAGATAAAAAATTCCCTTAGATAGTGCGATTTTGAATTAAGTACATACAATTATCTTAAAAATTACTCAGTCGCAGTTCGGAGTCAGGAAGTTGGCGGTGTGATACCCCCGTGCCTCGGAAAGCATGAAAAGCCGTGGGTGCTGCGCTTAATATATCTCACGGGACTATGAGAGTAAAGGAATAGCGATTAGCGAGTGCATCTGTGTATTGCGCACTCATTTGTACACTATAATATTTCCTGCATACCTGGCTGATCTCGGTTGAGATTGGCCGCCGTGACCGAAATTGACTAGAAGGATTTTATTTCACATGATTTGCTTACCGATATTAAGTCTCGTAATGCAGAATGCAATCGAGGCATTGAGGATATCATCCAAAGTTTGGTATCGGTGGCTGATTGGTCATTGCGGCTTCTCGCAGTGTGAAGTCGCAATGCGCTGTCACCAGCATACTTCAATAAACGACACTCTACGACAGAATGTATATCTTCTTCAGAGTCTTTCAAAGATCCACGTTGTTTTAATTCCTCTTCAATATCCCTTTCGACCTTTAACATAGAGTTTTATGAGTAACAAACACTTTTCGCAAGCTATAAATATGTAGGTAGTACCTTATGCTAAACTTTGCGCGCATTTCCAAGCGCTACTATTATACAAGTTAGGACTGCGGAGAGACTTTGGGTCTCTCTGTGTGTTTTATCGTTTGTTCCATGGGGAGTGCTCCGAGGAATTATTTAAGATGGTTCCATCGTCACCTTTTTACCATCGCACCACTCGTCACCGCAGTAGAGTTCATTCCTACCACCTGGAATCGTGCCGTTCCCGAACGGTACGGTTCCAGCGTTCTTTTTTACCACGTACGTGTAAGCTCTGGAATGAACTACCTGTGTCGGTGTTCCCTGAGCGCTATGACCTGTCCTTCTTCAAACGAGGTTTAAAAAGAGTATTGTCCCTACGGTAGGCAGCGGCTTGTCTGTGTCCCCGGCATTGCCAAGTCCATGAGCAGCGGTGGCCGCTTACCACCAGGCGGGCCGCTAGCTCGTCTGCCTATACTGGCAATAAAAAAAAAAAAAAAAACAATTTTAAATAAAAAGGTTCACAAATATTAATCCGTTATTTACACTATACAAAATCACTGCCTTCAATAAACAATACGTAAGTTAGGTACATCAATCTGTTTATTACGGCGGACGCTCGGGGTATGCAACCATTGGTCCGTCATTTTAATTTTGTGTTCATCAATTCGTGTTCAGATAGCGCTTGTCTGTGTACGTTCTCGGTTGATTAGTTGAATTTTGATTTTACGTTAAATTTTAATTATTACCTACATTTATAATATTTTAGTTATTGTTTCCAATTTTGTTATATCTGTATATAAGGACTTCATTTTGGTGACAGGACCTATGGTTGTGTACCTGTATGCGATAAAATCAAACAATCATGAACATTTTTATTTATTTATTTATTTTATTTTAAGAAAACATACAGTGATACAAAGAAAAGGTAAAAGAAAGAAGAACAACTATACACTAATTACATGTTTCCATAGATAGAAAAAAAAAATTATATAAAGAGAGAGCCTTACTTCAATTATTTGTTAGAATAATATATCATTTTTATAAATCGTAAACACACAATACAAACTATCGAGACCTATATCCCTTCCGAACAGTCGGAGAACCAAGACAATGTTATTATATTTAAAAAAAAGTAGTTTGGAATTAAGTAAGTCAAGCTCTGAGGATTCTACTACCGCATTTAACTCACGCATTCTGTCTATAATTTGATATACTTTGAGGAATCAATAAACACATGGGACGTCTGACGGTCCTGTTTGGGACTTTTATATAAATTGTTTGGAGCAGGTGCTGGGAATCTAATAAATTTTGAGCAATTTTCACTAATAACACAATATCCGGAATTTTTCTTCTCTCATAAAGGGAAAGAAAATTATGCCTTCGACAACTTTCCTTATAATTATTATCTTGCCTACGACATCTGAACTGTAAAAATTTAAAAATCTTCGTTGAATAGATTTAATTCTATTAATATAAGAACCATATCTAGGATTTCATACTTGTGTACCATATTCCAGAATACCGCGCACCAATGAACAATACAAAAAAATTATCGCTTTAATATTTGTAAATTGGGTGGACGATCTGATTACAAATCCTTTGCTTTGCGATAGTTGACTCCGACAGTTGCACCAATCAATTGTCAATTGTAACGTTCCTTTTAAAATATGTCTATAAACACAATAATTATTTTTACCCTGTGCCAAAGATTTGTCATACCTGACTAAACGAATAAAGGCCAATATGCTTTATTGCCAAGTTATCTGGTGCGGACTATATAAAAAAATATCTACGCTCCACAATAAGCCAACAAAGGAGATGTCCGCTTTTTGTATGGATACTGGGCTACAAAACTTAACCAGGCTTTCGAACTTTATGGATATTAAAGGGGCAAAATATGGATCTTAGATCCATTACAATAATATTTTTAGACCCCTCCATTTATTACGCTCTTTTTACGCTCATTTAAAGTGTAGGTAGTTTTTAGGCAAAATAAAATTAAATACTTAATTTCGGCGCGGCCCTGCTCTGCGTAATGGAAGAGATTTAATATCTTTATAGCAAACTAGCTTTTGCCCGCGGCTCCGCCCGCATTAAAAAGTTTTTCCGGGATAAAAGTCCCGGTTTATATTTTCCCGGGATAAAAAGTAGCCTATGTGTTAATCCAGGACATGATCTACCCGTGTGCCAAATTTCATCGAAATCCGTTCAGTAGTTTTTGCGTGAAAGAGGAACAAACATCCTTACATCCTTACATCCATACATCCAAACATCCAAACATCCATACATTCTTACAAACTTTCGCCTTTATAATATTAGTAGGATAATATTATGTAGTGCCTAAATTAAATCAATCCGTTCGTTCATCTGTTTGAACGGGCTTGAGTTATAATAAAAATTCCAACGCGATAAAAAGTGGTGCTCTAAATATAACGCACCAAAATATATCTTCAATTGATTAACTGAGAGTGAGAAGTTCTCACTGGGATTTTTTATAAATCAATGTTGACAACCTTGAAGTATTGGCTTTGAATTGTTATTTATATGTAATTTTTTAATTGAATATATTGTGGTGGAGTTGTAACTTGTGTTGATATAGGGTAAGAAAGGGTAATGCCGGTCACTTAAGATAAATCAGCTTTAAATCAGTAAATAACCAAATTTATTTAAGATTCTGACACCCAATATAAACTTAAAGTATTCTTCTAACGTAATCACAACCATTGAGATCAATATTAATAAAAATATTTGTACAATGAACTTTTAAAAAAAATATAGATTTGACTGGTATTGCCAGATATGGCGGGTAATTCCGGTCGGCAGGTTGGCAATACCGGTCTAACGTTTTAGCGGCAAAAATTGCAAACGTAGTCTTTGGGGGACCCAAAAATCGTGCAATGAACGTGAGCCCAACCCTCACACTGAATGCAACTGTACCAAAGCTCGTTATTGTGGCCGTAAGCATCACATTACATGCATTTTTTTGCCTCGTCTTTAACATCAATATCTTCGTCACCATCGCCCATATAAACCATATCAACGTCAGAGTCTGTTGACTGCCTCGGTGGCGTTGTTGTATCGCGTTCGCATTACGAGTACGATTTGCGCGCTGAGGTCCTGGGTTCGAGTCCCGGGTCGAGCCAAAAACATTGTGACTGGGTTTTTCCATCTTAAAATTTACTCAGTCGCAGCTCGGAGTCAGGAAGTTGGCGGTGTGATACCCCCGTGCCTCGGAAAGCACGTAAAGCCGTTGGTCCTGCGCCTGATCTCTCTCCGGTCATGTCGGATTGCCGTCTCACCGGACTATGAGAGTGAAGGAATAGCGAGTGCACCTGTGTATTGCGCACACACTTGTGCACTATAATATCTCCTGCGTACCTGGCTGATCTCCGTTGAGATTGGCCGCCGTGGCCGAAACTGGCTAGGAGAAAATTATTAATGGTTATTCTTATCTTAGAGAACCCTTTTCTTCACCTTTTGATAGCAAATTTAGCTGATCTTTTCGTTGTTGTCTTTTTTCGTACAGTTGTTTTAGGATCAGTTTTTCCTTTATCTTTTCCCTAGTTGCTCTTCTCACTTCTTTTTCCTTCAAAGCTTCCTTGTTAGGAGTGCTTATGAGGACTGTTGCGAATTGTTTCCGAGAGAAACCCATTACCCAGCTCCTCGTTTTTTTTGGCGGTCTCTTCGGAACTGATAAAATATATTTGGCAGTGACTCCTGAAGTTGAAGGGAGACAATGGTTTGGAATTCTTCGCAAAGATGGTGATTCACAGTTATTGTGTTTCAGTCTTTCTTGGAGAGTTGAAAATGCGACGCCACAAGTCCGAGCTGCCTCTTTTATATCTGTTCCATCTTCAACAAGTTTGAATGCCCCTTTCAAATCATTTCGGTTCCATTTTTCTTTCAATCCTTAGCTCCTTCTCCGAGTTCCCGACATCCTATAAAGAAACCTAAAATAAAACAGAATAAAACTGAACAAAAAAAACAATGATTACGTTGCGCGTAATACCGGTCAGCGTGACCGGCATTGGCCGCCTGTACATTTTTTTAATTAACAATAATGTATTTAAAAACCCGTTACATATTGCTTGAAATCTATCATTACATGAATAGCTATGTAACTGAATAACTAAAACTGTCACTGGCAAAAGAAGAAACACATAAATAATGACACTTACCTCTTATATTCCGCGGCCAAATAATAACAAAACATGGGCGCGAAATAAATTGACGTGTGGTTCTCAACAACGCATGATCGCAACTGCGCGAAGGGTGGTGCGTTGGCGTCGGGAACACTCGTGCTACCCGCTATGTGTGTATATGTACGCGTAAACACTGTTATTATGAAGAAAGTGTGGTGACCGGTATTATCACCTGACCGGTATTACCCTACTTTACCCTAATTAGTACTTATCTATAATTTTATTATAATGCCTAGGTACTTAATATATTCATTTTGGTAAGAAGATGCTTTAAAGATACTATGCAATAATTGTGCTTTTGTTGTGTCGGAAAGAAAAGTTTTCATACATTCGAGTTTTTCGGAAAACCATTAGATTTCTCGGTGCGAATATTAGTCTAGATATTATAATAGAGTGATCTATTTAAAACCAAATACGTCTGCGTAAGTATGTTGTTCGTAATCTAAATTGTTCCAGGGATATTGTACTCTGTCTCATAGGAAATTATGTTTGTAAGTAGGTACTTCACTTACATTATCGAGTCCTTCACAAATTTTTGCGTAGTCTTCATAAGAAAGATGTTTACTTGAAAAAAGTTCTTTCGCCCAACATCTGCTACCTTGAATATCTTCTTTAAATAATCGGGTATCAATTGGAAGAGAATCATTTAACCGTCTTAATACATCCGACGGCTCTTCTTCGAAGCATCCTCCCCACAGTTGGTACCTGTCCTGCTTATAAAAATATAATAGTTAAATTTTATTTCATTTGCTTATGTTGTATTTCCTTACAAGCAAACAAGCAATTTCTCTTAAAAATTATGTAACAAAAAGAAGAAAAGACGCAAGTATCGGTATTACATATATTTGTGTAAAGAACCATTAGTATGATGTTATATTAATTACGTAGGTACTCCAGCTGATTAATTAAATACTTAGCGACATCCTAATATTTACCAATTTGTGCATTTATAAATGTATAAATCTAGAAAATATATTTAATAAATGCAAAAAACATTAGTAGGTGCTCGCGAAATTTTAGATTGATTACACGCTCATCTGACTGCACAATAATATAATGGTTTACGTGTAGGTACTTATAAGTATATGTTTTTATTAGACGTAATTCAAAGAGTTTCTTCTATTGCACATAATTTTTTTTAACTATAAAGGCTACAAAATATGAACGTACTTACACTAGACATTATCTTGAGTAAATGGCATAAACAAACTTATGTAATCTTACAATATCATCTCATACGCGTTTCTCCTATCGTGCCAGGTTAAGGAAGGTCAATAATTGAACTAAAATACCGAATGTATTGTTGTATTATTTAATGTGATTACTGATTAGGTTAATATTTGTCTTCGTAAAATTTCAGAATTGGTACCTATAGATATTAACAACGGTTTTATAACGTGTGTTTGTTTAAAAAGCGCATTGAGTTGATTCACACACAGTTGCTAAGAAATTCGTCGTTTTTGTTAATAAACAAATATTAAACAAATGTGAATGGTCATTACGTCCAGGTGAACCACCCAACCGCCCGTGGCTACACGCTTAGAGGGGCTTCGCGCCTTTAACTGAGTACCTTTTCTGTTTATCAACGCATTTACCAACATTATTTTTGCTTCTCTCCGGCTCTAGTGATGGTTTAGCGCGCCACTGATAAGGGGCATAATATAAGTCATAAAGATAAAAGCCTTGCAAAGATCAGTCACCTGGAGTCTCGCTTTGGTTAAGGCCACCACTAATGAACTGGAATGTACTGTAATATAACCGATACGTAGGTATCTGTATTTTTTTTTTTGGTGGAACTGCTGCATCGAGCATCACCGAGGGGTTCTACTAGCGGTTTACAGGCTATCCCCCGCTAAAAATTGACATTTTAGTATCCTAGGACACTCCCCCCTTCCTATGTAAGAGCTATAGCTACGCCCGTGTATACATATGCGCAACATGTTTGTTGTTTAGGGACTTTTGTAGCGGGAAAGGCTTTTCACGCGAGCGAGGCCGCGAGCTGCACCTAATCTTACGTAAGATATAGTGTTTGATTTACTTCCATAAGTTGCAGATTAATTCCATAGTGTAATTTCGTGTCAACTGTTTGTTGTCCTGCACTACACATCTTAGAAAAAAAGAAAGAAAGAAAAAAATATTATTGGTACAATTATTGCAAACGGAAATCAAAAACAATAAATATTATAAAATGTAAAGTTAAATAAAAAACAGCAATTATTACACCAACAATGGGCCTCCCATTCAGCTAATTGCCACGGCACCACCAGTGTAGTACCGCAGCGCTGGTTTTCAATGGGATGCCCATACGACGTTGACAGACATCAAGTCGGTAAACCATAAAAACAAATTTAAAAGCTTACAAATAATAATAAACAATACCATATTCATACAAACATAACAATATTTAACTTGTACACACGCTACTGAACAATATAAACTGAACGCACAAACGTTTCTTTTACTAAAAATAGCTTGTGTTGGTCACTACAATGACAATAATTAAGAGGTTATGGAAACGGAATACGAGTTAATGATAAAACCTCAACTGGACAACGGATAGTAACAATAAACCACCAAATCACCATGTGATCTATACAATAAAGGTAAGTGATTTAAAACAATAGTACTAAAACTGTTGCTTTTGGGCCTGCAATAAATAACGCTTAAAATGAAATTTAAATGTAATTTTATTGTTTTTAGATCGACATGGCGGTGGTATATTGTTCCAGCAGCGAGTGGCGGCATATTTAAAGGACCCCCTAAATGCCGAAGTCCGGTAACTAGGTATCGATAATGGTTTCGAAGTGGAACGGGTGCCATATGAAAAGTTATCTTCCCTCCACTCTAATTTATCAAAGAGGTACATAGGCTTTTTAGTTTTTATGACACCAAATAGTAAACTGGCCATGTGTACTTCCCTTCTGGCTGCCATTTTGAGAATATTAGCCTCATTTAAAAAAGGTGATATGGCTACGACTGGGTAGATTGCGAGATCCTCGACAAAGATGTCGAGGATCTCGCACGCCAGAATGAGCAAGAGCTCATAGCGACTTTTCCCATTTGGGGCATTCCACGTGAACCGGGCACGAAAAAAATGTCAATGTTTCCGATTCTGGTAATATTTAACTATGTGTCCTCCTGTATGTGTCCTCGATCCACATATCAAATATTTTTAAAGTAGGTATAAGGTCTGGTTTACGAGTTAAAGGACTTTAAAGTTTTGACTGGCCGGCTGGCATGCGCCACTTCGAATCCCATTTTATTTTTTTTAAAAGTTACAATAAAATAAATAAAGAAGTGAAATGTATACTTCATTTAATGAGCTTTTTAATTGCATATTTGGAAATCGAATTTTTTTTTTAGATGATAAGCATATTTTAATATTTCAGACTTGAATTTCACAAAGTTCGCCTATTTAGATTTTCTTTATTTTTCTTTTATAAATAGCTACTATTGTGTAGATAATCCTTGCCAAGTTTCATAATGGGCTCGGAAGTCCTTTAGGAGCTAGACCGAATATAGTGCCGAAGCGCGAAAAATTTCAATCAAACACAATACTTTGGATAAGTGTTTTCTATCATTTTTTGCATTGCTCCAAGGCCTCAATTACATCTGAATACATACATTTATACACAGCATCACAACTTTTCCTCTCTCAAAGGATAGGCAGATGTGTAACACACTAATAGGGGCAACCGGAGATCGAAGGCTGATCGGGGGCTGTCCGTCATTAGTTTTGTGCGTGTTCACTGTTTTAGCACATTGTTGCGACCCCCGTGATGGACGGCAGCGTGGCAGGTAGGCCTCACGCTGCCGTTGACACCGAGATCGTCCTTCGGTGCGCGGGTCTTCTGAGCACCCTCCCCCCCCTGAACAGGAGACGGGCTGCATTAGGCAGCACCGCGCAGGGGTGGTTGCGGACGACAACTTAGACACTTCCGTCAGAGGAAACCCGCAGCCGCCGCTAATGCGCCGAAGATGGCCACTGCGGAGTTTTGGTTGGTATACTGTGCGTTGTACGTAGATTAGGGACTCGGCCCGGCGGTCGCCCGATGGTATAACATAGTTAAATATTACCAGATTCGGAAACATTGACATTTTTTTCGTGCCCGCTTCACGTGGAATGCCCTATTTGCGAACCCCTCCGAATTTCTTTTTCGCAGCTTCCCTGATCGCTGATCATTGAGCCTAGGTGTACAAACTCACTCAGGAATTCCAGGACTACCAGTTCGCCTGTGGGTATGATATGTCCAGTTCGGTCAACGACCATAACTTTTGTTTTAGCTCTATTGACCGAAATTCCCACCACCTCGCTTTCTCACTCTACCCTACAAGTTCGCGCTCAGGGTGACCATCTCAAAAATGCCGAATCTGCCCGACACTGGCAAAAAATCTGCCAAAATCTGTAAAACCTTATATTTTACTGTTACGATAAATACCTACGCCTCACTTTTAAGTTTTAACTGCAGAGTACAGTCTGAGTTCCAGTGCTGCCAGATTAGGTGACTTTTCGCCATTTAGGCTATCTTGGAGAGTGTCGGGGCGACCAAAAATTGCGAATGGCGACTGGTCGCCGTTTAGGCTACGCGAACGGTGATTAGTCGCCAATTTAGGCTACTTCGGAAAGTTCGTGTTTTATGCATTTTTTTTGAAGATATTTATAGCTTTGAGGGTACAAAACATGTACTCAGATCCTCCTTACACACAATTATTGAAAAGAAAGAAAGAAAGAAAGAATTTTTATTGCTGGCACAATTGAAAACTGGGGACCATTTTTTTTTTTGCTCCTTCACCTCTCCATATGCGAAGAAGCGACTTTAGGTTTCTTTACCATGAATTTTCGGCGACTTCAACCGTCAAACATCTGGCAACACTGCTGAGTTCTGACACTTGCAAGCAGTGCTGCCAGATTAGGCGACTTTTCGCCATTTAGGCTATCTTGAAGAGTGTCGGGGCGACCAAAATTGCGAATGGCGACTGGTCGCCGTTTAGGCTACGCGAATGGTGATTAGTCGCCAATTTAGGCTACTTCGGAAAATTCGTGTGTTATGCATTGTTTTTGTCGAATTTGAGGATATTTAAGATACCCCTTACACACAATTATTGAAAACTGGGAGTTTTTTTTTTTTTGCTCTCCGCGTCCCCTCACATGTGTGCGACTTTAGGCTACTTCGAATTTCCTCGACTTTAAGCGACTTCAACCGTCAATCAGTGTTGCCAGGGCCCTTGAGTCGTAAGTTACGTTTCGTTTCCTGAAATGTTACATTTTTGCTGCAAAAGTTACAATATTGTTTTTTTTTTAATTTACGTGTTTTTGGGGTCGGATGCAAATAATCGATGTTAACGTCGCTACGGAACAAAACAAATCACAATCAGGCATTTCTGTAAAGTCTGTCTCACGAAAGAAGTCCCGCGGCAATATGTGGAACTAATCATGACAGATGTCACAGATCGGCCATGTTGTCATTTTTTTTTCGCTCTTTGGCAAGGTGCGGTTTGCGCATCTGCCAGTGTCAAAGTTTTAGGTTACACATTTTTTCAAGTATATAAGTTGTATTGTCTCTTTGTTATACTCAGTACTAACTACTATGTCAAAGTAAAGCAGTGGCTACCTTACCAAGACTTTGTCGAGAAGTTTTGGCGGCAACAAAAAAAGCACTTGATTAGCACTGTTATTTCAATTCACTTTATTTGAGCCCTTTAATAGAACTATATTGGACAATATACCACCATAATTATGCAATATAACACTAAGTATCACCAAAATAATGAATTCAAACAAGAGCACCTCATGACACTTCCACGTTCCCGCCAAAAACTCCCATGTTGTCATTGTCAGGTGCTGTTTACCTACAGTGTTGCAAAAATTCCCGGTTTATCGGGAGATCTACCGATTTTGTCTGTATGACCGATATACCGATATTACTATCATATCTTTCGATATATTGTGCTAAAATAAAAATACTGAAATAAAACTAGATATTTGACCCCCCCCCCCTTTTAATATTTCATTTTATATACCACGTTTTGAAGATTTTGCAAGCTTGCTCAATTACTACCTACTCTAAATCCTTTCAATCTAACGCCTTTAAGTTACCAACATTACGTCGCATGACTGGCGCCCCGTCTGCGGGACTTCTTTCGTGAGACAGACTTCAGCTACGAATCCGAGAACAGCGGGAACTCGCGAAGTAGGAAACGTGCGCGCGCACACTCAAGCAAAATCAAGTTTTAACACATTCAGAATACGTTTCATTTTGTCATGGCGCTTTCCATTCAGAGCCATCTCTGAGTGTGATATGGAGTGAAATACTTTTTAGACCCGCGCCAGTTTTAGGTGCGTTCAATTTGGATGCGTTGAATTAGGTTGAATTGAAATGCGTTCGTAAACTGTTTACAATAAAAATCTAGTATTACAAATCTCGTTGTTCTCAAAAGTTACGAAAATATAAAAATTACTTACATGTTACGCGAGGGGGTCAAAAGTAACGAAAAATGTAAGAAATGTAACCTTCTGGCAACGCTGCCGTCAATCATCTGGCAACACTGCTTGCAAGTGACGTTTAGAGGAGTTTTGGCGGGAACTTGGTAGTGTCATGAGGTGCTCTCGTTTTAATTCATTATTTTGGTGATACTTAGTGTTATGTTGCATAATTATGGTGGCATATTATCCAATATAGTTCTATTAAAGGGCTCAAATGAAGTGAATTGAAATAACTGTGCTAATCAAGTGCTTTTTTGTTGCCGCCAAAACTCGTCGATAAAGTCTTGGTAAGGTAGTCACTGCTTTACTTCGACATAGTAGTTAGGAGCTAGGACTGAGGATAAAAATGTATGAAAGACGGGCTCAATGGACTAGTCTCCAGAGCCGTAATATCTAAAAAAAAAAAAAAAAAGTGACGTTTAGACTTGGCTCATAATCCAATGTTTTCAAAATGTACCAAATCAGATAAAAAAAATCAGAAAAAGCGCGGGAACCTTCAAGTGAATAGGCGGGCTTGAAATTTTCTTTTAAATTTTTTATTGAAATAAAGTACAATATATATATATAATTTACTGAAAACAAATAAAATCTACTAATAAGAGATAGGATTAATAAATATTTAACACATTTCTCGCAATGGGAAAAGGCCGTACGAAAAAGCGAAAAAAAGATGACTCAGGGTCTCCTATAGAAGATAAGCCCGAGGAAACTTCGGGCGATTCGTCATCCTCAGAATGTGAAGAAGAGCCGTTAGATGTTGCGAAATATGCTCCATACTATGTCACTGACTACACAAGACGGTATCCTGAAGATGCTGCCGCCACAGAGTTTGTTGTATTTGTAGAATCTTCAGATAGTCAAAGGTCCATTGGATCCAGGGATCTTCTATCACTGTCGACATGTTTAAAACGTTTCAACAAAGGCGTTAAATATCTTAGAAGTTTAAATAAATTTAAAATCGGGGTGTACTTTGAAAAGCCTGGTCTTGCCAATGCATTTTTAAATAATCAAACATTCTTGAAAGAGTACCATTTTAAAGCCAGTATACCTGCCAACTCTACAGAAATTACAGGCATTATAAGAAATGTGCCCATAAAATTAACTAATAAGAAAATTTTTACCATGCTGTCTACATACAAAAAAATCATCTGTGTCCGAAGATTTTTGCGTAAAACTAACTCTGATAATGGTTTTATTCAACAGCCAACTCAGACTGTAGCCATCACATTTGCAGCTTCTGTTCTTCCAGACTATGTCGATTTAGCAGGTTGGAGACATGACATCTCTAAGTATGTGCCTCCGGTTAAACAATGTTACCGCTGTTTAAGGTATGGACATTTATCTAAATTTTGTAAAAATTCTGACCGTTGCTCCATATGTAGTGAGAGCCACAATTATAAAGAGTGTACCAAACCATTGCAAGAGGCTGTGTGTGTACACTGCAAGGGTAATCATGTCAGCATTTCTGGTGTATGCCCTATAAAAAAAAAGAAAATAGAAGAGAATAAAAATAAATACATGCCCAAATCCTTTGCTGATATTTTTGATAAAACAAATTTTCCTCCCCTCAACCAAAAAAAACGTGACATTGACTTTCTCACAATACTCAACTCAGATAATAAATCATTAAACATTTTAGTGGAGTCAATCGTTAAAATTGTTACCTTAAGTAAAACTAAGGACACACCCATTTGCTCTAAAAATGTGCTTGACATTGTAAATGAAACATTTAAAGCTAAAAATATTTCTTCTTCAAATTCACCCACAATCAATTGAATATTGTCCAGTGGAATGCTCAAAGTCTTTTGTGTAATCGGCATATTTTTACCCAGTTTCTTTTTGATCACTCAATTCATATAGCAGTTATATCCGAGACCTGGCTCAAGCCTCATCATCGCTGCA
Source organism: Lapara coniferarum (assembly GCA_949316025.1). Lineage (NCBI taxonomy): Eukaryota > Metazoa > Arthropoda > Insecta > Lepidoptera > Sphingidae > Lapara > Lapara coniferarum. The sequence continues at coordinate 34,856,767 of OX438919.1, read as the reverse complement.
ATATCAAGGGATATTCTGTCGTGCGGAATGACTGTGGTAATCATCATAATGGTGTTGCCATAGTCATTCATAACAGTGTACCTTATGAGAATTTAGTAACTTATTGTGATGATTCGCTACAAAACTTAGTAATCAAAATAACAATAAACAATAAGCCACTTTCAATAGCTAGCTTTTATTGTCCTACCAACTGCACTCCTACATTTTCGAAATCTAAATTTGTCAACTTAATTAACAGTATTCCAAAACCAGCTTTTATAGCAGGGGATTTTAATGCACATCACGTCTTATGGGGTTGTTGTTCAACTGATTCACGAGGCAGAGACATTCTAGATTCCCTCGATGACTGTGATTTAGTTTTATTAAATGATGGTCATGTTACTACTGTTGGCACTAACACTTGGAGACCTAATGCACTGGATCTTTCATTTATTAGTCCTTCGTTGGCACTTCATTCTGAATGGTGGGTACATGATGATCCTTTAGGCAGCTATCATTTACCAACAATGACTAAACTTCTGTTGAACAATACTAATTTTCCTCCTGTTTTTAGTGAAACTGTAAACATTAAATACTTTCGAAAATATAATCTTCGTATGATCAACTGGGAAACTTTCGATGTTATAGTGAATAAAATGCTCGACAACCTTGATTTTTTACCATCAGAACCGCTTGAATTATACCGTAAATTCTGCTGCATAATTACGACAGCTGTTGAGCAGTCAATTCCACAGAGTAGTAATAAAACGTTGCGTTCTGAAACTAGTTTATCTAAAAAAATCCGGCACCACCCAGTTCCTTGGTGGAATGAGAGTTGCGCGTTGGCAGTTAAAAATAGTAAAGATGCTTATTTACGGTTCAAATACAATCCTACGCTTGATAATTTTATTGCGTTCAAAAAACTACAAGCTCGAAAAAAACTTGTATTAAAACAAGAGAGAAATAAAAGCTGGCAAGAATTTTGTTCAAAAATATCTCGTGTAACTCCTGTTTCTATAATTTGGCAAACTATGAGAAAATTTAATAAAACTTTCGCGCCGTCTATCAAACATGCTACATCAGATAGCTCATGGATTGACGATTTTTTAAGAAAATATTCTCCAGACTTTGTTGAACCTTCTCTTAATTTACAACCTAGGACCCCCAGTTTAAATATGAATAACTCCTATCTCGTTGATCCATTCACTTTAGAAGAATTAAATTCAGCCACTAAATCTAGGAGAGATACAGCCTGTGGATTAGACAATCTATCATATAAAATGATCAAAATACTCTCTCCACGCAATACTTTATTATTTTTAAAAATCCTAAATTCTTTATGGTGCTCCTCTCTTATTCCAAAAGAGTGGAAAATGGATTGCTTGGTACCTATACTTAAGCCCGATAAAACCCCTAATAGTTCAGATTCATATCGTCCAATAGCATTAACCTCGTGTATTGGAAAAATTTTCGAACAGCTTCTAAAACATCGTATTGAATTTTATATTGAACATAACCGTCTTTTACCAAACAATCAATTTGGCTTTCGTCGCGGGTTCTCAGCCCGGGAAAGCCTCGCTCATTTCTACTTAGACGTAAACTCTGCTTTTAACAAAAACAAACATCTGGCATGCATTTTTCTGGATATAGTAGGTGCTTTTAATAATGTCAATATAAGTTTGCTATCTACAATTTTATTAAATTTAGGTATTCCAAAAAAAATGGTTTGTTGGATTTACAATTTTCTTACGGGTAGAGAGATTTTTGTTAAGTTTAACAATAAATTTTATGGACCTAGACTTTCATTTAAAGGTGTGTGTCAGGGAGGTATCTTAAGCCCTTTGTTATATATATTATACATACATAAACTGAACATAGTTTTGGGATCGAGTGTTGTAAATCTGCAATTTGCTGATGATCTTGCCATATATTGCAGCGGTGATGATTTAGTACAAACTGAAACTAAATTAAATGGGGTTCTCCAAAACCTTCATCGTTATTTCAACTCTTTGGGTTTAGAAATCAATCCGTATAAAAGCAAAATAGTGATATTTTCTAAAAAAAGCGTTAAATCGTCGTTATTTTCAGTTTTTTATCACAACATTAAGATCCCTGTTGAAACGAATATAAAATTTTTAGGGGTTATTTTCCAACAAAATTTAGGCTGGTCAAAGTATGTCGATTATTTAATAGTAAGGGCTATGAAAGCTACAAATGTTCTCAGATCCTTGGTTGGCTCTAAATGGGGAGCAGATCCAAAGACTCTTTTAATGCTTTATAAATCGTTAGTTCGAAGCCATTTTGAATACGCTTTCTTTTGCTATGCTTCCTCCGTTAAATTGGTTGATAAAATTGAGAAAATTCAAAACAAAAATATGCGCTTGGTTTTGGGTGCCATGAATACATCTCCTATTAATTCTATGCAAATTGAATGCAATTTACCTCCTATGAAAATTCGTATCCTAATGTTGTTGTACAAATTCATTCACAAATTGGTAACTATTTCCAATAATTCTTTACTTTCTAAACTTAGAAAAACTTCCGGTACTTATCTTACCGATCACTTAGAAGATATTTTAAATGTTACTACCGATTATAATATTTATCACAATGACACTTTACCCTGCTATGCTGGCGATTACGAAAGCAAGTTCTGTAACATTAAAATAGCAATTGATAATAAGTTGGGCAACAAGTACGATGTATACAACAGAATTTCTGAATGGCAAGAATATATACAAATATATACTGATGGAGCGAAGACTCCAGATAAAGTTTCTATGGCTATCTACGATTTTTCAACCAGAATTGGATATGGATTGAGGCTTCCTGACGTCACGAGTATATACACAGCGGAGGCATGTGCTATTCTTGCGGCTTTGGACTATATAGAAAACAGAGTTGAGTCAAATCCAGAACTGAAAAAATGGATTATAATTACGGACTGTATGAGTGTATTAATGGCTTTGAAAAATCCTATGTATTCATCTGGTACTCATTTTGCCATTTACGATATCCGAAAAAAGTATTATAAAATAACAATTCAAGACAAGATAGATGTTGTTCTATTCTGGACCCCGTCTCACGTGGGTGTTATTGGCAATGAAAGAGTTGATTATTTGGCCAGGATGATCACAAATGCTTCGGACATGATACCATATAGAAACATAAAAATTCCAATATCAGACTGTTTTGTATTAGTTAAGAAAGCAATTCAAGATATCTGGAAGCATTACTGGGAAGATAGTCTTCAACAAAAAGGGCAGTGGTACCGATCAATCAATTCAAATATTATGAGTCCCTGGTTCTGTAAAGGAGACTTTACTAATAGGCGTTTTTATACAACAATATGTCGTTTGCGACTTGGTCACGGACGATTTAATGAGCACCTTCATAGAATGAAAATATTACCATCACCGATTTGCACTTACTGTAATTGTGGACTAATTCAGTCCTTGGAGCACATATTTTTTGATTGCAGCAATTTTGCTGTACAACGACTACTATTAATCGAAGATCTTTTACGTATTTATGAAAATGCCGAGAGTATCCCGCGCTCTTTGCAAACAATTTTGAGGAATCGGAAATGCTATTTTTCTTTATGCAACTTCATTTGGTCCACTATCAGAGAAATATGATTTTGTGAAAAACGGAGATTTCTATATGAATAAATAAATAAAGACATGGCTTCGGCCTTGTAACTTGAGAAAATTGAAGACATGGCTTCGGCCTTATACTTATCCTGAGAAAATTTAAGACATGGCTTCGGCCTTGTAACTTGAGAAAATTTAAGACATGGCTTCGGCCTTATACTTATCCTGAGAAAATTGAAGACATGGCTTCGGCCTTATAACTTGAGAATATTGACATGGCTTAGGCCTTATAGTTCGAAAAAATTGCAGACGTGGCTTCGGCCTTTGAAGCCCTTAGATATGGAACAAAACAACAGACTAGGCTGCATGGCTGAGCGCCTTTGCCTTCTCCTTTTATAAATAGGAGAAAATAAAACAAAAAAAAAAAAAAAAATGTACCAAATCAGAAGTTATAGGTTATGAATATGCCACAGGAATATTCTGAGTTTAATTAGTTTTGAATTAAAATTGGAGATTTTTCTAGGAGTTGTGGTACAAAAATCTTAATTATAATTTACCTCGTACATATTGTTATGTTTTGTTTATGCCATGGTGAACGAAGAAAAATCAAACAATGATAGTACAGCCCCTGGGGGAAATTGTTCACAAGGTGGAAACTTTCATCAGTACACGCTTTTCGATATTACGATCGACCCTGGCTTAAAAGATGACGAAGGCAATGAAATACCAAGACCATTTACAAAAAGTCAAATGCGAAAATGGTTGAAAAAAGTTAAATGGGTTAATCGCAAAGCTGAAAAAAGAGCTAGAGAGAAACATAAGTCAAAAGAAAGAAGAAAAGAAGCTCGTGCGGCTAATGTTGATCTTGGACCTAGTCGCAAAGCGTTAAAAAAAATGAAATTTGAAAGAGACAAGAAAAGCACTGGAATAATCATTGATTTGAGCTTTGATCACCTTATGACAGAGAAAGACAGATTTAAGGTCATAAAACAAATACTCAGGTGCTATTCTATAAACAGGCGGTCTGAGACACCTCTGCAGTTTCACGTAACTAGCTTTGGTGAGAAGTCAAAGAATGATATGGCCAGGCATAATGGCTATGAGCATTGGGATGTAAGTTCAAAAAAATTATAATAATTCTACATATTATGCTCAGATCTTCCTCATTATTGAATACATGTGTCCGCCTTGGTGGTAAGAAGTTAGCGGTGTGATACCCTGTGCCTCGGCAATCATGTAAACCCGTTGGTCCTGTGCCTTCTCTCTCTGGTCATGTTGGATTTCTGTCTCATCGATCTATGACAGTGAAGGAATAGTGAGCGCATCTGTGTATTGCACACACACTTGTACACTATACTATCTCCTGTGTAACTGGCTGAACTCTGTCGAGATTGGCCACTGTGCCCGAAATTGGCTAGGAAGACATGTAGTAGACATGAAGTTTAGTACTTGATATAAGTACTATATAAATAATAAATTTGGTACATGCTTACAGATACAATTTAATGAGAAGTCATACATTAATGTGTTCCCGAAAGATAAACTTGTTTATCTTACAAGTGATTCTGAGAATGTGATAGAGGAATTTGAAGAGGACACTATGTACATAATTGGTGGACTAGTTGATCATAATCAACATAAGGTCAGTAGATTTAAACAATAGCAAAATAATATTTTCTTTTGTAATAGGTTTTTAAAAGATGTTCTAAATTTCCTATTCTAAATCTATTTATTTTCATTTTAATAATAACTAAGACTTTATAATGGAATACAGTTGCAATAATTGTTTTTTAGGGTTTATGTCATAAGCTAGCTGTAGAACAAGGCATCCGACATGGTCAGCTGCCTTTGGATAAGTATATTAACATGAAAACAAGGAAGGTTTTAACTATTGACCACGGTGAGTGACATTTTATTTACTTGTATAATAATAGGCGTTGTTCTTGGCTTCGTCCACATGAAAAGCCACTCCTGCTACAAAAGTCCATAAAACACAGTATGCCAGTGCCATCGACTAAAAAATCACATTAACTTCTATATATTCCATGTCAGCCTGACAGCTGTGATTTAAAATTTCTAATTAGAATCCTATGAGTAGGCACATTAAAACAACTTTCGCTTGGTAAGTGACATTTGTTCTCTGGCCGTGAACACGTTGTGAATATTGACAGGTTAAAAATAACCATTACTTCCCATGGTAGAAAATTAACAGGATAAAAAATAGCTTATGTGTTAACCCAAGACGTGATATATTCATGTGCCAAATTTCATCCAAATATGTTGTTATTTCTGCATTTACTTCTAACAAACATCCAAACATTTTCACGAACTTTCAAATTTATAATATACTAGTAGTGCTCGCGGCTCCGCCCGCGTGAAAAAGTTTTTCTGGGACAAAACTCTCTCTTTCTCTCTTATGTCAATATGTGGACAATGGTGTGGGTTATGTGTTTTGTAATTATTTAGATTAAGATTAGTTTATAATGTATTTTAGCATATAACCGTTTATTGTTCCTAAAAAATAAAATAAAAAAAAAATAAAAAAAATATTTTCCCGGGATAAAAAGTAGCCTATAGCACTCAGGAGTTGTGTAGCTTCCTATTAGTGAAAGAATTTTCAAAATCGGTTCAGTAGTTCCTGAGATAAGCGCGTTCAAACAAACAAACTCTTGAGCTTTATAATATTAGTATAGATGTAAGATAACACAGTATCATGCCCATGTCCTGAAAAAAAAATGTTGGGTTGTTTCCAGATCATAAAATTGAATGAGGACTTTAATGTACACAAAAAAGTATGCTTTGACCGGTCACGAAACTAGTGAAGCAATTTTTATATTTGTCATTAATTATTTAATTTATTTTATTAATTATTTAATAGTTCTATATTTATCAACTAGGAAAATAACACGACTTTATTTGAAATTTCAGTTTTTGAAATTGTGCTGAAAGTGTGTGAAGGAGAATCATGGCAGGAGGCACTGATAAGAGTGTTGCCATTACGGAAAGGTGCTCATGTGTGTGACAAAACAAGTAAATTGGATTCAAGTTCTGAGATTGCTGATAAAAGTGATGGTGAATCTAATTAATATTTAACTATATTGGACTAAATACTGTGAAAGATGAAAGACAGTCTTCCACAGCTAATAACTTATTTTTTTTGTTAAAATATTATAAATAACTTAATAAAAATTTGTTTTCCAGTTACATGTTGTATATTGATATTTCAACTGAAGTACACCTATTACAGAATAAGTTATAAGTGTTTAGACTTTACAAATACTTATTTGACTATTATACAAAATTGTATATACTGTTCTTATGTTTATACTTAACAAAATGGCTTTTTGAATGAATGAAGGCATTATAACCATATTTACCATACCATACAAGCCCTGTATCATCTACTGCCCACTGCTGAGCATGAGCCTTTCCAAAACTGAGAGGGTTTAGGCCTTAGTCAACCATGCTGGCCTAGTGAAGGTTGGCAGACTTCACATACCTTCGAAATTCTTATACAGAAATCAGTTCATCACGATGTTTTTCCTTCACCATTATAGTGAGCAATAATTTACAAAGAATACACACATCTTTTTAGAAAAGCCAGAGGCGCGTGTCCTTGGGTTTTGAACCTGCGGACATTCGTCTTGGCAGTCCATTCCACTCCCTACTAGGCTATCACCGCTTTTACCATATATTGTATTGTATAATATACACTATAGATCTTGTTGCAAATGTTTTAATTTGTGTTTACTAAACTACAAACATTAAATAATAATAATAAATAAACTCCTTACATCAATTCTACGATGTAAAATTGCAAATCATTTTATAACAAATAATTTACTTTTCCCCGGCCAAACAGGTTGCAAGATCACGATCAGGATGAGGATCAGGAGTTCCTTTGTACCACGTGATCCTGATCACGTGGTACAAAGGAGCTCCTCATTGACATGACCATTTGCCAACAGGCTCGTCACAACAGAAAAAAGCTATCGGCTGCCTGGATTGATTATAAGAAAGCCTATGATTCGGTGCCCCATACATGGCTCATGAGGGTGTTGAATTTGTATAAGATTGATACACAAATTTATGCAGCTTTCTTGGGTCATGTATGGAGCAATGGACCACTTTCTTTAAACATCCAGGTGGTACGAGTCCTCCTGATTGTGATGAGCCGATTAGAATCAAGCGGGGTATATTCTAGGGTGACAGTCTGAGTCCATTGTGGTTCTGCATGGCCCTGAATCCTCTCAGTACTCTGTTGTTGGATTCAGGGTTAGGATACCGTCTACGGAGAGGGAGTGAGCCTATATCTCACTTGCTTTACATCGATGATCTCAAGTTATTTGCATCAAAACAAACAGAATTGATTGAGTTGCTAAAAATAACTGAAAGATTTAGCAACTCAATCAATATGGAGTTTGGTGTAAATAAATGTGCGGTTATCCATGTGAAGCGAGGAGAGGTTGTGGTCTCTGATGACATACAAGTCTCAGAGATTGTAAGACTTAGATCCCTTTCTGAGACGGAAACCTACAAATATCTGGGTATTATGGGTGCTGACGTAAAACAATCGGTGAGGGAACATTTCTTCGGCCGTCTAACAAAAGTACTTAACAGTTTTTTGTCAGGTGGAAACAAGATTCGTGCTTTCAATGGTTGGGTTATGCCTTTACTCGTGTATTCCTTTGGCATACTCAGATGGACTCAGACTGAATTGGACGCCCTGGATCGAAAGATCCGGACCCTAATGACTGCACATCGTATGCATCGCCCACGATCGTCAGTGATGAGATTGTACATGCCGCGGAGATGTGGGGGCCGAGGCTTACTTAATGCTAAGGACTTGCATAACCGCGACGTATGCAATCTCAGGGATTATTTCCTCCACAGCGAAGTGGGCATGAATAAGGTTGTAGTGGATAAAGGATTTACCCCGCTTTCCTTGGCGAATGAGAACTGGCGAAAACCTGTGGCGATGGCCATCAGGGAACGCGAGGCGATATGGAAGAGCAAAGAACTACACGGTCGATTCTACCGGGCCCTTCACGGGCCTGATGTGGACCAGCTTGCATCCGTATCTTGGCTACGTTTTGGCAACCTTTTTGGGGAAACTGAGGGTTTTGTCTTTGCAATTATGGATGAAGTTATGAAGACGAACAATTATAGGAAATTCGTCATGAAGGACGGTACGGTCGATATCTGTCGGGCATGCCACTGTCTTGGTGAGCCCATCAGGCATGTGATTTCCAGTTGTTCGCATCTTGCTAACGGCGAGTATTTGCATAGACACAACCTAGTAGCCAAGATCATACACCAGCAAGTTGCTCTTCGGTATGGTCTTGTGACTCCTGAAGTGCCATATGAGCAGTATATGCCTCAACCAGTTCTCGAAAATGATCATGCAACGCTGTACTGGGATCGATCTATTATCACGGACAGGACTATTGATGCCAATAAGCCTGATATTGTGACAGTAGATCGATTGGCGCGCCGGGCAATACTTGTTGACGTCACTATTCCGCATGACGATAACCTTGTTAAGGCCGAAAAGGACAAAATGTCTAAATATTTAGATTTAGCACACGAAATTACTGACATGTGGGATGTGGACTCCACAATTATTGTTCCGATTGTCGTTTCTGCTCATGGGTTGATAACAAAAAGTCTCGACCAACAACTCCAGAGGCTCTCAATTGGTCGTTGGGTCAAGAGCCAGATGCAGAATGCAGTACTTCTGGACACAGCACGCATTGTGAGGAGATTCCTCACTTTGAATCCCTGACCACCGGTGGCTTGGGACTTGAGCCTCGCCATCGGAGGTGATTCACTTTTTATATTTTTATATGTATTAATGTGTTTTTTTTATATGTAAAAATGTAGAAAAAAGACATATTTAAAATAAAGAGAAATAATAATAATAATTTATTAAAGGATGAGACTTTCATATCCTGTGTGTTCCACACAATATAAGTTTTAATTACTTACCATTAAAATTATAAATGCAAGTATTCAGTTACGTTTTACTTATGTACTACATGACATATCATTCTTATGTATCACTGAAACGATTTTGATAAATTTTGGTATGTTAGCGAAGTCGTTATGCTGTTGATATATTATGGAGGTATGATCCCATAATATTATTTTTCGTGACCTCTTTTGTAATTAAGTACCTCGATAATGTACAAAATCACAGAACAATAATAAAATCATGTAAATTTTTAAATGATTTTTTGAATGAATGAATGAACATATTATTATATCTACGGTAGCGACATTTATCTGATCTTGTCATTGATGTATTGGGTTTTTAATACATCAATGGATCTTGTACTTAAAAACGAATAGGACAGTACTGGACGATACCTACCTACATGTTTACAAAACAATGCTTGTTTCGAGAGATAGTTTTACAAGTGAACAATCGCGGTGTCAAATAAGATCTACTTATGGGAAAAAAACTTTGTGCTATCTATTTTTACAAGTCATAAATAAAGTTAAATTTAACATTATCTTCATAAATAAATAAATACGTACTTGCCCGCTTATATATATAGATGTATGAGAAAACCCTATGTATATGGACACCGGTGTCCGTCGCGGGCCTTGACAGACTACAACTATTTTTCTGTACTAGTCTACTTGTGCAGGACGCATATTCTCGAAGAGAGAACAACGTAGAGTGCATGCCGCGCATGCGCGATTTCGTAATAGAACTCGGACCTCTTAGTGACGTCATAGACTTTAGTCAGTGATCTTAGTGAAAAAAATCGTGTTATCGTTAGGGTCATTGAACGCTTATAACTCACCCGGTATGAACTGTGTAGTGTTTCATTCGGTGTCATAGTGTAGGTTAGAACTTTGCCTACCCCGCTGCGGTAGCGGGATGAACGTATGTATAAAGTTTAAATAGTTATTTTTAGAAATGTTGCTTGTGTGCATCGTTTGTGCTAAACTTAGAGTAAGTAAATCACGATAACTTTCTTTGTAATGCACATAAGGTTGTTTTATGATGTTTAGTATATAGAGCCACTTAGTGTCTATGTACCAAGACACTTATAGTTTAGGCATATAGATTTAACTTAGGCGCGAATTGAAAATAAGTGTAATCTTGAAAGTGAAAAAGAGGTCCTAGAAAGAGGGAAGGCCCTCTTAGTGCTCCGTACGGTATAGCCGCGGAGTACTTAAGCTAATTTGTTTTTTTGTATAGTTGAGTTAAAAACGTGTTAGGAGTTTTGTTTAATAGAAATAGTTCGGGACATCAAGAAAACAGCAAGTAGTCGGCAAGAAAGAAGAAGTCTGCAAGTTTGAAGAGGAAACAGGCGCTTATGCAGAGTGGACCATCCTTCCTCATCAGCTGTGGCACGGTGCTACGAGGACGACTTCCAGCTACGTCGCATAGCTACGGCGTAGCAACGAGAGACTACGCGCCGAATATTAACGCCGGGAGAATTTGGCTACCGTTGTGGCTGAACTTTGTAACTTTCGATTCAGTGTGTGAAATAAACGCTATTTCCCGATTTTACGCCTTTGTTACTTTGTCACTGGTATCGCCATATTCCCACTCACGCAATCCAGCACACACACAACACATTGCGGGGTGTTGGCCCAGTCCGAGCCCCGCAAATTTTCTGGTCCTTCGCGAGCCGGATCTACGTGAGTGTGGAAAATGCCAGTGACAAGGTCAATCGGGAAACGAACGGCGTCGGCCACGGAAGCGTCAACGACGGTCACGTCATGCACCGCGACGTCCGCAACGGGGACGTCCGCGACCGCGACGTCTGCTACAGCAACGTCTGCGACTGAGGCCACCGAGACCACCATCGCCGACACCGTTCAAACGTGTTTCACCACCGATAGGGATACCGCTGCCGGCACCGCTGCGGAGGAGCTTCAAGCCGCCGCACCGGAAGAGAGGAAGCCACAGCGGCCCCGAAGTCGACCAGCCACTTCTTCAAGGCGTTCAACGAAAGCACGTCGCCTGGCACAGGCCAGGGCCGAACTCACAAAACTCAAGATAGAGCTAGCGACCGCAAAGCTAGCAGAGATCGAAGCGGAAGATAGCGAGGATGACCTTAACTCCGTCATCACCGAGGTCGAGCAGGATCAACGCGTTCACAGCTGGTTACATACCAGTCAGCTGCTCGCGATTGATAACCGACCTCACGAAGTGCAAGATGCGCAATCCCGTGTGCAGCCGCCACCCGAACCCATAGACCCAGTGATCACCGCCGCATCCTGGGACATCCCGGCGTCTGCACCGGCGGGAGCCAGTGCCGTGCCCCCGCCAACGTGTCACCCAGTGGCAAATGATGCATCAAATAATCCGCTCGATTTCATAACATTTTCAGGTAACCCTGCGGCATCGAACCCGAATGTGCAGCCGCTGCCTGCGAAGCAACCGCCGCCTGTAGTAGCAGCCTGGTTAAGAGAAAATGAAGCTTCGCAACAGCCGCCGCCGCCGCAGCCCCCGCCTACCCCGCGTCAAGTGCGGGGCGGGGAATTGGTCGCAGCGCGACCGAACTCCGATTATAGTGAACTTGCGTGTGCCATAACGCAAGCTGTGCAAGCTGCACAACATAGACAGCCGTTGAAGTATACGGAGTTGCCCATTTTCAACGGTGCGCATCAAGATTGGCTAACTTATAGAGCCGCTTATAATGAATCCGCAAGTTATTTTACAGCGTTGGAGAATATGTCCCGATTGCGCCGCAGCTTACGGGGCACAGCAAAGGAAGCAGTACAAGGGCTGCTCATCACCAACGCCGAACCGAACGCTGTGCTGAGGACTCTCGAGACGCGGTTTGGGCGTCCGGACTCGATCGCATTGGCCGAGATCGAGCGACTCCGGGCGCTACCCCGCCTCACTGATTCGCCGCGAGATATTTGCACTTTCAGTACGAAAATAGAAAATGTCGTGGGAACCCTGCAAGCGCTCGATTGTGCCTTCTACCTGTATAATCCGGAGGTTACGAAGGCGGTGATGGAAAAATTGACTCCGACGCTGAGAAGGCAATGGTATGAGTTCGCCGCCGCACAACATAGAGGTGAGCCCGACTTATTAAAATTTAGCCGATTCATTGCCAGGGAAGCGGAGATATGCAGTCCGTTCGCCGTGCCAGAGATCATCGCGGACAAGGCCCCGGTGAAGGCTAGCGGCGGCGAACAACCACGCCGGCAACGAATACATACCGTCGCCGACAAACAGAAGCCCGCATGCTGTGTATGCAACCAGGAGGTACATTCGATGGGCGAATGTGCACGATTTCGGGATGCCGCGGTTGACGCGCGGTGGGACTTAGCAAAAAAACATAGGCTATGTTTCAGGTGCCTGAAATTTCGATCGAAGCAACACACATGCAAGCCTCGAAAATGCGACACGGACGGGTGTGAACGACATCACCATAGGATGCTGCACTCGGACCGGAGGAGTAAGAGTACCGACGAGGCCACCAATGAAGAGGTGGTAAATTCGGCATGGACGTCGCAAATGTCATTTTTGAAAATAGCTCCGGTATGCATTTCAGGACCGGCGGGAGAGGCTCACACTTTCGCGCTACTTGATGACGGGTCGACGGTCAGTTTGATCGACCATCAGCTGGCCAAGGACATCGGCGCGGAGGGACCGGATGAACCGCTCCACATAATCACGTACGATGGAGAGAAAACTACACGGAATAATTCATGTCGTGTTAAGTTTCAGATAAGGGGAAGTCGGGGACGGCAGCAGATAGAAGCCCGCACCGTCGACAACTTGAGATTGGCGGCGCAGCGTATTCCTGAAGAGGCGCTGCGAGACTGTACCCTTTTGAAGGGCCTCCTGCCTGCATCACAAACGCAAGAAGCGAAACCCCGACTTCTTATAGGCCAGGATAATTGGCATTTGCTTATATCTAGCAAGACACGGTCCGGGAGGAGGAACCAACCGGTCGCCTCGCTCACACCACTAGGATGGGTGGTACACGGGAGCCGGACCAGAGCCCTAGGACACAGGGTGAATTTCGTCGGCCAGACAGCAACCGACGACCTAACTGAGGAGCTCGTAAAAGAATTTATTTTGCTTGATAATCTGTTTGTAGATCCCCGCAGGCCGAAGAGCGACCCCGGAGAAAAGGCGCTGAGAATCCTGGAGGACAACACCACGAGAGAGCCCTGCGGAAGATATACCACGTCTCTCCTGTGGAAAAAAGAAAATGTCGAGCTCCCAAACAATTACGAGAACACTTTGAAAAGGCTGCACAACATAGAAAACAAGCTGGATAGGAACCCCGAACTCAAGGTCAGATATAACCAACAGATGGAGGCGCTGATCGAGAAGGATTACGCCGAGCCAGCCCCCGCGACCTCCCATGCAACAAGGACATGGTATTTGCCGCACTTCGCAGTTTTTAATGCTTTGAAACCGGACAAGCTGCGAGTTGTGCACGACGCGGCGGCCAAGACAAAGGGTACCACTTTGAATGATAACTTATTAACAGGTCCAGACTTGTTGCAGCCTCTTCCCGCCGTCCTGATGCGATTTCGGGAACATCCCATTGCAGTCACCGCGGATATCACGGAGATGTTTATGCAGGTGAGATTGCGCGAGGAAGATCGCGACGCCCTCAGATATCTCTGGCGAGCGGATCGCCGAGATAACGAACCGCCGGAAATATACAGGATGAAGGTACTCATTTTCGGTGCATCTAGCTCTCCCGCGACGGCGATTTATGTCATGAATCGCAACGCGGACAGATTTCGATCGACGCATCCGGAAGCTGTCGACGCGATAAGGAGAAAACATTATATGGACGATTACCTTGACAGCTATCCGGACATAGAAAGCGCGACAACGATTGCGCGGCAAGTGCGCGACATTCACGGTGAGGCGCATTTTATATTGAAAAAATGGACGAGTAATTCGCCTGAGGTACTTGAAGCACTCGGCGAATCGGCAAGTCCCCACCGCGAAGAGGTGGACTTAGAAAAGGCGGAGAGAGTCTTGGGCCTCATTTGGAGACCAACGGAAGACAGACTCGCCTTCAATTTGGATTTGGCGCGCATACCGCCAAACTTGTTAATCAGAGAAGCGCCCACGAAACGAGAAGCGCTTAAAATAGTAATGTCCCTGTTTGATCCTCTAGGTCTTGCATCCCCAGTGACGGTAAGGGCCAAGCAGCTGTTGCAGGAGGTCTGGAGACGCGGCACTGCATGGGACGATCCGCTTGACGGCGACATATCCGCCGGATGGGCGGATTGGGTCACACAGCTGAGAAGATTGGGTCACGTGTCCGTGCCACGCTGCTACCTAGGCTATACTCGAGCTAGAAGATTGCAGCTGCACGTGTTCACCGATGCCAGCGAGTCCGCCTACGCGACCGCACTATACTGGCGAGCCGAAGATGAAGACGGACGGGTCACGGTTTCGCTTATAACAGCGAAAGCGAAAGTTGCGCCGCTGAAACTAACGTCCATTCCCCGTCTAGAATTACAGGCAGCAGTACTCGGCACACGGATGGCAGCCGCGGTGAAGCGCGAACACGGAAGACAACCCGAGTCAACGACCTACTGGACAGACAGTCGGACAACGCTGAGCTGGATCAGAACAGGATCCAGATCATACAAACCATACGTCGCTCATCGCGTCGCGGCAATAGAGGAACATTCACAAACGAGCGAATGGAGATGGGTGCCGACGCGCCACAATGCCGCTGACGATGCCACACGCGACGTGCCGGACAACTTCGATGAGCGACATCGATGGTTCAATGGGCCGGAATTTCTCCGAAATCCACCCGACTTATGGCCCACGGAAGAAAGGGGCATCATCACCACGACCGGTGAAGAAAGAGTAGGCGCCGTCACCTCAGGACATCGAGAGCCACAGCTCTCAGAGGCCCTACCCGACGTGAATCGGTTCTCGAGTTGGACCCGATACTTGAGAGCTACAGCTCGCACTCTGCAGGCAGTGCGCATGTTCCGGCGACGGTGTGATTACGTTAATCACAAGCGAACAAAGGCCGCTTCGCAAAAGGACCCGGATTGGAAACGCGCTCAAACGTCGAAAAAACCGTTGAAGAGGAGCGCGCGAAAATCGGAGGACATAACATTCATGACCCTCCCAGCTGAGCTGTTAGAACGGGCGGAATACCTCATTATAAAAATGAGTCAAGAAAAAGTGTTTGCCGAAGAAATACGTGCACTCGCACAAGGAAAACCCGTATCACGGGATAGCCGCCTGTATCCTTTGAGTATTGTACTAATTAATAATTTGATATGTTTAAATAGTCGGATTTCAGCTACCACGGGAATCACAGAAAAAATGAAGCACCCTCCGGTCGTCGACGGCGAGCATCGGGCAACACGGCTGTGGATCGAGCACGTCCACGCAGAGCTGCATCACGCCAGCGTCGAGAGCGTGGTCAACTGCTGCCGCCAACAGAGATGGATCCTGAGACTACGCCCGACGGTCAAGATTACACTGAGGAGCTGCTTGAAGTGCCGCCAGAGGGCGGCGACCCCGACGCAGCCGGTGACGGGCGACTTACCTGCCTGTCGGCTGGCTCCGCGTCATAGACGGCACGCTCCCGCGCAACACATGGCCGCGGGGGCGCATTTGCGCCATGTATCCCGGCCCAGATGGAGTGGTGCGCACAGTGGACATCACCACCCGCGGAGGTGTCCTGCGACGACCCGTGAAGAGGATCGTCGTCATACACCAAGCTGACGACACAAGGACCGAGAGCGCCGCGCCGCAGCCAGCGGCGGATGCATCCTGCCCGACAGCGTGACTGCATCACCCCCTGGACGCTGGGTGATGCACGGCGGGAGAATGTGCAGGACGCATATTCTCGAAGAGAGAACAACGTAGAGTGCATGCCGCGCATGCGCGATTTCGTAATAGAACTCGGACCTCTTAGTGACGTCATAGACTTTAGTCAGTGATCTTAGTGAAAAAAATCGTGTTATCGTTAGGGTCATTGAACGCTTATAACTCACCCGGTATGAACTGTGTAGTGTTTCATTCGGTGTCATAGTGTAGGTTAGAACTTTGCCTACCCCGCTGCGGTAGCGGGATGAACGTATGTATAAAGTTTAAATAGTTATTTTTAGAAATGTTGCTTGTGTGCATCGTTTGTGCTAAACTTAGAGTAAGTAAATCACGATAACTTTCTTTGTAATGCACATAAGGTTGTTTTATGATGTTTAGTATATAGAGCCACTTAGTGTCTATGTACCAAGACACTTATAGTTTAGGCATATAGATTTAACTTAGGCGCGAATTGAAAATAAGTGTAATCTTGAAAGTGAAAAAGAGGTCCTAGAAAGAGGGAAGGCCCTCTTAGTGCTCCGTACGGTATAGCCGCGGAGTACTTAAGCTAATTTGTTTTTTTGTATAGTTGAGTTAAAAACGTGTTAGGAGTTTTGTTTAATAGAAATAGTTCGGGACATCAAGAAAACAGCAAGTAGTCGGCAAGAAAGAAGAAGTCTGCAAGTTTGAAGAGGAAACAGGCGCTTATGCAGAGTGGACCATCCTTCCTCATCAGCTGTGGCACGGTGCTACGAGGACGACTTCCAGCTACGTCGCATAGCTACGGCGTAGCAACGAGAGACTACGCGCCGAATATTAACGCCGGGAGAATTTGGCTACCGTTGTGGCTGAACTTTGTAACTTTCGATTCAGTGTGTGAAATAAACGCTATTTCCCGATTTTACGCCTTTGTTACTTTGTCACTGGTATCGCCATATTCCCACTCACGCAATCCAGCACACACACAACACATTGCGGGGTGTTGGCCCAGTCCGAGCCCCGCACACTACTAATATTATAAAGAGGAAAGATTTGATTGTTTGATTGCATTGAATAAGTTCCGAAACTACTGGACTCATTTGAAAAAATATTTCACCGATATAAAGCTTCATTATCGGCAAGTAGCATGGGCTACTTTTTATCGCAGGGAAATATAAAGCGGGACTTTTATCCCGGAAAAACATATTCACGCGGGCGGAGCCGCGAACAGAAGTCTAGTGTGTTATACGAGTATTTTATACTTCTGCAAGAAGTTTATAATGAGCGGCGCTACTCGTTCAGGATTATTTAAATGAACGTGGTGTGTGCCAGGTACAAAGTGACATTCGAATTTTTCGTTGTTTTTCTCAATAACTTCACGCATTTCCACAGAAAACTGGTCTGACTGGAAAGGTGAATCTATCGCCTTCAGGTACAATGTCGGGGCTTTAAGTCGCTTTACACATGCTTCTACGAATTTTTTGTCTTCCGGATTAAACAAAGTGTATTTTAATCTAGAATCGCGACTAATGTAATACTTGTTTGGGTCCTTTTTGGACGGCTTAGTACCACGCTCTGTAAGATATTTTACACTGTCGATATCGACTGACTTGTGAGTTCCATAATGCCATCTTTTGGCTATTTCCTCCTTAGTGTATGATGGTGGTTCTTCATTTAAACGACATTGAGAAAGGAGGCCTTTTTGTAGGAGTTTTGGATATTTGTCAACCATCAAATTTAGATCGTAGTCGTCGTATATTATGCTGTCTATGGCTACAAAAAACTCGACGTCGTCAGGGAAAACGCACGCAAATCGCATACCAGCTATTGAGCCCATTGAATGGCAAAGTAACGAAACTTTGTCCCATTTGAAATATTCCTTTAAATATAATATTAGCCGAGGGAGTTCCCAGGAGTAGTACTGCATGCCTGTGAAGTAAATCAGTAATAATTAAAATTGTGTAGGGCTTAGGTAGGGTATATCAACTATCCTGAAAAGCATGGTTTT
Organism: Lapara coniferarum; assembly: GCA_949316025.1. Lineage (NCBI taxonomy): Eukaryota > Metazoa > Arthropoda > Insecta > Lepidoptera > Sphingidae > Lapara > Lapara coniferarum. The sequence continues at coordinate 34,838,415 of OX438919.1, read as the reverse complement.
CTACTGGACCCAGAATTAATTACCTGGAGGAATCCAACTCGACAATCCATGACCTGGAAAATCTAGTGCTAATATAGAACGGTTTTTGACTAACATGGGTGCTAGAGGATCCCATGTCCCCGCGTTATCTTGCCAGCCATGAAGAGCTAAAATTGGTCTAGTGTCATCTTTGCCCCATAGTTTAGCAGCCAAGTGACCCCACTGTGTTGGAATTTGAATTTCTTTCACTGGAACCTGGAAACATATTTTTTTTTGTTTTAAACATGATTTAATTTTGGTTACGGTTACGTTTACTTAACTCCTTAGGAGATTGTAAGTAAAATCTATAGCTGCTAATGAAAGTCTCGTTAAAATGGATTTATCTGGTTACATTAACCCAGCGGAGCAATAAACAAAAAAATATAATCGCGTGTTTAGGTTTGATTATAATTTGCGTATAACTACAGGGGTTTTGAAAAAAAAATGGTTTCATTAAAATAAAATTAGTTTGCCGATTTTATTGCGGTTTTTACTTACCGTGATCATGAAGGCTGCAAAGTTTTCGAAACGTTTGGGAGAAAAATATAAGTAAAAAACCGCGGTAAAACCTGCAAGCGAGTTTTATTTCAATGACTAATATTCGCGTTAACCTAAGAAATAAAAAATAGTTTCTTCGAGAAACAGCTTCAGGTTGTCCTTCACAGATTGTTACTAAAATTCTATTCTATGTAAGGTCAGGGGGCCCTTTTCCGTCTACGGGGTGAATCCGTCTTTTTGCAATTACGTTCTATCTAATCGACGCATAGCATTGATAGCCACGCAGATAAAAGAGCATAATATTTTAGTTGTAATAAAATCACCAACTAGGCTATCGTCCACACGATACCCTAGTTGGTGATTGGTGGTAGGCGTCGTAAACATTTTTATGGAAACGCAACTAATATCAACTTGTAATATTTAAAAAAAAAAGTTTATTAGGGTCTATAGTAGATCACGTATTTGACAAGAATGTGAAAGAAGAACTACACTGCCTTCAGGAGTTAAAAAAAACCGAATTGGTGTCTTCTCATTTTGTAGTGCACCAAATAAAATTATATTTACAACCCCTGTCTTCTTTGATGTGCCGGAATAGCCCCCGAAAAAGTTATTTGCACATAAAAGGGGAACAAGACCAAAGGGGAACAAGACCTTATTTTTAAGATGTTTTTGTTTATTATCGACTGTCACCCATGGTTGTATAATCTCATCATGTGTATGTGTCAAATAACGAGTGATTTCCTTGACCCATATGACGGATTTCCCCGTTTTTGAAGGGAAAATCCGTCTAGTGGCCAAGTTTTAAAAAAAGTTGTATATCTTCATTCTAAAGATAGCTGAATTAAATGTCTTAAGTGCACACAAAAAAATAATAAATTCTGAACTGCGTTAAACATTCACATAGGGAAAAAGACAAAATGTTATTGAAATATGGGTTAACCAACTTGAGGTATGCAAAAACTATGCCGGAATTAGCCCCTCTGACTTACTTAAATAAATAAATTTATTTTTTGCTTCAAATGGGAATCGAACCTAAACCCTACCTGGGGCCCTACCACCATCTTTTACGAAACCATCATATCGCAGGAACGTTTTATTTCAAGCTTAAAGTAATATTACTCAGATTCGTACTATGAGCTTATAAAGCAATATTGAAACAATCATGTTTTACTCCTGCGTAGTGATGTGAAAGAACGAATGATAGTCAAAGACGGCATTTTTTTTTATTTACGTTCCAAGTCACGCATATAGCGAATAACTTTTATGTATGTTGAAGTCAAAATTATATAATTTTGGCTTCGTTTTATAAGTGCCTTATGTTTAAAAAATAATAATTATATAATGTTAAATTAACTTTTTGCTTCTTTAAGCAGAAATTTACAAACTCAGGCGTATTTTTTCGTGACTGCAACGAGAACGGAACGGTTTACAAATGTCATTAGGCGAAAGTTTGCTTATAACTCTTTGAGTTCGCGGTTGCAGTTTAAAAGTTTTCCTAAGTGGCAGTGGTGCAATAAAATATTTATTAAAGTTGAGCAGTGTTTTAATTTGGAATTCTCGATATCATGTCAAGCAGCGAGTGAGTATAATGTATCTTAATGCTTTAAGGATAGAACAATGAAGTAACTAACGCATTACAATATTTTGACCGCATTTTGATAATCACTATTATATATTTGCTTACAGTATTATTTATGTAATTAAATAATTACAGTGAATATGACGTAATATACTATAATGTCTAAAAATTGAAGAAAATATCAATAAAACAATGAAATCATACATTCATGAGAACTCGACGCGACGCTGGAATTTCAAGTGGTTTATTTTTTCAAGTGGCTTAATTTTTTTTTGCAGTGTTAGAGTTCGGAGAATTTCGGGGCAACAGCTCGACTTATTGTGGAAGTATGTAAATTCTCACAGAGAAATTGCTAAGGCCTTCAATCGATCCCTGCAGGCAAAGGAGTATTCTATACAAAAGTGGACCGAGATTGCAGGGATCTTTAACTCTCAAGGCGAAGGCACATACAAAGATTGGAAAGGCTGGGCTAAAGTAAGTACTTACTTTTATTAATGGATCCTAATATTACTAGTACCTAACTATGGTGATCTGCTAGAGTTCACTCTTAGACTGTGTGGAATAAAAAATAGCTATTCATGTATGTGCAAATGTGTATGCATTTACATACTTAACATTTAAATGATAAATATCTTGTAGTTGTTTTTCATAAAATGTAACTGATAGGTGTATGCTAAACCCTACCCATAAATTTTTCAGTACTGGATGGACTATAAAGGAAAAGTAAAAAAGCGAGTGGCAGCTATACGTTCATCCCAGTCAAGGACTGGAGGAGGACCATGTGCCGAGTTACCCTTGACACATATAGAAAATAAATTTCTGCAATTACTTGGGGATGATTATGATCAAGGGTTGCCTGGTGAACTAGTGGAACCTTTCATAGAAGTAAGTGTTAAAAACATTAAGCATTCAGATAAATTAATTCTTAATTTTGCTGACACATAATTAATTTTTTTCTACATTAACAGCATGCAGAAAATGCTGATGATGTTGGAGAATCCCCATCCCACCTAGAGATATTGCCTAATGCTGTAGATATCCCATTCCAAGAGGTGTCCAGTGGTACAGCACTAGCCCTCTCTCCATGCCGGACACCTTCACCACCTGCAGAGCCTGTATCAACATCATCAGTACAAGCAACGCCACGACGGTTGCCACGCCGCCGACCTCTGCACATAGGTCCTCCTTCACTCTCCCAGCCACTAACAGTGGCGGGGACAATGACCCACAACCGGCGTCGCCACAGGAGAGTACAGCATATGTCACAAGAGGCTGCCAGGCATGCCCTCGTCCAATCATCCCAAGACAAAGCCGAAGCTGCAGTTAAATGTGCTCGAGCTTTGGAGGTGATCGGAGAGGGTATAGTGGGGATAAATAATAAATTGGGTAATATTGAAACATATATTACTTGATTTCATAAAAAAAAAATATGTAAAAATTATGTGAAATAATATAATGCACCCTCTTTTCAGAATTTTGACATCTATAGATGCCGTCTTGTCCAGAGCTCCTGAATGAGAGTCCTTCGTGTAGCGTTACCCTACTGCAAGGCGACATTGCTGCTGCGTGTGTGCTGAACTGTTGTTTCACTTGTATTGTTATTGAGTTGTAATTGGACTTCTTGGTTCTGTTCTTCGTTGCTCAATTGCACCAAAGGAGTGTTAGCTGTATTGCAAATGTTGTGTAATATTACACAAGCATTAACAATAGATCCTGCCACTTCAGGTGCGTAGTGCAAGACTCTGTGTACAAGTAAGCAACGAAAACGTGCCTTAAGAAGTCCAATGGTTCGCTCAATAATGTTCCTGGTGCGAACATGCAAATTTGTGTAGTGTGCTTCAGGTGTGTGTGGGGTACTGCATCCAATATGGGAGTCATCATGGTTTTCCTTAGTGGATACCCAGAATCACCTGAAAATTATAAAATATTATTAATGAATCATTATTGAGCAAGACATAAAAGCATAAGAAATTTAAAAAAAAATTAATATTAAAGTCAAGAATTTTTTGTGTAGAAACAAAGTCTGAGTCATACCTAGAAACCAAACATTTCCATTGTTGCTTAGATCTTCCAAGTGACTTAGACCATATAAAGGAGTCATGAGTAGCACCACCATGACTTGCATCTACACTCATAATTTGCATGTTTGCATCACAAATCTGAAAGAATAAAATGAGACTGAATGAAGTATTGTTCCTATAATTGTTTCTTGTTTTTTGTCATAACAAGAATTTTTAAACAATATATTCTCTAAATTGTTAACCTTATTTTATTGAACATTGCCTTTTGAGTATGCATTACTATGTTATACGATAATAATAAACAGCTATTAGGTATTAAGAGATAACTTGAGCATTTTTCAATTTACAAAAGTTGCATTAACATCAATTCAGTCATTTCTGAACATTCAAAGGTATATCACAGACTTAGATATATAGATTAACCTACATAATTTATTTATAAAAATGACTTACCACTTGAACATATTTTAATGAATGGTAATGCTTGCGATAGTAATAGCTCTCTTCATGGACCACAGGTCTTACTATGGCCACTTGGGTACAGTCCATACACCCTAAGACTAGACCCAGGCATTTGAAATTTATTGTAGAATCTGAAATGATCAAAAACATTTATGTGTGTAATATAACTTAATTATTTGATAAATAAACTGTAGATAAAATTATCATGAGGTAATTTTATATTACCCATAATGCTTGGTGAATATTATTCAGTTGGATGTAATAGGTCATAAATTACTATCTTATCTTTGTATCTTTTAATCATTATCTCAAGCAGATGCAAACTAAGGTAGAAACTGGTATTGCACAACAATGTCTAGTCAAATATCAAAAATGTATTCTAGGGTTAAATTTATACTAATTACATATTATTATAAAGAGATCTATAAATAATTTACTATCAAATAACTATTACTTAAATCAATTACTGATATATTACTTACTCTGCTTTTATTCTGTTACGTTCTTAGTCGGTTGAAGGAAAGTGTATATATTTTTGCCTCAATTCAATAGAGTTCAGACAGGCAATAACTTGAGCAATCACCGAGGATACAGTTTGTTGGGCTATGAAGTGACCTTCTTGATGGCCCACTGGACGTTGGTAGGAGCCCGTCGCGTAAAAAGATAGAGCAGTTAGTACCTATAAATGTGCATAAGTTCTTTTAGAAAACATCAATAGGTACATAATATGTTAAAAATTCTTAACTTTTATGCCCATTAAGTAATTATAAGATACTAGCTTTTGCCCACGGCTTCGCCCGCGTTAATAAGTTTTCCCGGGCTAAAAGTACATACATAAAAACCTTCCCGTTGAATCACTCTATCCAACACATTTATTTGGATAAAGATTAATATTATGACGTTGATACAACTCTTGACAAATAATGCATTAATTTCGACCAAATTTGATTACCATAAAAACGGTTCTAGAGAGTTAATCTTAAAAGATAGACATATACTGTCGCGGACTTTTTTTTAGATTATTTCAAGAGGAATAATTCCTTCATACATATATTTTTAGTATCTTGAACCGTTTTCGCAGCGCACGCAATGGAAGCCCTCAAGGATGAATAATTTTCCCCGCTTGTTTCACATTTTCCATTATTTCTTCGCTCCTAATAGTTGCATCGTGATGTTATATAGCCTATAGCCTTCCTCGATAAATGGTCTATTCAACACAAAAAGAATTTTTCAATTCGAACCAGTAGTTCCTGAGATTAGCGCGTTCAAACAAACAAACAAACAAACAAACTCTTCAGCTTTATAATATTAGTATAGATTATTAAAGCATGTGTGTACGTGAATAACATAGTTACTTTTGATTCTACAGACAAATCTGTGGAATTTCTAGGTTTATTAAACAAAGGCCTCAATTCTTCGCAAAGATTTTACGCGAGTTCCTTTGTCAGTCGATATCTACCAATAAACTCAGACTCGTCTAGGTTGAAGGGATCACATTCCTCTCGCAATCGCCTTCGTCTTAGCTTGTTCGCCGAGTTACTGGTAGAATTATCAGCTTCTAGAAATTCGAACATATCAAATTCATTGGCCATCTAAAACACATCACATATATAATAATATTGAGCCCTTTTTGGACGAGATACCGTTATAACACATATTATTAATATTAAAAATAGTTACGTAACTGTTTTTAATTACTTTTCATATAATAAATCAAAGAAAATCGAAAAATAATGTTAAAAAAGTTGTGAAGGAGCAACTTTTTTAAGACTGCAAACTTTGACATAAAAACAATATTACTTACTGTCAAAAGACACTTCATGGTACGGTTAGATTGAATGATTTGCGATGACGTCACACAAAACTGCTAGATAAAACATGATGGTTTTAAGCTTGTTTTAAGCTCGTCATGGTATGAAATTTCTAAGTAAGGTTATAATAATACTGCTATAAGAGATGGTGCAGAGCACAAGTGCGCTGTCTTTAGACTAATGCGTCGATTTATAAACACAATTAGGAATGTTAAATTAGCAATTCCAAAAATAAATTGAAAAACGGTAAAAGGTTCGAAGTCCAAATAGCTTTGTACACTGGAACACTTGCTATAGATACTTTGGTGTTTATAAACAGTAATACCCATGGATAAAAACTAATGAGATTACGCATTTACTAATTTGAACTTACCTCGTTTGTGTGTATTTGATTAAATAAAACATTTCCGTAAATTGGTGACTTTCTTTGCATGTTATTAAGCAAACTGAAATTGAAAAAGGCGCGGAATGGTATAATATGCTTCGTCATAGTATTTTCCTGTGTGTATATCCAACTAAAATGCACCTTATGGCCTCGTAATAAATAAATTATTTAAACATAACTTTTTGCCACTAAGTATGTTTTAACACCGCCGCATGTTGTATGTCAAGCCGAAAATAATAAATTACATTTGTCACTGATCTGCACGGACTAACTGTTCTTGCGTTATGTAATTAAATAGTATGTTTTAACACTTTTTAGTGAATATGTACGATAGGTATAACCTAACGCGTTGACGCACACTTTGTGAATAACGCAGCCAAGGCCGTGTTATATCATAATGTTAGAACTTAGGAGTATTCCACACTTCCAACATTTTATCAGCGTTTATTTCACGAGCGACTAACGAGCACAAAATTACTATAAGTACTTATTATTAATACGACGCCAACGAGCACTGACTGAAAATTTTATTAAATTGTGAAAATTATAATCATGACAGTAGAGTTACAGCGATTGTAAAGTGTTTATGGTTAATTCAATCATTTGTAAAAAGGATGAAAACAACGACGATCAGTGTGAAGATGTTACTCCGCCATTGCGGCCTTAGCCTTACCCGCAAAATGCTATATTTTAATTTTAATATTTTATTTTGGTTTTGAATAATCTTAGTTGACAGTGTTCACAAACACAGTCGGAGGCATCTGGTCACTTCGAGATTTTGTTGCTTTACCTATGTCACCAACCAAATTATGAGAAGTGAGCGTTTTATGCCTCCGACACAGTCTGTGAACACTGTTAACTAAGATTATACAAAACCAATTTAAATATTCAAATTAAAATCTTGTTTCTATCTTTTCAGTTTTTCAATCCTTACTAATATTATAAATGCGAAAGTAACTCTGTCTGTCTGTTGCGCTTTCACGCCAAAACTACTGAACCGCTTTAAATGAAATTTGGTACACAGATAGTCTAGAGCCTGAAAAAGGACATAGGCTACTTTTATCCCGGAAAAATATAAGCCGGGACTTTTATCTCGGATTTTCTTTTCGCGCGAGTGGAGCTATCACGGCCAAACCACTGAACCGATTTCGATGAAATTTGGCAGGAGATAGTTTAAGACTCTAAGAAGGATCTAGGGTACTTTTTATCCCGGGAAAATATAAACCGGGAATTTTATCCCGGATTTTTTGTTCTTGCGAGTGGAGCCGTCACGGGCAAACCACTGAACCGATTTCGATGAAATTTGGAAGGGACATAGTTTAAGACCCTGAGAAGGACCCAGACTACTTCTTATTCCAGGAAAAAATAAACCGGGACTTTTATTCCGGAATATCTTTTTCTGCGAGTGGAACCGCAAGAAAATAAGTGGAGATGGTTTGAGATCCAGAGGAGGAAACGAGCTACTTTCATCCCGGAAAAACATGAACCGGAAATTTTATCCCGGATTTTTTGTTTTTGCGAGTGGAGCCGTCACGGCCAAACCACTGAACCGATTTCGATGAAATTTGGTAGAGAGATATTTTAAGACCCTGCGAAGGAGCTAGAGTACTATTTATCCCGGGAAAATATATACCGGGACTTTAATCCCAGACAATAGTTTTCTGCGAGTGGAACCACAAGAAAACAAGTATAGGGATAGTTCGAGGTACAAAAGAGGACATAGGGTACTTTTATCCCGCAAAAACATTACCGCGGAATTTTATCCCGGATTTTATGTCCTCGCGAGTGGAGCCGTCACAGCCAAACCGCTGAACCTATTTCGATGATATTTGGTACGAAGATATTTTAAGACCCTAGGAAGGACCTAGGATACTTCTTATCCCGAGAAGATATAAACCGTGACTTTAATCCTGGAAAATAGTTTTTTGCGAGTGGAACCGCAAATGAATAAGTATGGAAATAGTTTGAGACCCAGGGAAGGACATAGACAACTGCTTATTCCGGTAAAATTAAATCGGGAATTTTAACCCGGTTTTTCTTTCTCGTGTTTTTTATCTTTTTATTTTTAAGTATATGTCCTTAAATCGCTACTTATTATAAAACAAAGCCCCTATAGCATCTGTTTCTCTCTTGAACGCGATAAACTCTAACATTACCGAACGGATTTTTATTCCTTTTTCACCAATGGTCGGTGTGATTCAAGAGAAAGGTTTATGTGTATCCTACTAATATTATAAATGCGAAAGTTTGTAAGAATGTATGTATGGATGTATGTTTGTTACTCTTTCATGAAATTTGGCACACGGGTAGATCATGTCCTGGATTAACACATACGCTACTTTTTATCCCGGGAAAATATAAAGCGGGACTTTTATTCCGAAAAAGCTTTTAACGCGGGCGGAGCCGCTGGCAAAAGCTAGTAAATTTTATAAATATGACAGTTTTTTTTTTATTTAAATCTTCCTAACGCCTTTCTTTTAAAATTGATTTTGTCTTTAAATTCACCACTAGAAGATCTGAAACTTTTTAAAAACTCATTTTAGTGTATTGTATACCCAAGTGTTTGCGTTTTGTCGTTATTTATTTTATAATTTATTCCCTAAATGTCTAGGAACCTACAAATGAAATCTGGCAACCCTAGCTACAAGGTTCAATCATTATAAGGATTCGTTTAGACTGTATTATTCTATTATGCGATTTAGAGGTGATTAGACAACATAATGCGAGTACCATGACAAAAACCGATAACTGTGTTAGTTTTATCTAACCAGTCTGTTCACTGTTTATGTTAAATTTTATTTACATAGGAGACGCATTAACTGTGCGTTTGTTACGCACGTGTTTTACGAACGCATCGTCCAAATGTGTTTCAACATTTTAAAAAGCTTTGCAATGCATTATAAGTCGGAGTAATTCAGGAGATATTCCATTAAAAATCATGGGTTAAACTTATGCGGTAATCACACTAGACGATTTTATATCAAAAGTATCCATATTTACGAGCTAAGGATTTGTAATTCGGTAAACTTTTTTACTTTTATATTTCTAGGCCTCTAATAACTACTGGACGTACTATCTTTATTAAGTGATTACTATTATTCATATTTATTTGCAAGAATCCTTGTAACATTTACATGGTTTCACCGTTTTCAGGTAAGTACCTACTGCATGCAATTTTTTTGATAAGTATAGATAAAAATACCAATTGAAGTCTTTCACTAGTTCTTTTAAGTAGCATCACAATTATCTTTTTAAATACATCTTATTAGGCCAGCGAGGTGGATTAAGGCGTTATCCCTCTCAGTTGTAGAGGAGGCCCGTGCTTAGCAGTGGGTAGTATATAATACAGCCTACAGGGCTGGTATGTTATGGTTATATACACTCACGCCTGTTATCCCCGAAGGGGTAGGCAGAGGCGCAACTAGTGCACCCACTTTTCGCCATTATTCCGTCTCATGATGTGATAGGGGGCGAGCCTATCGCCATATCGGGCACAAATTCCAGACTCCGAGCTGATACTGAATAGAAAAACTCAATATCACTTTGCCCGACCCGGGGATCGACCCCGAGACCTCAGCTTTGCAGTCGTACTGTAATACAACTACGCCACCGAGGCAGTCTATTTAGGAATATTGTAACTATTTTTATTTATTTATTTATTTAATTCAGATCACATAATCCATATAAATTAAAATCACAATCAATTACTTATAGCTACTACATTAATTATATTATATTATTACATTACCCAGAGCTACTTTCATCCAATAATTTTGGAAGGGACAGTCAAACCGCTCAGCGATCACGCTTAACATGCCGTTACTACTGTTTCTTAGGCGCTGCAGCATGGAAGAAGATTTTTTGCGAATTATGGCTTGAAAACCATCCGTCCGCGCTTCCGCAAACATACGAGACGCACTGCATCGCCACGGCAGACGCAACAACACCCTAAACGCATTATTATATTGAGTGCGCAGAGCTCTGTAAGCCCGTTTCGTATAACTCACCCATAGGCCACTCGAGTAGAAGGATTGGCAATAGGCTTTAAAAAGCGTCACCTTCACTGCGTTCGTACATCGAGTAAACCTACGGACGAGCATATTACTACGTACTGCCAGAGCCCTACGCTCCCTCTCAATATCCTCGTCATCTTGAAGGTCACTGGTCACAATGTGACCGAGGTACCTGAAACTTTCAACCTGTCTCAAAGCAACCCCATCAAGCCGAACCGGAGGCACATAGGTAGGCGTGTAACTACCTGCTTTGAAAACTAAGAGCTCACTCTTTTTAGAGTTATATTTTAAACCATGTACCTTTGCATACGTCTCACAAATAGATAAAAGCACCCTTAATCCATTGACTGAAGGACTCAGCAGCACCATGTCGTCGGCATAGCTTATGTTGTTGAAAGAGGTGCCATCAATGTAACAACCTACATGCATGCGACTGAGTCTCTCAACCAACTCATTAATATACAAGTTAAACAAAAGAGGCGAACTTAACCCACCTTGCCTAACACCACATTCCAGCTTGTACTCGTCCGACAAAGCACCAGCCCAACGCACCTGGTTTTTTTTATTACCATACCAATACTGGAATAGTGAGATACATTCGGTCGGTACACTTGCGCCAGCCAACTTATCCCAAAGCAAGTCATAAGAAACCAGATCAAACGCTTTTGACAAGTCAAGAAAGCACGCGTATACCGACGTCCTTTTCCTTGTATAGTACTTAACAGTGTGCTTCAAGCTAAGAATAGCACTCTCGGTAGATAATCCAGGTCTAAAACCAAATTGGGCGTCATGCAAGCTCACCCTGTTTGCGACAGTGTCATTAAGCAGACTGTCAAGCACTTTGGCCAGTACCGTGGCAAGTGAGATGGGCCGGTAATTGGCCAAGTCGGACGAGTCACCCGTGCGATTTTTTAAAATAGGTACCACTATTGTTCGCATTAATGACTCTGGTAAGTAACAGTGACACAAACACAAATTATATAACATTGAAAGGACATGTGGCAATTGTACTCCAGCGTATTTAAGATGTTCAATACTGAGTCCGTCATGACCAGGAGATTTACCACCATGCATGTTTTTCATTGTCTTTGCGATATTTGATGAACTATATTATTATTGAACTATATTATTACTATTCCAATAAGAAATATTTTTGCAAACCTCGTCAACTTTATTGATAGTAACGAAGATAAGAGCTTACTTACCAATGGACCGTGCATTTTATGCTAATTGCCATGAACCTATTAACTGTCTCAATGGCGTAGTTGTATTACGGTATGACTGCAATGTTGAGGTCTTGGGTTCGATTCCCGGGTCGGGCAAAGTGATATCGGGTTTTTAAATTCAGTATCAGCCCGGAGTCTGGAATTTGTGCCCGATATGGCGATAGGCTCGCCCCTTATTACATCATGAGACGGAATACGTACGGCGAAAAGTGGGTTCACTCGTTGTGCCTCTGCTCTACCCCTTCGGGGATGAAAGGCGTGAGTGTGTGTGTGCATAAGACGGCGCGGCGCCCTGACGGTCCAAAGTGACATAGTATCAAACCAAGGTGTAGCCAATGTAGTCTACAGCACGAAAGGACTCGCTTGGGGTAAAACTATTTTTATATCTTACTAGCCGCTGCCCGCGGCTCCGCCCGCGTTAAAAAGTTTTTCCGGGATAAAAGTCCCGCTTTATATTTTCCCGGGATAAAACGTAGCCAAAGTTACTCCTTATTACATCAGCTACCTGCCAATAAAAGTCCCGTCAAAATCGGTCCAGCCAGACAGACAGGCAGGCAGACAGACAGACAATTAAAAAAAAAATATTTTGGTATATGTACCGTATATATTTTCATATACATGTAGTAAAAAACGGTTATTTCAATATAACAAACAGACACTCCAATTTTATTTATATGTATAGATGATGTATAGATTATCACAGTATCTTTAGGTATATCATCTCTTGTTTTCCAGTTTTGGGTAACAACACCCACGATTCCTTTAGTATGCTCATCATACCTACATATGGCAATCTTATTAGGTAACAACCGTGGCACTACAAATAAAATATTTTGTAATTTAAAATAAATATGTAAGTAGAGCGCACACAAAAAATAATTAGGTACCTACCTACTTCCATCTATTTATGATAATTTTCGTTCGTATAATATTATAGAGATACTGTTATCTTTAAACTGAATTTAATGCCATAACTTAATGGCGAGCAATTTCGATATGAGATTTAGGGTTGCATCACCTATTATAGTTAAATTGCGTGTAGTACTTACCCACAAAGTTTGATTTCATTGTTCCAAAATCCATTTCGTTTACTTATATTATCATTGAAGTAGCTATTTTGTATAAATAATAATAAAAAAAATGTTTTTCAATAAATAATGCAATTTAACACTCAGGTAGCCGAGATCGATCATTACACGCGTTATTGACGATTAATATACCTAATTAGCAAGTCCTCTGGGTGCAATGACGCTCTATCTTTGGTTATTATTCCGTTATGAAATTAATCATAATAGTGAAAGGAGCGCTCAGTTTTCGAAATTAAGCCATTGTATAATATTGTATAGACAATGCCATCCACGATGACGCGCGCTACCAATTTTTGAGCGCAGATTTCCAGGCCTTTGATTATAATTTAGCGTAGTGTGTGGATGCATTCATAGGTAAAATGTATTTACTTAACTGCAGCTTGATGTCTAACTTGACAGTAAAAGTTACGCAAATTGTTACTGTTTCAATATAATTTCTTATCTTTTTTAGTTTTTAGAAACACAGATAACCACTAAAAGAAACTAGTTTGGCTGTTTGTTATCTGTTAGTAAGATATTGAGACCGGCCGTAAGTGATAATGGAAATTAGTAGAACACGTCACCGTGGATGGCATTATCTATAATTGCTAAGCTGTATCGAGTAGACTCTACATTTGCATGTTTCCAAATGCTACAGTACTATAGGTTCTACTAAATATTGGATTTATATGTAGGTGCCCAGGACTCCTTGGCCTACAGCCCACGAGAGTTTCCTAAAGTGAATGAGTGTGAGATTTAAGTGAGAGCTGGTTATCTATACTAATATTATAAAGAGAAAAAGTATGTGAGTTTATTTGTAGGTTTGTAAAGGCTAACGTGTTCTTGAGTGGAGACCGCGACTGGGCAAACGTAGTGTAGGACGCCCTCCGGCCAGGTGAGATGACGATCTGCGAAAGACTGCAGGCAGATGCAGATAAGAGGATGAAGAAAAATACACAAAAAGCTTATTACAAAAATGCGTTTATTCATAATTGTTTTTAAATGTGATATTAAACATTTTGCCTGTTATGGATAAATGCATTGCGATTTTGCTTGTTTCCTTGTATCGGTTGCCTTATCTATATTAACACAAGCGCATATTATGGACAGTCTGCATTTTACGGATTATCCATAGGCAAAAAATACAGCATGATTTTTGTATTATAATAAAAATAATTAGGTCAATTGCAGGTGTAGTTTTTATTACTTATTTTACATCGTAAAGTAAAGAAATGAAAATTCATGTTTGAGAAATTAAACATTGAATGTTGAAATAGATGTATACGATACTGAATAGTACATTTAGTATGTCTTTAATAATCTTGTCCGTTGCACTTTTACTCAATGTTACAGTAAGTGTTAACTCGTAATAATCTATATGGTCGAGTAAAAGTCAAGGACTTTTTTATAATACTTTAAGTGTATTATTATCAAACACAGTAACCCAAAATATCACATTGATTTATTAATACATTTTTCGTTAAGCCACTTAAAATTACCAAGTCTTTTTAAAGCAAGTCACGCCTACATAAGGTCATTTTATTTTCTAGAATATAATTACAAATGTAAAAAATACGTATTAATTTTGGGTCTTCGAAACTGTAGACACCAGAAATACGTATCTTTTAAGAATGTGCATTGTACAGTAGTTAACCACGACCTAATCGCTTTAATGCTGGGCCAATAGGCACCTGCACATGGGAGGAGTGCCAGAGCATAACCTAATAATTTAAGAAAATAATTGAAAATGCACTTTACACTTTTTCAGATTGGCCCTAACACAGCCGCGCGGTCCTGCCACCACAGAGGTAGATCTATTTATAAAGGCATAGAGTAGGAGACAGAGCGGGGTCCAGGAGTCCTTGTCGTAAGGCAGTGAGCAGCGGACGTGGTGCGCAGGCGCACTGTCCGCGCCAGTCGTCCAGGTCGAGCGCCCACAGCGCCGCGCCGCGCAGACGAGCTCGTGCCGCGGCCGCGCCCACCCGGTGCACCTCTGCAGGACGTAAGTACGAGGCCCACTGTCGGCCGCGCGTAGCATACGTGCCTTCCTCTGTCTGGACTTCCTTCCATTCATGCGAACGGAGTGCGCGGCATATCTACAATTATTCAAATATTTTCATGGCGTTACAATTTGTAGATAATTAGTAAATTTATATTAAATTCAGATTGCATGTTAAATACGAATAATTTTCTTACAATAAAATGAAAATAATTTGCCGTTATGTTATATTCATATTTTGCTGCTGAATGCGCTGTCATAAAACGTATTGTATCCAATAATCCAATGAATATGTTTAGCGTTTTAACGGCTACTAACCTCGTAATATGCCAGTAGTCCTGGCACCTGCGTGAATTGTCCAGGTTCTCCAGGACTGGCGACATGCGCGCCGACTGCGGTGTTGGAAACACTGCGCAGGGTGTAGGTACGCGCGTACGCCGGTACACCTAATACTAGTTTCCGAGGAGGCATTACATTCGTCCAGTATGAAATAGATGAGTTCTAAAAGAAAATAGATGATTACAGGTAGTATATTATTATTGTGGTGTTTATTTCAAGAGTTAGTACCGCGATGAAGGTTATTATTTGTAAGTAGGTACTAAAAATTCTTACACTATCCAATCAATTCAGAATTTAGGAAGGTTTAAAGAACACTGAGCTGACTAATAACTGAAACGTATATAACTAAAATGTTTACTTACAAAGCTGTTAATTCCGTCAATGTCACTGCTCTCCAATGGCACTAAATACGCTGTTTTTCCAGTAGAGGATGCGAAGTAATCGTTGGCCGCGATAGATACCCAGTCCAGTTCGGTCGTCAGCACGTAGTGCTTGTACGCCAGTGCCGCTATCTCAGGGTTAGCTGAGACCATAGCTGAGAGTTCGAGATCGTAGTAATGTAGAGTCTTCGATAACTCGGAGAGAAGGTCCGCGAAATTGTCCCTGTCAGCCATGTAGCGGAAAACGTCTGTGCACGGAACCTAGTAAAATGTATAAAGTTCATTAAATACATTCATACAATCGCACATATTATCCTGCCTCTACGGTCTACACTATGACACCGATCTTGATTGGAGGTCATCATGAACTGCAACGGGTCTTTGTTTTCTTTTTTACTGGATTATTTGTATAACGTAGTACTGTGCAATTGAAGTTTAAGCTGAGTCATATTTTTATGATAACCATTAAGGCGCCATTGGTCCATCTGAGGCCCAAGTAACGTTAAGATCACTCATTGATGAAATACAAGCGATTTCATAGCGAGGCGAAGGCGCTGCGCGCTCATCCAGTGTCATAAGGCTGTTAACTTTATCTGACCACGGATGAAAGAACGGCACCTAAGTGACAATGCAAATGTGTATTGGCTTTAATTCATTAACAATATTTTACCTGTTTGCAAACTGGATATTGCCAAGCAATTTGTACTCCGTCAAACTTCCATTTTTGTATTACTCTGAATACGGAATCAATGAAAACTCGTCTATATTCTGGAGAGGACGTCATCTCTTTCCATTTCTCGTCTTCAGAATCTGATAAACCGCCAACACCGAGGATCATTTGGATTCCCGTTTGGCGTAGTTCAGTCATTTTCCCGTAGAAATCTGTAACATAAACTATGATCAGTATCGGCTTATCATTTATCTATTTATTCCCATTCGTCTAATATAGGTAATGAATCCGTGAGTCACTATCCATTAAGTGAGGGTTCCAGTTGAAAAACAGCGCCAGGCACACCTTGCCTGGCATTCTATGCTGAACTGGATCCTTTTCGACAGTATCATGGGATGCACGTTGCCCGCATGCATTATGTTAATATCTAAGTATTACTTTTTAGTGAATTGTTTGTGTTCGTCCCAGCATATTGTGCGAATAAATTTTTCTTTCTTTCTTTCTTTCTATCAGGTAGGTGATTATCAGATAGGCAATAGGGGATCAAACGCTGTAGAGCCGCGGCCGTGGCGTCGCGTTATATTATTTTTTTTTATTTGGGAAACAAAGTGTTAATATAAAGTTAAAGCAACTAACACACAATACGTATTTAAAATATACAAAATTAACACAATTTACATGTTTCCACAAGTACGCTACTATAAAGCTTACATATATATAATATTAATTTTACATACTAAAACACACAACTGAGTTGAGCACAAGAGAAAGCATACCTAATAGAATAACTCAGAACTCTTAATTAAGAGTAACTATTTAGAGTAACTTATGATAGACGTAACACATATTTTAATCGCGCATTTTCGCTATCCTCTTCCGCTTCTACTCCAATTTCTAAATCTATCCATACCAAACTATAGGATTTTACCGTTTTCAATGTCGAGTTCCGGAATTCCTGGAATTATTTTGTATGTTGAACCATCCAAATGCGCCCAGGAGTATACAATATGCGTACACAGTAACGGATCAACTTCCGAAGGACCGAAGCTGCCATTGCCTTGTCTGTAAGAAGCAAAAAGTGTGTGAAACGTGGTCATGATTTTGTGAAACTATGGCTATTAGCGTTTGAAATTACCATTTACCTGTAATATGCCCAATTCGTGAAGTAACACGCTACAATAGGTCTGTCCGGTTGAGTTTCCTGACCAGCATGTCCAGTAATTCTCAGCTGCGATTTAGTCTTGCATCTCGCTTTTCCTGCCCAGTCGCAGTGATTCTAAAAATACACAGGATATATAATGTACAGCATAAATTTTTGTATTTTGTTTTCTTTTACAATCAAACAGAGTTTTAAGCAGACTGCAAGTTATAGATACCTTATTCCAATGAAGTGGATCAGGGCAAGTCAATTGCGTGAACTCTCCGTTAATACATAAGTAATATTTGGTACAGTCAGATTCGTCGGCTCTGAACACGGTGCCTGAACACGATTTTCCGTCAAGGTTGGATCCCTGTGAAGATTCATTCAACTAGCTCTTAAAATTTGTATCACTGCTTATTTTGTTTAGCATAATGAATCAGAGAAGAGTCGTTTACTTACAGAATCTTCTATATCATGTTGTATATCATGAGGTTTAGATGGTGTTTCTAGTTCCGATGTTGGGGGCTCAATGGGGTTTTCATCAACTGTTTCAGATTGTGGGGGTGCCTTAACTGTCAAAACATTTTTTAATTCATAATTAACAAACGAATTTTGATGCAAAACTTATTCAAAATGCAATTTAATGGTTTGTGTGAACTGAAGCACCTTTAACTAAATTTGATGTGCATATTTTAATAATAACATACGCCCGAATACTCAAACGCTACTCAACACGAAGAAAAGAAGAATAGCGGAGGTGTGTCAAGCCAAAATCTCTTTAGACCGTAGCGTCGCTAAATGCGGGGGGTCGGGGGATGAAATATAACGATAGCTCCACCCCCCAATCAAAATCCATCTAGCGGTGAATGGCATTATTACAGCGTAACAGAGCTAAGTTGTCAATAATTTAGTTCGTCTTTTCACCCCTATGGCGTAACAAGCAATAGTGTTTTGTTCCAGACGATTCTATGTGCGTTAGTATGGTGGGACCACATTATTTATTATGCTACTGGCGCTTAGCCGTTTTTCAGCATATACATTACATAGGTGACACATACATACAGGAAAATTAAGGAATAAAACAAAATAAAAGAAGTTGTTAAAGTTGTTGATAAAAAATCTTTATTGATTAAAATTAATAATGATAATCTTACTAATATCTACTTCAGTATCCTGTGATAATATTATTAATGCGAAAGTTCATAAAAATATTTGGATATTTACATGTGTGTTAGAAGTAAACACAGAAACAACAAAACGGATTTAGATGAAATGGCACGCGAGTAGATCATGTCTTAGATAAACACATAGTCTACTTGTTATCCCAGTAATTTAACCCCATGGAAGTAATGCATATTTTTAATCTCTTCATAGGGACTTTTTTTTAGCGGAAAGGCATTACACGCGTATGAAGCCGCAAGAAACACCTAGTATTATGATAAAAATGAATGTATTCCTTATTGGCCACTAAACAAACCGCATCATGCACATAAAAATCAAATTCAACCGAAACAACGCAACCTTTACGCCCAGGTTCCCGCCAAAGTCCGTAAAATATTATAGTTGCGATCAGAAATTGTTGGTTGTCAATTTAAAAAAAAACTAAAGTACTCTTTTAAATTTAATTTGATTTCTAAAAGATGGGACGAATATTAAACGTTTGACGTTCAAAACCAAAACAAGAAGAATAAAATTCCACTTTTAATGATATTTTAACTTGTAAATATAATTGATTTCTAAACGACGGGCGAACATCAAATGTTTGACAGGTAGGAATATTTTCTAAGGAAAAGCGAAATTATTGTTTTTACTATATTCCAACCATTTTTTTTTATGTTTTCGAATATTTTGTTGGCGTCCAGTTGTTGCGCCTAATCATAACACGTATTCATGCATTTCTAATGTCTGTATTTACAGCATCGGTAGTAATAAGTCACTTTCTCCGCAAAAAACAAAAAAAAATGGGGAATCTAAAATGATAACAAATAAATCAATAACACGAAAAAAACTTACAAATACAACGAAATTAATAAAAATAATATCGACGCTTGAAAGGCAATCATATCTAAGCGATATTCAGCAATTTTTTTCAGTAGAGCGTTTTAAAGTTTTGATTTTGACAAAAAAAAAACATAACTAAACTATTCTCTGCACAAAAATAATTGTAACTGTTTTAGGAACTTCTTAATGTTTGTCATTTTTTGACTTAAATCAACAGCCTTGACGATTATAAATTAAAAAGTTACCGTCGCTTAGTTAAAAATGACCTTAATTTACAAACATGTAAAATCATCTAAATGGATAATTTTATGGATACCGTAACAAGTAAATTTAAAGAAATATCAAATATTTAAAAATGCGCAGTTGGTAAGAATCGTATAAGGATAACTAAATATATTAATAAAATCAATTAAAAATATCTATAGCTAAATTATTGGGTCGCACGAATGTAGAAAAACATAAATACGTGCCCAATATTGTAAATATTGTTATTCCCACCAACATTGAACTATTTAATAAGCAGCAAACTTTAATGAAAATCAAATTTTATTGTTAGATAAACATACATACATCCAAAATATGGCATATTGATATAGAATTTGATAATAGTTAACAAATTCGCTGGAAGGAGGTTCTCGCCTCAAGCAGAACTAGAAAACAATAATATTATCACTAGCTTTTGCCCGCGGCTCCGCCCGCTTTAAAAAAGTTTTTCCGGGATAAAAGTCCCGCTTTATATTTTCCCGGGATAAAAAGTAGCCTATGTGTTAATCCGGGACATGATCTACCCGTGTGCCAAATTTCATCGAAATCCGTACAGTAGTTTTTGCGTGAAAGAGGAACAAACATCCTTACATCCAAACATCTAAACATCCAAACATCCATACATTCTTACAAACTTTCGCCTTTATAATATTAGTAGGATTTATTCATTGTGTTGGAAACTCGTAATTTTCACTCAAATTTTATTTTTGCTGAAAGCACACACATACAAACTCACGCCTTTATCCCATACGGGGTAGTCAGAGACTATGGAGCACCACATTCTACGATTTTGACATACGTTTTCCACAAAAGATTTTCATAGTACTTTGCAAACACGAGAAAGAAAGTGGGACGATGTAAAAGAGGCCATGGAATATAAGAAAAATACATGGCTAGATGAGAATAGCCAACGACACTTTCAAAATACTAGGTTCGCAAGCGGGTGTATTTTCTTTATTGCGAACAGGTGAATATCTCTTAACAATAAGTATAACCACCTGAACATACCCGGTAATATTAACTATGCGACATCATTGAAGTTAAAGGTTGACAAGTAAAAATATCTAAGCATAAAAAATAGAACTTGTATTATTCAGGTAAAATTATCTAACCGATTACTCTCTTTTTATTTCGTTTTATGTAAAGTTGTATATATGTACTATTAACAATATATTTTATTAAGCTGAAAATATCTTAGCACATCAATATGGTGAGTATGGGTCCAGGCAAATATATATCTACGCCAATGCTATAATTTTGTTGTGTAGGTAATAAACAATTAATTAAAGAGTGAGCATTGTTTTTATTTCAAGTAAACATATATTAATGCAAAACAGTAATATCACGATTTCAAGTAAAACACGATAAGTTCAAAATCAATTTCCTTAAGTGTACCAACTACTATAAATCCGAAAAGTCGTAAATTTTTTGTCGGTAAATGAGAAAAAAAATGTGAAATTTACCGGAATCATCTAATATCTAACCGCCAAAAAAATTGTCCTAGAGCTACGAAACCCGGATCAATCGACGCAGAAAAAATTGGCGATTTCAAATATGTATATAACTCATTTTCGGTATATCTGTCGTTTAGATATTATTGCCTTTCAAGCGTCGAATTATATTCGATGTTGGATGTCGCTGGCATGACGCACATATTTTTCGCTATCCGTTATTTCCGAATACTTACCCACAGATGTCACTACATTTTTTAATATATTTTTTCACATTTCCTGTAACTAAATAATAAATGATTGAATAATGAATATATTTAGAGGCAAAATTAACTAAGTTTACTTATTTCTGCCGAAAAATTATTGTAATATGCGTTTATAATGTTAAAATCAAGATATCGGTGAGAAATATGTAGAATGCAACTTTTCGACGATAGATGTCTCTTGGTAATGCAACAAGAAAATATGTTTCAAAATGCAAATAAACATAAATTTAAACGGCTTACACATAAAATGTTATGCCATCTTGTTTGATTTTTGATCCTGAGCAACTTCTACTCTCATCAATATCACATTTCATGGTTAAAAGAATTTAATACGTATTTAAACGTCAGATGAGGCCGAACCGAACGCACTGACGATTCACTCAGAACTACGGTTTTAGGCCCCGCCTACTGTGACGTCATGGCCCAAATTGATGGTGGCATGACCTATATGCCTTGCGGCACCTCCGCTATTCTTCTTTTCTTCATGCTACTCAACCAACCAAGTTATCTGAGGCCTACTTAATTTTAGCCGGCTTCTTATTTTAAATGGCATTCTCAAACGCACTTTAAAAGATTTGATGGAAAACTCAGCCGAGGAACAGTCATTTTGCTACAGATTATAAAAAGTTTGTTTTCGATTACAATTTTAATAAATTTGATATTTATGTGTCGTTTCACGCAGTATAATTTTCAAGATGTTAAATATAAATAAATCGAATAACACAATGCGCAGTTTGAAAATGATTTACAATGTTATAATATGTCTATTATATTTAATTTTCGTGTGTATTTTATGTATTATGTGCAGATGCTACATAATAAAAATGGTAAGTAAGTACGTTTAAAAACCATCCTAGGTTTTTAATATGTAGGAATGGCATATTCATTATTAGATATAGTTTATTCATTATTTTGATGTGATGAGCTTATATTGGCATTATATTGCCACTTGGCAGTATGCCAGGGTTGACATTAGCCGCTTTAGAAAAAAAAATAAACAAATCAACAACAATAATATTTATAATTCTTATTTCAGTTTTATCATCAGAAGTAGGCATATTTACAAACATTTACAAAATATGCTAACTCAACTGCCATACTACGCACAATACGATGTACTACCGTTGGTTGTTTCCCGTGAAAAATAACTCCGATGACCTTGGGCTATCGGTTGGATTGTTTGGTTTCTTTTTGTGTTCGGCTGGATATAATCCCGATTTTAAAGAACATAAATGAAGAAATGTTTCCTTGCTGAGTTGGAATCTTCTTTTACGATAAGTTAAGATAAGATATGATATATTTATTTGTCAAACATTAACATTAAATCATCATTATTGTATTCTTCGAAAGCGTTTAATTTCTCTCGATTTCTTCCTTTGACACCACACTCCTCTTCAGACAATGATGATAATGAAGAAAAAAACGATTTATTAAACCCAAAGAGAATATAATAAGTAGTTATTACGCAATAAAATTATTAAAGATTTGAACGTAAATATTTGAGACTAGTCTGAAGCACTCTCAAATTGATCTCGATTAACAGCCATATTTGGAGGCCTTACATAGCTGTCAAACTTTAAGCAGTGTTTGTGAATACCGTTTGAATCAATAAGCGGACCTTAAACTGATTCGTCTTAAATTTAAGGTTAAGAGATAAGTGACGTTTCAGTATACCAATTTCACCAATAACGAATGCTTAAATCCGTAAGGCCATCTCGAATATTTAAGTAGCGTTTGAGTATTCGGGCGATAGTGTTATAATTTAAGCGGGAATATTTATAGAGTAATTTTTCCAGACAGAATGTAATTGTAATATGTACAGAAACTTACTTTCTTCGAGCGAGCACTGAGGCGGCACTTCTTTGTCGCGAAGTACGAAGTTTATAACCTTTAGTAGCGGGGACTTTCCACAACCGCAATAGCGTCCGGTAAAATCGTCTAAATCTAGCGCCCATGCCATAGTACCACCCAGGCCCATAGCTCTAACGTATTCAGATTTATGTCGCACCATGTAGTCATCGTCGAAGGAGACCCACTGATCCTCAAACGTGGCGTACGGTCCCATACGACCACCCGGGTCACGAGACACCTTCCAGCCTTTCATTCTTATTCGGTCGCATATCTAGAATAAAAAAAAATACGCATTTATTAAAACGTTGTACTTAAGTTACTACAAACTGAAATTCTCTATTAATTCGCAAGCCGTCATTTGTAATTCAGATTGTTAACTTTGCTGATTTTCAAAAGTCGTCATACCAGGAGGTATGGCAGGTATAACACGCAATCTTCTTAACCACCAGGTGATCCCCTTACTCTTGTTATCTACCTTTGCCAAAGAAAATTATATGATGTAGGTACCTCGTAGAATGCAAGGAATCCTCTAGCTCTAGTTTCATCACCACCCTCACCGCCGGCGTCAGTAGGTGCTCCGAGACCAGTACCGACATTTTCCATCACCGAGAACGATTGACCATAAAACGGAACTCCCATTATAAGTTTCTCTTTGGCTGCACCTTTGTTAATCCAATAGTGGATTGTGAAATTCTGAAAATATATGATACATTTCATATGACTTGTTATACTTAACAAATTATAAAATTCTATGAAAATTTGTTTGCAAAGGACGCAAATGAACCGACGTAAATCTTATTACTTACGGTATTTAATGTCATATCATCGTCTTCTTCTTGAGCATACATAGGTGCTAAATGTCCAGTTTTCTTCTCCCATTGACCGTGGTAGTCGTAGGTCATCAAAGAAATCCAGTCCAAGTTCCTTGATAACGTTGGTACATCATATCCTGTTTTAAAGTAATCAATCTTTGTTTCATTTTCGATTGAAGTACCATATTATTGATATATGCTTTTTGACTGCCTCGGTGGCGTAGTGGTATTGCGTACGCATTACGAGTACGATTTGCGCGCTGAGGTCCTGGGTTCGAATCCCGGGTCGAGCCAAAAAAAATTGTGACTGGGTTTTTCCATCTTAAAATTTACTCAGTCGCAGCTCGGAGTCAGGAAGTTGGCGGTGTGATACCCCCGTGCCTCGGAAAGCACGTAAAGCCGTTGGTCCTGCGCCTGATCTCTCTCCGGTCATGTCGGACTGCCGTCTCACCGGACTATGAGAGTGAAGGAATAGCGAGTGCACCTGTGTATTGCGCACACACTTGTGCACTATAATATCTCCTGCGTACCTGGCTGATCTCCGTTGAGATTGGCCGCCGTGGCCGAAACTGGCTAGGAGGATTTCATATGCTTTATAAAAAAGAATATAATATGTTACCTGCGTCAATCACACGTTTACTTGCAGAAACTGCAGCGGATAGGAGTAGACCACGAGGTCCAAACGCAGCACGTAATTCTTTCACTAGATTAGCAAAGCCTTGTTTGTCGGAACTCGGCCCTTTTTCACAGTTTACCTAAAACAGTATGGTATTGGTAAAGGACATTTTTTTGTGTTCATACATTTGTACGTATAGTTCAGTCATGTCAATTTTGTCAAAAGGTGAAGGTGGACTGCATCCATAGATCAGAAGGGCATTGATATTATAAACTAGCTTTTTGCTCGTGACTGCGCCCGCGTGAAAAAGTTTTGCCGGGATAAAAGTACATATAAACCATCCTCTTGAATCATTCTATCTATAAAAACAAAAAACCCCACCAAAATCTCTTGCGTAGTTTTAAATATCTAAGCATGCATGGGACACGCAGACAGACGCGGTGGTGGTCTTTATTATATAATATGTAAGGATGGTGAAGCTATCGCTATGATGAACACAATCTAACACCGACTGACTATACGAAATGATCTGCCAGATCCATGTACCTACTTTTCTAAACCAAGTAGTGGAATATGCATTATGTATTTTATTTACCTGCCAGCATTTCGGGTACTCCCAGTCAAGATCTAATCCATCAAATCCATACTGTTCGACGAAGTCAATGGCGTGGACTATGAACTTCCTTCTAGCTGACGCACTGTTCACGAGCCGCGAGTATTTGTCACTCGCCGAGTCGTCCCAGCCACCCAGGCCAAGGACTACTTTGATGCCATCACTTTTGAGAGCTGCTACTTTTTCATAGAATTCTAAATAAAAATACAAATCAATTTACTAAGGTGTAGAAAGTATACTTTAGGAAAAGTTATGAAAAAGACCGGTTATAGTTACTTGTGGGTTTTAAACAAAACTTGATTCAGATTTAAATAGTTGATTATCGATAACATTGAAATGTCACGATTTTCACGACATTGTGTGAACTGTTTTTTTAATACGAAGATAAAATAAGAATTAACATAAACATTACTATTTCTTATAATTTATGAATATATCGTCATAAGTACTTATATTTTATTGTTACTTACTATTTTCAACATCTAGCCAGACGTCGTGTGGTTTGATGACTAGGCGGGTATTGTCGAGGACCGCAAAAGCGTACACAATGTGTGTGCACAATGATGGGTCTATGTCGCTTGGCGTGAACTTTCCTGATCCAGGTCTGGGAAAGAAAATAAAATGTATCTTAACCAGTATTTATCGAAAATTATTCGATAACATAAAACTTCGTGTTAAACTGAGTAATTTGTTATAAAATATTAATTTTAATATCTTCAGTGGCTACATATTTTGATCTATGTTGAATTTCTATATGTTAAATATAATATCCAAATGTTTATGTGAGGAGAGTTTCTCGCATGACTGAATGATTGAATTCCATAGCCCATGAATCGAGTAACTTGAAATCTTATTGGAAGATCTGTTTCTATGTCAATTCCTGCAGGAAATCTCAACACGTGCATTTTACGCTATTTAAAAAATGAACACGCACAACACATCACTCCTTTATTCGCGGAGTAGATAGAGGCGCAACTAGGGCACCCACTTTTCGCAAATGTGTTTCGATCCATGATGCGACAAGGGGTGAGCCTATCGCGAACCGAAGACCTCAGAGAGGTGGTTATACCGCGCACGCAATCGAAACTACGTCACTGAGGCATATTACGACATGAACATAATATTTACCTGTACCATGCCCAATTGGTGTAATAACACACAATTTTGTATCGTTCATCCGTGTAGCTAGGTGTGGTCGAAGGTTTCTTTGTGGTATATATCGGCGCTTGAGTAGTTTGTACGGGCTTCGGTGGTCGCGGATGGGGTGGTTTCACTTGAATATCAAAATCATCGTCTATAGCGTTCGGTGGTTCAGGCAACTCATCCGAGAGTATAGGTTTTTCTTCTTCTATTTGCTGATCAAGTAGTCCATTTTTGATAGCGTTCATCAGTGGATGTTTGCCTTGACCGCACCTACATAAATTAATACATTAAAAAAGTTATTAGTTTGAATCGACTCATGTAAAACTTTAAGGAATCTTATACAATACCTGTTTCTAAAATCGTCAAGGTCTAGAGCCCAAACCATACCACCAGCTAAATCCAATGATTTGATAAAGTTAACCTTCCTCTTGATAATATCTGGATCGTCAAATGATACCCATTGGTTATCTTTGTGTGCATACGGGCCCATACGGTTCATATGATCTTTGACCACTTTCCAGCCATTGTATTTGATTCGTTCACAGATCTTAAAACAAAGTTAGCGTTAAATTCGGCAATGATAAAATTATATTAGAAAATTACACTGTAGGTATATTAGTGATAAATTATGACATCAATTTTACGTGTCTAATCTATACCTTAGATACCATTTATGTCCATATCAGGAAGTACAAGGTCCAAACTACAAATCTAGGCTATTTTTTTTTACACAATTGAATGATTAAATGATGTGATCTCGTCTGAGCTATCAGAGTACAGCGCCTGAGAGTCACGCCATTCTAAATACAATATGTAATAACTTAATCCAAAAATGATTGCATAAATAATTGTATTGCCTTGCACTTCCTTCTAAACCCTCACCCCGAGACATAGATGATAATAAATGTCTATTAAAAACGGAACAATTTTGAAATATCTACCTCATAGTAAGCTAAGAAGCCCTTAGCCCTAGTGTATTCTCCAGGAGAGCCGCCACCCGTTGCGGGCGCATTGAGGCCATGGACACCTCTATTATCGATTGTAAACGTTTGTCCGTACATGGGCATACCCATCACGAGCTTTGATGGCGGGGCGCCCTTCTTGATCCAGTAGTGCATGGTGTAATTCTGTGGGGAATGTTTGAAAATATCAATTAAGTTACGGCTTTTATTAAGTGCTTTAATTGCGGCATATTATACTTTGTGTCTTATTAAGTTGATAAAAAACAAACGAAGCCCTGTCTTTTCTTCGCGGTAAAACATTTTTCTTATATTCTTTTACTTATAAATATTAAGCTGTGTAATCCTATGTTAAACAGCTTGTATGGTTGGTTCTTCACTATTTTTGGTTTTTAATTCTTATTTATTTACTTAAAACTTTATACATGGTGTATCGGCGGAAGTTTTATGCTATTGGCATTCTGTACTAGTCAACCCTGTCGATGGTGCAGACATATAACGAAGGTAGGTAATCAGAAACGAAGTCGTAACATATAACAACTAAGTGGATAACAGAATACTTAAAAATCACTTACGGCATTGAAGTAGGTATTGTCGTCCTCAGGGTGATAGTACAACGGAGCAACATGACCGGTCTTTTGGTCCCATTGTCCGTGGTAGTCATATGTCATAACAGCTATCCAGTCGAGATGGCGAGCAAGTACAGGGACGTCATAACCAGCGTCTATCACCATCTTACTAGGAGACACTGCCGCGGATAACAATAAGCCCTTGCGTTTGAATACAGCTGATAACTCTCGGACTAAGTCAGCGAACGCTTCTTTGTCAGAATCTGGACCATTCGAGCAGTCGACCTGGAATGTTAGAAAGAGGTATTAAATAGTATTTTTTTCCTTTTAAGTAAGATACTGGTATGTTTTGGTACAATTTTTGTTTATTACCCTACTAATATTATAAACGCGAAAGTTTGTAAGTACCTAAGGATGTTTGGATGTATGAACGTTTGTTACTTTTTCACGCAAAAACTACTGAACGGATTTCGGTGAAATTTGGCACACGGGTACATCATGTCCTGCATTAACACATAGGCTTTTTATCCCAAGAAATATAAAGTGGGGCTTTTATCCCGGAACCCTTTTTTACGCGGACGGCGCCGCGGGCAAGAGCTAGTGATAGATATTTCAAATCTCTATAACCTAAATCAAAGAAAAATTACCAAATTTACCTTTCGTTACAAACTAATTTAGAAAAATACTTACATATATAATAATATTAATTAAAAATAAATAGTCTTAAACATACCTGCCAGCATTTAGGATACTCCCAATCCAAATCTAATCCTTGGAAGCCGTGCTTTTCAACGAATGGGACTACGTGTGTAACAAATCTTGCACGAGCTGATGGGTCGTTTACTAATTTGGAGTATTTGTCACCGGCTGAGTCATTCCATCCTCCAAGACCAAGCGATACCTTTATTCCATGTCTCTTAAATTCAGCCACACGGTCGTAGAACCCTAAAAATAAAGCAAATTATTCATAAACATAAAAATATCAGCCAGAATTGTAAACCTTAAGAAAAAAGAAATTAACTTACTATGGTCCAAATCAGCCCAAGTGTCGTGTGGGGTAATAAGGCCATCGGCTCCTAAGACAGCAAATCCATAAATAATGTGAGTACAGAGACTGGGGTCGATGTCTTCAGGGGAATACTTGCCGATACCGGGCCTGTACCACGACCAGTTCGTGTAGTAACAGATGAGTTTATATCGACCTGGAAATTAGTAGTGTAACGTGTGTATTTTGAAAACCTACAAGTACTTTCTGACCTGACATGTACCTAACCTACTCACTTTTTAGTAGATCGGGTTTTGTTGAAATTTCCGGTTGTGTGCCAGTAGATGGTGGTGAGTTGATCGGTCTAGAAGGTATAACAGGTCTCTCAGGTTCTTCTATTTCAGGGACCTCTGGTACAATGGGATCCATTTGAACTGGTCGAGACGTTGTCGTTGTAGTTGGTGGTGGTATTTTCACTTTACACTTGGCACTTTTAGGCCAATCGCAAATTTGCTTTTCCTGGAACATGGACAAATTTGATATGTTATGTACGTGGATACAACGTAGGTATTAAGCTGATAGTTAGGTATAGCAATGCAAGCTGGCCTCATCTACTACTAAGAGGGGTTAGGCCTTAGTCCACCACGCTGAATTAGTGCGGGTAGGCAGGCTTCAAATACCCTCGAAATTCTTATGGAGAATTCTCAGGTATGTAGGTTTCCCCACGATGTGTTCCTTCACCGTTAAAGTTAACGGTAATTGATAAACAATACACACGTAACTTCGAAAAGTGTGTGCCTTGGGTTTTGAACCTCTGGACATTGTCTCGGCAGACCGTTCCATTCCCAACTGGGCTATCGTCCATATAGGTATCCTTAGGTATAGAATTTTACTTATTTACTTGATTCCAGTGCAGTCCGGCGCTGCAAGAATAGTCTTCGAATTTTCCGAATAAGCAGTGTTGATAACGGGAACAGTCAGTTGGCACAGCGGCATATTGTCCATTCTCACAATAAACTGCAATGAAATGTGTCATATATTAAACACCTACATGATTATTATTCGATCGGTATAGTTTTAAGCCGGTTATTGTGTTTTAAATACAATAGGGACTGTACCCAAGATGCTTTTCTACAAGCGAAAATATATGAGAATGGCATATTCTATCGATACCTAAGTCTATCGCATGGATACGTGATTCACATACATTTTTCTTTTAAACTATTTTTACACGCTCGTTACGCAATCAGTAGTTTTATTTACACATTAATTAAAGCTCAATATACCTGGCTGTTCATCCTGCAATTGCGACAATGAGGTGTCAGAATTTGTGGCGTCTATCATTTGCGAGGATACGCCTTGTCTTCTGTCCGTACACAAGGCAGCGCTTGGGAAGTCGCACTGCGTCCGGTCAGGTCGCCACACGAGGCCGGGCGCGCAGTTTTGGGTTACGAGCATGCCGTTGACGCACACGTAGAACTTCTCGCATTTAGGATGCGCATGATAAGTGCCGGTAATGCAACCCTGCATAAGTCGGTATATTGACAATTATTCATATAAAAGTAATGTGCTGTTCTACTGTTATTGCTGGACACTATTTAAATATAATTATTATTTGTGGGATTTTATAATTTGGATTGGTAGAGGTCTCAAAAGTAAATTATATTAGGGTTACGTAATTATAGTTTACCATATCATACCACACCAGCCCTGATTTATATACTGCCCACTGCTGAGTACGGGTCTCCTCTAGAACTGCAAATGTTAAGGCCTTAGTCCACCACGCTGGCCTAGTGCGGGTTGGTAGACTTCACATACCTTCGAAGTTCAAAGAACTTCTCAGGTATACAGATATCCTCACGATGTTTTCCTTAACCGTTTAAAGCGAGCGATAATTCACCAAGAATACACACATATTTTTTTTAGAAAAGCCAGAGATGTGTGCCCTTGGGTTTTGAACCTGCAGACATTCGTCTCGGCAGTCCGTTCCACTCCCAACTAGGCTATCGTGGCTAATTATGGTTTATAAACACTCAAATCATAGAAAACTTTGTGTATCGTAAAAACTCAATCCTTAAATTTCTATGCACTTTACACTTACCTTTTCAGGTTTTCGTGGTACATCAAGGATAGGTTTTTTAGTTGTAGTAGTCCGCCTGGTAGTTGTTGGTTTTCTAGTTGTTGAAGTTGTAGAAGCTGGTACTGGAGATTTTGTTGCGGATGGTTTCACTGGTAATAAGATATTATGGTTAATTTTTGAGACCTTCGGAAATATCCTCAATTAATTCGACAAAGTAATGATGAAATGTAATTTGATGGTTCGATTTGATAAATCAAAACCAATACCTTCTGAACAATATACTTATATACCTAGAATAATTATGACTCATACATATTTCATTCGTAAAGGCGTAACATGTAAAAATAGCATTTGAAAATTATAATTTACCATCACACATAGCAAATTCGATCCAGTCGCAGCGGTTGGTGCGTTTATCCCAGTGTAGTCCAGGAGGGCACAGCTGTTTGCGCCAGTGGCCGCTCACACAGAGCAAGTACGAGTCGCATGTAGAAGCTGGCGCGTTCATATCAGTACTACTGCATTCACCATCTTCTCTGGGTTTGTCTGACGGCCCTACTAGACAATTATATAAAATATCAAGCGAAAACAACATAGTCATAAAATTAGACAAGCTAAAATTTAAGTGAAGCCTTGTTTATGTTTTTAATCCATAAATATCCACAGTATAAGAAAATAGCTACACCGATAATTGAATCATTATGTTATTCTAAACTATTTTGAATGTAATTAATACCTGAAGTCGTGGTGGTTGTTGTGGGTGGTCTTGTAGGCCTAGGACTTGTAGTGGTTATAATCGCTGTTGATCCTGAAAACACAACATAAAATAAAGTATTTAACAAAACATGTGACAGTTTATGATTGAAGATATAATATCATATAAACCATTAGTCCTTTGTACATAATTTACTATGTTTGAAACAATGATGTTGCTATCACTTTTTAAGTAGCCCCCAGTGATGATAGCGATAACAAGTAAAATAAATAAAAAGGTACTTGCTCTATGTGTTTTTTGAAATGTAAGTATCAAGTAGTTTTAATGATAATAACAAATCCACCTACCTTGACACTTGGCGTACTTGGGCCAGTCGCAGTGCTTCTGTTGAGGGCTCCAGTGCAGGCCGGGCGCGCAATGCTGCAGGCGCCAAGTGTTGCCATCGCAGTGGAGGTAGGCATTGCAGTCACTAGGTACTGGCTGATATACTTCTCCAGTGCAAGACTGGCCTTCTGACACCCCGGTAGTATCTACGTGGTTATTGAAGTGAGTTTATTATAGTATTATTGGTTATATCTTGGATTTAAACAGTTGTAAATCGTGAGATGATGCTTTTTACATTATCAGTTGATTACTCATTTAGTTGCTTACCCGCAACGGTAGTAGGTTTAGTTGTAGGTCTTCGTGTAGTCGTTGTGGTTGTTGTAGTAGTAGTGGTGGTGGTAGTCGTGGTGCGTCTTGTTGTGGGTCTAGGAGGAGGACGTGACGTCATAGGTGCCAGCGTAGTTGTCGCTGTACTTGCCGCACTGCTAGCTGTGGCTGGAAGTTTAGGTACATTTTATTTTTTGTTATCGTAAAACCGTTCATAGAATATAATCCAAGCCTCTATCATTGAAAAGTCAGGGAATTTGAGTACCTGTAATTGTGAATTTTATTATGATACGCGATGTAACGAATATGTTAAAGTTGTAATAATGTAATGTGGTTTTACCACTTTAAAAAATTGGATCGATTGGCATGACCTGATTTTACCTATATTTCTTTTGATAAGTAAGTACCTACACTTTTTTTTATATCATGAATGACGAGACGAGCATGCCGTTCGCCTGATGGTACACGATACGACCACCCATAAATATAAGAAATACCATCCAGAACCTTGATTTACAAAGTACTGTGTGGCATTCCACTGCGCTCGTCATACTGAGACGTAAGATCATTATGTCCTGTAGTTACACACACGTGTTTTGAGTACCAAACATATACTTGTTTTTAGTACCTGTGCATTTCGCGAAACTGGGCCAATCACATCGGTTGACAGTAACGGCCCAGTGCAGGCCTGGAGCGCATCTGTGTTTACGCCATTGTCCGCCTTCGCACTGCAGGTAGCCTTCGCAATCCCCTGGAGCTGCACTGTATTCGCCCGCAACGCACGATCCACCTTCAATGCTACCTGTAATGTCGAGAATTTCGTTATTGTAATCAATGTCATTATTATTATAACAATTTATATCATTTTAATGTTTAAAGTGTAAAACATTGGGTTGTTTAATCTATAGTCTAGATTTTTAAAAAATATAAAGAGCATAATCAAATTTAAAAGTGGTATATTAATACCCAGAAAATTTTGTGATTCTAAATTTATACTTGACAATATTTCCAAATTCATTTCATTGGACTTAGAGAATTTTATGATTACCGCTGTCTACTGGTTTCATAGTAGTAACAGGTCGCTTCGTAGTGGTAATAGGTCGCTTGGTAGTGGTAGTGGTGGTGGTGGTACTAGTAGTGGTGGTCGCAGGAGGCCACCACGTTTGTGTCGTGACTGGAGTCGTGGCAGCGGGCGTCCAGTTGGGCCAGGTAGTTGATGTGTGTTGGTCGTGATTGTGATCGTGACTGCCGCCACCTAGAGATCCTGTTTACAATGACGTTAATATTAGGTACCTTGCAATATAAAATGTTTTCAAAATAACGCCATAAAGAGAGATGCTATAGAAACAATAGGTAAATAATGTGCCAAGTTTGAGTCATAACGTAAAGTAATCACTACCGCTCACAAACATCCTTATTATCAGAAGAATAATTATGAGCGGGTTGCTGACCTCAGAGTAAGTAACCTATAGAGCGCTAATATCGCACCGTGCGCCCACTACCCAGCGTAGGCAGGTGAACTATAGCTACTTATATAGAAATGTTGGCGACTGCTAGGGATGGGCACGCGAGCAGCACCAACGCAACAGTTATCGATAAGTACAGGTCCGGCGGCGCGGTACATATTGTTGTTAAATTGTTGTTAATTGTGGTTCTACAAAATATGGCCTTGTGAGTAATTTAAAGCGTATTGCGTTAATATAGATAAAAGCTATGCTGCGAATTGGTGTAGTGCCCTGCGGAATGATTTATAAACACGGTACCTCAAGAGCAGTTTTTACAAGCAATAAGAACCAATAATATTAATGGATATCCATTATAATTGAACCAATGGATATAAACCGAGCATCGCACCATGGATTTCTTAGCTAGTCTTCCCAAGCCTAAAATAGTCACGTCTAGTTTTTGAAATATTTATTACCAATGTTAAAAAAATGACAAAAAAATATATCTATAATACATTATTGCTAACTTATACTGTCAAGGCCCGCGATAGAAGCTATGCAATAGCTTAAAAATATCATCGTAATCGGTAAATTTTTAGGAACAGTAATTATTTCTTTCATTTCATAAACAAAAACGCAATTATTAATTGGCTTAAAATCACACACAGACAAAAACAGTTACCTAAGCTACATTATATTAAGCATCGCCTTCGATAGTAATAAATACGTATGCATATGAAAATATTACATCGATTCTGGTATCGACGCATAACATCACTATCGAAAAAGCGGGATGCGGGGCAGTGCGGAGGGTACAAGCGTTCGCCTCCCGTGCGTCTTTCATACTGCGACGCGTGATTTCAATTTTACCTAAAAATATATTGAAATATGGTTTGCCTGTGAAACGTGATATTAGAATTCTGTTTAGTGTGTTTCCGAGTGTCGTTTTTACAACATTCCACATACCATTTAACCATTTTGCAGTATTAATAATTAAATATTCGCATAGATCTCACTCGCGTGTGCTCACACCGTTCCTACTCGAGTGACTACAAGCGCTTGCGGCCGGCGCAGGACGATGTTCCCACCCGTGCCTATTGTTCCCACTTGCATACACGCGCTCTATAGTAGTTATACTTACTCTGAGTTGCTGACCCTTAAACAGACTGGCACTTGCTTCAAATCAAAGAAAAAATTTAACCATTCACATGTAGTTGAAGACTATAAAGGTATGCAATCGGTTTCTGCTCGTACCATCAGATTCAACAGTGGTAGTGGTGGGTGGAGCGGGTGTCACCGGTTCCGGTGGTCTCTCGCAAGCGGTAGTGGGTGGTGAAGGCACAGAGCGACCAAGCGCTCTCCCAGCCGCGCGCAGTAATGGCGACGGCTCTATGCAGCAATGGTTGTTGAAGTCGTCTAGATCAATTGCCCAGGCTGTCACACCACCTAGACCTTGACGCATTGCCCAATCCACCTAGATATAATAAAATTATTAATTGTGTAACTATTAAAATAGGTCAAATTTTAAATAGGAAGGTAGGTACACAATATTATTTAACTACATGACTGATCTTAACAACCAACTTTAGCTAGCTTAAATGTTTATTACAGCTAAAAATAACTGGATCAATGATATTAAAATAATTAATTTTTAAACGTTTTGCTTTAAACTATGATAGCCATGAACTCATTTACCTTTTCGGTGATAGACTTTGGATCGTCATACCCGATCCATTGGTTATCTGAGTAAGTGTATGGGCCAGCGTTTTCTTGTCTACCAGTCTTCCAGCGCAAATTTTTTACTGTGAAATAAATATTACACATTCTCAAATAGCAGATATAATTTGGTTTCCTGCACGCTGTCAACACCTTCTAGGTAGTTCAATTCTAAATCATCTTAAAAAAAAAACATTCGTGGGGCAGACAGAAGCAGTGGGGAATAAATGGATGCGGTTGGCACAAGATCGGAACCTGTGGAAGACTCTAGGGGAGGCCTATGCTATTAAGCAAGGCAGCCAGACGAGCACCGATGCTGAGTAACTTAATTTAAATATTTAATTATGGTAGTAAATAAAGGCTTTAATATTATTATTATTATTTATATGTGTATTTTGTATCTCTCCTAGTTGGAGGTTCAATACCTCACGGGCACGGGCCGAAGCCAAGTGCGCTAGAAAATTAAAGTGTTGGTACCTAATGATAAGAATTTTTTGACAATACGGCAAGTGTTTAATATCGTTGTTTATGGTAGAAGGGTGTAGGTGTTTTTATGAAGGTCGAGCGTTCTAAGGCTAGTATGTAGGGTTTTAGGAATTACTCCTGTTGAAGATATTACAATAGGTATGGTCTTAACTGTGGTGGCGTTCCATTGTGTTTGTAATTCTATACATAAATCGGTGTATTTAGCATTTTTTTCAGTGTGAGTGCATTGTAAATTGTGTGTGTTGCAGATAGCTATGTCGATTAGGTATACAGTTTTGCTAGGTTTATGAAAGATAGTAATGTCGGGGCGGTTGAAATGAATAGTTTTATGGGTTATTATGGTTCGGTTATTATTATTATTATTACAGGTATTTTCTCACCTCTATAACAAATTTCGTAGTAAGCCATCATTCCGGGTTGTTTTGTAAACTCTCCGGGTTCACCGGGTCCCGCCGCTGGGGTCCCAGGACCCTTCGGTCCATTGCTTTCTGCCAATCTATATGACTGACCGTAGAATGACAATCCTAGAAGAACTTTCTTTGGATCTGCTCCACCACTTAGAATTGCTTTGATTGCATATTCCTAAAAACCAATAAACACTCCATTAGATCGCAAAATGTTTTAAACGAAAAAAAATGTTTCGAATGCTTCTTTAAACATCTTCATTTAAATATTTTAATTACTAGCTTTTGCCCGCGGCTCCGACCGCGTTTATAAGCTTTCCCGGAATAAATAGTAACTTATGTGTTAATTCAGGTCATGAGCTACCAGTATGGCAAATTTCATCGAAATCCGTTCAGCAGTTTTTGCGTGAAAG
The DNA here is from genome assembly GCA_949316025.1 of Lapara coniferarum. Taxonomy (NCBI): domain Eukaryota; kingdom Metazoa; phylum Arthropoda; class Insecta; order Lepidoptera; family Sphingidae; genus Lapara; species Lapara coniferarum. The sequence goes on along the minus strand of OX438919.1, from coordinate 34,801,366 downwards.
AGTAAGAAACATACATACATGATACATCCATACTTACAAACTTTTGCGTTTATCATATTAGTAGGATACTTACGACAGAATAATAAGCAAGAGCGTCCTTAGTCGACGGAATTAATGGTGTGTGGTGCGCAGTCTTTCGTTCCCAACCTCCATGATAATCATAAGTCATGGCACTAAGGAAATCAGCGTCTCTGGATATAGATGGAAAGTCGTAGGCGGACTCGATAACCTCCTTGTACCCCGATATTGCAACGCCAAGCTCCATATCAGCGCTATGTAATGCTTTACCTAGTTCCTATGAACGATTATATTCGTCAAATGATTTAATAATAATATCCTGAGGTATTACTCAGAAACGGTATTAATTTAAATTACCTGAACAAATTTGGCGAAATTTGGTTTATCAGAAACAGCTCCTTTCTTACAATTACTTTGCCAGCAAACTGGATAGTTCCAATCCAAATGAAGACCTTTAAAATTATTCGCTCGCAGGAATGGTATCAGTTTCTCTATAAATCTAGATCTCGAGGCTGCCGACGATACTAATCGAGAGTATTTATCGCCAGCGGAGTCGGTCCAACCTCCCAAACCTAAGAGGACCTTTACATCTTTCAGGGACGTTACTCTTTCGTAGAGATCTGGAAATTAATTGCATATTATAATTGTATTACGAATGAATTAATGAATTAACTCTTTTCGCCGTGCGTATACCGTCCCATGATGGGGGCGAGCCTATCGCCATATCGGGCACAAATTCCAGGCTCCGGGCTGATACTGAGTAGAGAAACTGCGCCACCGAGGCAGTCTACATTATATAAATTATACTATCTATATTATACAAATTATACTGATTCTTAGTTACAGCGTGCACAATGTTCAGGTTTTCTTTATGGAGTTATTTTCTATGAATAAATGTTTTTCACTTTTCTGCAAGATTACCTTCTGTCATAGGTTAACTAACGTATTGTGTGAACGTCTCCGAATTATATTACGTTTAATTCGCTGCGCTTGATATTAACTTTAAGTTAAATTATATAGAACTTGAGTTTTCCTGACTTGGGCCTACGTTATAGCTATATGTTTTAATATTTTAATTATTGTAATCGTAGTGTTAAGTCTGCTGGAAAACCTAATAAATAAACAAATATCTTAGGTATCTACTAATGAAAATATTTAATCAGAATTTAGTGTTCGATTTCAAATGCTTACTATTGGTTGAATCAGCCCAAGGATCAAATTCTTTAGCAATCAATTCGTCAGCTGAAAGCGAGGCATATGCATAGATCACGTGGGTGCAAAGCCGTGTGTCGATGTGCTCCGGTACAAACTTTCCGTCCCCGCGTCTGTAGAAGGCCCAACTCGTCATATAGCAGACAACGCGCTTGTCGTTCTCCCTGTCTGTAATGAGATTAATAAAATTAATAATCATTACGTGTTTTTGTTTCTTGTACGTACTATGTATTTTTTAAATGATATTTGTCTTTTTTGTTTACGGTGTCATTATAGGTAGGTACGTTTAAGTTGTTCACAATGCAATCATTAAAGTGTATGAATCATACATTTTGTTTGTGTAAAGTTTCACCAACTTTTACTAACTTTTCTTAATATCGATTTCGTCGAAAGTAAGTTGCTCCGCTTCATGCCCTATTTCTTTGAAAGGCGCCTGGTTCCACTGTAATATTGAGCAAGAACATTATTCACTCACAATAAAACGAACACTAGGTACTCTTTAAAATTACTGTACAGATAACCTTACCACAAAGTCAGATTCGTAAACTTGCGATAGGTAACCAGCTGCGTCTTCAACAGTTATTCTGAGACTTTGTCCAGGCAGGCATTTAGCAACATCTTGGTGTCTGAGGATAAATGATAAAATTTATTGACTACATAACAAATTGTACAAAAAAATATTCTTATGACAACTTACCCGCAATATCCTGTCGACGGGTCATACAAACGTTGTTCTTCGCATGACATTCTATAGCTGATACCACCAGTACAGAAATGGAAATGAGCGCAAGACTCTTCGTCTGAGGCGAGATAGGGGGTGTCCGAATCACAAGATCCTATCTTCAAAGACGACTGGTCGGTTTGGACAGCTTCACCTTCATTCGAAACAAATCGTGATTAACTTTAACTAAGTATGTTCATGTTCTTAACTTATTCATTTGCATATTTTTTTACCGTTCAAAGTCACTGAAATGGCGCCGAGTATTGGAAATGGCGAGCCGCAGAGTCCTCTGAAATCATCCATATCAATGGCCCAAGCCGCAGCTCCAGCCAAACCTGAGTTTATCACGAATTTCATCTGTTGAGAAACAAGGTAGGTAAGTAATATAATAGATAAATTGATTACTTTTCATTCCTTTTACGCAGTTTTATCCACTTACCTTTTCTATAACAGTTGATGGTGTATCGTAAGTAACCCACTGATTATCAAATACTGCGTATGCATTACCAGCATCATCTGTACCAGCCACTCCTTTACCTTCCCGTTCGGCCATACAAATCTAAAATGAAATATATTGAAGATTATCAAATTTTATTCTACTCCGTTTAAAATTGTCTTTAATTTTGATTAAAAATTAAACAGTATTGTTCTTTAAATGATATATACCTCAAAGTAAGCTAAAGATCCTTTGGTTTGAGTGTAAGGCCCTTCTTCTCCCCACCCGCTTATGAGAGCTCCGGGTGCCGGATGTGTCGATGGTGCTAAAGTATAACTGCGACCGAACAAAGGTATACCGAGCACTAATTTTTCAGGGGCCATTCCATGACGAACTATGTATTTGACCATGAATTCCTACAAGGTAATAAATATAATGAGGTATTATAAGTGTTCAGTGTGCTTAAATTATACCTATGTATTAAAATATGTAGAGAACATACGATGTTGTCATATCGTTGGTCCCTGGAGGCTGCTCCAGGATCTCTGTGTAAGGCGCTATGCTGTACGGCTCTGGCGGGAGGGTCGTCTCTTTTCCCGTGAGTCATGTCCCAAGCTTGCAGGATCGTGTAATCCGTTGCACCACTTACAGCACTCAGATCGTATCCGTCTTCAATTTGATATCTACGGAGTAAACAATTTAATTGGTTATCACATAAATCTTAGTATTAATTATCTCCAATAATTTGTTATACAACTCACCTGAATGGCGGTAACACGGTAGAAAGAAGAAGTCCGTACGATGAAAACTTTTCCCTTATTTCATAAAGTAAAGACGTAAGCATATCCCGTTCTTTGTCATCCTTTTCGCCTGTAATTGTATAGAATAGTTATTAGTCATAAAAACAATTATTAATTAATTAATATAGTTCTTACAAAAAATTTGTACCGTACCCGGGTAAATCCAATGGAGATCAAGACCGTCGAAATCATGCTCTTGCATAAAGTTTAAAGCACTTTCAATAAATAAACTGCGTCTAACTGATTCTTGCACTAGTTCACTAAAAAGTCGATCCGTGCCTTCTCCTCCGATACTAAGAATTACTTTTAATCCTGGAATACGACGTTTCAAGCCCGTGGCTATACGGTAACCACCTGAAAGAATCATAAAAGTTGATTTAATTCATTTGTACTCTATATATACTAACCATAATAGAGCAGAAGATCCCGGTGTGTCCATGTACATTGACATAAATGTGATAAATAGGAAGAGGGTGACTAAAGAAGGGTAATGGAAAACAAATCAGCGATTATTACAATTGTTTTCTGTCTGTGTTTGTTACAGCACATCTCTGAAACTACAGAACGGATTTCGATGAAATTTGGTATGGAGATGGTTTGAGACCCTAGAAAGTACTTTTTATTCTGGGAAAATATAAAGCAGGACTTTTATCCCGGAAAAACTTAATCACGCGGGCAGAGCCGCTAGCAAAAGCTAGTCTATAATAATCAATATTCAAAGTCTCAAACCTTTAACGATATCGTAGTCCTCATTTGCTGGCACCACGGCGTACGTATGAGGATGTAGGGAAGCAAAGGCATAATGTAAATGCGTGCAGGAGCGCGGTACCAAACTTGCAGTGAACGCTAAAGGTGGCGCTCGATATGCAGCCCAGGACTCCACATAGCAAACCACAATCCGACGAACTGACGTTCCACCAGATGTCTGATGCATTTCTGAACGGGAAAACAACGGACAAATTTTATTTTTATTTCTGGTTGTTGTGAATGCGAACGATCAAATTATACAAATACCTTGTAAATTTGCGTTTCCGAGTTGCAGTCTTTCATCGTTGCGGCTACTGCTACTATAAAAAATAATATATTAGTACATTTGTAAGTATATTAGTGGAGGTAAATTATAATTTTAAAACCTTGACTCACTTGTTGAGATACGTTGCGGCTCCGTAATAATCGTTCAAGTTATTTATAATTTCTGCATCCTAGAACAAGAGAAAGCAATATTGAAGTTCACTTGGTCAGCATAGTATATATATAAACATTTTTATACTTGTCACGAAATTTTTACCTCTGTAAATTTAAATGCCGATTCTCCATCGTAGACTTCGATAGGTCGTTTTTCAACAGCATCACGCAGGGGTACTCTACCTTCCCCTTCATCGCGTATACTCCTAAAAAGAGATATTTTTATTTAAATTTTTCTTTGAACTTTAACAAAATTGGAACTCGGTAGAGGCTTATAGGAAGTATTTAATTCACATTTATTTTAGTGATAATAACTGAACTTTTTGTTTATATTTACCTGAGCGGTACACTCTCAACGGATGCTCTTACTGGTGGAGCGATGGGTTCGTGGTACGGAACGGTTTCCACAGCACTTTGTGTAAAAATACCAGGGGATGTGTGAGGAGATGCTAATACATTGACGTATAGCATCAATAGCCAGAATGACTGGAACAACAAAAATATTGCTAAGTATAGATTTAACTTTATGATTAATGATCAAAAATTGTTATTGTTGTAAATTCCTTCGCATCTGAGATTATCCTTGAAATAGGTTGTTTTTGTGACATTTCGTAGGTAACCCAAACAACCGTTCATTTATGCCTTGATCGGTTTATTTTTATAAAATGGCGAAAGAACCAGATAATTCACTTCATGGAAAGTCCCATGCCATCCGATAAACAGTGGCACAGACGCCCGAATACTCAAACGCTACTTAAATATTTGAGATGGCCTTACGGATTTAAGCATTCGTTATTGGTGAAATTGGTATACTGAAACGTCACTTATCTCTTAACCTTAAATTTAAGGCGACTCAGTTTAAGGTCCGCTTATTGATTCAAACGGTATTCACAAACACTGCTTAAAGTTTGACAGCTATGTAAGGCCTCCAAATATGGCTGTTAATCGAGATCAATTTGAGAGTGTTTCAGACTAGTCTCAAATATTTACGTTCAAATCTTTAATAATTTTATTGCGTAATAACTACTTATTATATTCTCTTTGGATTTAATAAATCGTTTTTTTCTTCATTATCATCATTGTCTGAAGAGGAGTGTGGTGTCAAAGGAAGAAATCGAGAGAAATTAAACGCTTTCGAAGAATACAATAATGATAATTTAATGTTAATGTTTGACAAATAAATCCTACTATCCTACTAATATCCTACTAATATTATAAAGGCGAAAGTTTGTAAGAATGTATGGATGTATGGATGTAAGGATGTTTGTTCCTCTTTCACGCAAAAACTACTAAACGGATTTCGATGAAATTTGGCACACGGGTAGATCATGTCCTGGATTAACCCATAGGCTACTTTTTATCCCGGGAAAATATAAACCGGGACTTTTATCCCGGAAAAACTTTTTAATGCGGGCGGAGCCGCGGGCAAAAGCTAGTATATCATATCTTATCTTAACTTATCGTAAAAGAAGATTCCAACTCAGCAAGGAAACAGTTCTTCATTTATGTTCTTTAAAATCGGGATTATATCCAGCCGAACACAAAAAGAAACCAAACAATCCAACCGATAGCCCAAGGTCATCGGAGTTATTTTTCACGGGAAACAACCAACGGTAGTACATCGTATTGTGCGTAGTATGGCAGTTGAGTTAGCATATTTTGTAAATGTTTGTAAATATGCCTACTTCTGATGATAAAACTGAAATAAGAATTGTAAATATTATTGTTGTTGACTTGTTTTTTTTTTTCTAAAGCGGCCAATGTCAACCCTGACATACTGCCAAGTGGCAATATAATGCCAATATAAGCTCATCACATCAATGTTAAGAATATAATAATTAATAAACTATTTCTAATAATTAATATGCCATTCCTACATATTAAAAACCTAGGATGGTTTTTAAACGTACTTACCATTTTTACTATGTAGCATCTGCACATAGTACATAAAATACACACGAAAATTAAATATAATAGACATATTATAACATTGTAAATCATTTTCAAACTGCGCATTGTGTTATTCGATTTATTTATATTTAACATCTTAAAAATTATACTGCGTGAAATGACACACAAATATCAAATTTATTAAAATTGTAATCGAAAACAAACTTTTTATAATCTGTAGCAAAATGACTGCTCCTCGGCTGAGTTTTCCATCAAATCTTTTAAAGTGCGTTTGAGAATGCTATTTAAAATAAGAAGCCGGCTAAAATTAAATAGGCCTCGGATAACTTGGTTGGTTGAGTAGCGTTTGAGTATTCGGGCGTAACACTAGTACAACCGCCATACCTATTGCATTGTGTCCATCTACCTGATATGATGTTAAGTATCATAACTTCCAGTAATTACTTTGATTTTAATGTCCCTTCAATTCTTGAAAGATTCTTCTTGGAAGGAGAAATAGGCAATGCCGTGATTAGTGGTACTCAAGCAGACGTATCTACACTTGATTAAGACCGTTTTTTTACATTAGCACGGCAAACTAACCCCACTGCTTCTGATGGTAAGCAGCAAGGGATCCAGATAGAGTATCGACTGACGAGCGATGATTGTCCCTCGTCAGTCGAAACAATTATGCCGGCCTGTTTTTACCGGATATACACAGGCTGGCCACTATTGTAGGTTTTAATATCTTATGTACGGTGGTCGCTATCCAGGCAGATGTAAAATATAATGATTTCTTATGTTTACGTGAATGTTAGACATTTAAATTAAACTATTTTACGGATCTTATTGCGATTTTTAATGTATATATATCGAAAATATGTTCTAGCACCACCGCCGTCTTACTTATCTCTTCATTTAGATAATATAAAAAAATAGTAGCTACCGAAATTAGGGTGGTCCTAGCGGTCCCGAGGCACAGGGTGTATCCTAGAGAGGTGCATAAATATTCTGACCAGGACCAAGATTTGGGACATGCAGGGCGAAGTTATGAAAGCTTGCCCATGTGTTAAAAAAGCTATTTATGATACCTAATGATAACTACTAAAATCATATATATTTTGTTTTCTTCCTTTAGAAACTTTTTCGTATTCCCGTCAGCCAATGCGACACTTAAGAATTTGAATATACAAGCTTTAGGAGGTTGTCGACCTACTATAAAAAGCTTTGTATACCTACATCTGACAAGATTGCAAATAGTAATCGAATTATTGTGGGACAAATAGACGAATCACAAGACGCTATTAATACTGATACGCAAAAAGGTTGCAAAAAAGGACATAAAGGAGTTTAAATAACTACGTGCTGTAAGCCTTTGCCAACGCAAAACAAAAAATACAATTGTTTACATGCTATATTATTATCCACGACTTAAGTACGGTTTTTAAAGAAGACACCCAATCTGAAAATAAGAAATGTGGGCGGAAGCGGTCATTGACTTATGGATCAAGTATCGCACGCGGTCTTCGCATAATTTACATAACTTGACAGACTCAAGAATTAAAATCAACACTTGAGCTAGGGTCACCAAAGTTTATTCGGAGTTCATAGGTACTACTAGTGAACACGAAATCTCTATGATTAAGAATATCGTGCTATTTTTTTTTTCAAATTTTAATAATAGAAACAATTGATTTACATTTTATGAGCCAGACTCTTTATTAAAAAGTCTGGCATTCTATTCTATATCTAAATATTATCTAAAAAATGGCATTCTATGTGAAATGCTAGTTTTTTGTGTTGATTTGCAAGATGCCTACAGCCGGTATATAACAGGTATAATCGGTGATTTGTATCACTATTTCGAATGAGGCTGACTTGATCTAATAAATTGCTATAAAACCATTGCTAGTACGTTGACACGAATCGTTCGGAAAACAACAAAATTTGCATACAGGCATCAGAGGCAGGTAGCCGCGCCGGCTGCCTGCGGGGTCATCGTCATCATCCCAACCAGTCCAAGGTGTTTTCGCGTGACATTTCGCCAACGATTAGGACGAGATTTTATATTTTTGGACTCGGTCTTGATTATCAGTGACCATAAATTTAGAGTCTTCGTGTTATTGCCCTAATGCGAGACTAATTCTATGGTATCAATTTTATGTTAATCGACTTATTCTCAAATAAGCTAGGTGAAATTGGTTTGATAATAATTAAATAGGTATAACTGTAATAAAATTGTTATTATATGACTATAGTATGTCTTTGCTTTAGAACCGGTCATTTAATCACAAATAAGAATAAGTGGACAATAGTAAAAATATAACGAGCTTTTGATAAAAATATACATGTACTAGGAAACTATAGGACAGTCATGACATTGTGAGTACATGAAGGCCAGGGTGCGACGATCGAACGATGTCCATGTGCGTGACTCGCATACTATTACACACACAACCATGTCCTTTAATATGGGCTATATCTTTAACTACCTATAGAAATATATTTTAAATTATATGAACTATTCCACACGTATGTTTACGTTCAACAACACAGAGTAAGCTCATAAGTAGACTAGGTACATTTCGAATAAAATAGTTTTCAATTAATTAAAAGAGCTGTCATGGAACTATATTATACCTTTAAAACGCAATAGATACTCAGAGGCTCTAACAGATAAACTCATGACTGATGTTTTAATACGAAACGAAATAACCTATTAGTCATTTCCCTGTAACGCTAAGCGCATCATGTAGAGTTTTGTCAACAAAATGTATTTGCTGTAGTTATTGACAATACATTTTCACAGTTTTTTTTATTTGCCATTACATACTCCTTTACAGAAGGTAAATATTCAGTTTTTATTATCGTCCCGTTACTTTTTGATACAAAACACTGTGGATACTTTTTGGAAATAATGCACGCGCGATGTGTGTAAATGAATGTACGCACAGATACCGTAGAGATGAGCTGCTATTTTCTATGCTTTTCAACCCACCGATCCCGATTCCTGTTTCGCGACCACGTGAGTCCTACTGGCCCATATATTCGCAGGTGGTTTGTGACTCACGTTCCCTTGTAAGTTGTAACGTGCAATAAAAGCTGGGTATTTATGTCGCGCATATGAAATTAGCTATGTACAAGTGCCTGCTTATGCGTGCACCAAAGAGAAATTTTTAGACCCACATACACCATTAGAATACAACAACACTAATGTTTCTATGAAAAAGTGAATAATTTATGACAAATGCAATTGTTTATAATGCTTAGTGAAACAATTCATAAAATACGCACATAATATAAGAAACCGGTCAAATGTAATCGTTTGCTCTAATTAATTGCGGTTTGCAACCTGTTTTAAACCAATTAAACTTCATAGTAAGCATAAAAGGGAAAAGAATATTGTTTGATAATTTAAAGCAATAAAATTGCATTGCGATGCCGAATAAAAAAACATTTTATAAAAAATTATAAAATGAGTATTCATGGAGATGTTTCTATATTTTACACAAACAAGCAATCGAAATAAAATAATGACTTACCCATGTTGCAAATTTGTGCCCCATTTCGGGGTGCCCTTTTATCTGTAACAACGAAAATATTTGGTATTTATTTTTTGAATTTCCTATTTTTGAACATTATCGTGCACACACTTGAAGTATATTTTTGTTAAAACCTACCTAATGGTCAATGTTGTTAGTGAGCGAGTGTGGATGCGTGTTACTCTTCAGCAATTGAGGCTGCGCATGCGTCGCGTGTGTCGCGCGACTGAGCGGGTGCCGCGCGATTCGCCTAGTGTTAAATACTTTGGTGTCGTCGAGCTTCGCAAATCTTGCACCCGTGCTTGTGCGCATGAATTATACGTTTTGGGGATACGTATTCTTAAAGCCAAATACATATCCAATAATACTTATACTTGTTTGCAATAAGTATTTGTAAACTTTAATTATACTTGTTTATTTACGACACCGCGATACTCACCACTAGGAAAATTACTTACGCACTTAATTAAAACACTGTACATAATATTGTTGAAATCGACAGGATTGTATTAAATTTTTGTAGACAATAATAATTAAAACTACTGGACCATAATTATATGTAAGTTTTCTTGATTTTTAAAAGTAATTTATTATAGTCGTGTGCCTAATGTTAAATGTCGCGCATATTCGTATGTAGCAAGTGTTCCCTTTAATTTTGCATAACAAAGCATATTTTGAAGTAAACTTTCTTCGTCACGGCGAGATTTCTAAATTTGTTTCTTAGTGCCTAGCAGTATCAGTTTTAATTTACTTTTATACCAGAATGCATCAAGATTTCTATACGTCCGCTTGGCAGTACAATTTCTTAAACAACAAAGCTGGTCAGTTCTTGAACGCGGAGGTCAGTTTGTTAATCGACTGAATGCGCTCACTCTGGTGGTGGTACCACTATGTAAGAAAATAGGCATCAGTAGAAGCTTTTGTAGCAAAATTTTGAGAAGCTAATGAGTTCGCTAGATTCCCAAGTGTTTTTTTTCACCTATTTAACATCTATTTTCATTGCTCAAAGTTGAACGATGTATCTATGACGGCCATCATAAAACAGATGTTTAAAATATTTTACAAAATAGAACATGTGTATTTTTTTTTTAAATCCAATTTAGTATACCATAAAGAACAGTTAAACTCTAAATTAATTTGTAATGATGGGAACTATCAAGTATAATAATCGTGACGTCTTTTAAGTATGAGAAATGATATGTCATCCCATTTGCATTACAATGCGCTTAAGGAAAATGTGTCCTCATTGTGCTTTGTTTACATCCCTTCCAAAAACTTTTAGAAGTATATTTTTTTAAGTTGTTTAATAGCCTTTTGGAAAATCTCATATCTTCACCTACGTGTATATTTTTATTATAATTTGATAGTTTAATTAATGACCTTAGCCATATATTAATATGTAACTAAATATAGTATTGCTAAAATTGCTATGTAGACCTATTAATTATTAATTTTATGATTCGAAATAACGTCACATTGTACATTTATAATAAATACATTTTGAAATATTCTAAAAAATAAAAAGATATGTGTAATCTATATCATGATATGGTTACCCTACAGAGACAAATTATTTTTATTGAGTACTACCGGTTTATTTAAGTTTTGCGTATTTTTAATGTCAAACAAAGTGTCTAAATGTAATACAAAAGCACTTTTAAAATTAATTTTCAATTTCCTTTTATAAATACTTAAATAAAGAATACGCATTGATAACTTTTAATTAAATTAATAAATTTGGAGGTTTGCACTTTGGTTCGTATTTTTAAATGAGATCTAAGTTAGTAACTGGGTATAGTAACCAATATTCTTCTATTAAATAAAAAAAAAAAAAAAAAATATTTCCTCGCGATATGTACTGAATGAATTTTATATTTATGTATTCTCTTTTGCTTTAGAGTTTACCTTTATAGTGGATTCTAAAGGGATCAGGTTAAAAATAGATTTGGATGATGGCATCCATACGTAGGTGAATATATGAGATTTTTGAAATAATTTTAAAAAATATAATTAAAACGTGATTTTTTTTTATAGATAGTCGAGTTAATTGCCGGTACTAATTAAATATAATTGCACTGACTTAGACATCTTATCTCCTATCCTTAACTAAAATATACATGATTTATTATTTTTTGAAACTTTCATGTAAGTATGTAACTTTTACAGCCTGATGCTATTAGCCGGCTGCCTCGGTGGCATACGACTACAGTGCTGAGGTCTCGAGTTCGATCTCTGGGTCGTGTAAAGTGATACTGTTTTTTATTTTACTCAGTATCAGCCCGGAGTCGATTTGTGCTCGATATGATGATAGGCTCGGCCCCTATCACGTCATGGGACGGAACACGCACGCATTTGCTCCCGTAGGGAACATTTTAATAACTTTTTATAATTTAGATAGATGTCGCTTGCGTCATACAGATTGCGCTATTGATCTCTACAGTGATTTAGGGACTTTTGTAGCAGGCATGGCTTATAACGCGGACGAAGCCGCGTACAGCACTTAGTCCTACTAATATTATAAAGGCGAAAGTTTGTAAGAATGTCTGGATGTTTGGATGTATGGATGTAAGGATGTTTGTTCCTCTTTCACGCAAAAACTACTGAACGGATTTCGATGAAATTTGGCACACGGGTAAATCATGTCCTGGATTAACACATAGGCTACTTTTTATCCCGGGAAAATATAAACTGGGACTTTATCCCGGAAAAACTTTTTAATGCGGGCGGAGCCGCGGGCAAAAGCTAGTAATATATAATAGAGACCATTAGCAATAATTTAGGAGCACCACAGCCTTGATTCAAAATCTAATAACCAGCAGTATTTTGAAGAGCTATTTGTTTTTCCCTAAGATTTGATATATCCTATTAATATTATAAAGGCGAAAGTTTGTAAGAATGTATGGATGTTTGGATGTATGGATGTTTGTTCCTCTTTCACGCAAAAACTACTGATCGGATTTCGATGAAATTTAGTACACAGGTAGATCATTTTCTGGATTAAAACATAGGCTACTTTTTATTCCGGTAAAACATAAACCGGGACTTTTATACCGGAAAAACTTTTTAACGCGGGCGGAGCCGCGGGCAAAAGCTAGTTAATCATATTTGGACGTTGCAAATCGTGGTACAGTTGTCAGTGTAGGCATAATGAAAGTTTAAAAAAATTACACAAGAAAGATTTAATGAAGACACAATTTTATACAAATACTAGCTTTTGCCCGCGGCTCCGCCTGCATTAAAAAGTTTTTCCGGGATAAAAGTCCCGGTTTATATTTTCCCGGGATAAAAAGTAGCCTATGTGTTAATCCAGGACATGATCTACCCGTGTGCCAAATTTCATCGAAATCCGTTCAGTAGTTTTTGCGTGAAAGAGGAACAAACATCCTTACATCCATACATCCAAACATCCATACATTCTTACAAACTTTCGCCTTTATAATATTAGTAGGATTATTAGGTACCTTTAAATAAGGAATATACGTACCTTATGGATTATTTAGTTGTTGGAATATTTGATGTGATGATGTCTTTTCCACAATTATTTTCTTCGTCATTGAAGATCATCAAAATATTAATTCACTAGAAAATACTTTTAAACATTAATTCACTAGAAAGGTATAATTTTTGTTTAGTGTTTATGAATCATACAGTTGATGTATTTACCTACTTATAGCCTTACTAATAAAAAAATATTACTCACACGTTTAACATGTGAATAGTTACACAGCGTATAACGTCTGTATAAGAGTTACACAGGGTTAACACAACATCGCTACTAATAAACGCAAAGACAAGCTTGTGTAACTACTCACGCTGTATACGGCAAATACGTTGGCAACCTTTTACGAAGTACGTTCAATAACTTCTGCTCGTAACTGTTTTACTAATTTAATTAAAATTCATAGTTTATTTAGCATTTTAGTAACTTTTATAAACCAAAAAAATTTTTTTTTTTTGTAAAATATATATACATATTAATTAAATGTACAAAAACTTGACTAATGGTTGTAATTTTAAATATAGGTTTTGATTCGTACTCATAGTTTTCGAACGCTTCCTCACCGGCAATAACATAAGCTTATTTTAATTTTTTAATGAGTGTCGTGTGAAAGTATTTCGTTTCGGCAATTTATTTGCGATTGATTAAATAATTAACTTATTAAGGTTTAAAAAATGGAGTGCACTGAATGTGCATCGATAGTGATGCTAACTAATCCTAAAAGAAAACGTTCTCCTTTAAGAAAGACAACTTTTATCATCCAGATTAAATGGATTAAATCTATTTTTCTTTGATTTCCTTGTCTGTCCTCATTATCAAGCATATTGCTAAATAAAAATTAATCTCGCACAACTCCAACTCCATCATCTACAAGTGACAACCTCTCAATCAGCTGAAGCTAATATAGTCGCCATTTTGAATTTACGCAGCCTTAATACAAGGGTAGAAGCGTGTGTAGAGCGTGTGTAAGTGTACATACTTATTTCAATCTCTTATAACACCTGTATACAGGCCTTCTGTCAAAAAAAGTTTTATTAGTTGCGTTTTTGTTACACAGTGCTTATAGAACTTGTATACACTGTGTCGATTTTTTTATTAGTAAGACTATTAGTGTTTAAAGATTTTATTTAAGTACCTATACAACTTTTCTTATTTTATAATATGAGTTGCTTATTTAAATTATGATTCATTATATGTCACTTTTTTAACACGGTGAAGACACTATATTGCATTTGTATATTGTTCTGTACTAGATCGTTCATTCGTACTATAACCACCACTAAACTAATTAACTATCCATATTAATTGTGAAAGTATGTTCTAATGGCTGTATATTTCTGGTAGCTGTTACTGTTGAAGTGTTGGTGTTGAGGCACACGCGCGATGCGTACGTGGGCCGCGCCGCGGCGGTTCGCTGCGGGAGCCCTGGTTGCTGCCATAATTTGTATGCGCGGTGCGTTTCTTCCTTTCTTCCCGCCAATGTCACTCGCATTGTTTATCGTCACATTGTCGCCGCCGCCGCGCCAAACATCTAACTGTATCCTGACTAAGTGGACCCTGAAATTGCCAACGTTTTAAAACATGTGTGACCCAAACTATTAAACTGTGTTAGTAGGTATATTGTTTGCCGTATTTGTAATTATTTACGTAATGAGTATACTTGAGTAGGTAGGTACTTATGTCTCTCAAATGCATTTTACATTGTTTACATAGGTAATTGTTCCAATTGGAATCTGGATCATTCTGCCCTTTTAAAGTAGATCAAAACCGGTACATATTTATACATAGCAAAAGTTATAAGTTGCACCAAGAACAGCATTTATTTGTGGTGTACAGGGTTGCAACTTGCAGCTAGTGACGGCTGATGGCAGGCGCATCCCGCGTGCTGTTCAAGGCGAAGTTCAAGGCGGTGCGTTGGCATTTATTGCGGTATTCGTCAACATTCGGTGTCGGAAGCCATTGGCCTCTGATCTGTAATACATCTATAAGCGATCGGCGATCAATACCATGATAAAAAATGGCAAAACTAATTTTATGGTTTTGTCGAAATAAATGTAAATAGTGTTTCTGTCTGGCTAATATCAAGAAATAAAAATTATATGATTGATTATTTTTTAATTTTAAAGTAAAGGCCAATTCAACCAAAACACAGGTAATTTAGATTAGCTATGTCTCTTATGCTGTTTTAGCTATGTCGATGGAAACCCAGTATCTAAAGCCAAATACTAACTTGGAAAAAATTACTTATGTACGATTAATAATGCAAAAATCCTATTATTCCTATTAATATTATAAAGGCGAAAGTTTGTAAGAATATATGGATGTTTGGATGTTTGGATGTATGGATGTAAGGATGTTTGTTCCTCTTTCACGCAAAAACTACTGAACGGATTTCGATGAAATTTGGCACACGGGTACATCATGTCCTGGATTAACACATAGGCTACTTTTTATCCCGGGGAAATATAAACCGGGACTTTTATCCCGGAAAAACTTTTTAATGCGGGTGGAGCCGCGGGCAAAAGCTAGTAAATCAATAAATGCCAATTTTGATTGCTTCTTGTTGCAATACTTAGATCTGGATTTTGTGTTAGGTATTTACTAAAATGAAATGATCTTTTTTGGTGTCTTAGGACGGCAAATTTTGGGTCAGCCGTGGGCGGCAAGAACCTGCGCTACGCCATTGATAGAGTCTATAGAGCCCATAGATATACTTAATGGTACCTTGCTATTATTGGAAATCTTGTCAAAACGCGTGTCAATAAAGAAAATTCTTCAGCTTTATTTAATATTTCAGATCGGCAAGCATGACAAGAGCTGACTCTACCTTCCAATATGAATCCTAAAAATTACTGTTGATCGAGCAGCAAGCGTACTCTATACCTGTTAATATTTCTTTAATCATTGCACATTTATTAAGATGTTTTATGTTTATTAGCAATCTATTTAGCGATTGATTTATTTCCAAGAAAAGACCAAAGAGAGGAAAAGGTAGTACTTAAACATCAAAATTATACTCCACTGTTTGAAATCAATCTGTGGTTTGATGACGTTTAATATTATCAAAATCTCCAGTTTTAGCTAAGGAGAGACGCCTCTTGTTTTTAAGTAAGAAAAAATATACGCGTTTAACACTCATAAAATGATAGGTGAGAAAAGAAATAAAAATTCTCGAAAGAGGTATCAATGGTGACAGCCGAGAGGTGAGTCCAGGATTTGGTAGTTTTTGTAAGGTGGGTCGCGGACCATTCAACTTTGGGAACCACTGCCATAGAGTGTAGATGGTTCGGCTACCGAGTTCTCGAGTTCGCTCCTCGAATTAGTTAAGTTATTATTTGTTTTTCTTGGTTCACTTAGTATCAGCCTAAAATCTGAAGATGTGCTCGGTCAGTTGTATGAACTATTGCTATTTACTTTTTGTTGGATTGAGCATGCCGTTTGCCTGATGGTAAGCGATACGACCACCCATAAACAGTAGCAACACCATTCAGCATCTTGAGTTACAAAGTACTGTGTGGCATTCCACTGCGCTCGTCATCCTGAGACATAAGATGTTAAGTCTCATTATGTCCAGTAGTTACACTGCCTACTATGTTCTTCAAACCGAAAAACAACAGTGCATGCACTCTGCTGCTTGGCGGTAGAAACAGACATTGCGGTGGTACCCACCCAGACGGACGCTTACATATGAGAGATCTACCACCAGTTTAGGACACAATGCTTTGTAATTGTAGGTATACTGACTTTGTAAGACCGACTTAGTATCTAGTATAGTAACCATTCGAACCAATAGAACTACAACTGTTTCGGAACGTGTTTGTCTCTATCGGGATTGATGTTTGTGCGTAAAAACTTCTCAATACCTATTATCAATGGAAGTTAATACTTATTTCCGACGAGATCGGAATGAATAAATATGATAAAGTTACATAATAATTATATATTTTTAATTTGGAGGATTTAACCAATGGAGACGATTTGGCAATAATGTGGAAACAATTTACTATCAATCCTGACTGGGAGCGAGGTAGACACGGATAGTACACATTTAATAAAAAAAAACGATAGGCGCAGAATATAAGGTCGCTTTTTACACAATAACAGCAAAAATCGCAATTTCTCTGGAGCACCGGTTAATGTTATTATCGTAGAATGTAATGACAGCGATTGCAAGTCACAGAGGTTTTAATAAAAGTTTATGACCAGCTGCGCATTTATGACTAACGAAGGGTTCGCCTGGTTGAACGTGCTAATCTCAGGAACTGCTGAACCGAATTCGAAAATTCTTTCACTAATAGGAAGCTACTTTACTCCTGAGTGCTATAGGCTTCTTTTTATCCCGGGAAAATATTTTTATCCCGGAAAAACTTTTTCACGCGGGCGGAGCCGCGAGCAGAAGTCTAGTTTCCTATACAATTATGTCTCACAATTTCTTGATATAGGTATTCAAATGTAAAAAAGTGCCTATATTTATGTTTAATTTTGAGGTCGTTTAACTCGTGTTCATTGGTATAGTTGTGAAGGAGTCTCTAAAATAATTTGCACCACACCCACGGGTACATCTAATACGTACTTCAAGGTCACTCGATAGACATTGAAGAATTATGTCCTTAGCTGACCGCGACCGTCAGTGGTTGACTATAGTTTGCTATATCCTTTTAATTGCTTTAAGCTTCAAATATGCCCATGTTTGAAGTAAAAAAAATCACAAAGTCGCAACAAATGACGTAAGTTACGAAATAAAATAATCTAAACCTTTTGGTTTAGGGTAGGTATCCTTATAAAGTATTCGTCATAAACATAAATTGCGTTTTTAAGTAGTTTGATTGTTTGTTACGCACCTACTCCTACATGCTAAAATCTTATTATAATCTAGCTTTATTGTATAAGTAATGCTTAAAGTGAGCCTTTTCTTCTTTTATTTTCTAGATCAAACATACTTCATCATTGTGGCAGCAAAAGCTACTATAAGTAGATTTGTTTTTATAACCTAGCGCATACCTGATGTCATAGCCCAATGACAGATTTTATTCCGGTCCATTTATTAGACAGTGCTGGTGGTAGAAAATTATATCGGCCGAGTGGTGTAGTGTACACTTTTCCAGCATATGTTGAATGGATCCTGTACACCTATTATTGTTACTGAATACTGGTGAATCCATGCGATGGCGATCTTATAAAATTAATTACACACTAGGGGTTGCTCGCGGATTCGCTCGCGTGAGTAGCCTTTCCCACTACAAAAGTCTATAAAACCCAATAAAGACAATAGCGCCATCTTCTTTATCAGATTAAAAATATCAATAATTTCCCATGGGAGCAAATTACTGGGATAAAAAGTACCCGATATGTTAATCCAGGTAATAATCTACCCGTGTGCCAAAATTTATTCAAATCCGCTTAGAGGTTTCTGCGTTTGATTGATTCATTCATTATTTTAAATGATTCCCACAGAACGATATTGGCACATATGCATTGATGTAAAATACATCAATGCACCCGCGGAGGAATTGTCTATATCCCTGTTCTGTGAATGCACCTATGTAAGATTTTCTTTATATAACAAATGCAACTACTTATGTAGCAAGTGACGTTCATGGCACTAAATTATTTATAATATTATAGCTAACTAGTACCTAATTACCTACCGGCCTAGTAGTACCTACTGGCTACTATGTTGTGAGTGTTGTACAGATACTCGTAGTTTATACTTTGTTGCAGTTTTAAATTAATGTAATGATGTATTTTTTAGGTGCTGCGTAGACGTGCTGCCTTGACTAGCGCCACGGTGCGCCGACATTCCGTCTGACTCAGGTTCTGACGGGCCATGGGTGTTTCGGCTCATTCTTATGTCGAATCGGAAAGGAGGAGTCCACCGTGTGCCACCGTTGTGGCAACGGCCGCGAGAACACGGTCCAACACACTCTCGAGGAGTGCCCAGCTTGGGATCTACAACGCAGCGCTCTTAGAGCGCTCGTCGGTGGAGACCTCTCGTTGTCGGTGGCTGGAAGTCATGGCCAGCGATGGCTTCCTTCTACGAGTGCGTCATCTCACGTAAGAAGAGCGCCGTGAGCAGAATAATCCCACCCGCAGCCAGAGGAGAAGGAAGGAGGTGCCGGGTGCACGACTAACTGACGCCTTGTGCCCTGTGGTCCGGGGGCATCTAAAGATTTCCGCCACGGAATCCCCTGCCTGTCGTAAGAGGCGACTAAATGTGGTTTGAGAATCGCGGAGCGAGCAGTGGGCGCTGCTACTCCAATTTATGCGATTCCGAGGTGGACGACACTGCAGGTGGTCGGTCTCCTGCAGTCGTAGACGCCAAATGCGTGCTTTAGAGTTCGGGGGCGTCTTAATTAGCTCCCTCATCTAGAAAGGGCTCGCAATGCGCCATCACGCAACACCCCTGCTGTTCCGTGCAGCTATCTTCGTGCAACAAGATACCTACCAAGATACCTCCGTCGGAAGACGGTCGGGGCCGTCCCGTATACGCCGACGAAGGCTACCGCGGGTTTTTGGTTAGTAGGCCCGCGTAGGGTATACCTACATAGTGTTAGGGACCTGGTCCAACGCTCGTTCGGAAGATGCTACACTCCCGAGTGTCAACATTGGGCTGTAAGATCGTGAAACCAACATAACCACCCACCCCACACACTCCACTCACCCTACAGTGGTGGTAGGGATAACGCGTTTTTCCCGCGAAAAAAAAAATATACATGTATAAAAAAGGTGCTGCGTAGACGTGGCATTTTTGTTCCCGAAATACAATAGCTACAGTTTTCAGCGACTAACAGTAAATATTTGACTTCATAAAATTAATTATTAACAGTTGCGGCAACCCTCTAAACGTCCCCAACATAAAAGTTACCTTCAACTGTTTCTGCACATGCTGCACACTTTGGAAACTTTTCATAACATGTACCCTTTTGTGACCCTCCAAGGTCATTTTGAAACTTAATAAAAATAGTAATAGCATAAAAGCAAGTCATAGAATTACAAAAAATACTATTTCGTGATTCGTATTATAATGCAAATCAATGTGACTTACAGAAATGCGTGACAAATCGTTATTTTAGTAAGTTTTTTTGGAAAAATAATTGTTTTCCTTAATGTGTACTACTAAATTGTTAGATAGTCCGAAAAAAACCTATTGCTACCTACTCATAATTCAAAACAATTTAGCAAACAGTACGTGTTTTACAATCAAAGTCTTTATCTATTAGTTTGTTAACTTAATAACATGAGTCCTAATGAAGATAAGTGCATAGTTCGTACACTTGAGTAATCAGTTCCAATTAATATTTCAATTGGTCTGGTAGTGGCTACCAGTGTACCATATTATTGTGATAATGTCAGCTCGACAGCTATTCATAAGCAGGCGTTTAGTGACAGAAGGTGAAATATTTAGCGGTGGTGTTTTAGTTTCCAAAAACGGCACCATTGAGTCAGTGCTAACGATAAATGAAATCAACAAACTACTGGCTTCAAGTGACGAGAACATAAAAGTAAAGTAATCGTATCAAAACGATATATTATTATCGATTCTCCGGGTGATTGACCTCATATTAAAGTTCATATACAAACAATTCATTCTATTACCGTTTTATAGCAGTGTTAAAATGTAAATTCAACAGCATCTAGTGTTTCGTATGACAAACAATGACAAGCTCATAGGTATTCCTAGTTGTATAGTATTCTTAGCATAGATTTCTTACTTTGAAATTATATGTATGTAGGTACATGTCTTATATAGAGTTATAATTGAATAATAATATGGACTAAGTACTCCACTGAGTACCTACGTTACTAGATGAATTCTTTACTTTATAGGGAATCTGTATTCAATGTATACCACAGGGACCTAAACTTTGTATTTACGCATAGGTACGAGTTTAAGTTTTTTTTTATTTTATAATGATTTCACTGACTTAGGTAAGTATATTTCACAATTTTGAGTTACACGTGTTTACACTTGGTGTCGGAGAAGGTTGAGGTTCCGCTATTTGATAGGTAGCTCGCCCCTTGAGTATTAAGATTTGTTGAGTATTTACTGTGTTGTATCTAATCTTATAGACATATGAGGAATTATTTATTTTAGCTACAATGTCGAGGGAAGCAATAGGTAACTATTAACTTAGTTGATAGAATTTTAACATCGTGAATTTTATAGCATCAATATTGCAGGTCGTGGATGGTGGAAATTTGGTGTTATTAGCAGGTGTGGTAGACTCCCACGTACATGTGAACGAGCCAGGCCGTACCGCTTGGGAGGGATTCCGCACTGCTACCAGCGCCGCTGCTGCCGGCGGCATCACTACCATCGTCGATATGCCTTTGTACGCCTCCATTTTACTCCTTATTAAATTAAACATATATCACTATTAAACAACCTATCTTTTTCTACATAGGCGAATTACATGAAAACATTTTTTTTTCTAACAGTCGAGTCGACTGATGTGGTTTGATTTTCTGTATTATGGAATGTTATTCTATGAACTACTTAACTGTTTTTTTAATGCGCACATTAAAAAACAAGCCGGGGATCTCATTGTTAAAGTGATCTAAAAGTTCTGCTCTCCGTACACATTAACACAAGGAATGTGCTGCGAGCACTACAGGATCGCAGAGGTTGGGGAGTTTAGCACCGGGCGTAAGCAAAAAAAATTGTAAGTCACGCCCTGTCTAGACATTGGCACATGCGTCTCAAGTAAATAAAAGGATTTATATATGCACTTTGACTCCTCCCCCTCCCCCTCTTCCCCCACTACGCTGTACCACTAGTCACTTCCATCCACACAAGCCTAATTTATATTATGATGTAGGATATCCTCTTTGTCAGCATTTCATCCATCGTCTCCTAATGTCCAAACCACCTCAGCCATACCCTTCTAAATTTTGGTCACTACATTCACTCTTTCACTTCACACATGTCCAGTTCGTCATAATATTACGCACTCAATCATTCAAAGTTATTCGACACATGCTTCTTAGCGCTCTTATTTATGTAATATTTTTATGACATGTGCTTTTGTAATTGCATAAATTGTGGAGAATTAAATAAACTGTTTATTGCCCGAAGAGCACTTTTTGAATCACCCACACCTAAGTTCCTTGGTGCATTATAAACTCATAAAACGAAAATATGTCCTTTGTATACAACTTTCAAGTTAGGTGCTCCAAGAGTCTGGAACTCACGCTTATATGCCTTAAATACGCATTAAGAGATTTTTTTATGTGAAATTGTTAGTCTAAGTGTGAAAGTAATAGAGAATTGGCAGACAATTAAGTGTTAAACTTAAAAAAGTAAGGACAATTGTCCCACGAACGTGAAGAATTATAACAGCTTGACAAAGTCCAGGAGTTTGAATGTTTCAACATTATTATAGGCATTCTTAATTAAATGTTAATTTTTTTCTTCGATATACAGAAACTCGATTCCACCAACTACAACTTTAGAAAACCTTAAAATAAAGGCAGCCGCTGCACAAGATAACGTTTACGTTGATGTGGGATTTTGGGGGGGTGTTACCGTCGACAACCACGTGAGTAATTTTTAAATAATCTTAATTATGAATTATATAATATTAAATATGATTAAAATTGTATTCAATACTAGACATCTGCTATCGGCTCCACCCGTATGAGTGAGTTTTTCCGGGATAAAAAGTAGCGTATGTTATTCCCTGATAATTTAACTTTATATTGGTGAGAGAATTTTTCGAATCGGTCCAGTAGTTATGGATAAACAATCAAATCTTTCCTCTTCATAATATTAGTATTGAAAAGAAATTGGTAATCATAGCCAACGTTTCCTAATATATTATGTCGCGTTTTGATCATCGGTCTACTATACCTAAGTACATTATTCATGACTAACACCTGCGATTTGCTGTTGAATTTTAATAACACTTAAATCTGTGGTTTTATATTCCTAAAAATATCTAATTTAATGTTGGTGTCAAGTTAATGCTTGCGAAGGTTGAGGTCACTGTGAACATTGTATCGTAATGATTTTGAAAATTTACCTTTGCATAATTTCTCTGTGTATGATTTTGAAAATAAAACAAAATTCATACATTTTATGAGATTGCATTGTCCATAATATTAAATCTGAGATGTGGCGCAAAACGCATGTTCGCATTCAAATTCAGTGCCATAAAATTATTATTTCGACGGCGCGGTACAGAAAATTTAAAGTAACGGTACTTTTTCGATTCGAATTCAAGACAGAATTTATATATTTTCTTATGCCCAGTAATGTTATTTTCAGATTTGATTTTATTGATGCTTAAAATCTCGATGGTTATGTGTCTGAGTTACATTTTATGATAATATGGAAACAACGCAGTTGCATAATACATATTATTAGTTATTATGTAGAGTTTATTGACGGATAGTTGTAAACAAGGCATTCCATCTACTTATTCGTTACTTACATGCATATTAATCGGATATATTATCCGCATTTTCTTTACATAGGTACCTACTTATTTAAGCAGGTATGGTATCCGTATGGTTTTTCTAAAACAAATATGTATTTAGATTCGGGCGTACTTATAAATGTGGTTTTTTTTAAATCGTATTGCGTTAATCCAAAGATGAAGGTGTGTAGAGTGGTGAATAATAGTAATTTTGTTATTTATTTATTTCGTTTTTGATTTGTGTATTTATTTATGGGTATTTAAAATAGTGAGGTTCCACAATGACATAAAATAGCCAAATAATAATAAATCTTTATTGTTTATTTTTTTTTATTTCTAAAATAAAGGCTCAAGATTTTCAATGCAAGTTTCTACGTCCTATTTTATAAAGTTTATCGTTAGCAATATAACCAAACTACAACAATATAACATTTATTTTAAATTAATGGTTTTAATGCGTTTATCGTAAAATTAAATCCATTTACATATTGTTACAGGACAGTTTATGTGATTTAGTGAAAACAGGGGTAGTTGGCTTCAAATGTTTCCTATGTCCGAGCGGTGTAGAAGAATTTCCTAACGTGGAGATCCCAGATCTGAAAAAAACATTCTCAGCACTGGAAGGAACGGGATCTGTATTAGCTGTAAGTCCTAACATGCGATGTCATTTGGATAAAATGTACTCCTTTCTAATTAAATATAGGTACCTATTGGGATTATACGAACTAAGTAGGAATCTATTTAGTTTTTTCGTAATTCGTGTTTTAAAACCACAGCAATATGGAAGCACAGTATTAGGTACTAGCTTCGCTTCATAAATGTCGAATATTAACTCAACTTATAAAATATAATTACTTCCAGTTCCACGCAGAGCTTGAAAATGATGAGCTGCGAGCTTACAAAAATGTAGAAAAAGAAGGTATTAATCATTCATTATAGTTGCGCATAATATTATTAAGATAATTATACATAATTAGTAAAGGTAGAAACATCTCAGGTGAATAGGTACCTACTTTTTTATGTTTTAGGAATAGACCTATTAGTATACAGGGTCATTTCTACATTGCGTTACTAAATGAAACCACATATTCGTCTATACCTCTGCTAACATCGTGCTAAAAATTATCAATAAATAACGAATACTTTCGCCAAAAATCCCGGTTGTAGTATTCCAATTTTTGTATAATATTGTAGTTCAGTGCGAATATGGTGTGTGCGTAAGTGTATTTCTGACTGAAAGTGTAATGTTGCTGCTGCGACGATTCTCCTAGAGCAGTCATAGTGGCATTAGGGCGTGTAAACTTAAAGTTACTTTTTATTTATATTAATTTTGTTTGAAACTTACACTTTTTTATTTTACATCTATGGTTAAAATAACTTAATGCAAAGTGTTATTTTCAACAAAATAAGTATGTAGTTTCATTTATAATACTCGTGTTATGTGAATGCTGTACACACCTTTAATAGGCAAGTGCATCAGAATTTTTTTATTTTTGTATAATGTTATCAGGAATTTTATTAATGCATATTGCTGCTGGTGTGTCATTAAATAAAATAAATAAATAAATAAATTTATTAACGCAATGTCAAAATGACCCTGTATAAATCACATGAGCTTGACTCTAAAGCCCTATTTCATCACTTGCACTTTCATCTATGCTCCTAGATTAGATTGTGGCTTTTAGTGTTGGTCAGCTTATACATTTATGTGATGAATAGCGTTTATCAGCCAGCGGTGAAATCGGCTCCAAAAGTGTTTAGTATTGTGTGATCTCACAATATTTATTACATTATCTAGAGACTAGTACCTACCTACTCATTTTAATTTTTATTATATTTTTCAAGAGTAACTCTTCGTTTTAAAATAAACAATGTATTTAATAAATAATATATTTTAAATATCATGCAGAATGTACCTCATTCATTGATATGTAAAAAAGACTATACATCAATGACCTCATTGGTTATTTTGTTCAGATCCAGAGGATTATAATTGTTACCTAAATTCGAGACCTCCTAGCATGGAGATGAATGCGGTATCATTAATAATAAACAACTTTATAGACAAAACAGAGTAAGTAATAATTTATCAAAATTTATGCCTTTCGTAGCCAAACATGTATTACCTACTCAGTTTGCATAAAAATAAAATCATTTCCAAAACTTACGGTCGATAAAATTCTTTTTATAACTTTGGAATTTTGCGCATACAGATACATTTGAGATGCTTAAAGGACATTATTACTTTAAAGATTAGGCACTTACGTAAGAATAAAAAAAGGTTATTAAAATTACTGAGATGTTTTATATTCATGTGCAATATTTACCGTAGTGTTAGATTACATATCGTCCACGTGTCTTCGGCCGACGTTGTTCCTCTGTTATCGGATGCAAGAAAGAGACGTTTAGATAAAGGGAGTAAAGCATGGCGTGGTGGCATTACTGCCGAAACTTGTCATCATTATTTGAACCTTATAGCTGAAAATATACCAAAGGGACACAGCGAATACAAATGTGCGCCTCCGATACGTGATGAAATTAACAAGGTGGGTTATATATATATATATATATATATATATATATATATATATATATATATATATATATATATATATATATATATATATTATACATGTACATATGTTTGTACGGGTAGATCAACAAGTATCGCTGCCAAAATTTCATTTGGCATGACTCCACATTTAAGTGACATCTACATCATCAGTTAAGTATTTGCTGACAGCAGGAGTATTCAGGAACCGCCTTTCATGTTGGTTCAACAGAGAACGGCATACATAACAGGTTTAAATAAGTCAAAGCCTGTCTATAGCTTCGCACGTTCACATAGAGATATTGTTAGCTTTGAAGAGCTCTATGTAGAGCTACTGAAACAATTATGCCATTCTGCCTCAATAGATGTACAAGAATCCGTTTGATTGTAATTTTAATACTTTTATTATTATTATTAGAAGAAGCTTTGGCAATATTTGCTAGAAGATAAATTGGACCTAGTCGTTTCGGATCACTCTCCTTGCACACCTGAACTGAAATGCAGTGACAATTTAAAGGCATGGGGAGGAATAGCATCTGTTCAGTTTGGTGAGAATCAATAAATAAACTAGTTTATTCCCATATTTGAGTACAATATTGAATTGTCATAAATTTTAGGCCTCTCCTTGTTTTGGACGGCTGCAAGTGTCCGAGGTGTCGATTTGACTTCGATAAGTAAATACTTGTCCTCTGGGCCAGCACATCTTTGTGGTCTTCAGAATCGCAAGGGCGCTATAAAGCCAGGCCTCGATGCGGATCTCGTATTCTTCGATCCCGAAGCCACGTTTGTTGTAACATCCGACATGATACGACATAAAAATAAGGTATTTCTCCAAAGTCAAAACTTCATGCAGCATTCGGTTATGATTGGATGATTGCAGTTATTAAGGATTTGGTGGATTTTTAAAAGACTGGTTACGTTTTATCTCCCGTCATAATAATAAAGTTACCGTACCGAAAACATATACTTCTTTTAAGGCGGTATTAATAAATAAATCTCAAGTTTAAGTTACATCTCAAGTAGACATAATGTATGAATAGTTCAATACATTATTTCTACTTGAGATGTAACTCAAACTTGAGATGTATTTATTAATACCGCCCTTAGTTATGTTTTGTGCCCGTTTCCCTTAAGATTGTAATAAATGTTTTATCATTTTAGTCCCTAGTCAGTCCCATAACTATCTGAACGAATTCAAAACTCCAAATCGCGTCTACAGTCTACACTTTCGTGTTGTTACCATTTTTTGCTTTATCTTCACAAAAATAAAATAAAGGCGAATAACTTTGCTTCCCACAAAGAAAAAAAAATGTTTCAATTAAACTTAACGCGTGGAAGTGATTTGAAATTTTGAATTTTTCCAGCGACTTATATGGCTGACTGTACAATCATATTTATATATTATTATTTATATTTAGTAGATTTCCATCTAGGTCTAGTGACCATAATGCATAAATTGTTTCTATAGAGAAAACATGGTTTCGTTCCTTAGGAGGTCAGGGACAATCCGTTTTATAACTAGTCCATTCAAAAATATCTTTTGAGAGTAAAAGCCCTCCTGTCACATCAAGTATCTGATCTTCTTTCTTTCTCTACTTTAAGAACCTGTGTTCTCGAAACACGTCTATACCTACGTTTTTTACCTAAATATATTATATCATGCATGTATTAATTTTCAGCTAACGCCGTACATGGGTAAGATACTCAAAGGGGCAGTCAGAGAAACATATCTCCGTGGACAGCAAATATACGTTGATGGCGAAATTATTGGTGAACCAAAAGGAAAATTATTGTTAAATGAATTATAAACAAACTTTGTTTATCTTCTATGAAATGCTCTATTGTTTATTTTAATATCTTTATACTTAATATAATAGCTAAGTAAATAAATGTTATGTAAGAATAAGCGTTTGTTGTTTTTTCTGGTATGAATACGTAGCTAACATACTATTTGGCGTACCTAGTTCTTAGAATAAAACTATAATTGTTTTTGTATTATTGATTATTTGAGAAATATATAGGTAAGAAGATACTTTTTACAGACAGACCGCTATAACACTAGCGACCGTCGAGGCATAAACAATATTCGTTGGCGAATACTATTTTACTTATTAGGACTGGATACTTAGATACATTTGGTCCTATTACCTATATTGTAATTAACATAAATTACCTGACTGCCTCGGTGGCGTAGTCGTATTACAGTACGACTGCAAAGCTGAGGTCTCGGGTTCGATCCCCGGGTCGGGCAAAGTGATATTGAGTTTTTCTACTCAGTATCAGCCCGGAGTCTGGAATTTATGCCCGATATGGCGATAGGCTCGCCCCCTATCACATCATTGGACGGAATGACAGCGAAAAGTGGGTGCACTAGTTGCGCCTCTGCCTACCCCTTCGGGGATAACAGGCGTGAGTGTATATGTATGTATATGTATACATAAATTACCAAGATGATCAAATTGAATACCTGAGAGATAGTACAAAATTTGAAGAGTTTATAGGCTCCCGCAATTTCAATTGCTACCTATATAAATACATGAATAAATATACGATAGCATTACTTATATACTGGTAACCAATTTTGGGGTTAATAAAGCCGATGAGGTTGACTTCTGACAGAAAAACCCCTATTGAGGCCCCCCTCACTGGGGTTTTTTCATGTGTGGGCTGCACATGGGTGCACCCCCACACGTTTCAGAAATTTATAGGAGGTACGTAGGTACATAAAACATCGAATGGTCGCGAAATGGAACTGGATTCTTAACTGATACATTTACCGCTATTTTGTTTTATATTATAAACTTGTTATTATGTTAAGTGATACCTATATTTGTATTTGATATAACAAATTAGCATTATTATTGATATTTGGCTATTTTACGTGGAGGGCTCTGTGTCTAAAATATAATTAATACTCACATCCTTTGTTTTCGTACATGAATAAGCCAATAAAGCCATGTCTTGGATTAACACATAAACTACGTTTAGCCCGGTAATTTTCTCCCATGGGAAATATTTAAAACTTTTAATCTGATTTGTAAAAAGTTGGCTACAGTGTTTTAGACACTTTTACCCAGGAAAGGATTTTCACGCGGGAGAAGCGTGAACAGCACCGAGCAACATTATCATCAGTCATCACAACATCATAGTAGTAGAATATCTTATGTACATTTTACGACTTCACAAACGCCAATTTTCTTAAATTGAACATACAACTGTAAATACATTTACACGATTACCTACACTTGAATAAGATTTTTTCTTCATATTTATTCAGAGTTCTAAGATTATATTATATAGAGCCGACCACGAATTAAAGATAGAATGGATAGAGTTTAGCATCAATTTACTAAGAAAACCAGTGTCGCCAAACTCACACATGCGTATATTCACATACTATCATCTTTTCATCATGATTGGCCAAAATCAGCAATAAACATAAAACGTATAATACAAAATCATTTGCATTAAATTTAACCTTAATGCCATTCCATAAACTTCATATTTTAAAAATTCACATAAATTCATACGATATTATTCCTTCAGCCTGAATTTTGATTTTAATTCGATTTCATTCCACTACTCCACGCTAGATGGCATATAATGGTGATGGCATTCATAAGATCTCTATGGCTGTCGATTTAAGAAAAGTTATTGATTGACACCAAGTACGCTAAGCATGCGTTAATAGTGTTGCACCCATATGATACCTTTTTGTAAACCTATCGATGTTTTTTATTTTATGGCTAAAAATTATAAATAACATTAATTAATGAAATTGACTTATTACAAAAACATATAATATTATTTTGATAAGCGCCGGAAAAGATGTTGAAAATATCTTGAATAAAATTTTCACTCAGTAAATTAAAATTTATTTTTAGTATAGATTTTAAATTCTTAATTTAAAATTTCAATACTGCAAACATGTATGTTAAATTACATAATGTATTACCTACACAGTATTACAGTATAGCTAGTTTGCAATAAATTATAATGAGTATTTATACATATTATAGTAATTTCACTGCCGGAGTTAAATAGAGTAAAGTTTAAGGAAAATGTCAACCGGTAATAATACCAGCCCTGTATTATATAATGCTCACTGCTGAGCACGGGCCTCCTCTACTCTTGAGAGGGTTTAAGGCCTTAGTCCACCACGCTAGCCTAGTGCGGGTTGGCAGACTTCACACACCCTCGAAATTCTTATGGAGGATTCTCAGGTTAAAAGGTTTCCTCACGATGTGTTCCTTCACCGTTATAGTGAACGATAATTGATAAATAATACACACGTAACTTAAAAGTCAGAGGCCTTGGGTTTCGAACCTCTGAACATTGTCTCGGTAGACTGTTCCATTCCCAACTAGGCTATCGTCCACTGTCAACCGGTAAGGGAAGAAAATATTTTTTAACGGTTGGCACAATTATGCCGGCCTAGTAGGCCGGACAAAAGACATTGAAGTTTGTTCCACAGTTTAATAGCACAATTACCAACTTCTTAACCTTTTGTTACGGGCTGAGATAGAAAAAATCACTAAGCAATGGTTTCGCAAGCCAGCAGTCAGCATGTGCTTCACCTCAGGAAGTGTGAGGATGAGCAAAGGTTAAACTTGTATTCAGTTATACTTTTGATATTTTTCTGTATAACATCGTTAGCTATATAATATGTATCTGCTACTATAACAGTGGGTTAAATAAAACAATACACACCTTTGAAGTTGATATTATATTTATTTACTTATCGGCTAAACTTAGCTCAAGACAGAAATACAACAAAACCGGGTTCTGGCTAATAAGGTAAGTTCTCCCACCTTACCTTATTAGCCGGAACCCGGTTTTGTTACATACTTTTTTCGTAATTTAAATACTTTTGTTGTTTAATTTCGAAAAATACCTATAAGAGTGTGTCGTCGATCCTCTAATGCAGAGTCAGGAATCACTGAGGCTTCATGCAGCTGGGGAAGATATCCTACTCTCTGGTGATGCAGGCAGTTTTAACTCTACCCGCGATAGACAAAGTGAATGAAAATTGTGCCTGAGGTAAAACTCCTGGGAATGAATAGAGAACCCGCAAAATCGGCAGGCCGGCGAGTATTCTCCTGTCAACTTCCGCGAATGATTCCTGATATGTTCATCGTGCACTAGAACAAAACGCTCTTCGCCGTCACGGGGTCACTGATACGTATAGGACGGCTAAGCGGCTACAGGTACAGCTGATCATAGCGAACACTCCGCGGGGCCCTTGGCCAAGCCTTCGTAATTTATGGGCACATACGAGCCGGTGACGAAATTACGTGCTCACACGCTTGGTGCTGCCGCTCAAGAGGTCGAAGAGATGTCGTTCACCGGTAGGGTTGCAATCCCAACCAGAGATGAACTGAAATTGATATAACCAAAATTAGAACCAGACCACTCACAATTCTCAAATGTACGTTTTAAATAAAACTAATTTTATTACAAATACTGCACACGCAATCATAGTTTTAATACGTATGTAGCATTTATTATTGTATACAAACAAAACAAGCAGTTGGAAAACTGACAACACTACTCGCACTTGTTTTACAACACACGACTTGTAGGCCAAGGTACACAACCATACACCCTTCAATCCGTTCATGTTTTACGAAAATAATTAGAGTATGGGGTTTGAAAGTTTTTATGCTACAACATAGCGCTTTAGTGAAAAATTGATAATTATCGATAACATTTTATCGACCATGCATGCACTAATTGAGTAGCGGTGACACTGTGAATTGGTGACAAATCATTCTAGAACAACTGATTTTCGTTTTCGAAAATTAACCTTATGTTGAAAGAAATAAGAAACACTTTAAATTGTAATTTTTGTGCCATATTTGACATAGAAAATCAATATACATTTTTCAGCTAAATAAGCAATAAACCAGAAAATATTACTTACCGACGGTATGAAATACCTCTGTGGGACACATTTTTGCTATAGCTATGATTTCTGCATTCCAGAATAGCACAATAGGGCATTTTAATATTTTTAACTATTTTTTCTAGTTATTAAAGCTTTGACAATGCGTAATGACGACTGAGACCGCTCAAACGGGAGTTAGTGCTGCCTTGCTAACTAGAGGGTGAAAGGTTACTTTCCGTAGTATTATAATGCTCTTTGGGTTACGCCCACATTATAGTTCTATCTCTATCTCTGTTCTGTGGAGCCGACATTGGTACATATAAACATTTTTAGCCTAAATAAAATTATTTTATGGATTTTATCGCGGTTTTTTAATTATATTTTCTCCCGACATTTGGAAGGCTTCTCGCCCCGTCCGCCCCGTGACCACGAACTGCTGAAAAGCCTTCGAAACGTCGGAAAAAATATAAATTAAAAAACCGCGATAAAATCCGTAAAATAATTTTATTTAAATGTCTAACATTCGCGTAAACATAAGAAATCATTATTTTGAGCCTATTTGTCGGTAACTCAAGATACCGTGAAATAGAAAACACCTATGTTTTCCGTAGTATTATTATAATGCTCTTTGACCTATGTAAAATGCTTTATAGCTAGGGTTCCCAGATCAAAAATTCGAAATTCCAGATCAATTTCAGGACTTTGATGAAATTTGAATGCGTAAAATAAAATATTTTGAATTTGTAACCTTGATGAGGGTTCGCGCGGGACTCTTATAGAGGTAATTTAGTATTTGTTTTTGTTTATTCCACTGATTACTTAAATTGTGGAAATTATGAACAGCTTAGAATTCCCTTTCCATTTCGGACAAAGACCTATATTACTGGATATGTCCGGCAAAATCCGGACGTATGGCAACCCTAATTATAACATACTTCAGTGAGTTTTGGCGGGAACTTGGTAGTGTCATGAGGTGCTCTTGTTTTAATTTATTATTTTGGTGATACTTAGTGTTATGTTGCATAATTATGGTGGTATATTACCCAATATAGTTCTATTAAAGGGCTCAAATGAAGTGAATTGAAATAACTGTGCTAATCAAGTGCTTTTTTGTTGCCGCCAAAACTCCTCGATAAAGTCTTAGTAAGGTAGCCACTGCTTTACTTCGACATAGTAGTTAGGAGCTAGGACTGAGGATAAAAATGTATGAAAGACGGGCTCAATGGACTAGTTTCCAAAGCCGTAATATCTAAATTAAAAAAAAACATACTTCAGTGCTGCCAACCCTACTGTTTTAACAGTAGATTTTAGGCATGGGTCGTACTTGCAAAATCGTGAACCAGGGATTACAAGTAAGTCGGCCTAAAAAAAACCAGCGCCAAAAACCAGGGTTCGACATACTTTCAAGTATTTTATTTCTGCATAGGAAATTAATCCGTGCTGCAATACAAATAAGGAACACAATCGCGTTCACAAATAAAAACTTTGAACACTTCGATTCCATAAATACTAAGTATTTTACAATCAATACACATAAAGAGTACAATCGCGTTTGTTAATAAAGTACTTATAGCACTTGGTTAGTCTTAAATTGAAATACTTTCAAGTATTTTTTTACTGCATAGGATATTGACCCATGTTTCGACACGAATAAGGAGCACAATCGCGTTAACAAATATAATACTTTTAACGCTTAAATACTTGCATAGGAAATTGTTCACTAGCTTGTTGAAATTAGAACCATAATTGCGCGCGGACGTAGCGCGGCGTAAAATACTTTCAAGTCTTGCAAGTGTTTCGGGTCGGCACCTGGTCGGCGTACTTGCAAGCAAATACCTGGTGTAAAAATCTGGTTTCGTAAATACGCACCACCTCTAGTAGATTTACTGTTTTTGCTTTGTCGTCCCTGTTTTCTGTTTAGTCTAAATTTTACTGTTTATTTGTTTTATTGATTTTTACATGCTTGTCTGTATTTTTTGGTGTATTGCACTTCAAATGTTACTGCGCTATGTGAATAACAAAGATAATTTAGACATAAGAATCTTTTCATTCTTTGCTTTTCAATATAAATATCGATTCACGTGGAGTCAAACTCATTTTTTTTTACTTAATAGCGTGATGTTCTATATGAGTGGCATGATGTCTCATTTCTCAAGCCAATTTGAAACTGGAACGGGCTGGATCGGCCCACCTAGTGGACGCGATATATTATAGAATGTTTAGTTTATGGTGACGTTCAGTGCTGCCAGATTAGGCGACTTTTCGCCATTTAGGCTATCTTGACGAGTGTCGGGGCGACCAAAATTGCGAATGGCGACTGGTCGCCGTTTAGGCTACGCGAATGGTGATTAGTCGCCAATTTAGGCTACTTCGGAAAGTTCGTGTTTTATGCATTGTTTTTGTCGCATTTGAGGATATTTAAGATCCCCCTTACACACAATTATTGAGAACTGGGGATCTTTTTTTTTTTTTTGCTCTCCGCGTCCCCACACATGTGGGCGACTTTAGGCTACTTCGAATTTTCTCGACTTTAGGCGACTTCAACCGTCAAACATCTGGCAACACTGGTGACGTTTTTAATGTTGGTAGTACTGTAGTATGGCTTCAAGATTCTGTATAACCGTTTTATAAAACTTCAAATACATAAAATATTAAATTAAATAACTGTGAAATCAACTAACAATTTCAATTAATTGATACAATTGAGAAATACCTCTCCGATAATATATATAATTAAACAGGGCTGTTTGTACTAATGTAAATATTTAAAAGGTGATAACAAATTTCGTGATATAGAACTTTTTGACAGGTAACCTAACCTTAAAAATACTAAACTATTTGAACTCGAAGTATTTTTATTTAATGTTGTCCTTAGATGCCAAGTGTAGTAGGTGGTAGTATTAATGGTACCCGCTACGTAGACAACAGTAAGATGCAGCTGGAAAGTTTGGAATTGGCGGGCTGCGCCCTCGACCGCTACATAAGTAGTGATAATTTGCTGCCTTCGTTCTTGGAGGTTTGTAAACACTCGTGCTCATATTTTATCTGATGCTATGTCTTTTAGTTGGAAACTTACATTAAGTATACCTTTTTGTAGATTACTGGCATAGCCGCTCAAAGAAGTCCGACATGCAGTGGCCTAAATGCCGGTGACTACAGAAATCTTCCCGCCTTACTGAACCATCCAAACTTGTCGCAATTGAAGATATTAAATAAAGTACCATTACCTCCCGAGATTATGGAACATTTTGCTCGTATCCTTTTGAAGAAGATTTTAATGATTTAAGTACATATTTTTAGCAGTCATATTATTTAATGTATATCCAACAATTGCAGGTATAATAATCAATTTGTAGCTCTACAACATTTAGTATCTAGCAGGCTCAAACAATGTACAATGTGTATATACATTTTATTGTACTTATATGCTATCATACTGAAAATCGAATTTCCTAACAACAATTTATCAGATATGCAATGTCACTGTTTAATGGGAGTGTTCCCCGAAATCAGCAGAGTGTGGCTTGCAATTGACAGCAATATCTACATATGGGCATTTGAACATGGGAGCGATGTGGCATACTTTGATGGACTTGGTGAGACAATTGTCAGTGTAGGCTTGGTGAAGCCCAAATCAGCAGTGTTCCAGAGTTTCGTAAAATATTTGTTAGTCCTGACAACTACTGTTGAAATTGTGGTATTAGGTGAGTTTGAATTATAATATGAATAAAATTTCATCTGATCCATAAATAATAAGTATTCAATTGGTAATATATGTCCCGGCACGAAACTCTAGCGCTGAGCGAAACGTGGAGGGGATAGCTGCGCATGGGTACCGTCGCGCACGCAATACAAATTAGTAATTTAATTGCTTAATTAAAAACAGCAAAATAATGTTTTAATGTAAAGTCAAATAGTAAGTCTAGCGGTGAACAAAATGTGGAACTTAACTGCGTATGGGTACTGTCACGCACGCAAATATTACTTAAGTAATATTACTTCATGTTACCTACAATATAATTTTTAACAAGTTTATGGGGAGTAGAAAAATAAATACACTATCGGATTTGTAAATTTTTATATTAAATACCAAATAATAATAATTTTTATATTAAGTCCGAATTACATAAGAACCAAATCAAACACAACAAACAAACAAAACAAACTTAACAAAAAACAACAACAAAAATTAACGATGGTTTATGGTTTATGGTTATGGGCTCCTTTTCCCGCACTTAGCCCGTAAATTAACGATGACAACAAAACAATTCAGAACGCGACTGTACACTGGAAGTGCGCGGAGCGTCGTATCGGCACGGGGGACGGAGTACGACTGGAGAGACAATCGGCGCAACGCACGCTCGCCCTTCACCCCTGTACCCCGCCAAGACACCTTATTTTTTACTTCTGCGCAATAACGGTCACCGCTAGAGTTTCGTGCCGCGACTTATATATTATAATGTAATTTATTTAATCTCAATATTTTCATAGTCAAGTATTTCTGAAGAAAACAGCTCATTGTTCACTCATATTTGACAGCATTATTATTTTTCATTAATGTATATAAGATAATGATAAAATATAAAATTTAGGAGTGACATTTTCCACAAGTAAAAATGACATGTCTGGAGAGTTTCAAGAGATACATCTAGTACCTGAGCCGGTGTTTGTACTGCCCACTGATGGTGTGTCAATGATGTGCGTAACATCCACTGCCAAGGGCAGGATATTCATGGGTGGAAAGGATGGATGCCTTTATGAAATTACATATCAGGTTTGTTTGCTTTATTGTAGTTATTGTAATATGAAATGTTAGTGGTTCTTTCAAAAGTTTTTAACATTGATTGCTGTAATTAATCATGTTGACGATGCTGGGATGTAATGAAAAATAATTACAGTAACTTGAAATGTTATAATAATAATACCAGCCCTGTATTATATACTGTTCCACTGTTGAGCAAAGGCCTCCCTTACTACTGAGAGGGTTTAGGCTTTAATTCACCAAGCTGGCTAAGTGTGGGTTGGCAACTTGAAATATTAATCACTGTAAAATAATACAACATTGCTTTTACATTTCAGGCCCAATTGGGATGGTTTGGAAAACATTGTAAGAAAGTGAATCACTCAACTAGTGCATTATCATTCTTAGTTCCGTCTTTCCTGAATGCAGCGTTGTATGATGAGGATCCTATAGTCAAAATAGAAGTGGATAACTCACGGAATATCCTATACACACTTAGTGAAAAGGGTTGCATTGAAGTATTTGACTTAAGCAATGATGGAGAAGGCCTTAGCAGAGTGATTAGACTGACACAAGGCAAGATAGTATCTTGTGCCATGGACATTGTGAAGTAAGTGTTAAATTTTAGGTTGATCTTCTGCATGAATGTAGTGCTATGCTAAGTTAATAGGGTGTTTTCCTATGTTTGATTTTGTACATTATTTTAAATGTAACAGAAAATTAAATATAAATTCTTCCAAGAATTCTGCATCAAAATCGATTGAAAAATAAAGCAGTTATTCAGTTTTGAAATATTCTTGTGAGCAAAAGTGTAGGCGTGGCGGGGATATCGCGCTATCTCTTTCGCACGCAGGCGTTGTGATGGCCCATGGCGCTTAGTGACGTCACAGCCTAGTATTGCTGTTATTTGACAGCTGTCCCTTCCACCAAATTTATAACTTACATACTATTGGGGCAATTTAAAAATTCTTTTTCCATTAGATTTTGGATAGCATACATTTTTCATAATTGTATTTAAAAAAAAGGAGTCAACTACCCTATTGTGGGTCTACTTGTTGTTGATCAAGGGATATACATGCTCAAATAAGCGAGTAATAAATAACAGCCATTTCTTGCATTGCCAAGGAATATTTATATCATTTTTCATAATTATGGAATAGAAGCCGATATTATATATCGATGGTCCCTACATAAAGTAATGAAAGTGAAAATTGCTTACTTTACGGGAGAGCTATTTAAGTTTATTTTTGGCATAACTTTACCATAAATTATGATAAAAATATAAAAAAAACATGTTTATACTTGTGTCAAGGTTACAAAATAGTGTATATGCCTATATGCTAAGCTCAAAACAGTAATAATAAAAAAAATCAATTTTGCAGATTCGATACCTTACGTAGGGACCGTCGATATATGTACAATTAATCCTCATATTTTTCTTTAACAGGACACTTGAACCAAACAACTTCAAACCAGTGGTTGCAATATCTGCAGTAGATGAGTCAGAATCAGAACACTTAAATTTAGTTGCTGTGACTCAAACAGGCGCTAGACTATATTTTAGTACTGGAAGCGGAGAGTAAGTTCACATTACTATCATAATATTATAATCAAGTTTGATGTAAACAAAAAAGATATCTAATGGTCTAGTGTGACTAGTATCAATGTATCATTTATTTGTATTTAAAACTATACCGGGTGGAAGGGAAACGCTCTCTATACCGGAACGGTAAGAGAGAAGAACCATAACATTAACGAAAAACTATATTCATTTGCAAAGCTGAGCGATAATACTTACGATTTTAGTATTTCCGTAATTCATGCGCGCGCAATGTAAAGCGTACAAAGAACTGGGCGGCCGTCGCGCTGCGCCGGGACCGGCCCGCGGTCGTTAACCCGTCAGCTGATGTACGTGTTTCATTACGATTTTTTTGAAATATTGACCTTTTTTACTATGTTTTTCAGAATAATAGTTTGATTTATTTATCCATACGTGAAGCTGTACAGAAATTTGAGAAAATCCTACTAAAATTGTAACAATGCGGTCGCGATTTTTTTAGTGCCATCACGTCAGGAATCACCAATACTATCACCTGTATTCGTTTCCGAGAGCGTTTCCCTTCCACCCGGTATACATATAAGACAGGCTGCAAAAATGTACCCTTTACTTGTACAAACATTTCAGTCAGATTTCCTATATTTTCCTAAATAACTATCCAATAATCGGTTTTAGTGTACAGTTTGATGTGCGTACTAAAGTGTGAAACCCATGTCTTTAAACTGTTTACAGCACAAACCAGAATGGTCCCCAAAGACCACAGTATTTAACATTGATTCATGTGAGGCTGCCTCCTGGGTTCACGCCAAACGCTTCAGTACTAAAACCGAAACAAGTGCACAGTGCTGTGTATGAGAATGGTAATATAAATCTTTAAATTATTTAAAATAACTTCAATTTATGGTATTATTAGTATATATATATTGTAGCATCATGTATGTATGAATAGGTACACTAGTGATGGTGTGTTCGATGGGTGGTGGCGCGGAGGCTGAGTCGCTGTGGTGTCTGTCGCGCGTGCTGGCGGGCCCGGCAGGCGTGGCAGGCGCGGCGAGTGGTGCCGGCGCAGGCGCAGCTATAGCAGAGGCGTCCTTCAGCGAGGCCCACACCGTGCTGGCGCTCGACGGACCTGCATGGGCACTCACCGCACTGCCAAGCCACCACCATAAGCATATCTCACAGGCGCTCTTGGCTAAAAGAGGTAACTGATATACAGAGGATAAAGACATTTATAATCCACTAACTTTTGTCCACGGCTTCGCTCGCGTTAATAAGTTTTTCCGGGCTAAAAGTACATAAAAACCTTCCCGTTGAATCACTCTATGACTATGACGTTGATACAACTCTTAACAAATAATGCATTAATTTCGACCAAATTTGATTACCATTTTATTTATTTATTTATTTATTTATTTGCATACTAAGTGTACAATAGTTGCTGTTGTTACATTTTTTTATGTGCTTATAACTTAGTAGCCCTTTTCAGACATTGCAAATTTGAGGGCGCTATATAACAATTATATTCTATATAAACATACAATAACAAAATTATTTTTAAGATACATATAGATAATATTTATGACATATGATATTTATTTTCTAAGTGACCTTCAAGTATTCTTCTATTGTATAATAGCAGTTTTCTACTAGATATGCTTTAAGTTTTTTGTTGAATAAGGAAAATTTTTGTTCTTTTTTAATGTCATCTGGTAGTTTATTAAACAATTTAACTGCCATGTAATACGGACTATCATGAAGCATTTTTGTTCTGGATGGTGGTAAGTAAAGATTTGTCTTGTGTCTAGTATTTATGCTATGGATTTGAGTTATGGTTGTAAAGCTATTACAATTCTTGAAAACATATGTACATAGATCTTGAATATATAAAGATGGTAATGTTAATATTCTATATTTAATAAAGTACGGCCTACAGGTTTGTGTATTGTCTATTTGGGCTATGATTCTCACACATTTCTTCTGTATAATAAATAAATCTTTTGCATTTATACTGTTTCCCCATAACATAACTCCATATTTCAACCACGAGTGAGCATAAGCATAGTATGCCGATAGCGCAGTTTGTATATCTGTACTATATTTAATTTCAAAGAGTGCATACGTGAATCTAGATAATTTACTAATCATGTGTTCTATATGGGATTTCCAATTGAGATGTGTGTCAATATGAAGACCTAACAGGCTGAATGACTCTACTTTTTCTATGTTATGGGTATTTAAGTAATTAAAGTTTATCATAAGTGGTGGGCTTTTATACGATTTATATTGCATAATTTTACTTTTATTATAATTCACTTCTAAATTATGTTCATTAAGCCAAAGTGTTATAGTATCCAGAGTATTACTCATAATTGTATTAATGTTGTCATTTTTTCCACAATTGATTAATATAGAAATATCATCTGCAAATAGTATTGGTAACGCTATTTCCTTATTTAGGGTTTTTGGTAGGTCATTAATATATATCAGAAATAAAATGCACCCTAGGACACTTCCTTGCGGGATTGAACAAGTGAGAGTTTTCATATCGGATCTTGTATATTTAATTTTGTGTGTTTGAATGTCATAATGTTCAATTTGTACTATTTGTTTTCTATTATGTAAATAAGACTGAAACCAAAGATAAGCAGATCCGCGAATACCCGATCCGTATAATTTTGACAGTAGTATAGCATGTGAAACTCTATCATAGGCTTTTGTCATGTCAAGTAGTAGTCCCAAAGCACATTTTTTGCCATCTATATGCTGAAGGGCAGTTTGTACATATCTATAAACAGCAGATATAGTAGATTTCGATTTTCTAAAGCCATTTTGGCACTCATCAAGTATGTTATATTTCTCTAGGAATGTGTACAGTTGGTTAAACATGGCTTTTTCAAATACTTTAGAAAAGGTAGGCAAAAGTGATATGGGTCTATAATTATTCGGGTTTGTTAATTCTCCTTTCTTATAGATGGGTTTAACTATGGAGATTTTTAATAAGTTGGGAAATTCACCTTCTTGGAAGCTTTGGTTGATTAAGGAAGTTAGAGGGATAGAAAATTCTTCAGCACATGATTTTAATAACGTAGGCGGTATATCATCTATGCCACTACTATTTTTATTCTTTATGGATTGTATTATTTTTATGGTTTCTCTTTCCTGCAAAAGATGCAGGTATAGTGAATTAATTGGTGAATTTATAACTGGATGTCCAAAATTATTTGAATTATAATTGCCCGAGTTTACACCAACTGTCACAAAATATTCATTAAACATGTTTGATATGGTTGTCGGACAAGATATAGTTTTATTTTCATTTTTTAGAGTTATATTATTATAAAGTTTTTTCTTTTTTCTACCAGTTTTTTTGTTAATAATGTTCCACATAGTTTTTATTTTATTATCTGATTTTTTATATTGTTTTATATATCCTAGTTTTTTTGAAATCTGTATACTCTGCTTTAATATTTTGCTGTATGTTTTATAATATTTTTTAATAGTCCTGCTTTGAGTCCTATTTAAAATAATCCTTAGTAATCTTTTGTGTTTACAAGAGTTTTTTAAGCCTTTTGTTAACCATTGCTTTCTTTCTTCATTTTTTATTTTTACTTTTTGAATCGGTATTATCTTATTTAGAAGTTGTGTAATTAATTTAAGAAAGGAGTTATAGTTTTCATTTAGACTATTATTATTATTTATGACATCATTCCAATTTATACCCATTAATGAATTTTTGAAGTATTGCATTTTTTTATTTGTGAATAATC
Source organism: Lapara coniferarum (assembly GCA_949316025.1). Taxonomy (NCBI): domain Eukaryota; kingdom Metazoa; phylum Arthropoda; class Insecta; order Lepidoptera; family Sphingidae; genus Lapara; species Lapara coniferarum. The sequence goes on along the minus strand of OX438919.1, from coordinate 34,759,141 downwards.
TTTTTTCTGTATACCAAAAACTTTTATTACAATTAAATCGTTTTTTTATTTTTATATCAATATTTATAGATTTGTGATCTGATAAGCCATAATCCTTAACAAATGAGTTGTTTATTAAAGTTAAGTAATTAGTAAAAATCAAGTCAATACATGTTGATGAGTTGTTAGTTTCTCGTGTTGGGGTTTTAATTATTTGATGTAAATTGTAAGATCTCATGAAATTTAAGAAATGTAGTGTCTTCCTAGTTTTATCATGTACATTAATATTAAAGTCTCCACCTATAATAACATATTTTTTTCTATCTTTCCTATTTATTCTATTTAATACTTTACTCATTTGTTCATAAAATATATCAATTTCCCTATCTGCTCTATATAACCCTATAAATATACAGTTTAGATTAGGAACTTCTATTGCACTTAATTCTACTATATATTCTACAGAGTCATTAACAATATCTATTCTTTCAATGTATTCTAGGGTTTCTTTTACAAATAAGCATACCCCTCCCCCTTCATGCTTTTTCCTACAAAATATTGACGCTATTCTATATCCCGGTATCATAATACAGTCACAAAAATATTGTTTTTTCCAAAGTTCCGACAAAGAGAGTATGTCAATTTTTGTTTCTAATAACAATTGTTCAATAATTTCTAATTTGTTACCTATGCTTTGAACGTTTTGGAAAGTTACTTTAAAAGTATTATCGAAAAAAAATATTTGATTCCGAATTATCTTCTGTTTTGTATGTATTGTTGCTTCTATTTGAGGTGTTGTTGCTTTCTTCACTAATCGCTGGAGCTGGTGGGGTTTTACATTTGTCAGAAGTTATCGTTTCAGAGTACAATATTTCTTTACCATTCACAATTAGCCTATTTTGTTTTATAAAAGCATGATCACCATTTTCTCTAGCCAGTTTCAACTTTTTCCTCAGTTCAATTCTCTCTCTTAGTTGTGTTCCTGCTAAAAACATTTCAACTGACAATCCAGTATTTTTAAAATAAGTTGCGTTTTCCATTATATATTTTGGCATTCTTCTGTTAGAAAATTCTATTAATAATGGTCTTTTATAACCTCGTTTTCCCATACGTTTTATTTCTTCCATATGTGAACTAACATTTACATGCATTATGTCATGAAAAGCTCTACTGACTCGATTAAATAGGTCCCTTTCAGTTTCAAAATGTGATTCAGGTAATCCGTAGAGTACTATTTTTTTTGGGCTTTCTAGATTATTAAGTTGTTGTTCAATGTTGTTAATTTTGTTATTTACCATTTCTATTTCTTCATTTAACCTTGTTTGAATATTTGGAGATGTAAATGTGTTCTGTGTTGTGCCATTCAGTAATTCCATGGTGACATTTTTGAATTCCGTTTGTATTATTTTTTTAATATCAAGTAAAATAGATGTTTTGAATGCCTCTAGTTTTTTGTCTAGCAATAGATTGAAATTTTCCAAAGTTATAGTTTGAATGACTTTTTTCTCATGATTTATTATTTTTTGGCTTTCAAGAGTATCCTGGCATATATTATTATTGTTTCTTAGTGTGGTTGGAGTAGTCAGTCCAATGTTACAGCTTTTTAAGGTGTCGTCTAGCAATGTGTTACCTAAAATCTCATCAAAAGTTATATTTTTTTCATCAGAGTTTGGTTGCAATTCTTTGGCATTGTTTTCTTTTTTTGCACTTGACATGTTATTATAATGAATAGTTCTTTTTCTTAATTGCATTGATACGGAATTGGTAACTGATTGAGATCTTTGTGTGCTTTCTGGTGGCATTCTTGTTATGGTTCCTTGGTTATTTATTTGCGCAATACTAGGGTTCCGACATTCCCGGCATTGCCATTTAATCTTGTGTTCGGTTGTCATACTATTGTAAAAGCGCTTATCGGAAACAACAGCACATTTTAAGTCATAGTGGTTATTGCAATTCGAACATGTAAGATATTCTCTGTTCTTTATAAGTGTTTGGCATTTTTTGCATTTAACCATCTTGGTATTGTACTAATTTGAATTTTAAAGCAATTGTAATAATTTGTTTACTTTAGGTGAAAAAGGAATGGATAAAAACAAATCTAAATTAATTTGAATTTTAATCTTGCGCAGGTAGGATTTGAACTCGCAGATTCTCAGGTTCACTTAGGTAGCATTTCACTATGCGCTATCTCTCTGCTATATTTCATTACAAAATAAATCATACGTTACAAGTGTTTGACGAAGTGTTGACCGTTGTATACCCGTTACAATTGTTTAAAATATCCAATGTGACTGCGCTTATTTTTCACTCTCACATTGTTTTATTTTCACTGTTTTAGACTTCACTTGTTTGTATTACACTAATTTTTCGTTTGGGCACGTAACACCGTTTTTAGTAGTCAATAAAGAATACGCTGTAAGCGTTAGTTTAAATTTTTCGGTTAGAAAAATAGATGATATTGTTTCTTCATAACCTTTGAACGTAGGGTTGAGATAACACTATCACGTTTGTATTATAATTAGTACTTTTCACTTTTATACGAAAAATGAACTTTTATTAACTTTAAACAATTTTTTAAATATAAATATGCGGAGCTAATGTTGTTGTTTAGAGTGGCGCCCTCTGTTTCCATAAAAACGGTTCTAGTGAGTTAATCTTAAAAGATAGACATATACTGTCGCGGACATTTTTTTAGATCATTTCAAGAGGAATAATTCTTTCATACATATATTTTTGGTATCTTGAACCGTTTTCGCAGCGCACGCAACGGAAGCACTCAAGGATGAATAATTTTCCCCGTTTTCTTCACATATTCCATTATTTCTTCGCTCCTAATAGTTGCATCGTGATGTTATATAGCCTAAAGCCTTCCTCGATAAATGGTCTATTCAACACAAAAATAATTTTTCAATTCGAACCAGTAGTTCCTGAGATTAGCGCGTTCAAACAAACAAACTCTTCAGCTTTATAATCTACTAGCTTTTGCCCACGGCTTCGCCCGCGTTAATAAGTTTTTCCGGGCTAAAAGTACATACATAAAAACCTTCCCGTTGAATCAGTCTATCCAACACATTTATTTGTATAAAGATTAATATTATGACGTTGATACAACTCTTAACAAATAATGCATTAATTTCGACCAAATTTAATTACCATAAAAACGGTTCTAGAGAGTTAATTTTAAAAGATAGACATATACTGTCGCGGACTTTTTTTTAGATCATTTCAAGAGGAATAATTCTTTCATACATATATTTTTGGTATCTTGAACGGTTTTCGCAGCGCACGCAATGGAAGCCCTCAAGGATGAATAATTTTCCCCGCATTTTTCACATTTTCCATTATTTCTTCGCTCCTAATAGTTGCATCGTGATGTTATATAGCCTAAAGCCTTCCTCGATAAATGGTCTATTCAACACAAAAAGAATTTTTCAATTCGCACCAGTAGTTCCTGAGATTAGCGCGTTCAAACAAACAAACAAACAAACTCTTCAGCTTTATAATATTAGTATAGATACTAGTATTATAAAGCTGAAGAGTTTGTTTGTTTAAACGCACTAATCTCAGGAACTACTGAACTGATTTTGCAAATTCTTTCACTAATAGGAAGCTACATAACTCCTGAGTGCTACTTTTTATCCCGGGAAAATGTTTTTGTCCCGGAAGAACTTTTTCACGCGGGCGGAGCCGCGAGCACTACTAGTATTAGTATAGATTTAATGGCACAGTTTGCTAGAGATAGGTGGAACTTGCGGTCTTATTCAAATATTAGATACCATAGATATTTTCATGAAGTCCTTGCTAGTGTCCACATTAAGTACATGGAATTGTGTGGAAGCCTTACGAAATAAGAAGTCTCTCGGCTTTAACCTGTCAAGACCCGCTTATATATATAGATGTACGGGGAAACCCTATACAGTGTCATTTCAACATTGCGTTACTAAATGAAACCACATATTCAGCGTGACCTCTGCTAACATCGTGCAAAATATTATCCATGGGTAACGCATACTTTCGCCAATAATCCAGATTATAGTTTTATAGTTTTTTGATCACGCTGTGTTTTAGCGCACTTGACTTTATTCAGTGAATCACGTCACAGCTGACGATGTTATTACAAAACCTATAGGATTAAGAAGGGCAACTCACAAATTCACTTGCAATACATTCACTCACATAGCTGCAGCAGTACCGCTTGAGACGTGGAATTTGAAATAAAATAATTAAATTGCTACTAGAGCAGTCCCTACTCCCTAACTAATACGTTATAAATATCAACATGAAATAAAAAGTTGTCATGTTATTGTGTGAAAAGGAACTAATTATTTTTTAAGTGTTATGCTGTAAAGAAAAGTATTAATTCTTTAATAATAAACTTTGTTTTCGTTAATAAATAAGTTTACCTACCGAAATAGGTAGGTACTTAACAACTCGCAGTCACTATTAAAAAAGTTACAGGATTTTAATCAATTGATATCATATTTTTTGATTCCGTATGATATTTCAACGTTTATTTTAATTTTAACATCAATATTTCTGGACGTCATGCCTAAAATAGGTTAACGTAAATACTTTATACTACCAAACGCCTTATTATGCCTTCTGTACCTTCTAATCTCTAGCTACATTTTGTATCGCGTCAGAGTCGTTGATCTTGTTACTAACACATTGAAACTAACGTGCAGATACCAACATGTTGTGTCTCTTTCGCACGCCATTCAATACAAACACGCACTCAAACACGCTGTGTTGCCAGTATAAACATTTTTACCGACAAGTTTGCTAAAATGACACAGCTTTTCAAAGAATCGGATATTAGTTTATTTATCACATGGATTTCTAACACACTTAAATAAGTGTATTAAATAATAAAATAACTAGGGCAATTATGCTAATGAAAAGTCTACTTAAACGAATACGCAGCAATATCTTTGTATTGTAAAAATAACATTACTTTAAGCAATAAAGCATACCAGAGCTCTAACATCATTTAATTTCAATATGCATTGTGGTACGGTTAAAATAGCATAGAACAATGTAAAACTAAAATTGCAAGATATTGCAGAATAAGGTAATAGTACCAAAGCTTGGTATCCCTGTGGGAGCACGTGTAACACGAACATCAGCTGGCGGGGCCAACGATCGCGCGCGCCAGCGGGCGCACGGCGCACTTGTCGGCATGTTCTTTGTATAGGGCTGCCATTACCTAAATTGCCGACGCCGGACAAACACGGCAAGAATCCCGGACATTTGGGTGAAATATGGGTTTATTCCCGGACATCTCTGACAGAGTACCCCAGTATCTCCGCACCGCAATAACAATCGTAATTTTTAATAGTTCCTGCCTGAGTAATAATACCTAAAACTGGCGTTATTTACTAACCACTTATAAAGTGACTCGACCAAGTGCACAAAAATCCTTCTAAATACCTATGTTTTACCTACTTACAATAATTTTGGTTATTAGTCAATTGAATATCCTGGTTATTTTAAATTAAGTTCAGCCATTACTATACGTACGTAAATGTTACTTATTCTTGACAAAAGTGTGCGTGTATTCTATGAAGTGGTAAAAATTAACGTTTTTTACCCTACTAGTAAATTACGACAATTCCAGGTAATAGCAATAAGTACAAGTGATATTTATCAAAATGTGTAACGTTTCGAAATACATCGAGATTCGCGGTCCGGGATTCGTGGACTTTATGCCTATCCCGCGCGGCCTAAAATATGGCCCCGCACTGGCTCCTCCAGGCGCATGCGCCGTGGGGCGCGGGGCCTGCGCGCGCGTTGCCCGCCAGTCGCCCGGCAGCAACACGACGTGGCGTATGTCGATTTACGTACTGAATGTTAGGCCGATGCTCCCTATGTACTTACCGGTACCTATTGTAATTTTATTATTATATCGTTTTGTATCGATCCGAGTGACCTTGTCTCTGACATCGCTTCGGGAGACGCGAGCCATGTGTAGGTAAAAACCTATTAGTTTAGTAGTCCTTTGTCGGCTTTTATGCGCACACGATCAAATGTTCTCTAATTGTAATTATTATTCTATTGTGTTAATTTTTAAGTTTCTGTTGTGGTAAACTATGATTTACATTTACAAAGCTCGTGAATAAAGTGTTAATGTTTCCTTGAAGGTCGTTGAAATGTCTTTTGTACTTTTAGGGATTACTGAGTAAATGTTCAAAATTCCAATCTTCAAGAACCTCGTTGACACTCGTATCGTAACGGTAGCATCATAGTCGGTTTCACGAAATCGATCGACGAATTTGACGGCTTGAGCGTGCGATTCTTGCTGATGTATCGTGTGATAGTTGATGGAATCTTAGGGTTGTGAGGCTTTTTGATAAGCTACGTGCGGTGTACGGACTGTGACCATTATCGAAGATGCTTCAATGATTTCAGTCTTCTAAAGGAGACATAACTGGCTCTGACAGAATCTAGTAAGTGATTGTTGTTTTGATTGACCTATGTGACCTGACACAGAAGCATAGGTAATAATAGCGACCTCATCTTTTCGGTTTGGAATAAAGCTTCTTGGTTACGATGGCGCGATGTCTTATCGTTGCGCTCCGTGTGTGCATCTCTTGTTCGCGTGTGCGTGAGCATATTATCAATGAAACACACAGACCTCAGTGACGTTGACGCTCCGACGATCTCTCGTATACTAGTAGTGGCAATAGGATGTCTAAAATTAAAAGACCTTTTTTGTTCTTTATTTTGTTTGAAAAATGTACTTCTTTATTTTACACTTATGGTTAAATTAATTAACTGCATGGTGTTTCTTTCAAATTGATTTTATCGCAGTTAAATTTATGTATTCGATTACAAAATGACCCTGTATATATGGACGACGGTGTCCGTCGCGGGGTTTGACGAGTCAATATCGATAGGATACATACAGTAACACTGCACCTGGTGTGTACTGTGTATTTGGGTGTTCATTATGATTGGTGTGGCAGAGGTGTGGAGCGTGTCCCGCTGGGCGGCGGTGACGGGCGCGGGCGCGTGCGTGGTGTCGGCGGGCGCGGCGCCGGACTTGCTGCGCGAGCTGCTGCGCGACTGTCGCGGAGCCGACGCACAACCCGTCAAACATTTCTTCCAGGTATTTATTTTGGTCCGTGCCTCGGAAAGCACGTAAAGCCGTTGGTCCTGCGCCTGATCTCTCTCCAGTCATGTCGGATTGCCGTCTCACAGGACTATGAGAGTGAAGGAATAGCGAGTGCACGTGTGTATTGCGCACACACTTGTGCACTATAATATCTCCTGCATACCTGCCTGATCTCCGTTGAGATTGGCCGCCGTGGCCGAAACTGGCTAGGAGGATTTCATATTTTGGTAGGATCATTGGGCGTAAAAATATGACTCCGTACAATATATTTTGAAAGATATCCGCTTTTTGTATGGGTGCTAGGCCTAAATCTAAATAGGCTCAAACTTTAGGGATATTAAAGGGGCAACATATGAAACTCAGATCGATAAAAAAAATATTTTTAGACCCGTCCTTTCCTAACCAACTTTTTTGATAACATTCATATTAAGTGTCGTTTTCAAATCTCAAAATCGGAGGTCTTTAAAATTAAAGGACTTATTGCAAAAGGCTAGTTTTCAGGAGTTCTATTCAAATATATACATATATAAACTGTCTTGTTTAGATTTTCAGGCCCATTTTTGGACATGTCTTTTTTAATTAAACTTAGGAAACATTCTCTCACAGAAAACCAATACGAAGTTACAGCTCTGATATATTTACAAAAACCATATCATGCCCTTGTAATATCTTTGCGAGGTCACAATAACTTTTATTTGCTTTTTTCAGTTACAAAGCGTAGAGCAGGCCTGCGCGTGCGCACTATATTTGGCGTGCGAAGATACCAGTAGTGGCGATCTCTCGATAAGCGAATGGGCCACGCGAGCGTTCTTGCTTTATGGTAGCCAAACGATACCGGCGCCTTTGTATCAACAGACGTCACAAATACCTTCCAATATAGGTAATTTATTTAACCTAATTTATGGTAGTGATTTGGAGACCATCAATACTTTGATAACTTATCGAACCGCATTTATCTAACTAGTGTGGCAGAAATGTCCCTTATCAAAATATTCTATGTTCCCAAATCACACATAATATACATTAGAATAGACAAACGTAAACATTATTTAAAACAGTAAAAGGAAGATTTTTACTATGTCATTTTCACTTTAGGTTCGCCAAAGTTTTCTCCTCGGCAAATGTCGACGCCAATGGCCATGAGAGGCTCACAAGGTCAAATACAAGCTGGCCAGTTCAACCAATCCTACCAACACGCGGCTATGAATCAATCTTACCCCGGCTCGCCGAATCCCAACATGATGCAGCAAGCATCTTACCATCAGAGCATGATGTCTCCAACCGCTTTCAATCAGTCTTCGTTTGTCGGTAACATGCCGCAACACAGGGATCCGAACTTTCCGATGCAAGTTGAATTCAGCGCGAAACACAACGGTCTGTACATATATGTTGGAAGAATACTGTCACCCATTTGGAATTTGAAATGTGTTACAAAGTCCCAAACATCAAACAACAAGGAATTTGTAAGTATTTATTTATCTATTCATATAAATAAAATTGGAGTGTCTTCTGTCTGTCTGTTTGTTCCGGCTATTCCCTGAAATGGGTTTGACGGGACTTTTATTGGCACGTAGCTGATGTAATAAGGAGTAACTTAAGCTACGTTTTATTACGGGAAAATATAAAGCGGGACTTTTATCCCGAAAATCTTTTTAACGCGGGCGGAGCCGCAAGCGACAGCTAGTCAACCATACAATATAATCAGTCTTGTAAATATCAAACTAACAGTGACGCACATTACAGAATCATCTTTCCGTTTCAATTACAGATGACTAGTAAAATAACAGGTGAAGACTGTTCATATGTTGTGCAAAAGCTACAAAAAGTGTTAGCCTTTATGCAGCGACCGCTCGCGCCGCCCCACTCGGACGAACACGCCTCTTTACAGGCTCTCAAATTGTTTATTAGTAAGTGTTATAATATAATAATATTCTCTTCAACACATTAATTTGTATATATCGTGTTTTTTGTTGTCTTATAGTTGGCACTACATCTGCACATTTAAAGTCACATTGCCGTGGTGGCAACATTTTCAGAAAAATAATACAGTTTTTATCTCCGATGTTCCGATGTATTATCCCCGAGGGGGTAGGCAGAGGTGCAACTAGTGCACCCACTTTTCGCCGGGCGTATGCCCTCCCATGATGTGATAGGGGGTGAGCCTATCGCCATATCGGGCGCCAATTCCAGACTCCGGGCTGATAATGAGTAGAAAAACCCAATATCACTTTGCCCTACCCGGGGATCGAACCCGAGACCTCAGCATTGCAGTCGTACCGTAATACAACTACGCCACCGAGGCATTCAATGTTGAGACACTGAATGTATTGCACTATTTAATAAACCAAGCTTAAGAGTATATTCTCAGCTGAGTCGGCGCTGTTACATAGAGAGAAATGAACTGCCAAAATCCATCACATATTATCACTTAAGCTGTGTTAATGTGAGTTTATTAAATATCGACTACCTTAAGATGCTGACCTTAATTTGAGAGCGGCTCAACTGATACCGCACGTCAGAGCGAAACTGAGTTACGTCTATAAATACGGCCCTTTTTTTGTTCAGTATTACATGACAAGTGATGCATCCAATAAAATAGTGTTTCTATTGCTACGTAAAACGTAATGATGTTGGAAGGCCTAATCGTAATATAGTATGCCGCTTCCTCAAACCTCAGATAGTTGACAGAATTTATTTGAAGAAAAATAGTGGGCATTAGATGTCTAGGCTATATAGTCGCTGCTTGATTTGTTTCTTATTTAGCGATAAGCATGTTAATGGAAACTAACCGTGGTGATACTCACCTAAATTTAATCTAAAATAATAACTGTACCCTGTAATGTTTTGATAAATATTCATAAACACATCATCACAGGTATGGCAATAGAGATGTTGAACCTTTGGAAAGTGTTATGCGAGCATCAGTTCCACGTGATAGCGGCGAGCCTGCCCGCCGACCAACAAAACGCTTTACAGGCCGCCAGCTTTAGGTGAGCTCATTAACTTTATGATATTCTTTCTCAATCTAAATAAATACACATTTTCTAAACCAGAAATTATAAGAGTGCTTCTTGTTAACTTTAGTAATAAAATAAATAATAATGTGCTTCTTTTAAAAATGGCTCCACTATTTCATCAGTGATTTTGAAAAATAATCTTGAATTATTCATTTTCCGGCATTTGCATTCTGATTATTCACTGCAGTGTCCTAGAGTTGTTGGGAGAACTGATTGGTTATATTTAAAACTTAACTCAATAATTTTATTTCCAGAGAATTATTAGTTGGAGGCCAAGAGGTAGCATGCTTGCTGTTGGGTTCACTTGTGGCTGGATATCTGAGTGACAATGCCTCTGTGGATGGAATATCACAAAAGTTAAGACAATTATGCCCTACGCTTTATAGGCAAGAAGATGCTACTTGTTCTAAGGTACAATCTTTGTTTTTATTTATTTAATAACTTGGGAATTAAGTTTACCAATATCATAAAAAAATCTTATAATCCCTTTTCTGATATTATCAAAATATATTTTTAGGCAAATGAGTTATTGATGTTCGCCAAGCAACAGAAAAATCCAGCTGAAAGAGAAGAAATGCTTCAGAATGCCTTGAAATTGTGTAAAGTAAGTGTAATATTGTGTATTCTATACTAATATGTTACATCTGTGGGAACTTAAAAAGCAAGAACTATTGATGTTGTGGATCATATTGTGTCCATATAAAAGATACTCAAATCCTTTAAATATTATTATACTGCATTCATCACCGGAGATTAATACATACATAGCGAAAAGTTTGTGCACTAGTTGCGCCTGTGCTTACCCCTTAGAGGAAAAGAAGGCATGAGTGTGTATATATGTAGCAGCAGCAGCTTCAAGCAGCTTCAATTGTCTGCCTCTGTTTCGACCGCGCCAAATGGAGACGGCCGCGTTCCGTATTAACCGATCCAGAGGACGAAATCACTCTGGCCATCCGCCGTAAGAACGAGTTCTTGAAACTCCTACATTCCACAAGACCGCAGTTCCGTCCTCGCCGTCGAAGACCTCGCCGCGTTCCCCGTCGCCCCCCGACCCCCTAGCAGTTCCGGCCCGCGTGCCGATGACAACACAATCTAATAGGATTAGGCCTAAAAACCAATCTTACCCTAATCGTTGATGTCTCATCCTCTCTCAGTGGCCGTCCTGAGCCGGGGTTCATAACCAGTTAGTGGGTTGCCCTCAGCATGGTCACTTAATTCAAAGAGTTGCGAGCGCCTTCTGCGTTCACCCTAAAGACCGGTGTGGAGAAAAGCCGACTCGCGTCAGGCTACTGGCAGTAGGGCCATTTACAAAAAAAGTCTGCCTCTGAACCTAAACATTGATTTATTCTGCACTAGCACGACAACTGTAAAACGAATGTTAACACAGCAATTCTTGGCCGATAATGTAGTAAATACCGTAACAAACGCATAGACACATTTGTTTAATTAGTATTGTGAAGGCATTGGTTGTAATTAGTAAAAAAAAAATTCCTCCCATAATTTAGTTTATAGACGCAAGGTGCTTATTTAAGTTATTCATAGGTGGAGGTTTATTGTCAGCAATTTGTTTACAATATAATGTTCCCTATCCATTTTATAATTAGTCTGTAAGCCTTCCTAAAACTAAATAAATAAATATGTATGTATGTTTATTTCAATTATGTTTACCAGGATGTGGCACCAAACGTCAATTTGCCATTGATATGCTCGAAGCTGATGTCGGTCGGGTTCTATTCTGGCGTGGTGCAGCTGTGCGTGGCGTGTGCGAGCCGACTCGACCCGCAGGACAAGGCGCTTCACTACTACAAGAGTGATCAACCGTCGCAGGATAGGGAGGGGCATCTCGTATACTATAGGAGGTAGTGTATCGATCATGCTCGTTGTGTTAACGCGTAAGTTCATTGACGTGGTTTACGGTATTTAGTGGCGGAGAATGAAAGTATAATTATTATTCTTTCGACCTGATTGCATTCAGCCATATTTTGTATATTGGCCACTGCTAAGCACGGGCCCCATCTACTACTGAGAGAGGTTAGGCCTTGTCCACCACGCTGGCCTAGTGCGGGTTGGTAGACTTCACATACACTCGAAATTCTTATGGAGAATTCTCATACATGTACGTTTCTTCACGATGTTTTCCTTCACCCTTAAAGCGAACGATAATTGATAAACAATGCACACTTGGAAAAGTCAGAGGTGTGTGCCTTGAGTTTTGAATCACCGGCGACATGATTGATTTCTGTATATTTTTTTTTCGTCACGTGTATCATGATTACTAAAGACACTGACTTTCTGTAACACAGGTTTACACCTAGCTCAGAAATCAGAGCCCTTAATTATTATTGTAAATTTGTGGGAAATAAAATACGCTTATTGCCTTTATATAGAATAATAAATTGACTTACTTGCCTCAACATCATGTTTTGTCATGCCAAATATTGGATGGTCTCCTACCATCTGGCCGAATGTTAACTTATAGCTTTTAAATAAAAGTCTGTATTATTTTTTTGTTAACAATAGAATGGAAATATACCGTGAAGTGTGTGCGGCATTAGAACGACTGTACGAGCGAGGTTCCGAGACGTCCAGCGACCCAATGACTTTCAAATCCACTCAGCAGGATTCCGACCCTTTGCTTTCTCTCTCGCCAGCTGATGCCAACTATCAGGTAAAATTATTTGACTCTTCAAGCCTCGCGACGGACGCCGGCGTCCATATATATAGGGTTTCCGCATACATCTATGTATATAAGCGGGGCTTGACGCGTTATAAATAACTACGAGGTGGCGATATTCCCTTTGTTTTTTTTTCACATAAAATATGAAAAAAACATTTTATAATTTAATAAGTTCTTGATTATTTTCTTTATTTTTATGTCTCACTTCTTTATTTTGGACCAGCTTTTGCCCGCGACTCCGCTCGCGTTAAAAAGTTTTTCCGGGATAAAAGTCTCGCTTTATATTTTCCCGGGATGAAACGTAGCCTATGTGGTAATCCAGGACAATCTACCCGTGTGCCAAATTTCATCGAAATCCGTTCAGTAGTTTTTGCGTGAAACAGTAACAAACATCCATTCATCCATAGGTACTTACAAACCTTCACATTTATAATATTAGTTGAATGAATTCCATTTACTAAGCATTTCAGATGATTGTGTGATCGCCATGTAAATAATTTTGTTTCAGGGTAGAAAACTAGTAATGGAATGCTTATCTCAGGATGACGAAATTTTGCATGTTGCCGTTTATGAGTGGTTGGTGTCAAAACATCTTGGTTCAGGTAAATTATACTTTCATAGTTTTTTTTCTCTTTCATGATGTAATTAGATAAAGTATAGAACCTACCTAAATAACTAACTTTAGATACCATAACAGCCCTGTATTATGTACATACTGCCCACTGTTGAGCACGGGCCTCCTCTACAACTGAGAGGGTTAAAGCCTTAGTCCACCACGCTGGCCTAGTGTAGGTTGGCAGACTTACAGATAACTTCTCAGGTATGCAGGTTTCCTGATGATGTTTCCTTCACCGTAAAAGCGAGCGATAATACACAAAGAATACACCCATAATTTTTTTGAAAAGTCAGAGGTGTGTGCCCTTGGGTTTTGAATCTGCAGACATTTGTCTCGGCAGACCGTTCAACTAGGCTATCACCGCTTTTTACTTTGGTCGGGTATTTGTTTTTTATTATTTTTGCTTTTTCGGTTTGGAAGTTGACATTGTCAGTACAATATATAAAGTGACGAGGTACTATATTTTCCTGGTGAGACTATAAATGAAATATATTCCAGAGTTGTTGTCGCTGGGTCGAGCGCCGCCTCCGTCGCTGTGCACATACCTGCAGGCGGCGGCGCGGTCGGCCCCGCCCGCCACGTCGCTGCATCTGCTCGATCTGCTGTGGAAGGTGCTCGAGAAGTGCGGGGACCACCTCGCCGCGGCGAACGTGCTCGAAGGTCTTGCCACCAGGCCTGGGTGAGCCATGTACCATTTATGCTATATAAAAATGTATTTAACTGAGATTGTTTTGACCTGCGGTTTTTGTTTAATTTAAAGCGAGGATGATATTAGCAAGAAAACTTGCAGAAGTTATCTTCTGCAAAGGATTATTACAATGTCTGTCAAGCTGCTGACTGGCAAGCTGATTGTAAATTTTTAAGTTTGCTGGTTTTGCTGCGAGTCGCATTTGTGTTGAATTAATGAAATATAGCCGCTAGTATTAACATATCTGGAAGTTTTTGCGCAGTATATTGCTGCGAGAACTTGCTAGTCTAAACTTACCTCGAGAGATCGATCAGCGAGTTATTTCGCTCAATAAAATGCATGTTGTAGATTGTTATCTGTAGTTATATTGATGCAGTTCAGGCGCGACGTTGGCGCAGCGCATGTCGTGGCTGTCGGCGGGCGTGGTGTGCGTGCGGGGCGGTGCGGGTGGTGCGGGCGGGGCGGGCGGGTGCGAGCTGGCGCGGCGGCTGGAGGAGGCGGCGGAGGTGGCGCGCGTGCAGGCCGCCGTGCGCGCCGCCGCCGCCGCCCTGCCCGCGCATCTCCAGCCGCCGCACCACCAGATGCGACGGCTTGACGACGAACTGCTCGAGATCACGCAGGTACTAACATCATGCAACTTCTGTCTATTTTGAGATATATATAATATAATAATACCAGCCCTGTATTGTATACTGTCCCACTGCTGGGCACGGGCCTCCTCTACTACTGAGAGGGTTTAGGCCTTAGTCCACCACACTGGCCTAGTGCGGGTTGATCACGGAGGAAGAAGAGCGGAGGTGTGACAAGCCAAAATCTCTTTAGAACGTAGCGTCGCTAAATGCGGGGGGTCGGGGGATGAAATATAACGATAGCTCCACCCCCAATCAAAATCCATCTAGCGGAGAATGGCATTATTACAGCGTAACAGAGCTAACTTATCAATAATTTAGTTCGTCTTTTCACCCCTATGGCGTAACAAGCTAAAGTGTTTGTTCCAGACGATTCTATGTGCGTTAGTATGGCGAGACCACATTATTTATTATTCTACTGGCGCTTAGCCGTTTTTTCAGCATATACATTACATAGGTAATACATATATGATAAAATAATTATATATGTCTATAATTATTTTATCATACATACAGGAAAATTAGGGAATAAAACAAAATAAAAGAAGTTGTTAAAGTTGTTGATAAAAAATCTTTATTGATTAAAATTAATAATTACGATAATCTTACTAATATCTACTTCAGTATCCTGTGATAATATTATAAATGCGAAAGTTCATAAACATATTTCGATATTTATATGTGTGTTAGAAGTAAACACAGAAACAACAAAACGGATTTAGATGAAATGCCACGCGAGTAGATCATGTCTTAGATTAACACATAGTCTACTTGTTATCCCGGTAATTTACCCCCATGGAAATAATGCATATTTTTAATCTCTTCATAGGGACTTTTTTTAGCGGAAAGGCTTTACACGCAGATGAAGCCGCAAGAAACACCTAGTATTATGATAAACATGAATGTATTCCTTATTGGCCACTGAGCAAACCGCATCATGCACATAAAAATCAAATTCAACCGAAACAACGCAACCTTTACGCCCAGGTTCCCGCCAAAGTTCGTAAAATATTATAGTTGCGATCAGAAATTGTTGGTTGTCAATGTCAAATGTCAAAAACAATTAAAAAAAACTAAAGTATTCTTTTAAATTTAATTTTATTTCTAAACGATGGGACGAATATTAAACGTTTGACATTCAAAACCAAAACAAGAAGAATAAAACTCCACTTTTAATGATATTTTAACTTGTAAATTTAATTGATTTCTAAACGACGGGACGAACATCAAGTGTTTGACAGGTAGGAATATTTTCTAAGGAAAAGCGAAATTGTTGTTTTTACTATATTCCAAGCATTTTTTTTATATTTTCGAATATTTTGTTGGCGTCCAGTTGTTGCGTCTATTCATAACACGTATTCATGCATTTCTAATTTCTGTATTTACAGCATCAGTAGTAATAAGTCACTTTCTCCGCAAAAACAAAAAAAAATGGGGAATCTAAAATGATAACAAATAAATCAATAACACGAAAAAAACTTACAAATACCACGAAATTAATAAAAATAATATCGACGCTTGAAAGGCAATCATATCTAAGCGACATTTAGCAATTTTTTTCAGTAGAGCGTTTTAAAGTTTTGATTTTGACAAAAAAAATCATAACTAAACTATTTGCTGTGCAACAATAATTGTAACTGTTTTAGGAACTTCTTAATGTTTGACATTTTTTGACTTAAATCAACAGCCTTGACGATTATAAATTAAAAAGTTACCGTCGCTTAGTTAAAATCATCTAAATGGATAATTTTATGGATACCGTAACAAGTAAATTTAAAGAAATATCAAATATTTAAAAATGCCCAGTTGGTAAGAATCGTATAAGGATAACTAAACATATTAATAAAATCAATTAAAAATATCTATAGCTAAATTATTGGGTCGCACGAATGTAGAAAAACATAAATACGTGCACAATATTGTAAATATTGTTATTCCCACCAACATTAAACTATTTAATAAACAGCAAACTTTAATGAAAATCAAATTTTATTGTTAGATAAAACATACTTACATCCAAAATATAGCATATTGATATAGAATTTGTTAATAGTTATCAAATATTGTTGGAGGGAGGTTCTCGCTTCGAGCAGAACTAGAAAACAATAATTTATTCATTGTGTTGGAAGTTCGTAATTTTCACTCAATTTTTTTTTGCTGAAAGCACACACGTTCAAACTCACGCCCTTATCCCATACGGGTAGTCAGAGACTATGGAGCACCACATTCTACGATTTTGACATACGTCTTCCACAAAGGATTTTCATAGTACTTTGCAAACACGAGAAAGAAAGTGGGACGATGTAAAAGAGGCCATGGAATATAAGAAAAATACATGGCTAGATGAGAATAGCCAACGAAACTTTCAAAACACTAGGTGGTTCGCAAGCGGTCGTATTTTCTTTATTACGAACAGGTGAATATCTCTTAACAATAAGTATAAACACCTGAACATACCCGGTAAAATTAACTATGCGACATCGTTGAAGTTAAAGGTTGACAAGTAAAAATATCTAAGCATAAAAAATAGAACTTATATTATTCAGGTAAAATTATCTAACCGATTAATCTCTTTTTATTTTGTTTTATGTAAAGTTGTATATATGTACTATTAACAAAATATTTTATTAAGCTGAAAATATCTAAGCACATCAATATGGTGAGTATGGGTCCAGGCAAATATATATCTACGCCAATGCTATAATTTTGTTGTGTAGGTAATAAACAACTAATTAAAGAGTGAGCATTTTTTTTATTTCAAGTAAACATATATTAATGCAAAACAGTAATATCACGATTTCAAGTAAAACAGGATAAGTTCAAAATCAATTTCCTTAAGTGTACCAACTACTAAAAATCCGAAAAGTCGTAAATTTTTTGTCGGTAAATGAGAAAAAAAATGTGAAATTACCGGAAGCATCTAATATCTAACCGCCAAAAAAGTTGTCCTAGAGCTACGGAACCCAGATCAATCGACGCAGAAAAATTTGGCGATTCCAAATATGAATATAACTCATTTTCGATATATTTGTCGCTTAGATATTGCCTTTCAAGCGTCGAAGTATATTCGATGTTGGGTGTCGCTGGCATGACGCACATATTTTTCGCTATCCGTTATTTCCGAATACTTACCCACAGATGTCACTACATTTTTTAATATATTTTTTCACATTTCCTGTAGCTAAATAATAAATGATTGAATAATGAATATATTTAGAGGCAAAATGAACTAAGTTTACTTATTTCTGCCGAAAAATTATTGTAATATGCGTTTATAATGTTAAAGTCACGATATCGGTGAGAAATATGTAGAATACAACTTTTCGACGATAGATGTCTCTTGGTAATGAAACAAGAAAATATGTTTTAAAATGCAAATAAACATAAATTTAAACGACTTACACATAAAATGTTATGCCATCTTGTTTAATTTTTGATCCTGAGCAACTTCTACACTCATCAACATCACATTTCATGGTTAAAATAATTTAATACGTATTTAAACGTCAGATGAGGCCGAACCGAACGCACTGACGATTCACTCAGAACTACGGTTTTAGGCCCCGCCTACTGTGACGTCATGGCCTAGTTGATGGTGACATGATCTAGTTGCCTTGCGGCAACTCCGCTCTTCTTCTTTTCTTCGTGGGGTTGATAGACTTCACAAACTTTTTAAGTATGCAGATTTCCTCACAATGTTTTCTTTCACCGTTAAAGCGAACGGTAATTGATAAACAATACATACGTAACTTTGAAAAGTTAGAGGTATGTGCCATGGGTTTTGAGCCCCCGGACATTATCTCGACAGACCATTCCATTCCCAACTAGGCTATTGTCCACTTACTAGTTACACTTACTGTTTTGAGATAGCTCCCTGTAATATTTTTGGAAGTTTAGTTAACGGTTTAACTGTGAAAACACATTGACAGATTTATAACTAGAATTTGACTCAACATAAATTAAGTAGGTACTCTCTTTAACGACTATGATTTAATACAGTTATATGAGGAGTATGCGGATCGTTACAACCTATGGGAGTGCAAGCTGGCAATTGTCCAATGCTCGGGGCACAATGATGCGTTGCTAGTTGAGAACATCTGGAGCAACATCGGCGCCGAAGCAGAGGCGGCCGCCAGGAACTTGCCGACGCCCGACGAGAAGCTCGCCGCAGTGCTAGGAAAACTGACCACCCTCGGACGGGAATACGTTCATACAGGACACTGTTTCCCTCTATGTAAGAGCTTGATAATATGCACACTTATATTGTATTTTTGTCGTTAATTTGCAGTTTTATAATTATGTTTTATTTACAGACTTCATCGTGCGTCAGTTAGAAATATTGAGCTGTAAACTGCAAGCCGACAAAGGCATGGTGTTCAAAGCGATACTGAACATTGGCGTTCCCCTAGAGCAAGTCCTGGATATTTATATAAAGTGCGTATTACCACCGAATACCTTGTGAGCAGTGTGCAGTGACATTAGTGTTCGTTTGCGCAGTGTTTATTTATTTATTTTTATTAAACAAAAGGCATAATCCTACTAATATTATAAAGGCGAAAGTTTGTAAGAATGTATGGATGTTTGGATGTTAGGATGTTTGGATGTTAGGATGTTTGGATGTAAGGATGTTTGTTCCGCTTTCACGCAAAAACTACTGAACGGATTTCGATGAAATTTGGCACACGGGTAGATCATGTCCTGGATTAACACATAGGCTACTTTTTATCCCGGGAAAATATAAAGCGGGACTTTTATCCCGGAAAAACTTTTTAAAGCGGGCGGAGCCGCGGGCAAAAGCTAGTACAGAATACAATCATTTCAATCATTAACACTTAAGCACTAAACTATATTAAGTTTAGATTGCCTTCCTTAGATCTATGCCCTAATTGAAATTAATCGGCGGAAGTGAAATTTACAAAAAACAATTAACTAAGTTTACAAAGTTTACATCTGCTTTTACTTAAGTGAGTTGTATAAACAAAATTTCTATGGAAACTAATTGTACTACCTATGTACTACTTAGTTTTGTAATAGTAGTACCTAGTTTTTTTTAGTAGTAGTGTGGTGTTTGTTGCAGACTGGTGAGCGTGAACGAGCGCGTGTGGCTGGGGTGCGGGTCGGAGACGCACGCGTGCGGCGCGGCGGCGTGCGTGCTGGCGGGCGCGCGCTCGTGCGTGTCGCCGCTGCCGCCCGCGCCGCGCCGCCGCGCCCGCGCGCGCTGCAAGGACCTGCACGACGCCGCGCTCTCCGCACTCTCCGCCATGCAGGTCGGCATGCACGCACGCATACGCATTTCTCTCTTTTTTTATCGCGCTGAATGACGAGCATGCCTTGTTAAGAGAGGTCATTCCACTGCAATTCACGGGGTTTCTTAATTATCCTATGGCGTTTTATCATTAGACGTGAATCAGTATTTAAAACTTTCACCCCCACAATAGATTTTGTTTCTCTTATGAGTTCCAAATGAAGGCTGTATGATTATTGTACAAGACTTGTTTCTTTTTGGGTGAAACTGCAATCAGGTACTAATGGATGTTTGATAATTGATTGTTGTTTATGGCCTTGAATTAAAAGACGAGCATGCCGTTCGCCTGATGGTAAGCGATACGACCACCCATCAACAGTAGCAACACCAGCCAGCACCTCAAGTTACAAAGTACTATATGGCAAGCCACTGCGCTCGTCATCATAAGATGTCAAGTCTCATTATGTCCAGTAGTTACACTGGCTACAATGCCCTTCAAACTGAAACACAACAGTGAATGCACGCTACTTGACGGTAGAAATAGACATTGAGGTGGTACCCACCCAGACAGACGTTTACATACTATGAGAAACCTACCACCATTAAACCAAAACCATCTCTTAGACCAGATTTTAATAAACTATCCCAATCGTAATATTCGATCCGATCTCGACAATAAACCAATCGAAATAACTCATTTGTAAGCAGGTAAAAAAAACTTTTTCTTATTGATCTGTTTTCCCGATCGATTGAAGAAAACGATTGGAATCGTTTATTGTTATCGGCGCTTTATCTACCTCCTATACTTGCCATCGATCAAATTTCAATACTAGAATTTCAATCATGAATTTAGTATTTGTAAGACACATTCTAAGACCTAATTAGAACTTGTTGAATATATGGATACTGACTCATTAACTATTTTTGCGTTCAGTATCTTACTTTTACTGAACTGATTCAACATATACCTACAATACATATTATTATATATGCATATTTTTATAAATCTGTATGAGATAAAATCGTTTCAAAATGTTACATCAGTATGCTGTTCATTTTATTTCAGACAACTCCAGAGACGCGGTCCCTCATCAACAGGCTGTCGGAAGCGCAACTTCACCTCGACATGGATTAGGCTCCCGATCTAGGATGTGTGCTGTATCGTGTTAGTGAAGGCTACTCTGTGGCAGAAACAATGTTGGCGACCGTTTCATATCAGGCGTCAGATGAAGTTTGGCAGTTTCTCTCTTTGGCCAAATTTCAGCTTTGACGGATTTTATCCATCTTAAGTACTGCCACTTCCCAGTGAACAAACCATAAACTTAAAGATTTATGTGCATGTCAGTCGTCAATATTTTTTTATTTAGTGGTAATCATTTATTCCAGTAAGTTATTAATGTAATAGGTAAATTATGTACAAGATAAATTATGAATTTACTGCATATTACTGCTAAGATGTCTTGACCGATCTGTATAAATACCGTAGGGTCTCCATAGACTTCTCCAGAAAACACAGTTTAAACAACACCATCATATTCAAAGCTGTCTTGTTAAGAACTGATTAAATTTGAAAACGTTACAGCGGGGTTAGGATGTGAAAAAGAAACACGATGCGTCTCCGCTTCGTTTTATTGTGATTGGTTGAGAGACTGACTTATCGGTCTCTCGATCAAAATACCGATACGTCAGTCTGAACCCATCACAACAAAACGAAGCGGAGACGCATCATATTTTTTTCACATCCTAAGCCGCCAGTACTGTGGTTAAAAACTCAATTTCCATTGTTTGAATAACACTTAATTGTAATGGTCAATAGTACCACGCTACTTATTTTTTTTAATAATTGAAACAAATTTGACGACTACGAATGTTTTATTTTTACAAAACACATAATCTTACAAAAGTTAATAAATAAAAATATTTTCATCTAATTAAAAGCAAATATTCATAAAAGTAACATCTAAACAATGTTAAAAATCTATTGTTATAATTAATTCTTTGGTATTATACTTTCGAGTTCTGACATTATTTTATTCTGTTCTACTATAATAATAACAATGGCAGTGATTAAAAATTCAATTGATTTTTTTCAGTTTTTTTATCATACAAGTGGAAATAAAATTGAAGTATGTAGGTACAAATACGGTTTCTAATTTTGTAAATAAAAACTTGTAATTGCATATTGTTTTATTTTCATATTATGGAATAGTTCATTCTAATATAGGGTTGTCACTTCGTTGTTTCAAGACCGAATACAATACGCTGG
Source organism: Lapara coniferarum (assembly GCA_949316025.1). Taxonomy (NCBI): domain Eukaryota; kingdom Metazoa; phylum Arthropoda; class Insecta; order Lepidoptera; family Sphingidae; genus Lapara; species Lapara coniferarum. The sequence goes on along the minus strand of OX438919.1, from coordinate 34,736,910 downwards.
ATTCTCTAAGCAGTGTGTGTTTGGTACAGTAGGTTGCTAGTCGTGGCTGCTGTACTCTGCATGCCCTTGAGAATTTATATGGAAAATAATCATCGCAATAATTCAATAATAATTTCACACTACGGAGAGTCTTCTTCGAAAGGGTTCGTATTTACCTGATGTCCTCGATGGTCATCGTCCGAGTAAGTATACACGCTATTGGGCGCTCCACTGATAGTCGGCAAGCCTACGGTATTCATTGGCGCCAGCACCTGAGGACTATATTGTTGGTACTTAGTAGGGTCCTTCCCAATGGAGTTTTTTCTAATGACAGTTGTGTAAGTAGGTGAATATTTCGGTATGTCCCTGATTCTTGTCGCCGCTCGATAAGTACCAAATTCGTCTGGCGGTGGAGGCAACGAAAACCCGTCCGATTGTGTTATCTCGGAATTCTCATCGCTTAGTTCTTTCGCTAGTTTATGGCGCATTTTCCTTGGCATCGTATAGAATGTGTTCATCTGTAACAAAGAGCAGTTGAGATCAATAGGCGAAGGTAAAATCACTGGCATCGCCAAAATTGAGAAGATGGACCACTATGAAAGATTTTTAGAAAAGTACCCTCAAATAAACTTTTGACCTACCGGTCTTGGAATGCTGTAATTAGTTTCAGGAGGTAGATGCAAAACAAAGTGATCGCCCATTGCGTCCATTTCCCTCTTTCTATTAATATTTTGCAAAGAATGCACTCTGCAATCCAGGTTGCGTCGTATTTCGTGACACTTGTTAATCACTTCCGGTTCCACGTCGTGCATGTAACGTGCTGAATGCATGGAGCTGGTTCTTCTCACGTCGAAATTCTTTGAAGGATATTTGGACACTGCCTTCCGAAACGAGTCTGTGCGCCTCACGTTGTATTCGCTCCCGTCATCACTGTCGTGGTACGTCTCGCAATTCGATTCTGGAAATAATAAGAGTAATGTTACAAACATGTATCTACTTAAAATAGAACTGAATTTTAAACATAAACTTTTGGCAAACCATTACTGTTTTCGTGTTAATTGGTTATTTTCGACACGTTTAGGCATTTAGATAGGATATAATATAGCAAATACATTTAATATTTGCTATATTATTATATTTTTTTAGATTCAGTGGAACAAAAATGTGTCTGAGAACGTGGCCCCTAAGGGCCAGGGCATGCTTAGTTATGAACTCTGAACTATGAACAGATCTAGGTTTACTGTTCACTAATTACTAATTTTATTGGGTTTCAGTTTCATGGAAAGGAGATGTTCGTTTTTGTATGGCCGTTTCGCCTCAAAATCTAACTAGGTTCAAACTTTATTGATATTAAAGGGACAAAAATTTGGATCATGGATTCATTCAAAAAAATATTTTAGTACCTTCCATTTATAAGTAACTTTTTTGAAACTTTTTTTTATATATCAATGCATAAATCTCAAAATCGGAGGACTATAAAATTATACGATTTATTGCAAAGGCCTGTTTTTTGGGAGTAGTATCCAAGTATATACAGTACAATAAAGTACGTTGGTTACAATTAGTATATATGTACATATAAAGTATGTTGGTTACAATTACAAGTCCGTTTCTGGACCTTTAAATAAGTGACCTTCAGTGGTGTATGCGCAGAGCGGCGGGTGCGGTGCGGGGTGGTGTGCGTGGTGCGCATGCGCGAGGTCGCCACGCTCGTGCGCGCACAGCACGAGTCCGCACGCCGCGAGCGCCACGAGCGCCACGCCGCCGCACAGCGCCAGCGCCAGCGTCGTTATGTTCGTCACCGCGCTCTGACTTTCTGCTTATCAATCAATATCAATAACTGATTATGCAGTTTTACGATATATACATACATATACACTCACGCCTTTTATACCCGAAGGGGTAGGCAGAGGTGCAACTAGTGCACCCACTTTTCGCCATTATTCCATCCCATGATGTGATAGGGGGCGAGCCTATCGCCGTATCGGGCACAAATTCCAGGCTCCGAGCTGATACTGAATAGAAAAACTCAATATCACTTTGCCCGACCCGGGGATCGAACCCGAGACCTCAGCATTGCAGTCGTACCATAATACAACTACGCCACCGAGGCAGTCGATTTTACGATATATAACATCGATTTTACGATATATTTACCGCATATAATGAGAATGTACAGTCAGCAGCATAAATATCTAAACAAAATTTCAAATCGCCTATATACGCGTTAAGTACAAAAATTCTTCGTATAAAGTAAAGCAAATCTCTTTTATTTTATTTTTGTGAAGAAAAAAACTATTTAGTAAGAACACAAAATGTATGTAAGCAATTTGAAATTGTTCAGCTACTTATGCTGGTGACTGTACACGTAGATTTTAGTTTATAGTCGGGACGAGGATGCTATGATTCCAAAGCTGACGAAAGTAAATTGGTATTGGTAACTTGTACGACAAAATATTCTTTTTGATAGTAGATACCCTATTTTCAGATTAGATACTTAAGTAATTATATTATGCTTACCTTCAGTTTCAATAACAATATCATCTAAGCCAATTTCCACTTCAGTACTTTCTCCTTTATCGTTGACTGCTATTACAACGAATTTATAATTTTCTTGCTTTGGCTCGGGAATCATGAACTCTGGTTCCATGTTAGTTATTGATACTAGATGTTCATCAGAATCAGTGTCTTTTACAATAAATTTGAATTTCTGTAAAGAAAATAAAATGAACTGAATATAACATTATTTTATTTATTTATTTATTTACACTTTATACACGGAGTAAAGGCGGACTTAATGCCATAGGCATTCTCTACCAGTCAACCTAAAGTGGTGCAGAGATACAAGAAGGCAGGTGCGTAAATAAGGGAGAATTAAGTAAGGAATAATATGTCTTCAAAGTATACAGGGTCATTTTGACATTGCGTTAATAAATGAAACCACATACTCGTCTTTGCCTCTGCTAACATTATGCCAAAAATCATCCATGAGAAACTAATATTTTCACCAGAATTCTCAAATTTACTTTCCTGATTTTTTTTTCATTTTTAAGTTAAGTGCGAATATGCTGTGTGCATGAGTATTTTTCTGACTGAAAGTGTGATGTTGCCGCAGCGACTCATCCTCTTAGACTAGTAGTAGTGGCATTAGGGCATGTAAACTTATAGTTACTTTTTATTGATATTTATTTTGTTCGAAACTTGCACTTTTTTATTTTACATCTATGGTTAAAATAACTTAATGGAAAACGTTATTTTCAACGAGATAAGAATGTGGTTTCATTTATTAACGCAATGTCAAAATGACCCTGTATATGCTACTGAATAAACCTATGAATAATAATGAAAAATACTAATAAAACAATAAAACAAAACACTAATAAATATACGTATTAATAGATAATAAATAACATATTAATAAATTTTTAAAATAAATTTTTAAAAAATAAATAAATTTTGCCGAAAATAGTTCTCGGACCTTCTTTTTGAACACATAGCGATTTGTAGATGTTCTCATTTCCAGGGGGAGTGCTTTCCAGGGGGAGTGCATTCCAGAGTAGGACACTTTGGACAGGAGAAGAAGAATGAACGAAGTCAGAGGTGTGAGAGGGACAAAGTAGTAAAAATTTTTTCTGAAGAACGTAGATTTCTCTCATGGTTTGAGTTCAGGTATTGAAAGTATGCGGTTAAGTAGGAAGGCATAGTGGAAGACATAAGTAAAGAATAGATAGTAGTAAGAGCACGCAAGTTACGCCGCTCGCGAATGGGCAACCATTTGAGATCAGAACGACAAGCAGAGACATGATCATATTTTATCCGTATAATGAAACGCTATTGGTCTACGGTGCATTCATGGACTGTAAAACATGACACGCAGCATTTGCACCACTCGCCAACAAATATTTGGTACCAATAGCAAAGGATCATAAGGGAAACCAATATTTTTAGTATTTTTACTAGTAATAAAATAAAAGTTATTCACAGTATTTTTCCAGGAGAGGTTTATAAAGGCAAGCCGGTAGGAATCATGATACAAGGACCGTTCACCACTTACATTGTAAGATTTTCGACTTAAAATACGAATAGCCAGATATTCAGTTATAGACCAACACTCCATAGAAAAATATCTATGCATTTATCGGTAAAGCTATGCGTGTCACTATGTACTTAGTACGGGCGTAGCTATAGCTTTCACATGGGAGGGTCTTACGATCTAAAAAATGTAGTGGCGTGGGTTCGTGCCTTGCATGACACCGTAACATAGACCTTAAGGGGGGAGGGGAAGGGGGGGGGGAGGCGGATCCCCAAAACGTCAGTGGGGTAGCGTGGTTTATTGTAAGCTAAGGGGGTCCGAACCCCTGACCCGCCCCCTTATATACGCCCATGGTATTTAGTACTGAAGTGCTATGACTTATCCTAATCACCTATGACTACACAAACCTGTGGAAGACCACCATCGTGTCCCTTCTCACAAGTGACCATGATTTCTTGACTTTTTGTCTTCAAGGCTACGCAATTTGTAGGTGGACGTGGAATTGTCTCGTCGGTCACCAAGAAGGAACACGGAGTGTGTGGTGAGCCTTTCGAAGGAATGTTGTTCAATCCCCAACAGAAAATAGTGTCTGAAAATAAAAAAAAAACACCATAAACATAATACATACATTCCACTGATATTTAATCATACCGCCTTAAAATATCTAACTCCTAACATGAGTACCGAATATGAATGCCAAAGTGGCTCAGGCTGACACATATTTTTACGATTTCAGAAGCAAACTACGTAATTAATTTTGATTATATATAGCGTCAATGCTGAAGAAGAAATTTAATATCACAGATATTTTCACGAAAGCGGAACTTCATTATTATTATGACTAAACTTGTTGATGGTGTGAATCACAGAACAGAGAAAGTGAACAAACACATCAGACCCCATATTAATATTATCCGGTCTAAAAACGGATACCGTAAGTTCATCCATCGTATTAGGTACATTCAATCATCAAGGACGGTATTGACAAACCAATCTCAAGTTTGAGTTACAACTCAAGTAGACATAATGTATTCAATTATATCTACTTGAGATGTAACTCAAACTTGATATTGATTTATTAATACCGCCGCTAGTGTAAATAACTTACTATACGAAGTGTCATTCGGCCGTTCAAACAATAAAGTGTTGTCTTCCGTCTCGCTAGTAGTGTGCGGATGGTTCCTGAGCGTACTGACGTTCACTGACTCGTTTACTATAACCCAGCGGTAAGCCGTCGGCTCGGGGTTCCCCTTCACGGTGCACGTTAAGTTTATAGACTCGTTTTCACCAACACCGTACTCGATTGTGCCTTCGTTTTCGCAGTATGTTGGGTCTAGAATATATTATTTCATTTATTTACAAAATCAAACGTATCGCTTAAAAGTAATGAGGTTTAATTACTGTGCTTAATAGTTTTTTTTTTATTAAAGCATGAAGCCAGTGTGAATTGTAGCCAGTGTAACTACTGGACGTAATGAGACTTAGCATCTATGTCTCAGGATGATGAGCGTAGTGGAATGTCACACAGTACTTGGTAACTCAAGGTGCTGGATGGTGTTGCTACTGTTTATGGGTGGTCGTATCGCTTATCACCAGGCGAACGGTATGCTCGTCTCGTCATTCGACGCAATAAAAAAAAGAATAATTTACAGGTTATAATATTAGGAATAACAATAATTTCCCTGAGAGCTGAGTACATAGTAAACTTTAAACTTAAACTCCGGGTTGGCTTTAGATTCTAGTGTAATGTTATTCATAATAATTTTTAAGTAATTAATTCTATATAAGAAGTTTTAGTTCAGTGGTTAATTATTACATGTAACGTCGATGATAAGCGGCTCGCTGTACGAGGAGCCCTCGTCGCTTGTCGCCGCGCAGACATACTCGCCCGCATCAGATTCCTTAACATTCACCAGGTCTAGAACTGCTTGTATCTTATCTGTATCCACATTTGACAGTATATCATCCTGTAAATTCGTAACAGTATTTAAACCAAGAACAGAATGTGTTTTTGTGTGGAAATAATATATTTTTGTTTATTTAAGTATAGTCAGCCACATAAGTTGCTGAACAAACTCAAAACTTCAAATCGCTTAAACGCATAAGTTTAATTAAAACAAATATTTCTTGTTATGTAAAGTAAAGTAAATCTCTTGTATTTTATCATTGTGAAGAGGAAATACAATTTGGTAAGAACACAAAGTGTATAGGCAATTTAAAGTTTTGAATTTGTTCAGTTACTTATGCGGCTGACTGTACCTAATTGATTTATTTACGTAAAGCCGTTTTATTATTAACCAGGTAGTAAGAAGATTTATTTCAACTAAGGGTATTGTTTTGTAGTGCCAAAAGTGTTAAACCATTGAAGGAAAGGCAATAGTGAATAAAACAAGACAGCAGATACCTCATGAAACCAAATGAGCTGATACACAGATGGATTGGCTTTGTAATTGCATGCCAATGACACATCTGAACCTTTGACAACTGCCAGGGTACCGTTATCTACGTCCGCCTCTACTTCTATTTTTAATATAGGTGCATCTGGAATAGATTTTAACTAATTAATTCAAGAAATCATTAATAGAGTTCCGCCTATGTCTGTGCAATGGTAAACAAGAGAACTAATCCACGGTTTTTTTTTTTATGTACGGCCATCTTCGGAGCATTAGGGACGGCTGCGGGCTTCCTCCGACTCACGTCTAAGTTGTCGTCCGCAACCGCCCCTGCGCGTACCGCTGTTGCGGTCCTTTTCCTGTTGTTGCGGGGGCTCAGAAGCCCCCGTACACCGCAGGACGCCCTATTGGCGTCCGAGGCAGCGTGAGACACGCTGCCGTCCATCACGGGGGTCACAGGAGTTGGCTAGACTAATAGGTGGGCGGACCTTCTCGCCCACCCGTGACCCCCGGAGACCCCTATTAGTCGCCTTTTACGACAGGCAGGGGATACCGTGGTGGAATTCTCCAAACGCCCCCAATCCACAGGGCGGGAGACGTCGGTCAGTCGTCCACCCGACGCCTCCTACGTCTCGTCTGGCGGCGGGAGGGATCACCACCGCGCTGGCGATCCCTCTCGGCACTCTCCTTCCGCGAGAGGACCGCCTCGCAGAAGTGGGCCACCGCCTGCCAGGCCTCCCGACCGCCGACCATGGAAGCGACCACGGCCGGCAGCGAGAGGTCTTCTCCGACGACTGCTCTGAGAACGCTGCGTTCTTCATCCCAGGCTGGACAACACTCCAACGTATGTTGGGCCGTGTCCATTTGGCAGTTGTCACAATAGTGACACACGGAACTAATCCACGGTGCACTCATAATTTGACAACGATATAATTGTGCTCTACAATCATCTGACAATGTGCGCCCATAGTACCTACCTATAGGTATCTAATGTTTGTCTGAAGAACTGCGTAAAGTGTAACAACCCTATACATTTTTCTTCTACACACCAACTTCTGTGTACAAGACTTCATTAATCCGTAGTACACACATATTCACGCCCGTAACCCCCGAAGGGGTAGGTAGAGGGTTGTTTAAGGAGGGCATTTATTCAGTATTCGATTCTTGTCCTTGATAAAAATACATAAAATATACCTTATTTTACGAGAATTTTAGCACTTAGGACCTAGGCAGCCCGACCTAGATATTGTTGCTTTCCAAAACCAGGTTTGAAGTATGAAGGGAAAACGAGTTATACAGGGTAATTTTGAAATTGAGTTAATAAATAAAACCACATACTTATCTCGTTGAAAACAACGTTTTTCATTAAGTTATTATAACCATAGATGTAAAATAAAAAACGTGTAAGTTTCAAACAAAATAAATATTAATAAAAAGTAACTTTAAGTTTACACGCCCTAATGCCATTATGACTGCTCTAGGAGAATTCCTCCCAGGAGCAACATTACACTTTTAGTCAGAAATACACCATATTCGCACTTACGCACACACCATATTCGTACTAAACTACAAAATGATCAAAAATTTGGAAAACTACAACCGGGATTTTTGGCGAAAGTATTCGTTATTCATTGATGATTTTTGGCACAATGTTAGCAGAGGTATAGACGAATATGTAGATTCATTTAGTAACGTAATGTAAAAATTACCCTGTATTTAAAGATTTTTATTCATACGTAATGACCGATAAGATAGGTCAAACAAGTAGCTCAAGAGGGACCAGTGACCACACGTTGGGAGTATTTGTACGAATTTCTTTTGAGTTTTACTCCGTCATTTATCATTATTTTTTCTTGCGTATATTTTTATTAGTTTAAGCATAAACTGTGGTGTGGTTTAAGCATAAATAGGTCCCCAGCCTAAAAATACATACTGTAGGTATATAATAAAACTCACATAACACAGTCAGTGGCAGGCCCTGTGCACATATAAAGCTGTCGTTTCCCCGCAGATAGGCGGGCGCGCAGCAGGTTATATGCGACTCGTCGTGCTCTTGGCTCATAGTCAACACGATGTCGCTCACCACCAACCTCTGGGACGGTTCTTTCTGCAGGTGTATAACGACTTGCATTTATGGAAATGAAGAATTTTACGACACATCGGATAACAAATTAGCGTAGGTTACCCAATTCTGATCTGGATTATTCTTATTAATTAACGCTGCTACTAAATAACAAGAGGTATTTTCATAAATGCATTCTTTCTATATAGGTAATGTGTATTATAAATATTCCATTATCGCAAAACATTCTTACGGTAACATTTTGCTCCAAGTTGTAGAGGTGTGAGTCGTTAAGTTGCCAGGTGAGCGGCGGCGGAGGTCGCGCGCCGAGCACCCGGCACTGAAGCCGGAGCGCGTCCCCGGCACGGACACGGCCCTGCGCGCTGCTCGACGCGCCGCCTTCCACGCGCAGCGACACCAGCTCCGGGGGTACTGCTCATCATAACAACTAAGTAGATTGGGGATGTAATTACGCAGTCGCAGCTCGGAGTCAAGGAGTTGACGGTATGCCCCGTACCTCGGAAGTCATATAAAGCTGTTGGTTCAGTGCCTGGTCTGTCTTCGGTCTCACCGGACTATGAGAGTGCACCTGTGTATTGCGCACACGTTTCTGCAGTTTAATATTTACTGCTTACCTGCCTGATCTCAATTGAGATTTTTTAAACTAAGTATATGTTATAATATAAGACCAGGGCCGTAGATAAGAGGCGGGGCGGGGAGCATTGTGGGGTAATGCCCTACCTTAATAGTCAACTAATAATAAGCCTAGGACTGTGAAGCAGATTATGACTGAAAATAAACATGGATTCACGGATTTAAGGGAATTTGATACAACCAGCATATCACCCAAACACATATATAAATATTAAACCGACTACACATGTTCACAAGTCAAGAAAGCCAAAAATCGATTGACCAGAACATGACCCGAACAGATCAGGTAACATTTTTACTTGCAACCATAGTTGCCCCACCTTAAATTCAAGTCTAGCTACGACTGTGTAAGACTGCACCAAGGGAATGTTCCCGTGGTCGGCTATAAAAGAGTATTCGTTTCTGCAGAATTATATAGTATATGGTATTATAATTATATAGTCACTTGTCACATAAATCATTTAGATGGTAATGTTTTTTTTTATCGTAAATTAGAGCTATAAATTATGGCTGTGCCCCCATCAGAACGAAGCGGCGCGCTAGCCGTATTTTTAAAAGCTACATTTCGTTCATAATGTGTTATATTTACTATGGTTTATAATTTTTTTTTTATAATTTGGATATTGTTTCCTTAATATCACAAGGAAAATGCCACCACAATAATTGTTGATTCCGTGCATTTACTCCTAAAGTACACATTTTTTTTTATTTCAGACCAATATTAGGTATTAGATGGGCAATTTACGTTTTAGTAGTTTATAATTTTCGAAAAGATCTATAATTTTTAGTAACTTATTCGTAAATCTGCGTATTTTCCGCCCGTAAATCGTGCGCCCAAATGTATGGAACAAATGGTCAAAGCGGTTTGCTCGGAGGAGGGCCTTAATGGAAAGTGCTTCTCTAATGACTGGTTTTGGGAGTAAGTTGGCGTTATAATACGTTTCTTGGCCTTATTTTTTATCGAATAGATAAAAAAGGTTATGCCCACCGTTAAGACTACGAAACAAAAATACAAAAATATAATTAAGAAATCCTTTTGGCTAGAAAGTTTAGTTGTTTTTTTATGTAATTAACAAATTGCACAGTCATATAATATAATATTGGTATAGACAGTGAACGTCAATTCAAAAATACCAACTTTCTAATTTTGCGGTGTCAAATAAGACGAATAGCTTATACATGCTAGTTATTAACTTTATGAGGATGTGAAAATAAATTCGTCTAGCAGTCAATCAATCTATGACCAGCCAGACAGTATATTTTACCTTTGATAAGAAATACACATACATACACACATACACTCACGCCTGTTATCCCCGAAGGGGTAGGCAGAGGCGCAACTAGTGTACCCACTTTTCGCCGTTATTCCGTCCCATGATGTGATAGGGGGCGAGCCTATCGCCATATCGGGCACAAATTCCAGAATCCGAGCTGATACTGAATAGAAAAACTCAATATCACTTTGCCCGACCCGGGAACCGAACCCGAGACCTCAGCATTGTAGTCGTACCTTATACAACTACGCCACCGAGGCAGTCTAATAAAATAAGAATATCTTTTGATAAGAAATATTATAAAAAAATACTGAAAATGGAGATAATAATGTTAACGTAGATAAAAAATAAAATTTACTTATATATATTTAGCTTTTGCCCGCGGCTCCGCCCGCGTAAAATAGTTTCTCCCGGATAAAATAAGCCTATAGCACTCAGGAGTAATGTAGCTTTCTATTAATGAAAGAATTTATAAAATCGCTAACAAGTTATCTCTAAACATTAGCCCCTACAAATCTACAAATTCACAAACTTTCCTCTTTACAATATTAGTATAGATATTTGAATTTTGTCAATATTCGACTACCGATCTTACTTGAAGATCGTTAATTTGATTGCAATTTGTATGAATAATGTTACCATATATGGTAAACTATAGTTTATGCCTTCAAATTCATATTTAGAGCCAGTTTTCAAGAAAATTTTATTCGACAGTTTTATATTGAACAGATAATGTCATTCATTTTATTTTGGAACACATATTAGAGTGTGACCTTTGTATTTAGTCGGCTTATACATTTATGTCATTAGTAACCTTTATTATTATTATTTTATAGGAGCTCGACATAGTGACTGTACTGTAACTGATGGTAAGCACGGTGCAGTCCAAATAGAGAATCGAATGACATTGGACGATTATCCCATGCCATTTGACACAATCATGCCGGCCTGACCAGCTGCTTCTTCACGCTACGGCGGTGAAATTGGCTCTAACAAAATTGCTTAAACTGAGGTCCAAGATATATGAACATTAATGTTACTTACAGTACATATCAATGACGATGTCAATGGAAAGCGGTGCGGTTTTCTCGTTGTTCTGCGCGTAGCATGTGAGGACGCGACCGTGGTCCTCGCGTCGGAGAGGGCCGTACATAATGTCACTCCTCACGCGATGCTCCGACAGCGGAGTTGATGTGTTCTTTAATAACCGTTGCTCGGTCCACCATGATAGTGTAGCTTGTGGTTTACCTTTGTCATAAACAAATAATATGTTGAGACTGCTGTCTTATTGGTATTTTTAAGTTTAACGACACAACTAGTTAACATCTAACCCCTAAAGAGTCCAATTTCTAATCAATCATAATTAGCAGTATTCTTCTTCGTAGTTCCACCTGACATGATTTTAGTCCAATGTTAGACGGGTGCATAATTTTCAAGCATGATGCATAGTTTGTATTTTTCACAGTTTGCCGCCTGCCTGTTATGAACCCCGTCTCAGCTGGATCCAAATCGTCTTAGAAAAAATATCAAACAAGGTCAAAAGTGACGCGGACCCAGCATAGGAGAAGCAATAAAAATATAACTACTTAAGATACAAACATTTCATGAAATATTCAATGTCATCAATAAAGGTTTACCTCCAAAAGCAACACAAAAAAGGTGAACGGTTTCGCCGACGTAGTAAGGTCCAACATTGCGACTGACGTTGACGCCAGCGGTCGCCTTTGCAATTTCTGTGCTATTATCATGTACCACCCATAAAACACGAGGCGGTTCTGTTGAAAAAATAAATTAAATAATAGTTTACGGTCATCAAAAAACATTGTTAAAGTACATAAATAACCTACAGAGTACCTACAGCTGTCAATTTATTATGGTAATTTGTATTGATTCGTTTTGGATAATACACATGTAATCAACATATATTTTCTACATCGTAATACAGTAAGTACTTGTGCTGTAATAGATGCAACAAACAATTATAATCAGTCGGTAAAACGCTTCAATAAATTCATTGAGTGTTATGAGGACTAGCTGGAGGCAGAGGTAAGTAGATACCTACTTTTATACCTTTAAGATTTACTATAATCTGCATATTACAATTTCAGGTATTTTCTTTGGCTTCAATGTCTATAATACCAGAATATTGTTTACACACTTGTTACTAGCGAGTTGTTGACACTAACATCTCAATTCTTTCGGACTCACGGCTATATTTATGTACTTACTTGATATTAGGTAAAAATAAATATATGCCTATACATGTTTTGATTTTCGGTATTTTTCTTAATATCCTATCCGCAAACTAGAACTACAATCGCTTGGTCTATTGGTCGTGGACAATATCATGTTTAGGGTTATTAGGTGCAAATTGAGGGGCACATTGTGTTAGCACTTTCCCTGATAGAAATACGCACATATAGCAAAGAGGCTTCTTTTAACTGGTGGTAGGTCTCTCATATGTAAGAGTCCGTCTGGGTGGGTACCACCGCAATGTCTATTCCTACCGCCAAGCAGCATTGTGCATACTTTCCCTGATAGAAATACGCACATATAGCAAAGAGGCTTCTTTTAACTGGTGGTAGGTCTCTCATATGTAAGAGTCCGTCTGGGTGGGTACCACCGCAATGTCTATTCCTACCGCCAAGCAGCATTGTGCATACATTGTTGTGTTTCGGTTTGAAGGACATTGTACTCAGTGTAACTACTGGACATAATGAGACTTAACATCTCACGATGACAAGCGCAGTGGAATGCCACAGTACTTTATAACTCAAGGTGCTGGATGGTATTTCTACTATTTATGGGTTGTCGTATCGCTTACCATCAGGCGAACGGCATGCTCGTCTTTTAATTCAAGGCCATAAAAACAATCAATTATCAAACATCCATTAGTACCTGATTGCAGTTTCACCCAAAAAGAAACAAGTCTTGTACAATAATAATACAGCCTTCATTTGGAACTCATAAGAGAAACAAAATCAATTTTGGGGGTGAAAGTTTTAAATACTGATTCACGTCTAATGATAAAACGCCATAGGATAATTAAGAAACTCCTTGAATTGCCGTGGAATGACCTCTCTTAACAAGAGCCAATACGAATGACTAAACAGCGGATCATATCATTATTTTACCACAGAACATGATTAATACAGCTATAAATAACACAGCATAGTGCAATGCTAACGGTATGACGCGCTACCCGCGTGAAATTAGTATGTAGATGCCTACTATAGGTTTGTTCATATACAATGTAGCGACACCTGTGACCTGGGGTATGCGCTCTGTATCATGAAGATTTCTATCTTTAATTCGTGATGAAGATAATGTCGTTTATATCGTCGAATTAATAAAGAGTAAATATGTCAACTAAAGAACGTAAATATATTTAAATATCTATAGCGAATTATTCTATAATCAAAATACTCGTATAAGTATTATTTGGCGTTTTCTGTCGTCATCTCGACTATATTTTGCCTGTAACTCAACATGAAATAAGTAGTAATAAATATTATCATTTTATTACCTATACTTTGCTATTTTCACTTTCATAACTTTATTGTTCATCATACAGCATCATACTAGGTTGTGAATTGCGATGACGCAAAATTAATTTGTATGTTAATATTGTTGTAATGTTTACGACGCTCAATGGTTTAATAAATGGAGCGAATGGTTCCGGCACTGTCAGCTTCCTCATTAGCGTGCCCGCCAATTAGCCGAAGCGCCGCTGTTATTCCGCTGGATAGGTAAACTCAGATGCATTTTGCTCGATGGTAAGGCACCGACTTGTTACAAAAATAGATAGCAATGCGATCGACCATGCAGTCAATTTTGCACGGACAAGCGAATATGAATGAATAACGATACCTAGCTAGATTGTTGTATGTACCCAACACGCAGTTTTGTAATTACGCCTTTATCTCTAAAGGAGTAGGTAAACGGGCAACTAGTGCATACACATTCCCTAGTTCGCAAATAATCTGGCTGATAGAATGTCCCAAGTAATATTAGCCAAATATTAGGATCAATAGATAACCTATATGATATATCAAACATAGTGCATTCAATTAGAGATTTCAATAATATTTGTAGAGAATACTCACTGGACCCTTACTGTGTAAGTGTGTCGTCAGTCAGGAAGCAACTTATTGATATTTTTTTCTCATACATGATTTAATTAGTCATTTTCAAGCGTATTACTTATTTTAGTGCACAGGGCCTGATTAACCCTTAGGCTAATTAGGCTGCAGCCTAGGGCGCGAGGATCTGGGGGGCGCGCTGAAATCGTGTCATCGCATACACTATTAATCTAGCATCATTTCATCTACCCTACATATTTCAACTACACCGAGCCAAAATACTAAAACTAAAAGCGCTGTGAACTGAAAAAGCCTGGGACTCCCTGATTTGTTACTTTAAAAAGCGCGCGTAAAACAAACACTTATTTATCACTCGAATCGGTCGGTGGTCGAGCGACTCGCTCGACTGCGATGTTGCCAACTCACTCGTCTCACTCACTCGCTTGGAGCGAGTGAGTGAGTTGGCAACAGCGCAGTTCGCCGCGCGATGAAACACGTCACCGACGTGCGGGGACTCCCCGGTGGTTAATAGTTAGTATACTTTGCCGCGCTTCATTCTCTTTCGTTTACCCGGGCGAGCCGCATTCGCGATGGGCCAATTGCATTGGCTCTTAAACAGGAAAGGTAAAATGTCAATCCGCAATAAGATTAGGATCTTTACGACTTGCATTCGACCTATCATGACGTACGCATCGCCCGTATTCGCCCATTTACTGCCTGCTCGTTTTCAGCGTATGCAGGTCTTACAAAATAGAATG
This sequence comes from Lapara coniferarum, assembly GCA_949316025.1. Taxonomy (NCBI): domain Eukaryota; kingdom Metazoa; phylum Arthropoda; class Insecta; order Lepidoptera; family Sphingidae; genus Lapara; species Lapara coniferarum. Next base: position 34,721,675 of record OX438919.1, on the reverse strand, counting down.
CTCAGACATGCTCTTGGGGGCCCGTGGTACGTTCGCAACCGCAACCTCCACGTGGACACCAACATGCTGACCATCAGGCATTTCATGCATATGGCCAGCAGACGCTACTTCGATCGGGCAGTAAATCACCCAAACACGTTAGTCCGTAAAGCGTCAATATATACTCCATTCGACCGCGCCAAATGGAGACGGCCACGTTCCGTAGTAACCGAGGACGAAATCACTCTGGCCATCCGCCGTAAGAACGAGTTCTTGAAACTCCAACACTCCACAAGACCGCAGTTCCGTCCTCGCCGTCGAGGACCTCGCCTCCTCCCCCGACCTCCCTAGCAGTTCCGGCCAGCGTGCCGATGACAACACAATCTAATAGGATTAGGCCTAAAAACCAATCTTTCCCTAATTGTTGATGTCTCATCCTCTCTCAGTGGCCGTCCTGAGCCGAGGTTCGTAACCCGTTAGTGGGTTGCCCTCAGCATGGTCACTTAATTCAAAGGGTTACGAGCGCCTTCTGCGTTCACCCTAAAGAACGGTGTGGCCAGAAAAGCCGACTCGCGTCAGGCTACTGGCAGTAGGGCCATTACAAAAAAAAAATCATTCTCTTTCGTTATATTATCCGATAATATCCGTCATATTATCACGCGCTCGAGTATATTCGTTTTTGGTGATTGATATTTTTTGTCCTTTCCTTCGTAATTCAGTTATTTTATTAAGACTATGAGGAGTAATGAGAGTAATTCGATAGTAAAAAAGCCAAGTGGAGCAGAATACAGAAAAAAAGGAAAAGAAGCGAGAAAACATTTTAAGACATACTCGTAAACTGGAAACATTATTACGAGCTCTGCAGAAAGGAACAAAACGGTGACGAATGCTGAACTATCGCCTGCGATTTCTTGCCCTGGTCATTCTATCGCGGACTGTTCTTACGTTTCTCCGTCTAACACTAGTCCTATAGTAGCGACGACGCAGACGATCTACAATGAAGACGAAATTCTAATAGAAGAAAGGCCGTCTATTCCGTGAAGTGACCCTGCACTGTGGCATGTAAACGATGAATTTCGAGATTATATTGTTAAAAAGGACTGCAACAAAACGAAGAATTAGACTTTTCCAGATCAGAGAAAGGCAGTATAAAAATCAAAAAAGATTTTTATCTAAACATATGTTTGAGATACAGCTTGTTAATGGCGAAATTGTGAAGGGAAGCTGGTTAGTATACTTAGAATCCACAGGTCACGTGTTTTGTGGTCCTTGTAAATTATATGGAGGAACATCCATATTTGCCAAAAGTGGATTTAATGACTGGAAAAATTCTAACTTAACAACTATCATGACAATTCTCCGGATCATCGTAAATGTTTGGTACAATATGTATGTAGAGGAAACTTTTACAACCATTGCATACCCAAATAATTAAACAATATAATGAAGAAATAAATTATTGGCGAAATGTATCACTACGTGTAATAGAAACACTTAAGTTTTTAGCTTCTCGTGGCCTTCCATTTCACGGTTGAAATGAAATTTTTGGATCTGCACTACGGAAATTTTCTTGGCTGTATTGAGCTTATATCCAAATTTGATCCTTTCATGGCTGAGCATTTGGTGAGATTTGGACAAAAAGGCAGAGGTGCTCCATCGTACTTGTCATCCTCTATAATCAATTAATTTATGGTACTTCTCGCTGATGAAGTTCGACTTTCAATTATTGGAGAAATAAAAAAAGCAAAATATTATTCGATTAGCATTGATTCTACTGCAGATATTTCACACACCGATCAGTTGACATTTATAATTCGTTATGTTTTGCCTGACGGAGAACCTGTCGAACGTTTTGTCACCTTTTTACCCAATTGCGGTCATAAAGGCATATGGAGAAGGCTGTTATTGCGACAATTGATAAAACGTTAGAAATTTCTGGTCAATACAAAGGTCTACAGTCAAGAATTAAGAGGCCGTATCTAAAATTTCAACTGCTTCAATTAACTCTTCATCGTGATTTTTTAAAAAAATAAACTGATCTGATTAATTTATAATACATCATCGGAAAAACTATTTCAATACTAATGGAATAAACGAGCCAGATTCTTCATATCTTTCTTTAATTTTAATTTAGCCACACCAAGTTCCAACGTCTGTTTCAGAAATTTTGTCGTACGGAGACTCAAACTTGTTGTCGTTTTCAATCAAAATCGTGCTTGAAACTAACTAACAAAAATTACTATGTATTGGTATAAAAGTCGCCTTCAGGATAAATTCAAACAACATCATTCAAACAACTTCACACACTAGATGACCACGCACATGGTCAATGGCCGCAAAACTAACTTCTCTATAGAAACTAAGCCAATACAAGTCATGCGGCCAAACACGACATGGATTTGGTTTTCTACTTGGTAGCCTGCAGTCACTTGTCATGATTTTGGTCGTATAATGCGCGAGGTCGTATAAGGCGCCTTTATGTACGGTCAGCTAAAAAAATGGTTTGCCACGCTAAGGCTGAATGTCGTGTAGATTAATGGACAACGTTAGTTTCACTTTCAGATCGATCTGAAACCGCTTATCGGTAGTATGAACCATGTTAAAATTTTCACCGTATCACTTACACCTGACGGGGGCGCGTCCTCATAATTAGCCTAGGGCGGTCAGAACTCTTGATCAGTCGCTGGTAGTGCATGCCATGAAGTAATTCAAGTATTACCTATTTGATGTTAGCGTAAAGTGCTCTCAAACTCTGTTTCTAAGCTAATAACTAGCCGTGATAACCTATGATTGGATTTATATATCTATACTATTACTTATGTTTTTGTATGACATTGGTTGTCCTTGTAACAAATAAATAAATAAATAAAATATATCCCGTGAACCGTCTTACTAGAAATGCATCAGTTTTGGAGATATTACATGTGCACGTAGTCTCTACTATGGTGGTAAAACTGATGTCTAGTACCTACAACTTTTTGTAAATATTCCATTATGTTGCTTCGAGCCTGACAGTGCGGAGACATCATTTGCTCACGGCTATTGGCTCCATCCGGATCTTTGTTTTCAACAACGGCGGAGAAAATCATGCCCTCATATCTTTATAGACCCTAAAATCTATATTGTACCTACTTATACGTATACCGAAAGGACTAACAATAAACATGTAAGTACGTAAGTCCATACACGTAGCTAATAGGTAGAAGGAGAGTATTTATATTTTATGCTCTCTAATATTTATAATAGGCACATACCTACGTGAGATATTACCTACACTGTATTCTACATTTACCTACAAAAAAAATGTACGAAATCACTTACCAATGACTAAAAGCTGGACATACGTCTTGTGGGCAGGACTTGATGCAAAATCAGCTAAACAGTGGTAGAGTCCCGCGTCAGATGGGCGCACCGTAATGATTTGCAGCTTGTCGAGGCCGAGGGAGTCCGCGGTAAGCAGGCGATACCGGTCACCGTGCGTGGACGAGGTTATTCCTGCGCCCTCCCGGAGGTCCCGACTGCTGGTACAAATTATATTAATGTTGCAATCTCTCGCTGTATCAAGTAGGTGAATTACTTACCAACACGTGAAAATATAATTATGATGTAATACTGTACTATGATGTCCCACTGTTGGGCACGAGCCCAAGGCCAAAGCCTGGTAGACGTATCACTCTACCAATGAAAAAAATATGACCTCTCGTTCCATCACGTTGACCAAACATGTAGGTATAGTAAGACTTTAAATACTTACCCACTTCAGTTGACACTGAGAACACTCGTTAGGAAACCTGCATATCTGAGAAGGTCTACAGGTGTCTGAACGATGTTTTTCCACTTTAGCTCCCTAGCAGCTGGATTGGAACCAGGAGGGTATACCTATGGTCGCTGGGAACCAGCGACATTGATCTCGGTATTCCGTTTCAATCCCAGTACACGCAGCTATTTATAATAATATGTAGCGCAAATTATTAAATGATCAGATATACCTGTAAAATGCAGTTGAAGAATTATTTTTGTACCAAGCTAGTATCGTTAGTCTGTCATCCTCTTTATCAGCAGTGACGTTACAAGGGAGTTCCGCACTGTGTCCCAATACAGCTTCCACTAAAATTACAATTTACAAAACAACAGTTTACTTTAATGCGTTTTAATATAATTATGACAAGGTATGGATCGCATGATATTCGTCATATGCATAGCATTGTTAGGTAAGTACAATTCATTAAGTGATAGGGTTTCAATCAGCGGTTTTAATATAAGTATGTCGCGTCTGGGTAGGTAAAATTGCATCTGCATTGTCTATTGACACCGTCAAACAACAGTAAGCAGGCACAGTGCTACACATTAGATACTTTGTAATGCTAAGTTCTAGTTACCTAATAAAGTCCTTGTAGTTATGCACTCAAACACACTCAAGCCTTTCATCACCTACTTTTCGCCGTGCGTATTCCGTCCCATGATGAGATAGAGGCCTATCGCCATATCGTGCACAAATTCCAGACTCCAGGCTGATAGTGAATAAAAAAAATCAATATCACTATGCCCGACTCGGTGATCGAAGCCGAGACCTCAGCATTGCAGTCGTACCGTAATACAAGCGTGCCACCGAGGCAGTCTTGTAGTTATGTGCCTAACTATTACTAAACAAAAACTATTATAGACGAGGGAAAAGTTCTAGACAAAAATACACTACGGTGTACCTATGTATCACGTGACAAATCTGTACTAATATAAAGCTGAAGAGTTTGTTTGGTTGAACGCGCTGATCTCAGGAACTTCTGAACCGATTATGGAAATTATTTCACTAATAGGAAGCTACATTACTCCTAATAGGCTACTTTATATCCCGGGAAAATATTTTTATCCCGGAAAAACTTTTCCACACGGGCGGAGTCGCGAGCATCACTTATCTATACATATATTATAAAGAGGAAACATTTGATTGTTTGTTTGTATTGAATAGGCTCCGAAACTACTGGACTGATTTGAAATATTCTATCACCAATATAAAGCTACATTATCATCGAGTAACATAGGCTACTTTTATCTCGGGAAAATATAAAGACAGACTTTTATCCCGGAAAAACTCATTCACGCGGGCGGAGCCGTGAGCAGATGTCTATCAATGAATAAAATTGTAGAGTCATCTGCTTCCTCTAAAATACGCACACAAATTATAATCAATTGAAAAAAAAAATTAGAAAGTTAAGTGCCGTCGATCATTTCCTTTAGAGCATAATTATATTTAATATATTAAGATTATTATGACTTAATGGACAACCTAAAACGTGTTCAATCGACGACTCTTACGGAGCTATTACATGGGCTGCCAACCTTCCGGGTTACTGAGTTACTGACACTATAAAAATAAAATACATACTTTATTCATCACGTAGGTGAATTTATTTATTATTATTATTATAACTACTGTCATTTTTATAGGGAGCAAAATCAATGAAAAATAAATAAAGAAGCCAGGAAAGAGATGTTAAAAAAAAAGTATGAATTAATTTTATTAAAAATAAAGGGAGGAACGCGTCGCGATCCTCACCGGTGAGGACACTATAGGCCCTAGCCTAGCTAGTCAAAGGCTGGTAGGTTAGCTAAACCTACCAGCCTTTGACTAGCTACCTATGCGATCCCGCCCTGTAGTATGGGGGCATTTAAAGAATTCCGCCATGGTACTCCCTGCCTGTCGTAAGAGGCGACTAAAAGGGGGCTATTAGGAATTACGGCTGCGCAGCGGGGAATACGCAGTCTCAAGTCCACGGCAGCATGGAATCATCGTGCTGCCATTACAGAAGGGGACCTCTGAGCCCAAAGAGATGAGCCGCGAAGCGGTATTGCGCGGAGACGGGGCCGGCGAATTCGGATGTATTCACGACCCCCCGGAACCGTCTCACATGCGCAAAAGCAGGCTACCGCGGGTTTTAGTCGGTATGCCGGCATGATTTGAGGGACCCGTTCCAGAGGTCACTTAGGTGGCATCTGGTTCGGAAGGCCGGTGAGTCCGACATAACTATTCTTCCCCTCCCCAGGCTTAGAATACGTATCCATAAGAATTTTTTCCTGTGGGATAAAAAAAAAGCTACCTATGCGATGACTACCCGAAGAAGAAAGAAACTCCGGGCTCACTTTTTTGTCATCAGTTGTTCATTCCATCTCTCTATATATATTTTTTTCCAAGTCTTTTGCATACAAAGTCAGATGAGTTATATAAGCTAATGCACACGCATCACCGTTGTATAGGGACAAAATATAATAGAATGAATTTCACAAACACAACACTACATTTATAAATTCATACTAAAATTCGTGAACACAATTAAATAATTATAATTAAACGGTGTACAGCGTGCATACGCCTTAGACTAACGCATACGCCTACATTTACAAACGCACAAGAAACATAATTATATTTTACTAGCTATTGCCCGCGGCTCCGCCCGCATTAAAAAGTTTTTCCGGGATAAAAGTCCTGGTTTATATTTTCCCGGGATAAAAAGTAGCCTATGTGGTAATCCACGATATGATCTACCCGTGTGCTTAATTTCATCGAAATCCGTTCAGTAGTTTTTGCGTGAAAGAGGAACAAACATCCAGACATCCATACATTCTTACAAACTTTCGCCTTTATAATATTAGTAGGACTAACTAGAGTTTGCTCACGGTTATGGCCGCGTGAAAAAGTTTTTAATGTAGGTAAACTTAATGTAGGTTCCTATTAGTGAAATCAAAATCGGTGCAGTAGGTAGTTTTTGAGTTTATGTATTACAAACAATCAAATCTTTCCTCTTTATACAGATAACTTTAACAATGGAAATAACCAACATATATTGCTAAAATCGAGTCGTTAAGACGTCACGTCTGATACCGGTTATAAAGTGACCGTTAACATTGTTAGAACTAGTGCTCCAACACCCCTGTGTATAAGATAACCACTGCCGAGGACTGGTGATAGGTATTCTAATTCATATTTTTATTTTATTTTATTCTTATAGGGAAACTAACAGCTAGGTTACAAATAGATTATTATGTATTTATAAAATTTACAGCCAATTATAAGTTTCCACGGATAGGTATTTTAGAATATAAGTAAAACAAAATTACGGTCGGTTGAGAGACAGCACACTAACAGCCAGTTTGTTTACTAATTGAAAAAGCTAAAGTTAGCTGTTTACTTGTACCATAACTACTTATATTTACTTACATAAATGTATTATATAATGTTAAAAATAAATCTAAACTACCTTTTTATGTTGTTGGGATAATTTTTATCAATTATACGCAAGGATTATATTTTAGAATAATTGCTATAATCTTGCTATAATAAAAATATTTCTTGGACCCTTCTTTTCTTAAAAAAAAAATGGTGCTGACAAGCAAGTCTTCTGACGGTTAGTGATCATTTTCTTTTTCGGAAAACACTGCTTAGTCATACAAAGTACCTACCACTTACTTCAAATACCTACTTTTAATATTTTGTGCGTTGGTTTACTAGTCCTTTTGATATTTTATTTTTTATGAGTACCATTTCTTAAAACAAATAATATCATGCTTGAAACAAGTTCCAGTTATCAAGTAAATATTTTGATTTGTAATGAATACAAATATCTTTTATAACGGCCGTGCATGGTATAGATAGAGAACTTTCCGTGAAAGTAGCTTCAAAATTAAAAACTCATTGAGCCTTTACTAAGATTACCACGGTCAAATATTAGAAAACCCTTGGTCAGGTCACAGTAACTTGCAAAATATCTACGAAAAACAAAACATAACAAGGGTCAACTACATATTATAATTTTACTGATATAAATATACAAAACTAAAATGTAGGTACTTTCATGAATAGATCCTAAAAATAGCAATTATGTACTATTAAACACACACACGTTCACGCCTTTTATCGTCGAAGGGGTAGGCAGAGGCGCAACTAATGCACCCATTTTTCACCGTCCGTATTCGGTCCCAAGATGTGATAGGGGGCGAGCCTTTTGCCATAGGCACAAATTCTAGACTTCGGGCTGATACTGAACAGAAAAATCCAATATCTCTGCCCGACCCGGGGATTGAACCCAAGACTCCAGCATTGTAGTCGTATCGTAGTAAAACTACGCCACTGTACCGTGGCAGTATTTATTAGGTAAATTAAGTGCAAATAACGTTTAACGGATTCAAGAGCAATAATTATTAAAAAGCAATAAAAATCTTTATATCATATTCTTACCGGTTTCAAAAACATCCTGCGCACAAATTGTCTTCAATAACAGAACAATAAAAATATATATAAAACTCAACATTTTTACACATCGCCACTTTCATTTAAAGCCATAATAATCGAAGTTCAAAATACGGCAAGTCGAAGAGGGCACGTCCCGATTGGGCGCGAGCAACGGACACGCGATTCAATTGGCGCACTCGACCACAATAAGCAGGATCGTCGGTCCAGGGAGCGCGGGACTCCGCTACCGGCCGGCGCGTACGGTTCGGCCGCTTCCGGAGCGCCCCGCGTGTGACGTCACTCCCGTTGCTCGAACACCGCCAGCCGCCCGATCAACCATCATTTACCTTACATTTTTTAATTGGTGAGGTCAAAACAATTGGGTCACTTCTGGATTTATTTATTGTGTAAGCTGGAAACTGGGAGTTTATATCCGGTCTAAATTATTTTTAGCTTAGGTATGATTTACGTTTATGCTGAGCTATACAATTTTACGAAAAGCAGAATTAAGCTTTTATTTGAAAATTAAGTACAAATTGAAGGATTAGTAAAATAATAGATTTATAAGAATAAAAAGTTTAATCATGTAACATTGTTTTTAAATTAACAAAGGTGGGAATATATAATACAAGATAAGGAGTGAACAACATTTTTACCCGAGCTGTTTTATTGATTTCACAAACATTATTGCCGATAATGCTATAGCTGCACTGCCAACAGTTCCCACAATAAGCTTCTTTGTTTTTTTATTACTTTTCTCTTTGAGTAAATCCTAAAAACACATAAGAAGATTGAAGTAAAAAATACACTATTGGATCGATCTAAACGCAGACCAATCAGAATTAATTTTAATCGCAAAAAGGAATAACTGCATTATTTATTTTAATGGGTTTATTTTGGGGTTCGTTTTGGATTACTATAGGGATTGCTAATTAATTCTGGTCGTTAGCTATCGTACTATCAGTTAACTATACTATTTATATAGGGCGTACAGTGCTGTGATTAGGGTGGTGCCCAGGCGCTGGGCGCAGACCCTGCAGGAGCGCAGAAATGACCGGACCAGTACCAAGTTTTAAATCATGCATGGGCGCAATTATAGAAGCTCGCGCCGGGCGGATAAAGGGCTAGTTACAGCACTGAGGGGGTACAAAAATGTTGGTATATAACATCTTAAAATGGCCTATATAGTCAATGAATCGTGAAGTTTTAAGTTCGATGACAAGGTCGGCTAACACAAATTTGTGAATTTATAGATTCGAAAAAACATACTCAAACTACCCAGGATTGGAAGATGCGACAAAGTGAGGTCATATGACGAATCTTAACTCCGTAAAATAGGGGTGCATTAGTTGTATCTTTTATTATTTATGTTGGGATACGTAGGCTTGAGGCGTATGCTTATCAAAGATCTTTGATATATAGGATGTATTATTTTATCAGTCAGTGGCGGCCTTAGACGGCGCGAAGCCCAGAGCGGGGGCAAAAAATGGGCCCCGATTCCAACTATTTCGTAAATAAGATACGTTAGTTAACAGGCAGGTAACTTAAAATTGCTCAAGGCCCAGGGTCATTGTCCAGTTTACCCCTCTCGCTAATGCTGCCACTGATATTGGTATACAAGACTAAAATCTTGTTTAATAATGATAGATTGCATAATTTCAGAATGTGATGCAATATTTCTAGTTGGCTACCATTATTATTGAATTGTAATGCATTTAAAATCTCTTACTTGTTTTGAGAATAAAAACAAGTTTGAATCATTGTGGTGACTTAGGATTTCATCTTGCACAGGTATTCCTATAGTATGTATAGCTAACCAGGATGTGTTACTCCTCTATTTAAATCTCCCATTGTATAGTTCTTACCTTTAATTGAGTGTGCAATGTAATGTCCATTGAATTTAAAATATTAGTAATTTCACTCAATGTGGTCAGGGATATGTCTGAGGCATATTTCTCTTTGTGAAGGAGATAATCAGATACTCTGTTGGCTTTTTTTAATGCTAAAGTATTTGCTAACATGCTTAGATATATTCTGTACAAATGTTGTGAACTATCTTCGAGAATGTCAATTATTTCCATAGCGCCAAGGTTATTTTCTGGTCTGGTACTAAAAAATAAATGGTTATTCAGTACAGTATATATATGGCTTCAAGAGTAAATAACATAAGTTTCTATAGGTCTATGAAAACTTAAATTGGTACAATTTACCATGACACATGAATTATTTTTTTTATTTTTCCTTTCATAGCACTATATTTAAAAAAAAAAGAATTGCCACACCCTTATAGTATATCATGTGTCATAACTACTTGAATGAATTTAAAAAAATATACAACTGTTTTATCATTTAAAAAGATTTTTTCTATTTTTTCTTAGGCAGTATGTTTAATGACCGTTTGGAGGCATATGAGTGATGTGAAGGTACAAATATTTTTAAAATTCTTGGCAAGTCAACACACAAGGTCTCTTGACATAATTTTTTTCTAATGTAGACATTGTCTAGTCTGCTTTAATCCCAATTATTTTTGTAAAGATGTTTTCTAATGTACTTACACTGGTAATTCCTCATAAAGCGGCAAATTTTTTATTTCATCCAGAATTCGCTGTCTAAGTTCATGATCATCTACTCCAAGTTTTAAGAGGTCTTCATCCGTGAACTCAGTTAGTGTGGATTGGCTAATATTTTTCCTTCTGAAAGACTATTCCTTTTAAATTTTTAAATAATGGGTGGCAATGTAACAATAGGGAAAAGCTGTTGGCCAGACAAAACCTCTTTTCTAAAATGCTTAGGGACAATTTTGTCCAGTCATATAAGTTTTTCGACATGACGATTAATAATAAATTATACACACACACACACACCCACGCCTGTTATCCCCGAAGGGGTAGGCAGAGGCGCAACTAGTGCACCCACTTTTCGCCGTTGTTCCGTCGCATGATGTGATGGGGGCGAGCCTATCGCCATATCGGGCACAAATTCCAGACTCCGGGCTGAATACTGAATAGAAAAACTCAATATCACTTTGCCCGACCCGGCGATCGAATCCGAGACCTCAGCATTGCATTGCCTCAGTCATACTTTAATACAACTACGCCACCGAGGCAGTCAATAATAAATTATGAATTGAGATTATTTTAATTACAAATTTAATAATTAGATTGTTCAGGTTTGATACATACCTAAATATGTTGATAAATTTTTCTGCGCCGGCACCTATTAGTAAAGCGCTAACTGTGACATCAAATTCTGTAGGGTCTATTTTATTGACTGTAGAAATTATTGACTCCGTATTATCTTCTTCAACCATTTTTCTTTTACATGAATTGGAAAATAAATAAAAAAATCGCTGCAAAGTATTGATAATCTCTACGGCTGACAAGTGACAACTGACAACTAAACACGGTTGCCAACTCCAAGAAACCAAAAAACATCAGATGACTTATAAAAAAACAGCAGAAAATAATTGATCGAGGATTTTGACCGAGGAGCTAAAAAAAAGCTCCAGCACCATTTTATGTACTACTAATTTACAAACATGTGCACAAAAACAGTGAAAATGCATGTAAAAACCAGTAAAAAATCTTTAAAACAAAAAACAGTAAAAATTCAACTCCAAACAAAAAACAGGGATGAAAAAGCAAAAACAGTAAATCTACTGTTAAAACAGTAGGGTTGGCAACACTGCAACTAAATAATTTAAAGTAGTGATGCTGGATGCAACTTGAGTCCATTTGATTTGCACTCGACTTGCCGAGTCAACTCGGGCGCACCGAGTAGTCTCAGTGACCGGTAGTAAATACTAGAAGTCGCTAATTCACTATGCACTATCTACGTCGCGAACATTATTGGTACCAATTTAATATTTTTATAACCATATATTAGCATAATATTTCATGTGATAGAGCATGCAGAAATTCAATATAGCCAGTGAACAAATAATAATAACTATGATATTGTATATTATTTCATCTTCTGGAATATTAGTAATGACATGAAGATATTTAAAAATATTTAAACAAATCTTACTCAAGTTGCAGGTTGTGTAAATAGTCAACTCGAGTGATTAGAAAACACGAGTACTGAATGTACTGAAATTACTCGAGTGACCCGAGTCATAAAATCCTACTCGAGTCGCATCACTAATTTAATTAAAGTCTGTGGTGTTGGGCAGAGACAAGTAAACAAGAGTGCTGGGCATAGAATAAAGACTAAAGCCCTTATTCTGAGGTTCTGGGTGCTGTTTACGTGCAGTGTTGGAAAAGTTCCCGATTTATCGGGAGATCTACCGATTTGCCGATTTTACTATCATATCTCCCGATCTATTGTGCTAAAATAAAATACTGAAATGAAACTATTGATTCGATTTCCCACTTTTTTTAACATTTCAGTTTATATAGGACATTTTGAAGCTTGCTCCATAACTATGTAATGCTGCAAAACATTCAAAACGTAGAGAGTAAAATGAAATTGTAAACTCCTCTCGGTAACCTTAAATCCCCTACCTACCGTAAATCCCCCGTAACGCAGATTCTTCGAATACAGCAGTATTGTTAACATGTTGTTTTACCTTTTCGTAATCACTAAAAAAAATATTATACCGTAAACTTTTATTGATTTCGGGACGTCTAACACCTTAAAGTTAGCAACATTACGTAGCATGACTGTGGCGCCGCGTCTGCGGGACTTCTTTCGTGAGACGGACTTTATGCACGATTCACGAAAGAAATCCCGCGGCAATATGTGGAACTAATCATGACAGATGTCACAGATCGGCCGTGTCCTCAGAATAATATTGCTTTAGTTATTATTCTGAGGCCGTGTCTAAGGGCCATGTTGTGTTTTTTTGGTACCTTTTACATGCAGTGCTGCAAAAGTTCCCGATTTGTCGGAAGATTTGCCGATTTTGTCTGTAGTCTCCCGATTTATCAACTTTACTATGATATCACCCGATCTATTAAAAAAAAAAATTTTTCTTTTTCATTTCAAGATTAATTTTGATTCTGTTTGTGGTATAATAATAAGAGAGGGCAGTTAGATCTACTTAAAGTTTATTACAATCGGAAGGTGCACCAATATCGTTGAAAATCTTAGAGCCATCTGCATATATAAGGTATTCAGAATTTTGTGTGAATATCGTACAAGTAAACATTGTAAAATAAGGATCCCAGATAATATTGGATAATATACCACCATAATTTTGCGCTATAACACTAAGTATCACCAAATTAATGAATTGAATTCCAATTCTAATTTGTATAGGTTGGCCGTATCGTTTTACTTTTAAAAGTCAAACTTGACATTGGCAGAATTGTCATAATGAATTCTACTTTTAAAAGTCAAACTTGACATTGGCAGAATTGTCATAATGAATTGAAGCAAGAGAACTTCATGACGATTTTGTTTTTCGACATGGCGACAACTTTTTATTTCTAAGAATTTATATTTATTGTTTTGTATATGCTATTATTACTTGACATTGGCGAAATCACCGATAGATAATTGGTGGAAGCCATAATTTAAAAGAAGAACTTCATGACATTTTCAACTTCCCGCGAAAACTCCCTTGACACTTTCAACTCCCCGCCAAAAGTCCCTTGACACTTTTTTTCTCTTTGGCAAGGCGCGGTTTGCGCATATTCTGCCAGTGCCAAAGTTTTTGGTTAGACATTTTATGTGTGTGCGTGTAGGTCGATTTTCGCGTGTTGACAGACACGCGAAAATTGCGCTTGGGCCAGTGTGACCAGCGCTCCGGGCTCGAGAGGTTAAAATAGGTTGCAATTCTATTGTTTCTTTTTTATCCTCAGGGCTCAGTACTAACTACTATGTCGAAGTAAAGCAGTGGCTAGCTTTTTTATTATTTTTTATTAATTTTGTTTTAGTTTTTATTTTGAGAAAGGAAAATCAAGGTCCGTCTTTGAGAAGCGCTTTCACAAAATTCTTAACCAAACCAACTTTGATGTATAACGGGGGTAAAACGATTTTTCCAAGTGTTATATTTTTCTGTCCTTACACGAACTCAGTTCTTAGAGGCCAGTTTCGTTTTATGTAGTGATGGGAATGCGCTCTGCTATCCCATCCACAGAGAAAACTACAATATGTCGTAAAGCCAGTTAGCAATCCTAAAATTAAAGCCACTACCTTTAAGTGGCCGTATCTGAATAATTTTATATAGTCATCTGAATAATTTATAATACATCATGGGAAAGACTATTTCAACACCAATGGAATAAACGAACCAGATTTTTCATATCTTTCTTTAATTTCAATCTATCTATCTATCTAGTTCTAACGTTTGTTTCAGAAATTTTGTTTTATGGAGATTGGAGACTCAAACTTGTTGTCGTTTTCAATCAAAATTGTGCTTGAAACTAACTAACGAAAATTAATCTTTGGTATTGGTATAATAAATAATAATGTTATACGACAACCAATTGTCATTATTACCCACGTAGTGCTACACTTTTTAGTTTAATTTCTAAAATATAATGTTATTGATTCTTCTTCTTCTTGTTCAGCCTTTAAAGTCCATTGCTGAACCATTGAGTGCTAAACATAGGCCTCCCCCGAAGATAAATCAATATTATTATTTAATACGTTAATATTATTCTTATTATACATGCTTGATATATGACATAACTGACGATCAAATAAATATTATAGCAACAAAAATTCCGAGACGAAATAAGTTTTAAATCGATACTACTAAATTCGTGTTAACAACTAGTAACATTGTAAAGGACAACCTGACGATCCCGATACAGGAAGTCATTTAGGTATAATTCATAAAATGATTGATTTTTTTACCCTTTGTAATAAAGTCTTATAGTTTTAAATGGACGACATAAAAATATAGGAAGAATATTGATACATGTTTCATAAGTGTAAGACGAAGCCCAATTTCACCCGTCTCCTGACTCTGACACGGTCATTTACTTTTTATTGGCTAATCAAATGTGGTTCTGTAGTTATTGATCTCGAAATACGTTTCCAATACTAGATGGGCCTGCTTCGACATCTTCTTCCATACATGAACTCGACGAACTATATTATAATCTTTCCGGTACTGGAATGTCTGGAGAATATGGTACCGGCATCGACACTGATGGCACGTTAGCATACTTAATCTAGTGCTTTTAATTTTTTTGAAAAACCTTTCAACGTTGTCAAACAGAAGTAACAGGCGTCTACGTAATTTTTAGGTTCACGCCACTGCATTGGTACATCAAAAGGCATATGTTTTATAGTACCCTTGTGCCAACCCGTCAAATACTTATAGCATTTTAAACAACATACCTTAGACAGCCACGATTTGTCTTGATTTTTAATTGCAATCTTAAAATAAGCTCTTAAGCTTCATAACGATATAAATAATTCTATCTCCAATTCTAATTTATTATTATATGCTGACGATACCAAAATTTTTAGAGTAATTCGGGATATTAGGGACTGCGAACTGTTGCAAGAAGACCTTAACAATTTTGTTACATATTGTAATAATAACAGGCTATTTTTAAATTTGGAGAAGTGTTACACTATAACCTTCTCGAGGAAACACAGCATTATCAACTATAACTATAAATTAAATAGCAGAAATCTAGAAAGGGTAACTCAAATACGTGACTTGGGTGTTCTTATTGATACTAAACTGACATTTGTTCCTCATATAGATGCTATAGTTAATAAATCCTATAAACAACTTGGTTTTATATTGCGTGTTTGTAAACCTTTTAAAAACTACTTCACATATAAGATTCTTTACAACAGTTACGTTCGTAGTCGCCTTGAGTTTGCATGTGCCGTCTGGAAACCATATCATAAATTGCATATCAATAGAATTGAAAATGTTCAAAAAAAATTTATTAAGACTTTAGACTTTAGAATGTGTCGTGCTGGCTCTGGTTACGAAGATTCACTCGAACATTATAAGCTAACAACTTTAGAAGCAAGACGTGATTGTGTAGATTGTGTTCTACTGTACAAAATCTTACATAATTTTTTGGATGCCCCTTCACTTTTGCAAAATGTGTATTTCAAGGTACCTCGCGGACCTGAGCGTCTTTGCCGGAAAAAAGATTTATTTCATATTCAAATTTGTAGAACCTCTTACAGCATGAACGCTTTTATAAGGCGTGCTTGTCATATTTTTAATGAAAGTTATAAACTATCTGACTTAGACATTTTTAATTGTACTATACCCCGTTTGAAAAAAATCTTTCAGTGATAGGAAACGTTCATAATTATTGTACCATGGCTTGGTTGGCGAGTAGCGTTATAGTCTTAATTTAAATACATTTAAGCGCTAATACGTATCTAGCATAACACCTATATAATAAATAAATATAAAAATAAATATTTAAAATAATGTACAGTGGCAATTGGTGGAGCCAAGCCACATAATTAGCATTATGCACTAGTATTATAAGGGAACTATAGGTCCTATATATAAGTTTGCTATAAGATGATTGTACCGTATTTTGTATGACCGTTTGTTTCTAAATAAATAAATAAATAACACTTCTCAAATAAGGGAGAAATGGGCTTTTTCACTTTTAGACGTGAAATCACCACAAGAATAACAAAATAAGTTAGGAGCTATTTATCACAAACACGCGGAATGTAATGAAATACGATTCGGGATACCGGTGGTTTTTTAGTGTTGGATAGTGTTATTTGTATATATTTTTTCTAACTTTTATTATAGTTATGCTTTCGTAAGCATAGGGGGGAGAGGGGTAAGAGCTTTACTTTTGCTGACAAGGTAGACGGGGTGGTTAAAACATATTAAAATGCTTCATATGTAATACGTGAACGACCCCTTAGCCCTAGTAAGTAGGTAGACAGAAACCCAAGAAATAAAATCTCGGAAGTAATAATAAAACAATATTATCTTTTAATAAAAACATAATCCACCTCCAAAATATTATAATACATAATCCTCCTTCCTAAATGCATTAATATAAATTTTTAAAACCATTTATCCCTCGAATAAATATTATTAAATGCTATCTATATCATCTAAAACGAACTAAGCACCTACGTAATAATTTAATAATTACAAGAGAAATATCGTTTGGCATAATCTATTATCACAACTAACACATATTACGCTAAAAATAAATATTTAAGTACTTATTATATTTTCTTAAAAAAGTAAATAATACTTTCTTTGCTTATGAGTCCCACGATATTAAAACATAGTGTAACAATACGAATAGTAGGTAAATTGTTTATTTTCTTATATAGGAATTGTTTTCGAAGCGTAATATTTATAGATTCGATAATGCCCACAATTACTTAGTATGTTAAGCGATGCACATTTCAAATAACACATTACATAATAAAAAAATATATCAATATTAATTACCCTACGGCCACTTGATATGGGGTATATTCGGCAAGAACTACCTTAGTTACTTAGTCAAATCATATGTATTTACAAAAAGATTATAGGTACAGTGTCTAGAATATAGGTTGTCTCAAGCTAATAAACCATGTTAGTCCCTATTGATTGCTATTACATTATTATTCATAGTTCTTCTTTTCGGCAGAATTTTCCACCTTTCAGCCTTCTTGTACCCGCAAGACTCAAGGAATGTTAATCAGGTGCAACATTATCTACTATTGCCTTAACAGCTTGCCATGTTTCTCGGGCTGTAGATACAATTTGCGAGCCCGGTAGTAGAAAGCCATAGGGTCCAAATGAATCACGTAGGTCAACGTGATATGAAAACTTGATACCGGCTCGTGCTTTTGCCCAGTCATGGGACATCCCTCCCGCTGGCTGTCTGAGTTCTTCTACAGTTCCAACCTGAAATAAAAATTAAGAGTGTATAAATAATACACTAATACATTTTTTCCACAAAAATATGTTTTCGCCAACATTTTGAACGTTGGGCGTTTAAAACGCTCCTTCGTTGGTACTAAAATTTGTCGGGTAGGTATATTCTTCGGCCATAATTAAATGCTATTCAGTATTCAGGTCTATAAATGACGAAAAGGTTCTTGATTAACATAAAATCGGCATTACTTACCCGATATTTTGTACCAAACATGTCCCCTAGTGCTGCGGTAGCGAGCTTCCCCATTTCCATCAATACGCCGTCATCTCCGTAAGGCGCGTATGCATGAGTACTCGGCACTAACCACGCTTGGGAGTAAGCGTGGAGTGATATAAAAACCTGCAGAAATAAATAAAACCTAAATTCAAATACATTATTCACAAGCATTCAAAACTTAAGCTTTATAGTTTTCCAGTACTGAAAAATATTTATAGGTAATATTTCAGTTCAGCCCGGAGTCTGCAGTTTGTGCATGATATGGCGATAGGCTCGCCCCCATCACATTGTGGGTCGGAATATGCAAGCTGAAAACTGGGTGCCTTAGTTGCGTCACTACCTACTCTTCGTATATACCGATAATTTTTCCTTAGTTACCGCTGAGCTGAAAAACTACAAAGCTGTTGGCCCCGACGAAATACCAGCTGAAGTTTGGAAGAGGCTTGACCAAACTGGAATAGGACGGCTTACAAGACTCTTTAATGTAATACTTGCAACGCTATCCAGAACTAAGGATTGAAAAGTACTGCATGGTACCGCACTGCGTACTCTATACTGAAAAAAACTATAAACTATACTGACTATACAGTCAATTACGGAATAAAGCATAGCTTGCACTCGCATGATGCCTTAAAGAGTAGCCATAGTAAAGAAAGCTATCCACACAGGCTCTAGCATAATACACGCTTCAGAATTTGTAACGGCTTGCAAATTCAATACTTTGATACATTGCTTAGAAATATAATTAAAAGAACCATTTAGATTTTCATCACGTTTTCGGATCTTAAGACAAATGCCCGTCACAAATCATTCACTTGAAATTATAATTTAACCTACATTTAGCATGATTGATATATTTACATTCGTGGTGAAAGTAATTTACGTGTGATTACTCATTATAAAATGTATGTTTGAGCGTAGATCTTATCAAATTCTTAATGCCAATCGTTTTAACGATTTGACCTCAGTGCGCCCGTATATATTCTTGACCATTTTAGGGCGCCGCGCCGCCGCAGGTAGGTATGTGAGTAAATTCGATGTTGATAAAGATCATTCTCTGCGATCATCATGAAATTTTTGTTATTAAGCCTGTGTACCCGAGAATTCTCATTATGAATATCGCATTTTCATACCAACTGGTAAAGTTGTACAATAGGCATTAGGCCATCGTGATGATCGATAAACCTGAACCGCTACAATTTAAGCTACATTTATGGTTCCCTATAAACTTTCGATCATATTGTGTACTGAATAGTGAATACCAAATTGTATGGTATAAAGTTTGAAAGTTAGATAGAAAATGTTTTGAAAGTAACGATGTGGGCAAATGCCGTATTCTGTCACAATTTCCTATGATCGACGTGCGGTCTACCTTTACGGTTTTGAATGAACGATAAATTACTATACTTACCTACTTCCACGCTTTACTATATTAGTTTCCTATTTATTACACACATTTGAAACAAAAACTAGTAGTATTTGTTTCAGATTATGATAAGTTGTGAGAAGCGGAAGTATAGGAAAGTGCCCTATAATTTAATCTCACAGATTGTGATCTAATTTAGAAGTGAAAATAAATAATTACAATTGTTTGCAAACTACACAGCGGACACTGACAATCGGTAATTACAATCGACAATTGCACATAATAGTACGCGTGCATCGAGTACATAACGAAGAGACATTAAGATGAAATCTGATGTGGTCTAATGATCCTTGTTAGCAGACACGAACGGCGTGGATATTTTCATTAGCAACATTTTATTATATCACAAAATAGAGTCATTGAGTATCCTTTTCTTCCTAGAATATAAGAAGACAGTTATCCTATTAATATTATAAAAGCGAAAGTTTGTAAGAATGTAAGGATGTTTGTTACTCTTTCACGCAAAAACTACTGAACGGATTTTGATGAAATTTGGCACACGGGTATATCATGTCCTGGATTAACACATAGGCTACATTTTATCCCGGGAAAATAAAAAGCGGAACTTTTATCCCGGAAAAACTTTTTAACGCGGGCGGAGCCGCGGGCAAAAGCTAGTTATCTATAACTAAATGTGATCCTATTTATTTTTATACTTGGTAAAACTATTTTGTGGCTACGTAATGTAAAGCATTAATGTAAAGTAAAAACATATCTGGTTCAATGGAACCGGTAGCACATCGGTGCCTGTCCGTCCGCCCCGCATCGGAGTTGTGTTACTGAGAAACTGTCAGCTGTCTATGAAACTTGTAATATGGAACAATTATGAGATGTTGAACTACATCTCACCGTCAGATCAAAAAAATATAAAATAACGGTTTGTTTTATTTACGTACAAAATGAAGTCACTTGATCTTGTTTTTACCTTAATTTGTCCTCTGTGTTCTGTGAGGAATTCGGACACTGCTCGTGTCTCCGGTTCGCTGAAGGGATGAGGTCCTGCAAAGTTGTCGGAACAAGGATCTCGGGATGAGTCTTCTTCGCCCCAATGATAGTCAAAGTTCCGATCCGCGTCCACCCCCACACACTCCGTCTGACCCCAGTTCCATGGAAACCTGAATGGTTACAGTGAATGGGAATGAAAAATAATTTCACACATAAGTATTGTTCAGCTACGAGACGTGTGCCGCATCACCCTAATGCGATTTCTGATGGTGTTTTTTTTAGTTTAAAGTTCATCTTTGGTTAGACTACTTTTATGAATCTGGCGGAATTTTAACAAGCTTGCGTACTTTACTGGTAAGAAAAACATGCAAAAGGAATTACCTAAGTATACGGCTAATACGATACAATAAAGTTGCTCCAATTAGATGCATAGGTATTCTGAGAAGTAGCGTCGATTATCGAAGCATTAAAAATAATTTGGTCATATGTAAGTAGGTACATACCTAATTATATTTTACTGCACGAACGTAACTACCTACTATCATTATATTCATTATTTCATCAGCCATATTTACGATATTATTATAATTGTTCGACGCTTAACGTCCGTTAGAGAGTCCACCTACAGAGTATTTTTCAAGCTGCGCAATCGTTTTCTTCAACTTTCGCAGGAAACTTGTATTGTTCCAGTTTACTTGGAGTTATATTCGGATTGACCCACGCAACGAATGCTTTTTACGAAAATGTACTAGGGGAGACCTAGGAGAGTTGTGACAGAGGTGAGTTGTGACATAGTCGATTTCTTGCACACTGTGGCCGTAAGAGAGTTGGCAGTTTTATAAAATTGTTGTATTTTTGATGACTTATTTGATGCGCTATGCGTCGGCGACACTCGGAAATCGGTTGTACGAATACAACATTCAAGCACAAAAAACTGCCAAAAGTAAGTTTTTTGTTGAAATTTGAATAGCTTACTAGTGAATATATTTAACGTCACTGATATTGTGTTATTAATTTAAAAACACTTTGACTGTACAGCTTTAATAATAACATAACTTTTCTTATGGTTTGCAACATATTTTGTAGTTAAGGGATTTTCAATATAAGTAATGCAACATTTTGTACCTGGGTGAGTTGTAACAAGCTGTCACATCACTCCTTGGTTATTTTGTGTATGATAATATAGTATCTTCGGCCATGTTATGACGCGTTACTGTTTCATATTGCCAAATAGGTATATATTACATGTGGAATAGTGAGGCGTGACGAGTAAGGAAATTTATGAATTGACATAATTTTGAGGAGATAACATTAAGAGGACAAACACGAAAGAGTACTGTGACACTGATGTAGATGACGTAACAAAAATAAATGTTTCTATTTATGTTGCCTCTAACCATTTGCTAATAGCAGGTCAAAAGAGGTACGTACGTACTATTGCAGCGAGTGTAAAGGATTGTCACTGCTCACTTGAAACATGTACTGGAGGAGAGTCACAATTATTATATGCGTCGTAATTGTTTATCGGATTAGATATGTTACATATTATAATTGAATTTTAATCTCTCCTATTCACCACATTTATTAACTATTATAGAGAAGTTAATATCAACCATTGTTAACTAAATAATGCAGTAGGTATGTATGACGGTATATATTATATACCAAATATGTTTTCCAAATGCTACTAAAAAATAATAATTTAAGTTTATCTTAAATTAATTAATTTTAAGTACAATTAGCAATGTTTTAATTCAATTTCCCTTCATAAAATGCTCTTATAAACACTTGTCACAACTTACCTTGACCTATGTCACAACTCACCTCGGTACTAGGAGAGTTGTGACAGTGGGATTCGTTTTGCGTTTCGTCGTTTTATTCATGACCCATGATTATCTTTTACATTTTTCTCTTGATTTAATGTAATGTAAACAAGTAGCTATCTTGGGTTATAAATTTCGTAGGGATAGGATTGTTTTTAACTGAGATATGTTACCTTAAGTAAAATTTGTCACAACTCTCCTAAGTCTCCCCTACTTTCTATGTTGTGTGCTGCTAGTTCCATGCACAGAATTTAGCAATGATTTTATATGGCTTTCTATAATACACTTAGAGATCAAATTGCTCTTAACTCTCAACGAGTGATGTGATTCTTTACGTACAACTTTTTCTCAAATTGAACTAATTACCTGCCTCCGACTCTCTGCACAACCTTTAGGTCGACTGGGAGAAAATGCCTTTACGCCTGTCCGCCTGTACTATACCATTGTACAAAGTGTTTAAATGGATAAATAATTAATTAATTATACTAATGGTTTACATAAATAGGTATAATTTTTTACTTATCATTAAAAATCTTAAAGAACCATTACATAATAATAGAATAAAACTTGAGAGAAGCAGCTATTGGTAATTATATTACAAACTGTATTTTTTATAAACCTTTCTTTTTAATAAATAACGTTAGTCGAAGCTGTATAGTACTATTGTATTTTTCCCCATTTATATAATTTATTTTATACTAGATGGTGTGTGATTTTATATGCCGGTTGAGAATATTTTTTTATTTAGGTAGCTTGATTAATTTTAACATTACCACAAACGATATACCATAAAATGTGATGTGTAAAAATACGCTCAAAGCGATAAATAAGTTCGGTATAATGTTTTTATCAAATAATCACTAACCACCCCACAAAATAGTAGTCATCAGTCTGGTCTGGTAGGCGAGAGCGAGTTTTTCTCCAGAGCCGATCATGCGTGTGCGAGTGCTCGTAACCATCGGGGTTTAGCACTGGCATTATGTAGAAATCAGCCTGCTTTAGCACTTCTAACTCCGCATCTGTAAACAAAAATTATGCGTAGGTGACTTTTCCCGAGACTTTTGTATACTAGTTTTATATCAAAATGAAAACGTTGTTTTCTATAATAATAATGTAGATCTCTTTAATATATATATTATATACTTTTAATTATTTTTGTATAATCAATAGTATTATTTGTACTATCTATTATAAATAATTACCTATCTATTGTATTAATTAATTAATAATTGCAACCTGATCCTTTTTCGCCTTCCACTAGCATGTGAATCATCCATGTCGCAACAGCAGGCGCGATCCACTCGCGTGCGTGCGCTCCGCCGTCGAGCCATACTGCGGGCTTCATTTTTGAGCGTAATTTCCATTTTTTTTTGTGCACTTTGTCATTTAAATCTTTGGTAAAGGTTTCGTTGCCCGGTGAAGAAATCTGAAAATTGGCATTTATTGAATTATTGTACTATTCAATGTTTAATGGAAACATTATAAAAAATAAAATATTTGGCCATACCTTTACAGCTACTAAAGGCAATCCTTCTGAAGATCGGCCAAGTGGCACCAACTCTACTAAATCAGGATGCGAATGTTGCAGGTATTCCAAATATCGCAGAATGTCGGCGTAACGATGATAACGTCGCCAAGTCATCGGATGGCCTCGTTTTTGTACCAACTCTATTCTTTGTTTTTTTGATAACCGAGGATTTTCATACGCAATAGCTTTCTGTTTTAAAATGTAATTGTAATTAAGAATCAAACGTTATGACAAAGATTATTCACGATAGTTTTATGTTTGCTTCTGTTTATAATAACGACCAAACATTCACGTCTAAATGACCATTTATGGCCAGATAGGTATTTTGGGAATAATTTACTTCTGGAAAAGTAAGACTCTTTTCCCACACCTATAAGAAGTTTGAAAGGCACTTATTTGATTTACCTGTAAATCCCAAATGACAACATCAAACTCTATTTTTGATGATTTCAAGTGATCTTTGACATCCTCTAGTAAATCTGGTGGTACCAATAAATCTGTAGTTCCGTTTAACGATGGTGGGGTCCACCACATTAGCCCAGAACCTTGTGCTTCTTCTTGCAAATCTACTAACTCCTGGACTTTCCACTTAATATCTGGATAAGTTCTGAGTAATTGATAGCTTTTATAATTTTTCTTGAGTGGTTTCTTTGATGACTTTTTACCTAAAAAGTGCTCCTTATTAGTTAGTATTTAATAAAATTTAATATTATGTGCACATTTATACACACAAAATGCTTTGTCCTGAATGACTGACTGACGGATCAACGCACAGCTTAAACTGCTGGTCATAGAGACCTGAAACTTGGAGGGTGTTTTCTTTCTATGACGTAGGCATCCGATAAGAAAGAATTTTCCGAAATTCTACCCCTAAGGTGGTGAAAAAGGGAGGCAAAGTTTGTATGGGACAACACATGACTCCTTGGTCCAATCTACTTAAAATTTTGCATAAACCTTTTTTAAAAGAATTAATGAAAGACGTGTTTCGTATTCTATTGAAATTCATCTCCTAACGGGGTACAAAGGGGTAGAAAGTTATCTTGGTATTAATTTGCTTTGAAGTTGAATCAATACTCGTGCTTGATTTCAAACACATTCAACACATGTTTGAAAACTCAATCCGATTTTATTCAAAAAAGGTTGAACTCACTTAAAACATAAGCAAATAAAAGGTCGAGCTTCGTGTTCCCAAAATATAGCTAAAATTTTATTTTATTTTCATGTTTATTTAACCTTTGAAACCGTACACTATATAAAGATTATTATATTTTATGGCGATAGGCTCGCCCCCTATCACATCATGGGACGGAATAACGGCGAAAAGTGGGTGCACTAGTTGCGCCTCTGCCTACCCCTTCGGGGATAAAAGGCGTGAGTGTATATGTATGTATGTATGTATATTTTATAAGTATTCAAACATTTGAGCTTAATAATTTATATGTTACACCTAAATGAATAACGTTAAAAAAGCAATTAAAAATCCTATTAGAACCACTTTCGACTTCTACGCGGACGAAGTCGCGGGCAAAAGCTATAAAGCGAAAGGTCACTCACTCACTTACTCAGTTACTCATTACGAAATCTCAGAAATATATGTGCTACGAGTCTCAAATTTTGCATGGTGGTTCCTTTTAGGGCGTAGGTGCTCATTTTGCGAAATTCAACCCCTAAGGCGTTAAAAAAGGGTGGCAAAGTTTGTATGAAAGGTCAATAGTTTTAATAGTAGGTTTTACTAGAAAACTCCAGAGTGCTATAGATTTGTCTGGGGAAAAAAATGTATCCTGGAGAAACTTTTACACGCGAGCGGAGCCGCGGGCAAATGCTAGTACCTAATATCATAAATACCTAGAATCCCAAAGATACTTTGGTGTCAATATAAATAAAAGTGTAATAAATGACGATGCAATGTGCTCATACAGTGAGACACTATAGTTGGGACAAAGTAATCTGGCCGGTATGACACACACACACACACACACACACATACTCATGCCTTTTATCCCCGAAGGAGTAGGCAGAGGCGCAACTAGTGCACCCACTCTTCGCCGTGCGTATTCCGTCCCATGATGTGATAGGGGGCGAGCCTATCGCCATATCGGGCAAAAATTCCAGACTGCAGGCTGATACTGAATTTTTAAAACCCAATTAAATATGGCCGGTATGACAATTAAATATTTTCGCGATGCGATAACTTTGTGAGAACGTTTACCCAATAAATTCAAAAGTCAACTGTATAGTTACAAAAGTTAACAAAGAGTATCATACTTATGTAACATATTTGAATTATTATTGTAAAATATACTGAAATAAAGAATATCGTCTTGACCTTTATATCAACGCGACGCTTTTACAGTATCGTATATGGCAGTTTATGGGCGTAGTGTTGGGAAAGTTTTAAATCGCTTGGAAACCAAACGTAACCGATTACTAAAAAACGAAAGTATGAATGTAAATAAAAGCACTGCTGTCAATTTAAAAATTATGTTTAAGAGGCCGTACTATTTCAGTCACCTCGGACTGCCTCGGTGGCGTAGTTGTATTACAGTACGACTGCAAAGCTGAGGTCTCGGGTTCGATCCCCGGGTCGGGCAAAGTGATATTGAGTTTTTCTATTCAGTATCAGCTCGAAGTCTGGAATTTGTGCCCGATACTTTTTATTTTATTTTATTTTATTGGATCGCCAGTGGATCTTAAAACTAAGTACATAAATACAAATACACTTAAATCATGTTATCCAGTTACAGGCAACCACATCTAACGCTAGGTATTACTTTAGACTTAATTTAGTTTTTAATTTATTTAGTTACCAAGAGCAAAAAGAAAAAAAATATATACATCAACAATAAAAACAACAAAACAATAACACGAGAGGAGCCAACTACCATGAGTACTTAACACTGTACAAAACAAATAGTAAACTAAATGCCATTCAACATACTTAATTTTATCTAGAGTCATAAAGCTGACAAATTTTAAGTTTAAAACACAATAGATTATCACTAAATAAATCTAGGTTTGCAGATCTAGACACTTCATTGTATAATCTAGTGATTCTAATTAATGGCGAGTTCAGACCAAGGTTGGTTCTGTGATATGTCGATAGGCTCGCGCCCTATCACATCATGGGACGGAATAATGGCGAAAAGTGGGTGCACTAGTTGCGCCTCTGCCTACCCCTTCGGGGATAACAGTCGTGAGTGTATATGTATGTATATATGTATATGTTCAGTCATCTCTTCATCGTGATTTTTTAAAAATAACTGATCTGATTAATTTATAAACCATCATCGGAAAGACTATTTCAAGACTAATAAAAAAAATATTAATAACATACATACAAAAAAAATATATACATTTCAATATCGAAAACCACATCCAAATCGGATCAGTAGTTTTTAAGAAACACGCGGCCATACAAATTTACATACGTACATACATACAAACATACATACATATATTACATACATACGGATCGAATACAGAACCTCCTTTTTGAAGTCGGTTAATAAACGAGCCAGAAGTTCTTTATTATCAATATAAAGAGAGGCGCACTTATTTTCGCGGGCTAGCGCGCGAAAATAAGTGCGCCTCCTTTTATATTCAAAATAAATAAATTGTCGCATTTATCCTTTAGGCGACTTTTTTATACAAATAACTAGTCATTTTCGTTAGTTAGTTTCAAGCACAATTTTGATTGAAAAAGACTACAAGTTTGAGTCTCCGTACAAAAAAATTCTGAAACAGACGTTGGAACTTGGGGGATAGATTGAAATTAAAGAAAGATATGCAAAATCTGGCTCATTTATTCCATTAGTGTTGAAACAGTCTTTCCGATGATGTATTATAAATTAATCAGATCAGTTAATTTTTTAAATAATCACGATGAAGAGATGACTGAAATTTTAGATACGGCCTCTTAACGTACTTACATTTTACAGTTTTGAACAATGCGTTCGATATTTTTTAAAAATGCTCATTTCATACTCAAACAAAGAAAACTAAGATCTCCAAAGTAAATAATTTAAGCCGTAGCACTACATTATTTTATTTTGAGAACACACTCGTAAATACATATTTCTTTTTAAGGAATAATAACAAAAAGTTACGAAAGGATAATCGTGAAATTTTATCAGAATATCAAAATGAACGACTAACAATAACTAACCATACATATACATATATATACACTCACGCCTGTTATCCCCGAAGGGGTAGGCAGAGGCGCAACTAGTGCACCCACTTTTCGCCGTCATTCCGTCCCATGATGTGATAGGGGGCGAGCCATATCGGGAATAACTAACCACTGTAATAAAAAAGTCTTTGTTGTAATGTGTATCATTTAATAATAATCTAATTCTATTTACATATTTCTATACCGGAGATTGTAGTTGATACTAAGAGTTGTTTATGTGTGCTTGAAATATTTTATGCTCCCTGACTAAATCATTATAGAATGAAAGTAAATGAGATTTAGTAAAATCTACAAAACAACAAAAATTAAACAGAGTAGAACGTCGCCTTAACAGTAAATCCTATAAGAATTATTATAATCTCCACTATTTATGATAATGAGACCACAGCGAGAAATATAGTCATCAGGTGAAGCAATGTGAAAGCAATAAGTATTTTTTGTTCATACTTGTGGTGATGTCGGTTGCGGTATACGTAGCATCGCTGTCTTCTGTTTCTATAAGGGATTGAAACCAACTGCTTGAAGTCGTTGTGAATGGCGATACTGTAGTAGTTGTAGGTACAATCGGAGTAGGTTTTTTAGGCTTTGGTGTATCTTGAAACCAGGTCCCGGTTGAGAGCCAAAAAGACTTGGACCCTACTATCCAATCGTATATGTTAGTGAAAATTCCTGGAACAAAATTTTCTTTCAAAAAAACAAATAAAAGTAAAATACTTTATTCATCACGTAGGCGAACGTAGTCGCACTACATTCGCTTACGTATAATAAAATAACGGTGTACAGTGTGCATTCGCCTACATTTACAAAAATATTTTTGTTTTGCTTTTACTCTTTTCCGTCGTTTTGGGTTGCAATGCAATCAGCCCTGTATTATATATACTGCACACTGCTGAGCACGGGCCTCCTCTACTTCTGAGAGGGGTTAGGCCTTAGTCCACCACGCGGCCCTAGCGTGGGTAGGCAGACTTCACATACCCTCGAAATTCTTAGGGAAAATTCTCAGGTACGTAGGTTTCCTCACGAAGTTTTCCTTCACCGTTAAAGAGAACCATAATTTATAATTGATAAAAAATACACACGTAACTTCGAAAAGGCAGAGGTGTGTGCCTTAGGTTTTGAACCTCCGGACATTGTCTCGGCAGACTGTCTCCATACCCAACAAGGCACTTACGTTACACAACGTTTTGGGTTAATAAAATTAAACTTATAAAGGCAAGCGCAACAAAAAAAACCGGTCGGTCGTCTTTACTAAATTTTAATTATATGAATGAGGGGATGCTTATACTTATTGTAGTAGGTTACATACATAATAGTTACAGAAGATTTAAAATTATTGTCATGTTAATATTATAGATAGGCACAGATGAGACACTTTATGCAATCAATTACTAGTAAATTTTAACAGGATTGGCTATACGTGTGCAGGACCACTTCTCCAAACCGTCTTATCATCGAGGTAATCCGATGCAATATAATCGCGCCTAACATAACACTTGAACTTGTGTCCAGGCAAATCGGCTACTTCGGAGGGAAGTTTATTGTCAAATTTAATGCTATTCGCTAAGTATGATTTAAAGTAGGAAAACCGTTGAGGGAACTATTTCTAGTTTATATCCGGCTTCATAAATAAATATAGTAAAATGATGTTGACGTAGCATTTTTTTATTGCATTCAATGACGAGACGAGCATGCCGTTCGCTTGATGGTAAATGATACGACTACC
The DNA here is from genome assembly GCA_949316025.1 of Lapara coniferarum. NCBI lineage: Eukaryota > Metazoa > Arthropoda > Insecta > Lepidoptera > Sphingidae > Lapara > Lapara coniferarum. Next base: position 34,691,777 of record OX438919.1, on the reverse strand, counting down.
CATAAACAGTAGCAACACCATCTAGCACTTACAAAGTACTGTGTGGCATTCCACTGCGCTCGTCATTCTGAGACGTTGCATAGGTCCTTGGAGATTAAGTTCTCTGTATCCTATCGATAGAAAATGATGGACACCGAGAATATTGTTCTGAACTTAGTCTTGTAGCTTACATGACACATATTTCTCGATACTATGAAATCCTTAAGTTGCAATCAACATACTAAGTGGCTCATTGGTATAGTGATAGCATATCTATTTAGGCCGTGAACTGTGAACGGTGGGATTGTGGGTCATAGGTTCCCATATGGGGAACTAAAATTTGTGTAATTCGAAAAAATATAAGAAATTGGAAAGTAAACATTTAACTTTACATCATGCAAAACATATACATTTTATTACTTTTATCGTTTATTATTTCTGCACCTACTTGAGTCAGTGTAAAAGAAAGTAGGATTTCTTCGTATATGGATATTTTACGTAATCTGTTTCAGACAGTCCTTAGGCAGAGCTCAGTGTAACAACAGTGTGCTTGGTTCATGTTGTTCTAATTAGGCATCCACAAAAAATGGCAAAATCAAATTTATAGAATAACGCACACAGTTTGAAGAACTTGTTGATTTATACGACATCGGACGTGTATTATAAAAATATTCAAAGTGTAAAATTGTTTAAAAATATTAAACTGTACAGTCGCTAACGGAACGCTAGATTTGATACAAAGAAAGGTGTTGTGAAATAATTTTACGACCAACTTGTTATAAAGTTCGGAGATAGGTGCTAATTGAAGTAACACAGATCTACCATTAATTTTAATTCACAACCGTGTATGATTTTCGTAACAAAATTGTATGTAGAGAAAGGGCAGAGTTACAATTACAATGTGCGCTGGACTTAAAATTATTGATAATGTGAAAGTTAAAAATGCTCACTTAAACTCACTTTGTACAGTCAGCGGTATAAGCAGCTGAACAAATTCAAAATTTCAAATTACCTACATTCTTTTGTGTTCTTACTAATCTATTTTTAAATGTAATGTCATCGAAACGGATTGCCATCTCACCGGAATATGAGAGTGAAGGAATAGCGAGTGCACCTGTGTATTGCGCACACACTTGGGCACTATAATATCTCCTGCGTACCTGGCTGACCTTTGAGATTGGCCGCCGTAGCCGAAACTGGCTAGGACTATTTCATTCATTCAATCTACTTTTCTCTTCACAAAAATAAAATAGAGATTTACTTGTCATCAAACGAAGAAAAATAATGTTTCAGTTTAACTTAACGCGTATATAGGCGATTTGAAATTTTTATTTTGTTCAGTTACTTATGTTGCTGATTGTACATTCCATCAATAATTTATGATACCTCTAAATTTATTATATCATGCTTTTTCTGCTTTATTATAATTTATTACTTACGATATACCTACTTTTGCCCACGGATATTGTCAAAGCAGTGAAAGCTATATAAATATAGCGACCTAATATTCAAACATTGAATACGATTGTTGCATGGTCAAAAAAATGGATTGGAAATATTAGGTGTTTACTTGAAAATAATTTCAATCTAAGTCCATCCTAATCTGCTGACCCATACCGCTAGACCCTGTGGGCTCCAGACGCTTGTGGACCAGTATAATCCAATAGGGCCGACGTGTGGATCACGCAGTAGTCAGATGATCCTGAAGGGGTATCGAACACTGTATCCATCTGAGTTTGTGGTCAGCAAAAGATCCAAAAGAGAGGGCCATGGCCTTCAATATCTGGCACACGGGTGGGCTGTGTCACCAGTTGTAAAAAGCCATATGCCAAGGTCAACTCGTAAACAAACCTATCCCCTAGGTCGGTAGTCCGCGACCACTCTTTATGATGAGCGTTGAAGTCACCAAGGACCAACACCTTCGCGGACGGGTACTGTTCGAGAGGACGGTCAGTCCCCACTTGGATCTTCTCAATTAGATGAGAAGATTCTGTTTCACTGGCATGGGACCTGTAGAGGTATGCGTAGACGCGGGTACGACTTTCTTGATCTACGCACAGCCATAAAATTTACAGGTTCCGATGCTCGGGGACCGAAGGCGACGACAACAAATATCACCCCTGATGAAGATGCGCACCCCGGCTTTACGTAGGAAACTACTCTAGCACATAGCCGGGGTAGTTCAGGTACGAAACATCATCAGGGGAGATATTTGAGTCTCATTTAAAAAGAGCAGGGCAGGCCGCGCCATCTCAAGGTAGTGAACGGCCTCGATGTTGCTACGTAGACCCCTGATATTGGAGAAGCCCACTTTAAGAGTGGATAAAGTAGCCGCCGTAGTGAGCCTGGTAATAGGAATAGGATGTGGGTACAAAACCCAGGGCACACACCTCTGACTTTTCAAAGTTACGTGTGTATTGTTTATCAATTAACGTTCGCTTTAACGGTGAAGGAAAACATCGTGAGGAAACCTGCATACCTACGAAGTTCTTTATAAGAATTTCGAAGGTATGTGAAGTCTACCAAGCCGCACTAGGCCAGCGTGGTGGACTAAGGCCTAAACCCTCTCATTAGTAGAGGAGGCCCGTGCCCAGCAGTGGGACAGTTTATAATACAGGGCTGGCATTATAGAGATGGTTATGGCGGAGCCAAAACGATGCCCGAGAAAAAGAAGTTCTGAATATAGTACCAGGCAGTCGCGTGGCCTGAAAAGAACAAGGAGCGAGGTACGGAAGGCCCCCCACGTCCCTCCGCGTGCAATCGCCAGGATCCACTCTAGTCTTCCACTCTGGCATGAAGACTGCACGATGGGATTTTCACTGATTGGCGGGACAGCTTCCGGGGGAGGAAGTTTTAAAGGGAGTCTCCGGGTTCAGATCCATACTAACCGGCAGGCGGTCGATGAAAACCGTTCCTATCGGGTCTCCCTGTACCCCACCCGTGCCCCTCACGTCCACACCATAGCAAGGACGGAGTCTCCGCATATTCCAGGCAAAGTCTGGCCCATCACGCCCTGAGGAAGGATAATGTAGGTAGAAACGGTTGACTAGCCCTTCCATCGGAACGCACTACTGCTTATCGGTAGTAATAGACTAGGTGGTAACACTATCCCGTTCGGGATCACCCTACCACCAATAACAGGATAAGGGGTGGAGGAAAAGGACATCAGAGCTGTGGAAGGACAAAGAGAGCCGTGGTGGTGGCTCGAGGGGCCGGGGTCGCGTACCCGTTCCATTCTTTGAGCCAACAGGAAAGGTTGACACCAGAATGACCTATGACTTAACTTTCCTTTTAACACGCTTTTATTAGCTTCATACATATGTATGTATGTAACGGAAATTTGGAACATGATTTTCACTGCTTCAAAACGTCGGGTTAAATCGAAATTTGGCTTACTTAACAAGGAACTGATGACAATTCAATAATTGAAAAAACTAGAAAAAAGCTTCAAAGAAAATCCAAATAAAAGATAGAAAATAGTTTTTAATAAAATTTAATTAAGAATTGTGTAAATAATGACTGCCTCGGTGGCGTAGTTGTATTATGGTACGACTGCAATGCTGAGGTCTCGGGTTCGATTCCCGGGTCGGGCAAAGTGATACTAAGTTTTTCTATTCAGTATCAGCTCGGAGTCTGGAATTTGTGCCCGATATGGCGATAGGCTGGCCCCCTATCACATCATGGGACGGAATAACGGCGAAAAGTGGATGCACTAGTTGCGCCTCTGCCTACCCCTTCGTGGATAACAGGCGTGAGTGTATATGTATATGTATGTATGTATATGTAAATAAGAAAAAAAATGTATTCTATTATAAAAAAAAGCGGGGGGTGCATGATGTCAACAGCAAAAAATATTTTATTGACAGATATGAGTACCTAGAAGGATTATCATTTTTATAATAGTTTAAAAAGCACACCACGCTTTTTTTTACAATAAAATACATTGTTTTTTATTTATTACTTTAAAACGTGTCATACATTTATTAAGTATAGATACCTAATTACGCCACAGAATGCACACTTGTATTTGGAACAGAGGCTCACAAGTCGAAAAAGGCTAGTGAAAATAAAGAAATTTGTATTTTATTGAAAAAATAATACCTTTATACGCTTTAATAAGATGCATACAAAACAATTTGTACCAGAGCAGTACCCAAGCACTTGTATTTTTTAACTTCTACAAGGTTAACTGTGATGTTTTATACCTCAATAGAAAGCTGGATAAATAATTAAGTTATTAACGTGATTTGCACATTTTCACTTGAAGTATTTCTGAAATAAACAGCAGTTTTTGTCAAAAATTTTTTTTGATTAAAACACGAAATTAATTGATTTAAGGCCATAATTTTAAACTTATCATAACTTGTAAATATTTGATTGTTTCTTACGAAAGCCTAGAATGCATTCAGTACTTTTTTCTTATTGAATATTATTTGGTCTGAAAAGCTATACCTATCTTAAAATTCAATAAACCTTAAATTGCTCTAAAACTAGAAACAACGCGGGCGAGTTTTTCCGGGATAAAAGTCCCGTTTTATATTTCCCCGCGATAAAAAGTAGCCCATGCTACTTGTTGATAATGGAGCTTTATACTGATGAAAGAATTTTTCAAATCGGTCCAGTATAGTTTCGGAGCCTATTCAATGCAAGCAAACAATCGAATCTTTCCTCTATAATGTTAGATTATAAAGAGGGAATGATAATAATGTTATATAATAATATATTATATAATATAATATTATTTATTATTATTCTTTAGTGGATTACAATAAATGCGAAAGTTTGGATGTTTCTTCTGTTCTGAATTGATCTGGATGAAATTTAGCTCAGAGATAGATCATAATAGTCTGGAATAGCACATTTTACTATTTTTAACCCCCGACAAAAAAGAGTGGTGTTAAAAGTTTAGGGTGTGGTTCTGTGTATCTGTATATTTGTTTGTGGCATCATAGCTCTGAAACGAATGAACCGATTTTGACGCCGTTTTTTTTTGTTTGAAAGCTGATGTGATCGAGATGGTTCTTAGCTATAATTTTTGAAGATCTGTTCAGGCGTTTGAAGATTATCAGCTCATTTCTAAATTAAAAAGTCCAAATGATTTTAAATTTAGGGTACTGTGACATCGGCAATATTTTAAACATGAGCTAATGCTGCGGCATGAAGTAGTCTGCGGGATACCCAACTCCTTAGGAACATATAGCAGAATGGCGTGTGTGGGCTCATAAGAATTGACTTAACTAGTAGGTGTTAGATAGTTCATTATCAACGCCCCATGATGGATAAGAAAGTAATTTAAAAGTTTGAAATAAAAGTTAAATTAAAATTTAATTAGCCCCCGACACAAAAAATCTCTAAAAAGTAAAGTAATAAAGGTGTTTTTGTCGTTTAAGTACCTAGTAATATTTTGACCCAAGTGTCGTCCCTTCGGGGGACCAAACACAGAACCAGGGAGATGAAAATACATCTTTAGCAGTCCCCCACGCGACGACGCTTGGGTCAAAATATTACTAGGTACTTAAACGACAAAGGCATCTTTATTACTTTTCTTTTTAGAGATTTTTTGTGTCGGGGATTATTTAAATTTTAATTTATTACGTGATAACTTTTTCACGTGAGCAGATTCGCGAGCAAAAGCTAGTAGAATTATATTTTATATCTGTTACTGGTTTATACATGACAGTGTTTGCATGTCTAGATGGGAATGGACCATTATTCATTACGCTTGCAAAAAAAAAACAAATTTCTAAGTGGGCACAGCCTTGTATAACAGCTAGGGTGCGTCATGCGGTGCGGATAAAGCATTTATAACTAAAACTTGATACTATTTGCTGATCGCTATTTGTAATTTATATTAAGTGGCTTGTAACTAATAGATAATAAATAATAAGATAATAAAGGAATTTAATTTCGTAGCTCGTCTAACGTCTTAATTAATCCCAAAGTAGGTGTTTAAAGTTGCTGATTTGCCTGCTGGAATTTAATATAAACGTACCTATAAACCAACCTGACTTTTCCGGCTTCTTAGATGATTTCTTTATTTTGGTTTCTTGGAAAAATGAAGACAACCAACCAGAGTTTTTTGGCGGGCATGTAGTTTTTTTTGTGTTTGGCGTTTTCGTCGTTTTAAATGTGCGTCGAGTGGTTCTATGTGAAGAACGCCGCGTCGTGGTGCTGGGTCTACGGGTGGACAGGGGACGACGCGTCGTGGGTAAACGAGGTGTCGTTGGCTTTCGGGTGCTCAGCTTTGTCACTCCATGCATCCCTGAAGCTTCCACTAAAACATACTGATCTCCAATCTGAACAACGGGAGATCTAGTTGCCTCAAATTTATTCACCGGCGGCTTTGTCACTATAAAGTTCGTATGACTTTGGATATTAATGTTTGTTGTTTTGATTATTTTGTTGTCGTCACTTTTATCTTTCTTCATAGTCACATTCACTTGCGGGCGTTTGCCTCTAAGTATCACTTTAGCACTGGATGTCGTGATGCGATGTCGCGGGGGTCGAGTGGGTTCATTATATTCTTCATAATCGTCCCATAGCGTATATGAGTCTCCTGAATCGGAATCGTAGTAGTCTTCCGTTTTGGTAGGCGGCCGGCGAAGAGCCGCCGCGCACGCCAGTAACAGAAGCAGCGTCAAGCGCCGCGCCATCAGACGAACGTGTGCGCATGGCGAGGTGCGCGCGCACTGTACGTCCTGAAGTCGCTGCTGGCGCCGGACCACCTTCCCTGCCACTGTCATTATGCGACGATTCGCTTTCAACACGCCAGCAATCACTAGGTCAGCCTGCACTGCCCGTCAGCTGTGCAACATCCGCATGTTCTTCGGTGACAAACTGCTCTAGAAAAATATTATTTAGGTACACTAGATATGATTCCAATAAAACATTATGTATTTTGATAATAAAAACCTTCTTTCTACTTAAAATTTTATTTATGATGATTACCTTATTAGCTAATAAATTTACTTATCTACATAGTTATTATTTTGGCAACGTAGTTACTAGGTAGGTACCTTATTTAGACTAACTTGGAAGTATTAAGTTGTTACTTTTCCTAATAAGTAACGATTAATATTCAATTCACATAAGTAATTTCTATCGATGTATTTGTAAATCGCATCACATGTGTATAAACACGTTAATGTAACCACAATGCATGAAATATAGTTCAAACTGCACGCTTCGTTTCCGGGTATGATGCGCAGACGCGCACCGGAGAAGTGTCATTTAAATTACCATACATTAACTAGCAAAGTAAAACGCACCGGCCAACCATGTTAACGTATTATAATTATATGTAATTATAATTTTATTTATGTAACTCAATAATTTAGAAATATGAAATGAAATAAAACGAAATCCTCCTAGTCAGTTTCAGCCACGGCGGCCAATCTCAACGGAGATCAGCCAGGTACGCAGGAGATATTATAGTGCACAAGTGTGTGCGCAATACACAGGTGCACTCGCTATTCCTTCACTCTCATAGTCCGGTAAGATGGCAATCCGACATGACCGGAGCTAGATCAGGCGCAGGACCAATGGCTTTACGTGCTTTCCGAGGCACACCGCTATCTTCCTGACTCCGAGCTGCGACTGAGTAATTTTTTTTATGATGGAAAAACCCAGTCACAAAGTTTTTTGGCCCGACCCGGGATTTGAACCCAGGACCTCAGCGCGCAAATTGTACTCGTAACGCGTACGCAATACAACTACGCCACCTAGGCAGTCTAGTACTTTAAGAAATATAAGAAAGTGCAACGAACACTTTTATATTTGGCATCACGTTTATTTCAGACTACATTCTGTCATGAGATTTTTACCTTGCGAATAGCTCGGTATGATTGTGTCGACTGTCAAGAGATAATCATTTTACGTCAATCGATACTCTATCTGGTGCCAGTGCACTTACCATCAGGTTCGGTAAAATACCTTTGCCGAGCCCGTTGATTAAAAAAAGAAAAACAAAAGAACCTGAATAACCTAGGCTCCGGCGAGTGGTGACACATGGCATCGCCTCATTTTAGTCCGATATAGTAGGTTTCCATTCAATATTTCTTCGTTCTAAACAAGTTCGGCAAGCCTTTTCCTCAACAGTAAGATATTTATAGGCTTCTAAAAAACTTGTTGCATACATTATATGGCATTTATCACGCGAAACGATCTAAAAGAACGTAAAAAATGAGTACTAGTACTTCTTAAAATTGCACCCCTAGCACGAATGTACGCGGTATCGTATCGTTAACGTAATAGTTTTAATTTTTGTATGGAAATTTGAATAGCGCCCTAGTGAACGTATTTGGAACTAAAGTACGTGAACATTGCGCGTGTGTACCTACACGAATAGTACCTAAATCGTGTAATCTTAGACAAGCATGGGTCGAAATGTACGGAAAATGCCAGCAAGTGACTCTTTTTTGACGTATGGTAGCATCTAACCGTCTAACGAATACTAAATAGGTACTACGTTAAGTTAGAATAATATACTGTTAGGATATAACGTTTTGTGAGGGTATTTGTGATATCAAACTGTTAGTGGAAGTGACAGTTGGGTGTATAAAAAGGGCGCCATATCACTGTGCAGTCTCATTCGCGCTGGACTTCGGTCTCAGTCTTGACTCAACCGTAGTGTGCTATATCTTTGTATTACTGTAAAATCAGTTGTAGATATTTTTTATTTAAAACAAAATCGCTTCAGTTTCTAACAATACGATTATGCGTAAATATGTGCTATGGGTATAGATGCATCCGGGCCGTCCCGTAGGCGCCGAAGAAGGCCACCGCGGGTTTTGATTGGTATGTGCAGGTCTAAGGTATAATATATAGAGTTAGAGACTCGGTTCAATGTGCGCTCGGATGAGCGTCGACATTGGGCCGTAAGATCGGTGAAACCAACATAACTGCCCAATCACCCCCAGTGATGGTAGCGATAAAGCGTTTTTCCCAGCGGAAAAAAGGCGTAGGGGAAGAGGGGCGACGATATAACAGAGACGTTAGGGGAAATGAACAATAAATATATAATCAAGATATTTTTATTAATTAATAGGAACTAGAACACTTAGATTACTTATTAACCTAGTTTTTGGCATGTAATTTGGTGAGATAAATAATATAATCAATTAAAAAAATAGGAAACCCTTCACAAAACCACATCGTGCCCCAGGGTAGGGGCAGGAGGGGTATTAGGCTACTTTGCCTAACAGTATAAGCCGATGTGGTATTCTTCCATATCCTCGTCATTAACACCTGCACAGGCTGTAAAAGCCCAAAGTCCACATTGCTGACACGTTACCCAATGCTCCGCAGATTTGAAATTACTGTGGTTCAGGTCAACGCAATACAGGCACAACTCTTCCCTGTCCACATTAGAGTGGGATTTTGGGGTATTCTGTTTCTTGGGGTTTTTCAAGCTCGAGTCATTTGCGAAAAATTATATAGTTGAGAAGCTTTTCTGCAGCTCGTTGTTTTGCTCAAAACTGTATCAATGGCCAGAATGAGGTACCCTATCGTGGCCCAGAGCCGTGGCTCTATTACTCCTCTACATATAACACTTTTTTAAAATAATAAACAGAAAAAAATAATCGACCGTTAAGCTGTGATTCCGCAGAACGTGGCAGACGGCAGACGGCAACAGCATCTGCCGCGACGGCAGACGGCACTTCTATGCAGTATTAAATTGTATGAGACCGATTCCTTACACGACGACAAATGACGCCCGGTTGGAGTAATTTTGTTCAAAACATATCAATAAAGAATATCCCTAGAAAAACACAATTAAAAAACGAAAGTAAACGAAACCAAGCACTTATCTTTTTACGTCTGTTTTTGTATGCACGTAATGATAAAAATCTTTTCTTGGCTTAAAAAACGACGCGCGCGAACGTCTTTCCTGACATTGCCATACACAAGACCACGGAGGACAGACGAAGAGCACAAGACTGATACAAAATGACCGCATATTAGTGCGAACAACACCACTGTATTGTGCAAAGTTACTCTTATATTATGTGTGTGACCCCGTCGTGCCTCGCAACCCCATTATGAAATATGCATTTACGTACCCTAGAGAAACGTTATTCATAAAGATGGTGAGCATGGACCCTCACTGTCTCACATGGAACCGTCTTGCGATGTGCAATACTGGATGACGAATCAAAGGATGGCGTCTAGGGTGAATATTTGAACGTATGCATATTACGCGGCTCTAAATAAATAACTGCTAAATATAATATTATTTAACGTTTCTTTTCCGAAAACGTAGTTCCTGGTCTATATACAGATGTGCATAACATACCCGTATTCCAATAAATAAAAAAGTAATCTTCAAAAACGTGCCTCAAATCTTATACCATCGTTGTTTTTTTTTTGTTTACGCAGAGAAAGTGAATTATTACTACCGCCCAGTGTTCAAGGGGAACGACTGAGCGGTTATGTTGGGTTCACCGTGCCTTACGACCCGACGTTGAGCCGCCCGGAGAGATGGAAAACGTCGGGCGACCGCCGGGCCGAGTCCATAACCTATGTACACCGCACGGCATACCAACCAAAACTCCGCGGTGGCCATCTTCAGCGCATTAGGGACGGCTGCGGGCTTCCTCTGACTCACGTCTAGGTTGTCGTCCGCAACCGCCCCTATTACCGTTATCGTTGTTACAATTTCCAAATGTTAGCAATCCATGCAGGAAACGTAGTAAAAATATTTTGAAGAACATATTTTTTAAAATTATTCTGACAATAGAATACATGCTCTGCAACCTACCAAATTGATTCACGTTTTTATTATTTTTTACTACATTAAAAATTGTCCCAACACTTTGAAGTATCCCAATCATTTGTTGAAATGGCAAAGAGCCTTTAATGGAAGGTGTCAGTGCCTGTTTGGTTAACTCAGCGGCTCAGGCTCACTTTCATCTGGCGAGTCATGCTGGTTACACGTCAAGAACTAATTAAACGACATTTGCAGCTCGTATTTACCGTCGAAAAAATACGTACGTCGAGACAAGAATTTCTCCTTGCCATTTGAGCTTGCTATGGTAAGTCTGTTTTCTTTATTTACGATTTGGATTAACTATAAGGTAATAATTATCGTCACTAAAAACTCCACTGTTATATGATTTCTTAAATTTATAAAGCCTGCCTCGGTGGTGTAGTTGTATTATGGTACGACTGCAATGCTGAGGTCTCGGGTTCGATTCCCGGGTCGGGCAAAGTGATATTGAGTTTTTCTATTCAGTATCAGCTCGGAGTCTGGAATTTGTGCCCGATATGGCGATAGGCTCGCCCCCTATCACATCATGGGACGGAATAACGGCGAAAAGTGGGTGTACCTACTAGTTGCGCCTCTGCCTACCCCTTCGGGTATAATAGGCGTGAGTGTATATGTATGTATGTATGTTATAAAGCAGTACAAATAATGTTTTATTAGATGAAATGTAGCTGTACCTACTTAAAGTTGCTATAATTACCGTGTATACCGTTTGAATGTAGGCCAACGGTAACTAATTACCGTTCGCCTAATTATTGCTAAGAATAAAAAAATTTAATTAGAATTGCGTAAGATTGAAGTACAAAACAAATATTTTTTAAAATTTCCATAGCGATTATATTATTGTATGTTATATCATGTTTATTAAAATATAAGATAAAGAACGTTATTTTATCCCTATAAAGTAATTGATAGTATGCAATATGAGTTATGCAATTAATGGTTTTATCACTTCTTGTATTAGGTGAGCTGACTAATAGTTTAAAAAAAACTAGTGATAGCTCTCTCGTACGTGAGAGTTCGCCTGGGTATATACCATCGCAATGTCTATTTCTCTGCTTAGAAACACTGTGCATGCACTATTGTGTTCCGGTTCGAAGAAAATTGTAGCGAGTGTAATTGCAGGACATCATGAGGCTTAGCGTCTTATATCTCAAGATGACGAGCTTTGTGGAGTATCACACAAACCAGCCCTATATTATATACTGTCCCACTGCTGGGCACGGGCCCCCTCTACTACTGAGAGGAGTTAAGCCTTAGTCCACCACGCTGCCCTAGTGCGGGTTGGTAGACTTCACATATCTTCGATATTTTTATATAAAGAGCTTGTTTTCCTTCAGCGTTATAGCGAACGATAATTGATAAACAATACACACGTGACTTTGAACCCACCACAAAACTACAGAAACAGTACTTTGTAATTAAAAAAATTAGATGGTGTTGCTACTGTTTATGAGCGGTCGCATCACTTAACATCTTATTTTTATTTCGATAAAGAAAATCTGATGCAAATAGACTAACAAAAAACGATAAAGCGATAGAATTGCTATTACACTATCTCGGAATGAAATACATACGGCAAAACGGCTCTGGTGACCGACTGATGGCGGAACAACCATCGTAGTTATGGCGCAGCTAAATGCCATAGGAGGCTGATTATGGGCAACAGCATAATCATTGTGAGAAGCTGCACCCGGCGTTTGTCAACCTATTCAGGTTGCCAAGCGTGGTGAGTATTGGCAAAACTCCAAAATATAAAAGAAAGCACCAAAACCAGGCCCCCAGTCCCCGGCAAACTCGCCATTCCTGGCTCGGTAACGGCGGGTAGGGTGTGCCCCTGGATTCCGCTCAACCCCCGCTTGAGATCCCTCTCCCATCCCCGACGAGGACCGGCCCTCTGGTACTACACACCATTCGCACATTGAGGACCGACGATAATATTCTCGAGCTGGAATAAGAATTGGGTTGGTCACACTAGGATATCTTGGGTTTGTCAGAAGTCCGAGGGAAGGAGGACATGATAATTCTCAAGTCTGTGAAACTACTTTGGGAGGGCAATCAACAGTCTCAAGGTAGTGTCGAATTTTTAGTCCGTAAGTCTCTCATTAACAATGTTGTAATCATCGAGAGCGTATCGAGCGGAGTAGCATATCTTATACCTAAAATATCAGAGATGTTCGCTGACGGTCATACAGGTATACACGCCGACCACGATACACCCGGATTAGAAAATAGAAGAGATGTATGAAGACATTATTCGGGCCACACACACCAACGTAATCTATTTCAATGTTCATAAGGGGGACTTCAACGCAAAGCCAGGCAAGAGAAACAAGAAGCTGAGAATGGTTGGCAATTTGGGTATAGGTAAAATAACCACAGGGAACAAAGGTTGGCCAATTTTCTGCAGAAATAGGTGCTCTTTGCGATGATCTCTTTCTTTCAGAAGACGCCTCACAGGGAAGTGACCTGGTTAAGCCCTGGTTCGACGAGAAACTAAATAGATTTTTTCTTGACAACGAAAAGAGGGATATTAGATAATGTCTCCGGTCACAGGCATATTTAATATCAATGTCAAATTAGAAAGATCTCGCCTGATGAAGTCTACGCTCCGCCCTACTCATATGCGAAACTTAGAGAGCATTTAACTCAACTTGGCAAACCCTTTCGATTGCCAAGATATTTTCGCTACAGTGGACAAGACTAATGTCGATCTGGTAAAAGCTGTCCATATGGTATAATCTAAATTCCTTACCCTCGCTGTAGAGATAAATCTCAAAAACTCTCGACTCTTACGCTTGATCTCATGGCCAAAAGTTGATTTATGGCGTTGCAGTTTTTGGAAAACGCTGCAGCATATCGGCATCTCAGCAGACAAATAGGGAAGTCCTTGCGACACGACGTCTGTGTTTATGGCACTGTAAGCATTAAGAAGACGATCAAGTGGAACAAAGGCTCCAAAGTGTTTGCAAAAGACCTATCTGTAGAGCAAAGCCAATGTCCAAGCTGATGACGGAAGATGGCAAGTAGTGTCGACGAAGGCAGAAATATTAAGGGAGATCGAGAGGTTCTACGGACAGATTTACACCTCAGTTGTCAAACTTGCCACCAGCACTGCCGGAGACCTAAGACCCAAGCTGGTCCAACACTATAGTAAAGACATCTTGGACATCAGCTTGAGCGAGATTAGGCAGGTTTTTCAGAGGTTCTTTCGTTCCGTTCTGCTCGAGAGTGCTTCGCCTAAAGCATAGAGCAGGAGTGTGATGGTACTGTTCTTCAAGAAAGATTATAACGCAGAATTAAAAGCCCATTTCAATCCTGAGACATGGTTATAAACTGTTATCGAGGGTCATGCTCGATGACTTTCACCCTCCTAAACAAGCTGATTTTCGAGAAGGCTTATTATCATAGACCTCATAAACATGTTGCGGCTGAGTTGATGGAGAACTTTAGCCCAAAGACCTCAACCGAGTTTCCTAACTGGTGGGGCTTAAAGTTAACATGGACATCAAAATCTTGTCCAATATTCATGTTGCGCATATGTCAATTACTATTGGGAACTCAACTGACGAAGTTGTCGAAGAATATGTCTATTTAGGACAAGTCATCTAGTTCGGCAGCTCTAACCTTGAGAGCGAAGTCAATCGTCGAATTCAGCTCAGTTAGGCAGCGTTCGAGAAAATAGACAAGATCTTCTAGTCCAAATATCTTACTGCCTAAAGACAATAATAGTTTTTAATCAATATGTGTTACCAGTGATGACATACGGCTCTGAGACGTGGGCTCTAAATATGGGGCGCCTAAGATGGGTCACTGTCACTCAGCGAGCTATGGAGAGGGCAATGCTCGGCATTTATCTACGTGATGAAATCACTAATGAAGACATCTTCAGAATAACGAAAGATGCGGTCATAGCCCAGCGGACTAGCAAGCAAGATTAGCATTGACAACAGGTGGGATAAAAATGTTCTCGAGTGAAGACAACGCACTGGCAAACGCAGCATTAGACGTCCTCCAACACGGTGGACTGACGAAATCGTAAATTTCGCAGGAATCTGCTGGATGCTGGCTGCTTCTAACAAGTTGATCTGGAAATCTTTGTGGGAGGTCTATGTTCAGAAGTAGACTTCCAAAGACAGAAGAAGAAGTGATTATTTAATATTTCTTTTCTAATTACCAAGCCCGTAAGAATAATTAACATTTAGCAAATACTAATTACCGCAGTTGATCGCTGTTTTTCGCTAAACAAGTGAGGTTAGGTAAAATAGCTTCATCGTCCCTGACGTGCCGTTGATTTATCCGAAAAAGTGTCTGAGTCCCCTCAATAGGTTCTGAAATATTGACCATGCGAAATTTTACCCACTGCGTGCTGTTGCCCCGAATGACCCTAAATGAATTTACATTACAATGCCTATAAAACCACTTAGTCTGTGCTTGGCATTGTGTGGCGCGTTGCATAAGTTAATTGCTTCACATTAATTACTATCTTCTAACCTTCATACTTGAACAATGCTTAAAACACAGGAAAGTATCGAAGATGTTTTTTGAGTGAACTAACACAATGAAATAGAAATTTTTTCTCGTCCTAATTTTACCGGTGATATTAAAACGACTTAGTTACAGCACAAACATGGTGAGGAAGTAGAAAAGCAATATTATGCTATGTGTTATTATTTTGAATTTCACACACATTGATAAGAAAATAGTAATTTAAAAAAAAAAACACATCTCTATAAATAAACCCTGGCACTTTAACTGACCCGTGACATTAATAATAATAATGCCAACCCTATAGTATAATTATACTGCCCACTGCCAAACACGGGCCCCCTCTATTACTGAGAGGCAATTAGGAATTAAAGTTTTAATCGTAATAACTTGGTAAACTTTTTAAATTCTTTGGACTGTGCTTCTTTTCATCGCTAGTTATCTGACACAGCGGACGATGAACTGGCACTGACTCGAGAGTTTGCGGGTTCGACCCTTGACCGAAATCAATGCTTGCCTATCTTTAAACAATAATCTGTATTTGTGATTGTTTTGTGTCTGCTTGATGTAAGATTTTCTTTCGTAGTTTCTGACGATAAACTATGATGGGTAAAATACAAGATTATAATCGTATTTCGTTTTGGTCAGTGCCGTGTTATATTATTTACTAGCTTCTGCCCGCGGCTCCGCCCGCGTTAATAAGTTTTTCCAGGATAAAAGTCCCGCTTTATATTTTACCGGGATAAAAAGTAGCCTATGTGTTAATCCAGAACATGATCTACCCATGTGCCAAATTTAATCGAAATCCGATAAATAGTTTTTGCGTGAAAGAGGAACAAACATCCATACATCCAAACATCCATACATTCCTCCAAACTTTCGCGTTTATAATATTAGTAGGATTATTAGGATTTTATCCATTTAACCAATGATATATATACCATATCCAATGATTGATTGGTATAAATAAAATAATGAATAAGAATACTAACTATGTAGGTCAGTAATCCTTAAGTAAGATTTGTTAGTGTATTCTATGACTATATTTATCACTGCCTAATAATAAGTTATCGTCGACTAGATAAAAAATATGAATAACATAAAATATAATTGTTAGTTCATTGTTGTGGTGAGACCATCCAGTATTCCAGCTTATCCCAGCAAATAGAGGAGAATAAAAAAACACTCGTCAGCGGTTTAAAGTTACTCGCGAGTAATAAAGTAATCGACCTAAGCGGGTAGCCAGTCCTCGCTTTCTAACATACTTTCAAAGCCTTGGGTAAAAACTAACTAACTACATACTTGCTTTAGGTCACATGCCGTCTAATTACTAGTTTCTAGCATGATTTGTTATTCGCTAATCATTTCTAGTAAGACAGATTCCTGGATATGCGTACATAATGTACGTACATAATGTACATAATGTACGTAACAAACATAATACCAACTGACTTTAATGACACGCTTGACGCTACAGCTAAGGGCCTGTTTTGATTCACAATATTCAAATGATTAATGTTATCCGCCAGCTAACAAACAATTGATGCATATGAATGAGCTCTTTTGTTCCGTTGATTTGGGAGCTTGAGTTTAGTTGATGATTTTGTCTTGATATCAGTAATTATATTTTGAATCCAGTTAGTAGTTTTGACTTGAAACCCCAACGAACATTTGCGCAAGCAGACAGGCAAACAACCGAAATTTAAAAGTTACTTTATATTATAAATGGTTTTCCAGGATAAAAATATTTTCCCGGGATAAAAAGTAGCCTTTAGCACTCAGGAGTAATGTAGCTTCCTATTCGTGAAAGACTTTCAAAATCGGTCCAGTAGTTCCTGAGATTAGCGCGTTCAACCAAACAATCACCAAACATCAATTTTTTACTGGTGGTCTCTCATATGTAAGAGTCCGTCTGGGTGCCAACGCAATGTCTATTTCTACCGTCAATCAACAGTGTGCATGCACTGTTGTGTTTCGATTTGAAGGACATTGTAGCCAGTATAGCTACTGGACATAATGAGACTTAACATCTTATGTCTCAGGATGACGAGCGCAGTGGAATGCCACACAGTACTTTGTAACTCAAGGTGCTGGATGGTATTGCTAGTGTTTATGGGCGATCGTATCGCTTATCATCAGGCGAACGGCATGCTCGCCTCGTCATTTAGTGCTATAAAAAAATCAAACTCTTCAGCTTTATAATATCAGTTAGATATAGATTCCTCGCATCTTCCAGGTAATTTTTTCAAAAACATTTAGGTAATGTGCAGGCCGAAAATTTTTGGTTTTAGGATATGTGTAAATAGATAGATAATATAGATTTTACTTAAGTAAATAAAACATTTTCTAAAATTACTACCAAGGTATCCGACAGGTGTATCTATCATAAAATAACAAATCTTCTAGTAATGGTGTTTATATTATATTTTGTATTTATATATATATTATTATGTTATTACTAACACAAGTTTGATGAGCTTGTGGCTGATTTCTTTTTGGACAACCATGTCCCATTTACCTATTAAATTACCTTATGAAGCAAGATTAAGTGGGGCACACCCGGGTTTGTAGAACCAATCACAACAGTTTAATTACTAGCAGGCCTATCCGAACCCGATTTTTTTTTCTTGGGACTGTCTTACTGAGTATTATTTTCTATGTTCCCGCTAGCGAAGTCCTGGACAGCTACTAGTTAGTAAAACAAAGCTATTTTTAAATTTCCATTTATAAATAACAATTAGTTTTTTGTTTTTTTTAAGCTATTATTTTTCTGATGCCTATCACCATGACACAAATATAAATGAGCTATTATCGTGGAAAAGTGAGTGTATTTTACATTGAGATAATAGGTACTTATACCTAATGATATTAAGCGTATTGGCACAATAGTTTGCATTCAAAACGTGTTTGCCTGTTTAATCACAGGTTCGAAATCAACCGGCGAGTGTCAGAGGGATAGTCGCAGCGAGCGGTCGTGTGCGTCCGCCGAGAACATCCACGTCGGCCCGGTTTGGAATAAAAACTACCTGCCCAGGTAAGGTACTTGTCTGATCTGATAACCTACCTACTAACCTGCTAGCGTCTCACAGTCGTTTCTTGGGGTCAGGACAGTTCACTGCCAGTCCGTTTGGTCAACATGGGTCATTGCCATAAGAACAGACGGGGCCGTACTGAGCACTGTGTCCGCTTGCAAATTGATATTGTAATCCTCCTTTAGCTTTTTTACTAAGTTATTATTTATGCTTATTTCGACTGATTCGTTTTCGAATATTTTTTTAAATAATTAATCATAGCAATATGCGACAAAATTTCAATTTCAAAAATACAAGTAAGTATAATAATGATAATAATATTGGACGAGAATATATTATGTACAAAGCTTTTATTCTAGCGTTATAATCGAACATTAATTAATTAATCCGGGTATATAATCCTGGGCCTATATTATAAAATATAAATAGCCCTATAATTTACTTTTTAAGTGCATCATAGTAAACCGAGTATTTTATACGGCTAGAATGAAAGAAGAAAGAAAGAAAGGTAGTAGGTATCTATATGTTTTAAAAAAACTAAAAACCGAAAGTAGTTTCTTAGTGAATAAATATACGATAGTATTACTTATATACTGGTAACCAATTTTGGAGTCAGTGCCTAATTCAAATTAAACATTGTTTTCGCATATTTATTAATGTATCTATCTAGCTTAGCTAGTAATTTTAATTAGGCATTGACTCCAAAATTGGTTACCAGCATATAAGTAATGCTATCGTATATTTATTCACAAAAATTTTTCTTTTGTTTTTAGTTTTTTTAGTCGGTTTTAGAAGGCGGTTTAATTTTTTGTTAATAATGTTTTTATTTTTTGCTTTTTTGTGTTAGTAAGAAATATACCGCCTCGATGACGAGTTATATTGCGCACGCGGTACGACTATCGCGCTGGCCAGTTACGCTTCTGCCTACCCCTGAAAACGTAAAAGGCGTGATGTTATTTTTATACCTAATATGTATGCAAGAAATAGACCGAACAAAATTCAACCCGAAAACACAAGAAAAACTATGTGTGGGCCCTTTAATTTGAGGGTTGCCCTCGATTTCTCCAGGATCCAATCATCGGATCCTAACTGGGTGACTATGGGACCACTTCAGAAGTATCTCCTTTCGAACAAAAACAAATTTTAAAAATCGGTCCACAATTGGCGGAGTAATCGCGTAACAAACACACAAAAAAAAACATACCGTCGAGAACCTCCTCCTTTTTGAAGTCGATAAAAATATGCATACGGCTTTATTTTGTTATCCGTGTTAGTCATAAAACATAAAGTGAGTACTTATAGACAGGCCGCATCTAAAATTTCGACTATTTCAGTCAACTTTACATATTGATCTTTAAAAAAATATGCTGATCAGATTAATTTATAATACATCATTGGAAAGACTATTTCAACACTAATGGAATAAATGAGCCAAATTTTTCATGCCCTTCTTTAATTTTAATCTATTCACCAAGTTCCAACGTCTATTTCAGAAATTTGGTTGTAAGGAGAAATATTTCATTCATCTATAGTCTAGCTAGATATATTAATATTATAAAGAGGAAAGATTTCATTTTATTTGTTTGTAATGGATAAACTCAAAAACTACTGGATCGATTTTAAAAATTCTTTCACCAATATAAAGCTACACTATCAGCGAGTAACATATGCTACTTTTTATCTCAGTAAAATAAAAAGCGTGACTTATATCAAGTAAAATCTTTTACACTCGAGCGGAGCCGCGAACAAAAGCTATATGCTATATTATACGGAATTTACTTGACCGTGTGTATCTGTTTAGTGATAAGGATTTTTTTTCGTTGACGTTCTCGAAGGCCATGTTCCCTTCTTATAACTATAAAGTATAAATACGACCGAGTTTATTTAAGTAAATTTAAAATTATATCTTCGGAATATTACACGAAAAGATGTAAATTAATCAAAGAATTGTTCTCAGATGAGATGTATATCGGCGTTCATATCTAAACCTCATTCCCACGTGTACCTATTCAGAATGTAATAATGACATAGGTACTTCTTTTCGATTATACTAAAGTCACTTTCTTATGTGGTATTTTAAATTTGACCATTTAGAATTTAGATCAATCATAAAAAAAAAATAATGTAGCGTGAATGTAGCTAAGGTAAATATGTTTTTTCCGATTTATCTATATTCAAAGTATTTTAAGAATCAAATCTTTCAAAAGGCACCAATAAAATAAATTTAAGTTTTAAGAGCGTTTTAGATAACATATATTTTCTTTAAAAAAAATATATGTTATCTAAAACGCATTATATTGCTATTATATTTGCATTAAATAGAGCCTGAAGACGAAAGTTTTCAACGAGTGCGTCCTCCCCGTAATGACGTACGGAGCCGAGACGTGGACACTGACTGTGGGGCTAATCCATAAGCTTAAAGTCGCTCAACGTGCTATGGAAAGAGCTATGCTCGGAGTCTCTCTGAAGGACAACATTCGGAACGAAGTGATCCGTCAGAGAACCAAAGTGACCGACATAGCTCTGAGAGTTAGTAGGTTAAAGTGGCAATGGGCTGGCCACATATGTCGCAGAACAGATAACCGCTGGAGTAAGCGTGTTCTGGAGTGGAGACCGCGTCTTGGTAAACGTAGCGTGGGACGCCCTCTAGCCAGATGGCGGGATGACTTGCACAAGAGGGCCGGCAGCAACTGGATGCATAAAGCAGCAGACCGGGCTCTATGGCGTATCTTGGGAGAGGCCTATGTCCAGCAGTGGACTGCAACGGGCTGATGATGATGATGAAATAGTGCTCATCACAAGGCGGATAAGTCACAATAGGAAGGTCCATCCAGTTCTCATCAACATGGAATTTCTCGCACATCAATCACTACATGCTAGTAGCTAATTATGTTTGATGAAAGGTACACGTAAGAAGGAAACTAAGTACGGCAATAAACTCAACGGACCTAGAAGTTGCGTAAAGAATTCCAATGCACACTTGTCAACTCCATCATAATATCAGTGCCGGTTGTCACTGCAATAATGTAATTGAAATATTTAACCTACATCAGACTGATCATGAAAATCCGCAGGCTACCGCCTTCCTACAATCTCGTTTAGTACCAGAAGGCGTAAGTAAATAATATAAACCCGAAAGTCATTTATTAGGCAACGCAAAACCTATAACGGATGACCAGTAGAGTCTTGTTAAAAAATATATGTCATCATATTTTTCGCCATATTATCTATACTGTCTTATACGGTTCTATTAAAAGTCGCTATCCTACATAAGTCTCTTTATGTTGACCTTCAAAATCGTATTTTAACTAACAGTGAATGTGACGTGATCTAACTCCTTATTATCTATTTACAGGTTGAGTAAAGGAATTAGTTATTCAAAATGTTGTCAATTTGGTCATTATATATATTGGTGGCGATATGGTACAATGACAATGGTCGATTCATACAAGCACAAAATTTAGATAGTTTCGAGCCTTCAGTTATACAAAGCGGTGAACAAGAACATATTCAAGTACTTTCAGCACCAGTTGACCAGGTATGCATATAGAATATAATAACAGGTAGGTACCTAATTAATTCATTTGAGATCGTTTTTTATTTAAATTAAAGCACGATAATTATAAACAAGATATTATTGATTCCATGAAAAAGTTTGTCACATAATTCAATACAAATCTTATGGTAGGTACTTACTTTAAAAAAAGGAAATGTTTTTAGCTTTAATTAGTTATAATTATAATTAATCAAAGGTTTTTATCCTGATAAACGTTTAGACGTCGTTATGTCCTTTATGAATGTAATATTATTCGTAAGTGTTTACTTATACGTTGGAGGTTGAATTAGAGAGTCTTCATAGTGTTTACGCACAAAAATATATTTAACAATTTGAATTTCCCTGTTTTTCATCGTTAGACCTAGATATTGTTAATACCGTTATTAACAATTCGGGTTTACCAAGTTATTTTTCTTATTAGTTTTGATCCTTGCATGGGCATAGGTCACAAGAAACCAGGGGAGCGTGGGGCTTGCGCAGATCGTCAGGTGTATCCGTATTCTATGAATTCAGTAGCTATGGAGCCTTTTACGGAAACAGACCGTACGTGTTCTGTAAGTTTTATAGAAATAAAAATATTGTTTACACATTTTATGCTTTTGCAATTCAAGTAATGCTACTTGCAGTATTGTTATCTGTTGAATCAAACAGCATACAACTAGATAATACTAAGCACCTAAGCAATATAATCATAAATCTGGAATCCAAAACGGATCATTTGGAACAGCAGGCTCGGCAATGCAATATAGAAATATGTAAGGTATCTAAAAAAAGTAATGAAAATCTAACTGCAATAATGGACAGCATATGTTCGAAAATAACTATCCGCTATCGCAGAAAGATATTCTCGCTATACATAGGGTCCCACATGCCCTGTCCTGCGGAATCACAGCTTTAGGTAATAAAATTTTGCCCATAATTTTGTTAAAATAACAGCGATTTGACACATTTTACTGAAGGAGCCTGAACGTCTAATCACTATGCATGATTTATTATGACATAAAAACCTACATAAATTCGTGAGTGGTGACAATTGCATTAATATTTCACATAGATATCAGTCCATATGCGATAAGAACTCATTTATTACAACATCTGGTCAGATGTTCGCGGACGAGTAATGGATACTATGCCGGCTCAATAATGGGTGTTTCCAATTTATAATTTGGGTAATTTGTATATGTAAAGTAAAGCCTGGCTTAGACTACGTCGTTTTACACGTTTTGCCAATGTATATTGTAGTCGTCTAAACTGGACTTGTTAATTAATTTCATTCACGATGACGCGTGCTACCAATTTTAAGCGGAGATTTAGTGAGTTAACAGGACTTAGATAATTCAGTGTAATATGCGTGTATACTTTTAGGTACTTAGTGTGTATTTATAAAATCAAACCATAAACAAAAATTAGTTCATTTGTACTATAAGCGATTAGGAAAATTAGTGAGGCGCCTGATTGTGGATGACATTTTATTTATATACACTTCGATTCAAAGTTATTTATACTGCAATACGAATTTGTTTCGGTTTTCATGATGTTTAATATAAGATTGTACTTCTATAATTGCACACACATATATACAATCATTAAAACAAAATTACACACTATGTTAATAAAATCCTTACTAATATCATAAATATGAAAGTAACTCTGTCAGTCTGTCGCGCGTTCACGCCAAAACTACTGAACCAATTTAAATGAAAATTGGTACTCAGATAATCTAGAGCCTGAGAAAGGACAAAGGCTACTTTTTAATGCGAAAAAACGGTTGTAAGGGGTTGACAGCGGGGGATGAAAAGTTGTATGGAAGTATCGTCATTTTTAGAGCTAGAAGCTTGAAACTAGTTTTTTAGGGTGTTGATTCGATATAAATAAATATGACACTCAAAGTTTGTAAGAGTTTTTTACCCTTTATCCCGGGAAAATATAAAGCGGGACGTTTATCCCGGAAGAACTTGTTAACGCGGGCGGAGCCGTGAGCAAAAGCTACTACATTATATTCTATTATATGTATGTTCTACATATTTATGTAATATTCCATTCCAACATTATGAATTTTTTAATTACAATTTTGTATTATTTACAGAATATCCAAGAAACCCACAACATTAGCATCGTAGGAGATCAGTTCATTCTGGACGGGAAACCTTTGCACATAATCTCAGGATCGCTACATTATTTCAGAGTACCTTCAGTTTATTGGCGTGATCGTCTACGAAAATTTAAAGCAGCTGGGCTGAACACTGTGGCTTCGTAAGACGAAATTTTCTTAATACAAATACATACTTTATTATTGGTGTTGGTAGGTCTTTCGTATGCGAGGAGCCGTCTGGATGGGTATCACTACAATGTTTATTTCTACCGCCAAGTAGCAGCAGTGTCTATGCAATTGTGTTCCGGCTTGTACGAAATTGCAGACAGTGCAATTACTGGGTATTATGAGATTTAACATCTTATATCTCTGAATGACCAGCGCAACTTCCAGACTACGAGCTAATACTGAGCAGTAAAACCCAGTATCACATTGCCCGACCCAGGGATCGAACCCGACATCTCGTCACTGCAGTTTTACCATAATGAAACTACGCCACCGAGGCAATCGCATATTCTTAATACCTGATCATATAATTAATAAATGATGGTATTTAAAATAAGGTGTTTCATATAGATACGTAGAATGGAGCTACCATGAGCCAGAAGAGAGACAGTATAAGTTCGAGGGTGACCGTGATCTTGTCAGGTTTATACAAATAGCAGCCGAAGAAGGGCTGCATTTCTTACTCCGTGTTGGACCATACATATGCGCCGAAAGAGACTTGGTATGCAACAAATTTACCACTTAATCTAGAACTTTCAAAATATGTATGGCTGTATAATTAAAGAATAGTACAATTTTATCATTGTCGCGTGTAAAAACAAAAGCATGACACGAAATATCGCTTGTTCCAACAAGCATTTTCGGTCAAAAATTATTTTGGTGACACTGTTTAGCATGGTAGTTAGAATAGAATTTCGTTACGTATATCAAGCATGGGGCAGGTTAGCAATGCGTGCTTGCCCATATGGACATTGACCATTCTAGAAAAAGAAACGAAAAGATTGTGCGGCCCACATTTGTCTCTTTTCTGTTTATTTCTTTTTATATTATCTCTGTCTGTGGATGGATGAGTAAGCGCGGAAGAATGTGTTAACATCATGATTTTCATATAATCATCATTTTCATATAATCATCAAATTCCTCTTAACACGGATGCAACTCATAAAAAAGCATCGTCTAAATGACATTTAATTTTTATTGCTTTGCATCATTGATGTATTAAGGTGTTTTAATACAGCAATGGTTGGCATACATTTATTATTTACTAGCTTTTGCCTGCGGCTCCGCCCGCATTAAATGTTTTTCCGGGATAAAAGTCCCGGTTTATATTTCCCCGGGATAAAAAGTAGCCTATGTGTTAATTCAAGACATGTTCTACCCGTGTGCCAAATTTCATCGAAATCCGATCAGTAGTTTTTGCGTGAAAGAGGAACAAACATCCAGACATCCACACATCCATACATACTTACAAACTTTCGCCTTTATAATATTAATAGGAAGTAGGATAGTAGGATTACTAATACAAATCTTCCCTAGAAATCGATGTAATCTCGTAAATCAACATCGTTATTTGAAATCTATTTGCCGGTGTTGTTAATGTTAGTCTTTTAAGGAAACAAGACATAATTATCAGTTATTTGCAAAAAGAAGATCATGTTTCACTTTCGTGTTGATCAGTATCTGTATCGACAAGATATGAATCATTTAAAAGTTTATTAGGTATCATTGTTAACATTATCAAATTCATAACATGCTACAATTTTAGTATTAAACATCAATTTTGAGAACTAAATCATTTGTTATGTTTATGCAATTGAAATGTAGCGTAATATGTCTTCTCTTCAGATCCAAATTTTTCGCACACTATTTATAATTTCTCCTAGCCAGTTTCGGCCACGGCGGCCAATCTCAACGGAGATCAGTCAGGTACGCAGGAGATATTATAGTGCACAAGTGTGTGCGCAATACACAGGTGCACTCGCTATTCCTTCACTCTCATAGTCCGGTGAGACGGCAATCCGACATAACCGGAGAGAGATCAGGCGTAGGACCAACGGCTTTACGTGCTTTCCGCGGCCGAGGGTATCACACCGCCAACTTCCTGACTCCGAGATGCGACTGAGTAAATTTTAAGATGGAAAAACCGAGTCACAATGTTTTTGTCTCGACCCGGGATTCGAACCCAGGACCTCAGCGCGCAAATCGTACTCGTAACGCGTACGCAATACAACTACGCCACCGAGGCAGTCGAGACACTATTTATAATTATGGTTCCTACCACCTTACATTTGAAAACTAACCCAAGTTGTTATTAATTAGAATTACTATACTTAGATGTCTTCGTGTCAAAATCTTCGGTGACCGTTTCAAAATTCGTAGACTCTTTCAGTAAACTAATTAATCTTTTCACCATGCATGCCTCTATACTACAGCACCGCAGTCGTATTATTTTACGAAATCCTACCATAATATTATAAAGGCGAAAGTTTGTAAGTATGTATGGATGTATGGATGTCTGGATGTATGGATGTTTGTTCTTTTTTCACGCAACAACTACTGAACGGATTTCGATGAAATTTGGCACACGCGTAGATCATGTCCTGGATTAACACAAAGGCTACTTTTTATCTTGGGAAAATATAAACCGGGACTTTTATCCCGGAAAAAATTTTTAAAGCGGGCGGAGCCGCGGGCAAAAGTTAGTATAATAATATATTTGCTGTTGGTAATATTTATGAGTTATGAACTTCTCAGTTAAAAAAGGAAACAAGTCAAATATTACTATGGTGTAACGTTGTTGCTTTGTTTAGGATGGGTTGCAGAAAATCTGACGTTAGCGTTATCGTTAAAGTTAACTTTAGCAGGGACAATAACAATGACTACTGAAATTGACAATTCGTCTGTTGCACGATTGACGTAATTGTTAAAGGTATTATTATTATTATTATTCTATTATTATAAACAATTGACCAGTGAAATGTTGCTATTTTATCCCAAAACGTGCAGGGGTAATATTTTAGCAATGGCAACGATTTAATATAACTCAAATCTTGATCAAATATCAATTCATTATTCAAATTTCTGTTATTACGTAGGTACCTAGTATTCCAAATCCTCCTTTGTTTCTAATATAGAATTTCAGCGGAAATTTTTGCTCCTCCAAACTAGATATTTGGATAGACCCTCTATCAGAATCGCTATCATCGCTAGAGCTTGTTACCCACAATATTTCGCGTAATAGACATTTTACGTAGGTATTTAATGAAGTATTTGTATTAAAATATACTATAGTATGTCACTAGTGCAAATCGTTTCACAAATGACAATTAGAAATAGCAGTAATTTCTAACTATACAGAGGACACACACAGATTACAAAAACTAACCGTAACTTTAACATTAACCGCCCGAAACTGAGCGATTAATGTTACTGTTATTCGTGACGTCATTTTAACAATTGTTATATTTATGCAACCCGAAAATTGCTTAACCGATGATTTGGGTTAGACCTTTGTTATTGTTAAAGTTATTTTCTGCAACCCACCCTTAAAGTACCTATGTTCACGATTAGGGATCCCATGATGCTATAGGTAGAAATAAAAAAAAAATAGGCATTAATATACGATGTCGAATGTAAACTTTTTTGCATGTAATATATTATTCTTTTTAAATTTCAGGGTGGGTTACCGTACTGGCTATTGGGTAAATACCCAAATATAAAGCTACGCACTACGAATAAAGGTACTTGAATACCTTAAGAATAAAGTAAAACAAAATGTTAAAAACTAAACTCAATATTTATTAATCGTCTGTTACAGATTTCATAGAGGAAACTAAGATATGGCTGGATAAACTATTTTCAAAAGTATCACCTTTATTGTATGGTAATGGAGGACCCATCATTCTGGTCCAGGTAGGTTATATTTTATTCCCAGTGAATTTTGATCTAATTTGAAGCAATGACGTATTAACACCTAAAACCATTCTTTCAACATCGAATATAGACCATTAATATTTGGATGATGGTACTAACAATGTCTGATGTTCGATAGCGTTACACATATTGATTACATTGTATACATAATAGTCTAAATATTACACGTAATTAATAAATAGAAGATTAAAGTATGAAATCGTTTTCACAGTCACATACTTAACTTTTAAGGTCGAAAACGAATACGGGAGCTACGACAGTGATATGGTGTATAAGAAGAAATTGCGAGACATAATGCAGGAGCACGTGGCAGACAAGGCTCTGCTGTACACTACGGATGGGCCATCACTAGTGCGCGGTGGTATGATACCTGACGTGCTCGCTACAATTGATTTTGGAATCGAATCTCAACGTGAGTTTTTTCTATAATTAATTAATGGTAAAGGTATGAAATTGACATTTCATTTTTACAGTTCAATTGTATTTTCTTTCAGAAAAAATGAATATTTATTTAAACATTAGGAGTTAATTTAGGTCTGCGTGGAACGTCAAATTATCGAAATCCAAGTGGTTAGTCTCTCGACATGAACTCCATAAAATATAAGAAGATTATATTACTAAAGCGATTAAGATTAAACTTAAAACATAGTTCGTTCATTACTCGTGTGCTCACCAAACATAGCAAAAGTATTTATTTAATTAATTCATCTAATATTATAATTAATTTTATATTAATACAAAACTAACCAAGTTGTGTTGGCTCATGCTTCAAAATTGTCTAAAATACAATGTTATCTTAGCCAGTGTTGTTTCACCCGTGGTCAAGCAAAGTAAACGGTCTTATTCCATTGAACTAGTGCTCGCTGCCTTCGCCTCGCTGTGAATTTGCTTGCAGTTTGCCACTGTAATAAGAGCCTTAATTACCTATCCACGGATGAGCCTTATTTTAATTAATTTTCTTACCGTTTTAGCTCTGAGACAATTCGATACTCTAAAGAGATACAGACCTTCGCCGGGGCCCCTTATGAACTCTGAGTTTTACCCCGGCTGGTTAACGCACTGGGGCGAACGATTCGCCCAAGCGACAACTGAAGGAGTCGTTATGACCTTACGAGCAATGCTCGAAAAGAAGATAAACGTTAATTTCTATGTCTTTTTTGGAGGCTCCAATTTTGAATATACATCAGGTGAGTTAAGAGATCAACTAGTCTCTATGCTTAATCTTAAAATGGTGACCATGATAATATGGATAAAACATATTTAATGAAATTATACCTGTTAGTCATCACACATTAAGCTATTCTTAGTACTTAAGCAGATCACGATATTTTTGCTGTGTTCATATTTTTCCTTTCAAGCAACTTATACTTATAGCAACTTGTGCTAAAATGTTCATTGTTTAAGGAGCAAACTTTGATGGCACGTATCAGCCAGACATCACTTCGTATGATTACGACGCACCGCTGACAGAAGCTGGTGATCCCACTCCTAAGTATTACGCTATACGGGAAGTATTAGTAGAGGTGATTATGTCCATCCTTGAAAACCTATTAAGTCTAAAAGTTAAAATTAATTTTCTCTTAGTTTATTCTCTTTATTTCTGATCAGTAATTTACGCACTGCAGCTGTGTGCTTTATTCTGCACATTAGTCTGCACAGTAATAAAATATACATTTAAATGTAAAAAATATTTTCTACATTATAAGTGCATGATAGCTAAATTGGGAATGGAATGGCCGAGACGGATGTTCATAGGTACAAACCCCAAGGTACACCTGACTACCTCGGTGGCGTAGTTGTATTGCGTACGCATTACGAGTACGATTTGCGCGCTGAGGTCCTGGGTTCGAATCCCGGGTCGAGCCAAAAACATTGTGACTGGGTTTTTCCATCTTAAAATTGATTCAGTCGCAGCTCGGAGTCAGGAAGTTGGCGGTGTGATACCCTCGGCCGCGGAAAGCACGTAAAGCCGTTGGTCCTACGCCTGATCTCTCTCCGGTCATGTCGGATTGCCGTCTCACCGGACTACGAGAGTGAAGGA
Organism: Lapara coniferarum; assembly: GCA_949316025.1. NCBI lineage: Eukaryota > Metazoa > Arthropoda > Insecta > Lepidoptera > Sphingidae > Lapara > Lapara coniferarum. The sequence continues at coordinate 34,661,885 of OX438919.1, read as the reverse complement.
ATAGCGAGTGCACCTATGTATTGCGCACACACTTGTGCACTATAATATCTCCTGCATACCTGGCTGATCTCCGTCGAGATTGGCCGCCGTGCCCGAAACTGGCTAGGAGAATTATTACACCTGAGAATTCTCTAAAAAGAATTTCAAACGTATGTGAAGTCTACCAACCTGCACTAAGCCAGGGCGGCGTGGTGGATTAAGACTTAAACCTTCTCAATATTAGGGGAGTCCTGTGCTAAGCACGGGGCAGGACCTATATAATGCTGTGCTGGTATTATTATTATTATTTATCATAAATGACTAAAAACTATTGAATACATAGATAACACATCTTCGTAAGACTTATTTGTATTTAAAATTTTATAATAGTTTGTTGAAACCAAACAAAAATAATGCTATCCATGTTAAATGTATTTTGCTATGTAAATAAAAACAGTTCTATTTCAGTACAAATTCGCCAACGCCTCGCTAGACCCACCGCAGCCAAGTCCCAAAGGGGCATACGGAGTAGTCACAGTTAGTCAAAAGCTCAGCATCCTTTCGGATAAAGGTCGTTCTAAATTGGGTAAGCAATACAATGACGTCACTGGCATAATGTTGCCGACGTTCGAAACACTGAGACAGCGCGGCGGATTCGTCCTGTATGAAACAAAACTCAAAGAATCAAATGGAATGTTAGTGATTAATAAACCACGTGATTTGGTGCTTGTATTCATCGACGGTGTAAGTAGAATCGATACGTTTATTAAATCTTGAAATGTGACTTGATTTTCCTTAAATCATTAGATATTAGCATTTTAGCTCTTTACATTGTCTAAGAAGGCTTAGAAGGCTATGAGGCCTTTTTAGACAGTGTAAAGTGCTTGGGGCCCTTCTGGAGAGTCAAAAACCTCTAAAGTCTCTACTGTAACATTTTAAATTGACATATTTGAATAAATTGCGGTTTGATAAGCATTCGTACTCTTTATCTCAGAATAATAACTACACTTATTATTCTAAGCTCTTTATAGTTACATTGTGACGTAAAATTCTATAAATCTTAGGAACCACAAGGATTCATCAGTAGAGTACACAAAAACTACCGCTTGCAATTGAAGGCGAAGTCTAATTCCACCTTGTCATTGCTCGTTGAGAACCAGGGACGTATTAATTATGGCTATCAATTACACGACCGCAAGGTTAGTATGTGTTTTGTTTATATAACCTAATCATAGATATCCAAAAAAAATTAATTAAATTATTCACTTACTCTAACTGTAAAATATGCAAATCTAAATTCATTAAGACAAAATTGTTGAACAGTAAAAAAATATTAAAATTTGATTCTTTTGGCTTATTTTGAGAACGCATTGTTCTCATAAATATTTTCTTTGAACAAAATAATCGAAAAACTTGTTTATACAAAAATGAAGTTAACGTTTTGATGATTAAAAAGTATCCTGGAACTAAACCACGTGCACCCCTAAGGATAAAATAAAAAAAGAAATTTCCGAGAAAACAAATGGTTTACACGATGTTGTTATCTTGAAACGTTGTTTCTTATATTTTTTATTATACTCCTTAATATCTAATAGCTCTAAAGTAATAAACACTGTTTTATTAATCTTTTTGCAAAAACAATCTTGTTGATTTCATTTCAAGATAATAACGATTTCAACAGTGGCCACGGCACAATAATTCATCCGTGTAAGGGATGGACACGGGTTCAATTCCCACATCTAAACAGATGTTCAATGAAGGCCTTAAAGAACGGGTGGGGGGCCCAGACAGCTAGGCAACCACAAGGGGCCTCGCGCTATAGGGGGCTCCTCGCGCGTATAAGAGGGCATAAGCGTGGTGAGCTGTGGTGTTTGTTGGTGTGGAGCTTGACTGAGGACCATTGAACCCTGTTAACGAAAAATGATCGTTTTACACCTAGGTCTTTTGGGAATATAATTCGCTCGTAGATACGCGACTAACATCTTAAAATTAGGTCAAAGTAACGTTACTTTTGAAAGTAGTTATTTCTTTATAATAATCTAATAATCTACCACACAAGTGAAAAAAGAACGTAACTATAACACGAACTGGCATAAAGATCTTTAAAACAACATACTGACACTGTTTAGACCTTTCGGTTTAACTAGCTTTGCCAACGGCCGCATCTATGTGAAAGTGCCGACCACATAGTTCAACTTTCCATGCAGTGACCATTTTAAATTGACCCCTTTCGTATGTGCTGGCGGTTGCCCTGATTAGGTTAACATGTATTTACTCATGATCAAAATTTATAAAGTTACTTTAGTATACGGTTTTTTTTATATCAATGATTAGCGGCGATAGCCTAGTGAGAGGGAGTGGAACGGACTGCCGAAACGAATGTTCGCAGGTTCGAAAACCAAGGGCATACACCTCTGACTTTTCTAAAATAAAAATATGTGTGCATTCTTTGTGAATTATCGCTGTCTTTAATCGTGAAAGAAAAAATCGTAAAGAAACCTGCGTACCTGAGAATTTCTCTGAATTTCGAAGGTATGTGAAGTCTTCCAACCCGCACTAGGCCAATGTGGTGGACTAAGGCATTATATCTCTCAGTATTAGAGGGGCCCGTGCCCAGCAGTGGGAAAGTATAATATAATACAGAGCTGATATTATTATCTAAACACTAAAACCCCATACATCAAGATAAATTTTTGCTATATATACTAAAATTTACATCTCGTATGCATCAATTCACAGGGTATTCTAAGCGAAGTAACGTATGAAAATAAGGCTTTGAATGGCAAGTGGACAGTGACTGGATATCCATTAGAAGAAATTGATACTGACATCGAAGATCCGGTTTTCGCACCAGGACCAACGTTCTACACCGCCTCATTCACTTTACCAGAAAACCAGGCACCATTGGACACATATTTGGATACTACAGGATGGGAAAAGGTAGATTTATGCATATATTTTTTTCAATCATAACAAACGTTTGATAGATGGTGATAACAACCAATTAACCTAACAATGACTATAAAAAGTGTAAAAAAGTAGTGCATTAGTTGATTCGAATTTTGGGGTTAAGGAATTAAGATGTGCAATGTGCAACTGAAAATGTCACGAAGTTACCATACGCTCCGCAGCAGCAGAACACATAACTCACAAGCCGAAAGACGTAATCTGCGTAGTGCGTTTATCTGGCAGTCTGATAAAAGTGATATCTCGTATTTCGTAATGACTGAACGGCCACCCCACATCGCAGGAAGAATATAATTATTACCTTTTATTAAAACAAACATTTGTTAAATTAGTCACAAAATCATTCGTCTCCCGAGCGCTATTGAAAGACTATTCGTAAAATTAAAGCTGATTTTCCTACTTTTATATGCGTTACAAAAATAATTTGAATAGATACCTACGGCTTAACCTATCTAATCAAATAACCTAATGTAAATATTGTGACGCTTGCGATAATAATAAATCATCTAATAATTATTTGGTGCAGGGTTACGTTTGGATAAACGGATATAACCTTGGTCGATACTGGCCCGGGGTCGGTCCGCAAGTAACGTTGTTCGTGCCGGGCGCTTGGCTGCGCGCGGCTCCTGAGACCAACCAGCTGCAGATCCTGGAACTGGCCAAACCACCAACCAGCCTCACCATGGAATTCATCAATTACCCCATACTAAACAGAACTGGTCACATTAATAATTTTACTTATCCATAATAATATTGATTACAATTCATTTAAACTTTTTGAATCATAAACTAACGTGCTGTACTGAAGTCATTTCTTAGGGACCAAATGTTTGTTTTTATGTATTAAATTGAAATTTAAAGACCATGACTTTCATTTCATGTTTAGTAAATGTTTTCTGCAACTATTATTTTCAGTTACGATATTACAGTGACACGCCAACGAACTTTTGAAGGAACTAATAAGCAGACGTAATTATTTAGACAATCAAAACGTACGATTTGTAACTTTTTGAGATTTTCCTCTTCTTGAGCTAATCTAGGCATAATGAGCGCTCGATTTGAGACCCTCAAGAAAAGGATGGCCCAGTTTCCCTTAATTGGAGTCGAGCTAGTACTCTTCTGACAATTGATGCTGTATATGCTATAATTTAATAATTATAATTATAATTGTGCTATAATTTCGCAAATGGAGACGCTTTTATAGAAGTCATTTTTTCATGTCAAGTAGAACACCATTCGAGCTATCTTCCCTTTTAGGTTTTCGTACCATTTATGGGACACACTGTATATTATAACCGGCTTATTGTGTACTGTGTTTTTTTTTTTTTTTTTAAATGCCATCTTCGGCGCATTAGGGACGGCTGCGGGCTTCCTCCGACTCACGTCTAAGTTGTCGTCCGCAACCGCCCCTGCACGTACCGCTATTGCGGTCCTTTTCCTGTTGCGGGGGCTCAGAAGCCCCCGAAACACCGTACCGTGTCCGCCTTTTGGTGTCCGAGGCAGCGTGAGACACGCTGCCTTGGACATGTCCATCACGGGGGTCACAGAAGTTGGCTAGACTAATGGGTGGGCGGCACGTCCCGCCCACCCGTGACCCCCGGAGGCCCCTATTAGTCGCCTTTTACGACAGGCAGGGGATACCGTGGTGGAATTCTCCAAACGCCCCCAATCCACAGGGCGGGAGACGTCGGTCAGTCGTCCACCCGACGCCTCCTACGTCTCGTCTGGCGGCGGGAGGGATCACCACTGCGCTGGCGATCCCTCTCGGCACTCTCCTTCCGCGAGAGGACCGCCTCGCAGAAGTGGGCCACCGCCTGCCAGGCCTCTCGGCCGCCGACCATGGAAGCGACCACGGCCGGCAGCGAGAGGTCTTCTCCGACGACTGTTCTGAGAGCGCTGCGCTCCTCATCCCAGGCTGGACAACACTCCAACGTATGTTGGGCCGTGTCCATTGGGCAGTTGTCACAATAGTGACACACGGCCGACTCCTCTATATATTGTGTACTGTGTAGTATCTGTTTGTATCTCCCACATTAGTTTGGCGCTATTAGGTATTAATAAGTTGAAATTTAGTTTTACTTTAATATTTAGCTAAAATACCAATGCACATGTTTAGTTTAAGCCACCTATAAATTACTGTACTATCGGAGGGGGTGACTTACGTATCAAATAGCGGAACCTCGCTCCTTCTGATACGCTGATGTGAAAGACATTATAATGTGTGAACTAATGAATTCGCTGTGAAACGATCGGGAAAAAAGTAAATACTTATGTATGTATAGTAGTGTAATAGATAATATTATTAAATTAAATTATTTATTTGGTAGACAATATTTTTAAATGTTTGTATCTCAAAGTGTATAATTGTGCTGCCGACCCAACTCTTGTACTGTAATCTATTTGTGAAAACTTTTAAATGGCCTTCTTATATTTATGTTCCTTTAATATTATTTAAGCTAGCTGTAAGTTTTCCGAAAATAATAAAATAAAATAAAATTACCACACAGTGGAATAACAATGGGTGGCATGGCGGGCAAAATGCCATGGGCACCGGCATGAGGGGGTCTTTGGTCGGAGAATAAAAGGACCATTCAGGAGGCGGGACATTATATGTATTGGGATATATCAATGATTATAATAATAATTTAAAGACTGCCTCGGTGGCGTAGTGGTATTATGGTACGACTGCAATGGTGAGGTCTCGGGTTCGATTCCCAGGTCGGGCAAAGTGATATTGAGTTTTTCTATTCAGTATCAGCTCGGAGTCTGGAATTTGTGCCCAATATGGCGATAGACTCGCCCCCTATCACATCATGGGACGGAATAATGGCGAAAAGTGGGTGCACTAGTTGCGCCTCTGCCTACCCCTTCGGGGGTAAAAAGGCGTGAGTGTATATGTATGTATATATAATAATAATAATACCAGTCCTGTATTATATACTGCTCACTGCTGAGCACGGGCCTCCTCTACCACTGAGATGGTTTAAGGCCTTAGTCCACCACACTGGCCTAGTGCGGGTTGGCAGATTTCACACACCCTCGAAATTCTTATGGAGAATTCTCAGGTATGTAGGTTTCCTCACGATGTTTTCCTTCACCGTTGAAGTGAACGATAATTGATTAACAATACACACGTAACTGTAAAAGTCAGAGGTGTGTGCCTTGGGTTTCGATCCTCCGGACATTGTCTCAGTAGACCGTTCCATTCCCAACTAGGCTATCGTCCACTATATCTATATGTCTATACTATATCAATGATTGGGACCTACAAAATAAAGTCGTCGGGAAAGTCTATATTACATTTTTAACAGATTTAGCATTTATTCTATTGATTTACGGTTTAAAATTACATGACTGATATCATATATTAAAATTCTACATTAAATTACAACCAAGAATTAATCCAATTCAAACTCTAATGTGCTACAACAATAAAGACTACTTTTGTGTCCGTAAATTTTTAAGACATGCTTGTCAATAGCAATGTTCTTCTGAGTAGTCTGTGATAGCAATTTATGACATAAGTGCTACGTAGATAGACGATAAAAGTCCATATGATGAGATACCGACACATGACCTCTTGTAACATTTACACAAAAAACGCTATTTCTTTCTTCCCTCCATGACAAGTTTAATTCTATTAAATTCCTTAAATATGTGTTTTCCGTAGGATATATAGTGTTTGAAGGTCCAACGCAAATATCTAAAAAATATGCTCCGCAGACAATATATTCCGAAGATTCAAGTAAAGTTATTGAGTTCGAAGTTTCTGTAAAGCGTAAGAGCGAGATGTAAATATAATTAGCCATATGTGGGAAAGGGCAGTATGTAGAGCAGCCACGAGGACCACACAAAACTCATTGTGTGATGGCCGACGCGACGGTACGATAAGGCGTAGTAACAAGCTCGGGCCGGCGGGCCGTCGCACCGGCAGGCTTGCCATGCCTGTCGTCGTGCAGACCGCGACAGCGCCGGACCGTTCTTCACCGGCATAATAATAAACCACGTGGCCGCTAAGTAAACCTAAAAACGTGAGTGAGACGATTCATTACAGCAATTTAACTGCTGCTACTGTTATTTGTAATAATAAATACTTGAATGCAGTTCTTCATCGAATTTTAAATTTGTGAACATCATCGAACATTATAGAGTTAGGTACTTTTGTAATGCTCCCGTGTTTATTTTGTTTTATGTGTTTATATTGACGACTTCGGCACTTTTGATTTTCGTAACTTATAAAAGCTATTCGTCAAAGATGTTTTATAATATGTTACCTTTATCTATTTTTAAAGTATATCGCAATACATGTAAATGCATGTTATGATTGTTGACTTTGATTAAGGAAATAGTTAAAATTACCTTACATCACAGAGCTCACAGTATAACCGTTACATCGCTCAAATTAATAAAATAGTGACAAAAATTTAAATATACTTGTTTAACCCATATATCACTTAAAATTGTATTATTCTATTAATGACCTATATTAAACAGTAGAATAGTGAAAGTAGTTTTAGAACTTATTTGGTTTCATGTGCTGATGGTATGCTGAGAACTAAATAATGTATAATACAGATACTTATTTAAGTAGAGCTATAAACGATAGGCCTATTTTTTATCAACAAAAACACATTTATTTATGATTTAAACTTAGACTAACAAATTTATATGACCTTTCGTTCATTACTGTGGTCACATGGGATAACCCAGAGGTAACACTGTCTTAACATATTGTCAATCACAGAAACAATAATATTGCATAAACTTATTAAGACCGCGTCTTAAAAAATATCTTTGTCAAAAAATTACGTGAGAAAGAGAGTCAATAAACGGGAATCGAGATACATCAATAATTTATTAAGCATCTGAAAAGTTGATTGAACCCTAAGCTATCATAGAAACATCATTACATGTAGGATGTTGGTTTTGATGTTTGTATTACAACACACAGTGCTATGCACACGATTCCATACAGTTAAACTTTCAGTCATGGAGATAAATTGTACCAGGTACACTCCTATGTATGCACTTCAACTTTCTTTTTAAAAATAATTAGATAATGTTAAAAATTCCTTTGAGTAGACTATAATACACTTTATCTTTAATTTAATAAGAGGTATCTATTATCATAGCACTATGGCGGATGAAGAACTGAACTGCGAGGTTGGACCTCCATGCAGTCTTATTCTCGCCGATGGCACTGTCTTCCAAGGCAGGAGCTTCGGTGCGCAGGTAGCAGCTGAGGGTGAAGTGGGTACGTTCACAAATCTCGTAACTATTATCCTACTAATATTATGAACGCGAAAGTTTGCAAGAATGGATGTACATAAGTTTGTAATTTTTTTACGCAAAAACTACGTCGGATTTTGATGAAATTTGGCACACGGGTAGATCATATCTTGGATTAACACACAGAATACTTTTTATCTCGAGAAAATATAAAACGGGGCCTTTATCCCGGGAAAACTTTTCATTCACGCGGGCGGAGCCGCGGGCAAAAGCTAGTAAATGATAAGTTAAACTGAGCAATATGATCTTTGTTTTGAACACGCATCTCAGCTAGTAAACAGTTATATATATATAACTAACATAAAGAAACGAGTTTTCCGATATAAACACAGTTAAAATTTAATTGTAATTATCCGAAAACTTGTTTTTTGTTAGGACTATTTTTAAGCTGATGCCTAATACCTTTGTTATATACCTAATCGCTGCATATAATTATGGATGGATTGCCCACCCCAGAATTGCTTGGTGCCTACAGCATTTTGAGGCAGCTTCCTACTATCACAATTTTTAAAACAACCAAATTTAGTCTAGGACACATGACCCTCTAGGCAATGACTAGTAACTGGCTTTAGTTATTATTCTGAGCTAGTAACGCCCATGGGTAATGCTACGTCTAATAAAAATAAAACATTTTTGATCCTTGGTTAGACGAACAATCTAGCAACCAGCTTGATGATGGGAAGTCAGTCAAACCGCTGCTCATAGTAAAATGCAAAATATTTTGTCTATTTCGATTTATATCCAACTCCAGGCTTCACAATGCTATCCTTTTCGTATTAAATTAATGTATGTGTTTATGTATTAGTATTCCAGACGGGAATGGTTGGATATCCAGAGTCATTGACAGATCCTTCTTACCATGCGCAACTTCTGGTACTCACTTACCCATTAGTAGGTAATTACGGTGTACCTGACGAAACAGAACGTGATGAACATGGGATACCGAGGTTTGTATTTTATATTCAATGATATTTGAATTTTTTGAATCTATGCTTACTCAGATACATCGTTCAAAGTTCGTTTGGTCCTAAGTTTGATAGTTAGCACCAAAAGAACCGCTAATTATTGTGAATACAAAATAAGTACTTATGCAAGTGGCTGTAATGAGAATGACAGATTGTATGAATTATAATTATTATCCATAATCGCCTGAACCTATTATAATAAAATTTCACTTTAGCACGTGCCACACATAATTGGAATAAGGCCTGATCACTATTAAAAAAGATTTCATCAACTTCAGGAGGTATAAACTTCATAATTATCTGGTTTCTTTTAGGTGGTTTGAGTCTGAACGTATTTGGGCATCTGCTTTAATAGTGGGTGAAGTTAGTACGCGTGCTTGTCATTGGCGAGCTAAGCGTTCCCTTGGTAATTGGCTATCTGCACACGGTATCCCAGGATTATGTGACGTTGACACCCGATCTCTAACATACCGTCTTCGAGAAGGTGTCACTCTAGGAAGAATGGTGCAGGGTGTACCACCGTTTGACCCTTTACCACCTTTGGCTGATCCTAACTCTAGAAATTTAGTTGCGGAAGTGTCAACGCAGGTAAGATATCTTGTTATTATACTCTAAATTACTGTACTGTAATTATCGTAACCGCTTCATATCTTACTGAAATTTGTGGTTTTAGGAAACTAAGATATTCAATCCCAATGGTGAGGTAACGATAGTGGCAGTTGATTGTGGTTTAAAATATAACCAAATAAGGTGTTTGATAAAAAGAAACGCCAAGGTAATTCTAGTACCCTGGAACCACCATTTAGATTCAACTCAATATGACGGACTTTTCATAAGCAACGGGCCAGGTGATCCCGAAGTATGCAAAAATGTTGTTGATAATTTAAGATCAGTTCTCCAAAACAAAGAAAAAACAAAGCCTATTTTTGGCATTTGTCTCGGACATCAGTTATTATCAACTGCGGCGGGTTGTAAAACATACAAAACGAAGTAAGTACATCTTAGATCGATTAAGTATTGCTACTGCAAAAGTTATAGTGAACACAATAAAATACAAATTGAATTATATATTTTCAGATATGGTAACCGGGGACATAATTTGCCGTGCACTCACAACGGTACTGGTAGATGCTTTATGACATCACAAAATCATGGTTTTGCAGTAGATACGGACACGCTACCCGAACATTGGAAAGTTCTGTTCACGAATGAAAATGATAAAACCAATGAAGGCATTATTCACAAATCTGAACCATATTTCAGTGTACAGTTTCATCCGGAACACACTGCTGGCCCTACGGACCTAGAATGTCTATTCGATATATTTATAGAAGCGGTAAAATCTTTCAAGCAAAAAGTGCCTTGTGTAATTGATGATATGATAACCCAAAAATTGAAGTTTGTGCCAACAATTCATGAGAGACCCAAAAAGGTTCTGATTTTAGGATCTGGTGGGTTGTCAATTGGTCAGGCAGGTGAATTTGATTATTCAGGCTCACAAGGGGTAAAGGCAATGCAAGAAGAGAAAATTCAAACTGTTCTCATAAATCCTAACATTGCAACTGTTCAAACATCTAAAGGACTAGCGGATAAAGTTTATTTTTTACCTATAACCCCAGAATATGTTGAACAAGTCATTAAAGCTGAACGACCAACGGGAATTTTGCTAACATTTGGAGGTCAGACAGCTCTTAATTGTGGCGTAGAGCTACAGAAATCTAAAATATTAGAAAAGTATAACGTCAATGTATTGGGTACTCCAATTCAGTCCATAGTAGATACGGAAGACAGAAAAATATTTGCTGAGAAAATCAATGCTATCGGTGAAAAAGTAGCACCTAGTGCAGCAGTAACATCTGTTGATGAAGCACTAGCAGCAGCAAAACAAATCGGGTATCCCGTGATGGCACGATCGGCATTTTCTTTGGGCGGTTTAGGTTCTGGTTTTGCAAACAATGAAGAGGAACTAAAAACATTAGCTCACCAAGCATTGTCGCATTCAGACCAACTCATAATAGACAAGTCACTTAAAGGATGGAAAGAAGTTGAATACGAAGTCGTAAGAGATGCGTATGATAATTGTATAACCGTTTGCAACATGGAGAATGTTGATCCCTTGGGTATCCATACAGGTGAATCTATTGTCATTGCACCAAGCCAAACATTATCCAACCGAGAATACTACATGCTACGTAATACTGCCATAAAGGTCATAAGACATTTCGGCATAGTTGGTGAATGTAACATTCAATATGCTCTTAATCCATATTCAGAAGAATTTTACATCATAGAAGTTAACGCACGGCTCTCGAGAAGTTCTGCACTTGCTAGCAAAGCGACTGGATATCCACTTGCATATGTTGCTGCCAAATTAGCACTTGGTATACCTTTGCCAGTTATTAAAAACTCCGTTACCGGAGTAACCACCGCATGCTTTGAGCCCAGTCTGGATTATTGTGTTGTCAAAATACCTCGATGGGATTTGGCGAAATTCAACAGGGTAAGCACTAAAATAGGAAGTTCTATGAAGAGTGTCGGTGAAGTAATGTCTGTAGGTAGAAGTTTTGAAGAAGCATTTCAAAAAGCTTTACGAATGGTAGACGAAAATGTTAACGGCTTTGATCCTAACATTAAAAAGGTAAATGAAAATGACCTACGCGAACCAACTGATAAGCGTATGTTTGTACTAGCCGCTGCCCTGAAAGAAGGATATTCTGTTGAAAAATTATACGAACTAACCAAAATAGATCGATGGTTTTTGGAAAAATTCAAAAACATCACAGATTATTATAAAACTCTTGGTGCTTATGATTCTGGATCTGTTACTTTTGATGTATTGAAAAGAGCTAAAAAGATTGGATTTTCTGATAAACAAATTGCAGGTGTCATAAAAAGTACTGAATTAGCTGTAAGAAAATTAAGAGAAGAATACAAAATAACTCCATTTGTAAAACAGATAGACACGGTTGCTGCAGAATGGCCAGCTTCGACTAATTATCTTTACTTAACTTACAATGGCAACGCCCATGATCTAGATTTCCCTGGCGAATATGTTATGGTGTTAGGTTCTGGCGTCTACAGGATTGGAAGTTCTGTAGAATTTGATTGGTGTGCGGTAGGCTGTTTGAGGGAACTTCGAAATCAAGGAAAAAATACAATAATGGTTAATTATAATCCAGAAACCGTCAGCACTGATTATGACATGAGCGACCGATTGTATTTTGAAGAAATTTCATTTGAAGTGGTTATGGATATCTACAATATTGAACGTCCTAGCGGGGTCATATTATCTATGGGTGGCCAGCTACCAAATAACATAGCAATGGATTTACACAGGCAACAAGCAGTTATTTTAGGTACATCTCCAGATATGATAGATAACGCTGAAAACCGTTTTAAATTTTCAAGAATGTTAGATCGTAAAGGTATCATGCAACCGAGATGGAAAGAACTAACTGACCTTGATTCAGCCGTTAGTTTTTGCGACGAAGTAGGATATCCGTGTTTAGTGCGACCATCATACGTTTTAAGTGGCGCAGCGATGAATGTAGCCTATTCAAACCAAGACTTAGAGGCATACCTGAAATCAGCAAGTCAAGTAAGCAAAGATTACCCTGTGGTAATTTCAAAGTTTATAATGGATGCAAAGGAAATTGATGTAGATGTTGTAGCTGCTGATGGTGTTATCTTTTGTATGGCTGTATCAGAGCATGTAGAAAACGCTGGTGTTCATTCCGGAGACGCTACTTTAGTAACACCACCGCAAGATATCAATAATGAAACATTGGATAAAATTAAAGAAATAGCTAGCATCATTGCAGAAACGCTAGACGTTAATGGGCCATTTAATATGCAACTAATAGCAAAAGACAATGACTTAAAAGTAATTGAATGTAACGTGAGAGTTTCAAGATCCTTTCCATTTGTTTCTAAAACATTAGATCATGACTTCGTAGCTACAGCTACTAAGATTATCTTAGGAATACCTGTGGAAGCTGTAAACGTTATGACTGGCTGTGGAAAAGTTGGTGTCAAAGTGCCACAGTTCTCGTTTTCAAGATTAGCAGGGGCAGATGTTACCCTTGGAGTAGAAATGGCGTCTACTGGAGAAGTAGCATGCTTTGGTGAAAACCGATATGAAGCATATTTGAAGTCATTAATGAGCACTGGTTTTAGGATACCCAAAAAAGCTATTTTGTTATCTGTAGGCACCTATAAGGTATGGTATTTTATATATGGTATTTTTATAACATTTCTTTTGCACCTTTCGCAAAAAAGTGTAAATTGATTGATACATATTTAAATAAATAATATTTTTATATTCCAGCATAAAATTGAACTTTTGCCCAGTGTTCGTATATTGCAAAAAATGGGATATAAGTTATATGCTAGCATGGGCACCGGAGATTTTTACGCAGAGCATGGAGTTGAGGCATGTACCTAATCTATTTACTTTATTTACCTAATTTATTATAATTACAATAAAAACTTATTATACATTGATTTTATCGAAATAATATTATATTTAATTATGAAACCTGTTATTTCCAGATTGAAAGTGTCCAGTGGACTTTTGAACACATTGGCGATCCAGAAGATGATAGATCTGATGGAGAACTAATGCATTTGGCAGATTTCATGGCACGACGTCAGCTAGATTTAGTCATCAATCTACCCATGAGAGGTGGTGCGCGTCGTGTTTCCTCATTCACTACACATGGATACCGGACTCGTCGATTGGCAGTCGATTACGCTGTGCCTTTAGTAACCGATGTTAAATGTGCCAAACTATTGGTCCAGGTATGATTATTTCTATACATTTCATTCGAAACTATTTGTATGCTTGCGCTATCAATCTTACAATTTAAATATTTATTCAAGTATGTACAGGACTATTTTGATATTGCGTTACTAAACGAAACCACACACTTATCTCGTTGAAAATATCACTTTTCATTAAGTTGTTTTAACCATTGATGTAAAATGAAAAAGTTTCGAACGAAATAAATATCAATACAAAGTAACTTGTAAGTTTACACGCCCTCATGCCACCACTACTCGAGGATTAGTCGCAGGGGCAAAATTACACTTTCAGTCAGAAAAACACTCACTCACACGCGATATTCGCACTAAACTACAAAATGATATAAAAAAAAACAGAAAAGTAAAATTGAGATTTTTGGTGAAAATATTTATTTTTGGCATCGTTTTAGTAGAAGCAAAGACGAGTATGTGGTTTCATTTATTAACGCAAAACAAACATACCCCTGTATATACCTATAAGTATAAATATTACATGAAATGAAACACCGCCAAATTATTATCAAAATTATGTCAATATATTATGAATCAATTTGAAATTATATCAATAAATCCATAGTAGCTATATATAAAAGAGAGTTGTGTTAGTTATACCATTTATAACTCGAGAACGGCCGAACCGATTATAATGTTCTTTGATTTTTATATTATGTAGAGTCTTGTATTAATTTACCTTCATAAATTCTTAAAAGTCTAAGTAATATTTATAGAAAATATCCATCTTTTGCCGATGTATACGTACTCAAGTTTGCATGGTGTAGTCTCTTAAGACTACACCATGTACAATCTCTCATAATTGAAGAAGGACGTCACACTGTAAATTGGGAAAATGCTACATCATTGTTTTTTTTTGTGTATCCTTCGTTGGAGGTCCTTAAATAAAATAAATAAATAAAAGAGAGTCACTATTTCTTATCGCATGAGTATAGTATGACAAGAGAACGTTATAAACTGAAGGATGATGTGGTGATAAAAATTAAAAGAAGAATGATGAGATAGCTTGGGCACGTGGAGAGGATGGTTGAAAAACGAGTCACGGAAAGTATTTATAGAGCTAATGTTAATGGTACGGATGGACGGGATGTCCTTAACCAGCGAAAATTCATGAGAAGAACTATGAATGTTGAAGAGGTGTAATGTGTATGTATCATTATCGTGGCATGTCGCGCTCAATAGTCTCTGTTTCTCTCTGTCTCTGTTTATCAATATAATCATCGTTGACTTTTTCATTTTGATTTTCGTACAGTTGTTGAGGTTAAGTAGGGTTATTCAGCTCAAAATTACGCACTTTTTTTACAAATATTTTAAACAATCACACGTCAGTTGAGATGCAGTTATTTTTTAGGACGGAATTAATAACTAAAATAAATACTATAACAATCGTATAAACTTAACATAATCAACGGTTTTTTGTAAACTGATGCACCGTCTATCCATAAACTTTTTCCCAGCAACAAATAGTTGATAATTAATCTACAAAATCTCGTTGATCGCCGTTTTTCGCTAAACAAGTGAGGCTTGGTAAAATAGCTTATGGGCTCTGACATCATCCCTGACGCACCCCTAATTTAGCCGAAAAAGTGTCTGAGTCCCTTCACTAGGTTCCGAGATATTGACCATGCGAAATTTTAGCCACTGCGTGCTGTTGCCCCGAATGACCATAATTCATTTTGATAATTCATCGAATCTTAATAAAAAAAAAGCTATTAAATTAACACAACATTCATGGATTCTTAAGCGGTGAGAATTCTGGGCCACCTGAGATGAATGATGAACGAAATTTCAAATTATAACTGAGTAGCTTTATGTTAAATGATTTCATTATGTTTTTAGGCCATGCATCGATGTGGAGGGGCGCCCTTAATGAAAACGCACACTGACTGCATGACGTCACGGAATATAATTAAATTACCGGGTTTCATTGACGTGCATGTTCACGTGCGTGAACCTGGCGCAACTTATAAAGAAGACTTTGACACGTGTACAGCAGCCGCTCTCGCTGGCGGCATTACAATGATCTGTGCAATGCCGAACACAAACCCGCCATTGATTGATAGGACTGCGTATGATTACACATCGGCACTAGCACGAGTCAGCGCCCGATGCGATTATGCGTTATACGTCGGCGCCTCTTCTTCAAATTGTGAGACAGTATCGGAATTAGCTCCACAGGCAGCTGCCTTAAAAATGTATCTTAACCAAACTTTCACCACACTACAGCTTGACGATATGAGCGTTTGGCAACGACATTTACAAAACTGGCCAAAGAAGATGCCGGTATGTGCACATGCAGAACGTGAAAAGACAGGTGCAGTTATTCTAATGGCGTCGCTACTCGATCGTCCTATTCATATATGCCACGTCGCTCGTAAGGAAGAAATTTTAATTATCAAAGCTGCTAAAGAAAGAGGGCTGAAAGTAACATGCGAAGTTTGCCCTCATCATTTGTTTTTAAGCACTGCTAATATCGATGAAATTGGTAAAGGGCGATCAGAGGTACGCCCTGTTCTATGTAGTCCTGATGATCAAGCAGAATTGTGGAAAAATATAGATATTATTGATATTTTTGCTACTGATCATGCACCACATTCCGTTGAAGAGAAAAATTCCGACAACCCACCACCCGGCTTCCCAGGCTTAGAAACAATTTTGCCTTTACTTCTAAACGCTGTACATGAAGGTCGCTTAACAATTGAAGATTTGATAAACAAGTTTCACCGTAATCCCAGAAAAATATTTAATTTACCAGAACAAGCAAATACTTATGTTGAAGTTGATATGGATTATGAATGGACAATTCCATCAGCCATGGAATTTTCTAAATCGAAATGGACGCCTTTCGCCGGTATGCAAGTTTGTGGAGCCATTCATCGAGTGACTTTGCGTGGTGAGATTGCTTATGTAGAAGGGCAAATTCTTGTGCCCCCGGGATTTGGTCAAAACGTCCGTGATTGGCCAGCGCCCAAAAAGCAAATGTTCACAACGTACCCAGTAGAGAAAATTGAAAAGGAAATAAGCCGGCCAAACTCTGCGCTTGATTTTATCGCACCAACAGAGTACCACAGAGTGAGTGACATTGATTTGGAGCAACTTGAATCTGTGAAGCCAGATGCCCAAAGTAAACTTAATGTGCACTTTAACGAGGTCGCGGGAATGAGAAGCTTGTCACCGTTACCGACTCAAACCGTGAGTAGACAGAGATGTGACAGTTCATCGAATTACATTCCTGCACAAGTACCAGTTTCTCATCGTCAACGAAGCGATCTGTTTGGTAAAAGCATACTAACAGTGGATTCATTCAGCAAGGACACTCTAAACGATATATTCAACCTAGCACAATTCATGAAGACCAGCGTTAATAAGGGACGTTACTTAGATGACATTTTACGAGGAAAAGTTATGGCATCTATATTTTATGAAGTGAGCACACGTACAAGTTGCAGTTTTGCAGCTGCCATGCAGAGACTAGGTGGTTCAGTTATCCACACAGATGCAACTAGCTCCTCAGCTAAAAAAGGAGAAACTTTGGAGGATAGTGTTGCTGTGATGGCAAGTTATTCAGACGTAGTAGTGTTGAGACACCCCGAGCCCGGCGCGGTAGCGGTGAGTAAATTGAATTTATAAATTCATCTTTCCACCAATCACCAGTGCATAAATTATATATTTTTATACCTATAAATGTATATTTTATTTTATTTCAGCTTGCTTCTCGTCACTGTCGCAAACCTATTATCAATGCGGGCGACGGTGTTGGCGAACATCCCACTCAAGCTTTATTGGACGTTTTCACAATACGTGAAGAAATTGGTACCGTGAACGGCCTTACCATCACAATGGTCGGCGACCTAAAGAATGGTCGTACAGTCCACTCGTTGGCACGACTATTAACACTGTATCAGGTGCAACTTCAGTACGTTAGCCCACCGGGTCTCGGGATGCCTAAACATATCATGGATTACGTAGCATCTAAAGGAATTCCTCAGAGAGTCTATGAAAAGTTGGAGGATGTGTTGGCTGACACACACGTATTGTATATGACGCGAATTCAACGCGAAAGATTCAAAAGTCAAGAGGATTATGAAAAGGTGAGAATCAAAGATGTATAACATGATTATTGCCTTCGCCTCGTTGCTGAAGTGCTGTCTACGTAACCAGTCACAGTTATGTTCTAGTTCCAATTTCTTTGTAAAAAATTCTCTCACATTTTTATAAGGTATGTGTACGATTTGGTATGAGGTTAATATCGCCTTTTTGGTAAACAAAATATAGAACAAATATTATGATTTTTGATACTAAGACTGCCTCGGTAGCGTAGTTGTATTATGGTACGACTGCAATGCTGAGGTCTCGGGTTCGATCCCCGGGTCGGGCAAAGTGATATTGAGTTTTTTTATTCAATATCAGCTCGGAGTCTGGAATTTGTGCCCGACATGGCGATAGGCTCGCCCGCTATCACATCATGGGACGGAATAACGGCGAAAAGTGGGTGCACTAGTTGCGCCTCTGCCTACCCCTTCGGGGATAATAGGCGTGGGTGAGTGAGTGTGTGTGTGTGATACTAAGTCTTAACAGTTTTCCATGGTGTTACAAGCATGCGATCCAGGCTATATTGGTAATAGATCGAATACATAGTTATTTTAATATAATTTTCAGACTCGAGGTTTGCTGGTGGTGACCCCGCAACTCATGACCCGCGCGCGCCGTCGTATGGTGGTGATGCATCCACTGCCTCGAGTTGATGAGATCGCGCCCATGTTCGACTCAGATCCGCGCGCCGCATACTTTAGACAAGCCGAGTACGGGATGTACGTGCGAATGGCATTACTGTCTATGGTCGCTGGAGTTAATCCACTCGTGTGAATATTACGTAATGAACTGAGAGCATGGTTGAGTCAGCCACGAATGCAGAAAATATCGGTCCTTACAATTCAATATTTCAAGTATTTGTAATATATAAGTATAATATTAGAAAAAATATCCACTTTTGCGAAACTTTATTATCCTAAAAATATACAAAATATTTCACAATGACTTAAAAATATAGATATGCAAACGTCTGTCTGTGTCAATTTGTTACAAAACAATAAAGCTATATTTTTTTAAAGTATATAATTATTAATAAAAACATCGGACGTTGTCCTTTTATATTATGGTACTGTACGAGATTCCAAACTAATAAGTAAGTAAACAACGATCCAATTAAATATAAAGTGCGGGCAGAATGCAGCTGTCAACTTATCACACCAGAGACATGACACATTCAATAGATGCAGAATATGAACAGTCGTTTATTTTACAATTCCATAAAGCATATTTTCAATTTCATAGAACTCGCATCTCGCTGCCGCTATTTGTGTCAAGTGTCAGAAACCACAAGTTGATAATAACAGTGCTTCCAAATGAATATTAATGTAATATAATAGGTATTCTAAAAAATTATATCATTTTTTAAACACTATAATTTCGACTCCTCGGCCGACATTTGATCATTTAATTTAAAGTTGGCTTTCAGCTCATGCCGCGAGTTTTCGACGTGTACATCCACAAATGTGAATGCTTGGATTGAATTATTTTCAACAGGAGAGTCTTGGCTCACGATGTGCTCAAACTTAGGACGTTGTTTGCGAATCGGATTATTAATTGGCCTGTCTAATTTGCTATCTCTGCGAGGTGGTAGTTTATATCCACCTTGATTTACCACTTTACGTTGACAATCAGCCAGTTTTTCACGAATAATGTCCAAATATTCAGCAGCCGTCGCGTCTGCGGCAGGTTCTTCTGATAATAGAATACATAGCCTCTGTGCTTGTTCCAAGTATATTATAGCTTGTTTGACGGCATCAAACTTTTCACTGGAGCGCGCCATTGCTATGAAATGAGGAATGAAGAATTCAAGAACAAGACGCCGTCGTTCCGATTCCATTCTCACCGGCAGTATGTACTATAAAAAAAAGTAATCAATATTAATATTGCGATCAAGACATTATTATTGTCACATTTGAATAAATATCTACAACTTACAAGTTTTTAAATAGAAAGGTGTGAAATATGCTTTTAGGGCCTTATCCCAAAATGACAAACGAAAACTTGTATGGCTCTTTAATGAATTAAAAATCAACCACCGTATAAAAAACAAAACCCATTATTTTGGCCCATTCTCTTTAAGTGTGATTCAGTGATTCGTAGACATTGTAATAGAGTGTAGACTCTGAAGCCTGACAATAATATATTTTGCAGAATACAAAAATATTTATCTCGACGCGGGCCGGATACGAATCCGCAACTACTCACGTCATATTATGTAACGTGACTTTTCCAACCTTGCACCATGAAGATGTCTCACGTGACTTTCTAATGTTTAGTACCATATACCATGTCTACTAGTAAATGGGTGAGAGCTATTTTTAAACAGTGAATTTACCAATTAAAATTCGCTAAACTTGTTCGACTACACAAAGATCGCTAAAAGTAAAGGTTAAATGTGCATGATCCTTACATTTTTATTAATTGTGTTTTCTTGTTTATTGGCAGCCTTTTGTTTCTTAGTATTCAGCTGTGCTTTTCTTCGCTCTTGCATTTGCCGTTGCCTTTCTAATTTCCACTGATAATGTTTATCTCTTGACTTTGTTCTATCAAAATAACTGACATTTGTTTCTTCATCACTGTGACTACTATCACTATGAGTGCTGACCACTGGGGGCAAATTAGGATTTAACAATCTCAATGGGCTTTTACATACCAGGATCTCGTATAGTCTATGACAATTAAACGTAGGATAGAAGTCTCTCTTAGTATACTTCAATTTATCCAACGAATGAAGAACGTGCATCACAGGGCTTTCCAAAATATCTAAGAGTCGTCTCTGGAGCTTCAATAGCAATGGCTTTGGTATGCTTTTAAAATCATTGCAGCTTTCTATGAAATAATTAGGGAATCTGGACTGTCCAAAATGTATGTAAAAACTTCTCAAAAACAGTCTTAATGATTCACCAAGCCTGTCTTCTGGCCATTTGGCATAGTTGTCTTCGCATTGCCAAAATAAGTGATTTTTAATATGGCTGGTATCTATGCCTATTTTAGATGTCTCATTTTCCATGAAAGTTTTATGCAATGCCAATGCAAATAAATAACATCGCATATGAGAATGGGCTAAACAACTTTCTAAGTATCGTTCCGCAGCAGGAAATAGAATCTTCCATTGCAGTGTTTGTTCAGGATTCAAACCTCTTTTTGGTCTAAACCCAACTGGTACTAACAAACAGCCAAAACCAATCGCTCTACTAACCATATATTTTGTGGGCCATTGGTAACTAAAGTTTGTTCGAGGGTTTTGTATTATTCTCCTTTCTCGAATTATCCACGGGTTGGCAGCATTTGGCCAGGCTGCTATAAGCGCAGGAAAGATTTCATATCCCATCTTTAAACCATTTTTATTTGAGTCGCAATATATACTCGCCCCTTGCGTAAGGGCATTATTAATTGTATCTTGGGTTAAACCCAATCCAGATCCTAAATTAATTATAAAATTATCAACAAAATTGTCCATGAAACCCAAAGAATTAAGGTAATAATATCTTTCGTATAGATTACGAGATAATGATAATCGTGATGATGTGTTTACCATTTCATCATCTTCATCGTCGCTCCAACCTTCTAAAGCTTTTACTTCGACGGGAGTCCAAGACTCCTCTGGTAATACGCCAGAAGCCAGCGCATAATTTGATTGCATTTTCAATTCTACCTTTTTAGGTGTCGCTGCTTCTGTTATAGTTGAATAACCATAATCAGATTCGGTCTCACTTGATTCGTTTTGTTTGCTACTAGAGTTCGATCTATATCCGGAAGTTTCTGTATCTTCACCCATGTTATTATCAGCCGAAGAATGTTTTGAAGTATCAATGTATTGACTTCTGCGGCCTGTAGTTTTTATACTACTCTGCCTCTTCGGATTTTTCAAAATAGATTTTCTAGGCCTGGGCTCATCGTGTTGTGAATATTTTTTGTCCACAACATTGTTGTTCATATCGTCCATGACAACTTCTTCCGGCACTAAAGAACTTTTTCGAAGTTCATGTATATTAGAGATATCACTCTTCATTGCCTGCAAACTAATTTGTTTTATTGGACCGCTGTGACGTCTACCGTGAGTAGGCTCCGCGACATTTACGTTAGTTTTATCAGTTATTATTTTTTGTTCATTATTCTCAAAGTTATTTATTTTTAATCTCATTTTATCAAGCAGTTCTTGTCCTTTCATGGCGAAAGAAGAGTCATCTGAATCTATCGATTCTTTTTCAGAATCAGTGTATACGCTATCATCAGAATGTGTTTTTTTTACATTTGTAAATTCAGCTTCCTGATGTAAGGTGCTTTCTAAAACTTCTATTTTCTTCAATTTAATATACCCTGTAAAATAATTTTGTTATTATTATTTGATACATCACTCAACATGTATGTAAATACAACGTAACGGTCACCTACTTGAGGACAACAAAATTATAATTTTTTAAATGAATTTCTGTCTTCATTTGGAATGAGTTTTATGCATATTTATATCGAAATGTTTCTAGTAGGTACGACGAATTGAGTTCAATAATCTTTTTTAATTCTTCATCAATTGATTGTCTTAGGCGCCATCTATTAATTAGATAAGCCGAGATTACTCGGCATAAATATTAGACTTGTGACGTGAACAACCTATAAGATAATTAAAAAAAAAAACGTAAAATCTCAAATAAGTATATTAAACTATTGATTTGTAATAACAATAGCAATGATAATTATAATTAGGCTAGTGATTCCTTTTTACCTGGTTCCTTACAGTCTTCAATGCGTAGCTTGTAGAAGGGAGCATCTAACACGGCGCTGTAATCGGAGGTATCGCCAGGCTCGCTCGCTTCTACGTTATCATAGATCACAAAGAGCCGCGGGGCTGCTAGTGGTTCTAAATGTCCTTTCTGCCTCTGGTAAGAAATGTGATCGTTGACGCATTCCTGCAGCCGATCCGCAAAGAACACATGCTTATTGCGCCGCACCATAGCTTCATTGATAAAATGCTCACGATCGCTCATTGGATTGTTTTTTATGTTGTGAACTTCCCTGAAACAATAGTATACAAGTGTTAATTTTTTAGAACAATTTTGTATTGAATGTATCAAATACATCATGAGCTCATTCGGCAATATCTGTTAGATATTATTAAGAGGTAATATAACGCTTGCCGCACACGTTCGGTTTCCTTATTAGGTTTCCTGATCAGGAATTCAGATTCGGAAACCTGAATGCTCCGCTTACATAGAAAATGTTCAACAACGCGCACACGTTCCTGAATCTTAATTCCTGATCAGGAAACCTAATTAGGAAAACGAACGTGTTGGTACAAAAAAACCGGACGTTTGCGTTAGACACTCGGAATTCCGAATCTGAATTCCTGATCAGGAAACCTAATTAGGAAACCGAACGTGTGCGGCAAGCTTAAGTAGTATAGAGAATATGAAGAACATGTATAATGCAGTTGAGGACGTACTTATAGGTAATATACTAACGTCATAGCCATATTTAAACTGATATCAGAGGATTAATAAATCAAATAAAATCACCGCTAACATCACACGTTCGATAATATAATAATAATTAGATTCTCGAAGTGTTATCATTTAACACCGCTTTATAATTTCTTATCATATCTTTCTTCATGATCTTTTTGATTCAATTTCAATAAATATAGGGAATGTACGGTGGATTATTATAATATAAGAAAGGGATTATAAAGAAAATGTGATTGCATATCGATAAACACGCTAAGTGTTTACTCATATAATATTATTTCTGTCCATTAGCTAAAGTTAATTCTACTTCCAACTACGGGATTTGTAAACCTTACCTAAGGCTTCCTATGATTAAACCAATAAATAAATAAAAAAGGGTGCGTGTACCTACTTATGTACGCGCGTGAGAAGTTATACTTCTTTGGCATCATTAAATAGTTTAACATCACTACATAGTATAAAACAAAGTCGCTTCCCGCTGTCTGTCCCTATGTATGCTTAGATCTTTAAAACTACGCAACGGATTTTGATGCAGTTTTTTTTAATAGATAGAGTGTTTCAAGAGGAAGGTTTATATGTATAATTCAACCCAGGGAAATATAAAGCGGGGCTTTTATCCCGGAAAAACTAATTCACGCGGGCGAAGGCGCGAGCAGAAGTCTAGTAAATAATAATACGGTATTAACACCCCCCCCGGTATCTGAGCTCGCGGCCTGTCGGGTTGGGGAGGTCGGGGGCCCGTGGCATTTTACCACCTCTGCCACCCTGTAGTTACGCCACTGTAGGCACGGCATGTGTAACTCGAACCGGCCATGCAATACAAGCACTTACGCTACGATTTGACAGTATTGTACGCAACATCCTACATATACATACATATACACTCACGCCTGTTATCCCCGAAGGGGTAGGCAGAGGCGCAACTAGTGCACCCACTTTTCACCGTTATTCCGTCCCATGATGTGATAGGGGGCGAGCCTATCGCCATACCGGGCACAAATTCCAGACTCCGAGCTGATACTGAATAGAAAAACTCAATATCACTTTGCCCGACCCGGGAATCGAACCCGAGACCTCAGCATTGCAGTCGTACCATAATACAACTACGCCACCGAGGCAGTCATCCTACATCCTACATCTACTAATATAAACGCGAGAGTTTGTAAGAATGTATGGATGTTTGTTACTCTTTCACGCAAAGTTTGAATCACGTCCTGGATTAACACATAGACTACTGTTTATCCGGGGAATATATAAAGCGGGACTTTTATCCCGGATTTTCTTTTCTCGCGAGTCGTTACGGCTAAACCACTGAGCGATTTCTATGAAATTTGATAGAGAGATAGTTTAAGACCCTGGGAAGGATCTAGGCAACTTTTTATCCCGGGAAAGTATAAACCGGGACTTTAGTCCTTTAATTCAAAATCCTTTTGATTAACAACCGTCTTCTGGGTGTTGAACCGCAAGAAAATAAGTATGGAGATGGTTTGAGATCCAGAGTTTTCAATTCTGACATCGGATCAGTGTTTGGCCACCAAAGTTATACCCGGATATCTATTTTGAGCTCAATTGGCCTTAAAACAAAGAAATTCAAAATGGCGGCTACTTTTTTCAATCCTGACATTGAATGAGTCTTTGGTATCTAAAGTTATACCCAGATATCGATTTTGCGGTCAATTGGCCTTAAAACTCTTGAATCGAACAAGAGACCTCAGCACTGCAGACGTACGGTAATACAATTACTACGCCGCCGAGGCGCCGGCCGCCGACATACCTAATATTTCGACAACCAAGAATAATATAAACGTACAACACCGTGTAGGTACGCCTACTGCCATCTAGTGAGCGTTATAGTACAATTGTAGGCTTTCAACTCTCAAGGTCATTGGCGGCACTTAAATTCTTAAGGTCACAATCGTTAAAAATGTAAATTAATGTTTTTGGTTTCTTTTTGTTGCTTCTGAATATCGAGAAGACCATGCCGCTAACTTGATGGTAAGCGATACGACCGCCCGACCCATACTAAACAGTATCAACGCCATACAAATCTTTTAAGTACAAAGTACTGCGTGGCACTCCACTGCGCTCGACACCCTGAGACATTAGATGTTAAGTCTCATAATGCCTAGTGTGGCAGTATTTACGCTGTCTATAATTTCTTTCTAACGGGAACACAACAGTGCATGCACACTGCTACTTGGCGGTAGAAATCGACATTACGGTGGTACCAGTAAAGGTGGAAGAATGGCAAATAATACATAAATAGATAACAGTTCGATCTCAAAAATAGACTGTTAAAGTACATTATGTTTATAGGTAGGTAAAACATTCATGATATACCACGAGTGATAGATAGTTGCAACTAATAACGTATTATTCCAAAGAGAAGTTATCAATAGCATCGAAAGTTAATTCGTAACTTATCAACACGTCCATAGGCGTAAACCGTTGTTTACAGACAAAGTTGTGGGTACCGCCGCAATGTCTATTTCTATACTCGTGGTAGGACTCTCATATGTAAGAGTCCGTCTGGGTGGATACCACCGCAATGTCTATTTCCACCGCCAAGCAGCAGTGTGCATGCACTGTTGTGTTTCGGTTGGAGGACATTGTAGCCAGTGTAACTACTGGACATAATGAGACTTAACATCTTATGTCTCGGGATGCCGAGCGCAGTGGAATGCCACACCGTAAGCTAGTAATACATATATTGGGATAGTTTCAAGTATCTGCTTGTAACGGTTCCAACGCTACAATTTCTTTTTTTGTATGGAGGTCTCACCTATTTTTTTATTTTATTTATGTGTTTACGTTAAAGAGGTTTTGAGTTATAGAAGGGTCAAAAGTGGCACCAAGTGGTTCGTGTAATATTACACTCGGCGCTGGCTAGCCAGTTCCGTTAGGTAGCTAGCCGTTTGAACTTGGCTTGACACGCTACCGCGTGCCTACTATGAAACTGACTAAAAAGACATTGGTCGTCACCGATTGTAATACTGGCTAAGTCCATGCTCACAAAACATTAGATCATATTTGTTTTCGATAGATCCATCATTGTTAGTGTTTTTATGTTACATCGAACTATATACGACATTTGAGGCCCAATCATTAATAAAATTTGACTTTAAAAAAATACAGGTATTCACAAAATCCACGCCGTTTAAGTTTGGCGGAGGCGAGGGCGGCGCGTGGGTCCTGCGCGGCGGTTTAACACACCGGCGCGGCGCCCTTGTCTAATCGAAACATTCGTTTAGTAGTAGCATGAACTTTACTTATTGTTGTTTAGAATACTGCTAGTTTTCTTAAAGTACCTGTGTTGTACAATGTAACGTAGATCTCAAAAACAATGGATAATTAAAAATAAATAAGCGTTGACAAGTGCGTTTGCATGCAGGAGAGACCCGACGAGTGTACTACGCTCGTCTCTTTATAACATGACGGTATAAGGGCGTAAAAATACTAGTTTTTTATACGCAACAACACCTACAGTATTAATCCGGTTGGGCTACTTTCTATTTTACGAGAGATGGCGTATTTGAACTGCATATAGCTGGACAGCGATACTCTTGGTTTACAGCTTAGATTGAATTAAAACGAATTCTGCATGCAACGCAAATTCACAGCCGCAGATGCAACCTAGTAAAACAGCAAACTGTTTTTATTTTCTTTATGCAATAAGTGGGTACCCTATTATCTTCGGAATTAAAAATCATTTTAAACGTGAATATAATATGTCAAGTATAATAAACCAAAATAGCCTTAACGAATTCTCTGGAAATAAAATAATTATTTTGACCACTGAATTACTTATTTAAGTACTTAGATAATAGGATTTAAAAGATAGGATACCTACCTTTAGCGCGGTCAAGGGACTTTCCGGATATTTCCGTGTTCAATGAATGTATGCAACAATTTTAATATTGATAAGGTGTTCGTGACATCAATTTGACAATGAATTGGGCTTAATGATATTAAATGAGTAGTTATCAAGATAAATCACGAAGGGCATATTAATCCAAACACGATCATATACCTAATATAGAGGTATTAGGTATAAGATCATTTTTAGGTTAAGTAGGGAAAATAAATTAATCAAGGATAGTGTTAATCAGTTTATGCACATAAATTGGTCTTTTCAGGTAGGTCGCAACAGTTTTACAACGTTGTTTTACAACATAAGCCGTGCCATGTGCCATTGTTTGTTCAATAAATATTTTAGTTCATAACTTAGTACTTACCGACGCAGCCTTTTCAAATATTTAATGTAAATCAAACACAAGACGAGAATTCGTTGAGATATTTTTCTGTATGAATATCGTAGGCAAATTAATGTTAAACTTACCTTTCATAATTTTCAAAAAATTGTATTGACAGCAAAATATTGTTCAATAAGAAGGCCTCAGAGTCATTTTGCAGCTGATATCGCATACGGTCTATGGCCTCATCATCGTAGGAGCGGACGTAT
The DNA here is from genome assembly GCA_949316025.1 of Lapara coniferarum. Lineage (NCBI taxonomy): Eukaryota > Metazoa > Arthropoda > Insecta > Lepidoptera > Sphingidae > Lapara > Lapara coniferarum. The sequence continues at coordinate 34,633,854 of OX438919.1, read as the reverse complement.
GCGGGCGGAGGTGCCGAAGGTCCCGGACCGGGCGGCGGCGGGCCCGGTGCTACAAGTGGCAGCGGTGATTCTTTTGGACCAAGTCTCCTGTTGCTGGGGTTTGCAAGTTTCTTCCTTTTTTCCTCTCTTTTTTGTTCCCTCCACTTTTCTCGGTCAAAAAATCTATCAGGTTCCTTCTGAGCTTTTTTTGATTTGGAATTGCCCATTTTAAAAAAACACTATTTCAAAATAACAAAAAAATCCGTTGTACCCTATCAGCTAACTAAACAAAATTTAAACTGTTATAGAACACATCTTAATTCTCTGATATGATGTCGATGAAACTTAGAACACTTTATATAGTTGTAGTTTAACTGCGATTATATTCCACGTTCGCGGCCGTTTATTCAAGCATTCCGTATGATACTGACAAAATATTTGTTATTCCAACTCATACATGGAAACATCTTTATCAGGAGGCGATAATTAATAGCCTATTGGTATCAAACATCTATAAAGTGATAAGAAATGCATTCTTACTGGCTCGACACGACAAAGTGGTAATAAGGAACATTGGTCACTTGCAGCGAGTGCTCCCTGGCACCGGCTGCTTCGTAACCTCCTAGAGTAATAGTGTTCTGTGCTCGTAACTTGTGTTGAACAGTGAGTCTGTTCAAATACTGTGAAACTAAAAATACTGATGCAATCGTCACTCCCATTATTCAATAGATACGTACTTGTTTTATAAGTACAGGTACAATTATGTTGTAAGTTTTGTTCATGACACGCATGCCTTACGTAAACTGAATCAGAATACTAAAGGTAAATAAAGTGCAACTAGAAAACCTTTAACTTTAATAACTAATTATAAAATACATCATTTCAAAGGTATCTTCACATTTTACTTACAAGATGATGCAGTGTTGTTATGAACAAATAAGAGAACAAACAGTAACAAATATTACTATAGCAGTTTATTTGGTAAAATTTGAGATAACTTTGTACAATCAAATAATGCAATATTTATCTAGGTATATAAAATACATAATAATAATAATAAATACCAGTTCATTACAAATTTAAAAAAGATTTTACATTCAGTTATGGTGGATAGCGATTTCATATAAATTCGACGAATGAAGTATACCGTAGGTTTAACACATAAATATCTTCAAATTCCTTACCTACACAAATTTTTTACACAATACTTCACAAGTAACTATAACAAGCTGTAATCTAATAGGTCGGGGAAAGTCTTTTCGCATTTATATTAGTTACTTATATAACTTGTAATTAAATCTTTTTGGCTGTACTATTCATACCCGGCTGGTTTTGATGACATTAAAATGGTTACATTTAAAAAAAAGAAACAAAATTAGTAAAATTTTGTTTTCAGCAATTTTTTTAATTTATTTTTCTTTTTGTCAAAGTGAGTAAATGTAATGAGGAAATTCGATACATTTTAAAATTTTGTTATAAAAAGAGAAAAAACTTACCGCAAGCCGCGACAATAATTTGTGACGTTTATGGACCTAGTACAATGTCAGTAAGAATAGTACAAAGTTAGTTTAAGCGTTTTCGGTCCCGTCAAAGATGCACATCGCTCTGGTCCCCCTGTTACGGATTTAAAGTGGACGCCATTTTTGAAAAAGTGGAACAAGATGGGCGTATCATTAGTTACGTCATAGTTGAAGTACTGAGAATTTACCGCAGAATATCACAAAATAGATCGATATTTGGGTGCCACACGAGTTCACTGAAAGAAAATTAATGAACCGGGTACTCATTTGAGATTCTTTATTGAGACGTGATGAAACCGAACCATTTTTGAAGAGATTGATGAATAGTGGATATCGTACGATAAGAGCGTACGAAAAAGTTCGCGGTCAACAGTTAGTCAGGCTTCACAGACTGTGACAACCTGTGACAACCGACCTGGGTTAACTCGCAATAAGTTTATGCTGTGTCTATGGTGGGATTGGAAGGACATTGTTCATAATGAGCTTTTACCGCCAGACAGAACCATTGATTCGGATCTCCACTGCCAACAACTAATGAGATGAAAGCAATAAGTCGAGAGAAAGCGGCTGGAATTGATCAATAGACAGGGTGTGGTCTTTCATCCCGATAACGTTAGACCACACACATCTTTAGCCACTCAGCAAAAATTAATAAGAGTTTGGCTGGGAGGTGTTAATGCATCCACCGTATAGCCCTGAACCTTGCACCTTCGCATTTCCACCTGTTTCGGTCTCTTCAGAATTCTTTAGGCAGTGACAGGTTAACATCAAGAGAGGACTGCCAAAACTACCTGTAGCGTTATTTTGATTAGAAGTCCCAAAATTTCTACAGCAACCGGATCATGACACTACCTACAAGATGGTAGAAAATCATGGAACAAAATGGCACAGATATACTTCAATTGTATGTAAATTAACTTTGAAAAAAGAAGTCTTGAGTTGTCATATGAAACGCGAAGGAACTTTTTCTCCAACCTAATATTAATATGTTTTGTGTTTTATTTCAGTTATTTTATTACACATACCACTTCTTTTTACGTCGTGTGCAAGTTTGTTACAATATAGTTTGACGTAATAATAGTTTTTACAAGTATAATCACATTACTCTTATACATCATGTGTCCTATACACATGACGTATACGATTTAAAGTAGGTACAATATTTACAAATTGCTCATAAGTATAATATAAGTATAAAATATATAATGTTAATTGAAATTCTATAAAACTAAATTATTGAATGATATACACATACATATACATACACACTCACGCCTGTAATCCCCGAAGGGGTAGACAGAGGCGCAACTAGTGCACCCACTTTTGTTATTCCGTCCCATGATGTGATAGGAGGCGAGAGCCTATTGCCATATCGGGCACAAATTCCAGACTCCGAGCTGATACTGAATAGAAAAACTCAATATCACTGCCCGACCCGGGAATCGAACCCGAGACCCCAGCTTTGCAGTCGTACTGTAATACAACTACGCCACCGAGGCAGTCGAATTGAATGATATAAATATCTATTATATAGTCAACGTGAATATACCTAAATAATGTTATTCTCTTTATCAAACTTTAAACACAATGAAATCGCTATATCATGCCTAGATCGTCCGCCTCAATGAAATTATTGAGCTTGGAACTATTTTACGATAGAGTACACCAGCACAGTTTATGTTATACATAAATTTTAAGTTTACAAGCACTACAACATTAGATAAATGATTATATAATTGTATAAATCTTTCGTCTGTATTTTACTAAACTTTGGTACTATCAATGCAATATCAATAACCAGCTATGGTATATGCCTTAAGATTTCAGCTGGTGCTACGGTCGTCCCGGATTCCTCCATGTTATTGGTAATGCTTGCCTTATCTTCAGCAGGGTGCATATTGATTCGTCTGTGAGTTTTAACGCGTTTTACTTCCCCCATTTTTTTCTCAATCATTCGTCTGTAATCAACAACATAAATATTAATAACTGGCATACCCCTTGGGCTAATTCAACCCTAAAACACCTAAATAGGGTAGTTTCCTTGTTTGGTTTTGTACACAATTTTACACGTAGCAGAATATAAGACGAAAAATAAATTCGGCTGTGAAATCAGCATCAAAATCGGTTGAAAACTTAAGCAGTAGTTCATATTTGAAATATTGTTATGAGCAAAAGTGGAGACGTGGATGGGATATCGCGCTATCTCTTTCGCACGCATGCAGCGATATGGCCGGTGACACAAGGTGATGTCACAGTATGCTATTACTGTTATTTTACAGCTACCCCTGCCACCAAATTTCAAAGATTTATAACTTACTTATTATGGCGCCATTATTGAAATTCTTTTTCCGTTAGATTTTGGGTAGCGTAAATCTATACCTACTTACTAATATAAAGCTGTAGAGTTTGTTTGTTTGTTTGAACGCGCTAATCTCAGGTACCTACTACTGAACCGATTTTGAAAATTCTTTCACTAATAGGAAGCTACATAACTCCTGAGTGCTATAGGCTACTTTTTATCCCGGGAAAATATTTTTGTCCCGGAAATACTTTTTCACGCGGGCGGAGCCGCGAGCACTACTAGTTTTTGATAAATGTATTTTAAAAAGTATTCATCTACCCTATTGTATTGCACAGCAAGGATGTTTACTCCCGAATCCAAAATTATGTAATACTAGTTTTTTCTCGCGGCTCCGGCCGCGTGAAAAAGTTTTTATAGCATAAAAGTCCCGCTTTATATTTTCCCGGGATAAAAATTAGCCTTTGTCCTTTCTCAGGCTCTAGTCTTTCTGTGTGCCAAATTTTATTTAAATCGGTTCAGTAGTTTTGGAGTAAAAGCGCGACAGACAGAGTTACTTTCGCATTTATAATATTAGTAGATATCGGTTCCAAAAAGTTTGCAAGTATATGAAATAAATATAATACAATTTTCATATAAAAGTAGGACGGAAAACACGACTTCCTCTAACAGTTCTAATCTATTAGCACTACTGTCACTAGCCTACTAACTGTATTTCAACGTATTTACATTTTTTATTATTGACTTGGTAAGTCCCGTATGTTATGTTAACATAAATAATTTGTAGAGGTATTCAAACGTCTTAAGAAAATCAAGAACCCAAATATAAAAATATTAGCGCAAAAAATAATCAATACATTCCGTTGTCGGGATAATTAATTATATTAAGCCCTGCCAAATCGCTCCATTATCACGCTATCTTAATTCAAAAGGGTTGCGTAATAACATTAAATCTCAATTACTTATCATTTCAGAGTAACGTATCCAATATAAACACTGCCTAATACCTAAGACAATACATTCACATTATCTCTTAGAAAACAAATGTGTTCATGGAAAAATAGATTTATAGTAAACAACTTTAATAAAGAAAATCAGACAGTGAATTATCATTTAAGAAATGACGTAGGATAGTGTTTGGTAAACACGAATTACCTACTTATCCGTAAAGAAAGCGATACCGTTGTTCGCCTTACCTGCCAAAATTACCTCGTGTGTGCGCTACGTCACTCAATTTACGTTAGTAATCGCTATTCGGAAAATATTAAGTGTGCCTAATCTATACTAATATTATAAAGTTGAAGAGTTTGTTTGTTTGAACGCGCTAATCTCAGGAACTACTGAACCGATTTTGAAAATTCTTACACTGATAGGAAGCTACATAACTCCGGCTACTATTTATCCTGGGAAAATATTATTGTCCCGGAAAAACTTTTTCACGCGGGCGGAGCCGCGAGCACTGCTAGTCCTTAATTAAAAAATATGTTTGTCGTTTACATGCTAAAGTGGACGATAACCTAGTTGGGAATGGAACGGTCTACCAAGACAATGTCCGGGGAGGTTAAAAACCCAAGGCACACAACTCTGACTTTTAGAAGTCATGTGTGTATTGTTGAAAATCAATTATCGTTCGCTTTAACTGTGAAGGAAAACATCGTGAGGAAACCTGCATACTTAAATAGTTCTTGCCAAGAATTTCGAGGGTATGTGTAGTCTGCCAACCCGCACTAGGACAGCGTGGTGGACTAAGGCCTAAACCAAAGAGTAGAATAATATATACAGGAAGCCTAAACCCTCTCAGTAGTCGAGGAGGCCCGTGCTCAGCAGTGGGCAGTATATAATACAGAGCTGATTGCATTGCAGAAATTTAAGGAATATAAAAAATATTACTGTTGTCTGCAGTCGATCAGCACTCCCAAGAGGAACACGATGATGATAGCGGCCAGTATGAAAACGGTCAGCCCTACAATGGCCGCTACTGTTAATCTTGGAACATCATCCCCTATTATCGATACTGATAAATTAGGAACCGCCGTGGAGTCCAATAACTCTGCAAACAAAATCTTAAATAGTTACATGTGCGCTTTATATTTTCCGGGTGGTAGGTCTCTCGTATGCTAGGTGTCGTCTGGGTCGGTACCAGCCGCTATGTCTATTTCTACCGCCAAGCACCGCCAAGTGTGAATGCACTTTTAATTTCCGGTTTAAAGGATATTGTAATTAGTGGGCATTAAGAGACTGGACATCCAATTTCTCAGGATAACCAGCGCAGTGGAGTGCCACACAGTACTTTATTACTAAAAGTTCTGTATAGTGTTGGTACTGTTTATAGCCCTATCGCTTACCATCAGGCGAGCGTCATTCTTGTCTCCTCATTCAGTGCAATATAAAAAATATAAATTTTACTTCCGCTTTAAACTCTTATAAAACACAGTTGCATAAACAAAGCCACGAAAATCAAAGGTTTATTAGCTTTCTTATTCCTTTAACTATGGCAGTACATCCATGATTCTAAGGAATTTAATATTTTTAAATTAATTTTATTCAAAATTCATTTCTAAATACCTTCACCAAAAAAGTTGACACTTTTTTCTTCCATGTCCATTTTTCAGGTTGTATTTCTCTATTTACATGTAGGGTATTCGATGCCCACTTTATATCTGTAAAAGAACATATAATATAAGCTACTAGGTATATATAAACTTACATTAATCCTACTAATATTATAAAGGCGAAAGTTTGTAAGAATGTATGGATGTATGGATGCTTGTTCCTCTTTCATGCAAAAACTACTGAACGGATTTCGATGAAATTTGGCGCACGGGTAGATCATGTTCTGGATTAACACATAGGCTACTTTTCCCATTATCCCAGGAACATATAAATATATTATCCCAGGAAAATATAAAGCCGGATTTTTATCCCGGAAAAACTTTATAAAGCGAGCGAGCGGCGAGCCGCGGGCAAAAGCTAGTGATCAATAGATCATTAGTATAAGTTAAGAGACAAAGCGGATTTCGAGGTCACAGACCAACAAATTGTTTAATCTAACTTTAAATAAACGTTTTCAAACATAAAAAGATACTAGTAAAACTCTACGCGTTGAGTAAACTAACGGTTTAAGTTATGTACAAAACTGTAAACCTTGAAGTAAATATTGTAATGCCGACTCTCGTTGATCTATATTACATTGATCTATAATACATTTAGACTAAACGACGCCTACTATCAGCTGCAGTGTAATTCAGGTAAATTAACAGTACCTATCGTGATGTAAACATGTGTGCATAGAATAATCCGAGTGACAGTAAGTAACAGTAAGTATATGTCCCGGCACGAAACTCTAGCGCTGAGCGAAACGTGGAGGGGATAGCTGCGCATGGGTACCGTCGCGCACGCAATACAAATTAGTAATTTAATTGCTTAATTAAAAACAGCAAAATAATGTTTTAATGTAAAGTCAAATAGTAAGTCTAGCGGTGAACAAAATGTGGAACTTAACTGCGTATGGGTACTGTCACGCACGCAAATATTACTTAAGTAATATTACTTCATGTTACCTACAATATAATTTTTAACAAGTTTATGGGGAGTAGAAAAATAAATACACTATCGGATTTGTAAATTTTTATATTAAATACCAAATAATAATAGTTTTTATATTAAGTCCGAATTACATAAGAACCAAATCAAACACAACAAACAAATCAACAAAACAAACTTAACAAAAACAACAACAAAAATTAACGATGACAACAAAACAATTCAGAACGCGACTGTACACTGGAAGTGCGCGGAGCGTCGTATCGGCACGGGGGACGGAGTACGACTGGAGAGCCAATCGGCGCAACGCACGCTCGCCCTTCACCCCTGTACCCCGCCAAGACACCTTATTTTTTACTTCTGCGCAATAACGGTCACCGCTAGAGTTTCGTGCCGCGACTTATACCGTGCACGGAAGTTCCGATAAATATTCAGAACGATGATTGGTAAGCAACAAATATGTTTGAGCATATTATCGGATATATAGTTATTCTCGCTAGCGCATGTCCCTTTGAATTTTTATAGAATTGCATGCATGAAAGATAAATAATTTACCCTTTGGACTTCAGGCCGGATGCTAAACCAATCATTATCTCACCACGTGATTATCGAGGTAGACTTGATCTTTAGCTGATAAATTAAAATCGGTCAGTCATTAAAAAAACACAAATATTTCGCTTTTATTCTAACGATGCAGAAGTTTTTTTTTATGGCATTGAATGACGAGACGAGCATGCCGTTCGCCTGATGGTAAGCGATACGACCACCCATAAACAGTAGAAACACCATCCAGTATCTTGAGTTACAAAGTACTGTGTGGCATTCCACTGCGCTTGTCATCCTGAGACATAAGTACTGGCCACAAAGTCCTTAAAAATGAAACACAACAGTTCATACACATTGCTGCTTGGCGGTAGAAATAGACATTGCGGTGGTACCCACCCAGACGGATTCTTACATAATGAGAAACGTATCACCAGTATATTATATAAGTTTACTTTAATAGTTAATTGTTTTTATTTCAGATACTTAAAACAAACGCCGTCTATAAAATATGCCCAGTGAGAAGTTCATAAACTATCTATTGTACAATTCCTTCACATGTTGATTTTTTTTTATTGCATTGAATAACGAAATGTTTAAATACAATATTATGAAAGGATTAATAGGAAGTACAGTTTACGAGTTGTGATGTTGTTGTAATATTCAGAACACACTTTCCGTTTTTTCATTATAAATGACTATATTATCTCTATATGGATGTACCTACAGCCTAAAAAGACAACGCAGAAGAAAACACAAGCAAAAGCTAGTTGTTAATCCTACTAATATTATAAAGGCGAAAGTTTGTAAGAATGTATGGATGTTTGGATGTTTGGATGTAAGGATGTTTGTTCCCCTTTCACGCAAAAACTACTAAACGGATTTCGATGAAATTTGGCACACGGGTAGATGGGAGAATGGGAATTTCATCGTTTTTACATTCATCTATGATACCTATCGTAGCCAAAAAATCTGATAAAATCTAAGCAATAAACGACGTTAACTAGGTAGTTTAACCCGTAACTACGTAAACTCAGCAACGTCATAATAGTGTTTCTACGTGTCCATCATTGGTTTTAAAGGGCAAATGTATGATATTAAAATGCAACTATGTACAAAATATTATGATGACCTATGATACACCAACTTTTATATATAAAGAAAACAATTCCGGGAAATTCAGTCATTGCTGTGACGCAAACTAATTATGATCGGCGATATAAGACCTCAGACGTATTTGTTAGTAGGTAGCTGTGATTGCTAATCTTTGGCATATCTGATTGCGATTGCTCACAGATTAAGCCAAATATATCTACCGCAAAAGAGCCTGGATCTACGGTATGGTGCAATTTGGCTAGGTAGCAACTCAAATTCTTTTCCTTTGCTTTAACGAGAGCCTATACTGCTCAAGAAACGTCGAAGCGGAATGACAGCCTACTCGCTTATTGAAATGAAACAATTTTTCCGGATTTTATCGCAATTTTGTTTCATTTTGGATCCTTATGTTGCTTGTTTTGGTTACCTATTTGAGGTCTTCTTGAGCTATGAGGTAAAATACAGGCTTATTGAACTTATATTCATATTACATAAAAAGTCTGTCATCTTAGGACTACAATAAACACTTTATAAAGTTATCGATCGTTCAACTATCGATTGAAAAAGATCTTGTGTAGCCAAAATAAAGCACGCCTTACACTTTTAATTTTACGAAACTTAGATTATAACCATAATGCTCGGAAACTGTTTGTGTAGATTACATATTTTGCTCTAATTGGAAGCCATGTTTGTAAACGATAACATTATCCTCCCATTATACATGGCTGTTCTAAAATCTTTATCTGGCTGAACTTTCCGTACAACATGACTCATACAACTTTACCGCTCAAGCGGCGCCATAGCTGTTATTGTCAGGTACTGAAAAATTACAGGTAGCGTAGAGGGTTGGTAACAGCCAACAGGTAAAGTGAACTTTCAAAAGGTAATAAAATAAAAATAAAATACTTTATTCATCACGTAGGCGAACATGGTTGCACTTATGATAAGTCATACATTAAATTAATTGCAATAATTATTATTGATACAAAAGGTCACTTATATAACTACCGACAATTTTATTGAGATTAAAAAGAATGATGAAAATTAGAATTTAAAAAGCCAGCTCGGGCTGGCAGGAAAGGGGATATAAAGAAAAAAAAAAAAAAAAAAAAAAAAAAGAGATCATTTTTATTACAAAAATTATGGGAGGAACGCGTCGCGATCCTCACCGGTGAGGACACTACAGGCCCTAGCCTAGCTAACCTACCAGCCTTTCACTAGCTTCCTAAGCGATGACTACCCGAAGAAGAAAGGCAGAAAGAAACTCCAGGCTTACTTTTTTGTCATCATTTGTCCATTGAATCTTTACATTTTTTTTTTTTTTCAAGTCTTTTGCTTACAAAGTCAGATCAGTTACATAAGCTAATGCACACACATCACCGTAAAATAGGGATTAAAATCAATTGAAGGAATTTAACTAAGAGTAAACACTATCCCTAAGAAATTCATAACAAAATTAGAGAACACAATTAGGTAAATAATTATAATTAAACGGTGTACAGCGTGCAGACGCCTACATTTACAAACATAATCTTCGTTGATTTTTTTCAATATTTCGGGGATTTCAATCAATACGCACAATTTAAATAATTGATTTATAAATTAAAAGCAAACGCAACACAAAGATCGGTCGGTCGTCATTAACAAAATGATATGTCAAAACGAGGATAATTATAAAAATGTCATATAGAGATTTAATATTAATTACAATGTCAATATTAGGTATAATCAGTTTTAGATAGATACACATGATATATGTTAAGCAATTAGCTTCAATATGTATTAACATGGTTAGCCACGGTGTGCAGGACCAATTTTCCAAACTGACTGATCATCAAGATAATCCGATACATTATAATACCCCTTAGACGTTAACTCGCGCTTAACGTAACACTTGAATTTGTGTCCGGGTAGACTGGTTATTTCGGAGGGAAGTTTATTATAAAATTTAATTCCATTTGCTAAATATGATTTACTCGTTTTACAGAGCCTAAAGTTTGGAACAACTAGTTTATTCTTATTTCTAGTGTTCAGACAGTGCAAGTCACTGTTTTTCTTTAAAGTACTAAGGCTTTTGCGTACATACATGATATTCTGAAAAATGTATTCGGCCGGCAAAGTCAGTATATTGACCTCCTTAAACAGTTCTCTAAGAGAATCGCGAGAGCGAAGGTTATAAATGGCACGAATTGCTCGCTTCTGTAAGATAAAAATGGTCTGCAGATCTGCAGCAGAACCCCACAGAAGAATGCAATACGACATAATACTGTGGAAGTAAGCAAAATATACCAATCTCGCCGTAGCCACGTCAGTTAAATTTCTAATTTTCCTAATAGCAAAGACGGCAGAACTCAATTTACTTGCAATTTTTTGAATATGGGGTCCCCATTGCAATTTATTATCGACTGAAACCCCGAGGAAGACCGTTGAGGGTACTAATTCTAGACTATTCCAGTCTAAATTAATATTTACTTCATTTTTATTTTTGAGTAACGAGAATCGAACACATTTAGTTTTTGCCGCATTTAACAGTAAATTATTAGCAGAAAACCAGTCGGAAATCGATTTAAGTACTTTATTTGGCTCTATAAGATTATCTTCCCTTCTATTTACCTTAAATATTAACGAAGTGTCGTCAGCAAATAACACAACATCAGCCCTCTTGTTAACCATATATGGAAGGTCATTTATATAGACTAAAAATAAAAAAGGACCCAAAATGGATCCTTGGGGAACCCCAATCCTAACTGAGGACCCTGCAGACAAGACGTTATCGATACATACTTGTTGTTTCCGATCTGATAAATATGAAGATATAAGATTTAGCGCGTTTCCCCTAATACCATAATAGCGAAGTTTTAAAATTAGGGTACCGTGATCTACGCAATCGAATGCCTTGGAAAGATCACAGAATACCCCTAGAGCATCCCGTGATCCCTCCCAGGCATCCAACACAGCTTTAACTAAAGCACATCCAGCGTCTTGTGTAGACCTGCCTTTCGTGAATCCAAATTGCCTATCATGTAATATTCTATTTTTATTAAAGAACACCAGCATTTGATTAAGCAATATTTTTTCAAATACTTTACTTAAAGCTGGTAAAATAGAAATAGGCCTATAATTTGAAGGAGTGTTTGAGCAACCTGCTTTAAAAATTGGTACTACTTTACTTATCTTCATAAGATCAGGAAATATGCCGTCTCTAATACAGGAATTAAAGATATTAGCAAGGATTGGGGCGATGCTAACTATTACTGACTGCAACGCTTTAACAGACAGACCCCAAAGATCTTCAGTGCTTTTCATGTGTAGGCTCTTAAACACTTTTATGATATCATATTGTGTAACAAACTCAAATTTAAAATTAGGTATTGTCAAATCTAGATTGTGTATTAAAAATGACTCAGCTGCTCCTGGTGAGGATGGCAGACATTTTGTCGTCTCAAACGGTATGGTAGTAAAAAAATGTTCGAAGTAATTAGCCGTAATTTTATTATCTGAAACTAGTTCGTCATTAATGTTCAATACAATCTTGTCATTAGACTTAGTTTTGCCAGTTTCAGTATTAATAATTTTCCAAGTTGTTTTAATTTTATTATCTGAGTTTCTAATGTTACTACTAATATAAGCAGCCTTAGCATACTTACATACACTTTTGAAAATATTAGAGTATGATCTTACATAATTAGTAAATTTGACATCGGGTGTAAAGGACCTTCTGTCATATAATTCGTAAAGAACATCTCTACTACGCCTTATACCTTTAGTTGCCCAAGCACTGAATGATATTTTATTTTTTATTTGTACTGATTTTACACCACATGTTTTATTAAATACATTTGTAATACTGTTTAATAATGTTTCAAACATTTTGTTTGGGTGGTCTGAGTCGCAAGTCAGCATGGGTAACACAGAGTTGAGTCTAGTGCTAAATTTTTGCAAATGATGTTGAGAGAGGGGTCTAAATTTAATAATCTTTTCACTTTTATTTTAATTTAATTTATTTATGAATTCCATTGTAAAGTAAAAGTTAAGTCGTCGGTCACGAATTGGCCACCGAATTTTAGTATTTTATAACAACCTATTAGTAGGTAGGTATGGTCATAGACAAAAGATAATACAAAGCTTGATGCATATAGTATATCGCTTTAAGCACTTCGTATTATTGAAAGAAAATTAACATCAATAGGGTAGTTGTAGAGTAGTTGGGATTGTGAAAAATGTATGCTATCCAAAATCAAATGGAAAAAGAATTTTCAAAACTGGCGCAATAGTAAGTAAGTTATAAAGCTTTGAAATTTGGTTGAAGGTGTAGCTGTCAAATAACAGCAACACTAGGTTGTGACGTCACCAAGCGCCGGCGGTCATAAGGCTGCCTGCGTGTGATAGAGATAGCGCGATATACCCGCCACGCCCCCACATTTGCTCACAAGAATATTTCAAAATTAAATAAGTAACTGCTTTATTTTTAAAACGATTTTCATGATTTTCACAGAAGAATTTCTTTTCGTATTATTTTCTTATACATCTAAAATAATGTACAAAATCCCACATAGGAAACTATCTTATTGGAATAAAACTTAAACTTCCACGAACACAGTTATTATATACATATTTATTCATATTATGTTCTGTGAAAGTTCGAATAATACCTTGCAGAAATTAACTTGCAACACTGGGCAGATGCTGTCGCGGTAACCGACCAACTCTTGCATAATATCATGGACTAATAAGATAATATCCATGACAAAATTGCAACAATGAACTATCAAAATTTGTTTCCTAGTTGTACACGTATAGGATATGCTATAGGGTATAATGTATTTTAAATACAAAAGTGACTTTCGCATCAACATACAGAATTACTTAATATAAATACTGATTCCTTAGTAATATAGCGTTCGTAACAGATAAACGTTCAAAATGTAATTAATATTCTCTTACTTTTATTAAGTAACTACCTAGTTTATGCCTAAATAGTTTCTATTCTGGTGCTTAATTATGATGATCAAACAACAAAGCCGGTTTGACGAGAAATATACATGTAGTATACCTATAAAGAGCACAGTATGCTTTAATAAGCAGAATGATCAAGTTATATAAATACCAGTTATTTATTAAATTATGTTGAAACACAGTGCACTGAATCCGCTGTGTTAAATTGTGTAAGTTTTTATCTTACTATAAGACTTTATACATTATTTATTTATTTTGTCCTTACAATTATCCACGTGGAGTTAATGCCAGATGTATTCTTTAGCAGCAAGCGACTACGATGAAGATTTTACGATTATTTACGTGATCAGCTTCAGCTTTTTTTATTTCTCTACATTAAGAATTTAATCCAGAAATTAATAGTGCAATATCGTAGTGTTATGTTTATTGCAGAATCAAATATGGGCCAAGATTATATTTTTTTTGTTGTATTGCAGATGGTCGAATGTAGGATTAATGATATTAATATTATATTACTCATTGGTGAAATCAATAATTCTACATATTATATTATATAATAGGCCGAGAGAAAAGTCTTTTCGCATTATACTATGTTACAAGCTTGTAATAAAATCTCTTTGGCTCTACTCTACTATCTGGCTGGTTTCGATGACGTTAAAAAGGTTACATTTAAAAAAAGAAACAAATTAGTAAAATGTTGTTTGCAACTATTTATCATTTATTTCTTTTTTGGTCAAAATGAGTGAATCTAATGTATAAATTCGATACATTTGAAAATGTTGTTATAAAAAGGAAATTGTGAGGTCAAAAGTTGCACCTTGCTCTGGTCGTCCTGTTACGGATAAAGTGGACGCCATTTTTTAAAAAGTGGAGCAAAATGAACAATACAGTAGTTACGATATAGCTGAAGAACTGACAACTGAACGTAAAATAATTTAGACCCATTTGAAAAAAGCTGGGTACACAAAAAAGATATTTAAGCCCTCGCGTGCCGGGAGCGTGGATCCACGCTCAAAAAAAGTGTTCAAACTCTGCCGGAGCGTGGATCCACGCTCGGGCCGATTTCTGCAAAATGTATGAAAACTGAACATCTACAGGTTGTTTCTTTTTAGGTTATTTTTGGGTTTCCATTGGATGCAAATCTTAATTATATATTAGAATTGATAAAAGCGGCCGCCATTTTGAATTTCTTTGTTTTGAGGCCGATTGGCCTCAAAATCGATATCTGAGTAGGCCTGTACGTAGAAAAGACGGATCCAATGTTAGAATTGAAAAAAGTGGCCGCCATTTTGAATTTCTTTGTTTTAAGGCCAATCGACCTCAAAATCGAGATCTGGGCAGGCCTTTAGGTACCGAAGACGGATCCAATGTTAGAATTGAAAAAAGTGGCCGCCATTTTGAATTTCTTTGTTTTAAGGCCAATCGACCTCAAAATCGATATCTGAGCAGGCCTTTAGGTATAAAAGACGGATCCAATGTTAGAATTGAAAAAAGTGGCCGCCATTTTGAATTTCTTTGTTTTATGGCCAATCGACCTCAAAATCGATATCTGGGCAGGCCTGTAGGTACAAAAGTTGGAACCAATGTTATAATTGAAAAAAGTGGCCGCCATTTTGAATTTCTTTGTTTTAAGGCCAATCGACCTCAAAATCGATATCTGGGCAAGCCTTTAGGTAATGAAGATGGATCCAATGTTAGAATTGAAAAAAGTGGCCGCCATTTTGAATTTCTTTGTTTTAAGGCCAATCGACCTCAAAATCGATATCTGGGCAGGCCTTTAGGTACCGAAGACGGATCCAATGTTAGAATTGAAAAAAGTGGCCGCCATTTTGAATTTCTTTGTTTTAAGGCCAATCGACCTCAAAATCGATATCTGAGCAGGCCTTTAGGTATAAAAGACGGATCCAATGTTAGAATTGAAAAAAGTGGCCGCCATTTTGAATTTCTTTGTTTTATGGCCAATCGACCTCAAAATCGATATCTGGGCAGGCCTGTAGGTACAAAAGTTGGATCCAATGTTATAATTGAAAAAAGTGGCCGCCATTTTTAATTTCTTTGTTTTAAGGCCAATCGACCTCAAAATCGATATCTGGGCAAGCCTTTAGGTAATGAAGACGGATCCAATGTTAGAATTGAAAAAAGTGGCCGCCATTTTGAATTTCTTTGTTTTAAGGCCAATCGACCTCAAAATCGATATCTGGGCAGGCCTGTAGGTACAAAAGACGGATCCAATGTTAGAATTGAAAAAAGTGGCCGGCATTTTGAATTTCTTTGTTTTAAGGCCAATCGACCTCAAAATCGATATCTGGGCAGGCCTTTAGGTACAAAAGACTGATCCCATGTCAGAATTGAAAAAAGTGGCCACCATTTTGAATTTCTTTGTTTTAAGGCCAATCGACCTCAAAATCGATATCTGGGCAGGCCTGTAGGTACAAAAGACGGATCGAACATTAGAATGGAAAAAAGTGGCCACCATTTTGAATTTCTTTGTTTTAAGGCCAATTGACCTCAAAATCGATACTTGGCATGCCATTGATAGTAAAAGTCAGATCTAATGTTAGACTTAAGAAAAGTGGTCGCCATTTGGTACTTCTTTGTTTTAAGACTGATTGGATTTAAGATAGATATTTGGGCTTGTCTTTTAGCCAAAACTAATTAATCGAGGTTGGAATTTTAATAACTGCATTCCATGTTAAATGTTCTTGTTTTAAGGGCTATTGGTTTTAAAATCAAAATCCGCTGGACATGGCCACAAACTATAATAGGTTTTAATTATAGCACTTTTAAATAATATCACCATCAAAGCTTATTCAATTCTCTTCAATAACGATATTGCAGCTTTGTTATGTCGCAAAAAAAGGAATTTGTCTTCGAATTTAAGAAGTGGCCCGTGGCAGCAAACAGCTAATAAAGTAAATTCTTCTGTGAAAGCATCAAAATCGGTTAAAAATCCGGGGGTCGTTAGCAATTCAACAATAGCTATAAGCATAATTAGCCGCGTAGTAGAAATTATCTTACTATAATATTTTTCTTCCCCTACATCGTTATGCCCTGGTGGGTGGCCATTCAATTACTGTATCTTTTTTTTTTTGAAGTTATACCTTAAGCGCGTTATGAAAAATTTATGGGAGTGAAATTTTACGATGCGCGCGCATGTGTGACACAAAAATTCGCACGGTTGTTTTTTTATTATAATTTTCCCCTTATAGGGAAGGCAAAGGGTTCAAGCCCATATAGCCTCGTCTTAAGTGATATTATTGGTTGTCTTTTTTTTTAATTAATTATAAAAAAAAAATTATTTTTAAAATAATAAATCTATACTAATATTATAAAGCTGAAGAGTTTGGTTGTTTGTTTGTTTGTTTGAACGCGCTAATCTCAGGAACTACTGGTTCGAATTGAAAAATTCTTTTTGTGTTGAATAGACCATTTATCGAGGAAGGCTATAGGCTATATAACATCACGATGCAACTATTAGGAGCGAAGAAATAATGGAAAATGTGAAAAAAAAACGGGGAAAATTATTCATCCTTGAGGGCTTCCATTGCGTGCGCTGCGAAAACGGTTCAAGGTACCAAAAATATATGTATGAAAGAATTATTCCTCTTAAAATTATCTAAAAAAATGTCCGCAACAGTATATGTCTATCTTTTAAGATTAACTTACTAGAACCGTTTATATGGTAATGAAATTTCGTCGAAATTAATGCATTATTTGTTAAGAGTTGTATCAACGTCATAGTCATAGAGTGATTCAACGGGAAGGTTTTTATGTACTTTTAGCCCGGAAAACTTATTAACGCGGGCGAAGCCGTGGGCAAAAGCTAGTAATCAATAATAAATATTTTAAATTAAGAATCTTCTAAAATTAAGTACAAATTATGTCATATATATTTATTATTCTCTAAATTCTATATTTAATAATTATATAATATAATGTTAGGGCAAAAATATTTTTTGTGCGGGTATTAATGACATGATCTACAATTTTTGCTATAAAAGCATAGAACGTTTGACAGTTCGAGTTAGTTGGTCATTGCCTTCGTGCCGGTCGTTCGCTTGGTGATATTTTGTATGAAAGTATTTCTGTAAAGTCAGTGGTACATATTTTTATTTAAATCAAAACCGTTACAGTTTCTAATAATAATTTATTTTTTTGTAAAAGGAGAAGACAAAGGCACTTAGCCTTGCAGCCTTGTCTGTTGTTGTTTTACCACACCCAAGGACTTTTTCAAAATTCAAAGGCCGAAGCCAAGACTGCAATTTTCCCAAACTATAAAGGTTAATGATGCCAAAGAAGTATAACTTCTCACGCGCGTACATACATATATTACACCTCGATTTATTCTATTTGGCTAAATACAAGCCCAAATATCTATCTTAAATCCAATCAGTCTTAAAAACAAAGAAGTTTAAAATGGCGACCACTTTTATTGAGTCTAACATTAGATCTGTTTTTTACTATCGCCAAGTATCGATTTTGACGTTAATTAGCTTAAAATAAAGAAGTCCTAAGTGGTGGCCTCTTTTTTCAATTCCGACATTGGATCCGTTTTTGGTAACTACAGATATGCCGAGAAATTGATTTTGAGGTCGATTGGCCTTAAAACAAAGAAATTAAAAATGGCGGCCACTTTTTTCAATTCTGACAATGGACCCGTCTTTTGTACCTAAAGCCATGCCCAAACATCGATTTTGAGGTCGATTGGCCTTAAAACAAAGAAATTCAAAATGGCGGCCACTTTTTCAATTATAACATTGGATCCGTCTTTTGAACCTACAGGCCTGCCCATATATCGATTTTGAGGTCGATTGGCCTTAAAACAAAGAAATTCAAAATGGCGGCCACTTTTTCAATTATAACATTGGATCCGTCTTTTGAACCTACAGGCCTGCCCAGATATCGATTTTGAGGTCGATTGGCCTTCAAACAAAGAAATTCAAAATGGCGGCCACTTTTTTCAATTCTGACATTGGATCCGTCTTTTATACCTAAAGGCCTGCCCAGATATCGATTTTGAGGTCGATTGGCCTTAAAACAAAGAAATTCAAAATGGCGGCCACTTTTTTCAATTATAACATTGGATCCGTCTTTTGTACCTAAAGGCCTGCCCAGATATCGATTTTGAGGTCGATTGGCCTTAAAACAAAGAAATTCAAAATGGCGGCCACTTTTTTCAATTCTGACATTGGATCCGTCTTTTATACCTAAAGGCCTGCCCAAATATCGATTTTGAGGTCGATTGGCCTTAAAACAAAGAAATTCAAAATGGCGGCCACTTTTTTAAATTCTGACATTGGATCCGTCTTTTATACCTAAAGGCCTGCCCAGATATCGATTTTGAGGTCGATTGGCCTTAAAACAAAGAAATTCAAAATGGCGGCCACTTTTTTCAATTATAACATTGGATCCAACTTTTGTACCTACAGGCCTGCCCAGATATCGATTTTGAGGTTGATTGGGCATAAAACAAAGAAACTCAAAATGGCGGCCACTTTTTTCAATTTTAACATTGGATCCGTCTTTTCTACTTACAGGCCTGCCCAGATATCGATTTTGAGGTCGATTGGCCTTAAAACAAAGAAATTCAAAATGGCGGCCAATTTTTTCAATTCTAACATTCGATCCGTCTTTTGTACCTACAGGCCTGCCTAGATATCGATTTTGAGGTCGATTGGCCTTAAAACAAAGAAACTCAAAATGGCGGCCACTTTTTTCAATTTTAACATTGGATCCGTCTTTTCTACTTACAGGCCTGCCCAGATATCGATTTTGAGGTCGATTGGCCTTAAAACAAAGAAATTCAAAATGGCGGCCACTTTTTTCAATTCTGACATTGGATCCGTCTTTTGTACCTAAAGACCTGCCCATATATCGATTTTGAGGTCGATTGGCCTTAAAACAAAGAAATTCAAAATGGCGGCCATTTTTCTCAATTCAAGCATTGGATCCGTCTTTTGTACCTAAAGACCTGCCCATATATCGATTTTGAGGTCGATTGGCCTTAAAACAAAGAAATTCAAAATGGCGGCCATTTTTCTCAATTCAAGCATTGGGTCCGTTTTTTGTAACCAAAGATATACCCAGATTTCGATTTTGAGGTCAATCGGCCTCAAAACAACGAAATTCAAAATGGCGGCCGTCTATGCCAAATCTCACAATGTCTCTGAATATTTTAGTGACCATTGATCCATAATAAATAAGTAAATAAATAATTTCAAAATTCGTACTAAAAGAATTTTATGGTGTATAAATTAGAACATCCTTTACACTCAAAATCCGATTTTTTCAAATGTATGGCGGCACGCACGCGTCTTTTACGCAAACTGAGCCCGGCATTCCAGGGGTTAATATTTAAGATATTTGGATGCCACACGAGCTTACTGAAAGTAATCTAAAGAACCGTGTATTCATTTGAGATTCTTTATTGAGACGTGATGAACCCGACCCGTTTTTGAAGAGATTGACACCTGGTAATGAAAAGGTCGTATTCAAAGGTTGGTCAGGCTTCACAGACTGTGGTAAAACCTGGGTTAACTCGCAATAAGGGGATGCTGTGTGTATAGTGGGATTGGAAGGGCATTGTTCATTATGCTTGCCTTTCTTCTTCGGGTAGTCATCGCTGAGGTAACTAGTGAAAAGCTGGTAGTTTAGCTAGGCCTGTAGTGTCCTCACTGGTGAGAATCGCGACGCGTTCCTCCTATTATCTATACTAATCTATACTAATATTATAAAGCTGAAGAGTTTGTTTGTTTGTTTGTTTGTTTGAACGCGCTAATCTCAGGAACTACTGGTGCGAATTGAAAAATTCTTTTTGTGTTGAATAGACCATTTATCGAGGAAGGCTATGGGCTATATAACATCACGATGCAACTATTAGGAGCGAAGAAATAATGGAAAATGTGAACAATGCGGGGAAAATTATTCATCCTTGAGGGCTTCCATTGCGTGCGCTGCGAAAACGGTTCAAGATACCAAAAATATATGTATGAAAGAATTATTCCCCTTGAAATGATCTAAAAAAAAGTCCGCGACAGTATATGTCTATCTTTTAAAATAAACTCTCTAGAACCGTTTTTATGGTAATCAAATTTGGTCGAAATTAATGCATTATTTGTTAAGAGTTGTATCAACGTCATAATATTAATCTTTATACAAATAAATGTGTTGGATAGAGTGATTCAACGAGAAGGTTTTTATGTATGTACTTTTAGCCCGGAAAAACTTATTAACGCGGGCGAAGCCGTGGGCAAAAGCTAGTTTTTAATAAAATTAATTCATAGTCTGTCGGGCAGAACCATCGATTAAGATCTCTACTGCTAACAACCAATGAGATCAAAGCAAGAAACTAAGAGAGAGCGGCCGAAATTGATCAATAAAGAAGGTGTCGCCTTTCATGAGGAGAACGCTAGACCAACACATCTTTTACCACTCGGCAAGAATTAAAAGAATTTGGCTGGGAGATGTTAACGCATCCACCATATAGCTCTGACCTTGCACCTTCAGATTTCCACCTCTTTAGATCAGGAACAAAAACGGTAAATTATTCCATTTTTGTTCCTTTTCCGTAATTATTCATAGTGTGTTCCATATAATGTACACGAAGTTTCTAATGTCTGAGATACAGGCTAGGCCTAGTTTAGATATCTATACTTAATATTATAAAGCTGAAGAGTTTGTTTGTTTGTTTGAACGCGCTAATCTCAGGAACTACTGAACTGATTTTGAAAATTCTTTCACTAATTGGAAGCTACACAATTCCTGAGTGCTATAGACTACTTTTTATCCCGGGAAAATATTTTTGTCCCGGAAAAACTTTTTCACGCGGGCGGAGCCGCGAGCACTACTAGTTAGTGATATATTAATATAACAATATACACTATAAGTAATGTAAGAAAAGAAAAAAAAACGTGATGAAACATGTTATGAGTATTTAACTAAGTCGACAAGTTCGCAGTTTTAGTGTAATAACTCATTGTTATTATCATAAATTTCAGTTCTACTTGCATTTTATAAAAAAACTAGCTTTTGCCCACGGCTTCGCCCGCGTTAATAAGTTTTTCCGGGCTAAAAGTACATAAAAACCTTCCCGTTGAATCACTCTATCCAACACATTTATTTGGATAAATATTAATATTATGACGTTGATACAACTCTTAACAAATAATGCATTAAGCCCTCGCGTGCCGGGAGCGTGGATCCACGCTCAAAAAAAGTGTTCAAACTCTGCCGGGAGCGTGGATCCACGCTCGGGCCGATTTCTGCAAAATGTATGAAAACTGAACATCTACAGGTGGTTTCTTTTTAGCTTATTTTTTGTTTCCATTGGATGCAAATCTTAATCATATATGAGAATTGAGAAAAGTGGCCGCCATTTTGAACTTCTTTGTTTTGAGGCCGATTGACCTCAAAATCGATTCCTGGACATGGCTTTAAGTACAGAAGACGGATCCAATGTTAGAATTGAAAAAAGTGGCCGCCATTTTGAATTTCTTTGTTTAAAGGCCAATCGACCTCAAAATCGATATCTGGGCAAGGCTGTATGTACAAAAGACGGATCAAATGTTAGAATTGGAAAAAGTGGCCGCCATTTTGAATTTCTTTGTTTTAAGGCCAATCGACCTCAAAATCGATATCTGGGCAAGGCTTTAGGTACAAAGGGCAGATCCAATGTTAGAATTGAAAAAGTGGTCGCCATTTTGAATTTCTTTGTTTTAAGGTCAATTGACCTCAAAATCGATACTGGGCATGGCATTGATAGTAAAACTCATAATTATTTAATGTTAGACTTAAGAAAAGTGGTCGCCATTTTGAATTTCTTTGTTTTGAGACTGATTGTATTTAAGATAAGATATTTGGGCTTGTCTTTAGCCAAATAGAATAACTCGAGGTTGGAATTTTAAGAACTGCATTCCATGTTAAATGTTCTTTTTTTAAGGGCTATTGGTTTTAAAATCAAAATCCGCTGGACATGGCCACAAACTATAGTAGGTTTTAATTAAAGATTTTTCAAATATTATGGCCACCATCAATGCTTATTCAATTCTCTTCAAAAACGCAGCTTTGTTATGTCGCAAAATAAAGAATTGAAGAAGAAGGAAGTGTCCCGTGGCAGCAAACAGCAAGTAAAGTAAATTCTTCTGTGAAAGCATCAAAATCGGTTAAAAATCAGGGAGTCGTTAACAATTCAACGATTGCTATAAGAATAATTAGCCGCGTAGTAGAAATTATCTTATTATATTTTTCTTCCCCCACATCGTTATGCCCTGTTGGGTGGCCATTAAATTACTGTATCTTTTTATTTATTTACCCCCCATCACCAGACTTAAAAGGCTACACAGGTTGATTACCTTATTCATTTTTAAAAGTATCTAATTTTGATGTGATTGCGTATTTACATTGTTAAATTAGTAAAATTATAACCTCGATTTATTCTGTTTGGCTAAAGACAAGCCCAAATATCTATCTTAAATCCCATTAGTCTTAAAACAAAACGATGGCATGCCCAAGTATCGATTTTGAGGTCGATTGGTCTTAAAACAAACAAATTCAAAATGGCAGCCACTTGTTCAATTCTAACATTGGATCCGTCTTTTGTACCTACAGTCCTGCCCAGATATCGATTTTGAGGTCGATTGGCTTTAAAACGAAGAAATGTCAAAATGGCGGCCACTTTTTTCAATTCTAACATTGGATCCGTCTTCTGTACCTAAAGGCTTGCCCAGATATCGATTTTGAGGTCGATTGTCCTTAAAACAAAGAAATTCAAAACGGCAGCCATTTTTTTCAATTCTAACATTGGATCCGTCTTCTGTAACTAAAGGCTTGCCCAGATATCGATTTAGAGGTCGATTGGCCTTAAAACAAAGAAATTCAAAATGGCGGCCATTTTTTTCAATTCTAACATTGGATCCGTCTTCTGTACCTAAAGGCTTGCCCATATCGATTTTGAGGTCGATTGGCCTTAAAACAAAGAAATTCAAAATGGCGGCCATTTTTTTCAATTCTAACATTGGATCCGTCTTCTGTACCTAAAGGCTTGACCAGATATCGATTTTGAGGTCGATTGGCCTTAAACCAAAGAAATTCAAAATGGCGGCCACTTTTTTCAATTCTAACATTGGATCCGTCTTCTGTACCTAAAGGCTTGCCCAGATATCGATTTTGAGGTCGATTGGCCTTAAACCAAAGAAATTCAAAATGGCGGCCACTTTTTTCAATTCTAACATTGGATCCGTCTTCTGTACCTAAAGGCTTGCCCAGATATCGATTTTGAGGTCGATTGGCCTTAAAACAAAGAAATTCAAAATGGCGGCCATTTTTTCAATTCTAACATTGGATCCGTCTTCTGTACCTAAAGGCTTGCCCAGATATCGACTTTGACGTCGATTGGCCTTAAAACAAAGAAATTCAAAATGGCGGCCGTCTATGCCAAATCTCACAATGATTCTGAATATTTTACTGACCATTGATCCATAATAAATAAGTAAATAAATAATTTCAAAATTCGTACTAAAAGAATTTTATGGTGTATAAATTGGAACATCCTTTACACCTAAAATCCGATTTTTTCAAATGTATGGGCGGCACGCAAGCGTTTTTTACGCAAACTGAGCCCGGCATTCCAGGGGTTAATTTCGACCAAATTTGATTACCATGAAAAGGGTTCTAGCGAGTTAATCTTAAAAGATAGACATATACTGTCGCGGACATTTATTTAGATCATTTCAAAAGGAATAATTCTTTCATACATATATTTTTGATATCTTGAACCGTTTTCGCAGCGCACGCAATGGAAGCCTTCAAGGATGAATAATTTTCCCCGTTTTTTTCACATTTTCCATTATTTCTTCGCTCCTAATAGTTGCATCGTGATGTTATATAGCCTAAAGCCTTCCTAGATAAATGGTCTATTCAACACAAAAATAATTTTTCAATTCGAACCAGTAGTTCCTGAGATTAGCGCGTTCAAATAACAAACAAACTCTTCAGCTTTATAATATTAGTGTAGATGTTATAGTTAAGTCCAATATTATGTTATTTTGTTTAGTGCTGTTAGTAGTATATTCTTGTTGAAACAATAAAGATTATTATTATTGTTATTATGTTGTCTCTTTCCTGCCAGAAATCACGGCACGAAGACAGGTCCTTTTAGAAGGCTTGCGTGGGGATATGCATCGAACACGTAGAGGCCCTTTTAAGATACATTACTCTAGTTGGGATGTGTACGCCTTACAGGTACTCTCTCTATCTGTACTTAAGGAGGAAATACAGCCAAAGACAGCGCCCGTAAGGCGTGAGGACTATTGCAGAGAAGATGGGAATTATGCTGGGCTATGGATGGGATCTAGCTGGACTGGTTGCTGAGCTATTGATTGAGATAACGGGACGCCTGCCAAGTAAAATATCTCAATCATTTGTATTTAGGGCAGACGGTGACTTGCCCCCCACTAGATGGGCATCCCAAAAAGTGGCGTATACCAAGGACGCAACATCGGTGTGGGTGGCTAAAGGGTGTCGAGAGGTGTGCAGCGATTTGACCATCGCGAGTCGCTGACGCATCCCGGAGTGGGTTTCCTCGCTATTATGCAGATTGAGTACTTCCACCCTGAAACTCAGGTTTTTAGCTCTTGCGATTTCCACCCCTAGCCGGCCAGTTAAGGCAAGCCAAGAGTCAGGGGGTCTCATTTAGCCCCCACGGACTCGGGGTACGCGGTTTCACCACTCACCGTCGGCTCGCCAAAAAGCCGCCCCCCCCCCCTGCGGGCTTTTTTTTAATATACTTCGGATTATTATATTTTATAGACAACCGCACATAAGATGTTACTTCCTGCCATAGTGGTCCGCGTAAGTGTACCGCGTGCTGGGATCAGCCTTTGTATGTCCGGTTTTAATTTTTTTTTTTTTTTTTGACGCGGATAAAGTGACTTATTACTACCGCCCAGTGTTCAAGTGGAACGACTGAGCGGTTATGTTGGGTTCACCGTGCCTTACGACCCGACGTTGAGCCGCCCGGAGAGATGGAAAACGTCGGGCGACCGCCGGGCCGAGTCCCTAACCTATGTACACCGCACGGCATACCAACTAAAACTCCGCGGTGGCCATCTTCGGCGCATTAGGGACGGCTGCGGGCTTCCTCCGACTCACGTCTAAGTTGTCGTCCGCAACCGCCCCTGCGCGTACCGCTGTTGCGTTCCGTCTCCTGTTGTTGCGGGGGCTCAGAAGCCCCCGTACACCGAAGGACGCCCTTGGCGTCAGAGGCAGCGTGAGGCACGCTGCCGTCCATCACGGGGGTCACAAAAGTTGGCTAGACTAATAGGTGGACGGCCCCTCCCGCCCACCCGTGACCCCCGGAGGCCCCTATTAGTCGCCTTTTACGACAGGCAGGGGATACCGTGGTGGAATTCTCCAAACGCCCCGAATCCACAGGGCGGCGGCATAAATGTTGCACTTTAAGAACGACAACGACACAATTAAAAAAAAGAAAATTGATTTTATCTTCATAAAATAACTTAAAATCACTTTGAATATCTACTAATACGCGTGTATTTATTATTTACAAATTTATTTAATCAATGTTAGCGGAAATGGCAAACAGATATCGCAATATTTATATCATAGATATGTTTTTATATCTGGCAATAGACTACTCATTGTATTTTCGTTATTTTATCAATTTGGCTAGATTTAGTTTATATTTCAATCGGTATTACTTTTTTACTATCGTTTCACGGTTCGATTACACAATATTTATCATAACATAATTAAATGCTAATAGTCGACCTGTGGACGATAGCCTAGTTGGGAATGGAACGGTCTGCCGGTCTTATGCCGCGCTGGTTGCTCCTGCTTCGCCACTAAGACTATTTTGGTGGCTGAGCCCTTATTCCTTGCATGTATATTAATGTCATGAAGAGAATCTTTCTAGCGTTTATTTTACTTTCTAAGTTGTTTGCGCTGGGCCATGATTCAGTAAATTCAGGTCTTTTATATATAAAGTTTTTTTATTCCATTCGTGCGTAAACTGAAGCCTAAAGTGGAATTAATTATAATTTTTCTGAAAAATACCTACTCCAGTAACAGTATTCCAGCATTTGTAACAAGTATAAAATCTACCTACATATAATATCTATACACTTTTGTCTGTATCATACACTTTGATGGCAGCAAATAATCAAGTTAGTTTCTTGAGTCATGTTTGACTTTGAAGTTCAATACTACTCCTCGCTGTGGGCTCGTTGACTCATGAATCCCATGCAATACCTTGTTCTGCCCGTTCTGATGACTAGGACAATAGGGACCCTATAGGTAATAGCGATACCAAGTATATTAATTAAAAGACTTTCAATCAATATTATATCACACTCACGCCTTTTATTTCCTAAGGGATAGGCAGAAGCGCAACTATTGCACCCAATTTTCGCCGTGCGTATTCCGCCCGCTGATGTGACAGGGTGCGAGCCTATCGCCATATCGGGCACAAAGTCCAGACTCCGAGCTGATACTGAATAGAAAATTCCAATATCACTGCCTGATCCAGGGATCGAACCTGAGACCTCAGTAATGCAGTCGCACCTTAATGCAACTACGCTACCGAGGCAGTAATTATTTACATAATCTATATTAAACATACATTTCGGACGTCGTTTAACCATATTGAGCAACCATGATAGGTTCGCTTTGTTTTATAGTTAGACGCATTTCAAAGCAAGGTGCAACATAATAAAATGATATTACAGTAATAATTAAGCTTTGCAAACATAGGCATATCCCCTACAATTGTATTAATGTCATTGTCTTAAATCATTTTATTACTTCTGTTATCGAGAAATATTCCTCTGCTCATGTAAAATATCATAGCAGTATATTCCATGGCATAATCGAAATTATAGTTATTTCGTCCAGTGCAACACTTATTCGGAATATAAAAATGAACTTAAATCATATTATACCTACGTAATTCAATGAAAATAATATTTTGAGTCATCAAATCATTGAACACTATCGTAAATGGATAAATAACGTGAAGGTCGAAATATATTGATTTAAATAAACAACAATTCTATAAGTAAGGATTAACAGCAATGTTAAGTACAAATCATACAAAGATTACGAGCAAGGTATATTAAAAAACAACTCATAGATAGGAGTTAGGACTATACAAGTTTTATATACAATCCAGGCTATAGGTAGGTACACATAACATGCACATGTATTAATTTAATTTGTAATAAGGTAATCTGAAATTATAAATGACCATAGCTATTTGTATTATGCATTTCGACATTCCAACTCAGGTGTAACACATTACAAATCGGTATCAATAGCGAAATCTTATCTTCAACAAACTTATACGAATGCATGCCATCACGTTCATAAGCTACTGTGCGCGTCATTAAATTTTCTTTTTTATATTTCACACGATTACTCAAGGATCATGCTTCCGTTTCTTGTATTCAAAATTTTAATGACATGTTTGGTAGATGTATTGATCACTAGCCTTTGCCCGCGGCTCTGCCCGCGCTAAAAAGTTTTTCCGGGATAAAATGTAGCCTATGTGTTAATCCAGGACATGATCTACCCGTGTGCCAAATTTCATCGAAATCCATTCAGTAGTTTTTGCGTGAAAGAGTAACAAACATCCATACATCCAGTCATCCATACATACTTACAAACTTTCGCCTTTATAACATTAGTTGATCATATAAAATGTTACAGTTTCCTAACTTCAAAAACGTTTTAACTAAAAATAACTCAATATACCTGAAACGGTTTCCAATGTTATATTGATTTGATTAACAATCCAATGCGTAATCGCAATATCTAGATACCTATGTAGATATATACACTCACGCCATTTATCCCCAAAGGGATGACAGAGGCGCAACTAGTGTACCCACTTTTTGCAGTGCATAGTCCGTCCCATGACGTGATAGGCGGCGAGCCTATCGCCATATCGGGCACAAATTTTAGACTCCGGCCTGATGGTGAGTAGAAAAACCTAATTACACTTTACCCGACCCGGGGATCGAACCCGAGACATCAGCATTGCAGTCATACTGTAATACAACTACGCCACTGAGGCAGTCAGCTGTCAGATACCAATGCACATGTGATGTTTATCTTCTGAGAAGTTCCGTGGGATATCTATAAAGTACAATATACTCCGTCCAACCATTTATTTAACTTTTGACTGATCGGTTTCTAATAATTTGGGGATGTACTAATCCGTTACCAATTCGATTTCTTGCAACAATCGATTTATTTATGAAGAAATTTTGATCGATAAAACACATTGAATTTTTATTTTTGCTCAACATTTTATATTGTTTTATAAACATGCCTAAGCGTTTAAATGTGTATATTTTCTGTATATAAATTTACTAGTAGTGCTCGCGGCTCCGCCCGCGTGAAAAGTTTTTCCGGGACAAAATATTTTCCCGGGATAAAAAGTAGCCCATAGCACTCAGGAGTTATGTAGCTTCCTATTAGTGATAGAATTTTCCAAATCGGTTCAGTAGTTCCTGAGATTAGCGCGTTCAAACAAACAAACTCTTCAGCTTTATAATATTAGTATAGATTCTGTAGGTATAAATATATTACATCCAATATTTTGTGAATATTTCACTTGAATAGTTTATTTTATTGGTTATCATATACTTACGCATATCACATAAAAATAAAATACTTAATTTACACTGCCACATTTTATTTTTCAACTAGTAGTGCTCGCGGCTCCGCCCACGTGAAAAAGTTTTTCCGGGACAAAAATATTTTCCCGGGATAAAAAGTAGCCCATAGCACTCAGGAGTTATGTAGCTTCCTATTAGTGATAGAATTTTCCAAATCGGTTCAGTAGTTCCTGAGATTAGCGCGTTCAAACAAACAAACTCTTCAGCTTTATAATATTAGTATAGATGAAAAAGTTTTGGATTATAATCTTCATTACACAATCAATCAGTGGGCTGAACGAATAACTGTCAATAATTTAATCAGAGCTGAAGAGCAAATCGCTTCACTATAGAAAAGAAAAATGCCATCCATGAAGTAGTCAATTTTTTTTTCAAGTCCTTGTCAATAATTATAAAATTTCATATGCGTGCATATGTCAAAAGTTAAATAAATGGCTGGACGGAGTATACGCTACACAATTTGTCTGTAGTTAAAAGTCGGACTATCTTAGCTGGCCGGTATGTCAATTCAAATTTATCGCGATGCGATAACTTTGTGAGAACGTCTACCCAAAAATTCAAAAGTCAACTACATAATTACAAATACTTATCATGTTCTCCATACACTAAAATAAAGAGTATCATACTTACATAACATATCTAAATTACTATTGTAAAAAAAAACTGAAATAAAAAGTATAATCTTGAGTTTTATATCAACGCGACGCTTTTACAATGTTGTATATTGCAGTTTATAAGTGTAGTGTTGGGAAAGTTTTAAATAGCTTCGCAACCAAACTTAATTCTCTCAGACTCCTTAAGTTTATTACAGGATATCATTAATCTCCCTTTCACGGTGGTTCTTTTTATCTTACCGTTAAAATTAAAAAGGCACTAAGGCAATGCATTTTGGCTGGTATGGAGGTAGTACTAGCATGGATTCCCAGCGCTTGTGGCATTTCTGGTAATGAAATCGTCGATTTATGCGCTCGTAATGGAATCTCTTCTGGAAATGTTATATATATAGTCACTGTTTCACTCGGGATCTTAAAATCAACACTAAACTAGACCTAATAAACTCATGGAATATTCTCTAGCAGCCTTCTAGGTTAATGAAAGAAATCAATTATGGCTCTATACAACCTTCACATCCTACGAAACCCTAGTTCCTTAAATTTCGTAATTTCAGCAAAAAAGTAACTTCGGCCATTATCCGCCTACACTTAGGACATGTATGTACTCCTGTTTTTCTCGTTAAAATCGCGTCCGTGATCACTCCCTTTGTGAGTGTAGATTGCATGAAGGTTTCCTAGAACACATCTTCTTTAATTGTCCAAGAATTCATTTTCCTATTTAGTTCCTGTTGAGTTTCCCCGCCTTATAAACATTAAATTTGTCTATTAAGATTTTCCCAACATTTGAGATTCATTTCTAAATTAATTAAAAATAATAATCTATTTTTGTGGACGATAGCCTAGTTGGGAATGGAACGGTCTGCCGAGACAATGTTCCGAGGTTCAAAACCCACGACACACACCTCTGACTTTTCGAAGTTATGTGTGTATTGTTTATCAATTATCGTTCGCTTTAACGGTGAAGGAAAACATCGTGAGGAAACCTACATACATGAGAATTCTCCATAAGAATTTCGAGGGTATGTGAAGTCTGCCAACCCGCACTAGGTTAGCGTGGTAGACTAAGGCCTAAAGCCCTCTCAGTAGTAGAGGAGGTCCGTGCTCAGCAGTGGGCAGTATATAATACGGGTCTGGTATTATTATTATTAATAATAATAATCTTTACCTTTAATTTATATGCGTTTATTCATTTGTCACACCGTATTTCCTCATCCTATTCTCTGTATGTATTTCAATCGCCGTTTACTACCTTCCTCATTTTTTCTTGCTTTTTCCCTTTTTTGTAATTTCTTGCTGTATTCTCAATATCCGTATTTTGTCAACAAAAAGCTATTATCCCTACCAATTCTTATGTATAAATTAAGTTTTTTGTTCCCTCTGCTTGTGCAGTTTGTTATTCTTCGTTTCTGTGTTCCTTAACTCTATGCACTTGACATTGGCACATCCACAGATGAAATGGTGGAGCCATTTTTAAAAGTATAATCTCGAACTGTGTCTAAATTTTATAACTTTAATATTCTTATTAATTATTATATATGCTACGATTGAAAATGTTTAGGTAATAGACCTATAATATATATTTTTATATTATTATATATTTTTTGGGAATCCATCCATACTCACGCCTATTATCCCCGAAGGGGTAGGCAGAGGCGCAACTAGTGCACCCACTTTTCGCCGTTATTCCGTCCCATGATGTGATAGGGGGCGAGCCTATTTTTTGGGAATTAAATAAAATAAATAAAAAAAAGGCAAAAAAAAAACAACAGCTAGTAATTATTTTATAAGAAATATTTCCTTTTGTGTATAGATATTATATGGACACAATCAATATTAACATCTGTAATGGATAAGGAAAAGTAATGAATTTGATACGTATCTCGTATCTGTCAGTCTAAGCTCGTATCGTGAATTTAATTGATGAGGCGATTAGAAGTGCAATTATATTTATTATTTCTTGTTGTAATTGTGTAGTATAAGCCCCTTGTGGAAGCACCCTTTATTTACATTGTTTTTATTAAAGTAAGTACCTATCTGTATTGTTTTACAACTAGCCTTTCAATCATAGATGAAATATTTAAAGAAACACTGCAAATGATGGGCAAGACAGTTAATCATATAATAATAATAATAATAATAATACCACCCGTCGAGCCCGGACCGGTCCGATCGGACCGGTATGACAGCTGTCAAACACGCGATATGTGTGTGATGACGCGCCTTATGTGTGTGCGTGTAGGTCGATTTTCGCTTGTTGACAGATCACGTGTACCGGACCAATGTGACCTTGCCGGGCTTGAGCGGTTAATTATTATACTGCCCACTGCTGAGTACGGGCCTCCTCTACTGAGGAGGTTTAGGCCTTAGTCCACCGCGCTGGCCTAGTGCGGGTTGGTAGATTTCACATACCTTCGAAATTCTTATAAGGAACTTCTCAGATATGCAGGTTTCCTCACGATGTTTTCCTTCACCGTTAAAGCGAACGATAATTGATAGACAATACACACGTAACTTTCGAAAAGTCAGAGGTGTGTGCCTTGGGTTTCGAACCTCCGGACATTGTCTCGGAAGACCTCTCCATTCCTAACTAGGCTATCGTCCACTTAGTCATATAATATAAGATTTTAATTGAGCATATAAAATGTTTGGTATACATGACCACGTACTTAAGTATAGACAACAAAGCGACGAATTTTTCGCGTTGTGTGATGTGTCGCTTCATCGGCGCTGTCGCTTGAATTGCCTAGCCCTAGCCAATCCACAGGATCTTGAAGCCACAGAATCCTACTAACTATAAATTTATATAACGACCAAAATTATTAAAACTGCAAATACACAGAAAT
Source organism: Lapara coniferarum (assembly GCA_949316025.1). NCBI lineage: Eukaryota > Metazoa > Arthropoda > Insecta > Lepidoptera > Sphingidae > Lapara > Lapara coniferarum. Next base: position 34,600,770 of record OX438919.1, on the reverse strand, counting down.
ATTTTTTTTTTAGTCTAGGACTCTAGCCCCCTCTGGAAAATTATTATAGCTACGCCCATGCCAGTTTGCTTTAACCCTAAAATTACACTCACTAACGCGGAAATCCAAAGTAGTTTTATAGAGAAAGGAATCATAGGACAATGTAATGTAATTTGTTGTAAACGCTGTGATGCGTATTCATAAGGATTGCGTACTAAACAAGAAATGGGTATTCTACCTAAATCTTGATTTCTTTCATTTTGTTATTTATACTTACCTATCTATACTATAATATTATAAAGCTGAAGGGTTTGTTTGTTTGTTTGTTTGTTTGTTTGTTTGTTTGTTTGTTTGTTTGAACGCGCAAATCTCAGGAACTACTGGTGCGAATTGAAAAATTCTTTTTGTGTTGAATAGACCATTTATCGAGGAAGGCTATAGGCTATATAACATCACGATGCAACTATTAGGAGCGAAGAAATAATGGAAAATGTGAAAAATGCGGGGAAAATTATTCATCCTTGAGGGCTTCCATTGCGTGCGCTGCGAAAACGGTTCAAGATACCAAAAATATATGTATGAAAGAATTATTCCTCTTGAAATGATCTAAAAAAAAGTCCGCGACAGTATATATCTATCTTTTAAGATTAACTCACTAGAACCGTTTTTATGGTAATCAAATTTGGTCGAAATTAATGCATTATTTGTTTAGAGTTGTATCAACGTCATAATATTAGGTAATCTTTATCCAAAATGTGTTGGATAGAGTGATTCAACGAAAAGGTTTTTATGTACTTTTAGCCCGGAAAAACTTATTAACGCGGGCGAAGCCGTGGGCAAAAGCTAGTTATAAGATAAAAGTCCCGCTTTATATTTTCCTGGTATAAAAAGTACCCTATTTCCTTTCTCAGGTTCTATACTATTTGTGTACCAAATTTCATTTAAATCGGTTCAGTAGTTTTGGCTTGAAAGCGCAACAGAGTTACTTTCGCACTTATAATATTAGTAAGGATTTTTGTTTTGCCCTTGTAATCCTATAGATAAGTACATAAATTACAATAGCAACAATAAGATTCAAAACTTCGAATTACAAAGTACCATCTTTGGTCACCCTGACACTTCATATTTTAAACAAAAAAATATGTTTAAATATTTAAAAAGTTAATGTTATCAATCTTTTAGTTGGCACATATTTTTTTAAAACTTTTAACTTTATCGCCTAAACATATCAACAGAAAATTTCATTGTAATTTAACGCTCGCATCGCATTTCCTTGAATTTTATATTGATCAGTTATCATACTAATAATTACCTACCACATACCTACGATAATTAAAGAATTCGGTGTGCTTGTTATAAGTTGTAACCATACTGAACAAACATAGAAGTCAATAAACCTTATGTGTGAATAAATAAGATATTCGTCGTTACTTAATATCACCACCGCAATATCATCTATAGATAATTATTTGATATATTAAAGGATCAAATGACTCCGGCTAAGGATCATTAACAAATTCATTCTTGAAAATTCAAGTCAAGCGAAACGCATGCGCATGATTTACTTAATAATGTTAGCGTACGAATTACAGATTTTAAATGCCCTAATCATAGAAACAACTTCCTATAAAACGTAGTCAAGTAGGTACCTTTCATACACGTTTGCACCGAGTCGATTACTAATCTTGTTTTACCCTTTATCCGTTTCTTAAGGACAAAATTGTAAATAATTGGTCAACGCAATAAAAATTTTCCCATATTGACATATTATAAACAAAAAATAGTAAATTAAGTATAATTTTCAATGAACTTACATAAACACGCAAAAATATACAATAAAACTCCTTTCACCTAGTGTAACTTGTTTCTTTGGCCTTATTTTATACACTAAATACTTGGCACTTTATTGAACAGGTATCACAGTACTCGTATTGTTAAGTAGCTATACGTAATAGTTAATTGTAGGTATATTTCACAATAGCTTCTCGGAAGTGGCCGAGCGCATGCGCTGCGCTCCACGGCACGTCTCTCACTGTCCCACCACCAACTAAGAGATAATTTCAATATTTGTAGTAACACTAACTTGCTGCTTAACCGTAGCTACTATTTTACTACGCTTAATTTTTTATATGGTTGTACCATCAATATTCTCCACACCTTATTTCTCTTCTGATCAGAACAGAAAATGACAAATGACTTTGAAATTTTGTATTAATCCATATTAATAGAAAATTCTTTCTCAGTAAGTCAGCAAATGAAAAAATTATCAGCAACATATCTATCTGGTATTCCCGAAACGCCCCCTTCACAGCGTCATCAATACAACAGCAGCCTGACTCATGACTGATAACTTCATTTATAAGTTAACCACGCATTAACGTTATCTATTGTTTCGTAGTTTTTCAACACACAAAATTGGAAACAGATTGTTCATTTCGCTTTCAACAAGAGTGAATGTACGTTTACATCACGTGATAACAAATCGCCTCGAGTCTCGACCGCGGTTTGTTTGCACAACAGCACCTTGGTTAGATGACGAGGTTACAACCAGTATAAAGAACGCATTTTGATAGCTTCATTTTGATGTTCATCGTATGGTATCGGATTGTATTGTTATTGTAGCGTTGACACGTTCAGTCAAGTATTCATTATTCTACACGTTTTTTACAGAATATAATTATTATAATTTACAAGCCATAGCACCGGTTTGTTAATAGTTAATACCAACAATCTTGCGTGTTTCTGATCGGCGAATCAGTTTGACGGCGGAGTTCACATCGAAGACATAGATGATAGAACTTAGCTCCTCGGTATAAACCGTGGTTTAACTCGAACTACATCTACCGCCTACCGGTGACACTAAAGCTTAGTCATTAGTCGGCCAGTGCCTGCATATAATGGTTTCTTTAATATATTTTTATGTACTCTTAAATGACCGATAACAGCGGTGTACACAGACACTTGTGCAACATGTTCTAGATTTACCATAGACACAATCTTTAAATCGTACTTATATAATTAAGTACTTACTATTGTTAGGACATTTGGATTTTATTTGCTTTTATTAAAGATATCTAGAAAAAAGTGACTGGTATGTATTATTGGTGAAATAGACGTGGACAAATAATTATTAATATTATATTATGAGATATTGTGAGAATAACGGGTGCTACGTAACAGGGCATCTGTTAGAATATAGAATTATTAGGTGCTGGATGCCATAGAAAGACAAAATGACCATGTAAGTTCTGCCGCTCAATCTAGTACTTCTGAGTTCTTTCTGGTTTCCTTTGGAGCTGGTTTCTAGTATCTAACGAGTCTGCTGAGAATAGCTATGTTGTGTTTCGTTAGCAGAAGATTCTCCGTGGCGTGCGCAGTAGATGTCTTATAAGTTTTGAGTAATTTTATGCCATAGACGTCGCTTGCCATCAGTTCTCCTTTAGATCGTCCACCAATATCCCATTTTAGGACACAAAATCCTTGTCATGACCCTCTGACTATGGGCAGGGCTAATTTTGCAATCAACCTACCTACTGGCCGGACACAACAGTCACGCTAGTCGTGAAAAGCATTGAAGCAGTGAACGGTCCTGCTGGCTGTAATCAGGGTTAATGTAATATAATATAATGTATTTTTCTTCTAAGTATACAAAACTTATATATTTAATATATACTTATAAGTTATAATCAAGCGCGACACGACGTGGCAATGACCACAGCGGTTGAGTCATTGGATACCTTATACCCAGTACCTGTAGGAAACTTAATAGATATAATATACCAGAAAATATGTTTAATCTATTATCATCATCAACTTTATAAATGGGCTGGTTATGCCAGTAAAAGGGTCATTGTTGCTTCTCGCATCATCATTTAAACTACCATTATGACCTACTTTCATTCAGTATAAATTTCTATGACAGATATGTAATATCTAAAAAGGCTGCAACGATAAACATCTAAGGTAAAAAAAAACTATTTTATTTTGGCAACGCGGTATCATTACATGCATTAGTAAACCTACTGGAACTCATCTGGGCCGTGCAGAAATCATCTTCCAAACTCTGAAGCGACGCCACGCCATGATTAGCTTATTGTTATCAAAAGTGGAATATTTATAATGTTCAATGCCGAGCGAGTCGGTGCCAGGCACGCGGCACGGCTCGGTAGCGCTCACGCGAGTGCAGCCATAATAATAATAGAATTAACCAATCATAGTTTCGTAAATAAAACGCATTATTTTTTAAATTATTTTTTATTGCTTAAATATTCATATGAAGCGTTCGTTACAAATTTAATACTTAATGGAATTTATTGACTCCTTACAGGAAAACATTTAAAGGACAATTATCTAAATGTAATATTCATGGGTATTAGGAAGGTACATAACATCATAGCATCACAGTTTTCCCTTTTCAAGGGTAAACAGTGGTACGTAACACCCATATTTCGCTAGCTATTTTAGGTTCCATGTAATATGGATCGAGCCTATTGCTATTCACGGGACACAGTTTCAGATCTCAGAACTCTGTATAGCAGTCATACCGCGTATATAATGCAATTACGCCACCAAGGCAGACGGTTTTAGGAAAATTAGTATATTAAATTTTTATAATATTTATAACTTAAATAGGCGTCTACTCCGTGTATTATGCCTACCACCACCCCGATATACTGAAAAAGAAAACAATAGTTAATTAAATTAAAATACACAGTACGTCTAGCCTACCAGAAAGATAATTAGAGATATCACAACGAAAACTGTAATGTAATCCCCCTAGCCAGTTTCGGCCACGGCGGCCAATCTCAACGGAGATCAGCCAGGTACGCACGAGATATTATAGTGCACAAGTGTGTGCGCAATACACAGGTGCAATCGCTATTCCTTCACTCTCATAGTCCGGTGAGACGGCAATCCGACATGGCCGGAGAGAGGTCAGGCGCAGGACCAACGGCTTTACGTGCTTTCCGAGGCACGGGGGTATCACACCACCAAAATTCCTGACTCCCAGATGCGACTGAGTAATTTTTAATATGGAGAAACCCAGTCACAATGTTTTTTGGCTCGACCCGGGATTCGAACCTAGGACCTCAGCGCGCAAACCGTACTCGTAACGCGTACGCAATACAACTACGCCACCGAGGCAGTCACAAAAACAACAACGAAAACTATATTTATTCTATATATAGATATTTATTCTACAAGTTAGTAGTTCAAAGATAAAATTACATAATAAATAGGATTTAAAAGTTCTTTACATTTATTAATTTAATGCACATTATCCAGGCCATTCACTTTTACCACTGCAATTTTCGGCTTCCGCATGTCCCACACTCTGTTTTCAGACAGACAGTATCAAGATAAGTACTACCCCAGTCGAGCTGGTGCTCGGTCTTATTCATAACTAGGTGTTTGTTCGTGGTTTCGCCTGCGTGGTATCCCACTACAAAAGTCGAATCACTGTAGCGATGCATAGCGCCAACTGTACGACACCAGCGAGATCTCTTCATAAATCAGATAAAAGAATTCTAATACTTCCCACACGTGTAAATTACCAGAATAAAAATAGCCTATATGTCAGGACATGGTCTATGCATGTGCCACATTTCATTCAAATCCGTTGAGTGGTTTCTGCGTTGACCTCTAACAAGCAACATTTTCATAAACATTCGCATTCATAATGTTAGTAAGATAAGATATATAGATGGGTCAAAAGAATAAGAAACTAAAGATTTGAAAACAATAGAGTAAAATGAACTTGTTATAATTATTGATAAACTAACAGGTGTAGCAAGTGGCAGTCTACAGTTAAACGAACATAGCAAACAAGAAATTAACTGCTCAACCAGTTATAATGTTTCAACATATACCTCGGTTAATTGTACTAATTAGCAAGACTTCGCCGATTGGCACGACGAAATGAACAAGAAATTAATAAATAATAGTCACCAAAAGATTCAATGAGCGTGATGTAACAGATAGATTAGATACTAGATTTTGCCCGCGGGTCCGCCCGCGCTGAAAAGTTTTTCCGGGATAAAAAGTAGCCTATGTGTTAATCCAGCACATGGCCTAGCCGTGTGCCAAATTTCATCGAAATCCGTTTAGTAGATTTTGCGTGAAAGAGTAACAAACATCCATACATCCAAACATCCAAACATCCAGACATCCATACATCCATACATACTTACAAACTTTCGCCTTTATAATATTAGTAGGATTGATAACTATTACCGGGACGTGGCTAATTGTGATAGAACATATGACTTTGATGACTTGGAAGTTATTCGTAAATTCGTCCGAAATATTTGTTATTAAAGCGACTGAAGATAATGAGTAATAGTTACAAGGAAAATGTGTACTTACATAAACAGCAGTCATCGCGGGATATGCTGCGTACATGTAACTTATAACATATCGAGGATATAAGTAGATGTTCACTGCCAGGCCCATGTACGAAGACGCAGACAAATATAGGAAACATGCTACGGCATTAAACAGCCATTCCTGAAATGTTTAAGAAAAATATGTCAAAACATTGTGAATAAAGAAATATAAACACTTAGTAATATCAATATTTTACTTAATAATATGGAGACCTATAGTATGTATTTTATACTCTATACAATTACATTGGCCATTATTTTGAAGTAAAACTATTTTAAATTGAAGACTTCTTCAGTTAAATTATTTGTCAACAAGGCAAGCCATCACCAAAATTAAGTATCTACACAGTTATTGCAAAGAAATATTGTTCTCATGAAGAACAATAGTTGCGCTTCTGCCTACACCTTCGGGGATAAAAGGCGTGAGTGTGTATGTATATATTTATGTATGAAGAACATTATTTCACGAAAAGACAACAAATCGTCTTCATTGCCTTCTCAATCATGTGGCAATTTCATCATCATCAACCACACGATGCCTGCTGCTGAACATGGGCCTCCTAAAAATTTCCAGACGGACCTGTTCAACGCAGCCTGCATCCAGCGTGCTCCTGCGACTTTTATCAAGTCGTCTGCCCAATTACTATTAACTAGGTGATATCTCTTATGCGTAAGTAGGTACCAATTTCTACCTCCAAGTCAAACCAATTCTTAAAAAATGTTAATGACTTTGTAATATCAATAAATACCATCTTGCTAATCAATCACTTGACTTATCACCAATATAATGAGCTTACAAATATAGTCTGCCGCATAAGCTGCTGAGTTTTGGAAGATAGGACGTAGCATGTTATCAGAAGTGCAGTTGTTAAAAGGCACGCCGACGCTGTCGTCAGGAAACCGTGGAATGCAGAACCCATACTGCTGGCTTCAGACATTCCGTACTTTACCAACAAACTCTGGCATAGTCCGCCTAACATCTGCAAAGTAAAGAATAAAAAACGTGTAAGTAAAATAACAATTTACATTGAGTAGACTAGTTACATAGAATAGTAGGTATAGTCACCCACATAAGTAGCTGAACAAATTCAAAATTTCAAAACTCCTAAATACACTTTTATGTTCTTAACAATTTTTGTTTTCTCTTCACAAAAGGAACATTAAAGGAATTTACGTTACACACAAAAAAATGTTACAATAAAACTTAACGCGTATAGGCAATTTGAAAGTTTATTTTATTCAGCTACTTATAAGACTGACTGTACTTAATGAAAACATCTGGATTGTTCATTAGGGTCACAATTTGTTAATGCTAATGACAGCAACTCAAGACAAAAATGAAATCAAACACATCACGCCTTTATTCCCGAAGGCATAGGCAGTAGTGAATGCAACCAGGACACCTACTTTTCGCCGTAAATGTTGCGTCCCATGATGCAGGGGCAGCACAAAATCAACACAAGGGCTACATGTGGATAAAAAAAGGAACTTTTTAAACGTGATTTATTTTTATATTTTTTTATTATGTCCAAAATGATAAAATATGGGTTCCGGTTGAATATTATGGATACCCAGCGTGGTCAGAATACCCTTTATTTTAGATGGGTGCTAGTTATTTTGATGTTATCGAAGCAAAATTAGTTAGGTTATGTTCCCTTAATTACAGTTTTGTTTGTATTGAGAACGTAATCTATACTAATATTATAAAGCTGAAGAGTTTGTTTGTTTGAACGCGCTAATCTCAGGAACTACTGAACCGATTTTGAAAATTCTTTCACTAATAGGAAGCTACATAACTCCCGAGTGCTATAGACTTTTTATCCCGGGAAAATATTTTTGTCCCGGAAAAACTTCTTTACGCGGGCGAAGCCGCGAGCCCTACTAGTGCGTACATAAGGAGACATTTCTAAATGCTTTTGGAAATCATTCATGTATTTTTTATACAGCTTTTATTATTTTTGTCGATTTTCACATAACCATGGAATGTAAGTACTTAGGAGTTAGGTACAGTTCTTGGGAACATAATAGAATTTCACATCATTCATTTGTTTATTTTAATGTTTTGGGGCATAGATACACTGCAATTCATTGTCAACAAATGAAATGTTATTTTTCATTCATTTAATTAAATTAATTTATTTTTCATTCTGTTAATATAATTAATATTTTACTTCAATGCCAAGTATCGATGGGCTGTTAAAGATTCAGATTGCGCGATCAGATGGTAGAGCTTACGACTGTGCACTGGCGTTGCACGTTCCCTATAGGGCAATATATGGCGTATCGCCATATCGTGCGCAAGTTCCAGACTCCAGGCAGATACTGACAAAAAAAAGTTAAGAAATCTGAGGTCCGCGTTCGAATCCTAGGACCTCAGAGCATCATCGTATGGCGCATGCAATACAAGCACGCCACCGTGGCACTCAACGCAGCAACTACTAAGAAGATTATTTATAAATCATATGTATATCTTCAGCCATCTAACATGCTGCTATACCTAAATCGCGAGAACGACAAAAGCAATTACGAGCCTAACCTAACAACCTTACTACACTCCCTATTTAAATGGCGACTACCCAAAGAATAAGGAATTTCTTGCATCATGAATAAATATAATAATAACTTAAACTTTATTTTAAACTAGTAATGCTCGCGGCTCCGCCCGCGCGAAAAAGTTTTTCCGGGACAAAAATATTTTCCCAGTATAAAAAGTAGCCTATAGCACTCAGGAGTTATGTAGCTTCCTATTAGAGAAAGAATTTTCAAAATCGATTCAGTAGTTCCTGAGATTAGCGCGTTCAAACAAACAAACAAACAAACAAACAAACTCTTCAGCTTTATGATATTAGTATAGATAAATAAGAATCTACTTTCGTTATACATAGTACGTAATCTTGCACCATGTTTATGCCAACGCCTAAATTTGTGCCTATGCCATCGTCTTCATAGCCAGCCACCAAGAAGCGAAAGATCATACTTGGTCGTAATAAACGAAGATGTGAGTAGTACGAAGTAATCATCTATCCGCCTACGTGAAGAAAGAACGCCACCCGATAGGTAGGCTCCATATCAACAATATTTTTAAATTCCTTGTATAATTGTAAAATGTAGGTAGATATTGGAACTTTGACTTTTTGAACGACCAAAATATCGGGCCCATAACCACGAAGGATGCAGTCACGAAAAAAAAAACCGCAAATTAGCTTTATTTTAATAACTTACATTCGCGTAAACATAAGTAATCATTTCAAAGTTAATTTTGACTCGTCAAGCCCCACGACGGACACCGGTGTCCATATGTATAGGGTTTTCCCATATATCTATATATATAAGCGGGGCTTCAAGGGTTAACATGATAATCTAGTTGAATAGCTTCGTGGCTCAAGTGGTTGTGCCATCGTTGTATGTACGAATGATACGTGTGCCTTGCAAGTAAAGACGATGCATCATACAACAATTTATATCCATAGACTTTATAATAACAGTTTAGATCTAACACACTAAGCGATGAGATCGCAGTGGGAAAACCAAAGGATTATTTATTTTAGTGTAGGTATAAGTTGAGATTCACCTTAAATTTATTTATCTTTAGACAATTTTTAGACTTCAAGTAATTATTCTTTAGGAATGGTTTTAAAGGTGTATTGAAAATGGCAGGCAAGTGTAAAAGTGGTGGAACATTATAACAGTAAAATTTGTTACATAGCGTGAGCATTAACAATTTTTTTTAACAATTATATTATCGTAATCTACTTGTATATTTTTTCAATATCTTGAGTTTTTTGCGCTTTGTAAGGAGTGTAATGCTTTTTAACAGAAAGCAGTGAAACAACTCAATATAATATTATGGTACCCAATAGAAAATTATCACCATCACCCATCTCTATCTAGGTAAACACAATGCAAAGGATTTTTTGCGTAACCTACAATTCTTTGAAGAAATTTATGGGGATTGGTGGGTTTTTGGGCCTATGATAATCGTACTGTACAAAAAGTACCGTGGCACTATCACTTTGAACAAATAATATAAACAAAACCTATTTTGCATACACAATCACTCTTACTGATAAGTAGTCATTATTTATTTATTTATTTAACACTTTGTACAAGAGTATAGTACAGGCGGACTTAATGCCTAAAGGCATTGGCATTATGTTTGTTTTCGAATTCCGACTAGAAAAATATAATAAGAAAACCTTTCATTATTTCGCACACATACACGCCTTTTATCCCCGAAGGGGTAGGCATAGGCGCAACTAGTGCACCCACTTTTCGCCGAGCGTATTCCATCCCATGATGCGATAGGGGGCTAGCCTATCGCCATGTCGGGCACACATTCCAGACACCGGGCTGATACTGAATTTATAAAACCCAATATCACTTTGCCCGACCCGGGAATCGAACCCAAAACCTCAGCAGTCATACCGTAATACAACTACGCCATCGAGGCAGTCAGTCAGGCATTATTTCACAATAAAATGCAAAAATGTCACATTAAAAGTCTCGTGCTTTCATTGTTTAGGAAATACTTACCGCTTCAGAGAGCTTAATAAGACCATGTTGCGAAGTCAAATAGCCTATGTTGAGACACTCGCAGCATCGGCAGCAGCAACATTTAAGACCTCGAACATTGGCGCCGCCACCGGGCACCATTCGAACAATCGTTGGCCCTCGACTCATTTGAATATTTATTCACTCTCACAAACTACCTAAATTTATGAAATGAATAATTTCAGACGTCGAATGTTATCGGAAATACTTTCGATCACAGTAATATCACATCTACAAACTCTATAGTCAATGCGCGTCTGTTCTGTAGATCATCGCACTTGGAATTTAGAGTATTATAATTCACCAGTCGGAAATACGGTCAGTGTTATTCACCACAACATATTTTTAGACGTTTTGCCGTACTGCAGATTAAAAGTTCAGCGAACCTTAGCCCATCATTTCATAAACGGAAGCAGCAATTAACATTGTAACAAATTTAAAAATTTTAATCACTGTATATAGGTAGTTTTTTTGAAACTGTTTCCATAAATAACACACTGTGCCTTTATTTACGGAAAGAAAATAATTATTTAGGAACAAAGCACACGTCTGTTGTATTATTGAATTTGGTTTTGAATGCCCGCCACACGCGCGTGCGCATTTCCAAAATAGAACGACGTTTTGCACCGAGGAGGGTAAGATTCTATTCCCGGCCCCTGTTTTATGTTAGTCATTAACCCTATTGTATAAAAGAACACAGATTGTTTATAATAATCTTTTTATTTAACATCATCGTTTTGGTTTTTGTGGTAATTTTAACGAATAAAAGTTCAATTTTGTATAAAAGTATAAACTTTATTATAAAGGCATAAACATATTAATTGAGTAACAAATAAGGTGTATTGATGCATAATATGTACCCGATGAACAAATGTGAATATATAAATTCTAACATATGCGTACGCACATGAATAAGAAGGTATGTACTTTTTTATAAAACTGTATTTCTAATAAAAGAAATGTGTATACCTACCAAGTACATAAATACTAAGGTAAATTATATAAAAAGAGTATTTTTTTTAAATACGCAAAGGGTTTGATTTTTAGAATTAGATAGACATAATCGGTGACCAGTTAATAATACATGTATTTAATAAGTTAGTTTTAATTAGTACTTAAGTTTATGTTTCTTATGTTAGAGCCCTTCATTAAAATTTTAAATTGTATCACTTTAATTATTTTTATATGAATGCTGTTTCACACCTGTAATTGGTGAGTAGACTAGTCCAAAAGTTTTAATAATCATGTTGTGTGATGTGTCTATAATCCGTTTAAATAAATAAAGTTCGATAAATCAACAATATATAATTTTCAAAATATAAAGCGTCGTGAACAGATTTTTTCACAACCAATTATTGCAATATCGGCTATAAAATATACGTAACATCCAGCATAAATAGGTACCTACTTAGATATATAGTTATATAAAAGTAATCTCTAAATACATGATATTCATACTGCTGTCTTAGACTCTAGGATGACATTTTTTTTGCAACTCCATGACGAGACGGTTATGTGCATGGTGAGTGGAACGGTTATGATGATTTCAAATATGTTAAATCCGATAATACTCAGTAATTACACTGCCAACAATATTATTTTAAACCGAAACAAACAACAATATTATTTTAAACCGAAACAAAAGAGTGCATGCATACTGCACAGTATAACACACTGTTACTTGACGGTAGAGTTGGAATTATCAGTCAAGTTCTGTGTTCGTATTTGCAAAGTGCTTTAATAAAGTATTTTTAATATCTACCTACGAATATACATTTTTTCTGTAAATTTATCATATTATATATCTCCAATTCCACTCTAACCCGGAGGTCCGATTCTAAGTTTTATTTTCTCCAAATAGACGAGGATTGCCCTCTCAGTTACAGAGGAGGCCCGTGCTCAGCAATGGGCAGTATATAATACAGGGCTGGTATAGTAGATGAGGATTTTCCTAAAAATGATAAACTACTGTAGATATAGGTCATCGATATCATAACATAAGAAGCTTTACACTACATTTCGGTATGATTGAACTACGTTGTTATTCCTCTGCCGAATACAATTCATGTAGGTGACATGTTGACCTAGATGGTGAAACTTTACGTTTCACCTTTTGTGTATCAGACATTCAGTGGCAATTTCATGTAAATACGCATTCGTCGGCTAAATATTTTTATAAATTAAAAGACTAGATTCCGTCCTTCGAAGCGACAGAAGACTACATGTAGTGTAGCACTACTTTATTTTTATACCGGCACGCCAAACTGTCCCCACTCCACCAGCCCCCTTATTCTCTATGACAGCGTTAACTCGTAACGCGGCCGTGTTAGGTTAACTTCATGTAATTAGCGTTAAATGGTATTCTGTATGCCAATTTCCATAGCGTTAAACGCGAGGAGTTGCGTTACGCGCTTCTTACGAGCGATGGAAATAATGTGTGTCATAAAGAATAAGGCGGCTGATGGTAAGCGGAGAGTGGTCCAGATAGTGTCAACTGACAAGTGATTATCATCTCTCGTCAGTCTACACAATAAGGCCGGCCTGTTTGTACCGGATACATACAGGCTAATTCCAGAACACGGCTTAATTGCGTAGGACACTATGGTGGGTTTTAATACCTTGTGTACGGTGGTGCCGATCTGCCCCCTTATTCTCCATAACACACGTTATTTTCACCGCTCTTTACAAGCGCGTAATGTAGCTCATCGCGTTTATCACTATTGAAATTGGCATACAGAATATTTGCACTTCGTGTAATTGGCGTGAATTGGTCACACCAATTACACGAAGTGAACGTGCCGCGCCTGAGTTAGTTAGAGTTAGTTACACTTTCATAGAGAATGATGGGGCTGGGCGGATATATCCTACGACCAGCACATCATTACATGAGAAACATTGATAAGAATTTAATCATCCACACAAGTTTGGTTTTGGTAATGTGACCGGCCTGTTGGTTTTTGACACAGTATACTAAACTATAAACGTAAAATAATTATTATAATTCACTTAAACGAGATCTTTTAACGTTACTAGATGTTTCAAAAATACTTATATCTGTCGATCCCGTGAATCACGAGATGTGAAGCTTATACCTACTAAACAACAAAACTGTTAATATATTATTAAATAAATTATAATTTAATAGATTTGTCGATTAAAAATTAACACCTAAATAGCATCTAGTAGGACAGCATTCAATGATACAAATTTAAAAATAGTGTTCATGATAGTGGAAGCCGTCTCACAAATTCTATAACAGTATGACACCGTTATAAAGGTATAAAAAATAAAACTACTAAAAAAAACTAGTAAAAAAACGAATAAAACTATAGTCTAAACATAGTTAGATAATAATAAAAAATTAGAAGGGTTCCGATTCTCATTGTATTGGTTTTGCTGTTATATCTTAAAATTCTTAAATTATGACACATACTCTGTGGCAACTTCAATCCACTACCCATAATTACAATGCAAAATATAGAGCCCTTTAAAGATTGGACATAAAGGCAAACAAAAAGCAGATGGCAACTTTGAAATACTATTGCGCTCACATATTAGATTCGAAATCCTAAATGCGAAAGCAAGATACATTCTACAGGTACAGTTTATAAGTATGTGGCACAAAATAAATACAACCTATCAATGATTACTCGAAACCATTCTGACATTTTAGTATCCAATTCAAAATTATAATTCGGCTGAGGGCTGATTTTCAAGTGTCAGATAGGTAATTCTTACTTCATAGGATATCATAGGTTCAAGCTTAACAATTTATGTATATCAGTTGCATGAATAAAATACTTCATCATTCATCATTAAGGTTCTATGTCTCCTGGATGGGGCAGAGGACTTTCACAGTGACCCTCCATTTCGATCGACCTTGAGCTTCGCGTTTGATTTCACTCCAAGTCTTCCCAATACTTTTCGCTTCGTCGATCACAGTGCATCGCCAGGTTTTTTTTTGGACGTCCGCGCTTTCGCTTTCCTTGGGGATTCCAATCCATTGCCTGTTTAGGTAGATATATCAATATGATTGGGACCTCTTCGGAGGGTATGGCCAATCCATTTCCACTTGCGGCGTCTGATCTGCTGGTTGATTAGCGTTCCATGGCAGAGTTCTCGTAGGTGGTCGTTCGAGATTTTCTCAGGTCAGTGAATACCGAGGATTTGGCGAAGGCATCGGTTTACAAATACCTGGATCTTATGCAAGTTGGCTTTAGTTACCTTCCACGCTTCGCACCCGTTGAGTAGGACTGACTTTACGTTGGTCCCGAAAATCTTGAGCTTAATTCTGCGGATCAACTTTCGTGAAAATACTTCAATGGTACACTTTTATATTTGTATAGGTTATAAATATTGAATGGATAAGTTTCATGTGATGACTGAAATATCGACCCTAGGTTGAAAATTATTTGTCAGTAACTACATTAAAGTAAATTAAATAACTTTGATTTATTAGGGTTGACTTAGATTCCTCGGTAGTGGCGTAATGCTAAGATGGTACTTAAAAAGTAGAGTCCAGCAAGTATAAGCCCCATTATCTGCAAGTAGATAAAATAAAATAAATTAATTTCAGAAAATTTTTAGCTATAAATAGGTTATTTTTAACATTTATTATCTTTTTTATTTATTCTGTAGTGTATTGCATTGCTTCATCAAAAGCCAATTGTTTCTGTAGTGTAAGAGTTGCAAAACGGACATTTATCCAGGCGGAGCTGCGAATAGAAGCTAGTTACATCCTAAATACTATAAGTACTTAGTTTGTGAAGATATTTTAATGCTTGTTAGAAGTATATACCGGCACCATTGAACAGATTTGGATAAAATTTTTCACAAATATAGACTCTAATACATATTGTGTCTTGTCTTGTTATTCTGTAAAAAATACAGTTACTTAGCGTGAAGTAAGGTGGGAATCGAAATCTCGCTTGAACTTGTGCTAAAATATTAGTGCGACAAAGGTTTCCATAAACCTTGTCGCCGAATATGGGTTAGCGTGCTTTACCTACTATACGTAAAATCTCACCTATGACTAAGTGAGTTTCCCTATATTTATTGCTTTGTATCTGCTATTATTACTTGACATTGGCGAAATCACCGATAGCTCATCGGCGGAAGCCATAATTTAAAAGAAGAAGAAGAAGACTAAGTGAGTATAGCTCGCTTCGTTCTTCGACATTCTCACAACGTGGGGCTTGTGGCAATTTCATTATCAAATCAGAACTGAACTCGGTAGTGAGTTCGTATTGAATAGTATAGCTGGGTTAAAATAATGTTGGTTACTATTTATCCCGGAATACATTTCTATACCAGGAAAGATCTGTCATGTAGGCGGTGACGCGAGCATAAATAACAATTCTAGTCAACTTACCGCGGCAGCTGTATAAGCTTCGTGATCTCTGTAGTATCTGTTATTCCTGTGGTTTGTCTCTATTAATAAATAAAGGCCTGCTATCAAGTACAAAAATGCTGCAAGTCCGTGGTATATTACCTCCTAAAATCACAGTTTAATAATTTATTATTATTTCATTACATAGAGGAAATTTTATATCTACTCTACCATTTGAAGACGATAAGGAATTTCTCTTTGTAATAAAAAAATATCACATCCTATGCGGATGGGGGGTCCATGGTTTGCTTATTTTCGATAACATGGGGTTGGGGGGGTCTCAACAGTGATTAAGTCAGCAATATTAGTTTTTGTTTTTGACTGCCTCGGTGGCGTAGTTGTATTACAGTACGACTGCAAAGCTGAGGTCTCGGGTTCGATCCCCAGGTCGGGCAAAGTGGTATTGAGTTTTTCTATTCAGTATCAGCTCTGCCTACCCCTTCGGGGATAACGGGCGTGAGTGTATATGTATATGTTTGTATGTATTAGTCTACCTTTTTGCTAAATAAATAAAAGTATAGAATTTTTAACAGATTTTGTAAATATTATATCTATGCATAGGTGGGGAGAGTAAGAGCTTTGCTTACTTTTGCTGACAAGGGGGCGGGGGTTTAAAAACTACTAAAATTCGGCTTACATAATACTTGAACGGCCCTTAAATACAAATAACAATGATGCTCTCATGACTTAATGAGCAATAAAATTTTACCACCAATAATTACTTAGAATATGCATTATAAATCGCTCTTGTACGCGCTCGGAATGAAGCAAAGAGACGTTTTATGCGTAGAAAATTCTTATTAAAATTCGATACTCACGTATACAGTCTTCGATATAAAGGAAGCAGTTGCGAATGACGCGAGATACGAAAGCAGCAGACAGAAGGTGCCAATGAGGAATGCAACAGCTATCAAAAAGAAGAACAATTGTGGCTTATCGAACTGCAAGTAGCCCTGATCCGCGTAATAGCTCATTACGCCTACGCACGCACCTCCAAGAATCTGAAAAATAATTAACCGTTATTAACCCCCGACAGAAAAAGAGGTGTTATAAGCTTTTTAATTGTTCGTCTATATTACGATAATAGATTTCTGCTCGCGGCTACGCCCGCGTGAAAATGTTTTTCCGGGTAAAAGGTCGCCTATAGCACCCAGGAGTAATGTAGCTTCCTGTTAGTGAAAGAATTTTCAAAATCGATCAAGTGGTTTTTGAGTTTATCCATTATAAACAAAAAACAAATCTTTTCTCTGCATAATATTAGTATAGATAGGTATCTTAAAGCTTATTTTTTACATAGTGCGCTTGGAAAATTTGCATAAGTTGTTGTAAATGTTACGTTCATTTACCTACACGTTATGTATATTGTAAATTTGAACATTGATATTATGGACCGATTTTAACGTTCATTGATAAAGTTCCAGATAACGCTATTTAATTTTCATCATTGTTTTTAATCTCAATAAAAATGTCGGTAGTTATATAAGTGTACCTTTTGTATTAATAATAATTATTACAATCAATTTGATGTATGATGAATAAAGTATTTTATTTATATCTTTATTTATTTATATCCGCATGGTGAAAAATCGGCCCTAAGCATAAAAAATAACCAAGAGTACCGTGTTAATTCTCTCATCTGGGGCCTTACCACCATCTCTTATAGCAGTATTATTATAACCTTACTTAGAAATTTCATACCATGACGGGCTTAAAACAAGCTTACAACCATCATGTTTTATCTAGCAGTTTTGTGTGACGTTATCACAAATCATTCATTCTAACCGTACCATGAAGTGTCTTTTGACAGTAAGTAATATTGTTTTTATGTCAAATTTTGCAGTCTTAAAAAAGTTGCTCCTTCACAACTTTTTTAACATTATTTTTCGATTTTCTTTGATTTATTATATGAAAAGTAATTAAAAACAGTTACGTAACTATTTTTAATATTAATAATATGTGTTATAACGGTATCTCGTCCAAAAAGGGCTCAATATTATTATATATTATGTGATGTGTTTTAGATGGCCAATGAATTCGAAATGTTCGAATTTCTAGAAGCTGATAATTCTACCAGTAACTCGGCGAACAAGCTAAGACGAAGGCGATTGCGAGAGGAATGTGATCCCTTCAAGTTTCAACCTAGACGAGTCTGCGTTTATTGGTAGATATCGACTGACAAAGGAACTCGCGCAAAATCTTTGCGAAGAATTGAGGCCTTTGTTTAATAAACCTAGAAGATCCACAGATTTTTCTGTAGAATCAAAGGTAACTATGTTATTCACGTACACACATGCTTTAATAATATCTTATAATTACTTAATGGGCATAAATGTTAAGAATTTTTAACATATTATGTACCTATTGATGTTTTCTATAAGAACTTATGCACATTTATAGGTACTAACTGCTCTATCTTTTTACGCGACGGGCTCCTACCAACGTCCAGTGGGCCATCAAGAAGGTCACTGCATAGCCCAACAAACTGTATCGTCGGTGATTGCTCAAGTTACTGCCTGTCTGAACTCTATTGAATTGAGGCAAAAATATATACACTTTCCTTCAACTGACCAAGAACGTAACAGAATAAAAGCAGAGTAAGTAATATATATATCAGTAATTGATTTAAGTAATAGTTATTTGATAGTAAATTATTTTTAGATCTCTTTATAATATGTAATTAGTATAAATTTAACCCTAGAATAATTTTTTTGATATTTGACTAGACATTGTTGTGCAATACCACTTTCTACCTTAGTTTGCATCTGCTTGAGATAATGATTAAAAGATACAAAGATAAGATAGTAATTTATGACCTATTACATCCAACTGAATAATAATCACCAAGCATTATGGGTAATATAAAATTGCCTCATGATAATTTTATCTACAGTTTATTTATCAAATAATTAAGTTATATTATACACATAAATGTTTTTGACCATTTCAGATTCTACAATAAATTTCAAATGCCTGGGGTCTTAGGGTGTATAGACTGTACCCAAGTGACCATAGTAAGACCTGTGGTCCATGAAGAGCGCTATTACTGTCGCAAGCATTACCATTCATTAAATGTTCAAGTGGTAAGTCATTTTTATAAATAAATTATGTAGGTTAATCTATATATCTAAGTCTGTGATATACCTTTGAATGTTCAGAAATGACTGAATTGATGTTAATGCAACTTTTGTATATAGAAAAATGCTCAAGTTATCTCTTAATACCTAATAGCTGTTTATTATTATAGTATAACATAGTAATGCATACTTAAAAGACAATGTTCAATAAAATAAGGTTAACAATTTAGAGAATATATTGTTTAAAAAGTCTTGTTATTACAAAAAACAAGAAACAATAATAATTATAGGAACAATACTTCATTCAGTCTCATTTTATTCTTTCAGATTTGTGATGCAAACCTGCAAATTATGAGTGTAGATGCAAGTCATGGTGGTGCTACTCATGACTCCTTTATATGGTCTCATCATCCACTTAGAAGTCACTTGGTAGATCTAAGCAACAATGGAAATATTTGGTTTCTAGGTATGACTCAGACTTTGTTTCTACACAAAAATTTCTTGATTTTAATATTAGTTTTTTTTTATTTCTTATGCTTTTTTGTCTTGCTCAATAATGATTCATTAATAATATTTTATAATTTTCAGGTGATTCTGGGTATCCACTAAGGAAAACCATGATGACTCCCATATTGGATGCAGTACCACACACACCTGAAGCACACTACACAAATTTGCATGTTCGCACCAGGAACATTATTGAGCAAACCATTGGACTTCTTAAGGCACGTTTTCGTTGCTTACAATAACAATACAAGTGAAACAACAGTTTAGCACACACGCAGCAGGGAAGCGCTGTACGAAGGACTCTCATTCAGGAGCTCTGGACAAGGCGGCATCTATAGATGTCAAAATTCTGAAAAGAGGGTGCATTATATTATTTCACATAATTTTTACATCATTTTATTTAGTGAAATAAAGTAATATTATATGTTTCAATATTACCCAATTTATTATTTATGCCCACTATACCCTCTCCGATCACCTCCAAAGCTCGAGCACATTTTACTGCAGCTTCGGCTTTGTCTTGGGATGATTGGACGAGGGCACGCCTGGCAGCCTCTTGTGACATATGCTGTACTCTCCTGTGGCGACGCCGGTTGTGGGTTGTCCCGCCACTGTTAGTGGCTGGGAGAGTGAAGGAGGACCTGTGTGCAGAGGTCGGCGCCGTGGCAACCGTCGTGGCGTTGCTTGTGCTGATGATGTTGATACAGGCTCTGCAGGTGGTGAAGGTGTCCGGCATGGAGAAAGGGCTAGTGCTGTAATGTAGAAAAAAATTAATTATGTGTCAGCAAAATTAAGAATTAATTTATCTAAATGCTTAATGTTTTTAACACTTACTTCTATGAAAGGTTCCACTAGTACACCAGGCAACCCTTGACCATAATCATCCCCAAGTAATTGCAGAAATTTATTTTCTATATGTGTCAAGGGTAACTCGGCACATGGTCCTCCTCCAGTCCTTGACTGGCATGAATGTATAGCTGCCACTCGCTTTTTTAATTTTGCTTTATAGTCCACCCAGTACTGAAAAAAATATCGGTAGGGTTTAGCATACACCTATCAGTTACATTTTATGAAAAACAACTACAAGATATTTATCATTTATATGTTAAGTATGTAAATGCATACATATTTGCACATACATGAATAGCTATTCCAATCTTTGTATGTGCCTTCACCTTGAGAGTTTAAGATCCCTGTAATCTCGGTCCACTTTTGTTTAGAATACTCCTTTGCCTGCAGGGATCGATTGAAGGCCTTAGCAATTTCTCTGTGAGAATTTAAATACTCCCACAATAAGTCGAGTTGTTGCCCCGAAACTCTCCGAACTCTAACACTGCAAAAAAAATTAAGCCACTTGAAAAAATAAACCACTTGAAATTCCATCGTCGCGTCGAGTTCTCATGAATGTATGCTTTCATTGTTTTATTGGTATTTTCTTCAATTTTTAGACATTATAGTATATTACGTCATATTCACTGTAATTATTTAATTACTTAAATAATACTGTAATCAAATATATAATAGTGATTATCAAAATGCGGTCAAAATATTGTAATGCGTTAGTTACTTCATTGTTCTATCCTTAAAGCATTAAAACACATTATACTCACTCGCTGCTTGATATGATATCGAGAATTCCAAATTAAAACACTACTCAACTTTAATAAATATTTTATTGCACCACTGCCACTTAGGAAAACTTTTAAACTGCAACCGCGAACTCAAAGAGTTATAAACAAACTTGCGCCTAATGACATTTGTAAACCGTTCCGTTCTTATTGCAGTCACGAAAAAATACGCCTGAATTTGTAAATTTCTGCTTAAAGAAGCAAAAAGTTAATTTAACATTATATAATTTATTTTTTTTAAACATAAGGCACTTATAAAACGAAGACAAAATTATATAATTTTGACTTCAACACACATAAAAGTTATTCGCTATATGCGTGACTTGGAACGTAAATAAAAAAAAATGCCGTCTTTGACTATCATTCGTTCTTTTACATCACTACGCAGGAGTAAAACCAGCGTTCGGAACCGTACGATAATTATCGTACACATACGATAATTTTGTGCCTACGTACGATGTACGATAGCATACTATTATCGTACGCAGATTGTACGATAATTTCTATCTGATGCAAAATTTGAGAATTTATATTATTTCATGCGTTGATAGTCTAAATCGCAGTAGCATGATTTTATTTTGTCCAATAAAATCTTGGGAAAATACCGGGAAATACAAGTTCTCTATTTCTATTGGTCCTTACGATCCGCTCTACTAAGTTTCACCACTGCCGATACTGTAACTTTATCCAGCGCCTGCTGTACACGCTTTCTTATTGGTTAGTATAGCATCTACCAATGCGAACAAGAGAGTATAAGTTCGATATGTCGATATTTCTTAACGTAGTCAGTGTTGCCAGATTAGGCGACTTTTCGCCATTTAGGCTATCTTGGAGAGTGTCGGGGCGACCAAAAATTGCGAATGGCGACCGGTCGCCGTTTAGGCTACGCGAATGGTGATTAGTCGCCAATTTAGGCTACTTCGGAAAGTTCGTGTTTTATGCATTGTTTTTGTCGAATTTGAGGATATTTATAGCTTTGAAGGTACAAAACATGTCCTTAGATCCCCTTACACACAATTATTGAAAACTGGGGACCTTTTTTTTTTTTTTTTTAGCTAAACAAGTAGGCGACTTTAGGCTATTTCGAATTTTCGCCGCGTTGGACCAATATAAAATAGAAATTATTGAGGTTTTTTTTTTTTTTTGCTCCTTCACCTCTCCATATACGAAGAGGCGACTTTAGGCTACTTCACAATGAATTTTCGGCGACTTCAACCGTCAAACGTCTGGCAACACTGAACGTAGTGATTATATTCTCTTTGAGTGTTCTGTTGATTTGACAGCGGTGGTTTAAAAAAGATAAACTATAGAGTACTTGCATGCATATCAATATTACAATTTATATGATTTATTTATCTATAATAGACATTATCCTAAAAAGTACGATAATTTCGATCCATGTACGATAATTTTACGCCCCTGGACGCCCCTGGTACGATAGTCAGTCCACTTCAGGTTGCGAACGCTGAGTAAAACATTATTGTTTCAATATTGCTTTATAAGCTCATAGTACGAATCTGAGTAATATTACTTTAAGCTTGAAATAAAACGTTCCTGCGATATGATGGTTTAGTAAAAGATGGTGGTAGGGCCCCTGGAAGTTTAAGCCACCGTTCAATGTTCAATATTTATTCTCAGTTTTCCGAGAATAACTCGCAAATATGATGTCATGGCTACTCGTAAAGACCGAAGCTGGAGAAAGATTGTGTTCGCCCTCGTTAAATATTATTTTCAACGATGTACCTAACTGAAATGAAATGTAATTCAATTCTTACATGCATAAAATTACAAAACAAACGTCTATAAAATAAAGATATACCGAAATCGCCCATTTCTGTGGAAGAATTGCCATATAACTGACTGTACAGTATCAGCACGGAGTCTAGAATTCATGCCCGATACGGATAGCCTATATGGGGGATAAAAGGCGTGATGTGTGTGTGTGTGTATGTATGTGTTACTATATAATAATGATCGGCTATATCGTAAACAAATACAATTCTAGACACGTTACGAAAAAACAATGCACTACTACTCATGGGAGTACAGAAGTTCTTAGTTCTAACATATTATGTGCGAACATTAGACCAAACAGGAAAATAGGCTGATACAGATTTCCCAAAGAAGCACATATAATTTTAAAATAAAAGAGTACGAGTGTAAGACATAAAAGCATTAACAATAGGGTAAATAAATAACGTCTTTATAAGTTCGTGTAGCATTATTCATTACAGTAGGTATTCGTAAACTAGGGTTGCCAACCGTTCGTTTTCCTAGGAGATATCAGAAGTTATTGTAATTTCCTGGGATGTCCTGGATAGATTTTAAGCAGTGTCCTGGAATTTTAAAGCGATCTGATAATGTCATGTATTTTAAAATTTAATTTAATTTAACCCTTTTTCACTACGTAGTACATATTAATTAAACTATTCCGACCCTATGCGTGCTGTTTTTAAACAGAACTGTCCAGAATTCCAATTTCAAATCCTAGTTTTTGTTTAGTTTAGTGTTAATAATCCTAATGTAAAGCATAATGTAAACGTTAAAATATCGATGAAAACCATAATAAGCCTCTGAGTTGTTGTGATAATGACACGTGTTAATTGTATATGCACGCCCGTCGACTCCAACAGGAAACTAAGGTATTAAATTGAAATGTTAAGCAAAGACCCTTCCTTTCCTTCAATTTACTCACTAGTTAGGCAGTGTATATAAACTCGTTTCATGTTAAAATGACATCATCCGAGCATTACGTCACTTAGTGTGACATTGGCAAATAAAATGTTTGAGAATAATATGTACCTACATACCACGTTTTTAGAATTACAATTTTATACAAAAGTGAATCTTATTAAAAATTTTGTACAATATTGGAAAAAATAAGATTGTACGTGAGAATGACGTGAAAACTCTTAACAGTCTATAAAAACTCTGTATAAAATAGGGCTATTATAATTTTAGGATTTTTGTATCCGCTATATCTAAAAGGTCCTCCATTTTCAACCTAATAAGTACACATAGATTATTAATATCATTTTATATTACACTATTTATTCCCATATTTTCAACTTTGTCAAAATCTTACTAATAAATGTGATAGTTTGTGAAAATGTTTAGATGTTCGTTAGAAGTAAACTCAGAAAGAAAAAGCTGAACGGATTTGAATTAAAATTGGCACAAGTATAGACTACGTCCTGACACATTTGCTACTTTTTATCCCAGAGATTAGCTCCCGTTGGCTATCGGAGCCTATAATTGACTTTTTCAATCTAAATATTTAAATAGATGGCTCTGCCGTCGTTCAGATGGGCCAATGGATCACTGCAGTGATGAAGGACTTTTTGTAGTGGGAAAGGATCACCACGGGGGCGAAGCCGCAGGCAACCCCTAATTAAGTAATAAGACTCTAAAATATTAACCTATTTTCATAAGAGGCACAATTTCGTCGATTTAAAATTGTCAATAACACTTAGGGCCTTACTAATAAACTGTGTATGCCTGTCATAGTTATACAACGTTGAACGTTCTGTCTTGCTTCCTCTTACGGTAAATGTCACTATACAAAGCAAGACAAAACGCTGTATAACTAAAACAGACTGATACAACGTTTATTACTAAGGCAGTAAATGGTTTTATTCGGTAAATCCCTTTAAGAGACGGTGTACCGTTTTTCCCTGTAATTGACAAAATTGACTTTATTATGTTCTCTATAATTTCTTATTCTTCTTCTTCTTCTATTCTTACTTTACCTTATACGATTACTTTGAAAGAAATAAGACCGCGACCCACCGCCCACGACCGAATCGTTAAAAAAGTTGTGACTACGGTCTTTAGTAAGTACAATATCTACTCACCAGTTGAGCTAGTTTGAGTAATCCTGGCATCGTGCAAAAGGTGCCTGTGTTTATATACGTAGCGGAGGTTGTGCCCGTCGTAGAAACTGTAGTTCTAGTAAAAGTCATTACGTGAGACATCTTGGGTATCTGTGAAAGGCAATTTATTAATAAAACAATGAAGTTAAACGCATCTTATAAAATTACGGATAGTGTTAAGTGTCCTTTACCTACATACGCATTTAAGAGCCTATGTGAAAAACATATGGAATCGTGATGGGCGTGACTTAGCGTATTTCGAATGCGAAGCGCCGCACGGCCCCGTTGCGATAGATCGCGCGCCTCGGCCCTCGTCGCATCGCGTCATTGTCACAGGTCGTTGCACTCAAGCCCGCGAAAAGATCGTCATTGCAAATGCATGTCTGCGTTGTAAATATTATAGTTATTATAATTTCTAATAAATTTATAACTTATAAAACATATAATTTATTTTAATTCGTTTATAGAACCATTATTATGTCACTATTAACTACCTAATTACTTGAACATTATGTAAAATGACATTGTAAGTTATCTAAACTCATCGAAAGTATTATTCACTTGTAGTTGACTTTTGTTGGCAAGATAAAATTTGGTGTGGTGGTAGGTCCGAGACCTACCCCTACGTAGGTTTGTATATAAAAAGCAAAGCAGTATGAAACTTCTTATTTTAATTTTTTTATTTATAATACTTTATTGTACACGTACAATAGAAAAATACAGTATATCCACTAGAAATAAAGTACAATGGGCGGTCTTGTCACTCGAGGCAATTTCTTACAGACAACCGTAGCATGAAGATAGGGCAAGGAAAAGAAAGGGCAGTTGAGGTGTACAAGACAGAGTATATATATTGTGACAAAATACATAATATGTTTTAAATTATATTTTGCTTTGCTTTGATTTGATTTATTCTTATGGACCTTCCTAGCTTTGGTGGACACAAAATAAATAATAATACAATACATGCAGTAACTATTTTTCGGCCCGACTCGGGATTCCAACCCACGATCTCAGCGCAATAGGCGTATCGTGTGTGCAACTACGCCTTGGAGGCAGTCAAACATAGCATCACACCTTTTCTCCTCACATTTCGTTAGCTATTTTAGGTCTTATGAAATAGGGGACGAGCTTATTGCCACATACCGGGCCCAATTCAACAGTCCGAGTTGATACTGGACAGAAAAAAATAATATTTGCCCGACCCGGGATTCGAACCCGAGACCTCAGCGTGGAAGCCGTACCGGGCGCGTAATACAACTACGAGTTGCGACATCACGGTAGTTTCGGCAAGTCATTCACGATAAAGCTTCTTCCCTGGAATGTCAGGTCTATTTTACGTAAATGATGCTTCACTCTAGTGCCACCATACAATTGAAAAATCGAATTTTGTATGTAAAGGATGTTCGAAATTTATGCACAATAAAATTACATAGTTTGATATGAAGATTGATTACATTATTATGGTTCAATAGTCACTATATAGGATATAAATGTTAGAAATGTTGAAGGCTGCCGCTACCTATCTAGATCATTTTTATAATTTTTAATTTGAACTGTATGTAATGTGGGGTAAGAAAAATATAGCAAGGTCATTCTTACTACGCGGGTACTTATGCTTATAGAAAATTTGAAATATTAATTACTTACAATTTTTAAAATATTTTTGATATTTTCTACAGAAGAATTGACTGCTGTTTGCTGCCACAGCTACTTCTTCAATTCCAAGGCATTTATTTTTGTTGTGCAATATAACAAAGCTCCGATATCCTTATTGAACTGAATGAAAAATAATGATGGCCATATTTTAAAAGGAGACGGGCAAAACTTCATAGAACTTTGGGCTTAGTGTTACAGAGATAATTTATGCATTATTTTATACTTATATTAGAACTATTTCCAAATGAGAAAGAAAAATCTGTCTGTCGAATGGGAGTAAAGAAATAACCGCTGTAGAGTAGAGCTTCTAAATCATTTTTCGGTGAATAACTTTTTTTACCTGATGACATAAGATGTTCACAGTACCTAACCATTGCCCATTGGATTGCCTTATTGAATAGTGAACAGAGCTAGCTTAGACAATAACCAGAATTGAACATATCACATGGAATCGACGAGGACTGATATAAATATATAATGGCTCATTTACACTCTCGCGCGAGTGGTGAGCCGAACACAATACGAGCCACGAGGCGAGGTGCAATGCTAGAGTGTTAGTGGTCTTCCCCAAAGAATTATTAATAATATGTCAATATTATTCTTGTTATACATGCATGGTATTTGAGTATGTAACCAACGTTCTAAGTTGGTATGTGACATAAACGATGATAAAATAAATAATGGAAGAAAAATTCCAAGACGAAATAAGTTTTAAATCGATACTACTAAATTCGTGTTAATAATAATATTAATAATAATAAGTTTATTTATCATAACAAAGTTTTGGCGTTTACAATATATGGTCGCTGGAGCCTCCTTTTAAGCATAAGTGCCTGTATTAGGAGACACTAGTAAACTAGACTATTAAACTAGATATTACTACTTTTAGTTTTGTATATAAGAATAAAATTAATAAAATCTTAAAATCAAAACATATTAAAATTATGCCGTAGATGGTATGTATAGTGCATGTGTGTGTTTGCGCGCGTGTATGTGTGCGCGCGTGTGTGTGTGTGTGTGTGTGTGTGTGTGTGTGTGTGTGTGTGTGTGTGTGTGTGTGTGTGTGCGTGGATGTGTGTGTGTGTGTGTGTGTGTGTGTATTATGTTAATCATCGCAATAAAGCTTCTGTTTCCTCATAAGTAAGTGAGATTATCCAATTTTTTATAGATTTTTTACAATTATAGTAAACTTTACCGCAGATATCTAACTCCTTATGAATTTTGTTGAACAGTTGGGCTGAACATTTAGCAAATTGTATATCTGCAAGGGTTGTATTTGATTTTGGTCTTTTAGCAACCATATCTTTCCTTCTTTTAGTTTGATTGTCTTGTCCATACTGAATAGTTTTGTGCTTTCTTAGTACATAACTAGTAACATTGTAGAGGACAGCCTGATGATATCGATACAGGAAGTTAGTTATAATTCATAAAATAATTTATTTTCTTTCCCCTTTGTAATACAATCTAATCTAGACACGCGGCAGTGTGTCAAGCTACATCCAAGCAAAGGAACTGGCTAGCTAGCGCCGTGTGTAATATTACACGAACCACTTGGTGCCACTTTTCACCTTTCTATAACTCAAAACCTATTTAAAGTAAACACATAAAACTGCGTGAGTTTAATTATATTTATAAGGACATCTAGAAGCCCAAATTTCATGAAGTTAGCTCAAACGGTTATAAAGATATGAAGGTCAAAATCTTAGGACTTATAGTATCTAAACCTAACCTACTTCCAGATGACCTAGAAGGATGAAATTTGGAATCCAGCTCGGTAATTATGTGTAAGCGTAAGAAAAAATCTAAAAATAAAAAAAGTTAAAAAATAGAGGGTCCCCATCCAAAAAAAATATTTTTTAATGGTAGCGTTGGAACCGTTACAAGCAAATATTTGAAACTATCCCAATATATGTTTTATTATATTTGCTTTATAACAGAAATATAAAAATAAAGTTAAGCCAAAACATTTGTGGTGTCCCCATACAAAAAACTTGTAATACGCGCTAAACAGCTGGCCAACGGTGGGTCGTCGGCGGCGCGCGGCACCACACAACTCAATACCTACCTAGTTTTCTTTACAAAAAAGTAATGATATCCCACCAAAAACATAAATGTAAAAGATCTCACATTTGTAAATACCAGCAACTATTATAGGTATTCAATAAAGCAAACAAATAGAATTTAATACTTGTTCATAATGTTATTCTGTTCCTATAAATACATATTTAGATTTTGCATAAAACTTGGCACACATTTAGATCTCCATTCTTTTTGCGGCGAAGGCCACAGCTAAACATAATTTTAGTATTGAACTTGGCTATCCTTTTTTACATTTATGTTTTTGGTGGGATATGTCAGCGGTCATGTCCAGCGGATTTTGATTTTAAAGCCAATAGCCTTTAAAGAGAAATAAATCTAAATGGCGGCTTTTTTTTAATTCTAACATTACATCTGCCTTTTGTGCACAAAACAATGTCCAGATATCGATTTTGAGTTCGATTGGCCTTAATACAAAAAACTTCAAAATGGCGGCTACTTTTTTCAATTCTGACATTGGATCACTCTTTTGTAAATAATGTTACACCCAGATATCGATTTTGCGGTCGATTAGCCTTAAAACCAAGAAATTCAAAATGGCGGCCACTTTTTTCAGTTCTGACAGTGGATCTGCCCTTACTAACTAAAGTGGTGCTCAGATACCGATTTTGAGGTCAATTGACCTTAAAATAAAGAAATTCAAAATGGCGGCCACTTTTTTCAGATCTGACATTGGATCCGTCTTTTGTACCTACAGGCCTGCCTAGATGTCGATTTTGAGGTCGATTGGCCTTAAAACAAAGAAATTCAAAATGGCGGCCACTTTTTTCAATTCTAACATTGGATCCGTCTTTTGTACCTACAGGCTTGCCCAGATATAGATTTTGAGGTCGAATGGCCTTAAAACAAAGATATTCAAAATGGCGGTCACTTTTTTTATTTCTAACATTGGATCCGTCTTTTGTACCTAGGGGCCTGCACAGATATCGATTTTGAGATCGATTAGCCTTAAAACAAAGATATTCAAAATGGCGGCCACTTTTTTCAAGTCTAACATTGGATCCGTCTTTTATACCTAAAGGCCTGCCCAGATATCGATTTTGAGGTCGAATGGCCTTAAAACAAAGAAATTCAAAATGGCGGTCACTTTTTTAATTCTAACATTGGATCCGTCTTTGGTACTTACAGGCTTGCCCAGATATCGATTTTGAGTTCGATTGGCCTTAAAACAAAGATATTCAAAATGGCGGCCACTTTTTTCAATTCTAACATTGGATCCGTCTTTTGTACCTAAAGGCCTGCACAGATATCGATTTTGAGGTTGATTAGCCTTAAAACGAAGAAATTCAAAATGGCGGCCACTTTTTTCAAGTCTAACATTGGATCCGTCTTTTATACCTAAAGGCCTGCCCAGATATCGATTTTGAGGTCGATTGGCCTTAAAACTAAGAAATTCAAAATGGCGGCCATGTATACCAATTCTAACATTGGCTCTTAACATTTTTTTGATTTGATTTGATAATGTATAAATAAATGAGTACTACAAAAATTCATACTAAAATAATTTTATGGTGTAAAAATTTGAACAGCCTCTACATGCAAAATACAAATTTTTCAAATGTATGAGCGGCACGCAAGCGTCATTTACGCATAATTGGGCCGGCATTCCAGGGCGTCCCTAGCTATGGATTACGCAATATAAATAATACATACATAGACTCTCACATCTTTTATCCCCGAAAAGGTAGGCAGAGGCGCAACTAGTGCACTCACTTTCAGTCGTGCGTATTCCGTCCTATGATGTGATGGGGGCGAGCCTATCGCCATTTCGGGCTCAAAATCCAGAATTCGGGCTGAAAAGAAAAAAATCCAATATCACTCTGCCCGACCCGGGGATCGAACCCGAGACCTCAGCATTGCAGTCATAACGTAATACAACTACACCACTGAGGCAGTATAAATAACAAAAAAAAGCAGTGACTATTGTTTTTCAATCAGGGATTCGAATCCGGCACTTCAGCGCGGTAGTCGTACCGATCACGAAATATAAGTAAAGCAGGTCTCCGACTAGAAACAATTTACAAAGGTGAAAGGATGTAATAATTACGCTTGCTGCCTATCTTATAGACCTAATAGAGCCTATAATTTTATATTGATACACGGACGTGAGCTGGATACACTATAAAACAAAATTTCCAGGGCACCTTCAAATTTGCCGCGCGGTAGCGCGGACCAATCCCTACACTAGACGGCCAATTCGAACTTTGAAGGCGTCCGAAAATTTCGAGCGCACGTCCGTCGTCAGTAAAGATTCCGGACGACTGAAGCCGGCACGGGCCACTCCCATAACAGTGATGGCGTATTTGGACGTCGCGGATGAGAGAAAGTGACGGGAGGCGCACGCGTATGCCGAAATGAAATGGCGTAAGCTCCAAAACAATTTTCTTTTAATTGTGATTATACTATTTAATTCATTTTAATTGTGTATTGATATAAACTTTGAAAATATTGATTTATTGTATTTAAATCAAGTTACGAATGTATATATTCCACCATTTAGAGATAAAGCGTGTTTAAAGAAAATATCAGAGGTAACTTTGAATTTTTTTTCGATCGAGAAAATTTGTAGCAATTGTGTTTTAGCTTTGACTTATCATTGAGTTATATGTTCAATTTACACATATCCAAAAATCGAACTTCTGATCTTAGTAGTTTACGAGAAAATTGAATTTAAAAGTCCTTAAACTTCCTGGCATAGGCTCTTAAAGTAATTATACTTACTTTATTAACTCAAAATGTTTAAATACCTCCTAAACATATTACTAGAACGTTCATTTAGATATTTTTGTTTTCTTACTTTTTAAAGTGTTTAGAGACTTTGAAGTGGCCTAAATTGAACATACAGTACATATATTTAACATTAGTTACATTTTTTGTAACTAATGTTAAATATACTGTATGTTTTATTAATTGAGAAAAAAGATAACTGAGGGAGTAAACCTCGAAAAAAAAACGTAAAAAGATACCCGTGTGCGAGCTACTTGTTTGGCCTATCTTATCACTCATTACGTATAAATATTACCTTTTAGTGTTCCAATTTTCATTCATACTTCAAAGCTACCATAGAAAAGCCAAAATACCTAGGTTCTAAAATTCCCTTAAAGATAAAGGTCGTAATATGTTTTATTTACTTTTTTGATGAGAACTGACCAACTGAATACCCTTCTTAAATAGGTCCCACGACTTACTTTACATGTTGTATAGCTAGTACCTAAGCACTTATAAGTATAATTAGTAACGTCATGTGTTCAAAATATAGACTTTTCATGGATCAGGTGATCGTATCTGGCACGATCAAATCAAATAAATGTGGGACATATCATTTCTCCGCTAGTAGATATATATTTTGTTTTTTTAAATTGAATTTGAAGGACGAGACGAGCATGCCGCTCGCCTGATGGTAAGCGATACAACCGCCAATAAACAGTAGCACCAATATACAGAAGTTTTGATTACTCATAAAGACCTGCGTGGCACACCACTGCGCTCGTCATTATGAGCCATTAGATGATAAGACCGGGTTTATTCAATAGTTTTTAGGGTAATCATCGGTGTTATTACCCTATATTCGAGTTACTCTATGGGTGTTATTAAGCTGGACGCGCTCGCAGAGCTTCGAGAGCGCTTTAATAAGACGCTGACAAAAAGATAACTACAGTTGAAAAAACGGGGCCTAAGTCTCATAATGCCCAACAGTTTTACGTTTGGGCGAGAAGCAAACACGATTGTACCCTGCCGATCGTACATAAAACGTATAGCGCTCGTTATTTTGGACCGGAATAGAATAGTGAATAATCTATGTCACGCCCTATCCGAGAAGTTTGGCAACTGACGTGATAGATGCCGCGGACGAGCATGAAATGGGTTCAAGGGACTCTACACGGATCAGTAGGTATGAGAAACGGTGCCTGATGACAAGACGTAAGGCAGTTGATTTTATACTAATTCAAACTCAGAAATCGAATAATACTACTGATCATGATCTATCGCCTAAAGTTTGGCTCCACGATCTTAACATAACAAATGACGTTAGTACCCCATGTCAAACCCTATAACAACAATTAGGTATTAGGTGAAGGGAATGTAAAATACTTATATCGGATTTTCTATAATAATATTAGAATTTTTCAGGAAAACTTTGTCAGACAATGTAGTTGTTTTCCTTGTACATAGTTTCTATGATAGTTTTAGTTTATAATTTTAATATTCCTGGACCATAAAATCTGGCTACGATATTATATCGGGTATTCGTTGATTTAAAGAGCACCTGTGATTTGCCAAACGCAATGAACAGAATATTCGATATTTGCCCGTCACTCACTCATGCGGCACGCCTTTTAATCTAAATGCATCCACATTTCAGTTTATATCCGTCTCGTGATAATATTATACGATATGGAGCGAGCATATTATCATTATAATTTTATTATCGCATACAAATTCCAAATCTTGAGCAAAAGAATTTTTTTAATCAAATACATAAATAAATGTTAATTGTTCAGTCTGCGAAACGATTGTCGTACTTCTCGATTCACAGCCCAAATTAGCAGCCTCTACATCAATGAGGTGATTCTACTATGTTTACATTAGGTACATTGAAAATGATCACATCAATAACAAATTGTTTTGTAACCAATAAATATAAAGGTTATTTCTGTTCTTAAGTCTACCAAGTAACAAGACAAAATAATAAAAATCTAGAATAAATAATATAGAACTTCAAATACTAAATAATACATACTTACATTATTTTTCAATTGGGTCAAGGAAAACAGGATAAAACGACCACAAAAACGAACGTATGTACGGGCCAGCAACCACTACGACTGTGAAGTGGGCAGCAGACAGAGTATGAGTCAGTCCTACGTCACTGACATTGCTAAAGCGCACAACGAGTATAGTATGACCGTCCCCTCAACTAGCGGACAAATTAAATGAGCCACTTCAAAGCAGTACAATATGGTTTAATAATAATATGGTGTAATAATTATCAAACATTAATTAGGAAGTGTGTTAAACATATAGTACTTTGATACCTAAAAACATTTACGCATTGATTTAATGGCACTCATTAATCAATTTGGCACATGTGATATAAAATTAAATCAGATACAGCTCATTTCTTCCTTTTCATAAAAAAAAATCATTTGCCTCAGTTATTTTTACGTAGGTAGATAACATTTATGTTCTGGCGTGCAATAGTGTTAGTAAATAACACATATGAGTCGTGTTTATAATTATCTTGTGTTTAATAAGCTTCCACCACACACTACCCCGGAATTACTTGAAACAAGAAGTATGTAGAGTTAGGGTTTGTAAAGTTATTTGGCTATGGTTTTGGCTCTACTTACCATACCAGCCCTGTATAACATTTTGCCCACTGCTGAGCACGGGCCTCCTCTAAAACTGAGAGGGTTAAGGCCTTTGTCCACCACGCTGGCCTAGTGTAAGTTGGCAGACTTCACATACCTTCGAAATTTAGATAGCATATCAGGTATGCAGGTTTCCTCACGATGTTTTCCTTCACCGTTACAGCAAGCGATAATTCACAAAGAATACACACATATTTTTTTTAGAAAAGTCAGAGATGTGAGCTCGTGGGTCTCGAACTCCCGGCAACCTTTGGGTGAAATATTTTAAGTTGTATTTTACTTATTATATATTATATCATACTAGCTTTTGCCCGCGGCTCCGCCCGCATTAAAAAGTTTTCCGGGATAAAAGTCCCGGTTTATATTTCCCGGGATAAAAAGTAGCCTATGTGTTAATCCAGGACATGATCTACCCGTGTGCCAAATTTCATCGAAATCCGTTCAGTAGTTTTTGCGTGAACGAGGAACAAACATCCTTACATCCATACATCCAAACATCCATACATTCTTACAAACTTTCGCCTTTATAATATTAGTAGGATTAGTAGGATTCTACGCATAACTTCAATATTGTTAAAAATATATATTCAGCAGTAGGTTGAGTTATTTTCACGTAGAAAACAATTAAGTGGCTCTTTGTGACAGTTGTTATGTTTACCCCTCATATTGGCATTGAATAAACTAAAATTTAGACGAACTCCTTACAAGCCTTTGTGTAAACTTCTTTTTAGGGGAAAGTGGACAATCAAGCGAGTATGACTCCTAAATGGTAAGTGCACCACAGCAGAGTGAATTCAGCAATCTCACCTACAATACAAAACGCAATAGCGCACGTCACGCAGCTATCACAGTTTTTTTGTGATACGGTGGTATCAAACCTGTCGAGCCGGTATATTCATGATGAAGACAACACGGTACAACAGGGCCTATATTTTTTATATATTTTAACATTGTTTAAGGACATCATTTTAGCCGTCAATTTATCATTATGTCTAATGTCATTTGACGATATAATTGGTAGTAGTAAATTATCCGAAACATTTTTAAATATGATCAACTGCAGACTACTAATGTATTTACCACGATTATAATAATATGTATATAAATTATCTAGACACGCGGCAGCGTGTCTAGCCAAGTTCAAGCAAAGGAACTGGCTAGCCAGCGCCAAGTGTATTAATACACGAACCACTTGGTGCCACTTTTCACCCTTCTATAACTAAAAACCTATTTAACTTAAACACATAAAACGACCCGTGTTTAATTATATCCGTAAGGACATCTAGGAGCCCAAATTTCATGAAGCTAGCTCAAACGGTTATAAAGATATGAAGGTTTAAATGTCGGAAATTTTAGTACTGACTGACTGACTGATATATAGTAACTAAACCTAACCTACTTCCAGATGGCCTAGAAGGATGAAATTTGGAATCCAGCTCAGTAATTGTGTGTAAGCATAGGAAAAAATCTAAAAATAAAAAAAAGTAAAAAAAATATTTTAATGGCAGCGTTGGAACCGTTACAATCAAACATTTAAAACTATCTCAATATATGTATTATTATATTTGCTATACAACAGAAATATAAAAGTAAAGTTAAAAAAATTGTGGTGACCCCATACAAAAAACTTGAGTGTTGTCCAGCCTGGGATGAGGAGCGCAGCGCTCTCAGAACAGTCGTCGGAGAAGACCTCTCGCTGCCGGCCGTGGTCGCTTCCATGGTCGGCGGCCGGGAGGCCTGGCAGGCGGTGGCCCACTTCTGCGAGGCGGTCCTCTCGCGGAAGGAGAGTGCCGAGAGGGATCGCCAGCGCAGTGGTGATCCCTCCCGCCGCCAGACGAGACGTAGGAGGCGTCGGGTGGACGACTGACCGACG
Source organism: Lapara coniferarum (assembly GCA_949316025.1). Classification (NCBI taxonomy): domain Eukaryota; kingdom Metazoa; phylum Arthropoda; class Insecta; order Lepidoptera; family Sphingidae; genus Lapara; species Lapara coniferarum. Next base: position 34,564,383 of record OX438919.1, on the reverse strand, counting down.
TCTCCCGCCCTGTGGATTGGGGGCGTTGGAAGAATTCCACCACGGTATCCCCTGCCTGTCGTAAAAGGCGACTAATAGGGGCCTCCGGGGGTCACGGGTGGGCGGGACGTGCCGCCCACCCATTAGTCTAGCCAACTTCTGTGACCCCCGTGATGGACGTGATGGACACCAAAAGGTGAACACGGTACGGTGTTTCGGGGGCTTTTGAGCCCCCGCAACAGGGAAAAGGACCGCAACAGCGGTACGCGCAGGGGCGGTTGCGGACGACAACTTAGACGTGAGTCGGAGGAAGCCCGCAGCCGTCCCTGATGAGCCGAAGACGGCCATTAAAAAAAAATAAAAAAATACAAAAAACTTGTAATACGCGCTAAACAACCGGGCAACTGTGTGTCGTCGGCGGCGCGCGGCAACACACAACTCAATACCTGCCTAGTTTTCTTTACAAAAAGTAATAATATCCCACCAAAAACATAAATGTAAAAAAGGAGAGCCAAGTTCAATACAAAAATTATGCTTGGCTGTGAGCTTCGCCGTAAAAGAATGGAGATCTAAATGAGTGCCAAGTTCTATGCAAAATCCAAATATGTATTTATAGGAACAAAATAACATTATGAACAAGTTTGAAACTCTATTTCTTTGCTTTATTGGATACCTATAACAGTTGCTGTTATTTAAAAATGTGAGAACTTAAAGTAGGTTAGATTTGACTTGGCCAGTTTTTATCAGAATTAAATATATACCGGATGGAAGGGAAACGCTCTCTATACCGGAACGGTAAGAGAGAAGAACCATAACATTAACGAAAACCTATATTCATTTGCAAAGCTAAGCGATAATACTTACGATTTTAGTATTTCCGTAATACATGTGCGCGCAATGTAAAGCGTACAAAAAAACTGGGTAGGGTACAAACTACAAAGTAAACGCCGACAAGGCGGAGGCCGCAGTGCTGCGCCGGTACCGGCCGTGCGTCCGCGGTCGTTGACCCGTCAGCTGATGTACGTGTTTCGTTACGATTTTTTTGAAATATTGACCTTTTTTACTATGTTTTTCAGAATAATAGTTTGATTTATCTATCCATACGTGAAGCTGTATAGAAATTTGAGAATATCCTACTAAAATTGTAACCATGTGATCGCGATTTTTTTAGTGCCATCGCGTCAGGAATTACCAATACTATCACCTGTATTCGGTTCCGAGAGCGTTTCCCTTCCACCCGGTATATAGGTATGTTGGATAACTTTATAAAATGACTGATGTAATGAAAACTGGCCAAGTCAAAACTAACCTACTTTAAGATCTCGCATTTTTAAATAACAACAACTGTTATAGGTCCGCCCTGTGGATTGGGGGCATTTGGAGAATTCCACCACGGTATCCCCTGCCTGTCGTAAAAGGCGACTAATAGGGGCCTCCGGGGGTCACGGGTGGGCGGGAGCCCACCTATTAGTCTAGCCAACTTCTGTGACCCCCGTGATGGACAGCAGCGTGTCTCACGCTGCCTCGGACGCCAGGGGCGTCCCTCGGTGTGCGGGGGCTTCTGAGCCCCCGCAACAACAGGAGAAGAACCGCAACAGCGGTACGCGCAGGGGCGGTTGCGGACGACAACTTAGACGCGAGTCGGAGGAAGCCCGCAGCCGTCCCTAATGCGCCGAAGATGGCCGTATAAAAAAAAAAAATACTGTTATAGGTATCCAATAAAGCAAAGAAATAGAGTTTTATACTTGTTCATAATGTTATTTTGTTCCTATAAATACATATTTGGATTTTGCATAGAACTTGGCACTCATTTAGATCTCCATTCAATTTACGGTGAAGCCCACAGCCAAGCATAATTTTTGTATTGAACTTGGCTCTCCTTTTTTAAATTTATGTTTTTGGTGGGATAATAACTATACTATGTTAATATTCATATAATAGAACGGTTTTATGTTTTAAACGATGTATTATCTTATGAATATTCATAAAAATCTCACGAAACTTTCCTTCCATTCTGAGGTACGAAACTCAAAAATAAAAGTTGAAAGTGGCTCATTTATTTGCCCGCCAGTGCACTGCCAATATACAAACAACCTTTCTGCGAACATAAACGACTTAACTATAGAAACGCCCGTGCCGATCGAACAGAGGCGCCGTAAGATTCATAGGGATTGCAATTCAGCATAGAGATCCCGTGATTCGGCGAGATTTAAATTTTAATATCATATTTTTAGGATCTCAAACATCTAATGGCTTACAAACTCACAAAGTTGGAATATGTTAACACGTTATACTCAATGCAATAATACTTAAATGCAGTCCTTTCAATAGTTTAACATGATTATGAGTTTGATTGTGGCAAAACTGAATTAAAATTTTTCGTACATTTATAATATTCACATTTTTTTTTACGCAGAGAAAGTGAATTATTACTACCGCCCAGCGTTCAAGGGGAACGACTACTCTTTGGGAACGACTGAGCGGTTATGTTGGGTTCACCGTGCCTTACGACCCGACGTTGAGCCGCCCGGAGAGATGGAAAACGTCGGGCGACCTGTGCCGCGCCGGACCGAGTCCCTAGCCTATATAGGTACAACGCACGGCATACCAACCAAAACTCCGCGGTGGTCATATTCGGCGCATTAGTGACGGGTGCGGGCTTCCTCCGACTCACGTCTAAGTTGTCGTCCGCAACCGCCCCTGCGCGTACCGCTATTGCGGAACGTCTCCTGTTGTTGGGGAGGCTCAGAAGCCCCCGCGCATCGAAGGACGCCCTCAGCGTCAACGGCAGCGTGAGGCCTAACCACCACACTGCCGTCCATCAGGGGGGTCACAAAATTCACAAGAGATTAGTAACATATCCCGCTAGTAGCTGGTTTGGTGGCGGTAGGACATATTCAATATCCACCCAGATAGCGACCACCACAAAGACATTAAATTATAATCTTAGAACCACAAACAAGGTATTAAAAGCTACGATAGCGGCCCAAGTGGACGATAGCCCAGTTGGGAATGGGACGGTCTGCCGAGACAATGTTCGGTGGCACAAAACACGAGGCACACATCTCTGACTTTTCGAAGTAACGCGTGTATTATCAATTATCGTTCGCTTTAACGGTCAAGGAAAACATCGTGAGGAAACCTACATAACCGAGAATTCCCATAAGAATTTCGAGGGTGCCAACCGGCAGTAGGCCAGGGTGGTGGACTAAGGCCTAACCCCTCTCAGTAGTAGAGGAGGCCCGAGCTCAGCAGTGGGCAGTACATAATACAAGGCTGATTGCATTGGATAGTGGCCCACATAAGCATGTGTCACGTTCCAGGGTCAACCTGCGTATATCTGGTCCAAATAGGCCGGCATAATTGTGTTTACTGGCGAGGGATAATCTCTCGTCAATTAACATACTATCTGTACTCCACTACGCTTAACATCAAGTGTAGTGGAGACTGGTGTCGCGTAGCCGGGTCCGGATAAAAATATTACGCGGGATTGAAATCACCGTGGAATTGCAATCCCTGGCGATCATGTTTATACTACGTTCAATTTTGTGAATGGAGCAATGACCGAAGGAGTAGCAACCCCCAGTGGGTTTAATCTAGCGTGAGGCAGACATTTACCGAATTTCAAAAAATGAGGAGGTTCTTGTTACGCCACAAGTCAGGAGTGCGGTTTAAAGGTCTAGGAAGTGCTAGGGAAGTGGAAAATATTTAGGTAAGAATGTTTTCTTTTTATGATTGATAATAAATAAATACCTTCATAGATAGTTATTGTTTATACGACATTAACCAATGGAATTACATAAACCAGGAAAATTATAAAAAATACAATAGGCTTTACTGATAATTTGGTAGATATAAGTCGTCGATCCATCTTGCCGCCCGTCTTGGCCACCAGTCAGTTAGCACCTTACTCTACTTGACGTCAACTCTAACTCGGCGTCTCGTATCTGATTGTCCAGTATCGCAAACCTTAACCTGTATTCGAGTTTTAGTACTTACTACTTACAAGTGATCTTGTAATTTCATGCGGGCGTAGACCTCTGCTTTTATAGGAGTCAAGACACGGTGCAGGAGGTAAAAGAGGCGAATACTCAAAGACATTGTGGAATATGGCACGATTGCAGTATTAATTATAGAATTTTCAATATTGAAAATTGCTACCTATACTACTACGTTTCTCTTAAATTCTATGAAAATCGCTATTTGTACTTTTTGTTTTATGCTTTATATCTCTGCTGTACCTTCAGCATTTAACTGTACAAAAAAGTGTTAATAAATAAATAAAATCTTCAAACACAAGTGCTGCAACATGACCGAGATACGGATGATTTTTGCTTGATGCAGTTCTAAAATAAGATCTATACAAAGGAAACTTGATTTTCATATTCCTCAACTACTGTTATTCTCTTCTACAATTTACAAATAGCAAATCAAATTTAAATGAAAAGAAATGTAATGAGAGTGAAGAGAAAGCGAGATAATTTACGAGCGTGTTTATCCAAAGATCGGTGAAATTACGAAAAAAAACTGGTTTTCCTAGGCACTCAACCACTCAACTGCACACAGCGCCGTCGTTTGTTAACTGTGTGGTATGGTGGCTAAAGCTGCAGATTACTGAAAGGAAACTTCAGGATTGCCCTGTGCACTGGGCTTCATTTGATGATACTTGTAAAATAATAAAGAAATTGTTTCTTCTGTATTTATTTCAAATGTTTGTAAATTTTTGGGACCAGCCGCTGAGTTAACTGTTCATAATATATAGATCATACTTGTTAATATAATGTATGTACCTTTGATTTTTTAGAATAATTTAAGGGATTATGATGGAGCGTGTTAGTCTACGGGGTCCAGCGGTCACTTGAATCGAAAGAAATGTAATATGTCTGCAATGCGGATTATTCAAAACATTAGAACAAGACAGTTAGCGGCATTGGCCGCACTGCTTTAGTCTTTATTCTATGGGCCGCACACTCGCTTCATCTGTCACACTTTCCTACCAATAAATATTCAATTGACCGCTGTACAAAAAAGTAAATCGCATTCAATTGTAAGAAAACAACTTCCACGTAATATTATAATGTTAAAATATATTTATTAACTTTTTACAATACAAATTAGTTTACAATTACAATTTCTTAAACATCTATTCGAAGTAAAAGTATTTCAAACTAAATATTTCAGTACTCAACAAATATATATTATAGATTATTAGAACATGCATAATCTGATTATAGGAAAATAATAACATTGATGGATACTGCAGGAGTACAGCTATTCGACGTCAACAATACCTACCTGTATTTGTTGGCTTTAATCTTTAATTAAATGGATTCCATCAAATGTAAGAGATTCATATCGCAATACCTACGCAACCCCGTATAATAGTTTAATACACATAATGGGGTTGCTACGTTTGTATTTCACAATACATTACAATATTTAAACATTGAACGTGATTACTTTGCTATTTTGTGCGTTAGTGCGTATACAAGCATTAAGCAGTTTTATAAGTTTTTAAATAACTAATGATAATTCGGTCTTTTGATTATGACTGTATAAATAATAAATAAACCGACTCTAGTAGACTTTGATAACGTAATATTGGAATACCTACATACGGTATGTCCCATGGTTTAACATCCAAATATGCCGAAGTACCATTGTAGATAGCGGAGTCTACAGCACAAATTACGAGATCACCCAATTTTACAGATTGTATTTTCACTATGTAAAAGCAGATCTATATTTTATTCTTGTTCCATAAAAATATATCTAACTACACAATTTATAACAACATACTGTCATTATTTCACATAAATATTTCTCGCAATTTGATTTATCAAATTAAATCATTTTCGTCCTTAAATACTGAGCTTCCGAATGGATACCGAAAAAAATTACATAGTACGTTTAAATGTACTTAATCCAAATAAGACGTCATATAATTCCAAAATGATAAAAACACAATGCAATTATATTTACCTGAATACTATAATTAGGTTGCATCTACTTTGTTAATAAATTTATTGGCCGTATCACACGAGTTGTATCAAATCAGATTTTCTTTTGCTATTCGTGGACATTCAGTGCGCAATGCACAGCTACATTCAGTTTAGACAACTGCTTATGGAATAGATTATATAATCGATTAAAGATAGAAAATGTTAATTGTTTTAATAGACGGTTATTTAATTAAGCTGAATAATTTCAGCAACGTCGTCACATACACCGCAATCAACAAAACAATAAGTCAAATATATTTAAAAATAACAATGATAACCTATTTGAATTTGTATACACTGCTCCATAGGCCATAATACATTTATTTTCGTTCCAAAACGTTAAAAATATACATTGATAATATGTAAATACATGATTTATAATGCTTACATGTGTTTGGGTCGTCATTTTAACAAATTAACCATCATATTTTTTTCCATGGCAGCTAGGTATGCTATAAAATATATCTACCACTTTAGGACGAAAGATAGATACATTTGTTTATATTTTAGTAACATCCCTTTAGGAAATATATCCATTTATTAGCTATCTTAATGCTTCTACTCTGCACATTTATAACTGTAGATTGGTATCAAACGCAGCATATTTAGATTTTGCAAATGTGTAGGTAATGTAAATACTAACATATTATTAATCTCTTTGAATATATCGATTAAACAAACCACTTCAATATTTAATTTGATATAATTATTACCTATAATCTTCATTGTTTCATTGTAAGACTAGGCTAACGAAATTGATAACAACCGCAAAAAATAAATTATGTATTTATATATGACTAAACTAAGTTAAATAATACACCTTAAAATAAAAAATAGGTACTAATTTAAATTGACATCATTGCAAAATGCAAATGGTTTAGCTTTATTTGAAATTTTATGCAGTAGGTATTTTTCTTTGGAACCATAGAGTTTTTATCTATATAAAATAGGACAATTTCCAAACATTTTTTTTTTAAATAATGCCGCTTTCTAGCATTGAAATTTGATCATCTGAAAACATACTACATATTTGTAAATATTTAGATCAATACATAACATCCCATTACTCTGAGCCCTATTAAATAGTAGCCCCACTTATCTAGAATACAATATATAACGAAATATGATTTGATATATTAAATCCACCACATATAAAATTTAAATGAACACAACGAAGTCATTAACCCTAAATATTTGTCTCTAAAGTGTTCACGATTTATGGCCATATTAGGTACATTATTTAACAAAGACATTTTAACACTTCAAAATCTTATAAAGAGTATCTTATGTTTATTGTGCAAAATTAAAATTATTTAAAAAGTATAATTATCTCGGTGCTGTAACAATTAAATTTTTCACAAGATAATTTTGTCTTATTAAAGATTTTCATAAATGAAATCGTAACAATATTCATTCAATATCTAATAACGGTGCAACATGTAGAGATATTATGTTACAAAACTTTGTAACACAATAATATATTAATCGAGTTTTATGCTGGGATATATAACTCAATTAATTTTGATAAATTACTTACCCGTACACCTGAGTGTCAACGTCAAGCTTATCAGTTACGTTTGTAGCCCATTACCCCGAAATATGCGTAAAATACTTAAAACCGTGTCGAAATAGTTGCATGTCGTGATCAATATCAATTTCAACAAGTCAGCTTGCTCTGTACAATTATGAAATACAATGTGGAAAGCGGAACAAATCCAAACAATATTTTAAAAGGCTCCTGTTGAGGTAAGAATGTTGGAGTAGCCGAGGGCGCCGGGCGAGTGTTTGCTGGCCAGTACTTATGACGTCTGTACCGTTTGCGAATTCTTGTGCTCTTTGAACAGCAGGAGAGAACTAGCGCCGTACGCTACAGTGTTAAAAATACCGAACACCTGAAAAAAAATAGCACAAACCTTAGTAACTAGTCCAATGTATATAATACTCTATTTACTAACTAGCTAATGCACTAGCATTTTAACGTAGGTAGATAGTCCCTTAACCACCCGTATAAATTCACATCAATTAATTTCACATTTCTGACATTACATGTTAGAAAGGAAAACGTTAAGTATAATAACATTACTATAATAAGAGCTTTATTGTACATAATATCTTTGCGAAATAAAAATATATTTTGCCACATTTTATAATAATGACGCATCAGTTATCAGTTATCACCAAATACACATAACACAGTATTCCTACGCATTTTAAAATGTTAGGTTTAGATGTGAATACTCACAGCAGCAGCCACATTGCTCGCGTGGTATGAACTGTAGTAAGCTGCCGTGGCTATGAACATCACGATGAATGCCAACAGATACATGAAACACTGCAGCGCATTGCTAATCAGTTCCTGAAACAATCAACATAAAGTTATTATGACATTTTCTATATATAAATATTCAACTAATATTATAAACATATTACTGACTGCCTCGGTGGCGTAGTTGTATTACAGTACGACTGCAAAGCTGAGGTCTCGGGTTCGATCCCCAGGTCGGGCAAAGTGATATTGAGTTTTTCAATTCAGTATCAGCCCGGAGTCTGGAATTTGTGCCCGATATGGCAATAGGCTCGCCCCCTATCACATCATGGGACGGAATAACGGCGAAAAGTGGGTGGCACTAGTTGCGCCTCTGCCTACCCCTTCGGGGATAACAGGCGTGTGTGTATTATAAACATATTACATAATATATATAATACCGGTTGTAGGACTCTCATATTTATTTATATGTAAGAGTCCGTCTTGGTAGGTACCACCGCAATGTCTTTTTCTACCGCCAAGCAGCAGTGTGCATGTACTGTTGTGTTTCGGTTTGAAGGGTATTGTAGCCAGTATAACTACAGGATATATTGAGACTTAACAACGTATGTCTCAGGATGACGAGCGCAGTGGAATACCACACAGTACTTTGTAACTCAAGGTGCTGGAAGGTGTTTCTACTGTTTATGGGTGGTCATAACTCATATCCCTTACCATCAGACGAACGGCATGCTCGTCTCGTCATTCAATGCCATAAAAAAAACGCGAATGTTTGTGAGTATGGATGTATGGATGTTTGTTACTCTTCCACGCAAAAACTACTGAACGGATTTTGATCAAATTAGCACACGGGTAGATCATGTCCCGGATTAACACATAGACTACCTTTTATCCCAGGAAAATTGTAATTTACTTTATATGAAATATTAAAATATTCGAATGCGTTTAATAATATTTCAGGACGCCATGGAAAATTCATATTATATTAGAAGGTATTTAATCCTTTAGATCAAATTATATGCGATACTTACAGACAGCACCCAATTAATGGGTAGTTTCAGTGCTTCTTTAATACTTAAGAAGTAAACGAAACTCCACATGAGAGTGGTGATGAAGCAGGAGACGGCCACGAACACGAACCACGTCGAATACCACGGCGAACCCAATGCCATACATAGTATACCTAAGACCTGGAAAGACAAACGACAATTTTAAAACAATTTTTATAATCCTACTAATATTATAAACGCGAAAGTTTGTAAGAATGTTGAATGAAATGGATGTTTGTTCCTCTTTCACGCAAAAACTGCTGATCGGATTTCGATGAAATTTGGCATACGGGTAGATTGTGTCCTGGAATAACAAATAGGCACACTTTTTATCTCGGGAAAATATAAAGCGGGACTTTTATACCGGAAAAACTTTTAACGCGTATGGAGCCGCGGGCAAAAGCTAGTATGTACTAAATCTACCTATAAAAAATGTAGAAGAGAACTGAAAAATATTGTTTATAATATTATGATAGTCCGCTGACACAACAGGGACGAAAACAAAAATACATGACATTGAAAAGATAAAGATACCACAGATAACATATGAGTCAGTTTCAGTCGTGACTCAAATAGATTGATTATAATCCTTATCTACCTGCTTCTAGTATTTTTGTATTTATTGTTCATGAATGTATTTTAAAACAAATGCACTATAACATTAATTATGTACAGTGCATTATTATGTACCTGCTGGTGGTCATAATCTCGTGTTTACAATAAAATATAAATTAATCCAATTTATTTAACATGCCCGTTCTATAAGCGCCGATAGCCTAGTTGGGAGGGGATCGGACTGCCGAGACGAATGTCCGCAGGTTCAAAACTCATGGGCATACACCTTCGACTTTACTAAGAATTTATATGTGTATTCTATGAATTATCGCTCGCTTTAACGGTGAAGGAAAACATCGTGAGGAAACCTGCATACCTGAGACTTTTTCTGAATGTCGAAGGTACCTATGTGAAGTCTGACAACCCGCACTAGGCCAGCGTGGTGGACTAAGGCCTTAACCCTCTCAGTTTTAGAGGAAGCCCTTGCTCAGCAGTGTGCAGTATGTAGGGCTGATATAGTATGGTATGGTTAGTTCTAAGGCTCGCCAATTATACCTAATGCATAATATTATGGATATTATGTAATCGCAAAAATGACACGTTTATACACCGACATAACTAAGTAAGTAGTATCCACCAGTAGGACAGACTGATTCACAAACGCGCTAATATACCTATCTACTTATACAACATTGTATACATGTATGTATGTAATAAAACAAAGTTATCTTACAATAAACAGTGGTTATTCCGTTTTGAAGAAAACAAGCGTTATGCAAAGTTCAGAACAATGCTTATACTGGATGTATAATACCTACCTCGTACCTACGTAATAGGGGACCATCCTATGCCTCACTTTGTACATTATTCTATATGTAACGGTAAATAGTATGAACAAAGCTGTTCTGCGGAAACTGCATTGGTTAAGAAACGAGGCAGTAATTGATATTTGAGAATGCAATGGAGAGCAGTGGGAGCGTAGTGGGGTTATCGCTTTATGTCTTTCTTGTGAACGCGTTTGAATTCTCGATGACGTCATATATGGGTATTGCGCGTCTTTTACTTTTCTTGACCCTTGTCAACAGAAAGAATGAATAAAATATAGTAAAAAATCAACAAGTTACAAGCCTTTGAATTTAGATAGAAGGGATCCTTTTTTGGGTTAGAATTTATAGAATGTAAATATTTGATAAAAACATTGGGTTTTTTTAATACATCAATGGATAAAAATCAAGAAAAGTTTGTCCGGTATCCTATTATGTTTTACTATAAATTTCGGACAGTCACTTTACTGTATTGGTAGTTTAAATAATACGTGAAACTTCAAAATTAATTAAAATACAACGGTACCACCTTAATCGAGGCGGCTCAGTGCTGAAGTGGTGCTATTATTTAAAAAATGTGTTCATATCAAGGGTGTGAATAGATCTAGATCTATAGCAGTGTTGACGCACTAGTGACTCAGGTCGAAGTCATCAAATGTTGAATATTCTTAAATCTTGCCAGATCTACAATATTATGCGAAACCAATGCCGCCACGAGATTTCGCGGAACGAGATTGCGTTTTTATATTCCCAAAGGAAACCAATACTTTTACTGAATGCACTATATGTATAGGTAAGCATAAAATTAATCGCAAAATGGAAAAGTTACATATACTTAAGTTTATATCTCAGTTTCCCTGTTGTTTTCGAATACCTGCAGCACACGATTTCAAATTATCCATTTTCTCTTTTTTATGACCAATGGACATTTTTAAGTTCCCATCGTATCCATTTTTTTATTTAAGTAATTTTGCCATTATTACTATCCTACTAATATTATAACGGCGAAAGTTTGTAAGAATGTATGGATGTTTGGATGTTTGGATGTAGGGATGTAAGGATGTTTGTTCCTCTTTCACGCAAAAACTACTGAACGGATTTCGATGAAATTTGGCACACGGGTAGATGATGTCCTGGATTAACACATAGGCTACTTTTTATCCCGAGAAAATATAAACCGGGACTTTTATCCCGGAAAAACTTTTTAATGCGGGCGGAGCCGCGGGCAAAAGCTAGTACACAATAAACTTAGAATATAATTATATAACACTATGTGTTGCTCGCGGCTTCGCCCTCCGTAAAAAATGTTTACTGCTGAAGTCCCTAAAACAACGTAGCGGTTCATAGCGCCATCTAGCGCCACAACATCTGTATAAAAATCAAATATAAAAATCTTTCCATGGTTGAAAATTACCGCGACAAAAGTTTGCTGATGCGTTTTATGCAGAATACAGACTACCCGTGTGCCAAATTTCATCAAGTCCATTCAACTGTTTTGGCATTTACTTCTAACAAACATCGTTTCGAGTTTTCCCAAGTATAATGTTTAAGTACTTAAAAAAGTAAGATTGATTCACAGAGTTTATTTGAAACTATATACACAATTCTTCATAGTTATGTGGAAAATAAAGTAGCGGTGCCGATACCACTAGGACAACGGTGTTGAGTAAATGAGAAGCATTATCGCCCGCTAGCTGCTAGGCGCGGCGAGCGCATAGCACCGAGCAGCCGCCACCACGCCGCGCCGCTACGACCTCAACCAGCCTCAGCCAACGCTCAACGACAGAACCGGTTTAATATCGCGCGCAAACTCGCTGTCATGTCGCAACACTCGCAACCACACTAACAGGTGTAATTTGTGGAAATTCCAACCGATACTCTAATGAAAATATCATTAAAAAACACACTAGCTACTTACAAAGACAATACCGAATCGACATTTCATTTCTCTACAATGATTTGGTAGGAATTCTCATAAGAGAGATTATGCATAGTCTAGACAAATCAGTTGGTAAAGGTTAAACGAGGCCAAAAAAGTGTGACACCCGGCACGTGCAGTGCTGCACACAACGCGGAGAAAGTGCGTCGCTTCGAGTCGGAACTATCCAACGCACGGGACACGACCGCCATTCTGAGTTCTATCAATGGGTTCACACTTCACAAACCATAGTCGCACTTACACGTTACAGTCTCGCTCTAAATAACTAGACGTGGCCGGATTTCCGAATGAGTGATAGATAGTAGGTGCACCAAGTAGTTACCTACATACCTGTGCTAACCATGATTGAGATTCGTGTCAATATATATAAGACATGTATGAAAGAGACGTTGTCGAACACAACAGTCCATATTAGTAATTAGCGGAAACCAGTTTTAAGATATCGTCATCACGATATATCTATGGCAAGCTATTTAATACGTAGGTCGAGACCAATTTATATAACAAGAGGACAAAACGAAGGATGTACTTTTAAAGGTAAAAATAATAAAAGGTTAACTTTAATTTAATATTGAGATAGCCAGATCAAAATGGACGCCTGTTTGATTTGTGTTCGGACAACTACGTTTCATTTCCATGTAGGTGTTTTTATAAATTCTACGTAGACACATAATGTTATAACAGAAAAGTAATACAATGCGCGATTGGCCTTGAACTAAACATCGACAGTGGTACTTAATTAATTCACAGCTTCATCGATCGGTAGAGCCACTACATAGAACTTACTAGAACATAACATAAACACTACACATATATGATGAAGCGAAGCACACAGTACGTGCTAGGTATACATAACATCACAATGCAGAAGTTGATTATTTTTCCTTGTTCAAAAGCGCACTGATTGCGAAGTGAAAATGCAATCAAGCAACATAATATTCGGGTCAATGGGTGCGTGCGGCAACCGACAACGGTGCCTGCAACCGGCCTAAACGAACTAACACGGGAGCTAGTCGGTTCACTGGCCATACTTCCGCACACGGGGGCTCGTGTTTTTATAGTAATGAAAAATATAAGGAGTAATGTCACAGGTGAATATAAAATAATGTATACTAAAATAAATTATACCTACTATCTAATTTAAAGCAACTAATATTGTATTCAAGTATAATAACTGCTATAACAATGTAGCCAAAACAATCTTTATGGGTGTCGAAAAAATGTCCTCTCACAAAGTTCAAAATCTGTTTTTTTAAAGCTTTACTTTTTAATTTATTTTTTGTAATAAAAGGTCTTTCTTATATGAGACCTTTGTCACCATCTATGCAAACTTGTTGCTGCAAACTGTCACGGTTTTAGTAAAACCTTATAAAGCGATACTATTGCAGCATCTCAAGCAAATTCATTACGTTAAAGTAAATTAAATATCCAAGTTATAAGAAACCCAGAAAAAGACTGGGCTTCTTTAATAATCCGAAAATATACAAAAGATAGAGCATATGAAACATCCCGATTAAATAATTCTCAAAATAAAATAAACAGATTGTAATTCTATTATCTTTTATTCATTGGCTCAATGAAGATATAAAGCTTGCATACTCTACTGATCAATAGTGTAGAGCAATCTTCTTTTTGCATGAGGGGGTTAAAAACTAATGGAACCAACCCTAGCCGATGCTCTACTAAAAGTGTTACATCACCTCTATCTCTACAAGATACTGCCAATGCACGTTTCTTTATATTAAAATCCACGTGAAAGTCCCAGTTGTATAGGAAGTTTTAATAGTGACTATTTTAAATTGACCTCGCTAGTTTATAGCGGGCATACTGCGGAGAAGCTAAGCTACCTGTCCCGCGGAAACGTTTCATTGTACTTTTACTAGTATTGTGTTCTGGACTATTTTCTTATTAATTTAGCTATCTAACCTTTAAAGCCCCATGACGTTAGTTGGACTGTTGGAAACTAGACCAAACAAATAGTTTTAAAAACTGGTGTTTAAAATTAATAAATGTAAATAAACCAGTGAGATTTTAAAATACATAATGTGAATGTTTTTAAGGCAGCAGTGATTAGTTACCATTAGATGGCAGACTCATACGGTCGCCTCTATCCTATAAAACCGTACAATTAATTTATATTATATACGAATGCTCCAGTATTATTTATTTCAAAGAACTAAACGTTTGCCTCATTAAGTAACATTTAATTATGACCTTGTCTGCCGTCAATTTCTATTAGGGAACTTCAGATCCGGGTAAACTATATAAAAAAAAACATCAATTTCCCTATCTGGAATTGGAACGCAGGACATTTTGGTCATCAACAGGCAAAGGAAACAACCAAAAGTTTTCCATATTACTTTATAATACATAGAACTATTTGTAAAATATTAGTATTATTCTGGAATTTGGAATTTGTGCCCGATATGGCGATGGGCTCGCCCCCTATCACATCATGGGACGGAATAGCGTCGAAACGTGGGTGCACTAGATGCGCCTCTGCCTACCCCTTCGGGGATAATAGGCGTGAGTTTGTTTTTAGTATTATTCATCAGGAACAAAACCACAGGATAACATCATCAATTACATGATTTCTAACCTTGTTAAAACATATTCTTCAAAACACTCAATAATGCAGTCGACTGGTATCAAACGATTTAACGTCATTTGACCAGAATAAGAGTGTCGTCATTGTCTCTAAAAATATATTTTTAGATCATACAAATTGTTTCTTTACAATGCTTGTTATATTACTTTGACCATGGTAAAGTATATTGTATATTATATTAGCAACAATATGAAAACGTTAGTACCACTCGTCGCCAATTTGACGCGAGCGAATTATAATATTGTAGGTATTAGCTCACGCACACAAGAATGACGCCATCGATTAACGCAAAGTGTCTACTGACTCAAGCGTATATCTTCGTATGAATGGCATTCTGGATATTTACTGAGCCATTAAGTGGTTAAACTATCCGACACGACGCTTTGGTAAAATATACGAGTGTCGAGTATATTCCACGCCGTCGGAATACTTCACAGGTCAGGCCAATCGCTCAACGAGCACCGTTAATTGACCTTCATATACGTGTAATCACGAAGAAAATAGGCATTCGAAAGTAATTTTTTCAATTTCATTGACCTCGATTTCGCAAGCGCAACACAAGTCGCAGTGAGAATCCGTCATAACTAAGTGTTGTTTACAAACAAAGTACAACACAATACGCCAAAAAAGAACAAGTCGACGCGGTAAGATCCGATAAACTTTTCACGCCTGAATAATAATTGAAGTCCATAAAGAACGAACGTGACTATTCAATGACACCGATATAAAAATACTTCCTACAGCCACTAAGTACATTGAATAGCAAAAAATCAAATAGCATCTAAAAATAATATCCAGAAGCAAGATTTCATCATCAGCAGTCTTAGGTAGGTTATAAGACACAATAAAAAAAACAATAATGCCGATGCTTACATTCACAGGAGACTGCAATGCTCACCGTGTGAATGAAACTCAATGACCGCATTACATGTAGAGTCCTATGCGTTACATCAATGACTTAAAGCTTTGATGTAATTAAGAAGAGCCAGCGCAGCTGAACAGAGGCCAGTATATATAAGTAACTCCATAAAATTAGTACTGAAGTGTTAGAAGTTAAAGGGCAAAGTTCACAAACTGTAATTATAATATGACCCAAATATTTAATGTGATACATCATGTAATATTTATAACCAAATAAGACTCGAAATCATATAAAAAAATAATTTTAGAGATGAACTTCGTACGTCATTACATTAATAGACATGAAGATATTCCAAAACCAAATAATCTTATTTGATTACAAATGCTGTCTAATGTGCCTCTATGACCCGATTTTCCCGCCCCTGAGACGCCGTTTAACTAGGAAAACAAGAGATGAGCGACCGCCAGAAATAACTCACTATACATCTATACCTACTGTGTTCGTAGTTAAATATAAATTGCAATAAATGCGATTTAAATGGCCACTAACAAAAGCTGCCTAATTTTTATTTAACTATTACGCATTAATTCCCGAAATTTGTGAACAAAGTACATCATTTTGAAGGATATACTCAAAACAATATCAATAATATCGTAGAAATGACGTGTGTAAGCCAAAGCTGCTAGATTTAATCATAAAATGAGACAACTTTTCAAGTTTTTGAGCAAACAAATTTATCTTTTATGATCATAATGTTCAAATCAGGGCCTGCAATCTGCATTCCACTAGGAATAACGCGATATTAGATCGTTGGTCTTGCAGACGTTCATAATATAATAAATACTACGAAACTAAACTTTTCCGCAATATTGACATAAAAGCCTATCGGAGTATATAGAAGAATCGGGCTAGGAGATGGTTTATTTTAAAGGGATTTTAGTGTAAGCGTATTGTCTTCAACTTTATATATTACTTGTGATAAATTATTCCGCCTAGCTGAGTAACCACTACAACACCGCGTTTCTGAATGTAAATAAATCACCAGTCGCGTTTAACATTCATATTTTTTCGACGAAACAATACACAACGGTATATAGGTATATATAAGTAACAGAATTACAAGAAAAGGCTCAGTTTGCCAACACAAGTATTGTCAAGAAAATGCTATTGCGCTCAAACTTAAACCTCCTGTTTGCTTATTGTTCAGCACTTGTGCTTGCGACACGCTTGTCTCTAGAGTAACTCTTAACTTAAACAAGACTGACTTGGCCTATTTTAACGAATGCAATACACAATATCAATAAGCGTCGAACTGTTTTACGACTTTCGGAAAACAGACTTATTATTTTCCTGACTATTATATCATACATACATATACATATACACTCACGCCTTTTATCCTCGCAGGGGTAAGCAGAGTGCACCCACTTTTCGCCATTATTCCGTCCCATGATGTGATAGGGGGCGAGCCCATCGCCATATCGGGCACAAATTCCAGACTCCGAGCTGATACTGAATAGAAAAACTCAATATCACTTTGCCCGACCCGGGGATCGAACCCCTCAGCATTGCAGTCGTACCATAATACAACCACGCCACCGAGGCAGTATATTATATCAAACAGTAATATAATTCGCAATGAACATTGTTAAGTAAATTAAATTATAAGAACATACCTCTAATACATTTAAAAATACAAACGAATAAATATATTGCATAATAAGATAACTGTAGTAGGCGTTCATCAATACGTTAGACTTAGTGAGCAGTATATTATATTACTTATGCCTAAGTAAATTGATGTGAAACTGACAAGATGTCACATCGGCCGCGGCACATAACCGGTATATCGGAGACGTGGCGCATCGACGCACGGCGGCACCAACGCTGGCCATAGCCCGAACCACATGTTGACAGTAGGTACTACTTTCATTTTGATGCCAACTTTCACCCGATGTCGTTCTCAAATGAAAACTACGAATGCAAAACATTGACTTCATCAATTGGGTACTATGTTCATATGTGCACAGATTATAGTAAATGCTTACAAAACAAAAAAGAACAATTTGCTTGCAAACAAAGATATTGAATTATACGTCCTTTATTTTAAAAATAATAACAATTCAGGTGTATTAGAGTTATGCTGTATGCTAGAATTGATTTTATGTCAAATCTACACACACACACATCTACGAAAAGTCATAATGTTACACTGATTGAAATCTCGAAACGTTATCAAATATCAGCGCTATTGTAAAGCCCCCACTAATGAGATGAGAATTTTCATACTCATGGTGCTAATTACTTAATGCTAATTTTATATTTCATACAAGGCTTTTCCTCATCTAAAGTTTTTTGACAAATATATCCGGAATGCATTTGTTTGTAGGCAATTAACATAAATGCACTCCACTTTTTGTTGGTTTGACAAGTTTCATTGCGAATTACCTACCTACCAGTACCTACGTCAAGAAGTGGATCTATTTTTTTTTATAATTTAGTATGTATTTTTTCCTACTTCCTGCACTATATACCTATTAATCTTACTTACTAAGATTATAAGCTAGATTTGTAGGCACCTACGGATCGGGGTTGCGAGCCCACATGAAAAGCATTCCCATAACAAAATCAAAAGTAGCGTATATTATTTTTTCAATCTAGGCAAGGTCCATGTTGTCCTCAAGATTGAGGGCAATGCGAGTGGTTGGGCTTGAAGTATTGTAGATGACAAGAGCCGAAGAATGGCCACGTTTACCCTCTTACCACAAAGACGAAGCGCAAGGCGGCATAAATCAAGTATAGTTCCGTGCAGTTGTCTTAGTACAACAGTCGGGCCGGTACGCGCCGAAGTAGGCCATCATGAGGTTGGTATATCGGTACAGAGTGTATATATTGGGTTAAGAACTCTGCCCACGACACTATACCTACTCCGGGGCGACGATATTGGATGTTAAGGCTGGTGAAAAAAAAATATTGTCTGAATGGCATAGATAAGTTTCTCTCCACAACCAAAAAGACAGTGTACAAAGTACATTTGTGTGCCAAATTTCATCATAATTAGTTCACAGATCATACAATATACAAACTATATTTCTGTCATCTGTGAGTGCAAAGATAAAACGTAGTTTGAGGAGAGTTACGTGGCAGGCGCTTCTTAGTATAATTGTTTAACATGGAAATCAAAAATCCCAAGAAACCATATATATTTTTTGCCATTCCCAGCTTACTAGTCTACCATATTTTTACTTCTAATGAAAGCAAAACTCTTACCTAAAATTTTTTACGGAAAATTTCATATACGTGCCTGTTTCTTAGTCAACAATTTATTCTACAACTTATTACACCATACTAAGGCGTAATACGTATGTCATCACAACACAGTCAGATAGTTTGTTTATTCACTGATATTTTTAGCCAATATGGAAACATAAATAAATCAATTACAGATCAACCACATGGTAATATTCAAGTTCATGACCACGGCAATACAATAGGAAAAATCGAAAGAAGTGTTATATTTTGGCAACATTAAGTAAATATATTTCACATTTAGGTACTTGACGACATCTATTTACATACGTGTTCGTATTATATCAAACATAAAGTATGTAGGTAGGTACTCCACCCATGACCACATTGGTGCGGCGCGCGTTGAAAAATTATCGATTGTGTTACGATAGTTATCGGTCACTCACAGTAACAGCTATGTGTGTATGTCTAACTTTAGCCCTAGTTAACCTTTTAAAGGTTGAACCACTTCACATAATTTAATTTCCACTTTCAAACACGAAATAATATGTAGAGCGCTTTATTTTTTCAAATCAGAGAATACAATAATTGTTAGGTAGGTATTATTAGATACTTTTTAAAATAAATAATGTAATATGTGCATAAACACTGTCCAGAACTGTTTATCTTCCATGAATATCATAAAAACATATATATGATTTGAAACCGAGGATGCGGATAACGGTGTATACCATAACAATATGTACAAGTAAGTAGGTAATCTGTAACAATGCGCAACAACAGCTCGTTTCGACCAAGAGTGTAGAGTAATTATAAGGTTAAGTCATTCGGGCTAATTGAGAATGAAGACAAGCTCTAATTACCCAGCTCATAATGATAATATAATATTTCCACTATACTTTGTTCAATAGACTTTTTAGACAGGTAATTAATAAACAAATATTCAAATACTACACATTATTCACCAGGGACTACAATCATTAGCCTAGCAATCATTGTTAAGTAAATTTCATTTCAAGATCACGTAAAGTCGAATAATTCACCCTTCAACCTTCATTTTTACATACATATACTATGCACGTGTACGAAATGGGTTACGACATCCTATATATCTACAAGTAAACTTTGTATAAAGAATGATGTATGACTCAGGGATATAGACATTAAACATAAGGCGTAGGCGAATTAAGCATATCTAAATTAGTCAAAATTAAATATGAGTAATACGATAAAAATAATACCTATGTAGTAAAACTTTGGGGCGGGTCTTCGAATGGGGTAGTCTGAACCTGGTTAAGTTCAACCCCACTAAGACACAAGTGTGCGCGTTCACCGCGAAGAAGGATCCGTTTGTCATGGCGCCACAGTTCCATAGGAGTTCCCCTGCAGATTTCCGAGAGTCTCGAGATACTTGGAGTCAGGATTTCGAGCGGTGTCCAGTTTGGGAGTCACGTGGAAAGTAAGGCTAAATTAGCCTCAGGGAAACTGGATGTCCTCAATAGAGCTAAGCGGTACTTCACGTCGAAACAAAGACTGTTGCTTTACAAAGCACAAATCCGGCCTGTTGTGGAGTACTGGTCGCACATATGGGCTGGGGCACCCCAGTACTAGTTGCTTCCACTTGACTCCTTACAGATGCGCGCTGCTCGATTCATAGACGATCTTAAGCTCTCGAATGGTTTGGAACCGTTGGGCATGCGAAGAGACATTGGGGCTCTTTGCGTACTCTATCGACTCTTCCACGTAGAGTGCTCTGAGGAAGTGTTCGAGATGACACCGTCATCTTCTTTTTACCACCGGACTACCCGTTCTCGGAGGAAAGTTCATCCGTTCCACCTGGTAAGACCCACTGCTAGCACTGTACGTTTCCAGAGATCATTTTTACCTAGAACGTGTTCACTCTGGAATGAGCTTCCTCCCACGGTGTTTCCTCAGTACTATGACTTATCCTTCTTCAAACGAGGTTTAAAAAAAGTTTTTTACGTTAGGCAGTGGCTTACAAACTTTCGCGTTTTATAATATTAGTAGGATATATTGTATTCAATAATACTCCGACATAGAATATGTATATACATAAATATTATATATTCATACCATAATACACAGGTGGGAGTTACCTTGTCAACATTGATTGACCTATCTATATAGAATAAAACTTGAAGAACATAACGTTCCTTTACCACTTCCTTCGTACAATTAATCCCCCAATAAAAGCAGCAAAAATCTCAAATAATGAGTTGTACGCCATATTTTATGGGTACAGTGGCTGCATTATGCTTGTAACACCTATTCTGCACAAACATACTACACACACTTACAAAACAAGATATACTTGCTTCTAGGCAGGAGCTACAGCACGCCAACTGTCGCCTCTGCAGCGACATTCGATCATCCAAAAAGCATTCTCAGCGTGGCCTCGATAAATTATGTAGGTACATAAAAACATGTACAGGTAAGTATTGCACATTTTCGTAATTGAAGAAGACAAATTACCCGTTAATAATTCAATACCAACAAGAATCAGTTTTCATATTTTACGTTGTCGACATAAACGCCAGAATAGTAAAAACAACTTGAACGAGGGACAACTTTGAAAATCTACATGGACTTAAAGTAGATATAGTGTACAACCGAAATAAAGTTCTGAAACTACAACAGTAGCTATTGTTAGGTATTCTCATTTTCTCGACTAGTGAAACTTTGTATACCTACCATTTTTAACGATGGTGTCAGCGTTGAGATATCCTCTACTAATTAGTGAGATAGATACATAATAATATATGTTTAATAGACCTTAAAATGCAACGTAGTAAAGATAGTAAAGTCGGGTACTCACTAATTGAATGATTTTGAGTAAGCCAGGTGGAGTTTTAAAGTAGTCAACATTTATTTTGATCCAATCCAACGCACCACCACTTTGTTGCGGTGGAGGAGACGAGGCAGGTTTGTTGTGATCCACAGTCACCACTGTCTCAGGCGCCATCATTCTCTGCTAAATGTATCCCCAGCAAACTTAAAATAAATACGTAGGTGAGTAAACGAACACTGTCACTAAACTTCAGCTCCGTGTGGACGCGGCACACATTCCGTCCGTATTCACAGTTCGACAACAGCGAGCGTAGTATACTCAACGCAGCGCACAACTGTCGAAGCGGACCGAGAGTGGCGGGCTGGCGGGGTACAAGAATGGTAGTGACTAGTAACTAGTAGCGCCGACTGATGACGCGCTCTCACTGCGATGACGGAATGCTGGCCACATTATTTTAGCGAATGTAGAGTCCGACGCATATTATGACAATTTGGACCTTGGATAATGTTAGATTACCGACAAAATTAAACAGAGTACATGTTTTACACTTACATCTTGCGCGGTAGGCAATAATCAGTCAAATAATATCTATTTTTATGCTGAACGGCAAATTCACTGCGCTACACCTTCCTAATGGTGAATACTATAGTGAATTCGAATTATAAACTGTTAAGTCAACTAGCAAAAGATAATGTATCACGCGAGGGTGGCCTTTTGCCGGTATATCTAATAAATTATGCGTCTACTCCACACCACCACGTGATCAAAGAGAGAAAACATGCGAGCCGGCAAACTGTTGCACAACGTCAAGGTGCGGCAGGGGTAACAAGGTTGCAGTGGGCTGGTGGCTCAGTGGGCTTCTCCGAAGCACTGGTAGAATCTGTTAGTAAAACAACATTGTGAAAAATGACGTGTAAAAGTGCCCTTAGGGGTCTAATTACTGAATAAATTATTTGAATTTGAATTTGCATTTTTTTGCTACGAACCATGGCGGCGATGACCATGACGATGTGATTCTAAAAGCATAAGTAAATTTTAATGTTTTTGCATTTTCTGCTACTATATGGCAACAGATTTCTATAAGTTAACTAAATAGATAGAAACACCATTATACTTTATTTTAGGTTAAGCTTGAAAGTAAAGGGGGTATAGCGATACAAGTAGATAGGCGTATCCTTGTACCGTTATTATCGTGTGATCAGTAAAAATTAAGATATTTCATAGTACAAAGGGAAAATCCTCCTTTCCTTCAATAACCAGGATCTCGTAGTAAACAGTCCGTAAGCCCTGCCCAAGAGTATAATATATACTACGGAAAATCCCCTCTAGACTAGCTTCCATTCTAGACCAACGAAGTGATACTTATAAAACTCGTCAGCTTTTAGGGTTCCGGACCTGAAAAAAAAATTAAAAAAGGAACCCTTATAGGATCACTTTCTTGTCTGTTCGTCTGACTGTCTGCCAAGACCTTTTTTCTCAGGAACGCGTAGATATAACCGTTTATGTCGCATATTTTACGATTTCGCAAGGGGATCAAAACTTATAGGGTACTTCCCATTGACCTAGAATCATGGAATTTAGCAAGAAGTAAGGTCTTACAGCACACGAAAAGGAAAAAATCTGAAATGCGTAAATATGTACTTGTTAGAAGGCACACGGCGGTCGGTAACGCGTAGCTAATACTTCACAAAAGTCCTAATTAAAACGCTATCTCTTCAACACACTGTTTTATTTCTCGTTCATTACATGTTCGCATGTTCAGAGGACAATCTATGTCAGGATGCATTAGAAACTCACTTGCAACTTACTATGTTGAGAGCTAACCCAGAACTAACATAGTAACTAACGACCTTAAGAGTTAACTAACACTGAAATCAGTTCGCAGACTTTACATACCTACCTCGAAATTCTCATAAAGCACTTCTCAGGTATGCAAGTTTCCCCACGATGTCTTCTTCACCGTAAAAGCGAACGATGATTCACAAAGAATACAAACATAACTTTTTTTAAGAAATAATACATGAAATCACTACAATGAACATTTCAATTTTGTGAACCTACAAAACACGATACGAACAAAATATTAACTTTAAAAAAATCATAACCTTAGAATCCTTAGGCCTAGGGCAATAAAATTGCTGTTAGATTGTTTCTTTTAGGTGATAAGCCATCCTATCACTGACTTTCCTTTGGATATAACATCTGTATACGCATACTCAGGCAGAGGCGCAACTGGTGCACCCACTTCTCGCCGTGCGTATTTTGACCCATGATGGATAAGGGGCGAGCCTATCGCCATATCGAGCACAAATTCCAGACTCCGGGTTGATACTAGAAAAATCCAATATCACTTTTCCCGATATGGGGATCGAACCCAAAACCTCAGCATTGCAGTCGTATCGCAATTAATACAACTACGCCACCGAGGCAGTCATAACACCTGTATAATTATTATTAATAAATTCGAAACCACTCTCGCCGCATGTACCCGAGAATGTTCATACAGTAAAGATTTCCGATTTTTGCGACTGCCTAGTGTCTACAAACTAAATTTGGTGCGGTCCTCGAAACTTATACCTCCACGCCATTATAGAGCCATTTTAACTGACTTTCACTTCCAATAAACTTTGCACACCAATCTCCTGGGCGTTGTATGACGCGGCTACGTCCATCTGGTCAACAATATTTTGTAACGAGTCTTCCTTATTTTTAATTTCTTATCTGCTCATGATTAATCCTTTTTAATTACACACACATACACTCACGCCTTTTATCCCCGAAGGGGTAGGCAAAGGCGCAACTAGTGCACCCACTTTTCGCCGTTATTCAGTCTCATGATGTGATAGGGGGCGAGCCTATCGCCATATCGGGCACACATTCCAGACACCGAGCTGATACTGAATAGAAAAACTCAATATCACTTTGCCCGACCCGGGGATCGAACCCGAGACCTCAGCATTGCAGTCGTACCATAATACAAATACGCCACCGAGGCATCAGTAGTTTTTAATCACAAAATTAGTTTTAAATAATTTACTGTTTTCATCACTTCTAGTTTTATAAAATACTATTCTACCAATTACTTACCCTAATTGTTCCGCGTGAAAGGCTACAAAAATTCCTAATTTAGCAATCCATATCCACATTTGTACGACGCCTGCACCATCTACTTAAATCTAATAAAATAATTCAAATATTTCCGCCGGCTACAAAATACAAATTGCGGAGATAAATGATAATCCAGGGCATGGTCTATTCGTGTACATTGGCGTAACTACGTATTAACATGACAGTAAAATGCCACGGAACCCGGCTTGATCGGCCTCCGCCGACCGAGAAAGAGGACCGTTCAGGAGAATCGTAAAAAACAATTAAGTGGCAAGATTTTGATTTGGTGTGGAGTCCCATTCTATGAATTTGCTAGGGCCACGCCGACCTGAAGAAGGCGCCTGTATGCGAAATCTATGAAGCGCCTCTGATTTTTGTCGTCCTGTTTCGACTTTAATATTGTTTATTTTATTTCTTGGTTCATCGTGGAGCGCAGATATTTTTTCTATTATAAGTTACTAGTAGTGCTCGCGGCCCCGCCCACGTGAAAAAGTTTTTCCGGGACAAAAATATTTTCCCGGGATAAAAAGTAGCCTATAGCACTCAGGAGTTATGTAGCTTCCTATTAGTGAAAGAATTTTCAAAATTGGTTCAGTAGTACCTGAGATTAGCGCGTTCAAACAAACAAACAAACTCTTCAACTTTGTAATATTAGTATAGATGGCGTGAAAGCGCTACAGACAGAGTTACTTTTTCATTTATAATATTATAGCTTTTGCCCACGGCTTCGCCCGCGTTAATAAGTTTTGCCGGGCTAAAAGTACATAAAAACCTTCCCGTTGAATCACTCTATCCAACACATTTATTTGGATAAAGATTAATATTATGACGTTGATACAACTCTTAACAAATAATGCATTAATTTCGACCAAATTTGATTACCATAAAAATTGTTCTAGTGAGTTAATCTTAAAAGATAGACATATACTGCCTCAGACTTTTTTTTAGATCATTTCAAAAGGAATAATTCTTTCATACATATAATTTTGGTATCTTGAACCGTTTTCGCAGCGCACGCAATGGAAGCCCTCAAGGATGAATAATTTTCCCCGTTTCTTTCACATTTTCCATTATTTCTTCGCTCCTAATAGTTGCATCGTGATGTTATATAACCTAAAGCCTTCCTCGACAAATGGTCTATTCAACACAAAAATAATTTTTCAATTCGAACCAGTAGTTCCTGAGATTAGCGCGTTCAAACAAACAAACAAACAAACTCTTCAGCTTTATGATATTAAGTATAGATTAAGAAAATGACCTTTTGTAAATCAAATGCATTAAAATATGTAGTTGGCTATTGTAGCGACTGCGGCGATTGGGGTCAAATTCAAGTAGTTTAAAACTTAAACCACAGAAGTTAGTATTGGAGACTTGAAGAATGTGTTGTAGTGTAACAAATATAATTTCAATAACTAACGTTGGCATGTCATCCTGATTCCTGCGCCCCTATTGCTTTGGCGCCTGTGTGCGCCGCACACTTCGCACATAGGGACGGCGCGGCGCGGCCGTGGTATTTGCCACGGGCATTCACTTGTGTAGTTACGCCACTGTCCGTGTATCAAATTGCATCCGAATACGTTCAACGATTTCTGCATTTACTTCTAAGTTCAAACAAACAACCCTAACATTCGCATTTATATTATTACAAGGTAATGCTCGCTGCTTCCTTCGCGTAAAAACCTTTGACAGTGGCGTACGTGGTTGGAGCAGGGGGTCCACCCCAAGCAGCAATTTTAGGGGGCTGCAAAATGGGTAAAACCCTTTTTCATAAACTTTTTCTCATGTACTTACCAGTAGCTAGGGGGGAAGAACGGTGACGGTGGAAAAGCGTGACTTATTTGAGTAAATAAAATCCCGCCAAAAACACAATACAAAAATTATGCTTGGCTGTGGGCTTCGCCTCAAGAAGAAAGGAGATCTAAGTGAGTGCTAAGAGCAATGCAAAATCCAAATACGCGTCTTTATAGGAACAAAATAACATTATGAACAAGTATTAGGTAAACTCAATTTCTTTGCTTTATTCGATACCTATAACAATTGCTGTTATTTAAAAATGTGAGATCTTAAAGTAGGTTAGATTTGACTTGGCCAGTTTTCATTACATCAGCCATTTTATAAAGTTATTCAACATATACATATTTTAATTCCGATAAAAACTGGCCAAGTCAAAATATTGGGTGGGCCATAATATTCACTTTTAAAAATAACATAAAAAACACAAATGTGCTTTGACGAATATATATTTTTTATGAAACACAGAGAGAAATCTAATTTATTTTTTTGAGAATTATATCGTCAAGGTGTTCTCCAGATCTTCGGCAACATCCTTCCAAAGGACACTAAGGCCCGTTTTTTTAAATGTAGTTATCTTTTTATTAAGGTCTTATTAAGTTGTCTTATTAACTCGAAGCTTTGTGTCATCAAAGTTTTGTCAATCAGTTTTTTTTGTATTTCTTATAATCACACACACACACACACTCACGCCTTTAATCTCCGAAGGGGTAGACAGAGGCGCAACTAGTGCACCCACTTTTCGCCGTTATTCCGTCCCATGATGTGATAGGGGGCGAGCCTATCGCCATATCGGGCACAAATTCCAGACTCCGAGCTGATACTGAATAGAAAAACTCAATATCACTTTGCCCGACCCGGGGATCGAACCCGAGACCTCAGCATTGCAGTCGTACCATAGTACAACTACGCCACCGAGGCAGAGGCAGTATTTCTTATAATATATATTTATATCTACTTTTTTATATATGTACACCTGCTTCGTTTCATCTCTACATCACCCTAAGGTAGACTGGTAGATAATGCCTAAGGCATTAAGACCGCCTATGTACATGATTTTGTTTTTTTTTTATTGGTTTCACAAACCGGACAATAAAATTTTACTTAATTCTACTCACACTTTTGCTACTTATTTATACACATGTATGTCCTAAGATAGTGAACTCGGCGTTCATAAAAGAACTTACTATTAACAACAAGATAAATAAAAAGAGTACAACTAAATTAACAAAATAATTAGAAATTAAAAAAAATGGGTTTAATAATGGATACAAGTTTACATAAATCAATTATTACTAATAGCATTTCTAATTTTTAGCACGCTTTTATTAGCTTTAGACGTATGTATGTATGTAACTTACACTTTTAACATGATTTTGACCCACTTCAAAACGTCGGATTAAATCGAAATTTGGCATACTTATCAAGGACAGATGGTAATACAATATTTTAAACTAAAAAATACGTTTTTATAGAAATCCAACTAAATAAATAATCCTTAAGTTTTCCTTGTGCTTCAATAGATGGCGCCAGCATAGAATCAGATCGCGCTATGGTTTACAAGCAAACGAAACTATATAAGTTCGCATTTTTTTTAAAAATGGGCGATGAATACCTAATAGCTTATGAAAACTAAATAACACGCTTAATAAAATTCAACTAAAAATAGTAAATAATTTTTAATAAACTTGAATTGGGAAATGAGAATAGTGTAGGCACTAGGCATGGGTTCGTACTTGCAAAATCGTGAACCAGGGCTTACAAGTAAGTCCGCCTAAAAAACCAGGGTTCAAAATACTTTCAAGTATTTTATTTCTGCATAGGAAATTAATCCGTGCTTCTATACAAATAAGGAACACAAATGCGTTCACTAATAAAAACTTCGAACACTTGGATTCTATAAATACTAAGTATTTTATTTCTGTATAGGAAATTGATCCGTGTTTCAATGCACATAAAGAGCAGAATCGCGTTCAGAAATAAAGTACTGGTAGCACTTGGATAGTCGAAAAATGTAATACTTTCAAGTATTTTTTACCTGCATGGGATATTGACCCATGACTTGGCACTAATAAGGAGCACAATCGCGTGAACAAATATAATACTTTTAACACTTAAATACTTGCATAGGAAATTGTTCACTAGCTTGTTGAAATAAGAACTATAATTGCGCGCGGACGTAGCGCGGCGTAAAATACTTTCAAGTCTTGCAAGTGTTTCGGGTCGGCACCTGGTCGGCGTACTTGCAAGCAAATACCTGGTGTAAAAACCTGGTTGCGTAAATACGCACCACCTCTAGAATAGTGTAAATAAGAAAACCATTAGGCGTGGGTCGTACTTGCAAAATCGTGAACCAGGGCTTACAAGTAGGTAACTTCGCCTAAAAAACCAGCGCCAAAAACCAGGGTTCGAAATACTTTCAAGTATTTTATTTCTGCATAGGAAATTAATCCGTGCTTCGATACAAATAAAGAACACAATCGCGTTCACAAATAAAAACTTCGAACACTTCGATTCCATAACTACTAAGTATTTTATTTCTGTATAGGAAATTGATCAGTGTTTCAATACACATAAAGAGTACAATCGCGTTTGTAAATAAAGTACTTATAGCACTTGGTTAGTCTTAAATCGAAATACTTTCAAGTATTTTTTTACTGCATAGGATATTGACCATGTCTCGGCACAAATAAGGAGCACAATCGCGTTAACAAATATAATACTTTTAACACTTAAATACTTGCATAGGAAATTGTTTACTAGACTGTTGAAATAAGAACCATAATTGCGCGCGGACGTAGCGCGGCGTAAAATACTTTTAAGTCTTGAAGTGTTTCGGGTCGTCGGCGTACTTGCAAGCAAATACCTGGTGTAAAAACCTGGTTGCGTAAATACGCACCACCTCTAAAAACCATGTATTTTATTGTAAAAAAAGCGTGGGGTGCATGGTGTCAATAGTTATAAATATTTTACTATTATAATAACTAATTGATATTTTACTATTATAATAATTAATATAATTTGACTGCCTCGGTAGCGTAGTTGTATTACAGTATGACTGCAAAGCTGAGGTCTCGGGTTCGTTCCCCGGGTCGGGCAGTGATATTAGGTTTTTCTATTCAGTATCAGCCCGGTGTCTAGAATTCGTGCCCGATATGGCGATAGGCTAGCCCCCTATCACATCATGGGCCCGAATGACGGCGAAAAGTGCGTGCACTAGTTGCGCCTCTGCCTACGCCTTCGCGGATAACAGGCGTGAGTGTATGTATGTATGTAATTTGAGTAGAGGGATTATCATTCTGATAATATCTTAAAAAGCACCCCACGCTTTTTTTACAATAAAATTAAAATACATGTTTTTCTTATTTACACTATTTTTATTTTAAATTTAGCTGTAGACTAATGGAGTTGGAGAAAATGTCAATCTGCTGCCTACTGCCATAGTAGCCTGAAGCCATACGATATAATGCTGAATGTTGCCCCAGATTAGTTTTGAATTGGTATCGAAAGTCTTGCAATTACAGCCACGACTACTTTGACGGGGGACCACAATTTGAATCCTCTCGCAACAAATTTTCGCATTCAATATAGCCATTCATTAACCCGTCAAGCCCCGCTTATATATATAGATGTATGGGGAAACCCTATATAATATAATATAATATGGACGCCGGCGTCCGTCGCGGGGCTTGACGAGTCAATTTATAAAGAAACATAATATCCACAATTTTCCTCCTCAGAGATAATGATTTCAGTTTGTAATATTCCAGTCTTGATTCATAACTCTTAAGGAATTTACACTTCCCATTTGTGAGATGTTTGTATATCTAGTTTAAAAAAATACACTCGCACTTTATATCCCCGAAGGGGGATGCAGAGGTGCAACTAATGCATCCACTTTTCGCAGTGTGTATTCCGTCCCATATTATGATAGGGGACAAATCTATCGCCATATCGGGCTCAAATTCCAGACTGAAAAATCTTCCGAACTTCCTATATAAAAATACAAATAAAACTACTAAAAACCAAATATCTTTAAGAGAATGTATCTTTCCTAAAATAGCTCATATTTTCATAAACATGTGCTTAATCAACTCATGGGTATAATAAGTGAATAAAAATACAAGTTGGTTGAAATGTTTACAAGCCAGAGTAACATTGGGTTCAAAACCCTTATTTGCGTAAGGATTAATAAAACAAAAAAGACATAGTTTTTCATTTGTATTGATTAAACTTAGAAAAAGAAGCCTAAAATCTTGCCTCCAAGATGTTTCCTTCTGGCTTCTTCATGATCCATGATGCCTCCACTAGTGGTCAGAACAAGGTATCTGAAATAGTTACAAATAAAACATTTTATTAGGTTTAGTTTTATTAGGTTGCAAGCAGCGATAGCCTAGTTGGGAGTAGAACGGACTGCCAAGATGTAAATCCACAGGTTCAAAACCCAAGCATGCACCTCTGACTTTTCTAAAAAAGTTCTGAATTATCGCTCGCTTTTAACATATGAGGAATAAAACATATTGAGGAAACCGGAGAAGATCTCTATAAGAATTTTAAAGCTATGCGAAGTCTGCCAACCTGCAATAGGCCAGCATGGACTAAGGCCTAAACCCTCTCGGTTGTAGAGGCCCATGCTCAGCAGTGGGCAGTATATAATACAAAGTTGGTGGTGGTCATCAGACATACATTATAACTTTAGAGAAAAAAAACTTTGTATCCAGGAAAACTTTGGATTGAGATCTACTATACTTAAATTACAACTTATACTTTTTTAACAAACATAGATTTTGCTTGAAGTTTTGTCTGCATGATAGCATTTCCTAGAGTAGACCCACTGTATATTTTTTGTAGATTAAAAACAAGCTATGTGTTAATCCAGGACATAGTCTATGTTTCCTCTTTTCTAGAAATGAAGTGAACAAAAAAATGACAAAAAAAACAGGGAGAAATTGAAATATGTCAGATACATACTACTGCTAAAATAACCATATTTATTGGGAGAGATACAGTCAGCCTCTAATGAATGTCTAATAGATGAGACTAGATTATTACAAAGTAATTAATATAAATCATCTTACAGTTAACATATTATACACTTATTTAAAGCAGACCATCCCTCAATAATAGCTAACATTAGATGTTTGCTATCAATTTATTTATTGAGGGTAGTAACTGTGCTGTCACTACAGCAACAAACCCAATCCCTATGTAAAGAGTGAAATTGGTCTCTTAGACCTCTCTATCAACAGCTGTGCACCCATGAACATAATCTTACTAATATTGTGTTCTGGTAATATTTTTTTACCTACTTTTTGAAAGTCATTTCTATTGAGTACAAATTTATAATATTTTTTTACAGTTTAGTATTTGTAAACTATTCAACAACTGGGACTAAGGGTGAAATAGTAGCAGCAAGGCTCACTGATCACCCGTCTGTGCGACTGCATACGTCCCAACAAAACATACATTTGTAACTATTTTTGATTATTTTAACCTGTCAAGCCCTGCTTATAGATATATATGTATTCGGAAACCCTATATACTCGGATGCCTGTGTCCATCGTGGGCCTCGATGAGTCACATAAAAATTTACTATATTCCTAAAACTAAATAACCTTAAAAAAACAACACATAAATGTATAAAGCGACACCAACAATGCTCAACTAAGTAAGAAAAGCATCAGTATGTACCACTTTATTTGATTTTGCACAACACTTCAGATGACAACCAACAAGAACTATTGGTGATCCGCGGTAGCTGTGCATTTAACATATTGACAGCCATTGATTGCCATCAAAAATGTAATAATGGTAATGATGTTACTGAATCCATTAAATGTAAACTGAATCAAAAGATGTGAAATATTTTTGAGTGTATGTATATTTTTTTTGGCCCATGATGTAGTGTAAAGTTTTTAATGAATATATACATTACATGTGGTGATAATTGGAGGATTTATCTTATTAGAATAGCATAGAGACTAATATTTTATAAGCAAAAAGGTTGAATAAAGACAATAAAAGTAAACTAATAAAACCATGACAAACTACAAAAATGATCAGAAACAAAAATTGTTAAAAGCAGAAAAATTACATTATATATTTGAAGTATAAACATATTCAGGTTATTGGTTTCTCCTCCCCATATAACATCATAATTTGACTCATCAAGCCTGCTATGGATGCCAGTATCAGAGTATATAGGGTTTCCCCATACATCTATATATATACAAAGGGATTTGATGGGTTAAATCTGAAGATTATAGGAATTGGTTTCCTGTACATAACTGGTACTAGTATAATTTCCTCACCACTCACCAAAATTCAATACTCCAAACTTAAAATAGATAACTTGTGAAAACAGTACATTGTATAATAGTTTCTGACAGTGGCAATTAACTAAACTATAGATAGACTTGAGTCAAATGTTATGTGTGAGATAAAGTATAATTCCAAAGTTAGGTTAACAAAATATTAAAGAGAAATAACCTCATTGAAGCAAACATTACTTTAGCGTTGTGTACATTGTGAGGTTAGTTTTGTTTTATTAATTTTCTTGGAATTGGGTCATAGACTATTAATGAGTGGTGATATTTATAACTAGGACCTTAAATCTCAAATTTTAGAAGCTTTCGATTCTAAACAAAACTAATTCATTTTAATAATAATTATAAATACATACAAGTATAAATTAATGTTAGCTGTTATAAAAACAGTGGATGCTTATTCTGACATGACAATGTAAATTACATAGAAATTCTCACCCAAACTGACGTGATGGTAGCAGGTTTGTCCATCGTTCAATGTCGTTGATGGGAACATCAAATCTGGGCGAGATCACTCCACATTTGTTTAGTCTGCCTGTGAGGTTGACAACAATCTTGCCGGCTCTGTGGTCGTCCACGATCTCAAATTCACCGATATAGCCATGTTTCATCATTACTGTCAGGAACTTGACGATCACTTTCGAGCACGGCCTGATGAGCACTTGTCTTTTGCCGCGCTTCTCGGCATTGTGAATTGATTTGAGCGCGTCGCTCAATACGTTCATACGCACCATGGCTGAAATAACAATTCGTTTAAAGCAAAGGAAACTAATATACAAGACCGAGCTTCACATCGGGAGCATTAAACGTCAAAACACCGTGAAACAACAGAGGTTATCACTGGGATTCACAAAGTCTATTAGGAACGGCTGAAATAAAGATGCTAAGTAAACGCATACGGCCTATTTAAACAGAAAATAGACTTCTTCACTCATCAAAAACTTTAAAAACATAGATTACCTAGGATTTAAAACCCGTATCTCAACGAGTCGAAATGACAGACGAGACCGAAAGAATTGGCACAGTGTTGTATTTACAGATGTGAAATAAAATCGACTAAAATAAAGACATAACGATGATTTAGTCGATTAATCCAGTCTTGAGTTCGTTGCTTTGCATGAAAAACCACACAATCCAAAATTTTTGGATTTCCCTTTTTTAGCACCATACAATCCATAATAGTTTATATTTTATGTTAAATAAAACTCACAGTCATATCGGCAAAAACGGCGCAGTGGCATGACAAAATGTTTTGCTGTGTTTATAAATGTCTTTATAGATCGTTGATTGATTTTCGGTTATTAATTAATTAGCTATTAAAAGCCGAGCACGTATTATTTACTTATTATATTATTTATTTAAACTCTTTATTGTACATCAAAGCATAAAGTATACATAACATACAATAGAGACAACACTAAAACAAGATGTACAAATGGTGGTCTTATCGCAATCGGTGATTTCTTCCAGACAACCTTTGGATGGACTTAGTTAACTAGGAAAAAGGGGGCGGGCAGTCATTAACATGAGTTAAAAGGGCATGAAAATCTGATGTACATAAATATTCAAATATATAATATAGTACATATAGCATAAAAACAATTAATCAATATATAAAATAAAAACAACTACATACCTATTATAATACATAAACTATACAGAAAAAAAACGATAAATACATAAAATCCAGCAATATACAGAAAAATAAAGGAGAAAAACAATATCACAGTGATAAGTAGTGATGCTTGATAAGCCTTTTAAAAATGGGAAGAGATTTAGCCCTTCTTACCGACACAGGTAACTCGTTCCACAAGCGTGCAGCCTGAACAGTAAATGACTTGTCGAGGAAATTAGTTCCATGCTTGGGAATCTCTCATTCCAGACTCTCAGATGATCGTAACAACATAACAATCAGGATTTCAGCAAAACATTGATGAATGCCCTTTTGATTAATACATTCTTTGATTATGTATCTTCAATAAGAACAAAGTTAGGTACAACAAAACAAATTTCATAAAATTTTGAAATGGCTACCCTGTAAAATTTGCTTTTTTGGGATAGTGTCATTATTCATGCAAAGCAGCGAGTTGAGTAATCAGTAAGGGATACATCCGTTTTTTGTATGGGTGTTGGGCCTGAAAATTCAATCAGGCTCAAGATTTATGGGTATTTAAAGGGACAAAAATATGGATTTTGGATCCATTAAAGAAATATTTTTAAATCCCCACATTTATAACTAACTTTTTTAGACGTTCTTATAATATGTTTATCTAAAATTTATAGATTTAGGATAATACAAATAAATAAAACAAGACGAATATTTCTTATCATAATGGAATGACATTAGATTTTTAATGATCATGGAGGTAAGTAATTATTAAAAAGCAATTATGATTTTATATTTTTATAGAATCCTGAAAAAGAAACAGTCGCAGGCGGGACTCGAACCCACGACCTCCGGCGTACCGTGCCAGTGCTTTTCCAATTGAGCTACTCCGACCCTCGTCATTGATTGCCAATTTCAGGATCTGTATTTAATTCTCTTAAAGGAGATGACCAGTGACATCTGTTAGCAGTTATTACAACTACTAACTCAGCATTACTCCTTTACAGGAGTAAGTAACCGAAACGAGTCGCTAAACTTTTTTATAATTTTATATTATGATTTTTTAAGCATGTCAATGGCCATGCAGTGCCTGGATAATGATTATATATATTAATAGAATCCTGAAAAAATAAACAGTAGTAGGCGGGACTCGAACCCACGACCTCCGGCGTACCGTGCCGGTGCTCTTCCAATTGAGCTACTCCGACTACTCCAATTGAGCAATCGATGGCGAGGGTCGGATAAAATTAAAAAGCAATTATGGCAATAAAAAGCGGCGATAGCCTAGTTGGGAGTGGAACGGCCTGCTGATACGAATGTCCGTCGTGTCGGTTCAAAACCCAAGGGCACAAACCTCTGACTTTTCCAAAAAAATATGGCTGTATTCTTTGTGAATGATTGCTAGCTCTAACATCGTGAGGAAACCTGCATACTTGAGAAGTTCTCTGAATGTCGAAGGAATGTGAAGTCTGCCATCCCGTACTAAGCCGGCGTGGTGGATTAAGGCCTAAAACCCTCTCAGTTGTAGAGGAAGCCCGTGCTCAGCCACTGCTGACTACTGCCCACTGGCAGTATATAATACAGCGCTGATAGGGAACATGGTATGGAATTATGACAAGTCAGCACAAAAAACATATTAATAAGCATATTATGTAGGTAATGTAGGGTATGATGTTTGAAAGGGACGAAAGCATGACAGAGTGTAATATTTGTATAGGGAACGACAGGGTACAGCAAGTAAGTGATTTTGTGTATTTGGGATTTGTCTTCACAAGTGATGGTAGGTATGACAGTGATATCGAGAGACGATTGAGTGCAGGTAATCGGGTGAATGGAGCGTTGCACTCCTTTATGAGTAGCCGGAATGTGTCCAAAAAGGCACGACTGGCTGTCTATAGAGGAGTGTTATTACCAACTCTAATGTATGGTAGTGAAAGTTGGGTATGGCAGAAAAAGCATGAAAGTAAGAAGAATAAAAGCTCCCGTCGAGCCCGGACCGGTATGACAGCTGTCAAACACGCGATATGTGTGTGATGACGCGCCTTATGTGTGTGCGTGTAGGTCGATTTTCGCTTGTTGACAGGTCACGTACCGGGCCAATGTGACCTTGCCGGGCTTGAGCGGTTAATTTTAAATAGAATATAAAATGAAATAGTGAATATGAAATGGCGGAGTCCCGGGGACATTTTACTCTCTCATCAAAAGTTTTACTTCAATCGCGCGTAAAGGTTACACGGTCAAACTTCTCGTTTGATAACGTCGATAACGTCTTGATAAGGTAGTCACTGCTTGACTTCGACATACTACCAAGACATACTACTGAAGATAAGCGTAGAAACAAGTATACGTCTGAATGGCTTATATCCATAGACAAGAATAAAATAAAAAAAAAAGTATATTTAAAAATTCTAGCTTTTGAGCTGGTAACACTTGCATTCAGTGCTGCCAAATTAGGCGACTTTTCGCCATTTAGGCTATCTTGAAGAGTGTCGGGTCGCCGTTTAGGCTACGCGAATGGTGATTAGTCGCCAAGTTAGGCTACCTCGGATAGTTCGTGTTTTGTACCTTGTTTTTGTCGAATTTGAGGATATTTATAGGCTTTGAGGGTACAAAACATGTACTCAGATCCCCTTACACACAATTATTGAAAGCTGGCGACTATTATTTTTTTTAGCTCTCCGCGTCACTACACAAGTAGGCGACTTTAGGCTACTAGGGAAAATTAAGGAGGTT
Organism: Lapara coniferarum; assembly: GCA_949316025.1. Taxonomy (NCBI): domain Eukaryota; kingdom Metazoa; phylum Arthropoda; class Insecta; order Lepidoptera; family Sphingidae; genus Lapara; species Lapara coniferarum. The sequence continues at coordinate 34,526,677 of OX438919.1, read as the reverse complement.
TTCTTTTTTTTTTGCTCCTTCACCTCTCCATATAATTATGATGAGGCGACTTTAGGCTACTTCACAATGAATTTTCGGCGACTTCAACCCTCAAACATCTGGCAACACTGCTTGCGTTATCCGAATGATCCGAAGTAAGTTGCGTCCTTCGGACGTTTGTCGGGTGCTGTTGTGCAATAAGTTTTAGAATACTTTCAAAGTTCAGAAAACTTTTAGCCATCGCCTGAATAACATTTTTATTAGTACTATAAATAAAATTGATATATTTATGAACAACCAGTGCTTAAATTACAGCAAATATGCACTAGCAGTATTATAATTTTATGTTACAAAGTTGAGTGAACTTGTGAAGTTGTATTGTGAGTGAACCTACCTTGTCCGTTGTTGATAGATGCAAGGCAAGCAAATTCCACAGGTGTGAATTGAATGTTGTGGTCACTAATATCCTGGCAACCGATTTAAGATGAAAATTCATTCACCAACTGTTAAAAGAGAGATATTCGTTGTAATAATTTGAAAATGTAGACAAAGCTATCGCGGGGAATATACAAAACAAACCCTTTAACGTGTCATGGAAGAATTGGAGCGGTGGTTCAACATGCATTCCAGAAAACATCAGGGATTTCGCCTAATTGTGTTATTCCTAATTATACGGGCAACATTATGTGCAGATCAGATAGGTAAGTTAATTGAAGAATTCAATTATTTAATTACACACCAATCTTAGAAGATTTGAATAGTACAAATCTTCAAACTTTCTAACTTTTGAAGTTCGTGGTCGTAATAATAAAAATACTATTTACACAAATCCATAAAGAATTTGTCTATAACACTTTCACGGCCGAATCACTGAACTGATTTCTATGAAATTAGGCATGGAGATTGCGACCCTCGAAAGGATATAGGCTACTTTTATTCCGGGAAAACTGTTTCGCGCGGGCTGAGCCTCGAGCAAAAGCATTTTTTTAAATATATAAGTAAATATAATGTAAAGTATTGAGTTGAGTGACACTACTTTATTATATTACATATTTAAATAGATAGTTTAATCAATAGTAGACCAATTTGCTCAATTGCTTTTCATAAAATCTGGTGTAAGGCATACCAATTTATGTCCAGAATGACTGTGATTTAATCAAAAGATTAGATCGAAACAAATGAAACATAATATTATGTATAGTTTTGAGTAATGGCAATAAAGTGTCAAAACGCTTAAGTTATATTTATGTATCCACCTAATCTCTTTTGTGCTAAATTTTACTTACAGCTCTGCTTGTGTTATGAATAGTCTTTTCCCTAAATAAGAGTCAATCCTACCCTTTTCTGATAAATAGGGTCATATTTGGCTCAATCTATGTGGCAAATTTAACATAGCATCATTTTAATATATCAGATTATGCATCTAAATTTGTGTCATTAATGGATAGATTTTCATATTAAAACATTATCTACATATTAGCCCGGTCAATTTATGCAATAAAAACATGCTGAGTCTGCATTAATTCCTAACAGGCTGGATTTTTGTACAGACCTTAAATACAACATTACAAATGCTATGTCAAAAGTCCCCATCAATCCCGCTTGTGCATTGTTTTTTATTTGAGGTTAAAGTTGCCTAATTTTCCTTTTTTGTGTATATCTCCAATATGGTGAAAGCTACCAGAAAATGTATTAGAGAATGTTTGCAGATCGTAAAATTCTCTACAAAAAGGTATTTACTTTTTTTTTACAAACCACCGTTCTCAAGTTATCGCGATTTCAGACTGTAGGAAAGTCGTATTTTCATTTTTATGCACATATTCCTACACCCCCTCTGAGGTAGTGTACTCGGCGCTTTTTTAACTTGGTTTCCCCAGTAGGAACACTCCCCGATTTATAATACGAATGAGGAAACTTAATAGGACAATATCTATCCACATATAATAAAAATAATGGCTGTTCGCTAGTCTCGCTCAAAACTCAAAAACGGCGGGACCGATTTAAATAATTCTTTGATTGTTTTGTTCGAGACAGTTCAATGTAGGTTTATGAAAAAAAAATAGGAAAATTCCGAAAACTAGCTAAAAAATCGAAAAACTCAAAATAGGTAATTTCGTATGGAAGTAGCCACTTTGTATTTGAAGGTTTGAATTTCAATAAAAAGCTGTCCGTGCTGGTTTAGTTAAAGGGAATTTCCACCACTTTAAATGAGGTTGCCATTTTAGGAAACAATCAAAATTATGCTTTGTTGTAGTTTTTCGTTACGTGTTGCCAGGGTAAACTAATCTTTAAATTTTTTAGTTCACTGAAAAGAAAAATATCAATTGATGTATATCAACATAAAAATCAATTGATATATATTGTGATATATATCCACTGATATATATCGGCGAACCCTGATTAAAATGTCATTCTGTTGAAACTTGTGTTAAAGTTTCTGACTATCTTTATCGTACGGTAGATAGTGCGCAAACTGTATCAAATAAATGATTGGCTAAGTTCTTTTAGCATACAGTGGTGGCATTAAAGGGTGGCAAACGGCAACTAGACAGAACCTCGCACTTTTAAGAAAATTACAATTACATTCCCTTTCAAGAAAAAGCACTACCCACCTTCGGCGATTGGGTAATAGGCAGTGATCTGCTGCCCAGACCCTACCAGTAACTAAGACAGTCACTGGTGCTGTTAAAATATAATAATAAAAATAGATAACTTAAGTACTTCATAAATTATGATTTTGGTTAGTTACAAATTCAATTTAAATTAATGGGATTAATAATTTATCCAAAAAATCTAAAATATATATTGCTAGGTGTACCGTGTAAAGAGCCTTTCCTGCCATAACATTTTCTAAATCAATGTAGCGATAGATAGAATCTGTAAAAAAATGCCAGCTCCAACATGCAATTTTTTGATTTCAGAAAAAGGCAATGTAATTTCTTTAACCTATTTCTAAAATGAATTATTTTATATCTACTTTAATTTTCCTTGGCCCAAGAGGGCTGAGACTAATGTTATCATTGCCTAAGCATTCATTCTCACCCCAAATCTCACTAACCCTTGCTCACTTAGATGTATGTTATAATTATGGCATTTAACCGTCATGATTTCTGGTTGATTTGGAGTCGAGATGATGGTGCTATGATGACAGACAGAGAGTTTGCGACCGCCCTGTTAAAGTTTGTCTGGAAATAGATGGTGTATCACAGTTCCTTACTCGCCGAGGTAATTTGAAGGGTTTTTCATACTGTCATTATTTGGGCTGTTTGTCATCCTATATGCCCCCACACCTGGTCATGAGTATATTCAGTCTGCTCATCACATACTTTGGTAGTTTTGGAATGTAATTATAATGTTTTTGCCATGATGAACATGTCATGTTAGAAGTGTACATATATCTGGGGTTGTATACTACATGGACCTCATAGAGATTAGACGGAATTTCCATGCTTTCCAGAGTTTCCTCATACCCATTTTTGGAAATCTAAGTGCTCAAATTAAAGGTTCGCCACTTGGTGTAATAAAATGCGTGCCATTGCTGCGCCTGGCTTACAAAAGTTGCAGTACCAAGGGTGAGAGTGGGATAGTCTCTAAAACATTGCTGTAGACTTGCCATAGTAGTGTATCCCTGTATGTATCCTATAGGCAATCTTTGCCCTACCTTTCTCCGCAGCTATCTTAGTGCAACAAGATACCCCGAGGCCGTCTCGTATGCATCGAAGGAAGCCACCGCGAATTTTAGGGTATGCAAGGTGTACATAGCATTAGAGACCCAATGCTCGCTCGGATAACGCTACTCCCGCGTGTTGACTGGGCCGTAAGATCGGTGAAACCAACATAACCTTTCACTCACTCCCCAATAGTGGTAAGAGATAACGAATTTTTCCCCGGGAAAAAAGGCCTATAAAACCTGGAGTCTTAAATAAAGCATTATTGCCACCTTCGTGATCTCGCCTCTCAGAATAATAATGGCTTTAGTTATTATTCTGAGTCTCGCCCTGTCGCCTTAGTGACGGTAGCGCGGCGCGGCGCAACGATGTATAAGTGCTCTTAACGCGTTGGTTGCTTAAATTTGCAATATTCAATCCATACAGTAATTGAATAAAAATCATCACTTTTAATACACTGTTTAAAAGTTATATTGAAATCCTCCTAGCCAGTTTCGGCCACGGCAGCCAATCTCAACGGAGATCAGCCAGGTACGCAGGAGATATTATAGTGCACAAGTGTGTGCGCAATACACAGGTGCACTCGCTATTCCTTCACTCTCATAGTCCGGTGAGACGGCAATCCGACATGACCGGAGAGAAATCAGGCGCAGGACCAACGGCTTACACACACCGCCAACTTCCTGACTCCGAGCTGCGACTGAGTAATTGTTTTAAGATGGAAAAACCCACTCACAAAGTTTTTGGCCCGACCCGGGATTCGAACCCAGGACCTCAGCGCGCAAATCGTACTCGTAACGCGTACGCAATACAACTACGCCACCGCGGCAGTCTAAAAGTTATATTAAACATACTGTAAGAATATGTTATTATACATATGTACCATTAGGGAACCTTAAGTTATGTAAAACTAGATTTTATGCCCACTTTGAAATTTCTAAATAAAATAACCAGAGCATTCTTCGCAAATATATTCAGGAAATGAGTAGTATACCTTTTGGTCTTGAGATATCTCGTGCCATTTTTTGATAAATACAATACCGTGTATAAAATCTTAATCCAAAATCCTCCAAAAGCATGCATTTTATGTCACTCACATTACAATCTCTGTGTTACTTATTTCATTTACTAAACTTTGACTAAATAATTACGCTATTTTAAGACATATTGTTCTCTTTTTTTAAATGTCGTTATATATAACGAAACGAATCGATGCCTTAGCCTTCCACACTAAAAGTTGCCCTAGCGTGCCGGCAGCGTATAATGCAGTTCTTCTTTCGCTATTTTTGGCTTGGCGTTGTATGCAAAATCTTGACGATGGTCATATTAGCCACCATTCTGAATTTCTTTATTTAAGGCAAATTGACCTCAAAATCGATATCTGGGTACGACTTAGGTTACCAAAGTCTGATCCAATGGCAGAATCGAATAAGTGGCCGCCATTTTGAACTACTTTGTTTTAAGGTTAATCGACCTAAAAATCCTTATCTGGCTACAACTTTGGTTGCCAAAGACTGATTCAATCTGAGAATTTAATAAAGTAGCCATTTTGATTTTTTTACCTTTATTGTTATATTCCTTATCGATTTTGTGGTCGATTAGCCTAAGAACAAAGAAAGTCAAAATGGCGGCAATTTTTTTAGATTCTGACGTTGGACCAGGCTTTGGTATCCAAAGTTATACCCGGATATCGATTTTGAGGTCGATTGGCCTTAAGACTAAGAAATTCAAAATGGCGGCCGCTTTTTAAATTCTGTCATTGGATCAGTCTTTAGTAATCAAAGAGGTATTGATTTTGAGGTTGATTGACCTTAAAGCAAAGGAAATCAAAATGGCGGCCACTTTTTAATTTCTGACGTTGGATCAGTCTTTGGTAACCAACGTTATACCCAGATATCGATTTTGAGGTCAATTAGGCTTAAAACAAAGAAATTCATAATGGCGGAGACTATTACTGATTTTATTTTCTTTATTTTACTGCTGGCCCGGCGAACTTCGTAACGTTTCAAAACCAATGAATGTTGTGTTAACTTATTAGTTTGTTATTAAGCTTAAATGGATTATCAAAATGAATTAAGGCCAACAAATGTACAAAAATCTATATGAAATGTCATGTATTCATTCACAGAGACAGAGAGCTAAGAGAAGCGGACTATTGAGCGTATTATGCTACGGTAATGAGCTCTGTCAAGATAGCAGTAGCAACTTAGCAGACTCAAATCAAATACATTTTAGAATTTGTAGCTAATTTGTTGCTAATTAGTTACCACAATATCGATTTTGTTGCTCAAGCCGTTTAAAAAAAAAGATGTCACTGCTATCTTGATATCAAGATAGCAGGAAACTAACGAAAGTTAGAGATATGTGATCAAATGTGGTATAGGAATTTGTAGCTAATTTGTTGCTAATAAGTTACCGCAAAAACAATTTTGTAGCTCAAGCCGTTTCCAAAAAAATGCTGTTACTGCTATCTTGATATGAAGATAGCAGGAAACTAAAGAAACTTAGAGATATGTGATCAAATGTGGTATAGGAATTTGTAGCTAATTTGTTGCTAATAAGTTACCCCGAAAAAATTTTTTTAGCTCAAGCCGTTTCCAAAAAAAAAGCTGTTACTGCTATCTTGATATGAAGATAGCAGGAAACTAACGAAACTTAGAGATATGTGAGCAAATGTGGTATAGGAATTTGTAGCTAATTTGTTGCTAATAAGTTACCGCAAAAACAAATTTGTAGCTCAAGCCGTTTCCAAAAAAAAGCTGTTACTGCTATCTTGATATCAAGATAGCAGGAAACTAACGAAACTTAGAGATATGTGATCAAATGTGGTATAGGAATTTGTAGCTAATTTGTTGCTAATAAGTTACCGCAAAAACAATTTTGTAGCTCAAGCCGTTTCCAATAAAAAGCTGTTACTGCTATCTTGATATGAAGATAGCAGGAAACTAAAGAAACTTAGAGATATGTGATCAAATGTGGTATAGGAATTTGTAGCTAATTTGTTGCTAATAAGTTACCGCAAAAACAATTTTGTAGCTCAAGCCGTTTCCAAAAAAAAGCTGTTACTGCTATCTTGATATGAAGATAGCAGGAAACTAACGAAACTTATTGATATGTGATCAAATGTGGTATAGGAATTTGTAGCTAATTTGTTGCTAATAAGTTACCGCAAAAACATTTTTTTAGCTCAAGCCGTTTCCCAAAAAAAGCTGTTATCGCTATCTTGATATGAAGATAGCAGGAAAATTAACGAAACTTAGAGATATGTGATCAAATGTGGTATAGGAATTTGTAGCTAATTTGTTGCTAATAAGTTACCGCACAAACAATTTTGTAGCTCAAGCAGTTTCCAATAAAAAGCTGTTACTGCTATCTTGATATGAAAATAGCAGGAAACTAAAGAAACTTAGAGATATGTGATCAAATGTGGTATAGGAATTTGTAGCTAATTTGTTGCTAATAAGTTACCGCAAAAACATTTTTTTAGCTCAAGCCGTTTCCCAAAAAAAGCTGTTACTGCTATCTTGATATGAAGATAACAGGAAACTTTTGCGGTAACTTATTAGCAACAAATTAGCTACAAATTCCTATACCACATTTGATCACATATCTCTAAGTTTCTTTAGTTTCCTGCTATCTTCATATCAAGATAGCAGTAACAGCTTTTTTTGGAAACGGCTTGAGCTAAAAAATTGTTTTTCGGTAACTTATTAGCAACAAATTAGCTACAAATTCCTATACCACATTTGATCACATATCGATAAGTTTCGTTAGTTTCCTGCTATCTTCATATCAAGATAGCAGTAACAGCTTTTTTTTGGAAACGGCTTGAGCTACAAAATTGTTTTTGCGGTAACTTATTAGCAACAAATTAGCTACAAATTCCTATACCACATTTGATCACATATTTCTAAGTTTCGTTAGTTTCCTGCTATCTTCATATCAAGATAGCAGTAACAGCTTTTTACTGGAAACGGCTTGAGCTACAAAATTGTTTTTGCGGTAACTTATTAGCAACAAATTAGATACAAATTCCTATACCACATTTGATCACATATCTCTAAGTTTCGTTAATTTTCCTGCTATCTTCATATCAAGATAGCGGTAACAGCTTTTTATTGGAAACGGCTTGAGCTACAAAATTGTTTTTGCGGTAACTTATTAGCAACAAATTAGCTACAAATTCCTATACCACATTTGATCACATATCTCTAAGTTTCTTTAGTTTCCTGCTATCTTCATATCAAGATAGCAGTAACAGCTTTTTTTTGGAAACGGCTTGAGCTAAAAAATTGTTTTTGCGGTAACTTATTAGCAACAAATTAGCTACAAATTCCTATACCACATTTGCTCACATATCTCTAAGTTTCGTTAGTTTCCTGCTATCTTCATATCAAGATAGCAGTAACAGCTTTTTTTTGGAAACGGCTTGAGCTAAAAAAATGTTTTTGGGGTAACTTATTAGCAACAAATTAGCTACAAATTCCTATACCACATTTGATCACATATCTCTAAGTTTCTTTAGTTTCCTGCTATCTTCATATCAAGATAGCAGTAACAGCATTTTTTTGGAAATGGCTTGAGCTACAAAATTGTTTTTGCGGTAACTTATTAGCAACAAATTAGCTACAAATTCCTATACCACATTTGATCACATATCTCTAAGTTTCTTTAGTTTCCTGCTATCTTCATATCAAGATAGCAGTAACAGCTTTTTTTGGAAACGGCTTGAGCTAAAAAAATGTTTTTCGGTAACTTATTAGCAACAAATTAGCTACAAATTCCTATACCACATTTGATCACATATCGATAAGTTTCGTTAGTTTCCTGCTATCTTCATATCAAGATAGCAGTAACAGCTTTTTTTTGGAAACGGCTTGAGCTACAAAATTGTTTTTGCGGTAACTTATTAGCAACAAATTAGCTACAAATTCCTATACCACATTTGATCACATATTTCTAAGTTTCGTTAGTTTCCTGCTATCTTCATATCAAGATAGCAGTAACAGCTTTTTACTGGAAACGGCTTGAGCTACAAAATTGTTTTTGCGGTAACTTATTAGCAACAAATTAGATACAAATTCCTATACCACATTTGATCACATATCTCTAAGTTTCGTTAATTTTCCTGCTATCTTCATATCAAGATAGCGGTAACAGCTTTTTATTGGAAACGGCTTGAGCTACAAAATTGTTTTTGCGGTAACTTATTAGCAACAAATTAGCTACAAATTCCTATACCACATTTGATCACATATCTCTAAGTTTCTTTAGTTTCCTGCTATCTTCATATCAAGATAGCAGTAACAGCTTTTTTTTGGAAACGGCTTGAGCTAAAAAATTGTTTTTGCGGTAACTTATTAGCAACAAATTAGCTGCAAATTCCTATACCACATTTGCTCACATATCTCTAAGTTTCGTTAGTTTCCTGCTATCTTCATATCAAGATAGCAGTAACAGCTTTTTTTTGGAAACGGCTTGAGCTAAAAAATTGTTTTTGGGGTAACTTATTAGCAACAAATTAGCTACAAATTCCTATACCACATTTGATCACATATCTCTAAGTTTCTTTAGTTTCCTGCTATCTTCATATCAAGATAGCAGTAACAGCATTTTTTTGGAAATGGCTTGAGCTACAAAATTGTTTTTGCGGTAACTTATTAGCAACAAATTAGCTACAAATTCCTATACCACATTTGATCACATATCTCTAACTTTCGATAGTTTCTTGCTATCTTGATATCAAGATAGCAGTGACAGCTTTTTTTTTTAAAGGGCTTGTGCAACAAAATCGATATTGTGGTAACTAATTAGCAACAAATTAGCTACAAATTCTAAAATGTATTTGATTTGATTCTGCTAAGTTGCTACTGCTATCTTGACAGAGCTACGGTAATGACATACCGCTTTTACCTCTTCCACATTCATAGTTCTCATCATATAATTTCGCCGATTGTGGGCATCCCCTCCATCCATACATTTGCTCGATAAATACCTCTCCTAATTCGTCTTTCAACCATCCTCTTTACGTGCCCAAATTCTCTGAGCATACTTCATTTAATTTTATTTACCAAATCATCCTTCAATTTATAACGTCATACTATCCTATCCCCATGGAATAAGAAATAGTGACTCCACATAATATACTCTGTAAGAAATTCATTTCCACCGCACTCGAATTTCGTGCTTCTTCTGCGAAAACAGCATTAACTTTTATACATAAGCGTCGGCAACATAAGTATTGCGATTTCTTATTCTGCTCCCTCTACTTTGATACAGGCTTTGGAGTTCTCATCAGATGGCTCTCAGTCCAATACGTTGATGACAATGTTGACCACAGCTTATTCCTCGGTACCCGATCATTATCCTTTTCGAAGTTTACGAAGGCACAATAAACGTTTTTGATTTAGCCAAATGTTTCTCCACCATGTACCTTATGAGGCATTTGACGTGAAGCAGACAACGAAAAAAATTTCAGGTTCTGGATTTTGTTAATAATTGAGTCAATTGGACTTCTATGGGACCTGAATGAATGTCCATCATTATTTTTATGTTTTTACCCGATTGCAAAAGAGAGAGAGGGTTATGTTTTTCGAGTGTATGTATGTATGTATATTTTTTTGGCACGCCCTAGAGTTTCCGTAGTATTATAATGCTCTTTGCCCTAGAGCCTAAACGGCTTGTCGTATTTTTATGTGAGTGGTGTCAATAGATTCGTCTTAGCCGTGAGAGTGACACTGGGTACATCAAAATTAAAAAAAAAAACGAAATTGAGGATTTCTGGCGGCAAAAAGTATTAAAAAAATGTTTTCAAAATACATCGAGTGTGCTATCAAAATAAAGGATTTTAAACGGTAATTACGAATATTATATTTAAAACTTCTATGTTTAATTGGAGTTTGAAATAGAAAATGCTACTAAAGTTACTAGAAAACTAAAAAGACGGAAATATTTTTTTTTTTTATTTAAAAACAAAAACAAAACACCCGACTGCGTCAATATCTGCCTTGTTTACTAACTTCATTGAAGAACTGAAAAGATGGAAACAATTAAAAAGGTAGTAGTATTAGGAAAGGTAATTTGAATATTTTACTTTGATTTTGAATAATCTTAGTTGACAGTGTTCACAAACGCAGTCGGAGGAATCTGCTCACTCCGAAATTTTGTTGCTCTACCTATATCACCAACCAAATTATGAGAAGTGAGCGTGTTATGCTTCGTACAGTTTATATCTTAAATGATGAAAGATGGTTAAATAACCATAATTAAAAGCTCACAAGTCATACAGTGAGCTGTAAACTGTCACACTTATGCTGTGAAATATTTTGCGATCGCACGAGTTCTTTCCTTCCCCAATATTAGATCCTTTATTTGTGGTGGTGTAGTTTAGTAGTCTAAATTTTGCTTTCTATCACGGCGTAGCGACTTATCAAGGACATGATTATTTTACTTATAAACTTAGGCTAGGTTCATTTGAAAATAGTCCGTTTAACTTCAGCATCAAAAGTGTTATAAGTAGACAGTAGGTAAATAGTTACGTAAATTACAAGGAGTTGGCTTCCAAAATAAATCAGAATATTTATGAAAATGTCAGTTCATTATACATGTAAGTGTCTTATATTTATTATCTATAGCTACAAAATTATGCAATAGTCTTATTCCAATGTTGGACATTCGCGTTAATATAAGTTATTATCACAGAACAGGGATATAGACAATTCCTCCGTGGTTATTATGATTTTAAATAATGAAATAATCTAAATTTGCCTAAAAACTATTGTTATATAATATTATATATTATTTGCTACAACAAATAAAATATTCGTGATTTATTACCTTAATAATATAATAATACCAGCCCTGTATTATATACTGCCCACTGCTGGGCTCGGGCCTCCTCTACTGCTGAGAGGGTTTATAGGCCAGTATAATCATATTTTATTACCTTAAAATATGATTATACTGGCTTTTGCTGTCGGGTTCGCCCTCGTGAAAAGGTTTTTCCGGGATAAAGGTAAAGCTTTTTATTTTCCCGAGATAAAAACTAGCCTATGTGTCCAATCCAGAGTCTACCCCTGTGCCAAATTCATCGATATCTGTTCTGTAATTTCGGAAATATGCAGTTAACAAACCGAAAATAAAATCGAAAGTATAAAACGAAACTAGCATATCACTTACTTCGTATTTCTTAAGTAACATATCTTGTATGATTTTTACGTATAAATAAATAATATAAATACGCTTAATATCTAACAACCTTAAAATTTACACTGTTTCAATAATTAAAATGGCTTGAAATAACCCACACTTACTAATATGCAAAGCTCGAAAAAAAATCATAAATTTTACGCACTCTTAGTCATCGATAATTTTGATAAATTACTTTCCACTCCGCTCAAATGACTGTATATTATAACTGTAGTAAAACAATGTAGATATCTAGACCTTACATCTAAGGCTCTAAGCAACATCCAAAAGGTCAAGCCAGTATTGTATAAAATACGGAACGTTAATACCGGTAACAAGCTATAATTCCTGCCCTGGATTAAAATTTAATATTACGAAGTTTCTACTGGCAAATAAAAGTTAGTCTAAATAAGGTTCTTTCAAAAAGTTTGATATACTTTGCATTCAATTTATAGATAAAAAATATCTTCCATCCGTTAGATAACGATAGTGTTATGTATATTATAAATTTAGAAGAAGTATTGATATAATTTTACTATTTAAAGGAATATTTACTAAACGATACTTAATACTTATTTCAATTATTTTCAAAGTATGTCAATTGACTGTGTGTTACCATAATTCTAAGAAAGTCAATTGACTAGGCCGGAAAGATTTAAGTTAAATTAAAAAGGAAGTGTTTTGGCTCGAAATAAGTTATATATGTTGTAGACGGTTCAGTCGGGGATCATTCTGTGTTTGAGCCTCAGTCGGAACAGTTGAACAGAATAATAATACGTTACTTCAAGATTTTGCTGACTTTGATTTTGGGTTCCTTGCTTCTGAATTGATGTTATAGTTCAGAAGTGGGACCGACAAGAATAAAACAGGGACACAAAAAAATTTCCCACGTCTACAAATAGTAATTAGACGGAAAATATTCATCGGCAACGAAGTTTTCTAATGGACGCGGTGACGGAGAACCAAGGACGCCGTGTACGGCGAACTAAATCTCCTGCGCCTGAGCGGCGCAGTCGGTCAAGATGTAGAACTACTCCTGGCAGACATCGGGAGAGGAGCAAGAAGCGGAGCAGCCGGTCGCGTGAGAGAAACCGCAAGCGGAAGCACGGCAGCAGATCTTCATCGAGACAACGGAGCCGGCGAAGTCGATCTACTCGCAGGCGCAAAAGATCTCGCAGCAGAAGCAGTTCCCGCCGCTCATCCCGAGGTAATACCAAGATTAATTTCACGGCTAGTGAACTTTTAGAATTACTCAAGTCAATACCTGCCTCGACATCACAGAACCACTTTACCATGAATGCCAATGCAGTTCCTGAATTTGACCCATCAAATAGAGAACAAACTGTAAATGTATGGATAAATAAGGTTGAAGAGTGCGCTAAGCTCTATAACTGGAGTAATGCTCAAATTATTCATTATGCGTTGCCAAAATTATCAGGAGTAGCAAAAGTGTGGTATCAGGGATTACCCTCTGTTGACTTCGAGTGGGCAGAGTGGAAGGAAAAATTGGAGCGAACATTCCCCTCTATTCAAAATTACGCTCAACTATTGCATGAAATGTTAGATAGAAAAGTAAGGTACAATGAATCATTGGAAACATATTTTTATCATAAAATGAATTTGTTGAATCGATGCGAAATTACTGGGAAAAAGGCTATTGATTGCATTATTTATGGGTTAGATGATAAAGGGATACGTTTGGGAGCACAGGCCGCGAATTATTCTCAGCCAGAACAACTTTTATCGTATTTAAAAACAGTAAAATGTGACAACGTCAATGACAAAAGACCTTTTATCAGGAAACGAAGCGAGAACCAAAATGACTGCAATAAATATGGGATTAATAGTAATAATACTATTAAATGTTTTAATTGCGGAGAAATTGGACATCCTAGTTTTAAATGTAGTAAACCATTAATTACATGTAGTATATGTAAACGTTTGGGACATCAAGCCACTTCCTGTAGAAAATTAAATACTAATTCTAATACAAGGGGAAATGTTGAAACGGTATCTGAAGTAAAAATAGTTGGAAGTTTGGATAAGAAGTATGTATTACCTATAAATATTAACGGTATATCGAAAACCTGCTATGTAGACCTTGGCAGTCAGTGTAGTTTAATAAGGAAGGATGATTTTGACGAATTAGGTATAACTAGTATAGAAACAGATTTGCCATCTCTTAAGGGGTTTGGTGATTCTTTGATAAAACCGTTAGGTAAATGTAATGTCAGTTTAGAGGTTCAGGGGGTTAACTTGGATACTGAATTTCTGATAGTTGATGACAACTTACTTAAACATTCGATTCTTCTAGGGCAATCTTTTACTGAACAAGCAGGAGTGATAATAATTAAGACAGATGAACATTTGTTGTTATACAAAGAACTAAAACTAAACCATAATAATAAAATTGAATTGCTTGTAAGCTGCGATTCAAATATAGAGTTTATGACAGCTATCCCAGTTACAGCAGCCGAACGGGTAACAGGCAAAGTGTGCGTAAAGGGGTCTGTTAGAAATATTAAAAATTGTGTGTGCTATGTATTACCAGGAGTATATAATATAAATAAGGGTGTTGGTTGTATAATGTTGGTAAACTTAAGTAGTAACATTTGCCAAATATCTTTAAAAAGGGGAGAATTATTAACCAGAGCTCATTATTTTAATGAATCACTAAATATAAATAAGTTAGAATTACTAGAACCGACACTGAAGGAAGAGCAGTTAAACGTAGGTGCTAATTTAAATATGGCAGATAAATATAATCTAGAAAGATTGTTAAGGGCATATCAAAAATGTTTTTCATCTAGTCTTGCAGATTTAGGGCTTACAAATTTGACTGAAATGACGATTACGTTAAAAGACAATACTCCTGTAGTATATCGCCCATATAGATTGGCATATAGTGAACGAGAGAAAGTTAAAGACATGATACAAGATATGTTAGACAACGGCATTATAGTAGAATCCACTTCTTCGTATGCTAGCCCAATAATTCTAGTGCAAAAGAAAACTGGAGACAAACGTCTCTGCGTTGATTATAGGGCATTAAACTCCAAAACGGTAAAGGAACACTATCCGATGCCAAGAGTGGAAGATCAGATAGATAAGCTTAGGGGTTTTAAATACTACACCACTCTAGATTTGGCGTCCGGATATTACCAGATACCTATCGCTCCCTCCTCTCAAGATAAAACTTCTTTTGTAACGCCTGATGGCCAGTACGAATTTACAAGAATGCCTTTTGGCTTAGCAAATGCACCGTCAGTTTTCCAAAAAGCTATAAATAAAATGCTAAGCGCATCACATAACACGGAAGCTTTAGCTTTTATGGATGACATAATTATACCTTCTGTAGATGTAAAACAAGGAATGGAGCGATTGGAACGGGTACTTAAACTATTACACGAAACCGGTTTTACATTGAAGGCAGCTAAATGTAGGTTCTTCTATACTACTATTGATTATTTAGGTTTCGAAATATCGGAGCAAGGAGTTCGTCCGGGAAGTCTGAAAACGGAGGCAGTAGTTAATTATAAAACTCCTTCCAATCAACATGAAGTTAGGCAGTTTATAGGATTAGTTAGTTTTTTTAGACGTTTCGTAAAAGACTTTGCAATTATAGCTGTCCCTATTACTAAATTGTTGAAAAAGGGCAATAAATGGGAATGGGGCGTTGAGCAAGATAAAGCATTTGCCACCTTAAAATCCAATTTAGTGAATAGACCGATATTAGCAATTTATGATCCCAAAGCCAGGACACAGATTCATACAGATGCGTGTAAAACCGGTATCGCAGGTATGCTCCTTCAGGAGGATGCTGCTGGTAGACAATGCGTAATAGCTTATTATTCTCGTCAAACAAACTCACAAGAACAAAAATATCACTCTTTTGAACTTGAAACTTTAGCAGTTATTGCTTCGCTAAATAGGTTTCGAGTGTACGTTTTAGGAATTAAATTCACTATAGTTACTGACTGCAATGCATTGCGCACAACTTTGTCAAAAAGGGATATAATACCTAGAATAAGTAGATGGTGGTTGCAACTCCAAGAATATGATTGTAGTATTGAATATAGGCCCGGAACGCGTATGAATCACATTGATGCACTCAGTAGGAACGCTATAGAAAGAGTTGAGGAGCCTGAATCGGTGTTTGATATATTGACTGTTGAAACTGAGGATTGGCTAATCACCATGCAAAAGGTAGATCCAGAAATTGCTAGGATTAAACAAATTTTAGAAGATCCAGAAACAAAAAACGTTGTAGATATACATTTTAACTACAAAATTAAGAATGGCAAGGTTTACATACAGAGTTGTTAATGATCAATTAAGATGGTTAGTGCCAAGAGGAGTGAGATGGCAGTTGTTAAAAAGAAATCACGATGAAATGGGACATTTTGGGGTAGAGAAGACACTAGACAAGTTAAAAGATTTATATTGGTTTCCAAAAATGAGAAAATTTGTTAAGAAATACGTGGAGTCTTGTCTAGAGTGTTCTTACCACAAAGTACCCAGTGGTAAGAGACAAGGAATGCTCCATCCCATACCAAAAGTCGATGTTCCGTTTCATACAGTGCACGTAGATCACCTTGGTCCTTTCATAAAGAGCAAGAATAAAAACTCTTACATACTAGTTATGATAGATGCCTATACTAAATATATTACTTTGTATGGGGTGAAAAATACGAAAACTAAAACCACTTTAAAAGCTATTAACAATTATTTTAGTCTATTTGGTATACCAAGTCGAATAATTAGTGATCGTGGAACGTCATTCACGAGTAAGGATTTTAAAGAATTTATGAATAAATTGGGTATAAGACATGTTTTGAATGCTGTTGCTACGCCAAGAGCCAATGGCCAGGTTGAACGATATAATCGGACAATTTTGGCGTCTTTAGCGGCTAAAAATCATAATTATCACGAAAAAGAATGGGATAAACACTTAGAGGAAATACAGCTAGGGCTAAACACAACAATTAATAAATCGACTGGCAAAACTCCATCTGAGGTATTGTTTGGGTTACGGTTACGAACTAAAGGTGACAGTGTTGTATCATCTTTACTAGAATGTGGAGGTAATACTCCTAAACCTATTGAGATAGTAAGAGATGAAGTTAACGCAAAAATAAAGGAAGCACAAAGCAAACAAAAAGATAGATTTGACCAAAAGCGTAAGACTGCAAAAACGTATAAAGAAGGAGACCTCGTGAGGATAGAAAGAGAAATTACGACTAATGATGGAAATTCCAAAAAACTAAAGCCAAAACTTCAAGGTCCTTATAGAGTTGTGAAGGCGTTAGATCGTGATAGATATGTTATTGAAGATACTCCATTGACACGTAAGCAAAATCGAAAATATACAGCGGTTATCTCCATTGATAAAATTCATCCTTGGTTAACTTTCGCGCATGATTATTTAAATGATACTGAGAGTGACGGGTCAAATGAGGAACACAATTCAGAAAGCGATTGTGAAAAACATTCTGAACAGGTTAGAGAGATAGACAGTGATAATGACATTATGACTGCAGGGCAAAGCAATGTTGAAAATGTTTCCAATGATGAGAGCCAATAGAAATATAGATTGATGTGTTTGTGATTTCATATATTATAGAATGATTGATACTTTATGATTTGTAACTTTTGAATATAGAATTTGTGTTAGACATTAGCAGTTATTGCTGGTGTTTTATTGACCGGAGACTATCAGATGCGCATGAGGCTAATTAGCCATTCTCGAGGAGTGTTTGATAGTTATTGTATCTGCATACACATGAGGCCGATAAGCCAACCGAGGAGTATGTAGGATACAAATTTGATAATATACGCGTCAGATACGCATGAGGCCGATAAGCCAACTTGGGAAGTATCTGACCGTTACCGTGATTGGAGTGTTTGCATACACAGGAGGGCGATAGCCTAAATAAGGAGTATGCATTAACACAATGGATTATCAGATTTTGATCAGTGGATAATGGATATGAATTATAGTACATATAATGACTATGTTCACATTATTTGAATTTGATAAGGACAAGGAAATTGAAGGTCCTTAAGATTTTATTAGTTTAGATATTTTATTAATATATTTTTTTTAGCTGCGAGAAAATGTTTATAAAACTCTGAAATTGATGGAACAATTTGAAATTAGCAGATGGCCGGAGCAGTGACTACAATCAACACAAAATATATATTTTTTCTTTTTGCCATGATTAATTAGGAAATTAATTAAGTTTTTATTTTGTTTTGTTATTGTGCGGTTACGAAGGGACTCGCAAGACTCAGAATGGCCGACTGTTATGTATATTATAAATTTAGAAGAAGTATTGATATAATTTTACTATTTAAAGGAATATTTACTAAACGATACTTAATACTTATTTCAATTATTTTCAAAGTATGTCAATTGACTGTGTGTTACCATAATTCTAAGAAAGTCAATTGACTAGGCCGGAAAGATTTAAGTTAAATTAAAAAGGAAGTGTTTTGGCTCGAAATAAGTTATATATGTTGTAGACGGTTCAGTCGGGGATCATTCTGTGTTTGAGCCTCAGTCGGAACAGTTGAACAGAATAATAATACGTTACTTCAAGATTTTGCTGACTTTGATTTTGGGTTCCTTGCTTCTGAATTGATGTTATAATAGCTTGCAGAAAACACTGAATAATTACTATTGACTTTATGTCATGTATAGGAAAATTCAAAGCAGCATTTGGGCAGGTAATGCCTTGTATTTTACGAATCTTAGCAATAAACAATTGAAATATAAAAATACCCTTGAAAAAACTTTTTATACTTTTATTACACCGTATATCTGGAGACGCAAATATGATAATTTTGTGTCGTCGATGTGGCCTCGCATCGTAGTCTGTCAAGCCCCGCGATGGACACCGGTATCCGAGTATATAGGGTTTCCGCATAAATTTATTTGGTTCTTAGGGGTTTTTAATGCATCAATGGGTTATTAGCGTATTATAGAAAGTGTAAGATACTTTTAAAAAACATTCTTTTCCTGATATAAGTCGACGAAAAAGGAGATCAGAAATGAAAATTTTACGGTATCTGAACTGCTGTAACTACTTATGAATGTAACTTAGAAATTGAGTTAGTTTGTATGGCTTAAACTATCTAAAAGTTATGCGACTTCTTTAAAATTTTAATTATGGCACATAGGCACAGAAAGTGTCCTTAGGGATATCCTGTGTGGATCGTTACCGAGACTCCACGTATAAACTTTAATTTTATAAGGCTGCTAAGGGACTAAACTGCGTTTGTATATAGGCTTAAAGGTTTAAAATTAAAACTACCCGGGGTATATTTTAACACATCATCAATCCTACCACATTATTTATGGAAACATAATATATAAATGATGTATATGCTTCCAATGCCCACATTCGAAGTATGTTTTGCATAAACATAATATTAAGATTTCTTAAGGTGGAATTATGTATTACTTAAAATTGGAAATAAAAAAATAATAGGTATCGTTGCCTCGGATTTTTTTCTATATAAATCAGGCGGAATTTGTAATCGTAAATTATATAAAAAGACTAGTATTGCTCGTGGCTGCGCCCGCGTGAAATAGTTTTTCAAGTATAAAATATAAAACCAGGAGAACCAACATTACTATGCAGTTTCCTACTAGTGAAAGAATTTTCAAAATCGGTTCAGTAGTTCCTGATATTAGCGCATTCAACCAAGCAGAGAAACTCTTCAGCTTTATAATATTAGTATAGATTGAAGTAATCTGTCCTTTAGAAACTCCTGCATCGTATTAGTCACCTTGTATGATGCCCGTCTATTGCTGGTCTATTTTAAAGGAAACATTTATTAATATTCTAGATTCCTTACCTTGCGTCCTGAATTTTGACATTTAAGTCGCGACAGCAATATTCCGTAATTCTTTGTTACTCAAAATTATATATCTGTTGTTAGGTAGCACTTCAAACATATGAATTTAAAGGCCTTTTTTCCTGAATAGCGTAACTGAAACCCTTATTATGAACTTTTAAAGGAATCATGCCAAATCATCGGGGAATAATCTCAATTAAGAACTTAAATGAACTTCCCTAACTTTGAGTGGGTGTAAAATATTCACTGATTTAACGTCGACAACATTTGTAATTCAACTGTTCGCAAAGACATAACTCACAGCTGTAGAAAAGTACTTTACGCCACTTTAAGTGTTTTGTTTATGGCATAAAATGGTGTCTACATAAGTGTAAGTAACTTACCTCCATGTGTAAAATGTGAGAGCATGCATTTTGTAGAAAAATATTTGTATTTTAAGTTTAAAGTGTAACGAGAAGTGAAGATTTGGTTGCGTTTTAGATATTTTAGCTTTGATTAGTGCAATTTAATACAATTTAAATGCTGCTAATCACAAATATTAAAAGATCAGAGATTTCCAAATAGCTTCATTGGTTCAGTGACTACACCAACTACGTGACTAGTTTCTAGTGGCAACGTAATTGCTAATTAGCTAGTGGAAAGGCTAAAGACCTTGTGTTCTTATGATAGATAAATATTAAGTTTCACATGAAAACCACATGATATAGGCCTAATAAATAACAAAATAATAAAAACAAATATTAAGTATTCAGTATGGGTAAAGTAAAACCTGGAGCCTTTAACTTACTACGTAATTCTAACGAGGTCGGTACCTACTCTGTTGTAAGAAAGTTTGCTCTCCGAGACGAACCTGCCGACGATGAGCGGGAGCCGGGGTAAACATCATCATAAAGGCTTCTAGTCTCGGAAGTACCTACAGGAGTCTCTCGTATGGGGTTATTAATATTAAAACATCTTGGGAGCCGAGTAAATACGAGCAATGAAGCATCGTAGTGCCGCGACAAAGTTCAATGCCTTTTACTTCCCTTTTACCTCCTGAAGTTATGTACTGTTTTTATTCCATAAATACTACGATACGTATTGTTGGTTATGGGTTATATCGAAGTCTCAGTATTTATGTGCCGATGGCTGGCACATGCGTAATACTCGTGAACGGGTGCTGCTTGTGTGGACTGGTCTGCCCATTATATCATATACTGCATATTATATCTAAGTACTAATAATTATTAAATTATATTGAAAAAAATTATATCATTGAGTTATTTCATGATACCTGAAAGTGAAGTACTTATATACATGAACTGCTCTAAATTAAATAAAAAAACAACCCACATACTCACGCCTTTAATCCCAGAAGGGGTAGGCAGAGACGCAACGAGTGCACCCACTTTTCGCCGTGCATATTCCGTCCCATGATGTGATAGGGGGCGCGCCTATCGCCATATCGGGCACAAATACCAGACTCCGTCCGATACTGAATTTAAAACCCAATATCACTGCCCGACCCGGGGATCGAACTGGAGACCTCAGCATTGCAGTCGTACCTTAATGCAACTATGCCACCGAGGCAGTCAATATAGAGAACTATTTGTACCTTTTTGTATTATATACTGTACTTACTGTATTCCTTTGAACTGATTTTGAGAGCAACACTAGAGTTTCTTGCCCGTTCTTCTCTGATAGAAACTGCTTTCCGAACTGTGGTAGAGTAAAAATTTTACTGAATCTAAATAATGTTTACTACTTAACAAACTCAATTAATTATTTCCTTTCATACGAAATCTATAGTCTAACACATTATAATTTATTATTTCAGTTCATTAAAGTGTTCAAATTCAAATTCGCTTTATAATCTTTAATAATATATGCCCCTACATTGTTTACGTTAATAAATATTACGATCTTGGTTAAGTGGCGTGTGCATGTAGCGTATGCTACTTGTGCTGCAATCTTTTCACTCAAGGCAAATATATTCAGGCCATGTCAATATTTGTCACCCGGTGAGAGCCTAAATCGTGTCATTTTACTGATAAAGCGTATCTTCTACTATCATTTTAAAACGCATAACTTCAATGGTTTAGATTGGCTCGTTAGTAATCAGTAGCGCTTCTACTACTACTTGGGAAGACTTATGCTAAAACCTATTTTGTTTAACTAAAATATTGTGTTCAAATTATCATACGTTACTAAGTAGAAAATTATCATTTCTACGTCGCACATTTCGCAATGTGGGATTCAAACGGCTAATTTGAGAATTTGACTGCCTCGGTAGAGTAGTTGTATTGCGTACGCGTTACGAGTACGGTTTGCGCGCTGAGGTCCTGGGTTTGAATCCCGGGTCGGGCCAAAAACATTGTGACTGGGTTTTTCTATCTTAATATTACTCAGTCGCAGCTCGGAGGCAGGAAGTTGGCAGTGTGATACCGCCGCGCCTCGTAAAGCACGTAAAGTTGGTCCTGCGCCTAATCTCTCCGGTCATGTCCGATTGCCGTCTCACCAGGCTATGAGAGTGAGGAATAACGAGTGCTTCTGTGTATTGCGTACACACTTGTGCAGTATAATATCTCCGGTGTACCTGGCTGATCTCCGTCAAGATTGGCCGAGGTAGCCTAAATTGGCTAGGAGGATTTATTTATTTGAGTTTTTATCCGCTTCGTCATAAATTCGTTTTCTTTTTAAATATAGACCCCAAATAGATTATAATTGTCTACCGTATTATTTAAACGTTGTAACTACATCTATAGCACATAATAATTCTACCTGTTTGTAAATTTAAATATTGCTCTTGATGAGTTTCCTGGTGACTGACACGAATAAAGGGATCGATTACTTTCTATTTTTATATTCATGGGTATGCAGGGAGGCACGGGACAGCACCCACCGTCGAGTGGTAGATATGAAGCTGTTATTAACAGGAATCTAAGAACGTTACAGCCTAAACAGTTTTAATATTAATTTATATGTTCTACTTGAATTGTTCATGCGAAAATATTGTATTTGGATGCCCTTTACCGACAGAACAAGAAATAATTGGCTTTTGGACTAGATAAAAACTAGAATATAATTGAATATTTCTATTTAGTTTTCTGTAATAAAAAGTAGTGACATTACATCGAAATTCTGGTCAACGGTTTCCACATTTTCTTATACCTAACACCATTAAGGTCCTATGTCTGGTTAGATGGGGCAATGCATCAAACATCCGAACTTGTAAACAGTAAACATAAATGGATTTATAATTGTAGTAGTAAGTAGGATTTGCAATTTCAGTATTGATCATTTGGCGTTCATCTATACTACCCGGAACAACACTACAACTTTCTTTGAAACGATTATCGCGTTGAGTTTTATAGTGGTTTTAAAATATGTATAGAAAAATATTAGAACTAATTTTGTTGAAATTTTAAGGTATAACTTTTAAATAAAATGTTCTATTATATTTATTCAATATTATTTTAAATTAAGTAAGATGTATTGGTATAAAAAAGCATTTTATTGACCAACATTTTTGAATAATTTCGCATTGTTTGAATTTTATTTCCACTGAATTAAATAAAATGCTTTTTCCTAATTTGCTTTCTTGCTAAGGATCTTTTTAGTTCGATAAATATTTTTATTTTTTTGTTATTTATTTGATTTGAGCTTCTGAAATGACGCTCGAAGCGAAAATAAGAAAACCTCTGTTCAGTAATCATTATAGAATTCACAAATCCTTCTTAATATTATAAACGCGAAAGTTGGTAAGAATGTATGGATGTTTGTTTCTCTTTCACAAAAAAACTACTGAATGGATTTCGATGAAATTTGGCACACGGGTAGGTCATATCCTGGATTAACACATCGGCTAATTTTTATCCCGTGAAAATATAAATTGGGACTTTATTTTGGAAAAACTTTTTAACACGGGCGGAGCCGCGGACAAAAGTAAGTACTCTATAAATCTAAAATTGTCGAATCTTATTGATTAGAATTTTCTAAAAATTTACTGATTCGAATATTAGGTACTGTTGTTAAGGCATACATCGCACGGATGGGTGTATACGCTCGTGACATTTCAATATTATAATCCAGCCGCTTTCTTGGATACAGGCTAGCCTTATGTTGAACAAGAATTAAGTATTTGAGACAATATATATCTTATTAGATAATTTTTTTGGATAATTTCAGTAAAGATTCGTTTACTTGCCAGAAAATGCAAACAGTCAAATAGGACAGGGTAATTTGTGAAGGGATTGGTCATAAAGAATCTAATTTTGCCGATAGTAACTAGAGAATAAATTCCCAATAAAACGCACCACGAACTCCGTCAGGAATTAGCTTTGGGTAATAAATAAACTTAACTGCGGCACACAACCATAAATTTTTAGACGGTATGTCCTAGCATCTAGATGATGTTTAATTAATTTATCCTATTCCTTTTATACGAAAACTCATATAGGTACATAATTTTCAATTAATATATACTATAATTTTAAATATAAGTACGTAGAGGTATTTATAAATTTATTGGACTATGCTATATTGTGTCCACTGTGGCCAAAGAGTTCTAGGATTGTAACTTGAATGTCTGACTGTAGGTTTTTAAAATAGTTATAAATATTTGTTTGTTAAATCAATATTAGCAAATCTGTGCACTGAGAAATTTTGTGAATGAAGTGATTGATTCACTCAATAGGATTTATAAGCTCGCAACCTATGAAGTACATGTATTACTCGCACGGACCACAGACCGGTTGCAGTGTTGGCGACTCCGGTGATACCGTAATTCATCGCTGTTACATATTGGAAGTGCATCTATAAAAACGTAGCTATATGGATTCTGACGCAATTAAAATTTGTAGTAGAATTGCAACAGTATCTAGGTGGGAAACATGGTTTACAGCGTAAACCATGTTTGATAAAACTATCTTTTTACAATGAATCGTTTAATTTTAAAGCCCTCCGCTTTTGAGATTTGTGTAATTTTATTTTACTTAAAACGACACAAATCATAATAGAGGTCTAAAAATATTTTTTTAATGGATCCAAGATCCATATTTTTCCCCTTTAATATTCATGAAGTTTAGCCTAGTTGGTTTTGAGATACTAATTCAAAGAATAAATTATGCAAGTAACTGTAACCTTTGACCCACATAAATGAATTCAGCCACCTCTTATTTGGGCCACGAGATTGGGGTATGCATTTAATTGCAGACTCGAAAAATTCATACTATTCAAACAATTCTGATGATTTTGAAAACCCGCTGTTTTTGTTTGGTAAATTGTAAATTGTGTTGTAATCATTTTCTTATACAACGTATTTAACTTGTGAGTCATTTTATTAAATTGTTCTATACATGCTTTACGTATTGTATGTATGAAGCACATGTGTGGCTTCTTTACAACGCGAGTGTAAGTTATTCGAAAGGTTTTCCCGTCCAATATACGATCTAAGAGACCGTGTCTGGGCGTGGCGTGTGTGGTTAGCTCAGGTTACCAACTACCCAACTGTTTAACAGTATGTTGTACACAAAAAGCCGGAAGTAGCGCAAGCGGTGTACACGCAAACTCACAGAGTTTATTAAAGTCTAAGAATTAACAGAATGGTAGAATATTATACACTAAACGACAATTAATATGTCAGTCATACACATTTATATTCATTTTCAATCCATGGCCGCATACTTTCGGATTCTGAGAAAATAAAAAGCCTTCTAAATGATTGGTGCGGCTATTAGTATGTTAGTCGCTGGTGTTCAACTAAACGTGCCTTAAGTGTGAGTCACGTAACGGAAACTGTTCTTACGTTTATCAAGTCTGATGCGTTCTCATGTTTTATTCTTGGATAAATATTTAGTTAAACTTATGTACTTACAATAATCTCCAAACTTTTATAACTGTTCTAAATTTACTTACGTAATCGACATAAATGAACAGAGTAAACATCTGTGTCCCGAGATACATGGTCGTTATACACAAATTTGATTAAACTTGGTTAAACGACTCTTTTCCTTTGTTAAAGTAAATTGTGTCCCGCCAATGTGATTGTTTTTTCTTTAATGATTTTAAGTTTTACATGAAATACTCTGTTTAGCACCATACTGTGATACATTAACAGAGTTGTAACTTGTAGTTGCCCTATTTATGAATTATTTTATGATAGATTGTACATTTACGTGTTGTTACATGACATATTTCAAATTAGAGACGACTAAGCAGTATAGAGTAACTAAAAACCTTCAACAAACCTAAATAAATACATATATGCGAATATCATTTAGTAAATATACTTGTCTTCCAAAGCATTAGATTTAAAGTAGAAAGTAACTAAACCAAGGTGGCATGTATCAATCAAAAGCTTTTTTCTTTGACGTCATCCTGGTGAGACCTGTATATATAAATAACCCCCTTTTTTCTTTGGTCTCTGTTGGGGAATCCTATGATAATATGATTGTTTTTGGTCGGTGGAGACTACTTCACTCCAGACCCACATGCTCCTTTGCTGGCTTATGCTATTTAAAAAAATGTTATCCTTAACACTTTATAAATTGGAGTCATGACGACGCGACGTTATTTTTGACGGGATTGTAGTTCTATCTACAAATTACGAGAATAGGGATTAGAGATATATTAAAAGCGTACGTTACATTATTTGAAAATGTTGAGTATCAATGATATGACGCACAATTCATTGAAGTTTAATTTATCTAATCACCACAATGATTGCAAGCAAAAGCGGTTTTCACTTTGTAAGCCAAAAATATTTCCATTATTTCTAAGACACTCGGGGCTATTTTTTTATATTTAATACACACCAATTTTCTCAAAACGTTCTCAATTCTGTTTGATCGTAGATCCGTAGACAATGTTAAAATAAATTGTGACCATTATCAACTCCCAAACTTGAATTGATAAAGTACACTAATCCCCGTACTCAGATAACATTACAATTGGGCTTGTTTTCATTTTACTTGCTTTAATAGAAAATACAATGAACTGCCACGAAATCAAGTCAAAATAACCCGATGTGGCACTTATGACTTGTTTTGACTATGACGAGAGCAAACTGGCAAAGGTATTGTACAAGAAAGTAACTACAGTTCATTTCAAAATATCATAATATTACAAACTTTATACGTTAATGTTTATTCAATTAAGTGCTTTATTTATAAATGGGTAAGTTATGGAACTCAAGCGTAACTTTAAACATTTATAAATTAATTTCAGTACAGTCGCTCATGTTATTAAACGTTATAGATTTTCAAGAATATTGAAGCAAAAAGTTGATCGTAAGTTCGATAACAAACTCCTACACACATTAATTACATTACGTTCTGTGTACATTATGCAGGGAGCTTATTTTTTAATTGTACTTATTACGTTAACACGTTTTAGACGTACGGTGTGTAGTGTGTGTAGTACTTCCCTTTCTCCAATGCATCAATATGACGTTCAACACGTGTTGACTATTGGTAACTAGTAACTAGGACAGCGTACTGCAGTCAATCAGGCGCTTCAAAGAAAAATAAACAGCATTCCCTGTACTAGTGAAATTGCTTTACATTACTTTTTACGGTCATCCTTATTGATTCGGGTGTTATACGGCTTACTATAAAGAACGTTAATGTTTACCTCACATTATTTAAATCATAAAGCTTTAGTAAAGATTTGTCATGGGATCCATATAGGCTGAATCCACGCGGATAATGATCTCGCTTGGATCATTCTAATGGAAAAGGGTTCATGGAGCAACCTTCGCCGGAAGAACCTATATAGTACAATCAATATGAACGATAATACCATCTATACAGCTTTAGCGAGGATTTACACTCGACTGTGTAGGTTTTGTTATAGTTTTACATCGGCGAGAAGAATAGACATCGTTTATTTATGGCTTTATAAAATACACTAGCTTTTGCCAGCGGCTTCGCCCGCGTGAAAGAGTTTTTCCGGGTATAAAAGTCCCGTTTTATATTTCACGGGGACAAAAGTAGCCTATATCTTTTTTCAGGCTCTAAAATATCTGTACCAAATTTCATTGAAATCGGTTCAGTAGTTTTGGCGTGAAAGCACGACAGACAGGGTTACTTTCGCATTTATAATATAATATTAATTTCGACCAAATTTGATTACCATAAAAACGGTTCTAGTGAGTTAATCTTAGACATATACTGTTGCGGACATTTTTTTAGATCATTTCAAGAGGAATAATTCTTTCATACATATATTTTTGGTATCTTGAACCGTTTTCGCAGCGCACGCAATGGAAGCCCTCAAGGATGAATAATTTTCCCCGTATTTTTCACATTTTACATTATTTCTTTGCTCCTAATAGTTGCATCGTGATGTTATATAGCCTAAAACCTTCCTCGATGAATGGTCTATTCAACACAAAAATAATTTTTCAATTCGAACCAGTAGTTCCTGAGATTAGCGCGTTCAAACAAACAAACAAACTCTTGAGCTTTATAATATTAGCATAGATATAATATTAATGATGTAGTTAAAACCATTATGAAAATTAACGAACCATTCCTTGTTTTTTATATAAAAAACTTAAATCACGCGATTCTAGTAGCCTACTCTAGTACGCGATTCTAGTAACCTAACCCTCTGTGGGTTATGTTTTTCGAGTGTATGTATGTATATTTCTTTGACACGCCCTAGTGCCTAAACGGCTGGTCGTATTGTTATGTGAGTGATGTCAATAGATTCGTCTTAGCCGTGAGAGTAACACTGAATACATAAAAATAAAAAATAAACAAAATTGAGGATTTTTGGTGGCAAGTAGTCGGGTTTTTTGTTTTTATTTTAACACTTTTGTTATAAATTATCCTATTAGGGAAAGAGATTTCAGAATCGGTTCAGTAATCTTGTATGTAGTAGTATGTATCTATGTTACGGAAACTTTGAACATAATTTTGACCCCCTTCAAAACATCGGATTAAATCAAAGTTACCAAGGACCGATGACAATATTTTAAACTAAAAACACGCTTATACATAGGTAACATAGGTTAGGTTCTGGCCGTGGTCGCTTCCATGGTCGGCAGTCGGGAGGCCTGGCGTGCGGTAGCCCACTTTTGCGAAGTGGTCCTCTCGCAGAAGGAGAATGCCGAGAGGGATCGGGAGCGCGAAGATCCCTCCCGCCGCCAAAGGAGACGAAGGAGGCGCCGGGTGGACGACTGACCGGCGTCTCCCGCCCTGTGGATTGGGGGCGTTTGGAGGATTCCACCATGGTATCCCCTGTCTGTCGTAAAAAGCGACTAATAGGGGCCACCGGGGGTCATGGGCGGGTGGCAGGGGGCTGTCCGTCTTTAGTTTTGTGAATTTTTTAGCACATTCATGTGGCCCCCGTGATGGACGGCAGCGTGGCTGGTAGGCCTCACGCTGCCGTAGACGCTGAGAGCGTCTTTCAGTGCGCGGGAGCTTCTGAGACCCACCACAAAGGAGACGGGCCGCACCAGGCGGCACCGCGCAGGGGCGGTTGCGAATGACAACTTAGACACTTCTCGTCCGAGGAAGCCCGCAGCCGTCCCTAATGCGCCGAAAAAAGGCCACCGCGGAGTTTTAGTTGGTATACCGTGCGGTGTACTGAGGTTAGGGACTGGGCCGAGCGGTAGCCGACGTTTCCTATTTCTCCGGGCCGGCCGACTCAACGCCGGGTTGTAAGGCACGGTGACCCCAACATAACCGCTCGGTCGCCCCCCACGAAGGCCGGGCGGTAATGGTAACGCACTTTCTCCGCGAAACCGAAAAAAAAGGTTAGGTTAGGGAAAAAAATCAATAAAATGTAATAGTATTAGAAACTGCAACGGTTTTGATTTAAATAAAAATATGTACCACTGACTTTACAGAAATACTTTCACAAAAAATATCACCAAGCGAACGACCGGCACGAAGGCAATGACCAACTGACTCGAACTGTCAAACGTTCTATGCTTTTATAGCAAAAATTGTAGATCATGTCATTAATACCCGCACAAAAAATATTTTTGCCCTAACAATAGTTTATTTATTTTTAGTGACAAGTGTTGGACTATTGTACAATTATAACTAAACTGGGTACTCGTATGTGTAAAAAGTCCTCCTTGTCACAAATTGGCGCTTTCGTTTCATTTGTAGTGACATCTGTTGGACAGTAGTAGAACAAAACTAAAAAATTAAAAATAAATAATAGTTAAAAAAAACTGAAAACACGTTTTATAGAAAATCCAACTACCATAGCATACCAGCCCCGTATTATATGCCCACTGCAGAGCACGGGCCTCCTCTACCTCTGAGAGGGTTAAGCCCTTAGTCCACCACGCTGGCCTAGTGCGGGTTGGCAGGCTTCACATACCTTCGAAATTCTGACTAATTCTGAGAACTTCTCAGGTATAACCGTTCTCTCACGATGTTTTCCTTCACCGTTAAAGCGAGCGGATAATTCACATAAAATCCAACTAAAAAGTAAAAATACAAAACAATTTTAATAAATTTGAATTAAGAATAGTATACTGGTGGTAGTTTACCTACTGGTGGTAGGTCTCTCTTATGTAAGAGTCCGTCTGGGCGGGTACCACAGCAATGCCTATTTCTACAGCCAAGCAGCAGAGTGCAATGCCCTTCAAGCCGAAACACATCAGTGCATGTTGTGTTTCGGTTTGAAGGGCATTGTAGCCAGTGTAACTACAGGACATAATGAGACTTAACATCTTATGTCTCAGGATGACGAGCGCAGTGGAATGCCACACAGTACTTTGTAAGTTAAGTTGCTGGATGGTGATTCCATTGTTTATGGGTGGTCGTATCGCTTACCATCAGGCGAACGGCATGTTCATCTCGTCATTCAATGCCATAAAAAATGTATAAATGAGAAAAATATATTTTGTTGTTAAAAAAAGCGTGGGTGCGTGCGTGGTGTCAATAATTATAAATATTTTATAGACAGATAATATGAGTAGAAGGTTTATCATTTTGATAATAATATTTATAACTTTTATTATAACACTAGCTTTTGCCCACGGCTTCGCCCGCGTTAATAAGTTTTTCCGGGCTAAAAGTACATACATAAAAACCTTCCCGTTGCATCACTCTATCCAACACATTTATTTGGATAAAGATTAATATTATGGCGTTGATACAACTCTTAACAAATAATGCATTAATTTCGACCAAATTTGATTACCATAAAAACGGTTCTAGAGAGTTAATCTTAAAAGATAGACATATACTGTCGCGGACTTTTTTTTAGATCATTTCAAGAGGAATAATTCTTTCATACATATATTTTTGGTATCTTGAACCGTTTTCGCAGCGAACGCAATGGAAGCCCTCAAGGATGAATAATTTTCCCCGCATTTTTCACATTTTCCATTATTTCTTCGCTCCTAATAGTTGCATCGTGATGTTATATAGCCTATAGCCTTCCTCGATAAATGGTCTATTCAACACAAAAAGAATTTTTCAATTCGAACCAGTAGTTCCTGAGATTAGCGCGTTCAAACAAACAAACAAACAAACAAACTCTTCAGCTTTATAATATTAGTATAGATTAACGTATTATAGAATATAATGTCTCTCTTTTTGTTTTGGACAAATATCCATTATTCTTTTACATGTTTGGCGTCATTTTCTTGTCAAGAAATAACAAAGAACATGGTTCATTTGGTGTGTATATGATTGTTTTATTGAATAACGGCTTCCGTCTGGGATCCTGCTTAATGAACCCACTCGCCCATTAACAATACACAATCCTCAATATGATCAATTAACGTTAATTAATACACATCTAGTAATATTTTACAATGTGCACATGTGATTACGGATATTAGGAACATTTAATCGAAAAAAAAGAGAAGTATTAAAATTTATCCGCCTCACATATTTAAAAGTAATATTTATTTTGATTGGATTATGTCATGAGTTTACGTTATAATTCTTATCTATTAAATTGAATCACTGAAACAATTTTCATGATAATTACTCTGGCTATTTCACACTTTCAAGGGTTGATTTTATTATATTTAAAATTTATTCTATGTTTAAAATACTTTGTGCTAGTCTTACAAGTTCAATAACAATATAATCTTACTCGAAAAAACGGTTTCACTCACGTATTATTTTCTGAATCGCCGACCAGTTTCAACCCATTAAGTAGGTCATCTTCATGGGCGAGTGCTAAGAGGACGTCTATAACAATATAATCATTTTTATATTGAAAGCTCTTAAACATACTATATTTATGCGAGAAAACCATCACAATCTACTACAAATGACAATTAAAACATCACCCACGATGTTCTTTTTTCTTCGACACCAGGTTCCGATGCGGAACGTTGACTCATCAAGAAAATATTTGACCCGCCAATGAACCGAACCCTTTGTGGTGTAAAATATTCATATTACATAAACATTGTAAACTACTTGTATCTTATTTAATGATATACAGACGCTAGATGTATGTTACGTCTACGTTCCCGTAGTATTATAATGCTCTTTACGTCTACGTTTGTGGAGTAATTGATGTGCTGACATAATGGCTGACATGTATACCTATATTTTTATTTTTGTTTCAGTGCAAATGCAACCACCGCGGTTTAGCATGCAACCTTCGTCATCAAATAGTATAGTAAGAGAAGGAACAACAAAAATACTTCAATGTTCTGCTATAGGTTTGTATTAATTGCACTTTGGAACTTTTATTATAAACTTCAGTAATGCGTTACGTACAGTCAGCCATATTAGTACCTGAACAAATTCATAATTTCAAATCGCTTCTACACGGTCAGTTTAATTGAAACATATTTTTCTTAGTGCGAAGTAAAAGAAAACCCCTTTGTTTCATTTTTGTGAAAAAAAAAAAGAACGAGTAAGGACACAAAAGTATAGAGGCGATTTGCAGTTTTGAATTATTTCAACGGCTTATGTGTCTGACTGTACGTTTATAATAGCATTGTTTATTGCTTGGTATAGTGTATATTTTGTTCTTACAGGAATTCCCCAACCAATGTATAGGTGGTTAAAAAATGGAGTACCTCTCACCGATTTCTCGTCAGAACTATTTTATAAAATTCACAATACCCAGCGCCAGGACGCCGGAGCTTACCAGTGTATAGCTAAAAATGACGTCGGTGCAATATTCAGTGAAAAAAACAACATTGTTGTTGCGTGTAAGTATTTTAACCATTAATGTATTACACATCAAACGCGATCGGTACATAATGCAGATTGTTTGGAATAGTGTAGTTATCGGACTTTTAACAGTTTTTGCTCGCATGTCTGCAGGCGTGAGAGTCCTTTTCCAGAATACAAGTCGTGTTATACTCGTCTCCGGTACAAAGAGAAACCTATGTGTTAATTTTGGTCTCGACATTGGGCCCCACCGTGGAGTTTTGGTTGATTCTCATGTTTTTCTATTAATTATATTCTTTTTTGCTACACATTTTCTAAGGTATTTCTGTATTTAAATTTCATTTTAGACATGGGTGTTTTTGAAAACGTGGCAGAGTCAGTGGTCACGGTAGAATCAGGTAGAGCTGCAATCCTAGAGTTACCGCATATAGAATCGGAACCACCGCCATCTCTTATTTGGCAAGACGAGCATGACACTTTAAGATATGATCAGAAGTATGCGGTTACAAATAAACACCAACTCCTTATATTGAGCGTCTCACGAGAAGACGAAAAGCCATACAGGTTTGGAATGTCATTTGATACCATTAATTTAATTGCCTCTATGAATAACTCTGTAGACTTATGCATTGTTCTGTATCTTTCAGAGTAAGGGCTATTAACACCCAACTAGGCAAAGAAGAAAATAGTCCCTATATTAGGCTAAACGTTTATGGAGACGATAGCAAAGAGGTACCTCCAGAAATAATTATTAAACCGGAAGATACTAAAATAATAAAGGGCCAGGAGTATGTGGATTTATACTGTATAGCAAATGCCAGACCTCTCCATGAATTGGAAACATTATGGTTTAAAGATGGGATAATGATAGATATGGCAGGAATAACATACGCCTTAAACGACCAATGGAATAGAACTCTAAGTCTTATATCCGCAAATCTTACTCATACGGGTCAATACTCTTGTCAAGCTAGATTAAAAACAGGTGGCTTTGCCGCCGTGACGGCTTCCGCCATCGTGACTGTGTTTGAAAAGCCTGTATTTTTAACGAATCTGAAATCGGAAACATTTGGTGAATTTGGTAGTACAATAGTTTTAGAGTGTAATGTGCAAGGTATACCGTTGCCTGGAATCACGTGGTATAAGGATGCGAAAAAAATTGCCAGTGTGGGAGCCGAGGCCGGCGAGTCCGACAACTCTGATGTGGATGACGGCGCAGGAAGGTACAGAGTTGAAGTGGACCGATCATTAGTAATCAGCAACCTCAATATGGACGACACGGGTATATTTCAGTGCATAGCTAACAACGAGGCTGGCGAGTCTTCTATCTATACGTGGTTGAAGATAAAAAGTAAGTTACATTAAAATTTTCGACACTACAGATATTTGCAAATAGCATAAGCGCATGATTTCTGTATTAAATGATGTGTTTATATTTAAGAAAATAACTTTACAACTAACGGTTCAAACTGTCGCACAGCAAAAGAAAATAGGCGAATACCGCGCAGTCATATGAAGTTAATAAGAATGAGGACTTCAGATAAAACGGCTAAAACATTTAAGTTCGATACTGGCAGTAAGACATAAACTCGTCATTTTGCACAAACATTTGTTTTTTGCGCACCGAGTGATATTGTGAGCTTATAATTTTTTAAATTTTGGTTCTGGCACCAATTAAAATTGTGTTTTATTCATTGCAGTAATTATTTAACTCGAACATCACATGATCTTACGTCCAAAGGGGTACATTTAATTAGTGCACTATGTTTAGCCGAGCTTATTTCAATTCCATAATGTAATTGGTAGTAAGGCCCTCGCCACAGATTACTTGGCCTTGAAATTTGCCTAATTATAGTGAAATTTATTCTATGTAGTACTAGTTTCAATATTTATAATGTAAATTAAACTACAAAAAAGTCGAATAGATAGGCCAATAGGGCCAATAGAATCTGTCACAGAAATGTTGATAGCATGATGAACAAACTTTAAAATTTGTTTCGGGTCTGATTGTAACTGAATTAAAAGTCTCTTGTAGCTCCTGATACTTGCGACATAAGGCATTTGTTTCTTAGTTTGGGATCAGAATTATGAATGAGATGGTTGAGGTTTATAACAGCATTTATTATTTGTCCAGATATAGTTTACTTAGTAAAAGATCGACGTGGCTTGCGGTCCATACAATAATAACTGACCCTAATTTCATAATATTTATTCTTACATGATAAACAAAATGGCCTAAATTAATACAGAACAGTATTGTCTCTAAAGAACAACACAAGCGGCTACGCTCAATTCATTTGAAACGTCGCGTCGGTCCCGAACGAAACATAAAAGTGAACAACTGGCATGGAGTTCGTTCGGGTTTATTTCTTTCGTTTGGTCCACATAGCGTAGGTTCATAAATACACGGAACTAGGAAATTATGTGTAAACCAACACAATTAAAAATAAACTTGTCTGTATTACACCTATGATAAGTTATGAACAGTTGAAATAAGCGTGTAAAAATGGCAGATATGTTATCGTTTCGCAATCTAACCTAAACACCTCGAAGTATAAAAGTAATCTTTCCGTTTGTCGTCTACAAAATTAATTTTCATTTTCATTGCACGTATACACTTACACACCTAATATACATAATAAATCATTCTCGGGACTTGCACTTTGACCCGGTAATAGTGTGTTGCATGTGGTTCTTTGAGGAATTCTCGTTCTTTATCACGTACCTACACCATTATCAGAATTTAACCTACATAATATATGAGCATGTCGAAATTTATTCGTCAATAATAGACCAAATAAAAAGATGAAACTTATTATGTAATATTTTATACTTTGAAGTCGGTTCAACCTAGCTTCGTATAAGTACTTATGACACCAACTTGATGTTTATGCGGACTGACCGAAAACTAAAGTTAGTTTATCTTCGGTTGCCTAAGAAATTACTCATCGTGCATAGCTTAATTTACATAGTTTGCGGTCTGCCTCTGCATACAACTATGACAAAATATCTCGGTTCTGCGTGCTAAGCTGAAGCCTGACCTAACTAGATTCTTTTCAGTCTGCGTTAGGTAGCTTGATTGATCTTCATAAAATAATTATAAAAATAAAATCATTAGC
Organism: Lapara coniferarum; assembly: GCA_949316025.1. NCBI lineage: Eukaryota > Metazoa > Arthropoda > Insecta > Lepidoptera > Sphingidae > Lapara > Lapara coniferarum. The sequence goes on along the minus strand of OX438919.1, from coordinate 34,490,767 downwards.
ATTATTATTATGTCGTTTTGCGTCTAAGCTTTTATATTATTTAACATCAAATGATAACATAAACCCCCTCATATTAGTAAATATTTGCTATTACCTGTCATGGTTTTACGATCCTGAGATCTTAATCTATAATTAAAAGGTTGCGAGCGCCTAAAGCGTTCACCCTAAAGTCCAGTGTGGCCAGAAAAGCCGAAGCACGTCAGGCTACTGGCCGATAGGTCTGCGTTAAAAAAAGCCATAAATGCTTATTATATTGCGTCACGCTTCTAAGTGAGATGCAAAAGTCACTTCTGTAGGTGTCGGTCGTTGTAATAGTTAGGTAAACAGTCAAGAATAACGAGTGTGGCAATATAATAGAATTTTCCCTATGGAATATACTAATATAGTTTAATTATTCGAATAATTTGTATTTTTATCAATAATTCAATTAGCAGTTCTTAGAAACATATTTGAGGAATAATTTTAATTTGTTAATATGTTACACAATTTGCATGTTAGAATACGTTTTATACATACTTGTTGTTTTTATAGTATGCATGAGGTTTTTCGACATTTCTATTTACAAACGAATACTTTTATTGAGTGGTATCAGTGTGTTATACTAACTGAAACTGTTACTAGTTCATATAATAGTAGTAGACGTAAATCGCCGCTAGATTTGCTCTTGTACTAACGTGTGTGTGGCTTGTAGCATCACCGCCAATAATGCAGAGCCCGCCCGCCAACCTCACCGTGCTCGATGGGAAGGACGCCACCATCTCTTGTCGAGCGATCGGCGCGCCGACTCCCAACGTCACGTGGTACTTCAACGGTTAGTACCGAACAAAAGCTGGAAACATACATGCCGTGGATAGTTTGTAGATACTTGTTGTTTTACTCATGTTTTATTCTTGTTTGGGACTCTCAATAAACATGTTTTCAGACTCTTTAATAATAAACCTATCGGGAAAGTTACAAATTCTCGAGGACAGCGACTTATTGATCACCAGTACCACCACGGCTGACAGTGGTAAATATACATGTGTCCGAGCAAACGACGCGGGAAATGTTTCAGGCGAAGCTTATTTAACTGTACTAGGTAAGAATTTTGTATGTTACGAGCGCTAGCATGATTTATATTTTACGAAGTTTCCGGAGTACGACATACGTATTTTTGTTTTAGTGAGAACACAAATTATTGCCCCACCGGTTGATACCCGTGTTCTATTGGGCCACACCGCTACTCTGCAATGCAAGGTTTCAAACGATCCCAACGTAAAGTACAATATTGATTGGTTTCACAACAAACAGTGAGTACGGAATATATCTTCGATTTGGTGCTACGGCTTACTTTAATATCAATCCACACAACGTCTACTCACCTTTGATTGCATATAAGGTGCTCCAGATACCGATTTACTGTATATCTCTATTCCCTATGAATCTGACTGTGACAGCGAGAACTCCAGAGCCAATTATTTTGTTCATGCATAAGCAATAACAGATTAGAATTATTTAAAAAAAATTGAAGTGATATTAAAAATTATCGATAATCAAATAATTATAATATGAAATTGAATGAAATATAATCAATGCTTTAATTCTAACTTGCAACAACACTTTTGTTTTGTTAGCGCGTTCGAAGTCACTAGCCCGTAACAGTAATTGAAGGCTATTCGCTGTTGTTTTTCACACGCAATCGTCCATCTAGTACCTAATTACTTAACATTTATGTGATAAAAAACTGACTGCCTCAGTGGCGTAGTTGTATTATGGTACGACTGCAATGGTGAGGTCTCGGATTCGATCGCCGGGTCGGGCAGTGATATTTAAATTTCTCTATTCAGTAAGCTCGCAGTTTGAAATTTGTGCCCGATATGGCGATAGGCTCGCCCCGTATCACATCAGGGGACGGAATAATGGCGAAAAGTGGGTGTACTAGTTGCGCCTCTGCCTACCCCTTCAGGGATAAAAGGCGTGAGTGTATGTATTATGTGATAAAAATACTGGCAATGGTATTAAGATGATTTAAGCAACGTTCCGAGTGGACGATAGCCTAGTTGGGAATGGAACGGTCTGCCGCGACAATGTCCGGAGGTTTGAAAATCGAAACCCAAGGCACACACCTCTGACTTTTCAAAGTTACGAGTGTATTGTTTATCAATTATCGTTCAGTTTAACGGTGAAGGAAAACATCGTGAGGAAACATACCTGAGAATTCTCCATAAGAATTTCGAGGGTGTGTGAAGTCTGCCAACCCGCACTAGGCCAGCGTGGTGGACTAAGGCCTTAAACCCTCTCAGTAGTAGAGACCCGTGCTCAGCAGTGAGCAATATATAATACAGGGCTGCAACGTTCGTTTGTAGACCGATGACGGGCGGGTCGCGCGTGTGGGTGTCGGCGGAGGGCGCGCTGCAGGTGCAGGCGGTGCGCGCGAGCGACGCGGGCGAGTACACGTGCGTGGTCACCTCGCCCGGCGGCAACCACACCAGGCGCGCCCTGCTCTCCGTCATAGAACTACCCTTCGCCCCCGCCAATGTGCGCGCGGTCAGGCTCGAGGCGACTCCGCAGAGAGCCGTCAATGTGTCCTGGACGCCGGGGTTCGACGGAAATTCGCCTATTCAAAAGTTTATCGTACAACGTCGTGTCGTGCCTGAGTTTGGTGAGTGAAACTAAAAGTACTAAGGGTGGTATTAATAAATCAATCGCTACATCTCAAGTAGACAATATTCAATGGGGTATATTACACAGTCTATAATATCGTGATCCTAGAATCGCAACATTATCACGAGATCGCAAATACTATGCACATAACATGCGATATTATCACGATACTGCGATACGCATCAATATTATCGTTATAATACGAGTATCGCGTGATATTATTGACTGTGTAATATACCCCATTACATAATGTATCTAATGTTACAGATTGAGAAGCTTTGGATTTAGTGGTCATTGTTTTATAGATCGACATTTTGTTTAAATAATTGTCTCAATACGTATATAATTTGTAGGTCCTATACCTGACCCATTGTTAAATTGGGTGACTGAGTCAATGAACGTATCAGCAAATCAACGATGGGTTCTTCTGACGAGCCTTAAAGCAGCCACGTCGTATCAGTTCCGTGTATCAGCTGTGAACACGGTAGGCGAAGGACCACCGTCAAGCCCCACCGACGTTCTTACCCTGCCACAAGAAGGTATAAACAAATCGACGGTCCCATAGAACAAAGTCGTATATGCAAAATGTTAGCTTTTCAGTAGAGCGCTTTGAAAGTCGTAAGTTTGTATTCATGTGCGTATTAGTGCTATTTTCACACATTAGGTTCAAAGTTGTTACTGAACCCTTTAGATAATGTTTCCTTCATTTATAACTTGTAATTTTCACAATTAACTTAGATTTTCAAAGCACTCTACTGAAAAACTAACATTTTGCATATACGACTTTGTTCTATGGGACCGTCGAAATATAGATCAAACAAGTAACACTAACATCACTTTCTACAATACACAATAGCATTCTATTGATATGTTAGTAGTAATATAACATGACTAATTGATAATAATCACAAAATGAAGTGTGTCTGTTTTCTTTGTGGTAAAGCCGCCAGTGATCTTATATGCTGCCAAGGTATGCACCCATTTAACATAGCCTATGCTATTCAAAGATTCGTATTTAAAAAAAATATTTTTTGTTTATACGTAACGCACTAACAATTTATTACGATGTCTTGCAATAAAACTTGTTTGTCAGTGCATGTATAATATTATTATGATGATGTCATTCATGTTGCATCGATCACACAACCCGTCCCTCGAAGTTAAGTCCCATAGTTCCAATCTAGTGGTGATTGCAAATGTAAGGTTTATTTTTAAAACAATCATTCATCATCGGTCTGGTTGCACACGACCGACGAAGTTCGTGCGACCGTTGCAACTTGCAGCACGAATGACCCCGAGCGAAAGTATATGCAACAGCTAATTATTGTTTGTTATTGTACTATGTGTGAGTAAGTTTTATTAATGTGCAATGTGCATGATAGTGAAATGCATTTTGTTGTTTTGTTTCACCCATAAATCTTTCGTCAGTGATTATTTTGTGTTGAATGGCGTTAAGAAACAAGAAATCCATTAAAAAAAATTGTTTCAATCCTTATTCGATATTAAGTACCATGTTATCCTAGTAGTTACACATTGCAGGTGGTAAGGTTAATTACAATAAAATGTTGTGGGTGTGATATGATCTTAAGTTTAATGCATTTGGAATAAGGTTCTACCGCTGTTCTTTTCGTCATATATCTTATGATTAGAAAATTCGGGATCCAATAAAAAAAATTGGTGGTCTTTAATAATTTTCAAATGATGTTGAATACAATGTCAATATAAACCAACCTTTGTTCTTGATTGTAATTGTTTAATTGACGAGGTCAGAATACTTTTAATACATTCGTTTAAAGCTGATATTATCGAAGCAAAACTAATAAAACGGTAACCAAATGAAGTGTAGGTACTTGAAACTTAGGGCAGCATTCAGCCACTTTTATTGATTTACACTTACAATTGTTAAACCACGGTCCACGAAGCTTTTGATTTTCTATGTATATTTACAAAATAGAAGATACGCATACTCACGCCTTTTATCCCCGAACGGGTAGGCAGAGGCGCAACTAGTGCACCCACTTTTCGACGTGCGTATTTCGTCCCATAATGTATTAGGACCTAGGGGCCGAGTCTATCGCTATATCGGGCACGAATTCCAGACTCCGGGCTGATACTGAATAGAAAAATCCAATATTGCTTTGCCCGAACCCGAGACCTCAGCATTGCAGTCGTACCGTAATACAACTACACCACCGAGACAGAAAATAGTTTATTTTATTAAAATATCGAATGCGCTTATTTTGTATTTCTTTGTTCTTTATTTTGGTCAATCGCATGGTACACATATTTAAAAAGTAATAAATACATAAAACTTATGTTCTGTGAAATTTTTAGCGCCGTCTGGATCCCCAGTAGGGTTCATGGCATCTGCTCGTTCTTCCTCCGAGATAATCACGCAGTGGCAGCCTCCGCTCGAAGAGCACAGGAATGGTCACATCCTCGGCTACGTGATCAGGTACAGGCTGCACGGATACGACAACAGCCCCTGGACCTACCAAAATATAACCAACGAAGCCCAGAGAAATTACCTCATACAAGACTTGATTACGTGGAAAGACTACAACGTACAGATAGCTGCGTACAACGACAAGGGCGTCGGTGTATTCTCCGATAGTTATACTATAAAAACAAAGGAGGGAGTGCCTGAGGCGGCGCCCGATAGCGTCAGATGCGAGCCGTACAATTCGACCGCCATCAATGTATGGTGGACCCCGCCGAATCCGCAGAAAATCAATGGTATCAACCAGGTACGTGACCATAATTTATTTTACAATACTATGGAAGAAATTACCATAATTATATTTTTTTTTTTTTCATTGAATGTCGAGATGAGTATGCCGCTCGCCTGATGGTAAGCGATACGACCACCCATAAACAGTTACAACACCATCCAGCACCTTGAGTTACAAAGTATTGTGTGGCATTCCTCTGCGCTCGTCATCCTGAGACATAAGATGTAAAGCCTCATTATGTCGAATAGTTACACTGGCTACAATGTCCTTCAAACCTAGTGCACACAGCAGTGCATGCACACTGCTGCTTGGCGGTTCAAATAGACATTGCGGTGGTACCCATAACCCACCCAGATGGACTCTTATATATGAAAGACTTACCACCAGTACATATCAATACATCGTGAACAAACGTGCAAAGTAATAATAAAATCTCTATTTAATAAATTAAGTGTGTCAAACTAATGCAGTGACAAATTACAGGGCTACAAAATACAAGCATGGATATGGGATGACAATGAAAATATGAACGTTGAGCAAAAAATCGTGAGCGTGCCTCCAAACCTCTTGGACCCTCTGACGGAGCAATCCGCTATTATAAGCGGGCTCGAGAAATTCACGGAATACAACATAACCGTGCTGTGTTTTACTGAACCCGGTGACGGGCCTCCGAGCGAAAATATTGCAGTCAGAACTAAAGAAGACAGTAAGTTCCATAATACAATTTTATATTAGTTGTGTTTATGGATCATAGTACATACTTATATTATTTACTAAATTTGTCATCAACAAAAAACAAAACACTATTTTACTTAAGTAATAAATAGAACATAATTGTACGTTAGTTTAAATATCATAAAATTATGTGCATAAAATATATGGTGAAAGTTCAAATGATATGCGACCGCACCACGTTTATATTACGTAAGTTTGACCTGAATAAACTTACCGAATATAACAACCATAATGATATGCAACAGCTATAAAATTATTCCCCAAGACGGAACATCTGAACTATCGCATTACGGCGAGACAGGACGAAGTGTTACTTAATATTGTTTATTACATTTCTTACTGTTATGGTATAGTAACTTTTTAATATTACAGGCTACCTTAAAGATAAATAAACTCTTAATTTTTCGTTTACGAATGCGCCTAATGTGTAGTGGCAGAACATCTGGATTATGAACAACACGATTCTGCATTCGATTCCCAGGCCCGTGAAGCAAGATCTATGTATTTTTAGACTCAACAACACCCCTGAGATTTTTCGTATTATAATTTATTATCTCGATATGAAAATAGACTCATCTCTACCATACCATAGTATGTGTTACGGATATAAGTTAGGCGAAGTTTTACTTAGTGCTTATTAAACATTCATTTTGATAATTTGAAAATATTTAATGATGTAAATTCTATTTATTCAAATTGTCAACTTTTAATTTAATTATATATTTTTTTCTATAGTACCAGATGAAGTGGCAAGTCTGCAATTCGACGACATATCGGATCGTTCAGTGAGAGTGTCGTGGTTGCCGCCAAAGAAGTCCAACGGTGTACTAATTGGCTACAAATTGACTTATCAAGTGAAAGATAACCCTGAAACGTTGAACGAGGAAGTTTTACCGCCGAATATTACCAGCATCAACGTGGAACATTTGCAGGTGCGTTGTAATATTTTCACCAACTTAAATACATTTTATACTTGTACAGTAAACTTTTTTTACTTGGTTTATATATGAAATGTGATATTATATCGAAGAGCCTTACAATGTTCTTTGATTTACTATCCAGTGTATGTTTTTGGGCAATGTGTATCACATGTAGTATATTATGGTTGGTACCTATACTGAGTCCAACCATTTAACTTTTGACATATTATGCACGGCTATGAAATTTTATAATTATTGACACTATTAAATTATCGACCAATATTCGTTAAGTCCACAGATTGTGCAACAAAGATAATTCAAAACTTTTTCTTTGAAAAATAAAATGTAGCAGTGTAAATTACATATTATCTTTTTATATATGCGTAAGTAAATATATGATAACCAATAAAATAAACTATTAAAGTTAAATATTCATAAAGGCTATATTGGATATAGCATATATACCTACAAAATAAATTTATATACAGGAAATATACGCATTTAAATGCTTAAGCATGTTTATAAAACAATACAAAATGTTGAGCAACAATACAATTTCAATGTGGTTTATCGATCAAACATCTTCATAAATTAAATCCATTGCTACAAGAAATCGAATCGGTAACGCATTAGTACATAAACCGAACTGTCAAAAGTTAAATAAATGATTGGATGGAGTATAGTGTGTGTGTTTTTTTTTTATTATTGAAATATTACGGCTCTGGATACTATTCCATTGAGCCCGTCTTTCATAAATTTTTATTCTCAGTCCTAACTCATGTCTAACTACTATTTCAAAGTAAAGCAGTGGCTATCTTACCAAGTGGACGATAGACTAGTTGGGAATGGAACGGTCTGTCGAGACGATGTCCAGAGGTTCAAAACTTAAGGCACACACCTCTGACTTTTCAAAGTTACGTGTGTATTGTTTATCAATTATCGTTCGCTTTAACGGTGAAAGAAAACATCGTGAGGAAACCTGCATACCTAAGAAGTTCTTTCTATGAATTTCGAAGGCATGTGAAGTCTACCAACCCGTACTAGGCCAGCGTGGTGGACGAAGGTCCAAACCCTCTCAGTAGTAGAGGAAGCCCGTGCCCAGCAGTGGGACAGTATATAATACAGGGCTGGTATTATATTATTATTATATCTTACCAAGACTTTATCGAGCAGTTTTTGTGACAACAAAAAAAAACACTTGATTAGCACCGTTATTTCAATTCACTTCATTTGAACCCTTTAATAGAACTATATTGAATAATATACCACCACCAATATAACACTAAGTATCACCAAAATATCACCAAATAATGAATTAAAACAAGAGCACCTCATGATATTTCCAAGTTCCCACCAAAACTCTGTCTGTGTTGGCAGGCGAGCACGCAGTACAAGCTGTGGGTGTGCGCGCTGACGGCGGCGGGCGCGGGCGGCGCGCGCGAGGCGACCATGCAGTCGGGCGTGGAGCCGGTCCTGCCGCACGCGCCGCGCAACCTCGCGCTCTCCAACATCGACGCCTTCTCCGTGCTGCTGCAGTTCACGCCCGGCTTCGATGGCAACTCCTCCATCTCGCTGTGGACTGTTCAGGTACGGCTACTGACACATTTAAATATTCATTGTTATCGTTTATATTCGACCCTCTTTAACCAGAAATAATTTCGGATAAATAAAATACTGCCGCAAAATTTATGATATTAACGATACATCGACGACCGATTGTAAAACCAGTAATAAAAGTTACGATACCTGAATAATATTTAGGCACAGACCGCACGCAATTCGTCGTGGGTTACGATCTACGAGGTGAATGCTCCTGAGGCGCAGTCTATCCATGTGACCGGGCTGGTGCCCTTCACGACGTATCGGCTGCGTCTGATCGCAACCAACGTGGTGGGCTCGTCGCAACCCTCGGAGCCCTGCAAGGAGTTCCAGACAATACAGGCGCCGCCGATGCATCCGCCCAAAAACGTCACCGTGCGTGCCGTCAGCGCCACCAATCTACGTGTTAGATGGATCGTATGTATTTTATCCTATATTCTTAAAACACCCACTATATATTTTATAGAAAGAAAGAAAGAAGAAAAACTTCTTTCTTTCTTTCTATTTTATAATAGTTTTTTCTCGCAGCTCTGCCCGCGCGTAAGGTTTTCTGGGATAACAGTCCCGCTTTATATTTTCTGGGGATAAAAAGTAGCCTATGTAGATTGATTGTAGATTAACAAAGAAATAGAAAAATAGGCAGACAGACAGAAAAGAATTAGAAAAATCACTAAATCAGTGGTCAGTGTTCCATTAGTCTACTGTCGTCACCCCCCGTGTTTATCACATTATGTAAATGAACAGACACACCGACTCTACTGCTTTATGAAAGCACTAAGGAGTATCGATATCAACTTCGAAGCAAAATAACTTGGTACCCCTTTTTAACCCCGTTAGGGGTCGTCCATTAATCACGTGAAGCTCGAAGGAGGGGGGGGGGTCGTAAAGAATCACGAAATATCACCAGGTGGGGGGACACTAATATATTACCACGTGTGTTTATTTTTCATTGAACGCGCGATTCAAATTAGACTATACTAACCTATATTTGAAGATAGTACACTAACATTTTTAAGGTACTTTGTACTAAAAAAATACACGTGATCTTGGGCAAGGGGTACATATCACCAGGAAGGGGGTTATAAAATTGCTTAAAACATCACGTGATTAATGGACAACCCCCTTAGCGGATGAATTTCAATGAAATACGAAACACGTTTTCCATCAATTGTGTTACAAATGGTTTACGCAAAATTTTAAGTAGACTGGACCAAGGAATCACATTGTCCCATACAAACTTTGCCCCCTTTTTCACTGCCTTAAGTATTTCGGAAAATCCTTTATTATCGGATGCCTACGTCATACAAAGAACACACCCTCCAAGTTTCAGCTCTCTACAATCTGCGGTTTAGGCTGTGCGTTGATCCGTCAGTCAGTCATTCAGGGCAAAACATTTTATATGACATATAGATAGGTTATATTATTATATTCTAAAACGTGCTTAGAGTCTTAAAAAGTGTCTCTTAAAGTATGTCCCAATATACTACATCTTTTTTGAGATCATTAATATTGTGATACTCGGAATGAGAAAAGATAACTTTTTATAGCCTCTTCAACAAAGCGAATGGTACGGCAACCCGAAAGGTTACAACATAACATACAAACGAAGCGGTTCGAATGACACTTTATACAGCGTGATCGACGACCACACAGCCAACTCTCACGTGCTGTCCAACTTAGAGGAGTGGTCCGTGTACGAAATACGGATGTGCGCCATCAACGAAGTGGGCACCTCCACCGAGAGCCCTACAGCTATCGAAAGAACTAGAGAGGCTGGTAAGTGCTGGCCACAATCACTGATCGATGATCGCACTCAACCTAGTGAATTAGAACAATTTGTTAAACATAATTATTTTCAGTACCAACACGTGGCCCGAGTGGTGTATCTGCAAACGCTACGTCCTCTACTACAGTGGTAGTGCTATGGGGGGACATACCAGTGGAAGACCAGAACGGTTTGATAGAAGGGTACAAAGTGTGCTACGCGGCCGTAGTTCCGCCACCACGACCCGAGCACAACAAAGTGGAATGTCATGCAATACCCTCGAATCAAACGCATACTGTCACGTTGACAGAATTGAAGAAATACGTGGCATACCAAATACAAGTGCTGGGATACACTCGATTAGGAGATGGAATGTTAAGCGATCCCCCGGTTAATGTACGGACGTTTGAGGATAGTAAGTAGTGTTGATTGTAGATTCGTCATCTTTATTTTTAAAATCCCGTCGACAATTTCTTATTTACATTACATGTGGCACAAATACGTTAGCCACTATTTATATGTTCCCAGCGACTATATAACCCCTAGACTCCTAATGTTCAATATTTCTCTTCAAATTAATTCTGTCAACTACCTGAGGTTTAAGGAAGCGGGGTACTGCATTATGATTGGTCCTTCCAACACCTTATCGCATTATATAACCTTGGAAACATAGGCATAGGGATAGGACGAGTTAAATGAAAACACGATTTTTTTATCGATATTACTTTTATGCAATAAAGTTTTATAGTAATATCATTATTATTTATTAAACATGTTAATATTTTAACGAAACTCTTTATGTTATCGAATGACAGATGGCGCTTAGTAAGTCTCATCGACATTAACAAGAATATTTGAGCTGACTTGTAGGAATAACACAAAGAATAACTCAAAACAATCGTTATAATCAACAAACAAAATAAAAAAAATATCCTAATAACATTTATTTCTGATACCGCTAGTCAAAAATATATCCTAATCATTTTTAAAATGAATTAACTATTACTAATGAACTAACCATTTAAAATAAGAAGCCTGTTAAAATTAAATAGGCCTCAGATAAATTGATCAATTGAATAGCGTTTGAGTATTCGGGCGACAGTTTCTTTTATTTTTAATTTTATCGATAGAACTATCGACAAATCCTTTTGGTGTATCACTTACTTTTAATGTTAAAAACAAAACGAAATAGAAAATGTAAAAAGTACTTTCGTCGGAAAGAGATGCAAATATAACAAGATGGCGCGTAAACACAACATGGCCAGTCTAAGATGAACTCCGTAAAATTTTAAATAAAATGTGATTATGTGTCGTTATTGACTTACCTGTGAAATGTAAGGCCATTTTTCTGAAAATTTGAATTATGGCTATTTATACCACACCATTTTATTGTGCACGGGTTCATTACAATAGTTATTTATTCGCAAACACGGAAGTATTTACAGCTCACAGTTGTGGTCGCAACTGACTTGAAGATTTTGAACGGTAAGCTACATTGGATCTATTTGTCAGATGTGTTGCCCGAAGCCGATCGTCTGTTATTAGGAGTCTAGGGGTTATATAGTCGCTGTATGTTCCATACTGATAGACATTTCTTATTAAATCTATTGTAATACCGTTTTAGCTCCCGGGCCACCATCGAACGTGTCATTTCCGGATGTGACTTTCACGACAGCTCGGATCATTTGGGATGTTCCGGAGGATCCGAACGGTGAAATACTTGCATACAAAGTCACATACCATCTCAACGGTACAACGCAACATATGTTTTCTCGAGAATTCTTACCTTCCGATCGAACTTTCAGGTTAGTGGCGTGGTAAATTCTTATATAATTCGTTTTTAGTGTATTTTATTTTCCATACGTAGAAAAATCGTACTTATGTATGGTATAATTATGTAAAGTTGTCACAAAATGTGAATGATTACAACAGACAATAATAAGTGGACGATAGCCTTGTTGGGAATGGAACGGTCTGCCGAGACAATGTCCGGAGGTTCAAACCCAAGGTACACGCCTTTGACTTTTCGAAGTTACGTGTGTATTGTTTATCAATTATCGTTCGCTTTAACGGTGAAGGAAAACATCGTGAGGAAACCTGTATACCTAAGAAGTTTCTTATAAGAATTTCGAAGGTATGTGAAGTCTACCAACCGGCACTAGGCCAGCGTGGTGGACTAAAGCCTAAACCCCCTCAGTAGAGGAGGCCCGTGTTCAGTAGTGTGCAGGTAGATAGAGTTGTGTGTGGTGTGCGTGTGCAGGGCGACGGAGCTATCGCAGGAGCAGTACTACGTGTTCTCGGTGCGCGCACAGACGCGGCTGGGGTGGGGCGGCACGGCGCGCGCGCTGGTGCTCACCACCGCCAACCGCGCCGCGCCCGCGCCCCCCGCGCGACCCAACCTCGCGCGCTCGCTGCTGCAGCCACACCACATCACCTTCTCCTGGACGCCCGGCGGGGACGGATACGCGCCCTTGAGGTACCACCATCCACGTGCATACTTATAGTCCGTCCAATCATTTATGTCACTCTTGACATATGCACGCCTACGAAATTTTAATTATTGACAAGGCATCGAAAACAAAATAATTGACTACTTTATGGACGCCATTTTTTCCTTTCCATAGTGAAGCGACTTGCTCTTCAGCTCCGATATTAATTATAGATCGATATTCGTTAAGCCCACTGATTGTGTAATAAAAAAAAAATCAAAACTTTTTCATTGAAAAATAAGACGTGGCAGTCTATATTAAATATTTTCTATTTATATATGCGTAATTATATGATAACCAATAAAATAAACTATTAGAGTTAAATATGGACAAAAGTTGTATTGAATATAGAATATATACCTACAGAATAAATTTATATACAGAAAATATACACATTCAAACTCTTAGACATGTTTATAAAACAATACAAAATATTGAGCAAAAACACGATTTCGATGTGTTTAATCGATCAAAACTTCTTCATAAATTAAATCGATTATTACAAGAAATTAATCTCTAACGCATGAGTACATCCCCGATTATTACAAGAAATTAATCTCTAACGCATGAGTACATCCCCAATTGATTAGAAACCGAACTGTGAAAAGTAAATGGTTGGACGGACTATAGGGATTAATAACCCAACAAATACAATAACTTCGCAAGTGCCTAAAAATATTTTTAAATCTGACATTTATTTTTTAACAGTCGAATATGTTAACCCCACCATCACTTATAAACACGGACACTTCACGTCGCATGTTATGTTCAACTTTCGTGTTATACTAATTAAATTTTTACAGGTACTACACTGTGCAACAGAAGGAGGAAGGTGGAACTTGGCAAACTATACCTGAGCGCGTTGATCCTTTTGCCACATCCTACACGGCCGAAGGTTTAAAACCTTACACTGCATACCAGTTCCGAATTAGAGCCACCAACGATATTGGACCGAGCCGATACAGTAACGCTACGGAAACAATTCGCACACTGCCCGCAGGTATACAATTCGGTTTATATACTAATGCTATATTATTTATAGGGTTGTTTTATAAAAATAACTTAGTGAGTTTGTATGTAAAAAAAATCTGAAACTACTGACCTTTGACACAGTTAATTTAAAGCTAAGATACAAATTATGTATGTGTTTTCGCCAAAACTAGAGTTGTTTAAAATTGCGAGTAAAACATTCCTCGCACATCTCTAGTGGATAAGCCTTAAGGCAATAAATAAATTGTTTAGCTCCAAGCAAAGCGGTGGAGGATCTCCGCGTTGTGCCTATAACCCCGAGCAGCGTGCGCGTGCAGTGGACGCCGCTGGCCGAACAGTACTGGAGCGGGGACACGCACACTGGCGGCTACCGGATCTTCTACCAACCACTCACCGACTTCCCCACGGCACTACAACAGACAATGAAACTGGAGGTGCCCGGCATCAAGGTTTGTAAACAGATAAGATGCCATTAAAATTAACACTCGTATTCACAAATACTATGAGGGTACACGGTGCGCCCGAACGAATAGTGTCGAGGACTGCAAGTTTTCTTTGGCTTTTTTCAGCTTTGTTTGTCTGACAGCCAACTGAAGTAAAGTTGTATCTCAATATAAGCCGATCACAACGCCCCATATCCCTTTTTTTATCGCGGGGAAAAACGCGTTATCGCTACCACCACTGGGGGGGTGAGTGGAACAGTTATGTTGGTTTCACACAGTCTTACGGCCCAATGTCGACACTCGGTAGTATAGCTTCATCCGAGCGAGCATTGGACCGAGTCCCTAACACAATGTACACCCTACAGCGGCATACCAACCAAAACCCGTGGTGGCCTTCTTCGGCGCCTACGGGACGGCCCCGGGGTATCTTGTTGCACAAAGATAGCTGCTCGGAACCGCCCCTGCGCGATGCCGCATTGCGGTCCCTCTCTAAATGAGAAGGCTGAGAAGCCTCCCAACTCGAAAGCACGCTTTTGCGTCTACGACTACAGGAAACTGACCACCCGCATTGTCGTCCACCTCGTAGTCGCTTACATTGGAGTAGTTGAGCGAGCAGACCCCCACTGCTCGCCACGCGACTGTCGCTTACCCCATTTAGTCGCCTCTTACGACAGGCAGGAGATGCCGTGGCGAAATTCTTTAGACGCCCCCAGACCACAGGGCACAGCGCCCGTATCCATACGCACTGCGAAGGCTGTCATGTCGACAGCACTGAGAAAAAAAATCTTTTTAACAAAAAAAATAATTAAAATAAAAAAATAATTAAAGTTTGTATTCGCTTAGTATATACGTAAATTTGGAGTCGATGCCTAATTTAAATTGCCAGCTAAGCTAAGGAAATACTTGAAGAAATATAAGAAAACTTTATTCCATTTAAATTAGGCACCGACTCCAAATATACATATACTAAGCGAATACAAACTTTAATTATTTTTTGATTTGTAGTGGTTTTGAAGTCGGTTTATTTTTTGTTTATTGATTTTTTGTTAGTTAATTATAGAATGGTGTAAACAATACATCATAGATATCGATTGCAGCATTCGCGAGTCATCTGCTGTTAGTTATTGAAGAGTTCCATTGTATATCTCCGAAGATCCTCATCAGATCTTCATAAATTATATACTAAAACCTTCCCTGAAAAATATACATTTAAATATTGAAAACCACGTCCAAATTGGATCAGTAGTTTTTGAAAAACTCGCGGCCATACATACAAACATACATAAGGATTGAATACAGAACCTCCTTTTTGAAGTCGGTTAACTAGGTAACATTCGTGAATACGGCCCTAAGTATTGCTTGATTAAAAAAACGTATAATGTCGTCGGGAAAAGGACGCGGGAAAATATTGGCGTAGTTTAATGCAAACATACTGCATTTGTAAGGTCAAAAGAATATGTTGATACAATTATTTTTATGATAACACTTTTTCTATTATTATGGATAGATAAATTAAGTTACACGAATGTTATATCACGTAATTGCATCTTTTATTGATGGGTAAAATGACATAAGGTCTTTAGACGCACTGACTGCAACAATACGGTAGTTTCCTATGTTTGATTTTGTAAAATATTTTATATGTAACCTTAAATAATGCGAAAAAGAAATTCTTCTGTGAAATTTGCATCAAAATTGGCTAAAAAAAAAAGTAGTTATTGATATTTGAAACATTGTTGTGAGCAAAAGTGGGTGCGTGGTGGGAATATTGCGCTATATATTATCTTTCTCTCGCACGCAGCGTTCTGGCTGGTGACACTCGGTGACCTCACAGTCTGATATTACTGTTCTTTGCCAGCCACCCTTTCCACCAAATTTCAAAGCTTTATAATTTATTTATCATTGTGTGTGTGTGTGTGGGTGTGCAGTATCAAACATTATTTGTCCGTAAAATTATGGATGACGTATATTTTTGAAAATAATATATTAAAAAACTAGTCAACTTCCCAAGGCTGTCGTCTATTAATCACGTGAGGCTCGAAGGGAGAGAGGGAGGGTGTGGTTTCGGCAAAAATCACGAAATATCACAAGGGAAGGATATCACGTGTATTC
This sequence comes from Lapara coniferarum, assembly GCA_949316025.1. Lineage (NCBI taxonomy): Eukaryota > Metazoa > Arthropoda > Insecta > Lepidoptera > Sphingidae > Lapara > Lapara coniferarum. The sequence continues at coordinate 34,474,339 of OX438919.1, read as the reverse complement.
ATTTTTCGTTGAACGCGCGAATCAAATGAAATTATATTATACTTGTATTTGATTAAATCACAGAACAAAGAAAACAGCTCCTATTGGATAAAATTTTATAATTAATTCTAGGCTGTATACTACTTGTTCTTTGCCTGTTTTACTTTTATGTTGTAACGCCAGATGGCGCCACTGTTCTATGTGATTTTTCTGTTCTGTCATGTCGTCGTAAAATCCGTGGTTGCACTGGCGTGAATTGCCTAATAAAAACGTTTATTAAGTTTGAACAAACAGAAGTCTTGTTTATTAACGTAATCTCAATAGCTCCGTGGGTTAAATACTCGTAAGTTATTTGAAGATAATACAGTAATATTTTTAAGATACTTTGTATAAAAAAAGAAACGTGATGTTGGGAAGAGGGGGGAGGGGGGGGTGTTAGTCTAAAACCTCACCACATATCACAAGAAGGGGAAGGGTTTAGAAAGTTGCTAAAACCATAAAGTGATTTATGGACGACCCTCTATTAGTTATGTATGGGGTCCCATATGATGACGATGCATATACTGTGTGAAAGTACCGGTTTATAATAATTTGCAGAGCGAAGAGGCGGTTCTGACCGAGCTGGCCCTGGACCGAAACTACGAGATCAGCGTGTGCGGCGTCAACTCGCAGGGCGCGGGCCCGGGCGGCACGCCGGCCGTGGTGTGGGTGGGCGAGGCCGTGCCCACCGCGCCGCCGCAGGACGTCGCCGCGGACCCGCTGTCGCCCACCGAGGTGGCGCTCGTGTGGCGTGCGCCCGCCCGCCACCAGCAGAACGGCGACCTACTGGGATACAAGGTAAACTACTTCTCTTCAAACTATAATAAAACTAGCTGTTGCTCGAGTCTTCACCCGCTTGAAAATCTTTTCAAAATTTTATACGAATTCGTTGAGCTGTTTGTAACATTTTGTCTAAAATTTCTTTAGTTTTCTTCTAACAAACATTAAAACATTTTCAGAAACATTTATAATATTAGTAAGAAGTAAGACTAACCCCAATTAATTTTATGCGCAAGAATCGACGCGATGCTAATACAAAGACTAGAGATTTATTTTTACAAGCTTTTATTTAACTTGCAATGTATGTATTCTGTATATAAGTAACTCTTGTTCTAACTTGTTCGAGTGGAATCTTGCAAGTCAATTTTGAAGCAGTTGCCTCAACCGAGAGTGTTGAAATTTTGCATACACATTTGGTATTAATATTTATTTAGGTAACTACAGGACATAACGCACCTTTAGGATGAAAACGACACAATTCAAAAGGATAGAAAATTGAGTTCTCGTCATAAAATTACTTAAAACGAATTTCTCAATACAATAATAGTTCAAACACAGCCATATTCAAACAGGAAAAGGACAAGACTGTTATATCAGTCCCATTTTTATTATATTTTCATAAATAAAGGACTAGTTTTTAGCCATTTAAAAATGACAACTCGATTTTCTATTTTTTGAATTGTGTCGTTTTCGTTCTAAAGGTGCGATAATAAGACTTAACATCTTATGTCTCGCATCGGAACGATCGCAGTGGAATGCCACACAGTACTTTGTAACTCAAGGTGCTGGATGGTGTTTCTACTGTTTATGGGTGGTCCTATCGATTACCATCAGGCGAATGGCATGCGCGTCTCGTTATTCGATCCAATAAAAAAACCTGTACCAAAGGTTTGTTATACCTGACTAAACGAATAAAGATCAGTGTACTTTATTGCCACGGTATCTGGCGCGGACTATAGTTATTTTTTACGCATTCCTATAATATGGGTATGAAATAAAGGGCTTGCTTATTTAAATGCTCTAAAAAGAAAAAAAACTTCAAATTTAATCAAACTTTGTGTAATACTATATACAGATAAAAGCTTGTTTTTAAAGTTTTTTTTTTACTTTTAATTATTTATGACAATGCAGATATCTTCGGTAGAGACGCTGTTGTAAATGGATTAAATATCTAAGCATATTTTATTTCTCGAAACATTATTTCCAGTCAGAACTACTGCTGCTCAAAAATCTTGCCTAATAAAATAAATGTAAATTACTAAAGTACACAGTTTTAATAAGTTTTTAATATTGTAAACGAAAATATTAATTTCCAAATTGGATGATAAGTAAACGGATCATTATAGCCTTTTTCAATATTTTTTTTTGTCCACAGATTTTTTATCTTGTTACGGATTCTCCGGAAGAACCAGAACCCGGTCGCAAGATCGAGGAAGAAATCGAGGTAGTGCCCGCATCGGCCACATCGCACTCGCTGGTGTTCCTCGACAAATACACACAGTACCGAATCCAAGTTCGTAAATTTCATAATATTAATAAAATCTACGTAAAAAAATAAGAAGCTTGCTTTTCTTTACGTGACTACATGTAATAACTTTTCGTTTTATATTTTAGGTGTTAGCGTTTAATCCAGCTGGGGACGGGCCTCGTTCAAACGCAGTTTTAGTCCGGACGCATCAGGGTCTGCCATCGGTGCCTCGCAATATAACTTTCACGGATATCACAATGAACAGCCTTGTTGTATCTTGGGAACCACCGTACCGACGCAATGGCCTCATTCAGTCTTATCTTGTTACATATGAAACTATAGAACAAGATGAACGTGAGTTTTCCTTAGTACTACTATATTTTGCTTGTTTAAGAATACGAAATATTGCATTTTTTACTATTATTATAATACTAGCTTATTCCCGTGGTTCCGCCCGCGTTAAAAAGTTTTTCCGGGGTAAAAGTCCGGCTTTATATTTTCTTGAAATAAAAAGTATCCTATTTGTTAATCCAGGACATGATCTACCCGTGTGCCAAATTTCATCGAAATCCGTTCAGTAGTTTTTGCGTGAAAGAGGAACAAACATCCATACATCCAGACATTCTTACAAACTTTCGCCTTTATAATATTAGTAGGATTAGTATGATTCATAAACTACAAAATTCGTTCTAAATGATGATTAAAAATGTGTATGTAGTATGTAATTACAAAATATACTTAATATAATAAAATTTCCGTACGGTTATTGTATAACAGCGTTGCTTAACGAAGGTTTCAGCAAACAAGTGAAGCAGAAGGTGAGTGAGCGGCGGCTGGCGGTGGGCGGGCTGGAGGAGGAGGTGGAGTACCAGTTCAGCGTGCGCGCGGTGACGCTGGGCGCGGGCGGCGCCGCCAGCGCGCGCGTGCGCACCGGACCGCAGCCCGGCAGTCCGCGCCCGCCGCACGCGCTGCACCTCGCGCCCGAGCCCGCCGCGCTGCGGCTGCGCTGGACCAACGCACCCTCCGGCCGCGGCCCGCTGCAAGGATACTACATCGAGGCGCGCCGGAAAGGTAACATCACACTAGGACGCTGGCAACACCGACATGGAACCATAACGTACCATCATTCTACATTAGTAACATACAAATAGAGGCCGCAATATCGTTACTATCGACAACTCACATCTCGTCCTTGTCCGTACATAATTTTAATCTACTTTTTCTGTGTGGCCTACGCCCTATACCCGACCCTTACTCATGTTTGTCGTTTTCAATGCAGCCAAGGAGGAGTGGCAGGCCTGTGAGTCTCTTCTGAGTATATCACTGTTTTGCATTCCTCGCACTGCCCCCGTACACCTTTGCCTCATTTCATTAAACTCATCAGATCATGTAGATGTTTCTAACATTCGATATTATGTTTCCTCAGATCTCACCCGATGGGAGACAGTAACTAAAACTAATAATGGAATTTTGGAAGAGTTTACGATATCCTACCAGAGCCTGTTGCCTTCAACTGCGTACTCATTCAGAGTCATTGCTTACAACGCTTATGGCATCAGCAACCCGGCATACAATGATAAAGTGATAGTAACGCCGTCGAAACTTTACCTTGAATACGGGTACTTGCAGTTCAGACCATTCTATCGCCGTACATGGTTCATGGTGGCGCTGGCGGCGGTCTCGGTCATCATCATAATCACAGTTATTGCAATTTTGTGTGTCAAGAGTAAAAGCTACAAATATAAAAGTGAGTGAATCGTTAAAATTATTATGCGCCTTCATTTACATTGAACAATGACCAGTATCTAAAAAGTAATGCCAATTTCAGGTCCAAGTGTGGAAGTTAAAACATTTTTAAAGAATTATTTAAAGTCTGTCACAAGTACATATTTGTTGTTTTATGTCTTTTTTGTGGAAATCAAATTATCATGTTAATTTTAAAAGGCGGAAATTACTTTAAAAAATACCTACCTTAAAATATTCTATCTTTATGTTACTAAACAAAACAGTAATTTTTATAGCCGCTAAATGGGGTTGCTCTTTGTTTTTATAACCTTAATATAATTATGGTGAATATTTATATATATTTTTTTTTTATGTAATAGAAGAGGCACAAAAATGCCTGGAAGAATCCCTAGCAGGTGAGACGGAAGATCGTGGGTCGTTAGCGATGGAGCTGTACCGCGTGCGACAGCAGTCGACGGGCAGCGCGGGCGGTGCGGGCGGGGGTGGGGGCGGGTGTGCGGCGGGCGCGGGGGGCACGCTGCGCCGCAAGCAGCCCGCGCTGGGCAAGTCGCCGCCGCGGCCCTCGCCCGCCTCCATCGCCTACCACAGCGAGGAGGAGAGCCTGCGCGCCTACGACGAGAACCCAGACGACTCCTCGCTCACCGAGAAACCCTCCGAGATGAGCTCCTCCGACTCTCAGGTGATCACTATTAAAATCAGCGTCGTATAAACGATCCGCAACCGTCGAGTTCGATGATTAAATGCCCGTTATTTTTTCCTCACCGCTCTCGGACTTCGTTATGGTAAATATCAAAGACCGAGATCTGACTACCGCTATCATTATAATTTTCTGCCACGCTTTTCTCATAATTGGCACTTGTACTAATTAATGTTGTTTTGTACAGTCTGTTTATGTTTTAAACATCGACTTCTTTAATTCTTTAACGCAATGTAACCTGTATAAAGCCATTGCGCTGTAAATATTGTCATTAATAGAATTCCGAATATAAACACAAATTAGGTGACAAATATTACGGCACACTTTGTGATGTATTAATGTTATCATACCTTTGATATAGTTGGTTTAAAAAATTAGTGAAGCTAAATATACAATAATATTGTTTACGGTATAATATATAGATTGTATTTATTGGCACAGAATTCGGAGAGCGAAAACGAGAGTGTAAGGTCGGAACCGCACTCTTTCGTGAATCATTATGCAAACGTGAACGATACTCTACGACAGTCGTGGAAGAAGCAGCGGCCCGTACGTAACTACTCGAGCTACACAGACTCGGAGCCGGAGGGCAGCGCCGTGGTGAGCCTCAACGGCGGCCAAATTGTAATGAACAACATGGCGCGGTCGCGCGCGCCCTTGCCCGGCTTCTCCTCGTTCGTATGACAGGAACCCACCGGCACGGCCGCGCCGCCGCAGGCTGTGCACATGTAAACACTTACTGCCCATTCCCAATACTTTAATTCATTCAATATTACCTTTTAAGTGTACATATCTACTTAGGATTCAATTTAAGCTTTAATCTTTATAAAAAATTAACTATTATAATGTTTAAACTTAAAAAATAATTTCATCGTTAAATATTTTAGAAAAAATTGTAATAACGTGAGGTAACATGATTTGTTAAGTGTCACCCCGGTTACGGTAGATTTTTTAAAATATAGGTCTTAGTTTTGTTTTCTTTTATTAATTCACGGTAAATTATAATAGAGAAATATTACAATAGGAAGCGTGCACGAACTATAGTGGGGAGGACAAAATCACACACAAGAGCCACATGTGGATAAAAAAACTTAACCCGTCAAAACCCACTTACATATATAGATGTATGGGGAAACCCTATATACTCGGACGCCGGCGTCCGTAGCGGTGCTTGACGAGTCAAACTAGAACAAAAAAAAATTTATTGTATGCGTTTAATGTGACAAAAATGATAAATATGTGTTCCGACCGAATATTATTGATACCCAGCGTGTTCAGAATATGTTTTTTTACATTGGAGCTAGTTATTTAAGCAAAATTAGGAGGTTATGTTTCCTTAATTATAGATTCTTTGTATTGAATATTATGTTCAAAACAATTTTATTTGTATAAATTACGTAATGATATTTCCAAATGCTTTTGGAACACATAACTACGTGTGTTTTATACAGCTTTTATTATTTTGTGTCGATTTTCACATAATCATGGAATGTAAGTGCTTAGGTTCTAGTCTTGGCAACATAATAGAATTTCACACCATTTGATTTGTTTATTTTTATGTTTTGGAGCATCCATACACAGCAATACATTATCAACAGATTAAATGCTATTTTTCATCCTTTTAATACAAATATTTTACGTTAATGTCAATTAGTATCGATGTGCTGAAAACGAGTTAGATTGCGCAACCAGAGGCATGATTCTCTATGACATTGTTAACTCGTAACGCGGCCGCGTCACGTTCACTTCGTGTAATGTGCGTAAAATGGTATTCTGTATGCCAATTTCCATAGTAATAAATAGTGATGTGATTAATGGTTAAAAATTATTAATGGTTAATAGTTAAACATAAAAAAAAAATAACGTGTTAAATTAATAGTTAAGTTATAACAGTCAAGAAGTAAGGAGTTACGTGAAAAGCATTAGCGATAACATGTTCAACACGTGTCTTGCGTCGTTTATTTTAATTATGTTAAATTTTTTAACATTGAACCAATAACCAACAGGTTAATTTTTTTTCACAATAGTGACTATTATTGTGAAAAAAAATTGGTTGACCATTCAATTAATGTATCTTTTTTTTTTATTTACCCCCCTTCACAAGACTTAAAAGGCTACTCACGTTGATTACCTTATTAATTTTTTAAAGTATTTAATTTTGATGTGACTGCGTATTTAAATGGTCAAATTAGTAAAATTACAACCTCGATTTATTCTATTTAGCTAAAGACAAGCCCAAATATCTATCTTAAATCCAATCAGTCTTAAAACAAAGATATTCAAAATGGCGGCCACTTTTTTCAATTCTAACATTGGATCCGTCTTTTGTATCTAAAGGCCTGCCCAGATATCGATTTTGAGATCGATTGGCCTTAAAACAAAGAAATTCAAAATGGCGGCCACTTTTTTCAATTTTAACATTGGATCCGTCTTTTGTACCTACAGGCCTGCCCAGATATCGATTTTGAGGTCGATAGGCCTTAAAACAAAGAAATTCAAAATGGCGGCCACTTTTTCCATTCCGACATTGGAATGTTCTTTGGTAACTAAAGTTATACTCAGATGTCGAATTTAAGGTCAATTGGCCTTAAAACAAAGGAATTCAAAATGGCGGCCACTTTTTTCAATTCTAACATTGGATCCGTCTTTTGTACCTACAGGCCTGCCCAGATATCGATTTTGAGGTCGATAGGCCTTAAAACAAAAAAATTCAAAATGGCGGCCACTTTTTTCAATTCTAACATTGGATCCGTCTTTTGTACCTTCAGGCCTGCCCAGATATCGATTTTGAGGTCGATAGGCCTTAAAACAAAGAAATTCAAAATGGCAGCCACTTTTTTCAATTCCGACATTGGATCAGTCTTTGGTAATTAAAGTTATACCCACATACCGATTTTGAGGTCAATTGACCTTAAAACAAAGAAATTCAAAATGGCGGCCACTTTTATCAATTCTGACGTTACCTAAATAAAATTATTTTCGCAATCATTGCAAGTGGCGATTTTATTGTTCTCAAATCACGAAAAGGCATAATTTAAGTCTTAGCTAAAGAAAAAATATCATTTTTGTGCTTATTAGTAGTATTAAATTTCATTTAATAAATAACCTATAGAGGCGTTATTAGCATTTTTCTATGATTAACAGTTATCAAGTTTAGTTGACTGATAAATTAACAGATGGCATTAACTGCCTCGGCAGTCCGTTCATTAGTTTAAACGTTTAATGAATATTGCAATAGTAGTTAATAGAATTAACAGCTATTTTTTTATAATGAGTTAAATTAACAGTTCTAACGTTTAATGATCACCTCTAGTAATAAACGCGATGAGTTACGTTACGCGCTTGTTACGAGCGGTGAAAATAACGCGTGTCATAGAGAATAAGGGGGCAGATGGCAGAGCTTACGACGTGCACGTTCCCTATAAGTAGCCATCCATAAATTACGTCACGACCCCCAATCCTTGACACAGGGTCTCATTTGTGGAGGACCCCCTTGATGTGACGTCATTTGTTTTGTAATTTTACATCCATAACTGAACAAATGATAATTTGCAATTCTAAAATTAGGGATTACTTCCTAATAAAATCAAATTGCGGCCGGCGCAATTCTGCTCAAGTACGGCCAACGAGCAACCCTGTAGTACAGCGAGCTAGAATTCATCAACAAAACAAAATATCCTTATAATATATACAGATTACAATGATTTTTAAGTTTTTCGTTTACAGTGAATGTTTTGTGTTTTAATACTCTAGATTTTGATATGTGACGTCACGTAACCTGGCCCTTTTCACACAATGTCAAATGTGACATTCTTAATGTTTGACGTCATTTATGGATGGCCCCTAAACAATATTTTTTTTCTATCGGGATACTAATATTTTATTCTCAAGTTGTGGAAAAAATCTCAATTAGGTACCAAAAACAAATAAAATACCTACTATGTAACATTATAGCAGCTTTTTGTGATACTTATGTCACGGTGATTGTGTTCAAAAATTGTGTCATGATTATTTTTAAAATACGTATATTGTAAGCGATTGTCAGTATAAAGAATATTAAAATGTAATAACACTGCCTTTAGTTAAAAACAAAAGACTACTTTATATTATTATACTGTATGATTTCATCTTTTCCATTATGGCTTTTTGTATATAATTTCCAATGTTATTAAAGCAGTATTCATTAGATATTAACACTTTGTTCATATGGAATAGCAGATTCATTTAAAATTGTTGTTTTTATATAAACGCAACTCATGGGTATACTATAAGGGGATCCGACCCTCCCCCCCCCCACTGACCGCTGACATTTTGAGGACGGGAATCCCATCCCTCTTAGCTTCTAAAATTATGGGGCTACAAAACATGTCCACACTCACATGCCGTGACCGGGGGTGTATCGTGCAAGGCGAGAACCCACGCCACTAAAATGTCTATATCGTAGGAGCCCCCCCCCCCCCTCCCCGATATATGAAAGTTATAGCTACGCCCGTGCGACAAATACTTTTAAAAATTTTCGATAATATTTCACGCCCATAACACGTTTATATTATAATCTATTGCAATGGTATTTTCATATTTACCCCGCAAGACTTATGATAATATTCATTATAAGATTCTTATTGCAACTTTCATAAACATAGTACCTATTTAACGGATGTTTGACGCGGGCAGCTCTCGCATCCATTTAGATGATCAAATCGACTGATAGTTATAGTGATAAACAATTTTGTATATAAGAACTTTTTAGGCAAAGTGAATGCTTTCAAAATATTTGGCACATTTTTTTCTAAAATTTACTGTGATCTACTCATTAATATTAGGAACTTACTACTGATTGCTGATAAACTAAGGATAATAATTGTACTTTTGAATGTTAAATATAGAAGATCTAACAATCCTGCAGTCAGTTGGGGCAAGACAAACGTAAGCAGCATTGATGCATTTATGCAGATATTACAAGTATTATTTTCCATATTATCATCTTACAAATAACTATGTAACCTTTTAGCACTTCGTGACGTAATTCGCCAATCAACTATGAACTGTATATGTTAATGTTTTTTTTAATAAAAAAAGGGCTTTTGGCGGCCATTCTGTTGATATTTTTATTAATGCATTTAACATTATGGATACTTTATTGGAACGGAATCATATACTCAAAAGTTTTAATATTCTAACTTCATATTTTTTATGTTAGTCTAAGATTTTTTTACTGAGAATTACTTAAATCTAAGACTCCTTGAGTACTCCAACTACGTTACTAATTTTAATTACAGGTACTAAGAGAACAGAAGAAATGTTTGTAAATATTATTTACGTATATAATACGTAGTGAAACTACTTATGACTCACTCCTTATATTGTGGCAAAGAAATTAAGTATAAAGAATCAGTAATCCGTTGATTTGACCCTTCTATATCAACAAATTATATCCAAACCTTTAGCATTACATAGTAATGTTATTCAAATAATACTATTATATGTAAAGCGAAATAAATTGTTGAAATAATTGAAAAATAACTTGCCCCAACTTGGAATATGTAATTTTTTGCACTTTACACTTAATTAGGCGTGTATGAATTTTCATCACAAATCACTTTCCGAATACGATCCACACTCACGTGTTTTAACATCCTTACGTTTAAATAAAATCTAAAGTGATTATGTTTTGGGTCTGTGGTTATGTAGCCATGGATGTGCCATTATTTTTTTTATTAAAACAACAATTGTTTAGTAAATCCGTTTAGTATTGTACTGATTCACATTATACATGAGATACAAGTTTTTGTAGACATTTATATTTATTTTTAGAAAACATTGACGTAATACATGAAATACGAAATTTATGCTGGTTTTCATTTTACATCTAATTTGAAATGAAGTCTACGAAGCCGTGATCCACACGTTGAAAAACACTGATTATAAGGATCGACATTGATGATATAAACACCAATATGGTGTTATTTCTGAGTATTTTTATATATATTTGCGCTTTATTGACACGAGTTAAAAATCTGTGATACATTTATTTGGAAAACTGATTATTTCAATACAGTATTGTTTACAACATAAGCAATTTGAACATCAAATAATTTTACTGAAAGTGTGTACAATATAAAAGAGCACATAATATGTGATCTATATCATATATTAAAAGCTCATGAATTATAAACATAATTCATCACACTTGTCAAACCAAGCTTTAGGGACGTATTTGGGAACTGTTCTCCATTGCTTTATTACATTATAAGTGGCTAAATCTACAATAGAGAATGTGTTCCCATATATCCACTGGTCATATTGTGCGAATATTTTTTTCACTGCTGCTTCTTTGTTCTTGTCTGGAGTTCTTTCCAATATGTGAACAATGTCCAACAAATTATCAATGTTGTGGTCTGAGTTTTCATATGGAATTACATCAGGATATGCTAATGATAAATATCTCATAATGTTTACATTTCCCACAATTGGTATATCCAAGGAAGACAGCTTCAATTCTGAATCAGCTGAAACTAAAAATAAATGTTAAAAAAACCCTTACATTTTTCTATCATAAATATCTTGGAATGATCTACAGAATGGGTTTTAAGATCACTTCATCCTATAAGCATTCCTATATTCCTTCAAACCTGCATGTTATTTCAGCTGCATGGAGTGTACTGAACAATCAAACTAATTAATTGAGACTCATTTAGGAATTACTTTTAACTATTATTCAGAACTACATTCATAACTCAGATATGAGAAATAGTAATTTTCATTTTATCAACTACTAGTAGGAAAAGTAGGTAACAGTTTGTTACGTAATAATTACCATTAGCTCGGCCATATGCCCAATCTGACTCCCAACAACTTAGACATCTGAGAGGCTACTGCGAAAAACGAAATCCGTAGTTTCGGGTGACGGATCGCACGTTTTCTTACTACGAAGTGTTACGGATCCTTCTTTATGAAGAGTTGTTGCGTGACTAAAGTGTTGAGCGAAGTCGGAAGCGTCACAAACTGCGTGAAACCTTCATTCAACGGTGACGGATCCGAAGTAATTTGGTAGTAAGGTTAAATCCGAAGTTCGTCGTTTCTTCGTTTCGGACCGACGTTTCGGATTTCGTTTTTCGCAGTAGCCTCTCTGGTTCGTGAACCGTAGATTCCGTGTGCTGGATACATCATCAATAGGGACATATACTAATTTAATTGACTGCTTTGGTGGCGTAGTTGTATTATGGTACGACTGCAATGCTGAGGTGGGATATTGAGTTTTTCTATTCAGTATCAGTCTGGAATTTGTGCCTGATATGGCGATAGGCTCGTTCCCTATCACATCATGGGACGGCATAATGGCGAAAAGTGAGTGCACTAGCTGCGCCTCTGCCTACCCCTTCGGGGATAAAAGGCGTGAGTGTATATGTATACTAATTAAAAAAAAATCATAAATGCAAAACTACCTACCACATTTAAATATCAGCCGCAAATTAATTTTGGCACTTTGTGTTTGATTTATCAAATTTTTCACATATGATGTAATTTTCGGGACCTTTTCATTGGGTACTGATGAATGTGAGTGATATGAAACATTGACAGGATAAGATGAGTTCTTCAAAAGGAAATTTAAATACCAGGGCAAGTAGTCTGGGCTAACAACTAAAACCACTTCCTCAGGTATCAGTGCCTGAAAAAATGGATACTTGTTCACATATTGTTTGAAAATATTTTACACAATTATCAACAATCATTAGCAAATGCTAAAAAGTAATCAGTAAATCCTACTAATATTATAAACGCGAAAGTTTGTAGGAATGTATGGATGTTTATTCCTCTTTCACCGAAAAACTACTGAACGGATTTCGATGAAATTTGGCACACAGGTAGATCATGTCCTGAATTAACACATAGGCTACATTTTATCCTGGGAAAATAAAAAGCGCAACTTTTATCCCGGAAAAACTTTTTAGCGCGGGTGGAGCCGCGGGAAAAATCTAGTACTTCATAAAAAAGTGTTACTGAGCACCTTTTGGAAATTATTGTGAGACAAATCTATACTAATATTATAAAGCTGAAGAGTTTGTTTGTTTGTTTGTTTGAACGCGCTAATCTCAGGAACTACTGGTTCGAATTGAAAAATTATTTTTGTGTTGAATAGACCATTTATCGAGGAAGGCTTTAGGCTATATAACATCACGATGCAACTATTAGGAGCGAAGAAATAATGGAAAATGTGAAAAAAACGGGGAAAATTATTCATCCTGGAGGGCTTCCATTGCGTGCGCTGCGAAAACGGTTCAAGATACCAAAAATATATGTATGAAAGAATTATTCCTCTTGAAATGATCTAAATAATGTCCGCGACAGTATATGTCTATCTTTTAAGATTAACTCACTAGAACCGTTTTTATGGTAATCAAATTTGGTCGAAATTAATGCATTATTTGTTAAGAGTTGTATCAACGTCATAGTCATAGAGTGATTCAACGGGACGGTTTTAATGTACTTTTAGCCCGGAAAAACTTATTAACGCGGGCGAAGCCGTGGGCAAAAGCTAGTAAATAAATAAATAAAAATAGACTATCAACCTGTGTATTAGTGAGCAGTCATCCATATTATCTATAGACATGTAAATATCATGGTTATTGAACCAGGAATATTCTGAGTTCTTTCACTTGATTCTAGGTGAAAGTCATGAAAGGTACAAATATGGGCTTGAAATTGCTAATGCTGTCAATTAGGTTTGCATAGTCCATCTAAAGATAGGAACGACATCCCCAAAAATAGTCTTTCTTACTAAATTCCAAATATGTTTCTTGTAATATTAAGAAATATTATTATTATTCATGCAAAGATATTTGTGATAAAGGTTAAATACTTACAGGTTTAGTATTTTTAGTGAGTGTAATGTTAACATTGCTACTCGATTTACAGGTAGTGCTTATTGCTTTGATTCTCTCATACAAGAAGTCTAATTTCTTTAATAGTTCATCTTGTCTCTGTTCCAATTCAGCCATATTCCTGTTTGGCTCCTGTAAAAAAAAAATACTTGTTAGATACATTGAGCCATTTCAGGAAGAACATAATTATCAACAATAGGGTAGTTGACTACTTTTTTTTAAATACATTTATCAAACATTTATGTCTTCTAAAATCTAGAGCAAAAAGATTTTTTAAAATACAAGCATTAATAAATGAGTTATAAAGCTTTGAAGTTTGGTGGAAGGGGCATCTGTCAGATAACGGAAACAGCAGAATGTGACGTCACTGAGCGTCGCCAGCCATAACGCTGCGTGCGTGCGAAACAAATGACGCGATATCCCTACTACGCCCCCACTTTTGCTCACAACAATATTTCAAATATGAATAACTGCTTTAGTTGTCAATCAATTTTGATTATGATTTTACAGAAGAATTTGTTTTTCGTATCACTTTCTGTTACATATCAAATAATGTACCAAATCAAACATAGGAAACTACCCTATTATTATTTTTTAATAGAGATGCTTTTTTGACCAACATCAAAAAGGCGGTTCTGTATTCGATCCGTATGTATGTATGTTAATTTTTATGACCGTGAGTTTCTCAAAAACTACGGATCTGATTTGGATGTGATTTTCGATGTTCAAATGTATAGTTTTCAGGGAAGGTTTTAGTATATAATTTATGAAGATCTGATGAAGATCTTCGAAGATACACAATGGAACTCTTCAATAACTAACAGCAGATAACTCGCGAATGCTGCAATTGTATATCTATGATTTATTGTTTACACTATTCTATAATTAACTAACAAAAAAAAAAAAAAAAAACCTTTAAACAAAAAATAAACTGACTTCAAAACCACTACAAACCAAAAAATAATTCAACTTTATATTTGCGTAGTATATAATATGTATATTTGGTGTCGGTGCCTAATTTAAATTGAACAATGTTTTTGTATATTTGATCTTATATTTCCTTGGCTTAGGTAGCTGGCAATTTAAATTAGACATCGACTTCAAATATAATTATATACTAAGCGAATATAAAGTTCAATAATTTATTGGTTTGTAGTGGTTTAGAAGTCGGTTTATTTTTCATTAATAATCATAAAATAGTTTCTCTATGGCCTCTGCAAATTGACCCTACTGCACTTGTTGGAAAGTGGAGTGTAGTCCAAGACATTCTATGTCAACTGGTCAGAGATTATTCCTCACCACTTCCTCAACTGCAAAGACATAGCCTGAGGATCCCAACACACTTACATGCACCTCTGTGGCAGGTTTGTACCTTGTGAGGATACTGGCACATACTGATATTCTGCCACCAGCACCATGATTTAAGAGCAAAACAAACTCCATTCTGGAGGCCTGAGTACAACCTGATTGCGCCTGACGCTTGTGTATATTACTATATATAATCACATATTAATGTTTATGGTATATTTACAGGGGACATAAGATGCCTTTATAAAATTGTTAATGCGAATAGAAAATGTGTATGAGAATGACATATCCTAGAGACAAATCTATTGTTAGAATATGTCCATGGTATACATAATGTTAGCATTAACAATTGTAAAAAGGTATCTTAGCTATGGCCTCTGTACTTAGTCGAAAAATAATCATTATATACAAATATAATATAAAATGGTTAAATTTCATAAAAGATCATTATTAACACTAGGGGCGGTATTAACCTGTCAAACCCCGCTTATATATATAGATGTATGGGGAAACCCTATATACTTGGACACCAGCGTCCATAGTGGGGCTTATCGAGTCATTAAATCAATCTCAAGTTATATATATAATTAATAATTCAATACATTGTCTACTTGAGATTTATTTTATTAATACCGCCCTAGGCAAATGAAAAAAGCAGTGTTAGTTTCAGGCTTAGACTAACATTCAGGATAGATATAGAGTAGACGCATAATGCTAAAGTTAAATAGGTACCTAATTATTAAAATTGGCGTAGGTGTACATCTTTGTAGGTACCAACTTATAATAATATTCACTATATTTACGTAGGTAATGCTACAAGATAAATATCGCAATATTTATCTCGCGTTATACACATAATAACATATTTATTGACATGAACCTTAAGAAATTTGATAACCTGGACGTTAATATTGATATTGATTTCGTAGTCCTTTGGAAATTCGATCGGATTTTTTATTCGGTACATGCATTTTGGTAATGCTATATCTTCATCATGATTAATAATATTCTTCATATGGTACATCATTGTATCTTTAAAATCTGGAATTTTATACTGACGTGGTTCTCTTACCCAAAATACACAGTGATACACAGTGAATTGTGACAAAATGTGAGAATTGTGATCACAGAACTTACTCTAGGATTGTGATAAGCTTAAAATTGAGCTTAAAATACTCCTTAAGTGCACATTACACGCTCACACAACCGGCATTCAATTTTTCCGTAGTATTATAATGCTCTTTGATTCAATTCCATAACTCATGATTGACGCGTGAATAATGAAAACAAAACGACATTACACAATCACTCAAGTCCCAAAATCACCTTCAGTCATACCCAAGATTTTGCGGAGAACACACGTGTTTTCACTCGTTTTTGGTAGGAATACTTGTGAAATAAAAGGGTATTGAGATTAAAAACGTGTAGCATAAAGCATAATATTAGTTCGGAGAAGGTAAATGGACACGCGGGTGCACCAGCGCCTCTCCGACTCAACAGACTATGTCCAACTCACAGAACACTATTACTCTGTCCAACTCCACCGCTGTCCGCGCCAGTGGTCTCGGACGACAAAATGTGAAATCGGTAGAGTTGCCAAGAAAAATCGGTATATTTGGAGGAAAAATTGGTATATGCAAAAAAACAAGCAATATCCAATGAAAACCCCCTTAATTTTAAACTCTAGGGACTATTATTGTACCAAAAGAAGGTAATTTCAACAAACGAGATTCAGACATACACCCCCCCCCCCCCGTAATGTAAGTAAATATTTTAAACAAATTTTGCCGCCCCTTTAAAAATACTGCCCCCCGCTGCCCCAAACAGCAACATATTTAACCAAGGAACGCAAAATATCATCGAATATAATATAATCGTTATATATCGAATCGCTGAAAATCGGTAGAAAAATCGGGAGGATCTTCTAGCTTTCAAAAAATCGTTGAAAAATCATGTCATTTCGGTACATCGGTAGGACAGGACCAAAATCGGTAGGTTCGAGACCACTGGTCCGCGCGCGGACTGACGTTTGCCGGACGAAATGCCATTAGACGATCGCGCAAAAGTCAAGATTGATGGTTGCGCGACGCGCATATCAAAAAATCCAGATATTCGTCAATCACCGTCACTCACCACAGTAGACGATAGGTTATTCGTCACTCACGGACGTGACTTTGGTAAAACGGACAGCAAAACCTACTGTCTAATGTGCGCTTTACAATATAGTCCAAAGATAGTCTTTGGCACGATCTTTGGTGATATATTCAGATTTTACTCTATGGTGATATAGGATTTGTTTTTTTTTTTGCAATTTACCCTTCAACGGCAGGCAAAGGGTTCAAGCCCATACAGCCTCGTCTTAAGTGATATTTTTGGTTGTCTTTTTTCTTTCCTACGTACTACGTCGTAGTAAAGCACTGGCTACATTACCAAGACTTTATCAAGGAGTTTTGGCGGCAACGAAAAAACACTTGATTGGCACAGTTATTTCAATTCACTTCATTTGAGCACTTTAATAGAACTATATTGGATAATATAACACCTCAATTATTATGCAATATAACACAAAGTGTCACCAAATTAATGAATTGAAACCACAGCACCACATCACATTTCCAAGTTCCCGCCAAAACTCCACAAAATGTGAAATCGGTAGAGTTGCCAAGTAAATAAGTTGAATAAAATATCGATATACGCAAAATAACAAGCAATATTCATTAAAATCTTATCATCTTACACACCAGGGACTATTATTCCACCAAAAGAAGGTAATTTCAACAAACTAGTCACGCATACACCCCCCCCCCCCCCCCCCCCCGCCATCAAAGTAAAAATTTTAAACAAATTTTGCCGCCCTTTAAAAGTACTGCCTATTTAGCCAAGGAATCGCAAAATATAAAAGAAAAAGGAGATATTAACTTCGGATTGCAATTTTATTGTTCGATTGATTAAATCGAAAATAAAAATCGGGAGAATCTTGTGACTTTCTAAAAATCGTAGAAAAATTATGCCATTTCGGTATTTCAGTAGGACAAACCCAACATCGGTATATATTCCGAAAAATTGGTAGGTTCGACGATTC
This sequence comes from Lapara coniferarum, assembly GCA_949316025.1. Lineage (NCBI taxonomy): Eukaryota > Metazoa > Arthropoda > Insecta > Lepidoptera > Sphingidae > Lapara > Lapara coniferarum. The sequence goes on along the minus strand of OX438919.1, from coordinate 34,456,358 downwards.
CGCTCTGAGCAGCCGTCTCGGACGGACCTATTGTTTGTTGTAGCGCTCGCTACAACTTTCATTGTTCCGGCCGAGTACCTGCTAGGTGCGGTCCGCAGCGACCTCGCTGCAGCCAAGGCGAAACAGGTAGCAAAGGGGCAACCCTTTGCTGTTTGTTAGCCTATTTCGGGCCAAGCCGCGTCCTTTTCAGGACAGGGTTTAGCCCAATTATCGTTTCTATCGACGTTTGCCCCTTCAGGGAATTGGCTCGGTGGAAACCTAACGGTGCTAACAAGCCGAGTCGCGGTGCCCCGGCCACGCGCTGCGCCCCCTCAGGGCAAGGCGAAGCCGGACGGGTACGGATCAGGAGGCTGTGGAGGCACACCGCAGTCTCCCCCGTACGTCACCCTCCCAACCCTACCCTTTCCTTAATTCCATCCCGTGTATCGGTTGAGCGTGCGACCTCCGGCCAATACCGCTTACGGTATACGGACTGTTAGGAACCCTTTTTGCATAATAAGACTGGCAAAAGGGATACAAGCTTAGGGCACACATTATTTTTAAGTACACCCCCCCTCGCCTATACCCGGCGGGGAGGGACACGCACTCACTCACCCCCGGGCGTTCCTACCCGGGGACTTAGTTCAACGCGTCCCATACCGCGTCGCGATCCGCGCTCGTTTTGTGTGAACCCGCCTGGTTTCTTGTGTGTTCTTTACAGGCGGTGCACACCCGGGGTTAGTGAACACACACGCGGCCCCTAATTAATATTACCGTAAGCTCGGACTCAGCCGCCAATATGGCTGATTCTGGGCCTATGGATTTGGCTCCCGAGCGGCCTGTCGTCGCCGCTCAAATCGTTAGCGCTCCCCTCACCGCGCCCATTATCTCCAAGGAGGAGATAATGAGCATGGTAAGGGAGATATTCCGGTCGGACAACGCGGTCCGACAAGAAATTATTTCTATGGCTAGGGAAGCCAGGGGGCCGTCTGAGTCCTCAGACACCTCGGAGTCGTCCGAGGCTACGACCTCCACGGAGGCCACCGAAACCTCGGGCGGCACCGCGGAGTCTGAAGAGGACATGGACGTGTCCCCCAGCCCACCCACCGCCACTACTAATAACCCCAAAAAACGGCCAATCTCTGCTTCTCAATATGTCCATGCGGGACATATTTGAGGAACTGCGCAAACAGCGCATCGCCATCTCATCTAATTCGTGGAACAAAGTCCACAAGCTTCTTGCCCTGCAGCCCGCCTCAATCGCGGACCACAAGGCGCTGACTAAATTCTTAGACGCCAAACCTTGGCACTATTTTACTTATTCCCTCCCAGACGAGCGGCGCTTCCGCTACGTCATTCGCGGCATCCCCGTCCAGATGTCCCCTCTTGAGGTCAAAGAAGGCCTCGAAGAGAAAGGCATTGTCGCCCTCGAAGTGCACAGGATGCACAGACAGTCCCGCGCCGCCCGGCCGGGTATTCAGTATGAGATGGTTCTTGCCATTCTCCAGTCCCCGTCAGACGTTAAACGTCTTTTCGAAATTAAAGATATCTCCGGGCTAGGCGGCTTCACCGTCGAAGCCCCCCATAAATCCACCCAAATAGGGCAGTGTCACAACTGCCAGAAATACGGCCACAACTCTCGTGGCTATCGCCTCCCCGCCAGGTGCGTCAAGTGCCTCGGCGAACACGGCACATCCGAGTGCCCCCGTCCCAAGGACCGCTCTCAGTGCACGGAGCCGCCTTCGTGCACCAACTGCCGGCAAGCCGGCCATCCAGCGAACTATCGCAGATGCCCTCGCGCCCCCAAACGAGTTGCCAAAGCTCCTAAAGCTGCGGCTCCCTCGGCCCCTCAGGCCACCACATTCAAACTGGCACCTGCGCCAGTGCGCAACCCGTGGTTTCCTCCCACGGCGCGCGCTGATCCCCCGTCACAGGCCCCCAGCGGAGTCACTCCCGCTGCCCCGGCCACTACTCGACCCTCTCCTCCCCCAGCTGTGGCTCCTTCTTCAAAGGCAGCCCAGCCCAAACCCAAACCCAAGCCCACCACCCCCCCCCACCCCTTCTCAGTCAGTAACGGTGACGGTGGCGGCGAAGGCAAGCGACGCCTCTTCCTCAGTCGCCTCATTGTTAGGTTCCCCGGAGATTATGATTCTCCACGGGAAACTTTTTGAGCGTTCCCGTCTGCTCACCCGTACGGGAGTAGAAGACCCTCTTCTCATAGCTGAGATCGCTCTGATCCAGCAGCAAATCTTCGAGGCCACTGTTAACGCTGTGCGCCTCCCCTCCTTATCTTCATAAATGGCTACTAACGCCAGACAACTCCCCCAGCGGACAAAACCCCGCTCCCTCAGAGTGGGGTTTTTCAACTGTAACGGCATTCGGGACCAAAAAGCCGAAATTTCTTCCTTTGTCCGCGACAACAAAATAGACGTTTTCCTCATCCAGGAAACGTTCCTTAAGCCCTCTCACCGCGATCCCAACATCCCAAACTTCAAACTGGTGCGAAATGATCGTACCAGTGGCCGTTTAGGAGGCACTCGCATTTATTATAAAAGGTCCCTTCACTGTATACCTTTAGAGTCACCGATAAGCTTGAGCAACATTGAGGCTTCGGTCTGCAGGCTAGCTATGACCGGACACCCGCCGATCACCATCATATCGGCCTATCTCTCGCCCACTAAGGAGCTTCACTCCAACGAACTTGAAACCTTATTTGATCTGGGGGATTCCGTCATTTTGGCGGGAGACCTCAATGCCAAGAACACTCTCTGGAACTGCAACTCGACCAACGAGCGAGGTGCAGTCCTAGAGAGTTGTCTTGACACAATCAATTTAAGCCTATTGGTTCCTTCAGAACCAACCCATTATAGTTATAACGACGACCACCGACCGGACATACTCGACGTGGCACTTGTACAGAACGTAAGCCTTAGCGTGCGTTCCATGCAAGTGTTACAAGAGTTAGACTCTGACCACAGACCTGTGATCCTCGATCTAGTCCCCGAAAACAGTCCAACAGACACAGGTCCTAATATTCCGATGAAGGTGAAAACGAATTGGCGTCTTTTAGACACCAAGCTCGCAGACACCTCATCCACTGATCTTTCCGCGATCCCGACCAACATCGTGACTCCTGAGGAAACGACCAGCGCGATACGCGTCTTCGCCGACCACCTTCAGAACGTTTTGAGCGAAAGCTCCGAGAGGGTGCCAGAGACTGTTCACAGTCACTGGCAACTTCCCGAAGACGTTCTGTGGTGGGTGAGGTTGCGTAACGCTACGCTCAAAGCCTGCGCGACGAGACCCATCCCGGAACGACGACATCTTGCGCGCTACCTCCAACGTGAGGTTAAGCGTCGCGTAAAAGAGGTCGTCGATTCGAGGTGGGACACTCGCCTTGCCGATATCGATCCGACACATACGGCCTTTTGGCAACTGGTTCGTTCCTTCAGGAGAAACGATGTGGCCTCCATGCCTCCGCTCAATCGTCCAAATCAACGCCCGGCGTTTGATGACGACGAGAAAGCGGAACTACTGGCCGGCAGCCTGGAGTCTCAATGCTCGCTCACCTCTGTACCTGTAGATGACGACATTCTTGTTGCGGTTGACACGTTCGTCGAAGATAGGAACGCGGTCCGGCCACCGCCAGTCTCTATATCGCGACTGTTATACGACAACGTCGACCCGGACGTCGACCCGCCGCCCGATCCCCTTGCGCCGGTGACGATCGAAGAAGTCACCACTCTGATCAAGGCACTCAAACGTAGGAAAGCCCCCGGGGGCGATCTAATCCCCACTCGTATGATTAAAATGCTCCCGGAGCATCTAGTACAAATTCTAACCTCTATTTATGACGCCGCGTTTCGTAACTGCCTCTTCCCAGAGGTCTGGAAAGAGGCAGTTGTGATAGGTATCCACAAGCCGGGGAAACCCGCTTTCGAACCCTCCTCTTATAGGCCCATCAGTCTGCTCAGTACTCTGGGCAAAATCTACGAGCGGATCGTCCTCGACCGCCTCAAAATAGTAGCCCATAACCAAAATTTGACCCCTCCGGAACAGTTTGGCTTTCGCGCTAGACACAGTTGCGTCAATCAGGTGCTCCGCATCACGGAGTACGTCCACGAACAATTCCGTAAAGGAATGCCTACCGGTGCTATTTTCTTCGATATCGAAAAAGCATTCGACAGGGTGTGGCACAACGGCTTGCTTTTCAAGCTGTACACTCTCAACGTGCCCACACAACTCGTGCACATCATACGAGATTTCCTGTCGAATCGCGGTTTCAGATATCGCGTGGAGGGAACTCTCTCTTCCCGACACACCATCACGGCCGGAGTCCCGCAAGGCTCCGCCCTGTCCCCTTTTCTATTCTCGCTGTACACAAGCGACATCCCTAGACCACAAAACGCCCATCTGGCACTATTCGCGGATGATACCGCAATCTACGCTTCACGTAGAGACCCCGACGAAGTGGTGCGCACTTTGCAAACCGCCGCCGACGAACTCGGTGCGTGATTCCGCAAATGGCGAATCACCGTCAATCCCACCAAAAGCCAGGCCATCCTTTTCACTCGGAAAAGGAAAGTCCACGTCCCTCACTTTTCAGTCCGCATGTCCGACCAGGTTATCCCCTGGAAGGGCCAAGCCAAATATTTAGGAGTAACCCTTGATCAGAGGTTGACCTTCATCCCACACGTAAATGCGGTACGCGCGCGAGCCGCATTCGCGATGAGCCAGCTCCACTGGCTCTTAAACAAAAATAGTAAAATGTCAATCCGCAACAAGATTAGGATCTTTAAAACATGCATCCGTCCGATAATGACAAACGCGTCGCCCGTATTCGCTCATTTACCGCCCCGTCGCCTTCAGCAAATGCAGGTGCTTCAAAATCGATTCTTACGACATGCACTTGGTGCCCCGTGGTACGTTCGCAATCGCAACCTCCACGTGGACACCAATATGCCGACCATCAGGCACTTTATGCAGTGCGCCAGCAGACGCTATTTCGACAAGGCGGTAAACCACCCGAACACGCTTATCCGTAAAGCGTCTATATATACTCCATTTGATCGCGCCAAATGGTGACGACCGCGATCAGTCCTGACCGATCCAGAGGACGAAATCACTCTGGCTTTACGCGAAAAGACCGAGCATCTAAAGCTCCTACACTCCACAAGACCGCTGTACCGTCCTCGCCGTCGAGGACCTCGTCGCGTTCCCCATAACCCTGCCCTCTCTTAGCAGTTCCGGCCCGCGTGCCGAAGACTACTACGTACGCATAAATAGGATTAGGCTAAAAACCATCTTCCCCAGACGTTGATGTCTTATCCTCTCAGTGGCCGTCCTGAGCCGAGGTTCGTTAGTGGGTCGCCCTAAGCGTGGTCGCTTAATTTAATGGGTTGCGAGCGCCTTCTGCGCTCACCCACAAGACCGGTGTGCTTGTATAAGCCGACTCTCGTCAGGCTAACAAGAGTATAGTCAGGGACAAAAAAAAAAAAAAAAAAGTAGGTTCGAGACCACTGGCGAGTGGTGCTTCGTGCTCATTTGATATAGGGATGTGAATTGTAAATTAACGTACAAGAATAGCGATAATTTTTCATTTACGAAGTCAGTTTTAATTCATTTATTAATCGATTGGTATCATTTATATTTATTGCAATATTACTTGTTCCCAATTTGGCAATTTCTATACCAACTGTTTTTTTAAATATGACAATCTTGAAATTAATATATTGTAATACTAGCGTTTGCTCGCGGCTCCGCCCACGTTAAAAAGTTTTTCCGGGACAAAAGTCCCGCTTTATGTTTTCCCGGAATAAAAAGTAGCCTATGTGTTAATCCAAGATATGATGTACCCGTGTGCCAAATTTCATCGAAATCCGTTCAGTAGTTTTTGCGTGAAAGAGGAACAAACATCCATACATCCAAACATTCTTACAAACTTTCGCCTGTATAATATTAGTAGGATTCTACTCTTTGATATAGTATATAAAATATAATGGTGTCTGTAATTTGGCTACAGTGGTGATTTTAGGTAGGTAGCTGCCCTTAGTCCTTATTGCTCGTCTCAAAAATCTACCCAGAATGTTTACGTATGAAGTATATACATACCTAATTGAGATTTTGAGCGTACTGGTTTCAGATTTTGAAATCCGTTAGTCATTCAGGGCAACAGCACGCAGTGGGTAAAAGTTCGCATGGTCAATATATCGGAACCTATTGAAGGTGCTCAGACACTTTTTCGGCTAGATCAGGGGCGCCCCAAAGACGATGCCGACATTGTCCTCGGGGTAAAATAGCTTGTGGCTCTGAAGCCACAAGCTATTCTACCAGCCTCACTTGTTTAGTGAAAAACACCGATCAATGTGATTTCGTTGATTAGTTAACAAATATTTTGTGCTGGAAAAACGTTTAATGGCTAGACGATGAATCAATTTACAAAATGCTGTAAATTATGTTAAGTTTACATGGATATTATAGTAATTATTTTAGTTATTAATTGTGCCCTAGAAAGTAATTGCGTCTCACCTAATGTATGATTGTTTAAAATATTCCCTGTTTGGGTAAGAGTAGGAGATTAAAAGTATGCACGGTATTATAACTTCATAACGATGAAAGCAATATTTTTTCTGCAATCGAGTCGAATATTATTTGTAAAGATTTTTAGACCTTATACAGAAAAAAATCACGTTTAACACTTTTAAGAGTTATTTTTATGGAATATTAATTATATATAATTGCCGTGAATGTATGAAGGGAAAGAATTTCAAAGAATAATCAATAAACCACCAAAATCTATTAAGTAAATCTAAAAGGAGAAAAAACAACAGTAACAGGACTAATGTAACATCAAAAGTTCTTAAAATTACAGTGACCATTAAGTTACAAAAGTAATTAAATTACAATGAAGTTTATTAAAAATATAATTCTATAATCTGATTAATTATGTTTTTGGTGCCTGGATTAAGGGTACATTTAATGTTTATTTTTACGATATTTGTACCAAGAATAATGGAAGTTTAAAAATATATTTCATGTGATTCCTTGTGTATGCAATTTGTAATTATATGCCTGTAGTTTACTTGCGTGCGAACGCTTACCCAGGCTGCGAATTATTAACCACACCTCTGCGTAACAAGCAAAACTGGAACTCTTACTGCACTGCCATTACGGAATATCCAGAAGCAGCAAAGCTGGTAAGAGCCTTAGCCAGTGACAAGACATGCAAACTGGGGAGTTTGAAAATAAACAATGGACTAGTAACGGATCCCCATGTGACGCTTGATCAGAAAAATACCAAAAGCTTACTCCAATTTAGAAAGGAGGACATAAGACCTATTATAGGAATCATGACTGGACACGGTATGCTGAATAGGCACTTAAAAATAATAGGTAAGACCGAAGACGCCTCGTGCCCAGAATATGGTAAATAAGAGACCAGCATCCACTTTCTGGCAAAGTGTTCAATGTACTCTCTGTCAAGATGGGAGATATTGGAAACAGACAGACTGGAAGTAGTACAGCTACATGAGGTAAAGCTACGAAACATGATTAGGTTTAGTGGGGCAACAAAGAGGTTTGTAAGATTAGAATGGGGCGTACTGCAGGAGCACCAGTAAACCAGTGCTCTAGAGTGGAAGCTGTAACGAATAGCCAAGATAAGGCAAGCGATGCTGTATCTAACTGCGGGACGCCGCCTGGGGGTTGGACGACAATGGAGAGTATGCGGGTAGTCTTGACCTAGCAGCTTGTGAGTTTTTCAATGCACAAGCTGAGCGTGATTCCCCTGTTAGCTCCTGTCGCAATGATCAATCAAGGTCAAAGTAGCGGGACCCTCAGTGGAGGGCAGTGCTGGGCAGAGATCGGAAACCTGAAAGGTGAACACCTGGAAGAGAGCCACGATGCCCCCCAAGGTCTTGCTGAGCCACAGCTGAAACTCCCTATGGTGAATGCGGATCCCGTGCATGGTACTGGCAAAGCGGGCCGACACAAAGTGAAAGTGGCAGTACCCCTCCAACTGGGGCTAAGGGTGAAATAGTAGCAACAAGGCGAACTGATCACCCGTCTGTACAATTGCATATGTCCCCAAAAAACATACATATTGTGCCCGCTCCAAATTCACGGCTCGAACCTGACGTGAACCTTGCGCGAACAGAACGAAATGGGCATATTGTTATGTATATATTAACAATACAAAACGAATCATATCTTTATAAAGTGGATGTTTTGCATCCCAAAATATATTCTCGGCTTTTTAACACTCCAAAAACTTTAATTCCATTTCGTTATCCCAAGAAACAATTCTCTAGTCGCACTGCGCAAGTCCGTGAATGTGGATGTGTTCGCGTCTCTCAGGCACTCTCAGCTGCGAACTCCGTTACATGGTGTGTGGGCACAAAATACCAACTCGGATCTGGGGATATGCATTTGTCCTGAGTCCTAACGCGCGACCGTGAAGCACGACCACCAAAAAGTATTATATACATTGGACGACCACCATCCACACTAAAGGTCGATTGTGTTCACGCATGTTCACGAAACTTCGCGGCGTCAATGTGGAGTCTGCTTTTTAATTCTCTTTGGTGTACGCAAAGACGCAAAGAGTATTATATGGTGTACTTGTAGCACCTATAATTTATTTTCGATATTCCTATGGCAATTAGCAGTCTGTGGTGTACGCCGGCCTTAAAACACTTTACTTGATGTTGGTAACAACAAAAATCAATGTGTTCCCATCGACAAAGTTGTGTGAGCATCCGGCATCGGTTACATGATTTTTTGTAAATGCTATTATGTGTTATAAAAAATTGAGGTAGTGTCATTGTGATATTTAAATTTGTAGAAAAGATTTTGACCACATTTTAATAATAAATTATTACGATATTTTAAAAAAGTAACTCTCTTGATAAACTTTTCAAAATAGAAAATGGCCGACAACCGAGTGCTCTGTGTGATTATTGCTCCCTCCAGTAATAACTAATAACAGTATTATCAGTATGACGTATTTGAAGTCCTAATTACTATTAATATTTCATCAAAATATAACCTGTGGTTATTATTTTCTACGGAAACAGAACGTCGATTGTTATAAAATTCAATAACCACAATTTACGAAAACGACATGGCGGTCTGATTATCAACCAATAGGAAAGCAGCGTCAAGCGTTTGAGAATTGCATGTACTTGCATTTCGCGTCATTACGTTTTCGGTGCCTTCTTTCTCTTTAGAAAATTTGTATGTGACTTTTATCAGTGAATGGATTAACTATACAATAGGTTGTGAAAAGCGGTTTATATGGTTTCTATTACCAAAACTTTGTGTGACGATTAATTTGTGAGAAACATACCAAACTGTTATCATGACTGCGATGGATTTAGGATGAACTGAAATGCAATATTACCATCATATTGTTTTTGTAAACAAGACTATGTTTTCACGATACACGTGCGGAAAGGTATACAATTGACAGATCAATTATGTCAGGTAGGGGGGCAAAGAAGCGCGGGAGGCCCCCGAAATCTGGCAGTTTTGAGAAAAACAGAAAATTTCAATACCATTTACTGAAGAAACCAAAATATTTACAAAATCAACAAAATATTGGCAATGTCTCTCTCGTTAGCACTCCATCTGCGTCCAGAGCGTCATCACCTCAAGGAAGCGATGTTAGCAGAAGAAGCACCAGAAAACAAAGAGGCAGAAAAGTTCATAAAAATAAAAGAGGTGGTATATCGGGGTCGTACTCCAGAAGAGGATACAATCCACAAGCAGCTGATTATCATGAGTCGGAATATCACTATGGTTCGGATTTTGGAGATGAATACAGCGACAGATCCGAGCCAGAAGAAGACCGCGGCAGTGAGAGCTCGGACGGCAGCGCGGGGGACGGTGCTGCCAGCGACAGCGATTTTTCGGTCAGTAGCTTCAGCACAACGAGCGGCACTCCTCGCAAGGTCAACAACGCGCTCAATCGTGCCCCCAGCCCAGACCCACTGTGGCTACAGCAAGGGCGCCATATCCCTCCTTTGATACTTCCACCATCATCAGATGATTTAATTATTCCACAAAGTTTAGTTTTACAAGTTGTTGGTGTTTATGAAGTTCTGAGGCACTTCAGACATTTGGTGAGATTATCACCATTTCGTATAGAGGACTTGTGTGCAGCTATAAGCTGTGATGAACAGAGCAATCTGCTGATAGAAGTGCATATAATGCTACTAAAGGCCTTATTAAGAGAGGAAGATGCTCAACAGACTCATTTTGGTCCTTTGGACCATAAAGACAGTGTTAACATAACTTTATTTTTATTAGATGTTATGACATGGCCTGAAGTTCTTAGAGTTTATGTAGAGAGTGACAAATCATTTGACCAGAATGTGATTAAAATATTAAACTCTTGTGAATATCCATTTACTTCAATAGAAAACCGCCTCTTGGTTCTTCAGTTTCTGTGCAATCAATTTTTGATAACAAATCCTGTCCGTGATGATCTGCTAAGTGAAGGTAAGTTGAACTAAATGTAATAACTGTAATTTCTACCAAGTAATATCAATTGAAAAACTCAGTAAGGTGTATTCACTAGGATCTACCCACCTAACAATTATGTATATATTTGGTGTATTTCTTCAATATTTTGTGTATTTCCAGGAGTAATTCTGTAGCAACTGTAATAATGTGTAGTTATTTTACATAATTGAGTTGTCTTGGTTAGAAAGACACGAAACAGATCTTAAACAGGAACTATTCACATTTTGCATACATTATTGTAAGGACAATACAAGATTGACAGTATGAAAATTGTAATTTTTCAAGATGTGATAACTTTATGAGAGTGTCTACCAAAAAAATACAAATATCAAGTACTGTAAGAACATGCAATGCAATCAGCCCCGTACTTGCCCACTGATGAGCATGGACCTCCTCTACTACTGAGAGGTGTGAGGCCTTAATCCACCACGCTAGGCCTATTGTGGGTTGGCAGACTTCACATATCCACAAAATTCTTATGGAGAATTCTTAGGTACGTAGGGTTCTTCACAATGTTATTCTTCACTGTTAAAGCGAATGACAATTGATAAACAATACACACTAAACTTTGAAAGTCAGAGGTGTGTGCCTGTGAGTGTATCCGCCCTGTGGATTGGAGGCGTTTGGAGAATTCCCCCACGGTATCCCCTGCCTGTCGTAAAAGGCGACTAATAGGGGCCTCCGGGGGTCACGGGTGGGCGGGAGGTGCCGCCCACCTATTAGTCTAGCCAACTTCTGTGACCCCCGTGATGGATGGCAGCGTGTCTCACGCTGCCTCGGACGCCAGGGGCGTCCCTCGGAAAAGGACCGCAACAGCGGTACGCGCAGGGGCGGTTGCGGACGACAACTTAGACGTGAGTCGGAGGAAGCCCGCAGCCGTCCCTAGTGCGCCGAAGATGGCCATATTAAAAAAAAAAAAAAAAAGAGGTGTGTGCCTTAGGTTTAGAAACCTCCGGACAATGTTTCAGCAGACTGTTCCATTCCCAACTAGGCTGTCGTCCACTACGAATTAAGTAATAAGAAGTTGTAAGGACATACTGAAATAAAAAATAAAGACTTCATTACAATGTAAAAAACTGCAGTTAATGAGCATAGTGTTGGGAAAGTTTTAAATCTCTTGAAATAAATGTTAACATACATATACACTCACACCCTTTGTCCCCGAAGGGGTACACACAGGCGCAACTAGTGCTACCACATTTGTTGATAAAATAATATAGCTTTCATACAAAATTGATATTATATCAAACATGATATAATATATATATATGTGATATATATCATAAATATCCAATATTTTGGTATTTATAATAAATATCGCATATTTTCGAACCCTGATTAACCCTTTAAGCCCCGCTTATATATAAAGACGTATGGGAAAACCCTATATATATGGACACCGGTGTCCGTCGCGGGGCTTGCCGAGTCAAAGGAAAGTGTGAAATTTTATCAGAAACTAGGTTTTGCCCGCAGGTCCGCCCGCGTTAAAGTTTTTTCGGGATAAAAGTCCCGCTTTTTATTGTCCCGGATAAAAGTTCCGTTTTATATTTTCCCCAGATAAAAAGTAGCCTATGTGTTAATCCAGGAAATGATATATCTGTATGGCAATTTTCATCAAAATCTGAAAGAATTTCATGAAAATTGGTCAAGGAGGAGTTTGGCAACAAACACCACGACATGAGAATTTTATATATCTCGGCATACCGTTCCATTCCCAACTAGGCTATTGTCCATTTAAAAATATGACTCACAATAACCAACTACTATAATAGAAAACTCCTTGATTGTAATGTGTATGATATAATAGTATTCTTCTTTTTAAAAATGGCTCCACCGTTTCATTGGTGATTTTGCCAATGTCAAGTGGGTAGATGTAAAAATAATATCGTAACTTTTTTAGAATAACTTACGATCCGTGGATAATCAAGAAACAATGGTAGCAAAGAGCAATGTATCTAAAACATTTGACATTAGTTATGGCAAAGAGAATGTAACCAAATAGTAATCTAACTCTGTTGAAAAACCAATACTAAACTCATTAAATAAAAAATAATTGTCTAATTATTTTAAGTCATATAATATCATCATAAACGTAAACATGTTCTTGAGTGGAGACCGCGACTGGGCAAACATAGTGTAGGACGCCCTCCGGCCAGGTGGGATGACGATCTGCGAAAGACTGCAGGCTGATGCTGGATGCGGCAAGCTGAAGACAGGGCGCTATGGCGCTCATTAGGGGAGACCTATGTCCAGCAGTGGACTGATAAAGGCTGATGATGAGGATGATGATGATGAATATCGCCATTATTCTTATACAACTTTTAAGTAGGTTATTCGATTTTATCAGAGACACTTAGAAGCCCAAAATATATTACTAAATGTAAAGGAATTATTTATATAGGATCTTTACCTATGAAATTGCCGCTTAGTGTAATAATATAATAGAAAGTTAGTCATCCTTTAAAAATATTTTATACTTCTATCAATTTTAATATGCATCCATGCTATTGATGCATCTTTGCCAGTGCAGTGGTAATTTTTCAATGCCTTTCTTGAAGAGATCAGGTGTACAGGAGCCAGCGACTATATAACCCCTAGACTCTTAATGTTCAATATTTCTCTTCAAATGAATTCTGTCAACTACCTGAGGTTTGAGGAAGCGGGGTACTGCATTATGATTGGTTCTTCCAACACCTTATCGCATTATACAACCTTGGAAACATAGGCATAGGGATGGGACGAGTTAAATGAAAACATGATTTTTTTATCCATATTACTTTTATGCAATAAAGTTTTATAGTAATATTATTATTATTTATTAAACATATTAATATTTTAACGAAACTCTTTATGTTATCGAATGACAGATGGCGCTTAGTAAGTCTCGTCGACATTAACAAGAATATTTGAGCTGACTTGTAGGAATAACACAAAGAATAACTCAAAATAATCGTTATAATCAACAAACAAAATAAAAAATTATCCCAATAACATTTATTTCTGATACTGCTAGTCAAAATGTATATCCTAATCATTTTTAAAATGAATTAACTATTACTAATGAACTAACCATTTAAAATAAGAAACCTTTTAAAATTAAATGGGCCTCAGATAAATTGATTAGTTGAGTATTCGGGCGATAGTTTCTCTTATTTTTTATTTTATCGATAGAACTATCGACAAATCCTTTTGGTTTATCACTTACTTTTAATGTTAAAAAACAAAACGAAATAGAAAATGTAAAAAGTACTTTCGTCGGAAAGAGATGCAAATATAACAAGATGGCGCGTAAACACCCAAATGACCAGTCTAAGATGAACTCCGTAAAATTTTAAATAAAATGTGATTATGTGTCGTTATTGACTTACCTGTGAGATGTAATGCCATTTTTCTGAAAATTTGAATTATGGCTATTTATACCACACCATTTTATTGTGCACGGGTTCATTACAATAGTTATTTATTCGCAAACACGGAAGTATTTACAGCTCACAGTTGTGGTCGTAACTGACATGAAGATTTTGAACGGTAAGCTACATTGGATCTATTTGTCAGATGTGTTGCCCGAAGCCGATCGTCTGTTATTAGGAGTCTAGGGGTTATATAGTCGCTGACAGGAGCCAACCAACTCTTTAAAGGCACTTTGCCACTTGCCACTGAGGCAATCTATTTTCTTATGAACAGACTGATTAATTTTAAAAAATGCCCTGGGTTATGTATTTTATGGAGTTTTCTTAAAGTTTCTAAAAAGGTTAATCAAATGTAAGCATCAGTCTCATACCACATATATAAATATTTACCTACTTTCTAAGAAATCCTTTTTAGGATCTGTTATTGCTGCCCTCCACAACAACTACGATTATGTAATATAGTTACTGTTGTCATACAATAACATCATAAACTAAGTTATGAAATGACACCAAGTATTTTAGACAGACATACGTAAGTTGATGTTAATGTACATTTTTGGAATCAGGCTGGTATTTACATTTTAGTAAAATATTTATAATGTCAGCTGAAAATCAACACCAACAAAGTGATTTCTGCATAACCCCATAAAGGTGTTTGGTAAGATATAACATACACTAACTTATTTAAACTTATTAGTATTAACAATTTTCAGCAGCCTTTTGGCCTTTACGAAGTATCTATAATAATTATAGTAATTTATGCTAAAAAGAACAATATCTCTGTAATAATATGATGATTTGCAAGAGAAAAAAACATAGTTAAATGTTATTACATTGACTAGCTAACTTATACTCCAGGTCCTCATTCTGATGACATCCACTTGGTTTCTTTTTAGAACTTCAATTAATTTGATCGAAAACAGCTCAAAAACTTCTACATACACAGATTATTTTGTAGAATACACCATTCTATTGGTCTTACTCATCATATTATTACAAATTAACCCATCAAGCCCCGCTTATATATATATATAGATGTATGCGGAAACCCTATATACTCAAACACCAGTGTCCATCGCGGGGCTTGATCGGCGGGACTACATCATGATAAAGCATTTTTATTTCCAAATAATTCAATCTTACGTTGACTGATAAACAATATCGTTTTAGGAGTATTTATGTACAGTCAGCAGCAGCAATATCTGTACAAAATCAAAATTTCAAATTGCCTATATATGCGTTAAGTTAAACTGAAAAAAAATCTACGTATGGAGTAAAGCAAATCTCTTATTTTATTTTGGTGAAGAGAAAAAAAAGATTAGTAAGAACACAAAAGTATGTAGGCAATTTGAATTTTGAATTTGTTCAGCTACTTATGCTGGTGACTGTGCAAACATATTACCATATTATGTATATTTGTTTTATTCCAGTTCCTATACATTATGATGATCACTGTCGTGTTTGTCACCGGCTGGGTGATTTGTTATGCTGTGAAACATGCCCAGCTGTATACCACTTGGAATGTGTAGATCCTCCATTGGTTGATGTACCTTCGGAAGACTGGCAATGTGCATTGTGTAAATTGCACAAACTTGTTGGTGTTACTGATTGTCTACCAGATGCAGAGAAACAAGGCTTGCTATGTAGACATGAACATTTGGGTTTTGATAGGCATGGTAGAAAATACTGGTTTATTGCTAGACGCATATTTGTGTGAGTAAATAATTTTTCAAAATACTAGTTTGTGCTTCCCATCTTTTTTGTTTCATCATTAAAATTAAGTAATCATTATACAATGTCTATTCTATTTGAGTTGCGAATACCATAAATAAACTTTACCTATTTATTTCATTGGGCATCCTTGTGCAATATTTGTTGTTTTTTGCTATAAAGACATAGGTAGAAAATTTTAAATTTATTATTAAAACACAAATTAGTGCCAGGCGAAGCTTTACAGTCCAAAGTTTACCAAATGGCACGTGCAATCAGTGGATTTGGGCGCCGTTGTTTTATGCATGGTCAAGTAAAGGGTATTATCATACTATAAATACACAGTGAGGCTAGGGCACTGCGCGTTCATTCAATGTAATAAGTCTGTTAACTGACCATGGATGATACAACCTGGCCTTAGTCTTTGTCCAGTATCGTTTTTAGATACAAAAATATGTTTAATATCTGTATAAAATGGTTTGCTCTTGTGCTATTTTAGGCCTCTACATGTTAAGACTTCTATAATATGCTTATGTTTATAAACTAAACGAAAATATATATACCATATTATTTTGTCCCAGTTCCACAACTTAGAAATACCTTAGAAACATGTATTGGTAACATTATTTTCACATTATGGACCATGTTTAGGAGTGTTGGTAGGCTAATTGTATTATGATTAATTTTTATTTCTAGGGAGTCTGAAAGTGCTGATGTTTGGTATTATTCATCTCCCCAACAATTTGAAGAACTGTTGTATGTACTTGATTCAGATGATATGGAAGCACCTTTGGTTCGTGAGCTCTTAGAACTGAAACAGGAAATATTACGACAAATGGAAATCACACAAAGTCTAACAAATCAAATGAAGGGTAATCGCAAGTCATATTTAGAAGTTGAAAATAATAATATCATCAAACAAAAAAAGTTAAAACAGGAACAAAAGCAAATTGATGATAATCTTGATTTACATATTGAAGAAGATAAAATTGAAAGTCTACCTCCATCAGTAGATGGTGATGGAGATGTTGTAAATGAAGTAACTGTAGAAAGTGAAGAAGCAACTCAAGAGGAAAATTTTGACGACCAACAAGATCCTGAGGATGATGAAAATAATAAAAAGATAAAAAACAATGTAAACAATAAATCAAAGCAACCATCGCAGAAAAAGCAAGAAGAAGGTAACTATAACTTAACAGTAATAATATATAATAGTTGTATTAGTTACATCATAATCATATAACTTGAGAAAGGCTAGGTAAATTTTTATGTTCATTGATTTTTTAGATCGGTCTGTCCCGAATAGCAAAATAAGTGTAAATGGATCGCAAAATTTCACGAAAACAAAAACATAAAGTAAATTCATTTTCTCATATATTTTGTATACCACGCGATCTCTGACAATGACAGAAACAACATACGGACAAAAATGAACATGGTGTTGCATATGGATATTTTTGCTTTTTTCTTATACATACATATAATAAAATTGTAACGGGCTTCTGTCTGTACATATAAATTAATTGCTGATCGTTATTCTCGCTAAAAATTTAAATGCTGGACCAATTTGAATATTGTTTGAATAATTATTTTTGTATTGGGTTCTATTCAAACTGTTTTTCTATCACACATCCCGATTTCAATGATACTTTTTGCCTTCGATTCCGTATAACTTCGGATTATTCCTATTTTAATTTTGTTGATTGGTTGGACTGAGGACTTCGAAGATGTAGGCAAAACTCTTCAAAATGAAATAGAATTTTAATGACTCTTTTTGTATTGTATTTAATTACCTATGTACACCCACACACACAACACGCCTGTATCCCCGAAAGGGTGGGCAGAGATGCAACAAGAGTACCCATTTTTCACCATGTTGGTTCTGCCACATGATGTCATAAGTGGCCTATCATTATATCAGACAAATTCCAGATCCTGGGCTGATTTTGATCTGAAAGCTCCAATATCACTGCCCGATCCGGGATTTAAACCCAGAGCGGTGCCATACCGTGCATGCGATACAACTGCTCCACTGAGGCCATCAAAATTTAATGAATAGACTTGGTTAATGTTAATTTAGGTACACTTTGCGATTATTTATAACCAAGTTTAAATTACTCAACTGCCTCGGTGGCGTAGTTGTATTACGGTACGACTGCAATGTTGAGGTCTTGGGTTCGATCCCCGGGTCGGGCAAAGTGATGTTGAGTTTTTCTATTCAGTATCAGCTCGGAGTCTGGAAGTTGTTCCCGATATGGCGATAGGCTCGCCCCCTATCATGGTACGGAATAATGGCGAAAAGTGTACTAGTTGCGCCTCTGCCTACCCCTTCGGGAATAAAAGGCGTGAGTGTATGTATATGTGTTCTGTTATCTGTATTAGCTTCTGGAAGAGTAAGAAAACCTCTTTATTTATTAGTAAAAATCAAAGTTATAACTACACTCTATAGTGTATCTTGACTATGCGTTTTAAAAGTTACTGCTTGTGACAATGTTGGCATTTTAATTAATTTTGTTTGGTAAATTTAATCTCTTTTTTATTAGTTACAGAAAGATTGACAAGGCTGAAATCTAATCAAATATCAAATGGAACCTACCTGTTCAAACTGGGAAATGAGAGCAATTTTAAAAATTATGTTAATCAGTACACTGCTAACCCATTAGCACTGAATAAACCTCAAAGGAATGAGGAGAGGGATAAGAAACGATACATGTCACACAAGTTTTCTTTATCATCAGGTCAAGAATTCAAATGGGTTGGACCTTTAAATGGTATGTATTAATATACTTTTTGACATGGTTCCAAATTACTTTTTTGACAAGTTAAAACTTTTCTAATGTGTTTGGTTTTCTTTTTAGCCACAAAACCACTATTTGTAGCAACATTGAGGCAAACTTTATTACAATTAGAGTCTAATATTGTGTTGCAATTCATGCATCCTAACTGGACACTGTTAAGGAAACCATGGGTTCAGGCAGTCCAGTTGTGTCAAGCTCCACGTGATTTTGCCAGGGCTCTATGTGTACTTCAGGTAATATTCAATTTTATATTTATATTAATACTAGCTTTTGCCCGCGGCTCCGCCCGCGTAAATGAGTTTTTCCAGGATAAAAGTCTCGCTTCATATTTTCTCGGGATAAAAAGTAGCCTATGTGTTAATCCAAGACATGGTCTACCCGTATGCAAAATTTCATTATTGTCTACCATTATCACTTATATGCATAGCAATTATATTAATTTGCAAGTGTACATTTTTATAGGCGTGCATAAAAAGCGTTGTTTGGATGCCAGCATGGCATGAACAATTGGGTCATGTCAGACTTCAGCGTACGACAGCTGCAGACCGCGAGGAACGTAAGAAACTAGATAAAAGAGAGAAAAAAGAAAGAGAGGAGGAGGAAGAACGATATCGTACAGCTTATAATTTTGTGAAATATTCACTGGGACTTAAACATCAGGTATCCAATCTGTACTATTTTATGCATTGTGAATTAAGTATCCTGTTTATTATTATGTTAATTTAATACTGGGTCTTACAAATATAATAAACTAGTAGTGCTCGCGGCTCCGCCCACGTGAAAAGTTTTTCCGGGATAAAAAGTAGCCTATAGCACTCAGGAGTAAAGTAGCTTTCTATTAGTGAAAGAATTTTCAAAATCGGTTCAGTAGTTCCTGAGATTAGCGCGTTCAAATAAACAAACTCTTCAGCTTTAAGATATTAGTATAGATTATAATTCTTAGTGCCATCGATTCTTACTAATTTTATTGTAATTTAAGGTATGGAAGCAAAAAGGCGAAGAATATCGAATTCATGGTCAGTGGGGCTGGTTATGGAATTCAACAACAAGAAAGTATAAAAAACACAATGCCACTAATAAACCTCACCTAGGAAGTGGACCTGCTAAAATAGCTGTTAGAGTTAAAGAAGGCAATGTCATGAAAGTGCTAGCAGTTGAACCAAAAACATATGAATATTTGAAATCCAATAATTCAGAGAAAGATGTAACTGAGAAGCGTAAGTATACATTAACAATACACTGTTTAACTTACACAATTAATCATATATACTTTATTTATGTGTAAAATTATTACTTTTTTAAACTACTCACCGAAAAAATCCTCCGAAACTATTTAGATTTTCTTGCCTTTTTCGCAGTATTAGTAGTATTTCACTTGTGGTAGGTCCTTCGTGTGCGAGGGGCCGTCTGGATAGGTACCATCGCAATGTTTATTTCTACCGCAAAGCAGCAGTGTGCATGCACTGTTGTGTTTTTGTTTGAAGGACATTGAGCCAGCATAATTACTGGGCATTATTAGTTACATGGTCTCAGGGTGACGAGCGACCGCCCTGTGAATTCGGGGCGTTTGGAGAATTCCACCACGATACCCCTTGCCTGTCGTAAAAGGCGACTAATAGGGGCCACCGGGGGACGCGGGTGGGCGGAAGGGGCCGTCCACCTATTAGTTTAGCCAACTTTTGTGACCCCCGTGATGGACGGCAGCGTGGCAAATAGGCCTCACGCTGCCGTTGACGCCGAGGGCGTCCTTCGGTGCGCGGAGGTTTCTGAGCCCCCCCACATCAACAGGAGATGGACCGCACTAGCGGTACGCGCAGGGGCGGTTGCGGACGACAACTTAGACGTGAGTCGGAAGAAGCCCGCAGCCGTCCCTAATGCGCCGAAGATGGCGACCGCGGAGTTTTGGTTGGTATGCCGTGCGTTGTACATAGGTTAGGGACTCGGCCCGGCGGTCGCCCGATGGTTCCATCTCTCCGGGCGGCTCAACGTCGGGTCGTAAGGCACGGTGAACCCAACATAACCGCTCAATCCTCCCCCTTGAAGGCTGGGCGGTAGTAATAAGTCACTTTCTCCGATCCTATATTATGATTTTTATACATGTTAAGGGTCATGTAGTGCCTGGACAATGATTTTATTTTTAACTAACTTCTGCCAGCGGCTCCGCCCGCGTTAAAAAGTTTTTCCGGTATAAAAGTCCCGGTTTATACTTTACCGGAATAAAAAGTAACCTATGTGTTAATCCAGAACACGATCTACCTGTGTGCTAAATTTCATCGAAATCCGATCAGTAGTTTTTGCGTGAAAGAGGAACAAACATCCATACATCCAAACATCCATACATTCTTACAAACTTTCGCCTTTATAATATTAGTAGGATGGAAACATTGAAATAAGTTTGGCGTTATCGTTTCAGTGCATTTACGCCTGTAAAGGAATAACGCTGAGTTTGACAATAATTGTAATAATTGTTAAACAGATATCACTAGGCATCTCCTTTAAAGAGATAAAAATAGGGAACTTGAAATTGAACAGACGAAGGTAAGGTCGAGATATCTCAGTTGGCAGAGCACCGGCACGGTACGCTGGAGGTCGCGGGTTCAAATCCTGCTTTCGACTTTTTCTTTTTCAATGTTTCCATTAAAAATAATATCACTTTCTCCGGTTGACGAGCGTAACGGAGTGTCACGCAGTACTTTGTACTTAAAAGTTCTGTATGGTGTTACTACTGTTTATGCGCGGTCGTATCGCTTACCATCAGTCGAGTGGCATGCTCATTGCTGTTTTCGCTATTCAGTATCCAAAAAAAATTGTAGAATAGGGTAGTTTACATGTTTTAACACATTTATCGTAAATGTATGACTGCCTCGGTGGCGTAGTAGTATTACTGACTGCAATGCGGAGGTCTTGGGTTCCATTCCCAGGTCGGGCAAAGTGATATTGGGTTTTAAGTTCAGTATCAGTCCATAGCCTGGAATTTATACCCGATATGGCGATAGGTTCGCCCCCTATCATGGGATGGAATACGCACGGCGAAAGAGGCGCGCGCGCGTGTGTGTGTGTGTGTGTGTGTGTGTGTGTGTGTGTGTGTGTGTGTGTGTGTGTGTGTGTGTGTGTGTGTGTGTGTGTGTGTGTGTGTGAGAGAGAGTGAGTGAAAGAGTTAGTGTATGTGTATGCCATTCAAAATTTAAAAAAATAAAAATTTACAATTATTAGTAAGTTATAAAGCTTTGAAATTTGGTGGAAGGGGCAGTTGTCAAATAACAATAATAATACACTATGACGTCACCGAGAGTCGCCTGCCATAACGCTGCGTACGTACGAAAGACATAGTGAGGTATCCCCTCCATGTCCACACTTTTTTTTTTTTATTTATTTAAGACACACACAGAATACAATCAAAACATACAATAATGACTATAGCTAGGGTTAGTACTAAATCTAGATTGCACTCCAAAATTTGTGCCCAAATCATGACTACTACATACGATGTGTTAATATTTAGTTATAATTATAGTAATAAACCGCCTACTTAAGTTCTTTTTAATATAATATTATTATTTTATTTATTTATTTTAAAATCTAATTCTAAACTTTTAAAACAGTATTTGCCGTAAACTTATAATAAACTTTGCTAAGTTGCTTACTTTTGCTTACAACAATATTTCAAATATGAAAAACTGCTTTATTTTCAACCAATTTTGATGCCGATTTAACAGAAGTATTTTCTACATATAAAATAATTTACAAAATCAAACATATAAAACTACACTATGACATTTTGAATATCATACACTAGCTTTTGCCCACGGCTTCGCCCGCGTTAATAAGTTTTTCCGGACTAAAAGTACATAAAAACCTTCCCGTTGAATCACTCTATCCAACACATTTATTTGGATAAAGATTAATATTATGACGTTGATACAACTCTTAACAAATAATGCATTAATTCCGACCAAATTTGATTACCATAAAAACGGTTCTAGTGAGTTAATCTTAAAAGATAGACACATGCTATCGCGGACATTTTTTTAGATCATTTCAAGAGGAACAATTCTTTCATACATATATTTTTGGTATCTTGAACCGTTTTCGCAGCGCACGCAATGAAAGCCCTCAAGGATGAATAATTTTCCCCGCTCTTTTCACATTTTCCATTATTTCTTCGCTCCTAATAGTAGCATCGTGATGTTATATAGCCTATAGCCTTCCTCGATAAATGGTCTATTCAACACAAAAAGAATTTATCAATTCGCACCAGTAGTTCCTGAGATTAGCGCGTTCAAACAAACAAACAAACAAACAAACTCTTCAGCTTTATAATATTAGTATAGATTATTATTCATTTGTTGATTGGTTTCTGTCCAGTATTTCACCTGCTTGAGGTAAATATTATTTACTAAGTAGACTATAAAGTTACTGAATATAATTGTGATATGATTAACCTAACTTCTTTGTTGTATTTTATTCTATGAATAAATTTTAAGTATCGATTGAAAAATCTGCCCTAACAGTACATTTACAAAAATTTTAAGCCATACCAAAACCGCATTGACTGCCTCGGTGGACCCACCGAGGCAGTCAATGCGGTTTGTATTGCACTCGCGGTACGACAATCCCATTCAGGTCTCGGGTTCGAATCCCGGGTAGGGCAAAGTGATATTAGGTTTTACTGCTCAGTATCTGCTCTGAGTCTGGAATTGTTCTCTTTAAATGTTACAAACCGCATTGACTGCCTCGGTGGACCCACCGAGGCAGTCAATGCGGTTTGTATTGCACTCGCGGTACGACAATCCCATTCAGGTCTCGGGTTCGAATCCCGGGTAGGGCAAAGTGATATTAGGTTTTACTGCTCAGTATCTGCTCTGAGTCTGGAATTGTTCTCTTTAAATGACAGTAGGGTCGCTCCTAATTACAAGAGACTTAGCTGGCTAAGTGTGGGTATGTTGCTTCTGCTTACCCCCTGAAAAGGAAAAAGTTGTCATGTTATGTATGTGTTGTAAAACTGTAAAAATGTTGACAGAGTAACTTCGCAGTTATAATGTTAGTATGGATTTATTTTGCAGTTCCGCCATCAATGCGTAATTTAAAAATTGAAAAAGACGAAGATAATTTTGAAGAAATTGATGTTGAAAAAGCATTAAGTTCCTCAACACGTAGGTACTACCCAAGAATCGCAAGAAAGTCTAAATTAGATGGATTTCTCGCCAGGCGAATTTATTTAAAGTTTATGGAAGAAAAAAAAATATCTAATTTATTAACCAATGTAAAAAAAGAAGACATTGAAATTAAAAGTGAGGATGAAAGGAATATTGACGTTGAAAATGATGAACCTGATGATATGTCATCTATATGTGATGCAGCTAGTGAAGTAAAATCAAACGCCAACATATCAAAAAACATCGAGGACTTGAGAGATAAATATAAGACAATATCTCAACTGACAAAACGCTACAAATGCTATTCTCCTGGTTGCAACAATTTAGATACTGCAAATGCATTACAAGGAAAAGTGAAGATAAATTGTTACTCCCCTATGTGCATTACAAAAGGAAAACTTTTTAATGAGCTTGTTTTGTTACTCAAGGGTGATATGATTAATCCAAATGCTCTTTTTGAAACATCAAAAGATAATGCTAAAATGTCCATACTTGAACAATATTTATTAGGTAAAAGTTCGATGAATTCGACTGCCAATGAGAACATTTTATCAGATCTATTATCAGCTGTAGCATGTGCTCAAGAATGCGATAATAAAAGCACTGATTGTTTTGTAAAAAGAAAATTCAGTAATGACAGTACTGCAGATATGAAGGTTGAAAAAAATGATCCAGACGATGGTCTATTGAAAAATGAGAGCACATTAGAAGAATCAGCTGTACCAGCAGTAGGAACCGAAATGGATATTGACATAACTTGTGAGAACAATGATAGTGAAGTAGAAATAGGACCACTGAAGGAATTGACAGATAGTGAACATACTGAAGATTTGCAAGGTGATTCTTCAAAAACACGTCCACCTATACCAAAATTAAAAATTTCAAGAGGCAGATCATCAAAAACGTCCAATACAGTACATATTGGTATTACTAATGATAATAAAGATTCGTCCTATAAATGTTCTTTAACTGCTGGAAAGAATGAAGAGGTAGCAAAATATCGAGCCAAAGTAAACCGAAGATTTGGACTTACAAGACAAGTTAAAAGAGAAGACAGAGTTGTTAAGGTTGAGAAAGTTGAAGGAAACATTGTAAGAGTTTACTCCACTGAAAACCCATCGCCCAAAGTTTATCTAAAGAGGGTACAAACATCGGCTGTTGAAAAGAAAAAGAAAAGGACACCAGTGAAGTATCCACTATGCTCAACATTCCATACCCGAAGCAAAGCTAAAACCATAATGGTGTTGCCCCATCATGAGCTGAAGAAGCTTTGTAGACAGTCTGGCCACAGTGTTGTGACTGGCTTCAGTCATAACGCAAAACCTAATCAGGCTGTCTGGCCCTATCCATGTCCTAGACCATTGTTTAAAACATGTTGGTTATACCGCACTGTAAATCTTCAATGGTTAGCGAGTGCAGCCCTGCAGCTGCGAATAATGTGGGCTTGTTTGAGATGGGATGATATGGCTGCCAAAGCCGCTACTGCCGACGGAAAACATCAGCTAACTACGGATACGGAAATAGTGTCCTTAGAACTGCTGAAACATCGGCATGTTGGTCAATTTTCAGAAAGAACGCAATACCTACGTCGACGTGTAGTTATACCACTTGAATTACCAAAAACCGTGCGAGAAGTTACTTCTATACGCAGTGGACTGAGGAAACGAAAGCGTGCAGAATCCCCACAGAATACGGAACCTCAGGTAAAATAATTTTATACAGTATGTAAACTTAGTCGAGGGACCTGCTTAAAGAGAGTATTCAGTGTTCGATTCTCGTCCCAAATATGTATAAAATATATGACCTTTTTTTTATTAAAATTAACTGTAATTTACTTATGAACTGGATTCATTTAACAGTAATTGGTTCACCGTAGCGCAGCATCGCGATTCACCTTTGCCCGACATTGGGACATTATAGGCTAATACAATACAGTTGTTTTTTTTTTTCGGGAATCTTAGCACATGGGTACTTTTGCCTGTCCTTAACTAGGTTTAAAGTATGATGGGAAATGGATGATATTGATACGTACTGACCGATAATATAGGTCAAAATAGTAGCTAGCCCAAGGGTACTCATATATTGGGAGACTTCTTCTTTTTTGTTGTGTCATTATCTTTTTGTGTCTCTTTTTATTAGTTGGATGCAAGTATGAAGAACCGTGTGCTTAACCTCTTGCGTACATAGCGCTGGCCACACTGGCGCAAGCGCAATTTTTCGCGTGTCTGTCAACACGCGAAAATCGACCTACACGCACACACATAAGGCGCGTCAACACGCACACATATCGAGTTTGACAAGCTGTCAGACCGGCCCGATTGGGCCGGTCGGGGCTCGAGAGGTTAAAAAATATAATGTATAATTACTTTATATTTATTATCGACTAGGTTGTGCCCGCGGCTCCGCCCGCGTTACAAAGTTTTTCCGGGATATAAGTCCCGCTTTATGTTTTCCCGGGATAAAAAGTAGCCTATGTGTTAATCCAAGAGATGATCTACCCGTGTCCCATATTTCATCGAAATCCGTTCAGTAGTTTTTGCGTGAAAGAGGAACAAACATCCATACATTCTTACAAACTTTCGCCTTTATAATATTAATAGGAATAATAGGATATTAATAGGATAATAGGATTTATGTGATGAGTTCTTTTTCACAAAAATATTTAGAGTGTGCGTGCGTCCAAATCATTCAGTAAAAGTAGATTGCGACGTCAAATGTATTGAACCGCCAGTTCCAAAAATGTAAACACGTACCAAGTAACAACTCATTGATTGTCTATTGTATTTAATTTCGATATAATTTCGTAAATATTAATGAAATTATGTAATTTCGTAACATTCGTGACTATGTATAGAATACCACACGATTGAGTTTACATATGTTTCTGTCATTTACGTAATTGGTTTCAGCCTACAAAATACAACATATCATATAAAGAAAACATAAGCGTTTTCGCAAATAATGTTGCTAGGATTTACAGAGAGACAGATCTTAAATTTATATTGAAATTACAGAATCCGTTTTATTTAGGATATTAAATAATCTTATTATTTCATAACTAGCTTTTGCCCGCGGCTCCGCCCGCATTAAAAAGTTTTTCCGGGATAAAAGTCCTGGTTTATATTTTCCCGGGATAAAAAGTAGCCTATGTGTTAATCCATGACATGATCTACCCGTGTGCCAAATTTCATCGAAATCCGTTCAGTAGTTATTGCGTGAAAGAGGAACAAACATCCTTACATCCATACATCCAAACATCCAAACATCCATACATTCTTACAAACTTTCGCCTTTATAATATTAATAGGATGTACACAATTTATCCCTATTTAACATTAACAACTCATGACAAAATTAATGTATTAAAAGCGATGGATGGATATTCCACTTGTGCCCGGACTATGGCAGTGATTTTGAAGATATGTGTTTTGAAAGTACTTTAAAAGCAGGGATGCTGCGGACACGCTTTTTATGTCTTGAATCCCGTATAATCATAAATGCCTTAAGCCAGTACGCATGTGGCCCGTGGGCTGCAGGCCGAGTACAGCTGTGTCATAGCCTATTTTTTTCTATGTTTCACGTCAATAACATGCTGTGGGATTCAGACAAGCAAATAAAGCGACGTAACATAATATTAATATGTGTGTTTTTATAGGTTTCCGAAGAATGGGTTGACGAGGATAAATTAGAACTTTGGGAAGTAAGACAATACGGAGAACGTACGGAACGTGCGACACCTGTAACGCGTACTTCTACAGGAAAGTTACCACAGCGAACTGGGGCGCCGCCGCCCGTTAACGCTTCCGATCTGAAAGATAAAATGGAACAACAACTGCGTGAACAACGAGCAGCTCATCAACAAAAAAGAGCTCTAGAAATGTCCCAAGGTAAGATGTTATTGTTTACTAGCTGTTGCTCGAGGCTGTGCACGCGTGAAAAGGCGTAGCGATCCATAGCGCCATCTGACTAAGAATCGGAATAATTTATTTCAATGGGACCAAATTACCAGGATAAAAGTACTATAGCAATACTATGAAAACGTACAGCAATACTGAAAGGTCGACAAATTCATACTGGTCTTTTGTTTACGCAACGTAACCCTCCTAGCCAGTTTCGGCCACGGCGGTCAATCTCAACGGAGATCAGCCAGGTACGCAGGATATTATAGTGCACTAGTGTGTGCGTAATACACAAGTGCACTCACTATTCCTTCACTCTCATAGTCCGGTGAGATGGCAATCCGACATGACCGAGAGAGGTCAGGCGCAGGACCATCACCTGTACGTGCTTTCCGAGGCACACCGCCAACTTCCTGACTTCCAGCTGCAACCGAGTAATTTTTAACATGGAAAAACCCAGTCACAATGTCTTTCACTAGAGCCGGGATTCCAACCCAGGACCTCAGCGCGCTAATCGTACTCGTAACGCGCACGCAATACAACTACGCCACCGAGGCAGTCAACAACTTTGTTTATCTAACATTCAACTGAAGTAAAGTTGAATCTCAATATTAGCCAATCACTGTGCCCCTATGCGTACGCAGTGCGAAGTCTTTTATGCCGAAAGCATCCACAAACAGTATTCGCGCGTATTCATGTACAATATTATGAGGACGCACAGTGTTGACAATTTTCTATTTTTTTTTTGTTTTGTTTAGCTGTTAAACAGAAAGAAGATAAGGAGTACTTAGTAATAGTAAGATTAAGTATAAAGCATCCATAAAAAATATTTAAAATTTGGTGTACTGCCTTATTTATGCCCTCTTGTATAATGCGCTGTTCATTTCGTTTTTAGTGATTGAATAATGAAAATTTAATAAATACATATGACTTACCTTTGAATACCACATATTTATAAGAAGGATAAATGTTGACCATTCCCTTTTTTTACAGAAAAAGCTAAATCAACTAGCAATCAAAATTCTGGGAAAAGTACACTGACATCTTTATTGACCACAAATGCATCAACTCCTACTGGGCAGAAGACTGTTATAGGTACCAGAAGAATCATAATGACAAAAGGTGCAGATGGTTCTACTCGAGTTATCAGTCAACCATTAAGTAGTGCTTCAAAGTCTGGACAGAATGATGGAGCTCCATCAAAACCTACCGGAACACCAGCAAAGGAAGGCCCACAAAAGGTTCAAATAATACGTGCTCCAGATGGAAAGATCTCTGTACGTGGATTACTTGCTGGTCAGCAATTGATACAGATGGCAGATGGCAAACTCCATGTTGTTATGGCAGGCCAGCAGGGTATTTCAGGTCAATTGGTTGCAGCATCCCCTACACCGAAGCACTCAGATGCCGGGCTAACCTCGACAGAGAGAACACCCGCTTCTAAATCTAACTCTGATGAGCCAAAATCTGTGACGAATCCGCGCGTTGTTCCTCAGCCTGCCCAGCAAATAGTGGTTCAAGGCAACCGTCAACTGGTGGTGCAGCCTGCGCAGCAAGTGGTGGTACAGTCTCCGCAGCAGATGGTGGTGCAGCCGCCGCAGCAGATGGTGGTGCGCGCCGCCGCCTCGCCGCGCGTGCAGCCCGTGCAGACCGTGCTGGTGCAGCGCACGCCCGCGCCCCGCCCCGCGCCACGCCCCCCGCCCCGCCCCGCGCCCGCCGTGCAGCCGCCGCGCCCTCGCCCCGTGTCCACTCAACAAATTGTTGTCAATAATCCGGCACTCGTGCAGCAAATCGCAGCGGGCAAGATACAACTCGCAACTGTCAATGGACAACAAGTTCTTATCCGGCCGACTGGTAACAACCAGGCGCAAATAGTGGCCCACATTGGGCAGAGTCCGGCAGCGCGGCCGTCGGCGCCGGTAGCGGCCGCGCCCGCCCTCGCGCCTGCACCCGCGCCGGCGCCGGTCGCCATGCCGGTGCCGTCCGTCGCGCCTGCCGCGCCGGTCACCCCGGTCGCGCCGCCTCATCAACTCACTGAAGATGAATTGGTTGAGAAAAGACTCCTAGTTGGCCAACCACCAGGCACCGTCATAAAGACCGTTACGGCACAGGTAAATATTTTATTTTTAATTTGTTCAATTATGAAATGATAAAACTTTAATAAAGTGTAGGCCATGTGTGATTATGTAAAGATGAATATTTCTAAAAGGCTGTCTAAATGTCGTGTTAATTGTTTCCAGGTAATGCAGACGAGCAGTGGCCCAAGCATAGTCCTCCAAGGTCTTCACGGATACAATTTGACTCCACAGCAACTGGCACTAGTGCAGCATCAGGTGAAACAGCAGCTCTTAAAAGGTATACTTGGATACATACTTATTGACATTAAAATGAATGTGAAGCAATGATTATTTTCAAGTATGTTATTATATTGTAGCACAAGAGTCGACAGGCAAGCAAGGCATGTTGGGCCCGCGCAAGATGTACCTGGCCGTGCAGCCGGCGCCGACGGCCCCGCCGCCGCTGACGCCGGTGGCTGCTCCGGCCATTCATACGTTGCAGCCGCTAGCCGTACCCACGCATCAGGTAATTTACTATTATTAGATGACGTGAAATACCGACATTTCATTCATGTTGTCATTAAAGTATTCGAGTTAAAATAAATGGCATACCACTTTGTATTCTATATAACATTGTGAGCAATGAAAACCTTAATCCGGATAGATACTACTATTATATTCAGCCCAGTGTGCGTATGTTCGCATATAGAGGTGATGCTGTATGTTGCTGTCTCCATTATGTTTTATCACAGAAATATGTTTGCCTGGAAAGTGATATTGTTTTATCATATAGCTTCATATGGTATTCCCTCACAAATAACTCTAGCCTAGCCTAGCTATACTAATATAAGAGTGACCTTATAAAAAAGTTACAAATAAGTGTCGAGTTTTTATATTTTCATTAAAAATATTGATTAGCGACTTCATATTATACACTTGAATATATTAGTGGCATTTAGTAATGTCAGTCATAACATCAATAAATATTTTTTTTACATTGTTCACATATACCAAAGATAAAATTGTAAATAAATGTATTGTGTAATTGTATATAATTATTCATATAAATAAAGCAACTCTTTAAGTAACCCGTTCATACTATAACGAATGTCTATCCGTAGTAAAATATGATATCACATTGAGTATTAATGTTTTGTAACTGTTTTATACTCACGTTGGGGAATGTGTGTGGAGTATTCACTAATATAATTTTAATATCACATTGTTTTTGAATATTGGAATGCTATACATCATGTCATCTATATCTATTTGTCTACAATATTCCCAGTTCTCAAACTTGTACAGTAATTATAAAATAAAACAAAATATTTCACACACATTTTCATTTTAATTTATGGTACATTGGCATGACGTATAATAATACAGATGAGAATGCATTTTCGGCGTGTAGTGATCTCGGCGTGTAGCGATCTAAGCAGAAGAGATATAATTATTTTGTTTTGGTTTTAATTTTTTAATCGTGGGTTTAAGTCTAATTGAAACTGTTAATAATAAACAAGTGGATAATGAAAAAGTACGTGATTAGCCATAGGAACCTGATGGCAGTATGCAGGTCTATCAAATAGGAATAAAACAACCATATACAAAGTGTAAAGTAACTGATAGTGAAGTCATTTTGCCGTTGCCCATATAAAAATTTATGGCTTTTTCGAACAAATTCGACGACTCGTGATGTTTTGAAGGATTTTCTATTGCCTTTCTTAACTTTAGTCACTCAAAATAAATTCGGTAAAGAATGTACGATGACCCGCTTGACAAGAGCTGGGCTATAGGCAATTATTATAAATGTTTGAAATTAATTGCAATATGATTGAAAACAAATATAGTTCGATTTAATCTGTGCAGTTGAGTTTGGCTGTGAAGTTAGCTGCGAGCGACCGCGCATGTATAATCAACTGGAAAAAATATTTAGATTCGATAGTATAGCTATAAACAGTTTGTAGAAAATTTATTATACCTATGCCATATAAATGGTATTGAATTGGTCTTCCCAAAATATAGTAGTATTCTATTTAATAATATAAGAAATAATAACAAAACGATTATTAAACTATTGAGCTCGGCTGTACTTAAACAGAAACGCGCCCCTTTGACACCTAATATTGGGCTTCTGTGGGCTTAGCATGTGGCAAAAAAAAGACACGACTCCGTTTCGTTTTATTGGGATTGGTTTAGAGATTAAGGCTTGCCGCACACGTTCGGTTTCCTAATTAGGTTTCCTGATCAGGAATTCAGATTCGGAAACCTGAATGCTCCGCTTACATAGAAAATGTTCAACAACGCGCACACGTTCCTGAATCTGAATTCCTGATCGGGAAACCTGATTAGGAAACCGAACGTGTTGGTACAAAAAACCGGACGTTTGCGCTAGTCACTCGGAATTCCGAATCTGAATTCCTGATCAGGAAACCGAACGTGTGCGACAAGCGTAACACTGACTGACGTATTGGTTTTGAAACCGATTGATCTTAAAACAAAGACTTTATGCTTGATAATGGTATGTCGAGCCTTTT
This sequence comes from Lapara coniferarum, assembly GCA_949316025.1. NCBI lineage: Eukaryota > Metazoa > Arthropoda > Insecta > Lepidoptera > Sphingidae > Lapara > Lapara coniferarum. The sequence goes on along the minus strand of OX438919.1, from coordinate 34,424,291 downwards.
GCAATTGTTAAACTACTCTCCCGTCTGTGTAAAATATATCTTGTTTGTCGAATGTAACTAATGTAATGAAATATTGACTACAAATCAACAAAAATGTTTTCGGAACAGCAGAACCCCTACTGCCTTTACGTTGTCTGTAGCCTACACACGTATTGTTTTAAGCGCGCTGCGATAAAACAACATAACACGCCAAACGAGTTATATAAAAAAACTAGTAGTGCTCGCGGCTCCGCCCGCGTGAAAAAGTTTTTCCGGGACAAAAATATTTTCCCGGGATAAAAAGTAGCCTATAGCACTCAGGAGTTATGTAGCTTCCTATTAGTGAAAGAATTTTCAAAATCGGTTCAGTAGTTCCTGAGATTAGCGCGTTCAAACAAACAAACAAACTCTTCAGCTTTATAATAATAGTATAGACTACAGTGATATGGGAGTGTGCTCCCACTCTAGGCGTTTCAATGATATGCCGAGTTCAGTGAAACTGACGCGGGTCTTTCTAGAGTGTACATTTTAGCCGTATGCTCTTATGCCTTGGAGATTGTTACCTAGGTGTGGAACAATACCTGGCCTGTGGTGAGCTATGCTGGTGGTTTAATCATTGTTTTGACGACGCAGCCAACGCGCTATAACTATATCGTATTCATGAGTAATAAGCTTAATTTATGAAATGTATTTTAAATTACCTTTATTAATTACTAGCTTTTGCTCGCGGCGCTGCTCGCGTGAAAAAGTTTTTCCGGGATAAAAGTCCCGCTCTATATTTTCCCGGGATAAAAATCCCGCTCTATATTTTCCCGGGATAAAAAGTAGCTTATGTTACTCGCTGAAAATGTAGCTTTATATCGATGGAAAAAAAATTAAAATCGGTCTAGTATTTTTAGAATTTATTCGTTACAAACATACAAAAATACAAATCTTTCCTCTTTATAATTTAGTGTAAATTTAATTCCACTCACTGTAAGTAGTGAATAGTGTATATATGCCACTTCCACTGCCAGACTTAAGTGAATCCATAATAAGCCTAATTCGTTTTCAACTGTATTATTAAATGTGCGCCAATTTTTATTTTATTTCAATATTACAAAATTAATAACTTCATAATTGTGTAATTACAAAAAAATATCTTCATTAATCCAATATGATAAATCGATCCAAGCACATAAAAAAAGTTACACTAAAAACAATCCTCAATGTAATCTTTTGAACTGGTTTGCTTTTAGTATATTTATAAAACATGCGCTTGGATGAAATGTATAACATAATATAGGGGACGATAATATTGATGACTCTAAGGATTCACTGTAATTTTTAAATTCATACGTTTCCTGAGAGAAGCGTACTTATTCATTGCATTATGTTAAAGACACATTACAAGCTAATTTATATGAACATTTTATAGCTGGCCACAAGATAATAGAGTGGACGATAGCCTAGTTGGGAATGGAACGGTCTGCCGAGATAATATCCGGAGGTTCGAAACCCAAGGCACACACCTCTGACTTTACTAAGTTACGTGTGTATTGTTAATCAATTATCGTTCGCTTTAACGGTGAAGGAAAACATCGTGAGGAAACCTGCATACCTAAGAAGTTCCTTATAAGAATGTCGAAGGTATGTGAAGTCTACCAACCCGCACTAGGCCAGCGTGGTGGAATAAGGCCCAAACCCCCTCAGTAGAGGAGGCCCGTGCTCAGCAGTGGGCAGTATAATAATACAGGGCTGGTATTATTATATTATATGATATACAAGAAAATATCGATATCAACATAATTTACAATAAATGTGGATATTTATAACAACACAGTGAAATTAATTTATGCCTGTCAGAGTATTCTCAAGAGCTTCTGTATTGTGTTATTCATTTTAAAGTTTTGGATTTATCTGCGTTCTTAGTTATTTAACAGTAGTCCTGTATTACAATATAGTATCAACATTATATTCAGGTAAATTGTGATATGTCGTTGTTTGTATGATTAGTTCTTATTTTATTTTAAAATGACAGCAGAAGAATTACATGCTAATTTTTCTTTAAATCGAACCATATTTTGTTAGGTTTAATGGTGATTCTTGCCAAAAGGCTCATGCTGTTAATAACAAAATCTTTTAACAATTTTAACTTCAATTATCAACCACCGATTAAAAATTAGCGTAAAACTTAGTAGTATAATATAAACAGTATAGTAACTGGTGTACAGTACGAAACATTGCGATGCATTTTATAATTTCCTGCTGTTTATAATTATTATTGTATTAGGCGTATAATTAATCATCTGTTTGTAACACTATGTTTTTCAGATTTTCCGAAATTAATGATTGAGAAACTATACGGTAAATTATAATATTTTTAGAATTTGATAAACAAATACATTCACATCGAGAATTGCTCATACACCACCTGTTATTATGTATACTTCTAAGGTAATAAAATTAATTATAATAACTATAGGAAATATTTAAATAAAACATTAATAAAACATCGACTTTTATTTCAGTCCCATTTGGTTATATATTTTTATGTTATAATTTACTTGCAAACGTTTTGTGGGGGTGTATGGGCAATTTAATTAAATCTTCAGTCACTATTTCATACCTCGTATAAAGTACAACACATATAAACAACGATGTAAAACTTAATTATATTTTGAAATGTGCAAATTTTGGTATAAAATTATATATATTCCCACAAACGTATGTCATGTTGATACTTAATTGTTTATGTTACACACTTTTAATTTTATTTATTTATGACATACCTCCGTAATGTCAGTTAGTACACTATAACACAGTGAAATCAATAAACGAAAGACAATAGTGTTTATTAATGGGTACAGCTCCATTTTATCCAAGTTTCAAACTTCTACTTATAGGATGCTAATAATGAAGACGAAATTAAACGTCAACCTCTCCTTAACGGCGAAGACAAAGTCGCCGAAGCAGGGAGTCGAAAGGAAGCCACGCCTTCTAAGCAAGAAGAAATAAAGGAAAACAACACAAAAACAGATATAATCAACTCTGCCCAAGATGGCCTTCAGAGTAATAAATTTGTATTAACCCCCGACTATATACAACAAAGTAAGTATTTCGCAATATCTTTATGTGCAAATTGCTATTAGTACGTATACTTTGTTTTATTTTTATTTTGCCCCAAGTTCCAAGTTAGACCAGCTTGGCACGACTATACTACTAATTGAAAGGGGTATTCTTCCATTACCCAAAAGTCAAATGGTTTCATTATCTTATAGATATACATTATTTTATTCTCACGAACTCGGCATTTTGATTACAAAAGGTTAATTACTTTTTTATAAATTGAAAGATAATTTTGAAAGTACTAGTCAATAACGTTCCAGTATAAACATGAATAATCCTTAGTTATCTAAAAAAGTACAAGAACCACCGCCCGGATCTTGATAAAATTTTGTATAGTTTGGGAAGGACAGTCTACATTTTATCCCGGAAAAATATATAGCGGGACTTTTGTCCCAGAAAAACTCACGCGACGAAGGCGCGAGTAAAACTGGTATACTAAAAAAATCGGGGAATTGATATATTATCTATCTTTAATCAATGTTGGCCAAGTTCATATTTTTTAAATTACAGCTATTAAAAGCGCATTGAAGCAAGAAAACCTTAATCCAGAGATAGAAGAGAAGCTTCTCCAACTGCAGCGATATCAGGAAAAGAGGATGAAGCCCGAGGTGCCAGTAGAAAGAGAAGTTAGGCCCGCAAGTACAATGTCACCATCGCCGCCGTTGCGTCGCCGAGCCATTTCTTCCCGCCACGATGACGACGACGAGTGGATCGACAGCAGCCCACGCAAGCGAGGCCGCGCCACGCGGCCGCCGTCCCCGCCGCCTGCCGCGCCTGTCCCGCCTCCCCCGCCGGCCGCGCCGCGCGCCCCGCCCCGCGCACTCCCTGCGCACGCGCCGCCCGCCATCGCTCCCGCCCCCGCCCCCGCCCCGGCACCGCTCCCTTCGCCCGCGACGCCCTCCACACTGCTGGAGGAGCGTCGCCGCGCCGCCTCTAATCATTCACGTTTGCAAATGCTGCTCTTCAAGCACAAAGAAATGCTTAAAAAAGACATCATCAAGAAAAGAGGACTCCTTGAAAAAGAGCTTGGTGTTGAAATACAGGTGATGTTACACTATTCTTCTTATACAAATTCAGTCAAACCTGTTATAGTAATAACTTAGTCATGGGCGTATATAAGGGGAGGGAGGTTCAGGGAGGTCCGGACCCCCCTTAGCTTAAAATAAACCACGCTACGCCACTGACCGCTGACATTTTGGGAATCCGACACTCCCCCCCTCCCCGCTTCTAAAATACGGTGTCATGCAAGGCAAAAACCCCCGCTACTAAAATTTTAATATCGTAGGACCCCCATGTGAAATCTATAGCTACGCCCATGACTAAAGTATAAAACAACATTACAGAAGGAGCTTTCGTCAGAAATAGCCTTACGAACACGCGCCGAGCGCAGCAAGCAAGAAGAAGTTCGATGTGGGAAACGACGTAGTGGCGGGAACGCCGCGTCGACTCCAAAATCCAACAAAAGAACAGGCAAAAAAGAGAAGCTTCTTTGCATTTGTCGTACACCTTATGACAATACGAAGTGAGTTGTAGTACAATAATTCTATATAAATGTGTATTATAACCCGGTTTCTAATTATGGCTCAGCTGCAGTCACGTCACTGCGGTAGGCCTTTCATATGTAAGAGTCCGTCTGGGTGGGTACCACCGCAAAGTCTATTTCTACCGCCAAGCAGCAGTACGTATCCACTGTTATGTTTCGGTTTGAAGGACATTGTAGCCAGTGTAACTACTGAACATATTGAGACTTTACATCTTATGTCTCAGGATGACGAGCGTAGTGGAATGACACACGGTACTTTGTAACTCAAGGTGCTGGATGGTGTTGCTACTGTTTATGGGTGGTCGTATCGCTTACCATCACGCGAACGGCATACTCGTTTTGTCATTCGACGCAATTAAAAAAACATATATAAAATAAGACTTTTTCCGTCAACGATCGTTTTTCACAATAAAATGAAATCAACATTTTGGAATTATTGTAATTATTTATTATTTCCCTATACTATAAAATGAACAATAAATGTATGACTAACTTGCTACTGGCGTCGCTATTGGCGTTCGGTTTCGTTACGTGTGTACCTGGCGTGCATCGTATCGGTGAATAATTATTAATTGTTTAAGCGCAGCAGCTACTGCGTTAAGTCAGCAACAGATATACACAAATAATCTTTATTTTTTTAATTGAACATTAACCAATATGTGTATAAATAATGTACACTTCAGAGGTACAATAAAATTATAAAATAAATTATTCCAGGTTTTACGTTGGTTGCGAACACTGTAGCAATTGGTTCCATGGCGACTGTGTTGGGGTGACCGAGGAGATGAGTAAAACAATGGAAGAGTATGTGTGTCCCGACTGTCGACGCGCAGAGGAAACGCAAGAACTTTACTGTTTATGTCGTCAGCCCTATGATAATTCACAGTAAGTATTGTCGTTGTAAAAAATTGTGCACGCACTCGTCTAACAACACACGATTTGTAGGCCAAGGTACACAACCATACAGCTTTCAATCCGTTAATGTTTTACTAAACTAATTAGGGTATGGGGGTTTGAAAATGTTTATGTTACAATGCCATGCACTGTGTCACACACACTAATCTGTCAAATACAACAGTTTTTATAAATGTGTGTCATGTGTATGGCATTTGATCTTATATTTTGGTAGAAAGGAAAGATCATACAAGCTGAGTTCTTTATAATATACTAGCTTTTGCCTACGGCTTCGCCCGCGTTAATAAGTTTTTCCGGGCTAAAAGTACATAAAAACCTTCCCGTTGAACCACTCTATGACTATGACGTTGATACAACTCTTAACAAATAATGCATTAATTTCGACCAAATTTGATTACCATAAAAACGGTTCTAGTGAGTTAATCTTAAAAGATAGACATATGGGTACTTCTACAAAAGTTGGGCGACTTTTACCTTCATTTTGTTTACACACATTTTGAAGAAAATTGGTTATTTTTTTTATATGGGGAGGTAGGTAATATAATACTAAAACTATTCGAAATCGGGCCAGTAACTTTCTTAAGAAGTTTTCGAAATATCTGGATTTTTGTAAATTTGAGTGCCAGGGGACTGACGAGGCTAACACGGTACTGATTAAAAGACATAATTCTTAGGAAGTTTCAGATTTATAGCAAATATCTTAAAATCTAATTATGGCACTTATATCTAAGGTTAAAATGACATTTATGACAATATTGAGTATTTAGTTTACTTTAGCAAAATTCGAGGTTACTTACTTACTATCTACAAAAAATCAGTCTTTAAAACAGTCTCACTAAAAACTTATTAATACTGAGGTAGTTTCCTTATCAGTAGACAACATATTAAGTAGTAACTATGAAATATTTAAGGAACACCCCACACGAAAACGCGGTACGCGCGCGAGCCGCATTCGCGATGAGCCAGCTCCACTGGCTCTTAAACAAAAATAGTAAAATGTCAATCCGCAACAAGATTAGGATCTTTAAAACATGCATCCGTCCGATAATGACATACGCGTCACCCGTATTCGCTCATTTACCGCCCCGTCGCCTTCAGCGAATGCAGGTGCTTCAAAATCGATTTTTACGACATGCACTTGGTGCCCCGTGGTACGTTCGCAATCGCAACCTCCACGTGGACACCAATATGCCGACCATCAGGCACTTCATGCAGTGTGCCAGCAGACGCTATTTTGACAGGGCGGTAAACCACCCAAACACGCTTATCCGTAAAGCGTCTATATATACTCCATTTGATCGCGCCAAAGTGAGACGACCGCGTTCAGTTCTTACAGATCCAGAGGACGAAATCACTCTGGCTTTACGCGAAAAGACCGAGCATCTAAAGCTCTTACACTCCACAAGACCGCTGTACCGTCCACGCCGTCGAGGACCTCGTCGCGTTCCCCATAACCCTGCCCTCTCTTAGCAGTTCCGGCCCGCGTGCCGAAGACTACTACGTACACATTAATAGGATTAGGTTAAAAATCATCTTCCCCAAACGCTGATGTCTTATCCTCTCAGTGGCCGCCCTGAGCCGAGGTTCGTGACCCGACAGTGGGTCGCCCTCAGCGTTGTCGCTTAAATTTAAGGGTTGCGAGCGCCTTCTGCGCTCACCCAAAAGACCGGTGTTCTTGTATAAGCCGACCCTCGTCAGGCTAACAAGAGTTTAGTCAGGGACAAAAAAAAAAAGAACACCTTTTTTGTCATAGAATAACATTTGCAAAATAGAAACCTTAGTCATAAACTTTTCAGTGGTAACAAAAAATAACAAATAAGTATCTGCAAGCTGAGGCAGTTACCGTAACATTAAATAAGCTTTCTTGACTAATTCTTTTTTTTTTTTTGTCACATCCTCAGCCATTTCCTCAATTCTTGGTGGTTTTTCTGTAGATTTCATTCGTTTTTTCAACTGTTTTTTTATACGTTTGTACTTTTGACGCTGATAGTTTAGTTCTTAGCTTTGCAATAATATCATCCTTTTTTTAAATTGCCTGTTTCTGCGTTTTCTTTGCTTTAAGCTTCTCCTTCTTGCTGCAACCACTCTTTGATCTTCAATAGGATTTTCTTCTACTCTGTTAATATTTATAACAAGATCTTCAGCTTCATCAGTGGTGGATGGTGGTATATTCTGCCGTACGAAATTATTCGTTGTCCGATCTAACAATTGGTTGCGTCTATAATCTGTAGAATATTCCTTCCATTTTCTTCTGGTTATGCATTGTTCCCTTGGTGTCATCTCTTTTATACTCTTTCTTTGTACTTTTACTTTTTTTTTTAAATATCTTAAACGCTCTTTTTCTTTGTACTCAGCTAATTTCACAGGGTAATTTCTTATTCTAGCCAACTGGGCCTTTTCAGCCTCCCTTTGTTTTCAACACCTCTTCTCTGTTCAATTTTTGTTTTATATTTGTAGGTGCCATGTTGTTTTCATCTGAAATGATAAAAGTATTGTTTACCTACCAGTATCTATACAAATTTAAAGGCCCTAAAATAAAGTCATCAGTACCGTGGTAACACTTCAGTCCCTTGTCGGAGTATCGGACATAGGACTGACGACACGGTACTGATGGATCAGACACAAATTTTATGTTATAATGCCAAGCAATGTTTTTACTGGTAATTTTCGTGAGTAGGATGCATTATTTAAAAAAAACACACTCTGTTGTAATGAAATTATAGAAAAATATGTTAAAATGAGGAAATAATTACTCACCACGGTACTGAAATATTGACTGGCACCACACGCTCGCTCACTGCTGCTGGCCCGCTGACACTGGTTTTAAGATAGCGGCTTGACAAATATGGCGTCTGTAGATAATTTCACTACATACTACATGGACAGATCAAGGACTTGATGTTTGAATTTAGATAATTGCCGAGAATTTTGAATTTTAATATTGCACACAGTACTGACGAGTAAAAACGAACACTAAGTATAGACATATTTTTTTTAAACATTAATAATTGAGTTTATTTCGAAATATGGAAAATACATTACAAAATGTTTCTTAGTTTGCGTTGTAGAAGTAAAACTTATAATAAATGATAAACCTCTTGAGAAAAATACGGTCTATTGTGTAATTTGGGGGTTGTGACACGCCATAGTACTGACGATTTGAACACTGATTACATTGTTTCAATAACTTAAAATTGAAATAAAACGTCTAAATTTTGTGGACAGCGAAAAGTGACTTGGATTAATTGAAATATTAAGAAATATTTACATAATTTAAAAAAATATGTGTAATATCGTCTGATGACATCAAGTCGCCCAACTTTTGTAGAATCGCCCATATACTGTCGCGGACATTTTTTTAGATCATTTCAAGAGGAATAATTCTTTCATACATATATTTTTGGTATCTTGGACCGTTTTCGCAGCGCACGCAATGGAAGCCCTCAAGGATGAATAATTTTCCCCGTTTTTTTCACAATTTCCATTATTTCTTCGCTCCTAATAGTTGCATCGTGATGTTATATAGCCTAAAGCCTTCCTCAATAAATGGTCTATTTAACACAAAAAGAATTTTTCAATTCGAACCAGTAGTTCCTGAGATTAGCGCGTTCAAACAAACAAACAAACAAACAAACTCTTCAGCTTTATAATACATATTAGTATAGATTAGCTGTTGTCCGCAACTTTGTTCGCTAAATAACCCAAATAATTTGAAGGATTTTTGCAAGGAACTGTATCGACAAGCATCAAAAAAGTGTTTGCATATTATATATATCCCATTTTCGATCTCCGGTTCCGGATCCCAGGTTCAATCCCGGGTCGTGCAAAGTGATATCGGGTTTTTCTACTCAATATCAGCCTGGAGTCTGGAATTTGTGCCCGATGATAGGCTCGCCTCTCACACATTACATCATGGAACGGAATATGCACGGCGAAAAGTGGGTGCCTCTAGTTGCGCCTCGACCTGCCTCTTCGTGAGAGTGTGTATATCCCATTTTCTTACTGGCCATACATATTTTTTAAAATGTTGCACAATAATGGTATAAGAAAGTTTTAAGTGTAGCTACAGTGGCTAAGGTAGCTGCCCTTACTGCCTTATCTAAAAAAATCTCCTGTACATCACTTTATAGTATTTTGAGTACTGACTGACAAAAAACGTAAACTATTGCCTTTCGAACCATTCAATTATGCACTAGAGTTTCTTACATTATATTGTGGGCAAAGAGAAAGGATTTTAAAATTTTCGTTTGCTGAACATTTATTAGTGAAAAAATATTTTTCTCATGAAATATCTGTAATTTTCAAAAAAAGGCGAAAATTATTTATACAGTATTTTCAAGTTAACATAATATTCAAAACAACACTTACTGTGTTTTATAATAAACTGAAATAGATCCAAGTTCACGTGAATTATATTTCGCGCACAGCTAATATTTCTAAAGCTTTGTAAATAAACTAATGTATTGTGTGATTGTAATAAATAATTATTGTTAATGTTGGTATAATTATTAATCAATTTCAGGTTTTACATTTGCTGTGATCGGTGTCAGGATTGGTTTCATGGTCGATGTGTTGGAATTCTACAATCTGAAGCTGATAATATTGATGAGTATATTTGTCCAAACTGTCAAAAAAACAATTCTGTGAATTTTGCAAATATGAAGGAATTAACACCCAAAGATTTTGAAAATTTAAAGAGGCTTGTAAAACAAATACAGTTACACAAAAATGCTTGGCCTTTTATGGAACCTGTGGACCCAAGAGAGGCGCCCACTTATTACAAAGTTATAAAGGAACCAATGGGTATGTATCTCTTGTTATGTTATTGATAACATTATGATCTGTTACTGTTTGCTCTAAATCAGTGTGACAAAACATATGTATGCTTTGTATATAGACGATGCGAATACATCTGTTACGTAGTCTGTACATTCTTAGTGCTCATTTTCACATGCTTGGCAAGTTCCGCCAGACTGGCATGTTCGAGTTTGCAACGCCAGTGTGATACAGGTGTGCCGTACTGCGTAGCACCAGTGGAGTATTCCATTATTTAGGGCAGCAGTCAACGCTCCTTGTAGCTATTTTATATAATCATGCAGCATGTATAAAGATAACATTATATTCAATTTAAAAATATATGAATATCACTATATTGTATCATCATATAAACAGGGTAGTTCATATGCTGGATTTTGTGCATTATTCTATAATATCATCTGCCCTGTATTGTAATTTAATGTCCGACTGCCGAACATGGACCTCTACTTTTTTTTGTTAATGGCCCTGCCAGTAGCCTGATGCGAGTCGGCTTTTCTGGCCACACCGAGGTTTTCCGAGATAAAAGTTCCACTATGTATTTACTCGGGATAAAAAGTAGCTTAATATGTACTTTCCAGGGTCTCAAACTATCTCCATGCAAAATTTCATGGAAATGTGCTAGGCCGTTTTTGAGTTAATCGCATTCAGACAGCTGCGAAAATACTACGGATAATAAACCCTTGTGTAAAAACGGCATTAAATTGGTTAAGAAATCAATCAGTACTTTATATTTCCAATATTGCAATGCACGAAAGTAAGCACGTAGTGGGGATAGCGTGCTTTCTCTTTCTTTCGCAAGCATCGTAATCCCTGATGACGTCACGTGCAAGTATTTTGACCCTTTATATCCTTTGACATTTGCCTACTTCTACTTAATTTTAACCCGTCAAACCGCGCTTATATTATAATATAGATGTATGGGAAACCCTATTTACTCGGACGCCGGCGTCCGTAGCGGGGCTCGACGAGTCAAAAGGCTATAAGTTATAATTAATGTTTCACCGTATTTTTTTTTCTAAAATGTAAAAAGTCAAACACATGATTTTATAACACTAATAACATTTAGTATTATTTACAGATCTGCAGACTGTGGAACGAAAAGTGAACGAACAAATATACAGTACGTTAAGTGAGTTTATTGGTGATATGACTAAAATATTCGATAATTGTCGGTACTTTAATCCAAAAGACTCCGAGTTTTATAGATGTGCGGATGGTTTAGAAGCATTTTTTGCACAAAAAATTAAATATTTTCGTGAAAAGTTATTTGAAAGTACGCAATGATGACAGTGCCAGTGGGAAAGTGTTGTAACATTGGACATTTATGCGGTTGGATGCAGACTATACCACTATAAAAATATATTTCATTTACTAATTTTTCCCTATGATCTGTTTGTAAATTGTAAAGAATGTGATTGAATTTACAAATAAATTATACATATTTTGTTGAAAGTATCTATGGAGTATGTCAGTTTCAGTATCAGGTATTTATTGTATTTATTAAATGCTTCATTTTACTTTCTTAAGGCTGACACTCTTTTAGGTATTATGACAGTGAATATCTGTTAACGTATACAGTTGTGAGATATTATGTTAGCTAATGTAATTTAGCGACTTTAATTAGTAAGTAGAGTAAGGGAAGCATATTGTATGTAAGTAATAAATTTTTAATATACAAATGGGTTATTATTTTGTACCCAATAGATATTAAAAAAGGACCAGTCAGATTTGTTAAAATTTGTTTGATTGGTTTATTGTTGATGTTGATCCATAGTACATATTACTATTCAGCATTCTGTGTCACAGTTACTAGATTGGATATTTTTATGGAAATTTGTTGTATGTGGGTAAAAATTTGTTATGACTGTGATTGCATTGGTTATGAACGAACGTATCTTTAATGATAATTTTTATTCGACAAGCCCCGCGTATATATAACGCTTGCCGCACACGTTCGGTTTCCTTATTAGGTTTCCTGATCAGGAATTCAGATTCGGAATTCCGAGTGACTAGCGCAAACGTCCGGTTTTTTGTACCAACACGTTCGGTTTCCTAATCAGGTTTCCTGCCCCCTTATTCTCTATGACACGCGTTATTTTCACCGTTCGTAACAAGCGCGTAACGTAACTCGTCGCGTTTATCACTATGGAAATTGGCATACAGAATACCATTTTACGCCCATTATATGTCCCGGCACGAAACTCTAGCGCTGAGCGAAACGTGGAGGGGATAGCTGCGCATGGGTACCGTCGCGCACGCAATACAAATTAGTAATTTAATTGCTTAATTAAAAACAGCAAAATAATGTTTTAATGTAAAGTCAAATAGTAAGTCTAGCGGTGAACAAAATGTGGAACTTAACTGCGTATGGGTACTGTCACGCACGCAAATATTACTTAAGTAATATTACTTCATGTTACCTACAATATAATTTTTAACAAGTTTATGGGGAGTAGAAAAATAAATACACTATCGGATTTGTAAATTTTTATATTAAATACCAAATAATAATAATTTTTATATTAAGTCCGAATTACATAAGAACCAAACCAAACACAACAAACAAATCAACAAAACAAACTTAACAAAAAACAACAACAAAAATTAACGATGACAACAAAACAATTCAGAACGCGACTGTACACTGGAAGTGCGCGGAGCGTCGTATCGGCACGGGGGACGGAGTACGACTGGAGAGCCAATCGGCGCAACGCACGCTCGCCCTTCACCCCTGTACCCCGCCAAGACACCTTATTTTTTACTTCTGCGCAATAACGGTCACCGCTAGAGTTTCGTGCCGCGACTTATACACGAAGTGAACGTGACGCGGCCGCGTTACGAGTTAACAATGTCATAGAGAATCATGCCTCTGATCAGGAATTCAGATTCAGGAACGTGTGCCCGTTGTTGAACATTTTCTATGTAAGCGGAGCATTCAGGTTTCCGAATGCGTTTTGTTGGCAGCAAAGTATATATAGTGGTGCTACATCACACAAAATGTTATAAACCTTGAAATAAAGGAAATTTATTTTTTTTTGCAATGGGAACATGTTTTGTCTTGTAAAACCCTAATAATTTCAAATCAAATTTTAAAATATACAGGTAAACATAAAGTATGTACACCCGCATTTGAAATAACTTATTATTAAAAATACTAAATTCTGCCGTAAATACGTAATAATTAACCAGCTTCGTAGTTTCCACTTTGAGTATCTACCAATGGAGATGCGATGACTGGGCGAACCCCTCGGTTGGCCATACATGCGCAGCTGGTCATAAACTTTATTAAAACCATAGAATAAAGACTAAAGCATAGAAGGAACCTAAATCACATCCATATATTTGTCCTATTTTTTTAAATAGGCCAAAAACATTGAAGAGACAGAGACAAATATTATGTTGTTAAGGACGGTTCATGTACACTGTACAAACGTTAAATTGGATACCTTTGGCTACCTTTACGATGCCGAATTAAAAAACGAATTAATGTCAAATGATACAATTTGCCAACGAGCCCTCACAATTTGGTTACGTTATACTTCCTTGCGGGCTTGTCAGATTTGTTTGCCTGTTTTTTAATTTTTTTGTAAGTTAATTTAATAATTTCGTATTGCTATTGTGAGTCTATTAAAGCCTAGCAAACAAACAATGCCAATGTTTATAGTCCTTATTTTGATATTAAAACCTATGTGACTTGCCATCGCTGTCATTACATTCTACGATAATGACATTAAGCGGTGTTCCACAGAAATTTATGTTATTCATTATTGTGTAAAAAGTGACCTTATATTCAGCCCTGTACGTGTGGATGTTTTTTGATAAATGTGTGCTATCCGTGTCTACCTCGCCCCCTGTCAAGATAGGCAGCAAAAAAATTTTGCGCATTATTACCATATCGTGTCCATTGGCTAATTAGTCTTAGAGTTTCGAATAAAAACTTCTTTTTTTCTAAGATATATGACGCAGGACAACAAATAGGTACGTCACGAAATTACACTGTGGAATTAATCTGCAACTTACGGAAGTAAATCAAACACTACAAACATAATTGATGGGTGGGTATATATATAGCAGCTAAATCAACTTTAATGTGTTTATCTACTACATTTATATGTTTAACTACATTTATAGATTTAGGATAATACATTAATAAATAAAACAAGACCAAATATTTCTTTACCATAATGGAATGACATTAGCAGAGACAAATAAACAAGAGACATTAGTTTTCAATGAGTCATGGAGGTAAGTAATTATTATACTCCGTCCAGTCCCAGATAGTGTCTCAATAATACTTGTAGTTTTAGTGAGACACTGACGCTGTTACATAATAAATATAATGGGTTTTCATAAATTTATTCAGATGGTCCTCAGACGCAACATGGTGGCGGCGCGGCATGCACCCTCTCCACAATGTGAGGGAATCCTATAAAATAGTCAACGATTCTCAACTTTTCATAATGTTAGTAGAGCTTTTTGCAATATCCGAGGCATTGTCTTATATCATCAGCACCAAATTAAGAAAGGTGGTTATTTTTTTTTGATAGCAGAATCGCTGCCTCGTTGTACCTCTGGTCACAGTACCGCATCGATTGCTTATACCATTTTGAATAAAATTTATTAGCTAGTCATTCAGAGGGTGAGCCTAGCTATGCAATGGTTTCCATTGCATGCTGACATACGCGAGAACGAGGTGGTAGATAGCCTGGTCGGGAAGCAATATCACATGGTGTCGCAGTTTATGTCAAGGCTGAATATTCAGAGTTGCTCCCTAAATATAGGCGTCGCATTTCATCTGATTTCAACATTGGTTTATGCCAGAAAATAATTGTGGTTGCTCATATTATAGGCAGCGATCCGGACGCATTCCTTTGAATAAATTTAAATTTTTAATGAGGCAAACAGACACTCCAAATGGTCCACTGTGCAAAAACGTTGCGGACGATGTTCAGCATTTTTTGACAGAGTGTGTACCGAGTTTAGCCATGAGAACGAAGTATTTGAATCTTTGAATGTAAATTCTTATGATGTGGGTATTTTTCAAACTAATTTCTCGTCGCCAAGATCGGAAGCAGCTAGATTGATTTTATATAAATCATGCACATAGAAGTTAAGAATACTGTGTTTTAAATACCATTTATAATAACTATGAGTCTGACATAGTCAGAGTTGACTTCTGACTGAATAAATTAAATCAGAATTGACTCAAAGTCTCTTAAATAAATAAGAATAAAAAAAAAACTGTGCCTGTACGCGCGTGAGAAGTTATACTTCTTTGGCATCATTAAAAAATAGTTTTAAATTGCATGCAAAATATCAATGCATGCATATTTACAATAAAATGGTAAATGGACTGGAAAAGGATAGTCAACACAGTCAATAAAGTTCAGAAAAGTTACATAAAAATTTCGCCGACATTCCGTCCCATGATGTGATAGGGGGCGAGCCTATCGCCATATCGGGCACAAATTCCAGACTCCGGACTGATACTGAATAGAAAAACTCAATATCATTTTGCCCGACCCGGGGATCGAACCCGAGACCTCAGCTTTGCAGTCGTACTGTAATACAAGTTACAACTACGCCACCGAGGCAGTCAATTCTTAATTTTATATATTTATTATTGATTATTAAATATTTTAAAAGCAAATAAATAAAATTAATAATAAATATAAAATTTAATTTAAGTTTATTCATTTTTTAAATATTTATTAATTTCTCTCTCATCCTTTTTTCATAACGCGCCTAAAGAAGTACAACTTCAAAAATAAAAAAGTAGCATTTATCAAGAAGCAGCGAAAACAGTCCTTAAAATAATTAATATTAGCCTAATTTCCACACTGACCACCATCTGAATTTGGAAAGCTTTTTCAGATTTTGAATTCATCACTATATTCGGAACACATTCCGATTAGGGTACGTAAACGTTTCACCAAATATTCCGACGGCGTAATGTTGGCAGCAATGTACATCAGTGTTGCTACATTACACAAAGTGTGTTATCTTGAAATAAAGGAAATTATATTTATTCTGCAATGGGAACATGTTTTGTTTACTAAAAAAACGAATATTTTCAAGGCAATTTTAAAATATATAAACAAATTTTATACCCACTTTTCGAATTTGTTATGTTAGCAGAAAAACACGATACATGTCAATTAGCATATATTACACAGTTTCATTACACTGGCTATTTATTTGTTGGTATTTTAATAGATATTATACCATTATTGTTTATTATTTTTGATATGTTTTAAATTTTATTCAAGGAAATACATTATCAAAATCCTTATTGATTTCCTTCATTATATTATTATCCCCTAATTAAGTTTACTGGTAATTAATTGAGATTTTAAATTTTAATTGACATTTCACAAAATGTGTCTTAGACAGAGATACTTGTCGACTCTTTCATCCGTTTCGACGTGTACGTGATAAATTATTATTATTCAAATTATTCAATTGACAAACTATAAGGCGCTAATTACACGCTCACACAAATTGCATTCAATTCCATTACTCATGATTGACGGGTGATTGATGAAAACAAAGTGACATTACACTATCACTCAAAATTGTCTTCAGTCATACTCAAGATTTTACGGAGAACACCCGTTTTCAATCGTTTTGGTATGAATACTTGTAAAATAAATTGAAATTTAGACAAAAAAGTGTAGCAAGAAAACATTGGGTAAAATATGGATTATGAAAAAGACAGTTTTATAGCCATACTTTTGTTTTACTCAGCTTTTATTAGCGGCTACACCCCTTTGATTTTTTTTCCGGGATAAAAGTCCCGCTATATATTTTCCAGGGATAAAGGTAGCCTACCTATGTGCTATTTTGTACGATAATCTATCTTTATGCCAACTTTCAATCGATCTAGATGTTCAGCCGTTCTGATGTGATTGAGGAAAAAAGCATCGAAGTTGTCGCATTTATAATATTAATACCTATAGATTAATTTACTCTGAAATACGAAGTACAAAAGAGGATAAAGACTACGATAACTTTTTTCTTTATTATCTTATTGGATAAAATTATTTTCTCGGGATAAAAAGTAGCCTATAGCACTGAGGAGTAATGTAACTTCCTATTAGTGAAAGAATTTACAAAATCCAACAAATCTTTCCTCTTTATAACATTAGTATAAACTGCCTCGGCGCGGTGGCGTAGTTGTATTGCGTACGCGTTACGAGTACGATTTACGCGCTGTGGTCCTGGTTTCGAATCCCGGGTCGAGCCAAAAAACTTTGCGACTGGGTTTTTCCATCTTAAAAAAATTACTTAGTCGCAGCTCGGACTCAGGAAGTTGGCGGTGTGATACCCCTGTGCCTCGGAAAGCACGTAAAGCCGTTGGTACTGCGCCTGATCTTTCTCCGGTCATGTCGGATTGCCGTCTCACCGGACTATGAGAGAGAAGGAATAGCGAGTGCACCTGTGTATTGCGCACACACTTGTGCACTATAATTTCTCCTGCGTACCTGGCTGATCTCCGTTGAGATTGGCCGCCGTGGCCGAAACTGGCTAGGAGCATTTCATAGACTAACTATTAAAGATTCGTGGTATACCACAACTCAAGGATTGTTTTAAAACTTAAAATATATTTTTTCTGCGACTGTAGCATAAAGCATAATGTTAGTTCGGAGAAGGTAAGTGGCCGCGCGGGTGCGCCAGCGCCTCTCCGATTCAACACAATATGTCCCACTCTACAGCTGTCCGCGCGCTGACTGACGTTTGCCGGACGAAATGCCATTAGACGATCGCGGAAAAGTCACGATTGATGGTTGCGCGACGCGCAAATGAAAAATTGCAGATATTCGTCAATCACCGTCACTCAACTGTCAATCACCACATTAGACGATAGGTTATTCGTCACTCACAGACGTGACTGTGGTAAAACTGACAGCAAAACCTACTGTCAATGGGCGCTTAAAGTGTAACATAATATTTGTTTAAAAGACCTAAGATTTTTCGATTTATGTAATTTTATTTTGCAAACAACACTCAATATGAACGTTTTTAAAAATATTGTTGCAAAATGGATCTAAGATCCAATTTTGCCCCTTTAACATCCCTAAAGTTGAGCCTGGTTAGATTTTGAGGCCGAGCACCCATACAATAATCGAATACCTCCTTTCGAAATCTTTTTTTGAATACCTACCGTTCGGCGTTCAACTTGCAAAATATAATATTACATTATTTGAAAAAAAACTGATATTTATTAGATTTCACAAAGAGACACGTTATTTTAATGTTCTCTTTCATTTATACTTTTATTTATTATTTCATTTATTGTTTTCTCTTTCATTCTTATTACATTCATTCTTCTGATATTAATTTTCATTCTTATGTGTTATATCTAGATACCACTATCCTTAGAACAATATATTATTCTACTCTTTGCCTTAGAATTCTAACACGTAATAATAATAATAGCTTTATTATTCTATGCCAGTATGTACCTATATAATGAAAAATGTACTTGTCCAATTACTTGAGTTCCGTTAAGTCAACAGACTGGGATTTCTGTAGTAAGGGCTCTTCGGTGGTTAAGTCTATAATTAGCGACTAAATAAGGGATGTGGGCTTAAATGTAATTAATTATGATTAAATTCTTCCACAACGTTAGAAATGGAAAAAACTGCAATATATTCGTAAAACTTTATGGCGCATGCGCTTGATAATTTTCGGCCATATTGTGATGACGCATACAAGATCATAGGTCTCCGCCAGTGACGAGACTTCTCGCAGTTGACGTGGCTACTACGTACCATCCCGTTCGCCCACTCCGGACGCAGCATAGACGGTGACGAGGAATACGTAACTGGTGAGTGCTCGTGAAGACAAAACTTGCGACCTGTCACGGTCGCTTATATTTGGGTTCGCAAATGTTGTATGTTCCGTATAATATTGAAAACATTCAATACAACTGTAAATATAGAAAAAATATGTTGCGTGTATGAGAGACGCAATAGGAAATTCCGCGTCCCAACTATGACGCGATGATTCCGTTTTAGGATTTCCCTGTGAACACAGTCATCGTGAGAAGCCGCGCGATAATGTAACAGAGTTTCTATCTTGTTGAGTGCCACGGAAAAGCAAGAAATGCACAGACGGATGACCTTGAATTTTAGGTGACCTTAGTGGGCATGGAAGGAATGGTAGAAGAGAATGGCACCTCTGGCGGTGCTGGTTCGGCAGATCCCTTGGCGAGTGCGAGCTCCTCGGCAGCCGGTGCCGCGCCTCACGTCGTCGCTGTAACGAGTATTGTGCAGCTCACGTTGCCATCACAGGCGCCGTCTGCACAGGTGATTATCTTTTAACAATGTTGTTTTCATATACATATTTAATAATCTAAGGTAGTGCTCTTTAAAATGAACAATTTTGATACAAATTGTGTTATTGTGTGTGATCAAAACATTTGCAGTTTGTTTATGTTTTGACTGGATATTACTTTAAAGTAAAATTATTGTTTGCAGGTTCAATCAGTAATCCAACCTAACCAACAATCAGTAATACAAACAGCATCCAATATTCAGTCAGTGCAGTTACCAAAAGGAAATGTTATACTTGTCAGTAAACCTAGTTCAGTAATACACACTACTCAAGGGACTTTGCAAACACTACAGGTAAATATCTATTAACTTTAATAATTAATTCCTTCAAAGGATTTGAGTGATTCAATAGTGGCTTCAAAATATTACAAATATAATTTTATACATTATGATGCATAATATAAAGTATGTGGTGAACTAGGTATGAGTCAGTGCTGTCATTCAGAGGAAGATCTGTAGTCTGTATAATGTAGTCATATGTAAGTAGGTAGTTGCCTAGTAATTATTATTATAACATAGTGTAATACTGCATTTATATCACAATTTGTCTTTATACAGGGTCATTTTTACATTGTGTTACTGAATTAAACCACATATTCGTCTATACCTCTGCTAACATCGTGCTTAAAATCAACAATGAGTAACAAAAACTTTCACCAAAAATCCTGGTTGTAGTATTCTAATTATTTTATCATTTTGTTGTTTAGTGCAAATATGGTGTGTGCATAAGCGTATTTCTGATTGAAAGTATATTGTTGCTGCTGCGACGAATTCTCCTAGAGCAGACATAGTGGCATTAGGGTGTGTAAACTTAAAGTTTTCACATCCTAATGCCACTTTATTGATATTTATTTTGTTCTAAACTTACACTTATTTTACATCCATCCATTTCATTTATTAACGCAATGTTAAAATGACCCTGTATATATTTGATATACTTCTTGATTTACCACAACATTATTTGCAAATTGTTTAGCCAGAGCAATTTAGTGTCAAATATTGTATTTAAAAAAATATATTTTTCTTTTATAGCATGGTTTATATCTGTAATACTTTTAAAACACGCGATACGACTGTATAATAACATAAAAAAATTAAGAATAGTTATTTTTTAAGTTAGTAATTATGACATGAATTATATGTTTAATTCTAGATAAAACCTGAACCAAATACAGTAGTGAGCACGCAAGGACAATCGTGTAGTGATGACAGCTGTAGTGATGACGAAAGTCCAAAAAGAAAATACAGAGAAATGTTAACTAGGCGTCCCTCATACAGAAAAATCCTCAATGATCTTGGAGGGGCGGAAATAGCAGGTGAGTGTGTGCTTTATTTTAAGCTAGCATTATAGTAACATAATAATGCATAAATGCATATTTTAACAGACATATTAAATACTGCTCTTTTTACAAAACAAATGCTACATATACAAATTATAATATTTTAAAGTTAGTGACATAAAATGCTTTATTCCTGGATAGGTGTTAATAAATTGTCACATAGTGTTATCATATTTTTTTATGATATAGGGGGCAAACGAGCATATGGTTCACCTGATGGTAAGTGATCCACCACCACCCACACCACCCAGGAATATCTTCAATACTGGGGGTAATAGAAATGTGTTGCCACCTTTTAGGTGGGAATACGCTCTTTTTTTTAAGGTCGCCAGGTCGTATCTGCGTAATTTTTGAATTAAATAAATAATTATTAAATCTAATTTAAACAACAAAAGTTAAAATGAAATTATGTAGATAATATAGATATTCTCAAGAACCTGACGTTGTTATTAAAATAACACATAATTACTCTCACAACACTTTATATTGTATATACTACATGCATATGATTTTGCATAACCAGATATTGATTATAAATTGACTTTTGTGGTTTTTTCTAGTAAATTACAGATAGTGTAAATAAATATAATGTACAATACTCTACCATGAAGTACAATATTCATTGAATTCAACATAAAAGTTATGCGAGGTCTACATACCTACTTAATATAAATACAAAATTGGTTCATATAAAAAAAATATATGTTATTAACTAAAACTATATTTTGTGTATTAAAACAGTATTGTTCTATATAAACAGGGTATGTACAAGGTCAGTTAAATATATAAAAAATTCTAAACTAATAGCTGGGAAAATGGAAACACATTGATGAATAGGTTCATAGGAAATAACATACCTAAAAATAAGACTATAAACATATAAGAAACTAACAATATTGCAGAAAATCGTATGGGGTCTAAACCAGGATGCGAGAATGAAGTGTCGCTGTCATCTTCTTTATCATTTGCACCAGGTCAGTCAAATGTACTGCCATTGACACTATTTGTTTCTGTGTGCAACATGTGTCACTAACCTGTTATAACTCATCAAACATTTAAACTGTTCTCGTGTTGACACAGCTCATATTCACTAGCTTCTGAACCATAATACAATAAATATATTTGCACATCAACTTGCATACATGGAACCTGTATGAATCCTATAACAGATGTGTTATGTAGTATGAAACTTTTGTGTCAGTATAATTTTAAGTGACTCACATCTTCATTTATTTATTTTGTATATTGCTTTGGGAATGGGACCCTAAAATCATTTTGTCTAGCTGCTGTCAGTTTTGTTTAGATTGCTATATATTGTTGATTATTTAGACATGTCACAAATATATATTGAGTGTGTTGTGATATGGAACCTTCCTTTTAAAAGCTAATGAATTTGTAATTGTATTTTGTTGTTGTGATATTAATTTAAATATAGTGCTGTTCACCACTACAGTATATTGTTTAATATTATCATAATAAACCTAATAGTATAAATTGCGTATCATTTTTGGGTTTGCTAATTGAAAGAGTTTCAATAATAATGACAAAGTTATTATAATAATGCATATTTCTTTCTTTTACAAGAATATGCTATACTTCGCTTTAGACTCTGTGCTATGTGATTTATCCTCATGGTACCTTTTAAAAATTGTAAGGAGTAATGTGTTCACACGAGAAAGAGTTTTCGTAAATATAGACATAATGGCAAGCATTTATGCTGAAATGGTGCATAATGTCAGAACAATATATCAAAAACAATCTCGAAAGGAACATTCTTTAAACTGTTTTAAGGATTATTTTCGCACCTATCTACACGATAAGTTGCAATCAAGTTAATTTTTATATATTTTTTTGCGACTGGCGTCTTAGACGCCAAGTAGATACAATTTGCTGCCAAAAATCGAAATTCACTTGTGGTAGGTAGGTCCACCACAACCGCAATGTTTATTTCTACATCAAACAGTAATGAACATGTAGTGTTGTGTTGAAGGACACTGTAGCCAGCGTAATAGGGAAGTTGACCACCTTTTGTAATACTTTTAACAAAAAGTATGGTATATTTACTGTATATTTACAATTTATAAAGAATATTTACTGATGGTAGGACTCTCTCTCATATGTCAGAGTTCGTCTGGGTGGGTACCACCGCAATGTCTATTTCTACCGCCAAGCAGCAGTGTGCATGCACTGTTGTGTTTCGGTTTGAAGGACATTGTAGCCACTGAACATAATGAGACTTAACATTTTATGTCTTAGGACGACGAGCGCAGTGGAATGCCACACAGTACTTTTGTAACTCGAGGTGCTGTATGGTGTTACTACTCTTTATGGGCGGTTGTATCGCTTACTGTGCGGGGCTCAGACTGGGCTAACACCCCGCACTGTGTTGTATTTGTGTGCTGGATTGCGTGATTGAGAATAGGGCGATACTAGGTGACAAGGTTAAAAATGCCAAAGTCGGGAAATAGCGTTTATACCACAGATTAAACTAAAAGTTACAATGTTCAGCCGAAACGATAGCTAGATTCTCCCGGCGTTAATATTTGGCGCGTAGTCTTTCGTTGCTACGCCGTAGCTATGCGACGTAGCCAGAAGTCGTCCTCGTAGCACCGTGGCACACAGTTGATGAGGCAGGGTGGTCCACTCTGCATAAGCGCCTATTTTCCTCTTCAAACTTGCCGACTTCTTCTTTCGTGCTACTTGCTGTTTTCTTTCTTGATTTATCGAACTATTTCTATAAATTAAAACTCCTAAACAATGAACTTTAGACTCAACTTTCTAAAAAAACTAGTTTACTTAAGTACTCCGCGGTTATACCGTGGAGAGCTCTAAGAGGGCTTTCCCTCTTTCTAGGACCTCTTTTTCACTTTCGAATATGCACTTATTTCTGTTTCGCGCCTAAGTTAGGTCTATATACCTAAACTATTAGTGTCTTCGCACATAGACACTAAGTGACTCTATATACTAAACATTATAAAACAACCTTTAACTTTTTCCGTAATGCATATACATTACGAAAAAAGTTATTTTGATTTACTTATGCTAAGTTTAACACAAACGATGCACACAAGCAACATTTCTAAAAATAACTACTCGAACTTTAAACACACGTTCATCCCGCTACCGCAGCGGGGTAGGCAAAGTTCTAACCTACACTATGGCACCGAATGAAACACTAAACAGTCCATACCAGGTCGATTATACGCGTTTTATCTTGTTAGTCATAGTACACTTTTTCCACTAAGTTCATTCACTGAGGTCTATGACGTCACTAAGAGTTAAAAGTTCTGTTACGTAATCGCGCATGCGCGGTATGCACTTTACGTTTTTCTCTCTTCGAGAATATGCGTCCTGCACACTTGCCCTTGAGCGGACGGCATGGTCGTCTCGTCATTCAATGCCATAAAAAAAGGTATATAATCTAAAATTTCACGGAAAAATATTTTTTATAATCAACCCAATAATAAATAAAATATAAAGTTTTGAAATTTGGTGGATGGAGAAGCTGACGAATAACAGTAATATCAAACAATGAAGTCACCAAGGATACCGGCCATAATGCTGCGTGCGTGAGGAAGAGATAAATCGAAAATCCTGCCACGCCCCCACTTTTGCGCTTACAATGTTTCAAGTGTGAATAACTGCTTTATTTTAACCATATTTGGATGCTGATTTTACAGAAGAATTTCTTTTTGCATTAATTTCTGTTAAATATAAAATATTCTACAAAGTCAAACATAGGAAAGTACTCTATTACTGGGCAATATGAGACTTACATAAGTATTGACAATAACTTTATAGTTATAGTTTTGATAATAACTAAATTTGCATTAAAACTGCTGCCCAACAAATTTATTAAATGAAGATACATTTAAAATAGCTAGCAAACAATACCAATATATATATATATTGTTTCTCTAAATATATCTCTTTATAATTATAGTAGATTTTAAAAAAGGCCCTTACATTTCCCACTAGAGAATTAAATCAAGCGAAAAAAAATTACGTTCTCGCTCACACATCCGGACCAAAATAGCAGTGACATCACGGCTTTTGTCGTACACATGCTTCATTACGCACAACTTTGTTCACAGCATGACGTCACCCGAAAAATATCATGGTCAGTCGCTATTGTGGTGTATTCATAAAGCTTATTCGTGAAAGTTTATTATAGATATACTAGCTATAGGAACGATTGAAGAAATAAATAAAAAATTAAGCCACATAGTATTCACCGTCTTAAGAAAGAGTACAGGGAAAACAGAGGGCATCCATAACTACATAGTAGATACTAGACACAGTGTGTACGGTACGAGACAGCAATTGATATGTTAGTTCGGACACCGTCATCACATGGCCAAACCATACTTCCATAATAATATTCTGAATGCGAAAGTAACTCTGTCTAGCTGCCTGTTACGCCTTTATGGCTAATTCTAAACCACTGAACCAAGTATTTTGATTGCTAGCAAGTCATTTTTTAAACCATATACATAGGCTACTTTTTATCCCGGAAAAATATAAGCCGGGAGTTTTAAAGATATGTCCTTACATCACTACTTATTATAGAAGAAAGTCCCCTATCGCATCTGTTTGTCTCTTGAACGCCATAAACTCAAACACTATCGAACGGATTTTCATTCGTTTTTCAACGATGGTCTGTGTGATTCAAGAGGAAGGTTTATGCGTATCCTACTAATATTATAAACGCGAAAGTTTGTAAGAATGTATGTATGGATGGATGTATGTTTATTACTCTTTTATAAAATTTGGCGCACGGGAAGATTATGTTCTGCATAGACAACTTTTTATCCTGGGAAAATATAAAGCGCGACTTTTATCCCGGAAAACTTATTCACGCGGGCAGAGCCGCGGGCAAAAGCTAGTCTATATAAAAAAAAGAATTGCTGTTCGTTAATCTCGCTTAAACTCAAAAACGGCAAGAACGCTTTATACAGGGTAATTTTTACATTGCGTTACTAAATGAAACCACACCGTCTATACCTCTGCTAACATCGTACTAAAAATTATCAATGAATAACTAATACTTTCGCCAAAAATCCCGGTTGTAGTATTTCATTTTTTTAACCTTTTGTAGTTTAGTGCGAATGTGGTGTGTGCGTAAGTGTATTTCTGATTGAAAGTGTAATGTTGCTGCTGTGACGAATCCTCCTAGAGTAGAGTCATAGGGGCATTAGGGCGTGTAGTCTTAAAGTTACTTTTTATTGATATTTATTTTGTTCGAAACTTAATTTTTTATCTTACGTCTATGGTTAAAATAACTTAATGGAAAGTGTTATTTTCAACAGGATAAGTTTGTGGTTTAATTTATTAATGCAATGTTAAAATGACTATAATTATTTGATTGTTTTCTTGAGACAGTTCAGGGTAGATTTATGGGCATAAAAAAATCAGTAAAGTGTAGAAGGGCAGCAGGAAATCGAAAATTCTAAATCAAAACCGTGTATGAAAATCGTTACTTCGTAATCAAATCAAAGTTAAAAACGGCAATTAAATTCGGAAAAATAGTTTTATTTCAATATATTGTACATCATATGGACACTGGATTATATAACCGCCCGGGGCCTCGCGTGGTTTACAACTGAGGAGTCCACCCTGTTAACCACCCCATCTCAAGCATCTTACCTACGAAACTGTTAAAACTGGGACTGGTTGTTTTCTTTTTGGTCCAGCCTGGGGCCTCGCGCCGGCATAACACGATACTGTTATACAACATTAATTAATGAAAACAAAATATTATTGTTTATTAAAAACTGAAATTTTTACAAAACACAAATTATAACATAATAATCATAATAAGTAAATGAACAATTTATTTTTATTAATATTTATAGTCTGATTCGATTGCCTCGTTTATCAAGCTGTGGGCTCGGGTTTGATCTCCGGATCGAGCCTCCATATTCGGTTTTTACCTTTCTGAAACATGCATTTCCTAAACTTGGGTGCTAAATCGACACTTGTTGTGTCTGGCAAAGTCTTTCACACAGCGCGGCGCCCCATTAATGGATAACTTTGTGCATAATACTTCTAATAAAGCAACGTAATATTTCAATTATTGTTAGTTATCCTAACGAAGAGAAGTAATATAAATAATGTCGACTAATTAAAAAAAAAAACTGACAAAACATGCAAATTCGGTCTCTAATATCATTATCTAAATATTTAAAACTATATGGATAATAAACTAACATAAAAAAAATTGCACTAGTTATTCCAGCTGGAGCGCTTCAGACAGAAAGCGGCTTACACACATTGGCAGTTTCGGGAGGTGCTGGTGGCGGTGCTATTGTCCAATATGCGACCAACCAAGATGCCCAGTTTTATGTACCGGGTTCGTTGAACTTTTGTAACTCATTCAGAACATTCTATGAGAGAATAATAATTTTAAGCCTTATCGAAAAAATGAATAAATCGTACTATTATTGCAGGTCCCATGTTAGAGGATCAAACACGTAAACGAGAGCTACGATTGCTAAAAAATCGCGAAGCTGCGAGAGAATGTCGTCGCAAGAAAAAAGAATACATCAAATGCCTAGAAAACAGAGTGGCAGTGCTTGAAAATCAAAATAAGGCGCTTATAGAAGAATTAAAATCTCTTAAGGAACTGTACTGCCAACAAAAGACAGAATGAGGTCCAGCTGGCTAAGTGGGTGCGCCGCTGCCCGGCCAGTGCTCACACACTATGGCACAACCTGTTAGTCTGCGTACTCAAGTGCTGGCTATGAAGTTTCTGTTCTAGGTGACATGTCGGGTTACAAATTTCTATTCTTTTCTGTACATTTTTAATAAATTAAATCGTCTAAGAGTTGTTTATCTATGGTTGGTTCAGAAAAGCTGCGTTTCTTGTAGTATTGTTAGATTTAATGATTATGTTTAATTGTTAATTCGTTTTCAAATTTTCTGTTATTGTTTTTAATATCAGTTTACTTGAGGTTGATATTTATGCGTTACATGGAAAGAAATATGAATTCCACACGTCATCTTCCCATAATAAATAGATTTTCTTTATTACTCGAGAGTGATTGTGACTATTGTAAATTGTTCTATTGGCTTAGGGCAATTCTGATTGCGTTACTTGTTAGTGCTCCATACGGAAACACAGAACACTAATAGAATGAAATTGAATAATCAAATGTGTTATCTTAGTGTCTAACTGACTGTTGTTTTTTTTTTTACAAATTCGGTCGTTAAAATTTGGCAGCATAATAAATATGCAGTTATCCAAACATGAACGTGATATTTAAATTTTCTGGATTATAAACTTTGTTCCATGCGTAAAATTGTATGTTCAGGTATAAAAAGTATTGTCAGGCGCTAATTAAAAGCTCTAAAGAATCCGTTTAAAAATATGTAAATGATTATAATCGCACTTCAATATTACTAAGTACTTCCTGAACCTCCATAATGATTTCTGCAAAAAATCGAAGACACAGTTACAAAATAGATTATAAAATTGAGATTTAAGCAAAATAATAAAAATGTGTTATGAACTGAATGAAAGACATATATACAGCACCATTAAGTTGTATTTACTAGCCTTGTTCCAGAAAAAATCAAAAACATCTACCCTCATCTAAAATGACGATTAAATGTGTAGTTCCAAAATCCCTAACAACATATCACAATATAGATTATAGATCAATACTACGGTCTTAATCATGATTCTAGAATTATCAAGTTCTAAAAAGGAATTATATATAAAAAAAGAAAATATTTCTGGAATTGGAATAGTGAAATATTACTTTATATTTTAGACAAATTAAGTTGCCCCCATATTCTCATGACAGTCTTAACACATGACGCGCCCGCGTTACGTTAACTTCGTGTTATTAGCGTTAAATGGTATTCTATATGCCAATTTCCATAGTGATAAACGCGATGAGTTACGTGACGCGTTTGTTACGAGCGGTGAATGTAACGTGTGTCAGGGAATACGGGGGCTGGCCGGTATGACAATTCAAATTTTTCGCGACGTGATATCTTTGTCAGAACGTCTAAGAGAAAAACTCAAAAGTAAACTACGTAAATATAAATACTTATCATGTTCTCGATACTTTATAACGAAGAGTATTATACTTATGTAACATGTTTGAGTTAATATTGTAAAAATATACTGAAATAAAGAATATAATCTTTATTCTTATATCATCGCGATGCCTTTACAATGTTGTATACTGCAGTTCATAAGCGTAGTGCTGGGAAAGTTTTAAATCGCTTGGCAACCAAACGTAACCGATTACGAAAATAATTGAAACTTTGGATGTAAATAAAAACACTGCTGTTAATTTTAAAATTATGTTTAAAGCACATTTTACAGTTTTGAACAATGCATTAAATATTTTTAAAGAATTACACATTTCATACTCTAAGAAAGAAAATGAGGTCCTCCAAAATAAATAATATAAACCTTAGCATTATATTAGTTATTTTATATTATTTCTTTATTATGACTAATAACCAAATTTTATCGGAAAATCAAAATGAACGACTAACAATAACTAACTATTGTCATAAAAAACTCCTGATTTTAATGTGCAAGATTTAATAATAATCTAACTTTAATTACATACGATAATAAACTCCTTGAACAAAAAATCGATGGCATTCAAGAATCGTTCATTAGGAGCAACCGATTTTTTTATTCTCTCTACACATAATATTCCGTGAAATGTTAATAAATTGTCATATCGGCCAGCTTAGCTTGTCCGGACTATAGTATGGCTACTTTTAAACATTTTGTATGAAATTATGCCTGTGCCAAAACAAAGCAGACCAAAGACGAACAAATCTTTTAATACGATTTTTAAGTTTGTTTGTCATTAAAGTTTCAATAAGGCTGCAGCTTTTGCCTTGCGGTAGTGCAAATTATGTCTTAAATAATATGACTATTGTGAATCTTGTTTATTTTTTTTAATCAATATGTAGAGATAGGAAAAAAATTATAAAAACAACTTTTTTTATATAAATATTTACGGCACTACCAATGAGTTGTTTTGAGGCCAGGTTAAAAAATTAAAAACATTATTCATTGATTTTGGCACAAGTATAAAAATATCAACAAAATATATATAATTAAATATAATAGTTATCTCTTTATTAATACATAACACCTATGACGTTTTGTAGGTATATTGCATACTCGAAATATTCAATCTATTGAATAACATTCTATGCGAAAATATTACACATATTATATGTTTTATTTTCGGTATATGTTATTGTTCGTGGCTTCATACTGCGATTAATAATTAACAAAAAAACTTGTGACGCAACGGCTGGACATTATTCGTTAAAATTTAGCCAATTTCAATTGTGAGAGAATCATGTAATTAGTGTGAAAAAAAAAAGGTAACTATTGCGTCACTTTGTCTAATTGTAATGTAAGAACGGAACTGTTGTTGTGCAAGAACGACTCGCAATTGCCTCTATTTTAGGAATCACTCTTGATTTGGGTGCCATTTTCCAAAATTCATGTTTGTGATGAATCTATTTTTATATGTACATTGAGTTACTTTCGATTTTTCATACTTGCCAAAATTGTATGTATTAATTTGTTCTGAATTTTATTCTTATATCATATAACATGTCACACATGTCTGTGATTGAAGGCGAGGAAGTGATAGAATACCCTATATGAGTTGACTAGTATTTTAAACACCGCACAGGTGTTTGTAATGCATAAGCCAAAGTTAATATTTTTAGTTTTTTGTGCAATAGCCATATTGCAATGTACAGTTTTACTTTCTCTTTCTATTCTTACATATGAACGAATAAATAATTAATAAAATGAAAATTTTGTACATTGTGTATAGATAAACAGGTATGTAAAGAAATGTATAAAAGAGGATCTGTATATATACATTATATATTTTATGTATCATTGTGGGCAGTGGATGATGTAACTCATGGTAAATCCCATTTTAAACACTTTTAGTGCACTATTTATTTAATAACTTACTAAATAATATATTATTTGAGCAGTTGATGTTCCATCAATAAAAAAAATGAACTACCACTGGTACAAAATTATTTTTATGGGATTGGGGAAAGTTAAACAAAATTAAATATCATTAAACTTTTATCAAGTCATCCACGAAATTTGTTATTTATATTTTATATAAAATGTTTTGTAAAGGGGTAATTTTAGTTGACTACGAAAATTAAGGTACATTCTAATTTCGAGGGCACATGACGGACGATTCCCATGTTACTCCATAATAGTACTTCTCCACTTTTGTACGTGTAATGTGTACCTCGAGAGTAGAATTTTACCTCTACTATAAGATTTTATAAATTCTGCTTTCCATGATTGATGCAGATTTAAGAGAAAAAAGCATTCACTGGATTGGCATAATACTATTTCCCTTTTGTTTTACTTTTTAGTTAAAATGTCTCGCTCAATCATGGTAAGCAATATAGGTTTATAGATAGAAATTGTGGAAAGTGCCTTTAAACTTAGAAGAATAAAGTTTATACCATCATAGCTCTTTACGTTAACTTAATGCTATTTATAAATATTAATAATATTAACTGTTTGATGTAATATGGTTTTATCATTTAATTAAAATCCTTATAAGATGAAACACGCGTAGTTCAAATAAATTATGCTTAATATTTAGTACCAATGCTAAGAAAAATCGTAAATTAGGTATTTACTTATTACGGAATGTACCCATACTACGAGCCATTTTTGTTAATTTTGCAGATGAAATGGTTTAAAGGGCTTTATTGTGGCAATTCAGTGTCAGCCAAATGATAAATGCGACAAACTGTAAAAATATTAGCTGCAAGCTGTATTAATTACCACTTCAGATGATAATGATAAGAAATCTATAAGTCTTAAAACTACATTCAACATTAAAAAGATGAGAAAGCTAGAAGTCTTAAAACTACATTCAACATTAATAACAAAAAATTAAGCCGCCTTCAAAAACAAACTAAAAACCAAAAATTTATTAATACCTAGTGAATCTAAAATTGGTTACTAGTATATAAGTAATGCTATCGTATATTTATTCACTACTAGCTTTTGCCCACGGCTTCGCCCGCGTTAATAAGTTTTTCCGGGCTAAAAGTACATAAAAACCTTCCCGTAGAATCACTCTCTCTTCTCTTTATTTGGATAAAGATTAATATTATGACGTTGATACAACTCTTAACAAATAATGCAGTAATTTCGACCAAATTTGATTACCATAAAAACGGTTCTAGTTAGTTAATCTTAAAAGATAGACATATACTGTCCAGGACATTTTTTTAGATCATTTAAAGAGGAATAATTCTTTCATACATATATTTTTGGTATCTTGAACCGTTTTCGCAGCGCACGCAATGGAAGCCCTCAAGGATGAATAATTTTCCCCGTTTTTTTCACATTTTCCATTATTTCTTCGCTCCTAATAGTTGTATCGTGATGTTATATAGCCTAAAGCCTTCCTCGATAAATGGTCTATTCAACACAAAAAGAATTTTTCAATTCGAACCAGTAGTTCCTGAGATTAGCGCGTTCAAACAAACTCTTCAGCTTTATAATATTAGTATAGATTAAATAATTTTTTGGTTTTTAGTTTTTTTAGTAATTTTTGAAGGCGGTTTAATTTTTTGTTAAAAAGCTTTTATTTGTTGCTTTTTTGTGTTAGTAAGAAATATACCGCCTCGATGGCGTAGTTGTATTACGCACGCGGTACGACAATCTGGCGTGTTACGCCTCTGTCTACCCCTGAAATCGCAAAAGGCGTGATGGTACTTACGCGAACACACTAAAGAATAAATTACTTTATGAGATTTGCGAAAAAAAAACGATGTGTGGGCCTATAAAATTTGAGGGTTGCCCTCGATTTCTCCAGGATCCAATCATCAGATCCTGACTTGGTGACTATGGGACCATTTCAGAAGTATCTCCTTTCAAACAAAAAAGAATTTTGAAAATCGGTCCACAATTGGCGGAGCAATAGCGAACATACACTAAAAAAACTAATGTACCGTCGAATAGATAACCTCCTCCTTTTTTGAAGTCTGTTAAAAATGATGGTAATGATGAGAAAGCTAGAAGTCTAAAACTACATTCAACATTAAAAATTATATATTTGTTATTACTTTTCTTGAAATTATTTATTTCAGTTGAAAAATTAAAAGAAAATGAATGCTTTGAAAAAATGAAGACGGATTTTGTAGAATATTTTCTGCAGCGTAATAATAATAAGGCGTAATGATAGTAAACGATAGCCTAGTTGGGAATGGAACGGTCTGCCAAGGCAATATCCGGAGGTTCAAAACCCAAGGCACACACTTTTGAGTTTTCGAAGTTACCTGTGTATTGTTTATCAATTATCGTTCATTTTAACGGTGAAGGAAAAACATCGCGAGGAAACCTATATACCGGAGAATTCTCCATAAGAACTTCGAGGGTGTGTGAAGTCTGCCAAGCCGCACTAGGCCTGCGTGGTGGACTAAGGCCTAACCCCCGTGTTCAGCAGTAGGCAGTATATGGGCGGTATTAATAAATCAATCTCAATTTTGAGCTACATCTCAAGTAGAGATAATGTATGGAACTATTCATACATAATGTCTACTTGAGATGTAACTCAAACTTGAGATTGATTTATTAATACCGCCCTATAATACAGGGTTGATTATATTGCAATAATAATTGAGAAATAATTTTGTGTCAATGTAACCATTTCGAACAAATATACGTAGCATCCTTTTACCTTTTTTGAAGTATTACACCAAATGTTCAGTTATTAGTGTTTTTAATTACAGTGTGTGAACCACAGTGCCCAGAAAGCGATTGGGGGAAAAAAGCTTTGACAGACATTTCTCACTCTATTTTCCTAAAGAAAAATATATCAAAGCTACATTACACTTTGTAAGACGATTTGTTCAAAATGGTTCAAGGTCATGAAGAAAAGAAGAAGAGCGGAGGTGTGTCAAGCCAAAATCTCTTTAGAACGTAGCGTCGCTAAATGCGGGGGGTCGGGGGATGAAATATAACGATAGCTCCTCCCCCCAATCAAAATCCATCTAGCGGTGAATGGCATTATTACAGCGTAACAGAGCTAACTTGTCAATAATTTAGTTCGTCTTTTCACCCCTATGGCGTAACAAGCAAAAGTGTTTGTTCCAGACGATTCTATGTGCGTTAGTATGGCGGACCACATTATTTATTATTCTACTGGCGCTTAGCCGTTTTTTCAGCATATAGGTACATTACATAGGTGACACATATATGATAAAATAATTATATATGTCTATAATTATTTTATCATACGTACAGGAAAATTAGGGAATAAACAAAATAAAATAAGTTGTTAAAGTTGTTGATAAAAAATGTTTATTGATTAAAATTAATAATTACGATAATCTTACTAATATCTACTTCAGTATCCTGTGATGATATTATAAATGCGAAAGTTCATAAAAATATTTGGATATTTACATGTGTGTTAGAAGTAAACACAGAAACAACAAAACGGATTTAGATGAAATGGCACGCTAGTAGATCATGTCTTAGATTAACACATAGTCTACTTGTTATCCCGGTAATTTACCCCCATGGAAATAATGCATATTTTTAATCTCTTCGTAGGGACTTTTTTTTAGCGGAAAGGCTTTACACGCGGATGAAGCCGCAAGAAACACCTAGTATTATGATAAAAATGAATGTATTCCTTATTGGCCACTGAACAAACCGCATCATGCACATAAAAATCAAATTCAACCGAAACAACGCAACCTTTACGCCCAGGTTCCCGCCAAAGTCCGTATTATAGTTGCAATCAGAAATTGTTAGTTGTCAACGTCAAATGTCAAAAACAAATAAAAAAACTAAAGTATTCTTTTAAATTTAATTTATTTCTAAACGATGGGACGAATATTAAACGTTTGACATTCAAAACCAAAACAAGAAGAATAAAACTCCACTTTTAGTAATATTTTAACTTGTAAATTTAATTGATTTCTAAACGACGGGACGAACATCAAATGTTTGACAGGTAGGAATATTTTCTAAAGAAAAGCGAAATTGTTGTTTTTACTATATTTCAAGCATTATTTTATATTTTCGAATATTTTGTTGGTGTCCAGTTGTTGCGTCTATTCATAACACGTATTCATGCATTTCTATTTTCTGTATTTACAGCATCGGTAGTAATAAGTTACTTTCTCCGCAATAACAAAAAAAAATGGGGAATCTAAAATGATAACAAATAAATCAATAACACGAAAAAAACTTACAAATACAACGAAATTAATAAAAATAATATCGACGCTTGAAAGGCAATCATATCTAAGCGACATTTAGCTAATTTTTTCAGTAGAGCGTTTTAAAGTTTTGATTTTGACAAAAAAAATCATAACTAAACTATTTGCTGCACAAAAATAATTGTAACTGTTTTAGGAACTTCTTAATTTTTGTAATTTTTTGACCTAAATCAACAGCCTTGACGATTATAAATTAAAAATTTACTGTCGCTTAGTTAAAAATTACCTTAATTTACAAACAGGTAAAATCATCTAAATGGATAATTTTATGGATACCGTAACAAGTAAATTTAAAGAAATATCAAATATTTAAAAATGCGCAGTTGGTAAGAATCGTATAAGGATAACTAAACATATTAATAAAATCAATTAAAAATATCTATAGCTAAATTATTGGGTCGCACGAAAGTAGAAAAACATAAATACGTGCACAATATTGTAAATATTGTTATTCGCACCAACATTAAACTATTTAATAAACAGCAAACTTTAATGAAAATCAAATTTTATTGTTAGATAAACATACTTACATCCAAAATATAGCATATTGATATAGAATTTGTTAATAGTTAACTAATTTCGTTGGAGGGAGGTTCTCGCCTCAAGCAGAACTAGAAAACAATAATATTATCATTTATTCATTGTGTTGGAAACTCGTAATTTTCACTCAAATTTTATTTTTGCTGAAAGCACACACATACAACCTAACGCCCTTATCCCATACGGGTAGTCAGAGACTATGGAGCACCACATTCTACGATTTTGACATACGTCTTCCACAAAGGATTTTATAGTACTTTGCAAACACGAGAAAGAATGTGGGACGATGTAAAAGAGGCCATGGAATATAAGAAAAGTACATGGCTAGATGAGAATAGCCAACGACACTTTCAAAACACTAGGTGATTCGCAAGCGGGTGTATTTTCTTTATTACGAACAGGTGAATATCTCCTAACAATAAGTATAACCACCTGAACATACCCGGTAAAATTAACTATGCGACATCATTGAAGTTAAAGGTTGACAAGTAAAAATATCTAAGCATAAAAAATAGAACTTATATTATTCAGGTAAAACTATCTAACCGATTAATCTCTTTTTATTTTGTTTTATGTAAAGTTGTATATATGTACTATTAACAAAATATTTTATTAAGCTGAAAATATCTAAGCACATCAATATGGTGAGTATGGGTGCAGGCAAATATATATCTAAGCCAATGCTATAATTTTGTTGTGTAGGTAATAAACAACTCATTAAATAGTGAGCATTTTTTTTTATTTCAAGTAAACATATTTTAATGCAAAACAGTAATATCACGATTTCAAGTGAGACACGATAAGTTCAAAATCAATTTCCTTAAGTGTACCAACTACTATAAATCCGAAAAGTCGTGAATTTCTTGTCGGTAAACGAGAAAAAAGTTGTGAAATTTACCGGAATCATCTAATATCTAACCGCCAAAAAAGTTGTCCTAGAGCTACGAAACCCGGATCAATTGACGCAAAAAAATTTGGCGATTCCAAATATGTATATAACTCATTTTCGGTATATTTGTCGCTTAGATATTATTGCCTTTCAAGCGTCGAATTATATTCGATGTTGGGTGTCGCTCGCATGACGCACATGTTTTTCGCTATCCGTTATTTCTGAATACTTACCCACAGATGTCACTACATGTTTTAATATATTTTTTCACATTTTATGTAACTAAGTAATAAATCTTCGATATAATTAATATATTAGCAGACAGAATAAGCTAAATTTACTAATTTCTGCCGAAAATTCGTATGACATGCGTTTAAAACGTTAAAATCATGATATCAGTGAGAAATCTAAAGAACTAAACTTTTTGACGACAGATGTCACTTTGTAATAAAACAATAAAATGTGTTTTAAAATGCAAATAATCATAAATTTAAACGACTTACAAATGAAATGTTATGCCATCTTGTTTGATTTGTGATCCTGAGCAATTTCTACACCCAGCAACAGCGCACTTCATGGTTAAAAAAAAATTATACCTATTTAAACGTCAGATGAATCCGATCCGAACGCACTGACGACTCACTCGGGACTACAGTTTTAGGCCCCGCCTACTGTGACGTCATGACCTTAGTTGATGGTGACATGACCTGATCGCCTTGCGGCACCTCCGCTCTTCTTCTTTTCTTCATGTTCAAGGTACATTTCACAAAAATATTACTGTAAGCAAAACGCTTAAGCGACCTTTGACTTTAATATGGGAAAGGAATAATAGCTTAAGTCTAGGTTGTTTATATTGTCAGATTTAAAAGCACGTTTATAAAAAAAATTAAGTCAATTGAATGTTAATACACTTGCTTTAAGCATAGAGTCCTGAAATGGCATTGTTTCAAACGCTCAAAAAAGCTTCAATTTAAACGAAACCCCAAATAATTTGTTGATTCTGATCTGAACAAATCTAATTCACGCGGGCAAATTCCTGGACAAAACATAGTAATTAATATTATAAAGAGGTAAAGTTTGTAGGAAGTAATCTCTGGAACAATTGAACCGATTTCAATGATTGGTATGGAGATAGCTTGAGATCCTGCGACGTACATAATATACTTTTATCCCAGAAAATATAAACCGGAACGATACCGGAAAGTCTTTTACACGCGGGCGGAGCCACAAGAAAATAATAGTCTTACTAATATGATAAATGCGAAAGTTTGTAAAAATGTTTAGATGCTTGTATGTTTGTTACAAGTAAACGATTTTAATGAAATTTGGTACACGTTTAGATCATGGCCTGGATTTAACATATAGGCTGCTTTTTATGCTGTTAATTTGCTCCAATGGGAAATAGTGGACATTTTTAAGTCTTTAAGTAGATGGCGGTGGCAACGTACAGGTGGCGCTATAAATCTCTGCCGCTTTTAGAGACTTGTAACGGGAAAGGTGTTGCATGTGGGCGAAGCCGCTAGCAACACCTAGGGCTTAATAAAATAATTATTTTCAATAAAATAGGTAACACTAGCAACTTTTAATATATTTAATAGGAACAAAGACATAAAAAGAATTGTTTGTTGTATAAAAAAAATTACTGAATTTTTTTGAAGTCCATCTTTTTGCATAGCGTCGAGCGCAGCATCAACCTTTTCTCGCAGCGCAAACGGCACCCTCGGCCCCGCACGCGCAACGCCGCCAGCCACCTGTAACAACCCAACTCACCAAGTTTTGGATGTGGATCCAAAACCCTTTTATACCTGTCAAGGATATCGTTTAAATTATTATATTCGACACTAAAATTATCCATAAAACTTCTTGTTAAACTAGGAACTTGAATATTAAGCTGAGACAACCATTGCCTACCTAGTAAAGGTGTGCACCGTTATCGACTAAAAATAGTTGAAACAGTTTTTACACTCTTCAAACTGCACAAGCATCTAATAACACCGATGTAATGGGCTGAACTCTAGATTCGTCATAAAACTTGAAAACTAAGTCGCAATCCTCCATCTTAAGATCCTTGAACAAGTAGTTGTACGTTCTACTTATACACGAGCAGGCTGAACCAGTGTCAATCTTCTATTATTAACTACGAATACCCAGTGGCGTACCTAACTATATCATCCAAGGCCCGTGGCAAATTCATTGGATGGGGCCCCAGTAATAATTGTCACGTTGTAATTTAATTTTAATAAATCACTGAAATATTGTGTGCATTATAGTTAAATATCTAATACTAGATGGCTGGGTGAATTTTGTAACACCTGCAATTTATTTTATTTAGTTTAACTTTTGATCAGCGTGTATCGATCATTGAGATCAATAATACTGGCATCGTATATAATTTGAATTTCGTTAGGTTCATCATCATCATCAGCCATATGACGTCCACTGCTGAACATTGGCCTCCCCCAAAGATTTCCAGATGGACCTGTCAAAAGCGGCCCGTATACAGCGCGTTCCTGCGGCCTTTACCGGTCATCGGTCCTCCTTGCAGGTGGACAGCCGACGCTGCGTTTGCCAGTACGTGGTCTCCACTCGAGAACTTTTTTGCACCATCTGCTGTCAGTTCCTCGAACTATGTGCCCTGCCCATTGCCACTTCAGCTTGCTTATCCGTTCGTTAGATTAGTTTAGAATAATAAAATTGTAAATTCTGCCTAAATTCACTTTAACAAAGTCTTCTTAAATTTGGCTGCCTGGACTTAATTAATTATTTATACGCCATAGTTGCATTGTACGCGCGGTACGATACCGCTCATAACTTCCGGGTTCGAATCCTGGGTCGGGTAAAGTGATATTGGGTTTTTATGCTCAGTATCAGCCCGGAGTCTGTAATTTATGCCCGATATGGCAATAGACTTACCCCATACCATATCAAGGCACAGAATATGGCGAAAAGTGGGTGCCCACCATGCACCCCTCTCCTTCGGGGATAAAGATGTCGTGTGTGTTCTCTTAAAATCCACTTTTTAAGGCACGTATTAATTACCTACGCATCAGGAATTGACTGCATAAAAATCTAGTCTATTTTTTTTTCAAAACAAGATTGGAATCAATCTTGGTATTTTTTTTTTATGGCAGCATCAATAATGAAGATGGGTGGAACTCCGTGGCCTCGTGTTGCGAACAAGTCATGTCCGAAAAAGAGCGGAGAGAGTTAGCGAGCGGTTCATTGGACTCTCTTCCCGTAGCAGACGTTGGAGACTACAGGCATCCGGCTACCGGGAAAATAATGCCCAAGTGGCTGGCTTAGAGTATTACATGCACACCTATGATATTGCCGAGGGCTTGTTCCTCGGACTGCGAGAGACTCTGCCCACGAGCCGATTCCTGCGAGGGTTGCCGCTGCATGCTCATACGCACCCCGCGACTTTCGATATATGGGAGAAATAGTAGAATGGTGGGGTTTTAGCCAGTAGGACAAATAGAAATCTGTAGGTAAATGGATTTCTGTTTTTTTTTTTTGTTAATGGTCCTACTGCCAGTAGCCTGACGCGAGTCGGCTTTTCTGGCCACACCAGTTTTTAGGGTGAACGCAGAAGGCGTTCGCAACCCTTTGAATTAAGTGACCATGCTGAGGACAACCCACTAACGGGTTACGAACCTCGGCTCAAGACGGCCACTGAGAGAGGATGAGACATCAACGATTAGGGAAAGATTGGTTTTTAGGTCTAATCCTATTCGATTGTGTTGTCATCGGCACGCAGGCCGGAACTGCTAGGAGGGTCGGGGGGGGCGACGCGAAACGCGGCGAGGTCCTCGACGGCAAGGACGAAACTGCGGTCTTGTGGAGTGTTAGAGTTTCAAGAACTCGTTCTTATGGCGGATGGCCAGAGTGATTTCGTCCTCTGGATCGGTTAATACGGAACGCGGCCGTCTCCATTTGTCTCTGGGTTAAAAAAACAAAAAGACTGTACAGTTCATACTAGTTAGAATAGTTCATACTAGAAAGAATACAGTTTAGAATAAACATACTATAATATCATTTACGAATAAAATTAAAAACTTATTTTCTCTTCTCTTCTTCAGCCTTTAGTACGTTGCTGAACATAGGCCTTCCCTAAAGATTTCCAGACCAACCTGTCAGAAGCGGCCTGCATCCAGCGGGTTTTTGCGACTTTTACAAGATCGTCTGTCCACCTAGAACATCCCACGCTGCGCTTGCCAGCAGATGGCCTCCACTCGAGAACTTTCCTAACCCATCTGTTGGCAGTTCTACGACCTGCCCACTACCACTTGCTAATCCGCTGGGCTATGTCGGCGACTTTCGTTCTTCTCCGGATCTCTTCATTTCCGATTAGATCGCGTAGAGAAACACCGAGCGTTGCCCTCTCCATAGCTAGCTGATTGACAATGAGCCATCTAAGGCGGCCCATTGTCAAAGGCCGCGTTTCAGACCCGTATTTCATCACTGGTAACACACATTGGTTAAAGACTAGACTTTGGCACTGCAATATTTTGGACGATGGGTTAATATTACGTTACTGTCAAATAGGTACACATTAAATAATGCAATGCAATCGGCCCTGCATTATATATTGCCCACTGCTGAGCACGGCCCTCCTCTACTGCTGAGAGGGGTTAGGCCTTAGTCCACCACGCTGGCTTAGTGCAGGATGGCAGATTTTACACACCCTCGAAATTCTTATGGAGAATTCTCAGGTATTTAGGTTTCCTCACAATGTTTTCCTTCACCGAACAGTGAACGATAATTGATAAACAATATACACATAACTTCAAAAAGTCCATTGCCTTGGCAGACCGTTCCATTCCCAACTAGCTAACTATCTATCATAATAATATTATTATTACAGGCCATGAAAGTTATTCTAGATACTTTAATGACAAGACAATTAGACATTACATATTATGATGTACTTTAGTCCTCAATACAGGAATTTATTAAAATAAAATCATATAAACAATAAGAAATTTATTAGACATTGGATCAGGACAAAAAGTTTTTGAAATTGTGTGTAAAAAATACACATGAAATATAAGCAATAAACTATTAGGCTATTGACTTAAGAACAACATATTAATTACACTTTTGTTATTTTTATAGTTTTGTCTCTTCACTTTTATAAGTTTATTATTTTGGATCAACCTCTAATCATCAAAATTTTGCGATAATAAAAAATTTGCTGCAAGATTTTCATTCTTTTCACATGCAAAATATGCCTGTATCACCATATGCTCAGGGAAACCTAGAGCCTTTAATCTTTCAATGGCTTCTTTATCTTGCGGAGACACCTGGATTACATTTTGTGGTTGAGGTGATTGTACATCGGCAGCCCCATCATCAGCAGAGGCAGCAGCAGCAGCTCCACTAGCTGGAGCATTAACAGGCTCATTTAACATTCTAACAAATGCTTGTTGGTGTTGGCTGATTACATGCAAGAGAGCAGGATTAGTTTGGCCAATTTGTTGTAGTACTGCATTCAATAAGTTTGGATTCTGTTGGATCACTGCACGCATTTGCTGAAATTGCGGTTGATCACGTAAAAAGCCCAAGGGGTCTTCTTCAGAACTTTCCTCTGCATCCTGTTCTTGGATTAAGTCTTCAGGTATACCAGTAATTAAATACTCTACAGCTCTCTCGCGATTATTAAAAGACGCACGTAATGCTTGTTCCACTTGTTGTCTATTATATCCCATGTCCATTATACTCTGCACCGTAGACTCGAAGTCAAGGTCACTGGTAGACACTGGTGGCTCAGCGGTGCGTTCAGGCTCTGGTGCTGGGGCGGGTGATGGTTTAGGTTCTGCGGTACTCGCTTTACTTTTACCATCGCCACTTTCAGTAGAAGCACTTTCACCCGCTTCAGGTGTCGGTGCCGAAGATGCTTGAGTTTCCGAAACTTTGGGTTTTGTCACCATGATAACAATGAATTTTTTTTCATCGATATTGTATGTACTTAGTTTATTGTCATCCAGCAAAATCTTACCCGCGTAAATAAGTCTCTGATTTCCAGCGGCATAATCTTTACCTTTTTCAACTTCAATTTTAAGCTTCAGTGCTTTGACAGATTCCTCTGGATCTATTTCGATTTGAAACGTTTGTTGTTGTAATGTTTTAAGCGTTACCAACATTTTATTGCGTTTTCTTGAAAATTTCTGATGAATCAGTAAGTTTTGTCCTAAATCACGAACTGAATTCTGACTCGACAAAATTATGCAGTAAACATAACCTTTTTTAACAGTTCGGATAAACGCAGGAACTTTCCGTAATCAGTAGTATTGTAATCAAAGAATTGTAATGCTCTTTGGCAGGAACGGAACACACAGTGGTCTCGGACGACAAAATGTGAAATCAGTAGAGTTGCCAAATAAA
This sequence comes from Lapara coniferarum, assembly GCA_949316025.1. NCBI lineage: Eukaryota > Metazoa > Arthropoda > Insecta > Lepidoptera > Sphingidae > Lapara > Lapara coniferarum. The sequence goes on along the minus strand of OX438919.1, from coordinate 34,381,154 downwards.
TTCGGTACATTTGGATAAAAAATCGTTATATATATTTTTTTTTTATAGCTACGAATGATGAGAAGAACATGCCGTTCGCCTGATGGTAAGCGATACGACCACCCATAAACATAGAACCGCTATCCAGCACCTTAAGTTACAAAGTACTGTGTGGCATTCCACTGCGCTCGTCATCCTGAAGCATAAGTTGTTAAGTCTCATTATGTACTGTAGTTACACTGGCTACAATGCCCTTCAAACCAAAACATAACAGTGCATGCACACTGCTGCTTCGCGGTAGAAATAGACATTGCGGTGGTACCCACCCAGACGGACTCTTACATATGGAGCCCTACCAACAGTATGCAAAACAAGCAATATTCTATAAAAGTTCTTTATAGTCTACAGACTATTATTTCACTAAAAGAAGGTATTTTCAACAAACGAGAGTCACACACACCCCTTCCACCTCGTCAGCAAAGTAAAAAAAAGTAAAAAAATTTGCCACCCCTTTAAAAGTACTGCCCCCCGCCGTCCCAACAGTAACATATTTAACCCAAAGAATCGTAAAATATAAAAGAAAAAGGGGATATTAACTTCGAATTCCAGAAAATCAGGAGAATCTTCTGGGTTTCTAATAATCAGAGATGTTCAAGATACCTCGTAAAAGTATCTGAAATACAAGATACTTGTAAATAAAGGATTTGAGATACCAGATACAAGATACTTTTGAAAATGGTATTTAAATACTAGATACAAGATAGGTATTTTCTAAATACTTTTTTCAAATAAGATACTTTTTAGGAAACAATTTTTTAGTAATTTTGACAACTTTTGTCTTTTCAAGCGGTTTTAAAGTTGCGTCAATGAATACGTAAGACAGTTTTTAGTAGCTTACGTGCAATGTTCATACTACCATATTTTAGTTCCAAATACGCTCACCGGGGTGCTGTTCCATACAAAAAGTTACTTAAAATGCAGTGCTGAGGTCTCGGGTTCGTTCCGCGGGACGGGCAAAGTGATATTGGGATTTTCTATTCAGTCTGGAGTTTGGAATTTGTATCCAAAATAGCGATAGACTCGCCTCCATAACATCATGGGACAGAAGACGCACGGCGAATAGTGAGTGTGCACTAGGTTTGTCTGACGCCTCTGTCTACCCGTTTTTGAGATAAAAGGAATGAGTATGTCTGTGCGTGTGTGTGTATGTGTAAGTTACTTTAACGAAATCATTATGTTAACTTTAATATATAGCGCGTAAATTCGTGCTCGGTGTACTATAGTGTTGATACCATGTACACTTTAAATATATATCGTAGACTAGGTGATGAAAAAAAGGAGATATCTACTGCAAAGCAAATCAATGTCATAATAACTTTCTACTCCTTTTTAACCCTGTTTGGAGATGAATTAAATTAAATACGAAACACGTCTTCCATCAATTCTGTTAAAAAAGGTTTATGCAAAATTTTAAGTAGATTGGACCAAGGATTCACGTTGTCCCATAAAAACACTGCCCCCCTTTTTCACCCCCTTAGGGTAGTATTTCGAAAAATCCTTTCTTACCGGATGCCTACGTCATACAAAGAACAACCCTACCCTCCAGTTTCAGGTCTCTACGATCAGCGGTTTACATGACGAGCGCAGTGGAATGCCACACAGTACTTTCTAACTCAAGGTGCTGGATGATGTTTCTACTGTTCATGAGTGGTCGTATCACTTACCATCTGGCGAACGGCATGCTCTTCTCGTCATTCAATGCCATAAAAAAAGGCAATTTTACCCGCGTTGGCGTATGGATGCGAGTCTTTAGACAGATATTCAAAAAACTAATGTTGCCAGCAATTATTGCGTAATAATTGCTAGCAATAACTGATCTGTCTAATAGCCCATATGATGCCATTTTCTAGTACATACAAGAGCAATAATTGAATGCTATACATTACGCGCAATAATTGACCTTCAAGAATTGTAAGCAACTGAGTCGGCAAGCGTAATGTAGGACACCCTCAAGCCAGATGGAGTGACGATTTGCGAAAGGTCCCGAGCAGAAACTGGATGTGACAGGCCAAAGACCGGGTAAAATGGCGCGAATTGGAGGAGGCGTATGACCAGCACTGGACTAAAATATAGGCTGATGATGATAGTAGCTTACAAGTGTTGACTTGTCTGTACACAGACTTGTACGTGTATGTGTACCATTTATTGGCGGGTTGCATCCAGTATAGCATGTATTTGCGTTGGCGAATTTTTCAGTCAAATGTTGAACGTTATAAATTTTAGAAGCTACTGAGTTTATTAAAAAAATATGAGTAAAAAGTATTAATATTAGGTTCTGCTGATTTAATAAAGTCCATTGAGATTTATCGCAATCAGGAGTGTTTATAGAAACTGAAAATCAAAATTATAAGACTCACTGCCCTCATGTTTTCAAAACAAGAGAGAACCTAGTTGAATACAATGTTTGGTTATGCAGTTACAGCATATGCTGTTTACACAAAGAAATCAAGAATGTTGTTTATTTAAACCATGCAAGTCATATATTGCTTAAATTTAATTGTATGCAACAGGCAAGGAACTTCTAACGTGTATATGGGCCTTAAATGAGACTATGTAAAAAATGCATAGGTAATTAGTAAAAGTATTTTAGCAAATAAAGTATTTATAAAATACTAAGATACTAAAAAATTTTATCTAAATACAAGATACAAAATAAAAATTAAAAAAGTATCTTAGATACAAGATACTAAATACGTATTTTGTATCTTGTATCTGTATTTCAGATACTTATATCTAGATAAATCACATCTCTGCTAATAATCGTAGAAAAATTATGTCATTTCGGTAGGACAGCCACAATATCGGTATAAATACCGAAAAGTCGGTAGGTTCGAGACCACTGGGATCGCAATTCTTACCAAAGAGAAATGTATCATTGTATGTTCTTACTTCTTACTAGCATCTGGAAACACGGGAACACTGATTGTCAAATGTCTGTTGCCAAAGGAGTTTTGGCGGGAACTTAGAAGTGCCATTAGGTGCTCTAGTTTTAATTCATTATTTTGGTGATACTTAGTCTAAAGTGTTACATTGCATAATTATGGTGGTATAATATCCAATATAGTTCTATTAAAGTGCAACACCAAGAGCAACAACAAGAGCACCTCAAGACACTTCCACGTTCCCACCAAAACTCCGCTTTACTACGAGTTACGAGACAAAACAAAAAAAAAAAAGACAACTAAAAATATCACTTAAGACGAGGCTGTATGGGCTCGGACCCTTTGCCTTCCCTTAACGTAGTGATTATATTCTCTTTGGCCGAGTTTTGGCGGGAACGTAGAAGTGTCATGAGGTGCTCTTGTTTTAATTCATTATTTTGGTGATACTTAGTGTTATATTGCATAATTATGGTGGTATATTATCCAATATAGTTCTATTAAAGTGCTCAAATGAAGTGAATTGAAATAACTGTGCCAATCAAGTGTTTTTTCGTTGCCGCCAAAACTCCTTGATAAAGTCTTGGTAAGGTAGCCACTGCTTTACTACGACATAGTACGTAGGAAAAAAAAAAGTCAACCAAAAATATTACTTAAGACGAGGCTGTATGGGCTCGAACCCTTTGCCTTCCCTAAAGGGAAAATTATAAAAAAAAAAAAAAAAAAAATCTCTTTGGCCTTCCCTACAGTGCTGCCAGATTAGGCGACTTTTCGCCATTTAGGCTACCTTGAAGAGTGTCGGGGCGACCAAAAATTGCGAATGGCGACCGGTTGCCGTTTAGGCTACGCGAATGGTGATTAGTCGCCAATTTAGGCTACTTCGGAAAGTTCGTGATTTATGCATTGTTTTTGTCGAATATGAGGATATTTATAGCTTTGAGGGTACAAAACATGTACTAAGATCCCCTTGCACGCAATTATTGAAAACTGGGGACCTTTTTTTTTTATTTAGCTCTCCGCGTCCCCACAGAAGTGGGCGACTTTAGGCTACTTCGAATCTTCGCCGCGTTGAAATCAGGGAGGTTTTTTTTTGCTCTTTCAACTCTCTAGATACGAAGAGGCGACTTTAGGCTACTTCATAATGAATTTTCGGCGACTTCAACTGTCAAACATCTGGCAACACTGCTTCCCTATAAGAGAAAACCTTTGGAGAAAACCAAAGAATATAGTAATATAGAGAAAACTATTAACAAAAAATTTGCGGTTTGCCAAAAATTTGGAAAAATCATTAATTAACATTATAAAGAATTTTTTACAAAGCAAAGAAAGCAGAAGTTAATAAAGAAACATTATTTTACTTTGATTCTAGGTTTTCTACGTAAAATTGTTGGTTAAATGATATCGCTAGGTATATCCCAAAAAATTGAAGTATCTAGCTTTAAGTGAAAGCTAGATACGTTAAAATTATATCAAATAAAGATGTAAAAAACTCTTCTGAGCAGAAAATAAATAAATCCTATTTCAATATGACTTCGAAAGTATGTTTCGAAAACCCATACGAAGAATATTCACGAGATACATTGAATAATATTCTCAATGACGCCAAAGATGCGGTATGTATTTCAATACACAAGTACCTACGTATTTTCCCTCATGAACCGTGATACTTTTGTCGCCAAAATAACCTGCACATCTGAGAAGTTCTCTATAAGAATTTTGAAGGTGTGTGAAGTCTGCCAACCCACAGTAAGCCAGTGTGGTGGACTAAGGCCTAAAACTAAAACCCTCTCAGTAGTAGAGGAAGCCCATACTCAGCTGTGGGCAGTATATAATACAGGATTGGTATGGTGGTATGGTAAATCGTTGAAACAAAAAATAACTGTAGAAAGTAATTGGACAATAAAGGGATACTTATGTTGTCTTTTTCAAGTAGATTATTGTTTGGGGGCACAGGGGGGGGGGGGGGGGGTTAGGGTACCCCCCTGAATTATTTTACCATATTATTTAAGTATATGGGCTGTCAAATGTAAGAGAAACATTTGTATACCTATTGTGTCTATTTCCTTCTTCATGTTTCTCTTTAATTAAATGAGTATTGTTACATATAAACTAAATAAAGTATCTATTAATGGCTTTGTATGTTTTGTAATATTAGTAAATATATTTTTATGTTTAAGATTTCAGGGAAGTTTAATGCAAAACTGCAAAATTTTAAGTGTTCAAAGCTGCATTTGCTAACAACAATAATGAGAGATGATGTGTTTCATGATGGGACTGTATATACAGGTTCAGCTGGAATGGCCATGTTTTATTTCATGAGTTCTTTAAAAAATGGTAACAACTATGATACATTAAAGGTAAGTACATTAATACTATTTTAATTTGTTTCACCAGTCTTATAGTAATCAGAAAAATCTATATTTTTATAGCACTTGTATAAAAAGAAAATTGGTAGTCTCGTAACTGGAAGGTATAAGTTTACTAGAAAATAATAGTGAAATAAGTAAGCATCTGGCCTGTTAGGAACCATCCTTATACAGTAGTAACACCATACTTAGAATTATGATATGTTGTGTTGCTCTGTGTTCTGCCAAATTTCAACCAAATCAGGACAAAGGACTTGTGATTCTAGAAATTTTCTCAAACATTTTTAGTGAGTCATTGAATAAAAGTAGAATTTCTTGATAGTTTTTAGTAACTCTAAACATCAATTGTTTACCATCTTTAATTTTGTGGCTAAGGCTAACCGTTTTCCATGTTATGTAACTATAATAATGATTGTTTAATCATTAATGTATGCATAATTAATTACAGAATGCACTTGACTACATAAATTTAGAGAAATTAAGAGGGAAAAGAATTAGTTTTCTGTGTGGAGATGCTGGTCCACTTGCATTAGCAACAGTCATATCATACAGACTTAGCATAAATCACCCTGATAATTTACTTGATTATAAAAAAATTGCTCAAAGGTAAAGCACAGTGACTAAGTAATTATATTTTTTATAATAGAAAATATTTTTTGTGCATATTATTTAAACTGTGAGCTTTGCTTTAATATATTGTCTAGATAAAGTGACATAGTGCTACAATGCAACCAAAACAAATAGTCTGGCTTCACTTAGCTAGTGTGGGGGACAGCTGTGTCATACGCTTTCCCTGCATTATGATTATTCTTGTGTGCATGTACAATGATACCAGTTATTGCTTGGTTCCCATTAAAACTAGGAGAAAATTTAATCCTATGTATTACATATACAAAAAAAAAATTACACGAAATTAAACAACAATGTCTATGATTATAAATTTGAAATTACTCTAATAATAATAATAAGCCCGCAGGGGCGGCGAGCCGACGGTGAGTGGCGACACCGCGAACCCCGAGTCCGTGGGGGCTAAATGAGACCCCCTGACCCTTGGCTTGCCTTAACTGGCCGGCTAGGGGTGGAAATCGCAAGAGCTAAGAACCTGAGCTTCCAGCGTGGAAGTGCTCAATCTGCATAATAGCGAGGAAACCCACGCCGGGACGCGTTAGCTACCCGTGATGGTGAAATCGGTGCACACCTATTGACACCCTTTAGCCACCCACACCGATGTTGCGTCCTTGGTATACGCCACTTTTTGGCATGCCCATCTAGTGGGGGGCAATGAATACAAATGATTGAGACATTTTACTTGGCAGGCGTCCCGTTGTCTCAATCAATAGCCCAGCAACCAGTCCAGCTAGATCCCATCCATAGACCCAGTATAATTTCCATGTTCACTGCAATAGTCCTTATGCCTTACGGGCGCTGTCTTTGGCTGTATTTCCTCCTTAAGTACAGACAGAGAGAATAACTGTAAGGTGTACACATCCCAACTATAGTAATGTATCTTAAAGGGGCCTCTACGTGTTGGATCCATATCTCCACGCAAGCCTTCCAAAAGGACCGATCTTCGTGCCGTGATTTCCCACAGGAAAGATACAACATAATAATAATAATAATAATAAAGATTTTAACATACACTAAACTTCTGCTCACGGCTCTGCCCGCGTGGAAAAGTTTTTTCCGCGGTAAAAGTAGCCTATAGCACTCAGGAGTAATGTAGCTCCCTATTAGTGAAAGAATTTTCGAAATCGGTAGGTATAGTAGTTTTATCCATTATTAAGAAACAATCAAATCTTTTCTCCTTATACTATTAGTTTTCTTTTTTGTTAACGGCCCTACTGCCAGTAGCCTGACGCGAGTCGGTTTTTTGGCCACACCGGTCTTTAGGGTGACGCAGAAGGCGCTCGCAACTGTTTGAATTAAGTGACCATGCTGAGGGCAACCCACTAACGGGTTACGAACCTCGGCTCAGGACGGCCACTGAGAGAGGATGAGACATCCACGATTAGGGAAAGATTGGTTTTTAGGCCTAATCCTATTAGATTGTGTTGTCATCGGCACGCGGGCCGGAACTGCTAGGGGGGTCGGGGGGCGACGGGAAACGCGGCGAGGTCCTCGACGGCGAGGACGGAACTGCGGTCTTGTGAAGTGTCGGAGTTTCAAGAACTCGTTCTTACGGCGGATGGCCAGAGTGATTTCGTTCTCTGGATCGGTTAATACGGAACGCGGCCGTCTCCATTTTGCGCAGTCGAATGAAGTATATATTGACGATTTACGGACTAACGTGTTTGGGTGATTTACCGCCCGATCAAAGTAGCGTCTGCTGGCCATATGCATGAAATGCCTGATGGTCGGCATGTTGGTGTCCACGTGGAGGTAGCGGTTGCGAACGTACCACCAACGGGGCACCAAGAGCATGTCTGAGCATTCTTTTTTGTAGGACCTGCATACGCTGAAAACGAACAGGCGGTAAATGGGCGAATACGGGCGATGCGTACGTCATGATAGGTCGAATGCAAGTCGTAAAGATCCTAATCTTGTTGCGGATTGACATTTTACTTTTCCTGTTTAAGAGCCAATGCAATTGGCTCATCGCGAATGCGGCTCGTGCGCGTACACGGATGGAGGTCAGCCTCTGATCAAGGGTAACTCGTAGATATTTGGCTGTGTCCGTCCAGGGGATGACCTGATTGGACATGCGGACTGAGGTGTGGGGCACATGGACTCGCTTTTTCTTAGTGAAAATGATAGCCTGACTTTTGGTGGGATTGACGGTGATTCGCCATTTGCGGAACCACTCGCCGAGCTCGTCGGCGGCGGCCTGCAAAGTGCGCACCACATTGTCGGGGTCTCTACGTGAGGCGTAGATTGCGGTGTCGTCCGCGAAGAGCGCCAGATGGGCGTTCTTTGGTTTGGGGATATCACTGGTATACAGCGAGAAAAGAAAGGGGGAGAGGGCATAGCCTTGCGGGAATCCGGCCGTGATGGAGTGTCGGGAAGAGAGAGTTCCCTCCACGCGAAAACGCGATTCGACAAGAAATCTCGTATGATGTGCACGAGTTGAGTGGGCACGTTGAGAGTGTACAGCTTGAAAAGCAAGCCGTTGTACCACACCCTGTCGAATGCTTTTTCAATATCGAAGGAAAGAGCACCGGTAGGCATGCCGATTCGAAACTTGTCGTGAACGTGCTCCGTGATGCGGAGCACCTGATTCACGCAACTGTGTCTAGCGCGAAAACCAAACTGTTCCGGAGGGATCAGGTTGTGATTGTGGGCGACTATTTTGAGGCGGTCGAGGACGATCCGCTCGTAAATTTTGCCCAGCGTACTGAGCAGGCTTATTGGTCTATAAGACGACGGTTCGGATGCGGGTTTTCCCGGTTTATGAGTACTTATTACAACTGCCTCTTTCCAGACCTCTGGGAAGAGACAGTTTCGAAAAGCGGCGTTGTAGATGGCGGTTAGAATTTTGAATAGATGCTCCGGGAGCATCTTAAGCATGCGGGTGGGGATCTGGTCGTCCCCGGGGGCTTTGCGACGTTTGAGTGCCTTAATCAGAGCGATGACTTCTCCGATCGTCACCGGTGCAAGGGGGTCGGGCGGCGGCGGGTCGACGTCCGGGTCGACGTTGGCTTTGTCGTTTTGGTTTAGCGGTCGCGAAATAGAGACTGGCGGTGGCCGGACCGCGTTCCTACTTTCGACGAATGAATTAACCGCAACAAGACCGTCGTGGTCTACAGGTATTGTTGAGAGAGAACATTGAGCCTCCAGGCTGTCGGCTAGTAGCTCCGCTTTCTCGTCGTCATCAAACGCCGGCCGTTGATTTGAACGATTGAGCGAGGGCATGGAGGTCACATCGTTTCTCCTGAAGGAACGAACCAGCTGCTAGAAGGCCATGTGGGCCGGTCGGATTTCGTCTAGACGAGTTTCCCATCTCGAATCTACGACCTCTTTTGTGCGACGTCTAACCTCGCGTTGGAGGTAGCGCGCAAGATGTCGTTGTTCGTACTATTAGTATAGATAGATATTTTCCGTGTCATGTTGTTCAGTCATTTTAAGGTAGTGGTTAGAAATCGCAAAAGCTGTATTTTCGCAAATTTTGGACAGGAGCACCTTGAAGAATTAAAAAAAAAAAGGTATAATACATACCTACTATTCACCATAAGAATTTGGAAGTAACTAGCCCTTTATGCGCCTGCTGTGACATACCTACTACTATAATTGCATCCATCATCGTCAGCCACATGACGTTCAATTGCATCCATGCATGACCAAAAATTTGGTTCTGGATTGGTCTTTTTTGCGTCTCTCCAGTGTCTGCGCCCTACGCCTATGGCATCGCTGCCGCTTCCCTAATTACGATATTAATCACCTACTTTTTTATTTATTCTATACAGATTAATGTCTTTGATCTCGTTATTGAATGATTCTCCTGATGAATTACTGTATGGAAAATCAGGATACCTATATGCTTTGTTATTTGTTAATCAATACATACCTGGCAAAGAAATCATACCGGCAAATCACATTGAAAAGGTAAGAGGATCTAACTTATTTCAGATAGCATAATCCGTATTTATTATACAAATTAATGCATGCATTCAAAATAAATGAAAATCTATTGTGTATATTGAATTTGTGTGCAGTTAAAATGTTTTTATTCAGTAACAATAAGTCCCTTTTAGAACTACTATTAACGGTGATTATGTTATTTTTACTAAAATTTATCACAAAAGTGTCGGATTTTTTAGAAAATATACATTTCAGGTAGTGAATAGTATTTTGAAATCAGGCAAACAATTTGCTAACCAAATGAGATTAAATACTCCGTTACTATGGCAATGGCACGACAAGGTGTACTTCGGCGCTGCTCATGGAATGGCTGGAATACTGTATATGTTACTGCAGGTAATTTTATTACTTAATCAATATTTGTTTATTCTTGAACGTCAAGAATCAACACGAGATACCATAAGTATACTATAACTAAGTAGGATTTTATTAGACACAGGCACTGATGGCGACTGCAACTACACTTACATGCAGTCAGCCACATAAGTAGCTCCACAAATTCAAATCGCCTATACGCGTTAACTGTAATAGAAACTTTGTTTTTTCTTCAAGTATAGTAAATCCTATTTATTTTATTACTTATTGTGAAGAGAAAAATTCCAATGGTACTAACACTAGAGTCAGGCGGTGGCCCACTTCTGCGAGGCGGTCCTCTCGCGGAAGGAGAGTGCCGAGAGGGATCGCCAGCGCAGTGGTGATCCCTCCCGCCGCCAGACGAGACGTAGGAGGCGTCGGGTGGACGACTGACCGACGTCTCCCGCCCTGTGGATTGGGGGCATTTGGAGAATTCCACCACGGTATCCCCTGCCTGTCGTAAAAGGCGACTAATAGGGGCCTCCGGGGGTCACGGGTGGGCGGGACGTGCCGCCCACCCATTAGTCTAGCCAACTTTTGTGACCCCCGTGATGGACATGTCCGAGGCAGCGTGTCTCACGCTGCCTCGGACACCAAAAGGTAGACACGGTACGGTGTTTCGGGGGCTTCTGAGCCCCCGCAACAGGAAAAGGACCGCAACAGCGGTACGTGCAGGGGCGGTTGCGGACGACAACTTAGACGTGAGTCGGAGGAAGCCCGCAGCCGTCCCTAATGCGCCGAAGATGGCATTTAAAAAAAAAAAAAAAAAAAAAAAAAACTAACACTAGAGTGTATAGTTGATTTGAAGTTTGAATTTGTTGAGCTACCTATGTGACTGACTGAAGAAATCTAAGATAGGCCTTTTGGAGTTTTTCGATCAAGATAGTGTATGTCAAGTCACACGGATTCCAAATACAGGCACTAGTTTCTAATTTACTCCGAACAAGGGCACTAATAACTATGAACATGAATGTCGCTAAAGTCTTTTGCATTCCTGCCCCCTTATTCTCTATGACACGCGTTATTTTCACCGTTCGTAACAAGCGCGTAACGTAACTCATCGCGTTTATTACTATGGAAATTGGCATACAGAATACCATTTTACGCACATTACACGAAGTGAACGTGACGCGGCCGCGTTACGAGTTAACAATGTCATAGAGAATCATGCCTCTGAGCACAAAATCTAAACGCGTAAAAGATTCTTTAGTTATCGTAGAAACATGCTCATCAAATGTAAGCTTTTGATCAAAGATGTCTCCTAAATCTTTAATGGATGTGACCATAGTGATTTTTCTTTTAATCTATATTGTCAGTTTTGTCATTGAATTGATTAGATTTTGTTTTTACGTCCAAAGTTAAACAGTAGCATTTGCTAAGGTTTAATTCTAATTTGTTGTCCAAACCCCATCTGTAAATAGCGTGAACATCACGTAGAAGCGCCAAACAATCGGCCTCGCATTTGACTTCATTGAAAAGTCATAAGTCGTCCGAGTAGAGGAGGCTTTTTGCTTGAGTTGCCACTGAAGACAGGTACTGGAGCAATATACTCAATAGCAGTAGCACCAGTAGCACTGAATAGCAGTAATACATAATAGTTTGCCCGATGCGCTAGATCGTAAACCTGGAGTCCTAGGCAAACTATCGAGGAACCTAAAAAAAAGAGCGCCGAAATATTTTTTTGCCTTGGGTGTCCAGGTAGTTAGCCCTAACGACAAGCGTTAGATACTGCGTGGTGGAATACGTAGCCTTTATTTCACAGAACATGAAGCGCAGCACCCGGTCAGTCGTTAATCTTTTCTTCTACTTGTGTTAAAGGCTTACATTATAATTTTGTATTTTTCTAGGCTCGAGCTTATATAAATACGATTGATATAAAGAGCTTTATAAAGCCCACGTTGGATTGGTTATTAAGCCAACGATTTCAAAGTGGAAATTTTCCCTCTTCGATGAACAGTAGTAATGGAGACAGATTAGTACAATGGTGTCACGGAGCTCCAGGTTTTGTGCCTCTATGCATTCTGGCTTATCAGGTAAGACTTATTAAAGTAACCCAGATTTGTATTATATGTAGTTGAAATCCATATAGGGTAAAACCGCGGTTGAGATGGCGTAAAGTGTCGTACCTAGGTCATATCGTAAGAGATGATAGGTAACATCTGCTGAGAACCATCATGATGGGGAAAATAGCTGGAAAAAGAGGTGTTAGAAGTAGAAGAAAGTCGTGGCTTCGCAATATACGGGAGTGGACCGTAATAAAAACGGTTAAACTGTTCCGACTAGCCACGGACAAGGAGAGGTTTAAGGAACTGACTGCTAACCTTCAGTGATTTTAAGTTAATAGTTTGTGCCCTGTGGTCCGGGGGCATCTAAAGAATTTCATCACGGCATCCGCTGCCTGTGCAAGTGGACCATAGTCTAGTTGGGAATGGAACGGTCTGCCGAGACTATGTCCGGAGGTTCGAAACCCAAGGCACACATCTCTGACTTAATAATATTATTATCCGCTGCCTGTCGTAAGAGGCGACTAAATGGGGTAAGTGAGAGTCGCGGGGCGAGCAGTTGGGGTCTGCTCGCTCAACTACTCCAATGTAAGCGACTATGAGGTGGATGACATTGCGGGTGGTTGGTCTCCTGCAGTCATAGACGCAAAAGCGTGCTCTAGAGTTCGGAGGCTTCTCAGCCTCTTCATTGCGAGAAGGGCCGCAATGCGGCATCGCGCAGGGGCGGTTTCGTGCAGCTATCTTTGTACAACAAGATGTACCCCGGGGCCGTCCCGTAGGCGCCGAAGAAGGCCACCGCGGGTTTTGGTTGGTATACCGGTGTAGGGTGTATATATAGTGTTAGGGACTCGGTCCAATGCTCGCTCGGATGAAGCTATACTCCCGAGTGTCGACGTTGGGCCGTAAGACTGTGTGAAACCAACATAACCATTCCACTCACCCCGCAGTGGTGGTAGCGATAACGCGTTTTCCCCGCAATAAAAAAAAGTTAAAAGTTTGGTGATAATGGTAATTTACCAAGGGATATAAAAGACATCAGATCCTCACAACTATTTAAAAAGGTTTTAAAATCTTACATTGCTAAACAGAATTTAAAAACATAATTTTACACGCACCCTGACATAAACAAAAATAAATAAATAATAATAATAATAAATAATACCAAAAAACACACACACAATATACTAACTAACTAACACTTTACAATACTTATGCACATTTAAATACCAAATGATTATTTAGACAAGACTTATAGTAATAAGATTCCGATACGTAATGAAACCATTGCTATGACCAATGTCTATTCCGTGAGCGTGTATTTTATTTAATGTTCAAGGTTTAATTAAATGTTGATTGTTGTTGATATAATATCTGGCGAATGTTTTATTTCTACCGCCATTTAACCATAATAAAATTTGATAATAATTTTATTACTACCTATCTTTCTACTTTCGCTTGCATGCCAGTTGCCACTAATTCATTAATATGTAATAGATTAAGATACCAAGTGTTTCTCTGGTTTAAGTGAATGGTATGGTATTCTTTAGAGAAATAAAATCTTTAACCGTACCGTGAATGGTATTCTTTAGAGAAATAAAATCTTTAACCATTATAAGGCTTGATAAAAATGAGTGGGTTTTTTGAGTTAAGTGGATAGTTTATGAACTAAACTTTAACGTATACTCAATATGGGGCCTAGGCTTATAAAGCTCTATCCAAAAAATATAGACATCTACCCTTGATATTAATAAGATTGCCATATTTTTGGTGAGATGGCATGGATGAGCACAATAATATAAAGATAATGCACTGAGAAATTACAAATATTGATTAGATTTATGCTTAAACTCGATTCAAAGGGAAGTGCCAGTTTGTTGTGATTCGCATAATGACTACGAATCTAGATCCTCAGAGGCTTTCTCTACGTCCTTTCTTTTGAAGATGGCAACGTGCATGGTGTTCATGCAGCTTATTCAACCTATGAAGAGGGGGAAAATAAATTGATAGGAAAATAGAGGTTAAATAGAAGATCTACAAACTGACCATCTCTCCCTTGCTACTTTAGCCATTTCTTCTAGTCCCATTCGGGACAGGGGGCCAGAGGGCCAAAAGTACGTTAATAAAATACCAAGGCTATTCTGCTATAATAATTTCGATCTTTTGGGTTGGTTTAATGTTCAAGGTTTAATTAAATGTTGATTGTTGTTAATTACTTAATTATAGTTGACATTTTGTTGCCTCCCAAAAAACTATGACACATCACCCTCAAACTTACCTCTATACCCATGTATAATATCTTGTTTTAAGGTTTTCGAAGACGACAAATACTTAAAAACAGCTCTGCAATGTGGTGACGTGATATGGCAACGCGGTCTTTGCACAAAAGGATATAGTTTATGTCACGGCGTCAGTGGAAATGCATACTCGTTTCTACAACTCTACCAAGCAACGAAGGTAGAAATGTAACATTTATTTCTAGTTGTTAATTTTTTTTTTATCAAAACACATAATATGTAGTTCATTGAATACTTCATTATAGATGAAGAGCTGATCTACATTTTGGGGAAGATGTTTGAGGCAATGTAAAACATTAGTCTTTTTCTATTTATAACCGAATACCTACAATAATCAGACCTGTGCCCTGTTTATCCCACGTTACAAGCCTTTTTTCTTGGAAATTAATCCATCCTACAAAAATCTTTAACATGCAACTTGTCAGCTTGTACAGTCACCAGCATAAGTAACAGTGAACAAATTCAAAATTTAAAATTGCCTACATTTGTGTTCTTACTTTTACGTTCTTTTTTTTTCTCTTCGCAAAAGTAAAATAAAAGAGATTTACTACAAACGAAGAAAAAAATGTTACAGTTTAACTTAACGCGCATATAGACGATTTGAAAATTTAATTTTGTACAGATACTTATGCTGCTGACTGTACACTTGTAATGTTTGATAAACAGGAGACTGGCTGAAAGATCTTAAGCGACACAAAATAAAAAATATGCTAAGATTTTTTGGAAGAAATATTTTTGAGGCATTTTTAAATTTAAATAAGTATCGTAGAATTTAGTATTTGATGTGTTGAAAAATAAAAACGCCAGATCATTTATCCGGCTCATAACTTTTGAGAAGCTATATTAAAAAAAAAAGATGAAATATCAAATGAGCCCATTCCTTTAGTTGGCCTGCATGTCACTACTTCCCAGCGTTTTATCATTGTTGATGACGCTTTCGAATTGTGCAATGATGCAGTATCTTGTTTTTATGGCAAAATCTACGACTTCGGCCCTTATCAAGAAATACTGTTATTTTTATATAAACTGCATCATTGAATTTAAAAAAAAAGAACAATATTCCTAGCCAATCGGTGAAATTTCATTCCAGGACCCATCCCAGTTGTACAGAGCATGTTGCTTCATGGAGTGGTGTGCGGTGGAGCGCCCGAATACTGAATTACATCGACCGGATCGGCCCGCTTCGCTGTTTGAAGGACTCCTTGGTCGTATTTATTTAGCTGAAGACTTGGCATGTGTTTCTGATGCCAAGTTTCCTGCACTTACTGTGTAACTTAATATTGCGAATTAATCAGCCCGTTATATGAAAATAAAACATATTTCTATTGTAAAAATATTTATTTCATTCTTACAGCTATTTGTTTCATATTTGTTAATATCACGCAGTATAAATAATAAAATTTAATATAAATAAAAATGTAACCAGGCGGCATGCTGCTGATCGTAAAATTAGCCTTATATATAAGGTATTTAGTAAAATTTAATATAATCCAAATAGGCTATAAGAATTGGAAGTCTCGTGTTTATATATCAGTATCAGTTGGCATTAAGTAATTATTAGTATAGTAGTAGTTATTTGTAATAATTACTTAATA
Organism: Lapara coniferarum; assembly: GCA_949316025.1. Taxonomy (NCBI): domain Eukaryota; kingdom Metazoa; phylum Arthropoda; class Insecta; order Lepidoptera; family Sphingidae; genus Lapara; species Lapara coniferarum. The sequence goes on along the minus strand of OX438919.1, from coordinate 34,365,049 downwards.
CACACTACAAAGAAATAAAAAAGTAAAAAATATCGTATATTTTTGCTTGTCTGATCTCACACGACTTGGCCTCAGTCATTCGCTAAAGTTATTTGGATAGCTCCAAAAAACTAGCCTTTTACAAAAAATCTTTTGATTTTAAAGACCTCTGATTTTAAGATTTATGTAATTTTATTTTTCCTAAAATCTACATAAGTATTATGAACTTTCTAAAAAAAGTTCTTTATAAATGGAGGGGATTAAAAATGTTTTTTTTATGAATCTATGATACATAATGTTGCCCCTTTATTATCCCTAAAGTTTGAGCCTGGTTTGATTTGGAGGCCCAGCACCCACTAAAAACCGACATCTCCTTTGATATAGATGATGAGTACAAATATGGGATATTCATGTTAATTATTAATCACTAACTCAGGGCAGCTAAAAGGGGGGGGGGGGGTACTAAATCACGAAACATATTACTTATTAAGAGTCATTTGACTTCAGTCGCGAAATGGAAAATATTATTAGGACCTACTTTAAGGTAATAAATAGAATTAAAAAATCATCCGAGCAAGGCTCGGGCACCTCGGTACTACATTCTAATGCGACTATTGCGCATCGTCGATGGGAAAACGTGCATCATGTTTATCCTACTAATATTAAAAAGGCGAAAGTTTGTAAGAATGTATGTATGTATGTAAGGATGTTTGTTCCTCTTTCACGCAAAAACTACTAGCTAAAGCGAGAGGAGCCGCGGGCAAAAGCTAGTGAATGATGATGAAATCCTCCTAGCCAGTTTCGGCCACGGCGGCCAATCTCAACGGAGATCATCCAGGTACGCAGGAGATATTATAGTGCACAAGTGTGTGCGCAATACACAGGTGCACTCGCTATTCCTTCACTCTCATAGTCCGGTGAGACGGCAATCCGACATGACCGGAGAGAGATCAGGCGCAGGACCAACGGCTTTACGTGCTTTCCGAGGCACGGGGGTATCACACCGCCAACTTCCTGACTCCGAGCTGCAACTGAGTAAATTTTAAGATGGAAAAACCCAGTCACATTTTTTTTTTTTTTGCTTGACCCGGGATTCGAACCCAGGACCTCAGCGCGCAAATCGTACTCGTAATGCGTACGCAATACCACTACGCCACCGAGGCAGTCAAATTATTATACTAGTATAGCAGTATTATAATACTAGCTTTTGCCCGCGGCTCCGCCCGCATTAAAAAGTTTTTCCGGGATAAAAGTCCCGCTTTATATTTTCCCGGGATAGTAGCCTATGTGTTAATCCAGGACATGATCTACCCGTGTGCCAAATTTCATCGAAATCAGTTCAGTAGTTTTTGCGTGAAAGAGGAACAAACATTCTTACATCCAAACATCCAACATACATTCTTACAAACTTTCGCCTTTATAATATTAGTAGGATTCGTCTCAACTTATCGTGCGGCAATGTAGGTATGTTTTAGGTAATAGATATAGTTTTATAAAATGTACAGATAATTTAATTAATGAGAAAATATCTCAATAATGTTAATATTATAAAGGCATTGAATATAAAAAAAAGATGTTCGTTAAACAAAATCTCGCATGTGTTTGGTAAAAGCATTTTGTGGTAGCATTATGTTGTATGGGTTAGGTGTAGATTATCGTCTATTTCATGTGAACACGCCGACTGATAATCTATGTAATCCTATATCTATGATCGAATATGATTGTCATTGGTGCGTTTCGTTTGTGCCAAAGGTGAAAATAGCGCTATTAATCATTGCTATAACATTATTATTATAATAATCTATGCAGTATGTTATTAAAATTGCTTTACATAAAATCTAATGGAAAATATTGAAAAGAATTATAATTATAGTTGAAAACATTAAAGGTACTCAATATATTTTTTGACCCTCTAAAAAAAAAGAGGGATGTTATAAGTTTAGGGTGTGTATCTGCAGATATGTATGTCTGTGGTATCGTAGCTCTCAAACGAATGGACCAATTTTGATGCGGATTTTTTGTTTCAAAGCTGATGTGATAGCGATGGTTCATAGCTATAATTTATGAAGATCTGTTCAGGCGTTTGAAAATTATCAGCTCTTTTCCAATTTAAAAAGCCCGATTTAATTTAAATTTAGTGTAGGTACTGTGATTTCAGCAATTTTTAAACATGCTACAGCATAAAATAGTCTGCGTCATACCCTACTCCTTAGGAACTTATAGCAGATATGGCGTGTTCGGGCCCACAAGGAAGGTCTCATCGAGTCGGTGTTAGTTACTGGTGGTAGGTCTCTCATATGTAAGAGTCCGTCTGGGTGGGTACCACCGCAATGTCTATACTGCCAAGCAGTAGTGTGCATGCACTGTTGTATTTCGGTTTGAAGGACATTGTAGCCAGTGTAACTACTGGACACAATGAGACTTAACATCTTTGTCTCAGGATGACGAGCGCAGTGGAATACCTACTATGGAACAATACCTACTTTGTAACTCAAGGTGCTGGATGGTGTTGCTACTGTCTATGGGTGGTGGTATAGCTCACCATCAGGCGAACGGCATGCTCGTCTCGTTAATCCATGCAATAAAAAAAATAAGATACGTACAAAAAAAAACAACTTCCGCGTTTAACACGAAATCACGACAAATAATTATAATTAAATAAAATAAGTTAATGTAGTTTTATATTAATTGATTTAGTATTATATTCAAAGCTTTCTCGGTCCGCTTTTTTTTACAAAGGTATCTGGCCACATTATAATTAATAGATTTCACATTATGAGATCCATCTTTAGATATTTTATCCCACGTGACAGTAGATTCAAAATTTTAAATAGCCTTTAAACTTTTGTGTCTGTACTAGTATTTCAGTGTCGTTACATTTACAAGTCCCGGGAAAACATCGAGACATGGTCCGGAGGAAAAACGAGACGTTCGAGGCTATTTCCAAAATAGTTTTTAGACTTTTAGGCAGTCAATATACGATATATCAATAAAATATTTTATGAATCACACTGTTATAAACTCATATACAAGTACATTTACCTAAGATTTTCATTTTTTTTCATTACCAAAGTCCACTACTCCCGAGTCTGCTGCAGAAAAATTAAGAAAATATCTGATTGTTTGCGCGTACAGCATCAAAACATAGGTAATAAAATGGGATTTTTTCGAAAAACGTAAAAAATCCTCAATATTTTAAAAGTGTGACACTTTATAGTTATTTTTTCTTGTCTGGTAGAATACCATTCAAGCTATCTTCCGTTTAGTTTGTCGCATTTATGGGACACCTGTACACTGTAATTCAAAGTAAATAAACTTTGAAAAAACAAGTATTTTTTTATATAAAATGCGAATTATATAAACTTTTTTCCCGAACCTAACATTTATCGACATTACCTATTCATTACCATGAGTCGTGGACGGCTGATTTACCTAACAATTATTTTTACTAATGAATGTTGGTCGTGGGTGATGCTCAATAACAGTCTATCGAGTACTTCTAAACTTTGCCGGTAATGTACTGCTATTAAGTTTTTTAAAAATATGTAAAGCTACTCTGAACGGGCCAGTCTTTTTATTTACAGCGGCCATATATTGTCAGACAAAAAAACTTATGATTTTTTGATTTAAACCACAAACGAAACTTTATTTTTTACTTTTTTATAGCATTAATATATTGTAAAGTTGTATACTTAATATAAGATAATGTTAATAAAATTGCCAAGTAAATGCAATATTATGCACCTGTTTGTTTAGAATAGGACACTTCATAAAGGTAAACTTTGACAGTCACGAAGATCGATTTACATTCATTTATGAACTATATTATTATGAAAACTACATTAGTTGTCTAAACCATCGAGGTAATAAACAAAGAGTAAATTTATTGTTCAAACATTCGAAGCTTCTTTGAATGTCCAATGACTCCCTTTGTAGTGTAAAGAATGTAAATAATATTTTGTTTTTGGATACGTTCCAGAAAGTAATCAGTACCCGTAACACAAACATTTACTTAATGGCATTCGTTAAGTTATAGTTTTCCTCAGTATTTTTTGTGTGAGAATTTGAACAGCGCCCTGTGAGCGTATTTGGAGCTAAATATTGACATTATAGTATTGTCAAACGACTACAGGAAAATACTTAAGGTACAAGTCCATGACGAGCCCCAGACCGCAGTCGCAGGCCACACTGCGGCCTGCGGCTCCGGTCGACCGCATTGTTGCCTGCAGCAGCGGCCGTTTCTATTCCGAGATAGATTGCAAGCCACACATGCCGCGGCTGCAGGTCTCAGTCGTTTCCATAAAGTTTCCCATTATGCAGATACATTAGCAGTCCAATTAAATTTGGTTGACATGACATTTCGAATGATAATGACGTTTAAAGATGGTATATAATTTTAATTAAGACGCATTGTTTTCCCAGGATAAAAAGTAGCCCACGCTTTTTTTACAATTTTTTTTTTCTTATTTACACTATTCTTAATTCAAATTTATTGAAATTTGTTTTCTATTTTTAGTTGGATTTTCTATAAAGCGTGTTTTTTTAGTTTGATTTATCACCGACGCTTGTAGCTTACTATTAGTGAAAGAATTTTCAAAATCTGTTCAGTAGTTCCTGAAGTTAGCACGATTAGAATATTAGTATTTAGTATACCTAGATAAGTGTACATTTATTGTTTCTCCAGTCTCGTATATTTGCTGTATTATTCGATATGAATAAGATTGATGTTTCCCTACTTTCATTTTAGTTACGATTCTATGGAAAGTATGAACGCCTTGCGGTCTGCGTCACCATTGGTGCTGCGGTATACCGTAGCCGCACGCTACAATAATTTTCATATTAAATAGAAACGAGTAACTTTGCTTCCCGTTTGCGGTTTACAGCTCGTCTCGGACTTGTACTCGATACGAATACTTGGTGCAATTTTTTACTATTCGTGGTTGGGGTACAGGTACTTTAATGATGTCATTATAATAGTACCTACGTGTTAGCTAGAGTCAATAAAGGGGTTGAATGGATTCATAACGTTTTGTTTCATACATCAGTGTATTGCTAGTTGGCCTGGCGAGCTTCGTAGCGCTTTAGAGTAATAAATTTTAGCTGAATTAAATTAAGATATTTTTTATTAATTAGTTCTCCTGATAGATTTTTGTCGGTTAAAGCCACTCCTGATCCACCCTTTTTTTTGTTCTCCTCGGGCTTCCCCTCCATCCGTACCATCCACATTCGCTCGATAAAAACTTTTCGTGGCTCGCCTTTCAACCATCAGCATACTTCTTTTAATCTTAGTTACCACACACTTCTTCAATATCTAACGATTTCTTATCACACTATTCCCCTTGGGATCAGATTGCTGATCGCTATTGAGTGAGTCCACGTATATTCCGTAAGGACTGTATTTCAATAACATTTACATGACTTTCGTGGGTCTTCAAACCAGCATACACTTCCATACATAAGCGTCGGCTACAACATAGCATTGCGATTAGCTATTCCCACCCTGATAGAGGCTTTAGAACTTTCATTACAGAGACTTCAATGCCCTCCTCATGCGGCCCACAGTCCGATATATTAATGACAACGTTGACCACACATCATTCCTCAACATACAATCATAAACCTTTTCCTATGAATACACAAAATACTTTTTGATTTGGCCAAATGTTTCTCCGCTATGCACCTTGTGGAAAAGACTTGAACTGTGCAACCCATTCCTTTTCCAAAATTTTCTGGCACATCTCACACATTTTCTTTAAACTATTAAGGGCCTTTTCATCGCTTGCTGATAAATGTTACGCGTCACATAAGTTATACTCTAACCTATGCTCCCAAATAAATGGTAACAAAATGTAGATAACATTAGCTGTTATCTACATTTTGTTACCATACGATCAGGGCCAGATTAAGAATGTCAGGGCCCTAGGTATTGCCTCCTTAGGACCCCTTTTCCCTTTCCTGACTTCCTAAAATATTTATTCTGCCACAACCTAATTAACAGACTGCAAAAAAAATAAAGTGTTTTTTTTTAATAACTTGAAATATTAACGGTAAAAATAATATTGTCATCAGGTAAACGTGTTTATTAAATAAGCATCGCCAAATATAATTTTCAATTTGTTGTTCCTTGCTCGAAGGGTCTTTGGCCGATACCGGGCCCCTAGGCAGTTGCCTTATTTACCTTTAGGATAATCCGGCCCTGAATACGATAATTATGAAATAAAATTTACTTGAAACCTATGAAAAGGCCCAATATATATATAAAAAAATCCGTTAACATTTTTCAATCCATATTTAAAGCCACGTTAATTTTTGCCCGTATTTGGTTTCTGTGATATTTCCGAGATGGCGTCGTATACAAAATGTATGAAAAGTAAATTTTCTTCATCATTATTTCTTTTGTGATGACTCTGGTATTCGGCGTGAAGACATATCCAAAAAACCAAAGAACATAAAAATCGGTCCGGCCGCTCTCGTGTTATAAATAGTGTCTAACACGACTTTGTTTTATACATACAGATTAGTCAATTTCCACACTCAATCTTTTTAACTCCGAGACCCGAGTTGACAGGCAAAAATTTACCAATAGTCCATCTTCGGCGCATTAGGGACGGCTGCGGGCTTCCTCCGACTCACGTCTAAGTTGTCTGCAACCGCCCCTACGCGTACCGCTACCCGCATTGTGACAAGCTTGTGTCTGATAAGTATGGAACTTTATAATATACTTATGGCGTCACTATTGAACTACCAATTGGTATTGACTGCAGCCAACAGAACAGTTGGAATGATCAGTATTCAGTGAGTGGAGTGAGCAGGACCGACCTTAGCTATTATTTGGACGCCTCAGGCAAACATTTTTGCCGTCCTTTTTTTGTAAGAGCTAACTGTATGTTTGTATGCAATAGCATATCGTCGGTGATGACATAGCAGCCAGAGTCTGTGGCGCAGGAGTTCGTGCATTCGTCAGAGCAGCGCGGTGCCGGCCTCGGCGCGCGAGTGCGGCAGCGGCGGGCCGGCGCGCCACGAGTCGGCGCGCGGCTCGTACAGCTCCACGGAGGCGAGCGTGGTGCGCGCGCGGTAGAAGGCGCGCTCGCCGGCGCTCTCGCTGTCGCCGCCCGCCACCACCAGCACCCCGCCCGCCGCGCCCGCCGCACACCCCGCGCGCGCGCCCGCCAGCGCCGCCACCTCCTCCCACGAGTCCTGCCCACCACCACGTTATACTACACTCCACACACTCTTCACACTCGGCAGTCGGCCTCCGCACCGACTCAAATCACCTTACCAGCGAGTTGACCGTGGTTTTGACTGCTAACTCAACACCGCGACTATGTAAATGGAAACTCATTTTGCGCAAGTTACAAGGCAAGATACAAGTCGAGAGCCATTAAAAACTGATGTTATGTCGTAATTGGTAATCATGATATTACGTAAACTACTTACGTCGTCAAAATTGTATCTCTCTACAGATGTGAGAACAGTCCTCCTGGGTGCGTTGCCCCCTATGACGTAAAGATAGTTTTCCAAAACGACCGCCGCAGCTTGACTGCGAGCGCGGTGCATCGGCGACAACACGCTCCACTTACGAGTACTAGGGTTGTAGCACAACAGATCTTTCGTGTGTCTCCATGTGTGTGTGCACCCACCCACTACATATATTAAACCTGTAAGATAGATTATTTCGTTATTGTTATAGAAACTTTATGTGAATATAAATGACGTGATAAAGGTTTCCCGGGATTGAAGTCCCACCATGTAAATATATAATATAGTGGAAAATTAGCGGAAAAAAAGGTTGTTTGAGTGCTATTCTAGAGAAAAATCTATCTCTAGGCCAAATTGCATCCATTCAGAATAACGAAACATTCGAACTTTTGCGTTTATATAGTGAAATGGAGCCGATATGATAAATTAAACCTCTACCTAGGTGAAAACCGCGTTTAATAGGGAAGATGCATATTTTTGCTTTCATGTGAATGAATTTCATGTAGGATTAGATCACAAATATATTTTAACAAAAATACTATAATTTATTGCTAAAAATAATTGTGGTTTGAAACCGACAGTTTAAATTTTCGCACGCAAACGGAGCTACACGCCCAGTGACGTCACACCTGTGTCGGCCATTTTTGTTCGCCGGTAGCATTCATAAATGCATAAGTTTGGACTTACAAGATGTTTTTTTGAATAAATACATCAATGTTACTATAAACTAATAAAAAAGGACAATATATCAACATCATGTACTCAGTCACAACAATGCACATTGTACACGCACCTAGACATAAAATTTTAATCGTAATAATCTGTGCTAGTCTAGTAGGTATATTAAAAATATTTTTCAAAATGTACACAATCATCGCATTGGCCGACGCCTTGCGTTTCATTTATAATGGTTGCTACACGGTAATCTTCTTTATGTACTTTAATATGCTTCGGAGTAACTTGACTTTTAACTTTACACAATTCTTAATCTCTTTTGATCTGGATATAATCGATTACATTATCACCATAAGATAACCTTGTTGATCTGAAATTACTACTGAGTGTAGAAGCTGCTGATTAAATTAGAAATAAATGTCAATCCGTAGTAGTTTAGTCCCTTACAATTTCTACACTTGAAAACTCTGTACTTTCGTCAAAAATAATTACAACCATGTCAACATTAACTTTCGGTTGATTTCTAGTCTTCTTTTATGAACCCAACTTCCATTTTTATTCTAATAATAATTCATTTTTGCAGTTAAAGAATGTTTACCTTTACAACTCGGACCTTTAACAGATGTGACGTCACTAGAGGTTGATTGATGGTTTATAACAAGTTCCTTTTAACGCTACTTTGAAATCGTAATTATTATTAAAAATCGATATTAATTGAAATAAAAACGTTGCAGTGGCCTTTCTTTTATTTTTTTGTTTAACATTTTAGTCGCAAAATATTGATAAATATTATATCTGCATCTTCCCTATTCCATGTGGTAGTTTTTCCGTGATGCGTGTACAAAGATAACGACTCCCATTTTAGTTTTTGTTCAATATACACTGTACAGAAATCGGCCTGTTACAATTTTATTACATGTATAGATATCTTGACATTGGCTAGGAAGCGCTAAAGAAAAAGTATATATTTTTTTAATTAATAGTACTTATTTTTTCAATGTAAATGAATGCAACGTATTTAAAATGTAATCAAAATACTTATACTTAATTCTATTTCCTCAGCCAAAATGTTGCCAAGGCCTTTAATAAACAACATTATAATTTTGCTATAATAACCAAAATACCGTGAATAGTTGACCTTATCATGTGGTAATCTATGGACACGCAGTATTTATTATCCTTCTGCGGGATCAATAATGTACCTACGAGCAAGATATTCAAGGCCCACCTTGGTAATTAACTACGCCCATTCCGAATCTCGGTTCAGGCATACGTCCGACGAGCGTCCACTTATCCATTACTGGGTCATAGAACTCTATAGAAGCACCCATGTCTGAACCGACCCAACCACCGAAGGCATATAATGTTCCATTCCACGCCGTGAGACCGAATTCACAACGAGCTTCGTTCATCGGCGCTATATTTGACCATTTGTTTGTCTAAAACATATCTTTACATTAACATAATAATCGTAACTATTAAATATAGTTTTAAGTAACAATATTATGTATAAATCATCAATGATTTACCTGAGGATCATAAACCTCTCCGTTGGCCAATATCTGGCTGCCTTGCTCGCCGCCGACGGCATAAACGCGGCCGGCTAGCGTCGCGACTCCCGGTTGAATGCGCGCTATATCCATTGGTGCTAACTCCTCCCACTCACTAGTATGAAACGAACAGATCAATACTACTCATATCACGAGAAAAACTGTTTCTAAATTTAAATAAATGACGTGAAAATAAATATTTATTAACTATATTTTATCCAACAAGTCGATGGGTCCTACATCTATACTAGCGGCCGGCAACAGGCGGACCGCGGAAGCTCGATACTTGGATCGTCCAATTTTTTTTATTATAACGACCTATTCCATTACATTAATCAATTAAAATTACATTTTTATATAACTAGCTCTACATTCATTTAGTATTATGAGTTGTTTTTTGGACCTCTGTAAACATTTTCAACAGGATCCGGACTCCGTTAGAAATTACTTGCCGACCCCTGATATACTATAATATATTATAATCCTTACATAAACTATAGAACAAAGTCCCCCAGCCGGTCTATCTGTCTTTCTGTCGCGATAAAAACGCGATAAACTCAGAAATTACAGAACGGATTTTGATGAAATTTGAGATGGAGATAGTTTACGAAACGGGGAAGGTTTTAGGGTACTTTTTATCCAGGCAAAATATAAAGCGGGACTTTTATCCCCGAAAATCAGTTCACGCGTGTAGAGCCGTCACGGCCAAACCACTGAACCGATTTTGATGAACTTTGGTAGGTGCAGATAGTTTGAAATCTCGGGAAAGACATAGGCTAAATTTTATCCCGGGAAAATATTTTTATACCCGAAAATCTTTTACACGCGGGTGGAGCCGCAATCACTATACTAATACAAATTCAAAATTATAACTTTACAGGAGAGCGGTTAAAGATTCTACAAAGAAACAATCAACATAAATACTTGTAATTTTAAAATATCTTAAATGAATATCAAAGGCAAAAGATGATGTTATTAGTTCTTTATTATCTTGGAAAACAACGTCAGTTGCATTTGTAAACTTAAACTCGTAACAAGTAGCCTCTTGAACTAGATTATTATGTACCCAGCTATTGCACATAGATAAGATTTGAATTTGAATTGATTTGAAGATGGAAACCTTATTTTGCATGTTTATAATTGGATCAATATTTGAAGCTCGTAATGTTATAAAAATTTTGTCTTCTTCAGATTTTGTTCACTTAGGTACACCAATAGGTATACTATGTACTATATAATTCAATTTAAGCAGTTTTATGCAAAAAAACTCTAATTTCCGGGTTGCAACTTGCACCAGTACCTACACGTAGGACCCGTCGAAATGCATCGATAGTCACCGTGGATGGAATTATTTATAACTCAGTATTGTATATTTTTGAAGTTATACTTCCTTAGGCGTGTTATGAAAAAATTATGAGAGTGAAATTTTAAGATGCGCGCGCATCATGTAACGAAATAAGTTTAACTTGTTTAATGAAAACTATTTGATAAACATGAAAAGTGAGTATTAAATTAAGAAAATAATACATATACATATACACTCACGCCTGTTATCCCCGAAGGGGTAGGCAGAGGCACAACTAGTGCACCCACTTTTCGCCAACATTCCGTCCCATGATGTGATAGGGGGCGAGCCTATCGCCATATCGGGCACAAATTCCAGACTCCGAGCTGATACTGAATAGAAAAACTCAATATCACTTTGCCCGACCCGGGGATCGAACCCGAGACCTCAGCTTTGCAGTCGTACCGTAATACAACTACGCCACCGAGGCAGTCTAGAAAATAATAAATATTTAAAAAATGAATTAACTTCAATTCATTTAATAATTTATTATTAAGCCCTCGCGTGCCGGGAGCGTGGATCCACGCTCAAAAAAAGTGTTCAAACTCTGCCGGAGCGTGGATCCACGCTCGGGACGATTTCTGCAAAATGTATGAAAACTGAACATCTACAGGTTGTTTCTTTTTAAGTTATTTTTGGGTTTCCATTGGATGCAAATCTTAATTATATATTAGAATTGAGAAAAGCGGCCGCCATTTTGAATTTCTTTGTTTTGAGGCCGATTGGCCTCAAAATCGATATCTGAGTAGGCCTGTAGGTAGAAAAGACGGATCCAATGTTAGAATTGAAAAAAGTGGCCGCCATTTTGAATTTCTTTGTTTTAAGGCCAATCGACCTCAAAATCGAGATCTGGGCAGGCCTTTAGGTACCGAAGACGGATCCAATGTTAGAATTGAAAAAAGTGGCCGCCATTTTGAATTTCTTTGTTTTAAGGCCAATCGACCTCAAAATCGATATCTGAGCAGGCCTTTAGGTATAAAAGACGGATCCAATGTTAGAATTGAAAAAAGTGGCCGCCATTTTGAATTTCTTTGTTTTATGGCCAATCGACCTCAAAATCGATATCTAGGCAGGCCTGTAGGTACAAAAGTTGGATCCAATGTTATAATTGAAAAAGTGGCCGCCATTTTGAATTTCTTTGTTTTAAGGCCAATCGACCTCAAAATCGATATCTGGGCAAGCCTTTAGGTAATGAAGACGGATCCAATGTTAGAATTGAAAAAAGTGGCCGCCATTTTGAATTTCTTTGTTTTATGGCCAATCGACCTCAAAATCGATATCTGGGCAGGCCTGTAGGTACAAAAGTTGGATCCAATGTTATAATTGAAAAAAGTGGCCGCCATTTTGAATTTCTTTGTTTTAAGGCCAATCGACCTCAAAATCGATATCTGGGCAGGCCTTTAGGTAATGAAGACGGATCCAATGTTAGAATTGAAAAAAGTGGCCGCCATTTTGAATTTCTTTGTTTTAAGGCCAATCGACCTCAAAATCGATATCTGGGCAGGCCTGTAGGTACAAAAGACGGATCCAATGTTAGAATGGAAAAAGTGGCCGCCATTTTGAATTTCTTTGTTTTAAGGCCAATCGACCTCAAAATCGATGTCTGGGCAGGCCTTTAGGTACAAAAGACGGATCCCATGTCAGAATTGAAAAAAGTGGCCACCATTTTGAATTTCTTTGTTTTAAGGCCAATCGACCTCAAAATCGATATCTGGGCAGGCCTGTAGGTACAAAAGACGGATCGAACATTAGAATGGAAAAAAGTGGCCGCCATTTTGAATTTCTTTGTTTTAAAGCCAATTGACCTCAAAATCGATACTTGGCATGCCATTGATAGTAAAAGTCAGATCTAATGTTAGACTTAAGAAAAGTAGTCGCCATTTTGTACTTCTTTGTTTTAAGACTGATTGGATTTAAGATAGATATTTGGGCTTGTCTTTTAGCCAAAACTAATTAATCGAGGTTGGAATTTTAATAACCGCATTCCATGTTAAATGTTCTTGTTTTAAGGGCCATTGGTTTTAAAATCAAAATCCGCTGGACATGGCCACAAACTATAGTAGGTTTTAATTATATCACTTTTAAATAATATCACCATCAAAGCTTATTCAATTCTCTTCAATAACGATATTGCAGCTTTGTTATATCGCAAAAAAAGGAATTTGTCTTAGAATTTAAGAAGTGGCCCGTGGCAGCAAACAGCTAATAAAGTAAATTCTTCTGTGAAAGCATCAAAATCGGTTAAAAATCCGGGGGTCGTTAGCAATTCAACAATAGCTATAAGCCTAATTAGCCGCGTAGTAGAAATTATCTTACTATATTTTTCTTCCCCTACATCGTTATGCCCTGGTGGGTGGCCATTCAATTACTGTATCTTTTTTTTTGAAGTTATACCTTAAGCGCGTTATGAAAAATTTATGGGAGTTAAATTTTACGATGCGCGCGCATGTGTGACACAAAAATTCTCACGGTTGTTTTTTTATTATAATTTTCCCCTTATAGGGAAGGCAAAGGGTTCAAGCCCATATAGCCTCGTCTTAAGTGATATTATTGGTTGTCTTTTTTTTAAATTAATTATAAAAAAAAAATAATTTTTAAAATAATAAATAATCAATAATAAATATTTTAAATTAAGAATCTTCTAATATTAAGTACAAATTATGTCATATATATTTATTATTCTCTAAATTCTATATTTAATAATTGAAATGAAATCCTCCTAGCCAGTTTCGGCCACGGCGGCCAATCTCAACGGAGATCAGCCAGGTACGCAGGAGATATTATAGTGCACAAGTGTGTGCGCAATACACAGGTGCACTCGCTATTCCTTCACTCTCATAGTCCGGTGAGACGGCAATCCGACATGACCGGAGAGAGATCAGGCGCAGGACCAACGGCTTTACGTGCTTTCCGAGGCACGGGGGTATCACACCGCCAACTTCCTGACTCCGAGCTGCGACTGAGTAAATTTTAAGATGAAAATACCCAGTCACAATTTTTTTGGCTCGACCCGGGATTCGAACCCAGGACCTCAGCGCGCAAATCGTACTCGTAATGCGTACGCAATACCACTACGCCACCGAGGCAGTCAATAATTATATAATAATTATATAATTTAATAATTATATAATATAATGTTAGGGCAAAAATATTTTTTGTGCGGGTATTAATGACATGATCTACAATTTTTGCTATAAAAGCATAGAACGTTTGACAGTTCGAGTTAGTTGGTCATTGCCTTCGTGCCGGTCGTTCGCTTGGTGATATTTTGTATGAAAGTATTTCTGTAAAGTCAGTGGTACATATTTTTATTTAAATCAAAACCGTTACAGTTTCTAATAATAATTTATTTTTTAGTAAAAGGAGAAGACAAAGGCGCTTAGCCTTGCAGCCTTGTCTGTTGTTGTTTTACCACACCCAAGGACTTTTTTAAAATTCAAAGGCCGAAGCCAAGACTGCAATTTTCCCAAACTATAAAGGTTAATGATGCCAAAGAAGTATAACTTCTCACGCGCGTACATACATATATTACACCTCGATTTATTCTATTTGGCTAAATACAAGCCCAAATATCTATCTTAAATCCAATCAGTCTTAAAAACAAAGAAGTTTAAAATGGCGACCACTTTTATTGAGTCTAACATTAGATCTGTTTTTTACTATCGCCAAGTATCGATTTTGACGTTAATTAGCTTAAAATAAAGAAGTCCTAAGTGGTGGCCTCTTTTTTCAATTCCGACATTGGATCCGTTTTTGGTAACTACAGATATGCCGAGAAATTGATTTTGAGGTCGATTGGCCTTAAAACAAAGAAATTCAAAATGGCGGCCATTTTTTTAAATTCTAACATTCGATCCGTCTTTTGTACCTACAGGCCTGCCCGGATATCGATTTTGAGGTCGATTGGCCTTAAAACAAAGAAATTCAAAATGGCGGCCACTTTTTTCAATTCTGACATTGGATCCGTCTTTTGTACCTAAAGGCCTGCCCAGATATCGATTTTGAGGTCGATTGGCCTTAAAACAAAGAAATTCAAAATGGCGGCCACTTTTTTCAATTCTGACATTGGATCCGTCTTTTATACCTAAAGGCCTGCCCAAATATCGATTTTGAGGTCGATTGGCCTTAAAACAAAGAAATTAAAAATGGCGCCCACTTTTTTCAATTCTGACATTGGATCCGTCTTTTATACCTAAAGGCCTGCCCAGATATCGATTTTGAGGTCGATTGGCCTTAAAACAAAGAAATTCAAAATGGCGGCCACTTTTTTCAATTCTGACATTGGATCCGTCTTTTATACCTAAAGGCCTGCCCAGATATCGATTTTGAGGTCGATTGGCCTTAAAACAAAGAAATTCAAAATGGCGGCCACTTTTTTCAATTAACATTCGATCCGTCTTTTGTACCTACAGGCCTGCCCAGATATCGATTTTGAGGTTGATTGACCTTAAAGCAAAGGAAATCAAAATGGCGGCCACTTTTTTCAATTTTAACATTGGATCCGTCTTTTCTACTTACAGGCCTGCCCAGATATCGATTTTGAGGTCGATTGGCCTTAAAACAAAGAAATTCAAAATGGCGGCCAATTATTTCAATTCTAACATTCGATCCGTCTTTTGTACCTAAAGACCTGCCCATATATCGATTTTGAGGTCGATTGGCCTTAAAACAAAGAAATTCAAAATGGCGGCCATTTTTCTCAATTCAAGCATTGGATCCGTCTTTTGTACCTAAAGACCTGCCCATATATCGATTTTGAGGTCGATTGGCCTTAAAACAAAGAAATTCAAAATGGCGGCCATTTTTCTCAATTCAAGCATTGGGTCCGTTTTTTGTAACCAAAGATATACCCAGATTTCGATTTTGAGGTCAATCGGCCTCAAAACAACGAAATTCAAAATGGCGGCCGTCTATGCCAAATCTCACAATGTTTCTGAATATTTTAGTGACCATTGATCCATAATAAATAAGTAAATAAATAATTTCAAAATTCGTACTAAAAGAATTTTATGGTGTATAAATTAGAACATCCTTTACACTCAAAATCCGATTTTTTCAAATGTATGGCGGCACGCACGCGTCTTTTACGCAAACTGAGCCCGGCATTCCAGGGGTTAAATATATTTATTTACTTTCAAAACATTAAATAATCAATAATAAACATTCAAAATTAAGAATCTTAAAATATTTAGTACAAATTATTCTCTAAAGTAAATTTTGTATGAGGTTTTAAATTTGTACTGAACTTTATTGACTGTGTTGACTATCCTTTTCCAGTCCTTTTATCATTTTATTGCAATTAATAATTTGCATGCAATTAAATTTTAATGAATGACTGCCTCGGTGGCGTAGTTGTATTACAGTACGACTGCAAAAGCTGAGGTCTCGGGTTCGATCCCCGGGTCGGGCAAAGTGATATTGAGTTTTTCTATTCAGTATCAGCTCGGAGTCTGGAATTTGTGCCCGATATGGCGATAGGCTCGCCCCCTATCACATCATGGGACGGAATAATGGCGAAAAGTGGGTGCACTAGTTGCGCCTCTGCCTACCCCTTCGGGGATAACAGGCGTGAGTGTATATGTATATGTATGTAAATTTTAATGATGCCAAAGAAGTATAACTTCTCACGCACGTACTTGCATAAGTACACGTACTGATTTCTTTTTTTATATTACCGTTTATGGAGATCAAATTTGAGAACACTGGATAGAATGTTGTCCGTGGTGAGCGGTGGATGAGCCGCTTTGTCCCGACACGAACCACCCGCCACCAGCAGGATCCGCCGCGCTCTGGCTCGAGGCTCTGCCGCCAAAGTTACTAATGCACCTCGTCCTGTTTTCTAAAACATAAGTGTCCTATGATGTACACTTAGTGGTCGAATTGGACTTTTCTATGATATAATAATATAAATTAATAAGTAATAAGATGCAATTCTGACTATTTTTGAACAAAATAATCAAATGGGGTAGATAGTCCTTATAAAAACCCGATTTCTGAGATTTTATTTAATATGAAACGTTTAAACGGAATACTACGACGCCACGGCCATGTCGGGCTCGGTCTATTAAAATTTTTAATCACTGATTATATTATAGGTACCTACATACGTGCCTTAAATAACCATGTATTAATTAAAAGTAAAATATCGAAAATGATTACAGGTACGCTAACGACACAAGTCATGAGTACAGATGAACAGTGGTGGGTGCATGCTCGCGTATACAAACATATTGCACGAAAGTGTTATAGAAGTTAACAAACAACTTGACCCAGTAGACGTGGCCTGCGTAGAAAGCAGGAGGCGAAAGATGCCTGTACCCCTAGCACGAATTTACGCATTATCGTATAGTATTCGTATCGAGCAAGTTACTTAGTATTCGTTAAACGATATTAAGTACTTTAATAACAAAAAAAAAGGGACTTTACTATCACAAACTTTTAAAATTGATTAATTTATTAAGTAATTTTGCGGAACTATTGAACTTATACACTTAGATACCTTACTTACGCAACCCTCGCGTCGGTACGCAAATCCAGCTCAGATTTGTCCGTTTTTTTTACAATTATACCTTAAGTCATAAACTACTGGATTGCCCGACCCGGGAATCGAACCCGAGACCTCAGCATTGTAGTCGTACCTTAATACAACTACGCCACCGAGGCAGTCGAAAGAAAAATAAATGATAAAAATAGCTGAGAGCATTTTAGTAATTTCTTTCTTTTTTTAAATGTTACTTTTTTAACGAGATTAAAACCAGACGTATACACCGTGACTTTATATTCGTTTTGAAACCGAAACGTTGTTACTTAGAACCATTTGTAGGACCAAGAAAAAATAGTGAATTAATTGTATCGTTCATAAATTAAAAAAATATTTCTCACTCGTTCGAGTTATGATAGTAACGCCGCGACGTTATAATTTATTCACAAAATGATCGCGCCGCGCTGCACTGTTTGTGGTGTCCATGACGCACGATAACAGCTGATCCTACGCAGAGCAAGGCGATACGTGTGCGGTTCCATATTTCCACAATTTAATAAAAACTACACAAGTACCTACACACACACACAGAGACACAGCTAGCGTATTCTGTCTTATGATATAATGGAGACGAGCCTATTCCCATATCGAGCACAGATTCCAGACTGTTCCAGACTCCGGACTGATACTGAGCAGAAAATATCGAATATAATTTTGCCCGACCTAGGATTAGAACCCGGGACCTCAGAGCGGTACAGCGCACACAGTACAACTACGCCACCGCGGCAGTCGCCAGTACTTACCTACTTAAAAAAAAATACTTTTTGATCGTGACGGCATTGATTGTATTAGGAATAATATCAAATCATAATTCGATACGTTACGACTTTTGTAAGTACCTATTTACAATCAGTTGATACGTAGCAAGACGGCAATTTGATTTTTATTTTCACTGAAAATTGAAAGAACTTGCATTAAGTACTAAATTTATTAAAAATGACAATTAAGTTATAATCTGTTATTACTTACGAAGGTAAAAGAAAGTCGGTCGGTATCGGTAAATGTTATAATTTTTAATATTATGTTAAAAAAGGCTACAAATAGTTCCATTCGAGAGGCGGGAAGGGCGAGGGTTGTTTTGTGGCGGCTCGCGGGCCGCTGCGTAATGCCGGCCGCCCACGTGACCCCGCGCGGCGTGAGCGCCCGCGCCGAGCGAGCGTCCTACGCCGCGCCGCGCCCTTCGCACTCCCCTTACAAAAGTTATTAACTCGGAGGTAATTGGGATTGCGTGTCGCTAACGATGCAACTACTTGAAATCGAGTCCGCCGCGTTCGATTGTGTATTCTTTCGAATATGTCTCTCGTCACTTGAATTAAGGTGTCCACTATCACACTACGTAACACTTCACAACTTTGGTGTTCTCTGGAATCTACGAGCATTTTTATTTGCGACCACAAGAAACAATCTAGGGGCGTTAAGTCCGAGCTTCTCTAATAATGAAAATAATATGACGATAAAAATGATGATAAAAGTAAATCCTATTAATTGGTCGTTTATAATATTGGCCCTAACATCGGCACTGAACTGAACTTGTTGTGATTTTTCCCTATCAGGTTAGGATTTATGAGAGCCCAGTATTGTTCATTCTGCACGTTGTATAGTCCAACTCGAATAAACCAGTGACGACTCATCCGTACACAGAATGTTAGCGTTGGTATTACTATTTAATAACCAGTGACATAGGGTTATTTTCGCCGGAGCATCGTTGTCATTAATGACGTGCGCCCGATGGAAATGATACGAATGTAATCCGTGGGTAATCAATGTTTTCTGCACAAAGTATTGGCTAACATTAAATTCTTGTGCCGCCATTCTCGTGCTTCGCCGAGGATCCCGCTCGAAATATCCAAAATGCCCTCTTCAATTTTCGGCGAGTCACTCAGGCATCGTCGGCCTTGCATATGAGCTGGCACGTAGAATTGTCCGTGAACGTGATTCAGTAGGAACATGTGGATAGTCGATCCCTCGTAGTCTCAGCGCATTTAAATATTCCAGCTGAGAGAACGTACGTCTGGCCTCTTCCAAATTGTACTTAGCAACAGCGCGGCGTACAGCTGAAATACTCTGCGTTTGAATATTCGTACTGATGACTCATTTTCGCATGGCAGCGTAAATAATACAACCTGAACGTGCGCGGCGCGGGTTGCCACGCTACTGACTGACGGGCGGGCGGGGTGCTCGCGAGTGGATGCGCTCGCCGCGCCGCGCAGGTACATCAAAGGGGTGCGCGTGATTGGCGACGCTGCGGCGCGGCGGTCTCTTTGTCTTTATTGGATAATATTTTGCCACTTAGTTATGAATGACACCGATCGTAGTGATCGTTGTACGTGAGATTTAGTTGTGTTCAAAGAGAATTATAATACTACGGAAAGTTGTGTTACCACGGGTTCTCACTTCTTATTCGTAAACCACATTATTAATGTCACATTAATTTTAATATTCAAAAATATTTTTTTTTATATTTTTTTTATACTGTATTAGTAATACAGAATTCAAAATTTTCGGTATCAAAACGGCTATAAATTCACGGTGTATAAATAGTACAGCCAAAGAGATTTTATAACAAGTTTATACACACTATATGCGAAAAGACTTTTTCCCCGACCTATTCTAATAGAAAGAAAGAATAATAGTTTAGGTCGTCCTTATCTATAAGGAGCATAATGTAAGAAACCAATCGCGCAAAACATCGGCGCGTTGGACGTGAAACCGACCAATCACAAGTGACCTCAGGACTCGTGCCTCTATCTGTAATAAATAAAAAAAAAATCAAACCATGTCCACTCTGGTAGTCTTTAGAGCAACTGCTATTGATGGATCCTGTACACTTTTTATAGCGTCATCTAATATTTGTGGTGGTATCAAAGGTAGTCTGACATGCGCAAGCACTTCAAAACAATGACGCCTTCGACATCCCGGATCGTGTTCCAACCATCTCAATGCGGGGTAGAGAACCTGTTAGTATGAGTATAATAATATGTAAAATTTGATAGCAATCTTTTAAGTATAGTCGGAACAATATATACTGGCCGATATGACAGTTCACATTTTTCGCCAAGGGATACCTAACATTATGAGAACGACTACCAAAAAATACAAACATCAACTATATAATTAAAAACATTTATCATGTTCTCCATACATTATAAGAATGACAGATTAATATTGTAAAAACATACGGAATGTGCACGAACTATAGGAGGCAGCACAAAATCGACACAAGAGCCACATGTAAATAAAAAAGGAACTTTTCAAAGCTATAATCTATTTTTATATTCTTTTATTATGACAAAATGATACTTACACTACTCAACAAAGTCTAAGGAACAAGCCAAGAATATCAATTAATTTATGAACCCGCTTTAAAAAAACTACTGGCCACTGAAATTTAAAAATGTAGGTTGAAAGTGCATTAAATAAGGGCATTAAATTTAAAAAAAAATAAAATTTGTGAAAAACAAATATCGTTACTTCCCTGTAATTTTTGTGACTCTTGAGCGTTATGTCACGTCGTAATTTAACACAAGAAGACAGAAGAGAGATGTTATGTTGGATGTATGTTGGAAGCTGGGCGCAGTCAACATAATATCGCGGAGGCTGTTAACACACAACCAAGCGTAATTTGGCGATTATGGGCACACTACAAGTCTACAGGCGATGTAGCCAAACGTCACTGAGGCAGATACAGGTACACCCAGAGACAAGACCGTTTGCTGCAAAACTCTGCAAGGAGGCAGCCCCAGTTTACAGCTCGCCAGTTGCAAAGACGACTCCAGTCCCAGCACCAAGTGGTTATCAGTGACCAAACTGCCAGAAGAAGGTTACATGAAGTCAATCTTCACGCTTGCAGACCGCTAAGAGTTCCAGCACTGCGACGTAGAAATCGAGGGCGTCGTTTATAGTGGGCTAACACACATTTGCTATGAGTCGAGAATCGGTGAGTTCGGCTTCTGTTTTCGGATGAGTCTGGATTCGGATTTAATCCCGATTCAAGGAGAGTGCGTGATTGGCGAGTTCCTAGTCACCAGAGTCGACTCCAGAAATCTCAGGAAGTTCATCCTTACCAAGGCGGAACGATAATGGTGTGGGTTGGAATTCGCCTGGGTGGAAGAACAGATCTTGTTTGTACCTATACCAGGAAATTTAAATGCGGAGCAATACTGTGACGAGATTGTGCACCATATGGTCATGCCTCATGGACAGCAAACTCTCGACTCGGACTCGGCCAAAATTTCATGTTCATTCATGATAATGCACATGAACACACCGTAAGGTTGATGATGAACATGTTCCGAATACAATATCACCGTATTAGTGTGGCCTGCTCAATCCGCCGATCTCAATTCCATCTAGTATGCGTGGGATTTGCTTGGGAGAAGAGCTTTCAGTGTTTTACCCCAAAATTAGAACGCCGAAAAGAATTTTTATGCCATATTTTGAGAGTATGAAGCCTTATTCCAGGCGACAATTGATAGCCGCATTCTCAGTATGCCACGCGGATGTAGAGCCGTTGCTAATGCCTCAGGAGGTCCAACACATTATTAAAAAGGTGTAAGGAATATTCTTTTTATTTAATTTTTACTTTGCTTAAGTTTTTTAGAATTTACGTGAACTTGTTTTGTTTTTGTTCTAGCACTATGTTAATTTTTGTTATATTTTTTTTTACTAACAAGCCCTTTATTAAATTGCAAAATTAAATTGAATATTAAATTAAGCTTCTATTGAAAAAAAAACCACTATTTTTCTCTTGTTCTCCCTAGACTTTGTTGAGTAGTGTATTCTATTAGGCTTCGCCGAATATGATTGATACCCAGCGTGGCCAGAATATGTTTTTTTTTAGATGGGAGATAGTTATTTTGATGTTATTGAAGCAAAATTAGGAGGTTATGTTCGCTTAATTACAGATTTGTTTCTATTGAATATAATGTTCAATACTTCTTTATTTTTATCCCACCAAAAACATAAATGTAAAAGAGGAGAGCCAAGTTCAATACAAAAATTATGCTTGGCTGTGGGCTCCGCCCCAAAAAGAATGGAGATCTAAGTGAGTGCAAAGTTCTATGTAAAATTCAAATACATATGTATTTATAGGAACAAAACAACATCATGAACAAGTATTAAACTCTATTTCTTTGCTTTATTGGATACCTGTAATAATTGCTGTTATTTAAAAATGTGCGATCTTAAAGTAGGTTAGATTTGATTTGGCCAGTTTTCATTACATCAATCATTTTATAAAGCTATTCAACATATGCTATATGTAATATATCATATTTGGATTTTGCATAGAACTTGGCACTCATTTAGATCTCCTTTCTTTTTGCGGCGAAGCCCACAGCTAGGTATCATTTTTGTATTGAACTTGGCTCTCCTTTTTTACATTTATGTTTTTGGTGGGATATCATTACTTTTTGTAAAGAAACTAGGCAGGTATTGAGTTATGTGGTGCCACGCACCGCCGACTACACACCGTTGGCCAGTTGTTTAGCGCGTATTACAAGTTTTTTGTATGGGAACACCACAAATTTTTTAACTTTTTTTATTTTTAGATTTTTTCCTACCCTTACACACAATTACCGAGCTGGATACCAAATTTCATCTTTCTAGGTCATCTGGAAGTAGGTTAGATTTAGGTATTATATGTGTCAGCCAGTCAGTGCTAAAATTTACGACTTTGTGACCTACATATATACATAACCGTTTGAGCTAGCTTCATGAAATTTGGGTTTCTAGATGTCCTTATGGATATAATCAAACACACGTATTTTAATGTGTTTACGTTATAGAGAAGAGTAATAGAAGGGTCAAAAGTGGCACCAAGTGGTTCGTGTAATATTACACTCGGCGCTGGCTAGCCAATTCCTTTGCTTAAACTTCGCTTGACAGGCTGCCGCGTGTCTAGATAAATTATGTAATGAGACATTTCTAAATGCTTTTGGAACTTATATTTGTAGGTATACATTTTATACAGCTATTTTTCTATCTGCGTACCTGGCTGATCTCCGTTGAGATTGGCCGCCGAGGTCAAAACTGGCTAGGAGTATAAAGTACGTATGTAGTATATCATATCTATAAAGTGCGCTGTCATTAACCTAATAACAATTATAAATGTCCTACCTGTGCTTCGCTGTCCACTCTCAGCTGTTCTGATGATAACAATGTCACTAACTGGGGTAAAGGCAGTTCCAAAAGTTCATCACCATTTGCTACCACATTCCAATTTGCTTGTACATGCTCTAAGGCTTCATTTGCCAATTCTGTACAATTGTGGGCTTCCGCAAATCTGTAAGTGAATTTATATATTTATAGTCATATTGGGTTTCTGTTGTCAAATTCAGCCCGGACTCTGATTTTTTTCCCGACATGGTAAATACTCGCACCCTATTACATGATGGGACAGAATAAACACAGCGAAAAGTGGGTTCATTAAAAGCGCCTCCACCTGCCCTTTCAAGCATAAAAGGCGTGAGAGTGTGAGTAGTCATCATTGGCATTATTGTAATTTTTATGATATTCTATTATATGACATTATACAATGCATTTAAAAAAATATGTTATGGATCAAGACAGACCAATTAACAGCATTTTCCATTTGGGTATATCGTCAGGGATAGTGCAATATCGCGTAACTAGTATTGGTAAATGCAGGGTACCTAAGTAAAAAAAGTATAGTATTATCAATCATAAGTTTAGTGTGATAACTATCAATTTTAATTAAACTTTTTTCGTCACTTGCGCTGTATTTATCAGTGCTAGATACGCGCTTTTGCACTGTCCCCAACGATATATGTTTTTTATTTTTATGAGAATAGAACAAAAGTTTTTGAATTGTAATAAAATTAGACACTACCTGAATATTCCTAGTGCATTAGATGGATGAAGTTCTCGTCTTAAAAATTCTCCACAGCCAACAACTAATTCTCTAAGTTGCAACATATCAGCAGCTATTAATAAGTTTTGTACAGATATTTTATCAATCACTATTTCACCTGAAATTGTGAAAATTTTTCGTGACTGCACGAATCAAATGTTGCATCATTTAAATCAATGTCTCTCTCAATAGAAATTGCCAAAATTTATTACAACTTTTGAATACTATGTACTATTGCATATATAGTGTAAATATACACTATTGTCAATAAAAAATTCTTTTTGAATACTTGCCTCACACTCAAAAACAAGAATTTCTTCAATAACCTATATTTTTCACATTTATAGTCCAGTCAAGTTATACAAAAAAAGTGCGAGTTTGCACTAATTCCGAACAAGCTGGATTTTTGTACAGACTTTAAATATGTCATTACAAATGCTATGTTAAAAGTCCCCATCGATCCCATTTGTGCGTAGTTTTTTATCCGAGATTAAAGGTCCAAACTTTTAGTTTTTTGCGTATACTATCTCCTAAATGGTGAGAGCTGCCGCAAAATGAGAAAGAGAATGTTTATAGATAGTAATATTCTCTACAAAAAGATATTAATACTTTTTTCTTCCGAAGCACCATTCTAGAGTTATCGCGATTTCAGACCATAGGAAAGTCTTATTTTCAATTTTATGCACATATTTCTACACCACCTCTAAGGTAGTGTATTCGGCGTTTATTTAACGTGATTTCCTCAGTAGCACTCCACAATATATATTACGAACGAGGAAACTTAATGGGACAATAACTATATATAAAAAGGAATTGCTGTCTGTTAATCTCACAAAAACTAAAAAACGACATGACCGATTTAAATACCTATTTGATTGTTTTGTTCGAGACAGTTCAGGGTAGGTTTATGAACAAAAAAAATCAGAAAAGTCCAGAAGCCCAGCAGTAAATCGAAGGTTTTTTCGTCAAATTATAGACCAATTGCTCATTATCCTACCTTGAACTGTCTCGAACAAAACAAGCAAATTAATATATAAATCAGTCTTGCCGTGTTTGAGTTTAAACGAGGTTAACAAACAGCAATTCTTTCTTTATATATAAATAGATATTGTCCTATTAAGTTTCTTTGTTCCATATATATATTGTGAAGTGTTCCTACTGGGGAAACCACGTTAAAAAGCGCCGAGTGCACTTCCTCTGATGAGGTGTGGAAATATGTGAATAAAATTGAAAATACGACTTTCCTATGGGCTAAAATCGTGGTAACCCTAGAACGGTGCTTCGTAAGAAAAAAATATTAATATCCTTTTGTAGAGAATTCTACGACTTATAAACATTATCTTTGTTATTTACAGGTAGCTCTCACCATTTCAGAGATATACACAAAAATCGAAAAGTTAGGACCTTTAACCTCTGATAAAAAATAACACACAAGCTAGATTGACTGGACTTTTGACGTTGTACTAAACAAGTTAAGGTAACGCTCTTTAAAGCATACTGCCAGTCCTTTTACACGTGCAGTCTGTGGGTTAGTTACACGCAGATGGTATACAGTGCACTCCGCATCCAGTACAATAACGCGTTCCGGGTGTTGATGGGGCTGCCGCGCCATTGTAGCGCGTCCAATATGTTTGCGGAGGCGCGCGTTGACGGGTTCCACGCTATTATTAGAAAACGCTGTGCCTCGCTAATGTCGCGTGTGCGCTGCAGCCCTAACACCATCGTTAACGTGTGGTCAGATAAGTGGGACTCCCTGCTGATGAGTCACTGGTTGGCTTTGCATGCAAAGACCATCATGGCTTGATGTAGGATTGTCTTTTATAAGTACTTTCTCTTTCAATTAATGTTACTAACATAGTTTTATGAACCTACTAACAAAAATAATATGTAATAATATAATGATATGGACATGAACAGTCTGATGTAAATAAAAATAAATAAATAAATAACATTTGTAATTATATATTTAAGGTCTGTACAAAAACCCAGCTTGTTGGGAATAAATGCAAACTCGAATCTTTATCTTGACCGGACTATATTATCTATACTCATATTATATAGAGGTAAGATTTGATTATTTGTTTATTTATATTGAATATATTGACTGCCTCGGTGGCGTAGTTGTATTACAGTACGACTGCAAAGCTTAGGTCTCGGGTTCGATCCCAGGGTCGGGCAAAGTGATATTGAGTTTTTCTATCATCTATCAGTCCCGAGTCTGGAATTTGTGCCCGATATGGCGATAGGCTCGCCCCCTATCACATCATGGGACGGAATGTCGGCAAAAAGTGGGTGCACTAGTTGCGCCTCTGCCTACCCCTTCGGGGATAATAGGCGTGAGTGTATATGTATATGTATGTATATATATTATATTGAATAGGCTCCGAAACTAATGGACCGGTTTGAAACACTCTTTCACCAATATAAAGCTACATTATCAGCGAATAACATAAAGATAGTTTTAGTCCCAGGGAAAATAAATTTTATCCTGGTAAAACTCATTCAACCACAAGCAGAAGTCTATTTATTATATGTAAACAGCATTGTGTAATTGCTACCAAACTATTAATTATGTTTAATACATGAACTAAATTCTAAACATTGTTACCTGTATATATAAAGTCAATAATCAAGGGAAGCACCTCAGGTGGTACACTGGGTAAGGATACTAGACCCTTGTGGCTTTCTTCTAAACCAACACTGAACATGGCATCAAAGTAGGCACAACTTGCAGCAAGTACAACACGATGTGCCTGTAAACATATTTTGATATGTACATAAAGGTGTTTAAAAGTGAACAACAATCAGTATCTGTTCACATTAACCGTTTTTCCTTGTATCTGAAAATTATGACGATAAACGCATGGAAAGAATTTAATTTTACATAAAGTCATAAAAATACATATTTCATTTTTCTTCAGTAATATAAATAAATTGCATATTTATAGTTATGAAATATAAATTTTTCATCTTAGTGGCATCCTGTTAGGTAGAACAAATCAGTTTGTTTGGATACATAAATGGAGATGTTAAAAAAATACAAAACTAAGAATCATTATTTTATTACCTTTACCCTGGTGCTACCAGATATAAGATCTATGTCGCAAAATCTTCCATCTCTTTTGAAATTATGTAGATTTAATGATATTTTGGATGAGTAATCGCTGCATTTATAGGGCCGAGCCCCATCCCTGTTAACTTTTTCATATTCATTTGTTGTCATGACTTACTTTCCTATATAATTAGAGCAATTTCTATAAAATATAATTTTAAGTCACTGTTATGAATTATTTAGTAGCTTCTACACTATTATTAATGCAATAAAAAAGTATAAACATTTTAAAATACACTATTTAAAATTTTTTACCAAAATCTAATTACACATAAGAAATAGTATATTCCAAGGAAACAAGGAATTAGAAAATTTTACAAATTACCTACGTCAAAAGTCAGAACTGAACTAGGGATGTGAAAAAATAATCGATTTTCATATTAATTGTTAATTTTTGCGATTGATTTAAAAAATCAATATTCTTGTTAAAAAATCGATTTTATAAGAAACAATTATTTAAATTACACATCTTAATCGATTTTTGCAAACAGCTCAATTTGTGCGGCTTTTAAAAAAACACGAAGTTCACTAAAGGGCTTTACGCACGGTCCATCTTGACGTACAGCATGCTCTACGTCCCGGGGCTAGACGTAGCTTACGCACCAAGAATTTTATACCCATATTATAATCTTCTTGTTACGCACGATCGTGCGTGCTAGACGGTGCTGCCAGATATTCAGTTATGTATATTTATCTTTACTCTCTGGTCAATGGTATTTATACACTGACGTCTATTATACAGCTTGGCAAAAAAGAGTGTGGATTTAATGAGGGCGCTTAAGTGTAATATAACACTAATATGGCAACCCAGTATAGTACGACGTAAAGTGTTTAGATACTTGTTATTTTTCAATGAGTATCACGTGGCACATTGTGTTTGGCCCAAGGAGATTACAGTGGGTATAAGGTTCTTGGTTTGTCCAGAACACAGGAATCACAATTAGGAAAAAAAAAGCAACTTGTTGATGAAAAAATATTTCTTACGAAAACCTCTTGTTTGATGTAACTCACAGTTTTGTTCATTTATTATTGTTTACCTACTGAGTCTTTAGGGATGCTTTCCAATCGTCCTGTAAATATTATTTGTATAAAAGAACAAAGAGATTTATAATACATGCAAAAGAAAAGAGGTTTATTTTTTGCACTAGGTCTTTGATAAGTTGAATTTGTTAGTAGTATTGAGTTCATTGAATTATGAATAATATTACATGGAAGCATCTGCTCACTCATGGAATTATTTGTTATCAAATAATTTAGTAGCCCTTCTTATTCTTGCGAGATTTGAGCTGGTGTAATCATCGTTAGAAAATACTATTGTAGTATAAATATCCGTTCATCGTATCTTAAAGATTTAGGAAAATTAAACATTTTTACATCTTCATAATTTATTTAAATAATACAAAATTTCTATTAAAATTAATCCGATTCTAAAACACTTTCATCTAAGTATTCTACCCCAGAAAACTATATTATGTCTTGGCTAGATGTTCCTGCAACAACAAAATCATCTGATTCTGAAGCAGTGTCGCTGCTGCTGTCTTCTCTGTGGATAATAACCAATTATTCAATATCATGATACATACTCATACCCCTATCATAACATTCCTTTTCAATTTTCATAATACGATGGCAGGAATTCTTACAATCTTCAGCAGTAATAGCTAGAAGTGCTCGTTCAGCTGCCATCTGTTGGAGTAAAATATTACTAATTATGAGTTCAAGTTAATAACATTAAGAAAAAATAATTATGTACTAGATCTCTACCTTTATGTCAATGGACCCTACATTGGAGCTTTCATCCAAATAAATAACACGTTTTTGTAATTCTGTAGGCAGATTTCTATTATGCATTATCTATATATATAAAAATCAATTGCTGTTCGTTAGTCTCGCTAAAACTCGAGAACGGCTGAACGGATTTATCTTATCTTGGTCTTGAATTATTCGTGAAGGTGTAGGGAAGGTTTAAAAGGTGGGAAAAATTCAAATAATTGCCGGAAAAATCCTCAAAACAGCATTTTTCTATTTCCCATACAAACGTTTTCTAAATAAAATGGTGTAATTTATTACCGCTGCATAAAGTTCAAATTCGCGTGCGCGTTAGTAATCTTCTGACATCTATTGTCGATAGGGCACGTAGAGTTTCGTGTCAGTGTCGTATTTAATGATGTTATGTAATTTAGAGATTAGATTGACGATGAGTGGTATAAATGTAAAATGTTAGGTACGTTTCGTTTATGTAATTCAAGTTAATATAAGGTGTTACGTGGATAATATGCCTTATGTAAACGTTGCAAAAAAAATGATGTCAGTGGTTACATTGCTACTAATCGAGTAGGTATGCTAAAACATTTATTTATCTTTGGAAATCAAACAGGTCTATTAATCCTATTAATATTATAAAGGCGAAAGTTTGTAAGAATGTATGGATGTTTGGATGTATGGATGTTTGTTCCTATTTCACGCAAAAACTACTGAAGGGATTTCGATGAAATTTGGCACACGGGTACATCATGTCCTGGATTAACACATAGGCTATCTTTTATCCCGGGAAAATATAAAACGGGACTTTTATCCCGGAAAAACTCATTCACGCGGGCGGAGCCGCGGGCAAAAGCTAGTTATTTATAAATATTGCTCTCTCTTTGGAACCTTTACCCCGCAAAAGCGTTTTACCATGGCCAGATCCGGGACAAAAATCTAATATCAAATATATTACATACCTGCTTTTTTGCGGTGTAGAAGAAATGAACCTTTTGTCTAATTGCGCATAAGTCAAAATCATCGAGATCTTTCTTTGGTCGACCTTTCCGATGTTTCCCAGGTGTAGAAAAAATGCCATTATTTTGTTCATCTTCTTCAACAAATTTTCTTATAGCATTGATTGATTTATCTAAAATAAATACCAAACATGCATGAACTTTCAAAACATTCATATTTTTTTTCATGTCTCAAGTATCAAAAAATTAAGTCAGTGTATAAGTGGTTTGTAAACATAACCTTTGTCAATAAAACACTAAAATATCGTAAATTTTATGTTATTCATGTTATAAACCAGTGCAAAATGTATGGTTCAACTTGTAGAATGTAAATAATTTGCATAAATACCTGTCATATCGGCAACTCTCTTATAAACATTGTCAATTTGAGACAAGCTTTGTTCCGCTTGCCAAACATCGAAAAAAACTTGGTATATCACTGCTCTACCACTACTACGAATCGTTTTATTCATTTTAATTAATTAAACAAGCAACGAACGTAGAAGAATTTACAGAATTCCGTCGAAAATAACTTAGTGTATACAACGATGACACAGAATCTACTAACAATTTGACACAAATGA
Organism: Lapara coniferarum; assembly: GCA_949316025.1. Lineage (NCBI taxonomy): Eukaryota > Metazoa > Arthropoda > Insecta > Lepidoptera > Sphingidae > Lapara > Lapara coniferarum. Next base: position 34,334,154 of record OX438919.1, on the reverse strand, counting down.
CAAGTCTAATAGTGTTGCAACAAATAATTAGTTTTAGTTCTTATTTTCACCGCGTCATACTCTTTTTTGCCAAGCTGTACTTGTATTTATACAAAATTTTAATTCTTACATCATACGCCTAGAATAAGGATTAGTCTTTATTATGAGACCATACAGTTAAAATGACTTTTTTGGTGTCTTGGGACAACAAACAAGTCCACCCCGGGCAGCAAGAACCCACGCTACGCTACTAATAATAATAAAAACTATTCTTTATTAACGTCGGGAGAAAATATAAATTAAAAAACCGTGACAAAATCCTTAAAATAGGTTTATTTTAATGTCTATTCTTTACTTCGCTTAACTTTACTTCCAAACGTCTTCCGATTACTCCTGATTTTTATCTGGAAATACTCCCGATTTTAAAAATTTCATTTTTGCAACACTGTCTCTGACTATGGAATATGGATAATCTGGCGATGCCAGATATACGAGAAATCTCGTAACTTTATGAGATTTGCAGTCTCATCATCAATATTTGAAAAACAAACCTGGTTCATCGGGTCAACTCAAGGAATTTACCCACCCCGGGGTAACTAGTAATAGTGCATAGCGTTAATTAAGGGTTTTTTTTTAATGCATGTCATAATATTATATAATTTACTTTTACGAGATTATGTATTGAAAGTACGAGATATTTGGCAATCCTCTATCCTGAATCACCCAATGGAATAAGGACCAATATGGAGTCCATATTATGGACATTTGTCTCTGGTCCTTGGAGGAGTTTTGGCGGGAACGTGGAAGTGTCATGAGGTGCTATTGTTTTAATTCATTATGTTGGTGATACTTAGTGTTATATTGCATAATTATGGTGGTATATTTACCCCTCTTGCGTACTGAGCGCTGGCCACACTGGCGCAAGCGCAATTTTTCGCGTGTCTGTCAACACGCGAAAATCGACCTACACGCACACACATAAGGCGCGTCAACACGCACACATATCGAGTTTGACAGCTGTCAGACCGGCCCGATTGGGCCGGTCGGGGCTCGAGAGGTTTATAGTTCTATTAAAGGGCTCAAATGTAGTGAATTGAAATGACAGTGCTAATCAAGTGCTTTTTTTGTTGCCGCCAAAACTCCTTGATAAAGTCTTGGTAAGGTAGCCACTGCTTTACTACGACATAGTACGTAGGAAAAAAAAGACAACCAAAAATATCACCTAAGACGAGGCTGTATGGGCTTGAACCCTTTGCCGATCTTATAAGGGAAAATTATAAAAAAAAGATGTCTCTGGAATAGTGATGCGACTCGAGTAAGATTTATGTCTCGAGTCATTACAGTAAGTTACTCGAGTTGTACTCGAGATTTCGAGTCACTCGAGTCACATATTTAGAGTGACATTTTTATAGCAGTTTTTAAAACTTTTATTAACCTGTCAATATTCCTTTGCCAATTATTAAGTGAAATTCGTTTTTACACGCCTATCTCAATCGGTCGGTAAGTAATTGTTATGCTATGATATATCTGCACTAGGCACACATTTAATAATGTGACATAAGAAAATGTCTCAACAAGGTATTTATAGTGATACCAGTGGGCTTAGAATGTGAAAAAAAAACACGATGCGTCTCCGCTTAGTTTTATTGTGATTGGTTGAGAGACTGACGTATCGGTCTTTTGGAATTCGGAATGTATGGATGTATGTGTGTTACTCTCACGCAAAGACTATAGAATTGATTTCGATGAAATTTAGCACACGGGTAGATCATATCCACATGTGTTAATCCACATAGGCTACTTTATAATATCCCGGGAATATACCGGGTGGAAGGGAAACGCTCTCTATACCGGAACGGTAAGAGAGAAGAACCATAACATTAACGAAAAACTATATTCATTTGCAAAGCTAAGTGATAATACTTACGATTTTAGTATTTCCGTAATTCATGCGCGCGCAATGTAAAGCGTACAAAGAACTGGGCGGCCGCCGTGCTACGTCGGGACCGGCCCGCGGTCGTTAACCCGTCAGCTGATGTACGTGTTTCATTACGATTTTTTTGAAATATTGACCTTTTTTACTATCTTTTTCAGAATAATAGTTTGATTTATCTATCCATACGTGAAGCTGTACAGAAATTTGAGAAAATCCTACTAGAATTGTAACAATGCGATCGCGATTTTTTTAGTGCCATCACGTCAGGAATCACCAATACTATCACCTGTATTCGTTTCCGAGAGCGTTTCCCTTCCACCCGGTATAGAACGGGAAAAATATAGACTCAAATGGGCAGTACTGACGTTCGTGTCGTTGACAGTTGACTGGGAAGTAAGGTCACCGAGTGCTCGGACCGACTACTCGGTGCGCCGAGTTGACTCGGCAACTCGAGTACAAATTGACTCGAGTCAATACTTTTTTCACTCGCGTACGATTTTCACAAACTCACTCGAGTAAAAACACAACTCGAGTCGCATCACTACTCTGGAATATGGATAAGGTTGTAAGTAAACAGACTATTGTCTAATGTTATTTACAAAGAGCATTATAATACTACAGAAAGTTATTTTTATATTAAATTGTGAATAAAACATCTAATAAATTAATGACGATGCTTATGAAAGTATTACTGTCATCAGACGTAGCTTTAGTATGTGTTCAACATGCATTATCTACAGAAAAAGAAGAAATAATGGGGCTTCTTATTGGAGAGGTAAAATTTCTTCTTTTATGTGTTTACTATAAAAGAATATAATTAAAATGCTTTTGTTGTTAGGTTCATAATGGTGGTACTTTAGTCACTATAGTATCCTCTGTGATATTACGACGTTTGGATAAGAAACCAGATCGCGTAGAAATCTCAGAAGAACAATTAGTTCAGGCTACTTTGCGAGCGGAAGAACTAGCGGCTGAAGTAGGTAGACCCCTTCGAGTAGTGGGATGGTATCACTCTCATCCACACATCACAGTCTGGCCGTCACATGTTGGTATGCACATATTATATTGTATGATTATTTTAATAAGTACCAACCAATGAAGGGAAACTATTCATTGGTTTTAAGAATTTGTAGTATTTATATTGTTATTAGTATTCATTTTTCTGTACTAAAATCTCAAATTAATACGATATGGATTCTAAACATTTATAAAATATTTAAAATCTGTATAGTTTTCAGAATACTTATAATTTGTGGACACCTTACAATATTCTGCAAAACAACTCCATTTGCTGAACATGCCTTTTACACACGGGAATTTTTACACATACATTCATTTTTGCCTATGGTGTAAAATAAAAACATTTTTGATAATCTTAAATAGAGTATATAGCTAGGGGTAATGAAAAACAAATGTGTGTCATATTTATTTACAGATCTCTCTACCCAGTCAATGTATCAAAGGATGGATTCCAGCTTTGTTGGAATTATTTTTGCAGTTTTTCTCACTGATCAGTCTACAAAAGCTCCATCAGTAAGTTAATATTCATTGCATATCTAACTTCGTAAAAATAGTTTGTGATCAATGCATTAAAGTTATGGGTATGCTTTAGATAAGGAATAAATTCCAGGGTAGTAGCCATAAAATTTCCACTCACAAAGTAGTGTAACCATAGCTTCAATGTGGGCCCCATTCGGAAAAACTTTGGTTTTTTGACTCAAGGATCCTCAAGCATAGCCCAAATTTTAACTACAAATACCATTTTGAGGATTCCTCGAATTAATTATCAAGTTCACCTTAATTGAGATGGGGTGCGAAGTCAGGAAACCTCCACGTGGTGCACCCTGGGCAACGGAGCGTCGGTCGAGTTGATCGGCGCAACGGCCAATATCCTGACAACAGGGGTTTTGGCGGTCGTCGCCGCTTTTTGCGGCGGCTGCCGCATTTCTAGATGGTGGGCTCGTTTATTCGGGCGGCTCCTGGTTCATCCGGGGGTGTCGACGGGCTCGGTGTGCGCTTACACCGCCCCGAGCAGGCAGTGGGGGGGAACCTTCCTCTCCGCTGTCACCGTTGCAGATACCGTAATCTAGTATGGAGGTCCGTGGATATGTCTCGCGCTCCTGCTGGACCGAGGGTCTTGGCTTAATCGCCCGGACCACGAGGGAGAAAACCTCTATAAAAAGTTACCCCGAATCCCAAGCGGCGGCGCACCGCGAGGGGATGCATGGCCGATGGGTAGTTCGGTCACTAGTGCGACCCCCGCCAGAGTACCGGCCGACCCTCTTGGCGGGTTACGCTAGGCTTACCCAGGTACAGGGGGCACTGCCTGGGTGGACTCTTTATTTCCCCCATACTCGTGGGATTCATAATGGATAACCTTAACCCTAAAATTACTTTGACGAGGTTGCCTACTTCAGTTTCGGCTGGAGAGGCGGAGATTGGTGGGCGAAAGCCCGTTGATGGCGGACGAAGAGTCGGCGCGGACAAGATGTCCACAGGCGTAGACTCGGAGTCGAGTGGGAGCGTTTCCTCCGTTCGGAGCCATAGACTCTGGAGGAAACGCTCCGAGTTAGACAAGGGCAGCAGGTCGTCCCTGGGAAGCGACACGGAGGAGCCAGCTCCGAAGTCGCAGACGACTGCTGGGCGCGGCAGGGGAGGCCCACCTTCGGTCGACGAATTCGTCAAACCGAAGTCGAAGGAGAGGGTGCGCGATGTCCTGTTGCGCAGGGAGGCTCGCCAAAGGGCGAGAAGGGCGGAGAGCGGGGAAGGAATGGTCCTTCGCTCCGCCAACCCAAAAGTGCCCGCCGAGGAGGTAGCTGTCGTGGCGGAGACGAGCGCTCGCCCAAAAGGCGAGGCAAAAAAGTGGCGGGACAAGTGTGCCAAACTTGAGGAGGCGTTAAAAACGCTGAAAAGCGAAAACGCCTCCCTTCGTCGCCGTCTGGAAGAGCTGGAGGCAGAGGCCAGCAAACGCCCCACGGCGGAAATGCTGGCCACGACGGAGGCCAGGTTGCAGGCCAAACTGGATTCGGCGCTCGCAGGGCCGGCCCAGAGGCCTCCGCTGGCCCACGAGAGGAGATCCACCCCCGGGGACGCACCACTCCCCGTCCAGGGTGGCTTCGTTGGGGGAGCTCCCCAGCCTTCCTCTAAGGGGAAGGGGAGAGGGAAGGGGAAAGGAACAGTACAGCCTGCTCCTTCTACAGCCCCTGCTGTCGTGGCCGGGCCCTCCACCTCAACTGCCGCGGCGGTCGCTGGACCGTCTGGGGTGCTCAAGAAGGGGAGGGGGAAAGGTGTTGCTCCTGCTCCCCCCGTCGCGAAGTCCGCTCCAAGGGAGCCTCGCCCACTGCCACCGGCCCCAGCGTCCATGGACACTGAATGGACCGTGGTGGTGGGGAAGAAGAAGCGGGGCTCCCCACCCTTCGAAAAAGTAGCGAAGGACCGGGGATGCGTGGCGGTTCTGTTGGGAGACATTTGGATAGTAGGAGTGTACTTTTCTCCCAACAGACCCCTCGCCGAATTTGAGTCTTTCCTCGTTCGGCTGGGGGCCTTGGTGGAACAAGGCCAACCTCACCCGGCGGTCGTCGCCGGCGACTTCAACGCCAAGTCCGTGGCTTGGGGTCCGCCGTCGACGGACGGTCGTGGTCGGGTCCTGGAGGAATGGGCGATCTCTGTCGGCCTGGTCGTCCTGAACAGGGGGTCGGTGGACACGTGCGTGCGGCACAACGGCGGGTCTATTATAGACCTGTCGTTCGCGAGTTCTGCCGTCGCACGCCGTGTTCGGGACTGGAGAGTCCTCGTGGGCGTGGAGACGTTGTCGGACCATCGTATATCAGGTTCGACGTCTCCGCGTCCCCGAGTATCCAGTCCGGTGGTGTACCGAGTGCCCCGAATCGGGACGGCCCGCGGTGGGCGCTTCGTCGCCTCAATGGGGAGGCCCTAGTGCTGGCCGCTCTGGTCATGTCGTGGCTCCCCGTGCCGGACGGGCCGGTACGGGTTGAGCAGGAGGCGGAGTGGTTCGGGGTGGCAATGTCGGATGTTTACGACGCCGCCATGCCCCGGGCTCTCCGCCGTTCGCCGGTGCGACAGGTGTACTGGTGGTCGGCGGAGCTAGCGCAGTTGCGCGCGTCGTGCGTTGCTGCGCGCCGCCGATACGCCAGGCATCGTCGTCGCCGGCTCAGAGATGAGAACTACGCAGACCAGGAGCGGCAGCTCTATGGCCTCTACAAAGAGGCAAAGAGAGCGCTGCGGGTGGCCATTCATGGGGCCAAGGTCGCGGCACGTAAGGCGTTCTTGGGGACTCTCGACAGTGACCCGTGGGGGCGCCCTTACCGTATGGTGATGAAGAAGCTTCGCCCAGCGGCGCCCCCGCTGTCGCAGAGTCTCCGGCCAGAATTACTGGCCAACGTCGTCGCGGCCTTGTTCCCGGCCACCATGGAGTTCACTCCTCCACCGATGGCGCCACCGGATGTGGTGTCATCGTCGAGTGAGAATCCGGCAAGGGATATCCCGGAGGTTTCGCCCGCTGAAATGCGGGCGGCAGTGCTTCGGCTGCGGAGCAAAAACACGGCCCCGGGGCTCGATGGCATCCCCGGGAGAGCCTGGGTGTTAACTATTGAGCACCTGGGTCCGAGGCTCCGCAGTTTATTCACCGCCTGTCTGGAGCAGGGTGTCTTCCCGGCGCGGTGGAAAGCCGGGAAGCTCGTCCTGCTGAAGAAGGGGGGACGACCCGCAGAGTCGCCGTCGGCCTACCGGCCCATCGTGTTGCTCGACGAGGTGGCAAAGCTCTTCGAGCGCATCATCCATGCTCGCCTCGTCGAGCATCTTGAAAGGGTCGGTCCGAATTTGGCTGACAACCATGTTGGATTTAGGAGGGGACGTTCTACCGTCCATGCGATTCTGCGGGTGAAGTCACAGGCGGAGGATGCAGTGGCCAGCGGACAAATTGTCATTGCAGTGTCGTTGGATATCTCCAACGCATTCAACACACTGCCCTGGCCCTGCATCCACGAGGCACTGCGGTACCACGTGGTGCCGCCCTATCTCCGGCGTCTGGTGCACGCGTATCTGTCTGACAGGCACGTGGTGTATCCGGGCGCCGATGGGTGGCACCGAAGAGCGATGTCGTGCGGTGTTCCACAGGGCTCGGTTTTGGGCCCTCTCCTGTGGAACATCGGGTACGACTGGGTGCTCCGTGGTTCCAATCTCCGGGGCGTCGGCGTGACATGTTACGCCGACGATACGTTAGTCACAGCGACTGCTGAGACCTTCCGGGACGCCGCAACTCTGGCGGCGGCGGGCACCGGCCAAGTAGTTGGAAGAATTCAACGTTTAGGTTTGAAGGTGGCCCTCGAGAAAACCGAGGCCGTGTGTTTTCACGGACCTCGGAGAGGGCCACCGGCCGGTGCCGGCATCGTCGTTGGGGGGGTGCGGATCCCCATCGGCTCTAGCATGAAGTATCTAGGTTTAGTCCTGGATAGCCGATGGCGATTCCGCACCCACTTTAAGGAGTTGAGGACAAAATTGTCCCGGGCAGCGGGCGCTCTTTCCGGCCTGCTGCCCAACCTGGAAGGTCCTGGCTTCCCTTGCCGGAGGCTGTATCACGGAGTCGTGCGGTCCATAGCCCTTTACGGCAGCCCCGTTTGGGCTGACTCCCTGGGCCGCCCCTGCGTCGCCCTTCTGCGCGCCCCGCAGAGAGCTTTAGCGAAGCGGGCGGTCAGGGCGTACCGCACGGTCTCTTTCGAGGCGGCTTGCCTGTTGGCCGGATTTCTGCCCTGGGACCTGGACGCCAAATCCCTTGCCGATGTATTCCATTGGCGGGAGGCGTTCAGTCGCTGGGAGCGTCCGGCCCTGAAGGAGGTGGAGGCCAAGAGGGCCGCCTTACGGCGAGCCGCCGTGGAGGAGTGGCGTCTCAGGCTGGAGGCCCCGTCGTGGGGGCACAGGGTCGTAGAGGCAGTGCGTCCTGTCTTTGCCGAATGGCTGGACAGGCGCCACGGAGCGGCAACATACCGCCTGACGCAGGTGCTCACCGGGCATGGCTGCTTCGGTGAGTTCCTGTTTCGGGTGGTAGGGATAGAGGAGGCGGCCGTGTGTCACTATTGTGACAACTGCCCAATGGACACGGCCCAACATACGTTGGAGTGTTGTCCAGCCTGGGATGAAGAACGCAGCGCTCTCAGAACAGTCGTCGGAGAAGACCTCTCGCTGCCGGCCGTGGTCGCTTCCATGGTCGGCGGCCGGGAGGCCTGGCAGGCGGTGGCCCACTTCTGCGAGGCGGTCCTCTCGCGGAAGGAGAGTGCCGAGAGGGATCGCCAGCGCAGTGGTGATCCCTCCCGCCGCCAGACGAGACGTAGGAGGCGTCGGGTGGACGACTGACCGACGTCTCCCGCCCTGTGGATTGGGGGCGTTTGGAGAATTCCACCACGGTATCCCCTGCCTGTCGTAAAAGGCGACTAATAGGGGCCTCCGGGGGTCACGGGTGGGCGGGAGGTGCCGCCCACCCATTAGTCTAGCCAACTTCTGTGACCCCCGTGATGGACATGTCCGAGGCAGCGTGTCTCACGCTGCCTCGGACACCAAAAGGTGGACACGGTACGGTGTTTCGGGGGCTTCTGAGCCCCCGCAACAGGAAATGGACCGCAAAAAAGCGGTACGCGCAGGGGCGGTTGCGGACGACAACTTAGACGTGAGTCGGAGGAAGCCCACAGCCGTCCCTAATGCGCCGAAGATGGCAATGTAAAAAAAAAAAAAAGGGCGGTTGCGGACGACAACTTGACGTGAGTCGGAGGAAGCCCGCAGCCGTCCCTAATGCGCCGAAGATGGCCACCGCGGAGTTTTAGTTGGTATGCCGTGCGGTGTACATAGGTTAGGGACTCGGCCCGGCGGTCGCCCGACGTTTTCCATCTTTCCGGGCGGCTCAACGTCGGGTCGTAAGGCACGGTGAACCCAACATAACCGCTCAGTTGTTCCCCTTGAACACTGGGCGGTAGTAATAAGTCACTTTCTCCGCGTCAACAAAAAAAAAAAACCTTAATTGAGATACTGTAGAGAAAGTTTCGAGGAAAGCTCTTAGAATAAAGTGTTAGTGTATGGTGTAGTGTCATAGTCTAAACCAGGTCTAAGAGAAGAAAAAAATCTGTTTTGAAAACATAATTTTGTCTTTGTTTTCATTGTATTCCAGGTACAAATAACTTGTTTTCAATCAGTGAATGAAGGATCCAGTCAAAGTAGAAGGGAAATTGAAATGGAAATACTTAATAACAATGATTCTTTATTGATAAATAACTTTGAAGTAAGTACATCGTAGACAATCAGTAATTAAGACACTTAGTTATAGTCATTAAAATTATTGAAAAATTATAAAAGATTATTGAAAAAAGCATTTTCTATTGGATTGGTGGAAATTAATCTATATTCTATACATTTATTAATAAACTATTGGAAATTTACGGAATGGCTTGGCATGTCATTGAGCAATCCATATTTGTTTTCAGCAAGAAAAACATATCATGAAGGTGATACATGCACTATCCCCACCGCTAACCATGGGTTAATGAAAAACTATACTATAATGAAAAACTATACTCATTGCTAATGAAAGTTTTGGTGTTGTTATAAATTCAATCCATTACTGTTGTCAAAGGGTTTTCAAGCCATAGGCCTACTCCCATGTTATCAAACTTTAGGGATATTAAAGGGACAAAAGATGGAACTTGGGTCCATTAAAAAAAAGTTAGACCCCTCCATTCATAGCTAACCTTTTTAAAGTCGGAAGTCTTTTAAATTAAACGATTTATTGTAAAAGGATTTGATTAAGAACATGTCTAGATATAGTGACGACTGACCCGCTGCAATGAAACTAAAACAAACAAGCCGGCTTCGCTTAAGCTAGTGTTCGTGACAGCTGTGTCTTAAGCTATCACTACATCATTCTTATTCTTGTGTGCGCGTATGATATCTATATCAATGAAATAAAAAATAAAAAAAGTACCCTGAACCGGTGGGAGTGCATGAAAAAATTTATGAAGGTAGTAGAAGTGAAAGTAGTGTGCCAGAATCGAGCAAAGTGGCAATCCATAGTTTCTGCCTACCCCTATGGGATAGAGGCGTTATACTATGTATGTAAATTATAGGTCTGAAAATTGAAAAGGTTTTTTTTATCCACAAAATATGTTTGTCTCGTATCGGTTTTGTGCTGCCACTTATTTACCTATTCATGCATGTTCCCTATACAGAAAATCTCTGTCAGTAATTATGTGACTTATCTTTCAGTGATGTCAGATTGAAGAAATTTCTTACAAATTGGTGGGGATTTAAACACCGTGTGGAAAATTGCGACAGCGAAATAAATTTGGTTAATAGCGAATACTATAATACGTACCTTATATAAAAATAAAATATTGTCTAAAGATCTATTTTTAATATGGTAATTTAGTGACTTTTTAGTCCTACTATGTTCAACATACCCTATTTCTTCAGGGTTTCTTCATTCAGTATGCTTAGGGGGATTTTGGTAGGCAGGCATATGGTAACATTGGTCAGCATATATCTTGACGTCACACTAGCTGGGCAAAATGGCGTAGGTAGCGTTTTGCATTATGTAATATAATTTATTCTTTCTCTACAAAATAATGATTTTGATAAAAACAAATACATGTATACTACGTCTTTAGATTTTTTTCATTACAATAATAAATTTTAATTCAGACTATTTTTCGGCCTGAATAATTAATATTGTCACATTTAATATTGAGAACAAAAAATATTGTTTGTCTGTGATTATTATGGAATCTCTCCTTGATTTTTTTTATGCCGTAAAGATATGCACATTGCATACGAGATTGTCCTTATTTAATATATATTATTTAATTATTCTTTTAGACTTTGACACAACTTCCAGCTATATTGAAACAGGAAGAAGATGAAGCTTTCAATAATGAAGTGAGCCAAAATGAAACTGATGACATTCTCACTAAACAACACAATGCGGCTGTGAGAACTATTGCTATTGGTCATATTGTAGATAAGGTACTCTATCTTATATCTTTAAACGAGCAATCCTTGTATTCTTAATCTCGGAAACGGCTCCTACGATTTTCATGAGATTTAGTATCCGGGGGTATCGGGGGCGATAAATCGCTCTAGCTAGGATTCATTTTTGGAAAATGTTTTATCCGTGTTATCAGTAAATATCAACTTAACATAAACTGAAAAATATGACTCTTCTCGACATCTATTGGCGAGTAATGAAACTATTTTTTTTACTGGGAGCAACTAACTGCTTTAACGACGCAACATTAAGCCAAGGAGTGTTTGGTTTGAAGTAAGACCAAGAAAATCATTTTTTTACTTATAAAAATATTCATATTGCATCGGTATCGAATTCGTATTTAAACATCACACTCACTCACGCCTATTATCCCCGAAGGGGTAGGCAGAGGTGCAACTAGTGCACCCACTTTTCGCTGTTATTCCGTCCCATGATGTGATAGGAGGCGAGCTTATCGCCATGTCAGGCACAAATTCCAGACTCCGAGCTGATATTGGCTAGAAAAACTCAATATCACTTTGCCCGACCCGGGAATCGAACCCGAGACCTCAGCATTGCAGTCGTACCATAATACAACTACGCCACCGAGGCAGTCGGTTTAATTATATTTAAACACAATTTCTTAAAATCCCAATTAAAAAAAAATACTGAGCAAAGCTCGGTCATCCAGGTACTGATATGCTAAAGCTGATAAACAAGATACAGAAAATATGTCGTAACATATTTAATCTTACAAATGAAAACCTAAAGAATATTGTTGCAGATGTCCAGACCAATGTTAGAAGCACTTGTAGCTAGAAATGAATTGAACAGTGTGCGTTTGAAAACATTAAAACAACAGCACCAACAAATGATGGTAAAATTAGAAAATATGTCTTGTAACATTTGAAACACTTTGTAGCTGTATAAGTATAATAAATATGTTTTCAAATAAAACTTTGTTCATATTTATAAGATATGTTTTAAGTCAAGTCATTTTGATCAATCATTTCAAAACCGTCTGATGAATCAATACTGGATACTCTTTTCCTTTTGGTGGTGTCTGTTTGCATCATGTTGGCAACTGTTCCAGTGAAATTCCATAGAGCATTATAAGCACTGCTACTCCATGTGTTGGAAGAATCTACAACTTCTAATGTTGTTTTTAACTGTGCCTCCCTTGGTTGATCTGAAAACATTTTTTTTCTTTACGCATTTAATTATAATTTTCTCGCGTGAGGAAGTTTTCCGTGATAAAAGTCCCGCTTTATATTTTGCCGCGATAAAAAGTAGCCTATGTCCATTCCCAGGATCTCAAACTATCCACACAAAACATCGAAATCGGACCGGTAGTGCCAGAAATTACTTCCTGCAAAAAAAACTCTCAAACTTTACTTCTTTATAATATTAGTACCTATGAGGGGTATTCGTTTGACTCCAGAATTTGCCCAATTTTGAGTTGTAACTATGTCCAGGGGCCATATTTATTGCGATAGACCATTCAAGAAAACAGATAAAAAAGACTATTTTACTATATTTCTTTTAAGAAATATTCAAAATTCATGAGTCTATAGAAAACTCATTCGAGACAGTGTGACTGATAGTCTGGTCAACAAGTGCATTTTAGATCAAATATTTTCCTCCGACTCGGAAAAATGTGAACGACTTGTCAATCGATTCGGAATAGCCTGTAGAAGATTTTTGAAAAAATTCTAGCGCCGCTTGCAAAAATTTAAAAGTTATAAACAATTAACTGAAAAAATGGGATTTAGTTTTATTGCAAAAATCTTAAAAATATTGGACATTTTCAATTTTGTAACAAGATTGAAAAGGAGCAGGAAATTCGTAATTAAAAATACTGTTACAGAAATATTTTCATATGTAATTTTAAATCTATACTAATATTATAAAGCTGAAGAGTTTGTTTGTTTGTTTGAACGCGCTAATCTCAGGAACTACTGAACCGATTTTGAAAATTCTTTCACTAATAGGAAGCTACATAATTCCTGAGTGCTATAGGCTACTTTTTATCCCGGGAAAATATTTTTGTCCCGGAAAACTTTTTCACGCGGGCGGAGCCGCGAGCACTACTAATAAAGTATAAAAGTGATGTTAAACCGCATTATTAACATTTTTTAGTATCGAGTACCTACTGAAAGTATCGAAAGAACCGGGAATCAAATTTTAAAACCCCGGTACTTTTAACCATCAAAAGAACCGGAAGATCCCGGGAGTTTTGGAATTTGGTTTTCATGGTTCTGAACCCTACTTCTCTGTAGTGTCTGACCGGCTTGGCTCTCTGGTCTTTGGATTTGCTGGTGGCGGGTTTATCATCTGAGGTGTAAGGCTATGTTTAGAACATCTTGATCTCCCTAAATGTGAAATCTATCTCATTTTTCGTCAAAACGTCCGGGCTTAACCAGGACCTTTTTCTGTGAGGCGGCTTCTGAAAGAAAGAGTTCATTGCGAAGATAACAACAACACCAACCCTCTGTTTCCAGGAATTCGGCCAGCCTTTGTCCCCTTAGGTTAAGTTACTAATATCCAAATTGCTCAACTTTCAGCTCCTCGTCGCTTTTCTTACCCAGCTTTGCATTAAAATCCTCCATAACAACATTGAAGTAGGTGTCAGACGTATGGCCCGACTAATGTGCTCATACATCTCTTCTACTTCCTTATGTGAGTGTGTAGAGGTCGGCGCGTATAGCTGTATGACCTTCAGCAATTATTTTTAGATATCCTGAGTATAAGATACGCTACTCTGCTCGATAGCTGTGATATTGTTGAGCGCCGGGCGCAGCTTCTCGCGCCGATTATGCTGCTCCCCATAATCAGTCCCGTCATTGGTCGGTCACCAGAGCCTTGTTCGTTAGTCAGCAGGGTGCACAACTTGCAGGTGTGGTGGGTTTGGACTCCCAGAGGTGATGATTTGACTACTTTAAACCCTTAGACTTACTGTTTTATCAATTACCATGTCAGTATTGTCCTATGCCTATGGAAAGGCTGGATTGATTGGTATTTGGTGTATTTGTGGTTCATAGATTGTGGCGGCACAATTACCATACACCGCCACCTATCAACATGGCTAGGAGCTACTTAATTAAGTATTCAACTAGATAATGCGACACTCATCCATCAGACATCGAAGTGATATCGATGATCAAGAAATAATCCTCTACAGTGGCGACGACTTTTCGTCGCTAAATACATAATCTATACTATACTGCCCGAGTAATCGATTACTGTTAGTAAGTCAGAAATATAGCCACCTTTGACTTACTGCCCTCTTGATTACACCCACGGTAGTTTTAAACAGAAGTATTTTTTTATGAGATGTAGAGCCCCAGTTTATCCACCTAACTTTTAAATTTGTCGTACCATTTATGGAACACCCTGTATATTGAGCTTGGCAAAGTAAACACGAAACAGAACTTAAACTAATAATTTAGGATAACTATAAGTATGTGGCCATTTATTGTCTCGTTTATATTGTTTTTTTTTCTCATTCATAATGTTATGGGATACTGTTATCAACATTAATTTAATTTGCTTGTATGAAAAAAAATGTAAAGTGTATTATAAAGTACTTCACTTACCTAGTGGTATATATTCGTCCTCACTGGAATCTGATGATTGAACATCTTTGTCAAGAGTTTGCATTTTATCCATAGAGAAACTAGTTACAAGAGAACTGCTATTTTCAGAACTATCACTTCCTTCTTCGAAAGGTATGTCATCTGGTTTCCAGTAATCTACAAATTTATATAAAATGTTTTAATATTACTATCTACCTATTCTGCAATATTTAAGGCCTTTAGGATTTTGTTAAATATTTACTATTAAGGAATTAACATTATATTAACACCATATACTCAGTGCCGTAGTGTGGTTGGGTCGGGGCAAGCGGTTCACCCTAGACAGCACTTTTAAGAGGGCGGCAAAGTGTGTTAATAAGACCTTTTACAAATTTAAAATATTTATGCACCCATGTGACGTCTTATTATAGTCCGTCCAACCATTTATTTAACTTTTGACATATGCACGCCTATGAAATTTGATAATTATTGACAAGGAATCGAAAACAAAATAATTGACTTCTTTATGGACGCCTTTTTTTCTTTTCCATGGTGAAGTGACTTGCTGTTCATCTGCGATATTCATTATCAATCGATATTCGTTGAGCCCACTGCTTGTGTAACAAAGAGAATTCAAGACTGTTACATTAAAAAATAAAATGTGGCTGTGTAAATCAAAAGAAATATTTTTATACATGCGTAAGTATACCTACAATAATCGATGAAATAAACTATTAAAGTTAAATATTGACAAAATGATATTGGATATAGAATATATACCTACAGAATAAATTTATGTACAGAAAATATACACATTTAAACGCTTAGGCATGTTTATAAAACAATACAATATGTTGAGCAAAAATAACATTTCAATGTATTTAATCGAACAAAACTTCTTCATAAATTAAATCGATTGTTACAAGAAATCGAATAGGCAACGCATTAGTATATCCCCAATAGATTAAAACGAACTGTCAAAAGTTAATAAATGGTTGGACGGACTGTAGTTGAAATAACTCTTTTTGATGCCTTGGAGCGGCAAATTCTAGGCAAGTGCGTCCTGGGCGGCAAGAACCCACGCTACGCCATATTCAATTGAATATGCAGTGGCCGCCCGCCCAGGACGGAAAGTCAAAGTCTACATATTATGGAATGCAGACAAGCATTGACATGGTACATAAAGTGACATTCCAGGGGTTATTATGATTTACTAAATTTGAAAATTTACCATAACTCTGTTTCTCATCCATAATATTATGTTGATTGTGTTCAGGCTCAATAGACAATAGCTTTTTATCTAAATCTGATATTTCAGGGATAAGGCCTTCATATTCACATTCCGATTCTGAAAATCAATAATTTTGTTTTAAGCACACAAATCATGTTTTAATACAAAGATAACTTAAAATCACTTGCCTAGGTCTTGTTGAATGTTTTTAAACATTTTCAAAATTGGTACAACAACTTTGTGTGCGACACATAAGAACATGGTAATTACATAAATTAATATGTATCCATTTATATATTTTCCAGTGATAAATACTATTCCCAAATATATGTTAGCCAGTATGAAAGCCTGCAATTACAATGAAGTATATATATTTTTTTTGTTTTATTGTTATTATGATTTAAAACAATAATGGCATATTAGGGATACATAATATGTTATAGGGTTGATAGAAAATGACCTTAGAAGACTAGCCATAATTTCTCAAAACATTTTTTCTTACATTGGGCACTTACGATTTTTTTAAAAATGTGCATTGAATCTTAGAATGAGGAAGAAAATAGGCAATATACATACTTGTAATGGTAGTTTTTTAAATTATACTAGGTGACCCGTGTGAACTATATATCCCCTATAATTTATTTGATTGGTGATAATCAACCATCCAACTCCCGTTTATTGAGATCACTAATACTGGCCGCATCATGTACGATTTGAATTTCGTTAAGTGATTAAATGAAAAACTTATTATCGCTGATAATCTGGTCAACAAGATGAAAAACATGAAAAATAGAGATAAAGCTCCTAAAAATATGAGCGATAGCTTATTCGATTCGGAATGACGTCTAAAAAAATATCTCAAAGATTTTACCGCACGCAAAAAAATGCCATTGTCATTAACAAAATTAGATAAACAAAAGTTTTGTTGTTCATAACTTAAAAAACTATTAATGTAAAAAAAAAAAAAAAGATCCTTATAGAGGAGGGAATTTTCAATAAAAATACGCGACTTCCGGAACATTATCTCCATCATTTATAATTTGAATTTAACGCTGAAAATAGTGATCCGCGAGGCCGTTGTAGAACGGGCGCTCCGCCGCTGTAAATATAATATAATTTATAGTATTAAATATTAATTTAAATAATTATGGTGTCATCCCAACACTTCCAGGAATAAAACTATGTTCGAATTATTTTTATGTTGATTATTCAAAAGGTTATACATCCACACCATCCAGCACCTTGACTTACAAAGTACTGTGTGATGATCCTGAGACTTTTTCTTTACTGCGGTAAAAGATGAGACGAGCATGCCGTTCGCCTTGTGATAAGCGATACGACCACCCATAAATAGTAACAACACCATACAGGACCTTGACTTACAATGTACTACAATGTCCTTCAAACCGAAACACAAGGGATGCTTAGACTAAGGGATGTTTCATGTTACGGAAGTAGGTATACCGAAACCGGAATCGGAACCGGAGGTTTTAAATCTGTCTTATCAGAATCGGAACCGGAGTCAGATGTGGACAGGAAGTATTACATTTTGCTATATTCGCGTCAACTACACTAAAGTAATTCCATTTGACGCTTGATTTGGAATAAAATTATTACGAAGATAATAGTATTAATGCACAGCTAATAAATAAATCTAACTACAAATTACAGGTTCAATGGAGACTCGAATCAAAACTAACAACCGAATAATGGTAATGCGGGCGCAAAACAATTTGTTAGCCCCCTGACAAGTCAAAACTTGTCAGGGGGCTTAGAATGTGAAAAAAAAAATACGATGCGTCTCCGCTTTGTTTTATTGTGATTGGTTGAGAGACTGACGTATCGGTATTTTGGTGTTTGTGATTGATCGAGAGACCGATACGTCAGTCTCTCAACCAATCACAATAAAACGAAGCGGAGACGCATCGTGTTTTTTTTTTCACATTCTAAGCCCACTGAACATGTTATGATCGCGATTTGATTGAACTTCCGATTCAAAATTAACGAAACCGAAATCTCAATCGGAAGTTCCAACGCATAGGAATCGAAGCTCCATAAGATCCCTAGTGCGCACTGATGATTGGCGGTAGAAATAAACATTGAGGTGGCACCCACCCAAAACGGACTCTTACATATGAGAGACCTACCACCAGTGACTTATTGCTCAATTAATAGACTGAAGCTGGGTTGTTCCATTTGTGATCAGGTACAGCTAAGGAAGGCTCTTATCGCAATGGCGAATTACGAGCAAATGCACAGCGAGGTGAAGGTGTTGCATGTTAGTCCAGCTTAATGAGAGGCTATTCATTAATTTAATGTAAGGTTCCCAAGAGGGACGGGTTCAAAAATCTCTACATGCCTTTATATTGGCGGGGAGGGGGGTTAAATCCATTCTTACATATTTTGTAAGTCAAAATTTAATATTAGAAATCTAGATCAGCTTTGGATGCCAAATGATTTTTTTAATTCCATAATGTACACTTTCATTTACAACTTTATATTTGACAAATATTGCTCAAACAAACAAACCCTTCAGCTTTATAATATTAGTATAGATTTATTAAAATCTTAAACGTGTTGATTTTTACACATTTTAAATGTTATAAATAATAGTCAAAGTACTGACAATGAGTGTAGAAATAATAAAAATCTTTGATTTACTGTAATCTTTGACGTACTATACAACTGTGAGTTGTACTGAAACGAGATAGAATCTTACATAAGAAGAGGGAGGGGCATCCAGAAATTTTAGATAGCAGTCTACCCCAAATGTAAGATGATTTTTAACCCCTTGGTCAAAATGAACAAAATCATCCATACATAATTAATGAATGGCTCCTAAGTTTTGTGGGGATATATGCACTAGCATAGACAGGTGATCAGTTTACCTTTTTGAACTATTTCACCATATGAATGGCTCCTATGACTTTAGTTGACCAAGAAAGAAACAACATGGGCTAAATCCTTAATTTGTTTATGATTACCTAGTATGAGTAGTTAGAGTTCACATACAACAAAATAATATAAATAATTTTCGAATTTTCAACTGACCTTACAACATTTTTCCATAGTTACACTAATTGATAATTAGAAACAATATACACAATATCATGAAAGGTGAAATGTGTGCCTTAATAAAATAAAAATATTCTTAATTTTCTTACTTTAGTATGGTTTGTTTCCCTTAAGTAGACAAATTCAGTGCATTGCCTCTGAAACCATTGACTTAATTGTGATGATGCTGCTTTTAATTGTTGTCCATCATGACTACCAATATGCCTTAACAAGGTAGTTCTATGTTTGTGTTTCAACCAACTTTCAAATGCATCTATAATCATAATTGTGATGGCAACGCTCAAAACAAATACAAATAATTTGATTTGTCGCTGGATACATATTCTGAAAAAATAATCAGCTTTGTAAAGTATTGTGTTTTATTACTGGTGAATTAAAATATAGGTAAGCAAATAAAGATCTTAATAATTACATTAAGTTAGACAAGGCTAATATTCTACATTGAAACTGAATACAATATAATGGACAGTTTGCATACAATGAAACATTACAAAATACTCACATTAAAATTATATTTAATATCAGCATAAAACACAATGATAACCATATTTTCTTCCAAAATAATATATATTCAAACAATCCCACAAATCCACAAAGTATAAAAGGTGGTGGAATCCTATTATTTTCAGACAATGTCGACCTTCTCGTTCGTTTAAAAAAATTCTTAATGGAAGCAAACATTTTACATTTGCATAGTCTTGACCCAAAATAATAATAACTTCTGAAAAATATGCATGGAAATTGGAAAACGACAATCAGATGACCAGGCCCGTTTAACTCAGCTTAAAAAAGTAGCACAATAGCGTTACGCAGCTATCGCACCTTTCATGATTTTTCCATACATTATACGAATGGTGAACTAGTTGCATCTCTTTCTACACTTGGTCTTTTCTTAGTGTGTGTGTAGTAACATCGAAAAGTCTTTTGTCTCTCTGATTTCTGGCAGTCTGTGGTGTTTTATAGTATCGAAAAGTCTCTTGTCTCTCTGATTTCTGGCAGTCTGTGGTTTTGAAACCGCACGTAACGCCAATCGCCATTTTGTGTTGTGATTTAACCTAGTGGTTATATTCTCTTTGATTGTGAATTTGTGATCAACCGCTGCTCTGAAATCTGAATCATCGCGTATTGTAATTTTGTGCTGCATTTCGCTGTTTTGGATTTGAAGGCGGTTTTATTTGGCATCTAATTAATCTACTTTATTGTGTGCATATGTTATTGTAAACAACTTTTAAGCAAACTTTGTGTACCGCGGTACTCGAGAACGTGGCATTAAATATTTTTGTGCTCCCTACATAAACAAATCAAGAAGGTAAGTGTGGTTGAGGTTACGTCCATTTTTACAAAAGTATTCTGCCACTCAACGCGATCGCATACGTTTTTGTACTAAACAAGTACTAAACATTTTATTCCCGAACATATTGACGAAAAACTAAAATTAACACCTAATGCAATTCCCTTATTAAACCTAGAAAGTTCAAATAAACAAAGAAACAGATTTGAAACTAGAAATTACACCTTCTAGTACTGAACCCTATATTAATTATAAAGCAGTTCGCCCTTCTGACGTCAATGAAAATCGTTCAATAGATCTAAGTTCTGAATTGACTAGCACCATAATATCAACTCAACTCTCTCCTAATACACCACACAATAGATAATTTCTTGCAACATGTATTGCCCCATTCACATCAACCACCACTGCTTTATGTAATAAACAAAAATTAAAAACCTTTGGCAATGCCATGTAAATCTCTAATTAATTCTCTCCTAAGCAATGTACTTTGCCTGCCTTGGATAAACCCATAATAGACAGGCGACGCACATTGATGTTTGATGAGATGACCATTAAAAGCACTCATATTTCAATTTCTTTACTGCGGTTATTGAGCGGTTTTGATGATTTTGGTTCTGGTAAACATACAAACAACAGCATGTTACAATGTAACAAATAAAACCTTAGATTTATGTTAAGGAGTTTGTTTTCTGCTCAGAAAATTCCAATTGCATTTTATATTGCTCGAGATAAGAGTTAAAACATTTGATTTAAAAAATATTATTAATGAAATAGGATTTGCAGTTTTTAAATCTGGATTTATAGTAAAAGCTACACTCTAGTGTACATACAGTACTATCAGTGACCAAGGTTCTGCCAATATTGCTGCTATTAGGTCATTAATATCGGATTCTAATGCTAAATCATCTTTACATTTTTCATCATGCTGTTACATGTAACAGCATGATTAAAGATGTACAAATGATAATTGCTATAAAATTGCCCCCAACCAATTATACCATATTTATGATGTACTTTATTTATTGAAATATTTTCACAATAATTTTCAGAAAAAGAATCTTCTTGGCAACCAAAGTGCAAAGTGAGAGTATAATGAGACTCTACAAAATAGATGACTTTGGTGGCAGAACAAGAAGCACTAAACTGACTGAGGAACATATAAATATGATAAAATGAAGGTAAATATATATATACACACTATTATATTATAGTTCTCTTTATAAACTCTTGACTGATTGACAAAAGATGTGCAATGGGAACATATTTGTTTCCATGTGTAAACAGATTTCAATAATATTTACTAAGATTTTGGATGTCGAAAAGGTAAAACCTGTAAATCCAGAGTGAATCCACCATCCAAGGTTTGAGAGATTAACATACCTACATCCAAAATATCATTAAAATTGGCTTAACAGTTCGAGAAACCAATTGGCCCTCGCGTGCCGGCAGCTTGGATCCACGCTCAAAAAAAGGGTTCAAACTCTGCCGGTAGCGTGGATCCACGCTCGGGCCGATTTCTGTAAAATGTATGAAAACTGAACATCTACAGGTTGTTTTTCTTTAGCTTATTTTTTGTTTCCATT
The DNA here is from genome assembly GCA_949316025.1 of Lapara coniferarum. Lineage (NCBI taxonomy): Eukaryota > Metazoa > Arthropoda > Insecta > Lepidoptera > Sphingidae > Lapara > Lapara coniferarum. The sequence goes on along the minus strand of OX438919.1, from coordinate 34,312,459 downwards.
GGATGCAAATCATAATCATAATATTAGAATTAAGAAAAGCGGCCGCCATTTTGAACTTCTTTGTTTTGAGGCCGATTGACCTCAAAATCGATACCTGGACATGGCTTTAAGTAAAAAAGACGGATCCAATGTTAGAATTGAAAAAGTGGCCACCATTTTGAATTTCTTTGTTTTAAGGCAGCGACTATATAACCCCTAGACTCCTAATAACAGACGATCGGCTTCGGGCAACACATCTGACAAATAGATCCAATGTAGCTTACCGTTCAAAATCTTCAAGTCAGTTGCGACCACAACTGCGAGCTGTAAATACTTCCGTGTTTGCGAATAAATAACTATTGTAATGAACCCGTGCACAATAAAATGGTGTGGTATAAATAGCCATAATTCAAATTTTCAGAAAAATGGCATTACATTTCACAGGTAAGTCAATAACGACACATAATCACATTTTATTTAAAATTTTACGGAGTTCATCTTAGACTGGTCATTTGGGTGTTTACGCGCCATCTTGTTATATTTGCATCTCTTTCCGACGAAAGTACTTTTTACATTTTCTATTTCGTTTTGTTTTTTAACATTAAAAGTAAGTGATACACCAAAAGGATTTGTCGATAGTTCTATCGATAAAATTAAAGATAAGAGAAACTATCGCCCGAATACTCAACTAATCAATTTATCTGAGGCCCATTTAATTTTAAAAGGCTTCTTATTTTAAATGGTTAGTTCATTAGTAATAGTTAATTCATTTTAAAAATGATTGGGATATACATTTTGACTAGCGGTATCAGAAATAAATGTTATTAGGATAATTTTTTATTTTGTTTGTTGATTATAACGATTGAGTTATTCTTTGTGTTATTCCTACAAGTCAGCTCAAATATTCTTGTTAATGTCGACGAGACTTACTAAGCGCCATCTGTCATTCGATAACATAAAGAGTTTCGTTAAAATATTAATATGTTTAATAAATAATAATAATATTACTATAAAACTTTATTACATAAAAGTAATATCGATAAAAAAATCGTGTTTTCATTTAACTCGTCCCATCCCTATGCCTATGTTTCCAAGGTTGTATAATGCGATAAGGTGTTGGAAGAACCAATCATAATGCAGTACCCCGCTTCCTCAAACCTCAGGTAGTTGACAGAATTAATTTGAAGAGAAATATTGAACATTAGGAGTCTAGGGGTTATATAGTCGCTGTTTTAAGGCCAATCGACCACTAAATCGATATCTGGGTAGGCCTTTAGGTACAAAAGACGGATCCAATGTTAGAATTGAAAAAAGTGGCCGCTATTTTGAATTTCTTTGTTTTAAGGCCAATCGGCCTCAAAATCGATATCTGGACAGGCCTTTGGGTACAAAAGACGGATCCAATGTTGGAATTGAAAAAGTGGCCACCATTTTGAATTTCTTCGTTTTAAGGCCAATCGACCTCAAAATCGATATCTGGGCAAGCCTGTAGGTACAAAAAACTGATCAAATATTAGAATTGAAAAAAGTGGCCGCCATTTTGAATTTCTATGTTTTAAGGCCAATCGGCCTCAAAATCGATATCTGGACAGGCCTTTAGGTACAAAAGTCGGATCCAATGTTAGAATTGAAAAAGTGGCCGCCATTTTGAATTTCTTTGTTTTAAGGCCAATCGACCTCAAAATCGATATCTGGGCAAGCCTGTAGGTACAAAAGACGGGTCCAATGTTAGAATTGAAAAAAGTGGCCTTCATTTTGAATTTATTTGTTTTAAGGCCAAATGACCTCAAAATCGATATCTGGGCAAGCCTGTAGGTACAAAAAACAGACCCAATGTTAGAATTGAAAAAAGTGGCCTTCATTTTGAATTTCTTTGTTTTAAGGCCAATCGACCTCAAAATCGATATCTGGGCAAGCCTGTAGGTACAAAAAACGGATCCAATATTAGAATTGAAAAAAGTGGCCGCCATTTTGAATTTCTATGTTTTAAGGCCAATCGGCCTCAAAATCGATATCTGGACAGGCCTTTAGGTACAAAAGTCGGATCCAATGTTAGAATTGAAAAAGTGGGCGCCATTTTGAATTTCTTCGGGTTAAGGCTATTCGACCTCAAAATCGATATCTGGGCAGGCCTTTAGGCACCAAAGACGGATCCAATGTTAGAATTGAAAAAGTGGCCGCCGTTTTGAATTTCTTTGTTTTAAGGCCAATTGACCTCAAAATCGATACTGTGCATGCCATTGGCAGTAAAAGTTATATTTAATGTTAGACTTAAGAAAAGTGGTCCCCATTTTGAACTTCTTTGTTTTAAGACTGATTGGATTTAAGATAGATATTTAGGCTTGTCTTTAACCAAATAGAATAAATCGAGGTTGGAATTTTAAGAACTGCATTCCATGTTGAATGTTCTTGTTCTTGGGCTATTGGTTTTAAAATAAAATCCGCTGGACATGGCCACAAACAATAGTAGGTAGTAGGTTTTAATTATAGAACATTTGAATAATGTGGCCACCAACAATGCTTATTCAATTCTCTTCAATAACGATATCGCACCTGTGTTATGTCGCAAAATAAAGAATTGAAGAAAGGAGTGGCCCGTGGCAGCAAACAGCAAATAAAGTAAATTCTTCTGTGAAAGCGTCGTGCAGTAGAAATTATCTTACTATATTTTTCTTCCCCCATATCGTTATGCCGTGTTGGGTGGCCATTCAATTACTGTATCTTTTTTTTAATTTACCCCCTTCACCAGACTTAAAAGGTTGATTACCTTATTAATTTTTTAAAGAATTAAATTTTGATGTGATTGCGTGTTTAAATTAGTAAAATTACTACCTCGATTTATTCTTTTTGGTTAAAGACAAGCCCAAATATCGATCTTAAATCCAATCAGTCTTAAAACAAATAAGTTCAAAATGGCGATCACTTTTCTTGAGTCTAGCATTAGATCTGTTTTTTTACTATTGATGACATGCCTAAGTATCCATTTTGACGTCAATTGTCCTTAATACAAAGAAATTCGAAATGGTGGCCACTTTTTCAATTCTAACATTGGATCCGTCTTTTGTACCTAAAGGCCTGTCCAGATATCGATTTTGATGTCGATTGGCCTTAAAACAAAGAAATTCAAAATAGCGGCCACTTTTTCAATTCTAACATTGGATCCCTCTTTTGTACCTACCGGCCTGCCCAGATATCGATTTTGAGGTCGATAGGCCTTAAAACGAAGAAATTCAAAATGGCGGCTATTTTTCTCAAATCAAGCCTTGGATCCGTCGTTTGTAACCAAAGATATGCCCATATTTCGTTTTTGAGGTCAATCGGCCTCAAAACAAAGAAATTCAAAATGGCGGCCGTCTATGCCAAATCTTACAATGTTTCTGAATATTTTAGTGACCATTGATCCATAATAAATAAGTAAAAAAATAATTTCAAAATTCGTACTGAATGAATTTTATGGTGTATAAATTGGAACATACTTTACACCTAAAATCCGATTGTTTCAAATGTATGGACGGCACGCAAGCGTCTTTTACGCAAACTGAGCCCGGCATTCCAGGGGTTAAATACCCAAGTAAATACATCACCTCTCAGGAATTTCTAAAAAAACATTATTGTCTTATTGAAAATGACACTTTACAATTAACAATCTCAAACAGATGTAAAATACAAATGTGTAACTAAACAACAAATTATTGATCAAAAACTCAGAAACCATAAAAAGGTTTTGGCGAAAATATTTCGTATTGATGAATGATTTTTGATATGACACTAGCAGTGGTATGAAGCATAGTATAGCATAGCATCTCTAATTGGAAGCTTCATTACTCCTGAGTGCTATAGGCTTTTTTGTATACCAGGATTTATTTTTTTATTCCAGAATTTTTTTTTCACGCGTGCGGTACATAGTAAACTCAGTAACAAATTACCTTTTATTTGTGAAAGTACTGCTTGTTTAATATAGATCCCACCAAAAACATAAATGTAAAAAAGGAGAGCCAAGTTCAATACAAAAATTATGCTTGGCTGTGGGCTTCGCCGCAAGAAGAATGGAGATCTAAATGAGTTCCAAGTTTTATGCAAAATCCAAATATGTATTTCTAGGAACAAAATAACATTATGAACAAGTATTAAACTCTATTTCTTTGCTTTATTGGATACCTATCATAGTACGAGATCCGACCGCGTGATTTATACGTTCATATGTTTGATTAATAAAATATAATTTTTATCGATATTTATAACTAAACCAATGCAGATCCGCAAAGGTGGCCATCCAAATTTGGCCGCAATTAATTTTAATTAAAATGTAATTAATTATTTATTTTTGAACAATTACGTTCACTTGTAATTGTTAAAAAATATATTTCATTAGAAAGAAATATACCTGAGATACCGAGAAAGTTCAAGGTGCCATCCCTCACTTGGCCGCAACCTAATGTCAGCCAGGTGTAAACAGGTATAATTTCGTTAAATATATACGTTCATAATGTATTATCATGTTATACATACCAAATTGAAGATTAATTCTTTCCCTACATGATGAGATATAGGTGCCTATGCAAAAATGCCCGCAAATAGCAAATATTGAAAACACTAGTTTGGTAGATTAATTATTATGACATATTTATTTTACTGCTCAATTTTTGGAGTATTTTAAACTCCAAGCAAATACGCGAGCTACTAGTTGAGCACCTTATCTATGGACGCATGCGCAGTAGCATAAAAACGACAAGCAGCTGGCATGCTCTATCTTTATTCGACATGCGGTGTTTATCTTAAGTTTCTCTCGCTTTTATTTATCTTTAATCGTTGGCAGTCACTATTTGCGGGCATTTTTGCATAGGCACCTATATCTCATCATGTAGGGAAAGAATTAATCTTCAATTTGGTATGTATAACATGATAATACATTATGAACGTATATATTTAACGAAATTATACCTGTTTACACCTGGCTGACATTAGGTTGCGGCCAAGTGAGGGATGGCACCTTGAACTTTCTCGGTATCTCAGGTATATTTCTTTCTAATGAAATATATTTTTTAACAATTACAAGTGAACGTAATTGTTCAAAAATAAATAATTAATTACATTTTAATTAAAATTAATTGCGGCCAAATTTGGATGGCCACCTTTGCGGATCTGCATTGGTTTAGTTATAAATATCGATAAAAATTATATTTTATTAATCAAACATATGAACGTATAAATCACGCGGTCGGATCTTAGACTATCACAATTGCTGTTATTTAAAAATGTGAGATCTTAAAGTAAGTTACATTTGACTTAGCCAGTTTTCATTACATCAGTAATTTATAAAGTTACTAGCTTTTGCCCGCGGCTCCGCCGGCCTTAAAAAGTTTTTCCGGGATAAAAGTCTCGCTTTATATTTTCCCGGGATAAAAAGTAGCCTATGTGTTAATCCAAGACATGACCTACCCATGTGCCGAATTTCATCGAAATCCAACTATTACGTTTAGCGTATTACAAGTTTTTTGTATAGGGACACCACTTATTTTTTGACTTAACTTTATTTTTATATTTCTGTTACATAACAAATATAACAATACATATTATATTGGGATATTTTCAAATATCTGCTTGTATCGGTTCCAACGCTACAATTATTTTTTATTTTTTTTGTATGGGGACCCCCCATTTTTAACTTTTTTTATTTTTAGATTTTTTCCGACGCTTACACGCAATTACCGAGCTGGATTCCAAATTTCATCCTTCGAGATCATCTGGAAGTAGGTTAGGTTTAGGTACTATATGTCAGTCAGTCAGTCTTAAAATTTACGACTTTTGAACCTTCATATCTTTATAACCGTTTGAGCTAGCTTTATTAAATTTGGGCTTCTAGATGTCCTTATGGATATAATTAAACATACGTAGTTTTATGTGTTTGCGTTAAATAGGTTTTGAGATATAGAAGGGTGAAAAGTGGCACCAAGTGGTCCGTGTAATTATTACACTAGGCACTGGCTAGCCAGTTCCTTTGGTTGAACTTGGCTTGACACGCTGCCGCGTGTCTAGATTTGTTTGGGCCATTTCATAAAATACTCTTAAGCTCATAACAGATTATAACTATAATCTTACTAAGACTTAAAATAGTTTATTTATTATAATAAACTAATATATTATTTATATAATGTAAATTTCAGGTCTGATTTGCAGCCCGAGTTTTTAGCAGGCAAGTGGCTTCATCACTAGAAGTTCACATGAAGTCTCTGCTGTTTTTCCAGGATCATGATTACTTAAGTGTAAATTCAAACGTTGATAATGGTTTATTCACAGCAGAAATTATTCTTTTTATAAATAATTTGTTTGACAGTTTAAATGGATTTGGCCATTATGGTAACAAGTTAAAACATGCTCTTTCATATAATTCATTTCATGTAATAATAGTTCATACACTGAAAATCTTCATAATAATGAAACTAACTTCACAGAGTCTTAACACTTCAATGAAACTAACTTCATGAAAATATATTCGAACATAAGGCTATACCATATGTTGCTGGTGCAGTTTGTCGTTTTCTGATATCCAATTTGAACTGCAAAGATTATGATAATTGTACAAATGCATTATTATCTCAGAGTGAGTCATTTCACGAATTAATTCATTTAAAAGAGTATAGCTCTAATATAGATAAGTTATATTATCCTTCTAGTAATTTTAGTAGAACGTTCTGGCAAAGTATTTATATTATTGATAAGATGATGCGATCTATTTGCAATGTTTACGTTTATTCAGTTTTGATAGGAACTTTACAAAAAAAAAATTACAATGCTATAATTGTAATATACATAAAACAGCTCTCATTAAAGCTTTTTGGCTCTATACAATTAGAGTTCCAAGTTAAGCTATTAGACCAGTGTCGAAGCCTTTAAAATTGGTAAAAAATGAAAAAAAAAATTACAGTAGGATGAAACCCATTAGAAAAGGAGGGGAATATGACCAAAATGAAAGGAAAAATAAATTACGGTCGATCCGAGTTCAGGAAGTGGGAGGGGGTGAGTTTTTAAGGGTAAAAAATGGTTCATCTTGATTTCCGGCAAAACTACTAGTCCTATGGAAAAAAGTTAAATGGCAAAGTTGTAGGTAATGAAAATCTACAACTTTTGTATTTGCTATTTTTTCACATAACCTCAAAATTTAGGTGAAAAATTCAAAAAACCAAGTTTTTGGTTTTTTATTTATATCTTTTTCAAAAAATGTTTTTATTCTACGAAATTTGGTGAAAACTTACCTTATTATGTCCCAAATACACTATAATTTATTTGATTTAAAATATTTATTTTTTCGCCTTATTTTAACTTAATATCAAAAAAGCACCCTAATTTTCAATCGAAAATTCTGACGTCAAAACATCAGCTTTTTTCGAAAAGTTTGGGGGCTTTTTTTCGTTGAAATATCTAGTTTCTGATGGTGTAAAAAAAATATACATTACTGTAGGAAATGTTCTCAGAAAATGCAAAAAATTGAAAAGAACTCAAATTCGAAAAAATTTTTTTTTTCATTTTGTACAATTTTGAGGTATTTATTAAAATTTACACTTTAATTACTCAAAAAACGTAAGATTTCAAGTTTTATTGATAAACGAAAAAATTGCATATTGAAATATACTTCTATAATTAACAAACAAATAAGTTGATAAAGTTAATATTTAATAATACATCTACAATATTTTGAAAAAGTTGAATCTTATTTAAATAATATTTGTAAATGTCTATTTATTGCTGTTTTAAGATAATTTATATACCTGAGTGACCTTCGGTAAATTTTAGCCCATTGTAAGTTATTTCATAGAGAAGTGGGGACGGACCTAGGAGGGTCTGGGCCTTACTACATACCTGCTATTTCGTAGTAGCTGTAAAAACCGTTAGCCAGTATTCGAGATACAGAGCAGTGTACAACATCGTTTTTGAAAATACACGTGCAGGCTGAGTTACTCTAAGTGACATACATATACATACATATACACTCACGCCTGTTATCCCCAAAGGGGTAGGCAGAGGCGCAACTAGTGCACCCACTTTTCGCCGTTATTCCGTCCCATGATGTGATAGGGGGCGAGCCTATCGCCATATCGGGCGCAAATTCCAGACTCCGAGCTGATACTGAATAGAAAAACTCAATATCACTTTGCCCGACCCGGGGATCGTACCCGAGACCTCAGCTTTGCAATCGTACTGTAGTACAACTACGCCACCGAGGCAGTCAAAGTTACTCTAAGTGAATTGTGAAAAATTTACTTTATTCAAAAAATCGTTTGGAATCTACATAGCAAGGTAAATACTATCTGTATTTTAATCTATATTAATCAACTTTAAAATAAAAATAGTAATATTTTCTTTCATAAATAGTATGTTTAACGTAACACAACCTTAAAAATTAAAAAAAAATCGAATTTGAGTTTTTTTCAGTTTTTTGCATTTTCTGAGAACATTTCCTACAGTAATGTATATTTTTTTTACACCATCAGAAACTAGATATTTCAACGAACAAAAAGCCCCCAAACTTTTCGAAAAAAGCTGATGTTTTGACGTCAGAATTTTCGATTGAAAATTAGGGTGCTTTTTTGATATTAAGTTAAAATAAGGCGAAAAAATAAATATTTTAAATCAAATAAATTATAGTGTATTTGGGACATAATAAGGTAAGTTTTCACCAAATTTCGTAGAATAAAAACATTTTTTGACATAGATATAAATAAAAAACCAAAAACTTGGTTTTTTGAATTTTTCACCTAAATTTTGAGGTTATGTGAAAAAATTGCAAATACAAAAGTTGTAGATTTTCATTACCTACAACTTTGCCATTTAACTTTTTTCCATAGGACTTGTAGTTTTGCCGGAAATCAAGATGAACCATTTTTTACCCTTAGAAACTCACCCCCTCCCACTTCCTGAACTCGGATCGACCGTAATTTATTTTTCCTTTCATTTTGGTCATATTCCCCTCCTTTTCTAATGGGTTTCATCCTACTGTAATTTTTTTGGTTTCAAAAATTATCAACCCTGGTCTATATGGTGTATTTTAATAATCAAATAAACAATATGATTTGAGGCCTCAAGACATAGAAATGCAAAATCCGAGAAAAAGTCACAAAAGGATTGATGGTCCGTGGGCCAGTGACAGATTTCGATGACCAAGTTTCTCTCAAACGATAATTGGTGAGACGCATCAGAGACGTGTATCATAAAGCCTCGTGAACGTCAGCTTCGGCTCCGTGGGTGCCATGAGCGGTGGTAACCTCCCAAAGATGTAGAAAAAAATATATTATTCAGTCATTTCCTCCCAACTAAGAATCATTTTAAATTGTAGCTAACCCGATACCTTGAAGAAAAAAAATAATCAGCTGACTGTAACTTGGGGCATTATGCGTCAGCTGGTCAATCAAACATGTAAAAAAATATATCATTTCAGTGATTTCCTCTCAACTACAAATTTACCTGATGATAGCTTATACGCAACTATGAATAAATATATATGTCAGCTGGCTGTATGCCGGGGCAAAAACCGTCAGCAGATGCCTTGAAAGTTATAACGCAGGTGTTAGGCGAGAGCGTCTATTACATAATTATATGCATCAGCTGACAATGTTTCCCTCGAATTAATGATAGTAGATTCTCTTTATTAATTACAGCATTGTATTATCAATCTATACATGTAAAATGCTTTGTCCTGAATGACTGACTGACAGTTAAACGCACAGCCCAAACCTCTGACCGTAGAGATCTGAAACTTATAGGGTGTGTTCCTTGTATGACGCTATGTAGGCATGCAACACTTTTCTAACCCTTAGATTAGAAACGTGTTGCAAAGGTGGTACCTGCAGTAGGTTGTGTTAATCTGAAAAGTCTTCTGCTGACCACTTTATCTTACTCCGGAGAGTACAATAAACTATAAATTCATAATCACTGTTCTTAATATTTCTTCAGTTATTTAATTATATACGTATTAGTCGTAAAGTATTTATACATTTCATCGGAAAACTCATATCTGAGCGTAAAGTCAAACATTTAAGATACATTATGTCTTCCCAGATGAAAATTTATAAGCTGACTAGCTTTTGCCCGCAGCCGCGGTCGTACGAAAGAGTTTTTTTTTATAAAGGTCCCACTTATACATTTTCACGGGATAAGAAGTAGCCTAAAACTTTCCAGTTTCCCAGATGCTCGAATTATCTCCATACCAAATTTAATCAAAATCCGTTTGATAGTCTTTGAGTTTATCGCGTACAATATTTTTACCCCATTAGGGGTTGAATTTCGCAAAATCCCGTCTTAGTGAGCTCCAACGTCCTAAAAGGAACCTCCACAAAATTTGAGACTCCTAGCACGTGTAGCTTCTCAGATTTCGTGATGAGTGAGTTAATGACCTTTCGTTTTTATACATATTATATATTACGGGATGAATTTCAATAAAACATGAAACACGTCTTCTATCAGTTCTGTCAAAAATAAGTTTAAGCAATATTTGAAGTAGGTTGGACCAAGGAATCACGTTGGCCCATACAAACTTTGCCCCCCTTTTTCACCCTCTTAGGGGTAGACTTTCGGAAAATTCAATCTCATTAGATGCCTATGGCATACAAAGAACACACCCTGCATGTTTCAGGTCTCTACGGTCAGAGGTTTAGGCTGTGCGTCAGTCAGTCATTCAGGACAAAGCATTTTACATGTATAGATTGATAATACAATGCTGTAATTAATAAAGAGAATCTACTATCATTAATTCGAGGGAAACGTTGTCAGCTGATGCATGTAATTATGTAATAGAAGCTCTCGCCTAACACCTGCGTTATAACTTTCAAGGCATCAGCTGACGGTTTTTGCCCCGGCATACAGCCAGCTGACATATATATTTATTCATAGTTGCGTATAAGCTATCATCAGGTAAATTTGTAGTTGAGAGGAAATCACTGAAATGATATATATTTTTTTACATGTTTGATTGACTAGCTGACGCATAATGCCCCAAGTTACAGTCAGCTGATTATTTTTTTTCTTCAAGGTATCGGGTTAGCTACAATTTAAAATGATTCTTAGTTGGGAGGAAATGACTGAATAATATATTTTTTTCTACATCTTTGGGAGGCTACCACCGCTCATGGCACCCACGGAGCCGAAGCTGACGTTCACGAGGCTTTATGATACACGTCTCTGATGCATCTCACCAATTATCGTTCGGGAGAAAATGACTGACGAAATTTTGCTACTGGCCCACGGTCTATGACTTATAGTTTAGGATGAAGGTGAAGTACCTAGTCTCTTTTTAATTTATTTAATAGTAGTGTATTATTGCTTCATACTATTTTGTCTACAACTATTATGATTGATGCAAGTAAAATTGTTCTTATTTAAAGTGTAATAGCCATATTTTTGTGGTTTTAGTTATCATGCATACTAAATAGTAGCTCAAACGTTGGTCCTTGTATAGTGCAAAAAATCATAGTTGTAGTCTTCTTTATTATGAACCTTTTGTTTACTTTAAGCATAAATTATTTAAAATCCATGATTTAAGATATGGCGATAGACTCCCCCCCTCACATCATGGGACCGAAACGCATGGAAAAAAGTGGGTGCACTAGTTGCGCCTCTGCCTACCCCTTCAGGGGTAATGGATTTCTTACACTGATTCTCGCAAATTCATAAATAAGTAATAACTAAAATGAACCTACTAAATAATTGTTTATTTAGTAGTCATATTATTACAAAATAATAGTATTTATTTGAGTGCTCAGCAGTGAGCAGTATATAACACAGGGCTGGTATGGTGTGGTTCCACAATTGTTCATATTTAATTGATATACCAATGTGCAGAACCAGTAATTTAACCTTTTATTTGAATGTTGTGTTTTCGTTATAGTATACCCAACATTTTCTGATTTTTGTAGCCTTTTTACTTCCATAATATTGCAAAATATAACATTATACACATAATGCTTTTCGGGAGGCGATAATTTGTGAATGTATAATTATTTCTAAGTTTAGTTAAGCATCTTATGTTTTTAAATTAAGGGCGCTTTTACAATTTTGCGCAGCGCAGTTTTTTTTTTGCTATTGCTATATGCCGTGTATTGCGTGCGGCTTCGGCGCAACCAAGATAGCTAAATATATACCACCTTTATTTTGTGAAATAAAAATAATAACATCAATTTAAATTGTATTACGTGCGAGTACCACCTTAATTTTGTGAAATAAAAATAATAACATCAATTTAAATTGTATTACGTGCGAGTATATTGCGTGTGGCATCGTTTCAACCAAATGTATACTATATTTATTATTATACTGGCTTTTGCCCGCGGCTCCGCCCGCTTTAAAAAGTTTTTCCGAGATAAAAGTCCCGCTTTATATTTTCCCGGGATAAAAAGTAGCCTATGTGTTAATCCAGGATATGATCTACCCGTGTGCCAAATTTCATCGAAATCCGTTCAGTAGTTTTTGCGTGAAAGTGGAACAAACATCCATACATTTAAACATCCATACATTCTTACAAACTTTCGCCTTTATAATATTAGCAGGATTTCATAAAATGAAAATTATAAAATTATTAGTCGCAGTTTAAGGAAGTGTTAAGTTTTATTTCGGTATGAATATTTTGTCAATGTGATGTAAAGCTCCAGACCGAAGCCATTTTGACCGAAACCTAAGTGTAAAAAAATTGTTTTTACCGTTTATATATCAATTATAATTTTTTTTTCTGTGCTACCATATAAGAACATGGTGTCAATAGTGACAATATTGTTTTTGATGGCTTATATTTAACAGAATTTGCAAATTGGAGCTTCCAAGTAAGGTGTCTTGTGTATTTCACTAAAACACACACCGAGAGAATCAGGATTTTTAAATAAAAAAGTAGATTACCAAAGAATGGCTCTGTTATTATTTAAGAAGATGAAATGAAGAATATTTTTGGTATAATAGTTATCATATGCATGAAGCCAATGCATCACGTTTGAACGACAAAAACCTTACAAACAAATATCATTCTGTGAAAGCGCCCTTAACCTTTGTACAAATAGATAGTTTTTTTTTTTAGTTTTGAATACTTATTGTGTTGTCATTAATGTGTATCCACCATTTTCTGATTATTGGTAACATTTTAACTTGCAAATATGCTATTACATAATAGTGCAAAATATAACATTTTATGCATGGAATGCTTTTTGCCAGACAACAATTGCTCAATGTGTATTTGATTATTATGTTTAGTTAAGCATGTTATGGTAAATTGTATTTTTGAGTGTATTCAAAATTCATATTTCTCTTATTCACATTCATATTTTTTTGACTTTGACTTTGACTGCCTCGGTGGCGTAGTTGTATTACATTACGACTGCAAAGCTGAGGTCTCGGGTTCGATCCCCGGGTCGGGCAAAGTGATATTGAGTTTTTCTATTCAGTATCAGTCCGGAGTCTGGAATTTGTGCCCGATATGGCGATAGGCTCGCCCCCTATCACATCATGGGACGGAATGTCGGCGAAAAGTGGGTGCACTAGTTGCGCCTCTGCCTACCCCTTCGGGGATAATAGGCGTGAGTGTATATGTATGTATGTATATGTATATTTTTTATATTTCTATTAATTAAGAGCAAAAATTGCAATATTGTTTTTTATTTCATATTATATTTGTAAACATGTAGAGTAGAATATTATATAGAGTAGCTAATTTTTTTTTTAGCATTATTATAATACTAAATTGTTCTGATTAAAATTATCTTGTTAATATAGGCGAATGCACGCTATACACAGTTTATTTACTTATTAACTATTTATTTAGTTTTATAGAAGACTGAACGATTATTTTGTTACGTTTGCTATTAATTCATATCGACCGAAATTTACAATAAATTGAAATGTAGGCGAATGTCACTGTGAATTAATCATTCATTATTATTAGAATTTTGTTCTTTATAGTACATAATTAATCCGCATCACTTGAACGTTATCCTATTGTTACGAAGATGTGCGTGCACGAGCTTATATAACCATTAGTGACTTTGTTTACGAGAGACTGGAAAAAAATTGATGACGAAGAAACTAAGCCCGGAGATTCTTTCTGCCTTTCTTCTACGGGTCGTCATCATTAGGGTAGCTACCGAAAGACTGATAGGCTAGCTAGGTTAGGGCCTATATCGTTTAAACCGGTGGGCACAGGGCAACGCGTTCTTGATATTATTTTATTACCCGACTGCCTTTTTTCCCTGTCCTGCCAACTTGAACTGGCTTTTTTCAGGTTATTAACATTGTGCTTTGCTTTTTTATAGTTACTAACATTGTGTTTTGCTTCTCTTTACGTGGTTATTTAAAATTACTCTCATTTTGAATATCAATACCTATTCATATATATTTTATATGCCAGCCATAGCTGTCTCCTTTCATATTGTTGTGCTTTTCGTGTAATGTAATTCGTAATTTAGAATTTATTTTATGGTTTCATTGTAATAGTAAAGAAATTTATTTTGTTGTTACAAAAATGCAATATTTGATGTAATTATAGAACTGCGAAAATTAAATTTGAATTTCGCGGGCTTACGGTTGATTCGAAAATTATTGTAAATAGGACGTGAAAATAAAATTACAAGAAATACGATAAAAATAAATGATTTAACTCTACTATTTAGTTTTATTTTATTCAATAAACTCCAGAATTAAAGTAACATTCAAACTGCGCTTTCGCCGTATACTCACTGTAGGAAACCGATAAATTATCGGTTTTAGTATGAACCCGACCTTAATGTCATCCCTATTTTTTTTAATGATCGGTAGTGTCAGATATTTACCGATTACCGTAACGGCTCATCCCTAGGGCGGCGGCCATATTTTCTTTTATACATAACCTCCGTGCGAAAGAGAACGGAGCACTTGAAAGTTCAATTCACAAAGGAAAGAAAGAAAGGTCCAACTACGGATATGAATGAAATGTATAACAGACTATAGATATAAAATTTATGCATGTAGGTGTTTCCTTATCGTGTTAAAACATATGTATGAAGTTAACCGTCTCTCTTGTTTATTTGTCTCTGCAGATGACAATAATTTATTGTGTTTCAATCACAAAGTGACAAAGAGTCAGGGTTACCAACTCCTAAAAAAAATAGCCCTAAAATCAACATGAAAAAGCCCCAAATAGCCCTAAATGCAAAATTCAAAAACCCTAAAATCAACATTACTTTGTATGGTGTAGTATATACCTATATCTAATATTATATATGTCGGAGACAGAGTGGCGGCCGATATAGGTATACGTGGGCACACATAGTAAAAGTCACAAATGAATTATCTTCAACTCGCTATTTATTGTTCGTTCGTCAATTATTACGTAATCGAATGTTCACAGAGTACAATACCACGTCAGGAATAGTTATTAACTTTGGTTATTACAACACACTGCATATTGAGACAATTACTTAACCGTTTGGTTAAGTGATTATAATCAACTCACCTAGTAACAACTCGAAATAACATAGTAACCGCTTTACTAAGCACTGACCGATATGAACACCACCATAGTTACCACATAGTATTGAAATGCACCGAACTACTTGCAACACAACCGAACTTAATGACGACAGACTAAGACTGTTCCTTCAAATGATTGCGCACCCCTTTTATGCACCCAACTGTCGCTCCGAGAATTCAACACGATTTTTATTTAGTCTTACCCGACGTAATATATTCAGACACCCTCAATGAGATTAATAAAAATGACAATTCCTTTTTATACTTCCTTCCTGTCCCGACACGGCCATTCTGGCAAGACACACGTCCTCGTGTGTTACTCTGAATGACAAAAAGTACGATCATCACGTAAGCTTAATAACACGCTTCAAAGCAACATAGTACAAAAATGGATGAAGGTCCGTCTCGATTGCCAAACGCAAACCACATAATCTAACCAATTAAGCCCTGCATGTGATCTCTGGCAGTAACCTCTAGTTACTCTCATCTCTTTCGAACTCTATGGCTTCCTTTGAAACCCGACCTCAGCCAGAACCACCCGCGCACCGTGCATCCACGGATTGCTTATACAGCAAATACCGCCTTCCAACGGACTACTAAAGTCCACTCCAGATCATCATGCAAACTTAGTTACTGTCACTGCCACTTGTCTGCTATAATTTCATCGATTATCTCAAAACGTAGCCTTCAAGCATTTTTCGCTAACGCACGCTTCATGAAAATTTAACACCGAATAATTAAATGACAATTTAAAATTCCAATTAAAGTGTAAGAACCCAACCAAAATTTTAAAACTTAGAAATTAATGCCGTCATGAATTTAGAATTATTTCTGCAGTCATACCAGTGACCATAATCGATAGGCAAATAAAGTTATCGCTGTAACCATTTACACAAGTTACTGTAGTCAGTTGCTTCCATTGTTCAAACGTTAAGGAAAAGCTCGCAATGTGTCTCCCTAAGTGCAAGGGATTTAAGAAACAAATCTAATTTTAAAATTCAGTTAAATCACGTATAGTGACATGAAACTCCTGACATGTGATCGTTCTCTTAAGTATGTTTTACAAAATAGACAGCACCCCCAAAACGCCCTTCCGCCATCACCTCCTAGTACCTCCTAACAAGAGAGAAGAAGTGACGGTAACAAACTCTCAAGGATACAGCCGTCCAATAGTTACTAAAACTGTATACAATGCAAACAATTCTTATCTAAACGGAGATCAGTGCCACTGACGATCAGCAGCAATCTTCCCTCGGAAGCGGCTCAGTAGCTGCACTGCACTGCACACCGTCTTCGAACCGGAATAGACACGTCACACGCGGCACCACCAGCAGCAATTTCCAATGCCTGCAAACAGAAAATATACGCAGCAGCATCACATCGCTCGGCCTATTCTGACCTTACATTAAGACTCTTCCTCATACTACTACAATCACTATTTCAGTTATGCTTGTTTACCATCAGGACCAAATTTGCTACAATGATTCAGACCCAGTGGGGATGATCACGCTATAGTTTTCCCAATACACAAGACACATAGTGAGCACATTGTAATTTATTCACTATTCTCACAATATAAGACTGGTCGAAGTCACGTCATCATATCAATTTGATCACACATCCGTCCTTAACCACATGGACTTGATCACACATCCGTCCTTAACCACATGGACTTGATCACACATCCGTCCTTAACCACATGGACTTGATCACACATCCGTCCTTAACCACATGGACTTGATCACACAGCCATCCTTAACCACATGGACTTGATCACACAGCCATCCTTAACCACATGGACTTGATCACACAGCCATCCTTAACCACATGGACTTGATCACACAGCCATCCTTAACCACATGGACTTGATCACACAGCCATCCTTAACCACATGGACTTGATCACACAGCCATCCTTAACCACATGGACTTGATCACACAGCCATCCTTAACCACATGGACTTGATCACACAGCCATCCTTAACCACATGGACTTGATCACACAGCCATCCTTAACCACATGGACTTGATCACACAGCCATCCTTAACCACATGGACTTGATCACACAGCCATCCTTAACCACATGGACTTGATCACACAGCCATCCTTAACCACATGGACTTGATCACACAGCCATCCTTAACCACATGGACTTGATCACACAGCCATCCTTAACCACATGGACTTGATCACACAGCCATCCTTAACCACATGGATTTGATCACACAGCTATCCTTAACCACATGGACTTGATCACACAGCCATCCTTAACCACATGGACTTGATCACACAGCCGTCCTTAACCACATGGACTTGATCACACAGCCATCCTTAACCACATGGACTTGATCACACAGCCGTCCTTAACCACATGGACTTGATCACACAGCCGTCCTTAACCACATAGATCTTGTACAAGATTTTAACCACAAAGATCTTTTTCGAGATATTTTACTGGAACATTCACCACACACATTTATTGCGAGAACAGGCTCATCTACTTTGTTCTAACGTTGAACGTTTCAATCACTACTTCACTTTCAGGCTTTTCCACAATCAATCGCAGGGACAAATAAAAAAAAAAACTCAACACAACAAAATGAAAACTTCTCACCAAAATGCAAGAATCTTCAAACTCCTGATGTCCAAATCCTCTATCACCGCAGTTAATGTCAGATCCACCAAAGGATCCCACAGAGGCTCTTCAGTAGTCACAGCTTACGGCGTCTTCTAACGCTGAATACTTTAAGTACTCCCTGCAAGGATCTCCAGTTCCTGCAATCAAAAATATCGCAACAGCATCAAACCGTTCACCCTATCCTGAACTTAAATTAAGTCACGCATCAATCTTTGAGCGGGAATTCAGTAGTTATATTAATATGAGGACAATCACAAAATTATCGCACGTCTCGGTCTTAATTCAAAAATTTAAAAAAACGGGAAACATTGACCATGGAAGGCTAGCAATCCTTCAGACCCAACACTATACACCTAGATCACTTTTGTAAACCAATGCGATGTTTACAACAACAGGTACCTACTTGTCCTTAAGTTTAAGGACGGTTCTGTACTAACATAAACCACGAAGAGCTCGTTAATCCATAGCTGCACATGCCCTATTAAACAAGATCTCAACATTTGTAAAGGTTACCAAGAAATAAATGAAATCACATAAGTTGAATTACGGTAGGACTTCCCTTTAAGGAATCTTTTTATGCTAAGTAGTTAGTAGTAGAAATTAAAAGTTTTACCAATTGAAGCCATGAACGATATTTTGTACTTAAAACTGTCATTTAACGGAAAATATTTGAACCTTCATAAGTACTCAACAAGTCAAATATCACTGCCATTATATCTGGACAGCAATCTTATTGACACAAAATAAATCTACTATGCGAATTACACAAGAAAATGGCTTTACTTTTCTTTTTACACTATACGGTACTTGACTTACATCCACAAATAGATTGTTACGTCCAAGAACTAGGTACATGATTAGTAAACTAAATTCCAATATTTTTAGAGATAACCAAAAAAAAAATCACAATAAAAGAAACCATAACCTTTAAATAAGGATTATGGGTCATACGATACCAAACTTCCTGTACTGCTGCAGTAGGCACATCTGTATTCACACAGTCACACATGATACGCGATGCAGTAGCTAGCATCAACCGGTACTAGACAACCGTACAGTCATGTCTGGGACACCAACTACGACGCACCATACGGCAGCACATCTACCGGAACGCTTGAGCACCAACAGGAACGTTAGAACACCAGCAGTTCAATCGCGGTACACGCGATTCTCGTTCATTCGAAGTCGTATGCACATGACCATGCATTAGTTATATTTCACACGTTGTCACTTTTATTCACGTTGTAGTCTTTTTCTTATTCCGACATTACTCAATGCAATTTTTTTCTTCATGTAAATTGCGGGTACTTAAATAGCTTCTCCATAGTACCATTAATTGCATTTCACATATCTGCGGGAATAGGCTCATCCCACCTTCTGATGTCGGAGACAGAGTGGCGGCCGATATAGGTATACGTGGGCACACATAGTAAAAGTCACAAATGAATTATCTTCAACTCGCTATTTATTGTTCGTTCGTCAATTATTACGTAATCGAATGTTCACAGAGTACAATACCACGTCAGGAATAGTTATTAACTTTGGTTATTATAACACACTGCATATTGAGACAATTACTTAACCGTTTGGTTAAGTGATTATAATCAACTCACCTAGTAACAACTCGAAATAACATAGTAACCGCTTTACTAAGCACTGACCGATATGAACACCACCATAGTTACCACATAGTATTGAAATGCACCGAACTACTTGCAACACAACCGAACTTAATGACGACAGACTAAGACTGTTCCTTCAAATGATTGCGCACCCCTTTTATGCACCCAACTGTCGCTCCGAGAATTCAACACGATTTTTATTTAGTCTTACCCGACGTAATATATTCAGACACCCTCAATGAGATTAATAAAAATGACAATTCCTTTTTATACTTCCTTCCTGTCCCGACATATAAATAAGTTCCCTGTTTTATCAAGGTGAATAACACACAACTTAGTTTATTTTTAAAACGTGTAAAAAGATCTACTTTGTCAATGAATTTAAACAATTGTTGTGTTTGCCGCCGTAGGATGGCGTGTCTTTGATGGCATGCCCATAGAGGCCATAGAGTATTATGCCAGATTCACATTCTCGGATTCGTGAAGACTCGTAAACGTTCGGCGGCAATGTGTATTCGGCATTATAGCATTACACTTTGTGTAAAAACTTGAACGTTTTGCCTTTTTTATTTTTTTATGTTCGGTCAAACAGTAATACATGAAAATATGTTTATGGCCCTAAAAATTACCCTAAATTTATTTTGGGCCTAAAAAAAGCCCAACACACTTATTTGAGCCCTAAATTTAGGGCTATAAGCTCTAAGCTGGCAAGCCTGCAAAGAGTTATTTATATCAAGAAGATTTATATAGATTTTTTTTTGTTAAATTTTTTTCGACATGGCGACTACTTTTTATTTCTAAGTTTATATTTATTGTTTTGTATCTGCTATTATTACTTGACATTGGCGAAATCACCGATAGATAATCGGTGGAAGCCATAATTTAAAAGAAGAAGAAGATTTATATAATACATTGGGAAGTTTAAATTTTCACTTTTTTCATTTAAATATTACGACTCTAGATACTAATCCATTGGGCCCGCCACTGCTTTAGTTCGACATAGTAGTTATAGTCCGTCCAACCATTTATTTAACTTTTGTTTGACAGTTCGGTTTCTAATCAATTGGGGATGTCCTAATGCGTTACAGATTCGATTTCTTATGCAATCCATTGAATATAGTACAACAAGTACGGCGTAGGTATGTACATAACATTCGCCACAGTATTCAGCGAATTATAATATTGAAAATTAAAATAGTAATGCTGTAATTAATGTTAATAGTTATAAACATATTAGTATCGATATAATATATACAGGGTCATTTTGTAACCGAATACATAAATTTAACTGCGATAAAATCAATTTGAAAGAAACACCATGCAGTTAATTATTTTAACCATAAGTGTAAAATAAAGAAGTACATTTTTCAAACAAATTAAATAACAAAAAAGGTCTTTTAATTTTAGACATCCTATTGCCACTACTAGTAAACGAGAAATCGTCGGAGCGTCAACATCGCACTGAGGTCTGTGTGTTTCATTGATAATATGCTCACGCACACGCGAACAAGAGATGCACACACGGAGCACAACGATAAGCTGTCACATCGCGCCATCGTAACCAAGAAGCTTTATTCCAAACCGAAAAGATGAGGTCGCTATTATTACCAATGCTTGTGTGTCAGGTCACATAGGTCAATCTAAACAACAGTCACTTACTAGATTCTGTCAGAGCCAGTTATGTCTCCTTTAAAAAACTGAAATCATTGTGGCATCTTCGATAATGGTCACAGTCCGTACACCGCACGTAGCTTATCAAAAATCCTCACAACACTAAGATTCTATCAACTATCACACGATACATCAGCAAGAATCGCACGCTCAAGCCGTCAAATTCGTCGATCGATTTCGTGAAACCGACTATGATGCTACCGTTATGATACGGGTGTCAGCGAGGTTCTGGAAAATTGGAATTTTGAACATTTACTCAGTAATCCCTAAAAGTACAAAAGACATTTCAACGACCTTCTCGGAAACATTAACACTTTATTCACGAGCTTTGCTTTTGAGCGAGGTCACTCGGATCGATACACAACGATATAATAATAAAATTACAATAGTTACGAGTAAGTACATAGGGCGCATCGGCCTAACATTCGGTACATAAATCAACATACGTCACGTCGTGTTGCTGCTGGGCGAACGGCAGCTGGCAAAATGACGAGTGCCGAGTACTGTGGCCGAGTGGCGACTGGCGGGCGACGCGCGCGCCGTCCCCCGCTTTCCCGCAGCGCATGCGCCTGAAGGAGCCAGTGCGGGGCCATAGGCATGAAGTCCACGAATCCCGGACCGCGAATCTCGATGTATTTCGACACGTTACACATTTTGATAAATATCACTTGTACTTATTGCTATTACCTGGAATTTCCGTAATTTACGAGTAGGGTAAAAAACGTTTAATTTTTACCACTTCATAGAATACACGCACACTTTTGTCAAGAATAAGTAACATTTACGTACGTATTGGAAGCTTTAGTATTTAACTAAAGCTTCCAATAGTGAGTAATGACTGAACTTAATTTAAGATAACCAGGATATTCAATTGACTAATGACCAAAATTATTGTAAGTAGGTAAAACATAGGTATTTAGAAGGATTTTTATGCACTTGGTCGAGTCACTTTATAAGTGGTTAGTAAATAACGCCAGTTTTAGGTATTATTACTCAGGCAGGAAAAATAAAAAATTGCGATTGTTATTGCGGTGCGGAGATACTGGGGTACTCTGTCAGAGGTGTCCGGGAATAAACCCATATTTCGCCCAAATGTCCGGGATTCTTGCCGTGTTTTTCCGGCGTCGGCAATTTAGGTAATGGCAGCCCTATACAAAGAACATGCCGACAAGTGCGCCGTGCGCCCGCTGGCGCGCGCGATCGTTGGCCCCGCCAGCTGATGTTCGTGTTACACGTGCTCCCACAGGGATACCAAGCTTTGGTACTATTACCTTATTCTGCAATATCTTGCAATTTTAGTTTTACATTGTTCTATGCTATTTAAACCGTACCACAATGCATATTGAAATTAAATGATGTTAGAGCTCTGGTATGCTTTATTGCTTAAAGTAATGTTATTTTTACAATACAAAGATATTGCTGCGTATTCGTTTGTAGACTTTTCATTAGCATAATTACCCTAGTTATTTTATTATTTAATACACTTATTTAAGTGTGTTAGAAATCCATGTGATAAATAAACTAATATCCGATTCTTTGAAAAGCTGTGTCATTTTAGCAAACTTGTCGGTTAAAATGTTTATACTGGCAACACAGCGTGTTTGAGTGCGTGTTTGTAATGAATGGCGTGCGAAAGAGACATAACATGTTGGTATCTGCACGTTAGTTTCAATGTGTTAGTAACAAGATCAACGACTCTGACGCGATACAAAATGTAGCTAGAGATTAGAAGGTACAGAAGGCATAATAAGGCCTTTGGTAGTATAAAGTATTTACGTAAACCTATTTTAGGCATGACGTCCAGAAATATTGATGTTAAAATTAAAACGAACTTTGAAATATCATACGGGATCTAAAAAATATGATATCAATAGATTAAAATCCTGTAACTTTTTTAATAACCCGACTGCGAGTTGTTTAGTACCTACCTATTTCGGTAGGTAAACTTATTTATTAACGAAAACAAAGTTTATTATTAAAGAATTAATACTTTTCTTTACAGCATAACACTTAAAAAATAATTAGTTCCTTTTCATACAATAACATGACAATTTTTTATTTCATGTTGATATTTTTTATTGTCCGCAGGTTCGAAACCCAAGGGCACACACCTCTGACTTTTCTAAAAAATTATGTGTGTATTCTTTGTGAATTATCGCTCGCTTTAACGGTGAAGGAAAACATCGTGAGGAAACCTGCATATCTGAGAAGTTCTCTGAATTTCGAAGGTGTGTGAAGTCTGCCAACCCGCACTAGGCCAGCGTGGTGGACTAAGGCCTGAACCCTCTCAGTTGTAGAGGAGGCCCGTGCTCAGCAGTGGGCAGTATTACAGGGCTGGTATGGTATGGTATGGTATGGTATGGATATTTATAACGTATTAGTTAGGGAGTAGGGACTGCTCTAGTAGCAATTTAATTATTTTATTTCAAATTCCACGTCTCAAGCGGTACTGCTGCAGCTATGTGAGTGAATGTATTGCAAGTGAATTTGTGAGTTGCCCTTCTTAATCCTATAGGTTTTGTAAAAACATCGTCAGCTGTGACGTGATTCACTGAATAAAGTCAAGCGCGCTAAAACACAGCGTGATCAAAAAACTATAAAACTATAATCGGGATTATTGGCGAAAGTATGCGTTACCCATGGATAATATTTTGCACGATGTTAGCAGAGGTCACGCTGAATATGTGGTTTCATTTAGTAACGCAATGTTGAAATGACACTGTATAGTACACAGACAACAGTACAGTCATATGAGACTCATTAAAGATTTGATGGTGATGATTTTCGTGTATATTAATCTTAGACCTCATTGTAATATTGTTCTCGGTAACAATGTCGCGCTCGGAACCCATTATGACGACAGATAACATACTACGCGTGCGACGGTTGAATAGCGACTGAACCACCGAACGGTGTGGTGCGACGGCCAGATGACGGGATTTGGTTCGGAGCGCACCAAATTCGATGTGCAGGCGACCGAACCAACCGTACCAATAATAATAATAATAATTTCCGGCGGT
Organism: Lapara coniferarum; assembly: GCA_949316025.1. NCBI lineage: Eukaryota > Metazoa > Arthropoda > Insecta > Lepidoptera > Sphingidae > Lapara > Lapara coniferarum. Next base: position 34,288,052 of record OX438919.1, on the reverse strand, counting down.
TCGTGCGCCACACGATGGAAATTGGAATATGGTTCGGTGGCGTACCAGGTTCGTGGTGCGGCCGTACCAAACTCGATCGTGTGTGCATACTTTAATTCTCTCTGGTTGGACAGTCGACTAGTGATTGGTACGTAGTGGTTATATTCTCTACTGATTGGTGTTCTGTGGAGACTGGGAAGTGGGAGTTAATAAAACGTAGTTCTTCTGAGTAGTCTGTGGTTAATAATTATAATACTACGGAAAGAGATAGTGCTTTGTGGGTCTGGGCAGTGACCGAATTTTTACGAAGTTTATTGATTTTGATCACCTAAACTCATTAATTAATTTCCTATATAAAATTGTTCAGAAGAAACAGCTGCAATGTTATCGCGAGCGTTCTTTGTTAATGCTCAGACATTGCGTATAGGTAAGAAATAGTCGTAAGCTAGGTACCGAAAAATCAATATTGCTGAATATTTTTTTAAGATGCGACGGCAAATATCCCCTTTCCCTATAATTTCGGTATAAGCGGGTGAATTAGAATATTTAAACTACTAACTCACCCTGAAGATGTTACATTTAGTCGTGTAGGTAGGTAACTCTGCAGTAAGCAATTAAGTACCAACTTGGGGTTTTTAATTTTAAAATTTGTATTATTTTTTATTAAATTACTATTTCCTTGAAAATATTTTTTATTACGTATTAAACTATTGCAATTTTTTCACAATTAGTGTTCAGAGGTCATTTTTGTTTAGATCTACCTGCTTGCCAATTTACCCATTGAAATGAGCGGGTCTAGGAGTCCCCTGCCACGGTACAAAGTGACTGTTCATGAGAGGGCATCGCGTCGTCGGCCATTCATTGTCTCGTTATTCGTGTTAATTTAGCTCTTCTCAGAGCCGTATTCGGCACCAGCGTAGTTCGCGCTGAACTTCGTGTTGGCCGAGTACCTACCTACCGTATTATCCGACTGCTTTTCGACTACCTACACTAAATCCTCTTCCATCCTTTTCTAATTTGGACACAGTGTTGCAGAAAACTTGTAATCGTCAAGCTAGTCAAGTAGGTAGGTATTTTTCTTAGACTAACAATTTTTATATGCTTTAGAGACAACTCTCTAAGACACCTCACTCAGTTGTTGCCTCGGAAAATCCAACCAGAATCCAACTAGCATAGTTTACGTTTTGTTGCAGGACGTGTTTTTTAAGGTCACCAACCTATGAAAACTAACAAAGCATCTTGGTAACTCTGGAAGTTAAATCGGGAACTGTCTTTTTTACTCCATCCCTGGTCCTCGCACAGGGGTCCATTTTTATTTGCACGCGATCCTTGGTTACCGTTTACTAGTTACACAAGTACGTAGGTATCTTCACGGCACAAGTTTATGAGTTACTTACAACATTATTGAAGCTTTTAATACTGTAGTGTAGCTAAGTACGTACTTACTTACTCCATTTGAAGTCTTATCAGACGCGCAAAATTTTCAAATTACAGATAATATTACTTGACTAAAAAGGAAGTGCAGATAAACTTGGAATCAGCAGTCCTGGTCTTCATCACATAGATACACTTCCATAACTAGCTTACAATTAAAATAACTCATGTATAGGTTGTCTGGTAATATGACGTATTCCCGTTAAGATCTTGTAGATTGCGTCGATTTTGTCCTATGAAGCCCTATCCACAACTCGATAGCCTTCAAGCAATTTAAGATTTATTGAATTTTAAGGTAAAGCACTTAATATTAAGATAATTTTAAATACTTTATTGTAAAGTATTAACAATAAAATAATTCTTCTCAATGTCTCGTGGTAAATTTTGTTATTTTTTTGTGTGAACCGGCTATCGCTCATAACTAAATCGATAATGTGGCAGTGTTTACGGCTCATACAACTTGTGGTCGCAACTGATAACAACTGTTTCCGTATTATTATAATGCTCTTTGACAATTGACTTAAATATATTGAAGGACAAGCTACAGCTGATGTGTTTCCTGAAACCGTTCGCCTGTTATTAGGCGTCTAGAGGCTATATGGTTGCTGATTACGTAGCACAACTTTCCAAATACCTAGTACCTACTGCCCTTCCTGATCCTATTTTTATGTAATTTTACTGGTGGTTTTTTTTTTTTTTTATATATATGGCCATCTTCGGCTCATTAGGGACGGCTGCGGGCTTCCTCCGACTCACGTCTAAGTTGTCGTCCGCAACCGCCCCTGCGCGTACCGCTGTTGCGGTCCTTTTCTTGTTGTTGCGGGGGCTCAGTAGCCCCCGAAACATCGTACCGTGTCCGCCTTTTGGTGTCCGAGGCAGCGTGAGACACGCTGCCTCGGGGTCTCTTGTATGCAAGGGGCCGTATGGCTAGGTGCCATCACAGTGTCTATTTCTACCACCAATCATCAATGTGAGTCAGCATGCACTGTTGAGTTCTGGCTTGAATATTGTAGCCAGCGTAATTGGGCATTACGAGACTTAAAATCTTGTACCAAGGTGACGGGCGCAGTGGAGTCCCACGCAGAACTTTGTAATTAAAAGTTCAGTATGGTGTACCTAGCTACAGTTTATGACCGAGTGTATCCCTTACCATCAGGTGAGCGGCATGCTCGTTTAGTCGTTCAGTAGCAATAAAATTCAATTCGACTTCGATACTTTCAACGGTTACCGGTTTGTGGATCATGTGATAGTTGGTCATGATCTTAGTCATATAATTATAGATGCTCTTTGACCTTACTCTTGTCCAAATTCATCCGCAGACGCAGAAGTGTGTGGAAGAATCGCTAAGAATGCACAGCACTAGGTAAGCGTTTTCGCCATTATGGTTATATCGTCAAGAAAACCAAAATGCGAAATGTACCTACTCTCTATTTACATATATTTATGCCCATGGTGCAGTGGTAAACAGTTTCGGGAAAATAACTTCTCTCAGACGACTTCAACAAGTGCGATCTGCCAATTTTGATGCTGATTTCAGAGAATATTTTCTTTTTCGTATTAGAAATCAAACATAGGAAAGTACCCTATGGATAATCATCGCTCATCATTCGACACTTTATTTAGACCCCTCTCTGCTTCTTCACCATCTAGTGCAGTGGGGTCACTGTGCCGTACCCGTACCAAATAAAAACCATCTGTAGGTACCTATCCCTCACTGACTAAGTTGGTCAAACATCCCGTCCCATCCACAAGTATCTTGGCTGGTTTTATTTTGATCTACAATTATTATTTAGCGTCTCTCGTATCATGTAGTTATATTCAGTAGTTGAGATGCTGGTTTATTTTTTGCGGATAAAATATTTTATCACGGTCAACTAATCTCATCAATCAACAACTCAAACGTTATTTAAATTTATAGCAAAGGTTTACTTAAACTCGCTATAAGTATTAATTTAATTTATTTTTCTTGACATCTTTGCCTGAGCACTGTTATCACTTATCAAGCATATTGTTTTGTTTCATTTTTGTTGATAGAGTTATCTATTCTAATGTTTTAAAATATTATTACAGTAACTTATAAAAAATATGGTTTTGGACGTACTATTGGTAGGTAATGTTTATCTATTACCTACTAGCTGGCGCGCCGAACTTCGTATCGCTTCAGAATCAATGAATGTTATGTTAACTTACTATTTTTTTATTACGATCAAATGAATTATTAAAATGAATTAAGCTCAACAAACGTACAAAAATGTAAATTAAAAAGCCATATAGATTCATAGACAGAGACAGAAAAAAGCAGAGACTATTGAGCACGAAATTCTACGATAATGATATACCTACCTCTTTCACCTCTTCCACATTTATATTTCTCATCATACATTATTGCCGGTTATGGGCATCCCCTCCATCCCTGCCATTCACTTTTGCTCGTTAAATAACTTTCATGACTCGTCTCACTCAACCATCCTCTCTACGTGCCCAAATCATCTCAGCATACTTCTTTTAATTTTAGATATCACATCATCCTTAAATTAGAACTTTATCGTATCATATTAGGTATCCCATGCGATAAAAAATAGTGACTTCACATAATATAATCTGTAAAGAGTGCTTTTCCACCGCATTCACTTGACTTTCGTGCTTCGTCTGCAAAACCAGAATTCACTTCCATGCATAAGCGTCGACAACAGCACACTATTGCAAATCCCTATTGTGCTCCCTTTACCTTGATATAGGGTTTGATTTCTCATTACCAAGACTTCAATATCCTCATCAGGCGGCCCTCAGTCCCATACGATAATGACACCGTTTAGTGTTTACCAAGCTAATTCCTCGGCACATTATCATAAGTCTTTTCCAAGTTTACGAAGGCACAAAAGACTGTTTTGATTTGATTAAATGTTTCTTCGCCTGTACCTTATGGAAGACTTGATAAATCAAACACACTGTCCAAAATACTTTTCTGTTTACACGAAAACTTTCGTTTAAACGAAGTATCGTTTCCATTCCACCCAACTCTTCACTGAAATCACTTTACACTGGCGAATTTCCGAAAAAATCGTTTGAAAACAATTCATTAAAACGAATTCAAATGCAAACACGGTCGAAAACTGAATAAAAATTGGTGGAAACTAAAGTAAGATGCTAAGTCGCGCAACTGTTTACGGTATGCAATGAAAGGAGGGATATGACCACCTATATTTCCGTAGTATTATAATGCTCTTTGAATATGGCATTATAATTCCTGTTCGCGACCGCTACAGGAACTATGCAATTGAAGCAGCTGTCAAAGGATATAACCACAGAACAGAGATAGAGATAGAACTATAATGTGGGCGTAACCTTTCACCCTCTAATTAGCAAGGCAGCACTAACTCCCGTTTGAGCGGTCTCAGTCGTCATTGCGCATTGTCAAAGCTTTAATAACTAGAAAAAATAGTTAAAAATATTAAAATGCCCTATTGTGCTATTCTGGAATGCAGAAATCATAGCTATAGCAAAAATGTGTCCCACAGAGGTATTTCACACCGTCGGTAAGTAATATTTTCTGGTTTATTGCTTATTTAACTGAAAAACGTATATTGATTTTCTATGTCAAATATGGCACAAAAATTACAATTTAAAGTGTTTCTTATTTCTTTCATCATAAGGTTAATTTTCGGAAACGAAAATCAGTTGTTCTAGAATGATTTGTCACCAATTCACAGTGTCACCGCTACTCAATTAGTGCATGCATGGTCGATAAAATGTTATCGATAATTATCAATTTTTCACTAAACCGCTATGTTGTAGCATAAAAACTTTCAAACCCCATACTCTAATTATTTTCGTAAAACATGAACGGATTGAAGGCTGTATGGTTGTGTACCTTGGCCTACAAGTCGTGTGTTGTAAAACAAGTGCGAGTAGTGTTGTCAGTTTTCCAGCTGCTTGTTTTGTTTGTATACAATAATAAATGCTACATACGTATTAAAAACTATGATTGCGTGTGCAGTATTTGTAATAATATTACTTTGATTTAAAACGTACATTTGAGAATTGTGAGTGGTCTGGTTCTAATTTTGGTTATATCAATTTCAGTTCATCTCTGGTTGGGATTGCAACCCTACCGGTGAACGACATCTCTTCGACCTCTTGAGCGGCAGCACCAAGCGTGTGAGCACGTAATTTCGTCGCTGGCTCGTATGTGCCCATAAATTACGAAGGCTTGGCCAAGGGCCCCGCGGAGTGTTCGCCATGATCAGCTGTACCTGTACTCTAGTGCACGATGAACATATCAGGAATCCTTCGCGGAAGTTGACAGGAGAATACTCGCCGGCCTGCCGATTTTGCGGGTTCTCTATTCATTCCCGGGAGTTTTACCTCAGGCACAATTATCATTCACTTTGTCTATCGCGGGTAGAGTTAAAACTGCCTGCATCACCAGAGAGTAGGATATCTTCCCCAGCTGCATAAAGCCTCAGCGATTCCTGACTCTGCATTATAGGATCGACGACACACTCTTATAGGTATTTTTCGAAATTAAACAACAAAAGTATTTAAATTACGAAAAAAGTATGTAACAAAACCGGGTTCCGGCTAATAAGGTAAGGTGGGAGAACTTACCTTATTAGCCGGAACCCGGTTTTGTTGTATTTCTGTCTTGAGCTAAGTTTAGCCGATAAGTAAATAAATATAATATCAACTTCAAAGGTGTGTATTGTTTTATTTAACCCACTGTTATAGTAGCAGATACATATTATATAGCTAACGATGTTATACAGAAAAATATAAAAAGTATAACTGAATACAAGTTTAACCTTTGATCATCCTCACACTTCCTGAGGTGAAGCACGTGCTGACTGCTGGCTTGCGAAACCATTGCTTAGTGTATTCTTCTATCTCAACCCGTAACAAAAGGTTAAGAACTTCGTAATTGTGCTATTAAACTGGAACAAACTTCAATGTCTTTTGTCCGGCCTACTAGGCCGGCATAATTGTGCCAACCGTTAAAAAATATTTTCTTCCCTTACCGGTTGACAGTGGACGATAGCCTAGTTGGGAATGGAACAGTCTACCGAGACAATGTCCGGAGGTTCGAAACCCAAGGCCTCTGACTTTTCAAAGTTACGTGTGTATTATTTATCAATTATCGTTCACTTTAACGGTGAAGGAAAACATTGTGAGGAAACCTGTTAACCTGAGAATCCTCCATAAGAATTTCGAGGGTGTGTGAAGTCTGCCAACCCGCACTAGGCTAGCGTGGTGGACTAAGGCCTTAAACCCTCTCAAGAGTAGAGGAGGCCCGTGCTCAGCAGTGAGCATTATATAATACAGGGCTGGTATTATTACCGGTTGACATTTTCCTTAAACTTTACTCTATTTAACTCCGGCAGTGAAATTACTATAATATGTATAAATACTCATTATAATTTATTGCAAACTAGCTATACTGTAATACTGTGTAGGTAATACATTATGTAATTTAACATACATGTTTGCAGTATTGAAATTTTAAATTAAGAATTTAAAATCTATACTAAAAATAAATTTTAATTTACTGAGTGAAAATTTTGTTCAAGATATTTTCAACATCTTTTCCGGCGCTTATCAAAATAATATTATATATTTTTGTAATAAGTCAATTTCATTAATTAATGTTATTTATAATTTTTAGCCATAAAATAAAAAACATCGATAGGTTTACAAAAAGGTATCATATGGGTGCAACACTATTAACGCATGCTTAGCGTACTTGGTGTCAATCAAAAACTTTTCTTAAATCGACAGCCATAGAGATCTTATGAATGCCATCACCATTAAATGCCATCTAGCGTGGAGTAGTGGAATGAAATCGAATTAAAATCAAAATTCAGGCTGAAGGAATAATATCGTATGAATTTATGTGAATTTTTAAAATATGAAGTTTATGGAATGGCATTAAGGTTAAATTTAATGCAAATGATTTTGTATTATACGTTTTATGTTTATTGCTGATTTTGGCCAATCATAATGAAAAGTTGATAGTATGTGAATATACGCATGTGTGAGTTTGGCGACACTGGTTTTCTTAGTAAATTGATGCTAAACTCTATCCATTCTATCTTTAATCCATGGATATAACAAACAACGCCATGTTCATTTTTTAAAATTACGAATAAAATGTACTTTGAGTATCTACCAATATTAAATGCTCTAAGAAAATGTATGAGAAAAATGTTTTTTTTTTCACAATTTCCTTGATCGTGAACTTTTTCCATATTTTTATAGTTATTCTGCTATTTGGAAGGGATACAAATGCATAAAATAAAATAATATGATAATCGGTTCGACCGTTCTCGAGTTATAAATGGTGTAACTAACACAACTTTCTTTTATATATATAAATACTAGCCTTTGCTCGCTCCGCCTGCATGTAAAAGTTTTCCGGGATAAACGTCCCGCTTTATATTTTCTCGGAATAAAAAGTAGCCTATGTCCTTTCTCAGGCTTTAGACTATCTGTGTACCAAATTTCATTATCGGTTCAGTAGTTTTGGCGTGAAAGCGCGACACACAGAGTTACAAGTACGCATTTATAATAATTTTTAGTAAGGATTTTATTACATTACATAATATTTTATGGTATTAACAATAAGTTGATTCACTTTTCCTTCCAGATACAATGTTTCATTTAATAGGTATCAACTATTCGCTATTCTATTCAATTAGTATTGACCTCTCAAGGACTCACGTATCCGGCAAGAGAATAACAATTCATCTCTCATACAATTACCTATTGCCCACGTTTCTACTTCATACGAGTATCTAATATGAACATAGAGAGTAAGGTACCAATATTTGTTATATTATTTGTTGCCATTTGAAGGCCAAATTAATAAATGACTATTAAAATATGAATAGGACCAGACATAACAGATTTTATGGCGAGAGGACCTACTTAACCATACTGTATAAAATTGTATCGGTGTGAGTACTGTGAACATGCCAGCTTTCGGTAATCGAACTTACCTTACTCTTGAGTTTTAAAGTACTGTGTGGCATTTACCAAGAGTGTAAATAAGAAAAAAAATATCCTGTTATCCCAAAGGAATAGGCATAGACGCAACTAGTGCACCCACTTTTCGCCGTTATTCCGTTCCATGATGTGATAGGGGGAGAGCCTATTGCCATATCGGGCACAAATTCCAGACTCCAGGCTGATACTGAATAGAAAACTCAATATCACTTTGCCCGACCCGGATTCAAACTCAAGACCTCATCTTTGCAGTCGTAGGTACTGTAATACAACTACGCCACCGAGGCAGTCTTAATAATAATATGTTGTCTTGGGTTGTATTTCTTCAATATAATACGCAGACAGACATAGTACCTGCATGGTGGACATATCTCAACCATATTAAAGTATCTTTAAGGGGCCTCAACGTGTTGAATCTGTATCCCCATGCAAGCATCCCAAAAGGACCGGGCGCGGCCTTCGTGCTGTGACTTTCAGGGGCTTCCTCTACAACTGAGAGGTTTTACGCCTTAGCCCACCACTCTGGCCAAGTGCGAGTTGATAGATTTCACATATCTTTGAAACTTTCACATAGAGAATTCAGGTATGCAGGATTCTTCACGTTATTTACTTTCGCCGTTAAAATAAGCAATAATTCACGTAGAAATTTGTTTTTTATTTTATCAATAATTCATTATTAAGAATACACACATAAGTTTTAGAAAAGTCAAAGGTGCGTGCCCTTGGGTTTTGAACCTGCGCACATTCGTCTCTGCAGTCTGTGTCACTCCCTACTAGGCTATTGCTATAATGCAAGTCTTACGCGACACTAAATAAAAAAAGAAAATGCTTTTATTTGCAACAAATTTACTTCAAGCATTTTTAAAATCCAATCTACTAGCATTGCCTCGTGGCTTCGCCCGCGTGATATTGCTTTTCCGGGATACAAGTCTCGCTTTATATTTTTCGGGGATAAAGCCTGGATAGTCTTTCGCCCATGTCCTTCCTGTGATCTTAAACCATCTTTATACCTTTCATTGAAATCGGCTCAGTAGTTCTAGAGATTACTTCCTACAAACGAACTTACAATTTTTATAATATTAGTGTTTAGAATAGATTAGAAATGAGTATTATTAAAGAATTGAAAAAATAAAATTCAGTTCATTTAACCGGGTCGCACCTTTTAAAAAGTAATATTTTAAAAGATCGAAGGTATTGGACCAGTATTTGATCCTTATTAGCGACACAATCTAATGGTGTAATGATACAGTATGTTGTAGTTTTTTGTCAAAATCAATGGGGTTAAATTCTTGGCTGGGAAAATGTCTTTTTTCATTAACGGCTTCATTGGATTTTTAAAATGTGGGTGTCGAACACAAAGGTCTTTTGCTTAATCTTTTTTTCGTATAATAAGATCATGCAGTGAGAGTTTAGCTCTTTCTTGAATGCAAACGTTAACAATGCAGACGGAGTTTTATCCGAAAGTTGTTGTTTTTTACAGGTTTGAGGGGTTTAGCAACATTCCCACAACAAGAGCCGCTACAGCCTATAATAAAGACCTCAGTGCCAGGACCCAAATCGCAGCAATTGATGAAAGAGTTAAATGCTCTACATGTAAGTATGTGGATAAGTCCTAACATCTCTTTTGTTCTTTTTGTATATTCTTAATACTTATAACTGAAACAAAAACGATATTAAGTACAGTCAGCATCAAATGTAGCTAAACAAATATAGTGTTCATAATATGATGCTACACATTAAACGTGACCTTAATATTCTATGCAACTAAAGTAATCCAAAGGTTGTAATCATCCAAAGATGCAATTATATCTGAGCACACGGATTGTCAAGTCTACCAACCCGCACTAGGCCAGCGTGGTGGACTAAGGCCTAAACCCTCTCAGTAGTAGAGGAGGCCCGTGCCCAGCAGTGGGACAGTATATAATAGGTACAGGGCTGGTATTATTATATTATATATTTCATCTATCTCTTTCATTTTTGCATGACGTCAGTGACGTGTCTTTTGTTTCCAATTATTTGACAATTGACCGAAATATAATGATACGGTAAGTCAGTTCTTCGTAGTTAAACTATCTCGCGGACCCGGGCGTATAAATTTTTTCGATCTTGTTATTCTTTCTTATATTAGAAATGTGAAAAATATGAATTATTTAGACGTTTCTTTTGTTAAAACTAAACATAAAACCACTGCATGATTTTGGACGAAATTTTACACACGAATATACGATATCCTAATTTATTATATAGACTTGTTTTATCCCCATAAATTATTCCGCATATCTGATTTTATAATCAGATGCGCTGGCGTCATAAATATTGCGTTATGGACATTGATGTACCTATTAAAAACCTATGGATTACTAATTTTGACGCAAGATTCCATATTTGTGCAACAAAAATTTGTCCCTTAATGGTGGGAAAATAGAGATGAATACGCCAGTGTGAGTTGAGCCTTAATGTCTTAGATGCTTAGATCCAAATCAAGTAACCAACTAGTTACTAATTAATATGTGTTTCTCGGCTTATTTTAGCAAGCAGGCGCTGTACAACTTTTTGCAGATTACGACAATAGCATCGGAAATTATTTTGTAGACGCAGACGGTAATGCGTTTTTGGACGCCTTTACACAAATTTCTTCATTGCCCGTCGGATATAACCACCAGGAATTGTTAAGTGCTTTTGATGATCAACATAATCTTGTAAGTGCACTTTGATAGACTTAATATAGGGTACTTTGTTTTGTGAATACACAAGCTTCATTGTGTCGTGTGGTTTCAGAGATCCTTAGTAAACCGCCCTGCATTAGGGGTGTTTCCTTCGGCTGATTGGCCAGAAAAGTTGAAAAGCGTATTGTTGTCTATTGCGCCCATGGGCATGAAAAATATTGCAACTATGATGTGTGGCTCTTGTTCAAACGAAAATGCTTATAAAGCAGTTTTTATTTGGTATCGTACGAAGCAGCGCGGAGGAAAAATTGACTTCACACCTGAAGAGTTAGAAACTTGTATGTTGAATCAGACGCCAGGCTCGCCTAGGCTGTCGATGCTGTCTTTCGAGGTGGGTAGAAATAATAAAGTTCGTTGAATGCGACGTACACACCTAAAGTAAGTTCTATATTAAAAATTAGCGCAAAAACATTTTGAGACTTTCGCGCCTAACGGATCACCCCACAGTTCAACTTGTACCGCACAGGGAACGCGTCAATTTTCTAGACATAGTGTATGATACTAATGAGTAGGTCCTTATTGCACATACTGCTTAATTTAATAAGTACTTAAATGTTTAAAAAACTTCTTATTAACCACCCAACCTAAATCAGGATACTCGGTTTATAACTCAGTTAAATATTATTTTCTATCGTTTGTGCCAGTGGTATACCATACCCCAGTACAAAATCATATTATACTAGGTGTTTCCCGCGGCTTCGCCCGCACGAATGGTTTTTTCCTGGATAAAAGTTGCGCTACTTATACATTTTCCTGGACCGAATTGTAAATCTAAACCATTCTCGAATCCACCTAAAGGCACAAAAAAAATCAATGCAGCCGTTTAAGAGGAGTTTAGTGACATACACACTTAAGAAGAATTGTAATTAATTAAAATTTTTTTTATCAAGGATATTAAAACTTAATTTTTAGCAAACTTCGAAAAAGGAGAATCTTCTCAGTTCTCACTTCTCGATACGACGTTTTTTTTTCCTTTTTTAATGTTTGTTACCTCTGACCTCTTATTCGAAGATTATACCGGGTGGAAGGGAAACGCTCTCGGTAACGAATACAGATGATAGCAGTAATGCTACGTTTTTGCTCTATTTCTATCTTATTATTGGTGCATGTATGGGTATATTTGTGTGTATATGTGTATATATGTGTATATATGTATGTATATGCTTATGTATATGTGTATATATGTATGTATGTGTTTATTTATATGTATGTATATATATATTTATATTGTTAATTTCCTTTCTTGTTCTCTGTATGTTTATTGAAAACGCCGCCGATAATTTCAATTGTTTTATTCCTCTCCATGCACGGTTGTCTGGAAGAGATCGCTCTTAGCGATAAGACCGCCAAAATTGTAACACCGTTTTATGCTGATGTGCCATGTTATGTATGTTATGGTGTGACAATAAAGTGTTTTTATTATTATTTATTATGATAGTATTGGTGATATCTGACGTGATGGCACTAAAAAAAATCGAGATCACATTGTTACAATTTTAGTAGGATTTTCTCAAATTTCTGTACAGCTTCACGTATGGATAGATAAATTAAACTATTATTCTGAAAAACATAGTAAAAAAGTCCAATATTTCAAAAAAATCGTAATGAAACACGTACATCAGCTGACGGGTTAACGACCGCGTGGCCGCCGCGCCGCCTTGTCGGCGTTTGCTTTGTAGTTTGTACCCTCCCCAGTTTTTTGTACGCTTTACATTGCGCGCGCATGAATTAGGAAATACTAAAATCGTAATTATTATCGCTTAGCTTTGCAAATGAATATGATTTTTCGTTAATGTTATAGTTCTTCTCTTTTACCGTTCCGGTATAGAGAGCGTTTTCCTTCCACCCGGTATTATTAGCCGCGTCACGTTACCTTCGTGTGATTGGCGTTATATGGTATTCACTATTCTGTATCCCAGTATCCAGCCATAAACGCGATGAGTTACTTTACGCGCTTGTTACGAGCGGTGGAAATAACGTGTGGCATAGAGAATAAGAGGGCAAAACTCACTTATTCATTAACCGATTTGGAAAATTCTATTTTACAAATTTTGTGAAGATGTTTTGATGTTAGAATTAACCACAGTAACCGCTGAATGAAGTTGGGTGGAATTTAGCAGACATACCTACCGAAGCAAAAGTTTGTTCATGAGACAAAAGTTAAAATTTGTAAATGGTTCTATTTTACGCATTTTGCCACTCCTTAAAAGTGCTGTTCGGGGCGGGTCGCCCTAACCACGTTACGCCACTGTTGCAATAATAGGTATATCTCTATTTGATCAGGGCAGTTTTCATGGACGCACATTTGGGACACTTTCCACAACAAGGTCGAAAGCAATTCACAAGGTGGATTGCCCCGCGTTTGACTGGCCGGTTGCACCATTCCCTCGATACAAATATCCGCTTGACCAATTTAAAAGAGAAAATGAACAAGAAGACAAAAGGTATATGATTGCTACAACTTATTCATGTCCGTCCGCAATGTTTGATTCTATTTCCTTCTTCTAACATTTTTTTATTCTTTTTTTCAGACTTTCAATTATTCCTTGATAAAATATTTTGATCACATATTGGAATGTTCAGTTGAGTTTTATTTCGATAGAAGTTAACCTTGTTCACTAGCCGGGAATTTGCGTGTTATCAGTAAACCTGACCTTATATTATCTTCCTGCTTTTAAAATATTGTTTTGCTTTTTTATGAGTTATGCTGTCCTCTTGTTATCTGTTACCTTGAACTAATCTATATACTTATGCAGTTATTGTAATGCGCACAAATCTAAAACTTTTAGGGTCTGTTTTATAAGTTTCAAGTCAAATTTATTTAGTTGTTAGAGCTAATGTAGATAGTAGTCAATTTTTTTACAATTTATTTGGAAGCGTAGATTAGAGTCTGTATTTGTATTTGGTCGGCTCATACTTTTATGTGATAGGTAGCATTTATTCAAAAGTTATGAAACAGGCCCTTATTTTTTGTGTTTCAATGTAACTGTAATTCACCAGGGTAAATTTTGTAAGTAAATTACTAATTAGTAATTCGACTTCAACCCCAGGTGCCTAGAGCAAGTCGCTGATGTAATTGAAAAAAATAAGAAAAAGGATAATCCAGTCGCTGGAATAATTGTGGAGCCGATTCAATCAGAGGGTGGGGATTATGAGGCTTCTCCGGAGTTCTTTAGGGAACTGCAAAAGATCAGTAAAGAGGTCAGTATTTTTTAGTTTTTTTAAACTATTATTGATTTTTCATTTTTTTCAAAATCATGTTCAAAGTTTCCGTTACATACATACATACGTACATACATACATACACACATACATACGTACATACATACATACACGTGAAGCTAATAAAAGTGTATTAAAATATACTATAATTTGGAAACTTACTTAACTAAAGTTATAAATATGTTTTAATTCGAACAACACTTTTACAGAAAGGAGTAGCTCTTATTATTGATGAAGTACAGACAGGTTGTGGGGCAACGGGAAAAATGTGGTGTTTTGAACACTTTGATCTGCCTGTAGCGCCAGATGTGGTCACCTTCAGCAAAAAAATGTTAACCGGCGGCTTTTATTTTGCTCCTGAATTCAAGTAAGTATAAAAATTCACTACAACTAAAGCATTAGTAAGATATCAAATGGTTGTATCACTCAGAGTATCACATAGAAATTTCAATGAAAAATGAGATAGGAAAAATGCTTAGACAGTTTTTTTTTGCGTTATCACTCATATTTTGCACACCTACTGACGCATCTTCATTTCATCTAATACGCGGAATGACGTTTACTTACTTTCAGTGAAATGATCCACCTGATTGTTCCCTACAGCTTAATAATACCTACTTGTTCGCGTGTCGGTATTTATTTATATTTGGTTGGCTTATACATTTATGTGACGAATAACGTTTATCAGCAAACGGTGACATCGGCCGGATTTAAGTGCCTACATAATAATATACATGTCGGGACAGGAAGGAAGTATAAAAAGGAATTATCATTTTTATTAATCACATTGAGGGTGTCTGAATATATTACGTCGGGTAAGACTAAATAAAAATCGTGTTGAATTCTCGGAGCGACATTTGGGTGTATAAAAGGGGTGCAGAATCATTTAAAGAAACAGTTTTAGTCTGTCGTCATTAAGTTCGGTTGTGTTGCAACTAATTCGGTGCAGTTCAATACTAAGTGGTAACTATGGTGGTTTTCATATCGGTCAGTGCTTAGTAAAGCGGTTACTATGTTATTTCGAGTTGTTACTAGGTGAGTTGATTATAATTAAGAAGTTTGGTTAAGTAATTGTCTCAATATGCAGTGTGTTATAATAACCAAAGTTAATAACTATTCCTGTCGTGGTATTGTACTCTGTGAACATTCGATTACGTAATAATTGACGAACGAACAATAAATAGCGAGTTGAAGATAATTCATTTGTGACTTTTACTATGTGTACCCACGTATACCTATATCGGCCGCCACTCTGTCTCCGACATACATTAAAGTAATAAATACCTACCATTGATTAAAGAATCACCCGCGTAATGCTCTGTCGCCCAGGTGCCTACTAGATGATATAATTATTTCTAAAACATCCCACATTATATTTCGAACTACGGGAGAAATAAAATAAAAAAAAAACCGCGATAAAATCCATAAAAAAAAAATAATTTAATTTCAATGCCTAACATTCGCGTAAACGTAAGGAATCATTATTTGAGAATCTTTGCTAAGAGGAATGTGTTCAAAAGTTAAAACATTAGGTATCTAGCTGCGTCGAACGGTTACCTAGGTATAGGTCCCTACATGTTACATTCGACATTATATTATTTGTTTTTTTTGTAGGCTATCTTTCGGTCATAAAGGATACCGTGTTTTAGCGCCATTTTCTTCAGAACCGTTGTCAATAGTATGATCTTCGCGAACAACTTCCAAAGTGCCTAGCAATCACCGCCACCCGTAGTCAACTAGATTTTTCCATGGTACCTATGTAAATATAAACATTTCTGTTGTTTTATTTCAGAGCTCCGCAACCTTACCGCATCTTCAACACGTGGATGGGTGACCCTGGCAAACTCATCTTACTGGAGCGAGTACTGAAAGTCATTAAGCAAGAAAACTTACTTGCTCGCGTTAACGAAACTGGAAAGATTCTCAAAGGCGGCCTGCACCAACTGGAAAATGAGTTCTCTAGCATCATAAACAGCGTGCGCGGCCGTGGCACCTTCTTGGCGTACAATGCCAACACAGCTGAAGTTAGAGATAAAATAAACAATAACTTGAAGAAAAATGGTGCGTAAATTATACCTAATCAGTATTAATGTAATCCTAAAAATTAAAAAAAAAAATAGATACCTAGTCTATATGGCATAGCAACTTTAATGCTCAGCATTTTTGAACTTCCAAAAGCTTAGGTTTCGTCCTTTACGTAGGTATTCTGTGACCTATTTCCGTTTGACTAGATATCTAATATCTTAAGTTCTTCACCTCTGCCTTAATCGCACTCTTCTGTGGATGAGTGTAACACACTTTTTGAAACATGCTGCAGAAATAATATGGCTTAGTTTTTAAGAACGGTCCGGTTTGTCTGCTTGACCTTGGTAGCAATTCCTTCTGGAGTATCCACTCCTGCAAACCGTGCTGAAAAACTCAAATTGCTCTTCGACCTAGGAATCGAACCCATGACCTCTTCCTCTCTCCCAATCTTCAGATTGCTGCCATTAGTGACGGAAGCTTTGTAGGCGCTTTTTTTAAGATTTTTATAAGGTAAGACTGATTGATCTGTTGTTATAGGTGTTTTGGGAGGAACCTGTGGAGAAAAAGCTATTCGACTTAGACCAGCTTTGATTTTTCAACCGAAACACGCGGAAATTTATTTAGATGCTCTGAGGAAAACCTTGAAAGAGATGTAAACTACAATAATGATATAATTAAAGATGTGACTAGCGCAGAAACATTCCTACGCTATGACAAGGATATTGTTACACTTGTCGTAATACCTTATTAATAAACAGTAATAAACCTATTTAGGTTGTCGGATGTATTCTTCGAACGAATTTTGAATTGAGTTTCAAGGAAGAAAATAAAACATTAGATAACTAAAAGATATTTAGGTATTAACTGTTTATAAATAAGGTCCTTAGCATTTAGCTATCAAATGCGTCATATCGCGATGTAAACTTACAATAATTTTATTTTAGTACTTTATATTTATGGATATAAAATGATATTCAAAATTATTCATTTTGCCAAAGATATACCATTTGTATACAGTACCTACAATTAAATATTATAGTAGATATTAGATAAAAACTCAATTAAGCCAACACAATGTCTTCCAAATAAATATGTATCTATATTATTATGAATATTTGTCTATTATTTATATTACTGCTATCTCGCGTTTGTTACCATAACACGCTTCATAATGCTTAGTTACCAAATACCAAGGAGCATATAATAATACCGACTGCCTCTGTGGCGTAGTTGTATTATGGTACGACTGCAATGCTGAGGTCTCGGGTTCGATTCCCGGGTCGGGCAAAGTGATATTGAGTTTTTCTATTCAATATCAGCTCGGAGTCTGGCATTTGTGCCCGATATGGCGATAGGCTCGCCCCCTATCACATCATGGGACGGAATAATGGCGAAAAGTGGGTGCATTAGTTGCGCCTCTGCGTACCCCTTCGGGGATAAAAGGCGTGAGTGTGTGTATAGTGTGTATATATATATAATAATACTACGGAAACTTTAAGTTGTGTCATAATCATTATCAGGCACATGAAATCCACTGCTGAACATAAGCCTCGCCTGAAAATTTCCAGACGGCTCTGCTGAAAACGGCCTGCATACTGCGTGTTCCTGCGGTCTTAACCCATTGATTTTTTTTTATAGCATTGAATGACGAGACGAGCATGCCGTTCGCCTGATGGTAAGCGATACGACCACCCATAAACAGTAGAAATACAACCAGAACCTTGATACAAAGTACTGTGTGGTATTCCACTGCGCTCGTCATCCTGAGACATAAGATGTTAAGTCTCATTATGTCCTGTAGTTACACTGGCTACAATGCCCTTCAAACCGAAACACAACAGTGCATGCACACTGCTGATTGGCGGTAGAAATAAACATTGCGGTGGTACCCACCCAGACGGACTCTTACATATGAGAGTCCTACCACCAGTTGAATACCATTTCTGTTATCAGCGCGTCAACATGGGGCTGGCACTGCTGGCAGCATAGTGTTGTCCAAAGAGCATTATAATACTACGGAAGTGTTGTCTGTCTTGGTGTCGAATAGAGACACGTCAAGCTAGTTTATGTTGCCATTTATTAGTTTTCCACAAAATATAAAATGTTACATTATTGCGCATACACATACCTAATGCTGACAGAGATATTGTAAAGCTAGTTACAAACTATACTTACACTACATTAAAACAAAAAAAAATAGTAGATGAATTTATTATGATAGATTTTTAATTATTGCTACAAAACCCAGTAAGTATATAGTATACCTACCTACGTCTGTTTTTATGACATAATCACCAACAGTGTGGCTCTACAACATGTAAAATAATATTATCAAAAGGAAGCGTAATTTTTATGCGGTATTGTATATAGCTAATTTTACTAATAATTTTATTATAATTAGTTTGTAAATGTTCTAATTTTATATCTTTGTTAGAAGTAAATGCAGAAACTACTGATCGGATTTGGATGAATTTTGATTTTTGGCACATTGGTGGATCATGTTCTGGATTAACACATAGGTTATTTTTTATCGCAGTAATATGCTCCCGTGGGAAATCATTTTTAGTCAGATTTTTTAAATAGATGACACTGGCGTCATACTGTGTTTTAGGGACTTTGGTAGCGTGCCTAATATGTAAGTATATATTCAGTTAGATGCAGCAGGTAAACAGAATACGTCACGCATTCTATATTTATCAAACGTTACTTACGTGGTTTATATTTGTCTGTTTCTATAAATATCACATCTCATGCGACTTTTAAAAATAGCGCTCTCCGCCGTCTGAATATAAATCCTAGTAGGTAGGTATTAGTCGCCAATATGAAAACGAATATTTCCTTAATTATTTGTAGAGATGCTAGTGAAGTTTTAAATCAATGTACTTAGTACTTACTTATTTATATATCGCACGCTCGTATGTGTTTTTTGTTTTGTTTAAATCTGCAAAATTTGCTAATTCACACAAACCAAAAAACACGATTCACAGTTTTATTTTTCGAGATAATTCAGTATTGATCTGGGCGTGCGATATGTGATTCAGTGCCATTGCATTTTATCAGCAGTATAATTCATACATACGCCCATGTTAACCATACTTACCTACAAAACTATGTTCAATATGACGCTACATGCATCCATGCGAAGCTCCTCCGTATTTTACTCATTTGGTAGGTGAATGATACAATTTATTTATAAACGCCAGGTCTTATTTACTTAGTAATAGGTGGCGATAAATAATTAAACGCAAAAAGTAATACCTAGTTGTATTTTCTGCTATACGTAGTACCTATCGTCTTATTTTCTTTGCTTTATTGTTAATGTCCCTACTGCCAGTAGCCTGACGCGAGTCGGCTTTTCTGGCCACTCCGGTCTTTAGGGTGAACGCAGAAGGCGCTCGCAACCCTTTGAATTAAGTGACCATACTGAGTGCAACCCATTAACGGGTTACGAACCTCGGCTCAGGACGGCCACTGAG
Organism: Lapara coniferarum; assembly: GCA_949316025.1. Classification (NCBI taxonomy): domain Eukaryota; kingdom Metazoa; phylum Arthropoda; class Insecta; order Lepidoptera; family Sphingidae; genus Lapara; species Lapara coniferarum. The sequence goes on along the minus strand of OX438919.1, from coordinate 34,268,191 downwards.
AGGGTATGAGACATCAACAATTAGGGAAAGTCTGGTTTTTAGGCCTAATCCTATTAGATTGTGTTGTCATCGGCACGCGGGCTGGAACTGCTAGGGGGGCGACGAGGAACGCGGCGAGGTCCTCGACGGCGAGGACGGAACTGCGGTCTTGTGGAGTGCTGGAGTTTCAAGAACTCGTTCTTACGGCGGATGGCCAGAGTGATTTCGTCCTCTGGATCGGTTAATACGGAACACGGCTGTCTCCATTTGGCGCGGTCGAATGGAGTAATTTTCTTTGCCAATTGCAATTTTAGTAAGTAGAACTATTGTCAGAAAGTAGCTATCGATAACGTCCACGGTAAGAATTCGTAGTCCTAAGGAATATTAATTGTCTCATCGGTAATGAAATATTTGAATACAATTAAATGAGTTTTCTTTAAAGCGACTAGAGGCGTCGCTTATTACATCTGCGGCGTTATTTGAGCACAGAGTTCCTTAAAATAGAACTGCTGAAATATTTTTGTGCAAAACTCTCGGTAATGTGTAGCTTATTCTCGCTACGAGAGTTTAAAATTTCAAATAAATGCTTTTAGTCTTTTTTTAATTAGGTTTTATTGATAACATATTTTTTTCAAGCCAATCAGTAATCTGGCTAGCATGTAAACAATGCTTGAAGGTTTCTAATTAGGGATTTTTACATTTAGAGCCTGTTTCACAGGTTTCAAGAAAACTTTATTTGATAGTTATCGTATTAAACAGTAAATGTAAATATGTAGTACTCATTTTATCACAATTATTTGGTAGCATGGATTAGTGTGACTTTATTTGGTCGGCTTATACATTTATGTGACGAGTAGCATTTATCAGCAAACAGTGAAATCGGCCCCAAATGCCTATCTCTTATGTTACTATTTATTTGCGCGTTTGACTGTTGTATTTGGTCGCCCTAAATTATATTCGACGATTAGCGATTATAGATAATGCCATCCACGATGACGCGCCCCATTATTTCCGTAATCGCTTACAGTCCAAGTGTGCAATCTTCCACTTGTGTTTTAGTTCTGTAAATACACACTAAATATCTATGATTGCATATGCGTAATACGATGAATAATCAAAGTACCGTTAACCCGCGAAATCGTCGCTCATCAACTTTATAGCGTGCATCATCATGAATGAAATTATCTATACTTACCTACCCAGACATAGTGAAATATCTCTGGAACTACTGAACCAGTTTTGAAATTTTTTTCACTAATAGAAAGCTACATTACTCCTGAGTGCTATAGAGTACTTTTATCCCGGAAAAACTTTATCACGTGGACGGAGCCGCGGGCAAAACATGTATGTAATATGATAGAGCCTATAGAGCAGCAGTACTCATTTTGTTTTGCTACGGGTCACAAAGACAAGTTGTGGCGATTTGGGCAAGAACGTAATTAAAATTTAACGTTTTGTTTATTTTAATAACATGTATTTACAATTAACTGAAGGATTTTATTCTTACAGGGTTAGCAATAGCATACATCTCAAGCGATCTTGGGAAAAGTTCCTTTAGTTTTAGTGAGAGTCTTTGAGTCAGGCGAACCTTTGCAAATGTTTCGCGGCCCGCAGGTTAGGTAAGTAATTAAATAAAGCTGACTAAAAGGCATTCTTGCCTACCTAAACCTATTATGATGACGTCATTTATCATTGCGCTCACAACGTAAAAAAATATTTGATATGCTTGTTTCAATATGAATAATCCTATAGGTACCTAATAATTGTTTTTAGATTTACATGCACCTACTAACCCATTTGCCTTAGAGCTAGTTTATTGACCTCAATGACCACCGACCTGTATACTGTGTTTATGTCAGTCGCTCTTATATTATGATGTTGTAACTTCATCCATTAACCCCTGGAATGCCGGGCTCAGTTTGCGTAAAAAACGCTTGCGTGCCGCCCATACATTTGAAAAAATCGGATTTTAGGTGTAAAGGATGTTCCAATTTATACACCATAAAATTCTTTTAGTACGAATTTTGAAATTATTTATTTACTTATTTATTATGGATCAATGGTCACTAAAATATTTAGAAACATTGTGAGAATTGGCATAGACGGCCGCCATTTTGAATTTCTTCGTTTTAAGGCCAATTGACTTCAAAATCGATATCTGGGCAGGCCTGTAGGTACAAAATACGGATCCAATGTTAGAGTTGAAAAAAGTGGCCGCCATTTTGAATTTCTTTGTTTTAAGGCCAATCGGCCTCAAAATCGATATCTGGGCAGGCCTTTAGGTACAGAAGACGGATCCAATGTTAGAATTGAAAAAAGTGGCCGCCATTTTGAATTTCTTTGTTTTAAGGCCAATCGACCTCAAAATCGATATCTGGGCAAGCCTTTAGGTACAGAAGACGGATCCAATGTTAGAATTGAAAAAAGTGGCCGCCATTTTGAATTTCTTTGTTTTAAGGCCAATCGACCTCAAAATCGATATCTGGGCAAGCCTTTAGGTACAGAAGACGGATCCAATGTTAGAATTGAAAAAAGTGGCCGCCATTTTGAATTTCTTTGTTTTAAGGCCAATCGACCTCAAAATCGATATCTGGGCAAGCCTTTAGGTACAGAAGACGGATCCAATGTTAGAATTGAAAAAAGTGGCCGCCATTTTGAATTTCTTTGTTTTAAGGCCAATCGACCTCAAAATCGATTTCTGGGCAGGCCTATAGGTACAGAAGACGGATCCAATGTTAGAATGGAAAAAAGTGGCCGCCATTTTGAATTTCTTTGTTTTAAGGCCAATCGGCCTCAAAATCGATATCTGGGCAGACCTTTAGGTACAAAAGACGGATCCAATGTTAGAGTTCAAAAAAGTGGCCGCCATTTTGAATTTCTTTGTTTTAAGGCCAATCGGCCTCAAAATCGATATCTGGGCAGGCCTGTAGGTACAAAAGACGGATCGAATGTTAGAATTGAAAACGTGGCCGCCATTTTGAATTTCTTTGTTTTAAGACCAATCGACCTCAAAATCGATACTTGGGCATGCCATCGTTTTGTTTTAACACTTATGGGATTTAAGATAGATATTTGGGCTTGTCTTTAGCCAAACAGAATAAATCAAGGTTGTAATTTTACTAATTTAACAATTTAAATACGCAATCACATCAAAATTAGATACTTTTAAAAATGAATAAGGTAGTCAACCTGAGTAGCCATTTAAGTCTGGTGATGGGGGGTAAATAAATAAAAAGATACAGTAATTTAATGGCCACCCAACAGGGCATAACGATGTGGGGGAAGAAAAATATAATAAGATAATTTCTACTACGCGGCTAATTATTCTTATAGCAATCGTTGAATTGTTAACGACTCCCTGATTTTTAACCGATTTTGATGCTTTCACAAAAGAATTTACTTTATTTGCTGTTTGCTGCCACGGGACACTTTTTTAATCTTCAATTCTTTATTTTGCGACATAACAACGCTGCGTTATTGAAGAGAATTGAATAAGCATTGATGGTGGCCATAATATTTAAAAAATCTATAATTAAAACGTACTATAGTTTGTAGCCATGTCCAGCGGGTTTTGATTTTAAAACCAATAGCCCTTAAAACAAGAACATTTAACATGGAATGCAGTTCTTAAAATTCCAACCTCGAGTTATTCTACTTGGCGAAAGACAAGCCCAAATATTTATCTTTCCTCTCGCGGAAGGAGAGTGCCGAGAGGGATCGCCAGCGCAGTGGTGATCCCTCCCGCCGCCAGCGCCCTGTGGATTGGGGGCGTTGGAGAATTCCACCACGGTATCCCCTGCCTGTCGTAAAAGGCGACTAATAGGGGCCTCCGGGGGTCACGGGTGGGAGGGAGGGGCCGTCCACCTATTAGTCTAGCCAACTTCTGTGACCCCCGTGATGGACGGCAGCGTGCCTCACGCTGTCTCGGACGCCAAGGGCGTCCTTCGGTGTACGGGGGCTTCTGAGCCCCCGCAACAACAGGAGACGGTCCGCAACAGCGGTACGCGCAGGGGCGGTTGCGGACGACAACTTAGACGTGAGTCGGAGGAAGCCCGCAGACGTCCCTAATGCGCCGAAGATGGCCACCGCAGAAAAAAAATCTATCTTACATACAATCAGTCTTAAAACAAAGAAGTGCAAAATGGCGACCACTTTTCTTAAGTCTAACATTAAATAATTATGACTTTTACTATCAATGCCATGCCCAGTATCGATTTTGAGGTCAATTGGCCTTAAAACAAAGAAATTCAAAATGGCGACCACTTTTTCAATTCCAACAGTCTTTTGTACCTAAAGGCCTGCCCAGATATCGATTTTGAGGTCGATTGGCCTTAAAACAAAGAAATTCAAAATGGCGGCCACTTTTTTCAATTCTAATATTGGATCCGTCTTTTGTACATACAGCCTTGCCCAGATATCGATTTTGAGGTCGATTGGCCTTAAAACAAAGAAATTCAAAATGGCGACCACTTTTTTCAATTCTATAGTTGGATCCGTCTTCTGTACCCAAAGGCTTGCCCAGATATCGATTTTGAGGTCGATTGGCCTTAAAACAAAGAAATTCAAAATGGCGACCACTTTTTTCAATTCTATAGTTGGATCCGTCTTCTGTACCCAAAGGCTTGCCCAGATATCGATTTTGAGGCCGATTGGCCTTAAAACAAAGAAATTCAAAATGGCGGCCACTTTTTTCAATTCTAACATTCGATCCGTCTTCTGTACCTAAAGGCTTGCCCAGATATCGATTTTGAGGGCGATTGGCCTTAAAACAAAGAAATTCAAAATGGCGGCCACTTTTTTCAATTCTAACATTCGATCCGTCTTCTGTACCTAAAGGCTTGCCCAGATATCGATTTTGAGGGCGATTGGCCTTAAAACAAAGAAATTCAAAATGGCGGCCACTTTTTTCAATTCTAACATTCGATCCGTCTTTTGTACATACAGCCTTGCCCAGATATCGATTTTGAGGTCGATTGGCCTTAAAACAAAGAAATTCAAAATGGCGGCCACTTTCTTCAATTCTAACATTAGAACCATCTTCGGTACTTAATGGCTTGCCCAGATATCGATTTTGAGGTCGATTGGCCTTAAAACAAAGAAATTCAAAATGGCGGCCACTTTCTTCAATTCTAACATTAGAACCATCTTCGGTACTTAATGGCTTGCCCAGATATCGATTTTGAGGTCGATTGGCCTTAAAACAAAGAAATTCAAAATGGCGGCCACTTTCTTCAATTCTAACATTAGAACCATCTTCGGTACTTAATGGCTTGCCCAGATATCGATTTTGAGGTCGATTGGCCTTAAAACAAAGAAATTCAAAATGTCGGCCACTTTTTTCAATTCTAACATTGGATCCGTCTTCTGTACCTAAAGGCTTGCCCAGATATCGATTTTGAGGTCGATTGGCCTTAAAACAAAGAAATTCAAAATGGCGGCCACTTTTTTCAATTCTAACATTCGATCCGTCTTCTGTACCTAAAGGCTTGCCCAGATATCGATTTTGAGGGCGATTGGCCTTAAAACAAAGAAATTCAAAATGGCGACCACTTTTTTCAATTCTATAGTTGGATCCGTCTTCTGTACCCAAAGGCTTGCCCAGATATCGATTTTGAGGCCGATTGGCCTTAAAACAAAGAAATTCAAAATGGCGACCACTTTTTTCAATTCTATAGTTGGATCCGTCTTCTGTACCCAAAGGCTTGCCCAGATATCGATTTTGAGGTCGATTGGCCTTAAAACAAAGAAATTCAAAATGGCGGCCACTTTTTTCAATTCTAACATTGGATCCGTCTTCTGTACCTAAAGGCCTGCCCAGATATCGATTTTGAGGTCGATTGGCCTTAAAACAAAGAAATTCAAAATGGCGGCCACTTTTTCAATTCTAACATTGGAGCCATCTTTTGTACTTAAAGCCATGTCCAGGTATCGATTTTGAGGTCAATCGGCCTCAAAACAAAGAAGTTCAAAATGGCGGCCACTTTTCTCAATTCTCATATATGATTAAGATTTGCATCCAATGGAAACAAAAAATAAGCTAAAAAGAAACCACCTGTAGATGTTCAGTTTTCATACATTTTGCAGAAATCGGCCCGAGCGTGGATCCACGCTCCCGGCAGAGTTTGAACACTTTTTTTGAGCGTGGATCCACGCTCCCGGCACGCGAGGGCTTAATGCTTATAATGCGTACCTACGTGGTCTATACATACAATATATTAAGGTCGGCTCGGCGAACACCGGCGTAATTCATTTCTCTTTTTTGCTACGTCTGAATTTGTACGTTTCGATGATGTTTTATACGATTATTATGACTTCATTTGATAAAATATTTAGTTGAGTATTATAATATAAAACTGTCTAGAACAAGAAAAAATATGGCAATGAGCATTATAATACTACGAAATATGGGTGAGAGTGCGTTTCAAGTTTTTTAAAGCTCCTTTTTTTAACTCATATAATTTATTTATTATTATTTAGTTCTCTTCTACTATTGCTCACAGATGTCACTAAAAAATAAACGAAAGCGTACTCTTGTAACAAGTAGAATTTTATTACAAATAAGAGTAGCCAGTTTAGTTATAATTCTACTATCTAATAGATGTCACTAAAAATAAATATACTTATTTATTCATTTTTAGTTGGATTTGCTATAAAAGCGTCTTACATTGCCTTTTATCCCCGAAGGGGTAAGCAGAGGCGCAACTAGTGCACCCACTTTTCGCGGTTATTCCGTCCCATGATGTGATAGGGGGCGAGCCTATCGCCATATCGGGCACAAATTCCAAACTCCGAGCTGATACTGAATAGAAAAACTCAATATCATTTTACCCGACCCGGGAATCGAACCTGAGACCTCAGCATTGCTGTCGTACCATAATACAACTACGCCTCCGAGGCAGTCATAGATATTTTAAACTAAAAAGCGTGTTTTTAGTTTAAAATATTCAATTGTCATCGGTCCTTAATAAGTATGCCAAATTTTGATTTAATCCGACTTTTTGAAGGGGGTCAAAATTATGTTCAAAGTTTCCGTTACATAGATACGTCTGAAGCTAATAAAAGCGTGTTAAAATGTTGAGTACCTCTGTGTTATAACCAAGAAAGAAATATGAAACAATAAAATAAAATATACTTATATCCATCGATATTCGGTATACAGGATGTTACATAACTATCCGTAAAGCCGAAAGAAGGTGAAATGGGGCCCTGTAACATTCACAATATTTAAGAACCGTAGTAACGCTTTAAATCAACAACAGATGCAATTCAGGCTGTTAGAATTATGACGGAAAAGCATTGCCTGAATAAAGAGGACCTACACCTAATATTTATTGACCTTGAGAAAGCATTTGACCGGGTGTCGCGGGAAATAGTATGGCGATCTCTTAGAGCACAACATCTGCCTGAATGTTACGTAAATCTAATTCAAGATATGTATAGCAATGTACGTACAAAAGTCAGATCGCCGGCTGGTCTCAGCCATGAATTCGAAGTAAAAGTGGGTGTTCATCAGGGTTCCGCTCTAAGCCCACTCCTTTTCAATCTTGTGATGGATATGATCACGAAAAACATCCAAGAGCCATTACCTTGGAATCTTTACGCGGATGACATCGTCCTTATCGCCAAAACTCCAGATGAACTTCAAAATACACTTTCTCTTTGGATCAATACATTGGAAAATGCAGGACTCAGGGTGAGCAGATCAAAAACAGAGCACTTGGAATGCAGCTTTAGCCAAAATTCGACCACTAAGGCCACAATCTATTATCCTGACCAAACACCAGTCCCAAAAGTAACGCAATTCAAATATCTGGGTTCTGTTATTTCTAATAGCGCAGATGTGGAAGCAGATGTTGCGCATAGAGTCGGTGTTGCCTGGCAGAAATGGCGATCTTTAACTGGAGTGCTATGTGACCCTAAAATGCCTATTCGTACAAAAGGCAAAGTTTACAAAATGGCGGTAAGACCCGCAATGCTGTACGGTTAAAGAGACGCATGTACAAAGACTGCATACGGCGGAAATGAGGATGTTACGATGGTCGGGAGGTGTAACAAAGTTGGATAGGATTCGAAATGAATATATCCGCGGTAGCTTCAAGGTAAGCCCTGTGTCCGAGAAACTTTTAAAGAGACGCCTGAGGTGGTTTGGTCACGTTATGCGCAGAGATGATAATAACGTCGTCAAAAAAGCGATGAGCCTTCCAGAGAACAAAAGAGGGCAAGGGCGACCGAAGGCAGCCGTCGCTGTTCAGTACCCCTACTCTACCACCGATAAATCGTTGCCGATACAGTTCGCGAGCACGATTTAAATTTCTGTCTTCATGGCCTATGCATAACATCATATTATCGTAAAATTCCGAGTTAGAAAGCATCGTTATTTTGAAAAAAAAAAAAGAAACTCGAAACAGTTGTAGGATATCGATAGGAAGATTTGAAATTGACAATATATTTTTTTCCAACTTGACATTTTTGAAGCCAGGACTTGAGTCCTTGTATTAAGGTAGCAAACATTTTTATGCATGAAAAATAGAAAAACTATTAAAGTAGACAATTGTTAGGAAAAATAGGTACGTACGCCTTTCTGTTAAATAATATAGTTCCCTGACATGACAGCTTACTAAGGTTGACAATACTTTTGGCTTAGATAATTAATTATATTTTTTAAGGGTTATTTTGTAACACGTAGGTCTATGCACGTAGGTATATTATGTACTACGCACACATTCACCCTGTTCAACTGAACTGTACTGCAATCCGTACACCTGACTTAGCTGTGGATTCAACATTAATTAAAGGGATCTAGCGTTGTTTGTTTTAAGATTGGTTAGACGACATAAATAACGTTTTAGCGCTGGACCGAACATTAGTTCTAACTCCAGTATTTGGAACAAATGGTTTTCACGCAGGTTCGTGTCTCTCGGTAGAATATAAATACGTACACTTCCATGCTTATATCTAAATCTAACTAATATATTATGAGTAATGCCAGCTACATTTATACATTATTTAAAAATGGGCATACATGATACAACTACCGCCTGTTATGTAGGTGGGCAAAACGGGACTTGGAGAATGGAGATAGCCTGACAAAGACGCCCGCCCACTTCTTAAATATGACATCAGAATCTAAATATTTATAAGTCGTGAGTATTGTCATTTTTGTAAATCTTCCATTTTTTAAATTTATGCTTAAAAATATTAGGTATATATTCTGTTATTGTGCAGTGTTTTCATACCTATATTAGCACAATCATTGCACAGGGACAGGGTGGTGGTAGGTCTCTCATATGTGAGAGTCCGTCTGGGTGGGTACCACCGCAATGTCTATTTCTACCGCCAAGCAGCTGTGTGTATACACTGTTGTGTTTCGGTTTGAAGGACATTGTAGCCAGTGTAACTACTGGATATAATGAGACTTCATATCTTACGTCTCAAGATGACGAGCACAGTGTAATGTCACACAGTACTTTGTAACTCAAAGTGCTGGATGGTGTTTCTACTGTTTATGGTTGGTCTTATCGCTTACCATCAGGCCAACGGTATGCTCGTCTCTTCATTTAATCCAATAAAATAAAAATCCAACTAAAAAATAGAAAATATTTTTTTATTAAACTAGAATTGAGAATAGTGTAAATAAGAAAGACATGTATTTTATTATAAAAAAATGCGTGGGGTGCATGGTGTCATTTTAGGACCAAAGCATTATGCTCATTTGCTCAAAGACCTCAACCGAGTTTTCAACCTGGTAGGCCTTGCAATGAACAAAACCAAAATCTTGTCCAATGCTCATTTTGTGCATATGCCAATTATTAGTATATGTATAATACTTGGACCTTGTACAGCGTACTCAATGAGCGTATCGTTAGGTAATGTTAAAACAGTGCGATGTTTTGTTACAAGTACGTAGGTCCCTAAATCCTTTCTCGTGTAATCCACCTTTTAATTCTTAGAATTGCAGTGATTGTAACACGACCGGTATTTTGAAGGTCAGACGGTGTTCAGGATCTTAAGAATAGGTAGTTTCCAACTTTTTCTGTGCGTAGGTAGTGTTTAACTTCATAATCGTCATTTATTTATAACTAGTAGTGCTCGCGGCTCCACCCGCGTGAAAAAGTTTTTCCGGGACAAAAATATTTTAGGTATGCAATTAATTACGAACTAACATTACAAGAATGTTTAAAAAAAATCGGGAAACGAATTTTTAAATACATAAGTAAGTAATTTTAAACTAAGAAACGTACAATTGATCACGTACCAATATCAGCTGTATGGAATAATAAGTATAATATAGCCTAAGTAAGTAGGTACCTAAATACTTCTTTTTAAAATAACATCTTATAATAATCATCATCCAAAGTTTGTGACGATGCGATGGTTGAAACTTTTTTTTGTAAGGTATGCACCTTACCTCTGAACGAAGCAACCAAGTTTTTATATTATTTAAATTCTATTTACACAACTAACGAAATATGGCACACAGATTATACTAATATAGTCGCGGATTAACATATAGGCTACTTCAATGCTGGTAATTTGCTCCCGTAGAAATATTTGGATTTTTAACCCTATTTTATTTAAAAGATGGCGCTGGTCTCGTACAGATTGCGCTACAGGTAATTTATAATTAGATCTCTAAACGAATTCGAATTAAAAATATTTGCACATAGGTAGAACATAACCTAGATTAACACATAATAAAAGCTGTTGTTAACTCGTTAAAAGTTTACGGTGTAAAATAGTAGGACTTTTGTCCCGGGGAAGCACTTTCACGCAGGCTGAGCAATACCGTGTTTTATCATAATTATAATATACGTAATATATATCGTATAAATCTGCGAATAATTCATCATAATAAATTATTTGGAAAGAAATAATATTTTGAATACTTCTATAATATGAACAACATTGTTTACTTTTGTAACTGATTTCCATCAAGAAGTAATCTGAGCAACTATGTTTATATTTTTTTTTATCAATGGCTTGACAAAGTGGCTTCACTGCATGTGATGGTAAATGAAGTGAAGCCCAAAAATGATGTCGACCGGCAAGTGATAAACATCCCTGGTCAGTCGGCACAGTTATGCCGGCCTGCATAATTGCTTTTCACGCTCCGCTTGAAGGACTAAGTCATAGGAAGGAGGGAACACGTACGCTGGCAAACTGTTCCATAGCTTAATGGTGCGGTACAAATATGAATTACTGAACCTTTTGGTTCGAGCCAGGATGGAAGAGACCACTAAGCTGTGGTTCCGCAAGCCAGCACACGTGGTTCTGTTTAGGAAAGGAGAGGCGAACATAAGGTTAAACAATTCCTCAGAGCACTCATCATGATACAGACGGTAGAACACACTGAGTGAGGCGATGTCGCGGTGCAGCTGCAGTGGTTCCAAACTTATTGTTATATCTGCATTATTTACAATGCGGATAGCCCGTCGCTGCAATCCATCCAAGGCATCGAGCAGGTATTGGGCGGAAAACCGTCCCAGAGATGCGAACAGTATTCCATGCCCGGCCGTACTTGCGCTTTATATAAACGATAGAGCTGACCGAGCGTGAAGTACCTCCGCACCCTGTTCAGAATTCCGACCCTACGGGATGTTGCAGATATTACACTCTTGATTCCTTGGCTTCAGATCGCAGCGCAAATCCATACGCAGGATATTGAGGCCATTCCGCATTGCAAGTGGAGTGTCCTAAAGATTAGGGAGGAGCAAAAACGGGAATTTATTATAATATGCGTTATAATAAATTATAAATTGAATAGCAATAAAGTAAACGAAAAAAATGCCACGTTGACTGGATTGAAGTACTGTTTATTTACTGCAATTTGTGTCACAGTGCTTGATCTCCTGGGTAGGAATTAGATAACAGATTTTTTTGGTTGCGGTTCACGGTTGATTTATAACACGATAGCTAACCCTAATCGACCAGTCATGTCATAGATATTATATCATTTATATCGATAATAAACTGACACGCAAATCAAAACTGGAAGTAACAAATTGAAAAGTCCCGCTGTTTACGAGGGTGCTGTCTTTTTCTGACCGATTTCTGTGCGGTTGGAAATGTTCATGACTCGAGTTCGTTTCGTTATATTCGTGCCGTTGAACGTCAGTCGACGATAAACGTGCGCTCGAACCGTTTGTCGTGCTATTGCGTTGCCATTACCTAAGTCTGCCAATGCGTAGACTTTATGGAGTTCACATAATTTTCTAGCACTCAACGTGTCTCTTATTGATTCAGTATACATATTTTTTGCACTAATATTACCGACGTCGGAATAATATTATGTTTACAGTATTATTGGTCGTTCTGACAGGCCGAATATATGTAAATGTCATTGACGAGATCAGTCATCCTTTCAGTGTGTGTTTAACATAAAACGTGATAGTGTCATCCTGTGATCTCAGAACTAAGCAGTGTGCGAAAATTGTGAAGATACAATTTAAAAGTGTTTTGTGATAATTAGTGTGTAAGAACTAAAGTGATATTCGTCATAAGCATACACGGCATATTCACCGACAGAGCCAATGTTATTTTAAGGTTTGTAAATCTATAAAAAAGAAAATATGAAATCTGTGGGAACACTCCATATAAATGTCTAGAACAGCTGGGTGTGTTGTTTGTCACTGACGTTATACCATGTGTGGGTATATCGGTGCAGTGTGGGTTTTACTTGATTGGATTCGTAAATCTATCAAAGTCATAATGACTACTGATTATGGAGTTTTTGCTCGACCGTGTTAGTCATTGTACTAATAGTTTCCTATTTTATATAAAATTGTGTCTTGTGGCCAACTTGATAAGGTAGTTTCCTATGTTTGATTTTGTAGGTACAATTTTTTATATGTAACATGAAATATTATGAAAAAGAGTCTTCTGTGAAATGGGTTCAAAATTGAAAATTCTTAAAATATCTGTTCTTAAAATCAAATATTCTTGTGAGAAAAAGTTGGGTCATAGTGGGGATATCGAGCATCTCTTTCGCACGCACACAGTTATATGGCCACTAGTACACTTTGACGTCATAGTCAGATGTTACTGTTATTTGACAACTACCCCTTCCACTAAATTTCAAAGCTGTACAGCTTACTTATTATTGCGTCGATTTTGAAAATTCTTTTTCCGTAACATTTTGGATGCCATATATTTTTGATAATGTATTCAAAAAAGTAGTCAACTACCATATTCTACGTTTGGTAAATACTTACCTACCTACCGAAAATTTGCACTATGCCATTAGCTGCTTAAACAAAAGGTACACTGGTCATTATGCATTCCTTTAAATATTATTGTATTTATTTATGAAGTTCGACGAACTACAGACAATGCTACAAATCATAACATTGTATTTTCCTCTGCTGGGTAGGTAATAGGTATGGATACTTTCACAAACTAAGAAATCAAAACGCAACAAAAATTTACTCGGCCCTCGCCCTCTTTCCAGTTTCCACTGACCTATGAGTACAAAAAAAGTGTGTGTGTAATCTACACACGTATAAAGTGAAACTTTTTCAATCAATTCATTTTTTGGTTAAGATTTAGCGTCTTGTAACAGGAGTTTGAGGTCAAAACTAGCACTAATTGGGTTAGTTTTTATTTTCAGTTATAACAAAACCACTTTCGAGCAGAGGGCGTTCCTTTTTTTTTGGATACTTATGTCATATTGATATTATTTTTGTATATATGACTGCCTCGGTGGCGTAGTTGTATTGCGTACGCGTTACGAGTACGATTTGCGCGCTGTGGTCCTGGGTTCGAATCCCGGGTCGGGACAAAAAACATAGTGACTGGGTTTTTCCATCTTAAAAAAATTACTCAATCGCAGCCCGGAGTTAGGAAGTTGGCGGTGTGATACCCCCGTGCCTCGGAAAGCACGTAAAGCCGTTGGTCCTGCGCCTGATCTCTCTCCGGTCATGTCGGATTGCCGTCTCACCGGACTATGAGAGTGAAGGAATAGCGAGTGCACCTGTGTATTGCGCACATACTTGTGCACTATAATATCTCCTGCGTACCTGGCTGATCTTTGAGATTGGCCGCCGTGGCCGAAAACTGGCTAGGAGGATTTTCTTTTTTTCTTTTTTATATGATTAAAATACGTAAATAAATACGTAAACAACTGAAAAAGTCATGTTTGGTTGTCAAAACTTGTTATGCGCAGATTTTTACTTTTAGAAAGGCAAAGGTATTCAGTACCAAAAACCCAAAAATGGTTTTTATGACAATTAAGTGGTTGCTATTAGTAAAATCATGCTCGCTGATTATAAGTTCGACATTCTCGAACTTTGCTGGAGTTCTTGGAGTTTTTTTCGTAAAAATTTAATCATAAATTTTTTACCTCTAAATGTAGGCAAAATAATTGTAAGCGCAATTTTTTTTTCTGGCGCTCGCCGGCCGCTGCCGCGGCACGCTCGCTATGCTCGCTCGGCTCGCGCGTAGTGTACGCGATTCGAACATAACCTAACCAACTTTAGGATTTCTGTCACATGAATTATCTATTTTTGTATATTTATTGTCATAAAAACCATTTCTAAGCTGTGCGGTACTGAATACCTTCGCCTTTCTAAAAGTGAAAATTAATGCGAAACTAATTTTGACAACCAAACATTACTTTTTCAGTTGTTTGCGTATTTATTTACGTATTTTAACCATATAAATATAAAAATAATTTAGAATTAATATAAAAAAAAGTAACGCTCTCTGCTCGAAAATGGTTTTGTTATAAGTGAAAACAAAAACTAACCCAATTAGTGCCAGTTTTAACCTCAAACTCCAGTTACAAGATGCTAAATCGCAGCCCATTTTTTCCACTGTTCTTATAATAATTATTATATTCCATTAATACGGTCATTTCTTTTGTCTTTGACGTAGGTATTCCTTCAATACTGACTGCTAAGTAATAATTATACAAGTGCTTGGGCCAAGTGCATAGCTATGTATTTTTGTAGTTTAACTATTTATTAAAACTTGAAGGCCTAGGCGACATATGTTTAAAATAACTGCCTTTTGGAGGAGTGTGTATGTGTGTATGGGGAATAACTCCCGTGGTCGACAGAACAATAGGGACAGTTTTAGTGCTATTCACTTTCCATTTTGTTTTAATTTCAATTGCAAGGTCCACTGTATTTCGCTATTTTTTCTGCATGTATGGGAAGCATATTATAGGTGTTACAGACTATGATGTCTATAATGTATATTTTATTTATTCTATCTAATACTGTTAAATTAGGTCTACTGAAATGGATGGTTTTAGTTGTAACTTTTGTTCTGTCCCAGTAAATCCTATAGTTATTGTTCTCTAAAACTGATTGCGGCTGATATTTATTGTAAGGCACTTTTTCTGGTATAAATTTGTGTTGGAAAGCTAAATATTGGTGGATTATGGATGCGACTTGGTCATGGTGATGCATGTAATCGCTTTGTGCTGTGGCTTTGCACGCACCCGTAATATGTTGTATTGTTTCGGTGCTGTTATGGCAATGTCTACAAATGTCGGTGATATTGGGTGTCCGGATTATGTGTTTTGGTAGGTTTTAGTCTCTATTATCTGGTTCTGGACTGCTAGCATGAAACCCTCTATTTCTGGGAAGAGATAACCTCGCTTCAACCACGCGTTCGACGCTGGCATGTCGACATGTTATTGTTGTAAGTCGTGAAGATGTCTTCCGAGTAGGCTCTTCTGAGACTAGGCTTCTATTTCTTCTTTTTTATCTATAATATGTTCGTTATTTTGGGGATTTATGTCTTGAAGATTTGAAGGTATGAGTTATTCATCGGCCTCTACTATGGCTTTATCAGATCAGATTTTACTGCTCGATTGTGGAAGAATTTACGAGGTGTTGCTGTTTTCTATTGTGCATATTGGCTATAGATTCTATCTATAATCCCACTTACTCCTTCCTCTTGGTAAGGTTAGGCGCTGCGTGCACGAGCGTGGGTGGTGTTTATGCTGCTTTGTCATGGTAGTGTTAATGACACGTTGGAGGTTTACAAGCTCGGTGTGAGACCATTTCACAACTCGAGTACAAATCGTATGCATATATATTCTATACATTAGGATAAAAGAAGACGGGCGAACCTTCATAGAAATTTGGGCTTAGTGTTACAGAGATAATACAGGCATTATTTTATAGGTATAATAGAACCTTGTTATTGTGAATAACTTTTTATTTATATGATAACACAAGATGTTCATACGACCTAATCATTGCCACTGGATCAAGAACTGGATTGTCGTATTGTATAGTGAGCAGCTGGCTTAGATAATAACCAGAATTGAACTTACAACAATGTGAAATCGACGAGCAAAGAGTATTAGTATTAGCGATATATATGTCTCACGCTAACGACTTGCCTCGTGGCTGGCTTGAAATAAATGAATCCACCGCGAGAATATAAACAGAAACTCGAATCACGGAAGCTGCATACCGATCACGATATGAGCCACGTGGCGACGTGCGAAGCGAGAGTGGAAATGAGCCTTAATAATAAATATTTCTATTTGACATTACCTCGAAATTCGTGTTAATAACTAGCAACATTGTAGAGCCTGATGATTCCGATGTCTGAAGGACTTGTATCCATGGACAAGAATAAATTAATGATGATCCCAATGTGTTTTGGCGGGAGCTTGAAATTGTCATGAGGCGCTTTTGTTTTAATTCATTATTTTTGTGATATTTCCTTTGGCTCACAGATAGATTATGTAGGAACTTACTGAGTACTAAATGAAGTCATATAATTTGAAATTTGAGGTTCATCAAAGGAGACGGGCGAAATCGGGCTAGGTCTTACACGTGTGAAACATGTGTCAGTATTCTTCTTCTATTTTTATGTTGTCCATTTAAAAATATTAGATTTTATTACAATGGGGATAAGAAACTCAATCATTTTATGAATTATAACTGACTTCCTGTATCGGGATCATCAGGATGTCCACTACAATGTTACTAGTTACACGAATTTAGTAGTATCGATTTAAAACTTGTCTCGTCTCGGAATTTTTATTGCATTAGTATTTATTTATCATCGGTTTCGTTATATACCAATATACCAACTTAGAGCATTGGTTAAATACACAAAGTATACCAAGCATGTATAACAAGAATAATATTGACATATTAATTAATCTTTGGGGGAGGCCTAAGTTCAGTAGTGGACTTTTAAAGGCTGGAGAAGAAGAAGAATTAATAAGTACAGGTATTTTAGAAATTAAACTAAAAAGTCGTTTTCGGGTCGGCTCGTATCATATTCGGCTCACCGCTCGCGCGAGAGTGTAAATTAGCCATTATGTATTTATATCAGTCCTCGTCGATTCCACGTCATAAGTTCAAATCTGGTTATTATCTAAGCTAGCTGCTCACTATTAAATACGGCAATCCCATGGGCATTAGGTCTTATGAACATCTTGTGTTATCAGGTAAATAAGAAGTTATTCACTGAAAAATGTTTTAGACGCTATAAGCTATTATTTCGTTACTCCCGTTGCAAAGCCAAATTTTTCTTTCTTTTTTGGAATTGGTTCTATTATACATATAAAATAATGCATAAATTATCTCTGTAACACTAAGCCCAAAGTTCTATGAAGTCAGTCTACTTTTGATTTTGTACAGATATTTATGGTGCTGACTGTACACATGGTATACAGGCGGACTTAATGCCATGAGCATTCTCTCCAAGTCAACCTTAGGTTTAAATAAACACTGGAAAGTTGCATCTGTACTAATTATCCTTATTTATATCAGATATCATAATAATATGTACTTAGGTATCTGTTACCATTTAGATATTCATTTTGTCGGCAATAGGTCATAGCCGATAATTGATCACGGCCTTAAATGTTAGATGAGTATTACTTCGTGCTGGAAGCTTGTCCGGTCTTATATTACATTTAAGATAGCATATTGTATAAGCATTTTATCTACAACATATTATTTATACAATAGACTGTACTATTTTTTATTTAAAAAGGTACTACTTTAATGTACTTCCACTCGTGTATCTCTAGCTTTACAACGTGTGGCCGGGTA
This sequence comes from Lapara coniferarum, assembly GCA_949316025.1. NCBI lineage: Eukaryota > Metazoa > Arthropoda > Insecta > Lepidoptera > Sphingidae > Lapara > Lapara coniferarum. Next base: position 34,250,183 of record OX438919.1, on the reverse strand, counting down.
AAATGCGTTCACACGACCTACGTCAATAATAAGAGATGGCGCTATAGTCGTTGACGTTTATCGATGTTCCGTGAATGTACGTTGTTTGTTTTCCAGTTTTTTGACGTTTGGTATCGAGATTGTGGAATAAAAAAACAAATTGCAACAGTTCCATTTCACCGTATTTTGATAAATTACAGTCTAAACTCTAAAGCTTGAGTGAGTAATTTGATTAGTACAATGTATAGATATCAAAGTATATTTGTGACGAATTTTATAGCCCACTAATCCTATCAATATTTTAGCTAAGTATTGTCATTGAAAACTTGAAATACGCTTTCATTACCCTAAATTTATGTCTAAGCACTAAATCAAGCAGTTTAAAACCTTGATGTAGATCAAAAACATAGTCTATTTCATCAATCCATAATGTGAAAATGGAATTTATACATGCATAAGTAATCATATTGCTACGGAAATAATGGCACTCTTTGTACTTTAAAAACCTTATAATTAGTATATAATAATGTATTGCCGACTAGGACAGTATTATTTTGTTGCGTTTTCATAATTACATTAACCGGCGGGTCGCGCGCGTTCATACGACATTAGCACTGCTAGGTAGTTGTTTTCAAATGGAAAACAGTGACAATAATTGCATTATTGCAATCAAGTCAGCTTGTATACGGTTAATTTATCGTGGATCTTGAGAAATACATTCACAAAATATATATTCAGGCAGTGTGGGTTTGCATGACCTTTGTGTACTGGATACATATACAAATAGTATTACTTTCTTTGTTTTTCTACTATTTGTGTGATAAATGTGCTTTAGTTTATTGATTACTTCACTAATGTTGTACAATATCTTATATTGGAGCACAAAATGTTGATAAATGTTGTTTTATTTTGTTGTAAAATATCAATAGATTTGAGTTTTTAAGCTATTATACATTACCTAATCATTGTACACTTTCAGGTTTCCTTCCACCCCTTAAGGGAGAGTAGATATGGTGGACTATTACAGGATTCTGGGTGTCTCTAAGACTGCTACAGAGGCTGAAATAAAAAAAGCGTAAGTATAATTCTATACTCACCATCATAAGTTGAGTTTTGTTTTGAAATAGTAAACCTGAAGACGACAGGACTTTTTAAAGCAATATGGAGAAATAATGTCTTCTGTGAATGAAAATATGGACAAGTCACAATGTTGAACCACCTGGATAAAATGAGTGATGTTCCATCAACTCTTGGATCTGGGCCAATATATTGGCTGTGAATTGTAAAGTTCTGAGGTGACTGCCCACATAAAGCCCCTAAAATATATATGAGTATTTTGTTAACCCATTATGGCATCAGGCTTATCTCATATCATATTGCAGTAAACTCACCAAAAAGTGTCTGCAGCAGTTTTGTGATGCGTACCTGCCTAGTCTATTGATAATAAAAGATGTCGCGTAGTGTGTATGCAATAGGGTAGTTGCCTATGTTCTATTTTCTACTTTATTTTATATGTAATAGAAAATAATACACTAAATTCTATGAAATCAGCATCTCAATTGGTTGAGGATTGCCTGGATGGCATAGTTGTATTACGGTACGACTGCATTGCTGATTGGTCAGGTTCGATCCCCTGGTGGGGCAAAGTAATATTGGATTTTTCTATTCTTTATCAGCCATCTGGAAGCCGTATCAGAGTCTGGAATTTGTGCCCGATATGGCAATATGTTCGCCCTCATCACATCATGGGACATAATACGCACGGCGAAAAGTGGATGCACTAGTTGCGCTTTTGCCTACCCCTTCGGTGATAAAAAGCATGAGTGTATGTGTGTGTGTTGTGAGGAAAAGTGAGGGTGTGGTAGGGATATCACACTATCTCTTTCGCACACCCGCAACATTATGGTTGGTAACACTCTGTGATGTCATAGTCTGATATTATTGTTTTTTGACAATTTCCCCTTCTGCCAAATTTCAAAGCTTTTTTATAACATAGTTATTCATGCACCAATTTTTTTTAAATCAGTTACATTTTGGATGGCACACATATTTGATAAATGTATTCAAAATAAAGTAGTCAAGTACCCTATTGCATAGGCACCTGAATAATATGTTTTTTTTTACTGTTATACTCCGTCCAAGCATTTATTTAACTTTTGACACATGCACGAAATTTTGTAATTATTGACAAGGAATCGAAAACAAAATAATTGACTACTTTATGGACGCCATTTTTTCTTTTCCATAGTGAGTCAACTTGCTCGTCAGCTCCGATATTTTTATTATTGATCTACATTCGTTAAGCCCACTGATTGTGTAACAAAGATGATTCAAAACTTTATCATTGAAAATTAAAATTGGCAGTGTAAATTAAATATCTTCTTTTTATATATGTGTAAGTATATGATAACCAATAAGATAAACTATTAAAGTTAAATATTGACAAAAGTTATATTGGATATAGTATATATATACCTACAGAATAAATTTATAAACAGAAAATATACACATTTCAACGCTTAGGCATGCTTATAAAACAATACAAAATGTTGAGCAAAAAAAATATAAACACACAAATTGAGAACCTCCTGTTTTGAAAGTCGGTTTATAACATTTTAATGTGTATAATCGATCAAAACTTGTTCACAAATTAAATCGATTGTCATAAGAAATCAAATCGGTGACGCATTAGTACATCCCAAATTGATTAGAAACCGAACTGTCAAAAGTTAAATAAATGGTTGGACGGACTATAATTGAAATATTTTTATTGTTAAGTGAAATATTTTTTTGTTTTTCTTCAGTTATAGAAAACTTGCTTTAAAATGGCATCCTGATAAGAATCCTGACAATGCTGACGAGGCTAACAGAAGGTTCAAGGAAATATCTGAGGCATATGAAGTTCTTTCAGATGGTATGTTTTACACCAATATTCTTTTTGCCTTTAAATTGTTTATGTTTTGTAATATGAATGCAACAAACAGTCTCCATAAATCATACTTTTTGTGGAGTAATATGCATTTCCTTACGATTTAGGTATATAATTTAGATGTGATTTATATTCTTTATACTTAGACATAATGGGTGTTGTATAACTAAGTTGTTTTAGTGTATTAAGAAGATTATCATATATTTAATAGGTTAATTTTGAATGCATATACTTGGACTTGATGTATTAAAAGATATTATGTTCATCACTTATGTCACTGGCAGCAACTAGTTTGTATAGTTAAAACCCCATGACTGCCATAAGTTTTTAAAATTAGTCTTTGTACCTATTACTCTTTTATTGCTTTTACCATATAGCTTAAAATATTAGTCTGAAAGTGACAAAACTGATGAGCTGAAAATATTTAATCAAATATTTATTTACACTATGTGGGATGTTGCCATGACTTTCCATGATTGATTTTCATGTAGTTGATATGTTGTCATAGTTCCTATAGTAGAGATATAAAATAGCATTTTGTTGTTGGGTAGAAAACAAGCGGAAAGTATATGATGCACGGGGATCCAGTCACCATGGTCACAGATACCAAAGCAAGAATGGAGTCAATGGGCATCGGCATTTTAGCTTCAAAGGGTTTTTCGGAGAAACACCATTCCATCGCTTTTTTGGTAGCCGTTGTTTTTATGTAGGAGTTATTGGTTTTGATGTTTTGAATATTATCATTTTGTTATTTAACAGTTCTGTTGATTAGACCATCAAATAAATGAAACTTGCCAACATCTAATGTGACAATATTCAAAACTTTTATGCAAATAACATGCAGTGGTAAATTGCATTCTACTAACAAAAGAATGGGTTTTGTGTGAGTGAAGCTAATATGAAATTGCATTTAATAAATTGTTTCAAATAACTAAAAAAACTATGAAATACTTTTTATATGTTTCGTGTAGGGTATAGAAAATATAAATGACATTATAACTAAAAAATTACTTGATAATATAACAATAATGCTATGTGTATAGACTAGAAAGACGAAATTCAACAACTGACAATATGAGCAATTTTACATGAGTCATTTTAGGTTTGAAACCATCAAGGATAATGTAGGAGTTCACATGTATTGTATTTTTCCCTAGAGGGGAGTTGACGTCAGAGAGGCGATCGGTCGTAAAACCGAAGGCAAATCCTTTGTGACACATTCTTGCATAAGTAAGTGTGTGGTGTTGTTCTCACATTGGAGTCAGATAAGGGCAGGTGGATAAGAATGGTTATATTATGTAAAGGACTGATCTTGGTGATTTCTCCAAGGATACATACCTAAATGGATAATATAATAACAGTATCTCTGTATTGTACTGCCCTGCTTCTAGGCATGGACTTACGTTACTAATGGAAGCATCCTCATACTGCACTAATGACGGTGGGTAGACTCCACATACCTTCTATTTTTTTATGAAGGACTTACCTGTCCAGACTTTCTCACGAAGTTTTCTTTGACTATTGAGACGTACGGTCACTGGCGGTGTATTCGAACCCGCGACCTTCATGCCGGCCACTGGTTTCTCTAGTCACTGGGCCTTGGCCGCTTTACTTTCTATGAATACATTGAAATGAAATTTAATTTTGGGTAGCTCATACAGTAAAAGTTATCTTTGATTTATTTTGAAAATTAACTTATTATGGCGTAATAGTAACAAGCAGTTCTATAACCATTCAAACCTATCTCTACTAATAATTCTATCCGTGAATATAATTAACATGATGATTTTCCCTCGAGAACTATTGTGTGACAGATGAGTAATAGAAACAAAAGAATATTGTTTCCTGCATACAGTTTGTAAGTGTGGATGTATGGATGTTTTTTTCTCCTTCACGCTAAAACTATTAAACGGAATTCGATTAAATTTTTCGCATGAGTGGCTCATGTCCTGGATTAAGTCATAGGCTACTTTTTATCCCGGGAAAATATAAAGCGGGACTTTTATCCCGGAAAAACTTATTCACGCGGGTGGAGCCGCGGTATAAAGCTGGTATCCTATTAATATTACAAACGCGAAAGTTTGTAAGAATTCATGTATGGGTGTATATAATAATATGTTTGTTAGTCTTTCACGCAAAAACTACTGAACGGATTTCGATGAAATTTGGCACACGGGTAGATCATGTCCTGGATTAAGACACCGGGTACTTTTATCCCGGTAAAAACTTATTCACGCTGGCGGAGCCGTGAGCAAAAGCTAGGCTATAATACATATTATAATTAATTTAATGACTCATAAATAAATGTTACTGTTTGTTCCTATCTATACTAATATTATAAAGCTGAAGAGTTAGTTTGTTTGTTTGAACGCGCTAATCTCAGGAACTACTGAACCGATTTTGAAAAATTCTTTCACTAATAAGAAGCTACGTTACTCCTGAGTGCTATAGGCTACTTTTTATCCCGGAAAAGCTTTTTCACGCGGGCGGAGCCGCGAGCACTACTAATATAATATATATGTCAGAGAAATCTCCTCCACATCGTCATTAGTGGTCGCAGGTCCCGTGGGCGACGTCAGGGTTGAGTGCGAGCGTAAAACAATATTGTACTGTTCATATTTTTTTATTCAAAGATCACAACCATAATTTTCAAGCGGATGGTTAGCAGCAGGTTCGCGGCACTAATCTAACGGACTCACAATATGTGCTCTTGCCTTGATCCACCTGGATCAAGCGTTCTCTCCACCGCGCACACAGAAAAAGTAAGGTGGCGCCCCGACCCCACCCGAGGCTTACCCCCTCTGCTCTGATTGGGCGACACAAATGTTGAGTTATTACAATTATTCAATAAATTAAAATAAGTTGAGACTACACAATTTGAGTATGCGACAAATCAAATAGCATTAAATTAAGATTTAACAATGTATCTTGGTGGACAATTCATATCTCTTGATCGTAGCAACTTAAATTCTTATTATTATTTCAGATGATAAATTAATCGGTTTTGTACAATCCCTAAGTGTAATAAGTAGTATGGAATTAAATTACAAATTTACAAAGTATGTGTAGCTAACAATAATTGATATTTCTCATTAACAATAATTAACCTCGGTTCCTACTATTTCCTATGACAAAATATAAGAGTTTACACAAACTGAAAATGTTACGTATCAAACAAAATTAAATAAAGCTTTTATAAGATATTTAGTGAACAAGTTTGACAAGAATAATAAAATAAATAATTTCACAATATCTCATTGTACACTTTAGCTTCCACTTCAATTTTAACTACTTGCTATTACAAAACATAAGGTTTAATACAATTTCGAACTATAATTAATCAGAGTTAACTAAATTAAGATTTAATAAGTTATTCTTAATGAACAATAAACACCGCGTGTTTATACAAACAACAAGCCACTTGGCTCAAACATTCCCTCAGTCATATACAAAAAATATATAATTGAAATCACTGATACAGTTTTCTTAACTGTAAAATGGATAACGTCAATTCTTTGAACAAGACCTACGCTAGCGATGCGCTCGCCTACGCACTTTTTTCACTATACAACGTTTCGTCGCACATTAATAAAATTAATTTTATGTTAGCATTAACCACCCAGAGGTCATTGTAAATCACGATAAAAACATCACGATGGCTCGTTTTAATTAAAATTCCCTTCAGCAAAGAAAACTAAATACCAAAGATACCAATCATAACATTTCATGTGACGTCGATACTCATAAAGCTGAAGAGTTAGTCTGTGTTGAACGCGCTAATCTCAGAAACTATTGAATCGATTTTGTAAATTCTTTCACTAATAGGAAGCTACATTACTCCTGAGTGCTATAGGCTACTTTTATCCCGGAAAAACCTTAAAGCGGGCGAAGCCGCGAACATCACCTAGTTATTCTATAAATGGTAATCTTTAAAAGTTTAAGTTTGTACTAAAAAAGGTCTACGAAATTACTGTATGAAGGCAACATACAGTGTGTATCACGATAGAGTGTTCAACTAAAGCAGGTCGTGGACCTCAATCCCATGTCGCTGCTTTGCATGAATAACCACACAATCCCAAGAAAATAAATTTTACAGGACAGCCATTTGAAAAATAAAAAAAAAGTTTTTTGTTGTAACTTTGTACTTATTGAAGATATATTATAATCACAGAATGTTTTGCCGAAACCCTGATTGTTATGTGCTCGGCTTTTAATACCATAATTAATTAATAACCGAAAATCAACCAATGATGACTGTGAGTTTTCTTTAACACGAAATATAGACTATATTATGGATTGTATGGTTTTAAAAAAAGGATATTCATTTTTTTTAATTGTGTGGTTATTTATGCAAAGCAGCGATGTATGTTTACCGAAATTTGGTAGTTTAAAAGTTATTTAGATTTTTGTAATTGTTTTATGAAAGTCGATTTAGTCACTTAACTTGCTCATGAGGACAAAATAATATTTAAGATATCCACTCAAGTGGTATTATATATTATTGTAGAGTTCGGATATTTGTGTCCTATATGGGGATAGGCTCGCCCCCTAATTACGTCATGGGACGGAATACACACGACCCAACGTGGATGCACTAGCTGCGCCTCTGCCTACCCCTTCAGGAAAAAAGGCTTAAGTGTTTATGTTATGTATAGTATTATCCCGGTTTAGCTCGCCCATTCTAGTTGCAGAAAAAACTGTTCACTTAAAAATGGAATCGAACACGTCAAGTTAGGCATCTTAAAATCATATTTTATGAAATTATGGTTATTTTCCGAACTGTCACTTCATACTCGTAAAGTAAACAAAGTAAAAACACTATTCTTTCATATTTAAAACAATTATAACCGTAGGGACCAAACATACGCAGTGCGCGCTACCCTGCTCACATTTAACTGAATTTAGATTTGTCTAATAAAAAAGAAATATTAACCTAAAAGTGTTTCGCTTATAATTGACCTTGACTTACATATACTAACTAAAATATAAGAAATTTATATCTAGAGATTTTTTTTTGTGTTTATTAAAATTGTTTTTAATAAACGATTTTTCTAATATGTATTTAGTATGTGTATATATATTCCTAAAAGCATTGAGAAGCGATATAAACAGATTAATGAATAATTACCTGACAAAGATAAACAATGATACAGCACTACCGAAAAATATGTTTTTGGGTTATTCAAATACTTATAATTGAATAAGATATCAGATAATCCTAATATTAATCAAATTATTGTTAATTCCGTTTGATCATGATTTATATAATGTATTATGTTTACGCAGAGAGGAAACGACGAGTATATGACCAGTACGGTAAAGAGGGACTCAATAACTGTAGGGGACGCCGCGCCGCCGCTGACGATGATTATGAATACAGCTACGCTAGCTTTCCGTTCACATTCCGAGACCCCGAAGAGGTTTTCAGAGAATTCTTTGGCGGCTCTTCATTCAGCGATCTTTTCGCAGGTATGATTGTACTAATGTTAGGAACCGTTTAAATTTTTATGTTAGCATTTTAACTATTTATGTAGCGTAGTTTTCGATGAGAATTTCATTGTATTGCAAAAATGTTCCTTAAGTTTCAAGTTGTTACTTAACTGCTTCATTAGTAAAAGATATACTAGAAATTAAAATGTTGTACAAAGTATAAACTAAAGAATGTTGTGTATCCCTTAATAATCGACACGCTCGCCCATATAGTTGGTTGTTCACCATACATTTGAAATATGTGTTTTTATACATGTATTTTTTTTAATAATTCCAGAAATCAATGGTCATGGTCACCATCACCGACACGGCCGCCGGAGTCACCACCCGAGTACGTCTCTCACTTCGTCCCTGTTCAGCCCGTTCGGTTTCGGCATGCAGGGGCTAGACGACATATTTGCTCACGCTGCGTCCAACGGCAACGCTTTCACATCGTTCTCCACGTTCAACAGCTCACTGGCGGGCCCGGGAAGCGCCAACATGAGAAGCACCACCACAACTACACGTGTTATTAATGGAAAGAAAATCACCACTAAGAAGTAAGGACTTTGTATATTTAACTTATCAGTAATTAACACTACAAAGCCATCTGCCGGAAGCGATGAGCCCCTTATAAGATGAAATTTGAAAAATTATTACTTAGTGTCCGGCGTCACATAGAGTTCTTGTACAAACTTATGCTTATCTTGAGGTACAGGTACAATTTATTAGCCATTAGTCTGTTAGTGTCAAGGATTTTATTTTAGACTGGTGGTAGGTCTCTCATATGTAAGAGTCCGTCTGGGTGGGTACCACCGCAATGTCTATTTATACCGCCAAGCAGCAGTGTGCATGCACTGTTGTCTTTAGGTTTGAAAGACATGTAGCCAGTGTAACTACAGGACATAATAAGACTTAACGTCTATATCTCAGGATGAAGAGCGCAGTGGAATGCCACACAGTGTTTTGTAACTCAAGGTGCTGGATGGTATTGCTACTGTTTATGGGTGGTCGTATCGCTTACCATCAGGCGAACAGCATGCTCGTCTCGTCATTCAAAGCAATAAAAAAAGACTAAATATATATTGAATTCATAACCCAAGATTAATAGTAGAATAGTAGGTAACAATGAACGATTGCGACAAACACTTTTTACAGAGTTCTAGGAAATTATAATTATAATTTGCAATCAGAGACAGCAATACATTGTATTAATAAAAGATTTATTTTTATTGGATTAGTAGTTCCATAGATTATCCTTTACATCCAAACTTTATTTTAATCCATAAGTACATAATGTTTACATTGTTTTTGTTTTTAACGCGGACCTACCGGCCAGTTGCCTGACGACAGTCGGCTTTTCTGGTCACACTGGACTTTAGGGTGAACTCTTTAGGCGCTCGCAACCCTTAATTTTACATTGATCGGTTCAGAATAAAATAAACGTTGGATATACAGCAATCTCTTTACAAGGATTTCTGGCATTTTATGTTGAACTGTGGGGCTAGAATGTGAAAAACAAACACGATGCGTCTCCGCTTCGTTTTATTGTGATTGGTTGAGTGACTGACGCATCGGTATTTTGATGTTTGTGATTGATCGAGAGATCGACACGTCAGTCTTTCAACCAATCACAATAAAACGAAGCTGAGACGCATCGTGTTTTTTTTTTTCACATCCTAGCCCCACTGAATCCTTTTTCGACAGTAGCGCGGGATGCACATTACTCGCATCCTTTATGGATTACTTCTTTTTGTTATAAATGTTTATGTGCGTCCTAGTATATTGTGCCAATAAATGTTTCTTTCTTTTAATCTCAAGATATTTGGTCGAAGTTTTAAAGTGACAAATGGGTATTAACAAAATTTTATACACAGGGACGAAATCCTGAATTAACAAAGGCAATAAATATATTTTTTATGCCAGAAAGTGACAGCGGCACTATTATTCCGGTGAAGTTTTCAAGTGATTGAAGTCGCAAGCAAAAGCTAGTCTAAAATTGCATATAAGACGCACCCAACTACACGTTGTAGACAGCGCCAGATTTGCGCATGTGAATCGTGCAAACAACAGCGCTAAATCATGCTATCTGGGATTTTTATCTTATACGCAGTTCATATTGATATGCGATATCGGACTATTGGTATTTTTGCCCTCAAAATGATTATGAATTAGGCTAATAATAATTTTGTTTTGTTGCTACTTCCTTTTCTTGGGTTTGGTTTCAGTCTTTATACACGTAGAAAGTAAATATCCTAGAATAGCAGTTTGTAAATTTATATTTAATTTTTCCAGAGTCACGGAGAACGGTCGGGAGACCGTGATGTCTTACGAAAACGGGGTCCTTAAATCAAAGACTGTTAATGGAGTACCTCAGTCATTAACATACAGTTAAATTAAGTAATAGCTCATAACCAAACATGATCCAAATGTTATTTGTATTCAAAATAATACGACTTTTATAAGTTCCGGCAATTTAATTTTAGTTTTGATTTATATCAATATTCTCGTTCCAAACGCTTCGACAGTTAAAAATAAAATTTGATTAAGCCAGTTGATTTATTTACGCAAAAATTGAAACACTACTTTCTAAAATATTCTAATACATGTGAATTTTATGTAGGTATTCGATAAAAATATGTGACCTTAATTTGCGCCTCATATTTGAGTAAACTTTTCATAATTGCTTTTCGCAATAATAATTATAAAGTAGATATACATATTTAGCGTAACTGCTAAACGTGCGCTACATTTCATTTATGTATGTCTAGTACTTTATTAACCTATTTCATGTTCAATACTTTTGTTTGAACATATTCTGCGTAAAATAACTTTTAATGAAAATATTCTTTTAATTTATGGCATCCACCAATGATTTATCGGTGATTTCGCCAAATGAAAATATTGTTTGAACTTTCTTTTAACTGTCGATGTCTTTAAGAGACGACAAAATTTTATCCTAATTTTAGTTACTCTGAGTTAATGTGCTTTTAAACTTAACTTTTAACCATAAGAAAGCGAGAGAAAAGGGGAAACAAAATTTTCAAGAGTATCTCCACTTGAAATTTTGTTTTTACCCGACGCGGGACCCGAAATTTATTTCATCTTTTTTACATTTCGTGGGTCGCGACTCGCAATTCATCATGTTGCTGCCAACTTTATAAGTTTATTTTTAGTAAATAGCCTTTAGATATCACATTTATTTGTAATTTCGAGAATGATGGAACAATTTATGTGCACAATAAAATATTATTGCTTTCGAACTATGTAACAACTTACGAAATATAAATGAAGTATTCTTTATTTTCAATTTATCGCATTTTATTTCCATAGAGTAAACAGTGTTTCTGATACTATTTCATTTTGATAGTCGTTAAAGCTTTAATGTACTAAACAAAGTGTATGATATGTAATTACAAGTTTCTCAAGTCCTGGCTGGCTTGTTCTTGTTGCATCTGGAGTATCTACTGTAGACATGAAATATTTTTTAATTTTCATACTTGCACGTAGATATTGATAGTGGCCCTTGCCACGTGTAACATGCTTAACGGTAATTGTAATAGGATGCAACGTCCAAACTACATGCTTCAAAATAACTTCAAATGTGTAAAGTTTGTGTACTTTTAGGCATAACACTGCACATGTAATAACTAGTGAAATATATAAATTTTCTTGCCTTTAAAGGTGTCGTTGGGATATTGTCAAAAAATTATCATTCCTAGGTGTTAAGTACAATAAAAATACAAACTATCCTTTGGGCCAAATATTTCGATGCTTTTTCCAATAAGCTTCTATATTTTTCTTAATTGTAATGGCTGTAAAAATCAAACGGACGTGCTCATAGTATCGTATTGCGCTTACGTGGTATCGATATTATTGTATCTACGTCATTTAAAATGAATTATAGAATATTTTTAATACCCATGTACTTAAATTGACTATTGGTAGATGTCATACGACGTCTGTACTGTACATTGCTTATCACGAATGAGATGACACACCATATTAGATGTTTTCATATTCAGTAGTGCCATTACGAAGGTTTAGAGTAATATTATGTAGTACCTACGTGTTAACATTGTAAATAAGAACTTGCGAGATCTCGTTTCTAAAATTGTCGGCATCCGGACAGCACAGCAAAAGGAAAGATTAAATAAACAATAATTTGCATCTGCTTATTTTATTTTATTTCATAATACCTGCACACATTTGTTAGATCGATACAGAAAATTACTAAATACACGATATAAATCAGTAAAAGAATCTAAAACAATTGCTTGATTTTTCGTATTGACATTTTTACATAATATTTCTTCCGCAAAATATTTCCGAGAAAAGCTATAGACGAACAAAAAAATGCAATATGAAATATTATACGTATAGTTACCGCATGTACGGTCCTAATTTCAATTAGATCGAAAAGAAGAAAGTAACCTGCTGGTCTTTTTATATAGGCTTTCGACCTTATAGAATATATTATTTGTATCATAAATGAAATAAATCATAGCTATAAAATATTATGTAATTACGGCGTAAGGATCGGTCAAACAAACTCCAATTTTATTCTCAGCTCGACTCAAAAACATTTCACTTATTTGCAAATCTTCAGGGTATTCCACCCTCTTTTCTTTATTTGGTACGTACGCAAAACCATTGAAATGTGTAAATTCGCGGGCTATAAAATCTTCCAATTGGATCATGCGCTGTGGATTTGTCACAAATACAAGTTTTTCTGAAATAAAAAAACGCCTTTGCTGTATAGAAATAAAAATTAAACCGACGAAACGAAATGAGGACATTCATGCAATCGAAACCATACACAAAGTAAATATAATAAAAGTATTATACATATACATATGTTTAGAAGAATTAATATTATTTTATGTAAGGGGACGACAGCCTAGGTGGGAATGGAACGGTCTGCCGAGACAATGTCTCCAGACTTGGTAATAAAAGTTGGTTTGTAGGTTCAAAACCCAAGGCGCCCACCTCTGTCTTTTTGAAGTTACGTGTACATTGTTTATCAATTATCGTTCGCTTTAACGGTGAAGGAAAACATCCTGAGGAAACCTACATACCAGAGAATTCTTCATAAGAATCTCGAGGGTATGTGAAGTCTGCCAAGCCGCACTAGGCCAGCGTGGTGGACTAAGGCCTTAAACCCTCTCAGCAGTAGAGGAGGCCCGTGCTCAGCAGTGAGCAGTATATAATACAGGGCTGATTGCATTGCAATATTATTTAACATCGATTACCTTGAGGTACATATCGACTGGACTCATCGGCGGCAATGACAGTGTAGAAAGGCTGGGTAGAGCCAAACTGCAGATTGCTAATCTCTGGGTGCTGACTCCATGTGGCATCACATATTGGATCCCAACCGACTATTATACAAGTATACAAATACTGTTTGTGAAAACATATCATTCCAACGGCATATTTTACCTCGCTGTTCCGTTTCTTAACTTTCATCTGTAAAAAAATAGTTTATCGGTCATGCAGTAAATAATAACCGCCTTCAAGCTAGGGTAGCCAGATTGAAAAACCGAAATATCTGGACAATATTTCGAAATGTCGGGATTTTGGAGCTGTTGTCTGGAGAAATGCACTAAAAGCATAATTATCATCTTCTTTTGAAACATTAAGTTGATTTGGAAAACCAGGGAGCTCTTCCCAAGTAAATAAGATTGCACCTTTTAAATTTTTTACATGATAAGATTTACATTTAGAACATGATGACAAGCAGTTTGTCGGGAGCTTTTGTTATTTATCGGGACATCACACAAATTATCGGGAGAATCCAGACGATTCCCGACAATCTGGCAACCCTACTTCCAGCACGAGTACTTAGATATAACTAGGATTGGTGGTGGAATCAAGGTAAGGAAACGTTCTGCCTACATGTAGGTAATTAAATGTACAGTCAGCCATATAAGTAGCTGAACAAATACAAAACTTCAAGTCGCGTCTATACTTTCGTATTGTTACCAATTTTTATTTTCTCTTCACAAAAATAAAATATAGGCGATTCACTTTACTTCCCACAATGAAAAAAAATATTTCAATTAAACTTAACGCGTGGAAGTGATTTGAAATTTCGAATTTGTTCTGCTACTTATGTGGCTGAATGTACACGACGCGACGTTTTTTTTTTTATTTATTGCGTCTTTAATTTACATAATGTACTCGTGCATAGTATTTATCGGTTAATCCTGGGTGAAAACCAAAAAGGAGGTACTAACGTCCCTGACAGGCAAGTCAGTTTAAGCTGATATTAATATCAGCTATTGTTAATTTAAGTGATATTATCACTTTGGCAATTTGCGAGCCAGTTCGCAATGAATGCACTTATAGGGCGGCTTGACTTGTGTAATTGACACTCAAGACGGTATTAATAAATGAATCTCAAGTTTGAGTTACATCTCAAGTAGACATAATGTATGAAACTCTTCATACATTATGTCTACTTGAGATGTAACTCAAACTTGAGATTCATTTATTAATACCGTCCTCAGTAGCTAGTCATCAATCAATCATCTCAAAAAGCTGTTTAAAAATGTTGGATGTGGAAGTTTGTAAAATATACTTTGTAAGAGCGAATTCTGACAAACGTTGCAATTTTTACAAACTACAGTTTCTGACAACTTGCCTCTGAGTTACACACATAGATAATACAATACATATACCAAGAGTTCACACGTAAACGGAGAAGATACACATGTCACATTTGGGGCTTAGTTCGATGATATGCCGGGTTCATATCAGTGGTGGTGCTAAAATTACGCAGAAAATTTACAAATGTAAATCCTGCATGAAGCACACAAAAGATTACAGAAAGAAAAAGTAGATAGCTCAAACTACTGCCAGAAATAAGTAATATTTTACACAACCCAAGAAATAACTCATGCTATACTTTAAGACCCATTGACTCGTCAAGCCCCGCGACGGACGCTGGCGTCCATATATATTATAGGGTTTCCCCATACATCTCTATATATAAGCGAGGCTTAACGGGTTATAAAAACAAATGAAAATTGAAATCTTAATCAGCTACAATAAAAAGGGGTTTAGTGAAGTAACGCAAAAACTGATATACGTTAAGTATAAAATAGTAAATGAAAAAATAATTCTCATGTTAAATTAAAGAAAACTTTTCTGCGTATTAGAGCCAGTATCATTCACATGGAGCCTATTTATCGGCTGATTAGATTGGCTACAGAGATATTTTCCAATCACCATTTGATAAAAATGCTAATTTTTTCGACTTCTTATAATGAAACTATTGCACAATGATAGATTTTGCATAAAAGAACGCATGAGTAACAGAAATTTACAGAATGGTAATTTTTAAAAGGCACAAAACTAGCCTTTTTGGAAGAAAATACACCATCTCACCCTTGGATTGCTTAGAGCATTCATTCAATAGTCTAAGTTGGATTGCAATCTAAAAAATATGTTTTGATAAAAATGTTCATCTCAGAAGTGTAAAATGAAGAGAACAATTTTTTTTTTCAAAATCTATTTAAGTGGTATAGGTAATTAACTAAGGAAATGATAAAACAGACCTTAAATGAGTTAATCTTATTGGTGGATTATTGTAGAATTATTGATTAAAGTTGTCAGGTAAACGTTGCCACGCATTCGGCATCCTTGTCAACATTAATGTGATTACAACTACTGATTGATGAAACGGCAAACATTATACCATTCCTATTTTTATTACATACATTTTGGTAACTTATCTTTGGCTTTCGTTTGGATAAAATCCAACTTCATTTTCATGAATATAATTAATAGTTTTTTTTTTGTTGACGCGGAGAAAGTGACTTATTACTACCGCTCAGTGTTCAAGGGGAACGACTGAGCGGTTATGTTGGGTTCACCGTGCCTTACGACCCGACGTTGAGTCGCCCGGAGAGATGGAACCATCGGCCGACCGCCGGGCCGAGTCCCTTACCTATGTACACCGCACGGCATACCAACCAAAACTCCGCGGTGGCCATCTTCGGCGCATTAGGGACGGCTGCGGGCTTCCTCCGACTCACGTCTAAGTTGTCGTCCGCAACCGCCCCTGAATATAATTAATAGTGCTTTCTGAAAATGATATAAAATATAAATAAAGTTTGTTAAAATACTTACACTCCGGCTCCTTCCGCAAGTGTTGGCGGGTGCATTCAAATAAGTAAACGATAATAATATTTGCAAATGTTCATTTTTAATCTGCAATTTGCATAAACAATATACGTAATATTATTATGATGATGGACGGTGAAAGTGGACGATAGCCTAGTTGGGAATGGTACGGTCTGCCGAGACAATGTCCGGAGGTTCAAAACCCAAGGCACACACCTCTGACTTTTCAAAGTTACGTGCGTATTGTTAATCAATTATCGTTCGCTTTAACGGTGAAGGAAAACATCGCGAGGAAACCTGCATACCTAAGAAGTTCTTTATAAGAATTTCGAGGGTATGTGAAGTCTACCAACCCGCACTAGGCCAGCGTGGTGGACTAAGGCCTAACCCCTCTCAGTAGTAGAGGAGGCCCGTGCTCAGCAGTGAGACAGTATATAAAACAGGGCTGGTATTATTATTATCTTATTGCGACTCCTGCAACTGTTCGCGCACTAAGGCGTTTCACACACAGCCCCGCTCCACGCTGCGGGATGCGTGGCGAGACGCAAGGTATGGGCACACAGAGTTCTGCTGTAAGATGCGTGATTTCTTCGAATTTGAATATTCCAAAACGAAACAGATAATAATAATATCACTAAATGTGTACCTTGTGTACTGTGGCCGCTCTCCAGGCGGATACTAGCACCCATTTTTCGCCGTGCGTATTCTGTCCCATGATATGATAGGGGGCGAGCCTATCGCCATATCGGGCACAAATCCAGTCTCCGGGCTGATACTGATTAGAAAAACCCAATATCATTCTGTTCGACCCTGGGATCGAACCCAAGACCTCAGCATTGCACTGGTACCGTAATACAACTACGCCACCGAGGCAGTATAAAATACACGGCCGGTATTCTAAGCATTTCAAACAGATGGTAGCAGTTAAGGTCGTTGATAGAAATCGATCTGTAAACAATAATCGACCAATGTCCACATCTGTAGCTGGCTCTATTTAGTGAACATGCGAGTACTTACATATTTAATATCAATTGGAGACAACAAACTGAGTGGCACATCATGAGTTAAATAATGAAAATATTTGTAATACGGACTGTCTTGTGCTGCTTCGGGGTTAAACATTTCATAGAGAAGAAAAGCATTCTGTTTGTACCTAAAAATTATACACAATATATTTAAATTGAAAATGCATTGTCAATTATTGCATGAATCTAAATGCGTCAGTTTAATTAACGGATATTTTTGTTATAACAAGTATAATTTACGTACCAATTGTTAGCACCGAGGTGTCCCGGGCCGACTGTGTTAGTATACGACGTTATAATGTACTGCAGCAAGGAAATCGGACAATACGCACAACTACTGCCTGCGGATTGGTCTGAAAACGGACACCGACGATTTGACAGCACTTCGCCAGTCTCAATATTTATTTTGTGTACTTGTGGCTTGTGCTCGATATCGGTACATATCCATTCTACGAAAAAGTGATTCGTGAATGCAATCACGTTACATGTCAAGCCACACTGTGCGGCGATGGCTTGGTAGATGCACGCAACCGCTATAACATGACCTGTTTTCTTCTTCAATACCTGAAATGACACAATTCTTATAATAGAAAAGATCGTATGTTAATTAGTAGATAACTTTAGTGGGATTGAATACATTGCAAAACTACAATTATACCATACTAGCTGTTGCCCGCGGCTCCGCCCGCGTTAAAATGTTTTTTCGGGATAAAAGTCCCGCTTTATGTTTTCCCGGGATAAAAAGCCTATGTGTTAATCCAGGTCATGATCTACTCGTGTGCCAAATTTTATCGAAATCCATTCAGTAGTATTTGCGTGAAAGAGGAACAAACATCCATACATTCTTACAAACTTTCGCCTTTATAATATTAGTAGGATTACGAATATAGATAGGTCTTATTTCTTATTTACGATCATAGTACATAGTAGCTTTGCTTACGACTTATTTCATAGAAAATAAAAAAATAATTTTCCGTGATAAAAATTTGCTTATAAATGTGTTAAGAACATTTAGGACAAGCTCTTTTCTATTTGCATCTTTAAGTTTCGCCTATTGTAAAGCAAAAATTAACTATTTTATATATGTACCTCGATAATGTTAAGCGTGTTCAGATCCATAGCAGGCGTAACGACTATCTGTCGATATCTATACACAACTTGGGAAATAGCTGATATAACGTCACGCTGTTTTAGAACCTTTTTCATTAGTTGTTCTTTGATTACTTCACCTGGCGTCAAAGTTTTAGGTAATCCGGGTACCAATAGCATTTCCACATCACGCACAAGGTTGTTGATCTATAGAATAAATATAAAGTTAAAACGTTGACTTATTTAAAAAAAAATTAAATTGAATTTAGGTGCTTACAAAATCACCCACAGGTGTCAAAAGACAAATAATAATTGCCAATAATTAGTCGCGATATGTCTACATCGCACTTTTGTTGGATTTTCCACGTAGCTGGACGCAAGCAGCAGCAGCTCTACAAAAGTTTTGACATTCCCGCTCTATCTACGTCTATGACCTCCGCTGTCAAGTCACTCCTGCATTGCTGTTACGTGCGTATCTCTCATTTTTTGTTGCATTTCAGTGACCAAAACAATAATTCTGTTTGCTTGCCTACTTATTTTAATATTCTTTCAGAACTGAGCCTCTTCAGCAAACTGGTAAGTCGGCAATTTAATATATTTACTTACCTTTAAATAATATTATGTATGTTACATTTCAATTTGAAGTAATAAAAACTAGACGCAGTGAGACATCAAATCTCCCTATAGCATTTGATACATATACATACAACTGTCATAGTTTGTGCAAACTCTACATAGTACGATATCACTAGCGGAGTAAACGGGGGGCCGAACGGTCCGCCCCGGGCGGGTACCAAGCACTAGGAGTTGACAACTTTAACTCACTTGTATGGCCAAATAAAATTGACAGAACACTATGAAAAAGAAATCTATCCGCTGTTGGTACCAACCCAGGCTATGCCGCCACTGACGAGATTACATGTAAGCTGGGTAGACGCGTGGTGGTGGCAGCAACACTCGGCTTAACCCTCTCATTAGTTGAGGATCATGTCCAGCACTGGGACGCTACATGTGTAATACAGTAAGTGTACCACGTTCGGGGATCAGCCTATGTATGTTCAGTTCAAACAGGCCGACATAATTGTGTTGACTGACAAGGGATTTCACTGATGGTAGGTCTCTCATATGTAAGAGTCCGCCTGGATAGGTACCACTTAAATGTCTATTTCTACCGCCAAGAGCAGTGGTGCATGCACTGTTGTGTTTCGGTTTGAAGGAGATTGTATCCAGTGTAACTACTGAACCCAATGAGATTAAACATCTTATGTCTCAGGATGACGAACGCAGTGGAATGCCACTCAGTGCTTTGTAACTCAATATGCTGGATGGTATTGCTACTGTTTATGGGTGGTCGTATCGCTTACTATCAGGTGAATGGCATGCTCGTCTTGTCATTCCATGGCATAAAAAAGGATAGGTAATCATCGCTCGTCAAACGACACTCTGTCTGAACCGCTCTCCGCTAACCATCAGATGGAGTGAGGCCACTTTGTCGTACCCGTTTAAAAAAAACAGTGTTGAAGCTCATTAATTGTTGAGTTACCGAATCTTGGTCCTGCTGCCTACGTTAGATTTTAAATGACGAAAACTTTAGGAAATGTGGGGAAAATAGCCATTTGCATCCACATAATACCTATTACTAAGATAAAAGTAGGTACCTACACAGGGGTAGCTATAGCTTTCACATGGGGGAGGTCAGAGGATACCAAAATGCCAGTGGCGTCGCGTGGGTTCTTGCCGCCGCATCACACAAAAAAAACCTTTCAACAAATAAGTCACGTATAAACCCCCCTCCTCGTCTCCCAAAAGTTAATGTGTACTTACATGTTTTGTGGGTCGAATTATTTTTGTTGTAAGCTAAGAGAGGGGTCCGGACCCCCAAACCAAACCACCACCCCCTTCCCTTATATACGCCCATGGGTACCTAAGCCTAGATAATTGATACCTATGCATTAATATGCATTTATTAACGCTAAAATAGTATTTCGGAAACAAAATATGTACAGTTACTTATTCATACAATAAAATAAAAATAACATAAGTACATACAAGTAACACATAGGTATTACGTTATTGAACAAGCCAAGACGATTGGCCAAGCACCCCACGCTACAAAGAATTATGTCAGGTATTATCCGTTACTAGACGAGTTAGAAAAATTGACTAGCATACCTCACTGTCGACTTCTTCTTCATTGTATAGTTTTACAACATTAATCCACTGTAAGAAGAAGGTTAATACGGCTTGTGGCAGCATGTGATCCGTGTTATATCTCTGTGCCCACTTAACACAAAGAAATGCGTGCATCAGATGGCCAAGGACTACTTTAGCATAATGCATTTCTGTCAATGTGTATGGCCTGAGGGTGCGACACATACAAAATATTAGTCTAAAATTAAGCACCCTATCTTTTCTTAAAAAACGTGGATAATTATACTTTTGCAATTAAAATGCGAAATAAATATTATTGTGAAAAGAGATCTAGATTTTGGGCCATGCTACATACTATGATATTGTAGTTGTTATTCATTATTTTTAATGAATTTAAATCCATCAGCATCCCGCTCGGCCAATTTTAAGCGATACGACCAACCATAAACAGTAGCAATAACTTTAAATAAAAAAATACCGCGTGGCACTCCACTGCGCTCGTCACTCTGAGGCATTACATGTTAAATCTCATGTTGCTCAGTAATTACGCTGGCTACAATGTCCTTCAAACCGGAACACAGCATTAAATGCACACTGCTGCTTGGCGGTAGAAGTAGACATCGCGGTGGTACCTACCCAGACGGCCCCTGGCATAAGAGCCTTATCAACTACAACCAAATTAAATATAGCGTTCGCGTATAATAGTGAACTGTGTTATATAATTTTAGGTCGGTCATATCTCAGAGAGCGACACAGGGTTATAAAAAAACTATGAATAATCTTATAGCGCACATACAAACATTGAATAATTATATAGTAATACTTACGGGCGTCCCTCCCACAATGCAGTGTTTTTAGCTCCAGTACTAACCAGGTCTTGTAATAGGTAAATTATGTAATAATAATGCATATTGTTGTTTAAGGCTATCGTAAAAAACCATCTCACATCATGGAGTGTTAAATTATTGACTTGCCTAAAATATTTAAATAGATCTTGTCATAATTCATTTACCTCATCGTGTCGCGCTCGTGCATTGGGAGTTCGAAGTTCGGACACACAGCTCGCCTGCAGTTACTGCAACTGTTCGTTGCTTTACATAATAGCTTTTACCTACGCAGTGGGATGATACACCATGTTAAATTTAATAACTACAATATGACTGAAAGTCAATTGCAGGGTTCATGACTCAATATAAAAATTTGTAAAGGCAAATATGAATTTGCTGTGGGGTGGCATGAGAGCAATTATAGGGAATCAGCCGAGGTTAGATTTTGTATATTATTTATATGTAACGGTGAATATAAGTCGCGGCACGAAACTCTAGCGGTGACCGTTATTGCGCAGAAGTAAAAAATAAGGTGTCTTGGCGGGGTACAGGGGTGAAGGGCGAGCGTGCGTTGCGCCGATTGGCTCTCCAGTCGTACTCCGTCCCCCGTGCCGATACGACGCTCCGCGCACTTCCAGTGTACAGTCGCGTTCTGAATTGTTTTGTTGTCATCGTTAATTTTTGTTGTTGTTTTTTGTTAAGTTTGTTTTGTTGATTTGTTTGTTGTGTTTGATTTGGTTCTTATGTAATTCGGACTTAATATAAAAATTATTATTATTTGGTATTTAATATAAAAATTTACAAATCCGATAGTGTATTTATTTTTCTACTCCCCATAAACTTGTTAAAAATTATATTGTAGGTAACATGAAGTAATATTACTTAAGTAATATTTGCGTGTGTTAGATTTTATTACATATATATATTAATATATATGTTATATTGCAATTGCTTATAAAAGCAAATTATATTTAAAAGAATATAATTATGTATTAATACATCGAATCGCTAATATACCATCAGGATACTAGCAAATAGAATGTTTTAAGGGTGGAAGGGCGGATGAGTTTGGTAAAATACAAGAACCACTATATTCTTTACATAATATATTTATTATATTTATTAGATACTATAATCCAATAAGCATAGCTCTATAATCAATAACACATCAATGTGTACATAACAATTATGTACCTTATCATAGGTACCACTTCTAAATCACATGACCCTAAATTAAATGTTTATTTATACAAATACTTAACATTTTAAATGGTTGGTATACTAAGGATCAAATAAAGTAAATTACTTAACTTGCCAGTGTCCTAGTACTGCTCAGCTCGGCGGCCCACGATAGAATGTTCGAATCTGCCGTCCTCCATCGAGCGACGGGTATTTATACCATTTCAAAAGTCAAAAACACTATCGTACTATTGACTCTTTATATCGATATTTATTACAAGTTAATACCTAAGTGAGTTTGTCTACAATTATTTTCACAAATAATCACGTGTTATGAAGAATAATTACTTTTTATAATTTATAATCTTATACGGCCATACTGACACTACTTCGTCCTCGAAGTACCACAAGTAGTGTCTTCAACTAACGAAGGTTTGGTAGTGAGATGCCTCTATTTTCTAGGTAATATTAAATTTATTTGCCAAACGCCTAGACATGCCAGTCACATTCACCAGCTGCAGGTGAGACCGACTGACACCAAACGTGTGGCTAGCAGCTAATAACATAGTACTTGTATAGCCATGTTGGTCCCTTTCAATTGCTGCTTTGAGATAGACCAACACCAAACAAATACAACAGCATTTATTTAAATTTATTTGCCAAACGCCTAGACATGCCAGTCACATTCACCAGCTGCAGGTGAGACCGACTGACACCAAACGTGTGGCTAGCAGCTAATAACATAGTACTTGCATAGCCATGTTGGTCCCTTTCAATTGCTGCTTTGAGATAGACCAACACGAAACAAGTACAACAGCATTTATTATAATTATCAGATACCTCATTTATTTGCATCAGACTACTTTTGATGTTTTGCTAATTGCCTAGACATATTAGGTTATTATTTATATTACGACGAATAGTGTCTAAGCGTTTTTTGAATTTGACTGAGACTTGAAAAAGGTCTAGCTATCAGCTTATTGGATTATGCCCAACAAAATTTAAATAATTTATTAAGTAATTAGGCCGCTAAGGGCACTTTTGTATGTGATTTCTAATGTTTTTTATAAACCAAAAGATTCTACCAGTGCTTCGGAAAAGCCCACTGACCTGAGAAGAAGCACCAAGAAACTCAGCGTAGGTCTTTTATCATTTCTTTTTTTTTTTTAATATTCGTGGAATATCTCGTGGATGCCTCGTGGAATATCTCGTGGAAACGACATGGTAACCTCGTGGGATCCCCACAGAATCCTTGAGGAAACCTCGTAGAAACCTGCAAATAGAAAAATAACACAGCAGCATCACATAGCTCGGCTCATTCTGACCCCAGATCACGTCCAAACCTTTATCAACCAAGGAGACATTTTCCTAAAAAATATAGGTATAGACCTTGATCAGTAGTTTGCGTCAAGCTAGCTAGCCCCCAGCTAGTTTGTTAGCAAATAGTTATTGTTGATGCAACAGTACACAAAGACATCTCAAGTGTACTGCCTTATTAATTTAGAATCTGTGGTGTGTACATGTCTACCCATAGTTCCACAAGGCGTCCCTACGGTATCTCAAGGGTCACTTGTGGATGCATCAAGGATCCGTGGTTAGCTCAAGGGTAACACATAGGTTAGCTCAGAGGTACCACTCTCCAGACGTAAGTGTACTGCTTTATTAAAATCTCACCAGTCTGAACTCTGTTCATAATAGATAATATTCCAGGGTCACTTTGCTGTGCTACCTCTAACCAAGATTGGGGATTATTTATTACATTAACAGTTTTCGTAACAGTCCTGAAAAGGGTCTCAACAGAATTGTGGCTGAGGAAAACATGGATAAAAGTAATTTTAAAATGGAAATCTTGATATGTGTCTTCTAGCGATAAACCCATAAATCTTTTTAATATATTTCAACTCTACGGGTGTCGGTCTTCTACTAAAATAAGAGATAACTTTGGACTCTTTACCGAATACCTGAATTAAAATGGCATCATGTCCTGGCATCGGTGTAAAGCTCCTTTTTCGAATAAGAGCCAAAAATCAATTTGGAATGAATTTCCCAAAATAAGAAGCCAGCGCCATAACCTGGCGGACTTGTTTGATGTTACACAGGAATGGGTGTATTTACCAGTGCAGAAACTTTGGATGCACTGGGCCTGCTACCTTATGATATTTCCAATATACAAATAGTAAATATTATTCACAAAAAAATACACTTAAGTAAGTTAAATATGCAATGGCTTTTGAAATAGCCCTTTGAAATATGGATGGTCCATTGCCAACACGGAACGACATTTTTATAAATTCTTAATGGCCATTATGGGTTGAGAAAGCTGTATACTTATATGACATCAGAGACTGTTATTTGACAAAACCCATTTTTCATGTCTATTGAAATAAAGAAAGAGCCTTACCTAATTTATCAATTTGGCCTTAAATGAGAGAGAAGGGGTGTGTGTTCACTATGCTCTGACCAACATTTTTTTTTTTTTTTTTTTTGAATCAGAGGTATACATTACCGCTTTTGAAAATTTTCTTCCGTACGGAAGTTACTCCAGGTTCCAGATGGTTCCCAGGATTCGAGCCATGATAACACTGACCCCTTAAAAGCCTTGCCGGCTTTTGCATTGGTTTAGATACTGCTCCATCCAGGTCCTCGATACTGTGGCACCAGCCGTCGCGTCGGCATCATTGTTGCTAGGTCGAAGACAGGGAGCGCCACGTCGTCATCTAAGCGATGACGTCCCGAGGCAGCCTCACGGATTGCGTTGAGTAGACCTTCGAAGATAATAGGATCCATTCTGAAACAGATTTCATGGTATTAGTATGTGTGGCGATAGTGAATCCCACTTCTGATGTTAGATTTTATTACATATATATATTAATATATATGTTATATTGCAATTGCTTATAAAAGCAAATTATATTTAAAAGAATATAATTATGTATTAATACATCGAATCGCTAATATACCATCAGGATACTAGCAAATAGAATGTTTTAAGGGTGGAAGGGCGGATGAGTTTGGTAAAATACAAGAACCACTATATTCTTTACATAATATATTTATTATATTTATTAGATACTATAATCCAATAAGCATAGCTCTATAATCAATAACACATCAATGTGTACATAACAATTATGTACCTTATCATAGGTACCACTTCTAAATCACATGACCCTAAATTAAATGTTTATTTATACAAATACTTAACATTTTAAATGGTTGGTATACTAAGGATCAAATAAAGTAAATTACTTAACTTGCCAGTGTCCTAGTACTGCTCAGCTCGGCGGCCCACGATAGAATGTTCGAATCTGCCGTCCTCCATCGAGCGACGGGTATTTATACCATTTCAAAAGTCAAAAACACTATCGTACTATTGACTCTTTATATCGATATTTATTACAAGTTAATACCTAAGTGAGTTTGTCTACAATTATTTTCACAAATAATCACGTGTTATGAAGAATAATTACTTTTTATAATTTATAATCTTATACGTGCGTGACAGTACCCATACGCAGTTAAGTTCCACATTTTGTTCACCGCTAGACTTACTATTTGACTTTACATTAAAACATTATTTTGCTGTTTTTAATTAAGCAATTAAATTACTAATTTGTATTGCGTGCGCGACGGTACCCATGCGCAGCTATCCCCTCCACGTTTCGCTCAGCGCTAGAGTTTCGTGCCGGGACATATAGCATGCAAAAGAAGCCTTTCTGTGAAAATTGCACTAATATGTGTTAAGAAATGAGGCAGTAATTCATATTTAAAATATTGAAATGTGCAGGAGTGGGCGCGTATTGGGGTTATCGCTTCTTCCGTCTTTTACACGCGAGACACTCTTTTTCTTATACCCGAAGACGTCACATGTGGGCATTGCGCCTCTTTTCTGTTTTTTTATTACACTTATCCCTTCTACGGAAATTCAAAGGCATATAACTAGTTGATTTTTTTACCGGATTTCAATCATTCTTTCTGTGTTGGAGTTTATATGACGTAAACAATTGATGAAAGTTAAAAACAAAAATGAGTACGATACAAATACAAGTTTAAAAAAACACGGTTTTACAGAAATCCAACTAAAAAATAGGAAATTATTTTGAATTAAGAATAGTGTAAATAAGAAAATGTATTTTATTGTAAAAAAAAGCGTGAGGTGCATAGCATCAATTATATTGACAGATATGATTATCATTTAGATAATATATGAAAAACACCCCACAATTCTTTTATAGTTAAATAAATTTATTTTCTATTTTTTTTAGTTGGGTTTTCTATAAAGTGTGTTTTTTAGTGTTTTTTTTTTCTATTATTTATTTTTCTCATTCTCATCCGTTCTTGATAAATATGCCTAATTTCGAGTTAATCTATGAAGGGGGTCAAAATCATGTTCAAAGTTTCTATTACATAGGCACATACTAACATATTATGTTATGAAGCTAATAAAAGCGTGTTAAAAAAAGGTTGGGGGCACATTCCATGAATTTGTCACAGGCCTTAACAGGTAAATAATAGAAACACATTATTGCATGGCATTGCATAGTGCTTTCAACCCTGAGAGTTGAGACCCTGGAGTTTTAGTCTCAAATATCCCAGTAATTACACCCACTAAGGTGTCCTTCAAATCAAATACTATAGTAATATTGTTTCCACAATATTGCTTGGCAGAAGATATAGACATAGCGGTTCAACCCAACTGGGCTCTCAGACAGGAGAGACCTACCACCAGTAACAAATTATATTGAAAGTCTTTACCCACTCACCAGAAGTATTTTGGTGACATGGCCAGGATTTCACTATACACTTTTTGCTTAATAGTGTAGAATTCTTTGACGCAATCAAACCAAATTACATTGTTACTATATTTCTCAAGTGTAAAGAATAATTCTGATGGCATTCTGGAAAAGAGCAATTTATTTTATAATTCCTGTTTATTAATTAGGGAAATGCCCTTAACTGTTAACCGGAAGGCAAATTAGTGGGGCGCATCATCATGTATGGCATTATCAAACTATATTTCTTACTTGACTGCCTCGGTGGCGTAGTTGTATTACAGTACGACTGCAAAGCTGGGGTCTCGGGTTCGATTCCCGGGTCGGGCAAAGTGATATTGAGTTTTTCTATTCAGTATCAGCTCGGAGTCTGGAATTTGTGCCCGATATGGCGATAGGCTCGCCCCCTATCACACCATGGGACGGAATAACGGCGAAAAGTGGGTGCACTAGTTGCGCCTCTGCCTACCCCTTCGGGGATTACAGGCATGAGTGTGTATGTATGTATGTATTTATTTCTTACTTACTTCAGCAATTTGTCATCAAGGTAACAGACATAATATGTTCATTCATGGAAACTACACATACACTGTTTGTATGCAGCTTTCATAATCAACCACCCTGTGATTTGGGGCGTTTGGAGAATTCCACCACCGTATTCCCTGCATGACAATGCAATTCCACAATGGCCAATCTCAACAGAGATCAGCCAGGTACACTGGAGACATTATAGTGTACAATATGCAGGTGTACTCACTATTCCTTTACTCTCATAGTCCTGTTCGAGGACAATCTGACATAATCAGAGAGAGAGAGATCAAGTGCAGGACCAACGGCTTTACATGCTTTTTGAAGCATGAGGGTATCACTCCGAGCTGCGACTGAGTAATTTTAAGATGGAAAAAGCCAATCACAATGTATTTGGCTCGACCCGGCTTTCGGCCCCAGGACCTCAGCGCGCTAATCGACCTCGTAACGCCTTGACAATACAGCTACGACGCCACCGAGGCAGTCAATTAAGCAATATGAATATTTTATTTTATTATTATATATAATATACTTACATTTTTTTAAATTTCATCTTCCATATTATCTGGCAATCTTTTATCATATCATTAAAATACTTGCAGGTAGCACCAAAAGTAATAATATCTTCGATATCTGCATACTGGAGTATTGTAGTTAAAACTTCTGATGGTACTTTTCCTATATAACACTTATTGCCCTTCTCCATGGTACCAAAGTTAATAACTATCAACAGGATTCCTAATTAATTTCTTGTAATATTTTGTAAAGGTTCTATCTATTGACCAAATCCACTAATCCAACTTTCTGTGGTATGTTGTAAAGGATTTTTTAAAATCTAACACAATTTGTTGTGATGGGCTATCAAATATCAATATTCAATAGCAAACAGAAAATTACAACTCTTTTTATGGCTCCAAGCACTGTGTTCAGTGTGGTGTTCAGCTGTCAAAGATCAATTGTGTTGCTGTGTAGGGATAGTGCGTATTTACGCAACCAGGTTTTTACACCAGGTATTTGCTTGCAAGTACGCCGACCAGGTGCCGACCCGAAATACTTGTAAGACTTGAAAGTATTTTACGTGGCTACTCACTCGCGATATGAACGCAGAACGAGTCACGTGACCTCATCTTGGCCCACCGCGCTGCGTCCGCGCTCAGGCGTCATCATCCGCAAATGCAATTATGGTTCTTATTTCAACCCACCCAGTAAACAATTTCCTGTGCAAGTATTGAAGTGTTGGAAGTATTTTATTTATTAACGCGATTGTGTTCCTTATTCTTACCAGAACATGGATCAATATCCTATGCAGGAAGAAAATACTTGGAAGTATTTCAAACCCTGGTTTTTAGCGCTGGTTTTTTTAGGCGGACGTATTTGTAAGCCCTGGTTCACGATTTTGCAAGTACCGTTTATACCCGGCCGCAGGTGCCATCGTAGTTTGTGGAACATTTTCGATAGATCTAGAATGGTCGAGAACCCTCTTGCAAATCAAAGTCAGTTTTCGCGTTCCTACGATATTCTGGAGACATCGAGATCTTTCGAGAATGTTCCATCGCCGAACCTTCCATATTCGGATAATCCCACTTTTCGCCAATAGATGGCGCGGTTATCCGGGAATACTAGTGCGCGTAACCACAATTTCAAGATTTTCCTGGGGATAACATTACGGGAAATGTCTTTCTATGCGGAAATAGATCGTAGAATAAATGTTACTGAATTCTGTAATCACCTAATAATCACCTGCGATATCACACAATGGTATGCTCATGTTTTTAGAAGCAATCGAAACTAAACTATCTGTTACTTTTTTATTTATCCTAATAGAAATGATGTGCATGCGTGACCGGTGGAAATCACTGAGTGTACATCTATTCTACAAGTGACTGGTAATATGACGTATTCCCGCTAAGGGCATGTATATTGAGTTAAAAGCTATCGATTTTGTACCATGAAGCCCTATCCGGAAATCAATTAACTCAAAAAAATAAGTCAAAAATTAACGAGCAATTTAAGATTGATTGAATTTTAAGATAAAGCATTTATAAAACCAAACAAAATTCAGTAAAATAGAGTACTGAATGGGATAGGAGATTTTTGTTGTTTCCTTATAAATAACATTCGAGGCTTCCATAATAAGTATTTTATTCAACTAAGATTTTTACTAATACCGCTGTTTATTTCAGAAAAATCTTTAAGTGACTAAATATGCAAAGCACGTTAAAAAAGTGTCTATGTAACACGTATGAAGTGAAACATTTTCAAGCAATTAATTTTTTTCAACGTTCATTTTCACTATGTACTTAAATAAATTTCAATAAGTGTGGCAAACCATAACATTTAAACTGTTTACGCTTGTCGACAATAGATGGCTCTAATGGATTCTAAATCGCGATATCAAGATTCTGTACGCAATAATTATCCTAACAGACTGCGCCGCGACGGTCCAAAGTGACAGTTAATGTGATGATTTTCGTGTGACGATTTTTTTTAAACAAAAATGATCTCCTATACGTCTATTAAGAAGCTACAATTCAAAACTTCTTTATTTATCCAGCTTTCTAATGAGATATAAAACACCGCAATTACCTTTTTGGAAGTACAAAAAATATTAAATGTTTGAATACTGCTCTGGTACAAGTTGTTATGTATGCATCTTATTAAATAATTCTAATTATATGCGTATAAAGCTAATATCTTGCAATAAAATGCAATTTTCTCTATTTTTACGAACCTTGCTCCACTCAAATGACTAACAATTTAAACTTCTCGTCATGATTTGCCAACTGTCATTCAACAACGTAAATAATTTCGTTTCGTTTGAAAACGAACGACGGTTAAATTATTAAGATATTTTTCATACAAGAATACATAAATCGCAATCAGAAAATGCGAGGGTAGGATGGTAAAATTTTGGGATTATATGTATTATTTGATGCCAAACAAAAAAAAAATATAAAAAATATTTTGATGAAGAAAAAAGTATTCGGGATAGTGACACCCTAATCACCTAGCGGTATGAGTGTATGACATAAACTTTACGACCTATTCTTATACCTACCAAATATTAAAAAAAAAGTTATAAAAATCGATCGAGGCGTTTCGGAGTAATGCCACCACAAACACTGTGACACAAGATTTTTATATATATAGATGTGCCGCTACAGGTTTTGACTTCATATTGTAAGGTATTCCGTTGGTTGGTATACCAAATACTTTTGGCTTTCTGGAGGTACTATTGAATCCAGGCAAATCAGTTCTCTGATTTTTTGCTTCCAAAAGTTGACGTAGTTTTGTAATTGTATTAGATTGTTCATCGCGTTCCATTTCGTTTATCAAAATAGGCAGACTCGCAGCGCATATCCATAAGTAAAACATCCCCACTTGAAAACAAATTTGTTAATTAATTAGACATAGACGTGTAGGCAAGTACAGGTAGGTATCTAAGTTCATCATAATTTAAGAATAATATACTTATAATTAAATCAAATTATTTTTGGATCAGTCGAATAAAACCTAAAAAGTTGGCCTCCCTAAGTGAGTACCAAGTACCAACCATTCGGATCTTTATAGTTCGATATAATACTTTCCGTAGTATTATAATTCTCTTTGATAATACCTATGTCCTATATACATACATACACACCCAAGTCTTTAATCCCCGAAGGGGTAGGCAAAGGCGCAACTGCTTTACTTCCACATAGAAGTTAGTACTGACGATAAAAAGAAACAATACAACTGCAACTTATTTTAACCAAAAACTTTGACAATGGCAGTTGCGCAAACCGCGCCTTGGCAAAGAGATAAAAAAAGTCCCTAATTAAATACTGTGTGACACCAGCGCCATCTATTTAAGAAATCAGATTTAAGAGTTCAATTATTTGCCATGGGACCAAATTACCGGCGTAAAAGGCATATCTGTTCCAGAATATGTTCTACGCGTGTGCCAAATTTCATCCAAATCCCTTCAGTAGTTTCTGCGTATACTTCTAACAAACATACAAACATTTTCAAAAACTTATGCAATTAATAATAATATTAGTAAGATAAGACAAGAAGTAAGATAAATTGTTGCTTACGTAATAGAAAACCCCCAGCAACACTTGCACCAATAAGAATGCCAATGTCCATAGTGTTTTGTTTCAGCAGTA
This sequence comes from Lapara coniferarum, assembly GCA_949316025.1. Taxonomy (NCBI): domain Eukaryota; kingdom Metazoa; phylum Arthropoda; class Insecta; order Lepidoptera; family Sphingidae; genus Lapara; species Lapara coniferarum. Next base: position 34,217,957 of record OX438919.1, on the reverse strand, counting down.
ATAAACCAGCAGCTACTATGATTGTAATAGCAACGAGGCGAAGGAGTTCCAATAAAATGTAGGCAACCAATAAAACATTATTACACTGAAACAAACGGAAAACCGAAGCATAAGTGTAATAAATTGGATCAAAACATGAATACAGAATAATGATACGGTTATGGTTTAGGTAGCTACCTAGTGCCCAAAGACTACTTAGAGAAGTTAGAGATACTACGTATCTAGTGCCTACGCAATGCATGCCGCAGAAAGTTGTAATGACTCTTCGAATTAATATTTGAGAAAAGAGGTTGAATTTGTTCGCGATGTTTCAATAGGCAACGTGCGCGAACTAGAGGTGGCAGCACAATACCGACGCAAGCAAGAATGTTATACCCATAGACGCAAGAGTCACGGACTCCAAAGGAGATGTCTGGTTTTTGTCATAAAAACCAGCCAGATATAATAAGTACAGCAAAAGAAAATTTATTAAGTAAAGTACTTACAAGTTTATACAAACTAAAGGCAAAAAGACTTTTTCTCCTACCTACCTAGGGAACGTGCACGTCGCAAGCACTGCTAAAAAGCACCCAACGCTTTTTTTTACAATAAAATACATGTTTTTCTTATTTACACTATTCTCAATTCAAGTTTATTAAAAATTATTTTCTTTTTTTTAGTTGGATTTTTTATAAAGCGTGTTCATTAGTTTTTATAAACTACTAGCTGTTGCCCGCGGCTTCGCCCGCGTTAAAAAGTTTTTCCGGGATAAAAGTCCCGCTTTGTATTTTCCGGGGATAAAACGTAGCCTAAGTTACTCCTTATTACATCAGCTACCTGCCAATAAAAGTCCCGTGAAAACCAGTCCAGCCATTTCAGAGATTAGCCGGAACAAACAGACAGACAGACCGACAGACAGACATAAATTGTAAAAAATGCAATTTTCGTGTATGTACCGTATATATATTCATATACATATAGTAAAAAACGGTTATTTCAATATTACAAACAGACACTCCAATTTTATTTATATGTATGTACCTATGTATGTTCTTTTTTTTTCTTTTTTTAGTTCACTAAAAAGCAAGTAAGATTTTTAAAAATGCAAACTTATAATATAGTTTCGCCTGCTTGTAAACCATGGTGCGATCTAATTCTATGCTGGCGCCATTTATTGAAGCACAAGGAAAACTTAAATATTATTTATTTAGTTGGATTTCTATAAAAACGCATTTTTTAGTTTCAAATATTGTATTGCCATCGGTCCTAGATAAGTATACCAAATTTCGATTTCATCCGACGTTTTGAAGTGGGTCAAAATCATGTTCAAAGTGTAAGTTACATACATACATACAAACATACATACATAGGTACATACGTCTGAAGCTAATAAAAGCGTGTTAAAAAAAGTAATACATAACTGAAACATATCAATCATAACTTACCGCGTAGGCGCCATAAATAAACAGCAAGCAAACGAATATGTAGATACCTAGTAAAGTTATTATGAACACGATATGTCTTGAAAGTTCTGTAAAAACATATTTTTACTTTAATAAATACCTACAATTTAAGCACATACGTATACACTCACGCCTTTTATCCCCGAAGTGGTAGGCAGAGGCGCAACTAGTGCACCCACTTTTCGCCATTATTCCGTCTCATGATGTGATAGGGGGCGAGCCTATCGCCATATCGGGCACAAATTCCAGACTCCGAGCTGATACTGAATAGAAAAACTCAATATCACTTTGTCCGACCCGGGGATCCAACCCGAGACCTCAGCATTGCAGTCGTACTATAATACAACTACGCCACCAAGGCAGGCAACAATTTAAACAACGCGAAAAATACTTCTACTTACAGTGTATGATAGAATGTAATTATACTCGCGCTTCTTTCCTCGAGATTAGTACCTAGTAAATTATAAATTAATTTATTAAGACTTGTAGTACCGCATATAAGTGGCCCCACTCTGCACTTTAGTTGAGAATCGTTTTTTTTTTTTTTTTTTTTGTTTACCTCGCGCCGGCAGTCTACTATTTCTCTTCAGTCGCATTTCAGTGCTCGACCACTCAACACGTTATCACTTACAATGCCAAAGCGCACTCTGGAAGAAGATTTGGCTAGTCTATCCAAGAAAATTAAAAAATTCAAACGACGATTGCGAAAAAAGGAACAATCTCCAACTGAACAATCAGCAGGTGAGTAATTTTTACATTATGTGTATTTTGTATTGGAGTAAATGTACGAAGATTTGCAAGACGCTTATCTTGAAGCACTAGACATGCTATTCGGAAGAATATGCGTTATGCTAGTCAAAAACAAAGTCACTATAACTAGGCGTAGCCTACCTTATGATGTGTTAATCGGAAAGTCATTGGGGCTCTTCCAAAAACTCATCTTAGTTTTTAAAAAAGTATTACACTAATAATTACATGTCTTTACGTGTAAATAAAATAAGTATGTAACCAGAGTGGTCATTGGGGCCATCTCGACACAAACTTATAAAAATATTTTGTGTAATACCTACTGGCCGAAAATATCATTAAATTCGGAAATACAGGATCGTTATGTGGCTTCTAGAAATACAATTGCCTACAGGGGACCTTGACGGCTGGCTAGCAGGCGGCTCAGATCAACCTCACAATATAAACGGTGATGTACATGATAATGTGCCATCAACAATAGCTCCTGCTCTAACTGATGACCCACCTGAGGAGATCATCATAGACACTCCAGTGGAGGATATAATTCCACCTCCTGAGAATCAGGCATCTGCTGAGCTTGATGACGACATATTAGAGATATTAGGCACAGATCCCTCTGAGACAACGAAATATGGACAAGAGTTAAGAGCTGAACTAGCAGCACGACTTCAACATACATCAACAGAAGGCATGAACAAGGATGATCTCAAAAAATTAATGACAAAGTATCTCCTACCCGCAAATTGCACTCTAATAGGTGCACCATCCTTGAACCCAGAGATAAAAGCAGCTATTCCAACAAACATTGCTACTCGAGATAAGGGTATTGAAGCTAAACAGAAACAGCTCGCCAGCGCTATATCGTGCCTAGCAGAAATTATAACGGACCAAATCAAATCAACAGAACGAGATAAGACTAATTCACAAAAATTAATGGACGCCATTCGCATACTTTGTGATTTACAACATAGTGATTCTAATACAAGGAGGAATTTTATCTTATTCGCATTAAAAAAGGAAATGAAAGAACACTTAACAAAGACCAAAATTGATGGTTTCCTATTTGGCGAACAGTTATCCGAAACACTAAAGTCTGCTAAAGCAGTTACAAAATCTGGTGCAGAACTCAAGCCAGATTCGGAAAACAAGAATACTCATGCGAGATCTTCTAAACCTGGAATGTCGAGGCCTTTAAACCGCAGAGCTCCCCCGGCACGCAGGCCGCCGGGCCCAGCAGCGAGCACGTCGAGGAATTACGAGCCTGCACATTGGACGCGGCCGGCGCCTCCGCCGCCACCGCCCGCACACTCATCGAGACAGTCATATCGTCACCAGGCGCCAGCTCCTCGGCATTCTCAGAGGAGACGTCCATAGATACGGTAAAGTATGCAGGACGTTTATCGAATTTTTACAAACAATGGTCTCTTATCACTACTGATCAGACTGTTTTATCGTGGATAAAAGGGTACAAAATCGAATTTAGCACCCCAGTCGTCCAAAATGTAATACCTCCATCCCCTGCATATTCTGATTCTGAAAGATCTAACTTTTATAAGTCTATTAATCATCTGTTAGATGTTGGTGCCGTATCTGAATGCCAACCATGTCAGGGACAATTCATATCTAGCATATTCTTAGTCGCTAAACCGAATGGGAATATGAGATTTATCTTGAATTTAAAAAACTTAAACAAATTCATTACGACACAACACTTCAAACTGGAAGACTTACGCACAGCTTTAAAATTAATTACTCCAAATTGTTTTATGTCCACTTTAGACTTAAAAGATGCGTACTTTTTAATCAGTATTGCTAAAGAATCAAAGAAATATTTACGTTTTATGTTCGATAAAAAGTTATACGAATTCAACGTCTTGCCATTTGGTTTAAATACAGCACCCCTGATTTTTACAAAAAGAATGAAACCAGTTGCTAAATTACTACGATCGGCTGGTTTTCTATCTACTCTTTATTTAGACGATTGGTTACTGCTGGGAAAAACAGTTACAGATTGCCAAAATAATGTAATTACTACCAAGGAGTTACTTGTTTCCTTAGGTTTCATAATAAATATGGAAAAAAGCGTCCTTAAGCCTTCCATTCGATGTAAATTCCTGGGCGTTATAATAAATTCGGATAGGTTTGAGGTATCATTGCCTAATGAAAAAAAAATACGAATTAAGGCAGAGTTACGACAGTTTTTGAAACTTAAACGCTGTAAAATAAGAGTATTTGCACAATTAGTGGGTTTATTAGTCTCAGCATGCCCAGCCGTTGAATATGGTTGGGTATATACAAAACGTTTAGAACGCTGTAAATACCTCAGTTTAAAAGATCATAACGATTATGATAAATACTTGAATATCCCATCAAATATACATGATGATATTCATTGGTGGCTTAAGAATATAGACGATACAACACATCGTATTAGGGTTGATAACTATAACACAGTAATATTTTCTGACGCCTCAACTACGGGGTGGGGGGCAACATGCAACGGAGAGACTGCAAGCGGTCAGTGGTCAAATAATGAAAAAACACAACATATAAATTATCTTGAATTATTAGCGGCTTTTATAGCACTAAAGATTTTTGCTAAAAACCTTTATAACTGCCAAGTTCTTATGCGTATTGATAACTCAACTGCTATATCTTACATCAATCGAATGGGTGGGGTTCAGTTTCCTCACCTCACCCAAATCTCTCGAGAAATTTGGCAGTGGTGCGAGAAGCGAAGGCTTTACATTTTCGCTTCTTACATAATGTCACGTGATAATATTGTTGCTGACGCAGAATCACGAAAAGTACACCCGGACATAGAGTGGGAGTTATCGGATCAGGCTTTCAATACCATAAAATTCCATTTTGGTAGACCTCAAATAGATTTATTTGCCAGTCGAATAAATAAAAAATGTTCGACATATATCTCTTGGCAAAAAGATCCCGACGCGTGTGCTATAAACGCTTTCACTGTTTGCTGGTCATCATTGTATTTTTACGCCTTTCCCCCATTTTCTATAATTCTTAAAACTCTTAGGAAAATTATTTCAGATAAAGCGCAAGGTATCATGATTGTCCCTCTCTGGCCAACACAACCATGGTATCCTCTTTTCATATCTTTACTCATTTCAGAAACCGTGACTTTCTCACCATTTGATAACCCTATAATCTTTCATTATAGCTCACGTCGGATCCAGTCATCACTTACCCTGGTGGCAGGAGTATTATCAGGGAAGCACTATCCAGACGCAGCATACCACCTTCGTCATTAGATATTATGATGGCCTCCCTATCAAATAATTCGTTAAAACAATACAACGTATGTATAAAAAAGTGGTGGACCTTCTGCCAAGCAAGCTCCATAGACATTTATACAGCTTCAGTCCCAACCGTTCTTTATTTCCTAACTCAACAATTTAATAATAACGCCCAGTACGGGACTTTAAATTCATGTAGAGCAGCATTATCATTACTACTCGGACAAAGTATTACTAATGATGATAGAATACAAAGATTTTTTAAAGGTGTGTCTCGCCTTCGCCCTCCCCTACCTAAGTATAATGCCACCTGGGATACAAATCTTGTACTAGATAAGTTAAGTTCTTGGTATCCAAATGAAAATCTATCATTAGAACGATTATCAAGAAAAGCCGTAACACTCCTTGCTCTGACGACCGCTCACAGAATACAAACACTTTCAAAAATTTTGATTAAAAATGTAGAATTCTTAGATAATCATATTGTGATAAAAATCCCAGATCAAATCAAAACTTCACGGCTAGGCGTCAAGCAACCAATGCTTCTGCTACCATTTTTTATTTCTAATCAATCTATATGCCCTGCCAAGACCTTGATTGCGTACATAAATAGAACTAAGTCGATACGTAAAACTGATACCCTTTGGTTAGGTTTAAATAAACCTCATAATCCAGTCTCCACACAGAGCCTTAGTCGCTGGATTAAGCGTACTTTGAATGAGAGTGGTATCGACGTTGCATTATTTAGCGCCCATAGCACGCGACATGCAGCGGCGTCGCGCGCTCTCTCACTCGGTGTTTCCATAGACTCAATCCGCAACACCGCTGGTTGGAGTGGCAACTCTAACACATTTGCAAGGTTTTATAATAGGCCTATTCTCCACATTGATAATGATTCGTTGGCTAGGGCAATTCTAAACCATAATAATTGAGAAGCATCATCAAAGTTCTTATGTTATTAAGCTTAATACTAGTTGATACTAGATTTTGTCATAGTGATAAATAAATGTTATTATTTGATTATGTATTCCACTTATTGTCATAATAACCTGAATGACATATAAATCATTGACATTATTTTCTCCTGATTACAACTCTCAACATCTACAACTTACTAGGTACTAATCTCGAGGAAAGAAGCGCGAGTATAATTAATGATTAAACGAACTTACCTGTAAGTGAAGTTCTATCATAATTATACGAAGCGCTTCTTCCGAAGAGATTAGTACGATACTCCCTCCCTACCCATGTCATGCTGACCGACCCTTAAAGGAGCAATTAGAAAAATGTCAATGATTAGGATTGAACATCTCTGAACTAACTGAAGAGAAATAGTAGACTGCCGGCGCGAGGTAAACAAAAAAAAAAAAAAAAAAAACGATTCTCAACTAAAGTGCAGAGTGGGGCCACTTATATGCGGTACTACAAGTCTTAATAAATTAATTTATAATTTACTAGGTACTAATCTCTTCGGAAGAAGCGCTTCGTATAATTATGATAGAACTTCACTTACAGGTAAGTTCGTTTAATCATTAATTATTTATAATAAAATAGTAAGGTCAGTCGGGAAGAGTGCGCCATACAATTTTCATAGCTGAATTTATTGCAAAATAAATATTTTTTGTGCTGACTTACGAATGTAACCTCATTAATTTAAGAAAAAATGATATCTTGTGGCAACAGTCAATGGCCGTTCAAGCAAATCAGACAATTAATTAATTATATGTCATGTATGTATTTTGCGTATAGGTACTAAAAAAACTGGCAGTAAGCGCACTTCCCTGTGTAAACAGGATAAGTGCACCGGTTTTTATATGTGAATAAAATATGTAAAAAATTACTTCAATATGAAATATTGTAAAGAAATCAATATTTTTACTCCAAAAAACGATGAGTTTTACCTGCGTTACTCTTTATGTTATTTTTTCAAAGATTACCTAATTAGTTAAGTACCTACTACAACTAACAAAGGCTGTTAAATCGAAATCGGGGCAAATGGGCATCACTATGGGCATCACATTATGTGTAATAATATTATTAAATCATCTAATATAAATGCCGACCTTATTTTTTAAAATTATGGTAGGTAGGTATTTAAATTAATCAGTAGTAGGCAGCGCCAGCCCTAGACCTTAATAGGTAGGTAACCTATTTAATAGGAATAAACGCATAATTTATAGTTAAATATTTTTCTATATATCTAAGTAATTGTATAGAATCTAAGTAATTGAATTTACTTAGATAGTATTTTCATTTTTCGCATTTGTTATTTTGGCGCCCTTTGCTACCTGGCGCCTAGTCCGACCGCTCCTCTGCTTTACACTATAGGGCCGCCGCTGTTAGTAGGTAGATATCTATATATTATATATAGTCTAAGTACCTTTTCAGCATTTCTTTATAAATTTATCACCTTTTTTTCATTAATAATAAGCTTTAGTTTGTTTAATGTGAGTAGTATTTAGTTTAGTAGAAGAAGAAGAAAGGTATTGGTAGGTGACAGGCCGAATACTGGAGGTATTGGAATAGATCTATGTCCAGTAGTGGACTAAAATATAGGCTGATGAAAATGATGGATAGTTAATATTTACACACTTAAAATCTCTTAAGTATTTTTACGAAAGTTATTGAAACGATACCTTCTCTGAAGTTTTCGAAATATTCCTTAGCGTACAATAAGGTGTAATGACTAATCCAAAATGTAATGCAACTTTTCACTTCTTTGGTGTGATTGAACGCCCAACAAAGCATAATGAGTAATATACTCGCCTGCAACTGCACATAAAGAGCACACAAAATTATTATTACCCGACACCAGATAATCTATTCATTAAATTAATTTTGAATGTTCAGTGATAATTGTTTACCCCTTGGTCCGATGTAAATTATACTTTTTACTTTCGATTCCATATAGCTTCGGAATGGTCCCATTTTAAATATATTGGTATGGGACCTTGGATTTCGAAGATGCAGAGGGGAACTGAGGGGAACTCCTCATGCAATGCAATCAGCCCTGTATTATATTCGCACCTTTAGAACGAAAACGACACAATTCAAAAAATAGAAAATTGAGTTGTCATTTTTAAATGACTAAAAACTAGTCCCTTATATATATAAAAAAAAATAAAATAAAAAAGGGACCGATATAACAGGTTTGTCCTTTTCCTGCTTGAATATGGCTGTTTTTGAACTATTGTTGTCTTGAGTACTTCGTTTTAAGTAATTTTATGACGATAACCCAATTTTCTATCTTTTTGAATTGTGTCGCTTTTATCCTAAAGGCGCGATATACTACCCACTGCTGAGCACGGGCTTCCTCTACTACTGAGAGGGTTTAGACCTGAGTCCACCACGCTGGCCTAGTACGGGTTGGCAGACTTCACATACCTTCGAAATTCTTATAAAGAGCTTCTTAGGTATGCAGGTTTCCTCACGATGTTTTCCTTCACCGTTAAAGCGAACGATAATTGATAAACAATACACACTTAACTTTGAAAAGTCTGAAGTTTGAAAACTCATAATCAAATAGAATTTTGATGGTTCTTTTTGTGTTGTGTTCTGCATATCTTCAATATAATACCACATTAAAATTATTTTTGTTTGGCCTTGAACTTAAAAGATGCAGAAGGGACCTCAACAAAATAAAATGGGACGAGATTTTTTATATTAGGTGTATTTAAGGGTTTTATAGAACTAAATAGCTAGGTAATAATAAGTAACTAAAAAAACAACTCCAAAAATACATTCATATAAATACATATACGCTCACGCCTTTTATCCCCGAACGAGTAGGCAGGAGCACAACTAGTGCACCCACTTTTCGCCTTGCATATTCCGTCCCTTGGTGTGATGGGGGCGAGACTAATGCTATATCGGTCACAAATTCCAGACTCCGGGATGATACAGAGTAGAAAAAACCCAATATCACTTTGCCCGGCCCCGGGATCGAACCTGCGTCCTTGACACTTAGACTAACACCTTGACATTGCAGTCGTGCCGTAATATAACTACGCAACTGAGGCAGTCTCCAAAATATAATTGTACCTACGGGAAATTATTAAAACACTGGCAACGATATCTTCTTTCCAATTGGAGTTTTTATGCCTAATTATACACATTTAATATATTTTTGGAGTCGGCGCCTTATTTAAATTTCCTACTAGCTAAGCTAAGTAAATGCACGAATAAATATTCATTTTAAATTAGGCACCGCTTTAAAATAAATATTTCTGCATATAATTTTATAAGATATTATTTATATGCATCTATACCTAACCCTTAACTTTTAGTTTGCCTTCTTATATTTCTAGATATGTTAGTATGTACAAACTTCAGAGGTACCGAGGCGTGTGTAGGTACATAGGTTCTTATTTAAGAGTAAATAGGTAGGTAAATAGTAAGTAGGTACGCACCAATGAGAAGATCCCAATTAATATACCACCCAATCTCAGAGAAAACCAGAAGCAACAGCTATATACGAGTGCCATATTTACAACTGTTGTTTACCTATTTTATTATAAACTATGTAATATCAAATATAAGTTGTTCCATAGGTACACTATGAAAAAGTTGGTCTGTATTCTATAACTGCCGACTTTTCACTGCTTATAATTATTACGTACACGCCATCTGTAGTCTGTCTGTATTCCGTGTCGGCACGTCATAGATTTTATGTATGCATAAAATTGTAGGTAGATTTTGTCGTGCTGCAAATTCGTGTTCAATTGTAGTATAATTTTGGCGAGCGCGGCCATGGATAAACTTATCCTAGGCACTCGGTCTAGGGGAATTGGCAATGTCTATGAGCCAACATAAGGTTTAAGTATTATTAAAAGCGAACCAGTTTGGAGCAAAAATATGCACCTATGCATTCAATGGTAGTTACCTAGTTACTAGAGCCTAAAATTACCACTGGAAAAGATAGTTTTCCAGTGCTAATTTGAGTATCGTAATCTTAAATATAATCGATTATACTAAAGCATTTCATAGCATTTCACATACATATTTACTGCACTCCATAATCAAAATATAGAACCAACTTATATAAGACTAACTAATTGAAAATAACTATAAATACCGTACAGCATCTATAAAATTAGAAATCATCGGTACAAAGTTTTGTATAAAGAAGGGCGTGACACAGAGAGACCTGCTATCTCCCAAACTATTCACCAGCACCCTCGAAGGTGTCTTGGGGAAGCTGGCGGCTAGCTGGGATGGGCTGGGCATTGATGTCGGCAGAACCAGATTAACAAATCTGCGCTTTGCTGACGACATCGTTCTGTTCTCATTTTCAGCTTTTGAGCTACGTAGAAATACAACATCTCAGCGATGCAAGCCTTGAGGTTAGACGCAAAATGAATATGACAAAGACCAAAGTCATGACGAACTACCGCAATGATAAAATCACCGTGTTTGGAGAAGAAATGCAGTATGTCAGCGAGTACGTCTATCTGGGCCAAGTTGGCTCATTCGAGGCGAGACAAGACCGTCAAATAGAGCGACGCACAGACAATGCCTGGCGAAGTTTTTGGTTCATGAAAGAGTTGCTTATGGGTAATCTTCCAATGTAGGTACATACATCAAGCAGAAGCTCTTGGATACCTGCAATCTTCCCATCATGACTTACGGTGCTCAAACCTGGTCTCTTACCATTCAGCAAAAGTCCAGGCTTAAGGTTTGCCAACGGGCAATGGAGCGCAGCATTCTAGGTATTAACAGATTGCGTCGTTAATTGTGCTCCAAAACTCAGATGTAGCTCCTAAAGCCACTAAGCTTAAATAGAACTGGGCTGGCCACGTCAGTCGAGCTACGAGCTTTGGCCCAGGATTATCACTTTGTGGATCCCTGACACTGCTCGTAGGCGTCGAGGTAGTCCAAAGAGATGGCGAGATGAACTGGATTTATTTAACAGTACCTAGGTAATTGGTTCACTGTTGCGCATCATCGCTATTAATTGAAGGATCTTGGTGAGGTAATTGCCCAACATTGGGTCATTATAGGCTAATAAAATACAATCCAAATATTATGTACCTACTTCACATAATTTAATAAATTTATAGGCTATCCTATGTAAATGAAGACACGGCAAATCACTAGCTGTGATATTTCCATTTGACAGTAATAATAGCTATTGTTAGGGGTAATGACGGCTTACATGGTTTCAGGAGATTGTTACACAAGATAACAGTTTTTTGTGAATGTCTTTATATGAAATATTATAGCCATTAATTTGGATAGACGAATAACTTACGAAGTTCATATTATGCATGTTATATGATATTGCGGTCGAGGACTTGAAAAATTGTTGGGTAGCGGGGCCGGATTAGCCTAAAGACAAATCAGGCAACAGCGTATGGGCCCTTCATCCCGAGAGAAAAAAATGTGTAAATAAAATTTTACGGACTCGTACTTAATAATTATGATAATATTATTGCTTTGATTATCTTTAACATTATAATTAATAAATTTTTGAACATATTATAGGTCAAGTGCTAAAAAATATAAGTAGGTACTTACTTTTATTGCAGTCGCATTAGCGGCCCGATATTCCTAATACGGCCCTCGATGGATGGAGTTTCTCAAGGTCCGGATGGTTGTGGCTCACTTGTGGAAGCCTACATACAGTAGTGGATGATATGCTGATTGTAGTTGAAATATGTGTGTATTTATTTGTGTGCAATGTAATTGAAGTTGATAAGGGAATAAATAAGTACCTACCTATAATAGGATAGTTGACTACTTTTTAAAATATATTTATCAAAAATGGATGTCATCCAAAGTGTAAAGGAAAAGAATTTTTAAAATTGATGCAATAATCTATACTATAATATTATATTTATCTAGACTAATATTATAAAGCTGAAGAGTTTGTTTGTTTGAACGCGCTAATCTCAGGAACTACTGGTTCGAATTGAAAAAATCTTTTTGTGTTGAATAGACCATTTATCGAGGAAGGCTTTAGGCTATATAACATCATGATGCAACTATTAGGAGCGGAGAAATAATGGAAAATGTGAAAAAAAAACGCGGAAAATTATTCATCCTTGAGGGCTTCCATTGCGTGCGCTGCGAAAACGGTTCAAGATACCAAAAATATGTGTATGAAAGAATTATTCCTCTTGAAATGATCTAAAAAAATGTCCGCGACAGTATGTGTCTATCTTTTAAGATTAACTCACTAGAACCGTTTTTATGGTAATCAAATTTAGTCGAAATTAATGCATTACCTATTTGTTAAGAGTTGTATCAACGTCATAATATTAATCTTTATCCAAATAAATGTGTTGGATAGAGTGATTCAACGGGAAGGTTTTTATGTACTTTTAGCCCGGAAAAGCTTATTAACGCGGGCGAAGCCGTGGGCAAAAGCTAGTAACTAAGATAAAATTCTTTGAAATTAGGTGGAAGGGGAAGTTGCCAAATAACAGTAATATCAGACCGTGACGTCACCGAATGTCACCGACCATAACGCTGCGTGCGTGCGAAACAGATAGCGCGATATCCCCACCAAAACCCCACTTTTGGTCATAACAATACTTCAAATATGAGTATCTGCTTTATTTTTCAACCAATTTTCATGCTAATTTCACAGAATAATTTACTTTGTATTATTTCAGTTACATATAAAATTATGTATAAAATCAAACACAGGAAACTACTCTATTTTATTTTATTGGGTTCTTAAACAACAAATACCTTTTTCAAGTAAGTTGAATTTTAAAACAATAAGATATTGTAAATAAACTAGGTTCGTTTTATATCTTAACCATTTATTCGTGTTATACAAAAATAACTTTCAGACACAAATTAATTGTATACTTCCACTTCATAGTTCAGGGAGCTCCCACGTTCACTCTTGAATCGGAGGTTAACATACGTAAAGCCAACGCCACCAGCCGTAATGATGGCAGTAGATTCACTGTGGTCGATGTCTCGTGCAATAACTCCCTTAAATAAGAACAATTTATTAGCGTATAGCATATAAAAAATTGACTCGACATAAACTCTAGCATTACTTCGTTTATGCGTAGTAGCAGAGCGAAGGTATATCATTCCATGTCGGGGCATTCACGGTGTATTTAAAGCGAATCGAAAACCTTGTGCAATCTTTGACCGGAGAGATTTCGATGCCTTTGATGGATTGCAGCGACGGGCTATCCGCATTGTAAATGATGCTGACGTAACAAAAAGTTTGGAGCCACTGCACCTGCGCCGCGACATCGCCTCGCTCAGTGTTTTCTACCGTCTATATCATGGTGAGTGCTCTGAAGAATTGTTTAACCTTATCCCCTCCTCTCCTTTCCTAAACAGATCCACGCGTGCTGGCTTGCGGAACAGCACAGCACAGCTTAGTGGTCTCTTCCATCTCGGCTCGAACCAAAAGGTTCAGTAATTAACAGTTTGCTAGCTTACGCGTTCCCTCCTTCCTACGACTTGGGTCCTTCAAGCGGAGCGTGAAGAAGCAATTAAGCAGGCCGGCATAACTGTGCTGACCGACCAGGGATGTTTATCTCTTGCCGGTCGAAATTATTTTTTGGGCTTCACTTCATTTACCATCAGATGCAGTGAAGCCACTTTGTCGAGCCTTCGATAAAAAAAGATCTGGGACTGAAATACGTAGTTAGGAAGAAAGGGAGGAGGAAGTCATGTTCCAAATTCGTGCGGTGCCCATAGTCCCACCCAGGATGTTGAAGCATTTAAATAATATTTTGTTAAAAACATAAAATCCTAATACTATGAAATGAGATAAAAGATAATCTAGAAATTTCGCAACAAACTACCGTAACATGGGAAACAGTGGATCACTTTTTTTTTACAGACATAACTCGAATATTGATTCGAAGAACAGCCTAAAATGAACCAGACAATACCCTAATCCTTTCACGAAAAAACTACTGAACGGATTTCGATGAAATTTGGCACACAGGTAGATGAGTCCTGAAATACACCTAAACTTTTTATCCGGCAAAATATTGAGCGGGACTTTGATCCCGGAAAAACTTTTTAACGCGGCGGAGTCGCAGGCAAAAGCTAGTTATTATATAAAATAGGGCATACATGAATTACTAAGCGCTCTACGCACTAGCGGTTAACCCGGGCGCTAACCTAACCGCGCGGCTAGCCGTTTTTCTAGTTTTAACACCCTTTTATTAGCTTCATACATATTTATGTTACAAAAACTTTGAACATGATTTTGACCCCCTTTAAAATGTCGAATTAAATCGAAATTTTATTACATACATACTATCAAGTCTACTATACTATCAAGGACTGATGACAATTCAATATTTCAAACTAAAACGCGCTTTTATAGAGAATCCAACTAAAAAATGAATTTCATTTATTTTTAGTGACATCTGTTGGACCAAAGTAGAATTATAACTAAACTGGATACTTTTATTTATAAAAAAATTCTACTTGTCACAAGATGGCGCTTTCGTTTATTTTTAGTGACATCTGTTGGACTATAGTAGAACAGAACTAAAAAAGACGTGTGGCACTCGGAGACTGCCGCGGTAAAGCTATTGCATAGCATTTTTTATCAACTTATGTAATTATAATTATTTATTTATTTTACTTATGCAGTATTTTTTATTTCCTTTGTTTTTCTTTGATATTAATTCAACTTTTTGAGCGTGGTGACCGATAAGAAAACAATTTGTTTTCTTCTATTAAATAAATGAGAAGTTAATACCTATTGTTCAAAATATTTTTATTATCTTACAATATATGTACGTTATTCAGGAATATTTTGAAACTATAGGTTTATGGTACCTGAAATAAGAAACATAAGTTTGAGATTTGATATCTTAATGCGCAGTAACGCCGATACAACCAATGCCACCTAGAGGCTAGTTGCTGAATTAAAGAGACAAGCGTGATATTTCAAAAGAGTGCTATGCAATAGCTGTATTTCTTTCACGCTCAAGACCCGCGATAGAAGCTGTGCTGTTGCATAAAAATTAATAATAGTTTAAAAAGTAAAATACACGCTTTATAGAAAATTCACCTAAAAAATAGAAAATTAATTTTAATACATTTGAATTAAGAATAGTGTAATTTATAAGAAAAAAAAATGTGTTTTATTGTAAAACAAACGGACATTAGTTTCGGCACTGCGGCAGACCGTTCCACTCCCAACTAGGCTATCGCCGCTTTTAAGATTAGTGTAAATAAGAAAACATTTTTATTGTAAAAAAAAGCGTAGGTTGTTTTTTAAGATATTATGTAAATGATAATCCTTCATACTCATATTATATGTCAATAAAATATTTATAATTATTGACACCATGCACCCCATGCTCTTTTTACAATTTATTTTTTTCTTAATTACACTATTCTATACCTATTTCTATTATTTTCTATTTTTAGTTCGATTTTATATAAAGCTGTTTTATTTAGCTTTTTTTTTAACTATTATTATATTTAACCACATGTACGCACTTAACCGCCACAATTCCAATAGCGGAGCTTGAACGGAGAGCCGCGGCCTGCTTCGCGGCTGGCCGCCATGCCATCTAGATTAAACGCACTGGCGATTTAAGTTTGCGGCGAGCCGCCGATGATTTTTACATTTCAGTTCGAGTAATTCTTCATTCACGAAACACTCATTCTAACATAGCCGAAATATATATCTTCATGCTGCTTCACTTCTTGAAAACAACTCGCGAACTAGGTACTTAGCCAAATTCGTTGCGTGTTTCTAGTAAAGGATGGATCAAGTATCTATTTAATGTTTCCTTCGTTGTTTTAGGGAGCAAAATTAGATAACACAAGCTACTTCCACGGCGTCCATTTCGTTTATGGACCAACACGTCTTCGAGCGGTGCAACCACTTAACACCATTTCGTGGCGGTTGGCGACGAGCCACTAATTCAACTGCATCAGGCGGCTGGTCACTCAAACGAACCGCCTGGGCGGTCACCCATTAGTGCGTAAGAGCGCTTATACTATCCATATTTTTAATCCCCATGTTGCATGTTGCTGTCAGGTGTTTCTTAACTGATTTTTTGTGATTTTTTATGAGAACAAATTATACTTGCACTTAATAAAAGTACTCCTTTTTATGCCTTTTATTAGTTCGGTCAATCTCGGGTTTGGATTATAGATTAAAATTGGGATCGTTGATTGAAAACGGCCGTAAATCAATAATAAACAAGACAAGACACATAACCTTACTGACAGTAGCTTGCCGCGTAGGTACTGGCATATAGGTAAACCCTCTCGAGTGTTGATTATTACAAATGTTTATCGTTTTCACATTTATTAAGCATGCACGAATTTGATACTCCCAATAATCTAAATATTTGGGATAATTACTTACTTTAATAATTTTTTGGGATGGGTCGGAATAGAACAACTCCTTGACTCTTTTCATGAAAGGAATACCAGCATACTCTACTTTCTGTTGCCATACTAACTGCGCGTTGTAACTTGTGCCCACCATCATATCTCTACCCATGCATGATAAAATGCATATTACTAACGTCACACACATTAACTGTATACATTTCATTATTAAATATTAGACGTTCACACTGTGATCTGAGTAAGATCTACTTGAATTGTGTCGATTGTGAAGTTCATTGTAAAGATAAATAAGTTTGTGACCTTTGTACATTTACTGATAAAATAATTACTCGAAGTTAACTTTGTCTTGGAAAATATGTTAATCGCGAATCGTATTTTTTATTCCCCTACAACGAGAAACACTACGAAGTGTAATGTTTTTTTGGAGTCTCTAGGGGAAAAGTAATCAACCGAACTCGATATTCCTACCATAATATATATCCTACTAATTCCTACTATTCCTACTAATATTATAAAGGCGAAAGTTTGTAAGAATGTATGGATGTTTGGATGTATGGATGTTTGGATGTATGGATGTTTGTTCCTTTTTCACGCAAAAACTACTGAACGGATTTCGATGAAATTTTGCACACGGGTACATCATGTCCTGGATTAACACATAGGCTACTTTTTATCCCGGGAAAACATAAAGCGGGACTTTTATCCCGGAAAAACTTTTTAACGCGGGCGGAGCCGCGGGCAAAAGCTAGTAATATATAATATAATCGTTAGACACCAAATGTCGATGGTTTGCCTGCAGTCGACACCCCTGTTATGTTTTACACGGTACACGTGACGTCATTTCAACGAACACATACCTAATTTATTGTACTCAAGGCGCTATTCCATTAGACAAGTATTGTATGCAAGTATGACGTCACATTTGCGTACAAGTTACTTACATTGGTTCTCGAGAGTGTGCAAATTGCATACAAGTTTTACTTGAATACAAGTGGAGACGTTCAAAATTAAGTAAGAAATCATGTGTGGAAGATGCAACTTACCTGTGTCCGTTCAATTTGTGCGTCACTTGAATGAAAGTGTAAAAAATAAAGAAAAAGTTTATTGTCATATCTGGTGCATAAAATACATAGCAAATATGGGCAAAATTATAATATTTAATTAGTGCAGCTATGCACGCCTGCGATATGACAATAGGTGGCCAGCTCAGCATAATGCTGTGTTGCGACGTGAGCCTCAACACAGCGCTGGTTTTCAGTGGCCACCTCAAACAAGTTCAAACTACTCACATGCAAGTTGTAGCTTGTATGCAGGTTTGTTCAAGTTGTATGCAATTTGCAACTTGCAGACAAGTAACTTGCCTAATGGAATAGCGCCTTTACCTACACACAACAGGGCCGTAGTCAGGATGCCTTTCTAGTCTACAATCGTTAACGTGATGTATGTGAATGACTCTTAGGATTCACTTATCTATAGGATATGTGTTACCCACACATTTTTTCTGTTGTCTTAATAGACTAATGCGTTGACGATTGTAGAAAGTAATCTTGGCGACATGACAGCCCAAGCTGAAATGGCGTAGGCGAATGCGGGACAGTACCTACACTTGGCGTTTGTGGTGTTCCGCACCATTAATATAAAAAAAACAATATAGTCATTAATTATTTCTATGGCCAACTCAAGTTATATTTTCCAAATTAAAGACTCAATAATCCATAAGACATTTTTCTATCCTTTAAAGAAGAATAAAGTAGTTGCTAGTTTCC
The DNA here is from genome assembly GCA_949316025.1 of Lapara coniferarum. Classification (NCBI taxonomy): domain Eukaryota; kingdom Metazoa; phylum Arthropoda; class Insecta; order Lepidoptera; family Sphingidae; genus Lapara; species Lapara coniferarum. The sequence continues at coordinate 34,199,432 of OX438919.1, read as the reverse complement.
ATATTCCCTCCTAAAAACCATACAATACATTTGTGAAAAAATAATGAACTAAGTACTTATAGCTCGCGCTATGTATCGCACCATTAGAACGAAAACAACACAATTTAAAAAAATCGCAAATTGAGTTATTTATAGTAATAAAATGACTTAAAACTGATCACTTTTTCATAAAAATATAATAAAAAAAGGGCCGATAGTTTGGTCCTTATCCCGCTTAAATATGGCTGTGTTTGAGCTACTGTTGTATTGAGAACTTCGTTTTAAGTAATTTTATAACGATAACTCAATTTCGATTTTTTGAATTGTCATTTTCGTTCTAAAGGTGCGATCAAAGAGTATTATATACATACACGCTTGCTTCTGAGAGTAGGGCCCAAGAATTTTATACCCATATGGATTTTTCATTCCGTTTAACAAACTGAAGAACAAAATGTGACGTCACAGCTGTTTGCTGTCTCTCTCTTTAGAGTGACAAAGGTTTATTTTCAAAACCAGGACGTAACATAATTTACTGTCCATAATAATATGATATGATATAATATGGCTGCCTCGGTGACGTAGTTGTATTATGGTACGACTGCAATGCTGAGATCTCGGGTTCGATCCCCGGGTTAGTCGGGTCGGGCAAAGTGATTATTTTCCATTCAATATCAGCTCGGAGTCTGGAATTTGTACACGATAAGGCGATAGGCTCGCAGCATTATCACAGCATGGAACGGAATAAAGGCAAAAAGTGGGTGCACTAATTGCGCCTCTGTCTACCCGGGGGATAAGAGGCGTGAGTGCGTGAGTGTGTAATAATATGATATCGCACCATAATATTTATTTTTATCTCTATAAAGTAATGCGGTTTAAATTAATTATGAAAACCAACTACAGCGGCTAGTAATAGTTGATATTTAAAAAATATAATTTGAGTTAGAAAGTTTATTCCAAACAAAATTGGCATATTTACATACTTTTTTGGTATGTGTAGTTCGGAACTACTAGTTCCACTTACATAAAAAAAATACCTCACCACGCGGTGGTGAATTCAGTGGCGGCCTTGGAGGAGGGGGGCGAACCAGGCAACCGCCTGGGGCCTCGCAGTTACAGGGGCATCTTGCAGCTCCTTGGGGGCCCGTTTTTTGGCACCTTACTTACAAAGCTGTTAAAAAAAATTATTTGCTTCGCACGGGGCCCCGCGTGCTTTTTTTTTGCTCGGCACACAGCCTCACATTGTATATGTTTTACTTTCCCCCGCGACTGGATATGTTCACGTTGTTTGCCGGCCTTTATAACCAAATATGGAGACTGTAAGGTTAGACAGAAAAACATTGGGATATTTAAAAATGAAAACTACAGTTATTGTTGAATTTAAATATAATAAAAAAAAAATAAAAAACATACTCATAAAAGTAAACAATCATACATAAAAAAATAATACACATTTAGGAAGTTAATAACCTAATTTTCAGTAAGTAATTTTGAAATATTACGAATATCTATTTTGTGTGATTTTACAATTTTTGCGAGTATTTTGCGAACTTTTTTTCTGTAATTATCCATAATAATACATATTGTGTTTTAGAGATATTCTACTATGAGTTGTGTAATTCATGGTTGCAGAATTATTTGCAATCCAACATCTAGTGTGAAATTCCATAGGTAAGTTGATTGTAAACAAAGTTGTGTAGATATTTATAGCAAAAGTAATAAACACGTGGATGTTTTACAAATTACAATACTAAATAAATTCTTGTTTGAGAGCCATGGAATCAAAAATTAACGCTACATTCTGCGGGTGAGGTTTCGTCCTTAAATTTATTTTTAATATTCTAAAACTTCTGTGAAGAAGCCAACAAAACAATTAAAGATTGCTAAAGATCACCATAATGTGCTCTCTTTCGGCAAATATATCTTTGAATTTATAAAACAAAAATGTTTTCGGCGACTAAAAGTGTAATGTTAAAGCATAAGTCTTTATGTTATCACTATATGTAATTTTTCTTTGCTTGCTACTTGGAATATACTTTTAAAAAAAATCTCAAATATTAGCAAAATTTCACTGCAAAATATTTTCAATTTCAGACTGTATATGTAACACATATATTATCGGAGTGTGCTCGGAATGAAGCTGAGAGGACCCTTTTTTTATTGGAAGGCAATCATGATGTTCTCCAAGTAGGCATTTTTAATAGCATCTTAGCCGTTCCTTTTTCTAAGGAGGCTAAAGCTTTATATAAATTTGTTAATTTAGGTATTAAACGTAGATAAGCACTATGTAACTAATTGTAAATTATTCAGAATGTCGCTATGAGGGTGACATGTTCTTGTTGAACCAAACCCTCTATAAAGAAATAAAGATAATAAAAAAAAAAAATCATGAACAACTTTAATAAGAAATAACTTGTAATTAATTTTCTTCTTTTATCTCTTCATCTTCTGCTGCAATACTTTCTTTTATTTCTTTAAACTTATTTCACTGGATGTCTTCACATTAACTGATGTATTGAAATCTTTCAAGTCTTGACGTTTCAATGGTGGTTCATATTCATTTCGCTGACATGTAACGTAAAAAGTAAATATCAATCAATAATAATATATTTAAGTACCTATACATTTTAGACAGAGGCAGAGGTGCCATTTAGTACACTCAGATATCACCCAATGTACCGCCGTTATAAAATTTGGTGGGTCGCAAGCTTAATGCCCTATCCTACTAATCTTATTATATTATAAAGGCGAAAGTTTGTAAGAATGTCTGGATGTATGGATGTTTCTTTCATGCAAAAACTACTGAACGGATTTCGATGAAATATGGCACACGGGTAGATCATGTCCTGGATTAGCACATAGGCTACTTTTCATCCCAGTAAAATATAAACAGTGACTTTTATCCCGGAAAAACACGTTCACGCGGGCGGAGCCGCGGGCAAAAGCTAGTAAATAATAAAGTCTAAGTGGATCATAATTATACCAGTGAAATGATAAAAAATAATATACTCACAGCATGAGTTTCTGGTAATAAATAATTATTTTTGACATCTACTGCCATATTCCGAGAAGTAGAAGACACATTATCACATTCAGAATCATAATCTTCTGTCTTTAAATGTTGACTAGTAATTCTTGCAGACATCAAATTGACCTTTTAATGGTATTTATATTTAACCACGTTTTTGCTTATCTAGATCTTTAAGAAACCTGTAAAGAGAAATACAAACTCGATTTTATTTTAAATAAAAGTTTCAATAAATCAATGCTGGATACACTGAGAACTCGATTGTAACTGTTGATCCTCAGTTTTTATTTACGATGATTATTTAAAGATTAATAAGCTTTATAATATTCATTAGTAAGGCGGCTAGTATTACAAATACTCTAGCACCATTGTCAAACCGGTCCACCAAAGCTTACACCATGGTCACCCTAGCCTCTTGTTTACGTACACTATTTACAATACAAAAAATCACATTTAACATTACGTTAATATGAAAAAAGTAGTCATATATAAAGCAAATCACATTAAGCGATATTTTCCTACAGTTCATTTATAAAATATTCACGTATTTTATTACATTTCGTATAAATATTGATAAAATTATAATATTTACACAATATTGATTACAATGAACTTACCTGTAGAATTTCACATTAAATGATGGATGCCAAATATTTCTGCAACCATGAACTACACAATTCACATTAAAATATCACTAAAACACACTTATTATTATAGATAATTACAGAGAAAATTTCGAAGTGAACATTTATTTGACAACTATATTGTCATCGAACTTAACGTTTTATAACAGTGTTGCCGAAATATGTATTCGCAATTACCAATTAAATGAGGAAATTTTGTTTAACTAAAATGTTAATAAGGATAAAAAACCTTAAGGATATCTTATTCAACAAGAATAATTCTGAAATGAAAATAGTACTTATATCATTATATAAGATATGTTGGAAATATTTATATATATATGATTGAGACGACAATAACGGTATTGATATTTTTTTATGGGTGGGGAAATAATCCGTAAGCTTTGGCAACATAGGTTAAAGAGTGAGTGAGATAGAAGACAGCTCAAAAGGTAATTTTTTTGTCTTCACAAAAATGTGTGTACCGAGGCCTCCAGTAGATATATTATAAACTTCTTGGTAGGGCCAATTTAATAGATCACATTTGACATCTGCCAGTTATAGCTAAATAGTGAGATGACCTGCTTAAAACACATCGATTACATTAATTGAATCGATACGAATTTCAAACATATGTGAATTGAAAACAGTTGTTGTGAAAAAGTACTTATAAGTACTGTTATTTTATTTAAGTTCCATTAAAAATCAAATTAAAATAAAATCGATACCAAATCAATGTCCCATTATTATTTTCTATCGTAAATTGAGATTTATATAATAAAAATGTACCTAATATAAATGAGTTAATTTCTATCTGATTATCTTTGTATTTTTTTAGTTTATGAAAAAAATAATATGTTTTATTATAATCACAATGTTTCAACTTATCGATTTATCAATCTTTCTATTTTATGGGTAAAGTCCATAGCGTTTAAAAAGAAAAAGGGTGCAGCGACGTTACCTTGTAACGACGTTTAGTGTTTTAGAACAAAAATTGTTTATTATGATATATCTCTCAAAATAAATCGTGACTTTGCTTTCTTCTGCCGTTATTACAATAAATATGTATTTTTAATTGAAAAATCTTAAGTAATTGTGCAGTTCTAGCTTTGAAAAAATAAATAATATTGTGTTCCCTCATTACAAGGTTACGTTGTTTGATTTAGATGAAGTGTCAAATGTGATCTATTAAATTGGCCCTACTATAGCCGTAATTTCTACATTCGCGTTGGGAACCCAAACGGTAAACCTAGGCGGCGCGGCGTGGCTACATTGTATGCTAGGTACCCACACACACACTCACTCACGCCTATTATGGGTATATATAGGCCTATAGTATATATCGCTAAAAGTAGGCACGCTTAAAGTTAGTTCGCAAATCAATACGACTGCGTTAGGTCGTGCGTGCTCATTAATTGTATCATCAACTCTATCATATATTAAGGATTTTTGGCAATATATCAGTATCATACAATTCGAACTATCATTTCTATCAACTATTATAAACAAGGAGTGTATGGGTACCGCAGTAGCCCGTACATAACTCGCCTATAGTAGGCAGAGGCGCAACTAGTACACCCACTTTTCGCCGTTATTCCGTCCCATGATATTATGATAGGGGCGAGCCTATCGCCATGTCGGACACAAATTCCAGACTTCGAGCTGATATTGAATAGAAAAACTCAATATCACTTTGCCCGACCCGGGAATCGAACCCGAGACCTCAGCATTGCAGTCGTACTATAATACAACTACGCCACCGAGGCAGTCGGGCTAGGTACCCGTGTAAAAAGTAAACTCTACGAGCATGCAGTCAGTAACGGATGGTTACTAAAATATTCACGAATCCGTGACGTATTTACGCCGTAAGGGGCCCGTGAGAATTTAGTCGAATTCGCCCCTTATAACATGGAAAGTCTTTTAAAGTACCTAATGGACCTGTTTTTTCCGATATTTCTTTTTTAGGTTTCAAATCACTAAAAACTTTGTAAATTATTAAAAATAATTGGAGCACGCTGAACTTGGAGTTTTACCCGTCATGCAACCCTTTAGCGTCACGCCACGCCACCGTCACGAATCACGTTATCCTGACAGCAAAAAAAAATACACCATACGTGATTGGTCACGTTCACAGGTCGCATTGCCACACTGCTCAAAGTAATTAAAAATAGTAAGTTAGCTTTTATTATTTATTGACGATCCATATTACACCATCTGAATTACAATAAAATAATTTATAATCGTTAATAACAATAGAATATAATAACTACTTTAATAATAATAAGTCACTTTAAAAATAAACAATTATGGAGGAACTAGCATGTAATACTCAAGAAGAGTACCAATGATTGTAGTTATTACGCTATTTCAAGCTCTTTGCCTGGGGATTTATAATTGGAATGTCTTTTTTGTATGAAAAACCGCTGTCGCAACTATACTTTCGTAAACACGGTATAGGCCTTTAATGAATAAATCTATTTGAATGACTTGGAAGCCTGGTTTAGGAAAAGATATTTTTCTCATAAATATTTACTACAGACATTGTACTATACACAAAAGTTAATACTGTAACTTTATAACAAGTTTAATGAATAGTTAATTGCAAAGTGTATACTTTGCCCATAGAAACAATCAAAGACATTACTAAAGTATTAATCGATCACTCTCTTATTTAAACGCGCTAAACATGTTACATATATTATGTGTAATTGGTTTCTCGGAAACGGCTAGTCCGATTTGGATGAAATTTTGGATTTGAATAGTATGAGCTCTAAAAATGAAATTGGGGTATTCAGTTTTTTTATCAACCCCAAACTGTTGGGGTTAGAAGGGGGGAGATGCTATAAACCGTTAAACCGATTGTAAAGAAATTTGGTATGGGGATATGTTGAACGCTTAAAACATATATGGGCTATTCATTTTCTTATTATCTCCTATTTAAGAGGGGTAAAAAGAGAGATTTAAAACGAAGCCGCTGAACCGACTGTAAAGAAATTTGGTATGGGGATATCTCAAACCTAGAAAACAAACATATTTATTTATTATCCCATAATTAAGGGGGTAAAAAGAGGAGAAATTGAACCGATTGTAATGAAATTTGGTATAGGGGTATCTTGAACGTTTAAAACAAATATGGGATATTCATTTTTTAGTATCTTGTATTTACGGGGGTAAAAGGAGGGAGAAATTACGCCGCTGGAACTATTGTAAAGAAATTTGGTATAGGAATATCTCAAACCTAGAAAACGAACATAAGATATTATTTATTTTATTAACCCATAATTAAGGCGGTAAAAGTAGAGAAATTAAACTGTTAAACCGATTGTAATTAAATTTGGTATGGCCTTTGTATCTTATGCCTGGATGTTGATATTTTACTCCTGACTAAAGGGGATAAAAGGGGAGGGGACTAAACTCGTGAACCGTTTGTAATGAAATGTAGTATGAGGATATCTATAACCTTAAAGATATATAACTATAACCATTGGGTATTTATTATACCCTTAACTAAAGGGGTTAAAAGAGTCCTTTCACTAACCCCAAAATGAGAGGGGTAAAAGGGGAGATAAATAAAACCGCTAAATCAATCCTATTTAAAATGATTTGGAGATTTCTTGAAACATGCAAAATAAATATGACGTTTTTTATTAACCACAAAATAAGAAGGTTAAATGGGGAAAGAAAATAAACCGTTGAACCGATTATGGTGAAATTTAATATAGATGTACATTGAGTATAAATATGGGATATTCATATTAACCATTAACTTAGGGCAGCTAAAGGGGGGAGAAACTAAACCGCGGAACATATTATTAAGACCAAATTTGGTGTGAATATCTAAAACCATGATAATAAATATATTAATTCGTGACTATGTGAGACAAGGAATATGAAAAAATTATGAAACCTGAGATTTAATACAAAATCTGAACCACTGAAGAATCTTTTTTTGTTTCAAAGAACTGTAGGTATCGACTCATTTGACTTCAGTCGTGAATATATTCTTGAAATGGAAAATATTATTAGGACCTACTTTAAAGTATAAATACCATGTATGTATTAAACAATCACCCGAACAAGGCTCAGATACCAGGTACTACCACTTTAAATGAGTATCATCGAACTTGCATCCACTCGTTAACCTTACATTGTGGTGTTTCATTAGCAGTTTGCCTGCATATGGAAGAACACTGACATCTAAACAGAACTGACTTGCATTCCAGTGAAACGGGGCACAGTCTCGGTGTCTAAAGAATCGGTTGTAATTTGCGACCGAGTCTCCGAGGTGTCAGTGCTATTGTGCATAGAAGACATAGATATTTTCTCATCTTTCATGCTACCATTAGCATCTCCACTGTTATCAGCTGCTTTCTGTTGTCCGTCGACATTGTCGCCACCTCCGCCGCTGAGCGTATTCCAAATACCTTTAGAAGATTCTTTCATAGTTACTTTCTTGTCACTCGTTGCGTTTTTGTCTTTAGTCTCTTTAGTTTTTTTTCCTAGCACTGGAAACGAACTGAGTTTAGGTTTAGAGTTACGAGCCACACCGCCACGTTGTATGGGCACGATTTCCGCCTCGCCTTCTTCTGTGATTGAAGAGAGCATGTCTGTTGACTCAGTGGGTATCGCCTGGCCAGCCTGTATGGGGATATCATCTGCAAAGCAAATAGAACACCATCACTTATAGCTCGCATTCGTAAGAACTCACCGGGCGTTTGTTTAAAATGATGATGTAAATGATAAATTAGTTTTAAGTTATACGACACATGTATACTGTGTGAAGCAATTATGCGCTATTTAAACATACCTGCAATTAGAACTTTAGGTAATAAATAACTTTATGTGACAGTAAAGTTAGTGCAGACAAATTAAATTGCGTTCACATCATCTTAAAAATGTTACGTTATTTCGATCTGTAAGTTACATAAGAGGCGTCACGTTTTGTTTAGCTACTTATATATTAAACATAAACATATAAATCTTGTTGTGGTTTTTATATACAAAGTCTTAACAAAATAACGCAAGACCTAATATTAGTCACAGCCAAGACTCGTATTATTAACGATAAACTATTTATTTAATTAGATTACTTAAAAACAAAATATAACTGTCAAAGTATGCCGAACCATGTAGTTCTTAAATGCATAGGCAAACGGGATGCACAATATTGCTCGTCACACCGGGTTCTTTAAGACAAGCTTTACCTCGTCAACGCGGTGCGTAGCGTCAGTTTTCGTGTACATTTCTATACATTTTGCTTATATCGGGCTTGTAAAATTATCATTCACGATTTGATATTTTACACGGGCTTAAAATCAATTGTAGTGTTTAATTTCTATTATTTCGTTAAGACATTGCATACCACAGACCTGCATACGGGTGATGTAATAATTAACAAATAACATATAATAAATGCTGTTTATACGGAAATATTTTTTGTGCTCTTATTATGAAGTATTGCTTGTGAAGAAGCATGTGTTATTATTGTTTACATTCAATATTCGATATTTTACATACTCATCTTTACTCCTGCGTTACTGTTACGTACGGTTTGAATATATTTGTCGTAAAACAGAACGAATTAGGATCTAATAATAAAGAAACCAATATTATATGATATAAATTCCATGGAATAATTTCTATATTACTTTGAATATTTGTACATATTATTATCATAGGTAACACATGCGATTCTGTCGACTTTTCCTTTAAAGACTATTTACTTTACAACATGCGGCTTTCTATTGTTATTATGTAAATATTATGAAGTAGAGTTTCTCCATTAACTGTAATCTAAATTGTACGTCTCTGAGCATGTATTTGGCAGCATGCAAGTTAGTTCATCTGTATATAAATAAATAAACACTACATGTAGATATAGAATATTATGTATAGGTATCAAATAGCATTCATACATACATAATTAACTTCGAAAATTTATTACACATGATAAAGTAAATTAAAGAAATATACAAGAAAAAAATATATACAAACCTGGTAGTTTCTTGGTACGGAATGATGCATTAGTAATCATAGATTTAGACATGGTGACTGTGGTGGTGGCCGGAGACAATGCGACGCTGATACCCATAGGACCGTCACACGGTTGTCCTGAAACAAAAATACAATACACTCCATGCCAAATAATATGCCAAAAAATTCAGCCCTGCCTACAAATAAATCCAATGATGCGGGATAACGACAAGATTGTTTTCCCGAAATGAATGAAAGTAGTTACTATTGATATCTATCTTTCGCTATTCTATCGTAACGCGGTACCCGTCGGCTGGAGATTTTTGTGTAAATTTCCCTTTACTACGACGCGTAGCGACTTCTTAGACTATTTAACCAATGGATACGATATGGCAATAATGCGCCAACATTTTTATCTACCAATCCTGTCGGGAGGCGAGGTAGACACGGATAGCACACATTTAACAAAAAAAAATCCACACGTGCAGGGCTGAATATAAGGTCGCTTTTACATAACAACACAACAAAAATCACAATTCCTGTGGAGCACCGCTTGATGTCATTAACGTAGAATGTAATGACTGCGATCGCAAGTCACATAGGTTTTAATAAAAGTTTATGACCAGCTGCGCATGTAGGTATGACTAACAAAGGGTTCGCCTGGTCATCCCATCTCCTTTGCAGTGCTAGATACTCAAAGAGCGATATTGGTCTGTGACAGATAATTATGAATTAACGATAAGCATTACGAATCCGTCCACCTGCAAGGTGGACAGACGACTTAATAAAGGTAGTAGGAACACGCTTGATGTAAGCGGCTTTTGACAGGTCCGTCTGGAAATATTTGGGGGAGGCCTATGTTCAGCAGTGGACGTCAAGTGGCTGATAATGATGATGTCGGGTAATGAACGCTTTTGCCATGTTATTTGGCACAGCACAATGTTTACTACTACTTATGTACTAATTAGGCCTTTCGTATGTGAGAGTCCATGTGAGTAAGCACATCATCATCATCATCAGCCTTTATCAGTCCACTGCTGGACATAGGCCTCCCCTAATGAGCGCCATAGCGCCCTGTCTTCAGCTTGCCGCATCCAGCATCTGCCTGCAGCCTTTCGCAAATCGTCATCCCACCTGGCCGGAGGGCGTCCTACACTACGTTTGCCCAGTCGCGGTCTCCACTCAAGAACACGTTAACACGTCAAGAGTAAGCACAACACTATTTAATTCTGTGTTAGGGTTTTCGCACATCGATATATAGGTACTACCTATAGGTGGTGTGATTACTGAGTATTAGGAGATATAATATACAGGGTGGATTTCTGACATAGGCAGCAAGGGCAGTTGTCTTAACCGTTGTAGCTACAAGAAAACTTTCTAAGGAGACTGTCCATTATTTTTGAAAATACTAGGATCTGATTCAAGGATTTTGACAAAATAATATTAAAATGAGTGCTACGAGCATGCGGCTAACACAGTTGTATGCTATTGGCTACAAAAAACAGCATATTTATGACATAAGCATAAAAACACATCAAGTATGATGACTCCAATGAAAGGTGTTCTGTAAACTGTTTAGGGATATTTGGCAATCGTGGCGCTTACTACAAACCGAGTCTTTTTGACGCAATAACAATATTGTAACATAGTATATTGATAAATATATAGTCGACGAGATGTGCCTATATACAAACCTGAAGCATTATCTTTCAAAGAATTGATAACAGCGCTAGTGACAAGCATGACGTCTGGGAACAGTTCGTACTGAGCTCTCTTGTCAATATCCTTAACAGCTTGCAGTGCCAGCGTGTAGAACTCGTTATACATCGCAAAGTAAGCACTTTCCACCATTTCTATTAGAAAGTTAGGCGACATTGGTATCCTTGGCACCAACTTGTGATTTGATGCAGGTCCAATTTTCTTTTCGAACCCTTGAGTTACGATTCTACAACAAAACATATGAATTTACAACTGTTCCTTCGAAGTGGTAGGTATATCTGCAACTAATACAAATAAGTTGTAGTTTTTTTGTTGTTGTTGCAAGTGCTGTGTACTCCTATAATTGGTACACACATCAGAATGTAACACAAGCCAAAATGTTGTAATGAGGTATGAAATGTGTGTACTGTTGGAGAACCTTATTTAAATAAATAAATACTTGTATAACTGTTTAGGTAAATACAATAATAACCATATATATTTTTTAAAGCTACACTGCATGTAAACGTAACGTAAAATGTAGTAACAAAACGGTTTTATGATAATAACGCTTAAATCAAACAATGCGCAGAGTGAAATTAATAGTACATCTATTACCGCGATGCCGCTATACAGAAGTGCCTCAACGCCAACTTGGGCAATAAGCTTAACTGCCGGTTATAGATAAAGAACAGTGCAGCCATAACTTTCAATCGATTCTGCGCATTTATGGCCTCCACTTGCGCCATCGGTCCCCAACTCACGAGCTTTGTATTGCACTCCTCCCATCGGCGCAATGCACTCTCTGTTAAAAACTGTGGCCCCAATGACAATGGCTGGAATAATCAAAAACACATACATTCTACATGAGTTCTGTGAAAGGCAACGTTTTTTGCTATTGGTTATTAAACTGTCTCGGTGGCGTAGTTGTACTATGGTACTCCTGCAATGCGGGTTCGAATCCCGGGTCGGGCAAAGTGATATTGAGTTTTTCTATTCAATATCAGCTCGGAGTCTGGAATTTGTGCCCGACATGGCGATAGGCTCGCCCCCTATCACATCATGGGACGGAATAACGGCGAAAAGTGGGTGCACTAGTTGCGCCTCTGCCTACCCCTTTGGGGATAATAGGCGTGAGTGAGTATGTGTGTGTGGTTATTAAATAAAATATACAAATAAAATTTATCAGTGACATTATTACCTCATGATAAATAGATGACTGTGCCAATGATGGTAATCTGAAGGAAACCACTTTGGGTTTACCATTTTCGTCAACCACTTCAAAGTTGTAGAGGCCTGTATAATAAAATGGGAGATGTACTATATTAAACCCTTATGTAGGCAGATCAATTATTGTTAGCAATAATCGTGTGCAATTATTGTTTAATAAGTACCCCATCTGAACACGCGCAATGGTGAGGCAATCCTCGCCGACATTGATGTATACAAGTGTTTTGACAGATATTCAAAAGACAATTATTGCTAGCAATAATTGATTTGTCTAAATGAAAGTATGAACGAAACTTTATTTCACTTGAAAAAAATCGCTTGTGTGTAAAAATAGTTGTGATAAAGTGCTAATATAGAATACAAAAAAGTGATAAATGCAATGTGACAAAAAATAATTAAATGCCAAATTACAACTTTGACAGAAATATTATCTTATAAATATTACAGTAATATTAAAATAAAAAACCTTATTCAATATAAAATTTTATCAAATATAAAATTGACTTTTACCTATAAGTAAAGTTTCAACACAGCGGTATGTGTTCTTGTTACCTTGTGCAACAGAACTCAAATAACTGTAAATAAGAGTAGGTACAAACTGAAGTGTAAATCTTTGAAGTTCCACCTCCTTTGATCTGTAGAAGCTAAACAGTTGTGTACAAACATTTTCTAACATCTGGAAAGAACCAGTCTAACATTAGTTATTATCTATATTATGGATAATTATGAAATAAACTTTTATAGGAGCAATATATTTTATACTCTTAAAATATGTGTGAAAACTAAAAAATAAATGGACATAGCCATTACAGGATTAATTGTATTTAGTTTTTACTACTACATTAGATTCCTACATAATAAGAAATTGGCATTTTGTATGAGAGGAATACAGTCGATAATTTTTTTGTAAAATATAATTAACTAGGTTTTGCCTGTGGCTCCGCCCGCGTTAAAAAGTTTTTCCGGGATAAAACTACCGCTTTTTATTTTCCCGGGATAAAATGTAAAAAGTTTCCAGAACGAGAATGTTGGAACCAAAAACGTACCGTGTTTTATTTTACGACACCAGCGCCATACACATCGTTAATCCTTCCAGCTGTTGTTCATACTCGTAAATATATTTAATGTTTTCCATTGTGCAATATGAACGGCTTCAAAGAAAAAACTAATCAGGAAAAACAAATAAACTACTGTTTTCGAAACTCAAATGTACCAGTTAAATGCATTTATAAATTTTAATTTGGAATTCTTAACCAATGTGGAGATATTTAAGATCAAAGTGGCTAGTTTTTTTATGGCATTGAATGACGAGACGAGCAAGCCGTTCGCCTGATGGTAACCAAAACGAGCACTCATATACAGTAGCAACACTATTCAGCACTTTGAGTTACAAAGCACTGTGTGACATTCCACTGCACTCATCATCTTGAGATGTTAAGTCTCATTATATCCAGTAGTTAAACTGGCTACAATATCCTTCAAACCGAAACACAACAGTGCATCCACACTGCTGCATGGCGGTAGAAATAGACATTGCGATGGTACCCACCCAGACGGACATACATAATCCCCTTATTCTCTATGACACATGTTATATTCACCGCTTGTGACATGCACGTAACGTAATCATCACATTTATCACTATGAAAATTGGCATACAGAACACCATTTTACGCCAATTACACGAAGTTAACGTAACATGGGCGCGATACGAGCTAACACTGTCATAGACAATAAGGAGGAGAATGAGAGACCTATGACCAGTACAGTACAAGAAAACGCCAATTTCATATGTAAGGACCTAATATTATAATTTCAATAATAATATTTCCAATGCATAATAATTGAGTTCATTGCGCTTAACAAGTAACAATACATAATATAATTTACTAGATAGGATATAAAATTCTGTGTAGTTTTTAAATAACATAGAGTTCGCTCCTTGTGTGAATTGATAAATAAAGAATTAAAATTCCTATAGTCTTTTGTATCTCACCTGTTCATATTGGGACTCACTATCAGGCTTGTGGCCCGATTGAGCCTCAGTATCATCTTCAGTGTATAAGAGATTGAATATTGCTGTGGCTATTTCATGGTTATGCTCATGTTCAGCTGCAAAACTTTTTATTTCATTCTCTTGTAATGAAGCATATTCATTCAACCATTCTGTGATCAAATGCTTCCATTCTGTCATTTTGCTAATTAAATTCTACCTGGAACATAAAGTTCATTACATTATATTAATTAATTAATTTTGAACTATTTTTTTAAATGCAGCTATTAATTTTATATCCCTTATCTGTAAGAATTTTGTTAAGAAGATATTTCAGAAGCAATCTATAGAATTAGTTTTGCATTTCCTAACCAAAACCATAAAGTAGATCATATCTGTATTAAATATTTGTTTTAGATTTAAATATATAGTAATGGCAGAAATATTAGAAGACTAAGCTAAAATTTACAATTTGACTATACTTCCTAAGAATTTTAAATAACAAAAAATATAATTATTATCGATTTACATACTTTAAATTATTGATTATAATATGAATTATTTGGGACTAAGGGTGAAATAGTAGCAACAAGGCGAACTGGTCACCCGTCTGTGCGACTGCATACGTCCCCACAGAACATACATACATACATACTTTACTACATACATATATACTACTACTCCTATGAGAATACGCAGTTAAGTTACTTTCTGCCTTTGCACTAGTGACTCAAGCAGCCCTACCAAATTGCTTTTGAAGTTAATGAAATATAGGCAAGGAAGTAGGGTGTGTATTTTACAATAACATCGAATAAGTAAAGATCTTACCTACTCTGATATTTTAAATTGTAATAACTTCGCAGTATTATGAATTTTTATTTCACTGTTTTTTCTTTTATGTTTTTATAATGTTATATCTCATTTCATTTCAATGACATCACGCCAATGTTGTTTAAAAATTTGCTAGTTTTTCCTTTAGACTTTTTTCCAAGGCTAATTGCTTCGTCTCATTTTCTCTAACTTGAAACTATCAAGTATCACACACCTTTTCAAAAGGTAAATTCAATATCTATCGCATGTAATCCAGACCGATATTTAGAGGTAAATAATTATGAATAAACGAAGTTCAACGAGAATTTTTTTGTAACTAAATTGACATTTGTGTACGACAATTAATGTCAATTTCAGTCAGGGATGCCCTTTTTTTTTTTTTTTTTTTTTATTAGATATTACGGCTCTGGAGACTAGTCCATTGAGCCCGTCTTTCATACATTTTTATCCTCAGTCCTAGCTCCTAACTACTATGTCGAAGTAAAGCAGTGGCTACCTTACCAAGACTTTATCGAGGAGTTTTGGCGGCAACTAAAAAGCACTTGATTAGCACCAAGAATTTTATACCCATATGGATTATTCATTCCGTTTAACTGAAGAATAAAATGTGACGTCACAGTTAACTGCTGTCTCTCTCTTTAGAGTGACAAAGGTTTATTTTCTAAACCAGGACGTAACATAATTAACTGTCCATAATAATATGATATGATATAATATGGCTGCCTCGGTGGCGTAGTTGTATTATGGTACGACTGCAATGCTGAGATCTCGGGTTCGATCCCCGGGATGGTCGGGTCGGGCAAAGTGATTATTTTCCATTCAGTATCAGCTCGGAGTCTGGAATTTGTACACGATAAGGCGATAGGCTCGCCCCCTATTACACCATGGAACGGAATAACGGCAAAAAGTGGTTGCACTAATTGCACCTCTGTCTACCCGGGGGATAAGAGGCGTGAGTGTGTGAGTGTGTAATAATATGATATCGCACCATAATATTTATTTTTATCTCTATAAAGTAATGCGGTTTAAATTAACTATGAAAACCAACTACAGCGGCTAGTAATAGTTGATATTTAAAAAATATAATTTGAGTTAGAAAGTTTATTCCAAACAAAATTGGCATATTTACATACTGTTTTGGTAAGTAGTTCGGAACTACTAGTTCCACTTACATAAAAAAATACCTCCCCACGCGGTGGTGAATTCAGTGGCGGCCTTGGAGGAGGGGGGCGAACCAGGCAACCGCCTGGGCCTCGCAGTTACAGGGGCATCTTGCAGCTCCTTGGGGGACCGTTTTTTGGCACCTTACTTACAAAGCTGTTAAAAAAAAATAATTTTTGCTTCGCACGGGGCCCCGCGTGCTTTTTTTTTGCTCGGCACACAACCTCACATTATATATGTTTTACTTTCCCCTGCGACTGGATATGTTCACGTTGTTTGCTGGCCTTTATAACCAAATATGGAGACTGTAAGGTTAGACAGAAAAACATTGGGATATTTAAAAATGAAAACTACACACACACACACACACACACTCACGCCTGTTATCCCCGAAGGGGTAGGCAGAGGCACAACTAGTGCACCCACTTTTCGCCGTTATTCCGTCCCATGATGTGATAGGGGGCGAGCCTATCGCCGTATCGGACACAAATTCCAGACTCCGAGCTGATACTGAATAGAAAAACTCAATATCACTTTGCCCGACCCGGGGATCGAACTACAGTTATTGTTAAATTTAAATATAATAAAAAAAAATAAAAAACATACTCATAAAAGTAAACAATCATACATGAACAAAATAATACACATTTAGGAAGTTAATAACCTAATTTTCAGTGAGTAATTTTGAAATATTACGAATATCTATTTTGTGTGATTTTACAATTTTTGCAAGTATTCTGCGAACTTTTTTTCTGTAATTATCCACTATAATAAATATTGTGTTTTAGAGATATTCTACTATGAGTTGTGTAATTCATGGTTGCAGAATTATTTGCAATCCAACATCTAGTGTGAAATTCCATAAGTAAGTTGATTGTAAACAAAGTTGTGTAGATATTTATAGCAAAAGTAATAAACACGTGGATGTTTTACAAATTACAATACTAAATAAATTCTTGTTTGAGAGCCATGGAATCAAAAATTAACGCTACATTCTGCGGGTGAGGTTTCTTCCTTAAATTTATTTTTAATATTCTAAAACTTCTGTGAAGAAGCCAACAAAACTATTAAAGTTTGCTAAAGATCACCATAATGTGCTCTCTTTCGGCAAATAAATCTTTGAATTTATAAAAACAAAATTGTTTTCGGCGACTAAAGGTGTAATGTTAAAACAAAAGTCTTTATGTCATCACTATATGTAATTTTTCTTTGCTTGCTATTTGGAATATACTTTTAAAAAAAATCTCAAATGTTAGCAAAATTTCACTGCAAAATATTTTCAATTTCAGACTGTAAAGTATAATCATGAACAACTTTAGTAAGAAATAACTTGTCATTAATTTTCTTCTTTTATCTCTTCATCTTCTGCTGCAATACTTTCTTTTATTTCTTCTAATTTATTTCACGGGATGTCTTCACATTTACTAATATATTGAAATCTTTCAAGTCTTGACGTTTCAATGGTGGTTCATATTCATTTCGCTGACATATAATGTAAAAAGTAAATATCAATCAATAATAATATATTTAAGTACCTATATATTTTAGACAGAGGCAGAGGTGCCATTTAGTACACTCAGATATCACCCAATGTACCGCCGTTATAAAATTTGGTGGGTCGCAAGCTTAATGCCCTATCCTACTAATCTTACTAATATTATAAAGGCGAAAGTTTGTAAGAATGTCTGGATGTATGGATGTTTCTTTCATGCAAAAACTACTAAACGGATTTCGATGAAATATGGCACACGGGTAGATCATGTCCTAGATTAGCACATAGGCCACTTTTCATCCCAGTAAAATATAAACAGTGACTTTTATCCCGGAAAAACATTCAAGCGGGCGGAGCCGCGGGCAAAAGCTAGTAAATAATAAAGTCTAAGTGGATCATAATTATACCAGTGAAATGATAAAAAATAATATACTTACAGCATGAGTTTCTGGTAATAAATAATTATTTTTGACATCTTCTGCCATATTCCGAGAAGTAGAAGACACATTATCACATTCAGAATCATAATCTTCTGTCTTTAAATGTAGACTAGTAATTCTTGCAGACATCAAATTGACCTTTTAATGGTATTTATATTTAACCACGTTTTTGCTTATCCAGATCTTTAAGAAATCTGTAAAGAGTAATACAAACTCGATTTTATTTTAAATAAAAGTTTCAATAAATCAATGCTGGATACACTGAGAACTCGATTGTAACTGTTGATCCTCAGTTTTTATTTACGATGATTATTTA
Source organism: Lapara coniferarum (assembly GCA_949316025.1). Classification (NCBI taxonomy): domain Eukaryota; kingdom Metazoa; phylum Arthropoda; class Insecta; order Lepidoptera; family Sphingidae; genus Lapara; species Lapara coniferarum. Next base: position 34,180,671 of record OX438919.1, on the reverse strand, counting down.
AAGATTAATAAGCTTTATAATATTCATTAGTAAGGCGGCTAGTATTACAAATACTCTAGCACCATCGTTAAACCGGTCCACCAAAGCTTACACCATGGTCACCCTAGCCTCTTGTTTACATATACTATTTACAATACAAAAAATCACATTTAACATAACGTTAATATGAAAAAAGTAGTCATATATAAAGCAAATCACATTAAGCGAGGTTTTTCTACAGTTCATTTATAAAATATTCACGTATTTTATTACGATTCGTATAAATATTGATAAAATTATAATATTTACACAATATTGATTACAATAAACTTACCTGTAGAATTTCACACTAAATTATGGATATCAAATATTTCTGCAACCGTGAACTACACAATTTGCATTAAAATATCACTAAAACATACTTATTATTGTAGATAATTACAGAGAAAATTTCGAAGTGAACATTTATTTGACAACTATATTGTCATCGAACTTAACGTTTTATAACAGTGTTGCCGAAATATGTATTCGCAATTACCAATTAAATGAGGAAATTTTGTTTAACTAAAATGTTAATAAGGATAAAAAACCTTAAGGATATCTTATTCAACAAGAATAATTCTGAAATGAAAATAGTACTTATATCATTATATAAGATATGTTGGAAATATTTATATATATATGATTGAGACGACAATAACGGTATTGATATTTTTTTATGGGTGGGGAAATAATCCGTAAGCTTTGGCAACATAGGTTAAAGAGTGAGTGAGATAGAAGACAGCTCAAAAGGTAATTTTTTTGTCTTCACAAAAATGTGTGTACCGAGGCCTCCAGTAGATATATTATAAACTTCTTGATTAGCACAGTTATTTCAATTCACTTCATTTGAGCCCTTTAATAGAACTATATTGGAAAATATGCCACCATAATTATGCAACATAACACTAAGTATCACCAAAATAATGAATTAAAACAAGAGCACCTCATGACACTACCAAGTTCCCGCCAAAACTCTCAGGGATGCCCTGTGGGGACAGGGTTGCCAGATGGCGAAGTTTTTTTCTCGTAACAGGGTTGCCAAATATCTCGTAATTTCAATACATAATCTCGTAAAAGTAAATTGTACAATATTAATATAACATACTGCCTCGGTGGCGTAGTTGTATTACAGTACGACTGCAAAGCTGAGGTCTCGGGTTCGATCCCCGGGTCGGGCAAAGTGATATTGAGTTTTTCTATTCAGTATCAGCCCGGAGTCTGGAATTTGTGCCCGATATGGCGATAGGCTCGCCCCCTATCACATCATGGGACGGAATAATGGCGAAAAGTGGGTGCACTAGTTGCGCCTCTGCCTACCCCTTCGGGGATAACAGGTGTGAGTGTGTGTGTGTGTGTGTAATATAACATACATTTATAAAAACCCTTAATTTACGCTATATACTCAGTGCTGCCAACAAGATTTTTAAAAATCCGTCAAGTTAGTCGTATTTTTCCGTCAAAAATGCGTTACATGAACAATTGACACGAGTGTAGCTATAATTTCGTATAGGGGGGGGGGGGGTGCAAGCGTATGTCCGCCCCATGCAGACCTCCTATCATAACAATGAAATTTGGTCCCGTTAAATATCCCGTCAGCCGTTAGATGGATTTTTTCCCGTTTTACACAGATCCAAATCGGTTAGAAATGTCGGGAAATCCGTTAAGTTGGCAACACTGTATGTACTATAACTTATAGCTAGCTCGGGGTGGATTAATTCCTTGAGTTGACCCGATGAACCAGGTTTGTTTTTCAAATGTTTTTTTTTATTCGGCATGGGAATTGAGATTTGTGATCTCAGCAACCAGAGAGCTTGATGGACAATAATAAGTATTTTAGTGATGGGTATGGATCCAGTGATTTGCTGAGTCGATCGTTTGGGGCATGGATATTCTTTAATGCATTTTGTTTATATGCATGATGCAGGCAGTCAACAATGCTACAAATCTCGTAAAAAAGTGTACGAGATTTTTTATTTCTTGAATCTCGTACAGAGACTGCAAATCTCGTAAAGTTACGAGATTTCTCGTACATCTGGCAACCCTGTGTGGGGATGCCAGAATCCAGATAGTGCGGCAGAGCATTGAAATCCTCCTAGCCAGTTTCGGCCACGGCGGCCAATCTCAACGGAGATCAGCCAGGTACGCAGGAGATATTATAATGCACAAGTGTGTGCGCAATACACAGGTGCACTCGCTATTCCTTCACTCTCATAGTCCGGTGAGACGGCAATCCGACATGACCGGAGAGAGATCAGGCGCAGGACCAACGGCTTTACGTGCTTTCCGAGGCACGGGGGTATCACACCGCCAACTTCCTGACTCCGAGCTGCGGCTGAGTAATTTTTTTTTTAAGATGGAAAAACCCAGTCACAAAGTTTTTTGGCCCGACCCGGGATTCGAACCCAGGACCTCAGCGCCCAATCGTACTCGTAACGCGTACGCAATATAACTACGCCACCGAGGCAGTCAAAGAGCATTATAATACTACGGAAAAGTGCCTCAGTAATACTGGTACAGAGGTCACTAAAAGTTGGTATTTGACCAAAAGAAATGGTACCTACACGGAATATAATGAAAAATATGAATAAATAAAATAAAATTTTTTACTTGCAAGTAGGTATAACATAAAAATTCGATATACAATTTTTTTGGAGAATTTTTTGTAGGTCCCAAAAGGAGAATTTGTAACTAGTACTGCTACTTATGCGTCCTTGCTAATCTATGGGCGGTATTAATAAATCAATCTCAAGTTTGAGTTACATCTCAAGTATACATTATGTATGAATAGTTCAATACATTATGTCTACTTGAGATGTAACTCAAACTTGAGATTGCTTTATTAATACCGCCCTATGGTGTGTTATATTGCTTCAGTAACATCGACCACAAAAAAATATTATTAGTAAATTACTACAATAACCCATGATGTAATTATGCAACAAAAATTGACATATTCTGAGACACAAGAAAAAAATATTAATTTTGTCATTAATGTTCAAAGTTGGTATTTTTGCGTACCAACACATGTTGAGTTGGTAAGTTGTATGGAACAAGACCCTGAAAAATGGTACATGTACCCAGGAGTGGTACGTTTGGCATCACTGAATTCAGTTAAAATAAGTTCTGTATAGGGATGTTGATATCCACCAATTGTTAAATGTCGATATTATCTCCTATTTTATCGATACTTCATTATTTCCTTATTCAAGGACCTAGTTTATTTAACAACATTATTGCAACATAAGTGTAAATCATAACCACTACAAACAAAAAATAACTTTATATTCGCTTGGTATATACGTATATTTGCAGTCCGTGCCCCCGCTTATATATATAGATGTATGGGAAAACCCTATATATATGGATTATGGAGACCGGTGTCCGTCGCGGGGCTTGACGAGTCAATTGAAATTCAAAGTTTTTTCGTATATTTGTTCCTGTATATGCTTAGATTAGCTGACGAGTTAATTTAGGTTCCGAACAAGTATAAGGTTCTTGGTGCCGACTCCTAACGCACAGACTGAGTAAAGCGATTTCGCGACTACCGCGACATAAAATTTGAAATAGTATAATTTAAAATGTTAAGCCGCTCTCAGTCACTCTTGTGAATCCTACCCAATACTAGGTGAGGCGACTTTAGGCTACTTCACAATTAATTTTCGGCGTCTTCAACGGTTATACATCTAGCAACACGGGTTGAGACTTGAGCCACGTAGAAAAATAAAAACGTCAATGTCAAATTGAGTTTGCAGTTAAAATGCTGTTGTGTTGTAATATTTCAAAAAAGAAGCTGAAATAATAAGAAATACGCTTTTTATTCACGTGCACAAGTTTTAATTTTGATTATAAGATTCCAAATGGGTTCCTCGCACAGCACCGAAGTGCCAGGAGGTGGCTCTGAAGGATATCATGTATTGAGGGTATGAGTTGTCAAGTTTGTTAAATATTATTTGTTTTTGGGTAATTTACGTTATCATTTATCAACATATTTTTGACGCAGGTTCAGGACGGGTCGCCGGGTCAAAATGCTAATCTCGAACCGTTTTTTGACTTCATTGTTGCAATAGAAAACACTAGATTGGATCAAGACAATGACACACTAAAAGAATTATTAAAGCAGAATATCGACAAAACAATAAAAATGTTAATTTATAGTAGTAAAACTCAGTCAGTGAGGGAAGTAATGATCACTCCTAGTGCCAGCTGGGGTGGGCAAGGACTACTAGGAGTTAGTATAAGATTTTGCTCCTTCGAAGGTGCAAACGAAAATGTTTGGCATGTGCTGGTAAGTAGCTTTAAGTATCTATGTAAATGTAATGCATAATGTGTTGGTTAATTCAAAATATGTTATGAAAAATAGATATACACCCGATTGTAATTAACAATATTAACTAATTTATAAAACATGATATTTGTTAAATATTATGTATTCATCATGAAATTGACAATGTATCAATGTCAGCCTTGCAGCCAGCATGCAGCCTTAGGGGTGCATACTGGACAACGGTTCCCGACCTCTTGCTTAGGGGGGTCACTTGCAACTAATGCTCCCTGCTGGGGTCTTGTGCCGCACTTGTAAGAGTCTAATAGATAAAGACCTTGTAAAGATCTGCCACACAGGACTCTCGTGTTGGTTAAGGCCACCACTGGACACTGTACTTTCTAACAGGTCCACTTAGTCACTGCTATATCATAATGATAAAAAAATTAACTGTTGTGAATAATTAAATATTTTATGCCATCACTGTCTTATGCTGGATTATATCCAGATATTTGAATATATTATTAACATTATTAAAATATAGCATTAATGTTATCTTATTACAAATTATAATATTACAGGAAGTCCATCCATCATCTCCTGCAGAGCTAGCAGGGCTCAGACCATTTTCGGATTATATCATTGGTGCTGATTCCATAATGCATGAGAGTGAAGATCTCTTCACTCTGATAGAAGCACATGAAGGCAGAGCTCTCAAGCTTTATGTTTATAATGCAAGCGATGATACATGTCGTGAAGTTCTTATAACTCCAAATCATATGTGGGGAGGAGATGGCAGCTTAGGCTGTGGTATAGGGTATGGCTATCTGCACAGGATACCTGTAAGAGGTCCACAAAATGTCCAAGGACAAAAATTGTATACTCCAATGGTTAGTATAAAAAAACAAAAGTAATATTTCAATTTATTATAATAAAATTTGTGTTAAAACTACAATTGTTATTATATTCGTTCACTTGTGTGCTTACAGGCGTCACAACAAACATCTCAACTTCAGCAAAATCTGATTTCAAATGTTCAAAATTTAAATATAAACGAGGAGACAGTGCCATTGGTTAGCTCCCAAGCACCAAATGTTCAAGGCGAGCAGCTGTCTTCTGCACCTCCACCATTTTTATCAGGAGTTCCGATGGTAAATCCAGGAAATTATGCGGTGCCTAGTAATGCAACACAGCAATTGAATGATCAAGCTCTGCAACATTCTACTTTACCACAACAACCAAATATTCCACAGCCACCAATGACTGCTCAAACTGTTGTTTCTAACATGGCCACATATTCTAGCAGTAAGTATGAATTCAAGTTCATCATATGTACCAGGTGGAAGGGAAACACTCTCTATACCGGAATGGTAAGAGAGAAGAACCATAACATGAATGAAAAACTATATTCATTTGCAAAGCTAAGCGATAATACTTACGATTTTAGTATTTCCGTAATTCATGCGCGCGCAATGTAAAGCGCACATAAAACTGGGTAGGGTACAAACTACAAAGCAAACGCCGACAAGGCGGCGGCCGCCGCGCCGGCACCGCGGTCGTTAACCCGTCAGCTGATGTACGTGTTTCATTACGATTTTTTTGAAATATTGACCTTTTTTACTATGTTTTTCAGAATAATAGTTTGATTTATCTATCCATACGTGAAGCTGTACAGAAATTTGAGAAAATCCTACTGAAATTGTAACAATGCGATCGCGATTTTTTTAGTGCCACCACATCAGGAATCACCAATACTATCACCTGTATTCGTTTCCGAGAGTGTTTCCCTTCCACCCGGTATAAGCAATCACATGCATAATTACAAAGTTTCTAAATCTATAAAATGTATATTATAAACTTGAAAGTGTGGGTAATTTTCATTGATCTCCATTAGGGGGTGGCTGTATGGATTTAAATGAAATTCTACGATATAAATCAGAAATCCATAATTTTATATGGAAAATTTCATTTCAATTCGTATTAACGATACTTCGGTAATATTAATTGAAATTTTGGATATTATAGAGTGGAATTTAACCCTTCAAGGCCCGCTTATATATATAGATGTATGAGAAAACCCTATGTATATGGACACCGGTGTCCGTCGCGGGCCTTGACAGACTACCTATAAATTGGATAATACTTTACGATACCCAATATGGGTATCTATCTATAATCTGCATTAAACCGACACTTGATGAAACTTAAAATCACTACCTTTAAAATCATCTTCAGTTAAGTTTGTTTGAAATGAGGTGTGATGTACAAATGTTTTTTTTTTGGCAAACCTTAGAAAATGTGTTTTGGTTATAGATTTAGCGGATGCATCTTTAACTAATCTTGGTAGCATACCATCAGTTTCAAATGTGCAACCACCAGCACCACTGCCAAACCTGCCTGGGATTCCTATGAACCAGCCACAGCCTTACATACCAATGATGCCTAATTATTCACAACAACAAACTTCTACCACCCAAAGTGCGCCAAATTTGGTACCAACATTTGATATGAGCAGCTTTGCACCGGCTCCCATACAACCCCCGGCCATCTCTACTGGGTTGCCAATAGTGACTCCGGTATCATTACCAGGTATGCCTTCAATAACAGTGAGCGCGACCCTGCCGGTTTCTACTATGCAAGAAATACATCAACAACAAACGTTACAGCCGCAAGACTTATTATCGTGAAGGCATGAGAAATAAATAAAATAAAATAACTTCTATTATTTCTTTGACATGAGATTTCATGTGAATTTTATTTTCAAACGGCAGAACCGAGCAGTTCTATATTATTATATGTGTATCAGTATTTATGCCATATTCAGGGAAGAAAAAAAATTATTTAAGAAAACTTTACCTACTTTGCAATTATTGTAATTCGGTTGTACAGACGACTTTTAGCAAAGGCATTTATAGATAATATGTTAAAGCAAGGTGTTTTACACACATTTAATTTTTCTTCCATGAATATAGTATAATTAATAATTATTACTCTTGGTATAAAATGCCTATATCTAAACATGTCCACTGTGCAATAACTGCTCACTTCTGAAAATGTCTAAATTATACCTATGATACTGAGGAATTTAAGAGTTGGAAAGGCCGCTTATAGAACATAATTTAATGGGTACCTACTGCTTAAAGTTATGTATTTACATTAAGAATAAAAATACTAAGTAGTGAGTTCTATTGTCTAATTTCATTATGATTTATTTAACCGATCAAGCCCGGCTCGGTTACATTGGCCCGGTATGACATCTGTCAACAAGCGAAAATCGACCTTATACGCACCCACATCGACCTTATGTGGGTTAAATGTAAGTCGTAATAATAATTATTGTTTCCAAATATTCCAAATTTTCAATCTCGCCGACTGAACGACCTGCCTCTGTTGTTTGATTCGGCCGATAATAACTATCCACTGTGGCCCTTAGTTCTTAGGTACTCTTTGTAATTAATCTAGTACTTGACACAATGAATAATTTGTGTAATTGGACAATTCAGAATTGGACTTTTTGCAATTATAAATTTATCGCCTTGTGGACATTAAGAAAAGGTCACTTTAACGCGAGACTAAATAACGTTATTTGAATAATTAATATTGTTATTTAATATTGGAAAAAATACACGATATTAGAATACATTTACTTGGTATATTTATTATTTGTTAATGCCGTCATTCTTAGTCTTGGAGAATATAACCAAGTTAGTTGCAGGTTCTCGTAAGTATTTATTACATAGCATAATATATTATAAAAAATAAGTAATTTGTAATGTTCTTATTTTAACTATATACAATGATTGCTCAAATAGAAAGATACAAGTTTGTTACATGGATAGGTGATCGTGTACACTCAAAGTATTTGGTGAATTGTTTAAAGGTACATCTTACAATACATTCACATAATTATAAAAAAAAATATGTAGAGACTGGGAGCATCCTACATTGAAATTGTACCTATTAATACCTATTGCCAGAGCTCCAACTTCTCCGAAATAAATAAAATACCACATAATTATTATATAAACACATTATGATATAACAGACTTCCATAAAATATATAAGCAAAATACAAATATCCGCCACAGGGGTCACTACCTCAAATTGGCCTCCACCAGATCTCGAAACAACCCACACAAACATTTTCTGAGTAATAGAGTGGTCGAAGCGTGGAACCAACTACCTGAAGATGTGGTGTCAGCTCAGAATACTAACACATTCAAGAACAGACTAGACGGCTACATTGTAAATTTAAAAAATAACAAATAGAGATTAACAGGATATAGTCGCTTGTTACATAGATATTATATTCTACAGTTTTAAGTCTACTGCCTTGATGGCGTAGTTTTATTATGGTACGACTGTAACGTTTCAGTCCCAAGTCGGGAAAGTGATACCTGTTGGATTTTTCTACTCAATGCTAGCCCGGAGTCTGTTTGTGCACGATATGGCGATAGGCTCGCCCCCTATCACACCATGGGACGGAATACGCACGTCGAAAACTGTGAAAGGTGTGAGTGTGTACATGTATGTGTGCGTGTGTGTTTGTTTCAAATCTACCACCAATTTGGCATGCCGGTTTTTAGGGAAGAAATGTTTTGAAACTTATAGTTTTTCTTAATTACTTCAAAACAGGATTGTGTTTAACAACGTACTTCGATTGAACTATAGCCTGACCACGAAAATAAAATCACTCGCCACGTTGTAAAATATGGCACTACTTTCTTGTATTGATTGACTAGCGGCCCCGACAGACGTTGTCCTGCCCTAAAAAGGAAATGAAATCCTAGAACCCGAGTACAGCGCCACCTACCGTATCTAATTGTTAATCGAAACTATTCTCAAACCCACCTGAGGGCACAAAAAAATCATTAAAATCGGTCCAGCCGCTTAGGAGGAATTCAGTGACATACACGTTTAATATGGCGGTTAAGTATTCTTAAATTTTCAAATTTTCCGCGTAATTTTCTTGCAAAAAACCTCCCTGCCACCAAATGAGTCCTTATTTAACGAAATTTTAAAATCCCTAAACACCCCCACCCCCCCGTAAATAATACCTAACCATATTTTTTTCCGGAAAAAAATCCCGAATAAAATTCCCGGTGTCTGTTTTCCGGGATAATAGTAGCCTATGGGCGGTATTAATAGGTCAATCTCAAGTTTGAGTTACATCTCAAGTAGACATAATGTATTGAACTGTTCATACATTATGTCTACTTGAGATGTAACTCAAACTTGAGATTGATTTCCTTTGGATCACAAACTATCTCCATACTTATTTTCATACGGTTCCACTGGCAAAAAACTATTTTCCGAGATTAAGGTCCCGGTTTATATTTTCCCGGGATATGAAGTAGCCTAGATTCTTCCCAGGGTTTAAAACTATCTCCTTGCCAAAATTGCATCGCTATCGGTTCAGTGGTTTAGTCGTGGCGGCTCCACTCGCGAGAAATTAAAATCCGGGATATAATTCCCGGTTTATCTTTTTCCGGGATAAGAGTAATTATGTCCTCAACTGGATCTCGAAATATCTCTATACTTGTTTTCTTGCGGTTCCACTGGCAGAAAACAATTATCCGGGATAAAAGTCCCGGTTTATATTTTCCCGGGATAAAAAGTATCCTATGTCCGTCTCCTGGTTCTAAGCTACCTCTCCACCAATTTTCAGGTAAATCCGTTCAGCCATTCTTGAGTTATAAGTGGTGTAACTAACACCACTTTCTTTTATATATATAGATTGTAAAATAAAGGAAGAGTGGCGCCCCTAATGCAGGCTTTTTATTTTACTGGTCAGGATATACACTATACCTATTCATACATATTATACTCAAACATTCTTATGAATGAAACTAAATAAATATTTATTAAGGTATATAAACTAGGCTAATGGTCTTTTAAATGGTGAACACAGTTTGTTCGAACATCAAAATATCAACTAGACAGTGGCGTAGCGTGGTTTCTTGTCACCTGAGCGGACCAAAAATATCCCGCCCGTATACCTACACCATGAAGAAGGTTACAACAAACAAATCACCGGACCTACACGGGTGTCGTTACGACTTACGTCACTGACACAGGTTAGCTATAATTTTATATATTATGTACCTAAAATGATTTTTTATATCTTCGTATCGTAAGATACAGAGCGATGCGAAAATATAGGTACAATCACATGGCGATAGATGCGTCAATCGAGACGTAAACCTTATACTTGATGAAGGAAATACATTATCTGATATGTTTAATACTTTTAACATAATTTAAAGGTGTAATAACATTATAGCTTCCCTGTGTGTGCGGTCCCGCATAGCTGCATCCTATGATCCTTGTACCATGCTTGTACCTATAGATTTTTTTATTCACACCTGGTGTGTGACGCCAACCGGCGTTGCGCGCTTAAAAAGACAATAGCTAGGTGTATGTGTCCTACAGTCTACGTAAAGCCTTCAGTATACAAATCAGTCCATTCATAAGCCACGTAGCATGCTACATGTAGAAAGACAATACGTAACATTGCATTTGCGTTGTGGGTTATTGATGGCATGTAATTCTAAAATGCAAATACATTTAACACGTAGAAGACTGCATGATATGGTTTTCAGCAACATCTAATTTGACTGTGTGTTGGGCATCATCAGATGCAGGTTGTTCTAGTTCAAGGCCCAAGTTTGCATGGCCACTTGATAAAATTGGTGCATCACTGTAGAATACGCCACCGGCCATCTCAGATAAGCGTCGTCGTCGTCTTGTGTCTTTGTCATCTGCGACGCTAGGAGGGCGGACGCTGGAGCTTCGTCGTCGTTCTAGACCTAATCGTGGCGGTATCTGCAACTTTTTCTGTCAAAATATAAGAATATAGTGTAAATAATTACATAATGATTCCATGATTACCTATGGCATAACCCTAATTCCCGCTATATTGGGTATGTCATTTGTGAAATTACTTTTATTGCATGCAATTCACTTTTACATTGAGTCTAACTTGCTACTAGGGTAGGTAGTGTACTATAGATAATATCAACCACGATGACGCGCAATACTTATCTATCTTTGAACGGAGACCGATTATTTATCTTAGTCATACGACTTCACTCATCCTACTAATATTATGAACGCGAAAGTTTGTAAGTTTGTATGGATGTTTGCGGAAGTTTGTGGTTCCGTGCAGCTATCTTCGTGCAACAAGAAACCCCGGGGCCGTCCCTTAGGCGCTGAAGAAGGCCACCGCAGATTTTGGTGGGTATGCCGGTGTAGGGTGTACATAATGTTAGGGACTTGGTCCAATGCTCGCTCGGATGAAGCTATAGGTACTCCCGCGTGTTGACATTGGGCTGTAAGACTGTGTGAAACCAACATAACCGTTCCACTCACCCCCCAGTGGTGGTAGCGATAACTCGTTTTTCCCTGCGATAAAAAAGGGGGGGAATTAGTAGAGCGCGTCCTCATGGTTGGCATTAACCTTTGGTTAATTAATAAATTATATATGATCGAAAAAAATAATCTGAAGTAGCTTTGTTGGTTAGATTATATTACATACATATAGGTAATATATAATATGTGTATATATATTAGGCAGAGGCGCAACTAGTGCACCCACTTCTCGCCGTTATTCCGTCCCATGATGTGATAGGGGGCGAGCCTATCGCCATATCGGGCACAAATTCCAGACTCCGAGCTGATACTGAATAGAAAAACTCAATATCACTTTGCCCGACCCGGGAATCGAACCCGAGACCTCAGCATTGCAGTCGTACAATAATACAACTACGCCACCGAGGCAGTCATTATATTATTAGGTTGGATTATAGTTATATCACTTAGGTAGGACGTGCAATTACCTATGATTATGCAACAAAATAAAAAAATATTTACTTTTAGTTGAACAGGTAAAGAGTTTAGCAGCGTCACGATTGGTGGGGATATCAAATCAATTGGCACAGTAGAGGGATCGGTAGTGCCCGTTGCTATTGATACGAATAAGCCCGTTAATAGCGTTGCCATGAAGCCCAATCCTGAATACCACAAGTATGATATTCTGAATAACCAGAATACATAGTCTTCAGATTGTTTACTGTAAAAAATATATAAGTAGACTGAATAACATCCACACTAGCAGGTAATGTGTCTCAACTCTCAAGACTAGAGTTAATTCGATGCTCATGGCGCGACCGTCAAATAAACAATCGTAAAAGTTTCGTTAGACCTATTCAAAAACAACGCATTTTTTTTAAAGCGAGTGGATTATAGCTATCTAGTTTCCGACCGAAGCTTCAGCTTGGGAAGCGCCAAAATCTATAAAAATGTTAGGTAGTATTCACATTCCGACATTGGCAAAATCATCACTGTAACGGTGAAGCCATAACTAAAAAAAGAATAAATGTAAATTTTTGACGTTTCCAGGCAATTATTATCATCTCTCGATTACGATTTAAATTACCTTTAAATATTATCTTAGACTACCTATTGCATTGCTAGATACTCAAAGAATATTCTCACTAAAAATATTAATTTATTTTCTAAGTAATTTATAATATTTGAACTGAGTTAATTCATCTTTAATCCTTCAATTTTGAAGTATATCTATACTAGCATAAATTTTAAATTACTAATTGTAGCCTGTAGGCCCTGTAGCCAATCTTAAACTAAATCTTCGGCCGGCTGGAAATCGACCTTTGGTCGGAAACAATTCGCAAGCACTGACTCACAGAACACTATTACTCTAGGAGCACTGACTTAAGTAGTACGAATGACAATAGTAGATAGCTTTTTCATAAAATGCCTACATAACGTATAATAAAAAAATATTTACTAGGTATCCGCCGTAAGCGTCAAGTTGTACGACAAATCGCATCCTTCCGTGGAAGCTGGCACACGAGGCAATGGTATCCGAGAAAGTTGTGCACCTCCTCCTGCGACAACCACCAATATCATCCCAAATATGCCGCCTGCGATGGCTCCCTGAAAACACTTACGTATTTAAATTGGTTTTAATATTTTTTTTATTGCATCGAATGACGAGACGAGCATGCCGTTCGCCTGATGGTAAGCGATACGACCACCCATAAACAGTAGAAACACCATCCAGCACTTTGAGTTACAAAGTACCTACCTATTGTGTGGTATTCCACTGCGCTCGTCATCCTGAGACGTAAGATGTTAAGTCTCATTATGTCCTGTAGTTACACTGGCTACAGTGCCCTTCAAACCGAAACACAACAGTGCATGCACACTCCTGCTTGGCGGTAGAAATAGACATTGCGGTGGTACTCACCCAGACGTACTCTTACATATGAGAGTCTTACCACCAGTATGAATATATTTGTTTTATATTGAACTTTGTGTGATCTGTACCGGCTTATGCCTAGTTCACATTATTATAATTTATGCCTAGAGGGGCGTGGGCCCCGCATGGGCTGTGTAAATTTCTGTATCATATACCTATGTTTTCAAGGAAAAAGAAAAGTCCTTGCATTCTTATCTAAGCTAATTTAATATATAATATGGGTATGTTTATTACCTTAGCATTCGACCATGGAAACAGCATGCCCAGAGAAAAAAGTCCTAGTGACACACCCCCAGTCATGCCATTAAACGAAAGCGCTAATTGTAATACCGGCCCCAGCCGCTCTACAGCGAACACCAATATGAACGAAACCACGCCGCACGCCACACAAACCCATCGAGCAATCTGTTGAAATTTAGACATATTAATTTACTAAAACACCTAATTGCACGATATAAGTACTTTTAAGTGTAATTGGTAATTACTTACAAAAGCTCCTTTATTCTCTGGCAATGTTATGTTAAATAGCCCTGTGACGAAATCTTCACAGGCAATCGCAGCTAGAGAATTTAAAGCTGATGCTACCGTCCTATAGATTTTCGATAAAAACATTATAACTTTTGATTTTAAAAAAGATATCTCGTCAAACTACACAACACAACAGTAGGTAGTACCTAAACTCTTTTTTCATCTGCTCTTATAAAGTGTAGGTAGGTATCTAAGAATATAAATCAGTAATTCCAGTTTACAGTTCTTACACGTTACACTAGACTCAGGTGGTGATTGAATTTCTTACTACTTCTAATTTCTATTACTACGAATATATTGTGAGAATATATACTACTTCAATTGATATATAAAACGTACCTATATAATTCCACTGATGTACCTACGCATTTAAAATTTTGTTTAAACTCAGAATAATAACTAAAGCAAGGTTAAATACAAATTACATTCTTCTTTTACGTGTAATTTGAAAATAAATAAACACCTTGTCATAAATATATAGCCCAATCATCCATTGTACGATGTGAATAAACACGAATCCATAGATACCTTATTTGTCAAAATCGGTTCAACAGGAGTGACGCTAGAGTACTCCAAATTATTACCCTTCCTGGTAGTAGTCGTGTAAAAATAGGTTCATCTTGATTGAACAATGGACATCCAGGGTGGTGAGATTGTAATGAGACTGGTACTGACTTGCAAGAGGGCGGGAAATATAGGTTTTTAACGTACAAAGTGAGAGGTAGGTACACCCAAAGCGCTTAAAATCATGGAGGACCCAATTAATGTCTTAAATCTCTTATATCTAGCCAATATAGAACAAACCTCAGTGTAATGTCACGAGCATCAGCTAGAACATTTATTTTTTGTATTAGTTCTATAGGCAGTAATTTCAAATGACATTCTGTACTATTAAGACAGACTGGACTGTGGACAATTCACCAAAGCGCCTAGTCACCAAACATTCGCAAGATAAATTAATTCCAGTTTTCGAACTGCTTATTTCTCATATTATGTGTAACGAAATCAACCCGAGTCAGTTACGGGGAAGCCTTCGAACGTTATGGCCACAGTAGCGTTTTTAAGATAACTACGATAAAAAATCTTTAACACGTCAAACCCCGCTTATGTATATAGATGTATGGGGAAACCCTATATACTCGAACGCCGGCGTCCGCAGAGGGCTTGACGAATCAAAGATGTGTAAAGCGTATATAGTTTACCCGAGGCTAGCAGCAAAGATACCCGCAACGAAAAATCCTGGGACTCCGTGTATTCCACTCAATTGTTGCACCACGTACAGGGGTAGGAGTCGGTCCGCGCCGTTTATCGTGCCAGCCTAGGGTGAGTGATGTTCTTATTACACTGGATATACAAGTACTTCAAACACAAACACACATTACTCCATTATCCATCGAAGGAGTAGGTAGAGATGAAACCTTGGTACCCACATTTCGCCTGTGTTCCACCCCATGATGTCATAGTGGACGAGCCTGTCGCTATACCGGGCACAAATTCCAGGCTCCGGGCTGATACTGAGAAGAATAACTCAATATCATTTTGCCCGATCCAAGATTCGAACCTGGGACCTCAGGGCGGTGTCGCGCGCAATTGACGCAATAAAACTACGCCTCCGAGGCAGTCATGTACTTATACAGTATTTGCGCCTCCGTCCGTGTGAAAAAAGCTTATCCGGGATAAAATTGTATCACTGTTCCCTGGATAAAGGTAGACTAGACCCCTATTATATGGGACTTAACATAGCTGGCGAAATGTGGGTCTTATACACCTCTGCCTACCCCTGAAAAGGGAAAAAGGCGTATCTTATGTATGTTAAAGTAGACTATGTATTGACTTTTATAAATTAACCATACTATTACTATTAGTACCAGCCATTTTTTTTTTTTTTTTTTTTAAAATGCCATCTTCGGCGCATTAGGGACGGCTGCGGGCTTCCTCCGACTCACGTCTAAGTTGTCGTCCGCAACCGCCCCTGCACGTACCGCTGTTGCGGTCCTTTTCCTGTTGCGGGGGCTCAGAAGCCCCCGAAACACCGTACCGTGTCCACCTTTTGATGTCCGAGGCAGCGTGAGACACGCTGCCTCGGACATGTCCATCACGGGGGTCACAAAAGTTGGCTAGACTAATGGGTGGGCGGCACGTCCCGCCCACCCGTGACCCCCGGAGGCCCCTATTAGTCGCCTTTTACGACAGGCAGGGGATACCGTGGTGGAATTCTCCAAACGCCCCCAATCCACAGGGCGGGAGACGTCGGTCAGTCGTCCACCCGACGCCTCCTACGTCTCGTCTGGCGGCGGGAGGGATCACCACTGCGCTGGCGATCCCTCTCGGCACTCTCCTTCCGCGAGAGGACCGCCTCGCAGAAGTGGGCCACCGCCTGCCAGGCCTCCCGGCCGCCGACCATGGAAGCGACCACGGCCGGCAGCGAGAGGTCTTCTCCGACGACTGTTTTGAGAGCGCTGCGCTCCTCATCCCAGGCTGGACAACACTCCAACGTATGTTGGGCCGTGTCCATTGGGCAGTTGTCACAATAGTGACACACGGCCGACTCCTCTACACCTACCACCCGAAACAGGAACTCACCGCAGCAGCCATGCCCGGTGAGCACCTGCGTCAGGCGGTATGTTGCCGCTCCGTGGCGCCTGTCCAGCCATTCGGCAAAGACAGGACGCACTGCCTCTACGACCCGGTGCCCCCACGACGGGGCCTCCAGCCTGAGACGCCACTCCTCCACGGCGGCTCGCCGTAAGGCGGCCCTCTTGGCCTCCACCTCCTTCAGGGCCGGACGCTCCCCGCGACTGAACGCCTCCTCCCGCCAATGGAATACATCGGCAAGGGATTTGGCGTCCAGGTCCCAGGGCAGAAATCCGGCCAATAGGCAAGCCGCCTCGAAAGAGATAGTACCAGCCATGTCGATGAAATTTAATCCTTATTGTTAATAATTTTTTTTCATGATGAAAACACACGTTATCACTACCCCACCACTGGGGGGTCAGTGCAACGTTTGCGTTGGTTTCATCGGTCTTACGGCCCAATGTACAGCATATATAATGGAGTTAGTAGCATCATCTCAGCGAACATTGGACCGAGTCTCTGACTCTATGTACACCCTACACCGGCATACCGACCCAAACCCGCGGTGGTCTTTTCGGTGCATACGGCATGGTCCCGGCTCTTGTTGCAACATAATGCACCCAGAACATGAGAAACAATAGTCGGCCAAAGCAGGTCGCTTTAACGTTAGTATGAAATCCTCCTAGCCAGTTTCGGCCACGGCGGCCAATCTCAACGGAGATCAGCCAGGTACGCAGGAGATATTATAGTGCACAAGTGTGTGCGCAATACACAGGTGCACTCGCTATTCCTTCACTCTCATAGTCCGGTGAGACGGCAATCCGACATGACCGGAGAGAGATCAGGCGCAGGACCAACGGCTTTACGTGCTTTCCGAGGCACGGGGGTATCACACCGCCAACTTCCTGACTCCGAGCTACGACTGAGTAAATTTTAAGATGGAAAAACCCAGTCACAATTTTTTTGGCTCGACCCGGGATTCGAACCCAGGACCTCAGCGCGCAAATCGTACTCGTAATGCGTACGCAATACCACTACGCCACCGAGGCAGTCAACGTTAGTAATTATCTATTTAAAACGACCTACTATATTATAATGAAAATACAAACACACATAAATCAGGTTACGTCATATGACCACTGCGAGTGCAGACTGAATAACAAATTCTTTAAGCGGCAGTGACACGTAGTAGAGTACATTAACTTTGTTTACCTGAATTGGATCACAATCCGCGTAGTAGACGGCAAGGACGGCCCCAGTGATGAAATTTACTGAATATACTGCGATAAGGCTAAACGCTGACATCCAAAGTGCCACGCGCACTTGCCATATTTGCTCTACTGCCAAGTATTTTTGCACCGAGGCTTGATTGGCGCAGAACATACTGGTCCAGTATATCGTACCCCCGATAACCACTGACCAGAACGAATGTCGTATAGTTGGGTCAAAGCTCATGCTGAAAATAATAATTAAGCTTAAAACTTTGGCTTTTGCCGGAATTAATATATTTATTTATTTAAAATTGTAATGAAATATTAATAAAGTAATCAAACGGTATTTAGTAGATTGACAAAAATTTATAAATATGTTTAATGCAATGTTTTGCTTGAACCTTTCACTTTACAGACAGTCAATTAGCAAATGAAACACATGAAATAAACTATTAAAATTAATTGTCGACTAATTAATCATGAAATAACTGTAAGCGATAATTAATTCAAGTCAGTATATTGCTGTGAAATTGATAAATTGACCTATGCTTTTAATTTTTTATAAAAAATATCTTATATTTCAAAATTACAATATCTAAGGTCGATTGTCTACAACAATAATAATAATTTTATTTATGTAGGTACTCAAAGAAGTGGAGGCGATTTGTATTCCATGCATGTTCCCAGACGTTGTCCATTCCGCCAATATTTGAAATGCTCATTGCTAAAACTACAGCTAAGGAACCCACTAGCACTGCCGATTGAAATGTATCTGTCATTATAACTGCTTTCATTCCTCCCTGTGTAAAAAATAAAAATTACCTTTGTTAGAGAGTTTCATAAAGTGAAGAATATATTCAGAGATTAATCAGTTAAATATAGGTAATAATTTTAACATTCTACAAACCTGGGAAGCATAGAAAATGCATACGACGTATACTAGTGATACAGCTAAATAAGTATTCAAACCCGTCACTGGAAAAATGAAAACTACTTAAGTGTTATTTTTCATATAAATGCTAAAATTAAAACATTCGGGGTCCATTTTCTAATACATCTACTCGAATCCAACAAAGAGAGTAAAAAATAGAGCCCCTACAGGAAACGTGCACGTCGTAAGCACTGCCATCTGGTAGCGCAATCTATGTGTCAGCCACGAATCTCTTTCTCTGTTCTGTGGTTTCAGCCACGAAGTAAAGAGATGAGTTTCAGTACGTCGATACTTGGCATTGACGTTAAAAAAAAACATTAAAAAGATGAAAAATAACATTTAATTTGTTGATACTGTATTTTTGTGTATCTAAATGCTCCAAAACATAAAAATAAACAAAGCAAATGGTGTGAAATTGTATTATGTACCCAAGAATAGTAGGTACCTAAGTACCCACATTCCATGGTTATGTGAAAATCGACAAAAATAATAAAAGCTGTATAAAACATATAGTTATGAGTTTCAAAAGCATTAAGAAATGTCTCATTACGTAAATTATACAAATAAAGATGTTTTGAAGATAATACTTAACACAAAAAAATCTGTAATTAAGGGAACATAATCTCCTAGTTTTGCTTAAATAACTAGCTCCAATGTAAAAAAGAGCATATTCTGGATACGCTGGGTATCAATAATATTCGACGGGAACGAATATTTTATCGTTTTTGTCATATTAAAAGAATATAATATAGTATAATGTTTAATGTCGTACTAAGTATTCTGTAGAAATATATGTCAATCAACAGAACTTTTTGGTTCTAAAGATTCAGGCTCACTCGCACAATGTAGATGATTTCGTTTGGATTTTGAGCTTTAATTGATTTAAGTTTTTTATATGGCATGGAACGACGAGGTGAGCATGCCGTTTGCCTGATGGTAAGCGATACGACCACCCATAAACAGTACCAACACCATCCATCCACCTTGAGTTACAAAGTACTGTGAGGCATTCCACTGCGTTCGTCATCCTGAGACAGAAGTTGTTAAGTTTCATGTCCCGTAGTTACACTGGCTACAATGTCCTTCAAACCGAAACACAATGGTGCATGCGCCTGCTGCTTGGCGGTAGAAATAGACATTGCGATGGTACCCACCCAGACGGACTCTCACATATGAGAGACCTACTACCAGTAAGTGGCGACAAAGAAGTCAAGTAATAATGGAGTTGGATTTTTACTAAAATAGGATAGAACTGTAACCGTATCTGTATTGCATGAAAGTCAATACCAACCATTGTCACTTACAATATTGCATCATCAAATAATGACATTTGTATTGTACAAAAAGGCAATGATACGATGTGCGTGACATGATGGGGTTACAAATGCACACAAACGAGGACTATTCGAATATTATGGCAGTTATTATGACAACAACTATACTCATAGTCGTAAAGCGATTGCAATAGTATGTATCAGCGACCATACAGCCTCATATGTATGTAGCCTTCATTGAGTGCGTAAGCGTCTATGACTCATAAAATATCCAGTGAACTGAGTATGATATCCTGCTGCACACTCAGGGTATTTTAAATAGAATGTACGCAATATATACTTAAATTTATTAAAATTATATTAATAGTGTCACTGCAAAAATAGGATAAGATATCGATAGACCCAAAGATCATATTGTTACATTTTGAATTTCAGAATGCTTGGACTCTCCAGCGGTATTATGGCCGGTATGTAGTACATAAGGCATACATGAACTCGCTTTTGGTTTAAGACAAATTACTACTCCTAATTTAGTAACACTTGTAACTTGTAACATAGTTCTATGTACCACTAATGTCCCAATAACTTTACAATTTATACAATATTGAGAACTCTACCGGGCATCGGCGTGCAGGCACTATTCAGCCGATTTTTGTGTATGATTTTTATGTATATAGTCTATATCGTTGATTTTTGTCGCATAATAGATGGTCAAACAAAAGGGAGTTAATATTTAGGTGTCCAAGGTATCTAAGCAAAGAGGTAGAGTTACACTGCAGACTATTGTGTGTCCACAGCACCAATAGGCAGGTTCGATCGGACTAAAGTAGAAAACTTACTTAGCGTGTTATCGTGTTACGTTACGTATTGTAAGAAAAGTTTCCGGTAGCTTAAGAATAAAGATGCAGATGCTCATTCTTTAAATCCTACTAATAATATTATAAAAGCAAAGTTTGTAAGTATTTATGGATGTTTGTTACTGTTTCACGCAATAAACTGCTGAATGGATTTCGATGAATTTTGGCATACGGATAGATCATGTCTTGGATTAACACATAGGCTACATTTTATCCGGTGAAAATAAAAAGCGGGACTTTTGTCCTGGAAAAACATTCTAACGCGGGCGGAGGCGCGAGCGAAATCTAGTATAAAATAAAGTGTTTTTTCTTGTCTTATCTTCACTGCTATCGATTACTCTGATTCCTATAGGAGATTCCTACTATGAAAGAAATAGCTTCTAGCGTCTAGAGATAAAACCAACAATTGTACCTATAGCACACATAAAGATCGTATTGCATATGAGATTTGTTCATCAGATTAGTTTGGTGGTTTAGACTTTAGTGCATCATAAAACGTAGTAGATAAACGCAAATGGTACGTTTTGTGATATAGAGCATCCGACGGACCGCCTTTGGGACATGAGAAGAAACCACATACAGCAAAACATTGCCAGCGCCATCTACTTAAAGAATCTGGGACAAAAAGCCTGTGTCAATTCAAGACATAATCTACCCATGTGCCAAATATCATCTAAATCCCTTTAGTTGTTTCTGCGTCTACTTCTGATAAACAAACAAATATTCAAACACTAGCTTTTGCCCGTGGCTCCGCCTGCGTGAATGAGTTTTTCCAAGATATAAGTCCCGCTTTATATTTTAAAAAGTAGCCTATGTGTTAATCCAGGACATGACCTACCCGTGTGCCAAATTTCATCGAAATCCGTTCAGTAGTTTTTGGGTGAAAGAGGAACAAACATCCATACATCCCTACATTCTTACAAACTTTCGCGTTTATAATACTAGTAGGATTTTTACAAACTGTCGCATTTACAATATTAATATGAAGTAAAATTATATTGAAGTTACCTCAAGTTGATGAGAAATTACAATCGCGTAATTTCTCCCTGAAGCTTTTATGGATTCGCCATTGCGTAACTTATATAAAGGTTATTGTTATTCCTTGTAGCGCGCACACGCACGCCTATAAAATTTTTCGTACTAATAATACACGTTATGTTAAGTAACAGTGCCTATTGATAACCTTATGGGTTCTTGAGAAAAAAATATATAAATAAAATTTTGTAATATTATGATAAATAGATGACGTAGACAGAGAAAGCTATTAGATGTTAGATGATAATCCGATGACTTACTGTAGATTGAAGATGTATGCATTTCTTGAG
The DNA here is from genome assembly GCA_949316025.1 of Lapara coniferarum. Classification (NCBI taxonomy): domain Eukaryota; kingdom Metazoa; phylum Arthropoda; class Insecta; order Lepidoptera; family Sphingidae; genus Lapara; species Lapara coniferarum. Next base: position 34,158,406 of record OX438919.1, on the reverse strand, counting down.
ACAGACTTGCATACTTATGAAATAAATTAATTTTGCAACGACAACGTTCAAGTACATTTCTTACAAAAATAGAGAAGATGGCCGAACTTAAGACACGCAATAGGTATGTGTATGAGCTGCCGCGCTGTAAGCTATGTGAATATCTCGTGCTAATAGAAATAATTGCATAACCGATGTGAAATGTGTTTTATATTCAACATGACATTGAATATTGAACCAGTGAGCATACCTGCACATTTGGCTTCGCATGTATTGCCAAATTGACATTGAAAGGAAATGAAATTAGAATACCAACACATCGCTTTCCCAATGTCGCGTCGCTGTTAGAATGGCGTGTACTCAAATAACATATAAAAGTATTCTTTGCTTTAGATATACTTATGATATTTTCGGACTTTGGGGAGATTCGACCAAACGTGATATTACTCTTGGTTAACTACATAGTATCATCTATCAATACCAGCCGGCACTTCGCAGCATTAAAGTTGAACGTTGAACAAATTTGGTCAAATCAGGCATTAATTTAGAAAGAAAGGAAGAATTTTTTTTTTTTTAATAAAACATCTTACTGATTATAATAATATGTGACTCTATATAACGATAATGCTCTCAATTTAATTATTATTTAAGACGTAAAAAGGTAACATAAAAGAGGACTACTATCGCAATCGTTAGTGAACACGGTGGAATTTAATTAAACGTTTTTGAAACATAGACAAGTAATAGGTTACAAGGTATGTTATGTAGAATGTTACGCAGTTCATGAAATAGAATAACTCTACATACATAACTATTGTCGTAAAAATCCTAGACCGGGCCAATGTAAAGTCTACCTATCCAAGAAATATACCTGTACCAAAAAGCATCAGAGTGTTCTGCGCATATTTTGTTATAATAATAATACCAGCCCTGTATTATTATACTGCCCACTGCTGAGCACGGGCTTCCTCTACTGAGGGGGTTTAGGCCTTAGTCCACCACGCTGGCCTAGTGCGGGTTGGTAGACTTCACATACCTTCGAAATTCTTATAAGAAACTTCTGAGGTATGCAGGTTTCCTCACAATGTTTTCCTTCACCATTAAAGCGAACGATAATTGATAAACAATACACACGTATTTTACAACATATTTTGATAATGACCCAAAAATGTTTTTGGCACATTGAATCCCTGATGTAATATATTGTTTGGATCCAAGTTTTCCATCTAACCATGACTAATGCACTGCGCGGATGCGGGATCATAAAAAGAATGCGAATGACATGGGATGTTGAAGTTGCTTAAATAATATTAAAATGTCTATTTACCATCGGATAGCGCAAGCGCCGGCGCATACACAGCCACCGCCGTGTACAATATCATTTGCATTATGTATAGTGCACTGGCATACACTCGTAATGTTTTGCAGAAGCGTATTTCCTAAAATCAGATTTGAGTTCATTTGAATTACCTAATAACTGTATAGAAAATTTACAAATTGGTATTGTAGGTGCTAACTACGTAAGCCTAGGTAAATATAGGAAATGAGCTGTTTACGTTCTTATTAGTAAAATTATAATGATAGATGCTAAAACTACTTACCAAATATTCATAACATGACGTTAACCTTAGTCTCATAAAGACTGGCAGATAAAAATTGCTCGCAATAGGCACAACACATACAAATGCTACGCATATCATCCAGAACTGTGAACCGTACATGTACATTTCGGCCGGGTTTCCCAGTAATTCTATTGCTGTTATAAAACTGAAATAAAAAAAGAAGTCTCTGTACTAAGAACTTCAAAACTTGTATCAGGATAAAGGGAGTAAGAATGACTGTTCGCAATGGTGTGCTGTTACCGATGCTTATTTATAGAAGTGAATGCTGGTTTGGCAAAAGAGACACGAAAGTCTATTAAATACGGTGGAAATGCTCTCCTTGCGGAGTATACGTGGAGTCACCATTGTTGATCGCATGGGGATTGTGGAATAGTATGATCAGTAATCGTTTTAAATTGAAGGTTGATGTGGTGACTAATAAAGAAAGAAATATGCTGAGATTGTTTGGGCATGTGGAGAGAATGATTGAAAAACGACTCACGAAAGGTATCTATCGAGCGAATGTGGATGTTACGAATGAAGGGGGCACCCTAGGAGAACAAATAAATGATCTTCTCTGAAAGGGGTAGGTCAGGAGTAGTACCTTTAACCCTCGAAATCTATTAGAAGAACTATGAATGTGGAAGAGGCGAAAGGGGCCGTTGCATATCGAGCTCAATAGTCTCTGCCTCTGTCTGTTTCTCTGTATGGATGTATGATTTTTTTCAATTTGTTTTTTTTTTTGTACATTTATTCATCTTAATATATATTGAGTATTCAGTTAATCTCAATAAAAACACTGATTTTAATTCAGCTAATAATTCAACCCAAAATTAATTGATTCTGAAGCGGCACGAAGTTCGTCGTGCCAGCTAGAATTTTGTAAAGTTAAAATACCTTGCAGCAAGACTTAGAGCAGTAGGCAATGTGCCCATCGATGAGCCACCCAACAAAAAGTCATCACCGGTTCTTTGTTTTTCTCCAAAGTACCCGTAAAATACGCCAATAGCACACGATATAAGGAACATAGCTGATAGCACGCCGTAGTCCTCCCAGTGGAACAGTTCATTTGGAGAGCTCATGTTCGTTTGTGATACGGATACAACTGTGTTATTAACTTCTGTTGTCGCATATTTTTGTGAAGCCTTCGTTATATTAAAGCTCCCACATAATATGATTAAGCTGAATATCTGGAAAGGAATTATAAATCTCATAAAAGTGACCTGCTACTTAGAGACTATTCATGAAATATCAGGAAATTCCCCATATATTTCTTATAAGTTCCATTAGTTAATAACAAATTTTATAAAGAAATATTTTGCCAATTCACCAGACGAGATACGATCTTCTTTTGTTGTTATTATTCTTTTACAGTATTTGTAACAATTTACGCGGCAATGTGTGCATTTTAATGACTTAATTGTTATGTGGGCTGTAACATTCCGTGTATTGAAGTAATATTTAATCAATTAAAAGCAATTGCAATTAAAGTATTTATAGTATTGGTCATCAGTAGTCTTTGGTGTTTCCGTTTTCTTTTATTTTAAACGAGGTTTTGTCTGCGCCCTTGCTAACGCAAACGTTCATAATATGTGAGCATAAATGAACTGGACTTTACAATAAGGTTTTGAAAATAAACTGTCAAAATTATTGTATTCCGGTTGATCTAATCCTCAAATTATAGTTTCCGAAATCTAGTCATTTCTTTTTGGTTTTTGTCACATAACCATTAGCTAAATGAGAGTCGATCCACCATTAGGTATAGGTTCTAGAAATTATTTTGCAAGCTAATCTAGTAAATTCTGCTTCTGCGAGCATAAGTAAAGTAGTTATGATTCCAAATCCCAAATGATTCTGCAGGTCTTATTGATAAATACACTATTCTCCATACGTATCCTATTCACTACTTTTTGAGAACCTACCGTAACTTTTATCATCTAGTGAACATGTTGTAGGTATTCAATATTAAATTAAAGACAAATGAAATAGTTTCATCTAAGATTACATTTTTATATAATATCATATACAATGCATGTAAGACGTGTGTACCAATGCATTTTTTAAATTACTCTGTATATTTGTTAGATAGGTAGGTAGGTATAGCTTAGCAAAGTATTGTCACCCTTACTCTCATATTATATCTGCAACCGGTAGAGCCACGCTATATATTTGGTTACTTTATGAATGGATCAGCTGGATAGGGTAAAGCGATAGTGGTACCTTTGTCTCATAGAGAACCAAGGTGAAACGTTACGTGACCCACTCGCTTCTTTGTCAGCCTATGCCATCAAATTGCTCTTCAATCTAGCAAAACAAAGTACTCTACTGTATAGGTATTAAACTTATTGGTAAGCGAACATATCTGAGCCTTAGTTAGTGTGCAAATGAACTGGTTTAATAGAGACGCATATTTGGTAGTCGGTTAAAAAGAAAGTGTAGATATACCATTCATATTTTTTATACATCAATGAGATGTAATACATTTTATGAAAGGAACGATATGTTCTCTATGTATCCAATTACGACGGATTAGTAACCATCGTATGGGTGTCGGAATAACCCACTTCATTTTCTTGTCATGGCTACCTCAAACTGGATCGTGCCGGATAACAGGCACGCTTCATTGAGAACATCAAAGCCAGCTCATGGCTTGGGAGTAAGAACTATGCGTTTGTCTCACGTTTCGAGCAATTAAATATTCACTGCTTGCTCTTGTTGTTGTTTTAGTAGATTAGACCCCTGTATTATGATGGTTTAATGGGTTCAATATAGAATATTATTGTGTGAAAATACAATATCAGTAGGTACTTAATACCTAACTAGGTACTCCTAAAATTAATTATGTAAGTGATTTTTATTGTTTTGACTGACTTTAGAGATTATCTGTATAAAGTACAGAAAAATTCACCATTAAAAAAAAATGTGTTGTCTAAAACAGGTACTTAATCTTTCTATTTCTTGCAAACATATTGTAGTCTTTTATGAATGGCTGGAAGAGTCGGTATCGGTCGACCGCACCGAACCTTCCAATGTGAGATCTCTGACATTCTTCGTAAAGGCCAGAAAAAAGTACCATGAACCCACAGGATAGGATTGATGAAGGTGGAGGAAGCGAGAGAAGTATGCCAGAATTGAGCAAAGTGGCAATCCCTAGTCTCTACCTACCCCGATGTGATAATAGCGTGATACTATGGTAATTAAAAATATTTTCGGATCTACTTATGAGCTCCCAATATTTTATAATATTGGTACATACCGCATAAGTACTTATCAAAATAGAGGATTATAATATTAATTGTTTATTCTTTAAGCATCAAAATCCCTTAAAATGTTATATTGCTACTTATACCAGTACAAGAGGATTTGTCGCATTGCTCGGTGACGCAACGGGAGGAATGCACTTGTGGCAGCAACTCTATCCAGAAGACTTTTTCCTCTACAACATGTTCGATGATGATCAGAGGTTGTTGAAGGAAAGTAGGAGAGATGAAAATTGAAATAATTTAACGGAATCGTGAATAACTATGTAATATAACGATGTGGCTGCAAAACGAGAATTTGCCTTCACGACGAAAACCAATTTTTTTTTATTTCGAAACACCATTAGGTAATACACAGTACAACTATCTTAAATAAAATCTTAGGTTAGGTATAGAGCCGTGCGCTTACCTCTTAAAGGTATTTACAACTTACTCCAAAGGAAAGGTTACCTAAGGTTATTATAATATAATTCTCTGCATACAAAGACCAGCACTACTTTATAAGAGTTTAATTTACATTGTGATGCAAACTTCTCCGGCAGATTTTATACTTAACGAACTCACTTTGGTGCTAATTAATAATAATATATTATTATGTTTATCACGTTTTTATGCAAATAGAATTTTTATAATCCGCATATTCGAACAAAAATGTTTTTATTTTCATTATAAGTTTGTTATGGGCTGATTACATAAACAAGCTATTAAACGCATAGTTGGAAGTCAAAGGTCACTTCGTGTAACGGTTAACTTATTTTAATTACAGCCAATCCGAATTTTCATATTTAGTATTAGCAATAGATTGCAGCGCGAAATTTAGCCTTGAATTAAATTATGAAATAACAATCGTTAAGAGATATCATATGAATATGTATAGGGATATATCCTAAATTCTCGTAAGTAATCACACAATGCCTACTTATGTAGTAGGTATGTGTAAAATGACTACGTGCCTACGCCAGATAAGTAAATTCAAAACTCCAAATAATTAGCAATGTTACTAATTTTTGCCCGCGGTTTCGCCCACACGAAAGAGTTTTTCCTGGATAAAAGTCCCGCTATACCTATTCTGGGATAAAAAGCATCCCAAAACCTTTTCAGGGTCTCGAACTATCTCCATATCAAATTTCATCGAAATCCATTCAGTAGCGACTTTATTTTGTACTACAAAACTTTGCCTCCCCTTTTTACCCGCTTAGGGGTGAATTGAATTGTAATTTTTAAAAATGAACATGGTGTTGTGTTTTTTCCTTTGAAAACTGCTTCAATCACGTGCATTCCCTGTGGCGGCCGCAATGAGTACCTATATTATAATGTTCTATTACCTCCATTCATTGCATACCGATTCGCTCAGCTGTAATGCAATTAATTATATAGCATCTTTTTGGAGTTTTCACCAATTTTTATACAGTTTTCGACCGTATTTGTATTTGAATTAGTTTTAATTAATTCTCTACGTACGATTTTTAAGATCAAGCCTTTTCCATAAGATAGGTACATGGCGGAGAAACATTTGTTCAAATCAAAAAAGTCTTTTGTGACTTCGTAAACTTGGAAAAGATCGTGTGCCGAGGAATAAGCTGTGGTCAACGTTGTCATTAATGTATGGGACTGAGGGTCACCTGCTGGCTAAAATTTATAGAAGTATGCTGAGATAATTTCGGCACGTGGAGAAGATGGTTGAAAGACGAGTTACGAAAGGTATTTATCGAGTGAATGTGGATGGTACGGATGGTGGGGACGCCCATAATCGGCCAAATCTATACTAATATTATATAGCTGAAGAGTTTGTTTGTTTGAACGCGCTAATCTCAGGAACTACTGCTCCGAATTGAAAAATTCTTTTTGTGTTGAATAGACCATTTATCGAGGAAGGCTTTAGGCTATATAACATCACGATGCAACTATTAGGAGCGAAGAAATAATGGAGAATGTGAAAAAATCGGGGAAAATTACTCATCCTTGAGGGCTTCCATTGCGTGCGCTGCGAAAACGGTTCAAGATACCATAAATATATGTACGAAAGAATTATTCCTCTTGAAAAGATCTAAAAAATGTCCGCGACAGTATATGTCTATCTTTTAAGATTAACTCACTAGAACCGTTTTTATGGTAATCAAATTTGGTCGAAATTAATGCATTATTTGTTAAGAGTTGTATCAACGTCATAGTCATAGAGTGATTCAACAGGAAGGATTTTATGTACTTTTAGCCCGGAAAAACTTATTAACGCGGGCGAAGCCGTGGGCAAAAGCTGGTATATGATAAAAACTATGAATGTGGAAGAGGTGAAAGAGATATGTCAGTATCGTGGCATGTCGAGCTCAAGGCTGTATATGACTTTTTAATTTTGCGTTTTGTACATAATATGTTGAGCTTACTTCATTTTGATAATTCATTTAATATTAATAAAAATCTAATAAGTTAACACAACATTCATTGTTTCTAAAGCGATACGAAGTTCGCGGGGCCAGCTTGTAATATATAGATTTACAAAAAAACCTATGGTATTGATTGTTGCATCTGAAAATGTGTAATATTATTTGTGCAATAGATGAAAACCTTGAATAGAGTTGCATGAAACTTTCACTGAATCCTAGCCAATATAAACAATAACGTCTTCATATGTTTCGTCAGCTATTTGGACACTTAGGTAAAGTTAAAGATGAACACAATGTTAAAACTTAGTTTATTATTTGTACTCATTATAGACTGTTAAAGTATTAATTAATAATGAAAAGCATACTTATTTGTGCATCGGGGTTAAACGTTCAGTAATTTTAATAACGAAACAGACTTTTTTTTCTTCACATTTCACACAAAATGTGTAAAGAGTGGGGCGTGCAAGCACCGTGTTATTTTCAGGATTCACATCGCTATTCATATTAAATGTTCGATAATTGCGCTTTGGTTTTTGTTTAATTGGTTTGCGTTCCGCATATGTACCTCCTATTTATGATTCCGTCCTATGACGGATATCGGTATAGTTCTATCTATATAGAACTCATAAGCATTCTAGGTACTACCTTTATCACAGTTATCCCAGAATGAAAGCACTATTGCACGCTATTGTATATGTCGAGCTCAAATACATCGTTTTTTTATTTATAAATAATAGCATAGGCGGGCAAACAAGTAATCTCCATAACCCAAAATATATTCTGACAATTCAAGTAGCATCATGCTGGTGCTCCTACCTTAAAGGGAAGGAATAAGGACTAGAATGATATCCCTGATTTGGGAACTTTTGGAGAATTAGTTACGGTAATTTCCTTCCAGTGGCAGCCATAACCAACGTGAGGCTTCGGACGGCAGAATATTACGAGGCCTTTTTTCTTTGTCCTGCTTGACAGGAACGGGACGAGAACAAAAAGAGGTCCCCGATTTCAACAACAATTTAAAGTATCGTGAACTAAAAAAGGTTCTTGGTCTAAGTGCGAGGCCTCAGGCACTTGCCCGGTTCGCCCCCTTCCCCCTCCTAAGACCGCCATCGTCTCCTGCCTATTGCTAGAGGCTACTAATTAAGACTATTGGAGAGTAATGGGGCCCAGCGTAGCCAGGAAATCGTAGCGCAGTAAGTATCTACTTGTACATTTAAGTTGTATATTAGAGACTTTCGGCCTAGCAGAAGTAGGGGTGGCTACTAGTTACTAGTTAGGTTTCGCTGACGTCGAGGGCTTATTCGGTGTGCGGACGATTCTAAAAAGCCAATTAGAGCAAAGTCTTTAAGCGACACCACGCTGCGGCGGGACGGTCGCGTTGGTGAACTAGGCACTTGGCCAGGAGTCGGATTCTGGAATCAGCCTTAATACGCTGACGATAGCCATCACGCACTTTTGATTGGTATGCCATTATGGGTGTGGGTGTAGGTAATATAATGTTAGAGCCTAGGTGCAGGGATCGACTGATTTCTTCTATAAAGTATTCGCACACACGATAAGTGTCGCGAGACAGTGGTATTCACTACGTCTCATTTTATATTTCTATGGTTTGACTCTACCACCTACATTTATTTCTACTTATATTATGAACGCTAATTTACAAGTAATCGCATTAATATTACATATTTTTTTCAAAGTGTATGTCCAAAAACGGGCTAACCAAGACAGTTTATATAGGTAGGTATATTTGGATAGAACTCCTAAAAAATAGCCTTTTACAAAAAGTTGTTTAGTTTAAAATACCTCCGATTTTGAGATTTACGTATTTTTATTTTGCTTAAAAAGTAAACGTTTTTAAAAAAGTTTATTATGTATCAAGGGGTGTAAAAATCTTTTTTTAATGGATCTAAGTTCCATATTTTGCCTCTTTAATGTCCCTAGAGTTTGAACCTGGTTAGATTTTGAAGCCCAGCACCCATGCAAAAAGCGGATATCTCGTTTCTGATTAAGTTATTTTGGTATGTATTATAAAAGTAGTATGTATGCAAGTAAACAAATACCTACCTAACTACCTAGTTAATTATAGGAGATAATGCATTTCACTTTCTTATTTATTTTCTTGTATCATAAAATTATGTAATAAATAGAAATACCCCAAGATATTTCGTTACAAGATTTGATCGTAAAATTCTAATACGCACTTTAAGGAAAAGCTTCAACCTTACTCACTTTAACTAAGTACCTACTTACCTACTTTACAGTTGCAATATTTAAACTATGCAATAAGATAAAAAATAACAAAACACTCCGAAATCGAAATCAAAAATTTTAAGCAGACGATACCTACGTACCTAGCAGCTAAGGTAATATCATGGAGTTACTAATATATTAACTCCATGGGTAATATATATTAGGTATAATAGTTTCCCCTTGTGGTTTCACCATTCATCAAAATTATAATCTTTCACTAAATATGCAATGTTACTTGTCACGCCAAGCTGCTAGTCATTTATTAACCGACTTCATTAACCGAACTCAAAAAGGAGGTTCTGTATTCGATCCGTATGTATGTAAGTAAATTTGTATGGTCGCGAGTTTCTCAAAAACTACTGATCCGATTTGGATGTGGTTTTCGATATTGAAATGTATATTTTTCAGGGAAGGTTTTAGTACATAATTTATGAAGATCTGATGAAGATCTTCGGATATACATAACGGAACTCTTTAATAACTAACAGCAGATGACTCGCGAGTACTGCAATCGTATATCTATGATGTATTGTTTACACCATTCCATAATTAACTAACAAAGAAAGAATAAATAAAAAAAATTAACAAAAAATAAGCCGACTTCAAAACCACTACAAATCAAAAAATAATTAAAATTTGTATTCGCTTAGTATATACGTTTATTTGGAGTCGATGCCTAATTTAAGTTAAAGCCGTTAGTGGTTTTGATTCAGGGTTATTTTTTGTTAAAAAGTTTTTAGAATAAGTTTTTAAAAATTCGTTTAAACTTTAAATTATCAGAGGAGAGTTTAAGTTTAAATTAGAAATAGGCTCATCCATAATAAACATGGTACAACTGACGCATTTTTATCTCAAAAGTTCACCGTCGCGTTCTATCGCATTTTTTACAGATTCATTCTAATGGAAACCATAGTAGGTATATTAAGCAATCAAGAAATAATTATTATAATCGTTTCACGATTGCCACAGATATCGTAATAAGCAATACCCCTTCTTTTTAAAACGGTTAAATACGTTTGATGTGCATAATATCATAATTATCTACGAAAAGAAAGTAGATAATCTTATAGATGAATCAAAGCTTACCTTATAAGATTTAAAAAATGGTGGTAACATGTTATCCATTTCTCTCATTATCTCTAAATAAGAGTTTTTGTGTCACTTAATAGTAAGGCACTATATTACTTTTTCTGTTCGTTCCACACGTTTTATTACTTGTTATTTTTTATAGTAATGATTAATGGTGTATCGCCTGCAGAATACTGAGGGTGATCTCGGCCTGTCGACCATTTACACTAATCAATTGTAACTCGCACCAAGCTAATCACAAGTGCCGCAACAGAAGCTCTGTGTCTTTTTACCCGACTACGGCGAAGCCAGGAAGGGTAATGATTTTAACGTCTTATGTATGTAGATATACATTTTATTTTCCACTCTAGCGTCGTTCCTATTGAACCGATTATGACAAATAAGGTGTCTGTCGATTCGTATTTATTGTGCGTATGTATTGTGTATTATTAAAACATTTCTTTTTTAATTATTTAATTTTATAAAGAAATTCATAATGACATAATGGTCTGCTAAATCTTCAGATTCAGCAAACCATTATGTCATTATGTCCATTATTATATTTATGCCATTATTTCCGTTATTATATTTCAATATACCTACATAGCAAAAACCAAATGAAAAAGTTGAGACTACAGCAATATGTATCTTATTCCATTGTAATAAATTCTTTATTAGGTGAAACGAGAGAGTATTGGCAGAATGGATAAAAACTCTACCTTTTTCAAAACACATTAATTTCATCTGTCACGACTGTCAGGCTTCAGAGTTACAGTTTGCTTCTATAATCTATGGTTACAGTGCGTTTCAACCTTTAAACTTTAAGTTCCAATGGCGCTATGTTAGCAGCAAGGTATATGCAGTGCTGCTAGTTGCTACATGACACAAAATGTGTCATCTTGAAATATATTTTTTTTGTAATGGGAACATGTTTTGTCTAGTAGCTATGCAATGCAATGCAATCAGCCCTGTGTTATATATTGCCCACTGCTGAGCACGGGCCTCCTCTACTACTGAGAGTGCGGGTTGGCATACTTCACATACTCTCGAAATGCTTATAAAGGATTCTCAGGTATACAGGTTTTCTCACGATGTTTTCCTTCACCGTAAAAGCGAACGATAATTGATAAACTATACACACGTAACTTTGATAAGCCAGAGAGAGGTATGGGCCTTGGGTTTAAACCTCCGGGCATTGTCTCGGCAGACCGTTCCATTCCCAATTAGGCTATCATCCACTTTTTTTTGTCTAGTAACAAAACACAACATTTTCAAAGCAAATTTTAAAATATATAGGTAAGCGTAAACTATGAACCCGCTTTTTAAATAATTTATTATGAAAATCGTTGAATTCTGCCGTAAGTACGTAATAATTAACCAGCTTAAAGTATTTAATTCAAGAAAATACATTGAACTTCTGGTAATCCTATTTCTTAAAACTGAAATGGCGGGAATGTTCTTAATTGTGTCCACCATCTTGTCAGACAGGGGTGTCAATTCACGCCATCGGTCTCAAAATAATAACTGGCTTTAGTTATTATTCTGAGCCATCGGTATAATAATTTGACACGCGCTATACTTATTCTTTATATCCGCTATTATTATTTGACATTGGCGAAATGGTATTAAATGGTAGGTATAGTATAATGTGTGTTACACTTCATATTATGTAGTAGTTACTTGAAATTATCAATTTTGCGTTCGCGGCATTCAGCACATTGCACGTCCCGCCTTGATGGTTTAAGCCTACTTCTGTACGAAACTAACTTTAAAATGAACAAGAAAATATTTATTGTATGAAAACAAAATAGAATGATATTCTATGTGAAAGTACGTTATTCCTTCTCTTTTGTGTGTAATTTTTAGCATTATACAAAATTAAATTATGAGGGCTGTAATACACAGATGGGCATTGTTCTTTGCACTTATGAGTTTTATTTAAGTCCTTAATTTTTTTGTTACTACCACAATTACACATGTATCAATAATACATATTCTCAATATTGTCAGAGCAATTTAAAAAAAACAGGAACTTTACTGTTGGTAGGTCTCTCATATGTAAGAGTCCGTCTGGGTAGGTACCACCGCAATATCAATTTCTACCGCCAAGCAACAGTGTGCATGCACTGTTGTGTTTCGGTTTGAAGGACATTGTAGCCAGTGTAACTACTGGACACAATGAGATTTAACATCTTGTCTCAGGATGACAAGCGCAGTGGAATGCCATACGGTACTTTGTAACTCGAGGTGCTGGATGGTGCTGCTACTGTTGAGTATGTGTGTTGTTGAGTGAACGTTTCGCTTACCATCAGGCGAACGGCATGCTCAATGTGTGTGTGTGTGTGTGTGTGTGTGTGTGTGTGTTGTGAGTGTGTGTGCAATACACAGGTGCACTCGCTATTCCTTCACTCTCATAATCCGGTGAGACGGCGATCCGACATGACCGGAGAGAAATCAGGCGCAGGACCAACGGCTTTACGTGCTTAGTGAGTATTGGTATTAACAAACGAATCAAAAGTAGGTCACATAAGGGCCACGGTGTGATGATGAATCTTATGTTTGGATTTAGAGACAGACATTGCCACTGGCCGGTTCAGTTTTTGTATGAACTTCCAATAAAACCGCTTTCGAAGTGCGCAAATACTAAATATTTCAGACAATTTCCTCAAAAGTACCAAAGTATTTGATAGAACAACACTTAACAAAGTTTTATTGTTCACGAAATAGGTACTAAAAGTGTGAAATACAAAATAAGTAAAAAAACCTAAAACCCGACTACGGGAAGAATAACCGAAAAATATGAAATATTATATTTGAAAATATCATATTCCTACTAATATTATAAACGTGAAAGTTTGTAAGAATGTATAGATGTATATATGGATGTATATTCGTTACTCTTTCACGCAAAAACTACTGAACGGATTTTGATGAAATTTGTCAAACACATGTCCTGGATTAACACATAGGCTATTTTATATACCGGGAAAATATAAAGAGGGATTTTATCCCGGAAAAATTTTTAACCCGAGGGGAGCCGCAGACAAAAGCTAGTCTAATATAAGTATGGCGATGTCTAGGGTATAACTTAACCCTAGTCGCATGCCGCTGTATTCGACTTCGACAGTTGCAATTAAGTATATAATTTATTGGATAAAGCTTACAGATTTTTCTATTTCTTAATATTTATTTCTTAATAATAATATTTATTAATGCAGCTACGGTTTAGTTATAAAGGTATAACTTGGCTGTCTAAGGATACATCACCATATTTATATTAGACTATGATTTCAATAAAAGCGTCTTAAATAGGAACATTTTCTTGTTTAATATTTTTCGGTTATTCTTCCCGTAGTCGGGTTTTAGTTCTTTTTACTTAGTTTTTATTATTCATTAAACTGCACTCAAACTCTTAAAATTTTCATTCATTCTTATTTCAGTTTGCGTCTAGTGCTTAATATATTATATTATGCTATTAAATAAATAAGAAAAGCCTGTTTAAAATAATTTTAGTTTGCTTAAGCCTCATTTAGAAATATCGGAGAAATATGTTCGTAATTGCATGAATTAGTGTATATATTTACCGGTTTGCTAGTATGGACGCCTCCTAAAGCATTCACTTGCACATCTTCCTAGTATTTCCACATTACAGGCTCGAGTCGGGTCAGTCTGGGTCAATAATTCCCGCGAACAAAAAGCAACCATAAAAAAATTATGACATAATGTGAAGGTACACTTATTTTTATTTTCAATTTCAATACAACGCAATACATCGAACATACCTTTTCAACTTACATTAAGACGCACAGTGAGCTCCAAGTTTTTAAATCTGAGTTACCTACTTCCGTGCGTACCAAAATGATTATAAACATTAACCGCGCTTACACATTTAGCAATTAGCGTACGTTTTGTCTTATTTACTGTCTCATATAATGTGATTGTACGCACGTATACCTATGTGTGCGAATTTAGGAGCAACACACGTAAGTATAAGATTGTACAGGTATGTATTACGTCTTATCATCAATCACTACATAGTATAAAACAAAGTCGCTTCCCGCTGTCTGTTCCTATGTCCCTATGTATGCTTAAATCTTTAAAACTACGCAACGGATTTTGATTGATGAAGGTTTATATGTGTAATTTATCCCGGGGAAATATAAAGCGGGACTTTTATCCCGGTAAAAATCATTCACGCGAAGCCGCGAGCAGTAGTCTAGTTGTGTATATAGGTACGCTCGTTTGCATTGGCGTAGCGACAGTCATTTTCAGTGTCCTAGGCTTGAAAAATAAAATGACTTCTGCGTACTTGCAGATGTAAAAATGTTTTTCGTTTAAAAAAAAATATAGTAAGTACCTAGTAGTAGGCTGCCTCAAAATCCTGGGCCGTGTTCACTCGGTCACTTTCTATATTTATTTTGAGATCGAAAAGCGCATAGCACTGGAAAAGAAATTTGGTACCTAAAAGGGATAGGTACCTACCATCATGTGTTACACAGCCATAATAATGTCTGACGTAACGGAACTAATGATAGCCCACTTAATTTTAAAATCGACATACAATCGTTTCAAGAAAGAATAAAAAGAAGAATCTGTCATTCAATTGTAACATATTTAATCATAAAACAAAAAAACAATTAGGCTGTGTTTTCTTTTTATTACAGCGCTAAAAAAATCATTCACGATTGGTTGGGTGGAATTTAGTTCTAAAAATAAACTCATTTGCAAAAAAAACGGGCACCTAAGCAATGAACCATTTCAAATGTTACTATTGGTTTGTTTGATAATTATAGGTAGTTTTACGTTCACAATTTTGTAAATTAATAAGCAAATAATCGTTTTCGTCAGTATTATCATAAAATTTTGATAAAATTTATGGGTTTTAATGCTAAAGTTCACTAGTAGTGTATGCTCGCTAGTAGTGCATATGCTCGTGAAGTAAAAGTTAACAAAGATTTTTGTTTGTTTTTTCTTTAATAAAGTAAAAGCAGATAAATGTTTAGTATCGAGTGTGACCCCCTCTAGCTGAAATCACAGCTTGAATTCGTCTGGGTATGCTAGCGAGGATATCCCGGATACTTGCTTGCGGAATACGTTCCCACTCCGCGGTAATCACATTCTTCAGCTCTCTGATGGTTTGAGGAGCCGGTTGTACTGATCTCACGCGTCGTTTCAGAACGTCCCAGACATGCTCTATAGGATTGAGGTCGGGACTTCGAGCTGGCCAATCCAAACGACGAATGCCGACCTCTTGCACATACGCTTCCACATCGCCAGACGGGTGGGCGCGAGCGTTGTCGTCCATAAAAATTCAGTCTTCGCCTAAAGCGGCCAATGCGGGTTGTGCCTGAGGAATAAGAACTTCCGTTATGTATCGATGTCCAGTCAGTGAGCCGTTTTCAATGAAGACTAACTCTGTACGATCCATTGAATTTATTCCTGCCCAAAACATAATAGAGCCCACACCATAAGGTGTGATTTCTTCAAAACAAGCCTCTGCAAAGCGTTCTCCTCGTCTTCGTAGCACTCGCCGACGTCGATCTTCACCGAACAGAGATATCCTGGCTTCATCGGAGAACAATACCCTATTCCAGTCTTCTTGAGTCCATGACTCACAATTTCGAGCAAACCTAAGCCTGGCAACTCTGTGCTCACGGAGTAACTTAGGGCCGCGGGCCGGGCGATGACTGCGTATATTGGCCGCGAGCAGCCTCCTCCTGACCGTCCATAGACTAATATGCACATTTCTTACTTCTTCGAGGTTGTTCTTAAGGTCCACATACGAAGACTTGCGATTTCTCAATGCGCGACTCACAAGAAAACAATCATCCCGTGGTTGGGTACATGGTTTTCTTCCAGAACCAGGCCTTCTCTCGACGGAATCGGTGTCTTGATACCGCTGCCAGGTCCTTTGAACCGTCGAGCGACTCACACTTAGCCTCTGAGCCACGAAGCATTGGCTGCAGCCCTCTTCGAGCAGCGCAATAATTTTGGTAGCTTTTACCACTTTCTCTAACATTATTGAGACAGCTAAACAGCAATAAATGAAGCTTTGACAATTAAGAATATGAAATAAATTCATAAAAATTGACTAAGAGTTATGAAAACCGATATTATCTTTTGGAACTTCGCACCAAAAATGTAGGATAAAAAGTGGTTTTCTGTAAAAACGAGCATCAAACGAAAATTTTAATTTAGAACGTACTGTTTTAAACACCACGGCATTTTTAAAACCGGCCAGTAACATGTACAAATGATTGAAATCATTTTGGTACCGTATTTTTTTAAAAAAGAATTAAAATCCAAACCGCCCGTTTTTTTTTGCAAATGAGTGTATATGCGTGGCTTATATATTTTAAGTATATACTCAGATCAGTTACATAAATGTATCTCTAAACAACTAAAAATATAGCTTAACCTATCTTATAACTTATTATTTGGATCAATCAGTCCTCCTTTAGTAAGTAGAGGAGGCCCGTGCTCAGCAGTGAGCAGTATATAATACAGGGCTGGTATTGTATTGTTGTAGTCCTCCTTTTAAAAGTGCCATCTATTGAGTTCCAAGTACAGCACCTTAATTTCACCGATAGTGAGCATTAAGGCGTGATTTCATTAGGCAAGTTACTTGTATGCAAGTTGCAACTTGAACTAACGTGCATACAAGCTAAAACTTGTATGTGGGTAGTTTCAACTAGTAAATTTTCATTCAAGTGACGCACAAATTGAACGGGTATAGGTAAGTCGCATGTTTCGAATGTTAGTCTAAGGTTTCGAATTGCAAACGAGTGATATGGTGTCTTTTGCTGTACAAATTATAGAAACATAATGGCTGTTAGTCGGGGGCAAGAGAAAATAATTATCTTTATTGAAGAGTATTACAGAAACGAGTGCCTTCCACATACGATTTCCTACTCAATTTTGAACGTCTCCACTTGTATTCAAGTAAAACTTCCATGCAATTTGCACACTCTCGAGAACATGTTTCCAATGTAAGCAACTTGTACGCAAATGTGACGTCATACTTGCATACAAGACTTGACTAATGGAATCGCACCTTTATACTCAAAGGCATCAAATAACCAAAAATTCCGTGCAATATTGTCTGTTTTCGCCGCCTAGAAGTATCATAAAATAATTATCAGTTGCTACTGGTTCCCTAATCCAATACAAATTATTAGAGGGTATTATACAAAAAAATACTATCTCCAAGTATCTTTAAATATCAAATAAACACCGATAAACTCTAAAGCAAGTTTATTTCGGGCATCTCGAAAAAACCTTCTAAAAAACAATTGGATGCAAATGAAGTAATCCTAGGTTAACTGAAACATGAAATTCCATGCAACCAAATCATTTTATTATACAACAATATTAGTTCTGTCAAGGTCGTTTCCGGAACAGTGTTACTACGTCATGAATTTATTTCACATGTGTATTTATTTCATTTATTCCGAGATATGGCTTCATAAAGCCATATTTACATAAATATTTTTCTTTGAAAACTTGTGATACTAAACACATATACCTAATATTATGTCACTGAAGAATTATTTATTAACTTCTTGATGAAATTTTGCGAATGCTGTGGTTCCGTACGCATATACAATTACAAAATATATTTCTTTGGTTTAAAAATATCAAAATTATATTGCGGGTTTGGGGGTCCGTGGTAGACAGAGCCTAGGATAGATTTTAAATTTGTTCCATACATTATCATGCATTATATTTAATGTTTTGTAATAGGTACCTACATACCAACAACAGGCTAAAAAGACGATATGAAGTTCGCTTAAACATAAAATGGAAACAACCTACAATTTGTGTTGCGTGTGGCGTCTAACATGAATCCTATTAACATTTAAATTGGAATCTCAATTTGTTGTTCTTAGCCAGGTACTTACATTTTTAAATATTTTATTACATTATTGCTTCAGGTTACGTATAAGGTGTTGAGTTACATAATAGATACGAATGTATACATACGATCGAGTAGGTATGTGCATACATTTGCTACGCTCCACCAGAGGTCACCTTTGTTTATCTATTATCTATCTAATTTAATAGTATTGAAAAAATATATTTTAAAAACTTAACAAAAAAATTAAACCACCGATAGCAAAAAGTAATAAACATTTTTATTTAACCTTAACTAATATATTGTATTTAGAGTCGGTGCCTGAATTAAATTGAGCATTATTTTCGTATATTTGTTTGTGTATTTGGTTTGCTTAGCTGGTAATTTAAATTCATTCAATTTAGTTTTTTCGGCGTTTTCATTTTTTGTTAAAAATTTTTTTTTTAATTTTTTGGGCTGTAAACTAAATGATTATTTTTTTTATTAATATACAACTCAGCATTAAAATCTGTGACTAAAGAAGAAATCACCCCTTTTTTCCCATCCTTAGTGTAGATGTTTTTCCAAATTTACATGAGACCAATTTCGAGGTATACTCTATCTAATAAAAAAAGAATTATTACAATCGGGCTACTTTGTAAAAAGTAGTGCGTGGTCATACATAAGAAATATACTCGTTGACTTGAGAACCTCCTCCGTTTTTTCTTTGGTTAAAATAGGTACATCGTATAAAATGATTATATAACATGTACTCAAGAACTTTATATAGAAATATTATAATCTTCTTGCATGTACTAAATATATATATGTCAAAATGACTAGTTGTCCCCTGTGCCGACGGCTCGGCCTGCGCGGCGTTTGATGGATCTCCAGTAGGGGGACAGCGCGCCAGCACCATCACATTGCGCAAGGTATGTGAACCATCGAAAGTGCCCCCACCCCCGGATATGGAGCGTACATCTGTTATAAACACAGGTGGCGTCTGGTCACTGGGCACTACACTGTCTAAGCCAACGTTACACCGAGTGCTCAGGATGTATAATAAAGTGGTAGGTGAAAACGCAATGTTTTCAAAGTGACTTAGTGTTATTACTTAGTATACAAAATTATTATTTGTAAATTCGGTGTGCCTGAAAAATATTCGTTTAAAACACATTGTTATGTATTGTTCAATTATTAAATAAAATAATTGTATGTACAGGTATTCAAGTCGTTGTTGATGGTGGCAGCAGTGACGTGCGTGGTTGCGCGTCCTGAGCCACCCTCGTCGTACGGCCCTCCGTCCACCTCATACGGAACACCCTCGGGCTCTTACGGGCCGCCAGCTCCTCAGTACGGCCCCCCGCAACAACCTATTGTGCATAAACATGTATACGTGCATGTTCCACCCCCTGACAATGAGTTGCCAGCGCCTCGTAAGCCCATTTATGTGCCGCCACCACAAAAACACTACAAGATAGTGTTCATCAAGGCGCCTACCCCACCCACTCCAACCGCGCCGGTCATCCCTGTTCAGCCTCAAAATGAGGAGAAGACCCTCGTCTACGTGTTGGTTAAGAAGCCTGAAGACCAACCAGAGATTGTGATCCCGACCCCAGCGCCCACGCAACCTTCCAAACCTGAAGTTTACTTCATCAGATACAAAACCCAGGTACGATAGAACAAGTAAAATATGTTTTTGCATCTATATCCAATGCAGAGTGGAAAGGATTTTTTGTATGAATATTTTTAAATGAATCATGTCTACCCATAGAAATGTTTTTTCAAAAAACTTCTTATAATTTGCTTCAAACTACTTGATTTTATGTACATACATAAATTAAGATATTTATTAATTTCTTTATTAATCAAGTAATTATTATGAAATATGCAATCAGTTAAACAGAAAGGTAAATGCTCATGTTTCTCCCCATCATTGTCGGACCGGTTCATTTAGTGAGTAAAACGTGAAAAATACAGAGTATTATTGTCTAATCTCGTAATTAAAATTTACTGAACGTAAGTTTAATTGCTTGAAGATTTCCATACAAACGACGTGCATCGCATTGTGAAAGTATGAGTGTAGGCATTTCCTTGAATAGAAAAACCAGAGTGGCATTATCTAAATAAAATAGCGTGCCTAGCGCAGCCTAACCATTTGTTTTTTGATATAAAGGAGAGATTCAAACGTGACCAAATAGTAATCATGCATTAACTTTGCGTAACACAACGTAATTGTTCTAGTATGATAATATAATATGCATATGATTACGTTACATTCTCTCCGACTACCAAATTTCTTCTTAAGTAATTGCTACCTTCGTGTCTCTACATCACATTACCTAGAGACATACGCATGTAAACGTATGTATAATGCCAGCTTATTAACTTGAATTACATAAGAAACTACTAGCAAAATTATTATCTTAGAAGGCTATTGTTATTTTATACAAATTGCTTTTTAATAGACACTACCTACATTCAAAATAATGATACTGACTCGTCAAGATTTATCTAGACCAAGTACGGACATTCCACATTTCTTTGAAATAACATTGCTGGTGATTTATGGATTCATAGTGGCTTACAAATTTGACGATGAAATTCTCCAAATAGATCTATAGATATGTAATATGTTTTCTTTTCTACTTGCATCAAATATTATATAGCGATAAAAGGCATTCTTCATTTTTTGTCATTCTCAATCATACTTGGGGCAAATCAAACTTACGTAATCCTCAAATTATGATTTAGTATTGCTCAATACGTAATCGTATTATTATATTAAGTTTTAGTTATATTCTTCGAATTTTGGTATTACCTAGTTGATTATATTTTTAGCTAAAACTTTGATAGGTACCTAAGTTTTTACATTTACCAATGCAACGCGTACAAAAATAGAGTTACGACATATTTACAGGGTAATTAAATTAAACCGTTTGACTTATTGATTTATGTTAAGCGGTCTCAGCTGTGACAAATATTAAATTGATTAAAGCAAAATGCCAGTCTTGATAAGCTCCTTGATACCTTGCTTAGGGTGTCTAATATTATAGGTAGGTATATAGGTACACAGTGACATTGTAAATAGTAAGGCATGGTTAAAATGATTAAATTCTTAATTTAAAAATCGGTAGAATATTAATTTCTAGATGTTATATCTAATATTAAAATTGTAATTTGGAAATTTCCAGAAACAAGAAGGATATCCAGCAGCGGTTCCACCAGCGCCAGAATACGGCCCACCCGCTTCAGCCCCGTCGTCGGAATACGGTGCTCCATAAGTCGGTGTTATTTACGGACCTCACCACCAAAAAAGCAGAACTGTGAAATGCTACCCTCTCAGATAATTACCAAAAATCATTAGATAAGTACAAATTATTTTTAAGACTATCCAGCAACTAAATATCACTTCATTATGGTTTCTTCAGTTATATTGTTTTATTGTAATAACAAATGGAACATCATTTATCGAAAGATACTATTCTGGAATGTTAATTTAATAGAGAATGTAGGTATCAATGCTGTGCATGGGTTCACTACCATTTTAATACAAATTTGTAAGTAGGTAATTAGGAAATGAGAAAGATTAGTGAATATACTGACTTCAAGAGACTGGGGCCGCGTCGTTTCATCTGTGGTCAGGTAATGTTAGCGGTCTTATTACACTGGACGATCGCGCTGCACCTTCGGCTCGCTATGAATTAGCTTGAATTCGCCAATGTGACCAATGTGAGTCTTAACTTTAAATACGTTAGACTGACCACGGTTGAAAGAACGCTGCCTTAGTGTCTTTTAGGAATTAATTTGTCTAATGTCTTTATTTGCTGAAATTAATAATTCGTTTTAGTCTATGGATAAAAGCTATTCCGGTGTAAAGCACTGATTGTGATGATGATGTGAATTTAAAGTCAACGCATGGTCGGTGAACGAGTTTGCTGTGGCACGGAATAAAAGGACCACTCATGATTATGTATATTCTTTGGTACGTACTTTCATTACTGTGAGCTTTACTTAAAAAAAAATATTTCAAACTATATATATATCTATGTAGCATTATTTATAAAATAAAATGTGAGGGGGCATCTACCAAGTTTTTGTGTATTGGTGATACGAAAACAGCATTGCATGTTTTTATACTTACATCAAATTGATGTGATTATTTTGTAAATATGTTATTTTTGTACGATTAAATATTTTTTTAATTAAAATACTGTGTTTTTATAACATCGTTCCTTATGCAAATAACATACCTACGAATAAAAAACGGTGAAAAACAAAAATAGATGTGTAATTTTACTTTCAGATAACGTTTACGCAAAGAATCTTATACTTACTGTTCTCAAGTTATCGTATGAATGTGGGTAAGTGTTCTTAACCTACTTAACATAGAATGGTAATAGAAAGACGCAAATTATAATATTATTACTTCGTAACAGTTAATCGCGGCTTAAATAACATAAAAGAACATGCCGGGATAAAATGTAGAGTTTTCATTGGTAGATGTAATGGGTAAAATCGCGCCTATGTGTGCTAAGGTTTCGGATAATAAAAGCATATCTATGGATAAATAGAAATTCAAGATTGTCAATAACCACACAGGTTTTCAGTAAAATCGCTTACAATAACTTCAATTTTATTTATTTCTTTTGTATAGATTATTGTTTCAAAGACTAAGTGTACTAACGTGACCCTAATTGAAAAAATGTTGTTAAATGATTCAAGGTCAGTGAGGTGTCTACTCTTCAAACGGAATGCACAAAAAAAAATATATTTCGTATGTTAGTAGATACAAATATCTTCTTCAAAAATGCATTTTGATAATACTGAAAACCAAAGAGTTCTAACTAAATATACCGTGTAATCTCTTCGTTGCAAACTTTCGTGAGAACAAAAACAATATTATATTAGACTAGCTTATGCCCGCGGCTCCGCCAGCGTGAATAAGTTTTCCGGGGATAAAAGTCCCGCTTTATATTTTCCCGGGATAAAAGTAGCCTATGTGTTAATCCAGGACATGATCTACCCGTGTACCAAATTTCATCGAAATCCGTTCAGTAGTTTTTGCGTGAAAGAGTAACAAACATACATACATCTATTCTTACAAATTTTAGCGTTTATAATATTAGTAGGATTGACATTACATGATTTTATTATTGTCATCGTTTTTCTTGTAGTTCGTACCTAAATGTAGATCCACTATCACATAATAAATTAACTTTGGCGCTGATCGAAACTTTTGAAGTTACACGAAGTGATACGAGTTATTATTGTTATGAAGTAAATTCAAATTTATATGAATTTGAATTTAAATTTTATTATTGAATTCAATACACAAAATATAAAATGAAAAAAATAGCCAAACACAAAAATTATAAAAAAAAGTAAATTAAGTCATAAAATGGGATGAGTAGGTACTTCTTGAAAACAAAGTTACTTATTTCGTTACAAATATTTTCATATAAATAAGATAATATACCGCTTACGAAAGGTGTTAAATAGTGGGCAGGAGAGAGACCCTGATTAGTATTGTGCTAAAAGCGAAAACCTGTGAATCACAAAGAAAAATTGAAGTTTTTCTTACTCAATACTTTGTCCATCATATTGCGCAATACGCAGCCTGAACACTGAAACCTTCTCGTCTATTCTAAAATGTACGATTTTACTCTATTGATCGAACATATCCATATACTAGATTTTTTTTAACCGTACTGTAACTTGTCCTCAACAGGTACCATACAGAATACTTATCGGGACTTAATTTTCGCACCTAATGAATATCTCGCACTCTTAATAAAACCTAATCCAAAATCGTCGACTTGTGGGAATCATCACAAAAACTAACTATATACGATTGTTTTTTTGGCGAGGAACGAACATAAATTCAAACAAATTGGGCCCTATTTCCAATGGTGAAAAGACGCATTTTCTTTCTTAGTCGGGTTTGGCTTGCCCTTTAGGGTCCATATTTTGCTAAAACTCATCATCATCATCAGCCTATACTTTAGTCCACTGCTGGACATAGGCCTCCTCCAATACGTGCCATTTCATCCGGTCTTCGCCCTGGCGCATCCAGTTCCTGCCAGCGACTTTTCGCAAATCGTCACTCCACCTAGCTGGAGGGCGTCCCACACTACGCTTACCGACTCGCGGTCTCCACTCAAGAACTCGTTTACCCCAGCGGTTATGACCAGCCCACTGCCACTTCAGCTTACTAATCCTGTGTGCTATGCCGGTGACTTTGGTTCTCTGTCGGATAAACTCGTTGCGAAATTTGTCCTTCAGAGAAACTCCGAGCATAGCACGTTCCATAGCTCGCTGAGCAACTTTGAACTGGTGCATCAGTCGTACTGTGAGTGTCCACGTCTCTAAGACCTGCTAAAACTCATCTAGTCAAAATTTTGGATTAGGTCATTGTTTTATTATAGAATCTATATACAATTTTATCTACTTTTAATAAGGTGAAATACTTAGATCGGCGTTATTTAGCCTGTGTTCATCCGGTTTCAAACAGGCCATAATTGTGTCGGTTGGCGAAGGATAATCATCTCCTGTCAGTCGACTCACTAACTGAACACCACTTTGCTTTTCATACGGTGTATTGGGTTACATTGCTGTACCCGTATAAAAAATGCGGGCCTCTTTGAACCGGATATAAGTACACACGCCTGGGTATACATGATCATGGTGGTAGGTCTCTCGTATGTAAGAGTCCGTCTGGATGGGTACCACCGCAAAGTCAATTTCTACCGCCAAGCAGCAGTGTGTATGCACTGTTGTGTTTCGGTTTGAAGGACATTATAGCCAGAATAACTACAGGACATAACGAGACTAAACATCTTATGTCTCAGGATGACGAGCGCAATCGAATGCCACGCAGTACTTTGTAACTCAAAGTGCTGGATGGTGTTTCTACAGTTTATGGGTGGTCTTATCGCTTACCATCAGGCGAACGGCATGCGTCTCATCATTCAAAGCAATGAAAAAAATCCCAGAACACTGCACACTTACGTGGGCCACTATGGCAGGTTTTAACATCTTATGTACCGTGGTCGCTATCCAGGTGCATATAAAATATATTCTACCACCAGCAAATCTGCCAGGAGTGTGCAATTTGCGTTCTTTATCGTGATAGGGTCGCCGTCTATTCATCATGGGACCGAATAAACATAGTGAAAAGGGGGTGCACTAGTTGCGCCCCGCTACCGACCGCATTATATGCATTTGCTTATTTTGGCCATTTAAATACAGCGGTTTTTATAGGTTCCCTATTGGATTGCATAATTTTTTTTGTAATAATATTATTACGCATCTTAGTTTTAAGCCTCAATATCAATGTGCATAATAATCATTAGGCATTATTGTTTTAGCATAAAATAAAAAAGCATAAATACAAAAAACACAACCATCAGAACGACCAACGTCAACAAGCATAAATATCAAAAGTCATAATAAAAATTAAATTAAAATTTAAATAACCCCCGACACAAAAAATCTCTAAAAAGTAAAATAATAATAGTGTCTTTATCGTTTAAGTATCTAGTAATATGTTGACCCAACCGTCGTCGCGTCAGGGGACCGCTAAAGAAGTATTTTCATCTCCCTGGTCCGGAGATCGGTCCCCCGACGTGAGGACGCTTGGGTCAAAATATAACTAGGTACTTAAACGATAAAGACACTATTATTATTTTACTTTTTAGAGATTTTTTGTGTCGGGGGTTATTTAAATTTTAATTTAATTTTTATGTCTAACTTTTTAAATTACTTTATTCTCCATCATGGGGCCTTGATAATCAACTACCTACTCGTTGAGCCCATCCTTATGAGCCCAAACACACTATATTTGCTATAAGTTGCTAAGGAGTTGGGTATCCCGCAGACTACTTGATGCCGCAGCATCAGCTCATGTTTACAAATATATTGAATGTCACAGTACACCAAATTTAAAGTCAATCAGATTTTTTAAGTTGGAAATGAGCTGATAATCCTCAAACGCCTGAACAGATCTTCGTAAATTATAGCTAAGAACCATCGCAGTCACATCAGCTTTCAAACAAAAAAAAACCGCGTCCAAATCGGTCCATTCGTTTGAGAGCTACGATGCCACAGACAGACATACAGATACACAGATACACAGATACACAGATACACACCCTAAACTTATAACACCCCTCTTTTTTGTCGGGGGTTAAAAATAAATAAGCATCATTCATGTTTGGTTTTGTCTGAGATAGAAACGACTTAAAGTCGGTTCTGGCACTCGCCGGCCGCTGCCACGGCACGCTCGCTTCGCTCGCTCGGCTCATGCGGTGGTTCATATGCACCTAACACGCTCGTCGCTTCGCTCCTCGCTAACCTAGTTTATTCTAACTACATGTTATGCAAAATGTGTATTAGTCTAATACAAATTAGTCGAGCTAAAATTATTCCAATAGTTTATTATGACAAAAAGTAGTAGGCCAAAATATTACTATGCGATAGTACTATTATGCCAATACATATTATGCAAAGTCAATTATGCGAAAAAATAATAGTTTAAAAAAAGTAGGCGAACCAAAGGGATCCCGTTTTTATAATGTCTAAAGTATGGGTGCTGCATATTTTCGCTATATTAGGTGATAGTACATACATTCATCACGCCTTTTTCCTTTTTCGGGGTAGGCAAATGTGTATCACACCCACATTTTGCAAGTTAGGTCCCATGTAACAAGGGCGGACCAAGCCATTCACCGGACACATTTCCAGACTCTTGGCTGATACTGAATAGAAAAACCCAATAGAGGGATATTGTATTACAATTTTTTATTAGGATACCTACCTAACTAAAAATAAGTGAATTACAAATTAATGCGAAACATTTTGTGTAACTTACCTGAAGAGCCTTTTTAGGGCACCACGTTTTTTATACAGAGAGCCATTATGCACGTAGGATTTGGTTGCAATCGGGGACCTTTTTATTGCTCCTTAAAATTGTATACTGCTTTCAAGTAAAAAAAAAACAATACCTAGTTACTTTTCATTTATTAATGTACATACTTTTGCGTTTTTCATGCATATATTAAGCATTTTTCGTGCATATTTTGAGCTTTAAGTTGCACATAATCCGGTAGCTAGAGATTATAATTAAGGTCTACTATTTCGGTTAACTTATCTCTCTATATTATAGTGTATGTGAGTATCGGCTTACGACAAGTTTTCACCTTTGCCTTGATTTACTCATATTAGATAATAGCTCGGAATCGCCTGATGCAATAGGATCGTTGACTACGTTTTTTTAAATACATTTATCAAAGATATGCTATTTAAAATCTAACGAAATAATATTTTTTTAAATTGAGGCAATAATTAGTAGGTATACTTTAGTTTGAGAATTCCTTTTTTGTTTATGAAAATCAAGGTTTTCCTACGCTTTACGTTTAACCATGGCGTTGACCCAACTAAAAGTTTTACACAAGCAAAGCTGAAATCAAAACTAATAGGTAAAGCAATTAAACACTATAAGGAGGTAGTCGAAAACATCATGTTTTTGTTTTTCTTCTTTCTTTTATTTCTTAGTGGTAAAACTGGTAACGCTCTAGTAAAATAGGTAGCAAACGTATTGTCGTAGCAATGTGTGTCGGTAAATTGTGACTTGTGACATAATGCGAACAATCATAATGTATCTCAATACACAATAGTACAAAGTGTCTCACGGCACTATTGCGCTCGACAATTGAATGTGTTCACTTTCGCGGGTGGACTCTTCCGCGACCCATCAAATTTAATGATGTGTATTTTCAAACAGGCATGCTTACTAATGTATAGGTATAGGGTATTATACAGTTTAATATGATAAACATTCATTCTATTGTTTCGATTATGGCCACTATTATGAAACTTCCGGACCTCGTGCCTAATTTTACTCCCGTAATATTGCGTTATATGTTACGACTTATGAATGCAAAGTTTTTGGTTCAGCCGTTGTTGTAAGAGAAAGAGCCTCAGTGCCCGCCCGAGGCTAGTTTTGTGGTAGAACGATCTCATTCTGGACTTGTGAGCAGTCAGCTAAATAAATCTATGGATCAAGAGGTTTTGTAGGGCGTGGGTTAGGTACACTAGTTATACAATGCATGTATGACACTGCTTAAAAAGAAAAATCCATGCTCGTACAGAACAATGCTTACAGAATAAATTAATAGAGGTAGGTTCTACATACCAAGCCGGAATATTATTTAAAAAAACTGAAAAAAGGTCCAATCAAGAAAATAATATGTGGACTATGACTTAAGAGGCGAAAAGTGGGTGCACTAGTGGCGCCTCTGCCTACCCCTGGGGATAGATGGCGTGAGTGTACGTATTTATGTCGTACTTAAGAGGCTACAGTTACACGTAATTATAAAAGCAGAACCTAAAGTATAAATAACATACACTCATCTATTCCTTTCCAATCACTAAATCTATTCTTAATTGCGTCTTTAATAATTTCCACAACGGATTCATAATAAAATTGTATAATACATGATCTATATATGCTTATTGACGTGGAGTGTTTGGTCATTTATCATACAAAAACTCATCACCTCATTGATTTGATCAATGAATATCGGACAAAAATAAAAAATAAAATGCATGCAAAGTGCGACCTTACAATTAAACCACATGACGCTCGGGAAATTACCAGCCACGGAAACAGCTATGAGCTATCAGCTAACCTTCAGAGTAATTATTTAAACAGAGGACACCAACACGTTAGTTTCAATTGTAAATCAATTAAAAGATGTGTTGCCTACGTAATAGATCTATATTTAACGTCTGGTCTATTTATCCAAATAGGAAACATGCCTTTTCTCACATGGTCTGTACCTGGCTATAGGAACATATTTAGCCTAGATGTTAAAACGCTGAAGGTGTCCCAGTAGTAAATTCAATATACCTTAGCCTAGATGTTTAAACGCTGAAGGTGTCCCAGTAGTAAATTCAATATATCTTAGCCTAGATGTTTAAACGCTGAAGGTGTCCCAGTAGTAAATTCAATATATCTTAGCTTAGATGTTTAAACGCTGAAGGTGTCCCAGTAGTAAATTCAATATACCTTAGCCTAGATGTTTAAACGCTGAAGGTGTCCCAGTAGTAAATTTAATATGCCACCATGCCCACTGCTGAGCACGGGCCTCCTCTACGACTTAGAAGATTTAGGCCTTAGTCTAACACGCAGTCCTAGTGCTCGTTGGCGGACTTCACATACCTTCGAAATTCTTATGGATAAAATCTCAGGTATACAGGATTTTTCACGTTGTTTTTCATTCACCGTTAAAGCGAGCGATAAATGATAATTCACAATAAAATTCAACTGAGCTATAATTGCCTACAAGGGATCTAGGGCGTAGAGTATCATTGCTAAAGAATCGGCCCTAGCTTTAGTTGTTGTTCTTTGGTCGGCACGACCGGGGCAACGGATATCACAGTTTCATCGAAAGCCAACTTGAAGCCGTATCTTGCTGTTGTTCTTCCAAAGAGACATATCCGCAAGGACCGATATCGCACCCATGATTTTTTCTGGTAATGTTTGCGTTTATGGGCAGTAAATGTCATTCATATGTACGTAAACTGTAAAAAACATCATTCTATAAACAAACATCTCAAGATCTCCGCGTACTCGTTGTTCTATTTTGAGCTGGTCTCGTTTTCATTTCAGTCAGCTCTGAAATCACTACAGCAGCAGACGCAAATTCGATTAAATAATTTGTAAACACAATGTCATTAATAGTTGCCGGCGAAATTAAAACGGAATCTGAACCATGTGTCATTGCTTGGGAAAATAACCTATTTGTGGGTGACGAAGGCGGTTCTATAAAGGTAGAACAAATTATATTTTCTCATGCCGTTGTTATATAATGTTTACTCGAAACATTCTAGAAATATTAGTGGTTTCTTCGTTATTGGTCTAAGTGTACTTATTCTGGCTACAAAAATAGGTAAGCTTTACACAGTAAAACAATAAGCAGCAAAATATTATTATATACCAAAGCGCTTATTTATTATAACGACACCATTATAAACCGGCAAATTGGGGGTTTGAGACCAATCTAGTAATTTACCTACTGTTGGGAATATTTCGACTCTACGTACCTACTAGTTAAGAGATTGTAATTTAGTTCATTCAATAATTGAATAAGTAAATAAGCTTGCGTTTATTCCTGGCTTTTGGCGAGGTACATGTTTTTGAATAAAACGAATAATATAACACTATGATGTTCCAAAATTTATAATAGAAAATTACACTGTACTTAAGTATAAGGAATTATAATTTAGGAGAAGTAGGTGCCAGGTGCTCGCGTGTCGCGTTCTGGAACCATGGTGTGTATTCGGTTTCGAACAAGCCGGCATAATTGTTTCAACTAGCGAGGAAAATGTTTCTCTTATCAATCGATATTCCACCTGGACACACTTGCTATGAACTGGAGCCACTTTGTCGTGCCCGTATAAAATAAAAAAAAATAAAAAGAAAATAAATGTAATAGAGCCACGCTTTAGACATAGGCCAGTATCTATGCCTATAACACACACAAATGTCCTGGCTCGGATGGAGTAGTAAGTACTACCATCGCAAAAACTGCGAAGATACAACTGGGTGTTCATTTCATATCTGTATGCTTAATATTATAAAGCTGAAGTGTGTGTTTGGTTGAACGCGCTAATCTCAGGAACTACTGAACCGATTTGAAAATTCTTTCCCTAATGGGAAGCAACATTACTCCTGAGTCCTAAAGGCTACTTTTTATTACGGGAGAATATTT
Source organism: Lapara coniferarum (assembly GCA_949316025.1). Lineage (NCBI taxonomy): Eukaryota > Metazoa > Arthropoda > Insecta > Lepidoptera > Sphingidae > Lapara > Lapara coniferarum. The sequence goes on along the minus strand of OX438919.1, from coordinate 34,127,257 downwards.
TTATCCCGGAAAAACTTTTGCCCGGGGCCGAAGGCAATACTATTCGTGAATAAGATTTTCGGAGGCCCAAGGAAACCCCACTTATGTGTCTAGGAAAGACTACTAACCACTTTTTCTTTATGCTATTAACTCGAAATAACGCGGCCTATAATAATTTTCTTTGAAACTTTTGTTCAAATAAATTGCTAGTGAAATTCTACCTACCTCAATAGTCTCAAATCTTTTCTCAATAGTCTCAAAAAATATATCTGATTAGGTACAAAATATATATTAAGTAATACCTTCCATAGCTCCATAGAAATAAACATAACATACCTAGGTACTTACTAAATTATGAAATATGTATGCGATATGCACCTAATATCATGATTAAAACTAACCTAATATTTGCTTGGCAGTCATACAATGCAGACTTGGTGCCAGGTGCGTCATGGACAGCGCATGCCGTGCAGATATTTGCACTGGCTGCCGGTGGTGGCAACGTGTACTCATCGTCTAACGACGGAGGCGTTAGGGTTTGGTCCCCTCAAGGAGAAAAAATAAAGGAATTTCCATACTCCGGAGCCGATGTTGGCACTTTACATGTCTTTGGTAAACACGTTTATGCTGGTGATGAAGGAGGTAATGTAAGTATGCGTTACAGAATCACTTTCTGGATGAAATTTTAGATTTGGATAGTATGAGCTCTAAAATGAAATTGGGGTATTCAGTTTTTTTATCAACTCCAAACTTGTGTGGTTAAAGGCGGGAGATGCTAAGCCGTTAAACCGATTGTAATAAATAAAATAATTGGGTATTTGGCTATCTTAAACATTGAAAACAAATATGGGATATTAATTTTTTTTAATTCCTCTTTTTTTGGGGAGTAAAAGGAAGGAGTCCCAAAAATCCCAAAAATGTCAGCAGTTAGTGGCGTAGCGTGGTTTATTGTAAGCTAAGGGAGGGTCCGGACAACCTGAACCCCCCTTTATATTCGCCCATGCGCGAACTTATAACAAAAATTGGAATGTTAATTTTTATATTAACTCCTATTTAAGGGGGTAAAAGGAGGAAATATCGTGAGCCTGGAAAATAAATTTGGGATGTGAATTCTCTTCTTTTACTAAAAGAAACTAAACTCATGAACCGATTGTACCTAATGAAAGGAGATTTTAAAGTAAGTTAGATTTGTCTTGACCAGTTTTCATTACATCAGTCAATGTATAAAGTTATTCAACACATATTATAATACGTGTGGATATATATTTTAATTCTGATAAAAATTGGCCAAGTCAAATCTAACCTACTTTAAGATCTCACATTTTGACATAACAGCAATTGTTATAGGTATCCAATAAAGCAAAGAAATAGCGTTTAATACTTGTTCATAATACTATTTTGTTCCTATAAATACATATATTATTTGGATTTTGCATAGAACTTGGCACTCATTTAGATCTACATTCTTTTTGAGGCGAAGCCCACAGCCAAGCATAATTTTTGTATTGAACTTGGCTCTCCTTTTCTACATTTATGTTTTTGGTGGGATACAATATAGCAGTATCCGTGAACTTTTAGACATTATTTACTTTGCACTCGTCGATTTATAAGTAGATATTAAATGTTACTACTACTTACATATAGGCAGATCAGTGCAGAATCGAAATATTAATTTATCTTTTAGGTAACCTTATACGAAAATAATGTAGAAAAAGCCAAGTATAATGTGTTGGAGGAAGTAAAAGATCTTTGGTTTAGTGAACCATATCTCATTACTGCACGCGATCTAGACGTTTCCATCACTGAAATTAAACCAGGTGAGTAGTTTCAAAATTTTGGGTACTTAGGTACTTCTGGATACAAGTACATAAACATAAAAATATTATGAATATGATAGTTATTGAGGTGAAGACGCACAGTCACACAAAATGGATGAAGACCGATGAAACAATCGCGCGATATACCTAACTAGTAGTGCTCGCGGCTCCGCCCGCGTGAAAAAGTTTTTCCAGGACAAAAATATTTTCCCGGGATAAAAAGTAGCCTATAGTACTCAGGAGTTATGTATCTTCCTATTAGTGAAAGAATTTTCAAAATCGGTTCAGTAGTTCTTGAGATTAGCGTGTTCAAGCAAACAAACAAACAAACTCTTCAGCTTTGTAATATTAGTATAGATATGTATGCGACAGACTCGTAAGGGAACACTGTATAATATAACATTGAATAAATAGGTACACGTATCGGGTTTTATTTTCGAAGTTTATTATTTCAAAGGTTAGGTAGAGCTAAGACAGACAAATTACCTACACTTATTTACAAATTAAGTATTAGGTATGTACCTACTTATTATTTTATGCCCACATACAAAAATATTTTTTCAGAGGAATCAAAGACGAAGTTTATTACCCGTCACACAATGGAAGGTCGAGCTCCGCTAAGGATATCGGGATCCCGAATTCTCATAGTAGCTCGAGGTGGAAACAATTTGCGCATGCATGATGCATCAATAGAAACAACGTTTAAATTGCTTCACGAAGTCAAGGTAGGTACACATTTGTCTGAGAAATCATGCAGTAACGAATAAGTTACCATACAAAATTTAAAGATTGGGCATGGTGTAAGTGCCTATGCCTAATATCTGACTAAATTTATGTCGTGCGTTCTCATTGCCTTCTATACGCATAGGCGACAACATTTCTTATATTTATACAGAACACTCATACTACTATTATAATACAGCTAACAGCATACTTTACCTATAAACACTTACCTAATTTAAATTTTTCTAGAAGTTTTAACTATTAATTTATTTATTCAATCAAAATAGAATGCTCCGCTCACAGTATGGGCAAGAAATGCAGAATAGCTAAAAAGTCTATATTTAACCATTTAGTCTAAAATGGTTAAATAAGTATTTAAAGGACTCTGTAAAGGCCGCAGGAACGCGCTGGATGCGGGCCGCTTATGACAGGTCCATTTGGAAATCTTTGGGGGAGGCCTATGTTCAGCAGTGGACGTCATATGGATGATGATGATGATGATGACTTGCCTATTATTTTTTATAGGTCAGTGACATGATAGTGACCTCTCTGACGACCAGCAATAATGACGTCTGGACTGGCGGGTGGGACGGATGCCTACGAAGGTGGAAAATATCTGGCGACAAACTTGAACCAGCAGGAGAAGTAGGTGTAGGAGCATGCATTAATGCTATTGTGGCAAATGAAAATAGCGTTTATGCGGCAGTGTCTGGAGGAAAAATTGTCCATGTTAAAGCGTCGTAAGCCGACCGAAAATCCACATAATCTACAATATACATACATAATGCACTTGTAGATTAACCTTTAGAGAAGCGTATGCAGTGGCGGCCTCAGCTAGCGCGAGGCTCCAGGCGGCAGATATTTGCGTGGTCTTTTTCTCTTTGTCAGTGGCGAGATCAGCCGGCACGCAGCCCGGGCGGGAGCAAAAAAAAAGTACCTACCCAAAAAAGAGGTCCTATAAATAGGTTTTGCTTGTTAATAGGAAATAAATAAAATATTAAACATATGTTTTCACATGTTTTGTTTCATTTTATCACTGAAACCTGCGATTCAAATCCTATGCTTATTCTGAGTTTAAAAGTTTTTAGATATCAAGCGTGTAGGTAGGTGTTAATTAGAAATTATGGGAAAAAGTACTAAATGGGTACAGTTTTGGGTAACTACTAAGTTAAAGGCCAAGATTGATTCGAAATATATTTTTCGCACAACGACTAAAGCCTTTCCATTCCGCGCCCATGGGCGTAGCTATGGCTTTAACAAGAGGGGGATCTCATCGTATTATAAATGCGAAAGTGTGTGAAAATGTATGGATGTTTGAAATCTTTTGGGATTCGGAAGGTCAAGCAATCCTACTAATATTATAAAGGCGAAAGTTTGCAAGTATGTTTGGATGTATGGATGTATGGATGTTTGTTAGGGGAGATGTAGGTAATGGGGATCACTTAAGCGAGAATGAAAAAATAGCAAATCTATTAATCAACTCTTTATTGTTCTGTTCTTATTATAAACTTCACTTTCTTAACTATCAATTGAAATCAACTTTTATTACTTTGGTTAATTAATATTGGCGAAATAAAAAAAATTAAGTTAGATCACCATTGTCAACATCGGTTGGTAATGGTGATCAGCATGTGGTCAATGGTGATCACATAATTGTGCGCAGAGTCCCATCCAATACTGTCGGCATGAGCCCAAAGCCCACAAGAAGTGCATCGGTACCATGTTTCATTGTCTCGACCGGATTCACCACATATCTTAAAGACACAAGTTACATGCATCTTCTGCATCGTCATTATCGTCATCCTGGTATAACTCGTCCGTTTTCACGTCTGACGCTGAAGTATCATTGGAGTCCTGCAGAATTTTCAACTTAACCTTCTCAAGGCTGACCTTCTGTGGCTTGCTTTTCTTTCCTACTCCTTTTCCTTTGTTTTTTATTGCCATTTCTTCCTTTTATTTTCTTTTTCAATAGTCTTTCATTGGTGTAGATGTTAAAATCGTTACGTGCAGTTTTTTTCTTGCTTGTCTTGTCTTTACAACAGTTACTTTCTTACGCATCTGAATGAAATTCTGAATGCTTGTTAGATTCTTAGATTATTTGTGGTATTTAAAATTGAGACAAATATGCAGTCGCTGGTTCAGAAGAAGTGGGACAAAATAGTCCAGTTGACTTAATTAGTCTTTTTAGAACGAACTTTCGGCATCTACAAACAAACAATAACACTACTTCATCGAGGTAAAGTAATGTGGGCAATGTGGATTACCCGACTCCAATTACCTACATGGGCAAAGAGACGGAAAAAAAATTCCTGACGAGAAATTTTAAGTTATAATAACAATATGGCTGTTGGATTGCAAGCTACAATGCTATGCTCATTACGTATTACAAGTACAGATATAAATATTTGTTACTCTCTGACTTACCTTCAGATTTATCAACTCGACAAATTAGATGAAAAGGGCATAAAAGCTTCACACGCCTTTTACTCTGAAGCGCATCGCGCGAACTGAGCCAGTCACTGGTCGTGCAAGGGAATGACGTAATGCTAGCGTGTAGGTATAGTAGCATCGCTTAGTCGCGTTCGGTTTTTATTATTTTGAGGTGATCACCATTGCCAACTGACCCCCATTGCCTACATCTCCCCTACTCTTTCACGCCATAACTACTGCACGGATTTTGATGAAATTTGGCACACGGGCAGATCATGTCCCGGATTAATACATAGGCTACCTACATTTTATCTCGAAAAAAAAGTGGGACTTATATCCCGGAAAAACTTTTTATCGCGGGCGGAGCCGCGGGAAAAATCTAGTAATAAAATTGCGACATTTGGTATTGGCACGCCATACATGAGCGATTTGTGGTACAGTATTGTCACAGCCCAGGTTAGTTAAGCAAGAAACTTTTCGGCGTCCCTTTTCCGTTAATTCTTACTCAATAGTATTTATTTTTACTGACAAGCTATTTTATGTGGATGATTGGTTGATATCCAACATCGAGCTCGAGTCTGTGACGCCTCCTAGGCGCCTCCCTAGGATCTGGCGCCCGGGTGACCTCCCGGTCCAACCCCTTAGGGGCGATACATCGTCAGTCATACTAAGTAACTATTATTGTGTCCGTAAACAGAATACGTTATTGCGTGCGCTGTACTACACCACTCTGAGGTTTTGGGTTCGAATCCCTGGTCTGGAAAAGTGATATTGGGTTTTTCTGCTCAGTATCAGCCTGAAATCTGGAATTAGTGCCCGATATGGCAAGAGACTCGCCCTCTATCACATAATGGGACGGAATACACGTGGCGAAACACGCTCGCACTAGTTGTACCTGTTGCCGACCCCCCAGGGATTATGGTGTGAGTGTGTGTAAACCGAATAGGTACCAATTAATTTCCTATCCTTTAAAATGTGAATAAGGTCATATATCCTCACATTTCTTAAAAGACTCCTAGGGTCATTCGGAGCAACAGCACGCAGTGGGTAAAATTTCGCACGGTCAATATCTCGGAACCTACTGAGGGGGCTCAGACACTTTGTCGGCTAAACTAGGCGCACGTCAGGGACCATGTCAGCAGTCAGAGCCATAAGCTATTTTACCAAGCCTCACTTGTTTAGCGAAAAACGGCGATCAACGTGATTTTGTTGATTAGTTATCAACTATTTTGTGCTGGGAAAAAGTTTATGGATAGACGGTTTACAAAAGACGGTTGATTATGTTAAGTTTACATGATTATTATAGTATTCATTTTAGTTATTAATTCTGTCCTAAAAAATAACTGCATCTCAACTGACGTGTGTTTGTTTAAAATATTTCCTGTTGGGTAAGAGTAGGTACGGGATTAAAAGTACGCACGCTGTTATAACTTCATTACAATGGAAAGTACCATCATAAGTTCCTAAAATTACAGTGATCATTAAATTACAAAAATAACTTAAGTCTAACTATTATAAGTACAGTCTAATTAATTATGTTTTTGGTGCCTACAATAGGAGTACATTAATAAATTATTTTTTTACAATATTTGTACCAAGAATAAAGGACGTTTAAAAATATAATCCATATGATTCCATATGCACTTATACAATTTGTAATTATATATCTGCGTGCGAAGCTTACCCAGTATGCGAACTATTAACCGCACCTCTGCGTAGTTTTACCCACGAAGTAAAGAAATTCTCTTTTCTGTGGTTTTACCCACATGATGGATCAAGAGTACTTACGAATTTCTTCCGCTGCACTTAAACATGTACCTATTGCAAAAAAACCGATGAAGAAATGTACAAAAACTCATTAAATAATGAACGAAGAATAAATTTACTTTAAGAAAGTGTTAAAACGTTTATCAGGACCGGACGAGTGTGTAGACGATAGAAAAAAAGTGCGTACTTTTGAGCTGAATGACCCTATACAACAGAATTTATTGGTAACAAACTAAAAAAAAACGAGAAGCAGGAAACATATAAGAAATGTATAACATTTCAAAGTACCCTCTTGAGAAGTGTACAAAGGATATACATACCTGATAGGAATCAATTATGTGGATAACTGTTTTACAATTTTCGGCAAGCCAAACAGTATGCAAAAAAAGTGAAAGGGCAATACAGATTTTCTTGGTAGTATACCCTTTTCTTATGGAAACCACCCTTTGCATTAGTGGTAGAATATGTATTGACAATATCAGCTATATAAATTATAATAATTATTGCTCACTGTTTTTCTGATGTCAATTACTGATTTTATTCTAATGATAATGTTGTTACCAATTCCTCACACCTTTCAGGAATGTTTTTCCAAATATGTCTAATGTAGACTTGGAACATCGTAAGATTTTCATGTAAATATAAGTTTATATTAGGCAAATTCACCGATGAAACAGTGGGGCCATTTTTTAAAAGGTTTATATTAAATTATTGTTATAAACTGTTATTAATGCTACCACCCTGTATCAACATCACCAAACACGGGATAAATGTAGGGTATATAAAAATAATGACTATAAACCTGCCTGCCTCAGTGGTGTAGTTGTATTATGGTACGACTGCAATACTGAGGTCTTGGGTTCGATCCCCGGGTCGGCAAAGTGATATTGAGTTTTTCTATTCAGTATCAGCTCAGAGTCTGGGATTAGTCCCCAATATGACAATAGGCTCGCCTCCTATCACATCATGGGATAGAATACTGGCGAAAAGTGGGTGCAGTAGTTGTGCCTCTGCCTACCCCTTCAGGGATAACAGGCGTGAATGTATATATGTAATGACTATTTTATTTCTAATGGACTGGTGCTGTCTACTTTTTAATTAACCTTTTGAATTTGTGGTGTATTGAAAATAATGATATTTTGGTGTTATTATAATTGTTGCTGTAAAAAAACCATAATTGTTGAAATAAAACATTAATATTTATTAATTTGCTATATTGAAATAACTTCCACAATGAATCCTGGTTGCTTCCCTTTTGCATCATGAAATCTTTAGTCCTTGGTTTTTAGGGTTCATTTTTAACCTGTATAAATCTACAATGATGGTATGTACATATTGCCTTCCCAAACTACTATTTTAAATTATAATTTCAACATCACATAGCTCTTCATCTGATGGCAGTATCACTTGGCTTGGATCAATGTAATTGGGATCAATAGGAGGTAACCCAGCTTTTTCACGACGACGTAGTTCTAAGAAAGCCTCTCGCTGAGCCCAGTCTCTCATTTGTATATCAGGGGAATAAGCCCAACACGCACCTCCAATTACTAAACACAAGGATACACTAAAAAAAAACGATGCATTATGTGCGTTCGTATCTTTCTCCTTGCTAGTGTAATCGAATCCGTAGCTCACCCAGTTCTTATCTTCATTTGCGGTTTCACAAGTTGTGGTTGCAGAGTCGCTGTTTTTCTTTGAGGTTGAGATAGCTCGGTTTGTCCTTCTGAGATGATTCCATACACTTCTTTGAAGAACCGGCATGTTACAAAGTTTCATTATTGCAGCCATGGTTCTAGTATAGAATTGTCTATTCAGTTTAAGATTTTCTTTAAAACTACGTTGATTTACAACTATATTTACACTAGACCGTCTTTTGCTTCTTGGTCAAAATTGTTCGCTGGTTATGAAATCAAGAAAAATAGGGATGTGTATAATATTGTCGACAACTTTCTATCAAAGAGCATTATAATACTACCGAAATTTGTAATGTAACTATTTTTAACACAACAAATATTTTAAATTTAATGTTGTTTGGGGGCGAGCCTTTCATCGTAGGAGACATAAAATATAAATTTCAATATGACTATAAAATTATCTTTATGGATACCAATGGAGTTCACATAAAAACTCACTTTTTTGAAGACATGTTGTATAATTATTAATCATTTGTTTATCAAATTTTTGACGGTTTGTTAATTTCTAATAATATCATTATCTTACTCACTGGTCTCTCGGGGCCCAATACGTATAAATTCTCTTGAAATAAGCTTTCGTCTTTTATGTAAGCTAGTTACCCAATGTTTCAATCAACTACAAATATGGCAATATTATAAAAAATAAATATTCATCATGGTCACCATCATCAGCCACATGACGTCCACTGCTGAACATAGGCCTCCCTTAAAGATTTCCAGACGGATTTCCTAGTCTTCATTCATCATGACATATTAGGTGCTTAAAAAAATTTATCGATATTTTGATATACATTGAATCTCTATACCACTAGTCTATCGTCTATGTGCTATATAAAGCTAGGCTCAAACATCGAGGTTGTTCTGAAATCAGAATTCAGAGTGACAGTGACAGGGGGCGCTATGGAATAAGTTCTTGTATGGAATGCTAAGGGTGGATTCAATGAAAAAAGGTGGATTGCACAAAATCTGACATTAGTGTTATATAATCTTTTCCATTTTATCCTACAAATATTATAAACATGAAAGTTTTTAAGAATGTATGGATGTATGTGTGCTACTCTTACGCAAAGACTACCGAACGGATTTCAATGAAATTTGGCACACGGGTAGATCATATCCTGGATTAACACATAGGCTACTTTATATCCCAGGAATATATAAAGCGGGAAAAATATTTACCCAAATAGGCAGTACTGACGTTCGTGACGTTAACACTTGACAGTTGACTGAGAATTAAGGTTACCGAATAGACTACTCGATGCGCCGAGTTGACTCGGCAACTCGAGTACAAATTGACTCGAGTCAATATTTTTTTCACTCGAGTACGATTTTCGCAAACTCACTCGAGTCACTCGAGTAAAACACGACTCGAGTCGCATCACTAAATTTGTCTCTGATCTCAATATCCAAAACCGGTGTTTTGTTATAGGTTTTCCTATTTAGATAATTTTTACTTGTAAATTAAAATTTTGCATTCCTCATCAAGATGGTCGTAAGGCAGTATAACGAAGAGTTGAAATATTTGGAGAAGATCAATCCATATTGTTGGAGAATTAAAATGGGATTCCAACCTAATATGAATGTCGAAGGAGTGTTTTATGTGAATAATACACTTGAAAAACTCATGTTAGATGAACTGCGGAACTCGTGCAGGCCTGGCATGACCGGAGGGTTTCTTCCTGGCGTGAAACAGATCGCAAATGTTGCTGCCCTGCCGGGTATCGTTGGTCGGTCAGTCGGCTTACCCGATGTTCATTCGGGCTATGGATTTGCCATAGGTAACATTTTTTGTATTTTAATTTACACCGTAATGTATCTCACCAGGTTTTGCTCGTGACTCCGCCTGCGTGAGTTGTTCCGGGAAAAAGTTGCGCTATATTTTTCCCTGGATAAAAGTCTTATTCCGAGGATAGAGTCTATGTACTTCCACGCGTCTTAAACTATGTCCATACCAAATTGCTTCGAAATTGGTTTAGTGGTTCAGCTGCGAAAGTGTACCAAACAGAGAGATGGACAGAGTTACTTTTGCTTGTATGATATGTAATATGATATATATGGTTTTAAAAACAACAATTTTTTTTTGTTGACGCGGAGAAAGTGACTTATTACTACCGCCCAGTGTTCAAGGGGAACGACTGAGCGGTTATGTTGGGTTCACCGTGCCTTACGACCCGACGTTGAGCCGCCCGGAGAGATGGAAAATGTCGGGCGACCGCTGGGCCGAGTCCCTAACCTATGTACACTGCACGGCATATCAACTAAAACTCCGCGGTGGCCATCTTCGGCGCATTAGAGACGGCTGCGGGCTTCCTCCGACTCACGTCTAAGTTGTCATCCGCACAACTTTAAAAACACTGCCTTATTGATTTTGGAAATGTCAATGAACTAAAAATCCTACTTTTGATTGAACCCATCAAACCCTGCTTATATATATATATATATATAGATGTATGGGGCAACCCTATATACTCGGATGCTGGCATCTGTAGTGGGTCTTGACGAGTCAAGTCTGATTCATTTGTGCTTAATAATCAGTTGTAGATAAACTCAGTAACTTTTATCTAAGTGATTTATCTGTTTATGTGATAATAATCACTAAATGCTCAGTAACAATTTTTGATTTTATTTATCCATTTGTAAAATAATATAACAGTTTTATTTTTATATATATTTTCAGTACAGTGTATGCCTTATTTTACTAGTAAGTTTCAGAGCAAGTTTAGTAAGATTATTATTACAATTGACTTTATTTTTCAGGAAACATGGCTGCCTTTGATATGTCAAATCCTAAATCAATAGTCTCTCCTGGTGGTGTAGGATTTGATATTAATTGTGGCGTGCGTCTTCTCAGAACCAATTTGCATGAGAAAGATGTACAGCCCATAAAGGTATATAATCTTTTTAGCTGCATTATAAAATGTTCTAAGAATGGCATGGTATAAATATATCATATTTTACAGGAACAAATAGCACAGAGTCTGTTTGATCATATACCTGTGGGTGTAGGTTCTAAAGGCATAATTCCCATGAATGCTCGTGACATGGAGGAAGCTTTAGAAATGGGCATGGATTGGTCTCTGCGTGAAGGCTATGTATGGGCTGAAGATAAGGAGCATTGTGAAGAATATGGGAGAATGTTAAATGCTGACCCTTCAAAAGTTAGTTTAAGAGCTAAGAAAAGAGGACTGCCACAGCTTGGTACACTGGGAGCTGGTAACCATTATGCAGAAATACAAGTTGTAGATGAAATATATGACAAATATGCTGCAGGTAAAATGGGTTTAGAAAGGATTGGTCAAGTTTGTGTGATGATTCACTCTGGTAGTCGTGGGTTTGGTCATCAAGTTGCCACTGATGCCCTTGTTCAAATGGAGAAAGCAATGAAAAGAGATAAAATTGAAACCAATGACAGACAATTGGCTTGTGCTCGCATTCATTCTGTGGAAGGTCAAGACTACTTGAAGGCTATGGCGGCGGCAGCTAACTTCGCCTGGGTTAACCGTAGTTCAATGACCTTCTTGACACGCCAAGCATTTGCCAAACAATTTAAAATGGCTCCTGATGATTTGGACATGCATGTCATTTATGATGTCTCCCACAACATAGCTAAGGTTGAAGAGCACATCGTTGATGGAAAAGTAAAAACATTGCTTGTGCACAGAAAGGTATTTATGCTATAAACCAAATATAATATCCAGCATATCTATACTTAATATTATAAAGCTGAAGAGTTTGTTTGTTTATTTGTTTGTTTGTTTGAACGCGCTAATCTCATGAACTACTGGTTCGAATTGAAAAATTCTTTTTGTGTTGAATAGACCATTTATCGAGGAAGGTTTTAGGCTATATAACATTACGATGCAACTATTAGGAGCGAAGAAATAATGGAAAATGTGAAAAAAAACGGGGAAAATTATTCATCCTTGAGGGCTTCCATTGCGTGCGCTGCGAAAACGGTTCAAGATACCAAAAATATATGTATGAAAGAATTATTCCTCTTGAAATGATCTAAAAAAATGTCCACGACAGTATATGTCTATCTTTTAAGATTAACTCACTATAACCGTTTTTATGGTAATCAAAGTTGGTCGATATTAATGCATTATTTGTTAAGATTTGTATCAACGTCATAATATTAATATTTATCCAAATAAATGTGTTGGATAGAGCGATTCAACGGGAAGGTTTTTATGTACTTTTAGCCCGGAAAAACTTATTAACGCGGGCGAAGCCGTGGGCAAAAGCTAGTTATGTTATAAATTGTCTAGGACCTAGATATATTGAGTCTACTTCATAGGAATAACCTCCAGCAATCAGCATAAACTACAAATTGAAGTTGTCCTAACATTTTTCATTCTAATACAGAAGTAAATAAGTTATTAAGAAAGTTACTTAATATAAAATCTGTGTAGAAAAACAGTCCTAGGGACCTCAAGGTTTTTTTTTGTTATGAATCAATCCTGCAGAATGTTTTTAATAGCACTTCTATGTACTTTATATTTAGTTTTGCATAACTGTATGTTATTCTAGGGTTCCACAAGAGCATTTCCTCCGCATCATCCATTAATACCTGTCGACTATCAGCTTACTGGACAACCAGTACTGATTGGTGGTACCATGGGAACTTGCAGCTATGTGCTGACTGGTACACACCAAGGCATGACTGAAACCTTCGGAAGTACTTGCCATGGGGCTGTAAGTATTTAAAAAATTATTAATTTCATAAAATACATATAGACTACATAATGGCATTACATGGCACGTAAACTTATTTTTTTAGGGACGAGCTCTATCGCGAGCGAAGTCTAGAAGAAACATAGACTACATGGATGTGCTCTCGAAGCTGGAATCTATGGGTATCTCTATTAGAGTTGCTTCACCGAAACTGGTGATGGAAGAAGCACCAGAATCGTACAAAAACGTAACAGATGTTGTTAATACTTGTCATTCGGCAGGTATAAGCAAGAAAACTGTGAAATTACGACCTATTGCCGTCATCAAGGGCTAGTAGCATTATGTATATGCTAAAATGTTTATTCGCTTAACTATAGGTGAACACAAACAACTGTAACATACATATGTATGCTGTATGACAACTAAAAAAGGTTAAATAAAACCAAATATTATTTTACACATTTTGATTTTTAGAACAACAGCTAAGTAACAATTTCACTACAAATAAATTAATACGTTTTTTTAATCAAACTACTTTGGCGCTAAATTGTTATACTGCATACTGGGTTATGCATTTGAGCCCAGAATATACTAGATGGCTTTTAATTTGTCGGCAATAATCAGGAGAAACGCTGTACCAAGGAAAAACAGACCCGGTGGTAACACGGTCGTTGTTTTGTCCTTCTCATCTGTAAAATGTAAAAGATGAATAATTAATAATAAGTTTTATAACATTAATGTATTGTTTTATTTATTATCGTCATCATCAACATGACATCCACTGCTGTACATAGGCCTCCTCCAAAGATTTCCAGAAGGACCTGTCAAAAGCGGTCTGTATCCAGCGTGTTCGTGCGACCTTTATCATTATTTTACGCTGCGCTTGCCAGTACGTGGTCTCCACTCGAGAACTTTTTAGCCCCATCTGCCGTCATTTCTTCGAACTATGTGCCCTGCCCATTGCCACTTAAGCTAATCCGTTGGGTTATGTTATTGAGTTTCGTTCTCAAATCATCATTGTATCAACATAATATCCCGTAGTGATAGACTTGAATCGATTACGCGCGGCAAAACGGTCATGTGCCGCGTGAGCCATTTCGGGTGCGTATGCCGCGCAAGGCAATGTTCGAGGATTTGCTGCGCGTAGTCAACCCAAGGCTTAAGATTCATGATGTTCATCAACTACCATTATCTTACTGACGCAGTCTTAAATTGGCAAACGGGTGTTCAGCAGCTGGAATACACGGTTTCTACTCACTCATTACTGCGTTCAATATGGCATTACACTGTGATAATAATTATGCAATAATAATTATTTTGACGCAATACCTACGGCTATTTGATACTTCCTTCAATTGCGTTTCGTTACCGTCACTTGCCCAGTTCATACAACGATTGAGTGCTTCCTCCCAACGGACGCGTCGCATATCTCTCTCTAAAAGAAATGTTTGTAGCTATCATTTCACGTTAAAGATTACATAAAGAAGCTCAGGTCCAGAAGCGAACAATAGGCATATATAGATGCGGGGCGGGGTAGGCCGTGCCCACCCTAGAATTGCGTGGTGCCCACTTCAAGGATTTTGAGGCAGCCTACTACTACTATATTTTTTTAAAAGTACCTACCGAAATTTTTATATCTGCAAGTACACAGAAGTCAAGTGAACTCTGAAATAACGACTGTGGTTTTTAATTTGAATACTAAACACATTTAAAAGATGAAAATAAAAAGTAAATAGAAGTCCACCAGACCATTGCTATTAATATAAATGCCTTCATTACCTCACAAACAAATCACAAAAAAAGGAATACCTACCTACTTACTACATGTAGAATTCTATTACGAATGTAAAGCAAAATAGCTATTATTGTTGAATTTGAGGTGATTTTACTGTCATTTATTAAATTTATTAATACATATACGAAATACACTATTTTAACACGCTACTTTGAATTTCTGCCATTTTCAATGCACAAGATAATCTCAATTCCTCAACGAATATAAAACCACAACTTTTGGTATATTTTTAACAATGCATAATTTTATAACTAAAAATATGAGCATTGCGTTTCACACACACTCACGTCTTTTATCCCCGAAGGGGTAGGCAGAGGCGCAACTAGTGCACCCACTTTTCGCCGTTACTCCGTCCCATGATGTGATAGGGGGCGAGCTTATCGCCATATCGGGCACAAATTCAAGACTCCGAGCCTATACTGAATATATAAACTCAATATCACTGCCCGACCCAGGAATCGAACCAGAGACCTCAGCATTGCAGTCGTACCATAATACATAGTTGTATTATGGTACGACTGCAATGCTGAGGTCTCTGGCGTATGCGTCAGCGAGGCAGTCGTTTCGTTTCAATGGTTTAATAATGTCCACTAACCAAGCCTGAAACCGATAGAAACGGGCCATTCAATTTATTAGTGTGGGTGGAGTGTACACAGTAGACAAATAATTATTTTTGGTGTTGAGCATGGCTCTAACATTTTGAAAATCTTACAACAATAACTATAGAGCAAGCGTACCTTCACTTGATATAGAGGGCAAAAATGTGTCTGCAGGAGGACTAGGCGTTGTTGTAGGCCACACGCCGAGAGCTCGCCCCGCTACTATTGCGGCTCCAAGCGCGGTACTTTCCATCATCAAGGGACGAATCTGCCATAACATATAAATGTTGAAGTACTTTACACAATTGAAATCAAGCTTAACAATATAAGTCAAACGAAATATGATAAACATGGCAGAGCAAGCGCCAAGTGCTTTAAATCGAATAAATTCATTTGCGTCTAGGTAACGACGCGGCAGACGAACTAGCGAAAAGGGGGTCAAACCAAGTGGTATTCGGATCTATTCCAATAGTACCACTACCTTTTTATCAGCTAAGATCATGGCTGCGTCGCAGAACACATGAACAACACGCGGATCAATGGGCAAGTAGGTACTAGTGCATGTAGACGGTCTCGGGAAACAGTGCCACACCCGGACCGACGTCTGACGAGACGCCTTTTGTCTAGACAGGGCCTTTCTACGCACAATGGTGGGCATGATCACCGGACACTGCTCATTAACAAACATTTATATGTTTTAGGTATCACCGACAGCCCCCTCTGCAGGGGATGCCTGTCGGCTGACGAAACAGCCTCCCACGTTGTCCTGGAATGCGAAGGAGTAGCTTCTGGAAGGAGTTAAGCTGGCTAGACTGCTAGCTGGCACATCACGCACAACGGCCCGACTTTACACGGGCTAAGTGCGGAAAAAAGAGCCCCACAACAGTAACAGTAAATTCATTTGCGTGCTTTTTATAATGATTACGAAATGTTCGCGAGCTGCGCGCGTGTTTTGAAATCCTGTCGCGCGGCGGCCGCAGTGTGCCGTACTAGATACATGCTGCCATGGGTGTAGCTATAGCTTTCACATGGGGGGCTTTTTTTTTTTGTTTTCGCGGAGAAAGTGACTTATTACTACCGCCTAGCCTTCAAGGGGGGCGACTGAGCGGTTATGTTGGGTTCACCGTGCCTTACGACCCAGCGTTAAGCCGCCGGGCCGAGTCCCTAACCTATGTACACCGCACGGCATACCAACTAAAACTCCGCGGTGGCCTTCTTCGGCGCATTAGGGACGGCTGCGGGTTTCCCCAGACTAAGAGTGTCTAAGTTGTCATCCGCAGCCGCCCCTGCGCGGTGCCGTCTAATACAGCCCGTCTCCTGTTGGGGGGGTGGGGGGGCTCAGAAGCCCCCGCGCACCGAAGGACGCCCTGGGCGTCAACGGCAGCATGAGGTCTACCTGCCACACTGCCGTCCATCACGGGGGTCGCAGCAATGTGCTAAAAACACGCACAAAACTACAGACGGACAGCCCCCTGCCGCCTGCCCGCGACCCCCGGTGGCCCCTATTAGTCGCCTTTTACGACAGACAGGGGAAACCGTGGTGGAATTCTCCAAACGCCCCCAATCCACAGGGTGGTTCACATGGGGGGGGGGGGGGGGGCTGGTCTTCCTTTGAAATAAACATTTTAGTAGCGTAGGTTCTTGCCTTATATGACACCGTATTTTAGAAGCTAGGGGGGGGGGGGGCGGTCCCCCTGAACCCCCCTTTATATGCGTGCTGCGCTAATGTCATCGTGGCACAAACGTCAAAAACTATTTTTTGACGTTTGTGCCATATGAGAACTGATCTGAATAAAGATTGTACCACACGTGTACCCTATTCAAGCCATGAACAATTATTGTAGTAACTGCTCGCGAGCAGCGCACGAAGCGAGCATTTGCGGCGCATTCGCAATATTTGGACACTATTTGATGGCGAATACATATCAGAAAAAACAAAACAGATACTGTAAAACTTTCTTACCACCGGAATACCCAATAAATCAGCTTGCATTTGCATAAGAACGGAGTTCTGCGCCATGCCACCATCGGCGAGTAGACGTCGCAGCGGCGCGGAATCGGTCGCCATCGCGTCGCTGACGGCTCGAGTCTGTTGGCACACCGCTTCGAGTGCCGCACGAATTATGTGTTGCCGACGCGTCATCCCACTTAAACCGCACATGACTCTAAAACAAAAGAAACCTTTTTGAAGTTATACTTCTTTAGGCGAGTTATGAAATAATTATGAGAGTGAAATTTTACGATGCGCACGCATGTGTGACACAATATTCTCACGGGAGAAGTTGCCCGAAAAAGGTTGAAGCTGTTTAATGAAAACTTTTTTAAACTATTGTCACAGCTAACAATCAATATAATAACTTATGACTGCCTCAGTGGCGTTATTGTATTGTGCGCGGTATGACAACTGAGGTTCCCGGTTCGAATGCTAAGTGGTATTGGGTATTCTGCTTAATAAGTGGCTAAGTAGTATTGGAGTATGGAATTTGTGCCTGATATGTCGATAGGCTCGCCCACTGTGAAATCATAGGACAGAGCTCACAATATGGCGAAATGTGGGTGCCCTGGTTGTACTTCTGCCTACCCCTTCGAGGATAAATGTCTGATGTGTTTGTTTCTTTTTGTCGTTTTTATATGAAATTGTGTTATTGTTTTCAAACTTTAAATGTAAGTACTAAGTAGACATGGCGGTTCGAAATAAGTAATTAATTAGAATTGATAATTACCTACATATTTCTGTTATAATTTCGTCTACTTCAAACGAACTATAAAGTAAATTAAAAGGGGCATTGCAACTTAAGTAATAATATTCTGACTTACCCTCTGGCGTCTCTTTTCCAGTAGGGTGAGTACAACCCATTAAATGCAGGAACAAAACAAATGCTGCCTTCATCTTTATCATCCACTTCAGCGGCAAGAAACTCAGAATCTCTTACGTCGCTTAAAATGTCAAGTCCGTCACGAAGCCATTGTAAAGTATCTCCTGCATAAATTATATATTAAAAACGGTAAACTGTCACTTTATCTTTACTTTTCATCATTCAAGCGGATGGACATTTTTAGGAATTACTTACCAGCTATTGCCACAGATCCTTCTAATGCATAAACCGGAGGACTATCTGGTCCTAGTTTATAAGCTACGGTGGTTAATAGTCCATATTGGGAGTGTACAATAGAATCACCTGAAACACAGTATTATCACCTAATAATTATGGTTCAAAATATAATTAATTCTATAAAAAAAAATATATTCACTTTTACCATAACTGAAAACATCTAGTAACAAAAGTAAATTTTTCTTCAATAATTATCATTATTAATACATTTTAATAATATTTTTTTATCTATTTATAAATATGCGATTAAATTTTATTTTAAGTGTATTATTTATTTACCTGTATTATATAAAAGGAAACAACCAGTACCAAAAGTACATTTAACTTGTCCAAATTTCATGCATCCTTGACCAACTAGAGCTGCTTGTTGATCTCCTAAGCACTACAAAACACTTGTGGTTAAAGATCAATAGTGACGATAATTATAATCAATAGAAATTATATATAATAAAAAAGAATATAAAGTAGTGAACTAACTCCTGCAATTGGTACACCTAGAAGAGGTCCAGAAGAGATGTAGCCATAAACTTCTGCTGAACTTTTTATCTTTGGTAGAATTTCAAGTGGTATGTCGAAAAATCGTAAGAGGCCTTTATCCCATTGTAAGCTTCTTAGAGACATAAGTTGTGTGCGAGAGGCATTTGTCACATCTGTTACGTGTATTCCGCCACGAACACCCCCAGTGAGGTTCTAAACATGCAAAATAAAATTTTTAATATACAACCAATATATTCCTATCCATATAAAAAACTAGGATATAATATTCTTCATACATACTGAGATCAGAAATTAGCAGAGATTTAGTGGTGGCACAACTTGTGCTAACTTTGAAGGACAATGTAAAGAAAAGGCTCGTGGTGCTGTCAGCGTATATACGAAACGAATCAGATTTCGAGCCGCCTACCAAGGAACTCGAAGAAGCAACAAGTAAGTACACGAGCGGGGGCATTCCCTTCATAATAGGCTGTGATGCAAACTCCCACCACGAGGTGTACGGCAGCACAAACTGTAACGTGAAGGGGGAGCTCCTGCTAGAATACATCGTAAGCTACAATCGAGAAATCCTAAATTTAGGCGACACACCGACCTTCGTGACCAGAGCCAGACTCCTGTCTGGTTCTGGACATCCCCTTCGAGGCCAGAGTGATGTCCAGAACCAGACAGGAGTCTGGCTCTGGACATCACTCTGGCCTCGAAGAAGATAAGCACATATGTAAAGAACTGGAAGGATGACACAAATGACTCTTTTTTGGATCATCGCAGAATTACCTTCCAGATAGAAAGGAGCATAAAAACGGTTTGGGTGTTATTTGCCAAACACATTGGAGAATACACGCAAATGCTGTTTGAGGGCAGAATTAGTACAAGAGATATAGAGAACAGAGCAGTGAAGCTGGAAACAGCATTACAAGAAGCGTACAAAACATGTCCCCTCCGAGAGGTGACAAACGGTAAGGGACAAGCGTGGTGGACAAAAGCATTGAGTAAGCACAGAAAAGAAACAAGACGTGCCCTAAGAGCGGCGTTAAAAAAAGCAACGACGCCAACTGGGACCTGTACAGGGCATAAAGGAATAAAATGGGCAATAAGTGCCGGAAGGAAAGCAAGAAATGCTGGAGCTCTTACTGCGCTGCCATCACGGAATATCCGTAAGCAGCAAGGCTGGTAACAGCCTTAGCCAGCGACAAGACATGCAAACTGGGGAGTTTGAAAACAGATAACGGACTAATAACGGATCCCTATGTGGTGCTGAGAACAATGATGAGTGCCCACTTCCCTGAAAGCACGAAACACACAATGAATGAAGTGACGGGAGGGGCGAGCACTGTCCTCGGTGAGACAATTAAATCCGTTGTCACTAAGGAGCTACTAAGATGGAGCATCTCATCTCGACGTTCACGCCATATATGGTTGCAGGACCGGATGGGATTTTTCCCAAGATACTACAACAAGTATTTAAGGATAACCTACTAGCAATCTACATGGGCTGTCTGGCAATCGGATATATACCAAAGAGCTAAGGAGGAAAGTAAGACCCGTCTTTTTACCCAAGCCAGGTAAGAAGATCCTAAATCATTCAGATGCATTAGTCTTTCGTCGTCCCATTGACTCGTCAAGCCCCGCGACGGACGCCGGCTTCCATATTTATAGGGTTTCCCCATACATTTATATACATAAGCGGGGCTTGACGGGTTAAAGTTACTAGAGAAACTAATAGACAGAAACATACGAGAAGAAATAGAAATAGGTAGCAAGCCACTGCATGCAAATCAGTATGCATACATCGAGAACAAGTCCACGGAGACAGGTCTCCATAACCTAGTAGCTACAATTGAGAACACATTGGAGAAAGAATCAGCAGTTGGGTGTTTCTTCAATGTAGAGGGCGCCTTTGACAAGGAAACATCATACGCGATAGAATCTTAATAGAGAAGACATCAATCCTTTAATAAAATGATGGATTATGAACATGCTGAATCAAAGATCAATAACAGCCGAATTAGGTGACACAAGATATACGGTTAGAGCAAATAGGGGTTTTCCGCAAGGAGGCTGCCTGTCTCCTGTCCCCTTATGTGGTGCCTACTGTTGGATGACCTAATCAAGGAAATAAATCGCAGGCATATTACAAGCAGGTTTACTCCATTGATGGGTTCATTCTAGCAGTAGGACAGGACCTCAATATGTTATGCAGCAGATTAAATATGGCAATTAGAATAGCCTTATAGCGGTGTAGGGAGCGATGAATCAACCTCAATCCAAACAAAACGAAGGTGGTTCTATTTACCAAAAAGAGATAGAACAAAGATCTGTCACCCATTGTAATAGATGGCAGAAATCAAGAACTTATAAAAGAAATCAAATATATAGGAAAAGTGCTGGATGACAAACTACTGTTCAACTCGCACATAAGCCACAATGCAAAAGTGCGATAGGTATGACTTGGGGTATGAAGCCGAATATAACTTACTGGATATAAATATAAGGCCATCCTACTCCCAAGACTACTCTATACAGAGCTTTGGTATGGTGGCATAGGGCAAGCAAAAAAGAGCGCTTTAAAATAATGCTACAGGTTAAAGTCCATGGAAAACTTCTTCCATAAACAAAGGACACAAAGAAATAATAGATATCTTGACTTCAAGACATTCTTGATTTCGAGAAAAAATGTTGATGTTCTTGGGAAACAATGATCTAATTCAGAAACAAAAGATCTTCGACAAAAAATACAGAATACATACATATAGGAACCTAGAGAAAACTGGGAACGTCCACATGACCATAATAAGTCGATGGCATGTTTCACAGATGGCTCCAGGAAAGAATCAACAGGATTGTTGGGGGTAGGAATATTTAACCTCGCCATCCAACACAGAAGAAATCATAGTAAAACTAGGTAAATATACGAGCGTATTCCAGGAGGAAACAATGGCCATTCTGGAATGCGCTGACCACACAAATCAAATGACCAATAAGGAAATCAACGCAATACTGATCTACAGTGACAGTCAAGCAGCCTTAAAGGCACTTGACAAACCAGAGACGACGTCGGCCCTAGTGAAAGAATGCAAACTCAAACTGAACGCACTAGCAGCCGATAAAGAAGTCATCGTCGTCTGAGTACCAGGGAGCTTAGAATGTGAAAAAAAAACACGATGCGTCTCCGCTTCGTTTTATTGTGATTGGTTAAGAGACTGACGTACCGGTATCTTGATGTTTGTGACTGATCGAGAGACCGATACGTCAGTATCGCCATATTCACAGTTCACATTCTAAGCCCCCAGGTAATTAAGGTACCACAGGCAAAGAGAAGGCCGATGAGCCAGCAAGAGAGGTAGCTAATGAAACATTTATAGGACGTGCTTACCTATGCCGGCAAAAGTCACGAAGGGAGTAATCAGCAGGAACATAGCTATAGAAACAAATGTCAGATGGAGAGACATGAAGGGCTGTCCCCAATCTAAAATTTTCATCAAGATGCTTGACCAGAAGAAACTCAAAAACCTACTCCAACTTTGAGGACATAAGAACAATTAAAGGAGTCATGACTGTATACGGCACACTCAACAGGCACTTAAAAATAACAGGCAAGACAGAAGCCTCGTGCCGAGAATGTGGAGAAGAAGAGACCAGCAATCACTTTCTGGCAGAGTGCTCAATGTACTCTCTTATGATATTGGGAACAGACAGTCTAGAAGTAGCACAACTACAGGAGGTAAAGCTATGAGACATTATTAGGTTCAGTAAGGCAACAAAGAAGTTTGTAAGGTCAGAAGGGGGCATACTGCATGACAACAGTAAAACCAGTGCTCTAGGGTAGAAGATGTCACGAATAGCCAAGGTAAGGCAAGCGATGCTGTATTCAACTAAGGAACGCCGCCTGGGGGGTGGGAGTGTACGTGGGCAGATAAAGCCTGGCAGCTTGTGCGTTACGTACAGGCTGAGCACAGCTCTCCCTGTTGGCTCTTACCGCAACGATTAATCAAGGTCAAAGTGACGGAACCCTCAGTGGAGGGCAGTGCTAGGCAGAGATCAGCAACCTGAAAGGTGCACACCTGGAAGGGAGCCACGATGACTCTTAGGTCTATTTGAGCCACAGCCGAAACTCCTATGGCGTATGGCAAACGCGGCCGTCTGGGCATGATACCGGCGAAGCGGGCCGACCCAAAGTGAAAGTGACAGCGCCACCCAAATTGGGGTTAAGGGCGAAATAGTTCCAATAAGGCGAACTGTTCACCCGTCTGTGCGACTACATACTCTCCACAAGACATACATACGTACTGAGCTTGTATGTATGCTTAGTGGGGATGCATGCAGTCGCACAGACGGGTGATCAGTTCGCCTCATTGGAATTATTTCACCCTTACATACTGAGTTTACGGTAGTAGATTATCTGCCAAATACAATTCTCAAAATTTTATTTAGATAAAGTATCTTGAATATATGCATTTTTATCAACATGAAAAAGAAGATTGTTAATATTGCATATGTGAGTTACGATATCAGCATGGTAATTTTAAAACATGCAATGATCTCAAATTATATATTACCCATATAAGCCAGGAATCCACAGTGCCCGCTAGGCACTCACCTGCAGCTACAGCATCTTTCACAGCAGTAACATTTTTAAGTAGCCATTTTAGTTTAACAGATGAGAAATATGTTGACAATGGAAGCCCACTAGTCTGAACAACAGCATTAATGCATTGTGCCCCCTTTGATTTTATAAGATCATCCACAATTCTTGAAGTTCTTACATCTAACCATACTGAAACAAACACAACAAATCCATGGGAATTGGGATTAAAATAAAGATAATTAGGGACAATGGTAATTGAGGGTAAATATATTATTAAGCTATTGTAGATTACCTATTGCACTATAAAGTGGCTGTCCAGTGACTGAGTTCCAAACTATTGTTGTCTCTCTTTGGTTAGTTATACCAATGCCTACTACATCGGCAGGGTTTATGTCTAACTTCCTTAAGTTATCTGTTGTTACCTGAAAATAAAATTGATAAGTTTAAATTATATTATACTTTCTTATACCTTATTTATTAAATGAAAAAATAAAATCTAAACAAAATATATCCAACCACATTACTTCTTCTTCTTTTAAAAATGGCTTGGTGATTTTGCCAATGTCAAGTGGGTAGATGTTAAAATAATATCATAACTTTTTTAGAATAACTTTCGACCCGAGGAGAACCAAGAAACAAAGACAGCAAAGAGCAATATATCTAAAACACTGACGCGTACTAGTATAATAGACGTCAGTGATCTAAAACATTTGATATTAGTTATGGCAAAGAGAATGTAACCACTACATAAATTTAGAACCAAGCATAGATGACAGAAACGTACAGCCT
The DNA here is from genome assembly GCA_949316025.1 of Lapara coniferarum. Lineage (NCBI taxonomy): Eukaryota > Metazoa > Arthropoda > Insecta > Lepidoptera > Sphingidae > Lapara > Lapara coniferarum. The sequence continues at coordinate 34,102,797 of OX438919.1, read as the reverse complement.
AGATAGCAAAACGAGTATAAAGGCATAGAAATTAAAGATAAAGTTTGTATTTTAAAAAAAAATTGGAGTAGATCACTAATTAATAGACATTTATGTTTGTAGTAGAAATCAACATGGACTCCCAAACACAGCAATTATGGAGCCTAATAAAAGAAGAACTCCAAACACAAACAGTTGAGCTAACAAAAAATATAACAATGACATTATCAGGAATAATAGATGAGAAAATGAAACCTATACAAGAAGAAAACAAAAAACTACAGGAGGAAATTCAGACTCTAAAAATTAAAGTGTCAGGTCTTGAAAAGGAAACCAGGAGAAATAACATTATTTTATATGGAATTCCCGAAACAGAGAAAAACTCAACTGAACTACTGAATATAGTTATAGTTATAGTACTGGAGATATTGAACACGGCTAGCAAAAAAGCTGATAATATGGAAGATTTTGACAAGTGGGAGATTAGTAAACTAAACAGATTAGGAAAAGAAAACAGCAAAACCATAAGGCCAATACTTATAACACTAACATTATATTGGAGGAAAATTGCACTTCTGAAGAACTATAAAAACTTACCTGATAAAATATATATTGCAGAAGATTTCTCCAAAGACACACTTAACATAAAGGAAAGAACTAAAATGATAGAGGAAAAGAAGAAAGGGAAAATTGCATATATCCGTTACGATAAACTGATAGTAAAAGAAATACCGAAAGAAAAGAGAAAGCGCTCCCCTTCAGCGTCACCAAATTCAGAAACAACCACAAACAAAGTTGTCAATAGTACACAGAAGAAAATAAAAAACTAGCAATCAGCTCTTGCCACCGGAACAATTACACACACAACACTACCAAAAAAACTTACCCCAAAAATCCCCAAGCCGGCTGGTCACCGTGGGGAGATCGACCACAACCCTCCAACTCCAGGTTAAAGAATGGAAAGCAAATGAATATAGCTACACTAAACACTCGAACACTAAAATCAAGAGAAAGTCTATTAGAACTCGAACTAGCACTTAATGAGACAAAGTGGGATATACTAGGACTAAGCGAAGTTAGAAGGGAAGGAGAACGAATTGAAGACTATGGGAAATTTTTGCTTTACTATAAAGGAGAAACTCCAGGCCAACGAGGAGTAGGATTCATAGTAAAGAATATCTATAAAGAAAACATTGAAGAATTTATTGGAGTATCAGAACGCATTGCTGTACTTAACATGACACTTCAGGACTCTAAACAAAAAATGACAATTATTCAGGTATATTCACCTACAGAACCGTCAGATAAAGAAAAACGCAAGGAAGTTGAAGAATTCTATACTAAACTGAATAAAACAATAAAGGACCATGCACATAAGACCCTTATTGTAATGGGAGATTTTAATGCCCTGATTGGTTCCCGGCAAGAATTCGAAAATATAATCTTAGGTCCTTACACAGACGGCAAGAGAAATAGTAATGGTGAGATGTTAGTAAACTTCGCATTCGAAAATAATCTAGTGATCTTGAACACCAAATTCAAGAAAAGAAAGAACCGTCGCTGGACTTGGATATCTCCTAACGGAAAAACACGGAATGTGATAGACTTTATCTTGACTAATAACCACAAAAGTTTCAAAGACATAAATGTTATATGTAACTTCAACTTTAATTCCGATCATAGAATGGTAAGAGGAAATTTCAAAATCGAACCAAAGAAGAGCTCCAGAAAAAACTTCCACGCTTCACAGAAAAAACTGGATATAGAAGACCTAGAAGCAGTTGGTACTAACCTACGGAATCTACTACTTCACTACGACAGCCAATCGAAACAACTAACACACGCAAACGCATATATTTGCGAGTTACTTGAAGAAAGGAAAAATCTAATAAATGTAAAATACAAAACCAAAGAAACACGAGCGAAGATAGAAGTTCTTAGCCAATTAATACGCGAAGGTATGAGAAAAGAGAAGAAATACAAAAGGTTACAAATAATAGAAGATCATATATCTAAAACAGGTGGAATAAGAAAAGCTCAAAAAATATTAAATGATAAAAGAGAATGGATTCCAAAACTAAAAGACAAAAGTGGATATGACAACACAAAAAGACCTGATATACTTACTATAGCTACTGAGTTCTATGAAACTCTTTATAAAAAGCAGAAAGAAGGCCAAGATATCAACATCCACGAGGACACTGAAGATATACCAGAGATACTCATTAGAGAAGTGGAAAGAGCAATTGAGTCTCAAAAGAAAGACAAATCCCCCGGCCCCGATAACATAGTCAATGAAATCCTACTACACAACAAATCAGAAGCTGCAACAGTACTGACAAAAATATTTAATGATATTCTAACAACAGAATATATACCTACTCAATGGACTGAAACAAACATTATTTTACTATTTAAAAAAGGAGATTTATATAACATTAACAACTATAGACCTATCAGTCTTATGTCCAACATTTACAAGATATTTTCCAAAGTACTCCTACATAGACTCACAAAGGTGTTAGATGAGAAACAACCAATTGAGCAAGCAGGATTTAGAAGTGGGTTTTCGGTCATGGATCATATATACGTAGTGAAGCAGGTCATAGAAAAGTACAATGAGTATAATCTGCCACTATACTGCGCCTTCGTCGATTACAACAAAGCCTTCGACTCGCTTGAGCATAACTCCATTTGGCAGGCATTAAAGGAACAAGGCGCAGCAAGCAAATATATAAGGGTCATAAGGAATATATATGTCAATAGCACAGCAAGAATACGTCTTGAGAAAAAAGGAAAGAGCATTAAAATAGGAAGAGGAGTTCGCCAAGGCGACCCACTATCACCCAAACTTTTCTCAGCAACACTAGAGAAAGTCTTTTGTCAACTGAATTGGGACAAACTTGGAATAATGATAGACGAAAATAGGCTAACGCACCTGAGATTTGCAGATGATGTGGTCCTTTTTGCAGAATCACCGATAATACTCCGAAAGATGCTAGAAGATCTGGCTAAAGAAAGCGAGCTGGTGGGATTAACAATGAACACCAACAAGACTAAGCTAATAACTAACCATGACAAAGTGGAGATAGATGTGAATGATAGAATAATATGCTACCAAGACGAATACATTTATCTAGGGCAAGTCATCTCTGCAAATAATATGGGAGAGAAGAAAATTGATCGACGTGTAGCCAACTCATGGAAGAGATACTGGTCACTGAAGGAGGTGTTGAAAGATAGGGATTTTGATATGAGACTGAAAAAGAAACTGTTTGAATCATGCATCTTACCAGTTTTAACACATGGATGCCAAACATGGGGTATCACACAAAACCTACATACAAATCTAGCAGTTTGTCAGCGCGCAATGGAGAGGAGTATGTTGGGGGTGAGAAGGAAGGACAGAAAGAAAAATGCGGAGATAAGGAAAGAAACCAAAGTTACTGATGTAACTTGTAAAATCAAACTATTAAAATGGAGATGGACCGGCCATACAATAAGAGGTATAGATAAGTGGAGCAGAAGGATCATGGTTTGGCATCCAAGAACGGGAAAAAGGAAAAGAGGAAGGCAGAATAATCGGTGGATGGATGACATCGTAAGGACAGCAGGGAAGCTATGGACTAGGATAGCGAGGGACAGAACAAAATGGAAGGAGTTAGAGGAGGCCTATGCCAAAGGGCACACAGACAAGTAGCCGGTGGCAAAAGAGGAAGAGGAAAAGTAGCATAATAAAATAAAAAGCAAAATATGTTATGAAAGAAAAATTATATTAATAGAATTTATATTTAAATAGCATGATACAATGGAAAAAAAAATATTTATTATTATGTACTAAATTGAATTTATGTAAATCTTATTTTGTCTGAATAAAGGGCTTTAATAAAATAATAATAATAATAAATAAATAGATGACAGAAACGTACAGCCTAGATAGCAAAACGAGTATAAAGGCATAGAAATTAAAGATAAAGTTTGTTATTTTAAAAAAAATTTGGAGTAGATCACTAATTAATAGACATTTATGTTTGTAGGGTGGGGAAATTCAGCAGGAAGAATGTCATAAAATCCAACCAGTATTAGTTATCTCTCTATTATATTAATTGTTGTAATAGACATATTATCTGAATAAAAGATTTATTTAAAAAGCAGGTGACTGCCTCGGTGGCGTAGTTGTATTACAGTACGACTGCAATGCTGAGGTCTCGGGTTCGATCCCTGGGTCGGGCAAAGTGATATTGAGTTTTTCTATTCAGTATTAGCCCGGAGTCTGGAATTTGTGCCCGATATGGCGATAGGCTCGCCCCCTATCACATCATGGGACGGAATAGTGGGTGCACTAGTTGCGCCTCTGCCTACCCCTTCGGGGATAACAGGCGTGAGTGTGTGTGTGTGTGTGTGTGTTAAAAAGCAGGTATCATTAATTGTTTAATTTTAATGAACTAAATATATTGGTATTGGTAGATGACCTGCTTGTTGATCCCCATTTTAATAACTATTTCCAATCAATTGCAAAAATGGACCAATAAGAATGGTTTTTTGTCATGCTTACAAATTACTTACTTTTATGGAAGAAGCAGTGTATACGTGTAGTATCGTTTATAGCAGAAGTAAGAAGAGTAAAGTAGTAAAAGTCCAAAGTTTAGTGCACGATAGATTTTAATAAATACACTACATAAATAACACCATACATATCAGATACTAGTAGTGTTCGCGGCTCCGCCCGCGTGAAAAAGTATTTCCGGGACAAAAATATTTTCCCGGGATAAAAAGTAGCCTATAGCACTCAGGAGTTATGTAGCTTCCTATTGGTGAAAGAATTTTCAAAATCGGTTCAGTAGTTCCTGAGATTAGCGCGTTCAAACAAACAAACTCTTCAGCTTTATAATATTAGTATAGATATACCAGAGAGCTGGAGGAAAGTAAGAGGGGCTTTTCTACCCAAGCCAGGTAAGAAAACATACCAAGACCCCAAATCATACAGATGCATTAGTCTCTCGTCGTTCTTACTAAAGGCACTAGAGAAACTAATTGATAGAAACATACGAGAAGAAATAGGAAAAGTTAACAAACCACTGCATGCAAACCAGCATGCAGACATGAAAAACAAGTCCACAGAAACAGCTCTCCACAACCTAGAGGGCTTCTTCAACGTAGAGGGCGCTTTTGACAAGGCGACATCACACGGGATAGAAACCTCACTTGATATAGTATACATTAACATGTGTGTAAGATTGTTACACCCTCATATAAACTAACACAAATTAACATTTGTTTAAGAAAGTCCACCAGTTTTAATAATTTATGTATGTTCAAATTTGAAAACATCAATAGTAAGATACAAATGACTGAGACAAATGGTTCCTTTTGTTGTAGACAGAAGTGAATAGAGGTGCAGTAAAGTAAAGTTACCTCTATGCATTCCAGGACTGCATTTAGGATTTCTATAGCATCTTGTTCAACCCATCCTTCTTGAGGGCTGAACCTCTTCAGTGATATTTGATGATATGTTAGTACCTCTGATGTATTTGCCGCAAACACCTTAAACATTTTAATTCACCAGTATTAATTGCATTTTAAATATGTTAGTGTATTGGTACAAAATTAATACAATCAGTGTATATTTTGTATAAATTCAGTAAGTATGTCGCACCTTTAGGATGAAAACGACACAATTCAAAAAGATAGAAAATTGGGTAATCGTCATAAAATTACTTAAAATGAAGTACTCAATACAACAATAGTTCAAAAACAGCCATATTCAAGCAGGAAAAGGACAAACCTGTTATATCGGTCCCTTTATTATTATATTTTTATAAATAAGGCACTAGTTTTTAGTCATTTAAAAATGACAACTCAATTTTCTATTTTTTGAATTGTGTCGTTTTCTTTCTAAAGGTGCGATGTATCTCTAACAATTAGTATTTATTTAATTTCATAATTACTAGGGCTCAATTTCCGTATCACCATTATTTATTTAATTCATCGTTACAAAATACATAATCACTTTTCAATTGCCGTCTTTTCGTCGTAACTTCGTAATAATTAATACAATATTTTTTCTAGTTTATTATTTATGTTACCAGAAATTTTACGTTTGAAGTTCCTTCATCGATTGCACCTATAAGTGGTCCAAATCTTCCAAAATCACACATATTACATAGTGAAATTCAAGAATTATGTATGTCCAATTTAGTAATAATATAAATAAGTCAGCTGATAGACTGACATAAGCAGGGCTGCCAATGCCCATTCTTCAATTCCCCAAAAATTGAAGCTAAATTCCTCAAATAGAAGGAAATTTATAATAAGATGAAATAGAGACCCAATAAAACCGGACATGCATACGCAACCTATGGATCCGCTTGTAATACGCATACTTACAATACTCGAACTAGGAAAAAGTCTAGCAAGAGAATACTTTTGGTATAAGTATAAATTCCCCACGTTTTCCCCGCATACTACAAACCCCACACCAATCCCCATCGATTTAGGATTCCCCGCAATTTGGGGAATTCCCCACAAATTGGCAACGCTGGATATAAGACATTACTTCTCCTGTCTCCAGTTTATTTTTTTTTTTGTTAATTTATTCATGTCCATGGAAACAAAGTCCTTCAGACGCATACTTGTTTCTTTTTTAATTATCCTCAGTACTTACTAACTACTATGCCAAAGTAAAGCAGTGGTTACCTTACCAAGACTTTATCGAGGAGTTTTGGCGGCAACAAAAAAGCACTTGATTAGCACAGTTATTTCAATTCACTTCATTTGAGCCCTTTAATAGAACTATATTGGATAATATACCACCATAATTATGCAACATAACACTAAGTATCACCAAAATAATGAATTAAAACAAGAGCACCTCATGACACTACCAAGTTCCCGCCAAAACTCGTCTCCAGTTTATTTATTTTTTTGTTAATTTATTCATGTCCATGGATACAAAGTCCTTCAGACGCATACTTGTTTCTTTTTTAATTATCCTAAGTACTTACTAACTACTATGTCAAAGTAAAGCAGTGGTTACCTTACCAAGACTTTATCGAGGAGTTTTGGCGGCAACAAAAAAGCACTTGATTAGCACAGTTATTTCAATTCACTTCATTTGAGCCCTTTAATAGAACTATATTGGATAATATATCACCATAATTATGCAACATAACACTAAGTATCACCAAAATAATGAATTAAAACAAGAGCACCTCATGACACTACCAAGTTCCCGCCAAAACTCCCTCTCCAGTTTATTCACAGTCAGTGTTACCTACAAGATTTTTAAAAATCCGTCAATTTAATTGTATATTTCTGTCAAAAATCCGTTAAAATTAAATTTTTATTCGTCAATAGCCCTAAAATTTTTAAAATTCTATGTACACGGGCGTAGATATAGCTTTCACATGGGGGCGGGGAGGTTTATGGGGTGGCTGGTGGTTTCAACTTCAAGTTCCGATGGCTTTATGTTGGCGGCAAATTCAAATAATTTATTCAGTAATTAGGCTCCGAACAGCACTTTTACACGTCATTTTTTACAGTTTTTTTTTTAACTTAAAGATTCTACCAGTGCTTCGGAAAAGCCCACTGACTTAGAAGAAGCTCCAACAAACTCAGCGTAGGTCTTTTATTGTATTTTTTTTTTAAATATGTATATTTTAAAAATAGCAAGTAACACTATAAATTCAATTTTAAAGATGGATATTAAATGCGAAAATTAACGGAGAGTACCTAAGTCAAATAACCATCTACATGTTTAATTATTTTAAGTAAACAATAAAATCAACCATCAAACAGAACAGACCAGTCCATGCAAGCAGCACCCGTTCACGAGTATGACGCATGTGCAAGCCTTCGGCTTCCTCAACCATGTTGCAGGGAAGTGACCGACCCGACACACGACGCCGCTGCAAGCACAGACGTTAAAGCGATATGCGACAGCGATTATGACTTGGTGGCATGGTCTTTGATCTTAGCCGGTTCCTTACGGAATAAAAAAAAATTGCAGTCTTAATTGACAGTTCTTATAATAATAAATAAGTAACCTAAAATAAAATTGAAGTTGGTTGAAGACTCTGTCCATACCAAAAGAAGAATAAGAAATTGAACAGGAATAATTTGAAATTTTCGCTTAATATGAAAATACCTTCGTGCTTTTAGTAATTTAATATATTCCCCGGCCTACACCTTACAGAAACAGAAAATCTCTAGTCTTCAGTGTTTCCGTGCTTTCAGAACATTAACAATGGTTTCTGAAATGAAATTCATTATAGCCGAAAACGAAAAAGTAATCCATACTATAACTAAAGAAACAAATTCACAGACACTAGTAAAATCATTGGAAGAGTTTCAACATGCAGTGAACGCAAAATTAACCAAGATGATTGAAGAACTTGGTGGTTCTGGTAATTATTACAGAATTTTTGGTATCTAGCAGATGTTTCAGCTATTGAGATATGCAAACTGTTAACAAACAAATAAAAATTTAACTTGATAAGTATATTTTAGAAATACCATATACTTTTTCTTTTGTCCATAAACAGTAAAAACAACACCAAAACTTGTATGATTATCACTGCAAGGCACTGCACTGAGCTTCATATTCGTCACCTGGATATATAAGATGTAGAATATTGTATAGCTTAGGTTGTTCTTTAAAATATCATGTAAGTGGCTTTTTTTCTACCGGAGTATCTTAAGTGTTGCACAGATAGTAAAATGTAGAAATTAATGTATATCTTATTACACAATATTTTTAAGAATTTTATATGCCAGAAATACTTACAATAATGCTCATTTTCTTATATAATATTTTTGAATTTGTCAATGGCCACCCAGGGCGGACTCAAAATTTGCCACCTCAACACAACAAAAAAGGTAATTTCAAAAATAAGAGCCACATGTGCTCCACCTCCCGTCACTAAAAGTAAAAAATTGTAAAAGATTTTATTTTACACATTTTTCTGCCCCCCCTAGAAGTGCTGCCTGGGTCGGGCCACCTCTGCCCCAACCATGCTCCACCAGTGGAACTTGTGTAGATCTATTGTATGCATAGAAATACATATTCAATGCAATACTTATACCAACTCATACCCTGTTTTGATATTAGGTGATGAAGAAATGGAAAGTGAAGGTGAAGATTGTGAAGATGATAACAACGAAGACACATCAATATTACCCAAAAAAAGGAGAAAATGAAGTAATCCACAAAATGATAGTTTTTGAAGTGTAAATATGATAATGTTAAAATGTTTTATTAGCAAAATTCATTAAAATATGTTTTATTTTACATGATTCAGGAAATAGTTTATGTTATCAACCTATGCATCTAGAGAATTAGAAAATATTGAATCAATATGAATTATCCTCTTAAAAAAAAGTGGGCATGTACATATATATGTGCATGAGAAGTTATACTTCTTTGGCATCTTTAAATAATTTAGCAATATCAAGTATTATTTATGTAAAAGTAGGGGGGTCACGGGTCAAAAATGGGTTTGAGGGTCAAAGGAGGGTCACGGAGGTCAATTTAGGTTGGGGGTCAAAATGAGTGGTGGGTCAATACAGGTCAAGTTAGGTTTGGGGGTTCAAATTGAGTTGGCGAGTCTAGGGGGTCAAAATGGGTTTGGGGGTCAAGGGGTCAAATTGGATTGGGGGTCAAGGGGATGTGGGGGTGGCAGGTTCACAGTACAGTAAACCCGCCACGCTAAAAGCCCTACCCTATCCTCTAAGATAAAGTGCCTCATAAAATAAAGTTTCTGATAGAACTAAGTGAGGATATTAAGAACCTCCTTTATTGAAGTCGGTTAATAGTATTGAAACTAAATTACAGTGATGCGCGCGCATAACCTGTGGCTTTTGTGTTACAGTGTGCGCGTGCATAACCTGTGAGTTTTGTGTTACAGTATTTTTTTTTTTTGTAATGGCCATCTTCGGCGCATTAGGGACGGCTGCGGGCTTCCTCCGACTCACGTCTAAGTTGTCGTCCGCAACCGCCCCTGCGCGTACCGCTGTTGCGGTCCATCTGTTGTTGCGGGGGCTCAGAAGCCCCCGCACACCGAGGGACGCCCCTGGCGTCCGAGGCAGCGTGAGACACGCTGCCGTCCATCACGGTTGTGTTATAGTATGCGCGCGCATTTTAAAATTTCACTCATAATTTTTTCATAATGCGCCTAAAGAAGTATAACTTCAAAAAAACTCAAAATACATGGACATCTAATCTTCCAGAAATTCTCAGAAGTGAATTTCTAATTATTTCAAGGTGTCTTAATCCTACACCCATAAACGCAAAAATGGCAATTTCCATCAACATTCCTTGTTTTACTCAACTTTGTATAATATATTTTAAAAGTGAACTTGCATCACAATGTTAACTAATCACAACTTCCAATTCGATGCCATGCTTATGTTACTACAAGAACCTAAACTATGGCAAGTCTTAAGATTTGCCAGTAAAACCTTAGGCACACGCGACGCGTGACGCCTCGCGTCTCCGTAAACAGGGCCTTGGACTTACTCAACATAAATAGTAACTCCAAATGGTAAAAGTCCAAAATGTTGTGATATAATCCTTAATTTCGAAGTTTTACTCCATTGACATCACAATCAGACAGCATCAGCAGGTTTTATCCCTGAGACTCGGTACCTACAGGGCTAGCCTTACATTTTCCGTAGTATTATAATGTTCTTTGCCTCACGTATTCGGAGGCCCTCCGCGAAAATGTTCTATTCCACCTATTCTGGCGACCTTTTTTTAGCTCCCAATAATTGTATGACTGCCTCGGTAGAGTAGTTGTACTGCATAGGTACGCGTTACGAGTACGTAATGCGCGCTGAGGTCCTAGGTTCGAATCCTGGGTCAGGCCAAAAAAACATTGTGACTGGGTTTTTCCATCTTAAAAATTACTCAGTCGCAGCTCGGAGTCAGGAAGTTGGGGGTGTGATACCCCCGTGCCTCAGAAAGCACGTAAAGCCGTTGGTCCTGCGCCTGATCTCTCTCCGGTCATGTCGGATTGCCGTCTCACCGGACTATGAGAGTGAAGGAATAGCGAGTGCACCCGTGTATTGCGCACACACTTGTGCACTATAATATCTCCTGCGTACCTGGCTGATCTCCGTTGAGATTGGCCGCTGAGGCTGAAACTGGCTAGGAGGAGGATTTCATGAATGCTTGTGGCACCCACCTAGAGCCTTTGCACCCTCCGTAGGACCTGGCGCGACTGCCCGAGCCTGCCCCGTCCTAAAGCCGGCACAGACTCCGTAAAAATAAACTATAAACGCACATGTAAGTATGTTGTCATTATTATGTCAGATTAATCCTGAGATTTTAATATAATGCTCATTGCTGATTTTGGTTGGAACTCTTGAACTAAGAGCATTATAACTATAAACTATTGAAATCTCTGAACACAGGAACCACAGATGTAGGTATAAAGACTTGTTTTAATTTTGTCTGAAGAAGTAGGTACTTAGGCGCACCATAAGAGCTTTACTTTAAAATAAATTATTAAATAATAAATGTATTTATTGTCTTACTTCCACAATGAACATTTGTTAACTATTATTGGTAAAACCTAACATGTACTTACCAAACTAGTGGTAAAAGCCAGATAAATTATCTCTTGTTTATAAATGTTTGCATTTATCAACTCTTGTTGGTAAATCTAAAGCTTAGACTAATAGTCTAAAGGTACACTAGTTTAACCTAAGATTTACCGATATACGGGCTCTCACAAAAACACACATATATAGCATAGAGCAAGCATATTTCACGCTGAATACAGAGATAAATAGATGAAAATTAAAATATATGATGATAATGATTATTCTTTCTTAAAGAGCTTCCAAAGCTGTGAGCTTTTAAATGGTGATACTTTTTGGCTTTTATTTTTTAAGAATTTCATTTTTAAGTTATTTCTTTGAAGATTTCAAGGTAAAAGAAACTGTTTTATAGAGCGCTGTTCAAAAGGAATGAAGATATTCAGAAGATTAATGAGAAAGAATAACAAATATAATATAGAAGAGTTAAAAATCAGTGAGTGGTTGAATCATAAAAGTAAAGGATTGTCATACTCATTTTAATATTTTAGATTGTACTTATTGCTTAACATTAAAAGTGAAACAGATTTCTACAAAGGATTATACAGTAGAGTGAAGAAGCTTATTTTAATACCATAATTTTGCAGTCAAAGACAGACTTCTTAAAGTAAATATTAGTTTTTATTTTTCAAAAATACTTTTATTTAAATTTCTACCGTAGTTACATCATTTTATTGACATTTCAGTATAGTCTCATCAATTGGTTACATCATTTTCTTTTATTCAAATTAAAAATTACATCTGTGTACAGCATTTTAAAGTAGAGAGTATGCTAATTACAACATTTATGCTTTCCCAAAAAACATGACAAAATGAATTTTCTATAACTACTTTGTTTAATATGGTTACAGCCTTACAATAATAACACAAGCGTTTTCAAGGTCTCAAAAAAACTTCTATTTGCCGTAATCCATACTAAATATTGTCCAGGGAACTTAAAACGAAAAAGATAATGACATTATAATAGTTTAGCCCAACTGCACAACATTGCTAAAAACCGCATCCATGTAGGTTCATGAATTGTGATTTTTTTTCTAAAATTTCAAAAGTTTTTTTGTGTCTGGTGTAAAGCTCATACTTTCAGGGTAACAGCGTTGGTGCTTTCCAGCATCGATATTTGCGAATCAAGGTGGTGTGGTGTAAATTTTAAGTATTTTCTCTGGCCCCACTTTTAGGGGGGCGGCAAATAAAAAAAACCTTTTACGGATTTTCACATTTGTGTCCAGTGGCTAGGGGGGCACGCGTGTTTTTTTCAGCCAGTGCCTTGGGACTGGCTCGAGAGTAGAGGGGCGTAACAGAGAGGTCAAATTTTCTTTTATCAATTGTCATAATTATTACTCCTATGCAATGCACTGCAATCAGCCCTGTATTATGTACTGCCCACTGCTGAACACGGGCCTCCTCTACTACTGAGATGGGACACTCATATAGTTATTAATTAGGTAAATTCTTAAACCCGATAAGGTGCCGAATTCCGGATTATGTTGTTTGATCATAATATTTTTAATAAAACAAATAATGTGCAATAACCTAAGGACTTTATTTCGCTTTTGCCTTATGATACATTACCGTTAATTATTTTACTTATATACAAATAATGTACTTATTTACATTATAATAACTATGAACGACTTAGGTTTTTCAAAACGTGTTTTGACGTATGTAAGATTCAATATTAATGGAATACAAAAACAATATTTTGTGTTTATTTTTTTTAATGATGACGATAAATTACAATTTTGGCATGTAGGTTCCTACCTACCTACTTATCGAGACACTTAAGTTATAAGTAATTTGGTTATGTATTCTTAATATCCTTGTTTCATGCGGTAAATATGCTAAATAAATATCTATCTAAAATATTAAAACTATATTTTTAAGTTACATGAGTAGGTATAGGTAAGTATTTATGGAATGTTTTCGGCCATATTGTTCTAGAAAAAACAATCTTAACAACACATACATACCTACCTATGCAAGTACCGTCGATGGCTTTAAATGTTCTCGCCAATTTTTATCCTTTTAGGACAATAATATAAAATGCCTGATTCTTAAGTTAAAAATTAATACTGATGCTTCTAAAGGGGCAGGCTTATGTTATTGCTACGTATTACTATTCACTAGTGTATCTACCTATAATTAATCTTCGTGCTTATTTCGTCCTACGATTTGAAGATTAAAATCTAACGCTGGTGAAGCAGTTTCATGCACGTTTACAGTAGACATCGTTAATATATATAACCTACATAATATTGACATTTATCGGAAATATATTTGGAAATGTTTATTGGTAAAGATTTCTACGATACGATACGATTTAAATAATTTATTCTGTAATGTTTCAATATGACATAGGTATCAAGTGGCAGACCAGCACATAGAACAGAATATTATTTTAATGACATATTTAGGTACATACTTATGGATTATATCTTGACTGGGGTAATATGAAGCGGTATAAAAATTCATTAATAACCCATATATACTGTCAATTATAAATACGCAGTACACAGTTATCGCGAACACAAAGAATTTATTTAAAGCATAAATATATAACAATAGGTTAATTTCTTCTTATTGACCTGATTTAAATGTTAGGTACTTTTACAATTCGAAATTAATGCAGTATCGCCTAGATGTCGAAGTAACTGTATAAAATGTATATAACTACAAATATGTGTGTCATGACACTGTTTAGTGAATACTCATAATTGTAGGTCGAGTGCTGTGTAATTGCGATGCAAGATCGTTGTAAATTGTCTCGGTAGTGTTGTTTATCACGAGTACCTACCTCTTCTAGACGGTAATTTTCGATGACATACCGCGATGATTACGCGAAGTTCGGAATAAAAAGTCGATAAGATACATGGATTAGGGTTCTGGTCATGAATTCACGTGACTAATAGATTTCTTAGTAATTTCCCATATCTGCTATTTTTATTCTTATATATCACTATTAACCTTGATCAAGAGCATTGCAAACATACGGTGTTGAATCTATATCGTCATAAAGAAATTGTTATTTACTCCACACTACTAGAGGAGTACTTCATCTTGTTATTTTTTAATAATAGGTACTCATTAAAACATACGGTTCAATTACACTAATTAATAACGGTTTTGTCGTCCGGCTGATCCGAATCAGAGCAGCAGATGTCACAGCCATTTACACCACATTCACATAGCGATGTCGGTTGTATTGAGTAGCGCAGTTTCTGGAAAATAACAAATTAAACATTCTTATCGTTGGATAAATATCTCGGGAAGTCATTTAGGATCGCTTATTGCTTAAAGAATAATATACATATTTATTCGGAACGATTCACGTTATCTTTAACTGTGCCACAATAAACTATATCTAATGCCATAATCGTAACTATAAAAACATGGTCATAAAAAATGTTTAGGGGTGTCCTATGTGCTATTTATTAAGAAAATAAAACATTTTTTACTAAGTATGGTTAGAATCGAAATTAATGAAGCTAAAATAATTGCAATTCCGGTCCGTACTTTTTGAATTTTTCGCGCACAAATGCGATGGGCGACTTTGTTTTATTTTATCTATACTAATATTATAAAGCTGAGGAGTTTGTTTGGTGTTTGTTTATTTGAACGCGCTAATCTCAGGAACTACTGAACCGATTTTGAAAATTCTTTCCCTGATAGGAAGCTACATAACTCCTGAGTGCTATAGGCTACTTTTTATCCCGGGAAAATATTTTTGTCCCGGAAAAACTTTTTCACGCGGGCGGAGCCGCGAGCACTACTAGTGTAAGTATATAGGTAATACCTATACTCCGTTTAGAAATTACAATAAAGAATGGCGCGACTGTCTCGGAATTGTCTACCTTTTATTCAAATATGTTTATTTTATCAAAATGTTTCTTGACTGCCTTGGTGGCGTAGTTGTATTACGGTACGACTGCAATGCTGAGGTCTCGGGTTCGATCCCCGGGTCGGGCAATATTATTGGATTGATTAGAAAGATATTGGATTTTTCTGTTCAGTATCAGCCCGGAGTCTGGAATGTGTGCCCGATATGGCGATAGGCTCGCCCTCTATCACATCATGAGACGGAATACGCACGGTGAAAAGTAGGTGCATTAAATGCGCCTCTGCCTGTTTGTGTGTGTGTGTGTGTGTGTGTGTGTGTGTGTGTGTGTGTGTGTGTGTGTGTGTGTGTGTGTGTGTGAGAGAGAGTAAAGAAATAATACTTAAATTACGGCTACTGAAACAGTTTATGCATGAATACACTTCACTAAGTGCATGAATATTCTTTGTTCTAGCACATTGCGGGCATGAAGGGGTTTGAGATTAGGCATAATTAAGGAGAAAGAAGAAATCCTCCAAGCCAGTTTCGGCCACGGCGGCCAATCTCAACGGAGATCAGCCAGGTATGCAGGAGATATTATAGTGCACAAGTGTGTGCGCAATACACAGGTGCACTCGCTATTCCTTTACTCTCATAGTCCGGTGAGACGGCAATCCGACATGACCGGAGAGAGGTCAGGCGCAGGACCAACAGCTTTATACATGCTTTCCGAGGCACAGGGGTACCTATCACACCGGCAACTTCCTGATTCCAAGCTACGACTGAGTAATTTTTAAGATTGAAAAACCCAGTCACAATGTTTTTTTTGGCCCGACTTGGGATTCGAACCCAGGACCACAGCGCGCAAATCGTACTCGTAACGCGTACGCAATACAACTACGCCACCGAGGCAGTCTAATTAAAGTTCATATAGAGAAAGAAGGAGAAAATTAAATAATATTTGTCTAGGATATGAGTTACATATGTTATGTTTGGCCATTGATGTATAAAAAAACCTTTACATATCAATGAATTTGACGGATGAATTTCGACCACGCGACGACCACTAGTTATAACTAAACTTTATTATATGTTTATTTTTTTTTTCATTAAAAATCGATTCCTATTAGTAAGTTTTAACAAAATAATAAAAACGAAACGGCCGGGTAATGTATGTACCTACCTACATTATTATAATATTCTAATAGTCTCTATAAAGAGCACGTACGCACATATTCATGTGCGTATTTGAGTGCAATAGGTGTCGCATGATATTAGACACTTATATTTTAAATGCAACAAGCATTGATTTGTGTACCCACCTCCCTTAAACTGTCTCCTGGTGCTCTAATTATAACTATAACCGCGTATACTGGGATGCAAAGTAAGGACAGCGAAGCCATGATCCATCCGAAAGCTTGTGCCCACGCGGGATATTGGTACTGTCTGTAAGTCGGCGGCGTGTAGTCGACCAAGCTCGCCACCCACAACGCTATCAGCAGCGCCGGCGACGCTATGAGCCAGCAGAATCGAAAGTATAGCGATGGTCGACGACCTGTAACGTGACGTAATAAAACGTTGTTATTTCCGAAAATAGTAGGTAATTGGAATTGTATAAGTCACACTACTGCACTAGATAAAAAAATTTGGGCGTGATCACACGTTACCCAGATAACATGGGTGACTCATAGCCTATTGTTTAGAAATTATTGGAATATCGCTTCAAAACGGCCAATTGTTTCATAGCGGATATCCGGGTGGATGTAAATTGTATGCGTTATTGTTTGCCGAGTGTATTAATTTTTACAAAGGTGTCAGTCAAAAACTCATCGTAGAGTGTACATTGCGTATGTTATATTCAATGTTGATGTGAAATATGATGTTCTCACCTGTCATTTGTTTAATGTTCTTAGACAATCTTCCTACGCCATAAAACCATGCAATCGCGACTACCTCAAAAAATGCGAGATACGTTATACTGAGCGAAGCGGCGTAATAATCCATTAACTGGAATACATATATACCGCTATGAATAATATGTGGCAGTCCGCATATTAATGACACTGCACATACAAGCAGTACTAATAATTCATGATACACAAGTCTTCTTCGTATCATGTCAGGAAATCCGTCTTGTATTGAAGTCACGACCACTTCTACGATAGCAAACTGAAATAAATAATTGAAAGTCATGAGTGCAATATCCGACAACTAGGAATTAGTTACGTGGAAACAAATAATAGCAATCATTACTTGACTATTTAATCCAAGGCATAGGAACATGAAGAAGAAGAGTACGGCCCATAGCTGAGATGCTGGCATTTTTGCTATAGCTTGCGGGTACACTACAAATAATAGACCTGGACCTGGAAAATATAATCAGATTTAGCATTTACTATAGAATTAATATCAACTTATAATGTTAGTAATATTTTACTTACTGTCGGCTATGACATCCTTCACAGGAGTATTTTGTTCAAACGCGATATTTCCGATAGTAGCGAAGGTGAATATTCCAACTATAAGACTAGTAATAGCATTGACTAGAGTGACGGCTACTGTGTCGTGCAAGAAGTTATTATCGAATCGGTTGTAAGAAGCAAACATGATCATCGATCCGAATGCTATACCGATGGAGTTGAAGATCTGTGACGCTGCATTAACCCAAGGCCTGGACTGTTTTAAAAGTTCCCAGTCAGGTTTAAAGAAGAACCTCAGGCCTCCATCTGCTCCGTCGAGAGTCAAAGACCGTCCGAGGAAGACTATAATCAGCAGAAAAGGCAGTGTTGTTGTGATATAACGAACTTTGGCTGAAGATTTAATGCTTTTCCACAGGGCGAAATAAACTAACACCCAAGCACAAACCAAGCAAGCTGCCAATTCCCACCGCATGCCACCAGGATATTCAATACCATCACTCATATTCAATACCTTTCTCCTGTAAACAAACATTACCGTTAATGTATATAGTTAAATTAATTTATAAAAAATGGCCAAGAACAGAGGTTAGTTTAGGAACTTCAATTCGTTTTTAGGTAAAATAAAATCTTACTCGAAGAATTGTTCGGTGGGTGTTTGTGATCCGTTCGGTTTTGTATGATTGTGATTCGGAACCCAGCATTGGTCCGTGTTCCATCGATTAGAGCAACTTGCCCAAGGTACTTCGGTTTTGAATGATGTGAAAAAATAATATATGGCCCATGCAATTATCACAGCGTAATACGTGGACATTAGAAATGAGATCACCACACTTGCTAAGCCAGCGCCTGTAATAAAATCAATAATTTGAATGAAGCGAAGAGGAATGACTGGCTTTAAAATAAGAGTATCAAAATGTATTCCTACAATAATTACCTTTAAAAAGTGGACAAATTTGTGATAGTGCCCCAATAGGGCCGTGTGCCGTATACTGTCCTATGGCGAGTTCCATGAAGAGCATTGGCACGCCGCAAATTATTAAAATTATGAAGTATGGAATGAGGAATGCCCCTGTAACAAAACAAAATACACGTTATTAATTAATCATAGAGGTATTTTACATTCAAGAAAAAAATTTTCTAGTACATAAAGACATTTCGCGTCCCTGCGAGTCAAATAGCAAGTATGGGATAGGAAGCCTAAATACCCATAAACGTTAGCCTTGACTCACCGTAGAGTCAAGTCAATTTTGTGGGTATTAGAAACTACAATTAATTGCAGTGCAACAAGATCCAGACTTATAACACTTAACCTTGAAACTGACGAGTTGACATTACATAGTAACTGGCGTAATTAACGAAGTGGCAGTTTGATCTCACGGGGCCAGAACTTTATATTTAGTTATTGTTATTTGTTATGTCTATGATGGGGCCAATCGACCAGCTCTACACCTGATGACAAGTTAAGATTGGTAATCTCATTGACCACAAGCCACAGTTAGAAAGCTATAATTACACACTATCGGTATTGAGTTGCAAAGAGGTACCAGACTCGTTGGTTAGGGCACCGCACGGCACCGGCATTCATACACAACAAAACTACAACGCAAAATGCACGAAAGAAACTGGAGTAATTCAGTCGACTTGTGAGCAGTCGAAGAGACATTCTCGTCCCCATATTAGATGTATAAAATGAAATAATGATTTCTGGGATAAGTAGGTATGTGTTATACTATTATACATAATAATTACTTTGCGGTAACCGAAAAGTACTCTACACGGATATGTAACTAAATTTATTTTCGTTAGGGAAGGTGAAATAGCACGCGTATAATAAAACTAGTAGTTATGCTCGCGGCTCCGCCCGCGTGAAAAAGTTTTTCCGGGACAAAAATATTTTCCCGGGATAAAAAGTAGCCTATAGCACTCAGGAGTTATGTAGCTTCCTATTAGTGAAAGAATTTTCAAAATCGGTTCAGTAGTTCCTGAGATTAGCACGTTCAAACAAACAAACAAACAAACTCTTCAGCTTTATAATATTAGTATAGATAAGTATTAAAAATGAAATTTTCCTAATTATTTTACTTCCTTCCTACTAATATTATAAACAAGAAAATTTGTAAGAATGTATGGATGTCTGGATGTCTGATGTCTTGTTACTCTTTCACGCAAAAACTAATGAACGGATCTCGATGAAATTTGGTACACGAGTAGATCATGTACTGGATTAACACATGGCTACTTTTTATCCCGGGAAAATATAAAGCGGGACTTTTATCCCGGAAAAACTCATTCAGGCGGGTGAAGCCGCGGGCAAAAGCTAGTTCTGTATAGTGTGGAAAAGTGATTACTTTTAAAAATGTATACCTTATTAAGACTAGTAAAAAATAATCAATATTATGGAACTGTAAATTCCTTAAATAAGTAAATAAATTAGAATCTAAGTGTTTACGCCCACATCTAAATATATCTGGTAAGTGGTAATAAATCATTTGATATCTTGAGAACACGTCTGCGCTGTGATGTGTCAGTTTACAGAAGGCATCAGCTGTAATTCACACCGTATTGTCGATTTGGTACTTTGGTGTCAATCGTCGGCTGTTAACGCGAGGCGACACAAACATCAAAAAGACACGATCTC
This sequence comes from Lapara coniferarum, assembly GCA_949316025.1. Classification (NCBI taxonomy): domain Eukaryota; kingdom Metazoa; phylum Arthropoda; class Insecta; order Lepidoptera; family Sphingidae; genus Lapara; species Lapara coniferarum. The sequence continues at coordinate 34,082,351 of OX438919.1, read as the reverse complement.
GCGATGTTTGTATACACAACTTATTTCATATTATTATTACAGTAAATATTAGTATGGTAATCCTAACGTGACTGAAAATTACCTTTTGATACTTATTAATATATAATTGAAAATTACTGTTTTGGGCATCCTTTGACGATGTGCCATTTGTTAAAATCTCATACGTTGTAGGTTTCCTAAAATTCCGTGTACCTACCGTTTTGTTTAAGATATAATTTAATAATCTTAGTAATAAGGTATTACAGTATGACTATCAAAATTATGTAATATACTTCTCGTGTAAAACAAACAATTGCATAATAATACATTCGACTTACCTAACACATCATCTCCTTAAGGTAAGCAGTACAAAAATCTAGCAAGGGCAACGAAGGTAGCTATTATATGTCTTGCATTGATGTTTTAAGGGTTTGTAATAAATCAATGATGTCTTGATATGAACTGTAATGTGTTTCAGTGGAAAATAATCAGTTTTGGTGATAAACAACGCGGTCACGATTTAAAGTGTAGTTATTTGTGTAGTCACGTTAAAATTCATGTGACAAAATTAATAGATGTCCTCATGGTCATTTTGATTGTGAATATTTTCGTGCACGTCTAATTTTTGCTTTTATAAGTATAAATTGTCGCTTGTATTATGGCTTTAATGTAATGTCACGGCGGGCACGAACTCTTTGTAGTTTTAATAAGTTAATTTACACTGAAAGACGCGACATGTTATTGTGATGTGAGCTACAAACATGTATGATAATATTATGTTTTAGGACTAACAAGTCCCGGATATCGACACAATTCGACATGCTCAGGATTAGGTTCAGGATTATTGATAACCGAAATTTATTATTTTGCGTTGCCGTGCCGTTACAAATTTAAATTCTTTAAGTTGTATAAATTCAGTCATAAGCGTATTGCGTAATTCTGTAAATAAATAATAACACACACACACACACACACACACACTCACTCCTTTTATCCCCGAAGGGGTGAGCAGAGGCGCAACTAGTGCATCCATTTTTCGCCGTGCGTATTCCGGCCCATGATGTGATAGGGGGCGAGCCTATCGCCATATCGGGCACGAGCTCTAGACTCCGGGTTGATACTGAATTGAATTAAAAAAACCCAATATCACTGCCCGACCCGAGGATCGAACCCAAGACCTCAGCATTGCATAGGTACCTTTTTTATTGCATTGAATGACGAGACGAACATGCCGTTCGCGTGATGGTAAGCGATACGACCACCCATAAACAGTAGAAACACCATCCAGCACCTTGAGTTACAAAGTATTGTGTGGCATTCCACTGAGCTCGTCATCCTGAGGCATAAGATGTTAAGTATACTGGCTACAATGTCCTTCAAACCAAAACACAGCAGTGCATGCATACTGCTGCTTGGCAGTGGAAATAGACATTGTGTTAAAGGTGGCACCCACCCAGATGGACTCTTACATATGAGAATTACCACCAGTAAACATACCACCGTAATACAACTACACGCCACCGAGGCAGTCAATAAACAATAACGAGCCGTTAATATCGCGTATAGTGACTAACTCTGTCGAATTGAGAATAATCGATTAAGTAGTTCTGTTTTATTTAACACTAAGTTTTGCTCCGGGTTGGCCCGCGTGAAACCCTTTCCCGATACAAAGTCCCTAACCTGAAATACTGAAGCGATTCATAGTGTCACCTGGGCGACGCTACCGCCATCTATTTAAAAATTGCGTTATTTCCAATGGAAGCAAATAGCCTAGATAACAAGTTGCGTAGGTATTTTGTGTTAATCCATGCCATAGTCTACCTGTATGCCAAATTTCATCCAAATCCCTTCCACCGAGTTCCTCTGTTACTGCGTTTTCTAACGTTTTTCAGATTAAGGTTGTACGTACATACATACGTACTGGTTATATCTAATCTTAGTTCATGCTGACGTGACCTAGAACTTGAATTCTCCAAATTATCGAAGCCAATATTACCTCCTCCACTTTTGTAGCAGAGATAAGGGAAACGCCACACGTTGCCGAGGCCGACGGAATATCCCACGCAAGCCAGCACAAACTGTATTTTGTTGGCCCAGAAGGGCCTGCGTGGTTTGAGGTGAACCGCGGCATCTTCTTCTTCTTCCTCGCAATCACTTTCGTGCGACGCCGAATCTTCATCGGGAGGCCTGCATAAACACAAACAAAATAAAAACAATTAGTAAAAAAAAAACCGCGACTGCGTCAACATCTTTCATCTTTATTAAATTCAGTGAAGAACTGAATTTTGTTTTTGTTTTGGTAAATAATTGTTTTTATTTCCATCTTTTTAGTTTTCTTTTTAGAAGAAGTAACAAACTAACACAAACGCATATATTATATTATTAGCATGAAGTGTGAAAATGTGCCTGAAATCCGTTATAAACTACATAAAAAAATATATTATTTTAGGGTTATTATTTAACAATCCTATAAAGCAGTTTGCGTTATGTTAATAAAACAGTTTAGGCGATACTTAAATATGAGATTTTAATTTATGTACTTGTTTTATGAGCACTGCTTAAAATAAATGACATGTTTATTAATGTAATAAGTTTTTGTTAAATATCAGATAGCACACACTCACACGTCAACATGAGGAACACAAGATTAGTTAGCTTAAAAATTATATTATTAAATTGTTGAGTTTCTGCCTTGGTGGCGTAGTTGTATTATGGTACGACTGCAATGCTGCGGTCTCGGGTTCGATCCCCGGGTTGGGCAAAGTGATATTGAGTTTTCCTATTCAGTATCAGCTCGGAGTCTGGAATTTGTGCCCGATATGGCGATAGTCTCGCCCCCTATCACATCATGGGACGAAATAATGGCGAAAAGTGGTTGCACTGGTTGCGCCTCTGCCTAACCTTCAAGGATCAAAGGCGTGGGTGTATATGTATGTTTGTATGTATGTGTTGAATTTATTTTATGTACTTTCACTATGCTAGTACGGTCATATTAATTAAACATATTAATGTAACCTTGGTAATGTGATAAAAGAGTTATTTGGAGGATGGTAGATTAACGTTAGACGTGATGTCTTTACGCTCATGGGATTTAGACTTTGCTTACGCGAATAAGGTATTTACACGGAGTAAAGATAAGAGGTATTTTAATATTATGCGATTAACACTTACATAAGATACAGATATGGCATCGTTAAATATATGGTTATTCGAGTGTTCATGCTAAGGAATATTTGAAATTAAAGTATTGCAAAACAATAAACTATAACCAAAATAGTAGTTTTCATATTTTTGAAGAGTTGTTAGAAGTCCGAGTAATCCTAATCACTGAAAACCCATGCTCCTTTTGATATAGCAATTGCCGGTGCTATATACTTTTCATTACGTGAGACGGTTGCCTGTCTAGCCTTTTCTGCTCTCAAAACCGTAACTAAATTGTTGCAAATCAAATTAAATTTGAAAATCACAGACGACGGAAAAGCAATTTGCAAGGTTACGCACGCCTAGTTACAATTAGTTGATAAACGATTATTATAACACAAGAATAATAATAATAAGATAAGAATACCCATATATGTAGCTACCGTAATAATTAATTAAGATGAAGCTGGTGTTGATGAAGTTTATTCGTTTTAATCGTTTCGTCAAAAAGGGCCGCAAACATCACTTCTGTAATGGATACCAATGAAGGAAGTAACATTGTTAGGTATAATTATAATTTTTAAAGGTAGGTATCTGTAAACCATTTCGTAGAATATTTCAATAAGATATAGTCCAGTCAAGTTATGCAAAAAAACGTGCTGAGCTTGCATTAATTCCTAACAAGCTGGAGTTTTGTACAGACCTTAAAATACATCATTACAAATGCTATGTCAAAAGTCCCCATCGATCCCGCTTGTGCGTTGTTTTTTATCCGAGGTTAAAGGTCTGAGGAAATGGTGAGAGCTATCGGAAAATGATTCAGAGAATGTTTATAAGTAGATCGTAAAATTGTCTACAAAAAGTTATTAATACTTTTTTCTTACAAAGCACCGTTTTCGAGTTATCGCGATTTCAGACCATAGGAAAGTCGTATTTTAAATTTTTTCTATTTTATTAACGTGGTTTCCACAGTAGGAACCTTTCACAATATATTTATTTATTCATTCAAGATCTCCAAAAAAGATTAGGTACACATAATATATAAATGGTTCATTGAGAACACGTAACTAAAATATACAAACCTTGTGCATCTTTAATTCTAAGGAGACACATCATGCAAATTAGTCTAATTACAAAATTGTATTACAAAGAATAATGAATTAATAATAAATCATGCGCAAAAATACAAAACAATTTATTTTTATAATTAATTTAACATACAAATTGACCACCAAAACTTTCATCAAAAATATCATTAAGAAGTAACATTTCTATTATATTCATATATATTACTAACGAGGAAATTTAATAGGACAATATCTATCTATATATAAAAAAAAGATTTGCTGTTCGCTAATGTCGCTTAAACTCAGAAACGACAAGGCCGATTTAAATAATTATTTGATTGTTTTGTTCGAGACAGTTCAAGGTAGATTTATGATCAAAAATAATAAGGAAAGTCTAGACATCTTCCCCGACAATAATGTACGTATTATGATTGATTTATTTGAATACAATCTCTTTGTAAAGTACGAAAGTAGACTGATGCCGAATACTTAAAAATATTTGTAGATATTTGAAAGAAGGAGTAATCCTTAGCTGTCAACGCGTAAATACGTAAACGTATTTTAAAATCATTATCAAGTGAGCGACGATAAGGTGAGGCGGCGCGGCGGTGGCACACTATCAATCGTTGTATTCATGCGACGTATGCGCGATATGTGTGAGCAGATAGTGTGTTGCAGCGTTATCGGCTCCGTCGCGAAGGTCACCCGCCAAAAACTCTTTACCAAATATCACCTAGGATATTCAGATTTGCTTGAGTAAGTCAAGCTGTCAGTTCATAATCAGCCGTTTTCAATCCCTCTCAGTTCACTAACACGTAAAATTGAAACACGTAATCTCGGTGCCTTCAAGGTTGTACGGATTTTGGATTTTTCCATGTTCCATATTTTTAAATTATCATAAAATTCGACATTTGGAAAGTATTGAGTACTTTCGATACTAATTGGACATAATTATACTTTATTTACTTTCCAAATTTGTGTTGGTCTATTTTTAATCTTACGTAAGACCCTTGACCTTCTTTTCTTTGTGTCACGGATACCAGAAAACAATTATACCTAGTCACATGTAGATTTGTATAGGTACCCATATTAATGGTCTATTTTATATAGGTGTCATTGATATCCTACTAATATTATAAAGGCGAAAGTTTGTAAGAATGTCTGGATGTATGGATGTATGGATGTATGGATGTATGGATGTATGGATGTATGGATGTATGGATGTTTGTTCCTCTTTCACGCAAAAACCACTGAACGGATTTCGATGAAATTTGGCACACGGGTAGATCATGTCCTGGATTAACACATAGGCTACTTTCTATCCCGGGAAAATATAAAGCGGGACTTTATCCCGGAAAAACTTTTTAACGCGGGCGGAGCCGCGGGCAAAAGCTAGTACGTTAATAATGTCGAGGTATGCTTACCTTTTTTATCATATAGATTAAATTGTTTCATATTGGTTTAGTATTTTCAAGCAGATGGGTCATTTCATTGTTACTGCACATGGGCTTACAATACCAGTAGAATTTTAAAATAAAATTATTTATTGCTGCTCTGAAGCTAAATTAAGTTTATAAAGATAAGTTCAATTTTTGGATCTCTAATAAACGTAGAGATATCTAGGAAACGTTAATAGCTCTTATATTCTACGTATCCTGTTCTGTCATTCATGCTGTAGAGACAAATGGTTATATGGTGGCCTTGCCTTAGGTTTGCTTATAGGTAAGTTTTGCATCACTAGTAAAAAAAATGTGCAAGGATCGTTACTAATAATACCGCAAAATGGAAATGTTAGTAGACATTTTCGATGACATCATAATATGAATGAACAATGAGTCTATTATTCTGAGACAAGAACTAACATATGTACATACATAATTTGTAGAAATAAGTATTCTTTTTGATTATTTTGTGATAGTAAGTATTTACTTGAAAAGGTGCAAATGGCGTCACCCAAGTGACGTCGCGTCGTTGTTTTGGTTAACTAATAACTATACCTACACTGCTAGGGGTACCTGAAGCCGTGACTTATGTGGCCACTACGGGGTATTGATTAGTATCCCGATGTAGGGTGTATGTTTGGTAGTGTAAGGGATATCGCCCAGCGGTCGATCGATGTCTACCATTTTTCTGGACAACCCAACGCTGGATTGTAAGATTTATAACCTTAATATTACCCAGTTGCCTCCGAGAGTGGGAGTTAGAAGCACCTAATTGCATTTTCTCTGAGAAAAAATCGCCATGATAAGGGCACCGCAGCTTGGTTTCAAATGGCAACACCCAGCGCATTAAACTCTTGATTAAACTAATTATTCTATTGAGTTGGAATTATAATAGACAAGTCGGTGTAACGGGTCAAAAGTTATCTAACCTTATTATCACAATAAATTATATCAAAATAAAAAGAAATAAAATAATAAAAGAAAAAACACTTTCACTGATCCTATAAATGGGAAATCTATAATCGATGTCGTCACGTCATCATCATCGCAGGTTTTGATTAATCATTATCCTAATTACTTAATTATTAATTACTGCCTCGGTGGCGTAGTTGTATTGCGTACACGTTACGAGTACGATTTGCGCGCTGATGTCCTGGGTTCGAATCTCAGGTCGAACCAAATAAAACATTGTGACTGGGGTTTTCCGTCTCCTCGGAAAGCACGTAAAGTTTTATTACTGTACTGTGCCTGATCTCTCTCCGGTCATGTCGGATTGCTGTCTCACTGGAGTATGAGAGTGAAGAAATAACGAGTGCACGTCTTGCGCACACACTTGTGTACTATATCTCCTGTGTACCTGGCTGATTTCCTTTGAGATTGGCCGTCGTGGCTGGAATTGGCTAGAAAGGGATAGCTACATATACCTACTAATTACCATAAACAAGATTTTTTTTATTTTGCTATTGTTTGTCAGCACGTGAAATTTAAATTTCGTTTTTCATTTGTGCTCATTTGGACTCATTGCACTACGCATCACTATATCATATACGTTTTGTGTGGGGAAGTTATTTTCTAACAATAATCATTTTTCTAATCAACTGCAACTTGTAATTTATTTGTCACGACTGACATAGATAATAGATTTTAATAAAACAATGATTTAGGATATGTTATATTTTTTAACTGACTTCCAAAAAGGAGGAGGTTCTCAATTTGTGTGTTTGTATTTTTTTTATGTATGTACACTGATTTCTCTAAAAATTGTGCGTATTTCCTTGGTTCCTTCTTTATTTAGTAAAAAAGAGTCGCGAAGTGGTCCCATATCAATATATCTTGGTTTAGGATTCATGATTTTATGGAACAGACTGAATAGACCTGAATCACGACTAATTTCATTCGACGACTTAGAAGTGCCCGTAAGAAAGTCGATTAGCAATGCATAAATTTGAGCTATTTTTTATTGAATAAAAGATAATACATATGCATGTTGGCCCTTTATACGAACAACAGGGATTTCCACTAGATGGTAAAGGATAAATAGGTATATGAAACCATTTATTTATAAAAAGTCCGACCCCAAATAATTTATATTGTACTTTAATATTATCACACAAATGGCAGTGTATATAATATTGGTATTATTCATATTTCCTTATAACCCATCAGGGTTACCAACTTCTGCTGATGCAGAGCACAAGTTATTTTTGCTTATAGTGGTTTTTGAAGTCGGTGCTATTTGCATGCATCCCAGTTCCCAGTCCCCACGCTTTTACAGTATTCTCACTTCAAGTTTATTAAATAATATTTTATGTTTTTTAGTTGGATTTTCTATAAAGCGTGTTTTTTAGTTTTTTTTACTAGTATCTATTCATTTATTATTTCTACGAATATAATGGAGCACAATGAAAGCTGGAGTCGCTCGACTACGCGCGTCCATACTTGCGGCAAGGGAAGGTACCTTGTAGGTAGGTAAGCGCCCTTCGATGCGCGGGACGTATTAGTAAATTTTTTTACCCAAGAAAATACTTTTTTTAATCTGAGTGTGTACAAAAAAGACTTATATTTATTTTCTGTATTAAAGTTTTACAAATGTATTTATTACCTAGAAATTAGACGAACGGTTTATGTAGTATATGGGTAAAAAAGAAAAAAAATATATAAATGATGTTATAGCTACGGTCTCGACGTACGCGAAAGTACGTCTGACTCTGGTTGCGAATATTTCTGACGTCACGCAGCAGTGCGAACAAAACTCATTGGCATTAATGAGACGCAGTGAAGTGCACTGCAGTTCACGCATTTATACTTTACTAGCTTTTGCCCACGGCTTCGCCCGCGTTAATAAGTTTTTCCGGGCTAAAAGTACATACATAAAAACCTTCCCGTTGAATCACTCTATCCAACACATTTATTTGGATAAAGATTAATATTACGACATTGATACAACTCTTAACAAATAATGCATTAATTTCGACCAAATTTGATTACCATAAAAACGGTTCTAGAGAGTTTATTTTAAAAGATAGACATATACTGTCGCGGACTTTTTTTTAGATCATTTCAAGAGGAATAATTCTTTCATACATATATTTTTGGTATCTTGAACCGTTTTCGCAGCGCACGCAATGGAAGCCCTCAAGGATGAATAATTTTCCCCGCATTTTTCACATTTTCCATTATTTCTTCGCTCCTAATAGTTGCATCGTGATGTTATATAGCCTATAGCCTTCCTCGATAAATGGTCTATTCAACACAAAAAGAATTTTTCAATTCGCACCAGTAGTTCCTGAGATTAGCGCGTTCAAACAAACAAACAAACAAACAAACAAACTCTTCAGCTTTATAATATTAGTATAGATGATTACTTAAATATTGTGGCTGGTCATTGTAATTATTACAGTTATGGCTTTTTATTGCTTTTGTAGATAGTGAACTTTCTTTACCTTATGTCTCCTCAAAATTTAATGCTCTTACCTTCTTTTGGTCGTTTGAGGTGTTCATGGGTGCCGGCTATAACTAACCATCAGGTTATCGACCTATATAGTAACCTAAGCTTTGTTGCAAAGACAAAAATTCTAATCGGAGTCTCTATCTAGAGTAGTCTCACTTTAAGACGCAATTTGCCTGCGGTTTTTTTTCTACATGTGTTGTAGAAGGAGAGTATTAACACGACCGCAAACATTACATGCAGTCGCCTTCGAAATTACGGTTTTCAGAGAATAAATACCATCAATAGATGCACGGAAATACAGGGGAAGCAATACGAGCAAATTAGGTTTCATTTTGAATTAATTAGAGGTTTAAGTTGACAAAAGCTAGCAATAATTTACAAAACGCAGATATTAGACGTGTACCTATTTTGAAAAGTTTTGTAACAATATTGCTACAGTATGCAAGTGGACGATAGCCTAGTTGAAAATTGAACGGTATGCCGAGACAATGTCCGGAGGCTCAAACCCAAGGCACACACCTCTGACTTTTCAAAGTAACGTGTGTATTGTTTATCAATTATCGTTCGCTTTAACGGTGAAGGAAAATGTCGTGAGGAAACCTGCGTACCTAAGGAGCTCTTTATAAGAATTTCGAACGTATGTGAAGTCTACTAACCCACTCTACGCCAGCGTGGTGGACTAAGGCCTAAACCCTCTCAGTAGTAGAGGAGGCCCGTGCCCAGCAGTGGGACAGTATTAAATACAGGGCTGGTATTATTTTTTTTATTTATTGCTACAGTATAATGTCAAGTGTAGCATCAATCATTATATTTATTATGTCAACAGTAAAATATTTGTCTTGGTTTGCTGCAAAATATGTAGATATATCAAGACTATGCTTCTTGCGATAAAATTATATTTATATTGTCTACTGCAGCGTCACAGTCTGTACCAGATAGGGCTAAGCATCAGCACTGTGTCAGTAACCTCATAATAATAAATAATGATAATGTGCATTACTAACGTGAATCTATCAAATGTAGCATTTACATTTACCTACTTATTAACATTTTATGACATCTCTGCATTATATTCTTACTAATAATGATTTAGCATAGGACAGGTTACACCGCTATAAATCCCCCACAAAACTTCTCAGGAATACTGGAAAGGGCAAAAACTACCACTACTGTCCCGGTTAGCACAAGCAGAGAAATCTTCTTTTGCATTCTTTGGTATAGCTAATAAGTTCAATATTATGGATGTGATAATATACGTGATAATTTTAAATGTGTAATTTTTTTCTGTATGCTTATACAGAATGTAAAGTCAGTCGAGGGATCTGTTTTAGGAGGATATTGTGTTCGATTCCTATCCCAAAATAAAATTAATCATTTTCAAATCAATGTGTTAGTTAAAAAAACCTTTTTAATAAAAAATATGCCGACTACAAAACCACTACAAATCAAAACCGACTTCAAAAGTGCTACAAATAAAAAAATAATTAAAATTTTTATTCGCTTAGTATATACGCATATTTGGAGTCGATGCCTAATTTAAATTGAATTAACAAACGAGACGAATGTCCGCAGGGTTAAAACCACCTCTGACTTTTCTAAAGTGATGTGTGTATTCTTTGTGAAATATCACACTCTTTAACGGTGAAGGAAAAAATCGTGAGGCAATTTACATATCTGAGAAGTCCTCTAAAATGATTTTGAAGGTATGTGAAGTCTGCCAACTCGCACCAGGCCAGCGCGGTGGACTAAGGTTTAAAACCATTGATTTATTAAAAGGGTTTTTAATACATCAATGTTTAAAACCCTCTCAGTTGTAGAGGAGGTCAGTGGGCAGTATACAGATTGATTAGTAATATAACGTATTCTCTTTAAGAGCATGTAGATTGGGTCAAATAGATTTTGTCCCATAAAGCCCTATCCGAAACCCAAAAGTTTTCGAGCAATTTACATTTATTGAATTTTAAGATAAAGCACTTCTAAGACCAAATAAAATTCACAAGGGTCACAGATCGAGCAAAATTTGTAAAAATTAAGAAAATTGTATTTTATTGAAAGAATAATACCTTTTTACGCTTTAATAAGGTGCATACAAAACTATTTGTACCAGAACAGTACTCAAATACTTCTAATTTTTTTACTTCTAATAGGTTAATTGTAGTTAATGTTTTATACCTCACTAGCTTTTGCCCGCGGCTCCGTTTGCTTTAAAAAGTTTTTCTGGGATAAAAGTCCCGCTTTATATTTTCCCGGGATAAAAAGTAGCCTATATGTTAATCCAGGACATGATCTACCCGTGTGCCAAATTTCATCGAAATCCGTTCAGTAGTTTTTGCGTGAAAGAGGAACAAACATCCTTACATCCAAACATCTAAACATCCAAACATCCATACATTCTTACAAACTTTCGCCTTTATAATATTAGTAGGATAAGAAAGCTGAATAAATAAATTTAACGTGTTTTGCATATTTAGCTACTAGAAGTTTTTCTGAAATAAACAGCAGTTTTTGTCAAAAACTTTTACGAAATTGATAGATTGAAGGCCATCATTTTAAACTTGACGTAGCATTTCAATATTTGATTATTTGTTATGGAAGCCTAGAATGTTATATACTAGAAAACAACAAAATACCTCAATCCCGTTAAGCACTTTTTTATTATTGTAATAAATCTTAAATTGCTGGAAAACTATTCGTTTCTGGATAGAGCTTTAGGGGACAAAATCTATTGCTTTTGACCCAATCTGCATGCCCTTAACGGGAATACGTCATGTTATCAATCATTCTGTATAATACAGGACCGGTATGGTATGGTTAGTTAAAACTACCTACTTAAGAACTGATACGTAATCAGATACTATTACAGCACGAATGCTACATATGAAAACTCACGTCTCTAGTTTTGGTCCGCTACTCCACTGTTTTTGAGTTCACTAATGATACTCGTCAAGAGCCTTTCACTTTAATTCCTGTGTGTATTCGTATGTAACACAAATCCTTTTTTTTTAGTGTTCATCACTATAAATGAGTTTTTATGTTTACTATTATTTTTAGTTGTACTTTTCGTGTGGACAATAAATATTTATAAATTACTAGCTTTTGCCCGCGGCTCCGCCCGCGTGAATGAGTTTTTCCGGAATAAAAGTCCCGCTTTATATTTTCCCGGAATAACAAGCAGCCTATGTATTAATCCAGAACATGATCGGCCCGTGTGCCAAATTTCATCGAAATCCGTTCAGTAGTTTTTGCGTGAAAGAGTAACCAACATCCATACATTCTTACAAATTTTCGCCTCTATAATATTAGTAGGACTTACACAATAAAAATAGCGGTCAAGCCTGATGTTTAGGGTTCCGGACTTCAAAAGTATTTTTTAAAGGAAACTTATAGGATCACTTCGTTGTCCGTCTGTCTGTTTGTCAAGAACCTTTTTCTCAGGAATGCGTAGAGATATCAAGTTGAAATTTATATCAAATACTAGAGTCTACGGTCTCTTTCAGTTGTGAAAAAATCTAATTTGTAAGCAAACGAGATCAAACATATAGGACCGTTTATGTCGCACATTTTCGCATATTTTGCATTTTCGCTAGTGAATCGATATAGGGTAATTTCGGTTCACCCAGAATCATGAAATTTAGTAAGAAGTTAGGTCTTACAGCACATGTATCGAAAAAATCTAAAAACTGGAAATATGTAAAAAAAAGCATATTTACCATATTTTTAAATGTGATTAATATATTAATTAATTTTGGCGAACTATTGAACTTGATAATATACTTAGATACCTTACTTATAAGTTTGTAGGTACGGAATCCACGGTACGAGAGTCTAACTCGCACTTGTCCGGTTTTTTAAACATTATAGACAGTAGGTATTATAGGCATACGAGAATAACTCTACGCTTAATTATTCACTTTTTGTAAGTTTAGGTGCCTCGTAATTAGAATACTGTGCCTAATTAAATAAATAAATAATGGCGTGAGTGTGTGTGTGTGTGTGTGTGTGTGTGTGTGTGTGTGTGTGTGTGATTAAATAAATTGCGGAACTTTCTCTGAGTGCTCTGAAGAATTGTTTAACCTTATGCCCTCCTCTCCCTTCCTAAACAGAACCACGTGTGCTGGCTTGCGGAACCACAGCTTAGTGGTCTGTTCCATCCCGGCTCGAACCAAAAGGTTCAGTAATTCATATTTCTGCCGCACCATTAAGCTCTGGAACAGTTTGCCAGCGTACGTGTTCCCTCCTTTGTACGACTTAGGGTCCTTCAAGCGGAGCATGAAGAAGCAATTATGCGGCCGGCATAACTGTACCGACCGACCAGGGATGTTTATCTCTTGCCGGTCGACATTATTTCTTGGGCTTCACTTCATTTACCATCAGATGCAGTGAAGCCACTTTGTCGAGCCATCGAAAAAAAAAGAAATTAATAAAATGTTATTTTAAGCAATTTTTCATTTATCTTTCTTTCTGACAAAATGAGTGAAACTAATGAAGACATTCGATGTATTTTAAAATGTTATTATAAAAAAGGAAAAAATACACAGTAAACCAGGGGCCATTCATTTATTACATAATACTATTTTCGCTACATTTTGACCGCCAACTTAATATAAGAAAAAATAAGAATAGGCCGTCGTCCCTGTTTAATATTTATAACGTAAGAATCTAAAGGAAAAATGAATACACGTTTAGTTTGTTTTAATGTTTATTTCTCAAAACGGCCCAACGGAACACCAGCGCTGGTTTTTGTCAGCTTATGCTGAGTTGGGGTCGTTTTTGTGACGAGCAAAATTAATTTAAGATTTTTTTGTACTTAATTATTTTGTAATCATGCTTGTTACAAATAAATATGTTCTTTCTTTCTTTCTCAAAGTAACAATTTTTAGAAATATTTATTTGTATTTGCTTCGGAAATCATTTCTTGATACGCATCCGAGCGATCATCGGCACTCGCATAGTTCTCCACACTTTTTCAAAGTATAATTTTAAATTTGCGCATTTTTAGGATTACGTAAGAACTATCGAGACTACACCTACCCACCCTCTTGTAAGAAAAATTAAGACATGGTCGACCCCCCTCCCTCTAAATCATCTTACGTAATAAATGAATGACCCCCCACGAAAAAAAATGTGGCGTTTATGGACCTAATGCAGTGTCAGTCAGGAAATTTTGATGTCAAAGATGCATCTCAGTCTGGCCGCCCTGTTACAGATAAAGTGGACAACATTTTTGGAAAAGTAGAACAAATTTGACATATATTAATAGTTACAACATAGCTGAAAAACTGAGAATTGGCCACAAAACAGTTTTGACCCATTTGAAAAAATCTGGGTAAACAAAAAGGTTCGATATTTGGGTGCCACACGAGCCCACTGAACGATACCTAATAAACCGTGTACTCATTTGCCATTCTTTATTGAGACGTAATAAAGACTACTACTACTAAGACTAAGATAACTAGTGATGAAAAGTGGATCACGTACGAGAAGAACGTACGAAAAAGGTTGTGATTAAAGGTTGGTCAGGCTTCACAGACTGTGGCAAGACCTGGGTTAGTTCGTAATAAGATGATGCTGTATGTATGGTGGAATTGGAAAGGCATTGTTCATTATGAGCTGTTACTGGCAGGCAAAGCCATCGATTCGGATCTCTATTGCCAAAAACTAATGAGATTAAAGAAAGAAGTTGAGAGAATTGATCAATAGACAGGGTGTGGTCTCTCATCACGATAACGCTAGACCACACACATCTTTAGCCACTAAGCAAAAATTAAGAGAGCTTGGCTGGGAGGTGTTAATTAATCCACCATATAGCCCTGACCTTTCACCTTCAGATTTCCGCCTGTTTCGGTCTCTCCAAAATTATTTAGGCAGTGTCAGGTTAGCATCAAGAGAAGAATGCCAAAACTACTTGATGCACTTTTTTGATCTGCCCCCTTATTCTCTATGACAGTGTTAACTCGTAACGCGGCCATGTTACGTTAACTTCGTGTGATTGGCGTTAAATGGTATTCTGTATGCCAATTTCCATAGTTTTTTTTTTTTTGTGTGTGCACGATAGCCTAATTGGGATTGGAACGGTCTGCCGAGACAATGTCAGGAGGTTCAAACCCAAGGCACACACCTCTGACTTTTCGAAGTTATGTGTGTATTGGGTATCAATTATTGTTCGCTTTAACGGTGAAGGAAAACATCGTGAGGAAACCTACATACCTGAGAATTCTTCATAAGAATTTCGAGGATATGTGAAGTCTGCCAATCTGCACTAGGCCATCGTGGTAGACTAAGGCCTAAAACCCTCTCAATAGTAGAGGAGGCCCGTGCTCAGCAGTGGGCAGTATATAATACAGGGCTGGTATTATTATTATTTATTATACTGCAAAGTGACTACACCTCACCTGATGGTAAGCGCGATGCCGTCCAGATAGAGTATCGAATGGCAGCAGATGGTTATCTCAAAAATAAAATCAGTGATAAACGCGACGAGTTACGTTACGTGCATGTTACGAGCGGGAGAAATAACGTGTGTCATAGAGAATAAGGGGGCAGAAGTTTCAAAATTTCTACAGCAACGGGATTATGGCACTACCTACAAGATGGCAGAAAGTCATGGAACAAAATGGCACCTATATATTGCTTTGAATATCAATACTCTAAGATATATTGTAGTATAAATGTAAATCAACTTTAAATAATTAACTGTCTTGAGTTTTTATACAAAATTGGGAGAAACTTTTTCCCCAACCTAATATGTAAGTTAATAAGTTCCAATATAAAAAAATGCTTCATAATTATTGTAATAGTATCGCCTACTATCGCTGGTGCCTGTATTTTTGAAAAATTGTGCCATGTTATCACTTTGATATAAATATAATTTGTAGCTACATATAATATATGTGTTTATGGTACCATTTTGCAAGTGGTATAGAGGTAGAGAGAGCCACCCGGCAGACAGTTTTATCTGCAACATGACTTAGGCGGATTCTTCGAATTAGTTTTACTATGTTACAAGATTATCGGATAAACAAAATATATTTCTAACACTTTGAAATTATGTCAATTTATCCTACTAATCCTACTAATATTATAAAGGCGAAAGTTTGTAAGAATGTATGGATGTTTGGATGTTTGTTCCTCTTTCACGCAAAAACTACTGAACGGATTTCGATGAAATTTGGCACACGGGTACATAACGTCCTGGATTGACACATAGGCTACTTTTTATCCCGGGAAAACATAAAGCGGGACTTTTATCCCGGAAAAACTTTTTAACGTGGGCGGAGCCACGGGCAAAAGCTAGTAATATAATATTATTCTATGAAAAATTACAAGGCGAGTAGATCTTCCGCGACTTGTGTCTAACTAGGTGTTGCTCGCGACTTCACCTGCGTGAAAAGACTTTCCCGTCATAAAGTCACTAAACGAAATACGACGCCAGCGTCATCTACTTTAATAATCAGATTACAAATTAACATTATTTCCCATGAGAGAAAATTACTGTGATAAAAAGTACCCGATATGTTAATCCAGGACACGAACTACCCGTGTGCCAAATTTCATCCAAATCAGTTTACTTGTTTCTCCGTTTCTAACAAACATCCAAACATTTTACAAACTTTCACATTTATAATATTAGTAAGATACGACATTTATCTATACTAATATTATAAAGCTGAAAAGTTTGTTTGTTTGAACGCGCTAATCTCAGGAACTACTGAACCGATTTTGAAAATTCTTTCACTAATAGGAAGCTACATAACTCCTGAGTGCTATAGGCTACTTTTTATCCCGGGAAAATATTTTTGTCCCCGAAAAACTTTTTCACGCCGGCGGAGCCGCGAGCACTACTAGTAACTGAATAAAATGCCAGCAATCGGGGATAAACATTCATTTTCCCGACACATTATTTCACAAACATAAATCTCTATTCGTGAAAATCACACTTCCGGAATACTTACAAGTTAATGCTATGGATATTGCATAGATTGACAACATTGTATCGGAATGGAACAGTTTGCTAGACAAAGATTTATCTCGGCGTCAGGTCACGCACCCCTACCTTCCTAAGTTACGTGCAAATTCATTACTTATTATCGCCATTTTAATGGTGAAAGCAAACTAAGATTGTTTAATCTATACTAATATTATAAATCTGAAGAGTTTGTTTGTTTGAACGCGCTAATCCCAGGAACTACTGAACCGATTTTGAAATTCTTTCACTAATAGGAAGCTACATAACTCCTGAGTGCTACAGGCTACTTTTTATCCCGGGAAAATATATTTGTCCCGGAAAAACTTTTTCACGCGGGCGGAGCCGCGAGCACTACTAGTTTTGTATATTATGAAGTCCAGTAAACAGTTTTAGGTTAGCGCAGTACATGAATGTCGTCGCGTCGGTACACGGGGCCAGTTTCCTACAGTCGACAGTATACAATAATAGGCCGGTATTATTATTAGCCTGCACTATAGTTACAACATGTAAATTCCAAGCATTCAGTCGTTATGATTATTTTAATAGTCAATTTAAATGTCGATAGGACTCTACATATAAATTACGTTACTGCTGGATAACTGTTTGATTAATATAATTTTAAATAACCGTTATAGTTATCATATTATGTATGCTGTACTAAACATTATTAATCACGAATATCAGACCTAAAACTGATAACTAATACGTATATCTACTTTCGTATTTCGCGCCGTATCTAGTAACTTCGTATAAACCTAAAGTACTAAATCCTACATAGTAGCTAAGCGTTATAATTTCAACATGGCTCAAATTATACATGGAGTTAGGTTAAGATTGCAATAATTTAAAGTTTATCAATTTTTGAGATATCGCAACAATGTATGTTTCGCTATATTCACTTGGGAACATAATTTATTGAATAATGACAAAAACAGCACACATTGCAACCTCAATTGAATAATAGCAACACGGAGGATACGTTATACTGAGATACTCACGTAGGAGGACGAACTAGATGGAACAGTTCCGTGGGCGATGTTGGTACTCGTCTAATAACCATTTTACGTCCGTCCGTACAACCCATTCCGATGGAAGCGAGCGACCGGACGGACGGCGCTCCATAATTGTTGGTTCCACTTTCGGATCCCTCGGGATATGTATTCACTATTTCATAAGGGCGCAGACTCCGTGCCGACGCTGCTCCTGAAGCTGTGGTCACATCACGTATCCTGTGTGTATCACTGAAGCTCTTTACTTTTCGCATTTGTCCTGATGGGGTTATGTTGGGTGCCGGCGAGTGCAGCGTTAGGAGTTTGGAGTTCTCTTTGTCCTGTTCGTCGTCATGTTGTTCCACGTGGATTGCCACGCTGGGCGCGGCGGCTTCCGTCGAAGATTCGACTTTATTCATGCTATCACGTCACAGGGTCATGTCGCGGTGACTATTAGTCGCGTGCGCCGCTGACGACGCGCGACTGTGAATAATGAACGGACGCGAGAACAAGCGAGGTCGGTTTAGTTGGCTAACCGACTGCCCTGACTGGATCGTCAAACGTAGCGAAGCAATTGGTAAACAAAGTGCGATTCTACTTGCCCGTGGTGGGGGAAACTGACAGGAAGAGGGGAGGGTCGCGCATGCGTCGTGGCGGCCATGAAATGTCTTGCTGCGCCCGCGTTTATCTCAGGGTTGGGCTACACTATAGGAATTACAATACATCATAAGTTATATGACAGTTATTACTACTTTTTGGATGTATTAATAAGAGTTTTTTTTTTATATTCATAACAACTTATAGAATGACTATATCAAAAAATTATGTTTGTAAGTCACTTGGAAAGGTGACAGCATCGTTTTTGTAGAAATAGTTGCTTATTTCTTCCAATTTTAGAAAACACAATGAAGAGTAGGTATTTTGTATCAATAATATTATTCTGTTATTTAAAAATGTATTTTTACTCTACGATTCCATGTGTAAACTAGCCTTAAGATTAGATAAAACATTAATATCTTACCATTTTACTAAACAGCGAACGGTTATCAAATTTGTCACAACAAGCGTGATATTCATTCATATTGGCGAAACGTTTTATAGTACATTAATAATATTGGAAGCGGTAGCTTAGGGGTAACCTTATAAAAATATATAATATGCTTTTTATTTTGCAAGAAAATTAATATTTTTTTCTTTTTTTGTAAACATATAAAACTAGAAGCCAATCACTCATTGCGTGTTAGATATTATCTATATCTCCTTTGAAATAGCACCGGTTGAAATCTTTAAACAATATGTTGTATATATAATTCGAAATCATAAACATTTTTACAGATTAAGTAAACTTTGTAGTTATAATTATTATACTCATGGATTATACAATATGCGGACAGGAAGACAAAGAGGCAATAACACGTTTGCTTTATGAATGGAGGCAAGCCATTAGAATTCCTAAATACTTATACATAACACTCTATGTACCAGGTGGGGAACAAATGCAATAACGCTAATTATTTTCATCTAGGTATTAGGTCCTTACATAATATTATGAAGTTGGCGTTTTGTATGGGAGAAATACAAAGTCATTTCCAAGGGGGTTATTTTTAGGACAAAGGTGCTCGATGAGACGGGATTTTGCGAAATTCTACCTCTAAGGAGTGGCAAAGTTTGTACGCGATAAATCAAAAACTACCCAACGGGTTTCGATGAAATTTGGTATGGAGATAGTTTAAGACCCTGAGAAGGTTTAATGCTACTTTTTATTCCGGGAAACTATATAGCGGGAGTTTTATCTAGGAAAAACTCTGTCATGCGGGCGAAGCTGTGGGCAAAAGCTAGTAGATAAATAAAAATTAAAATCAATTTCCAGGGTTTTTTAGCAAATGCAGTACAATGCTCGTGTTTTTATGGGGTCCTTTTAAAACAGGATAAATACTAGTCTCTGAACCGCCATCGTTTTGCGAGAACAGTATAGTTCTGACGAGTAAGATTGCTGGAGGTCGAGTATGTTTAACCATCACTCGCCAACGCAGTAGAGTTCATCCTTACTACGTGCAATTTGTCCGTAACAGCACTTTCACCGATCTTTTTTACTCACCTGTAAGATATGGGATGCACTCTCTGCATTGGTCTTCCCCGAGCGCTTTGATCTGTCTTTTGAACTGACATCAAAAAAAGGCTCTCGGTGGCGTAGTTGTATTACAGTACGACTGCAAAGCTGAGGTCTCGGGTTCGATCCCCGGGTCGGGCAAAGTGATATTGAGTTTTTCTATTCAGTATCAGCCCGGAGTCTGGAATTTGTGCCCGATATGGCGATAGGCTCGCCCCCTATCACGTCATGGGACGGAATAATGGCGAAAAGTGGGTGCACTAGTTGCGCCTCTGCCTACCCCTTCGGGGATAATAGGCGTGAGCGTATATGTATCAACAAAAGGAGGAGACTACCAATTCGTCGTGTATTTCTTTCTTTGTTTTCTATATTTGTTACCTTGTCAGTAATTTCTTAACCAATTTGGAAATTTGTTTTTTATTTGAAATCATATACTTTCAGAGTGGTTCAATAGAATTTGTTTCAAAATCGGTTTGGTAGTTTGGTTTTAAAATTAAAATAACTTAAATGAGTATGTCGTTCGAGTAAACAAAATTGCGAATTTTGCTTTGCTGTCAATGTTTCAGTATTTAGTATTTGGCGTTGGATTACGTTGGGTTTATTTTTCATATTGAGTATACATAGCATTATGCCTTTTCCCTTTTTAGGGGTAGGCAGGGGTACAATATCTCGGCGCGACAGTCGTACCGCGTGCGCAACTACTTCCGACTAAAACAAAAAAGCAATAATTAAAAACATTTACCAAAAAAATTACCGGATTCAGAAACCACTAAAACCCGAAAAATAATTTAACGTTACTTATACCTATAATGATTTACCTTTGAAGTCGGTGTAAAAACACTTACGATACATTTATAGTATGCTGCTTATTTGCTTATCACCTTAATTCATTTTCTCCTCGAAAGTCCAATGTTTATATTAGAATACAATAAAAAAATCTTAATTAAAAATAAGAAGACATTTTTATACTCACGCTTATTCAAGCGTGAACTCACATGATATAATTAGTAACTTGATTAGTCGATCAAGTTACTAATTATATTACTCAATCAAGTTACTTATTATGTTATGTGAGTCATCATCAACATAGGCCTCCCCCAAAGGTTTCCAGACGGACCTGTCAAAAGCGGCCTGCATCCAGCGTGTTCCTGCGACCTTTATCAAGTAGTCTGTGCACTTTGCAGGTGGACGGCCGACGCTGCGCTTACCACTCGAGAACTTTTTCTCCATCTGGCGTCACTTCTTCGAACTATACCGTACACATACTAGCCCTGTATTATATACTGCCCACTGCTGAGCACGGGCCTCCTCTGCAACTGAGAGGGTTTTAGCCCTCAGTTCACCACGCTGACCTAGTGCGGGTTGGCAGACTTCACATTCCTTCGAAATCCAGAGAACTTCTCAGGTATACAGGTTTCCTCACGATGTTTTCCTTCATCGTTAAAGCGAGCGATAATTCACAAAGAATAATAAAGTCAGAGATGTGTCCCCTTGAGTTTTGAACCTACGGAGATTCCTCCCGGCAGTCCGTTATACTCCCAACTAGGCTATTGCTAGGTGCCCTATATATCTATATTATGTAAGTACCTATCTTTATATATTTCATTCTTCTGTGTGTATGTCACTGAACTCGTTCTAAACGGCTGGACCGATATAATGATTTTTTTGTGGATTCGAGAATGGATTAGATTAACAATTGGATCCAATAGGTGGCGCAGTACTCGGATTTTAGGATTCTAAGGTTAAAGTTTTTTTTTTCTTAAAAAGGCAAAGAATGTCACTTACACGAGAACAAAAAATTACAAAACATAGGAAATAATTAAAATACAGTGGTCCCCGTGCACTCTTTTAACAAATTATTCTGTATTAGTTTGTTTAAACGAGCAAGCAGTTTTATTTGTCAAATAAAACTTGAGTGCTCCACAATCTAGACAAAAAGTAATTGATTTTCAGTTATGTAGCTTGATAGCCGAAATTTCAAAATGTTGAGTGAGCTTACATTTTGATGTCTGATGGTATTTTATATTGTAAAATGGTATTTTATTATAAATTTTATTTCCTTTATAGGGCAGGACAACGTTTGTCGGGGCTGCTAGATTCTTATAAAACTGGGAATGATTTTGAAGACGTTTGGAGATTTGGATGTTGGTTGGGTTTTTTTTATGGCATTGAATGACGAGACGAGCATGCCGTTCGCCTGATGGTGAGCGATACGACCAACCATAAAATGGGTCTATGTGTTATCACCGAAATTGCTAAAATTTGGGTGGAATTTGGTACACACGCTACTTTTTATTATGTCTTTATGCAGGCGGTGTCGCCAGTAACACTAGTTTTGTGTAAATCACAGAAAATCTACTAACTTAGAATAATATTAATTGGCATATTTATTTGAAAACTCACCACATTAAATTATAGGACTTCTTCGGATCTGTACATCGAGTCATGACTTAAATCCAAAACACGAGATTCACACAACAAGTTACGAGACTGAGTTTCTGTTTGATGCAAATATATTTATGTGGCTCCCTTCCACATAACGTCAGGTACGTTTCTTCTTAATTAACACATAGGTATAACTCTCATGTTTATTCAATTCGGAGACGCTCACGTATAATAATTATATATGTTCATAAATATGTACTTGTTATATTATACAATACCTACCTGCAAGTACTTATTTACCTATTACTAATTGATGATTTTATAGTTCATTAGCACAATCTGCGTGCTCTTAATAAAACGATAAAAACTATTTTAACATTCGTGTTTTGATAATTTTTTAGGGTTCCGTACACATCGGAAAAGTCGGAACCACTGTGGAAAGGACTTGAGGTATTATAATTATTTTTTTCATTACTCCGCAGAATACAGAAAGCATTTGCGTTTGGAATGCGTTCTAAAAATATAGTGAGCAAAAGAACTCAAAGTCGAAGGATTATTGGATATTTTGAATAGGTGGGTTTAGAGAATCCCAGCACGATATACAACCAGAAGTCCATTATGCGTTCCAGGCGTACAGGAAATGGCTGTTGTGATCCCTTTGCTTCAATTGTATAACACGACCTTGAGATAGACGCAATCGTGGGTATACGTGTATCTCCAAAACTCCCATAGGCACTGAACGCGTCTTTAAGTGCGCGTTTCGTACATTCGTAAGTAATTTAAGGTTGGGTCAATTGGCGAGCCAAACAAGCATTCAACAACCTCATTCAATGGTGGCAAATAATCATAGTTCCAACGAAAAAGGAGCAAAAACCACTAAAGTCTAATGACAAATAGTTAACAGAATGTCTATTGATCACGCCACGTCGATGTCAAGAGATCTTCGGCATCCTACAAAGAATTAATTTAATAACTACATTCTTACTAAATGGTAGCATTATTTACCTCATGAAAACTCGGTACAAGTTTGGTAATTCTAGTAATAGACTAGCTATTAACCAGACTAAACAGTAAATGGTCGCCGTAGCCGTAAGCGGTTTCGATTACATTCATTAGAAGAAACGACGACTACCCAAATTTCGTGAGACATACGAACCTTTTATGAATGGAATTTCACGTATTTTTACAAGCTCTGTTGTTTAACTTGCAATATGTGTATATTTTTTTTGGTGGAATCTTGAAAGTCAATTTTGAAGCAGTTACCCTCAACCGATCGTGTTGAAATTTTGCATACATGTTCAGTTGGGGACAATGCATTGTCAGCTACGTGACGTCATTCTCAATCCAATTTGGCGGACGGCCCAAGATGATGGACTAGTTACCTTTTTTTGCACGTCCATAATATGGATATCAAATGAAAGGGTTTGCTGAAAATAACTCGAAAAATAACTAAAAAGTAACAATAAATTAAAAGTATTTTTTTAAAGCAACCTTTATTTTAATGCTCTAAAAAATACTTTTAATTGAATCAAACTTTATTTAATACTATATAGAGATAAAAGTTTGATTCAATTTAAAGTTATTTTTCTTTGTAGAGCACTTAAATAAAAGCTTGCTTTAAAACAAATTTTTAACTTTTAACTAGGTTTTGATCGCGGCTCAGCCCGCGTAATAAGTTTTTCCGAGATAAAAGTACTTTAACTAAACCTTCCTCTTGAATCACCATACCTATCTATTAAAAAAAACCGCTTCAAAATCCGTTGCGTAGTTTTAAAGATCTAAGCATACATTGGGACAGAAAGCGGGAAGCGACTTTGTTTTTCACCCCTGACAAAAAATAGGGGAGTTATAAGTTTAGGGTGTGTATCTGTATGTCTGACTGTGGCATCGTAGCTCTCAAACGAATGTACCGATTTGGACGCGGTTTTTTTTGTTCGAAAGCTGATGTGACTGCGATGGTTCTTAGTTATAATTTATGAAGATTCCTTCAGGCTTTTGAAGATTATAGACTATGTAGTGATTTAAATAGCAATAATATTATTCTTAGTGGACGATAGCCTAGTTGGGAATGGAACGATCTGCCGAGACAATGTCCCGAGGTTCGAAACCTAAGGCACACACCTCTGACTTTTCGAAGTTACGTGTGTATTGTTTATCAATTATCGTTCGCTTTAACGGTGAAGGAAAACATCGTGAGGAAACTTGCATACCTAAGAAGTTCCTTATAAGAATTTCGAAGGTATGTATGTAAGTCTACCAACCCGCACTAGACCAGCGTGGTGGACTAAGGCCTAAACCCCTCAGTAGAGGAGGCCCTTGCTCAGCAGTGGGCAGTATAATAATACAGGGCTGGTATTATTATTATATATTATTAACATTATTCTTAAAAAAGGTTTTGCTGGTAACTGTAGACTGATTTCCTTTAGAATTTAATTTACTTGTTATAGTTTTGGGTAGCGACTTAGGCCTCGTTTTGTAGAAGCGGTTCGTCGCGTGGCGCCTGTGGAGCGGCGGCCCGCATTGAATTCGAACATATGGCATTGTACAAGTGCGTTCACGGAGAAATGATTTTACACGCACTTGCTTGAAATACAGCGATATTTGCAGCGGGACCTGCGAATGGCAACGACGAGGCGGTGCATGCAGCGACAATTCTCCCTTCTAGTGACACCCGCGGCGTCGCACTTCCCATCACTGCACCCGAATCGGTGCCCGCCGCGTACGCTGCAGCCATGCCCGCCGTTGGCAACGCAGCCGGTACCGCCACTCTCCACGCCTCGCGTTTTCAGAAACTACATCGTACATTTCCATAATTTCGTATTTACGCTTGCGACAACGCGGACCGCTGCACACGCCGTCTCTCTATAAATGGAAATATCGCCACACGCGCCGTGAGACGTCCCGCTTCTCCGAAAACAAGGCCTTAAGGTCTTCAAAATGTATCGTACTTGAAGTACTTGTCTCATTTTACTTTTCATCCACAACGAATTGATTTTACGTGTTCATCAATAAAGATACAATAAAATACATAATATTACTTAATTCATTTTATATATTCTATTATTAGAAAAATAGGTACACAGCCCGGGGAAATACTTTCCTATAGGTCTGAAGCCAATGGTCAATTTTTTAAACGTGTATACGTAGACATTGAATTTGTTGTAATTAGTAGATGAAATAAAACACAACAAAATATTATTATTATTAATAATGGCTTATATTTAGAACATATTATATCAAAATTATTTTACATAAAATCATGGTGATTTCGAATATTTATATTATGAATATCACAAAATTCGAAGGAGGCGACTATTCCACATTAGTAATGTCAAAGATATCCTAAGGTAATAAAGATACAAATTTATAGAGGGCGCAGTGAGCGCAAGCGAGGGGCTCGCCTGAGAGGCGTGCGGCGCTTACGACGCCCTCGCCCGGTGGTCCTCCGGCGGCGCGCACAGATTAAAGTTAAGTAAATTAGAAGGAAGGAGCCGACACCGCCCGGCGCCGACGGAGGAGCGGGGCACGGGACTAGGCTGGCGCGCCGCATATCAGCGCTGGAACAGCGGATTCGGGAAGTCCGGCGGGTGAGGCAGGGGAGCAGGCGGCGGGCGCGCCCGCCTCCACGCCACCAGCCAGCAGGCGACCGCGGCCGCGACTGCGACTAGTGCGAGCAGGGCAGTGAGCGCCAGCGCTACCGCCAATCCGGCCGCCGACACGCACACCTCGCCGCCGGCGGACCCGCTCGCTCCTTCAGTTCCGGATCCGTCCCGCTGCCGAGCCACTCGAGAGGCGTCGCGTCTTTCAAGAGTCAAAATCTGGTTCGATTCCACAGTCACCTCCTCGCGAAGTTGTCCTTCAGTTATCGACGCGACATCGTTATCGATCGCTTCTCGTTTCTTTCGTTTACCAAAAGCATCCGAACCGCGACAATTAACCTGTATGAATTAATCTAATTAAGTTTGGTATCCTAATACATGTTAATTATCAAGTGTATGTAGCTATGTATGTAGTTTTGATTTGTATTATGTCTACATGAGTATACGTTATACGTACCGGTTGACATTTTCCGAAGCACACTCTTATGTTACATTGGAATCGTATGTTATCGCTACTCGGGAACTTGAAAGCATTAAACGCAGCCCGCAACGCGCTACCGTCTTCGCTTCGCTCCCATTCGCCGAAAATGGCAGTGTCTGTAGCACAACCATCAGCGTCCGTAACTGGATACTCATTCTCTACATTTGTCGATACCTCGCTTGTCTTTGCGATACAGCTTCTCGCAAATCCACCGTAAATGCCTAGAACGTAATTAATGTATTACTGACTACTGACGCTGAAAAAGATTATCATTTCGTGCCCACTACTTTGCACGTGAATTTATTTCCGTTGTTATAAACGACTAGGTGATGCTCGCGGCTCCGCCCGCGTGAAATATATTTTCCTGTGATAAAAAGTAGCCTATAGCATCCAAGAATAATGCAGCTTCCTATAAGTGAATGAATTTTCAAAATCGGTTCAGTTGTTCCTGAGATTAACGCGTTCAACCAAACAATCAAACTAACAAACAAACATGGCTTTATAATATTAGTATAGATTTGGTAAAGCACTTACTGGATGGCTGAACATCGACTTGTAAGATGAGATTTTCTCCAATTTCGGCCGAGCTGACTTGATCACCGGAGCGGGATACTATTCTCATGGAGCAGGTGGGCGGCGGCCCGGTGTTGGCGATGGTGCCGGCCGTCGTCAGCATGGATACGTTGAACGCAAGTGTTACGTTTTGCTCGCCGGTTTTGTAGATACATTTAATATGGAAAGCTTTCGTTGTTGAAGTTACTAATTTCAAGTGCGTCTGCATGACGAGAACGAAGCTTGCCAAACCCTACAAATAATAATAAACATTTCCTTTGTATAGAATTATAGGAAGTAATAAAAAATATTTATACATAAATGTTGTTATTTTCAAATAGAAAAACCGATTAAATAAAGTAAAATAAAATAAGGTATGTACGTACATTGACATGTACTAAGCCGCAATCACCAAAGTGCACGGTGAAGAAAACAAAGTTATTATCTTCATCTTTAGGCATTTCCACAGCTTTCCGACAGCGCTCATCTTTACTGTAGCTCTTTACATACAATAATCCGTTGAAGTCTTTGATCTTCAGTCGAACACGTACTCCGTCGGCTAAGCATTCCACCTAGCAAAGTTTTTAAAATTAAATAAAATTATCCACAAATAAAATATAACCTACACACGTAAATAAATATTTAGTGTAACTATATATACATACATATACACTCATGCCTGTTTTCCCCGAAGGGGTAGGCCGAGGCGCAACTAGTGCACCCACTTTTCGCCATTATTCCGTCCCATGATGTGATAGGGGGCGAGCCTATCGCCATATCGGGCACAAATTCCAGACTCCGAGCTGATACTGAATAGAAAAACTCAATATCACTTTGCCCGACCCGGGGATCGAACCCGAGACCTCAGTTTTGCAGTCGTACTGTAATACAACTACGCCACTGAGGCAGTGTGTATTTAGTGTAACTGTAAAGGAAAAATGGGAAGATCCTAAAATATTCATTTGTTCATCACAATTCGTTCTTTTAATCTATGTGGACTTAATCAAATTTATCTAAAATGTAGTCATATTTTTTTCAAAAAGTTGGAAATGCTAGTTCGATATTTCATAAAAATCAAATGTCAGGTTGTTTAGATCATATTTTCTATTATAAAATAATATGGTAGTTAATTATTTGAATTAAAATACCTGTATATCAGGTGTCGGGAAGTCAGTGCGATACATAGTCGGTGGGCCATTGCATTGAACTCTGGGATTGCCAGTGTAGCCAGCAACGCAAGTGCAATGGGAGCGGTGATCGACTGCGTCACAAGTTGCATTAATGCCGCATGGCTCTGCCTTGCAAGCATCGACGCAATGTCCGTTAATACAACGAGAACGGTCATTACAGTTGTCATCGGTTCGGCAACCTCCTACTACACAAATTTCTCCTCTAGTAATAAATCCACGTTCTGAGTCACACACGCAGCGTCCACGCGCGTCAACTACTCGGCCATCCTCATAAAGGCAGGGTATACAGTCACCATTTACATCAACTCCTTGGCCTGCTATACACTGGGGTATGGCTCCTAAAGAAAAAAAATTATAAAGTTTTTAAAATTCGTAAGATATTTACCAAGCAATTTGAACTAAAATAATACATACTGTTAGGCTTGCATTCGAGTAATGCGTTTCCTCTGTAACCTGTTTGACATTCGCATATCATAGTTCTAACTGGGCTGGTATCCACAACTTTACATTCTGCATTTATGCCACATGGTTTTATGTCTAGGCATGGGTTAACACATTTGTGATTGAGACACGCAGTTCTTGATGGACAATCACTGTCACTGATACATTGCGTGGTTATATTATATAGAACGCAGCCGTTTGCGGTGTTTTGATAGGGGGGCGGACAAATACAAAGTGCTCCATGTAGAAGTACTTTACATTCAGCCGGCTCTGTGCATGATGTGGATGTGCAAGGGTTCACACATTTTGAGTTAACGCATGACCTATCTGAAGGGCAATCGGAATTAGAACGGCATCCGATGGGCGTGCATGCGATAGAAGGATTTCCAACAGTACCAGGCAAACAGCGACATGAAGAACGGTGATTAATTCCATAACATTCAGCAGATTGTCCGCATTCATCGCTAGTTACTGAACATGCCGGCATACAGCGGTTGTTTATACATGATTCGTCATCTGAGCATTGCGAATCCGATTGACATATAATTTCGTAACAACCAGCGGATGGATCGCCTATAAAACCTGGTCGACATGCGCATACAGGTTTATGTTCTTTTATAAGACACTCAGTGTTAGGTCCGCAATCACATGGATTTTTGCAAATAGCAGATTGGCAGGCATAGTCTGAAGTGCAGTTATTGTCTGTTTCACAAATAACATCATTCACGTTCACAGGTGTTGTTGATCGACATATTCCTCCACCATTGCTAACATAGCCCGGTGGGCATGTGCAGAGCATTGTCCGTACGGGCAACGTAGGCGATACTTCACAGGTAGCGGGTGTGGCGCAAGGTTTTAATTCGATACATGGATTAACACATTTTGACGATAAACAGGCTTGTTGAGATGGACAGTCGGCGTCAATGTAACATTTAGATGTAATTTGCGGTTTGCATTCTACGTATGGACTTCCTATGAAACCTGGGTCACATTTACATACTGCTATATGATTTCTGACCAAGCATGTGGCTCGTGTACCACAAGTATTGTCATTGTAACAAGGATTAATACATCTGTGAGCACGGCATTGCTTGTCATGTGGACAATCACCGTTTGATCTACACTCTACAGGGTTACATCCTACATAGGGATCTCCTTCGAATCCTGAACGGCATCTGCATAAAGGCTGATTTCTTTGTACATAACAATCAGCATTTGATCCACATGTGCTGTTTAATAAACAAGGACTAATGCAGTTTCCATTAATGCATGCATAGTGAGATTCACATTCTGTGTCTGTTCGGCATCCAACGATGCGACAGCTTTGGTATGGGTCCCCTTCGTAGCCGTCTCGGCATGAACAAATCGGTCTATGATCATGAACAAAGCATTCCGCATTGTCTCCACAGTTACATGGGTTTCGGCATATTCTATCAACGCATGATTCCTTTGCATCGCAGTCTCCATCTGATGAACAACTTAATGGTGGCAATTGTGCTGGTTTGCAAGCTCCTGCTTCATCGGGTACAAATCCTTCGGGGCAGCGGCAAATTAATGTGCGGAATGGTATGCTATCAGATACAGTACAACGCGAATTTCCAGCGCAGGGTTTCAATTCAGTGCAAGCTTCACGGCATTCGTCTCTTAGACAGGCATGTCCACTTGGACATTCGCTGTCCATTCGGCATTCAGGTCCTTCAAATACGTTTGGTTTCTCACAATAGACCAGTGGGTCTCCGGCAGGAAGACTTGGTGGACATTTACAGGAAGCAGCGTGATTTCGAGCAAAACATTCTGCATTACTTGCGCAAGGATTTTGACCTTCTACTGAACAGGCATTACGGCAAACTCCTTTAACGCAAATACTGTTATCGTTACAGTCGTTGTTTATTTCGCATTCTGCCGGTTGACATCTAGTGTATGGGTTGCCTATCGTTCCGATGGGGCAACGGCAGTTGGGACGGTGTGCTTTTCCATAGCATTCAGCGCTTATAGCGCAAGGAGCATCGATCACGCAGGGATTAATACAAACTCCATTATAACACGTATCTTTTTCAGGACAATCCGAATCAGACGAGCAACCAACTGGAAATATTTTAATATGTGAATGTTTAGTTTGATCTACAAACTAAAAATAATGTATTTATAAAAAAAATATGAAATAGTAATTGGGACATTATAATTAATATCGAATGGGTGAAATATACCTTTATTGCATCCAATGTAAGGATTTCCTGAATAACCACTTTTACAGAAGCATACTGGATGGTGGCGTACAACCGAGCATTCCGCATTGGAACCGCAAGCACACGGATCAGCGCATGCGCCGTTCACACAGGCCTGCGATAATGGACATTCTGAATTTGCTTTACATCCGACTGGTATGGTTGATTTTTCCGATGCTGTAATAAAGAATAAGTAATAATAATATTAAATTTTCTTGCAATTATTCAGATTAGTTGTAAAAAATTTTTGTTATACATACGAGGAACACAGCGCTCTAAAGCGTCACCAGAATATCCTCTGGGACAAGTGCAGAATGGTTTGTGATCGATGACGCGACACAGTGCTCCAATGCCGCATGATTCCAAACAAGGGTTAACACATGTCCGATCGATGCAAGCTCTTTCTGACTCACATTCTTCATCGTTATAGCATTCCCAAATAAATGTTCGTTTAGGTTCTGCAAACAAATCGTATAATATAACATTTCAATACCATACTTTTAAAGATATGTTAGTGTTATTTAGAAAATAGTAATAATGTGTTTTAATTTACCTGTATTACACTCAATCCTTGGGTTCCCGATGTAGCCCGCAGGGCAAAGACAGCGCGATGAATGATCAATAGACTCACAAAGTGCATTTTGTCCGCAAGGGTCCGCTCTACATGCCTCTACACAGCTACTACGATGACATACTTGGCTACTGGCACAATCCGAATGTACAGAACATTCTGCTTCCGGTGGGGTTTTACATCCACTACCAGTTGCAGCTCGTCCACCATCTGGGCATATACAAGCCACGGCACGCAAGGGCAGCACATCCACTATGTTACAATTGAGGCCATTTTCGCATGGGTTACTTAGACACAGATCGGTACAACGCTCGTTAACACAAGCAAGTGGTGAAGAGCAGTCAGCGTCAGTAGCGCATTCTCTTGTTGTTCCGACGGACGCGCAACCGCGCAAGTAGGCGTCGCCACTGCGACCCGGCGGGCAACTGCATACAGCTCTATGGTTTTGTGGTGAGCATATGGCACCTGGTGCGCATGCGCTGTCAGAGCAAGCTGGTTGGCAGACATTGTTGAGACGGTGGCAAATTTGTGTGTCGTCGCAATCTTCGTTGTAATGGCAAACTCCTGAGATGCAAGCACGACGAGGATCTCCTTGAGTACCAGGCGGGCAGCGACAGGTGGCAACGTGAGCAATAGCGTCACATACGGCGTCACGTCCGCAAGGAGTGCCGACAGCGCATGGGTCTTTACAATAGCCATTGATGCAGATCTTATCAAATGGACATTCATCTTCAGTCGTACATTCAGCTAGAAGAAAATAATAAGTTGCATTTAAGTATTTCGCATGGAATGTGATTCTGAGGCCCAATAGTCATAACTTTAAGATATTTTATAAGAAAATACACGTTAACATAATGGCGTAACGCATGGAAATAATCTAAGCTCTGCTTACTTCTAGTGTAGGCGAGTAAGAGGATAGTGATACAACATGCTTTATAATAAAACAATTCTCACGTGTGTAGCAGAGACGCCCAGGGTCGCCTGCGGTACCGGGCGGACAGTAGCACAGTGCGCGGTGCTGGTCAGCGTCGCAGAGGGCGCCTGATCCGCACGCGCCTGCGCATGCGGATACGCACTGCCGCGATACGCACGCCTCGGAACTGCTACAGTCGGAGTTGACACGGCATTCTGCAGTTGATGCTTCTGCTAAAAGTGTTAAAAATATTTTCACCGCTTGATCAAGTTGATATAAAACGATGTTTTTCGCCACGCATTTCAAGTATTCATAAATATATTATGATTCTTCTTAATAAGGTTTTTTTATATAAACATTATGTCCGGCATTATATAGGTGACCCAGAATTAACGCAAGATTTTAATTTGTGCACTAAACTGCTGGCAACGGTAAAAAAAGGAAATTGACAGTTGACAGTTCAGGGCTAGTGGTCATATGGTAATATGTGCTAATATGTGCTAATATGTGGTGGTAATAAGCGGTCGTCATAGCGTTTTAACTTCATCAACTGTGAAGATATTAATTAAAAAATTCAACAACACTTTCACACACTACTTTGATATTAACACTTAAACGGCTTGTTTTTGACGACCAGTGTGTTTAGTATTGCCAACTGATACAGTTTTCCTGATTTTTTAAATTAATTTCTACATATTAGATGAATTTAAAACGCTATTCAACAATAAAGATACGTTGTTCAATAGAACAATACACAATAGTGTAATGCTCCATTTTTAATAACCCTAAACTGTCAAATGACGGCAAATTCAAATCTTGCGTTAATTTTGGGACACCCTATATGTACAGTTTATTGTTTTGATGTTTTTATTTTGTAGCGAGAAAGTGTTTAGGCAACATGAAAGTTGGATAGTTACCTGGTGTGCAGGCCACTTGGGGGTCCCCGCGCAGGGGCGGCACGCACACACAAGAGGCGCGGTGCGCGGCGGCGCGGCACTCGGCGCCGACCCCGCAGGCGCCTGGCCCACACGCGCTCACGCAGCGGCTGTTCAAGCATCTCTCGTCCGAGCTGCACTCGTCGTCTGTGCTACATTCACCTCCTGAGAAGTAAATTATTAAATTTAAACGTTGTTTAAATGCGGTGTTAGTTACGTCTCGTGCGTATGCTATACGTGAATGTATTACTACCTAATAACTACATGTTCCCAATCATTGTGCGCAATTTTTTCTCGTTAAGGTTTTTTTTACACTAATGTAAAGTACTACATGAGAATAAATACACTTATTACATTGATCGCATCGCGGTTGTAAAAATGAACAGTTGTTTTTGCACAAATAGTATTTACAAGTGAACTACGACAAATATTATGTGTATGAACAAAGAAGACGGTGTGATAGATATGTATAAAATTATTAAGTATTCTTAGTGGGAGAGTAGTTGAATACTTTACCAAAAAGATGTACGTGTCAGCCGGTCTTTACGCCTGTATTTATTTTGCGATATACTGCACTCAAAACACATGTTTAATCAAATAAAAACGTACGTGGTAACTAATGTATAAATATAACAAAATATATTGTAATAATTACTTGGGTTGCATTGGACTGAAGCGTCTCCTGTGAGAGGTTTCGGGCATTCACATACAAGCGTACGGAAAGGTAAGGTATTTGCCACACGACACGTGGCACGGATTCCGCATGATGTTGGCTCGCAAGGATTCCTACAGAGTCCTTGTATACATGCTAGCTCGGGACCACATTCAGCGTCATATTTACAACCTTCATCATATGTCACTGAAAATAAAGTATTATAAAAAAATACTTAATTCACAGAATTTTAAAATTCAACATGGAAATAAATATATTTAAGTATAATAAATTTACCTGGTTTACATTCGATTTTAGCGTTGCCTCTGGTGCCTCTTGGACATTCGCATGTCGGCAAGTGACGCGTCACCGTGCACGACGCGCTTGGTGCGCAAGCTCCGATGCAAGGATCACTGCAACTACCACTTCGACATGCCAACCAGGTTGGGCAATCATTATCCGACGCACATTCGTCTCTGCGACATTGTGTCCATGGGTTTCCGCGCGCGCCGTCATTGCATTCGCAAGCAGCCGTGTGGCCTCTTGCAACGCAGTGTGCTTCTACTCCGCAGCGTACGCGTGAACATACGTTTATACAGGAACCGCCTTCACAACTCTGATCGTCGGGGCAGTCGTTGTTGCTGTGACATTGTACTGCAACAAAACAAAGTTTTAAAACCACAATGATTAAGGGAAGCTATTTTATAAAAAAAAGACTTGGCCAGTTTTTTTTACCTGAGTAGCATCCAGTGTACGCGTCACCTTCGTAACCAGGCAAACATGTGCAACGAGCTCTATGATTCCTGGCAATACAGCGTGCGTTGAGACCGCAGTTGTTAGGTCCACAGACCGGTAAACAACGAGCATTGACGCAGGCTGTATTGTCTTCACACTCTTCATCATTGACACATTCGGGTTTCGGCGAGGGTTGTGATGGAATGATTATACGCTCGCAACGCACAAATGCGGAGCCTGTGTAACCAGCTGGACAGGAACAGACAGGGCCATGTCGAATGCCTGTGCAAATAGCGTTCAAACCGCATGCGTTAACGCAAGGATCAGCGCATTTCCTGTTGATACAGGTGCGATCTCCCGGACAGTCGTCATTGACAATACATTCAGGGTATGTGCAGAATCCATTGCGGCAAATTCCATGAGGGCCGCAAGGGTTGGGATCGCACGGGTCATGTGCAACAGGTTTGGTGATATCTGAAATAAATTAAATGTGTATAAAATGGTGTATGGTAAAAAAAAAATATTATAACTATTATCACATATGTATACTACAGGATACGTGACAAATATAACAATATAAGGAATAATTATTTACCTCTAATCACACATTCCACGAACGGATTTCCAGTAGAAGATGGTGGACACGAGCAAATAGGTGCATGATCGAAAACACGACACATGGCTCCGTTTCCACATACACCGATGCACGGGTCGACACATTTATTTCGGACACAAGCTCGGTCACGTGTACATTCTGAACTGACCACGCACTCTGGCCGACAGCCAGTGGATGCTGCCTCGCCGCTCGTGCCGCTTGGACATGAACATACTGCGCTGTTGCTAGACTCCGTACATATTGCGCCTGGACCGCACGGAGATGGATTGCATAGTGGTGGCGCTGTTAACAAACAAAACATGTTTAGTCATCGCTTAACCGTTAGTAATTCTCCACGTAATGTTTTCAACCCCTAAGACTCACTCTTAAATTAAAACTGTATGTATGTTCTTACCTGCAATGATCTTTTCACATCTCTCGAAGGCGTTTCCTCTAGTTCCCGGTGGACAAGAACATAGTGGGATGTGGTTGACGGTTTCGCAATCGGCGCCAACGCCGCAAGTGCCTTGACACGGGTCACGGCAATGTGAACGAATGCAAGCTCTGGTAGGTGAACAGTCAGAATCGGTAAGACATTCCGGTCGGCATCCAGTGTAAGGATCGCCACGCAGACCCGGCTCGCATTCGCAAGACGCTCCCGCGCCCTTAGCTCGACAGATGGCTCCAGGGCCACATGGTGACGGGGAGCACGGATTTGATGGCAACTCTGTAAATCATATAAGCAAATTATCAGTGATTGACAACAACCATACCTATGTTTATAACGAAGCAAACGGACAAGCATTGTTCACAAAGCAAATATTTTGAGACTACGTAATGGTGACGGCTTCACCTAGTTTCGCAAGTAAAACCCATGCCCAAGTTTTAAGAGCGAAGACTTCGGTTAGCCGCACCTTAAATGTCGTAAGTTTAGAATATCATAGGTGTCGTAAAATTTTTTTGAGCACCGGAAAGCAACATTTCTTCCTGTTAAATCTGTCTTACGGATTTCATCGATGGGACGACATGCGAAGAGTGGGTTTCCTGTAGTAGATGGAGGACAATTGCAACGTGG
Organism: Lapara coniferarum; assembly: GCA_949316025.1. NCBI lineage: Eukaryota > Metazoa > Arthropoda > Insecta > Lepidoptera > Sphingidae > Lapara > Lapara coniferarum. The sequence goes on along the minus strand of OX438919.1, from coordinate 34,045,857 downwards.
TTCATGAGCGACGGGTTCACACACAGCGCCTTGACCGCAAGCACCGGGACAAGGATCAACACAACGCCTATTTGTGCACGTGAGATGCCATTCACAGTCACTAGAGCTGAGACACTCATAACGACAGAATGGTGGCGCTCCAAAGAAGCCAATTTTGCAGCGACATTGTTCGTTTACGCAGTCTGAGTGGGGTCCGCAATCCGAACACGGTGAATGTTTCGATGGTTCCGCTTCTAATGCTGTTAAAAAAAGTTTATTAGTATTCTATTGAATTTATCTATAGTACATATTAACAATCATTAAAAGATGCTTCATGTTCACTATATTACCTGGTATGCAACGAATAAATGGATCACCGACATAACGGTCAGGGCAAGCGCAAATAGGGGAGTGCATTTTAGTTTGACAGAACGCATGTGCACCACAGGAACCGGGGCATGGGTCTCTACATTTTCCATTGCGGCAAGCCAGGATAGGAGCACATTCAGAGTCTACGCGGCATTCGGGTCGGCAGCTAGGTGGTTCGTGGTACATTGAAGGTCGACAAGAGCAATGCGCTATAGTTCCATCCGCACGACAAATACTGTTGGGTCCACATGGGTTTGGCGTACAGGGGTCTGTTACCACAGGTTCTGTTGAAAGAAACATATTTAAAATAGATGTCATTGATAAAAAAAATACACGAAGAAAATATCGCATTATCGCACCTGTTGGAATGACGGCTTGTCGACAGGAAATAAATGCATCTCCTTGAAGAGGCGATGGGCATTCGCAAATGGCAATATGGTTATAAACATTGCAAATAGCATTAAGGCCGCAGGCGTGTTTGCATGGATTTACACATTTATAGTTAACACAGGCTTGTTGTTTCTGGCAGTCAGTATCTATTGTGCATTCTGGTCTACATTCAACGTATGGATTTCCATGATAGTCGGGTATGCATGAACAAGTCCCGTTATTGCATACAGCATTAATTCCACAAGGAGAGCGGGCACAAGGATCCAAGGCGACTGGAGTTACTGGTTCATTATACTTGTAGCAGCCAGTGAAAGGATTGCCTCTGTAATCATCGAGACACGTGCAAATTGCAAGGTGGTTCATAGCGCGGCAGTTAGTATACGCTCCACAAGAACCGAGACAAGGATCAACGCATTTTTCTCTAACACAAGCCTTATCATTCGGACAGTCTTCATTGATCGTACATTCTGGTGCGCAGTGTGGAGGAGCACCAATATAGCCTAGCTTACAAGCGCAAATTGCTGATCCGCCGTTATCTGTGCACGTGGAATATGGACCACAAGGATTTGGTTCGCATGCGGGTAATTTTGGCTGAGTCTTTTGTATTTGGGTACATCTTACAAATGCGTTTCCTTCATATCCAACGAGACAATTGCAGTATGGACTGTGATGATGGACCCGACATTCAGCATTCTCACCACAGGTTCCAACGCATGGGTCAACGCACTTCTGGCGTATACAAGCCTTGTTAAGAGGACAATCTGGACTAGTCACACATTCCGGTCGACAGTTAGGTGGTGCTCCAGTATAATCCCGTAAACATGTACATTGGGCTTGATTATTCACTACTTTGCACGTGCTGTAAGGTCCACACGGGGACGGGACACAGGGATCTAAAGGTTCATCTAGAAAAAAGAAAAAGAAATGTAAATATTATTCACAGAGAACCTAACGGTCTATAACGTTTGTAAGTATATTTTAATACCTTGTTTCGGAACGCAGCTGTCGTAGGGATTACCAATATAGCCATAAAGGCATGAACATTGCGGCACATGGTTCACAATTTGGCATTCTGCTTTAGACCCACACATTCCTGGGCATGGGTCTTGACATTTATTATTGATGCACGCGCGGTATTGAGGGCAATCCGAATTTACAATACATTCTGGTCTACATCCTTCATACGGATTTCCGAAGAAACCAGTAGCACACATGCACATGCCAGCAGTATCACGTTCTTGACATATCGCATTTGGACCGCAAGGATTTGGAACGCATGGTTGTACTATTACAGTAGGGGGTGTAGGCGGTGGAACTGAAATAAAATATATTAATTAAGTTTAAAACGCTATGAAGGCACATTGTCATGATTCTAGGTTAAATTTGTTATTGGTAGTTGCCGAAGCTGAGAGGAGAGACGTTGACTACATCTTAAATATTCAGCTCGGAGAAATTGAAGTTTAGTTAACTTATCAAAAAGCACTCACTTGCTATTGCAGAACATCTGTAAAATGCGTCTCCTTCATAACCAGGTTGGCATACACATTGTGGTGAATGACTAATAACTCGGCATTCCGCATTTAGACCACAGGCACCGATACAAGGGTCGGCGCACTTATTATTGACACAAGCCTTGTCGAAACTGCATTCGCTATTCGTGACACATTCGGGTCGACAGTATGGCGGGCGTCCCATATAGTCAGTCATGCATGAGCAAGACGGTACTTCATTAACAGAGCGACAAATAGAGTTAGGTCCACACGGTGAAGGCTCGCACGGTTCTTTAGTTGGTGGTGGTAATCCTACAACAACAAGAAATGATTAAAAACATTGCTCAATCCAATTGTTTTGTTGGAAACCTTCTTGAAAAGTTTCTTATAAATTTTAATTATATTGTCAAAATAATAAATATTGTTCTTTTCAGGACTAGTGTAGGTGCTTACTTTCAACTACAACGCAGTGTGTAAATGGATCTCCTGTGTAACCATTTTCGCAGTAGCATATCGGCTTGTGATTGTGTATTCTGCACTGAGCATTGATTCCACATGAACCTCTACATGGGTCAATACATTTTTGATTGGAGCAAGATAATACACTGGAGCAGTCAGAATCTACTAAGCATTCAGGTCTACAGGATGGTGGTGTGCCAATGTAACCTAGTAAGCATGAACATATTGCTTGGCCGAAATTAATCCGACACACGCTATATGGTCCACAAGGAGACGGTTCGCAAGGATTCTTCTTTTCTGGAATAACTGAAACAAAATATGGATATTTAAAGTTACTATTCTTTAATTATAGATATCGGTATAAGGTCTTATTTAATACCTACCGAAAAGGTAAAGTTATGAAACAACTACCTACATTTCATGAATAATTATGAAAGAGAAAGCAACATTACAAAATATATTTAGGGCCCGTTTCACAGGATTCAAGTAAATTTTATTTCATCGTTATTGTGTTACATACTTAATGTAGATAGTACTCATTACCATTTACTTGGGAGCTCAGAGGAAGTATATACCTATAGAGGGCTAATATCGCATCGTGCGCCCACTACCCAGCGTAGGCAGGTGAACTGTAGCTACTTATATAGAAATGTTGGCGACTGCTAGGGATGGGCACGCGAGCAGCACCAACGCAACAGTTATCGATAAGTACAGGTCCAGCGGCGCGGTACATATTGTTGTTAAAAAATTGTGGTTCTACAAAATATGGCCTTGTGAGTAATTTTAAGAGTATTGCCTTAATATAGATAAAAGCTTTGCTGCGAATTGGTGTAGTGCCATGTGGAATGATTTATAAACACGGTACCTCAAGAGCAGTTTTTACAAGCATTAAGAACCAATAATATTAATGGATATCCGTTATAATTGAACCAATGGATATAAACCGAGCATCGCACCATGGATTTCTTAGCTAGTCTCCCCAAGCCTAAAATAGTCACGTCTAGTTTTTGAAATATTTATTACCAATGTTAAAAAAATGACAAAGAAATATATCTTAATGATTGCCAACTTATACTGTCAAGACCCGCGATAGAAGCTATGCAATAGCTTAAAAATATTATCGTAATCAGTCAATTTTTAGGAACAGTAATTATTTCTTTCATTTCATAAACAAAAACGCAATTATTAATTGGCTTAAAAATCACACACAGACAAAAAGAGTTACCTAAGCTACATTATATTAAGCATCGCCTTCGATAGTAATAAATACGCATGCTATAATATGAAAATATTACATCGATTCTGGTATCGACGCGTAACATCACTATCGAAAAAGCGGGATGCGGGGCAGTGCGGGGGGTACAAGTGTTCGCCTCCCGAACGTCTTTCATACCGCGACGCGTAATTTCAATTTTACCAAAAATATGCTGAAATATGGCTTGCCTGTGAAACGTGATATTAGAATTCTGTTAAGTGTGTTTCCGAGTGTCGTTTTTACAAGATTCCACAGAACATTTAACCATTTTGCAGTATTAATAATCAAATATTCGCATAGATCTCACTCGCGTGTGCTCACGCCGTTCCTACTCGAGTGACTACAAGCGCTTGCGGCCGGCGCAGGACGATGTTCCCACCCGTGCCTATTGTTCCCACTTGCATACGCGCTCTCTATAGGTATATACTTACTCTGAGTTTGGGAGTTTAAGTTAGAGTGCATCTTTTATATCTGGTCAGTTTATACATTGATCCCTATGACGAGTAGCTATCATTAGCAAGCGGTGAAATGGGCCTTGAAAATATGTAATATAAAATCTACTACTGAGAGGGGTTAGGACTTAGTCCATCACGCTGGCCTAATGCGGGTTGACATTAAACTATAGCACTCTGGAGTAATGTAGCTTCCTCTTGGTGAAAAAATAAAACCTACTATTAAAACTGTAGAAGTTTCATACAAACTTCGCCAGCCCTTTTTACTCCCTTAGAGGTTGAATTTCGCAAAATCCTGTCTTAGTAGAGCTAGTAGAGCTTCGATTACAATAAATTTACCTGTTATCGGAGTACACGAGAAGAAAGCATTCCCAGTGGTATTGGATGGGCAGCTACACATAGGAATGTGGTTGTAAACTTCGCATGTTGCGCCCTGGCCGCATAAGTTGCCGCAAGGATTTATGCACTTGTTGTTGACGCAAGTCAGGCTTGAAGCGCAATCAGCGTTGTACGTACATTCCGGGCGACAGCTAAGGTACGGGTTTCCGAAGTAGTTTGGTCTGCACGCGCAGGTACCATCATTGCAGTCTGCGTTTGCTCCACAAGGACTTGGATTACATTTGTCAAAAACATCTGGCTCAGTTTCTAAAATAGATGTATAAAATAATAATCATTATTATCTGTCTTACTAGTTTGGGTAGTTTATAAGGTAAAATTACAAGATTTGATATAATACCTATAGTTATCTTCGGGTGGCAGCTCTGGAAAGGATCACCTGTGAACCCTTCTTTGCAGCTACATATAGCAGCATGCATATGAACTTGGCATTCAGTTTGCAAACCGCAAGAGCCTGGGCACGGGTCGACACATTTTTTGTTTATACACGTTTTAGTACTAGGACAATCAGAGTTCACAATACATTCCGCTCGACAATTGGGTGGTGCACCCATGTAATGTTCGTAGCAAGAACACATTGGTATTTTATTTACAGCTTGACAAACAGCATTAGGTCCACACGGAGACGGTATGCAAGGATTAATTTCTGGTTCTGGAGGTCCTAAAAATATTAATTTAACAAATTACATATTATCATGATCTATTATGATATTACAAAATTATATGTCAGTTTCAAAATCGATGGAGTTTATGGAACTAGTGATCAGTATCACTCAGTAACACTCAGATAAACATTTTCGTTAAGTACTAAGTATAAGTTACTTGGCGCGGACGGACCTACGAGCAAAAGCCATTAAAAAGAGAAGAATAAATAATCGCATAAAAAAAAAATACATTTATTAACGTTTAACTACTTACTTTCAACCATGGCACATCTAACAAACGGATCTCCCTCAAAACCTCTTAAGCAAGAACATATCGGTGCATGGTTAACAACTCTGCATTCCGCGTTTTGGCCACAAGTTCCGACGCAAGGATCAATACATTTTTGTTGGAAGCAACTCTTCGTTACTTCACATTCTGAATTGACAGTACATTCGGGACGACAGAGTGGTGGAGCTCCCATGAAGTTTGGCATGCAGGCACATAATGCCGTACCGTTGTTATTGTTACATAGAGCGTTGCTTCCACATGGATTTGGAGTGCACGGATTTTGAGGCATTACAGCTAAAATATTAAATTAAACTAAATTAGGATATATAAACGACAGTCAGAATAGAAGAACGTAAACCTTATAAATTATAGACTGGTTGAATGGCTGAGTGAGTGAAACAAGAAAAAAAGCTTGTCACTCAGTAAAGGTAACCGTTGTAATCGGGGACATGAAATTAATACTACAAATAAAAACAAGCATTTACCTGGCTCACGAATAATGATGTGGCAATACGCATACGCGTTTCCAGTATATCCCGGTGGACAGCTGCAAGTTGGAATATGGTTTATCACTTCACAAATTGCAACCGAACCGCATACTCCAGGACATGGATCTTCACATTTGTTCCGTACACATGCTTTATTGTATAAGCAATCTGTATTCACAACACATTCTGGTCTACAAGATTCGTAAGGATTGCCAAAGTATCCAGGATTACATAAACAGGCAGCAGCACCACTCCCGGAAACCTTGCATTGGGCATTGGCACCACAAGGTGTTGGATCGCAGGGATCTAATGGTTCAATTGCAGCAGGTATTATATAGCATGACGTAAATGGATCACCGGTGAAACCACTTTGACAAGAGCACATGGGACTGTGCAAGTGAACGTTACAATTTGTGTTAGTACCGCACGACCCAGGACAAGGATCTTTACATTTGTAGTTAACACAAGCTTTGTTTGAAGGGCAGTCATCATTTGCAGCGCATTCTCGTCGGCACTGAGGTGGAGTTCCTTCAAATGTTGGTTGACATGTGCAAATCGGACTATTTCCATTAGGAGCACGCTCGCATATACTGTTTGGCCCACAAGGGGATGGTACACATACATTTACTATTGGCTTTTCTTCAATTTGTACTGAAAGAAAAAAAATACATTAACGATGAACATTCTTAACACTCTTTTATTGTACGGAATTAACTGGATCATTTAATAGGTTCGTTCATTGTTTTCTTACCATAGCAATAACTGAACGGAGATCCCGTATGTTTTGGCGGACAGGTGCATATTGGATTGTGATTGGTGACTTTACATATTGCGTTCTGACCACAAGAACCAGGACAAGGATCTTGACATTTTCGATTAATGCAAGCCAGAGATGGAGAACAGTCTGTGCTTTGTATACATTCTGGGCGACAGTTTGGTGGGTTTCCAATGAAGTCTTGTAAGCAAGCACATATTGCTTGTCCATTTGATTCGCGGCATACGCTGTTTGGTCCACAAGGTGAAGGATCACATGGTTTGTTCTTTGGTTCTAAAAAAATATTGCATATTAATATGGCATATACAAAGAATAAACATAGGTAATTAATAAAGATCGTAAGAAAATGTACTAACCTTCAATTTTAATGCACTCGGTGAATGCACTGCCGGTAAAACCGCTTCGACAGCTACAAATTGCAACGTGATTGTAAACTGTACACTCTGCGTTGACACCGCACATGTCTCTACATGGATTGATACATTTCAGTCTGGAACAGGCCTTATCCAATGGACAATCTATACTTAAAACACATTCTGGTCGACATCCAAAGTAGGGATCGCCTTGGTACTCAGGTATGCAAGTACATGTTCCATCGTTACAAACGGCATTAGCACCGCAAGGAGACGGATGACACGGGTCTAATTTTTGTGGAGGTTCTGAAACAGGAAATGATATTTTAAAAATACTCTCAAATATAAATTAAATTTTACTACGATATAAATGTTTATTAGTTATTACCTGGTGGTTTTACTGTACATCCTGTAAACGGATCGCCGTCATATCCAGTCGGACAAGAACACACTGGTACATGTTTAACCACATTACAAATAGCGTTCAATCCACATGAACCTAAACAGGGATCTATACATTTCATGTTGATGCAGGCCTTGTCGTTGCTACAATCAGTATTTAATATACATTCAGGCCTACAATCAGGTGGGCTTCCGAAGTATCCTATCATGCATGAGCAAGAAGGAACTCCTCCAACGTCTCTGCACACAGCATTTTGTCCACAAGGTGAAGGAACGCAAGGATTGATTTGTTCAACTATAGGAGGTGTAGACTCTGGCTGTACGTAGCATCGGGAGAACGGATCGCCTGCGTATCCTGTCTTGCATGAACATATTGGATTATGTTTTATTACTCTACAATCTGTGTTTATGCCGCATCCTTTAGGACATGGAGATATACATTTGAAGTTTTCACAGGCTTTATCTAAAGGACACTCGGAGCTCGTTGTACATTCTGGTCGACATAAAGGTGGAGTTCCGGAATAACCGCTTAAACAAGTGCATACAGCGACACCATTCTGTGTTCTGCATTGGCTGTTTGGTCCACATGGCGAGGGGTTGCAAGGATCCGTAACTTCGGCTATTGACAAAATATAAAATATTTAATAAAAAGAAACTAACTGGTAATATTTCTCTCGTATGCGAGGGGTGTATGGGTCGATACCGCTGCAGTGTCTATTTCTACTGCCAATGAGGCAGTATGCATGCTATATATATTTAGAATTTTAAAAATCACGAAAGTATTTGTTTTAAGATTAAATTATAATACTTACACTGTGCTTGGAATGTGCAAATCTTGTACGGGTCGCCATTATGTTGGTCTGGGCATGAACAGATAGCTATGTGATTAATAACGTCACATAATGCATTGATCCCGCACGTGCCAGGGCAAGGATCATGACATTTGTTCTGGTAGCAGGCAAGATTCGACGGACAGTCGGAATTAAGTGTACATTCTGGTTTACAAATATCATATGGGTCTCCAAAGTACCCAGGTAAACACATACAAGAGCCAACACTGTTCCTTTCTTTGCATTCCGCATTAACTCCACAAGGTGACGGAACGCAGGGTGTGGGGCGTTCTTCTACAATGGCAACTGCTTGTGTGTTACAATACACGAATGGATCGCCTGTATAACCAAGCTGACATAAACACATTGGTGTATGGCTCACAACTCTGCATTCGGCATTTGTGCCACATGATCCTGGGCAAGGGTCCTTACATTTGGAGTTAATACATGCCATATTTGTTGAGCATTCAGTGTTACTAGTACACTCTGGTCTACAACGTGGTGGTGCCCCTATAAATTCAGGTAAGCATTTGCATTCGGCGTCATTTTCACGTTCGATACATTGTGAATTAGGTCCACAGGGGGAAGGTAGGCACGGATTAACTCTCTCCGGAACTGTCGCAGCTGTATGAAAAAAAAACCAAATGTGTAATCAAGACACAAAGTAATTTTTATTATTATATAATCATTTTTACTTCATACTTACGAATAAACTGGCAAGACGAGAATGGGTCACCAGAGTATCCTGATAAACAAGTGCAGACAGGATTATGGTTGACAACAATGCAGTGTGTATTAAGACCGCAAGCTCCTGGGCAAGGGTCAATACATTTTTGGTTGGAACACGCTTTGTTCAGTTTACAGTCTGAACTGACGACACATTCCGGTCGGCAATTTGGCGGACTACCCATATAGCCTTGGACGCAAACACAAACGGCATGTCCATTAACTTCTTTGCATTGACTATTTGGACCACAAGGGGAAGGCTCACACAAGTTCGTCACGACAGGTGTTTCTGAAAGATAAAATAATTGTCACGATTAAATCTTATTTACAAAGTATACATATTCATTGTGACATTGCATAACATACCGAATTTAATACAATATTGGAAAGGTGATCCGGTGTATCCAGGCTTACAAGAACACATAGGAATGTGATTTATTGTTTCACAAATAGCGTCTGTTCCGCATGCTGCGACGCAAGGATTTGCACATTTACTTTGTATGCAAGCCTTGTCGCGTGGACAATCTGAGTTTAGTATGCATTCTGGCTTGCATGCAAAGTATGGATCGCCGTGATATTCTGGTATGCATGAGCAGATGCCATTTTCGCAAACAGCGTTAGGACCACAAGGCGATGGTGAACAAGGATTGACTGGCTCAGTCGGTTCTGAAATAAACAAATCGTTGATAGGAACATCATTATAGTACAAATGTTTAGTCACTAGTTATTGGACATTAAAGTAATCGTATAATTAGATTGTTATTACAGCATAATCATGATAATTGTTCTTAAGTACTATACAATTAATATTTAATATATTACAACCGCGCATAGCTTTATAGTCATAGATTTGAATATAATATGTTAAAGATAAATAAGATTTCTATTTTCTTACCTTGTTGTATGATGTTGCAATTGCTGAAGGGGTCTCCGGTATAGCCGGGCACGCAAGAGCAAACAGGCATATGATTATGAACGTTACATTGAGCATTATTTCCACAAGCTCCAGGACAAGGGTCTGAGCATTTGTTATTTATACAAGCCGTAACAGCACTACATTCAGAATTGACGGTACACTCGGGCCGGCATCGTGGTGGCGAGCTGATGTAGTTGGGAAGGCAAGTACACCTCGCATTACCATTCAGTTCATCGCATTGGGAATTCGGTCCACATGGAGATGGTACACAAGGATTTCTTTGGGCTTCAACTGGTGGAGTTGAAATTGGCACTGAAAGTTATATTTTTTTGTGAATATTTTACAAATATGAAACCGCATTATATAAAAATATAGTCTGTATTGAATAAATAATTACTTGGTACGCAGTTTGTAAATGGATCTCCTGTGAATCGTTCTTGGCAGGAACATATGGGGTTGTGAGCTATAACACGGCACTGCGCATTTCTGGCACATTGTCCTATACAAGGATCCACACATTTGCGGTTTATACAAGCCTTGTCACTAGCACATTCGCTGTTAATTGTGCACTCAGGTCTGCAATTCGGTGGAGAGCCCATGAAGTTGGTTTGGCAACTGCATATTGCTTGAGAGTTTATTTCCCGACACTGACTATTAGGACCGCATGGTGACGGAGTACAAGGAGTCTTTACAGGTTCTGAAATGAAATAATATATTTTATAAAGGTGCGTTAATAATGGTTACAAATGTCATTGTAATGTTCAAGTAGGTATACAAAATATGATACGTACCTTCTATTTTTACAACGCAGTTGGAATAAGCATTGCCGGTTAATCCTGGAGGGCAGTAGCATGATGGCAAATGGTTTATAACTTGACAGATAGCATTGGATGCGCAAACACCTGGGCAAGGATCTTTGCATCTATTTTGAACGCATGCTAGAACTGGCGAGCAGTCACTATTGATAATGCATTCAGGTCTACATCCTTCGTATGGATCACCCACATAAGATTCTACGCATCTGCAAGAACCGGCGCCATTTCGTTCCGAACACTCTGCATTAAGTCCACAAGGCGAAGGATCACATGGCGAAGTGTATTCAATGACGGATTCTAAAAATACAAAGTTTCATTATTAAAAAAACTGTATGAAAAATAGCTATGATTATACTAGTTTTGAACTAGAAACTGAAAACATTACCTTTAATCGGACTGCAGGAAATGAGCGGATCTCCAGTTTGATCGTATGGGCAAGAACATACAAGGGCGTGACTAATCACATTGCAAACTGCGTTATAACCACAGCTTCCCGGGCACGGGTCTCGGCATTTTTGGTTAATACAGGCCAGGTTGCTTGGACATTCCGAATTGCTGACACATTCTGGATGGCAACTTGGCGGTGTCCCGATATAATCGGACTGACACGTACAAGAAGGCGACTCTCCGATAACTTTGCATATTGAATGCGGGCCACAAGGTGATGGAGTACAAGGATCGGCTGGTATTTCAGGAACCACTGTAACAATTTATTTAAGTTTTGTGTAAAATACTGTTACAATTTATTAGTATATTTAGTATATTATATAGATAAAAAAATAAACAAATTTACCTATTGGATAACATGACGCCAAAGGATCTCCAGTGTATTGGGTTGGACAAGTACATATAGGATTGTGGTTAATAACTTCGCATTTCGCTGCATAACCACAGCTGCCTAAACACGGATTGATGCATTTGTGATTATTGCATGCTTCGTTTCTTGGACATTCTGCACTGATCGTACATTCTGGCCTACAGGATGGAGGACTACCTACAAACGTTGGAAGACACGAACAAACACCTTGTCCATTTATAGCTCTGCACTGGCTGTTGGGTCCACAGGGATTTGGATTACAAGGTTCCACTATTGTAACTAAAAAGAAGTAAAATTAGGTTAATAAGCTAATATAAGATTCGCGGTCATATTTTTTGTAATATAATTATATCTAACATTCAATAACTTACTTTTGAATTCGTGACATTCGACAAATGCATTGCCAGTCGTACCCTCTGGACAGTTGCATATTGGGATGTGATTGAAGACATTGCATTGTGCGCTCGGAGCACATGTTCCTGGACACGGATTCACGCATTTGTTCTTTGAGCAAATCTTGTCCAAAGCACAATCCGTATTTAATACACACTCAGGCTTGCAACCAAAGTAAGGATCGCCTTGATAGTCATTGAGACAAGTACAAATTCCATCGTTACATAGTGCGTTGAATCCACAGGGCGAAGGGTTACAAGGATCAAAAGGAGTTTCATCTGCAATGAATAAAGGGTTGTTATAGTTTAAAATAATTGAAATACAAGTTTTATAATGAATATATTATTACATTCAATTTTTTTTTACCTTCTATCGGCTGTATAATAGTACACAAAGTGAACGGGTCGCCAGTAAATCCTGGTGAACATGTACATGATGGCAGATGTGAGAAAACAGTACATTCTGTGTTTTGACCGCAACTGCCAGGGCACGGATCTCGGCACTTCATGTTGAAACAAGCTTTGTCAGCTGGACAGTCTTGATTTATTACACATTCTGGTCGACAATTAGGAGGTAGTCCTTGATAATTTGGCATGCAGGAACAAGATGGGGAGCTGTTAATTTCACGGCAAATTGCATTTTCACCACATGGACTGGGTACACATGGGTTCCTTACTGGCTCTGGAGGTGGTTTAGCTACAATAACAAAGAAATATGAAATATTTGTCACCACAGCTAATAATACTATATTATGTTATTGCTTTTTATTTATGTTACTTACGCTGAGGAGAGCAGAATGTGAAAGGATCTCCAATGAATCCAGGGTTACATGAACACATAGGACTATGGTTTACTGTTCTACAATTAGCGTTAGAGCCACAACGACCAGGGCAAGGGTCTATACATTTTTGGTTGATACATGCTTTATCCAGGGAACATTCCGAACTTGATGTACATTCCGGCCTGCAGCCTGGTGGTGTCCCAATATAATTAGGCATACACGAACATGCGCTTTGTCCATTTACTTCACGACAGACACTATTAGGGCCACATGGGTTTGGTAAACAAGGCGTAATATTTTCGGGCGGTTGTTCTGAAATATTATATATATTAATACATTTTTCAACACTTGAAATAAATTACAATAATTGTAGGCAAGAATAAGATTATTACCTCTAATAATGTCACATCTTCTGTAAGGATCGCCTGTGTATTCTTTCGGGCACGAACATGTTGGTAGATGATTAACAACAGCGCATATAGCCATAGGTCCACAAGTGCCGGGGCATGGGTCTGTACATTTGTTTCGAACGCAAGCTCTGCTAGATATACAATCGGTGTTTACAACACATTCAGGCCTGCAACCTTCATATGGATTACCTATATAGTCTGGTAAACAAGAACAAGATCCGGCAAAGTTGTGCTCTTTACAAATTGCGTTGGGGCCACACGGTGATGGTTCGCAGGGCGAAGATCTTTCCGGTATTTCTTGTTGTGGATAACATGTCGAAAATGGATCTCCAGTATAACCGTTGTCACAGAAACATGTTGGCGAGTGGCTTATAGCCCTGCATAGCGCATTAAGTCCGCAAGCGTTGAGACATGGATCTTTGCATTTTTGGTTAACACATGCCAGATTAGATGGGCATTCGCTATTACTGGAACATTCCGGTCGACAATATGGCGGCGTTCCAAAATAGTCTGGCATGCATGTGCATGATGGTGTCTCCGCAACTTCTTTGCAAATAGCATTTGGACCACATGGCGATGGTGTGCATGGAGTAATGTCCGCAACAGGAGGTCCTACAAATAATATACCTACAATTATCTATATTGTAATACGGAACTAACTTTGGAAACATAATATTATGTTTTGAAAACCATCTTTATAATATAATACACACACACGCCTTTAATTCCCGAAGGGGTAGGCAGAGGCGCAACTAGTGCACCCACTTTTCGCCGTTATTTGGTCCCATGGTGTGATAGGGGGCGAGCCTATCGCTATATCGGACACAAATTCCAGACTCCGAGCTGATACTGAATAGAAAGACTCAATATAATTTTGCCCGACCCGGGAATCGAGCCCGAGACCTCAGCATTGCAGTCGTACCAACAACTACGCCACCGAGGCAGTCAATATTATAATATAATATAATTCGTCAATGCGTGTGTGTGTCACTGAACTCCTCCAAAACGGCTGGGCTGATTTAATGAAATTGTTTGTGCATCTCCAGGTGGATTCGAGAATGGTTTAGATTTACAATTCGGTCCGTAAAATTTACCTATAGCAGGACTTTTATCCAGGAAAAACTCTTTCACGCCGGTGAAGCCGCGGCGAAAAAGCTAGTATTTTATAAGGTTCATTTAATATTATATCGTTACTTTTATATATTATAAAGGTACACTTACGGAATGGTGTACATCTGATGAATGGATCGCCAGTATACTTATTCGGGCATGTGCATATGGGATTATGTTTCACAACAACACATTTCGCATCCACACCACAGGACCCAGCGCAAGGGTCGATACATTTCTGGTTAGAACAAGCCTTATCTGATGGACAATCTGAACTGACAACACATTCAGGCCTACACAGCGGTGGACTGCCTCTGTATCCTTGTATACAACTGCACACTGCTTGCCCGTTTAGTTCCTTGCATTGACTGTTCGGTCCACACGGCGATGGTAGACAAGGATTTTTCATAATTGGTCCTGTAAATATATCTAATCAATGTAAAACGAAAAACAATCAACCTAACAGTTTCAATTACTTTATAGATTGGAACAAAATACTTTACCTTGTATTGGTTCACAGTTGTAAAAGGCATTACCCGTCATTCTTTGAGGGCAACTGCACATAGGTATGTGATTTATTACATCACATAAAGCGTTTAGAGCGCACGTTCCAGGACATGGATCTACACACTTGTTTCTCACACAAGCTTTATCTTTAGGGCAATCTGTGCTTAGTACGCATTCAGGTCGACAGCCCAGGTAAGGGTCACCTTGGTGTTCCTCTACACAAGTGCACACTCCGTCATTGCATACTGCGTTGGGTCCACAAGGGGACGGATTACATTTATCAACGACATCATACTCTGAAATGTATATTGAAAGTTAAATATGATCTGCTTTTAAGGTATACATATAAATTGATTGAAAAATCATACATACCAGGTGGCTTTGGTGTACACACTGTAAACGCATCACCAGTGTAACCATCTGGACATGTGCATATTGGTGTATGCAATGATACGGTACAGACTGCACCAATACCGCAAGAGCCAGGGCAAGGGTCACGACATTTTTGTTGGATGCATGCTTGAGAAGTTGGACATTCCGCATTAATTACACATTCTGGTTTGCAGTTTGGTGGACTGCCTACATAAGTAGGCATGCATGTGCACGACGGTACTTTGTTTATTTCCTGGCAAATCGAGTTAGGCCCACAAGGCGATGGTATGCATGGGTTCCTATATGGTTCCAATACAGCATTTGCAACCGGGGCTAAAATAAAAACGAGGATGTATAGATATAACGGCACCAATAATTATAATAGTTTATTATTTCAATATAATGTTAGGTATATTTGTAACTTACGGGGTAATGGATTACACCTAGTGAACGGATCTCCTGTGTAACTAGGCTTGCATTGACAAATTGGACTGTGGTTTATAACTCTACAGTTAGCGTTAATTCCGCATGCATTTAAACATGGATCTTCGCATTTTTGGTTTACACAAGCCTTCTCTCTAGGACATTCCGCGCTTGTTACACATTCTGGACGACAGCCTGGTGGTACTCCAATATAGTTAGGTAAGCAGGAGCAGACAGCTTGTGAATTCACTTCCTGACAACGACTGTTTGGTCCACACGGTGATGGCTGGCATACATTTAATGGTGTTTCTTGAATTTCTGTAAAATATACGTAATAATATAAATATTGGGTTATTATTATATATTAGGTTGGGCGGAGAGTAGATATCTTTCATTGCACACTGGCGGAATTCAAAAGGGTGACTATAGAAAGTTTAGAACTAATGTCGGTATATTAGAGTACATTCTTTATGAAAGGTAATAAAAAAAATTGTATTTGAATTTCAGTATTATAAACTCATTTGCAAAAAAAACGGGCACCTAAGCAATGAACCATTTCAAATGTTACTATTGGTTTGTTTGATAATTATAGGTAGTTTTACTTTCACAATTTTGTAAATTAATAAGCAAATAATCGTTTTCGTCAGTATTATCATAAAATTTTGATAAAATTTATGGGTTTTAATGCTAAAGTTCACTAGTAGTGTATGCTCGCTAGTAGTGCATATGCTCGTGAAGTAAAAGTTAACAAAGATTTTTGTTTGTTTTTTCTTTAATAAAGTAAAAGCAGATAAATTTTTAGTATCGAGTGTGACCCCCTCTAGCTGAAATCACAGCTTGAATTCGTCTGGGTATGCTAGCGAGGATATCCCGGATACTTGCTTGCGGAATACGTTCCCACTCCGCGGTAATCACATTCTTCAGCTCTCTGATGGTTTGCGGAGCCGGTTGTACTGATCTCACGCGTCGTTTCAGAACGTCCCAGACATGCTCTATAGGATTGAGGTCGGGACTTCGAGCTGGCCAATCCAAACGACGAATGCCGACCTCTTGAACATACGCTTCCACATCGCCAGACCGGTGGGCGCGAGCGTTGTCGTCCATAAAAATTGAGTCTTCGCCTAAAGCGGCCAATGCGGGTTGTGCATGAGGAATAAGAACTTCCGTTATGTATCGATGTCCAGTCAGTGAGCCGTTTTTAATGAAGACTAACTCTGTACGATCCATTGAATTTATTCCTGCCCAAAACATAACAGAGCCCCCACCATAAGGTGTGATTTCTTCAAAACAAGCCTCTGCAAAGCGTTCTCCTCGTCTTCGTAGCACTCGCCGACGTCGATCTTCACCGAACAGAGATATCCTGGCTTCATCGGAGAACAATACCCTATTCCAGTCTTCTTGAGTCCATGACTCACAATTTCGAGCAAACCTAAACCTGGCAACTCTGTGCTCACGGAGTAACTTAGGGCCGCGGGCCGGGCGATGACTGCGTATATTGGCCGCGAGCAGCCTCCTCCTGACCGTCCATAGACTAATATGCACATTTCTTACTTCTTAGAGGTTGTTCTTAAGGTCCACATACGAAGACTTGCGATTTCTCAATGCGCGACTCACAAGAAAACGATCATCCCGTGGTTGGGTACATGGTTTTCTTCCAGAACCAGGCCTTCTCTCGACGGAACCGGTGTCTTGATACCGCTGCCAGGTCCTTTGAACCGTCGAGCGACTCACACTTAGCCTCTGAGCCACGAAGCATTGGCTGCAGCCCTCTTCGAGCAGCGCAATAATTTTGGTAGCTTTTACCACTTTCTCTAACATTATTGAGACAGCTAAACAGCAATAAATGAAGCTTTGACAATTAAGAATATGAAATAAATTCATAAAAATTGACTAAAAGTTATGAAAACCGATATTATCTTTTGGAACTTCGCACCAAAAATGTAGGACAAAAAGTGGTTTTCTGTAAAAAAAAGAGCATTAGAACGTACTGTTTTAAACACTACGGCATTTTTAAAACCGGCCAGTAACATGTACAAGTGATTGAAATCATTTTGGTACCGTATTTAAAAAAAAAAGAATTAAAATCCAAAGCGCCCGTTTTTTTTGCAAATGAGTGTAATTCCTGGAAATATTATACCTATTGTATATAAGTAAATAAATAAACAAACATATTTATGTTTGTTATTTGACTCCTCAAGCCCCGCGACGGACACCGGTGTCCATATATATAGGATTTTCCCATACATCTATATATATAAGCGGGGCTTGAAGGGTTAAATAAACAAATATAATATATTATATTGATTCTTAAAGAAATTATAATTATTTAAACTAGAAAAAATTTAACTTACGTTCTCGTGTACAGTAGCGGAATGGGTCGCCAGTGTATCCTCGTTCACAAGAACATGACGGTGCATGGTTAATTACTTGGCAGAGAGCGTTCGGTGCGCATGCTCCCGGACATGGGTTTTGGCATTTACTCTGAACACATGCTTTATCGGAAGGACAATCAGTATTTATAGTACATTCTGGACGACAGCCTTCATATGGATTTCCAAAGAAGTTTGGCAAACATGTACATGATCCAGCGCCATTATATTCTTTGCAAATAGCATTACTGCCGCATGGAGATGGTTGACAGGGAGTTAATGGTTCATAGATAATTTCTTTTCTACGACATTCCACGAATGGATTACCAGTATATTCTGCGATACATGTACAAGAAGGCGAGTGACTTATTACATGGCACTCAGCATTGCTGCCACAAGTACCTTCACATGGATCGACACATTTTTGATTTATACATGCGAGACTTAAAGGGCATTCAGAATTAGCGATGCATTCTGGTTTACAATAAGGCGGTGATCCAACAAATCCGCTGAGGCAAGAACATGAAGGTGCGCCTAAAGTTTCTTTGCAAACAGAGTTTGCTCCACACGGTGACGGAACGCAAGGATTGACTGGCTCTGGCGTAAATTCTTGTAGAAGACATCTAACAAATGGATTTCCTGTGTATAATGATGGGCAAGAGCAAATCGGGTTGTGGTTTATAACTTGACACTTCGCACCCACTCCACATGCTCCACGACAAGGGTCGATACATTTCCTGTTACTACAAGCTTGGTGCGGTAAACAGTCTGTGCTGACAGTACATTCTGGTCTGCATGAAGGTGGGCTTCCAATATATCCAATCAAGCACGAGCAAACGGCTTGACCGTTCACATCGCGACATTGGCTGTTTGGCCCACATGGACTGGGCTGGCAAGGTTGGGGGTTTTCAACTGAAAAAAAATTATATCGGTAACTTTTGCGCTCACGTGTTTATTTTTTTAATCGAATAAAATTCACGATGATACGTACCTTCTAGAGGCGAACATTGGACAAAAGCATTACCAGTCATACGTTCTGGGCATCGACACATTGGTATATGTAAAATAACTTCGCATATTGCATTTGAAGCGCAAGCACCGCTATTACATGGATTGACACACTTATTTCGTAAACATGCTTTGTCGTGAGGGCAGTCGGAGCTAAGTACACATTCAGGGCGACACTCAAAGTAAGGATCTCCTTGATACTCATGAAGACATGAACATACTCCATCATTACAAACTGCATTGGTACCGCAAGGTGATGGATTGCACAAATCAATTTCATCATGGACAACCTCTGCAAAACAATTTTTAGATTATTTAGTGATAAATTTGTGAACGATTAAAGTATGTAGTAGTAGTAGTAGGCGATGTAGTGTAAACATATCTAATTTAAAAATAACATTATTATTACCTTGTGGTTTACATTCAGTGAAAGCGTCACCAAAATAATTTTCAAAACACGTGCAAATAGGCGTATTTTTCTTAACTACACATTGAGCATTCAACCCGCATGAGCCTGGACATGGGTCATTACATTTATTGTTAATACAAGCCAAATTACTCGGACAATCCGCATTGATCACACACTCAGGGCGGCATCCTGGAGGGGCTCCTATATAATTAGGTAGGCAAACGCACGATGGTATTCCACGTACATTTCTACATTCACTAAATGGTCCACAAGGTGAAGGCAGGCAGGGATCTTTTGGTACTTCGTTTACTACGGGAGGTGGCAAGCGGTAGCATCGGCTAAAGGCATCACCAGTAAATTGTTCCATGCATGTGCAAATTGGACTGTGATTTATCACTTTACATAGAGCATTTTGTCCGCATTGTCCGACGCATGGGTCGCTACATCTTAGAGATATACAAGCTTTGTCTGTTGGACACTCAGCACTTATAACACACTCTGGTTTGCAATTAGGTGGAGCGCCTCGGTAGTCCGGTAGACAAGTGCACACAGCTTGTTCGTTCGCTACTTTGCATACGCTGTTGGGACCGCATGGTGATGGCGTACAAGGGTTCAATGACTGCTCAATATCTAAAAAGTAAATTAACATTTACAAATTAGTTTGTGGAAATACTATACTTTTAAATATCTTACGATATGAAATTTGAAATATAATATTAACTAAACAAGAAATACTCACTTGGCGGTTGAAGTCTGCAATTTTGTAATGGATTACCAGTAAATCCTGGCAAGCAAGTACAAATTGGAGCGTGATTCACGGTTTGACACTGAGCGTTGGTGCCACAGGTACCCGGACACGGATCTTGGCATTTATTTTGTTGGCACACTCTATTGGAGGGACAGTCTGTGTTGACGGTACATTCCGGTCGGCAACCTTCATAAGGATTTCCTAAGTAACCAGGAGCACATGAACAAGAGCCGGCGTTATTGCGTTCTTTGCAAATAGCGTTACTTCCACATGGGGATGGAAGACATGGAGAAGACAGCTGTGATGGCGGAATATGCTGTACCACTGTACATTGTAAGAATGGGTCTCCACTATAGCCCGATGGGCAGACGCAGTTTGGAACATGGCTCACTACCCGACATTGTGCCATGGCACCACATGCACCTACACATGGGTCACCACATTTATAGTTGATGCAAGCCAGGTGGTTCGGACACTCGCTATTACTTGTACATTCCGGTCGGCAGTTGGGTGGTACACCAATAAATTGTTCCATGCAAGTACAAGAAGGCGAATCGTTAATGGATCGGCACACTGAATTAGGTCCACATGGTGACGGTGTGCAAGGATCTATTTGTACAGGGATTTCTTGTGCTAAAATAAAAAAGTCATGATAAATAGATATTATTCTTGCGACGAAGAAAGGTCGGTAATCTAATCTATAAAGATAATATTTAAGTACTTAAAAAAAAAAAAAAAGTACTTACGTCGCGGTATGCATCTGGTGAATGGATCGCCAGTAAAGTCATTCGGGCATGAACAGATAGGATTATGGTTAACAACCTCACACAATGCACTGACACCACAAGCGCCTTTACATGGGTTAATACATTTGTAATTGTTGCACGCCTTGTTCAATGGGCATTCAGAACTAGTGGTACATTCAGCTCGGCAAGTTGGTGGATTTCCAGAGTAGCCTGGTATACAGGAGCATATGGCGACATTATTTATCTCTTTGCATTGACTGTTTGGTCCACACGGACTAGGATTACACGGCTTGGTTGGCATAGGAGCTAAAAAAAATGGAAATTAATTGAGTATGTTTTTTTTTTAATTACGCTATTTAGAAATATTCGCTGTTTTTTTACCTTGTAGAACATTACAAGATACGAATGAATTGCCCGTGTACCCTGCTGGACAACTGCACATCGGGATATGGTTAATAACTTCGCAAATAGCATTGGTGCCACATGTGCTAGGGCATGGGTTCATACATTTCTTGTTGACGCATATTTCATTCTTTTGACACTCTGAGCTAATTGTGCATTCAGGTCGACAGCCTAAGTACGGGTCACCCTTATATTCGGGCAAGCATGTACATTCTCCATTATTACATTCCGCGTTTGAACCACATGGTGATGGATTGCATGGATCAGTAGGCAAATCTGAAACAATTATGCAATAATTTAATAAATGTATTGCTTCAGAGATATTTTTAGCATGAATTTTAGCTTAAATCATGAACCACTTACCATTTATAGGCTCAAAAGCGCAAGCTGTGAAGGGATCGCCTACATAGCCCTCGAGACAAGTACAGATTGAGACGTGTTTTTTTACGGAACATTGAGCATTCTGTCCGCATGAACCGGGACATGGGTCTTTGCATTTCTGGTTAATGCAAGCAAGAGTACTAACACAATCTTGATTAGTAACGCATTCAGGTCGACAATTCGGTGGACTTCCTAAGTATTCAGGTGAGCAAGAACAAGATGGTTGTCCGCCTATATTTCTGCAGACAGAGAATGGTCCACACGGTGACGGCACACACGGGTCGATCGTCTCATCCAGAAGCGGTTGTATTGCTATACCAATAAATCAACATAATGTTAATAAACCTAGTAGGAAGTAAAAATACATATTTTTGTATAGTATAATAACACGTTACCTGGTTTAAGATAACATTTTGAGAAAGGATCACCAGTGAAACCTGGACGACAGCTGCATATTGGATTATGATTGAATACTCTGCAATCTGATTTTTTACCGCAGGGTCCTGGGCACGGATTAACACAGTGCTGATTTATACAAGCCTTGTCGGCAGCACAATCCGAATTCAATGTACATTCTGGCCTACATAATGGTGGCTCGCCAACGTAATTAGCTAAACAACTACACACAGCTTGATCATTTATGACACGGCATTGGCTGTATGGCCCGCATTGATTTGGAGAACAGAGATTTTGTGGAGCGGCTTCTTGCTCTGAAATACAATGAATACTATGAGGATGCACATTGTAATTTAAAACATTCGAAATCGTTATAATGTTATACGTACGAGGAATAAGATTGCAGCGACGGAAGGCGTCACCTGTATAACCGACTATACAAGTGCATATTGGAGCATGGTTTAATGTTGAGCAGACAGCATTTACACCGCAGGTTCCAGGACAAGGATCCTGACATTTATTGCCAATACAAGCTTTATCGCCAGGACAGTCTGAGTTAGAAACACATTCGGGACGACAACCTTCGTAGGGATTACCGTAATATCCTTCGATACATGTACATGAACCAGCTTTATTCTGTTCTCGACATATTGCGTTTGGTCCACAAGGAGATGGTGAACACGGGGTCAAGATTTCATTGTTAATTTTTAATGAACATTGCGCAAATGGATCACCCACATAACCTTGTGGACACACACACATAGCGGAGTGACTGACCACGTGACATTCAGCATTAACTCCGCAAACTCGTATACATGGGTCTTTACATTTTTGATTTAGACATGCTAAATGTGTGGCGCATTCGCTGTGGCTTATACATTCCGGTTTGCAGTAAGGTGGTTGTCCTTTGTATTCAGGCATACATGTGCATGATGGGCTGCCATTTACATCTTTGCAAATAGCATTAGGTCCGCACGGAGATGGTTCACAAGGGCTCAAAGTTATTGCAGGAGCATCTGAAATAAGTTACTTGTATAGTTAATTCGTTCAACCATTTTCAAAACTGCTGTTAATTATTTTCTACTTACTTATAACCAAATCGCATTGTATGAAGGGGTCTCCAGAATGAGAAGTAGGACATGCACAGATAGGATTATGATTGACTACTTCGCAAATTGCTCTTAACCCGCATGTTCCCACACAGGGGTCAATACATTTTTGGTTTACACAGGCTTGATTCTGTAGACACTCAGCATTTACTACACATTGTGGCCGACAAGCTGGCGGTACTCCTAAATACGTTGGCAGACATGAGCATACAGCTTGGTTGTTTATTTCACGACATTGACTGTTCGGGCCGCAAATCGCTGTGCTACATGGATTTTCAGTAGGAGACACTGCAATTAAAAGTGAATACAATATTTAAGTTTAACGTTAGGATAAAAGGTAGATATTACGCTTTATGAATACCTCTTACCTCTTATTGGGTTACATGCGATGAATGCATTTCCAGTAAACCCATTATTACAGCTGCACATAGGAATGTGGTTCACAACACGACAAACAGCACTTTGTCCACAAGCTCCTACGCATGGATCAACACACTTCTTATGCACACAAGCTTTGCTTTCCTCACAATCTGAACTGAATACGCACTCTGGGCGACAGTTAAAGTAAGGATCACCATGATATTCGGGTAAGCATTGGCACTGACCGTTGATACATACTGCGTTGGAGCCGCAGTGGACATTTGTGCAAGCGTCTGTCACTATAGGTTCCACTGCAATAAAAAATATATATACTTATATTTTAAGATTGAAATAATTTTTAATATATATATCGTAAATGCATAAAAAATATTTACCTTCTAATGGCTGAATTTTACAACTGGTGAAAGGATCTCCAACATATCCTTCAATACAAGTACAGATGGGAATGTGATTTAAAACGTTACATGTTGCGGATACGCCGCAAGAACCAGGGCAAGGATCTTGGCATTTGGAATTGATACAAGCCCTGTCACTGGGACAATCGGAGTGTATTGTACATTCTGGTCTGCAATTTGGCGGACTACCTATGTAGGTGGGTAGGCAAGAGCAAGATGGAGTATTGCCGACATCGCGACATTCGGCATACGGCCCACATGGAGATGGTACACATGGATGCTTATAATCCGGAACTATGTCATCTGAAAATAAATATCATAATGTTAAAACAAAACAAAAATATTAAAGACATTGTGAGGGAAACGAAAGGTATGGTAGCCATGGAAAAAATAAGCTACTTACATTTAACCGGTGTGCAGACAGTAAATGGATCGCCAGTAAAAGATTGTTCACATGTGCACATCGGGCTGTGATTGATTACTTTGCAGACGGCATTACGTCCACAGGGCTTAGGGCAAGGATTGATACATTTATGTTTAACACACGCCTTATCGTAGGGACATTCAGAGCTAACGACGCATTCCGGTCGACAGTTAGGTGGTGAGCCGACGTATTCAGTCAAACAGGAGCATACGGCTTGATTGTTTACTGTTTTACATTGACTGTTAGGGCCACAAGGTGATGGATAACACACATCAACTGGCGCGATAGCTGCTGGTTCTAAAAACAAAATAATATATCATTATACTTACGTTTCATCGCATTCCATACAAGCAAATTATTTTTATATTATAAAATTGTACTAACCTTGGTAGACGCAATATCTGAATGGATCGCCAGAGTAACCATTGTTGCACGTGCATTGAGGCACATGGTTTACGACTTGACAGAAAGCATTAGGTCCACAGCTTCCAGGACATGGATCGCCACATTTGGTATTTACGCAAGCTCTGTTCGACGGGCAATCGGTGTTAACAACACATTCCGGTCGACAACTTTCATATGGGTTGCCGATGTATCCTTCCATGCATGAACATGATCCAGCGTTATCTTTTTCCCTACAGATAGCATTCGCGCCACATGGAGAAGGCGAACATGGTGTTGTTGAGGGCTCTGTACGTAATGGTTCTTGAATACACTGAAAGAAGGGATCACCAGTGAAGCCGTAAGGGCATAAACAGATAGGCGAATGGCTCACAACTCGACATTCTGCATTTGGAGCACAAGCGCCCACGCAAGGATCAGTGCACTTCTTGTTGACACAGGACAAATGTACTGAACATTCTTCATTGCTGTTACACTCTGGTTTACAGTATGGTGGTGAACCTATGAAACCTTCTAAACATATGCAGGATGGTGCTTCATTTATTTCTTTGCATAGTGAGTTAGGTCCACATGGTGATGGAGTACAAGGACTAACAGGTTCTGGCAGTCTCTCAGCTGGAATACATAGAAACAATTTAAATAGGATCGTTAAACTTTAAAAACAAATATCTTGTGTATTCAAATATATTATTATTCATAATAAAATACGTACGTTCTCTAATACACCGTGAGAATGGATCTCCTGTATGAAGCGGTGGACAAGTGCATATTGGGTTGTGATTAACAACTTTGCATTCAGCATTTACACCACAAGAACCAATACAGGGGTCAACACAGCGCTGATTGCTGCATGCCATGTTAAGTGGGCACTCGGCACTGATAGTACATTCGGGTCGGCAAGATGGAGGTGACCCAATCATATCAGGAGCACATGAACACACCGCCTGGCCATTTATGTCTCTACAGCGACTGTTTGGACCACAAGGAGAAGGTTCGCAGGGATTTCCGACGGTTTCTGTGATATGAAAAGGGTTTTCAATTAAATAAATTCTTCTACAATCTTTATAATACATTATTTAAAAAAGGTATAATCTATAATACACTATACTTGTAAATACAAACCTATTACAGGTCGACATTCTACAAAGGCATTCCCAGTCATTCGTTCTGGACAACTGCACATTGGAATGTGGTTTACTACGTTGCACACAGCATTCAATGCGCAAGTTCCCGGACAGGGATCTTTGCATTTATTCAAGATGCATGCTTTGCTGCGATCACATTCGGAGCTCTGTAAACATTCTGGCCGACATCCGGAATAGGGATCTCCTTGGTATTCAGGAAGACAAGTGCATTTTCCATCAAAACATTCGGCATTTTCTCCACATGGTGACGGGTTGCATAAGTCGTTTTGGACTACAAAACATAAAAAAAAAACATATAAAAATACATCAATGTCAAAAATATTTTACAAAATATTCGTGTTAATATAGTGTTCCTGTAAATATTATGTTTTTAAACTTGCCTTTCGGTGGTATAGGATTGCACTGTGTGAACGCATTTCCAGTATATCCTTCAATACACGAACAAATAGAAACATGCTTGATGACCTGGCACATAGCGTTTATTCCACACGATCCAGGGCATGGGTCTCTACATTTTTGGTTCATGCAAGCCATATCGCTAGAACAGTCTTCGTTTATAGTGCACTCTGGTCTACAATTAGGTGGACTGCCTTCAAAGCTCGCCAAGCACGAGCAAGATGGAACGCCGCCATTATTTTGACATTGTGAATTGGGACCGCATGGTGAAGGCACACAAGGATCTCTTTGTGGTTGTTGAGGTACCTCCGCAACTAAAAAAAATAAGATATTTGATTATAAAAATAATACAATCTTCTCAAGATTTGATATAATATTGTTAATAATATCATAGATACTTACTTGGATTCAAATAACAACGTGAAAATGGATCTCCGGTGTACTCGTTCTGACAAGTGCAAATGGGGCTATGATTTATAGCTTTACAAAGTGCATTTTGTCCGCAAGGTCCAGGGCATGGAGATACACATTTTTGATTTCTACACATTTTATCGCTTGGACATTCTGCACTTATGACACACTCAGGCCTGCAGTTTGGAGGAGAGTCTCTGTATTCTGGTAAACATGAGCAAACACTTTGGCCGTTGGAAATTCTACATTGACTATTTGGACCACACGGGGACGGTTCACAAGGATTTGTTGGTACATCTTCTATAGCTGCAAAGTCATTAAATCTCATTGAAATGTAACATATTTAATCTAAGCCACATAATTATGTAGCCAATTTTCTCATAAAAACCAATTCTATTACTATAGGTATGTAAATTACTTACGCTTGATTGAGCAGTGGCTGAATGGGTCACCGGTGTATCCTAATCTACAAGTGCACAATGGCGAATGATTTACTACTTGACAATCAGCATTCGGGGCACACGTACCAGGGCATGGGTCTATGCATTTATTTCTGGTACAAGCTTTGTTACTTGAACAATCTGAATTGACAACACATTCATGATGACATCCTTCGTATGGGTTTCCAAAATATCCTTTGGCGCATACACATGCTCCCGCTCCAGAGTGTTCTCTACATTCAGCGTTGGAGCCACAAGGTGAAGGGCTGCATGGAGATATATACTCTATAGAGACCACAGGTGTTCTGATGCATTGTACGGCCGCGTCTCCACTGTATCCTTCAGGACATATACAGACTGCAGTGTGACTAACTACTCTACACTCTGCATTTCCGCCACATGCCTGTTCACAAGGATTTTGACATTTTTTGTTTATACATGCAAGTTGAGGCGCGCATTCACTATTAGCTAAACATTCAGGTCGACAGTTGGGTGGAGCTCCAATGAATTCAGGCATGCATTGACAAGACGGTACGTCTCCATCAGTTTCATGGCAAATAGAATTAGGTCCGCATGGGGATGGCTGACAGGGATTTACATGCACCGAGGGCTCCGCAACAGCTAAAAAATTAATACGCGATTACAATATCTTTTTGAATCATACGAAATTAAAGATAAATGGTAAAAATAGGTGAAATCCTTACGAATGGAAATACATCTTGTGAAAGGATCGCCCGTTAGCGTTGCAGGACAGCTACAGATAGGATTATGATTTATAACTTGACATTGAGCAGCCACGCCACAAGTTCCTTGACAAGGATTGATACATTTTTGATTGCTACAGGCTTTGTTAAGTGGACAATCGGAACTCGCTACACATTCCGGTCTACATGAAGGCGGGGCACCGCGGTAGCCTGGCAAACAGGAACAAATTGCTTGGCCTTGGAATTCTCGACACTGACTATGCGGTCCACATGGAGTAGGCAGGCATGGATTTTGTTGTAAGACTTCTACAACAGAAATGTAATAAATATAACAAAATCAGTCATAAATTTTATTAGTTACTTTTAGTTATGCTAAAACAAGTTTTTTTACCTTTAATAGGAGTACATTGTATGAATGCGTTTCCGGTCATTTTCAAAGGACATGTACACACTGCCATATGGTTGACCACTTGACAGAGTGCGTTAGTACCACATGTGTTAACGCATGGGTCGACGCAATGATATTTTACACATGCCTTATCCATTGGACATTCTGAACTTATAGTACATTCCGGTCTACATTCAAAGTATGGGTCACCGTGATATTCTTCTATGCAAGTGCAAACACCAGCATTGCAAATAGCGTTTGGTCCACAAGGTGACGGATTGCAAGGATCAACATGACTTATTTCTGAAAATTGAAAAGAGCGATTAGAATTTCAATGTATCCCTGACACTAAAATAAATATTGTTACTCAATTTCTCCAACAACTGACATACCTGTTGGCGGTTTCAAGGCACAACTGTTAAATGGATCTCCGGTGTATCCGTCGAAACATGTGCAAATTGATACGTGGCTCTGAACTCTACAATCAGCATTAATTCCGCACGACCCTGGACACGGGTCGATACATTTTTCATTAACACATGCTTTGTCACTGGGGCAATCAGAGTTAATAGTACATTCTGGTCGGCAATTGGGAGGACTGCCACTGTACTGTGACATACAAGAACATGAAGGTGATCCTCCTACATCTCGGCATTGTGAGAACGGGCCACACGGAGATGGTACGCATGGGTTGCTTGTTGGCTGGTGAACAACTTCGACAACTGAAATAAAAAATATAGTTATTTGAGTTTAAATTCTTTTCTTTCGAGTATTTCATACTATGTGCCTTTGATAAATAGATAAGAAGTTATTTCAAAAAATGTTTGAATGAGTAACTTTATATACCTCTGTAACATTCACTAAATGGATCTCCGGTATGTTGGGCTCTACATGAACATATTGGACTATGATTGATAACTTTGCATTCAGTATTCCGGCCACATACTCCTTCACAAGGGTTTTTGCACTTCTGGCGTATACATGCTTGTTGTTGATTACATTCAGAACTGAGTAGGCATTCTGGCCTACAAGCTGGCGGCGTTCCCATAAATTCTGGTTGGCAGGTACACACTGCCTGGTCGTTCGATACTTTACAAATACTATTCGGTCCACATGGTGATGGTACACAGGGATCTCTGTGTATCGTAGGAGGTTCTGGAAAAGTTATTTTAAGTTAACAGTATACATAATACGACCTTTTATTTTTTAAAATTGTAATGAATAAAAATATTACGCTTTAATTAATATTCAAGAGATTTACCTTCCACTTGTTTATAACAATTCTGGTAAGGGCTTCCCGTTAATCCAGGCAGGCATTCACATTTTGGTGTGTGATTGACAACGTTGCATACAGCGTTACGTCCACAAATATTATTGCAAGGATTTTTACATTTGTTTTGTATGCAGGCCAAGTTAGTGGCACAATCAGAATTAACGACGCACTCGGGGCGACATCCCTCATAGGGATTGCCGATATGGTCCGGTAAACACACACACGCTCCGGCATTTCTTTGTTCCTTGCATACGGCATTAGAACCGCATGGAGATGGAGAACACGGCGTAAGTGGCAAGTCTATAACCCTGCATTGTATAAAAGCGTCCCCAAAATAGCCAGGTGGACAAATGCACTGTGGCGAGTGGCTGACTACCTTACATTCTGCGCCAGTTCCACATGATCCTGGACAAGGGTCTCTGCATTTTTGGTTGATGCATGCCATCTCGTTGGGACACTCCGAATTTGCAATACATTCGGGGCGACAGTTCGGTGGATTTCCTGTATATCCGTCAAGACATGCACATGATGGGGATTCATTTATTTCCTTGCATATGGAGTTCGGGCCACACGGAGAAGGTTCGCATGGATTGACATAAATTGCAGGTTGTAGATCTAAAATAATATTGAATGTCAGAAAATAAATAAAGAAATACACGCAGTTGAATGTATAAAAGGACAAATATTTTTTTTTTGTAAACAAAGTGCCGGATATATAGGATAATATTATTATACCTTCTATTATACATCTAGTGAATGGATCGCCTGTAAAACCAGATGGGCAGGAACAGATAGGGTTGTGATTTATCACTTGACATTGGGCTCCTGTGCCGCAATTTCCTTTGCAAGGATCTATACAACGCTGGTTTGAGCATGCTTTGTTTAGTGCGCATTCTGAGCTGGTAACACATTGGGGTCTACATGTAGGTGGGGCACCCATGTACCCTTGCAGACAAGAGCATATCGCTTGGCCATTTATTTCACGGCACTGACTATTAGGACCACAAGGTGAAGGGTTGCACGGGTTGATAACTTCAACTACTTTATTCTCTGTACATTGAATAAAGGCGTTTCCTGAGTATCCTTTTGGACATGAACACATGGGGACGTGGTTAAATACATCGCATATAGCTCCTGCACCACATGTGTTGATGCAAGGGTCAACGCATTTGCTTCTAAAGCACGCTTTATCTTGTGGACAATCAGTGCTCAATAAACATTCGGGTCGGCACCCAAAGTAAGGATCACCGTGGTATTCAGGCAGACAAGTACAAATACCATTGTTACATTCGGCATTTGCACCACAGGGTGATGGGTTGCATGGATCCGTTTCGATAATTTCTGAAAATATAACATGTTTTAGTATAGTATACAAAACTTGTTTTTTTCAAATTATTCATCCTACTTACTACTTATATTATAAACGCGAAAGTTTGTAAGTATGTATGTATGTTGTTACTCTTTCACGCAAAAACTACTGGACGGATTTCGATGAAATTTAGCACACAGGCAGATCATATCCTGGATTAACACATAGGCTACATTCTATCCCGAGAAAATAAAAAGCGGTACTTTTATCCCGGAAAAACTTTTTAATGCGGTCGGAGCTACGGGCAAAATCTAGTGAGTTATATTTACCATCCTCTTCAGGCATCGGCAGGCAACGTGTGAACGGATCTCCTGTATATCGCTCAATGCAACCGCACTGCGCAATGTGGCTGAAAACGGTACATTGTGCATTAAGACCACAGGCTCCAGGGCATGGGTCACGACACTTTTCATTCATACATGCTTGGTTGCTGGGGCATTCCGAGTTTATAGTGCATTCTGGCCTGCAGTTGGGCGGGTTGCCAACATAATTAGGTTTGCAAATGCAAGAGGGTGTGTCTCTAACATTTCTACATTCAGCGTACAATCCACATGGTGAAGACAGGCATGGATCAGAAAAGAGCGGACTTTGAGGTGGTTTTGATACTGTAAGACAAATTTAGTCATTAGGAACCTCGTTAATACACCAAATTCATATTTTTAACGACATATTTTACCACAACATACTAACCCTTTATGGGATAACATGTAGTAAATGGATTTCCAGTTAATCCTTGCTTACAAACGCAAATTGGGCTGTGATTAATAACGTTGCAATTGGCGTTTTCTCCACAATTGCCGATGCAAGGATTGGCACACTTTTGTTCGACACATGCCAAGTGTTGCGGGCACTCCGAACTAACCACACACTCCGGACGGCAGTTCGGTGGGGAGCCTATGAATGTAGGTAGACAGGAACAAATTGCTTGCTCGTTTATTTGCTTGCATTGACTGTTTGCTCCGCACGGTGATGGGCTGCATGGATTTCTTTCCGCTACCGAAGCTTAAATTTAACATATAATATGCATCATAATTATTTAAAATATCAAAGTAAATTATATTTTGTATTAGAAAATTAAATAAAAACATACCTTCTTGGACAATATTGCAGTGGCTGAATGGATTTCCAGTGTATCCAGGCTGGCATATACACGTTGGCATGTGGTTATTTACTTGACACAAAGCGTTTGTACCACACACACCAGGACAGGGATCAATACATTTCATTCTAGAACAAGCTTTGTTGAGCGGGCAGTCAGAGTTGACTACACATTCTGGGCGACATCCCTCATAAGGATCGCCAGAATAACCATCCAAACATTGGCACGCACCGACATTTTTCAATTCTCGACAAACGGCGTTTGAGCCACATGGACTCGGGCTGCATGGGGTCAGATGTTCAATTGCCTCCGAAATCATTTGCGGACTGCAATATGAGAAAGGGTCTCCGGTGTAACCTGCTTGACATATGCACATAGGTGAGTGGCTAACCACCCGACATTCGGTGTTTGCGCCGCAAGTTCCAAGACATGGATCTGCACATTTTTTATTCAAACAAGCCAAGTTGTAGTCGCATTCACTGTTACTAATACATTCAGGTCGGCAGTTTGGTGGCGATCCTTTGAAATCTGGTAAACAAGCGCAAAGTGGGCTCTCTCCATTAATTTTGCATATTGAATTCGGTCCACAAGGTGAAGGGTCGCATGGATTAACAGGTACTTCTTCCTTAACTGTAATGAAATTAAACGTTCAAAGAACAATACGTAATAGATAGGTCAAATTAAAGAAATTAATATTTGGCTAAATTCTAAGTAAAATTATATAAACGATTTAGTGTAATAAAATTTATGATGGCGATATACCTATAATAGTACATCTCACAAATGGATCTCCAGTGAATGTCGGTGGACAAGTACAGATAGGATTGTGGTTGATGACGTCGCACACAGCTCCGGAACCACATGCACCAATACAGGGATTTATACATTTCTGATTATTGCATGCTTCGTTCAAAGGACATTCCGAGCTGACCACACACTCTGGCCTACAGGTGGGAGGGCTTCCTCGATAGCCGGGCACACAGGAACAAACCGCTTGTCCATTGCTTTGCTGACATTGACTGTTCGGTCCACAAGGAGAAGGATGACAAGGATTTACGTTTAATACTGAAAGAAATACATTTGAATTCATCTTTTTGTATACCATAGAATAAATACATCACATAAAAAGAAGAATAGACTAAATACATAATATAGAAGAATAAAATAATATTTTGATGTTACTGATGATTACCTGCTGAAGGCCTACATTCCACAAAAGCATTGCCACTCATTCCCTTAGGACACGAACACATTGGAATGTGGTTCATAACGTCACAAATTGCATTCTGACCACATGTTCCAACACACGGGTTAACGCATTTATTACGTTGACAAGTCTTATCTTTTTGGCAATCGCTATTGTAAACACATTCTGGTCGACAACCTAACATTGGGTCACCATGGTAGCCTTCTATGCATGAGCAAACTCCATTATTGCATATAGTATTCGGTCCACAAATCTTTTGTTGACAAGGATCGGATGATACCGTTGGTATAATATCTATAAAAAATACAACAATTAAGATTGCAAGAATTGTGAAGCATCAATTATATTTATTAATAAAAGTTTTAATCTTATATAAAATCGAAGACCACCTTACCTTGTACAGGTTTTGGTATACATTGTCTAAACGGATCTCCTGTAAATCCATCAGGACACAGGCACACTGGAATATGATTATTAACGAAGCACTTGGCGTATAAACCACAAGTACCATCACATGGATTTCGACATTTTTCTGATACACAGGCTAGGTTGCTTGGACAATCAGAGTGGACAACGCATTCAGGTTTGCAGAAAGGTGGTGATCCAATGTAGGTTGGTAAACAAGAGCATGACGGCAAACCATTTTTATTACGACAATCCGAATATAAACCGCAAGGTGATGGCACACAGGGATCTGAGTTTGGTGATTTAGGGGGTGACATTTCTGTAAATTATAAAATATATGAATCAATATTCGAACGATTCAAGGAATATAAAAAATTATATAATAGTTATTATTGTCAATATTATTATAATGGGATATTTTAAAACTCTTCTTTATTAATTACATTAAGTTGTTCATTATTTTGTTTTCATGGTATATGAAAGTAAATATAATACTTACGAATTATTTGACTGCACATGGTGAACGGATTTCCCGAATAGCCTTGCCGACAGGTGCATATAGGGCTGTGATTGATCATTTTACATTCTGTGTTTTGGCCACAAGGTTTAGGGCACGGATTCACACATCGTTGATTAATACACGCCTTGTTTGGTTTACACTCAGAATTAATTACACATTCGGGTCTGCAGTTTGGAGGAGATCCCACGAAATTTGGCAAACATGAACAAATCGGTTGGCCATTTACTTCCTTGCAAACAGAATTTACTCCACAAGGCGATGGATTACAAATATCTCTTTCCATAATATCATTTTCTGGAATTCAATAAAGTATTTTTAATTTGTATCTATGTAGTAACTATGGATTATGAGCAGTTTTAGATATAGTTTACAATTTAAAATCTTACCTGTTATGGCAGAACACATTGTTAAGGCATTGCCAGTATAACCAACTTTACAATTACATGTTGGCTTATGATTAGTAACGTAACAATCTGCATTAAATCCACAAACTCCTGGGCAAGGGTCCACACATTTATTTCTGTTGCAAGATAAGGCTAGGGGACAGTCAGAGTCGCTTAAACACTCCGGTCTGCAACCTTGGTACGGGTCACCAAAATAGTCGGGAAGACATGTGCATGAACCGGCGTTTCCTTGTATTTTGCACTCAGCATTCGCGCCACAAGGCGAAGGTTCACAGGGATTTAAATACTCAATCTTTGGTGGAGCTGAAATACATTATTGTAAATATAGTAAGATCACTTACCAACAAGTCCGTCAGTCACCTTGAAGCGTTTCCTTGATCCGAAGCGTTAATTGAAGCTTGCTGGGCTCGTTGACATTTAATGACTTCCATAATCCGGCGACAGCAACACTATTTCTAGCAGCACCGTCCAAAAGCGGCCACCATGGCGAATGGCCTAAGCTTACTGTAAGTGCTATGTTATCTCCGCGTGCTCAGTTTTGAAGCAAAGGCATTAATTTGACATTTAAGTTATTATTATTATGTTACATCCCGTCTTACAAAATATATTAAATTATCGTTTTTCACCGTCTTATCCTAATGCTTATGTTTAAAGCTAATAAATAGGTTCTGCATGAACGAGATTACCATTGAACCAAGCGGAGGGCATGGTTACCACAGAGTTCCGAAGTAAAACCGTCCATATAGTCCTATTTACATTAGTTAACCGTAAGGCGTGATTTGACTAATTAATGTTTCCGTTTCATAGTAAGCACATCTTAAAAGCATGAAATTTATGAATCACGCTTTTGCAAAGCAGAGTGTTATTTGCAGTCATTAACCTATTGATATGGATGACTAATATTTTCATGAAATTTTAAAAACGAATTTACCTTTATATTATTATTAATATATCATCAACATTTAACAAATGAGTGAGGTAATTATACAATGATTTCCATCATGGATGACATTTCGAACATATATAACATTTCGAACGTTTCAGATTTGTATTATTTATTACAATTCTGTAAGTCGATTATTGTAGTCATAGTAAAATTTTATATTTTCATTGTTTGCTTACCTCGTGGCGGTGAACAACCCTGGAAAGGATCGCCTTCCAGGCCTGACTCGCAAGCACAAGTAGCTCGATGATCTACTACTGAACAGATTGCTCTTGGTCCGCAAGCTTGCTCGCACGGGTTCTTACATTTCTGAGCTACACACGCAAGAGTTGCTGGGCACTCAGCGCTTATTGTGCACTCTGGTCTACAGTTAGGAGCAGTTCCTAAGAAGCCCGGTTGGCAACTACATGCTGGCGTAGCACCCGCAAACAGACATATTGAGTTAGGCCCGCATGGCGATGGTTCGCATGGATCTTGGGGTTCCGGCGCAACAACTACAATAATAAAGATAATATGTTTTTATTAGAATCATGCTATCATGATTAAAACATTGCTAATTTGTCAAATCATAATATAACTAATTTTACCTGGCGCGGGATAACAATATGTGAACGGATCTCCGGTGAAACCATCGTTACAAGTACATATAGGAGAGTGAGCGATGACTTGACATCTGGCGCCTCGACCACATGCACCCTCGCACGGGTTACGACACCGGCGATCAATACAAGCTAATTGGAGTTTGCATTCGGCGCTCACAAGACATTCTGGACGACAAGATGGCGGTAATCCTATGTGGCCAGCTTTGCATGAACAAGCAGCAGCACCATTCGCAGTCACAGTACATTCGCTATATGGTCCACAGGGCGACGGCGAACACCCATTTGTTGGTATATCTAAACAAAAAAAACGTAAATTAGAAATATCACTAGCCAAATGTATTGTAAACATTTTAATATAATATTACGTTAGTATTACCTTTTGGTACAATTTCTGAACAGAAAGTGAATGGATCACCGGAAGTATCAGCTGGGCAAGTGCAGGATGGAATGTGATTGTTCACAGAACATATCGCCTTTGTGCCGCATGCGCCAGGGCATGGATCAACGCATTTTCCTCTCTGACATGTTCGCGTGGGTGAACATTCACCGTTGGTAGTGCATTCCAGTCGGCAGCCTACATAAGCGTCTCCGAAATATCCAGGCACGCAAGAGCACACACCATCTTCACATATAGAATTACTACCACAAGGTGACGGGTTACAAGGATCAGGTAAGGGCGTTGGTGTTGCTGCAAAGTTATTTAACGCTAATTATATTTTCAGAAATAAATACGTAAGTAGTAAATTATAATTCAAAATGCAATAATTATAACGTAATTAAGAGGAGCATTGTTATTTGCAAATTATTATTGTCTTAAATTGCCGCTTACCGATTATTTCAGCGCATTGATTAAATGGATCTCCAGAGAAACCAGTTGGACAGCTACAGATCGGTATGTGATCATGGACTCGACATTCTGCTCTAAATCCGCATGACCCTTCACAAGGATTTGTACATTTTTCAGCGATACACGCCTGGTGGGATGGACAATCAGTGTTCACAAGACATTCTGGATGACAATTAGGCGGTACACCTAAGTATCCTTCAATACAAGAACATGATGGGCTATCGTTAATTGTGCGGCATTCGCTGTAGGAACCGCAAGGATTCGGCTGGCATGGCTGCTTCGGTGTATCGGGAACGTAAATAACTGGTTCAAAGCATCTTTTAAATGGATCTCCAGAAGTTCCGGCTGGACAGCTGCACAGCGGGCTGTGGTTTATTACTTGACAATGTGCACCAATTCCACATGTGCCTCTGCAAGGATCAGCACACTTGAATTTGTGACAGGCTCGGTCTGAAGGGCATTCACTGCTAACCGTACATTCGGGTCGACAATCAGGTGGAGCGCCTATATATTCTGGCAAACATTCGCAAGATGCTAATTCTCCATTTTCTCTGCAAATGCTATTCGGTCCACAAGGTGATGGCTGACAGGGCCTTGATACTTCTATGGGTTCTTCCTTCAGACATTGAACAAAGGGATTGCCCGAATATCCTTTTACACAAGCACAGCTTGGGACATGGTTAATAACGTTACATTCAGCATTCTTGCCACAGATACCTGGGCATGGATCAGCGCATTTATTTCTGATGCATGATTTATCAGCGGGACAGTCGGAGCTAAGGACACATTCGGGACGGCAACCATCATACGGGTTGCCATAATACTCGTCTAAGCAAGAACAAGCTCCCACTCCGTCCCGTTGATTGCAAATTGCGTTCGCACCACATGGCGATGGATCACAAGGTTGCGGTATTTTATCTGTAAAATAAAAAGAAATGTAATTTCGACAAACTGATTATCAAGTAATGAAATGTAACTCTAGCTAAAGCTTTTAATACAGTTATTTTGACATTGCATTAATAATTAAACCACTTTCTTGTCGTTTCCTCTGCTAAAGTTCGTCCAAAAATTACCCATGCATAACGGATATTTTCACCAAAAATCCCGGTTTCACTTTTTCTTTTTTCATTTTTAAGTTTAGTGCATTAGAGCTTGATTACTTTTAACAAATATTTATTTTGTTTTAAAAATACACTTTTTTTATTTTACATCTGCGGTCCGAGTAACTTATTGTAAAGTGTTATTTTCAACAAGATAAGCATGGGAATTCATTTAGTAACGCTATGTCAAAACCTCTGTATAAACTTCTGTTGCAGGTGACATATTTTAAGACTGCTATGATTCAGCATAAGAATACCTTAGACAATAATACACTCATATCTTTTATCTCAGAAGGGGTAGGCAGAGTAGCAACTAGTGCACTCACTTTTCGCCGTGCGTATCGAAATATGTGATCCCATAGCACATCATGAGACCTATCTCATGATTTGATAGGGGGCTAGCCTATCGCTATCTCGGGCACAAATTCCAGACTCTGGGCTGATACTAAATAGAAAAACCCAATATCACTTTGCCCGACACGGGGATCGAACCTGTGACCTCAGCATTTCAGTCGTACCGTAATACAACTACGCCACCGAGGCAGTCATTATACATCAATAATTGTGAATAATTTTAGAACTGGTGGTAGGTCTCTCATATGCGAGGAACACCGCAATGTACCACCAAGCAGCTGTATGCATGCACTGTTGTGTTCTGGTTTGAAGGACATTGTAACCAGCGTAATTCTTAACATCTGATGTCATAGAGTGTCAAGCGCAGTGGAGTGCCACGCAGTACTTTGTAATTAAAAGTTCTGTATTGTGTTGCTACTGTTTATGGGCGGTCGTAACGATTACCACCAGGCGAGCGGCTTGTTCGTGTCGTCGGTCAAAAGCAGTAAAAAATAGACCAGAATATTATTAATGATTATTTACCTTCTTGTGGCACACACTGCATGAATGGATTGCCAGTGAACTTCTCTCTGCATATGCATGAAACGGTATGGCTCACTATTATACAGTCAGCATTAATTCCACAGGAACCTGGACAGGGGTCTATACATTTATTCCTAACGCATGCTTGATTTGAAGGACAGTCTGGGTTAATGACGCACTCAGGCCTGCAGTTCGGCGGTTGTCCGACATAATCTTCTATACACTTACAGTTTGCTTTTCCGTTTCTTTCAATGCATTGAGCATTTGGTCCACATGGAGAAGGATTACAGGCATCTACTGATTCAGGAGGAGATTTCAAAATATCATAACAACTCTTAAATGGATCGCCGGTTTGTTTCGGGTTGCAACTACAAATAGGGCTGTGGTTGATGACTTCACAACGAGCGGATATACCGCATGCATTAATGCAAGGGTTTATACATTTTTGGTTTACACAAGCTTTGGTTGATTGACATTCAGAGCTCACAACACATTCAGGCCTGCATGCAGGTGGTGACCCTTGGTAGCCTTCAAGGCAAGCGCAAACTGCAGCATTGTCAACAGTTTTGCAGACACTATTGGGTCCACATGGTGACGGGTGGCATGGATCTTTCGGTGTTTTCGGTTCCTCTATTCGGTGGCATTGTGTAAACGGATTTCCAGTGTAATCTGATATGCAAGAGCAACTAGGTATATGATTGATAACATCACATTTTGCGTTTTGTCCACAAACGCCAGGACAAGGATCGCGACATTTGTTTCTAAAGCAAGCCTTATCTCTAGGACATTCTTGACTTCCAGTACATTCCGGTCTACATGATTCGTAAGGATTACCGCTGTAATCTCCTAAACATGTGCAGAATCCATTGTCGCATTGGGCGTTAGGCCCACAAGGTGAAGGATTGCATGGGTCTGATGGAGTCGGTGTTGTTGGTGCTATAAAAACGTTTTTCAATAAGTGACTGCCATAAAAGTCAAAATAAAAACATGTTAAATAAATAAAATTTAGTAAGATTATACCTTCTAGTATTGGTGAACATCTCGAGAAGGGATCACCAGTGTATCCTTCATTACAAACACATACGGCTACATGATTCAACACATGGCAGTTAGCGTCGACTCCACATGAACCAGGGCAAGGATCTTCACATTTTTGTCTTACACAAGCTAATGAAGCGGGGCACTCTGAGTTGATCGTGCATTCAGGTCGGCATGAAGGTGGAGATCCGACATAGCCGGGTAGACAAGAACAGGCTGGCCCACTGGCCAATAACTGACAACGGGAATGTGGCCCACATGGAGATGGAGTACAAGATGGTGGTCTCTCGGTAGTGACTTGTATCGCTACAAAATAAAAGAAACGGTTAATATATCATAAAATTTACCACACTTCAATGAAACCGCAGTTGGTAAAAATAATATACTATAGTATTGTGAATTCCAATTACTAACCATAACATTGAGTAAATGGATCGCCGGTCATGGCTGCTGGACAGGTACAAATTGGGTTGTGATTCTTCACAAGACAATGGGCTCGTAATCCACATGTGTTAGGACAAGGGTCGTCGCATTTTTGGTTTATACACGCTTTAGAAGAATCACACTCGCTGTTAACTACACATTGTGGTCTACATGATGGAGGCGACCCCACGTAATTGGGTAAACATGAACAAACTGCTTGCATATTCACTTGTCTGCATTGACTGTTAGGACCACATGGTGTAGGCTCGCAAGGGTTCTGGGGCGTAACTGTAAATTTATATAAAGTCTTTAGGTTTTTGAAATCATTATTCCTGAAAATGCAAATACACTAAAAAGCATGCTTACGTGGTACTACAATTTCTTTACACTGGAAGAATGGATCTCCTGTGTAACCTCGTGGACATGTGCAAACTGGTGCGTGATTTTCAACAGTACATTGTGCTAATAGACCACATGTTCTGGGGCATGGGTCGATGCACTTGAATCGTGTACATGCCAAATTGGGAGCACAATCATCGTTGCTTTCACATTCTCTACGGCATCCTTGCGTGCTATATGGATCGCCATCAAAACCTTCAGAGCACACGCAAGCGCCTGCTCCGTTATATTCTCTGCATTCAGCATTAGGACCACATGGGGATGGCAAACAAGGGCTGGACGTCGGAGTCATTTCAGTGGCTAAAAAAATTGAGAAGCATTAAAAAAATGAAATTATAATTAATATAAATAAAATAAGTAGAAAACTTACTAGATATCATTTGTACACAACTTCTGGACGCATCTCCGCTAAAGCCATGTTGGCAGGAGCATATAGGTTTATGATTCACAGTCAAGCACAGAGCATTTATCCCACAAGCTCCTTGGCACGGATCTTTACACCTTTCATTGAAACACGCCGTATTACTTGGACACTCAGCGTCGATGGTACATTCTGGTCGGCAGTTAGGTACTCTTCCAATGTAATTCGGCAAACAAGAGCAAGCAGCTTGGTCACCAATAACGCGACACTCAGAGTTGGGTCCACAAGGCGAAGGTACACATGGATTTGTAGGTTCCGATACTAAAAACAATGCACAGTAAATTTTATGCTATACTTGGTAACAATATTTATGTGGATAGTAAATAGTAATGTAGTAATGTCTTACCTTCTTCCGGATTGCATTTTGTGAACGGATCTCCAGTATAACCAGATGTACAACTGCAAATAGGATTGTGCGTAATCACTTGACAACGCGCGTTGAGCCCACATGTGTTCGGGCACGGATCTACACACTTCTTATTCACGCAAGCTTTGTCTTGTGGGCATTCCGAACTAACAATACATTCGGGGCGACAAGTAGGTGGTGTGCCAATGTATCCACTTTCACAAGTACATACACTATGGCCGTTTATAACTCTACAGAGACTGTTAGGTCCGCAAGGTGATGGTTGGCATGGATCCAGGCGAGGTTCATCGTAACCTGGAACTAATGATGTTTTAAGATAAAGCGTAAGGGAATCAGATTAATATTATAAGTAAAAAATCTAATACGTAGTAAGTATGTAGGTAAGGTAAGAAAGGCAAACGTAACAAACTGTACCTATGTGGTTAATCATAAATATTACTTTAACAACATAGGTACGAAGACAGATCTGTCATAACCTAATTGATTTATTTGTAGTTACAAGCAAATTTTAATGTTTTTAGATTACTCACTTTCCATTTCACATTTGACTAGTGGATTTCCATTGTACCCATGAAGACAAGTGCAAGTAGGTGAATGGTTAATTGTTCTACATTCCGCATTAATACCACATGTTCCCGGACAGGGGTCTTTACATCTATTGTTGGAGCAAGCCTTGTTGCGATCGCAGTCAGAGTTGGATACACACTCAGGCCGACATCCAGTATAAGGGTCTCCAAAGTATTCAGGTAGACAAGTACATGACCCTACTCCATTGCGTTCTTTACAAAGGGCATTGGCTCCACAAGGAGAGGGATTACACGGGTTTGGTGGTGGTTCAGATGTATCTGTAAAACATTAATAAAAATTGTTAGGATTGTACAAGAACATTCGTTATATCACCCTTGTTGAAAACTTACGTTGAATTTGTGAACATCCACTAAACGGATCACCCGTATATCCAAATATACAGTTACATAATGCAATATGATTAGCCACAGAACATTGCGCATTAAATCCACACGAACCTGGACACGGATCTACGCATTTCTCATTCTGACATGCAAGATTACCAGGACATTCAGCATTTATAGAGCATTCAGGTCTACAATTCGGTGCAACGCCTATATAATTGGGTAAGCATGAGCATGCAGGCGCTTCTCCAACTACTTTACACTGAGAATATGGACCACAAGGTGAAGGAACGCATGGATTTCCTCTAGGCCCCTCTAGAATAGGTTCTAAGAAAGAAAAACAAAAAGATTAAGAAAAAATACACACAAGGCCAAGAAAAAGAAAAGATAAAGTAGATAGAGAGGTAGTACAAGTAAAGATTATCTACGAAAAGAGATCTTGAAGAAAATGATTTCATTTGATGAAAGTTTAACAATAGTTTTATTCTATTTACATTAATAAAACATTTTATTGTTTTGGGGTATAAATTACATTTATTCTGTTTATTTATGATATTCTTACTTTGCTCTAACTGGCAAGTTGTGAACGGATCGCCAGTGAATCCTGGTTTGCAAGTACATATGGGATTATGGTTAATAACTTGACATTTTGCATTAATTCCACATGTACCGGGACAAGGGTCCCTGCATTTTTGTTTTATACACGCTTGGTTTTGAGCGCATTCCGTGCTAGTGACACATTCAGGTCGACACGATGGCGGTGATCCGACGTATCCTTCTTGGCACGAACACACTCCGTGATTATTTACTACTTTACAGTTACTATATGGTCCGCAAGGTGACGGTACGCATGGATTTTCATCTGCTAGAGGAGCTACAATCATAATGAATTGAGTTAGAACAAAATTTAATAATTATTGTTGCAAAACAATATTAATGTTTGTTTGTTTGTTACTAACGTTTTCTCTGGGGGTGGCAAGCTACCGTGGGATTGCCATCATAACCGTCAAGGCATAAGCAAGTTGGTGTGTGATGTGCAACTAAACATTGGGCGTCAACCCCGCAAGCGCCTTGGCATGGGTCTATGCATTTATTATTCGAGCAAGCCTTATCAGTTGGACAATCATTATTTGTGACACATTCTGGTCGGCAACCTAAATACGGGTCTCCAAAATATTCAGGCAAACATGTGCATGATCCAGCGGAATTTTTCTCTTTGCAAACAGCGTTCGGGCCGCATGGAGACGGGTTACATGGGTTTACTTCTTCTTCGCTTGGTACCGTA
Organism: Lapara coniferarum; assembly: GCA_949316025.1. NCBI lineage: Eukaryota > Metazoa > Arthropoda > Insecta > Lepidoptera > Sphingidae > Lapara > Lapara coniferarum. The sequence continues at coordinate 34,001,873 of OX438919.1, read as the reverse complement.
ACTGTATAAGTAATTAGTTATTGAGTTGAGTAGATACTATCTTTCTTATTAAAATATAGATAATGTTTAATAAAATTGGTTTGGTTAGTACTTTTATAACTTACCGATAAAATAGCAACCACTGAAGGGGTCACCTGTGTAACTTTCGCGACAATGGCAAACTGCTTTGTGATTAATTACTGTACATTCGGCATTTGAACCGCACGATCCTTCGCATGGACTGGCGCATTTTTCCCGGACACAAGCAAGGTTACTAGGACACTCTTCGTCGTACATGCATTCAGGTCGGCAGTTTGGTGAACGTCCAATATAACCTGGCTGGCAAGAGCACGCTGGCGTCTCTCCTATGACACGACATTGTGAATACGGTCCACATGGAGATGGAATGCAAGGATTTCCAGATGGTTTCGGTTCGGGTCCTAAAACGCGGGTTATTAATAGTGTTTATTATTTTATTTTCTGCAAATTTATTATTTAGGTTATAAACTTTTAAAACATATTAACTCACTTGTCTCTAAAGCGCAATACACAAAAGGATCACCCACATAATTTTGTGGACAACTGCACAATGCATTATGATTAACTACTGTACATTTTGCATTACTGCCACAGGAGCCCAGGCACGGATCTACGCATTTCTGATTTATACACGCTCTATTTGGCATACAGTCACTGCTAACCATACATTCCGGACGACAGTATGGAGGTGATCCTAAGTACTGTTCCTGGCATGAGCATATAGCGTGGCCATTACTTTCACGACATATACTGTACGGCCCGCAAGGCGATGGAACACACGGATCGATTGGGTTTTGAACAGCATCTAAAAATATTTAAATATTATTTCAAAATTGTATTTTTTTTCATAAAACAAATTGAATATCACGATCGTAAATAATTAAACATCTTACTTATATAACACGACGTGAACGGATTTCCTTCGTATCCTGGCAGGCATGCACAGGATGGAGCATGATTATTAACGCGACATTCGGCATTCATGCCACAAACTCCTGGACACGGGTCTCTACATTTATTATTTACACAAGCCCTATCTTTAGGACAATCTGAATTCAACACACATTCTGGCCGACACTCTATGTATGGATCACCATAATAATCTGGAAGACACGAACAAGATCCAATGCCATGTCTTTCTTTACATACTGCGTTTGCTCCACAGGGCGAACGAGCACAAGGATTTCCAAGTTGTGGTTCTATGGCTAAAAACAAGAAATTGTTTACTGTACCTAAGTATGACACGCTATCGTTAAATATTCAGAAATATGCTTATTATAAACTTACTCGGGATAGGCGAGCATGCCGAGAATGGGTCTCCAGTGTATCCTAGATTGCAGGTGCATATCGGCACATGTTTAACCACGGTACAAGATGCGTGAATACCGCAAGAACCGGGGCAAGGATTGTTACATCTTTCAGCAATACAAGCCAAATTACCCGGACACTCTACGTTTATGACACATTCCGGTCTACAGTTGGGTGGTCGACCCATGTAATTTTCTACACACGAGCACACAGGCACTCCATCAACTTCTTTGCATTGAGAATTTGGACCGCAAGGGCTAGGTATACAACTACTTATCGGTGTCATTTGCTCTGAAGAAAATATAAATGAAAGGTTAAATTTTTTAAACAACAACAATTATGTATATCGTAATAATACTACGAAATTAAAACATAATAAAAGATTTTGATTACTTACTGTCTTCAAAGAAACATCTTATAAAAGGATCACCAGTGTATCCGTTTATACAACTACATATAGGATTATGATTCACAACCTGGCAATTGGCATTAATACCACATGTGCCAGGACATGGGTCTTGACATTTTTGATTGACACACGCCTTATCAGGACGACAATCCGAACTAACTATACATTCCGGTCGGCAATTCGGTGGAGAACCAACGCATATGTCCAAACATGTACAAACGGCATGTCCATTAAAAGTACGGCATTTGCTATATGGTCCACAAGGTGAAGGGTGACACGGATCCACAGAGTCTAGTAGAGCTAAGGAAGAATAGGAAGAAAGATGAATTTGTAGCACAGACAGAAATCAAGATATAAATAATAAGAGAAGGTAGAAAGTCTTACGCATAACAGGAACACAGGCATGCAGAGGGTTTCCAGTGTGCCCATGCAAGCAGTAACATGAAGGTGCATGATTCGATACTCTACATTCAGTGTTTTGTCCACAAGTACCAGCACACGGATCCACGCATTTATTATTAAAACAAGATTTGTCTCTAGGACAGTCGGTGTTCATAACACATTCTGGACGACATCCAATGTATGGATCACCGTAAAAATCATCTAAACATATACAAGAACCAGCACCGTTTCTTTCCTGACAAATTGCGTTAGATCCGCATGGTGAGGGATGACAAGGCTTTGGAGGTTCGGCTTTCGAAACTGAAATTTTATATAATTTTATAACGAACAATGTGTGAATTATAGACATGCAATGGTTAACTCTAACCACTTACTTTCAAATGGATTGCAGCCTGCAAACGGATCTCCAGAGAATCCATCGTCACAGGAGCAGATTGGTTGATGGTTTTGCACATTACAACGGGCGTTGAATCCACATGAACCTATGCAGGGATTGACACAGGTTCCAGAGAGACAGGAAAGCGCTAGAGGACAGTCTTGATTGATGACACACTGAGGACGGCAAGAAGGAGGAGCTCCGAGTGCGCCAGCCTCGCATGCACATACTGCACGGCCAGCTTCGTTCCGGCACGTTGAATGTGGACCGCACGGAGACAGAAGACACGGATCAGGTTGTTCTTCCATAATACCTGTCATTACTATATTGGTTAATAATGCGATAATATAATTATGTCACTGTCACGACTGTATAATATTTTATTCTAAAGTTCGAGTACGAAGAATTTGACGATTATTGCATTCCTATCTCACTCTACTTATGAAAATTTTAGGTACTATAATTGAAGTACAGGCAATTCAATAAAATATGTGAACGTTAATGTGCAATTAATGGACAATATGGAATGGATGGCTTAAATAATTTCATTGATTAAATAAAATTGAACAAACCAAAGACTTTTTCCTAAGTGCATAAAAGTTACGAAGTAATTAATTCGATACGAAACATTCTAAAATGAATACCTGTCTAGTTATTTATTCAAAATACTTACTCTTTCTATAACATCTGATAAATGGATCTCCTTCAGGCAAATTTTCAGGGCAACTACATATAGGATTATGTCCAACAACATGACAACGAGCGTCCAAGCCGCAGCTATTAATGCACGGGTCCTTGCATTTGAGACTAATACAGGCTCTGTTCCCTGGACAATCTGAGTTAACGGAACACTCAGGGCGACATGCAGGTGGAGTGCCATGGAATCCGGCACGGCAGGAACATGCAGCACGATCGCTTACCACATGACATTCACTATTGGCGCCACAAGGTGATGGGTTGCATGGGTTGTAAGTTGACGCTGTTAGAATACAAATTGTATATCGTTAAAATATTTAATCACACGGAACTGAAATTTTAACAGTAAGAATTAAAACTTACGAGGTACATGTTCCTGAGGTCGACATGACTGGAATGGATCACCTTCATATCCTCTAAAGCAGGTACAGACTGGGACATGATTTGTTACGATACATTCGGCGTTTACTCCGCATAAGTCCTTACAAGGATCTCGGCAATGGTTTGATAGACAAGCTAGGTGATTAGGACAATCCGAATTTATCGTACATTCGGGACGGCAACCGCCTGCGTATGGATTTCCTATATTTGGTGGGATACATGAACAACGAGCGATATTATTTACAACTGTACATATTGTATTTTCGCCGCAAGGTGACGGACTGCATGGTGTTGGTATATCCTGTTTCGATATAGCATCGCATCCTATAAATGCATCGCCTTTGTATCCTTCTAAACAACTGCATAATGGCGTATGGTTCACGACGTCACACCTTGCATTATTTCCGCAGGCACCCACACATGGATCCAAACATTTTTCATTAATGCAAGCTTGACTCGGAGGGCATTCCTGACTGATAACACATTCTGGTCTGCAGTTTGGTGGAGTGCCTGAATAGTTAGGAACGCACGAGCATACCGGATGGTTTGATTTTATTTCGCATACAGAGTTGGGGCCACAGGGGGATGGAACACATGGATTTTTGTCTCGTTCGTCTTTCGGCGGTTCCTCTAATATTTCTGTACAAGCGGAGAATGGATCTCCTGTTTTTCCCGCACTACAAATACATACAGGATTGTGGTTAATGACGACACAGTCAGCATTGACGCCGCAGCTGCCTAAACAAGGATTTATACACCGTTGATTAACACAGGTCAGCATCTGTTGACAATCCGAGTTGCTGACACATTCCGGTTGGCACATGGGTGCTATACCTCTATGTCCAGGCATACATGAGCATACGGCGAAACCAGTTGGTGATACAAGACAGCGACTATGCGGACCACATGGGGACGGATCACACGCGGATAGCGAAGGAATTGGACCAAGGGCTTGTTGACATCTTACATATGGGTCACCGATTTGACCAGATTCGCAGTAGCATACTGAATGATGGTTGACCGTCTTACACAATGCCCCAATGCCACAGACATCTTTGCACGGGTTTTCACATTTGTTGTTAAAACATGCTAGGTCTGGCGAACAATCACTATTCACAACACATTGTGGTCTGCATGATACATATGGGTTTCCGTAAAAGTTTTGAAGACATTGACATGTAAGAGCTCCATTAACATCTTGACAAACTGCATTGGCTCCACAAAGAACATTATCGCAAGTCTCGTGTAATACAGCTAAAAAAACAAGTAACAGTAAATAAAACCATAATATTATGAATATTATTTTTACACTTAGTAGTTTTTAAACTTAGACTGGCTGGCACAATGAATTACTAAATATGTTTAGCGCTAAATATATTTCAAACCTCATGCTGTCACTGTGACCTATAAGGAGCTAACAAAGACAACGCTATAATTAAATCAAATATATTTAGCGTTAATCCTATATCGCTGTGTAAGCCAGCCTAAGTGATAAACGTCGTATTTACATGAATACTTACGTCGCGTAGTAGATTTGCAGTATTCGTATGGGTTGCCGTCAAATCCATATTTGCATTGACAGATGGGATCATGGTGATACACTGAACATTCCGCATTAACGCCACATGATCCTGGGCACGGGTCTACACATTTATTTCTCAAACATGCTTTATTAAACTGACAATCTGAATTAAGGACACATTCTGGTCGGCAAGCTGGATTACTAGCGGCGTTTGGTCCGATGCAAGCATCACAGATAGCAAATTGATTCCCATAGGTGTCGCAAGGAGCATTGAAATCACATGGATTTGGCGAGCAAGGCTGTGATGTGGAATTATCTCCTACAATAACGATTGCTAAAAAAAGACAACAATTATAAATCAATAATGTACTCAAACTTTAAGTCTGTTTCTAAATAATCGACACTAATATTATAAAGAGAAATGATTTGTGTTTTTGATTTTAACTACTGGATCGATTTTAAAAATTCTTTCAACAATATAAAGCTACATTATCAGTGAGTAACGTGGGCTACTTTTTATCCCAGGAAAACATAAAACGGGACTTTTATACCGGAAAACTTACGCAAGGGCGGAGCCGCGAGCATAATCTATACTTTAATAATATAAAGCTGTAGGGTTTGTTTGTCTGATTGGTTGAACGCGCTAATCTCAGGAACTACTGAACTGATTTTAGAAACTTCTTTCACTAGTAGGAAGCTACATTACTTCGGAGTGCTATAGGTTACTTTTTATTGCGCGAAAATATTTTTATCCCGGAAAAAACTTTTTCACGCGGTCGGAGCGGCGAACTCGCCAGCCTAATATAAAAAAAGCAGCACTTACGTTTATAAATACACTGGGTCAAAGGATCACCAGTATATCCATCTGGACATAGGCAAGACACAGTATGGTCATTGCATAAGCAAACAGCGTTTATTCCACAAACGTTACTGAAGGAACATGGGTCTATACATTTTTTGTTAATACATGCTTCGTTGGGCGGGCAATCAGAACTCATGACACATTCTGGTTTACATTCAATATGTGGGTCACCCAAAAAGTCCACTGGACACGTGCAAACGGCTTTATCGCCTACATCTTGACAAATTGCATTTATGCCACATTGTACTTTGTTACAGGGCTTGATAGATTTTTCATCTTCAGGTGGTAAACAACAAATCAAGGGATTACCCACAAATCCATTTTCGCATTCGCACACGGGTCTGTGAGTTTCCACGTGACATTTAGTATTCAAACCGCACATTCCAGGACATGGGTCTCTGCACATGTAACCTATACAAGCCTTGTTTGGTGCACATTCGTCATCAACTTCACACTCTCGAGTATAACAGCCATTAGGACCGTAGGGGTCACCAAGAGTACCCTCGGCACAGAGACATAGTGCTTGCCCATCAACATTTGTTTGACAAACAGCTTGTGGACCGCATGGATTAGGAACACAGGGCAATATTTGCGGCTGACATCCAGTGTAAGGATCACCAATAAAACTTGCTTTACAGTAACACATTTCTCTGTTACCACTAACGAAGCAGTCCGCATTCTGGCCACAAGGTCCTGGTTGACAAAGTACGTTAGACACTGGTGGCAAGTAACCTCGATTATTTTCACATGATTTGTATGGATTTCCTACAGTGTTTTCGGGACAGTAACACGCTGGTGATCTATTTGGATCACAACGAGCCCCAACGCCGCAAGTATTCGGTTCACAGGGATTGCGTGCTTCCACGCAACCTCTGACTGTATTAGGGCTTTCGATAAATCCAGGCATGCAAGTACATTTAGAAAATCCATTTGATAGCACTGTACACTGGGTGTTTGGTCCACATGGTGATGGGTTACAAGGATTATTAGGAAGTTTGCATGGTTGCCGGGGTGGATTTCCTTCATAGTTTGGTAAGCAGAAACATGCAGGTTTATCGTCTATTAATCGGCATCCAGAATATGGACCACACGGATTTGGTTCGCATTCGTTACCCTCTGGTACTGAAAAATTACAAAATAGTGTATAAAACACACAGTCTTTTATTTAAATGCTTTGAAATAATTTTACCTAACCGATTTTGATAAAACTACTTAAATACTTAAATTTATAATATATAATACCACGAAGAGTTTGACGTCCTTGTGATGCAAAGAGAGAGATACTACTACGGAAATTGTGACGTGCTTGTCCGTCATTGCTTTATAAGGATTTTTATAAATCAATGTTGTCCATCAAAAATATTGAATACGAATATCAGTAACAATAAAATTTTTGTTGCAATGAGCCCGCGCAGCGGACGAAAGGCTTAGTCTGGTTATTATGAAAGAAGGCGTGTCCCCAGCACCTTTATTATAAAGGTCTATATATAGGTATTAATCAAGTTCTATAACGAAAAATGTCACTTACTGCAATTCTTAAATGGATTTCCTGTTAATCCTTTAGGACAAACGCAAATTGGATTTCCATTATCAGTTTCACATAGTGCGTTGGTTCCACATGGATTGGGAACACATGGATTCGATGGTGGCTCACAACCGATTTGTGGATTGCCGGTATATCCGTTAAGACATTTGCACGATGCACGATGATTCAGCACATCACAAACTGCATTTATGCCACATTTACACGGTGATCCGCATTTCCCATTGATGCAAGCTTCAGAATTAGCGCATTCATTATCCGAACGGCATCCTTGCACTGAAAAATATTAAACTCTTTCACATACGTCTTGTCAAGAATATGCGTGCGGTACACTTTTTTAGTTTAATTTGTTAGGGTTTGGTCTACTATACTTTTTAGAAAGTCGTTGCATTATAGGTGTCGCATCGCTCAGCCGCAGTCAACTTGTTGACGCCGCCTAATGTCTCACCTATACTAATATTATAAAGCTGAAGAGTTTGTTCGTTTGTTTGTTTGTTTGTTTGTTTGAACGCGCTAATCTCAGGAACTACTGGTTCGAATTGAATAATTCTTTTTGTGTTGAATAGACCATTTATCGAGGAAGGCTATAGGCTATATAACATCACGATGCAACTATTAGGAGCGAAGAAATAATGGAAAATGTGAAAAATACGGGGAAAATTATTCATCCTTGAGGGCTTCCATTGCGTGCGCTGCGAAAGCGGTTCAAGATACCAAAAATATATGTATGAAAGAATTATTCCTCTTGAAATGATCTAAAAAAATGTCCGCGACAGTATATGTCTATCTTTTAAGATTAACTCACTAGAACCGTTTTTATAGTAATCAAATTTGGTCGAAATTAAAGCATTATTTGTTAAGAGTTGTATCAACGTCATAATATTAATCTTTATCCAAATAAATGTGTTGGATTGTGATTCAACGGGAAGGTTTTTATGTACTTTTAGCCCGGAAAAACTTATTAACGCGGGCGAAGCCGTGGGCAAAAGCTAGTATTATATAAAAAAATTATAAAACAAACACACAGCACGCCTTTATCCCCTAACGGGTGAGCAGAGATGCAACTTGGGCACACAATTATCACATTATGTGTTTTGTACTATGATGTGATGGGGCCAGCCTATTGTCGGATCAGGCACAGATTTGTGACTCCGGGTAGGTACTGAGCAAAAACAAATACCAATTTGCTCGCCACGGGATTCGAACTCTGGACCTCAGAGCAGTGTCATACCGCGCAAGCAATACTACTACACAACCGAGGCAGAATATTAATATATATTTCGTATAAGCAAAATGTTATGTATTCAGATATCATACCTTGGTGACACTCAAGGAAAGCATTCCCAGTAAAACCTGCCGGACATCTGCACTGACTGTCGTGGTTAAAGGGAACACATTCGGCATTTTCTCCGCATTTATTGACCGCACACGGACTAATACACACTCTGTTAAGTGTATCACATAACAACTCTGGTGGACAGTCTTCATTATATTGACATACGGATCGTGAATCCATTACTAGAATAACAAAAGTACATTAAACATAATTAGTCTAACTTTAATAATATTTGCATAATAGACATTTCTTCCTGTTTCACTAACCTGGTACGCAGCCCACGTATCCGTTTCCTTGATAACCTTCTAGGCAGCTACAATCTGAGCCATGATTTGTGTTTATACAGACGGCTTTGGGTGCGCATGGATTGTGTATTGCACATGGGTGTTGACAGGCGTTATTTATACAAGCTTCAGTTAAGTGACAATCTTCGTTTCGAGTGCAACCAACTAAATAAAATGTGAAATATTTATAAACCTAATAAATAAATAGAAAATATTCAGAAGGAAAAGTTCGAATACTTTAAATTAAATGTGATTAAAAAAATACTAAATACAGTGTTTTTTCTTATTTACAATATATATACTACCACAACCACTGATTTTTTTTACTATTCATGTACTTGTAGAATTATTTTATCTAAGTACTCGATTTACTTTGGATCTTACCATCTTAATGCCCGTTTTCACTCAATACCTATCTCTTAGATTAACAGGACGCTACTAACGGCTAATACATATCAAATTGTTTTTACTAATTTTAAAGTTGCTTTCTTGCGTACATTGATGTGTGATCACCATCTGGGGGACTCTCCATTAAGGAAAGGTATGTAAATGGTTATGAAATACATAACCACAATCTGTTTAAGGTAGCACATGAACAAATAATATTATTATTAGAACATTTTATGTGTTATAATTAGTAAAAATTAGCTGAGGCTTACATATTTTAGGCGTGCATTTAACTGCGGGATCTCCGTCGTACCCTGCTGGACATGAGCACATCGGCCTGTGTTTAATGCGTTGACAATTGGCTCCGATGCCACATACATTGTCAAACTCACATGGATCTTGACACAATCCCATGAAACAGGCTTCGATATCTATACAGTCTCGATCAGAGTGACAAGGTTCTGGTACTTTTGGCGTTCCAACTGATTCTAGTATGTTAATTGTTAATGTTTAGTATGTTACAAGAAATTCTTACTATGAATAAATTAATTACAATTATTTACGTATTTACAAATTAATTATACGTATTATTATGGTCAATATTTACACATTTGTCCGATAAAACAACCTTTACAATATTGAGAATCTATTTGAAATATTGCTATAAATCTGAATTAAAGTGACCATGAAAACAACTATAAAGTATAATCAATGTGGTATGCAAAATACCTCAGAAGCATACCTCTTACACAGTCGGTTGTAGTGACGTCATCGCAAACACAAACAGCTGCGTGGTTGACAGTATTACACGATGTGTTCTGTTTACATTTCTTTCCCACTATTTGACACGGATTCTGGCATACTCCGTTAAGACATGCTTTGTTCGTCGGACAATGAGAGTTAACTTTACATTTTATAATAATGTTTAAGTCAAAGTTCAAAGTAGTGGACTCCGTAGAAGTAAAGTCAGTAAATGTCGTAGATTCTGTCCAAGCAGGAATATCAACATCTTTACTTCTAGAAGATAAATTTTCAACAGATGTACTAGAGCTAGATGAAGATATTTCCGATTTCAGTGAAGTTTTTTTATCAGATTCGGTAGTGATAGACAATGCAGGAACATGCAGTACTGAAGGAGTAAGAGTGAAGTCTGGAGTACCAGTTTTCGTTATTGGTATTTGAGGTAAAGAAGTACCATCTATAGTTTGACTATTATTTACAATGACCGCTTGAGCAGCAATGTTTTCATAATCACTGATTGATCGAGATGTGGTACTATATTGCATATCCGGACCGTTATTTTCAGTAACTACATTTGATTGAGTATTTTTGTTAGCATTTGTAGTTATTGATATATGAGGAAAATTCGTGGTTTTACTAATATTTTCTATATCTAATTCGGTAACAATATTTTTTTCAGTGCTTGTCAGTTGCGATGTAGTAGTATATTCCGTAGATTTTCCGGTATTATCGGTCACTAATATATATCCTTCGGTGCTTTTTATTTGGAAATTAGTAATACTTTCTACAGTATTCATATTAGACTGAAAAGTCTCGTCACTGGTTGTTGATTGAGATGTATGTTCCACAGTTTGGGCGTAATTATTGGTAACATCGTTAGTTTGAACAATTTCGTCACTATTTGTTGATTGCGATGTAGTATGTTCCACAGTTTGACCGTAATTATCCGTAACTTCGTTGGATTGTAACGTTTCGTCACTGATTATGGGTTGAGATGTGGTAGTATGTTCCACAGTTTGGGCGTTATTATTGGTTACAACATTAGTTTGAACAATTTCGTCACTATTTGGTGATTGAGATGTAGTATGTCCCACAGTTTGACTGTAATTATCCGTGACTACGTTGGATCGTAGAATTTCATCACTGGTTGTTGATCGAGATGTGGTAGTATGTTCCACGGTTTGAACGTAATTATTGGTAACAACATTCGTTTGAACAATTTCGTCACTATTTGTTGATTGAGATGTAGTATGTTCCATGGTTTGACCGTAACTGTTCGTGACTACGTTGGATTGTAAAGTTTCTTCACTGGTTGTAGATTGAGGTGCGGTAGTATGTTCCATGGTTTGACCGTAATTATTGGAAACCACATTAGTTTGAACAATTTCGTCACTATTTGTTGATTGAGATGTGGTATGTACCACAGTTTGACCGTAATTATCCGTGACTACGTTGGATTGTAAAGTTTCCTCTTTGGTTGTGGGATGAGATGTGGTAGTATATTCCACAGTTTGGGCGTATTTATCAGTAACCGCGTCAGTTTGAATGATTTCATCACTGTATGTCAATTCAGATATAGTAGTTTGTTCTACCGTTTGATCGTAATTATCAGTAATTACGCTAGTTTTATTGATTTCATCACTGCTTGTGGATTGAGATGTAATAGTGTGTTCCATAGTTTGATCATAATTATCAGTAATCATGTTAGTTTGAATAATTGCATCACTGTTTTTCGATTGAGAATAATTGGGATATCCAACAGTTTGACTGATATCTTCTGTAGGCACATTAGATTCAAAATTAATAACACTACTTGTGGACGAAAATGCGGTTGTATATTCTATTGCTTGACCATAATTTTCAGTATCCACATTAATTTGAATATTTGTAGAATGAGATTCTGTAGCATAATCTCTAACTTGATCTATATTTTCAGTTACTTTAGTTTGAATATTTTCATAATAATGTGTTGGTGTCAAAGAATTCTTGCTTTCATAGTTGCTTGTTGTATATATCTGATTTCCATTTAATTGGCTAAATAAATTAAAGTCTGGCGCAGGACTATTCTTGTTATCTATAGAAGTCGACTGGTCATCGTTTTTAGGGAATGTTGTTGTCGTTTGTTGCATAAATATATTACTTTCATCATTTGCCAATGACCTTGTAGACGTAATTAATTGCTCGTCATCCGTAAAAGTAGTCCATTGACTTTCACTTTGTACTTTTTCGGTACTAATAATATCAGAGTTCTCAAAACTGTTAGATGATGCACCTAGCGTATTATGGGTCACGGGTGTTGTATAGTCTATATTCAAACGGTTATTAAATGTAGAAGTCATTTTAGTAGAAAGATCACTTTCGCCACGTTTATCTGAGCTCGTCGTTATTTCAAACTCCTTTGTTAATTTATTTCTATCTGGTGTTGTATAATAAACATCTGCAGTATTTCGATTAGGAATATTGTCGGCCATATCTGTTCTTTTTGTTGTAGCATATGACTGAGATACAGTATACAAATTCAAATTAGGTTGTGTAATCAATTTAACACTAAAACTATCACGGGTAGTTTTTAATTCATTAGGAATATTTATTGGAATAGTTGTCTTAGTATCATCATTAGCCATGACCGTGGACTCGTTGCTTCTTGAACTGACTGCTTGAAGATTAAAAATGTTCGCAGGAATAGTTGAACTTTTATTTAAAAGGGACCTTTCAGTCGTGGTTTTAAGTTCAGTTTTAGTTGTAAGTTCATATTCAAATATTTCAGTAGTGTCTGTCATTCCTACTGGCATGGTTGAATTAGGAACAAGCGAAAAATTATCACCTTTATAAGGTGATTCTGTATCGTGTGACGCGAAAGTGACTTTTGTCATGAAACTTTCTGAGTCTACAGGAACGTCGGTAGGTACAAAATCATTAACGGCTTGAGTATCTATCTCAGTTATGGTAGGTTTTAAAGACGAGGTCAATAAATAATGAGGAACGGTATATTCATCATTCACAGTGGACGTAGAGCTTTCACTATCCGTATTAATATTAATCAGGGGTTCAACATTAGCTGTTGAACTCGAAAATTTACTCAAGTCAGGTGGTGATTTTGTTGAAATATATTTGGAACTATCATAATCATCACTATTCATTTCCGTAACAGTATACAGTGCACTGGTATCTTTTTCCGTCGCTTTATTTATAACTGGTATCATAGTTACAGATACGCTTTTCGTTTTGGTTGAATTCTCTGCTGTAATGGAGGATTGCATTTTCATAGAATTTTTTGTGCTAGAAAAATGATCAATTTCAGTATCGGAATACGTCGTCTCGGGAATATACTGTATAGTGGAATGATCTGCAATATGAGTGGGACGTGATGTATATTTCTCATTTTCCTTTGAAGTTGTACGTAATGTATTTGAATCAATAGGAGGTAATGTTGTAGACTGCCGTTCAATCTCAGTTGAATTATTTGATTTAATTGCAAAATGTACAGAAAAATTGGTTGAAGCTGTGCTTTCTGATTCATTCATTTTATTAGCTTCCATTTTTTCCGTAGTTGGCTGAGTAGGTGAGACTATAGTAGATTGGATAGATTTATAAGGATTTTCAGTATCGGCATTAATAAAAGTTGATTGTGTTTCGGTTATAAGGGAGAGATCGGGGCTTGAATTAGAGCTGGTTACTTTCTCGTCATATCGCGTTATTTCTGATATATTATCTACGATATTGCTATTAATGGTATTAATAATACCATCCGATTCAATAGTTGAAAGCGAAATTCCATCTGTGAAATCAAAACGCGGTGCCTCCGTTGATCTTTGTATATTTATTTGAGAAGACAGTCGCAATGGTTCAGTTGTTTCTCGAATATTGGGCGTGGTAACTTCCACAGAGGATAGTGGTTCATCAGGTTTAATTTGAGTAAAACTTACAGTTTTGTCTTCAAGACGGGTTTCAGTTGCTTTTTCAACGAATATTTCACTTTGAATTGTAGTAAATAACGATTGCAACGGTTCTTGCTCCGTAGTCTCTTTTAATGGTTCGGTATATAACGTTGTACTATATTGTAAAGTATTATGTTCTGAATTTGTTGTACTATATGTATTATATTCTTTGGATGTAGTAGTAACCAAATCATACCCATCGAAATTTGTTTTAGGAGTAAAGGTTAATCCTTGACTTTCATAAATTACGGTACTTTGAGGTATAATTGTGTAATCAGAAGTGCCTTTAATATTCTGCTCAGTGATACTCTTTGTGGTTTCATCCATTTTGATATTAGTAACAAATTTCTCTGTATCAAGTACATTCGTTGTCTGCATATTTTCAGTAAATAAAATCCCGTGTGATCCTGGCAAACCATAAATACTAGTTGTTCCTTTTGTTTCTTCCTTGCGATCTATGTTATTTATAGTACTACCATAATGCAAAAAAGCATTATGTTTTTCTGTTGTAATTTCATTTAATACGTCATTTCTATTTACCACAGTAGTTTGACTGGGATCTAGTTCAGTAACTGTACTGTATTTTTCCAGATTTAAATTACTTGGAGTATTGTCATATCCCATTTTAGACTTATCCATTTCGATATTTTTATTGATTATATTGCTTTTTGATGTAAATGAAGCTAAATTACTTGACCATTCAATTCTCATGTCAGTAGTTGATTTTATTTCACTCTCATTTTCTGTTTGTCCAGTTGCTTGTGACTGAGTTGTTGTATCATCGATAGATGTTTTTATATTTTGTTCCATATGTAGGTCAATACGAGATGTACTACTAGTGGGTGGTAAATCAGTAATTACTTCCGTTGTTTTTATATTTTGTTCTGTTTGTAGTTCAATGGGAGATTTACTTCTACCAGGTGGTATCTCAGTAATTGCTTCTATTTCCATATTTGTTATTGTGTCAGTAACTATTTCTTTTGAAATTCCTGTGGTTACCGCATTAAGTTGAGTATATTCGTCAGAGTTGTGAGAAATGTCAGGTGCTTGAGATGTATTTATTATATTATCAGCATTTTTTGGCACTGTATAATCGGTCGGACTCACACTTATATCAATATTGTTTGTATAAGTCATATCACTCTTATCTGTATCGTCTTTTTTTGCGTCATCCATAGCAGTGGTTACGCTCTCTAGTTCTAATTCAGTATATTGACTATTACCTCTTTCGCTTTTTGTTACCTCCTTTATCAGAGATGAGGTTATCATATTTTCGGTAGTTATTTCCAAATTCTGCTCTGTCTTTAATCGGCTGGAAATTGTGCTATCATCGGTGAGATTTTCCGTTGTAAAAGATTTTGTTTGTCCGGCATCTGCATCAGTCACTAAGTTATGTTCATCTCGTCTCTGTGTTAAGTCAGATGTATGTTCTGTATTACTTGTTTCTGTGACAGAATCGTGATATTTTGTTTGACCCAGATTTGCATTACTCATTGCAGTATTGTCTTCTAAGCTTTTAGTTACAAGTGGTGTTGTATGAACTTTAGTTGCTAATGTGTCACTAGTGGATTCTACATCGATAGTTGAACCACCATAATCGAAGTACCCCGGAAGTTTTTCTGTTGTAATGTCATTATAGGAATTGGTAGAAAATGGTTTTAATGGATTATTATATACTTCAGTGACTTGACTATTTTTATTCCCGTTCTGAGGAATATTCGTGTTAAGGGAGTTAATGAGTATACCCTCAGTAGTTGTTTCTATAGTAATATCAGGTTGTCCGGAACTTATAAACGTACTATCCGAGGATTTAGTACTGTAGGTAATAGTTGTTGGTTTAATTTTTAATGTGTCATCTCTTTCTGGTGCCAAAACAGAAAAATTACTTTCGGTATAATCAACAATTGGGTTCTCACTACTTTGATCTCCCCGGTCTGGTTCTTTAGTAGATGGTAGTCGAGCTGTTTCATGTAAAGTAGTTGATATAACTACTTCTGCATTTAATGATATACTACTGCTAGAGTTTTTAATCATATCTGTTGTCACACTTTCGGAGCTGTAAAATTGGTTCGTAGTTTTAATATCTGTACTTTGTTCAATATGTTCTAAACTATCAAAAACTGTAGTATCTTGAGATATATGCAATGTAGATGTTTCTACCATTTGATCAGTATTTTTTTTTATGTCATTAATGTTTTCACGAATACTATTTGATTCTGTAGTAATAACTCTGAGAGTGCTACTACTTTCTTCTTCAGTTGAAATAAAAGATTTCGATTGAGTGTAGTCAGTATCATAAGTTGTAGTTCTATGCTCTATAGTCGAAGTACCTTCTTCAGCAATTATTGTGATAGGTAACTGATTATTTAAACCAAAATCATCTGCAACAGTATCTTCAGACGGAAGTGGTTTTTGAGTGTAATGCATATTTTCTATTACTTTCGCGGTAGAATCCACCGCTTGTTCATTTTTATGCTGTGTCTGGAACATTATACCGGGATTTTCTGTAATCACGGGTATAATACTATTTTCTGTGATATTAGCTGTAGAACCCGAATTCGCAGGAAGAGTATTTCCGGCATTCGATTTAACAGATTTAATTTTTGTTCCATTAACTATTACTACGATATCTCTCTCATCGGTTTCTTTATGTAGCATATCGGGATTGTCTTCCGTACTGGATTCAGTTGAAATACCGTTTTGCAAATCGTTAACTACAATAACTTGTGTACCTTTAATAATAGATGAATCAGTTGTTAATGCATCATTTTTATTATTATTTACTATAGTCGTTCTGTTCTTTGAATCCGTTGTCATTGGGGATTTGTTACTGAAATTTTTTGATGTTGGTTGTATATGCATTATTGCAGTATAATTATTGTTAAGTTGCCTTTGATTATCCGGGGTTTTCGTATTTTTGTTTTCAACTGAAGGAATTGAAGATTTCATAAAAGATTCCGTTGAACTTTGAATAGGAATAGTAGTTAACGTTTTAGAAGATTTATCGAATCCTCTGGTTGTGCGTTCTGTTACGGATTGTTTTGTATGCAACTCAGTGGAATATTTGTTTGGTTTGGTAGATATATCTTTAAAAGTACTATCCTGATAATTGATTGTAGCATCGTCATTATTGGAAAATTGGGTTGTCGAATGCAATGTTACCTTATTCCATAATTCACTACTGGTATAATCTAACTCTGGAATTGTTTCAGTGCTGTAACTGGAGATAGAAGATTTTAAATGCTTATCAGTAGATGTTTCAACTCGATTAATCGGAGTGCTTTGTGGAGGTTCCTGACTTCCACTGAAGTAAATGTCTGTAACGGATTCTTCTATATATATGGTGTCCTTAGATTCTTCTTTAAAAGTGTATGTAGAAGATTCTATATTTTTGTTTATAGTTTTTTCGGTGTTGAACATTTGAGTAATAGGTTGTTTTGATTGTGTGTGTTCTGTGGTGTTAGTATGCAAGGGTAATAGTGTTTCAATATTTGCAGTTTCACTAGTCAAAGCTACATTAGATTCAGTAATTGTATCATAGTCGTTAGGAAAAACAGTGCTTGATTCTGTATTAGAATTTTGTGTAGTAGATTTTTCAGTAAGCGGAAGAAGTGTGTTTGTATCAGTAGGAATTAAAAATTCAGGTGTAGTATTTTCCATATTATTTAAACTATTTGTTTGCAAATCTATTACATTCTTTGTCGCTTCTTTGGGATATAATTCGGTGCGAATCTCAATTGGTATCATCATTTTATGTTGCGTTGTTGTAACACTCTCTGTATTCATCCCTAAAGAATATTCTTTTGGTGTCTGCGTATCTGTATATGATTTTCTACTGTCTGTTGTCTTTGAATTTTCATGATCAGTATTGTCAATAATTTGGGTACTTGAATCTGTTGTTGTTTTTCGGTTTAAAGTGTTTTCTGTCATTTCTGTTTTATGGTACATGGGTACTATTTCCGTAAAAGAGTTAATATTATCTTCATTAACATCAAAACGTTGTGTTGGTTCGTGCGCTAATAAACCGACCTGGTCATATGTTGTAGATTCCGAAATATTAATAACCGTGCTTGTTTCATCGTGATCATTCATATCACCCTCCGTAGGAATTCCTCTATTATCTCCTGTAGATGTGAGAGTTGTTAACTTATCAGAAAATAATGTAGATGTGGTTAATTCACTGCTTTGATAGTCAGTAGTGTTGTCAGTTGTCGTTGTCGAAACAATAAAAGTCAAATCGGTATGGTCGACTATATTTGTCGATCGGTAAGTAGGAACTATAGTGTCAGTCGTAACTTCACTAGCTCTTCCCGTTGTGGTACTTGTGATATCGAAGTATGTTTCGGTTAGTGGGACATTTTTAGGTCGATCATCTGTTAATAGGAACGCAATACAAAATTGTTAATAAACTTGTAACAATCTCAAATATACATAAAGCTATTTGTCCATAACATAATTGAATTCAATACTGGTATTGATTTCATTGGATCAAGAAGTAATTACTAAGAATACACAGAAAAAAATTTACAACAAATAAATTAAGATAATATCAAACCCAAGCCCATAAAAAATAGCGGAAAATTTAAAGTAATCACAGCCAATGTAAAAAAGGAGAGATAAAATGTGTCTACATACATTTTATACAATATCGCAAATAAATACATGTACCTACTACAGTAAGCCACAAATTTACCATAAAGATAAAGCCCAAAAACGTATTTCCAATAAGATAAAACAAGAAGAAGATAGTAACAAATTTGCACGAGCAGAAGATATTTCAAGAGGCTGCGTGTCGACACTGTCCTAAAGTGTTTTTTTTTTTAAATACCGAGGTTGCATTACGATCCGCCTGTGTACGCATGCCGGGTCTGCCGAGGTATTTTAGCCAGTACTTTGTGGCGTTTTATCGGACAAATGGTGGGTACGCTAGAAATATAGCAATAACCAGTTCATCTGGAGTTAGTCTTGCTATTCACTCATTATGATACTGGTAGTGACAGACTCATATAAATGTTATAATACAAGTCCGCGATACGTCAATATAATATGAGAATTTATGGTTGGATAAAAATACAGAAAGTGTGATCCTGTAATTAGGTTTTTTTACTGTAAGTAAGACAGTAATTAGCACGGTTAAAATTATTATCAGCACATTATTTCCATACGGCATAAGGTAAAATTGATTAACTTACTTTCCATGCAGGCACCAGAGAACGGATCACAAGGAACTCCCGGGCGACAATGAGCGCAGTTTGCTACAGGCTGATCTTCTGTATAAAAAAATAATTAAGTATCTTTAAAATATTTATTTTTAAAAATATATAACAGTTAAGTCTAATAAGCAAAATATAAATAATATAATATTTTAATTACTCTTGGAATATGTCACTGGACATGTACCTTGCATACCATTCAAGATAATTTACTCACTTAGGACACAATTGCAACCATCGCATTGACTGTTTGGAAACCGAGCACAATCTGCTGACGACTGACATTGGCATACTGTAAAATATTAAAACATTAAAGCAAAATACAATCAACATTTTGAAAGTACTAATACATATGAGTATAATGTGTACAATATTTAGATGTTTTATAGGTAAATTGCTTTAACCGATTCTATAAATCTTTGTAGAGAACAGGTAGTATAACATAGTATAGTATAGTAACAATAAATCTTTGTAGTTTTTGGTTTTTCTTTCTTGAATAACTATAAAGAACTTAAAACGCTGCATATGTGTAAGAATTATGATGACCACCTTTAGAGCATACTGGCTGATGATTGACAACGGCACAATGTTGTCCGGCAAAGCAGGGGCTGCCTTGCGAGCACGGGTCGGTGCAGCGGCCACCGGTGCACGCCAACGATGGTGAGCACTGCTCATGAGAAGTACACCCCACAGCTGCACATATTAAAACATGCTATATTATATCCACAAAAAAGCACACTTGATTTTTGACTTTAAATATCTTTTTTTTAAACTCGTTATTCTCAGGAAGGCGTAAAGAGTTACACTAATATTTGTTGTGTTACACTTTTTGTAGGCACGAAAGGTAATTTAGTGTTACATTTTCTATCTTGGACGATATATAAAGATGATAGCATTACTTGTTTTAAGTACACATGTGAAAAACATATCTACACGCATTATCTGATACAAAATAAAGACTAAATATATTGACACACTTATGAAGTACTGTGTAAATAATTCTTAAACCATAAGGTCAGTAAGAGGCATTATAATTTAATACTGCAAACTCTGTCTCGTGGCTGGTTTGTTGCATTTCATATTAGTGCAAAAGCTTTGACAACAAGCATTAGGAGAAATCATAGCGCATCCAACACCAAATGGTGAGTGTAAACAAAGTGAAAATATTGCTATTAGAAATTATTATTTACATAACAACATTTAATACCAACGCTTCAATTCTACCTGAAAGTCGAAGAAGAAATTCAAACTGTGAAAAAAGATAATATATGAACATGCTAGAAAAAAGAAAGAGAAAAGAAAGAGCCGCATGAAATCAAAGAGTACAATTTCCTGTAATAATGAAGAACAAAAGATTATTAAGATTCATAAAGACGCTAATACACTAAACATTAATATCTGTACTCTGCGTTCACTGTAAAATTACCTTTAATGCAGCCATGTTTTTCATCATTTGTGAACCCACTTGGACAAAATTTGCATACGGGATGATGATCTTCCACGGAACACGGTGCACCACCACAGGCTTCTTTACATGGATCTTTGCATTGAAAGTCTCTGCATGCCAAGTTCGTAGGACAGCCGTTGTCTGTTAAGCATATTGAAGCCGTGGGATGGCAATCTTCAACACATAAGCACATAGCTCGATGGTCTACCATTTCACATTGTTTTCCCTTAGAACACATGGGTTCTTTCGATGTCAAGCATAGGTTCACACATTTAGAATTTCGGCAAGCTGCATTAGATGGACATTGTTCATCTCTTGTACATTCAGCGTTTTCTGGTGCACAGGTCAATTCACCTCTTTCGTTCAAAGCGAAGCCGTTGCGACATACACAAACTGGTTTGTGGTCGCGAACTTCACATTTTTGATTCGGTCTACAATTCTGATAGCTCAAACAAGGATTTCTGCATTGATTTGTGCTGAGATCGCATGCCAATTTAGATGGACATGGCTTAGTTTCAGAGCAGGGGATTGTAACATTAGTGTTTGTAGTGGGCTTACAGGTAGGGTCGAAACGACAAGCTAGTCGTGGTTGACCCACGTAACATTGCGGACAGGAACACTGAGCTTTGTGCATAAGGGGCACACAGAGTGCGTCTTCACCACACACGCCTCGCACCGTACAAGGATCCACGCAGTGCAGGCTCAAACACGCTCTGTCTACGGGGCAATCCTTGTCGCTCGTGCATTCAATACCTAGGAAGATGTGAAAGAAGAAAGCAGAGTCGAAAGAGCGGTACCTTCAGCCGCGAAGAGGAAACTTTCTCACGAGACAGTGCATGCTTTTTTGAAACTGATAGTTTATGATCAGGAATATGTATATAACGGTATATTATAATACAAGCGATATGTACATGAAGCCGAACTGAATGTTACTGACGGTTTGACAACTTAAGCACGAACGGTGAGAATGCTTCCACTAAATTACATGTAAGGTATACATGAAAATTTTGCATTTTAAAGAATTTAAAATGAAAATTGACATCGATAAGTATTTAACAGGATTTGCTTTAACTTCGAATGGTCAGACTAGTGTACAATATTTTTGATGTACTAATAAAGTCGTTTAAGATATGACATAGACCAATGATCTTAAAACATCATTTAAGGAAATATTATCACATTTCTGAAAGTTCACCCCTTGCCTTTTAATTGTGAAAATTAAAAAAACTATATTTACATTTACTCGTGGGAAGGTAATGAATTTGTAATTACACTAGAGAAATTGCTTTAATACTTTAATTTCGCTTTTTGTAGCCTAATGATTCCTATAACGTGCACGTAGAGGAGAAACTATTGCATTTTTTTAAGGTCTTTAATATTATTTTACAAATTTATCACGATTTAAGGGCAAATATAATAAAATATCTATTGTAGTCTTAGACCAGTTAACCAATGGACACGATATGACAATAATGCGCAAACAAATTTTTCTGCCAATCCTGACGGGGGGCGAGGTAGGCACGGATAGCACACATGCATGGCTGAATATAAGGTCGCTTTTTACACAATAACGCAACAAAAATCACAATTTTTGACTGCCTCGGTGGCGTAGTTGTATTAGGGTAGGTACGACTGCAATGCTGAGGTCTCGGGTTCGATCCCCGGGTCGGGCAAAGTGATACTGAGTTTTTCTTTGCAGTATCTAATGAGAATTTGCAGTATGAGTCTAAAATTTGTGCCCGATATGGCGATAGGCTCGCCCTCTATCACATCATGGGACGGAATAATGACGAAAAGTGGGTGCACTAGTTGCGCCTCTGCCTACCCCTTCGGGGATAAAAGGCGTGAGTGTATATGTATGTATGTAAAAATCACAATTTCTGTGGAGCACCGCTTAATGTCATCATCGTAGAATGTAAAGACAGCGGTCGCAAGTCACATAGGTTTTAATAAAAGTTTATGACCAGTTGCGCATTTATGACCAACTGGGGGTTCGCCCGGTCATCGCATCTCCATTGGTTTGAACACAAAGATTGTAGTTGATTAAAAATCGTGACTGCAATAATTGATCAGTAATGAAAGTAATGTGTGGGGCGAGTGTGGCCTAGCTGAAGTTAAGTAGTAATAGAGTAATTTCACTTGCTGTAACACCGAGAGTTAATGATGGCTTGCATCATACTCATGTGTTTCAGACATAGACATTGCGGTGGTGCCTACTCAGCCGGACTCGCGCATACGCGAGACCTAACACCGGAGTGCTGTAGCCACCCCTACACTACATATGTACATGCCAAGTTCGAACGACGAAATTGCAGATTTGCCATTGTATCTAAACATGAATGTGTTTCGTTATTATTATATTCATTGGGTTTGATGGATTAAGGCCTAATAACAGAACCGACAAAAGGTATTGTTCGTGGATTTAGCACCTGTTTCACAACTTCTGAGTACATGCTACTAATCACATAAATGTATAAGCCGACCAAATGTCAAGATCATACTCAAATCTTGGCTCCCAAATAAATGGTAATAAAATGAGTATCTTCATTACTATTTAATACGATATCTGTAGAATTAAATTTACTTGAAACTTGTGAAACGGGCCCATAGTATAGTAAACAGCGTAGGTCATGAGCACAGATGAAAAATGGTAAGGGCAAGCTCCTGTATGTACAAATTGGACGAAAGTATATAATAACCGCATGGCACATGTAATGTATGACAACAAGCATCGACTGTCGGCGCCTTAATGTCAAACCGACCAATCAGGAGTGTGCTCACGTCATCTATCTGTGTTCTGTATGATGAAATATGTCTCAAAAGCATAGCATAGCCTTGACCATTTCGATGCATGTACGCACACATGTACGCTATCTCATAATGATTAATATAATATAAAGTCTAACTAATCTTATATCTCTTGCCGCAGTGATCTTGTTACGTACATTATGTATTACATTATTGTGATTGTGTGATCAAAAAATTATAGGATCAGGTTTATTTTTAAATATTGATCGATTTCACTTGTGGATGGTAGGTATACTTATTTTTTTAAAGGACATTCGCACTATCTATACTAATATTGTAAAATGAAAAGATTTTATTGTTTATTTGTAATGGATAAACTCAAAAATTACTGGACCTATTAAGAAAAATCTTTCACTAATAGGAAGCTACATTACTCCGAAGTGCTATAGGCTACTTTTTGTCCCGGAAAATTATTTTATCCCGGAAAAACTTTTTCAAGCTGGTGGAACCGAAAGCAGAAGTCTAGTAAGGAATATTCATAGACCTCGCTACTAAATTTAATTTAAACTGAGTAGATATCTAATAACTCAGAACTATAAAAAAACTTGGCCAATAAGTTTCACCTCTACACACTCTTGAACTCACACTATTGAACCATTTATAATTTGTGCATTTTTACATGGTGTCCATAAAAATGATTGCAATATTTCAAATACTCACTAGTATGGCACTCGATATCAGCTTCACCTTCCGTGCCAGGTATGCAACGACACACAAATTCGGCTCCTTCCCTTAAACATTCTCCATTTATACCACATCCGGTAGTGCGACAGTCAACTTTACTGCGCTCCTGACCACCTGTAAATAATATTATTACGATTCTCTACAAAAATGTTTAATAGCTTTACAAGACAATTAAATTCGAACCTAAAGTGATTGGACCTAACAATATATTGTTTACAAACGCTTTTCGGACTGACCTCCTTATATAGTATATTTGACTGAAAATGCCATCTGACTACATAATCTTAAAATGATTTTTGATGTTTACGCGTGTGACGTAAGAGATTTACGGTATACGTATTATCTATCTACATTCACTATTTGGTTACCTCCTATGGAACAAATAATGAAATAGTCATAAAACTATAGGCTACTTACATTCTATATTTGGATCTCCGTTAGGATAGTTCCTTGGGCAGTAACATTGGGCTGTGCCACTTTTATCAATACGGCACTGTGCATTTATTCCGCAACTTTTATGTGCACAAGGTTCCATAGTGCCACAGAAACATTGTCTTTGTGGATTACCAGCACAATTAGGCGGGCATGTGCATTCGTAGCTGCCATCTTCAAAATCGCGACAGCGTGCATTGATTCCACAAGGATTACGCAAACAACTTCCAGCCGTAGGCTTAGTACATTCAACTTTGGGATTTCCTAAATAAGTTGGTGGACACGAACACTGAGAGGTTCTGCCAACAGATCTACATATGGCATTAATACCGCACGCACCCTGACAAACATTTTGGCATTTGCCTTCAGTAGTACACTCTTCGTCTGAACCACAATCCTCATTTCGCAGACATTCATAAGATATGCATTCTTTAAGAGGATCGCCTGAGTATCCACTGGAACAACTACACACAGCACGATGCCGAGTTGTTAAGCAAATAGCATTAGTTCCGCAAGATTTTTGATCGCAGGCATTTACGCATAGTTTTGAAGAACATAACATGTCCTCGTCACAGTCGCCATCGTTGTTACAGCCGGGCACACAAACGCCTTGAACGCACAATTGTCTCTCTGGGCATTTATTTCTAGGGGAACATATGGATCTACAGCCTCCATTGAAGCATCTTTCGCCACAAGGACAGTGAGAGTTTTCTTCACATAAAGAAATACAGTAGCCACTGTCATCACACGGGCAGAAACCATCACATAATACTTTTTTCCTTTTGCATTCAACCAGAGGATTTCCAGTATAGTTACTAGAACAGCTGCACTGTACTCGGTGATTTTGTACCACGCAGTCTGAACAAATTCCACACGTTCCCTGTTTGCATGGATCTACAAAAAATAAATTATTTATTAACCATTTAGTAGATATTATAACGCTTTATAATATATGGTTTAAGACATCATGATGCTATGTCGTACCTTTACATTGTCCTCTTAGGCAAGCTTGATCAGGAGCACAAGCGTTATCATCCCGGCAGCCTTGCTTACATATACGATTGTCGCAAATGTAGCCATCCCCGCACACGTCGTCGCTGTTACATACACCCCTACATATACCTCGGATACATTTTTCATTCGATAAGCACACTCCGTCACTGAAAATAATGTTATATAAATAAACCCAACAATCATATATCTGATAGCGTAAGTTTTTAATATATCAATGTAGCGTAAGTATTTTATTGAAAAAAATGCGTGGGGTTCATGGTGTCAATTTATGTCAGTTATAAAATATATTTTATTGACAGATAATATGAGTAGAAGGATTATGATTATGATAATATCTTTACCTACCCTACGTTTTTTTCTTACAATAAAATTAATTTTTTCTTATTTACACTATTCATAATTCGAATTTATTAAAATTTATTTTAAATTTTTTAGTGTAAAACTAAAAACTTAAAAAATTACCTTCTGCAGGAAGGATGGCAGGTATCTCCGTAACAGGTAAATCCGTCAGGACAATTTTTGTTTGAATCGCATGGTGACGGTACCCTGCGGCATGCTACTTTGGGATCTCCCACTAAATTTAGTGGACAAACACACACCGGACGGTGTTGCTTAGTCGTGCAAATTGCGTTGGCACCACAAGTGGATGGTTCTATGCAAGGGTCAACGCACTGACCAGATATACAAGCAAGCTCGTTGGAGCATTGCGAATCTGATCTACACCCGGTAGTACAGGACCGTCCATCACAAATTTCATCGGCAGAACAATGTTCGTCTGACGTACACGCGAATCGACATACTCCTGAATCGCATCTTTCGCCTTGCAAACACTGCAAGCTATCTTTCGTGCAAGCAGGTCGACAACGGTCATCCTCACATCTCCAACCGGTTGTACAATCTGTGTGCATACGGCAAGTTAGCGATGGAGCACGTATACACCCTATATTGGGTGTTGGATTTGGAATAAGGCCTTCTAAACAAGAGCAATAAGCTTTTCTGTCTACTACGGAACACATGGTATTAGGTCCACAAGGATTTATATCGTTATTGCAAGGATTTTGACAGTAGTTATTTTTACAAAATTCATCAGGTCCGCAGTCTTCATTGTGTCTACAGCCATATTGACAACTCTTTCCCAAACATATGTGACCCAAAAAGCAGTCATTATCAAGGCGGCAAGTCACTGAAATCAATAATTAATAGTTAGAGTATCAACATTTCTAATTTTACAATATTGGTCTTTCGGATAAAAAGGATACTTACATAAACAGCCGCCGCTAATGCACCGTTCATTTAAAGCGCACTCATCGTCTACAATACACCGTGGTACACACATAGAGTTTTGACACATATGGCTATCTTCACATTCTCCTGCCGCTCCACAAAGTCTTGGCACTATAGATTTAAAATACATTATAATACTTATTAACTTATAAACTATATCACATAACAATAAAAACTAGTTATAGTTAATTAATAACAACAACAAAAATCTAAACATCTTAATCTTCAGGCGAGGCCTATGTTCAGCAGTGGACATCATGTGGCTAATGATGATAATGATGATGATGATAACAAAAATAAATAAACGGTACAATATAAAAAAAAACTTACTTCTGACACATTCCATATCCTGATTTCCGGTAAAACTCACTGGGCAGCTGCACTGTACCACGTGATTAGCCGTACGACAAATTGCGTTCAAACCACAGGCCTTTTCTAATTGACAAGGGTCAGTACATTGACCATTGAAACATTTCTCACTTGATGCACATTCTTCGTCCAAAAGACATAAACCTTAAAAGTAATTTGCACGTTATTATAAAATATTCTATGGAAATGATTTGGAACGTAACGATATTTGGTTTATCCAATAAAATTAGTTAATGAGGTTTGTCGGAGTGACTAAAATACTATAAAATAGTATGCTAGCTAATTACCAGTATTTCAATATTGCACAGTGAAATTTAAAATACACAATGTTGCAGATTAATTTGAATTTGTAAAATAAGTTGTTGATTTGACTATTTTTATTTATGAATATTGTATTACTGTTGACTTCAATGAATCAAGTAGTATGAAATTATGTAGAGGGGAGCGAACCTTTATAATGAGAGTGCAGACGCGCTTCAGGGCATTCGAAGTTTAGTTGGCTAGCTCAACAAAACGTTGTTATTACTCTGTATTGTTGTTCAGGCGAAATATATTATGTTTATAAGAGAAAAACCAGCTTTTAATTATTATTGAAAGCTTAAATCATGACGAAGTCTAAAACATGGAAATACCACCTTCGCCCATACATCCATCATCCAACTCCGAAAGGTTTGTATAATTCTGAACAAGTAATTAATATTCAACGCTAAAATTGAGTGAATTATTACCTTTGCAAAGACCCTTATGGCAGTACTGGCCATCACCGCAGTCGGTTTTACTTGTACAAGATACTTCTCGAAGTCGACATCCTTTATCGCTAGTTGGTAATCCAATATAACCTGATTTACATTTACATTGACCTGTGTGTCTTGAAGCGACACATTCTGCATTGATACCACATTTAAATTTCTCACAGACATCTAAAACAAAGAATAAATATGAAAACATTCGTAGGTAATTATTAGTCAAGCAATAAACAAAAACCAATGTATATACCTGCACATTTTCTTGTACCATCTATAGCAATGCAACGAGCACCAGTTGGGCAATCCCTGTTAAATCGACACTCTTGTGCTTTGTGGCAACCTTCTGTATACGGGTCGCCGACAGTTCCCGCTGGACAAGAGCATAATGCACGATCTTTAGTATTTTTACACTCTGCGTCTTTAGCACAAGCTTTCGATGCACACCAGTTGATTTCAACACAGCTTCTTAAAGGATCTCCCGTAAATCCAGGTTGACAAGAGCACACGTGCTTATGTTTCTCAGAAGAACAAATAGCGTTTTCTCCGCAATCATTTTCTACTAAACATGCAATTTTACATGTATTCTTTTCACACAATTTATCATCCGAACAATCATTATCATTATCGCATTCCTTTCTTTTGCACCCTTTTAGCGGATCACCAAAGAATCCTTCAACACAGAAACACGAAGCCTCGTGATTTTTACCTGCACAGCTAGCTTGCCTTCCACATGGATGTCTTTCACACACCTTAACACATTGTGGTATTCCATTTCGACCCAAAGAGCAGCGCTCATCATCAAGACAATCATCATTTGAGGAACAGTGTATTTCTTTTGAACAAATTCTGTTAAGACAGAACTGGAAATCAGGACAAGTATCATTCAAACGGCATGTTACTCGGCAGGTGCCCTGGATACACACTTGATCACTTAAGCAATCTCGTGAATTTTTGCAAACACCTTAAAAAAATATATCAATTAAAAATATGTTATAGTTTAATTATAATAATTTGCATTATAAAAAAGCACTAAATTCAAGAATGTAATAAAACTTTTACACTTACTGGAGCAAACATTTTCGACGCATTTAGTTCCAGATGAACACTTGCTGTCATCGGTGCAGTACTGGATCGGTACACACCCTAGAACTGGATCT
This sequence comes from Lapara coniferarum, assembly GCA_949316025.1. Lineage (NCBI taxonomy): Eukaryota > Metazoa > Arthropoda > Insecta > Lepidoptera > Sphingidae > Lapara > Lapara coniferarum. The sequence goes on along the minus strand of OX438919.1, from coordinate 33,972,516 downwards.
CCAGAAAAGCCGGGAGAGCAGGAGCATTGCCCAATGTTACTCTTGGAAGTACAATCGGCATTCTTTCCACAGGCTCTAGGGATACTACATGGATTTTTACATCTATTGTTAACACACGCCTCTTCTGTTGTACAATCGCTGTCTTTGGTGCACTCAAATTTATTGCACTTCTTATATGGATCGCCTTGACTATCTGGTGGGCATTCACAAATAGATTTGTGATTTGCTACAAGACATTCAGCATTTTCACCACACGGAGAACTTTTTTCACATGGATCGATACAATAACTATTTAGGCATTTGGTTTTATCAGAGCAATCCTCATCTGTGAAGCAATCTCCGGGTAGGCGACAGTTGCCAGTATTTACCTCTAATATAGTTCCGTTTATACAGTCGCACTTATAAGACCCTTTAGTATTTAAACATTTTGCATTTAATGGGCATGGGTTATTTAGACATTCATTTATGTCTTCACACAAGTTCTTATTTAATTGGTATCCCACTGAACAGGCGCAAGATGCTTTGTGATTTTCTATTTTGCAAATTCCTCCCTGACATGCAAACTCTTCACATTTATCTGAACATTTGTTTTTCTTGGTATTGCAATATTTATCCGCGCTACAATCTGAATCTTCAACACATTCGACTTTGAAACAACCGATATTTTTATCAAATGGATTTCCTAGATAACCCTTATTGCAATTACAAGCTGCTCGGTGTTGAAAGACGGAACACACGGCATTTAAACCGCATATATCAGTTTGGCACGGGTTTGAACATTTTCCTTTTATACACGCTAATGAATCTTCACATTGATTATCACCTCGGCATTGATTAGGCAATAAACATCCGGTCTTGTAAGGGTCACCAACAGCTCCTACAGGGCACACACATTTATAGGAACCAAAATTATCAACACATTGTGCTGATGGATGACATACATTACTAAGGCATTCGTTTGTATTAATACACTCGTCTTGACTCAGATCAAAACCTTGTAAACAGTGACATTTACCCGAGACGCATTGTTGGTTATTGAGGCAGTCAGAATCCAAGTTACAACCATGAAGACAAATTCCTGAACTACAATGTTCGCCATGTAAGCAATTGGTGCTACTGTGACAAATTTTGTGGCATTTGTTATCGTTACATTTTTCTCCAATAGCACATCCTGAGTTATCTTGACAAGGTGCTTGACATAAGAATCCTATACACATATGGTCAGGAGGACATTCCGATGTTTTGGTACATGAATTTGCACTTCTAACACAACCTTGTTGGGGTGTAGGTGCACCTTGAAAACCAAGAGGACATTCGCATGTCATATTATGATTTATTCTTGAACAAATAGCATTTGGGCCGCATGCTCTAGATGATAAACAAGGATTAATGCACTTGTTATTAACACATGCTTCTTCACTGGGACAGTCTGTATTACTTCTACATCCAATTAAGCAATGGCCTCCTACACAAGCTTGTCCAACCGCACATTGTGTGTGTTTACTACATTCGGTCGTGCAGAAATTCTTAACACATGAATCGCCGGGCTCACATTGGCTTGAGTTCATGCACGTTGGGAAACATTGTCCTTCATAACAAATGTCCGGACCACAATCGTTGTCGACGTTACATGTCAAAATTTTCTTTTTACATGCATTTTCCTTTACTTTTTCGTATCCATCAGGGCATATACATACTGGTTTTCGGTTTACTACTTTACATAAGGAATTAAACCCGCAAGCTCCATCACAAGGATTTACACAGCGATCATTCACGCACACTGCTTCCAATGGACAATCTGCATTTCCATTAAGACATTCGCCTTGTTTACGACACCCATCGTGTAATGGATCACCTATAAATCCAGGAGGGCATCTACAATCAAATGTTGATAGCCGTGCTTCACATACAGCGGTAGGGTGACAAGGATTTGGGTCACACACCTCAAGTTTTTTGCAACCAACTTCAGGTAAAGGATCAGCTCTGTACCCATTAGGACATTGACAAATAGTTTTGTGATTCTCTGCTATACATACTGCGTTGAGGCCGCAAGAATCTTCCATACAAGCGTTAGAACATGTATGTGTCATACGGTTGCATAATTCATGAGTTAAACAATCCGAATTATAAATGCATGGTACTGATTGACATCCTTTTTCTAAGTCGTTGGGATTACCAGTGAATGGACCAGATGGGCATTGACATTTGGCAATGTGATTGTTAGTAACACATATTGCGTTCGGTCCACATGTGATATGCTGGCATGCAGATATACATTTTTTTACGTCGCCGACATTTTTACATATTTCATTTTCTCTGCACTGGGCATCATCAGAACATTGGTTTTTATTTATTGGAATACAACCATCACGGTCGTTAGGGTTCCCAGCAAATCCATTTAAACATTCACATTGGCTTTTATGATTTCTTGTTATGCATATAGAATTTTCTGGACACGTAAATAATGAACAACTATCTTGACATTTTTTGACACCTAAAGCGTCTTTCTGGCATGATTGATTATCGTTGCAGTTATTATCGGTTTTACAGTTTGGAGTCGAGGGTTGTTCGCAATTGGAAGTAACTGGATTCCATAGGAAATTGTCTTTACATTCACAACGAGCTGTATCAGCTACTATTTTACAAATTTCATTTGCACTGCACGCTATAGTTGCACATAAATCCAAACATCGTTTAGTGGATCCGTCTACTAACACACAAACCTGAGGTTCATTGCAATCGCTGTTAACATTGCATTCTATCTCTGGATCTCTTTGTGTTAAATGACAGCCAGTTTTAATATCGGTAGGTTTTCCTATGTATCCCTCTGCGCATATGCAATGAGCTTGATGGTTAGCACCAATACACAGAGTGTTTGGTCCACATTGAAGTTTACTGCACGAATCAACACATTTGCGATTATTTTTAGCTATTTGGAAACAAATTTCCGAGTCCTTGCAATCTCCATCCACCATACATGTGCCATCGGGTACGCATTCAGTCTGAAGATCTTTGGGATTCCCTGTGTGTCCTGGAAGGCAATGGCAATCTCCTTCTTGACAGATAGACTTAGGACCACAAGTAATTTTTTGACATATATCAATACATTTAGATTTTTCGCATATATACCCATCTGGACACGTGGCGTTGTGTGTGCAAGTGCAAAGATTTCCATCAGTACATTTTGGAACTGAGACTTGTGAACATAATTCATAAGGATTGCCAACATACCTACTTTTGCATATGCAACTAAACCCGCCAGGCGTATTTATACAAACTGCATTTTCACCACAAGGATTATTAGTACATTCGTCGATATCTATGCACTGTATGTTAGGATTTCCTATGTAACCTGGAGGGCATAAGCACTCTACATGCGATTTTGTTTGTTGACAAACGGCATTACGACCGCAAGTTGCTGTAGCGCATGTTATTTGTCTACGTGGCATACATTTTATATACGGATTTCCAGTAAATGCTTTGTCACATCTACAAACGTTGTTTTGTCCGTACACACAATGTGCATTTAGGCCACATTCTGGTTCGCAAGCCGGAGGAGCTACAGCTGTAATAAAAGAATTTTATTCACAACATGTTTAAAATATAGTTTTTCATAAACTAGACGATATTTATGTTTACTTACGTGGCATACACAACAAATCCGGATTACCCACGAAGAAAGCGTTGCACACACATCTCCCAGTGTCATCATCACATGAGGCACCAACACCACATACAACTCCATCGCAACGTTGGCGACAACGTCCCGAAACGCAAGTCAAATGGTCTTCACAAGGTATACCAGGTCCACAAACATCTCTACTGCATGCTCCACCGGGGAATGGATTACCAATTAATCCTTCAGGGCAAATACATGTTGGCCCTGTTTTTGATATTATACATTGAGCACCGGTAGCACACGAATAATTATCACATCCTAAAACATAAGATACAAAATATATTATAGACACTGGAATTTTCTTAAAAATTTAACGGTACATAAAGTTTCAGAAATAATATTTTAGAACATTAAATTTAATTACCGGATATGCATTTTCCACCTTCAGGTTTTGTATATCCGGGGTTACAACGACACCAGGCCGCATGATTCTCTACTTCACAAAATGCATTCGGTCCACATGAGACGCTACTGCAGGGTGACACACACGTCCGATTCAAGCATGCTAAGGTATTAGGGCATTGATCATCTGTACTACACAAGAGTTTCTGCTTTGGTTCCTCACCTATAGTACCTGCAAAAGCAATTACATTTCTATAATAATGTACACCATTTATGATAGAGTTATTTTGTTCAAACGTTAATTAAAATATAACTCACATTCCCCTTTATAAGGATCGCCGACCATGTTTGGTGGACAGTCGCATTGATATCCACCCTTTTTATCATGACAAATAGCACCGTATCCACATGGTGAACTGTGACATTCGTTCCTGTTGGTGCAACCTGTGTAAGGATCTCCTTCATATCCCGTCGTGCACATACACCTGGGTGGATCGCTCGGAGTGCATTTAGCGTTGATTCCACAAATAAACCGCTCACAAGGGCTTTTGCATTTTTGACCATCAGAAACGTCTAAATAGAATGGTGGAGGGCACACACATTTACCAGGTTGAATACATTTCTCATTCGGAAAACAATCTGAATCACTAATACAACGTTTTTGATTTAGTGCACAATGCCCTGAGACGGGGTTTTTGCTGTAGCCAGGTGGACATTTACAAATGAATGATCCAATAGTATTGACACATTCAGCACCAAAACCACAAGCTGGTTGTCCAGATGTGCATTCATTGGTGTCTTCACAAGAACCTTCAGTAGTTAATGAGTATCCAGCCGGGCAAGCACAATAGCTCACTCCATCAGAAATGACAATGCACTCCGCTCCCTTACCGCATTTGTTGTCTTTATTACAGCCAGATAGAACACAGTTGCCATCTACCACTTGGTACGGCGGTTGACATTGGCAGTTTATATTATCACACACTTCGCATAATTTATAGGGATTTCCACTATATTCTTGGGGGCATTTGCATTCATAACTTCCTGGTAGATTCTTACATATGGCATTTAATCCACACGGTGAACGTCCATGCTGCGTGCATTCATTAATGTCTTCACACAATCCGGTGTCTTTATTGCGTAAAAACCCTTGTGAGCAGATACATACATTTTCAGTCTCATGTAATATACATTGTTCACCTTCGGGGCAAGGATTGATTTTGCTACATTCAGTAGGCATTTTTCCAGGTATACAACCATCAATGTAAGGGTCTCCGTTAAAGTTAGAAGGACACTCGCATTGATAATTGCCAGGTAGATTTTTACAAACAGCTCCTGCACCGCAAGGTTTGTCGTCGCATTCGTTTATGTCTTGGCATCCAACAGGAGCAGACGGATCACCGGTAAAGCCATTCCGGCATGTGCATTGAGCATTTTGATCATTAAGAAGACATTCTGAATTGCTTCCACATTCCAAATATTCGCAAGGATCTGTAACCAAATTATTTATATACTTAGAAAGATAAACTGTCGTATTTAAGTGAAACATAAAAAGAAAGGAGATGTTACTTATTTAAAACTATTTTTTTTATAGTATAGAATATATTCCAATTAAAAAATAAACATATAAATCCGCAAAACTTACGCCTGCATTCATTTCCAACATTAGGATCTGGACAGAAACATCTTTTATCTGGATTGCACAACGCATTGCCCAGACAGTCATTATCATTATTACAAGTAAATATTTCAGCGCATCGCACGTACGGATCTGGATCTGGTACTGTATTAGGAGGACATTCGCAGCTGTATGAGCCATCAAGGTTAATGCAATTGGCTCCCAGACCACATGCACCTTCTATTTGACATTCGTCAATTTCTATGCATTGTTGGTGCGCATCTCCGGTATAACCGTCGGGACAATGACAAGTAAAACTACCAAGATCGTTTGAGCAATGTGCGTTTTTACCGCATCGCCCATTCAATCCAAGTGACGCATCACATTCGTTAATATCTACACATCCTGCTGCTATGTCATTTGGGTCAAAAGTCCAACCTTCTTCACAAACGCAATATGCTTCACTTCCATCTGGATTACAGTACGCATGTTCGCCGCATTTAACATCCTCGCATGGAGCTCGACACGCCACATTTGGTGGCGAACCCACGAATCCAATAGCACATTCACAATTGTATCCTCCAGCTGTATTAATGCAAATAGAATTTTCCCCGCATATACTGCGATTTATGGCACATTCATCCACATCTATGCATACTGATCCTTTAGCGTCGAAACCATCTTTGCAAAAGCATTGGTTTTCAATACATTGTGCATTATTAGTACAATCGAAATTTGATTTACATAAGGTGTTGACATCAACCTGAAAATTAACGGTTTAGTAATACCCCGCATATGCGTAAATTTATAAATATTATATATTATACGTTACCTGTTCGCAAGCAATTTGTGGGTCTGGTTTAGCTCTGAATCCCTGAGGGCATATACAGTTGTATCCTGGTACAGAGTTCTCGCAAATGGCATGCGTTCCACAGGGCCGTTCAAGAGTCTGACATTCGTCAACATCCTGACAGCCTCCTGGCGCTCGCGCATCTCCCGTGTACTCAGGTTCACACGTGCACACGAAGCTTCCGGCAGTATTGATACACAGTGCGTGTGCGCCGCATAGATTCTCGCTATTCTTACATTCATCCACGTCTGGTATAACAAATAAGGCACGTCTAATTATAACTGCCACGTATACTAATAAACAAACATACACACCCAGTAAATACGCCGACAGCCACTACGAAGAGTAGAGAAAGACACATACACGACTGAAGTATGAATGTTAGAGAAAACAACTATCATGATGAAACTGAAGGATAACCATAGTATTTGTATATCCACAGCTTGCCGGAAAACAAAGAGACCAAATTCGTCGCAGTCATTTGTTGCCGACGATACGGGTGCACACTGATGCTGAAACGTTTTTAAGTTCATCTAGATTTTTTCAAATGTTATGATCGGTTATGTTAGTAGAAGCGTGAAACTACCGAATGTCCACAGACGGTAGTATATGGCGCAGGTCAGTCGCGATCCAGTCACAGAATTAGATTTCAAAAAGCGTTAGTCCACAAAGGACGTTAAGTGGTAGCGTTCGGTACACCCATTGGCGTATCGATCCTTGGCTTACCAGTACACTGAACGTCGGGATTCCCTTCAAAACCTGGTGGACAGACGCATCGGTATGCTCCGGGGAGGTTCTCGCACAAAGCGTCGCGGCCGCAGGTGACGCGCGAGCACTCATCGTGGTCGTGACACGCGACGCGCGGGTCGCCCTCGTAGCCAGGGGGACAGCTGCACTCGTATCCACCTTCCACATTGCGACACACTGCTCCCGTGCCACAAACGCCGTCGTTTGCGCACTCGTCGATGTCAACACACTGTGAAAATAGACTTAAACTAAGAACATACGTAGATATCGCATACATAGCATCACACCTTTTTCCTTTTCCAGGGGTGGGGCAAGGTGTATCACACCCTATTTTATGTTGGGGCTCATTGAATAAGGGGCGGGCCTATTGCAAACTACTGGGTTCATTTCCAGACTCTGGGCTGACAGTGAGTAGAAAAACCCAATATCACTTTGCCTGACCCGGGAATCGAACCCGAGACCTTAGTACAGTCGTACCGTAATACACTTAAGCAGTAATACGTATTGCATGTAGGTAATGTTCCAATACTCTATGTCAATCTACTACTAATTCTGACGTAATCAGATAAATAATCTTAATTGATGAAAAATATTAGGGTATTTTTTTATATTGATTGTGCGGTACAGCGTTATTATACTTACACCGTCAAATGCATTTCCGGTATAACCAGCTTGACAAGAACATGTATAATTGCCTGGATTGTTCTGGCACAGAGCGTTTGATCCACAGGCACCAGGTCGGCGGCATTCATCGATGTCTACAATTATAAATTATATTATTATTGTTGTATTGTAAGCAATATAAGATAATTTATTTTTCATGAGGTATATAAACATATATAATATCTTGGTAGATTGGTATATAAATGTTTGCATATGATATATAGAATTACGGTATTCATAAGTTTTTTTTTAATTTTTCAGTAAATCTCATTTCTGTTGTCGACCTCTCTCTTAATTAACTTAACAGAAATTACATAATACATGCGTTGAAATGTACAACCTTATATTATTTAAAATAAGGGTCAAATCCAAGTAAGGTATATGTTACCTCGACATTCCTCCTCGCCATCTCCTTCGAAGCCACGGTTACATTTGCAAATGAAATGAGCGGGCAGATTACAACATTCTGCATTTTCAACGCAACGTGATGATACTGCTGGGTCTTCGCATTCATTTATATCTGTGCAATGATAAACAATCAAATGAAACGCCGGCCAAATATAGTATAATAAATCACTATAATACTAATAACAATGCCATAAGTACGAACCTTTGCAAGTGAAACCATCGCCTTCGTAGCCAGGGAAGCACGAACATTGAAAGCTGCCAACTGTATTCGTACAATGTGCAAAAACATCGCATGGTCTGTCTTTACACTCATTTATGTCTGTCAACAAAAAATAGTGTTACAATGCTGATATACAACAAACATTTGATAAAGTAATCACTATAAAATACCTGGCTCCTGGCAATTACAACCGCCGAAACCGTCGTTGCAGTGGCACACTCCGTTTAGACAAGCACCATTTATACATTGGGCGCCATCCTCTTTGGTACAATCATCTAAAATAAATAATAGCTAATCAATTATATTATTGGCAACAGTCGAAGAAATTGTAAATAATATAATCATAGCTTTGTCTATTTCAAAGTGTTAAATATTACATAAATGAGTAATATAAAAATACCTGTGCATTTTAACTCTGTTCGAAGCTCATCGGATGCTTTGTAACAGTCCGACACACCGTCGCACAATTTTGATAATTCATATAACTGTAATATTTGTGTTGACTCGTTTACTTGACAGCCAAAATAGCCGTCTTCTAAATTTAAGAAAAATACTTCTCGTTTTATTCCTAAACCTATTCCATATTGGCTTTGCGCCGCTACCTGCAATATAAAAAACATATAATGTGTTCAAAACATATTTGTAAAGCATACACATTATTTATACAGGCTGCTTAACATTTACAAGGAAATTATATACTATCATGGTATTAAAATGAACTACCACTATTACTGCCAGGCCTGTATTATATATTGCCCACTGTTGAGCACAGGCCTCCTCTACTACTGATAGGATTTAGGCGTTAGTCCACCACACTGGCATAGTCCGGGTTGGCAGACTTCATACACCTTCGAAATTCTTATAGAGAACTTTTCAGGTATACAGGTTTCCTCACGATGTTTTCCTTCACCGTTAAAGCAAGCTATAATTCACAAAGAATACACACAGTATAATTTTTAGAAAAGTCAGAGGTGCGTGGCCTTGGGTTTCGAACCTGTGGACATTCATCACGGTCGTATGCCCCACTACGCTATCGCCGCTTTTAAAATAAATAATCACAGATTCATATTGTGTCTACAATCACAAATGCACAACGAGCCTTAGCCAAGCCGCATGTTGTTTTGTTTTTGCATTCAAGGTAATCGATAACTTAATGTCCGTAAATATAACTAAAAAAATAAGGAGGTGCTAAGAGAGCATAAAAGTTTACGCCTGACCAAATCTGGGTATAATCACACAAATATAAATAATGTTGTTTATATTATAAGTACACGATAGCCGGAGTGGACGATAAAGTGGACGATAGCCTGGTTGGGAATGCAACGGTCTGCCGAGACAATGTCCGGAGGTTCGAAACCTAAGGCACACACCTCTGACTTTTCAAAGTTACGTGTGTATTGTTCATCAATTGTCGTTCACTTTAACGGTGAAGGAAAACATCGTGAGGAAACCTACATACCTGAGATTTCTCTATAAGAATTTCGAGGGTCTGTGAAGTCTGCCAACCCGCACTTGGCCAGCGTGGTGGACTTAAGGCCTTAAACCCTCTCAGTTGTAGAGGAGGCCCGTGCTCAGTAGTGAGCAGTATATAGTACAGGGCTGGTATTATTATATACTAGCTTTTGCCCGCGGCTCCGCCCGCGTTAAAAGTCCCGGTTTATATTTTCCCGGGATAAAAAGTAGCCTGTGTGTTAATCTAGGACATGATCTACTCGTGTGCCAAATTTCACCGAAATCCGTTCAGCAGTTTTTGCGTGAAAGTGGAACAAACATCCATACATCCAGACATTCTTACAAACTTTCGCCTTTATAATATTAGGAGGATATTATCAGTACGATTTATAACACAATTATGTCATTGATATAACTAACTCTAGTACTTACATTTGTCGTTGTGACTAATAGCGTCCAAACCACGAGCGGTAAGGTGTCTAGATGCATGTTTTCTGTAACAAAAAAACAATAAAATATTAATCTTTTCACTTCACATAGTATATTCGTAAGATCCCGACTCCACTTAATAAACAAAATAAGGCATGCTTTACAACATTGTTTTCAAAATAAACAATTATATTAAAACGTTCCGTTTATGTATATACAGTTCGAAATAGCCTACTTAAATGTGTCGACTAGTGAGGTATAGATGCACTAAAATTATTTTGCCCGTAAAAAACATATGCACATACAATCGTAACCCTATAGCTTAAAGATAAGTATTGTCTTACTTATATTATAAATGAAAAAAATTGTGATAATGTTTGGATATGTGTTAGGAGTAAACTCAAAAACTGCGGATTATAAAGACATTAGGCATTATCTCGTTAATTTGAGTTGTTTATCAGATTTTTTTAATATGTGTGCTGGCGTCGATGACACAATGAATCGCTACAGTGTTTTTTTGTAGCAGACAAAGCTCTTCACACGGACAAAGTCACAAGAGACCTCTAATATACTAAGGAACAAATATAGGTAGAAGGAATAGTGGGGACGAGACTATAATACACTGTGCTATGTGTGCCAATGACAAATAAACGCTTTGAACATACTTGTAACACTTTTTTTACATTAATACATGGGAATAAATACATTAATGTTATGAAAAAATGATTTTATATTTAGATACATTTATTTATAGGAGTTATTTTAAAGAACTTAGTGTGGATAAAGTCAATCATAATAAAATATTATAGAGTTCAGAGATAGAGATATAGATTAGAGATAAAGTAGAGTTCATTATCATTACTGGACTATTAATTAATATAATATAATGGTATAATAATAATATAATGACTTTGCGAGCCACAAGTAATAAATTTGACTGCCTCGGTTGCGTAGTTGTAATACGGTACGACTGCAATGCTGAAGTCTCGGGTTCGATCCCCGGGTCAGGCAAAGTGTTATTGGGCTCAGTATCAGTATCGAAGTCTGGACTTAATGCCTTTTATGGTGATAGGCTCACCGCCTATCACGGCATGGGACGGAATACGCATGCTGTAAAGTGGGTGCAGTTGTTACGCCTCTGCCTACCCTTTCGAGGATACATGGCGTGAGTGCGTATATGTGTGTGCGTCTGTGTGTAAGTAATAAATTCATGTTAATTGTAGTACAAGCCAATTGGACCAGATTCCTACGGGGGCGATTTTTTACTGCCCAAAATGATATTATAACATTAAAATCATACAAAATATTGCCTGATTTGAAATTCGAACCAAGGATCTCAATTATACACTGCAATAAAACCAAAGACCTCCATAAATATAATCAAAGACCTTTTTTGGTATTGAGGGTACGGACCCTCAATATATAACATAACACTCCGCCTTGTATTTAAAGAAACAAGAGCATCGGTATATACGGACATACCGATGCTCTTGATTCTTTTAATACAAGGCATTATGTTTACCTTTTTAGAATATTTGTGAGGCGTAGCTTTGGCAAAATTATATTGGAGTGAGCTTTGGCCTTGCAATAGTATTGAGAGCCTCGAAAAAAGAAAAATCAAGTCAAATCGAAGAGTCTGTTACTATTAGTGTTAAACTTTCACTAGTTTACAAGCATAAATCAGATGACAATTATTTAAACCATTATCTTCAGTCCCATTTGCAAGTAAAATCAACATCGTCATAATTATAAATATCTATGTAGATGAATAATTATAATTTTAATATATTTGTTTATCGTAAAAATATTTTTCGAAAAACTGCATTAAAATTTTGTTCAACACAATAAGAATTCGTATGTATAAAAAAGGCTCAACTTTGCTGTTAATAATGATCACGACAAAGTCGAAGGCTGTGCTGCGAGGTCGAGCTACTGTGTGAATGGTACGTATTTCATCGATTCAGCTCTCAGCGTACAATATCATTGTTGACAAATTAGCAACATGCTATGTGTAGTGAATGTACCGTATTATGCCAAAACCATATTATTTCTACCGTAAACTACGCTTTTATATCCCACTAATATATAAATGCGAATGTTTGTGAGTATGGATGTATGGATGTTTGCTATTCTTTCACGCAAAACTACAGAACGGATTTGGATGAACTTTGGCACACGGGTAGATCATGTCCTGGATTAACACATAGCTACTATTTATCCCGGGAAAACATAAAGTGCGACTTTTATTACGATTTTTTTTCGCTAGTAGTTACGGCTAAACCACTGACCGATTTCGATGAAATTTTGTAGGGAGATAGTTTAAGACCCTGGAAATAGCCTAGGGTACTTCTTATTCCGGAAAATTTATAATAATAATATGGCAATTATATAATTATTGCCATAATTATATAAATGTACTTTTTGTTTTGAATCCCGAACATGACTCCCAAACTAGTGTTAACTATATCTCGGGATTCAGAGTCTTCTCACAACGTTATTCTGAAATATACTTAAACCGGAACTTTTATCCCGAAAAACTTTTAACGCGGGTGGAGCCGCGAACAAAAGCTAGTAATATATTATGCTTTTATATAGTTGTTGCAAAAAATACTTAATTTGCAAACGAACTAAACAATACTCATCTTCGTCAAGGTTATTAAGCGGTCATAACTAGTATACTTCTATTTTTTATGCTTCAATGTCTGTCTGAGTTCATAGCACAAGTATTTGTCTAATATTATTAATTTTTCCATCATTATGGTCACGCCATGTACCAAGGTGAAGTGACTAATGTATTTTAGTTTTAATTCATGTCTAAAGAACTCTTGCAATTCATTATAATTAATTAAATATCAGTCTTTCTTGTATTATATGAAATAAAATGACATAAATAAAATTGATTCACTAAGTACATAATGCGCATCGGTGCAGAACTGTCACCGTCATTCAGAAAATGTATTCTAGATATAATAATAGCTTATACGTTTAACATAAGCATTAATAAATCTGTAAATGTATAGTTAATGAAAAAATATCAACATTAAAAAACAAGTTAAAAAGACTTTCGTAGAAAGGGTACTTGGGATATGTTTACTTTAGATTAACTTTAGGGCATGTTTCAAGTACATTTTATTTGACAGGTATGGTGTCAAACAAATAATGTAGATACTAGATAGTACTTATCTTATATAACACAATGAAAGACTCGAAAACTTAAATGTAGAGTTCATAATAATAATTATCTATTTTTACATAGTAAGTAAACATTATTTATATTACATTTGGACATGCAAGTGAAGAATGAAGCAATAATACTCCGTTTAGTCAACAAGGTCCTAATGTAGATAAGTCAAATTACTGCCTTCCTCTACATTATTATACACATTGAATGTGTTAATCGACCAACTTTTATGTGGATGTCCTATCGGTGGTGATCTCAATCACAGCCTGGCGCGAAATCTTTTCTTACGATTGTGTATACACTCCACAGTAGCCTTTATTCGCCTCTCATGCCCCAAAAATAGTCCAACCATTGAAATTTAATAGTAATCGTTTGTCAGATATATTCATTTTATGTTACAGTATTTTTATAACGATCACCCGCACGTATTGCGTGATTTAAATTTGTTTACCTTTTGGTAATAAAAGTAATAAATATTCAATTTAACGACTGAGTACAATAAAATTACTATTCAAAAGTAAACGTGATTAGGTTGCTTATCCAACCCATAAATTCAGATCTAAACCTCACAAGCCACAATCTTCTTTTTTTAATCCGGTTGTCTACTTTAAATGCACGAATGTCAGCTCAGTTTAATGTTTTTTTTTTATAAATATTCCTGAGTGATGGATAAAGTGCCTTTTATGTTATTTCAACTTGTAATAATATCTAGACTATATTTCATGAAAGAAAATCACATAAAACATCAAACAGTTATCAAAAAAAAATATTGTCTACGAAGCAGTTTTGATATTTTCCAATTCCATACTTGTGTGATTCAACGACATCCTATACGATATCTAGTGGTTCATCAAGGTCAGTAGCCTCGCCATAACTGCGATTATATGTAACGAAGTGTTGCGAAGGAATTATATCTTTATCGAGTTATTGGACACACTTTGGAATTGTTTTTCATATGCGAACATTTACAACAAAACATGTATTTTACGCCCACCATAGATGTATTCTAAATAATTAGAAAGTATTTATAAGTTTATGTTGCATAAAAATCTAGTTTAAGTATTATCATATCTATCATGTTAGTTAGATATTCTATGCAACAAAATTGTTATTTTCTTCATATCACAATCATTACATTTACTGTTTACCTTAACTACGTGTAACAATCAGGACAGTTACAGTTTTTATACATAACTTTATCATAATGTTGTCGTTTGATTTGTTTGTAGCAATTAACCTATAATGTATAAGAAAATTAAATAACTAGGTAATAGCTCTTACCAATCCAATCCCAATTATTTTCTCACATGGGAAAAAGCAAAATTTTCCAATCTTTTAAACATATGGCCCTGCCGTCAAACCGGTGTTGCTAAAATTTACTACCGTGATCAATGGACTTTGAAGCTTTCCACACGGACGAAGCTGAGAGCAACACGTAGTTTGAATTAAATATGGTATAATAATAATAAGTATTTAGTAGCGTTTATAGCCGCGTGGTAAATTCGTAATTATTCAAATCGCGTGTACGAATCATACGTGTTTTCTGAATTCGCATGCAATAGCCAGAACAAAGTAAAGTGGTAACTGGCCGCGCGGACTGTTTATATACATACATGTAACATGGGTGTGTTTCATTCTATTTAAAACTATATCGCTGGGCTAAGAACAAAAATGTTAAATCTGACAGCCATTATGATAAACCTAGGTACTATCGACTGATTAACCTAGATATTAGTGTTTGGATCCCCGTCGAATATCGCATCAGGTCTTTCCTAATAATAGAAGATTTGATTTATAATGTAACTTGGCATGAGAAATTTGATAGTAGCTAGTGTTAAAATTAGCTAAAACTTAGGTTAAGTTAGAGTTACGATGTCGTTCCGTCAGAGATGAGTTAAGTTGGCAACGATTAAAATATATTAAACTTGCCAGCACAATTAGTACATCTAGTTTAGATTATTTTAGCTCCGATAGAAAAGAGTTCAACGAAACTAAGTATAAGAGGAGGGTGAATTACATTATCTATACTAATATTATAAAGCTGAAGAGTTTGTTTGTTTGTTTGTTTGTTTGAACGCGCTAATCTCAGGAACTACTGGTTCGAATTGAAAAATTCTTTTTGTGTTGAATAGACCATTTATCGAGGAAGGCTATAGGCTATATAACATCACGATGCAACTATTAGGAGCGCAGAAATAATGGAAAATGTGAAAAAAGCGGGGAAAATTATTCATCCTTGAGGGCTTCCATTGCGTGCGCTGCGAAAACGGTTCAAGATATCAAAAATATATGTATGAAAGAATTATTCCTCTTGAAATTATCTAAAAAGATGTTCGCGACAGTATGTGTCTATCTTTTAAGATTAACTTACTAGAACCGTTTTTATGGTAATGAAATTTGGTCGAAATTAATGCATTATTTGTTAAGAGTTGTATCAACGTCATAGTCATAGAGTGATTCAACGGGAAGGTTTTTAAGTACTTTTAGCCCGGAAAAACTTATTAACGCGGGCGAAGCCGTGGGCAAAAGCTAGTGTCTGTATATTCTTATTGACTCCTCAAGCCCCGCGACGGACACCGGCGTCCATATATATAGGGTTTTATACATCTATATTTATAAGCGGGGCTTGACGGGTTAAGATGCAACAGTTTTTGTACCCGCGCTTCCTTCCTTTACCTTCTATCGCACAACTACCTCGCACATCTCATCATACTCGTGAACGGGTGCTACTTGTGTGGGCTGGTCTACCCATTTCGCTTACTATGTCTCAGAACTAGTAGTTATTAATAGTTTTATTGGACAAGTATAGATCATAAAATTATTGCGTGATTCCTTTAGGGTGATAGGGTTGTACACTCGAGTGGGAGTAGAGAATTTATTATGACGCAGGTAAATATATGAACTGCTCTAAACAAAATAAAAATCTGTATATGTATATTTGTATTATGCACTGTACCTAATTTATACCTTTGAACTGATTTTGAGAACTAAAAAGAGTAACCCTAGAGTTTCTTGCCCGTTCTTCTCTGGTGGAAACTGCTTTACGAACTGGTGGTAGAGTAAAAATTGACTGAATCTAAGTAATGTTTAACATTTTATTGAATCGAATAAATGATTTCATTTGATTTCATCGTTCACGCTCCATTACATAATATAGCTTAAAGCTTTGGTTGAAGTAGAGCCATAATTTTGTATCTTGGTTTTAACTTCGCACATTGCTTAATGCCTTGGACTTGTAGGATAAAAATGTCCCCCAGTCTCCAAATTTCTACAACAAATGATATATTTTTTAAACCAGCCAATTAGTTCTTTAAATTCTTCAATAGATTCTAATTTTCTGTTTCTATTAGAGAAATACCCACACCTTATTTAGATTCATTTGCGTGTATCTCTTTTTATAATGTTATAACTAATTGTTGGTGAAACATAATAGGTACTTAGGTCGTAGTTTAGAATAATGTTAGAAACATGCAGGTTTTTGGTATCACAAAAGTTGTTTAGATAACAGAAATGTTATTTTCAATGTTTGTAGTCCTTGACATCGTAAAGTTATCGTGACAAATAGTTACACTTTACTGTTAACAACACTAACCCATTTCGAACAATAGGTATTTCAAAATATGTCATGTATTTTGATTTTACTGCGTTTTTAACGCATTTGTATTTTTACATAGTCAAGGGAAAAAAAATGTAGTAGAGTTATGAAAAGATCACACTGAATCGTAAATTGTTGGCGAAATCGAGAATTTGTCTACTGTGTACCTCTATGACCTATCAAGTGTTATTAAAATGTATTTATGCCTTGCATTTGAAGGGAACGCTGACGCATATGTTTTGACTGTAGCTTGTAAGTCCATGCGAATTAAATGTCAGTTGTTCTGCAGACCCCACTATCGACACACGCGCACTTAGTAACTACTCTATAGTATTGTAATTGTATCCTTGTAATAAGTTAGTGAAATAAATTCAGTTAGTGTTCTCCAAAGTTTTATTTATCTCTCTGTACACAATCCTAAGAACTGAATACACACGCATAAACAAAACATTGATAATATTAAGTTAGATTAGAAGCTAAATTAGTTATTATATCAAGGTATATAGAGTGCTTAGGATAGTCTGCATATTTATAGTACATGCAAATAGTCCAATTAAAAGATAATATTAATGCGCCTAACTTACTAAGTAAATCTAATATAGTTTTAATAAAGTCTTTTAGACATTACGGGTATTAGATTGTTTTCTTGAAGAAGGGTCCAGATAGAGTATGGACTGATAATAGATGATTATCCTCGCCAGTACACACAATTATGCCGGCCTGTTTAGAACTAGTATAATCACAGGCTGATCTTGTAATGTGACACACTAGTGTATGTCACTATGGCAGATTTTACGCGTTGTGTACGGCGGACACTATCTAGGTAGACAGAAATATCTTACCATAAGCAAATTATATGCAATACCTATTTATCTATATAAACATATTTTTTTAATTTGCCGAATGAACCTATATTCCACAACTATCTTCTTTCACTATCAGGCAATGACCAGGCAGCTATGCAGAAAAAAATAAATCAATATTGATACGTTTCTGGCACGCACTCGTGAAGCAGCATAACCGGCACACGGTAGAGACCTTACGTCAATTTACGAACAGTGTGGTTTGGCGTGAACGAATGTGGTATTAAATCGGGCGTAAAATATGTCCGCGAGTCCGTGCGAGCTTGTGCCATTCACTTTCACGTGACGTTCGTTCGCCGCGCCGCACCGCTCGCGCTCCTGCGGAAAGTGGGCTGCAAACAATGCCTCTATGCCAGTTTCTCTCTTGAGAAACTATTTCTCATTAATTATTGTGCATCGCATCTTATCAAAGTCGGCTATCCAATGTGGATTGAGAACAATCCAATTAATCACACAAAAGTCACACAACTGATTCTATATATATATATATATATATATATATAATCCTCCTAGCCAATTTCGGCCACGGCGGCCAATCTCAACGGAGATCAGCCAAGTACGCAGGAGATATTATAGTGCACAAGTATGTGCGCAATACACAGGTGCACTCTCTATTCCTTCACTCTCATAGTCCGGTGAGACGGCAATCCGACATGACCGGAGAGAGATCAGGCGCAGGACCAACGGCTTTACGTGCTTTCCGAGGCACGGGGGTATCACACCGCCAACTTCCTGTCCATCATTTCTGAAGACATCTGCATTCAGATATCTGGAAAAATATGTATATGTGCCAATTTTTTTTTTTTTTTGTTTACGCGGTGTAAGTGAATTATTACTACCGCCCAGTGTTCAAGGGGAACGACTGAGCGGTTATGTTGGGTTCACCGTGCCTTACGACCCGACGTTGAGCCGCCCGGAGAGATGGAAAACGTCGGGCGACCGCCGGGCCGAGTCCCTAACCTATGTACACCGCACGGCATACCAACCAAAACTCCGCGCTGGCCATCTTCGGCGCATTAGGGACGGCTGCGGGCTTCCTCCGACTCACGTCTAAGTTGTCGTCCGCAACCGCCCCTTATAATTATGTGTCAATTTGCAAACTAGGCAAAAAATATTCCAATTGATCCATTACATTTGAGTTCTTTTAAAGCTAGAATTTGTAATAATATTTTGCCATACATTTTGTAGGAAATACGACACTGATTTTATTTTAAACATAAAACTTTGATATAGAAATTTATTCAGGAACTGAAAAATGCACTTAGAAAGTTTACGTGTAACTGCAATAGTAAAGATAAGCTAGCCTGCCTTAGTTTAAAAAATCAACCCTGTATATACGTTACACCACATGTGTTGTTTAAATCAAAAATATTACTAAGACACTAGTAAATTCATGTTACATTAAAATTTAAAAAGAAATGTACATCATTTTATACTAACTACCATATTTTACTCGCGTCTTCGCCTCTAAGGTTTGGTTTTGTATTTATTTGCAGTAACCATTCACCTGTCAATTTCTAAATCTAATATCGTTGCATTTTTAACGCCATCACACACGACTGCCGATAAAAATTCGACGGTCCCATAGAACAAAGTCGTATATGCAAAATGTTAGCTTTTCAGTAGAGCGCTTTGAAAGTCGTAAGTTTGTATTCATGTGCGAATTAGTGCTATTTTCACACATTAGGTTCAAAGTTGTTACTGAAACCTATAGAATATAATGTTTCGTTCATGTATAACTTGTGATTTTCACAATTAACTTAGACTTTCAAAGCGCTCTACTGAAAAGCTTCGTTTTGCACATACGACTTTGTTCTATGGGACCGTCGATCAACTATCCCCAGCTATGGAACGGCAAGCGTGGAACAATTCTTACTAGGATTTTCCAATATGTGAGTCCCACATCAAAACTAAGCGTATTACCGCAGGTTTATAACGCAGCACTATACCGCCTCAACAAGGGTTAGAAAGATGTTTTCATTCTTATTAACCAACTCCAAGCCCGCGTTGGAACGCCAGTCATGTCTACTAAACTGCAATTAGCGCTCGTAATTTATTTAGCAGTATGTACCGCTCAGTGCAATACAACTCTGCGCTTTTGAAAACGTTAATACGCGTCTTTACTAAAAACCAACTAACATTATTTTTTTTTAGATATAGACGCGTAAACAACACTCATAAAAATTATCATTAGGGAAGTCAAGGCCCTATGCATATTTTATAAATATGAAACATTTAGGTGCTTCAAAATTATTCCAACAAGTGTTATGCATTTACATATTAATTTACCCGGAAGCAAAATTGAGTCATTGTAATGATCATAAAGTTTTAATTTACTCCGCGGTACGGTTTACCATTGGCAAGTATAATATTGTAAGTCTCTTATTACGTGAAAGTTCGGAGAATTGAGAAAAAAATAACATGGACTGGTCCTAATTACTTAATAATGTTAATAAAATACAATCTTCAGAATATCATTCATAATTATTACAAAATTTCATGTAAAACAATGCACATTGCTTAAGTTACTTATAATTAAGTGTAGGTTATAGCCGTCATTGTACATTAAAAAAATCAGTTTCCCTAGTTGTCTATATCATAATTTGTCATGTAAAACTAAGCATTAGTTATAGTAACCTCGACAGATAAATTGATGATTTACGTAAGGGGCAGAGGCTCACAGAACTGGTTTTGGTAGAGATTCTTCTCGTGGCCACGTTCTACAAAGTTAGGTATTTAATCGTGTTTTCATGTCTTATTATACGCGCATTTAGGCAGAATATGTAAAACTAAGTATTTTTACCTTTATTAACGCCACAAGGACAACAGTATTTTTTTTTAGTCAGAGCGCAGACGATCTACGGATGTGTGACGCAAAGAAACGTCTAATAAGAAACGTGATTGTTTTGCTAAAAGAATAATTTCCTGCAAGTGATTTCATAGTAGAGATATTTTCCTGGGTGATTCATAAATCATACACGATAAAATATCTACCAACGACATTTCTGACTCTGGATTCTCCTTGTAATTAAAATGTTTGCAATATATTTTACACTAGTACGATAATACTGATCATTTTATATAATTACTAGTAATGCTCGTGGCTCCACCCGCGTGAAAAAGTTATTCCGGGACAAAAATATTTTCCCCGGATAAAAAGTTGCCTATAGCACTCAGGAGTTATGTAGCTTCCTGTTAGTGCAAGAATTTTCAAAATCGTGTCATTAATTCCTGAGATTCGCGCGTTCAAACAAACAAACAAACGCTTCAGCTTTATAATATTAGTATAGATTGAAAGTTGTGTGCTCGTATCTCATAATTCTTCAACCATAAGTTAAAATAAGTCACGCTATGTAATAACTTAGTGCCGAGTAAAAAAATATTTATTCTGTTAAGTAATGGTTTTGCTAACGTTTTTTTTTTTAATAAAATTTAGACAACCCCGACACAAAAAGTAAAAACATAAAATTGCCTTTCTGTCTAGTTATAAATTGACCTAAGCGTCTTTGCGTGGGGGGACCGAACTCCGGACCAGGGCGATGAAAATACTTCTTTACCAGTCCAAATTTCCTCGAAATCCGTTTGGTAGTTGTTGATTTTATAGAGTACAAACTCTGCCCCCCCTCTCCCCCCTTTTCCCCCTTAGAAGTTGAATTTCACAAAAGCCCATTTTGGTGAGCACCTACATCCTAAAAGAAATCCCCATGCAAAATTTTAGACTCCTAGCACTTGTAGTTTCTGAGATTTCGTGATGAGTGAGTGAGTGAGTGACCTTTCGGTTTTATATATTTAGATTGATAAACAACTATCTAACACCTACTCGTTGAGACAATTTTTATGAGGCCACATTCGCTATATTTGCCTACAAGTTGCTAAAGAGTTGGGTATCCCGAATACTACTTGATGCTGCAGCATCAGACTAAGGATAACATGTCTTAAATATATTGCCGAATTCACAGTACACCAAATTTTAAATCAACCGGAGTTGAGAAAGTTTAAAATGACCTGATAATCTTCAAACACCTTAACAGACCTTTTAAATTATAGCTAAGAACTACCTCGATCACATCATATTTTAAACAAAAAAACCGCGTCTAAATCGTTCCATTCGTTTAAGAGCTACGATACCACAGACAGACATACAGATACACAGATACACCCCTAAACTTATATCACCCCTCTTTATTTGTCGGGGATTAATAAATAGTTACTAACAAGCGTGACCAATCGTAGCCAACCGCAACACAGTTCTAGATACTTTTAACATAAATCTAACGTTATACCTGTTTTGGTTGGCCAAGTAAATCATACAGCTATCCTACGTAAACATTATCCAACAAACAACTTATATCGCAAATAACATTGCCTCAGTGAGAACCAGTTTTTTTTTTTACAAGTGAAAGACGAGATGAGCAGGTCGGTCGCCTGCTGGGAAACGCCGCGTTCACTCATAACAGTAGCTACACTACCCAGCATTATGAATTACTAATTACTGCATCGCACTTTACTGTATTCTCCAACTTGAAGCATTGGATATGAAGGGCGGTATTAAATATTAATAAATCAATCTCATATTTGAGAAAAATCTTAAGTACACCTTTTATGTGTCGAAGTATTTAATAACCCGAGCTTAAGCTGTTATTTAAGTGCTTGTTCTCAGCTGAGTAAGCGCTGCTACACAAACTATACTTAGCTGCCAAAATCCGTCACATATTTTAATTTAAGATGTCATTTGACTGTCTTAAGATGCTGACCTTAGTTTCATAGCATCTCAGCGGATATCGTACTTCAGAGCGAAATTAAGTTGCATCAATTGATACAGTACGGTCCGTAAGTCTCATACAAGGTAATTCTAGTGGCTTCAATGTTTATTGCATGCGATTGCCTGGGGACAGCTTTAGACAGTAGCTTTAAAGGTATAGACGGATTGTGGCGTACAAAAAAAAATTACAGATTACCAAAATGCCACAATATATTGAAGTACTATTTTAAAGGTGTTATTGGTCATGATAGTTGCTAACGTGTTTCGATGTTAGATGCGAAGCGATCGAGAACAATCGCAGTGTTATACGGTATACTCAGTTGGGTCCCAATAGTTGAGTACAAAATTGCATTGATATTACAGATAATAATCGATTGTAGTGAGTGGCGGGCGTATCGCGAACGGTAACAGTAGTAACTCTAGCGGTAAAATACAACTGTTCCAACAACACCAGTTGTTGTTCACCAAACCTATTGAAAACAACACTATCATTTCTAAAACTCTGATTCGGCTGTGGAATGTAAACTGGGTCAAACGTATTAAATCTCGTTAAGTTTGAAAAGGAAAAAACTGAAATAGTATTTCGTTTTCCTTTTATAGATCATTGCTCATGGCTCTGCCCGCGTGAATATGATTTATTTTGTTTCCCCGGGATGAAAAGTAGCCTATTGCACCTGTTGATAATATAGCTTTATATTATTGAAAGAATTTTCAAAATTGGTCCAGTGTTTTTTGGTGTTATCCATAACAAACAAACAAACAAAAAACAAATCTTTCCTCTTTATAATATTAGTACAGATTAGCATTTTTTATAATTTTATAAATCGGACACTAAGGGAATATACTCACTATATACTTATATAAATTAATAGAGTCCCATGTAACTTTCCTGCAGGAATAACTTAATTATAAATCTTTTGGGTGAAAAATAACTCAAACATAGATTTCAAAAAGAGTCTCTAACAACCCGTTTTTTCAATATGGTGGTCGGCTTGACGCGTAGGTAATGGTAAATGCTTGTCAAAATCTTATCAACGGTCATAATATCCTGCAATCGCTGAGATTACTGAAGGACTAAACAATTCCACTAATTAATTATCGAAGATGACTTCCTGATAATAGCCAAGGCTGATAATAATCAATTATGCATGTTTATTCCATAACTAATTATTAAAACCTAGACATAATTATTATAAGACCTAGACGTATTAATTAATAATATAATTCATTTAAATACCACACGCAGCGTTGGAACAAAATGATTCTGATGCATTTTTTATTTATATATAAACACAAAAGCGAAAGCATTAAAACTATAAAATTTTATGTATGCCAAAGAACTTCGAACAGCACATAGGAATGTTATAATTGTTTATCTTCTCGGTATCGAGGTAAATAAAATAAATCGTAACGCTTAAAACTGAATAAGTCATATCAATCCAATAACTAAGTATCCGGTATTTACACTAATATAAAAACAGTATACATGGACAATATTAAAACCAATAAGGTGGGTTTTTCTAAAGCCTATTTATAGTAGCGTACTATGAGCCAATCAAATCATCGCGTATAATTCGATACATAATAATGATTAGGAGTGGCGTTATTCAATTTACATACACGGTAAGTCATGATAAAGTTATAAAAATAATAACTCAAGTCGAAAGATTAATATTTCTATATCTGCCTTGTGTCTTGTTAATCTCAAAGTAAATCTGAAAATTGTAAATAGTTACGAAAATGCAAAATCATTTTCTCTATACATTTTAGACTAAACTCACATTTGAACATACGTCTGTTATAAGCGAGACAGTCATAAAGTTTAGGTCAAATACACAGTTTATTACGTGATGATGCGTCATGCGTCCAATGTACCGATAGCATCTATTAAAGGTGAAAAGTAAGCGGTTAGTTCGAGTGCGTGTTCCGGTGAGGACGGCGGACGGCGACGGCGCGGGTACCGCACGAGCTGTGCCGAGAATATTAAGTAACCCTGCTGTGGACGCCATGGCGGTGCCAACTGCTGCCCGAGACACACCAGCCACCAAGTAGAACGACCGCTACAGGCCTCACACACAACAACCGTTTATATTAACAATCAAAAGATTCAGATATATACAAACCTGTAGCACGATATAATTTTGTACATCGTGATGTTTACTACACCTATTGGGATTTTAATTACGGTTCTTGTTTATCGTAAAACAAGATTGCTTCAATCCTAATTTTGTGGGTCCAATTCAAATATACTTTATACAGATAATTTTACACAAGCACACATACACATACACACATGCTTTCATATACACAACAGTCGTATCTACATTTCCGGATGGAATCAGTTAGACGACATGTAGATACTCCTATCAAGTATTTTATAATAGCTTACTCGTTCGATAATGCCACTGCGTCCTGAGAACAACCGGATAGAGCCACCTTGGATTTGTAACTCTTATAAACTACACATTTCTCACATGCAATGGAAGATTGATGGTTTGTTGCGTGAGAATATGGGATGACATGGGACTTCATTATAGTTGTATTACGGAATGACATAACGGTCGCGCGCTGGGCGCCCGCGGCCGCGACGACAGCTGTGCGGTGGGACTGACGCGACGCCCAGCGCAGTCCCGCACTATATCGGCGCCACCTGCGACTTATTTCCCGCACATGTAATGTAATACTACTGGACATAATGAGACTTAACATGTTATGTCTCAGGATGACGAGTGTAGTGAAATGTCACACAGTACTTTGTAACTCAAGGTGCTGGATGGTCTTGCTACTGTTTAAGGGTGGTCGTATCGCTTGCTATCAGGCGAACGGGATGCTCGTCTCGTCATTCAATGCAATAAAAAAATGCCACATTATGTATATAATTAATAGTGGATTTCTCGGGTTAAGCATCCTACATACTATATATCCGCGATTTGCAATATCCTTAACTTTAATGCTACACATAACAAATTACATTGTTTAAATAACACAAATTTAGCCTTGCCCCTATGTGTAAGGACATTTTTTGTGAATTTATTGTTCTCTACTATCTGTCTCCACAAGCAATAGCCATGAATATCGAACCACTACATTTTCGCTAAGGCTTTAATGACGTAGTCAACACAGAACCCTTTTACCTGACCTTAATTAACTAAACAAAATCATTGGCCAACTTTGGCAAGCATCTCTCAAATCTTATCTAAATGAATACTGTGCTTAAAACAGTAAAAACATAGGCAATCTTTATTTTTAGTCCAGTGTCGTGAGCCGCATGCCTGACGGGCCGGGCTAGGATTACCACTTTTTGAACCTTGACATATCTTGAAGGTGTCGCGTCGCGGTAAACCGAGTAGAAGATAGTGGGAAGAACTACATTTTGTTAAATGATGTGCTATGTTTTCTATTATATAATTATTAGACTATTGAATCTTTGATTAACAATTGCACAACACAACATTTTATTAACAGTTCACTAAATGATGAGATCCTTGTCTAACATATGGGTAGTTCTGGTTGATATGATGCGAATACCAACAACGCAATGGATAACGTATATTTCGAAATGTTCTAAAAACTTCTTATTCACAATACCTGTTTGTGGGAACGAATTGCATTAAGAACAAAGAGGCCTTGAAAAAGGCGCCACGCTTGGGTGCAGCCTCGTCTACTTGGGCCGAGCCTATCTTCAACAATGGTCCACTACAACATTTGATACAGTACGTTAACTGCTAATAAACTTTAAAACATCAGCGTAACCAATACACCGCACTGAGCAAAAAACAAAATGCGCCTTAAGACTCAGATAGTGAAGTATTAAATTAGTTATATCTGTGATTATATTCTTTCACGTTATTAGGATCATTAAAGGAGTTTTTATAAAGACTACTCAATAATTATAATTTGTTAATATACATGGCTAAATAATATTCGTCCGCCAAATCGACTTCCATATGTATATATACATCTTTATGATTGCCAACAAATGCATGATATTTTTTACCTGTTCAATGTTAATCACGGTTTTTCCTAAGACAAAACAATAGTCAGCAAAGCAAAAAGAAACACAGTTGAAGTGAAGAATTCTTAAATATTCATGTGCGGTAAACTGCGACCAAGGCTAACGACCATGTTATTTGTGTCACAGTGATTTTAGCGCCTAAACTATGTAACGTTACTTGAGCAATAGTCTCTGTGAATATATTTAGCGCCCACATCAACACATACTCATCGCTCTGTCAATAACAAGCACACCCACACTTCGCATTAAGTGAGAGTTGAATGGTGATTTTTTCATTATGTTTTTTCTAATTATGTAAGTATTTAGGCTAGTGAAACCAAAACGTATCGGATAAGCAAGGTTGTCTTCATGTATGCAAATGCAACTGGTAGACAGTATGTTACAGTTTTCTTTATTTATATTCTGGTCGCTGCACCCAGTAACCTGCGCTACTAATCTAAATCTATTTTGGGTTCTATTTAATCACAACTGCATTGCGAATTGGTTGTAATTGTGAATAATATTTGCTCAAATGCAATATGTAAATGTGTGCACAAATTCGATTATTCATATTATATACTCAATATTAAATAAGTGCCAATAATCCAGTAGAATAACAATAACTCTCAATTTTGTTGAAACAGCTTTAATTCAAAAGAATGTGAATCATAGACGAATTTATTAGTATCTTCATACAATATTTTAGGGATAGTTTTTTTCTGCTGTTGATTAATTTGGTCAATTTGCGCGTCTTAACCCGTCAAACCCCGCTTATATATAATCTAAATGTATGGCAAACCCGTATATACTCGGACGCCGGCGTCCGTAGCGGGGCTTGACGAGTCAATTATAGTAGATCAACTAAAAATTATAATGGCTTCCTTACTTTAATGTTAGGATTCTTGTACACTATAAAATTTTCTATCGTCAAATTAAGTTCTTCGGAATTGTGTTGCTAAAGTCCACATTGCGGCGAATGAAGAAATTAGCCAATGATGCACTCATTCTGTGCCTGCTGGAAGATTGCTTTCAAACAAATGCTAGTTGGTATGCTCTTGAAAGTCTGATCGACAAATGGCAAATAATTACAAAATTTGGTTTACGAATTTTATTAAGGTGTCTTATACAATGGAGGAAAGAGATGAAAGCAAGCTAAAGAGATTACTGGATTTAGGTTATTGCTTGGATTATTATGCTGAATTTGAAAACAGTACGCTTTTATAGGTTCACTACAACTTGTTTCAAAAGTATTCTTTGAAGTAGGTTTTAACATATTTGTATCTTATATCTAGAAGGGTAAAATGAAAAGGAATTATTAGAGTTGTAGCATTAGTTTAAAGAACCGTAATACGGGGAATCTCTAAACGGGATCAAACGTATGCACTAACATAGGCCGCCCAAGCAAAACCAAGAATCAGTAATGCGTTCTTGGAAGAGTTTTTTTACGTGGTATACTATGAGAATATATAATATAAATACTGAGGTGGTTTGGGCACGTGGAGAGGATGGATGAAAGACGGATAACAAAAGGTATTTATCGAGCGAATGTGGATGGTACGGCTGGAAGGGGACGCCCGAGGAGAACATTTTCTGACCAAATAAATGATCTTCTCAGAAAAGGGCAGGTCAGGAGTACCCTCAACAGACGAAAATGTATGAAAAGAACTATGAATGTGGAAGAGGCGAAAGAGGTTTGTCAAGATCGTAGCATGTGGCGCTCAATAGTCTCTGCCTACCCCTATGGGATAAGGGCGTGAGTGTGTATGTATGTATGTATGTACTATGAGAATATTTTACTTATAATATAACGCTTATAATACTTTACGTTTACTTCTCAGTAGTAATATTAATGCGTGTATTTGTGAAATGTTTGGATGTTTGAATGTATGTTAGAAGTAAATGCAGAAATCGCTGAACGGATTTAAATAAAAATTGATACAGAGATAGACCATATCCTGGATTTACACAAAGGGCACCTTTTATCCCGACAATTTGCTACCGTAACAAATATTTGAGTTTTCATCTGATTTATAGATAATAAATCAGATGAAAATTCAAAATTCAAATATATGGCGCTAACGTGCAATTGGCGATTTAGGGAAATAATTTGTAACGAGTTAAACTTTTCACAGGTGCGAAGACGCAATCAATACCCAGGCATTTATAAAGGAAACAGACAGAGGAGAGCATTATATTAATGAAGAGTTAACGTCTGGGCCCGTCGCCAGGATGCTATTCTATAAATGTGAATGCTAATAGAAAAAAAATATAATGTGACTGATACATCCTATCGATTAGTCCATGGAGGGATAAGTCTATCGCAAGGATACGTCACTCCCATATTTTTTTTTTGTTTCGATTAGTGTTAAATTTCATATTTATTCATAATTACTGCCTCGGTGGCGTAGTTGTATTATGGTACGACTGCAATGCTGAGGTCTCCGGTCGATCCCCGAGTCGGGCAAAGTGGTATTGAGTTTTTCTATTCAGTATCAGCTCGGAGTCTGGAATTTGTGCCCGATATGGCGATAGGCTTGCCCCCTATCACATCATAGGACAGAATAACGGCGAAAAGTGGGTGCACTAGTTGCGCCTCTGCCTACCCCTTCGGGGATAACAGGCGTGAGTGTATATGTATCATAATTATAAATATTTACAAAACTTTTCCTTGTTTGAAATTCTCACCATATGAATTCAATTAAAGTGATTTCAAAAACTGCAATCTTTCTAAGTCTTTTTGGATTCTTTTTTAGTCATTCCCATAAGACAATAATACATTTCAATTCCATAAGAAATGGCACCCGCCTGCCTAAACTGGATCTCCTTCACAACTTTAAAGGGCAAATATTTATGAGGGACTTGCTTTCAACCAATTTCTAACCTGAGTTTGTTGATTTAAGAGCTGTTTCGCCTTCTTCGAAACGATGCGGTCGGTTTAAAATTCGTGAACCTAAAAATATTTATTTTTGTTCAGCAAGTTATTTTACTTTTAGATTATATGGTTCAGCTTCAACATTCGTTTCTGTAGAGATATATTCACATTGGACAGTTTTGGCAACAAAATGAATAGGTCGGCTCGACCGGGTGGTTTCACTGTCTTGCAGAAAACCAAGTAACAGGTATCCTATTGTGTTCTATGCCGCAGACACAAATGCCCTCTCACTTTCCAACTCCTCCCACTTGCCGTAAATTTTTGGAAGTACATCCATAATACCTGTCAACGTCGCTGTTCTTGCTGATGCTTAAGTTCTGACTATCAAATGATTTCCTGTTCGTTTGTCTACCGTATACTCTAAAATACAAAATTATCTTATAGCCAGCAATATTTCTAGCAATACATTTACTGTACTTATGTAAATTAAAATATTACCTATTTTCAAGTAACAGTCTTATCTCGTGGAGCAAGTTTTAATATAGTGTGTCTTTACGTAATGGCTCCTTTCAGTTCGACTGTGTAGCGCTGCTTACATTCGCAAAGGTTTTAAGTATTCAGAATGTATAGCATTCATGAGAACTGTTAGCTCTGTGTGAGGCAACTCATTTCAAATTGGTTGTGATTGGAAGCAGCTGACGCGAATTATGATTGTGCAGTTCCTTGTGTATGTTATTAAAATTAATTTCATCTTTAATCGTTTGATTAAAAATGAACAGTTTCCTCTCATTACAATGTTAATTTGATTAATACGAAATAATATATTCTGGAATTTAGATAATATATCATAGTATCTATACATACACAAATTATCCAGTATCAAATTAGATTAAAAAGCTGTAATGTAGAGACACGCCTCTACTAAATATAACGATTTTGAACAAAAATGTACCCTATATTCTAATATTTTTTTAAAAGTTAGTCTATCTATAAGCTTGAATCATAGTAATACATGCAAGAGTTTTGGAAATGAATGACATTATAATGAGATCAGAATAGAGTGTGATGCAAGTAAAAGCCGGACTGCGGGCCATGTCGAGAGATGCCGCAACATGCATCGTTACAGCTTTACTCAAGTAAAGTTCCAACCTTGAGATCATCGGTGAGTGCGGGAACGGTGATGTGCGGGGCTCATTCCTCCCGATGTAAGCGATTCGCCTTCCCTCGCTGTCAGGCGAACAGCCGCTGGGCAAGTCGTGAAACTCGCAACACACCGCCGACAGTAATACTTGTTAGCGATACACTTTTAGATTGTATAGCTAAAAACACACCATCACTTTACACTACACCTACACTCCAGGGATCGGAGTAAACCGTTCGTTTAACGGGCACTCAAACGACAATTGGAGTAGCAACGAGGTCGGTCGAATTAGAATGTACGACCGAGATGTTGGTCGGACAATGACTGAACGCGGTGTCGTAGGCTTCGGCGCTGGCGCAGGTTGCGCTACGTTGCCCGTGCGGCGCTCGCTGCCGCTGCCCCCGCCGCCCCGCAACTTACCTTGCAAGTCGCAACCGCCCCGCTATCCCACTCGCTGCCGCCGGTCGTCCGACTCACCGCGCCGCCGTTGCAACCTCTCTCTCTCTCTTGGACGTGTTTCCCAGTGGCCGAGCTTTGGCAACTCCAGTTTAACCTACACAAAAATCGCAAGGGCGAATATAGGATCGACAACATGTTTGCCCTTCTGCAAAAATAGCGCCGTATATAGTGCTAAGGATTTATAATGTAAACAAAATTCTGGAAGAGAATTACAATAATCTAATTCGATGATAATTCGTTATTTGTATGAGAATGAATAACGTGAAATTTAAGTATTGGAGAGACGAATAGAGAATTAAGTAATCGTTGCACCATTACTTCAGTACGTGCACAAAATATAATGTATAAGTAGTATAGTTTATACGAACTGATACAGATCGTCTAAATAATCTCAATTTCTTGAATAACTTAAATTAATAGAATTGAAGTCTTAAGAAAATAAAAATCAACAGCAACCTTTGATGTGCTTATGACAAATAAATTACGATAACTTCATGATTCCATTGTACAGAAAAAAATATGGATTATAATTTATATTTTTGAAGACAATTTTCACAAATGCAGTAAATTGATAATAAGTATGTGTAAGTATTGTGTCAGCAGGATGCAGTTGGTTGTTATTTTAAGAAATCTCCTCTTGTTCTCTTGACTATCTTGACAGATCGATGTTACCTTAAAATTATTGAACTGTGATCATTGCCTACTTGTGGTGCAAAATTACTTTAAAAATTCCGAAATTGATTAGACTCAATGTTAGACCTAACTTCAAAAACTGTAATTCATTGGCTATGCTCTGTTTGTTAATTCACTAGGCTCGTACCTAATTAAGTAGGATGAGATCACCGTCAATGACATTATATTGAATCCCACAATGGCAGCAATGCGCTCTGTACTACCAACGTCATTATCATAGTAAAAAAATAATCGTTGCGTAAACGCAATACTACGCACTTTCCTCAGAAAAAAAGTGCAATGGAAAAGGATTGTATAGGTCCATGCGCAATCATAAAAATAAATACGTATTGTATCGAAAAAACACGATATACAATCAAATAACCCACACAATATTTCAAATAACCTATTTTTTCGAATCAAATTACCGTCCTATTTGGATGAACTAAAAATAGACCCAACAAAACAAGTTTGACTTTATATCGAGCAACATCAATCGAATGCATTTCGACAATTAAATAAATGTCCGAGCGTATAGAAATTTATCTAAAGGGCATAAAAAATGCAGCTACTATGTGACCATTAACGTCCATACAAGCTCTATCCATGAGCCTGCATCGACTTCAACCTCAATAGGCATCATTCGTTTTTTTCTCATCACCAATTACATTTATTTTTATAGGTCCATTGAAAAACACAATCGCAGTAATGGCTCTACAATTCGATTGTGTCTGAAGAGCGCCTCACTAAATGCCTGATTCAAAGACAGACCATGAAAGGAAAAAAATGAGTGTAGGCCGACGTAAAGAGTAATACATTTTGAATTGAAACAAAAAGTAAAATTACACATACACTGCACG
The DNA here is from genome assembly GCA_949316025.1 of Lapara coniferarum. Taxonomy (NCBI): domain Eukaryota; kingdom Metazoa; phylum Arthropoda; class Insecta; order Lepidoptera; family Sphingidae; genus Lapara; species Lapara coniferarum. The sequence continues at coordinate 33,939,709 of OX438919.1, read as the reverse complement.
GCTTCATGGCTGAAGGGCATGTGAACAATTATCGCATTTAAATACGTTTATTATTATTTGTGCATTATAGAAATACGCCGGACTATTGTGAGCATGTAAGCGACCGTGGCCGTGTATTATAGGTACACATGTAATAAATAGTGATGCGAACATGTCCCTGAAGATGCGATCTTCTATTCGCACTCACACCAACATTTCAGTCCTCATTATATCACAGTATAATAACTCGACGAAACTAGATATTTTTTGTGAATAGACCACATTGAATCTACTTTGATGAATAGGTAAAAAGTTGGTGATACCTTTGATTCAGAAATAAATCAAGCATATTCTTTAAAACAAAAACACAATATAATGAACTTAATATAAACGGATCGATTCGTTAATGTTTTAAACGCTTTAAATGTCTTAAGTCACTTTATGACATCACTTTTAATTATGACTCAATATCTTGAAACTGAATTAACGACCTGATAATAATATGGCTTATTGCAAGTATAAATCCTTACCTTAAACACTATTTAAAACAATATATGTGGTGTACATTATACAAAATAATACTTATTATAATTTAAACCGATATAATCACTAGCTCTACCTACTAAATACTTAATCTCAGTATTACAGATTGCAAAAATATTCCAATGAATATAATACTAGTAAAATTATTACGTTAAATCATTTTCTGAATTTGTTATACGTGAGGTATTTAACTCATTTGTCGGCAACCAAATCATAATTGAACGACGCGCTGCAGTTAGATGTTTAAGTCAGTAGTTATGTGCCGCCACGTTACGTGTTCATGTTACGAGCGTCAATTTATCACAAATTCAATTTTCAAATTAATGTTCGTGCGGATTATTTTAACAACAACAATCACAATTCCCTCGATTTAACCGCAGCGGTTAGCTGCTTGATAACATAATGCGGGCGTATTATGTATAGGCTACGAATTAGCGAGCACACTTACGTCATAGTTTTCCGGCATAATTGGAGTTTGCTAAAAAGTAATCGATTTTATTATAATTCTGGAATCAGCTTAACTTGAAGTAAATAAGCGTTTCGGAAGATCTATACTTCTTACATGTATTAGACATCAACGCGCGCACAATAAGGGGAACGTTGGCGACATTATTTCAACAAGCTATAAGATATCCACTTTATTATATAGACATATATCGACGACTCCGTAGAACAAAGTCGTATATGCAAAATGTTAGCTTTTCAGTAGAGCGCTTTGAAAGTCGTTAGTTTGTATTCATGTGCGAATTAGTGCTATTTTCACACATTAAGTTCAAAGTTGTTACTGAACCGTATAGAATATAATGTTTTGTTCACTATAACTTGTGGTTTTCACAATTAACTTAGTCTTTCAAAGCGCTCTACTGAAAAGCTTCAGTTTGCATATACGACTTTGTTCTACGGAGCCGTCGATATATTAAAGTGAATATCTTATAGCTTGTTATAGTGTGCTTAATTATAGCATACGTATATAGTATGGCTAAATTCGTGATTTGTAGTTTTATTTTATACTGTCATGTTGTCATCGAAATATAAAACGAGTTTATTGTTTTATGGTTCGTACAATATCACTCAATATACTTAATTAATTCTTCTAGTAGTCTTCGTTGGTCTAGTGGTCAGTAACACACCATGATGCCCTGGGTTCGGACCCCAGGTCAGTCGAAAAAACACTGTAACTGGATTTTACTCTCACAAAAATTTCTCAGCCGCAACTTTGAGTCGGGAAATAGACGGTGCTATACCCCCGTGTTTCTGTAATCATGCAAAGTGATTGGACCTGCGCCTAATCGTTTTACAATCAGGTTGAATTGCCTACTCATCGGATGAAGAAACTGAAGGAATACGTGACTGGTGTAGAGCCCCTGTGTTTGGCGTACAACTTTAATGTCACCTATGTATTTTTTTATCGCGTTGAAAAACGCATTATCGCTACCACCACAGTGGTGTGAGTGGAATGGTTATGTTGGTTTCACCGATCTAACGGCTCAATGTCGACTCTCGGGAGTATAGCATCATCCGAGCGGGCATTGGACAGAGTCCCTAACCTTATGTACAACCTAAACCGGCATACCAACCAAACCCCGCGGTGGCCTTCTTGGGCGCATACGGGACGGCCCCAGGTTATCTTGTTGCATGAAGACACACTGCACGGAACCACCCCTGTGTGATACCGCATTGCGGCCCCTCTCTAACTGAGGGGGCTAAGAATCCCTCGAACTCTAAAGCACACCTTCGGCGTCTACTGCTGCAGGACACTAACAACCGTCATGTCGTCCACCTCGAAGTTATGTGAAATTGGAGTAGCAGCCCCCCACTGCCCGCCCCGCAACTTTCTTAAGCCCCATTTAGTCGTGTCTACGACGAGCACGGGATGCCGTTGCGGAATTCTCTATAAGCCCCCGGACTACAGATCACTCTCCTATGTACTTGGCTAATCGCCGTCGAGGTTGGCTGCCGTAGCTGAAAGTCGATTACGAAGATATGCTTTTTGTTTTACAGAGTAAACACCACTTAAAAGAATGTCAGTTATCACAACTATTGGATTTATCATACAGAGTCGGTGGTCCCTTCAATGTCGTTATTACCGGTTTTATCTGTATTTTTATTTTGTAAGTAATAATCTAAATGGGTACTGCACAAATCCAATTATTTTGAATATCTCTCCTGTAATATAAAGATAATTGGCCTTCCAGAAGATTAAACAAAGGTTATTATAATCTTATCTTATATCTTTTAACGATAAATTCTCTTTACATTCGCAATTACAGTATGTAATTCGTATTTAAATATAATTTCTTAAAAAACACAATTTACCAAATAAAAAAATACGTAGCAAAGCTCGGTCATCCACGCACTCAATATTATAAATGCGAAAGTTTGTGATAACTTTTAGATGTTTGTATGTTTGTTACAAGTAAACGCAGAGACTGCTAAATGAATTTGGATGAATTTTACTCGGATAGACTATGTCCTTTAAGGAAAGGAATACCTTTACTGGTGGTATGCCTCTCATATCTAAGGTCTGTCTTGGTGGGTACCACCGCAATGTCTATTTCTACCGCCAAGCAGGAGTGTGCATTTACGGTTCTGTTTCGGTTTGAAGGACATTGTAGCTAGTGTAACTACTGCATATAATGAGACTTAACATCTTATATGACGAGCACAGTGGAATGCCACACAGTACTTTGTAACTCAAGGTGCTGGATGGTGTTGCTACTGTTTATGGGTGGTCTTATCGCTTACCATTAGGAGAGCGGCATGCTCGTCTCGTCATTCAAAGTATGAAAAAATCTGGTAACTCACATACGAAATAATGGTTATCTTTCATAAAAATTTTAAAACAGCGGCTACTTTGGTGGAAGTGCAAGTGGAAAGGCTTTTCGTACTGGCGAAGCCACGAGCTACACGTAAACATAGCCATTTATAAAGCAACTTTGTCTCACCGCTGGACATTTAAATTTCTAGAAAACGTAATTTTCTACCAAGAATAAACAAAGTTCATAAAGAATTTGAGATATTCAAATAATGAAGAGTTTACTTATTTTATAAAGCCCGTAATTTCCCTACTTCCATAGAAAAAATATGAGAATATTTTTTTTCTCACAGCGCGTTTAAAGCAGCTGCGATGCGTTCGTGAAACCGTAATTTTCTGCACCACACTAGTGATTCAACTAATCACATCAGTTCTCACTCACTGCAAACTCTTGCAATCAAATGCTACGGTGTGGTGTTAGCTTCCAACCATTTAATTACGATATCTTACTTCTTGTCTTACTAATCCTACTAATATGCGAAAGTTTGGGAGAATGGTTAGGTGTTTGGATATTCGTTGGAAGTAAACGCAGAAACTACTATATGTATTTTGGTGAAAATTGGCACACGGATAAACCAAGTCCTGGATTAACATACAGGCAACCTTTTATCCGGGTAATATGCTTCCTTGGAAAATAAACGACATTTTTCATCTTTTTTTAAATAGATGGCGCTGGCGTTTTAGGGATTTTAAGAAAAGCTTTTCAAGCGGGCGAAGCCGCGAACAACACCTAGTTAGTGCTATAAATGTGTTCAAGTGACTACTAGTAAGAGAAGATTGTTACAATTTCTGTAGTATCAAAACGTAATTTACAACTATCGTTCGATATAATGTACTCTTAGCTAATAGTAGTCTATAAATATACAGCTTCATTGAACTCATTGTACGTACTTAGTGTCCCGAGTTCAATTCCCGAATCGAAGAAAACTTTGTATTGAAATTTTTTATCAGCATTTCCCGTCACAACTCTCCAAAAGTGATTCCGTTAGCCAGGATTTCTTAAAGTATGTTCCGGTGATCGTACATTAATTGGGATAGTGGTACGTGAAAGAACTTTTTATACTTTGATACATTCTTTAAACAAACATGAAAGTTCTCTATGTATATTTGTTTTGTCAAGTTGTAACAAATAACCGACCCATATTTTACGATTTATCCGAGCCCAGGCACTATATCAAAACGTCAAGAAAGTTAATTAACTCCAGCTGATAAACTTGACAATCATAACACACAGCGTTAAAGAGTGTTCAAGAACATTCCGTGAAGTAAGTCTGCGTGACTGTGACCGTACGGTACATGTAACGTGTTACGTTGACTACATAGATACGTGACCGAAGTGGTTCACACTGACACGTAAATATACACTCCTAAATCGGCTTCTCACATTGAGCTCCTGACCAGGAAACTTTTACCATCAATCTTTAAGCAATTTATGTTACACACAAAATGTATATACCAAGCTGTTTTCCGTTATAGCAGTTGCCGGCCAGCGTGTGTTGCTAATTAAAAATGTTTTTTGGCCACAATAATTGTTAGTAGACATGGTCCAATTATCACCGGCTACAGCCATAGTGCGAGCAGTTTTTATTTGTAATTTCCAACAGTTTGAAGAGCGTAGAGATTTTCTATGGCATCGCAGCAGAGCGTGCGGTGTAGCGGTGACCGGATAACGGTCACGGAGGCACTCACACTCGGAGGGCAGACCGCGACTTCTAACAACGGCGCTCTTATACCAAAACTTGATAATAGTCGGTACGCAAGACGTCATTATCATAACCTGCGTCAGTGTCACGGCCGGCGCGCCATCGCAATCATAGCCCGCCATCGCAAGGTTGCATCGCATACGTGGCCGCATGTAACGTTATGCCATGTCGTCATGCGTCGCCAACTTTAATATTCCTACGTGTAGTGGCGCCCAACTCGTTTCGCATATGCGAAAAACGGTTCCTCCGATATTAATTTTATTCCTTCACGATCTGCTATTAGAACTTCGTGGCCTATGTAAAACGACTTATCGTAAACGCATTTAAAGATACTTTCCAAACTAAGTTTATGTAGAAAATACGATTTCAAGATATAAATATAAGTTTATGAACCAAAACACGTTATTCTCAGCTGTGTAGTCGGTACGCATGCAAATTTTCATAGTTAACGCGCGTAAGCATTCAATGCATGCATAAGTTGATATCTCCTTGATACGGGCTGGTAATAACACTGTTTACGCGCGAAAACAACTTTTACTGCCTTCTCGATTTACTCTGCCATATACGGAGTCGGACATTCTAAAGGATTTGGCACATCTGAGTTGTGGGTGTGATTTCGCCAGACGCACACGGCTTTCTCTACGTGTTGTAATACTTCGTGCGACTCGATTTTTGTTCGTTCGTAACTCGTAACGCACATACATACATGCATGCGCGAGTGTTATATTGCGCGCCATCCCTCTGCACCCCCGCCCTGCTCCACCCCGCGCCGCTCCGCCGCCAGCAGTGATGCGCTCAGCGACATTTTAATGAAATCAACGTCCAAATATCAAGGCTGTCTACTTTTAATGTATTATCCGTTTTAAGAAAATATTATAGATGCTTAATATTTATTCTGTGATCATACACTAGAATGGCAAACAGCCTATGAATCATGTTATTCTGTGGGGGTGTTAAAGAAATATGGAAACTTGTATAAGACTTTTGTCCTTACCAGCAATCTAATTTAGAAATATTTTAAGCGATCATTAGAAGTTTACTGTTTAGGACTCAACATTAATTGTACGTATTTTATCATGACCACCAAATATGTTAAATTTAATCACAAATCTGTTTTTTGTATAACGTGTTTAATTACGTCATGTTTGGGCGGATGAGTTAGATTTTTAGATGAGAAATAAATCACAACGGCCTCGGTAACGGTATCTACTTTTAAATACCACTAACAACAATACTAAGTAGAATAAAAATTGAAATAATACGCATTATTATTAATGTAATATTACAACCATTGTGCTATAAGGCTCATAGGACGTTGAATTACTAATACGGTACAATGTAACAACGTCGCAGGTGTATCAATCCCGGATCGCAATAAAAAAATATTCTTAACTTAACTTATCACACCAACTCTAGGTCCGGTCGTCGCCCGCGTAATACCAAGCTGGTAATATATTTTTTTCGGCACCTTCTCTTGAATGTCACCATATAATTATGGCGACACGCTGATTTATTCTTAAAAAAAAATATATGTCTTAAAGGTACTTTTACGATTTTGCGCCGCGCAAAGTTTTCTTTTGGCTATTACTTAACCAAATATATTCCTAAATTTATAGAAACATTGAAAAAGAAACAGTCGAAAGCAGGATTTGAACCCACGACCTCCAGCGTACCGTGCCGGTGCTTGCCAATTGAGCTATTTCGACCCTACTCTCTACTGTCCAATTTCAAGTTCCGTATTTAATCTCTTAAAGGAGATGACTAGCAACATCTGCTAGCAATTATTACAATTACTAACTGCCATAACATGGCACCACATGGCCATTAACATGTATAAAAAATCATAATATAGGATCAAATATATTCCACCATTATTTTGTGAAATAAAAATAATAGTCTGGATTTCAAATTATAAAATTATGAATAGTAGTTTAAGGAAATGTTAAATTTTATTTCGGTATGAATATATTGTCAATGTGATGTAAAACATAAGAGATATTAAATTTTCTTCCGAAGCCATTTTGACCGAAAACTATAATGTTAAATTTTTTTTTTTGCTGTTTATAAGTCAAATATATTATTTTTTCTCTGAAATTATGTAAGAACAGGGTGTTAATAGTATTATAATATATTTTTGGTGACTAATATTTAACGAAATTTGCAAATTGGAGCTACCAAGTCATGTCTCTTGTTTTTGACGAAACTCACACCTGGAGAATTAGAATTATTAAATACATAAGTAGATTACCAAAAAATTTATCAATTCTTATTTAAAAACATGAAATGACGAATATTTCTGACATAATAATTATCATAGACATGTAGCCAATGTATCATGTTTGAACGACAAAAACCTCACAACCAGATATCATTCTTTGGAAGCGCCCTTAATCGAACTAGTGAGCGTGCAAGAGAGAAGCTATCCAGCTGGATGTACTTGCACTGAATCTAAACTTTCAGCTTTGAATAACCACCCCGGCCGAGGCTATCCATTCATGTTTAGAAGAAAAATAATAATATATCGATTATTGCTGGATTTTAAATAGAAATCAGAAAAAGAAATGATGCGTGATGTTTGCGAGAAAACCTAATACAACGAGAAAAAATAAAAAAAAATGTATGTATCCTAGGATGGCTAGAAAGAAAGAAAAAAAGAAATACCTTTATTTAGCCATTATCACAGGACAAGATGGCGGTAAATAATAAATGTAACACCAGGGGAACCAAATTTTTTTTTAAAACTAAAAAATAAACACACAATAAGAAATTAAAAGATACAATATAAATACTACCTATTCTATTCTAATCTATACTATAATATTATAAAGCTGAAGAGTTTGTTTGTTTGTTTGTTTGAACGCGCTAATCTCAGGAACTACTGGTTCGAATTGAAAAATTCTTTTTGTGTTGAATAGACCATTTATCGAGGAAGGTTTTAGGCTATATAACATTACGATGCAACTATTCGGAGCGAAGAAATAATGGAAAATGTAAAAAAAACGGGGAAAATTATTCATCCTTGAGGGCTTCCATTGCGTGCGCTGCGAAAACGGTTCAAGATACCAAAAATATATGTATGAAAGAATTATTCCTCTTGAAATGATCTAAAAAAATGTCTGCGACAGTATATGTCTATCTTTTAAGATTAACTCACTAGAACCGTTTTTATGGTAATCAAATACGGACGAAATTAATGCATTATTTGTTAAGAGCCTATGTGAAAAACATATGGAATCGTGATGGGCGTGACTTAGCGTATTTCAAATGCGAGGCGCCGCACGGCCCCGCTGAGATAGATCGCGCGCCTCGGCCCTCGTCGCATCGCGTCGTTGCGACAGGTCGTTGCACTCAAGCCCGCGAAAAGATCGTCATTGCAAATGCATGTCTGTGTTATAAATATTATAGTTATTATAATTTCTAATAAATTTATAACTTATAAAACATAGAATTTATTTTAATTCGTTTATAGAACCATTATTATGTCACTATTATCTACCTAATTACTTGAACATTATGTAAAATGACATTGTAAGTTATCTAAACTCATCGAAAGTATTATTCACTTATAGTTGACTTTTGTTGACAAGATAAAATTTGGTGTGGTGGTAGGTTCGAGTCTTACCCCTACGTAGGTCTGTATATAGGTAAAGGCAGTATGAAACTTCTATAATGTGTTTTAAATTATATTTTGCTTTGTTTTGATTTATTCTTGTGGACTTTCCTAACTTTGGTGGACATAAAATAAATAATAATAATAATAATATGGCGTCACTATTTTTCGGCCGGCTCGGGATTCGGACCCGGGACCTCAGCACAATAGGCGTATCGTGTGTGCAACTACGCCTTGGAAGCAGTCAAACATAGCATCACACCTTTTCTCCTCACATTTCGTTAGCTATTTAGGTCTTATCAAATAGGAGACGAGCTTATTGCCACATACCGGGCCCAATTCAACAGACCGAGCTGATACTGGACAGAAAAAAATAGTATTTGCCCGACGCGGGATTCGAACCCGAGACCTGAGCGTGGAGGCCGTACCGGGCACGTAATACAACTACGAGTTGCGACATCAAGGTAGTTTCGACAAGTCATTCACGATGAAACTTCTTCCCTGGAATGTCAGGTCTATTTTACGTAAATGATGCTTCACTCTAGTGCCACCATGCAATTTAAAAATCGAATTTTGTATGTAAAGGATGTTCGAAATTTATGCAATGCAATAAAATTACATAGCTTGATATGAAGATTGATTACATTATTATGGTTGAATAGTCACTATATAGGATATAAATGTTACAAATGTTGAAGGCGGCCGCTACCTATCTAGATCATTTTTATAAATTTTAATTTGAAACGTATGTAATGTGGGGTAAGAAAAATATAGCAAGGTCATTCTTACTACGCGGGTACTTATGCTTATAGAAAATTTTAAATGTTAATTACTTACAATTTTTTAAATATTTTTGATATTTTGTACAGAAGAATAGACTGATGTTTACTGCAACAGCTACTTCTTCAATTCTAAGGCATTTGTTTTTGTTTTGCAATATAACAAAGCTCCGATATCCTTATTGAACTGAATGAAAAATAATGATGGCCATATTTTAAAAGGAGACGGGAAAAACTTCATAGAACTTTGGGCTTAGTGTTACAGAGATAATTTATGCATTATTTTATAGTTATATTAGAATTATTTCCAAATGAGAAAGAAAAATCTGTCTGTCCAATGGGAGTAAAGAAAGAACCGCTGTAGAGTAGAGCTTCTAAATCATTTTTCGGTGAATAACTTTTTTTTACCTGATGACATAAGATGTTCACAGTACCTAACCATTGGATTGCCCTATTGAATAGTGAACAGAGCTAGCTTAGACAATAACCAGAATTGAACATATCACATGGAATCGACGAGGACTGATATAAATATATAATGGCTCATTTACACTCTCGCGCGAGTGGTACGCCGAACACAATTCGCAGAACACAATTGCGCTGCGATCTGAATCCAAGGAATCACATCGAGAGTGTAATATCTGTATGGAATACTGTTCGCATCTCTGGGACGGTTCCGCAAAATACCTGCTCGATGCCTTGGATGGATTGCAGCGACGGGCTATCCGCATTGTAAATGATGCAGACGTAACAAAAAGTTTGGAGCCACTGCAGCTGCGCCGCGACATCGCCTCGCTCAGTGTGTTCTACCGTCTGTATCATGGTGAGTGCTCGGAAGAATTGTTTAACCTTATCCCCTCCTCTCCTTTCCTAAACAGAACCACGCGTGCTGGCTTGCGGAACCACAGCTTAGTGGTCTGTTCCATCCCGGCTCGAACCAAAAGGTTCAGTAATTCATATTTCTGCCGCGCCATTAAGCTGTGGAACAGTTTGCCAGCGTACGTGTTCCCTCCTTCCTACGACTTAGGGTCCTTCAAGCGGAGCGTGAAGAAGCAATTAAGCAGGCCGGCATAATTGTGCCGACCGACCAGGGATGTTTATCTCTTGCCGGTCGACACAACTTTTTGGGCTTCACCACATTTACCATCAGATGCAGTGAAGCCACTTTGTCGAGCCTAGGATAAAAAAAAAAAAAAAAAAAAAAAAACAATACGAGCCACGACGCGAGGTGTGAAGCTAGAGTGTTAGTGAGTCAATAATGTATTTCAATTTGACATTACGTCGGGAGCGCTGAACAAAGTTGCCAGTAAAATTAAATAATATCGACCAATATTAAATATCCCAAAAAGTTAAAATGTCTTTTTAGTTTAATTTCTAAAATACCTATAGTTTTTAATTCTTATTCTTTTTCAGCCTTTAAAAGGCTACTATTGCACATAGGTCTCCCCCAAAGAATTATTAATACTATTATGTCAATATTATTCTTGTTATACATGCTTGGTATTCTTTGAGTATGTAACCAACGCTCTAAGTTGGTGCCAGCGCCGTGTGTAATATTACACGAACCACTTGGTGCCACTTTTCACCTTTCTATAACTCAAAACCTATTTAAAGTAAACACATAAAACTGTGTGAGTTTAATTATATCTATAAGGACATCTAGAAGCCCAAATTTCATGAAGCTAGCTCAAACGGTTATAAAGATATGAAGGTCAAAATTGTAAATTTTTGTACTGACTGACAGACTTATAGTATCTAAACCTAACCTACTTCCAGATGACCTAGAAGGATGAAATTTGGAATCCAGCTCGGTAATTATGTGTAAGCGTAAGAAAAAATCTAAAAATAAAAAAAGTTAATACAGGGGTCCACATAAAAAAAAAATATTTTTAATGGTAGCGTTGGAATCCCAATATATGTTTTATTATATTTGCTTTATAACAGAAATATAAAGATAAAGTTAAGCCAAAACATTTGTGGTGTCCCCATAAAAAAACACTTGTAATACGCGCTAAACAGCCGGCCAACGGTGTGTCGTCGGCGGCGCGCGGCACCACACAACTCAATACCTACCTAGTTTTCTTTACAAAAAGTAATGATATCCCACCAAAAACATAAATGTAAAAGATCTCACATTTGTAAATACCAGCAACTATTATAGGTATTCAATAAAGCAAACAAATAGAATTTAATACTTGTTCATAATGTTATTTTGTTCCTATAAATACATATTTAGATTTTGCATAAAACTTGGCACACATTTAGATCTCCATTCTTTTTGCGGCGAAGCCCACAGCTAAGCATAATTTTGGTATTGAACTTGGCTATCCTTTTTTACATTTATGTTTTTGGTGGGATATTTTTAAATGGAAGACATAAAAATAGAAGAATATTGATACATGCTTCAAAAGTGTAAGGTTAAGCCCAATTTAGGCCGTCTCCTTTATACCTATTAGAGTTTGTGGCCAGTCATGTCCAGCGGATTTTGATTTTAAAGCCAAATAGCCTTTAAAGAAAATAAATCTAAATGGCGGCCTTTATTTAAAATTCTAACATTACATCTGCCTTTTGTGCACAAAACAATGCCCAGATATCGATTTTGAGTTCGATTGGCCTTAATACAAAAAACTTCAAAATGGTGGCTACTTTTTTCAATTTTGACATTGGATCACTCTTTTGTTAATAACGTTACACCCAGATATCGATTTTGCGGTCGATTAACCTTAAAACAAATAAATTCAAAATGGCGGCCACTTTTTTCAGTTCTGACGGTGGATCTGCCTTTAGTAACTAAAGTGGTACTCAGATACCGATTTTGAGGTCAATTGGCTTAAAATAAAGAAATTCAAAATGGCGGCCAATTTTTTCAGATCTGACATTGGATCCGTCTTTTGTACCTACTGGCCTGCCCAGATGTCGATTTTGAGATCGAATGGCCTTAAAACAAAGGAATTCAAAATAGCGGTCATTTTTTTCAATTCTAACATTGGATCCGTCTTTTTTACCTACAGGCTTGCCCAGATATAGATTTCGAGGTCGATAAGCCTTAAAACAAGGAAATTCAAAATGGCCTCCACTTTTTTCAAGTCTAACATTAGATCCGTCTTTTATACCTGAAGGCCTGCCCAGATATCGATTTTGATTTCGATTGGTCTTAAAACAAAGAAATTCAAAATGGCGGTCACTTTTTTCAATTCTAACATTGGATCCGTCTTTTGTACCTACAGGCTTGCCCAGATATATATTTTGAGGTCGATTAGCCTTAAAACAACGAAATTCAAAATGGCGGCCACTTTTTTCAAGTCTAACATTGGATCCGTCTTTTATACCTAAAGGCCTGCCCAGATATCGATTTTGAGGTCGAATGGCCTTAAAACAAAGGAATTCAAAATGGCGGTCACTTTTTTTAATTCTAACATTGGATCCGTCTTTTTTACCTACAGGCTTGCCAAGATATCTATTTTGAATTCGATTGGCCTTAAAACAAAGAAATTCAAAATGGCGGCCACTTTTTTCAATTCTAAAATTGGATCCGTCTTTTGTACTTAAAGGCCTGCACAGATATCGATTTTCAGGTCGATTAGCCTTACAACAAGGAAATTCAAAATGGCGGCCACTTTTTTCAAGTCTAACATTGGATCCGTCTTTTATACCTAAAGGCCTGCCCAGATATCGATTTTGAGGTCGATTGGCCTTAAAACAAAGAAATTCAAAATGGCCGCCGTGTATACAAATTCTAACATTGGCTCTTAACATTTTAGTTATTATTGATTCAAAATGTATAAATAAATGAGTACTACAAAATTTCATACTAAAGTAATTTTATGGTGTAAAAATTTGAACAGCCTTTACATGCAAAATACGAATTTTTTAAATGTATGAGCGGCACGCAAGCGTCATTTACACAAAATTGGGCCGGCATTCCAGGGCGTCCCTAGCTATGAATTACACAATATAAATAATACATACATATACTCTCACGTCTTTTATCCCCGAAGGGGTAGGCAGAGGCGCAACTAGTGCACTCACTTTCCGTCGTGCGTATTCCGTCCTATGATGTGATAGGGGGCGAGCCTATCACCATTTCGGGCTCAAAATCCAGACTTCGGGCTGAAAAGAAAAAAATTCAATATCACTCTGCCCGACTCGGGGATCGAACCCGAGACCTCAGCATTGCAGTCATAACGTAATACAACTACACCACTGAGGCAGAATAAATAACAAAAAAAAAGCAGTGACTATTGTTTTTCAATCAGGGATTCGAACCCGGCACCTCAGCGTACCGATCACTAAATATAACTAAAGCAGGTCGCCGACTAGAAACAATTTACAAAGGTGAAAAGATGTAATAATTACGCTTGCTGCCTATCTTATAGACCTAATAGAGCCTATAATTTTATATTGATACACGGACGTGAGCTGGATACACTATAAAACAGAATTTCCAGGGCACCTTCAAATTTGCCGCGCGGTAGCGCGGACCAATCCCTACACTAGACGGCCAATTCGAACTTTGAAGGCGTCCGAAAATTTCGAGCACACGTCCGTCGTCAGTAAAGATTCCGGACGACTGAAGCCGGCACGGGCCACTCCCATAACAGCGATGGCGTATTTGGACGTCGCGGATGAGAGAAAGTGACGGGAGGCGCACGCGTATGCCGAAATGAAATGGCGTAAGCGCCAAAACAATTTTCTTTTAATTGTGATTATACTATTTGATTCGTTTTAATTGTGTATTGATAAAACTTTGAAAAAATTGTTGTATTGTATTTAAATAAAGTTACGAATGTACATATTCCACCATTTAGAGATAAAGCGTGTTTAAAGAAAATATCAGAGGTAACTTTGAATTTTTTTTCGATCGAGAAAATTTATAGCAATTGTGTTTTGGCTTTGACATATTATTGAGTTATACGTTCAATTTACACATATCCAAAAATCTAACTTCTGATCTTAGTAGTTTACGAGAAATTTGAATTTGAAAGTCCTTAAAGTTCCTTACATAGGCTCTTAAGAGTTGTATCAACGTCATAGTCATAGAGTGATTCAACGGGAAGGTTTTTAAGTACTTTTCGCCCGGAAAAACTTATTAACGCGGGCGAAGCCGTGGGCAAAAGCTAGTTTCGTATATTACGCAATATTTTCGATGTTTCTTAGACAAAGTTAAATTTTATATTTGTATATTTTTAAACATTAAACTTCAACCTTTATGATTTTCCACATTATTTCACCCCGATGAATGGCAATAAAATTCCATAATCATTGCGCAATATGTAGGGCCGTGGGCCGACGGTCGCCGCGGCGCCGCGTAGGCCGCAGAGATTGGCGTCTCAAGCCAACAGTCACCAGCTGACATGTACACTTGTGCGCCGATGTAGGCGGCCAGCGACACCCACAGTTCGAAAGCTCCTTGACAAACGACCAATAAGCACAGAATTGTTGTACAGTTACCTAACGTTGACATTGCACAGTTTATAATACTCCTCATCATTCATTCATAAACTTGTTGCGTGTAGTCTTTCTTGCTCTATTATAGCGTTTCATTTGTCACTTGAATGAGTAGAAATTGTTGTTATATTATATGACGCTCTCCTGACATTATAAAGTTACTGGCAATTTACAATAAATTCTTATATTAATTGAAACAAAAGCATACAAAAGTACTTAAAATAATATTAAAGAATGACCATACTTTATATTTACAGCGGTAGAGTGTTATAGAATTCCCAGTCCATAGCGCTTCAGGGTGTTAACTGTTTTTCGAAGTTATATTATCAAGCTAGAGTGCTGAAAACAAAATACCTAAGCTTAATATGTGATTTACTATGGTTTATCTACGTGTATTCTATATCGCTACTATTGTCTTCATAATGTGGAAGCTCCATAAAGGAGCCATCCATCGCATGGCGATGACATCATGGCGAGCTACTTAACTGTTACGTAAACCGTAAAGCGTGATTCACATAAAAACGCATGTGTTCTAGTGCGTATCACGGTGTTTAATGCGTACAATCATTTCGTAAAAACACATCACATCAATTCAAAATTGCACATATGAGCGTATCACAAACTAACAACAGTAGTGACAGTGTTGAGTATAGCACGTAATAATTCTCCAAACCCCCTGGATTAGGTAAGCATTTGTTGGTAGGAAGGAGCGGGACGCGGGCGCAAGCAAACGGTGACACAGCGCTAAAAATAGAGCTCGGAGCCGAGTCAGGGCCAGGTGATGCGGTCGGTTCGGCGCGGCGCGGTGGCGGCGTCGCGGCCACGCCAGACCTGTCCTGGCGCGGGCACAGTGGCCGGCAACCCCCTTCCCTCGCGCAAACCCTAACATTCACCCGCCATCTTGTTGATCCACAGACCGTAGCGGACAACTTAGTTCTAGATGGCAAGGGCACGGAAACAAGTTGAATACCTGACTCAGGATCAATTATCTATTACACATGCGATTATACGAAAAGACATTGAACCTCAAATCTATGTAACTATATGTTTACCACATAAAAAATACTAATAATTAATCTTAACCATGCAAAGAACATACTAAAATCTTATACCGGTTTATAGTTTCTATCACTGTAATAAAACATTCGTTATTATTTTGTAAATAAACCTGTTATGTCGTTATTTACATTTAACATTTATATAAATACATACTAGAATACTCTACGCTGACGTAGAAAAAATTGCTATCTTTTAGAGACATGCTAAATTTGGTAAGTGGAGGAGATTTAATGTCTGATCTGTCTAAAAACAAGGTTTGATGTACCAACGTAATATGCAAACCTGATTTAGAAAGATTTCCATATAGGTAAATACAAGAGATAATTTATGTATAAAGTCAAACTATTTATTATTGTAATGCTAATAAGGCTGCATACTATACATATACAATATTCCAAAAGTCACTATCAGTGCTTATGCTACCTTCATCACATATAGTTTGAAATATCTACATCATTTTATTTAGCCATGAGCTCAGGACATAGTTTCAATAGTAATTGGAGTTCCAATCATGTCACTGCTTGTTGAACCTACATTAACCATGTTCCAACCTAGCAATTATTTATAAGGATATATGGAAAACACTTCCAAGATTTAACTAAACTTCATTTTTGTTAGCATGGATCAGCGGCATGCAAATGAAACTACGAAATCGTCGTGTTTCTAAGAACATACAATATAAGACTAAATAAACATGTCAATATTATGTATAATAATCAGTAAAGGACACGGCCTCTTGCAGCACAGGAAGATGATGTCACTGCTTCAACTGGTTTTGCTTATTATTCGACCGGTGTTTAGCAGAAATCCGACTACATTAGGTAGATTCAATCTGCCATTCAAATGCGTTTTAAAGAAGGGTCGGTGCACTTAACCTAGGGCAAACAACTTACATTATAAATGACCGAATCAGTGAGTTTAATGCACCCAATTGAAATTTATCACCATAATATAAGTTAAACTGGAAATAGTAGTCCAGTAATCCGATACATAAGTACTTATAGATACAATGCCCTACTGTCCTCGGGAATGTGATCTTACTCGCATAGGTATATAAAGGATAATTTGTGATTCATTTCCATTGTGGGAGCCGCGGCGGAGGAGACTGGTACACGACGAATCGATACCGATGCCGCTAGCGTTCCAAGAATTAATGCCAACGTTTGTCCTCCTGCTTTAGAACGAGATTTAACATTTTGTTTTATTTGAAAAGGAATTTTTGTGTGGCATTAATAAATAATGATGGCTCTGTCTGGATGAAATAAAGATAGATTATTCATGAGTAAAAAAGGTTCTGCATATTATTATATATCCTTATAAGGATTCGAAAGGAAATCACAAAATATCAATTTACTTGGCTTATAATAAAAATGTCGCCTAGCATTTTTTATTTTTTCTTTTATCAAAGACTCGACAAAGTGGCTTCACTGCACCTGATGGTAAATGAAGTGAAGCCCAAGAAATAATGTCGACCGGCAAGAGATGAACATCCATGGTCGGTCGGTACAGTTATGCCGGCCTGTTTAATTGCTTCTTCACGATCCGCTTGAAGGTTGGAAGGAAAGGAAAGGAAGAACCCTAAGTCGTAGGAAGGAGGAAACACGTAAGCTGGCAAACTGTTCCACAGCTTAATAGTGCGGCAGAAATATGAATTGCTGAACCTTTTGGTTCGAGCCGGGATGGAAGAGACCACTAAGCTGTGGTTCCGCAAGCCAGCACGCGTGGTTCTGTTTAGGAAAGGAGAGGAGGGGATAAGGTTAAACAATTCTTCAGAGCACTCACCATGATACAGATAAAAATCTTTTTACTACTTGGTGACCAGTGGCGGTCCTTTCATAGAAGCCGAAAAGCCTGGCTTACCTTAAGATTATTCACCTCGTATTCAAAACCTCGGTGCCTCCAAACCTCAAAGACTGTCTCGGTGGCGTATTTGTATTGTATGACTGCAATGCTGAGTTCTCGGGTTCGATCCCCGGGTCGGGAAAAGTGATATTGAGTTTTTCTATTCAGTATCAGTCCGGAGTCTGGAATTTGTGCCCGATATGGCGATAGGCTCACCCCCTATCACATCATGGGACGGATGGTCTGCCAAAAGTGGGTGCACTAGTTGCGCCTCTGCCTACCCCTTCGGGGATAACAAGCGTGAGTGTATATGTATGTATTTAAAACCGAATATGGAACAATAACCAACATTTAACGGTGAAAACACTTCCAAATAATTTGCTTAAAAAATTTAAAATTCCAGCGCTACGGTTTGCTTCGAGCGCACCTACAGACACAACACTACACCCACACACACACCACCGCGCCGTATACGCAATTCACTCTCTCACTCTCTCTCTCCCCATACATATTTCTCACATTCACACCTATGGATAGAATATGGAGAAACTGCTACCACATACGTATAGCTAGATATATATAGCAATCACTGCTAGAAAATAATCCAGGATTAATGCATCGATAGATACCGTATTTTTTGTTCATTTTTTCTTGTCCATGGATACATGTCCTTTAGACCCATACTTGTCTCATTTTTATTTTCAATTATATGTCGAAGCAAAATAGTGGCTATCCTACCAAGACTTTATCGAGCAATTTTGGCGGCAACAAAAAATCACTTTATTAGCCCAGTTACTTCAATTCGCTTCATTTGAGCCCTTTGATAGAACTGTATTGGATAATATGCCACCATAATTATGCAATACAACACTAAGTATCACCAAAATAATGAATTAAAACAGAAGCACCTCAAGATACTTCCAAGTTCCTGGAAAAACTCCCATAGATACTGTATAAAATACAGGGCTGCCAATTTATAGACTTACCTGTAATAAGGTTCCATTCTTTCTGCATCATATTCCTTATGTAAATGCGTAATTTTTAAGCTATTGCATAGCTTCTATCGCGGGCCTTGAGCGTGGAGACCGAATCCAGAAATTCCGTAACGAAAAAATAACCTGACACCCCTCACTCCATTTCAACTCTATCACAACCATGTAGAGTGTAAAATTCCATAAGTAAGTTTAATATCGCAGTCTTGTAATTTATTTTCAACTCTATCACAACCACGTGGAGTGTAAAATTCCACAAGTAAATTTAATGTCGCAGTCTTGTAAGAATACAATATGTAAGAGGATATGAGCTGAATGTTAAACGATAAAAGGTCGAAATTACCGTGTATTTAAAAATTGTTCCAGTCAGTGAAACATATCGAAATGTCAAACATGATTCTAAGTTTGAATTTTTAAAGTTTTTATTTTATATCTGATCAAAGAGGTTATAAATATTAGAATTGCCTGCTTAGAGTTACGGCGTAAGGGCACGAGTGAAATTTAGACAATAGAAATATAAAATAAATAAATAATTATAATTACATAAGTTGATAAAAAATGCTATGCAATATCTTTACCGCGGCAGTCTCCGAGTGCCACTCGTCTTTTTTATTTATCACGACTATGTAAGGATTTTAGAGTTAATATAATTATAATTGCATATCTTATTACAATTATTTTAAGGTATTGCACTATAATTTTATTTAGTTATTTATTTTAGGAAGATTTACAGACAAATAACATCAGTGGTAGGTATATACAAAAATATAGTCCTATGCTAATTACAAATCTTCACTAATAAATTACCAGATAATAATATTTAAGGGCTTGTAATGTGAACATTAACGTTACATTGAATGAGTATATTTTACTAATTTCCCTTACAATGAACATTTAAATTATTTGTTAACTATGTGAGAAAAAAAAATAGTTATTTTGTTATCCTATAATACTTGCTATTATGTTTGTGAAAGAAATTATTTGCCAAAATCTTTTTAGTACGTACTGTGGTGGTGCAAAACAAGTCAATATCCTGTGATATTTTATTGAAAGAATTGGATGCTCTTAGTACAAATGTGTTTGCCCTATATTTAGTTTTGGATAGAGGAATATTTAAGATAGATCTTTGTCAAAGCTTTAAGGTATTAAATTTAAGGTAAATCATAGATAGCAGTTCAGGACAGTCTACTTTTCCGTTCGCGATGTTCATAAGATAACATATGATAGATGTCGCCAATACTACGCCTTGTTTTCAGAGTAAGAAGTGGTACCTTCTGCATCTGTCGTGATAATCTGTTGAGTGTTGGTTACATCTGACATCAAGAAATTTTAAGAATTTCATTTTTTTGTATGCGTTCGATTCGTTGTTTATAGACTTCGTATTGGGGGTTCCATATTTGAGGCTCATACTCAAGGTGAATGCGAACGTAGCCTGCACTATATAATATTTTTAGTTTTTTGATGCTGTGAAAATTTGACGATCTTCGAAAAATAAAACCCAACATCTTTGATGCTTTATTAACTATGAAACTTATGTGCTTATCAAATAGGAGCTTAGAATCAGGGACCATTCTAAGATCTTTGACCTCATGCACCCCTTAAAATTTCTGATTTTTTATTTACTTGTCAATAAATTTTGTCGCATTTTCAGCATTAATTTCGTGGTATAATTCTGGTTCGGAACTGGTAACAACAGTTGTTTGTTTTAATTGAGACTGTGATGCATTTTGTAGTATTTGTGTTTGTCAAGTGGTTTTTGAGTGATCTTAAACATTTAAGTACATTTATTCCTTATAATAGTTTATAGTGTGTGAGAGTTTTGATCGGCGAGAATAAGTCAAATTTGTTTTTTTTTTTAGGTAGGCGGTCCTGCAGTCACCAACGGGGGAAACCTGCGAATGGGATACTGGAGTCCCCCGGCTTGACGACTGCAGGGACCTGGGAAGGAAGTGGAAGAGGAAGGTGGGGGAAGGGAAGAAGGTTCCCAGGATGGGAGGAAAGACAAGTGGGTGCCAGGAAATGTAGGTGGTCCCTTTTAGGCCTCAATGTGTTATCCAACCAAAAGGTATATACACTGAACTATGTGCCTCGGTCCACGACTAATGTCCTCCTATGCATGGGCATGCATTGAGTGTGCGCATAAGAATTGCCTCAGGGGGAGTCAATTTTGTTAGGTTATGATGGAAGATAACAACTTTCAACGAGCTGGCTAATGGCGCGAAATATATTTAAAGAACTATAGAAGATATTTAGATCAGTAAACAAAACTAATCGTCTTATTGGTTGCTCTAATACGTTAATAATAAGAAAATATAATTAAAAAGCCTCGTATATCTTACAGTTTTGAAGTTGATTTTACATTTTTATTTCCTTATTTCTATATATTCTTAGTGTTATTAAAGTTATTTGAATGATATTTTGTTCCAGTTAGTTATTTATTAATGGTTCATATTATCTAATTCTGCAAGAACCCCTCTACAGGTGAAGGCCTCCTGCAAAGTTTGTCAATTTTCTCTTGAGCTGTTTGAACCCAATGAGGACCTACTGCCTTTATGATTTCATCTTCCCATCTTGCGTAGAGTCTTCCCCTTTTTCGTTTCCCTTGTAGATCTTTCCATGTTGGTTCAAACCAAAAAGATAACGACTAGCGTTGATACTGGTCTTGATGACGTGCCATATGGCCAGCCCATTTCCATTTAACGGCTAGAGCGTGTACTAAGGCATCAATGGATTTCGTAGTACTTCGTACCTTCGTATATCGATTTTGTTGTATTTTTAATTTTTAAAATACTGCGCTCCATTCCAAGTTAGCAAGTGACAATTTTGTTATTATATTTGTCGTCTTGGTGAACTTCCAAGTTTGGCAAGCGTACGTGAGACTTGGTAAGAGACATGAATTCAGTACTTCGATGTTGATATTGTTTGGTAAGTTTTAAATATGTCCTTTAAGCTCCAGTATTTATTCGAAGTAGTTTGTATTCTACGATCAATTTCCAACTCGTTGACTTTCCTGTCGAACCCTTTTTAACCGACTTCAAAAAAGGAGGAGGTTTTCAATTCGACGGGATGTTTTTTTTGTGTATGTTACGCGATTACTCCGCCAATTTTAGAGCGATTTTCAAAATTCTTTTTTTGTTCGAAAGGAGATACTTCTGAAGTGGTCCCATAGTCACCAAGTCAGTATCTGATGATTGGATCCTGGAGAAATAGAGGGCAACCCTCAAATTTTATGAGCCCACACATCGTTTTTTTCGCAAATCTTATGAAGTAATTTATTCTTTAGTGTTTTCGCGTAAATAACATCACGCCTTTTACGTTTTCAGGGTTAGTCAGAGGCGTAACACACCAGCGCGATAATCGTACCGCGTGTGCAATACAACTACGCCATCGAGACGGTATATTTCTTACTAACACAAAAAAGCAACAAATAAAACCTTTTTGACAATAAATTAAACCGCCTTCAAAAATAACTAAAAAAACTAAAAACCAAAATTAATTTAATAGTGACTAAATATACGACAGCATTACTTATATACTGGTAACCAATTTTGGAGTCGGTGCCTAATTAAAATTACTAGCTAAGCTAGATAGATACATTAATAAATATGCGAAAACAATGTTTAATTTTAAATACCTAGGCACTGACTCTAAAATTGGTTACTAGTGTATAAGTAATGCTATCGTATATTTATTCACTATTAAACATTGATGTATTAAAAACCCTTTTAATACATCAACGCTAATAAGTAATTTTTTGGTTTTTAGGATTTTTTTAGTTGCTTTTGAAGGCGGTTTAATGTTTTGTTTGAATAGTTTTTATCCAATGTAAATAACTATATTTACATTGGATAAAAACTATTCAAACAAAAAATTAAAAGCTCAAAATGTTGAAAGTAAATACATTCAAGTGATCAAAATCGTTTACACTAGTTGCCAAGGTAGAGTAAAATTAGAGATTAATTAAACTCTAAACTATACCGATTACTAAATCCAGCGACTATATAACCCCTAGACTCCTAATGTTCAATATTTCTCTTCAAATTAATTCTGTCAACTACCTGAGGTTTGAGGAAGCGGGGTACTGCATTATGATTGGTTCTTCCAACACCTTATCGCATTATATAACCTTGGAAACATAGGCATAGGGATGGGACGAGTTAAATGAAAACACGATTTTTAAATCGATATTACTTTTATGTAATAAAGTTTTATAGTAATATTATTATTATTTATTAAACATATTAATATTTTAACGAAACTCTTTATGTTATCGAATGACAGATGGCGCTTAGTAAGTCTCGTCGACATTAACAAGAATATTTGAGCTGACTTGTAGGAATAACACAAAGAATAACTCAAAACAATCGTTATAATCAACAAACAAAATAAAAAATTATCCCAATAACATTTATTTCTGATACCGCTAGTCAAAATGTATATCCTAATCATTTTTAAAATGAATTAACTATTACTAATGAACTAACAATTTAAAATAAGAAGCCTTTTAAAATTAAATGGGCCTCAGATAAATTGATTAGTTGAGTATTCGGGCGATAGTTTCTCTTATTTTTAATTTTATCGATAGAACTATCGACAAATCCTTTTGGTGTATCACTTACTTTTAATGTTAAAAAACAAAACGAAATAGAAAATGTAAAAAGTACTTTCGTCGGAAAGAGATGCAAATATAACAAGATGGCGCGTAAACACCCAAATGACCAGTCTAAGATGAACTCCGTAAAATTTTAAATAAAATGTGATTATGTGTCGTTATTGACTTACCTGTGAAATGTAATGCCATTTTTCTGAAAATTTGAATTATGGCTATTTATACTACACCATTTTATTGTGCACGGGTTCATTACAATAGTTATTTATTCGCAAACACGGAAGTATTTACAGCTCACAGTTGTGGTCGCAACTGACTTGAAGATTTTGAACGGTAAGCTACATTGGATCTATTTGTCAGATGTGTTGCCCGAAGCCGATCGTCTGTTATTAGGAGTCTAGGGGTTATATAGTCGCTGACTAAATCGGTATAGTTTAGAGTCTCATTTCTCACTGTTATCTTTTTAATAGTGCTGTTTGTCATAAGCATAGGTTTTTTGAGGTTTTATTTCCAGACCCACCTGCTTGCTTGCTAGCCATATTCAATGATTCAACCATATTATGTTGTAGTTGGGTGCTTGTTGCTGAAAGAAGCACTACATCGTCAGCAAATCTGAGATGGTTTAAACACTTGTTTCCAATTTTTTCTCCAATCTAGCTGGTTAATAATAAATTCCAATATAGGTATAAACAGGATTGGTGATAAAGGGTATCCTTAGCGTTCACCTCTTTTTATGGGGAACCATGGACCAGATGTCTCTAATTTTACGCTACCTTGGCAACTGGTGTAAACGCTTTTGATCACTTGAATGTATTTACTTTCAACATTTTGAGCTTTTAAGGTGTCTCAAATACTTTCATGCGATATCGTGTCAAAAGCTTTTTGATAGTCAATGTAGGCAATGTAAATTGGCCGTTTTTTCTCTTGGAATTTCTCTATTAAGAACTCCAGTGTGTGTATATGGTCGATAGCGGAGTAACCTTTCCTAAAGCTCGCTTGTTCTACTAGCTGATTTGCTTCAATTGTTGCTCTTATTATTTTCTTTGTAATAGTAGAAAGAAGTTTATAGATGCTCGGCAGTAAGCTTATAGGCCTAGGGAATTTTAAAGTCACCACCGCGAGTAAAATTCAATAATGTTACAGTTAAAAGAAAAGAATCGGTCTGCTACCTTGGATTAATTTTAGAGCGTAATTTTTCGTTTATTGAGCATATTAAAACCATTGGGGAAAAGGCTAAAAGAAATTTCTACGCCTTGACGAGGATATCCACATCAACGTGGGGTCTGTCATTCAGTACACTAAAGATCATTTATGGAGCCACTTATTTGGGGTGTATCTGTTATGGATCACCTGTATGGGCTGATAGGGCTACTATCGGCGCCGTACGAAGAAAATTGCTCCAGAGCCAGCGCTTGGCGTTGATATTCTTATTTAAGGCGTATAGAACAGTTAGTACAGAAGCTTTACCTGTCCTCGCGGGTGTACTCCCAGTCGATCTGGAGGTACAGCGTCGCGCCGCGATGTATTACTCTGCTAGAGACGATGTCGACAAAAGCTTTTTAACTTCGCGCGAACTTTTAAAAATTAACAGATTATTTAAGCCGAGTCCAGATGTTATGAACGATCTTCTAAAGGAATGGCAGTGTAGGTGGGAAATATCTACAAAGGGGCGGCATTTGTATCATTTTTTTCCTTCTGTTCAGGACCGTCTTACAAAATCTTGGCTCGAAATTGACCATTGTGTTTCGCAATTCCTTACAGGCCATGGTAATTTTAAGTACAAATTATTCTCCTTTAAGTTGGTTGATTCGCCTGCGTGTCCATGTTCATCTAATGACTGCAACTACGAACAATCTGCGCATCACATACTTTGGGAGTGTAGTCTTTGGCAAAATGAGCGTAACATTATGTTTGATAGTATGCAAATAACATCTGGAGTTGTATACTACATGGACCTTGTGGACACTAGGCAGAATTTCCGTGCTTTCCGGCGTTTTTGCCATACCTACTATTGGAATCAAGTTTAACAGCTCAGGTAGGACCCCTTTAATTTTATCCGTGGTGCTTTGCATCTGGCTTTTCCAGTTGTGAAACTCTAAATAATTAAGGTTAAATTACCTTTTTTAGTTCATTATTTTGTCTCCCGCTTTGCTATGGAGGGAAGTGGAAAATATATTTCTAACTCCTCCCTATTCTTCTGTTTGATTAACTTCGTTGCGGGTTAAGACTAATTAGTGTTCCCTGAGACTCGCCGAGCTTCACCGCTCGGTGTCATAAAATGCGTGCCACTGCTGATCCTGGCTTACAGGAGTTGCAGTGGTGGGTGTGAGGGCGGGATAGTCTCGTAAGCTTATAGGCCTGTAGTTGACAATGTCAATTGGATCTCCTTTTTATAAATCAGAATTATGTCAGATTAAGACCTTTCGGCAGGCATCTTGCCAGTTTCTTTTATGCGATTGAAAAGACAGGTTAGGGTTTGAGCCAAAGTTGGGAGAGCAGATTTAAAAATTTAATTGGTAATTGAATCTGAGCCAGGACTTCGTCTTTCTTCATCTATCTCAATCGGTGCACCGTCATTAGTTTCTCTACATGTCTTCTTTAACTCATAATGGTTATTGCTTATGAAACTTGCAGCACTATATAGATTCTTGTAAAAGTTAGTTGCTATCATGATGACGTCATTACAATTACGTATTGATTTTCCAGCCCGTTTAAGTCCGTCAATCCATGTTCTATTAGTCATAAGTTTTTTGTAGGCTTTCTTTGTACTTCCGGTTTGTCGTAGATATTTTTCAAATATGTTTGAACGATAGTCGGCGTAGTCTTTTTAATACATTTACATACTAGCGGCCCCGAAAGACGTTGTCCTGCCCTAAAAAGGAAATGAAATCCTAGAACCCGAGTACAGCGCCACCTACCGGATCTAATTGTTAATCGAAACTATTCTCAAACCCACCTGAGGACACAAAAAAATCATTAAAATCGGTCCAGCCGCTTAGGAGGAATTCAGTGACATACACGTTTAATATGGCGGTTAAGTATTCTTAAATTTTCAAATTTTCCGCGTAATTTTCTTGCAAAAGACCTCCCTGCCACCAAATGAGTCCTTATTTAACGAAATTTTAAAATCCCTAAACACCCCCACCCCCCCGTAAATAATACCTAACCATATTTTTTTCCGGAAAAAAATCCCCAATAAAATTCCCGGTGTCTGTTTTCCGGGATAATAGTAGCCTATGGGCGGTATTAATAAGTCAATCTCAAGTTTGAGTTACATCTCAAGTAGACATAATGTATTGAACTGTTCATACATTATGTCTACTTGAGATGTAACTCAAACTTGAGATTGATTTCCTTTGGATCACAAACTATCTCCATACTTATTTTCATACGGTTCCACTGGCAAAAAACTATTTTCCGAGATTAAGGTCCCGGTTTATATTTTCCCGGGATATGAAGTAGCCTAGATTCTTCCCAGGGTTTAAAACTATCTCCCTGCCAAATTACATCGCTATCGGTTCAGTGGTTTAGTCGTGGCGGCTCCACTCGCGAGAAATTAAAATCCGGGATATAATTCCCGGTTTATCTTTTTCTGGAATAAGAGTAATTATGTCCTCAACTGGATCTCGAAATATCTCTATACTTGTTTTCTTGCGGTTCCACTGGCAGAAAACAATTATCCGGGATAAAAGTCCCGGTTTATATTTTCCCGGGATAAAAAGTATCCTATGTCCGTCTCCTGGTTCTAAGCTACCTCTCCACCAATTTTCAGGTAAATCCGTTCAGCCATTCTTGAGTTATAAGTGGTGTAACTAACACCACTTTCTTTTATATATATAGATTAATTTGTATAGGGCAGATATTTCATTTTGTTTTTTGGAGTGGATTTTATTGTTAGTTTCTTGCAACTATTGTCTTCTCTCCATAAGTCTTATTGTGCGATCTGACAGTGCTTTGTAGACCTTTGTAGACGTTGCTTTAAGGCCCTGGTTCGAATTCCTGATTACGGGTAGTGGTTTTAATTTTTAGATGCTGGTTTTCCTTCTTATGGGTGGACATTTTACATGAACCAGAAATGTGAACAATTTTATACGTCTGCTTTGGCTTGCCCGCATCTAAAACATTAGGCACGCTACTGTTGGCGACTAAAAATAAAAAAGTTTTTGGTGCCCACGTAGACGGATTCTCATCTACAACAAACATACCATCTAACGTCATTCTAAATTTAAATCCTGCTTATACAGGAGCTTGGTCTTCATTGTGACTAATGACATTTTAATACCGAAAGGTCGGCGAAGGAATGACATCATCGAGAGACCTCGAATGACAGCACAAGACGTGAATCAATATTGGTAAGAACTTGGAACGTATCATATAGAAAGACGTGTGAGTGTGTGTGGTGTCAAATAAACGTATCGAGAAAAAAAATCACGATTTCATAGGTTCTACACGCCACTGACTTTAAATATTGTTGAATGACGGTTAAAAATGAATATATCAGAGTAAAATGTGTGAATTCTTGAAGCACATTCAGTTATCACGTCAATAAAGACATATTCTCACGTCTGTATATCCAAAAGTGTAGGTCCAGGTTTAACTAATGCACACACTTTTAACTATATTATTTCGTCCCGGAGCAAACATCGGCATAAGTACAGGGTCACTGAGCCAGTAAGACCATTAAACAGCTTAGTTGACGTCCCAGCCGTTTCCATTCTAAGCTAAAATTCATATTTTAAAACTGACATCTAAACCACCCTTTTTGTTCCTGTTTTTACTTTTAAAGTGAATATACTTTTTTGTACTGTAAATACCCCTAAACAACACGAAGAATATTAAACAATAATAAAATATATAATGTAATCTCCTAGAGCTATCAATGTCGATGTGGAATCGGTGATGAATACAAAATAACAAACTAACATCTCCGTACAGGTCAGGACAATGTCGAGCAATACGGTGATATAGCTTGTGCGTTGTTTACTCTAAGTTTTAGTAAGTGCGAGCGGCGCTGTTCAAATAATATCGATGTAGGAGTGCGAGTGGAAAGAATGGCCCCGTGCTATATCTACCGCACGGCGCCGCACTGTTGAAACCACCGCTTACGCAACGCATCTTTGGACGGACGACTAACATACTTAAATACAAGCATGGCCCTCTGTTTAACTTTACACATTTCACAAAATTCAAACCGTGCACGTATTGCACTAATTATATCGGTACTTTTGCCTGCCAGGCGAGTAATGTAGCGAGCATGAATTTAAATTCGTACAGTTATATGAAACAGTTATTTTTTCTAATTCTAATATGAACTTGACGTTATGTACTCGCCGAATAGCGAAATGAAAATGTCGTTATGTGTAATAACGACATTTTACACCACAATTCCATTACTAGGTACTTAAAATATGGAAATACTGTGTTTGCAATGACACTGACTGTTTTTTCAGTCAATGATGTCATTAAATTTTAAATACAGTTTACTATATATAACATTTTGTCCTTGCTTTCACCTACGTTCAAAAGAAGTGCGCTAAACTACACCACTGACAAACCCAATAAATAAATGAAAAATTAACAGGCTTTTACTATTTAAGGTAATGAAAAATTTTATGCGTAACCTCAAAAAAACAAGAACCATTGAACTATCTATCTCATATAGCCGCTGCTGCGTTTTATGTTTCTCAGCCTAAAGTTGTTTTTAATCTATGAGAACTTAATTTTAAACAAAACAATAGTAGTTGAATTCTTTAGTGTAGTACATTCATCATAAATGTATGCTATCCAAAATCTAACAGAAAAAAGGTTTTCTTAATTGGCTCAATAATTAATAAGGTATAAAGCTTTGAAATTTGATGGAAGGGTAGTTGTCAAACAACACTAATATCACACTATGACGTCATCGATTGTCATCGGTCACAACGCTGCGTGCGTGCGAAAGAGATAACGTGATATTCCCACCACGCCCCCACTTTTGCTCACAACAATATTTCAAATACGAATAACTGCTTTAATAGGTCGGCTATAAAGTCTTTGGCATACAATATGTATAAACTTGTATTAAAATCTCTTTGGATGTACTATTTATATCTGGCTGGTTATGATGACACTAAAAAAGCTACATTTCAAAAAAGAAAGAAATTAGTAAAATTTTGTTTTCATCTATTTTTCATTTATTTTTCTTTCGGTCAAAATGAGTGCATTTAATGAAGAAATGCGATACATTTTAGAAATTTATTATAAACAATCTTATTAACAAAAAAATTATAGTGCCGAAAAACCTGAAGAGCAAAAAATTATAAACATTTTTATTTAACCTTAATAACTAATAATCAATGATCGAAATCTTGTCTAATGCTCGTTTTGTGCATAATATGCCGATTAGTGTTGAGAACGCAACTCCCGAAGTTGTCGAGGAATCTGTCTATCTAAAAAAGTGATCCACTTAGGCAAGTCCAACTTCAAGATAGAAGTCAAAACCAGCTCGGTTGAACAAGGTTCAGAAAACTAGGCAAGGTCTTTTCATCTAATATTATCTCAGTGCATAAAGATTTCAATCAATGAGTGTTACCAGTGATGAGGTACGGCTTTGAGACGTGGCCTCTGGCTATGGGCCACCCAAGACGGTTCACAGTCACTCACCGTGCTATAAAGATGCTCGGTGTTTCTCTGCGCGATCAAATTTGAAATGAGAACATTCGTAAGAGAACGAATGTCGCTGACATATTTCAAACAGACCACTTTATCTGGACTACATGACGCTTTCTATCAGGTGCAGTGGGTCATTTTGCAGCTAATTTCACGTAACGTACCATAAAATCTTTTGGTGCCAAATGAAAATCCCATATTCACATTCATAAATGTTGGAGTCAAATATTTGTATTCGCATTCGCGAATGTTGGAAATTGGACATTCGTTAGATCACTAGTCACTAAATATTATTAATTTCAAATAATGTTACATTTTACGTTTCATGATATAATAGGCTAAGTATAGGGAGATCTCGTATAAATAATCCTATCATATTGTGATCTCGGTAAAAAAATAGACGCACTTAGCGTTTACAAAGATGGAAGTTTATTGTTATCACAATATAATTGTTATTTTGTATGAGGACTGTAAATAGTAACTAAATTATTATTGATTTATACATTGTAAGCATCATCTTTTGCAGTGTTATTTTATAAATTATTTTCATGTCATTGTCAAAAACATTCGCAAAATATTCGCATAATTTAATGCAAATGCGAGTGCGAGAGCGAATGCAAATATAAAAAAGACGAATATGTGAATGCCAATACGAATATTCGTTATACAAGTAATACCTACTTTAAATAGGCAAGGCATAGTACTGATTTGTTTGTAGTGTTTTTTCCAAGTAAATGTAATTGTCATAAACCAGTAGCCACAAGACAATGTTCAACCTTTGTTCAACACTATTCTTTAATAGTAGACGATAGCCTAGTTAGGAATGGAACGGTCTGCCGAGGCAATGTCCGGAGGTTCAAAATCCAAGGCACACACACACCTCTGACTTTTCGAAGTTACGTGTGTATTGATATATTAATTATTGTTTACTTAAACGGTAAAGGAAAACACCGTGAGGAAACCTACATACCTGAGAATTCTCCATAAGCATTTCGACGGTAGGTGAAGTCTGCCAACCCGCACTAGGCCAGCGTGGTGGACTAAGGCCTAACCCCTCTCAGTAGTAGAGGAGGCCGGTGCTCAGCAGTGGGCAGTATATTATAATACAGGGCTGATTGCATTGTATTGTATTCTTTTTTAGTAACATTTATTTGCTTACCAACAATACAGCGTTACTAAAATAGTAATAAAAGGTGCGAAAGGGGTGTGTGACCTTTGCATGTTAAAGACTGTAACAAAGTAACTAAATGAGACGGTATAATAGTTACATTTAAAAGCTTCAATTATATGCCTTTAAAATTATTGCCATGGTGAATACATGTATACAACGTGTGAGTATAGCCTGTGCTGGGTTTGTGCCTATATTAACAGGCATAATCTACCCTTAATTACCCTAATAGCCATGGAAATAGCATAACATGTCAAACGAGATCCCGGTGAAATGGCTTCTCACGCTACCGTCGTGCTTGGCTCCCGGACGGACTTATTTACGAGTAAACTATGGGTTGAAAAGTCTGTGTTCTTCAATACGGTTACCAGTGTTCAGATAAAATACATATATAATTCAGTGATATTTCATAATCATCATAGTTTGCAATTGTGATGGCTCATCCGATTTTACTACTTAAATACGTTAATTTCGTCAAAGTTGGTGTAGGAATTTACCTCTTTCGAAAATGATATCGGAGTATTTATCAATTCAAAGATATATTTGAACCCTCTTACGCAGTACTTTCAAAATATTTACAAAACAAACTACCGTATGATGACTTACTTAACTATTTCTTACAATACTTTTTTATTAACAATATGTCAATGTAAATTCGAATTGCTTGGTTTTTACGCTATAATGTAATCAGGTGTTGACTCAGTCATTATAAAAAGTTGGTACGAATCTGCTCTAAGTAATTTTCTCATACAAGTTCATATATGATGAGATCATGATTGAAACAATTATTGGCTGAGATATAACGCATGATACTAGAAAAAATAAGTTACTAATGGTAGTCATTATAGTTACTATCACACGTAATAACACTATCGTGTAGGCACTTACCTGTGAGTAACATCAACCATTGAATACATTTACATATACATACATATACACTCACGCCTGTTATCCCCGAAGGGGTAGGCAGAGGCGCAACTAGTGCACCCACTTTTCGCCGTCATTCCGTCCCATGATGTGATAGGGGGCGAGCCTATCGCCATATCGGGCACAAATTCCAGACTCCGGGCTGATACTGAATAGAAAAACTCAATATCACTTTGCCCGACCCGGGGATCGAACCCGAGACCTCAGCTTTGCAGTCGTACTGTAATACAACTACGCCACCGAGGCAGTCAATACATTTATTTGACTGTAATAAAAAATGCAAATACAGTAATAAAATAATTCGTTAAGATTACTTCTGAAAGATATCTTACGACATTAGACTACTAAGAAAATAAAGTAACAAAGAGCCAATTATGTCGGGTTATGCAATATTAGAACTGATAAAATAAGCCCAACTTGTTTTGAGTATTGTTGTTGGTATCTCCTAAGCCACTTCTATGGACCTTTTTTATAAGGGCCACAAAGACGTCGTAGTTATGGTGCCTCGGGCTTTAACATACACACCAAAAGGCTTAAAACCCTGTATACAATTTAACGTTTTCTTTATTGTAATAAAAAGTATTTACAATTAGCTGAATAATTTCATTCTTGTGGGATTAGTATACAGTCCGTTTTATGATCGAAGAATAAGTTTATTTCAGCTTTGGTGATTTTTTGAAGTCGTCACTTAGTGTAGCTCTACGGGCCGTATGCAAAATCTCAGCGGCCCGCAGGTTGAGTAAAGTTATCCTAAACAATAAATTAAGTACCCAAATATTATTATAAAAGTTAAAGCCTATCAATAACTTACATTTTATAAGTATACATAAAGAATTTACACGTTTACAAGCCTGTGAGACAAAGAATAAATAAATGTACAAATTCGACGACAAGCACTAGCTTTATTACTTCACATGAGCCAAAGATGACATCACCGTCTCGCGCATCGCTACTTCCAACAATAAAAGAATCCGGTCCGCTTCACCCAACGATATAAAATCCTTCAGAAAATGTAACGCGCGACAATTTATTTTAATCTAAATGAATATAATGTAAAACTACGTTATGACAAGGTGTGAATGACTGAATTATTTGTATTTTGATAAAGAAACACAAAACTAATGAGGCTGTACGAAAAAATTAATGAGTTTACAAAGAATGAAAGATGGGTTTAGTGAGACAGACCAAAAACTATTTTCTTCATTTAATTTAAAAGATATGTTCTGAAAAAGGAGAACTGCAAATGAGAACTATCGGGCATTGAGAGTGCGGACATACGTACATACACGTATGTACATACGTTTGTACATACGTGCGGAATTTTATCAACATCGTTAGTATCCCAGGTAACCTCGTCTGCGCATGATAAAATCAGCTAGATAGCGATTCACCAATCCAAATTGCACCAGTGAGGAGACTGGCCGCTATGGTCCAAACATAATTAAAAAGTCTGCTGCGGGGTGTTTTTATAAATCAATGGCTGTGAGACGTTTATAAGTAATTAAAATAACTGGTAGTCGATAGCAGCATACCAATCTACATAATGCAAGCACACATTGACTTGAATAAGTTGTGGTAAAGGATACACGAACAATATGATGTCACGTAATCTGTAATCTTCCACGTAAGCGTGTCTTATACACTTAATTATATACTAAATTATATTATGTTCACTGAAAACCTCAGTGAGCAACGATGTAAACGCAACATGAACTGCGTTAATGCTTATAAATATATTTCAACGGTTTCATAAAAACGTTTCAACAATAAAAAATTACTACGTCGCGTCGCATTTGAATCATATTATGCTAATTCTCTAAAATCTTTTATTTTTTATCGAACCAAGGAACAAGTGAGCATAATGATGCCATTTGACATCAGGGTGCTAATCACAGTCGTTTTAAAGACGTCCAATATACAAGGAATTATAGAAGCGTTGCCAATAAGATTAGAGGAGACGTATATCGGGAGACATATGACGTGGCTGGTAACCACTGATATTTATGCAGAGTTTGATATTGGTTTTTGTTTTTAACACGCTTTTATTAGCTTTAGATGTATCTAGGTAGCGGAAATTTTGAACATGATTTTGACCCCCTTCAAAACGTCGGATTAAATCGAAATTTAGGATACTTATCAAGGACCGTTGACAATCAATATTTTAAACTAAAAACACATTTTACAGAAAATCCAACTAAAAAATGAATGTTGGACCATAGTAGAATTACAACTAAACTGGCTAGTCTTATGTGTAAAAAAATCCTACTTGTCACAAGATGACGCTTCGTTTATTTTTTAGTGACATCTGTTCGGCAATACTAGAACAGAACTAAAAATGAAAAATCAATAACAGTTAAAAAAACTAAAAAAACACGCTTTATAGAAAATTTAACTAGAAAATAGAAAATAAATTTGTATTAAGAATAGTGTAAATAACATAAAAATACATTTTATTGTAAAAAAAAATCGGGGGGTGCATGGTATCAATAGTTATAAATATTTTATTAATAACAAATAATATGAGTAGAAGGATTATTATTTTGATAATATCTTTAAAAGCACCCCATGCTTTTTTTTGATAGAGTACATTTTTTCTTATTTCGGCTATTCTTAATTCAAATTTATTTTAGATTTTTTAGTTGGATTTTCTATAACAGGTGTTTTTTTTTAGTTTTTTTTAAACTATTATTTATTATACTTAGGTTCATGATGCATCCCATACATTCAAAATTATTTAGGCTTTCTACTAAATACCTAAACTGTAATACTTTTTTATCTAGTACGTGAAATTACGAAAAATAAAATCTGAAATTGCGTATTCTTATAGTAAACTAGACTTTTGCTCGCGGCCCCTCCCGCTGTATATTTTACCGTGATACAAGGTAGCCTAAGTTACTCGCTGATAATGTAGCTTTATATTCAAATTGTGCATCTTCTTGGTCCTATAAGGACACCGCGGCTCTACATAAAATTCAAAATAACTTTTACAACTCCACTTCATAAATTATATCATAAAAGTTGATTTCGGTGTTATGGTTAATAAACATTTTTTACCCAAGCTTTATTTCTTGCGCATTTTGAATCAACTTCCTTAATAACTGTTCATGATGTACAATGTTTGCTAAAGCAGAAACAGTAAATATTAATCAGTTATGGCGATGAGATTAGAAAATGATCAATGCTGCGAGCATTGATCATTGATATCGATAGCATCGACAGTATTGATCACCTAATAGGGAAGGACAGGAAAACATATTCAAAGTTAACCTAATACCACTTCATGCAATCATCGACAATTGTAAGATGACATGAATTATGGTGAAGCTTGGCAACAAGCCACGACTTCACGATTTCAATTCTGCAGATGCAGCTGATGTCACTAGTGCAGGCGATGACGGAATTGCAATACAAGACAGGAAGGTTAACAGTTTTAGTCCGCACGAGAATTGCGGTTAGAATAATTCTTTATCGCCATATTAAAGCGGCATAATTTATAATTATCTTAAACTATCACTTCTACTTTTTTCTACAATCAACATTTTCCATACACAATGTTGACCCACGAAAGACATTAGGTCACTCGATGCTCGCCAGAACTTTGCAGTTTTATTTTACCGATTATTCAAAAAATTACCCCGAATGTAAGTGGCTATTATACACTGCGCAGACCTCAACTTGATTACATGATGCATGACGCAAAATTCGTCCAGCTCCGACGATGTGCTACAGTCTCCGTTTTTGACAATCCGGTTTCACATTTAAAAAAAATAATATAGTATTTTTCTAAACATGTATCTATAATATTTAGGCACAAATATGAGTTAGAAAGATGTCCCATACAAAATGGGATTAATGCCGTTAGCGAGTGTTCTGGATCCAGAATGTGGACTCCTGATACGGACTTCATTCCGTTTTTAACCGACTTCAAAAAGGAGGTTCTGTATTCAATCCGAATGTATGTATGTATGTAAATTTGTATGGCCGCGTGTTTCTCAAAAACTACTGATCCGATTTGGATGTGGTTTTCGATATTGAAATGTATATTTTTCAGGGAAGGTTTTAGTATATAATTTATGAAGATCTGATGAAGATCTTCGGAGATACACAATGGAACTCTTCAATAACTAACAGCAGATGACTCGCGAATGCTGCAATCGTATATACATGATGTATTGTTTACACCATTCTATAATTAAATAACAAAAAAACAATAAATAAAAACTTTTTAATAAAAAATAAACCGATTTCAAAACCACTACAAATCAAAAAATAATTAAAATTTGTATTCGCTTAGTACTTATATACGTATATTTGGAATCGGTGCCTAATTGAAATTGAACAATGTGTTCGAATAATTGTTTGTGTATTTCCTTAGCTTAGCTGGCAATTTAAATTAGGCATTATTATTAGGCAAATTAAGAGACTGCCTCGGTGGCGTAGTTGTATTACGGTACGACTGCAATGCTGAGGTCTCGGGTTCGATTCCCGGGTCGGGCAAAGTGAAATTGAGTTTTTCTATTCAGTATCAGCTCGGAGTCTGGAATTTGTGCCCGATATGGCGATAGGTTCGCCCCCTATCACATCATGGGACGGAATAATGGCGAAAAGTGGGTGCACTAGTTGCGCCTCTGCCTACCCCCTCAGGGATACAGGCGTGAGTGTATATGTATGTATGTATATGTATGTTTTGTTTTGTAGTGGTTTTGAAGTCGGTTTATACACCGTCTAAGCACTAATAAGAGATATTAGCACTAGAGGGTGTACATTACACTTTTATAGGATTTATAAAAACGTATCTTTTATGCAATATTTCATACTAGGTGTTGCTCGTAGTTTCGCCCACGTAAATAGCTCTACAAAAGTCGCTAAACACTGTACGACGCGACGTCAGTACCATATATTTATAAAATCAGTGTGGCGTATTACGCAGCGGATGATCAGGGGTTACTGAACAATATCGTACGAGGCGGTCTGCGTATTGGCCGGTACTCTACCCTGGGACCTCGATGCCAAATCCCTCTCGTCAGTAATTTCTGGCGGGTGGATGTGTTCCGTCGCGGGGTGAGGCTGGCCTCCAGAGAAGTCAGGGCCCAGCTGACTTCTCTTTGAGGGACTATCGTGGAGGTGTGGCTGACGAGGCTGGAGAGCTCGAGTGCGACCTGGCCTTAGTCAGTGGCTCGACAGGCGCCACGGTGCAACTAACTTGCAACTAACTTTCCGACTGTCACAGACCCTGACCGATCATGGATGTTTCGGTTCGCTTCTGTGTCGTATCAGAAAAGAGGAGTCCGCCGTCTGCCACCATTGTGGCAACTGCCTAGAGGACATGGACCAACATACGCTTGAGGAATGCCCAGCCTGGGATGAAGAACGCAGCGTTCTCAGAACAGTCATTGGTAGAGACCTCTCTCTGCCGACCGTAGTAGCTGTTATGATGAGCATGGCGTGCGGTAGAATCCTTTTGAGAGCTTGTCATGTCGCAGAAGGAAAGCGCCGACCGAGATCCGGAACGAACCGATCCCGCCCGCCAGCTAACGAGAAGGAGGAGGCGCCGGGCTAAAGATTGACCTGCGCCTCCTGCCCAGTGGTATGGAGGCATTTAAAGAATTCCTACATGGTATTCCCTGCCTGTCGTAAGAGACGACTAAAAGGGGGCTATTGGGAGTTGCAGCTACGCAGCGGGGAATGCGCAGTCTCAAGTCGACGGCAGCACGGAACCATTGTGTTGCCATTAAAGAAGAGAACCTCTGACCCCAAAGAGGCGAGCCGCAAAGCGGTATTGCGTGAAGACGGGTCCGGTGAATTCAGATACATTCACAACCCCCCGGAACCGTCCCACATACGCAGAAGCAGGCCACTGCGAGTTTTAGTCGGTATGCCGGCATAATTTGAGGGACCCATTTCAGTGGTCATTTAGGTGGCATCTGGGTCGGAAGGCCGACAATAACTATTCTTCCCCTCCCCAGGCTTAAGATATGTATCCATAAGACGGAATTTCCTGCGGAATAAACAAGCGGGGGGCCCATTACAGATAATAAGTAGCCTAGATGTGTTAATCTAGGACATGATTTACCCGTGTGATTTATGTAATTTTATTTTGCTTAAAAGCCACACTTAAAAAGTAAGTTATAAATGGGGGGGAACAAAAATATTCTTTAATGGATTCCAGGTTCATATTTTTGCCTGGTGCACATCCAAAAAGTTTGAGCTTGGTTAGATTTTGAGGCCCAGCACCCATGCAAAAGATGGACATATTTTTTCATCCAAAACCTTTCAGTAGTTTCTGCGATTAATTTTAACAAATATACAAACATCCAAACATATTCACAAACTTTCGCATTTATTATATTAGTAAGAAGTAAGATCGACTCGTCAATACTTTAGTCTTCTCTATTTTACTATATGGGGCAGAGACGTGGACATTAAAGGCTAGAGACCGCCAACGCATAGACGCCTTTGAAATGTGGTGCTGGAGGAAGATGCTACGAATCCCGTGGATGGCCTTTAGGAACAACCGGTCTATCCTCGAAGAGCTCCAGCTTGATACAAAGCCAATGCTTTCCAACATATGCCTTCAGAAAATATGTGTGTTCTTTGGTCATATCGCCCGCAAACCCGGTGATAATCTCCAAAAATTAATAATCACCGGGAAAATGAATGGAAAGAGACCGAGAGGCAGGACCCCGAAGCGCTGGACTGATCAAATCCGCACCACACCCAACATAAATGCCGCTGCAGCTATCTATGTTGCTGAATGCCTGAGTAGTTGGCACAACATCATGCGCGTAAAGCTAATTCCGTGATGACTCACGACCCCCAGCATTGGGGAATCAATGCAAGGAGAAGAAGTAAGATAAGATTATGTTCAGAAATTTACCAAGTTAACATTTTCAGTTCAACAAATTGTATTGATTTTATTTGTATGTATGTATGTACATACATATATATACATATACACTCACGCCTGTTCTCTCCTGTTCTGGCAGAGGCGCAACTAGTGCACCCACTTTTCGCCGTCATTCCGTCCCATGATGTGATAGGGGGCGAGCCTATCGCCATATCGGGCACAAATTCCAGACTCCGGGCTGATACTGAATAGAAAAATTCAATATCACTTTGCCCGACCCGGGGATCGAACCCGAGACCTCAGCTTTGCAGTCGTACTGTAATACAACTACGCCATCGAGGCAGTCATTGTCATGTATGTATGTATTTGTATTATTAAACATTTGAAGTTAACTTTCAATATAATCTGGTTCTTTTTATAAATGTAGCTTTTTCAAGGTGGTCTACCTTTATTAACACGCTTTTATTAGCTTCATACGTATGTATGTATGTATGTAATGGAAATTTTGAACATTATTTTGACCCCTTGCAAAACGTCGGTTTAAATCGGAAATTGCCATACATATCAAGTACCGATGACAATTCAATATTTTAAACTAAAAACTAGCATTTATAGAACATCCAACTAAAAAATGAATAAATAATAGTTATTTTTTAGTGACATCTTTTGGACCATAGTAGAATTATAACTAAATTGTAGCCAGTGACATCTATCGGACTAGAGTAGAACAGAACTAAAAGTGAAAAATAAATAACAATAAAAAAAAAAAAAAACACGCTTTATAGAAAAACCAACAAAAAAATTGAAAATAAATTTTAATTAAGAACAGTGTAAACAAATTTATTTTCTAATATTTAGTTAGATTTTTTTATACGAGTAACGTCGAGTTGGAAAGAGAAAACATTTCCAAATTTAAGAAAGGTGTGAGGAAACCAATTTTATTCAGATTCTGAATATTTTTCTGCATAAAGAATATAAAATACAGATGAACAAGCCCAGCCTTAGTGTCAAGTTTAGCAAGTTTCCAGAATGTCGACAAGTTTAAACGTATTTTTGTGTTGAACGCTAGCGATCTTGCTTTCCAAAGTGCCAGTTGATTAATTTTGTTAGACTAACTTCCTTTCATCACAACAGCCATAGCAATTGTATGAAAATGAAGTATCAACAGCCCGATGTCGCCATTGTGGAGTCGTGTTTTTAGAGCAATAAGTCGACCATATCTGCGTGATGCTGAAAGAACAAAATTTCGAATCCGAATGAATACAAGTTTTACAGTTATTAATACTTTTAATTTAAGTATCACTTTTGGAAGGTGGCGAATGCGGTATTTTGCAGTTTAAAATACTGATCTTCCCAAACATATGGCTGTATTTGCATTGACGATCGTAAAAATACTTCACGGTTCTCAAAAGAAACCATTAATTGCCGGTTTTTTTTCGCAAATTGTTTGGCTCAAGATTTTGTCAAAAACACACGCCCCAAAACATACACACCGTATGATTGTGTGGAACGACTTTTAATCCAAAATAACAAGATTTACGTAAGTTAAAAATAAAAAGGTCTGTAGTTAAACCGGTAATATTCATATAAGCAAAAAGCACATAAAACTATGTATCATGACTATACACCGTTTTACGATATACATCTTCGTATCCGATAAGATGGAATTCATAAATGAGAAATTTAAGAGGATAAATTAAATATTTTAATGGACCCACCTAGGCACCTGTTACTATTACTTGTCCCATCCAAATAAATTGATATAAAATGAATACTATCTACATTATCTGTTTAATATGACAATAGTTAAATAACATTTACCTGTGAAACTGCCCCTAAGTATACTCAATGAAAGCACAAATTCATTTTTTGCTCTTTTTACGCCTAGGCACTGAACCTTAACCCTTTTATGTTTCTAGTATAAAATATGGAGGTGTTTAATCGATCTCCGAGATTGAATCTCAGCTTGGCGCTATAATTTGTTCGTATTTATACCGTCATGCTTTTTAGATAACATCATTCCTAATATTATCCACATTCAACTAAAAAATATTTTTTCCACATACTTTACTTCCAAACTAGCATTTTTATATGAAAAACAAATATAGTTTTCGTATGTATATATTATAAAAGATATATTTTATTATAAATTCATATTTGCATCGCGTATAATATAAAACATTTAAGGGACATTTTTATTCGTGGTGTTCGATATCGCGGTGCGGATACATTCTTGTATGATGTCTTATAATATGATGTCATGGTTGAGCAATAAACACAGAAACTTATTAATAAATAAATCATGTCATAAATAAACCTACATTCGCGTATGAATATCGTGAACACACACTCAAACACACTCACCCCTTTTATACCTGAAGAGGTAGGCAGAGGCGCAACTAATGCATGAACTTTTCGCCGACATTCCGTCCCATGAAGTGATAAGGGGCGAGCCTATCGCCATATCGGACACAAATTCCAGATTGCAGGCTGATATTGAATAGAAAAATTCACTCTCTTTCTCTCTCTGTCTCTGTCTCTTTGCTCGACTCGGGGATCGAACTTGAGAGCTCACCATTTCATTCGTACAGTAAATATTATTATAAACTGACTAAAGCGAAACCTACCAAGTAA
This sequence comes from Lapara coniferarum, assembly GCA_949316025.1. Taxonomy (NCBI): domain Eukaryota; kingdom Metazoa; phylum Arthropoda; class Insecta; order Lepidoptera; family Sphingidae; genus Lapara; species Lapara coniferarum. The sequence continues at coordinate 33,898,106 of OX438919.1, read as the reverse complement.
AAACCCTATACCTATTATATAATATCCCATCGAAAACATAAATTTGAAATATGGAAGCCGAGTCCAAAATTAAGAACTAGTAGTGCTCGCGGCTCCGCCCGCGTGATAAAGTTTTTCCGAGACAAAAATATTTTTCCGGGATAAAAAGTAGCCTATAGCACTTAGGAGTTATGTAGCTTCCTATTAGTGAAAGAATTTTCAAAATCGGTTCAGTAGTTCCCGAGATTAGTGCGTTCAAACAAACAAACTCTTCAGCTTTATAATATTAGTATAGATATGCGTGCTTGTTGACTTCACTGACAAAAGAATTGAAATCTAAATGGTTGCCAAGCCTTGTAGATAATTCTGAAAATTATTTATAAGAACACTTTCCCTTCTAAAATAAATTAAAACTAATATTTCTTTCTTCAAATATTATATACATTATTTATATTATAAACACTAATAATGTTTATAATATAAAATCAGGTCAACTCAGGTCAACTAAAAAACAATCCAAACCCCTTTCTGTCAATTTTCTTTCCTTAATCTCGTTGAAGTCTTTTGTAGGAACACAACTCTGTAAAAATGATTGTTATGAGGTCCACTAAAATAGCGCACTGTTTAAGTTTAAATGAAAATAAATCCGTCGCACAACAATGGATCGTTACCAACATTCATTAGAGTAATTAAGTCAAAGTTTGCTCTCAAGTCTCAAGAAATTCCTAGTACAGGTTTAATATTTTAATTATTATCAAGTGAAACTGTAACCATGAATAAGAATCAAATGAAGTAACTATACAATTTGCCAGTATGCCGTCAAAATAATTCCTTTATTTGTTTCTGATACAGATAACCTCACAGCTTCACATATCCATGATCTTTCATTTCTCTCTCAATGGTAGGTGGCTAGGTGGCAATTTTCGAGTCGTAAAATACATAATCCTACTATTATTTTTAAACGCGAAATTTGTAAGTATGTATGGAAGTTTGTTACTCTTTCAGGCAAAAAGTACTGAGCGAATTTCGATTAAATTTGGCACACGGGTAGATCATCTCCTGGATTAACACATGGGCTATATTTTATCCCGGGAAAATATAAAGCGCGACTTTTATCTCGGAAAAACTTTAACGCGGGCGGAGTCGCGGGCAAAATCTAGTTGGGAATAAAGAATACATCGTATATGCACGGGAAAATATAAATACCACAGCGATGGTCTTAAAATAGAACGAAATTAACCCTACGGATTGCGGTTAATCCTTTGAGTTCACGAAGTATCGTGAACTTACATTATGAATTACTATTTAATAATAGATATGATTACTTATGATAGATAACCTAATATCCATCTTAGAACTAAGTATTCTTATATTTTAAATGAACCAAGATAACTCATGTGCAAAAACAAGTGAACCAAGTGCTCGCAGTGACGCATCTGTATGAATTACGTAATATAACTAAAAGATATTCAGCGAAAGGTCACAGTGCTCGGCGACCGTAGCGGGCAGATGCCATGGCCTATGGCAGAGGGCGTGCGAGACGCGTGGGGAGCCGAGGGGGGACAGGTAGAGGCGGGGGTCTTGGCACTGCCGGCGATGACGCAAATCATCACCACAGTCATATAACGTCTATCGTCCGTTGAATTATGCTTTAAGGTACCTATGGAATTTACGATATTGGATATATGAATACACTTATGTTGTAAAATCTCTATATAATTTACTTTCCCTAGATATTTAGCTACCTCCTACAATTCTAGAAACCTTTACGTTTTTAGTCAACGATAAAATAATTAGGTACTTTTTTTAAGGAAAATACTTTACTAAATGACTCTAATTATAATCATATGACTGTACACGTTCCGTTGTTAATGGCAAAGCGAGATCTGAAGGGAGCTATTATGACTTACAACATTAATTATATGCAGAAACCATGGCATTGGCCAGGATGTGCTTCTTCCGTTCCCGGCGAGTCGAGCACACTAACGGTAACGAACTTTATTGCTGTACCATATTATTATTTAAGGAATATATTTCTTAAGATCGAAGACAGTTTATTAGCATATTTTATAGTACTTATGGTGCCCCAGAATACGTAATGAATGAAATGTACAAAAGTGTTGTGTTTTTTTATTACAATATAAATATTACTTTGATAGAAAATTGAACTGCCTCGGTAGCGTAATTGTATTGCGAGCGCGGACCCTTATCGCGCTGAAGTCTCGGGTTCTAGTACCGAGTCGGGCAAAATGTAGTATCAGCCCGGAGTCTTCAAATTTGCCCGGTGAATGGCGAAATGTCGCTATGTAATATCTCGGTATCTACCCCTAAAAAGATAAAAAAGTGTAATGCCAATTTCAATATAAAATAAACATGCTCTTGCAAACTTTCTTCATTGAATACACCCGCTATGCACGAGATATCTGATTCTATGCAAGAATGTACATCTTACATACATGCGTTGGGATGCAGAAAACGAATCAGAGATGTAAAATAGATAAAGTAAAATGTAAACGTTTAATCGTCTCGCCCACCCGGTCACACCGCTTTATGTAATGTCTAGATAGACAGCACTCACTGGTAGATGTTTGTCGGGATTCAGTTCTCGTTTATTAACATTCCATGCATTGAGAGAAAACATTATTATATATTTTTAGCACTCGACGCAAAAAAGCGAGACTCTCCGCTAACCTTTACATTTTACGCTCATCAAGCAAGGCCCACTTTGATTGCCAGCATGCCATTTTAAAGTAAAAAACCTGCTGCTTTTACTATTATGGCACAGTAAGCAATAAGGCATTTAACTTAAGCGAAAGTTTATTATAGTAGGTCACACTAAAGTTACAAGGACAAGAGTTATTTTTAATAACAAGAAAAACAAAAACAGACATATGCGTTCGATATGGCCATATGATATCACGTCATTGGACAGATTAAGGCCGGGTGAAATAAGGGTTTTCTAGTTACACTTGTACTCATCCTATGCGGGATAATAGCGCGAGCTCATGTATGCCAATGTATTTCTGAGCCGAACATTGGCATAACGTGGTTGGCGAGGAGGGGGCGGAAAAATTGGCGAACCTATTGGTTCGGGTTGTGATGGTTTTAATCAGCCATGCCAGCATGCGTGCTGCTAAAGTGGTTCTGTTTTATAAGAAAAACACAAAAAAAATCTTAAAAGATATCATTTCACATTATAATCTTATGTAACTATGCGTAAATAAAATCATATTCATTATATATTACATGAATCAAGTTAAGCTGGAGAGGCTTAACAAAACATGAAGATAGTTATCCTACCAAACACGTGAGATTAGAATTAAACATAAAACTTGAATAAAATTATCACAAGACTAGAAATATTGTTTTTTCTTTATTGCAATTGAATAACGAGAAGTAAAAGGTTATTTGAATATGTGTTTTTGTGTTTATAGGTATATCTTACACTTATAAGACGCATCGCTGTATTCTCTTTATTATTGGATATTTCTACGTTAATTTATATTTCGAGAAGCGCCTTAGATGAAAAAATATGCACAAACTTATGATACATATCAGTAGCATGCATGCATATGCTTGTAGAGACAGCTCTCGCATATTATTCACATTGTACACATGCCTGATTACAGAAACGTGCATTTGCCACGCCATTTAAATGCTGCGACAATGCAGCCAACTCACCAACGGCTCAATATTGGATATGCATATTATAATTCGTATGCCGTTGCACATTACATTCTCATATAGCGTTTACTATTGACCGAGACCAGTAAGACATCTAGGAGACCTCTGTTGGTAAGTGTTCCCAACGCCGCGCCGCTGGCCACACCTAAGGCTTACTTCAAGTCCATTTTCAGGCAGACACCAGCTATACCACCACACCATCCGATCCGCTCCACAAGGTTTAGCGTGAATGTCCAGAAAAACTACTTCAATAGTTATGATTCACTTTTTTTTAATACGATATGTTTTATTGTTATTTCGCAGTTTCATTTTCAACATGATGCCCGTTAACTATGTGAACGTGTGTTCGCATTGCAAACAATCGTATAAAAGCCATTGTTATTTGAATTATAGAAGTTTCAATTCGTGAGGTTAGGTAAATACGAAGCGCGATGGAAACAGCGCGCGCGGCGGGCGGGCAGCGCGGCGACGCGACGGGCGCAATTCTTCGTGAACCCTCGTGAGCCGATGCTCGGGTTCATTACCCGTACCCGCCCGATGCACAACGGGAGGCATCCTACTCCGTGCTCGTCCGTAGTAAATAAACAAAACGAAAATGAAAGCCGACTGTTTTATACGCTTTATAATTACTTCGATCCAGTAAAAAAACAACTTTACAAATATAAAAATCTCACATTAAATGTTTTTTCTTTAAAAATATATGGATAAGCCGGCTCTACCGACGTGATGCCACTGTCTTACGGAGAGCCACCGTGCAGTGACAGTACATGTTGATGTTTTGATGAGTAAAATCATCAAAGGCTAGGGCTTATTAACCCTCCTACTTTTTTATTCTTTTCCACTTCCCAGTTTTTAATCTCAAAAAAGGAACAAAAAATTATGGAATTCGTGTTACTTCTTATCTTATTGCACTTATTTATTAGTAAATAAATAAGTGCGAATACATATTTGTGAAAATATTTGGATGTTTGTCGAAGTAACTGCAGAAACACCAGAACGGATTTAGATGAAATTTGACAATTATTGATTTATATAATATGTTAGATGCTACTTTTTATTCCGGTGATTTGTTCACGTAAGAAATATTTAATGATCTTTTGTAGCGGGAATGGCTTTTCAAGCGGGTGAAGCCGCGAACAAGACTTAATCTCTAATAACTATCAAATCATATTTGATCTTTAACAGGAGACTACGTGGTTAGCAGCGCCGCGTGTACTTTTTTAAAGTTATACTTCTTTAGGCGCGTTATGAATAAATGATGAGAGTGAAATGTTAAGATGCGCGCGCATCACTGTAACACAAAAGTAACAGGTTAACCGACCAATAAAGGACGTTCTTTATTCTGTCAGGAACTTTACCTTAGAGGATAGGGTAGGAATTCTAGTGTGGCGGGTCTACTGTACTTAAAATTTTAACATTTTTAGGGTTCCGTTCCTCGAAAGGAAAAAACGGAACCCTTATAGGATCAATCTGTTGTCTGTCCGTCCGTCAACACCCTTTTTCTCAGGAACGCGTGGAGGTATTATACTGAAATTTATATCAAATACTCAGGTCTACTGTCCTTTAGAGCTGTGAAAAAAACAATTTTCTAAGCCAACGCAATCAAAAGATACAACCGTTTATGCCGCAAATTTTCGAAACTCACAAGGGAATCAAAACTTACAGGGTACTTCCCGTGAACTCAGAATCTTGAAATTTGGTACGAAGCATCTTATAATACAGATGACTGAAAAATTGCAGAAATTTTTAGTTACATCATATGCATAACAAAAATATTGTTTATAATTTTAAAGATACTACCCCTTTCCCCGTGAACGCGTAGAGATACATACATACATACATATACACTCACGCCTGTTATCCCCGAAGGGGTAGGCAGAGGCGCAACTAGTGCACCCATTTTTCGCCATTATTCCGTCCCATGATGTGATAGGGGGCCAGCCTATCACCATATCGGGCACAAATTCCAGACTCCGAGCTGATGCTGAATTAAGAAACTCAATATCACTTTGCCCGACCCGGGGGGCCTCAGCTTTGCAGTCGTACTGTAATACAACTACGCCACCGAGGCAGTCAGTTGGCGTAGAGGTATTAAATTAAAATTCATATCAAACACTCAGGTCTAGAATACCTTTGAGCTCTACGTATATATTATCTACCTACAGTTTTGTACGGAACCGTCGGTGCGCGAGTCTGACTCGCACTTGGCCGGGATTTTTTTTACTCCTCAACTAGCAAGAGTCTAGGTAATGTCTGATAAAAGAACTCCGTCCGGTCCTGCAAACTGCGCTAAATTATAATTTGTGGCTAGCTCCTTCCTATATTACGAAATTAAGTATATCGAAGCTAATATTAGCATTCCGGCAGGGCTCGTACATGTTTTTACAGCTCGTGTTAGTATGTCGAGCATTCACCTCATTTTCATTCTTATAAAGTCAACAAGGAAATATGCAAATAGAAAATATTAACTGAGTAATGTATGAAAATGGAACGGCATTTTTTCTATGTACTCAGTCTACATGTTAAATTGCAGTGCACTTGTACCAACAATGTATCAGTGATCGCTAATAGCAGGTGTTTAAATGAGGCCATAATGCTGCCAATATTGGAAATAAGCTTTGTCAGAAGGATTACCAGAGGATTGAAAGGCAAAAAAGTGGCAGATATTCACTAAAATATTCGTTTTTTTATATCAATGTATGCCACACATTTTTCCGTCCTTATGTGACAGGCATTGTAATATTAGGTTTTATACTAAAGCACTAATTAATTTGATAGACTATTAATTAGTATCACCTCCTTAAGTTGCTGTATTTAATCCTTTGATAACACAGCTTTATGGCATTCATGCTCCTCTACGTGCTATCAAGCGCAAACATCTCCCTGCACCATGGCTCACTGCTGAAATTAGGGTTTTAATGCATAAAAAACTGCAGCAAAAACGCGATACAAGTGTCGTTCAAATGACAGCACCAAAGCTAAATATGTGAATCTGCGCAATCGCTGCAATAGCGTGTGTAGAGACGCTTATCGTCGCTATATTCACGATTCAGTTGATGAAGAAGATCCGGCTAAAGTATGGAAATTCCTTAGATCTTTGGGAATTGGCAAATCTGAACAATGCTCCTCCATTAATCTTGACATTAATCAGCTTAATCTTCATTTTTTTCCTATTCTCATATTGATCCTTTAATTAAAATTCACACTATGAACTACCTCCATATCTTGCCTGTGCCCAGCCATCCTCCTTTTCTTATCAATTGATTTACTGTCGGTGATGTTAAAAGAAGCATTATCTCTGTGACGTCGAACGCGGTTGGTGTAGATGGTATTAGCCGAAATATGGTAGTACCTATTTTGGACATCATTCTGCCTTCTATTTGTCATATCTTTAACTTTTCCATTCTAAATGGTATTTTCCCCTCCATGTGGAAAGACGCTCAAATTAACCCTCTTCCTAAAAAACCTAATCCTCATAACTTTTCTGAATACCGTCCTATATCTATTCTTTCCTTCCTCTCCAAAGCTCTTGAACGTCTTGTTCACTCTCAACTATATTCCTTCATCTCTAGACACTGCCTTTTAAACACCTACCAGTCGGGTGTTCGTCCTGGTCATAGTACAGTAACAGCCGTCAAGATCACCGACGATATTCGATTCGGAATGGAAAAAGGGCAGCTCACTGTTTTGTCATTGCTGGATTTCAGTAACGCTTTTAATTCAGTTGACTTTGATGTTCTCCTTGCCTTGCTCCGCTCTATAAACATATCACCGACAGTAATCGACTGGTTTCGCAGTCATTTGTACGGTCGCAGGCAGAGGGTTCGCCTTGGCGATAGTGTTTCGTCATGGTGCGACACTCTTGCCGGCGTACCGCAAGGCGGCGTCCTATCTCCTTTACTCTTCACTATCTTTATTAACTCCATATCTCAATCTTTATAATATCTTTCTTCTTCCTTCAACCTTTATGCAGATGACCTTCAAATTTACACTCAGGCTTCGTTTACTGAATTGAATAATGCCATTGCGATTATTAACTCCGATTTATTCGTTATATCTGACTGGAGTAATCGTTTTGGCCTCAAAGTAAGCCCGGTCAAAACTCAAGTAATCATCATGGGAAGCTCTCGTCTGGTGAGTAGAATTGACTGGTCAGTTCTTTCTCCAGTGGTTTTTGATGGGGTCATAATTCCTTTTAGCGAGACTGTCAAAAACTTGGGGGTTATATTTGATCGTAGTTTATCATGGAGCCCACAGCTTGCAGCAGTGAGTCGTAAACTTTTTGCGTCAGCTGCATCTCTGAAGAGGCTTCGTAATTTTCCTCTAATTGCCACTAAAACTGCGCTGGCACAATCTTTGCTGTTTTCTGTGCTTGACTACGCGGACGTCTGCTACTTAGACCTATCACAAGTTCAATTCGATAAACTTGAGCGTCTCCAAAATTTTTGTATGCGATTCATATTTGGTTTGCGCAAATATGATCACATATCGGAATTTCGCTCTAAGCTCAAGTGGCTCCCTATTCGTCTTCGTCGGAATACTCACATTCTTTCACTTCTATATAATATCTTGTTTAATCCTTTGTCTCCCGTTACCTTAAAGAATGCGTCCACTTCCTGCATAACTCTCATGCCCATTCTTTACGATCTTCAGAAAACCTGAAACTTAAAACTCCTCTTCACGGCAGCGCATATCAAAGCCTAACAAAATTATTATTGTTAGCTTCCGACTAGGGCTTTCATTTCGAGACTCTCGGTCTCGAAAATTTCGAGAGTCTCGACGATTTTTTTGTATTTTCGAGACTCGAGACTGCTGCCTCCAGTCTCGGGAAAAACGAGACTTTCGAAACTAACATCAAATAATAATTATTATTGAAAAAAATACTAAATTATCAGGATCTTTTTAATGCGGATCAGTGGCGACATAGAAAAATTAAATTTTTGATAATCTCTCGGAAGTCGCAACCTAACCTTGTTGAAACATATACGGGTCTTTATAATTAAGTACATTATTGTTATGATAAATTGGGAAAAGATCTCTTTTTGCCAATGGTAGCGATAGGGGGAAATACTCAAACCATTGTTAAATCCCTGCTAATTATGGTTTGAAAAGTTACGAAAATCCCAGGACATGAGACAACCCAAAGCATTCATATAACATTATAATTAAGCATGTCGAAGGTCACGGAGTGCACATGTGCATGCTATCGCAACTTTGGTAGGAGTCTGCTCTTGAGCAGAGTCTCTCGCTGTTTAAAGATGAGACTCGAATAAAATGTCAAATAAGTATGAAACACTACGCGGCACCCTCATAAACTTTATTTATACGGTAGCGGGTCACCGATCGCCCAACCGCCGTCTGCAGGCCGATTTTAAAAGAGGCTGGAGACGTCTCGTCTACGTCTATTAAGAGAAGGGAGTCTTCACTTACTATAGTGTGACATGTTTAAACCCTAAAAACCTGCGATGCGAGACTATTAAAAATACAAAAAGTCCCGATACTTTGAGACACGAGATGACCTGGGACCCAAACACTAATGCTAATCTATACGTAATTTAGTGTAGAATTAGAGATTTTTTTTCTTATGCGATTTACTTAATTAAAAATTATAAAACAAAACCCCCCGCTGAGTCTGTATGTATGTATGTCTTAACGCCAAATTACTTAAATACTACCGAACAGATTTCGTTGAATTTTGGTATGGAAATAGTTTGAAACTCTGGAAAGGCTATAATAGGCTACCTTTTGTCTTTGTAAAACTATTTCACGTGGTTGAAACGGTGAGCAAAAGCTAGTTTGCCCATCCATCCAACGCTCTTTATCTTTTACGAGACAGATATAAAAATTGAAAAGTCCTATAAGTAATTGGTAATTTAACTTCCATGTGGCTTTATAATAGTGTGATTTATAAAGTACTTTATTGATATATCTTGTATTGACTGCCTTAAAAGTCTTTAATCGTGGCCTACGAGTTTAATGACTATTTTTGAAATAGTCTCGAAAGTCTCGTTTTTTTTCGAGACCAGACCAAGTCTCGTTTTTTTTTCCCGAGACTCGTAAATGTACCGAGACTGAAAGCCCTACTTCCGACCTTCATTGTCCTAGTATTCCGGGTAATAGTTGAAAACTACGTAATCGTTTGTAATAGAAAATACTGCACCTCTACCATTTTGTGTTATATGAAAATATTTATTATCTACGTATAATCTGAAAATATTACCTTATTCTGGAATATACCTAGTGTCATTACTTTCTTTACTATCGCTACAGATAGCAACCTGCAAATATAAAACAGTGTGTTATTTTAAATTAGTATGATAATAATACTTTTAAAGGAATCTATACTAATATTATAAAGCTGAAGAGTTTGTTTGTTTGTTTGTTTGTTGGTTGTTTGTTTGTTTGTTTGAACGCGCTAATCTCAGGAACTGCTGGTTCGAATTGAAAAATTCGTTTTGTGTTGAATAGACCATTTATCGAGGAAGGCTATAGGCTATATAACATCACGATGCAACTATTAGGAGCGAAGAAATAATGGAAAATGTGAAAAAAGCGGGGAAAATTATTCATCCTTGAGGGCTTCCATTGCGTGCGCTGCGAAAACGGTTCAAGATATCAAAAATATATGTATGAAAGAATTATTCCTCTTGAAATTATCTAAAAAAATGTCCGCAACAGTATATGTCTATCTTTTAAGATTAACTTACTAGAACCGTTTTTATGGTAATGAAATTTGGTCGAAATTAATGCATTATTTTTTAAGAGTTGTATCAACGTCATAGTCATAGAGTGATTCAACGGGAAGGTTTTTATGTACTTTTAGCCCGGAAAAACTTATTAACGCGGGCGAAGCCGTGGGCAAAAGCTAGTATATTATATGGATGAAGTCAACATGTAGTAAAATATATGTTTACAAGCACCTATAGAGAGCTCAACAGGTAAGTGAAAATACTGTCATTGTTCAAAGTCACTTACCAGAAGCTTTGTCTTCCAACGTCTTTTGTGAATATAATAACAAAGACGAGTTGTTTCCACGTATTTTTATTTTAAATTTCTGTTAGAAAAGTGTAAGTGAAAATTAACCCACTAAAATATTGAAAGTACAACTACTTGCGGCTTTATAATCAACATGTAAAAGGGAACATTTTTCTCAAATATTTAAGAATTGTTATAATTCTCAAAATACTTTCATGATTCATCATAATTTGCTGAACTTTTCATATGAACAATTAATATCGCAGTATTTTATATGAAAATGGTTTTGTAAGAGTAGGTGATTATACATCATATAAGGTGTTAATATAGAGTGTAGGATGAATATCGGGAAATCATACAAATGTTAGCAAAGTCTGTGGGTTGCACCTATAAGGTCAGCCTTGCACCCACACTCACCTTTTATAGTAGGTATCTCGATTCTCGACTTAACACTAAATCAGTTCTTATTATAATTATTTACAAGTCTCAAGCGACAAAGTATGGTCATCGAATAAGAAACTTTATGCCAATTACTTAAGACAGAGAATCTATAAATAATAGGCTTCCATTTTTCATTTACTTTACTCGTTCTGAATCCGGTTTGCGACATTCACCTTTGCCTAAACAGGCAAGCGGATTTTAGAACGGCAAATGTGGGCGATCGTTCGGGTAAATACATAATATTCTTTTATTTTCACTATCACAATATATCAGATATACTATTAAAAAAAACAGTACATCCCGATGTGCCTGTACATTGAAAGATATGTGATAAAAATTAAAATAAAAACTTTAAATTGAATCAATCTTTGTTTAATGCTATGCAGAAATAGAAGCATGTCGCGAGATTTACTTTTGTCAAGATTAAGTTACATAATTATTGTATTATCTACACAAGTAAATCTCATGACAAGCTTTTCTCTCTTCATAGTGTTAAACAAAGTTTGATTCAATTTAAGGATTTTTTTTTCTTTTTAGAGCATTTAAATAAAAGCTTGTTTTTAAAGATTTTGTTTTACTTCTTATTTATTTTTCGAGTTATTCTCAGCAAGCCCTTTAATTTGATATCCATATTATAGGAGTGCGTAAAAACTAAGTAATCCGCTATCTTGGGTCGTCCGCTATATTGGATTTAGAGAGCAATTATTTCATTTTTGTATTCTTCTCAGCAACCCCTATCATTTGATAGCCATGTTATGGAGGTGGACAAAATAAAAAAAAACGCGATAAAGTAGTTTAATTTCAAGTGCACAAAAAATAACTAGTCCATTATCTTAGGCCGTCCGCCATATTGTATTCAGAAGGACGTCGCTTAGCTGACAATGCATTTCACCTAAACTAAACGTATATGCAAAATTTCATCTCAATCTATTGAGGGCAACTGCTTCAAATTTGACTTGCAAGATTCCACCCGAACAAACATAGTTACATTATACATACGTTGCAAGATATATAAAAGCTTGTAAAAAAGAAATAGGGTGACTAAAGAAGAGTAATGGACAACAAATCAGCAATTTTTATAATTCTATTCTGTTTGTCCGTTTTTCTGTTTGTTTGTAACTGCACATATCCGAAACTACTGAACTGATTTTAATGAAATTTGGTATGGAGATAGTTCGAGAGCCTAGAAAAGACTACTTATATTTTGTCCCGGGAAAATACATATGAGCCGCGAACAAAAGCCAGTCGTGTAACATTTTTTTTTTATCATAGTTAAAATAGTAAAGTTTTGTTATACCTAATGAATACCTACTAATGGATGTCAATGTTTTTTATTGATCTCGCCTCTGTGTATATAACTGTTTCCTTCTTTCTTTAATATAATCTGGTGTTTCGGCAAAAATATTGGTAATTCTCCGAGAATTTTATTTTAACAATTGCCGTTGTCAAGTTTATCATTAATAAACTGGTTTTTATGCAATATAACTGTGATTTTCTCCCATTTTGTCTCAAATGTACAATGTTATCAGACCTATAACTTCTAACTCGTGTAAAATTCATAAAACAAATAATATATAGCCGGGAACCTCCACGGCGAGGTGTGAATTGTCCACTTCCAATTTATGAACGGACTACGTCATCTCGAGGCAATGTGACTATTGAACTTTTTACACATATTCACTGCTCACAATCGAACAAAACAGACGAGACTAAAGCGACCTTAAATTATATGAGAGCTAAATCTATCTATATCTATCTATACATATAATATTTTAATATTAATGGGTGTTAGTTGTAGTTGTATTATGGTACGACTGCAATGTCGAGGTCTTGAGTTCGATCCCCGGGTCGAGCAAAGTGATATCGAGTTTTTCTATGCAGTATCAGCTCGGAGTCTGGAATTTGTGCCCGAAATGACGATAGGCTCTATCACATCATGGGACGGAATAACGGCCAAAAGTGGGTGCACTAGTTGCGCCTCTGCCTACCCCTTCGGGGATAACAGCTTATACACTAGCTACTAGCTCTAACAGATAATATACACTAGCTTTAGGTCGCAGTAACCACTAGACTAATGCCTGTGTATTAGCCTGAAACAGGTACTTAAATGTGTCAACCAGTTTGCCTATAGAAGATCTTTTACCCAAGCAAAAGTCAATAAAATGAAACAAAAAAAGGAATAAACCATTAAAGTGATTACAGAGGAAATATGCTCAGAATAATAACCTTTATTCATTATTCTGAGGTTATATGGTGACATCTACGGCACATGATTTATAGGAACCAAAAGGTCACACTTAAAAAGTGTAAAATTGTAATAATGTCAATTATACAAAAGAGAAAGAATATTACTTTCTCCATGGCATTTAACTTTCGAGGTTTTACATCATGCGTCCAATGATAAATGGACTTCAATGAGGACAATAGTATTATGACACAGTCGTTTTAAAATTACTACGAGTGATAGTACAACTACTTTTACTTATTTACTAAAGCTACTTTCCCGAAGGGGTAGGCGCGACTAGCGCACCCACTTTTCGCAGTGCGCATTCCGTCCCATGATGTGATAGGTGGCGAGCCAAACAGTAGGAATCTAACATAATGAATTCCTTGATATTTCTGAAACAAACGTATATTATAAATTAATTTACGTTACAAAATTTGGACCTATGAATAATTAATAAAATGAACGAAAAACTGTTAGTGATTGCGCGCGTCCTACGGCTAATGCCAGAGCATTCCATAACCTGACAGCGACAACAGTGAAGAATTTCTTTATAAATGTAGTAAGAGACTTCTCATGTGTCTCACGAAGAAATAAGAAACTGGATTTAAGAGAAGAGGGAGAAAGAGGATTAAATAGAATACTTACTATAGAGAAGGGCGAATAGGTAACCACTTGAGCTTAGTGCGAAATTCAGACACATCATGTTTACGCAGTCCAAATATGAATCTTGTGCAAAAATTCTGAAGGCGCTCAAACTTATTAAGTTGTTCTTCAGTAGGTAATGTTAATATAGCTGGCATTAGCATCATCAAGGATGGGTAGGAGAACGGATTGAACTAGTGAAATCTTGGTGGCAATGGGTAAGAAGTTGCGTAACCTTCGCAGGTAGGGTCATTCGGGGCAACAGCACGCAGTGGGTAAAATTTCGCATGGTCAATATCTCGGAACCTATTGAGGGGCTCAGACACTTTTTCGGCTAAATTAGGGGTGCGTCAGGGATGATATCAGAGCCCACAATCTATTTTACCAAGCCTCACTTGTTTAGCGAAAAACTGCGATCAATGTGATTTTGTTGATTAGTTATCAACTATTTTGTGCTCGGAAAATGTTTATGGATAGACGGAGCATCAGTTTACAATAGACCGTTGATTATGTTAAGTTTACATGATTATGATAGTATTTATTTTAGACTGCCTCGGTGGCGTAGTTGTATTATGGTATGACTGCAATGCTGAGGTCTCGGGTTCGATTCCCGGGTCGGGCAGTGATATTGAGTTTTTCGATTCAGTATCAGCTCGGAGTCTGGAATTTGTGCCCCATATAGCGATAGGCTCGCTCCCTATCACATCATGAGACGGAACAACGGCGAAAAGTGGGTGCACTAGTTGCGCCTCTGCCTACCCCTTCGGGGATAACAGGCGTGAGTGTATATGTATGTATATGTATACTATTTTAGTTATTAATTCTGTCCTAATAAATAACTGCATCCCAACTGACGTGTGATTGTTTAAAATATTCCTTGTTGGGTAAGAGTGTGGGATTAAAAGTACGCACGCTGTTATAACTTCATTACAATGAAAAGTAACATTAAAAGTTCCTAAAATTACAGTGATCATTAAATTACAAAAATAACTAAAGTTTATTAAGCCTACAGTAGGTGTACATTTAATGTTTATTTTTACATTATTTTACCAAGAATAATAAAGGTAGTTTAAAAATATATTCCATATGACTCCATGTGTACTTATACAATTTGTAATTATATGCCTGTAGTTTACCTGCGTGCGAAGCTTACTCAGCATGCGAACTATTAACCGCATCTATGCGTAGTTTTACCCACATGATGGGTCAAGAGTACGAATTTCTCCCGCTGCACTTAAACATGTATTGCAAAAAAACCGATGAAGCAATGTACAAAAACTCATTAAATAATGAAAGTAGAATAAATTTACTTTAAATAAAGTGTGAAAACGTTTATCAGGACCGTATATTTTTGATTGTGTAGACGATAGAAAAAAAGTGCGTACTTTTGAATAACCTACCCCGCCGCAGCATAGAGCCTACCACTAACGAATTGAAACTGAGGTACCCTGGTAAGTGATTTATCCAAATACGGCCCAAGATTTTTTACACTATGGCTGTACGGGATAATAGTATCGTCACAAGACACACAAGGAAGTTGCATCCAATCTACCCTGGATATCATCCTAGGCCTGCCGATGACAATTACTTGTGATTTCGATGGATTTACTACCAAGCCAAGAGCCTTACTCCATTCCCAAATATGATTCATGTCAGAATTTACTTCCATACCTGCATCGGTCAGCTTATACAAAGGTGCTTGAGTATAGATTTGCAAATCATCAACATAGAGGTGGTAGGATGAACGAAGATGATTCGAGATGGAGTTGATGAAAATTGCGAAGAAAAGTGGAGATAGAACGCCGCCCTGTGGCATTCCGGCAACAGTGGAGCAATAAGAGGAATATGTATCCTTAATGCGAATACGCTGCCGGCGCGGTGTCCAGACATGTAACTGTGAAACCACACAATTGCTGTTGGAGATATTATGTTAAGGGAACGCAGTGTGCAATGTTAAATTAATTTTTGGTTTTTAGTCGTTCGGTGGTAATTTTTTTGTTATAAATAATATTTTTATTGGTTATTTAGTTTACAAGAGTAAGTTGAAAGAAGCGAATGATCTAGTAATACATTTTACTCATTTTCTCATAATACAGTTAACATAATAAGTAATAATACTACTGAGACCTAAAAAAAAGTCACCAGAAAAAACCAAGAAATTATATTCCTGCGCTCAAAGAGCATTATAATACTACGGAAACCTGCGCTCCAAAAAAGATCACCGCAAAAACGATTTTACGGTATTCTAATAGTTATTTTTGCGGATTCAATAAAAAAGAATTGGCAACAAGAGTAATCAGTGACAACTGTCAGTCTATAAATCTACATTTTGTCTATAAATAAGATGGCGGGTGATGAAAGTGACAGGTTTGTGATTTGTAAATATTACGAAATCTTACAAATTAACAATTTCTTTTTACTGTGACCTAAAATGCCTCTATTTAAATCCGAATCATGACATCCGTAGTGAATAAACTGTCGATAAAACGTAAATTACAATGACTAGTCTTGTTTCAGTGATCTAAAGCCATCCAGTGTCGCGATCATAAGAGAAGTGTACGATAGTGAAAATGCCCACCTTAAGTTTGAAATGGAATTGGAAAGAGCACTTGAGGCTGGCGTGAGCGTTATTGTGATAGAACCGGAGCCACTAGGAGAAGAGACAGCTCGGTGGATATATGTTGGAAACCTCTTGCATAAGGTTTCTGTTTATAGCGGACTTTGCAGTATTGCATCAGGTACGTCTCCAATATATTTCAAAATACTAGTTTCTTACTATGCGCATATTCAATACAACCATCAAATTCTAGTACTATCTACATAATCATCATCCCCATTATATATTTATTTAATTATTTATTTATTTAACACTTTGTACAAGGATATAGTACAGGCGTACTGAATGCCTAAAGGCATTTTCTCCCAGTCGACCTGAAGGTGTCGTAAGGAGACCAATGTCTGCAAGGTGAAGATCCAATAGCAAACACCTATGACTTTTCGATAGTTATGTGAATATTCTTTGTTAATTATTGCTTGCTTTAATGGGTCTTAATCATTATGAAAAAACTTGTATAAACGAGAAATTCCAATAGGAATTTCAAAGGTATGTGAAGTCTCGCAACCCACACTAAACTAGCATGGTAGACTAAGGAATAAACCCTCTCAATAGTAGAGCAGACACATGCCCAACATTGGAACAGTATACTATACAGGGCTTGTAGTAGTCTGTCAAGGCCCGCGATGGACACCGGTGTCCATATATATATAGGGTTTTTCCATACATCTATATATATAAGCGGGGCTCGACGAGTTAAAATAAGCCAGAATCAATGAAAATGCATTTTCATATATCAAAACCAAAGGGTCCTTAGTACAAATGTTAAACATTGTTCTCAAAAGAATCATAATAAAAACTTTTTTATTTCAGGTTTTATGTGGAGTTCATTGGTGTGCGCCCCATTTGGAATAGTGTCTGTATTATGTTCTGGTTGTTACACACTGTCATGGCAATGGGATCCCTGCTGCAAATACCAAGAAGAAAAGGATCGTCGACATTTATCAACACTACCAATGCTGAGTAATCTCACATCTGCATCACCTGTTGTACTTGTACATACAAACAATAAGAAAAAAATTATATTACATAACACTATTTCCATAGCAGCTGCCACTGTTTGCTTATGGAGACTGTATAACACATTTAAATGAATATAAAAAACTGTATTAGAACTAGGCATGCCATTTCCAATGGAAGGTGGTATATTGGGTGGATTTATTATGAGAGTTATTTGTGGTAGTTACTTTAACCTGTATAGATAGTGACAAGTATTCTCTAAAATCATTACAGTATTTCAAACATATTCCAAATTACTGGCTCAATATTACAAGATCCTATGTTAGTTTTAATTATGTTGGGAAACAGATTTAAAATTTTTAAAAGACAATAAATCATGATTCTTTCTTTATTTATCTTTCAGGACTATTGGATTTTATTTACTGAAATAGACATAAAAGCACATGCTATATGTAACAATTTGTACAACAAATGTAACAGAAAACCTGATAATAGTAAGACAATGTCTTCAATAATTATTTAGGATTTTTTTGCCAAAAATAAATAACAAGTATTTCAACTAAATATTATAATCTACTGCTAAGGCAAGATAATGTTGTACAGGAAATATAATTATTATCTAAAATCATTTGAACTTTGTGAAAATCTTAATTTTCAATACAATTATGTTGCATTCCAGATTTTAGTCTCATATATTATTCTGTTGAAGAGAAATCCTGGCATATATTTTGAAACAATTTAAAGTTTGATTCATTCATAATTTTCATGGTCAGATATTGATTTGATATTGCAGTGTTATTAGAAGGATCTTCAGCTGCCCAGAGTGTGGAATTGTGCATTACAAATAGCAATAAGAACACTTCATAGAACATAACATGGCTGATGAAATGTGGGTCTGACACACTTCTGTGTAGCCCGGATACTCTAAAACCAGGCAAAGATTCTGGGTACATTTTCTTTTATTTTATGTGTGAGTAGTTTTTGAACATAATAGATTCTACTAACAGAGGAGCACTCAAATGAATCAAATCTTTCAACATTTATTCATGCAACTGTTTATTCCCAAGTAAATGTGAATTCCTTAAAAATTGTGTAAAAAATTGTTTTATTATTGTCAAAAAAATATTATTCCACAAATCCTTTAAGCCTCTGAAGTGATAGGTAGTAAAACTCAAGTGATTTCGTAGATGTAGGGCAACTGTCATACTAGACCCTCTAAAAAATCACACCCATAGAGAGATATTTTTAATGCTTCTAATGTATTGTTTTATATTCAAATTTAAAGCATGTAATTAAATAATTTGTTGTAGGTAAAAGGCAATGTATAAAATGTAATTATGTTATTGACCGTAGATATAGAAGTGTACAAAAATGTCTTGTGTAAGAAAGCTTTTAGTTAAATTTGACTGCAATTTCTATTATAGTGTTGTGCTAGCAGTGACCCATGAGTAATGCATGATTACAACCACTGTTACTGCATAATAAAAATAACTAAATGCATTGATTCTGATCTTTTCATTTATTGTCACAGTTTTTCAAAATTAAGAGATTGCCCCTAGTAACATAAAATAAATGATTACAAGTGGAATGCATTATACATTAAAGGAGACGGGCAAATTGGGCTTGGCCTTACACTTGTGAAACATGTATCAATATTCTTCTTCTATTTTTGTCTTCCATTTAAAAAATTTAGATTGTATTACAATGGAGAAACGAAAATCAACCATTTAATTAATTATAACTGATTTTATATTATGTTTTTTTATACATGTTAAGCACCGGCACGGTACGCCGGAGGTCGTGGGTTCGAGTCCCGCCCTCGACTGTTTCTTTTTCAAGATTTCATAAAAATACAAAATCATTATCCAGGCACTACATGGCCATTAAAATGTATAAAAAATCATAATATAAAATTAGAAAAAAGTTTAGCGACTCGTTTCGGTTACTTACTCCTGAAAAGGAGTAATGCTGAGTTAGTAATTGTAATAATTGCTAACAGATGTCGCTGGTCATTTCCTTTAAGAGAATTAAATAATGGATCTTGAAATTAGCAACCGAAGGCAGGGTCGAGATGACTCAATTGGAAGAGCACCGGCACGGTACGCCGGAGGTCGTGGGTTCGAGTCCCGCCTTCGACTGTTTCTTTTTCAAGATTCCATAAAAATATAAAATAATTATAACTGATTTACTGTAACGGGATGATCAGGCTGTCCTCTACAATGCTGCAATGTTACTAGTAATTAACACGAATTGAGTAGTAAGTATATATAAAACTTATTTCGTCTCGGAATTTTTATTGCATTAATATTTATTTTATTGTCGGTATATTGTCGAGCCAAAACTGTAAGTACGCCCAAAATACCTACCAAAGCACATAATAACGTGCCTAACAGTGCTTGTGAGTCGGTTTGTAAATCTATACCTACCCCCTCTGCTTCAAACAATGCCTCCAAACTGCAACGTAAACGCTATTTATATTGTAGGAACTATGATCATGATATAGATAAATATAGAAACTATAAAAGTAGCATTGTAAAAACAATCTAGGGGCGACCAATCCATACGTTGTTACGACTTACGGTTGTGGACAACCCGGCGCACAGTGGCAAAGTTTGTATGGGACCGCGGAAAAAACTACATTTAAGGTAGATATGAATTGAAATCGGTATTTTATGATTAGATTTCTTATTATACTTATTATTTTGTAACATAGACAAAAAAATTCAAGTGTATTATTTATAAAAGTATTAAAAATAAAGAAAATTATATAAATTTAAAGCTGAAACTGCGTATACAATGCGCATGTATAAGAAATATAAATACATAAAAAATTGGTGCTTTAAACAATCAATTTTTATTAATGACTTAATATAATAATCAATAAAAAAAATAAAACAAATATTACTAGGCTTATACTTAATCTGTATGATATGCATTAGACGACATTTATAATAATAAATGACTACAAATAAATTAAAAAAAATTTTCGGCCGTCACCATCCCGTTTCGAAATAAGAGTAATTTGTTCACTCCTTGAAAGTTCTTCTGCTGTTTTTATCTTGAACATTTTGGTCACCATATGGTCAAGTAGTGGTTGCAGACCAACAGAAGCATAAGATTATATATATATATCTGCCCAATAACACTATTAATTAAATCAGGCACTCGCATTAAAGCTGAAGCATATTCTGAACTATAGCTAGGAAATTTCATTGCTTTGTGGTGAATTTTGTCAGCCGCTCTGTAATCATCTCTTCGGGAACATTCTCGCATAAACTTCACTTTATAACACCGAGTACAGCCAAAACATTCCTTCAAAGGCTTTTCTTAGTTACTCTTTGTTTTTAACAAAAAATATCGTTCTTGACGCAGCATGGCAGATTTCGTGAAATTAGGCAAAAATATTTTACTCAATTCGGTATATATTTGCTCTAGCATTTTCGTAGGCTAAAGTTATGTCTACTATAGATTTACGATATAAACTATGGCAATACCTGAGGCATGATTCTCTATGACATTGTTAACTCGTAACGCGGCCGCGTCACGTTCACTTCGTGTAATGTGCGTAAAATGGTATTCTGTATGCCAATTTCCATAGTAATAACCGCGATGAGTTACGTTACGCGCTTGTTACGAGCGGTGAAAATAACGCGTGTCATAGAGAATAAGGGGGCTGATCTGAAAAAAAAGTTATTCTTTCCGCGTTTTTACCACTGTGCGGTGCAGTGAAATCTAAATGTCGTTATTGTAACAATTGTAATGCAAAAGTTCCTTCAGACCCTGTAACTTTTAATATGATAAAATGCAATGATTGTTATTCGTATTGTTCCGTATCCCAGAGTTCATATACCTATAAATATACTTATTAAAACATCGCCGACGCCCGGTGCAAACCGCCTTAGAACGAACGTACGCATTCTGGTAAACGCGATTGTTATAATTATCACAATAAAACTGTTTCAGTAAATTATTGCAATCGTTTACGATTATTTTCCGAGAGTGAACGAATAACGCTCGAACGCCTTAGTGTCGTTTCTACCGATATTGTCGAGATGAAATATTCCGCGCCACAGAATAATACCGACCACGACCAGTATCACCCCGTGGAAGCATTAGGGTTTTGGGCGAAGCTGGTGTCGCTATTTTAGATACAGAGGCTACGCATTGTATTGTCAGCCTATTGCTACACCGCATATTTCAGAGAGGCCGTGTCTATTTTTCGGAGTCGCAGCGTAATATACGCTTAGCTACTAGTTTTATTACACATCGCATTAAGGATGATAAGAAGCAAGAACCCATAGCTTCTCAACCATGCCGCATGTCACCTGCAAAGGTGGTCATTTTAGAGGAAGAGCTGGACAAACTACAGCGCGCTGACGTTATCGAGGAGTGAGAGTCCCTGTGGGCAGCGAATATCGTCTTGGTCCCTAAGAAGGATGGAAGCGCACGGCTTTGGATAGACTATCGGAACCTAAATGCAGTTACACAGCCAGATATGTACCCGCTGCCGCGCATAGGCGATGTGCTGCATGCTGCTAAAATGACAAATGTCATGACAACTCTTGATTTACGATCTGGTTATTTTCAGGTATCCTTGGCAGAGGAAGATCGCGACAAGTATGCGTTCGTTACTCCACTCGGGACCTTTAGGTTCAAACGAATGCTGATGGGCCTGCGTAATTCCAGGGCTACTTTCCAGCGCCTGATGGATAGATTTGTAGGGTATTGCGGCCTACTTATAAATGCAATTCAGTGACGGATTCAAGGTGATGTATTAGACCGGTACAGAGTATGCGAGTGAATATGAAGACAGTTTGTGAGAGAGTGGAAATAAAATGCTTAAGCTTATATATTAATGCACCAGTTGATTGTGGTGGGGCTGCCAGCGAACTCTTAGGTCACTTGTACGTTGAGTGGTGAATCGTTTCCCACGGCCAGCGTCTTGTACGTGGAATGTAAACTGTTTCGTTTCCAAGTGGTGTGGTGACGCCACAGATTTAAATCTAACTTGCAAGATAGGTACTACTCTTTTATGGTATCTCGATGACATCATTGTCCTTTCTGATTCGTTCAGTAAGTACTTGGAAACCTACAAGCCGTTTTTGATAGGCTAGAATTGTTTACTTGCGAGTGAACCGCACCAAAAGTGTCTTCGCTCGCGACTCCCTCAAGTTTCTTGGGCACCTTAACGTACCAGGCGGTGTCCAGGTAGATCCCAAAAAGACGACTGCTATCAATGACATGGCTGTGCCGACGAATCTGAAACATCTTAAATGTTTCTTGCAAACATCGAGTTGATTTAGGCGGTTCATACCCAAGTATGCCGAAATAACCAGGTCATTGACGGCACTGCTACAGAAGGGTAGCGTTTGGCGATGGTCGGCTGAAGAGCAGTCCGCATTCGACCATCTTAGCAGCTTTTGGTGCCTGCTTCTATATTGCGGCAAGCCGACCACACCCAACCATTCCCTCTTAGGACAGACAGCAGTGGCTACTATCTCGGGGCGGTCCTAATGCAGGGGGAGGGGCCCGACGAGCGCCCCGTATAATATACTAGCCGCCTGTTAACTCAGGCTAAACGGAACTACACGACAACCGAGAGGGAAGCACTTGCCGTAGTGTGGGCTGTCACTAAGTTCCGCGGTTATATCGAAGGAGCACGGATTGTCATCAAATCCGACCATTAGCGGCTGAGGTGGTTGATGAGTATTAAGTCTCCAAGCGGCCGCTTGACCCGGTGGGCGCTTACTCTTCAGGCACCTCGACCTGCGCATCGAGTACACCCCCGGTAAGTCAAATGATATCGCCGACAGTGTCACGCCCTGTCTGCACAGACGAGGTCGACTGTTGCGACCTATGTCACGCAGTTGTTAACTTCCCATCAGAAAGCATGTCTAACTACAAGGTGGACGATCTAGTGTTGCTGAAGACTCAAGGGGTTAACGATACTGCTTGTGGTCAAACCCCTAAATTCAGACCACGTCGCGACGGGCCTTATTTAATAAAAGAGAAAAGAGGTGTTGAGTAGGACTACTAGAAAACCGCAATTTATAGGATGATATCACGTTTCACAACTTACCCCGTTTGTCGGTCGGTCAGAATCTCCGGTACGGTAAAACGTAGGAGAGGTCGCCCGCGTAAGAACTGTTAGTTCTTTAGAGACAAGTAACCTTTGGCTTTTGGCTTGTATGTTTGTGGTTTTTATTTTTTATTTTTTTGATATTTTTGTAAACCTTTTTTTTGCGCGCTATTCCAAACGCGTGAACGAATTATTTGGACTAGAGGGGGATGCTGTAACAGACACAACCGCCTTCGGTTCGAATCTCGGGCTCTGCTCGGGTTTATTCGCGTAGTATGCAGCCATTGGCTCCCGATGATACGTATGCGCGCTCCGCCAATCGGAGCGCGATGCGGGTTCGCACGTGATCCTCGTCGAAAAGTGTGGGAACACGACACTCGATACTAGCTCTGGGTGATGTACGTACGTTTATTATCTAAAACTTCTAATTGCATTGAAAATATAGTGAGCTCGAAATGAAGTTTCACTGCATTATATAAATAATTTTTGTATTTAAGTTCTATTTGCCCTCTTTGCCATAGCTCTAAAGTATATTGCTGGCATACTATGTCTCAAAAATATAGCCAATCGTGGCATAAACTGGCTAACAATCAACTCATTCTGTTTACTGACAATAGAGTCTAGTATCCTACTTGCAGTGTATTCTGGTGTAAATCCTGTAGCAGTGCTTGAATCCATAACTAGAACAAAAGTGACACCATTGATTAGTTAGTAAGTACAGTTAATACAGTACATAATAATAATAGTAGCGATTTTAACACGGAAGGCCGTAATTTCTATCTATAGAAACAATTCTTACGGGATTAGGTACTGAGACAGATGTTTAGTCTCATAATGCCCAATAAATACGCTGGCTACATGTTCTCCTGGAACACAACACTGCATGGACACTACCACTTGGAGGTAGAAATATATATTGCGGCCACTGCACCGCAGTACAGTACCTACCAAGATACAAGAGAGCTACCACAAGTAAAGTTAAGTTTTCTATGTTGGACAGTGACGGCATTACCTGCGCGAGCAAAAAAAGACTCGCCGATTTCAAAAATTTTGTAGGTAACATGCTGTGTAGATTAATTAGGTGGTGACATAAAAGAAAAAACAGAGTCCTCAGCTAAACCACTATAAGAGCTACAGCGTTAGATTGACTGCCTTAGTGACAATAGTTATATTGCAGACGCGGTACAACTACTGTGCTGAGGTTCCAAGTTCAAATCTTGGGTTGGGCTGAAAAATTGTGACTGGATCTTTCTATGGTAATACTAACTCAGACGCAGCTCGAAGTCAGGAAGTTGGCGGTGTTACACCGCCGTGCCTCGGAAAGCTCGTAAATTCGTTGCTCCTGTGCTTGATGTCCCTCTGGTCTTATTGGATTGCCATCTCACCAGACCATAAGAGAGAAGGAAAAGAGAGTGCACCTGTGTATTGAACACGCACTTGTGCTCTATAACATTTCCTACTTACCTAGCTCTTCTACATTGAGATTGGTAGCCATGGCCATAATTCAGCTATGGCTTATTTTATTTATAGCCCAAGGCCCCTGACGATTGCCTGGTTAGCCCTCTTCCCAAGGCTGAGGGTGTAGCCATAACAAAACTTAGTATAAAATAATAATTAATACAAACCTCCATGAGCTTCGCCAGTTTCAGTAAATGCATTTACGGATACAGCTGTCTTAACATATCCTGGACTGATCATTGTTACGTTAATATTATGTTGGTGCATCTCAGCACGAAGGCAGTCTCCAAATGCTTGCAGGGCATGTTTACTAGCAGCATAAGCAGACCGATCAGGAATAGCAATGAGTCCTTGCACTGAACTAACAAATGCAATATGGCCAGACTTATTTTCCACCATTTTTGGCAACACCGCTGGAAATTTTTGATTATATGTTAGTAAAGCCAAGACAATTGATCACAATGGCAACTCATTAATTCAATATAATAGCCATTATGGTCAATTGACCACCAAAAGTGTGATGCAAGTTCTCATCAATCGGCAAACCCTTTGGTCTTGTTGATGTAATAAAAACTTTTTACCAAAAAATAGCACCGACTTCAAAAACCACTATAAGGAAAAAAAATAACTTGTGCTTTGCTTATGGGCTGTAAGGAAATTTTAATAATACCAATATTATACACACTGCCATTCGTGTGACTATATTAATGTACAATGAATAAATCTTTGAAGTCAGTGCCTCAATCTTTGTACTAATTTGTCAGTCAACTAATGTTTTTATGTCATTCTTTTGTTAAGTAACTAGTTTATATAACAATTTAATCTGTGTATTATAAGGATATTTTTATATATATTTGCGTATACAGCTCTTGTATAACGCGTTGGTTTACACGTGCACGATTTTTTTTATGACCGGCACTGACTCCAAAAAATTATTCATTGTACATTAATATAATCACACGAATATATTAATGTTCAATTAATATTTTTTTTTCTATACAACATTGGTATTATTAAAATTTCCTTACAGCCCACAAGCAAAGCACAAGTTATTTTTTCCTTAGTGGTTTTTGAAGTCGGTGCTATTTTTTGTTAAAAAGTTTATGTTTTTCACTTTTTAGTAAAAAGGTGATGCGACCAAGAGTTACTTAATTATAATTATTGCTATTATAATTTCTGAAAATGCTGTAATTTATTATTCCCAAAGCTGTCTTGGTTTAATACCGGGTGGAAGGGAAACACTCTCGGAAACGAATACAGGTGATAGTATTGGTGATTCCTGATGTGATGGCACTAAAAAAATCCCGATCGCATTGTTACAATTTTAGTAGGATTTTCTCAAATTTCTGTACAGCTTCACGTATGGATACAATATTTAACCTCATTGTATGGATAGATAAATCAAACTATTATTCTGAAAAGCATAGTAAAAAAAGGTCAATATTTCAAAAAAATCGTAATGAAACACGTACATCAGCTGACGTGTTAACGACCGCGTGGCCGTGCCGGCGCAGCGCGGCGTCCGCCGCCTTGTCGGCGTTTGCTTTGTAGTTGTTTGTACCCTACCCAGTTTTTTGTACGCTTTACATTGCGCGCGCATGAATTACGGAAATACTAAAATCGTAAGTATTATCGCTTAGCTTTGCAAATGAATATAGTTTTTCGTTAATGTTATGGTTCTTCTCTCTTACCGTTCCGGTATAGAGAGCGTTTCCCTTCCACCCGGTATTTTGATGATCAAATAACAGATGCAGGTATAGAAATACTAGCTCAAGAGTAATAGACTTGAAAGTGAAAGAGTTTTTATAGCATTTACATCGACATATAAAACTCTTTGAGTAAAACTGGCAACTCAAAATTAAAAAACTAACAATTTTGACAAATTTCTCCTGTCATAAGTGTCACTCTTTAAACTATTTTCAGCACGCAATTACATATTTATAATAAAATTGATTTGAAATTAAATATAGATACTAGTGTGTTCAGGAATTAAAGAAAGTATAAGACAGGTCCGTCTGTAAATCTTTAGGGGAGACCCATGTTCAACACTGGAAATTATTCAAGCCCACCAAAACCATAAATGTAAAAAGGAGAGCCAAGTTCAATACAAAAATTATGCTTGGCTATGAGCTTCGCCGCAAAAAGAATGGAGACCTAAATGCGAGCCAAGTTTTATGCAAAATCCAAATATGTATTTATAGGAACAAAAGAACATTATGAACAAGTATTAAACTCTATTTTTTTGCTTTTCTTTGTTAAATCACAACTTGCATGGACGTGTTGCCTCACATACATATTATGGTAATTATTCCTCACATACTTATTAAAAGTATCCTGCTCGTCAATATATTGGCTCTCAAGACTAAGCAGCTCTTATTTATCATACTTTGAGGCCCATCAGAAGCCTATATTTAGATATTATAATGAGATACTAAGCACATTCTATCGAATCTGTCAAAAGGTGCCTACTCATTTTTATGATAGCAATGTGACAAAGCTACGTTTTCGCGATTTATGACTTTTTTATAAATTAATGGTTCCATATACCTTTTTATCCCTTAATCTAGTGGAAGTCTTTGTTATTCGTATAAAAGGTCAACATGCATATTTATTATCTTTTATTCAATGAAAAATAACTCCAATTCACGCATTGATAATCAACTTTCTTAAGGGTAGTTCTGATTGGTTGAATGAAATTACTCCTATTATTCAGGGCTATTCAGTCTGTTCCATAAAATGATGAACCCTAAACCAACATGTATTGAAATGGGACCACTTCGCGACCGTTATTTACCTAACAAAGAAGGAATCAAGGAAATACGCTCACAATTTTCAGAGAAATCAGTGTAAAAAAAAATACAAACACATGAATTGAGAACCTCATCCTTTTTTGAAAGTCTGATAAAAAATAATAGTTATTTCTTGATAAGTATAGGAATTAAAGAATGTTGATTCTAATCTGAAATCCTCCTAGCCAGTTTCGGCCACGGCGGCCAATCTCAACGGAGATCAGCCAGGTACGCAGGAGATATTATAGTGCACAAGTGTGTGCGCAATACACAGGTGCACTCGCTATTCCTTCACTCTCATAGTCCGGTGAGACGGCAATCCGACATGACCGGAGAGAGATCAGGCGCAGGACCAACGGCTTTACGTGCTTTCCGAGGCACGGGGGTATCACACCGCCAACTTCCTGACTCCGAGCTGCGACTGAGTAAATTTTAAGATGAAAATACCCAGTCACAATTTTTTTTGGCTCGACCCGGGATTCGAACCCAGGACCTCAGCGCGCAAATCGTACTCGTAATGCGTACGCAATACCACTACGCCACCGAGGCAGTCATGGTATCATGTCAACTGTGTTATCCTTTATATCATTCTTTGTTGCTATCATTTTTTAGTTCACTTCAGGTTGTTATTTTTAAAAAATTGTGTTTATATTTTAACATCTATCTACTCAATATTAACAAAATCATTGATGAAATGGTGCAGCCATTTTCAAAAGGAAATAAAATTAAAAAGAAATTTCATTTTTCCATTTCAAATTTACCTTTTGTCAAAGCTACTGATCCAAAATAGTTGACCATCATAATTTGCTTGTGAACCTCAGTCTTTGTGTGCAATATGGAACCTCTGTGTGATACACCACCATTGTTAACAAGAATATCAATGGTACTGCAGAGTTCATAGACCTTTTTCACAAAGGACTCAATCTGATCAGCGTCAGCAAGGTCTAATGCCAAAACAACTGGCTCAAGAGTTGGTTCAACCTGTAATAGAATAGAAGTGGATGATATATTGCATTCATCACTATATCAAGGGATCCTGGGCTACTTTGACTGGGTTGATTGAATTAATCAACATTTTTTTTCCAATATTGAGTTTTATACATGTTTAGAATCAGCACATTTTGCTCTGTTTTTGTACATAGTTGTAAGTTTTCGCCTGCCAACCATCTATATATTTTTATCAATTTATAAAACTTCTTGGTAAGTTTTAGTTTCTTTCATGCATAGCTACATCCAAATTCTGCCATGTGTTGTCTCAAATAGTACATATTTTATTGTTCTTCACCGGTGTCAATTTAATTAGATCACTTCAGGTAGAATGCCATACTTAAATTTATTCCTCTTCTTTATTTACTGGCGACGAGCTTCTTAAATTTATTATTATTACTACATAAAGTATATACTAGTGCAATATTATTTTCTATTCTACCAACATTATAATTAATATTTTATTAAACCTCATAGCATTCACTTACAATAGTATTGGCCTTAAGTTCTTGTTTAACTCTCTCCAATTCAGATATGCGCCGAGATGCGAGAACAATTTTACTTCCTTGTTCATAGAATGCGTGCGCAAGGGCTTCACCTATACCTGAGCTTGCGCCAGTGATTACAACAACCTAAACAATTCAAATTAATCAAATATATTTCATTTAGTTAGCCACGATGTATGAATTTTACTTTATGTTATGCTAGAAATAAGTATCACCTATCTTTTTTTACCTTTCCTTGTAAAGCCCCCCGACGTTTTCGTCGAGACATGCAAGAACTTAACCTCCACATCACGATTCCCACGGCTATCGATAAACCAACAGGTTTGAGATACTTGGTGAAAGCAACAAGACAGTCGTTCATTTCGAATTCGACGGATTATTACTGGAGTGGTCCCCCCAATTTTCTCAGTAGGTACCTACGTTGGTCTCCAAAGAGTATTATCAGAGTATTATATACATTGGGAATAGAGAGACAACTCGTCGAGTTTGCGTGCCAACCGACAATTGTCAAAATTTCGGCTGCTTCAACGATTGTATGATAGAGGGCGCCCATGTTGCTATTGAAATCCGATAGATGGCAGGGATTCTGTTTAAATTCAGGTTTACTGTAGTGGATACTAATACTGTAAATATTAAACTGTTATAAAAGCATTGCATTGAATGACGAAAGTGCAATTAAAGTAAAATGCTTTTTACAATTATATAATACAATGCGTTTAATGCTTTATTTACAGTACATCTTTGCCACTTACAATTAATATGGTTGTGTTAGTTTTACCATGCCAAATCAGACAAACTTATTAATCAAAATATTTTATTTTGTGTTTGTTACGGAATAATAAATAATGTACAAAATTTAATTTTAAAAACTATATTTAGGTACTGATAATATATAAAATTCCTTATAAAGAGGAACAATTTGTTTACTTTCAATCGATCATCTCCGATATCAAATAAACTGCTGTACCAATTTCAATATTTTTTTCATATAATAAACGTAGACGAAAGCTTTTATGGAACTAAAGAAAGGAGTACAAACGCAAACAAAAATCTGTTTGAATATTATGCAAAGAGATACAAAGCCGTATTGAATCTCATACAAAAGATACAAAATAACCATTACATATAAAATCTATTAATAAATGCAAGGCCACCCTGACAATTTATAAATATAGATAAAAATGCTACAATTAAAGAAAATATTAACTGTAAACAAGGATATGGTCGAACAGTATCAGGTTATAATAACATTGCCCAATTGTTAATTGATGTTTTATGAACATAGCAAAATGCAACAACAATCAGTATGCAACCGCATTCTTAGTGGAAGTCAATCGAATTCTATTTTTGTAAAATCTGTGGGAGCGAGTGAATTTAAAAAAAAATGTTCATTCTCTAAAAAATGTTTCCAGTACTAGCTACGACGAAATTGCTGTTAGGATCGTACAACATATTATCACATATACTCTCTCCAATTTCCAGCTATATCATTGACTTAAGTATAAAATACGGCGCTTTTTCAGATAATATAAAATTCACTATAAAACCAATGTTCAATGAAGTCGGTTAAAAAGGGCGATATTGGAGATATTAATTGTTACGGAACAATAGCATTAATTCCAATCTTCTCAAAAATTTACGAAAATATTATAAATTCTTCTTTATATTCCTTTCTTGAAAGTAACAATTTTTTTGTACCCGAACAGTATGAATTTCGCAAAACAAAATCAATAAACTCACTAGTTTATATCTTTTTTAATACTGTAATTCACTAATATGGATGATCGCAAACCTGCAGTAGAGATCGATGGTCCCATAGAACAAAGTCGTATATGCCAAATGTTAGCTTTTGAGTAAAGTGCTTTGAAAGTCTAAATTAATTGTGAAAATCACAAGTTATACATGAAGGAAACATTATCTATTAGGGTTCAGTAACAACTTTGAACCTAATGTGTGAAAATAGCACTAATTCGTACATGAATACACACTTACGACTTTAAAAGCGCTCTACTGAAAAGCTAACATTTTGAATATACAACTTTGTTCTATGGGACCGTCGAGATATATTTAGACATGACAAAAGCTTTTGACCACGTTCACCATATTTTGTTTAAAAACTTGCACCTCTATGGTATTCGAGGTAATATGAATAACCTAATAAAATCCTATTCAACTGGTAGACAGTAAGTCAAACAAATTAATAGAATATGTCCAATATTAAAAATGGAGACAATTTAACAATCGCAACACAGTCCTACTAATAATATTATTATAAACGCGAAAGTATGTATGGATGTCTGGATGTTTGTTACTCTTTCACGCAAAAATTTCAGAACGGATTTCGATGACATTTGGCACACGGATAGATCATGTCCTGAATCAACACATAGGCTACAATTTATCCCGAAAAAATAAAAAGCGCGCCTTTTGTCCCGGAAAAACTTTTTCACTAGTAATACATATTTTGGGGTACCACAGGGTAGCGTATTGAGCCCAATGTTTTTCCTGGTATATATAAATGATTTATCTCATATAACTTATCACCAAATGACTCTTTTTGCTGATGATAGCACAGTTTTAATTAGTGGTAAGCATCTGCATGCAGATCTTAATTGCACAATTAAGACTTTCCCAACTAACATTACAGAATGTCTTTCTTGTAATAATTTGAAACTAAATTGAGCAAAAACAAAAACTATTCATTTTTGATAGAGAAATCAAGTAAAACTAAATTAACATATAACTTTCCAAAATATAAGAATTGCAGAAAGAGAACAAATCAAGTTTTTAGGAATATATATTGACAGAAATTTAGTTTGCAAAAATCACATAAATAACGTTTGTAAACGCTTAAATCAAGTCATATGCTCTTCATAAATTAAGCTAAATACCAGACAGATCTGCCGTTATTACTGCATATCATGGCCACGTATCTTCTATCTTGAGATATGGCTTGATATTTTGGGGAAACTCTGTAAACAACGACCTAGCTTTTAGGGCTCAGAAACTTTATATTCGATCAATGGTAAACATAGTATCAACTGTTTCTTGCATACCATATTTCAATGAGATAAAAATATAACCACTTCCCTGCATGCATATTTAAGAGTGTGCCATTTTTTGCCAAAAGAAGTGCTCCCTTTTTTAAATTTCATAACCGTATTATACGTAATGATTGAATGACATTTAAACTCCACAAAACTGCATTATTTCATATAAGTCCATTTAACTTAATTCCTAAGATATATAATATACTGCCAAAAATTATTATAGATTTAAATGAACTTATTGAGTATAAAAATAAATTGTTTCGATTTTTACATGTTAAATTTAATTACACTTTAAATGATGTTAAGATATAGAATGTATTTATTCTCTCTCTAAAATCTTAAATTATTGAATGCCATTATGGCGTGTCATAGCTGTACTGCAATTATAAATGTGTAACACCACTATTCTACCTGTGTATCACAATAAATACTAGGTATTTGAAAAAATTGAATTTGATCAATAGGAAGCTATGTTAGACTGGTTATTATCCCAGAAATTGACTTAACTTGGCCGTGTCGGATAATTTGAATCTATTGATATTAAAAGCTTTAAATAAAATATCGCTAATGTCACTGTTACCATATGGTTTTGTACCTTACATTAAATAAAGATGAAATAATTAACCAAAATGCTTAAAGTAAGTAATAATAATATACATATTTAATGTTACATGTACAAAGTTCGTTCACATCACCGTGTTACGCTATTACCAACTGACGATCCAAGTATCAGCCCTTATATTTAATGGAAAGGTGACTCGGAAAAAGTTATTATTAAATTATAGTTAATATAAAAGTGAGTAATACGGCTCTATTCATGAAACTAGCATTTTTTATTTATGAGTAATACTTTATCTGATGACTTTAAATACATTGAGCACTAAAAAAATATACTGAAACTTTGTTAATAAATGAGATCTCCCTTGCAACTTTTAGAATAATCCACTAGTTTTGAGTGCCATACCTGCCACCACAAGTATTTATTTCATTTATTTATATAATATTACATTAAGTTAAAGAAAAATAAACATAAATGCAAATATTTTAGTAACATATTTTACCAATTCGTGAGATTAAACCGAAACTTTTCAATAGCCTAGGTAGGCTTATTTCAATTTAAAGGGCATTGTAGCCCGTATAATTTATTTGTTTATCAGGTTTACCAGCGTTTTGTCAAACCATTACTTATAAACTAAGATAAAATTAATAACAAAGTTGGTATGATTTAGAATGATGGGTAAATACCGTATACAAATAAAAATACTGGAGAAAATTCTGTAAATTCAAAAATGTTGCTAAAAAGAAAGGATCTTATGTCCGCTTTCTGTGGGCCTCAAAATTTAACCAGGCTCAAACTATATGGATATTAAAGTGGTAAAAGTAAGGATCTTAGATCCATAACAAATATTTTAAGATCCCTCCATTTACAACTATCTTTAAAAACTTTTGTATTAAATGTAGTTTTTAAACAAAATTAAATGACATAAATATCAAAATCAGAGGACTTTCAAATTATACAATTTATTGCTAAAAGCTTAGTTTTTGGGAGTACTAACCACTACATAAAGTCTTTTGGTTAGAATTTTAAGCTCATTTTTGGACATGTTCTTTATTATGTTAAGTAATTACTGAGCAATATGAAACTAATATCTTATATCTTAGGTTGACGAGTGCAGTGGAGTGCCACACAGTACTTTCTAATCCAAAGTTTTTCATAGTGTTGATATCAAAATCTGAAAAATAAAAAATTAAGAACATTGTAGCGAGTATAACAACCGGTCATATTGAGACTTAACGTCTTATGTCTAGGGATGATAAGCGCAGTGGAATGCCACGCAGTACTTTTTAATTCAAGATGCTGGATGGTTTTGGTTCTGTTTTTACCAGCCGTATCATCAGGCGTACGGCATTCTTGTTTCGTCACTCAATGTAATAAAAAATCCTTTCAGCTGTTTCTGAGTATAGTTTTTCAAAGATCTTAACATTTTCACAAATTTTTATATTCATTATTATTAGTAAGAGAAATAAAATAAAAAGAAGTAAGGTATTATATACAGCATTACCTGATGGATAAGGGCTTGTTTCGACACACGTCACACGTCCTCTATTTCATGGAATTCCGTTTTCAAATTTTCTGTAACATAATTAAATTTGTGTGTTATTAATGGGCAGATAATGGACAGTTGGGATTATTATGTCCTGTAGTTACACTGGCTACAATGCTCAAAACACAACAGTGCATGCACACTGCTGCTTGGCGGTAGAAATAGACATTGCAGTGGTACGTAAACGTGCTATTACATATGAGAGTCCTACCACCAGTACTGTGACTTTTGTTGCGCTTACGCTGTACTATTGTTCCAATTTATGTGACTGCAGCTTCAAGCTGGTTAGGAGTCTATTGGGAACGTACATATAAATATTTGTTTTTATATAAAACAAGCAGGTTCGATAGATATTGTCTTGGCCTAAAAAAATTCAATAAAAACCTAGAACCTGATTCAAGCACAGCCAACTTCACCTATTATAAATCTTAATTATCCGAGGACCTATTTTAATTTACACAAAAAATAATCCCCGAAATCGATTCCGGAGGAGCTCAGCGACATAAACACATACAGAAGGAATATATTCCTATTAACTATATATACAAAGATATATTTTTGATTCATATTATTTAATTTTCTTTCACTTCAAAATTCTTGTCATCAAAACTGCCAAATCCTTATTAAGAGTACCACTCACATTAATTCTATAGGTATGTTGTGCCTGCACCTGTTGTGGCATATCGCCACACCTAGGTAGCCCAGCATAACTATATTACACTATAGATTTCTGTTCGTGGCTCCGCCCACGTGAAAAATATATTTTGGTATTAAAAGTAGCCTACGGCGCTCAGGATTAACATAGCTTCATATCAATGAAAGAGTTTACAAAATCGGTAAAGTAGTTTTTAAGTTTTATCCATTGCAAACAAACAAACAATCAAATCTTTTGTCGTTATAATACTAGTATGGACTAGTATAGATAATAAATGACAGGTTTTTTAAACAGGCATGACTTTACTGAATCTAGTGACACGGTATTTTTTAATTCAAAGTTTTATATTGTGTTGCTACTATTTATGGGTGTTCATATCGCTTACCATGAGGTAACCAGCATGCTCAACTCACCCTACAAATGCAAAAATAACAGGGGAATTGACGTCATTCGTTAAAACAAACATAATTCATTCAGGATAAATATTTTTAAGTAGGTATAGGTGTATGTATCTACCTGAATTATGCTAACCTACAAAGTATACTGTGCAGCGTATGGAAATCATTCTTACCTAAATTCAACATTGGAGCTGCCATTCTATATATTATGCCCCTTGAAAGTCTCAAGCTCTCTTCGAAATGTCTATATTATAGACGCACATTTATTTGAATATACTGGTCTCCTTTATGTAGTGTGTTCTTGTCCAAAACTTGTATCCACTCCTGGTACTTATTATATGCCATGTTTCCCATTACAAATGGAACTACTGCTTTGCAGAAAAAATGTAGTGGGCCTGAAAATAAATCATTTGATACAAATAAGTAAAAAGGTGTGAGTTAAATTTATGATAATAGTCATTCATTAAGTATGTATATTAAACGAAAACATTGGAATACTTATGTCAGATTTAAGAATAAAAGTTTTTTGTTGAAGTTTAATTTAAGTTCAGTAATATTAATTGGTACTATGTTGTAAATTGTAAATATAACTGCTGAGGGGATGATTCAAAGAAAATATCTATTATTGAATAGGTTATGGTTTTTTAACTGTGTCTCCCTTTTGTGGTTATGCCGATCAAAGCAATAAGTTCTTGTTGTAAATGATAAAAATAAAACAATTATAAACAGAACGCAACTCAGTTATATTCCGCGAACAAGTAACCTTATTTTTTGAAGACAATGCAGATGAAAACAATTAGTCAATGAGTAATGCAGCTGAACTTTACGTATACGATCGTTAAATTAAAGTAAATAACACTATGTTGTAACAATGATTTCAACTCCATTTTCAGAAGTAACTTAAAATTATTAGCTCATATTTTTTGGTTATGCACATTGCCTCATGGTATTTTAAAAACAGAGTTTAAAAAGGATTTGATTTAAACATTATATATGACTGCAATGGATTATTGCAGTTATAAATGTTGGCAACTTCGCATCGCAGTGCCATCTATGTACCGTAGTTGCAAGTTCACAGCGCCATCTATTCACCATACTTGCAAGCTGGAAGAACAAGAACTATTTTATTTGTCTTTGATTGATTGAAAAAATAACGTCGGTATCTTTGAAAAAACAAAAACGAGTAGAGATGAAAAAAATGATAGCTGAAAATAAACTTGACGGATTTTAATGGTCTCGCATTTCTAGAAAGTTTTCAGGGTTCAGCTCTCTGAAGAAGTAAAGATAACATCAGAAGTGACAAGCAACTTTCACGCCATGGGGAAGCAAAGAAAAGGCTCAAAACGAAGGAGGGCCCGGTCTACATCTTCCTCGAGCTCCAGCTCCAGCTCTCGCGCCAGTACACCAACTCCGCCGTTAAGACGGAAGAATAAGGTATCACGCAAATATACCGAAACTGTGAGTAATTCCACTTCCATCGCTTTGAACAATTTCATACCTGATTTTGACCCGCTAAAAGATGATGTAGATACCTGGCTTAGCATTATAAGATCTTACGCAAATACTTTTGCATGGTCAGATAAAATGATTCGTTATCAAGCGTTGAACAAATTAAAAGGATCCGCTAAAATGTGGTATGACTCGTTGTTACGTACAGAAAAGCAGTGGCCTACATGGACATGGGACGATGGGAGAACAAAGTTATCTAATAGTTTCCAAATTCGTAGGAATATGTTTGATCTTTTAAAAGAAATTATTGAAAAGAAACCGGTCGATAATCAATCTGTACGAATTTTATTTTGAACAAAAATGCAAGATAGACCGTTTGTGTTTAAATTTCTCTGAACAAGATATAATTTCAATTATAGTAGGAAATATAGGCGATAATAATATAGGCGCTTCTATAGAAGCTAGTAATTTCAAATCGAGTGATAATTTAGCAAGTTATTTACACAGCCGCATTTATAAAAAAAGTGGAAAACGGGAAAGTAGTTCGTGCGATGTGCCGACTAAATCAAATATGCATAGTCAATTAACATCAGTAAAACCATCTCCGGGGGGCAGTAATTCAACCTCTTCAAAACCATCCTCTTTCTCTAATGTTAACTTAGATTATAGTCGTAAACCTATTAAATGCTATAGTTGTGGAGGTGATCACAGAAGGAACCAATGCGATATTAATAAATGTACATATTGTGGGAAAAGAGGTCACGTAGAAACTGAATGTTACCAAAAAAGAATTCATCGAAAAACTTTGTGAAACCCGAACAACATGAAACTAAGTTTATTAGTTCAAATCCACGAAGTAAATTTGTTAAAAAGGTGTATATAGCTAATGGCTGTTATGAGGCATTCATTGATACTGGTAGTAGTTGCTCATTGATATCACATTCTCTAGCAAAAAAAATTGCCTTGCAACATATTGCCCTACCTTCGCCAGTTTTTCTACAAGGCTTTTGTAAAGAAACTCATAAATACGTCACTAAAAAAGTAACGATCGATATTGCTTTAGATTCAATTTGTTTAAAAAATATAGACATGTACATTTTGGATAATATGGTTGGATGCGACATATTAATAGGCAGAAATATTACTGAACGACTTGATATTGTATATTCCCGCGTAGGAAATGAACTTAAGTTTCAATACGCTAATGATATAAAAGAATTTTGTAAAAGTATAGGCATAGTAGACTTAGATGCTACTACACATCAAAACGAGTTATTGACTTTGCTTAATCAATATAGTGATTGTATTGCTTCAAATATTAAAGAACTTGGTAAAATTAAAGACTATGAAATGGTACTTACTTTGTCTAGTTCGCAGCCGGTTCAACGCAGACCCTTCAGAACCGCCCCTTCAGATAGACGAATAATAAGAGAAATGGTAAAAGAGTTACTCGAACATAATATTGTGCGCGATAGTAAATCTCCTTACAGCAGTCCCGCCCTTTTAGTGAATAAAAAGAATGGTGAAAAAAGGCGTTGCATTGACTATAGAGCATTAAATAAAATAACAATTAAAGATAAATACCCTATGCCGCGGATAGAAGACTTAATAGATAGACTTCAAGGGCAGAAATGTTTTACTAGTTTAGACTTAAAAAGCGGTTACTACCAAATTTGTTTACAAAAAGATTCCATAGAAAAAACTGCTTTCATAACGGAAGATGGGCACTACGAATTTCTGAGATTACCTTTTGGGTTAGTAAATGCTCCATCTTGTTTTCAACGGATGATGAACCAAGTACTCGGAAACTTGAGATTCGGCAATGTTATTGTTTATTTAGATGACGTTTACTTAGTAACCCAAACCATAGAAGATAATATTATTTTACTGAAACAAATACTAGAGCTATTTAGAACAAATGGTTTAACGTTGAATTTAAAAAAATGTCATTTCTTTAAACATGAAATCGAATTTTTAGGATTTAAGATAAAGACAGGATACGTTATGCCAAATGATTTAAAAGTGGAAGCTGTTAAGAATTTTCCAGTACCCAAGACAGTGCATCAACTTCGGCAGTTTTTAGGTCTTATCAGTTATTTTAGAAAATTCATAAAAAAATGTGCTATTTTATCAGCCCCACTTACAAAACTATTAAAGAAAGATGCTGTCTGGTCATGGGAAAGTGTACAAGAGCAAGCATTTAACGTTTTAAGAGAACAGTTAACCTCTGAGAGTATTTTAGCTATATTTGATCCGAATAAAAAGAAAAATTTGTATACAGATGCTAGCAGGGATGGTATTGCTGGTATCCTCACTCAAATAGATGATGAGGGTGAAAAAGTTGTACATTATTATAGTAGACAAACCAGGGAGGATGAGAAGAAATATCATTCCTTTGAATTAGAACTGTTTGCTATTGTATGCTCCCTTCAAAAATTTCGTTTATATCTCTTAGGTGATGAATTCAAAATAATTACAGATTGCACTGCGGTTAGATATGCATTAACCAAGAAAGATATTATTCCCCGAATAGCTCGTTGGGTCCTATCGACTCAAGAGTTCTCGTTTGATATAATACATAGAGAAGGGTCTCGGATGCAGCATGTGGATGCATTAAGTCGCAATCCTTTACCATCCGGAGAAAAACTAGAATCTGAAATTATTATGACTATTACAGAGGCAGATTGGCTATTAGCAGTGCAGGTACAAGATTCAGAAATAGTTAAAATTAAAAGTATTTTGGAGTCAGGAGAGGCCGAGGGGAACAAAGGCATTTTTAATAATTTTGAGCTCTTGGGTGGAAAGGTTTTTAGAAGGACTAGCCAGGGACGTAGATGGGTTGTTTCAAAAAAATGCATATGGCAAATTATAAGATGTAACCATGATGATTTAGGACATTTTTCAGTAGACAAATGTGTTGAGCGTATACAATCACAATATTGGTTTCGACGAATGCGTAACATTGTTAAAAAGTATATTAAAAATTGCTTAAATTGCTTATATTTTAAGAACAAAGGCGGTGCAAAAGAAGGTCAATTGTACCCTTTGCCAAAGTATGCACAGCCTTTTCATACTTTGCATCTTGACCATATAGGCCCCTTTATGACCACTAAAGCCAAAAACAAATATTTATTGGTAATTGTTGATTCATTTACAAAATTCGTTTTCTTATCTGCAGTTCGAAAAACGAATGCAGCCAGCGTAGTTAAAGAATTAGAATCCATTGGTAAAACATTTAAGAATCCGAAAAGAATAATAAGTGATGCAGGTTCATGTTTTACATCAAATAAATTCACTAAATACTGTGTAGATCGAAACATCAGATCACATATTACAGCAACAGGTGCACCACGTGCTAACGGGCAGGTAGAGCGGTTTAATAAAACAATTTTAGATGCTCTAAAGGCTATGGGTGCTGATTCCACAGATGATAGGTGGGATCAGTGCATAAAAGCGTTACAATTGGGGCTTAATAGTACCATTCATAAAACAACTCAGGCAGTTCCTAGTGAGGTTTTGTTCGGATACAGGCTTCGTATGGATAGCGATAATATTGCTCCAAACCTTGATAACGAAGCATTAATAGACGTGTCAAAGTTGCGTGAAAAAGTCAATGATAATATTGAAGCTAGCGCAGAGTATCAGAAGCAAAGATTCGACAAAAGACGAATTAAAGCCAAACTATATAAGGAGGGAGATTTAGTGTTGGTCAAAATACATAGTCAAAGCAACGATGGACAAAGCCGAAAATTATTACCGGTTTTTAAAGGACCATTCCAAGTCAAGAAAATCCTCGATAACGATAGATATGAAATATCGAATTTAAGAGGCACTCAAAGAAGTTCAAAACTGTATAATGGAGTGGCCGTGGCGGAAAATATGAAACCATGGATTAATATCGACGAATTATGCGTGGAATAAATGTATTATTATTTCTACCGTGTTGGCAAGGTATTTATAGCTGTTGACTTCGAATTTAAATTTAATATAAATGATTAATAAAGTGTTACAGATCTCGTATTTAAGACAAAACTAATTTTTTTATTTCAGTTTAACGAGCCTGGATAGAACACTGGCCCTATCAGCAATTTACATTAGATTTGCACATGCTCTAATGATGAAATATACTGCTCTGCTTTTTGAGATCAGATCAACTTGGTACGCCTGAGTGAGTGAAATGCTCTTCGGGTGCAAGTGATCAGTGGTATCAACTTGGTACGCCTGAGTGAGTGAAATGCTCTTCGGGTGCAAGTGAACCACTTAATTACAAACCTGGTCTAAGTGTGGCAAAGTCCCTTTAGGCACAGGAAGCAGCAGTACATAAAAGCTAATGTGCAATCAGGTAATAAACGAATATTTATTATAAATGTTTTATTTAAACGTGCATTGTTGTTTTCAGTATCCTATCCAGACTCGTGGGGTGCCTGGGGCAGGCACCGTGCAGAATGGCCGTGTTGGCAACTTCGCATCGCAGTGCCATCTATGTACCGTAGTTGCAAGTTCACAGCGCCATCTATTCACCATACTTGCAAGCTGGAAGAACAAGAACTATTTTATTTGTCTTTGATTGATTGAAAAAATAACGTCGGTATCTTTGAAAAAACAAAAACGAGTAGAGATGAAAAAAATGATAGCTGAAAATAAACTTGACGGATTTTAATGGTCTCGCATTTCTAGAAAGTTTTCAGGGTTCAGCTCTCTGAAGAAGTAAAGATAACATAAACGATACTATCAATTAATGAAAAATATAAATATTTTCTTACCATCAATGGCGGAGTTAAAATAGCATTTGTGGCAAGGATCACACATGGTGTAAAAATCACCAACAAATCCAAATCACGAGCAAATGGTAATCAATCAATGACGAAAGAATGTTGCATGTAGCAGAGTCACTTTATAAGAGGATCTTAAACTCACATAGACTGCAATATTTGGAAAATAAAAATAAAAATGTACAAGTTACAACCAATAATTGGAATACGAAAACAAGGCGATCAATGATACCACTTAAAAAATATTTTGTACATAATATATAGTTCGAAAATTATGGTCATCCATGAGTTTCTAAAATTACAAACAAAAAAGGTCTGATTTTCAATTTCATCTATATTTATTAAAATTTTGTAATAATCGATATAGTTTATTATAGTGCCATCTACCATACGGTAGTCAAAACAAATTTCATAACTATATAAACTCTATGGTTTGATGTAGTGACATCCCCCTGTTGGTCTCTGCCTACGATGACTGACGACAACCAGGGTGACCATCTCAAAATGGCGGATCTGCCCGACACTGGCAAAAAATCTGCCGAAATCTGCCAAACCTGACTCCGGAGAATGCCTAAAATATGCCATCATACTATAGTATCCACGGAGAGGGGTATGAATAAATAATATACTACGTATTCATTTTCTACGCTATTTTTAACCGACCTCAAAAAAGGAGGTTTTGTATTCAACCCGAACGTATATACGTTCGGGTCCT
The DNA here is from genome assembly GCA_949316025.1 of Lapara coniferarum. Classification (NCBI taxonomy): domain Eukaryota; kingdom Metazoa; phylum Arthropoda; class Insecta; order Lepidoptera; family Sphingidae; genus Lapara; species Lapara coniferarum. Next base: position 33,855,621 of record OX438919.1, on the reverse strand, counting down.
ATACAGATGTATGTATGTATATATGTAAGTATGTATATACGCGATTTTCTCAAAACTACTGATCCGATTTAGATGGGGTTTTCGTTATTCAAATATTGTATATTTTTCAAGGAAGGTTTTAATATATAATTTATTATTATCTGATGAAGATCTTTGGAGATAAACAATTAATCTCTTCAGTAACTAACAACAGATAACACATGAATGCTGCAATCGTATATCTATGATGTATTGTTTACACCATTCCATAACATAAATACAATAAATAAAAACTTATTAACAAATAATAAAACCGACTTCAAAACCACTACAAACCAAAAAATAACAACTTTTTATACGTATATTTGGAGTCAGTGTCCAATTTAAATTGCCAGCTAAGCTAAGCAAATACACAAACAATATACGAAAATAATGCTTAATTTAAATTAGGCACTGACTCCAAATACGCGTATATACAGTTACATTATAATTTGGTTTGTAGTGGTTTTTTGTTAAAAAGTTTTCTAGTATGTGTCAAAATTTGCATCAAATTAGAAATTTGGGAAATTTTCATTGTACATTTATTTTAACGAAATCCTTTTAATTTTATATTATGATTTTTTATACATGTGAATGGCCATGTAGTGCCTGGTTAATGAACGGCACGGTTCGCCGGAGGTCGTGGGTTCGAGTCCCGCTTTCGACTGTTTCTTTTTCAGGATTCTATAAAAATATGAAATCCTTTTAATCATTTCTTTCGTATAAATGAGATACATTCTCCATCTGCCTCGGTGGCGTATTTGTATTATGGTACGACTGCAATGCTGAGGTCTCGGGTTCGATTCCCAGGTCGGGCAAAGTGATGTTGAATTTTTCTATTCAGTATCAGCTTGGAGTCTAGAATTCGTGCCTGATATGGCGATAGGCTCGCCCCCTATCACATCATGGGACGGAATAGTGGTGAAAAGTGGGTGCACTAGTTGCGCCTCTGCCTAACCCTTCGGGGATAAAAGGCGTGAGTGTGTATGTATATGTATACATTCTCCATATTCCTTTAGGTATACATATTTTTGTTGTGATCACAGCGGAAAAATGTTTGTTTTGAAACCTGTTCCTTATTTTCGTTTTATTCAAGTTTACTTGGGAGAATATCCATCGGCAAATATAAGAGAGCTTTTTCTAAGTTTGCAACATTAGATGTTAGGATATTTTGGAGTTGCATTTACATCACGTATTTTTCCAATGGCTCCCCAGAATTTGTTCACACTTAAAATTGTACTGGTACTAGTTTCACCAGATTCCAAAAAGATGGTTACACTATTGTCGAATTTAATTTAACGAATATCGTTGTCGACTTTAAGAAAACTACATTTTCATCTATAATATTGGGAAATTTATTTGCAATGTCTCTTTGTACACAACATTTTATTGGTTTAAAAGTAAATATTAAGGCATAGAAAATTATAAGTAGGTATTCTATTTGTGTTTTCAAAATAATCTTAAAATCTGTCAAATTCTGCCACATTTTTAAAATCGTCAGCTTAGTCTGCCAATATTAAAATTTAGGCGCCAAATCTGCCCAAATGGCAGAAATCTGCCACAAATGGTCACACTGACGACAACATCGACCAGGGATCAGTGTTGCCAACCCTACTGTTTTAACAGTAGATGTACTGTTTTTGCTTTTTCGTCCTTGGTTTTTGTTTAGCATCAAATTTTTACTGTTTTTTGTTTTAAAGAATTTTTACTGGTTTGTACATGCATTTTCATACTACATAAAATGTGGCAGGACCTTTTTTTTTTGGTCGCCACCCTATGGACTTACCCTACTTCTCGTACGTTACTGAGGGAAAAATCCAAATGGAGGACTTTTTTTTAGCCCCTCGATCACAATCCCCGATCTACTGTTTTTTTTATAAGTCATCTGTTGTTTTTTGGTTTCCTGAAGTTGGCAATAGTGCTAGGGATGCCAGATAGTATCCCACTTTACCGTAGTATTATAATCACAGAATAAGGACTTTCTGTAGTATTATAATGCTCTTTGATAAGGACTATAAGCATAGAAGCTTAGAGTATGTATTACTACCTATAGAGCGCTAATATCGCACTGTGCTCCCACTACCCAGCGTAGGCAGGTGAACTATAGCTACTTATATAGAAATGTTGGCGACTCCTAGGGATGGGCACGTGAGCAGCACCAACGCAACAGTTATCGATAAGTACAGGTCCGGCGGCGCGGTACATATTGTTGTTAAAAAATTGTGGTTCTACAAAATATGGCCTTGTGAGTAATTTTAAGCGTATTGCGTTAATATAGATAAAAGCTATGCTGCGAATTAGTGTAGTGCCATGTGGAATGATTTATAAACACGGTACCTCAAGAGCAGTTTTTACAAGCAATATGAACCAAGAATATTAATGGATATCCATTATAATTTGAACCAATGGATATAAACCGAGCATCGCACCATGGATTTCTTAGCTAGTCTCCCTAAGCCTAAAATAGCCACGTCTAGTTTTTGAAATATTTATTACCAATGTTAAAAAAAATGACAAAAAAGATATCTTAATAATTGCTAACTTATACTGTCAAGGCCCGCGATAGAAGCTATGCAATAGCTTAAAAATATCATCGTAATCGGTAATTTTTTAGGAACAGTAATTATTTCTTTTATTTCATAAACAAAAACGCACTTATTAACTGGCTTACATCACACATAGACAAAAACAGTTACCTAAGCTACATTATATTAAGCATCGACTTCGATAGTAATAACTACGTATGCTATAATATGAAAATATTACATCGATTCTGTCAGTTGGTGGAGTGGAGTCAGATGTGGTCAAATCTGTTTCTGAAGATTCTAATTCTAAAGATATTAACTTCCACCCAATATGCTTTGGTCGTTTTTTGCACAAATACAAAATTGATAATATAGTTCAAGGTAGTGTAAAACGAATTGGTCGTAATAAAAATAAGATACAAAAATGTTGTCATTCCGGTGAAGAATGAAGTAAAATTTCTCGGTGTCGTATTAGACTCAAAACTTACGGGTTCTCAACATAGTGATTATGTAGTTACGAAATGTGAACGTAAACCTGAATATTTTACGTTGTCTTTCGGGTGTTTGGTGGGGGGCGCATCCTTTTTCACTACGACTCAAATATAATGCATTAATTAGAAGTCTTTTAGACTATGGCACATTTATTTATTTTGGAACCGGGCAATATAGCAGCATTTAAAAAACTGGACATTATTCAGAACAAGGCTCTTAGGATAATTGCTGGTGCTATGAAATCCAGCCCAATTAACGCCCTGGAAGTGGAGTGTGTAGAACCTCCCCTTAAATTGCGTAGGCAGTACTTGTCAGACACCACTCCCTTGCTTGGTTATAAGTTTCCGTAAATTTATAAGTTTACAAGCGCCCACTTATAGTTCCGTTTCTCTCCCAATTTTTATGGTTGGATTTAAATCTCTTCTGCTTTCTCCGATGATTTGTTATTCCTTAGGCGTTGATAGAAACCACTCTGACACTAATACTCAGTTTAATGAATTAGTGAATATTAAATGGCTTGATTTTCACCATATTTTCACGGACGCATCGAAACACTCTATGTCAGATTTTGTTGTCGTGGGCGTATACCATACTCAGTATAATATTATACAAAAAATAAAGCTTCCTCCAGAAACTTCAGTCTTTACAGGGGAATGTTATGGAATATATAAAGCTTTGGAATTTATCCTTCTTGCCGGACTTAGTAGAACTGTAATTTTTTCAGATTCATATAGTACCCTTCAGGCAGTTGAAAAATTTCCTTTTAAATCAAAATCTCATTCTACTGTTATAATGAATATAAGAGAAAAGCTTTTAGAATGCCTTTCTAAAAATGCAACTGTAGCTCTGTGTTGGATCCCTGGTCACTGTTATATAAAAGGAAATGTAAAAGCGGACCGTTTGGCTAATGAGGCGACCACAAGTGGTGATGTGTATCCCTACATAAATTACTGCAACGATTTGGCTGCGCTTCCGAGTACTTTTCTCAGGGAATCCTGGGTAAAGTGCTGGGAAGTAAGCGGTCAATCAAAAGGAAAATTATATTCTAAAGTCCAATCATGTATACCGGAGAAGCCATGGTTTTCAAAATTGAAACGTAGCAAGCGATCTACTAGTATACTTGTAAGAATGCGCTTGAGTCATGTGTGTTCGCCGGCTCATCTTGCCAGACTTGGTATTGTTGGTAGTAGAGCTTGTGAATGTGGTGAGGAAGATGGTGACCTTAATCACATCTTCTTCGCTTGTCCACTTTATGATCGTGCTCCTTTTATAAACCTACTCATTTCCTTTGGAGTTTCTTTTCCTTGTTGTATTTCTTTCCTCCTGTTATTTAATGGAAATATTTATAAAGCTATCTCCTCATTTATTGTACATAATAACATAAAAATATAGTTTCAACATATTTATTATATTGACAAGTATTATTATTATTAGCTTTATCTTATTATTATTTACTTATTAATATATTATCGTGAAACAAACTTTTCTGATATATTTATTCCAAATTCCGAAACCTATTTCCTTCCCGTGGTATGTTTCCCTAACTTTATTGTCGTAGCACAGCAACATAGTGCTTGTAGCCATAAACAAAAAAAAAAAATTCCCGCCATTTCAGTTTTCAAAAATAGGGTTACCCGAGGATTAATATATTTCCTAGAATAAAATACCATATCAAAAATAATAATCAACAATAACTGTATAACTTCGATTAAAATAACAATAAATAAATAGCCAGTGTGATTATACAATGTGATCATATGCTAATTCATATGTTTTGTGTCTATTGTGCTGAGTTGTTTTTTAGTAATTACTTACCTCCATGACTCAATAAAACACGAATGTCATTCCATTATAATAAAGAAATATTCGACTTGTTTCATTTATTGATGTATTATCCTAAATCCATACCTATAGTTAATAATACCTATAGTTAATCTGCTAAAAACAAATAACAAAAAAATATATATATATCTATATCATGTTATTTTTTTTTTTATTTTTTAAGTATTAATTGTATTTTATACCTTGAACTGATTTTGAAAAGAGCAACACTAGAGTTTCTTGCCCGTTCTTCTCTAGTGAGAACTGCTTTCCGAACTGGTGGTAGAGTTAATATTGACTGAATCTAAATAATGTATAACATTTTATGGGTTCGAATAAATTTATTTCATTTCATTTATTTCATTTCAATGGTTTAGTAGATAAACATCTTAAATTTGATTAATCTGCTAAATATCTACCCACCCATCAATAGTGTTTATTGTGTTTGATTTACTTCCGTATGTTGCAGGTTAATTACATGGTGTGATTTCGTTACATGTTATCTATTTGTTTTCCTGCACCATATATCTTAGAAAAAAAAACTTGAGAGGTGTCAACCCGGATGGAACGAAGTTCTTTTCGATTAATTAGTGAAGATATTGTAATAAAATTTTATTTCTTTTAAGTTCTAATAATAATTGTATATTTCATTAAAACGTTACCACATCAATGAAAACATTTACTTCTACCTACACAACAGATATGTCATCGAATCACTAACGAAAAAAAAAACTACTCTAAAAAGCATTTAAATTGTCTTTTTTTTATTTAAATTTCGAATGTCAATTTAACGGCCAGTTCTTTATTGTTATTGGCTGTTTTCACAGGGCAAGTATAAAAGTGTCGTTATAACCACGAATTAAAGATAGAATAACTTTTTGTGAGATTTTTTTCCGTCTAGCCCCCTTCCACAACGCGCGATAAGGAACTTCGTTCCAAAAAAGTATTTATTGGAAACTACAAAGCTGGTTAATTAGTACGTACTTACGGCAGAATTCAATGATTTTAAAAATAAATTACTTGAACAGAGGGTACATAGTTTACGCTTAGGTACTTATAATAATATATTTTAAAATTTGACCTAAGATACTCGAATGTATTTGAGTCGACTGCCTCGGTGGCGTAGTTGTATTGCAGTACGACTACAGTGCTGAGGTCTCGGGTTCGATCCCCGGGCCGGGCAAAGTGATATTGAGTTTTTCTACACAGTATCAGCCCGGAGTCTGGAATTTGTGCCCGATATAGCGATAGGCTCACCCCCATCACATCATGGGACGGAATAACGGTGAAAAGTGGGTGCACTAGTTGCGCCTCTGCCTTCCCTTTCGGGGATAACAGGCGAGAGTGTTTGTGTGTGTGTGTGTGTGTGTGTGTGTGTGTGTGTGTGTGTGAATTGAAGTAGTAGAGTTATTATTATTATTTATTTATTATTATTAAAATTACATATTAATCATCACATATCTTAAAGTATTACTTAAATATTAAAGTACACAGTATATATTAAAGAGAGTGGTGCCCGATGTAGGCAAAGCCTGTGTTTCAGGTCACCAGGTACTCATTTCTTTGACGTACAGTAACAGTAACACAATTTGAAGATATTAGTGTGTTGTTACTAGACAAAACATGTTCCCATTACAAAAAAATATCCTTTATTTCAAGGTAGCACACATTTTGTGTGATGTAGCAGCACTGCATATACCATGCTGCCCACATAACGCCATCGGAACTTAAAGTTAGAACGCACTGTAATACATTAATGAATAAAATGAGATGAGTATTTCTTTATCATAATGGAATGACATTAGTTTTTTTATATCATGCAGTCATGGAGGTAAGTAATTATTAAAAAAACAATTATGACATTTCAGCAGAAAAACACACAAAACATATTAATCCTACTAATATTATAAAGGCGAAAGTTTGTAAAAATGTATGGATGTTTGTTCCTCTTTCACGCAAAAACTACTGTACGGATTTAGATGAAATTTGGCACACGGGTAGGTCATGTCTTGGACATAGGCTACTTTTTATCCCGGGAAAACATAAAGTGGGCCTTTTATCCCGGAAAAACTTTTAAAGGCGGGCGGAGCCGCGGGCAAACGCTAGTAAGCATATAATGCATAGAATAATTACTATTACGTGGAATAATAATTCTTTATTTGAATACTTGATTTATTTGGACAGCACTTCTGCTTAAGATTACAATTCTCTTAATGTCGCTCCTCACTACCTTACACGTTTATATATTATTCCTACCGGAAAACGTTAACTGTCATTACATGAACCAAGAACTTCCAAGGCATTGAAAATTAATTAAATATGATGATAAATCAGGAGATATTAAATAATGAATTATCAATTATATTTGTACAAGAATTATCATATTCAATATTAATAGTTTCAACGGAAGTTCTCTGCTAAAGTTAAACATTTTAAAGTAGATAGTCAATAGACTCACAATAGTTCACAATATGGCAAAATGAAGAATAAATGGTTATAATAACATTTTGGTAAATATTGTATGTAAATCATGTGTAAATCATATTGTGTCAATTAATTATATTTATTCATGCAGGCCCGGTGTTGTAATTTGTTAACACTCGGCCATCCTGTGTTTGTCGTGTTCCACCACGGCGCTCAGGCTGTTGATTGTTGCCGCCATGTTTGCCATCAGTAAGCTGTAAAAAGAAAAAATAGCCGAAGAGTAATTTGTTCATAATAATAATAAATTAAAAAAAAATCTAATATGTTAGAAAACCTAACAGGTCCTCTGAAGACATGTAGTACATAAGGAGGTCAATAATATTATTTGAATATTTAATTTACACTTAAAGCACAACAATTTTTTTACTTCGTCACAAACTGCTTATTACCTATGTCACACAGACTATTACCTATGTCACACAGACTATTACTTTTGTCACAGACTATTTATTATATTGTCACATAGACAATTTTTTATGTTGTCACATAGACAATTTTTTATGTTGTCACATAGACAATTTTTTATGTTGTCACATAGACTATTTTTTTTATGTTGTCACATAGACTATTTTTTTTTATGTTGTCACATAGACTATTTTTTATGTTGTCACATAGACTATTTTTTATGTTGTCACATAGACTATTTTTTATGTTGTCACATAGACTATTTATTATATTGTCACTTAGACTATTTATAATGTTCTCACATACGATCTCATATTCAGTAAGTAACAGACAGTTTTCTTTTACTTTTGTCACACAGGCTGTTTATTATTCATTTTACATATTAATAGGACCCACGACTAATTTTGTGGTTTCCAATACGTTATTCATTCTATAGTACCTTTTATGGTAGGTACTATAACTGTTAGACAATATACAAAACATAATAGATGATTGTAATACCTTTGACAACTATATTTAGTAAGTTTAATACCACCTATATTTCTCTCCCTAGGGACATAAGGTACAACAAAATACATAAGTTGATAACAAATATATTATTACAAGTTTTTAACTTTCTAATAAGTCTATTAAATCATCTCTGTCTATTTCTTCATTGCTAGATGAACTGTCTGTATTTGGAACAACTGATTTATACGGTCTTAAAGTTTCACTAGAAACTACTGCAGTAATTTTTTTATATCCTTTCATACCTTTCACAGCACAAATGGTATACCGATCTATATCGGATGATGCTTTGCAAACTTTGTACGGACCTGTATAAAGACTTTTAAGCTTTTGGGTGACTTTGGCATTGGCATCTTTGGTAACACCCCCTTTCCAGAGAACGAGATCTCCTACTGAATACTTAATACACTTTTTATGTGTGCGATCAAATCTTTCTTTCATGATTGTCATGTTTCTGTCAATGCGCAACTTTGCAGTAGTCCTCCTATCAGAAAGTGCTTGTTTTTGTAAATCGTTGTGTTGTAATTCTCCCGTAGGAAAAGCTGGTAAACGAGTATTGTCATGGCTAAACATGAGTTTAAATGGTGGAAAAGAAGTAGTAGAATTTGGAGTATTATTTATTCCCCAAACTACATCCAGTAATTTGTCATCCCATACATTTTCACTTTCAGACATAGTATTCAATCCGTCAAGAATAGTGCGATTTACACGTTCAACTTGACCATTTGATCTTGGGCTAGCAATTGCATTAAGAACATGTTTGAATTGGCACTCTTCCGCAAACTGCTTAAAATAACGACTCGTAAAAGCTTTACCTCTATCTGTAATTATGCGAACTTGATTACCAAACTGAGATATAATCTCTTTAAGATGTTTGATTGTTTCTATGGAGCTACAATTTTTAACCGCTCTGGCAAACACAAATTTTGTAAATGCATCTATTACAACAAATACATATATATTTCCTCTTCTAGTTTTAATGAATGGCCCTAAATGGTCAGCGTGAAGAGTGTGCATAGGTATTGGAATTTTTTTGATGGGATGTAATTCACCCTGTGTTTTGCCATAATTCCCTTTACCATAAGCACATTGCAAACAAGAATTTATATATTTCCGAATGAATTTTGTCATTTTAGGGAACCAAAATTGCGCTTTGACAGCTGCCTCGCATCTATCGAAACCCGGGTGTCCTATCTGGTCGTGGTATTTTTGCATTAGCCCATATTTTGCTAATTTCGGTATCACAAAGCGATCACCATGTAAAGTCTTTCTGAAAAGTTGATTGTCCTTAGTCATATAATTGTTTTTAATATCGGGATTGCCTGTTTGGCCTTGCAACTGTGAAATAATATTTTGTAAGTTATCATCCTGTAATTGTAATGTAACGAGCCAATCAGATTCCTCAATCATGTAAATATTACTATTGACCGGATTTCGACTCAGAGCATCTACGTGTTTCATCTTATCTCCTGGGCGATATTCTATGTGTAAATCGTAATCTTGTATAGTTAACCACCAGCGTGCTATGCGGGGAACGAGATCTTTTTTAGTCAGAGTTGTACGTATTGCAGCGCAGTCGGTAACTACTTTTACTGGAATTCCTATTAAATAAATACGAAAGCGCTTTAACGATTCGACAACAGCTAACGTTTCTAATTCATAACTATGATAGAACTGCTCCTCTTTAGATGTGATTCTACTAAAATATGCAATAGGTTTTAAAAAATTATCAAATTGTTTTTGCATGAGGATCCCGCCTAAACCATATTTACTAGCGTCAGTATGTAATTCTGTTTCCGCGTTATCATCATAAATTCCTAGAACTGGTCTATCAACTAACTTTTTCTTTAAGCATTGAAATGCATTTTCTTGTTCTATTCCCCATAACCAAGCTGAATCTTTTTTTGTAAGTTTAGTTAACGGTAACGCTATTTCGGCAAAACCTCTAATATATTTTCTAAAATAAGAAGTAAGTCCTATGAATTGTCTTATTTCGTGGACATTTCGCGGACGTTTATATTCAGAAACACAATTAATTTTAGCTAAACCCGGCCGGATGGTTCCTGCTTCAATCTCATGTCCTAAATAGTTCACACTTGTTTTCAGAAAAGCACACTTCTTTAAGTTCAATTTTAAATTCGCTTTTTGCAAAAGTACCAAGACATGTTCTAATAATTTGATTCCCTCTTCTATCGTTACTGTGGGTAACATGACGTCATCTAAATAACATGCTATATCATTAGTGACGTCATTAAGGGCTATGCGTATTAATCTGGAAAATACAGCTGGTGCATTGGCCAAGCCAAAAGGCATTTTTAAGAACTCAAATTGACCTGCAGAGGTCACGAACGCAGTTTTAGACATTGAGTCTTCGGATAGTCTTAACTGGTAATAACCCTGGGCAAGGTCAAGGGTAGTAAAATAAACCTTTCCTGACAATTTTGATACTTGATCATCAATATGTGGTAGTGGATAACGATCTTTTACTGTTTGTGAATTTAAAGCTCGATAGTCAATGCACAATCTGTAGTCTCCGCCCTTTTTTTTCACTAAAATGACGGGACTAGCATATTCGGACACGGATTCACGAATAATGCCGGCTTCTAAAAGATCTTTAACTTTCTCATTGACTATTGTATTTTCTTTAAGAGACATTCTATATGGTTTGTAATAAACAGGTTTATCTGTAGTAGTTTTAATACTCATTTCAATTAAATCGGTACATCCTAAATCTTTAGTATCTTTTGCAAATACATGACTGAATCTAACCAAAAGCCTCATAAGTTTGTTTGTATCTGAATTGTTTAAGTTCCCCATATCAACTGTACCTAAACCCACTAGCTCTTTGTCTGTGTTAATATTAAGATCAGGGGAAGGATCCACTTGTAACACATTATTACAAGTATTACATGTTAACGTATCTACAAGCTCAGCTCGAGCTATTAATTTATGCGCTGGCCAAAAAATATCATCATGACTCAAATTTATAACCTTTAAACGACTTTCGATACAGACAATTCCCCCAGGAATGATGTAACATATTTTACCCAGTTGTACATAAACTGAATTTACAAGAAAAGTTAAATCACTATTAAACTCAATATCTACAAATATATCTACAAAACAAGAGCACAGCGAAGGCAAAATTGTTTCGTGCTTCAGATAAATATTGTACTTAATTTTATCGTTAGAACACTTTATGTGTGCGAACTCAAAATAATCTAAAACATCGTCAGTTTTAATAAAAGTAGCAGAATTTGATGTTGTAATTAAATTAATTCCTGGTTGATTTATCATAGACTGGCCAATAATCATATCCACTTCACGCAGAATATGCTGTGCTATTTCGAGATAACCTTTTAGACATACGTTGTCTATACGTATCTTATTTAACATTACTTTTCCTAGCGATCTTGTTTGAGCTCCTCCAAATCCTTTCATGATCATATTAGACGGCTCTTTCTTAAGTCTTAATCGTTTTACTACTTCCAAAGTTATAATGCTTATTTTACTACCCGTATCTATATACGCGATGAGTTTTACAGTCCCAACATACACGGGACGTTGGTAGATACTCAATTCATAATCGCTTACTGTATAAAAAACGTTACGCACCTGTTGTATTTGAGTTCGCTGCTGTGAAGTACTCGGTGTTGTCGCAAACCAGCAAGATGCTGTAGTGTGACCCATACGTTGACACGTTCCACATCGCTGCTGCATCCTGCATTCTCGGGCTTCATGTCCGATTCTTCGGCAGACGTAACAGCGTTTCGAACTATACGGTTGCGCCACCACTGCTGCAGATTTTTCGTCGTTTGTTCCTCGTCGCCAACTTGTTTTCCGAGTTGAAACAGGAGCTTCGATTTTTCAACGTCTTGCAGAACCACGTAATCGTAATTGCATTATAAATTGACGGTCAGTGGTATTCCATCCGTATACATCGCCAAGCTGGTCAATTTTATGAAGCCACGTGGTCACATTGCAGGCGTTATCTTCCGGGTCAAATTTTGGAATAACTTCAGCGTCAACGTGTGTAATTCTGCGCCGCTTTATCATGGGTTCCGTGGATGTATCCATCGAAAAAAAAATTTTTTTCTTCTTCGTCGGATGATAATGGCGTCGAAGATCTGCGCTTTTGGATTCCGAGTCCGGCAGCGTAGGGGCCCGACATCACGGAATTATCCCACTTCTGAGATATTACGTGGAATAATAATTCTTTATTTGAATACTTGATTTATTTGGACAGCACTTCTGCTTAAGATTACAATTCTCTTAATGTCGCTCCTCACTACCTTACACGTTTATATATTATTCCTACCGGAAAACGTTAACTGTCATTACATGAACCAAGAACTTCCAAGGCATTGAAAATTAATTAAATATGATGATAAATCAGGAGATATTAAATAATGAATTATCAATTATATTTGTACAAGGATTATCATATTCAATATTAATAGTTTCAACGGAAGTTCTCTGCTAAAGTTAAACATTTTAAAGTAGATAGTCAATAGACTCACAATAGTTCACAATATGGCAAAATGAAGAATAAATGGTTATAATAACATTTTGGTAAATATTGTATGTAAATCATGTGTAAATCATATTGTGTCAATTAATTATATTTATTCATGCAGGCCCGGTGTTGTAATTTGTTAACATTACACTGTTTATTTATTTATCGTTATTTTAATCGATATTATACAATTTATGTTTATTATTTTTGATAGGATATTATATTCAAGGAAATACATTGATCCTCTGCATAGATATTAGTCCATGATCCTCTGGTAATCCATTTTTTAAAACTGAAAAGGCGGGAAATTACTTCGTAAGGTCCACCATGTTTTTTTTTATTGCATTGAATGACGAGACGAGTATGCCGTTTCCCTGATCGTAAGTGACACGACAGGCCATAAACAGTAGTAACACCATCCATCTTCTTGATTTACAAAGTACTGAGTGGCATTCCATGGCGCTCGTCATCCCGGGACACTAGATATAAAGTCTCATTATGTCCAGTCCTTCAACTGGCTACAATGTCCTTCAAACCAAAACACAATACTTACGAACGCACAACGGCCCGACTTTCTACGGGCTAAGTGCGGAAAAAGGAGCCCCACAACAATAACAGTGCATGCACACTGCTGCCTGGCGTAAGAAATAGACATTGCGGTGGTACCCACTCAGACGGACTCTTACATATGAGAAACCTACCGCCAGTGAGAGACCTACCTGTCTTGTCAGACAGGGGTGCCAATTGACGCCATCGGTAAAATAATTTGTAACCCACTATATGCTCCGTCCTGCGCCGTGACGTACAGCATACTGTACGTCAAGATGGACCGCGAATTAGGCCCTTTTAAGGAATGAAAAATAAACCAAGAATGTTTTCTCAATATCCGCCACACGTGTACATCTGGCTTATTGGAACACGATTTTAGAGTTATCTGAAAATAATCATAAGTTTAGCTGATATTTAATAGTTTTAAATCATCTTGTTAAAGTTCGAATTTATTACTAAACACGTAGATCTACATGATCTAAATACGTATACACTTATTTTATCGTAAATCAAGAATTTTATACCCATATCGTAAATAAATAATCTATGACTTAGATGTAAACTTTTATTATTTCTAGCGTCATTGGTGAACTTTTTAAATTAATTGGTAACACCAATTCATAATTCCTTGATTATCTAAATGTTGGGATTATGTTTGATTTGTCCTGGAAAGATAAAATAATAATAGCTATCATAATGTTTCAGTGAGTATTTTCTGCAAATTATCACAGAATTTCATTGTCTGAAGTTCCATCTACGTTTCTTCTTTATCGATGGGAGTGTCGTACAGATGCGCTGACCTTCGTTTTGATGCACAACTCACAACAAAGCATCAAATTGACGGCTGCCCCATTTTCACAACAATCTTTGGTTTTGTTATTAGTTAAATATTTGTGAAAAGCTTTTGGTATTATGAATTCTAGAATGTCAAACTGGGTTTTCAATTGTGCCAAGTGTTACGTGAGTGGAAAGTAAAATGATAATGGAATCGGCGACTACGCAAACAATTTTGTACGGTGTGTTTTGCAGTTCAGCGACACAGACTTTCTTTTTGACTTCTAGGAGAGTATTACTGATCTTACGAAAATAAAAAGTTGGTATCAAGATGAACGAGAGGGATATTCCAAGTGTTCCCATTACAACATTAGCAGGAGTAGCCAGCCTAACAGACTGTGAGTAGCTATCAACATTATACTTGTGTGCGTATGGTCACTAACGCTGCACAATACTTTGCAATTATGTTCAAAACTATTATATCACACAAAATATTTAAGTTGTTGTTTGTACACATTAGAATATTTTTATGTTAATTGAAATTACAAATATACCTACTTAGTTCAACAAAATGTTTTTCACATGATATTATCCTATAATGTTATTAGAACAACAACATAATTATATATGAATATGCATACAATATGTTCTTTACTAATTTCTAAATAATTGAATGCCATATCATGGAATCAGTAAGAATCAGATAAAAAGTACATTACAGTCTTTAAATAAGAGATATAGATAAATACAATATATAGATACATTTTCTATTCATTGGTGAAGCATCAAGCCACTCAAAACTGCTTTTCATTTGTAATTTCTGTTGTCTCATTAGTGGTGTCAGTTAGTTCAAAGAGGTTATGATTATTTAGCCTTATTGAGTTTTGTTTGTTTTGATTTCAAAATTATATTTTATTTGAGAAAACTTTATAAGATGGTTTTAAATATAATATTGAAGTGAGAAATATAACCTCGAATACAAAATGACATAAGATTGAAATATGTATTATAAAATAAGTTTGATAACTTGTTAATCATGTGTGCTGTGTGTCTTTAGTGTATAATAATGTTTCATTTATTTTCAGAAATTGTAATAGATTAGTGAACTTCAGTTACCAATGTGAATGTCAGCTTGTTGATTAACTGTAAGTTATGTTCTCTTTCAGTATTACCAGTGTTACCACTTCCAACACCATTACCATCAACACTTAACAATAAATCACAGCTGTTTCATCCACTAGTGGCTGAGGAAGCAGCAAAATTGCTGGCAACTCGCGACAAGGATTTAGTCTCACAGCTGCTTGATTCTCTTATGCAAACATCTGTCCGGAATATGTAAGAAATCATTGCATTGTTACATTATCTGATATTCCTTTTCAGAAAACTAATTTTTGGTGGCATTCTTAGAGTTAAAGTCAAATCTGCATAAGAAAAGTAATGTAACATAATATAAAACAATATAATATATATTTTGTGGTCAGTGCCCCACATTTGAAGGTCTGTGTGGATAAGTCCGACTCAATTTCTAATTACACCTCTATGCAGCAGCATGCACTGTTGTGTTCTCGTTTTAAAGGACATTTTTGATTTTAGCCAGTATAATTATTGGACATATTAAGATCAATTAACTTACATCTCGAGGTAGCAAAGAAGCATAGTGCAGTGCCACAAAGATTTTTAATTCAATTTTCTGGATGGTGTTACTATTGTTATGAGCAGTCATTACATTTCAAATTATTCAGTTGTGTACAGGGTAATTTGGCATTGCCTTGATAAATGAAAACACATACTCATCTTAACTCTGCTAATATGGTGTCAAAAATCTATTGTGAATTAAGGATATATTTGCCAGTTTTACTTTTCTGATATTTTTACCATTTTGTACTTTTATGCGAATATAGTGTCTGTGTGGTATTCCTGACTGAAAGTGTGATATCACTGCTGCAACAAATTCTCACATAGTAGTAGTTATGATTAGGGCACATAACATTAAAATTACTTTTTATTGGTATTAATTTTATTCAATCATATACTTTTTATTTTATATCTATGGTTTGAGTAACTTATTGTAAAATGTTATTATCAAGAAGATAAGAATGTGGTTTCATTTGACTTCACTTCTATAACTCCACGACTGACTCAAATAAAGCATGCACTTCATGTATTAGTTGTACATACCTTAACTTTTTGTAAAATGAATACTATGCATTTGTATATTCAAATTCAAAAAAATTATAAAAATACATAAATTCTGTGATAATATTGAAATCAGGAGTGCAAGCAAAAATAATGAGAAAAGCTTTGAGTAAGTAACTCAAATATCAGAATCATTAAATTCCATTATGCCATTATCATTAAACCTATTTTGTCGTCAAATACTTATATACATATATTCAGAAACGATGTGAATTTGTCTTATTGTAATATTTTCAGAGACCTGAAAGATGAGAGCATACCAAATGCGGTCAGTCCACCACCCCAACAACAATCTACACCTGAGCTACTAAAGGCCATTTTAAGCATTAATCCCAATGTTTTTGATCAACAACAACAGAACCATTGGGGTAACAACCTACATTCTTCAAAGTTTAATGGAATGTCTCCCTCTGGTTCTTACAACTATACATCACATAATGCTGTACCTTCAAGTCCATCAACTCGTGGGACAGCAATACATTCTGCAACCATTCCAAGTCAACAATTGTTAGCTCCCCCATGTCAATCTTCCCCCCATGTGAACATGGGCTCACCTCCCTCACAAGCAAGGCCAGGGAGCCAAGTGAACATAACTGCCCAAAATAATATTTCCCCAATCTGGAACAGTGCAAATTCTTCCAATATATATACAAGTCCACTATCCAATACTTCATGTTCCACTCCGCAAAATGGTGGTTTCTACAATAGTTTAGTTCAAGACACCCAAAACTTCGCCACCAGTATAAGCGAAGACAAGGATCCCTTGTCAATGTCACCAAGGAATCAGTGTGATCAACAAAGATTACACTTGCAATCTCAGGATAAAGCATTTGAGCAAGGTATGTATTAGTTATTATATTATTTAATATACAGGTTGTATGCATGGATAGGTATGGCAGATACCCTGTTTATTGAAGATAAAACTGTGTTTTTTTTTATACATTACTAGCTGACCTGGCAAACTTCGTACCTCAGAATTAATAAATAAAAAAGCTGAATAATAATAGCTGAATAATAAAAAGATTGTTTCAACTTTTGTAAAAAATGTGGTCAAAATTTAACCGGAACAAAAGTATTTCTTACTAGATTTTGCCTGCAGCTCCGCCCGCGGTCAAAGTTTTTCCGGAATAAAAGTCCCGCTTTTTATTTTCCCGGGATAAAATGTAGCCTATGTGTTAATCTAGGACATGATCTACCCGTTCGCCAAATTTCATCGAAATCCGTTCAGTAGTTTTTTGTGAAAGAGTAACAAACATACATCCAGACCTCCATACATACTTACAAGCTTTCGTGTTTATAATATTAGTAGGATTAACAACAATGCTTGATATATTTCAACATTCAAACATATCAAGCATTTTTTTTATAAGTTTAATATTTTTTTTGGAATTCTAAACTCTTCTGGGCAAACAGCCCAGATGTGTTTAGCCCAGAATAAGAAGATAGATAACCAATAAAAAAAATCATTATTACATAAAAATTTGTTGACACATCCAACCACATGTATTTAATAGACAAAAAATGTATGCATTTTTTTATCTAGGCAGCCAGTCAAAGCTCTAGCCAAACCGCAATGACTGACTCTAAACAGTAAAGTCAAGTGTATGGAAATACATAACTGCGGTCAGATCGATCGTTCGATCCGTATGTATGTATGTATCTTTGTATGTATGTAAATTTGTATGGCCGCGAGTTTCTCAAAAACTACTGATCCGATTTGAATGTGGTTTTCGATATTGAAATGTATATTTTTCAGGGAAGGTTTTAGTATATAATTTATGAAGATCTTCGAAGATACACAATGAAACTCTTCAATAACTAACAGCAGATGACTCGCGAATGCTGCAATCGTATATCTATAATACATTGTTTACACCATTCCATAATGAACTAACAAAAAATCAATAAATAAAAACTTTTTAATATAAAAAATAAACCGACTTCAAAACCACTACAAATAAAAAAATAATTCAACTTTGTATTCGCTTTGTATAAACGTATATTTGGAGTCGATGCCTAATTTAAATTGCCAGCTAAGGAAATACACAAACAAATATACGAAAACATTGTTCAATTTAAATTAGGCACCGACTCCAAATATACGTATATACTAAGCGAATACAAAGTTGAATTACTTTTTGATTTGTAGTGGTTTTGGAGTCGGTTTATTTTTTTTATTAATTATAATAATTCTTAATTATGAACTGATTGTTAACACTTCATTATAATATTAATGTAAAAGAGAGCGTGCATTAACTGGGGTAGCACAAAATCGACACAAGAGCCACATGTGGATAAAACAAGAAACTTAGAAAAAGAAAAAAGATCCTTCAGCGAGTGCCGAGGTCTAATACTACATTCCTTTCTCTGAGATCGCTGGCAATGGCCGAGGACGCTCCTGGTTCAACCACGCATGCGCTGACGCTGTTGGTAAAAAACAGGCAGCGTATCGCGCTTGGATTAGGGGTCGCACAACGAAAGATCCTAATATCGACTTCCTCAAGGCAGCCTACAACAGTGCCACTAAGGCCTGCAAGAAGGCCTATATAAGAGCGGATGCCCAGCGAATATGAGATTGGGCGCGCTTTGGCCAACCATCCCTCGAGCAGCCGTGCATATTGAAGGCTGGCCAAGGCCGTCCCGTCTTACTTCTGCCTTCTAAATTTTAATGCCCGATTAACCATCGCTCGTTAAATAAAATGAACATCCTTAAGATAAAATGAACACCAGAACATAAATAAGATTATTCAATGAAATGTTGTGATTGTAGATGGTAATGTGGTGACAGGTCAATCGCCGGCTCAAGCTAGTGTGGCGCCGTCGCCGCTTCGACAGGAACCGCAAGTGCCTCAACCATCTATGGGAGCGCCCTACGCACCCCCACAGACACATAGCACGCAAGATAAACAAGAACTTAACAAACCTGTTAACACCAACAATAAGTATCCTGTGGTGAAGCTTGGACGTTTATCGGTAAGTTTCTTCTAATTTCAAATACTATCTAGATTGATCCATAACACGTGAAATATTATGTCTTAGACAGTTTTATAAAGTAATAAATTGAATTTTGATCCGGGGGCGGGAATCATCTCGCAGCGCGCTTCGTAGTCTACACAACGGATATGATAATATTAATTATCCGCAGGAGGGTCTATTGAAAAAGCACGAGTTTTCCCATGAAGACAGACCTAGGAAAAATAGTACACTTGAGTCAGATTCCGACGATAACACACCGTTAAAAGCGAAGCCCATTAATTCCACGCCGAATGTAGATAAAGAGAGAGTAGCAATAGACATAGCTAGAGAGAAAAATTGGGAAGCAGTGAAAAGAAAACATGAAGAAGCTAGCAAGAAGGTGGAGGCCGAAGCCGCAATTGGTATGTATTTTTATATATGCAGATATCATGGGTATAACGGTTACTTTTGCTTGCCACAAAATGCTATTTTATACAACTGTTTCTAATAGCCTTTTAAGGGCCTAGATTTCTTTTTCCATTTTCGTTTTGCGATAGACTGTGATCGACACTGCAAGATAGCGTTATTATGATCTAAATAAATTACAGTGCGACCCAAACTTCGCAAAGTGGAGCGACGTTTGGTACCGGTTTTAGAAATGTTGTCAGTCGACGAGCTGATGGAAACAAATACTTACCAACGATTCAACAAATTAATTGAATCAGTATTTGAAGCTATTGATGACGATATATTAATAACGGATGAAATGGGTAAGTGATTAAATAATTTTACGACGTATTTCACTGTGTCATTAGACGATCCAATGGAAACTTTCATTTTAATATGTACATTACTATGTACTACAAATCTTTCATGCAATGCAATCAGCCATATGTTATATTCTGCCTACTGCTGAGCACAGGCCTTCTCTAGTACTGAGAGGGTTTAGGCCTTAGTCCACCATGCTGGCCTACTGCGGGTTGGCAGACTTCACATACCCGCGAGAATTGAATGAATTCTTAGGTATGTAGGTTTCCTTACGGTGTTTTCCTTTACCGTTAAAGCGAATAATAATTGATAAACAATACACACGTAACTTGGAAAAGTCAGAGGTGTGTGCCTTGGGTTTTGAACCTCCGAACATTATCTCGGCAGACCGTTCCATTCCCAACTAAGGTATCGTCCACTTCACACATCATACATCTTTCATGATGTATGTAAAGTAATATACACATTTTCAGAGGGGACAGACATACCCGAGGAATTATTACTACCGCGTTATCAACTGCAGGAGTTGAGTGCGGAAGCAGCTAAATTAAAGAACCTTGGTGCTATGGAAGCTATACCTTCAGACAGATTAGTCAGATTGTTAAATATATTGGAGAAAAATATAAGAGCGGCAGAGAAAATGTCGCTAGTGGGTGATCCTGTAAGTATTTTAGTGATTTGTTTTTGTTGTTGTATAAAAATATAATAAAGTTTTCACTTAAACTATTTGTTTATTTAGGAGGATAGCGAAGAAATGAGGCAGATATGGATTGAGTCGGCATTAGAGCGAGTTATGTGCGCGTCAGATGCCTGCCTTACATCATTGTACATAATGACGTCCCCCAGCATGCCCAAGCGCATATTTTTAGAAGATGTTATAGATAGAATTATAATGTTCATAAAATTCCAACTCAACAATACCATCTACTGTGTTTACGACCCAGTGTATAGTATCCAAACGACATCTAAAAAGAAAGGTATGTTTTGAATACAATATTTTAAGTCATTTATTGAGTTTAAATTCTAAATATCTATGGTGTAAAATACTCTTGCTTTTAATATCAATTACATTTGATAACACTAAAAACGTTAACATTGTTTAGGAATTTTTAATTTATTTTCTAGTGCTCTTTGACATTTACCATCTACCAGAAATGTTCTAAGTGCAACTCCCTTTAAAAATGAGCTGTTTAATAAAGAAGGAATCAAGGAAGTACACCCACAATTCAAATCAATGTACATACATAAAAAAAAATACAAACACACGAATTGAGAACCTCCGCCTTTTTTGGAAGTCGGTTAAAAAGTCGTGAAGTATTGTGATAAGTAGTAAGTGGTGATGTGGTGTTGTGCGTAGTGGACGGGCGCAAGCGTCGCGGCGGCGGGTCGATGCATGCGCAGGCGCAGGCGTCGCGGCGGTGCGGCGGGTCCACGCGCGCCGTGCGGGAGCTGTACACGCACGCGCACGAGGCCGTGGCGCTGCTGGCCGAGCTGTTCGCCGCGCACCACCTCACCGACACCACGGTGCTGCACGCCTCCACCGTCGGCGTCTCGCCCTTCTTCGTAGAGAACGTCAGCGAGCTGCAACTCGCCGCGCTCAAGCTCGTCACCACCGTATGTACTTACACCACAACTCACTGTGTCTACATTCAAACAAAACCAATCAAATGGAAAAGGGGTGATTGAACACAATTAATCAAAATAAAATCGGTGATTTTTTTAAATTTGTTGTCGGGCTTGTTTTTCGCATATCGGTGATTTTTTAAAATGTTTTCTGTCTTTTTTATTTGCACATCGCCGAACCCACTGAACGGATTTTCATGTAGTTCTATTAAAAGAGGGTGTCGGAAAAAGTTATGGTCTTTTTAAGAAACATACCTGCTTGTAATTTATTTTAAAACTAGTTAGAATTATTTTACGCAGGCAAAGCTGCGGCAGAAATCTAGTAATATTCACCATAAATCATTTCTATTATATAACTAACTAGCTTTTGCCCGCGGCTTCGCCCGCGTTAATATGTTTTTCCGGGCTAAAAGTACATAAAACCTTCCCGTTGAATCACTCTATCTATTAATAAAAACCGCATCAAAATCTGTTGCGTAGTTTTAAAGATCTAAGCATACATAGGGACAGACAGCTGGAAGCGACTTTGTTTTATACTATGTAGTGATGATGACCACTTTTAGTATTTTATTGACTTTCCAATTTGAATATTTTTGTAATCCGTGCAACCCCTACTTGCTTCCAATGATGGTAAACTCAATTCTGAATTATAATAGATACTCATATATTCTGAGATGAGGATTTCTTGGGCCCCCTATAATCTCAATTATCAAACAGAATTCAGGAAAATAGTTACATCACATGGATTTTTTATAAATTGTAATAATGGCAGAAATGCTGGAGGAGATGCAACAAATGCTACACGGCTTGGCATCAGCCTCCTGACGAATAGGTCTTTCAATGATCCTCGATAAAACCAAAGTTATGATCATAGGCCATCTAGATCCAAGACCTATCGTTCTTAATGGCCACCTTCTCGAAGTTGTCTCCGATTATACTTGACGTACCTTGGGCAGATCATGCAATTAGGAAGGAACAACTTTGAGAAGCAGGTCAAGAAGAGGCTCAAGCTGGGCTGGGCAGCATTTGGTAAACTGCCGAGTTTTATTGTCACTTCTACAATGATGACTGAAAACGATAGTTTTCAACCAGTGCGTCCTACCTGTCATGACCTACGGTGCTGAGACGTGCCACTCGCGGTACGACTGCCCCTCCAGTTCAAAGTCGCTCGGCGAGCTATGGAACGCGTTATGCTCGGAGTTTCTCTGAAGGATAAATTTCGTAATGAGGTCATCGGACAGAGAACCAAAGTCACCGACATAGCAAACAGGATTAGTAAGCTGAAGTGCCAGTGGGCTGGTCATATCTGTCGAAGAACCGACGATCTCTGGAGTAAACGAGTTCTTGAGTGGAGACCGCGAGTCGGCAAGCATAGTTTTAGGGCGTCCTCCAGTTAGGTGGAGTGATGATTGGCGACAGGCCAATGACCGGGTAAAATGGCGCTTTTTGGAGGAGGCCTATGTGATATGTCCAGCCGTGGACTAAAATATAGGCTGATGATGATGACATGAATTTTCCGTGGAAGTCATTGTAATTTGTTACAGATATTCACGAAATACGAACCTCACCGGCGGCTGTTGTTGGAGGACATCCTGGCGTCCATAGCGCGCATCCCCAGCTCGAAGCACAACCTGCGTTCGTTCCAGCTCGGCACCGACCAGCACATACAGATGCTCACGGCGCTGGTGCTGCAGCTCGTGCAGTGCGTCGTCACGCTGCCAGAGACGCTCTGCAAGTCCCAGGACAAGGATAAAGAGCACGCCGAAACTTCAGACACAAAAAAAGTGAGCCATTAACACTCATACTAAATTGCTTATTAATGGTTGCAGGCCTGTCGATGTTGTTTACAAATGTATTTCAATTAATACAAAAGATTGTTTTATTTTTGTTTAAAATATTCAATGTAAATTATTTACTTGCAGCACATAGATAAAGATCTAATGATAATATCTAAGTACGAAGCGGCAATCAGTGTGGGTGGTACATTCCTAACGTCATTCCTAAATAAATGCCGGAGTCGGTCGGAGGAGGTGGACTTCAGGCCTCTGTTCGAAAACTTCGTGCATGACCTCCTGACCACGGTCAACAAACCCGAGTGGCCTGCGACTGAACTACTGCTTAGCTTACTTGGTACAATGCTAGTAAGTATTGTTTCTATTTATGTGTTATTTTTATAATGGACTTAAAGAATAGGATTTAATAAAAGTAAACTTTTTCGATCAACTTTTTCTGCCTTATAATTATTGATTTTATAACGAAATCCAATAAATACATTGTACCTAAAGGTCTTGTAACTTAGATGATAGTTTAGAACATAGTAGTTTATCTGCGCTATCGACCAATAGTAAGTAAAGTTTTAAAACATGGCCTAACGAACACGACACGACCGTCTGTGTCGTTTGAGTGTGTGAACACGTGCCTCGCACTTTTTTCTCAAGAACAATAACTATCACAATTAAACAATACGGAAATTCAAATCGTTTTTCATGGCACACTCAAGACATACGAATCAGTTGTTAATTTTTTTTATTTTTTTTTTTTTACTTATGGAACTAAAAACAACTGTACAATATGTTTTATAAAACTAATAGATGAAGAAATAAACATTTTTATTATTTTTAATAAACTTATTATTAAGTACTAAATTATTGTACAATCCACACCATTAAATCATATTAAATTGTAAGCTAAATAATTATCCACAAATTCAGGTAATGTGGATGGTGGTGCGTTTGTATAGTGTGTTCCGTCGCACGCAGGTAAAATACATGTCGGACAAATCTATGGAGATGTCTGTGCGCGTGGCGTCGCTGGAGTACCTCGGGCTGGTGGCGGCGCGGCTCCGGCGCGACTCCGTGCACTCGCGCGCCAAGCTCGCCACCATGGACCACGTCATACGCGACATACGCGCCGAGGAGGAGAAGGACGGCAACCAGGCTCAGGTACCCCCCACCTTTTTTTTTTTGCACTTCTTTAGGCGCGTTATGAAAAATTATGAAAGTAAATTTTTAGTAGCGCGCGCAACACTATAACGAAAAATGTTGAAGCTGTTTATTAAAAACTTCTTTATAAAAATGAAATATTAAATTAAGAAAAAACTAATTTACAATTTTTGAATTTATATGTGTGCTAATAATTATATTCAGTAGTGATTAAAATTGTGTATTTTGATAAACATTATTTATTATTCGTAAATATTAAAGAAAAAAAATTGTGTTTATAGACTTTTTCAAGTGCTCCAATATAACAGGTTAACTAAATAATAAATAAATAATACCAGCCCTGTATTATATACTGTCCCACTGCTGGGCACGGGCCTCCTCTGCTACTGAGAGGGTTTAGGCTTTAGTCCACCACGCTGGCCTAGTGCGGGTTGGTAGACTTCACATACTTTCGAAATTCTTATAAAGAGCTTCTTAGGTATGCAGGTTTCCTCACGATGTTTTCCTTCACCGTTTGAGGTTAACTATCCGTATTTATTATTTATTGGTATAAATTAAAATGTTATTATCTAACATAATTAATACTAAATATTATTAAATTATTTAATGATGCCAAAGAAGTATAACTTCTCACGCGCGTACATAGGACACGCACCCATTTTTTTTTAATGCATAGAACGTAGAGACGATCATGCCGTTCGCCTGATAGTAAGTGAAACCCAAAAGTGCATGCGCAGTGCTACTTGGCGGTAGAAATAGGTCTGTCATAACTATTGGGCCTAATGTCCACGTAAACCTCACGTCATGCTCATGCTATTGTCAATTGACGCCTGCTTGCAGTTTGTTTGCATTTTGCATGGAAAACCATGTCCACGGACCGGCACGTCGCATTTGTCTATGGTCATGCGTTCGTCATGCAGTTCCCGCGTCATCATGTCCTAGTACTCAAGCGACTTGCGAGAGAAAAACACCTGTGGGTTTAGAATGTGAAAAAAAAACGATGCGTCTTCGCTTCGTTTTACCGATACGTCAGTCTCTCAACCAATCACAAACATCAAAATACCGATACGTCAGTCACTCAAACAATCACAATAAAACGAAGCGGAGACGCATCGTGCTTTTTTTTTCACATTCTAAGCCCCCTGTTTGTTTTAAAAAATGGCCGCCTCAGCAGGCAATTTCGCTCGAAGTATTGAACAATACCCTTGTAATATTGGGACACTCAAGAAAAGATATTACGGATAATGTTTGGAGTGAAGTTGCACTAAAAACAAACACGTGTTACAATGACAATGTCATCATCACTTGAGATTTTTCCAATGAAAAGACTTGATTTTGCGATGTTACTCGAAAGTATATTGAAACTTTTTGTAGCGTTATTGAGGGCTGCAAGGCGATTGTATGACGATTATGTGAACATAACAAATACACAAAATACGCCTGCCGTCATTAATTATTGTATATTGCATGCATTCTTCAAATGAGGCGATTGTGGACATTAGGCCTTACTCAGATTTTTTGAACATGCTGACCTGTTTCCCCACATCTTATTTTACCCATAGTATGGTACTATCCTCACCTTAGATGTCCTTGCAGGGTGTAACTTTCGGCCTCGATGAAGACGAAGAAAGAACGGAATTTCTTCAACGCGTTTTATTAGATTATTTAGCAATAAACGGTCAGAAAGACCAAGCCTGGAACTGTGCTCGACATTTTTATATTACACAATGGTACAGGGACATGGTTGTCCAACCCAAAAGCAGTTCGCCGACAAAAAGACCGAAGAATAAAACGAAAAAGCGGCACAAGGACGATTCTACAGATGAAGAGTCCGAGATTGACGAAGATAGTGACGGTGGGATAAAGGAATCCAAATCTGTCAAGAAAAACTGCTCCAGTGCGATCGTTTCTGCCGAAAAATATAAAACAATAGAAAGACGTAAGCATTTCTTTCTCGAGAAAATAAGGCCGTTCAGGTACCAGGGCGGCACGCAGGTGCAGGTGATGCAATCGTACATAGACTACGGCGGGGCAGAGTTGATCTCGCAGTACCTGGCCTCTAAGAGATCCTTCTCGCAGAGCTTCGACAGGTATTTGAGGAAGATACTCGTGATATTGTGCGAGAACACGATCGCAATTCGTACCAAGGCGATGAAGTGCCTGGCGATGATAGTTGAAGCGGACCCGTCTGTGCTGGCGCGGCCCGACATGCAGATCGGCGTCAACCGCTCGTTCCTGGACCAGTCGACGGCGGTGCGCGAGGCCGCCGTGGATCTCGTCGGCAAGTTCGTCCTCAGTCGACACGACCTAATCGACAAGTATTACGGCATGCTCTCCAACAGGATATTAGTGAGTATTATGTTTATTAACACTAGCTGCTGCCCGCGGCACCGCTCGTGTAAAAGTTTTTTCTCAAGGTAGAAATTAGCCTGCCTTGACTGCCATGGTGGTGTAGTTGTATTATGGTACGACTGCAATGCTGAGGTCTCGGGTTCGATCCCCGGGTCGGGCAAAGTGATATTGAGTTGTTTTTCTATTCAGTATCAGCTCGGAGTCTGGAAATTGTGCCCGATATGGCGATTGGCTCGCCCCCTAACACATTGCACCTTTAGGATGAAAACGACACAATTCAAAAAGAAAAAAAATTGACTTGTCGTCATAAAATTACTTAAAACTACGTTCTCAATACAATAATAGTTCAAACACAGCCATATTCAAGCAGGAAAAGGACAAAACTGTTATATCGTTCCCTTTTTTATTATATTTTTTATAAATAAGGGACTAGTTTTTGGTCATTTAAAAATGACAACTCAATTTTCTATTTTTTGAATCTTGTCGTTTTCGTTCTAAAGGTGCGACATCATGGGACGGAATAATGGCGAAAAGTGGGTACACTAGTTGCGCTCTGTCTACCCCTTTGGAGATAAAGGGCGTCAGTGTATATGCATGTATGTAGAAATTAGCCTACAAGTTATTTATTTTTTTCAGGACACCGGTGTATCTGTACGAAAGCGAGTAATAAAGATTTTAAAAGATATATGCATAGAGTGTCCCGAGTTCCCGAAGATACCGGAGATATGCGTGAAGATGATCCGGCGGGTGAACGACGAGGAGGGCATCCGCAAGCTGGTGATGGAGGTGTTCCAGAACATGTGGTTCAGCCCGTGTGCGGCGGGGCGGGCCAGCGCGGTGGACATGTCGGCCGCCGCCGCCGCCGCCGACCCGCTCACACGCAAGGTGCTCAACATCACCGACGTCGTCATCTCCTCGCGAGACATCGGCCTCGAGTGGTTCCAGCAGTTGCTCATGAGCGTGAGTACATGATACATTGTTCGTCTCATTTATAAACAACTAAAACTCGGCATAAGGTCATTACAAGTTGTTTTCATTTTACAGTTGTTCAAACCCAAGGAAGATAAAGACGACTCAACAAAAATAATATATCAACCGCCTAAATCATTGTTAGTTGCTTGTCAACAAATCGTAGATTGTCTTGTTGAGAGTTTACTTCATTTGGAGGAAACGAGCACAGATGGTAAGAAATATCTAAATTGACCCAACAAATAAACATTCAAGAAGATTCAAAAAATTTACATGTGTTTCTTCCTCAGGAACTGGCTCCTCTCAACGTATTCTGGCGTGCCTTTCCACTCTGCATTTATTTGCAAAAATTAGGCCTCAATTGCTAGTTAATCACGCATTAACACTTCAACCATACCTTAGCTTAAAGGGTCAGGTAAGTTAAAGTGTTCATAACAGTCATAAACAATATACAATTAAAATGTATATCTTAAATAAGCCGTCATAACAGCCCCCTTATTCTCTATGGCACACGTTGTTTTCACCGCTCGTATCTAGCGCGTAACGTAACTCATCGCGTTTATCACTATGGAAATTGGTATACAGAATACCATTTAAGGCTAGGAAATCTGAGCGCTGTTGGCATTTGCAGCTGTCTAATGTACCGGCGCGTCAGGTACCGCGATGTTGAATTTCAAATGAACTCGCTTGACACCGATCAGCCGCGACTACGTCACAATAAACCATTCAACAATAGTGGAGCAGTTTGTTTTACGACAAAAGATGTCCGCTTTTTTATCCGCCTCAAAATCTAACACGGCTCAAACTTTACGAATATTAAAAGGACAAAAATATGGATCTTGAATCCATAAAAAAAAATTAGACCCCTCCATCGATAGCTAATATATTTTAAACTAGACTTCTGCTCGCGGCTTCGTCCGCGTGAATGAATTTTTCTGGGATAAAAGTCCCGCTTTATAATCCCTGGGATAATGGACCTTTATATTGATGAAAGAGTTTTTCAAATCGGTCCAGCAGTTTCGGAGTCTATTCAATGCAAACAAACATACAATTTAATCTTTCCTCTTTATAATATTAGTATAGATAAGTGTAGATGTAGTTTTTAAGCAAAATAAAATTACGTACATCTCAAAATTGGAGGACTTTAAAATTATACGATTTATTGCGAAGGTCTAACTTTTGGGAGTACTATCCAAACATATGCATGTCTTGATGTCACGATTTATTGTTCGTTGATCAATGATTACGTAATCAAATGTTCACAGAGTACAATACCACGTCAAGATTCATTATTATCTTTAGTTATTGTGACATAATATTGGTGATTGAGACAATTACTTAACCAATATTAACTATAATAATCGACTAGTCTAGTAACCTGAATATGACCTCAAGTTTAAACCCGAAACCCTTTCAGTATACCGAGTTTGACAGGTGTCATTTCAGATTTTTTTATTAGAACCCTATGGGTAGGCGCGTAAAGACGATTTCCACTGAATGAAAAGTGACGTCTTGTTCGCCGGGGAAGACGCGAATATGGAATGGTTAATATAGTAACCGCTCAACTAAGCACTGACCGATATGAAAACCGCAATAGTTACTACTTAGTATTGAACTGCACCGAAGTAGTTGCTTCATATAATTTGGCAGCCTTATTATATACCCAACTCTTGCGACTACTACTAGTCTGACAACTCAAATGGATTTTTCACGGTTATTATTTTATCTTACGCGACGTTATATATTCAGACACCCTCAATGAGATCAATAAAAAGGAGTTACCCGACATACAAAATATCTTGGTAAGACATTGAAATAATTTTTTTTTTTTATTTTATCGCGATTTTTTTATATTTTCGTATTTGTTTACTACCTACTTTAAAGTTTGAACTGTATAGAAAATATTGATTTTGCTGTCCTATCTGAAAAATTTACTCTATATACCTATAAATATGTCGGACAGTATTTTTTCAAATCCTAATAGTATGGTCTTCATATAAATTGTAGTCAAGTCCAAATTGCCGTAAAATCCTGAAAATAATTTATTATTTTGTATTAGTATGTACTATTATCACTCATACTATTTTATTGTTGTTTCCTGGCAGCGTCGCCCGCATAAAAGAATTTTTGTAGGCTAAAAAGTATACCTATGCTCTACCCAGGGGGCAGGGACTCAAGCTATCTCCATACCATTTCATAGATATCCGTTTAGTAGTATCGGAGATGTGCGCTAACAAATAAACAGAAAAACAGATACGAAGACAAACAGCGAGATAATAAAAATAACGGTGATTTGTGATCTATTACTCTTATTTAGTCGTCCCCTTATTTTTTATTTTATTTTTCTTTCTAATAGAAACACACACACCGGGTTCTAGTACTGCTTTATAGATGTTACACAAAGAAGCCTATACCGATACCTCCAGGGTCTGCAGAGCTCGTATGCATATTTATAAGCAGATACTTAATTTAGGCGACCGAAACCGGGATTTTTTCAAGAAAATGTGGGCTACTGGTGGACCAAATGAAGAACTTAAAAATACCGGTATTGATATGGCAATAATTGGGAATTACTTGTATCAATAATAAGGTTTTGTGTTATTCTGTACTATGATCTTCCATCCATAATATTAAATAGCAAATAAAAAAACAAATAACAAGCCTTATAGAAAATCCAACTAAAAAATAGAAAATAAATTTCAATTAAGCTATGTAACGTACGTTTAAATGTATCTATGTAACGGAAATTTGAACATGATTTTGACCGCCTTCAAAACGTCGGATGAAAATTTGGCATATTTATCAAGAACCGAAGACAATTCAACATTTTAAACAAAAAACACTATTTTATAGAAAATCCAACTAATAATGAATAAATATTCAAAATGAATAAGTAAATGATAGCTAATTTTTTTTTACATCTGTTGAACCATAGTAGAGTTATATCCTCCTAGCCAGTTTCGGCCACGGCGGCCAATCTCAACGGAGATCAGCCAGGTACGCAGGAGATATTATAGTGCACAAGTGTGTGCGCAATACACAGGTGTACTCGCTATTCCTTCACTCTCATAGTCCGGTGAGACGGCAATCCGACATGACCGGAGAGAGATCAGGCGCAGGACCAACGGTTTTACGTGCTTTCCGAGGCACGGGGGTATCACACCGCCAACTTTCCTGACTCCGAGCTGCGACTGAGATTTTTTTTTAAGATGGAAAAACCCAGTCACAAAGTTTTTTGGCCCGACCCGGGATTCGAACCCAGGACTTCAGCGCGCAAATCGTACTCGTAACGCGTACGCAATACAACTACGCCACCGAGGCAGGCATAGTAGAGTTACAACTAAACTACTCTTATGAAAAAAAATAATCTTACTTGTTTTTAGTGACATCTGTTGGACAATAGTAGAACAAGACTAAATAATGAAAAATAAATAACAGAAAAAAAACTAAAAAACATGTTTTATAGGAAAACCAACTAAAAATAGGAAATAAATTTCAA
The DNA here is from genome assembly GCA_949316025.1 of Lapara coniferarum. Taxonomy (NCBI): domain Eukaryota; kingdom Metazoa; phylum Arthropoda; class Insecta; order Lepidoptera; family Sphingidae; genus Lapara; species Lapara coniferarum. The sequence goes on along the minus strand of OX438919.1, from coordinate 33,824,226 downwards.
TAAATTTTAATTAAGAATAGTGCAAATAAGAAAAAGATGTACTTATTTTATTGTAAAAAAAGCGTGGGGTGCTTTTTAAGATATTATCAAAATGATAATCTTTCTACTCATATTATCTTTCAATAAAATATTTATATCTATTGACACCATGCATCCCACGCTTTTTTTTTTTACAATAAAGTACATTTTTTTTTATTTACACTATTTTCCTTTGTATGTATTATGCCAAAATATTATCCAAATATATTATTTTAATATTTTACATGCAATAAATTCAAATGTGATCCTTTACTATTCAGCAAAAACAAACAACAGTTGAAACAAGTATGACAACGTGCTTAAAGAAGAAAGAAAAAGAATAGGAAAGATTCATAGAAAAATCCATCTATTACAAATAAGAATCCATAATTGTTGTTCAAAAGTAGTTGGTTCCTTTTCTACATAACGCGGTCCAACTATAAACAAAAGCTGTCAAATACTTCGATAAATTAGTGGCAGCAAGCGCGAAAAATTGACGTAGGTCCGACGTCCACGGCGCCTCGGGCGCATCTGAAACGAGACGCGTTGGCTAAATTGTTAAAAAATTCGTGTTTTTTTTGAATTTTGAAAAGTTAGAATTACTTTTGTGAAAATTTTTTTGCATAGCAATCTGCTAAATGTTATTACACTTTTATTGACTTATATTTTTAAAGTAATTGTTTAATATACTATAACTAATTATTAAAAATAAAATCCGAATTTTCTCTGTTTTCGTGATTTTTTATGATCGAGCGAAGTTGTAAGTATCGTGTTTTGGAATCTACACCAATGTAGAATGATTATTTAACTATAACATATATTTTTCTCGGACCGAAATGTTGATTATTTCTTGGTTTAAAATTGAATAGAAAAGAAGGTGTTTTGGGATATGGCAGCCTTAACGCTAAATACATGAAGTTAACGCGGCCGCGTTACGAGTTAACACTAGTACACAGACACAGAAGAATAAGGGGGCTGTATTATCTTTAGATTAAGATGATGACTCAACTTTCCAAGTGTAGGTAGCTAAAGAAATATTTGACAGTGTAACTATTTTACAGAACCAATACGAACAGCAGATAATGTCGACGGTGGCGTCAACTCTGGAACTAGTTGTTCCACTGATGGAACATCCCAGCGAAGTGTTTCTGGCCCAGCTGGAGGAGGCGGCGGTGACGCTGATACTGCAGCGCGGGCAGCTCGTCATCGCGTCCTGTATAGCGTGCCTCGCCGCCATTGTCAACAACCTCACACACAACTACAAACTCATTCGGGATGTTTTCAACAAATATCACGGTCAGTCACTCACATAAACTAATTTTAATTGTGGTTTCTTTTATTAACAACTAGATTTTGCCCGCGGCTCCACTCGCCATAAAAAAAAATTCCGGGATGAAAGTCGCGCTTTTTATTTTCCCGGCATAAAATGTAGCCTATGTGTTAATCCAGGACATGACCTACCCGTTTGCCAAATTTCATCGAAATCCGTTCAGTAGATTTTGCGTTAAAGAGTAACAAACATCCATACATCTAGACATCCATACATACTTACAAACTTTCGCGTTTATAATATTAGTAGGATATGATTAAAATCTATGTAGATTTTGTTGTCAGTGACGACTGTGTGACCTTAGGTTGTGTTATATTTACAGGTATCCTGCTCCAGTGGAAGCAAAGTTGGCAGAGGAACCCTGATATGACGCGGGCGTTGCACTCGAGGCCTTATTTCCGGCGGGCGTTGTTCATCGTGGGACTGCTATTGCGATATTTTGACTTTACAGATGCAAAAGTCGTAGAAGGTCTTCCAGTGAGTACCACAGACTATATAAAAAAAATACTTTAAAGTATTTTCGTTACAATTTGCAGTATTTCTGAAATGTCAATGTTAAATCGTAAATGTTTACATTGTTACAGCACGATATAAAAGAGCAGGTTTACTCAACGTTAATGTTTTTCGTGGGACTAGAAGACGAAGACTTTGTTTCGAACACGCTGAAAGCGCTTGGTTCGGTCTGTGTGAGACATTATGAATTTATGTTGCGGCCTGAACTTAAAGAGTTTTACCACCAGTTACTCACGTCGGACTTGGCGCCGATCGAAATGAAGGCGGACGTACTCAGGAACATAGAGATGTACTTACAAGAGGAGGAGCAGAGAATGATCAGGCAGGATAAGGAATGTAAGGCACATTAAAAAATATTTTAATTTTTTTAAATGTATTTTTTTTTTAATAAAGATTGTCTAGAGTTCCAAAAACACCATTTAAACAAGATTTTCAGACAGTTTGAATGTGACGTGAGAACAACAGTTAACGGGTATCGTATTGCAGGGTCGAAGCGGTCCAAGCATGAGAATCTGAAGGAGATGGGTGACGTGTCGTCCGGCATGGCGTCGACGGTGATCCAGTTGTACCTGAAGGAGATCCTGGGCTCGTCGCTGCACCCCAGCACGGTGGTGCGCTCCGCCGCCATGAAGGTGGTGCAGCTCGTGCTGGCGCAAGGTCTCGTGCATCCTGTGCAGGTACTAACGAGGGCTGGAGGCCCATGTGTACATAATGGCTAGCGTCAGAAAGGCTCCCCTAGTCGAATATAATCAAGTCTCATTAATTCGCTTGCTTTACATTGACCATGAACGCGAAGCCGCATCGAGCTGACTCACCCGCATCTTAGCATACTTCTTACTAATGTTGTAAATGTGAAAGTTTTTGAAAATGTTTGTGCATTTGTTAGAAGTAAGCGCAGAAACAACTAAACGGATTCGGATGTTTGGCACACGGGTAGATCCATGTCCTGGATTAACACATACTTTTTATCCCGGTAATTTGCTCCCATGAGAAATAATGGATATTTTTAATCTTACTGTGTATTAGGGACTTTTGCTTGGGGCTTCCAAGGAACACTTAGTAAAATATAAACGAGAATCGTTTCCACGCCCTTCGATTCTGCCTTAGACGACGCCGCGCTTTAAAACCCCACCCCACTCCTATTTTACGACATTTCATTCTTGTTTACACTCTTGTATTGAAATCATGTTTATGTTAACTTACAAATAATTTTACAAACATCTTGTACGATATTTATTGACCTAAATGTGCATGGCATACAATTTACTAAATTTTTCCTTTTCATTGTAGATTGTTCCATATTTGATAAGTATGAGTACTGACCTGGAGGTGACCGTGTCACACACAGCTGACAAAAATCTTCAAGAAATTGACAAAAAGTATCCTGGATTTATTCATATGAAAGCACAACTCGGAATTAAGCTATCGTATCAACTGCAGAAAATATTACAATTGAACATGGATAATGGTGTTATACGAGGTTTCAGGTAAGAGAAGATTATTATTGTTAGCTTTTAAACGTATGTAGCACCTGCGTTATATTTGAAACATATACGCGTATTTAAATTAAGCTATTACTTATATGAAATCCACCTAGCCAGTTTCGGCCACGGCGGCCAATCTCAACGGAGATCAGCCAGGTACGCAGGAGATATTATAGTGCACAAGTGTGTGCGCAATACACAGGTGCACTCGCTATTCCTTCACTCATAGTCCGGTGAGACGGCAATCCGACATGACCGGAGAGAGATCAGGCGCAGGACCAACAGCTTTACGTGCTTTCCGAGGCACGGGGGTATCACACCGCCAACTTCCTGACTCCGAGCTGCGACTGAGTAAATTTTAAGATGGAAAAACCCAGTCACAATTTTTTTTTGGCTCGACCTGGGATTCAAACCCAGGACCTCAGCGCGCAAATCGTACTCGTAATGCGTACGCAATACCACTACGCCACCGAGGCAGTCAGTAGGCAGGCAGTATTACTTATATAATAATAATAAAAATACTAGCCCTGTATTATATACTGCTCCACTGTGGGGCACGGGCCTCCTCTACTTCTGAGAGGGCTTAGGCCTTAGTCCACCACGCTGGCCTAGTGCGGGTTGGTAGACTTCACATTTATTATGTTCGAAATTCTTATAAAGAACTTCTTAGGTATGTAGGTTTCCTCACGATGTTTTCCTTCACTGTTAAAGCGAACGATTATAATTGATAAACAATACACACGTAACTTTTGAAAAGTCAGAGGTGTGTGCCTTGGGTTTTGAACCTCTGGACATTGTCTCGGCAGACGGTTCCAATCCCAACAAGGCTATCATCCACTTATTAAGTATATTATTATTATTAAATAATAATATATTTTTGACTGCCTCAGTGGCGTTGTTCAGTGACATTAGATAGCTCGTTGGAGCAGTGGTGTATGTAGGTGTTGCGAGTACCGGGGAGTCGGCGGTTGTCGTATCGGTGCGTTAGTATTTTCCAACACGAATCATAGTTTTGTGCACTTATTGTTAGATGTTGAACCAAACGCTCAGCTTCACCTTTCAATTTTGTTTTAAGATTCTGCATTTTTTGGCTCTTTGTAAGCGTAGGGTTGTGATGATATCCATTTTATGAAATTGCCGGAATATTCAGAAATTTCCATTTGTGGTGCAGATTTTTCATAGTTGATATTCGTCCACATTTTGCCGTTCAGCAATCTTCTTATGTGATCGTATTTTTCCTCAATTTCTTCGAAATTACGGTCGTATTCTTTTTTCAAGTTCGAACCCTTTAGTGCTGTTTGTACTTGCCAGTGTTGTTTGTCTACGGCTTCCCACTTCGACTTTAAGATAGACAGGTAATCTTCAAATTCCCATTTTTCTGTTAATAAGTCGACGTCAATTTTAGACATTGCCCGATCTAGAGCCATAAAATATGTCTCTTGAGCGTTTAGTAATTCTTTTATGTTGTCATCTGTTTCTTCTACTAAAATGCCAGTGAGGTCAAACTCTTGTTTATGCAGCGTTTGCTGACGGCGCGCTACCAACAAATCCATCATTTTCATTTTGGTGGATTCATATAATTGTTTGGTACTCTCATATATGACAGAGGAGAAGGTCCAGCACTCTTTAAAAAGAGGTGACGTCAGCTCTGCCGACGTCACAGTGTTCCACCTCATCATCATCATCACCCATGATGTGAGAGTAAAACTCCAACTTGTCCTTCATCTTTTATTTCTGAATGCTCCAAACTTATTTCCGGAGCTCCGCACAGTTGAAAGGCTCACAAGAGACGGCCCATTTCAAATGCGAGGCGCCCTATTTATACCAACGATTTGCCATCTCGACTGGTTTTTGCATGATTATTATTTCAAAATACCCGCCGCTCCGACATATATGTTGTTGGTAAAATAGCTTACGTTGGTTTGATCCATAATTGTATCTTGAAGTAATTCGTGACGTTCGTTGAATTCCAGCCATTCAATTTCCAGTTTCTGAAGACGATTTTCCAGATAGTCAACAGTCTTCCTGGTGATACTGTCCTTTTTGAAGTTAGAGCATATAGTCTTAATGTTCTCAAAGCTCGTGACTTATTTGTTTAGATGTTCCATATTTTCGTTGAAAATGTGTCTGAGAGTTGTAGTTCAGGTAGGTGGTAGTTCTAACACCACCAGTAGTTTTGAGTTACTACGAAGTCTTCGTTTGAAGTAGTTCTTAGTTGTTCTCACGCACTGTTTACTAGTGCGACGTTTTATTGCTTGGTACGTAGTTCAGGACCCGATAATAGCAAGTGTTTTGCCTTCTTCAAGACTTGTGTTCGTTGTCTACCGCCCTGTTTGACGAAGCGTTGTCGTATCTTGGAGGCCCAGGTGTTTTGTATACGGTACTCAAATATACTATTAAGTTACCGTACAGGTAAGTTACCTGATGTTCTGGTAGACGGACGTAATTACAGTCTCACCAGAAGTTTGAAGTTATTAATACAGTGTGCTAATAGGTAGTTGCTTAGCTTGTTGGTTGTAGTTCGGGACACGATGATGACAATGTTTTGCAATCTTCTTCTTCAAGACGAGTTTTCGTTGCCTGTCGTAGTGCTGGATGATGCATTTTTATGTTTTAAAGGTCCCAGTTGATATTCAGTACATCCACACTCTATTTAGGATATGTGCGCATTCTCAATTTGACTGGGGAGGTCCGCTTGTGGAAGGCCAGCCAAACCGATTCGCTATCTTAAATAGAGTTTAAGATAGCGATTTAAAATGCACAAAATGTCTGCTTATCCGGCTCGAAGGACCATAAATGTTCAGTGACATTAGATAGCTCGTTGGAGCCGTGGTGTATGTAGGTGTTGCGAGTCCCGGGGTGCAATGGAAGTAAACTTGTGTAGTAAAATCACCAGTTTATTGTCAAATCACAACTGTTATAGTTTAGCGATTATTACTCTGGTGCGCGACAAGTGTTCGGGTCGGCGTTTAGTATGGCACACGCACGTATCAGAAACGTTCGATAGAAGTAAATTTTCGCATTGGCAGAAAATGCTTATTAATGCAGGCTCAGAGTAAGTATATACCTATAGAGCGCTAATATCGCATCGTGCGCCCACTACCCAGCGTAGGCAGGTGAACTATAGCTACTTATATAGAAACGTGGGCGACTGCTAGGGATGGGCACGTGAGCAGCACCAACGCAACAGTTATCGATAAGTACAGGTCCGGCGGCGCGGTACATATTGTTGTTAAAAAATTGTGGTTCTACAAAATATGGCCTTGTGAGTAATTTTAAGCGTATTGCCTTAATACAGATAAAAACTATGCTGCGAATTGGTGTAGTGCCATGTGGAATGATTTATAAACTCGGTACCTCAAGAGCAGTTTTTACAAGCATTAAGAACCAATAATACTAATGGATATCCATTATAATTGAACCAATGGATATAAACCGAGCATCGCACCATGGATTTCTTAGCTAATCTCCCCAAGCCTAAAATAGTCACGTCTAGTTTTTGAAATATTTATTACCAATGTTAAAAAAATGTCAAAGAAATATATCTTAATGATTGCTAACTTATACTGTCAAGACCCGCGATAGAAGCTATGCAATAGCTTAAAAATATTATCGTAATCAGTCAATTTTTAGGAACAGTAATTATTTCTTTCATTTCATAAACAAAAACGCAATTATTAATTGGCTTAAAAATCACACACAGACAAAAACAGTTACCTAAGCTACATTATATTAAGCATCGCCTTCGATAGTAATCAATACGTATGCTATAATATGAAAATATTACATCGATTCTGGTATCGACGCGTAACATCACTATCGAAAAAGCGGAATGCGGGGCAGTGCGGGGGGTACAAGTGTTCGCCTCCCGAGCGTCTTTCATACCGCGACGCGTGATTTCAATTTTACCTAAAATATACTGAAATATGGCTTGCCTGTGAAACGTGATATTAGAATTCTGTTAAGTGTGTTTCCGTGTGTCGTTTTTACAAGATTCCACAGAACATTTAACCATTATGCAGTATTAATAATCAAATATTCGCATAGATCTCACTCGCGTGTGCTCACACCGTTCCTACTCGAGTGACTACAAGCGCTTGCGGCCGGCGCAGGACGATGTTCCCACCCGTGCCTATTGTTCCCACTTGCATACGCGCGCTCTATAGGTATATACTTACTCTGAGAATGCAGGTCATAGCTGGGCGTCGCCCTCACGCGAATTGTTAAAAATGTTTGTTGTGCAGAAAATTCGTATCAGCACTAACTGTTGGTAACAAAGTTTAATGTACGAAACCGTACAGGCGTAGTTGTATGACTGCAATGGTCTCGAGTTAGGTCACTGGGTCGGGCAAAATAATATTGGGTTTTTCTAATCAGTATCATAGATATCATCAGATATGGCGATAGGCACGCCCCCTATCACATCATGCGACGGAATATGCACGACCAAAAGTGGAAGCACTAGATGCGCAATATAACGCTTGAGTGTGTGTGTAACAATATACTTTTTTATTTTCAGGAAAAAGGATCAGGACGATTTACCAACTGCCCTCAATGGTTTTCTTTATTCGTTATTGCGTAACACGCGGCCACAACGAAGAGCGCTAGTGTTATCACTGTTAAAACAATTTGATGATGTTTCTGTGAGTGTACAAATGTGCTGTAATTAGATTTAAATGTTATTTCCATTGAATCCCATCTAATGTATTTTCTTCTTGCAGACGGCACCTTTGGATCAAATGTTGTACCTGGCTGATAATTTAAGCTACTTTCCGTTTCAAGTACAAGACGAACCACTTTTTATTATTCACCACATCGATATAATCATTTCAACCTCGGGATCAAACTTACTACAGCATTTTCGTGAGGTAATTATATTTCTGTATATTTTGTGTTGGGTTTAGCTGGCTGTATTTCAGGGCCTGTAGCGAAGACGCCTTTCTACAATTGTTAACGCATATTTTATCGACAAGTCTAGTGCAAGGACACGCCATTCCCATGCATTTCTATTCTATTGACGTTAACGTGTGTACAGTTAGCCACATAAGTAGCTGAACAAATTCAAAACTTCAAATCACGTATACACTTGTGTTCTCATCAATTTTCGTTTTCTCTTCACAAAAATAAAGTTAAAGGGATTTACTGTACTTTACACAAAGAAAAATTGTTTTATTTGAACTGAACGCGTCTAGGCGATTTGAAATTTTTTGACTGTACAAAGGCATTTTGGCACAGGTCCTGGCACTGTTTAGTTCAGGGATGACCATGCTGGATAATATTGCCTTTGGATGTATTATTTTAAAAATTAGGGACTGGTATGTAGTACGTACCATAATAATAAGATTAGCACAAGTAAAAATATTTGTAAAGTAGTCGAGGGTAGCGTGTCGTTACCCGGTCTCGATCTACCGTCCTAATAAAGATTAGTCTCGTTCTACATGAGTTTCATTGCGCTGTGTAGGAGCACAATATCTAGTGAAGGTATTCAAATATACACCAGCCTCATACATTACGTTGTATACACAGGGGTTGAACAAAACGAACACGGAGGAGAAGGGTCCGCTGGGCTCCGAGGAGGACGAGGAGGACGACGAGGAGGCCGAGGCGCTCGTGGCGCGCCTGCCCGACACCACGCGCGCGCTGCGGGACGCCATGCGGCAGGCGCGCGGCTGTCTGCTGCTGCTCGTGCTCAAGCACCATCTCAAGCAGCTCTACGGGTTCACGGACGCGTTAGTACACACACACACACACACTAACACGGGCTCGCGTCCTCACTGCAACACCCTTTTGTTATTTTAGCTCAACGCCCTGATGTAGACGATAGCCTAGTTGGGATTGGAACCGTCTGCCGAGACAATGTCCAGAGGTTCAAAACCCAAGGCACACACCTCTGACTTTTCAAAAGTTACGTGTGTATTGTTTATCAATTATAATCGTTCGCTTTAACAGTGAAGGAAAACATCGTGAGGAAACCTACATACCTAAGAAGTTCTTTATAAGAATTTCGAACATAATAAATGTGAAGTCTACCAACCCGCACTAGGCCAGCGTGGTGGACTAAGGCCTAAGCCCTCTCAGTAGTAGAGGAGGCCCGTGCTCAGTAGTGAGCAGTATACAATACAGGGCTGGTAATATTATTATCAATACTAATATTATAAAGCTGAAGAGTTTGTTTGTTTGAACGCGCTAATCTCAGGAACTACTAAACCGATTTTGAAAATTCTTTCACTAATAGGAAGCTACTTTACTCCTGAGTGCTATAGGCTACTTTTTATCACGGAAAAACTTTTTCACGCGGGCGGAGCCGCGAGCACTACTAGTTTATTATAACTCCCTGATAACAAGCAGAGTGTATTCACTTAATTTTGAAACCCGGGGAATTTATTTCTGTTCCCGCCCGGGGCATCACGCCCGTTAAGTCCACCACTGCCTACAATCTACCACTTGCAAATACTTTTTATTATCTATCTATGATATCTACTATTCTCATGGTTTTTATTTCACTACTTAGTACATGCGTAGTATTTCACAAAAAAACTCTATTGTGTTTCGGTTTCAAAGTTATTGTCTGGCCAGTGTAATAAGGAAGAATTATAAAACCAATATAAAGCTGTATTTAGGGTACCAAGCTCCCATATTGCGCAAGAACTTTCAGACGCATTTATGCTATACCTTGATAAATTTAGGATGATAATTTTGTTAGATCACAATAAGGATGAGGGTAGTATACAATCGTTAATGGACCTATTCGATTATCGATTACTAGCTTTTGCCCGCGGCTCCGCCCGCATTAAAAAGTTTTTCCGGGATAAAAGTCCCGGTTTATACTTTTCCCGGGATAAAAAGTAGCCTATGTGTTAATCCAGGACATGATCTACCCGTGTGCCAAATTTCACCGAAATCCGTTCAGCAGTTTTTGCGTGAAAGAGGAACAAACATCCTTACATCCATACATCCAAACATCCAGACATTCTTACAAACTTTCGCCTTTATAATATTAGTAGGATTATTCACATAGAACTTGAATCGATAGTACAAATTAGTGTAAACTTAGGTTACCTACCTAATACTTCAGTGGTGAAATCATTTTCATTTAAGATTTTTTATCAAAATTATCATCCTAAATACTGCCTCGGTGGCGTAGTTGTATTACAGTACGACTGTAATATTGAGTTTTTCTATTCAGTATCAGCTCGGAGTCTGGAATTTGTGCCCGATATGGCGATAGGCTCGCCCCCTATCACATCATGGGATGGAATAATGGCGAAAAGTGGGTGCACTAGTTGCCTACCCCTTCGGGGATAACAGGCGTGAGTGTATATATATATATATATATATATATATATATATATATATATATATATATATATATATATATAGAGATCTCTTAACGGTAAATGTTGATCAGACGCGACTTCACGCGAGCACTTTGTTGATCCAAAAATCTATGTTGATCCGCCGCCTTTTGTTGATCCAATATGCATTTCTGGTAACTAATGTGGCTCCAACCGGATCAACATCTACACTCACGGGACTTCTTACTAACGTTTGCCGAAGTTGATCCGATATACAAATCCACCTTGCGATAGTTACGGAAAATGTTGATCCGATTTGAATGAACCAATCAGAGCACAGCAAACAGTCAGATTCAGATCGGATTGGCTGAGAGCAGCCGCGACGTTTTATACACATCCAATTAATTATATTTTATTCATAGTATCAACATGTTACTAATACGGTGACACTGTGCCCAATTTGTAATCACACTAATATTATAATATTATAATGGCGAAAGTTTGTCAGAAAATGTGTGTACATGTTTGTTACGTCTTCACGCTCAAACGGCTGGACCAATTTTGATGAAATGTGATATAGCCGTAGTTGACACCCTGAATTAGTACATAGACTAACTTTTATTCCGAAAGTATTCCTGCTGGAATTTAAGCCGTGACTAACACCGCGGAGCGCAACTAGTCAAAGTATAAAAAAAGTGATGCTATCTAAAGTGTCGTAGATTGTTTTATACTCGATGTGAAAGAGATAATTTATCTATATTTTTTGACTGTATTTTTTACTCTGTGATACAGGACTCTTACATTCCTTCAAAAGCTATTCAACTTCGTTCTGCTCCAGGGTACAACGCCCGAGGCATGGAACAGGAGTGTGGTGGTATTGTTCTTAAAAAAACGGTGATAACGCCTTTTTTAAGAATTACAGACCCATCTTTTTGAGCCATTTTTACAAGCTGTTCTCAAAAGTCATCACGAATCGTCTCAAGCGCTGGCTAGATGACTTCCAGCCTCCCGAACAAGCCGGATTCCGTAAAGGTTATAGTACAATAGACCACATCCATACGCTGCGGCAAGTTATACAAAAAACTGGGGAGTATAACTTGCTACTTTGCTTAGCGTTCATGGACTATGAGAAAGCCTTAGATTGGATCGAGACCTGGGCTGTGCTGCAGTCTCTACAGCGGTGCCACATTGATCATCGGTACATCGAAGTGTTGAGATGCTTGTATAAAACGCAACCATGTAGGTCCGAGTACAAGAACAGAGTTCGAAGGCTATTCTACTACACAGAGGCGTGAGACGGAGATGTTATCTCTCCGAAACTGTTCACTGCCGCGTTGGAAGATGCTTACAAGCTCTTGGACTGGAAAGGACTCGGCATCAACATCAATGGCGAATACATCACTCACCTTTGTTTTGCCGATGACACCGGTGTACTGGCAGAATCGCGGGAGGGTCTGACCACAATGCTCAACCGAGTTTCTCAACTGGTGGGTCTCAGGATGAACATGGACAAGACTGAGATCATGTCGAATGTTCATGTTGTGCCAACCCCGATTATCGTTAGGAGCTCAATTCTCGAAGTTGTAGACGAGTATGTCTATTTAGGTCAAGTAGTCCAACTCGGTAAGTCCAAATTTGAGAAAGAGATCAATCGGCGAATCCATCTCGGATGGGCAGTGTTCGGGAAACTAAGCAAGGTCTTCTCGTCCAAAATACCTCAGTGCCTGAAGACAAAAGTCTTCAATCAATGTGTGTTACCAGTAATGACATACGGCACTGAGACGTGGCCTCTGACTATGGGCCGCCTAAGATGGCTCACGGTCACTCAGCGAGCTATGGAAAGGGCTTTGCTAGGTGTTTCTCTACGCGATCGAATCAGAAATGAGGAGATCCGTAGAAGAACGAAAGTCACTGACATAGCCCAACGGATAAGCAAGCTGAAGTGGCAATGGGCAGGGAACATAGTTCGAAGAACTAACGGCAGATGGGACTAAAAAGTTTTCGAGTGGAGACCACGTACTGGCAAGCGTAGCTTCAGCCGTCCATCTGCAAGATGGACCGATGACTTGTTAAAGGCTGCAGGAACGCGCTGGATGTAGGCCGCTTTTGATAGGTCCATCTGGAAATCTTTGGGGAGGCCTATGTTTAGCAGTGGACGCCATACGGCTGATAATGATGATGACGATACCGGATGATAGACCTCGATGATTGTTCTGTGGAAATGGACTCACAAATTTGCTGCATGAGAATGGACGTTTCATTTTTGTCTCCCACCAAAGTTGCCCCTTTCTATCACACTAAGTTGTTTTAATACCCATCCGCTTTAGACTTGAAAATGTGTTAAATGTTCATAAAACATTTTTGCAAAACAGAAAAAGCTTAATTATAAATGTGTTACCTAGTATTATACTAAACTTTACCTTATAAGAGACTGAAATCTCAATGTTAAAAAGTTCAAAATAGCGACCTCTTTTCTTAAGTCTATTATTAGATCTGTCTTTTACTATCAATGGCATGCCCAAGTATCGATTTTGACGTCAATTGTCCTTAAAACAAAGAAATTAAAAATGGCGGCCACTTTTTTCAACTATAACATTGGATCTGCCCTTTGTACCTAAGGCGATGCTCAGATATCGATTTTGAAGTCGATTGTCCTTAAAAATAAGAAATTCAAAATGGCGGCGAATTTTTTTTAAATCTAACATTAATTCTGCCCTTGGTACCTAAAGCCATGCCCAGGTATCGATTTTGAGGTCGGTTGGCCTTAAAACAAAGAAATTCACAATGGTGGCCATTTTTTTGAAATCTAACATTAAATCTGCCCTTTATGATAATTCTCCCGTGAGAAAATTTTGTGTCACACATGCGCGCGCATCGTAAAACTTCACCCCCATAAGTTTTTCATAACGCGCTTAAAGAAGTATAACTTCAAAAACAGGAGAAAACAGTAAAACAGATTTTGCCGCTTTGTGTTTCAGTACCTATTCGTCAATTTTGGCTCCGGATCAACTTAGTCAAAGTAAATGTCGCATATAAGTTAAATATATTCTGGATCAAAGTAATCACATTCAGTATCATTTTTTTGACCGTTAATGGATCCACAAATGTTGGTCAAAACGTCGACGAGTATGTTGAAAACCTGTGAGTGCAGATCCACCGACGTCACACGCGCATCAAACACGGATCAAAGTATATCAGTTTGCGAGACGAGGAGCTGAGCAAACACGTGAAATAGGTGGATCAACAATTGTTCTAACTTCACACTGGAGCAACATTTACCGTAAAAGGGTCATTATATATATATATATATATATATATATATATATATATATATATATATATATATATATATATATATATATATGTGTGTATCATGCTAAATTTACAAGGTTAAGCGGGTATTAAATTTATCATGAATGTTAAAGTATCACGCGTCCCGTGAATCACCTGTTACTGTATGGTGGGTCACTTAAAAGCTAAACGGTCTTTTAATACAGTTAGTTAACAGACTGTTAAAGTAAATAAAACTTCTTGGTAAAATTAGATCTTATCCACATTCAACTTGCCTCAAGCCTTGCAAGCTCTAAATTTTCAGAAGTCGGCTTGCCATGGTTTACTACATGATAAAAATCGCTTGCGGAAGATAACTCTGCCAGTTTTCTTGTTAATCTAAATCCCGCTGAAGGATGCATGTCCCCTGGAGCGTAGCAAGGCAGTTGAGTGGTGAACGAGATGAAATTCACCAATAGAATGGAATTGTATTAAATTTCCGCTCCTGTTCAGAGGACAGAGTTGCAAACTAGTTTAAAAATTCATACAAAACCGGGAAGCGGAACGAGGACGCAGAGCGGAAACCAACATATCCCCCAGTGGTGGTAGCGATACCACGTTTTATCCCCGCAAGAAAAATAGAAGAGCGGGGAAGAGGAGAAACGAACGCGGGCAGTGATACCAACTTAGCTAATTTGTAGCTAAAACTTTTCGATGTCTGTTAGTTAAATTTTTTATACTTATAGCTAAACATTTTAGCTACATTTTCTAGCAGTTTTTTGAAGTTAGGGTTTTGAGGATCTCACTAAAGAGACTTATGAATGAACTTATTCAGGCTAAATAACTAAACCAGTCGCCCATCACTAGCAGCTTAAATGACGCGTCGTGTGCTTGCAATCTGGCTCCGCGTATGGAAATACCCACTTCGCAACTCCGCTCCGCTTTACTTGCACGCTCCACGCCGCTGCCTCGCTCGGCTTCGGTAGACACTAGACAGGCTACTTAATGCCTTACATGGACGATTATAGTGCCATTAAATATATTAAAAACAACACTGAATTAGTATGATTGATTATAATTTGTGATTCGATTAATATCGAATATCCATTAAAAGTATATATTATTTAAGTTAATGTATTATTCAATTTATCTAATGTGCTAGGAGTCTAAAATTTTGCATAGGGTTCCTTTTAGTACGTAGGTGCTCACTAAGACGCGATTTTGCAAGATCAACCCCTAAGGGGTTAAAAGGGGTAGCTAAGTTTGTATGCAACTTCCATAGTTTTCGTAGTAGGTTTTATTCTTTCGCTAATAGGAAGCTACATTACTCCAGCTATAGTATTTATCCTGGGAAAACAATACAGCGGGCGGAGCCGCCGGGAAATGCTAGTAAAATATAAATGTATTCTTAACTTTCTGATTACTTATTTTTATATTTGTCATAACAATAAATATTTTTCATTTTCTACAGGAAAATAAACCAATACTCTCCCTCGGAAAGCGTGAAAGTGTATGAAAAGGCAGTGTCGCGACGGCACGCGCCCATCTTTGAACCGAAAGCCACAATCGCGCAACTGCACCAGGACGAATGCGACGACGAGCTGGACGAGCGGGGTCGCCGCCGGCTCGTCGACGACTACCTCGAGGTAAACGCTCGAACGTTGTACTGGCTCTATAAGTGAATATTTTTACACAAATAATGAATGATTGATACATTTGTATATCGTTTACAGTTCAAGCAGCTCATGCTGAAGTTCGACCCCGAAGAAGAGGAGGAAGAGGAGACGGGCGTGGGTGGAGGCGCCGGCGTGGGCGCGGGTGTAGCCGGGGCGGGTGCGGCGGCGGGCGGCGCGGCGGGTGCAGAGGGCGGAGCGCGCGCGGCGGGGGCGGTGGGGGCGGCGGGGGCGGTGGCCGGCGCCGACACCTAGCGCCGCCCGCCGCGCGCGCCCGACCACGTGTCGCCACGGACCGAGCGCGCCGCCGTGCGGTAGAGGCGGCGGGCGCCCAGTGTGTGCAGTGTGTGCAGTATGTGCAGTGCGCGTGTGTGGCGGCCGGCCGCGGACGTTCGCCGGTCCGCCGGAGGACCGATTCTTATTTCTCTCGATTGGTTAATTTATTTTACGTGAGGCCTTGTGTGCGGGGCGGGAGCGGCGGCGCCGTCCGCCTCCCTGTATAATATTGTATCCACGGCGTCGCCGCTCCGTCCCCGGGGCGCGAATATTGCGCATTTCCGGCGAATTAAATTACTTTATATAAGTTATATGGAGAAACTTGGATTTTGTTTTTTATTAAAAGTCTTGTGTGTAGATAATTTTTATGAAAATATAAAATATATGTACCTAATCCACTTGAGTTTTTTACCTACAGTACGCCATATATTAAACATGATAAATCCTTAAAAAACTAATAGAGATATAATATTATTATTATTACATTATTATTACACACAAATTATTATACAAGTAGTAACTTCGACGATACAGCCTATAGACGACGCATAACAGATAACATGCCATCGATTTTTTAAAATACCTCTAACTAATAGATCATGCATAGCTTACTCTTTTCAAGTCATTTGGAACCACAATTGTGAGCCATAGACATTTAACAATTTGGTGACTCAATAATTATTATGATGACCACTGGAACGAAACATTATTAAAAAAATAGACAGACTTAGGCTTTACAGAAAAATGGCATTACATTTCTTATTCCTATTTGTTGTGATTGGCCACATCGTTTTTACGACAATACTGCCAATATCAAATTGTAAAGCAGAAGGCACACTCTTATCTTAGAGTGCTAAAAATACAAAAAAAAAATCTTTGGCTGGGTGAAAATGAAAAGTAAAATAAGGCATTACATTTCACAGTCATGTCAATAATGTGATTTAATCATATTTTAAATTATCGCTACTTTAGCGCCTAAATTATTTTTTTGCGCCGAGTAGGTTGGCACCAAGGCCCACGTTGAGGCCCGTATATCTTGTTAGATGTAGAAACCCGTTTTATAATTAACACTATCTCGATCGCTTATTTGTTTGGCATTACACGAGTGTGATGCACACCGGCACTGACGCCCGTTATCCCCGAAGGGGTAGGCAGAGGTGCAACTTGTGCACCCACTTTTCGCCGTGCGTATTCCATCTCATGATGTAATAGGGGGCGAGCATATCGTCACATTGGGCACAAATTACAAACTCCGGGGTGATACTAAATAAAAAAAACCCAATATCACTTTGCTCGGGGATTGAACTCGACACCTCAGCATTGCAGTCGTACTGTAATACCACTACGCCACGGAGGCAGTCAAAAAATATATTTTTATTTAAGTAATACCTTAATTTAAAACAAAAATGTGTTTCTATAGCTATGTAAGCCTATGTAAAATGTAATGATGTTGGCAGGGTCAATAATAATGCAGTTGTTCGCTTCTTCGTACATCAGGAAGGTAGTTGACAGAAAAGAGAAATATCGGACTTTACATGTATACCTATAGACTATATCGTCGATGGACAGTAACTGCTACAAAGCCCTAATGTTTATAGAAAAACTTTACTGACACCTCGTAAATATCATCATACAAAGTTAATGTATTAAATCATATAAAAAAATAGAATAATACGATACAAATGATTACACATCTTTATAGGTGTTTTTGTCGTTCTTCGGATATGGCGAATTTATTGCATAGGAAGAAGATAAGCGTTTCGGGCGTAGGATTCACTTTTCCTTGCGCGATGAGTCGGCGCAAGTTGCGTATGCGCTGTTTGTGTGGGTACTCTCGTGACTTCGACGCTGCCTGAAATAATAACAACAAATAAGAATATAAATCTACGGATATTCGAGCAAAGAGCATTGTAATACTTATTTAAGCCTATGGTATACTTTCAATTCTGTCTTCCAATTCACGATTTCTGCTACAGATAATTCAGGTAAAACAAACTGTACTTGGAGTATCTTGGATTTAGTCGATTTATGACAAGACTAAGCTGTCATGCCGAATTTCCAGCGACGTGACGCAATTAGTTACTACGTAATAATTTAATTATAAAGAATGACATCTGAAATGGAAATATATAGGTACGCTGAAGAAGAAGTGGTACGTAAAGGTACAAGGCACTAGAAGTCAAAGTAATTGACACACGTAAAATTACACAGGCACATTAGCTTCTGCCTGAAGAGGTAGGCAGAGGCGCAGCTAGCGGTACCGCTAGCTTATGTTCGTTCGATGATGTGATACGGGACGCGTCCAGTCCCGGGCAATGGGTGTGTAATAGAAACCAATTAAATTAAATAAATAGATTAAATTTTGTAACCCGATTTGGGAATTGAACCCGAACCTCAGTTTACATTACAGCTAATATGCGACGCTGCCACAAGGCAAACAATTCGATTACCCAACGCAAAATGAAGGTATTTATCACAGAAAACTTGGCACTTTATACTACATATCAAGTTCATTAGATACTAAAATGAAAGATATAAAAAATCGGCTGCCAATAATTAAAAGATGTTGGACCGTGGGGGCAGAAAGTGACACACTTTGTCTGTACCTACAGACAATATAATACTATTTTTTTCAAATATCTTTGCCTACATGAAAGGTGGCGTGTACAATTATGAGATAAATTTGAAATGAAATGAAATAAATTTATTCGAACCCATAAAATGTTATACATTATTTAGATTCAGTCAATATTAACTCTACCACCAGTTCAGAAAGCAGTTCTCACTAGAGAAGAACGGGCAAGAAACTCTAGTGTTGCTCTTTTCAAAATAAGTTCAAGGTAAAAAATACAATTAATAAAAAAAAATAACATGATATAAATCATTTGAAATGATAAGATGCATTCTTTTCATTTATTGGTACCTACCTACCATTTAGGTACACGTCCACAGACGATCTTTCTCTATGATTATATATAGGTAAGTATAAGTAGTATGAAAGGAACGCTGAAAGCGTTTAGTAGCATTGATGCTCATAAAATTTTATGACGTACCTCATCCTCCTTCTGGGAGTGATCTGGTGGCGGAATGCCAATTATCGAGCTGTCCCACATGACCGGATGCCAGGGACGACGGGTCGGCTGCTCGGGGGGCAACAGCGGCTGCGGTGGCTTTAGTGGAAGTGAGTTCACATCCACATACTCTTCGTCGTCATAGTCTATCATTTCCTTGCTCATTTTGAAAATGCAATATATTTATTTTTCAGCCTGTAAATTATATTAAGTAAATATTACATTACATTATACCGAGGCTTCAGTAGCAAATACTTTTCACTACTGAGTTTCGTGTTTTTATAACTTAATTGGAAATATCTGTAGGTATTGGCATCTAAGATGTGGGCGAAGTACATAAATATGTAGGTACTTAAAAAACGTTAGAATTACCTACACGATTTTAAAGTAGGTACATAAGTAAACTGTTCTTGCTTTTGCCGTTCTGGCAGTGTGGGAGTAAATACCTACCTACCTATCTAAAAATAGCATGGCGAAAATAAACATCATGCAATCAGCAATATCAGCCTCTGTAGAAAACCACTGCGCAATAAAACAACCTCGTTTTTTATTCAATCGTTTCTTGGCAAAATGACAAGAAATCATGTTTTTCGGCGATAACCACGATGGTAACGACGCCACATACCTACCTACTAGTGGTGAACGAATATTCGTATCTTTTTTAATATTTACTTTCGCATGCCGAAGTAATTATGCGAATATTCTTAGCTATGATATATGAAAATAATTTATATAATGAAACTGCAACAGATCATGTTTACAATGAATAAATAATAATTTTGAGAGTATTTATAATACAAAATAAAAAATTTATATTTTTATACTAATACATTTCCAACTTTCTAAACGCATTTAAGTACTTTAAATTTTATTATTATTTTACTGAGATCACGTGATAGGATTTTTGTCATTATTTATACGAGATTTCTCCATACTTAATCTATTATTAGATTATATAATTATTGGCAAATATTATAAGAATAGAACGAACACATTAAAATCTTTTAAAATGTTAATGTTGAAATTATTGATGTTTTTCCTTCAATGTTAGTATGCCTTGTAATACCTTCTATGGGCGTATATAAGGGGGTGGTTTGGGATCTGGACCTGGACCCCCCCCCCCTCCCCTTAGCTTACAACAAAAATAATCCGGGCCACAAGACTTGTACACTTCTAACAAACATCCAAACATCTTCACAATGAGATGAAATAGACTCAACAAAAACATCTCTGAATTTGGTGACGGGGAGAGGGGTGCATCCGTGGTCTACCTACAGTACATTTTCGTATCCTCTGTTATGTTTTGCAGTTAAGAAGTGTCGGTAAGTACATTTTGACCCGCAACACGCATTGGCAAATGACTGAACTTTGCCTATAGTAAATACTTCCTTCTTTCCTAATTCCTACATGAGCGTAGGTAGGTACGTACTTTTTAACTACTTTCATCAAGATGATGTTAATTTTATTAATCACTAGCATTTGCCCACACTCCGCCCGCGTTAAAAAGTTTTTCCGGGATAAAAAGTAACCCAGGGGCCAGGGCCGCGCCGTCCCTATGTGCGAGGTGTGCGACGCACACAAGCGCCAAGGCAGTAGGTAGGGGCGCCGGAATCAGGATGACATGCCAACGTTAGTTAATGAAATTATATTAATTATACTATAACACATTCCTTATAGTTGAGTTGAGAAAGGTTAACATTGAATAATAAAAAATATGAGTGTCGAAACAGGACGACAAAAATCAAGGCACTTCATGGACTTCGCACACAGGCGCTGTCTTAGGTCGGCGCGGCCCTGATTCTACCCGTGTGCCAAATTTCATCGAAATCCGTCGAGTAATTTTTGCGTGAAAGTGTAACAAACATCCATACAACCAGGGCCGCGCCGTCCATATGTGTTAACGTAGTCGCTATATTCTCTTTGCATATGTGCGTAGAGTTGCGGCGCACACAAGCGCCAAGGCAATAGGGGCGCCGCGCCGCGCCGGAATCAGGATGACATGTTATAATATTTGTTATACTACCACCATATTCTTTATAGGTGAGTAGGTAAGACAGTAGGTACAAGTCTCCGAAGACAATACTCACGCCTGTGGTTTAACTTTACACTACTTGAATTTTGACTCAATGTTTATGAGCTTTGTGTTAAAATCAAAAGAACCGCCGCAGTCGCTTTTTTTTTTTATTATGGCCATCTTCGGCTCATTAGGGACGGCTGCGTGGCTATTGTAGCGACTGCGGCTAGGAAGCCCGCAGCCGCAGTCGCTACAATAGCCAACTTAAGTACATGTCTTATCACAAACGTCTTACAAATGGTAATTTTTTAAAATTAAAACTAAAAAATGATCAGCGCGTTCCAATGCGCCACGAAAGATTCACTTTGAAATAAAAAATAGTAATATACACAGGGCGACAAAAATCAGAGGCGCTTCATAGATTTCGCACACAGGCGCTGTCTTGGGTCGGCGCGGCCCTGCATACATCCATACTTACAAACTTTCGCGTTTACAGTATTTGTAGTATTTCATTGAGTGTATATTGAAAAATCGTAATATTTTCAAAGTTTACGCCTTTTAAAAATCTACGTAAGTACTTAAATAGTACCTAACGACATGCAACATTATAATGTACTTATATCAACTTTACCTAGGTACGTCTATAAAATTTACCTTTTATTATATTTAATTTAATTTTAATTCCTTGAATAAATGTTTCATTATTTTGTCAAACATTTTAACCAAATTCGTCCATATCTATATATATAAAATTCTCGTGTCACAGTTTTCGTTGCCATACTCCTCCGAAACGGCTTGACCGATTTTGATGAAATTTTTTGTGCTTATCCGGTATCTATGAGAATCGGCCAACATCTATTTTTCATCCCCCCAAATGTTAAGGGTGGACCACCCCTAAATTTTTTTTTTATTTTTCAGACAAAATTTTTTGTTTTAATTTTTTTATGATACAGCATACAAAAATGCCTACAACCCTAAATTTTCACCCCTCTACGATCAACCCTTATTTTTTAATAGCCATTTTAGTTACCTTTTTAGGGCAGGACAACGTCTGTCGGGGCCGCTAGTATACTATAATATACCTAGGTACAAATATTGTATAAAAAATAGGCGGGTCGTTATTTATGCAATTACGACAATTTTTCATAGTACTGCATTAATGCTACATAAAAAAGAAAATAAACATAGTATTGTAACGCCTAAATACCATGTGTCATTTGCTTTTAACCACGACCAAGCGTTGATATTTCCATAAATTACGAAGAGTAACTAAATGTGAACATGTTCGCTTTTTCTAATTTAGTCTACCAATATTTACCTACGTCTGGCACATACAGTATTGCAGTTACTAACTGAGATGTTTGCAGTTTGACCCATTTTTCGCATATTAAACCGTCGATTGTTTCACAACAGCTAATTTTAGCAATAGTTAATCGATTTGCTGAAGTGAGGAATTAATGTGATACAACAATTCAATGTTTAAATAGGCACAAAAAATTACCTAAAGTTTCACTGAATTTGAAACACCAAGTAATAACGCTTTCACGACACCACACAAAACAGATCTGCTGTACAATACGTACCTATCCTATTGGCTTCTAATCTATTGCAATTTTATTTATATTCACAGAACAGTGAACCGTTGCACGCACAGTTTACGACTGAAATTAATTATTTTCTTCCGAGTCTGTGTCTACGATCGCACCAGTAGATATTCTTTACTGACGTATGTTGGACAATTACCAGTAAAAATAGGCGCATTAAAAACTATATTGACATGTAGGACATTGACCGAATACTATGCCAATGGTTGCAATTCAGTGAGCTTCACTTGTACACATTAAACTATCACCTGATTGTCAAAAATAAATACCTACTCAAAGAATATTTGATTTTCTTTCATAAAATAGAACCATCTTTGGGTACAATCAGCATCAAAAGGAGCTAAACAACTATGGTGTTTGTTTGATGCTACACATTTAACGTGACCTTAAAATTCTATGCAACCAAAGTAGGTACTCTAAATTTTGTGAGCATCCAAAGTTGCAATAATATCTGAGCACACGGATTGTCAAATATATCTAAGCAAACTGAGTGATTGAGCTGACGGTGGTAAAAATTTTAGGACCTTTACCTACGCCAAAATTCGATTTTATCAATATTTGATGCCAATAAAGCCTCATTCATTCAAGAAGATGCTATGTGTTTATTTGGAAGATCACGCCCGAAAGTGAAGAAACCGCATCATTGGACTTATGGCAGCGTAGGTATTTACGCTGGAAATCTGGTATTTAATCTGGTTTTCGATAAAAATCTCATACTAGGGACATAGTCTCAGAAGACTCTGGGAAGGATATAGGGTACTTCTTATCCCGGTAAAATATAAACCGGGAATGATATCCAGGATTTTATTTTCTCATGAGTGAAGCCGCCACAGACAAACCACTGAACTGATTGCTAGGTAGATAGTACCCAGTGAACACGTTTATTTTAAACTGACGTCAAAATGATATTGCGCTATGTCAGGATTTGCGTAAGATATAAGTCAGATATGAGTCACATACAAGTCACATATGACTCATTACTTCACACTTTGGACGTAAGACTTTTACATAATTTATGACGTTCATATGATGTCCAGTTGACATCATTATTTGGTGGTGGTGGATGGTGGAAAATACAGTCTTAGGGTTCTAAGATTTTTATTTATAATCGAATTGTAGACGAAAATAAACACAATCGTTGTGAATTAGCCTACTGTAGTGATGCGTCCCAACGTCATAGAAGCGTTATCACTTTAATCAAACTACACGTCGATCCTAAAAATAGTCTCACGTAGTGAAAGCTAAGTTCGGTCGCCGGATTTGTGATTTTTTTTTATAGCATAGAATGACGAGACGAGCGTGCCGTTCCCCTGATGGTAAGCGATACGACCACCCATAAACAGTAGAAATAACATCCAGAACCTTGATTTACAAAGTACTGTGTGGCATACTACTGCGCTCGTCATCCTGAGACATAAGATGTTAAGTCTCATTATGTCCTGTAGTTACACTGGCTACAATGTCCCTCAAACCGAAACACAACAGTGCATACACACTACTGCTTGGCGGTAGAAATAAACATTGCGATGGTACCCACCCAGACGGACTCTTACATATGAGAGTCTTACCACCAGTAAATTGAGATATGATACCAGATTTTCTATAGAGAAATACCTATTAACTATGCATTAACCACACCAATTCACATAATTCCTTCTCAGGTCATGTTTTGCCGGAGAAACTTGATATTGCGATTTACGATTTACGTTCCGTAGTAGCGCCAACTCTTGCTGATGTGATGTCACAGCAGGTTTTTATATAATATATCATGTACGTAGCATTGGAGTCATAAAAATGACGTCATATTAAAGTCAAGTTTAATGTCAGTATCATGTCAATGATGTAATCCAATATGACTTCATATTGATGATCTCTGTATGATCTATGTATGACATCATTTTAAGGTCATGTGTTCACTGGGTATAAGGCCCTGGAAAGGACCTAGGCTACTTCTTATCCCGGAAATATATAAACCTGGACTTTTATCCCGAAAAATCGTTTTAACCGCAAGAAAATAAGTATGGTGATAGATTGATACGACAGAAAAATAAATGTCGGCATATAATATTATGCTTTGCTACCTGTGCGAAGCCACAGCGGGCCTTTAGTTTTGAATCAGGGATGCCATTTCTTGGTATCCATACCATTTTGACATTCGACGGCATTCGACGCATGCGCAATGGCTTTAAAGCGTCGTAAAGCTGGCAATCATGGTCCTCGTCTGACTAGTGATCTATTATAATGCTCTTTGCTAGTGATGTTACGCGCTAACTCTCTTTCACTCTGCCTTAAATATTTTCCATCTTTATCAGCCAGCAACCCTTATTTGCGGCCAGATTTAATTAAGCAACCGTATATCATAATAAACAGAAAAAAATTAGCTTTAATTTGGTATATCTATACTAATATTATAAAGCTGAAGAGTTTATTTGTTTGAACGCGCTAATTTCAGGAACTACTGAACCGTTTTTGAAAATTCTTTCACTAATAGGAAGCTACATAACTCCTGAGTGCTATAGGCTACTTTTTATCCCGGGAAAATATTTTTGTCCCGGAAAAACTTTTTCACGCGGGCGGAGCCGCGAGCACCACTAGTCTTGAATATGTGTAAAAATGTGGTTTGCAAATATTCGATAGGTGTACTGAGAGGCTACTGCGAAAAACGTAATCCGAAACGTCGGTCCGAAACGAAGAAACGACGAACTTCGGATTTAACCTTACTACCAAATTACTTCGGATCCGTCACCGTTACTTTCGGATCCATAAACAATCGTTCGAATGAATATTTGTGTCGGATTAGGGAGCTGTATCTTCAAAAACCGTAAATTTTTACCGATTATGACATTTTTGTGAAAAAAACTAATACATTGTATATCTAATAAGGTTTTATGTGGTATATTTATTCTTTTTTATTTATTTGTTACAAAATTAAAAATGGTTTTGCTGATTTTGCATTATTTTGTCTTATTGCATCTGTGGAGTTATTATCTGTGCAATTAGCCTTTTTAAGCACTTGACATTTGACACATTCACAACCTGGATTTTACTGTTTATAAATCATGGTAAGTTATTAAAATGTTGTTTACTCGCTTTAAACGAATGATCTTTTGCATTGATAGGCAGTTATTGTGTAACAAAATGGAATTTCTGTGATATGAACTAAGTGTTATAAAAATCATCATTACTTACGAACTTACGATAAACGTAGTTATGTTTTATATTATTTTTCAAAACATTTCAGCTAAAGATGACTGCCATAAGCGTGCAGGTCTGTTGGAATTTATGGGAGAACACCTCGATCTCGCTCGTGGGGTAGTGCATGGCCTGGAGGAGTGGGTTACAAGCAAACGTTTGTTGGAGACAATAACATGCCACCTTAATAGCATGGGGGGGGGGGACCGTGAAAACGTTGCAGCAGTTGAAGAAGGTAATATTTTTATCTACTAGGATAATAATAGTATGCACTTTACAGAAAATTATTTATTCGTGAATGAAAACACCTTTACAATTAAAGCCGAGCAAGCGTTATACTAAATTGTAGACTAGTCGGCTCTTAACAAAATTACAAATTCAATACATGTAGAAAAACAAGTCATCTAATTAACACTACCTATTAGAATACGGTCTGTATATAATCCACTATAATTAATGTAAGTCTACTCTGCTTTCAACACTTTTTTTGTGAGTTTAGGCAGGCAAGTTGTGTTAGAATCTTTACAATAAATAATCACATTTTTCTTATGATTTCCCCTAACAGCTTCAAGGAGAATACGAAGACGAGTGCGCCATCCGTAATCGTATCCTTCGCATCGAAACTGAAAAAAAAGGAAGTACTGGAAGGGATTCTGGAGGAGTTAAAAGAGTTGAATAAATCAATGAAATATCTAGTAGAAAAATTGTAACAATTTTGTTTTATTTTCCTACATAATACATATATTTGGCAGGTAATTTCCTTCTAGCTTGGAAACAGTGTTGGTCATGTCACTGCTCTCGCGAGTTGGTAGTAGTGTAATGAGGGCTATGGCGTTTATGTTTACCGCTAGAGGCTCTAGCACAGAGTAGATACGTACAGTCAGCCACAAGAGTAACTGAACAATTACAAAACTAGCCCTTTTTATTACATTCTGAAACAAGACAACATAATATGCTTAAAGTTTAATAAATTCTAAGTCATAGGAACTTTCTACAAAGGATAGCATAAAATTTTTCTTTTTGTCTATACTAATATTATATGAAATATTTGTAGGCTATACATGTTCAGTAATAATGCAGGCTAGGCTAGGCTAGTTAATAATAATCATGTAAAATTTCACCTATTATTTCTATTGAGTAATTGTATTAATTCATTTCAAGCATGGTATCCTTCTAGAAGAGCACTTCCTGCTACATGATGTTCAGCTCTCTATTGCATTTGACCCTCCAATTGCGATCATTGTAATGCCATAGATCCAGCCAGCTGCATTACACATGTTTTGTAACACACAACAAGTAATAATAACTTTTCCGGCAACTTCAGGGCTATAATATAGTTGTCTGGCAGCCAAAAGACACCTCCGTCTGCCTTTTAAAATACCAAAGGTACGCTCCATGGCAGATCGTGCCCTTTTCTGTATTACATTAGGTACTTGAGAAAGATAGAAAGTAATATTTATTCTGTAGCTTACCTTAGTCAATACCCCGTATTTTTTTTTGGAGAAAGCAGTGGAACTATATCCTCACAATTCGTTTTAAAAAGGGATGGCGACATCATATAATTCCTAAAAAATTCCATGTCTGAAATGTTACAATGAATGAAGGTTTCACGCAGTTGGAGACGCTTTCAACTTCGCTCAATACTTTCCTCACGCAACAACTCTTCATAAAGAAGGAATCGAGCCATTTTAACAACTTTGAAGTTCTAAACTAATATCAAACGAAAGGTCTAAAGCTTTCGTGAAATTGAGGTTATGATCCGAACGAAGAAACGACGTATTTTATGTCAAATTGGTTTTCAAAGTAGGGCCAACGAAAGTAAAAATGTCATTAGTGTCAAAATCCGAACATCGGATCCGTCTTCGAATCCGTCAACGGATCCGTAACACTTCGTAGTAAGAAAACGTGCGATCCGTCACCCGAAACTACGGATTTCGTTTTTCGCAGTAGCCTCTCTGATTCTGCAGTGGGATCTCGTACCTACTGATATTGCTAGTAGTGGCAATTCAACTGACAGTTATATTGAATCTGATAATTATCCGTTTTTTTAAGGCTGTTTATTTAAGCGTACAGACAAAAAAACAACTAGATATGTCAAATCCTACTAATATTATAAAGGCGAAAGTTTGTAAGAATGTCTGGATGTATGGATGTTTGTTCCTCTTTCACGCAAAAACTACCGAACTGATTTCGATGAAATTTGGCAAACGGGTAGAACATGTCCTGGATTAACAAATAGGCTACTTTTTATCCCGGGAAAACATAAAGTGGGACTTTTATCCCGGAAAAACTTTTTAACGTGGGCGGAGCGGCGGGCAAAAGCTAGTAATTCAAATAATCTAATTAATTGACCTTTTTAAACAAAAATAATACTTTGTTTTCTTTATTTTCTTTGTTTAAATTATTTGTCTAAACGTATGTTTGAAGACTCATTTATGTGCGGATCTAATAAAGAAGTAAACCTTTCATTGAAATCTTATAATATTTTTTTTTATATCATTAGTATGTTTCGATATTATATCGATAACTATATGTTCCAACATTATGCAAAATTATACCTAAAGGTTGCTGGCGCTAGATGTACGCCGCGTGCATTAGGGTCATTCGGGGTATCAGCACGCAGTGGGTAAAATTTCGCATGGTCT
The DNA here is from genome assembly GCA_949316025.1 of Lapara coniferarum. Lineage (NCBI taxonomy): Eukaryota > Metazoa > Arthropoda > Insecta > Lepidoptera > Sphingidae > Lapara > Lapara coniferarum. Next base: position 33,795,841 of record OX438919.1, on the reverse strand, counting down.
ATATCTCGGAACCTATTGAAGGGGCTCCGACACTTTTTCGGCTAAATTAGGGGTGCGTCAGGGATGATGTCAGAGCCCACAAGCTATTTTACCAAGCCTCACTTGTTTAGCGAAAAACGGCGATCAACGTGATTTTGTTCATTAGTTATCAACTATTTTGTGCTGGGAAAAGTTTATGGATAGACGGTGCATCAGTTTACAAAAGACCGTTGATTATGTTAAGTTTACTCGATTATTATAGTATTTATTTTAGCTATTAATTCTGTCTTAAAAATAACTACATCTCAACTGACGTGTGATTGTTTAAAATATTCCCTGTTGGGTAAGAGTACGGAATTAAAAGTACGCACGCTGTTATAACTTCATTACAATGAAAAGTAACATCAAGCGTTCCTAAAATTACAGTGATCATTAAATTACAAAAATAACTAAAGTTTGTTATAAATACAGTCTAATTAATTATGTTCCTGGTGCCTACAATAGGTGTACATTTAATGTTTATTTTTACAATATTTGTACCAAGAATAAAGGAAGTTTAAAAACATATTCCATATGATTCTATGTGTACTTATACAATTTATAATTATATGTCTGTAGTTTACCTGCGTGCGAAGCTTACCCAGTATGCGAACTATTAACCGCATCTCTGCGTAGTTTTACCCACATGACGGGTCAAGAGTACGAATTTCTCCCGCTGCACTTAAACATGTACCTATTGCAAAATAACCGATGAAGCAATGTACAAAAACTCATTAAATAATGAAAGTAGAATAAATTTCCTTTAAATAAAGTGTTAAAACGTTTATCAGGACCCTATATTTTTGAGTGTGTAGACGATAAAAAAAAAGTGCGTACTTTTGAGCTGAATGACCCTAGGACTTTGTGGTTAAAGGGTTAAAAAAATCGAGAGTAATAGTAAATATCTAAAAACATATTCGTAATCAACGTACCAAAATACCCCACCATGAGCATTCGTCCAAAAAGGAAAATAAAAATAAAAATTTGCAGACCTGTGTATAATGGGCAGTCGGCAGCAAGTATGTGATAATCTTGATAAGCAATGTTTAGTTTGTAATTACCTACTGATTTATTTATGTCAGGGCGGCATAATCGCTTATGCCTCAAGGGCCTTTTAACAATCTATTCTGTGGGAGTGAGGTTTAACTCTTTTTCCAAAAGTAGGTAGGTACGTACTTTTAATCCTACACTGCCCAGAAGTAAAATAAATGGGGATAATCGGATTACCAAGGGCATTGGAATATTGTAAATCACATGTAGGTACCTAAGTTAGTAACCATAGCTACGACGAGGGAACCTAGACCATCTTGATTACAGCCATTGATATATATTTTGTAGCCCATTAATTAGGTCCTGCCTCATGCACTAAGGAGGTTTAGTTCACTATTATTTTTTAATTAGAGAATACCTACTTATTTAAGTATAATAAAAATAAAATAGGTGTTTATATTAAGTTTATATGAATAAGTAATATTGTCTTCTACGATAGTTACGATATTCTATATATTTTTTTTTAAATAAAAGACTGTTTCATAACAATCAACTTTAATAATAACCATATCATTAAAATTATATACAACTAGTTAACAACAAACGAGTAATGGTACAAAGTAAACAACAATATGAGTCTGGTACTGCACATTTCTACAAGTAGGTACAGTTTCACTAGGTTAGCCAATGACCGAAAACGGACCACGACCGCTTATATTTTTTTTGGTTACTACGAAATTTATATCGACTGATTCGTAGCACGTTTAACTGCGAAATCTTATAATTACGTAACAAATATCTTTCCCGTTACCTTCTGTTTAGGTTTTATTAACGCTATTGTATAACGGATACGCTCTATTAATACTTGTTCTTTGACTAATAAGCAAAAGTAAATACATTGATTTTACACGCCAGCAACAACTTCGTCAAATGCAGCTTCATGGTCTGACCTCGATAACATATATTCAGGCAACGTAACACCTAGACTTGCGCTATATTTGGGCATAGTTTCCGCCCAAAAAGCTCCCTTGGAATTGGCACCCGCGAATTCTTCCGGTGGAGCTATATTGGATTGGTCCACAATATCTACATTCGTTTCTGCTTGTAAATCTACACTTCTCTTAGTTTTACCTGAGCCTGTAGTAGCGCTGTCACTTGCCGCTGGTGCCTTTTTACGTTTTAATTTTTTTCCATAAGTGTCATTATCAACTACATACGCAGCAGACTTTTGAGCAGCAGGGGCGCTTGTAGTAACAATTTGACTTTGCGAGCCTTCGTTTTCTTTATCAAGAGTGGCAGGTTTAGATGTAAATTCTTTCACTTCTTGGTATGCTAAGTGGCTACGTATTGGCGCAGATTCAGAAATAAACATGCATTCTTCATTTTTCAAGCCCGCTTTATCAATGCATTGGAAACAAGTCATACCATTTTTCTGTACTCTCTTGCAAGAAGATCTGTCTTTTTTCTTAAATTCGGCTAAAACGTGCTCTACATCTTTCTTAGGTTCATTTTCGGTATAAAACCCCGGCAAAGCTTTTTTATAATCGTAAGGTTTAGCTACGGACTCTGTTTGCTCTTTGGGACTATCATTTTCTGCAGCCCTTAAAGCTTCACTAGGATTGGGGTTAGAAGTATGAATGTAATAAGCTTTGTACTTCTCACCGGCATCTTTTGCGTTATTTGTCTCCTGCTCGTAATTACTGTACGGTTTTTCTGGTTCAGCAGCGGTTAATTTGGCATATTTTTGTTCATTATTTTTGTCTTCTTTGACATATTTAGCCGCCTTTTTAGGTTGTTCAGCTTTTTGTTCAACTTCGACTTCATCAGGTTCATCATTGCTATCAAATTTTCTTTCTTTGGAATAAGCGTATTGGTTGTTCTTTGGTTCAGCAACATATGAACATGATTCATAGTTACCTCCGGTCTTAGGGTCTTTACAAACACTGCATGTCATTCCATCTTTTTTAACCTCCTTGCAATTTCCTGGATTTTGTTTGATTTCAGCAGCTTGCTTTTCAGATAATTCTTTTATTCTTTCATATTCTTTATGATCATATCCCGAGTCGTAGCTGTAAGGATATTCGTACTCCTTCTTCGGGTTTTTTTCTTGTTTGTACGCACTGCTATAAATATCAGTATCGAAAGCTTTGGGTCTTGAAATATATTCAGCTTTGTAACCATAAGGATCTTCTTCTTCATCATCATTGCTTTTTCTTAAGTTCTCACTCCGCCTTCCGCTCGTGTATCTCCGTATACGTGCTGGTCCTGTAATATAAGCATTTGGCTTGTAGTTCTGTTCAATATCAGGGTTTTCAATTAATTCTTCCTTACGATAATTTAATGGATGAGCTACTTCGACATTAGTTACTGCAGGTTGAAAATATGCAGCAACCGTAGGGTTCTTTTTTAAAGCGGCTAGAATATCTTCTCCCTGATCGCTTTCATCAGGCTTGTATACTTTGTAATCGGGATCATGCACAGTGCGGATGTCGTATCTTAAAGCGCCAAGCTGTTGCCCATGAGGTAAGGAAGTGATTTGGGATTGTAGCTGCGGTTGTCTTGGTTGTGAAACTAATTTTGCGGATTTCACTGGTGAGTGGAAGCTTTGACTTGCAATCGGATTAAACCCAAAATTTTCAGCAGCAAATGCATTTTCTCTGGGTGTTATTCGACGCAAGGAATCGATGGAACTACTGACGACGGTATCAAACAACTGAGGATATTGGCTCTTATCTACTTTAAGCATTGCTGCGGCAATAGGATTCGAAGCCAGCGACGAAATGCCTGAAAAGATGATAACTGTGATATGAACAATTATCATTCATTGATACATATGAGCGTGCTAGCTTAAAGCTTTCAGTGTGTTTAAAATAGTTTTGCACGAAATTACTAACCAGTGTCTCCGGAATCGAAAATGTCTCCAAAATCCAATGGCTGTACAAACCCTTTTTCTTCACTAGAAAACACTCCTTCACATACGGCCCAAACAAATAACTGCAAGAGGATTTATTATGAATTAGTTATAATTTTTACGTATATATTACATTTAAGGAAAAGTACGAAATATATTGTACCAAACATCCTAATTTAAACATTTTTATAGTGGGTATAAACCCAAATACCCTTTATAAATTGGAAACTACTCCTGTTCGTATTTTGTTGTAGTCTTAGTTCGTGGCGGGATGAAAGTAACGTCACATTATTGAAATGACAAGGTTTTATAGGCGTGATTATTGCGAAGGAGAAAGATCGGTGCAACAGAGCGCGCGCACCACTCAAGCGTGTCTTGCTGGACAATGTCCGCTTACTTCATCCGACGACCCAATGTTGGGGTCAACATCTGGTGTATAAACATTGATACCTCATGTAGTTTTTACAGCATATCGTCATTTTATAATGTACATAATATCTATGTATCAGATGACGTGGTCAACATTAATCTTTTACAACGGAGGGAAAAGTATTTTCTTTTATTTAGTAGTGTGCTAAATTTCCTACTGATTTTAATAACGTCTTGCCCCCTATCACATCATGGGACGGAATACGCACGGCGAAAACTGGGTGCACTAGTTGCGCCTCAGCCTACCCCTTCGGGGATAAAAAACGTAAGTGTGTGTGTGTGTGATTTCAAAAACTAAAAAATTACGTAGGCATAGAAATGACCAGACCAGTAGGTACCAAATTTTGGGTCATGCATGGGCGCAGATACATATCTGCGGAGGTATATAAATATCCCGAGCGAGTTTATATATATTCGCATCGGGTGCATAAAATGCTAGTTACGGGACTGATCAAAACAGCCTCCTTCTACTGATGAAATGAAATGGCCTTAAATTACATAAAATCACATTTCGAGGTAGAACAACCTTATATTGTATATGTAAAACATGATAGCTAATTAAAATAGATTTTCAATGTCCGTATGGCTTCAATATAGGTACTAATATATATATATATTATTTTTAAAGATCAGTACTAGATGTAAATGAAGGCAAAGAGCAAGTAAAACATCAATGTTATTTTTTTTTTTTTTTAATTTTTAGCATTATCTACATTGACTGTGTTCAGTGACGCGAGAGGTTCTAAGATATCATATTAGAATTTAAATACAATGTTGGTAGTCAGTATTAAAACTCCAAAAATACGATAGCCTATAATGCAAAATCAAGAATGAAATGATCTGCAGAGATGAAGATGCGCAGGATCAATATATGCATAACTATAAACCTCAGTGGTTTTTTATGCATGTAATACCTAATTATTGTATTTACAAAAAAATTAAATAAATAAAAAAAATAAAAAAAATAATTAAAGGCACAGACAGACCTCTGACTTTTCGAAGTGGGGTACGTGTGTTTTGTTTATCAATTATCATTCGCTTTAACGGTAAAGGAAAATATCGTGACAAAGTCTACATACCTGAAAATAATTTTCCATAAAAATTTCGAAGGCAGGTATGTGTTTTTTTTTATTATTGTATTAAATGACGAGACGAGCATGCCGTTCGCCTGATAGTAAGTACTACGACCACCCATAAACAGTAGCAACACCATCAATCACCTTGATTTCCAAAGTACTGTGTTGCATTCCACTGCGCTCGTCATCCTGAGTACATAAGTTATTAAGTCCCAAGTCCAGTAGTTACACGGACTCGTACATATAAGAGACCTACCACCAGCAACTTCTGCATGTAATCTGAAGTCTGCGAACTCGTACTAGGTCAGCGGTGTGGACTAAGGCCTTAAACCAGCGGTGAGCAGCTTATAATACAGGGTTGGTATTATTAATGACTCCATAGCAATATTAGCGATTCAAACAGACTATTATTTGAAGCGTCACGGAATAATCGTACGATGTTGTTCGCTCAGACGCGGAGAGTAAGAAACCGAGCCGCTTTGTAGCAATAATGTTGCAACAAAATGAATTCAATTACTTATTAATGTTGTTGATACAGTACCCAAGCAAAAAAAAAAAACGGCATGGTCGAGTACAAACTTAAGAGTAAACTGTGTAATATAATATGTAATTTATACGAGACTGCCTCGATGGCGTAGTTGTATTACAGTACGAATGCAATGGTGAATGTCTTGGGTTCGATCTCCGGGTTGGGCAAAGTGATAATGGATTTTCCAATCAGTATCAGTCCGGAGTCTGGATTTTGTGCCGATATGGCGATAGGTTCGCCCCGAAAAGGCGATCTACACTAGTTGCACCTCTGCCTACCCTTTCAGGGATAAAAGGTGTGAGTGAGTGTGTGTGGTGTGTAATATTTAATCTTGATATCAAGATTAATCGATCACATAGACCCCTCGGGTTGAAAATAATCTTGCGCTTTTTTTCTTGTAGCACTTATACCTACTGGTAAAAGCTATCACTGTCGAATGTCGATGGTACCTATTGGCGTTCATGCTTCAAAATCGATCATGGCGCCCGGCCCTGCCTAAGTACTCTTGCCCTAAAAATAACACTCCGTAGTACATGGTAAATATAAAAAACAAAATATTGTATTCATCACGTAGATGAACATAGTTGCACAAGTCAAGATAATATATTAGATAGTTTCAAGCCCATTTCGTAATCCTGATTGCGTCCACTACAGAGTACAGCCTAACATAAGCTATCGCGCTCGTGTCTGTATAATTCTATCTACCCATGTGATATTATTATTTCTTTCCCTTTTTCACTCTGTAATTTAAATATACTCATTTTGTCTACCGTGCATGCTGTGACAACTAGTAATCAAAACAACATTTAGCCTATTTTACGAAACCCTACTATAACAAACTAGCAATAATGCATGTTTTGTAAGTTGTTCTATATCAAAATAATAATAAAAAGATACAAAAAGTCACTTATATAACTATTAACTAGATATTTTAATTGAGAGTAAAATTAATTATGAAAAATAAACAAAAAGCCAGCTCGGGCTGGCTGGAAAGGGTATAAAAAGAGACCATTTTTATAAAAAAATAATGGGCGGAACGCATCGGGATCTTCACCGGTGAGGACACTACAAGCCCTAGCGTAGCTGACCTTAGCCCTAGCCTTTCACTAGCTACCTAAGCGACGACAACCCGATGAAAGGCAGAAAGAAACTCCGGTCTTACTTCTTTGTCATCAATTATTTACAGATTTTTTTTTAAAAGTACCTATAGAAGTATTATTATTATTTATATTATGGTATCCAAAGAGCATTATAAAGTATAATGCTAAGTATATGTCACAATTTTATTTTCTTTTTGTAATCTTTTTTTGTTCTTTTCAGACTTAGAGCATTTAACAAGGAGATGGAATGACCAGGCGAACCCTTCGTTGGTCATAAATGCGCAGCTGGTCATAAACTTTTATTAAAACCTACGTGACTTGCTATCGCTGTCATTACATTCTACGATAATGACATTAAGCGGAGTTTTGGCGGGAACGTGGAAGTATCACGAGGTGCTCTTGTTTTAATTCATTATTTTGGTGATACTTAGTGTTATATTGCATAATTATGGTGGTATATTGTCCAATATAGTTCTATTAAAGGGCTCAAATTAAGTGAATTGAAATAACAGTGCTAATCAAGTGCTTTTTTTGTTGCCGCCAAAACTTCTCGACAAAGTCTTGGTAAGGTAGCCACTGCTTTACTTCGACATAGTAGTTAGTACTGAGTATAACAAAGAAACAATACAACTTCAACTTGTATACTTTAAAAAAATTCTAACCTAAAACTTTGACACTGGAGGATGCGCAAACCGCGCCTTGCCAGAGAAAAAAAAAACAATGACATTAAGCGGTGCTCCACAGAAATTGTGATTTTTGCTGTTATTTTCCGTAGTATTATAATGCTCTTTGGCTGTTATTTTGTAAAACCGACCCTGTACGTGTTTTTTTTTGTTAAATGTGTGCAATCCGTGTCTATTTCGCCCTCCGTCAGGATTAACAGAAAAGAGTGTTTGGGCAATATTGCCTTATCATTCTTGTTTATTTGTTTGTCTGCTTATCATCTCCATTGGATAAATACTCTTAAGTTTTCAGATGCAGTTTTCATAGGTTAACTAAAAAGACGGTCACAATAGGTTTACGCTGGTCGCTGTGATTAGTAGCATATTACGGTTCTCCAATGGGTTACTGCCGTCAGCTGTCGGTTCGGCGATAGAATTTAAATCAGAGTCCGCAGCCAATATGCTTTTGTACAAGCGTTAATGCGAATAGAAAACAAATAAATTATGGGAATAATGAATGAATGGGATAAAAGGGAATGACACATACTCTCGTTAGGTACATAATTTTTTTTGCTTTTTATTAGCGTTATTGCTTGTAGAAAAGCATCTTGCTACGGTCTCAGCTATTATGAGTAATACGCATTTTTTACCAATTAGTTAATATATTTTTAGAATACATTCTACATGAGTTCCTTAAAAATATAATAAAAATTAACGACACAAGAAGGAACAATTACATCAATGTTAACATTTTATGGTATATTGGTGTACAAAAATACCCTTAGGTTAAAGGGGTCGTTCATTAATCACGTGATGTGTTTAGCGACTTTTAACCCCCTGCGACATCACCACTACCCAAGATCACGTGTATTTTTTTAATACTATCTTAAAATGGTGTGTAATATCTCCAAATACAGGTTAGTTAAATCAAATACACCCCCCCCCCCCCCCCCTGATGATTTTTGCCGATATTCCGTCGAACCTCTTGTGATTAATGGACGCCTCTAGATATTATTTTAGGAATGATTGGAGAGGCGTGCATCTATGCATCGCTTGCTTTGGACGCGCTCATGAACATCCTGTTGTTTACGTGGTTGTCACAGCATTGTTTAGTTTTTCAAATAGTTGCGCACTGACCGAATTACCGTCTTTTTCTAAAGCCATTAGAAGAGATTTCTGAAATGGAAGACAAATATCAATTTGAAAAAAATATCGAAAATACTAAAAATCGATACGTAGTCCAAGTTAAACACAAAATATTAAATAATAATGAATAATACAAAAAACTAAGAAAATATACATATTAGCACACAGTAATCAAATAAAGTCTATCTAAACAGATAAAAGATATTGTTCAGTGTTACATACTGCAAATATACTGTTTGAATCTTGCAATTTGTGCGCCAACATCCATAAGTTACAAGCCAAGCTGTACATAGACTTTTCTTGTAAATTTCCACGCCTTATAACCCTCCAAAATAGCTCCAAAGCTAAATTATATTGTCTCTTCTGGTCTTTGCTATCGCCAAGGGCTTTCAACACAACCAGCAGTTCTTGGCAAATGCTCGTTGCGTATTTCTCCACGATGTCTATAAATTCCGCTTCAGAACCGTATAATTTGTCGTTAGAGAGCACTGCGACAACAAAAAAATACCATTACAAATCCGATAAACGGGTATTATAACATTGGGGCTTAGGAAGAAGGAATACCATGGATATGTTTATTTTTGTCTCATTGTGATATAATGAACAATAATATTAAATGTGACGATTTTATATATTACACTGCGAAACAAAGCATGTCTTTGTCGAAAACATTGAATGTGCTTGGTGTATACATGGTGCCATGCGACTGCGGCAAAAGCTACATAGGTGAGACGGGACGCAACGTGGCTACTAGACTGACTGAACACATTAGGTGTTTGAAGACATTGGACAGGAATGGCTCTGCGGTCGCTGAGCACGCGTTGGATTCGGACGATTCCCACTATATACGAATTGATAAGGTCAAAGTATTGGCCCGTGAAAAGGCTTTCGGCCCGCGTAAACTTCGTGAGGCCATTGAGATCAATAAGCGTCCGAATTTCAACCGTGACGTAGGCTGGACGTTGCCGACTGCTTGAAAACCGATTCTTCAAACCGTACACAAGTCCTTTAACAGCCCTACACGAGGAGTTGACACAGTCACTTCAATGCACACAATTGTTCTACATGCACCGGTAGTGTCTGATGATGGTCTAGCAGCTGCAAAATCTTCGGAACCCACCGAACCACCCCCAACTCCACCCTTCGAACCGTGCTCAACGTTCCACAAGGCGGGCGGCTGACAGTGATCGAGAGGCCTCCGCGACACGAAGTCCTCTTAGCACTCGCCCATGAAGATGACCTACTTAATAGGTCGAAACGGGTCGGCGATTCTGACCAAAATAATACGTGAGTAAAACCGTGTTGAAAACTAGTGATGTGTTGCTACTGTTTATGGGTGGTCATATCGCTTACCATCAGGTGAACGGCATGCTCGTCTCGTCACTGAATGCCATAAAAAAAAGAGTTCTCACAAGTTGTCAAGTGGTGTTTACTGTTTACACAGGCCGGCATAATTATATCTACTGGCGAGAGATAGTTATCGCTCATTCATCGATACTTTATCCAGAACCCTCTCCGCTTACCATGAAGTGCGGTGGAGTCACATTGCCGTGACCGTAAAAATTAAAAATAATAATTAAAATAAAACCACGTGCGACTTGCTAGAATTGCTGAATTTTTTTTAATTTGTTGAAGTCAGCTTGCACTGGCTGTTTACATGATAGAAATCGCTTGCGGAAGGTAAGTTCTGCAAGTTATTTGCTGATCTAAACCCCGCTTAGAGCCCATGGCTGTTGCTCAAGAGTGCACGGCATTAAAAAGAATTAAATTTTAATAAATGAAGACAAACAGTAACAACAAAATAAATGGTAACATATTTATTTTATTTTTGACTTTAAAGGACTCGAGAATATAATTTTCACTTTTTTATAATGTATAAAATAAAGGGTGACACTGTACTTAGTATCTATCAAAAAATAAATAAAATAAATCACACCTGAATCTATGTGATACGAATAATTTTCCTGGGTCATCTCGCACAGAACATCCAAAGTGCGCAGAAGCGCGCAATAATATAAAGGATCTGTTTTGCGCCAATGTATCCTTTCCATTGTTCTTATGAAACCGCTTAGTATGTAAGCCTTGCAATTGCTGTCCACATTGTCCTTAAAAGTTACACCATACAAATTTACTTCAGTTTAAGTACTTCTAAGAGACCAAAAATTGCCGAATGAAATCGAAAACTCACAGGCAGTATCAATAAAGTTGATAAGAAATCACTCAAAATGCCTCCAACCCTAAGGTTAGTTGGTTTTTTCTGTGCATCCTCTAATATGTATTCCGGAATATCGGGTATTAGTCCGATTAATGCTTTGAAATTTGCTTCAGCTGAAACATAAAATTCTATTAAACACGTTCTGAAGGTCTTCGAATATTTTATTATAATTACTAGCTATTGCCCGCGGATCCGCCCGCTTTAAGAAGTTTTTCCGGGATAAAAGTCCCGCTTTATATTTTCCCGATATAAAAAACGGCATGTGTGTTAATCAAGGACACGATCTACCTGTGTGCCAAATTTCATCGAAATCCGTTCAGTAGTGCGTGAAAGAGTAACTAACATCCATACATCTGTACATCCATCCTTACAAACTTTCGCATTTATAATATTAGTATCTTTTTTAATGCACGATGTAGTTTAATAATAAGAAACGCTTCAGTTTACCTTGTCCGATACAATTGTTGAGGAGTGCCACCTGTCCGGAGAGCAAGTACAAATGTGCCTTCGTAAGTGTGCAGTGCAGTGACGGTACTGTGATGAAGCAGTACGCAGCGCAGGCCCGCTGTAGCCACTTGCCGTGCGAGTCACTCGCGCGAGCCGACAATGTGTTCACGGCCTGGAATGCAAAACAGTATTATAATTAACTGTACTACCAAAACAAGGCGTCCATCTCCTTTGCAGAATCCAATATCGAGCAATTTGTGTTTTGGCATCGAATGACGAGACGAGCATGCCGTTCGCCTGATGGTACGCGATACGATCACCCGTAAACAGTAGCAACACCATACAGCATCTTCAGTTACAAAATACTGTGTGACATTCCACTGCGCTCGTCATTATGAGACATAAGATGTTAAGTCTCATTACATCTTGTAGTTACACCGACTACAATGCCCTTCAAACCAAAACACAACAGTGCATGCACACTGCTGCTTGGCGGTAGAAATAGACATAGAGGTGGTACCCACCCAGACGGACTCTTAGTTATGAGAGTCCATAACATAAAGTTGTGTTAGAAAAATCTATAATAACTGTGGCTGGACCTCGGACACGGCGACAAAATATCAAGCGCTAACTATACCAGCCACAGGCCACAACTAAATACCGCTCTATTATATGCTTATTATAAATGAAGTCTAACACTTTAAGTCACAAGATATCGTTAACTTACGTGCACCAGAGTTACGAGTACGGCATCCAGTTTAATGAAAGAAGACCTGCATTCTACGTAAAAGTTCAACTGCTGCTCTAAGTCTTGGTAAGTGACAGCTTGTACGAATTTGTTGATCAACTCACTGCACAGCTTAATCTCGTCTTCTACTGTGACTGCACTGTGATAAACATTCGGAGTATTAGTGGTCAAATACATACGAATAAAGAAAAAAGTCCAAGTCGAGAGATAAAATTTATTACATTAGCATTTCACTCGGCATTGGTCAATGTTACATACAACCTACTAATATCCTACTTCCTTCCTACTAATATTATAAAGGCGAAAGTTTGTAAGAATGTATGGATGTTTGGATGTAAGGATGTTTGTTCCTCTTTCACGCAAAAACTACTGTACGGATTTCAATGAAATTTGGCACACGGGGAGATCATGTCCTGGTTTAACACATAGGCTACTTTTTATCCCGGGAAAATATAAACCGGGACTTTTATCCCGGAGAAACTTTTTAATGCGGGCGGAGCCGCGGGCAAAAGCTAGTATGATCATAATCTATACCATATGCCCGATAGATTCAAGACTAGAGACAATGGGAACAACTTACGTGATAGAGTCGTGTAATGTGCAGCACAATCGCAATAGACAGGCGTTCACAATGAGGTCCTCAATATAGACTGAGGTGTATCTCGAAAAGAAGATCGACAGCACCGTTTTGACCAATAAGGTGCGGGCGTTGGCAGTCTGAACCAATTCTACTAGCGGCATGAATGCATCCTATTAACAGAATTTGTATTAATAATTATCAATTGGTGTTTTAGCTGTTAATCCAAGACCGTTTAGAGGTTTCTGCGTCTACTAACAAATTGCAAATATAATAGAAAAAATCTAGATAGGGTCACCCTGATAACCTAGCTATATGAATTATAGTTGACGACCTATACCTATTAAACATACATAAAAATATTCATACAAATCAGTCGTGCCGTTTCGGAGGGGTGCAAGCACCAACAACGTGACACAAGATTTTCATATATACAAGTTAATTTTTCTAGTGGGCGTAGAGGGCGAAATCCGAAACTACGAGGAATAGCGAAAAATGCACAGAAGATTCTTGAGGTCGATTTTGATGAAACTAAAATTGCATCGTTGGATTTTTTTAAATCAATATTATTAGCTAGGAACCAAACCCGTTCATTTCGACAAAAAAACACACGGTATCGTTACATCATTCGAATTTTGACTTTTCAAAAAGTCAATGATGCAGTTTTTGTTTTCATTAAAATCGGCCCCAAGACTCCTTTGAGCATTTTTCGCTATTCCTCATAGTTTCGGACTTCACCTTCCACGCCCAATAGGAAAATCCACCCCGTATGGATATAACGCTTTATTTTAACCATATCCTATCTTAGTACATTCAATCACTCACCATCAAAAACAGTTCCTCAACATCGGGTATAGACTTTAACATTCTTTTAATGACAATCTGAAACTGTCCGGAGAACTCGTCGGGCGGCGTGCCACACTTGATCATGTACCGGATTGTGCCTCGCAGTATTATGTTCACATATTGCGTCTGAAACAACCAAATCGTAGTGAATATCTCAATAATATTTCTATAATGAAATAGAGACAAAAAATAGTGACATAAACGAGCTCGGGTACCTGTAGTTTCAGTAAGCATTCGAATTCAGCTAATGATCGAATAGACAATGCAGTAAAAAAAACAAGGTGAACAGCGACAATAGCCTAGTTGGGAATGGAACGGTCTGCCGAGACAATGTCCGGAGGTTCAAAACCCAAGGTACACACACCTCTGGCTTTACGAAGTTACGTGTGCATTGTTATCAATTACTAGTAGTGCTCGCGGCTCCGCCCGCGTGAAAAAGTTTTTCCGGGACAAAAATATTTTCCTGGGATAAAAAGTAGCCTATAGCACTCAGGAGTTATGTAGCTTCCTATTAGTGAACACACATACACTCACGCCAGTTATCCCCAAAGGGGTAGGCAGCGGTGCAACTAGTGCACCCACTTTTCGCCGGTATTCCGTCCCATGATGTGATAGGGGGCGAGCCTATCGCCATATCGGGCACAAATTCCAGACTCCGGGCTGATACTGAATAGAAAAATTCAATATCACTTTGCCCGACCCGGGGATCGAACCCGAGACCTCAGCTTTGCAGTCGTACAGCCTATTAGTGAAAGAATTTTCAAAATCGGTTCAGTAGTTCCTGAGATTAGCGCGTTCAAACAAACAAACAAATTCTTCAGCTTTATAATATTAGTATAGATAATCGTTCGCTTTAACGGTGAAGGAAAACATCGTGAGGAAACCTACATACCTGAGAATTCTCTAAAAGAATCTCGTAGGTATGTGAAGTCTACCAACCCGCACTAGGCCAGCGTGGTGGATTAAGGCGTAACCCTTCTCAGCAGTAGAGGCCCGTGCTCAGCAGTGGGCAGTATATAATACAGGGCTGATTGCATTGCATAATGGTCGAATATCTATCATCAATTTGTAAGCAACTAACGAAATTCTATAATTCTATAATCGATTATTCCATAATAACGTGCCATACTGGGTACTTAACAATTTTTCTATTTTATATTTTAATAATACTTTTGTGTTCTTTCTTTTTATATAATGTGCGAATTACGCCGCACGACGTGCACGCAGCTCGCCGCCGGCCGCGGTAATAACTAATAAGCCATGCGGCTGAGCCATAGCCGCTCGCGTTGAGAGCGCAGCGTGCCCCGTGCACATATTATGTATACTTAGGTAAAAAAAAAAAAAAATTATGTGCAAAGTGTTAATGTGAACCGACTGAGCGGCTGTACGTCACCTGGGCCTCTCATCGAAAATCAGCGTTGCAGTACTGCTCAGGTCGTGCTGTAGCACATAGCTGAATGAGAGGTTCCTTTGTTGGTATTAATTATAGTTTTGTAGTTTAAGGTAATATATATGTATATTTAAATTGTGCCAGCAATAAAAATTATTTCTTTCTTTCTTTCTTTCTAAATTAAAAAAGTAAAAGCGGAGCACCAATTTAACTTAACCAACGATTAAAATTTAAAACATTTTTAATTTACGAATCCGCGTTGAGAGTGTACCGTAATTATCAACACGTAGACCATTATTAGCAAAATAAAACCTGGATTTTAATTTTACATAGGAAATTATTTTAATTTTTAATCTACAACTTACCGATAAATGTGTACACGCAAACTGCAGCCATGGACCTAAAACTTGCAAAAAGTTCACCGTCGGTCTAATGTTGCTTGCAATTTTCCACCACGATTGGATTAAAGCTTCCGAGGCTAGCTGACGGTAGTTCTCTGTCGTACATAAGTGTTCTCCCAGAGTCGTTAACAGTTCAGTCAACATTACTGCAACAATATAAACTTATGTAAGACTACAAATCAATCCTCAAGGGTTGTTCTCTTCTCTGAATCTCTAACCTGGAAAGACCTAGCAAGGTGTTTTTACCGAAAGAACTAGTAAAGAGGAGGCTGGGGCAAATTAACAGCATTAGCACGTAAATAAGTACTTACGGCAAAACGCGATTTCAAAAAAAACAATGACATTCATATAACTTACACAAATACTACAGAATACCTTTCAAGTCATTACAATAGGATAAGTTGTCACAAGCTTACTAGTAATTTTCATAAACCCATAAGTAAAGGGAATAGAAGGTATTATTTTTATTATAATATGCTTTACCATGATAAGTAGGTGTCTATTTAACCATTGTTAAATGCCATGATTGTCATAATATAAGAATAATAAATAGACAATTACCCATTTTGTCAGCAGAATTTTGGATGAGTTGTAATATTTCGGATGATTTCTTCACCACATCCGGAGCGTCGAAAGCAGAAAGGACACAGCAGAGGAAAAGCTCACTGAAACAAATTTATAAAAACGCAAATATGTTAATTATTGTTTGTCGCCGAAAATGAATAAATTTAACAAAAGTCACAGCCCTTAGACACATACTTGTTCGGAATTTGTTCACACATTTGCAAGAATTCTTCCAAAAGTGTGTGACTGGAGTCGTTAGAGCTCAAAGTGCCGTACAATAACCAACCCACTGCCGGCACATAAAGACTCAAATATTTGTCGGTTGTTATAAGTTGCGATTCATATTTCTTTCTCATTGTAACATGAAAAATCTAAAACAAAATAATGTATTTACCGCGTTTTTTAATCACTTTCAGGGAGTTCTGCCTGGGTAACATACAAAGATGTCCGCTTTATTTATGGGTGCTGGGCCTTAAAATCTAACTCAAACTTTATGGATACTGAAGGGCGAAAAATATGAATCTTTGATCCATTAAAACAATGTAGGTATTTAGACCCCTCCATTTATAACAAACTTTTTAATAAACGTTAATTTTTAAGCAAAACAAAATTACATAAATCTCAATATGGGAGGACTTTAAAATTATGTAATTTATTGCAAAGATCTAGTTTTTGGGAGTACTGTCCAAATATATATAAAGTATCTTGGTTTTAATTTGAAGCCCGTTTTTGGACATGTCCTTTGAAGACAATATATACCATCTTACCTGTTGATATTCTTCAAGAAATTCTTTGAGATTCTTGTAAAAGAACCCTGCGCTATCATTTCCTAATAATTTCGACGCTACTTTACACAAATAAACCCTCAAGTAAGCTGCGACTAGAGGATTGCCGATTCCTCTGATCATATTTGTGATTCTAGCAATGGCAGGTTTTATTTCATCTTTAGATATGAAAATGTAGCATTTCAGCAATGACATTTCCATGTACAGACGTGGCAATAACTCCCTTATAGATGCCATTTTGTACATCCAGTTTTGGCACGTCTCTTTGGCAGATTCCGGGACTTCACTTGAAACTATATCATCAATGGTTTTATTGGTTTTAGATCTGTAACAAAGCATAGTTCAGCACGTAAGCAATTTATAAAACTATGAAAAAATGTTTGGGCTGTTAGCAGTGCTGGTAGCACAGGTAAATCTGTCGCGCTTCGGGATCTGCCTGTGCACAGTCAGCAGCATAAGTAGCTCAACAAAATCAAAATTTCAAATCGCCTATAAACGTGTTTAGGTAGTCTGTCAAGGCCCGCGACGGACATTGTGTCCATATACATAGGGTTTTCTCATACATCTATACCGGGTGGAAGGGAAACGCTCTCTATACCGGAACGGTAAGAGAGAAGAAACATAACATTAACGAAAAACTATATTCATTTGCAAAGCTAAGCGACAATACTTACGATTTTAGTATTTCCGTAATTCATGCGCGCGCAATGTAAAGCGTACAAAAAACTGGGCGGCCGCCGCGCTGCGCCGGCACTGGCCCGCGGTCGTTAACCCGTCAGCTGATGTACGTGTTTCATTACGATTTTTTTGAAATATTGACCTTTTTACTATGTTTTTCAGAATAATAGTTTGATTTATCTATCCATACGTGAAGCTGTACAGAAATTTGAGAAAATCCTACTAAAATTGTAACAATGCGATCGCGATTTTTTTAGTGCCATCACGTCAGGAATCACCAATACTATCACCTGTATTCGTTTCCGAGAGCGTTTCCCTTCCACCCGGTATATATAAGCTGGCCTTGAAGTGAAACATTTTTCTCTTTGTTTGAAGGAAAGCAAATCTCTTTTATTTTATTTTTGTGAAGAGAAAAAAGATTAGTAAGAACACAAAAGTATGTAGGCAATTAGAAATTTTAAATTTGTTTAGCTACTTATGCTTCTGACTGTACATCGATTCCGAACAGGACGGCATAATTATGTCAACTGGCGAGCAATAATTTCATCTCTTGTCAGTCGATAAATATTCTAGAAGCTACTGCACGTACCATCAGCCCCCTTATTCTCTATGACACACGTTATTTTCACCGCTCGTAACAAGCGCGTAACGTATCTCATCGCGTTTATCACTATGGAAATTGACATACAGAATACCATTTTACGCCAATTACACGAAGTGAACGTGACGCGGCGGCGACAGTTGAAACTGTCATAGAGAATAAGAGGGCAGGTGCAGTGGAGCCTTACAGTACCCGTATAAAAAAATATAGAGATCAATTACAGAAAAAAAACAAACAATTGTCATACAATAGAACCAATAACCATTTTCAACTGAATGTATACAAAATTAATAAAAACTGACTACTAGGGTAAGCATTCAGTTGTAAATGCTTGAGGAGAACACATAACATGGTCCAAAGTGTCATCCTACTAATATTATCAACGCTAAAGTTCGTAAGAATGTTTGTTACTCTTTCACGCAAGAACTACTGAACGGATTTCGACGAAATTTGGCATACAGGTAGATCGTGTCTTGGATTAACACATAGGGTACTTTTTATCCCGCGAAAATATTATAAAGCGGAACTTTATCCCGGAAAAACTTTCTAACACGGGCGGACCTGAGGGCAAGAACTAGTGTTTAATAAATATTGAAAATTGTTGACTATCCTTAATTAGCTGTTCACCACTATAGATGTAGATTGTCAATAATGAACTACTACTACTCACCCAAAACTCTTCACTTTTAGTCTATCAAATACGAGATTTCCAAATGTATCCAATATATCAGTGATAAATATAAATTTGCTGGGATAAAACTGCATAACAGTCACATCTGATAACAGTTTTGAACACTGAATACCAATTTTGAATGCTTTTACTCTCTGCTCAGTATCCCACGCCTAAAATGAAAAATAATTGCCAAAAATAGCTTACTCAATTTTTGTTCATTTTTTCTGTACAAATAAGATCTTATGTCCGAAGGCCAGAGGTGCTTAACGGTGGCGGCGTAGCATAGGTTGGCACCAGAGTGGTTCTCTATCTAGCACCCAAGAGAAGACTTTTTTGGCGGCCATCGGCTTGGACCTTGCGAACGAGTATTACGCACCCCTGGCAACTCCGGATAAAGACGGACATGACCGTTAGCTTTTAGAAATTTAGTCTTAACCCCTGGAATGCCGGGCTCAGTTTGCGTAAAAAACGCTTGCGTGCCGCCCATACATTTGAAAAAATCGGATTTTAGGTGTAAAGGATGTTCCAATTTATACACCATAAAATTCTTTTAGTACGAATTTTGAAACTATTTATTTACTTATTTATTATGGATCAATGGTCACTAAAATATTTAGAAACATTGTGAGATTTGGCATAGACGGCCGCCATTTTGAATTTCTTTGTTTTAAGGCCAATCGACCTCAAAATCGATATCTGGGCAGGCCTTTAGGTACAGAAGACGGATCCAATGTTGGAATTGAAAAAAGTGGCCGCCATTTTGAATTACTTTGTTTTAAGGCCAATCGACCTCAAAATCGATATTTGGGCAAGCCTTTAGGTACAGAAGACGGATCCAATGTTAGAATTGAAAAAAGTGGCCGCCATTTTGAATTTCTTTGTTTTAAGGCCAATCGACCTCAAAATCGATATCTGGGCAAGTCTTTAGGTACAGAAGACGGATCCAATGTTAGAATGGAAAAAAGTGGCCGCCATTTTGAATTTCTTTGTTTTAAGGCCAATTGACCTCAAAATCGATATCTGGGCAAGCCTTTAGGTACAGAAGACGGATCCAATGTTAGAATTGAAAAAAGTGGCCACCATTTTGAATTTCTTTGTTTTAAGGCCAATCGACCTCAAAATCGATATCTGGGGAAGCCTTTAGGTACAGAAGACGGATCCAATGTTAGAATTGAAAAAAGTGGCCGCCATTTTGAATTACTTTGTTTTAAGGCCAATTGACCTCAAAATCGATATCTGGGCAGGACTGTAGGTACAAAAGACGGATCCAATGTTAGAATTGAAAAAGTGGCCGCCATTTTGCATTTCTTTGTTTTAAGACCAATCGACCTCAAAATCGATACTTGGGCATGCCATCGTTTTGTTTTAATACTAATGGGATTTAAAATAGATATTTGGGCTTGTCTTTAGCCAAACAGAATAAATCGAGGTTGTAATTTTACTAATTTAACAATTTAAATACGCAATCACATCAAAATTAGATACTTTTAAAAATGAATAAGGTAATCAACCTGAGTAGCCTTTTAAGTCTGGTGATGGAGGGTAAATAAATATAAAGATACAGTAATTTAATGGCCACTCAACAGGGCTTAACGATGGGGGGGAAGAAAAATATAATAAGATAATTTCTACTACGCGGCTAATTATTCTTATAGCAATCGTAGAATTGTTAACGACTCCCTGATTTTTAACCGATTTTGATACTTTCACAGAAGAATTTAGTTTATTGGTGTTTGCTGCCACGGGACACGTTTTTCTTCTTCAATTCTTTATTTTGCGACATAACAAAGCTGCGTTATTGAAGAGAATTAAATAAGCATTGATGGTGCCCATAATATTTAAAAAATCTATAATTAAAACCTACTATAGTTTGTGGCCATGTCCAGCGGATTTTGATTTTAAAACCAATAGCCCTTAAAACAAGAACATTTAACATGGAATGCAGTTCTTAAAATTCCAACCTCGAGTTATTCTATTTGGCTAAAGACAAGCCCAAATATCTATCTTTCCTCTCTCGGAAGGAGAGTGCCGAGAGGGATCGCCAGCGCAGTGGTGATCCCTCCCGCCGCCAGACGAGACGTAGGAGGCGTCGGGTGGACGACTGACCGACATCTCCCGCCCTGTGGATTGGAGGCGTTGGAGAATTCCACCACGGTATCCCATGCCTGTCGTAAAAGGCGACTAATAGGGGCCTCCGGGGGTCACTGCCGTCCACCTATTAGTCTAGCCAACTTCTGTGACCCCCGTGATGGACGGCAGCGTGCCTCACGCTGCCTCGGACGCCAAGGGCGTCCTTCGGTGTACGGGGGCTTCTGAGCCCCTGCAACAACAGGAGACGGACCGCAACAGCGGTACGCGCAGGGGCGGTTGCGGACGACAACTTAGACGTGAGTTGGAGGAAGCCTGCAGCCGTCCCTAATGCGCCGAAGATGGCCACCGCGGAAAAAAAAATATCTATCTTAAATACAATCAATCTTAAAACAAAGAAGTTCAAAATGGCGACCACTTTTCTTAAGTCTAACATTAAATAATTATGACTTTTACTATCAATGCCATGCCCAGTATCGATTTTGAGGTCAATTGGCCTTAAAACAAAGAAATTCAAAATGGCGGCCACTTTTTTCCGTTCTAACATTGGATCCGTCTTCTGTGCCTAAAGGCTTTACCAGATATCGATTTTGAGGTCGATTGGCCTTAAAACAAAGAAATTCAAAATGGCGGCCACTTTTTTCAATTCTAACATTGGATCCGTCTTCTGTACCTAAAGGCTTGCCCAGATATCGATTTTGAGGTCGATTAGCCTTAAAACAAAGAAATTCAAAATGGCGGCCACTTTTTTCAATTCTAACATTGGATCCATCTTTTGTACCTAGAGGCTTGCCCAGATATCGATTTTGAGGTCGATTGGCCTTAAAACAAAGAAATTCAAAATGGCGGCCACTTTTTTCAATTCTAACATTGGATCCGTCTTCTGTACCTAAAGGCTTGCCCAGATATCGATTTTGAGGTCAATTGGCCTTAAAACAAAGAAATTCAAAATGGCGGCCACTTTTTTCAATTCTAACATTAGAACCATCTTCTGTACTTAATGGCTTGCCCAGATATCGATTTTGAGGTCGATTGGCCTTAAAACAAAGAAATTCAAAATGGCGGCCACTTTTTCAATTCTAACATTAGAACCATCTTCTGTACTTAATGGCTTGCCCAGATATCGATTTTGAGGTCGAATGGCCTTAAAACAAAGAAATTCAAAATGGCGGCCACTTTTTTCAATTCTAACATTGGATCCGTCTTCTGTACCTAAAGGCTTGCCCAGATATCGATTTTTAGGTCGATTGGCCTTAAAACAAAGAAATTCAAAATGGCGGCCACTTTTTTCAATTCTAACATTGGATCCATCTTCTGTACCTAGAGGCTTGCCCAGATATCGATTTTGAGGTCGATTGGCCTTAAAACAAAGAAATTCAAAATGGCGGCCACTTTTTTCAATTCTAACATTGGATCCGTCTTCTGTACCTAAAGCCTTGCCCAGATATCGATTTTGAGGTCGATTGGCCTTAAAACAAAGAAATTCAAAATGGCGGCCACTTTTTTCAATTCTAACATTGGAACCATCTTCTGTACCTAAAGGCCTGCCCAGATATCGATTTTGAGGTCGATTGGCCTTAAAACAAAGAAATTCAAAATGGCGGCCACTTTTTTCAATTCTAACATTGGAGCCGTCTTTTGTACTTAAAGCCATGTCCAGGTATCGATTTTGAGGTCAATCGGCCTCAAAACAAAGAAGTTCAAAATGGCGGCCACTTTTCTCAATTCTCATATATGATTAAGATTTGCATCCAATGGAAACAAAAAATAAGCTAAAAAGAAACCACCTGTAGATGTTCAGTTTTCATACATTTTGCAGAAATCGGCCCGAGCGTGGATCCACGCTCCCGGCAGAGTTTGAACACTTTTTTTGAGCGTGGATCCACGCTCCCGGCACGCGAGGGCTTAATAGCTAACGAACACTCTGACTAACCCGTCTCCCACAAAGCTAGACTTTCTTTTTAAATGATTTTAAAAGTACCGGCTGGCAGGCATCTTGCGATTGCGTCACTAACCCATATATTTTAAAAAACGGCAAAAAAATATATAACCTTTAGCGTTAGCTGGTATTTACGCAGTGTTCGTATCGAGGTGGTTAACGTTTACGTATTTGTTTGACGATACTATATGTCATAAAAACATTTGAACCATCAAATCCCATACATTTTAAGTTTACCGTTATTATGGTAAATGGTTACGCGTTTGCTATTTAAAGTTTAAACGCGCGCGAAGCTCATGCTACCGTATTCTAGTTCCAAATACGCTCACCAGGGCACTGTTCCATACAAAATTTTACTTAAACGTAACCATTATATACGATAGTGCGTAAACACTTACTCAGGCTACTGCTCACAAAAGGCTGAAATTTTGAGTGAATTCTATTATTTCAATAGTTTAAAAAGTATATTATGAAAACAGCCAGCCTATTCCGGCAGTTGCAAGTGTCTGCCAAACGAGTAGGTACACAGGCCACAGGGTGGATTATTAAGTTAGGGCAGCAAAGGAAGCCTTAACTGCTGTAGCTACAAAAAAAAACTTTCTTAAGAGACTGTGCATAACATTTGAAGACATTAAGATCTGCATTAAAAGATGTAGAAAAACTGTTGTCAGTAAAAAAAAGCTGTCATTTTATGCAATAAAAATTTTGATACCAGTCGATCCTGTTGCTCATGAGAATCAAAATACTTTATGAAACCATGAGTTGTTTGAGTACTTTTATGGTCAGAAATTGCAAAAAACTTTATTCGTATATTTTGAAGGAAAATATGCGCCTCCTATTCGCTTTTGAACATTTAAAAAAACTTTATGTTCAGTGTTGCTAACCCTACAAAATAAATAACAATATTTCTTATCTACAAATTTCACTTCTTGTACCATCGCGACCAGTGGCGGCGTAGCATGGGTCGGCACGCTGGACCCGGGACGGCAAAAAAAAAACTATATCAATGTAGCGATCCATAGCACCATCTGTAAGATGCCTACTACGCATCTACTGAAATAATGAGATTAAAATAAAAAATTTCCCACGGGAGTAGGGCTGCCATCCCCTAAATTGCCGACGCGACGCCGGAATAACACGGCAAAAATTCCGGACATTTGGGCGAAATATGGATTATTCCCCGGACACCTCTGAAAAAATGTTTTGCCGTGCCTTCTTGAATGCGGGATATTATGAATGAATTTTTAACTAAGATTTATTTCAATTTATCGTTTATCTATAAAAAAAGATGGATTTCCCCTGATAACCGAAGTATCCCGGACATTTGAGCGAAATATGGATTATACCCGAACACTTTTTAAAACCCCTGCCGGACGGCCCACGGACGCCCTTCAAACTAGGAAACATCCGGGGAATTCCGGACGGATGGCAGCCCTACACGGGAGCAAATTACCGGGATACAAAGTAAAAATATTGTAAAGTTTATCTATTGTAAAGATAGTCAAATGGTAGTTGATATTTTAGTGAAAAGGACTCCTTATGCAAAAATTGTTTATTGTATGTTTAGCGCGGTTAACGGTCAGTCGAGTTCCAGAACGCCATGGACACACACCAGAAACGAGCTGTTGCGTTATGCGTACTTCACAGAAGATTTGTCACTCTTATGTGTATTAGTAGATCAATATCTATATCAATGTTATCCATTTTGAAATGTTTTTTATCA
Source organism: Lapara coniferarum (assembly GCA_949316025.1). Lineage (NCBI taxonomy): Eukaryota > Metazoa > Arthropoda > Insecta > Lepidoptera > Sphingidae > Lapara > Lapara coniferarum. The sequence goes on along the minus strand of OX438919.1, from coordinate 33,771,305 downwards.
AACGTGCACAGACACGACACGGTGCGTACTGCAGTCGCACACCCACCGCAGAGCGCGCGGGCGCAAACCGCCGAGGATGCGGGTGCGGCGTACTGATCGGGCCCGAGCGATTCTACTAGTTGGCCGCCGGTACAGCGGGTACCGCGTACAACCGCGCACGCCGCGGGCGTAAAACGCATTGTGAAATGTGCATTCATTTTTGACATAATAGTATATATTTGCATTCTACAGAAATTGAGGGCACGAAACCGCGACGGGCGCGGTTAAAAACCGCTGCGTGAGTTCTTAGCGTAACCATGGACTAATAAGAGTATAGACTGACGATCTCCATACATTGAAGCGTTCACCTGAAAAAGTGCAAATTCCCGGCTTATTGCTAGCTGGCGCTGATAATTAGCCTGGAAACTTCAACATCTGCCGGGTTTCAAGAATTTCCCGTTAGGGGGCATTGTACCGTAAAACAAAATAGTTTAGCATTAGAATGGACACACAACAGATGGCAGTAAGGCGCTTCACACTGATTGATTTCTTCTAATTTGAATATACAAAAACCAAACAGATAATATCACTGCAGCATCGTATTGCTCGAGCCGATTTCTGCAAAATGATGAAAACTGAACATCTAGCATCATTCGGGGCAATAGCACGCAGTGGGTAAAATTTCGCATGGTCAATATTTCGGAACCTATTGAGGAGGCTCAGATACTTTTTCACCTAAATCAGGTGCGCGTCAGGGACGATGTCAGAGCCACAAGCTATTTTATCAAGGTTCACTTGTTTAGCGGCAATCGGGGATCAACGTGATTTTGTTGATTTTTTACCAAATATTTTGCATGTGCGGTGTATCAGCTTACAAAAGTCAGTTGGTTATGTTAAGTTTACATGATTATTATAGTATTTTTTTAGGCTTTTAGGCATAAAGGGCAGATCCAATGTTAGAATTGAAAGAAGTGCCCGCCATTTTGAATTTCTTTGTTTTAAGGCCAATTGACCTCAAAATCGAGAGCTGGGTATATCTTTGGTTACGAGAGACGGATCCAAGGCTAGAATTGATAAAAGTGGCCGCTGTTAGTGGGACACAGCAATCAAAGACGAGCGCTGGGATTAGACTCTTTTATTGAATCATGCAGTTTACGCGGGTACATGAATATAATTTTACAAATATTATGCTGACATCTTTCTTCCTACAAAAACAAAACGAAAAAAAAAATCACGTCATTTAACTGAAACATTAACCAATTTAACATAAGTAATAAATTATAATTGTCATTATTTCAATTCCATTATTACATTTTACACTTAATTCATGTCACCATTCCATTATTTATAAAAGGCATTTTAAAGTCAATCACAAAAATAAAATAAAGATACAATTGTAATTAGTCGTTTATGGCATTACAATTGGAATAAATTATGATATATCATTTAAATTTATTATACAATATCAAAAAATATAATAATAATAATATGTTATCTTCCTGATTGTTTAATTACATAAGTTAAGAAATATATAAGTATTTGTTATCCATTCAATTTTAAGATTATGAAACAATTATATCAGTATTATCATTTATTGTACATTCAATTCTACAGTTTATTATATTTTCTTATCTATTATTATCTATCTCCCCTCATTACATGAGCGCTCTCACCATGTGTGACGTTACTGGCTTAGTATCCCCATCTATCCGGAGGTCTGACTGTCCTGCCGAAACGAGTAATATGATTATTAGTATTTGAACTAGGAATTGGAGATGATGTCAATGTCGTGCCTGAACTCCCTTGATACTCAATATCATCATAATCTAAGTTAAAATCAGAAACTGGGGCCGCACTTCTCGTTAGATCACTATTGATATGCCGTCTGTTTCTAACAACTACTTTACCAGAATTTAATTGTATTTCGTAACTTCTCTGTCTTAATTTATTTTTTATAACTCCGCTTTCCCAAATTTTTTTATGTATGTTATAGACCCTTACTCTTTGACCGATACGAAGTTCATTCAGGTTATGAGAGTGTTCATCATAATATTTTTTGTATGACTGCTGTCGAGATCGCAGCTTTGGCAAAACTTTTTTATTTAGAAAAGGATTCAACAATGATTCGCGCGTGGGTATAACACTTCTTAATTTCCTATTTTGTAATAATTCTGCGGGAGACGGTAATGTGTCATTTATTGGAGTGTTAAGGTATTCTACCAAAGCTAACCCGAAATCTGATTTTGCATGTCTACATTTTTTAAGCATATTTTTGACAGTCTGCACAGAGCGCTCAGCCTGTCCATTCGACTGGGGGAAATAAGGTGAAGATGTTAAATGTTGGATTCCCCAGTCAGTGGTGAATTGACGAAACTCAGAGCATGTAAACTGTGGACCACAATCCGATATGATTATTTCCGGAATTCCCAAAGAACTAAACATTGTTTTTAAATGGTCAACAATTGAACAATCGAGTGTACTAGTTAACTGTGCAACTTCTATAAATTTGCTATAATAATCAACAGCTAACAAGTAATTAATTCCTTGAAAATAAAACAAGTCTACACCGATTTTTGACCAAGGCCTGCCTGGAATTTCATGTGGTATGAGTTCCTCTTTTGTGTTAACTTTCCTATACGTTTGACATGATTGACAATTTTGTATCAATGTTTGTAATTGATTATTTAATTCTGGCCAGAAAAATAACTCGCGCGCTCTTAATTTACTTTTTTCCAACCCGAGATGTGGTAAATGGATCTTACTTAGCATTTCTTTTCGTTATTGTTTGGGTATAACTATCCTATCTCCTTTCCATAATAACCCACATGCCTCTGTAAGTTCGTCTTTATATTGCCAGTATGGTTTGACACAATCTGGTAAATTTACTTTGGTATTCGGCCATCCATATTTTATAAACACTTTTAACTCCTGAAGTTCTCTATCTTTTTCTGTTTCTTTTTGTAAAGTTATAAAATAAGTATCAGTCAATTCATTATAGGAGCATATAGTACGTACCGCCTCTTTAATGTCTTCTCGTAAGTCCTCATAATAATCCTCCCCCTTACTGTCTACTGCGCGGGACAATGTGTCCGCGATATATAAATATTTTCCAGGCTTAAATACTAAATTAAAAGTATATGGTTGTAATCTGAGCAACATACGCTGTAATCGAGAGGGAGTATCCGCCATAGACTTTTTTAATATACTAATGAGCGGTTTATGATCAGTTTCAATAGTAACGTCTGTGCGACCATAAATATAACTATAAAATTTTTCGCAAGCAAAAACAATTGCATATAACTCCTTTTCTATTTGGGCATACCGTTGTTCTGTCTTAGTCAGAGCTTTAGAAGCGTAACATACCGGCAGACTATCCTGCAATAATACCGCTCCCAAACCGAATCTACTGGCGTCTACAGATATAACTATAGGCTTTTGCATGCTATAAAACTGTAAAACCGGTTTTTGAGACAAACATTTTTTTAATTCTAAAAAGGACTTTTCGTGATGTTCGGTCCAGTGCCATTCTATATCTTTCTTTAAAAGCTCTCTTAGATGTTGTGTTTTATCAGATAATTGTGGTATGAAATTGCTAACGTATGTGATTAATCCCAAGAATCTTTCAAGATCCTTACTGTTTTGCGGACGAGGCATATTTACTATGGCCGAAATACGACTATCATCAGGATAAACTCCATTTTTTGTAATCTTGTGCCCCAAATACTTTATTTCATCCAAACCGAATTTACACTTATTTAAATTTAACTTTAGATTAATTTTACGACATCTTTCTAAAACTAATTTTAATCTTGTGTCATGTTCTTCCTTAGTCGTACCATAAACCAAAATATCATCTACGTACATACAGACACCTTGGATATCATCAAAATTTTGGTAAATTTTTCTATGAAATACCTCACAGGCAGAGCTAATACCATACGGCATTCTCAAAAACCGATAGCGCCCGAATGGCGTGTTAAATGTACATAAATCAGTGTCTTTTAATTTTACCTGCCAAAAACCGTTTGTAGCATCGAGCGTACTAAAAAATTTTGCCCCTGAGAGATTTGAAAGTATTTCATAAAGGGTGGGTAGTCTGAAATGCTCTCTCCTAATAGCTGAATTCAGTTCTTTCGGGTCTAAACAGATTCTAAGATCACCATTTGATTTTTTGACAACGGTCATGCTATTGACCCAGTCAGTGGGACCTTCCACCTTGGCTATAATACCTGAGTTCTCCATCTCTATTAATTTATCCCGAACTTTGTCTCTAATTGGCATTGGTATTTTTCGCGGCGCATGTACAACTGGCCTACTATTTGGTTTTAGTTGAATGTCATAATGTCCTGGTAAACAACCTAAGCCCTGAAATACGTCCCTAAATTCTTTTATACATACAGGATATTCGTTGAGATTACATTGGACAGAATTCACGCGTTTTATTAAATTCATTTCTTTACTTGCATGCTTGCCAATGATTGGTTCGGAGCAGACATTCGCTATTTTAAATTCTAGTAAATATAACTTGTCTTTATAAAATACCTTCGAAAAACATTTGCCCAACACTTCTATTTGTGCTCCAGAGTAACCATGGAGTCTCGTATTCGTAGCTAATAAATCTTCCTTTTTTAATCCTAATCGTGGTAAATATTTGGCAGGTAAAACATTGACATCAGCCCCCGTGTCGATTCTAAATTCTATTAATACTTTATTTATTTTTAACTTAACGGACCACTCGTTACTTTCGGAACTGAAACTACGTAATACCTGTTCATCAGACTCCTCCACTTGGTACACACCACACATGCGAGAAAAATGGTTCATCCGCGAACAACGTAAACACCGTTTCCCAAATGCCGGACAGTTCATCCAATCGTGAGTCATGCCACAATGTTGACAATTACTGCGCTGCGGTCGGCCCGCCGGAGTGCTCCGCATCGCCGATGCTGCCGGCGCAGATCCGTGCCATGCGCCGCTGCCGCCCGCGCCGCTGTATGGGCGCACTCGTCTTGCCTCGTAGCCGCCGCCGCCGTCTCGGGCTCCGCCCCGCAACGCTCGCGACCTCCCGCCAGCACCCGGCCGTCCGCTACCTGACTGTCGACCTTGACCTCGAAATCCCCAGTTATTTTTTAATAGGTACACATCGTCTATGCCATTTTTGTCTACAATTTTCTTGTTTTCCGATTGTTTTAAATTATTTATTGACAAATCGCCATCCGTGATAATTTTTTCGGAATATATTTTTGAGACTATAACTGTTTGACAAATTTCTATTGCTTTTTCGAGGGTAAGCTCCGGTTCGCGAAGAAGGCGTTCCCTTATTACAGAACTGTTAATACCACATATTAGTCTGTCTTTTATAAGAGAATCACATAATGCTCCAAATTCACAGGTGTTCGATAACTTCTTGAGTTCGTATACATATTGTTCGATATTTTCACTTTCTCCCTGGCTACGTGTAAAAAACTTGTGTCGTTCGACCGTTACATTTCTCTTGCGTTCAAAATATTTTCTAAAAATTTCCAGTACTTCATCCACTGATTCATATTTCACTTTGAATTGTTCAATTAAGTCTCTGCACTGTTCCCCTATAACATGCAGTAAAATGCTCACTTGAATTGAAGCAGATTTTTTATGCAGTTCACACGCGTTATAATATATCTTAAATCCTTTACTCCATTTATTCCAAGATTCACTAAGATTTCCGTTTGTCAAATCGAAGGAATTTTTATCGAAACAAAACGGAGCCGGGGGAGACAGAACGGTGTCCATTTTGTAAAACTAAATTATTATAATACTGTGACTACCGACTGCGCCATGTTAGTGGGACACAGCAATCAAAGACGAGCGCTGGGATTAGACTCTTTTATTGAATCATGCAGTTTACGCGGGTACATGAATATAATTTTACAAATATTATGCTGACAGCCGCCATTTTGAATTTCTTTATTTTAAGGCTAATTGACCACAAAATTGATAGCTGGGTATATCTTTGATTATAAAAGACAGATCCAATGTCGGAATCGAAAAAGTGGCCGGCATTTTGAATTTCTTCGTTTTAAGGCCAATTGACCTCAAAATCGATATCTAGTTATTTTTTAGCTTTTATCTATAAAAGGCAGATCCAATGTTAGAAATGAGAAGGCACCGCTATTTTGAACTTGTTTTAGGGCCCATTAGCTTTAAAATCGATATTTGGGCATGCCTTTAACCACAATATAAAGGATTCGTTTTAATTGTGATAAAAATGAGCACCATGTTGGATTAATTATTTGTTTTCTAAGTCTTCCATCAACCATACAGCCTGTAAAGTGTAGAAGTTTCATAGAAGATTGACTTCCAGAAACACATTTGTTTGAAATAGCAAGGGTATCTTACTATTCAATATTTTCAAGTTAGTTGAGACCACAACTGTGAGCTGTTAACACTTCTTCATGTGCATTTTAATAATTTATTATAACCACCCGTTGCATAAACCAGTGTTATTGTAAAATCAAGTAAAGTTCTGGCTTTCAGAAGTGTGGGATATTGAAAATAAAAAAAAAATCTTTCTTGCTTGGCTCACTTCTGTTCATCCCACATTATGTTAATAATTTCAAAGTTATGTCAATAGTTTGACTTTATTCAACTACATTTTACACTATTTTAATGGCTTAGTTTTTAAAAATTAAATGAGAATGAATAATTAGAATAGCAATAGATGGTGTAATAACAGATGCTACATAGCAGCGACACCAAACTGTATCCCCTGAATTTATAACATACATTTTTTGGATTGCCTTCCATTATAGAAAAAAAATGAAATATATTTTCACATCAAAATTAAATACTTTTAATAATCAATAAGGTAATGAACCTAAGTAGCCTTTTAAGTCTGGTGAAAGGGGGTAAGTTAAAAGGGATACAATAATTGAATGGTCACCTAACAAGGCAAAACGATATGGGGGAGGAAAAATATGGTAAGATCATTTCTACTACGCGGTTATTTATGCTTATAGCAATATTTCAAATGAAGGTTAACGACTCCCTAATTTTGTTACCAATTTTGATGCTTTCACAGAACCATTTGCTTTATTTCCTGTTTGCTGCCACAGGCCACGAAGACTTCGAACTTCGACTTCTAAAATTCGAAGACAAATTACTTATTTTGCGATATAGCAAAGCTGCGATATCGTTATTGAAGAGAATTGAACAAGCTTTGATGGTGGCCATATTACCTACTATAGTTTATAGTCATGTCCAGCGGATGTTGATTTTAAAAAATTTAAAACCAATAGCCCTTAAACAACAAAATTTAACATAAAATGCAATTTTTAAAATTCCAACCTCGATTAATTATTCTATTTGGCTAAAGACAAGCCCAAATATCTATCTAAATCCAATCAGTCTTAAAACAATGAAGTTCAAAATGGCAACCACTTTTCATGTATCGGTTTTGACGTTAATTGGCATAAAAATAAAGAAACCTAAATATTGGCCACTTTTTTCAATTATAATATAGGTTATGCCCTTTGTGCCCAAAGCCATTCCCAGAGGTCGATTGGTCCTAAAACAAATAAATTCAAAATGGCGGCCTCATTTTTCAGTTCTGACATCGGATCCGTCTTTTTTAACTAAAGATATGCCCAGATACCGATTTTGAGGTCAATTGGCCTTAAAACAAAGAAATTCAAAATGGCGGCCACTTTTTCAATTCTTACTTTGGATCTGTCTTTTTTACCTAAAGCCATGTCCAGGTACCGATTTTGAGGTCGATTGGCCTTAAAACAAAGAAATTCAAAATAGCGGCCACTTTTTCAATACATATTTTTTTTTAATATCTAGTATCCTTTTTGGTGTAAAAAGATATCTAGACACGCGGTAGCGTGTCAAGCCAAGTTCAAGCAAAGTAACTGGCTAGCCAGCGCCGAGTGTAATATTACACGAACGGAACGTAATTGTGTGTAACCTTAGGAAAAAATCTAAAAGTAAAAAAAAGTTTAAAAATAGGGGGAGTCCCCATACAAAAAAAAAAAATTTTTTTGTAGCGTTGGAACCGTTACAAGCAGATATTTGAAACTATCCCAATATATGTATTATTACATTAGCTATATAACAGAAATATAAAAATAAAGTTCAGTCAAAAAAGAAGTGGTGTCCCAATATAAAAAAACTTGTAATACGCGCTAAACAACCGGCGAACGATGTGTCGTCGGCGGCGCGCGGCACCACATAACTTAATACTTGCCTAGTTTTCTTTACAAAAAGTAATGATATATTTAACTGCCGATGCAGTCCATAAATACTCAAAATAATTGTAGTAGTCTATGAGCTAATCAGCTTATAGCGCCATCTAGGCGTAATAATAATTATCGGATAAACCGATAGTTATTTATTTTATCCATCCTCTCATATGCGCCATTGAAATAACCATTTCAAATGATTTTATGGATCTTAGTGCCATCTAGTTGAATTCAATGTACTAAACAGCGAAGTACGCTTCAATGTATGGGGATCGTTAGTCTATACTCTTATTAGTCCATGGCGTAACACACCTTTTTAATTTCATCATTGAGCATGTTGATCTTGGTGACAAATTCTTGTTGGCTCAGGCCAATTGTCTTCCTGATAGAATCTTCATCAAAATCGTCCAATTGTTCCAATCGGTGTTTAACTTTTTCATTTAGATTGGATACCTGTCTTATTAAGGCTGAAAAAGAACTAACTTAAAAGATAAACCAAAAATATAACAAAAAACATATAGGTTAGTTAATTTTGTCAGTAATTTTAGATATACCTAATATTAAATGAATTCTATGTTGTACATACTTTGCTCTCCACCGGGCAAGAAACTACTAACTATCGTCAATTTCTCTCCTGTTGTATATTTATTGAGAATTCCAGTTCGCCTTGTATTCCAAGCTTTTGCAAAACTTTCAATAGGTTTAATAACTTCAATGGGCTCCACATCCTAAAATATAATTAAAATTTCACTTTATTTAATGTTCTCATTCATGTGGCCGCCCAAGTATATGTCCGAGTTTAAATGAGACCAAAATTATGAAAATTACAAATTAGGTACAATTAAATCTGTTGACTGGCTCGGTCGCGTAGTTGTATTACGGCAGGGCCGCGTCGACCCAAGAGCACCTTTGTGCGAAATCTATGAAGCACTTTTAATTTGTCGTCCTGTTTCGACATTAGTATCTTTTATTACTCAAAGTTAACCTTTCTTGGCCCATTGTGAAGCACAGATAATTTTTATAAGTTTAAATTTTTTAAATGACCTTTTGTAATAAGATGTAGTTGGCTATTGTAGCAACTGTGGCGGTTCTTTTGGTTTTAACACAAAGCTCATAAACATTGGGGTCAAAATTCTAATAATGCAAAGTTAAACCACAGGCGTTAGTATCGTCTTGGGAGACTTGTACATACTTTCTTACCTACTCAACTATAAAGAATATGTTGGTAGTATAACTATAATTTCAATAATAACGCTGGCATTTCATCTTGATTCCGGCGCATCTATTGCCTTGGCACCTGTGTGCGCCGCACGCTTCGTACATAGGGACGGCGCATCGCGCCCCTGTATGCATTACGGTACATGGTATTACAGTACGACTGCAAAGCTGAGGTCTCGGGTTCGATCCCGGGTCAGGCAAAGTGATATTGAGTTTTTCTATTCAGTATCAGCCCGGAGTCTGGAATTTGTGCCCGATATGGCGATAGGCTCGCCCCCTATCACACCACGGGACGGAATGACGGCAAAAAGTGGGTGCACTAGTTGCGCCTCTGCCTACCTCTTTGGGGATAACAGGCGTGAGTGTATATGTATGTATGTATGTTCAACTAATATACACAAAGCATTTATAAATTATAAAGATAAATCACTCCATCCAATGGTGAAAACTGTATGAAAATTCGTTTGGTAGTTTTTCAGACAAGAGATAATTGGACAAGACATTATCATTTTAAGGATCAGCAGCAAAAAGTAACAAATAGTTCACACCTGCAGTCTACACACAAAATAGAAATTAGTGGAGACTTAACTTAGTACTTATGTACCCACTTACATCTTCAAAGTCCATTTGACCAAACTTCAACAATGGATCAACTTCTTCAAAACCTCCGCTCCATTTGTTGAAATAATCCATGAAACCTTTATTAATACTGTCTTTCTGCAAGGAACCATTCCATAAATAACATTAACTTTTAATTGGGGCATAAAGTATCTATTATACAAAGGTTAATGGACGCTTGAAATCGGAATTTGGAAATATTATGATTGTTGATAAGAACATTTTCTTTTTTTTATAGGGAATGTGCATGTACTAAAAGTGGCAACTGGCAGCACAAATCGACACAAGAGCCACATGCCGATAAAAAATAAACTTTTCAAAGCTATAATTTATTTCTACATTCTGTTAATTTGACAAAAATTATAAAATATGGGTTCCATCCGTATATTATTGATATCCAGCGTGGCGAGAATATATTTTTAACGTCCGACAGAAAAAGAGGGATGTTATAAGTTTAAGATGTGTATCTATATGTCTGTATGTGGCATCGTAGCTCTCAAACAAATGGACCTATTTTGACGCGATTTTTTTTTTATTAGAAAGCTGTTGTGATCGAGATGATTCTTAGCTATAATTTATGACCTATTGAGGCGTTTGAAGTTTATGAGCTTATTTCCAAAAGTCCGATTGATTTTAAATTCAGTGTACTGTGACTTCGGCAATATTTTTAAGACATGCTAACCTTGAGCTGATGCTGCAGTATCAAGTAGTCTGTGAGATACACAAATCTTTAGCAACTTATAGCAGATAAAGCATGTGTGGGCACATAAGAATGGTCTTAACAAGTAGGTGTTAGATAGTTTATACTTTATTATCAAGGGACTATGATGGAGAATATAGTAATTTAAAATGTTTGAAATTAAATTCAAATTCAAATGCCTCCTGACCCAAAAAACCTCTAAAAAGTAAAATAATAACAGTGTTGTTGTCCTTCAAGTACCTAGTAATATTTTGGACCCAAGCGTCATCACGTCGGGGGACCGGCAAAGAAGTATTTTCATCTCCCAGATCCGGAGATCAGTCCCCTTATGTGACGACGCTTGGGTCCAAAATATTACTAGGTACTTAAACGACAAAGACACTTTCATTATTTTACTTTTTAGAGTTCTGTTTTACATGGGTGCTAGTATTTTATTGTTCTTGAAGTAAAATACGTAGGTTATATTATTCCCTTAATACAGATTTGTTTGTATTGAAAATTATCTTCAAAAATTCTTTATTTTTACATATTATGTAATGAGAAATTTCTAAATGCTTTTGGAACTCATGTATGTTTTATACAGCTTTTATTATTTTTGTCTATTTAACATAACAATGGAATACTTAGGTAATGAAGTACTTAGGTACTATTCTTGGGAACATAATGAAATTTTACAGTTGCAATTATTGATGTGTTTCTTTTTATGTTTTGGAGCATCCAGATCCACAGCAATACATAAAACTTTATTTATCATCCTTTTAATACAAATATTTTATGTCCATGCCAAGTATCGATTGGCTGAAAGATTCAGACAGCATCACCAGATGGCATAGCTTACGACATGCACATTCCCTATATGGGCACTGCAAAGTGTTCCCACAATACCAGCATTAGTGGCTACAAAATTCATAAAAGTTTTTTTCTGTAAAAAACATATCCAAGGTCCATATTCACAAATGTGACAACTTAGTATGGTCCAATGCTGCAATAATATGTCTGTTTCTCAGTGATTATGTTATAACAGCCTTCACAGTGCATAGGAATAAGGATGTTGCGATTGGCTAATATTCAGACATTTCTTTAGTGAGCTGTCTGATAAACAAAACCAAAGAACTGTGAAATTGCGAGCACTATTCTTTCGGACGCACTGTATGTTCGCATAGTATTATTTGTAAATAAGGGGCATTGCTCCATACTTAGCTAAGTAACGTTTAAGAATACGGGCCTCACAATTAATTGAAAATTAACAAACTTACGAATAGAATATGATCAGTCTTTAAGGGATGATTAGACACTTCAAAACTAAGAGACTGGTGAAATATGCGCTTTTCTTTGTTTAAACATTTCCTGAAACAAATAAATATATCTATTTGTTGCAAAATGTATAATAGAAAAATTTAAAAAAGTCATCCAATAAGCATAACAAACCATTCATAATACACCGGCATTTTGGTATTGCAGACTGCTTATAGATGCAACCAATTAATAGTTATATTCAGCAATTTGTGTATTCTGCTATCAAAAAACAATAATTTTAAGTTATAAACAGATATATTCCGGGGAAACCTGAAAATAAATTATTGAGCAATACAAATTCCAAACACAATGATAATAAATAATAATCCATATCCATTTAAATCGATCCGACAAATCACAAAATGTGAAATCGGTAGAATTGCCAAGAAAAATCGGTATATTTGGAGCAAAAATCGGTATATGCAAAAAACAAGCAATATTCAATGAAAACCCCTAAATTTTGAAGTCTAGGGACTATTATTGTACAAAAAGAAGGTAATTTCAACAAACGAGAGTCACGCATACCCCCCCCCCCCCCCCTCCCCCAACCCCCGACATGAAAGTAAAAATTTTAAACAAATTTTGCCGCCCCAAACAGTAACATATGTTCCGAATCGCTGAAAATCGGTAGAAAAATCGGGAGAATCCTCTATCTTTCAAAAATCATGTCATTTCGGTATTTCGGTAGGACAGGCCCAAAATCGGTAGAAATACCGAAAAATCGGTAGGTTCGAGACCACTGTTTCTGTCATCTGTAACTGTCACTTCTGTCCTGTGCTTCTGACAGTGTCAGTTGTCACTGATTAGCAGTGTTGCCAGCCCTAAAAAACGTAAAGCAACAGTTCAGCAATAAAAAAAAACAGAAGACAGTAGTATCGGGGATTTTGAACGAGGAGCAAAAAAAACATCATGCATTTCGATTTTTCCGTCGGCAACATCTTAGCGGATAGGGTGGTGACCCAAAAAAAAGCTCCTGCACCATTTTAGTATGTAGTATTTACTCATCTGTGCACAAAACCCGTGAAAACGCATGTAAAAATCAAGAAAACAAAAAACATTAGAATTTCCGCTCTAAACAAAAAACAGAGATAACAAAGCAAAAACTCTACCGTTAAAGCAATGGCAATTTTTTTAAATATTTACGTTGATAAGGGGGGGGGGGGGTTATACGTGACTCTCGTTTGTTGATGTTACTTTCTTTTGGTGGAATAATAGTCCCTAGAGTTTAAAATGAAGAGATTTTATGGAATATTGCTTGTTTTTCTGCATATACCGTTTTTCTATCCAAATATACCGATTTTACTTGGCAACTCTACCGATTTCACATTTTGTCGTCCGAGTAACCAGTGCTGCCAGATTAGGCGACTTTTCGCCATTTAGGATCTTAAAGTGTCTCGGGGTGACCAAAAATTGCGAATGGCGACCGGTCGCCGTTTAGGTTACGCGAATGATGATTAGTCGCCAATTTATGCTACTTCGGAAAGTTCGTGGTTTATGCATTGATTTTGTCGAATAATTTGAGAATATTTAAACATCTGGCAACACTGGGTGTAACCTCGTAGAGTAATAGTGTTCTGTGGTTGTAACGCTCGCGGTCATAAGAGCAACATGAATATACCCTACGTTATATATAGTACGTATATTGTAAATATACACAGTCAAACTATAATACTATTATATTATAATACTAAAAATAAACTAGCTAGACAGCTTATGCGGGTTAGTTGATCGTGTAGTCATTAACATTAAGTACCTATATATGGCCATATAACAGCCTAGCACCACAAAGCAGAGTAAGAAAAAATTGGCATCTGTAAATAAACATGATCATAATTTTTAAAGAAAATTGTATATTTTTACTTGTACTCACAATTATTATGCTTACAAAGATTTAATTATAATAATTTATTATGATGATATCACATTTAAAGTAGGTACTTATCTATCATATAATACTGAATACACTTTAGAAATGTATAACTTATAAATATAGATCTTAGGTAAGTAAAGAGTACACATACCTAATTATATTATACCTTTCAGAATATGTTTCAATTTCGGATATTGTATCATAGACATCAATTAACTTATTACATTAATAATACTATTCAGGCAATTCAAAATGTTACGTTAAGGGTGGAAATAAAACAGGTCCACAAAGTATAATACTTGAGCAGCGATAGCTATTTGGAAATGAAAAAGACAGCCAAAGTTGCGCAAAAGTTTTTTTCAAATCAAGTTCCGCAGGTTGAAATCCCACCACCTCAGACTTTTTAAAGTTGTTATTTTCTATAGGGTAGTCCTATGTTTGATTGTGTACATTATTTTATATGTTATAAAATATTGCGCAAAATATTTTTATCGGTAAAATCAGCATCAAATTGGTTGAACAATTAAACAGTTATTCATATTTGAAATATTGTTATAGGACGTGGTGGGATTATCGCACTATTTCGTTCTCACACATGCAGAGTTATGTGCGTATGCATGTATGTATGTTGGGGAGTAATGCAGACAGTCCCACAGTAGATTGGTATTTTCCCATGCAGTAAATTGGTCTAAAGATTTGACAGAATAGCTGAAACTTGACGAAACTAAAAACTAGTGCAACTAATTTTGTTACAATCTCAGAAAAATATCAATACATACATAGTGCCGCCAGTTCAGGGTACCTTTGACCTGGCCATTACTTAGAATGTCAGATAACAGATAATATCATACATCACATAGTTGCAACAACCCAAAATAAAAAAAAGTTTAAAATTATAAATAAAAGGATTGCCACAATTTCAGCTTTGCCTGAAACTTTAACAAGGATGGAAAAAAATCACTTTAGTTGGATAATTATACAAAAAATCATTATGTTACAGATCATCATTTTCATAGAAAAGATTGGCTCACTTTTGGAAATATGTGTGTTTTTAAGTGCTTTATCAAGTATTTCTTTACAATTTTATGTGATATTGTCCATCCCAATAAAATGATTTGTCTAAAAAATGTCAAATGTACATAATATCTGAAATTGTAGTTTGTCTTACACAATTATTATCATATTGACAACTGCCTTCGGCATGTGTATATAAACCTTTAACATATAAGTATCACATATCTTTAAGACCATTATAAATAAATAAGTTAATAAACATATGTACTTTGTACTGATAAAAATTGTACTATAATAAACAATGTGATTGCAAAATCTTTAGCTTTAAGCTGAAATAAATAATTTAACTGGACTTTGTCCTGATTTTAGAACGTCACTATTTTGTTCTAAATGTTTCATGTATGCCAAGAAACAAGTCCAAATCAAACTGCAAACACTGATAAAAGGTACCCTATTACGTGGTGGAATTAGACAAAAATTTATCATTGCAACAGCAGGCCACACTGATGCCCCAACCTGAAATTAAATTATATAATATGTTAGTATCTCTGTAAGTATTAATTATAGTGGTGATTATTTTATGTTATACCTAGCTTTTGCCCGCAGCTCCCCCCACATTAAAAAGTTTTTCTGGGATAAAAGTCCCACTTTATATTTTTCCAGGAAAAAAAGTAGCATATGAATTAATCCAGGACATGATCTATTCGTGTGCCAAATTCATCAAAAACCCGTTAAGCAGTTTTTGCGTGAAAGAGTAACAAACATTCCAACAAACTTTCACATTTATATTACTAATATAACACATTGGACATGTTATGTGTTCTCCTCAAGCATTAACAACTGAATCCTGAGCCTAGTACTGAGTTTTTATAGGTTTGTAACCATTCAGTTAAAAATGGTTACTGTTTCCATTGTATGCCAATTGTTTATTTTTTCGGTATTTGATCTCTATATTTTTTTATATGGGTACTGCATTCTTACAAACTTTGCATTTATAATATTGATAGGATACCTTATAGGTTGGAAGGAACTTTGCTTTAACTTCTAAAACAGCTTCATTAAAAGCTTTTCCTTCTAATAAACTCATCCCAAAGTAAAAACTGCACATTGCAAATGGAGTGTATGAAAGCGTTTCTACAAAAGTCTGAAACAATAAACACAATTATTTAATTTAATGGATATCATCAATTGTTTTTACTCATCACATCAAAGGCAAATCTTCATTTAACTTACTTTAATTACACCAGCCCGTAATGATGTTCCAGGCCACATAACGTTAGCAACTGTCAGCCAGGAATAAAGAGTAGGAGCAACATAACAGGAACCATATAATCCAAACCTTGCACATCGCCACCAGTCATAGTTTTCTAAAAGAATGTTCAAAATTACCTACTTTATTTGTTGAAAATAAAAGTACTTAGTTTGATTTTCTATTTGTAGTTATGATATAGGTAAGTATACATAATTTATAACAAAATTTTGTAGAAATAAAGAAATTCCTCACTTTTGGTGTTATAATACAAAAATAGTGCCATACCGAAATCTTTTCCCTCAAATGTTTGTTGTATTAAGCTTGAAATTGGCCATATAACGCCATAAGATGCCATTCCTCTTAAAAGGGGATATTTTCTGAAAGCGGTTGTCAGCTTGCTGTAGGCTCCCATGGCGATCCCAGAAACAATTATAAATAAAGTATTGCTTATATAAGAATCTCATATTTATACAAGGTCTTTGCTAATTTGCACTAGGAAGTTCCCTGATCTTTTGGGTATATGCCAAAACATAAAATATGTGCCAAACTGAAAAGATGAAATAAGTTTGGCATTTGGCGAATGGCAAGCAGATGGCAGTGTTGCCAGATGTTTGACGGTTGAAGTCGCCGAAAATTCATTGTGAAGTAGCCTAAAGTCGCTTCTTCGTATATGGAGGTGGAGCAAAAAAAAAACCTCCCTAATTTCTAATTTATAGTGGTCCAACGCGGCGAAAATTTGAAGTAGCCTACATGTGCGGGGACGTGGAGAGCAAAAAAAAAGGTCCCCAACTATAAATATCCTCAAATTCGACAAAATCAATGCATAAAACACGAACTTTCCGAAGTAGCCTAAATTGGTGACTAATCACCATTCGCGTAGCCTAAACGGCGACCAGTCGCCATTCGCCCCGACACTCTTCAAGATAGCCTAAATGGCGAAAAATCGCCTAATCTGGCAGCACTGGCAGATGGCAAGTAAACAGTAACATTTTTTTTTATAATTTTCCCTTTTAGGGAAGGCAAAGGGTTCAAGCCCATACAGCCTCGTCTTAAGTGGTATTTTTGGTTGTCTTTTTTTCCTACGTTGGCTACCTTACCAAGACTTTATCAAGGAGTTTTGGCGGCAACGAAAAAACACTTGATTGGCACATGTTTTATGCATTGTTTTTGTCGAATTTGAGAATATTTATAGCTTTGAGGGCACAAAACATGTACTCAGATCCTCCTTACACACTATTATTGAAAACTGAGGACCTAATTTTTTTTTTCTTGCTCTCCGCGTCCCTACACAAGTGGGCGACTTTAGGCTACTTCGAATTTTCGGCGCGTTGGACCACTATAAATTAGAAATTAGGGAGGTTTTTTTGCTCCTTCACCTCTCCATATACGAAGAGGCGACTTTAGGCTACTTCACAATGAATTTTCGGCGACTTCAACCGTCAAACATCTGGCAACACTGTTATCAATGTTATATTAGTTATTACTTGAAAGCTTATTGAAAGTGACCACAGAGTACTCTAACCGACTCTAACGTCGTGTTATATTCTCTTTGCAGAGTAGGTACGGGTTAATAATTGTCTCTGTTAATAATGTACTGAAAGTGACCAACAGAACGGAGACCAAACAGAGACAAATGCAAAGAGCATTATAATACTACGGAAAACGGACAAATGTGACCAAAGTTGGCGGTAGGTTCCTCTACAATGTAATAGAAATTATAAATCTACCAATACTAGTGGAAAAAAGAACAGAACGCTAATCATGCAGTAGATAATTATCCAAATAACTCTTTGTGGGGTTTAAAGCTAAATTTGCACGATGTCCAGTAATTCCTTGTTGTTTTCAATCAACCATGAAGGTAAAGTTTATGCTTTATCTACTAGCGGCTCATGTTGGAGAGAATTTATGTACCTTGGCTTAGAATTCAAAACTTTATCTGCTGTGCCGCATTTTCTATGGGCTGTAGGAGGCGATAGACAAATATACCTACACGTTCACGGCTTGGAAATACCGATTCGAGTCAAAGAAGAATCATACGAAAATGAAAGGTGGTTGCCACTAGAAGGATTCAGTGGTAGGCTGTTGCCTACAGACAGGTATCATTTTTCGTCAAAAGACGGTACAAAAGACAGATCTATTGACCGCATTAGATTACCTTCTATGGCATGGCAGTGGGAGGGCGACTGGCAACTGGAATTGACGTTAGATGGCCAGCCCTTAGATCATGATGGTTGGAGTTATGCTATAGATTTTCCAGCACAATTTGGACCAACTAAACAGTGGAAGTCTTGTGTAAGGCGAAGGAAATGGATAAGATACAGAAAGTTTAGTGCTATGAATTCATGGTGTGCTATAGCACCTCTACATAAAGATCCCACTCAGGAGCCTTTTATAGATGTCAGTATTGGTGGCAATCAAATACCGTATGCTAGTTCTGGCACACTGTCGGTGTGGGCCATAACAGCTCATGGCCGTGTAATGTATAGAACAGGTGTAAGTACAACATCACCTGAGGGCTTGAAATGGATTAACATTAGCATTCCACCAAACTGTGATATCAAACAGATCTCTGTAGGTTCTACTGGTTTAGTCTGGGCACTGCTCTGGACTGGTAGAGTAATTGTAAGAAAAGGTATTACTAAAGACTGCCCAACAGGTGAGGCTTGGTTGGAAGTGAAATCTCCAAATGAAACTAAATTGTCATCTATATCTGTGGGGCATAATACTATTTGGGCTGTGGGTTCCGACACCAGGGTGTGGTTTAGAAAAGGTATTGATGGCAATAATGCTGGAAGCTCCGAGGCTGCTGCTATAGGTAGTGGATGGTTAGAAATAACAGGCAACATGTCACAAATATCAGTTGGAATAAATGACCAAGTATTTGCCATCGGAGACTCAGATAAATGCATTTATTGGCGAAGTGGGATAACCCCAGCAGAACTAACTGGTAAGAGATGGAAAATGATTCAAGCCAACATGCAACTCAGTCGCACATCAAGCTCTGCAAGTGTCGTTTCATCTGTATCAAACCCTAAACATCATAGTTTAAGTATGCTCAATGAAACAGCACCAGAGCGTAAGTCAAATATTAATTTACACAATTCTTGGGAAGAGTCTCATTCTGCACCCATAGAACACACAATGCCAGTTAAATCACAAAGAGAATCACGGCCCAAAAGTAATAATGTTAATTTGGAGAACATAGATTTAACTGGAAAAAGTTATGAAACCACTCTCAAGAATCCACGTGCTTGGAGTCCTGTAAGAAGTGTAGGTTCAGTGGTGGGCATGGAAGCTCAACCAGATAGTGACAGCAGTGTGTTTGATATTGATTCTGGCATGTTTTTTGATGATGAAATAAGTCAAACTGCCTGGGGTACCTGTGATGCAACATGGGCTTTTGTGGAAGCTGGAGCTTGTTCTATGGATATAATGCAAGTACCACATTGGTTTACTGATTTTCAAAATGTAAATAATTCGGATCTTATTGCAAAGTGGAGGATTCAGATTTTACAGAGCCTTAAAAATAGAAATAGCACTCAAAATTTGGACCTGTCACTTTATGGAGCTGCAGTAGAAGAGAAAGGCTGGACTCGCAGTTGTGAAGCACGGCTTGTACATCTAAGCCACATAAGTGAAGAATGTATATTGTCTTTGTATTGGCATGATTTAGAAAATATAGGAACTTTGTCAATTTTCCAAGCTGATGGTACAATCAAATTTATAATAAGTTTATGTGAAGTGACTAGTGTATTTGTGTCATCAGAACCTGGAAATGCCAGAATTACCCTTTCAGTACCGCGCCACAGTGAAGGTACAATTAAAATACAATTTATGTCAGAAATGGAACAGGAAGAATGGTTAAATGTTTTGGTTGATATTACATCTCAAATAAATGGTCTTTCTGGCAAACCCTCTGCCAATTCAGTATGGGCTGTAACAATGGCTGGCGATGTCTTGAACTGGGATCCAATGCCAACTAAAGTGAACAGTGAAAACAATGGCACTTATACTAAAGAATTTCAGGTTTTTGGAAAAGACATATTAGCTGGGTTAACAACAAATTTGCATAATAATTTTCCTCCTGGAAGCAGTCTAATTCTCACAGGTTGTTTATTTGATGAAATTAAGCGATGTTCTATAAATCTATGCGGCCCAGAAGTTAAAAAGCAAAGACATAAGATAGAGGTGGAAGTTCTGGAAATACCATTCCATTTTAATATTAGATTTGATGAGAATACTGTAGTTTGCAATACCATGATGTTTGGCAGTTGGGGTGTAGAAGAACGACATGAGCTACCATTAAAACCAGGCCAGGAATTCTCTATGATAATTATTTGTGAAGTAAATGAGTTCAGAGTGATCATCAATGGTAAAAGTTATTGTAGCTATAAACACAGAGTGAGTCCTGAGAGCATAACTTCTGTGTTTGTCCGAGGACCATTAAAGCTTTTCACAATGGAATATTGCACAACAAGTGTAATAATAGGTGCAGATGAAATGTTCTGGCGCATGATGGGAGGATATTTGCGCCGAGTGGAATGTTCTGAAAACGGCGTCGTTTGGGGTATATCTCATGACCACAGGGCTTGGGTCTACACTGGAGGTTGGGGGGGTGGTGTTCTTAAAGGTATTTATATTTTTTTTTCTACTGCAACATAATATTTTTGAAGTTATACTTCTTTAGGCGCGTTATGAAAAAATGATGAGAGTGAAATTTTAAGATGCGTGCACATCATGTAACAAAAGAAAGGTTGAAGCTGTTTAATGAAAACTTTTTGATAAAAATTTAAAGTGAATAGTATTAAGAAAATAATAATAATAATAATAGCCTTTTATTTCTAAACATAGGGTCACAAGAGGTCCCTAAGTTCGGTATGCCTTTTGGCATAGGCCTCCTCCAATTCCTTCCAATGGATTCTGTCCCTTGACTCTCAACCAGAATGGTCTTGCTGTCTGTTTCAAGTCATCTTCCCGTCTTCGGAGTTGACGACCCATACCTCTTTTGCCGTCTCTTGGTTGCCAGAGGGTGACTTGCTTGCTCCATTTGTTAATGGGGTGGCGTAGCAAATGTCCAGCCCATCTCCATTTTTGGATGTCTATCCGGGCAAGAATGTCTGTGAGTTTTGTTCTTGTTCTCATGTCTACGTTCCTGACTCGGTCTTGGATTTTTAACCCTAGCATGCTTCTTTCCATGGCATGTTGGCATTTCGATAGCCTTTCCCTGTGGTGAAGTGTTGTTGACCAAGTTTCACATCCATAGGTGAGAACTGGTAGAATACAGGTCTCGAAAGTTTTCTTTTTCTTTTGTATTAAGAAAATAATAAATATTTAAAAAATGAATAAACTTAAATTTGAATTTATTATTAGTTATTTACTTTTAAAATATTAAATAATCATTTTTAAAAATTCATTTTAATGTTTTTTTTTCATATTTAAACTGAACTTTATTGACTGTGTTGACTACCTTTTCAAGTCCTTTTATCATTTAATTGTAAACTAGATTTTGCCCGCGGCTCCGCCCGCGTTAAAAAGATTTCCCGGATAAAAGTCCCGCTTTTTATTTTCGCGGGATAAAATGTAGCCTATGTGTTAAACCAGGACATGATCTATCTGTGTGTCAAATTTCATCGAAATCCGTTTAGTAGTTTTTGCGTGAAAGAGTAACAAACATCCATACATACTTACAAACTTTTACGTTTATAATATTAGTAGGATAATTATTTGCATGCAGTTAAAAACTATTTTTTAATGATGCCAAAGAAGTATAACTTCTCATGTGCGTACATAAGTACACGCACCGATTTTTTTTATTTTATGTTTGACTTTTTCTTTCCTTTTTAACACGCTTTTATTAGCCTCGTATGTATGTATGTATGTAACGGAAACTTTGAACATGATTTTGACCCCGTTCAAAACATCAGATTAAATCGAAATTTGGCATAATTATCAAGGACTGATGACAATTCAATGTTTTGAAGTAAAAACACGTTTTTATAGAAAATCCAACGAAAAAATTAATATATAATAGTTTATTTTTAGTGCCATCTGTTGCGACTATAGTAGAATTATAACTAAACTGGCTATTTTTATGCGTAAAAAAACCTACTTGTTACAAGATGGCGCTTTCATTTATTTTTAGTGACATCTGTTGAACACTAGTAGAACAAAACTAAAAAATGGAAAGTAAATAATAGTACTAAAAACACTTTTTATAGAAAATGCAACTAAAAAAAAGAAAATATTTTTTTATAAATTTGAATTAAGAATTGTGTAAATAGGAAAAAAAGTATTTAAAAAAAGCGTGGGGTGCATGGTATCAATAGTTATAAATATTTTATTGCCAGATAATATGAGTAGAAGGATTATACATACATATACACACACATATACACTCACGCCTGTTATGCCCGAAGGGGTAGGCAGAGGCGCAACTAGTGCACCCACTTTTCGCCATTATTCCGTCCCATGATGTGATAGGGGGCGAGCCTATCGCCCGAAGGATTATCATTTTGATAATATCTTAAAAAGCACCTCACGCTTTTTTTTTTACAATAAAGTACATTTTTTTGTTATTAACACTATTCTTAATTCATATTTGTAAAAAAAATATTTTCTATTTTTTAGTTGGATTTTCTATAAAGCATGTTTTTTTAGTATTTTTTTAAAACTATTATTTATTTTAATAATGTATTACGATAAATACTACTCGCATTCCGGCATTATGTACGTGTGAGAAAGATATCTAATGTGGTAGAGTGAGAAAGATGGTGACGTAAAAGTGACAAGAGGTAGTTACTTAAGAGTGAGCGAAATGGATAGTGACGCCAAAACATTATTTATTGCAGGTAAGGTGAAATAAAATGAAACGAAATAAATGATAGTAACAATTTTATTAGAACTTCAGCAAATAATGTTCAAATTGTCGACCTTCGACTCACAGGCTCAAAAAAGATCGCCTTATTAATCTTGCATAGCTATTTAAATTTCTTTCGTGTGAAAATACCGTCAAATTACTGAAAATAGTGTATATTTTCGCCAATTTCAGAAATATGACAGTTGTCCCATAACCAAGAGTTGTAGGTTGTTTTTCTTATTTTAACTTTACCCAGTTGCTGCTTGGCGTTGAGTTTCGGGAGACCCCCTGTATAGACTATATGTAGTCTGTGTATGTGTTTGAATGGAATAAATGAAAAACTCGATGTTATGTATAATAATTATACAAAGTTATATTTAAAATAGGCATATATGCTCTACTAACCCATGCGAAGCCAGGTCGCTAGTTATTTATAATTATTCTTTGTAGGTATTGGAAGCAAGGAAGGCATTCATTCAATGACTGATACTCAAACATACTGTGTGTACGAAAATCAACGATGGAATCCTCTCTCTGGTTACACTTCAACGGGGCTGCCCACAGATCGGTACATGTGGAGTGATATAACTGGGAAGCATAAAAGGACTCGTGAACATACCAAACTGCTGAGCCGACATTGGCATTGGGTTAGAGTTTTCATTTATATGGGGTCTTAAATATTATCCCGTGCCTGTATATTGATTAAGGATTACAATCTAGAGAACCGGATTCGGTATTCTGTTGGATCTGCCAACATTTAAGTTCACCGGATTCGGCATAAATGTCCGGATTATATACATATCAGACTGCATTTATCTGTATCCTTCCTATAAGATGCCAGTTCCCAGACTTCTTAGCAAAGCTTACACTTAGAAAATACATTTTGTAACATAATATTATAACTTGGAAACTTTGTTAACCCATTATACATGTAGTTGTAATCTACAATTTATATCAAAGAATATTATTTTGATTATTTTAGGATAGTATTTGAAGGCCCTTTGTAAACAGCTAGAAATTATTACGGTACAAGCTTTTGCCCGAGGCTCCGCTGTAATGTAGCTTCCTGTTAATGTTTTTTCAGTATCGGTCTTACATGCTTTTTTTATATTGGGTACAAACTAAAACAGAAAGGTGTAGCCGCGAGCAAATTATTATGTTACCAATTTCATTAAGAAAAACATTTGTTACAAATGAATATGTTTGTTAGAAGTAACCGCAAGAACCGCGAAACAGAATTCAATTAAAATATGGTACACGGTTAGACTATGTCCCGAATCAGCATAGTATAGACTACTTTTTCAAACCCGAAAAGGTCTACAACGCATGCGGAGCCGCAACATCTAGTTAATAATACCAATAACTAGGTGATGCTCGCGGCTTCACCCGCGTGAAAAGCTTTTCCCGCTACAAAACTCCCTAAATCACAGTACGACGCAAGCGACATCTACTTAAAGAATCTTATTAAAAATGTCAATTATTTCATATCGGAGCAAATTACCCGGACAAAAAGTATTCTATGTGTCAATCCAGGACCTGACCTACCCGTGTACCAATTTTCATCCAAATCAATTTAGGTCCCGTTTTTTCAACTGTAGTTATCATTTTGTCTTCGAGAGCGTCGAGTGCGCCAGGTGCTGCGAGCGCGTCCAGCTTAATAAGACTCTGACAAAAAGATGACTACAGTTGAAAAAACCCAGTCTTAGTTCAACTAAGACCGGTTTTTTTTTTAAACTAAGAGCGCAGAAACAACTAAGTTAGTTGTTTCTGCGTTTACTACTAACAAATATCCAAATAATTTTACCCACTTTCGCATTTATAATATTAGTAAGATATTTTTTTATTACGGTAGAAGAACGGCTTATATATTGATAAAATCATTAAAAAAGCATAAGAAAAGAAACCTATATTTATAAATATTTTATTTAACTTGCAATGCATGTTTGTATGTATGTAACTATGTTTGTTCTGGTGGAATCTTGCAAGTCAATTTTGAAGTAGTTACCCTCAATCGATTAAATTGATTGTGTTGAAATTTTGCATACACGTTCAGTTTGGGTGACAATGCATTGTTAGCTAAGTGTCGTCATTCTGGATCCAATATGGCGGACGGCCGAAGATGATGGACTAGTTATTTTTTGGCACTCCTATAATATGGTTATCAAATGAAAGGGCTTGCTGAGAATAACTCGAAAAATAAAGAAAAAGTTAAAAAATAAATCCTACTAATATTATAAAGGCGAAAGTTTGTAAGAATGTATGGATGTTTGGATGTATGGATGTAAGGATGATTGTTCCTCTTTCACGCAAAAACTACTGAACGGATTGCGATGAAATTTGGCACACGGGTAGATCATGTCCTGGATTAACATATAGGCTACTTTTTATCCCGGGAAAATATAAACCGGGACTTTTATCCCGGAAAAACTTTTTAATGCGGGTGGAGCCGCGGGCAAAAGCTAGTTAACAATAAAAACAAAATTAAAAACAAGCTTTTATTTAAATGCTGTCAAAAGAAAAAAAAATAACTTTCAATAGAATCAAACTTTGTTTAATACTATGTTGAGATAAAAGCTTGTCGCGAGATTTACTTGTGTAGATAACATAATAACAGTGATAGACAAAAAATACCTTAACGAAAGTTAAGTTAATTTGAATAGGTTATATTGTATCTACAACTAGCCTGTTAATAATCTGCATTTTTAAAAAGTTTCAGTCACCCTCAGTTTTATAGCAACTTCAATGCACTTTTTTTACAGTTGAAAATTGGATCTAATTAAGAAATACAATGTCCATTTTAATTTTATTCACGACTTTCGGGAATATTTAACGTCAGGTACATCTCTTTTGAGTGTACAATAGTAATCAGCTAACATGATCGGACTCCACTTGCCTTGGTACCGTTTTTCCATGTTGCATATATCCTAATGGAATCGCTCGCGGTGTTCATCGCTAACAGCTCCTAAATTTTGAGGAAAAAAATCTAAATGAGAGTGTAAAAAGTGTGTCTTGAGCGACATATTGCATCCCATATTCTTGTAAGCTGATAAGAGGTTGTTGACAAACTCCAAGAAAGGTTTCCAAGAAAATTACAAACAATAGTTTGAAAACATGTCCATGCAGATTTTTCGATCGGATTAAGTTTTTAAGGTCTTTGAGCAGATTGTAAATTCGGATAGTCCACAGTGTGTCTAGATTTGTGATTAATACCTTTGATAGAAGTGTGGCAGAAATACAATTTGATACATGTTTTTTCTGTTCAGACCATATCATTGGAATTGCAAACGGGATATGACGAGATCCTTTCTATCAAAGGTGTTTTTTTATTATTATTTTTCTATTTAGAACATTTAAATAAAAACTTGTTTTTAATTTTTTTATTCTTAACTTATTACATATATTGTTACGTTTTAGATTTCAGAATGGATGATAGATTACAACACACCAGGTGGAGTGGACACAGATGGCTGGCAATACGCAACAGATTTCCCAGCCCCATACCACGGTAAAAAAATATTTACTGATTGTGTGCGTAGAAGAAGGTGGTATAGAAAAGCTCAAATCATCACAGAAGGACCTTGGATACGCGCTGGCAGCACAGCTTTACTTGATATATCATTATGGGTATGGGATGCTTCTAATAATATTTTTTTACTTTGACTGCCTCAGTGCCGTAGCGGTATTGCGTACCTTGCTAAGGGCTTTGGTTCGATCCTCGGTTCAGGTAATATTGGCATGGCATTTACTTATGGTACTTACATAGCTGCGCAAGTGTGTGTGTGTCCCTACATTAATTTTTCAGCTCAATCCGATTTATTCGCCTAATGTAAATGCAAAAGGCACCTAACACTTTTCAAAAATAGGGTGTGATTCATCTTTGCCCTCCCTTGAGAAAGGAAACACATACTCTAAAATCCTATTGTATCTATTTTAATTATCTTTTTTTTAGTTTTACACATAATGTGGTTGCGTTTCTTTTAAGGAAAATGGTGAGGAAGTATCAGTTTGGGCTATTACATTAGGTGGTGATGCAATTTATAGAACAGGAGTTACACCTTTAACTCCGGCAGTAAGTACAAGTTTTATTTATTGTTATAGTACTGGCACGCTATGATGGCCGTTTTGACGTTTGTCCACTTATCAAGTTTCGTATTAATTCATAGCTACGTTGAAGGAGCTTAAATAATGTGGACGATAGCCTAGTTGAGAACGGAACGGTCTGCCGAGACAATGTCCGCAGGTTCGAAACCCAAGGCATACACTTTTCGATGTTACTTGTTTCTCAATTACCGTTCGCTTTAACGGTGCAGGAAAACATTGTGAGGAAATCTGAAAATTCTCAATAAGAATTTCGAGGGTATGTGAAATCTGCCAACCCACAGTAGGCCAGCGTGGTGGATTTAAGGCGTAACCCCTCAGTAGTAGAGGAGGCCCATGCTCAGCAGTAGGCAGTATATAATACAGGACTGGTTGCATTGCATTGCACGGCAGTATTGCTGTACATTATTGGCAATAGTGACGCGCAGTAAAATTTATGGAATGTATGATTGTACGACACATCTCTACATTTGTATGTAGAGATGTGTCGTACAATAATCGTAATCGTAGTGTTATTTTTTTAAAACTACTTAATGTTATAAATTTTCAATTTTTCAATAGTTATAAACAATCGTAATTAACAAATTAATAAACTTTAATGAAAATTTACCGCAGGATCTTATAAAGTACATATATCAGAAGGGCTCCACGAAGTTTAAAATTTTTAGGCCAATTATTTATACCTTTCACCACATTGTTTATGCCAATGGAGATTGAGAAAAAATTGGTTAGTTAACAATTGAATAACTTTTTTAAAAATGGTGATTAAACTTTTTTTTCTTCAGGGCTCGATTCTTTCAAGTGTTCAAAATTTTTAAAATCACATTTTATGTTATAAATAAATTATTTTTATTGCTGAACTCTCTTTAGCGGCAGCGCGCGCATGCCGTAATTGCCGCGCGGAGCCCTATTTTCAACGTCTAATTAAAATTATAAATAATGGAGATAGAATTCCGGGAGTTAAGACATTTTTATTGGAAATTTCCTCCTCTTTAACGAGCTTTTTTCAAAATTGCTTAAATGTTAATATTTTTCGAGTTATTAACAAAAAACGAAATATCATTTTTTTTTTTTCATCTTATTTTGTTAATAACAATTGCAATTTTTAACCTGCACCAAAATCCTTCAAAAACATTTTTCTAGAGGTGATTACGAATCGAATGAGCCATCGCTCATATTTTTAGGCCCGTTATCTCTATTTCTCACGTTTTTCAACTTGTTTACTAGAGTAGTTAGTAAATATTTCGTCCGTCTGAATAGCTAAGGTCGGGCCAGTTTATTGACATGGAGCAAGGATTTAAAGGAGGTGGTGTACATTTATTTACCACATATTCAATGTCACGCAATTGCCTAGGTAAGAGAATCTTACTATACTTGTACCTTTCTAATTTACGTGAAACTACTTAAAATCTCTTTATTCCTTGCTCCAAGACTTTGCCAATATGATTATTGTGTCTATTGATTATTATGCTTTATTTTTCTTTTACCAATTCCTTGCCTAATAACACTGAACCACTCTTCAGGGTCTGCACTGGGAACACATAAACAGTCCACAATCACTAATCGCAATTAGCACATGCAACAATGTTGTTTGGTCGGCTGGACGAAAAGGAGAGTTGTATTGCAGAGATATTTCAAAAGAGAATCCAGGGGGATTAACTTGGAAATTAGTGGAGCAACCAAAGAACGGTATCCCTTATAGTCATAAAAGTGCTGGTGCTAAAGTAGTCTCGCTGACAAAAGTATCTGCGTGGGTTATACTATTGGATGGTACTATTGCGGTTAGGACCCATATTTCAAAGGATAAACCAGAAGGCAAGGAATGGAAATATTTAACCGGTAAGTATCTTTCAAGGGCGTGCGGCGCTATCATTAATCTAGATTGGCGCGAATCCGAAATGTCCCTTATTGATTGTTTTTCTTGGACTGTTGGTCCCTTTCCATAAGCTTGTCCTTTCAGTCATCCGTGCAAGAGTCATTATTGCTTGTTGAACTTGGACTGTAGGTAACTACCCTTTCCATAAGCTTAGGCCTTTCGTGCCAGAGATAAAAGAATTTGGTAGGGTACAAGTCATGAGATTATCTGTTCGATTTTAGATGAAGTGTCGACAGATCCAAATATTGCCAGAACCGAGGCTGGCGGTTAAAAAGTCATGAATCCTCAAGCAATGGAGTTTTGGATAGGATTATCGAAGCAATGTATGGAATTATGGATGATGGATCGATGGTCCACTGACCAGTTTATCGATCGGTAACCATCGATCTGAAAATGTCCCCGTTAATAAACAAAAGATCACCTGCAAAAGGGTGAAAAATACCGACCCTCTGTAAATAAAATCTATTTGAAATGTTTAAAACATGACAAGTCTCAAAATTAATAGAGATCAATATGATACCTAATGTTGGTGTCCGTAAGTGCGCGGCAGTAATACGCTATTGCAAACGGGCACCCAATATTAGATATTTAATAGTATAGGTACAAACCAGCGACTATATAGCCGCCAGAGACTTAATGCCCAATATTTTTCTTCAAATGAATTCTGTAAACTACCTAAGGTTTGAGGAAGCGGGTACTGCATTACGATTGGCCGTGCTAACATCATTACATTTTACGTAGCCATAGAAACACAATTTTTATCGGATGCGTCACTTGTCATGTAGGTAATGCTAAACAGCTAAGCAATAAAGATAGCGTAAAATGCACCTGAGTCAGAATTTTTTTTTTTTAGTCAGAAAGAAATGTAAATATGACAGTAATGGGCCTCATTGTTAAAATTTTAAGCACATAATTGCCAGCATAAGATCTATTTCGATAATTTTTGAATATGAATTGATTTAGTCAAATTATTGACGTAAATATTATTTGTAGTGCTATTTTTCTGAAAACCCGAAGTCTGTTTTTATAAAACCGCTGTTTTATCCAAGGGACGAATATAATCCTATTAATATTATAAAGGCGAAAGTTTGTAAGAATGTATGGATGTTTGGATGTTTGGATGTATGGATGTAAGGATGTTTGTTCCTCTTTCACGCAAAAACTACTGAACGGATTTCGATGAAATTTGGCACACGGGTAGATCATGTCCTGGATTAACATATTGGCTACTTTTTATCCCGGGAAAGTATAAACCGGGACTTATATCCCGGAAAAACTATTTAATGCGGGCGGAGCCGCGGGCAAAAGCTAGTATTTACTAAATCTATAATGTGACAATGTTTACGTTGTGGTCGCGACTGACTTGAAGATTTTGAACAAGATACATCTGGGGGCTTAGGATGTGAAAAAAAAAACACGATGCGTCTCCGCTTCGTTTTATTGTGATTGGTTGAGTGACTGACGTATCGGTATTTTGTGATTGATCGAGATGCCGATACGTCAGTCGCTCAACCAATCACAATAAAACGAAGCGGAGACGCATCGTGTATTTTTTCACATCCTAAGCCCCCAGATTATTAGTCAGATGTGTGTCCCAAAACCGATCGCCTGTTATTCGATGTCTAGAGGCTATATGGTCGCGGGTTATAATAATTTATATTATGACAGTATTACAATAATTGAAAAAAAAGTAATAATAACATTTTGCTTCCAGACTGTGACTTGACGTTTAAATATGTATCGAGTATGCACCAAGCTGTATGGGCTGTGTGCTCCGCCGGGACGCTGCAGCGGCGGCTCGGTGTGACCACAGACAATCCTGCGGGCACTGCCTGGCAACGAGTCCTGTCCGGCTCGATAGTACACGTGTCTACGAGAGGACTGGCGCCACGCTAGCAACATAACACGCTTTAGCCTGTTAATTCTCTACAAAATCGATAACACATTGAACGCCCAATACTTACCAGTGTTTATAATTGTTTGAATTTACTTGTGAATTATTTTTTCTTTTATTGCATTTTCAAGTAATTGCATTTACCTAAATATGTATTTTAGATATTATATTTCTTAATGGTCTCGAAATTTTCACACAATATGGCGACGGCGCGGCGTAATAATCATGTTCTAAATGCCAAATGGACATGGTGGAATCGGGAGATCTGATCATGACTAATTTTAATGTGTACTAGAGCTAACGAAGGAAGCATTGCGATTTTTATTATTTAATAAAAAAAAAACTATTAATAATTATTTTAAGGAACCAGTTATTTGGCGTTCAGTTTGTTACTTTTACTAAATAGCATTGTAATTGAATTTGTCGACAAATATATGTAAAAGTAAGGTGCTATTGTGTACGTGAAAAATTTTGGCAGCTAGGCACAGACGCTTGCGAACACTCAGGTAGCTATCAAAATCTTTAGTATGTGTGGGTGTGTATATGTGTGCGTGTGTGTGTCATGTGTGTGTTGTTTACCTTTCCTATACGAACACGGCTGTTGAAGCGCATGACTTAAAAATCTGTTGGCCCGGCATGACACTTCCTCTTTTGAAGCTTCTTTTTGATTCCGTGATCGAACATTGTACTCAAAGGCTGCCTCATTCTTGTGACATCTATGGCACTGCCAATATCTTTCGCGTACACTTCATAATTGCATCAGAGGCTGAGTATGCTTTGTGGTCAATAATGCCAATAATTACCAACAAAAATAGGTATAAAAAAGTATTATGTTATAGCAGTTGTTAAGCTAAGTTATAATCAGCTTATGATCTCGGAATGTAGATTTTTTTATTGATGTATTTATTAGCTTGTAATGTTTAATTAGGTCATTGTTTATTTTATGTATATTATAATGTAATTGCTCATATTTATACTGTGAAATAATTAATCTACTTTAAGTAAGCAATGCATTGATTGATAGAAAAAACCCAAGATGCACAGTTCCTTGCAATTGAGACATCAATAAGTGTCGGCGATAAATCAAACTAAAAATAAATATATTAAAAAAATCGACTCCCATTTGATAGGAACAGAGTAATTTGAATGAAATGACCGTTGAGTGATTTTTTTTAAACAAATTAAATCTAAATCACACATTTCTTCTTATATTTAGTCATAAACAACAGAAACAAATCAACAAACTCTTACTTACCGGAGGTACGATCCTTTTTTATTAATGTTCTTGAGGTAGTATTTTTACAATTTATAAAATAACTCACATTTTTGACGTCCGTCTAGTAACACGTGCGACGCAATACTAAATAAAATGAGGGCACATTTTGTAAATTGTGCGCTCTTTCGCGGACATTTTTGAGCAGTTGATTATGGATCTTGTCTTTTTTTTTATAAATCAATGATGCAATGTAAGATAAGACAATTGCTAAGTGTTTTTTTTTTCTAGTCATTTGTATTATTTGTCGGAATTACCAATGATTAGTATCGAGATTTGTAATGTGGCAGCAGATAAAATTATACCAAAATTAAGCTTTCCATTTATCTATAGACCCATATTAAACTGAGATACAAAATACAAAGTAAAGTCTTTTATTCATATATCAAGAGGACTGCATCGCGTGTATATTGGTGAGACAAAACAATTCAGCGATTTTCGGCTTTTACACCCGAAAACGCATCGTACCATAGTTACACGTACCAGTCGCAGTATTTTTCCAAAAATAATAACACGATTAGGTATTTATCACTCAAAAACCCCACGGCCCATAAAAACAAAAAGGTATCTTTGTCACACCTCAAGGTTTGCCACCTGAACGATAGTCACGCTCGCCGAAAGGTACAAAAAAGGCGTTGATCTTATATTTCATCTTTCAAAACCGTCATTCCATCATGGATCAATCTGTAGTTAAAATAATTAATCTATGTATCGTATATAGTTCTAAGCTACTATAACACGTTAAAAGAAATCATATATATAGATATTAGCTTTTGCCCACGGGTTCGCCCGCATCAGAATTTTTCCTGTATAAAAGTCACTTTATATACAAACTGAGTTGTCAGTGGCACGTCGGCCGCATCGGACGTGTGACTTACGCGTGTGTACTTTGTTGTGTCTTTCTATTGTTTGCTCATTTGTGCTACTAAAAAGAGGAAGGAAAGATGGATAGTGGTGACGATGATGAGGACATAAGTGACTCAGAGTTTTTGATGAATTGTGAGCGTGCTGTGGGAGGTTATGATAGGGAAGTTTTTTTAAAAGAAAGTGCAAGTGAAGAAGTCAAGAGGAATAATGTGGAGAAGAGAAAGACGAGAGAGGATGACAATATTGAAGAAGATGAATTTATTACTGTTGAAAGAAGAAGGGCGAAACGTCGTATTATAGGAAAAAATGCAGATGAACAAAATCAAATGAGGGTAGTTCAAAATAAAAATGTTGACCTCGGTGATAAGGTGAAGGAAGTTTGTGTCACGTCTACTGAATGTCTTCCTAAAAAAATGGCAATGGCAAAATTACTAAGGAGTGAAAATATAAAAGGAATTACTAGGATTAAATACAAGAGTTTCAATAAAGTTCTTATTCAGTTTGAAAATAAAGATGAAGCAAAAAAATTGTTAGACTGTCACAAATTAAAGGAAATGGGCTTTAGAACCCAATTGATAGATGAATTATCTGTATGTTATGTAACTGTTAAGGGTGTTGACCTCGAATTGAGTGAAAAAGATATTTTAGAAGAGGTCTTGGAGTGTGACACGAAAATGATATCTGTTAAAAGATTAAAAAAATTATCTTCAGATGGTAAATGGGTAGACAGTGAAGCAGTACGAATTTGTTTTGAGGGTAATAAATTACCATCATATGTTTATGGTTACGGATGTCGTTTTAAAGTTAACAGTTACATATTCCCTGTAAGTCAATGCTCAGGGTGTTGGAAGTTTGGCCATGTATTAAAGTTCTGCCCATTAAAAAAGAAATTATGTCCGAAATGTGGGGGTAACCACGAGAACTGTGATGTTATATCCCTAACATGTCTCAATTGTAAAGGGTCGCACTTTGTATTGGACAAAAATTGTCCTGTCTTTTTAAAAGAAAAAGCAATAAGGAAAATTATGAGTGAAGAACAAGTACCTTACCGCATAGCATTATAATTATTCATTGAGAAGCGTAAGGAATGCATCGAATCATCTGAAACTCTTCATAATGAATTTACTTCTTCAGTTGTAATACCCGAAGTATACAAAAGTCCTATTTTACATGAAAAACGTAGGATGGATAAACAGGATCAACGAAAACGGGGTGAAGGATGTTTAACGTCACAAGAATCGAAGTCGCAGACCTACAGGGATTGTGTTACTCAAGGAAGAGAGAAAGAAGCGACAATATCTAGACCGACAGGGAGTGGAGAAGGAATAAAAGTGGATAAAGGGAAAAATTACAGCGGCAGAGAGAAATTGTTAGATAAATTAAATTTTGCAAACTTTTGGCTGAAATTTAAAAACATTATATTTTCAAATTCTAAGTTCGAAGATAAAATATTATTAGTTTTTAAGCTGTTTTATGAGGAGTGTAAAAAAATTGTTGTTAATATTTTCCTAAAAGGAGGATTTATGGAAACATTATTAAATTTAAATAATGGATAAGTCACAAAATATACAGATTAATATATTACAATGGAACGCTCAAAGTCTAAAAAACAAAGTAGTTATTTGTGAACAACTCTTAATTCAGGAAAAGATCCACATTGCTATTATATCTGAGACTTGGTTAAACAGTGAAATTGATCTTAGAATTAGCGGTTATCAAATTTTTCGTTCGGATAGGTATGATGGTTATGGAGGGGTCGCAATCCTTGTGCATAATTCTATCCAAGCTCATTTATATCCTATGTCTATTCAAAACTCAGGAGTAGAGATTGTCTGTGTTAAATTAGGCAACTGCAAAGATTTAGAACATGTGATAGGTGTTTATTGTCCATCTTCTATACATACTCGGCCCTCAGACTGGGATTCCATCTTTTCATCATTTTCCGAAAAGACATTAATAGCCGGTGATTTCAATGGCCACCATAGCAACTGGTCTTACAAGACTGACGCAAGAGGTACTCAAATTTGGGATACATGTTTAGAAAACTCCTTCGTTTGCCTCAATAATGGTATGGCCACTAGAGTTAAACTAGTCAATGGAGTTATACAAGAATCCTCTCCTGATATAGCTTTTGCTTCATCTGATATAGGTATTTTAACATCATGGCAGGTTTGTAATGAAAACTTAGGTAGTGATCATTTAACTATTAAAGTGGCTCTTAATATACCAAACAGTTATAATTTTTGTAAGAAAAGAAATTTTAAAAAAGCGCGCTGGGATCAGTACAGTCAATGGCTTACAAATAATTATAATATAGGCATTAGTGAAGATGTACAGCAAACTTACGATTTATTTTTAGATAAAATTAACGATGCTGCTGATAAATGTATTCCAACTATAAAATACTGTTATAAGCCAACTAGTTCCTTTAAACCAAAACCTTATTGGAGTGTGGAGCTGTCAAAAATAGTTGCAGAACGTCGCTTAGCACTATCCCGTTTTCGTCGTAACCCTACCCCTCAAAATCTGAGCATTTTGGAACAAAAGACGAAAGAATCACATAAGTTAATTTCCCAAGCTAAAACTAAAAGCTGGTATACATTTTGCGATTCTATTAATGAGTTAACTTCAGCGCATGAAATGTGGCACCGTTTGCGGTGGATTAAAGGTATCAAAGTGAAAAAAAAACCTCCTTCCGTCCATAGTCAAAATGAATTATTACGTTCACTGGCTCCTGATTACGTTCAACGACCCAGGCCTAGTTTTGCTTCGAAAAATGATACATTGGATTCTAATTTTACTATTCCGGAACTAGTAAGCTGTATAAAAAAAAAGGATTCCGCTCCTGGGGTAGACGGCATCTCCTACTCTATGGTGTATTATCTACCGGATAGGTATAAAAATCTTCTGCTTGGCATATATAATAGCATTTTTAAATATGGTGTGATGCCAGTGCAGTGGCGTATTATTAGAATAATTCCAATTCCAAAAGTGGGTAGTAATAGCGCGGAATCGAAGCTACGACCTATCTCTCTCCTGTCCTGTTTGTGCAAAATTTTTCATTTAATGATAATGAAACGATTAGAATGGTATATTGAAAAGGAAAAGATTTTATCCCCCAGAACTGTAGGCTTTAGAAAATCTTTCTCGTGTATTGACGCCTTGACCCGCTTAGTTTCCTACATACAAATTGGTTTTTCTAAAAACATTCCCACCTTAGTGTGTTTTCTTGATGTAAGCAACGCCTACAATAATGTCTCAATTGATGCAGCAACTCATATATTAGATAGCCTCGGGTTAGGTTCAAAAATATGTAATTATATTTGGTCGTTTTTGAGCGAGAGGCAACTGAAAATTTATGATGATACCAATAGAGAAGAGGCGCTTATTAGATGGACAAATAAGGGCTTAGCGCAGGGTGATCCTTTATCTCCTTTAATCTTCAACTTAATAACACACAAATTATGTAAATTAACTTTTAAAATAGAGATGAATCAATATGCTGATGACTTTGTGATGTATGTCAATGATAGTGACATTAAAAAAGCAGAGACCTTAATTCAAAATTCTATTAATTCGGTTATTCTTCTCTTAAATGAGCTTGGTTTAGAATTGTCTCCTAGTAAATCGTCTTTTTGCGTATTTAGTAGAGGACGAAAGAGGCTCCCTATTACGATAAAAGCTTATGGACATTGTCTTCCTTTCTCAGAATCAACTAAATACCTTGGTATGTGTCTAGATCGGGGTCTTAGATGGGGTGATCAAATAGATGCGATTGTTGAAAGATGTTCAAAATATGTAAATATTTTAAAAATGCTAGTAGGAAGCTCTTGGGGGGTACATACAAAACACATGAGAAGGTTATATATTTCATTAATTAGAAGTCGTATGGACTATGGCTGTTTTCTTTTCGATTCCTGTGCTGCAGTTCACTCTTTAAAATTAGATAGACTTCAAAATCAAGCTTTACGATTAATAGGTGGTTTTATTAAAACAACTCCCATACATGTTATGGAAAGTGAGTTGAACATTGTCCCTCTATTTCTAAGAAGACAATACTTGGCGTATAAATACACTCTAAAAATGACATCTTGGCTTAATAATGTCAACATTTCGCTGATCTCCAATCTAAGTCAGCTGTGTAGTAACCAAATTCTTGGTAGTAACAGATTCTGGGAGAGAAAGAGAAAGCCATTACTTGTCAAGTCTTTCAATGAGATAAGACACACTAAAGTAAATAGTCATGAAGTTCTCAACATGTTTTCTTTATATACTTGGGTTTCATACATAAATATTAGTAATATAATTAACTATGACCTTGAATGTATTAAACTCCCGAAAGCTAATATCCATCCTAATATTTTAATTGGAGACGTGCTGTCAGAATTAGACGAGGTCTACAATGGCTGGTATAAAATTTTCACGGACGGGTCTAAAGGTCCGCAGGGTTCCGGAGCTGGAGTGTTTATCCCACATTTGCCATATAGAGTCGGTTTTAAAGTTGTTGGGGATGTATCCATCATGTCTTTGGAACTCATTGCAATTTTTCAGGCCATCTTTTATGTCAACAGTCAAAACTGGAGAAAAATAGTAATTCTTTCAGATAGCAAGAGTGCCTTACAGAACATAGCTCGTTGCGCCTCTGGCCGCAGAGGTACATCGCTAGCTTACGAAATATTAAAATGCATAGCATCCCTAACCAAAAAGGGTAAAAGCATTAAGTTGCAATGGGTTCCAGCACACAGTGGTTTAAGAGGAAATGAAGAGGCTGATCAAATAGCGAAATTAGCAGCTTTAGATGGTATTATATTTAATTATACTCCAGATTATTGGGAAATTATGTACAAGTATAAAATTATATGCTACGACAAGTGGAAAGACCATTTTGAAAACCTTTCAACTAATAAAGGCATATGGTATAGATCTATACAAAGTGCTCCGCCGCGGGTACTTTGGTTTGATGACATACTGTCGAGGAACTACATTAAGTTAGCATTAAGACTTCGTTCAGGACACTATCCATCAGCAAAGTTTGCATTCTTAATTAAAAAGGTGAGCTCTCCAAATTGTGTTGTATGTAATATCCCAGAAGATATCCAACATTTGCTGATGGAGTGTGAACGGACCAAAAATGAACGAGACTCGTTACTGGATGAGTTTGACTTAAATATGCTAGACGTCGGTTTACTCCAAAGTATTTCATCAAACCCAAAATCAGATGTTGCCAGGAAACTTTGTAAAATAATAACAGTTATCCAGTAGCTACGGTCGGGGCTCATTTTTTATGTAATTTTTTTTGTGTTTATAAATTAAAATATTATAAGTTGTAACTAGGTTATAAGGTACTATGGGGTTGGCATATCCTTGATGGATAAAAACCCCGAAATAAATAAAGATTAAAAAAAAAAAATATATACAAACTGTACATTTTTTAACAGTATCCGCTATGATTGCAAGTACTAGGCGACAATAAACATACAGATCGAGAGATCTTGCAATATGGTTGGTCAGCAGCACTTTGGCACAAAACGCCTTTCCGTCCAGTAAAATAGATCGCCGACTTTTGTCAGAAAGGCAGTCACAATAGAACATACTATA
Source organism: Lapara coniferarum (assembly GCA_949316025.1). Taxonomy (NCBI): domain Eukaryota; kingdom Metazoa; phylum Arthropoda; class Insecta; order Lepidoptera; family Sphingidae; genus Lapara; species Lapara coniferarum. The sequence goes on along the minus strand of OX438919.1, from coordinate 33,732,674 downwards.
AATTACTAGCTTTTGCCCGCGGCTCCGCCCGCGTTAAAAAGTTTTTCCGACATAAAAGTACCGGTTTATATTTTCCCGGGATAAGTAGCCTAGGTCCTTCCCACGGTCTTAAACTATCTCCTTACTAAATTTCATTGATATAGATTAATTGGTTGGGTCGTTACGGCTCCAACGGGGCGATTAAAAAGTCCAGGATACAATTCCCGGTGTATGTTTTTCCGGGATAAAAGTAGCCTATGTCCTGTGGATCTCAAACTATTTTCATACTTATTTTCTTGCGGTTCCACTCGCAGAAGACGATTTTCCTGGATTGAAGTCCCAGTTTATATTTTCCCGGGATAAAACGTACCCTAGGTCCTTCTCAGTGTCTTAAACTATCTCCCCACCAAATTTCATCGAAATCTGTCAGTGGTTTAGCCGTAACGACTCGTGATATTATATATATATTCGCGATATATTTTTCCAAGAAGTTTAGATATCGCATTTACGCATTTTTTTAAAGAACCGTCTATATAGTTGTACTACGGTACGACTTTAGTACAGAGGTCTCGGGATCGATTCCCGTCGTGCAGAGATAATGGGTTTTCCTATCAATATCAGCCCGGGGTCTGGAACATGTGCCTTATATTATGGAGATAGGCTCACCCTTATCACATCATGGGACGGAATACGCACAGTGAAATATAAGGGCGCCCCAGCGTACCCCTTCGGTGATAAAAGACCTGAGTGTGTGTGTGTGTGTATGTGAATTTTACGGCAAGTTTAATCCTGAAAAGATTAAGAAAGTTGCTATGGGAATTTTTTTCCAACAAAGCAAAGCCGCAGATATTAGGAAAATCAAAATTATTATACTCATTCTATATTTTTAATTTATGTAGGTAGTTTAAAATCGGACCTCTTTTCCCGTAGATATTGCATACTTACAGTACTTACACCAACTGATTATTTTTAAGCTTTTTATCGTTTCCCCTGTTTCGGTAAGACGAAAATATATTATTATGTTAATATCTATATTTTATTCCTTAGAATATTATCAAATTATACAATACTATTCCAGAACACATTATTCAACTATCGTCTTATAGTAAATAGTCCAGCTCATATCTGTTATAGTGGTTATTTGGGTCATTCTGTATTCGCGGATACCCGGCAACCAGTGCATCTTGACCTCCAATATACAGGGTGTTGTAAATTTTCCAATATACATCACGAACTTTTCTTGCAGGATGGAATAAACCCTGCAAAATAAATATATTTATATATTTGTTCCAAATAAAACGAAAAGATCTTTAATATTTTCATGATTTACCTGCAATGCATACTGGAGTATTTTGACTGGGCCGAGGGCCACTCTCATACCCTCAACTGCATCCATGAAAGCTTGCACTAAATGTGGCGATGTTTCAAAAATATTTGGCCACACATGGTTCAACAAGTGTACAAGAGCATCTTCACATCCAAATCCGTACACACCGAGTGCCATGTGTTTAATTGCAGCACATGCAGTCTGTCTGTGTACTAGATCCCTACAATATATGAAAATATTGTTTACATGTGATTTGCAGTAAGTAGATCTCATGAGATTGTGTAATTGGACGGTTAGTTATATTAGGATTCTACAACTAAATGCCAGAATAGTTTGGAGGGTCGTTGAAGAACGAAACATATCTCATTCAAATAAAACTATTTTACGGATTTTATCGCGGATTAAAAAAAAAGAAACAACCGCGATAAAAATCCGTAAAAAGCTCTACTGTCTAACATTCATTTATTACAGGTGGTAGGACTCTCATAATATGTAGTAGGTCTGGGTGGGTACCACCAAAATGTCTACTTCTACCGCCAACCAGCAGTGTGCATGCACTGTTGTGTTTCAGTTTGAAGGATATTGTAGCCAGTGTAACTACATGACATAATGAGACTCAACATCTTTGTCTCAGGATGACGAGCGCAGTGGAATGCCACACACTACTTTGTAATTCGAGGTGCTGGATGGTGTTTCTACTGTTTATGGGTGGTCGTATCGCTTACCATCAAGTGAACGGCATGCCCGTCTCATCATATAAAACATCATTATGCAACATATTTCATTGGTCAGCCTTATACATATATTTGGAGAAAACTATATTTACCATTGGGTCGAGACTCCAGAGTTATCACTTTGTAGAGCTAAGATAGGAAATAGGTAGGGCAAGGTTGTGGTTTAGGTTCTGTGTCACACACGCCAACCAAAAATTTGACAGTCAATGCAACTTCCTTCTCTTAGGGAAATCATAAAGTATAAATAATACACAACATCATATTTGTAAAAATTACCTGTCCATTAAAGCATCTTCAAGGAGTGGACACACAGCATAAATGTAATCCTTTCCCATTTCGCCGATGTACTCGAACAAAAATGACAGCGATTTGAGTACTCCATTTTGTACATTCAGTTCAGGGACTCTGTATTCATTCATTAAAGCTGGTAAAACGGTGAACGGTGAACAAGTCTCGGCCACGATAGCAATAGCCACAGTAGTGCAGACTCTGAAACAAAAAATAAACATAACATTGAATCTAGTTGGGAAAGGAACGGACTGCGAAAGTCGAGAAAAAGGTCTACAGGTTCAAAACCCCAGGCACACACCTTTGACTTTTCGGAGTTACGTGTGTAAAGTTTATTATTAATATCGTTCGCTTTATCTGTGAAGGAAACATCCAATATGTCTCAGTCGTAGAGGCCCTTGCTCAATAGTGCACAGTATATAATACAGGGCTGGTATTAATGTTCGAATATGTGATGACATGCATTATTCAACACACACACACACACACACACACACACACACACACGCACGCACGCACGCACGCACGCACGCACGCACGCACGCACGCACGCACGCACGCACGCACGCACGCACGCACGCACGCACGCACGCACGCACGCACGCACGCACGCACGCACGCACGCACGCACGCACGCACGCACGCACGCACGCACGCACGCACGCACGCACGCACGCACGCACGCACGCACGCACGCACGCACGCACGCACGCACGCACGCACGCACGCACGCACGCACGCACGCACGCACGCACGCACGCACGCACGCACGCACGCACGCACGCACGCACGCACGCACGCACGCACGCACGCACGCACGCACGCACGCACGCACGCACGCACGCACGCACGCACGCACGCACGCACGCACGCACGCACGCACGCACGCACGCACGCACGCACGCACGCACGCACGCACGCACGCACGCACGCACGCACGCACGCACGCACGCACGCACGCACGCACGCACGCACGCACGCACGCACGCACGCACGCACGCACGCACGCACGCACGCACGCACGCACGCACGCACGCACGCACGCACGCACGCACGCACGCACGCACGCACGCACGCACGCACGCACGCACGCACGCACGCACGCACGCACGCACGCACGCACGCACGCACGCACGCACGCACGCACGCACGCACGCACGCACGCACGCACGCACGCACGCACGCACGCACGCACGCACGCACGCACGCACGCACGCACGCACGCACGCACGCACGCACGCACGCACGCACGCACGCACGCACGCACGCACGCACGCACGCACGCACGCACGCACGCACGCACGCACGCACGCACGCACGCACGCACGCACGCACGCACGCACGCACGCACGCACGCACGCACGCACGCACGCACGCACGCACGCACGCACGCACGCACGCACGCACGCACGCACGCACGCACGCACGCACGCACGCACGCACGCACGCACGCACGCACGCACGCACGCACGCACGCACGCACGCACGCACGCACGCACGCACGCACGCACGCACGCACGCACGCACGCACGCACGCACGCACGCACGCACGCACGCACGCACGCACGCACGCACGCACGCACGCACGCACGCACGCACGCACGCACGCACGCACGCACGCACGCACGCACGCACGCACGCACGCACGCACGCACGCACGCACGCACGCACGCACGCACGCACGCACGCACGCACGCACGCACGCACGCACGCACGCACGCACGCACGCACGCACGCACGCACGCACGCACGCACGCACGCACGCACGCACGCACGCACGCACGCACGCACGCACGCACGCACGCACGCACGCACGCACGCACGCACGCACGCACGCACGCACGCACGCACGCACGCACGCACGCACGCACGCACGCACGCACGCACGCACGCACGCACGCACGCACGCACGCACGCACGCACGCACGCACGCACGCACGCACGCACGCACGCACGCACGCACGCACGCACGCACGCACGCACGCACGCACGCACGCACGCACGCACACACACACACACACACACACACACACACACACACACACACACACACACACACACACACACACACACACACACACACACACACACACACACACACACACACACACACACACACACACACACACACACACACACACACACACACACACACACACACACACACACACACACACACACACACACACACACACACACACACACACAATCACTCACTCACTCACTCACGCCTATTATTCCCGAAGGGGTAGGCAGAAGCGCAACTAGTGCACCCACTTTTCGCCGTTATTCCGTCCCATGATGTGATAGGGGGCGAGCCTATCGCCATGTCGGCCACAAATTCCAGACTCCGAGCTGATATTGAATAGAAAAACTCAATATCACTTAGCCTGACCCGGGGATCGAACCCGAGACCTCAGTATTGCAGTCGTACCATAATACAACTACGTCACTGAGGCAGTCAAGCAGGCAGGCAGTGGCATTATTCAAGCAAACATTAATTATAATGACTACCGCTTTCAATCTTTTAAGTACTCTATTAGACACTATATACATAAGTACCTAATTATTTTGACATAATGTACCTGTTTTGCCTCTCTTGTACTTTCAAGTTGTTGAGTAATGTTGCCAGCACATCGTGAGGACCAATCGCTTTAGCTATATAACCAAATGTGTTCACAGTCGCTCGTCTGATGGCTTTTTTGTGCGCTTTTAGGAGCTCGAGCAGCTCGAAACATATTCTCATCCATTCCCTAGCAGACACGAACTCAGGACCCCTGTCAGCTATACGCCCGACCAAATCGATGCAGTTCTCTTGGACTTTTTCGTGTCTGTGGAAAAATAGATTAATTAGTTCTTAATCACAATAAGGAAACTATAATTCACAAAGAGAACCCTACCTGTTTTTTAAAATTGGAGTGAGTCTGGGCAGGAGATCTTTAATTGGAGGCGTCATTTTGGTCATTCCGATCACATTAACAATGGCCTTCAAAGCTCCAAGTATAGACCCAAGCACTTCAGGGTATTCCTCACCCAAGTACTCGTACAACACGACGCCAAGATGACCCATAAGCTTTTCCTGGTAAAATTATAACATTAGCAGCATGAAGCACAATACATATAGGAAATAAAATAACTATAATGTTTGAAAAACTATTAAAATAGTTACCTCCTGACAAGTTTTCATAACAACAGCAATTCTTGAAATAAGATCAGCGGCTTGCTGACGAACTTTAGCTGACTTGTTGTTCATTCGCCATAAAATAATACCACATATCTGGGGCAGATATGGCTTGACTCGTTTTCCCAGTTGATTGACTATCGTACCGAAACCATTCAGCATGACGACATCCTGAAATACGCAATTTACACAATAGGGTAGTTGCCTATGTTTGATTTTGTACATTATTTTATATGTAACAGAACATAATACGAAAACTAAATTCTTCTGTAAAATCAGAATCAAAATTGGTTGACAACTAAAGCAGATATTCATATTTGAAATATTGTTGTGAGCAAAAGTAGGAGCGTAGTGGGGATATCGCTTCATCTGTTTCGCACGCACGCAGCGTTATGGCTGGCGACTCTCGGTGACGTCACATTCTGCTGTTTCCGTTATCTGACAGATGCGACTTCCACCAAACTTTACAGCTTTATAACTCATTTATTAAAGCTTGTATTTTAAAAAATATTTTTCCTCTTGATTTTAGAAGACGTACATTTTTGATAATTGTATTTTTAAAAAGTCAACTACCCTAATTGTTTGAAATTCGACGAAAATCGATTTGGAACAAAAGGGGAATCGTTTCTTTTTTCACGTATTAATATATAGGTACGATTGTTTTATCTGGCTGTATCTGCGCCTTACGTCAACTGATGCTCGACGATAACCGATGCAGAACATAGCATTGTAGACAAATCTTCGTGATTTTTTCAATGTTAAGCTATATGATATGTAAAACTTGAACTTCTCTTTGCAAAACTGATAAATAAATTTTTAAAAAATGTATACATTTGTAATATATATTGACTCGTCAAGCCCCGCTACAGACGCCCGCGTCCGAGTATATAGGGTTTCCCCATACATCTATATATATAATCAATCGGGGTTTGACGGGTTAAAATAATTGTGGTAGTCCTAATTATTTTTTTGCTCTACAATCTAAATAATATATTGCTGACCTCTGTAGTCTGCTCTTGGAATGCATATAAAATGCCGTCAATAAGGGCTTCCTCAAGTTTAGAATCAATATCTGCTGCACCCAAATTCGCGAGAATCTTTTCTATAGACTCCATTACCATCTTTCTGTATTGCTCATTATCGTCTTTCAAATCGTCAACTATACGGTTAATGATTTCAGATGCACCAACCTACAAAATAAGTCAAAATAAGATGATTAGAAACTGTATACGTCATATAAGCGCACCACTCTTTTGAGAACTCAAATAATTTAAATAATGTATTTGAGAATATAAAATAAATATACAAATAAATATTATTATTATGTTGACTTACTTTATTGGCGATTTCGACTGTGGTGTCTACAAGTTGACGATAGTTTCGTCTGTCGAGAGCCATGCGGTGATTCCAGAAATGTTTAAAGAAATGCGGCAAGATCTCATCCATAATGTACTGGGGCTCCACGCCGTCTGTGCCGCAGCACTGTTTCACTACCTAAACAATATATCAGTAAAGTTATACATCACTACAATACTATAAACTCAACAATATTTTATAACATAAATGGTAAAGACCCACCTTCAATACAATCTTTTTCATTTCCTCATCAGGCGACTGGAATTCTCGAATAAGGATAAGCATCACCTCCCTGGTGTAATAATTGGCATATTCAGCGTCCATAAGTGGGATCAGATAGCCAATAGCTTTCAAAAACGCAGCCAGACCCTTACCACGATGTGTGCGGATACCCTTCCACAGTGGTTTCAGAACAGAGTCGAAGGATTCAATGCCGTAGGGTGTGGCGGCTTCTGCGAGAGCAGCGCTCGCTAATGCCGTGATTGTGCGCACCTTTTGTTGCTCATCTACTAAACCTGAACAGAAAAAAACTCGTTATTTATTTTACATAAAATTTGCCTAGTAGAATATCACTGTACAAAACATTAGCGGACTTAACCAACGCGAGGCTCCGAGCAGAAGATCTTTGCGAGGCCTTTTTGCTTTGTGCCTCTTAGGAGTGCCGCCGCGAGGCCACGAGCGGACACAAAACACGGTCCCCGATTTCAACAATTTCCTAAGTAATGCTTAAGATGCGTTAAGAAAGGGGTCCTCAGCTGGATGCACGAGCCCCCCCTCCCTTCCTCCCTCATGCCGCCACAGACACATATAAAAAAAATATTATAGAAAGCCTCTACATTTCTTCAGTTTATAACCAGCTGAATAGATTGATATCTATTGTCAGTTAGATATTCAGTACAATAAATTACATACCATGTTCAATGATCTCCACAAGTGACTTCAAATGAGGCAATATAGCACAGCCCATCAAAATAGCAATTTGTTGTACAATCTTTATTCCAGTATGTCTTGCTTGCCAAGATTTCTTCGATCTACACACAGCTTTTAAAAACGGCAACAGTGATGGTATACCTGTATACAATAATAATTATTATTTATACTGTTCAAACAAAATTAATAATGTTTATTTTTAATAAAAGTATTTGAGTAGTCTTACCTAAGGCAGATGCAACAACAGCAAACGCTCTGGCAGTTGTGTTCCGCACATATTCATCAATGTTGTCAATGTCTGGTCTCATTGTGGAGATCATGGTGGCGAGCCCTGCAGCTTTGGCTAAGTTCGAGATGATTTCACGACCCTCCACACGAGCGTAGTAATCTTCGTCAATGAGAAGTGGTTCAATAACGACCAATATCTAAAAAGAAAACAATCTATAAATATAATAAAATAACAAAGTATGTCTGATGAAAAGATTATTATTTCGGTAAATAAAACCACTCATAGGACATACGCGGTTTCATTGTATTTTGCAACTGATTTATACAATTTGTCTCCTTTTGAAACAAAAAACATCTTATTTCATTTCATATTAAATTATACTTTATTCATAATGTGAGAAACCTTTCTCTTACCTTATGCACATACGGTCGGACCAAGTCATCCAATTTGTACAGAATTCTGTCAATAACTTTAACCAATAAATGTCTCTCTTGGTCTTCAAGGGTGGGACTCATGAGCAATGGCAAAATTTGATTGAATAGCGGCCCAGCGCCGAATTCTCGAGCTTTGTCTGTGATTTGACGTAGCGCTGCCTTACACATAGGTGGAGTACCATTCTATAAAAAAGTTTATTCACTTAAAAAGTTGTTACACATGAAAAGAATTAAGTCTAAAAAGTACTTAAAGTCACAACAAAAACATTAATGTGAAAAAATTGCTCAAAGTTCGTAACAAAAAGAATTTAAAAATATATTATAATATCCCTTCTTAGCCGTTTTTGGCTACAGCGGCCAATCCCAACGGAGAGATCAGCTAGGTACGCCGGATATATTATAGTGCACAAGTATGTGCGTAATACACAAGTGCACTCGCTATTCCTTCACTCTCATAGTCCGGTGAGGCGACAATCCGACATGACAGGAAAGAGATCAAGCGCAGGACCAACGGCTTTACGTGCTTTCCGAGGCACGGGGGTATCACACCGCCAACTTCCTAACTCCGAGCTGCGACTGAGTAATTTTTAAGATGGAAAAACCCAGTCACAGTGTTTTTGGCTCGACCCGGGATTCGAACCGAGGACCTCAGCGCGCAAATCGTACTTGTAACGCGTAAGAAATACAACTGTGCTAACGAGGCAGTCATCCTATCGTATATACAGCCAGCCACATAAGTAGGTATCTGAACAAATTCTAATTTTCAAATTGCCTTTACGTGTTCAGTTCAATTAAAACATATTTTTTTTTTTATGTAAAGTAAATCCCTTTAATTTTATTTTTGTTCAGAGAAAACGAAAATCGTAAGAACACAAAAGTGTAGAGGCGATTTGAAGTTTTGAATTTGTTCAGCTACTTATGTGGCTGACTGTATTATCATAACAGCTTTGCTTATCGGAGAAGTGAGATCCAGCTAGATAATAAATTCTTTTATACTTGTTTAAGATAAGTAAAAGAGCCATGCCAGGCAATAGCTACGCAAATTGCAAGTATATAGATTACTTCAATCAGCTTTTCGTGAACAGAAGAAATAAAGAGCGAAAATAGTACCAAGTTACCTTAATTTTCAACAGCAGCTTCATTATCTTCCTCTCTTTCAGTTCCTCGGGGGAGAGAGCGTCCTCATCGACATCAACGAGGAGTTTGTCAAAATACTGAGCATCTTCAGGCTTCATGAATGGCAGTTGCTGGCTACCCTTGGGCTGCGGGTCGAGCAGGCGCGCCGCGGCCGCCGCGGACCCGCCCAGTTCCTCCGTCTGCATGAAAAAGCCGATTGGGGTACCACCCAAGGGAGTGGGAGTTGCGGTCAGCTTACGAGCCGGGGTCCGAATTGGTACATAACCTGGGCAACAATATACCAAGTTAACGATTTAAGGGCTGCTTAGCGCGAGAGTAATAAGCACGCAAATAATCTTAAATACACAATTCAGCAACAGAGAATATGAAAGCGTAAACTGCAGTTTATCCGACGGCATGAGACTGTAAATTCTGACATCATTCATCTGAAAGAAAAACTGTCCATTAAAATAGTTTCTAACTTTTATAATTTAAAAACACATGTATCATTTGATCACTTTCGTCGACATTGCTCCATATTGTGAAGATGGCTTTGATCAATACATGTGTCCTGAAACTAAATTTTGGATTAATAACTATGGTGTAATTGTAATGTTTATTCAATCATTAATCAAATATACTGAAATGAAATACTATTGACATTTATGTTAAGTGCATACCTGCAGGAGGTGGCAAAACCTTGTACCCAGGTGGGAACATGGAATCAAGTTCTTCATCTGTGTATGGTCTGTTGCGTTCATCTATTTCTTTTTCCCAGCGATAAGCTTGCAACTGCTCTGGAGTCATGGCGGCCACATGGCCAGGTGTTGGTGTAGCCATTCCCATGGCCTTTACACCAACAGGTGTAGACTGGAAAATATCAATATTCCATTTAATTAACAGCATTTTTTTTTAAACTTATTCCCTATAGAAATCCCGTCACATTAATTGTAAACCATTAAAATGGAACCTATTTCCAAAGATTAAATTAATGTGCACTGAATAAATTAATTGCTGTATGTAAAAAAAATCTTTATGTTTCATTAATGAATACTACCCAACTTATTTATTTATTATGGTACACCAACAGCATAGGTATACATATAATAATAAAATCATTAAAAAAACATTCTATCTACACAATAGATAAACTCGAAGAAATACTTACACCTCCAGGAGTGAATACAGGTGTGTGCGGTGTGGGCGTGGCTTGTGAAGGCGTCGCGTGTGAGGGAGTCGCGTGCGAGGGCGTGGCGTGCGAGGGTGTGGGCGTGGCGGCCGCCGGTGTCGCGCCCGGGGTCTCATCCCATCGGGATCGGCGCTTTGCAGATGGTGTCGGTGTTTCCTGAATAGTATCCACACCTGTGCCGCGGTCAGTGCGTGGTGTCTCAGCCCACCCACTATTGTGCCCAGGAGTCTCTACAAAACGAACATGGAGAAAGTCATATATTATCATCTATATTCTTACACATAGACACTATGATACAAATTGAGTTTCGTGCACCTACTATGTTTTTGTATCTGCACCACTCCAGGTTGAATGGTAGAGAATATATTGTTATATATATTAATTCCGCCTTTACATATTTTGTATGAAGTGCAAATAAATAAATAAATAGACAAACAAAAACCTACTTGTGTAATATAATTATGAAAGAAACTGATAATGATGTAGAAATACCTCTATCGGTCTTTGGTGTTTCATCCCAACGGTTCCTCCTAGAGGTATGCTGAGCTGGTGTTTCTCTGCCAGGTGTAGCATGACCTGGTGTAATATGTCCAGGAGTAGCATCCCACACTCGCGCTGAAGGTGTAGCACCAGGGGTCTCACTCCCACGTCCTGCCGCGCCTGGTGTTTCCTCCCAAGCACCTCTCTAAGCATTGATATTATATTACAAAGTACAAAGTATCTATATATATAAAAATCAATTGCTGTTCGTTAGTCTCGCTAAATCTCGAGAACGGCTGAACGGATTTATCTTATCTTGGTCTTGAATTATTCGTGAAGGTCTAGGGAAGGTTTAAAAGGTGGGAAAAATTCAAATAATTGCCGGGAAAATCCTCAAAACAGCATTTTTCTATTTCCCATACAAACGTTTTCTAAATAAAATGGTGTAATTTATTACCGCTGCATAAAGTTCAAATTCGCGTGCGCGTTAGAAGATCTAATATCGCGTTATGAAACTCAACAAAAGTGAAATTGAATCGCGAACAATTATAAATGTTAAGTTAAATTTCTATATTATACACATTTGCGATAGTTTTTTTATATTGAAATTCAAGCAGGAATCCTACTAATATTATAAAGGCGAAAGTTTGTAAGAATGTATGGATGTTTGGATGTTTGGATGTATGGATGTTTGTTCCTCTTTCACGCAAAAACTACTGAACGGATTTCGATGAAATTTGGCACACGGGTACATCATGTCCTGGATTAACACATAAGCTACTTTTTATCCCGGGAAAACATAAAGCGGGACTTTTATCCCGGAAAAACTTTTTAACGCGGGCGGAGCCGCGGGCAAAAGCTAGTTAGTAATAAAAAAATTAACTAAACACACCCAACTCTACATTTTATTGAGAATCATTATATGCATAAGGTATCCTGGTTTAACGGTGGTAGATCTCTCTTATGCGTGAGGCTGCATGGGTAGGCACTACCACACTGTTTTTTTCTACCGCCAGGCAGCAGTGAGCTTGCACTGTTGTGTTCCAGTTTGAAGAACGTTGTAGCAAGTGTAATTACTAGGCATTATGAGATGATCTTAGGCTGATGAGCGCAGTGGAGTACCAAGCAGTACTTTGTAATTCAAAATGATGTACCGCGTTACTACCGTTTATGGGCGGGCTTGTCGCTTAACATCAGGCGAATGGCATATAAAGGTCACCATTTTATCTTTTCCCACCTTATGCAATTAAATAAGTTATTATTAAATACTCTTTTCATGGTTTTTTTTTTATTTAATGGTACACCATTTATTGTAATTAAATGCTATGGAAAAAATATTATAAATATTAGAGAGCTTGATATTATATACTTAGTAACAGAGGAAAAGACTATTTATCAAATCCTACAAAATATCATTGGTCATTGAAGAGGGGATTATCCTATCAATTCTGAATTATATACTGTCATGTGAATGTCCTACTGCACTGTACTTCTCTAAGACTGAGAGGGCTTAGTCCACCACACTGGCCTAGTGCGGGGGTAGGTAGATTTTACATACCTTCGAAATTCTTATAGAGAACTTTGGAGGTATGCCGGTTTCCTCATGATATTTTCCTTCACTGTTAAAGTAAGTAATAAACCACAAAGAATACACACATAACTTTAGAAAAGTCAAAGGTCCAAACTAGTCTATCGCTGCTTTTTCGCTATCGAAAATGAAATAAGAAATAAAGAAAAAAATCTTACCTCAGCATCCCAGGAAGGAGTTGCTTGAGAACTAGGAGTGGTAGATACAGCCTTCTTGATAACAGGTGTCTCTTCGGAACTTTGATCCCAACGTCCCTTACGTTTTGCTGCACTTGGCTTTGTTGCCTCTCCATTTGATTGCGCCACAGGTTTAAGGGTTCCCTCTCGGACCCTTTCCAATAGCTTTTTTCTCAACTAAAAAATAAATTGTTATGTCAGTGGTATTTCTAATTCCAAATCATACAATACATATACATATAAACGCCATATGATTATACCACGTTACTAATTAAAATTCATTTCAAATTAGCTTTTGCCCGCGGCTCCTCCCCCGTGAATTAGTTTTTCCGGGATAAAAGTCCCGCTTTTTATTTTCCCGGGATAAAATGTAGCCTATGTGTTAAGTCAAGATATGATCTACCCGTATGCCCAATTTCATCGAAATCCGTTCAGTGGTTTTTGCGTGAAAGAGTAACAAACATCCATACATGCAGACATCCATACATACTTACAAACTTTCGCCGTTATAATATTAGTAGAATAGTAGGATTTGGTAGGGAGTTTCAGACCCTGGGAAGGGCCTAGGGTACTTCTTATCCCCGCAAGAAAACAAGTATAGAGATAGTTCGAGATCAAGAAGAGGACAAAGGCTACTTTTATCCCGCAAAAACATACACTGGGAATTGTATCCCGAACTTTTAAATCTCGCTAAGCCGTAACGACCAACCAATTAATCTATTTCAATGAAATTTAGTAAGGAGATAGTTTAAGACCGTGGGAAGGACCTAGGCTACTTCTTATCCCGGGAAAATATATACCGGGACTTTTATCCCGGAAAAACTTTTTAACGCGGGCGGAGCCGCGGGGAACAGCTAGTAAATAAATAAATGCATACTACCATTTTTAACATATGGATACCAAACTTGGGGTAGCACACAAAACCTACATACTAAACTAGCTGTTTGTCAGTGAGCAATGGAGAGGAGTATGTTGGGTGTGAGAAGGAAGGACAGAAAGAAAAATGTGGAAATAAGGAAAGAAAGCAAAGTTACTGATGTAAATGAAACTATTAAAATTGAGATGGACCCGGCATACAATAAGAGGTATAGATAAGTGGAGCAGAAGGATCATGTTTTGGCACCCAAGAACGGGAAAAAGGAAAAGAGGAAGGCAGAATACTCGGTGGATGGATGACATAGTAAGGCCAGCAGGGAAACTACAGACTAGAGTAACGAGGGACAGAACAACATGAAAGGAGTTGGAGGAGGCCTGTGCCAAAGGGCACACAAATAATAAATCGGTGTCAAAAGAGGAAAAGATGCAAAACCAAATAAAAAGTAAATATTTATATGTATAGATGTATATATATGTAATGCAATATTATATTATAGGTATGACATACTAATAGAATTTATATTTAAATTGCAAGATACAATAATAATTAAATTATAATTTACATTGATTTTAATGCAATGATATGCTAAATTGTGTAAATCTAATGTTTTTTTTTTTGTCCCTGACATTACTCTTTCTAGCCTGACAAGGGTCGGCTTATGAAAGAACACCGGTCTTTTGGGTGAGTGCAGAAGGTGCTCGCAACCCTTAATCTAATGTTGTCTTGTTTGAATAAAGGGCTTCATTCATCGAGGATTTAAAATGATTTTGGGTCCATTTAACTTTTAGCTAAAAGTGTGCTAAATTCAGAGAGTAAGGGTCGATTTCATTGCTTGCTGATAAATGCTACTCTGCACATATGAAATCGTCCTAGCCAGTTTCAGCCATGGCAGCCAATCTCAAGGGAGATCAGCCAGGTACGCAGGAGATATTATAGTGCACAAGTGTGTGCGCAATACATAGGTGCACTCGCTATTCCTTCACTCTCATAGTCCGGTGAGACGCAATCCGACATAACCGGAGAGAGATCAGGCGCAGGACAAACGCCTTTACGTGCTTTCCGAGGCACGGGGGTATCACAGCGCCAACTTCCTGACTCCGAGCTGCGACTGAGTAATTTCTTTAAGATGGAAAAACCCAGTCACAAAGTTTTTTGGCCCAACCCAGGATTCGAACCCAGGACCTCAGCGCGCAAATCGTACTCGTAATGCGTAAGCAATACAACTACGCCACCGAGGCAGTCATAAATAAAGTCTGCACATAAATGTATAGACCGCTCAAATCAACAGTCATCATCTAATGTATGCTCCCATATAAATTGTCATAAAATGAGTACTAAATTAGCTGTTTAATATGATAACTGTAAAATATAATTTACTTGAAACCTGTGAAACTAGCCTTTTACAAGGAATCCATATTTGTTACTTACTTCAGTTTCTTCAGCACGGAGATACTGTTCTTTCATAATCTCTGTGTATGTTCTCGAACCAACATCTGGAGTTTTACCACCTGAAATTAAGCATAACAATGTAAAAAAAATGTTATACATAATATTTTTAGCTCCGATGAAAATTATATTCTCAATTAAAAAGTCAAATATAAAATTATACCTTCTGCAAAGGGGTCAGATCTCTCGGGAGATATAATCATCCTACGCCTCTTTTGGCGGTATTCATCTTCCCTGTCCGCAATTGTCGGCCTTCGTTTGTCAGCAAAAGGGTCATAATCTTTATCACTCTGAAACAAGTTTTCACATTATTTAAAGACCTAATCATGATTATGTAACTTGTTACTGATCTTATAACCTACACACCATAACCTACCAGGAGTCTAAAAAATTTTAGATGTGATACTGTCAAATGCAATGCAATCAGCCCTGTATTATATACTTGCCCATTGCTGAACACGGGTCTCCTCTACTACTGAGAGGCGTTACACCTTAGTCCACCACGCTGGCCAAATACGGGTTCCCACTACTAAAGCCAATACCAAAGAGCAAATGTAATTGTAAAAATATTCAGGCACGTTAATTTCCAGCTTACTTGGTTAAAATCTCATTCTCGTTTTTCTCACTTAAAATTATATCAGTGCCCTTTCCTAGCTCCAGTGTCACGTCTCCCTAATCAAAACCTAAACACTTGTTATGGCGAGGAACTTAATAATTAATTATTTTCTAACAACCTGAGCTATGTCATTCAATAATGAAGCAGGAGCAGTATATCCACTGGCCCTTTTCTGTGCAACTGGTACATTTTCAACATCATCATCTTCAACTTCATCATTGGCAGCAATAGATGTTACATATCCATCGTAGCGGGACTTGCCGCTCTGTCCAGCATTATCGTATATGTCACTGTCATAGTAGGTCTCTCCCAGGGACACACCCTTATTTGATCCATTCTCAGGTTGTTCCGTTTTCTTAGACTGTATTTCCCTGATTTGAGCTTCAATGGCTGAAAAAAAATGATACCATTTGCCAAATCAATTTACCAAACTTACCGCAGATTACCCAGTGTCAGCAATAAAACAAAGCCAATAGTTGGAAAACAATGTATGCAAATTAAGATTAGAAATACAAATATTAATCTTTCTTACAATGATAATTTATGGTAAATACAATTCGGTTAGGATCAAAACGTGAAATACAATTAATTTTAGGCTAGAAATCGAAAGCATCATCAAAATATGGCTGTCAAACATAAATATTACTATTACCTTCGTGTGTTCTTGGTATTTTATCCATTATTAACCTAACTTAAGGAGCATAAATAGAATCAAGGAAAACAATTATGCAGTAATTTCACTTTTCCTATATTTATATCAAGTTTTATATTTCAATTTCCATCTTTTCTAATACATGAAAGCAAAGACAAACAATACATACACATGGATAATGGCAGAGACAAATAAACTAGAATATAAAGAGTCTTACGCATGATCCATATTGCTGTACAGCATGCTGTACGTCACGGCGCTAGATGTACAGCTTGGCAAAAAAGAGTATGACGCGGTGAAAATAAGAACTAAAACTAATTATTTGTTGCAACACTATTGGATTTGTCATTTGTGTCAAATTGTTAGTAGATTCTGTGTCATCGTTGTTTACGCTTAGTTATTTTCGACCGAATTCTGTAAATTCTTCTATGATCGTTGCTTGTTTTATTAATAAAAATGAATAAAACGATTCGTAGTAGTGGTAGAGCAGTGATATACCAAGTTTTTTCGATGTTTGGCTGAATATCAAGCGGGACAAATTTTGTCTCAAATTGACAATGTTTATCAGAGAGTTGCCGATATGACAGGTATTTATGCAAATTATTTACATTCTACAAGTCAAACCATACATTTTGCACTGGTTTATAACATGAGTAACATAAATATTACGATATTTTAGTGTTTTGTTGACAAAGGTTATGTTTACAAACCACTTATACACTGACTTAATTTTTTGATACTTGAGACATGAAAAAAATATGAATGTTTTGAAAGTTCATGCATGTTTGGTATTTATTTTAGGTAAATCAATCAATGCTATAAGAAAATTTGTTGAAGAAGGTGAACAAAATAATGGCATTTTTTCTATACCTGGGAAACATCGGAAAGGTCGACCAAAGAAAGATTTCGATGATTTTGACTTATGCGCAATTAGACAAAGGGTTCATTTCTTCTACACCGTAAAAAAGCAGGTGTGTAATATATTTGATATTAGATTTTTATCCCGGATCTGGCCATGGTAAAACGCTTTTGCGGGGTAAAAGTTCCAAAGAGAGAGCAAACAATAATGCATAATAGAAATCTGCCTACAGAATTACAAAAACATGTTATTTATTTGGATGAAAGCTACCTATATACACTTCAATGTAGGGTCCATTGACATAAAGGTAGAGATCTAGTACTTAATTATTTTTTCTTAATGTTATTAACTTGAACTTGTTAGATTTTTAGTACATATAAATATTTATATATATGTTTTACAGCAATCGCTTATATAAGCAAATTACATTTAAAAGAATATAATTATGTATTAATACATTGAATCGCTAATATACCATCAGGATACTAGCAAATAGAATGTTTTAAGGGTGGAAGGGCGGATGAGTTTGGTAAAATACAAGAACCACTATAATCTTTACATAATATATTTATTATATTTATTAGATACTATAATCCAATAAGCATAGCTCTATAATCAATAACACATCAATGTGTATATAACAATTATGTACCTTATCATAGGTACCACTTCTAAATCACATGACCCTAAATTAAATGTTTATTTATACAAATACTTAACATTTTTAAATGGTTAGTAAACTAAGGATCAAATAAAGTAAATTACTTAACTTGCCAGTGTCCTAGTACTGCTCAGCTCGGCGGCCCACGATAGAATGTTCGAATCTGCCGTCCTCCATCGAGCGACGGGTATTTATACCATTTCAAAAGTCAAAAACACTATCGTACTATTGACACTTTATATTGATATTTATTACAAGTTAATACCTAAGTGAGTTTGTCTACAATTATTTTCACAAATAATCACGTGTTATGAAGAATAATTACTTTTTATAATTTATAATCTTATAAACTCGTAATAAGTAATATTTTACTCCAACAGATGGCAGCTGAACAAGCACTTCTAGCTATTACTGCTGAAGATTGTAAGAATTCCTGCCATCATATTATGAAAATTGAAAAGGATTGAAATTGATAGGGGTATGACTATGTATCATGATATTGAATAATTGGTTATTAACCACAGAGAAGACAGCAGCAGCGACACTGCTTCAGAATCAGATGATTTTGTTGTTGCAGGAACATCTAGCCAAGATACAATATAGTTCTCTATACTTAGATGAAAGTGTTTTAGAATCGGATTAATTTTAATAGAAATTTTGTATTATTTAAATAAATTATGAAGATATAAAAATGTTTAATTTTCCTAAATGCTTAAGATACGATGAACGGATATTTATACTACAATAGTATTTTCTAACGATGATTACACCAGCTCGAATCTCGCGAGAATAAGAAGGGCTACTAAATTATTTCATAACAAATAATTCCCTGAGTGAGCAGATGCTTCCATGTAATATTATTCATAATTCAATGGACTCAATACTACTTACAGATTCAACTTATCAAAGATCTAGTGCAAAAAATAAACCTCTTTTCTTTTGCATGTACTATAAATCTCTTTGTTCTTTTATAGAAATAATATTTACCTGACGATTGGAAAGCATCCCTAAAGACTCAGTAGGTAAACAACGATAAATGAACAAAACTGTGAGTTACATCAAACAAGAGGTTTTCGTAAGAAATATTTTTCATCAACACGTTGCTTTTTTTCTTAATTGTGATTTCTGTGTTCTGGCCTAACCAAGAACCTTATACCCACTATAATCTCCTTGGGCCAAATACAATGTGCCACGTGATACTCATTGAAAAATAACAAGTATCTAAACACTACGTCGTAGTATACTGGGTTGCCATATTAGTGTTATATTAGACTTAGGCGCCCTCATTAAATCCACACTCTTTTTTGCCAAGCTGTAGCTTAGGCACTATCGTGCGTGCTAGACAGTGTTGCCAGGTATTCCAGTTATCTATATTTATCTTTATTTTCTAATCAATGGTAGATATTTATACAGATTTATACAATTCTTGAATAATTTATAGATTTAGACTTTTTTTTCGGCTACGGACTAAAACTATTCTATAACTCAGAGTAACTATTTTATAACTCAGAGTGACGGGTTCACTCGTTCAATGTATAAAATTATTAAATCTACAATGTACCTATTGTGTTAATGTACAATTGTGTTAGTTTATTAGGGTACTTCACAAAAGCCTGAAGCCTGATGCAAAACCTAGCCTAACATTGGCCTAAGAAGGCTTGTTATTATTATTATTAATTTCATCGTATTTTCTGGTAAAAATACAACACACACTCACTCACGCCTATTATCCCCGAAGGGGTAGGCAGAGGTGCAACTAGTGCACCCACTTTTCGCCGTTATTCCGTCCCATGATGTGATAGGGGGCGAGCCTATCGCCATGTCGGGCACAAATTCCAGACTCCGAGCTGAAATTTAATAGAAAAACTCAATTTCACTTTGCCCGACCCGGGAATCGAACCCGAGACCCCAGCATTGCAGTCGTACCATAATACAACTACGCCACCGAGTCAGTCAGTGGTAAAAATACAAGTAGGTATAATATAATAACAATAAAGAAAATAAGATTTTAGTAACTTTTTATGATGCATTTATATAAATAC
Source organism: Lapara coniferarum (assembly GCA_949316025.1). Classification (NCBI taxonomy): domain Eukaryota; kingdom Metazoa; phylum Arthropoda; class Insecta; order Lepidoptera; family Sphingidae; genus Lapara; species Lapara coniferarum. The sequence goes on along the minus strand of OX438919.1, from coordinate 33,712,514 downwards.
TAGACGTGCCAGTTGGCAATACTAGTGATGGATGCACTCATTGGATCGTGAAAGTCCAGCGAGCTGATAATAACAATAATAAACCGTGGAAAACAAAAAAAACTAACACACAATAGAAAAATACAATATAAGATTGTATTTTTCTATTATGTGTTAGTTTTTAGTAATTTTATTTTTATTTTTTTTTTTTATACTATTACTATTTTTGTTATGTTTTCTTCCTAATTGCTTTATTGGAGGGGGGTAAACTACGTATCAAATAGCGGAACTTTGCCCCCCTCCGACACCTTTTTGTGAAAACAAACCGATGACATTGTACGTATATATTATAACCAATTGTTAAGCAATAAAGAAAAAAAAAAACCGTGGACCGTGCGTAAAGCCCTTTAAGCGCCTTACGCACGGTCCATCTTAATAATATAAAGTTTTTGTTAGGCCAATGTAATGCTAGAATTGGCATTGGAATTGTGTCGAATGCCCTATTAAACTAATACAATTATTGTGTTAAAATATATTTTCGATTTAATAATATTACATATTCAACAAGTGATCCCGTCACTAATTGTTGAATGTTTTAGTCGTTAACCGAAAAATATTTGTAAATTATTCACGAATTGTAAATATCTGCATACATTTCATATCTTTATGATGCATCAAAAATCTGTATAAATGCTGTTGGCCAGAGAGTAAAGATAACTATAGATAACTGAATACTTGGCAGCACCGTTTAGCACGCACGATAGTGCGAAAGCTACGTCAAGGGTCGCGCTGTACAGCAAGCTTGACGTTAAGATGGACCGTGCGTGAACCCTTTGGTTTTCCTAACAAATATACTTTGTACTGTTTTATTATCTGTGGTTAATTGTCTGCGGTGTCAGAAGAGTTTTGGCGGGAACGTAGAAGTGTCATGAGGTGCTCTTGTTTTAATTCATTATTTTGGTGATACTTAGTGTTATATTGCATAATTATGGTGGTATATTATCCAATATAGTTCTATTAAAGTGCTCAAATGAAGTGAATTGAAATAACTGTGCCAATCAAGTGTTTTTTCGTTGCCGCCAAAACTCCTTGATAAAGTCTTGGTAAGGTAGCCACTGCTTTACTACGACATAGTACGTAGGAAAAAAAAAAAAAGTCAACCAAAAATATTACTTAAGACGAGGCTGTATGGGCTCGAACCCTTTGCCTTCCCTAAAGGGAAAATTATAAAAAAAAAAAAAAAAAATGTCTGCGGTGTCATGTCAGGTGTCAGCGACGTTGTCGACATACGTCGTACAAGTTGGCAGCACTGTCTCTCGCTGCTGCAGCTGGGTACGTGTATGTAGTTATCTTTTGGGGAGTTTTATAGTTTCATTTATAATTTCATTGCAATTATTACCCATTTTTTGCAGGACTAAGTAATAACGATCCTGGCGTTCAAAGCGTAAGCTTCTAGGTTGATTTGCTACAGTACATTTGGTAAGTATTATTGTAATTTGTTCACACAAGTTCCACGTCAAATGTGCTGGAAGGTGACACGTATTATCGAAATCATGATGTTAGTTTCCAAACTTGTGCATCTATAACTATGAATTACGTCTTTGTCCATTTTCTAGAACACAAAAATCAATACTTTGTTGAATTATTTAGTAAACATAGTTTTCCACTTAATTTTCAAGCTCCCAATATTAGTAACACATTGTTATGTTATACGCTATTTGTATTGATAATATTTTTGAGTACGTCATAGACTGACTTGAGCAGTCTTTTTAATGCTTTCACTGTATTAGACGTTATTTCTTATTGGATATAATGTATTGAGAGAATATTATGGTAATATTTTTTATGTATTATAACCTGGAATGGGTGCTTGTATAGATATAGGTTGTCGCATCATTAATGGGAAAAAAAGTCTTGTACAAAATGTATTATTTAACTTTTTTAGCCTCAAGTTAGTGCCAACAGTTCTTTTGCTGTAATTTTTTGAGATGAGAAAGTGGAAAGGAGGCTTGGGGCATACATGTAGTGTATCTTTACGTCCACATTACGAAAACTTAAAAATATCAAACAGTTTTGAACAAATTTGGTTGTCATGTTATAAGATTTGCGACAAATACTGCTTTTTTAATTATAATAAATCTTATCTTAATATATCTGAAGTTCATATGTTTTATATGATGAATAAGCATATTTAGTCAACATTAAATACAAACACTTTTAAAGAAACTAATTAAAATAATTAGGCTAGTTACTGACTTGCATATTTGTGTTTGTATTATATATTTTATCTTAAGAGCTAGTAAGTAGAGTTCACAAAGCTTTTGAAATTGTTACTTATGAGAAACTTACTGAGAATGAGATGCTTCAACTTAGTTTTCCTTTCCTATTAAGAAAATCTATCAAAATGTCGATGTCCAAAAACTGTACTTGTGTTACATAATGTGGAATAAAATATGTTACTGGCTTACAGTATTATTTGAGACTCCTGGATCATATGCAGTAGGACTAAAAACCCTAAATATATGAGTCCAAGATCACCTTATTTTACTTTGTTCCTGTCTGGTAATGCACAGATTTTTTATAATTACAAAACCAAAATGACCAGAAGGATTACAAGGTGCATGATGGAGGGAAAGGTTTGAGTAGGGGTAGTAGAAACCTTAGATAACAGGTCAAACCTTGAAATAAATTAATCTAGATATCAATATGCTATCTATGCTATTAATATACAATAATATAATAAAGTTGATTGATAATTTTCTATGCACATAAAATGTTTTTGAAAAATAAAAGCGTGTTAATAATCTGGAAGACTCAAGAAATAGAAAACAAAGCATAAAAAAACTATTGTCTGTTTGCTCATATTTTAATATTAAGCTTTATTTTGTCTAACATATACGGTAAGTCAGGGTCAGATGGACACACGGAGTAGACTGGCTACACGGCGCGGGTGTTCTGTGTTATGGGGAGGGGTATAATGGGCAAAGTTAGATCTAAGGCCACAGAGACTGGACATGGCTAGGTAAAACATACAACAATTGCAATTGATCTGTTGTCATTCTTAAAAGATGTATGATACCGAAATGTCATATTTTTCTTCTCTAATTCACAAAAAAATGCTCTTCCTACATAGGTAGGAAATGTAAATGTATGTTCGAGGGAAGTCTTCAAGTATTAATACGATTTTCTGCCTAATAAGTATGCCATTTTTCGTCACTCCCTGCAATTGCAGGAGTGTCTTCATACATTTTATCATGCTTAATACCATTTGTTATCCTGTTTAATAGATCTAATACCTGGGTGACCGAACCTTTAATTAAAAATAAATACCTGTCACATATTAATTCTGAGGTTTCATAGTTAATAAAAAAATAACTCATATTTGTTTTTAACATTCAAGATATCCCAATATCAAATTTTATTATAATTATTTCAGCGGTTTAGCATCTCTCCCCTTCTAACACTACAAGTTTGGGATTGATAAAAAAACTGGATAGTCTAATTTTATTTTTAGATTTTAGCTGGGTCCCTGCAAATTTGTTTTAAACGGGTTGTTTTTGTAGACAAAATTTAAATAGGTCAACTTAAATGTTTAAAAATTCTCATGTATATTCAACATACACATTTTGAGATTAAAATTTATTCCTAATCCTCTAAAACTGTGCCAAGGTACTGTAGCCAAGGAATGAAAAAGTATGATAAAAGTTATTTTCTATTTATGACTGCATCAACAAACGAATCCATTTATCGATAACATAATTAAATTTTCCTTAAATTTGGTGTAATCTACAATCGATCTTGTTACTTACAAGTCTCAAAAGCTAAGGGTGACTTCAATAAATCAACATTGATGTACTAAAATCTTAATTCAAGCTCACGTTTGAGTAAACTGAACTGAACTATTTAATAAACCAAGCTTAAATTATCATTAAAGAGCTTGTTCTCAGCTGAGTAAGCGCTGTTACATAAACAAAATTACTGACTGACTTAGCTGTCAAAGGGCCGTATTAATAGGTCCAACTCAATTTCGCTCTTAAGTGTGAAATCAGCTGAGATACTATCAAATTAAGGCCAGCATCTTATGATAGTCGTTATTTCATAAACGCATATCAGCTCAGTATGTGACGGATTCGTAAACAATAAACACATGTATAAAAAAGTCAAACTTTCCCCGATTTTGTGATGGGGATTGAAAGTTATCCATCCACGTCCAACATCATTTAATACTCTGCTCATTTATGTCGTGAATAATAAAGTAATTTTAATAGTGTTATTTAAATGTAAACATAATTTATACCAAAGATATATTGTAGAATTTAAATTTTTCGGAAAAGCTAGTATGTATAATTTTTATACATTTTGCATTTAGGTACATAATATAAAAATTCATGACCTTCATAATTCTTAACAATTAATATTACTCGTCCACAAAGTTGGTGAAAGATTACTTAAAAATTAAAACAATCTGAAAACACTTGTTTAAATATATTACGTATACATTAAACATACATATTTCATTACTGTTCATTGTTTGTCCTCAGTACTGTAACGACTTGGCGCGGACAAGGACTGCAAGAGGAGACGAAAATGATGCATCAGCAATCCATGATGGTTGGCGATATGATACCCGTCCATTCTGACATACCTGTGCATGTTGAGGAAATGAATAATGTTGGATACGAGAATAACGTGTCCTATGCTTACGATGATCTGTTCCCGGCCCTGCCGCACTCCCAGCCCCCAGTGCAGAGGAATATACAACAAGCCACCAATAAACTGAGGGTTGGCTCTTCTCTGCATACCCAGGTTAGTAAAGTAGCCTTCTTTTTTAAACGATTATTATCAGGAAAAATCTGTCTTATGGACACTTATTCTAAGCCTGGGGAGGGGAAGAATAGTTATATCGGACTCACCGGCCTTCCGACCCAGATGCCACTTAAATGACCTCTGAAACGGGTCCCTCAAATTATGCCGAATACCGAATAAAACCCGCGGTAGCCTGCTCCTGCGCATGTGGAACAGTTCCGGAGGGTCGTGAATGCATCCGAATTCGCCGGACCCGTCTCTTTAAGCTCAAGGTCCCCTTCTTTAATGGCAGCACTATGATTCCGTGCTGCATTCGACTGAGACTGCGCATTCCCCGGTGCACAGCCACAACTCCCAATAGCCCCCCTTTTATTCGTCTCTTATCGTAAGCAGGGAAAACCATGGTGGAATTCTTTAAATGCCCCCATACCACAGAGCGGTAGTAAAGTAGCCTACTCATTTATAAATTGAAAGTTTTATTTTGAAATCAGGTAAATGTTACAATTTATAAATTACTATTCAATTATTATTAAGTATGCATAATGTCCTGTACTATGTGTGTGTAATTTAGTATTCATATTTCATATTTATATTCGATTGTCATCAATTTTATAAGTTTACCAGTTGATATCAATTGTAATCTTCGTGTCAGTCACATTGATTTATTTAATTTGTAGTTAATGTTACATATATTCATTGCGTAAAGACAGTGTTTTATAAGGAACAGCTGCAGTCAAGGTGACAGAATTTTAAGGTACTTGTAAATTGATCATTAATATTGAATTTATTCGAGCCGTCTAGTTATAATTGTAAATAATGCACTTTTCGCATATCTGGTTAACTAGTAGAAATTCCGGAACAATAATATAATGCTTTTGGGAATCCTTTTAAAAAACTATACACCTAGTAAGTGGTAACATTCAGTATTTTAACCCGTCAAACCCCACTTATAGATGTATGAGGAAACCCTATATACTCGGACGCCGGTGTCCGTAGGCTTGACGAGTCAATTAACTCTTTCTCCCATTGTGCCTACTTGATCAGAAAGGAATAGAGCTAGGAAATTCTTGCTTAGATAAGATATTTAGCATCCTGGGAAACTTTATTAAAACATCCTAGTGACATCTAGATGAAATTTATATTTTACAAAGTCGAAGTCCCTCGCAATTGCACGTGAAAGACCTTTCTCCAGAATTGTAGACCTTACGTTGTATATTTCTAGTATTAAAAGTAGTCTATGTTATGTCAATCCAGGATATAGATGATGGTCGAATTATTTTCTTATATCAAGTTTAAACCTTACTTCCTTTACGTAAAGTTTAAAGTCAACGGTGATGATTAAGAACAGCTTTTTAATTGGTTAGATTTGTTAAACTGCCTTGGTGGCGTAGTTGTATTACGGTACGTCTGCGGTGCTGACGTCTCGGGTTCGATCCCCACGTCGGTCAAAGTGAAATTGGGTTTTTCTAGTTAGTAACAATCCGGAGTCGGGAATCCATGCCCGATATGGCGATAGCTTGCCCCCATCACATCATGGGATGGAATAGGCACGGCGAATTGGGTGTACTGATTGCGCCTCTACCTACCCCCTTCGGGTATAAAAGGCGTAAGTGGATGTATGTATGTCTATATAGATTTGTTAAATAACTTATTTTATTTTGTGATTAACCATTTTATAAGTTGAACCGGTTCAACGTTCATAATATTCTCGTGTCTTAGTGCTATATCAATATTTTTTTAGGTTTTCCATGTGCCATATGAAGAAAGAAAACTGGATAACGCTAACACTTTCGGTGAAGGCGAATCTTTGCGGACCTGCCAGGCAATTACCAAGGAGACTGGAGCCCATATTGAGATATCAACTAGCAAGGATGGTAGCTTGACGTTCCTTATCACAGGAAAGCATAGTGCTGTGCTGGACGCAAGACGACAAATTTTAACTCACTTCCAACAACAGGTATGTAAGATATTATCAACTCACAATGCAATTTACATAAAATTCAACTAGATCCAGTTTTGAAGCTCCTATTAAACTTTATATTGAAACCTAACCCTGTAAACTGTCGCAGTAGTTAAAATCGATCTATGTCAGTTCTCCCTAATATATTATAGCTCCTGTCACATACATAACATAATGGGCTTTATAGGTAACATTTTAAAATATAATATACATTATTTTAAATAAAAAAAAATATATTTTCTGGACATGTTTATGGCTCTAAAAATTTTTTCATTTTCTAGGCGAATTTTATAACGTGAATTTTATAATTTTCCGCTTTCCAATTCAGGCAAGCAAGCAAATAGCCATACCGAAAGAACATCATCGTTGGATATTGGGCAAGCAAGGGCAAAAATTGAAGGATCTGGAAAAAGTGACTGCAACCAAGATAAGTGTTCCCGGAATTGCTGACAATAGTGAGACCATCACTATAACCGGCACCAAGGAGGGCATCGAGAAGGCCGAACACGAAATAAGAGTGTGTTCTGAGGAACAGGTAAATACAATCTTGCACATATTCACGCCTTTTAAATAGTAAGATAGATCGGCACACACTGGAGTCTGATTCCCATATCACAACTAATGTGTTTGCCCAAATATGTCGTGTCCTATTGTTGTGCAATAAAAAATCATGAGTAGTTCCTAATATTGTAAAGTTATGGCTGCATGTAAATGTAGAGCATATTATTATAATTTGTTATTTTTTTTCAGTCACGCAAGGCACTCGAACGTATAACGATCCCGAAGATCTACCATCCGTTCATCCAAGGTCCGTACGGGGAGCGATCGACGGCGCTGGCCGCGGAGACGGGCGCGCGCATCCACATCCCGCCCGCCTCCACACAGAGTGACGAGATCGTCATCGCCGGCGAGAAGAACGGAGTGCTCGCCGCCAAAGCGCAGATCGAACAGATTTATGAGGAAATGGTAACTTGCAACACTTTGCTTACTTGCGTTTATATACACACACACAAAAAAATGCAATACAAATTATCAAAATTTTACATCACCTCCACATATAATTTTTAGTCCTTAGCAATAAACATATTTTCAGCACTAAAATGAACTACAGGGTCTTTACTACATTAAAGTCAAAGAAAAATAATTATTTCTATTAAACTAAGCATGTATAGATTTGAAATTGTTCAGCAACTTTTGTTGCTGTACACATTATGTCTAAGAAATATAATGAAAGTTATTTTCTTAAAGTACTCTAGATGTTGCTAGATGGCAATATATTTGCTCATGTCATATTATGTTCACCCATACTCCAAAAAAGTTTTTTGAGCATGATGTTATTGTTACGTGACATTATTTCGATGAACTTTTCATTAGGTTTTTCATTATTCTAGGTTAAAAAATGCTCGACCGTGAGAGTGGAGGTGCCCAAATCCCAACACAAATATGTGATCGGTGCGCGTGGTACAACCATCCAAGAGATTCTCAAAGAAACCGGGGTTTCAGTGGAGATGCCCCCGCCCGACTCCGCGACTGGCACCATTACGCTTCATGGACCCCATAACAAAATAGGCTTGGGTAAGTTTTTAACACCCTTTTATTAGCTTCAGACATATGTATCTATGTATGTAACGGAAGCTTTGAACATGATTTCAACCCCCTTCAAAACGTCGAATTATTAAATCGAAATTTGGCAACTTATCAAGGACCGTTGACAATTCAATATTTTAAACTATAAACACGCTTTTATAGAAAATCCAACTAAAAAATGAATAAACAATAGTGAAATTATTTTTAGTGGCATCTGTTGGTCCCTAGTAGAATTATAACTAAACTGGCTACTCTTATATGTAAAAAAATCCTACTTGTCATAAGATGGCGTTTTCGTTTATTTTTTAGTGACATAAAACTGAAAAATAAATAAATAAATAATAGTTAAAAAACAAAAGCATACGCTTTATAGAAAATCCAACTAAAAATTGAAAATAAATTTGAGTTAAGAATAGTGTAAATAAGAAAAACATGTATTTTATTGTAAAACAAAGCGTGGGGTGCATGCTGTCAATAGTTACAAAAACATTTTATTGACAGATTATATGAGTAGAAGGATTATCATTTTGATAATATCTTAAAAAGTACCCCACGCTTTTTTTTACAATAAAATATTTTTTTTCTTATTTTCTATTAGTTGGATTTTCTATAAAGCGTATTTTTTTTTTATTATAGTATATTGCTCGCAGCTCCACCCGCCTGACAAAGGTTTTTTCGGAATAAAAGTAGCCTATACCATTCAGGTAGCTTCCTATTAGCGAAATAATTTTCAAAATTAGTTCAGTGGTTCTTGAGCAAACAAACTCTTTAGCTATATAATATCAGTATAGATAAAATATTACTTTATAATAAGTATAATACAGGAACGCGTATATTATGTACACTAAAAAAATACACAATAAAGTGCAAATAATTGTTATGCTATAACGCCGTTCCACCGAACTGGCACTATCGGACTAAGCCTTATCTCTCACATTCTACCGTTCGGTTGCCATTTGGAGATAATATTATTTATCTAAGTATTATTAACTATTATTATCGAAGTATTATATAAGTCGTATTAACCTTCCTTTGATTGATTATGATATAAATTGGGAATATCAAATTCTGTTTTTTACCGACTTCAAAAAGGAGGAGGAGGTTCTGTATTCGATCCATATGTATGTATGTATTCCGCGCGTTTCTCAAAAACTACTGATCCGATTTGGATGTGGATTTTGATGTTTAAATGTATAGTTTTCAGGGAAGGTTTTAGTATATAATTTATGAAGATCTGATGAAGATCTTCGGAGGTACACAGTGGAACTCTTCAATAACTAACAGCAGATGGCTCGCGAATGCTGCAATCGTATATCTATGATGTATTGTTTACACTATTCTATAATTAACTAACAAAAAAGCAATAAATAAAAACTTTTTAACAAAAAATAAACCGACTTGAAAACCACTGCAAACCAAAAAATAATTCAACTTGATATTCGCTTAGTATATACGTATATAATATATTATATTTGGAGTCGGTGCCTAATTTAAACTGAACAATGTTTTCGTATATTTGATCTTGTATTTCCTTGGCTTAGCTGGCAATTTAAATTAGGCATCGACTACAAATATACGTATATACTAAGTGAATATAAAATTGAATTATTTTTTGGTTTGCAGTGGTTTTGAAGTCGGTTTATTTTTTGGACTTACGTATTTTACTACTTCATTTAGAACAATTTTTTTGTATTGTAAAGTAAGATACAAAGACATTAAAATAAAACTATTTTTCGGATCTTATCGCGGTTTTTTAATTTATATTTTCTCACGACGTTTCGAAGGCTTTTCAGCACTTCGTGGTCACGGGGCGGACTGAGGTGGTGGTGGTCCGATTAGTTAATGTTACAATATCTAACTTCGTTTTTTAATTATACAATTTAAAAAAAAAATAGTTGTTATTGACGGTCTGATCTACGCAGAAAGAGCTCACAGTGTCTTGAGGTCTGGCAGTTGGTCTTTTGGGGTCCGATTTAATAATATGTATAACTGGATCCCAGGCTTGTGCAAGCTTCCAACCATCTTCTCTATTTTTTTTATTCTTTTTTATATGGCCATCTTCGGCTCATTAGGGACGGCTGCGGGCTTCCTCCGACTCACGTCTAAGTTGTCGTCCGCAACCGCCAACCATCTTCTCTATTGAAATTTGGATGATTTTTAATTTCAATAGTCTCGCGGATCATCCTAGGTAGGAATCTGTGTTCTTTGGCAAATATTTGTGGTTTGTCAAATATAAGGTAATCCTTGGACCCTTGTTCTGAATGTTCAGCAACTGCAGACTTCGTAGAGCGTCAGTGTTTCACGTCAGCTATATGTTCTTTTACGATTGGCCGATATAAGAAACGTCGGGAGAAAATATAAATTAAAAAACCGCGATAAAATCTGCAAAATAGTTGTATTTTAATGTCATAACATTCGTGTAAATAGAAGAAGACATTAAGATACAAAGAGTCATATTTATACTAGTTACGCGTCTGCCTACCCCTTCGGGGATAACAGGCGTGACTGTGTGTGTGTGTGTGTGTGTGTGCGCGCGTGTGTGTGTGCGTGCGTGTGTGTGTGTGTGTGTGTGTGTGTGTGTGTGTGTGTGTGTGTGTGTGTGTGTGTGTGTGTGTGTGTGTGTGTGTGTGTGTGTGTGTGTGAGAGTCATATTTATTTCGATAATAACATATTAGCAATGTATTTATACTACGTGACACGCGTATACGGTAAAATAGTCCAGTTTGCCCAAGAAAATAGGAAGTTGAATAAAAAAAAATATGGCTGATATGAAGCTGATATGCAATCAGTCCTCAGTGCAATAGCTAGGCCATTCTCGGTCGCGGTGACAAGTCTTTTGAGAGATAATCAAAAGACTGTAATGTCACACGCACACACAAAGACACACACACACACACACACACACACACACAAACACAAACATGCACACACACACACACACACACACACACACACACACACACACACACACACACACACACACACACACACACACACACACACACAAACATGCACACACACATACACCTCTTATAGGCAGAAGCACAATAAGTTGACCACAAATTCCTGGCTTCAGGCTGGAATACACTATAGTAAAACCCAATGTCATTGTGTTCGTCCCGGGGATCGAACCAGCATTGCATCCGTACTATATATAATACAACTACGCCATCGAGGCAGTCCTATGATATGGCTAGCAATAATTATTGATTTGTTGAAATGAAACTTAAAGAAATATGTTTTATAATGGCATGGCAACATCGATGTAAGCTTTATCAAATCTATACTAATATTATAAAGCTGAAGAGTTTGTTTGTTTGAACGCGCTAATCTCAGGAACTACTGAACCGATTTTTTTAATTCCTTCACTAATAGGAAGCTACTTTACTCCTGAGTGCTATAGGCTACTTTTTATCCCAGAAAAACTTTTCACGCGGGCGGATTCTCGAGCACTAGGTACTATATAAGGATATAACTAAATATTCATCATACATAAATAGCATATTTCGCCCATCCTAAAGAATCTGTCATAGTAATCAGAATTGTTTACAATATGTTCAAATTAAGCTATTCATTCACATTTCATGTGAAATATTTTGTTTCAGCTTTATCAAAGGTGTGCGAAAAGGCTAATTCTGTGAGAACCGTAACTGTAGATGCGCCTACGTGGATTCATAAATACATTATTGGCAAGAATGGTTCCAATATTAAAAAGATCACCCAAGACTTTTCTAAGGTATGATGAAAACGTCGTAAACATCTTTTGCTGAACTAGTTTCTAAATAGATTTTTTCATATTATAATTTTCTTGAATTCTTATATTTATTGTTATGTTTAAGTTTTTGGACATAACAGACTTTTTATATGAATAAATTTTATTCAGGTACATGTGGACATAACGCACTCCGAAGATAAAGTTAAGATTGATGGCCCGCCGGAGGAAGTGGAACGTGCACAAGTTGAACTCGACAATTTCGTGAAAAATCTGCTCGCGACTTTAACTTATGTCGAACTCTCTGTGGATCCCAAATTTTATAAACATATTATTGGCAAGAGTGGGGCTAACAGTAAGTTGCCTTCGGCATTAAGTCCGCCTAACATACCCTACATAACTATGTATAAAGTGCAATAAATAAATAAGATTCATTAACAAAAATTATAGAAGACTTTAAAAAAAACTGGACTTTACAATATTGTATAGTGTATATTATATTATATGTTTATTTTTTAGTTAACAGACTGAAGGATGAGACTGGTGTAGTCATAAATATTATAGAAAACGAAGGCAACAATATAATTCGTATTGAAGGTAGCCATCAAGGAGTAGCTGATGCTGAAAGAGAATTAAGAGAGATGGTCATGAAACTAGAAAACGAAAGATCAAAAGAAGTGTTTGTGGACCACAGGTACATTAAATCGCTTATTGGTGTCAGAGGCGATAAGATAAAAGAAATCCGCGAGAAATTCGAACATGTTCTTATAAGCCTCCCCGATCAAGGACAAAAAAGAAGTCCAATTAAGCTTAGAGGACCGCAAGAGGACATCGAAAAGTGCGAAAAGTACCTGCATAAGTTAATAAAAGAAATAGCAGAGTCGTCATACGTCCAGGAAGTGCCGATCTTCAAACAATTCCACAAGTTTATCATTGGCAAAGGTGGTGCTAACTTGCGCAAAATACGAGACGAGACACAAACAGTGATCGACCTTCCCGCCGAGGGCGACGACAGTGACGTCATCACTGTGCGAGGCAAGCGTGAGAATGTTGAGGAGGCGGTGCGCAGGATACAACAAATACACAACGAAAAAGCAAACATTGTGACTGAAGAAGTGACTATTCCACCCAAGTACTACAATTCCCTTATTGGTGCGGGAGGAAAATTAATTCACTCTATAATGGAAGATTGCGGAGGAGTTCTTATTAAGTTCCCACCTGCGGAAAGTGACAGCGACAAAGTAATGATTAAGGGTCCAGTTGAAGATGTGGAGAAGGCTAAACAGCAGTTGTTGGCACACGCGTCCGAGCGAGAGCTTACCTCGCACACTGCTACTGTCCGTGCAAAACCAGAACATCATAAATTCCTTATTGGAAAGAATGGCGCGAACATTAAAAAGATCCGTGAACATACAGGTGCTCGTATTATCTTCCCTACTGAGAAGGATGAAGACAAAGAGTCTATCTTCATCATAGGTAAATAAAACTTCATATTATTTTGTCTATGTTATTATAAAATAATAAAACTCAAATAATCTGTTAATGAAGACGAAGGAATGCGCATATGACACTTGAACGGAGCTGGGTGCAAGAATCAATTGTCATGAGCACTTAACATTTTTTGTATTAATTGATGGCAGGTCGCGAAGAACAAGTGGAAGCGGCTCGCAAGCAATTAGAAACAGCAGTAGCTGAGATCAGCAACGTGTCCGAGGGAGAAATGTCCGTAGCGCCCAAACACCACAGGCACTTCGTGGCCCGACGCGGTGAAGTACTGCGACGCATCGCCGATGACTGCGGCGGAGTTCAAATATCCTTCCCGAGGCAAGGCGTCAACAGTGACCGTGTCGTACTCAAGGGGCCAAAGGAGTGCATTGAAGCTGCCAAGGCTCGTATCAACGAGATCATTGAAGATTTGGATGCTAAGGTAAAAATTACAAGTGGATGTTAAGTAGCTTTTCTTTATTTTATACTAGCTTTTGCCCGCGGCTCCGCCCGCGTGAATGTTTTTCCGGGATAAAAGTACCGTTTTATATTTTCCCGGGATAAAAGTAGCCTATGTGTTAATCCAGGACACAATCTACTCGTGTGCCAAATTTCATCGAAATCTGTTCAGTAGTTTTTGCGTGAAAGCGTAACAAACATCCATACATTCTTACAAACTTTCGCATTAATAATATTAGTAGGATTTTATAAACATTATTTATATAAATCATTTGTATTTGAATAGGTGACTATCGAATGCATAATTCCTCAAAGACACCATCGCACTGTAATGGGTGCCCGAGGAGCCAAAGTAAAGGATATAACGGCGGAATTCGATGTTCAAATCAAGTTCCCTGAACGTGATACGACTGAAGGAGCGGATGTACCTGTCAAAGAGAATGATGAAAACGCTGAACCAGGAGTTAACGATATCATTAGAATTACTGGCCGTCCAGAAAACTGTGAAGCTGCTAAAAAAGCTTTACTCGATCAGGTACAGAATTTGCCAATTAATGGAAGTAATAATGCCGTTACATATCAATTACTAAACATCCATGTTTGTAGGTGCCCATTTCAATCGAAGTAGAAGTGCCAAACGAACTCCATCGCCTTCTTGCTGGTCAAAAGAGGAGAGAACTGATGCAGACATATGATGTTCATATATTACTTCCCCCTGTTGAAGACAACAGTGACCTTGTTAAGGTACATTCATGTTATATTAAATACTAGCTTTTGCCCGCGGCTCCGCTCGCGTGAATGAGTTTTCCCGGGATAAAAGTCCCGCTTTATATTGTTCCGGGATAAAAAGTAGCCTATGTGTTAATCCAGAACATGATCCACCCGTGTGCCAAATTTCATTGAAATCCGTTCAGTAGTTTTTACGGCAAGAGTAACAAAAATCCATACATTCTTACAAACTTTCGCCTTTATAATATTAGTAGGATTTATATACATACATATTATATAATCAAGCGCTTAGCCTACTGAGGGAGCCAGTAAATTATTATTGATTTATGTAGGTGACAGGAACGCCAGCGAACGTAGAAAAAGCCAGGACAGCTCTTTCTGACAAAATTGGAGACATGGAAAAAGAAAAGGAAGACAGAATTCTCAGGTATTTTAAAAATTATATGTATTTCCAATGTAAAATATATCTGTAACAGAAACTTTAAATAAATAGTGAAGGTTTATTACTTACTAGACTTTTGCTCGCGGTTCCGCCTGCGTGAAAATTTTTTCGGAGATAAAAATCCCGCTTTATATTCTCCCGGGATAAAAAGTAGCCCATGTATTATAGCTAGTATAATGTAGCTTTATGTTGGTGAAAGAATTTTTAAAAACGTTCCAGTAGTTTTGAGTTTATTCGTTGCAAACATACAAATATTTTCTCTTCATAATATTAGTATATTATTTAGGGGGAAGTTATTCTTATCCGTATATGTGTTTATATATTTTATTTACAGGTCATTCGAACTGAAATTCAAAGTCGATCCTGAATACCACCCACTAGTTATAGGCAAAGGTGGCTCGGTCATTACCAAAATTCGAACAGATTATGGAGTACAAATTAACCTGCCCAAACGTGGCGAACCCGATGATGATACCATAACCATCCAAGGATACGAAGACAAAGCATTGCAAGCAAAAGATGCCATTATGGCAATAGTACGCCAATTGGTACGTACATGGATATCTATTGCACGATAATAAAAATCTAAAAGTAAATTTTAAGTCTTGTACTTTCATCATTCAAGTGTTAATAAAAGATTTTTTGGTTAATTGTTTAATTATCTTCAAAGGATAATCAGCACCGGGAGGAAGTAGACATCGATCCACGTGTTCACAGACGACTCATAGGACTTAGAGGAAAAAATATAAGACGCATCATGGACGATTATAAAGTTGATATTCGCTTCCCGAAAAATAATGAAGATAGCGTCGTGGTCATAACGGGCGACGAAGATAACGTTCTGGACGCTAAGGACCACCTGCTTAATTTGGCCGAGGAATACGTAAGTGTATATTTTCAATCCATGAAAATAATATTATATGAGTTTGATTAACCGCCGATATCAATTAATAATCCAAATCTCTTTCGATTCATCGAGAAAATGGACCAATCAGAATACTTACAAATGAGTTGTTTCGGTTGATTCCGAGAGTAATCTCGTGATCAGATCGCAAGGTAAAACTGTGGGGTTAGAATGTGAAGAAAAATCACGTTGCGGCTCCGCTTGGTTTTATTGTGATTGGTTGAGAGACTGACGTATCGGTGTTTTGAAGTTTGTGATTGATCAAGAGACCGATACGTCAGTCTCTCAACCAATCACAATAAAACAAAGCGGAGACGCATTGTGTTTTTTTTTACATTCTAACCCCCTGGGGTGGTTTGTCGAAAAGGCCGTTACTTAATTAAACAAGGCACCAAATAGTAATGTAACATTATTCTCACAATAGCTTCAAGACGTCGCAGACCGCTACCAGCCGCCTGCCGGCCCGTCCCTGGGCGACTTCGGCAGCGTGCTGAGCGGCGACACCGGCAGCGGCGGCGGAGGTGGTGCGGGGGGCGCCGGGCCGGCCGCGGCGGGGTTCGTGGTGAAGGGCGGGCCCTGGGAGCAGCGCGCGCCCGACACCGCGTCCACACACGAGTTCCCCACCATGCCGGGCGCCACGCAGCCGCAAGCCTCTCCTGCGCCTTGGGGCCCTCGCCGTTAATCACTTGTAGCCTTTCCCCAGTCTCTGCAGGCGGCTGCCCGATCCCCCGTCTCCCCGTTTCCCCGTCACCCGTCTCCCCGCCGATCTGACGTGTTTGTGCTACGTTCAGACCGTTTCGTGACGTTACTTAATTGTCTCGAAACTAAAGCAAGTGTAATCACTTGTATGTGAAAATCATTAAAGGTCCCGCTGGTATTATTATATCATATTGACGTTCCAGCAGCTACAGTCTAGCATAATATAAAAAATTTGGCTGTTCCATAACGTTATATCGAAGTAACCAAGCCATGTTGTTACTACTTTTTATGATTTATATTACTGTGAAGTATGCCATTGCCTATTATTTCATGTTTGTGTTTATGTGTAGAATTATTATGTAAGCAATTTGTGCGTTCATAGCGAATGCATAAAAATCTTTCGATTCTTTGTACTTATCAAGTAATGATATAATGAAATAACATTTTTTTTTTCATATTACTTTTCATGATTTCCTATTACATTTTTATAAGCGTTATCTATAACAATAAATCAATAAAATATAGTAAGACGAGAATGAATATTTTTACAAAGTAATTTGTATATAGTAAATTGTGTTTAAATATATTAATAAAATCTTTTACAATAATTAATGTTTAGTTTTAATACAAGCTAAATATTAAATTAGCTCTAAGCGATGCCTTGGGAGTTGGGACGTAAAGATAATGATGCCATAGAGTCTATTGTCGTTTTTCCAGTCCAATGAACAGGGCCGGATTAGGCTAAAGGTAAATTAGACAACTAGGGGGTCCGTCTGCCTTTGTACAGTAAAAAAAAAATGTTTTATTTATTGATGCGAATTTAATAAACCCTTTACCCGATGACGATATTATTTGCTTAATTATTATATTTTATATTTCAATACGTTTTGGGTCATATTTTAAGTTATTAAAAAAACATGCGTACTTAATTTATTTTTCAGCCGTTTATTAAGCTGTGGTAGAAAAAAAATTGGAAAAACAGGAAAGGGAAAATGGCTACCAAGGGGGCAATGCCTAAGGGCGCCGAAATAGGGCATTTTCCTAAATTAGACGTTGTATACTATTTTATATGCAATAGCAAATAATAAGAAAAATGGTCCTGTGAAAACTGCAAATTGGTTAGAAATGAGGCAGCAATTCATTTTTCTAACAATTTAGGGTTATCACTTAGCGTTTCATTTCTTTTTTCGCATCTATCGTTATACCCGATTACACATAGAATAAAGTTATAGTCTTGATTTTATATTTTTATGGAAACTTGAAAAAGAAACAGTCAAAGGCGGGACTCGAACCTACGACCTCCGGCGTACCGTGCCAGTGCTCTTCCAATTGGGCTACTTCGACCCTACCTCCGGCTGTCCAATTTCAAGATCCCTATTTAAATCTCTTAAAGGAGATGACCAGCGACATCTGTTAGCAATCATTACAACTACTAACTTAGCGTTACTCCTTTACAGGAGTCAGTTACCGAAACGAGTCGCTATACTTTTTTATAATCCTATATTATGATTTTTTTTTGCATTGACATTGCATTGACTTATGAACTTTTTTATACGCTCTTATTTTTTCCCGTCTTAATACGGCCCTGTTGTGAAAGGCTATCGCCGCCTAAAACGCTTCTATCTGCCGCGTACAGCGCTGGAAACAGTGCTGCACGCTGCAGAACAGCGCTGAACACTGGCGTTATCATACGTTTGATAAAAACACACGTGTCCTCCTTTTATGCCTGTTTGCCGCGAAAGCTGAATAGACGCGGAGAGCTGAACGGATGCGTAAAGTCTGTCTCACGAAAGAAGACCTGCAGATGCGGCGCCACAGTCTGCGACGAACTTTAGAGTGTTAGACGTCCCGAAATCAATAAAAGTTTACAGTATACTTATTTTTTAGTGATTATGAAAACTCCATTCGACCGCACAAAATGGAGACGGCCGCGTTCCGTATTAACCGATCCAGAGGACGAAATCACTCTGGCCATCCGCCGTAAAAACGAGTTCTTAAAAGTGATTTCATATATTTATGGAAACTTGAAAAAGAACCACCTTCGACTGTTCTTTTAAAAACAATAAAAATATAAAATCATTATCCAGGCACTACATGGCCATTAACATGTATAAAAAAATCATAATATAGGAGTTCTTGAAACTCCAACACTCCACAAGACCGCAGTTCCGTCCTCGCCGTCGAGGATCTCGCCGCGCCCTCCCCCCCCCCCCTCCCGACCTCCGGCCCGCGTGGCCGATGACAACACAATCTAATAGGATTAGGCCTAAAAACCAAACTTTAATGTTGCTGTCTCATCCTCTCTCAGTGGCCGTCCTGAGCCGAGGTTCGTAACCACAGAACACTATTACTCTAGGAGGTTCGTAACCCGTTAGTGGGTTGCCCTCAGCATGGTCACTTAATTCAAAGGGTTGCGAGCGCTTTCTGCGTTCACCCTAAAGACCGTTGTGGCCAGAAAAGCCGACTCGCGTCAGGCTACTGGCAGTAGGGACATTTAACAAAAAAAATAATTATGAAAAAGTAAATAAAATGCTAACAATATTGCTGCATTCGAAGAATATGCGTTACGGGGGATTTAGGGTAGGTAGGGGATTTAGGGTTACCGAGGCGGGTTTACAATTTTATTTTACTTCCGTTTTGAATGTTTTGCAGCATTGCATAGGAATAGAGGAAGCAAAATGCAAAATCTTCAAAACGTCGTATATAAAATGAAATATAAAAAAAGGGGGGGAAATCGAATAACTAGTTTTATTTCAGTATTTTATCTTAGCACAATAGATCGGGAGATATGACAGTAAAATCGTTATATCAGGAGACTACAGACAAAAGCGGCAGATCTCCCGATAAATCAGGAACTTTTACAGCACTGCACGTAAACAGCACCTGACAACGACAATATTATGGTCGATCTGTCATGCTCATGATTAGTTCCGCATATCAGTGGTCTCTAACCTATTTTCCTAACCTATTCCTTGGTTAAATATGTTGCTTTTTGGGGCGGCGGGGGGCAGTATTTTTAAAGGGGCGGCAAAATTTGTTTAAAATTTTTACTTTCATGTCGGGGGGGGGGGGGGGTATGAGTGACTCTCGTTTGTTGAAATTACCTTCTTTTGGTACAATAATAGTCCCTAGACTTTAAAATTAAGGAGGTTTTCATTGAATATTGCTTGTTTTTTTTGCATATACCGATTTTTGTTCCAAATATACCGATTTTTCTTGACAATTCTACCGATTTCACATTTTGTCGTCCGAGTCCAGTGCTGCCAGATTAGGCGACTTTTCGCCATTTAGGCTACACGAATGGTGATTAGTCGCCATTAGGCTACTTCGGAAAGTTCGTGTTTTATGCATTGTTTTTGTCGAATTTGAGGATATTTATAGCTTTGCGGGTACAAAACATGTACTCAGATCCCCCGTACACACAATTATTGAAAACTGGGGACCTTTTTTTTTTGCTCTCCGCGTCCCCACACGAGTGGGCGACTTTAGGCTACTTCGAATTTTCGCCGCGTTGGACCACTATAAATTAGAAATTAGGGAGTTTTTTTTTCCTTCACCTCTCTATAATACGAAGAGACGACTTTAGGCTACTTCACAATGAATTTTCTGCGACTTCCAGTGCTGCCAGATTAGGCGACTTTTTGCCATTTAGGCTATATTGAAGAGTGTCGGGGCGACCAAAATTGCGAATGGCGACTGGTCGCCGTTTAGGCTACGTGAATGGTGATTAGTCGCCAATTTAGGGTACTTCGGAAAGTTCGTGTTTTATGCATTGTTTTTGTCGAATTTGAGGATATTTAAGATCCCCCTTCCACACCATTATTGAAAACTGGGGACTTTTTTTTTTTGCTCTCCGCATCCCCACACATGTGGGCTACTTTAGGCTACTTCGAATTTTCTCGACTTTAGGTGACTTCAACCAGTGCTGCCAGATTAGGCGACTTTTCGCCATTTAGGCTATCTTGAAGAGTGTCGGGGCGACCAAAATTGCTAATGGCGACTGGTCGCCGTTTAGGCTACGGGAACGGTGATTAGTCGCCAATTTAGGCTACTTCGGAAAGTTGGTGTTTTATGCATTGTTTTTGTCGAATTTGAGGATATTTAAGATCCCCCTTACACACAAGCGTCCCCACACATGTGGGCGACTTTAGGCTACTTCGAATTTTCTCGACTTTAGGCGACTTCAACCGTCAAACATCAGGCAACACTGACTTCAACCGTCAAATACCTGGCAACACTGTCCGAGACCACTACAGACAGATTTTAGTGGTTATGTTGAATGTTCTTTTTGATTTGGCTTTAGTTATTATTCTGAAGTTTGATCATACCTTGAATCCAAAGAAATCTTGAATAATAATACTACGGAAACCTTGAATCCTTGACCTATATTTGTAAATTGTAATTTACAATTCAAATTACAATGTATACCCGATAGCTATTCCTACTGAATTAATTAGTGACTTGTAGTGGTGATAAGGAAATTTATAATTTCACCTAATAATAGCGTATAGGTACTCTTAATAATAATAGTAAAGTAAAATGACAAATACAAGTGAAAAAGAAATGTAAGTTTGTCTTTAGTGGTACTCCTTGAAAGATTTTATAGAGGTATTATACAAGACTACTTAGTAAATTTTCACGAAGTTAGGCCAAATAACGCTTGAGACATTTGGATTTTGGCCTCAAATGGTAGAAATTGGTACGGGTAGATATATTAACTTTCACTATCCGCCAATGATTGTCTAGACAGTCAATTAAAGAAATCTTACCTTAAAACTAGTTTAGATTTCTATAGTATGCATGGTACCCTCAGGGATACACTGAGTATACACACTGAGTGTATGTATGTTTAAAATTTAAATAGGGATGTTTTTAAATGTCACAATAAAAAAATCCAGTATTCAAAAATAGATACTACTTATTGTCTTATTCTGTGTTTGTGGGCATAACTATAACTTTTATACCTGTGAATTCCCAACCCCAAAAAATCTAGGTAATAACTATATCAAGCACATAGCGTAGCTATTGCTTTCACACAGGGGGTCGGAGGATACCAAAATGTACCGGGGCGGATCCATAGGTCACGTACACCCCCCGCCCCCCGGGTCGACAAATTCAGTGATGTTTTTGGGTTGGGTTCTGTGAGGTCTATTTCATTTTATTATAAACTAGTAGTGCTCTCGGCTCCGCCCGCATGAAAAAGTTTTTCCGCGATAAAATGTAGCCTATAGCACTCAGGAGTTATGTAGCTTCCTATTAGTGAAAGAATTTTCAAAATCGGTTCAGTAGTTTCTGAGATAAGTGCGTTCAAACAAACAAACTCTCTTCAGCTTTATAATATTAGTATAGATGCGAAAGTTTGTGAAAAAAAATATGTTTCACTGTTTGTTAGAAATGCTCATGGCATTATAATGTAATACAATATTATGTCTTACATTATAATGCATTATAATGTAATACATAATATTATTACTATATTATTATTTTATGTATTATTATTATTATGTTTGTATTACATGTTTTGTAGCCCAGATTTTTCATCCTTTATATACGCCCATGACATGAAGTCAGTATTACCCAATTCTACTGGCTAATCCATATTCCATGCATAAGGCCTGAATTAAATGGTCTTTGAAATACTGCCACTTAACCACCCCTTATGCATGTAAAAAATGTGGAGACATATGATGTTAATGTTTTTTTTTTGTAAATTTAACCATTTCTATCATTTATATTGGATAATTTTTATATGGTGCTATTTTATTGTTTCAGATTCATAAGCATTCCATTTCTATCTACTGAAACTGCTACTTTGGTTTATGATGTTTTAAATGTTGATAAAGACTTAAAAGGGAGTGGTGTGGAGAAAAAGCTGGCTACTGAGGGCACTAATCTCATTGTGTCAGTATATTAAATTAGATATTTAATGTTAGACTTAAATTAGATATTGATCCTTTTGTAATGACAATTCCATTTCAGAAATGTCCATGGTGCAGACCTCAAGAAACTAAGAGTATTTACAAATTCAATTTTTAAAAACGTTTTATTGATAACTAAAACTATAGAATTATATGGAAGCAAATAAGAAATTATTATGCCTGAACATACACCAGCACCTACACCAGCACGATCCCTGTATGGGTTCTTTATGTACCTATTTAGTAAAACTGTATTATGTTTGTATTTTATGTGGATATTTATACCTGATGACATATTTCATAACTTCAACATATACTACTATCCCCAAAAGTATTGGGCAACAGCAATCCCCATACAATGTTTAGTTGCATTGTCAATTTTTGCATTTTTAGTTTACCCTAGTATAAACTTTATGTTGACTACAAACATAGATGATGCAAGGACTATTCAAGATAGCTTTACAAATTACACTTGTAGTACTATAGAAAATAAATCACCATTGGGTAATTGTATTTGTTGCAATGTTAGTAAATGCAGATTCAATTCCATGCCTTTATATAATAACTTAGAAGAAAATATTGTACCACAATTATGCGACTTGGATATAAGATTTATATGTAAAAAGTTGTATAACCAAAAACATGTGAAAGTTAATAGTTAAGGTACCTGCAAACTTTGATTAATATTATTTAGTATACCCTTGATGTAACTCTAGTAGGTAGTTCAGTTTTACAATGCATGTATGTGTAAAGTCACCAGCATAATTAGCTGAAAAAATTTATTACCTACATACTTTTGTGTTCTTATTAATCTTTTTTTCTCTTCACAAAAATAAAATAATAGATATTTGCTTTACTTCATACGAAGATTTTTTTTTCAGTTTGACTTAACGCGTACATATGCGATTTGATCACAGATATTTATGCTGCTGACTGTACATTATGTAAACAGTAAATGCACGTGAAAAAGTGCGTTTGTAAAGTATGGAATAATAAAAAAAGAAAAAATGCTAAATATTTTATTTCTTTAACCATGTTTATATCCTTATGCTCCTAGCTTTAATTTGGAATTAAGAAGTACCGCCAATGCCCTTGAGCGTTGAGGGCGTTGTACTATAACGCTCATTATATGTCAGTAGGGGTAGCTACACGGTGTTGTGCGTTTATATTATTCTTGGTTGGCGAAATATTAGGTATGCCGTCGGTAGATATGGCCATTTGCGATAGCCTAATGGGACGGAATACGCACGGCGGAAAGTGGGTGTACTAGTTGCACCTCAGCCTACCCCTTCGGGAATAAGTAAAAGGCATATGTGTGTGTGTGTGTGTGTGTGTCTGTATAAATCTCAAAATGGAAGGTCTTTAAAATTAAACGATTGATATTGTATAAAGGTAGTTTTTAGTTCAATCCAAATACATATATTACTATAGACTGTCTTGGTTAGAATTTTCCCGGTTTTGGACATGTCTTTTCATCCAAATACATTTACCGGAATATTATGCGTGATACGCTAAAAACCTTCCAGCTTCAAAGTTGCGAATATTGAGAAGAACCTTCTTTTACGCTTGCCACACACGTTCGGTTTTCTGATTAGGTTTCCTGATGAGGAATTGAGATTCGGAAACCTGAATGCTCCGCTTACATAGAAAATGTTCAACAACGCGCACACGTTCCTGAATCTGAATTCCTGATCAGGAAACCTAATTAGGAAACCGAACGTGTTGGTACAAAAAACCGGACGTTTGCGCTAGTCACTCGGAATTCCGAATCTGAATTCCTGATCAGGAAACCTAATTAGAAAACCGAACGTGTGCGGCAAGCGTTACTTCAGTTTTTTTTTTATATATTTAGTGAATGTAAAAATGTGTAGGTATATATTATCTATAAGTATGGAATATGGATACAGCCCGTAGAAGCAATAGCGTAGCGCAGGGGCAGGGGGGGGGGGGGGGGGTCAGGGGCAGTCCGCCCCAGGCGGCACTTTTAGGGGGCAGCAAGATGTGTAACATAAAACCTTTAAAATGGCGGGTGGATGTATGTATGACTTATTTGTTAAAATGACCTTTTGTTCTAGTCAAGTCTAACCTACTTTAAGATCTCACATTTTTAAAATAACAGCAATTGTTATAGGTGTCCAATAAATCAAAGAAATAGAGTTTAATACTTGTTCATAATGTTATTTTGTTCCTAAAATAGATCTCAATTATTTGTGCGGCGAAGCCAATCATAATTTTTGTTTTGAACTTGGCTATCATTTTTTACATTTGTGTTTTTGCTGGGATATCACTACTTTTTGTAAAGTAAACTAGGCAGGTATTGAGTTATGTGTCAGTCGCAGCTCGGAGTCAGGAACTTGGCGGTGTGATACCCCCGTGCCTCGGAAAGCACGTAAAGCCGTTGGTCCTGCGCCTGATCTCTCTCCGGTCATGTCGGATTGCCGTCTCACCGGACTATGAGAGCGAAAGAATAGCGAGTGCACCTGTGTATTGCGTACACACTTGTGCACTATAATATCTCCTGCGTACCTGGCTGATCTCCGTTGAGATTGGCCGCCGTGGCCGAAACTGGCTAGGAGGATTTCATAGGGACACCACATATTTTTTGACTTAAGTAACTATTTTTATATTTCTGTTATGTAGCAAGTTTAATAATAAATATATTGGGTTAGTTTCAAATATCTGCTTGCAACGGTTTCAACGCTACAAATAAGTTTTATTTTTTTTACCACCACCCACCCATTTTTTTTCTTTTTTCATTTTTAGATTTTTCCCCACGCTTACACACAATTACCGAGCTAGATTCTAAATTTCATCCTTGTAAGTCACCTGGAAGTAGTTTAGAATTAGGTAGGGGGAAGTGGGGGAGATTCATACAAGGGGCACCGTCATACACCAGAGACATCTGTTATTAGGCGCGCATTAACTGAACGACTTATGCGTGTACGCGTGACTTACTTATGTGAGTGTTTGCTCGTGGAGTTTGAGAGCAGTCGCACAGTGGAACGTCCCCATAGAAAGGGCGTGATATGAGTATCACTCTTACATATCTTATGATAACTCAACAACGGAACAACGTAAAGATTTGAATTTTTTTACGTGTATTATTGAATAATAGAACTATCCACTGCCAATGTAATTTATTTTAAAAATACTGACATGACTATGAAAAAAATACTGAAATATGCCTATATTTCAAGGGAGTTTAAAACCAAATTAAGTATAGATACACAATAATTTGACATTAATGCAATTAAACAAGTGAAATACAATACAGTATAGGGTATATTTTAACCTAATTAATGAAAAATAGACATGTCTTAAAATCGCCTAAATTTACGATCTCAAGGACTTTACTCAAAAGAAATTGTCAGGCGTTTCCTAACACTTTAAAAAACTTATTTTGAGTAATATTATTACATTAGGATGGATTAAAATGACACAACAATTAAAAGCATAATGTTAAAAATTATTTACACCAACCTACTTGATTGCTTTCGTGTAATATCAACACCTGATGAAATATTCATAATTGACAAAATGTAGTCAACTTGTAGATGCTCCAGCATTTTTAGCAGGCGTGTAACCTATTTTGTTACTTTTCTTCGAAAGGGGGACGAGGGGGGTACATAATGTTCTAGCGAAATTTCCTAATTACTCTGAACTATCAAACACAAGTATCATTAGGTCGGGGTTTCGTGGCGTTTTTATTATATGACAGATTTTATCAAACACTTCGATTACTTTTTTAAATTTTAATTTAACCATAAAATATAGCGTCTTTTTAAAAAGAAACAGCTGCATTTATATAAGTGTATCCTTTTAAACCGTTTTATTTATAAAATACTTCTCCAAACTATTGCGAATACCACAAATATCTTTCTTAAACAGTGAGGTCATTTTCGACAGTGTTTGATACTTCAACTTTGGTGCTATATATTAGGTAAAATAAAGTGATTAGAGGCGTTAAAATTATAAAACTTGAAAGGTCATATTGTCCCTTTTCCACAATGCATTTCAGTTTCCAGTTATCAGACATTTAGTACTACCGGTACATGTCACGCCCTTTCTATGGGAACGTTCCACAGTGAGTCGGTGTGAAACTCGCAACGAGGTGACACGGAACGTGATTCGGCTACACGTAAGTAATTGTATAACCTCACTTTAAACATCTTTATTTTAATAAAAGCTTTTATATAGATTATTCAGTACTATTTTATTTCAAAGATAATAGGATCAAGTTTGTCAATTGATACGTGAATAATGATATATTAATAAATATTTTTATTTAATTTTTTTTTTTAATGGGGTAGGTTCATACAGCATATTCATGCTGTATGAATGTGCCCCCCACATTGTTATTTTAGTTTTTAGGAATGAAATGATTTCAAATTTTGTGTTACAGAAAAAATATGGTCAGAAATTACAAGAAAAAGGGAACTAGGAGTGGAGAGGTGGACGAACACCCAATATTAAAAGCTATCGATGAAGTTTTACAAAACAAACTCTCTTTAAGAAAATCAGCAGGCAAATATGAAGTTAATGCACAAACACTACAAAGCCGTATCAAAAAAATACGCAAAACACAAGACCTTGATAGCGAAAATCGTGTGTTCGAATCTAAATTTGCATCACAGCAAGTTTTTACAAAAACAGAAGAGGATCTTTTGAATAAATATATCTTAGAGTGTTCAAGATGCACTATGGACTGACATGTATCCAAGTTAAAAACTTTGCATATGAATTTGCTAAGGCCAATGAAATTACATATCCAGCAAGTTGGGATAGTAACAAGATGGCGGGAGCAGATTGGTTAGCAAGTTTCCGAAAACGCCATAAGAATTTAACCCTTCAATGCTCGGTAGAGCGCCGGCTGACATTTGTTCTTTTGTATTTTTTTTACTAAAACCTTATTGCGTAGGCTTATGATTTCGAGAACGTTGTGCTTTATTTTGATAGATAATTAAATTATTGTTGCTTAATTTGTGTAGTTTTCCACACATATGAATCTACCCCATAGCCTGTATGAGAGTGCCCCGCATGTGAGGTGCATTCATACAGTTCAATTTTTTTTTTAAACTTATACAAAATGTCTCAATGTGTATTTACACAAATTCCATGTTTTTGATACAAAGTCAGATAGTTAGAGTACTATTTTTTAATGAATCTATACAGATATTGATACTAGAGAAAATTCTATAAGACAAAATAAAAAAACTGTATGAGGCTGCCCCCAAGAATGTTATACCCATATGGATTTTTCATTCCGTTTAACAAACTGAAGAATAAAATGTGACGTCACAGCTATCTGCTGTCTCTCTCTTTAGAGTGACAAAGGTTTATTTTCAAAACCAGGACGTAACATAATTAACTGTCCATAATAATATGATATGATATAATATGGCCGCCTCGGTGGCGTAGTTGTATTATGGTACGACTGCAATGCTGAGATCTCGGGTTCGATCCCCGGGTTAGTCGGGTCGGGCAAAGTGATTATTTTCCATTCAGTATCAGCTCGGAGTCTGGAATTTGTACACGATAAGGCGATAGGCTCGCCCCCTATCACAGCATGGAACGGAATAACGGCAAAAAGTGGGTGCACTAATTGCACCTCTGTCTACCCGGGGGATAAGAGGCGTGAGTGTGTGAGTGTGTAATAATATGATATCGCACCATAGTATTTATTTTTATCTCTATAAAGTAATGCGGTTTAAATTAATTATGAAAACCAACTACAGCGGCTAGTAATAGTTGATATTTAAAAAATATAATTTGAGTTAGAAAGTTTATTCCAAACAAAATTGGCATATTTACATACTTTTTGGTATGTGTAGTTCGGAACTACTAGTTCCACTTACATAAAAAAAATACCTCACCACGCGGTGGTGAATTCAGTGGCGGCCTTGGAGGAGGGGGGCGAACCAGGCAACCGCCTGGGGCCTCGCAGTTACAGGGGCATCTTGCAGCTCCTTGGGGGCCCGTTTTTTGGCACCTTACTTACAAAGCTGTTAAAAAATTATTTGCTTCGCACGGGACCCCGCGTGCTTTTTTTTTGCTCGGCACACAACCTCACACTGTATATGTTTTACTTTCCCCCGCGACTGGATATGTTCACGTTGTTTGCCGGCCTTTATAACCAAATATGGAGACTGTAAGGTTAGACAGAAAAACATTGGGATATTTAAAAATGAAAACTACAGTTATTGCTAAATTTAAATATAATAAAAAAAAATAAAAAACATACTCATAAAAGTAAACAATCATACATAAAAAAATAATACACATTTAGGAAGTTAATAACCTAATTTTCAGTAAGTAATTTTGAAATATTACGAATATCTATTTTGTGTAATATAAACTTTAATAAGAAATAACTTGTAATTACTTTTCTTCTTTTATCTCTTCATCTTCTGCTGCAATACTTTCTTTTATTTCTTTAAACTTATTTCACTGGATGTCTTCACATTAACTGATATATTGAAATCTTTCAAGTCTTGACGTTTCAATGGTGGTTCATATTCATTTCGCTGACATGTAACGTAAAAAGTAAATATCAATCAATAATAATATATTTAAGTACCTATATATTTTAGACAGAGGCAGAGGTGCCATTTAGTACTCTCAGATATCACCCAATGTACCGCCGTTATAAAATTTGGTGGGTCGCAAGCTTAATGCCCTATCCTACTAATCTTATTATATTATAAAGGCGAAAGTTTGTAAGAATGTCTGGATGTATGGATGTTTCTTTCATGCAAAAACTACTGAACGGATTTCGATGAAATATGGCACACGGGTAGATCATGTCCTGGATTAGCACATAGGCTACTTTTCATCCCAGTAAAATATAAACAGTGACTTTTATCCCGGAAAAACACATTCACGCGGGCGGAGCCGCGGGCAAAAGCTAGTAAATAATAAAGTCTAAGTGGATCATAATTATACCAGTGAAATGATAAAAAATAATATACTTACAGCATGAGTTTCTGGTAATAAATAATTATTTTTGACATCTACTGCCATATTCCCAGAAGTAGAAGACACATTATCACATTCAGAATCATAATCTTCTGTCTTTAAATGTTGACTAGTAATTCTTGCAGACATCAAATTGACCTTATAATGGTATTTATATTTAACCACGTTTTTGCTTATCTAGATCTTTAAGAAATCTGTAAAGAGAAATACAAACTCAATTTTATTTTAAATAAAAGTTTCAATAAATCAATGCTGGATACACTGAGAACTCGATTGTAACTGTTGATCCTCAGTTTTTATTTACGATGATTTTTTAAAGATTAATAAGCTTTATAATATTCATTAGTAAGGCGGCTAGTATTACAAATACTCTAGCACCATTGTCAAACCGGTCCACCAAAGCTTACACCATGGTCACCCTAGCCTCTTGTTTACATACACTATTTACAATACAAAAAATCACATTTAACATTACGTTAATATGAAAAAAGTAGTCATATATAAAGCAAATCACATTAAGCGAGGTTTTTCTACAGTTCATTTATAAAATATTCACGTATTTTATTACGATTCGTATAAATATTGATGAAATTATAATATGTACACAATATTGATGACAATGAACTTACCTGTAGAATTTCACACTAAATGATGGATACCAAATATTTCTGCAACCGTGAACTACACAATTCACATTAAAATATCACTAAAACACACTTATTATTGTAGATAATTACGGAGAAAATTTCGAAGTGAACATTTATTTGACAACTATATTGACATCGAACTTAACGTTTTATAACAGTGTTGCCGAAGTATGTATTCGCAATTACCAATTAAATGAGGAAATTTTTTAAACTAAAATGTTAATAAGGATAAAAAACCTTAAGGATATCTTATTCAACAAGAATAATTCTGAAACGAAAATAGTACTTATATCATTATATAAGATATGTTGGAAATATTTATATATACATGATATAGATGACAATAACGGTATTGATATTTTTTTATGGGTAGGGAAATAATCCGTAAGCTTTGGCAACATAGGTTAAAGAGTGAGTGAGATAGAATACAACACAAAAGGTAATTTTTTTGTCTTCACAAAAATGTGTGTACCGCTCTCTCCATTAGATAATATTATAAACTTCTTGGCTGCCCCACCTTCCCCTACTATATGTCAGTCAGTCAGTGCTAAAATTTACGAATTTTTGACCTTCGTATCTTTATAAACGTTTGAGCTAGCTTCATGAAATTTGGGCGTCTAGATTTCCTTATGGATATAATTTAACACACGTAGTTTTATGTGTTTACGTTAAAAAGGTGTTGCGTTATAGAAGGCAGGGTTACCAACTCGTAAAAAAAAATAGCCCTAAAATATCCCCGAATAAGATGAAATATCCCCAAATAGCCCTAAATGCACAAGTCAAAAGCCCTGAATGATAATATAATTTGTACGGTGTATTGACTATTGTATACCCAATGAGTATAACTATCGAAGACTTGGCTTAACTAAATTGTCAATGATTGCAAGCAAATCGCGTTGTTCTCGGATTCATGACGACTCGTGCAGGTTCGGCAGCAGTGTGCATTTGGCATTATAATTTGTGTAAGAACTTGGGTGGTTTGCCTTTTTGTTTTTTTTTTTGGTCAGTCAAACAGTAATACATGAAATGTTTTTATGGGCCTAAAAATAGCCCTAAATCTTTTTGGGCCCTAAAAAAAGCCCACTACGCCTATTTTAGCCCTAGATTTAGGGCTAAAAGCCCTAAGTTGGGAACCCTGATAGAAGGGTCAAAAGTGTGGCACCAAGGGGTTCGTGTAATTTACACTCGGCGCTGGCTAGCCAGTTCCTTTGCTTGACACACTGCCGCGTGCCTAGATATACTGTATAGGATACATAATAATGATTTGGCAGCATGCAATAGATGTTATTAGAAACAGTGCATATGCATCTACTGCTTCTTTATCTTTGAATAAGCAACATTCTAAAGTTATCGTTATTCCATATATCTTGTATTTACTCTAAGAAAAATATTATATTTCAAATATAACAATGACATCTTGGTCTTACAGTAATTGAAGTAGGTGTGGCACGTTAATAATTTTCCTAAGCTTGTATATTGTAACCTCAGTTATTCTGAGATTACTTGTTTTTATTTTTTAAATGTGCACTTATATTTTTAGCACATCAATATTTGTAAATGCAGGACTTATTGAAACTATAATTTTATGGAGCTCAATGTTAATATATTTTGTAAGGATAAAACAACACTTCCCATGATTAGTACAAAATAAAATTAAATATATTGTTAGTTTTTTACATAGGTAAAATTTATTTAAAAGTACAGAACATATGAAGGACTACACACTGAATTGAGATAAAATACTTAGTACTGACTTCGAAAAATGATTTAAGCCACTTTTAGTATTCACAATATGAACTTATTGCATCAAGAATTATTAATGATTATTTGGCAGACCAAAAGAGATTTTCCAACAGTGCATAGGTCATTAAACCTAATTATTAATATATAAGTGAAATTTGGAATAGAAGCTGTAAGAAAATCTGCAATTAGACTAGCCACTACACCTTATATACCGAAACATTATGGCTAAGAGTTTTTAATATGTGATGTTCCAGCATACAAGTTCAGCTGCATGCAGGCAACAAGGGGCCAGCATACACCCAAATATAAATTAGATTTAAGTAATAGTTCATAGATAGTAATTTTAATATATTTTGTACAATAAAATACAATTAAGTACAACTTGTAGCAAAGATATTAAAGAGAGTAATATTTATCTCAAGTGTTAAAGCTGCAATAACGTGTGTGTACGCACAAGGCATATTTACACAGCACACACGCATGGCAACAACACACCATGTGCTGCACACTATAGTACATAATATTATTACTTAATAGAATATAAAGACATGCCCAAGCTGAGAACTTCCCATTTACTTTACAGATTTCAATGCATGATTAGCCAATGAACATGCCTGTACTTCACTAGCAAATTGCTATCAAATAATACATCGATCATCGCTTAATATCACAGCTAATTATGCTTTGAAAAATTATAGACATGTCTAAGTTTCACTAATGTAGATAACAATGTAGAGTATAAGTAGACAATCTGAATTAATTTACATTACAATATCATGTCTTTTCATATGAAAATTTAAAAATTACATTACCAAAAAATTAAACAGTGCAGCGCATTATAAATAAATGTGCATACCTTAATATTTAATTGACTAAATAAATTTGTTGCCTGCAGATCTGACATATTTAATTTAAATATCGAGAGGTAATATCTTATGAGAAATTTTAACTTCAACTATTGAAAAAAAGTTAAATCCAAATTTAAAAATATGTTGTATCTATTATGACAATTCCCTTCAAATCCACCTAGTTATTACGAATGTGAAATACCATTCCGAAAGCTGAGTCTCCTTCACATATATTTCACTACCACTATAATCGTGGATCAGAATGTAAGGATCGAAGAGAAATAAAAGCTAGCACTTCACGAATGTGCATTGCTATTCACATGCGGTTTTTTGTCTTGAGCATCAGGTGTACGCTGGCCATCACGCCGTGGTGGCATGCGCTCATTGATAGCATCCAATCCCTTAGCCTCAGCAAATGAAGTGATCTTATGGTTGGGTGAAAATCCTTGCAAGGCATTTTTGAGAGATGTCTTGCCCCCAGAAAGTGCGCCCAAGGGCAAAGCACCAGTAGGAGTAAGCCCTTTAAGCTGCAACACAGATTCACTCTCCTCACGAAGCACAGAGAACACATGAGCCATTTTCCCAATAGCTCGAATCTTGTTTCGGATGACTTCTTTTCTGAGATTTGCTTCCTCCAATGCATCTTCCCCTTCTGTCATCAATTCATCATCAGAACAAATGTTTAACACGTTGACCAACATTTCAGTTACTTTCTCACCCACAAATGGAAGAGACCAGGTAAAAACATCCATGAAATTTGGTAACCAGTATGGATGAGGGGAACAGTTGAACTGTCTGATATTCATGACATTATTCTCATACTTTAAAACTGCTGCCTTGTTGTTGTACACGTCCAAGTAGTTTGGAGCAGAGAATATAGTTATAAGACTGGGGAAGCCTGTGGTTTGGCTTTTACGATACATCCGGTAGCCAGCATCTTGGGCTTCATGGGCACGTATGATTGACAATAAATTATTTCTTTGAAGAAAATCACAGCAAGCTGCATAGCTATAAAAATATGAACAACCTCTAACAGAGTTGTGCGAAAAATGTTCAGCATTTTTTTCATTACCAAAATCTTCAAGAGGATCTGACCATAGTAGATCACACATAGCCCCAAATGCTGGTGGTTCTTTGAATCTATCTAGTTTACGGATATCATCTAAACTGTTAATTTCAGGGGAAAGACCACCATGCACACATAGGAACTGCTGGTTCATAAGGGCAGCAAGAGGTAAGCAGTCGAATGCGTCCATGCAAGCGTCGTACACTTTTTCGGAATATTTGATTTTGCATTCTTGTTTGAAAGTGAAATATTCTGTCAAGTGTCGGCACTCGTGGTTGCCGCGTAATAGGAATAATGTCTTCGGATAACACAACTTGAGAGCCCAGAGGTAGAGAACACATT
Source organism: Lapara coniferarum (assembly GCA_949316025.1). Classification (NCBI taxonomy): domain Eukaryota; kingdom Metazoa; phylum Arthropoda; class Insecta; order Lepidoptera; family Sphingidae; genus Lapara; species Lapara coniferarum. The sequence continues at coordinate 33,678,213 of OX438919.1, read as the reverse complement.
CTATACTGAAATAACCTCGGTCGACATAATCACCTAAGAATAAATACTTGGTACAAGAGGGAGAGCCTCCCACCTCGAACAATTTCATCAAATCGTAAAACTGCCCATGGACGTCTCCGCATACAGTCACCGGAGAATCTATCTCGATCATAGTTTTTTCGGACCGTAATAAGGTGGCTCCATCTTGAATGATTCGTAAAGCCGCAGTTTCCTCGATCCGACCTTCCAAGATAAAATGTTGCTTCAATACATCTGGTAGTGGCTTTCCAGTTTTTTCATCGAATACTTCCGATACAGTGAGTTTGTGGCTGGGAGGGAAAGCGACACTTTGGATCATACGCTGCGTAGTCGACACTTTATCATTCCCGGACATATTTGTCACATAAAAAACACTAGGTCTAATCCATACACGCCACTATTTTCAAAATGGCAGAATAGATATAATACTAAAACAGAATCCCGATTTCACGACAGAGAAACTACTGCGCACTGGAAAACAATGCGCAAACATCTGGCGAGTGGTCAATAAAATAAACAGGGATATCGAGCGCGTTTTATTACTTTTGAAAATATCACTAAAATAGTAACACTGGTAATTTAAGGAACAGTTGCCAGTGCTATTTATAAAAAAATACCTATTTAAATTAGAAAATACAAAGATTCACATGGATAGATTGTGTCTTACAACCAAGCAACCAACAGGATTTATGAAATGTAGATTTGCTACATTTATGTAACCAAAAAGACCAAGTAATCATTTAACTAATAAATGTTAGTAGGTGGATAACATATAATATTATCGTAATATGTAAATATAATAATAATTAGGAACGTAATTATATATAAGTATTTTATGTTTTAGTCGATTATTATTTATTAATATAATCGTATAAATGTATAGTAAAGCATTTTAAATTGTAAGAGTTTCCATTGAATTTATTTTACAATTCTAATAATCATTCGTGCTACAATCAATTTATGTACTTACTACTTACGCAGGGTTACCTACTTACGCAATACGTACATATGACATCAATGGCGGGTATTTGAAAAAAAAATAATTGGAATAATATTTATTATAGCTTCGGAGTTTTGGCGGGAACGTAGAAGTGTCATGAGGTGCTCTTGTTTTAATTCATTATTTTGGTGATACTTAGTGTTATATTGCATAATTATGGTGGTATATTATCCAATATAGTTCTATTAAAGTGCTCAAATGAAGTGAATTGAAATAACTGTGCCAATCAAGTGTTTTTTCGTTGCCGCCAAAACTCCTTGATAAAGTCTTGGTAAGGTAGCCACTGCTTTACTACGACATAGTACGTAGGAAAAAAAAAAAAAAGTCAACCAAAAATATTACTTAAGACGAGGCTGTATGGGCTCGAACCCTTTGCCTTCCCTAAAGGGAAAATTTAAAAAAAAAAAAAAAAAAAAAAAATTATTATAGCTTCTGAATCGTTATATGTACATATAATTAATTAATGATTGAACCTTAGCTGCACGCCTGCAATCTTACATAAAGACTGCTCAGAAAGATTTCCTTATAAGAATCTTTTTCAGTACTATATTAACTAGTCTAGACTAGATGATAACAACATGTTGCACCTTTAAGATGAAAACGACACAATTCAAAAAGACAGAAAATTGAGTTATCGTCATAAAATTACTTAAAACGAAGTTCTCAATACAGTAATAGTTCAAACACAGCTATATTCAGCAGGAAAAGGACAAAGCTGTTATATCGGTGCCTTTTTTATTATATTTTTGCAAATAAGTGACTAGTTTTTAATCATTTAAAATTGACAACTCAATTTGCTATTTTTTGAATTGTGTCGTTTTCGTTCTAAAGGTGCGATGTAATGCATACTTACAATAGACAATAATAGTATTTTCGATTTGGTACCGAGATACGGTCTTAATAATATACATTATAATAATTATTATTATTATTTATGTAGTGACGAAGTATTTTAGACTAGCTTTTGCCCGCGGCTCCGCCCGTCAAAAAGTCTTTCCGGGGTAAAAATCAAGGACAATATGATCTACCCGTGTGCCAAATTTCATCGAAATCCGGTCAGTAGTTTTTGCGTGAAAGAGGAACCAACATCCATACATTCTTAAAAACTTCCGTCTTTATAATATTAGTATTTGGTAGGATAGTGAGTAACTAGTTGAATATTTTGTAAATATTTTCCTTTGAATGGAAAATCAATCTAAAAATATTCAGTACCCACTAATACTGCATTTAACTTCTAACGTGACTAAATGCCTGAGTCCCAATGCTATATATGTTTATTTTTTATAAGTAATATCCATACACAGGCACCCTAAAAAAATCATGAATCTATCATCAATCATCTAATCACAAGTATCTAAAGTTTTAACTGTGGGGCATGAATCTTAGTTACTTATTTTTAAGCTATTGCATAGCTTCTATCGCGAGCGTTGAGCGTGGAGATCGAATCCAGAAATTCCGTAACGAAAAAATAACCTAACACCCCTCACTCCGACCGGCACAGTGGTGATATTTTATTTTCAACTCTATCACAACCATACAGAGTGTAATATTCCATAAGTAAATTTAACTCGACTACATGACTACATTACTCGATTTAAATGACTGCCTCGGTGGCGTAGTTGTATTACAGTACGACTGCAAAGCTGAGGTCTCGGGTTCGATCCCCGGGTCGGGCAAAGTGATATTGAGTTTTTCTATTAAGTATCAGCCCGGAGTCTGGAATTTGTGCCCGATATGTCGATAGGCTCGCCCCCTATCACATCATGGGACGGAATAATGGCGAAAAGTGGGTGCACTAGTTGCGCCTCTGCCTACCCCTTCGGGGATAACAGGCGTGTGTGTATATATATGTAAATTTAATATCGCAGTCTTGTAATTTATTTTCAACTCTATCACAGCCATGTAGAGTGTAAAATTCCAAAGTAAATTTAATATCGCAGTCTTGTAATTTATTTTCACCTCTATCACAACCATGTAGAGTGTAAAATTCCATAAGTAAATATAATATCGCAGTCTTATAAGAATACAATATGTAAGAAGATATGAGCTGAATGCTAAACGATAAAAGGTCGAAATTACCGTGTAGGTATTTAAAAATTGTTCCACTCAGTGAAACGTATCGTGATTCTAAGTTTGAATTTGTAAAAAGTTTTTATTTTATATCTGTTCAAAGAGGTTATAAATATTAGAATTGCCTGCTTAGAGTTTCGGCGTTAGGGCACGAGGGAAATTTGGACAATAGAAAAAAAAAAATAAATAAATAAATAATTATAATTAAATAATTTGATAAAACTGCCTCGATGGCGTAGTGGTATTATGGTACGACTGCAATGATGAGGTCTCGGGTTCGATCCCCGGGTCGGGCAAAGTGATATTGAGTTTTTCTATTCAGTATCAGCTCGGAGTCTGAAATTTGTGCCCGATATGGCGATAGGGTCGCCCCCTATCACATCACAATATCATGGGACGTAATAATGGCGAAAAGTGGGTGCATTAGTTGCGCCTCTGCCTACCCCTTCGGGGATAAAAGGCGTGAAGTGTATATGTATGTAAGTTGATAAAAAATGCTATGCAATAGGTTTACCGCGGCAGTCTCCGAGTGCCACACGTCTTTTTGTTTTTTGTAAGCACGGGCGTAGCTATAGTTTTTACATGGGAGGGAGGGGCGGGGTCCGTGGATACTGAAATGTCAGTGGCGTAGCGTGAGTTCCTGCCGCCTCATGAGACATAAAGAAACTTTCTTTCAAGAAATAACTCTTGACTATCCATCCCCCCCCCGCCCTGTCGCCAAAGTTTATGTGTACATGTCTTATGGCCTGGATTATTATTGTTGTAAGTAAGTGAGGGGGTACGGACCCCCAAAAACCCCCCTGTCCATTCTTCTAGGGTATATTATGCTAACGTTCGTGGCTATCATCTAGGAACTTTGTTATTTTTAAGTCCGCGTGATTTAGCCCTCGCGCTATGTCATAGATCGAATTACATTGAACTGAACTCTAGTAGTAGTGTGTTAGTAACGTTACAGCATTGCGTGGCCATGAAACTGAGTGCATGGGTTTGTGTTTGTAGATTGTAGGTATTGTACGTGTTACTTTTAAATGCATTTAATTGACACCATAGGTAATATTATGATAAAGTTAATTATTATCAGGGTTATATTTATGTATGATATTTCTAGGTACTTGAATTAGCTGCATTGACATGTTATATTTCGTAGTTAAACATAATAATACATAATATGATTGGAAGGAAGTCACGATAAGAGCATCCACAGGATTAATATTCGTAATCACCGTTAAAAATCCTTTATTTTGATACAACAGTCGATGTATTTTGAAAACATTTATTATTTAGATTACTTTATGCCGCCAAAAATCCACAATTGCGTTTCTTTTCAAAATTTTATGTACCCAGTGTCACTTTCACGGCTAAGATGAATCTATTGATACCACTCACATAAAAATACGACAAGCCGTTTAGGCTCTAGGGCGTGCCAAAGAAATATACATACATCATACATACACTCGAAAAACATAACCCTCCTTCTTTCGCAGTAGGGTAAAAATTATGATTAATTAAGTATATTTAACATACCAACTACACATTATATATCTACAGAGCTTACCTATAGGTACGTCTTTTTGTACTTACGGGCGTGCACTTTGGAGGACAACTTCGATAGCCGTATAAGGTCAGGGGGGCTAATTCCGACATAGATTTTGCATACCTCACATTGGTCGGCCAATATTTCAAGAACGTTATGTTTTTTTACCAATGTGAAGGTTTTACGTAGTCAAGAATTTATAAATCTTTTATATCACTTATGATATTTAATCAAGCTTTCTTTAGAATCAAGATAGACACATCTTTTAAACTTGGGCACTAGATAGATTTTCTTTTCGGAAACTGGGATATCCGCCTTATGGGTAGAATACACGGAAATCGGTCATAATTAGAAGGATACTTATACGCGATAAGGTTATACACCTGCGAAGATAGTCATTATGCGCATCACTTGTGGTAGCCATTTCGTATGCGGACACGCCCTATAGACGGAATAAGGCCTCCTGACAAAAATAAAAGAATAAAAAAGCATCAAATAAAAATAAAAGAGCATCACTTCTCAACTCGAATAAAATCATCTAGATACTTGTTACAGGAAAGGATACAATGGATTAAAGTTTTATCTCATTTTTACAGTGAAACATAGGTAAGTGACGTGTATGTAATGCCGTTGAATCGTAAGTAGGCAAGTATAAAATAATCTCCCTTACAGTATCAGAATATTGTAATATACAGTGTCATTTCAACATTGCGTTACTAAATGAAACCACATATTCGGCGTGACCTCTGCTAACATCGTGCAAAATATTATCCATGGGTAACGCATACTTTCGCCAATAATCCCGATTATAGTTTTATAGTTTTTTGATCACGCTGTGTTTTAGCGCCCTTGACTTTATTCAGTGAATCACGTCACAGCTGACGATGTTATTACAAAACCTATAGGATTAAGAAGGGCAACTCACAAATTCACTTGCAATACATTCACTCACATAGCTGCAGCAGTACCGCTTGAGACGTGGAATTTGAAATAAAATAATTAAATTGCTACTACAGCAGTCCCTACTCCCTAACTAATACGTTATAAATATCAACATGAAATAAAAAATTGTCATGTTATTGTATGAAAAGGAACTAATTATTTTTTAAGTGTTATGCTGTAAAGAAAATTATTAATTCATTAATAATTAACTTTGTTTTCGTTAATAAATAAGTTTACCTACCGAAATAGGTAGGTACTAAACAACTCGCAGTCGGGTTATTAAAAAAGTTACAGGATTTTAATTTATTGATATCATATTTTTTAGATTCCGTATGATATTTCAACGTTCATTTTAATTTTAATATCAATATTTCTGGCCGTCATGCCTAAAATAGGTTTACGTAAATACTTTATACTACCAAAGGCCTTATTATGCCTTCTGTACCTTCTAATCTCTAGCTACATTTTGTATCGCGTCAGAGTCGTTGATCTTGTTACTAACACATTGAAACTAACGTGCAGATACCAACATGTTATGTCTCTTTCGCACGCCATTCATTACAAACACGCACTCAAACACGCTGTGTTGCCAGTATAAACATTTTAACCGACAACTTTGCTAAAATGACACAGCTTTTCATAGAATCGGATATTAGTTTATTTATCACATGGATTTCTAACACACTTAAATAAGTGTATTAAATAATAAAATAACTAGGGTAATTATGCTAATGAAAAGTCTACTTAAACGAATACGCAGCAATATCTTTGTATTGTAAAAATAACATTACTTTAAGCAATAAAGCATACCAGAGCTCTAACATCATTTAATTTCAATATGCATTGTGGTACGGTTTAAATAGCATAGAACAATGTAAAACTAAAATTGCAAGATATTGCAGAATAAGGTAATAGTACCAAAGCTTGGTATCCCTGTGGGAGCACGTGTAACACGAACATCAGCTGGCGGGGCCAACGATCGCGCGCGCCAGCGGGCGCACGGCGCACTTGTCGGCATGTTCTTTGTATAGGGCTGCGATTACCTAAATTGCCGACGCCGGACAAACACGGCAAGAATCCCGGACATTTGGGCGAAATATGGGTTTATTCCCGGACACCTCTGACAGAGTACCGCAGTATCTCCGCACCGCAATAACAATCGTAATTTTTAATAGTTCCTGCCTGAGTAATAATACCTAAAACTGGCGTTATTTACTAACCACTTATAAAGTGACTCGACCAAGTGCACAAAAATCTTTCTAAATACATATGTTTTACCTACTTACAATAATTTTGGTCATTAGTCAATTGAATATCCTGGTTATCTTAAATTAAGTTCAGTCATTACTCACTATTGGAAGCTTTAGTTAAATACTAAAGCTTCCAATACGTACGTAAATGTTACTTATTCTTGACAAAAGTGTGCGTGTATTCTATGAAGTGGTAAAAATTAAACGGTTTTTACCCTACTAGTAAATTATGACAATTCCAGGTAATAGCAATAAGTACAAGTGATATTTATCAAAATGTGTAACGTGTCGAAATACATCGAGATTCGCGGTCCGGGATTCGTGGACTTCATGCCTATGGCCCCGCACTGGCTCCTTCAGGCGCATGCGCCGCGGGAAAGCGGGGGACGGCGCGCGCGTCGCCCGCCAGTCGCCTCTCGGCCACAGTACTCGGCACTCGTCATTTTGCCAGCGGCCACTCGCCCGGCAGCAACACGACGTGGCGTATGTTGATTTATGTACCGAATGTTAGGCCGATGCGCCCTATGTACTTACTCGTAACTATTGTAACTTTATTACTATATCGTTTTGTATCGATCCGAGTGACCTTGCTCAAAAGCAAAGCTCGTGAATAAAGTGTTAATGTTTCCGAGAAGGTCGTTGAAATGTCTTTTGTACTGTTAGGGATTACTGAGTAAATGTTCAAAATTCCAATTTTCCATAACCTCGCTGACACTCGTATCATAACGGTAGCATCATAGTCGGTTTCACGAAATCGATCGACGAATTTGACGGCTTGAGCGTGCGATTCTTGCTGATGTATCGTGTGATAGTTGATAGAATCTTAGGGTTGTGAGGCTTTTTGTTAAGCTACGTGCGGTGTACGGACTGTGACCATTATCGAAGATGCCACAATGATTTCAGTCTTTTAAAGGAGACATAACTGGCTCTGACAAAATCTAGTAAGTGACTGTTGTTTAGATTGACCTATGTGACCTGACACACAAGCATTGGTAATAATAGCGACCTCATCTTTTCGGTTTGGAATAAAGCTTCTTGGTTACGATGGCGCGATGTGACAGCTTATCGTTGCGCTCCGTGTGTGCATCTCTTGTTCGCGTGTGCGTGAGCATATTATCAATGAAACACACAGACCTCAGTGCGATGTTGACGCTCCGACGATTTCTCGTTTACTAGTAATGGCAATAGGATGTCTAAAATTAAAAGAACTTTTTTGTTATTTATTTTGTTTGAAAAATGTACTTCTTTATTTTACACTTATGGTTAAATTAATTAACTGCATGGTGTTTCTTTCAAATTGATTTTATCGCAGTTAAATTTATGTATTCGGTTACAAAATGACCCTGTATAAAATTAAGACGCCGCATCTAAAATTTCGACTATTCCAGTCAACTTTCCATGGTGATTTTTTAAAAAATAAACTGATCTGCTTAATTTATAATATATCGTCGTATATATTAGGCGGCACACTTCGCGGGCTAGCGCACGAAATAGCTAGCGAACATATCGCAAGATTTGTGTATTTTTAAGACTCTGTTTAGTTATTTATTTGGAAATATATTCATTTAATTTTGTGCACACCAATAGTATAAGATATATAGTGTAGTAGATTTATGCAATGCAATCAGCCCTGTATTATAATATATTGCCCACTGCTGAGCACGGGTCTCCTCTATTACTGAGAGGGTTCAGGCCTTAGTCCACCACGCTGGCCTAATGCGGGTTCACATACCCTCGAAATTCTTATAGAGAATTCTCAGGTATGTAAGTTTCCTCACGATGTTTTCCTTCACCGTTAAAGCGAACGATACCTAATTGATAAACAATACACACATAACTTCGAAAGTCAGAGGTGTGTGTCTTGGGTTTGAACCTACGGATAATGTCTCGGTAGACCGTTCCATTCCCAACTAGGCTATCCTCGCTTTATAAGTAGATGTATAGTGGTGTAGATGTGTAGTGGTATTTTTTTTTGGACGCCGTGCGCGCACCGCTGCATCGGGCCACGCGCGCGCTCATTGGGCCAGCGCTGCGACGACAGCTGTGCACCGGCTCCCCGCTGCGAGACTGAAAATAGAAGAAACACGGAGCTAGAATCCCCGTTCAGCAAGCGCCTTAAGCGTTCACCCTAAAGACCGGTGTGGCCAGAAAAGCCGAGTCGCGTCAGGCTACTGGCAGTAGAGACAGTACCAAACCCGTTCAGCAGCCAGTTCGAGAGAGCGCTCTAAAGAAGAAGAAAACTGGGAGAACACTGGAAACATACTGGAAGCACACTGGAAGAAGTCTGCAAGTTATCTAGATTCGTCAACGGTTCACAGTGGATATTGTACCCAGTCGGGTGCACGCCTCTGTATTCATCACATCGCTATACCATACCGTTTTTGTATCATTCTCGTTTCTTAATAAATATAATTCCCATTTTTATCAAGTCATTGGTGTTTTTATTCACGCAATCCAGCGCAACAAATGTTAGGTACCCCGGTCCCTAACCATATGTGTCTCAAGATGACGAGCGCAGTGGAATTCCATACAGTAGTTTGTAACTCAAGGTCCTGGATGGTGTTGTTACTATTTATGGGTGGTCGTATCGCGTACCATCAGCCGAACGGCATGCTCGTCTTGTAATACAATGCAAAAAAAAGAAACATTATACACTCATTTGCAAAAAAAACGGGCGGTTTGGATTTTAATTCTTTTTAAAAAAAATACGGTACCAAAATGATTTCAATCATTTGTACATGTTACTGGCCGGTTTTAAAAATGCCGTGGTTTTAAAAATTTTCGTTTGATGCTCGTTTTTACAGAAAACCACTTTTTATCCTACATTTTTGGTGCGAAGTTCCAAAAGATAATATCGGTTTTCATAACTTTTAGTCAATTTTTATGAATTTATTTCATATTCTTAATTGTCAAAGCTTAATTTATTGCTGTTTAGCTGTCTCAATAATGTTAGAGAAAGTGGTAAAAGCTACAAAAAATATTGCGCTGCTCGAAGAGGGCTGCAGCCAATGCTTCGTGGCTCAGAGGCTAAGTGTGAGTCGCTCGACGGTTCAAAGGACCTGGCAGCGGTATCAAGACACCGGTTCCGTCGAGAGAAGGCCTGGTTCTGGAAGAAAACCATGTACCCAACCACGGGATGATCGTTTTCTTGTGAGTCGCGCATTGAGAAATCGCAAGTCTTCGTATGTGGACCTTAAGAACAACCTCGAAGAAGTAAGAAATGTGCATATTAGTCTATGGACGGTCAGGAGGAGGCTGCTCGCGGCCAATATACGCAGTCATCGCCCGGCCCGCGGCCCTAAGTTACTCCGTGAGCACAGAGTTGCCAGGCTTAGGTTTGCTCGAAATTGTGAGTCATGGACTCAAGAAGACTGGAATAGGGTATTGTTCTCCGATGAAGCCAGGATGTCTCTGTTCGGTGAAGATCGACGTCGGCGAGTGCTACGAAGACGAGGAGAACGCTTTGCAGAGGCTTGTTTTGAAGAAATCACACCTTATGGTGGGGGCTCTGTTATGTTTTGGGCAGGAATAAATTCAATGGATCGTACAGAGTTAGTCTTCATTGAAAACGGCTCACTGACTGGACATCGATACATAACGGAAGTTCTTATTCCTCATGCACAACCCGCATTGGCCGCTTTAGGCGAAGACTCAATTTTTATGGACGACAACGCTCGCGCCCACCGGTCTGGTGACGTGGAAGCGTATGTGCAAGAGGTCGGCATTCGTCCTTTGGATTGGCCAGCTCGAAGTCCCGACCTCAATCCTATAGAGCATGTCTGGGACGTTCTGAAACGACGCGTGAGATCAGTACAACCGGCTCCGCAAACCATCAGAGAGCTGAAGAATGCGATTACCGCGCAGTGGGAACGTATTCCGCAAGCAAGTATCCGGGATATCCTCGCTAGCATACCCAGACGAATTCAAGCTGTGATTTCAGCTAGAGGGGGTCACACTCGATACTAAACATTTATCTGCTTTTACTTTATTAAAGAAAAAACAAACAAAAATCTTTGTTAACTTTTACTTCACGAGCATATGCACTACTAGCGAGCATACACTACTAGTGAACTTTAGCATTAAAACCCATAAATTTTATCAAAATTTTATGATAATACTGACGAAAACGATTATTTGCTTATTAATTTTACAAAATTGTGAAAGTAAAACTACCTATAATTATCAAACAAACCAATAGTAACATTTGAAATGGTTCTTTGCTTAGGTGCCCGTTTTTTTTGCAAATGAGTTTATTTATGACCTTGCCTTCTCCCTACCGGGATAGGCCTCAAAAAGATATTTGCATTGTTTAAAAGTCTTTCTGTATGACGGATTTCCCCATTTCGGAAGGAGAACTCTGTCTAATGGTCAACTTTTAAAAGAAGCTATTTGTGTTCATACTAAAGAGCGGTTAATTAAATATCACATGAATAAATTATTATTTCATACATATGTCGGAGTGACTAAAATACTATAAAATAGGATGCTAGCTAATTACCAGTATTTCAATATTGCACAGTGAGATTTAAAATACACAATGTTGCAGATTAATTCGAATTTGTAAAATAAGTTGTTGATTTGACTATTTTTATTTATGAATATTGTATTACTGTTGACTTCAATGAATCGAGTAGTATGAAATTATGTAGAGGGGAACGAACCATTATAATGAGAGTGCAGACGCGCTTCAGGGCATTCGAAGTTTAGTTGCCTAGCTCAACAGAACGTTGTTATTACTCTGTATTGTTGTTCAGACGAAATATATTATGTTTATATGAGAAAAACCAGCTTTTAATTATTATTGAAAGCTTAAATCATGACGAAGTCTAAAACATGGAAATACCACCTTCGCCCATACATCCATCATCCAACTCCGAAATCGGAAGCGGGATAAACAATCAATGCCCACAGAAATAGATTGCGCTCACTACATAATATGAACGCTATGTGGAATTCATACAAGGTACGATGGAGATATTTGACTACCCGCAATAAACATCAAGAAAGAAAATGCGCTGAGCAATATCGGAAGAAGAACTAGACTACAACATGAATAAAAGTGACCACGTGTGAAACATAACCATCACATATTTATTTCTGACGTCATGTGCATACGGCTTCAAATAAACAAGGATCTGCGTGTTTTCCGCGATCAAACGTTTCTGTTGGTGTTCAAACGTTCCTGTTGGTGTTCAAACGGTCCTGTTGGTGTTCAAACGGTCCTGTTGGTGCTCAAGCGTTCCGGTAGATATGCTGCGTGTGGTGTCGCAATTGATGTCTTGGACAAAGTGACCAGGCAACAACTGGCGGTTGATGCTAACTGCCCTATTGTAGAGGAAGTTCATCGTTCAGGAAGTTTGGTATCGTATAACCCATACCCCTTCTTTGAGGGTTCTGGTTCCTTTTATTTCTTGGTAACCTTTACCAATATTGAGATCTTATGACCCTTAACCCTTCTTTGAGGGTTATGGTTCCTTTTATTTCTTGGTAACCTTTGCCGATATTGAGATTTTATTTAACAGGGCATGTGCAGACGTAGATTAACGAGCAAGTCATGTTTATTATTAATACAGAGCCGTCCATGAACTTAAGGACTTGGACAAAAATACCTGTTGTAGTAGACTATGTCTGTACATGGCCTTGGTTGACAAGTGATTCAGGTGCATAGTGTTTAGTCTGAAGGATTGTTGGAATTTTTTTTGTAACTGATTGCAGCACCGAACTGTTTAAAACTTTGGATAAAGAGAGAGTCATGCGCCAATTTTGAGGTTATTCTCACATTAAAATAACTATTGAATTCGTAGGCGCAGTTTGATGCAACATTTTATTAAAGGCTAGGGTAGACTGAACGGTTTGATGCTGATGTGATATTTTTGATTGCAGGAACTGAAGATCTTTGCAGGGAGCACTCACTCAATATTTGTAAAAGACTCAGTAAAGCGTGACTACTGAAGAGCCTCTGTGGGGTCCTTGGTAGATCTGACATTTACTGCAACGATAGAGGACGTTTGGACAAGGTGGTCCATGCCGGTACCTTTGAGTACGGAGATGACAGCACGGTCGTAGAGTACTATGTACCTCAGTACTATGTACTATTTGCTCAGAGAAGCTATGATCCAACGCCTGAGCATGTCCCTTAAGGCAGTCTCCGATTGAGGCAATGACAATCTGGTCAGGTTCATCGCAGCCAAGATAGGCTTATCCTTTTTCTGCCAAAAAGAGGCCATTTGACCTGGCTCCCTCTTTCCTTAATGAGTCCGTGCCTATAACCGACCATCTTAATCTTGAGTTCTAAACTCATAGTCAACGATACCCTTGTTAAAGCTCGATTACAAAGCCTCGAGCATCGTCGCAAAGTTGCTAGTCTATCTGCTTTTTACCGGATACATTTCGGAGAATGTGCAACGGAATTGTACAATTTGATTCCTCCATCCCCATTCCACCACAGTACCAGCAGAGATACGGCGAAGCGCCATTGTTACATGGTCGAAGCTCCAAGAGCTCGCACTAAGCGCTTTGCTTCCACCTTTATTGTACGGACAACCTAATTATGAAATTCGCTACCGTATTGTCTATTTCCGCATAAATACAATTTGAGACTCTTCAAGTCTCGAGTGAATCGGTTTCTTCTGGGCAAGCGTGCTTCACCTTAGGCCGCATCTTCGCTTAGCATCAGGCGGATAGCGGACAAACGTGAGCCCATTCAGAATTATGTAATGTATGCCAGAGTGGCTCTTTGGGCTGTGCAGACCGGCGCAGAACAGCGTGCTACAGGTAGCACCAAACTGCGAGGTTAGAGGGTAGTGTACAGAGCAACTACCGAGCAGCCTCAGTCGAAAAGCCTCTGCAGATCATCGTTTGACGGCTGTCAATTTTAGGGTGACCCTTTGAAAGTTTGTAGCTCCGCAAGGAGAAGCTTCCATTCTGTTTTGTGTTAAGATTTAATTTGTCCTTATGATGGTTTATAGAAATGCCTGAAGATCAATTGTAGAACAGAGTAGATGAGGCTGTTGATTAAAATAATAGTAAACACATTGCTTTGTGCTCAACGGAAGCACAAGTATGGGAAACTCGTGTTTGCGTGTTCTAGCAGAGAACGCACGATGAAGGCATATCCTAGAAACCTTGTGCGTGGTGACACAAGTAGTTACTGGAACGCACGATGGAGATATCCCGGGAGGATCGTACTTAGAGGCACGATGTCTGAGCGTTTGGTGTCTTTTGAAATCATGTAGTAAACTGACCAGTTGATAAATCAAGATTTGTGTTGTAGATGAACCTTCAGTTATTTTTCTAAACTTTCCAAACAGTGTCATTAAGTTTACGTGATGATAGATTGGGTAAATAGCCGGAAAGTCAGAGCATAATCGATAAAATTGAAGCCAAGACAAGTAGTACTGACAGTAATTAGGTTTGTATGATGATCGGGGTGGACCATACCACAGGTTGTCATGTAACCATAGCTCAGTAAAAGTCGTTGCCTACTTTTAGTAGGGTCGAGCACGAGTACGCGGTAAGCAGCCACCTCTGGCGGGGGTCGCATAGAGTCCGGGAGAGGTTCTGCATTCACGTGGGGGTTTGCATATGAGGGTAACTGGAGGTGACTGGGCTCTGAGTAGCCAGAGGTCACATGCAGGCCTTCATTAGTTAGATTAATTGATTTCATTAATAAGATGGCTCGATGATAATCAAGTATAAGTCTGAATTTCACGGTTGATGCATTTGATATTGAAAAGTAATTTTTGGAAACTCATTTTGATAAATTTTCTTTGATTTGATTATTTTCAGTAAATGAAAGTTGGTTTATTCAAAGTAACAATACAAATCTCAGTAAAATCTTTAAATAAATCGGAATAGAATTTATCTGGTTTGGGTCAGGAATGGCAGAGCTGTTGCTGTGTTTCTTTATTTTTACAATAATTGAGGTCATTATCGGTTGTACCACAAGTGCTATGCTTGTTTCGATTTGAGAGCAGTCTTCACTGTGGCTGCTGTTGGACATTTTCTTAGATAAGAGTTGTTTCAACTATATTCAGTTTAGTAACTATTTGACAGCCGTGTTGCTGGAGAAATTGTTAGTATCACTTCTTGATAATTGAACAAAGTTGTACTATAGGGGTAACGAGGGATATGACCTAGTCCAGTTGTATCATAGCTGAAGATTTCACCTACTAAAGGGGATAGATGATCTAGCCAAGCATTCCGTAAATTGAAGGGATTGCATCATTGGAATGAATATCTAGACCAGTATATATTACACGACGAAAGGGTCTTTTTATGACCTAGTCCATCAGTAAGATCATTTGATTCATAGCTAATTTTGGAAAATTGTCGTTTGTTTACATTAAAGAAAATTGCGGCACTTAAGGGCGTGCAATTGTCAAAATGACCTTGACAGTGGCAATTGTGAAGTACAGTGCAAGACAGAGATTTCGATATCTTGCGCTGGCGGCACGTGCACCGAACGTCATCGCCCCCACCTAATCACGCATTTCTAACGGATGCGTCTCGGTGCACGGACTGCTTGCTGTCTCTGTACAATTAGTTGGTACTCCTACTAATTCATACCATTTCGGAACCTAAACGAGTCTAAGACAAAAATACCGTTTCTTTAGATTTTTCGGTTCCGAATGCGTTTATATTTATTTTATTGTTTTTTGGCACTTAATTTCGGAGATAAAAAAAAAAAAAGAAGAACGTAAAATATAAACAAAAAAATTGATTTATGACGTCATACAAACTGTCGAAAGTAGTTGTTTCCTACTATTTACGTGAATATGTGCGTTGAGTGCCTGGGTATATTTCCAACTAGATGATGGACTGCAGGGTTTGTTGTGTTGAACTATCACTTAACAACTCAAAGTGAAAGTCGTGAGTAAAAGTGTTTGAATCCTGAGAAAGATAAAAAAATGTGGATCCCATAATTTTGGATTTGGTGTCACTTACAATATAAACATTTTGGTATATCAAAGGAATGAGTTATTGTTCCTTAACTAGTAAGATTTAAATTGTAATTGAATCATATTTTGCTTCTGATGTCTGAGCCAGTCTCGACATTCAGAATAGCCGTGTCGGAGTATCATTAGGTACACAGAGTATAAGTAGAGCTATAACTTTCCTGTGTTTTTAAATAATTGAGAATTCTGTGTCTCCTTCGTATTGCATTGACACTCATCATTTACTGGTGGTAGGTCTCTCATATGTAAGAGTCCATCTGGGTGGGTACCACCGCAATGTCTATTTCTACCGCCAAGCAGCAGTAAGCATGTAGTGTTGTATTTCGGTTTGAAGGGCATTGTAGCCAGTGCAACTGCTGGACGTAATGAGACTTAACATCTTATATCTCAGGATGACGTGCGCAGTGGAATGCCACACAGTACTTTGTAACTCAAGGTGCTGGGTGGTGTTGCTACTGTTTATGGGTGGTCGTATCGCTTACTATCAGGTGAACGGCTTGCTCATTGCTCCTGTCATCCAGACCCAAAAAAAAAAAGAGAAAAAAAAGAAACCTTTCGAATTGTGTTGACATTTGTCGATAACAATCTAATTGCATTCGTTGATGGCAGAGGCCTCCGAATTGCGATGTGTGTTGGCATTCGTTTGATGGCAGAGGCCTCCGAATTTCGTTGGCATTCGTTTGATGGCAGAGGCCTCCGAATTGCGTTGGCATTCGTTTGATGGCAGAGGCCTCCGAATTGCGTTATACTTACGTCTGGAGAGTGGTACCTCTTAGCTACCTATGTGGTACCCTGGGTAGACATGTACACACCACAGAGTGGTACCTCTGAGCTACCTATGTGGTACCCTGGGTAGACATGTACACACCAGAGTGGTACCTCTGAGCTACCTGTGGTATCCTGGGTGGACATGTACACACCACAGAGTGGTACCTCTGAGCTACCTATGTGATACCCTGGGTAGACATGTACACACCACAGATGTGTGTTGGCATTCGTTTGATGGCAGAGGCCTCCGTATTGCGTTGGCATTCGTTTGATGGCAGAGGCCTCCGAATTGCGACTTTTAATTTTCTTTACAGGTCAGAGGCGACCGTATTGCAGAATGCCCGTGTCGGAGTGACTAAAATACTATAAAATAGGATGCTAGCTAATTACCAGTATTTCAATATTGCACAGTGAGATTTAAAATACACAATGTTGCAGATTAATTCGAATTTGTAAAATAAGTTGTTGATTTGACTATTTTTATTTATGAATATTGTATTACTGTTGACTTCAATGAATCGAGTAGTATGAAATTATGTAGAGGGGAACGAACCATTATAATGAGAGTGCAGACGCGCTTCAGGGCATTCGAAGTTTAGTTGCCTAGCTCAACAGAACGTTGTTATTACTCTGTATTGTTGTTCAGACGAAATATATTATGTTTATATGAGAAAAACCAGCTTTTAATTATTATTGAAAGCTTAAATCATGACGAAGTCTATAACATGGAAATACCACCTTCGCCCATACATCCATCATCCAACTCCGAAACATATAATTAATCCAAGAAATATTAAATTCATTATTGCATGAAACCTTCACATAAAATTTATAAATAAGTATTGAAAATTTCGGGCTCACCAATGAGAATTTCAAAACCCATGCAGAAAATAGGTCCCCCCTGACCTTACCTAATTAAGTAAGTACTTAGGCAGTCTAGGCACCCGATGTAGATGTAATATGTAGGTACATCATATTATAATTTATACATACCTATAGAGTATAGATGCGTTAAAGTAGGGAGGGAACTGCCTGTGATACCGGGAAAAGTGTAGGTATAGACGAAGTGTTTGAGAATGAAAGGGCATTCACGTAAAACATAATAAGATAGGTATAGCTATTTGGACAAAAACAAAACAAAGTTGACTAGTTTATCAGTGTCATTAGAAATAATGGGTACCTACAAAAAGAAACACAAATGAATCTATTCATAGCGCATGTATTTAAAGGTAAGACCTTTCGGAAAGTACACAATATTTAATTTTATGGTGAAAATATCAATTGATTGTTGACAATTATTTTACTTTTAAATATCAAGATGAAACTTTTATTAAATTATTAGGTACTTACTGTTGTCTGAATTAGTGTCTAGGTAGTATTTATATGTTCGAAAATTACAATTTGGTGAAAAAATATTCGAATTCAATTTAGAAAAGATGTACTTAGTATAGATAGTCATATTGATCTTGAGTTTGCAGACACTTTTTTTCACGTTCATTTCATAGGGTTCCCCAATCGTCGGTTACCGAGTGCCTAATGCTTTTAATACATTGTCATTGATACCGGGCCCGCGACGGCGCTATACGTCGCGCCGACTAGTTCAAATGTGCCACAAGGCCATGTCATTCGAGCATAATTTTACTACTCACACATTGAAAATGCAGGGATTCTTGTTATAGCGATCCTATCTTCGATAATAATAATACTTTTAAACATTCGTCTCAAAGACGTTGAGAAATTAAAGTTTCAGTTATATTCATATTTTAGTATGTTGGTGGACTCCGTCTACAAACCGCGTGATCGTAAACGTAGGTAGGTATTTATATTTGTACAGCAGAAACGTTACTACCTATTGTTTTTATAGCTGGGTAGCGGCTATTTTTAACGTCTTTATTTCAAGACATCTAACAAATTACTTTCA
This sequence comes from Lapara coniferarum, assembly GCA_949316025.1. NCBI lineage: Eukaryota > Metazoa > Arthropoda > Insecta > Lepidoptera > Sphingidae > Lapara > Lapara coniferarum. Next base: position 33,659,753 of record OX438919.1, on the reverse strand, counting down.
TTTAAATGTTCATTAAGCAGGACTAGTGTTATAATAATAGTACTAGGGTAGGTATTTAATATTGATTATACTGTATGAAACTATTGATGAAAAATATTATGTTTAGTACTTACCTATATACATGGGCGTAGCTATAACTTTCATTTGTCATGCTTTGCATGACACCGTATTTTAGGAGCTAAGGGGATCCGGGTCCCTAAAATATCAGCGGTCAGTGGCGTAGCGTAATTTGTTAGCTAAGGGGGGTCCGGACACGCCCTGAGGCTGGAGCCTCGCCGGCGTAGTCACTGTATTACGGTACGACCGCAGTGCTGAGGTCTCTTGTTCGATTTCCTGGTCGGGCAAACTGATACTGGGTTTGTAATACCTATAATAATTATTGACTGCCTCGGTGGCGTAGTTTTATTGCGTGCGAGTTACGAGTACGATTTGCGCGCTGAGAGGTCCTGGGTTCGAATCCCGGGACGGGCCAAAAAAATTGTGACTGGGTTTTTTCATCTTAAAAAAGTTACTCAGTCGCAGCTCGGAGTCAGGAAGTTGGCGGTGTGATACCCCCGTGCCTCGGAAAGCACGTAAAGCCGTTGGTCCTGCGCCTGATCTCTCTCCGGTCATGTCGGATTGCCGTCTCACCGGACTATGAGAGTGAAGGAATAGCGAGTGCACCTGTGTATTGCGCACACACTTGTGCACTATAATATCTCCTGCGTACCTGGCTGATCTCCGATGAGATTGGCCGCCGTGGCCGAAACTGGCTAGGAGGATTTCAATTATTATTGTATAAAAGTAATGGTACGTTGAAACGTTCGAAACAGGAAGCGTATATTATAATGCAATATGCGGTCGGACCATTTTCTGCAAAATGTATAAAAGCGGATATTTATAGTTGTTCTTCTTGTCTCCGCCATTTGGAATTTCTCTGTTTTAAGGCCAATTGACCCCAAAATCGATATCTGGGTACAACTTTGGTTACCAAAGCCTGATCCAATGACAGAATTGAAAAAAGTGGCTGGCATTTTTAATTCCTTCGTTTTAAGGCCAGTCGACCTTAAAATCCATATCCAAGTATAACTTTGAATACCAGGGACTGGTCTCTCAGCAATACTCACGAGCTCCTGTGATATGTGTTATGTCTTGTCACAAGGACGGCCAGTAGAACAGTAATGATTGGTTGACCCATTTTCCATACACAAGCACGCTTTTTATACCCGCACCATTGTAAAAAAGCGCAACTAGTGAATCCACATTTCGTAGAGATTATTTATCGACAAATTGAATTGGAATCTCGGGCAACTCTCATTTGTGTTTTGATTTTAAATTCACGAATTTTGATCCTATTAAACTAAGAAATCGGACCCAACAACCTCACTGGTGAATGTGCAATAGACCAATGAGGCGATTTATATATTACTAGGTTTTACTCCAGGCTCCGCTCATAATTAACATCCTACTGTGCATATACTTATCCAGAATAAAAAGTAATCTTACATATCCATTTGATTTTGGGGCCTCTTTGTAGCCAAATAATGTCCAAATTTGTCCTAGAGTTTAAACTAACATATTCGCCCAATCTTCTGTAAAACATAAAACTGAACCTACTTAAAGAACAACAATAGGGAAATGTGATAATAGGCCAAAATGTTTAAAAAATAAAAGAAAAATTTATTAATAAATTATAAAATAATTAAGATGATCATCTTAAAGAATATGATACATTAACAGAATCAAATTAAAAATAAGAAAACATTATAATAAAAACTGTATTTCTAGAAATATTTCATACAACAGTTTTTAAGTTAATTTATCTATGACTTTCCGGTCGTTAATTTACAAGTAGAACGAGAGAGTAACATCAGTTCACGGTTACTGCTGAGTCCACAGTTTTATACTTTGGCTTGCTGTGAGTAAAGGGTAGATACCGGTACTTGATCATATGCTGAAAAAATAAAATTTCTATTAGGGAAAATGGTTGGTAAAAATATACTTTTGTCTGGTTCCTGCATTATGCGTATGCCAATTTACGTACTTTTTATTAGTATTGTAAACATTTAAAGCAAAACGACACGTTCGCGCATAAGTTGAATCATAATTGTGGCCATATTATATGCACATCTACGTAGTTAGTCTTCGTAAAAAGTCTGAGTCCGGATATCAGTTTAAAAATGTACCTAGGTACTAAAATTGGGAATTTCTGACCGGATGTATCCGCGTAAAGCAGAAGCAAGCTATTGGTATTCTTTGACAGCTGGACAGTTAAAGCGTGGATTTTTAATTTTAAGTATATTGGAAAGTCTACACTCGTAAAGTCGAGGCAGATGTGAATGACAAGGTCCGCGAGGCATACACAATGGCGAGTTGCGAGCGAATTCATAGCGAAGCGACGGCGTAGCGAATTACAAGCGAACATGCTGCGGACGTACATAACAGTCGCTATCAGAATGGATTACGACGGAGGATCATTACTGTTTGCTATATTAATTATAAAATTCGGAAAACGAAAGCAAATGCAGATGCAACGACGCATTTGGAAGAATCCATTAATCTATTCAGTTCGATCGAAGAGAACGACTACTATGTGCTATATTAGAACCAATGAGAAAAAAAATCGTTCATGCTTCCGAATGTCCAGGACTAATTTAAAGTAACACCTGATTTATCAATTTCAACCTTTTTGTACAAAATTACGTCATTTGTATGTTTGCTGTGAATTCGCGGCGAGCTCATGGCACTCTCGCCTCGCTATGAAATCACTCGCAATTCGCAATGTGAATTGGCCGTCAGGATCACTATTAGTGCACATATAATATTATTCCGTTATAAGGAAATGCAAAAGGTTTGCCTGAACGTCTATATCCTATAGAATATCATCAACAAACCTTTACAATTCTGCCTGCACTGAGTTGCTAATTTGAAAGAATCTAAATGTTATGACATCAAGTTAGAGAAATATCACGTTATGTATTGATATAATTATTTTAATGAAAAAAACTATGCATTTTACAAGTGGGAGTGGAGGGCGAAATCCGAAACTCTGAGGAATAGCGAAAAATGCTCAAAGTAGTCTCGGGGCCGATTGCGATGAAAACTTAAACTGCATTATTGTTTTTCAAGTCAGTACTCTTAAGTTGTTGAGTTTGCCAAAAAAATAAATACACTGTCTCGTTACACCATTCGATAGTGTCACTAATAAGGACCAAATTCTGGCAAATAATGGCATAATATGACAAACTAAAGGAAAGAGCTAATTTTCAACAAATTCTCTAATGGTTAAAATTCTTCCTCAAGAATTGCTTTGAAGACCGTCTTGGAGGAAAATATTATACAACGGAATCTATAATATTGTTTTGCTGAATTATAATTTAAGCACATAAAGCCGTTAATCCTGCACTCGACCTCTTTCTAGTCATGCCGTCTCATCAGACTATGAGAGTGAAGGAATAGCAAGTGCACTTGTGTATTGCACACACACTTTGCACTATAATATCTCCTGCGTACCTGGCTGATCTCCGTTGAGATTGACTGCCGTAGCCGACTTTGGCTAGGAAGGGACAACGCAATACATTGTTGGAAATGTCGAATCCAGTCATGGATTGTAAACAATGCCCATCATTACAAACAATTCATAAGTTAAGGTTTAATAGTTAGGTAGGAAACAGAAAAAATAGAAAGTACTAGCTTTTGCCCGCGGCTCCGCCCGCGTTATAAAGTTTTTCCGGGATAAAAGTCCCGCTTTATGTTTTCCCGGGATAAAAAGTAGCCTATGTGTTAATCCAGGACATGATCTACCCGTATGCCAAATTTCATAGAAATCCGATCAGTAGTTTTTACGTGAAAGAGTAACAAACATCCAAACATCCATACATTCTTACAAACTTTCGCCTTTATAATATTAGTAGTATTTGTTAAAAAATGAACTTTCTTTTAGTTTACCGTGTGTCATTACTTCATAGAAATAGAAAGTTATAGTTTTCATAGAAATCGGCCTCAAACCTCTTTTGAATATTTTTTGCTATTCTTCATAGTTAAGGATTTCGCCATCTAAGCCTACTTGAAAATTTCTACCTGTATAGTGTATACTGTAAAATAAAAAACGTGGCCATCCTAGCACGAACCGATATTTATCAAAATATCTGTTTACTAATTTGTCAAATTATTAAAAAGATAATAATAGTACAATACCTTGATTTGTCTCTTCATAGTAATACAGAAGAGTGTGATAAAGTACATAACTAAGATTGGCCAGAATACTGGAATATTAAAAGCGTCGATAAAAGTACAACATATTGCTACGAGTGTACTTTTAGTGACGGACAACCAAAATTTAAACTCTGGTAATCTTCTTATAAACGGTCTAAATTCTTCCGTCGCTCTCGTGGGTAAAGCAGGGCCATTTTCATCGTCCGCTGAAACAAGAATAAAATAATTCACATATTCTACTCGTTACTTGTTAAAACCAGCTATTGATTTAATAACTATAACTAAGTCATAATAATATAAATATCTATTATATTTTGTTGTAATAAATGCATTGGGATTTGGGACAAAGGAGTGCGTAGGAAAACAATCGGAATACAGTTATGTTATTAAGTAAGTATTGTTAAGGCTAGTACTAAGAGCGCGAAAAAGATTTACTTCCTGGGACAACAGTTTTGTATCAGCGGTTTGCACTACGGATACAACGAACATTCGGCTACTATTCGTCATTCGGCCTCCCTTTTTTAATACCAAACCATTAAATATATGTGATTTTATTGCATAGAATGACGAGGCGAGCATGTCGTTCGCCTGATGGTAAGCGATACGACTACCCATAAACAGTAGCAACACCATTCAGCACCTTCAGTTACAAAGTACTGTGTGGCATTCCACTGAGCTTGTCATCCTGAGACATAAGATGTTAAGTCTCATTCCCACCCAGACGGACTTTTATATATGAGAGACGTACCACCAGTTAAAGTTACTCAAAATTAAATAGTTTTTACAAATTATAAAACTAATACGTAATCTTTTTAATGGTGTCTTCTTATCAAAAGTATTCACATTTAACGTAATCATTGTATTCTTATAGGGTTCGCAGACAGCTCAAATGCCCTTGGGAACAGTTCCTTTAGATTTAGTCAAATTTTTGAAGTCATGTGGAAAACTTGCAAATAGCCCGCCGCGGCAGGCCGCATTAAAAGACCACTCGGGACGCAGGTTATACACGGCTGCTGTATATTATGATCTGACTAGATTTTGTCTGCGGCTCCGCTCGCCTGTAAAGGGTTTTCCAAGATAAATACTTTCCCGGGTTAAAATATATCCCATAGCGCTCAGGAGTAATGAAGCTTCTTATTAGTGAGAGAATTTTCAAAATGGGTTCAGTAGTTCCAGAAATTTATTACAAATTATTATTACAAACGTACAAACTCAAACTTTTCCCTCTTTATAATATTATTAGTATAGAAGTACAGATAACGCGTATGGCGACGTGGACCAATCACAAATTAAACGAAACATGCCTATGCTGTCGCATTTAGATTAAAATTACACATTACTGTGTGCACAGAAAAAATGCCATGTTTCAAGATCGAATTACTGGTTATATAATATTTACAAACAAATATACAATTCAACACAACTCAGTACCTACATCAAGGAAAGGTTCTTTAATTAATTAATTCATTCATTCATTACACAATCGATTTTTATATTCATGCAAACTAACGACTGGCTGTGTCTACCATAAAATATATTGAACTTAGAAAAAAAAAGAAAAACCACGCGCGGGTATTGTATGCCAGTGCAGCGGCCAATATTTAAAGAGTTATTCTAATATATGCCTTGTCTATACAATTTATGTTAAGTCTATTATATAACATATTATTTTAAGAGTTCAATGGTAGCTGAATGTAATGTAATTAAATGTTATCAGTAAGAGGATGTTAAAAACGTGACCCAGATAAATGATAATATATGTATGAGCGTTGCTACAAAAATTACCTCAAAACTAAGCTCAGTTTTTCGTCACAGATGGATAGCAATTTAAACCATATTTCTCATTATCCATCAAATAAAAGACGATGTCGATAGCAAAGCGTGCGAATAATCAGATGAGAAACTGTCAACGCAAATTGGTACTATTTGGCTGAATTAATCAATAAAGTTAGATTAGAGTATGCCTGTTCATACTGCAACTATACTTACATGAGCGTAGCTAGCCATGGGCTTAGGGTGTTAGTCTACGACTTAGGGTAGGGCAGCAGTATAAAATAATAATATGTAACTAGCAAACTATAATCGAAGTCTATCCCGGTTAATTTATTTTGTGTCGATTGATGATTGTCGAGTGTGAATTTTTTACGGATATTAAGTATTGTAGTTAGTACCTAGATAATTTAGTTATTTAGGTTAAATTAGTTACCTTACAGGTCAGAGCCAGACCCACCGTGGCTACGCCCATGTATACTTAGTACTTACACACACTGTTAGTCTAAGACACACATACCTTTCGCATCTTGTCAGGAACAAGACTTTTCTCAAAAGCGAATCATCAGTGCAAATTTAATTAACATAATATTTTGCTATCATGAAAGCAATATATTAAGTAAATATATAATGAGAAATAACATTACCATCAAAATCCATAGCAGGATCAATCTTCGGTGTTAAGAATGCGATGAACAAATTCAAATGGTATATGCCAAGCGCATATGTGACTATATACCATCCCTGGAAGACAAATAATATAGTTATAGTAAACTAGATAGCATCAAAAGTAAGTTTTGCTACATCACATAAGCTGCTTCTAATAAAATATAGAAATACGTTTTATTTTATACAGGGTCATTTTGACATTCTGTTAATAAATGAAACCACGTACTTATCTCTTTGAAAATAACACTTTCCATTTAGTTGTTTTAACCATAGATGTAAAATAAAAAAGTGTAAGTTTCGAACAAAATAAATATCAATAAAATGTAACTTTAAGTTTACACGCCCTATGCCACTATGATTGCTCTAGGCGAATAAAATTCGTCGCAATAGCAACATTACACTTTCAGTCAGAAATTCACTTACGCACACCCCATATTCACACTAAACTACAAAATGATAAGATAATTGGAATACTACAACCGGGATTTTTGGCGAACGTATTCGTTATTCATTGATAATTTTAGCACGATGTTAGCAGAGGTATAGACGAATATGTGGTTTCATTTAGTAACCCAATGTAAAAATGACCCTGTATAATTTTTAGCGCGATTTGCGAAACCTTATAATTTTGTCAAATTAGTCAATATGATATTTGACTTATTGGAATGAAGTCCTTTATCGCGCGTTGCGAAAGGAGACTAGGCGGAAAAAATTAAGACCAAAAGTTGTAACGACACTTTTTATATTTGCCCTATGAAACCAGCCAGTAACAATAAAAACTGGCCGTAAAAGTGACATTCGAAATTTAAATAAAAAAAGAAAATTTAAATGCTTTTTTGAGTAGTTGAGTAGTTTTTTTTTCGTTAGTTGTATATTAACTTTAATTTCAATGCTTGCTTAGGTGATGATCATGATTCGATGACATATCTATTATGTAGGTAGAAGTAAATGTTTTCATTAATGTGGTAACGGTTTAATGAAATATACAATTATTATTATAACTTAAAAGAAATATTTTTTTATTACAATTCCTTCACTAATTAACCGAAAGGAATTTCGTACCATCCGGGTGCCCTTGTTTTTGCTTTCTACTTTTATCAAATATTTACGTCAAATAAAATTAAATAGAAAAACAATGATGAAATTCTTGTAAGAATTTAGCAAGTTTCTTCTTCTTCTTTTAGGTTATGGCTCCATCGTTACAGCGGTGATTTTGCCAATGTCTTTATGTAATTTAGCAAGTTTGAAGTTGGTAGATAGAGGCGATAAATGTCAAGCAACAGTTTTTAGAAAAATAAAACGTTACACATGAGGTTAGAGATCATGTTGTCCTATTTCATAGTTTTAAAGGAGATGTCCGCTTTTTGTATGGGTGCTGGGCCTCAAAATTCAACCACGCTCAAGCTTTATGGATATTAAAGGGGCAAAGATATGGATCTTGGATCCATAAAAAATACTTTTAGACCCCTCGATTTATAACTTTTTTAAAAACGTTAATGTGAGGCAGTTTTAAGGCAAATAAAATTACATAATTCTCAACATTGGAGGACTCTAAAATTACACGATTTATTGCAAAAGCCTAGTTTTTGGGAGGACTATCCAAAAATATATAATGTATGTTGGTTAGAATTTTAGGCCCGTTTTTTGGACATGTCCTTTCAATTTGTCTTCACTCGCCAAATCAAGTGGTAAGGCGAGTGTGATATGCTGCACGTTTTAACCCTGCCTATTTTCTATAATAATCTGATATCTGACGCCAAGTAGCAAACACTATATAGCCAATAACTATGAAAAAATATTATGAATTGATGTAATTTTATAAGAAAGTATCTCGCCAGCTGGGCGATTTTATTTAATCTAGCAACGCGATTGGCATTAAAATTATTTGTTTTATCAAGATCTAAAATTGTAAATCTTTTATCGATAAAACAATGTGTTACATGTTTTAATAGCATAAAGTAATATCTAGCACGGAATATACGAAGACAGAAAAAAATGTCTTTGAAGAGTTTTAGGCTCCCGTACATATAACTTCTTCAAGAAGACATTAAAAAATTAGCATGGGTGCATATTTTAAAACAATTATAAAAATTGACATAACTTTCTGTTTACTAAACGCCAAGACCTAATAATAATGAACACATAAATAAATGAATTACTACAACATTCGTACGTCGCGTGCGAAAAGTCGAAATGGCATGGGGGTCATGTTCAACAGGAGAAGGACCGCAACAGCGGTATGCGCAGGGGCGGTTGCGGACGACAACTTAGACGCGAGTCGGAGGAAGCCCGCAGCCGTCCCTAATGCGCCGAAGATGGCCGTAAAAAAAAAAAAAAAAAAATGGGGGTCATGTTCATAATATGTGTACAGAAATCCCTACCTTCCCCAGACTTTAGACCGGTTGTACTTAACAGTTTTTACACGGTCCATGAAAACAGCTTGGCTATGGTGTCTCCATACACACCATAACTTTATTGATCTACTTAAGTGTATAAAAAAATAATTAACATTGAATGATTGATTTATAATCATGAAAGTATTCACAAATTGTGAGAATTATTTTATGCTTATAGGATTAGCATACATCTCAAATGATCTAAGGAAAAGTTTATTTAAATTTAGTGAAATATTTTAAATGCAAGTGGGTTACTTGCAAAACCTCAGGGGCCCGCAGAGTATAGCTGATTTACACAAATTCTACTATCATCATGTTTCATGGTATCCATTAATAAGTACTCACTTGTTTTGTAAATATCCTAATCAGAAATATTGCTAAAAGTACTGCACTCCCAAACCACCGCGCCCTCGCATGTGGCGTCCATTTATCTAATGTACCCTGGTATATCTGAAAAATAAAAAGTGAAATTATTTAATTTATTTTATTATGTGACATGGCGCGTACATTAAATTAACCTTGTTAGGGTTCGGCATTACGACTAATTGCATATGTACTACATATTAAATATAAATAAAAAGTGCCTAGCAGTGGGACAATACATTAATACAGGGGGCAGTATTATTATTATAAATTGATTACTATTATTATTAAATATTACTAATATTAGAAATGCGAAAGTTTGTGAAGAAGTTTGGATGTTTGTTAGAAGAAAACGCAGAAACACGTAAATTGATTTGATGAAATTTGTCACACGGGTAGGTAATTTCATGTCCTGGATTACTTTTTATCCTGGTATTTTGCTGCCATGGGAAATAATGGATATTTTTTATTTAATTCTTTACGTGGATGGAGTGGCGTCATACTGTGTTTTAGGTACTTTTGTAGCAGGAAAAGCTTCTCATGCGGGCAAAGCCACAAGCAACACCTAGTTAATATATATGTCTAAAATTACTGTATTACTACTGAGTGTGATATTAATTTACTGCCCACTGTTGAGCATACTACTACTATTGAGAGGTTTTAGACTTCAGAGGTTGGCAGAGTTTACACAGTTCTGAATATCTTATAGATAACGTTCAGATATGTTACTTTCTCCTATTATATAATATATAGATGTATGGGAAAACTCTATATATATGGACACCGGTGTCCGTCGCGAGGCTTGAGGAGTCAAAACATTTCCCTAAGTGTTATACATAATACATGAAAATGAACATTTGGAATACAAGTTACATTATTTTTTTTTTAACAACTTTAAAGCCTCTGATTGAAATTCTACAAATGGAAAATGATTATACATATTATTGGTATTGCATAAAATAACAAGTGATCCATGTTTTATGTACTTTTAGCACCTAGTACCTGTAAATTGACTCTGCTTTGGCTTGGTCTATACTAATATGTATTCTGTACACAACTATTTATTTTTAGAATATAAGTAAAGTTTGGCTGGCCTGGCATGTTAAGCCAATATGTTAGGTATATTTCTACAAATATTGTACCAGAAAGTAAGAAATTTAAAGATGCCAAATCAGAAGTGGAAACATAATATTATTCATTTATTTAAGGATCTCCATTGAGGGATGTATATAATTGAGACCTAATATAAATTATCAACCATTTGCAATTATTATATTTTCACATTAGTATGCATCTAAACGTACAAAACTTGGGCTTAAGTTTTTATTTAATTTTGTAAGTGCTAATGCTGACTTTAATATTTTAAAATGTTGTTACTGGATGTAGATATTATTTAAAATTCTATTACAGCAAAAAAGATTTGATTTTTTGTAAAACCATTGCTTAGTCATAAAAACATTAATGATAAGATCGAAGATAAAATAACCTTTAAAATATAACATGTGTGTAAATTTCAGCACTTCCTATACATACGGTATTTTATCCTAACATTATATCTTCATAAAAGAAAAAAATATTTTTTATTAATGAAATAGCAAATCAGAATCAATTATAAAACATGGCCAAAATGATGACGACAAACTGCATCTAGATAACATTTCGCATACATTTATATTCTGTTAATTGAAAGTTGTTTTAAAGGTGTTGTTCATTATCATTTATTAGGATATTTTACTTGTAGGTATGGGGTTAGAATGTCACGAGACTACCCAATGTTGTTTTGAGGAGTTTCAATTACTCAATTTTGACTGCGTGGTCGAGTGACATGTCTATTTAGATTCTTACAAGTAGTTAACATGTTGTGTACCTGAGAAATACGTGTCCATCCTTGTGCCAATATACTTTTTCTTGTAGTTTCAGAAGATAAATCATTTGCGTCCATCATATTCTCAAAATGTGGCCTTCATAAAGTTTTAAATAATTAATAATATTTCATACACATTAGACACATCAACAAATCACAAAGTTAAGGGCAGAGAAACCAATTATAATAATACGATATTATTCACAAAACACCTCGTTTATCACAAAATATCCCTTATTTTATGCAAATAATACAAAATTAAGCGATAGTAGAACACTTAGAAAACACTGGATAGAGAATTGAATTGAAGGCAATTACTATTGGATTTACTATTGGATTTTGGAATTATCTGATTATCAGTCAGTGTTGCAATTAAAATTGAAAATAGCTGTTGGTTAATATGTTTTAACGAAAATCGGTAGGTTAATTTCCTATTTCTTTTGATGCCATAGCGCAGCGCTAATAAATTAACAGCTTATGTAAACTGGGAAAAACTTCTCATGATTCCTGTACAAGGAAATTATTTTTTATTAATTATCATGACAACACTGTTTTAAATGATATCCTTTGAGTTTTGGCGGGAATGTGGAAGTGTCATGAGGTGCTCTTGTTTTAATTCATTATTTTGGTGATACTTAGTGTTATATTGCATAATTATGGTGGTATATTATCCAATATAGTTCTATTAAAGTGCTCAAATGAAGTGAATTGAAATAACTGTGCCAATCAAGTGTTTTTTCGTTGCCGCCAAAACTCCTTAATAAAGTCTTGGTAAGGTAGCCACTGCTTTACTTCGACATATTAGTTAGGAGTTAGGACTGAGGATGAAAATATATGAAAGACGGGCTCAATGGACTAGTATCCAGAGCCGTAATAATTAAATTAAAAAAAAAAAAAAATGATATCTTTTTTTTGTTTAGCACTTCGCGCATAGTCCATTATCCATAGATAAAGGAAGTATATATATCTACGACTTCGTGTCTAGACCAAGAATTTTATACCCATATGGATTTTTCATTCCGTTTAACAAACTGAAGAATACAATGTGACGTCACAGCTGTTTGCTGTCTCTCTCTTTAGAGTGACAAAGGTTTATTTTCAAAACCAGGACGTAACATAATTAACTGTCCATAATAATATGATATGATATAATATGGCTGCCTCGGTGGCGTAGTTGTATTATGGTACGACTGCAATGCTGAGATCTCGGGTTCGATCCCCGGGTTAGTCGGGTCGGGCAAAGTGATTATTTTCCATTCAGTATCAGCTCGGAGTCTGGAATTTGTACACGATAAGGCGATAGGCGGATATCACAGCATGGAACGGAATAAAGGCAAAAAGTGGGTGCACTAATTGCGCCTCTGTCTACCCGGGGGATAAGAGGCGTGAGTGCGTGAGTGTGTAATAATATGATATCGCACCATAATATTTATTTTTATCTCTATAAAGTAATGCGGTTTAAATTAATTATGAAAACCAACTACAGCGGTTAGTAATAGTTGATATTTAAAAAATATAATTTGAGTTAGAAAGTTTATTCCAAACAAAATTGGCATATTTACATACTTTTTTCGTATGTGTAGTTCGGAACTACTAGTTCCACTTACATAAAAAAAATACCTCACCACGCGGTGGTGAATTCAGTGGCGGCCTTGGAGGAGGGGGGCGAACCAGGCAACCGCCTGGGGCCTCGCAGTTACAGGGGCATCTTGCAGCTCCTTGGGGGCCCGTTTTTTGGCACCTTACTTACAAAGCTGTTAAAAAAAATTATTTGCTTCGCACGGGGCCCCGCGTGCTTTTTTTTTGCTCGGCACACAGCCTCACATTGTATATGTTTTACTTTCCCCCGCGACTGGATATGTTCACGTTGTTTGCCGGCCTTTATAACCAAATATGGAGACTGTAAGGTTAGACAGAAAAACATTGGGATATTTAAAAATGAAAACTACAGTTATTGTTGAATTTAAATATAATAAAAAAAAATAAAAAACATACTCATAAAAGTAAACAATCATACATAAAAAAATAATACACATTTAGGAAGTGTAACGCGTATTGATGACCCGTATGCTCTGTGCCTACCCCGCGCGGTTTATGTGGGCGTAACGATACCTCGCCCCGCGCGCGGCTCCCCCGCGCGCCTGCGCCGCGTCCACGCGCCGGCCGCCGCACGCGTCTCCAGTCGGCCCGCGGCAACACTGTGCGACGTATGTAGGATTATAAATGTCATGCCCATGCGCCCTATGTTCGTATAGTTGTAACTTCTTTCAATAAAAAATCGTTTTTATAGTCGATGCGTATTTATTTAATGCCTTCGGCTATATTACATGGCGCCCAACTAGAGGCAAGTACTACGAACTGAGATCGCGAGTGCTAATAAGTACCTACCGAGGGAACGCGACGCGTCGGTGTAACGGACATTTCGCAAATCCAAAATTTACGTCGTGCATTTATTTCGTTGAGAAGAAAGCATACGAAGATGCCGCGGAAGACTCGGTTAAATGCGAAAAACACTGACGGAGCCAGCGACGAGTCAACCGATGACGAGCGAAGCTTACAGGTTGTAGAACCTACGCGCTCGGACCCTGCGGCAGCGGCGGCGCCGATTTCGGCGGAGCCCCGCGATGACTTGATCGGGATCTCCGAAGAACAATTGACGAGGCTGATATCCAGCGTCATCGGAAGGGTCGGGACACCGCCGTCAACCGGCGAGCGCGAGAGCCATACCCCGACCCCATCGACCATGAGCTGCGTAGCTTCAACGAGTTCTTCTAGAAACTTTTCGCGATGTACAGCTCGATTCGACGGCGCCGCTCGGAGCGCCGATGAATTAGAAGCCTTCGTGGACAGTGTGGTCGTGTATAAGGAGTGCGCATCCGTGAGCGACGAGCACGCGCTGCGTGGCCTCGCCATGCTGCTTACTGGAGAAGCCGCCGTGTGGTGGCGCGGCGTCAAGGCAACGGTGACGACGTGGGACGAGGCGATCCATCGGCTACGAGCGATGTACGGCGCGCCACGCCCGGCCCACAAGATCCTCCGCGAGATTTTCTCCCGTGAACAAGACGACGACCGCGTGGACACATTTATTTCGCGAGTGCGCGCTAACCTCGCGAGGTTACCTTATAGTGTACCCGAAGTGATGCAAATCGATATTGTGTACGGATTATTAAACAGAAAAATTAGGAAACGTGTAACTCGCGAAAGTGTTACCGCGGGACTCGACGGCCTGCTCGAGCAAGCCAGGCGCGTGGAGGAGTCGCTGAGCGAGGTAAGGTCTCTGTTACATAATCCGAGCGGGGAAGGCATGAGCGATAATAAAAACGCGAGTAGTTGTGTTAATGTTTTACCCGTGGTTTCGCCCGACACACACACATCGAATGTTTGTACCACCCTTTCTAGTTCGAACGATATTCATAATTCGTTACCTAAACGCATTAGGCCACGTTGCGCTTCTTGTAGGCGGTTCGGCCACTCGGCCGACGAGTGCAAAAAGAAGCCGAAAACCGATGATAGTGAGACACAAAAGGTACCCCTGTCATGTTATGGGTGCGGACGACAGGGAACGATTCGTTCTAAGTGCCCTCACTGCAAAGGCGCAACCTCTGATAAGGTTAGTTTTCAAACCGTTTTTACCCAGGTAACCCAGGACTCGGACCCGGTTCGGCCCGTTATAAAGATACAGGTTGCTTCTTTAATGGGCGTCGCCGTGCTAGATACCGGTGCCACCGAGAGCCTTGCCAGTCCCGGCTTATATAAGATATTGGTGAATAGTGGAGTCGTTTTTGAAAAATCGCAACGTTCCATAGGACTCGCCGATGGTACACAGCAGGTACGTACTGTTTTGTCATGTGATACGACCGTCACTGTTTGTGGACGTAATATCGCCACAACATTCTTAGCGATGCCAGAAGCGAACAATCGTACGCTCCTGGGCCAAAACTTTATTGCTCAAGCAGGCATCCTGCTTGACCTCGCGCAGAACTGCTGGTACTTTTCGGACTTACCACAGCATAAATTTCCGTTTACACGCTCGTATAGCCTTACTACCACGAGCGATGCAGAATTAATGCAAGCTGACACGAGTCACCTTACACTGAGGGATGACGAGGGATCCAAACTGTCACCCTCCCAACACACACAGCTGAATCGGCTTATAGTCGGGAGAGCTAAGCGCTTCGACACCGAAGGACCTCCCACCACGTATGCCACCCATCGCATCCGGGTGGATGAGAAGCAGGAGCCAACCGCTTCACCACCGTACCGCATGTCTCAGGTAAGAAAGAGCTGCTGGATGGCGAGCTCGAGAAACTGCTGCGTGCGGAGGTGATAGAAGAGTGCGAGTCGCCTTGGGCGGCTAACGTAGTTCTAGTCTCAAAGAAGGACGGCGGCGTCCGGCTGTGCGTGGACTACCGCAAGCTCAACGCCGTGACTGAGCCCGACCGGTACCCACTTCCGCGTTTGGAGGATGTACTCCATGCGGCCAAGACGACTAGCTACATGACGACGCTCGACCTCCACTCTGGCTATTTTCAGGTTTGCGTCGCGGAAGAGGACCGCGACAAAACCGCTTTTGTTACACCCTCAGGTACCTTTAGATTTATAAGAATGCCCATGGGCCTACGTAACTCCGGTGCCACGTTTCAGCGGCTTATCGACAGGTTCAAGTCGAACCAGAACGTCCACCGACGAGCTTCGAAGTCTTACGAGGGCACCGTGACCGGACAAGACTTCGAAGGTAGTAGGCCCGTGACGATATTAGGATACCTCGACGATCTAATAATCCTGTCACCGTCTTTCGAGGGACATATCGAGGACCTCGAAGCAGTTTTCGATAGACTCGAAATGTTCAAGTTGCGAGTCAATAGGAAGAAAAGCTGCTTCGCATGTGACTCAGTAAAATTTCTGGGGCACATAATCGTTCCTGGTGGGCTGCAGGTGGATCCAGATAAGACTCTGGCTATTGCTGATATGCCCGCTCCGAAGACCGAGAGGCAGCTGAAAGGGTTTTTGGCGACCTCCAGCTGGTCCCGGCGCTTCGTACCCGGGTACGCTTCCGTCGCAAAACCCTTGACGGATCTGCTGAAGAAGAACAGCAGCTGGCAATGGGGAAACGCACAGCAGACCGCTTTTGAGCATATTAAACAGCTCCTGGTCACTGCGCCTATTCCCCGCCAGGCCGACGAGTCAAAACCTTTCTCCCTCATGACAGACAGCAGCGGATACTGCCTCGGCGCGGTTCTGATGCAGGGGGAGGGACCCGACGAAAGACCCATAGAGTACGCCAGCCGCCTCTTGGAGCCGGCTGAGCGGAATTACACTACCACTGAAAGAGAAGCCCTCGCCATTGTCTGAGCAGTGACAAAGTTTAGGGGATATATAGAAGGGTCCGAAGTGGTGGTGAAATCCGACCATCAGCCGTTAAGATGGCTGATGAGCCTCAAATCTCCCAGCGGTCGCCTTGCGAGGTGGGCCCTAACTCTCCAGGCCTACAACCTACGCATACAATACACTCCAGGTAAGGTCAACGTGATAGCTGACGCACTCAGCCGCCCCGCCTGCTGCGAAGCGACCACAGGTGGATGTGAGGTGTGCCTGGTGACCGTTGATGTGCCGCACAGATCGCCTGTCGATGTACGCGAGAACCAACTCAAGGATCCCGAGCTGAAAGGTATCATAGAGGATTTAGAGGATACCGACGATTTGTTCAGGGGGAGGAGTTGGTCAAATCGCGGATATTTGATTTCTGATGGCGTGTTATATAGATATACACCCGAGGCCGAAGACCAAGATTCCGCCTGTCTCGTTGTCCCAAAGCACGAGAGAGACAGTATCCTTGCTGATTTCCATGACGCTCCAACTGCAGGCCACTTCGGTGCTGAGCGGACACTGCAGCGTATCAGCAAGAGATACTACTGGTCAGGTCTGAGAGCTTTCGTTAACGATTACGTTAAACGTTGTTCAGCTTGTCAGCGATACAAGGCTGATAATAGGAAACCCACGGGGCTGCTTCAAACCCCCGCATCAACCCGACGGTTTGAGGTACTGTCCGTGGATTTGTTCGGCCCTTTGCCGAAGACATCCAAAGGGTCGCGATGGATTTTAATCGCAGAGGACACCTGTTCTCAATGGGTTGAGCTTTTCGCTCTGGAGAACGCTACAAGTGTCGAATGCGCTGAAACACTTATATCCGAAGTCTTCCTGCGCTACGGAGTTCCGCGCCGGATAATCAGCGACAACGGGGTTCAGTTCGTTGCTGAAGTGATGCAACAAGTCTGTCATGTGATGGGGATCAAGCAGTGCTTGACGCCGTTGTATCACCCCGCTGCAAACCCCGTTGAACGGAAAAACCGCGACTTAAAGCCGCAATTGGCTATATTGGTAGGGAGAGACCACCTGTCGTGGGATAAGCACCTCGCAGCTATAAGGTTTGCGATGAATTCTGCCGTTACGGCGAGCACCAGCTTTTCGCCGGCCTTTCTCACGTTTGGGAGAGAGCTACGCGCACCATCCGACGTCGTGGCTGATATGAAGACCATCGTGGACGACGACAACTTCGTTGCTAACATCACGCCGTACTTACGTAAGTTGTCGACAGCCCTCCTCAACGCTAGGGATGTTCACGAGCAAGCTCAGTCGCTCCATAAGAAATATGCGGATGAAGGTAGGCGCGCGCCCCCAGATTACAAGGTAGGTGATTTAGTTTTGATTAAGACCCAGGGGATGAACGACGTGGATCCTGGCCAATCTGCCAAATTCATACCACGGAGGGACGGCCCTTATAAGATCAAAGAGGTGGTGAGTCCCACTACCTACTTGATAGTGAGGACCAGCGGAAGTGAACAGGTTGGACGTTACCACGTGTCTCACTTGACTCCGTTTGTTGGCGATGTCGAGACCCCCGTTAGGGAAAAGCGCAGACGTGGTAGGCCCCGGAAGAATCGTAGCAGGTTCTAGTCCGAACGCGAGGACGCCCCGTTCGAACTAGAGGGGGAGCATGTAACGCGTATTGATGACCCGTATGCTCTGTGCCTACCCCGCGCGGTTTATGTGGGCGTAACGATACCTCGCCCCGCGCGCGGCTCCCCCGCGCGCCTGCGCCGCGTCCACGCGCCGGCCGCCGCACGCGTCTCCAGTCGGCCCGCGGCAACACTGTGCGACGTATGTAGGATTATAAATGTCATGCCCATGCGCCCTATGTTCGTATAGTTGTAACTTCTTTCAATAAAAAATAGTTTTTATAGTCGATGCGTATTTATTTAATGCCTTCGGCTATATTACAGAAGTTAATAACCTAATTTTCAGTAAGTAATTTTGAAATATTACGAATATCTATTTTGTGTGATTTTACAATTTTTGCGAGTATTCTGCGAACTTTTTTTCTGTAATTATCCATAATAATACATATTGTGTTTTAGAGATATTCTACTATGAGTTGTGTAATTCATGGTTGCAGAATTATTTGCAATGCAACATCTAGTGTGAAATTCCATAGGTAAGTTGATTGTAAACAAAGTTGTGTAGATATTTATAGCAAAAGTAATAAACACGTGGATGTTTTACAAATTACAATACTAAATAAATTCTTGTTTGAGAGCCATGGAATCAAAAATTAACGCTACATTCTGCGGGTGAGGTTTCGTCCTTAAATTTATTTTTAATATTCTAAAACTTCTGTGAAGAAGCCAACAAAACAATTAAAGATTGCTAAAGATCACCATAATGTGCTCTCTTTCGGCAAATATATCTTTGAATTTATAAAACAAAAATGTTTTCGGCGACTAAAAGTGTAATGTTAAAGCATAAGTCTTTATGTTATCACTATATGTAATTTTTCTTTGCTTGCTACTTGGAATATACTTTTTAAAAAAATCTCAAATATTAGCAAAATTTCACTGCAAAATATTTTCAATTTCAGACTGTATAATCATGAACAACTTTAATAAGAAATAACTTGTAATTAATTTTCTTCTTTTATCTCTTCATCTTCTGCTGCAATACTTTCTTTTATTTCTTTAAACTTATTTCACTGGATGTCTTCACATTAACTGATGTATTGAAATCTTTCAAGTCTTGACGTTTCAATGGTGGTTCATATTCATTTCGCTGACATGTAACGTAAAAAGTAAATATCAATCAATAATAATATATTTAAGTACCTATACATTTTAGACAGAGGCAGAGGTGCCATTTAGTACACTAAGATATCACCCAATGTACCGCCGTTATAAAATTTGGTGGGTCGCAAGCTTAATGCCCTATCCTACTAATCTTATTATATTATAAAGGCGAAAGTTTGTAAGAATGTCTGGATGTATGGATGTTTCTTTCATGCAAAAACTACTGAACGGATTTCGATGAAATATGGCACACGGGTAGATCATGTCCTGGATTAGCACATAGGCTACTTTTCATCCCAGTAAAATATAAACAGTGACTTTTATCCCGGAAAAACACATTCACGCGGGCGGAGCCGCGGGCAAAAGCTAGTAAATAATAAAGTCTAAGTGGATCATAATTATACCAGTGAAATGATAAAAAATAATATACTTACAGCATGAGTTTCTGGTAATAAATAATTATTTTTGACATCTACTGCCATATTCCGAGAAGTAGAAGACACATTATCACATTCAGAATCATAATCTTCTGTCTTTAAATGTTGACTAGTAATTCTTGCAGACATCAAATTGACCTTTTAATGGTATTTATATTTAACCACGTTTTTGCTTATCTAGATCTTTAAGAAATCTGTAAAGAGAAATACAAACTCGATTTTATTTTAAATAAAAGTTTCAATAAATCAATGCTGGATACACTGAGAACTCGATTGTAACTGTTGATCCTCAGTTTTTATTTACGATGATTATTTAAAGATTAATAAGCTTTATAATATTCATTAGTAAGGCGGCTAGTATTACAAATACTCTAGCACCATTGTCAAACCGGTCCACCAAAGCTTACACCATGGTCACCCTAGCCTCTTGTTTACGTACACTATTTACAATACAAAAAATCACATTTAACATTACGTTAATATGAAAAAAGTAGTCATATATAAAGCAAATCACATTAAGCGATATTTTTCTACAGTTCATTTATAAAATATTCACGTATTTTATTACATTTCGTATAAATATTGATAAAATTATAATATTTACACAATATTGATTACAATGAACTTACCTGTAGAATTTCACATTAAATGATGGATGCCAAATATTTCTGCAACCATGAACTACACAATTCACATTAAAATATCACTAAAACACACTTATTATTATAGATAATTACAGAGAAAATTTCGAAGTGAACATTTATTTGACAACTATATTGTCATCGAACTTAACGTTTTATAACAGTGTTGCCGAAATATGTATTTGCAATTACCAATTAAATGAGGAAATTTTGTTTAACTAAAATGTTAATAAGGATACAAAACCTTAAGGATATCTTATTCAACAAGAATAATTCTGAAATGAAAATAGTACTTATATCATTATATAAGATATGTTGGAAATATTTATATATATATGATTGAGACGACAATAACGGTACTGATATTTTTTTATGGGTGGGGAAATAATCCGTAAGCTTTGGCAACATAGGTTAAAGAGTGAGTGAGATAGAAGACAGCTCAAAAGGTAATTTTTTTGTCTTCACAAAAATGTGTGTACCGAGGCCTCCAGTAGATATATTATAAACTTCTTGGTCTAGACTCTACAGTGCCTTCAATTTATACTTCCGATGGCGTGATGTTGGCACCCCTGTCCGTTAGGATGGTGCCCATTGTGAAGTACAAATATATAGATTTTAGGATTTTATTGATTTCTGTGTCCGAAACATTAAGAAATGGTGAAAGGCGGGTGGCGTTGAAAGTGAAGAATCTGAGTGGTTATAAAAAACGTAAAGACACCCCACTTGTTCCTTTTAAATGTGTTCAGGCTCGTATTGTCAGCATAAAACATATAAAAATAAAACAATAATTGTATAATATCTGTGACAATAACAATAATTAAATAGCGAATGTAACTATGCAATATCTTATATGCTAAATGATGTGTGTTGTGTTTTATGTGCTGACTTGTCATAATTGCTTTAATGATTACTTGCCTCCACGATTCAATAAATAAAAAAATAACTAAAAACCACGCTTGTACGTATGTATGTTTAGTGTGGACGTATATATAATATGTTCTTTTAATATGACAAAAACGATCATCTGGTGAGGGCTTTGAAGTCTCTCATTCGGAATGGTTTAACATCTCAAAAGGTGTTAGACAGGGATGTGTTGCTTCTCCAAGGCTCTTTAATCTCTATATGGACAGCTGTGTGTCAGCTTTGAAAGAGATAGAATGTGGATTGAGAATGGATGAGTGGCGTGTCAAGTGTCTCCTTTATGCCGATGATCAAGTTTTACTTGCACCGTCGGCGAGGGAGCTGCAAGACATGTTAAATTTAGTGAATGGTGTGTTTAAGGACAAAGGGATGAAAATTAATGCGAGCAAGACGAAAGTGATGGTGATAGAAAGAGAGGAAAATGCTACTGAATGTAGCATTAGTATAGATGGTGAGCAAGTGAAACCAGTGAATGAGTTTGTGTACCTGGGAAGTATGATTACAAGAGATGGAAATTATGACATAGATATCGAAAGAAGAGTTATAGCAGGAAACAAAGTAAATGGCGCCTTGCGTGCAATAGTGAGTAGCCAGGCGGTGTCTGAAAAGGCAAGAATGGCTATTCACAATGGTGTGCTGGTGCTGACGCTTATGTATGGAAGTTAATGTTGGGTTTGGCAAAAGAAGTATGAAAGTCGAATAAATGCCGTGGAAATGCGTTCCTTACGGAGTATATGTGGAGTCACCATTGCTGATTGCATGAGGAATAGTATGATAAGAGATCGATGTATGTTAAAGGATGATGTGGTGACTAAGATTGAAAGAAGTATGCTGAGGTGGTTTGGGCACGTGGAGAGGATGGATGAAAGACGAATCACAAAAGGTATTTATCGAGCGAATGTGGATGATACGGCTGGAAGGGGACGCCCGAGGAGAACATTCTCTGACCAAATAAATGATCTTCTCAGAAAAGGGTAGGTCAGGAGTACCCTTAACACACGAAAATGTGTGAAAAGAACTATGAATGTGGACGAGGCGAAAGAGGTTTGTCAAGATCATAGCATGTGGCGCTCAATAGTCTCTGCCTACCTCTATGGGATAAGGGCGTGAGTGTGTATGTATGTATGTACAAAAACGATAAAATATGGAGTCCGGACGAATATTATTCATACCCAGTGTGGCCAGCAAATTTTTTTTTTTAGATAGGAGCTGGTTATTTTCATGTTATTGAAGCAAAATTAGGTAGGTCTCTCATATGTACTGGTGGTAGATCTCTCATATGTAAGAGTCCGTATGAATGGGTACCACCGCAATGTCTATTTCTACCACCCAGCAGCAGTATGCATGCACTGTTGTGTTTCAGTAGCGAGTGTAACTACTGGACATAATGAGACTTAATATCTTGTGTCTAAAGATGACGAGCGTAGTGGAATGCCACACAGTACTTTGTAACTCAAGGTGCTGAAAGGTGTTTCTACTGTTTATGGGTGGTCGTATCGCTTACCATCAGGTGAACGGCATGCTCGTCTCGCCATTTAATGCCATAAAAAAAAGCTTAGAGTGGGTTACAGAAAATATCTTTAACAATAACAAATGTCTACCATAGCATACCACACCAGCCCTGTATCATATAGGTACTGCCTACTGCTGAGCACAGGCCTCTTCTATAATTGAGAGGGTTAACCCGTCAAGCTCCGCTTATATGTATATATATAGATGTACGGGGAAACCTTATATACTCGAACGCCAGCGTCCGTCGCGGGGCTTGACGAATCAAGGCCTTAGTCCACCTCTAACTATAGTGCGTTTCAAACATAGAATAAAGACTAAAGCATCCTAATTCTGAGGTTTCAAATCTTTTTACGGATGGCGTGAATTGGCACCCTGTGTGACAAGATGGTGGAGAAAATTCCTGCGCCATTTCAGTTTTGAGAAATAGGGTTACCAGAGGATTAATTTCCTTGAATAAAATACCATATCAAAATTAAAATAACAATTAATAAATAGCCTGTGTAATTATATAATGTATTATGTTATGCTTATTAATATGTTTTGTGTTTTTTTTGTGCTGACTTGTCATAATTGCTCGTTATTCACTGAAAAATGTTTAAGACACTCTACTCTATAGTAATTATTTCTTTACTCCCATTGCACACACAGATATTCCTTTTTCCTTTAGAAATGGTTCTATTATACCTATAAAGTAATGCATAAATTATCTCTGTAAAACTAAGCCCAAAGTTCTATTAAGTTTCGTCAGTGTCCTTTTGTACTTGATATTACTTACAAAAAATAAATTAATAGCAAATAAATAATTTCTACAAACAAGCTTTAATCTAAATGCTCTAAAAACGAAAAAAATAGTGTTAAATTGAATTAAACTTTGTTTTATACTATGTAAAGATAAAAGCTTGTCGCGAGATTTACTTGTGTAAATAATACAATAATGTGTAACATGATCTTGATAAAAGTAAATCTAATAAACCAAATCGAGTCAAATACGTAATATTGACTCAATAATTTTTGTATTCTCATAGGTTTATTATTATACTGCTCAAATAATCTTCGGAAGTTTCTTTAGTAAATTAGTGGAATTTTTGGTCAGATGGGCCGCTTGTAAAAACTCAGCGGGCCGCATATAAAAGCTTAGCAGGCTCAGGTCTAGTCATTATTTAATACATACCTATATGAAATATGAATCCATAATATAAAACAAACTTTAGATTAGGTACAGTTGGTTGACTTATTGAATCTTATTCTAAGTTTCGTTTATTTTCACCTTTTATTGCGGTAAATAATAAGTATGTAATTTAGTGTTTAAGAAATTTATTGAAATTGTTTTACTAATTACATTTTATACATTGTTCATTGTATTTTACATTCTGTAAATAATTTTATTTCTATGTATTCTTATGTTGAGACTACTAAATAAATAACATGAAATTAAAACTCATGTTTTATTTAAGTCCCTAAGTCTACATCTATTATTGCAAGTTTTTATTTACACTTTTAATAATAAAAATAAAGTAGTGATTATACAATAGAAAATAATATTACGATTTAATTCAAAATGTTATCGATACGAACATAACGAAATTTTGGTCCAGCTAAATCCTATCCACACTAAATGCAATTCCTAGAATAAGATATTGCCATAATTAATATAATACACTGGAATTACGTGAATTATGTTATCAATGTTATTATTCACTATATATTATATACGACATCGTAAATTGCGTTCAAAGTTTTGTATGATGAATAGGCGCTACTTGTCAAATTTAATTTGATCTTTGATCTAATCAACCTCATCATGTCATGTGAAGCTCTTGATTGTCGTAACTCGTTTCTAATGTTAATACCTTACTAACACTACAATTAAACAGTACAATTTAAATCAACAAATACTGACAAATTATAACAACGTTTTTAACAAATTACATTCTTATATCAAAGTACATACTTAACATACCTACGATTCTAATTTCCATATAATAAGGCGAAGTGATTTGGAATTTTATATATTTGCAGTCTATTTATAAAATATATTTAACTTTATACTTAATTGCATGTTACGACATAATTTGTTACAATTTAAACGGTTTTAAATAAAATGGGAGCTTCTAGTGCATTGAACCAGACTAAATTAAAATTTTACAGTCACAAGATCAACTTATACACACGTTTTTACTACCGTCTATGAGTCTCCCCACATTTGCACTGCATATTAAGCAGATTGCGTATCATCAGATTACTCGTATTATGGCGGATAGCCGCCGCGATGGGCGTTATCAAGTGTTCCGTAACCAGTCCCCTTATTCTCTATGACAGTGTGAACGCGTTACGTTAATTACGTGTAATTAGCGTTAAATGGTATTCTGTATGCTAATTGTAATAGTGATAATCGCGTTGAGTTACGTTACACGCTTGTTGAGAGCGGTGAAAATACCGTGTGTGAGAAAGGGGACAGGTGACGAATCTTCCGTATGGCCGTCACGAAGGTCGTAAACTCGCGTTCGACGTGAACAATCAGCATGCTAACAGCGCGTTCATCTACTGTTCGTAGCCTTTCGAAATAGGCAAATATTCGATTCGCTGTCAGTTGGACCCGACGAACACATGATGGCAATTACCTTCTCAATGATTAAGGAGATTCCGTGTTTATAAATGTGAGGAGACCCTAGAATTGATGTAATTAGTCATTCCAAACAGAAAACATCCAAACAGATAATGTTGGGTACGGATACAATATCGCGTGAGACAATCTCGTAGCACAGACAAGTTTTTTGCAATAACGTTGCTTGAAAGAGTATTCAGTATGAACTGTTTCAGTCACTAGTCCCTAGACAACATTTACGTCGATATCAAACGCCATTAGATCAAACTTATACTGAGCTCATTATACTGTCAGATGGTCTCCGGAATTCCCCTGATATGTTAAAATAAATGGACGCAAAATTGTATTAACTAATGGATATCACAAAGGCCTGTCAACCACAGTATCATCAGCATCATTATTTTCTTATAATATTTGGTGATATGGTTAAAGGACTGGTTAAGACTCAAGACCGCGATGGTGAGCATATTTTGGCAAAGCGTACCTACTACGTCCAGCAGTGGACGGCGATATACGTAAATCTGGTCTACACCCAGGCAAATGAAAACCCGAAAACGAAATATATTAAGCTTTAATGGAAAATTTTAAAGTACACTTTTCATCTAAAATATGGTACCTTAGGGCTACTATTAATAGGAATACAAAATTGGCGGACATGGCGCCAATATATCTTCTCACTCACAGAATTTGATTATGGTAATTAGTAAGAAATACCTATGTTGCGTTATTAGTTTCTAACTAAAATGATAGATTGACCTACCTTTCTATTAATAGTTGTGGAAACGAAGAAATATTTCATCAATATATTGTGTTCTATTCTAGATTCCTTGTTTTTAACACTGATGACATTTCATATTTTGACTAAGGACTGAGTACCCCTATTTTGATGTATAAAAATTATAATGTAGATTAGAAATTTGGTCTAGGCTTTCCAGTATTTTTTTGATGCTATATTCTTAGAATAAAGAAATTAAACCATTATCCAAAACATAATCCACTTATTAAAATTCTTAATACTTGACACAGATTTAACCGGTAGCACTCTTGATAGTGGAAGCACGAAATTTTGCACAAAGAGTATCTTATAATACTTAAGCCTTTGATTGCGGGCCCAAAACAATGAATTATTACACACCTGCCACCTTACATCTATGCCCGTGTTAACTCATAGCGCGGTCGCGTTACGTTAACTTCGTGTATTTAGTGTTCAATGGTATTCTGTATACCAATTTCCATAGTGATAAACGCGATGAGTTACGTTACGCGCTTGTTGCGAACGTTGAAAATAACGTGTTTCATAGAGAATAAGGGGCAGGTGTGTTTTTCCGCTCTTGTAGCTGACCAACCCAAACGCCCGTTCGGCGCCACAATGTGTGATCCCGGATAGATCTTACTTCTTATATAAGTATTATTAATATATTATCTATACATGTGATAAAGCAGTATAAACCGCTGTGTCTCTAGATTGAAGGAAATGTGACAAGAAAGAGATGACTACAGAAGAGTAATGGAACACAAATCAGCGGTTTTTATAATCTTCCATCTGTTTTTTTTTGTTTGTTACTGCACATCTCCCAAACTAATGAACCGTTTTCAATGTAGTTTTTAGATGGATTGGAAGCAGAATATAGGCTTTGTTTCATCACAATAGGATACATATCGGAAAAAGTCATCATCATTTTGTTTCTAGTATAAAATGAAGTCCGCCGTCGATGTCTGAACACGTTCAAACTCAATAACTATGGAACGGATTTCGAGGAATGGAGATAGTTTGAGACACTGGGAAGAGCATACTTTTTAAACAGGAAAAGTTCTTTCACGCGTGCGAAGTCACGAGCAAATGCTCCCAACAGTTACGTTCTGTGGCTGAAGTGTTCATTTTTACAGGTTAAGCGATGTGTGTGGTGAGCCTGTGTGCCGCATCGATGACAATTTATTATTATTGGCGCTGAAGTCGAATGCGTAAAGAAATCATTCCCCAAAGGGATACATCTTATTAGGCAAACGATTTTAATAAAATAACAAATCTAGCAATAATAACCTCAGAACATTAAACAAAAAAATTCGTGGGTTTTATTACAAAGTCAGAACATAATTAATCAAGCCAAAGTAGTAATCACCTATGACACCATGGGTCGATAATATGCCAGGTGTTATAAGAAATCAACCTACAATATTACGAACATGACATAAGATTTATTATACTGCACAATTTCTGCCATATTTTAATTTTATACACATTTTCCCGCAGTACTGTATTAAATAATTCAAGGTATGCTTTGGAGTTCTGTAGAACAGTTGTGCATTTTCTCATAGCTTTGTTGAGACACGCGATATCCATTAGTTAGTTGAACAAAGCTTTAGCCTCAAAGTTCACGAAATCGGAACTAAATAAATCAAATTAGTAAATTAATTTAACAAATTAAAGTAACTTCGTCAAGATCATATCGATTTTCGAGATATTTATTCAAATTTTTTATTTACTCACTGTATGAGTAACATTTGATATGCACCTGATTATTACATTTTATTTGACCGCAGAGAAATTTTGCATTTGGTTACTGTTGTTGGATGCCACCCATGAACTGAAGACATCCCTGAAACCAAAATACGTTTTTTTAAAAACATTAACTAATATTTAAGCAAGATATAAAAATATGTAACATGTATGTACTGCAATATCCTTCATGATAAAAAAAATCTAAGTCGTACAGTGTTTAAGATACTTATTAAGCATAACATTTACCTGCAATGACTGACAACACATTCATTAGAACAGTATTCATCTTCCCACTCGTTATTTGCGATAGCCGGGTTTGTACAGCCCTGCCGAATGCATGAGGTCGTGTTTCGGTGTTCATTTTTCTAAAAATGGCAAAGCAAGATTTATAATTGAATCATTTTGTATTATGTTTATGAAAAACTTTGTGTCTTTAGTCTAGCACAGAAAGAATTATCAAAACTCAGTCAAAATCAACATATATCGCAATGAAATCAGGTGGAGGTTAGAAAACAGTTATATATAGAACAATGTGCTATATAAATTGTATAAAAAAGTTATTACATCCAGCGACTGATGTGGTATCCCAGCACTGCCATTAGTGTTAATATGTTGCTCAGGTTTTGGTGATGTTGCCTGTGATTGTTGTGATTGCTGTTGTTGCTCTTGCTGCTGCTGTTGTTGCTGCTGCTGCTGTTGTTGCTGCTGTTGTTGTAACTGCTGCTGTTGCTGCATTTGTTGTTGCGGCTGTTGTTGAAGTTGTTGTATTTGTTGTTGCTTTTGTTGTGGTTGTTGGTACTGCTGTGCTTGATGAACTTGAGCTTGTTGCATTTGTTGATGTGTTGTCTGAATTTGCTGAAATACATATATAAAGATTACTGTTATAGTTCTGTTCACATTGGGTAATTTAAGAGACTATTGCAGATATGAATGTAAAATAGTTTAAAGCAATTCAGACCTGCTGAGGGTGGTGGTACTGCATGGGTGTGTGCACTGATCCCATTGGAGGCGACTGTGACTGGACCTGTCTGTATCCAGGGGGAGACATTCCCGAATTGGCCTGGTAGTTAGGAGACTGTGTCGGTTGATAGCTTCTGGGTGACTGGGCAATGTTCGGTTGACATCCTTGTGGTGATGTAGTTGGGTTAACTTGGTAGCTCTGAGGAGATTGACCTGGTACACCCTGGTAACAACAATGTGACCAGAATACAGATACAATAATTTTACTTTGATAGAAACAAAGACTGTTAAACTTGATTAAGGTTATTTATAAAAAATGTATTCTACAAAAAAGATTCATGCTGGGAGTAATCCTTGCCGATGAAACCAACTCAATGTCATGAATAACAATTACTACAATAAAATTATTACTAAAGTTAGTTTATCTACACTACACATATTCAACTATATAAAAGAAGTCATTTGTAAATTATAATTATTAAATCACAAAGTTGTTTTTTTATGTTAAGTGATAAGACATTATAATGATTTTATATTTAACATGAAAGCAAAATCATTTTCATGTCTTTTCTATATTGAGTATTTAAAACTGGCTTTACCTGGTAAGACTGAGGATTGAGAGTCATATTTCCTTGATAGTTCTGAGGAGATTGTTGAGGATTTGAGGGGTAGCCCTGTGGTGGCTGTCCTGCATAAGCTGCTGGCTGTTGGCCACTTGGATAGCTTTGTGGCGAGTATCCTTGTGGTGAGGGATTTGGCACATATCCTTGCGGGGAATGAGTGTTACTAAAGGACTGGCCTTGGTAATAGTTACCATATGAGGGATTAGCATTATTTGTGTGGTTATACATTGTTTGGTTATCTTGTTCTCCTCCCTAAAACAATTATAAAATGAAGATATATATAACACAGTTCTATTATAAAGATAGTTTAAAGAGTATTAGTGGGCCTGGCAGGTGTCTTGGCACAGAGCACCTTCTATGTAGTCTGCATTTTATTGCACTACATGCCACCTAACTACTATATCTATAATCGTCCTGTAAGTGCAAGCAAAAATATTACAGGTTTATGTTACTCCGATTGATGGTGCATATGCCATCAGAGACCATATTGCCTCTAGACATATAATAACAGGTGATCGGATTCTTCGATGTAGCTTTTCGTTTAATATGTTTAAGTTTTGGTTTTGGGGAGACTAACAAACAGCAATTGATTTCCATTTATACTTAGCATTTATATATATATGAAAAAATTGTTATGGCATTGGGAACACTATTGTTTAAGTGTTACAATACTTTCAATAATTGTTTATAATTTCAATTTTTGGAGTTATCCTTTTGTTTTACGATATAAAACTGGTAAATTTAGACAAAGGCACACGAACTAGTATTTTTTAGATATCACATAAGTCTAGCTAGTAAATGAAAAGACCGCTCAAGTTTGAAATCAAAACCGTATATTGTCTATTTGTAAACAAAAATGAATGTTGTTGTGATGGTTAAAATTATTATCACAATAACATTATATCATTAGGGTTTTTTACAGCTGTTACATGTAAAAACTATAGTATAAAACAAAGTAACATAATAGTGAAACAGTTCCGAACTTGAAAGCATAACCTACAAAGTAACAAAGCTCTTAGACACAGCGTGGAAGCTTACCCGAGACGAAACAAAACTCGATGCGAAATAACGGGAATTGCACCTTTTATGATTAACCTTGTGTAACTGCAAATGTATTTTCGAAAGTTATTGCAATCACGAGTTTAAATTTAACTAAACAGCACTAAAATATCGCATAGAAGCAGAGAAACAAGTCAAAAGCTCATCTGTCAGAATTAAAACAAAACTACTAAGACGCCATCTTGTGAAGCTGTATCTATAGCTATATGGTCGCTAGCTGGCTATAAACTCGACTTTCGATGTAAAAGGGTGAGGTTTTATTTCCGCGAGTAAAACATAGATGGCGTTTAAAGCATTTTATAAATTAAATATATCTCAAAGTACGAAAAGAAGATACTTATTTTCACGTGTAGGTTTGTATATAATTTTAATTTTATACTAATGGGTCAGATATCTGTTAGTCGAATTGAGCGATTCCATTTTTATAAAAGTTTACCCGAGCCTGTGCATATGACTGTCGAATGTTGGACGTGTGTAGTGTAACTTGCACCAGGCCGGAATCTTAGCAAATTCGCGTACACTTCAGTTACCTCATAACATTGTAAAGATTGATTTTGATTATGTCGATCGGTAACAAGCACAGCACACGTACGGCTCGGGAGCAGCTCGAGAATATAACACAACTTCGATGCACTCACTATATCGCACCTTTAGGATGAAAACGACACAATTCAAAAAGATAGAAAATTGAGTAATCGTCATAAAATTACTTAAAACCAAGTTTTCAATACAATGATAGTTCAAGCATAGCCATATTCAAGCAGGAAAAGGACAAAACTGTTATATCGGTGCTTTTTTTATTATATTATTATAAATAAGGGACTAGATTTTAGTCATTAAAAAGTGACAACTCAATTTTCTATTTTTTGAATTGAGTCGTTTTCGTCCTAAAGGTGCGATATATATACTCTCAGTAAAGCATTCGAAGTATTTCGAAAATCGGCGCATTTGCCGGATTTGTGTGTTACCTATGAGGATATCGAACATATTATGCGGATTCTTGCAACCCCTATAACTATAAGGAATACATTTATTTTTTATTTTTTTTATATGGCCATCTTCGGCTCATTAGGGACGGCTGCGGGCTTCCTCCGACTCACGTCTAAGTTGTCGTTCGCAACCGCCCCTGCGCGTACCGCGTTTTTGCGGTCCTTTTTCCTGTTGCGGGGGCTCAGAAGCCCCCGAATAAATTGTAATCGTCACACCTGTATGGGAATATAAGCATTTACTAATGTAAATCTACTCAGTATTTTTGTTACGAATGGTTTTGTTTCGAAAACGGAACGAAAATCTTAAAGAACTATTTTGTTCCTACAGTTAGGAGCGACATAGGATTACATAAACTTAAATTAATCTGAGGGGTTGATTGATATATTACAAGCTTGGTGATAACGCCTACGTAGGTATCGGATGAAAAACTTGACGGAGGAGGCCTGAGATTATAAGTTTCACCATGGGCGTATATAGGGGGGGGGGGGGGGGGTTCAGGGAGTCCTGGGCCCCCCTTTAGCCTACAATAAACCAGGCTACGCCACTGATCACAGACATTTTGGGGACCCGCACTCCCCTTAGCTTCTAAAATAATTGGGCTACAAAACATCCACACTATAGTCCGTCCAACCATTTATTTAACTTTTGACATATGCACGCCTATGAAATTTTATAATTCTAATTAGTACAAATATGGTGTGTGCGTAAGTGTATTTCTGACTGAAAGTGTAATGTTGCTGCTGCGACGAATTCTCCTAGAGCAGTCATAGACGCGTTAAGGCGTGTAAACTTAAAGTTACTTTTTATTGATATTTATTTTGTTTGAAAGTTACACTTTTTTATTATACAGCTATGGTTATAAAAAATTAATGGAAAAGTTATTTTCAAGGAGATAAGTATGTGGTTTCATTTATCAACGCAATGTCAAAATGACTCTGTGCACCTACAGAATAAATTTATAAACAGAAAACATACACATTGAAACGCTTAGGCATGTTTATAAAACAATACAAAATGTTGAGCAAAAATAACATTTCAATGTGTTTAATCGATCAAAACTTCTGCATAAATTAAATCGATTGCTACAAGAAATCGAATCGGTAACGCATTAGTACATCCCCAATTGATTAAAAACCGAACTGACAAAAGTTAAGTATATGGGGAGTTTGGCGGGAACGTGGAAGTGTCATGAGGTGGTCTTGTTTTAATTCATTATTTTGGTGATACTAAGTGTTATATTGCATAATTATGGTGGTATATTATCCAATGTTCTATTAAAGTGCTCAAATGAAGTGAATTGAAATAACTGTGCCAATCAAGTGTTTTTTTGTTGCCGCTAAAACTCCTTGATAAAGTCTTGGTAAGATAGCCACTGCTTTACTACGACATAGTACGTAAAAAAAAAGACAACCCAAAATATCACTTAAGACGAGGCTGTATGGGCTTGAACCCTTTGCCTTCCCTATAAGGGAAAATTGTAAAAAAAAAAATGGTTGGACGGACTATAATGTGCCATGACCGGGGCGAGGGCGGGAGGGAGTGTATACGGAGTCATGCAAGACAAGAACCCACGCCACAAAATTTTTATATAGTATTATTCACAATTTAACACTGAACTGATAAGATGTGATGGTATATTATGGTTTACAAATATATTCATCAACTTACCTTTGATACTAGACTAGCTCTGTATGCCGCTAGCGCTTTGAGGTATTCTTTCTTGGCTACTTCTGTTTTTTGTTTGTATACCTGCCAGGAAAATTAGCATAGGTACTTTTTAGGGTTTTAAATCAAACATACAAGAAATTAGTTTTGCCAGATTTTGTAATTAGGGCGCATGTCTAGTTTTTCGCCCGTTTATGACGCGCCGTGCTAGCGCCCTGAGCGGACGCTGAACATGCAAGTTCGTCGTGTATTATAATTGGCGCATCAATATCAAAAACTTTGTTGAAAAAAAAATTACCCATCTTTGATAGAAATGGGTTCAGGGCGGGAATTGATTGATATAATATATTATTTATGGGCCTCAGAGGTGGCCGTAGTCAACAATAAAACTTATTTCACGTCGGTTTTCCGTGAGGCAGTCGTACGATTAAGGTTTAAATTGAAATTGAATATAACATGCTTTACAACATGTAGTACGTGTGTAATTACAAATGATACCTATATGTACTAGAACTAGAATTTGGAAGGAACAATCTTCAGATTGCACAAACAAAATCTATAAATAACTCGCGAGCGAGGCGAGCAAGTCCTGATTTTTATACAGTCTAAACCATTATTTCTATTCGAGTTATAGAACTACTTTGGCAACACTACATAGAATCTTAATAAAATTTATCAATATTATAGCTAATTTCTATCTGTGGTGGCTCGTGATTGGCTCATTGTATTTAGTTCGTATTTTTGTTTATTGTATTAGTTAGCTGTGAACCACCTAAATAAACCAAAATAACAATAAATTCTTACACTTTTATGTTCAGAGTCCAGACCGTCCCACATGGAAGCAACAATTTTCGAAACTTCTCCAAAACTAGCATTTGGGTTTTGTCCTTTTATTGCTGCTTGCGTATCCCGAAAGAATAGAGCGTATGCCGAAACTGGCCTGTATAGAGATATCATTTGTTAGTATTCACATAAAGTAAATAAAAAGTAAAAATTGACAAATAGTCAGGGATTTGCAAATTAAACAAACTTTTGTGGCTCATTGGGATCTCTTTTCTTCTTTTTCTTTTGAACTTTTGGTTTTTTCTGCATTTGCCCACGATTCATTCCATTATCCATTGGCTCTGGAGATGACCTTTTGACACCCATAGGTCCCATGCCCATCTGTGGAAAAGATGTATTATGAATTTTGTTGTTCTTTTGGGTCAATTATTTTATTTGATCGTGTGCTGCAACAAGAAAGTAACAATAACATTCGACATAAACTGAGGGTGATTTGTAGCCTATTGGCAAAGCTAAAGAACACAGATAAAATGAGTTGTGTTATTTTTTTATCACTAATAAAAAATAGAGATCCCAAAATTCTATTAGTATATAAAAATATAGGTATCAGTATCATCCGAGTGTTGAAGTCATGTGGTCATTGCAAAAGTGCTTTTTATATGTTGATATTTCAATGATATTAAATTATTTTAGAAATTCATATGATCTGAGACAATTTCAATTACGTATTTTCACTTTATTAAAGGAACCAATTATACATTTTGTTAAAAACAAACTTATCATTAATACCGTCATTCTGCAGCGATTTGTACGTAAATTGCATTGAAATATTAATACCCATGTGACAAATTGAAGTAAACTTTACTTTAAAATATATTATTGGATATAAATATAGTTCATTGGCAAAATAAATGTTAAGAAAGTAACCTAAACAAAATAAAATCTACGTAAAGCGATAAAATTTGCCTATACCTGATGAAGCGTAGTTTGTTGCTGCCGGCTCGCTGAGCAATAATGGATAGGCAGAAGGCTTTCCGCATCACCAGGCAACTACCAACAAACAACCAATTCATTAGAATTTTTATAATTACATTCTAGTGATTGTATTCTAATCATGTGTAATCATTACAAATCATGGTTACTAACCATAAACATAACTGCCAATGAACTATATTCAAAAATAGAGTAATAATAAAATATGTATATGTATAAAAATGTAATGCAAAATATAAAATAAAAACATGATTCATATCCCATAACACCATGATAAAGAATGACTTAATTTTTGTAAGTGTAATAAATTTAATCATTTTATACAAAAGGGACAATATTATGATGATGTATGACTAAATTAAGATATGTTCAATATGGCTGGACAGATTTTGATGATGGATAACTCACCATATCAGTAGGTAACATATGTGCTATTTATCACTGCAAAATTATTAAAAGTAGCTCGCAGAACAAAAATAACATTTAAAGTTACATACAATCCGACTATGATTGGTCTTGAGTGACATAAATAAGCTAGTTTGTATCACTGAATTCATGCAGCCCGCAGGATCTTATTATGAGAAAAGGCTCACGTGACCACAGCCGCAAATAACAATTGTGGCACTAACGAAATTGATTGTACCTATTTCTTTGTCAATATATTAATACTTAATTTGTAATATCGATGATTTGTTTCAGCTACTTTTAAAAACTAACCATATTTATTTTGTCAGTAAAAAAGCATTATTCACGGAATGATGGGTTTTAAGAGGTTATCTTGACCCTTGTTAGCATGGGGGGGAGGGGGGGGGGCAGAATTGCGATTTTGAGAGTCTACTAGAATATTTTTTTTTTAATTAACCAAAATTATTAAATCTGCAAGTACTCAGAAGCATTTTATTTTGTCTAGATCACTGGCCACTTCTGGAAAATTACTCTATTATAGCTACACTCATGTTTAGAATAATAATTGAGGGAAACAAAATATTGCAGAAATTAAAGGTAGCCTCTGTGTTATTCCAGGTCATTGGATTTGTGTGTGACAAGCGCAACACTTTAAAGTTTAAATGTTTTATAATGTGTGATTAAAAAATATCTGTAATATATGACACTAAAAATTATTAATGTATCCAAAAATCAGAGTTTAAATGTGGGATATTAACTTCCAAGATACAGGTTATAACTGGTTTGGATGCCAGAGGCCCTGAACTTATTGCAACAATATCTTAAGTTAATTTTATTGATTTTTTTCCATACATACATGTAAGCTAAATAAACACACATGATGTTTCTTATTCTATCTTGTAACATGTAGTAGAAATCATTGTGCTAGAAATCATAGTTTTAATTTGGAATACTGACTCCCAAGATAAACATATACACCTAGTTTGGCAGCCAGAGGACCTAAACTTTTTATAAGAGTATAGTAAGTTAGTTTTAGGTGATATATTGGTATAACACATATTATGTAAAGTAAATAAACACACCCTAGTAAACACATACACATGATTTCCACATGAAACATCGATAATGATGATGTTTCTTATTTAAACCTGTATCATGTATCAGAAATCATAGTTTAAGTGTGGCATACTGACTCCCAAGATACATGTAGACACATAGTTTGGGAGCCAGAGGACCTAAACTTTTTGTAAGTATATATAATATTTAGTTTTATGTGATTTTTTGTATAAGATTTGGAGTAAGCATTTTACATTATTATAATGTATCCTTCCTGCGAGAAATCACGGCACGAAGGCCGGTCCTTTAGGAAGGTTTGCGTGGGTATATGGATCATACACGTACAGGCTCCTTTAAGATACATTGCTCTAGTTGGGATGTGTACACCTCGCAGGTACTCTCTCTGTCGGTACTTAGAGAGGAAATACAACCAAAAACAGCGCTCGTAAGGTGTAAGGACTATTACAGAGAAGATGGGAATTATACCGGGTCTATGGATGGGATCCAGCTGGACTGATTGCTGGGCTATTGGTTGAGACAATGGGATGCCTGCCAAGTAAAATTTCTCAATGATTTGTATTCAAGCCAGATGGTGACTTGACCCGCACTAGATGGGCATCCCAAAAAGCAGCGTATACCAAGGACACAACATCAGTGTGGGTGGCTAAAGGGTGTCGTGATGTGTGCACCGATTTCACCATCGCGGGTTGCTGACGCATCCCGGAGCGGGTTTCCTCGCTATTCCGCAGCTTGAGCACTCCCACCCTGGAGCTCAGGTCTTAGCTTTTGCGATTTCCACCCTTAGTCGGCCAGTTAAGGCAAGCCAAAGCTCAGGCCCTCTCATTTGGTCACGGAATAGGGGTACGCGGTGTCGCCACTCACCGTCGGCTCGCCACAAAGCCGGCAGTATAATTATTATCTACACAGAATCACAAATTTTCATGTTTTAAATATTGGTTATTTCATTGAACAATTAAATAGAGTCCGTATAAAGTCAGACAGTATTAGAAATCTGTAATATATGAATTAAACCAATCAGTTTTAGGGGAAAATTAAGCTATTGCTATATATATAGAATTTTATGAGTACCTATTTTATTTGTGTGTATACTTACTTAATGGAAATTCATTATGTTTATTGGAACTTATCTACTAAATACCATTACAATCACAAATTGGTACATGTTTAATAGATGTTAAATATTATATTTGATGAATTTAATAAGTTAATATGTTTTGTTTCTAATATACACAAAATAAGTTATGTTCTTATAACTATATTAAAATATTATAAAAAGAAACATGCAAACAACTAATCCTATATTATATTAAATAGTTAATTCCAAATATTATTCTACTATAACTCAGTACCAGATTTTTAAGGTACAGATGCTTCAAGTCTTATACAGAACAAACAAAAGGAATAGCATACACAAATACATCAGAACAAAACTTTACATTACCCTTCTTCCTCCATTTAGTAGGATAATAGTACCAGCTCCAAATAAGCATGTAACTACTGACCTTACATTATTAGTCATTTGACATATTACATTCTTATGTTTTTACGTAAAACATTGAATAGTTACAGTATCCATGCTATGGGCATTTGTTAACACTAAATCTCAATTTGATGACAACATTAAATAAAAACAAACACAACAACAATATTTTAAACACATACAAACACTACTATTTAAACTATCAAATTTGTTATGCATAATTAATATTATAATCATTAGTCACTAAAAGTAAATATTATAATTAAAGCCAACTTTATGATTTAATAAAAAAGACTGCAGATCTACACACAACATGCAAATGTGAACCAAAAATTTTATCATAACTTGATATACATCAATGAGATTTTCATACCTGTGAGTGCTGTGAAGGTACACTGTCGTCGGAGTCATCGCTGGTGGTACCGGGAGGTGATGCTCTTTGTGGTGAGCCATATACTGGCCCTGATGGTTGTGTTGGTGTGCTTGGTGTGGGTGGACCACTCATCACCTGCGTGGGTTGCATCATCAACAACCGGTGTTGGCCTCCAGGCTGTTGCTGGATCATGTAGTTGCCAGCTGGAGCACCTGCGCTACTGGAATTGGCTTTAGATTAAAAAATGAATTATATTCTAGGTTTTTTAATTTATTGATTTAAATATGCCAACATCAAACAGTTTATTCTCTCTTATGTTTTTTTCCTTCATGGCTTTGCACATCTTGTGCATTTAGCCACAGACAAGTTGTAATTCTCTTATGTTAGTAACAATATGCTTTAGGTATAAGGATTGTAACATTCAAAATGGTCCCCTTAATGTTAGGAGTAGTCAGTATGGTATGTTCCTAAATCAAATTATTTTTGTAGTTTAACAATAGTAAAGTTTTAGTAAATATTTATTTATTGGCAAATGGATGTGTAAGAAGTGGTATACCAGCAACATCCCTTTCAGTGATACAATATGAATCTCATACCATTTCCTTCAAAAAATAAATAAATAATAATTTCTATGAAAGACCACAAAGTTTGTATGTAATTAGATACTTTCTTAGCAAATAACTTTGAATCTTCAGGTTTTTACTTACTAAAACATACATTAATTTCTTAATTCGAATCTAACCTAACCACAGTCCCCAGAAGATAGCCTATAAACGCCTCGTTATAGGCTTGGCGAAGGCGATTGCTAGCGTAATAATAAATAAATTTTAACCAAAGGTCCCTAACCGAAGATGAGAGCTACTAAATTACAGTGTACTAATTTAAAGTGGTTACAATTTACCAAGGAATTTAATTGATATGTAAAACACAAAGTAAAATATTATATTGTATAAGATTAAAAGAAATACCTGTGTGATGTCACTGGTGTGTGTGGTTCTTGTAAATACAGGGGTTGTTGATAAGAAGGGGTACCACCTGGCGGCGCCAGACCATCTTGTGCAGGGTTCATCATGCCCACCTTAAACAAAATCACATATTTATTGTAGTTAAGTTATAAGTATCACATAAATACAAACTCTTCAACAAGATTAGAAATAATAGCCATACTTTTCTAATAACTAGGCTTAACTAGGTAAGTGTATTTTTTTTAAGGCCAGGCCTATAGTTGCCGAGAAAAATCTTTATTTTGATGAACACGAACAAAGTAATAGTATAAATTCTTTAGTTTGAAAACAAAACTTGTCCAAAACAAACTTAAAATAATGTTTTAATTTTATAATTTTTTTTTTTGGTAATTTATTCATGTCCATGGATACAAAGTCCTTCAGACGCATACTTGTTTCTTTTTTTAATTATCCTCAGTACTTACTAACTACTATGTCAAAGTAAAGCAGTGGTTACCTTACCAAGACTTTATCGAGGAGTTTTGGCGGCAACAAAAAAGCACTTGATTAGCACAGTTATTTCAATTCACTTCATTTGAGCCCTTTAATAGAACTATATTGGATAATATACCACCATAATTATGCAACATAACACTAAGTATCACCAAAATAATGAATTAAAACAAGAGCACCTCATGACACTACCAAGTTCCCGCCAAAAAAACCTTAATTTTATAATTAAAGTTCAGTGTTGCCAGATGTACGATGGTTGAAGTCGTCGAAAATTCATTGTAAAGTAGCCTAAAGTTACCCAATTGTGTAAAGACGCGAAGACCTAAAAAAAACACTGTCACGGAAAGTTGGTATTTAACCAAAAATTTATTGCAACATTCTATGATTGCAACTATAACATAAAAATTCAGTATGTTTTTCCGACGACTTTTTTTTTAGATCCTAAGGACAATGGCAGGTCTCCATACATGATTTTAGTTGATGTAAATGTAAAGCGTTTAGAAGTCAAAAAAATATATAACAATTCAGCAGCAATGCTTAAACAATTTTATATCAAGATTATTTGTGAAAAAAGTCTAAAACTAAAGATGTTTCACTTTAAAGATTTTGAGGTTATGATTCAGTTGA
The DNA here is from genome assembly GCA_949316025.1 of Lapara coniferarum. NCBI lineage: Eukaryota > Metazoa > Arthropoda > Insecta > Lepidoptera > Sphingidae > Lapara > Lapara coniferarum. Next base: position 33,619,272 of record OX438919.1, on the reverse strand, counting down.
CATATTTTAATGAATTTGAATTTTACATAATACGTAATATGAATAGTAGATCTCATAAATTATTTGGTAATTTGTCCAATATACCACCATAATTATGCAATAATACACTAAGTATCACCAAAATAATGAATTAAAACAAAAGCTCTTCATGACAATTCTAAGTTCCCGCCAAAACTTCACTACTATTTTTTTAAAATAATTTTCCCCCATAGGGAAGGCAAAGGGTTCAATCCCATACATCCTCGTTTTTTGTGATATTTTTGGTTGTCTTTTTTTTAACTATGTAATTGTACTATGTCGTAGTAAAACAGTGGCTACCTTACCAAGACTTTATCGAGGAGTTTTGGCGGCAACGAAAAAACACTTGATTGGCACAGTTATTTCAATTCACTTCCTTTGAGCTCTTTAATAGAACTATATTGGATAATATACCACCATAATTATGCAATACAACACTTATATCACTTATATTTGTATCACCAAAATAATGAATTAAAACAAAAGCACCTCATGACACTTCCACATTCCCGCCAAAACTCCTCCTACTATAGTAAAGATTTCTTTGTTTTTTTTTTGCAGTGAACTCTGAAACTATTGGAACTATTGGGAGAAAATATGCTCAGACGCTAAGTTCTACATTTGGGGGTAAAAACGAGCTTTGGAGAAAAATAAAACACGTGTTTTTTTTATTCATCTTCTTCATAATCCTTCTCTCTGATGAATATCTCATCTATAAATTCTGCCTGGGCAGATACATTGCCTTGATGTCTGGCCCATCCCAAATACCAGACAACTGTCATGGTATGAGTGAAGTAACGTACGAGTAGGGCGCCCGACCAAGCAACTACACCAATAGCCAATACTTGCTCGACCAGGTACATTGTTTTCAATCAACACATATACATAGTATTGTTTTCTTGAAATATGGCGTGATTTTATTTTTCCTCTTATTAATGAGGTATCCGGACTGCCTCTTAAATTAAATTCAGATATGATATTGTACAGCCATACACACCACATTTTCGTTACATAGTAACGACACGTAAAATGTGGCAAGAAAGCTTAGCTAGAAAGCTTTTATAGTCAGATATATTTTTAGCAATTTATAGGGACTTGATGGTAGCCTAAAAGATCCTATGCCATAAGCCATTCATAAAAAAAATGGCCGCGACACATTAACAAAAAAACTCAATTAACTTTCTTTTTAATTTATGCAACTAATACACACTTATACAACTAAAATTGGTATGCTGAAAAATCATACAAAATAATTATATTGAGCTTACCAAGTATGGAATTTCTAAACGCACAATTTGTTTATAAATACGATTTCGCCATTGTCCAGTACTGCCTTTTTTTTTTGGTTTCGCGGAGAAAGTGCGTTACCACTACCGCCCAACCTTCGTGGGGTGCGATCAAGCGGTTATGTTGGGGTCACCGTGGCTTACAACCCGGCGTTGAGTCGCCCGGAGAGATGGAAACGTCGGGCGACCACCGGGCCGAGTCCCTATGTACACCGCACGGTATACAAACTAAAACTCCGCGGGGGCCTTCTTCGGCGCATTAGGGGTGGCTGCGGGCTTGCTCGGATGTGAAGTGTCTAAGTTGTCGTCCGCAACCACCCCTGCGCGGTGCCGCCTAATGCGGCCCGTCTCCTTTTGTGTGGGGCGAGGGGAGGGGCTCAGAAGCCCCCACGCACCTAAGGACGCTCGCAGCGTCTAGGGCAGCGTGAGGCCTACCTGCCACGCTGCCGTCCATCACGGGGGTAACTAGTACTGCCTACTTGCTAGTACGTACTTTCTAACATGAAAAATCTGTATCCAGTTTCTTCGGTGACCTTTTCTTTTTTTAGGTCCCCGTATTTTCGTAATTTCGTTTTCAAAGCATGACATCATGCAAAAGGACATGAGAATATATTCTCACATACAAGAAAAAAAAAATTCAGTGATTGATGTTAAAAGCTGGTATTATTGCGTACCAACACAACCTTTACTTGGTACATGTTGACTGCCTCGGTGGCGTAGTTGTATTACAGTACGACTGCAAAGCTGAGGTCTCGGGTTTGATCCCCGGGTCGGGCAAAGTGATATTGAGTTTTTCTATTCAGTTTCAGTCCGGAGTCTGGAATTTGTGCCCGATATGGCGATAGGCTCGCCCCCTATCACATCATGGGACGGAATGTCGGCGAAAAGTGGGTGCACTAGTTGCGCATCTGCCTACCCCTTCGGGGATAATAGGCGTGAGTGTATATGTATATGTATGTAAGGGTACATGGTACAAGACCCTGAAAAATGGTACTGATACCAGGAAATTGGTACGTCTGGCATCCCTGTTCTGACATTAATTATAAAAAATCAGACTAAACGTGCGTTGATTGCGCTTAAAAATCTACTTTATGTGGTAGGCGTAAGATCGAATTTATGTTTAATCAATCAAAATTTGTAGTTCTTTTAAATTATGGATTCCACTGATTATAACTCAGAATAATAACCAAAAGCCAGCTTTAGTTATTATTCTGAGGATTATAATCTATCGGTGATTTCGCCAATGTCAAGTAATAATAGCAGAACAATAAATACAAATTCTTAAAAATAAAAAGTTGTTGCCATGTCCAAAAACAAAACACGACCACCAAAATTTGTAATTGTTTGTATCTTTTTTTTAGCTTGACTCAGTTTCACTTATCGAAGACATTTATTGATATCTTATTAGCAAGGAACTGTGCATCTTGGGTTTTTAACCCCCGACTAAAAAGAGGGCGTTATAAGTTTAGGGTGTGTATCTGTATGTCTGTGTTATGAAGATCTGTTCAGGCGTTTGAAGATTATCAGCTCATTTTCAACTTAAAAAGTCCGAATGATTTTAAAGATGTCAGCTTTTTGTATGGGTGCTGGGCCTCAAAATCTAAACAGTTAATACTCTAGGGATATTAAAGGGGACAACATATGGAATTTAGATCCATTAAAAAATATTTTTAGACCCCTCATATTCATAATCATATTTTTGATAACATTCATACTAAGTGTAGTTTTCAAGCCAAACAAAATTACATGTATCTCAATATCGGAGTTCTTTAAAATTAGGTAAACGGTTTATTGCAAAAGGCTAGTTTTCAGAAGTTCTATCCAAATATATAAACTGTCTTGTTAAGATTTTCAGGCCCATTTTTGGCTATGTCCTTTTACTCATTTCGTCACAAAATACAGCTTAAACAGTAAGAAAAAATATTAATTGTGACCTAAAAACAAAAAAAGGGGAACCAGAAATATATCTGCGTCCGAAAAGCAGGTCCCGGAAAATCAGACTTAGGGCGCGATTCCATTAAGTCGCAGTTCGCAAGTCTTGTATGCAAGTATAACGTCACATTTTGCGTACAAGTTGCTTACATTGGAAACATGTTCTCGAGAGTGTGCAAATTGCATGGAAGTTTTACTTGAATACAACTGGAGACGTTCAAATTGCGTAGGAAATCATGTGTGGAAGGCACTCGTTTTTCTGATACTCCTCAATAAAGATAATTATTTTCTAGTGCCCCCACCTAACAGCCATTAGGTCATTCGGGGCAACAGCACGCAGTGGGTAAAATTTCGCATGGTCAATATCTCGGAACCTATTAAGGGGGCTCAGACACATTTTCGGCTAAATTAAGGGTGCGTCAGGGATGATGTCAGGGCCCACAAGCTATTTTACCAAGCCTCACTTGTTTAGCGAAAAACGGCGATCAACGTGATTTTGTTGATTAGTTATCAACTATTTTGTGCTGGGAAAAGTTTATAGATAGACGGTGCATCAGTTTACAAAAGACCGTTGTTTATATTAAGTTTACACGATTATTATAGTATTTATTTTAGTTATTAATTCTGTCCTAAAAAATAACTGCATCTCAACTGACGTGTGATTGTTTAAAATATTCCCTGTTGGGTAAGAGTACGGGATTAAAAATACGCACGCTGTTATAACTTCATTACAATGAAAAGTAACATCAAGAGTTTCTAAAATTACAGTGATCATTAAATTCCAAAAATAACTAAAGTTTATTATAAGTACAGTCTAATTAATTATGTTTCTGGTGCCTACAATAGGTGTACATTTAATGCTTATTTTTACAATATTTGTAGCAAGAATAAAGGAAGTTTAAAAACATATTCCATATGATTCCATGTGTACTTGTACAATTATAATTATATGCCTGTAGTTTACCTGCGTGCGTAGCTTACCCAGTATGCGAACTATTCGCATACTGGGTAAGCTACGCACCGCATCTCTGCGTAGTTTTACCCAAATGACGGGTCAAGAGTACGAATTTCCCCCGCTGCACTTAAACATGTATTGCAAAAAAACCGATGAAGCAATGTACAAAAACTCATTAAATAATGAAAATAGAATAAATTTACTTTAAATAAAGTGTTAAAACGTTTATCAGGACCCTATATTTTTGAGTGTGTAGACGATAGAAAAAAAAGTGCGTACTTTTGAGCTGAATGACCCTATGCTTCGATATTTTTTACAGCAAAAGACATCATGCCACTCGTTTGCAATTTGAAACATGCAACTTGCCTGTACCCGTTCAATTTGTGCGTCACTTGAATGAAAATTTACAAGTTCAAACTACCCACATGCAAATTGTAGCTTGTATGCAGGTTTGTTCAAGTTGTATGCAATTTGCAACTTGCATACAAGTAACTTCCCTAATGGAATCGCGACTTTATAGTGAATACCTAGACTTTATTTTTAGTGGTTTGATCAGTAACTTGTGGTCGGTTCGACAAAAAAGTTACACCTAACTGAAGACTATAGAGGATAGAAGTAAGGAGGACCATCTTGTGTGGGGGATTAGTAGAAGAAGTGTCCACTTGTAAACAGCAAATTATAGTTCGAACACTCACCGAAATAGCGCTAGTAAATGACATGAACTTTTGTTTTTTATGAAATTTTGTTGAAATAGCTTTGTTATTTTAATGACTTTATGGTTGTTAGTACAAAAAGAAAAGATATAGGAGCAATTTTAATTTAGTATTTCTCTAATAGTTTTTGGCGCTCTATTTAAAATTCTTCCACTTGCTACTATAGCGCCGCTATACACAGAGATGGTCATCCTTACTTCTACGCTCCGCGGCTCCATATTGAAGACATGTAGTAATAATTTGTTTTCTCACGCTGTAGAGAAAACCTGTCTGTTTCTATTACATAAATTTAAACTGATTGTAGAAAGACACAAACACGTCACTATCGGTCTGGTTCATTTGTCTCTGCTATAGGTTATTTGAATTCAAACTGTCTTCACATAAATGTTTCAAGAGTGTGTTCTCCATCTTAACTTTTCGATCTCTCGAGTCTCGTGATGTACCCAATATGAAATTTTAAATTCGGAGGCCAGCAAACGAGCAGCTGGTCTTATGTTAACGATTTCCAACGCATATAAATATCTGCAATACTAGAAGCTTTCGCTATCATCACACCTGCTTATTTCAGAATTCAGGCTACCATTACAGACAGGTACCTATATTTCTTTACGTATGTGTACGCCGCACGGGTTCCAACTTCCAACGATGTCCAAATAAAAATGTTGGGTGGTTTTGACACTGATAGCGCGTACATTGTTTTAGACTTTACTGAAGCAACTCATATGTCTGGAATCTGTATGGTGATGGTCGATAGGTTCTGAAGACGCGCGAGCCCCAGTTTCTAGTATGTAGGTACCTACTTATTACTTACCTACTATGTATATAAGGCTAATTAAGATACGGGCGATTAAAATTCCAATAATACGTGTCGTTTACTTTGAATAGATTTGTTTGGTTTTCGGACTATTTTTACACACACCCACACACATACTCACGCCTGTTATCCCTGAAGGGGTAGGCAGCGGCGCAACTAGTGCATCCACTTTTCGCCGTTATTCCGTCCCATGATGTGATAGAGAGCGAGCCTATCGCCATATCGGGCACTAATTCCAGACTCCGGGCTGATACTGAATAGAAAACTGAATGTCACTTTGCCTGGCCCGGGGATCGAACCCGAGACCTCAGCTTTGCAGTCGTACTGTAATACAATTACTGTATGTATAATGTACTAGTAGTGCTCGCGGCTCCGCCCGCGTGAAAAAGTTTTTCCGGGATAAAAATATTTTCCCGGGATAAAAGTAGCCTACAGCACTCAGGAGTTATGTAGCTTCCTATTAGTGAAAGAATTTTTAAAATCGGTTTAGTAGTAAATTTTTTGTAAAATTTTAAATGTACCGATCTTTTCATTAGGTTTAATAATGACCGTAAGAAAAATAAATGAAAAGAAAAAAAATTGCTGAAAACAAAATTATACTCATTTCTTTTTTTTAAATGTTTATCTCTTTAATCTTTTTATATACTGTCTCTTTTGGCCCTTCATACTTAATTCTAGCAGTAGGTAGCATTTTTTGTTACCTGAGGAGCAGAGTGGTGCAGTTGTGTGTACTGTATGTGCGAGTTCTGGACGTTGGCGGCAGTGCTGTGTTGTCCATGAATCAACGGAATGTCAAACTCCTCGTCACCAAACGAAGGCGTATGAAAAGTCTGCAATAAGAAAATTTATTGAATTATTCATGGACTGTATAGGTTCTTCAGCACTTCAAAGTTTGAAGAAATAAAATCGTAGGTTTAAAACATTATGAATAATTTAGTTTATTAACTACAAAGATATATCTCAGTAACAATGTTGAATGGGATAATAGGTATTTATTTCAGTAATATTATTAATTATATTTGGGTACCCACGTGGAAAACTTTCAGCAGTATTATAAATTCTCTGTTTGCGAAACGCAGATGTACTCTATGGTGTTTTTTCAACAAGTAGGTAAGTAAATATACTTATTTTGCCGCCCTACAAACTTCAATTTTTTCTCGAAAGTACTTACAATAATTATAATTATTCCTTTGTTTCTAAAAATATTTTTACAGATTAGTTTTGATTCGTCGTTGTTTATAAAAGCGCGGTGTTTTGTTGCAAATAATGTATCGTACACTAGGGGTGCTACCTTATGCCCTCGGCGAAACTTTGTGTTACCTCCACTTATCAGAAGATAATCTGTGTTTCGAATGCGACCAAACGATTTTATATATTAGGTAAATATAATACACCGAAGAATTTCTAATCACAGCACGGTTTTGTAATAAGCAATTATTAGCCATATGGTATACTTTATTTATGATGAATTTAACTTTAAGCTACTTCTCACTGAAATCTGTGAAGCCTTTAACTTTGTCTGTAAACCACTACCTGCTGTTTAGGACTCCGGATATGATTTACGCGTTTTTTCGGAGAATAGAATATACTCATTATTTTTTATTGCTAGTATACACAATAGGATTTTTGGCCAAACGTTAAAATAAAATAAATACAAGGGAAACTTTGTGTTAAAGTTAACCAACTGTAGCGTTCCAAGGCTAGTCCCAAATAATCCAGAATGATAGGTATTTGCAAAATCGTTAGGTAGGTAACCTTCTTTTATTTCATGACGGAATAATTGGCGCTGCTAGTTATCAGTTCGCCCTAAAGATGGCCCCTGAGATTGAATACCGTAATATTAGTAGCCAGAGTGTGTTTACTGCAGTAAGATTTTAATTAGTTCATTTAATTTTAGGCTTTTATTCGATTTTAAGATATTGCTGAATAATTTTTGCAGCGTTTTTTGTTTCCTTTGGTTGATCTAAATGAAGTTTGAGGTCATTATGTAACCATCTCATCAGTATCAGCTCGGAGTCTGTAATTTGTGCCCTATATGGCGATAGGCTCGCCCCCTATCATATAATGGGACGGAATACGCACGGTAAATAGTGGGTGCACTTGTTGCGCCTCTGCCTACTCCTTCAGGGATAAAAGGAGTGAGTGTGCATGTATGTACAATCTCATAACTAGAAAGAAACTCAAGTATTTTAGATTAAATTAAAATACTGTAGACGGGTAGCCCTATGGCGTGTTTACGTACCGCTCGGCTGTCGGTAATTATTTCAAGGACACGGCCGAGTCAGAGTACTTGTAGATAGCTATACTTAAAGCTAAGCTCTGCGAAGTTTGAGTGCCTTAGCTGCGACTCTATATAACTCTCCAGGGATAACGGCGTGGGCTTCCTGCTTTATGTTGTTCTAGGTGAAAAGGATAAAATATCAAATGAAATTATTAAACTAGAGGCAATTGTTTCTTTTGGAGTATGACTTGTACCTACCTACATTTAACAAAATGTTGGAAAAATACATAATAACTGATAAGGCACAACTTATACCAAGTAAATGAGTTACATTACTTACGAATAAACCAAAATCATTTATTGTAACTATTTTTTGTACTTAATCGAATTATTTCCTGTAAGTATGCAAATGGGTGCTGGGCCTCAAAATCTAACCAGGCCCAAACTTTATGGACATTAAAGGGGTAAAAATATTTATTGAACGTCTCCATTTATAACTAACTTTTCTAAGAACGTTCATTTGAAATGTAGTTTTTAAGCAAATAAAATTACATAAATCTCAAAATCGGAGGACTTTAAAATCATGATTTATTGCAAAGGCCTAGTTTATGGGAGTACTATCCAAATATATATACCTACCTAGAGTACCTTGGTTAGAATTTTAAGCCCGTTTTTGGACATGCCCTTTGATCGTAGTTTGGTGAGTAAATATTTATAGGACTTCCAATTATTGTTTTTCACAATACACGACGACGCAATCGAGTAATTTTTATATAATGAGAACAGTGCTCTCAAATGTAGTTTATTCGGATAAAGGCTTTTTGGTCAATACAGATTTTTTTTTGTTAATGGCTCTACTGCCAGTAGCCTGACGCGAGTCGGCTTTTCTGGCCACACCGGTCTTTAGGGTGAACGCAGAAGGCGGTCGCAACCCTTTGAATTAAGTGACCACGCTGAGGGCAACCCACTAACAGGCTACGAACCTCGGCTCAAGACGGCCACTGAGAGAGAATGAGACATCAACGATTAGGGAAAGATTGTTTTTTTATGCCTAATCCTATTAGATTGTGTTGTCATCGGCGCGCGGGCCGGAACTGCAGTCTTGTGGAGTGTTGGAGTTTCAAGAACTCGTTCTTACGGCGGATGGCGGAGTGATTTCGTCCTCTGGATCGGTTAATACGGAACGCGGCCGTCTCAATTTGGCGTGGTCGAACGGAGGTAAATACACAGTGATATAATGTGCTATTACTAAGTAAAACTATGTAGAGTCTAGGGACCGGAGCCAAAATGCCTTTTTACATTCGTCAATACTAATGTTTATGAGACATACCTATCGAAGCGATACACCTATGAATAGGATGTAGGATATGTCTGTCCCATATATTTTGTCTGTTTTCTATAATCGTAAAATAATCGTCAACAGAAATCAATGCCTTTTTAGATATCTTGGCTACAGCCCTAGGTAGGTGATAGATTAGCGACATCCAAAAATCTCAGTATAGTCCTTATTCTGAGCATTGTACAAAACCACAGACATTCAACAGTATAATTAGTTATAGATGTACAAAACGAAACAGCAAGCTCTCATTTCATGTTCTTTTTTTGTAAAACAACTAACTGGTTTGATCGGGCCTATTTACATTTGACTCCTAATTTCGATACTTGTCGAGTAAAAACAGATAATTATGAATACGATTACGTAAACAGCTTATTTGGGTTTATTTTTTATTCATAATTCACAATTATGTATTCGTGCACGAATTATTCGCCAGTCTCTGTGACAGCCTTTGTGGCGTAGTTGTATTACAGTACGACTGCAAAGCTGAGGTCTCGGGTTCGATCCCCGGGTCGGGCAAAATAATATTGAGTTTTTCCATTCAGTATCAGTACGGAGTCTGGAATTTGTGCCCGATATGGCGATAGGCTCGCCCCCTATCACATCATGGGACGGAATAATGGCGAAAAGTGGGTGCACTAGTTGCGCCTCTGCCTACCCCTTCGGGGATAACAGGCGTGAGTGTGTATGTGTGTGTTATTCGCCAGTCTAAATGCGGCATTAGAGAAATATGTCTACGGTGGCTCTACCACCGAGATCATTTATTGAGATTGTTACATACTTAATACACTTTACGATATAAAAGTAAAATCATGAAGCGTTAATAAGCGTCACGCTTAACACATGACCGTAGAAATATTACAAATAGCTATAAAGAATTTTGTGTTGACGTTTACCATAGAGATTTTTAAACTCGCATAGGATCGATTTAAAGTAGATTAGCTCACTATGTATGTATTTTTTTAAGAAAATAATTATGTCCGTAAAGCGAAAGTATTAATAAAAAATATATGATATGTTACTGTTAGTGACTGTTTTTAGCGAATCTACACTATCCTTACACATCTATTATAAAGCTGAAGAGTTTGTTTGTTTGAACGCGCTAATCTTTTACGCGATTTTGAAAATTATTTCACTAATAGGAAGCTACATAACTCCTGAGTGCTATAGGCTCCTTTTTTCCCGGGAAAATATTTTTGTCCCGGAAAAACCTTTTCACGCGTGCGGAGCCGCGAGCACTACTAGTTATAAAATAAAGTTCTCCGCCTCGTCTGTCTGTTTGTATGAACGCGATAAACTGAAAAACTACCAAACGGATTTTGATGAAATTTGGTATGGAGGTAGTGTGGGACCCACGGAAGGATTTAGGGTACTTTTTATACCGGAAAAATATAAACCGGCACTTTTGTCCCGGAAAATCATTTCACGCATTCAGAGCAGTCACGGCCAAACCACTGAACCGATTTCGATTAAATTTAGTATGGAGATAGTTTAAAATCCTGGAAAGGACATAGACTACTTCTTGTCCCGGAAAATATAAACCGAGCCTTTTATCACGGTAAATTGTTTTCTGCAATTGGAACCGAGAGAAAATAAGTATGGAGATAGTTTGTCACTCCGGGATGGATATAGGCCACTTTTTATCCCGGAATAACATATCGAGATTTTTTACGGAAACCAGAAAATCGTTTATCGCGAAGGTAATCTCGATAAGGTAAGTATGGAGATATTTGAGAGCCAGGGAAGGATACAGGCCTTTTATCCCGGGAAAGTAAGTATATAGCGGGTCTTTCATCCCGGGAAAATATATAGCGGGACTTTTATTCCAGAAAATGAAGCGCGCTAAAACAGATACTATTGCAGAAATAAAGCATAGTATTATATTCTGCTACCGAAGCGAAGCTGGGACGGGTCGCTAGTTAATATTATAAGGCTGAAGAGTTCGTTTGTCGGTTTGGTTGAACGCGCTAATCTCAGGAATTACTAAACCGATTTTAAAAATTCTTTCACAAATAGGAAGCTACATTACTCCTGATTGCTAAAGGCTACCTTTTTCCAAGGAAAACATTTTAATCCCAGAAAAACTTTTTCACGTGGACAGAGTCGCAAGCATCACATAGTGTACAGATATACCTAGTACCTACTGACGCACTTCGGCAATCACCAAATTTGATATTGTAAGTGAAGAATTGGGTAATCGATTTTCTTGAATGAGATTTGGGAATGCTAAGGCAATTCTGTGAATTTAATATTTTTAATAAAACTGCTTGCTATAGTCAAATTTTAATCTTCCATATAGTATAATATCATACTTAAATATACAACTACAGTCATATACCAACTTAAATTGGATTAATGTCGTTCAAAGCCCTTATAGTTATCGAACGGCCAAATAATCCATAAAACATGAAAGCCTAGTAAAGGACTCGTTCCATGTATGATGCAATACAGTATTTGTCCGATAAGTATATGTAGGAATATTGTGCTCGCAGGTGTGGTGTTAGTAATTAATACTGACCTGATCATTCATAGCGTACACCCTGTTTTTGGTGTCGCGCGGCACAGGTAGTGGGGCCTCCAGGTTTTCTGGTCTCTGAAATAATGAAAATAGCTATATATTAAATGTTTGACACAGGTTTTATGAAACAACTCTCTGCGCCGAGTTGATATAACTTTCACATTTACATTGGGCAACATTATGCCTGAGCGCAGTCTATGATTTAGTTCAAAATATTTTGTCTAATAGCAGCGTTTCATCATGTCAATATAATATTTCTCTGTGTGCGCGGGATACAAAAAAATATGTTTTTTTAAATGTAGCGATCTTTAGTTATTTTTCTGTAATTTTTTTTTTAAATGATCTGATAAGTTTTGTTCCTTTAGAACCATTTAAAAAATGATTAGCTGACAGAAGGACAGATAGCCAACAATATAATGTTTTGTACCCGACTGAACGGCGACCACGTTAAGGTGGTGAATAATTGTCTGTCACAGCGGATAGATCCGATGAGTTAGTCATCTTCCAGGGTCGAGTGGTGTATATTATGTAAATATAGTATCTATTTACTTTTCCATACGGAGATATAAAGAGATGGTAGGGCTTGAGATATTGTTTGGCAAAGTTCTTTACCTATCTGCGAGATTCAGGCATAAAATAGGAAAAAATGTTAGGTTAGAGAATGGGAAAAGATAGTCTATATTATAAAATAACGGAATTTTATAATAGAATTTTATTGGTGGTAGGTCACTCATATGTAAGAGTCCGCTTGGGTGGGTACCACCGCAATGTCTATTTCTATCTATTTATGAACGTATTCATCTGTTTACAATACATGCTCTGTATGAATTTTGGTCATTTAAAGAAATGTTTCTATTAAAACTTTGGCGTCATGTACAAATCAAAATAACGTTGAAAAATATTAGATGACAAACTCGCAAAGAGATGTATAGAGTGTTTTAACTTGCGAGATTCGATGGAGTTATGTTTATATAAAGGTAAATGCAGTGCTGCTACATCACATAAAATGTGTTACCTTGAAATAAAGGTTTTATTTTATAACTAGCTGTTGCCCGCGGCTCCGCCTGCGTTAAAAAGATTTTCCAGGATAAAAGTCCCGCTTTATATTTTCCCGGGATAAAACATAGCCTAAGTTACTCCTTATTGCATCAGCTACCTGCCAAAAAAAGTCCCGTCAAAATCGGTCCAGCCGTTTCAGAGATTAGCCGGAACAAACAGACAGACAGAAAGACAGACAGACAAAAATTGTAAAAAAAGTTTTTTTGGTGCATGTATCGTATATGTACTCACATACATGTAGTAATAACGGTTTTTTCAATATTACAAACAGACACTCCAATTTTATTTATATGTATAGAAGATTTAAACATGTTTAGTTTAGTAACAAAACACTAATATTTTCAAATTAAATTTTAAAATAGTATATAGATAAGCGTACCCATCCTTTATGCCTTCTGTCTATGTACCCACTTTTTAAATAATCTATATATAAAAATGAATCCCTATTTTCCTTGGTCACGGCATCACGCGTTAACGGCTGGACTGATTTCGTTATTTCTTTTTTTGATGTGTTTGGTATTGTCAGGAGAAAGTTCTTATGAAAGAAAAAAATAAGAAAATTGCGCGGAAAATTAGAAAACTTAAGAATACTTAACCACCATATTAAACGTGCATGTCACTGAACTCCTGAACGGGTGGACCGATTTTAATGTAATTTTTTGTGTGTCTTCAGGTGGATTCCAGAATGGTTTACATTACAATTCTATCCGGTAGGTAGCGCTGTACTCGGGTTCTAGGATTTTATTTCCTTTTTAGGGCAGGACAACGTCTGTCGGGGCCGCTAGTTTATTATAAAAATCATTGAATTCTGTCTCAAGTACCTACGTAATAATTAACCAGCTTTGTAGTTTCCAATAAATACCTATTTTTTTTCTAACAAGTATGGTGCAGGACAACAAATAGTTATTTCACGAAATTATACTATGGAATCAATCTGCAACTTACGGAAGTAAATCAAACACTATGAACATAATTGATGTGTGGGTAGATATTTAGCAGCTAAATCAACTTTAATATGTTCTACTAAGCCGTCGTTAACTACATTTATAGATTTAGGATAAAAAACAAGATCAATATTTCTTTATCATAATGGAATGACATTAGTTTTTAATGAGTCATGGATGTAAGTAAAAGCGGCGATAGCCTAGTTCGGAGTGGCACGGGCCACGGACTGCCGAGACGAATGTCCGCAGGTTCAAAACCCTAGGGAAAACACATCTGACTTTTCTATAAAGAAAGTTCTCTGAATTTCAAAGAAATGTGAAGTCTGCCAATCCGTACTAGGCCAGCGTGGTGGACTAAGGCCTTAACCCTCTTTGTTGTCGAGGAGGCCCGTGCCGCAGTGGGCAGTATATAATACAAGGCTGGTATATTATTGTAAGGTATGGTATGGAGGTAAGTAATTATTACAAGACATGTTATTATGACAAGTCAGCACAAAAAATACAAAACATATCAATAAGCATAAAATACATTGTATAATTACACTGGCTGTTTATTTATACAATTATTGTTTATTATTTTTGATATGGTATTTTATTCAAGGAAATACATTGATCTTCTGGTAACCCTATTTTTCAAAATTGAAATGGCGGGAAGTTTCTTCATAATATCCACCATCTTGTCAGATAGGGGTGCCAATTCATGCCATCAGTAAAAATATTTGAAATGCACTATAAATAATAATTCATATTTTTTGCCTACTATATTTTGGTGGTTATTTGTAAAATAAGAGACGAAAACAGTCTTCTAAAGTTTTTAAAAACAACGTTTCTAATTAGTATGTAATTCATGACCACCGCAATAAGTACAATAAATTTACTTTTCGGGAAAAATTATCATGACGTAGGTACTTAGTTTCAAATAATATAATAGTTTCAAATATAGAAATAATTTATATTTTGAACATACAAAGCTAGATTACAATTTTCCAAAATAAATTACAGAATGTGTGAAAGCACTATAAAACTAAGCAGGTACCCCTACATATTTCGTTACTTGTTGCAGTAGTAATCCAGTTAGTATTTCTTAATGTTGCGATATTGAATGGCAAGAGTTGCGCGCTAAGTCGCGTTTACTGTCGCAGAGCATAATTTACTTTGAAATATTTTACTTTATATGATTACGACATCTAATATGTCGGAGACAGTGACGGCCGATATCGATACACGTAGGTTCACATAATAAAAGTCACAAATGAATTCTCTTTAACTCGCTATTTATTGTTCGTTCGTCAATTATTACGTAATCGAATGTTCACAGAGTACAATACCACGTCAGGAATAGTTATTAACTTTGGTTATTATAACACACTGCATATCGAGACAATTACTTAACCGTTTGGTTAAGTGATTACAATCAACTCACCTAGTAACAACTCGAAATAACATAGTAACCGCTTTACTAAGCACTGACCGATATGAACACCACCATAGTTACCACATAGTATTGAACTGCACCCAACTACTTGCAACACCACCGAACTTAATGATGACAGACTAAGACTGTTCCTTCAAATGATTGCGCACCCCTTTTATGCACCCAACTGTAACTCCCACTACGAGTTCGACATACCGACTGGTTTGTCGCACGATTATTATTTTATCTTACCCGACTTAATATATTCAGACACCCTCAATGAGATTAATAAAAATGATAATTCCTTTTTATACTTCCTTCCTGTCCCGACACGGCCATTCTGGCAAGACACACGTCCTCGTGTGTTACTCTGAATGACACAAAGTACGATCATCACGTAAACTTAACAACACTCTTCAAAACAACATAGTTAGTACCAAAAATGTGATTAATAAAAATGATAATTCCTTTTTATACTTCCTTCCTGTCCCGACACGGCCATTCTGGCAAGACACGTCCTCGTGTGTTACTCTGAATGACACAAAGTACAATCATCACGTAAACTTAACAACACTCTTCAAAACAACATAGTTAGTACCAAAAATGGATGAAGGTCCGTCTCGATTGCCAAACGCAAACTACATAATCTAACCAATTAAGCCCTGCATGTGACCTCTGCCAGTAACCTCTAGTTACTCTCATCTCTTCCGCACTCTATGGCTTCCTTTGAAACCAAACCACCGCCAGAACCACCCGCGCAACGCACAACCACGGATTGCTTACACAGTAAATACAGATTCCCAACGGACTACTAAAGTCCACTCCAGATCATCATGCAAACTTAATTACTGTCATTTCCACTTGTTTCTGTTACAATTTCATTGATTATCTCAAAACTTAACCTTCAAGCATTTTTCGCTAACGCACGCTTCATGAAAATTTAACACCGAATAATTAAATGACAATTTAAAATTCCAATTAAAGTGTAAGAACCCAACCAAAATTTTAAAACTTAGGAATTAATGCTGTCATGAATTTAGAATTATTTCTGCAGTCATACCAGTGACCATAATCGATAGGCAAAGAAAGTTATCGCTGTAACCATTTACACAAGTTACTGTAGTCAGTTGCTTCCATTGTTCAAACGTTAAGGAAAAGCTCGCAATGTGTCTCCCTAAGTGCAAGGGATTTAAGAAACAAATCTAATATTAAAATTCAGTTAAATCACGTATAGTGACATGATACTCCTGACATGTGATCGTTCTCTTACGTATGTTTTACAAAATAGACAGCACCCCCAAATCGCCCTTCCGCCATCACTTCCTAGTATCTCCTAACAAGAGAGAAGTAGTGACGGTAACAAACTCTCAAGGATACAGCTGTCCAATAGTTATTAGAACTGTATACAATGCAAACAATTCTTATCTAAACGGAGATCAGTGCCACTGACGATCAGCAGCAATCTTCCCTCGGAAGCGGCTCAGTAGCTGCACTGCACTGCACACTGTCTTCGAACCGGAGTAGACACGTCACACGCGGCACCACCAGCAGTAATTTCCAATGCCTGCAAACAGAAAATATACGCAGCAGCATCACATCGCTCGGCCTATTCTGACCTTACATTAAGACTCTTCCTAACTACTACAATCACTATTTCAGTTATGCTTGTTTACCATCAGGACCAAATTTGCTACAATGATTCAGACCCAGTGGAGGATGATCACGCTATAGTTACAACACAATACACAAGACACAAGACACATATAGTGAGCAGATTGTAATTTATTTACTATTTTCACAATATAAGACTGGTCGAAGTCACGTCATCGATTTGATCACACAGCCATTCTTAACCACATGGACTTGATCACACAGCCATTCTTAACCACATGGACTTGATCACACAGCCATTCTTAACCACATGGACTTGATCACACAGCCATTCTTAACCACATGGACTTGATCACACAGCCATTCTTAACCACATGGACTTGATCACACAGCCATTCTTAACCACATGGACTTGATCACACAGCCATCCTTTACCACATGGACTTGATCACACAGCAGTCCTTAACCACATGGACTTGATCACACAGCAGTCCTTAACCACATGGACTTGATCACACAGCCGTCCTTAACCACATGGACTTGATCACACAGCAGTCCTTAACCACATGGACTTGATCACACAGCCGTCCTTAACCACATGGACTTGATCACACAGCCGTCCTTAACCACATGGACTTGATCACACAGCCGTCCTTAACCACATGGACTTGATCACACAGCCATCCTTAACCACATGGACTTGATCACACAGCCGTCCTTAACCACATAGATCTTGTACAAGATTTTAACCACAAAGATCCTTTTCGAGATATTTTACTGGAACATTCATCACACAGACTTATTGCGAGAGCAGGCTCATCTACTTTGTTCTAGCGTTGAACGTTTCAATCACTACTTCACTTTCAGGCTTTTCCACAATCAATCGCAGGGACAAATAAAAAAAAAAGCTCAACACAACAAAATGAAAACTTCTCACCAAAGTGCAAGAATCTTCAAACTCCTGATGCCCAAATCCTCTCCCAAATATCACCGCAGTTAATGTCAGATCCACCAAAGGATCCCGCAGAGGCTCTTCAGTAGTCACAGCTTACGGTGTCTTCTAACGCTGAATACTTTAAGTACTCCCTGCAAGGATCTCCAGTTCCTGCAATCAAAAATATCGCAACAGCATCAAACCGTTCACCCTATCCTGAACTTAAATCAAGTCACGTATCATTCTTTGAGCGGGAATTCAGTAGTTATCTTAATATGAGGACAATCACAAAATTATCGCACGTCTCGGTCTTAATTCAAAAATTTTAAACAATGGGAAACATTGACCATGGAAGGCTAGCAATCCTTCAGACCCAACACTATACACCTAGATCACTTTTGTAAACCAATGCTATGCACAGTCATAGTTTCCAACAACAGGTACCTACTTGTCCTTAAGTTTAAGGACGGTTCTGTACTAACATAAACCACGAATAGCTCGTTAATCCATGGCTGCACATGCCCTATTAAACAAGATCTCAACATTTGTAAAGGTTACCAAGAAATAAAAGAAATCACATAAGTTGAATTACGGTAGGACTTCCCTTTAAGGAATCTTTTTATGCTAAGTAGTTAGTAGTAGAAATTAAAAGTTTTACCAATTGAAGCCATGAACGATATTTTGTACTTAAAACTGTCATTTAACGGAAAATATTTGAACCTTCATAAGTACTCAACAAGTCAAATATCACTAACATTATATCTGGACAGCAATCTTATTGACACAAAATACATCCACTATGCGAATTACACAAGAAAATGGCTATACTTTTCTTTTTACACTATACGGTACTTGACTTACATCCACAAATAGATTGTTACGTACAAGAACTAGGTACATGATTACTAAACGAAATTCCAATATTTTTAGAGATAACCAAAAAATAATAATAAAGGAAACCATAACCTTCAAATAAGGATTATGGGTCATACGATACCAAACTTCCTCTACCGCTGCAGTAAGCATCATATCTGTCGTCTCAGATAGCCACACATGATACGCGATGCAGCAGTTATCATCAACCGGTACTAGACAACCGTGCAGTCACGTTGTCCGGGACACCAACTACGACGCACCATACGCAGCACATCTACCGGAACGCTTGAGCACCATCACGAACATTCGCGTACCAACAGTTCAATCGCGGTACACACGTAGATTCTCGTTCATTCGAAGTCGTATGCACATGACGTCACAATCAAACATGCGATGGTTATGTTTCACACGTGGTCACTTTTATTCACGTTGTAGTCTAGTTCTTATTCCGATATTACTCAGTGCAATTTCTTTTTCTTCACATGAATTGCGGGTAGTTAATTAATATCTCCATAGTAACAGTTATTGCATTTCACGCATTTGCGGGAACAGGCTCATGCCACTTCTGATGTCGGAGACAGTGACGGCCGATATCGATACACGTAGGTTCACATAATAAAAGTCACAAATGAATTCTCTTTAACTCGCTATTTATTGTTCGTTCGTCAATTATTACGTAATCGAATGTTCACAGAGTACAATACCACGTCAGGAATAGTTATTAACTTTGGTTATTATAACACACTGCATATCGAGACAATTACTTAACCGTTTGGTTAAGTGATTACAATCAACTCACCTAGTAACAACTCGAAATAACATAGTAACCGCTTTACTAAGCACTGACCGATATGAACACCACCATAGTTACCACATAGTATTGAACTGCACCCAACTACTTGCAACACCACCGAACTTAATGATGACAGACTAAGACTGTTCCTTCAAATGATTGCGCACCCCTTTTATGCACCCAACTGTAACTCCCACTACGAGTTCGACATACCGACTGGTTTGTCGCACGATTATTATTTTATCTTACCCGACTTAATATATTCAGACACCCTCAATGAGATTAATAAAAATGATAATTC
Source organism: Lapara coniferarum (assembly GCA_949316025.1). Classification (NCBI taxonomy): domain Eukaryota; kingdom Metazoa; phylum Arthropoda; class Insecta; order Lepidoptera; family Sphingidae; genus Lapara; species Lapara coniferarum. Next base: position 33,599,547 of record OX438919.1, on the reverse strand, counting down.
CTTTTTATACTTCCTTCCTGTCCCGACAAATATATATGACGAAAACAAGGAAACATATACCGATTTTTGCTCCAAATATACCGATTTTACTTGGCAACTCTACCGATTTCACATTTTATCGTCCGAGACCACTGGTTCATTCATTTGTGTTCGGATAGCGCTTGTGTGTGTACGTTCTCGAGTAATTAGTTGAATTTTGAATTTACGTTAAATTTTAGTTATTACATTTGTATTATTTTGTTATTGTGTCCGATATTGTTATTTCTGTATATAAGGACTTAATTTTGGTGACAGCACCTCATGTTTGTGTATATGTGATAAAATCAAACAATCATGAAAATTTTTGCAATAGTTGATTCTGACAGTTGCACCAATCAATTGTCAATAGTAACGTTCGTTTTAAAACGTGTCTATGCATAAACACAATAATTATTTTTTACCCTGTGCCAAAGGTTTGTCATACCTGCCTAAACGAGTAAAGGTCAATGTGCTTTATTGCCACATTATCTGGCGCGGACTTTAGGCAGTTTCGACGCGGTTTTTTTCTTGGCTTGACACGTTGCCGCGTGTCTCGGATACATACATACATACATAGTATCATACCGTTTCCCTTTTCAGGGGTAGGTAGAGGTGTATCACATTTCGCCAGCTCTATTTGGTCCCACGCAATACGGGGCGGGCTTATTGCTATTTACCAGGCACATTTCCAGATTCCAGGCTAATATAAAGTAGAAAAATAAAAAATAAAGTAAATGACATCCTAATTTTAATCTATAATAATACTAGCTTTTGCCCGCGGCTCCGCCCGCATGAATGAGTTTTCCCGGATAAAAGTCCCGCTTTATATTTTCCCGGGCTAAAAAGTAGCCTATGTGTTAATCCAGAACATGATCTACCCGTGTGCCGAATTTCATCGAAATCCGTTCAGTAGGTTTTTGCGTGAAAGAGTAACAAACATCCATCCATACATTCTTACAAACTTTCGCGTTTATATTAGAAGGATTATAAAGAGGAAAGATTTATATTTTTGTATGTTTGTAATTAATAAATTTGAAACCTACTGGACCTATTAAAAAAATCTTTCCCCATTAGAATACTACATTATTCCTGAGTAAAATAGGCTATTGTATATCCCGGAAAAGTTCAAACCGGGACTTTTATCTCGGATATGCTTTTCTCGCGCGTGGGGCCGCCACAGCCAAACGACTGAACCGATTTCGATGAAATTTGGTAGGGAGATAATTCTAGACCGTGGGAAAGACGTCCGCTACTTCAAGTCTTACCATGGTAAAATTAAACCCGGAATTTTATCCCACAAAATATTTTCTTGCGGATGGAACTGCAAACAAATAAGTATGGAGATGATTAGAGACCCAGGGAAGTACAAATGCTACTGTGTATTCCGAACAAATATAAACCGGGACTTTTATCCCGTTTTTTTTTTCTCGCGAGTGGAGCCGTTACAGCTATATTGCTGAAGCGATTTCGGTGAAATTTGGTAGGGAGATACTTTAACCCTGGGAAGGTCCTAGGCTATTTCTTATAAAAAAACTAGCTTTTACCCGCGGATCCGCCCGCGTTAAAAAGATTTTCCGAGATAAATGTCCCCCTTTATATTTTCCCGATTAATTCAGGACATGATCTATCTGTATACCAATATTTCATCGAAATCCGTTCCGTATTTTTAATTTTTTTTGGTGTGGGGCGCCCTTATTCCTTAGGGGGATGAAAAATAGATAAGAACATATTCTCAGACCTAGTATGAATACAACATTTGATTAAAATCGGTTCAGCCGTTTCGGAGGAGTTTGGCAACAAACACCGCGATACGAGAATTTTATATATTAGATATAAGAAAAACTGGGACGGGAAAAATAAACGGGGACTTTTATCCCGGAAAATATCTTCTTGCGGCTGGAACTGCGCACATAAGTATGGAGATAGTTTGAGATCCATGGAAAGACATAGGCAACTTTTTTGTTTTTAACATAGCATAAAACAAAGTCGCTTAGATCTTTAAAACTACGCTACAGATTTTGATGCACTTTGTTTTTATGGATAGAGTAATCACTCTAAAAGAAGGTTTATATGTATAATACGGTTGCCTATTGCATTGCATATTTTTTTTTGTAATAATTTTGTTACGCATCTTAGCTTTAAGCCTAAATATCAATGTGCATAATAATCATTACGCATAACTGTTTTAGCATAAAATAAAAAAGCATAAATACAAAAAGCGCAACCATCAGAACGACTAACGTCAAAAAACATAAATATCAAAAGTCATAAAAATAAATAAGCATCATTCATGTTTGCTTTTGTCTGAGTTGGAAACAACTTAAAGTCGGTTCTGGCTCATGCTGTCGGTGGCCCATATGCACCTAACACGCTCGTCACTTCGGTCCTCGCTAACCTAATCCTGCTAATATTATAAAGGTGAAAATTTGTAAGAATGTCTGGATGTATGGATGTTTGTTCCTCTTTCACGCAAAAAGTACTGAACGGATTTCGATGAAATTTGGCACACGGGTAGATCGTGCCCTGGATTAACACATAGGCAACTTTTTATCCCGGGAAAACATAAAGTGGGATTTTTATCCCGGAAAAACTTTTTAACTCGGGCGGAGCCGCGGGCAAAAGCTAGTTTGTTCTAAATACATGTTATGCAAAATGTGTATTAGTCTAATACAACTTAGTCGATCTAAAATTATTCCAATAGCTTATTATGACAAAAAAGTAGTACCTAGGCCAAAATATTACTATGTGATCATTGATGTATTAAAAAACCCTACATCAATGTATGCGATAGTACTATTATGCCAATACATATTATGCAAAGTAAATTATGCGAAAAAATTATAGTTTAAAAAAAGTAGGCGAACCAAAGGGATCCCGTATAATACATGCATAATATAGTAGAGAAACACTGATAATTTAAGAGGTTAATTCTAACGTGAAGTCGTAAATACACATTTTTTGAGCTTACATTGCAAACGCTGGCTAAATAAACACTACGAGAGAGATCAAAATAATGTACAATACTGTTATTGTACCCCTTAAAAAGGTCTAAAAAAAATTCCACGATGATATATGTCTATCTCTTAGGGATAACCTACAATAACCATTTTTTATCATTACTTCTTACGAGAAATAATGGCTTAGTTATGAAGTTATTTTAAGCAATACAGTATTAATCCTTATCCAATAAAGTATCTTAAATACATCGTGCATTTAATAAAGATCAATATGGCTATTTACAGCATGTAATTTAAATAAATATTTTCGAAGATATTACAGATTTAAAATGCAGGTATACAGCAGTTGCGGCGGTACCGGCCGGGGGGCCGGTGGCGCGAGCCAATAAATAGCGCGTCGAAGACCGCGCTTCGCCCTACATCATTATATGATTAGCAGCGATCGCACGCGTTTATCGGAGCTCAAAGTGACTTTTATACAGGAAAGCTCTTTAATGCGGGCGAAGCCGCGGGCGAAAGCTAGTATAATACTATAAAACAAAGTCCTCCCATCACATCTGTCTGAACGCGATTCAAAAACTGTCGAACGGATTTTCACACGTTTTTTCACCAATGGACGGAGTGATTAAAGAAGGAAGGTTTGTATATAGGTACTTCATAAATATTTTGTGCGACAGAAAAATTAATTTCGGCATAAAATATTATGCTTGCTACCTGTGCGGAGCCAGGGCGGGCCGCTAGTTTAATAAAAAAAATTAGACATTCTGTATTTTGCAATTATACAAATTAATTTATAAATAGAAATGTAAATAAACTAGAATTTTCTACACGTATTTTAAATAGCTTTCAAACCTTATTTCTGGGCAGTAGTTGCTAGTTTAGAATGTTAATTATTACATTTACAATGAATTGCATATTATAGTTCCTTATTTTATCTTTGTGAAATCCTACCCTTACAAAGTTAGACGGCGCGGCATATCTATTAGATATTTAACATATTTTGATCCAAACTTATTTTCTTTACTTATTGAATTATATTTCATCCTTAATATGTTTAAGAGATATTAATTTATGTGGTATATTTTGAATTATTATGTTTAGAAGCAAGCCTAAATACGGACTTATAATATTGAACCGTTTTAATCGTTGTTCCAAAATGCGATCGATCAACGTTGTAATAGTACCTTGGACCGCGAGTCAGCCTCATACCTCTCGGACCGGTTTCTGTGGCACACCGGCTGTGGTACCAATGGACCTTTATATACATACTTACTCACACTAATATCAACAACTAAGTGAAAGGACACGTCGATAATTGCTGTTGGATTTTGTAACTAGCAACCACTAATATTAAATTATATTTATTGCTATATTAATATTACCTTAAAATTCACACAAATATGATGATGCTTAGCGCTCGTTCTGAAATGTATACCTATCTTTACCAATGCAGCTATAGATTGGGCTTAACTATTTTAATTTAATATTTTTCTTAAATTAACGAGGAAATTTAAATTTTATGCATTTTCTAACCGATAATCTTCATAATGTTTGTTTATAATGTAGCATCCATGATTGCGACGATACGATGTTTCTAATATGTTTTTAGAGCGTGGAAAGTAGAAAGTTTTGTAAAGTAGGCAAGTTAATGCTCTTTGGAAAATATTACATACTTAGTTAATTCATTTATACATATAGTAAAAAATGAAGTACAGTTTTTCCCGTAAATTTAGCACGTATAAAATATTTTATTAGCAGAAACGGCATATAATTCGACGTTATAATTGAAATCAATAAAATAAAACATCACATTTTCTTTTGGAGCAATGTTTCATAGAAATAATTTCATAAGAATGCATATTACAATTCAAAGTAATGTAGCTGTGTGCTGGTAGACAAGTCTCTAGGAGGACGTTATTGTCGGTCACTGACCTCGTTATGTTCCTTCCACTAAAATAGCATTAAATCAATTGATGTTATTACAATTGGAACAACTTTCATCATAACTTGTTCACTGTTTGTACAAAGATATATTTATAATAATGCTCTTATGGCTATAAAAGGTAAAAGAAATTTGTTACTTAGCAGACTTGAATCGAAAGAAAATGGCGGTTATACAGTGTTTAAAAAAAGAAAACCTTTTCACTCTATTGTATTGGTAAAAGGAGGCAATTCTTTTGTATTGTTTATTAAATTAAATGCGCCTTTGTATTCGAACGAATACTAATATTCCATCAGTTGAATTTATCCCTACATGCCACGACAGTACGTTCCATAAATGATTATTTAATATTTGGTTGTTTTATTAATACTAAAAGGAATGTTTTGATCCTAAGAACACTCTATGCGTGTGCTCTATCTGCTTTTGACAAGATTTTACTATTGCTGAGTGTCCGTGTTCTAAATATCGTTAGTTATAGCATGGCCAATGTTGAGTATTTCATTTGAGTAGCCAGTGTAATATACGTAATAACTTGTACAAAATGAGACCAGGGTAAGTGGAAGAATTATAAATAAATATGTTTTTAAAACTGTTATTATTTAGTAAATGTATTTTTATTCACATAATGTAATTATTAGCAGTTCAGATCCTATCTTATCTCTATTTCAATAGCTATGTTCTACTTTACCATAGATAGCCGTTCTTTATCTAGTTTTGATGCAGAGATACGCGTTTTGTATAATTAAATAAGTTTATGTGATTGGATTCGTAATGTATTCTGGGAGTAATTTAAATAAGGTTTGAATAAGATTGACCACACTTCGAAGGCTCTATTGTTTTAATTTAGATCTTCTTCATATTAATAAGGTATATTAAATTTGTTTTTCAATATTTTCTCTAGTTTAAATTTGTAGAGACTGTGCAGTATAGTGGCTTTTTTGTATATATTACACTCCCACTGGGAATTATATATTTGATCTCATTACGATGCTAGTATAGGTATTATATTTGTAAGTGTTAAAATATAACCTCGTGCAATCGTTAAAAAGTAGAGCATTCGTTTAATATTCTCTTCAAATTGCTGTGGGTTGGCATGTTTTAATGTAAATAAGGGACCTCACACACGGTAAACGTATTTGTAGTAATATGGATCAGTCCGTCTGTCGTCCAGTTATTTCTGAGCTCGCACTTAGCAAATTTTCCCATTTTGTATACCTACTTCTTATCATGTGTCGTCCATGTAATGTTTGTAATTTTGAAGTAGGTACTTACAATTTTATTAAGTAAATTAAACATCTAAGCTTATGAAACACACTTTTGTAGAGTCTGTAAAGAATTAAACAGGTATTATAAGGTTGCATGTGACTTAAAAGCTTTAAATGATATACATTTTTTATTTCTCATAACTTTAGAATTCTAGTACACCGAAAATTTAGATTTTTCTTGTTTTATCATTGAGGAAAGCGAGATTATCCATATTAACCATCTGTGGACGTGGCTAGACGGTGATGTTAAACTCATCATTCTTTCGACCTAAAGTCACAGCTCCTAGCCTAAAGAAACAGAAACATACAGCCCATTGTCGTGCTATACCGAGTCAATAAAACCTTCCAACGGCATACCAACCACCGTGATGTTTAAAACAAAATGATGGTTGGAACAAAAACAGTTGGAAACAAACATAAGACTTAATAGAAAGCAAGCTGGAACAAAATAAGTAAGTTTTTGAAAACTAGGTTTTCATAATTGGACCCAGTTATGCCAAAATGTACCAATCCACAAATTATCTAAAAATAAGTTATTAACTTTTAACACGCAATTAATCCAAATATGAACTTTACAACTCAGCAAAAACTAACAGCAGGCGACAGAACTAAAGGCGACCTGTTTAAAAGAAAAAAAAAATAGGTGTTTGCCTATTCAAATTTAAATTCAAATTCAAATCATTTATTCAGTAAATAGGCCCCTAAGAGCACTTTTACACGTCATTATATAAAATACAGCTGTAACAAATAACAATACAGTAATTTTGTTAATAAGTAGTTGGTACATTTTGGCATAGCTCGGTCCAATTATTATATGCCTTAGTATTAGATTTGGAAACGAAAGTAATAGACGAATTTTGTCTGACATGATTTTGATAACTAACCACTGTTCCTGTCTCTTCATAACGCTCGTCATTCTGAGGAATCAGATATTCATATAATGCCTCGTAATTACACTAGCCTCTATTTTTATTTATATAATGGTATTGGTTGAAATTTGATGCTTTACGGTAGATATAGACAAAACCATGATACTATATGTTTGGCCCATACGTGGGGCTGATCAGCTAAATAGATATTTTAATTAACTCTTCTTACTCTACCTATGGCTTTACAAAAAATAATATGCAATTGACGCAGTACGTTTTATTTTTATATTAGTAAGCACCTATAAATTAAAAGGATTAAAAAAATCTTATTAAAAGTTTGATATGCAGGCATGTAAAATGGGTAACCAATATTATGTACCTAAGAAAAAAAAATCATATTTTTTTTACTATTTAATACATGGGTAATTAAGTAATAGAGGTTAGTTTAAAATTTAGTCATAGTTACGTGTATGAATAATATAGAAATAACTTAAAACAATTACAACATCTGTATCATATTAAACCAGCATACACTATCAAGGTTCAGCACAGTACATATAGCCTAAATATAAATATATGATAAAACAATAAAGTAATGATTAATAAAGAGAAAGTTTTACCCACCATTTAAATATTCAGTTATTGTCATACATTCCATCCAGCGAAACTATATCGTTCGTTATTAAAATACAGTTCATTAATTTGAACGTTCCGGTTTCGTGTAAGATCTAATTAATCTACGGAGGAAGTAGAAAATAATACAATTACGTACAACTTTAATTGAAAGAGCACTGAAGTCATTCATTCATTACACAATAAATTAAAAATATAAAAGTTGAACTGTGGACGTTACGTCCGTTTCTTCCCCACGAATTTATAACACATTTAATATCGGTTCATATAAACAGCCGTAAGAATATATTTGTTAAACTTTAATATAAACGTATTTATAGTTCGTTCGGAAACATTTAGCTCTAACACAATGTAAAGGCACGCTAGACACACGTGCGGACCGCGCGGGAAGACTGCGTGGCGGTCGAGGCGCACGCTGCGGTGGGGCGCTGTCGCTTTGCGCGTCACATACTAGTACAGGAAACCACCACATTGTATCGGGGGCGCTGTTGTCCAGTTTTCACAGGATCTTTTAAGAGAAAACATTTTAAGGATTTTAATACTTTTATATCCAATTAGCTAATGGTGAAATAATTATATTTCAAATATAATATTCTAGAGTATTCAAGTTTTATATTTGAAATCATTTTAATAAGCATTTCATTCAGAGCTATGCCAAATTATGAATTCGTAGTAAGTATTCGTATACTAGCTTATGCTCGCGGGTCCACCCGCCTGAAAAAGTTTTTCGTGGATAAAAGTTTCGCTTTATATTTTCCCTGGATAAAAATAGCCTATGTTTTAATTCAGGACATGACTACACGTGTGCCAAATTTCATGAAAATCCGTTCAGCAATTTTGGAAATGTGCAATAACAAAAAAAAAACAGACAGAAAAGAATTACAAAAATCGCTGTTCCATTACTCTTCTTTAGTCACCTCCTTTCTTTTTTACAGACAAACCGGTTCTACTTCTGTATGTATAGAATAATTTAATGTGTTTGAAAACAAAAGCACTAAGGAGTATTGATATCATCTTCGAAGCTAATCAACGCCAATATAACTTTCTACCCCTTTTTAATTACGTTAGGGGATGAATTTCAATAAAATACAAAACACGACTTCCATCAATTCTGTTAAAAAATTATGCTAAATTTGAAGTAGATTGGACCAAGGAAACACGATGTCCCATAAAAACTTTGCCTCCATTTTTCACCCCTTTATGGGTAGAATTTCGGTAAATGCCTACGTCATACCAAGAATACACCCTCCAAGTTTTAGGTCTCTACGATCAGCGGTTTGGCCTGTGCGTTGATCGGTCAGTTATTCAGGACAAAGTATTTTAAACGTACAGATAATTTTGATCAAAAGAATAAAAAAAAAACTTACTCTAATTTTATTAGTGCCTAATCGCCACAGAATAACTTCGGGTTTTTAATACATCAATGATAACTTCATATGAATTTTCTAGGTAATTTGCTAGAGCCACGATTGACAATTTTGTTTTCAGCTTCAATGCGTCTCGTCGCCCGGCTTAGGATCACTGCTTCATAAATAGGCTACTGCTTCGGTGGTGATAATTGCCCCTTACCCAAGACTTTCTGTCTTAGCAGGATATTCCGCTCTCTATAATCTCCCTTTCACTATATACAATCACTACTGCTTACTACTAATGATATAAATTCAAATGTTTGGATGTTCACTAGAAACTGAATGTATTTAAATGTTTGGTTAGTGTTAGGATATTAGTGCCCGGCCGGGTACTGACCGCCGTAGGTACAGTCAGACACATAAGTAGATGAACAAATTCAAAACTATAAATCTCTACACTTTTGTGTTCTTATCAGTTTTAGTTGTCTCTTCACAAAAATAAAATGGATTAACTTTACTTCACACAAAGAAAAAAATCATTTCAATTAAACTTAACGCGTCAAGGTGAATTGAAATTTTGAATTACAGAAGGTTTTAAATCCGCCATTGTGGCTTACGTAAATGTATCGTGTTCCAGGATAAGCCTGTACGTTTGGTTTCAATCAGGCCGGCATAATCGTGTCGACTGGCGAGGAATATCTCAGTCAGTCCTCAGTCGACACTCTACCTGGACTCACTCGGCTTGCTATCAGATGCATAGATCAAGTCTTTGGTAATTTGAACCCGCAGGAAATTTATGAATTTTTGCTGTTTTTTTTTTAATAGATGGCGCTGATGTCCTATCGCTGGCGCTATACAACGCTACAGTGTTATAGGCGGGCCGGCATATTATAAGTTGTTCTCTATTTTTTATCTCGGAAACTTTACTTACAAAGTATACTTTACAGTGTTACTTTTATATCGGGAAGGCTTTTTTTGCGAGGAAGTCGCTAGCAATACTTATTCACCAATAATAACTAAGAAGGACATCCAAATCTGATGTTTCAAATATCATAAATGTGAAAGTTTGTGGAGAAGTATGATGTTTGTAAGAACTAAACATAGAATTTGCTGCATGGATTTTGGTAAATTCGGTACACAGGTAGACCACATCCCAAATGACGCTGGTGATATCCGCACATCTTGTCGTGTCATGGGAGGCAATACATACGGCCAACAGGGGGTGCACTAGATGAGCGTCTGCCTACCCCTTTGGGGATGACAAGGCGTGAATGTGCTAAGTTCACAGTGCGTCCTTTATTCCGGAAAAGTACCGTTATTAGAGTCGATGAAATATAGTTAACAATTTTTTATCCCGGGAAAATATTTTTGTCCCGGAAAAACTTTTTCACGCGGGCGGAGACGCGAGCACTAGTAGTATTCATAATAATTTACATTTATAATCTTAAATACCAACAAACACATGGAAGACCCACCCCGTAGACATACTTGTAAGTGGTAGAGTCACGATGCACAAATATTTGCCTGGAGCATGAATGTGCCGCTTTTTCAGATTTACTACCTAAACTAAAACTAGCAAAATGTTCCTTATATATGATAGCGTTGGTAGCAAATTAAAATAATGTGTACTTTAGGAGGAGATCCACGGAATCAACAATTTTAGAGGCATTTTCATTAGAAAAAATATTCACGTTATAAAAAATTTGGCACTACCAAAGTAAAAATAACATATTGCAGAAATGTGATGTTCAATTTGCTATATGTGTTATAAATTTTGAAAAAATAGCTCCTAAAAACTATCCACACAAAATACCGTTTTGCCACAGGGATCTCCTTTATTGATACTTGCTATTGTCATAGCAAACTATTTCCGAAGACTCAAGCTGCACCATCCCATCATGATCCCGACTCCCTTCCTTGAGGATAGTAACTCATGCACAATATTTCTTCAGTGGAAAACACTTAACATCAAATAAACTGTTAGCTCGTGTGCCTATGCTGTAAAAACATACGCTTGAAGTTTTAACATTGCCCTAATCCTAAACCCTAATCCTTTTGTCGTAATTTAATGGATAACATATAACTATATTACAACTGTTAATAAAAAATATATTTTTCCTAGTTCAGTAGATCAAAGTCATAGGTATATTTTTAAGTTGTTAGTATATTTTAAGCCGGAGCTTTTGTGGCGGAGTAGGAAAAGCTTTGCGTGATACGGACATCATGGCTTTGAAACTCACCACGTGACAAATGTTAGTGTGACGCGCAAATATTGGTTTCGGTTAGTTAGTTAGTTAGTTTTTAGTACTATAGGATTGAAGGTTCTTCGTAGTTGCTGATAGCCTTATCACAAGATAGATATAATATTTTAATATACGACTGGGGCTAAGTATTTGTGATTGTTGGGTTTATTTATTTAATTTCTTTAAGAATCTTCAATGTTCTGGTTTCTTACAAAATATTTTAAATACCTTACTTTTATCCTCCTGCATTTTGAAAATAATCGCTTTCAACAGGACTGTTATTTGATTTTTGTGTCCAACACTCAATGAAACACAAATTCTTGTATCGTTGTGATGTTCTATGAAAAAATAATGAGTATTTTTTTTTCCAAGTTTATTATTATGTTGTGGGTAAACAGCCCATATACTACTATGCTTGTTCATATATAGACTTTACCTTTTATTTATTTTTCAAAATTATCATATAACTATTCATCTATATTATAATTATAGGTAGGAACGACTAGGGAAGGCGGTGGGAGGCAAATTGAGTGAGTGTGCCAACCGATAAATATTTGGTAACTTTAAATTGACTACAACACTTATAACTATAATCAAAGTATATGCAGCTGATTGATTGGAAATTGAATATAAAAATTGTATAAGTGAATATATAATATAATATCAGTATGTCTACCACATTCTGTGTATAAGATTTTCTTAATTAAATTACTTATCGCAATGAAACTTTCTATTGATACGAAAATTACTTAACTAAATCATTTTAATGAAGGCTAACAAGAATCAATGTCATAATTTTGGCGGCCAAACTTACACGTTGCATGTATCGGAATACTCCGGGATGTGAATTTTGATTCTTCGAACACCGAACAACTACGGCAGACTTTTCACTACATGTACGATACGAAGTGCATTGTTTTTTGACACATGCCTATTGATATTACTTAATCCACGTCGGCAGTACTCTATGAAAATTGTTTACTTTAAATAACTAATGAATGTAATCTTTATAAGTTTCACATTGCACATAAATTTCAACCCACGAAATGCTGGGTATTTCTAGAAATAATCATCCGGTTCGGTTAAAACCTTCAAAATTAGGTCTACAACAAAGCGTACTTAGATGTTCTATTTAAATCCTAGCTAGTTTTAGATGGAAAGTCTTTCGTATTATGCCAAAGTACGATTACATTGGAGATAGGTCGCTTCTGATAGGTACCTTCCTTGTCAACTGCCGTGCAGCAACATATAATATAGAGGTAATACATTTTATACAACGTAAAAACAATTCAAAATAATCGTGCTATTATCATGTCTGTTGATTTTTTGTGTAATTTTTAAGTCTTTTTAAGTCTAAAATTTTTAATAAACAATTTGGATTTGCATTGATTATTGTTTCCAAGGAAAATCAACTAATTAGTTACAGTCATCATCATCATCATCATCTTCCTGCCCTGGTCCCAAATTACTTGGGGTCGGCGCAACATGTTTTTCTCATCCATGATCCTCTATCTTTCGTCATCAAGTCATTCACGCCCTTTTCTTTCATATCATCTCTTACACAATCCATCCACCTCTTCCTTGGTCGTCCTCGTCCTCGCCATCCATCAACACTCAACTAATTAGTTACAGTATTAATTGTTAATAAATATAATTATTATAGTATTAGAACATGTTAAATATATTGAATGTTTAAAACGTTACTTAGTGGCCGTTCAAATATTCCGTAAGAAGCATTTAGTATTTTCCCCCTTTGTATGCTTACGTAAGCATAGGTACAATGTTTCCATTTTCTTTTCAAATTTACTTATCATAATATTAATAAAAATACTTAAAAAATATTGCTGACGTAATCGCTGTTCAGACCCCACCGTCCCCCATATCATTAAAAATAAGAAAAGCATAGACCACCAACCCCCTTTTGGTATTTATGTAATAATTGAACGACCTTGGTGTTTACGTAGTAAATCTAAATAGTATTTGGAAATCTAACATAATAATAATATAATAATACCAGCCCGGTATTATATACTGCTCACCACTGAGCACGGGCCTCCTCTACTACTGAGAGGGTTTAAGGCCTTAGTCCACTACGCTGGCCTACTGCAGGTTGGCAGACTTCACACCCCCTCGAAATTCTTATGGAGAATTCTCAGGTATGTAGGTTTCCTCACGATGTTTTCCTTCACCGTTAAAGTGAACGATAATTGATAAACAATACACACGTAACTTTGAAAAGTCAGAGGTGTGTGCCTTGGGTTTTGAACCTCCGGACATTGTCTCGGCAGACCGTTCCATTCCCAACTAGGCTATCGTCAACTTAACATGCACACGCCAAATTTAAAAAAAATGTTTAAATACTTGAGTGAAATAAAGTCATGCTAGAAAGCATTATAACGAGTATTAATAGTAAGTAAGTAATAATAGTATTTCAATTGCAAACATGGTATTCTGTTTGGTGAACTGAAGTTTGACATGAGGTATCTTTTTTGTGGTAAAGCCAAGAATAAGCTGAGTGCATGATGTGCCGTGTACGGTGTACAGTCATTACTACTACTTATCTGACGAAATATGTACTTCAAAAGCGTTGACGGTTAGCAACAAATGTTCCGCAACGTAATGAAACGCAATCAAATATCTATTAATATAAGAGCATACGAAATATCTAGAGTGACATTGTATCCTTCCAAATGGCGTAGGCTATTTTTGAGGATAGCTGGTAATTGTCGCTCTTTGTAATCATGTTGTATTTGTTTATAAGAAATTAGTAAATTGCAAGTTAAGTGGATGATAGCCTAGTTGGGAATGGAACAGTCTGACGAGATGGAAGTCTACGGATTCAAAGCCACCGCTGAATTTTCGAAGTTTTGTGTGTATTGTTTATCAATTATCGTTCGCTTTAACGGTGAAGGAAAACATCGTGAGGAAACCTACATACCTGAGAATTTCCTAAAAATAATTTCGAAGGTATGTGAAGTCTGCTAAACCGCACTAAGCCAGCGTGGTGGACTAAGGCCTAAACCCTCTCAGTAGTAGAGGAGGCCCGTGCTCAGCAGTGGGCCGTATATAATACAGGGTTGGTATGCTAAACACAATTTCATCCAATAAGCATCATAGTTGACCATCAGATTGCCAATCCGGCATGAGTTCCATCCATAACCTTGACTCAAGGAATTAAGAAATTGTAACTCTACAGATCAACCCACACATTAAAGTAACAATCTAAGATCAATAATAGCATCATCACGGATTGAATTGATGCCAATGGTTGTACAAACAGTAAATCTAGGATCAATATAAATACCTATATTAGTTTCTCGTTTTGTGTAGTTGGATTCGTAGTAAATAATTCTAGTTTATATTTCTAGAATTAATTATATAAGAGTTGTCAAATCTTATATTTGTTGTGTGGTGCCCCAGGTAGTCCGTCGGTAATAACTTTGATACTTCATATTTAGACGAATGCACTATAAGTCTATAACTCACCTTGTACATGTTGTAGACTTTATAAGCTCTTTCTTGGTCATCGGCAATAGATTGCGTAGACTCCATTTCGAATTAAATAGTAACTTCATAAAGTTTCGACGGTCCATTTACCTACTTATAATGTTTATTGTTCATATAACATAAAAGACCACAAGTTGCGGATTCTTCAATATTTAAAACATCAATAGTCCTTGCTTATAACTTAAACCTAAATCAAATATTATAAAATCTGTAGGCACGCATATCTGTTTTATACAAGAGAAAATAACCAATTTAAACAGAAATAGCTTTCTTAAACTGCATGTTGTAGTAGAAATAACTATGAAATGATCTCATTGAAGTAATACTCCTCTGTAAATGCCTACTTACGTTACGGATAACCCGCTCGCGTAATATTGCCGACGGCTACTTAACAGAACTCGTTTACTAGAGCAAAATATTCGCTGGAAATATTATATTACAGTATATTATCATGAAAAAAAAACGTATCTTATTCGTTCTTAGTAGAAAAAAACTGTGATTTTGCCTTAAAGATATGAAATATGAATGTACATTAAAGCAATTATTTTCTAAATATTCATATTTAATATTATTGTAACTAACTCTAACTGTTAAGTATAAGTAGTTATACAGCTAACGATTGATTACGGCTCAGATATACTCAAGTTCAAAAAGCGAATAATTAAATAATTGCCAATTCCTAATTACAAACTTGTTTGACGTCAATGGCGTGCGCGTAAAAAAACGGGGTGTCACCAGTAGTCGGTAGGTGAGCGAAGGCGAAGGCCACGTGGCCGGCACGCGGGCCCGGCGCGCGGCGCGTCGGGATACACTTGCGAATCCGCGAGGGAGCACCCGCCGGAAACCGAGGTGTACCGGGGCTCCTCGAGCACAGAGAAGTGGCGGCCCGCGGCGCGCTGCCCCCGCCCGCGCGCCCGCCGCACGCCCCGCACCTCGCAGCACACCCGCACATGCACTGCTCCACAGCCTTCGTCTCACCACCACTCACCCCGCACTATGTTTGCCTTAATCGCGAATTAAGGTTTCAGTAATGTTTTCTGTTAAGCTTGGAGCTTAATTTGACGTCATTTATCAGACATCTCGTTTTAGTTAGGAACCAACTGAATGATGGCGTAAGGGATTAAAAATTTAAGGAAGTATAAGTATTGACTGCACGTAACATCATTTCGGCTGAAGGGGATATTTTTTATTGGATCCTATGTGCGTGATATTTTTTTTAAGAAATCCAATATCGTTTCATGTCTAATGGAAGCTTTTGAAACTGAAAAAAGGAAAGATATGGGTGCGACTTTAAGTAAAGAAAGTGAAAATAAAATATTTTCTGATCTTAAAAGTCTGCATGTTCGTTTATAAATTATAATTATAGGTAATCCTTTTGACTACTAAAGAGATTCTAGTGGTAGAGCCATATTATAAACGCGTTTATCTATAGCACAAACTCGAGGCTGACGGGGTCGATACCACATGAAGTGGCAACTTTGATATTGGCCTTCATACTATCAATGAAATCGTGATTTTCCTATTTACCAATATCCTTTATATAAAAAGTATGATACTTTTATTGTTAGACAGTATTTAAAGTATTTATATGTGTGTTTTTCCGGGAACTGATATTGACGCCAGATTAGCTGCGGGCAAAACGTAGTTGACTTTAACAACTTGAACGTCATATTTAAAATTCATATATAGTTTCATAAAATCTCTGGAAATAAAATATAATAAAATTGTGAAAACTTCTGTTCACTACTATGATTACGTCACGCACAATTTCTTGAAAAAGTCCTATTCCCTTTACACCTCACCAAATGTCACTTAATTTGTGTACAAAAGGTTGAAAATAGAAAATTACGTTTCAGTTCTGTCGTAGCAGACCCTCAAAGGAGATGTTTTCTCAGAGTGCTTCAAGCACAGCAAACTATTTGATTTTATTTAAGGACTTATTTTGAATATATTGGTTTGTATGCAGATTATAAAAGTATGTAACTCTTAACACATTTATTGACACCAAAAAAAATAAATTAAAATTAAAATAATCGCCGACCAATTCGCCGACACAAAAAATCTCTAAAAAATAAATTAAGATTAAAACTATAAACATTTTACTTATGTTGTATCTTTTCTGCGAGAAATCACGGCACGAAGGCCGGTCCTTTTGGAAGGCTTGCGTGGGGATATAGACCCAAAACGTAGAGGCCCTTTTAATACACATTTCTCTAGTGTTGAGGTGTGTACACCTTGCAAGTAGTCTCTCTGTCTGTACTTATGGAGGAAATACAGCCAAAGACAGCGACCGCAAGGTGGAAGGACTATTGTAGAGAAGATGGGCTCTATGGATGGGATCTAGCTGGACTGGTTGCTGGGCTATTGATTGAGACAACGGGACGCATGCCAAATAAAATATCTCAATCTCTAACATTCAAGGCAGACGGTGGGTTGCCCCCACTAGATAGGCATCCCAAATGCGGCGAATGGCAGGAACGCAACATTGGTGCAGGTGGTTAAAGGGTATCGAGAGGTGTGCACCGATTTCACCATCGCGGGTCACTGAAGCGTTCCAGAGCGGGTTTCCTCGCTATTACGCAGATTGAGCACTTCCACCTTGGAGCTCAGGCTCTTAGCTCTTGCGACTTCCACCCCAAGCCGGCCAGTTAGGCCAAGCCAAGGGTCAGGGGATCTCATTTCCCGCCCTGTGGTATGGGGGCATTTAAAGAATTCCGCCATAGTACTCCCTGCCTGTCATAAGAGGCGACTAAAAGGGGGCTATTGGGAATTGCGGCTGCGCAGCGGGCGAATACGCAGTCTCAAGTCCACGGCAGCACGGAATCATCGTGCTGCCATTACAGGAGGGGACCTCTGAGCCCAAAGAGATGAGCCACGAAGCGGTATTGCGCGGAGACGGGGCCGGCGAATGCGGATGCATTCACGACCCCCCGGAACCGTCTGACATGCGTAAAAGCAGGCCACCGCGGGTTTTAGTCGGTATTCCGGCATGATTTGAGGGACCCGTTCCAGAGGTCACTTTGGTGGCATCTGGTTCGGAAGGCCAGTGAGTCCGACATAACTATTCTTTCCCTCCCCAGGCTTAGAATAAGTATCCATAAGGAAGCATTGTTCCTGCGGGATAAAAAAAGGGATCTCATTTAGTCCCTACGGAATCAGGGTACGCGGTGTCGCCAGTCACCGTCAGCTCACCACAAAGCCGCCCCTACGAGCTTAATATTATTATTATTATCTTTATCTATTCTATGTTTGTATAGTAATGAAAATATATACGTGCAAGGAATTTCGTAGTAACTTCGCTCAGAAGTATGAATTACAACACTCTGTATGGTTAATACTGTAGGCGTGGTCCTGAGGTATTGGATGGTAAATATCATAATATCCAGTAACAACACCGACTGTCAGATCTAGTTAAAATACTAACGTCCATATATAACGCCGCGTTTCAAAACTGTCTCTTCCCAGAGGTCTGGAAGGAGGCAGTTGTGATAGGTATTTACAAGCCGGGAAAACCCGCATCAGAACCGTCCTCTTATAGGCCTATCAGCCTGCTAAGTACGCTAGGCAAAATTTACGAGCGGATCATCTCAAAATAGTCGCCCAAAACAACAATCTCATCCCTCCGGAACAGTTTGGTTTTCGTGCTAGGCACAGTTGCGTAAATCAGGTGCTCCGCACCACGGAGCACGTTTACGACAAATTCCAACGTGGCATTCCCACCGATGCTCTTTTCTTCGATATTGAAAAAGCATTCGACAGGGTGTGGCATAACGGCTTGCTTTTCAAGCTGTACACGCTCAACGTGCCCACCCAGCTCGTGCACATCATACGGGATTTTTTGTCGAATCGCGGTTTCAAATATCGCGTGGAGGGAACTCTCTCTTCCCGACACACTATTACGGCCGGAGTCCCGCAAGGCTCTGCTCTTTCCCCCTTTCTTTTCTCGCTGTACACTAGCGATATCCCTCAACTTAAAAACGCCCATCTGGCGCTCTTCGCGGATGACACCGCAATTTACGCCTCACGTAGAGAGACCCCGACGATGTGGTGCGCACTTGGCAGGCCGCCGCCGACAAGCTCGGTGAGTGGTTCCGCAAATGGCGAATCACCGTCAACCCCACAAAGAGCCAGGCTATCCTGTTCACTTTGAAAAGGAAAGTCCATGTGCCTCACTACTCAGTCCGCATGTCCGACCAGGTTATCTCCTGGAAGGACAAAGCCAAATATTTAGGAGTTACCTTTGATCAGAGGTTGACCTTCATCCCACACGTAATTGCAGTACGCGCGCGAGCCGCATACGCGATGAGCCAACTACATTGGCTCATAAATAGAAACAGTAAAATGTCCATCCGCAACAAGCTTAGGATCTTTACCACGTGTATTAGGCCGATAATGACGTACGCGTCGCCCGTGTTCGCCCATATACCGCCTGCTCGTCTTAAGCGTATGCAGGTGTAGCAAAACAAATTTCTCAGACACGCTCTTGGTGCCTCGTGGTACGTTCGCAATTGCAACCTCCACGTGGACACCAACATGCCGACCATCTGGCATTTTATGCAAACGACCAACAAACGCTATTTCGATTGGGCGGTAAAACACCCAAATACGTTAGTCCGTAAAGCGTCGATCTACACTCCATTCGACCGCGCCAAATGGAGACGGCCGCGTTCAGTCTTAACAGATCCAGAGGACAATATCACTCTGGCCATCCGCCGTAAGAACGAGTTCTTGAAACTCATACACTGCACAAGACCGCAGTTCCGTCCTCGCCGTCGAGGACCTCGCCGCACTCCCCGTCGCCCCCCGACCCCCCTAACAGTTCAGGCCCGCGTGCCGACGAAATAAACGAATAGGATTAGGTTAAACACCAATCTTCCCCACTAATCGTTGATGTCTCATCCTCTCCCAGTGGCCGCCCTGAGCCGAGGTTCGTAACCCATTAGTGGGTTGCCCTCAGCATAGTCACTTAAATTAAAGGGTTGCGAGCGCCTTCTGCGTTCACCCTAAAGTCCGGTGTGGCCAGAAAAGCCGACTGTCGTCAGGCTACTGGCCGACAGGTCCGTGTTAAAAAAAAAAGAGACTCTCAGATGGCAGTAGAATTTATTTGTAAGTTCAAGTTGTAAGTTGTCATCATGGTATCACCTAAATTACTAATGTAGATATATTTAATTGGTCAATTAAAAGCCCCAAAGGTGTGCAAATACTAAAACAAGTTTGGGTATAAATATAGATAGCACCTTCATCAAACATACTTTATGGCTCTTTATAATGCTATTTTATATGTTTGTCACTTCCCCTGTTGATTTATTGGCTAATAAAGTAATTCGTCAAGTCAATCAATCTCTAAAATAACATGGTAAAATATATACAATATTCATATGTAATTAATTATATTACTATGCTAGATACAATATTTTTATCTATATATAAAAGCGAAAGGTCACTTACTCATCCGTTACGAAATCTCAGAATCTACATGTATTAGGAGTTGCAAATTTTACATGGGGCTACTTTTTAGGACGTATTTAGGTGCTCACTTTGACAGGATTTTGCAAAATTTGTATCATATAGCATGCTCAAAAACTACCGAACGGATTTCGATGAAACTTGGTATGAAGATAGATTGAGACCCTGGGAAGGTTTTAGGCTAGGTTTTTATCCTGGGAAATTGTATAGCGGGACTTATATCCAGAAAAAACCCTTCCGTGCGGGCGAAGCCACGGGCAAAAACTCGTTCCTAATATGTACAACAAGTATACGTCCAACATTTAATAGTTTTATTACATTATATTATGCTATTATCATAATAATTATATATTTAAATAAATTAATATGAGAGATAGATCACAGTATTAATCTGATAATATAGATTTAATGCTGAATGTTGTGAGTGTACCTTATTTACTAGATAAGTATAAATAAGCATGGGCTACATGTTTGATCGTTTTCGCGATACAGAATATATTGATTGCCAGCTAAATTACAAGTATTTGTTATTTAAGGCCTACAGTCATTATTCGAGATTGTCTTTTTATTTCTACTCTTGTGGGTCTTTCTTCTTATAGACTATAGTAGTACTAGTCTTATATCCCTTGTTAAGTCCTATATATTGACTGTACTACGAAACAATTACAAAATATAATAATATAAACACAAAAGCTTCTCGATGGGGGAGCTAGAGGTGCGACTAACGGTCTTATGGTTCGTCGAGTTTATTTTCGTCGGCCGCTATCGTGAACCAATTTAAATCCTGGCCAACTTACGTGCGTTTTTAAATTAAGAAACATTTTTGTTATGCTGACTAATACATCAAACACATGACCTCACTGATTTTGTAGGGCCTCTACTACTAAACGAAGTAGTCATTAAAACAAATATAAAACTACTTAACACGCTCATTACTGTGTCTACGAGTATATTTAATCAGTTTTATTACAAAAACTATAATTCATCATGAAACCTTCATTAAAACATTCTAACACAATTAATTTGAGAAAATAACAAAACGTTGTAAACTCTAAGAGCATTGAAGAAAATTAATTTCCCACGGGCATTTACCGACTAAGTAATTATGTAGAAGCTTATCAAGTAGATAGCTACCTGATGTATTTTTTAGTTTTATATTCGTGTTCGACGTTTGTTCTAAGGAACTCGGGTCAACGTTCAACATCGGGTTTATGGGAAACAAACTTGACATTTAATATTTTTTGTTTAATTAATACTCTTTTATATATTATGCCGACTCCTTTCCCTAAACGAACTATTTTCTACGAATGTTATAATTATGTCTACTAGCGAAGTACACGATAGTTTGTCGGTTTTTCTATTATTTAATTTTGTTTTTTACAAGTACTATTAAATTCTGTTTGACTGCAGTTAATTGACAAGATGAGCATACCGTTCTCTTTATAGTAAGCGATACGACCGCTCATATAGCAACGCCGCACATAACTGTGAATTACAAAGTACTGCGAGGCAGTCTACTGTGCTCGTCACCCTGAGACATAGGATGTTAAGTCTCATAATATCCAGTTACACTGGCTACAATGTCCTTCAAACCGGAATACAACAGTGTACATGTGCACTGCTGCTTGGCGGTAGAAATAGATATTGTGGTGGTGCTTACCTAGACAGCCTCTTGCATATGAGAGACCTACCACCAGTAAATGTGTAATTAAGTATTGTTAGCACTTAAATATTTTGTGAGGGTATATGTGCCGTATCGATGTGCACTCACATTCGCTCTCTTTCAGTCTCAGACTTGGCTCAGTTGCATTTGATCATCGATTCGTTTACCGGTTAATTGTTGATATGTTGTAAACGTATTTCTGTAAAATTTGTGGTAGATATTTTTTTTTATTGAAAATCAAAATCACTTCAGTTTCTAACAGTATGATCAAAAGAAGACTTATGGTATATGGATTTCTTGTACACTGCTGTAACTTTTATCCTCTATCTTTCTTTGCCACTCTACCTAACGACAATCTCTATAACTTAAACTGTGAAAACATTAATTATTTTTATCTCCGAACTATACAAAACTATGCATTTGTCGGGTTTGTTTTTATTTCCAATTCAAATGCCAGTAAGTAGGTTAGCAGCGTGCAGTAATATTCACAATAGATATTTGCTAGCTTCAAATGGCTTTCTCTTGGACATGATAATAGCATTCTTTTGTTTGACTGATAGCAAATAACAGGAAATACAGAGAATAATAAGCTTTTGGGTTAATGGTCTTTTGTATTATTATCATTGAATATTGATATTTGTATTCAAATCCATAACGTAGCATTTATTATTTTATTGGTATCCTATTCAAATCGTATCATATAGACCGATATATTTATTTGATACATAAAAACATAATTATCTATGTAGCATTATTGTGGAAAAAATTGACAGATATGCTGAGAAATAATTTTATCAACTTCCTAGTCAATTTATTCAAATGTCCGGAGATGGTTGCGCACATGTGTCATGGAATTATAATGTTCTGGTATATTTTAATTCCATTATGTGAACTTTGCCATAAAACACCTTTAATTCAATGACATTTTGTAACCTTCCACTTGGTTAGCAATGCTAAAAATGCATTAAGTAAAATTGATAACTAATTTATTTTAATATCATTGGTGACATTGGCTATCGAGGAATTGTTTATAACAAACTTAAAAATCACCCGAAAGAAATATAAGAATTGTCAGATCGAGACTGTACTATGAGAATTCAATTGAATTCCACCGTCTAAACAGAGCTGGGGTGTAAGGGGGTCCAACCACCATCTTTTAGGATTCCAAACCAACCTCACCTGCACGTGGTGCACCCTGCTGGAAAACGGACGAGGCTCTGGTGACCGACCGATGACGGGATAACCATCATAGCCATGACGCAGCTTAATGCCGCAGACTGATTATGGGCAGCAGCATAATCAGCGCGAGAAGCTGCGTCCTGTGCTCGCCAACCCGCCTGCCAAGCGAGGCGAGTATTGGCAAAAGCCCCCCTTTATGAAGACTAAGATAGAGACTAGGCCCACAGTCCCCGGCAGCCCCGCTATTCCTGGCTCCGGTAGCGGTCACGGTAACGGCGGGGCAGGGAATGCTAATAAAGGCCGCAGGAACGCGCTGGATGTAGGCCGCTTTGGACAGGTCCATCTGGAAATCTTTGGGGGAGGCCTATGTTCAGCAGTGGACGTCATGTGGCTGATGATGATGATGATGATGAATCAGAGCTATAAACGAGTTGTTTAAAGGCAATTAAATAAAAAAAATATTAATTCTATTGCGTAGATAATTATTTAAAATCTATATAAGTAGATCAATAATACAATCACTTCATTCTTTCTTCTTCATCGTGCCCAAAGCGATTATTGCCTCAGAGAAAATGGAAATAGGCCATCCTATTCTGAAGCCTGTATATGCAATATGTTGTTTGGCCATTGGAATTTTTTAGTTACGATAATCGACAGCATGAAATAAATAATGGAAAAATAAAGAAATGATTATTGTACTGATGATAAGTGAAATTACTTTTCCATTAACGAGTTATTAGATATACTAATCGACAATTTGGTTTTTAGAGTCAGCGACTATTTGTAATTGAAACCAGTTTTTGTCTGGGCTTTACTCTAGTATAACGTCTTTTTTTTTAGAAAAAGTTTCGTGATAAATCGAAAGCTCTCAGACCTAAATAATTTATTCTAATGATTGTCTGTTGAGTATATATAGTCCAAATAATTTATTGAAATTAAAACATGAAATATTATAATTAGATTTTAATCCAAATGTGTGTTACACAAGTAGTTTAAGTCAGAAATTCGCACTGATCTACTTATTTATCCAGTGGTAGAATTTTTTCACTCTCGTACTATTTAATACGCATGATTTATTCCAATAGGAGTGAACCAGGTTTACCAGTGGATCAAACTAATTAATAATGAGGTAAAATTTTCTAGTTTACTTCTGTTTCATAACCTTCAGATTTGTGGGATAGTTCACATTTTTAGAAATAGAATACATCAGACAGATATAAGGACAAAATATCTGGGTAAAATTTATATATTGACGTAATTATAGGTCTCTGGGTTTCGTACTTAGGCAAGCTAAAGATTTCAAACAAATTTCAACTATCCTGTTGTTGTACAACACTTATGTTAGGAGCAAATTGGAATATTGTTGTCAGGTCTGGTCACCAGAATACCGAGTTCATAGTAATAGCATTGAAAGAATCCAAAAAAGGCTTGTGAGACATCTGGCCTATCGATTTCATATACCAAAAGATGTTAATTCCTACTCCGACCGACTAATTTATCTTAAAATGAAACCACTGTATACTAGAAGGATTATGTTAGATCTTAAATTTCTATATAAAGTTTTTCATAATCATATTGATAACCCAGAGATTTTAAATAAATTAAACTTTAACGTACCTCGTAGACCTCCACGTCATCCAGCTCCACTATTTAGTATCAAAAAATATAAAACAAACTTACGTAGAAATGCTCCTTTTGCACGCATAAGTAAATTATATAATAAGTATGCGAGTAAACTGGTGGACATGGACTTAATAACTAATAGTTCTCGCACATTCTCTAAACACCCTTAATAAAATAATTTAATACGTTAATTGTTTAATGTTTTATGACTGTAATGTCTGTTATATTGCTTTTTAATTACTCAGATTACAAACTCTTTTGTTTTTTCTTTTTTAATTTTGGATTTTGTCATGATTTGAAGTGATATAATTATGATTTGAATTTTATATCACTTTGGACACTTTACTAAAATTATTGTATAACTCATTTTGTGTCCATCTGTTATTAGAGATACAATGATAACGTAACCAAAATAGTTAATAGCATATAAACCAATGTAATTTTTATTGTAATCTCTGTTGATGGATTATGATAAATAAATAAATAATTAAAAGTGATAGAGGCACGTTGCAGGTATATTTGTCGTACCGGTTCGACTGGAAGAGACAGTCAACTGTAACATTTCGAATGATGAGAGCGATATTTACTTTCTTATCCTTTTAGAAACCTTATTCCTATTCTTGAAGGCTAATGGTGTAACTTTTTAATATGGGAGTCTATATGGACTCTAAAGATCATTTACTCTCAGGTGGCCTTTGCTCATTTTAATATCGCAACCTGTGGAGTTTTTTTTTTTTATTATTTAAAAAGACCAAATCTTCCCTGATTTTCATTCAGGGACTGCGTTACAATTACATATTGATTGTTATAAATAAATTTACATAAAATTATCCCTAAAGTAACAAAATAAATATATAATAATAATAATAATAAATTAACAGGGACCGAAGCAGACGTCCAAATTTGCCAAGTCTTTTCGTCCCGAGCGCTAGTCCCAGGCTCCCGTGCTGCCATTCTGCCTTGTGTGTAACCTGTGGAGTTAATCGTGGTGCGATAGATTTAGAAATAGTAGATGGTAGAGCTTCTGTATACGAGAACTCATCCACAAAAATATCACCGTATTGTCTATTTCTATTCCGCCAAGCAATTCAGCATGCTAGCACTGTTGTCTTCCTGCTTAAAGATAGTATAATGCCTGGGCATTATGACGCTTAATATTTTATTTCGTAAGACGACGAGCGCAGTAAATGCACTACGCTCTATATGTCATTGACCAAGCAGAGTTTCGAAATTCAAAATTGGAATTGTTGAGGTAGAAAATTCATATCACATACCCTCAGGTAAGCAGGTCAGTCGTCTAGTCTATCGGTCTTAAACTAAAACACACCTCTTCCTTTTGGTTTTTCTGTAGATAGGTAAAAAAGTTCTGCGAGTTTTCTTCGTCATGTTTTTTCTACATTTCAGTAACTCGTATGTACACTATAGAGTAGGCCTACGCCCCATCAGGTTATATGACGGAATACACACACACACACACATACACTCACGCCTGGTATCCCCGAAGGGGTAGGCAGAGGCGCAACTAGTGCACCCACTTTTCGCCGTCATTAAGTCCCATGATGTGATAGGGGGCGAGCCTATCGCCATATCAGGCACAAATTCCAGACTCCGGGCTGATACTGAATAGAAAAACTCAATATCATTTTGCCCGACCCGGGGATCGAACCCGACACCACAGCTTTGCAGTCGTACTGTAATACAACTACGCCACCGAGGCAGTCACGGAATATACACGACTAATAGTGCACGCATCAGCACCTCTACCTACTTTATTGGGCATGAAAGTAGTGCGTGAGTGTGCGAAGTTACTCGTATTTCCTGGTCCTTATGGCATATTGTACCGATCCTCTTAGTTTGGACATACATGTGCATCCAGTAGAGTCACGTTTCAGAATTAACTTCATATCAATTAGGGAAGGCCGGTATAAATTTTCAACTTTCATACATACATACATATACACTCACGCCTGTTATCCCCGAAGGGGTAAGCAGAGGCGCAACTAGTGCACCCACATTTCGCCATTATTCCGTCCCATGATGTGATAGGGGGCGAGCCTATCGCCATTTTCAACTTTCGTGCAATATAAAGTCTTCTGTGGGTTGACGTTATAATTAATATTTGGTTTGCATTCTATAACCATCGCAGAGAAGTTACTGTGGTATCAAAACAAATATTCCACACTTGCTAAAGGAATTTGGAGCCGTCCCGAATGAGTCGAAGATGGCCACCGTGGCATATTGGTTAGTAACCCAGTACATGGAAGATGTAGAGTTAGAGACTTCGCTCAATGTCTACCATGGTTTCGGGCACTTCAACGGGCCGCCAGACCACGGACTTCTCAGGCGTAACATAAACCCCTCTGAGGCTCAGTGGCGGTGGTAATTGCACTTTCCCCGCGAAAACAAAAGAAAAGGAAAGAAATATCAGCGCAAGAAAATTGACACTTCTACTTGTGTATAATCACTTCAAATTACACGATTTCGTTCTGCTGTGAAAGAGTCGATCGTTCAGTTTTGCATGCCAAAGGTCTGCATTAGTTCTATGAACATTGTGCATCCATTGTTGTAAAAAAGACACCTTGCCGTACGTAGAACAACATAATCCTTAAAAAGAAATCATCCCCAATTCCGAGTGGCACCAGATATCGGGATTTTTGCAGTTCTAAGCGAGCGTGGTCGGTTTGCGGGCATATTTCTGGTTGTTGTGGTAGATCATAGTGGTTTCGAGTAGGTCGGTCTATTTGTGGTGACAGAAGAGGCGTGGGTGCCACGTGTACCGAGCTGGAGTGGCAATGACCTTGACACTAAGCGAGTGGCCTTGGGTAGCACGTGGCGGCTGACACCCGCTGTCTGTTGTCGGAACGCCGCCGCCGCCTTTTCTCAGGGGAGCCTATTGTGGACATGCCCTGTAAGTCGTTATAGTCAACTTTCAATCTACGTATCGTATTGCTGTTTGGAAGTGACATGTTGTGCTAGATCAGTAAGTAATAAAAACATGTCCTCAGTTTTCTTCACCGAATATAATCAGAAATTTTAATTTCTTTATTGCATTAGTCACGTAACTTTACATTAATAGGCGTAACTTTCTGGTGTTATAAATTGTGTTTTCGAAGAAATGAAATTGGAAAATCATGTTTTTTCAATAATTATTAACCGAGTGGTTAATTCAATTTTTATTCATTTTATTTGTAAATAACTCTACATTTAATATATTTATAATTAATTAATAAATTAAGTACTTTAATATTTATATTCATTATTGTATTTGTATATGGCAACCTTTAATGCACCTACCTTGTTTATCACTGCACCACAATTAGACAATTAGAGAATGCCTACGACATTAAGTCTCCTATGTATGTCCATTTTTGTATATAAATATCAGTTTAAACTTCTGGGACTTTATGATCCAAAATTGTACATTTTAGATATTTACAATGTATAGGTATGTATCTAGCGATCAATTTGGTGTACAAATGGTTCTGTCTTTTCCTATAGGTATTTAAATGTTCTAGCTGATATCATTATCATCAGCCAAATGACGTCCACTGCTGAAAAAAGGCCTCCTCGAAAGATTTCCCGACTGACCTGTCAAAAGCGGCCTGCATAGCCGATTTATTACAGTATAATTTTAGATAGACACTGATTAGTTAAGGAGATTAGATTTGGGAAATGGATACTGTATTTTGCTAATTTAAATGTGAGTATTCGTTATTTTCGAAAAAAAAACAAAGTATTTTTGTAGTAATGTAGAGTTATTTAACATGAATGATGAATACTTAAATCTGCTAAATATTGCAAGGGTGTATCCAGCATAAGCTAATGTGCAAACGGGTGCGATTCAGAGCGTCGGCGACGTGCGGCAGCGTGTCGAGTGCGGTCGCCGCGGGGCGGTGCGGTGGCGGCGGCGACGGCGGCGAGCGTTCAGTAGCCCCCGCCTGGCCGATACGTTTACGAGCCGACACTAACTTTAAGTGACCCCGCCCGCACTCGTGCGCCACACAACCTTGTTTATATCTTATCTCAATGAAAATAAAAGCGACGTTGTTTCCGCAATAGGAAAACACAGTCCTCTCCAGATCTAACTCAGCCGTCCGGCCACGGGCCTCCCTAGCCCGTCTAGGAGTGATGATTCGGAACCTCATGCTATTTGGTTCTCTTTTCGTTCTTTGAAAGTTTGGAAGAATTGTGGTTAATTTCGGGTTAAGAACTAGACACCACACTTTGGACATACATTCCAATGATTGCTAACAAAAGCAAACACCTATGAACTGTATGTCTAATCGTATCTGTTCGGTAATTGGCGATGCTTGTTATACCATGTACGGACGCTACCAAACCTGAAGTGTACTAATGCGAATGGCAGCTATAAAAGAGCGCGTAAGACCCGATACGATGTGTGAAACAGCGTGCCACGCGCTCGAGCAATGCGGCGTCACTCGGCGCTCGGCATGCGACACGGGCATGAATGAAGGCGCCAACTTGCTTTTTATCTATACATCGTCGTAAGACAGTTTATTTATAGACACTTGTAATTTTCTTGTTCTTATATGCCGATCATTATGATTGATCGGTAGGATATGGCGGGAACGGTTTTGGATGGACAATCGTTTTTTAACCATTACATTTCACAATACACACACACACACATACATACACTCACGCCGGTTATCCCCAAAGAGGTAGGCAGAGGCGCAACTAGTGCACCCACTTTTCGCCGTTATTCCGTCCCATGATGTCATAGCGTGCTCGCACATCGCCATATCGGGCACAAATTCCAGACTCCAGCCTGATACTGAATAGAAAAACTCAATATCACTTTGCCCGACCCGGGGGTCGAACGCGAGACATCAGCTTTGCAGTCGTACTGTAATACAACTTCGCCACCAAGGCAGTCACAATATTTCACAATTACAGTCGAAATTAACTACTTACGTTGATATGTAGCAATTTGTCAATGAGTTAGAATACAGCAAATCATATAAAATACTATAAGCAAAATAGAACTTCATTATGTAACTATTGAGGTACAAACAAGAGGCAAGAATTAGCTTCACTCGTGGCTGTACCCGCGTGGGTGTCTTTTCCGAAATAAATTCACAGAGGAACCATGCATTTCTTTGGGATAAAAAGTGTTATATGCGGCTATAAACTTCCTAATCGCAAAAGTTCCATATAAAACAGATATGCCCCTGATTTGAATGATGTTTATTTATTTTCATAGACGCTTCAGTATTTTTGGAGTGAAAGGTAGTTTATGATACTTCTTACAAATTGGCCCAACCATTTCGAAGAGTAGCCGAGATAAACACACATTACAAATATTCAAAAAAATACAGATTGTAGGTATTGGTGAAAAACGTCACATAAATGTTGGAAAAGGTTAATTGTTAAAATTACTAGCACACCTTTTATTCAATGTGTATAATTATAAAAATATTTCAGTAACAATTAATCACAATTAGACAACTAACCCTGCGTCGCGTCACGTCGTCACGCCGCGCCGCACCATGCCACGCCGTCTGTATGTCTTGCAGGCTTTTAACGAGCTCTATCTTTTAAACAGTAATTCTTAGCTTACTTAAAATTCCATAGAATATGTATGTATTATAATATCGGATATTTTGACAAATAATAAAGACAATAAAAAATATAAGACCCGTATACAAGAAACATATTGTATGTGTGTGTATTTGCGTAGATTTTGATGGAGCTCTAATGCGAAAAGTGAGTTATATTGTCAGCTCCGTTGAATTAAATAATAATGAAAAAAATGAAATCCTCCTAGCCAGTTTCGGCCACGGCGGCCAATCTCAACGGAGATCAGCCAGGTACGCAGGAGATATTATAGTGCATAAGCGTGTGCGCAATACACAGGTGCACTCGCTATTCCTTCACACTCATAGTCCGGTGAGACGGCAATCCGACATGACCGGAGAGAGATCAGGCGCAGGACCAACGGCTTTACGTGCTTTCCGAGGCACGGGGGTATCACACCGCCAACTTCCTGACTCCGAGCTGCGACTGAGTAAATTTTTAAGATGGAAAAACCCAGTCACAATTTTTTTGGCTCGACCCGGGATTCGAACCCAGGACCTCAGAGCGCAAATCGTACTCGTAATGCGTACGCAATACCACTACGCCACCGAGGCAGTAAATAATAATACAGAATTTATTTTAGGCTACACAGTTGCAAATATTACTTTAGTTTCAGCGAGTTAGAGCACTACTAAAATCACATATAATTTTCATCCTCATAGACGTAGGCAAAGACGAACAAGCGTCCTCATGGTTCGCCGAGCAGGTTCAATTACGTTTTTTTTTATGGCATTGAGACGAGCATGCCGTTCGCCTGATGGTACGCGATACAACCGTCCATAAACAATAGTAACACCATACAGTACCTTGAGGTACAAAGGACCTACTGTGGGGCATTCCACTGCGCTCGTCATCCTGAGACATAAGTTGTTAAGTCTCGTTATGTCCGGTAGTTACACTGGCTACAATGTCCTTTACACTGAAACACTACAGTGTATGCATACTGCTGCTTGGCGGTAGAAATAGATTTTGCGGTGGTACCCACCCAAACGGACTCTTTCTTACATATGAGAGACCTACCACCGGTAAATTAATTAAAAATGATCACTTAGCCGACAGTAAAACTGTTTTATTAACGGATTATATTTTATTTTAATAATACTAGACTCTGTCTGCTGTTTTTTAAATTTCTTTACACATGATGCATCACGTTTTAGATGGCCTGCACAAAAGCAGTTTTTTTACTATCAATAGGTGTAAAAATATTCACGTGAACATGAATGAATGTATGCAATTCCTTCGCATACCCTTAAGGCAGGTGCTGTCAACGTTTTGTTCATGCAATGACTATGAAGCTGCCAGTTGCTTAGTAGTAGCAGTTAACTTAAACAACTCCACTTTACCAACTGAAAGTTGATTGCCTCTGAGATAAAAAGTTTTTCAACTTCATTCACGCAAAACTCATTGATGTGTTAGTGATGACGATCTTCAAGAACGGGGACTGTGCACACGGTAGCAACGCGTATATTGGTATTATGCGTTGGGTTTTGCCAATGTAGTATACATCTGCGCAGCGCCTTAAGCTGTGATTCCGCAGAACGCGGCAGACGGCAGACGGCAACGGCAGACAGCAACAGCATGTGCCGCGACGGCAGACGGCACTGCACGACATAATGAGACGGCACTACTGTGCAGTATTAAATTGTATGAGACCGATTCCGCACACGACGGCAAATGACGCCCGGCAGGACGTCAATTGCCGCAAGTCTAATTGCTATACACAATGACCAATATATTTCGTAATGAATGAAACGCTTGCCCGCAGACATCTACAAGCAATGGCTCAAGTTGTTTGGTGACAGCTAGGCATCAAGGAGCGCGCAAGTATATATAAAAGGTCCATGACGTATGAAATGCCGTGCTGCAGCTGAATGACGATACGAGCAAGCTCTTGCCTGATAGTAAGTGTCATGGTAACTCATAAACCATAGCGAACTACCAGACTTTGAATTGCAAAGCATTGTGTGGCTCTGCGCTTTTCACATTAGATGCCAAGTTTCAAAATGACCAGTATTTATACTGGCTACAATTATCCTTAGATCTCTACAAACAAGGACTTCGGCATGTCTTATCCTGAGGATGAGGTCATATGCAGGTAAAGGTTTATGGAACGTCGATCCTATATGAATCATGTCACACGCAATGCAACTTTTCAAATATTGTGACCATTTAGTGCATACATAAATTATTAGCAAAGAGGTCTAAGATTACATAGAGCGGACATTGGGAACATTTTCATAAAAAAATTTCGAGCCTGTTCGACAGTAACTATAACTAACTATACTGTTGACTGAATATCTTTGTAAGTTAGGATCTAAATACTATATTTATTTACTATCCTCCTTCAGTCGATTCTCCAATGACGGGTCATGAGTCATCAAGGAATTAACTTTTCGCGCACGATGTTGTACCATCTACTTCGGCTTTCGGCGATATGAATAGCTGCAGTGACATTTATGTGGGGCAGATCTGATCACTCCAGCGCATTGGGTTTCTGCTTCTCGATTTCTTGCCATCCATTTTCCCGGTGATATTTCGTTTTTGGAGATTATCACCGTTTGCGGGCGATATGACCGAAGAACTCAAACATATCAAGCAGGCATATTCAACTTTTATCGCTTAGAACCTAATGACTCTGTCACATGGACTGCGAAACAAGAATTGCTAAACTACAGGCTTCTTAATTACAAGGAAAATTTAAAACGTGCAATGTAATCAATTTTGTTAATTCTAGGGAATACCTACGCATACATATACGAAGTTACAAATTCGGAATACTCCGCAGAGATTGCCATTCCATTTATTAAATTGCCGCGAACAAAATTATAGCTGGGTTAGGACTCAAGTTCTCTTCCGTATTATTTGATGATGCCCGAGTACAGAAGTTTAAATTATTTAAGGTGATGAATCAGAATGCTTGATACTCGTTTATAATTGGCATATACATTGTTGAGATCACATTGTCAAAAATTGGGAACTCGAGTATATTTACTTAGTTGTATTGAACGAAAGAGAAAGTGAAGTAGAAATAATCAATACCAACATCCTGTCATATGATTTTCTATTTTCTGAGATAAAATGATAATTGTTTTTAAACAGCTATTCTCAGCTATTTTTATGTTTTTATAGGTAGGTATGTGGATTATGAGCCGCCATAATCCGGGTTCTATTCTCAGTTCTGATGAAAAAAATCTGTATGACTATTGAGATTTGTAAAATCATGATTAAGTTGGCTGGGGTTATTCACTCCTTATTATATCATAAAATGATAAATAAGGCTGGCGAAAAATGGAGCGACTAAATACTAGTTACGCCTCTACTCACCCTACCAAAATAAAAGGTGTAGATTTGTAGGTATACGTAGGTAAATATTAATATTTGAAGTCAACATTTTTCTTTTATTGGTAGAGAAATAGATTACTCTCTACTGTATTTACCATTAACTGTAGGTACCTAATTATAGTGTAGTCTAAATATAAAGTCAACCAATGTAAAATGTTGCTGAAGGTTATGCCCAATGCCGGAATTACATTTAGAAACAGGTCGGTTTGGAAACCTTTAAAGAACGCCTATTTCATGTTCAGCGGTGGAACTTTTATGACCATTGATGAAGATGACTCACTATGGTGGATTTTTCACCATGTGTATATGTGTTGCTATTCAGTTAGATCAAGGTATATCCGAAAGCTATTCATTAGCATGATTATAATTAGGCATTATACACAAGAGTTTGTTTCTTGATAGTAAGTCATAAAAAGTCTCTAGGTATACAAAACCAACGCAATTTCGTATAATATATATTGGGTATTTAAATCACCCCTGTATTTAATTCATATTTAGGCTTATAGCATTACATTTGTGTCTCATTCAGGTAAACATTCCACCTAAAACTGTGGCTTATTCGCGATGTATTTTGTATAATTTACTTTTATATTTAACTTATTCTTTGAACAAGTTTTTGGTTAACTTTCTCGCAGCCAAAGTCAGAAAATTGTGATCTTTGCAATGAAATTGACTTTAATATTATTCCCCTCCACGCCAAGAGCTTTAAATTTAATTATATAGGGACATAACAGGGACGACTTGGAGCTAGAAGAGAGAGTCGACGTGATGTACAGCTATAACAGCATGTTTACATATCACTTTACCGGTTTATAAATATACTTAAATCATGAAAACATTTTCATTGCGCGTGTGTATTAAAATCAATTTGTACTCGTTGGTGCCTACAACGCGCACGTGCTACGAGTGAAGATGTGGAGCATTCCAAATGTGATACAGATAATATAATAAAATAAAATTTCCTATACGAATTCGTGAGAAAATTTAAATAAATGACTTTTCTGTTTGCACATAAAAAGAAATATATTGCGGCACAATGAATGTTGGGGGTGATGTGGGGGATGGGGACAGTCGCGAGGCGGACGAGAGACGGCTTCCAGGGAGGGGGCGCGAGGAGCGGGGGCTAGGGGGTGACCCACTTTAACGGGACAAGTAATATTACTTTTTACTTTTAGGCAACTATTTCATGTTTTATCGTGATGATAATATATTTGGTACCTATTGTAAGAAGCTTTCCCGTTTCAGCTAAATTAAATGTAATATTATGTTACATACACCAATATGAAATTTATTATATTTCATTAAAATTGACATGCCTATTACTAAAATCATCGTTGTAGATCGATTTCAAATTATAGTTAGGTACATACTGATTTCATTTCTATACAATTTAAGGTCGACTTAAAAGCTCGTAAAATCTGTAATATGATAAATTTACAGCAGCACGGAAGATATAATCTATTGGCATAAAACTGACATGACAAATAATAATTATTAATTGAGGGATATTCTAGGTAGAGGTGTATTTACGAATAAATTGCCACATACGTAAATTACTATATTAATATTATGATAATAATAATATAATGCTTAAGTCGTATGAAATACATGTATATACAGGGATGTATAAAAAGAAGGAGATAAAGTTTTATACAAATCTATACTAATATTATAAAGCTGAAGAGTTTGTTTGTTTGTTTGTTTGAACGCGCTAATCTCAGGAACTACTGGTTCGAATTGAAAAATTCTTTTTGTGTTGAATAGACCATTTATTGAGGAAGCCTTGAGGCTATATAACTTCACGATGCAACTATTAGGAGCGAAGAAATAATGGAAAATGTGAAAAAAAACGGCGAAAATTATTCATCCTTGAGGGCTTCCATTGCGTGCGCTGCGCAAACGGTTCAAGATACTAAAAATATATGTATGAAATAATTATTCTTCTTGAAATGATCTAAAAAAATGTCCGCAACAGTATATGTCTATCTTTTAAGATTAACTCACTAGAACAGTTTTTATGGTAATCAAATTTGGTCGAAATTAATGCATTATTTGTTAAGAGTTGTACCAACTTCATAGTGATAGAGTGATTCAACGGGAAGGTTTTTATGTACTTTTAGCCCGGAAAACCTTATTAACGCGGGCGAAGCCGTAGGCAAAAGCTAGTAGATATATAAATAGATTAGATTGTGCTATTTCTTACTGTCCATGCACCTTCGGTATTATTTTATTATAAACTAGCTTTTGCCCACGGCTTCGCCCGCGTTAATAAGTTTTCCCGGGCTAAAAGTACATACATAAAAACCTTCCCGTTGAATCACTCTATCCAACACATTTATTTGGATAAAGATTAATATTACGGCGTTGATACATCTCTTGACAAATAATGCATTAATTTCGACCAAATTTGATTACCATAAAAACGGTTCTAGAGAGTTAATCTTAAAAGATAGACATATACTGTCGCGGACTTTTTTTTAGATTATTTCAAGAGGAATAATTCCTTCATACATATATTTTTAGTATCTTGAACCGTTTTCGCAGCGCACGCAATGGAAGCCCTCAAGGATGAATAATTTTCCCCGCTTGTTTCACATTTTCCATTATTTCTTCGCTCCTTATAGTTGCATCGTGATGTTATATAGCCTATAGCCTTCCTCGATAAATGGTCTATTCAACACAAAAAGAATTTTTCAATTCGAACCAGTAGTTCCTGAGATTAGCGCGTTCAAACAAACAAACAAACAAACAAACAAACAAACAAACAAACTCTTCAGCTTTATAATATTAGTATAGATGATTTCATCTCCTGCTACTGCTATAATTTATCGTAATTTATAATTAATACAATTCACAATTGTTTTAGGTAAAATGTACTGTGTTTATTGATTTTTCGCTTAAAACAACATAAAAGATTCCCAAATGGCAAAATCAAACGGCAAGTCTCGAGGTAGAGCTACTCTTTAATTGCTACGGTTCAATTTACGGTAACAAATACGCCTGTTAGCTTTATACTATGCAGGTGATTTAGAGGAAAGATCGCGTATTCACCATAAACGAAATGTTTGATTGAAATATAACCTTAATAATATCAATAATCAATACGTATAATAACAAAAATGACATCTACTGATCCTTTTAAGTTTATTTACACATTATTGTTATGA
This sequence comes from Lapara coniferarum, assembly GCA_949316025.1. Taxonomy (NCBI): domain Eukaryota; kingdom Metazoa; phylum Arthropoda; class Insecta; order Lepidoptera; family Sphingidae; genus Lapara; species Lapara coniferarum. The sequence continues at coordinate 33,562,726 of OX438919.1, read as the reverse complement.
AATGGACAATGTCGGATTGGTTTTATTTCGTAATTGTAATAGATAAGGCATTGACTGCCTCGGTGGCGTAGTTGTATTGCGTACGTGTTATGAGTACGATTTGCGTCCTTAGGTCCTGGGTTCGAATCGCGGGTTAAGCCAAAAACATAGTGATTGAGTTTTTCCATCTTAAAAATTACTCAGTCACAGCTCGGAGTTAGGAAGTTGGCGGTGTGATACCCCCATGCCTCGGAAAGCACGTAAAGCCGCTGGTTCAGTGCCTGATCTCTCTCCGGTCATATCGGTTTGCCGTCTCACCGGACTATGAGAATGAAGGAATAGCGAGTGCACCTGTGTATTGCGCACACATTTGTACACTATAATATCTCCGTTGAGATTGGCCGCGGTGGCTGAAACTTGCTACGAGGATTACGGTTTTTAGTTAAGGCATTAAAATGTATTCTATATCTTTAATGCGGCGCTATCTATTCATGTATTTCAATTGAATGAAATCGAATTTTCTTTAGCTTCTTATACAAAGACTACATTTTTTTATTCCGTTCGCATGTAGTTTGTATTATGTAAACGGTGGCCATTGTATTTTCATAAGACATTTAAATCGAATGACTAGAATTGGTATTTCGGTTTATGGCCAGGATTAATTTTTACCCCAAAGCTTCACTAATTTGCCCCGTGCCCGCAATGTTGGCATCATGCCGATTTTTTTTTATATATAGTAAAAAAAAATTCACCGCTATGATTTTAATAAGCAAGTCAATATAAATATTTAACGAGTTATGTTGTTTTTACGCTCATAATTTAGTAAGTATACTGAGTGTAGATTTGTTCCGTGTAGTCGCATGACTTAATTAATATAAAATATATTAAAAGATGAACCAGTTCATATTTTGATTCTAAATTTAAATGAATTAAAAAATTGAAAGGCTCTTACTTAGATATGGATAGGCATGAGCATTAAATAAATGTTTAAAAGTTGGTCTAAAACTTACCGTAGGTAGTTAAAACTCAAGTCTCATAATGGCGGTCATAACCATTTTTAGATTCGTTTTATAGATATTATGTATTTGTATAAATTACACGGAAACATAATAGTAATGTGTTTCATGTCAAATTAATTAATGTTACTGTCATTAAGATTATTTACCTACATTAAATCGGCATGTTATTAAACCAGCGTGGGTAACGTAAGTTGTAAGTTCTTGGCTCTAGAATTAGTATGTTTAGAACATTGTCAATTGCTGAATGTCCAAAATTAACTTAACATAAAATATTTTGATAACGTCCTTGAACATTCCCTTGCTTATATGAGTACTAGAACAAGAAGAGACAAAGGTTTTCATACCGGAAAATTTAAATGAAAACTAAACTCATATACTTGAGCAATTTCAGGAATGAAACGAAGACGAGTGCTCGTTTATAAGCGTGATTTAACAACTCCAGCATATTGATTTTTACGTCGCCGTGGGCCCACCCCCTCCCCGCGGGAAGAGTTGTGCACGGGGGTAATGCTAAAATGCTTGTTCCCCTATTTGAGAGTACATGCTGGAGGGACGTTCAATTGCGACACCCGCAATGCGAACATTTTCGTATTCATTTATTATCACTTTTTTACTTATCATGAATACTTTACGTAAGATTTACTACCGGATGCTTCCTCATTGGAACGCGAATGTGACACACTTTCTATCGTTCACTGCTATCTGTAATGCGTTGTGTTCAAACAACTAGGTTAGTCATGGCTTTTTGTTTTCTGTTTATTGTTAATATAGGTACTATTATCTTCAAGAAAACACAGTTTACTATCACCTTGTTATATTTCACATGAGTACTTTAAATAACTAAAAAGCACTTTGTTTAATACCTTCTTACGGTAGTATCTATTTAGTTAAAGTAATGAAAAAAAATTTAAATTGATATTTTGCCCGATCACTCCTGTTTTGTTGCAATTGTAACTTGTAATTTTTACCAAAGAGAGTAACGCAGAGATAGTTTTGTGTTACTTTTATATAATTATAATTAATTATTGTGTAATTCCATACAAACTAATTATACAAACAAGCTGTGATGGAGGTTACGAGAGAAAAATACTACTTCGTAATTAATATACGAAATTTTCGTGTTTTATTGTAAATAAAATAAATAATATGACAGTTATAGTTGTGAGCCGCAGTTGTATGTCCCCGCGAGTTTGTTCAGCCCCACCCGCGCACTTTTCAGTGGGCCGCCCCGCGCCGCACCCTTCGCTGCACCCCATGTGTTATTCTCCACTCCGTCCCGCGCCGGGACGCTCCTTCATTTTACTCCAATTTACAACCAAAAAAATTCAAACAAACATCGTCGAAATTAAATTTAATATTAGACTCGAGATTGAATTTCGTATTATGCTTATTACGAAATTCTTAGTACTGGATGTTTCTGTCGGAATAGTACTATGCGCATGATAATAGAGCTTGTATATTCTTATTAATCATTATATAATAAAGTAGTCTTTCAACAACACCAATATAAAGAGACGCCGCATCAAAATCCAAATATAAAATTACAGTTTAAAACGTTGTGATTGTAAGCTGAAAATATATCTGGAATGAAATTTAGTTTAGTACGTATAAAATTGAGGGGTGCCACCCCAACCCTACTGAATTTGAAAAGGAAAGCTTTTAAGAGCTTTTTGTTTTGTAATTAATTATGTTTTTTATTTACATTCTTTAACAGTGTTGTGATTTTTGTACTGTTTCATTGAAATAACTATTGTAATTTGTCTTTTAAAAATATGTACATATTTTGTATCAAATAACCCCCGATACAAAAAATCTTTAAAAAGTAAAATAATAAAAGTGTCTTTGTCGTTTAAGTACCTAATAATATTTTGACCCAAGCGTCGTCGCGTCGAGGACTGCTAAAGACGTATTTTCATCTCCCTGGTCCGGAGTTCGGTACAGAAAAGCAGGCATAATTCTAACGGCGGTCGAGGGACTGAACTTTATACTATTTTTATTAATTCCTTGAATATACATTTAGGTACTGCATATAAAAAAATAAGCAAAGAATGTAACATGATCATAATTATGAAACTCGCAGTTTATTTTGTAAACTGTTGTAGTAAATTAATAAAAGATCATTGGTTATGATAATTATTTTTTACTAGGGTTTTTATTTATTACTTTATTTACTTACACTTCATACATGGAGTAAATGCAGACTTAATGCCGTAGGCATTCTCTACCAGTCAACCTAAAGTGAAGCAGAGATGTACAAGACGGGAGGTGTGTAAATATTGGAGGAATAAAATGACTTCATAGTGTATACACTAATGAATAAACCTATTAATAAAAATAAAACTGACTGCCTGTCTCGGTGGCGTAGTTGTATTATAGTACGACTGCAAAGCTGAGGTCTCGGGTTCGATCCCCGGGTCGGGCAAAGTGATATTGAGTTTTTCTATTCAGTATCAGCTCGGAGTCTGGAATTTGTGCCTGATATGGCGATAGGCTCGCTCCCATCACATCATGGGACGGAATAATGGCGAAAAGTGGGTGCACTAGTTGTCCCTTTGCCTACCCCTCATGTGAGTGTACATGTATATGTATGTATAAAAATAAAAAAATACTAATTAAATATACAACAAAATACTAATAAATATACGTTTAAATAGGCAATAAAAATATATTATACACAAATATTATAGAATATATACTTATTAAGTGACGATACTTACGCCAATTTTGCTGACAGTAGTTCTTGAACCTTCTTTTTGAACACACAGCGATTTGTAGATGTTCTTATACCCTGGAAGAGTGCATTCCAGAGCAGGACACTTTGGACAGGAAAAGAAGAATGAACAAAGTCACAGGTATAAGAGGGACAAAGTAGTAAAAGATTATTGGAAAAACGTAGATTTCTTTCATGATTTGAGTTAAGGTATTGAAAATATGCGGTTAAGTAGGAAGGTAGTAGTAGATATGAGCAAAATATAGAGAGTATTTAGAGCACGCAAATTACGCCTCTCGGGAATGGGCAACCATTTGAGATCGAAACGACGAGCAGAGACATTATCGTATTTACGAAGGTTAAAGATGAATCGAATGCATTTCTTGAGAAGTCAGTTAAATTTGGTGAAAAGATCTGCATCTAGGTCAAAATAGCCTAGGTCTCAAAATAGGTCTCAAAATAGGTCTAGGTCAACATTAGCATAAGTCGATAATAGGGAGGGTAAGGGATTGCACCAGCATTGTCTTGGTTTTGACGGGCAGGAAGTTCTTCAGGCGATAAAGAGCACACAGGATACCGGTTACCTTTTGACAGAAGAAATTCACCTGAGGTGGTCAATTACGGTTGGAGTCAATTAGCAGCCCAAGGTCTTTAACGTAGTGGCTCCAAGGGATTGGAGGGAGGGGTATTGCTCACGACTTCGTCCGTGTGAAAAGCCTTTCCTTCTGCAAAGTTCCTAAATCCCTATAGGGCCTTATAGCGCCATCAATGAAAAAAATCCGATTGAAAAGAACATTATATTCTATGGGAACAAATACTGCTGTTAATATAGCCCATGTGTTACTCAAGACTATGGTCTATCCGTTTGTTCAATATCATCCCAATCCGTTAAGCTCTTTCTACGTTTACTTCTAAAAAAACATCCAAATATGGATGTTCAAAATATTTCCCATTTATAATATCAATAAGTAAGATTAAAGATTGTTCATGATAGAATACTTTTACACTGTATACAAGTCGTATTGACAAACATTTTATATTATTACATTAAAGATTATGAAAGTAACGAACACATATAAAGACGTAATCATTTTAACTTTCGGTAAAAAACACAAGTATCGCTTTTATATGACGGTAACTTTTATTTTACGAGTTTTAAATGAAGTACCGAACAAAACCTGTAATTCCGAATGTGGGAAAGTTTCGAGCGAATAGGATGTTTGACACATACTTAGTACCGAACTACTAAGTAATTTTGTTATTGTATGTTAACCTCTGTAACGTAGAGCCACTCCTACGAAAAAATAAATAATAATGTATTAAGTTTTATAAACAACATAAACAAAAACTGGTTGTAAATTATTTTGAATTTTAAAAAAAATTTGTAACATTTTGTGGGAAAGCCAAATGACTCTTTTATTTGTTTATAGGTTTTATTTATATGTAATAACAAAGACAAACAGTCAAACATTCATATCATATTGAAAAAGATAAGCCGGTGTCTGTAAATACATACTATACACATAGGTAATATTTAATTGGGTAATCAAAAGGCTGAAGTGGAAGTGGGCCGGACATGTCTGCAGACGGACAGACGGTCGCTGGAGCAGAGAAGTGCTGGAGTGGAGACCGCGTTTAGGTAAACGAAGTGTAGGACGCCCTGCTGCACGATGGACCCACGACTTGAAAAAGGCGGCGGGTAGCGGATGGATGCGGGCTGCTCACTTGGGGAGGCCTACGTTTAGCAGTGGATGGCGACAAGCTGATTGATTGAATCAAAAGGTTAATTTAGGAGCATTAAAATTATATCACAAGTTTTTCGGCGTAACATGTCCCTATAGCTGCCTCACTGTACCAGGATTATAAAAAAATCTTTGATTAGAAACTTAAAGTTTCAACCAATCCTGTTAGGTGCTAAATATTTGGCTTGCAGCCAAAGTTTAAGACACAAACAAAAAGGAACAGCATTCACTCTTGATTTTTTTCATTACTGTGATTTTACGTTTTAACACAGTGTATGTATTGTAAAAAAAACATACCATGGCAAACATTAAAGAATCGAGATTCAAAATTAGCAGTTCGATGCAGCTGTTTCATGATTTTACATTCATTTTTTCAATTTATAACAAACCAAAAGTAGGTGTCTAATTGTAATTATTCAATACGTGTTAGTATATTGGTATGCATTGACGATCGGTTTACCTAGGAACATAATTATAGGTTTACAGGATTAATAATAATAATAAGCTTTTATTTCCATGACAAATTATTGTCTTGGCCCCTTTCGGGTATAGGCCTCCTCCAGCTGCCTCCATTTATTTTTTTCTTTCGCGACCCCACTCCACTCTCTTCCCGCCAACCTTACCAATTCGTCGTTCCAGCGAGCTCGAGGTCTGCCTTTTTGTCTCTTGCCTCCCAGGCCTGCCCACTTGGTGACGCGATTTGGCCATCGGTCTTCAGAGTACCTGGCAATATGACCGGCCCATTTCCACTTCAGACGTCGTTGTGTTGTAATGCCTCTAATACTTGGGTTTTTTGTCGAATCTTTGACATCATCACATCATCTTCTGACACGAACGTATTTTTGACATGGTCTTATCATTAAAGATCCAGGTTTGAGCTCCGCAAGATAGGCAAGGAAGTAGGCTTGAATCTATAATTATTTTCTTTAGGGTTATTGAAAGTTTGGATTTCATAATTTCTTTGAAGCTCCAGTATTTTTTCCAAGTCATTCTGATTCGTCTATCTTATTCATCCATATGTCTTGAACTCTTAAATGATATTTGTTTACCTAGATAGATATAGCTCTCTACATACTCAACAGGCGTTTGGTTAATTTTGATGGGTATTTTTTTTAAGTGTAAAACGGTAACATACAGACAGAGTTACTTTCGTATGTAGCATATCAGTAGTAAGTATGGATTCAAAGTTGATCGATATTAGCAAATGTTTTATAAAGTACAGAGGAAAGAAATATACGCGGTTAGTTTTTTAACAAATACATTTATTGGATGGTAGGTCTGTCGTATGCGAGTGACCGGCTAGGTACTTCCCATCACATTAACTATTATTGCTGTGAAGCAGCATTGTGCATGCACTGTTGGGTTCCAGTTTGAAGGACACTGTAGCTTGAGTCTTAACATGTAACATCTTAGTGTGCTATGCTGTACTTTGTAGTCCAAAGTTCAGGTGGTATTCCAATATTTATAGGCGAGCGTGACGCCTATCAGGCAGCAGATTACTTGTCTTTTTATTTATTATTATAAAGAAACAAGTACTTTTTTTTAATAAAAATTATAGTTTAGGACGGATAGCAGATTTAATGACAAATTTTGCATATATCCTTGCAAGCTATGTTTTTCTAACATTTATTAATCCTAGTAACATCCAACTTACCACAGCGCGGCATATGCACGACCGTAGACATATGCAAAAACTAGTCACTAATAAATATTTATTTATGTAAGCCCGTAGTACCAGTACGGCGTGTTGATGACTATCTTAAACCCTTTTTTATTATGTAAAATAAATACTTGAACCTTCTGTTGAAGGGGATATAATCTCGTTGCATTATGAGATATTAAACGAAGACTGTATAATATAACAAGATAAGCCAAGGAAGATTTTGGTATGATTTCTATGATTTTAATAATACCATTTCAAAGCTATAGTTTTTGTTTCGACCTTCACAATGTCATATAGCAGGTTAGACAAGTATTTGAAGTTTTGGCAGGTTCAGTTTTGGTTAAGAAGTTGGTTTCGGAATGTAGCGTGATTTTCTATTTTTTGACAGGTAACGGTTACCTACATTAATATGTGGTCCCTTCCGAGAATTCATATGTATCTGCCATGTAATATTATTGCAATAAATAATATACCAAACTATACCAAAATAAAACATGACGGAATTAGTGAAAATGTATTTATCTTTCTCTGACTGCCTCGGTGGCGTAGTTGCATTACGGTTCGACTGCATTGCTGGGGTCTTGGTTTCGTTCCCTGGGTTGGGCAAAGAGATATTGGATTTTTCTATTCGGTATCAGGCCAGAGTCTGGAATTTGTGCCCGATATGGCGATAGGCTCCCTACCATCATGGGACGGAATACGCACAACAAAAAGTGGGTTGAGGTAGTTGCGCCTCTGCCTATCCCTTCGGGGACAAAAATGCGTGAGTTTATACATATTGCACACATGTGCAGCTAATCTTTTACATTAAAATTACATTTTAAACAGTAAACAGTTGTTTTTTTTGTTAAAACAACGATCTTCTGCCTTCATAAACGAAGGGGTCACACGTTTTTAAACCATGTATCAATAGGTGGTACGAGCTTACATACGTTGCTCATACTAGTATGTTCTGTCCGTTGGTAGATGGTAGCTCTGCTGTTATATGTATATTAAACTGTAATATTGAAGAAGAAGGTCAGCGTTCTGGAAACTGGCAAAATCTTCTCGTTCAAAATACCTCAATGCCTGAAGACAAACGTCTTCAATCAATGTATGTTACCAGTGACATACGGCTCTGACACGTGGCCTCTGACTACGGCCCGTCTGAAACGGCTTACAGTCACTCGGCAAGTTATGAAGATGTCTATGTGCGGTGTTTCTCTACGCGATTAAATCAGGAATGAAGAGATCTATAGACGAACGAAGGTCACTGACATAGCGCAACGGATTAGCAAGTTAAAGTGGCAATGAGTATGGCAAACATCTCGTAGAGCTGACAAAAGAAGGGACAGAATAGTTCTCGAGTAGAGATCACGAGATCACGTACCGATAAGCGCAGCATTCGACGTCCTTCTACGAGGTGGAGAGACTCCCTCGTAGAGGTCGCAGGAACCCGCTGGATGGAGGCCGCATCTTACAGGTTATATTTTGTCTTGGCTGTTAGGCAGGTTTTCTGTGGAACCACAAAAAAAAATCTTATTCGCTCCTAGGGTGATAGCAAGTGAAGGTGTAGATGAGGAGGATTTGGAATTATGCGTTGCATTTTATTGGCAAAGTTTGCTGCTAAAGATAAGTAAAAGATTGTGTGAATTACTATAGTTTAGGCGCAGTCCGGCGTGGCGGACAACTATTATTCGGCACATTTTAAGTAAATGAAGTCGAAAACTTACTTTGTTTTGTTAGTGTATTCGTGCGTCATACATATGGCAATAAATATCACACAAAAAATCATGAGCAAAGAATAAATAATATAGATAATTCATATAAATACTTTGAGCTATGTTGAAGAGCTCCGCGTCGAAGCCATTCTGCTCATCAAATGACTCATGAGCAAGCTCAGATCACAAATTTGTTTTTTTCCCGTAAATTCATTATATTGTCTTCCGTTTAATTGAAATGATTTAATTAAAATCAATATTTATATTGCTACAATTTTTTTCAAGTACCTGTCCGTCTTACGGCCTACCGTATTAATTCCAAATAAGGGTTAAAGATATCAATGTATTTTATTTAAAAAATAACTTTTGCCCGCGGCTCCGCCCGCGTTAAAAAGTTTTTCCGGGATAAAACGTCCCACTTTATGTTTTCCCGGGATAAAAAGTAGCTTATGTGTTAATCCAGGACATGATCTACCCGTGTGCCAAATTTCATCGAAATCCGTTCAGTAGTTTTTGCGTGAAAGAGGAACAAACATCCATACATCCAAACATCCATACATTCTTACAAACTTTCGCCTTTATAATATTAGTAGGATCTTTCATATATGGACATAAATGGATATATATGGCTATGTTTTCGTTATACCACAATTTATAATTCCGAATTCAATGTCATTCAAAACCAACCACACATTTGGTGCCAGTTGATGTTCCTTTTATAAATAAACATCAAAACCTACTTTAAGTACCCCCTTAAATCACGATTCAGATATCATTAAAGAAAATCAATGCGACTTGTTCCAAATGTCGCCTTTAAGTGTTTTGCATGCGAGGGACGTCCCACTTAATAATACCTACGTGCTATACGATATTACTGTTATATGGTAATTTAAACCCTAGAAAGAAAAATACACATATAAATCTAATAGTACAATAACTCCGTAATGTTTCCAGGAGAAAACTTTTGAGTGAGGTATTGTAACTGAACGTGACCCTGTTCGTAACGTAGCCCGGTTTAAAAAATCCTAGAAAGACTTTACCAAACCTTTTCTAATTATGTAGGTTTATGCATCTGCGACCCTAAACTAATTCGCATTTGCGACTGGTTCCCAAGGCACTACCATTTTGAAAATAGCTGACAATTTTGCACTAGTGCGGTGTGGCAGTAGCCATGTTTTAACTTCCATGTAGTAAATTAAAAAAAAAAAAAATTTCAAGTGCATTGCATTGTTTTTACTATTGCAATAACATATCCAATTTGTTCGACATTGAAATATAGGCAAGTTTTATTGTTTTTTGGCTCTTGTTTTATGTTCACAAGCTTTTATTGAAATCCGGTGAAGGGGTCCAATCATGGCCGCTAGGCTGCGATTGAAACAATTGGAGCACATGTTTCCGTAATAAAACAAAAATTAATAACAGAATAATCATCTGATTTATTGTTATACTAGGTGCTCGCGGCTCCGCCCGCGTGAAGAACCTTTCCCGCTACAAAAGTTAATAAAATGCAGTACGATGCCAGCGCCGTCTACTTTAACAATCAAATTCTAAATATCTATTTTTTTCCATAGGAGTATATTACCGGGATAATAACTAGCCTATGTATTAGTCCAGGACATGATCTACCCGTGTGCCAAATTTCATTTGCCAAATTAGTTTAGTTGTTTCTGCGTTTACTTCTAATAAACATATAAAAATCCAATAATTTTCACAAACTTTCGCATTCATAATATTTGTAACAAGTAAAATAAGATTTAATCACAGGTTTTTTAAAATCAAACGATTTTAAAATAAGGTTGAATATCAATAGTTCCGTTAACTACTAAAATAAAGTATTATGATATTGACTGGAAATGTGTAAGTAATAAAAGAATCTTGTACTTTTTTTAAAACGAATTAATTACTACTTATAAAACTACTACTAGATTTATAAAAATGTTATAAAACTATTTTTTACAAAGAAAGTCTTATCGTTCAACTAAATGTATCGCAGCACTTTGAACACATCAAGAACATCTCTTTAGAGGATAGATTTCATTTGAGTGTAAATATATTTTATAGAGCATCGCTTCAGTGTAATTAATGTAGATATTTTAAAATAAACAAGATGTCAACTTAATTATGTAAGCAGGTATGATATTTATCGCGTTTTATAGCCTAAATATTTTGTTTGATTTTTATAAATAATTTGTCGTTATAGTTGTAAATGTAATTTGTTAGAGTACCTACCGTTAGGTATTGATCGACCATCATTGGATCGACCTAAAATACGGCGGACGCTACGTACCAAAATACGCACGTACGTAAAAAGTTATTTATTTACTTATTACATGAAAAAAAAAAAAATTTCGATTCCGAATAGGTACTGATACAAAATAGTTAAACCAGTAATTGGCAGGTACATTATATATTATATCTATCAATTACTGCGGCAAGGTTCAGAATATAATATGTTTTTTAAGCTTTCGGAGAAGATATATTTTTTAAATTGTTGAACTTTTTTAAGTACATATTCACGTACATACATACACATATCTTGCGTCTATTGAATAATCCTTTGTGTATCCAATTTGAAACTTATAATAACCGAGTTTATTTCCATTCATCATGAATCGCTCATGGGCCATCTAAAGAAAAGGTTTTAAATTGTTTCTCGATGTTAATAAATTTTAAACAGATAAACCTGTACATCTCGGGCTCGCGGCTTAAAAAACGAGTATCGTGAGTATAAAATCCAGACGAAAAAAGTAGTCGTGCAACATTTCACAAGGCACAACGGCCCGCTGCACTCGCATTGTGTGCCCTAACAATATCCAGAGGGCCAGAGAACACAATACAATAAATACAACACGTCTACGACATCATTTCAACAAATCAAATACCCTACGCAAACAAACTCAAATCGACATTTCCAGCCAATTTAAATTTTATGTCCTGCATGAATGCTGCGCACGACAATCGGAATGAGACATTTATAAATATACATAGTTATATCAAATATGAAATATGTATTGCCTTTTGCGAGACTTTTATGTGTAATTGTAGTTTATGTATTAGCATATTGTACATGTCGTCCTTGTATATTAGAACTTTCGTTAATCTTAGAATTCATAGTAAAGATTCATTCGAAAAAACATGGAAATTTGACCTTACCCAAATCTGTTACAGCTATTGGATACCAATTTAATACGCACGTAAAGCTTTTGGTAACAGGTGCACTGTCATCCTTTATTTAGAAACGCAACGGAATTGAATAACCGATAAAGCACTTACTTTTAAATAAGATGCAATTATGTTTTTTGTTCAGTAATTATTTTGTAAAAAGCACTATCATGTGGAAAAAAGAAGTTTTCAAAACATTATGAATAGGTTTCATAAAGTTTATATTTGATTGTTCATTAGCCGAGGCTCGGGTCACTAGAGTACACGAGAGCTCCGCGGTCCCGCAGAGAGGGGTCGCAAACAGGTTATGACCCCGACAAGTTACTTGTTCAAAACCTCGGATACAACCAACGCCAAAGATCTCTACTATGTTTGCACACATTTCCTCTGCTTTAAGCTTCTCGGCGACACAGGGAAGAGGGGCGGGTCATCTTATTGTGGTCGCTAATGCCATCCTTTTTGTCCCAAACCAGGATGAGATAAAAATCTTGACGTTAAGTGTGACTTAATCGCACATGAATTTGAAATAAAAATGTGGGTATGTAATAATATTTAGTTTGTAAAATTTTATTTTTACAACTTTAGAAAGTAATAAGAAGTAAATTAAAGTCACAGGACATATTGTTTTCTGTTTATGCATGTAGTATATGACAGGTTATAATAATGATGCGCTCAAGTGATGTAGATAATTAGAGTGTGTTTTAGGATATTGATAAAGCATCCAACCCCCTCGCAGCAGATTAAACAATGCTGCGATTTGTTTAGATTTTTTTCCAAGCATAAACAAACGAATATATTTCTAATATTACCACATAATGCTCCATTGTTCTTTGGTTCGTTGATATTTATCCAACATTTGCAGCGTTTGGACGCTGTTTAAGGCATATGTATATCTAGCGGATCGTAAATACCTACCGCAAAACAATATTAATAGTTTGCAATTAAATAACTTACTTATAATTTTACAGCGGTCCTTTTAAATTTTGCATTCTAGTTAAATTGTATTTATTTCAATAGTTTTATTATACATCGTTTACATGAATAGGCATCCGTGCTTTTAAGCTTTCAAAGATAGGCTTTTTAATTAAAAACGCACTATATTTCCGAAAATACCTGGTATTAACCATTACCGAAGTGTCACTTAGCATCAGATTTCAATGTTTTTAATACTTTTTTTTGCATCACTAACCTTGATTTTTGATTTAATTACCAAAAAATAACAAAAGATTAAAAAAATGCGAACACCAAAGAAAATAATATGTGGTCCTGTCCCTTGAGATTGATTTAAGTCGTCAACCTTAAAGATTACATTCGTGAGCATTGTGTACCTGTTTAGAGTACGCGCGTGCGTAAATATTCTATGCATGGGACGAGGGTGACGTGTTTATGGCTGCTAAGAAATGAAACCATACAGTATCTCTGGATACTGCACGAGTACTCTAGTTACGCCATCTGGCGGCCATCAAACATTCTAGAAAAATAAACTTTCTGAGATCATAAACATGTACGAAGGTATTTATAAATAGAATGATGTTTAATTCGAACAATTTCTAAATTTTACTTCATATTAATCACAGCTGCCACGCTCGCTCTCCACTGTATGGATATAGAAGTTATTGTCTTACTTGTCGCTGGTCATATTATTAAATGGATTTATGTAAATCGATAAATAAAATGAATTACAGTATCGTAATTTAAAAGTATATGCCGGTAAACGAGCAACTGAGTCACCTGACGGTACTTAGTCTACAATGCTAATGATCACTCACAACACCAAAAGAATCATTCATAGCCAATTTTAAATGGCAAAGAACCGTCGTGAAGCAAGAGTTTACCGTTGTCAAAATTCCCTTTTGTCTTCGATAATCTTCATTCCCTGAAAGATTGGCAATGCACATTGCTCGTATAATGTGTTCATGTCCATGACCGGCGATGACTTCTTATCACCAGATTTTCCACTTATTAAGTTGCTATGTTGTTCAAAATAAATGATTAAAATTAGGTAATCATGTCTGGCAATGTGCCTACATCCTACACCGGTGATGAATGGATTTAAGAGATGCGTCATTCATAGCATGCTTTTATTAAGTTTTGCAAAATAAGTGACGCAACATTTATGAACTTTGTGCACCAGTGGTTACGATGTAGAACAAGTCAGCTTTAAATAATTTACCTTAGACTAGATCTAAATTACGTAGACAAAGTATTATAATTTCATGTGTAATAATATACTGCACAGAGTTGTTGTTATATAACTAAAAAGTAAATTAACTATGAAATATGTAATTCATTTGAAAAATATTTAAGTTGACTATGCAATAAAAGTTAATTCCATGCTGAGTCGTATAAACACTGTTTAGTCTCAGCGTCGTGTATACAAAAATGAAAATAAAAAGAAACTAAAAATTGTAGAACCGGTCCCGGGTATCGTGGCTCGGAGAGCGTCGGAGGACTGACCTCGCTTGGCCTTGACAGCTGCGCTCACTCGCGCTGCGTCCACCGTGAGCCTCTTGGCTGATTCAACCACATTAATAACTTAACTACACCATTATGATGGTTTCGATGTAACTATTCGTTACAATATAGTACCCACGTACCTACAAACACAGCGCTGTGTGCTCTGTGCTCTCTCGATGTTCGCCGCTGAGCTCCACAGGGACGGTGTCATGAGTGCCATCCGTCGTCAAAACAAGATTTGTTGATGTTCATCTGTCTTTAAGGTACAATAAACTTTGGCCGCATTCAACTCCTACTGATTGATATGTCACGAAGAAAATAAGTTGTATACAATAATGGGCTTCGTGTTTTAAGACTAAATTAATTATATGCTTGATTTTGTAATATAAAAAATACAAACACACGAATTGAGAACCTCCTCTTTTGGAAGTCGGTTAACAACATAAAAACCAAAAATGCGAAATTTAACTATGCTGTTATATTAGCTATAACTTATTTAACATTTTCCTTTCTAGGTTTAAACTACAAGTATATTATTGATTAATATAAGAGTTTTGTAATGGTTTTACAGCTACAAAGCAGTACTTTTATCAAAAGGTCATCATTAGAAATGTTTAATAGAATAATATATTTTTTTATATTTATATAGATAGTGGACGATAGCCTAGTTGGGAATGGAACGGTCTGCCGAGACAATGTCTGGAGGTTCAAAACCCAAGGCACACCCCTCTGACTTTTCAAAATTATGTGTATATTCTTTATCAATTATCGTTCACTTTAACGGTGGAGGAAAATATCGTGAGGAAACCTGCATACCTAAGAAGTTTTCTTTAAGAATTTCGAAGGTATGTGAAGTCTTTCAACCCGCACTAGGCCAGCGTGGTGGACTAAGGCCTAAACCCTCTCAGTAGTAGAGGTGGCCCGTGCTCAGCAGTGGGACAGTATATAATACAGGACTGGTATTATAGATTATTATTATTTATTTATTTTATTATTATAGACAAAATATTTGCCCACACTTCTAACTTACTACCTATTTACATAAAGGTTTTAAATAGAAGATCTGGAGGTACGGCCGTGCCCCGCCAAGACGAGTCAAGCGAAGCACAAGGGCACTGCATACCTTTTCTCGAAGCGTTTCGTTACTACAAGAGCTAATGTATAACAGAAAAGTAATATAGAGTGATAATATTTTTCACCTTAGGCCCATGTAACGGTAGCGAAACGGATAAGTCTCATGTTTTGACTGAGGTGTAGAGTTTGTGAAGATAGGGCTTGTAGAGCTAGGACGTGTAGAGTTAGAAGCTTAGCTCTACACGAGATCTGATAACTTTTTGATAGTGCGAGCCATATGACAACATAATTTTTTTTTCGGTGGGATATTTATTACTACTATTAATTATGACTTTAATTAGAAAATAGACTTTGTTATATGTAGAGCAACACATATATCTTTTATTATAATATTTTCAAATAAGAATTATGAATAATGAAAATTGTTTTTGGATAAGTAAAAAAATATATTTTGTTTTAGAAAAATTTCCTCTGTTTCGAGGTTTTCTCCGGACTACCAGACAAAAAAAAAACGCTGATTACAACCGACTTTAGAGGAGCTTTTCTTTCGAAATCACAGAAAGATATTTCAAATTGGTACAAACTCTAGTAGTTACTGTGTACTGTCAAAGTAATTGTTGTGCATTCGATTATTTCTTAATTGAATAATGAATCCAGCAAATAACTAAGATGAATGGAAATAGGCAGGAATATATTAAGAAATACTGAGAACCGAGAATTAATCTGTTTTTTTTTTATACTTACTTCATGGTATTATGATATTCATCGAAAAACAGATGAATAAAATTCGAAGATTACCTACTGCCGACAAATGTAAGTATTGATATGAGTGGCTTCGCAATACTTGGCATAACATCATATCTGCGGGACAATGGGCATACCAGGCGGCGGCGGGAGGGGGCGCGTCGGCTGGGGGACGGCGGGGAAAGGGGGGATCGACATGTCCCGTCCTGTCCTATTGTGCAATCTGACATTCCCTGACACCAACTTATTAATTAAGTACCAAGATAACAATAATACGTCTATGTTCGTAAACTAGAGTTAAGAGGAATTATTTCGCCACCAGTTAGCGTCAAAGTTCGGGGTTGTTATTACTTAATTAAAATTATTTTACTCAATTCTATAAATATAAGTAGGTAATGATGAAGTTGGAATATTCGATGTTTTATTGAGTTTGAGTAATAATTATTTTCTTGTTTAGTAATATCCACTGAATTGATTTCATTGCTTAGTTCTATATTTTACCGGCGATATAAATATTTAATTATATAATTTTTTTTATTATTTATGAAAAATAAACGAATTTGTCTTTTATAAATAGACTAGCTTTTGCTCGCGGTTCCGCCAGCGGGAAAAAGTTTTTCCGGATAAAAAGTCCCGCTTCATATTTTCCCGGAATAAAAGTAGTTTATGTTACTCACTGACAATGTAGCTGCATATTAGTGAAAGAATTTTAAAATCGGTCCAGTAATTTTTGTGTTTATCCATTACAAACAAAAAATCTTTCCTATTTATAATATTAGTATAGATAACGTACTTACTCTACATAAAAAACAATCAATCCGTAGATGAAACTAACATAATTTTTTTCGTAATAGGGAATTTCCACCATTTAAGGAAAAGAACAAATGAATCATCGGAGCATATGCGATCATCGTCGACAACATCATAATGCAAATGGAATTGTGGGTGTGTCTGAAATCTTTACGTAAGTATTGTTGGTATCAGTCCGCATAGCTACGTAAACAAGGGCCCAAGTGCAAAAAAATCCCCCCTTCCACCTCAGTTTTTGGTGGGTAAGATCTTTTCTTGGTTTTCATAGCATGGTGACCTAACAGAAGGTCCTCCGGTTACGGGTCTATGGGGGCCTGTGACATTGGAGGCCCCGGTACACTGCACCGCCTAGTCCCACGGAAGACATACCCCTGGTTTGTACACCAGTCGGTAGCAACCCGGTTGAGCCGAGCAATTCGGGCTTTAGTCACAACTGCCAGCAGCGCGGCTCTACTACTCATAGTTTTAGCCATTGTATTGATTGCAGCGCTTACTGCCGTTATTTCAAATACTTAATTTTAACAAACATTACAATTTTGATTCACTTTTGCGGTTTTAGAAACAATACGCAGAATTTCAACGAGGTATTTATTATATCGATTATATTTCAGTTCATATTCAATTATAGATAAGTTGCAAAATTGCCTTTTAATAAATGATATTAAAGTTATACGTAAGTTGAGCCAATGTAACTCTATTTAAATAATATATTTACAGATTCCTACGATTGAGGCAACATACAATGTCTGATAATGAGTACAGCATTTACTAGCATAGCTTCACCTTTTATTTTGTTATGGTTATTTCTTTATCGATTCATTATTTCTATCAAATGACATTTTAAAACTGTCTGTTTAGATTAGTTTATGCCAATTTTATCATACATCTACCTAATTCATGTTTTATATTTCAAATATTACTCACCTACGGGGAATATCGAATTTTTTTTTCGTATGCGTATAACATTATTTCATTAAGATATAGACTTAAGTAACGTTGTACTACTTCTTGGGCCTTTAAAAGTTCACTGCAGAACATAGGCCTCCTCTAAATATTTCCAGACCAACCTGTAAGACGCGGCCTGCAGCCAGTACTCTACTACTTATTTGTGCAATTTTTCAGTATAAAAGAAATACTATATGTGTATTTCTTTTTTTTATTTAAAGAAGAAATCCGATTAGTAAAAATCATGATGATTGATACGAAAAAATTAAGCCCGGAGTTTCTTTCTGCCTTTCTTCTTCGGGTCATCTTCGCTTAGGTTGCTACTGAAAGGCTTGTAGGTTAGCTAGGCTAGGACCTTTATTATCCTCGCTGGCGAGGACCGTGGCGTTTCCTTTCCTCGTAATGTTAAGATATTCCTTCTTTTTCATTGATATCAGCTCCACTTCTCCTTCACTAGCCCTATTCCCGTCCCTAATGTCCGTGTCCTCTGTACCAATCAGCCCGTGCTGGTTGTTCGTTGTTTAATGTAGGTACAGTCAGGCACATATGTAGTTGAACAAATTTAAATCTCCAAACCCCCGCTACACTTTTGCGCTTTTGCGAATTTTGGTTTTCTCTTCATAAAAATAAAATTAAAGGGACTGCCTCGGTGGCGTAGTGGTATTATAGTACGACTGCAAAGCTGAGGTCTCGGGTTCGATCCCCGGGTCGGGCAAAGTGATATTGAGTTTTTCTATTCAGTATCAGCTCGGAGTCTGGAATTTGTGCCCGATATGGCGATAGGCACGCATCACATCATGGGACGGAATGACGGCGAAAAGTGGGTGCACTAGTTGCGCCTCTGCCTACCCCTTAGGGGATAACAGGCGTGAGTGTATATGTATGTAAAGGGATTGAATTTACATCACACAAAGAAAAAAAATTTGTCAATTAAACTTAAAGCGTAGAGATGATTTAAATTTTAAATTTATTCAGCCACTTATGTGGTTGACTCTACTTTAAATTATTAAATTGGTATATGTACCTTTGAAAATTTTGTTATTGTCTGTACATTGTCATGACTTGTCATAAGTCACATGGTGCCAGCCTATCGCCATATGGGGATTAAGATCCAGACTTCGGGCTGATACTGAGTTGAAAAATACCCTCATAACACTGCCTGGCCCGGGAATTGAACCCGAAACCTCAGAGCAACGTCGTACACCGTGAGCAGTGCACCTACGCCACTAAGGCTGTAATTGTTTCGATATTAATATTTTTCTTTTTTTTTTATTGCATCGAATGACGAGACGAGCATGCCGTTCGCCTGATAGTAAGCGATACGACCACCCGTAAACAGTAGAAATACCATCCAGCACCTTGAGTTACAAAGTACTGTGTGGCATTCCACTGCGCTCGTCATCCTGAGACATAAGATATTAAGTCTCATTACGTCCTGTTACACTGACTATAATGCCCTTCAAATCGAAAAACAACAGTGTATGCACACTGCTCAGAGTCTGCTGCAGAGTCATACCACCAGTGAATACTATGAACTAATAAAAAAAAGGATTCCGAAATTTTTAAAATAGATAATTTACTCCCCTAAACATTTCCAGACCAAACTCTTAGAAGCGGCATGCATCTAGTGGATTCCTGTGGACACTTGCGCGGGGGAGGGGGGAGGGGGGGTCTATGTTCACCAGTAGGCTGCTAAAGGCTGAAGAAGCAGAGGAAGATAACGTATATTTAGTCTCCTGCCTCGAGTTTATAAACTTTTTTTTTTTTTTTTTTTTTTTTTTTTTGTCCCTGACTAAACTCTTGTTAGCCTGACGAGGGTCGGCTTATACAAGAACACCGGTCTTGTGGGTGAGCGCAGAAGGCGCTCGCAACCCTTAAATTTAAGCGACCACGCTGAGGGCGACCCACTAATGGGTCACGACCTCGGCTCAGGGCGGCCACTGAGAGGATAAGACATCAGCGTTTGGGGAAGATGGTTTTTAACCTAATCCTATTTGACGTGTTGATTGTAGTCTTCGGCACGCGGGCCGGAACTGCTACGAGAGGGCAGGGTTATGGGGAACGCGACGAGGTCCTCGACGGCGAGGACGGTACAGCGGTCTTGTGGAGTGTATGAGCTTTAAATGCTCGTTCTTTTCGCGTAAAGCTAGAGTGATTTCGTCCTCTGGATCGGTCAGGACTGATCGCGGTCGTCTCCATTTGGCGCGGTCAAATGGAGTATATATAGACGCTTTACGGATAAGCGTGTTCGGGTGGTTTACCGCCCTGTCGAAATAGCGTCTGCTGGCGCACTGCATAAAGTGCCTGATGGTCGGCATATTGGTGTCCACGTGGAGGTTGCGATTGCGAACGTACCACGGGGCACCAAGTGCATGTCGTAAGAATCGATTTTGAAGCACCTGCATTCGCTGAAGGCGACCGGGCGGTAAATGAGCGAATACGGGCGACGCGTATGTCATTATCGGACGGATGCATGTTTTAAAGATCCTAATCTTGTTGCGGATTGACATCTTACTATTTTTGTTTAGGAGCCAGTGAAGCTGGCTCATCGCGAATGCGGCTCGCGCGCGTACCGCATTTACGTGTGGGATGAAGGTCAACCTCTGATCAAGGGTTACTCCTAAATATTTGGCTTGGCCCTTCCAGGGAATAACCTGGTCGGACATGCGGACTGAAAAGTGAGGGACATGGACTTTCCTTTTCCGAGTGAAAAGGATGGCCTGACTTTTGGTGGGATTGACGGTGATTCGCCATTTGCGGAACCACTCACCGAGTTCGTCGGCGGCGGTTTGCAAAGTGCGCACCACTTTGTCGGGGTCTATACGTGAAGCGTATATTGCGGTATCATCCGCGAATAGTGCCAGATGGGCGTTTTGTGGTCTAGGGATGTCGCTTGTGTACAGCGAGAATAGAAAGGGGGACAGGGCGGAGCCTTGCGGGACTCCGGCCGTGATGGTGTGTCGGGAAGAGAGAGTTCCCTCCACGCGATATCTGAAACCGCGATTCGACAGGAAATCTCGTATGATGTGCACGAGTTGTGTGGGCACGTTGAGAGTGTACAGCTTGAAAAGCAAGCCGTTGTGCCACACCCTGTCGAATGCTTTTTCGATATCGAAGAAAATAGCACCGGTAGGCATTCCTTTACGAAATTGATCGTGGACGTACTCCGTGATGCGGAGCACCTGATTGACACAACTGTGTCTAGGACGAAAGCCAAACTGTTCTGGAGGGATCAAATTTTGATTAAAAGCTACTATTTTGAGGCGGTCGAGGACGATCCGCTCGTAGATTTTGCCCAGAGTACTGAGCAGACTGATGGGCCTATAAGAGGAGGGTTCGAAAGCGGGTTTCCCCGGCTTGTGGATTCCTATCACAACTGCCTCTTTCCAGACCTCTGGGAAGATGCAGTTACGAAACGCGGCGTCATATATGGATGTTAGGATTTGAACTAGATGCTCCGGGAGCATCTTAATCATACGAGTAGGGATTAGATCGCCCCCGGGGGCTTTCCTACGTTTGAGTGCCTTGATCAGAGTGGTGACTTCTTCGATCGTCACCGGCGCAAGGGGATCGGGCGGCGGGTCGACGTCCGGGTCGACGTTGTCGTATAGCGGTCGCGGTATAGAGACTGGCGGTGGCCGGACCGCGTTCCTGTCTTCGACGAAGGTGTCAACCGCAACAAGAATGTCGTCATCTACGGGTACAGAGGAGAGCGAGCATTGAGACTCCAGGCTGCCGGCCAGTAGTTCCGCTTTCTCGTCGTCATCAAACGCCGGGCGTTGATTCGGACGATTGAGCGGAGGCATGGAGGCCACATCGTTTCTCCTGAAGGAACGAACCAGTTGCCAAAAGGCGGTATGTGTCGGATCGATATCGGCAAGGCGAGTGTTCCACCTCGAATCGACGACCTCTTTTATGCGACGCTTAACCTCACGTTGGAGGTAGCGCGCAAGATGTCGTCGTTCCGGGACAGGTCTCGTCGCGCAGGCTTTGAGCGTAGCGTTACGCAACCTCACCCACCACCGAACGTCTTCGGGAAGTTGCCAGTGACTGTGAACAGTCTCTGGCACCCTCTCGGAGCTTTCGCTCAAGACGTTCTGAAGGTGGTCGGTGAAGACGCGTATCGCGCTGGTCGTTTCCTCGGGAGTAACGATGTTGGTCGGGATCGCGGAAAGATCAGTGGATGAGGTGTCCGCGAGCTTGGTGCCTAAAAGACGCCAATTCGTTTTCACCTTCATCGGAATATTAGGACCTGTGTCTGTTGGACTGTTTTCGGGGACTAGATCGAGGATCACAGGTCTGTGGTCAGAGTCTAACTCTTGTAACACTTGCATGGAACGCACGCTAAGGCTTACGTTCCGTACAAGTGCCACGTCGAGTATGTCCGGTCGGTGGTCGTCATTGTAACTATAGTGGGTAGGTTCTGAAGGAACCAATAGGCTTAGATTGATTGTGTCAAGACAACTCTCTAGGACTGCACCTCGCTCGTTGGTGATACTTTGATACTTTTTATCCTTGTTCAAACCGAAGAACCGGTTCGAGGAGAAATTGTTAACGGCACTCAGTAATTTCGTAACTAAACTTAATATCATCGGTATGCCGAGCCCCTTCTTCAAATAAGATATTGAGTTTTTTTGAGATTTACATTAGGGCTTTTAAACATTATTTTCAATAATTTCATCACCATATTGACTTGAGACTGGATCAGAATAATATTATATTCGGTTTAAAAATATCTTCATTGAATAAATTCCTATTTCACTGTAAGTCTTAGTCTATACCTACTGTGAAAAAAATGTCGGAATATCTTTGTGCCATTATTATGTAATTAATACATCTAATGCATATAATTAACATGCACCAGTAATTTACGATTCTGGCATGAAAAACTATAATTCTGGTAGGAAGACACTAGGAGGGTGCCGGATACATTTTGTATCCGATTAGATATAGCGACCACCAGTGACACCGACGACTCACGTTAAGGGTTAGGCTGCGGATATACCGTAAGACAAGCTGGCTTAATTCTAGCGGCTGCCAAGGGATGCATGTCGTCGGTCAATCTCATATTTGAACTATACCTACCGTACTTAACATGAATTACTGCGTTGTCAGTTTCCCATATCGGGGAACAGAAGAACAAACTTGTTTCATATTAATTAAATTATTGCTATTTTTTATTATGATTTTTTATACATGTGAATGGCCATGTAGTGCCTGGTTAATGATTTTATATTTTTATAGAATCCTGAAAAAGAAACAGTCGAAAGCGGGACTCGAACCCACGACCTCCGGCGAACCGTGCCGTCGCTCTTTCCAATTGAGCTATTTCGACCCCGCTTTCGATTGCCAAATTCAGGATCCGTACTTAATTCTCTTAAAGGAGATGACTAGCGACATCTGTCAGCAGTTATTACAACTACCAACTCAGCACCCCTTTTACAGGAGCACGTAAACCGAAACGAGTCGCTAAACTTTTTTCCAATTTTATATTATGATTTTTTATACATGTGAATGGCCATGTAGTGCCTGGTTAATGATTCGAGTCCCGCTTTCGACTGTTTCTTTTTCAGGATTCTATAAAAATATAAAATCATAAATTATTGCTGTTAAAATTACTTACTGGAAATAAAATTCCGGTATTGATTGAACTGGGCATTATAACTTATATTTTATGTATTTCAGCTAAAAATTGCATAGAAACTATCAAAATACTGTAGAGTCTTTTTGGGTATGTGAGCCAGAATAAAATCGCGCTGCACAATTTTCAGTGTGAGATTAGCTTAATTAGTACTAGATAGAGCTTCATAAACCAGAGTAGATAGGGCGAATTATATATATTCCTAATTCCTGGTATTTTGGTGGCTTACAGTTAAGTCCCCAACAAAGATGTAAATCGGTGTCAGCCCGGTCAGGGTATGGCGTGAGAGTGGCGTCAGTATTAAATTGATCTACTTGGCATTAGGGAGCCCTCGATCTGGTTTTATGAGGTTTGAACATGTACATGAACTATGATTTTAGTCGGTATGTCAGTGCCTAGTTTGAACACAAATGTTTCCCAATTATCACCAAGAGTCTTGTAGGTTGGTTAGGAGATTCCGAAATTTTTTTTCTCCTTTACTACAAGATTTGAAGTATTTTTTTTTAAGGGTAATTTAACTTACAAAAAAATGTATGAGGACTATTTGATTTTGCTCCAAACTTCATTTTTTTTGGTGTAATTGAGCTGGACGTGCTCGCAGCGCCTCACGACTTCGCACTGGCAGTTCTGCGAGCGCGTCCAGCTTAATGAGACCCGGAGAAATAGATAACTGCAGTTGAAAAAACGGGGCCTAAGAGTTTCAAATTCATGAATTATTATTATTAAACTCGCTTGTCAGAGATCTACTACAGAAATCATATTTCGTGTCATTTCTTATGTTGTTTGGTATGATTTCAAAATCCACCCATGTCTTGAAAAATGTTGCCAATTGTACCCCCTTGTGCATTGTATACGCTTACTGTTTTACACACATTTTTAACTGACTGCCTCGGTGGCGTAGTTGTATTATAGTACGACTGCAAAGCCTGAGGTCTCGGGTTCGATCCCCGGGTCGGGCAAAGTGATGTTGAGTTTTTCTATTCCGTATCAGCCCGGAGTGTGGAATTAGTGCCCGATATGGCGATAGGCTCATCCCTATCACATCATGAGACGAAATAACGGCGAAAAGTGGGCGCACTAGTTGCACCTCTGTCTACCACTTCGGGGATAACAGGCGTGAGTATGTGTGTGTGTGTGTGTGTGTGTGCAAAAAAGGAGGTTTTGTATTCGATCCGTATAGAAAAATGTAGAGCTTAAACAAGCTTGAAAATTATTCTCCCATATTTCGATTGGTTTGAACTGTATAATGAATTTCATGTTATTGGATTTAATGGTCTAATATCATAAAGTTCATTTCATTTCTTTTGATATAAAACTCAGCCTACATAGTTTTTAAGATCTAACTGATAACATTTAGGTCACATTAACCGTAGATACTTGGTTACGAAATAGTTTCCACCGCACAGTACCACTTAATAAAACATGACCCAGAATTTTGCGTAAGAAAATATGCTGAAATCTGAATCTAAACCACGTACTTATTTGGATAAAATTAGAAAAGAAGGGAAATGTTAAAATGTCATAGAGCCTTTGATATAGAAAAAAATGGGTTTTATATATCAATACATAAATCCCATAAACCAACATATAATAAATATTTAAGGCGCCGCCCCAGACCAATAAAATCATGTTCGTAATTTTGCAAAAGTTTCAGTCTATTGCCTAAGGAATATTCCTGCCGTCAATGCAGAGGTTTTATTGCTATTAGCTGCTTGATTTGAAGTGGTTTAGCTAATTTATAAGGAGTAACTAACAGAGTTATTTATTATCTTTAAATAATAATAAATTTTAAATTTCAGTTTAGAAAAATAAATATAATTACTAAGAGAAAAAAAAAATACCAGCGCTGTATTATATATGTTATATTATGCTATCCCACTGCTGAGCATGGGCCTCATCTACTACTGAGCGGGTTTAGGTCGTAGTCCACCACGCTGGTCTAGTGCGGGTTGGTAGACTTCACATACCTTCGAAATTTTTATAAAGAACTTCTCAGGTATGCAGGTTTCCTCACAATGTTTTCTTTCACCGTTAAAGAAGCGATAATTCACAAAGAATACACACACAACTCTAGAAAAGCCAGAGATGCGTGCCCTTGGGTTTGAACCTGCGGACATTCGTCTCGGCAGTCCGTTCCACTCCCAACTAGGCCATCCCCTCCCCCCAATTTCAAATATCGAAGTAAAAAAAACTTTCTACGGGTGCAAATTAGCAATACAGCAATTCAGCACATGTGCTATCTATCCTACTAATATTATAAATGCGAAAGTTTGTAAGAATGTATGGATGTTTGGATGTAAGGATGTTTGTTCCTCTTTCACGCAAAAACTACTGAACGGATTTCGATGAAATTTGGCACACGGGTAGATCATGTCCTGGATTAACACATAGGCTTTTTATCCCGGGAAAATATAAAGCGGGACTTTTATCCCAGAAAAACTTTTTAAAGCGGGCGGAGCCGCGGGCAAAAGCTAGTGTGCCATATTTCATCCAATTTCGTTTAGCGGTTTTCCGTTTACGTGCCTCTGATAAACATCCAAACATTTGACAAACTTTCGCAATTATAACATTAGTTAGTAAAAAGATTTATTGAAGGAAATTAATACTGCATCAATTCATTATCCTTTATCCTCGCGTAAGGTATATTTTCTTTTGGTTTGATTACTTTTTATTCCGTCCGACCGGAGAAGCGAAGAGCTAGTTTCAAATAAGATCATGGAAGACCTTTGAATTAATTAATTATAAACTCTAAGTATTAATGTTCTGTCACCAATTCATAAAAGGCGGTATACATTAATAAATAATGACCCTATTTTCTTTTAAATTATTGTGTTCTAACTTCTTACATAATAAGTTAATTACATTTGTTAATGTAACGTGAATTTGTAAATTATATAGCATAACTATAAACCTCAGTGTTTTTTTAAGCATATAATACCCAATTATTGCAAGTAAAAAAGAAATAAATTAAAAGGAAACTGTTATATAAATACACGATATTATGCTTTGTTAAAGTTACATTACTCAGTTAAAGCCAAACTTTGTATCTTAATGTCTACACTTTTAATGTGATCGATATTAAAATATATAAATAAGAGGAAATTGAGCAAAACTGTTTCTATTTGTATGTAATAATGCAGACTAGTGATTTAGTACAGGTTTTGCTTGCGAGCATCTATATTTCTTAGTTCGCATCGAGGGAAGACGTTATAACCGAAACTTAAAACTTTGGAATAGTTGTTCTGCTAAATTTTGTTACTTTTATTATTTTGATTTTATAAATTGTACATAAATTGGTGGTCGTTCATATAAATGAGTAAACTTCATTTGTGAAAACTTACTTTAAGACAACTATACTTGCAGTGCAACACTCAAATTGGACTTTATCGGAAGCTCTAAAACATATGTTTTAATGCTTATGATATTAATTAGCAAAAGTTCAAATATTTATCTCTTATAGTGGGTAATGAGCTATTTTGTTATCACATTAAAACTATCAATATTTGTATGATATGCGAGCATCGAAGAGACAAGCTCTAATCTTGCCATTGATAAGTGTTTAGTGTATAAATATTAATTATTTGCAGTTTACAAATAATTAATATTTATACATTGTAAATTATATTTTATATTCAAAACAACTTCGTATAAAATAATAAATGCCGTTATATAATTGTGAATGGTAAAAATACTAAGCACTATCGATCATGCCTAAAAACTGTAAGCACAGAAAAGTCAAAAATAGTAAAGTTTGCATATCTACTAAAACATATTATAGAAACATGAGCTTATATTACCTTGGGAATAAATTCTCTGTCGTTGTCTATTAATATTTCATGAATCTCCAAGGTTTCCCTGTTCTCAGAGTAAAAGTAGGTTTACTCACACTAAAGAAAATCCAATTCGCTGGGTTGTGCACACGCCCGCACACAGAGACGCGTGACTTGAGGGAAAAATAAAATTTCTCGCTAAGTTTATAATGGGAAAACTTTGAGAACCACTTAATTATGTTAATGTTTGAAACAAAATTTTAGAGGAGATGCTTAAACACGACAATTATTTAAATCAAACACATAGAATATCTACAATATTTTGTTATAATTGGCTCTAACTCTATCTCGCAACTATCGGGGGTGATTGCGTTGTATGCAGGCTTTTGAACGGGCTTTTTTTATTTTATTCAACTTGTCTGGCTTATCCAATAAATTGGTTGTAATAGATTGAAATTTGTTTGTTGATAATATCAGTGATGGTTATGATTTAGTTTATGTTCGATTCTATGCCTGAGCTTTATTGAATATAGTTTTATAGACTTAAACATAACTATATCATATACTTTAAATATAACTATATTATATTAATGATTTACTTCACTAATGTAAAATAAGCTATTTCGTTTTTTTTTTGTAATTATCGTGATATTTATCATATCTAATTTTGTGCAAAATAAGTCTATAAATATATACATACATATACACTCACGCCTTTTATCCCCGAAGGAGTAGGCAGAGGCGCAACTGGTGCACCCACTTTTCGCCGTTATTCCGTCCCATGATGTGATAGGGGGCGAACCTATCGCCATATCGGACACAAATTCCAGCCTCCGAGCTGATACTCAATAGAAAAAAGTCAATATCACTTTGCCCGACCCGGGGATCGAACCCGAGACCTCAGCATTGCAGTCGTACCATAATACAACTACGCCAGAGAGGCAGAAAAGGTACTTACTTTAGCAAAATACCCAATCATAATAACTCATCATAATCAATTGAAGATTCGTTATAAATGACGACAGGGCATTATTACATAAATATATATCTCTAACATAAAAAGCTCACGTTACCTCATTTTCATTTTAATGAAAATATAATTTCCTTCCAAGGAGGTGTATCCAAAGTTTACATCCGTCATTTTGCATGGGCCAACGGTCGAGTGGTGGTGGCAGGGGTGCAAGGGGGTCGGCGCGGCGGGTGGAGCGGCGCCACCCCGCGAGCTCCCCCCGGCCCCTTCGCGGGATCGATACGTCATTTGAGCTGGTCGCCATGGAGACCGCGAACGGAGCGGGGCGGCGCCGCGGCTTCAGGATGGTGGGTGCACGGGACTCCGCGGAGTCCGCGAACCCGCCAGCCCTCGCCGAATGAAAAAATAGATACAACATTATTTGGGACAAATCCCTCAATAAAATTCGCCCCGTTCATATTATCCATAGCAATTTTTTTTTAATTGTGCTATTTTCACCGGATCGTTTTTGGTTCGCGTTATTAACTTTGTTATACGGTTTTTTGAGAATTTTGAAGTTTAAAAGTCAATAATGCTAAGTCTGACCCCTGGAATGATCAGAACTCTGAAAGCAAAGTATAATACATTATTTTACAGAAGTGTACAGCGTCGCGTCGTTCTATAAATGCTTGTGTCATCGTTTGATTTGATTGAATTCAGCCTAGCTCTCCATCGGTGCATCAAATATTGCCTGACTCATCCTTCGTTTTTAGATAAATAAGACCACCAAGACTTACTTAATCTTGTAAACTTTTGACCAGGTTCTTAAAATCGTTACTTATAATTTTATTATGAATGAAGTGTTGGTAATTTTCTTGTTATCTAGGATAAAAAAATACTTGATTAAAAATATGAACAAGCATATTCCACCGAAACATGAAAGATCTGCCTCTGAGTATCTTGCTTGTCGTTTTTTTTGGTCTCGTTATTATTAGTTTGCGTTATACTGTTGGGGTATTTACATTGCGGAACGACTAGATGGGGTGAATATCTGTTTGTCTACCGATATATGCAATTATCTGTTATGCGTTTCCTTTTTAGATTTATATGATAAGTGATATATTATAGTTCGTAACTAATATGATGACTGTTCCATATTTCATATTTGTGGCGGTTCATACTCTTTCTGCTTTATTTTCTTTATACCATTTTGTAATGTGTTGTGAGTGAAACATTTCATTGCTGTTCGAACTTTTAATTCGAAAATACGTGCAGAGGTATCTTCTACTAAACATAAACGTTAATTTTAATAAATAATTATAATTAGGAAACAGTTTTTACTGGTGGTAGGTTTCTCATATGCAAAAGTCCGTCTGGGTGGGTCGTCGCAATGTCTGTTTCTACCGCCAAGCAGCAGTGTGCAATGTCCTTCAAACCGAAACACAACAGTGCATGTTGTGTTTCGGTTTGAAGGACATTGTAGCCAGCGTAACTACTGGACATAATGGGACTTAACATCTTATGTCTCCGGGTGAGGAGCGCAGTGGAATGCCACACAGTTGGTACTTTGTACCTCAAGGTGCTGACATGGTGTTGCTACTGTTTATGTTTCGTCGTAACGCTTACCATCAGACGAACGGCATGCTCGTATCGTCATTCAATGCAATAAAAAAAAACATCAATGCAATAACGAATTAGCCATCACAAATGAAAACTTGGAAAGAATTTCTTCGAATATATACGTTGTATTTTTTGTTATATATCGAAACCGATTAATAGACTGACTTTAAATTAAGTACTTAGGTACCTAACATTTTTGGGTGTTTCCATTTAGAATTGATAAAGCAATCCAACATTATTACTATAAATAGGAATAAGAGAAAGCAAATGAAAGAAAATGATCTAATAAAACATTGATATCTGTTAAAACATTGTGTACCTACTTGTACTTATTATTGTATAATACAATCTACAAATATACAAACTTTCAAATACGTGTATTTGCTTATACAAACAAGAAAGTTAGCGAACAATATAAAAGTAATGGGAAAGAGTGAAACGGATGAAATGAATGGAGCCGAGAGCGAACGAGACGGACTTATTCAAATTGAGGGTATATATTTCTACATAGCTAACAAATAGCTTGTTGAGAAAAATATGGACATTCCCGAAATATAAATTGGAAAATTGCCACTTACCTACATTGATTTATTTATACTGTTTACCATTTAGGCTTTATAATAGTTACAAGTCGCATATTACGAATATAGCTATAGCATGTTGTATCATGTTATAATATAAGTCGTAAATAGTACCTATTTAGTTAATAGTCTAATACGTATTCTGTTAACACTAGTACCTACACAAGATTTTAATAATGAATTATCTCTACATTATATAGGGTAATCGTTGGTTAGACAGGTTTTATTTTGTTTGAGTAAATAAAGCCTTTTGTCGAAAATATTAACCTGATGCGGCTAAGTAGGCACCGTACATTTTCAAAATTCTTCAACGTAATTAAAAGTAACAGAGATAAATTGCTTGATAACCAATATGTATCCCTCAAAATATGCATTATTATAGTTTAATGTGAAATATTAATTATACTTTTAATTAAAACAAATATAGCATCGACAAAAGGAATTTCCACGTTATGATTATTAAACAAAAAGTAGAAAAGTTAAGAGAGTTGCAGGAGCAACTTTAAGAAACAGGTATTTATACTGTTTGAATATGTAGGTTGTGCTGGTAGTTTGAAATTATTTTCTGTAAGTAACGTAACGTGAACACAAATTAATATGAAAACATTTTTCTAAGTTTCAATCAATTCAGCTTTTAGTTCCAACTGCCAAGTTAAATAATTATGGGATGGCAAATATTTTTAATGAAAATTTATATTGTGGCTGTAATATTATACGCACACACACTCTCGCCTATTATCCCCGAAAGGGTAGGCGGTGGCGCAACTAGTGCACCCACTTTTCGCCGTTATTCTGTCCCATGATGTGATAGGGGGCGAGCCTTATATTCGCCGATTATCGCCATGTCGGGCACAAATTCCAGTTTCCGAGCTGATATTGAATAGAAAAACTCAATATCACTTTGCCCCACTCGGGAATCGAACCCGAGACTTCAGCATTGCAGTCGTACCATAATACAACTACGCCACCGAGGCAATCATATATTAATATGGCTGTAATATCATATTATATGGCTTATAATGTCTTATTGGTTTAATTACGAATATGGACCTGGCTTTTACGTCATTGCAATATCAGCCTACATAACATTTGATGAATAAAAACAAAAAAATATTGCATAATAACATGTAAATTAAGGTTAAAACTTAAAATAATGGTATAGTCCAAATGCAAGTAGACATAAAAATATAGTAGCGAGGTCGTCGTATGTTTTTACTTTTAGTTAGGACTTATAAGATTTCTTTACAAAATATGACAGGAGACGTCATCTGTCGGCACTAGTCGGTAGCTTTACAAAAGGTATAAGCATATTTGATGAACACTTGGTTAAACCAGCAACTACATAACCCCGGTTAAACTATTGTTTATTTAACAGAGCTTACACTGCATCTCGTTTATATAAGAATTAGATTTTTTATTTCAAATATTAACATATTTGAAAGCAACCTTTTATAGTCATGTCAACAGTCAATGTCTTTATGTGTATTCATTAATATCTTTATAAATCCCGTTGCTTGGTCTTTAATATTATAGTAATATTATCCTTAATAAACATTGACCTGTTTTCCGACTGCGGTATTTCATAATTACAAAACCGGTTTGTTTGTAGCGGGATAGTTGTAAGAAAGTCTATACATCAATTTAAGACCGTCAGCTCTTTATGGTATTTAGTAGCACTTAACTTAAATTTTTATTACACTTTTAGTTAGTGTGATGCATTATTGATTACAACATTTTATTACGGTGAACATTATTTAGTTACAAACACATACCAGCCCTATATTTTCTAATCACTTAGATAGGTACTGATGGGTCCAAGTACCATTATTTTTTCACCACTTAAATAAATTAAAAAGGTATAGTTTTACATAAAAAAAAAAATTCAGTGCAACTCATTGTGTCTAGGTGATGTGAAGTTTTAAATTTGTTCAGCAATTTTTGTGGATATGTGAATATAAGAGAGGTTACAAGTAAAAAATGATTGCGCTTAAATATTGAAATAAAACTAGTTTGCGGTTTCGCGCGGTTTTCTACTTATATTTTTCTCACCACGTTTCCATGAAACGATGAAGCCCGCCAAGTCGACGAAAGTCGAAATGAGGGGAGAAAAATAAAAGTAAAATACAGCGATAAAATCCGCAAACTAGTTTTAATACAATGCCTAACGTTCGCGTAAACATAAGAAATCATTATGTAATTAAATAATTAGAGAGACCCTACATGAGAACCCATATTCTTGAAATGTTTTGAATAATTTAATGCGCTTAGTAGCCGTTAGAGTATTACTTTTGTACTTCAAAGATGTTGGATGACCGTATAAACAAAATGGATATCTGAAAACTCGGGAAAGAGAACAAAATTTTTTTACAAGCACGTTCGCTTTAATTCATCCGATTTACATTACATATTTTTAAATTCTGTAACATCCTATAAAACCCAATTAATGATAATTTTGACCTCAAACTTCGGTTACATGATTCAAAGTTTTAACCTTTTTAGCTTCTTTTTTCAGTTTTATTAAAATCAAGACCGAATTCAACTTTTGTGTGCACGCCACGACATCAGCTTTGTTCGAATTCAGTAAAAACCTTTTCTCCCTAAAGTGGTCTTAGGTCTGTTCAGCTTGATTATCTCGTATTAGTCCATTCTATAAACCATGGCTATGTAGCTGTGTGCGTATAAGCTATTCCTATTTAAAAAAAATAAGCAATAATAATCAAATATGTAAATGTAATTACGGAAATAATACAACTGTAACTCTGACAGTTGTGACAGATTATTTATCATTTCTGAGTTATAGAATATCTATTTTTTTTAAATATTGAGTTCAATCGAC
The DNA here is from genome assembly GCA_949316025.1 of Lapara coniferarum. Lineage (NCBI taxonomy): Eukaryota > Metazoa > Arthropoda > Insecta > Lepidoptera > Sphingidae > Lapara > Lapara coniferarum. Next base: position 33,529,324 of record OX438919.1, on the reverse strand, counting down.
TTCGCATGGAATATTAAGTTGAAGTTGAGAGTATATTTCGTCTTTAAAGATTATTTTCGTAAGCATTTCGTAATGATATAGAACTATGTGTTGAAAAACCTAAACTAGTGGCCGTCCAGTAGTGATTGGACTGTCGAATTTAATATAATATTTGTAATAAATAATATTATGCATAAATTTGGTTTTTCTACACTCCTCTATAACATGCACTTTAATTATACCAAAACTCACACTCCTCCTTGCGCGCAATGTCTTAAAAAGCGTTCACCTATTAATATATACATACATTGTATCTACATCTTTCGGAATATTAAAAATCAGTAGGTATGTTGGCATAGTATAATTACTAAACGCAATATAAATAAAGTAACTTCATCATTTGAAAGTTTTTATTTAAAATTCGTTTTCACAGTTGTACAGATAGCTAGGTCGTAGCTTTACTCGGTAAAACATTGAATAAAGTATTGACATTTTTATTACTATTGTTTTACGTACATAAATAGTTTTGACACAGATATTTCAAATAAGACATTTATGCATCGCGGTAAACAAAAAACTGAAATTTATAATGATTTTCTTTTTATTGCTACAATTTTAAATAAATAATAAGAAATATACCTACAACCTGAGTAGACAGAAAGAGGTTGGTACGAATTAATGCGATCGGTCACTTTACTTTCCACAAGTGATCCCCAACCAGGGCGAACGCAAAAGTTTTCTTAACTTTCGTATCCCCCTCGATCTGCGTTATTTTTTTATGTATTAAAATCTACCAGCACTTTAATATCAAAAGTTATAAAAGTTACTACAATATGTTTTTATATTTTTATCATATTGTAAAAGATCTTTACAAATCGATTAAAATATCGGCCACCGACACTGAAAAGTGCTAGTAAAATGTGCATCTTCCACGAGTTAAAGAAAACAAGTATAGTCACTTTCTGTAAAACGTGAAAGGAGGAAAAGCTCCGGCCAAGGCCGTGCGCGGTGCGACGCGTCGACTGAAACTTTTCTCTATAAAGGGCCTTCATTTTACTTCTAAAATTATAATAGTCACTGGTCTCAAAACATGGCTTAAGTACTATACACCTAAATATATAAATTATTACAAATTAAGTAAGGCATTTACAACATCAGGGTTCCTTAAGATAACTTCAAATTTACACGATACTAGAACAAATACTGTAACATCGTGTAAAAATAAAGAAATTGACTAAGTTTTATTCGGTAAAACAATAAAATGTACGTGTTATGAATATAATGGTCAAGATTTCGGCGATCTAGATGACCTTCGAAGCTTGAGCTGCTATTGTATTATTAATTCAAACAGCTTCGCTTTCGTCAAATACATTTGACTGAATTTAATTACTTATTATTTTTAAAACAATTTCGAACCTCTTTATCATAAAGGCATAGTCGCTTACAACTTAGCACTACTATCGTTTGGCACTGACGTTATTAAAAAAGATAAATAATAATATAATAACAAATTAGTCTTATATGAAGACCCAAAAATTGTTTAAAAATTTCAGATTTCGAAATAATTAAATATTTTAATCACAGTCAAGGTTATTTCCTTATATTGAGTTGTGCGTGCCACGACACTTTATGAAAAGTAACAAAAAGATTTTTTGTAACCCATAACTACTTAATTATGACACGAAATCTTAAACTACTCCATCGGGATAATTGGAATTGAGCATTATTCTTGTGCATAGAAGAGTAGATGGAAATATTTATCACACAGGTGATTTATCCCTGTGATGTCATGTTCGAGACAATTAAAGAGCTTCTAAAGGTTTTTCACCTTCGTCGTTTAGCCGACACGGCCGCTGCTATCATTTGCCTCAGCATTGGTTCCGGAGTGCATGCCTTAGGATCACATTTCATTTGACCGTCTCCTCCACATCTGTAATAAAAGTTGGTTTTGAATTATATTTATTTGCTACAGTAATTAGTTAAACGATTAATACAAACTACATATTTTTTTATAACGACTTGTCGTCGATGGAACAAGACAGCTAATACCACCAAGTTACCTAATGACAAGCCATGACTAGAGTCTATGAAAATAAAATAATTGGACTCACGTGCAATGTAAACATGGTCCTGATGAACTGCGTACAACTTCCCCTACTTTGTATGTATGTCCCTTTATCTGGCAGCCTCTCCTCTGGGCGGCACCTTTATAAGAATGAGTCGGGAAATGAGGTGGCAGTGTTGTTGTCGTTGTTGTCGTGGTCGTGGTGACATTAAGAGTTGTCGCCATTGATACAGGACATTCATACCGGGGGCAACAGAAACCTTGTATCGGTTCTTCATGACATCCATGTATGGGGGGAGGACAACTTTGTTGTAAGCAAATGATGTCACTTCTGAAACAGAAGCAGAAATCGCAAGGGTCATCTCTGGGTATTTGTTGCGCCGATACATATACTTTTCCACCATAGCGACATGTTCCAGGCCCGAATGCTTGATCTTCTTCTACATAATCCGGCTCGGCTCCGTAACCGCTGCTTCCACTTGAAGGGAAGTGTGCTTCTTCATCAGGCAATGGTACTTCATCGGTTGGCTGAGTGTCGCTTGGGCCCGGTTTTAACAAATCTGGTAAAGGTGTCGGCAGTTCTACAGGTTTCTCTTCGGGTTTAGTGATTTTGTCAACTGCTACCGGTGACTGCGTTGATATTTCTTCAGTTTTGACAGTGGTTTTTTCTGTAGACAGTATACTAATTTCTTCCGGTGTAGTAATTTCTACTGCTAAGTCACTTTGTACTGGTTTTTCAGAAGTCGTTGCGGTTTTTTCTATATCATCTGTAAGAGCCGCTTCTGGAGTGGTTTCTTTCTCTAATCCTGTTGATTGCGTGGGCGCTGACGTAGTTAAATCTTCATCTTTGTGTATAGTTGATTCTTTAATATCAATTTCTGCAGATTGAGTCGTTGCTATTGGTTGTCCATCGTTCAACTGAGTAGGCTGAGTAGTTTTCTCAACTGTTTCTAGTAAGGTCGATGATTCTTCATAGTGTTTCGTAGGTTCCTGAATCTCTGTTTGTTTATCGACATTCGCTTCAGTTGTTATTTCTAAAACAGCTTGCTCGCTTCCAATATCTCCTGAAACTATTTGTTCGGTAGTGATTTCTTTTTCAATCGGAGACGATGTGGTTACTTCTTGTATATTCCTATGTGTGTGTTCTTGTAATTCCACAAGATATGGTGTAGTTTCTAATAGGTCGTATACTGGTACAGATGTTGGTTCTGGAAGTTCACTCTTATCGTGCGATTCCGACACAGTTTGTAATGAAGATCCCGTGCTTTCCTCCACACCTTCTGCTATCTCAGTTGCTGTTTCCTGTGGAACAGTATGAGAATCATCTGATGGTGTGATATTATCTTCACTAGCAACCGGTTTCGGAGCTGTTGTGATTGGCTCTTCATGTTCGACCTTTTCTAAACCTGGGATTCGGGAACTTCCTTCGGTTGGTTCTTCAGTAATGGAATCTGATGAAACTGATGGTGTGAAATCGGGTTGAGTGAAGTCATCATGTGGCAAAGATGTACTTGGTTCTTCTGATTTCATACCTGATGATTCTGGTGCTATTGTTACTAAATTGGCAGGCGGTGTTACGGCCGTTACGGTGGTAGATACTTTTTCTGCAATATCAGGTGCGGTTGATAATGTGGTCTCGTCACGATCTGTACTTATTGACTCACCGGCAGTAACGTGTAAATTGGATGGTGTAGTATGTGAGCCCAGAATTGTTGGTACCTCAGTTGGAGCTTTTGGTGCATTGGTTGAAGGTTGATTTTCTGTTTGTTCTATGGGCTCTTCTTTTCCTGGTTGTTCAGTTGTTCTTGAATATTCAGTTTCTATGGTGGGAGTCTGATATTCTATTACTACTATCTTTTCTGTTACTTTATTCATATCTTGTGGTTCTGTAACAAAGGTCTCCGGAATTTCCTCTGGGGCTTTTGAAGATTGATCACTTGGCGTAGTAATATGTATTTCTGGAACAACTGGAATTTCTTGGTTTTCTGTAACGTCATCTTGTATTTTTGTAACTAAAACATCTTCAGTGCTATGTTCTAGTACTTCTGTAGTAATTTCTTTATCTTTGCTTGTATCTACAAATGCAATTTCAGTAGTTTCTTGAGTATCTGGTGCCTTTGTGTGAATATCTTCATCCATAGTAAAAACTGTTTCAGTATGGATTTCGTAAATTTCAGGTCCTGCTAAGCTTGATGTATCCACTAATATATGAGATGATTCTGTTGTTACAGCTTCAAGAGGTTTTGCAGTAGAATCGGATGTCTCTGTTGGGACCTTTTCCGTGTAACTAATTTCCGGCTCATGAGTTTCAGGTACATAAGACTGTGTTGAAGTGTCTTCAGTTATCGTTTTTTCTGTGCTGGCTGCTTCCTTATCAACATCGATATGGATATCATCTTCCTTTTCAGTAACAGAAATTATTTCTGGTACGTCTGAAGCTGTGTCTTTTTCAATAAGCGTAAGGGTGGTAGTGGTTTCTGTTTTAATTGGAACGAATAATTCTGTTTCATGTGATTCTGGTAACACTGTAACAGTTTGAACATGTTCTGTGGATTTTCCATAATCGCTGGTATAAGTATCTTGTGTTTCTGGAACAATTGTTGGTTTTTCAGTTTTCTCTTGCCTAATTTCCGTATCTGTTGTTTCATCTATTGTCACAGTTGGATGGTGTTCCTCTGCACCAGTTTCTGTTACATCTGGTTGAGACTCTGGTTCAGCAGTCATTGAGCTTACAGTTTTGTCTATACTTGGTTCTTCTTGTTTAATGGTATCTTCAGTCACAATGGGTTTTTCTGTGCCACTTTCCGATACCGTTGGTGATTCTGAACTATGTTCTTTTTTGTGACTTAATATCTCTGGAATATCTGTTGCGCTTCCAAGTGATGTAACATGCTCCATTATATCAAGTTCAGCATAGGCAGGCTTTGTCACGGGTTTTTCTGTCTGTATTGATTCTTCTTCAACGCCTTGTTGTTGCTTTTCTGTAATTCGACCGGAGTCCGTGGTGGCTGGGAGTTCTATTGGTTCTGTGCTGATATCATGACTTGAAGTGACTGCGACAATATTTTCATCAATTTTGTGGGGAGCTGCAGGTGATGTTTCAGTTGCTTCTTTTTCAGGTATTTTAATTGTTGTTTCGTCTTTGTACACAGCAGGTGGGGAAGTAGAAGCTATATCTGTTTCTTTTAGTATTTCGATACCACTCTCTTCTGAGATTGTGCTTACATGCAATTCATGTTCTATAATAGAAGGTTCAGATGTAGAACCTGCTGTTGCAGTAATAAATGCATCTGGAACTTCCGTACCAATATCATATTCTTTTACAGGTTGTTGAGTCTTATCGCCTTCGGAAAGAATTGGATTTTCTTCAGTTACATATGCTCCTCCATCTGTTGCTCTTAAATCATGCTCAGTTGTTGCTGCACTTGATACTGTCTGTAATGGATGTTCTTCGTCAGTTATCACGTGTGGTAAATTAGCTTCAGTGTTTTCTTGTGTTGAAGATTCTGAACTGACCGCTTGTGATTCAGTTGCTGATTCTTGGGGCTGAGTGAACATTTTGTCATCGTCTTTCTCGATTTCTATTTCCGTTACCTTTTCATCATACTTCTCTGAAGTAGCATAGAGATCAGTGGGAGAGAGAGTTGTTTCTTTAGGTCCAGATTGGTACTCAGTAGTCACTTCTTGGGCAGTCTCGACTGCAGCATGTGGTGTAACTTCTTCAGATTTGGGGACGTCATAATCTGGTGCCTGAGTGTATTTCTCATGTTCTACAATAGCCATTTCCGATAGCGTTGTACCTTCTTGTGATTCAGTAACCTGGAATTCAGTTACTTCGCTAATACCATGTTCCGGTGTTAGTGTCGTAACTTTTTCGGGTTCCGGTAATTTGGTTTCAGATGTTGTATCCAAGATTTCGTTAGTTTCTACTAGGATTGGCTTTTCCGTTGAGATTTCGTCATCTGTTAATACTTTGATTGTATTTTCTTCAGTATCTGGAACGTATTTTGTAGGTTCAGTATGTGATTCACCGACATGTTCACTTGTTTCAAATGTAAGATGACCTTCAAATTGAACTTTAGATGGCTCTGTAATAATTTGCTGAGTTTGAGTAGCGTATTCTTCAGGAATCTTTGTTTGAAGAAGATCTTTTTCACTTTCAGTAATATATTCTTCAGGAGTTTTTGTTGAAAGAGCAATTACGTCAGTTGCCAGGGGCGGTGATTTTGTATACGTTTCCGTTACGAATCCGTTCTCCGTGGTTTCGAATTCTGGCTGTTTAGGTTCTTCTTGTATTTCGGGAGACATCGGCTCTTTATTAGAGTCAATTGAAACCGTTACACCATAGTCGTTGATATCAGTAGATACCTTGTGTTTTTCAGGTGCAATTGTATGATGTTTAGCATCTTCTGTTGTTATAGAATCACTAATGTGAAGTTCGGGTGATTCTGTTTTGATTTCACCGGTTTCACCTAAAGTAGATGTATCTGTTGGCCCCTGGACTGTAGTTGCTTTTTCGCAAGTATGACCAGCACATTTGGGGGGCTTGGTTTCAATATCTGAAGTTTCTTTCCTTCTGCAATTTTCATCCACACAATCTTGAATAACATTTTCCTCAGTTCCCTTACAACCACCTTCTTCTGTACATGGTTCTGAAATTATCTCAGGCACCTTGTCTTTACACACACCATTTTCACATTCTGGTAATGGAGGAAGGTATGATGATGAAGACTCGCAATTACCATTTTCGCATTGCGTTTCCAAAGGAATTGTAGCTGGTGGATGTTTGCAATTATCGTCAGTGCATTCGGGTGTTTCTGATGCCTCTACACAACCATGTGGTCCGCAAGAGCTAATATCTGTCTTTTTATCGGCTTCGCTTCCACAATCATTATTAGCACACAGTTCGGGTGATTCAACCGGGTGAATTTTATCTTCATGCACTTCGCATTGATCACCGCGACACTCGATGGATGACTGTTGTGGAAGTTCAGTAGTTGTGATGTGTATGTGGGGCATAGGTGGAAGAGTTTCTCTAAATTGATCACATACGTACGTAGGACAGCAGGCATCTGGTGAATCGTAAATTGGTTGGCAATTCTCTATATATTCTGGTGGTGCGCTACAAATTATTGGGCTGCACTTAACAATACTGCTTAGACATCTACAATCAGAGTGACATTTATTTGTACTAGGCACAGAGCTTTCATTTTTATAAGTTACACCGTTCAGGAGACAATCTCCTTCACCAGGGATTCTTCCTGGTGACAATAAATTGTCCTCGTCTATTTCATTTTCTCCAAGGTTAATTGTAGTAACTTCGGGTATATTCGGTGTTATTTGAGTCGTCGATGCAAACGACTCTATAATATCAGGTTTCATTTCCTTTTCGGGAATATTCTCTTCAGTTAGTGTTTCAGTAGTATCCTCTTGGTGAGGAACATTTTCATGAATTTCGGGAGTTTCTTGAGATGAAGATTCTGACGGAAGTTTTGTTTCTTCTCGGTCAAATGATTCTGTGGTTGGGAAACTTTCAATGGAAACCTCCGTAACTAACTCAGGTTCCTTAGGACTTACTATTTCAACATGATATTTGTCTTCTTTTCTAGGTAATGGTTCTGTCGTTGCAATAACTTTGTCATCTTTCACAAGCGAATCATCTGGTAATGAAGATCCAATTGTCGAAGATACATCACCTTGCTGGGATTCTTTATCACTAATTAATTCCTCATGTGCAAGAGTTACGTCCTTGTCTTGCAAGTGATTTATTGGTGTAGTTAGTTCAGAGGTCTTGGAGTTTTCTTCTGCTTCAACTATTCCGCTAGGTATAGTATTCAATCCTCGATCTGGTTCGGACGTTGTCATATCCTCTATGTCTAAAGCAGGGGAGTGTGCTGTAGCAATTGTTACCGGTTTTGGGGGCTTAAAATCGTCTTTTTCAGTAATTACATCAGTAACAACATGCCCTTGGGAGATTTCTGTGGTCAGTTTTTCTATTTCTTCCAGGAATGGAGTACTAGAAGTACTTGGAACGTATTCGCCAGGCTTGACACTATCTTGTTCCATGACTCCGGTGTTGACAAAATCTTGGTCTTTGACAAACTCAGTGGTTGCAATTTCAGCCTCTTCTGTAATGGGAGCATTGGTAGCAACTGGTTTTTGCGATTCATAAATTTCTTGTTCAGAATGTTTTTCTGCGCTAACGTCAGGGCTTATTTCTTGAGTAATTGCTTTTTCACCATCTTCTATATAGGTTGGCTTTGTAGGTCTTTCACTGTCTTTTTCTTGTGATTCAAGAATATCTCTGTTTTCGATTGTTGTTAAGTGATCATGGTAAATAGGGGCGTTCGTAGAGATAGTATCAAATTCATCGGTGATTATGCTTCCTATAGTTTCACTGGTAAATGATTCAGGTTCGTAGTCATTACTCATCTTATCAGTAGTAGCCTGTTCGTGCTTTTCAGTTTCAACGTCAGATTTCTGTGAATCTGAAAATTCTTGAATTTGGGTTGTAGCCAAATTTTCTTCGTAAGATTTAGTTACTACTTCATCGCTTTCATTTGAAATTGGTTGATATGTAGAAGTTGGAACAAGTTTATCATCTCCATATGTTTCCTCAGATGGTTTGCTGGTAATTAAATCTTCAGGGAACTTCATTGATGTCTTTTCAGCTTCTTCTATGCTAGGAACGATTGTTGTGGAATGAACAAATTCATCATGGATTTCAGGAGTTTCAGGAGATTCTGTTACTGTAGATTGATCTTTATGCTTATGTATATCCATTAAATTATCTTCATGAGTTGGTGTCGTGATTGCATCTACTCTATCCTTAGTAGTATGCTCAATATCACCTTCAGTTATTTCGTCAGTGACCACGTTTTGCTCATAAGTACCTGTTGGTATACTCTCGACTTCTTCAAGGAACGGTGCACTTGTGGTACTTGCAGCGTGCAATCCAGGTTCATGGCTATGTTCTTCAAAAGATTCAGATGGTATGGTTTGTTGCTCTCTATCCGTTTCTGTTGTAATACCTTCGTCTTCTAAAATGGGATGAATAGTTGTTGTTGAGATATGTATATCGGGCTGAGCAGTAAAAACATCTGCTACAATGTTTTCTTCATAAGGTTTAGATGCCGTTGTAGATTCTTTTTCTTCTAAAATAGAGGAGATTGCTGTAAGGCTAACTTTATCTTCAGGAACGTCTGTTTTATCTTTTCCAGTAACAGGCTGTTCCTCAGGCTGAGAAGTTTCCAATTTATGATCATACGAGGGTATACCACTAGTAGAGCTTTCTACTTTGTCAGACTCTACATTTTCAACGTGGGTAATTTCATGTTGTTTATCTGAAATTGTTGTTGTTTTGAAATGGTCTTCCAAATCAGTGATACTTGGTGTTTCATCACTTGGATTAGCAGAAGTATCTTTTTCGGAATCTTCTTTATCTGCATTATCTAAAGATGGAACAGTAGAATAAACGTACTTAGTATTGTCTTCTGTTGTAGACACATCGTAAAGCTCTATGTTGTGATCCAATTCAAGAGTATCTCCACTTCCTTCATGTGTAGGTTCTGTTGGGTGTGGTTCCATATCAGGAATGTCGTCTGGTTCCTTCCTGTAACCACTGCCCTCACTTACTTTCCTAGGAGGTGACAGTGTAGTTAAATCTTCAGTTAATGGTTCTGTTGTTAGGTCTGTTGGATATTCAGTATTTAATTCATCTCCTTCACATATGTATGTATCAGGACAACATTGGCCTTCTCTTGGTGGTAGCGATGTACAGTTTTTGCCTTCATTTTCCATTGGTGTACCACATTCTTGAACTACGCATACGATGTCGCCCTTCATACAATAGCAATGTTCACAAGCCTTTTCAGTTTTTATCAATGCTCCATCAGCAAATATTTGATCGTCATGGACACAGTCTTGGGTAAATTGCGTAACCGGTGAATTTGTTGTGGTTGTTAACAAAAATCCAGGCGTTGGTCGCACGGTAGTTGTCTTGTCATCAAGTAGAAGTATTTCATCTTCAGGGTGATCTGTAAGTAGACAACAATATGCGTTTTGGTCAAAATTAACTTTGTATACCATTTCATAGATTACATACTTTAATTAAAAGAAATAGTAGCTAGCACTACATGGCATAGGTACATTGGTAAATAGTTAGAGTGTGTTATAAAATATATTATTGTGCAAAATCTAGGTATTTATGTGATCCAATTTTTGACTTATGGCATCGGGGTTTATCAAAATGATGCTAGATTTAGTTATTTCCTTAGGGTAACATAGTAATTTTATAAACGCCCTTGGTATGACCAATGAAACAATAAAATTAGCTGTATCATACTTTGCGGCCGGGCGTTCGTTTCCAAAGTTCTAAAATAATCTAACTAGCTCCGACTCGTCGGCATGTTGATTAGGTACTAATGATGCGTGTTATAATAAACTGGCTAGGCACGCTGCTATGAGCAGTAGATTGAATTGGATTGGAACTGAAAAATTATATGCGAGCCGAGCGACCTATGTGATTCGAACGTTTCATGCAGTGCGAATGATACCAAAACGAATGAACCTTGTATTATTTTCACTTATATTTTAAGTTTTAGGCTCAAATCCCACTTATTGTTTAATCCTAACAAAAAAAAATTATAAGGATTTGTCAAACACGAAGCAGATTATTTAATAGTAGGTATCCGTTAATTTTAACTTACCACAAGAGTATCGGACCGGACAGCAAACGTCTTTGTGGTATATAGGGGTGCATCCATCCACATGGAGAGTACACTCTTGCATTACGCAGGTCGTCATGTTTCGAATGCAGTAACAATGTTCGCACGGCTTGTTCGGAGTCGGAGGAACTTTTGAACCTTCTGAGAAATATTTGCCATTTATGCTGCATCCATATTTGTCAAGTTTACCAAGTCCAGTTGCTCCATATTCAGCTGGCGAAGTAGTTGAAGTTAACGTGAGTAGGTCAACTGGAACTGAAAAAAAATTATTAATTAATATTACAGTCTACGAAAGAAACGAACGTTTTTGTTTCGCCTGTGAGAAACTAATAGTCAAGTTACTGTTGCAGAATTTATCTCTTCGTTCAAGACAAGGCTCTTAATGAATGATAGGATTAAATTCGCGGAATTCAGAGCATAGACAGAAATTTTCAATTTGTGTGCAGTTTAGTGATCTCCACTGATGAATAAAATACTCGGGAACCATGGAAACGCTACCAATTTCGAAGGAAAGTTTACGATTATATACGGTTGTTACTTGTTAGTTCCTGTGAAGTAGTGATACTATCCCAGTTTATTCTTGCTATAGACAAACCTTAGACTAACATGCATTCAGCATGACTCAACCGTTTGGAAAATGTGTATCTATACGATACTTTTATGTTATTCGCTTGCAAAGTTACAAAATCGAGAAAGTAATAGGTATATATACGATATATATGAATAATATATACCGTCTGGACAGGTGACAATAGGGCAGCATTGATCCGCGCGCTTCTCCACAGTGCAGTCTTGACCGATGGGCTTGGTGAAGGGGCACACTCGCAGATAGCACATTAGCATTCGGTTGTGGCATGTGCAGTTCAAACAGGGTTCGTTGGTCATAATGCGGTCGCCTTCGCCGTAGTGCTGGAAGTTGTAGTAGCAACCTTCTGGTTCGGCTGGAATTGTTATATTCATTATTTCGTTTATTTTATTTTATTGACATGTTCAAGGGCACTAAGCTGAGGGTAGCACATTGCCTGGATGCAAGTTCCACATCATGGAAGATTCGTTCTTTCAGATTTGATGTTAGGTAGAAAGCCATGTTAAACTATGTGAAATGCATTGTGACAAGTGTAAAAGCATGTTGCGACTTTCACTGACCCTATATTAAAATGTTATGCGTGACGAGAAAAATAATAACCGTTTTATGTAATTTATTGATTCACTTCCAAGTTCTAATATAACAGTTTTATAGCATTACGAAGTAATGTTTGATAACTTACCATCGTATAAATTTAGTGCTGTGTGATTACTCGCTGTAGGAGCTGGAAAATAAAATATTAAATTAGGTTAATATGAATGATGCTTTTGAAGTTGTATTTATTGTCAAAGCAGTTACTATTAATGGTATAAAACTGAGTTCGTTTTTATGGCATTGAATGACGAGACGAGCAAGCCGGCCCATAAACAGTAGCAACACCATATAGCACTTTGACTTATAAAGTATTGTGTGGCATTCTACTGCGCTCGTCATCCTGAGACATAAGATATTAATCCTCATTATGTCCAGTAATTACACTGGCTACAATGTCCTTCCAAACAAAACACAACAGTACATGCACACTGCTACTTGGCGGTAGAAATAGACATTGCGATGCTCCACCGAGACGGACTTTTACATCTGAAAGAGCCCACCAGTAAAAGTCGGAAGAATATGTTGTTAGTTGTAGATATATCAAATTATATTAAATTAAAAGGGAGAATAAATAAGAAGACGGACGAAAGAAGATTACACGTAGCAGAGATGAGAATGTTGAGATGGATGTGTGGAGTGACGAGAATGGAATAAGGTGAGGAATGAGTATATTAGAGGGAGTTTGAAAGTGGCACCAGTGACAAAAAAGTTGAAAGGAAATCGTCTGTCTTGGTATGGACATGTGAGGAGAAGGGATGAAAGGCATGTAACCCAACGAGTGATGAATTTGAGTGTTGATGGATGGCGAGGACGAGGACGACCAAGGAAGAGGTGGATGGATTGTGTAAGAGATGATATGAAAGAAAAGGGCGTGAATGACTTGATGACGAAAGATAGAGGATCATGGATGAGAACAACATGTTGCGCCGACGCCAAGTAATTTGGGACCAGGGCAGGAAGATGATGATGATGAAAGGGGAGAATAAATTTCAATGGCGTCATAGCATTCCCCGTAATACAAGCGGCTGGAGATTAGTATTAAGGCAGTTCCTTATTTGATGATAATATCCTAAAAATTGAGAAACGCGGAATATTACGACGAATGTATCCGGCATGGAATTTGCAGATGAAAAGCTAGAAAACACGTATGGATATAATGCAAAAATTGAAAATATATTACTCGACTTGTATTTTTAAGGCCTGTTTAACCTATGCTACGTGTGTATTATGTTGAATAATATGCATAAGTCTCATTAGTTTGCAGCAGTAATGATCATGTAATCATGTGTAAAACATGTTGATTTAATACTATAGATTTATATGACGTGTTTTATATAGACGTCTCATAAAAATATGAATATTGTTTACCATTTTGTCAATTACCATTTTTAAAACAAATATACATACATATATACATATACACTCACGCCTGTTATCCTCGAAGGGGTAGGCAGAGGCGCAACTAGTGCACCCACTTTTCGCCGATATTCCGTCCCATGATGTGATAGGGGGCGAGCCTATCGCCATATCGGGCACAAATTCCAGACTCCGGACTGATACTGAATAGAAAAACTCAATACCACTTTGCCCGACCCGGGGATCGAACCCGAGACCTCAGCTTTGCAGTCGTACTGTAATACTACTACGCCACCGAGGCAGTCAGTAACCATATGACACAAATAAAGTAAGGAAAATACCTTATATTTTGATTCTAGGTTGCAATTAATTTTGTCTGAAAGTTCCAGTAAATTTCTTATCGTAATGCGTATCTACCGTGAGCTAAACTGACTCGTGTAAAATGAGTTCCGCTTGCATATAGCCGGACAACATTACTTATTTGAGTACTTCAATTATACTCAATGTCGTTGTGCAGTCAGACTTGATAGCATTATTTTTTGATAGTATATCTTCCAAGTAAGTTTTAGCCTAACGCTATTGACATGGCGAACCCGTTTCTCTAATGAAATATAAATTAAAAAGGATACGAAAATAAAAAACATCGCTTGTATATTGTGTTTCAAACAACTTTTGAAGTTATTTTTGAACGGAGAAGTATTGTCATAATAAAACATTAAGTTCTGAGAAAGCTTTACGGCTGTTTTATGGTCTGACTTATTAAACACGTCACAGCTGTACAGGATATTAGCTGCAAATCGCTTAAGACTCGCAATTGGTCATCATTTTAACTCTTAAAGTCATTTTACATATCCGTTTTACTGCGTATAATTACTGAAGCCAAGCGGTGAGGCGACAAAGCTGTAATTAAACTAACGGAGCGAGTCGTTAACATCGAAGCACGGCTATACACAGACCAATAATGCGGCTATGCGAGTACGCTCGTATCGATAGTTAGGGCAAAAGTTATAATGCCGGAGGAAACGCCTTGCCGCTTGTGTGTAATCGATTTGTAGATTATTCAAGTGACTTTATGTAAAAATACCGTTCTCTCCAATTACCGTCGACCCGAGCACGTTCATTGTAACTATCTGATTGTGCAACGATAATTGAACGTACATTAACTCGATTTTCAATAGCTTTTATAAAATATACTCAGTTCTATTTAATACCGTTCCGGGTTAAAGCAATTCATTTACTAATTGAACCGAAATAAATATGCAATCGTTTTACCTAGTCAGTTATACCAAGGAATTATTTTGTGTAAGTATGTATAGATATAGAATATTTAAAGAGAAGTTTGTAATTCTTGATCTGAGAAGAGGCATCTGTTAATAGTGAGCTTATCAGTAAGTGTGCGGCGGCCGACGCGGCTATGTGGCTGGCGCGTGGTGCGCCGGCCGGGGCCGCGGCGGCACCGTTAGAGCGCTGCTCTCGGGTTTGCTGTATATGGCGGTACGCAGAGGCGCCGCTTACACTCTCCGTCATCTCTTCCACCTAACGGTCTCCAGGAATGTCGTTAGAGTCCAGTTTAGCCAGCCGAGATTACAATTTTAAATAACGCGACTATGACGTTGGACGTCAATTAAAATTGTCTTCTTAACGGAATAAGGACCTGAATCTCCTCCTTGTGATACGAATAAAAAACCGTTGAACTCACTAGAATAATTGAACTATGTATGTAGGTTACTCCCACGGACGCAGAGGTGCCAGTGTCAGTCAAGTAACAATGTGTCCAAATTCCGAAATGTTCCAGTGAATATATAAATACCGAACGATAGCCGCGTCTCGAGTACGTGATGTAGCATTTATAATTCCCGCGATACCTAATGAATTGCTTTTACGTACATGTGTGACGTTATAAATGGCTTTGTATGAACAAAAAACTACTTAATGCAAAATCGTGCGCTTAGGAACATGGGCCGAGGCAATCGAAATGAGGAGCCAACATGAATTTAAAATTTGCACTACATTAATATGGATTGTTGTTTCAATGAATGAATGTCGTCGTGGTCGCCATTCGTGATTAAGTTCACACGGGTAGACCTAAACATTGTAGGCCGCATTTAAATATACTTCCTATGTATAACATAAATTCAATACCAATTCTTTGAAGTAGCCGTGCAACGGATACTAAATCTGCGCAGACTAAAATAGCTTCATCTAATAACATGCATCGCGAAACTGACACGCACTGCACAGACCTTTGTACAGTTATTCATGATGGAAGGAACGTCCGCGTCCGCCTCTGCGCCCGCAACTGCGCCCGCCACTGCGCCCGCCACTGCGCCCGCCACTGAGCCCGCCACTGCGTCCGCACCCGCGCCCTTTTTACGCTTGTGGCCATGTCTGAGTACGTACCCGCACGCCACTAGTCTTGTTCAAGCCTACTCTCCCCGCTGACGGCTCCAAGAACTCATTGTTCACTGAAAATTGGCTACTTTATGCTAATGCTGCAATTTCATCGCAACGTTTGTCCCACTTTATAAACTCTGCAGATATAACATAGTTCTACGCTCAACTGGAAGGCGCGGTGGGAACCAAAATATAGCATATTTTATTTGTAGGCAGTAATAAACATAACTGTTATTAATATAATCCGTAATAAATCGATATTCATTTATTTTATAACACTGCACTTTGAGCGCCCGCCTAACATAAAAATATTTATGATTTATAGCATAAATATGTAAAATATATTTCACAACAAAACGGTGCATCGTTTCATTTGTGTTTATAGCCAAAAGATCAACGAACTCAAAACCAGTTCAGAATTGACTGAATCAATCACATCATGAATAAATACAAGTTGTAAATAGCAATCTAGAATCCTATTTAAAAGAGACGTTAACCTATCTATATATATGTAGTTAAAGAGACTTATTCAGAAAATTAATTTAAAGTGTGGTCACTCAGAAAGTGCAGACAGCGTTCCTAATCATAATATTTACAAATTAACATGTGTTTGATCTAACTTATGAACAATTCAAAATTGCGTAAAAGTAATTTAATTGAACTCGGTGAAGACGTGTTACAAGAACAAAAATAATGAGTAATAATTACAGACTAGACCAGCTTTTTTTTCAATTAAATTGCAAGAAATTTTTTCCATGGATCATTGAAAATTGAAACGACAGGCCGACAGAGGAGCACAATATTACGTCCGAAGTCGCGAACTTGTTGTATTTTAGGTCACCACGAGACGACCAACGGTAGATACTTGTTCCTCGACGGCATTTAGTATTGTAAATTATACGATCTGAAGTAGCAAAAAATGTATGTTTATGTTTATATTAAAATCTTAGCCGTTTTATTTTACATTTTTATAGCACTAGGTCGGTAATCAGGCAAGTGGGTCACTTTAATCTCATAACTATAATCTTTCAACGTGGCAAGAAGTATATCGATCTTCAAGGTAATTGGGACCTTTTGATAGTTTTTCTCCGGTATTCTCCTACTCCCCGGGTGCTTTTTCGTGCTAATACCATCGCTCCTGACGAGCCGGTCCTGTGGAGTGTCGTGCACTACACAAAAGTCGCCAGTGGCTACAGCGTGACTCTACCATAATATTGAGAATGCTATACTCAATAATTTCCTTCACGTTTCGTCAACTTAGAGGTAATAACGGTTTCTATCCTATTGCAGATACTTAATGCTTGATTTATAATTGCTTGTTAGGCGACTGTTTTTGTCTTTTTGTTATTTTGCAACAGCGAATAAAATATATTTTGATTGGACAATATATGTATTCTAATAGTTGTTTTAAATGTGTAAACGTTAGGTTTATAATCATTATGGGTAAATAAAACTATGGAATTGAAATTGTATTTAGGAAAGACAGGGAACCATTTTTTTAAACCAAGTAAATACTCTTATCATCTAATTATAAATTACTACGTGTTGTTCACAGACCCGCCCGCGTGAAATAGGTTTTCCAGGATAAAAATATTTTCCCTGGATAAAAAGAGGGCTATAGGAGTAATGTAGCTTCCTATTAGTGAAAGAATTTAAAAAATCGGTTCAGTAGTTTCTGAGATTAGTTGAACCGAACAAACAAACGAACTCATCAGATTTATAATATTAGTATAGATAAATACAGTATGTATCTACATGGAATTCCTACATTGTCTACTATGTGGATTTTTTGCAGAACGACTCTGTAACTAACGCCTGATATAAATTGGAAAAACAACTGTAGGAATTAAAAAGGAGGATATTATCCACGTCTTCATGTGTCGGATTGTTGGCAATGTTATTATATCATTAAAAAATATTTATACATAAAATTTTATTAGTATAGCCAGCGGTAAATTTAAGTGTGTCTCCTAGGTATGTGACCTTGAAAGTTACGTGAATTACGGTACTTAGAAATAAAACTTTATGCACAAACAAAAGATTAATTCATCTACCGCATACTAGTGATACTACAAATGGGAAATTACATTATAATCAGAGCTGTCGCTGTGAGTACCCAGCGCTATTTTGTCAACTAGACATCTCATCTTATCAGGCAGTGTAGGTTGTGCTCTCGTATATCTACATTTTTTTTCGTGGCTCTCCAGTTAGTTATAGGATTAGTTTGGGGAACTACCTTCACGTGCACCTACATGAAATGAGTATAAACTGTTGTATGATGTGCATTGAGTACTCACCCGCTGCCGTGCAGAGTATGCATGCGGCCAGGGCGAGCAGCGCCCCCGCCGCGCGCCGCCTCTCCATCTGACCTCGTCCGTCTGCAACAATCACACAATCGAATCAATTACTCTCGCACGCCAATCACACTGACTCATCATCATCCGCCCCGCAATTCAACTTTCTTTCAATAACGCTCGACACATTTATTTGATTTATTTACAAGTCGTTTCATTTGCCTCAATAAGAACGTCAGCGTTTTTATTGCAGTTCAAATTTTCCGTCGATAAATTAATTAATTTAAAGTAATGTTACTCAAAAACTTTCTGTTAGATCATATGTTCCGATATATACGTGATTCATAATGTTAATATGAATATTTCGAGCCGTTTCTAATCGGAACAGTAGGTTTTTCAAGTTCTAGGAATAAGTTCGAATAAAAAATCTAGTTTCCCACATCTATAGCTTTGTAATTACCTACGTTAAAGTTGCTGCGGTAAAAACCGAAGCAAAGGAAGTCAATGATCCGGAATAAACAATTATTTTATTTCCATGACATGATGTAATTTTATTGTAGACGATATTGGTCAATTAGAATATTCGCTTGAATTCCTTTTATTAAATTTTTCCTTTTTCGCTGTATTTGGATTTGATAGTTTGAAAACGTTTTAAGGCTATAAAATAATCGATTATGTGGAATAGGTATTTGACTAGACATTAGATAATAGGTAATACTTTTGGTTGAAGTTATATCACAAGACTCCATTCTAATATTCTACCGACTACAGATGCAGGGTTCATGGAGCGTTACAGGGGTCGAAAGCGCTCCTCCAGTTCACGCAGCGGACGTGAGTATATGATGCGTGCTTGAGTGGAAACCGAGAAGGGATTCAAAGAGATTTTGTTTTTGTGAACTGCATACTTCTTCGTCGTAGGCCAATTAACTTTTATGTTTATCTTCGAGATCTAATTTAATTGGCATAACGAATCAATATTCTGTAGCTATTCTATTTCGCACAATGTAAGTAATAAATATTATTCAATGAGTTTTAAACGTGTGAGAAAAAGTCTTAAAATATAAACAACCACACCCCGACCCGCAAACATGTATAGTGTAGTTCGTTTTAGCTATAGTAATCATCATAAAATAGTAAGTCAGGGGTATTGGTACAAAATACTACAGAGGCACGTAGCACCGACCGAGGAACGCGGAAACGTGAGGTTCGCGCAAAAATGTGCCCATTTACCTCTCAGTGAATAGGGAGTTTAACTATCCATTCAGTGGCTGGTACGGCGGCCATTCAAAACAATGTTGATACTAAGTAGAATTTTCAATGAAATACAAGCATTTTCCGAGTACCGTTGCAAATATTTTGCACACCTGTCACCGCTAACGATAAAACAAGTTGGAAATACTGCATTATTACTTTGTAAGCCGGTTAGGTTTTATCAGTTTTGAGAGAAAAATGATAAAGAAGCAGCAACAAACAGGCTCTACGGTTTTTATCGTTAAAAATAACCCGGTTTATGGTCAATCCTGTATTTATGGCTGACGCCTGAAAGCGCTGCGCTGGCAAATTATTGTTACTCCGGAATCCGCAGCATAACCCGAGCGTTGTCGTGGGAACGCATCCGTGCACCCTTGACTGCACACATTCATACACCACTTAAACAGATGCCTACGCAACGCGCTAGTGTGAATACCGATAGGTTGTTTTCCAAGCGAAGTGTTCATTAAAATCAATCTTATAATCATATTATGAGGTACCGATTTTTTTTTATTCGTACAGTAAAATCTTCAAAAATGTAAAAAATAAATACCCGCTAAAATTGCCCCAAAACAAATCATCATCATCATGATTTATTACACGAAATACCTATAGTCATTTGAAGCACTAAGGCGCGCGACGCCTAAAATGCACTTAATAAAGTTTATAATATTACGTAGAGCGATGCGAATATAATGGTATCGGCAGGGGTCCCTCCGTCTAGACACTCTCTGCAAGTCACCTACACAGAGAGGGCGAGGGTGCCGACAATTCATTATTATCTATCTATTTACTTTGCTGAAATACCACGTGTTTCCGACTTGGAGTGCTCTTTACACATTCTAATTGATCGGTCGTTTCCCTTATTTGTCATAGAAAAACAAGTCAAGAATTTGCCTTATTGATTTTCCAAAAAGCTGTCCATAACATAAATGTCTTAAAATAACACCCAAGTCAAATAATTGGTCGAAAACATAATTGTCCATTTCTAAAACGTTTGTAAACTCATCATACGTAATTATATCCATTAAATCATAATATTGTGTACTGCCGTACTTTAACAGCGGAGAAGTGAGTTAAGATTCTTAAGGTGTTTTCATTGTGAACCCAGTTCCCAGGCGTAATTTGACATACCGTTGGATGCAGCGGTGTAGTCTCAAAAGCAACAGTTAATCTGATTAAAGTGCGCCTAAATTCAAAATAACCGCGCATGGGAATTTAAATATGTATGCCTTATTTAATTGTTTTCTAGAATCTTTGCTCTCGACGGCTGCGTGGCACGTTGCCTTTGTCATCCCGTCGAGTAGCTACTACACAGCGCTACGTGGTGCTACGAAAGCTCTGCATTTGTTCGCTCAAGTCACGCGCTTATTGTTTTCTTTTAAATCATTTTTGCACGATGTATTTTTTGTCATGCATGTTTTTTTATATTGCGTTATTATGAAACTATTATTACGAAGACTTGATTTGTTAAACATTTTTTGTTTATTACAAGATTATCTAAAACGACGTCTATTATAATATGAACATATACTATTATAGATTGAATAAACTGTTGTTCCCTTTACTAAATTGTATCTAATTAGGTAATGTAATATTTAAGGTACGCCGTGCATTACATGTCTATTATAATTACGATAACACAGCGAATAGACAAAGTGATGACATGAGATCAGAAGGGCATATGGAATAGTGGGTAATCGGTCGCGGAGCCGCGGTGGTGTGACCGCTGGCCGCTAGTCGCGAGCTGCCGGCGGCATGCCTGTGCTCGGTGCCCGCCTTCTTGCTCAACATATAATTTCGGAACACTGCAACCGCAGCGAGCACTGACACCAATTTCTTACTCACTAAATAACTCGGAAACCGGAAAGCATTATTATTATTATCTTTCGTTACTCTTAGGCGTATGCATGATAATGTTGATGTTTTACGGCCGAGTACTATTTTACGTTATCCACTTAGTTAAGTCAAAAAGGTATCCTTTACAACAAATTGTCTAATGTTGAGGTTCAAAATTGCGGCATGTTTTTAAGGCTACGTAAGACTCAGCCACAGAATAAAAAGCGATAGTCTTTACAGTTTATCTGCCCATAAAAGTAGTTGACCAGACAGGGATAAGTATGCTAAGAATGAGCGCAGAGCGCACTAGATATGAGACGTGATGACCGCAGGGTCACCCGGCAGGAGGGCAGCGAGGCGCACCGTTCCCGCCTACATCGCAAATGGTACGCGGGTACAGATAGCACTTTTGTGTTCTAAGGCGCGATAACGATCTGAGTGCTGTAAGTAAGACTATTCTAATGTTTTAATATTATACAGATGTTGTATGTTATAGTATATTGGCAGTGTAGGCCCGCGCGTCGCTCGCCGCTCGCTCAATACGCTCACGTACGTCTGTGGCGATTATCGGCCGTCGTAAATTACCTCTGATTAGCATAGCAGTCGTGGACATGACGCCGGATTGTTATTAGATTCGAATACAACACATTGTTACAGCCGATAATTGTCCCTGATGTGTAGCGGTCGATTAACGGCAGAAGTAAACCAACTCGTCCATATTAAGTAGATATTGCATGAACACGTCGCATACCATTCAATGTGCGCTAACTCGCTCATTACAATCACGTTATTTATACCCAGGATAAAGATTGACATGTTGACATGTATTTGTTCTTCATACATGATTAAGGCAGTGAAGATTATTATAACATAACGAACAGCTACGAACAAGAGTACAACTCCATGCGAGAGAAAAGTGATTCATGTTTATGTGGTTGCGTACATATGCGGAACAGTCACGCGGAAGGAACATAAAGAGATAGGACTCATGTCCCTTGAGGGAACGCACAGAAATAAAGCTAATGTTTCCACTTGGAGACTCCGAAAGTTCAATGAACCCCACAAATTTTGTGTTACATGCCTTCGTTATTATCTACATGAAGCTGTAATCTAGATTCAAGACCAGTAAAATGTAACGGATGAGCTTTTATATTATAGCAAACAATACAAATATAAACTCGGTTATGTAAAATTGATTCATGTGCTTTCAATAATAATGAACAAAATAGTAACAAAAATAAAACTAACACCAATGTATTACATACAACATAAGTTTAAATTTCCATTTAATTCACTGAACACGTGAATCAAACTAACTAAACATGGAAAAGACATGTCCAAAATGGGCCTAAAATTCTAACCAAAACAGTTTACATTTACCATACCATATCCATACCATATCAGCCCTGTAATACTGCCCACTGCTGAGCACGGGCCTCCTCTACAACTGAGAGGCCTGAACCCTCTCAGTTGTAGTTTACATTTATTTGGATAGAACTCCTAAAAACTAATCTTTTACAATAAATCGTTTAATTTTAAAGACCCCCAATTTTATGATTATTTAAAAAATAATCGTTATGAATCGAGGAGTCTAAAAAATATTTTAATGAATCCAATTTCCATATTTTGTTCTTTTAATAACCCTAAAGTTTGAGCCTGGTTAGATTGTGAGGCCCAGCACCCATACAAAAAACCGACATCTCCTTTGTGTTAATTTCTCAAAATTATATTAATAATCGAGTATTGTACTTTTAATAATGATTAAGTATAACAAATAATAAATCATAATTATTATAAAAAAACACAGATTGGAGGTGCTGTAGTAACAATTACCCAAGGGTCAGCTATGAGCTGCAGCCGGCAGCCATGATGGCCACGATGCGCAGTATTGGATCGTGCGCAGAGGCACGCACGCATCACCAACGTAGTCCGAATAATTTAGGTAAATCCGCTCTAGACGTCCTCATCACCGTTATACCGCGTTAGCATTCCACTCGAGTGCTCTTACGAATTATCTTATTTCCATGCTATTTCGTGATTTCGATTCGATCTACAATAGCATTTTCGTTTTTTTTTTTCGAATCATTAAAAGTTCTCACGCATCCGTCCAACATTCCGCCGATGAAAAGTTATACGACAAATATGACTTAGCGCGGAGGAATTCGCTCCGTTTCATGAGAAACGCTCGACTTTAACGTCGCGAGGTCCATCAAAGCTTAAAGCTCGCGTTTGCATTCTCTGTGTGTTCGAAGAAAGCCACCGTTAGTGTGAGTGGCTGTTGCTAGGCATACGTTGAATTCGCGATTGTTGGTTCGTGGGCGAGCCGCTCACACGATGAGCGTTGCCCCCGTGACGCGCGCTGCCTGCCGCTAACTTAGCTATAGCTGTGAGCGCTCCGGGCTCATCGGGCGCACCTAGTGCAGAGACGCGGCTCCGCCCTGCGCGCCGCCGCACTCGACACCTCTCACGGTACACTCGCATTATTTACCTAATTGCTGTATGATTACACACCGTTGTTTTTTTATCATTACTTAAATACTAATACAGTAAGTTACTGAATGTACCAACACATTGTAAATATTACGTCAGTGTTACATGCAATGTATGAACGTAAAATAACACAATTTTGCGTAGGTAATACACAGAGCGATGTAGGGTACATTTTCGTTAAAAAAACTATTATTATTTAATAACTTAAATTGCTTAATATTATGATAACGCGAACAGATGAATGTATATTGTAAACGCAGCTGATTGCCTGTGTTCCGCGTTCGAGGCGAGGTGGATAATACACCCTCGGCGTGCGGGATGCGGTCGCTTTCTGATGCCAGTTAGGGCGATCACTGACCCGGCAATTCTAACACCCTAAGCACTTACGAATGAATATTTGTCCCGCGGGGGAACACTAAATTAGTAACCTTTGAATCCCGAATGTTTATGCGCCATTTAATTAAATCCAGCTGTGAAGCTCGCGTCGCCGTTGTGGCTTAGCTTGGTTTGATTTTATTTTTCATTACTAGGAAGTGAGTGAGGCGTGATGTCTTTTGCAAGTACGTTCGTTCGTTCAAACGCTTCTAGTTGAGCAATGTTTACGAGCGGCCGCCGATAGCTAGCCGGTTGGCCACACATTATTTGCCATATCTGTACGTAGCAAATGAATGAAAAATATTTACAACACGACACAATAATACCTATAAGAGTGCAAATCTTAACTCGTAACGAGCCTATTCAAACATTCCTTTAACTAACGTACTTGTACTATAGGTACACATCACAGTGCATGTTTGTATATTTTATATAAAACATCTTGTGAATAAATATAAAATATAGGCAACTATTTTAATTCTTTTCATAAATTCTTCATATCAACCAATTAAATGTAATTACCTATAATAGCACTCTTTTATAGGCACAAACTGTAATTGTAACTTTGATAAAATAGAGAGCTTCGTGTGTCATAAAAAAGAAGTACTATAAGAAAAAGTGGATGGACAAGCGTAAAGTTATTGAGGCAAATACAAAAATAAAATAATAGGCTCATAGCTACTGTTTTCCCTGTGAAACTGCATTGTGGGGAACTGGTTGTGGAGCAAAAACGATAATAAAGAGCCCTAGACATGAAATATTTATACTTCGCATTATCATATTACACGAGAATCGTGGTCATCGCTTAGAAAATTATGCTATTCGTTTTCACTCACTTTTATAAAAAACAGTGTTGGAAAAACTGTTTCATAGGGTATTCGTATCCTGCGAATTAAAATTACGTTGGATGTAAATCAGTGTGCAAACGCAAACGGTAATTTATAGGAGTGCGGACGTAACTATGTGCAGTGATTACCTTTCATTATCTAAATAAGCCCCGCTCGTCTGTTATGAGGCAGTATAAATGCTATGGGAACTACAATTTTAATTAGTCTCCTGTTTATAACCCACAACCGGGATATAGCATAAATAATATAGATTTTATAGCCAATAAATTGCCTTATATCCTTTATTTATCCATTATAGTCTGTTGGGCAAAATCGAATAGCCTGACATAATCCCACACAGGTATGGAAGACAGCGCCTAAGTTATATCAATATTATCAAAGAGCTATAAAATATACATTTAACGGTTCAAGCATTGTCACTTCTATTGGATTTTTAAGAAATAAAACATTCGAAATGACAGACAAGAGCTAGATCCTGCAACGGAACCTCACGTAATGACTTAGTATTCCTGTGGACTCTACCGATTAGTTCGATAAGACGGCGTACGTCGCAGCGTCGCCGACATGTCTACAACATTTAATTCATATCTCTTTATTAGTGTTTGTAAAGAGATTTGATCGATGGTTTTTTATTTCAGAAATGAACCTATAAATTATCTTTGGGTCCTTTTAATTTTAGTTCATAAATACAATAAAAATGCACATTCTATGAGGGTAGGGAGAGCATGATGGAAGTGGTAACTCTATGACGTAGAACAATTTAAATAATAAAGCTTTTATTGTAATCAGTATTACATGATACGCGACACTGTTGAAAAAAGTTGTAATTAAAAACAAATGATATTAAATACCAAATCGGTTAGATCTTATCATAGAAAAACGTCCAAAATTCCACCTTTCCCTTAGCTGTGGGCAGGATGAAATTATATGTTAACTCTACATTTTATAATTATTGACAAAGGAAAAACTATCATGCTCTGTGCCTGTACACATTTCGCGTACTCCACTACAACACTTTGGCATCCTTTGTGGGCTTATCCTATCCTATCCTTTGTGGGCGGTTCCATATGCTCTGTATATCATAATCTAATTTAGTAACATAATGGTGTGCGAAAAACCAGGTAACTATTCTATCTTGCCCGGAAATGCGACTTTCCATTTAGCCTATACGCCCATTGACAATAATGCTTTGAAATCCTTTATTCTATTTTTTTACATCAATTCACACAATCTATCCCCAATAGGTTGTCTGTAAAAAAGCTGAATAGTAATAGCAAACCTTCTATAAATAATAACATACATGAGTCTAATAATTGCATAATATTCTACCTCGAAAAAAGTACGTATACGCGTCGTTAAGCGGCGCGAACGGCAGCGAGTCGTCGCTCGTAAATAAAAGTTGGCCGCGTGTCTTTGTCTGCATAGAAACTCGGACGCATCGTTGCGCGATTCGGTATTAGTAGGTATTTTTTATCTTGCCCTCCCTTCCCTTTAAAAATGAGGAAAGTTCCCGAACCGGCTTTGTATTTAAATTTTACGTAGGTAAATATAGTAACACCGTTCTTATAAATCTACAAGTATTGATGTAAGATGAATATAAAGTCTTCGTTTAATTATTTTAGTACGTATAGCATAATTATTATTGCATAAAATATATCTTGACTTAGTTTTGGTCCATTAGTGATTAGAGCATCTAGGTACTTATATATTGTGTCCATACGGCATTATAGTGTAATATTTAATTTAGTAAAGTATTAATAAATATTAGAACATAATGCGCAAAGGAATATTGGTTTAAGAGCTGGAGCCCTCGAGTCCCGCTATGATTCGAACGAATTACACTTGAGCTCAGGACGACCGGGGTCAACTAGTGCGTACAGCAACGTCCTACATTTGAATGATTATAAGTAGCTAGCGAGAAAATTTACCGCTAACACTACCATATAAGCTGTATGAATTTTAGGTCGCTACAAGCATAGCATGCTCTTGCGCCGACATCTGCGCAAATATTGATTTAGTAAGCCAGAGCCACAATGGCGGCCTCGCCGCTTGAGCAGCGGGCGCGCCGGCTACCCGCTTGTAGCCTGTCCCACCATGGCCGCCGCGCGCCGGCTCCGTCAACATCGCCTTTTCCTCACTCACCCATAGCACAGATAGTCAATGTAAAGTAAATAATCACCGGACTTTTCCCACGACGCAACGTCTAAATACTTCAACGGTGTACTCATCACATAATATATAAATTTGTTCATCATTAATGCACGAACTGGATAACATACATTGTTTAATTTATTTATTGCAGTGAGAAACACGGTCGGTCCGTCGAATTATTTTCTTTATAATTTTTTTGTTTTGAATACCAAATGACCTGTTTGACAGATTTCATTTGATTCCATCAGATATCAATTATATAATTGGCATGCCTACACAGATAAATTTCCTGAATATTATAATGCTCAGTAAAGCATTAAAGTATAGTAATACGTTCGAAAATGATGTACCTGTCGGGTAACTATAATTTGCAAGAAATCTGGTTTTAATTAAAATTAAACATCCTTAAATTACTTAAAATTACATATCATACAACAAAGCAGCAGCCGCCGCCGCACCTGTTTGTTTGTCCGAACGTGATACATAGGCTACTTTAGGCTACTTTTTATACCGTAAAAACTCTTTCACGCGGGCGAAACCGCGAACAAAAGCTAGTCAACAATATAATTGAAATTGTTTTATTTTATATTAATTGCCACCATCAAACAAAATGATGTCCGCAACAAAACAAATTCCTATAAAGATTCACAATTAAGGTTCGCAATAACCCATGAGGCAATACGATACCTGTAACATTTATGGCATTTTGTGCAGACAGTAATAAAAGTTAGCATCAGACAGCGAATGTTACCATGGGAACGTACGGTATAATATCCACCAGCGATGAAAAGAGATTCCGTAGCAGGAAATTAGCTTGTTTTACTTATACGTTATTCAAAATAAGCACGAACTTAATGGTGGTCAGATACCGTTATGCCAGTACCGCAATTTTTAACAACCACTTATCGAAATGATGTGCTTTTCTGTGTAATAATAACTTTTTGTTTCGGATACATAAACACCGATTTCAATACGCGTTTATCGACTTTTTTATTATAAAATTTTCAAGATGGTATTACTTTTGTAAAATAAGAAAAAGGATGTAGGTACAGAACTCCTTGCGTAAAGAATAGTTAAATTGTTGCGAACGTCGTTCAAAAATATGAACACATAATTATTAAAGCAGTAGATACATAACTTAGATTACTTACCAAAAAAAATCAAAATATTATTTTCTTAATACGAAATAACGTTGTTTACCGCATATTTTTTTATCCACAAATGAATTTGCAAGAACAAAGTATGCGATTAATACGGCAGCACGAGAATGAAAGCAATCTAAGCAATAAACGCAATGGTAGATGTGAAAAATTGAATTAGGATACGCATACGTTTCTTTTTTCTTTCTTATCGCGACGGTTGTCCATCTCAATCGCTTTTAAATGTAATTTGACTGAACCCCTGACGCTTAAGTAGATGTTATAAAAAATATTTACGTTTTGACGTGCAATCTTTCACGGTACACACAGTTAGTTACTTTGTATAAAATATGGTTTCACACTTCATATATTACAAATATGTGGTATTTTCTATGGACACGCCGCATTTATAAGCTATAAACAAAATATTGGTTCGATATAAAATAATGGGTAAGTTTTTATTATATTATATAATAAACAATGCTAAATAAGGAAGTAAATTACATTACGTCACACCTGTAGTTATCAGAGTTCCATAATCGCCAACGATCAAAATTTTTTTCCGCTGCCAAATACCGACAGTCGTGATTAACTCCAGCTCGAAGATATTGAATGTATACTTTTAAAAATCATCATTATTGACATGAAAAAAGAACAGACGTGAAAAACGCCTATGATCATTCAAGGTGAAGATGGCGTAGCACGAATGTTTGGGAAGCGCCATGAATTAGGAAGTATTACACAATATAATGATAAATAAATGCCCATTTATAAAAAAAACAAGCTTAAGCTTTCAGACGGCATTGATGTTGCTAGTTACATCAACCGTCGCAAATAAATAACTTAGGAAATTTAAGTATTAAACGCATGGGTGTTGCATATTTTTGGTGTAACCAAGGTGTGTTCTGTAACCAAGGTTTATTCGTATGCGAGCCACAAAGAATATTGAAATGTCTCGGGATTCATACTTAAGTTATTAAGGCACATAAGTAATTTTTTCCTAATTTAAGATTCCGCGCCTTATCATTATCAAAAATAAAAAAATACTGGGATTTTTATTTAAGATGGACCTTCTAAGACCAATCACGAAAAAAAGATTTACAGTAATTGTTGAAATATTGTTATGATTATTAAACAGTTTATTATTTTTTAAAGACTGGGGAATGCGACGATCAAGTAGCACGGACCGACAGGAAAGCGGGGATGCAACGACGAGGGTGGGTCGGGGAACGAGACAAGCGAATGGAAGTAAGAGGAGCTAGGGGAATTTCGGTTAGGGGAGGATGGTATCAAGATTGGAAATGTATTTATAGTGACGGACGAAGTGAATGAATAGGTGACGGATATTAGGAAGTTGATGGGTAGCTCATTCCGAAGTATAATACATACATACACTCACGCCTGTTATCCCCGAGGGGATAGGCAGAGGCGCAACTAGTGCACCCACTTTTCGCCGTCATTCCGTCCCATGAAGTGATAGGGGGCGAGCCTATCGCCATAGCGGGCACAATTCCAGACTCTGGGCTGATACTGAATAGAAAAAATCAATATCACTTTGCCCGACCCGGGGATCGAACCCGAGACCTAAGCTTTGCAGTCGTACTGTAATAAATACCACTACGCTACCGAGGCAGTCTGAAGTATAATGGGAGTAGATAAAGGTTACATGTAATAAAAACTTAATAAATTTCATAGAAAAGAATAAATGCTTTTCATGTATATATAAGCCAATAGATTGTATAAGGTTTCATAATTTATTAAATGAATGCTTTACACATAGGGAACTATATTATGATCCCACTCAGGGTTATATTATGTAGTTTTTGTTTCAGTATCCGACATTAATTGATTAAGTTCAATTGTTAATCATTTTCCTGTTAATACAAAAAGTTATTAGTAAGGCGATCGAAATATAAGATGTACCTAACCTATACCTAGAATTTAATTTTATATCTATGTTGAATAATTCCACTTACACTATTGATGCTAATATATATTTACGCTTTATCCCTTCATTTTCGTGTAAAAGAAAATAAATTCAGTAAGGTAAATATTTACTTATAGGCACTTTCTTGGTAGGTGAATAATTCATATTACGGAAACCATGCTGACATATTGCTTCCACTGAGACCCTCACGAGAATTGAGGAAAACAAAGGATGTACTTGATGCTAATGGACCGTGGGGTGAATTTTGAGATCTAAAAATATCTTTGAAAACATAATTAAATATGTAGTACGGCCTTTGTGAATTTTTGAGAGTATTTTCTTTCAGCAAATACTGTTCTGAGAAATATTACTGTTATCGTGTTTTATGTAATACGTAGCGAGGCCTCGCATTATGAAAAAGTTAAGAATTATATTTTTATAATTTTACAGTGCAGATTATATGTGCGAGTCAACGCTGGTGGCGTCAGAGCGCGGCGGTCGGCGGTCGGCGCGGTGCGGCGGTCCGCGGCGGAACGGCGAAGGTGCATGCGCCTTACCCACTCGTAGGACAATGACATCGCACGTTCCGCACCATAAAACAACCTGGACATTATGAAGTGTTGCCTCTGTCTTTTTTTATCCTTACTCAAAAACAAGACACGGCTTATAATTGCGTCATTAAATTTTTCGTTTTAATTTGCAGCACGCTGAATTATAGCGAAGCATTGGCACATTAAAATGCAAGGATGTGTCATAGTGACATAAAACGTTGAATGAAAGCTATCTTGTGTGGGCTTGTATAGCATTGCGTAATTATTTTGTTTTAATTTTGTCAAACACACAAACTTGAAACTAGTCGTTGTTTTATAATTGAATTTGTCCGATCAGCAATCGTATACACGACGACACATTACTCATACATTCGAAACTTTACTTTTTTAACCTTTCAATTTAAATTACACACAGAGAGGTGTCGGTATTAACACAAAGTACTTACTTCGTGAGTGCAACAGCCAAACCAAAGCAAGGCGGACGTCATACTCACGTATCGGTTCAAATACTAATTGGTAAAAGACCTATTCAAACATAACATGAGATTTTTTACTTGGTAAATGGTAGAGTGGACATGTCTATTTGACTTGTTATTTAGAGTGTGGGTGCCATGAGCGTGGGCACGGTCTGACTGCCTCTTTAGGCAGCTAACAAATGCATTGGTCATTTTACTCAGCCGCCTCGCAATGCATCGGGAATCGTACATAAAATTATTATTCTGATCATACATTTTATCCGATTTTCCGATTTCTCGTGACCGGTACACGATACGATTTAGTAATAGACAGACGAGACAGTAAACTTAAAATAGCTCAAGAAACACAAATCTCTCACGTACAAACAATTATTCTTGTCTTCAAGTATGAGTTACAGCATTTTCTTTTGTTATGTACTGAGATAATAATAATGTATTTTTATGTTGTTATTTTATCAGTAACACAAAGTTCTCATTTCACTTTAGATTATTCTTGTTACTAATGTCGCGGAGTTTAGGAACTACGAAAAGCTATTTTCGATCTCGTAAAACGCAGACCCGAACAATTATCTGCATCATCCAAACACTATCTCCCGGGGAAAGGATCTCAAGCAGGATATTATTAAATAATAAAAAGTCTACAGTGATTTAACAAAAAATATCTATAATATAGATTTGTCTAAAATATGTGCTACTGAGGTTAAAACTTAAAAAACATATATTAATTATAATCCAACTTTATCATCTACATATTAACATTCTATTAACAGGCAGTTTATTTAAACTAAATAACATATTTAATTTGACTCAGGAATATTATATAATGTAGGTAATATGCTTACATATAATGTGTGAGTTCAATTTACAATGTGCTAACTACTCGAAATGCAGTTACATAGAACTGAGCAAATAACATTTGCGTTCACTACGAGTACCTCATAACGTCATGTAACATAAAAAAGTGATGGTGTTGGAAAGTTATCTCACCAGAAATCTTTCATAATAATAATAACACGTAGATTATAAGATATATGGGGCGTATTAAAGTTATATCGAGCAGGATGTCTGCAACAAGCTTTTCGATAGCCGTAGCAAAACTATACAGTGCATTTTGTGAAGTAAGGCGATCTCTAATATCTATTGTAATAAATAAAAACTCGTGTGGCAAAAAACTTGAACTAAATAACATTATAACCTACATTCCATTGGCTGGCGGCAGCAGCACCAAGCCCGTGAATGTGAATTGTAAGCACACTCTACGTAGGGCTATTTTTGTGTGATGCTTTTTATCGACATTTGTGACCGGCATTGCGGCTTGGTCGTATTCAGATATTGGTATTCAGATGGCGATTCGTCGCGAGGTTTCTTGCACACTCGCTACCGATGTTCTGTACTTCGGGGACTATTAGCTGTCCTATCGCTATATTGTATTGTTATAATGCAGCGGCTGTCGTGCTAGACACGTTTGTGTTAAGTCTCTACTCTAGTATTTTAACTTTAAAATAAAAGCCAATTCACGCAATATTCTGTGTAAACTATGTTTTAGATTATAAGTATTTTAGTAAAAATGCCTGAGTAACGGATCTCGGCATAGTTATCTTAATGTACCGTAGTGTGATGTTTTCATCAAAATTAACTGTACATTAACTTATGTCATTTAATGTTTAACATAAATTATAATATTTATAGCAAAATTGTTGCTATACAGGCAATTAAATTATAATTCCTATTTAAACCACGAATTCAATTATCGTCAAAATTTATGCACGTGGAGCCCTATAAATATAATTTGAGTGTTGTAAAACCTATAAAACTTGTCATAATCCAAAATATACTACAAGTACATAAAATTTTGAAAAACTATAATGTAATGTTTTATTATCAAGTTAAGTACTTGAAACTTCGCTTAGATGGTTACATAATTGTACTAGAGAAGCTGTCTATTGTTAACAAACCTCATTAAATATACCATGAAATCAAAGTCACGTCACGAAATTACAATATAACAAGTGAAACAGAAACGGTTTACGAGCTTTTTTGCGACATTTTTGTGGCCCGGTAACGGTTTCGGCTCCTACAGCGAGCGCCAGTGAGCGCGTCGAGTGCGCACCGAGCGTCGACACTCGCCGACGCACTGCACTCGCGACGCGCCGGCTTCATGTCATCCATCCACCGACCGGCGATCATCGGACTCCAGCCGCTAACTGCCGCATCGTATAAACCATTTCTAACTTATAACTAGAAAACTACATAAAAATGTGATATAAAAACGCTCTTTAAATAACAGAACATTTATGAACATGTTTTTTGGAATTCGTAAACATAAAGAATATTTCGCAGTGGTTATAATAGCACACATATTTATTCGTTGCAAGCGTCGTTAAAATTACTGAACGTTCTACCCCATTGTAGATATCGTTTTTTAACATTCTATAAACCTGTATGGTGTGGATATATGTGGGTAAATATGAAATGTGAATGGCGGCACATGTGCATCGAGTGTGGCAGGTTGGCCGGGTCATTGGCACCTGTGAGGCCCAGATTCAGTTCTCGATAATTTGCCATTTTCTCAGGAAGCGGTGGCGGCAGCGGCGGCGGCGACAGCACGGGCGACGGCGCGGGCGCGTGACACGCAGCGTTTGACGGCGGGCGGGCGGACGCCCCGCACTGCGCTGAGCCGCCGCGCGCCGAGCGCATTCTGTCACGGCGGGACTGCGCGCGTGCATATTCACGCGCACTTTCATTAATGCGGAGTCACTGGACACGTTTCTAACTTTTAAGGACGGTTTATTTTATTGCTGACATTCTTGCTTACAATGGGTATATCTCAGCAATCATAAGAAGTCTGCTATTTTACTGTATATTTGTCTATGATAAATTCACAAAGTTGCTTACACATTGTCTCAAATTTCCGCTTTATAATCACGAACGACTAGTGGGATTAGTATTATCTTTTAGTATTTAACAAGATCGTGTTTGCTTACATCACGGCCGTTAGGTATATTTAAAGGAAGATCGTCATCCAGTCGTTTAGCTACCGTCAACTAACCGTATTTCCGTGCGCTAAGCGCGAAACATTATAAACAAAAGAATGGGAAGCTCACCGACCTTGCCACTGGTACCATAATCAATAAGTAATTGTCTTTACTTATTTTCCTCTTTTAATATGAATGTTATTTAAACGCACGCAGGTATTTAACCACGTTCACTAAAGTCACCGTGTACTGTTTTAATAGTTCACTAAACATTAACATTTGAATTTATAAATCCAATACTTTTTATAAACAAAAAAATAGAAATTTTGGAAATTTTATAAGAATGTATGTTTGTTACTCTTTTACGCAAAAACTACTGAACTGTTTTCGATTAAATTCGGCACACGGGTAGATCATGTCCTGGATTAACACATAGGTTTCTTCCTATCGCGGTAAAAATTATTCACGCAGCCGAACCGCGGGCAAAAGCTAGTTAAAAATATTATCAAAATATGATTACATGACCATGTTCATTGCACTGTCAAGTTATTTGATTTACTCGCTTGTGCAGTCTCTATGTGTACCGAATTGATGCACAAGATAAGATTAACTGTATAAAGTTTACGAAGGCTCTTATGCGTGCTCTTATTTGTCGTTGAATAGAATTGGTCATTTAAGTCATTAGCCTAACGTAATCATTATTATTTATTTTATTTTAGTTTATTTGGGTGGCTCACAGCTAATACAATAAACAAAAATAGGAACTAAATACATTAAGCCAATCACGAGCCACCACAGATAGAAATAAACGCCAAAGTTTGTAAGTATGGGTGTATAAATGTACAGATGTTTGTTACTCTTTCACGCAAAAACGGCAGAACGGATTTCTATGTAATTTAGCACTCGGCTAGATCATGTCCTGGATTAATACAAAGGTTATTTTTTATCCCGGGAAAACTTTTTGACGCGGGCGGAGCCGCTGGCAAAACCTAGTACCTAAATAGTGAAATCTGTAAGACATAGCCAAACATTTGTAAGATGCTTATTATTTCACAGAAAATTTAAATTGTTTTTGAAGGGTCTTAAGAAAATCTCTACTATTATAGATTTAATGTACAAAGAGTTCATTATTATACTCTTTTTCGGAGACGCCAAACTGACAGATAGGGC
This sequence comes from Lapara coniferarum, assembly GCA_949316025.1. Lineage (NCBI taxonomy): Eukaryota > Metazoa > Arthropoda > Insecta > Lepidoptera > Sphingidae > Lapara > Lapara coniferarum. The sequence goes on along the minus strand of OX438919.1, from coordinate 33,494,138 downwards.
TTAAGGTGTTGCCAGAGGTAATCGACCTCCGTAGTACCACTGGCAATATTTGCACATTTTATAAAATATTTAGTTTTTATTTATATATAGACACAATGTTTTTTTTTTTGTTTATTTTTTTTTTGTCTTCCGTGTCACTCATGAGGAAGACCCGCGCTGGCTGTACTGTCAGCATATTGCTGAGTTAGCCTTTAGGCAACAAATATTGTTTTAAGATTTTTTGCCTTTTTTTTTATAAGTGTGTATTTTGTGTTTGTTACAAATAAAGTTAATTTCTTTCTTTCTTCTTCTTTGTTTCTTAGTAATAGTTACAATATTTAAATATTACTTGCCTTAAACACGATGGGTAATATGGTGCTATCAAATTACTTCAATATATTAATGATATTATAGTGTAATATTATTAAATCCCGCTCGACATAATATCGCAAAATAAGTTTTAATAGTCACTGCCAAACGATAGTCTTTTATTAACTTTGTTATAAAAGTGCCTCGGTGGCGTAGTTGTATTACAGTACGACTGCAAAGCTGAGGTCTCGGGTTCGATCCCCGGGTCGGGCAACGTGGTATTGAGTTTTTCTATTCAGTATCAGCTCGGAGTCTGGAATTTGTGCCCGATATGGCGATAGGCTCGCCCCCTATCACATCATGGGACGGAATAATGGAAAAAAGTGGGTGCACTAGTTGCGCCTCTGCCTACCCCTTCGGGGATAACAGGCGTGTTAGTAGTTAAGTATTCAATTATTTTGTTTCGATTCCTTGTCAAGAATTATAAAATTTCATAGGCGTGCATATGTCAAAAGTTAAATAAATGGTTGGACGGACTATATTTCAATTTATATTTGTGTACAAACTTTACAATTATTACGGCATATAGTAGTATATTAGCTACGCGAAAGTACAAACCAATTATGACAAGCACACAATATTTAAATTGAGATAAATCTTACGACTCTACATTTCTACAAATGCGTGTGTAACAGGTACATAATTATCAATACTCAAACTCCAATTTACTTTGTAATTAATTTAATCTATATTGAAGGACTACGCGACTAATTTGCGTTCCATTCTTTTGTTAGTCACTGCTAATCATCGTTGCGTCGTGGTTTTCGCAGCGCATAAAAGGTGCGTTAATGTAAACGAAGCCCACACTCATGACATCGCTTTCTGATAGTCCAAGCACGACGAGCTTTATAGAAACATGTAAATGGACCTTTACATCAATATCTTCTATGATTAATATAGAGATAGTCAATGTCCATAAACCCTAGTTGCTTATGATCGACTCAATAAAGTAAAAGGAAATTTAGTACTCTACATAGAGCCATAACATAATCATTGTACTATGCAATAAGTATACCAATATGCAATTTTGATGATAAATACAACCATTATAAATGATACTGAACTATTTCGTTCTTCGGTTTATTAACTATCATACATTGTAATCGCAAGTGGCAACTTAAATTATTAGGAATTTATATGCAACTACGTATTTAATTAATTTTAAAAATATTAGTTCCTGGTTGTATAAGTAACACGACTATGCAATAATCCAAATGACGTTCAAGTTAAAATGCAACTAAAACTTTACAACGCATTGTAACAATTATTCAGCCAGCAATCCCTGTTTTATTTTTATTTTTGTTTAGTAAATACTGACAGCAAGATTGCTCAGCGTTTGTCGAGACAAGCGGATGCGAGCGCGGTGGCAGACACGACAGCGGCCATCCGCGGAACCTTCACCCCTGCACTTGAACTCGCGCCCAATGCTCGCCACTCGCCAGCGGTGGACTTAACGCAATCACCCGCGCTCGACGGCGGATCGCACGGACCCGGCCACGGCCGTCGCGTTCAAATACTTTCTTAACAATTATGCAACACCATCATGGTCAAGTTCGTTGCTTTAATAAATATTATCGTTTATACTCCCATACCTCCTAACTAACGTGGTATAGATATTTTTTTATGTGTTTGTAAGTAATGGGTGGTATTGTAGGTCTTGTAGGTGTGTATATTATGGATATTAAATGTTCGTATTTGTAAATATAAATACTAATAAGACTATTTAGCATTTTCATAGTTAAGGAACACAATATTTTGAACTTAAGGGAATATTTTCGTTGGATACATAATAAAATAATCTGCCTTCAAAGCTTTAGCGGATGGTAATCTCACCGTAGGCAATAAATTCAGCCGCCATATTGAGCTCAACAGAATATTTAAATTCGCCTAAGCCCCAGCATCGTGTAAAATAAAATATAGCGGCTCGGTAATATTATACAAGTCAGTTATTAAATACGGTAATGAGTCAAAATAAATGACTAGGAACACAAACGAAATAAGGAAGATTACTAAGCGGAAGCAAAAACTTCTTTATATAAATTGCAATCCTGAAATGACCTCTCGCGGTCAGGCTCCTAAAGACACAAAAAGAAAATAATTGACCAATTATAAGAATTTTGTTTATAAATGACGAACAAAAACGTCAACGGAAAAACAAGATGAAAAATAATAGATAAGTCCCTGCCGCTACATGACGACGTCATGTATAAAATTGAGTTTTCAAAATGTACACATAAAATGTACGAGTACTGTTAGCGTCCGAGACCCAAATGCAGAGCGAGACGTGCAACGCGAATCCTCACGTAAAACGAATGAAAATCTTGATTGAAATTGAGAATGTATCTATTTTTAAAAATAAGTTCCCGTTTGCACAGTTAACTCGAATATTAGACATTTTTAACAGTTCTGAGCTCTCTAAAGACCTACTGAAATGACTTACATAGCCGTGACGGGTATCGCTTGTAGATTCAGAGCCCCACGAGGCATAAATACCTTGGTTGGTTCAAATTCAATCTACTTTGTAAGTACAATCGTGAATGATTATTGGTGGTGACTGTGAAATATTGAATCCGCCACGGTTGGTCGCACCGCACGCGGCCGAATCAGATCCTCTCACGGCATACTATACAAGTTATTAAATCTATTAAAATGTAACAAATTAATATTTCAGGTGTAAGGCGGGCAGCTCTAACTTAGTTTGTGCCTATTCCTGTAAATTATGCACGATGAGCTATCGTTGGAATCTGTTGTTATCTACATAAATATTGAATTATTACCTACTTTACAGAATATTATACTCAACTTAATATTAATAGATAAGTATATTTTTATATAAAAAGGATTTTTGTAATATTGAAATCGAACTTACTCTTACTCTATGAAAGAACAAATACATTTTTTTAAAATTAATGTATACCGGAGGATTTCTGGAAAAAATATTATGCCTCTTTTCTTAATAATTTATGTTTTCTGGCATATATCTAGATATATTATTAAAGTAGCATTTCAATACGTTTAGCCTTTATGCTTTCGAATACTGAATTCATAATTATAATAGATATAGCTAAACCATAATCCCATTGTAGGTTGAAAATTGGTTTGGTAAAGCAACTTTATCCCTGTCCCGTTGGAAGGGTGCGCAAAAGTAATAAAATTTCTCGTCCTTATACAGATAAAACGTAATGGCAGTTTTATTTAACTCAGGTGCTAAGATAATTTCATCTACTGTAGCAGTCTAAGTGCTAGAGCTTCCATGTTTGCTTATTTGAGGTCTTTTAAGAATTCTAGTAACTCTTGCTTTTATTTGAATGTGTTGAATGCGGTTCTTCTTGCTATAATAATTATAATGAAAACAGTGTACAAAAAAATAATAAGAAACGTGAATGATAAACTCACCACAGTCACAGAGGGTATATTCGCGAACACTTGGCTGGCCGGCAAGGTATAATACAAAGTTGTTGATACAGTGTGTGTATCAGAGTCCAGTAGAGCAATTAAAGCGTATATCGTTGCCGGAGCGTGGTGCTTACGGCACGGCCGGGCCGGCACTGACGCGAGGCGGGCGCTCGCGCGATGCCGCCGCTCTGGTCTCGGAGGCTTCACGGCGCGAGCTTTCAGCGATACACGACCCGCACGCACTGCACACTGCACTCGCCCTCGTCTACCCACGCGTTGTGATTCTCTCGATCGTCTACTGTTCCGAGCGCCCGACGCACGTTTGAACTCTTCGCGGCGCCCGCTTTACCGTATAAATATGAGGTCTGGTGGCGGGGGCCGGCCGCGGCGTCGGACCCCAACGCATCGCGTATCCACATCGGCATAAATTGAACATGCACTCCGTGTCCTCCCCATTGATTTTATTGCTTACCTATAAGATACAGCCAATTAGCAAAATTCTCACCTCGCCGTCACTATTTCTGCAATGAATACACATGTTACGTTTATATTGCATGATATTAAATCCAAAACATGATTATACCATAAATACTACAAATCAGATAATGTTAATTGCATAAACTCACAGTTTATTTGATTAAATAGATGTTTCAATTTTACATTACATTAATCAAGTACCGGCAATAAATATACGTTCATTAGATGTAGCAAGCGAACTTGGAGGATAAATTTATGTTAACTAGGTAAAATAATCTGACATCAAATTATAAACATTGTACATTATGACATGCTAAAGAAAACAAAAATTAATTATGATTAACTAGGTAAATATATATGTTAAATTCTAGATAACATAAAAGCAAATGAGATTGTTGTTGATTAACTTTTTATGCTTCATAAGTGCTTAACGAATAAGCAATTTGATGCAACCTACTTTAAATTCTTCTAGTAATTACAATGAGCCCTAGCTGAAGATTTAATTATAACATCTGATTACTGTGAATGCATTTTGAATATGCAACGTTCATTCAGCCGATTTAGTCTAATAAGAATGTAAATGCAAACATAAATTAACAAGTTTTGCCAGGATATTTCCTAGTAAAACTTGTGAAGGGAACAGCGCACGAAAACGGCTCTCAGGGCCTTTACAGCACATAACTGATAATTCTAAATTGCTCTGTGAAATATCAATAAAGCCGTCATGTTTAGTTTTGACGAAACTAAAACGAATTAGTGGCGTTACATCTATAATGCACATTCCACATCCTTTTTAGAGTTCCAGACCTCAAAAAGAAAAAAGGAACCCTCATAGGATCACTATGTTATGCGTCTGTCTTTCTGTCAAGACCCTTTCTCTCAGGTTAGAGATATCAAGTTGAAATTTATATCAAACTAGTAGTGCTCGGGGCTCCGCGTGAAAAAGTTTTTCCGGGACAAAAATATTTTCCCGGGATAAAAAGTAGCCTATAGCACTCAGGAGTTATGTAGCTTCCTATTAGTGAAGGAATTTTCAAAATCGGTTCAGTAGTTCCTGAGATTAGCGCGTTCAAACAAACAAACTCTTCAGCTTTATAATATTAGTATAAATACTTGGGTCTATGGTCTCTTTGTAAGTCAACACGATCAAAATATATGACTGATTTCGCAAAGGAACGAGAACCTATAGGGTACTTACTTCACGATGACCTAGAATCATGAAAATTGGCAAAAAGCAAGGCCTTATTACACACTAGCTTTTGCCCGCGGCTCCGCCCGTGTGAATGAGTTTTTCCCGGATAAAAGTCTCGTTTTATATTTTCCCGGGATAAAAAGTAGCCTATGTGTTAATCCAGGACATGATCTACCCGTGTGCCAAATTTCATCGAAATCCGTTCAGTAGTTTTTGCGTGAAAGAGTAACAAACATCCATACATCCAAACATTCATACATTCTTACAAACTTTCGCCTTTATAATATTAGTAGGATATTAGTAGGATGTAAAGGAAAAAATCTGAAAACTGTAAATATGTATATTTAATAGTAAATAACAAAAACAGCAATGAAAAGGAAAATATACAACACATGCATATTACCAATATTAACCTACGGATGCCAGACCTGTGCCCTGTTTATCAAACGTTACAAGCCTTGTATTACAAGCGTTTTCTCTTGAAAATTAGCCCATTTTACAAAAATGAGTTCATCAAAACTATATGTGTAAACTACAAGTTACAAGTAATATCACTTGCATTACAAGTTCTTTTTCACAGTTGTATTTGTGGTTTTCTTTATCATAAATTCATTTCTAGCTTTTAACTTGTTTCAAAAAAGTTATAAAGTTTTATAAACATGGCAAAATGCCCTTTTATCAAATGGTAGAAGTCTAGGAGCTTACAAGTTAAATGGTACAAAAACATATTTACAAATTCTTGTAAAATGCGTTCATAGAAAATATGTAGATACATAGTAGACACTAACCCACAAGTTACAAGATACAAGAATATTTATACAAGACTGTGTAAATTACGTTCATCAAATAATTTCACAAGACTTGTAGATGGTACATACTTGTATTTTTAATTTACAAGACATTTTTTTTATTTTTGATATGTTTATAAAAAATATATCGTATTATATCGCCTTTTTACTTCGGTAAAGTGTTATTTAAGTATGGAATCTTCTAGATGTATAAGGTTATTGAAGCAAAGAGGGGATCTTATGTTGGTAAGGTAGAAATTTTGGTATGATAACTATTGACAATAACTCGCCAAGGGAATGTATTTTTTTCTTACATGTACATAGTTTGATTTTGTATGTAAAAACCTATTTTAAAACTCATTATATTAGTTATTTGAATTATGATTACAAATTTAACCATCTTTTATTCACGACTTAAAGTTTGTAAAAACTAGTGGTCTATTGACGAACTATACAAAGTACTTAAAAAAAACTTTGAGAATAATAACATGGCGGCAAATCATTCTCGCCATTAATTGATTTGCTACTTCTTGAATTACCTACTTATACCGCAAAACTGTCGAAATCCGATTCGGATATCACGAAATTGTATTGAATTCACCTATAAACTACCTAAAAACCAAATTATAACAGAGTAGAAAGAGATACTATTGGCTTGTAACATATATTACAAATCCACAAAAACTCTTCAACTTTTTCGCCACAAGTTACAAACTACAAGTTACAAAGGCATTTTTGATAAACAGATATAACAAATACAAGTGTAAAAAGTACTTATAATACAAGTGATATCACTTGTAGTTGTAGTGTATTCATTTAGTTTTGATGAACGCATTATTGTAATACAAGCCTCGTAACGTTTAATAAACTAGGGTACTAACATATTTTTCTTTACTAATTTTTCTTCTCTGCAATTTTTTTGGTCTTTACATAGTTCGTCGGTAATAGCGCCATATAAAATATCTTAATATAGGTAGCATAATTTATTCTTATCTTATTCTTACGTAATTTTGATATAATAGCAGAGTATACCTTTAATGGTATATATGATAATACATCTGAGGGGCACAATTATTGTTTATTTTATGTATCAATTTGTTAATATATAATATGCTGTTGGTGCACCGTAACAAAATAAATAAGTAAATAAATCGTTTTATCACGAATTAATTGAAGAAGTGTAATTCGAAGAGTAACAAAATCAATGCCTGGCGGGAATGATTTGCTACCATGTTATTTATCTCCAAGAAAGCTTTTAAAAAACGTACATGGGTCTCCAATAGACCATCCTGTTTTTTCAAACTTTAAGTCGCTTATAAACAAACATTAAAGTTTTAACCATAAATCGTTATTCATGAAACTAATAAAATAGGTTTTATTATTATGGTTTATTTATTTGTTTTTTGTTTTATTTTGGTTATTTACGCACGAAAATCAAATTATTGCAAATTGTTTTTATTTTTAACATTAACTTGACTAGTTATTTTACCGTAATTTCTATATTACCGACGTATAAATATGATAGAAGCATTATTTGGTAATGCATCAAAAAAAATCTTGTAAATTTAAAATGCAAGATGATACATACATACACACTCACGACTTTTATCCTCGAAGGGGTAGGCAGAGGCACAAAGTAGGTGCAGGCCATGCATACTGCATCCCATGGTATGATAGGGGGCGAGGCTATCCCCATATCGGGCACAAATTCCAGACTTCGAGCTAATACTGAATAGAAAAACCCAGTATCGCTTTGCCCGACCCGGGGATCGAACCCGAGACCTCACCATTGCAGTGCCATTGCCACCACCACAAGTTAATACAATCTACAAGTCTAGTAAAAGTATTTCATGAACATAATTTTCAAGAACTTGTAAAAAAAATCTTTAACATGTAACTTGTGAGCTGGTAGACTTGTAATGTTTGATGAATAGGGCACTGGGCAAGCACACAGAAACAAAACCAAAAACTGCTTACATGTCAAAGGGCCATGGAGAGAAGTATTCTGGGCTACACAAAAAGAGACAGGAAAAGAGCCGTAGATATAAGAGACATTACGCAAATTGAAGATGTTATAATCAAAACCAAAAAACTTAAATGGAGGTGGGTAGGCCACATGATGAGAGAGAATAGTAATAAATGGACAAAAGATATAACAGTATGGACCCCTAGATTCCATACAAAGAGAAAAAGAGGAAGACAAATAAAACGTTGGTCTGATGACATCAAAAAAATTGCGGGTCCACTATGGCACAGAACAACTCAAAAAAGAGTTGATTGGAAAGAGCTGGAGGAGGCCTTCGTGTCGAAAAGACACGCCGACGCCTAATAACTAGTATATACGATCGCAGTTACTTATTGCTTATTGTTAAATAATTAACTACATAGTAAAAAAAAAAAAAAACTGTATTGAAAATTATGTTGGCAATAAAGGCTTAATAATAATAAAACAAAAACAGCTAATTTGCAAACTTGTTCAATTTGATTAATTTATTAATAAATTTTGACGAACTTTTGAACTTATATACTGAGACTAGTAGTGCTCGCGGCTCCGCCCGCGTGAAAAAGGTTTTCCGGGACAACAATATTTTCCCGGGACAAAAAGTAGCCTATAGCACTCAGGAGTTTTGTAGCTTCCTATTAGTGAAGGAATTTTCAAAATCGGTTCAGTACTTCCTGAGATTAGCGCGTTCAAACAAACAAACTCTTCAGCTTTATAATATTAGTATACATATCTTACCTACAAGTTAACGTTTAGTACGGAACCCTCAGTACGCGAGTCAAACTCGCACATGCCTGGTTTTTAATGTGTAATAATTTCACTCATAGATACTTCAATAGCTTTAGATGCTGTTGTGAGCTTCAAACTAAAATACCTCGATTGCTTCTTTGTCTTTGCTGTCGTCAAACATTGTTGTGTCCCGCTTGAAACGAAACTGAAACGAGGGTAAAACACTGCTCATTATAAAACTTGCGTCCCAGTGTGTAGAGAGCAGTGGAGTGCTATGAGTAGCTCAGTAATTTAAAGTTATGAGTAGAGTTCGCGCTTTTATGCGCAGGCGTGGCGCTTATCGCTCTCTGAGGAGGGAATACTATGGACTGCCGGCGGCTCATATATGTCCCTAACCGAACCTGCGTTTCCTTTCCTCGGAGTTTGGCTGTTTGGCTATGGTTATATAATATAATCACGAGCACTTGGGTAGTGTACATAATATGTTGAAGCAGGCACCAATGCGTGACACTTTTGTAATTCATATCTACGAGGTACAAAGAAAAAATTATAAAAATATCGAATTACACAAAATGCAAAATATGTTTAGGCCATAAGTTTTTTTTACGTCAATTCGAAATATATTAATAATTTTTTAACCAGAACAAATCGAAGCAAAAAAAAACAATATTTTTAGGTACCACCCGTATTATAATCCTTATTGATAAATTGAGATGAATGATGATTCACTATTTATTAGGCTTACGATATGTAAATCATTGAAAAGTATGTGGATAAATTTGCATAAAGTATACTGGTGGTAGGACTTTCGTACGTAAGGGTCCGTCTGAGTGGGTACCACCGCAATGCCTATTTCTACCGCCAAGAAGCATTGTGCATGCCCTGTTGTGTTTCGGTTTGAAGGACATTGTAGTCAGTGTAACTACAGGTCATAATGAGACCTAACATCTAATGTCTCAGGATGACGAGCGCAGTGGAATGCCACACAGTACTTTGTAACTCAAGATGCTGGATGGTGTTTTTACTGTTTATGGGTGGTCGTATCGCTTACCATCAGGCGAACGACATGCTCATCTCATCATTCGATGTTATAAAAAAAAAGTTATTGTATTTTTTCCTTTTAAATATTATATACTTATCATTTAATGACAAAAAAAATCGCTACCGTCGACTCTCTACAAAACCCCGCGTCATGTTGAATTCCTACAATCTTGGGTAAACTGATAATGACTCACTAAAAATATCAATTATATTCCCCTTAACGAAACATTATGTCTACGTACTTACACGCCTTTTCATCAAAAAAACATCAGATACAAATTGAATCTGCATCAATATATTGTGCAATTAATTTGTAAATATTAGTGGCTATTGTGTTACTACAAAGGTCCATCGGGCAAGAAGTATAGAAAACAACTTCAATGGCCAACGCTTACAATTCCCTATGATTGGTTTCTGGAGGACTTATTTCATAATATTTGGTAGAGTGAATAACCATCTTTTAGCAATTTAATTTATTATTGTGATTTAGGACAATACCTAACTTTTGGGTAATGTTTACACAAGTGTAAAGACGGTGTCGTTACCTTCATGAAGTGAACGTCATCAATAAATTAGTGGAAGCAACGCACAAGGAAATTGTGCCAACTATTATTCAAACCTTATGTACGGTATTAAATATTTTTCTTAGAAATAATACTCATAGGTAACGTATTTTGAGTTGTGGCTCATTAAGTGCTATTTTAAAGCAGTGTGCACTGCAAAGTAATGGATTAACATATAGAGAGCGTTGTTTTTCTGTCATTTTTGTCGGAATAGGGTAGTTTCCTATGTTTGATTTTGTACATTATATTAAGCGAAACAGAAAAGAATACGAAAAGATGTGTGGCACTCGGAGACTGCCGCGGTAAAGCTATTGCATAGCATTTTTTATCAACTTACATACATATACACTCACGCCTGTTATCCCCGAAGGGGTAGGCAGAGGCGCACCCACTTTTCGCCATTATTCCGTCCCATGATGTGATAGGGGGCGAGCCTATCGCCATATCGGGCACAAATTCCAGACTCCGAGCTGATACTGAATAGAAAAACTCAATATCACTTTGCCCGACCCGGGGATCGAACCCGAGACCTCAGCTTTGCAGTCGTACTGTAATACAACTACGCCACCGAGGCAGTCATTAAATAATTATAATTACATAAGTTTTTATCAACTTATGTTATTATAATTTTTTTTTCTATTGTGCAAAGGAGATGTCCGCTTTTTGTATGGGTGCTGGGCCTCAAAATCTAAACAGGCTCAATTTTTAGGGATATTAAATGGGCAACACATGGAACTTAGATCCATTAAAAAAATATTTTTAGGCCCCTCCATTCTTAACCAACTTTTTTGAAAACATTCATATTAAGTGCAGTTTTCAAGCCAAACAAAATTACACGTATCTCAAAATCGGAAGTCTTTAAAATTAAACGATTTATTGCACAAGACTAGTTTTCAGGAGTTCCATCCAAATATTCATAAACTGTCTTGTTTAGATTTTCAAGCCCATTTTTGGACAAGTCCTTTCACTCGTGCCCTAACGCCGAAAGTCTAAGCAGGCAATTCTAATATTTATAACCTCTTTGAACAGATATAATATAATATATAGAGAATGCCTTTGGCATTAAGTCCGCCTATATACTTTTGTATATTAAGTGCAAATAAATAAATAAATATAAAATAAAAACTTTTTAAAAATTCAAACTTAGAATCACGTCATCCCGCCGCGTTTGACATTTCGATACGTTTCACTGACTGGAACAATTTTTAAATACACGGTAATTTCGACCTTTTATCGTTTAACATTCAGCTCATATCCTCTTACATATTGTATTCTTACAAGACTGCGATATTAAATTTACTTATGCAATTTTACACTCTACATGGTTGTGATAGAGTTGAAAATAGTGAGGGGTGGCAGGTTATTTTCGTTACGGAATTTCCGGACTCGGTCTCCACGCTCAAGGCCCGCGATAGAAGCTATGCAATAGCTTAAAAATACATTCTTCTGTGAAATTAGCATCAAAATCAATTGGAAAATAAAGCAGTTATTCAATTTTGAAATATTCTTGTGAGCAAAAGTGGGGGCGTGGCGGGGATATCGCGCTATCTCTTTCGCACGCAGGCAGCGTTATGGCCGACGGCGCGTGGTGACATCACAGCCTAGTATTGCTGTTATTAGACAGCTACCCCTTCCACCAAATTTAAAAGCTTTATAACTTACTTACTATTGGGCCAATTTTGAAAATTCTTTTACCATTAGATTTTGGACATCATACATTTTTCATAATAGTATTTTTAAAAAGTAGTCAACTACCCAATTGGTCACAAACAAACAGGCGGTTTTTTTTGTTAAATAATCTTCACTATAAAGAAACAGCCACAATATGAAAAGAATCATGAATACTTTTAAAGAAAGGAATTGGTCTACGGTTTCATGGTTTTCAATAAAGGTCGAGCAGTTTTCTGTGAGTGGTTAGTCCCCGATCGAGTGAGTTCATTCATGGTACTACCACGTTTCATTAACACTTTACAGCAAAGAGTATATACTATATATACTAACTTTACAGTATCCATTGGACGCATCCATCGCATTTAGAAGCTCGCTCTACGCCGATACATCGGCGCGGTGTTCTGACATACGCTGCTTGCCCATCTCGAACGAACAAACACGCGTTTGCAACAAGCATGTAAACGCGACAACCTGTAACACAAGTGAAGTTGTAATATGAGTCTGTTGAAGCGGAAATTTCCTCAGGTGAATCAATAACAATTACACTGAGTTGCAAAGTCTTGGCAAATCTTACAATTCGCATATAAAAATGTATTTACCAATTAGTGTAACGAAGCTGTACTGAATAACGGAGCTTATTAATGAGTTAGTGATAAAACCACCAGTAAACTTACTCTTTATAGCGCTTACCATAACCCAACGAGTAGCATGTTTATTTTGACGTTTAAATAAAAAAAGAACACTGCGGAACTTCTCTGCTTCACCCATCCATTCGTGCTGCAGACAAATATGTCTAGACCGAAACTCTACCACTTTAAAGGATGCTCCAAAGAAACAAAAGAGGTTAAGTATATTAAGTATCAAATCTTTCACGCCGGCAGAACTGAGGGCAACATTTAGTTTAGAATAATGATTCGTTATGGTGTAACTTAATGAGTTTTCAAAACGTTCATGTTTGGAATTCTGTTTTATATTATATTCTCAAACTTGAATTCCTAGAGGGCACAAAAATAAATAAGATAAAGATTTTTTTCTCTATACCAACATTTTAAATGTATAAACATTAAGGTCTAATTTGACGGAGTTTCTGTTAAATGATACAGTGCATAAATTCCTCTCCCAGAAAACATTGTCGAATAGTAAAATTTACAGCAGTTTGACCGCCAGATATCTAACCCAGTATTTAAGTTCCACTGTCTAAACAAATATCTAAACTAATATTTTTTCAGAATACTGAATATATGTTGTGCGAGAGCACGGTTTTAAAATCGTATCTCAGAAGCAGTAAACTATAAAGAAATAAAATACTACGTAAATGTTAACGTAATACTACTATTCTATATAAATATTATAAAAAAAACACTTGAAGTGAAATAACATCGTAGATATTTTTTTATCCTACTACGAAAAGTGAATACACTGGAGTGAGTGGCGTGGTTGTAAGTTCCGTATAGTTTAAATGTAATGTTGACAAGTGATAAACGATTCCTTTTTCAAAGGCCGCCATAACTATAACGCCGTATCCTACTATATATTACATACTTACAATTTACTTATTCCACTAATATTACAAATAGGAAGTTGTTGAACATTTATATATTTTTGGATGTTGATAGTATTTGGAACACAGATAGACTAATTACCTAATTCAGAACTTAGTCTATCTGTGTTTAAAACAATAACCTAACCTATCTTAGCCTATTGGCATATCCAAAATATCCAACCCGGAAAAGTTCCTAATGGAACATTCCAGGAAAGAACATTCACGCAGGCAGAACGGCAAGCAAAACTAATTACATCTATAACTTCGAAGTAATCATGATCAAAATAATGTTAGTCTCGTGTAACTGTATTTCGAATTATATCAAGATACTTGTTCAAGTGCGTGTGTTGACATAAAATATTAATACGATTTGCCGACACGACCTCCGTGGCACAGTCAGTGAGAAACAGACGGTGACAAAGTACACAAGATTAATTCTCTATTTTTTTAATGTCTTTAAATGACAATTGTTTTATACAGTCGGGACGGTGGACGCGGTGCGACAAGAATATAACTTAGTGTGGGTTCAAGATCATATTAACATGTATAGCCAAAGGTCGTGTTCATCGTAAGCTACCACCTTATAAATTTTCTTAGTGGTTTAATAGAGGGCAAATTACTAATTTAGGATCATTATTCTATAAATGGGAGCTATATTTAAATGTACTTAACGTAGCGTAAATGCCGAGGCGTTTATCCTCGGTGGTTGTTTACTCAAAATGTAACATAGAGGTAAAGAAAGGCATAATAGTTGAATACGCCCATTTTTTTATTCTTTTAATTTCCATAGTATGCACATTATTGGTTTAATAAGAACTCCTTTGGCAATCAAGTATTGCGTTACACCTAAAAATAGAATGATAAATACAAAATTAAATAAAGGTAATATATAATTCTGGTTGCTATTTTATATAGAAAATACACATTATCTAAAACAGGTTTATTTCACTGATAATATAATATAATTCGACATGTTTACACTTACGTTGCATAATTAATCCTTCTTAAATTTGACAAAGGCCAGTGACACGGGCCTGCCAGGCGCCGTTTTTTTATATTAATTAAAACGGACTCAATCCTAACATAACGGGGCACACATTACTATGCTAATTTATTATTAGGGTATTTTCTTGGCATCCGCAATGTGACATACATTTTTTAAGACGTAACTGTAGCGGAAATATGATTGATAGTCGACAGTTTAAGTATGCTTCAGTTATCCTTATCTTGCCGGTACAGTCGCCATTAAAATACAATTATTGTTATGAAACGGTCGCATGGTATTGTAAGCCACCCGTTGTGTTGAAGCTGTTGCATTATTTGTGTTGGTGCTAAGTTAACTGAACACAGAATTTTGCCCGGTAATATGACGCTCGTGTCCGTTTATCTTTTGTAAATGTGGATTATTTTACACATCGCACACGTATTACGGCGATGTCGTTGACTGTATGTGACTGAATTCTATGCAAATCTTAATCTGTGTTCTCAATCATGAGCATTAAATTTTAAGAGACGAAATCATTTTTATCAGTATCTCAGATAAAGAAATTTATTGTACAACATTAAATACGATACAGTTCGACTGAACAGTCAACTTATTTTTGAATTTATTTTAACCAATACGATAATCAATAATTGCAATCATTCAACCAGTGTTACTAAAACGAAATCACACAAACATCGAATAAAGTAAAAAAAAAATCATATTATATTAAGTCATATCACGTGTATATAATGTACAAAACATTACAAATACGATCTGCTCCAGTGAACTTATAGATCTCATAATCTTTTTTCTATTTTCCACTCGACTTGATGTAAACGATCAATCGTAAACCAGCGTGTTTGTTTTTCCTGTGACGCATCTATAAGAGAATTTTCGATCCGACCAGCACCTGCTCATGCGACAATAATTTTGGCCACACACACGAGAGCAAACATAAGCCAAATAAAGAATCGCGATGTGTGCAGATTCCCGGCTGGCGTGGTAGCTATTCGTAGGTACAAACTATTGATTTTGTGCTCCCCAGACCGCACACCCGCCAAATTGCACCGTGTTATGCTGCCTACCGCTTAATACTCAACTATTATTATCAATTTATTAACTGAAATAAAATAACTTCATTATGGCGTTTGTGTTTGAAAACGACATACACACACACACTCACTCACGCCTATTATCCCCGAAGGGGTAGGCAGAGGCGCAACTAGTGCACCCACTTTTCGCCGTTATTCCGTCCCATGATGTGATAGGGGGCGAGCCTATCGCCATGTCGGGCACAAATTCCAGACTCCGAGCTGCTATTGAATAGAAAAACTCAATATCACTTTGCCCGACCCGGGGATCGAACCCGAGACCTCAGCATTGCAGTCGTACCATAATACAACTACGCCACCGAGGCAGTCAAGAAAACGACATGTACACATAAAATTACTATAGATCAATAAATTTGAAATAAAATTTTAACTGTTTGTGCTGCTTTCTGACGTTTTATCGCAAAATTTTCCTGCGTGTAAAGGAATGCCGGGTGTGTAGCACTCTAGCTCAGGCGGTTCGCGGCGAGCCTTCCACGAATTTTCGGATAGCAAAACCGGTCAAGCCTGTGAAAGGTCCGTCGATGTCTCGATAAAATTTATACTACTGATACTTGGTTTCCGAAGTATGATTGGCTTACTATAAACATGTTTTGGTGTGCACTAAAAGAGGAATAAGTCGTCTTATCTATCCATGCCATGGTATGAATAGGGAACAGTGAATCCACCTACCTCCAATGTGAAATTACATCTATCTATTTGTATCACATCTCGCGAACAGCTCCGCAATACAGCCGTGCCCGCGTGTGATATTTATTACGTTTGCTCGCGGCTCCGCCTGCGTCAAAAAGTTTTTCCAGGCTAAAAATCACGCTTTATATTTTCCCGGAATAAGAAGTAGCCTATGTGTTAATCCAGGGCATGTTTTCTAGGGTATTAAACTATCTTCATACCAAATTTCATTGAAATCCGTTAAGCAGTTTCGGAGTTGTGCAGAAACAGACCGAAAAGAATTATAAAAATAGCTGATTTGTTTCCCATTACCCTTCTTTAGTCACCCCCCCTCCCCCCTTTCTTTTGTATCATATTTCTTTAAATGTACAGACACAACGGATCCTCTGCTTTATTATTTGTATAGATTTATTTAATGCTATAGAGGGTAAACTAGGCCTTATGCACTATATTATTATATATTACCTATAATAACTATTTAATAGTGCTCTTGATATTTGTTCTATATATTTAATGCCATTAATTCATGGGTATTCAACAGAATACGTACTACAATGGTAAATATAAAATCTTTGCAGAATTCTTACTCATAGGATTTATAAGAATTTATTTAATCAGTTCCAAGAATCGGTAGTAAACGAAGTTTGCAATATTTTCCTATATTAATTTAAGGAAAGAACTACGATCCGAAGAGTACTATGATATGCCACAAGCTATCGTTTACTCAGATCATAAATAAATATTGCAAGTTTACAACAATGAAGTCAACTACAGGTAATAGATTTTATAATATTCTTACACCCTTCTATTGCATAAACCACCCATCAGTGATGCAAAAACTGGACCATGCGTGCGTGCTTATAGATGCGTCTTATATAGCTTAAACTTCAGTTCCTTAATCTAGCTTTCGATATGAGAATAAATCAACTATCGTAGGCGTTTAAACTTTTGTGTCATGTTTGTTGATGCCTGTGCACTACTATTACTTGATGAGTCTTTATTATTTTATGTTATACAAGCTTTTGCCCGCGGCTCCGCCCGCTTTAAAAAGTTTTTCCGGGATCAAAGTCCCGCTTTATATTTTCCCGGGATAAAAAGTAGCCTATGTGTTAATCCAGGACATGATCTACCCGTGTACCAAATTTCATCGAAATCTGTTCAGTAGTTTTTGCGTGAAAGAGGAACAAACATCCTTACATCCATACATCCAAACATCCAAACATCCATACATTCTTACAAACTTTCGCCTTTATAATATTAGTAGGATAAGCATTACATTATGCTCAGTAGTTTACATATTATGTTTAAGTAAATAGGCAAATTATCACAGCTGCTGCACAAAATCCAACTTTACAAATCTAGATATTTAATAGCACCGCGCTTATGCACAGTAAAGTGGACTAAAGAAATAAATTATCTAGTTATTCGTGTAAGATACAGTTAAATAGATCAATACAATCGAAAGAGACATCAACAACTCTTTGTAATAAAATATACATAATTCAGTCTGATTATTTGTTTACACAAAATAAAACTTATATGTCAATAGAACAAAGAGATTCGTTAAACTCATCGCTGGTATAACGGTTTCCCATATTTCCGAAACAGAATCGTTAAGTATCCAGTACGCGAATATTCTCACGCTTTGCATAACATATATAACTTGTAGAACTGGATTATTTTTATATGATTCACACAATCGGAAACAATCCACTTTATCTTTGATAGATTATCACCATCTTATACACAAACCCATATCTCTTGAGATGTACAACATCGCTACTGTAAGGTGTTATTATTAAAATACTCAATGCGATAATCTTATTGTTGGTTCTGTTTTGTTGATCGGTTTATGTTATAAATATACTTTAAGTTTTGTATAAAAATATAATATTAATCAATAAACCAGCAAATTAGTATAGAAATATAGTGTTCTGACCTAATTTCTGATTTGGAGATACTAATACAATATTTACGAATGAGTAAGATTACAGCGTTTCGTTGTTGGGTATACGTGAGTCCCGTCACGTTTCCCGAGAACGGCAAGGGCCTTTTAAGCGTAATATAAAATCCTATGCTCAGTCTCTATGTTTTGTTTACTGTAAAATTCATTTTGGCATAATTAACTTTTTTGTACTCAGAGGCGTACATTTTTACATAAACTTATTATTTGAATAATGGTCATCTCAGTAGCGGTTTAAGACATTTCTGTCGTTAAAACTAATGGCGGTCGTTTATTTTAATATAAATATGCCGATTTGTATTCGGTGACCACAAGGACTCGAAAATATGTCAACACTAAACGAAGGAAAGTAGGGTTTTAAAAGGTAAAATTGACATGACTTCGTTTTATTTAACTCTAGCTTTTGCCCGCGGCTCCACCCGCGTTAATAAGTTTTTTCGGTATTTTTATAGAATCCTGAAAAAGAAACAGTCGAAAGCGGGATTTGAACCCACGACCTCCGGCGTACCGTGCCAGTGCTCTTCCAATTGAGCTATTCCGACCTCGCTTTCGATTGCAAATTTCAGGATCCGTACTTAATTCTCTTAAAGGAGATGACCAGCGACATCTGTTAGCAGTTATTACAACTACTAACTCAGCATTACCCTTTACAGGAGTAAGTAACCGAAACGAGCCGCTAAACTTTTTTCTAATTTTATATTATGATTTTTTTATACATGTCAATGGCCATGTAGTGCCTGGTTAATGATTTTATATTTTTATAGAATCCTGAAAAAGAAACAGTCGAAAGCGGGATTTGAACCCACGACCTCCGGCGTACCGTGCCAGTGCTCTTCCAATTGAGCTATTCCGACCTCGCTTTCGATTGCAAATTTCAGGATCCGTACTTAATTCTCTTAAAGGAGATGACCAGCGACATCTGTTAGCAGTTATTACAACTACTAACTCAGCATTACCCTTTACAGGAGTAAGTAACCGAAACGAGCCGCTAAACTTTTTTCTAATTTTATATTATGATTTTTTTATACATGTCAATGGCCATGTAGTGCCTGGTTAATGATTTTATATTTTTATAGAATCCTGAAAAAGAAACAGTCGAAAGCGGGATTTGAACCCACGACCTCCGGCGTACCGTGCCAGTGCTCTTCCAATTGAGCTATTCCGACCTCGCTTTCGATTGCAAATTTCAGGATCCGTACTTAATTCTCTTAAAGGAGATGACCAGCGACATCTGTTAGCAGTTATTACAACTACTAACTCAGCATTACCCTTTACAGGAGTAAGTAACCGAAACGAGCCGCTAAACTTTTTTCTAATTTTATATTATGATTTTTTTTATACATGTCAATGGCCATGTAGTGCCTGGTTAATGATTTTATATTTTTATAGAATCCTGAAAAAGAAACAGTCGAAAGCGGGATTTGAACCCACGACCTCCGGCGTACCGTGCCAGTGCTCTTCCAATTGAGCTATTCCGACCTCGCTTTCGATTGCAAATTTTCTTTTTCAGGATTCTATAAAAATATAAAATCATTAACCAGGCACTACATGGCCATTGACATGTATAAAAAAATCATAATATAAAAAAAAAGTTTTTTCGGGTTAAAAGTACATAAAAACTTTCCTGTGGAATCACTCTATCTATTTAAAAAAAACGTATTAAAATCCGTTGCGTAGTTTTAAAGGTCTAAGCATACATAGGGACAGACAGCGGGAAGCGGCTTTGTTTTGTACTATGTTATAAGACTAGATGAAAGAAATACATAATGTTTACTTATGGTTACTTATACCTCCTCTCTTACTTACCTATTATCTATACATGCATTCACATAGGATAAACCAAAGTTCGTTGTGTGTTCTACTTTCACATAAAAAGGAACAACGAGACGTTGGGGGAGCCGCAAGCATATCTACATCTTACTTTACTTCAAGTTATTGCTTACTAGCTTTTGCCAGCGGCTCCGCCCGCATTAAAAAGTTTTTCCGGGATAAAAGTCCCGGTTTATATTTCCCCGGGATAAAAAGTAGCCTATGTGTTAATCCAGGACATGATCTACCCGTGTGCCAAATTTCATCGAAATCCGTTCAGTAGTTTTTACGTGAAAGAGGAACAAACATCCTTACATCCATACATCCAAACATCCAAACTTGCATACATTCTTACAAACTCTCGCCTTTATAATATTAGTAGGATTAAGAGAACCGCGAGTTCGATCCACGCACCGAAACAATTTGTGTTTGATTTTTGTGCTTAATCATTGTTCTCCTGTATTTATCCCACTTTATTGTGAAGTTCGTCCAAAATACATTATTTACGCATGTTTGAGAGCCAATTCTGCTTAGTTTTTTTACAACCGGTCGCGTGCCTATTGTAAACATTCATTAGGAAATCGAAACTGAGCCAATAATGTAAAAAAAAACCATTAAGTCCCAGAATTCGAGTCCAGGATCTCCCTGTCCACGGTCTATACCTATACGCTGCAATTAGAAGATGAGGGTAATTTTCTTTAAGTCTTCACACTATATAATACAATAGGTAAAATGAATGGCGATAGCATTATTTATTGTTCAACCAGAGGTGGAGCGGAAATGAAGAATTTTATAGTTCTACTAGTAGTGCTCGCGACTCCGCCCACGTGAAAAAGTTTTTCCGGGACAAAAATATTTTCCCGGGATAAAATAGCACTCAGGAGTTATGTAGTTTCCTATTAGCGAAAGAATTTTCAAAATCGGTTCGGTAGTTCCTGAGATTAGTGCGTTCAAACAAACAAACAAACTCTTCAGCTTTATAATATTAGTATAGATAAACTTCGAGGCTGAAATAAAGTCACCGAATAATATAATATATTATTATATTGAACTGACAGCATAGAATACAGAATAGTAGTACGTACTGGCAGTTTAAACTTTCCAAGCTACTGAAAGTTTCATGGTAGTGAAATATTATTCGGCAACAAGTTGACAGCGTCTACGCGACGCTTTAACGTGCAGTCTAATTCTTCATCCGGTGTCGAAATACAAGGAAACAAAGAAGTATATCTAAAAATATACAAGCATAGCCCGATATCGACTTATAGTTCGAGAAGATTGAAGGTGCTGATAAAAGCGAATTGCTTTATTGTAACGGTTGACCTAATAGGATGACGTTGGCAACGTTGACATGCATATTTTTATTTACCAAATTGTGAGTATATTTGTGGTAAATTTTTAATAAACAGAAAAATGACTAGTTATTTCTACACTTTTATCTGCTACTCATATATAAATATGTTTATTAGTGGCATCTGAAGTTATCGCTTTTTAAATGTGTTATGCAGTTAGAAACTTGGTTATTCAAACAGAGTGGCGACCGGACAAGCCCCGGCGCCAGCAGCAATTCTGGTTTGCACGATGGCTATCAGAAGCGCAATCCCCTATTCCTCGCAGTGCTAATCAATGAATAATTACTCTGTTTAAGGGGCACCTCTATAAATAGCCGGCTGGAGCGCTGACCTGGAGCGACGGGTTAGTCCGGCCTGACAGCCGCGGACACTCGCAGCAGCCTCGCTCTTTCACCCCCGCGAGCGCCCGAGCGCCGCACCGCCGCCGCGCCACCGCCACGCCACCGCCGCGCCACTGCCGCACCGCGCTTACAGCCGCCTCCGCCATTACTACCAATCGTACAGGGATGCCACAGCGCCATGTCATCCACCATTACACCACTCTACATTGCATCGTATACTTGAGGAAAATAATCTTTTAATGGGCGTAAAAGTACTAATCAAAACCGCGAAGTGCAAGGATCTATTGCGATTTGCGAGTAGTTATTGAAACAATAATTAATTTAAGTACTACCAAGAGGCGTTTATCCAATAACGTGGTATATACCTATCAGGTAATTCGGTGAAGGAAGTTTTTACGTGACTCATACATAATATATTGATTAATATATATAACGTCATTGTTAATTTAGGTGACTTACGAATATCTTTCGTGTTCATCTCACAAAATCAAAATAGGTTAATAACATACTTATTAAATGAATACAAATATTTTGACGTCGGAAAACATGTATTGCTATGGTTTCTAGTAGCTATACTGAATGTGGTTATTATATTAGGATAACAATAATACGATGATAAGTATAATTAATTGAACAGTACATAAATATCACGGCAGTTTTTGTGAGACAAGCTTGGTAACCCTAAGGGGCCACCGCACTACTCGACACGCCTCCAACTCCGCATCCTGCCGTTTTTTGCAAAATTAGCTACAAAGGAATCTTTGTAGGCGAATCGTGGATACATTTTTACGTAGATAACTTGCGTTAATTTTTGCTGTCTCTGCACTAAAATAGATATGGTTTTTGAGTCGAAGTTCATGTGACGTTAATATGTCTTAAATTTTAAACAGTAATCCTGATACGTTCGATCAGTACGTGGAAGGTGCTGCATCATAATATGAGGAGAATTGTGCGTGTGATTTTACATGTAACGGCAATTCTAATCGAAGCCATTGAGCGAGGTTCCCTCGCTGAGGGGTTATCGGTTATCGAGTTCCTTATAACATAAACATAGAGTTATATTGCACATTCTAAGATACCTACTCAAAATTATGATTCAATATATGGACCATACTTGTTCGAATATGATAAACGATGCAAGCTTAAACGTACAGAAATTATACTAAGGATAAAAAGTATATTCCTTAAATTAAGCATTAAATAAAAACGATCAAAAAAGCAAAGTTAATTAGTCCGAGCTTTTTCATCGATCGGTTGAGTAAAAAGTTGTTGTTTTATTCGGTAATCAAATAGTTGCCGCGAAACAATCGACAATGACATAGACATTGGCAGGCGGTGACAACACAAGGCTGAATGTGGCGCGATCCGCGACCGAAGCGACGATCGACGACCGAGAAGCGACCAGCGCGGCGCGACTCGTCTGCACAGCGGCAAGGCATGGCGCGGCCGAGTGGAACAAATGCGGAGACGACGACAATTTGCTACTCAACGTGACAAACACTCGCCACCTTATTTGTATAACGTTAACATGCTCCACTACACTCCACTAGATCTGTTTGTCTCTGTACTCAATACATAAAAACGTTCAAAGTTCGAAGAATTCACTGCGTGTACTTATTCTAAATTATTTGATCATATTCAACTCACTTTTACAGGTACAGGTCCTTCATAAATCATGTCGGTGACATACATAAAATATAAAGATATATTTTTTATGATAATTCAACAATTATGACAGATTTAACATAATCTCAACATTTGCTGGAAAAAGCTTTCCGTTAAGGATGAAAGTCAACAATGATATAATACTAGGGCTGCCATCATCTAAATTGCCGACGCCGGATAAACACGGAAAAAATCCCGGACATTTGGGCGAAATATGGGTATTTCCCCGGACATCTCTGAAAAATATTTTGCCGCTCCTTCTTGAATGCGGGGAAATGCATGAAGTTTTAACTAAGATTTATTTCAATTTGTCGCTCATCTATAAAAAATGGATTTCCCCTGACAACAAAAGTGTCCGGGTTTTGCCCGGACAATTTTTAAAACCCCGGCCGGACGGCCCCCGGACGCCCTTCAAACTAGGACAAATCCGGGGAAATCCCGACGGATGGCAGCCCTATATAATACTAGTTGATGCTCGCGGCTCCACACGTGATAAAAAGTAGCTTATAGCACTCAGGAGTAATGTAGCTGGCTATTAATGGAATTATTTACAAAATCGGTTCAGTAGTTCCTTAGATCAGTGTTTTTCAACGTGTGGGTCGCGACCCCATGGGGGGTCGCAAGAGGTAATGAAAAGTACCTCAATATAAAAAAAACAATAAAGTCGAAAAATATAGCACATTTATATATTTATCCAAATTCTAATTGTGCAATTGCATAAAACTTTGTATGGATTGAATATTGTTAACATAATAAAATACATGAAAAATAGGTAAGAGAGGGGGCAGGGGGTCGTGAAATATTTATTTATACTAGAGGGGTCGTGTGTCATGAAAAATGTTGAAAAACACTGCCTTAGATTAACGCGTTCAATCAAACAAAAAAAATCTTTATCTTCATAATATAGTATAGATTTATATTGCTTTAAGACAAACTAAGGTGGAGAGACCACTTGATAAAGGTCGCAAGAACACGCTGGATGCGAGCCGCTTTTGACAGGTCCTTCTGGAAATCTTTAGGGGAAGCCTATGTTCAACAGTGGACGTCATGAGACTGATGATGATGATGATGCAGGTGCTGTAGTAGTTTGTGGGATTGAGAGCTTTAAAATGAAATGTTAAAAATCTGTTAAAACCTTTTAATGTATGTTTAGTGTCTGTATGTAGAGCATAAGTCCAATGTAAACATTGTAAAAAGAGTATAAATCGCAAATATGTAAAACTTTTTTCTTATATTTTCGTCACTATTATATTTATTTGTGATGAACACTGGATACCTATAGCTTTGTCGCGAAACGTATACAATAACTCTACTGAAGATAAATCGCGTAATGTTACAAAAAAAAAAGTGTACATCCTTTTAATTTCAGATTTCTAAGACCTTCATTTATTTATTTTATTTTATTATTTTTGGAAAACTTACAGCTAGCTTAAATAATATTAAAGGAACATAAATATAAGAAGGTCATTTAAAAGTTTTCACAAATAGAACACAGTACAAAAGTTAAAGGGTCGGCAGCACAATTATACACTTTGAGATACAAACATTTAAAAATATTGTCTATCAAATAAATAATTTATAACATTTCCCAGTTTAATTACTATCCACATATGGTATATTACGTGGTAGCGCTACATAGGTATAATATTATGTAGCTGTCCCACATTATATGAACTGGAACATAATCCTACATATCCATAGAATAAAACATAACAGCGTAATCAGCCCTGGTGCTGGTATTTTGGCGTATAATTAGAATATACAACACATATAACCATTCAAGTAAAGGTCTGAGCCTAGTAATTAAGATTCCGAAGTGACCTTGGGTGTACGACATCATAAGGCCTGTAAGCGAATTGAAAAATAATAAAAATGACTACATATCGGCTTAACTCGTTGTAATGAATTACGGCATTGCAAGGACGCAGTAAAGTTGAATATTGCATCAGAATGATTGCGAACACGGGGAGGCAACGTTCGCGTGGAATGTTGGCGCGCGGTCGCAGCTTGCACCGGCGCGGAGGCTCGGAGCACTGCTCAGGAACCGTGCCCGCGCCTGCGCCCGCGCCGCCTCCCGCGCCCGCTGCCGCCTGTGACTCATCTCTCGTACATCTCACCACACGCAGATTGGGGAAGTACGCTTGTAATTTGTAGGACCGATCATTTCTTACGATTATACCAGTGACCGCTGATATTGACGTCACATTCCGGATTCAATGCAGATAATGACGGGTGCAGAAAATTTTTCTTTAAATGAATCACTCAAATCAACCTCCCTAAAATCTATCAAATCATCCTTAATCGATACCAAATGTATTTCAAAACATTTATTCGAATAAATGGTCTTCATTACGCGTTTCGGATGAACTTTTATTACGAATCTTTATAGTTGTTTAGCATACAGAGTTAAATGCTCCAAAAATAAAGCGTGAATCATGTATAGCTTTGTATGTGAAGACAAACATACGAAGCGATAATATAGGTAGAAAAAGGTACATTCACTTTACTAACATGTCACGACTCACGACTGAATTCAACGCACTTCCCAGAGTTAATCAAAGAAGTTTACGAGATTCAGGTAGCTCGGAGTTAAGTGATTGGAATTACTTACGAGCTGTAAACCTAATAATGTTAATGAAAGCCACGAACCTATCTAATGTTATTCCTAGCGTACTTGGTGTTAAAAAACTTCCTTCGCACTTTAACACGCATTAATCAATACTCGTATGTAGTCATTGATGTATTAAAAATAATTAGTAAGTATATTGTATGTAGTGTTTAAAATAAAGAAGTCATTTTCCCGTTTATTGTTACATTAATGATTTATTCATTGTATGTACAACTTTCATAAACCTTTTAATTCGAACTAAAAGATCAGGTAGTATACAGCGCTTATTAATTCGATAACAAATCTCTAAATCTCCGTGTCAGTTCTTTTTACTAATGTCATTGTCCCTTACTAGTTGTTGGCATTTCTTGATGGCTTAAGCTGGCTGCAAGGCAAGCATTTGCCAACTTCACTTTGCTTAAGAATCTGTGATTTTTATCGAAAGTCAAGAGTAGATACTGACTTTCTGAGAATCGCACTGACTGATAATTGAATCACTAAAAATCTATTGTTATTATTAAGGATATAGGTACTCTATTTTCTTTAAAAAGTAATATAATAAATAATTACGATCATATTTTATTGTTTATACATGTATGATAATATGATGATCAAGTGTTGCTAAGTTATCTTCATATTACTAGTTATTCTAAGCGTAGGATGTGGAAGCGCTCTAAAGATAGCTCCACCAAGCTACACGTCTAATATTACCCGGTTTCTAAATAATATCGATTTTATAGAGCGACAGATGGCCGACTCGGGAACCCGAGTCCGCCGTCTGTGACCCTCCCGCGCACCTCGCCGCTCGCCTCCTCAGCCCTCACCCACGATAAAGATTTATCCTTTCAAAACATCCCCTGCACAAAAATGGATTATTCGATTTATATTAAGTTTACGCGATTTCTATTTAGAGGGATAGGAACGCGACGCATCTGTTGTATAGACTCTGCCTGCCTTTGTAAACATTCGAAGGGCACGTCAATATCGAGCGGCGATCATTAATAATGACAATACGTAATATTAGTCGATTAGTTTGCCGTCAATGCGTGTGCCATCTGTTGCGTGAACACACCTCAATAGTTTCTCGCAAATAAAAGAACCTATTATGGTTTGTATTGTTTTTGAGTACATATATAGCAATATATGTACTGCCTTGGTGGCGTAGTTGTATTACAGTACGACTGCAAAGCTGAGGTCTCGGGTTCGATCCCCGGGTCGGGCAAAGTGATATTGAGTTTTTCTATTCAGTATCAGCCCGGAGTCTGGAACTTGTGCCCGATATGGCGATAGGCTCGCCCCCTATCACATCATGGGATGGAATGACGGCGAAAAGTGGGTGCACTAGTTGCGCTTCTGCCTACCCTACCCTTCTGGGATAACAGGCCTGAGTGTATGTGTGTGTATATGTATATGTGTGTGTGTGTGTGTGTGTGTGTGTGTGTGTGTGTGTGTGTGTGTGTGTGTGTGTGTGTGTGTGTGTGTGTGTGTGTGTGTGTATAGCAATATTATGTAAGTAGAGTAGGTTTATGACAGGTATTAAAGCAATTATTGAACTTCGAACCAAATAAAAGAAATCAAATTACATCCGTATATCCATATGATAGTCTATATTATATACTGTGAAATGTCGAAGAGCACACGGATATTCAAACAATATAGTGTGCGTAAATCCAGTAAAATCACGTAATAAAATAAAATGGCACCTGATTTCACACAAACAGTGCCGTGCTGTTGCGATAAAAGGACGTAAAAAGGGAAGAAGCTTATATTTCATTTTACATAATCTCCGTCTAGACGGAAGCTGACCGGTGCAGTTGGTGTCCTCTTATTTAATATGGCCGTGGATTGTGCATTCGCAGCGCTCACTGCTCACAAGTCACACGGCACACCGCAGCTTGGATTTGCGTCCCACACAATTGTTCGTGAACTAGCAATGAATTACGGGCCATTTTCGCAACCTCATAACTGCTTTCAAGGTGGGCTCGTGAGGTTTTAATCCGACCTCTTATGTTAAAGAAATTGTCAATAAAACTGTACAACATGGCGTGGAATACGAAATTCATTTTAATACCAGTTAATGACCGACAAATACAGCGAACAAGACGTAAAGTTATCAACAAAGCCGCTGTTAGTAGCGATTCCAGCGTAGGTATCATGTTTCGGTCGCATTAACAGGCGCCTCTGTCCATTTCTCATTAATTCTAATTACTCTCAAATGTTTTGGGTTTAACGGCGTTCATACAATGAGTTAGGGGTGCCTGATTATCTGATAACTGACAGTTATTAATGTTTATATTAATCTCCTTCCTTCTCAATAGGGTTGCTACCCTAAATGTGACACCTTACAATGTTATCAAGATAAATGTAATTTTCTTCCTTACATTTATTAAAAAAAAATCCTTATTATGGTTATAAATGGGGGCAATATAAACTCCCAGAAAAACAAAATGTTTTTGATCTAAGGTATAAAAGAATACAAACTTATTGTACAAAGGCTTAACGAGGCACTGGCGACATACACTCGAGCTCACTTGAGACTTAGTTGAACGAGTTTACGGACAAAAAAGGTAAATAGGGTTTGTCTAACTTCGCCAAGGGTTTGTTTTCATTGGCGTTGACTATATAAGTACAACACGGCCATGAAATTTTCATTAGGAGACGGATAATTAAGAAGAACAAATTTCGTTTTCTGCGAACCATCTGTCACACGGATTGGCAATGTTTTATATTTCTGTTTGTACTTATGCGCTTTTTACGCAGCTCCCTCGGCTGGCGTAGCGAGTTCAGCGAATTCATTTAAGCAATGTAAAAGGCTAACAGTCTGGTACGTTACGCGCAACGCACATTATGATCAACAGTTCCGACGTAACTCGCTGCTTGTGGAGCCATCTGTAAGACTTACAATATTAAATACACAATTATTAACAGCACACTCGAAACCGTTTAATGTTATTCTAAATTTCAAAACAATTGACCATTGCTGACTTCTTAAAAATATTGTAAAGAAAATTCACAAATATTAAAGGATAATATTGTGCGATTCCCAAATACTTTTTTCTAATACTTACCACAATAATGTTGTGTTTATGTTTTCTTTAAATCATTTGGTGGTAGTATGTAAGAGTCCGTCTGGGTGGGTACCACCGCAATGTCTATTTCTACCGCCTACCAGCACTGTTGTATTTCGGTTTGAAGGACATTGTAGCCAGTATAACTACAGGACATAAAGAGACTTAACATCTTATGTCGCAGGATTACGAGCGCAGTGGAATGCCATATAGTACTTTGTAAGTCAAGGTGCTGGATAGTGTTGCTACTGTATATGGGTGGGCGTATCGCTTAACATCAGGCAAACGGCATGCTCGTCTCGTCATTCGATGCAATGAAAAAAAATTGCATTAACCAAATTTCTATACTAAAGTATACACGTAAGTAAGTATGTAAAGTATACTAAAGTATAGAAATTTGGTTTTAAAAACAAAAACCCATCACTGTTTAAAAACTGTGATGGGTTTTTACATCAATGACTCTAAATTAAGATGTAAAATAAGAATTACACAGAACGAACATGAAAGAACGATTTGTAGTAATGCTCACGGGACAAAAGTCCTTTATATCACGAGTCTGCCACAACTGACATTAGTCGAGGTTAGCTAGAACACGACAATGGTTATCAGCAAATCTTAAACGAAGATCACTACGATTACAAACTAACTTCAAGATGATAAAATAAGGTCTGGGCATCCTTGGGCATTAACGTTTTATTATGCTGTACAATTCTAACGTAACAAATGCCAAAATATTATTATTAGTTTGGTAGGTCACTAGGGTCACATTATCTTTTAATAGAGATCATAGATCAGGTTGATTTCTAAAGAGGTATTTACATTTTTTATCCTGGTATGGTATAGGACTGGTCCTGCTTCGCTTTGTCCTATCGATGGCTAGTGGCCGCTTCTTTTGCTGACGTCAGTGCGAAGTAATTTCCGCTGAATCATATCGCTTAAGTTTACGTATATCTTATTAGTAATGATAATGATTTGAAATATGTATAATTTGATCTTCAACCGCAACTCTAAAAAAATAATCGTTTGTGACTTCATATACCACTTATTTAAGCAAAATACTTTATTAATCACGTAGACAAACATAGTTGCACTATGACAGATCAAGATACATGATAATTATAATTATTATAATTTAATGATACTTATATCACTACGGATATTTTCAAACAGTTAGTGCTAGAAGTAAAATTAAAAAGCGAAGCACAATATAGGTAACTAAAAAACCCAGCTTGGGCTGACAAGTAGGGGGAGAAAACATAAACCTATATGTATGTACGAGTATTTACTGTACTACAATTCTGTTATATTATGCCCTGAATATATTTAAGTACTCGCATATATCGACTTAGCATCCTCCTATGCTTGGGCTTTCGTTATTAAAATGTACGTTTGATAAGTCCTAATTGTATAACAAGATGGTGTTCAAAAATAATAACGTTGAATTTTTATCGATTTAAAACTTCCAAAGCAATTTCTAACACCTAAAACTGGTAATACTTTGTTTTAAGGTAATTTTAGAAATGTCACTTTTGTATAAAAATGCGTATCTGTGTAAGTGCGACTACCCATTCTCCACACGCCCTTGACTCTATATCTCCAAAATATTCCATGTTCAAAATATTCAGAGAAAGACTCTTTCTACGACTTCCAGACTTCCACGGAAATCCTTTCAAAAGACTACCTCGATAATATATTTTTTATCACATATGTAAAGATTAGGCTTCTGCTCGCGACTGCGCCCGCGTGAAAAAGTTTTCCCGGGATAAACAGTAGCCTACAGCACTCAGGAGTAATGTAGCTTCCTATTAGTGAAAGAATTTTCAAAATCGGTCCAGCAGTTTTTTAGATTATCCATTACAAACAAACAAACTTTCCTCTTTATAATATTAGTATAGAAAAAAGCAGGGTAAGGTAGTTCAGAAAATCTCTACGTCATTTGTACAAAAAAGATTTAGAATACCCTTTTACCCCATGAGCCAGCTAAATTTATATAAGGAAGAGACTAGATGATCTTAGACAAAAAACGAAGAGCTGTGACAATTAGAAGTATTAGAAAGGAAAATACTGGACAAGTGCGAGTTGGAATCGCGTGCCGAGGGTTCCGAACATCTTGTAGGTAAGGTATCTAAGTAAATTAGCTAAATTCAATTTTCCCCCAAAATTAATTAATCTAATTAAAAAGTTTGTAAATTCGCTTTTTTTGTTATTGAAGTACATATTTGAGGTTTTCAGAATTTTCCCTTTACAAGTGCTGTATGACTTTCTGCTAAATTTCATGACTCTAGGTCAACGGAAAGTACCCTATAGGTTTTGATTCCTGTGCGTACCCTATAAGTTTTGATTCGTGTATGAAATTGCACAATATACGACATAAACGGTTGTATTTTTTGATTGCGTTGATTTACACGTTTGATTTTTTCACAGCTGAAACAGACCCTAGACCCGAGTATTTGATATAAATTTCAACTTGATATAATTCTATGCATTCCTAAGAAAAAAGGTCTTGGCAGGCAGGCAGACAAACGAACAGACAGATAGACATACAGACAGACCTTCAGACGGACAACAAAGTGATCCTATTAGGGTTCCTTTTTTCCTTTGAGGTCCAGAACTCCAAAAAAGAAGCGATTATGAATTGTTACGAAACAATTATTAACGTTTTAATGTTATTTGCCTATTATGAACATAATACGCAGCATATAACACATTGTCTGCATTTACAAGTTTTCAACGTACTTCGTTCATTTTATTGACGGAGATAGAAGGCAAGTCCGAAAAAAATACCTTATATCGCTCTACTTTACATTACTCCCATGCTTTTATTTTTGCTACGATAAACTTTGAATAATTATGAATTCTTAGCAGATAATATAAAAAATGTAACATCATAAAAATACTTTTTATATCACAAGTCCACTGATGAACAACATCAACTAAAATATTAAAATTTAAGTATTCATTTGATCTTTCCCTTTTTACAGGATGTTCTGATGAATACTTCTAGCTTCACAAACTTTATTTGTAAGAATCCTAAGTCGATTTACAAACTCAGTTTAAGATTCAAATCTGCTGAATAAGTTAAACCTTTGAATATAAATAAGGCAGAATCCGATCATTTATTTATATTTTTAAGTGTCTACGTAATACGAAGTCTGACTGCAAAGTTGTCGCCAAAGACTTAACTGTACCATACTGATACGAAATTATTCAATGAGATAAAACGGTATGCAGTTACGTAGATCGGTAGGTTTACTCATTCTCGATACTGACCGACACGTAATAGCTATTTGCTCTCTTGTTTGCGTCCACATTAATCCTACTAATATTATAAATGCGAAAGTTTGTAAAAATGTATGGTATGGATGTTTGTTACTCTTTCACGCAAAAACTACTAAGTGAATTTCGATGAAAGTTGGCACATGGGTAGATCGGGTCCTGGATTAATACATTTTATCCCGGTAAAATAAAAAGCGGGACTTTTATCCCGGAAAAACTTTCTAACGCGGGCGGAGCCGCGGGCAAAATCTAGTACAATATACAATATAATATTATTGTAGAATAGATTTTGTTATGCTTTATTTTATATTAGTAAATCTGTACAAGTAATAAGAAAATAAATTCTTATTTTTATTCAGTCACAAAATTATCTATTGACAGATATATTGTGGAAGTACCGTGTGCTTACACGAGGCATTGGTTCGATAATGTTTATAATTACAATGAAATATAATATTTTATTAGCGTCACTTAAGTTAGACACTAACAATAAGTCCAAGTGCGTATGCATAGCTAGCTGAGTTCTATTTACATGCGAAGAATCCTCCTAGCAATGAACCATCTTACCGGCCGCTGGCAATTTGCATTATCCCGTTTGTATCTCATTACAAAATTAACTCATATTCTCCTGCTTAATTACCTAGAAGTTTTCGATCTAACAATATACCGATAGATATTCGTATCTCAGCGTTTAGTGACATTATGTTTGCAAATACGTGATTTTTTTTTATTATGTTAATAATTTATAAAACAGGTGGAGTGTGGACGTAATTCTGTTCAAGTCGATCGGGAGCTTCGGCATGTCAAGATTCTTTTAAACCATAAACAACAATTAACCACTGCTTTATATTCAAAAGCAATCTGCACGGCATAATAATAAAGTATTAAATTTTACAACGGATCGGACAAATTCGCACGAAAAATACAAAGTGGTTTAGGTATGCACCGCATTGCGCCGAGTCGCGTTGCGCTGCGCGGCGCCTCGCTGAGAGCTCAGTGCATGTCTTCAGTGTCCACAGTTCGTTGCTCAGACCGCGACCTCCTCGAACGAAATGATTTATCACTGCGCTCGGACTGGCCCATTACCGTGTCACAATCAATTTCCACCTTACAACGATTGATGAACCTTGCCTATTTTTTGCCCGCGACTCCACTATTAGTAGGATAGATGGAAAATATCTGCTTCAGAGTCATTTCACGATAACAAAACAAATCTGTACACGTCACATGAATACGAATGTTTAGTGGCTTAAAAAAGCTCGGTTTTACCATAATTGAAACTCCGATTCGTATTTAAGCATTAGTTTGGACTAGGATAAAGAATATACCATCTTTTATTTTAAAATAAATATCTAAACCATTATATATTATTATATAGTATTGTTACTATCCGACCCAAAAAAATTGAACTAAAATAAAGCCTTACCTTAGTTCATAACAGTTTTACATCTAATAAAATAATGATATCGACGGTGGAAAAGCCTAAGCAAAATTTTTCGTAAAGTTTTAAAATTGTTCAAAGCCCGCCGAACAAAGTAGCTGATTCCAAAATATTTAAACAACTCAATATCGAACTTTGTCTAGGGAAAAATATTTTAGTAAATGCCTATATAATTTTTAGTGATTGTTAATAAAATCATCAGAACATTTTCAATTGCCTCTACACAAACCCTGCTTTGCATAAGCTATGATTTATATGAAGAAGCAAGCCAGAGTTAACACTATAGATTAGATCTAACTCGAAGAATCCACAGGAATCCCAAGGTAATACTTGTGGTGTCAGGTCGATTACAAAATCTAGCTCTTGCCCAACGGAGGATCGATTTCAAATTAGTTTAGAGTTTCTTTTGTCCAAAATGTATAACAACGCGTGTGTGGACGGTAAGCTATTTTAGCTATTTACTATCGATATCCAAATAATTTATTTGCCTTCTATGAAATTGGAAGGGGCCGTAAAGGTGTCATTCTACTACTGGATTCCTATCGATAGGGGCTATTGTATAATAAAAACCCTTCCTGCTTATATTATAAATGCGGAAGTTTGTGACGATGCTTGGATATTTGCATGAAGAAAATTCAGAAACTTCTGAATAGATTTTGATAAACCGGACCCAAATGGTTATAATACAATGTACATCGTATATTGGTTTGAACTATACGGTATGTTAAGGCTATTTATGTAAGATTTTGGCAAATATCTATGTTATAACTAGCGGCCCCGACAGACGTTGTCCTGCCCTAAAAAGGTAACTAAAATGGCTATTAAAAATAAGGGTTGATCGTAGAGGGGTGAAAATTTAGGGTTGTAGGTATTTTTGTATGCTGTATCATAAAAAAATTAAAACAAAAAATTTTGTCTGAAAATTAAAAAAAAAATTTAGGGGTGGTCCACCCTTAACATTTGGGGGGATGAAAAATAGATGTTGGCCGATTCTCATAGATACCGGATAAGCACAAAAAAATTCATCAAAATCGGTCAAGCCGTTTCGGAGGAGTATGGCAACGAAAACTGTGACACGAGAATTTTATATATATAGATATTATAGAAATAATGATTTTTCATCCGAAGACAGTAAACTGTCGACTCCTTTGATATAGCTCTTAAAAAGACAGTAACAACAGCATGGCGTGCTTCCCTAAAAATATACATTAAACATAATGCTATTAGAATAGTCGAAATAATGACTTCTGGTTTTTTCTATATTAGTCAAACACTTGGTGGATATTAATGCGTAACTGCCGCAAAAGGTTTATGATATTTTTTTAATAAAACTTTTAGATGCCTACTAAAGTTTGACATCTAAAATAATAAGCCGTAAAATGGAATTGCTACAGCAGAGTTCAACTCCTTTTTATGAATTTGCACACTTGATTATACCTGTTTTATATTGGGCAAGGTAATTATAATTTATTAAGTTCTTTTAGTACTCACTAACAGGTTATTGACATTGAACGAATGTACAACTTTAGAGTATTGTCAACAGTAAATTGTAATTGTCATCATTTTGAACATTTCTTCAATAACTACAGCATCGGAAAGTCACGTGGATTGTATATATTTTATCTTTTTTATAGCAACGTTGGAATGCGAAAGATACGATTTTCCATGTGCTCCAACTAGATAATGATAGTTATCTTTATAGTTTTTGTGTCCATCTTGTGTTTCGATAATGGTCATAAATGGTCATTATAAAATTGGTCTCAGAGTATAAATATTGGTCTATAATAGCATCGGTGATTGAGAACTAAGATTTATCTTCTATTGGACAATACTTTGTACAAATATGCTTAATCATTTAGGCTAAAATCAAAAAATGTCGATTCAGATTTGAATTCATGATTTTAAGCCGAATTCATTATTTATAAATTTTATTAAGGTTTTAAAGGCAAGTCTTTATCTTTAATTTTATAAATAAATAAATTCATTCTCTTGTGCAATTATATATCGTAGTTACTAATTAATGATTTCATTAGTAGGATATATGATTTATATGATAAGCGGCGATAGCCTAGTTGCGAGCGGAACGGACTTCAGAGACGAATGTCCGCAGGTACAAAACCCAAGGGCATGCACCTCTGACTTTTTAAAAAAAGTTATGTATTTATTCTTTGTGAATTATCGCTCGCTTTAATGTTGAAGGAAAATATCGTGAGGAAAGCTGCATATCTGAGAAGTTCGCTATAAGAATTCCGAAGGTATGTGAAGTCTGCCAACCCACACTAGGAAGGGCTAATACCCTCTCAGTTGTAGATGAAGCCCGTGCTCAACAGTGGGCACTATATAATACACGGCTGGTATGGTATATATGATCTTAACCTAGGCTGCAGTAAAACTATACGTCTCGGCTTAATATATACGTTTGGTTCTACAATAATCCGCAAAAGCATGCGAGTAATTTATAGTTTTAAGTTTTTGCAATTCTATCGCAAACATAAAAAAGCATAGTCAAAAACTATTGCACAAATATATGCTAACGATATGCAGTCAGATCATGCATGGAATCATGTCATATTAGACATACGTCGGACGCGTCAACGTGACGGCCAATTTACAAGTTCTGCCAACAGCACCAACACACTTCATGCACCAAGCACGCCATGTCATTACTTTCTTTTTATTTTCGCGTGGAAAACGGGTTGCACTGGAGTCTTGTTGGTTTTATTATTGTCTCACAGTGCTATCGACCCAACGTTGTGATGATATAAGAATGCCCCCAAAAACTTCTTTTATGGCACGGCACGGCATAAAGGAAGTTTTTAGAGTCTAGAGGTGAGAGAAACCATGAGCTACTGTTAGAAACTGTTTCTATGTGGCGACCTGTCCCAATGTTGACGTCTAAGCGCTCTCAAAGGACACCTTTAGTTTGTAGAGACAGTACAAAGCCAATAAGCTGCATTACCGTTCATCACGGTATCGATAAGGTGCATGCAATATTATTATCGACTTAAAAATTATTTACTAACTAGCTTTTG
Organism: Lapara coniferarum; assembly: GCA_949316025.1. Taxonomy (NCBI): domain Eukaryota; kingdom Metazoa; phylum Arthropoda; class Insecta; order Lepidoptera; family Sphingidae; genus Lapara; species Lapara coniferarum. The sequence continues at coordinate 33,457,067 of OX438919.1, read as the reverse complement.
CTCGCGGTTCCACCCGCGTGAAGTTTGCCTTGAGAAATAAAAGGAATTAAATGCAATCAAAATATAGCCTGTAGTAATGATGTAACGAATGTCCAATTTCCAATATTAATACGAATATTTGACTCCAATATTCACGAATGCGAATGCGAATATGGGATTTTTATTTGTTACCAAAAGATTTTATCGTACGTTACTTGATATTAGCTGTAAAGTGACATCCCACTGCACCTGATAGTAATCGTCATGAAATCCAGATAGAGTGGCCTGTTTGAAATAATAATATGTTAGTGATATTCGATCTCTTACGAATCCCTTCATTTCCAATTTGATTGCGTAGATAAACACTGAGCTTCTTCATAGCTTGCTGAAGGACGGTGATCCTTCTTGGTTGGCCCATAGTCAGAGGCCACGTCTGAAAACTGTACGTCATCACTGGTAACACTCTTTGATTGAAGATTATTCGCTTTGGATGAGAGGACCTTACTTAGTATCCCGAACGCTGCTCAGCCGAGCTGGTTTTGACCTCTATCTTAAAGTTGGACTTGCCTAACTTGACCACTTTTCTTAGATAGACAGATTCGTCGACAGCTTCGAGTGTTGCGTTCTCAATGCTAATTGGCATATGCACAAAATGAGCATTGGACAAGATTTTGGTCTTGTTCATTTTAAGGCCTACCAGGTGGGAAGCTCGGTTGAGATCTTTGAGCAAATGAGCATAATGCTACGGTCCTAGAATGATTCTGACAAGACGACAATATTGCGGCAAATCAAAGGTGATTAATGTACTCGTCATTAAACTAAGTCCATATCCATTCTAATCAAAAAAGCTTGAAGATGTCGTCCAACCCGGCAGTGACTTATTTCTGAGAAACAACATCTCCCTGTCTCACACCTCTATGTAGTGGAATAGCCTTCGTGCTCTGCTCTTGTACTTGGACTGACATGGTGGCGTTGTTGCACAGGCACCTCAGTCTTTTAATGTCCCAATAGTCAATATGGCCTTTAACGCTTTGGAGCCTTTGTTCGGCTCGATCGTCTTCTTGATGCTTTCAACATTGTAAGCACGGACGTCATGTCAGGAGGATTTCCCAGTCTGTCAATTCAGCTTCCAATATGCTTCAGCGTCTTCCAAAGACTGCAATACCATATTATATCGACGTTGGTAACTTAATCATTTCAATTTTAGAAAAAAAAAACACTAATTTGGTAAAAAAAATAGTCCATCCGGATTTAGTAAATGGTGAGTCATCAGTGCAAAGAAGGATTTAAAGGGTGTGACACTGAAGGAAAAACGTCAATAATTTGTGCTATTTTAAAAGATTTTAATGTGATCGTTATATTCTTATAATATTTTCCAATAATTTTATAAACTAATAATAGGTTAAGTATAGAGAAAATTCGTATAAATAACAACATAAATCCTACGTTGTGATCTCGGTAAAAAAATAATTTTATGTACTTAGGTACGTTTAGAAAGTTAGAAGTTTATTGTTATCAAAATATTTTATTTTGTATGAGTACTATAAATACTAGCAAAATTATTATTTATACACTGTAAATATAAACTGTTGCTGGCTTATTTTATAATTTAATGTTATAGCCAAAATATTCGCACAATTAATTGCGAATGCGAATATTTGTTACACCACTAGCCTGTAGTGCTAAGAGACAGTGCAGCTTTCTATTACAGAAAGAATTTTTTGAGGTTCTTAGATATATCCGATTTATGCTCCCCAAAAAACTAACAAACATACAAATTTTATTTTTATATAATATTATTGTACATATTGCTAATTACCATCAATAAGGAGGCAAAACTTTATCGTATATTAGATTTAGATTTAACATTAACTACGAATATATTTAAATAAAGTGTAATGTGATTATAAAAAGACGACAGGAACGCCTACGCTATTATTGGTTTTAAAATCAATCCTGCGTAACAACAAGAAATGTTTAACGGTTAAAGTGCGACCTAACAATGAAATATAGTAAGGAAATCAATTCAAAATTTCAATGAAATCATATGTTACACATGTTTCCTCAGAACGTATTAATATTTACAAGTTCGACGAAAGACGCGAGTCAATTAAAAAATTAAGGTACCTACTCACAGAGTTGCTTACAAGAATTCCGTATTTACTCTAGGTGATTATTTACATGAAAGTTGTCAGGGGGCTTGTGGTCGTATAGCACCAACCTACCTACGATGCCTTCACTCGCACAAGTGTATGGTCAAGTGAACGGAGGTTTGTCTCAGTCGCCGGAACGTCTATTTGTCTTAACGCAATACCTGTCAATAGCCGTCCTAAGTTCATTGGCATTCCCGCTTTGGCGCATCCATGGCGTAGATTTGTGCAGTACGCCTGCGCTTGCGCACCACCATTTGTTCAAGAGGGACCCACCTGACGGGTATCCGAGCTCGTAACATAATCTTTGGTATGCCATTAGTTTGTTTACTGATTAAATACTAAATAATCGTACTTAACAAGAACTCGACAACGCATAAGTTTGTTCAACGCTTAAATTATATGTTGTGAAAGCTTCCAAAGTTAACGTCATTAATGTTTTAATTTAAAAAAATACGAACTTAAAAATATAAAGAATATGAGTCATATTTTTTCCCAAGATACGTTGTACAAAATACTGTATAAACAATGAGTATACATAAAATATAGTTTTATTGGTTCAAAAAATCGGAAAATACCGTACAGGGTCACGTATCAACATGAACTCACAACCGCGTAAATTAGCTTACCCTTTTACACCCACGAATCACTGTAAAACATTTCGTAATCCCATTCTAGCTTCAGACGAAACCGCTTCGTCAGGCACCGTACACCATACACCACATAGTTAATTTGTAAGTTGGTGTTAAATAAAACGGTGTTCAATATTTTGTAACAAAACAAGGAACACAAAGGGCATTACACTCTATATGTAAACATAGAGCAATAAGCAGAGCGAGGCGACATGTTTGCCGCTGACGATCCGATCATCAAATTATCACACTCAGTCGGAACAGAGCAACTCACATATAGGGTGGTGTTAATGACGAGCGTTACATATACACAGGTGCATACTTACTGACTGGTTAAACTTACGTAGCCTAGTATAATATAATATTTATTTACTAGCTTTTGCCCGCGGCTCCGCCCGCATTATAAAGGTTTTCCGGGATAAAAGTCCCGGTTCATATTTTCCCGGGATAAGAAGTAGCCTATGTGTTAATCCAGAACATGATCTACCCGTGTGCCAAATTTCATCGAAATCCGTTCAGTAGTTTTTGCGTGAAAGAGGAACAAACATCCATACATCCATACATTCTTTCAAACTTTCGCGTTTATTATATTAGTAGGATTTATTATTAGGTCTACAATCAATTATACACTATAACATGAACTAAAACCATACAGAGAATTCAAGGAAACTAAGTCTAAGTACATGATTGTTAAAGGGTAGACACAGCATTCAATGATAATACATACTCACTAAAGATACATAAGTTATAATACGTTGGTAAATATAATGATATTATGATGATAATTAAAATACACATCCGTCACAAACAGAAAAAATGATAACAGTGATGTTATAACAATTAATTTAGTTTACAAGAGCGTAACGCTTTTCGAAAACTGTATAATGGAATTCATTACCTATATGAATGTCGACAAATTTAATAGACTAGATATATTGTTGAATCTGTTGAAACCATATTTGCTCCACAATATTGTACTTTAAAAATAATGTGTGATTAGTGGTTTACCTGCAAATATTCTAAGCTAAAAGTTTTTATAAATGGGTGCAAGTTAGATAGATACAAATCTACGATAAATAAAGTGTTTTCCTGAAAAATAATTAAATTTTCTTATTGCGTTTATGGTTTCTAATATAATTTCCTCTAACCTATAAAACTTATTGTAATGTTTGAGGGTCAATCGTAGGTACATTAAGAAAACCCAACCAAAAAATTGAAAATAAATTTTAATAAACTTGAATTGAAAATAGTGTAAATGAGATAGATAAGATAATATAAGATATTATCAGAATGATAATCGTTCTACTCATATTATCTGTCAATAAAATATTTATAACTATTGACACCATGCATCCCACGCTTTTTTTTACAATAAAATATTTTTTTTCTTATTTACATTATTCTCAATTCAAATTAATAAAAAAATATTATCTATTTTCTAGTTTGATTTTCTATAAAGTTTCGTAGTTAATCTTAAACTATTATTTATTTTTAATTTTTTAGTTCACTAAAAAACAAGTAGGATTTTTTCACACATAATCATGAATAAAATGAGTAGCCAGTTTAGTTATAATTGTACTATGGTCCAACATATTATGTCACTAAAAATGAATAAACTGTTATATATATTCATTTTTTAGTTGGATTTTCTATAAAAGCGTATTGTTAGTTTAAAATATTGAATTATCGGTGCTTAATAAGTATGCCAAATTTCGATTTTTGAAGGGGGTCAAAATCACGTTCAACGTGTCAGTTATATATATAAATCAGTTACATACATACGTATGAAGTTAATAAAAGCGTCTTAAAAAAAATAGAACATGTTCTTATAAAGAATATACCATTCTCGTAGCCATTTTTCTTTCACTGTATCATCTCGAGTTCGATTAAAACATGGTGTTTCATGACCATCCTCACGATTCACGATTATATATTGGCAATGGACAATTAACAACTCCGTGAGATAATTAAGTAGCATTCGATGAAGATGTGCACCTACGCTAGTGAGTAATCACCATACCGAAATTCATAACAATTGATTAAGCCTTCACTTTTATCCTCAATTTCACTGTCTCAGCGATGGTCTTAAAAATCGTGCCTGTCACAGACTAGAACAAATACAAGTAGACAATGAAACATAACATCCTACTAATATTATAAAGGTGAAAGTTTGTAAAAATGTATGGATGTTTGGATGTATGGATGTTTGCTCCTCTTTCACGCAAAAACTACTGAACGGATTTCGATGAAATTTGGCACACGGGTAGATCATATCCTGAATTAACACATAGGCTACTTTTTATCCCGGGAAAATATAAACCGGGACTTTTATCCCGGAAAACTGTTTAATGCGGGCGGAGCCGCGGGCAAAAGCTAGTAAAACATAATATCACGCGTCTACCCACAGGGGTCGGCAGATTCTATGAACCGTCACTTTACCCGATTCCGGCATACTTTTTCCACTTTCATTAATCTCCTCATGCATTACTTCTGGATTCTGATACAACAGGAGTGTAGGTATATTTGCCCCACTCTTTACTACGAATATTAGATATATGACGTTAAGAGGTTCGGTGCGGTTGACCCGTACTTTTTGACGACACGAACAGTAGGGTTATAGCGTCGACACTGTTATCAGCACTCACATTATACAAGGTTGATTAAACGGTGAGGCTTTTTTTCTAGCTACATATGTAATGTACCATATACAAGCTCTACACCAAATTTCAGTTCAATAGGAGGAATAGTTTAGCCACAGTATAGATTTTTTGTGATTGCAAAACTACATCGGGATGTATATCTGCCCTAACAGCTGATCGAGAGTCTAAACATAGTTATCTAAGGTCATGTAAGGTGCGTGACCTTAAATATCAACAAAATTAGGAGACGTTGCCCCTCTATCAGCCAATAATCACGTCAAAGTGAGTCTTAATCTTAGTATAATAAGAACGAAAACACAATAACATTACATCATAACTTTGTAACATAAACAAAGAAGCGATTAATACATAGACCTGGGTCATTCCAATCTTCAAAAATTCAAAGAACTGTTTCAGTTTTTTTTATGAGTCCCCGTAATTGCTCCGGGACATGAGACGCCTTGCGAAAGCGCCTGCGCCGCTTCCTAGGTACAATCTTATTAATGCTTACGCGCCATTTTGAGAATATCCAAATATTGCTTTTTGATTATGTAATAGGACACTAATGTAAATGTATTAAAAAGTGATAGTGTTTATTTATTTCTTTGTTTGATACGAGCACCGATCTTTTGTTATGTTTGTGTTTGGTTTCTGTAACTTTGTGACAGCGAAAATTTTTAAATTTGTACTTGAGACCCACCCCGAGCTACCTATCTATTTGTATTTGCCAGTCGGCTCATCGGCGATATGAAAGACAACAGAATGCGACGTTGCCGTTTTGTCACGCAGATGACCGCAGGTTAGTGTAAATATTTATAAATGGTGTTTGCGTATTAAATTGATAGAACTTGTTAGAAAAAAGTGATTTTCTATTTGTATCTTTATCGAGTTTTTGACCGTTTCGAATTATTTCCGAGCCGATATCGAGTACTCTGTCCATTTTAGTGCCCCTGGATCATAGCAACCTTGTATATCCTCTTTATATAATATACCACCACCACCACCAGCCCTGTATTATTATACTGCCCACTGCTGAGCACAGGCCTCCTCTACTGAGGGGGTTTAGGCCTTAGTCCACCACGCTGGCCTAGTGCGGGTTGGTAGACTTCACATACCTTCGAAATTCTTATAAGGAACTTCTCAGGTATGCAGGTTTCCTCACGATGTTTTCCTTCACCGTTAAAGCGAACGATAATTGATAAACAATACACACGTAACTTTGAAAAGTCAGAGGTGTGTGCCTTGGGTTTCGAACCTCCGGACATTGTCTCGGCAGACCGTTCCATTCCCAACTAGGCTATCGTCCACTTTATCATCCGATATCATTATATATCCTCTTTGTCAGTCTCCTCTTATCCAAGGATACATGGATATCTTAATCGTCATTGTCAACATCGTCCACTTACAACGAATTGGGTCATCACAAAATCCTCAGAAGCCCAATACCACATTAAAATTAATGGGAGCGTTTGGCTTTTTGCAAAATAACTGGACAAAAGTTGCTCAAAGTTAAAGTTGAGGGTGACTTTTGCCCTGCCGAAGTATAGTAGGACCTGTAGCATATTTTTAAAATATTTATCGCATTTAAAGACAACAAAAAATGTAAACCGTGATTGAGTAATTAATGATTCTAACTTTCACCGTCACTAATACACTAATGATAGAGACTTGAAACGCTACTTTCGTGTTATGAGGATACGGATACATGACCCTGAAAGCTTTAAAATCTGATATTAACTGAATAGTACCGAACAATGTTAATTCAATGCTTTATACACATTGCAATTCGCAATATTCAACATCGCAGCAAGGTAAACATACAAAATATAAATAGCGTGACACCCGTTTTAGTGAATATTAAAAATTCTCTGCATTTATTTTGAAAGAAGTGATCTATTGGGGTTCTGGTTTCTTCGATCCAAATTGGAAAGATACCTATCTCCTTAATTTGTTTATATATTGAAAAAATAGAGGAAAATAGAATATTCGTCACGCCTTGGTTTAAAATTTCCTAAAGGTTTGAATCATGATTCGTAATAGGAGGAAAGTGTGTCAATTCTATTAAATTGATGTCAGTTTATTTAACTCTCAATTCGCATTAAAATTGTATTATTGCCGGTTATAAAAATAAAAACATGGTGCATAGGCTTGGCACAGATGTTTTTGCGGTTAAGTAATATATAACTATGTTGTTGTGTTTTATATATTGTGGAGTTATCAAAGTACTTCGTAACATAGCAAGCTTTTTTACTGGTATTATTAATTTTCTGAATTACATGACTTAAATCTCGCCTTTAAGATATTACATGACTTAAATCTTGCCTTTAAGGTATTACATAATACCTAGAGGTAGATACAAATATACAATCATTTAACAATGTATCCGTATTAATTGGTTATCAACTTGCGATTGCCTTATAAATGTGAACAGGTTCAGAACATCAAAAATCTTAAGTAAGCATATTATTGTATCCGGTATACATGCACTTTTATCACATGTATCAAGACGTTGAAGGCGATTCACGTCTTTTGATACAGACAACTAATACGAATAACGGTATATGGTCTTCACACGCATCGTCGTCGCTTTCAGGAAAGTATAATTCGGTATCGGACCAGTATGGCGCCCTGCAGCTAATACGGTCACCACACGTATTGAGTTAGGTAGGTACTATTTTGTTCTACTGTTCAGGTCCATAGAAATAAGTTCAGGTCAATAGAGTTAGACATACTAACGCTATGTAAATCTCATATTCAAAGCATTGTTAATATAATGTAAATCCGAATTTGGCTGTGAGATATGTCATACTTGTTTGCATTAATTTAATTTAGAGAGCTGTGGATTTTTGTAAAATAAATAAATAAATAAATAAATTATGTAATGTTCTCCGCCCCGCCGCTGTTTCTAGATCATATTTTGATATAGACATTGGGCATTTGTGCTAAAATTATATGTTTTTTACTCATCAGTTAAACCTTATACTTCGAATAAAGTAAGACCTGACTGAATTTAAAGTTAAATAATAGACTTACTCCTTTGATTAACCATATACCTAGATAGAGTGACGCGCTACAATGAAACTAAAACAAACAGGCCAAATTTTCTTAAGCGGCGATAAGCTCGCCCCCTATCACATCATGGGACGGAATAATGGCGAAAAGTGGGTGCACTAGTTGCGCCTCTGCCTACCCCTTCGGGGATAACAGGCGTGAGTGTATATGTATATATATATGTAGTATGCGTGACAGCAGCTGTGTATATCGCTATCGCTATAATTTCTGCGTATCCTTGTATTCGTGCATAATAATACCAGTTATTACGTGGTTTCTATTAAAACGTGGACAAAATTATATGCATGAAAAACAAAAAAAAAATAATTCACCCGAGCTCACTTAATCAGGAATAGTTCGCCTCAATTTTTTTCGACGCGTTTTAAACGTTCAGTGTCTAGGTATATAATTAATCAAAGCGTTACTCGTACAAGTGTTGTTATTTTTAATCTATTCATGATGGATTTTTGTCTGACGTTTGAAAAATCAGCTCTAAGTATAATAATCGCTGTAATGGTTTTATAGTGCACGTCGAGGTTTCCCTACAACGTTACAATGTATTGTCGTACGAAAAACCTTGTCCGTGATGTTTTAAACACAAATGTAGTCGTTGGAGCTATCTCATCCAGTGGTATATTTTTACACGTATCTCGCGAGGAGATTAAATTACTTTTTAATGTTCCGTAATTATTATGTATCGTCATAATATCTTTTATTACTAGCGCAGCGAGTCTGGACGGGTGGAGAGGCCATATCTGAAGGTCTTTAATGCGGGCAACAGCTTTGAAATAAGTGAAACGTAAAATAGTTAATCTTTGAAACTTATTTTCATTATTGTGTACTGCGAAAACATTTATTTTATGTGTGTAGCGAAACGACCTACTGTATATGATTTTTTTATTATGTTTATATAAAGTCTTTTTAAAGGTACAGATATAAGCTAAGAAAAGCTATTTGAACTACAGTCGGGGGTCGCTAGTAAATAAATTACATAATCTTGTCCTACTAGACTTAAAATCTAAGTATATATAGGTCATATTATTATTGCAATATCTGTAAATATGAAGTGTAAGAATGCAGTTAGTCGGGAAATATTTTTTATATGGCTCCACGCACAAAGAAAGTATTTTGGCCGTTTGGAATTTCCCATGCCACTAGTACTTTGGCGCGAGCGGCGCGGTCCGTAAGCACAAGTTTGTAAGTGACACAGATTTAAAAGTTTAAAAAACTTGACGCGAACGTCGTAGCGTAATTTCCTAATTAATGTATCTGCCGCAAAGCCACGTCATATTTAAGGTATTTTAGTGTGACGAAGCGCAAAGCTGCGGTCAATGGTCGGAAACCCACCATTAGGAAGGTCACCGCGCGGCCTTCTTTTGTCGAACCACCGGCTAATGCTCGTATCTACCTGCGACGGACACCCTGTATTTATTTCGATTCTCTGACAGTTATGAGTGTTCTCGCATGCTCACATGTAGGTTATGTTTCTGTGTCGACATCAATTCGCGTTATAACACTTATGACTTTTATAAAACTAATTGAATTCTCAAAAATAACGCTGAGTAACATTTTGACATCAGCTACTGAAGCATAACAAATCTAAAGTATCCATCATTCTGAATGGCAACATGTTTGAGGTTAGATAATTTCATGGCGACGTTATTATGATGGCTTAATTAGTTTCTCCAGCGAATGTGCCCGAGAGATCATTAGGGACCGACACGCCGCGTCAATCACATGACATCCCTTTATGTTTTTTTTTTTGTGAATAACACAATTGTATACAAATACACATCAATGGACACAATTAAGCTAACCGAAGATGTTTATTAAATTGCATCGACATACAAATTATATTGTAAAACATATTTAAAAAAACGTTTGTGACGCGCAAGTGCCAATCGCTGGATAAGATTAAAGACGGCAGCTGCTTTGAAATATTTCTTATTCTCATGGCATCCTTGACTGCTTCAATTCATATTGCTCAAGATTTGACTTTTAAATTTAATTGTAAAAGTAATCAAGAGACATTCATTAAATACTACAAAATGTTGCAAAATATTTCTCGTATCAAATTCTAGTAAGTATATTTAACATTCTATGCTTGTCGCAAAAAAGATATTCAAATCATCATCCACCTAAAAAGCATGTAACATGCTTCACAAAGAAATATTGTGGCCTCGAAATGAAAATCATGCAGCACTCTTAACCGTTATAATAACGAGGTCATTTATCAAGTTTGTGTTTGTTTGGGTCCGAACGTACGTATTAACAAAAACAAGATTATATCTATATGCTTTGATATTATTGAACCGAATGAGGTTAAGACTATTATTAACTAGCTTTTGCCTGCGGCTCCGCCCTCGTCAAAAGGTTTTTCCGGGATAAAAGTCCCGCTTTATATTTTCCCGGGATAAAAAGTAGCCTATGTGTTGATCCAAGACATGATCTACTCGTATGCCAAATTTCATCGAAATCCGTTCAGTAGGTACTTTTTGCGTGAAAGTAGAAGAGTAATAAACATACATCCATTCTTACAAACTTTCGCGTTTATAATATTACTAGCTTCTGCCAGCGGCTCCGCCCGCGTTAAAAAGTTTTTCCAGGATGAAAGTACCGGTTTATATTTTACCGGGATAAAAAGTAGCCTATGTGTTAATCCAGAACATGATCTACCAGTGTGCTAAATTTCATCGAAATCCAATCAGCAGTTTTTGCGTGAAAGAGGAACAAACATCCATACATCCAAACATCCATACATTCTTACAAACTTTCGCCTTTATAATATTAGTAGGATTCGTAGGATTACCATAGTCTTTGCGCATAATATGCTCTACTCCTCTACTCATAAGTAATTCAACACTTCAATGCTACTTTCTTGTACTCACAGTTCAGAAGTGTGATCGAAATTTTGTATGTTCAGTTCATGTAGAGCTATAATAGTCAACATATTACACGGAAATACAAAATTTGCATCATAAAAACAAACTTTTTTTTCTAGTGAGTTCTTTATTGATTCGTGTACAGGTGCACTTAATGACCTCTGCGCAATAAATTGTTGAGCAGGTAGTCAGTAGCGAATATCAATATATAAAATATGTATAAATCCAGGAAATCGTTGTTCGATTAATTTTTTTTGCGTACAAGCCGAAAAAGCTTCATGGCGCACATCTCACACCTATTTTCGTGATAATATATCATGTTAAAATACTGACAAGATAGTTTGCCACTTCTAGCTATGAATAATTTAAGTAAAAAATTACTGAAATTTTCTATACCAGGCAACAGCCTACTTCTTATCTTACTAATAAATTTTATAAATGCGAAAGTTTATAATAATGTTTGGATGTTTATTAGAAGTAAACGCAAAAACAACTAAATGGTTTTGGATGAAATTGCACACGGGTAAGTCATGTCCTAAATTAATACACAGGCAATTTTTTATCCCGAGGAAATAATGGATATTTTTAGCCAGATTCTTTAAGTAGACTTTAAGTAAACTCCTTTGCTTATAAAAAAAACATAGTATCAAAACAACCGCCATTGAAGCAATGGACTGGGTATTAGATAGGAAGGGTATATTTGGAATTCCGGGAACGAAACAGCAAGCTGTTGATACATGCTTTAGACTTGTTACTATGCTTACTTTTTTTTTATGGCATCGAATGACGAGACGAGCATGCCGTTCGCCTGATCGTAAGCGATACGACCACCCATAAACAGTAGAGACACCATCCAGCACCTTGAGTTACAAAGTACTATATGGCATTCCACTGCGCTCGTCATCCTGAAACGTAAGATGTTAAGTCTCATTATGTCCTGTAGTTACACTGGCTACAATGCCCTTCAAACCGAAACACAACAGTGTATGCACATTGCTGCTTGGTGGTAGAAATAAACATTGCGGTGGTGGACTCTTACATATGAGAGTCCTACCACCAGTGAAAACTGCGACTTACTGCGACTCTCCCACTTCAAACTCGAATCTGAACGTAACTTATTTTATTACAGGCAAATTTAGAGGGAAACATGGAGGTACCTATCACGTATATAATTATTTTTTCTGTTTTTATGCAATGTATTTGGACATCGCAACCATTAATTACCAAACGACCCTTGAAAACCTCAACAACCTCCTAACTGTTTATTTACTAGTTATAACTATGTTATAATTAAAACAAATCATCAAAATATTTTTAATAGCTCGTACGCAAATCGCGAATCTTGAAGCAGTAGATGATGCTGCGTATATCGGCAAAGATCTCTTCCGTTACGATGACCCTACACGAAACTCACGTTTTTGGTCAAGTGCAATGTTAACGCCCATAAAATATAAATTGTTTACATACAAAACTCAAGTAATCGGGAAGTGCACGATTAACAGTGTTTAATCACGTTACACTGAAAATAATTAAAAAGATTTTTAGCGCTCATCTGACAGACAAAACTAGTAGGTTGTTTTATCTCATCTATACTAATATTATAAAGCTGAAGAGTTTGTTTGAACGCGCTAATCTCAGGAACTTCTGAACTGATTTTGAAAATTCTTTCACTAATAGGAAGCTACATAACTCCTGAATGCTATAGGCTACTTTTTATCCCGGGAAAATATTTTTGTCCCGGTAAAACTTTTTCACGCGGGCAGAGCCGCGAGCGCTACTAGTCGTAAATAAAATACGAGGAAATTGTTGTAAGGAAAATGTTTATGCTCTTTCGGCCGCTGCACAATAAACACATTGGAGAAGCTATAACCTAAAAGTTATGAGAATAATCAAACTGAACATTTCACGAGGAAAAACTTTTGTCTCTAAACGCTCTTAAAAAGTGCTACAAATATAAAAATCACGACCCTGAATGCACTTGAGGAAAATAAGACTCAGGTGGGTGGAATTTTAGTGGATACGCAGCCAGGAGGACTCCGTTAACGGAAGGGGCGAATGTAATAGATACATCCCAGCTAATTCAGTCCCAAACCGTAAATTGCTTTTTAACTAGTTTTCCCGCTTTTCCTTATTTGGCATTTAATTATAGAGATTCCGTCACTATCTATGTAGAAACAATATACTTAACTACCTATGCATAACTTTTAGAGAACTCAAAATAATAAGAGAACGTATTAGCGACCTCTTATTGGCACGACGTCCTTGTAAAGGCCGATCAAAAATGTGTAAATACGTTAAAGCATATAAATAAATTCAAATACAAAGATAAACAGATATTTGATGAGTCTCTATTACGCAAACTAGAGGCATGAAGAACAAGGAAATAACCTTTACCATCTGGAACCTTTCAAACAAAACATAAGTATTACATTACCTACCTATTAGTCATGCACGATTTTCTTTAACTAATCGGCTATTAATATGAATATTTAACGAAGAACTTTGTGCAATTGTAAAAAACGCCATGATAACCTCAAGTGTTTTCACACATTAACGCAAAAGTCAATGCAAAAAGTAACAGTCGAGATTTGTTGTTTTATTCAGCGCTATACAAGACAATGTAGAATTTAATTAACTAGACAGCCATCGAGATAATTAATTATGAACTTAATGAAATGTCGCTTGCAACGTGGCATCTGCATACAGAGGCGTCGAGCAGAAAAGCGCTTCAGTGGGTTCGCGCTACCCGCGGCGGTATTCCGTAACGCAATGGACATGCGCACCCGGCGCGGCACCGAGACGCGCGCGAGCCACAAGCTTCACTCACCGGACGGCCGCGCGGACTTATGATTGATGTTGGGTACAGCCGGCCGGGAGAAAGCATTTAAACGTACATACATACATGCGTATACGTACATTTTAAGCCGTAGCGGTATCAAACTCATCACAAAAAGTGTATCCAAAACCTGCGGTACAATTTTTCTCATACATTGCACAATACGAATTTGTTAACGGGAACTGGCCATCTACATTCGACTTTTTTGTTTGTGTACGAGCGAGTATAAATTGATAATGTTGGTAATTTGGCGCCCGGGCCGAGTGCCGTTGCCCGCTACACTAATGAGAATATAATGGACACAATAATAGATCATAATATAATATTCTCTGCTCCAATGTCTAGGTCACATTAAACACCCTTAAAGTCATACAAATTAAAATGCACGTAAAGTCCTTGCCAACAGCACAAATAAAACCGAGCTTTATTTTCCGTAGTATAACACTATAGAAGCACCACCAGTTTGCTGTCTGTAGCAATACCAGTAAGTAGCAAGTAGATTTACCATCTTACCCAGATTTGGATATCTCGTTAATTTAATATGTAATTAATACTTGTTAATTATTATATTTTACCTCTCACCACTTACAAATTGCATAACGACATAAGGGCTCATCTTGCTCCAGGTCTAACACCATTACTTTTTTTTTTTTTTGTTGACGCGGAGAAAGTTACTTATTACTACCGCCCAGTGTTCAAGGGGAACGACTGAGCGGTTATGTTGGGTTCACCGTGCCTTACGACCCGGCGTTGAGCCGCCCGGAGAGATGGAAAACGTCGGGCGACGCCGGGCCGAGTCCCTAATCTATGTACACCGCACGGCATACCAACTAAAACTCTGCGGTGGCCATCTTCGGCGCATTAGGGACGGCTGCGGGCTTCCTCCGACTCACGTCTAAGTTGTCGTCCGCAACCGCCCCTGCGCGTACCGCTGTTGCGGTCCGTCTCCTGTTCTTGCGGGGGCTCAGAAGCCCCTGTACACCGAAGGACGCCCTTGGTGTCCGAGGCAGCGTGAGACACGCTGCCGTCCATCACGGGGGTCACAGAAGTTGGCTAGACTAATAGGTGGACGGCCCCTCCCGCCCACTCGTGACCCCCACCATTACTTGGTGCAAAACTTCGTTCATTCGTCTTCGTCCAACATATACCTAAGGAAGGTTTCCTTAAAATATTACCGAGCCACCTTGAGCAATATTTTTGGAACTATCACGTCGCGAACTCCGAGGTTATCGTGGAAATACTCACCGTGAATTTATACGATATAAGGTCAGTGCATATTTGTACATTCTTTGCGACATCTTCATTTTCCCCACATAAATGTTCCGGGCATATGGCGAAAGCTACTCGGAAGCCACGCCGCGCCAAGCCGCGCCGCGCTGCAGGTTGCTTTAAAAACAAGTTACTTAATGAAATAGTAAATACCAAATTATGAACATATAATGTTAATTACTTATTTTTTTAATCCTTCTCATAAATCAAAGACATTCAACAGTATAGTAAATTAAAATGATAAGTGTTATCAATTGAACCTCTCTTACTTATGTCTAATTAATTATCCTTTTAAAAAGGCTAGGCTTGACTGCCTCGGTGGCGTAGTTGTATTATGGTACGACTGCAATGCTGAGGTCTCGGGTTCGATTCCCGGGTCGAGCAAAGTGATATTGAGTTTTTCTATTCAATATCAGCTCGGAGTCTGGAATTTGTGCCCTATATGGCGATAGGCTCGCCCCCTATCACATCATGGGACGGAATAACGGCGAGTGTGTGTGTGTTTTAAAAAGGTACTAAGTAAATTATTATATTTATGGGTTTAAACTAAATAATTTAACCCATACATATATAATAATTTAGTAAATACTAATCATAGTAATTGTGGAATCATTACTTCATCGTCTCATCTGGTAGAAAGAACCAGTATTAAACCACCTATTTCTTAAATTATCACGTTTAACCTCTGCGTGAGACGCTAGCAAGAAAACTTGATCTAAGTAACAAAAAACACTAATTGCGCACTTTAGCTCCAGGAAGATTTTATATAAATAGTTCACAATACAATATTACGTGTAAAATAACAAATAATCTGCTATTAGTTACATTTATTTCCTTTATATGTGTTATTTATTAAACTATTTCTTAGAGGCGGAGGAAAACTGCGTCACGCTGGTAGGTATTATAAAAAATACCCAGAATGGATATTTAACATCCACAAATAAATAGACCATGACATCACGTAAGTAGGTAGGGTAGGCTTCTTCCATGCTCGTCTTTATTATAATAATTTAATACATAGTTGAAGAACCTAACAATTCTAGCTGCCCAAGTTTTTTAAATAGCCCGTAAATTTTTTCTACGAATTTTGAAACGTTGTTCAGAAATATACTTACGTGTTTCATTTTATATAAACTTTTCCCAAACTTTAACAAAGTAGTACCTACCGACATGCAATATGCGCTAACATCTGTATCTTAGCAAATGCGCAATTCTCTGAGCTTAATTCCGTCCCATATGATTATTAACTCGTCTATCGCCATATCGACTAATATCGAAGTCTACTTGTGTTTTCCGAAATGAAATAATTATACTAAACTATAAAGTATGTGTAAAAATATGATAAAGTAGATTTTTTTTAAATATATTGTACGTCTATCTGTCTGCCATCCCAATAAGTAATATTACTTCAGTCAAGTCACGATCGACAATAAGCAGACAGAATAGAAAATATTGTGTCGACCGCGTTCAGACACAACGGGAAAGAAATCCTATTAGGTAAGTATTTACTTTATCAAACAACATTCATATAACTTTCAATATGCCATAATTACATTTAGATTGCTTTGCGTATTATCTAAAGTAACAAAAATGGCACGCCTATTTATAAACAACTTATTACCAATATAATAATGTATACCTGAAAGTATAAAGCAAATCGTATGCTCAATGTATTGATAAAAAGTTGCAAATGGCTGATTAATTGCCGGTTTAGTTGTGATAAACGGCTAATCGTGAGCAGTTACGGATCAGCCTCGGCGTTAACATTATTGGTGAAGATGACGCCATGTTATTGCTTCCAGATCTTCTTTGAATTCATGACTCATGGAGGATGTTCATGACCTGATGGTTGTGTTTACAAACCCTGACTTGGGCATGACCTAATCCTAATCGTTTATACGTAGAAATTTATTTTTCGATACCCATTTAAAAATTATAAATTGCTTTTATATTATGCAATACAATAAGGTGGAGTATTTGTGAGCAAAGTTTAATAAAACTTATACCTACCTTAAAAATGCTGTCGGCCTCTGCCAAGCAACGTAACGGTAAAGAGGACCGTAATTATATAAGTTCTGTGATTAAATTATAATTGATACTTAGTTTAGGGATAGATGACGCTGTTTGTTTTGTTTTTGTTTGTTGTGTTTTTTTTAACACGCTTTTATTATTGAAGTCATACTTCTTTAGGCGCGTTATGATAAAATGATGAGAGTCAAATTTGAAGTTGCACGCGCATACTGTAACACAAAGTCACAGGTTATGCGCGCTATCACTGTAACACAAAAGTCACAGGTTATGCGCGCCATCACTGTAACACAAAAGTCATAGGCTATGCGCGCGTGTATGCGCGCCATCACTGTAACACAAAAGTCACATATTATGCGCGCACTTCACTGTAATTTAATTTCAATATTATTAACCGACTTCAATAAAGGAGGTAGGTAAACCCCCTGAACCCACAAACCAAATTAGACCCCCTAACCCAATTTGACCCCCTTGAACCCCCAATCCCATTTTCAATCCCCCTTGACTCCCAACCCAAAGTGATCCCCTGACCCCCTGGACCCCCCACACCCATTTTTATTGATATAAATTAAAATGTTATTATTTAACGTTAAGTAATACTAAATATTATAACATTATTTAATGATGTCAAAGAAGTATACCTAACTTCTCACGTGCGAACATAAGTACACGCACCCACATTATTTTTAAATCTTAAACTTCTCTGTCTATCGCGATATTCTTAGGTATAGTTACAATGACCTGAACAACTGAGACAAGTGCCTTTTTTTACTTACCTGAACAGTTAACCTGGCCGACGTATAAATATTTGTTACTATGGATCAAACGACCGTATAAACGTATATTTGGAGTCGTTGCCTTATCCGTTAATAATAATCGTTTTTAAAGTCCTTCGATTTTGAGATTAATGTTATTTTATAATGGGTCACATTTACCTCTATTTTTAAATGGGTCATATGATCTATATTTTTGCTCCTTTAATATCCATAGAGTTTGAGCCTGGTTAGATTTTGAGGCTCACCACCCATACAAAAAGCGGACGTCTTCTTTACATCGCTTTTCTTTTTCCATCTTTGCTGGATCCGGGGGTCACAGGTGGGCGGAAGAGGCCGTCCACCCATCTAGCCAACTTTTGTGACCCCCGTGATGGACGGCAGCGTGCCTCACGCTGCCTTTGACGCCAAGGGCGTCTTTCGCTGTACGGGGGCTTCTGAGCCCCCACAACAACAGGAGACGGATCGCAACAGCGGTACGCGCAGGGGCGGTTGCCCGCCCGCAGCCGTCCCTAATGCGCCGAAGATGGCCACCGCGGAGTTTTAGTTGGTATGCCGTGCGGTGTACATAGGTTAGGGACTCGGCCCGGCGGTCGCCCGACGTTTTCCATCTCTCCGGGCGGCTCAACGTCGGGTCGTAAGGCACGGTGAACCCAACATAACCGCTCAGTCGTTCCCCTTGAACACTGGGCGGTAGTAATAAGTCACTTTCTCCGCGTAAACAAAAAAAAAATCTTTGCTGGATTCAATATTACCAGAATGCAGGATAAAGAATAAGTCATTTTAGTGGAAGCATTAATATGCTTTAAACAATACAAATTCTTGATATTCGATTGTTCCAAGCACTGATCGTCGTAATCGTGTATTTTTTATAAAAGTAACTTTTGAGAGTTCGTGTATCAAGAATAATGATCATCAGCATACCTTTTATATTATCTTTATATGAATAAGCAACACTTTGTATACTACGTAATTATCTACCCTTACACCTACTAGTGTCTTGTAACTTCCTCCTATCTTACATAAAAGTAGCTATTTCTATGTGTTTTTCTTATTATTATAATATCCTATTTACCCTCAACGTTTCTACAGAATGCATGTCCTTTAAATCTACAGAAATTAATTTATATATATAGCCATTAGAATTCAATTAAAACGATTGTATAGGACAATTTTCTAACTATAAAAAGGATTAATTATGCAATGTTAAAAAATAGCTTAAAGAACAAAAAGTCATCGCAGCTAAAAATAAGAAATGAAGACCTAATTATGGTTTTTAAATAATTTTCTATAAAATAGATATACAGGGTGACTAGTAATATGACGTATTCCAGTTAAGAGTACATTATAGATTGGGTCAAAAGCAATCTACTTTGTCCCATGAAACCCTATCTGAAACTCAATAGCTTTCGAGCAAATCAAGATTTATTGAATTTTAAGATAAAGCACTTTTAAGACCAAATAAAATTCAATAATTAAAAAAGTACCGAAAGGTATATTCAAAAAAGTTTTTGATAAAAAATGCTATTTATTTCAGACAAACTTAAAGTGACGAAATGTGCAAAATACGTTAAAAACTTATTTATTTATCTAGCTTTCTAATGAGGTATCAAACATCACAATTGCCCTTGTAGAAGTTAACACATATACAAATTTTTGAGTAGGGGAGACCGGGGATGGTTGGCGATAGGGGTAGGATGAATAACCGTCAATAACTCGAGCTATATTAATGTGTTGCGTTGTCCTGATATATACGAAAAATCGTTAGCTGTTTACGAATCTTCACCGCAAAGCGGCAGCGCAGGAGTGCGTAATCCGGGAGAAAAAACGATTTATCGAAAAATAATACCTATGAGTAATTATTTATCTCTTAATATTATTTGCATTGAAGCTTTTATACTCGATGCCATTTACTTTCAAGTAATTTAAGGTAAGAGTTTGGTTATTGATGATTATTTAAGTGTATTTTTTTATATATTTCGATACTGTTTTGAGGTACTCACATGTGGTTGAAATTAAAAAAGTTGTTTGGGGCTGGTAGACAAACTTTGTATTGGGGCTAGTTGGCTACCTAGAAAATGTACTACGTAGTAATCGAAATATTCTTCACATTGAATAAAGTGAGTTTTTTGTCAAATTTATCAAAAGTTTGTTATTTTAAATCCATGTGGATATACAAAAGAATAACTAATCGAAAAAGTAAACCCTCTGCTGGTGGTAGGATTTTTGTTTCCGCCCCAATTACGAATATCGTACAAAAAGCGACAAATTATATGTAAATTATGTAATTGTTGTTGTACATTTTGTCTCAATAAGGCACATTGATAATAGTAAATAAGTATTTGATGTGTTGTCTATTATTTAATTACCGTATTTTATACCAATCGTTTTCGTAGGTCAATTTACCCCCAGTGAATAGTCCACCAACCCCAGGCATGGGGTAGGTTGACTTGATTTTCTTGTTCCATAAAATGGCTTTTGTACACTATGTTATAAACAATCACGAAGTTTTTGGTATTCCTTTCGAAAGCTTATTAGTTTACCTATCGAACCTATAGGATTTTTTGACATTGTATACTAAAACAAAAAAATTATAAGCGTCCAAGCCGAAAATTGGTCAACTATCCCCGGTCTCCCCTACTACTCTGGTACAAATTGGTTTTGTATGCATCTTATTAAAACGCATAAAGCATTATTCTTTCAATAAAATACAAATATCTTTACACACCTTTATCGACTCGTGAGCCTCTGTTCTTTTTTTTATAGCATTGAATGACGAGACGAGCCTCCCGTTCGCCTGATGGTAAGGTATACGACCACCCATAAACAGTAGAATTACCATCCAGAACCTTGATTTACAAAGTACTGTGTGGCATTCCACTGCGCTCGTCATCCTGAGACATAAGATGTTAAGTCTCATTATGTCCTGTAGTTACACTGGCTACAATGCCCTTCAAACCGAAACACAACAGTGCATGCACACTGCTGCTTGACGGTAGATATAAACATTGCGGTGGTACCCACCCAGACGGACTCTTACATATGAGAGTCCTACCACCAGTGTTCCTAATACGAGTGCGCATTCTGTGGCGTGAGTAACTATTAAGTTTCGGATAAGGCTTTATAAGACAAAATCGATTGCTGTTGACCCAATCTACATGCTTTTAGCAGGAATACGTCGTATTACCAGTCACCCTGTATAATAATGAAGGTGTAGATCGGTTCGCTCATCGCTCGTTCGTGATATCTACTGTGTACTTAATACGCAAATGAAACAAGATCCGGCTAAAGCTGCTAATATTATTTTAGTTTGCGTTTACGGCACATTTGCATTGTAACAATCCTGTCAGATCCCCGTAATATTGCCTTCTATACTTCTTATCAAATTATTACTTAAGAAAAATGAATGTGTATTATAAAAAAATATTCTTACGTAATTTTACACCGTTTAACTGTGGGAAGCCGGAGGGGAAAGAATACACTTCTCTTCCGCCATCTAGTATACAAATCCTACAAGACGATGAACCCGTTCGCCTGATGCGAGGGTCATGTGTGCTTCGCTATCGGCTAGCTACTTTAGGCTGTAGAGATAAGTGCCAGTATGTTATATTGATTGTTCCCGATATTTTTCTTATAGACTTAGGTCCAATAAAATTGCACCAATATCTTATTAAAATTAACGCGAATGTTAAAATATGGTGCGCTCTATGAAAGAACACCGAGTTAAGGCAAATAATCGCCTCTTAGGGCATGGTGGGACATCAAAAAACCTTAACAGCGCGTTAATACAGTTAACAGGCTGTTAAAGTAACTAACGCAGCATGCTGAAATTAGGCCTTAACTTAACTTTTGGGGCAAAAATAACCCCATAGATGAAAACAGCAAATGTTTCTACTACAAAAGAAATATCAATGATAATTAACAACCTAGAAAAGTCACATAGATTATCGACGCCAATAACTGCTTACTAACTTATGGATCGTCCAAACCCACAGATGAAAACAGCAAATGTTTCTGCTACAAAAAAAATATCAATGGTAAATAACAACCTAGAAAAGTCAAATAGATTATCGACGCCAATAACTGCTTACCAACTTATGGATCGTCTACGCTTATCGTTTAAATGCGGACAAAAAATGAACATGTCAAGATAATCTGTTATCTTATTATGGTAAAGAACAAAAAGTCATCGCAGCTAAAAATAAGCACTCATTGCAAGAACTTACTCGTAGCAGCGAGCAGTTAGACCACATATAGACACACTGATTATTCAGAGATATTATCCGTGTACTATTTATTTTCTTAACAGTGAATTGATCTAAAGTGGATGATCGTTACTATTTATCGGCATCGTTTCTAAAGCGCGTATTTCCGTTTCATATGTTTATTGTTTTAATGCAAAGAATCACATGCAATATATTTGCGGTGAGCAATCGGAGAGATGGCCGCCACGAGATAACATGTATCCGTTAAATTTATTTGCCAAATATTTAACCAATTTATTAGATATTTAAAAAAAATTAGGTAATGTAGTTTTGATATTTATTTACATATTACAAAGACATTAGTAAATGAAATATTAACGATTCCGTTACTTGAAAATATGTGAATAGTTGAAAATTTGTTTACTTGGTATTAGTTTCTAGAAGGTGCTTATGAATAAACTTTTAAAAATAACTGCCTCGATGGCGTAGTTTTATTATGGTACGACTGCAATGCTGAGGCCTCGGGTTCGATTCCCGGGTCGGACAAAGTAATATTGAGTTTTTCTATTCAGTATCAGCTCGGGGTCTGGAATTTGTGCCCGATATGGCGATAGGCTAGCCCCCTATCACATTAT
Source organism: Lapara coniferarum (assembly GCA_949316025.1). NCBI lineage: Eukaryota > Metazoa > Arthropoda > Insecta > Lepidoptera > Sphingidae > Lapara > Lapara coniferarum. The sequence goes on along the minus strand of OX438919.1, from coordinate 33,433,988 downwards.
GGGTCGAAAAAACGACGAAAAGTGGGTGCACTAGTTGCGCCTCTGCCTATCCCTTTGGGGATAAAAGACGAGAGTGTATATATAAATGATTTAAAAATAAAAGTATATTAAAACGTTACATGTGTACTTTTCAAAATATATTATTAATAATATTCATCTGTCTGTTGAAAATTATAACGAGAGTGAAGTTACAAATAATCATTATAATAATTAAAATATATTCTTCAAGCGAAATTTATAAGTATTGATAATGTAGCACCACACTCTTCTCATACGAACATACATTTATTTTATAATGTATCTTAGAGAGAAAATCATAGAGCAAATTATTTTACAGGAGCGCTGAATAATCAAGACAAAAGCATTGTGTAGACATGACACGGCATTTCAGCAATCTGACACACTGACTTTTTTACTTACATTATGGTTTTCATACTGCTATTAACAATATGTTGACTACTCATACTTAAAACACCAACACCGTAATAAGCAACTATTATAGAGATCATGCCAAAAGAATGTTTGGTAAAGCTACCGAGAGTTTCATTTATTTTATGTTTGTTTTTACCAAATTTTACGTAACACTTTTTTTTAACACATAATATTAGCATAAATCGGACAACAATACCTGCAAAATAAGTAAATGTCTAGCCACCATTTCATATTATATATAATGTAAAGATAAAGACCACGCAATAGAACATAATATTTTATTTTAGAGATATTTCCCTAGACCGATTTTCGTCATTTAACACTCCTCTGTTCAAATTAGCGTCAATGTATTAAGAAGTTGTTATGGATACATGGATGTGCCCTACAATCCAAAGTATATAGATGATTTTCACTACAAGCTTTTTACTGGATAAATTTTAATGCTGGTTGCAAAGCAAGAACTACAACAAATTAGTTTAATTATTTTATACATAGTAGGTACATAACGCAGTTTACATATTTTGCGGTCTGCGCCCAAGTCTGCAAAAATATCCCAGCTATATAAGATAATCCTACTTAATATATAATATCCTACTAATATTATAAACGCGAAAGTTTGTAAGAATGTATGAATGTATGGATGTCTGGATGTTTGTTCCTCTTTCACGCAAAAACTACTGAACGGATTTTGATGAAATTTGGCATACGGGTAGATCATAACCTGGATTAACACATAGGCTTCTTCTTATCCCGGGAAAATATAAATTGGGACTTTTATCCCGGAAAAACTTTTTAACGCGGGCGGAGCCGCGGGCAAAATCTATTCTAAACTAATTTGCCTCAACTTTTGGTTTGCAACCAGCATAATTATAGCCGACGCGCGCTAACACTTGACAAAATCGTACACAAAGCCGCAAGTGTCACCAAAAAGACCCAATAAGTGTTACGAGTGTCCAACATTTGGCGCATCGCTTTATAGTGTGGCGTTGAGTCCGAAGCCGTCACCAGCACTGAGGATGTGGGCCGAGGCGACGGTGGCGATCGGTTTGGTAAGTAACGGCACCTAACTAATTAACTATTAGCGGCAACAATAGTCTCACGTCGTGTTGGAGGTGCAGTGGCTCGGGCCGCTCACGTCGCCTCGCACGCACCACTCCACGTGTCATCGCAAGTCGCACATCAGATTCACTCTTCAGTCGTCACATAGCCCCTCCTAGTCACTAACGACTGCCCCATTATTCATTCATCATTTATTCTTTACTCCGGTCAAGATTTATGGTGTTTGTGTGACATTTATTTTTTCTTTTAGATACTCAAAGTTTTGGATTTTTTCTAGTGTGCTATCTACTAAATGCTGTGATTGATTTTCACTTGGCAGATAACGTAGTACTTGTTAACATACTAGTCGCTCAATGCAATGGTACGATACTGGTAATTCTAACAACACATTTGCTCATATTCTGCGAATCTAACACACTTTTTACCCACGGAATTTCCGGCAAACTCATCTCAGGTTTGGCACTTTATATAAAAAAAATATATTATTAATGTAATGGCTATTCCATACTAAATCTACGTCTACAGTTTGAACTCCGTGTATTCGTCTGGATTTTCGGCTAGACTATTCTAGTAATTCATTCAGTACCTTAACTACGTTGCTTACTTTGAAATATACGTCTCAATAAAAAACAATTTATATGTAGCAAAGTGGTTGCGTCGTTGTCTAGTCTAGATGTAAACTTGATGATGTCACTACTCACACAAATGTAAGACGTTTTAAAGAATGTTTCACAGACATAATATGAATTATGTATTTATTTTAATAAATAGTAGGTAGGTATTGAAACATTTTTAAAATATTGCACAAACCATATATTTTACATACGTTAGATGAATTTAGTGAAAAGTTTTAGTATCAGATAGGATAAAAGTTACCAGAAAGCAGATAAATTAAAACAAGACTTCAATGAAGTAAAAACTACTTAATGTTTGGTTTCATTATAACGGGTTTATACTATAAAGTAGAGCATCATAAATCTTAACTCATGACATCCCACAAATAAAACAATTTATTAATATTATAAGCAAACAGAGTCACTATCGAGGAACAAAATGTTACATATACCGTTGTTGCTATACGCTGATTTTGGTAAAAAAGTAATGTTATAATGGCGTAATTTTATTCCTATGTAAATGGACGTCTACGGTTTTTAGAATGCACCGCTTCATTCGTAGTTGCAAAACGTTTCGTTTAAAAATGCTAAGGATTTTCCCTCGCCAAATGAGAGCAGTATTTGCCTCAACTATTCCCAGGCTAAATAAACAAATTCTGATCACACCGGCGCGACGCGGCGGCGAGGCGTCACGGAACGGCGTCTTAACTACCTTACCCACTTTAGATCGCACGCTCCTCGTGTCTTTATCCGATAAAGCGATATACACGCCCAGACAAAGAAAACTACTTACATTTGCATTATACTACTGGCTACTAAAATCTAATATGCTAATTCACTGTTATAATTGTTTTAACGAACACAATTCATAAGTAAGTACTTATAAAAATAAATATTTGTCTGAGTCACTTGTATACTTGAATTCCAAATGATTGATTGAACTCAATAAGTTTGATGCATTATTGGAAAGTTTTCAAATTGGTTTGATATAGGTTTGAGCTAGAATCTTAAGGATGGACATGATACACATATATATTTTCTCAAACTTGAAAAAGCTGTGGATGAAACTCATCGTATAAATAATAATCAACTCCTTCTCTGGAATTTGTAAGAATAAATGCGTATTCGTACATAAAAGAAAACCAAGAGTATACGCGTCAAATAGAAATCCACCTCCTTTTTGTTCCCGCATTAATTATAATTGGCGGTTTTTTAAACCTTTACTTCTACACAGACAAATCCAAACGAACAAACTACTTAGTGCTAGTAAAACTAAATATATGCATGCATACTTTAATTAGTTACAGATGTGGAGACGTATTTTGTACATAAGTTTTACCTCTTACAGTTCAACGAAAATAATAAACCGTCTTACAAAAAAAAAAGCCTTATTGTCTTTAACACTATGACGTGTATGGCACCATCACATGCAAATTTTATCGTGTGAAAAGCAAATAATTGGACAAAAGTCCTCGAATAGATCATTGTTTGTATTATCACCGTCAATAGTGAGATGTATGTTGTCCTAGCATTAAAACTTGAGCTTTAGCAATCTATGCAGCAAATTTATCAATATACTAAAGATACATTTTTAATTTCGAAATATTGATGACAAAATATTATGTCGTTTCGTGTCGTTCTCGTGCAAACTTATAGCAGTAACTACAAAAAAAATATAAGCAATTTTTAACGGAACTATTTTTATTTGATAAAAGAGATTTTTACCAATAGAACATTTTTGTTGTCTTTTGACTGCACACGTATTAAATATGAATTTTGGGATTCCTAATCGATATTTCTAAACTGCGCCATCTTGTCTAGATAATCCACGAGAATGGCAAATTAATACACATGAGTCAGATTGAATAAAGTTATTACCTACTACTTAGAGTGTAGTGCATGAGAGTGGTTAAATGCCAAGTTTTATTTATTCTCCGAAAATCCTAATATGCCCATAAGACTATGAATCGCTGAGAATAATGGTCGTTGAAAATAAAACAATATTAAATAATTTCTACAATATCTTGGTTAAAATGAAGGGTTAGTTCATATAATTAAATTCAAATATTAAAAATAATAAGCATTAAACTTTTTGAATTATTATATTACGAATTTATGATACCATTACCAGGCCTGTATTATATACTGGCCTCCGCTGAGCACGGACCTCTTCTACTACAGGGAGGGTTATGTCCTTAGTCCACCACGCTGGCCTAGTGTGGGTTGGCAGACTGCACTTACCTTCAAAATTCAAAGAACTTCTCAGGTATGCAGATGTCCTCATGATGTTTTCCTTCACCGTTAGAGCGAGCGATAATTCACAAAGAATAAACACATAATATTTTAAAAAAAGTCCGGAAGTGTGTCCCCTTGGGTTTTGAACCTGCGGATATTCGTCTCGGCAGTCCGTTCCACTGCCAACTAGGCTATTATTGCTGCCGATGATGTACGAATTTATGATACATATGTTAAGAAACTGCCGCTTTGTCACTTTAAGATTTGTAAAATGTATTTGATGTAGCATACAAAGTAGCACCTATAGCATAAGGCCCGGCATTATAGGTATACTTTATATGATCAAATAAATTTTATAATCTATATTCGTACTGAGTATCCTTTAAGACTGTAAGATGTTACCGTGATCAAAATTCATATGCCTACATAATACATGGTGCTTAGTTGAAACTCTCCTACACCATAAAGTTATTACAAGCGTCTAGTCTATCTTCAAAATAACCAACAGCCAGGAAGAGGAATAAATGAGTGAGGATATTGTTAACGAATGCCCCATGTAAATTCACCAGCCTATCTGTTGATATCGGTGAGTAGGTACAAGATTCAGGCGCTCGCCATAACGGTATCCCGCCGTCGGCTCTGCACACAAATTAATGGTTGCCGCTCAAGGCCGCCTACAAGCAATCGACATAGATACATCGGTTTGTCGACTATGAGAACAACCGAAGACCGAAAATGAGGCCGAGAAAGCGGTCTCAACACAAGCACTTTTGACCAAAGCGGACATTCCTGGTGCGCCTGCTGCGGCCGGGGCATCGCAAATGAAAGTATTCCACATTGTTTGGATAATTTGATGATAATCAAACATTAATTGGTTTTTACGGCAAACTCTAGTGTGAATGGAAATTTATAACAATTCGCTGCGAAGCCATGTCATTCATTTTCAATTTCGACGAGCTCTCACCTCTATTGTACTTACCTATAGAAAAAAATAAATGCCGATGAAAACTTGTGTCTGCCGCATGATGTGCGGATGTTCTATCTGTTAATTAAGTATTTATCACTGACTCAAGATATATAGAACACGTATTCTGTTTGGCCGTCCATTCACATGTCTAATGTCATTAAAGCGAGTAGGTCGAGCACAAAGGTGATAGCGCTGGAGGAAATCTCTCTGGGTGTTCAGTTTTTGCGTCGCTCGTGGGTGTACTATTACTGTTAGCCGAGTTTCGGTCGCCCCGCCACCAGCTAACCTTGATACTTTCAGTTACGACGCCTGAATCTATTTCGCACTTCTCTTGTTACCGCTGTCATCTTATTGTGGCCGAGTTAACTGACAAAAAATATTAATCAAAATTCTAGCACAAAAGCCTGCGGCATTCGTGCTGTCTTTTGCTCATCCGATAAACATGAAGCTAAGTATTTTAAATACGTCCACTACAAACCTCATCAATGTTACCGGGATCAATAGGAATCGAATGATTCTTATAAACAAAGTTTAAACGAGTTGCAGGAGTATTTCGATAAAAACGTTCAACATTGTGATTGAAGTGAGAAGAAAACTGTTTCTTTCTTGAGAAGTTATTGTGCGTAACAAGAATATGCATCATTTAATGCATACCGCATCGTTTATTAAAAATGAATCGATGTCACATATTTTTTATGTCTAAAGTACAAAACAAGTGATAGAAAAAAATATCTAAACATATAAATGTTGCTATAACTCATATTTTACTATCTAGAGCTTAGTCCCAAAAGAAATTATTTTTACAGTCCCAAGAACTACGAAGTTCGTTCCTTACGAGATGTAGCATGCGACTTGCAAGTTCAGTGACTTTACGCTGTTCCCTTCGGTATTGGCAAGAAGTTGCATTCGAGTTCCCGGAACCTGTTTGGACATCCTAATAACGACAATGTGGCCAGTTCGGTATCCAAATAAGTGAACCCGTTCACATGGCACCGGAAAATTTGAATTTATTGTACGATACGTCGGTCATCAGAGATGCACGTAAGTTTTTCACTGTTACATAATAATTAGCGAGTAAGAAAGCCCGCGGCGTAGTGCAGGCGCCCGTCGTATGGGGTCATTGGCAAGGCGGCCGAGAGCTGCGACTTTAGGTTCAAGGGTATATAGAACGGGCCTACATGCCTACAGATTTAATTATCTCCTCCGAAGATATTCTATTTACAAAAATAAATTCATTCTTTTCAATATATTACCGTCAGTAAATTAAAATAAACATTCAGAGTAAATCCATTTAACGTATAACAAGTGTTTCATTTGAATGCGCACTGGATATTAAAATTACTATATACGACAAGTTTCCAAGTAGAGTAGTACTTGCCACAATTATAAAAACAGTAATTTTACAAATATTATCTTGTACAGTTTTTTTCTTCACAAAATATTATTTCAAGGTAGAAACCAGTTTCCTCCTACTGGAAAGTTGCCAAAACAGTCACGCAACTGTAAGCCTCCATACGACTACCACCGCGCAACTACTTGCTACGAGCATTCATTAGCAACTAGATAGAAACAATTACGCCTCACCTATATACACATTTCTTTAATAACCAAAGCCATACGTTATATTTTTTGTTTGGTATCTTACACTCATATTGAGAAACCAAAATAATCTTAAAATAATCAACACACTTTTTTTGAATGTTTTCGTTTAAGAACTACACACCATTATTTACTATTACTATTACTATATTTACTATTACTACTTACACACCATTATATTATAGAAAAGCCGTCACAGGTTGTAAGTGTAGGAACTGACTTCGCTTCGTTGGAGTCTATTGACCTACCAAGTTTCAACTGGCATGGAAGCCAACTGCGATAGCCTGGTCTTTATCACTATGTTCTCCCACGTTCGATAACTGTCTAATTACGCTGTTGTAAAATCCTACTAATATTATAAAGGCGAAAGTTTGTAAGAATGTCTGGACGTTTGGATGTTTGGATGTATGGATGTTTGTTACTCTTTCACGCAAAAACTACTGAACGGATTTCGATAAAATTTGGCACACGGGTAGATTATGTCCTGGATTAACACATAGGCTACTGTTTATCCCGGAAAAATATAAAGCGGGACTTTTATCCCGGAAAAACTCATTCACGCGGGCGGAGCCGCGGGCAAAAGCTAGTATAATATAAATGGATATACCTAGGTACTATAAAAAGAGATATTATTAATCAACGTAGGTACATATTATTAGATAACTATTATGTAATTAGGTGACGTAATTACGATTTTAAAAATATATTTGTTCAATTCTCATAACCTGATATTACATAATTGAGGTTCATAATATGACTGCATCTTAAATTCGTATAAAAACTATACTAACCTTTATAGTGTGATGTATAGATATTTCTCGCAAACGATTTATATCAGAACATCGATCGCCTACTCTTCTTTGATTGGCCATAAAATTCAAAATTGCACGTATGGTAACATTATTCAAATTAAAACAATTTTCGTAGGTCCATTTCTGATACATAAACGTTCGCATTTTACTGTTCTCATTCGAAAAAAATAACAGAACAACAAAATACGAACTAACGTCTGAGGTCTCCGTTAACTTTTATGGGCAAAATTATAGAGGCCAGAAATATAGTCGCAATAGAACTAAACGAAACGAAGTATTGAGAAATATTTGTATCAATTTCATTCGGTTGGATGAGTCCCATTACAAAATGACCGACACGTGTGCCATGATTAAACGAAATGCTTGTTACCGTTAACATCCGTCGTGTTGGTACACACATAAATAAGGTCCAACGATCGGGTACCGGGCGAATACTATACATCGATATCAAAATAAATTTCAAAAGTTAATTTGATATATCTTACTAAGGGTCATGTGAAATCCAAACGTCGGCGTAAGGCGAGTGAGCAAGCGGGTCTTACATCATTTAAAAAATATTTAAACAAAACCCTTCTCGTTTATCAGGAGGCATAGTAAGTATTGCTCGGATGATGCACGACTATGACGCATTGTCTGCAGACGTCCATCACGAACTATACTCGTGCTTCGCAACTCTTTCACTTCTGCCTATAAATAACTATTAATAGATGCCGACTACGAAAAGCAATCTCGCTGGATGGCAGTTAAAAGCTCTCAACTTATTTTATAACGAAGCTCATTAGTGCACCTGCGGAGACACTAGCAAAATAGGTATATCAGGGAAGCTGCGTCGCCAGGTTCACTATTATGTGTTAAGCAACTATACACTACATTGTATAGAAATAATAGCTGACCCGGCGAACTTCGTACCGCCTCACAGTCAATAAATGTTGCGTGTGCTTCTAAGCTGAATAAAATTATTTTTATATTAACATAATGAATTCTCTAGATATATTAATTCAATGAATTTACAAAAAAAAAATACAAACATTCATACACACTCACGCCCTTGTCCCATAGGGGTGGGCAGAGCCTATTGAGCGCCACATGATACAATCTTGACACAGCTATTTTGCCTCTTCCACATTTACAGTTTTTCTCATACATTTTGGACGGTTAAGGGATAAAATCATGTATGTTGTCATCGGGCGCCCGTCTCCATCTGTACGATAAGATGATGTCGTATCTGTACTTATTTTAATATTATTAAGCTTAATTAAAAACTCTTCAGCTGAAGAGTTTGTTTGTTTATTTGGTTGAACGCGCTAATCTCAGGAACTCTCTCTAAACTCTGAACCGATTTTGAAAATTCTTTCACTAATAGAAAGCTACATTACTCCTGAATGCTGTAAGCTACTTTTATATCGGGAAAATATTTTAATCCCGGAAATTATTTTTCACGCGGACGGAGCCATGTGCAATACTATACAAAATATATCCTACTAATATTATAAACGCGAATGTTTGTGAGTATGGATGTTTGTTACTCTTTCACGCAAAAACTACTGAACGGATTTCTATGAAATTTGGCGCACGGGTAGATCGTGTCTTGGATTAACGCATAACCTACTTCTTATCCCGGTAAAACATAAACCGGGACGCTTATCCCGGAAAATCGTTTTCTGCTAGTGGAACCGTAAGAAAACAAGTATAGAGATAGCTCGATATCCAGAAGAGGACATAGGCTACTTTTATCCCGGATAAGCTTAGCCCGGGAATTTTATCCCGGATTTAATTTTATAGCGAGTGGATCCGTCACAGCCAAACCACTGAACCGATCGCGATGCAATTTGATAGGGAGATAGTTTAAGACCCTGGGAAGGATCTAGGCAACTTTTTATTCCAGGAAAATATAAATCGTGACTTTAATACCGGAAAATCGTCTTCTGTGAGTGGAACCGCAAGAAAATAAGTATGGAGATAATTTGCGATCCAGAGAAGGACGTAGGATACTTTTATCCCGGAAACACATACACCGGGAATTGTATCCCGAACTTTTTAATCTCGCCGTTGGTGCAGTAACGACCAAACCAATGAATCTATTTCAATGGGATTTAGTAAGGAGATAGTTTAAGACCCGGGAAAATATAAACCAGGAATTTTATCCCGGAAAACTTTAACGCGGGCGGAGCTGCGCGCAAAAGCTAGTATGTTATAACAATGAAAGTAATATACAATTTTCTGTGTACTTGTAACGAATAAAAATATAAATGAAAATCGTTACGATGATTATAATACATAAATCCGATCTGCAAAAAGTGACCAACTACTACCAATACTGCAAAATATTCATAAAGAAACCTTTATAGGCTCATAGAGTTCATTAGTAAATACATGTAAGGTATAGTTCATTAGTAAATACATATATTGTACAATATTAAAGTATCATAATTTTCAAAATATGATGGTACAGGAAATGTTATTAGTAGGTGCTTATTTTTATCTCTTTTTCAAACGAGACCTATTCTGTGAAATATCTGATTCACATCAAAAGTAATAGTACAATAAGGATAACGCCTTTAAGTTCTGAAGATGCAATCAAAGGGAAAAGCAAATATGTTAGTAAGCTTGTATTATGGCGTCATTTATTTAATAAAATCGTGTTCGTCGAGGCCTTCCTCGCGCGGTTTCGGTCACAAAAACCACCAAAATGTTTGCCGGATGAGCTAACCCGCCCGGTCCCAACGCACGACTCATTGATTTTGCCTTGTAAAAAATTCAATCATCTACCAAAATTACAAATATCCAACGGAATTATCAAATTTTTACATTTCAATCACGGTTATTTACATTTGTAAATTACTCGGAAATAAACGTGACGGGAGCTTGAGACACATACTTTAGAGATTAGAGATAATGTAGACTACATAGAAAAAAAGTAGGTTTTTCTGCTGATGATAGTTTTAGATGACGAAATATCTGAAGGCTGTCAACTTATTTATAACTTGATAATAGGGTATATGCATTGATGTATTAAAAATACATCAATGGGTATATGTGATATAGGGTCCAAACTTTTGGAAATCAAGTTATGATTTGCATATGATTAAGTAATCAGCAAAGTAATATACTTAATCAAAAACAATTGAATTATTGTTGATGAACATGATCGTTCATTATCGCACATTATCGTTTTAACGGTGAAAGAAAAACATCGTGAGGAAACCTGCATACCTGAGAAGTTCTCTATAAGAATTTAGAAGGTATGTGAAGTCTGCCAACCGGCACTAGGCCAGCGTGGTGGATTAAGGCCCAAACCCTCCCAGTAGTGGAGAAGGCCAGTGCTCGGCAGTCGGCAGTGAGCAAAATATAACACAGGGATGGTTTGGATGAACATGAAACAGGTAAATTCAAAAAAAGGATTTTACTTACGTACATGAAAAAAGTAAAGAAAATTTCAAGAAAAAAAAATAATACTACTAAGTGTACCATCACTTAGAAGAGCTAAGTGGCAGCTTATTTATTTCACTCGACTTTGTAATAGCTTCAAAGTCACTCTGCAGCGCATCATTGTCACTATCATGCGAGATTGACATAAATAATTTAATATCGTCAGCAAATATTAAACACTTTGCCTTACTTAAAATGCTGGGAATGTCATTAATCATGATAAAAAATAATGTGGGTCCGAAAGTGCTTCCCTGACTAACACCAGAACGAGTATAATATTCTTGAGAACAATAGTGTGCTATTCAAAGGTATTGTTTTTGATCTCAGAGATAATCAGCAAAAAATATAAGGAGACGTTGTGAAAAACCTATAGATGAGATCTTCTGCAACAGGATATCATTATCGACAAGATCAATTAATGCTTTTTGAAAGTGCAAATATGTTGCGTCGATTTGAGAGCCTGCCGCCATTCTTATGCTAACATAGTTTACGAAATTGACATGGTTTGTGAGAGTGGATCGCACTGGACGAAAACCATGTTGCGAATCTACTAAGCAGTTACTGATTAGAGGAGAAATACAATGATTTATTACAGATTCAAAAAGTTTTCCAAATACTGTAAGAACTGCTATACGCCTAAAACGAGAGACATTTAAAGATAGTCCGTTTTTAGGTACTGGGGTGACTCTTGACACTGGGATATACACAGCATTTAAGTGACAAATTGAATAAATATAGGACAGACTCCTCAAATGACAGTCCTTCACTATGAATACTGGTATATCGTCAGGTCCGCAAATAGATGAGGCTTCAGTTCACGCTCGCTAACATAATCAGGGCCAATCGTCGCAGCACAGCCATTTTCAGTTGCACTGAGCTCAGTAGTTCTGGGTGTATACTTGGGACGCACTTATGGAACACGAAGCTAAAGTACTCTGCAAATGCATTTGCAGGTTCCTGGCCCTCCACCGACTTATCTTTAAATATGTATTCTTTTAGCAGCTGACCATTTTTTCATCTGTCTTTTATATACTTCCAGAACTTAGCATTATCATGTGTTATATTTTGTTCTACGAGATTCATATAACTATTAAGAGCTCTATTAATTTGTTCTTTCACTATATCTTTGATTTATGTAGTTTACTTTTTTCCGTGGAACATGTTTATACAATTTGTCATAGAATATATCAACTCCCATATTTACATCCTGTTGATATGTTAAGCCAGTCCAATCTTTCTTGGCTAGGTCACCATACAAACTAGGAAACCTGCTTTGCGGTAGTTCCAGTCAGAGATAAGATTCCTAGTCCTACTTTGATTCCCTAGTGATGCCTGCTGACTGTTAACGACTAAACTTTTCGAAAAAGTGAAAATTATTTCCAAGGGCGGATGATAAGCATCCATCGGTACGAGAACCTCAACATCTGACGTCACAGTAACACGATCCGAGTTGAAATTTATTAAGACTAGATTTAAGATGCTGCCATATTTGTTGCGATTGATATTATGTTGACGTAGTTGACAATAATCAATAAAATCATTGAAATGAGTAACAACAGAAGCATTGCAAGATTTGAGATTAAAATCCCCGAGAACGAAAATTTCATACTCAGAGTATTTAGAAAAAGCATTTTCAATGCAATTCAATACATCAATATACTGTTTATCATTATAATAATAATAATACCAGCCCTGTATTATATACTGCCCACTGCTGAGCACGGGCCTCCTCTACTACTGAGAGGGTTTTAGGCTTTAGTCTATCACGCTGGCCTAGTGCGGATTGGCAGACTTCACATACCTTCGAAATTCTCATGGAGAATTCTCAGGCATGTAGGTTTCCTCACGATGTTTTCCTTCACCGTTAAAACGAACGATAATTGATAAACAATACACACATAACTTCGAAAATTCAGAGGTGTGTGCCTTGGGTTTGAACCTCCGGTCATTGTCTCGGCAGACCGTTCCATTCCCAACTAGGGTATCGTCCACTTAAGGCGTTAAATAGGTATACTAGACATATAAATATTTTTATATAATTTTTCTTTACTATTGCAAACAACAGTTCCTTATCATCGGGCAAACCTTCAATGTCACTAGCTTTTTGTACTGTATAAGTGTTTTTACAGTCAATGCAATGCCTCCCCATCCAACATCGCCGTATCTATCTCTCCGTAATACTACATAGCCAGGAGGAAATAATTCACTGTCGTAAACAGAGCTATTAAGAAACGTTTCAGTAAGCGCAACAAGTTCACAAGAACTTACAGAAATATTATTGTAAAATACATCAGTTTTTGTTCTTAATCCTCTTACATTTGGATAAAAAATTGATACGGTTTTAGTTTTCAATTGGTTTTTGAGATAAATTGATGTTGTTCCTACGAAAATTCTGTCGCCATGATTTTATGCATTATATCTGTTGCCCAGTATTTAGAGTCCAACACCCGATCTACTAATTCATTAGGTATACCAATTTAAAACGAAGCATAATTGCCTCTTGCTTTGAGGGTTTCAACTAATGCATCCTGATATAGGGTTTGTCCTCTGAACATACGACCATGTTCTAATAATAAATAATACCAGCCCTGTATTATATACTGCTCACTGCTGAGCACGGGCCTCCTCTACTACTGAGAGGGGTTAGGCCTTAATCTACCACACTGGCCTAGTGCGGGTTGGCAAACTTCACACAGCCTCGCAATTCTTATGGAGAATTCTCAGGTATGTAGGTTTCCTCACGATGTTTTCCTTCACTGTTAATGTGAACGATAATTGATAAAAATACACACGTAACTTTGAAAAGTCAGAGGTGTGTGCCTTGGGTTTCGAACCTCCGCACATTGTCTCGGCAGACCGGTCCATTCCCAACTAGTCTATCGTCCACGTTACGACCATGTTGCGTGCGTTTAAATTATGACTATTGCGATGTATTAGCTAGTAGCTACACATTATCGGCAGCCGTGTGGCCAGTTTCCGATATATATATAGATCCTTAATGTTTAACACAATAGTAATAATGATATCAAACAAAAAAAAAAAACATTTACTTTACTTACAAAACCAAAAATACTAGCTTGATAAAATTTTCACGATCCGTAATCCGCATTCGCCATTAATCCTACCTTCTAGCTGTCACGCACCGATGCAGGTGAGCATAGTACCTACTATCGTAACATGATGGTAGACTTTTTTTTTTTGTATGTCCATCTTCGGCGCATTAGGGACGGCTGCGGGCTTCCTCCGACTCACGTCTAAGTTGTCGTCCGCAACCGCCCTACATGATGGTAGACTTGTCGATATGTATTTCTAAATATTTATTATAGACAATTATAATCGGGTCATCTACCCTCTTGGGACATCTATGCCACATTGGGAAAAGAATTCCTTAAATTGAATAAATTCGAATCTTCTTTTTTATTTGTTATATAGTATCTAACATCTCTTAGCGTACCTACACTTCTTTGATCATACGTATCTCTAAAAATGAATGAACAGATGATTCACAAAACTATTGCAGGATCATTGTGAAGCGTACAAACCGGATGCTAGTTAGATAATAAGACTTCGCTGATGTCAACAACATGACGCGGCTAAGGAATTTAAACTTCATATAAAAACACATCTCTTGTGATAAAACAAAAGCTATACAAATTATGTATATTCAAAACACCGGAACGTCATACTTTATATAAAGTTGATTATAAGTCGAAAGTTACATGGAATACTAATGATCACTAGTGATTGTGTCCGTGTATTAGAACCATAAAAAAGAAAACCTATCAGATTTTGATTAGGTAGCCGTCTAACAATTTTTGTTTATGACATCATCGAGAAATATTACGATACTCAAAAATAAATAAAGTATGATAATATGTTTATTTTAAACAAAGCCAAATTTTCCATTAGATTTTCAGCGCTCATTTTACTCCTTAAAGAATAATATCTCATATTTATCAAGAGTTCCTTGTGCCCTTCTAAGGGTGGGTTGCACAAAATCTGACGTTAGTCTTACCTTTAAATTTATCTTTAGCAGTGGCTATAACAATGACTACTGAGATCGACAATTTGTGTGTTGCGCCATTGTCGCAATTGTTATTACGTAGGAACCCAGTATTTAAATCCCCTTTGTTTCTATCTGCCTCGACTGCCTCGGTGGCGTAGTTGTATTATGGTACGACTGCAATGCTGAGGTCTCGGGTTCGATCCCCGAATCGGGCAAAGTGATATTGGGTTTTTCTATTCAGTATCAGCTCAGAGTCTGGAATTTGTGCCCGATATGGCGATAGGCTCGCCCCCATCACATCATGGGACGGAATAATGGCGAAGTGGGTGCACTAGTTGCACCTCTGCCTACCCCTTCGGGTATAAAAGGCGTGAGTGTATATATATATATCTATTGTTTCCATCATAGAATTTCAGCGGAATTTTTTGCTCCATCAAACTATTTGTTTAGACCCACTATCACAGTCACTATCATCGCTAGGGCTTGATTCCCACAATATTTCGCGTACTAGATACTCCAGCGGTTTAGATATTTAACTGAATGTATTCAAAAATGACATATTATGATTCCCGGGTAGACAACATTTTCTTACGAAAGTATTTACGAAGACTGCTGTGTCAATGAAACTACGGCGTACAATAATTAAAGCATGTTCACAATAATCCTACTAATATTATTAATGCGAAAGAATGTATGGATGTATGGATGTTTCTTCCTCTTTCACGCAAAAACTACTGAACAGATTTCGATGAAATTTGGCACACAGGTCAGGTAGATCATGTCCTAGATTAACACATAGACTACCTTTTATCCCGGGAAAATATAAAGCGGGACTTTTATCCCGGATTTTTTTTTTTCTGGAAGGTAGGATAGGTAGGTTTTGGCAGGGAGATAGTTTAAGACCCTGAAAAGGTACTTCTTATCCCGAGAAAATATAAACCGGGACTTTAATCCCGGAAAACCGTCTTCTACGAGTGGAACCGCAAGAAAATAAGTATGGTGATAGTTTGAGATCCAGAGAAAAACATAGGCTACTATTATCCCAGAAAAACATATACCGGGAATTGTATCCCAGACTTTTTAATCTCGCCGTTGGAGCCTTAACGACCAAACCAATGAATCTATTTTAATGAAATTTAGTAAGGAGATTGTTTAAGACCCTGGGAAGGACCTAGGCTACTTCTTATCCCGGGAAAATATAAACCGGGACTTTTATACCGGAAAAACTTTTTAACGCGGGCGGAGCCACGGGCAAAACCTAGTATGAATGTATTCTATACAGTAGAATATCTTCATATGTAAACGGTCGGAACGATAGATCATCACGAGAGTGATGCCTACGTGCCTCGAGTTTGGTATACTCCGTCCAACCATTTTACCATTCAACTAAATTTCTGAAACAGACGTTAGACCTTGGGGGATAGATTGAAATTAAAAAAAGATATGAAAAATCTGGCTCGTTTATTCCATTAGTGTT
The DNA here is from genome assembly GCA_949316025.1 of Lapara coniferarum. Lineage (NCBI taxonomy): Eukaryota > Metazoa > Arthropoda > Insecta > Lepidoptera > Sphingidae > Lapara > Lapara coniferarum. Next base: position 33,417,358 of record OX438919.1, on the reverse strand, counting down.
AAAACAGTCTTTCCGATGATGTATTATAAATTAATCAAATCAGTTTATTTTTTAAATAATCACGATGAAGAGATTACTGAAATAGTCGAAATTTTAGATACGGCCTCTTAAGTGCCAATGCCCTTGAGAGTTGAGGGTGTACAGTTGTGCTATAACGCTCACTAGATGGCAGTAGGCGTACCTACACGATGTTGCCGTTTATATTATTCTTGGTTGTCGAAATATTAGGTAGGTCTTTCAGCAGCCGCCTCGGTGTGCGTTGTAACTGTATTACGATTTACGATACGACTGCAGTGCTGATGTCTTTTAGCCGATCCCCGGGTCGGGCAAGCTTATTTTGGGTTTGTAATACCTATAATAATTATTACATAAAGGTGAAGGTACGTTGAAACGTTCGAAACAGAGCGTATATTATAATCATATAATATAAATAATGTAATAAAGCGTATATTATGCGGTCGGGCCATTTTCTGCAATATGTTTAAAAACGGTGTTAGTCTAAGAAAAACGGACATCTATAGTTGTTCTTCTTGCAATTTCTAATGGATGCCTCATTTTAGGTTTCATTTCATTTTCATCTTGTCGAATGTTAAAATTAGTAAAAGTCTCCGCCATGTTGTTTTAAGGCCAATCGACCTCAAAATTGATACCTGTGCCCTGTTTATCAAACGTTACAAGCCTTGTATTACAAGCGTTTTCTCTTGTAAATTAGCCCATTTTACAAAAATGCATTCATCAAAACTATAATGTGTAAACTACAAGCTACAAGTAATATCACTTGCATAACAAATTCTTTCTCACAGTTGTATTTGTCGTTTTGTTTATCATAAATGCCTTTCTAGCTTGTAACTCGTTTCAAAAAATTTATAAAGTTTTATAAACAAGGCAAAATGCCCTTTTATCAAAAGATAGAAGTCTAGGAGCTCATAAGTTAAGTGGTACAAAAACATTTTTACAAATTCTTGTAAAATGCGTTCATAGAAATATGTGTCTACTAACCCACAAGTTACAAGATACAAGAATATTTATACAAGACTGTGTAAATTACGTTCATCAAATAATTTCACAAGACTTGTAGATGGTACATACTTGTATTTTTAATTATTAACAAGTCATTTTTTAAATTTTTGCTATGTTTATAAAAAATATATAGTTTTATATCGTTTCTTTGCTTCAGTAAAGTGTTATTTAAGTATGGAATCTTCTAGATGTATGAGGTTATTGAAGCAAAGATGCGATCTTATGTTGGTAAGGTAGAAATTATGGTAAAATAACTATTGACAATAACTAGCCAAGGCAATGTTTTTTTTTCTTACATGTACATAGTCTGATTTTGTATGTAAAAACCTATTTTAAAACTCATTATATTAGTTATTTGAACTATGAATACAAATTTAACCATCTTTTATGCACGACTTAAAGTTTGGAAAAACTAGTGGTCTATTGACGAACTATACAAAGGACTTAAAAAAACTTTGAGAATAATAACATGGGGGCAAATCATTCCCACCATTAATTGATTTGCTACTTCTTGAATTACCGACTTATACCCCAAAACTGACGAAATCCGATTCGGAAATCACAAACTTGTATTGAATTTCCCTATAAACTATCTAAAAACTTAATTATAACAGAGTAGAAAGAGATACTATTGGCTTGTAACACATACTACGAATCCACAATTACTCTTCAACTTTTTCGCCACAAGTTACAAGCTACATGTTACAAAGACATTTTTGATAAACAGAAATAACAAATACAAGTGTAAAAAGTACTTATAATACAAGTGATATCACTTGTAGCTTGTAGTATATTCATTTAGTTTTGATGAACGCATTATTGTAATACAAGCCTCGTAACGTTTAATAAACTGGGCTCATATAGAAGCCAATAATATATTTTACCAATTTGTTAACATATAATATGCTGTTGGTGCACCGTAATAAAATAAATAAGTAAATAAATCGTTTTATCACGAATTAATTGAAGAAGTGTAATTCGAAGAGTAACAAAATCAATGCCTGGCGGGAATGATTTGCTACCATATTATTTATCTCCAAGAAAGCTTTTAAAGTACATACATGGGTCTGCAATAGACCATCTTGTTTTTTTCAAACTTTAAGTTGCTTATAAACGAACATTAAAGTTTTAACCATAAATCATAATTCATGAAACGAATAAAATAGGTTTTATTATTATGGTTTATTTATTTATTGTTTTTTGTTTTATTATTTTGGTTATTTACGCACAAAAATCAAATTATTGCAAATTGTTTTTATTTTTAACATTAACTTGACTAGTTATTTTACCGTAATTTCTATATTACCGACATATAAAAATAATAGAAACATTATTTGGTAATGCATCAAAAGAAGTCTTGTAAATTTAAAATACAAGATGATACAGACATACACACTCACGCCTTTTATCCTCGAAGGGGTAGGCAGACGCACGAAATAGGTGCAGGCTATGCATACGGCATCCGATGGTATGATAGGGGGCGAGTCTATCGCCATATCGGGCACAAATTCCAGACTTCGACTTAATACTGAATAGAAAAACCCAGTATCAATTTGCCCGACCCGGGGATCGAACCCGAGACGTCACCATTGCAGTGCCATTGCCACCACCACAAGTTGATACAATCTACAAGTCTAGTAAAAGTATTTCATGAACATAATTTACAAGAACTTGTAAAAAAAATCTTTAACATGTAACTTGTGAGCTTGTAGACTTGTAATGTTTGATGAATAGGGCACTGGCCGCCATTTTCAATTTCTTTATTTGAAGGACAATTGACGTCAAAATCGATATCAGGGTACAACTTCGATTGCCAAAGCCTGATCCAATATCAGAATTGAAAAAAGTGGTCGCCATTTTGAATTTCTTCGTTTTAAGGCCAATTGACCTCAAAATCGATATACTGATAAACCTTTGGATACCAAAGTCTGATCCAAAGTAAAATCGAAAAAAGTGGTACGAATCTAAACCTTAACGTAAATCTTAACCTAAACGTAGACCTAAACGTAAAGCTAAAGCTAAACGTAATCCTAAATCTACACGTAAACCTAAACCCAATCCTGTGCCTTAACCCAATCCTAAACCTAAACCTATATCCAAATCTAAACCTAATCCTAATCTCAAACCTGAACCCAAACCAAAACCCAATCACTACCTACTAAAACTAAAACTAAACCTAAACCTTAACCTAAACCTGAATCTGAACCTAATCCTAAACCTGAACCAAAACTAAAACCCAAACCCAACTCAAAAACGAACCCAATGCCAAACCCAATCCCGATCCCATACCCACACCCAAATCCAAACCTAATCCTAAACCTAATCCTAATCCTAATCATAAACCTAAACCAAAACCAAAACCCATTCCCAAACCCAATTCTAAACCTAATCGTAAACCAAAACCTAATCTTAACACCTAGACCGAAACCTAAACTAAAACTCAATACTAAACTTTAACCTAAGCCTGAAACTGAACCTGATTCTGAATCTGAAACTAAATCAAACCTAAACCCAAACTCAATCCCAAATCAAAACCCAAGCCAATACCATACCTAAGCCCAAAAACGAAGCCAAACTCAAACCCAAATCCAAACCAAACCCAAACCCAAACCCACTCCTAATCTCAAACCCACACCCAAATCCAAACCGAAACCTGAACCTAATACTATTCGTAAGCCAAACCCAAACCCAAACCCAATTCCAAACCAAACCCAAACCCAAACCCACACCCAAATCCAAACCTAAATCTAATCCTAATCGTACTCCTAAAACCAAATCCAAACAAACCTAAACCATACCAAATCTAATCCCAAACCCACACCCAAATCCAAATCCAAACCCAAATTAAAACCCAAACCCAAATCAAACCAAAACCAAAACCCAACCCCAAACCTAAACCTAAATCTATACCTAAACCTAACCTAAACCTGAACCTAATCCTAAACCTAAACCTGATCCTGAATCTGAACCTAATCTTGTATCTGAACCTAAACCTAAACCCAACCAAAACTCAATCCCAATTCAAACCAAAATCAAATCCCACCCAAATCCCAATCCCAATTCCAATCCAAACCTAAACCTTAACCTAAACCTAATCCTAATCATAAACCTAAACCCAATCCCACACCCAAACCTAAACCTAATCCTTTACCTGAACCTTAACCTACCTTTTACCTTTTTGCTTAACCTTAACCACCGCAATGTCTATTTCTACCGCCAAGCAGCAGTGTGCATGCACTGTTGTGTTTCGGTTTAACGGGCATTGTAGCCAGTGTAACTACTGGACATAATGAGACTTAACATCTTACGTTTCAGGATGACGAGCGCAGTGGAGTGCCATACGGTGCTTTGTAGCTCAAGGTGCTGTATGGTGTTTCTACTGTTTATGGGTGGTCGTATCGCTTACCATCCCAAACCATACACAAACCCAAATCAAATCAAAACCCAAACCCAAACACAAATCCTAACCTAACATCAAACCAAACCCAAATCAAACCAAAACGAAAGCCCAAACCCAAACCTAAATCTAAACCAAAACTCAAACCCAAACCCAAGCCCAAACCCAATTAAACCACGTACCCAAATCCAAACCCAATCCCATTCCAATCCCATATATAATCTAAACCCAAACTCAAACGTAACCCTAAACCTAATCCTTAACCTATACCAAAACCTAAACCTATACCTAAACCTAAACATTCTTCCTTCCTTCCTTCCTTATATGGAGTCACGGGGTGCGTATGAGTATGCAACGGCAACCCTCACAGGAATCGGCTCTTGGGCTGAGCCAGCATAGGCGTGCATGTAATACTGCACGCCAGCCTCTTGGGCATTATTTTCCTGGTAGCCGACTGCCTATCTGCCGCCTGCAGGCCCGCTTACGGAGGCCGGAAGTCGTCTCTCCAATGTCTGCTACGGGAAGGGAGTCCAATGGAACGCTCCCCCACTCTATCTCCGCTGCCTCTTTTGCGGAAATGAGTAATGACTCGTTCGCAAAACGAGGCAACGGAGTCCCACCCATCTTCATTTGATGTTGACTTCACAAAAAAAATCAAGTTTGAATTCAAACTTTTTTGAATTCGAGTTTTTTTTAAAACACTAGATTTTTTATTCAGTCAATCCTGGTGCGTAACTAATACGTGTCTTAAAAAACGTTGTGTACCTATTTAAGAAAAAACACGCACATACACATGACACCTTTATCCCCGCAGGAGGAGAGAGCTGCAACCGGGGCGCTCACTTTTCACCATATTCCGTCCCTTGATGTGGTATGGGGTAAGTCTATTGCCATATCGGGCATAAGTTTCAGACTCCGGGCTGATACTGAGCAGAAAAACCCAATATCAGCTTACCCGACCGGGGATTCGAACCCAGGACTTATGAGCCGTATATACAATACAACTATGACGTATTAAAGTCCAGGCAGTCAACATTCAAGAAAAGACTTGGCTAAAATAAATTTATGTACAATTTACAATTATTTCCAAGCAAATTTCAATTATTAACGTAATAAATACAAATTGTATACGATGCGGCCAGTATTATTGATCACAATGATCGATACTCACTGATCAAAAGATAAACTAAGTTCACCCAGCCATCTTGTATTAGATACATACATATACATATACACTCACGCCTTTTATCCCCGAAGGGGTACGCAGAGGCGCAACTAGTGCACCCACTTTTCGCCATTATTCCGTCCCATGATGTGATAGGGGGCGAGCCTATCACCATATCGGGCACAAATTCCAGACTCCGAGCTGATACTGAATAGAAAAACTCAATATCACTTTGCCCGACCCGGGGATCGAACCCGAGACCTCAGCGTTGCAGTCGTACCATAATACCACTACGCCACCGAGGCAGTCAGTACTAGGTAATTAACTATGCACATAATACTTCAGTGAATTATAAAAATTAAATCACACGGTGACAATTTTTACTGGGGCCCCATCCGACGCATTTGCCACAGGCCTCAGATGACATAGTTACGCCACTGGTTATAATCGGCAAGATATTCCTTTAAACAAACTTTAGGTTAAAGCCGTTCAAACAGTTTATTCTGCAAAAAAATATACATATTTTGTCCGTAAACAGCAACTCTAGGTCTATAAATACGCAAGTTATTAATTATTTTTGAAAAAATTTAAAGCTTTTCTTGTCTGGTGAAAAATTTTGGTTTTATGGGTTACTACGTGCCTGCTTTCCAGCGTCGATATAATGCAGTGATTTTATGAAAAGTTATTTACTTATGAGCATACTTACTTGTGAAGTGACTAACTTAAAAACAGATTTGAATTAATATATTTGGATTAATGTAATAATCATCTAATTATAAACTGGACCACCCTGTATAGATAGTACAACTATTTTTATTAGAACACATGCACCTAACATGCATATTTAACTGTTCTCAAATGCCACTTTCTATTCTTGCATTTTTACGGTTTTCATGCGCATCATCTTCGAAAATGATACAGTACCTACTAACAGTACCGTCATGAACGCATTTGGTTTCTCTTTTGCATTGTAAATTCAATAAGTGAATTAATTTAATGTTACATTCAAATTTAAGCGGCTATAGCCTAGTTGGGAGTGGAACGGACTTCTGAGACGAATGTTCGCAGGTTCAAAACCCATGGACACGCACCTCTGACTTTTGTACGAAGTTATGTGTATATTCTTTGTGAATTATCGCTCGCTTTAACGACGAAGGAAGAAAATCATGAGGAAACCTACATACCTGAGAAGTTCTCTATAAGAACTTCGAAGGGATGTGAAGTGTGCCAACCCGCCCTAGGCCAGCGTGGTGGACTAAGGCCTAAACCCTCTCAATAGTAGAGGAGGCCGGTATTATTAGTATATATGATATAGTATGATAAATTTAACATAGCTATAGGTGAATAAATATAGACAACGAAGCCGGGGTTCAATTTGATTACGAAGCGTGCCGGAACATTTATGGCATTACAACACCAAATAGCCTTTCGAGGTTATGGCAATACGGAACCCATCATGGGCAGTCGACGTGAATTTACCTAATGTACAGTTACAGCTAGCTCTCCGCTATAAACTCGCCATTGAACACTAAATTAGCCCATAAACTTGCCATTAATTAAGGATAGCCACAGTTCTGACTTCGGAAGGACCGTATACACACAAATCAATAAGACAACACGTCAGTTTTTGTCCTAACTACCATTATAACTCGAATGTCTGAGCGTGGCTAAGACAGCAGTGAAGAGCTTGGAGAAGATCTGGAAGAACCGTAACATCTATCGCAATACGAAAGTACGTCTCATGCGCAGCCTAATATTCTCCATCTTCTTGTACGCCTCGGAAACGTGGACCCTTAAAGCTCGCACCTTAAACAGGATTGATGCGTTCGAAATGTGGTGCTGGCGCAAAATGTTGGGTATCTCTTGGACTGCACGTCGCACTAACGCATCAATACTGGATGAGCTAAAGATTGAGACCCGCCTTTCCAATATTTGCATTCAGAGAGTGCTCACTTTCTTCGGTCATGTGGCACGCCGGAAGCCCGATAACTTAGAAAAGCTCATACTAGTTGGCCGCATGAACGGGAAACGGAACAGGGGAAGAGCACCTGCCCGATGGACGGACACTATCAGGGAACGCACCCGATTGAACATCCCAGCAGCCATGCGCCACGCGGAGAACAGAGCGGCCTGGAGAACACTGGTGGCGGGAGTTGTTAATAGTGGTCACGACCCTCAACCTTGAGGAATCGACTAAGAAGAAGAAGTCTGAGCGTGGCAGGTAATGAGAGAATGTTTACTCTTACGCTGGATTTACTCTAGTGTTACCTAAGATCTCGTTATTATAAGTATTAAAAACGTTTCTCTTATGTAAGCATTTATCTTGTGTAGGTACTTATTGCTACAGCTCCAAGAAACTACCGGGACAGTGCAATCAACATACAATATTAACGCTTAAAACAACAAAAACGTAATATAAAAAAACATATATACTTAAATAATATTTACGCGAATTTAAAAAAAACACATATGTCGGAGAGACACCAATCTCCTCCACATCGTCATTAGTGGTCGCAGGTCCCGTGGCGGCGTCAGGGTTGAGAGCGAGTGTAATACAATATTGTACTGTTCAGATTTTTATTCGACGATCACAAATATAATTTTTAAGCGGATGGTTTTAATTATCTAGAGCAGTAGGTTCGCGGCCCCAGTCTAACGGACTCACAATAATATGTGCTCTCGCCTTGATCCAATAATTGATACTTCGCATTAACAATAAATAAGCCCGGTTCCTACTATTTCCTGTGACAAAATATAAGAGTTTACACAAACTAAAAATGTTACGCATGAAACAAAATTAAATAAATATTTTACAAGGTATTTAGTGTATAAGTTAACGTCTCATTGTGCACCTTAGCTTTCACTTCAAACTTGACCACTTCCTGCTACAAAACATAAGGTTTAATACAATCAAACAACTTGGTTCAAACATTCCCTCCGTCATTTAAATAAAAAGTATTTACGCGAATTTAAAAATTCAATGGCATGAAGTATTCTCATAAGTTCAATGCGGCATTCTGACTAGCGTTGTAATTGTTGTGGCAGGTTAGTGCGAGGTATTTTGACTAACGTCACAACTAGCCACACCACATGTAGTACAATATTGCGAATCACCGCTGCACCATCGATTCACTATATACCAAACAATCATACGATTGTTATAATCATAATATGTTTGTGATTGGTATATACCTACATGTAGCATCGCATATGGACTAATATAAGTTTTCCCTACACCATACATCAATCCACCAGTCTGTATTTGTCAACTGCTCGTTTGCAAGTTTCAAGCGTTACCCAAATTACACCACTTTAGGCATTCGACTGCCTTCCACGTTTTGCCACCTCCTACAACATCTTTTAGGACATTAGTCTAAAATGCACGAAGGTCCATTCATATACACTCGTAATTGAATAGGAATGCCCCATGTGTTATAATCAGCCAATTGGGAAACGTATCATGCAAAGTCCAGGTGATGATAAGGTAGCATCATGACCATTGCAGCTATCTCGTCAAAAAATGATTATTTATAGACTTTTTGAAATTTCAGTAGGTAAGCGTAAGTATGTCACGGGAGGCCAGTTCAGGATTGAGATAAACGCCTAAAATAGAGCTAACTACAAGCACGCGTAGCGCGTTGAAAATTATTCAATAAACTCTCCACAACAAATTAGTAAAGCAATGTCTCTATTAATTCACAAAATATAAAATACGTATATCAGTATATTTTATAATACTATACAATTATTATACAACTAGCTTTTGCTTGCGGCTCCACCAGCGTGAAAAAGGTTTTCCGGGATAAAGTCCCGTTTTATATTTTCCCTAGATAAAAAGTATGCCTATGTGTTAATCCAGGACATGATCTACCCGTGTGCCAAATTTCAACGAAATCCGTTTAGTAGTTTCGGAGCTGTGCAGAAAGAAACAGACACACAGAAATGATTACAAAAATCTCTGATTTGTGTTCCAATTTACTCTTCTTTTGTTGCGACTTTTCTAACGCCAAAATTTTAACATTTTGAAATAGAAATAAAACACAAAATTAAATATCCCTCGACACAAAAAGTCTCCTAGAAGGTTAAAAATAAAGTACCTTGTAATAATTTGACCCAAGTGTCCTCAAGTCGGGGACCACTAGAAAGAAGTATTTTCAACTCCCTGGTCTAGTCATCTTGTCCAGTATTAATATTTGTTTGTAGAGAATTTTACGATCCATAAACATTCTTTGTCATTTTCCGGTAGCTCTCACCATTTGAGAGATATACACAAAAAAATAAAAGTAATAGTTAAACCTTGCATAAAAAACAACGCACAAGCGGGATCGATGGGGACTTTTGACGTAGCATTTGTATAATGAAGTATTTAAGGTCTGTACAAAAATCCAGCTTGGGAATTAATGCAAACTGGTGAAACTGGTATGTATTTTGACAGGACACTTTTGCTTTTTGTACATGTTTTCTTTTTGTTATTTACTCCTCTGTTTGTAATATATTTATTAATCGTGGGGCCCATAGGAATTCCCTATTATAATGTAATCTCTTTATTATTATTATTATTATTATTATTATATTGTCACATAACTGGGCACGGGCCATCTCTACAGCTGCCGAAACGCGTTTTTAAAACCCAACAACTCTACATAATATATGTACGTAGGTACATATGTGTATGCATTAGACACCAGGGGAACGCCATACATTTTAACTATCCGTTATACGAACACGAGTAACATGCAATTACATATTTTTCTTTCGAAATAAATCATAATTTATACCACCATCACCAAGGCACAAGCCAAACTTCAAAACATAACTATATGCATCGTTCACTCCTTCACGCTCTCGTACACTTTATTATAAATGATTTACTTAGTGAAGCCCATTACCTGCCGGTATTGTAATTATTTTTATAAGTTATGACTATCCACAAACTTGTAATTTCAAGTATCCGTCACATCTTTCGACAATGACCCCACGCACAATCGCATTTAATTACATAACGATAGAATTTATGACCAACCAGCAACCTACATTATAATGCACAAAAGAAAAAGTCGATAAAGAGTGATTTTGTTCTTTTTAAAACTTTATTCTCATAGTATTTTATAAACAGCTTTTGCTCGCGGCTTCGCCTGCGAAAAAGTTTTTCCGGGATAAAAATCCCGCTTTATATTTTCGCGGAATAAAAATAGCCTGTTTCCTTTCTAGAGTCTCAAACTATCTCAATACCAAATTTCATCGAAATCCGTTCAGTAGTTTCGGAAATGTGCAGTAACATACAAACCGAAAAACAGACAAAGAGAAAAGAATTATATAAATTGCTGATTTGTTTTCTATTACTATTCTTTAGTCACCTCCTTTCTTTTTATCACGTTTCTTTCAATCATGGGCGCATATAAGGGGGGGGGGGGGGTTCAGGGAGCCTTAACCCCCCCCCCCCCCCCTTAGCTTACAATAAACACGCTACACCACTGACCGCTGACATTTTGGGGAACCGCACCCCCTTTAGCATCTACATTGATCGGGCTACAAAACATGTCCACACTCTAATACCGTGACCGGGAGGGTGTGTATACGGTGTCATGCAAGGCAAGAGCCCACGCCACTAACAATTTATATCGTAGGACTACTACCCCATATCAAAGCTATAGCTACGCCCGTGCTTTCAATGTACATACAAACTGGAATCTACTGCTTTATATATAGTATAGATGTTTGAGTAACGACTACCTCGATGGCATAGTTGTATTATGATACGACTGCAGTACTCAGGCCTCGGGTTCTCGGGTCGGGCAAAATTATTAGGTTTTCTACTCAGTACCAGCCTGGAGTCTGGAAATGTGCCCGAAAAATGGTAATAGCCCCGCCATATTAAATGGGAGTTCATGGGACTTAACATAGCTGGTGAAATGTGGGAATGGTACACCTCTGCCTACCCATGAAAAGGAGAAAAGGTATGAACCTATGTATATATTGTATGTACAAATAACTCCATTAAAATAACAGTGAAAAGGTAATAAAGTTTAACTATTATGTGCATATTCCAGGAACAATTAATAATGATGGCTGATTAATTACCTAAAGGTTAACAAAGATTGTAGCTGTGGTTAAATTATCTAGCAGCCGGCCGCTTCATCTCTCATATTTATTTTAAATAAGTTAAGGCAGCGCCTAAAGCGAGATGTGCACAGTAAATAAGTATAACGGTGCTTTTACAACCTTCGTACCGGTGCGCACTAGCCTCACCTCGGAACATTGCCAATTCCCATTGCTCAAGTCTTTAACATCGGAATTTCTCACTTGTATGAACACGAATAGAATTAACAGATGAATTACATGAACAGAACCCTATTAAATACATTTTACCTAAATTGTAAATGAGACAAAAATATAAATCAAACAATCAAGAGAAACTCAACAGCAATCTGCCATTTTATTTTGATTTTTAATGAGATAATGGTACAACCGAATCGAATCAGGTAAGATCCTAATTCCTATGCTGTAGATAGAGTGTGGCCCTGCCACTTTGTGCAAGGTCTCGCATGTTTTAATGCTGAAGACAAATTAAAGACTATATAATGTTACTAGCATTTGCTCGCGGCTCCACCCGTATGTAAGAGTTCTTGCGGGATAAAAGATCCGCTTCATATATTCCTGGGATAAATAGTCTACGGCCTTCCCAGGCTCTAATATCTCTATACCAAATTTCATCGAAATCGCTTAGTAAGTAGGTAGTTCCAGAGATTACTTCCTACAAACTCAAAAACTTTACCTCTTTATTATAATACTAATAATATAATAGTAGTATCGATAAAATGGAGCCTATATATTAAGTTCGACCTTTAGCAATACAATGTCCGGTGGTTCAAAACCCAAGGCACACACCTCTGAATTTTCGAAGTTATGTGTGTATTGTTTATCAATTATCGTTCGCTTTAACGGTGAAGGAAAACATCGTGAAAAAACCTACATACCTGAGAATTCTCCATAAGAATTTCGAGGGTATGTGAAGTCTGCCAATCCGCACTAGGCCAGCGTGGTAGACTAAGGCCTAAAACCCTCTCAGTAGTAAAGGAGGCCCGTGCTCAGCAGTGGGCAGTATATAATACAGGGCTGGTATTATTATTATTATTATTTATTATTATTAGCAATACATAGGTGAAAACTACATTCAATTGCATGAAGTATTTATTATAAATGCGTGATGCGTGTACAATCAGCAGCATAAGTAACTTGACAAATTCAAGATTGCCTACATACTTTAGTATTCTTATTAATCTTCTTTTTCTCTTCACAAAAATAAAATGAAAGAGATTTACTTTACTTGAAACAAGATGTTTTTTTCAGTTTAACTTAGCACGTATATAGCGATTTGAAATGTTGATTTTGTTCAGATACTTATGCTGGTGACTGTAGATACAAAAAAAATAAAGCTATTGTTTTGGCTTTTCTAATAAAGACCCCCATATTGGTTTTTCTTTAATGTATACAATGTGCTCACATCGGACTGTTAAAAACATTGTTATATTACGTATGGATAAGATTATGCGTGATAAGCTTTTTGATTTTGCTAAAAACTGCACTATTAAAAGTGATGGTTAAGATTACACTGAACATGAACTGATAGAAAACTTAATGATGTTTTAAGATGATTAAACGATCTCCTGAAAGCAGTGTGACTGTGATTGATTATCGTAACAGCTAGCACTCTTACTTTGAAAATAGTGTTAGATAAATAATATTCGCAAATCTAACTAACCGGAAATAAAAGGGATTTAGCAATGATGTCGTGACTTGTGCTACCACATGACTACATCATATTGGATCCATTCTACGAATAAGATGTATTCAAACTATAAAAAATCTCAGATGGGGTATCCTGTAAAAAAATCGACGAACAGGTAAATATGCTTTGAGGAAGATGGACTGAAGGGTAATCCACCGGACAAAACATAGCTTCAGATTAATAATTGGCTTTAGATATTATTCTGAGAAGTTAGCGTGTTATAAAAGCCTCACAATATTCGGGATATTTATTTTTTGCTAAGTCGCCTCTTTTGATCAGTCCTTTGTTAGTGTGTGGACATACACCATTGCCAGTGTAATTACGAGGGATATTTAACTTAGGGCTTTAACAAGGGTACCTTTCATCCATATACTACTTAGGGCCTGTTTTAGGACTTTTGAGAAAATGTTACTCGTGAAATATATTTTTTTATGGCATTGAATGACGAGACGAACATGCCGTTCGCCTGATGGTAAGCGATACGACTACCCATAAACAGTAGTAACACCATCCAGCACCTTGACGTTACACTGCGCTCGTCATCCTCAGATTTGAGATGTTAAGTCTCATGTCATGTCCTGTAGTTACGCTGGCTACAATGTCCTTCAAACCGAAACACAACAGTGCATGCAAACTGTTGCTTAACGGTAGAAATAGACATTGCGGTGATACCCACCCAGACGGACTCTTACATATGAGAGACCTACCATCAGTTATAAGGCGACCAAATACAAAATTCACTCTCTAATCTACGCTCTCAAATGTCGATTTCAAATATAATTTATTTGAACGTTGTGAAACAGGCCATTAACGTCTGTCTGTCATCACCCTTAACGTCTCAGGGTGAAGAGCACAGTGCAATATTGTTGTTTGCATAGTTTCCTTACCACAAATCGAGCGTCTTGCTCGTCTCTTCATTCATAAGTATACAAAATACTGAGTAGTCAACAGGCCTTAACACAAAAACTTGCCAAGTGCGAGTCGAACTCGTGCACGGAGGGTTCCGTAAAAATTACGGTTTTCGCAATTTTTCCTTTATCTGTGCTATAAGACGTTGCTTCGTACCAAATTTCAAGATTCTGAGTTCACGGAATTACCCTGTAGATATTGATCCCTGGCGAGTTCCGAAAATTTGCGGCATAAACGTCGGTATCTTTTGATTGCGTTGGCTTAGAAGTGTGATTTTTTCACAGCTCCAAGGGGCAGTCGACTTGAGTATTTGATATAAATTTCACCTTAATACCTCCACGCGTTCCTGAGAAAAAGGGTCTTGACAGACGGACGGGCGGACAATAAAGTGATCCTATAAGGGTTCCTGCAAGGTGGACCGATGACTTGGTAAAGGCCGCAGGAACGCGCTGGATGCAGGACGCTTTTGACAGATTCATCTGGAAATCTTTATGGGAGGCCTATGTTCAGCATTGGACGTCCTGTGGCTGATGATAATAAAGGTTCCGTTTTTTCCTTTTGAGGTACGGATCCTTAAAAACACGATACTAACGTCGTTGTCGTTTAATTATGACGTTTTTGATTGACCAAGAGACCAATGCGTCAGTCACGTGTTACATCTCTCGACTAATCACAGTGAGTCATTGATAAATTGGGTTTTTTAATACATCAATGCAGTGAGTATTTAATAAATGCTCTAAGCATTGGAACGACTAGGACTCGTATAGTGTTTCTTTGTCATAAGGTAGCAGTTCAGTCTGAATAGTCGCTAGAACCAAGCGTCTATCGTCTATATGTCGTGTGCCGTCCTTGCTCACAACTCGTGGCATCTCAAACATAGTGTATAGATGTCGTCAAACCACTTGACCCAATAGGCGGGACCTGAGCAGAGTGCGGAAGGCAAACGTTTCCTGTTCGCTTCCCTGCGTACATCTAGAAGCGATGGGTCAAGTTTTTTGGCGACAACAATAGCCGAGAGCCCATTGAATATGCAAAATACGCACAGGTTGTACAGTCAGCAGCATAAGTAGCTGAACAAAATCAATTATTTTGTCTCCCGGTTTGCTATGGAGGGAAGTGGAAAATATATTTCTAACTCCTCCCTATTCCTCTGTTTGATTAACTTCGTTGCGGGTTAAGACTAATTAGTGTTCCCTGAGACTCGCCGAGCTTCACCGCTCGGTGTCACAAAATGCGTGCCACTGCTGATCCTAGCTTACAGGAGTTGCAGTGGTGGGTGTAAGGGCGGGATAGTCTCGTTTGAACAAAATCAAAATTTCAAATCGGCTATATGCGCGTTAAGTTAAACTGAAACATTTTTTTCTTCGTTTGAAGTAAAGAAAATCTCTTTTATTGTATTTTTGTGAAGAGAAAAAAAAATTGTAAGTACACAAAAGTATGTAGGCAATTTGAAATTCTGAATTTGTTTAGTACTTATGCTGCTGATTGTACAAGATGTTTATAAAAAAAATGCTATAGGACAACAAAAATAAAAACAAACAGCTTAGTCTTTGAAGTATTTCATCGTTTATTTTAATAGGTCATGATTAAGACAAAAGTAACTTCACGTAAGTTTAAAAAATAATAAAAGACACGATTTAATAAACATTAACGACGCAATATTATTACAATTTATACAATATTTTCATTTATGAATAAAAAAATATTCATGAATTATTGACATGCGTTATTTGAGATTTTTTTTATAGATAAAACTTTAAGTAAAACCTTCAGCGACACAATATTATTCACTTAGCGTGTATAAAACTATTGGAATTAAAAGCTTATAAAACATAATTATTTCGACAATACAGCATAATATTTAATATTATAAAGAGATAAACATTTGAAATATAATATGGATCCGTGATGGAAATGTGTTCATCGTGTAATAATACAAACTCGAAAAACACGGTGTTATCAAAATGACAAATTTTGTACTTCGTATCATGACAAAACAATGACTCAATAGTTCCTAACAAAAAAAAATATATTTTCCTTTTTTTATGTATTTATAAAGCCAACTACTATAATATTACGTTATCATAACATCCTTCGTTCCACAGAAACACAACTAATGGCACGAGGATATTAACAAAAACCTAGAATTTATAATCATGTACTTAGTAATGTTTTTTTTATTTAGACACATGCAAATTTCAAACAACTCAGTCGCAACAAACAGTTTGTGGTAAGTCGTTGAAGTAAATATGCGCGATCTCAGAGCTGTGCTCGAAACGTTAACACTCGTGGGACTTGCATAGTTATGATTATCTACCTACAAAAAAATAAAAAATATAGTTGATACATTACAAAAAAAACGTAAATAAAAACAATAGTTCAGTGACACTGAATTTCATTTATCTAAATCTTACTTATTAAAAAGTATATTCGTAAAAATAACAATGTAGCCCAGGAACACGAAGGTGGAATCCTATAGCGCTTAACAAATTCATTTATTTTAACAAACTATTGGTGTATTAACTTTACTTATTCTAATCAAATCCTATAATACGTAATTAGTCAAGTCCGCCCTGGGGTGGGCAGCCGGCAGGTCGAGACTACACGAGACGAGGGCCACTAACGACGCCATGCATCATACTTAATCATTACCACCGTCGCTCACGCTCCACATCACTAGTAATAAAAATCATGACCCGAGAGCTATTTCACATTGTATATCACACGTTGCATCATTTGCGTTTCGCAGTGTCATCGTCGACCGACTGCGATTTCTGGAACAAAAGAATTTTATAATATCAAATGATAACACAGCTCATAAACATCTATTAATGCGGAAGTATAAACAGTATATTAACCCGTTCTTGCCTACATAAGGAAGAAAATGTTCATCACAGAAATCGACGGTACTTAATGAGTCATCCGCCGTGAGCCTAATATACGGAGTGATATCATAACCCGCATAGATTCAGCACACTGGTCTGCTCATCTGATCTAGCCTCCGCTTAGTGGGACTAGGATGTGAAAAATAAACACAATGCGTCTCCGCTTCGTTTTATTGTGATTGGTTGAGTGACTGACGTATCGGCATTTTGATGTTTGTGATTGGTTGACAGACCGACACGTCAGTCTCTCAACCAATCACAATAAAACGAAGCGGAGACGCATCGAGTTTTTCTTTTCACATCCTAGCCCCACAGTGCTGTGAACATTGCGACTATTATACGCCGATCGACGCCGGACCGATTGCTCGGATGTAATGGTTGCACCTAGTGTCTTTTATACACTCACACACACTCACTCATGCCTGTTATCCCCGAAGGGATAGACAGAGGCGCAACTAGTGCACCACTTTTCGCCGTTATTCCGTCTCATGATGTGATAGGGGGCAAGCCTATCGCTATAAGTGCCTTTAAATCGAGAAAATTATGGATAAAACCGGAATCAATAGTTAACAGTAGTCATGAGTGATTAGTATTGCTTGCACACCGTCATGTTACCTGTTATTCGACTGGAAATGTCATTAATTTGGAAGTTTGCCAAAATGCATCACCAGGGTCCCAGCACATACAGTATATAATCGTGATTAGCAAATTAATTGCTAATCGAAAGCTCAATATATCACTCTTTGACCCTCAGACTAAACGCGTTGCCAAAACGTGACGCAGCGTCGAAGCAACCGCTAACACGCATACGCATTAAATTATTTGATTAGTCGCTGATAAAAGCAGTCTGCATTGTCTGTATTTTAAGGTAGTTTAGGTATGTATTTGTAGTTGTAATTTTGTCCACAGACGAAGGATACTTATCTCGTGTCAGTCGACACTCTATCTGAATTCCATTTCGCTTACCATCAAATACGGTGGGATGACTGGGCCGTGTCCGGATTAAAAAAAAACAGATGTCTATGGTACAACTGCAGTGGTGAGGTCTCGGGTTCGATTCCCGGGTCGGGCAAAGTGATATTAGGTTAATCTACTCAATATTAGCCATAAGTCTGGAATTTGTGTCCGATATGGCGATACGCTCGATACGCACGGCGAAAAGTCGGTGCACTAGTTGCTTCTCTGCCTACCCCTTCGGCGGTAAAGGGTGTGAGTGTGTATATATCCACATTTATTTTAGACTATTTAACCAATGGACACGATACGGCAATAATGCGCAAACAATTTTTTCTGCCAATCCTGACGGGGGGCGAGGTAGACACTGATAGCACACATTCAACAATAAAAATCCACACGTGCAGGGCTGAATATAAGGTCGCTATTTTCACAACAACACAACAAAAATCACAATTTCTGTGGAGCACCGCTTAATGTCATTATCGTAGAAAGCAATGACAGTGATCGCAAGTCACATAGGTTTTAATAAAAGTTTATGACCAACTGTGCATGTATGACCAACGAAGAGTTCGCCTGGTCATCCCATCTCCTTTGCATTGCTAGATACTCAAAGGGACCAACTGATGTCAGAAAAAATAAATAAACTATTATTTATAATTTTTTTAGTTGGGTTTTACTACAAAAGCATGTTTTTAATTAAAAATATTGAAGTATCGTCGGTATAGACGTGGACCTTACCTAGACGTGGACGATAGCCTAGTTGGGAATAGAACGGTCTGCCGAGACAATGTCTGGAGGTTCGAAACCCAAGGCACACACCTCTGACTTATCAAAGTTACGTGTGCATTGTTTATCAATTATCGTTCGCTTTAACGGTGAAGGAAAACATCGTGAGGAAACCATGTACCTGAGAATTTTCCATAAGAATTTCGAGGGTATGTGAAGTCTTCCAACTCGCACTAGGCCAGCGTGGTAGACTAAGGCCTAAAACCCTCTCAGTAGAAGAGGCCCGTGCTCAGCAGTGCGCAGTATATAAAACAGGGCTGGTATTATCTATACTAATATTATAAAGCTGAAGAGTTTATTTGTTTGAACGGGCTAATCTCAGGAACTACTGAACCGATTTTGAAAATTCTTTCACTAATAGGAAGCTACATAGCTCCTGAGTGCTATAGGTTACTTTTTATCCCGGGAAAATATTTTTATCCCGGAAAAACTTTTTCACGCGGGCGGAGCCGCGAGCACTATTATTACTATTTTGACATTGCGTTAATAAATGAAACCACATACTTATCTCCTTTAAAATAACGTTTTCTATTAAGTTGTTTTAACAATAGATGTAAAATAAAAATGTGTAAGTTTCGAACAAAATAAATATCAATAAAAAGTAACTTTAAGTTTACACGCCCTTTATGCCACTATGACTGCTCTGGGAGAATTCGTCGCAGTAGTGACATTACACTTTCAGTCAGAAATACACTTACGCACACACCATATTCGCACTGAATTACAAAATGATCAAAAAATTGGGATACTACAACCGAGATTTTTGGCGAAAGTATTCGTTGTTCATTGATCATTTTTGGCACAATGTTAGCAGAGGTATAGACAAATATATGGTTTCATTTAGTAACATAATGTAAAAATGACCCTGTATATGGTTACCTTGGTGTCCCCTGGGTGCAAGCCCGCCCAGTGCACGAAGGAGGGCAGGTCGCGCGTGGGCAGCTCGGCGGCGAGCGCCTTCACGCGCAGGTTGCGGTCGTCCGACAGCAGCACCACCTCGCGCACGCGCCGCGCACCTCCCGCACCGCCCCCCGCACCACCCGCACCACCCGCACCGCCCGTCTCGCACGAGTCGCCGCCGCCCTCTTCCACGCGCACGCCTTATAAACAAATAAAATTAAGATATTTATAATAGCATTGGTACTAAAATAATTTGTGTGCAATTATTCGAACCCCGATAGTAAAAGGTTTTACGTAATTGTGTTGTTCGATCTCGGTCAATTTTTTTTTATTTTTATTTCTTTTACATCCTGTTTTGCGGAGCATTGATTGTTTCTGCTGATGGAGAATACTGCATTTAGTTAAAAGCGTGTTATGTTTCCTAAAAATTATAATCATCAGCAAATAGACACCATCATTTACGCTTCGTTGTTACCAATTAAAAGTTCAGAGAAGCGGGCGGTATATTTTTTTTATGGCATTGAATAACAAGACGAGCATGGCGTTCCTTGTTTGTAAACGATACGACCACCCATGAACAGCAGTAACATCATACAGCACCTTGAGTTACGTACTGTGTGGCATTCCACTGCGCTCGTCATCCCGCACAAGATGTCAAGTCTCATTATGTCCAGTAGTTACACTGGTTACAATGTCCTTCAAACCGAAACACAACAGTGCATGCACACTGCTACTTAGCGGTAGAAATAGACATTGCGGTGGTACCCACCCAAACGGACTCTTACATATGAGAGTTCTACCACCAGTATTATATATTATTATATTTGTGTCGTGTGACTGCCTCGGTGGCGTCGTTGTATTACAGTACGACTGCAAAGCTGAGGTCTCGGGTTCGATCCCCGGGTCGGGCAAAGTTATATTGAGTTTTTCTATTCAGATCAGCCCGGAGTCTGGAATTTGTGCCCGATATGGCGATAGGCTCGCCCCCTATCACATCATGGGACGGAATAATGGTGAAAAGTGGGTGCACCAGTTGCGCCTCTGCCTACCGCTTCGGGGATAACAGGCGTGAGTGTATATGTATATATCGCACCTTTAGAACGAAAACCAAACAATTCAAAAAATAGAAAATTGAGTTGTCAATTTCAAATGACTAAAAACTAGTCTTTTATTTATAAAAATATAATAAAAAAGGGATCGATATAACAGTTTTGTTCTTTCCTGCTTGAATAAGGCTGTGTTTGAACTATTATTGTATTGAGAACTTCGTTTTAAGTAACTTTACGACGATAACTAAATTTTGTCTTTTTGAATTGTGTCGTTTTCATCCTAAAGGTGCGATATGTATGTATGTGTGGTGTGTAAAGATATGTGAGTATAGCTGACCGGCCTCGGCGGACACGTTGGCGTGCAGGTTGAGCGCGGTGGCGAGCACGCGGTCGTCGTTGGTGGCGCACTCGTGCTCGCGCTCGGCTGTGAAGGCGCGCGAGGCGAGCAGCGACCCGCGCGTGGTGGCGAGCCGCACCGCACCACCACCACCACCACCACCACCACCGTCCGTCAGCCACGTCAGCGCCTCGCGGGCCGCGCCGCCCACTCGAGAACATTTACACAACCCCTCCAACTCGGTCAACACTGTACATAACAAACGTCACATCATTATTATTCATGGTAACATGTCAGCCATCACATAAATTACCAGTTCATAAAAAAGGTGAAAAAACGGCGATAGCTTAGTTGGGAGTGGAACGGACTGCCGAGACGAATGTCCACAGGTTCAAAACCCAAGGACACACACCTGAGTTTTCTAAAGAATTATGTGTGTATTCTTCGTGAACGCTCGCTTTAACGGTGAAGGAAATCATCGTGAGGAAACCTGCATACCTAAGAAGTTTTATGAATTTCGAAGGTATGTGAAGTCTGCCAATCCGTACTAGGCCAGCGTGGTGGACTAAGGCCTTAACCCTCTCAGTTGTAGAGAAGACCCGTGCTCAGCAGTGGGCAGTATTTTATAGGCCTGATATAGTATGGTATGGTAAAACAGGTGAAAAATCAGATATAGATCCTTCCGTTTTGGCTCAACATTGTATCCAACTATGTTAAACGTTTTTTTCTTTCAAAACGTTTGCTCACCGACTAGAGGTACGGCGAGGGTGTAGGGCTGCGAGGGAGCTGCGGCGATGGCGCGTATCAGCACGAGGTGGTCGATGAAGCAGTTGGTGTCGGGCACCAGCCATCGCGGACGCACCTCGATCACCACGTCCACTGAACTCGTGCGAAGAATCTCCTAAAATAGGCATTAAGATAAATGTTTGTAACCGAAGTTCGTTTAAAATCAATCAGTTACGTCCGCACCGCAAGTGTGCGCGGTCACAAGTACGTAACGCTATAATATTACGACCGCAAGATGACCGGCAGTAAGGAATCATCGCGGTATATCCGGTATACACGGCAGAGAATATAAGTAAAATCCAAAAGATCGAACCCCAATGGAACTTAAAGCAACTAACAGGGGATCCTGCCTTCTCATCGAAAATTGTTTGGCCGATTTTCACTTGCCAACCAACGGTTTGCCTACTTTTCACTTTGACAATTAACGATTGTCAAATTTTTGTTTCGCCTATTTTTCACTTTGACAACTCTAACGATTTTCAAATTTTTGTTTCGCCTACTTTTCACTTTGACAACTAACGATTGTCAAATTTTTGTATGACAGCGCTTCATTTGGTAGAATTATCGTTAAGCTGATTATTATAATGACACAAACTCCTTCACCCAGAAATCCCTCAATCGGTTAGGTTAGGTTAGACTTTTGTAAACCCGCACGAGCCGAGCGAGCGTGTCGCGGCAGCGCACTAAATGAATATTACTCTAACTGAAACATTCGCTACTTGAAAGTTGGGCTTTTGAAAAGTGTCATTATGAAAGTCAGACCAAACGTACAGTTGGCAAGTGATAATCTGCCAAACAATTTTCGGCGAAAAGGCAGAGATCCAGCTAACAGTACAGATCCCAACATAAATGTTATAACAGGTTGTATACCTGCATCCGTTGCCGATGTCGTTCGATGGTCGCTCTCCTGGTCTCGAGCTGTTCCTTGCGGCGCAGCAGCGAGCGCGTGGCCTCGTCCGCGCCGGCCGACTCCAGCGTGTCGCTGCTGGAGGGGAAGCTGGCCGCCTCACTCACGTTACCTTCCTCTTCCGTTGCTTCCGTCTATAATAAATTATAAATTTTAATGAAATTTGTTGTGGGTCTTCAGGGAGATTCGAATGGTTTAAATTAACAATTGGATACGGTAGGTGGCGCTGTACTGGGGTTTTAGGATTTTATTTCCCTTTTAGGGCAGGAAAACGTCTCTTGGGTCCGCTAGTTTATTATGATGTTAAAAATAAAATCTAACTGAATTGACAGCCAACAGGCCCTAGTTGTCCGGGCACCACAGGCTGAATTGGCAGCCAACAGGCTCTAGGTCACCACAGGCGAAAAATTTTTGTCGGCCTTTTTTTCTGGCGCCTTTTTTTGCCAGAACCTGTGGCACTCCCTAAACCCTCGACGCCCATCCTAGGATCTGGGGCCCCTCGTGAAAGCCCGACCCGCCCCTACCTCAAACATCGGCTGTCAGTCGCCACAAGCCCTGGTATGTTTTTAAGCCTGCCGACAAGTTATGTATATAGATCATACTATACATGTGTATGTGATACATTCCCATACCAGCCCTGTATTATGTACTGCCCAGTGCTGAGGACGGGCCTCCTACAGTTGAGAAGGTTAAGTAAGGCCTTAGTCTACCACGCTGGCCTAGTGCGGGTTGGCAGACTTCACATACCATCGAAATTCAGAGAACTTCTCAGGTATGCAGGTTTCCTCACGATGTTTTCCTTCACCGTTAAAGCGAGCGATAATTCACAAAGAATACACACAATTTTTTAGAAAAGTTAGAGGTGTGTGCCCCTAGTTTTGGACCTGCGGACATTCGCCTCGGCAGTCTGGTCCACTCCCAATTAGGCTATCGCCGCTTAAGTGGATATATCGCACCTTTAGAACGAAATCGACACAATTCAAAAAATAGAAAATTGAGTTGTCGATTTTAAGTGACTAAAAACTAGTGCCTTACTTATAAAAATATTATAAAAAAGGGACCGATATAACAGATTTGTCCATTTCCTGCTTGAATATGGCCGTGTTTGAACTATTATTGTATTGAGAACTTCGTTTTAAGTAATTTTATGATGATACCTCAATTTTCTGTCTTTTTGAATTGTGTCGTTTTCATCCTAAAGGTGCGATATTATGGGATCATAATATAACTGTGCGAGTCCGTCAAACGAGCATTGATAGCCATTCTTATGATACATCTTATAAGCCTTTTCGGTACACTGACCCGCCACGTGTCACCTAACGCGGCATCTGACAACGATATATTGAGCGGAAAGGCAAATCGTATTAAGCGTGACAAAATGGACGACCACATCCGACCGACGCAAATGACTTATTATATGGAAAATCGCATTAAACATATATTTTAATCCGGTTTTGCAGTACTTCATGTAACATGGGATATTAATTAAACCCATCAAGGTTCATGCAAAATCGTAGAATCTAGGCTAATATGGTGAGGTCGTAAAGAAAAAGAGCAAACGAAGACGGTTTTTTTTTTATGGAGATGTAATCATAACCCCAGTATACGAATAAGATTCTAGCTAACTATGGTTAATAAGCTACCCAAATGGTTAACTAAACATGTGACACTTGAACTCTAAAATCAATTATAATCTAACGTACCAGTCCTGTATTATTATACTGCCCACTGCTGAGAACGGGCCTCCTCTACTGAGGGGGTTAGGCCTTAGTCCACCACGCTGGCTTAGTGCGAGTTGGTAGACTTCACATACCTTCGAAATTTTTATAAGGAACTTCTTAGGTATGCAGGTTTTCTCACGATGTTTTCCTTCACCGTTAATATATACTATAATATTATAAAGCTGAAGAGTTTGTTTGTTTGTTTGTTTGAACGCACTAATCTCAGGAACTTCTGAACCGATTTTGTAAATTCTTTCACTAATAGGAAACTACATAACTTCTGAGTGCTATAGGCTACTTTTTATCCCGGGAAAATATTTTTGTCCCGGAAAAACTTTTTCACGCGGGCGGAGCCGCGAGCACTACTTGAAATAATCAGAATAAACTAAATTCCATGATAGGACGATGCGAGGAAGAGGTAAACTTACTAAATTCCGTAGCGGCGGGTGGTGTGTCTGGGCTCGCTGCACCGCGCTGACGTACCGTGCGGGCGCCTCCGCCGGACACTCCAGCCGCAGCACCGGCGGCTCCACGCCCACCAGGTATCTACATAAACAACACAATGTACTCGGTGGCGTAGTTGTATTACGGTACGACTGCGATGCTGAGGTCTCGGGTTCGATCCCCGGGTCGGACAAAGTGATAATGAGTTTTTCTGTTCAGTATCAGCTTGGAGTCTGGAATTTGTGCCCGATATGGCGATAATAGGCCCCTATCACATCATGGGACGGAATAACGGCGAAAAGTGGGTGCACTAGTAGCGCCTATGCCTACCCCTTCAGGGATAAAAGGCGTGTGTGTAACACAGTGTATTCATAAACCATTTTTTTAACCCTTCAAGCCTCGCTCATATATTGTGTTTTCATTAATCTTTATTTTTTCTTTTCACAATAATAAAATAAAAGAGATTTACTGTACTTTTAACGAAGAATATGTTTCAGTGTAACTTAACGTGTATAAAGAAATTATAAATTTTGATTTTGTTCAGCTACTTATGGTGCTGACTGTACAGTGTACAGTGTACAGTGTACATACTCAGTTCCGAAGAAGAGCAGTTTCCTGGTGCGCAGCGCGTGCTCGGCGCGTTGTGGCGGCGCCGCGCATGCGCAGTACGCGCACGCCGGCTCCATGTACATCAGCGGCGTGAACCCGCCCAGCGACACGTCCTCGCCCAGCCGCACGCACACGTACCCTGCACATACAGTACAGTGCCGCGTTACTAACACTGGTAAATAACGCGGCAGTGAAAAAAAACCTATAGTATTATCTATACATGTAGGAGATTTGTGACATAAAGCGCAGATATTAGATATAGATTCTATATTACTTAAGAAACTGTGCACAATAGGTAATCCGTTAAAATATAACGTTTTGACATAGCCGCCGACAGTGACGCCGTCATGCGGCAGGAATCCTAAACTACACAAATTGAGTTCCATTTCTTACAATACATATAAATAAAATTGAAGTGTACTGTCTGCCCGTCTGTTTGTACCGGCTAATCTGTGAAATGGCTGGACCGATTTTGACGGGACTTTTATTGGCAGGTAGTGATGCTTCTTAGGCTACGTTTTATCCCGGGAAAATATAAAGCGGGACTTTTATACCGGAAAAACTTTTGAACACGGGCGAAGCCGCGGGCAACAGCTAGTCATCCATAAATTTAGTATCGTAAGTATCAAATTCAATTGAGCATTTTTCGTCAATTACGCGGTATTTACCAGTGCTAGTTACGCAACTTTGCACTATTCCCGACGATATTTAATCACCTTGTTTATCTCTGCATCCCCTAAGGCTGACTGGTAGAGAATCCCTACGGCATTAAGTCGCTCTATGTATATGAAGTGCATAAATAAATAATATTTACAATCATTGAAATGGTGACACGAGTCATCATCAAGTCATAATTCTAAATAGTTTAAGAGACGCATCATACGAAGAGTGTAGAAAAATAATATAAATAGAAAATGAGTATTTTTGTCTTACCTTCTTTTGGTTCATTTTCTAAATCTATTGATTTGTCATCTAAGTTTTCGAGAATGTTCATAAGTTTGGCAAGCCAATCCCAAGGGTCCTTTTCACTTCTGTGGAAATAAAAAAACTGTAAGGAAAACATATAAAATTACATAAAATGCATTACATAGCGACATAATATACCGTATACGTACTCTGTATCAAAATTGTCGAATGTCGGTGGTGGATTCCATACGCTACTGTGACATAACATCCAGTCGGTCCACACCTAAAAACCAAAAAGTGATCCTTTAAACAAAACATATTAGCATAATAATATAATAGCAACAAGTGTTAGTAAAATTTAATTAACTTTCATACAAATATAATTTTATTAACTTAGTAAATACTTGTTAGCGTTCTCAAAAGACAAATATCCTTAAATACAACACCTAATATCATCCTAATGAAAGATTTCCCTGTTTAATCATTACAATTGGTATCTTTCACTTAGTTTGATATGGGATTTCCTGACAAATAACTGCAGTCATTAATTCAATTCCAAGTTCAGTTATTCAATTTAAACTTCCACATCAAATCATTGCATTTATTTCACACTTGTTAATATGAAAATTCATGGCAACGCACTAATTATTTTGTACTCAAAGATAAATTTATTTATTTATTTGCACTTTATACATGGAGTAAAGACGGACTTATTGACATAGTTTACATACCGGCATTGCCTTCCGTCATAAACTTATTGACAAACTGAACATTCTTTATACTATTCTATCATCACAACCAGGATAGGCAGCTCTAAAAGCGAATCACATTGACACGTAACTTAGGAAGCACTTCTGGATCAGTAAGTGAAGTTACATTTGACTTCAGAGTAACGGGTTCCTGTTACTACCGGCTAGTTTAATTCACTGTTTTACCAAATTATACATAATCAGTTAATGATATAAAATAATTGTGCAGCATTTGAAAAGCATAATAAAAATAAAAAAGTACAAGAATCATAAAGCCTTGACTTCTCTGTCAGACTTTTTCTATGGTGTGAAATTTACTTTACGTAGGCTTTTTTTATATTTTTTTGTATGTAGCATTGTAAATTTATTCTATGTCATAGACTGCGTACATACATTTTAGGAACACAGTGAATTAAATTCCATCCTGTATATGAGCGCCGTCCTCATTGACCGATAAATAGAACCCAACCCAATTTTAAACGTATTTCATAGTGAGTCATATGATATGTAGTAATGAACTATTTAAAGAAAGAAAGAGATAAACGATTTATTTGCCATAACCCACAACACAACAAATCAATTAACATGAAATAACATAACAAAGAATAGAATAATAAACAAATGAAAACTAAAAAGTACCAAAAAATAAATAATAGAAGCAAAAGTAATAATAAATTTAACAACGGCAACGGTAGGCAATGGCTTGGTTGTGCCTCTGGCATTGCTTAAGTCCATGGGCGGCGGATGCTGCTTACCATCAGGCGGACCGCTTGCTCGTTTGCCTACTAAGGCAATAAAAAAAAATACACATTAAATGTATCCCTAGCTGGTCGTGGCTGTGACAGGTAGGAGACCACTCAGCATAATGTTGTGATTTGGTGCAAACCCAAAACACAACGCTGGTTTTCAGTGGTGACCCTAACACACAGTGATGGAAGTTGATATAAACCTTTATAGCGGGCAGCAGTATGAGCGCGTCGGCGTGGTGCTGCGTCTGCGGCGGCTCGGGCAGCAGCGCGCAGCACCGCTCCACCAGCGCGCCGAACATCAGCAGCGACACGCCCAGGGCGCACTCCAACCACGCTGATCGCTCGCCGCCGCCTCCGCCGCCACCGCCGCCGCTTCCGTCTGTTTACATACAATTCACTCGCTTATTTAAACGCGATAAACTTGAATGTAAATTTATATGTAACTAGATTTTGCCCGCGACTCCGCCCGCGTTAAAAAGTTTTTCCGGGATAAAAGGCCCGCTTTTTATTTTCCCGGGATAAAATGTAGCCTATGTGTTAATCCAAGACATGATCTACCCATGTACCAAATTTCATTGAAATCCGTTCAGTAGTTTTTGCGTGAAAGAGTAACAAACATCCATACATCCAGACATCTATACATACTTACAAACTTTCGCCTTTATAATATTAGTAGGATAGGATTGGTGTCTCGGAAACGGCTGGTCCGATTTGGACGAAATTTTTGATTCGGATAGTATGAGCTCTAAATGTGAAATTAGAGTATTCAGTTTTTATATCAAACCCAAAAATTGTGGGATTAGAAGGGGGAGATGCTAAACCGTTGAACCGATTATGGTGAAATTTGACAGATTTACCTTGAGTATAAATATGGGATATGCATATTTATTGATACTTAGGGCAGCTAACGGGTGGAGAAACTAAATAGCGAAACATATTGTCAAGACCAAATTTGCTGCGGATATAATTAATTTAATATAGGACGTTCGTCTTATCTATTCGTAAGTACCTACGTGGGACAAGGGATGAGAACTGAACATGTATGCTCGTCATGTAATTCAATATGGAAAAATTATGAAACCTGAGATTTAACATAAAATCTGAACAGCTGAAGATGTAATTTTTTTTTTTATTATTAAGGCAAGTCGGCCGTCCACCTGCAAGGTGGACAGATGACTTGATAAAGGTCGCAGGAACGCGCTGGATGCAGGCCGCTTTGGACAGGTCCATCAGAAAATCTTTGGGGGAGGCCTATGTTCAGCAGTGGACGTCATGTGGCCGATGATGATGAAGGTAATAACTATTTTTTTTTATTATTGGATGCAGGCCGCTTTTGAAAGGTCGGTCTGGGATCTTTGCGGGAGACCTATGTTCAGCAGTGGACGTCATGTGGCTGGTGATGATGATGAAGGTAATTGTAGGTATCGACTCATTTGACTTCAGTCGTGAATGTTTTTTTGAAATGGAAAACATTATTAGGACCTACTTTAAAGTAATATATACCATGTATAGTATACAAAAAATCAATCGAACAGGGCTCGGTCACTCAGGTACTATTTAAATGGAACTAGCTTATATCTGCGGCGACTTCAATGTGAACGTTTTCCAAGGGTTAAAAGACCTCCAGAAAATAGTTTTTGTAATAGCTTGAATCCCGTTTGGACACCTAATTTATGTCTGTGCCATACCATAGTACGATAGGTGGCAAGGCTATGACTACGGCACATACTTACATTCATTTGACCTCAGACACATGCAATATTAAATAAATAAATACCAAAAATGTATGAAAATAAAGTCATGCATAACGATTCCTCGTTGCAACCTTCATCTCGCTACATCATCATCATCATCTTCCTGCCCTGGTCCCAAATTACTTGGGGTCGGCGCAACATGTTTTTCTCATCCATTCTCCTCTATCTTTCGTCATCAAGTCATTCACGCCCTTTTCTTTCATATCATCTCTTACACAATCCATCCACCTCTTCCTTGGTCGTCCTCGTCCTCGCCATCCATCAACACTCAAATTCATCACTCGTTTGGTTACATGCCTTTCATCCCTTCTCCTCACATGTCCATACCAAGACAGACGATTTCCTTTCAACTTTTCTGTCACTGGTGCCACTTTCAAACTCCCTCTAATATACTCATTCCTCACTTTATCCATTCTCGTCACTCCACACATCCATCTCAACATTCTCATCTCTGCTACGTGTAATCTTCTTTCGTCCGTCTTCTTTACGGCCCAGCATTCTGATCCATACAGGACGACAGGTCTTATCACGGATTTGTATATTTTGCCTTTCAGTTTTAGAGGCATCCGTGGATCGCAAATTGTGCCTGTGACCTGCCGCCATTTCATCCAACCCGCGTTGATCCGGTGCCCAACGTCGCGGTCTATTTCACCGTCCCCCTGGACGAGTGACCCCAGGTACCTGAAGTCGGAGCAGGCCGGTAAGGATATTCCGGCAAGGTTAATGGATACTGGACTGGAGAGACCGCCAAAATCGCAAAACAGATACTCTGTTTTGCTTCGGCTTAACTTTAGGCCAACATTCTCCAGTCTTTGCCTCCATTTCTCCAGTCTGCTCTGGACCTCTGGGCCAGTCTCGGCAACCAGCACAATGTCGTCGGCGAACAGCATACACCAAGGGGCCTCTTCCTGAATGTCCGATGTAAGAGCATCCATTATCATCAGGAAGAGGTAAGGGCTAAGGGCCGATCCTTGGTGCAAGCCCACTGCCACATTGAAGCTGTTGGTAGTACCAGCTGTAGACCGGACTTGGGTACTGCACCTGCTGTACATCACTCGGATCAACCTCACATACTTCCCAGGTATACCTTTCACCTTTAGGGCCCACCATAAAATCTCACGAGGAACCCGGTCATATGCCTTTTCGAGGTCAACGAACACCATGTGCAAGTTTTTATGTGCAGCTCGGTATTTTTCGCACAGCTGTCGCAACGCGAAAATGGCATCCGTTGTTCCCCGACCAGGCATAAAACCGAATTGATTTGGTGAGATTTCACACTCATCTCTCAATCTCCGTTCAATCACTTTCTCCCATATCTTCATACTATGTGACATTAGCTTTATCCCCCTATAGTTGTTACACTCCAGCACATCCCCTTTATTTTTGTAAATGGGTACCAGTACACTGTTACACCATTCATCAGGTATGGCTTCTTCCCGCAACAACTTATTGAAGAATAAAGCCAACCATGTCCATCCATCCATTCGCAATAACTTCCATGCTTCAACTGGTATTCCGTCAGGTCCTAGTGCCTTTCCATTCTTCATTCCATTCACTACACTTCTCACTTCGTCTACACTAACATTTCTCACTAGTCCCTCATTCATCGGATTATTCTCAAGCACTCTATTCCAATTATTCTCTTCGTTCATTAACCTTTCAAAATATTTTTTCCATCTATCCTTAATGTCTTCCTCATTCGCAAGCACCTTTCCGGCTTCATCTCTAACACACTTAACCTGACATACATCTTTAGACTTTCTCTCTCTTGCCCTTGCAAGCCGGTACAGCTGCTTTTGGCCTGCAGCGCTATCCAAAGTGTCAAATAGTTTGCTTTGCGCTGCGGCCCTTGCTACTGCAACGGCTTTTTTCGCTTTTTTCTTCCACTCATCATACTCATTTTTCTTTTCTGCTTTCAGACTTTCATTCTTCTCATCCACCCTCTGCCACTCTTTAAACTTCATTTTCTTCTCCTTAAGCACATTTTGTACTTCTGTCGTCCACCACCATGTATCCCTATCTATCGTTCCTTTCCCTCTCGATTCTCCTAAAATATCTTTCGCTGCATTCCTGATACACCCTGCGATTTCATTCCAACAATCATTTACACTATATTCATCCTCCTTCCTTACTTCACCTTCATCTCGCTACATCAAAGCAAATAAAATTATTATTTTGAAGAGCATAAAGAATGCTCTTATACGCATGACACGCAAAATAAAATAAGTACGATGACGAGCCTTCGTAAGAATTCTAAATTGGAGATGTTACCACTGAAATGACAAAAAACAAGCTCCCCATGTGTGCATTAATCGACGCGCGTATCTACATTAACGTGTTCATACTTGAGGATAATTGAGACTCTGTCATATCATATACCTACAAACTTCATGGCAATAATTATCAGTAAGTGTAAACGATAAAATTTCATCGAAATTAGCTAAAACTATTACATCACGCTACGAGAAAATATTCCTAACTTTATTTTCAAAGACATGTATGTAATCATCAAATTTGGTGCTAGTAGACTTTCTTAACATAAAACGCGAATTTTTCATATTTTACTAAGCAGATGCGATCATTTGGGTTATGTACAAAGGTAATACTAATTGTCTACATTAGTTGTAAGTTGCATGCTGTTGACAGATGACGCGCAAACGATTTATTCAGAACCTTAAAGTGGTCGAGTATACACCTTTTCGACTGTACTTTGCACACGTCATGATACCTGGAAACCATTTACTTGAATGAATCACGAACTGACGAATTTACTGCACCTACGTCCTAGGGCTTTCAGTCTTATCATATTTAAAAGTCCCGGGAAAAAAATCGAGACGCGCTCCGGTCCCGTGAAAAACAAGACTTTCGAGACTATTACAAATGTCGCTATTGGTATAACTATAACTATATTGGAAGCCGTTTTAATATGTATGAATGCGAAACAAAAACATTGATCAAGTAATTTTCTGAATTACTTTTTGTATAATTACACTTGTACAAAATGAAAATAAATAAATATACGTTCGACTAAAAAGAAAGCATGGAACAAAGAAACTATTAATCTACTTTCACTTTAATACTATGCTTAAGGCATCACGTATCAAATAATACCAGCTTTTATTTTCAATACAGTGTAAAGTCTACCGAATATTCATATTTGACATGATGATATCTAGTAGTGCAATTATACCACTGTTCCTATTATAAAATACTCTATTTAAAGATCATCGCCTGACTACTACAGCATTCCTTCATAGGTATTTTCTAATACACCAATAGTTGTATAACTTAATGTTCAACGATTGAAGTGTGAACTACTAAGTGGGTTAGGCATATTATAATTTCCTTAACCAAAACTATTATACGACTTAACCAAAACTTTTATACGATTGCATTCTTTCCGTTTCTGCCAATGTTATAGATGTATTGAGCCGTGCCACAATGTTATTGAATTATGCAGTAACCAGTATACACAGACAGCTAGCTCATCGGTCGCCCCGGGCCGGTCGGTTAAAAATAGTCGAGACTAAAAATACACTGCACGGATTAGACCTGCGAATGCAATACGCCCGTGACCCTCATGAACAGTTACGTAAATGACTCATTTGACTCGTCAAGCCCCGCGACGGACGCCGGCGTCCGAGTAAATAGGGTTTCCGCATACATCATCTATATATAAGCGGGGCAAGACGGGTTATACTGTTTTATCAATATTCCGAGTAAATATTAAGTTATGACAAATATGCCTATTAATTGGGCACGAATTAACGCAATTTGTCCTTCCTATGCACAAGCTCGTGCAACATGAGTTAACCGTAACTATTAATTACCATTAATAACAAATGTGTTGTTCTCCTAAAGCGTAAGCGGGCAATACATCTCTACTGTATAATATGCCAGCCGAACGAATCCAACAGTTAGTTTGCTATCGAAATGTTTGAATTTATACACCAACTAATCCATAAATATTAGCGTGGATCGGATCCTTGCCGTTAAACTACCTCCAATTACGAATGCGTTCCTGGGAATGGCGTTTGCGAAGCTATACGCCGTAAATATTAAGCACAGTTGTTTGCTACTAAGCATTTGTAATAACGTATGGCGCATACGTAAAAAAAACTGTTTCATCGGATAAAATCAGTCTGAAAACTTTATTCGATCGTTAGAGGAAATGTTATTTACTTTTTAAAATACAACTCTTTTTGTCACACTTCCAATTAAAATGTATATATGCTGCTTGCCATATCACGAAAAGAAAATAAGACTTAAACATACTATTATTATATAACAGTAAGTTGTAACAATGAAAAATAGGTAGCTACAACTGGCTTTAATGTTTTTAACATTAATCAAAACTTTATAAAAAGATGTTGTCAACGGTGTCAGATTTAATTTAAAGCTTTAAGTGGTGCACTGCCTCCTATCACTTCCAAGTATTATTTCTGTCTGATTAATGAGTTTTATACTGATCACGCCTTTTATCAGATCTGTCTCTCAAACTTTTTGCAGTATAAGCGGGCAAAGGGCAAAGCTTTTCCGAACGGCGTTTAAGGGCCTCCATGCCATAATTTTTCTACAATAATTCAAAACATCATTATATGTAATGGCGCAGAACAGTGATCGACATCGTGCCGTCTCAGCGTACAGTTTGTTGAACCTGTCGCCATCAAATGTGTGCATTTGTGGTAAGTGCGGGCGCGGCGCGGCGGGATCGCGCTGCTCGCCGCGGCCCACGGAGCATCAACCTCCGATAACTTGTAATTTGTAATTATAAACCTTTACTGCGCCCGGACGGACGCCACAGGAAATAGCTAACATTTACAAGCTCACCATGTTAATTTCGTTAGCCGAATACCTCAACACTTCATTTCAATTATAATATTATTTTCATAATGTCATCGTTGTTATTTTTCAGTCGCATCAACAAAACAGTAAATAAAATTTTATTCCATTTCGAAAAATATATTAAGTATAAATATGTACATATATACTCACGCCTTTTATCCCCGAAGAGGTAGGCAGAGGTAACTAGGGCACCCACTTTTCGCCATGCATATTCCGTCCCATGATGTGATAGGGGGCGAGCCTATCGCCATATCGGGCACAAATTCCAGACTCCGGGCTGATACTGAGTAGAAAAACCCAATATCACTGCTCGACCCGGGGATCGAACCCGAGACCTCAGTATTACAGTGTTTTTTTTTTTTTTATTGCCCTGGTACCGTAATACAACTACGCCACCGAGGCAATCAGTATAAATATGTATTGTATGTAATGTCACACGGATACAATAAATTAATCCTAAAAACAAATAAAACATGATTTTATATTATGCAAACAGTCGCTAAGGTTCCAATCACCAATGCCAACGTTTATAGCAATTGCCTAGATGGATTTTGTTCTGGTTTACACAAAATATTATTGTATAGAAGAAGATTCATTCGATCGGCTTAAATCCAAAGCATTAACAGTGTTTTTATTGTTGGGATGTACGTATTTATTTTTGTAAACATATTATTCTACTGACATAATGCAACTTAATAAAATCAGCTGTAAATGTCTGAATAAAGTCAATACTTTTGATGCTATCACGACGATTATTTGTCGATATTGGCACTTGTCTTATTCATAATATAAAACAAAGTAGAATATTAGTGTGCTGAGTGATTTTTTTTTAAGAATGAAGTATTTAGTACATACTTCATACATGATAATAATTTCTAAAGTTATTTAAAGTGCAATACAAAGTCATCGACGATATAGCCTATATACCTCTTATGTCCGATATTCCTCATACAATTGACTGTCAACTACATGGCGTTCATATCTCATGCGGATGGGGAGAACTGCATTACGATTGGCCCGCCAAAATCATTACGTTTTACGTAGCCATCGAAATATTTGTATCTTTATTAGGTGAATCACTTATGTAATGTTTTTATATTTTTATGGGAACATTGAAAACAGTCGAAAGTAGGATTTGAACCGGCGACCTCCAGCGTACCGTGCCGGTGCTCTGCCTATATGGGGAACAAGTTGAAAAAGTGTCCAGTAGCATGCTGTAAATAGCAGTTCAAAAACCGTCAAGAATGGCGCTGACGTAGATACAAAGTATGGTGTGAAGTAGCAGTTATAGACAGATTGAAGTATGCCGAGTTGAAAAATTTACTGGTCAAGTCCGAGTATACCGGGTGGAAGGGAAACGCTCTCGGAAACGAATACAGGTGATAGTATTGGTGATTCCTGACGTGATGGCACTAAAAAATCGCGATCGCATTGTTACAATTTTAGTAGGATTTTCTCAAATTTTTATACAACTTCACGTATGGATAGATAAATCAAACTATTATTCTGAAAAACATAGTAAAAAAAGGTCAATATTTTTAAAAAATCGTAATGAAACACGTACATCAGCTGACGGGTTAACGACCGCGTGGCCGGTGTCCCGGCGCAGCGCGACGGCCGCCGCCTTGTTGGCGTTTGCTTTGTAGTTTGTACCCTACCCAGTTTTTTGTACGCTTTACATTGCGCGCGCATGAATTACGGAAATACTAAAATCGTAAGTATTATCGCTTAGCTTTGCAAATGAATATAGTTTTTCGTTAATGTTATGGTTCTTCTCTCTTACCGTTCCGGTATAGAGAGCGTTTCCCTTCCACCCGGTATAGGATGTCCCCATACATCTATATTATAAGCGGGGTTTGACGGGTTAATATTTTTGTTGACTAGACCTGTTAGTGACAACTGACAGTACATTATAGGTACAAATTTTCAACAATTTGCGTAGTCCATAATAATTTGTAAATGTAACCTAAAATAAATTTCTTTAACATTCACCCTGCTGCTATTGTAGCGCCACCCAAATTCAACACATGTCGTCAGACACTTTTCATACACAGAGATCGTTCTCCTTACCTTCACCCGCTATATTTGTATTGACTTTAGCTTCAGCCCTATGACAGCTAGCAAAGTAAAATGTATTGGATTGAGAGCATTTAAAAAATGTTAACTATAGATTACGAGTATCGATTATTACAATTTTTATCGATTGAAAAATGTTTAGCTCGATAACGAAATAATAATATTTTGAAGAAATCGACGAACAGTAATCTTTTGTACATTTTATTAGCTTCAGACGTATGTATGTATGTTTCTATGTAACAGAAACTTTGAACATGATTTTGACCCCTTCAAAATGTCTGATTAACTCGAAATTAGGCATGCTTATCAAAACAAAAACACGCTTTTATAGAAAATCCAACTAAAAAATGTATAAATAATAGTATTTATTTTTTGTGACATCTGTTGGACCATAGTAGAATTATAACTAAACTGACTACTCTTATGTGTAATAAAATCCTACTTGTCACAAGATAGCGCTTTCGTCTATTTTTTAGTGACATCTATTGGACAATAGTAAAAAAGAACTCAAAAATAAATAAT
Organism: Lapara coniferarum; assembly: GCA_949316025.1. NCBI lineage: Eukaryota > Metazoa > Arthropoda > Insecta > Lepidoptera > Sphingidae > Lapara > Lapara coniferarum. The sequence continues at coordinate 33,380,096 of OX438919.1, read as the reverse complement.
AGTTTAAAAAACTGAAAATAACGCTTTATATAATTTTACCACACCACTGTTTTCTGCAAGGGGTCATTATAACTTTTATTAAATCGCTAACAGAAGGTTTACAGCTAATTATTGTGGTAGCAACTGACTTGAACATATTGAACAGTAAGCTACGCTTATTTTATTAATCCTACTAATATTATAAGGGCGAAAGTTTGTAAGAATGTATGGATGTTTGGATGTATGGATGTTTGTTGCTCTTTCACGCAAAAACTACTGAACGGATTTCGATAAATTTTGGCACACGGGTAGCTCATGTTCTGGATTAACACATAAGCTACTTTTTATCCCGGGAAAATATAAAGCGGGATTTTTATACAGGAAAAACTTTATAAAGCGGGCGGAGCCGCGAGCAAAAGCTAGTCTGAGATATTTTCACAACTCGATTGCCTGCTGTGCGACGTCTATAGACTGTATCGTCGATGAACAAAGCATTAATTAGTTTTGTCAATTTAATAATTCTGTGACACTAATGTAGTAATCAAAACCTATAAATACAGAAAATCTAAAATCATAAATTAACAACACCAACAAAATAGACGCATCCCTATGTCATGTCATGTCTAGTATAAACTGAACTATTTATTTAATTAATTAAATGAGATATCTGATTATGCTACTCACACATAAAATGTGATCCCCGTCTCTTTCTATTTGACCCTAACAGCAATTTTGTAGATAGTAAAGCAAGTAGGTAGCAAAACGTGGTAATTTAACTTAATTAAATCGATTAAGTGATTAATCGATTACGACTGCCTCGGTGGCGTAGTTGTATTAAGGTACGACTACAATGCTGAGGTCTCGGGTTCGATTCCCGGGTCGGGCAAAGTGATATTGAGTTTTTCTATTCAGTATCAGCTCGGAGTCTGGAATTTGTGCCAGATATGGCGATAGGCTCGCCCCCTATCACATCATGGGACGGAATAACGGCGAAAAGTGGGTGCACTAGTTGCGCTTCTGCCTACCCCTTCAGGGATAACAGGCGTGAGTGTATGTGTGTGTGTTTGTTTAATAATGTACGTCAAGTGGTAAGAGTTCCATATAGTGACCGATTCACTGCGGATCAAACTACTTTATTTAGGGAGAGTTTCGGACGACTTAATTGTGCATTTATTTTAACAACTTAAACGGTGAAGGAAAACCATCATGAGGAAACCTGCATACCTGAGAAACTCTGAATTTTCGAAGGTATGTGAAGTCTGCCAACCCGTACTAGGCCAGCGTGGTGGACTATGACCTTAACCCTCTCAGTAGTAAAGGAGGCCCGTGCTCAGCAGTGGGCAGGATATAATACAGGGCTGGTATGGTATGGAACGACTTAAACTGTACATTTTGACCCATGTAATGCTTTAATCTTACCTTTGAGTGGCGCAGCGGTAGTCTCCACGGCGAACATGTTCAAGGCAGTCAACTGCAGCAGCCTGGCTGCGGGCATCGGCAGCGGCTGTCGGTGTAACAACGCGCGGAACTGCCGCAGCATCAAACTCGCACACTCGTAGAAAGTTTCCATGCTGTTAGAGCAAAAAATAACAGTGAAATAAGACGAACGTCGAAAAGCAATTAACAACGGCAGACATTGGTTCTAATACCCTTCAAAATCTGGACAATTCTGATATCAAAAAAAAAAATTATACGCGGCTATTTTGACATTGCGTTGATAAATGTAACCACATACTCATGTTTGCCTCTAATAACATTGTCAAAATATCCATGAAAAACGAATGTTTTCACCAAAAGTATCAATTTTACTTTTCTTGTGTTTTTTATCATTTTGTAATTTAGTGCGCATATGGCGTGTGCGTGAGTCTTTTTCTGGCTGAAAGTGTAATGTTGCCGCTGCAACGAACGCTCTTGGAGCAGTCATAGTGGCATTAGGGCGTGTAAACTTAAAGTTACTTTTTATTAATGTTTCTTTTGTTCGAAACTTACACTTTTTATTTCACGTCTATGGTTAAAATAAATAACAGAAAGTGTTATTTTCAAGGAGATAAGTATGTGGTTTCATTCTTTATTACTGCCATGAAGTTCGAGACGAGCATGCCGTTCGCCTGATAGTATTCGATACAACCACCCATAAACAGTGCAACACCATTCAGCACCTCGAGTTACAAAGTACTGTGTGATATTCCACTGCGCTCGTCATCTGAGACATAAGATGTTAAGTCTCATTATATCCAGTAGTTACACTGCCTGCAATGTCCTTCAGAACGAAACACAACAGAGCATGCACACTGCTGCTTGGCGGTAGCAATAGACATTGCGGTAGTACCCACCCAGACGGACTCTTACATATGAGAGGCCTACCACCAGTAAAATTTTATAACGCAGTGTCAATATGACCCTATAAAACATTTTATAAAGATCTGATTCTAGCGATCCATTCATTCAACTGAAACTTGCAGTTCCTCCTCCTACCCACTAAATACAGTACACTGAATATTTTTATTATGGTAGATTAATGACACTCACCCGATTTTTGTTATAAGTTTTCCATGCACATGTAAATAACTTGTAATAAAATTCTTGTTTAGCTGCAACAAAAAAAGCATAACAATTTAAATAAAATTGAATGATTTTTCTAGTATTCTTATTTCGATTCAAACTCCTTGGCGGCTCTGAAGTAAGCTGCATGCACAGGTCATGCAAGTACAATCAAGTCCACAATATATTTAGGTGTAATTTAAAATTCTGTAATTATATTTTATATATAAATCGATTCATAAAATTATGAAATACTGTTTTGTTCTCATTATTGAATTCTGAGACGATTTTATAAGACAACACTTCTTTTTATTATGCTTTTAAATCAGTTTATAGTTTTATTTTGTAGACAATAAATTATACCTAATCCAAATAAATGTTATACTATTTTTCTTGTGATCCAAAATTTGCGTGGATCATTTTTAACAATAGCATAATGGAACAACCAAACAATTATTGAACTATTGGGCTTGGCTGTACAAACAGTAACGCGCGCGGTTGAAGCCTAATATTGAGTTCTGTTCTATTCAGATCCGCCAAGGAGTTTAACTTTAAGTATAAGCAAATTATTGTCCGTATAAGCTACTTTTTAATTATTGTTTATAATGACCATCATTTGGTATCTATCGATTTGGTAATTAATATGCATTTTTTTAGCTAAAGCATCGATTCTTTTGTACATCCTCTATAGTCTATAGCCATCAGGATGAGTAACTTGATTTGTTCCGAAATCGGAATAAAAAGTAGATATACTCGTCTAGAAATTATAATTGTTTTGGGGGAGACTATAATTAAATGAACACATTTCTATGGTAGCTTATCAATAACAATACTTCTGACAACGTTGAGATTCTTTAGTTCCCGTACTAAATAATGATTCTATAGAATGGCTCCATTCTCAACATTACTATGTATAGATAACAAACTGCAATCGTCAGGGAACACCGATGTCTGTTGACTAGTATCTTGCGATCTCAATCGATAGTTCAAATTGTCTGTGTTTGCGCAGAGCCTATTAATAGAGCTGCACAAACGATGACAGATAATTATTTATTTTAATTTGATACTTGACTGCCTCGGTGGTGTAGTTGTATTACGCTACGACTGCAAAACTGAGGTCTCGGGTTCGATCCCCGGGTCGGGTAAAGTGATATTGGATTTTTCTACTCAGTATCAGCCGGGAGTCTAGGAGCGGTATTAATAAATCAATCTCAAGTTTGAGTTACATCTCACGTAGACATAATGTATTGAACTATTCACACATTATGTCTACTTGAGATGTAACTCAAATTTGAGATTGATTTATTAATACCGCCCTAAATTTGTGCCCGATACAGCGATGGGCTCGCCCCGTATCACATCATGGGACGGAATACGCACGGCGAAAAGCGGGTGCACTAGTTGCGCCTCTGCCTACCCCTTCGGGGATAATAGGCGTCTGTGTGTTTAATTTGTTACTTATTACATTAACATACATTTTACAACGCGAAAGGAAAATAAAGAACCTGTGGGGGCGCCACTTGCTTTTTCGTTTTAAAGTTAACGGAGCAGTGGGCTTATAATGTGGCAAAAAAACGCAACTCGTAAGACGATGTCGTTCAATTTTGATGTTTATGATTGATCGAGAGACCAATACGTCAGTCACGTGCTAGTCTCTCAACCAATCCCAATAAAACGAAACGGAGTCGTGTCGTATTTTTTTGCCTCATTCTAAGCCCACAGTACAAGAAATTAGTTTCATATAGCACATGGTGAGAGTTTATTTTTTCTGGTCGGGCTATACAAGTGTTAAGCCCACTTGCACGCGCTACACGGGTTAAATAAACAAACGCAGAGTTTGTAAACTCGAGGTTAGATAGTTAAATTTTAACTCTTATCGTGCCTTGCACCACTAAAAATAACACCTGGTTAACTAATCTGACAATTCTTTTTTTTAAGTGGGACAATTGCAATATCTATTCAGTTTTATTGTAATCCGAACAAAGAGGAATCTATACTAATATTATAAAGCTGAAGAGTTTGTTTGTTTGTTTGTTTGAATGCGCTAATCTCAGGAACTACTGAACCGATTTTGAAAAACTTTTCACTAATAGGAAGCTACACTCCTGAGTGCTATATTTTAAATATAATATTTTTATCCCGGAAAAACTCTTTCACGCGGGCGGAGCCGCGAGCAGAAGTCTAGTGAATAAATAAAAAACGAAACATATGTCTGTCTATTTTACACTACAATCTATATAAACTTTCTTGTGTATCCTTCATTCTGTGACATTTGATGACATTTTATTTTAACTGTATTAATTTCATGTCACTTCTGTCATCTACGGTTACATAACCTCAATTTATTTCACTAACCCAGTGTTAGCGATTTAACCCACCCAAGTCGGTGGGTGAAATATTTAGAAAATTAACCCTACGTTTACTCTTAACTTTTGATGGCGCAAGGTAAATTATTTATTTAACCCTGAGTTAGTTAACTCAGAGTTAATTAAGCTAACCCAGGAACGTGCAAGTGGCCCATAGTGTGACGTTACCTCAACAGACGTGATGTTGGAGTGCGGGTCCTGAGCGCGCGGCGGGCGGGTGGCGCGGCGCTCGCCGGGCCGGAGCCACACCGCGCCCCCCGCACCGCCGCCCGCCTCCCCCACCTCCCCTGCATCCCCGCTGCGACCGCTCTCGACAACCGCACGCCGCTTCCTCTCCGCAGCCTCGTACTGTTAGTTTCAAATCATAATAATAATAAAGCCGTTTATTTCTTGCAGAAAAAGAAGTACATAGTTGCTTAACTTTAGAATAAAAAAAATATATTTAATGTGTTTATTTACTTATGCCTTTTTTTTTTTTTTTTAGTAATATTTGTTTCAAATATCTTGTGTATATGTAACGTGCACTAACTATAAGGGGTAGCACAAAATCGACACGAGAGCCACATGTGGATAAAAGAGAAACTTTTCGAAGCTATAATTTTTACTCGTTTATTATGACCAAAATGATAAAATATGGGTTCCGGCTGATTATTGGCACCTAGCGTGGCTAGAATAACCTTTTTTTAGTTGGGAGACAGTTATTTTGATGTTATTGAAGCAAAGTTAGGAAGTTATGTTCCCTTCATTACAGATTTGTTTGTATTGTATATCATCTTCAGAACATATTTTTTTTTATAAATTACGTAATAGGACATTTCTAAATCTATACTAATATTATAAAGCTGAAGAGTTTGTTTGTTTGAACGCGCTAATCTCAGGAACTACTGGTTCGAATTGAAAAATTCTTTTTGTGTTGAATAGACCATTTATCGAGGAAGGCTTTAGGCTATATAACATCACGATGCAACTATTAGGAGCGAAGAAATAATGGAAAATGTGAAAAAAACGGGGAAAATTATTCATCCTTGAGGGTTTCCATTGCGTGCGCTGCGAAAACGGTTCAAGATACCAAATATATATGTATGAAAGAATTATTCCTCTTGAAATGATCTAAAAATGTCCGCAACAGTATATCTCTATCTTTTAAGATTAACTCACTAGAACCGTTTTTATTATTTCAAATTTGGTCGAAATTAATGCATTATTTGTTAAGAGTTTTGTATCAACGTTATAGTCATAGAGTGATTCAACGGGAAGGTTTTTATGTACTTTTAGCCCGGAAAAACTTATTAACGCGGGCGAAGCCGTGGGCAAAAGCTAGTGCTATTATATATCTAATATATTATAATATAAACAAAGTTCGTTTTTCGGCAGAAGCTCGCTATCCTACATACCTTTTTCCTATTTTCGTCGAACAGCGACAGTAAACTTTCTCTCGCTGACTGAAGAGGATTCGAAGACATTAAACTTCTCATGTAATAGTAAACTGCATCTAATTTTCTTCTCTGTAAAATATAAAACATTAAATACAATAAATAAAATAAATCTCACATACCAATGTGAAAGATACAGTTTCGCACATTGGAGTCTACTGCTTAAACTAGTCACTTCAATATTAGGGTAAAATTTTACTTCATACTAATATCATATATGCGAAAGTTTGTAAAAATGTTTGCATGTTTGTAAGACTTAGAAGTAAGGGGTCATCCATTAATCACATGATGTTTACCCCGAAGGCCCCGGTGATATGTGATGAGGTTTAGACTAACCCCAAAGTTCAGCTGTGTTTAAAACATTTTGGCGTATTATCTTCAGACACAGACAGGTATAATCTATTTTAATTTGAATCGCGCGTTCAACGAAAAAAATACGTGATATATCACTACACCCCCTTAACCCCAACATTTAACTACCTTATCCCATTCTTTCTAAAGTCGCAAGATATTACTTACCGCATATATCGCTAATATTGCTAGTTGGTTGTACGGCCGTCCATTCTTCGGGTTGATTTGTTGAGCTTTAGTGTACCACAGTTTACTTTTAGCGTAGTTGTTAGTTTCATTCACTTGTTCTTTGTACCTGGCCAGGTCGCCGAGGTACACATACAGTTTTTGCACCGATATGAGAGCCAGCCCAACGTACCCAAGCCCTTTAGGCGGCAAAGCATGGCTGTCGTTAAGGTAGTCATCCACATTAAATTTGTAAGCCTTCTCCAACATTTGCACGAGATTCTCGAAAAACGTATTACCTTCTTCTATGATAACATTTATAAGTTGGACTATTTTGGGCTTGTCTTCGGGAGACATTTGTGGGAAACTCTTTCTTAAAATTTCAATGAAGTTATAATACAATATTTTCCAAAACTGGTGTTCGATGTTCTCCGCTTGGCAATATTTCAGGTCTGACATTAAAAGTCTTTGGAGTGCATTTTGTAAGAATGTTCTGTAACAATGGCATAATTTATTACAATATGTCACATTTGGTAATGTATATATGAACCTTAATATGAACCTACGAAAAGGCCTTTATTTTAAAATCATAGATCTAAATTTTGATTTTATTTCTTTGTATGTATATGTATAGATTACTTTATAAAGAAATACTACAGTATACACATATCATAATTATAACAAAGTATCCTGTCGCCTTTTAAGACACTTTTTTTTATAAACATGTCAAAAAAAATATCCGATTGGTCCCTTTTCGTTATTGATTCAAATGGGTAACAGGTAGACCAATAACAAAAAAAGAATTAATGTTAAACTATGGTTATGGTGGCAGTGCCGTATAAGGGCGATACCAGCGGTGACCCGGCAATAGACGCAGACTTTGAAGGACTTTGGAGTGCCGCAAAAATGACCAAACTATACTACGTCCAACCATTTATTTAACTTTTGACAGTTCGGTTTCTAATCAATTGGGGACGCGCTAATGCGTTACCGATTCGATTTCTTGTAATAATCGATTTAAATTATGAAGAAGTTTTGATCGATTAAACACATTGAAATGTTATTTTTGCTCAACATTTTATATTGTTTTATAAACATGTCTAAGCGTTTAAATGTGTTTATTTTATGTATGACGGAGGAAAAGCTGTTAAACTCTTTTAATAAAAGGGTGACGTCAGCTCTGCCGACGTCACAGGGTTCCACCTCATCATCATAATCAATGATGTGAGAGTAAAACTCCAACTTGTCCCTCGTTGACGGAGTAGAGGATGTTGAACTCTTTGAAAAGAGGTGACGTCAGCTCTGCCGACGTCACAGGGTTCCACTTCATCATCATCATCAATGATGTGAGAGTAAAAACTCCAACTTGTCCCTCATCTTTTATTTCCGGAGCTCCGCACAGTTGGGAGTCTCACAAGAGACTGACTATTTCAAATGCGAGGCGCCTTATTTATACCAACGATTTGACATCTCGACTAGTTTTTTGCACAATTATTATTTCAAAATACCCGCCGCTCCGACACGGCCATTCTGATAGGCGGTGCGTGCTCTGCACCAGCCTGACGGTTGTTACTCGTGGAAAGCCTCGTCGACAACTCGTGGAAGGCTAGTTGACATCTCGTGGATGCCTCGTACAATATCTCGTAGAATATCTCATGGATGCCTCGTACAATATCTCGTATAATATCTCGTGGATGCCTCGTACAATATCTCGTATAATATCTCGTGGATGCCTCGTACAATATCTCGTGGAATATCTCGTGGATGCCTCGTGGAATATCTCGTGGATGCCTCGTGGAATATCTCGTGGATGCCTCGTGGAATATCTCGTGGATGCCTCGTGGAATATCTCGTGGATGCCTCGTGGAATATCTTGTGGATGCCTCGTAGAATATCTTGTGGCTGCCTCAAATTCAAATCATTTATTTAGTAATTAGGCCCCTAAGGGCACTTTTACACGTCATTTTTCACAATTTCGTTTTACTTAAAGATTCTACCGGTGCTTCGGAAAAGCCCACTGACCTGAGAAGAAGCACCAAGAAACTCAGCGTAGGTCTTTTATAATTTTTTTTAAATATTCGTGGAATATCTCGTGGAATATCTCGTGGAAAGCCTCGTAGGATCCCCGAGGAAAACCTCATGGGAACCCCGAGGAAACCCCGCGGAAACCCACGTGAAAACCATGTGACAATCTCGTGGAATGTCTTGTAGAATATCTCGTAGATTATCTCGTAGAATATTTCGTGGAAATGACATGGTAACCTCGTGGGATCCACGTGGTATCCTCGCGGAAACCCCGCAGAAAGCCTCATGGGAACTCTCGTGGGATCCTTGAAGAAGCCACGTAGAAACCTGCAAAAAAAAAACACAGAAGTATCACATAGCTCGGCTTATTCTGACCCCAGATCAGGACCAAACCCTTATCAACCAAGGAGACATTTTCCTTAAAAATTAAGGTATAGCCCTTGATCAGCGGTTCGCGTCAAGCTAGCCCCGATTGAAAGGATGTTCCCGATCTGAGTTAAAAAACAAGCAACCTGCGTTGCTTATAGTTTGTTAGTTAACTAGGACTATATGGTTAATTCAGGATAAGGATCTCGGAGGGTTACGTAGGGTCTCGGAGGTTCTCGGAGGTTCTCGTAGGGTCTCGGAGGTTCTCGTAGGGTCTCGGAGGTTCTCGTAGGGTCTCGGAGGTTCTCGTAGGGTCTCGGAGGTTCTCGTAGGGTCTCGGAGGTTCTCGTAGGGTCTCGGAGGTTCTCGTAGGGTCTCGGAGGTTCTCGTAGGGTCTCGGAGGTTCTCGTAGGGTCTCGTAGGGTCTCGGAGGTTCTCGTAGGGTCTCGGAGGTTCTCGTAGGGTCTCGGAGGTTCTCGTAGGGTCTCGGAGGTTCTCGTAGGGTCTCGGAGATTCTCGTAGGGTCTCGGAGATTCTTGGGGATCATTGAAAGTGGCACAGGCCAATCCCACTTAAGAGGTGGCATGGCTTACGGCATTCATAAAAGGCTGAACTGGAGCGCCCCGCTCCGACACGGCCATCTTGACAGTGTGATCGTCCTCGATCACGCATTTTTACATAACACTGGTCAATAGCAATTGCAGTAAGTATATGCCGTTCTTCAATAAACAATCATGGCATTTGTTGTGCGACTATCAATGACCTCCATTCCTGCAAAAATAGGTTTAAGAAACCTAGCAACTTCCCATAGCGCGGGTACTCATGACTGTCATGAGATTAAGTGGAAATTATTGTGAAGGATAGGCTATCGAGAATTTGAATTCCACCGTTCCAGTTTTAACACTAAACAATTGGTTTATCCCACTTTAAGATTTGGTACACTACTGTACCGTTGACAATTATCTAATAATGGCTGAAGGTATATCTACTATGGATATCTCGATTAAACATCATAACCGCAGCTAAATTATCAATTACAAATTTAAGTCCCAAACGCAGCAACACCGTGCTGAGCCTTCCGAGAAAGCCGCCATCGAGCTTCCCCTTATTTGTGCTTCCCAAAGACAAGGCTCCTGGGACAACTTCCAGTGATTGTTCCCAACAGGACACGCACACATCGAGTCTCTCGTAGGGCACAAACCACCCTGCAGCATAGCGTTAGCTATGTTGCTCTGGCCAGCAGCCTCACTCTACTCTATCATCGACCAACTCGATTAAAAGTTAACCTCTAGGCATTTTACACAAACTGTTACTGGAAGGAATAAACCTCAACACGCATGTCGTCTATCTCATCTAGAGACACACTTCATCCCCAAAGGGTCAGGGAGATTCGCAACCAGTGCTGCCACTTTTTCGTGTTTAGTCCGTCACACTACGCGACAGAGGGCGAGTCCATCGCCATGTCGGGCACAATTTCCAGATTCAGGACTAATAATTAGGAAAACCCTATACCGCTTTTCCCAATCGATCTAAGACTTTAGCACCAAAGTCGTACTGTAATACAACTACGGCATGGAGACAGTTGAAAGAATCTTGTCTATATTGATTCGTGGCCCAGTAAGCGTCTATGCCAGAATAGCATAACACCGCTCGGCTTATCCTGGTCTTAAATCAAGTTTCGCGTCAAACTTTGACCAGGAATTTCAGCAGTAATCTTAATACAAGGGCCAGAGGACGACCTAATTAGGTCTCTAAACGAGGCGGGCTTCTATACTGTTGGCTATGCAGACGAATCTTGTAAAAGGAGAGTTCGAGGGAATCCTGTGTGGCCTCAAGCAAGAAGCCTTCAGAATCGTCGGACGATGGTGTTCTGAACAAGGAATGTCTGTAAACCCATCGAAAAACTGAACTGGTTTTGTTGTCAAAGTAGCGGAGCATGCTAAACTCCAAGGTACCAAACTGAACCTCATGAAGGAGGTATAATTTTGGACGATAAGCTGTTACTAGACAAAGCTTGTATCACCTTCTGGCAATGCAAGAGACACCTCGGAAAAACCTAGGAAGTCCGCCCTAAGATCACGAGCTGGCTATACACAACGGTGATATGGCCAATCATCTTCTACGGAGCCGTAGTATGGTGGCCCAGAACCAAACTCACCACAACTAGGAACAAACTGCAAAAATTCCCAAAGATTAGCTTGTACAGCTATAACGGGTTGCATAAAAACCACAACCACAGTAGCGCTAGAGGTACTGCTGGCGTTTCCACCTTTGGATCTTTTTATCCGACAAGAAGCAGCCTCAGCAGCTATCAGACTAAATAGCTTAAAGCTCTGGGGTTCACCGAAAGGGGCTCACAGTGATATCCTTGGGGAGGCTAATAAACTATCAATCACTGATAGTCGCCGCCAACGACAAAGTGCCCAAACAACATATCTTCAACAAAAGCTACAATGTCCAGCTTGTTAAAGAACAACATGACTGGTCTGGAACACATGAACTGAGAATATACACCGATGGCTCAAAGACCAAGACAGGATCGGAGGCAGGAGGGTTCTCACTGGATATCAATATTCATTTATAAATAGCCTTAGGTGAGCACAGCTCCATATACCAATGCGAATGTATTGCCGTCACACAGGCTGCCAACGCAGTGGACATGCGGGGTCTAACAGACCAAAAGATACGAATAGTGTCGCACAGCGCTGTGGTACTACGAGCCCTTGACAGTGGAACTATCCCATCTGGGCTCATACTAGAGTGCCACCTGTCATTGGAGGGCATAAGCAGGACTAACTCCTTTACAACGGGCTGAAACCCTCGGCACACCGGGGTCACTTCAGGAAGGCTGTGAAGGAACCGGGAAGATCCTACGCTTCTGGAAGGAGTTGGGCTAGCTAGATTGCTAGCCGGCACATCACGCACAACGGCCACTTTTTACGGGCTAAGTGCGGAAAAAGGAACCCCACCAGAGAATAACCTCAAATTCATCGCAGGACTCACTCTTAATGTAATTAAGTTGCCTCGGCTTGTTACACGAGATCTTAATATTGGTCTGGATTACTAATAAAGAAAACAGAACCCTCAACCAAAGGTTTTGGATCATACGATAACAAACTTCCTTTGCCGTTGCGGCAAGCGTCATATCGTCACAAATAGCCGCACATGATGCAGCCGTTAGCATTACCAGCCAGACACTTTGACGGAACACCAACTGTGTCGCATCATATGCCGTACATCTACAGAAACGCTTGAGGTCAAACAGAAACGTTTGAACACCAACATTTTCTTGAGGACCGACAGTTCGATCCCACTTCTGATGACGGAGGAAAAGATGTTAAACTCTTTTAAAAAAAGGGTGACGTCAGCTCTGCCGACGTCACAGGGTTCCACCTCATCATCATAATCAATGATGTGAGAGTAAAACTCCAACTTGTCCCTCGTTGACGGAGTAGAGGATGTTGAACTCTTTGAAAAGAGGTGCTGTCAGCTCTGCCGACGTCACAGGGTTCCACTTCATCATCATCATCATTGATGTGAGAGTAAAAACTCCAACTTGTCCCTCATCTTTTATTTCCGGAGCTCCGCACAGTTGGGAGTCTCACAAGAGACTGACTATTTCAAATGCGAGGCGCCTTATTTATACCAACGATTTGACATCTCGACTAGTTTTTTGCACAATTATTATTTCAAAATACCCGCCGCTCCGACGTATTATTTTTGTTACACAATCAGTGGGCTTAACGAATATCGATCGATAATTAATATCGGAGCTGAAGAGCAAGTCGCTTCACTATGGATAAGAAAAAATGGCATCCATAAAGTAGTCAAATATTTTGTTTTCGATTTCTTGTCAATAATTATAAAATTTTGTAGGCGTGCCAAAAGTTAAATATGTCAAAAGTTAAATAAATGGTTGGACGGAATATAGGACTAATGGCCCTTTTCATAAACTTTTTTATGGTTATCGAATGTTTTGTGTTCTTCGAATGAATTTTGAATTGACTTTGAAAAAGGAAACATTCTATAAATAGGTTTATATTTATGAATAGGGTCGTAAATTTGGGGCGAAACATGGGCCCAGTTATATAAGTTGGAACCGGGCGCATAAGACTCGTTACCACACTCTAGCGGATATGTACCTTGTGTCGGTGACGTCGCCCCAGTGGTCCGCGAGCCCGACGGGTCCCTTGAACATGTGCGCCTGCAGGATGACGTCGGCGCGGTCCACCTCCTGCAGCAGGGAGCGGTGCCGCACCGCGCGGGCCTCGTTACTGTCGTACGTTACCGTGTTGCGACTCGATGTGTTCACACCTAATAATAAATAATACCAGCCCTGTATTATATACTGCTCACTGTTGAGCACGGGCCTCCTCTACTACTGAGAGGGGTTAGGCCTTAGTCCACCACGCTGGCCTAGTGCGGGTTGACAGACTTCACACACCCTCGAAATTCTTATGGAGAATTCTCAGGTATGTAGGTTTCTTCACGATGGTTTTCTTCACCGTTAAAGCGACCGGTAATTGATAAACAATACACACGTAACTTTGAAAAGTCAGAGGTGTGTGCCTTGGGTTTCGAACCTCCGGACATTGTCTCGCCAGACCGTTCCATTCCCAACTAGGCTATTGTCCACTTTATGTGGGTCATTTTGACATTGCGTTAATAAATGAAACCACATACTTATCTCATTGAAAATAACGTTTTCCATGAAGTTACTTTAACCATAGATATAAAATAAAAAAGTGTAAGTTTCAAACAAAATAAATATCAATAAAAAGTAACTTTAAGCCCTAATGCCACTATGACTGCTCTAGGAGAATTCCTCGCAGTAGCACCAATACATTTTCAGTCAGAAATACACTTGCGCACACACCATATTAGCAATAAAATACGAAATGATTAAAAAATTGGAATACTGCAACCGGGATTTTTGGCGAAAGTATTCGTTATTCATGGATGATTTTTGGCACAATGTTAGCAGACGTATAGACGAATATGTGGTTTCATTTAGTAAGGCAATGTAAAAATGACCCTGTATATATACACTCACACCTTTTATTCACGAAGGGGTAGGCAGAGGCGCAACTAGTGCACCCACTTTTCGCCATTATTCCGTCCCATGATGTGATAGGGGGCGAACCTATAGCCATATCGGGCACAAATTCCAGACTCCGAGCTGATACTGAATAGAAAAACTCAATATCAATTTGCCCGACCCGTAATACAACTACGCCAACGAGGCCGTCCCCAAATTGAAGAATTTAAAATATATTGATACGTCAATTTCTAGCACGATCAATGAGGACAATCGAGTTTAAATTCACCGCTAGAGGCTCTAGTGTAACGTGAGAACACCGAAATGTCGAATGCTACTGTTTGTGGGACTTTAACGCGGGTCTAACTATTTTAATAAATGTTGTAATATTTTGCCATACCCGATTAATTATATAAGACGATAATTACGATTTAATGTTTTTCCGGAATATAACGACTATGCAACACTGCGGCGTATTCGATATTACATCCAGTTATTTACCCGCTAAACTTGTATATACAGGATGTCCCATAAATGGTAGGACAAACTTAAAGGCGAGATAGCCTGAATGGTGTTCTACCAGACATGTAAAATGACCTCTATAAAAGTGGTCCCATTTTCGAAATATTGAGGGTTTTGTACTTTTTCCGAAAAATCCCCTGTTTTGTTGCTGTACGCGCAATTAATCAGGTATTTTTTCAATTTGTCTGCCGCAGACTCGGGAGTAGTGGGACTACCATAACCCATAATAATTTTATTAAGTATTATACAAAAACATTGAAAAAAATTACGCTTTCCCTCAGAATTATTTTTGGGAAAATTATTTTACACATTTTTTAATTTCGATAATGAAAAATAATTGTATCGGGCTGTTCCTAAATATTGCATAAAAATCTTCCTTCGTTAATAAAGATTTCAAAAAGGTAGATTACTCACAACTTTTATTCTAGAAAACAAAAAGACATTTTTGCATAAAAGGCGCTGGATGCATGTTTAAATCTCAATCTGGCATCAAGTAGTCTGCGGAATACCCAACTCCTCATTAACTTACAGCAGATATAGCGTGTTTGGGCTCCCAAGAATGGCCTCAATCAGTAGGTGTTAGAAAGATGATACGAGGCCCCATGGTGGAGAAAATGTAATTTGAAAATTTTGGTCATTTTTTCATGGTAGAACACCACTCAAGCTATCTCCCCTTTAAGTTAGTCCTACAATTTATGAAACAGTCTGTATATATATAATCGGTTTTTTGGAAACGGCTCGTCCGATGGTGATGAAATTTTGGATTTGTATAATATGAGCTCTAAAAATAAAATTGCGGTATTCAGTTTTTTATCAACCTCAAACTTGTGGGGTTAGAGGGGGGAGATGCTAAACCGTGGAAGTGGAACGGTTATGTTGGTTTCGCACAGTCTTACAGCCCAATGTCGACACTCGGGAGTATAGCATCATCCGAGCGAGCATTGGACCGAGTCCCTAACACTATGTACACCCTACACTGGCATACCAACCAAAACCCGCGGTGGCCTTCTTCGGCGCATACGAGACGGCCCCGGGGTATCTTGTTGCACTAAGATAGCTGCACGGGACCGTCCCTGCGCGATGCCTTTACGGCCCTTCTCTGTACGAGGGGGGCTAAGATGCCCTCACACTCTAAAAGACGCTTTTGGCGTCTACGACAACGACAACGCATTATCGTCCACCTCGGATGCCCGAATACTCAAACGCTACTTAAATATTTGAGATGGCCTTACGGATTTAAGCATTCGTTATTGGTGAAATTGGTATACTGAAACCTCACTTATCTCTTAACCTTAAATTTAAGGCGACTCAGTTTAAGGTCCGCTTATTGATTCAAACGGTATTCACAAACACTGCTTAAAGTTTGACAGCTATGTAAGGCCTCCAAATATGGCTGTTAATCGAGATCAATTTGAGAGTGCTTCAGACTAGTCTCAAATATTTACGTTCAAATCTTTAATAATTTTATTGCGTAATAACTACTTATTATATTCTCTTTGGATTTAATAAATCGTTTTTTCTTCATTATCATCATTGTCTGAAGAGGAGTGTGGTGTCAAAGGAAGAAATCGAGAGAAATCAAACGCTTTCGACGAATACAATAATGATAATTTAATGTTAACAAATAAATATATCATATCTTATCTTAACTTATCGTAAAAGAAGATTCCAACTCAGCAAGGAAACAGTTCTTCATTTATGTTCTTTAAAATCGGGATTATATCCAGCCGAACACAAAAAGAAACCAAACAATCCAACCGATAGCCCAAGGTCATCGGGGTTATTTTTCACGGGAAACAACCAACGGTAGTACATCGTATTGTGCGTAGTATGGCAGTTGAGTTAGCATATTTTGTAAATGTTTGTAAATATGCCTACTTCTGATGAAAAAACTGAAATAAGAATTGTAAATATTATTGTTGTTGACTTGTTTATTTTTTTTTCTAAAGCGGCTAATGTCAACTCTGACATACTGCCAAGTGGCAATATAATGCCAATATAAGCTCATCACATCAATGTTAAGAATATAATAATTAATAAACTTTTTCTAATAATGAATATGCCATGTCTACATATTAAAAACCTAGGATGGTTTTTAAACGTACTTACCAATTTTACTATGTAGCATCTGCACATAGTACATAAAAGACACACGAAAATTAAATATAATAGACATATTATAACATTGCAAATCATTTTCAAACTGCGCATTGTGTTATTCTATTTATTTATATTTAACATCTTAAAAATTATACTGCGTGAAACGACACATAAATAACAAATTATTAAAATTGTAATCGAAAACAAACATTTTATAATCTGTAGCAAAATGACTGCTCCTCGGCTGAGTTTTCCATCAAATCTTTTAAAGTGCGTTTGAGAATGCCATTTAAAATAAGAAGCCGGCTAAAATTAAGTAGGCCTCAGATAACTTGGTTGGTTGAGTAGCGTTTGAGTATTCGGGCTGGAGTCGCTTAAATTGGGCTGAGCAGCCCCCCGCTGCTCGCCCCGCGACTCTCTTGAAGCCCCATTTAGTCGCCTCTTACGACAGGCAGGGAATACCGTGGCGGAACTCTCTAAATGCTCCCAAACCACTGGGCACAGCTGTAAAATGTGCTAATAAGCTCGTGATAATAGAGTTTAGATTACAATTATTTTTAATACTTTACCGTTACAATACAACTGATAAGAGAGTGATTAGGGTTGTACAAATATTAAGAATTTATGTACCTCGTTCCATTCTTAGGTCTACTTTCGTTGGACTCGTCTGCACAATTATTGGTTTGGATGGATTCTGATGATCATATAATGTTTTTTGATTTTCAGTTCCCGGGCAGCGCCTTAAAGCAAAATATTTCGTTAAATAATTTGTATGATTGTCGGAATATCATTATAAAACATGTTTTTATAAACATACCCAAGGTCTTTTTGCAGATGAGTAATAGATCCCTGTGGGAGCATGATTAGTCCCGGATAATGATTAGAAGTCTCAAACATTTCAGAGGCACCACTGCTCGGGACATTACGATGACTAGGATTATCTGGATTCCTATAAAATAAATTTGTGTAACTTTTTTAAATGAAAACAACCACAAATCATCTATCTCATTAAAAAAAATGAAGAGTTTGAAATATGACTGCTCATACTATAATAGGCATCAATCATTGTAGTTACACTTTTCGTACTAATATGATTCGAAATTTATGTTTCAAAGTATGTTTATTTGAAACACTGTGGTTTCAACTGACTTGTCATGTGCACTGTGTCGCTTGGACTCGATGATTTCCTCTCGCCAGCTGAGCGGCGCGGAAGGCGCGGCGGGCGCAGCGCCGGCGGACGCGGCGGGTGGTGCGTGCGGCGTGTACGGTGCTTGCGGCGTGTGCGGTGCGTGCGATGCGTGCGGTGCGTGCGGTGCGTGCGGTGCGTGCGGTGCGTTCGGTGCGTGCGGTGCGTGCACAGGCGCGTGCGCGGATGGCTCGGCCCCGCGGCCGCGGCGCCGTCCTGTGCGCCGCTTGGAGCGCCGCCCGCCGCCGCCCTCCGCGCCGCCGCCCGCCACCGTCCCACTCACAGTAGCCGGCGACTGCCGTCCCCGCTCCACACTAGACGTACGCCCATTGCCTAATGCACTATTATTCTGAAAATACCCAAGTAAATATTATTACACGCAGTAGTACCCGCCGATAACAGCGCTGTCTATTGGCAATAAACGGGATTATCTGACTGTGGAAGGTTGGGCGATGAAACATTTTCGAAAGATCTCGATGTCTCCAGAATGTCATGGAAACGCGATAACCAACTTTAATTTGCGAGAGAGTTCCAGACTATTCTGGATTTTCGAGAATGTTCCACAAACTGCGATGGTACTTGCGGCCGGGTATAAAAGGCGGCGCGCGATAGCCGCGCCACCGGGCATCCAGTCTTGTTTATGACGCGATCGAGAACTAGGGATAAGCGGACTACGAGCAATAACTCTAAGCGTTATCAAGACGAATATTGCGAATTTTGTGAGGTGTAGTAAGTGATTACGATAATTGTATTTGAGTGTATCAATATTGCCGTATCTAGTGCAGTGTTTTTGTTAGTTTATTAGTCTTGTAGTGCTAATAAAATTCTAATTGGTGCTTTTATCGCAATACCGGCATTTTGATTGTTTATCCCAAACCCCAGCGCTTAACAATATCAATAAAACCAGTCATTTACAGCCGTTTTCAATAAACGATTCGATGCTGATTCTAATCTACAAACCTATCCCGAGGTTAAACTAATCGAAAGAAGTCATCTGTAAGCATGTCAAAAAATCTTTGTTCTGATTGGTCCATTTCGAGACGGATTAAATAATCGTTTGGGATCATGTATTGAAAACGGCGGTCACTAATGCCTCCACAAGCATAATATCGGACAAAATATCTCGTATTACCTGACTCACCGACGACCAAGCTGCCGATTTGTTGACGGCAGATGGGACTCGAAACCCATCATTATCTCTCGGACTGAGTGCTCGTCCGAGCGATGTGTCTCGACTGTTGCACTGGGATACTATTCTCCTGTAAATAAATTATAATTTGCTGAAGTGCGTTTACCTACGTTTCTGTTTTCCAAGTATTTTTACAAGGTGGTTATATGTGATTCTAGCCAAAGATTATATCAAAGTATTTACGAAACTATACCTAATGTTGTTACTTATATGAAAACATATTATATGGCTCAATCACATAAATACAAAACTATAATATATAGTATAGTATACCGGGTGGAAGGGAAACGCTCTCGGAAACGAATACAGGTGATAGTATTGGTGATTCCTGATATGATGGCACTAAAAAATCGCGATCGCATTGTTACAATTTTAGTAGGATTTTCTCAAATTTCTGTACGGCTTCACGTATGGATAGATAAATCAAACTATTATTCTGAAAAACATAGTAAAAAAGGTCAATATTTCAAAAAAATCGTAATGCAACACGTACATCAGCTGATGGGTTAACGACCGCGTGACGGTGCCGCCTTGTCGGCGTTTGCTTTGTAGTTTTTTGTACGCTTTACATTGCGCGCGCATGAATTACGGAAATACTAAAATCGTAAATATTATCGCTTAGCTTTGCAAATAAATATAGTTTTTCGTTAATGTTATGGTTCTTCTCTCTTACCGTTCCGGTATAGAGAGCGTTTCCCTTCCACCCGGTATACAATAGTATATATTATAATACTTCCTAAATAAGTATTGTTCGCGTCATATATATGCAGCAAAGTCACATTATCCATTAATTATACACAGAATTAGATTTTCACATATAATATTTTCAACCAGAATTTGACTTTTCAAGCCCCGTAATGGACGCCAGCCTCCGAGTATATAGGGTTTCCGCATATATCTCTGTATATAAGCGGGGCTTGACGGGTTAAACTAACGATAGTGGAACACACTAACATATCCAATTCATCAATACTGTCATTAGGCCAGTGCCAAGATAAAAGAGTCTATCAGTCTTTAGAGATAGTGTGTGTGTGTGTGTGTGTGTGTGTGTGTGTGTGTGTGTGTGTGTGTATGTGTGTGTATTTGTGAAATGTTCTATTAAAAGGCTCATATTATTAACAAACATGATGTAGATCATAATGGAAATGTCAGTTTTTAAAACTAACCCTTCAGTACTCTGCTCTCTGCTGTACGAACGTAAAGAGCGCCAGCGGTCTAAGTCATCCCTACTATTGCCGATAGTAGATGAGCGGTTGCTTCTGTAACTGTCTCTTCTTTCTCTTTCTCTTTGCCTTAAGCTCAATGACATAAGGTCATTTTGCAAGCTGACATTGCTGTCTTTTCTTGAACACTCCATGTCATGCTGCACACTAGCAGTACTGTCCTTTCTGTTTCTTTCTTTCTTCTCGGCATTTCTGACACCCCTACTGGAACTTCTGATAGCAGATATAAAGATATTTTTGTAATAAAATAAATGTTGAAACAAAAAATCACAAGAAAATAATGCATGTGGTGAAATTATATTTTGACGGTTGGCTCAATTATGCCATCAAGTATCGCCTGCTAATTTCTTCATCCTGCTCTGCTTGAAAGACCCCATGTCGTAAGACGGGAGCAACATGTGTGCCGGAAAACTGTTCTACAGTTTAATGGTACGATAAAAGGACGAATTTCTAAACCGTTTAAGTATGGACCGAGATCGAGAAGACCATGAAGCTGTGTTTCCATAAGCAATCATCCGCAAGCATGCATAGTTTTGCTAAGAAATGGTGAGGATGGGATAAGATTAAATAATTCTTCAGAGCACTCCATGATACAGACATCACACTCTCATTTAATTTACTTGTCAGTTGAATACAACTCCTAGTTATGTGAAACTTATTTACCGTCTATCTTTACGCTTTGATCTTCCACTGCGTTTTGATTCTTTTATCTCCTGTGGTTTCAATTCTTCAGCATTCGATTTTTTTAAATTTTGGGAAAAGCTAGTTGATGTATCACATGTGTCATCTAGTTGAATGTTTTTCTCCACTTCCTCCGTCCAGTCCTACAAATAAAATATAATTATAAGTTTGTGCATTTTATGAAGCACATCTCATTAAACTGTCATGCTGTGCATGTATGCAATGCATTCCATGTGCAGATGTTTTATCGCCTGTAGAGTGCCTCTCTCATCAGTCCCTACTCACAATATATTCCAAGAGCTGGCAGTGAATTTTGGGAAGGTGCTTTAGGCACTGCCAGACATTGAAAAAATAGTATTTTATGAATAAGAGAATCTCAAATGGTGAGTCGGGCAGGGCAATTGCGGTTATTTTGCAACTGCACAGTATATAGAAAGTGTAAAAAAATCTACCCAAAAAATATGTTTTAGGCAACTTGGAATAACTTGTATTTTATACTTTAGAATATATATAGTCCAGGTATAAACATGCCAGACCGTTTTGTCGGTTATAAAGTACAACCCGACTGACTTGAATGTACTTAATCAGTATACGCCAAAAAAATGTTTTAGGCATTCTGATTTTTTATACAGCTTGTTTATTGATTAATATTGAAGCATAATATGCGCAAACCACCAGAAGTTTTTTTTTATGGCATTGAATGACGAGACGAGCATGCCGTTCGCCTGATGGTAAGCGATACGACCGCCCATAAACCGTAGTAACACCATACAGCACCTTGAGTTACAAAGTACCTACTGTGTCATTGCGCACTGCGCTCGTCATCCTGAGAGGCTGAGACATACGATTTTAAGTTTCATTATGTCCAGTAGTGTAACCACTTCTTATAATAAGAAGGGAGGGGGTAAAAAAACTAGCGAAAATAGTTTTACGTAATAAATGAATGGCCCCTTAGCTAACACTACGCATTTTAAGATATTTTAGTAACATTCATTTAAAATCTTTATTTGCTCCAGGGAGATCTTTTTAACCGTTTAATTTACTAGTGGTAGGTGTCTCTTATGTAAGAGTCCGTCTGGGTGAGTACCACCGCAATGTCTATTTCTACCACCAACAAGCAGTGTGCATGCACAGCTGTGTTTCGGTTTGAAGGACATTGTAGCCAGTGTAACTACTGGACATAATGAAACTTAACATCTTATATCTCAGCCTCTCAGGATGATGAGCGCAGTGAAATGCGACACAGTAGGTACTTTGTAACTCAAGATGCTGTACGGTGTTACTACGGTTTAGGGGCGGTCGTATCGCTTGCCATCAGGCGAACGGCATGCTCGTCTCGTCATTCAATGCCATAAAAAAAAACTTCTGCCGATTTGCGCATATTATGCTTCAATATTAATCAATAAACAAGCTGTATAAAAAATCAGACTGCCTAAAACATTTTTTTGGCATATACTGATTAAGTACATTCAGGTCAGTCGGGTTGTACTTTATAACCAACAAAACGGTCTGGCATGTTTATACCTGGACTATATATATTCTAAAGTATAAAATACAAGTTATTCCAAGTTGCCTAAAACATATTTTTTGGGTACACTTTTTTACACTTTCTATATACTGCTCAGTTGCAAAATAACCGCAATTGCCCTGCCCGACTTACCATTTGAGATTCTCCTATTAATAAAATACCATTTTTTAATGTCTGGCAGTGCCTAAAGAACCTTCCCAAAATTCACTGCCAGCTCTTGGAATACTACATTAATATTCCTAATTATTATTATCAAAATATATGGCTTTTATATAAAAAAAAAACATTCTAATCTCATTTCCAATGAAGTGATGAATTTTTACCCAGTTGATTATTTTGAAAGGTTTACTCACAAGAGTAATAAATTTGTATTATGTCTGTCCATGTACTATTATAAGATTTTAATTGAATAAATATTAAGTCTATTTTTCTTACTAACATTGAGGTTTTTAATTTCACTAAATACAAAATAACATTGTAATATATAAAACATAGACTAAATTAATTCACCATACAATTGTTTCACTGCTTGCTGATAAACACTACTTGTCACATAAATGTATATTAGCGAACTATATACAAAAGTCACTGTTTAATATTTTATACTCCCAAATAATAAAATGAGTACTATCTACATTAGCATTTTAATATGATAAGGGTCAAATCAAATTTACTTAAAACCTGTGAAACAGGTCCTCAATGAGTTTTGATTTCAGTTTGAGCTGAAATTGAGACTATGGTTAAAGTTTTGGTTCCAATATTAAGTCACATTTAATCAAACATTAAAATTAATACCATGACTGATACAACATAGCAACTTACCAAATTAGTCAGGTCTGATAATGTTGTAGACACCTGGGATGTTTCATTGTCAGGTTCACAATCTGTATCTTGTTTATAATTATGTTTCTCACCATAAGAAGGTATTTGTACCTTCATGTTGTTTAATCCATTTTGTTGTGCTAAAGAAAATAATTTAACAAGTATGTAATATTTTGGAGAACAAAACAAATCTTAAAAGATGAGACATTACACAATAACTTGCCTGCATTCACAAATTCACTTTTGCTCTCCGTACTTCTGCTCATTGGATTAGGCTCATTCCTTACAAACCCTTGATCTGTGTTACTAGACTCATATAAATTTATATATGAACTACTAGGAGTAGATTGTCTTGAATTTTGTTTTTCATACATTTTTAGGTAAGTATTAACAAATTTGTCTCTATCAAACCCTTCATGATCTCTCAACCTTCCTCTGCCTCGAGAGGGTAATGTTTGTGACCAATTTGAGTTTGAATTGTAAACATGGTCATCAGTTGCAGTAGGCTGCAATGAGTAATTAGATGAAGACTTATCTCTGCAAACTTGTTCCATATTATCAGCAATCTGGTGTGCTGATTGTTCTAAAAATTTCTTTCTAAATCTTGGAGGTATATTGTCTAAATTAACCATATACTTAGGCCTAGATGTGTCTGATATATAACCACCAGAGTTTCTACGCCCAGAAGGGGGCTTGCCTCCAGATGAAGACATATGTCTCCCTGCTGATGTTTCCATACTTTTGCTGTCCCGATGCCTATCCAGAAATTTTTGGTCTTGAGCACTGTGAGTAGGTGATATAGACCTGGTCTCAGAAGGTTGCCTATAGGGTCTGTTATAATTTATGTCATTTTGTCCTCCAGCTTTATTTTGATAGTCACCATAATATGTTCTATCTCTTTTTGAGCCTCTATTGTAGCCAGTTTTATTATTAGAGCCATGTTTATCAGGATTATTAGATCTGCTGTTGTAATGACTAGAATTATCATACCTGTTTGTTGTTCTGGCCTGTTTATCTACGTCAGAATCTCCCGATCTAGGCATGTAAAGTGGTTGTTCAGGTTTTTTATGATTATGGCGAATGCTAGAAACAGAATGTTCACTGTGTGCATCACTCAGATCATCGTTAATAGAATACTGCGATCCGTAGTGCGACCTATATCTTTTGCCACTATTATCTGAATCATGTATATCCATTTTTGTATCTAAACCATAACTTGAACGTCTTAATGGGCCACTACCAGGCTTATAAAACTTTTGTTGTGGTTTATTTTTCCTGTATTCTTTGCAGTCATCATCCATAGCAATACAAAGCCAAGATGTGCGGAAAACTTTAGTCACAACAACATAATATCATCAACCGATTTTCAACGACAATAATGAAATAACACAATCTTTTATCTTCTCGTAAACACTGAGGTTATGTTCGTATTATCACTTCGCTGTATTGAAATTTATAAATACTGACACAAGAAATACCAATCGCATACATTCGCAGATTATTTCTGTTTAGTAATAAATTCATATGAATCTCGAAAAGTATTGACTTAAAAATCTCCCTTTGACGATATTTTGCTATATTTTCAACTTCAACTCTTTTTTTTATTTCTTACGGCTATGGCTAATGGAATATTTATCATGGCAATATGTAATACGAGTAAGGAATGGTTTACAAAGATGACAAGATCTAGGTCGTATCACAGGACAGTCAAGAAGGTTGTCGCATTGTGTATGGCCTATTTAAAGTAACTATTTTATATGAGGGTAACTAAAACAAATTCTACTCCATATTTAGCCAGGGGCCTCTTGCGATGCTGACCCGATATGGCTTTGTCTACGGATTTGGCTAGCCTTAAGCTTGAGACTATGAACTAATATTGCAAACGCCCCCGTGCGTTGGTCGGTGCGCCGCGTCGGCGTGTGCATATCCTAGAGTTCCATGTCGACTTCAAATAGGGCCCTGTGAAAAAACCTTCACCGAGTAGTGAGTACAGTCAAGTACAATCTGCTTCATTAGCGAAAACTAATTTCTCCGATTCTCGTAGGTAACCAAGTCTGTGAGACAGTTTGTAGGTCCATCTCAAGTAGGGCTGCCATCCGTCCGGATTTTCCCGGATTTGTCCTAGTTTGAAGGGCGTCCGGGGGCCGTCCAGCAGGGGTTTTAAAAAGTGTCCGGCTGGACCCGGACACTTGCTGTCAGGGGAAATCCATTTGTTATAGATAAACGATAAATTAAAAACATGTCTTAGTTAAAACTTAATTCATAATAACCCGCATTCAAGAAGGCACGGCAAATATTCTTTCAGGGTTGTCCGGGAAAAATCCATATTTCGCCGAAATGTCCGGGATTTTTGCCGCGTATGTCCGGTGTCAGCAATTTATATGATGGCAGCTCTAATCCCAAGGTAGAGGTGGTCGTTGCGTATCACAGATAGTTATTAACTAATGCTCTAAGTTAGTATTTGACATAACCGATGATAAATTTTATTGACTTATTCCTAGTTTCTTGTAATAGCTTTTACATACATATACACTCACGCCTGTTATCCCCGAAGGGGTAGGCAGAGGCGCAACTAGTGCACCCACTTTTCGCCAACATTCCGTCCCATGATGTGATAGGGGGCGAGCCTATCGCCATATCGGGCACAAATTCCAGACTCCGAGCTGATACTGAATAGAAAAACTCAATATCACTTTGCCCGACCCGGGAATCGAACCCGAGACCTCAGCATTGCAGTCGTACCATAATACAACTACGCCACCGAGGCAGTCTAATGTAATAGTGTAATAGCTTTTAGATGTAATATTATAGATTCATCTCGTTCTTTTCTTCTTTTTTTTACTAATGTTTTAATAACCGCGTTTGTTCACTCTTTTGGCTCAAGATGTGCTACTTTACTGTGGGAACTTTGCTAGATTATAATAAATTTTAGTGTTAATCTAGTTTAAGGAAATATTGTTCTGTTTGTTCCCCGAATATTAATAATTAAAAAAAATAAATATTAATGTAAAAAAAAATCCGTGACAAAATAAGTTTTAACTCGATACTACTAAATTCGTGTTAAAACAAGTAACATTGTTGAGGACAGCCTGATGATCCCGATACAGGAAGTCAGTTATACGTTATAACTCACAACGTAATTGATTTTCTTTTTCCCGTTGTAATACAGTCTAATGTTTTTAAATGGAAGACACATAAATAGAAATAGAATATTGATACATATTTCATAAGTGTAAGGTCAAGCCCAATTTCACTATAACCTCATTTTAACAATTACTCTCACTAAAATCTATGTACATTTCGTATTTTATTGTTAGTAGTACTTATTTTTGTTTTTAATAGCTAACTTGAAACGATTGGCAGTTACGTACGTTCTGGCCGTGTAATCCGACCGAATCGAGACACACACATTTAATTAAAATTCCCTTACAAATGAGTACTTTTTAAGTTGTTCGCATATCTATACGAAGACCGCGTTACACCGTATTATTCCCTAAATTACATACAAGATGTAAGTTTAAGTTATACGTAAATAGATCGATACAAGTTATAGGGTAGGTATATTGTATAAAACAAGTCAAAAACCTAAACTCTTATACATTCACTATACAAGTGGTTACTATAAAAGATTAAATAACATACTTCACTTAAAGATAGCTTAATACAGTATGATAGATTCATGGCAGTCATTTTCATATGTTATAAGGAAAAAATTCTTGTTTCGATCGGTTATAGAAGCACTAAATAATAAACCAATTAAAAAATGGCTTCCGACAAAACAGTCTCATTTGCGATAACATTTCATATACCTAACGTGACACGCTAGCGTTGCAGGATTCGGTAAAATCAGTCGAATCGTTAATTGTATATTTCATTAAAACGTTACCACATCAATGAACACATTTACTTCTACCTACACGATAGATAATATGTCATCGAATCACGATCATCACCTAAGCAAGCATTGACAATAAAATTAACATACAACCAAGAATTTTATACCCATATGGATTATTCATTCCGTTTAACAAACTGAAGAATAAAATGTGACGTCACAGTTAACTGCTGTCTCTCTCTTTAGAGTGACAAAGGTTTATTTTCAAAACCAGAGGCATGATTCTCTATGACATTGTTAGCTCGTAACGCGGCCGCGTCACGTTCACTTCGTGTAATGTGCGTAAAATGGTATTCTGTATGCCAATTTCCATAGTAATAAACGTGATGAGTTACGTTACGCGCTTGTTACGAGCGGTGAAAATAACGCCAGGACGTAACATAATTAACTGTCCATAATAATATGATATAATATAATATGGCTGCCTCGGTGGCGTAGTTGTATTATGGTACGACTGCAATGCTGAGATCTCGGGTTCGATCCCCGGGATGGTCGGGTCGGGCAAAGTGATTATTTTCCATTCAGTATCAGCTCGGAGTCTGGAATTTGTACACGATAAGGCGATAGGCTCGCCCCCTATCACATCATGGAACGGAATAACGGCAAAAAGTGGTTGCACTAATTGCACCTCTGTCTACCCGGGGGATAAGAGGCGTGAGTGTGTGAGTGTGTAATAATATGATATCGCACCATAATATTTATTTTTATCTCTATAAAGTAATGCGGTTTAAATTAACTATGAAAACCAACTACAGCGGCTAGTAATAGTTGATATTTAAAAAATATAATTTGAGTTAGAAAGTTTATTCCAAACAAAATTGGCATATTTACATACTGTTTTGGTAAGTAGTTCGGAACTACTAGTTCCACTTACATAAAAAAATACCTTACCACGCGGTGGTGAATTCAGTGGCGGCCTTGGAGGAGGGGGGCGAACCAGGCAACCGCCTGGGGCCTCGCAGTTACAGGGGCATCTTGCAGCTCCTTGGGGGACCGTTTTTTGGCACCTTACTTACAAAGCTGTTAAAAAAAATATTTTTTGCTTCGCACGGGGCCCGCGTGCTTTTTTTTTGCTCGGCACACAGCCTCACATTATATATGTTTTACTTTCCCCCGCGACTGGATATGTTCACGTTGTTTGCCGGCCTTTATAACCAAATATGGGGACTGTAAGGTTAGACAGAAAAACATTGGGATATTTAAAAATGAAAACTACAGTTATTGTTAAATTTAAATATAATAAAAAAAAATAAAAAACATACTCATAAAAGTAAACAATCATACATGAACAAAATAATACACATTTAGGAAGTTAATAACCTAATTTTCAGTGAGTAATTTTGAAATATTACGAATATCTATTTTGTGTGATTTTACAATTCTTGCAAGTATTCTGCGAACTTTTTTTCTGTAATTATCCATAATAATACATATAGTGTTTTAGAGATATTCTACTATGAGTTGTGTAATTCATGGTTGCAGAATTATTTGCAATCCAACATCTAGTGTGAAATTCCATAGGTAAGTTGATTGTAAACAAAGTTGTGTAGATATTTATAGCAAAAGTAATAAACACGTGGTGTTTTACAAATTACAATACTAAATAAATTCTTGTTTGAGAGCCATGGAATCAAAAATTAACGCTACATTCTGCGGGTGAGGTTTCTTCCTTAAATTTATTTTTAATATTCTAAAACTTCTGTGAAGAAGCCAACAAAACTATTAAAGTTTGCTAAACATCACCATAATGTGCTCTCTTTCGGCAAATAAATCTTTGAATTTATAAAAACAAAAATGTTTTCGGCGACTAAAGGTGTAATGTTAAAACAAAAGTCTTTATGTCATCACTATATGTAATTTTTCTTTGCTTGCTATTTGGAATATACTTTTAAAAAAAATCTCAAATATTAGCAAAATTTCACTGCAAAATATATTCAATTTCAGACTGTAAAGTATAATCATGAACAACTTTAGTAAGAAATAAATTGTTATTAATTTTCTTCTTTTATCTCTTCATCTTCTACTGTAATACCTTCTTTTATTTCTTCTGATTTATTTCACGGGATGTCTTCACATTTACTGATATATTGAAATCTTTCAAGTCTTGACGTTTCAATGGTGGTTCATATTCATTTCGCTGACATATAATGTAAAAAGTAAATATCAATCAATAATAATATATTTAAGTACCTATATATTTTAGACAGAGGCAGAGGTGCCATTTAGTACACTCAGATATCACCCAATGTACCGCCGTTATAAAATTTGGTGGGTCGCAAGCTTAATGCCCTATCCTACTAATCCTACTAATATTATAAAGGCGAAAGTTTGTAAGAATGTATGGATGTTTGGATGTTTAGATGTTTGGATGTTTGGATGTAAGGATGTTTGTTCCTCTTTCACGCAAAAACTACTGAACGGATTTCGATGAAATTTGGCACACGGGTAGATCATGTCCCGGATTAACACATAGGCTACTTTTTATCCCGGGAAAATATAAAGCGGGACTTTTATCCCGGAAAAACTTTTTAAAGCGGGCGGAGCCGCGGGCAAAAGCTAGTAAATAATAAAGTCTAAGTGGATCATAATTATACCAGTGAAATGATAAAAAATAATATACTTACAGCATGAGTTTCTGGTAATAAATAATTATTTTTCACATCTACTGCCATATTCCGAGAAGTAGATGACACATTATCACATTCAGAATCATAATCTTCTGTCTTTAAATGTAGACTAGTAATTCTTGCAGACATCAAATTGACCTTTTAATGGTATTTATATTTAACCACGTTTTTGCTTATCTAGATCTTTAAGAAATCTGTAAAGAGAAATACAAACTCGATTTTATTTTAAATAAAAGTTTCAATAAATCAATGCTGGATACACTGAGAACTCGATTGTAACTGTTGATCCTCAGTTTTTATTTACGATGATTATTTAAAGATTAATAAGCTTTATAATATTCATTAGTAAGGCGGCTAGTATTACAAATACTCTAGCACCATCGTGAAACCGGTCCACCAAAGCTTACACCATGGTCACCCTAGCCTCTTGTTTACATATACTATTTACAATACAAAAAATCACATTTAACATTACGTTAATATGAAAAAAGTAGTCATATATAAAGCAAATCACATTAAGCGAGGTTTTTCTACAGTTCATTTATAAAATATTCACGTATTTTATTACGATTCGTATAAATATTGATAAAATTATAATATTTACACAATATTGATTACAATGAACTTACCTGTAGAATTTCACACTAAATTATGGATATCAAATATTTCTGCAACCGTGAACTACACAATTCACATTAAAATATCACTAAAACACACTTATTATTGTAGATAATTACGGAGAAAATTTCGAAGTGAACATTTATTTGACAACTATATTGACATCGAACTTAACGTTTTATAACAGTGTTGCCGAAGTATGTATTCGCAATTACCAATTAAATGAGGAAATTTTGTTAAACTAAAATGTTAATAAGGATAAAAAACCTTAAGGATATCTTATTCAACAATAATAATTCTGAAATAAAAATAGTACTTATATCGTTATATAAGATATATTGGAAATATTCTATTATATATGATTGAGTCGGCAATAACGGTATTGTTTGCTGGTTGGGGAAATAATCAGTAAACTTTGGCAACATAGTTTAAAGAGTGAGTGAGATAGAAGGCAACACAAAAGGCAATTTTTCTGTCTTCAAAAAAATGTGTGTACCGAGGCCTCCATTAGATAATATTATCCCCTCGAGC
The DNA here is from genome assembly GCA_949316025.1 of Lapara coniferarum. Taxonomy (NCBI): domain Eukaryota; kingdom Metazoa; phylum Arthropoda; class Insecta; order Lepidoptera; family Sphingidae; genus Lapara; species Lapara coniferarum. The sequence goes on along the minus strand of OX438919.1, from coordinate 33,348,910 downwards.
GTCGACCGGCCCGATGGGGCGTGTTGACAGACACGCGAAAATTGCGCTTGCGCCAGTGTGGCCAGCGCTCTGGGCTCGAGGGGTTATAAACTTCTTGCATACAACTAACGAAAAAACAAAAGTACTCAAAAAAGCATTTAACTTGTCTTTTTTTATTTAAATTTCGAATGTCACTTTTACGGCCTTCTTTATTCATACTGCCTGGTTCCACAGGGCAAGTAAAAAAAATGTGTCGTTACAACTTATGGTCGTAATTTTTCCCGCCTAGCTCCCTTTCGCAAGGTGCGATAAGGAACTTCGTTCCAAAAAGTTGTTACTGGAAACTACCAAGCTGGTTAATTATTGCGTACTTACGGCAGAATACAATGATTTTAATAATAACTTATTTATAAGGTGGGTACATAGTTTACGCTTACCTATATATGTTAAGATTTGATTTGAAAATATTAGTGTTTTATTACTACACAAAACATTTTTCCTAAACAAACAAAAAAAAATCCATTATTCCAAGGTAACATTTTATGTGATGTAGCAGCACTGCATATACCTTGCTGGCAACATAACGCCATCCGAACTTAAAGTTGAAATCATGGTTGAAACCATGTTGAAACGCACTATAACGTCGTGTTGCCGACCTTCGTAATGTTTTCTTTTTTAATTTTCCCCTTATAGGAAGGTAAAGGGTTCAAGCCCATACAGCCTCGTCTGAAATTATATTTTTTGTTGTTTTTTTTTAATATGAACTATGTCGTAGTACTAGTAAAGCAGTGGCTACCTTACCCTATTAACACTTTATCGAAGAGTTTTAGCGGCAACAAAAAAACACTTGATTGGCACAGTTATATCAATTCACTTCATTTGAGCACTTTAATAGAACTATATTGGATAAAATACCACCAAATCATATTTATGCAATATAACCAAAATAATGAAGCAAGAGCACCTCATGACATTTCCAAGTTCCCGCCGAAACTCCTTGCCATAATGAAAAAATGTAAAAGAGAAGTGATGTAAAACGTCAATTTTAGAAAGTTGTCTATTACTATAGCGCGATTACCATTATTTGATACTTGTAAGACTCGAAAATTCCTTGGATAATAACCACGATAATCGATCAACATTTGGCCGTCCAACTATGTTTTCAACCTGCAAATTGCAATGGGTTCATAACCCGTAGGTGACGTTTAATTAATTTTATTTATTTAGATGGTATAAAAATTGTACATTTCTATAGCGATAAGTATATTAGCAGTGTTTATTTTTATCAAACTATATTAAATTTGTTCATGACTAAGAAATAATGTCTTTCGAGTACTTGCCCGTGGCTGAAGATGAAAATGAAGAACCCATAGAACTACCAATCGAAGAAGATGGAACTTTGATGTTAACAACCGTCTCGGCCCAGTTTCCTGGCTGCTGTGGATTAAAATATCGACATCCCGAAACGAAAAACATCAGAGGTATTCGATTAAGAGATGGCAGATTGTATCCTCCTCCTGAAGGCTGGGGTAATCACTTGTACATATGTAGTTTCCCCAAAGAAAATAAACGAAAGCCCGGTGAAAACTCTGAAACTTCTTTAGCCAAAAACAAAAGGAACGATAATTTATGTTCTGACTTGATAGTTTTGGGTCTACCATGGAAAGCCACGGAGCAAACCGTACGAGAATATTTTGAGAAATTTGGCGAAGTATTAATGGCTCAGTTAAAAAGAGATCCAAAAACTGGTATGTCAAAAGGATTCGCATTCATTCGATTTGCTTCATACACTTCTCAGATGAGGGTGCTGGCTCAAAGGCACATGATAGATGGACGATGGTGTGATGTACGGATACCTAACTCCAAAGAAGGGTCAGTACCATCCATGCCTTGTAAAGTGTTTGTGGGCCGATGCACTGAAGAATTAACTGCCAATGACTTGAGAGAGTATTTTTCACAATTTGGAGAAGTGACAGATGTATTTATTCCGAAGCCTTTTAGAGCTTTTAGCTTTATCACATTTTTAGACCCAGAAGTTGCCCAAAGTCTATGTGGTCAAGACCATATTATTAAAGGTGTGTCGGTAAATGTATCCAATGCTTCTCCTAAGCAAAATAAAGGTGGTTCAAGCCAACGTAACTTACCAAGCAGAAACTATGAAGAAGGCCACCCACATAATGCCTCTAATAACAATTCGTGGAATAACCGCAACATGGATATGGTGAACATGCAAGCATTGGGTATGTCTGGTCAACATGGACAAACAGCTGTGGCGGGCGGAGGTGGTCAAGCTCAAGGCGGGAGCATGCCTTTGGGCATGGGAGGGTTACCAGTGAACCAAGCTCTAGTGGCCGCTGCACTCAACCAGGCAGCCGGGTGGGGCCTCATCAACAACATCCCATCAGGTGGGTCTGAGCAGGGTGCATTCGCGGGGCCAGCATCATCTGCTCCTCCAGCTCCACCAAACTTCTTGTCTTGGATGCAACAAGGTAACTCTGCACAAGGGCCCTCTAGTCAGTGGGGACAGCGACACCAGTCCCAAGGCCACTCTGTTTGATCCAAAATTTGATTTGACAAGCTCACAATAATCTCTGTGATTGTAGCAACAATTAGATAAATATCATTTGTTTTTATCTACATTATACAAATAGGTTGTTCTGTTGGTGAAGAGTGGTTAACCTAGAAAGTTTGCTAATGATGTTATTTATTTATTATGGAATTGCTTGTGTTTTGTTGATTCCTTTCAAACCTGATCTATTAGAATGATGTTATTGATTGTATCATGTCTCATATTATACAAGATGAATTTTTGGAATGGGGCAGTAAAAATTACCTACCTTAGTTTGTATACCTACAAGACAATCTTTTTAGGGGACTGTCTTCAATTTTTATTTTTATTTTCAGATTTTGGAAGTAATATGGTGTCAGCCAGAAAGTGGGCAAATTATACAAAAATGATTTTTTCTTATGCCAATTGATCCTATTGCTTATCACTGATGACAGTCAAATGACTATGAAACTATCTGAGCTTTGAATACTTTTCACATTAGAAATTGCTAAAAGCTATTTTCCATAGGTTTTATAGGAAATAAGACTATTGCACTTTTCAACATAAGAAAACTTATTAATCAGGGTCAATTAATCTACAAAATAATTACAAATTATGTATTCTGGAACTGAAAGATTATTATCAGTATTTTAATACTGATTTCGTCGAAAATATTAATGGCTTAAAACATTATTTTTAACAAATGGCGTAAATTGAAGCCAAAGGGACAAATTTTATTGAAATTATTACCAATTTATAAAACTGTAATCCAAATCTTCATTTTGGTTCAGAATGGATGGCAGAAAAAAATATTTCTATGTAGATTAGAGTTACTTGCATGAATTTGTTCCTTTTCATTCTTTTTTACAATTCTCAAATCTTAATTGGTTTCACAAAATGTCTCAATTTTATGAAGGTATCAGAAAGGTTTTTGTGGAATTTGCCCTTTTTCTTGCTGATTGCATTTATTTCTTAAATCTGTTAATGCGTCTTACTGCAGCAGTTGAGGTAACTAATTACAGTTACTGATCTAACTTCCCTGTATACAGATGTGTATTTTATGAGGGTATCTAAGGCTATTAGCTAAACTATTACTGGGGCTGTAGCTAAAATGCCTTTCTCCAATTGTGAAAGCTAACACTATGTATGGAAATGACATTTTTAGTGATAGTGTTATCTAGGATATATCATTTCCATATTTTTTCGTTTTATTTTTTATTAGCATTAACGATTAAAGAAAGGCATCTTGGGCATGGCCCTTTATATAAGATGACAATCTTAGAAATCTTAGAGTTAAGGTTAATAATTTGATTGTGGGGATCAAGTTGGATCACTAAGAAATTTTAAATATCAATGAAATTAACAATACTTATGTTTAAAGTGAATCACATCAATTATACAATTATAAGTTTTTTTAAATGTTAACAATGACTTTTAAGTTATAAACATGTTTTCCCTTTTAGAAATGCAAAATATGCAGTTTATAATTCCACATAGCATTTTCACCAAAAGTTAAATGCAGAATCTTTTCCTGGTAAATAATTAAACTTGTAAGTTTGTAGCTGATATTTAAATTAATGAAGGCTGCTAATACTTTTCATATTACTAGGGCGATATGGCGCCATTAAAATAAGTGACAATGACACTTGACCTTTACATGACAAACAATGTGTTATGCAACACCTTAAATATCTTTATTTTTAGCTTGTGACTGACAAACTCTAAAACAAAATTAGAACCAAATCAAATTTATAATTTTTATATTGATTTTGATTATAATTTTTTTTAATGATACTGAATTCAACAACAAATATAATTTTCACCCACTTTATGATAAGCAAATTGCTCTCCTTTAGACATTTTCAACAAAGTACATATATTTAATATTACAAGCAATAATATAATAGAAGTCCTATAATACATATGTCGTACTGTTGGGTTTCCTTTAATACAAAAAGGGTTTAGGCCTCAGTCCACCATGCTAGCCGAATGTAAGTTAGCAGATTTTACATACATTCGAAATTCTTATGTAGCACTTCTCAGGTATGCAGGTTTCCTCATAATCTTTATAGAAAAATAAATATTTAAGTTTTTTTTCTAGAGTTCCACATCCTTAGTTAACAAATGTTTTAGAGTTTTATGAGATCAGAATAAACAAAAAAAAAGAACTCAGATTTTATGCATAAGTGTGCAATTATGAAAATCATAAGTATTACACACACACACACACATACACTCACGCCTGTTATCCCCGAAGGGGTAGGCAGAGGCGCAACTAGTGCACCCACTTTTCGCCGTCATTCCGTCCCATGATGTGATAGGGGGCGAGCCTATCGCCATATCGGGCACAAATTCCAAACTCTGGGCTGATACTGAATAGAAAAACTCAATACACTTTGCCCGACCCAGGGATCGAACCCGAGACCACAGCTTTGCAGTCGTACTGTAATACAACTACGCCACCGAGGCAGTAATCAGTAATAATAAGTCATCAGTAATAATATCAGCAATCATAAGTATTAAAATTCAGATTATTTTTCCAAAATGGAATCTAGTGTTTTCAATATTTCCACATAACTAGAAGAAAATAGCCTTAGATGCCTTAAAAAGCTTACATATCCTGTGTATTTGAAATATATTGTATGCAAAATTATAAATATGTAAACCTTAGTAAGTCAATATTATAATATTGACAAAATCATTGTTGTGCTTTTTGTTTGAAATTTTATATAATTTTATCTAAACATACTAATAAAAAATATCATGCATACCTCTGTATGTTTGAAACTTTTCCTTAGATAAAATTTTATAATAATCTGGGAGTGCTTAATTGTATAGATGTTTTGTAAATCCAATTTTACAATCTTAGGGACCGTCCAGTAACAACACAAATCTTGAAGATTAGGAAAATATAACATTTTCTTGATAGGTCTTAATCTGCTAATCATTTTTACTTAATTTGTAGTTTATCTAAATAAATCTACTCGATGTACCATTAAATTCGAAAATAAAGTAAATGAAAGGCATATTTCTCTAAAGGTTACATCTTATGTTTTTTAGGCATTTTTGGAGTATTGATCACAATCATACAATAAAACTTTTTGTATACTATATATATCAAGCAGTACTCAGTAGCATTGCTTGTGTTTTAGGTTGTTGTGTGGCTCTTTAGTTTCTACCTTATAAGGAGATAATTACTGCAACATAATATTAAAGTATAAAACAAATTATTTGGTTCAAATATAATTGCTTTTCTTATAATAATTCCTTATAGAAATCTAAGTTACTAATACTATGCATGAAATATGTGAAAAATGCATAGAAATCATAATATTATGATTTTGCTTTATTTCATTTTTGTAAATAAGTGTTTGAAAACTGCAGATTTCAAATGGGTGAATTTAAAATGGATGAACTTATTTCCAAACATCAGTTACCAAGATATTAGAAATGATAATGTACAGAATATTTGTCATCTTGATGATAAGATTTTCCATATTATTTATTGATGAAATTACAACATGCACTACTTCACATTGGATAAATAATTGTGGACCTTGAGAAAAACATACTGAAATTGTTAATCCCAGATTAAATTTGAGAATGAGTTTAATAATTGACTTGTACCTTGCCTTCCCACTTTAATTTATGTATGTAGTAGTGTTAGGTATACTGTGCTTTTGTATATTAATGGGATAAAAGAACATTATGTTTTAACAACAGACTGTTAAGAGTTCATACATTGTATAGTAAAACATAGAAGTCTATTGATTGTTATCATTGTTTGTCAAATAATGTTGATTATTATAAATTTATTGTGTGTTTCCTCATGTGGATGTGGGTATGAAGATTGAGGACAAATGTCTATTTTTGACAAAATAAATAGTTAGAATATTTTTGTTACTGAGCAATGTGGGATTGTTTACGAATGGGTATAGATGTAGTTGTAGGTGATTGATCCAATAGCCACTGTATATATCTTTAGATGAAATCAGAATGATGGTTGTAAAAAATAATCCACTGGCAAGACTGTATATAACATAACAAAATGTTGCCCAAGTGTAGTCACATCCTCCAGGGGATAGCTGTTAAACACGAGCTAGAATACTAAAACAGGAGTTAAAATGTAAAAATGGCAATCGAAGTTTACAAAAATAACAATTATCATTTTTTTCTACCAATAACATAACATTGTTAATGTAACTTATTACATCATGATGAGAAAAAATAACTTATTATGATCACGTCACATCACGTTTCTTAATTCATGTAAGGTGGGCGTAGTTTCTAATAATGATGGAAATTTAATTGAGTGTAGATGGCGAAATCTGTAAATGGGAGTAATTGCAAAAATGCTTTTGTTGACGCCAAGTATTATCTTGGGTAATAGATTCCAAAATATGGTGATCAGCCTCCTTATTCTCTATGGACTATGACAGACGTTATTTTCAACGCTCATAACATGCGCGTAACGTAACTCATGGCGTTTATCACTATGGAAATTGCCATACAGAATCCCATTACACAAAGTTAACGTAACGCGGCCGCGTTACGAGGTAGCACTGCCATAGAGAATAAAGGGGCAGAAAATTTAGGAACGTATCTAAATGATGGCGAACCGCCCCCTGTGGCACGCGATGAGGATTGGCCCTCATAAACTTAATATTTTAAGATATTTTACGAACATGGTGACCTTTTTAATTAAACTAGATGATTTACCATGTATCGTAGATGTCAGGAACTCCGAGAAAAGTTACAAAGTTGCAAATATTTCATATTTCGTACTTATAGGTAAACCAATTTTACCAAAATAAAAATTAAACATATAATATTATGTCAGATTACATTTCCTTGAAATGGAGGTATACGCGGAATGACCCATTGATATCCACCCCCGAGCTTGGTGCCACCTGCCCCCTTATTCTCTGTGGCACACAATATTTTCACCGCTCGTAACAAGCACGTAACGTGACTCATCGCGTTTATCACTATGGAAATTGGCATACAGCCCCCTTATTCTCTACTAGCTTTTGCCCGCGGCTCCGCCCGCGTTAAAAAGTTTTTCCGGGATAAAAGTCCCGCTTTATGTTTTCCCGGGATAAAAAGTAGCCTATGTGTTAATCCAGGACATGATCTACCTGTGTGCCAAATTTCATCGAAATCCGTTCAGTAGTTTTTGCGTGAAAGAGGAACAAACATCCATACATCCAAACATCCATACACTTTCGCCTTTATAATATTAGTAGCATGAGTGTTAACTTGTAACGCGGCCGTGTTACGTTACTTCGTGTGATTATAATTAAATGGTATTCTGTATGTCAATTTCCACAGTGATAAATGCGATGACTTACGTTACTGGCTTGTTACGAACGGTAAAAATAACTTATGTCATAGAGAACAAGGGGGCAGAATCCCATGGTACCACCAACTTCGTAGTATTTGTGTATTATGGCGTTTGTTACTCATATTTTAATTGTTGATTTATATGCATCGTATAAGACTCTCGTTATTCCTACTTTTACGGTTTAAGCTATCTACACACGTTTTAAAAAATCGTCCTGTGTATTTTTTGCTAATACATAAAGGACAGGAGCGGCTTTAGGAACGGGCGGGCAGGGTGGACGCCTAGGTGGCCAGATCAAAGGGAGGGTGCCATAGACTGACTAGAATGTCAACATTAATGTTACGATAGAAAGATACAGTTGGGTCCTAAACAAAGAACGCCAGAAATAGGGCGCCAAAAAATTATTTTACCCGGGGCGCCCGAATAGCTAAACCTGGCCTTGAGTATATACCTTTATAGTAATTAATAATTAATACTTAGGGTACGACCTGAGTGCGTAGTATTTCGCGTAGCCGACTACGGTGCATTACACTGCACAAGACCGCAGTTCCGTCCTCGCCGCGCTACGAGGATCTTCGATTTTTTTTATCGAGGAATTTTTTTTCTTTCGCCCTGAAACTTGCGCCGGTAGACCTGCACTGTTAGGAAAAGCGCATAATAATAAACAGTGCGGCGGCGGTCAGTACTATAAAAAATGAGATGTTAAAATCTCCCAGTTATTGACGCTTGACATGTTAGTGTTCTCGGTGCCAGTTAAGAATGTCCGGTAGTTTACGTTAAATTAAAAATGTAGCTCGACATACTCAGGTCTTACACTAATTAATTAATGAAGTAGGTGCGCCAAAATTTGCAATTGACGTTTGTACTACACATTCTGTAGGTTTAGTTATTACAAACATAACCCTTCTATTGACTTTGCTTGCTGTTATAGAAGAAACTAAAAAGCTAGCATAATGCAAATTGTAATCAGCCGTTAAAATAAAATATACTTACTTTTAAATGATGTGATGAACCATCGAAAGAAATTTACCATAGGCATAATTTCTATGTTATTACACGAAAAATACAAGATTAAACTGATATTAATGCAATAAAAATTATATAAAATATACTATAGGTACAGTCAGCCACATAAGTAGCTGAACAAATTCAATATTTCAAACCGCCGCGTTCAGTTCAATTAAATTTTTCTTTGTGTGAAGTAAAGTAATGTCTTTTATTTTATTTTTGTGAAGAGAAAATGAAAATTGATAAGAACCGAAAAGTGTAGGGGCGATTGGAAATTTTGAATTTGTTCAGCTACTTATGTGACTGACTGTACAGAATTAGCAATGTGCATTTCGATGGTCCGACCAAACTATAAGTGATTCATAGTTGCAACTATTAAGTACAAACGTATGTCGCTAATGTTATTGTAACTTTTCTGTAACTAGTAACTATTTGGCATCGTTTTTAAATCATTGCAAAAAAATAAGCATCACACCGGCGCATGCGGTGTGTTAAACTCTTCCTTGTGTGATGTTTATTTAATTTACAAGACATCTTCGAACAGGCTGAAAGTTTAAAGTTTTGTTTTCGTACGCCTATAAGAGTCTGAACTCTAAATCTCATATTTTGAATTCCGATACCTAAAGTCAACACAATGTTGCTTTGCCTCGATAACTTTTCACACATGCCTTTGTATAACAAGTCGCGAGTATAGTCAATAAATAAAGGAATTGGTATTTATGATGTGTATGTTTTCGCTTATATTTGTTTTATTAACTTATTTGGCCATTTGTTGTTCAGTTTTAATTTATATGCGTGTCGATTTTTGGTATAGAGTAAGATTTTGCTATTGTGTGTTAAATCTAATATAGAATATTTATATAAGTAATGTTATGACATAACATCTAAATCAAAAGTCAATTTGGATTGGTACATAGTTTTTATTTACAACAATCGACCGTTATAATATGCAAAAATATATTAAATATACCCAATATAAACAAAGGCAATGCACAATAATTATTACCTACGTTGCGCCCGTATTTAGCGTTCGAGTACTTCGTGGCTAAATTAAACAAATTTAAGCTTTATGTTTAGTCCCTTCTACGCTATCTTGAAGATAAACGCAATTATTGTAATGTTTCAATATTTGATCGCAAAAACAAACAAAAAAAATGCATTGACAGCACTGTGCGCCACATTAATCATAAATATTTTGAGGTTTACATAAATCTAATATATTAGTGCACATTTTCCTTAATTTCTGTGTGTAAAATATATTGCAGAAAGTGGTTATCTGTACCCATGTAATAAATTATAATTTTCCGAATATTATACTACCATGATCGCAGAAATATAATGTCTACATAATATTACAAATTAATAATTTATTTGAAAATGTACTTGCATATATTATTTACACTTAAATCATATTTTTATTTACAGTGTTTAACTATATCGGGTACCTAACTACGTAATATTCATTTCTTATGATTTGTATGCGAAATTTTACTATTCTTTGTATTTGTCATAAGTAGGTACCGTCGATGTTAATCTACAAAGTAGACATCCAGAACATAACGCATAGGCATTACCTACCAGTGTACCGTTATTTATAAGAATATAATATAAAATATATGTTTTATTTCTTGAAATTACTAAGGTTTATTTCCTTTGTTGCGATACTTAGAAATTCCCGAGGATTGTTTTTTACATAGACTTGTTTTCATTTATTACTTATTCACAGATAACCATTATAAACTCATTTGCAAAAAAAACGGGCACCTAAGCAATGAACCATTTCAAATGTTACTTTTGGGTTGTTTGATAATTATAGGTAGTTTTACTTTCACAATTTTGTAAATTAATAAGCAAATAATCGTTTTCGTCAGTATTATCATAAAATTTTGATAAAGTTTATGGGTTTTAATGCTAAAGTTCACTAGTAGTGTATGCTCGCTAGTAGTGCATATGCTCGTGAAGTAAAAGTTAACAAAGATTTTTGTTTGTTTTTTCTTTAATAAAGTAAAAGCAGATAAATGTTTAGTATCGAGTGTGACCCCCTCTAGCTGAAATCACAGCTTCAATTCGTCTGGGTATGCTAGCGAGGATATCCCGGATACTTGCTTGCGGAATACGTTCCCACTCCGCGGTAATCACATTCTTCAGCTCTCTGATGGTTTGCGGAGCCGGTTGTACTGATCTCACGCGTCGTTTCAGAACGTCCCAGACATGCTCTATAGGATTGAGGTCAGGACTTCGAGCTGGCCAATCCAAACGACGAATGCCGACCTCTTACACATACGCTTCCACATCGCCAGACCGGTGGGCGCGAGCGTTGTCGTCCATAAAAATTGAGTCTTCGCCTAAAGCGGCCAATGTGGGTTGTGCATGAGGAATAAGAACTTCCGTTATGTATCGATGTCCAGTCAGTGAGCCGTTTTCAATGAAGACTAACTCTGTACGATCCATTGAATTTATTCCTGCCGAAAACATAACAGAGCCCCCACCATAAGGTGTGATTTCTTCAAAACGAGCCTCTGCAAAGCGTTCTCCTCGTCTTCGTAGCACTCGCCGACGTCGATCTTCACCGAACAGAGATATCCTGGCTTCATCGGAGAACAATACCCTATTCCAGTCTTCTTGAGTCCATGACTCACAATTTCGAGCAAACCTAAGCCTGGCAACTCTGTGCTCACGGAGTAACTTAGGGCCGCGGGCCGGGCGATGACTGCGTATATTGGCCGCGAGCAGCCTCCTCCTGACCGTCCATATACTAATATGCACATTTCTTACTTCTTCGAGGTTGTTCTTAAGGTCCACATACGAAGACTTGCGATTTCTCAATGCGCGACTCACAAGAAAACGATCATCCCGTGGTTGGGTACATGGTTTTCTTCCAGAACCAGGCCTTTTCTCGACGGAACCGGTGTCTTGATACCGCTGCCAGGTCCTTTGAAGCGTCGAGCGACTCACACTTAGCCTCTGAGCCACGAAGCATTGGCTGCAGCCCGCTTCGAGCAGCGCAATAATTTTGGTAGCTTTTACCACTTTCTCTAACATTATTGAGACAGCTAAACAGCAATAAATGAAGCTTTGACAATTAAGAATATGAAATAAATTCATAAAAATTGACTAAAAGTTATGAAAACCGATATTATCTTTTGGAACTTCGCACCAAAAATGTAGGATAAAAAGTGGTTTTCTGTAAAAACGAGCATCAAACGAAAATTTTAATTTAGAACGTACTGTTTTAAACACCACGGCATCTTTAAAACCGGCCAGTAACATGTACAAATGATTGAAATCATTTTGGTACCGTATTTTTTTAAAAAATAATTAAAATCCAAACCGCCCGTTTTTTTTGCAAATGAGTGTATGTACCTATTTATCAAACTGTTATTATTATGAAAATACACCAATCACAAACTAATAAATCTTACATGTTTTAATTTTTTATTATAGGTAATAGTGATGTAACGAATATCCAATTTTTAACATTCGCGAATGCGAATATTTGACTCCAATATGCGCGAATGCGAATATGGGATTTTTATTTGGCACTGAAAGATTTATCGTACATAACGTGAAATTAGCTACAAAGTGACCCCACTGCACCTGATAGTAAGCGTCGTGAGGTACAAATAGAGTGGCCTGTTTAAAATATGTCAGCGACATTCGTTCTTACGAATCTCCTCATATCCAATTTGATTGCGCTGAGAAATACCAAGCATCTTTTAGCTCGATGAGTGACTGCGAGTCGTCTTGAGTGGCCCATAGTCAGAGGCCACGTCTCAAAGCTGTACGTCATCACTTGTAACACTTATTGATTGAAGATTTTTGTCTTAAGCATTGAGATAGATGTGAAGAGCTTGCCTACTTTCCTAAATGCTGCTCAATCGAACTGGTTTTGACCTCTATCTTGAAGTTGGACTTGCTTAACTGAACCACTTTTCTTAAATAGACAGATTCGGCCACAACTTCGAGAGTTGCGTTCTCAACACTAATTAGGATATGCACAAAATGAACATTGGGCAAGATTTTGGTCTTGTTCATTTTAAGGCCTACCAGGTAGGAAACTCGGTTGAGGTCTTTGAGCATAATGCCCTCAAATGATTCTGACAAGACAACAATATTGCGGCAAATTAAAGGTGAGTAGTGAACTCGTAATTGAATCTAATTCCAGATCCTTTCTAATTAAAAAGCTTGAAGATATCGTCCAACGCGGCAAGACTAATTTCGGAGAAATAACATCTCATCTCACGCCTCTGTATACCTCTGTTCAGTAATCATTATCGAATTCACACATACTCTATAAATGTATTTTTTTTTTCTAAACTTATTAAGTAAAAGGCAACATTTTCTAAAATGATTGCTAATTATAATGTTTTTAAAATAATGTTTAGATGGATATTGACGCGTTAACTGATTCCAAAAGTACTGTTTTTAAGCCACACAGCGTACGGATAACGTATACGCTCTTAGTGATAGTCAATGTGGCCCTCTAGAGGAACTGCAACGCAGCCCAGTCTCGATCGAATTAAAGTCCTTCTCATGGACCACAAATGCTAAGTAAAGTTGCAAGCTATATTTCTCAGTTTTCCTTTATAACCTGCCACATTGTATGAATGTGATCTATGGTACTATATCCTTTTCGGAATTAGGCTTGCTCGGGAAGCTGGAAGTTATCTAGCCGGAACCCTAGACGATTCGTGATAACCCTCGAGAACAGTTTATAATACATCACTCGGAAGTGCGATGGGCCTATAATTCTTTATGATGTTTCTTGAATAACAGCATCATACTTTTATTCAAGGTATTACACCCCTTGGGCAGCGTAGAATAAAAGAGCTTCTGAAGGACTTTTAGTATCGGCGCACCACCTGCTTACAGAAGTTCTTTAGTGATTCTGTCCTTGCTTGCTGCCTTGTTGTAGAACCTCTTAAGGTCTTCGTCGACACTGCATTGCCGTCTTCCGTCTTCAGGTTGGCTTTAACCGATAGCCAGCTCTTTTGCGACTGGGACCTTCCGGGACGCCGCAACTCTGGCGGCGGCGGGCACCGGCCAAGTAGTTGGAAGAATTCAACGTTTAGGTTTGAAGGTGGCCCTCGAGAAAACCGAGGCCGTGTGTTTTCACGGACCTCGGAGAGGGCCACCGGCCGGTGCCGGCATCGTCGTTGGGGGGGTGCGGATCCCCATCGGCTCTAGCATGAGGTATCTAGGTTTAGTCCTGGATAGCCGATGGCGATTCCGCACCCACTTTAAGGAGTTGAGGACGAAATTGTCCCGGGCAGCGGGCGCTCTTTCCCGCCTGCTGCCCAACCTGGAAGGTCCTGGCTTCCCTTGCCGGAGGCTGTATCACGGAGTCGTGCGGTCCATAGCCCTTTACGGCAGCCCCGTTTGGGCTGACTCCCTGGGCCGCCCCTGCGTCGCCCTTCTGCGCGCCCCGCAGAGAGCTTTAGCGCAGCGGGCGGTCAGGGCGTACCGCACGGTCTCTTTCGAGGCGGCTTGCCTATTGGCCGGATTTCTGCCCTGGGACCTGGACGCCAAATCCCTTGCCGATGTATTCCATTGGCGGGAGGAGGCGTTCAGTCGCGGGGAGCGTCCGGCCCTGAAGGAGGTGGAGGCCAAGAGGGCCGCCTTACGGCGAGCCGCCGTGGAGGAGTGGCGTCTCAGGCTGGAGGCCCCGTCGTGGGGGCACTGGGTCGTAGAGGCAGTGCGTCCTGTCTTTGCCGAATGGCTGGACAGGCGCCACGGAGCGGCAACATACCGCCTGACGCAGGTGCTCACCGGGCATGGCTGCTTCGGTGAGTTCCTGTTTCGGGTGGTAGGTATAGAGGAGTCGGCCGTGTGTCACTATTGTGACAACTGCCCAATGGACACGGCCCAACATACGTTGGAGTGTTGTCCAGCCTGGGATGAGGAGCGCAGCGCTCTCAGAACAGTCGTCGGAGAAGACCTCTCGCTGCCGGCCGTGGTCGCTTCCATGGTCGGCGGCCGAGAGGCCTGGCAGGCGGTGGCCCACTTCTGCGAGGCGGTCCTCTCGCGGAAGGAGAGTGCCGAGAGGGATCGCCAGCGCAGTGGTGATCCCTCCCGCCGCCAGACGAGACGTAGGAGGCGTCGGGTGGACGACTGACCGACGTCTCCCGCCCTGTGGATTGGGGGCGTTTGGAGAATTCCACCACGGTATCCCCTGCCTGTCGTAAAAGGCGACTAATAGGGGCCTCCGGGGGTCACGGGTGGGCGGGACGTGCCGCCCACCCATTAGTCTAGCCAACTCTTGTGACCCCCGTGATGGACATGTCCGAGGCAGCGTGTCTCACGCTGCCTCGTACACCAAAAGGCGGACACGGTACGGTGTTTCGGGGGCTTCTGAGCCCCCGCAACAGGAAAAGGACCGCAATAGCGGTACGTGCAGGGGCGGTTGCGGACGACAACTTAGACGTGAGTCGGAGGAAGCCCGCAGCCGTCCCTAATGCGCCGAAGATGGCATTTTTAAAAAAAAAAAAAAGCTCTTTTGCGAATACTTTGAAGCCTTTGTTCCGCTCGATCGTCTCCTTGATGCTTTTATTGTAATCACGGATTTCGTATCCGGCGGATTTCCCTGTCTGTCAATGGAGCTTCCGATATGTTACAGCGTCCTCCAAAGACATATCGACGTTGGTAACAATCATTTCAATTGAAGAAAAAAAGCACTGATTGTGGAAAAATTGTGAAAAATGGAAAAATGTAACTGTCGGGTTAAGTAAATAGTCAGTCATAAGTGCAACTGAAGGATTTACAAGGTATACTCATATGGAAGGAAAAATATCAATAATTTATATTATTTCAAGAGATTTTAATGTGTTCGATATATTCCTATAATATTTTATATACATTTTTGCGAGTGCGAATAATGAAAAAGATGCGAATGCGAATATTCGTTACACCACTAGTTTGTAGATATGTATGATCTGCACACTTTATTACGTCCAGCGTTTTAGATTGTAAAGTGTTTGCTACCAGTCGCAGCAGAGAATTGTATTTGTCTATAATACATACAGAAAATATAAGTGTGGTTTGCATATTGTTACATGTGACCACAGACCTAGCCGGCCGCTAGGCGCGCGTGGACGGCGTTTGCTCGCAGTCCTTGCGAGTAGAATCGGCGCGCCGCGCGGTTTTTAGAAGTTAATGCAAATTATTAGTACCTATATATTGCAAGGCAAAACAAAAATGCAATCGACAACGTAGATAATAGGGAGGTGAATGTTATCCGGGGGAAGCTGAAATTTTACAGCATAGCAGTGAGAGCCAATAATATTTTCAGTCTCTTCATAGTCGTGATTAAGGAGCACATTCCTAATTTTGATCTTTGCTTCTTTAAGGGTATACTTTTTAATATCACAAATTTTAAGCATAGAATTATAAATTGTGCAGTGACTAATCCAGGGGAATCTTTTGCCAAGTTTGATTTAGTGGTGAGAATAGACAGCCGGAATACGCGCTTTTCCCGTAAATCGGAGAGCAAATCAGATTTTACAGTGTTTATGAGCTTCTATAGATGCAGATACCTACAATGTAGAGCTGGCGAACCCGTAATACGTTAGCTTCCTTGTACAAAAGTCTGTGGGGAATCGAAATGGTTTATTGAGCATTCTCTTAAAAAAAAAAAGTTGAGCTCTTTCCACACTTAGACTAACATTTCTAGATTAAGAAAAATACTCTAAGTCGAGCAACCCCAAACGTTGATGCAGTATGTTATAATTGATTGAGAAAAAATATACCTGTTTTAAATTATCCGTTAGTTTTGTTATAACACCCAACAGTTTACGCACTTTGTTGGATAAAGAAATGATGTGTGACTCGAACGTTAAGCGTTCGTCGAGTTGGATACCGAGATACTTGACTGCGTCGATGCGTTGAATAGCATCAGAACGGCAGAGGGGTAGAGGCGTGTGGTAAATGCGCGGACAAGTACAAATTTTCATAGAGTACAGGAGGGATTTTGGTTTGGAGGCGGATGTCTTATGAAAACATACAAACTTAGTTTTTTTTTGTATTTAACGTGAGTAAATTTTGTTGAAGGCACTCAAATATAGAATTCATGTCCTTTTCGGCTATAGATAGTGTGCTAGCTCAATCAACGCCATGAAATAGAATTGTAGTGTCATCTGCATAGCAGATAATCTCTGAAGACTTAAGGTTAAGAGCATGAATATCATTCATATAGATGAGAAAGAAAGTAGGGCCGAGAATGCTACCTTGAGGGACTCGGTACTCCACAGACAATTTGTTGCTGCTAAGGCCGTCTATTTTAACTATCTGTTTACGACCAGTAAGATAGCTTCCAAACCATTCCAAAGCCTTACCACGAATGGCCAGAAGTTCCATCTTATGTAAAAGTATTTGAGTAGAAACAGTATCGAAGGCCTTGATAAGTTCTAGGAAAACTCCAATACAGGAAAAGCCATTGTCTAGGTAGGATGATGTTAAATTACATAGGTAAGTGTTACAGCATCTTAAGTGCATTTGCGTTGACGGTAGCCAAATTGTCTATCGAAAAGTATTTGTTGCTTTTCAAGAAATGCAACTACACGTTTATTTATGATTTTTTCTAAAAGTTTTGAGAAAACGGTAAGGAGGGAAATAGGTCTGTAATTAGGGGAGATGTAGGCAATGGGGGTCAGTTGGCAATGGTGATCACCTCAAAATAATAAAAACCGAACGCGACTAAGCGATGCTACTATACTTACACGCTAGCATTACGTCATTCCCTTGCACGACCAGTGACTGGCTAAGTTCGCGCGATGCGCTTCAGAGTAATAGGCGTGTGAAGCTTTTATGCCATTTTCATCTAATTTTTTGAGTTGATAAATCTGAAGGTAAGTCAGAAAGTAACAAATATTTATTTCTGTACTTGTAATACGTAATGAGCATAGCATTGCAGCTTGCAATTCAGCAGCCATATTGTTATTATAACTTAAAATTTCTCGTCAGGAATTTTTTTTCCGTCTCTTTGCCCATGTAGGTAATTGGAGTCGGGTAATCCGCATTGCCCACATTACTTTACCTCGATAAAGTAGTGTTATTGTTTGTTTGTAGATGCCGAAAGTTCGTTCTAGAAAGACTAATAAAGTCAACTGGACTATTTTGTCCCACTTCTTCTGAACCAGCGACTGCATATTTGTCTCAATTTTAAATACCACCAATAATCTAAGAATCTAACAAGTTTTCAGAATTTCATTCAGATGCTTAGGAAAGTAACTGTTGTAAAGACAAGACAAGCAAGAAAAAAACTGCATGTAACGATTTTAGCATCTATACAAATGAAAGACTAGTTGAAAAAGAAAATAAAAGGAAGGAAAAAACAATAAAAAAACAAAGGAAAAGGAGTAGGAAAGAAAAGCAAGCCACAGAAGGTCAGTTTTGAGAAGGTTAAGTTGAAAATTCTGCAGGACTCCAATGATACTTCAGCGTCAGACGTGAAAACGGACGAGTTATACCAGGATGACGATGCAGAAGATGCATGTAACTTGTGTCTTTAAGATATGTGGTGAATCTGGACGAGACAATGAAACATGGTACCGATGCACTTCTTGTGGGCTTTGGGCTCATGCCGACTGTATTGGATAGGACTCTGTGCACAATTATGTGAGCGATATGTGTTGATCACCATTGACCACATGCTGATCACCATTACCAACCGATGTTGACAATGGTGATCGAACTTAAATTTTTTTAATTTTTTTATTTCGCCAATATTAATTAACCAAAGTAATAAAAGTTTATCTCAATTGATAGTTAAGAAAGTGAAGTTTATAATAAGAACAGAACAATAAAGAGTTGATTAATAGATTTGCTATTTTTTTCATTCTCGCTTAAGTGATCCCCATTACCTACATCTCCCCTACTGGATATGTCTTTTGGTCCGTCCTTGTGAATCGGGGTTACAGAAGCTATTTTCCAGCTCGCGGGGAAGCAACGGGAAGAGAGACTCAAGTTGAAGATAAATGTAAGGGGAGATATAATACAGTTACTGATAATTTTGACTAACCTATTGTTGATATTGTCGATACCTGGAGCACTATCGGGCTTAGGTAAACTGCTTTATTAAGTTATACACTTCAGTTTCATCGGTCGGATTTAGAATTTTAGATATAGAGATGGGTAGGTTATTACTTAATTTTATTTACGAGACTAAACTGTCAACAATTTTCTTAGTTTGGGTAAGAGTAGTATTGGCTAGGTTTTCGCCTACGGTAGAGAACAAGCTGTTGCACGTGTGAAGAGATTGGGATGCACTGTTTGCACAGGTAATTCTTTTGCGTTATTAATATGAATGTTATCAAAGAAGTTTGTTATGAATGGAGGGGTCTAAAAATGATTTTTAATGGATCTAATTTACATATGTTGTCCCTTTTAATATCCCTAAAGTTTGAGCCTGTTTAGATTTTGAGGCCCAGCACCCATACAAAAAGCGGACATTTCCTTTGTCTTGGGAAGTGTAATATCGAACTCCTTTCATATAATAATACCTACCATTTGACGCAAAATTAAAACCAAAGAGCATTATAATACTACGGAAAATTAAAACTCAGAATTAAAATCTTTATTGACAGAATATTTACAGCTGTCTGCGATTTACAATCGAACTTTTAGTTTTGGGTATTTGTTTATAGTATTTCAAATTATATCTTTATGGAAACAGAATACCTACTACATTATAATGGAACCACGTAGAAAATCAATTGCTGGTCCAATGGCTCCGTCAAGTATGAAAACGGCACGAAAAAGTTTTGCAGTTATCAACACGTTCATTAAAAATGCAGCTCCAAATAAACAAATAATTACCGTTCACACAAGCACTCCTTTAGTCGAACGTCGATCCTTTCATGTTGAACAGAACCAAATAAATCAAGGCGAAGTAAATGTCCTGTCCATAATGTTAGTATCTAGGTGCGTACTGCCATAGGCATAATTGAGTGCAAGGGCGGGAAATGTGCACCTTAGAATCTTCTTCGGCCACCTTAGAAAAAGCTCCGCGCTTACAAATGCTACAGCACGTAGGTAGATACGTATTTTTTTGCTGCCGCCGACTGTCCCGCCCACACAAAATCTAGCTTCGCCATTTCCTTGTGCCTACTGCCTACCTAATTGGTAAATTAAAGGGAATAAAATTAAATAAGAAATCGTTTAAACGGATTTTTTGTTAAAAGCGTATCGTCAATAATAATATCTTGCGCATTCTTGCGGCATACCTATAGGTACTAAATCTCTACATTGAAGTGATGACACGACGATGAATCACAATGAATGATGATTGTGACTTTACATTTTATTCTACTACCTAATATTATAAAGGCGAAAGTTTGTAAGAATGTATGGATGTTTGTTCCTCTTTCGCGCAAAAACTACTGAACGGATTTCGATGAAATTTGGTACACAGGTAGATCATGTTCTGGATTAACACATAGGCTACTTTTTGTCCCGGGAAAACATAAAGCAGGATTTTTATCCCAGAAAAACTTTTTAACGCGGGTGGAGCCGCGGGCAAAAGCTAGTAACATATAATGCGTAAATTTCCAGGATGAAACGCTACAAAATAGCATTTTATAACATGTACATATGCTAGTCAAAGTAAACCTGAGCGTAGCTAGCCATGGGCTTAGGGTGGGGCAACAGTATAAAATAATAATATGTAACTAGCATACTATACCCGAAGTCTATCCCGGTTAATTTTTTTGTGTCGATTAACGACTGTCGACTGTGAATTTTCTTACGGATATTAAGTATTGTAGTTAGTACCTAGATAATTTAGTTATTTAGGTTAGATTAGACCTACCTTTACATTTCGATTGACACAGATGCTCACCGGACATGGTTGCTTCGGTGAGTATCTGTGTCGAATTGTTGGCACGGAGGTGTCGGCCGTGTGTCACCATTGTGACAACTGCCCGCTGGATACGGCCCAGCACACACTGGAGTTTCGCCCAGCCTGGGACGAGGAGCGCAGCGCTCTCAGAGCAGTCGTCGGAGGAGACCTCTCGTTGCCGGCCGTGGTCGCTTCCATAGTCGGCAGTCGGGAGGCCTGGCGTGCGGTGGCCCACTTCTGCGAGGTGGTCCTCTCGCAGAAGGAGAGTGCCGAGAGGGATCGGGAGCGGGAAGATCCCTCCCGCCGCCAGAGGAGACGAAGGAGGCGCCGGGTGGACGACTGACCGGCGTCTCCCGCCCTGTGGATTGGGGGCGTTTGGAGAATTCCACCACGGTATCCCCTGCCTGTCGTAAAAGGCGACTAATAGGGGCCACCGGGGGTCACGGGCGGGCAGCAGGGGGCTGTCCGTCATTATACATTGTTGTGACCCCCGTGATGGACGGCAGCGTGGCTGGTTGGCCTCACGCTGCCGTAGACGCTGAGAGCGTCCTTCGGTGCGCGGGGGCGTCTGAGCCCCCCCCATAACAGGAGACGGGCCGCATCAGGCGGCACCGCGCAGGGGCGGTTGCGGATGATAACATAGACACTTTTCGTCCTGGGAAACCCGCAGCCGTCCCTAATGCGCCGAAGAAGGCCACCGCGGAGTTTTAGTTGGTATGCCGTGCGGTGTACATAGATTAGGAACTCGGCCCGGCGGTCGCTCAATGTTTTCCATCTCTCCGGGCGGCTCAACGCCAGGTCGTAAGGCACGGTGACCCCAACATAACCGCTCGGTCGCCCCCCATGAAGGCCGGGCGGTAGTGGTAATGCACTTTCTCCGCGAAACCAAAAAAAAAAAGACCTACCTTACAGGTCAGAGCCAGGGTGGCGCAAGCGCCCCACCGTGGCTACGCCCATGAAAGTAAATGTACTACTAAGCAATTAGCTATCCATAGCGACATGTTTACAACGCGATATTAGCAGTATTAATCCAAGTCATGATTTATATCTGTGTGACAAAATTCAACAAAATCCCTTCATTTTCTACGTTTATTTCTCTGTTCTAACAAATAGCTAACCCTTTATATTAGTAAGATTCTAGTTATACTTAATTTTAGTGACACCAACAAGGAAATGATGTGTTGTAAATACACAGAGGATTTAAACGACATAGCTGCCGGTTTTACGGACGGTAGTATACGATTGTTTAACTGCAGCACTGGTTCATGTAGCCATACACTTGTGGACGATGAGTGTCGCGCTTATCCTGGACCCGTCACTGCTATCAAGCATCGACCTGTGAGCAAAGCTCATCCCATATCCAACATGTTGTTATCGTCATGTTAGTATTGTTCTAATTATAATAATAATAATAAAACCAGCCCTGTATTATATACTGCCCACTACTGAGCATGGGCTTCCTCTACTACTGAGAGGTTCTGGCTTAACCCTAGGGCCTGGTGTTTGTCATCCGCCTAGGGCGGCTTCACATGCTTTACACACCCTCGAAATTCTTTTGGAGAATTCAAAGGTATGCAGGTCTCCTCACGATGTTTTCTTTCACCGTTATTCTACTTATGTATCTATAATTGAATATAATCTAAGTAATAGTTTTTGCTCGCGGCCCCGCCTGCGCGTAAAACGGTTTGCCTTTTGAATTCGAACACGCTACGAATGTAAAAATGAGCGCTACGAGCATGTGGCCAACATAAACTCGTGTTCTCAAGTTTTAAAAGATTCGTAATTCCTCATAATGCTTTAGCTTCAGTGAACATGCGTAACGTGCTTGAAACGCTACAGCTGTGTTGAGACTATGTACAAAAATATATTAGGCCAGCTTTTGCCCGCGACTTCGCACGCGTTAAAAAGTTTTTCCAGGATAAAAGTACCGCTTTATATTTTCCCGGGATAAAAAGTTTATATTACCTAGTAGAATAGGTTAGATTATGTTAATTAAGTACTTCTCAATTTTCAGATGTTAATGGTTGTATAAAGTGTTGGAAATATAAATATGACCAATGTTTGTATACTATCAGAGAAAAAAGACAAACCTTGGGTTTGAGTTACCATCCTCGGTTCAGTAAATTTGTAACTTATGGAGATGACGCAAAACTAAACATGTACGATGAAGAAGCACAAACTCAAGAAAGAGCTTTTTACTCTAGGTATAACGGCATCCTTATTTACATAATATAAAATAAATGCAATATACTCACTATTGTAGTTGTATTACGGTACGGCTGCAATGCTGCGGTCTCAGGTTCGATCCCCGGGTCGGGCAGTGATATTGGGTTTTTCTACTCAGTATCAGCCCGAAGTCTTGAATTTGTACCCGATATGGCGATAGGCTCGCCCCCTATCACATCATGGGAAGAATTACGCACGGCGAAAATTGGGTGTAGGTACTAGTTGCACCTCTGCCTACCCCTTCGGGGATAAAGAGCATGAGTGTGCAAGCTTTCCCTTCCAAGGGATAGGCAGAAATATTGTATCACATATCTATTTTGTCAGCCATGTTACGTTCATGTAGGTAATAATAGTAATCAGTAGCAGCAGTAATCTTTGAACGGGATTACCCCACCTCACCCTATAATTCAATGTGCAACTTTTTTTTTATAATGGCTCTACTGCCAGTAGCCTGACGCGATTCGGCTTTTCTGGCCACACCGGTCTTTAGGGTAAACGCAGTAGGCGCTCGCAATCCTCATAATGACAACTTGGTGTTGCATTTCGTGTGGTGGTATGATAGGTTTAAATAATCCCTCGCTTCTCTACTCCTCTCCCTTTAAGCCGGCAGCCCATCCACGATTCTTCCGGTACTATAGGTATCTACTGGTACTACGCGTGGTAAGTAAAACTTAACACGAGTCTTCGGTTTATTTATCCGGAACTCAATAGTTTCCGGACAATTATAGATTTATTGGATTTTAAGATAAAGCACTTCAAGCATACAATCTATGTAGATTTCCGTTAAGAGCATGTGCTCTTAACGGAAATACGTCATATTACCAATCACCTGCATATGCTTGTATTATATGTTCGAGTCAAATCTTGCAACTGAATTTTAAAGCAGTTATCCTCAACCGATTGCTATGAAATTTTGCTTACACGTTAAGTTCGGTAGCGACGATAGCCTAATTGGGAGTGGAACGGACTTCCGAGACAAATGTCGCAGGTTCAAAACGCAAGGGCACGCACATCTGACTTTTCTATATAAAGTTATATTGTCATCTGACGGCCTCGTTGGCGTAGTTGTTTTCGTACGCGTTACGAGTACGATTTCCGCGCTGAGGTGCTGGGTTCGAATCCCGGGTCGGCCAAAAACATTGTGATTGGGTTTTCCCTCTCCGGTCATGTCGGATGACCGTCTCACCTGACTACGAGAGTGAAGGAATAGCGAGTGCACCTGTGTATTGCGCACACACTTGGGCACTTAGACTAACACTTGTGCACTGTAAAATATATAAACTACACTCATTTGCAAAAAAAACGGGCGGTTTGGATTTTAATTCTTTTTTAAAAAAATACGGTACCAAAATGATTTCAATCATTTGTACATGTTACTGGCCGGTTTTAAAAATGCCGTGGTGTTTAAAACAGTACGTTCTAAATTAAAATTTTCGTTTGATGCTCGTTTTTACAGAAAACCACTTTTTATCCTACATTTTTGGTGCGAAGTTCCAAAAGATAATATCGGTTTTCATAACTTTTAGTCAATTTTTATGAATTTATTTCATATTCTTAATTGTCAAAGCTTCATTTATTGCTGTTTAGCTGTCTCAATAATGTTAGAGAAAGTGGTAAAAGCTACCAAAATTATTGCGCTGCTCGAAGAGGGCTGCAGCCAATGCTTCGTGGCTCAGAGGCTAAGTGTGAGTCGCTCGACGGTTCAAAGGATCTGGCAGCGGTATCAAGACACCGGTTCCGTCGAGAGAAGGCCTGGTTCTGGAAGAAAACCATGTACCCAACCACGGGATGATCGTTTTCTTGTGAGTCGCGCATTGAGAAATCGCATGTCTTCGTATGTGGACCTTAAGAACAACCTCGAAGAAGTAAGAAATGTGCATATTAGTCTATGGACGGTCAGGAGGAGGCTGCTCGCGGCCAATATACGCAGTCATCGCCCGGCCCGCGGCCCTAAGTTACTCCGTGAGCACAGAGTTGCCAGGCTTAGGTTTGCTCGAAATTGTGAGTCATGGACTCAAGAAGACTGGAATAGGGTATTGTTCTCCGATGAAGCCAGGATATCTCTGTTCGGTGTAGATCGACGTCGGCGAGTGCTACGAAGACGAGGAGAACGCTTTGCAGAGGCTTGTTTTGAAGAAATCACACCTTATGGTGGGGGCTCTGTTATGTTTTGGACAGGAATAAATTCAATGGATCGTACAGAGTTAGTCTTCATTGAAAACGACTCACTGACTGGACATCGATACATAACGGAAGTTCTTATTCCTCATGCACAACCCGCATTGGCCGCTTTACAACGCCAACGCAACGCTCGCGCCCACCGGTCTGGCGATGTGGAAGCGTATGTGCAAGAGGTCGGCATTCGTCGTTTGGATTGGCCAGCTCGAAGTCCCGACCTCAATCCTATAGAGCATGTCTGGGACGTTCTGAAACAACGCGTGAGATCAGTACAACCGGCTCCGCAAACCATCAGAGAGCTGAAGAATATGATTACCGCGGAGTGGGAACGTATTCCGCAAGCAAGTATCCGGGATATCCTCGCTAGCATACCCAGACGAATTCAAGCTGTGATTTCAGCTAGAGGGGGTCACACTCGATACTAAACATTTATCTACTTTTACTTTATTAAAGAAAAAACAAACAAAAATCTTTGTTAACTTTTACTTCACGAGCATATGCACTACTAGCGAGCATACACTACTAGTGAACTTTAGCATTAAAACCCATAAATTTTATCAAAATTTTATGATAATACTGACGAAAACGATTATTTGCTTATTAATTTACAAAATTGTGAAAGTAAAACTACCTATAATTATCAAACAAACCAATAGTAACATTTGAAATGGTTCGTTGCTTAGGTGCCCGTTTTTTTTGCAAATGAGTTTATAATGCATATAGAACCCCCATCACCAAAAGTTTTATTATACTTAAGCATTTTAATTTTCAGTGGTGTTTTTTCCGTTGGGTTCTGTTGGGTCTAATTCATCTTATTACAAATATAAAAAATTGTAAATTGTTTGGATGTTTGTGTTGTGTTTCTTAGAAGTGCACGTAGGCGTTATGTGTACATATTTTGAGGTCCAGATTATTTTTGTTGCAAGCTAAGGTCCGGACCAACAAGCCCCTCCCCCTCCCCCA
This sequence comes from Lapara coniferarum, assembly GCA_949316025.1. NCBI lineage: Eukaryota > Metazoa > Arthropoda > Insecta > Lepidoptera > Sphingidae > Lapara > Lapara coniferarum. The sequence continues at coordinate 33,322,831 of OX438919.1, read as the reverse complement.
CCATATATGTTTATATGCCTATTATCGTGAGAAAACCTGCATACCTTCGAAATTTATAAGAATTTCGAAGGTATGTGAAGTCTACCAACCCGCACTAAGCCAGCGTGGTGGACTAAGGCCTAAACCCTCTCAGTAGTAGAGGAGGCCTGTGCCCAGCATTGTGACAGTATATAATAGAGGGCTGGTATTATCATTATAATTAGATATGGATTAATGCTTTATTGCTTAAAATCGCTTCTTAAATAAGCCATTATTTCTCGTAAAAAGTAAAGGATAAAAATGGTTATTGTGGATTACCTATCCCTAAGAGATAGACATACCCATACCATCGCGGACTTCTTTGTAGACCTTTTTAAGGGGGCGTCCATAAATTACGTGAGGTGTTTTTTTTTAATTTTCTGTACCTCCCTCCCCCCCCCCCTTCCTGATAAGATGTCGTGAGATTTTATACAACCCCCTCCTCCATCCCTCAATCTCAAGTGAGAATTTTCAAAATGTGGGTTTCTTACGTTCGTGTTGGATTGTTATTGTAAAAAGAAAAAAGAATTGCTTCGTGCTTTTATTTACGACTAGTTAAGACTAGTGTAATCAATATTGCTGAGAGTTTAATTATAAGTGTAATAAAAAATTTACAATAGAATACTTAAATCGTAACTACTGTGATTAAAAAAAGAATATCTACTCTAATTCAGTCCATGGAGAATCATGCGCGGTCTCAAGAAAGACTATTGGAACCAACATGTCCATATGATTTTCAGTAAAATAAAACATATATGGTGGTTTGACAGTCAGTAGATATATAACGTCGAAGTTTGAATTAAATTATTTTCTTTCGAACGAATTAGTGAATGATCTTAATCGTATTAGGATTACGCTTAAGATTAAATCTTAACCATGTACAATATGGATTAAATGGACCAAAATAGTATAATTTTTTTTTACTATTTTGGTCCATTTAATTAGAAAAAAAATTGCGTGATATTTGCCGGGACCCCCCCTCTCTCCAACGTAAGATTAGATGAGATTAGACCATAACCATAACCATAACATCTCACGTATTTTATGAACGCCCCATAAGGTGTACAGTACTACATTATTTTGATCTATCTCATACGGTTTATATCTAAGCGCAAAAAAATGTGTTTTATTTACATCACATCAGAAATGCTCTAAAATGATCAGTGTTTCTCTACTATATTATGTATGTATTGTACATAATACATATAAACATTCCTCTTGAATCAGTTTATCTATTTAAAAATAAAAAACAGGATCAAAATCCGTTGCGTAGTTTTAAAGATCTAAGTATACAGGGACTGTCCCTATGACAGATAGCGGGAATCCACTTTGTTTTATACTATGGTAAGATTCAGATATCACTACCTAAATAGGTTACTTTACATTACGGTAGAGTAGGTTAGAATTGGATTTAAATAACGCCCTTTAGATTCGTATTGATTAAAGATCTATTTTCGTGTCGACCTTAGACAATATTTACTTAATGGACGCAGCTTGTATCATGTTTCTCTGTCAAAGATATCGCATCAAAAACATTTTAATGTAAAATGTTGTCAAGATGAGATCATATGGCTCGCACCGTCAAAAAATTATCCTATCTCATGTAGAGGCAAGTTTCTAACTCTACAAGCCCTGCCTGACGTAATAGGCGTCTAACAGGGGCCACCGGGGTCGGGGGCGGGCGGCAGTTTTGTATAGATTTTGATACATTGTTGCAATCTTCGTGATAGACGGCTGCGTGGACGGTGAGCCTCACGGTGCCACGGACACCGAGAGCGCTCTTCGGTGTGCGAGGGCTTCTGAGATTGCGGACGACAACTTAAGACACTTTGCCAGAGGAAGCCCGCAGCTACACTTAATGCGCCGAAGATGGCCACCGTGGAGTTTTGTGTATATGGTGTTAGGGACTTGGCCCGGCGGTCATCCGATGTTTTCCATATCTCCGGGCGGCTCAACGCCGGGTCGTAAAGCACGGTGAACCCAACATAACCGCCCAATCGCCCCCCACGCAGGCTGGGCAGTAGAAATAAGATACCTACTATATAGTAGGTATCTTATTTCTTATGAATTTCACGGATATCCGTGAAACAAAAAAAAATAATGCCTTTGAGCTTCGCTTGGCTCGTCTTGGCGTGACACTACGATCTTAGACTAATAGGGTCATTCGGGGTAACAGCACGCAGTGGGTAAAATTTCGCATGGTCTATATCTCGGAACCTATTGGGGGGGCTCAGACACTTTTTCGGCAAAATTAGGGGTGCGTCAGGGATGATGTCCGAGCCCACAAGCTATTTTACCAAGCCTCACTTGTTTAGCGAAAAACGGCGATCAACGTGATTTTGTTGATTAGTTATCAACTATTTTGTGCTGGGAAAAGTTTATGGATAGACGGTGCATCAGTTTACAAAAGACCGTTGATTATGTTAAGTTTACTCGATTATTATAGTATTTATTTTAGCTATTAATTCTGTCCTAAAGAATAACTGCATCTCAACTGACGTGTGATTGTTTAAAATATTCCCTGTTGGGTAAGAGTACGGGATTAAAAGTACGCACGCTGTTATAACCTCATTACAATGAAAAGTAACATCAAGCGTTCCTAAAATTACAGTGATCATTGAATTACAAAAATAACTAAAATTTGTTATAAATACAGTCTAATTAATTATGTTCCTGGTGCCTACAATAGGTGTACATTTAATGTTTATTTTTACAATATTTGTACCAAGAATAAAGGAAGTTTAAAAACATATTCCATATGATTCCATGTGTACTTATACAATTTGTAATTATATGTCTGTAGTTTACCTGCGTGCGAAGCTTACCCAGTATGCGAACTATTAACCGCACCTCTGCGTAGTTTTACCCACATGACGGGTCAAGAGTACGAATTTCTCCCGCTGCACTTAAACATGTATTGCAAAAAAACCGATGAAGCAATGTACAAAAACTCATTAAATAATGAAAGTAGAATAAATTTACTTTAAATAAAGTGTTAAAACGTTTATCAAGACCCTATATTTTTGAGTGTGTAGACGATAGAAAAAAAAGTGCGTACTTTTGAGCTGAATGACCCTAACTACGATGTACCCAGATAATATCAACTACATTAATGATCATGCACACATATATATTAGAATCATATTAATGTGCGTAAAACGGACTAGCGTTGAAGATTTATTTATGTGTAGATACTGACTATTATACTGTCTATGCGTATTAATTGTACTTTCAATGTGGTATTTAGTGACTGATTTTTTTGTTTGCGTTAATAGCCACATAGAGCGTCCTTTCCAGATAGTTCAAAGTGTCGACTAATAAAATAAATAAGTGCCTTTCCATAGCTAAGTATGTGCAACCTGTTACAGCCAAAATAAAAATTTGATGGATGGGCATACCTCGAGAATATTTGCATGCGCTTTTAATCCAAAGTCCCATCACGAGTTAATATCCGGCGGCTGGGATAACACGGTCATGTGTTGGGATGATAGACAGCCATACGCAACGCGATATTTCTTCGGAGTTCATATATGTGGTGAAGCATTAGATTTTGATAAACCAGGCAAAACGGTATGTAACTACCGACATGATACTTTTAATTTTAACGGGTTCTCGCTTCTAAAGTAATGAATATTGCTAAACAATAGGGTATTTGCCTTATTTTACATGTAACAAAAAATATACGAAAAAGAGATTCTTCTGTGAAATCAGCATCAAAATCGATTGAAAAATAAAGCAGTTATTCTTGTGAGCAAAAGTGGGGGTGTGGCGGGGATATCGCGCCATCTCTTTCGCACGCAAGCAGCGTTATGGCGGACGGCGCTTGGTGACGTCACAGCCTAGAATTGCTGTTATCTGAGAGCTGCCCCTTCCAACAAATTTCAAAGCTTTATAACTTACCTACTTACTATTGCCCCAATTTTGAAAATCCTTTTTCCATTAGATTTTGGGTAGCGTACATTTTTCATAATTGTATTTAAAAAAATGTAGTCAACTATTAAGTCCGACTATAGGTTTATAGTATACACAGTTGTATAACGTGTTAAAAGATTTCCAGACCAACCTGTCAGATTTTATGGTTGTGATTACCTACAAGGTTTATTTCATTTTCTAGATATTAACGTGCTCTTGGCAAGACAAAGATAACATACAGTTATGGGATTATGGTTCATGTAAACTTATTGAAACAATAACTCCAGACAACCATCAATCAAAACTTTATTGTGGGAAATTAGTACCACATACTAGTCTCTTGATATGTGGTGGATCTGATTCTAATATTTTGAGAGTCGTGGACCTTAATATGAAAGTTGTAAGTGTATGATTGATCAAATTATATCTTTACATATTCATTGTCGAAAAAAAACAAATAAATAATTAATTAATATGTATATCTATCGTATAATATTTATGTCTATTATTAAATATGTTTACCGCTTCCGATAACTTTGATGCACCTACCTTATTTATCTCTGCACCACCCTAAGGTTGACTGGTAGAGAATGCTTACGGCATTAAGTCCGCCTATGTACATTAATTATATATAAATTGCATAAATAAAAAATAAAAAAAATAGGTACTACCTACCTACCTTCATTGTATAATAATATGCGAATACCATGAAATAAAATGGAATAGCTGACCTTTTATAGGAGCTCTTTTAAAATGCTGACTCATTCAATTTCAGACAGAATGTTCCATACGGAATAACCCGGGAAGTATATATTCATTTGATTTTGGCAGTGTAAGAAGAAAAATCAGCAAAGCACCGGATACCTTTAAAAAAATAAGTGAAATACAAAATGCTCCTCGTGTTTCTTTCGTAACAGGAAAAAGGCTTCAAACAGTAGACTTTGGTTGAAACTTTTTATCAATGTCAAGAATAAAAAGATTTTTTCGTATTTTTGTTATTCTAACTAAATACATAGTCCTTGATCGACAAATTCTTTAGAGTATTTAACCATGTTAAATGCTCTAAGACAAATTACGACTTCTGACAGGTCACTGAAATCTATTCCTACCTACGTTATTGCGGATATCTTAAGTTAATGAGCCGATTATGAAAAATCTCGCACTCAGGGTAATGTAGTGTATTCTACACAGACCTTCATTGTTGCATGATTATTCAGTACTCACAAGTCATAACAATTAAAGCTGTGGCAAATCAATTTGCAATAAATGTTCTATGTCTACCTAATCGTGCACAACGATCTTTTCCACGTCGAGTGCTCGAGTTATGTGTTGGGTAGTATTTAGTTTGAAGTATTAGCTGTCCTTATATTCGCCATTTGTAACCGACACAAAATGTATTTCCTCCGCGAGGGATACCTACAGAAAAAACACCAACGTATATATTGTACATGTTTTGTATTGGAATTCTCATTTTTGACATTTCTCTATTCGCAAACAGCACTTTGTGTTAAATTTTTACTCAGTAGACAAATACACTTCAATTTCATTTTGTAAATATAAAATAATATATAAAACTCTAGAAAGATAAAATTTCGAGTTTGGCAAGAATTCACAATAAATAAAAAAAAACATAAATACTTCTACATAGTATTATATACAGCATTTGAACATCTATTATTTGACCGATTTAAGTTGAGCCTCGTCAACGGATGGGTCTTTCCATGTTGTAACTGTTTTTTATTTTGAGCTTTCGACATCACAGTTGACACTACTACATCGTTATAGTCAATCGGCGCTAGTGACACTACGCTAGGCGCCAGCGGCGGCCGCTCCCCGCCGCCTACACCACGGATGGCGCCACAAAACGAATTCCGCAACGCCATTACTCCGCTCCGCGTCCGAGCTCTTCCATCGTCATCGGTAGTTAGTTTGCTTTTCTTTGAAACCGACTCATGTGAAACCTTTGTCCTAGCTTGTTCGCAACTAGATTCACACGTTGACCGACCGGATTTATCATATCTGTCAACGAGTACTTTGACAGAAATGTCTTCTATCGTGGGTGGCGACGTCGGTGTCCGGTCTCTTACCTCCAAAGCAGGCGCTCGATTTCGCGATTCAAAAGGACGAAGAGAATCGCTTTCTGAACGCGCTTCGAACTCTTTTTTAAGATTGCTCACTAGACCCGCAGCAGAAGATACTGGCGCATTGGACGCAAGAGGAGTGGCGCGGGGTAGATCCCCGTGCGACGCACAAGTAGTACGACGACGGCGCAGTCCGGCGCGAAGCCACGTCTCTTCCGGCGCAGATGCAGACAATCGTCCATTCCACGTTGAAGCGCCTCGGTCCCGTACCTTCTCCATTCGTGCAGCTGCAGTGGCAAGCTCCGTGAGTATGGCACACGTCTCATTAAACTTTCTTTCATTATCAGATATCGTACCAGTTGACCGATGAGTAGCGTTCCGTGTGGAACTCCTCGTTTCTGTATGTTCGCATATTATACTGAGATCGGATGCTTGCTTTTGTTGAGCGGCGGCTGCTTGGACAGTTCTTTCAGTATCATCCTTTCTTATGCTGCGGTCCTCGGATCGTTCTTTGATTCTTTTGGTCGAGTCTTCCCGACTGACAATTTGAGTCTTCGTAGCTCTAGTATCATAAGAACCCCATGACGAATGGCGCGAGATATCAAGGACAACGGCGCTATCGAACGAACTCCAAGAACTTTGTCTACTAGATGCACGTCCATCGTCATCAACAGGCACTTTAACATCACAATCTAAATTACGATCTACAGAATTTGTGAAAGCGTCATTTGTAGTTACTTTATTACTTTTTATATCTATAATACCACTGTCACTTTTCACTATATTGTCATTGTTGCTAGGGTTTCGATTGTCCTCTGCTCTGGACCACTGTATTTCCCCGGGATCCCACGTGTGAATTTTGTCTGCTTCAAAATTAGAATGTGGGTATTTGTGACTTAAATTTCGTGAAGGTGAAATTTGCGAAGATTTGATGGGAACTTCTACGGTCTGAACCGTTGATGACCCTGAAACGTCGGTCGGCGGTCGATTATTTATTGGCTCATTTTGATTGCTAAAGACTAGTTTCTGGTATCTCTTACAAAAATCTTTCCGATCTCCTGATGCAGCATTTTCTATTTCATTTACAATATGTTTTACAGATGGGGCTCCTTCTTCTTTGAGCCGTATAATTTGATTTGGTGAGACGCTGTAACTACCATTAGCGCAAGGCATTAACATATGTCGAGTTTCTGACGCTAAATTTTCGAGAGATACAGATGTCGGTGGGAGTGAAGGTAACAGCTGTGAGGCTAGTTTGGTATCGGGAGACCAGGATCTCGGGCGGCCTGTATACGAACCAGTCAGAGCTAAGACTAGAGGTGTGGGATCCATCGCCTTATTTTCAATTTTCGACACAGTTTTGGGCGATTTCAAATTCGTCTCGGATTTCGATCTTTGCAACTTCTCCTTATTCTTCATTGCATCGAGAATGCCCTGGTAAGTCTCTAACTGATTTAAAAAATTCGTATTAGGTTTAATGCAACTTCTCTTTGTTTTAACATGTTTAAGCGCCTTGTCAAAATTCCAGTTAAATGCTTTCATCGCGTAGGCAATAACTACGGATGCCGATCTGCTGATCCCCATTTTACAATGCACGAGAACTTTTGATCCTTCATTCCTGGCTTTATTAATATATTTAAAAGTGTTGTCCCAATGTTTTAATAGATCAGTCTTCTCGTCATCATACACTCTTATATTGAGGTAATCAAACATGCCAGGGAAAAAATTATCAATTTCTCTTGTTACATTTAAAATGTGCCTGACCCTGCAAAAACAAAAATTACTTTTTTATTATATTATTATTATATATTAATAATTTAAGGCAAGGCCACCTATTCTACAAGTGGAACTACAACTAATAGCAACAGTAAATATTTAAATTCGGCCACTAATACCATCCAAATACTATCATGAGCGAGTTGTGAGCGTGAATAATGTAGATGCAACTGAAGAATACAAAATACAAATGATATCATACCCATTGCGCTGTAATTCTTCAAGGTTACTCGCGTTCCACTCGGAGCCCAGATAGACGTGATCGAATATCTCAGTAGGTGCATCCATCTGGCCGAGTATCGTAAGCATCTCATGGTCAATGAACGACTTGTACTCTGTCAGATCCATGTCCAGTTCGTCTTCGAGCCGGCCTCTAATAGCTTTACTCGTAACCTCATCTAAGTCTACACTCATCATTATTTCTTTCAATGTACATCGTATTACGCGCTCGGTTTCATCTCTCTCGCGTGGTCTACACAAAAACAAAATACATTTTATTAGTCCTATTGAACAGCGTGAAATGTAAAAGTGCAATACATTTCTTATTTTTTTCTATAATACTAGTGATATTTTTCCTATAGTCTATACATATCAAATGCTTTGTCCTGAATGACTGACGGACGCATCAACGCACACCTTAGGCCCGAGACCTGAAACTTGGAGGGTGTGTTCTTTGTATGACGTGGGCATCCGATAAGACAGGTTTTGCCGAAATTCTACCCCTAAGGGGATGAAAGGGGGGGGGGGGGGGGCAAAGTTTGTATGGGACAACGTGATACCTATTTCCTTGGTCTAATCTACTTCAAATTTTGCATAAACCTTTTTTATCAGAATTGATGAAACTTGGAAGACGCGTTTCGGATATTGTTGAAATTCATGGCCTGATGGGTTAATTAGGGGAGGCGAAATTTGTACGAGATAAACTCAAAAACTACCGAATGGATTTCGATGAAATTTGGTATGGAGATAGTTCGAGACCCTGGGAAAGTTTTAGGCTTTATGTTTTTTATACAGGGAAAATATATAGTGGGAAATTTATCCAGGAAAAACTTACGTGCGATTAAAACCGCGGGCAACAGCTAGTACTTTTAATAAATATGACTCCTTCTCTTCAGTTTACTGCGATAAATTTAACTAAATCAGTTGAACAGGATCGGAAATTGAGCTTGATTACTTCATTACTTTATTACAATTGGAGGTCGGGTAAATATTTTCAGGTGGTCATACAACGTTATGAGCTCAGAGTAAGTATATACCTATAGAGGGCTAATATCGCATCGTGCGCCCACTACCCAGCGTAGGCAGGTGAACTATAGCTACTTATATAGAAATGTTGGCGACTGCTAGGGATGGGCACGCGAGCAGCACCAACGCAACAGTTATCGATAAGTACAGGTCCGGCGGCGCGGTACATATTGTTGTTAAAAAATTGTGGTTCTACAAAATATGGCCTTGTGAGTAATTTTAAGCGTATTGCCTTAATATAGATAAAAGCTATGCTGCGAATTGGTGTAGTGCCATGTGGAATGATTTATAAACACGGTACCTCAAGAGCAGTTTTTACAAGCATTAAGAACCAATAATATTAATGGATATCCATTATAATTGAACCAATGGATATAAACCGAGCATCGCACCATGGATTTCTTAGCTAGTCTCCCCAAGCCTAAAATAGTCACGTCTAGTTTTTGAAATATTTATTACCAATGTTAAAAAAATGACAAAGAAATATATCTTAATGATTGCCAACTTATACTGTCAAGACCCGCGATAGAAGCTATGCAATAGCTTAAAAATATTATCGTAATCAGTAAATTTTTAGGAACAGTAATTAATTCTTTCATTTCATAAACAAAAACGCAATTATTAATTGGCTTAAAAATCACACACAGACAAAAACAGTTACCTAAGCTACATTATATTAAGCATCGCCTTCGATAGTAATAAATATGTATGCTATAATATGAAAATATTACATCGATTCTGGTATCGACGCGTAACATCACTATCGAAAAAGCGGGATGCGGGGCAGTGCGGGGGGTACAAGTGTTCGCCTCCCGAGCGTCTTTCATACCGCGACGCGTAATTTCAATTTTACCTAAAAATATGCTGAAATATGGCTTGCCTGTGCAACGTGATATTAGAATTCTGTAAGTGTGTTTCCGAGTGTCGTTTTACATTACATTACATACCATTACATTACATACCATTTAACCATTTTGCAGAATCAAATATTCGCATAGATCTCACTCGCGTGTGCTCACGCCGTTCCTACTCGAGTGACTACAAGCGCTTGCGGCCGGCGCAGGACGATGTTCCTACCCGTGCCTATTGTTCCCACTTGCATACGCGCTCTCTATAGGTATATACTTACTCTGAGGTTATGAGCCTCGATATTGCCAAGGTATTACGAAAGGTCTGTCACTGTGGGCTTCTCTACAAGCTTTCAGTACATAGTTTTCCCGGTTTATTTTATAGGTACAAGACATAATGAGACTTGAAATCTTTTGTCTCAGGATGACGAGCGCAGTGGAATGCCACACAATACTTGTATCTCAAGGTGCTGGATGGTGTTGCTACTGTTTAAGGGTGGTCGTATCGCTTACCATCAGGCGAACGTCATGCGTCTCATCATTTAATGCAACAAAAATAACATATATTTAAAAACAAATTTATATCCTTACTTAAGTCTAACTGAATCTGGAGACGGTGGCCGGCGAGACTCAATGTTGTCCATCGCATGCCACTCATTGAGGCAGGAGCGGTCCGAGTCCACATGCCTCTCGTAATACGCGCACCACGCGTGCGACGGCCCTCCGGCGAAGTGGTTCAGCTGACGGGCTCGCGCGCTAGCACGGTGTAGTGTTTGTAACGCCGACCTACAATGTATATTATTTACGTACATAAACTTTATAATTAAATAAAGGTAGTTGGTTACATAAATCTAATAAAACGTTTAATTAGTAATAATATGTATGCATATATTACTTTATAAATTAGAAATTAAATATAGACTGCCTCGGTGGCGTAGTTGTATTACAGTACGACTGCAAAGCTGGGGCTCGGGTTCGATTCCCGGGTCGGGCAAAGTGATATTGAGTTTTTCTATTCAGTATCAGCTCGGAGTCTGGAATTTGTGCCCGATATGGCGATAGGCTCGCCCCCTATCACATCATGGGACGGAATAACGGCGAAAAGTGGGTGCACTAGTTGCGCCTCTGCCTACCCCTTCGGGGATTACAGGCGTCAGTGTGTATGTATATATATGTATATTAAATATAGAGAAAATACACGTGGAATAGTTATATTGTTTGTTATATTTTATTTTGTCATGAGTAAATGGTGTTGACGAGCGAACACTCACCACATGGCCTGTACAGACACCGGCTTGAATATGTGCTGTTGATTACACACACAAACGCTAAAACCCCTGTGAACAATGATTACTTATTCAATTTATCTTTCTGTGCTTGTAATAATTACGGTGTGTGGATTTAAACGTTTTAATTTCTTGGGTCAAATACTGAAAAAGAGAAACATTTACATAAAAGCTGAACACGACGGCAAAGAGGAAGAAGTTGTTGGCTAATTTTGCCGCAACCAGACAAGTATTTTAGTTACAGACTTCCGCAGCTGTTAGCCTGGCGCCTACATAAATGACAATGGGTATCCAATCTGCTCTTTATACCAATTCAGGAAACGAAAAAAGATAAATCAATCAAACGTGTACCCACTTTGCAATTGTCTGTATTGTAATGTTTTTATTTTTATGGAAACATTGAAAAAGACACAGTCGAAAGCAGGATTTGAACCCGGACCTCCAGGGTACCGTGCCGGTGCTCTCCCAACTGAGCTATCTCGACCTACCTTCAGCTGTTCAATTTCAAGTTGTTCCCTACTGTATCTCTTTAAAGAAGATGCCTAGTGATAGCTCAGTTGGGAGTGCACCGGCACGGTACGCCTGTGCAAATCCAATGATCGCGGGTTCAAATCCTGCTTTAGACTGGTTCTTTTTCAATGTTTACATAAAAATAAAAACATTATCCAGGCATTACATGGCCCTTACATTTATAAAAAATCGTAATATATATCTATGTTGTATTCGGTGTAACTGACAAGTGTGAACAAAAGATTTATTTGAAAGCAAGGTATACTTTGTCTTCATTTTATTTTTTTTCTTTCGTGGATACAGTATATCCTTCAGTATTGACAATTGCATAACGGTAATTGACAATTTGTTTTATTATTTTGGAGAATTAAAGTAGGTAAATAAAATGTATTCAACTCCATTTTAAAGATTAATATTTTGGTTAACTTCGATAATAACATTATACAGGTGACAATACCCTTGGCAAATTCTAAAAGATATAGCAATCATTTTGACTGCCTTACCCATCGCCATCTAACTTGATAGATGTATCGGCTAGGACCCGCAGCACGAGCCCGACAGTCGTGCGCTCGTTACAGTCGATGCCGAGCAACGCAGCTTCCTCGTTTTGACAAACTACCACCAAATATCTGGTGCGACCCACGTGCGCACTTTCCAGTTTCACCGCCTGAACAAAAGCCTCGTTTTGAAATTTTCAGCTTCGTGCGTGTTGCAATACAATTAAAACATGATGATTCGTTACCATTTTGAGAGTCTCCTCAGGGCGCAATAAATAAAACATGGATTGAAGGTGATATTGTATATCACACTGGGGCTGTGTGCGGGCAGGCGATCGCCACTTTTCCACACAGTCGCGCTCTGGACCGCCCAACACCACTGCTGAACCTTTATTGGCGAAGTAGCACTCATTGAGGCTGAAACAATAGTGATTACAATCAATATTTTATACTTAGAATATCTGAAAACTATGTTCTTATTCTGATTGGAAAATCGGCATGAACGACGTTCAAAAGTGGTCAAGTTATTAATATCATATTAATTACCTTGGCCACTTTATAATACAATACTATTATATTTTCAAGGTAAAAGAAAATGGTTTTATTTAAAAAATACAAAAATGAAACTACAATATAGGTAGGTACTTGCGTAATAGGTACACAAAATGTTTAGGTCTTAAAAAAAATCACAAATATAGTCTTTATTTTGTTAATTTTAAAATATAGCCGTGAAATGTATGAATGCCGCCATTTTTAGTAAAGTTGCAACAATTTGTCTTGCGGGCTGAATTTAACCTCCCTTTCACCGTCGGCGCAGGCGCAGCTCTATACTCGGTTCGTCCCGGTAGGGACGACGCGCTTGGAGGCTCGCTTCCACGCCCTCATTCATAATGATAAATCTAAATAATAATACATTCGTTTCCTACACACTCCTACTTTATTTGGGGAGCTATCATCCTTGCGTTATTTTAAAAGTTGCAGTGAAGTCAGTAACAACATAAACGTTGTACTAATGGCAAAATAACTACAGCATCTAATAGGAAAGATATTTTGTCTGTACTGTGAATGTTACACCTAAATTCATTCACAAAAAGAGACCTTGGCTCCGTTAAAAACTAGAGTAGAAAGCGTAGAGTTATTTTAGCAATTGAACGAGGACTTCCCACAATAAATGGTTGAATTTTAGCAGGCTTCACCTTCAGACCAAAGCGATCACTCCACTCAGTTATGCGGGCAAGGTCAGAGTTCATAGATACAATAGCAGCGTATAATTCGCTGATTGTAGCTTGAGAGTAGGTTTGAACATCGTTCAATCGTATCCAAGTTGCAAAAAGAAGAAAAAACAAAGGTATTGAATTTGTGAAGACAGGTTTTTTTTTTTTTAAAATGGCCATCTTCGGCTCATTAGGGACGGCTGCGGGCTTCCTCCGACTCACGTCTAAGTTGTCGTCCGCAACCGCCCCTGCGCGTACCGCGTTTTGCGGTCCTTTTCCTGTTGCGGGGGCTCAGAAGCCCCCGAAACACCGTGCCGTGTCCACCTTTTGGTGTCCGAGGCAGCGTGAGACACGCTGCCTCGGACATGTCCATCACGGGGGCCACAGAAGTTGGCTAGACTAATGGGTGGGCGGCACGTCCCGCCCACCCGTGACCCCCGGAGGCCCCTATTAGTCGCCTTTTACGACAGGCAGGGGATACCGTGGTGGAATTCTCCAAACGCCCCCAATCCACAGGGCGGGAGACGTCGGTCAGTCGTCCACCCGACGCCTCCTACGTCTCGTCTGGCGGCGGGAGGGATCACCACTGCGCTGGCGATCCCTCTCGGCACTCTCCTTCCGCGAGAGGACCGCCTCGCAGAAGTGGGCCACCGCCTGCCAGGCCTCCCGGCCGCCGACCATGGAAGCGACCACGGCCGGCAGCGAGAGGTCTTCTCCGACGACTGTTCTGAGAGCGCTGCGCTCCTCATCCCAGGCTGGACAACACTCCAACGTATGTTGGGCCGTGTCCATTGGGCAGTTGTCACAATAGTGACACACGGCCGACTCCTCTACACCTACCACCCGAAACAGGAACTCACCGAAGCAGCCATGCCCGGTGAGCACCTGCGTCAGGCGGTATGTTGCCGCTCCGTGGCGCCTGTCCAGCCATTCGGCAAAGACAGGACGCACTGCCTCTACGACCCGGTGCCCCCACGACGGGGCCTCCAGCCTGAGACGCCACTCCTCCACGGCGGCTCGCCGTAAGGCGGCCCTCTTGGCCTCCACCTCCTTCAGGGCCGGACGCTCCCCGCGACTGAACGCCTCCTCCCGCCAATGGAATACATCGGCAAGGGATTTGGCGTCCAGGTCCCAGGGCAGAAATCCGGCCAATAGGCAAGCCGCCTCGAAAGAGACCGTGCGGTACGCCCTGACCGCCCGCTGCGCTAAAGCTCTCTGCGGGGCGCGCAGAAGGGCGACGCAGGGGCGGCCCAGGGAGTCAGCCCAAACGGGGCTGCCATAAAGGGCTATGGACCGCACGACTCCGTGATACAGCCTCCGGCAAGGGAAGCCAGGACCTTCCAGGTTGGGCAGCAGGCGGGAAAGAGCGCCCGCTGCCCGGGACAATTTCGTCCTCAACTCCTTAAAGTGGGTGCGGAATCGCCATCGGCTATCCAGGACTAAACCTAGATACCTCATGCTAGAGCCGATGGGGATCCGCACCCCCCCAACGACGATGCCGGCACCGGCCGGTGGCCCTCTCCGAGGTCCGTGAAAACACACGGCCTCGGTTTTCTCGAGGGCCACCTTCAAACCTAAACGTTGAATTCTTCCAACTACTTGGCCGGTGCTCGCCGCCGCCAGAGTTGCGGCGTCCCGGAAGGTCCCAGCAGTCGCTGTGACTAACGTATCGTCGGCGTAACATGTCACGCCGACGCCCCGGAGATTGGAACCACGGAGCACCCAGTCGTACCCGATGTTCCACAGGAGAGGGCCCAAAACCGAGCCCTGTGGAACACCGCACGACATCGCTCTTCGGTGCCACCCATCGGCGCCCGGATACACCACGTGCCTGTCAGACAGGTACGCGTGCACCAGACGCCGGAGATAGGGCGGCACCGCGTGGTACCGCAGTGCCTCGTGGATGCAGGGCCAGGGCAGCGAGTTGAATGCGTTGGATATGTCCAACGACACCGCTATCACTACACTGCCTCTGGCCACTGCATCCTCCGCCTGTGCCTTCACCCGCAGAATCGCGTGGACAGTGGAACGTCCCCTCCTGAATCCATACTGTTCGTCGGCCAAATTCGGACCGACCCTATCGAGGTGCTCGACGAGGCGGGTATGGATGATGCGCTCGAAGAGCTTTGCCACCTCGTCGAGCAACACGATGGGCCGGTAGGCCGACGGCGACTCTGCGGGTCGTCCCCCCTTCTTCAGCAGGACGAGCTTCCCGGTTTTCCAACGCACCGGGAAGACGCCCTGCTCCAGGCAGGCGGTGAATAAGCTGCGGAGCCTCGGGCCCAGGTACTCAATGCCTAGCACCCAGGCTTTCCCGGGGATGCCATCGAGCCCTGGGGCCGTGTTTTTGCTCCGCAGCCGAAGCACTGCCGCCCGCATTTCAGCGGGCGAAACCTCCGGGATATCCCTTGCCGGATTCTCACTCGACGATGACGCCACATCCGGTGGCGCCATCGGTGGAGGAGTGAACTCCACGGTGGCCGGGAACAAGGCCGCGACGACGTTGGCCAGTAATTCTGGCCGGAGACTCTGCGACAGCGGGGGCGCCGCTGGGCGAAGCTTCTTCATCACCATCCGGTAAGGGCGCCCCCACGGGTCCCTGTCGAGAGTCCCCACGAACGCCTTACGTGCCGCGACCTTGGCCCCATGAATGGCCACCCGCAGCGCTCTCTTTGCCTCTTTGTAGAGGCCATAGAGCTGCCGCTCCTGGTCTGCGTGATTCTCGTCTCTTAGCCGGCGACGACGATGCCTGGCGTATCGGCGGCGCGCAGCCACGCACGACGCGCGCAACTGCGCTAGCTCCGCCGACCACCAGTACACCTGTCGCACCGGCGAACGGCGGAGAGCTCGGGGCATGCCGGCGTCGCAGACATCCGACATTGCCACCCCGAACCACTCCGCCTCCTGCTCAACCCGTACCGGCCCGTCCGGCACGGGGAGCCACGACATGACCAGAGCGGCCAGCACTAGGGCCTCCCCATCGAGGCGACGAAGCGCCCACCGCGGGCCGTCCTGATTTGGGGCACTCGGTACACCACCGGACTGGACACTCGGGGACGCGGAGACGCCGAACCTGATGTAACGATGGTCCGACAACGTCTCCACGCCCACGAGGACTCTCCAGTCCCGGACACGGCGTGCGACGGCGGCACTCGCCAACGACAGGTCTATAATAGACCCGCCGTTGTGCCGCACGCACGTGTCCACCGACCCCCTGTTCAGGACGACCAGGCCGACAGAGATCGCCCATTCCTCCAGGACCCGACCACGACCGTTCGTCGCCGGCGAACCCCAAGCCACGGACTTCGCGTTGAAGTCGCCGGCCACGACCGCCGGGTGAGGTTGGCCTTGTTCCACCAAGGCCCCCAGCCGAACGAGGAAAGACTCGAATTCGGCGAGGGGTCTGTTGGGAGAAAAGTACACTCCTACTATCCAAATGTCTCCCAACAGAACCGCCACGCATCCCCTGTCCTTCGCTACTTTTTCGAAGGGTGGGGAGCCAGCGGCGCCCCGGCTGATGATGGCCACCAAGCCGTCAAGGTCCCCAGCCCAGTTATCCCGGGGGGGGACAAAGTACGGCTCAGCGACCACGGCCACTTGCACCGACCACTGCGCCAGGCTTTGGGACAACAGGTCCTGGGCACTGGCACAGTGGTTGATGTTCGCCTGGAGGAAATTTAATTCCATTATTGGGCGATCTCTACCACATCCATCGCGGCCCCTTGCGGTGGGCTCGCTGACTGCGGCTGGGTCGAAGCCCCAGCGGCAGCAGCACTTCGTATCCCGTCGCGGCGCCTATCGCGACGGGAGGGGGCGGGACACGCCTTCCCGCCCACCGGATGCTTGGCGGGCCTCCCTGCGGCCGCGCAGACTGCGCAGTTCGGCGCGGCCTCGCATCCGCGGGCTTTGTGGCCCGATTTGCCGCAGCGATAACAGAGATCGCTGCGGTCCGGTCCTCCGACGCAGGTGCTCTGCGTGTGACCGTGCTCTAAACAACGGTAGCAGCGCATCGGGCGCGCCCCGAGCACGGTCACCCGGGCCACAGTCCACCCCACCATCAGGCGGCCCGCCTTTATTTTTTGTGCCGCCCTGGTCGGCACCTTAGCCCAAACTGCGCCCAGGCCGGAGCGGTCAGGCCGGATTTCGCCGACCTTCACGGCATCAGCTGCGCACTCGCCAGCAACGCCGAGGGCCGCTGCGACCGTCTCGGATGTCGCCGCCGGATCCAGCTCCGACAGCCGCAGCTCCGTGCATTTGGTGGGCCGGGAGATTTGGATATCCTCCGACCCGCCAAAGCATTCCCTCAGCCTTGCGGCGAGGGAGTCCGCCTTCCGCTCCGACTCAGCCCCGGGCACCTCGTATAACATGGCACCCGTGGCTGCCACCTTGGGCCTCAGCCTGTCAATGCCGAGGCCGGCGAGGTCCACGCGGTGCTGAGCGTCCGTCAGCACCTTGGCGTAGGTTAGGCCCTTGGCCACCGCCGCCGGCGTCAGCGACAGCACTATGGCCGCCGAGCGTGGCTGACGCAGTTTGGGCTCCTTGCGCCTCTGCCTCCTCTGCTGCGGCTTCGCCGCAGGCGCCGCAGCGGGGCTGGGCTTCCCCCGCTTCTTCCCCACCACCACCGTCCATTCAGCGTCCATGGACGCTGGGGCCGGTGGCAGTGGGCGGGGCTCCCTCGGAGTTGACTTCGCGACGGGGGGAGCAGGAGGACCACCTTTCCCCCTCCCGTTCTTGGTCACCCCAGACGGCCCAGCGACCGCCACGGCAGCAGAGGTGGAGGGCCCGGCCACGATGGCAGGAGCCTTGAAAGGAGCAGGCTGCACTGCTCCTTTCCCCTTCCCCCTCCCCTTCCCCTTAGAGGAAGGCTGGGGAGCTCCCCCAACGAAACCACCCTGGACGGGGAGTGGTATGTCCCCGGGGGTGGACCTTCTTTCGTGGGCCAGTGGAGGCCTCTGGGCCGGCCCTGCGAGCACCGACTCCATCCTCGCCTGCCACTTGGCCTCCACTGCTGCCAGCTCCTCCAGACGGCGAAGGAGAGAAGCGTTTTCACGCTTCAGCTCCTTCACCGCCTCCTCCAATTTGGCGCACTTATCTCGCCACTTTTTGGCCTCGCCTTTAAGGCGAGCGCTCGGTGCCGGTTCCGGTTCCGCCGCCGCTGCGACAGCCACCTCCTCGGCGGGCACCTTTGGGTTGGCGGAGCGAAGGACCATGCCTTCCCCGCTCTCCACCCTTCTCGCCCTTTGGCGGGCCTCCCTGCGCTTTACGATGTCGCGCACCCTCTCCCTTGACTTCGGTTCGACGAATCCGTCGACCGAAGCTGGGCCTCCCCTGCCACGTCCAGCAGTCGTCTGCGACTTCGGAGTTGGCTCCTCCGTGTCGCTTGCCAGGGACGACCTGCTGCCCTTGTCCAACTCGGAACGTTTCCTCCAGAGCCTGTGGCTCCGAACGGAGGAAACGCTCCCACTCGACTCCGAGTCGACGCCTGTGGACATCTTGTCCGCGCCGACTCTTCGTCCGCCATCAACGGGCTTTCGCCCACCAATCTCCGCCTCTCCAGCCGAAACTGGAGTAGGCAACCTCGTCAACATAATTTTGGGTGTTAAATTATCCATATTTGATCCCACGAGTATGGGGGAAATAAGAGTCCACCCAGGCAGTGCCCCCTGTACCTGGGTAAGCCTAGCGTAACCCGCCAAAAGGGTCGGCCGGTACTCTGGCGGGGGTCGCACTAGTGACCGAACTACCCATCGGCCATGCATCCCCTCGCGGTGCGCCGCCGCTTGGGATTCGGGGTAACTTTTTATAGAGGTATTCTCCCTCGTGGTCCGGGCGATTAAGCCAAGACCCTCGGTCCAGCAGGAGCGCGAGACATGTCCACGGACCTCCATACTAGATTACGATCTGCAACGGTGACAGCAGAGAGGAAGGTTCCCCCCCACTGCCTGCTCGGGGCGGTGTTAGCGCACACCGAGCCCGTCGACACCCCCGGATGAACCAGGAGCCACCCGAATAAACGGGCCCACCATCTAAAGATGCGGCAGCCACCGCAAAATGCGGCGACTACCGCCAAGACCACTGTTCGTCAGGATATTGGCCGTTGCGCCGATCAACTCGACCGACGCTCCGTTGCCCAGGGTGCACCACGTGGAGGTTTCCTGACTTCGCACCCCTTGTGAAGACAGGTAAGAGTTCAAAAGATGAGACAAAGCCTCGCGGTGCATATGTAAAACAAAAATAATAAAGGCGTTGCAGTAGTCTAAATGTATCATAGTGAAATGCCACCGTTAATCTGATATGGAATAGTCACTGTACCCTGGCCCTAGGAAAAAAAAAACAAATATGAAAGGACTAATCACATTGATGTAGGGTTTTTTACATCAATGTCATTCATTAAAATTTTCGAATAGAAAAGTCTTATTTGGAAAATCCTACTAATATTATAAAGGCGAAAGTTTGTAAGAATGTCTGGATGTATGGATATTTGTTCCTCTTTCACGCAAAAACTACTGAACGGATTTCGATGAAATTTGGCACACGGGTAGATCGTGTCCTGGATTAACACATAGGATACTTTTTATTCCGGGAAAACATAAAGCGGGACTTTTATCCCAGAAAAACTTTTAACGCGGGCGGAGCCGCGGGCAAAAGCTAGTAGAAAATATACGCAAGACTCATCGGGACGATATTTAGGAAAATGGCAATATGCAGTTTCCAGAGTCCAGCTATACCTACATTTTTTATAGTATACTAGATTTTGCCCGCGGCTACGCCCGCACAAAACAGGTTTTCCTAGATAAAATTTTCACTATACATTTTCCCGGGATAAAAAGTAGCCTAAATTCTTCCCAGGGTCTGGAAGTATGTCCATCACAAATTTCATTGAAATCCGTGGGGTATTTTTTGAGATTTTCTTGTTATTCTGCTGATATAAGATCCGTGGGGCTAGCACGTGAAACGAAAAACACGATGCGTCTCCGCTTCGTTTTATTGTGATTGGGTGAGTGACTGACGTATCGGTATTTTGATGTTTGTGATTGATCGAGAGACCGATCAGTCTCTTAACCAATCACAACAAAACGAAGCAGAGACGCATCGTGTTTTTTTTTCACGTCCTAGCCCCACTGTTTATCTTTTAAAAAATCACGATGAAGAGTTGACTGAAATAGTCGAAATTTTTGATATGGCGTCTTTTTCAAGAAACGACCTTTGATAATTACAGGATTGATCGCACATAGACATGAGAAAATATAGCGTGTTATTTTACTGTTTAGAATATACAATATCTTACTAATATAATATATATTTTTTTATGTTTTTAATTTGTAAATAATATTGTTCTGTTTGTTTCCCGAAAATAAATAAATATTGGAATAGGTATATACCGGAGATTTAGTAATTACATATTAATTACAAAGTTAGGGTCTCCGCAAAAAATATACACAATACTGTGAAATTATCGATGGAATATTATAGCTGTTGCTGACTGTGCCTGTTTTTTTTTTGTAATAAATATTTTCAACGTAATGGATGACTTGGTCATTCAGTACTTAAAGTTTAATGAATAAGGGCCTATTTCACATTTTCTGAGTAAAAGCTACTCGTTACACACACACACACACACGCCTGTTATCCCCGAAGGGGTAGGCAGAGGTGCACCTAGTGCACCCACTTTTCGCCGTTATTCCGTCCCATGATGTGATAGGGGGCGAGCCTATCGCCATATCGGGCACAAATTCCAGACTCCGGGCTGATACTGAATTGAAAAACTCAATATCACTTTGCCCGACCCGGGGATCGAACCCGAGACCTCAGCTTTGCAGTCGTACTGTAATACAGCTACGCCACCGAGGCAGTCTACTCGTTACATAAACGTATAAGCTGACCAAATACAAAAGGCACACTCTAATCTGTGATCTCAAATAAATTTTAATAAAATGAGTACTATCTGTATTAGCTGTTTAACACGATATCTGTCAAACAAAAATTTTTGAAACTTGTGAAACAGACGCTAAAACATTCTTAAATAATTATTACATTAGTGAGTAGTGATTCTATTGTGATTAAAGAGAGATCGAAAACTAAATTTTTAAACGCCAATTATACGAAATAAAACGCCCCACGTTATAGTGCCATCAAAATGCTAACTCAGTATTTCACTACTTATTATCAGAGCACTTAAAATGTCATGTTTATAGATAGCTTACGTATAATGTGACTACGGCATCCTGAAAAAAAAAGACTGCGGTAAACCCGTCATTGGATTTAAACATGGCTATACAAGGGAGGGTCTAGTAACGCCTAATAATAGTCAGAAATAACACTAGATTATGGCTAAATACGAAATGATTACTTCTACAACAGCGACAAGGACGGTTTCTTTCAAGGTTCTTTAAAAATAGCGTCTACGGCGTGTTGCCAAAACGTTCCGTTGCCCGCCCATACTATACGTAGTCACAGACGCGAGCGTAGACCGCCCAACGTGCTTCGCTAAACTCTCCCAATTTGGGTCTTCATACTTCACGGCACACTGCCGCACGGTGCCATCGCTTACGATCACAGTCAAGCCTTGTGTACTTAGTGATAGCCTGCAGCGCACCAAAAAGTCTACATGTTTCTGAAGGACCACCAAATTGTATTGGGTTTCTAAAACGCCACTATTAGGTTGGCGTTCTTGATTAGATAAATATCTTTATTTTTTCTATTTTTATATAAGATATTATTTTTATTAGGTATATTAACAAAGTTTTATCCATACAATTGATTTTTAATGACCACAGAACTGTCATGCATTCTCGTAAAATTATCGTATCCTACTAATATTACAAACGCGAAAGTTTTAAGTATGGATGTTTGTTACTCGTTCACGCAAAAACTACTCAACGGATTTCGATGAAATTTGGCACACGGGTAGATCATGTTCTGGATTAACACATAGGCTACTTTTTATCCCGGGAAAATATAAAGCGGGACTTTTATCCCGAAAAACCTTTTTTATGCAGGCAAATCCGCGGGCAAGGCAGGCAACTCATAACAAATAAACTTCGGTAGATAATACACATTTGTATGGTCGCTGTATACATTGCTTCAGTGACAAACCACAATTAAGTACCAATTTTGAACAACTTATAGTAACTTGCACGTTGATTTCGGCCGCTAATGAGTATTTATTAAAGGAGAATAACAAGATAGACATGAAATACGAAATTACCTGAAGGCAACCATGACGCCCACTGGACTATATAACTTAACTAAATAACTAAAAGTACAAATGTGATGGCCAGGTCTCTGAATTAGTAATTCAGTTCTTGTAGAAAAACACTGTCATCATAATATTCGTACAAGAAATATATTTCTATTGAACTCGACACAAAATACAAATGCGACGCGTGTGCGTATATTATTATATAGAACAACAACGGCCGGAATCCCGAAACAAGATGCACCATCCGGCGTCGTGTCCCGAGTGGCAATAAGGTATACACCACACGATGCGCGCGCGTCGCCCAGCTACGCAATCAGCCGATGAGACCGTGAGGCGCGAGCTCGTAGCCCGTCTGACACAACACGTCATACAACTCTTAGCTTCCTTCTAAACTAAACACAAACTATCGCTTAAATATAGACTCAACACGCAACGTATAACAAGAACATGAATCTTCAAGAAATCATAAACCCAATTTTATTATCATTAGGCTGATTTGTTTGATACGCAATACAATATAATTGCGTGTATTTTTGACTGCCTCGGTGGCGTAGTTGTATTGCGTACGCATTACGAGTACGATTTGCGCGCTGAGGTCCTGGGTTCGATTCCCGGGTCGAGCCAAAAACATTGTGACTGGGTTTTTCCATCTTAAAATTTACTCAGTCGCAGCTCGGAGTCAGGAAGTTGGCGGTGTGATACCCCCGTGCCTCGGAAAGCACGTAAAGCCGTTGGTCCTGCGCCTGATCTCTCTCCGGTCATGTCGGATTGCCTATGAGAGTGAAGGAATAGCGAGTGCACCTGTGTATTGCGCACACACTTGTGCACTATAATATCTCCTGCGTACTTGGCTGATCTCCGTTGAGATTGGCCGCCGTGGCCGAAACTGGCTAGGAGGATTATATATACAATATAATTTAAAAGTTACTTAAAGATTATTTTTTTTTTGTTAACGGCCATACTGCCACTGACGCGAGTCGGCTTTTCTGGCCACACCGGTCTTTAGGGTGAACGCAGAAGGCGCTCGCAACCCTTTGAATTAAGAGCCTATGTCAGGAACTTTAAGGACTTTCAAATTCAAATTTCTCGTAAACTACTAAGATCAGAAAAATCTAACAGATTTTTGGATATGTGTAAATTGAACGTATAACTCAATAATATGTCAAAGCCAAAACACAATTGCTATAAATTTTCTCGATCGAAAAAAAATTCAAAGTTACCTCTGATATTTTCTTTAAACACGCTTTATCTCTGAATGGTGGAATATGTACATTCGTAACTTTATTTAAATACAATACAACAATTTTTTCAAAGTTTTATCAATACACAATTAAAACGAATTAAATAGTATAATCACAATTAAAAGAAAATTGTTTTGGCGCTTACGCCATTTCATTTCGGCATACGCGTGCGCCTCCCGTCACTTTCTCTCATCCGCGACGTCCAAATACGCCATCGCTGTTATGGGAGTGGCCCGTGCCGGCTTCAGTCGTCCGGAATCTTTACTGACGATGGACGTGCGCTCGAAATTTTCGGACGCCTTCAAAGTTCGAATTGGCCGTCTAGTGTAGGGATTGGTCCGCGCTACTGCGCGGCAAATTTGAAGGTGCCCTGGAAATTCTGTTTTATAGTGTATCCAGCTCACGTCCGTGTATCAATATAAAATTATAGGCTCTATTAGGTCTATAAGATAGGCAGCAAGCGTAATTATTACATCCTTTCACCTTTGTAAATTGTTTCTAGTCGGAGACCTGCTTTAGTTATATTTAGTGATCGGTACGCTGAGGTGCCGGGTTCGAATCCCTGATTGAAAAACAATAGTCACTGCTTTTTTTTTGTTATTTATTCTGCCTCAGTGGTGTAGTTGTATTACGTTATGACTGCAATGCTGAGGTCTCGGGTTCGATCCCCGAGTCGGGCAGAGTGATATTGGATTTTTTTATTTTCAGCCCGAAGTCTGGATTTTGAGCCCGAAATGGTGATAGGCTTGCCCCCTATCACATCATAGGACGGAATACGCACGACGGAAAGTGAGTGCACTAGTTGCGCCTCTGCCTACCCCTTCGGGGATAAAAGACGTGAGAGTATATGTATGTATTATTTATATTGGGTAATTCATAGCTAGGGACGCCCTGGAATGCCGGCCCAATTTTGCGTAAATGACGCTTGCGTGCCGCTCATACATTTAAAAAATTCGTATTTTGCATGTAAAGGCTGTTCAAATTTTTACACCATAAAATTATTTTAGTATGATTTTTTGTAGTACTCATTTATTTATACATTATGAATCTATAATAACTAAAATGTTAAGAGCCAATGTTAGAATTGGTATACACGGCGGCCATTTTGAATTTCTTTGTTTTAAGGCCAATCGACCTCAAAATCTATATCTGGGCAGGCCTTTAGGTATAAAAGACGGACCCAATGTTAGACTTGAAAAAAGTGGCCGCCATTTTGAATTTCCTTGTTGTAAGGCTAATCGACCTCAAAATCGATATCTGTGCAGGCCTTTAAGTACAAAAGACGGATCCAATTTTAGAATTGAAAAAAGTGGCCGCCATTTTGAATTTCTTTGTTTTAAGGCCAATCGAACTCAAAATCGATATCTTGGCAAGCCTGTAGGTAAAAAAGACGGATCCAATGTTAGAATTAAAAAAAGTGACCGCCATTTTGAATTCCTTTGTTTTAAGGCCATTCGACCTCAAAATCGATATCTGGGCAGGCCTTTAGGTATAAAAGACGGATCCAATGTTAGACTTGAAAAAAGTGGCCGCCATTTTGAATTTCGTTGTTTTAAGGCTAATCGACCTCAAAATCTATATCTGGGCAAGCCTATAGGTACAAAAGACGGATCCAATGTTAGAATTGAAAAAAGTGACCGCCATTTTGAATTTCTTTGTTTTAAGACCAATCGACCTCAAAATCGATATCTGGGCAGGTCTTTAGGTATAAAAGACGGATCTAATGTTAGACTTGAAAAAAGTGGCCGCCATTTTGAATTTCCTTGTTTTAAGGCTTATCGACCTCAAAATCTATATCTGGGCAAGCCTGTAGGTACAAAAGATGGATCCAATGTTAGAATTGAAAAAAATGACCGCCATTTTGAATTCCTTTGTTTTAAGGCCATTCGATCTCAAAATCGACATCTGGGCAGGCCTGTAGGTACAAAAGACGGATCCAATGTCAGATCTGAAAAAATTGGCCGCCATTTTGAATTTCTTTATTTTAAGGCCAATTGACCTCAAAATCGGTATCTGAGTACCACTTTAGTTACTAAAGGCAGATCCACCGTCAGAACTGAAAAAAGTGGCCGCCATTTTGAATTTCTTTGTTTTAAGGTTAATCGACCGCAAAATCGATATCTGGGTGTAACATTATTAACAAAAGAGTGATCCAATGTCAGAATTGAAAAAAGTAGCCACCATTTTGAAGTTTTTTGTATTAAGGCCAATCGAACTCAAAATCGATATCTGGGCATTGTTTTGTGCACAAAAGGCAGATGTAATGTTAGAATTTTAAATAAAGGCCGCCATTTAGATTTATTTTTCTTTAAAGGCTATTGGCTTCAAAATCAAAATCCGCTGGACATGACTGGCCACAAACTCTAATAGATATAAAGGAGACGGCCTAAATTGGGCTTGACCTTACACTTTTGAAGCATGTATCAATATTCTTCTATTTTTATGTCTTCCATTTAAAAATATCCCACCAAAAACATAAATGTAAAAAAGGATAGCCAAGTTCAATACCAAAATTATGCTTAGCTGTGGGCTTCGCCGCAAAAAGAATGGAGATCTAAATGTGTGCCAAGTTTTATGCAAAATCTAAATAGGTATTTATAGGAACAAAATAACATTATGAACAAGTATTAAATTCTATTTGTTTGCTTTATTGAATACCTATAATAGTTGCTGGTATTTACAAATGTGAGATCTTTTACATTTATGTTTTTGGTGGGATATCATTACTTTTTGTAAAGAAAATTAGGTAGGTATTGAGTTGTGTGGTGCCGCGCGCCGCCGCCGACACACCGTTGGCCGGCTGTTTAGCGCGTATTACAAGTGTTTTTTTATGGGGACACCACAAATGTTTTGGCTTAACTTTATCTTTATATTTCTGTTATAAAGCAAATATAATAAAACATATATTGGGATTGTTTCAAATATTTGCTTGTAACGGTTCCAACGCTACCATTAAAAATATTTTTTTTTTATGTGGACCCCTGTATTTTAAACTTTTTTTATTTTTAGATTTTTTCTTACGCTTACACATAATTACCGAGCTGGATTCCAAATTTCATCCTTCTAGGTCATCTGGAAGTAGGTTAGGTTTAGATACTATAAGTCTGTCAGTCAGTACAAAAATTTACGATTTTGACCTTCATATCTTTATAACCGTTTGAGCTAGCTTCATGAAATTTGGGCTTCTAGATGTCCTTATAGATATAATTAAACTCACACAGTTTTATGTGTTTACTTTAAATAGGTTTTGAGTTATAGAAAGGTGAAAACTGGCACCAAGTGGTTCGTGTAATATTACACACGGCGCTGGCACCAACTTAGAGCGTTGGTTACATACTCAAAGAATACCAAGCATGTATAACAAGAATAATAGTATTAATAATTCTTTGGGGGAGACCTATGTGCAATAGTAGCCTTTTAAAAGCTGAAAAAGAATAAGAATTAAAAACTATAGGTATTTTAGAAATTAAACTAAAAATACATTTTCACTTTTTGGGATATTTAATATTGGTCGATATTATTTAATTTTACTGGCAACTTTGTTCAGCGCTCCCGACGTAATGTCAAATTGAAATACATTATTGACTCACTAACACTCTAGCTTCACACCTCGCGTCGTGGCTCGTATTGTGTTCGGCGTACCACTCGCGCGAGAGTGTAAATGAGCCATTATATATTTATATCAGTCCTCGTCGATTCCATGTGATATGTTCAATTCTGGTTATTGTCTAAGCTAGCTCTGTTCACTATTCAATAGGGCAATCCAATGGGCAATGGTTAGGTACTGTGAACATCTTATGTCATCAGGTAAAAAAAAGTTATTCACCGAAAAATGATTTAGAAGCTCTACTCTACAGCGGTTCTTTCTTTACTCCCATTGGACAGACAGATTTTTCTTTCTCATTTGGAAATAATTCTAATATAACTATAAAATAATGCATAAATTATCTCTGTAACACTAAGCCCAAAGTTCTATGAAGTTTTTCCCGTCTCCTTTTAAAATATGGCCATCATTATTTTTCATTCAGTTCAATAAGGATATCGGAGCTTTGTTATATTGCAAAACAAAAACAAATGCCTTAGAATTGAAGAAGTAGCTGTTGCAGTAAACATCAGTCTATTCTTCTGTAAAAAATATCAAAAATATTTAAAAAATTGTAAGTAATTAACATTTCAAATTTTCTATAAGCATAAGTACCCGCGTAGTAAGAATGACCTTGCTATATTTTTCTTACCCCACATTACATACAGTTCAAATTAAAAATTATAAAAATTATCTAGATAGGTAGCGGCCGCCTTCAACATTTGTAACATTTATATCCTATATAGTGACTATTCAACCATAATAATGTAATCAATCTTCATATCAAGCTATGTAATTTTATTGCATTGCATAAATTTCGAACATCCTTCACATACAAAATTCGATTTTTAAATTGCATGGTGGCACTAGAGTGAAGCATCATTTACGTAAAATAGACCTGACATTCCAGGGAAGAAGTTTCATCGTGAATGACTTGTCGAAACTACCTTGATGTTGCAACTCGTAGTTGTATTACGTGCCCGGTACGGCCTCCACGCTCAGGTCTCGGGTTCGAATCCCGCGTCGGGCAAATACTATTTTTTTCTGTCCAGTATCAACTCGGTCTGCTGAATTGGGCCCGGTATGTGGCAATAAGCTCGTCTCCTATTTGATAAGACCTAAAATAGCTAACGAAATGTGAGGAGAAAAGGTGTGATGCTATGTTTGACTGCCTCCAAGGCGTAGTTGCACACACGATACGCCTATTGTGCTGAGGTCCCGGGTTCGAATCCCGAGTCGGGCCGAAAAATAGTGACGCCATTTATTGTATTATTATTTATTTTATGTCCACCAAAGTTAGGAAAGTCCACAAGAATAAATCAAAGCAAAGCAAAATATAATTTAAAACATATTATAGAAGTTTCATACTGCTTTGCTTTTTACCTATATACAGACCTACGTCGGGGTAAGACTCGAACCTACCACCACACCAAATTTTATCTTGTCAACAAAAGTCAACTATAAGTGAATAATACTTTCGATGAGTTTAGATAACTTACAATGTCATTTTACATAATGTTCAAGTAATTAGGTAGATAATAGTGACATAATAATGGTTCTATAAACGAATTAAAATAAATTCTATGTTTTATAAGTTATAAATTTATTAGAAATTATAATAACTATAATATTTACAACATAGACATGCATTTGCAATGACGATCTTTTCGCGGGCTTGAGTGCAACGACCTGTCGCAACGACGCGATGCGACGAGGGCCGAGGCGCGCGATCTATCTCAGCGGGGCCGTGCGGCGCCTCGCATTTGAAATACGCTAAGTCACGCCCATCACGATTCCATATGTTTTTCACATAGGCTCTTAAGTGACCACGCTGAGGGCAACCCACTAACGGGTTACGAACGTCGGCTCAAGACGACCACTGAGAGAGGATGAGACATCAACGATTAGGGAAAGATTGGTTTTTAGGCCTAATACTATTAGATTATGTTGTCATCGGCACGCGGGCCGGAACTGCTAGGGCGGTCGGGGGGGCGGTGGGGAACGCGGCGAGGTCCTCGACGGCGAGGACGGAACTGTGGGCTTGTGGAGTGTTGGAGTTTCAAGAACTTGTTCTTACGGCGGATGGTCAGAGTGATTTCGTCCTCTAGATCGGTTAATACAGAACGCGGCCGTCTCCATTTGGCGCAGTCGAATGGAGTATATATTGACGCTTTTCGGACTAACGTGTTTCGGTGATTTACCGCCCGATCGAAGTAGCGTCTGCTGGCCATATGCATTAAATGCCTGATGGTTGGCATGTTGGTGTCCACGTGGAGGTTGCGGTTGTGAACGTACCACGGGTCACCAAGAGCATGTCTGAGCATTCTATTTTATAAGACCTGCATACGCTGAAAACGAGCAGGCGGTAAATGGGCGAATACGGGCGATGCGTACGTCATGATAGGTCGAATGCAAGTCGTAAAGATCCTAATCTTGTTGCGGATTGGCATCGCCTGACGCAGGTGCTCACTGGGCATGGCTGCTTCGGGGAGTTCCTGTTTCGGGTGGTAGGGCAGGAGGAGTCGGCCGTGTGTCACTATTGTTACAACTGCCCGCTGGACACGGCCCAACACACGTTGGAGTTTTGCCCAGCCTGGGACGAAGAACGCAGCGCTCTCAGAGCAGTCGTCGGAGAAGACCTCTCGCTGCCGGCCGTGGTCGCTTCTATGGTCGGCGGCCCGGAGTCCTGGCAGGTAGTGGCCCACTTCTGCGAGGTGGTCCTCTCGCGGAAGGAGAGTACCGAGAGGGATCGCCAGCGCAGTGGTGATCCCTCCCGTCGCCAGACGAGACGTAGGAGGCGTCGGGTGGACGACTGACCGACGTCTCCCGCCCTGTGAACTGGGGGCGTTTGGAGAATTCCACCACGGTATCCCCTGCCTGTCGTAAAAGGCAACTAATAGGAGCCACCGGGGGTCGCTGGTGGGCGGAAGGGGCCGTCCAAGAAATTTGCTCAGGACGCTTCCTTACATAACCTCAATTACAGGGATGTGTACAGCTAGAAAGCAAGTAGTAATTCACCACGGATAAAATTATTTGAGCTGTTACATTTGATTCTAATAGTGTGAATGGCTAAAACGCCGGAAAGCAGGGAAATTCCGTTTAGCAATACTAGGTCCATGTAGTATACTGTATACACCCCGAATGTTATTTGGAAACTTTACAACATAATGACGCACTCATCATGCCAAGGGCTACACTCCCAAAGGGACCTGTTCATATTGACACGCAGAATAATCAAATAATCTACATAAGAACAGTTAGAACTTAAAATTACCATGGTCAGTAAGATATATCGATACCTAATTACCTATTTCTATCCAATTTAGTTAGACGCTCACGAACGCACACAAAGTATGAAATGAATGTCGCCCTTTCGAAGAAGTAGAAAAAGAAGAAGTTTGCCCGGTGTTGGGGTTATATTAGAATGTGTATGTTAATGACTTGGCTAAACGTTCACCCGATATTTTTCATCTCTCGGGGCGGTAGTGGCATGTAGACTGCAGAGACATTCTCGTGCAGCTATCTTAGTGCAACAAGATACCCTGGGGCCGTCTTGTATGCGCTGTAGGAGGGCCACTGCAGATTTTGGTCGGTATGCCGGTATAGGACGTACACTGCGTATTGAGTTAGGAGCTCGGTCCATTGCTTGCTCGGATGATACTATACTCCCGAGTGTCGACATTGGGCCGTAAGACCCCTGAAACCAATATAACCGTTCCACTCACCCCCCAGTAGTGGCAGTGGGATTTTGGCGCTCGGGGCCGACCGAAAATTGTTGCCCCCTATTTCAGCGGCGGCCTAAATACTATATTCGTATAAGCCATTTTATGTAGATGGGATAAGTCCCAGCTTAACCATGCTTGTTGCTCTGAGTTAAATTGTATTTGAAATTGAATTTTATTACTTTCTTTTAATTTGACCTAATGTTTCCATAGAAATGTTTAACATTCTTTCGCTACTGATTTAATAATAATAATAAGATACACACCTTTTGCTGACGCAATTGCCAACATCATCCTCAGTGTTAGATTTCTCTTCTTCATCCTAAAACAAATAAAAGATAATGTTAGAGATTTACTAACTAAATGTATGCAATAAATTACATATTTGTAGGAAATATAAACACACTATGATGCATGGAACAAGATAATCATCTGGTGGTAGGACTCTCATATGTAATACTATGTCTGGGACGGTACGACCGTAATGTCTATTTCTACCACCAAGCAGCAGTGTGCATGCAATATTGTGTTTCGGTTTGAGGGGCATTGTAGCCAGTGTAACTACAAGACATAATGAGACTTAACATGTTATGTCTCAGGATGACGAGCGCAGTGGAATGCCACACAGTACCTTGTAACTTAAGGTGCTGGATGATGTTTGCCCATTGTATATGGGTGGTCGTATCGCTTACCATCAGGCAAACGGCATGCTCGTCTCGTCATTCGAGGCAATAAAAAAAAATCAATAAAAATTCAATAAATTTTGTAAATGTACATACATAAAAGTTAGGAAATAATTTAAAAATATTTTCGGATTGATCATATGTGACAGTTACGAACAGCTGTTCTCATTTCTGGGTGGTTCACTGACTGTACATCAAGTAATAGTCCACGATCTGCTCACTTTATCTATAGTAATATTATAAAGCTGAAGAGTTTGTTTGTTTGAACGCGCTAATCTCAGGAACTACTGGTTCGAATTGAAAAAATATTTTTGTGTTGAATAGACCATTTATCGAGGAAGGCTTTAGGCTATATAACATCACGATGCAACTATTAGGAGCGAAGAAATTATGGAAAATGTGAAAAAAAACGGGGAAAATTATTCATCCTTGAGGGCTTCCATTGCGTGCGCTGCGAAAACGGTTCAAGATACCAAAAATATATGTATGAAAGAATTATTCCTCTTGAAAAGATCTAAAAAATGTCCGCGACAGTATATGTCTATCTTTTAAGGTTATTTATTTATTTATTTATTAATATTCGGGGAACAAACAGAACAATATTTCCTTAAACTAGATTTACATTAAAATATATTATAATCCAGCAAAGTTCCCACAGTAAAGTAGCACATCTTGAGCCAAAAGAGTGAACAAACGCGGTTATTAAAACATTAATGAAAAAAAAAATAGAAGAAAAGAACGAAATTAATCAATAATATTACATCGTTAAGAAATGTCATGCCAGAGAGTGTTCAGATTAAGAGCCAGATTTCAATAATGCTATAATTGATTTCTTAAAGTTATTACAAGAAACTAGGAATAAGTCAATATCACAGAATTTGTTGTTGTAGTTTTCACTTACTCTACGGACAAAAGCATTATCTCCATAATTTGTTCGTGTAAATGAACGATGGAAAAGGGTGTTGTTACGGGAGCTAACGCGTGGACAACTAAATAATATATTTCTTAGTAAGTAAGGAGAGTCACTGTAATAATTAATTATTTTAAATAAAAACAGTTGGTCTCTCATAAGCCTGCGATCTGCAAGGGAGATTAAATTTAATGAGTCGGATGGAGTAAGATCAAAGCGATAATTGAGGTGTTTACAAAATATATTTTGAATCCGTTCTATTTGATTTATATAACATTTATATTGCGGATTCCAAACGGTGGAAGCGTATTCTAAAATAGAGCGGACATTAACATTAACTCACTAGAACCGTTTTTATGGTAATCAAATTTGGTTGAAATTAATGCATTATTTGCTAAGAGTTGTATCAAGATAAAAGGTAGGTTGCAAAGGATGTTATCAGTGTTGGAGTTGGTAGGTTATTGTTACGCTTTTTTATTATATGTAGAGAACTTTGGATCGCTTTGTGGCCGGTAAGGGCTGCTCTTCAAACATATAATCTCCTAATGCTTAGGATTTGTTCATCATGGTAAATAGAGCGGGATCAAAAAGGTTTTTCCTATATAACTTTTAAAATTGCACATTGTGCTCTATCCAATTTTATGACAGTAGTCTTAGAACTAGATCCTCATACTTGGATACATTATGTTAAAACTAGCTTTTGCCCACGGCTTCGCCCGCGTTAATAAGTTTTTCCGGGCTAAAAGTACATAAAAACCTTCCCGTTGAATCACTCTATCCAACACATTTATTTGGATAAAGATTAATATTATGACGTTGATACAACTCTTAACAAATAATGCATTAAGTACGACCAAATTTGATTACCATAAAAACGGTTCTAGTGAGTTAATCTTAAAAGATGACATATACTGACGCGGACATTTATTTAGATCATTTCAAGAGGTATAATTCTTTCATACATATATTTTTGGTATCTTGAACCGTTTTCGCAGCGCACGCATTGGAAGCCCTCAAGGATGAATAATTTTCCCCGCTTTTTTTTCACATTTTCCATTATTTCTTCGCTCATAATAGTTGCATCGTGATGTTATATAAGCTGAAAAGTTTGTTTGTTTGTTTGTTTGAACGCGCCAATCTCAGGAACTACTGGTTTGAATTGAAAAATTCTTTTTGTGTTGAATAGACCATTTATCGAGGAAGGTTTTAGGCTATATAACATCACGATGCAACTATTAGGAGCGAAGAAATAATGGGAAATGTGAAAAAAAAGCGGGGAAAATTATTCATCCTTGAGGGCTTCCATTGCGTGCGCTGCGAAAACGGTTCAAGATACCAAAAATATATGTATGAAAGAATTATTCCTCTTGAAATGATCTAAAAAAATGTCCACGATAGTATATGTCTATCTTTTAAGATTAACTCACTAGAACCGTTTTTATGGTAATCAAATTTGGTCGAAATTAATGCATTATTTGTTAAGAGTTGTATCAACGTCATAATATTAATCTTTATCCAAATAAATGTGTTGGATAGAGTGATTCAACGGGAAGGTTTTTATGTACTTTTAGCCCGGAAAAACTTATTAATGCGGGCGAAGCCGTGGGCAAAAGCTAGTTATTATATATATGTAGATCACAGTTGACTATTTTCATCAATATTGCAGTTACCAGTTCTAGTTTTGTAGTACTGTACTATCCCCAATGATATGTAACAGTTGTCATTAGGCACCAGGCAACAATATTTGTTCGTTATTTTAGGTTTTACTATCAACATGCAAAATTATTAGATGTGCATAATCCAAAAGTGGTTTATTCATCATAAATTTAGTTTCTTTTTTCTGCAATATTTTTTTAATGTATGGTCTAATTAAAATTTTTACTTTTGTGTAGCTTCAAAATGGTCAAATTACAATTTTATTGGTGCAAGTCCTTGGAACTTCATGACACAACAGGGACCTCCTCAAAATAGAATACATTGAAAATGATTCTTTTTGTATTGGGTTCAATTAAATGTGTTTTATATCAAACAAAAAAGCTAAAAGTATATATTTTTTTAACAATAAAGAACAAGTCCTTTGAGCAACTTTGTGTTATTTTATAGTTTAAAAGAAGTTATTAAAATACAATTATTACACACATATTGCTTAGTTACATTGCTTTTAAATTCACATACCTAAAATATTTTTTTGCCATCAGTGCTTAATATAATTTGCCAGCTAAGGTAAGTAGCAAACAAATATACAAAGACAATAACAATGCTCCATTAGTAGTTGAAAAGTGCTTGCTAGAGTTGGCTTTTCTTTAAAGATGTACACATAAGTAATAAATAATAAACTACACTAAAGAATATATTGTCAAACATGAAAATTAAGTGTGGATAAAAATATACATACATACATATACATATACACCCACGCCTTTTATCCCCGAAGGGGTAGGCAGAGGCACAACTAGTGCACCCACTTTTCGCCATTATTCTGTCCCATGATGTGATAGGGGACGAGCCTATTGCCAACACAAATTCCAGACTGCGAGCTGATACTGAATAGAAAAACTCAATATCAAATATATGCTCAGAAAATTATCTTACTCTTCCACCGTGGTATACTACTTCGATATCCCTGATATAAAAATAATAGCATTTAAAGTTATATTCAAAGTGAGCCTAACTTTTATAGCATAAAGAATTATGCTTCATGTACCTACTTAACTTTGTAATTCAACAATATAAACTTTCCGCATAACATCTTGGGAAATAATTAGGAAAGGCTGAAAACCGGCACTGCTCGGAACTACTGTCTCGGTCAGCACGAGCTGAGCCGCCTCCTTTTGCCTTTATTATAATTTAAGTATAAGAATATATATGTTATTATTAGTGTTATAAGGCAATAAACTGATTTATTGTTATTGTATGAACTTCTAATAAAATATCTTAGGTTATAATAGGTTTCATAGTCTGTTAAAGGGGTTATAAGTTTATTAAGATATTTTATCAACAAACAGGATATCACTACATAGTTAGTACAAGTACAAAAAATTGGCTCTAGCCATAACCCGTGGAACACATTATACAACTGCACTATGCTATATTTGCGAAAATACATCAACAAATGATAGGAAATTATACAAAACTCAACCTTTCGCCATATACAATCGTAAGATTTCTTTGAATATCCTGCACATAACGAGCCGTGTTTTATCCATGTTGGCGAGTATAATATACGTACATAATTTTACAGATATTTTAATTTTTTCCTTGATTAATACATACCGTTTTTCTTGGTGTTTGCACACTTGGAGATCGTCGAATTGTAACAAGTGCCATACCACATTAACGTTAACGAACCATTATCAAGGTATGTAATACACAATCACAAACATTTATAGAAATACCTATAAACTTATCATAAACACTGATCCATAAACGAATCAATAGAAGCAAAACAATACGGATATATCACTATATACTTCAACACACTCATTACTACTACTACAATGACCATCTATCACATAACAAATTCGCCTGTTTTTTATTTAACTAATTCTTTCTCAATTCAAGGGAAACAAAGAGTATAAAAACTCAAACTGAAAGGAAAGATATAGTGATGGATGAATGTCTTCGCACTCATGTGTTCAGTGTTGTTCGTTGTGTAGCAGATTTGCCTAGTGTCTGGAATCGATTATGTATCGCTATTTAAAAAATCGATTGAATCAATGGTACATATTTCATATACAGTTATCCCAAAGATGGTACTACAAACTTAAAAGGAAAGTAGCTTGAATGGTGCTCTACTAGACATGAAAAGACGATCCTTGTAAGAGTGTCACCATTTTCGAAATATTGAGGATTTTGTACTTTTTGAGAAAAATCCCATTCTTTAATCTACGTTTTGTTGCTGCGTGCCAAAAATCAGATATTTTCTTAATTTTTAGGCAGAAGATTCGGGAGTACCATACATATGGGTATACCATAAACCATAATAATTTTTTTAAGTATCATTCAAAAACTTAAAAAGATTTTTTTAAATAAATTATTTTACACATCTTTGAACTTCGGTGATGAATAAAAAATGTGTTGCGCTGTTTGTTACTACACATTGCATAAAAAACTTCCTTGTAAAAGTAAAAAATAAAATGAAGTATTTTAATGTAATGAAAAAATTTATAATTTAATTTTATGAAAGTGAACGATAGCCTTGTTGGGTATGGAACAGTCTGCCGAGACAATGTCCTGAGGTTCAAAACCCAAGGCACACACCTCTGACTTTTCGAAGTTACGTGTGTACATATTATTTATCAATTATCGTTCTCTTTAAGGGTGAAGGAAAACATCGTGAGGAAACCTACATACCTGAGAATTTTCCCTAAGAATTTCGAGAGTGTGTGATGTCTGCCAGACCGCGCTAGGTAAGCGTGGTGGACTAAGGCCTAACCCCTCTCAGAAGTAGAGGAGGCCCATACTCAGCAGTGTTGAGGTAGAACCTCTTTGGTCTTTTACGACGTAAATATAGTTAAATAAATATAGTTAATTAGCTGTCTTGTTTAGTTGGTTCCAAAGAGCATTATAATACTACGGGAAGTTGGTTCTTTTTTAATTGTTGGCTTTTGTTCTGTGAATTTTGTTGTCATATTAAATTTCTGAAAAACCAGTGATGAGTGGTGGCCAAAGAGCATTATAATATGATGGTGGCGATGGAGATGCTACTGCTCCAGCAGTTTTAGCTACCTATAACAAGAATTTAAGAGAGTATTTAAAGTTGGAAAGTACTGTTCTTTTATTGATTACGAACAATATTATGGATGAAGCACTAGATAAGGTAATCAGGTTCACAAATCCAAAAGATGTCTGGTATGAACTGCATAGACTGTACGACGGCGTGAACGATGACCGCTTGTATAATGCATGTATGGAATTGTTTCAATTCAAAATGGACATCTCAGATGACATGGCGACTCACATCGCGAAAGCAAATAATTTATGGCATAAAGTTAATCAAGAGCTGGTTAAAGGGGATGAAGGGAAGGAATTACTTGAGCTACTTTTGATCTGCAAGATTTTGGATACATTGCCAGAAGAATATTTTTCTTTCAATTCGAGTTGGATAATGACGTCGAAGAAGGACATAACTGTGGACAATTTGACCACTCAGCTGTGTGCTCACGAAAGAGCCTTGACGAAAACCTCCAAGGAAGAAAATGGTTGCGTGTCAAAATGTTCTGGTGAAGCACTAGTGGTTAACAGCAACAAAAGATAACTTAAGAAAAGGACAAAAATTTTCAAATGTTTTTGTTGCGGTGTAGTTGGACATTTCAAGAAGGACTGTCCTAAAAAGGAACGTATACTCTGTTGGTATAGATATTTAACTAAATGTAAACAAATAATGCCATATGATTTCTGGGTAGTCAACCTTTTCTTACCAAAGTGTTTACGAAGACTGCTGCGTCAATGAAACTGAAAATGAAATGAAAATCCTCCTAGCCAGTTTCGGCCACGGCGGCCAATCTCAACGGAGATCAGCCAGGTACGCAGGAGATATTATAGTGCACAAGTGTGTGCGCAATACACAGGTGCACTCGCTATTCCTTCACTCTCATAGTCCGGTGAGACGGCAATCCGACATGACCGGAGAGAGATCAGGCGCAGGACCAACGGCTTTACGTGCTTTCCGAGGCACGGGGGTATCACACCGCCAACTTCCTGACTCCGAGCTGCGACTGAGTAAATTTTAAGATGGAAAAACCCAGTCACAATTTTTTTTTGGCTCGACCCGGGATTCGAACCCAGGACCTCAGCGCGCAAATCGTACTCGTAATGCGTACGCAATACCACTACGCCACCGAGGCAGTCAATGAAATGTCAATGAAACTATGACGTACAACAAACATTAAAATGATCACTTTCTCTTTAGAAAGAATATAAATTACTGAAAACATGTAATTATCAGAAACAAAGCAAAAAAATATAATAAATAAACAAATTTCTACAGTTCGGAAATGTATCGATAATTGTTGTCTATTTAACCGATTAAATTGAATGGCAGTCAGTTCTAACGGCGTGCCACGAGACATTCACACTTTTAAATTTTGTAGAGTTATCTATTACGATCCATTGGAAAAATGTTTAGCGTGATTGTCGTATTAGGTCTTTTACAGTCCACAGATCGAGATCCTATATAAAAGTTTTGTAAATTTTAATAGTTAATTCTGTTTGCGCGTATTAATTGATATTTATGCCTATATAATAACCAAGTAAGTTTAATAACCGGGAATAACAGTACTAAGTGTTGTGGAGGTTATGAAGATGTTTATTTTGGTTACGATGTATTTTGTAAAGAGAAATGGGCAGGTAAAATACCTTTTTTATGATATATTTACATTTAGTTAAATACCTAAACCGGAGTATAGTGGAAAACCTGGGATGACGAATACGATGGCTGTGTTAGTAAATGTTACAGATTGCAGCACTAATCGAGACGAGTGGTATGTAGGTAACGGAGCTACACACCACGTCACGATGCGAGGAGATTTGTACCACACACAGTGACCACTGCAGATGGAAAGGCTATTGATGCATTAGGGAAAGGTTCGATTCTGATGAAGACGAAGAATGGAACATTCGTGATGAACAATGTGTGGCACGTTCCGAAGGTCACGAAAAATCTTTTTTCAGTTCTTTCAGTACATGATGATAATCCAAGCAGTCTGTTTAAGTCATGTGGCACAGCGTGTTCATTAAGCATCAACGGAAAACTGTTCGTGATCGGAAGCAGACAGAAACACCTCGGTTTGTACAAGCTAAGTTGGAGACCAGTTCATCCTAAGGAACTTGTGATGATAAACGCGGTCGATACTTTACAGCTTTACCATGAACGCATGGGTCACCAAGACAAACGCCATGTAAAGCGAGTAATAGAGCGAGAATTCGACTTGAAGTCTAAAGACTGTGGGAGTTTATGCGAAGGATGTATCTTTGGAAAGACACAAAGACGGAAATTTGGTATTCAGGAAAAAGCTATCAGTCCAGGAGAACGCATACATTTAGATTTTTGTGGCCCATTCCCACTAAGTTGCTCTAAGTCTCGGTACTTTGTTCTATTTAAGGACGAAGTACGTGTATATAATGAAAAATAACTCGGAAGTATCTGAGTGTTTGCGTCTGATGTTGTCAGAAGCGAATGCAGCAGGTCACCGAATTGAGGAATTTCTGAGCGACAACGGCGGTGAATTTGACAACGAGAAAAAACGCAAAGAATTAGAAAAGCATGGAATACTCCAACGCTTAGTTATGCCCTATACGACAGAGCAAAATGGTTTAAGCGAAAGAGAAAACCGTACTATCGTTGAGTTGGTTAGAGCAGTGATTCATGCACATGAGGAGCTACCTCAAGTCTTGTGGGCAGAGTTAGTGAAGACTGCTGTTTATATATTAAACAGAACAGGCCCAACTTCTGTAGAAGACAAGTCTCCGTTCGAGTTATGGTTTGGAAAGAAACCACAGATAAAACATTTGAGGATCATCGGCTCAAGTTGCTACGTGCATATTCCTAAACAGAATAGGAAAAAATACAGAAGAAGGTTAAGCAGTGCATTCTAATTGGCTATGACAACGACGACGGTTATCGACTTTGGCAAAAAGAAACGAACTCTTTAGTAAGATCTAGGGATTTCATCTTCAATGAAAGACCTTTAGAGTCAAAAATAGACGTTGAGAATTCATGAATGAAGTAACTGTGATGGAGGTTCCTTTACAAGTTATAAAGGAATACCAGGAAACACCTATATCTATTGCCGTGGAAGTGAATGGAGATGCACTTATTGAAAGGTGCAGCGAGCTTGGATTTGAAGGAAACCAAGGCGTGATTGAGGTTACTGTTACTAGCAACGATGATGTAGAGTTCGAAGATGCATTGCCAGAGATGCCAGAACAAGAAGAATCTATTGAATTGGAGGAGGAGAATGAGAACTCAGGTTCAGGTGAGATCATTGAGCAGTTAGCAAGACATGGTATGCACTTAAGGGACCGTTCTAACCTCAGACGTCCGGTCAAATTCAATGATTATGTGTCTTATGTTGGCACTGATTCCTACATAGAACCCAGTACTTATAAAGAAGCAATAGTATGCCCTGACAAGGTATTGTGAAATAGAGCCATGGGGAGTGAAATTGAATCCTTAATAGAGAATGAAACTTGGATTCTAGAGAAGCTACTTAAGAATCGGAAAGCGATTCTATGCAAATGGGTCTATAGAGTATCACTGAATCCTGACGGAACTGTCAATAAATTATAAAGCTCGGTTGGTGGCAAAAGGCTTTCGACAGAGAAAGGGAGAGGATTACGATCAGACTTTTAGCCCAGTAGCCAAGATAGCAACGGTGCGAGCTGTGTTGAGTAGCTGTGTTGTGTTGAGGGTTTGAAATTAAGTCAGTTTGATATCTCAACAGCTTTTTTATATGGTTCTCTATCAGAGATCAGATTTTCTGCGATTCGAAGCAAAAATTCCCTTTTTCTTGCATATTTTGCGATTCCTTGGGCGGCGCAGTATTTTTAAAGGGGCGGTAAAAATTGTTTCAAATTCATGACGGGAGGGGGTGTATGCGTGACTCTCGTTTGTTGAAATTACCTTCTTTTGGTACAATAATAGTCCCTAGAGTTTAAACATAAGGGGTTTTCATTGAATATTGCTTGTTAAGCTATTGCATAGCTTTTATCGCGGGCCTTGAGCGTGGAGACCGAATCCAGAAATTCCGTAACGAAAAATAACCTGACACCCCTCACTCCGACCGGCACAGCGGTGATATTTTATTTTCAACTCTATCACAACCATGTAGAGTGTAAAATTCCATAAGTAAATTTAATATCGCAGTCTTGTAAGAATACAATATGTAACAGGATATGAGCTGAATATTAAACGATAAAAGGTCGAAATTACCGTGTATTTAAAATTTGTTCCAGGCAGTGAAACGTATCGAAATGTCAAACGCGCGCAGTTGATGAGGATGTCCTCGTGGCGGGATGACGTGATTCTAAGTTTGAATTTTTAAAAAGTTTTTTTTTTATATCTATTCAAAGAGGTTATAAATATTAGAATTGCCTGCTCTGAGTGTCGGCGTTAGGGCACGAGGGAAATTTGGACAAAAGAAA
This sequence comes from Lapara coniferarum, assembly GCA_949316025.1. NCBI lineage: Eukaryota > Metazoa > Arthropoda > Insecta > Lepidoptera > Sphingidae > Lapara > Lapara coniferarum. Next base: position 33,280,959 of record OX438919.1, on the reverse strand, counting down.
AAAATAAAATAAATGAATAATTATAATTACATAGTTGATAAAAAATGCTATGCAATAGCTTTACCGCGGCAGTCTCCGAGTGCCACACGTCTTTTTTTTGCATGTTATACCGATTTTTGCTCCAAATATACCGATTTTTCTTGGCAACTCTACCGATTTCACATTTTGTCGTCCGAGACCACTGTCAGCTGTCCGACTCTGTGACTTGATCATCAGTGGTCTCGAAACTACCGATTTTTCGATATTTCTACCGATATTGGGTCTGTCCTACCGAAATGACATGATTTTTCTACGATTTTTGGAGATCCAGAAGATTCTACCGATTTGCAGCAATTCGCGGTGAACATCCCCTTTTTCCTTTATATTTTACGATTCCATGGTTAATAATAATAGTCCCTAGATTAAAAAAAAGAGTTTTCATTGAATATTGCTTGTTTTTTTGCATATACCGATTTTTGATCCAAATATACCGATTTTTTTTTTGGCAACTCCATCGATTTCACATTTTGTCGTCCGAGACTACTGTTGATCTGTGATCATAGAGGAGAGTAACTGGAGCAAGAAGATTATATTATATCTAATGGAGACCGCAGTACACACATTTTTTTGAAGACAGAAAAATTACCTTTTGTGTTGTCTTCTACCGCACTCACTCTTTAACCTATGTTGCCAAAGCTTACGGATTATTTCCCCAACCATCAAAAAATATCAATACCGTTATTGTCGTCTCAATCATATATAATAGAATATTTCCAATATATCTTATATAATGATATGACTGCCTCGGTGGCGTAGTTGTATTACAGTACGACTGCAAAGCTGGGGTCTCGGGTTCGATTCCCGGGTCGGGCAAAGTGATATTAAGTTTTTTTATTCAGTATCAGCTCGGAGTCTGGAATTTGTGCCCGATATGGCGATAGGCTCGCCCCCTATCACATCATGGGACGGAATAACGGCGAAAAGTGGGTACACTAGTTGCGCCTCTGCCTACCCCTTCGGGGATTACAGGCGTGAGTGTGTATGTATATATATGTATATAATGATATAAGTACTATTTTCATTTCAGAATTATTCTTGTTGAATAAGATATCCTTAAGGTTTTTTATTCTTATTAACATTTTAGTTTAACAAAATTTCCTCATTTAATTGGTAATTGAGAATACATACTTCGGTAACATTGTTATAAAACGTTAACTTCGAATTCAATATAGTTGCCAAATGTTCACTTCGAAATTTTCTCTGTAATTATCTACAATAATAAGTGTGTTTTAGTGATATTTTAATGTGAATTGTGCAGTTCATGGTTGCAGAAATATTTGGCATCCATCATTTAATGTGAAATTCTACAAGTAAGTTCATTGTAATCAATATTGTGTTATTATTATAATTTTATCATTATTTATACGAAATGTAATAAAAACGTGAATGTTTTATAAATGAACTGTAGAAAAATCTCGCTTAATGTGATTTGCTTTATATATGACTACTTTTTTCATATTAACGTAATGTTAAATGTGATTTTTTGTATTGTAAATAGTGTATGTAAACAAGAGGCTAGGGTGACCATGGTGTAAGCTTTAGTGGACCGGTTTGACGATGGTGCTAGAGTATTTGTAATACTAGCCGCCTAACTAATGAATATTATAAAGCTTATTAATCTTTAAATAATCATCGTAAATAAAAACTGAGGATTAACAGTTACAATCGAGTTCTCAGTGTATCCAGCATTGATTTATTGAAACTTTTATTTAAAATAAAATCGAGTTTGTATTTCTCTTTACAGATTTCTTAAAGATCTAGATAAGCAAAAACGTGGTTAAATATAATACCATTAAATGGTCAAATTGATGCCTGCAAGAATTATACTAGTCAACATTTTAAGACAGAAGATTATGATTCTGAATGTGATAATGTGTCTTCTACTTCCCGGAATATGGCAGTAGATGTCAAAAATAATTATTTATTACCAGAAACTGATGCTGTAAGTATATTATTTTTCATCATTTCACTGGTCTAATTATGATCCACTTAGACTTTATTATTTACTAGCTTTTGCCCGTGGCTCCGCTGGCGTGAATGTGTTTTTCCGGGATAAAAGTTCCGCTTTATATTTTCCCGGGATAAAATGTACCCTATGTGTTAATCCAGGACACAATATACCCCTGTTCCAAATTTCATCGAAATTTGTTTAGTAATTTTTGCGTGAAAGAGGAACAAACATCTAAACATCCATACATTCTTACAAACTTTCGTATTTATAATATTATCAGTAGGATAGGGCATTAAGCTTGCGACGTACCAAATTTTATAACGGCATTAAGTTGGGTGATATCTGAGTGTACTAAGTGGCACCTCTGCCTCTGTCTAAAATGTAAAGGTACTTAAAAATATTATTATTGATAGATATTTACTTTTTACATTACATGTCAGCGAAATCAATATGAACCACCATTGAAACGTCAAGACTTGAAAGATTTCAATATATCAGGTAATGTGAAGACATCCCGTGAAATTAATTTTAAAGAAATAAAAGAAAGTATTGCAGCAAAAGATGAAGAGATAAAAGAAGAAAATTAATGACTAGTTATTTCTTTTAAAGTTGTTCATGATTATACTTTGTAACGTAGCATTACGCGAGTTAATTATATTCCTATTACATACTATAATATATAAATAAATTAAACACTATTATGCCATATTCAAAATGTTCCAACACTTACACATTAATAATATTTTAATTAAATTTATAAATAAAAATGTTCAACACACAAACGGACGACGGAATTATACAAGTAATGTTTAACTATAGTTACGACGCCGTGCGCCGACGCTCCGCGCGGGACCGCGCCACAAGAACCGGTTCAGATCAGCTGGCCGACCGCTACGTTTCACTCGTCACTGAATCAGCTGTGCGGAACAATAGACGCAGCGAGTCCGTTGCACTTATTGAATTTCAATATATAATATAAGGATTTATCTCTTATCTAAACTAATTTGTTCTGTGCTATATTGTGTTCCCGTTACTGGGTAAGTTGTGCAATTGTCTTTTATTACGCTAATGTAAATTGAAAGGCGGTTAAACTATTTGAAAATTCTAACGGTTAGTGGTTACCGTGGAGTAAGTAACTGCCGACACTAGGCTTAAATGTTGAATGTCTTTCTTGCTTTCTTTCACTTTGGCGAATTTAGTAATTACGTTACAATGTAATAAAAAGTAGTTTTTTAGTGTATCTAGATTTTGTAATAAGTTACTTTAGTTGTAGTTACTAGTGTCATATCGCATTAGCCACCTTTACTGTATAATTACCATATTTTGTACTTTGCTAACTTAGCGCTTTGCAAGGATTTCCGTCATCTGGCATTAATTTATCGACGTCACCTTAGTTAGCTTTTTCGCTTAAGGACAAAACTAGTTGTAGCCTAGAATTGCCACTTTCCCCAAGGCTCGCCGCTCTGTTGCTGATCTGCCTAATCAAGTGCACCACAATTCCAGGAACTCCGTACGGAGTGAACTACTCCAGCACTAGACACGAATCTTGCTGTGGCCGTGTCCTGATTCTGCTCGCCCGACATCGGCGTGAAGATAAGTCCAGATCCAGACGATCGTCGAGGCGTGTTTCCTGTCTTGGTCTACGAAATCTGAGAACGCAGACGAAGTTGGACTAACAAAGCCAGGGGAGTGGCGCTTAAATTCTGGGACGAGTAGGAATGTGAGCCCGAGCACTGAACCCACTACCCTATAAATATTTTATCTTTTTTTTTATTAAATATAATTTTTCTTTTCTACAAAATCTTTTTTATAATTTATGTCTCAACCTACAAATGCGACAACTTTACAGTCTGAAATTGAAAATGTTTTGCAGTGAAATTTTGTAATATGTATTATTGTGGATAATTACTGAAAAAAAGTAGTCGCAAAAATTGTAAAATCACACAAAATAGATATTCGTAATATTTCAAAATTACTCACTGAAAATTAGGCTATTAACTTCCTAAATGTGTATTATTTTTTCATGTATGATTGTTTACTTTTATAATTAGGTTTTTTTATTATATTTAAATCATGTGTAGTTTTCCTTTTTAAGTATCCCAATATTTTTCTGTCTAACCTTACAGTCTCCATATTTGGTTATAAAGGCCGGCAAACAACGTGAACATATCCAGTCGCGGGGGAAAGTAAAACATATCTAAAGAAAGGGGAAAGTAAAACAAATATAATGCGAGGCTGTGTGCCGAGCAAAAAAAAAAAGCACGCGGGGCCCCGTGCGAAGCAAATAATTTTTTTTAACAGCTTTGTAGGTAAGGTGCCAAAAAACGGTCCTCCAAGGCGCTGCAAGATGCCCCTGTAACTGCGAGGCCCCAGGCGGTTGCCTGGTTCGTCCCCCTCCTCCAAGGCCGCCACTGAATACACCACCGCGTGGTGAGGTATTTTTTTATGTAAGTGGAACTAGTAGTTCCAAACTACACTTACCAAAAGAGTATGTAAATATGCCAATTTTGTTTGGAATAAACTTTCTAACTCAAATTATATTTTTTAAATATCAACTATTACTAGCCGCTGTAGATGGTTTACATAATTAATTTAAACCGCATTACTTTATAGAGATAAAAATAAATATTATGGTGCGATATCATATTATTACACACTCACGCCTCTTATCCCCGAAGGGGTAGACAGAGGCGCAATTAGTGCACCAACTTTTTTGCCGTTATTCCGTTCCATTATGTGATAGGGGGCAAGCCTATTGCCTTATCGTGTACAAATTCCAGACTCCGAGCTGATACTGAATAGAAAAAAAATACTTTGCCCGACCCGACCGACCCGGGGATCGAACCCGAGACCTCAGCATTGCAGTCGTACCATAATACAACTACGCCACCGAGGCAGCCATATTATATCATACCATATTATTATGGACAGTTAATTATGTTATGTCCTGGTTTTGAAAATAAACCTTTGTCACTCTAAAGAGAGAGACAGCAGGTAACTGTGACGTCACATTTTAATCTTCAGTTTGTTAAACGGAATGCAGAGTCCATATAGTGTGTATAATGTTCTTGAACTGGAGAGTAATATCTATGAGTAGTAGTGATGCGACTCGAATAGGATTTTATGACTCGAGTCATTCGAGTTATTTCAGTAAGTTACTCGAGTTGTACTCGAGTTTTCGAGTCACTCGAGTCAAATATTTTTTATTTTCACGCAATGCAACTCGAGTAACTATTTTTATGGCAGTTTTCAAAACCTTTATTAACCTGTACATATTCACTTGCCAATTAAGCGAAAGTCGTTTTTACACGCCTACCTACAGGATTCTAATAAAAATTGAAATAACAGTTGTCAAACTGACATGGAATATTAAAAATAATTAGCAATATACAATAATAAAAATTTCTTTAAATAATCGCTCTTTACAGTAATTGTTATGCTATGATATGTCTCCACTAGGCACACATTTAATAATGTGACAAAAGAAAATGTCTTTATAAGATATTTATAGTGATACCAGTGGGCTTAGAATGTGGAAAAAATACACGATGCGTCTCCACTTCGTTTTATTGTGATTGGTTGAGAGACTGACGTATCGGTCTTTTGATGTTTGTGATTGATCGAGACACCTAGTTTGTGTCTAGTCGGAACCAGTCAAATCAACATTAAAAAAAACAAAAATCAAACATTTTGGTGTTAATCTTTTCCATCTTATCCTACTAATATTATAAACCCGAACGTTTGTAAGAATGTATGGATGTATGTGTATTAGTCTCACGCAAAGACTACTGAACGGATTTCGAACAAATTTAGCACACAGGTAGATGATATCCTGGATTAACACATAGGCTACTTAATATCCCGGGAATATATAAAGCGGGAAAAATATTTACCTAAATAGGCAGTACTGACGTTCGTGACGTTGACACTTGACAGTTGACTGAGAAGTAAGGTTACCGCGTAGACTACTCGGTGCGCCGAGTTAACTCGGCAACTCGAGTGCAAACTGCAAATTGACTCGAGTCAATTTTTTTTTCACTCGAGTACGATTTTCGCAAACTCACTCGAGTCATTCGAGTAAAAACACGACTCGAGTTGCATCACTAATGAGTAGTATACTGTGATGTGTATGATTTCATTGATTTTTTCAGCAATTTACCAAACATAAAAGTGTATGAAAGGAAGCTTCTTGTGGCTTGAAGCGTAGCTTCTCTAAGTAAGCTGTGCTCAAATGTTGCATATGAATTATCTGAAAAGATTTTATTGTGCAAATAAGAATGATATGACGTCTTTAGCTCTATACAAATACCTATTACGTGAATGTGAAAGATTACCACCTGACGCTTGTAAACATTACAAATTCGCTGTAAAGCAGGTAGGTTACATTTTAATTGTAATCCATAAAATATTAAAACATATAAAAACGGCGACTATCTTTATGGCACATAACCATCACATCAAAGAGTTAAAATCTTAATTCAAATAATAGATCTAGTGTGTGGAAGACTGTTCTTTCATGATGTCCACAATTTAAAGTAATATTACATATACGATGCCCTATACAGATATGCGATGGTAAAGTACACAGCGAGAGTCGATTTCGAGTAGCTCGACGCCATGGGGGGCTTCGTCGTACCTACTTTAAACATTATCTCCCACCTGTACGATCTTCGTCTGACTGTGCTTGCTTATTCACGATTCATAGTTTATTTATTTAGACGCTTCATGTGTCTGGGACTCCAATCGCCTATGAGGCTGTGTAGTATAATGTAGGATCGTCATGAGTTGCGAACCATTCGCAAAAGTTTCTCCTGGGTGCAAAATCAGAGGGTATCAGCTCCTGTATACGGCGATAGTGATAAGGGTGACAATTGTCGTCACGAAGAATTCGCCAAACTTCACCATGCTTTATACCGAATCTTGTTCCGGCTCGTCTCGTACTTGTAGTCGGCTCTTCTTCAAAATGCACTAACATTAATTCAGCTTGCCTAGTGTCGACTGTGCTTCGACGTCCACTTCCAGTACATCGACGAAAAGAGCCCGTGGGATGTAGTTGTTTTGATATGTTCAGAAAACACTAGTATGAAGGCAGCCATCGCTGTTCAGTGGGGGGTCGACAATTTATAAATCGTAGCCGATACAGCTTGCATGCATGATTTAAATTGCTATCATAATGGCCTATGCATAACATCATACTAGGGTGCATGAAAATAAATTTTAATAAAATCAAGAATAATGTAAATCAGAAAAAAATATTTTGTTCTAAAAAAGCACAGGATGCATGGTGTCTAGTTCTAAATATTTTATTGACAGATAATATTAGTAGAAGGATTATCATTTTGATCATAATTATTATGTTAGAAAGCACTCCACACTTTAATTACAATAACATATTTTTTTTCTTATTTACAGTATCGTTAATTCAAATTTATTAAAATTCATTTTCTCTTTTTAGTTTGATTTTCTATAAAGCATATTTTGTTTTTTTAAACTATTATTTTGTTAAATTTAACAACTATCATTACACAGAAATGTATTTAATGCAAAATATCATGTTATGCAATTTTAAACAATAAGCTTTGAATATTATACTGATAAAATGTGTCGCAATTTCCAGAGTTTTAAACAACATAAATTTGAGCCAGATACACAGAGAGTAAAAGAAATTGTATCAAAGAGCATTGAGGATGCTAAATGGGTTGTAGCGAAGGTAATAACTAAAGTTTTACTAAGTTTTTTAGGCACTTAGTTATGTAATTTAACTAAGACTTGGATATTTGTGGCTTCTATAAGGAGATACAGTAAAGCTGGTTAAGACTAGTAATATATTGAGCTAAACCTTCCTGATTAGATTATTGTAGAAGCAATATTTCAGTTAATTTTATACACATGTGATTCACTACAAGTCCAATAAAATTTTCAGAAGCCAGCTTGCTGTTTTTGCTGTTTATAATATTATGGTTTAAAACACTTGTGGAAACAACTTCCACAAATTTTCTTGGTAATCTTAAGGCAGATAAAGATATTTTACTATAAATCTAAAGTTGATATAAAATAGCATAATATAATTATGTAATTGTTTATTATTTGCAGTATGTGAAACAATAATGGATATACTGAAATTATACATTTGTATGGATAAAGTGCAAAGAAGGAACAATTTTATTCATGATATGCGTATTTTATAGATAATAGAATATGTTTGGTGAAAAAATTGAAGACTATGAAATATTTGAACAATTAGGAAAGGGAGGATTTGCACATGTTTATAGAGCAAGATGTCGCAGAACAGGGCAGTTTGTTGCTATCAAAATGATAGACAAGGCACTAATGGCAAGCACAGGCATGATAGGAAGAGTAAGACAAGAAGTCACAATACATTCTCGCCTGAAGCATCCTGCTATATTAGAGCTGTACACATTTTTTGAAGATATGCACTATGTTTATTTAGTTTTAGAACTTGCACATAATGGTGAATTAGCCAAACATTTTAAACTTGGAACTTGTGGTCTGTCAGAGAAAGCAGCTGCTGATATTTTGAAACAAGTTCTTAGTGGAGTGCTCTACCTGCACACTCATAATATTATTCATAGGGATTTATCCTTAAATAATTTATTGCTGACAAAGGATTTAATTGTCAAAATAGCTGATTTTGGCTTAGCTACGCAGTTAAATGAACCAGATGAGAAACATGTAACCATGTGTGGTACACCTAATTATATATCTCCAGAAGTAGCATCAAGAGAAGTACATGGATTGCCAGCTGATGTTTGGGGGTTAGGATGTATGTTTTACACTCTACTAGTCGGAAGTCCACCATTTCACACACAGCATGTAAAAACTACTCTTAATAAAGTTATTAATGCTGATTATAAAATACCATCAGAGCTGTCATTAGAAGCACAAGATCTATTGCAAAGGCTCTTATGTAAAGACCCCACCAAAAGAATAACATTAAAAGGTATTATTGAGCATCCTTTTCTTAGCTATAATATCCATAAACAGGAATTCTCCAGAGATTCAGGATTTCTTACGACTATGCATAGCACTCAACATAGTAGCAAACTTAAAGCTGAAGACATTTTAAATGTTGATTATCTTCAAGGATGTAGGGAACACAACTTTGTTGCTAAAGATTTTAAACCAACATCATTTAATGTTTTAAATGGAGTACAAGAAAACAGTAATGTATTTCAAAATCCAGAAGAAAGAAATAATCGGAATTTCAATGTTGAGACAGTTTTCACAGAAGTTATACCCGATGTGAAATCTAATACCAATTTGTATCCAAAAAAATATGATAGTGCATGTAGCAGTAATTCTGATTTAATAGTAAATATTAAGCAACTAGACATAAGAACCGAAGCTTCCAGAAGACATCCGTGCATTAATAGCAACCATGACAAAACTAAAACTAGCAATGTTAATACTAATATCTTGAATGTTCCTCCACTTTGTGCCAATAGACTACCAATAATTTCACATAGAACTCGAAATGCAATCCTTAAAATCGAATCAAGTGGTGTAGTTGTAGAGTTTTTGAAAAAAACTGGGAAAAATAGAGAAGAAAAAATTATGGAAATTTGTAAAATATCCAAAGATGGCATGAAAATTATAATTTTTACAGTTGACAAAAATAGTAAAAAGAATATTGACATCAACCATGATCCCAATCCAGATGAAGTGTTTTCGTATCACAATTTACCACAAAAACACTGGAAAAAGTACTTGTATGCATCTCGTTTTGTTGATCTAGTCAAAGCCAAAACGCCAAAAATTACCCTCTACACTTTATTGGCCAAATGTCAGTTAATGGAAAATGGCACAGATTTTGAGGTATTTTTTTACAATGGAGAAAAAGTTACAAGCACTCTTAATGAAGGGGTTAAAATAATTGATAAATTTTCTAAAATACATCACAATGGTGCTTCTGTTCCAGAATTGAAATATGTGCTAGAACATTTTGAAGAATGTTCTAATCGTATAAAACGCATAGAAACAGCGTTATCGTGTATCTCTGATGAATGTTATCCTCTCATTATTGGAAAAAGACCAATTCAAACTGTTAACAATATATCATCTCCGAAACATTCCTCGGTTAATGTAGGCTACAATACACCAGTCCTTAACATTGGTTCCTTTCATAGAACCATAGCTAGTTCTTGTCAAGCACAGAGTGACATAGGTATTTTAAAGGATGTAACATAAGCATATTGTTTGTCTTAAAATTCAACTTATGTACTTTTATATTAAGAGTAGCAAATATATTGTTTGCCTAATATATTGATATAAGACAAATTCACTTTGAATGCTTTATTATTAATTTGTAACATGTACAAAATAATAATTTATATGGATCAAAATGGTTACTTTACTTCACCATAGTGACATATAGAATGAATTTATAGTAGGTAGGACCTATAGCAAAGAGCATTATAATACTACGGAAAACCTATAGGGAATGTGTACGAACTATAGGGGGCAGCACAAAATCGACACAAGAGCCACATGTGGATAGTAAGGAAGTTTTGAAACCTAAAATTTATTTATATATTCTTTAAGTATGACAAAAGTGATAAAAAAATAATAGTTTATAAAAACTAAAAAACACGCTTTATAAAAATCCAACTAAAAATAGAAAATATTTTTTTATAAAATTGAATTGAGAATAGTGTAAATAAGAAAAACATGTATTTTATTGTAAAAAAAAAAGCGTGGGGTGCTTTTAAGATATTAGAATGATAATCCTACTCATATTATCTGTCAATAAAATATTTATAATTATCAACACCATGCACTCCACGCTTTAGATGTTAAATGTGAAAATTAACGGAGAGTCAACCACCTACATGCTAATTTTAAGAAACAATATAAGCAACTACGCAAGCAGCACCCGTTCACAAGTATGGCTCACAAAATTTATCCGTATGTATTATTATTACATTATTTAATGATATCAACGAAATAAAACATCTCACACGCGTGTACATAAGTACAATCACCCATTTTTATTATTTACATGTAGGTACTTAATTTAATAAAGGAAAATTGTTGTGTTACGTACTAAATTCATTTATATGGACAAAACGCATCCAAAGTCGAGTTTAATTTGGAAATTTTTGGATCAAGTTAATGTAGATATTGCAAAATGCGGTGCCGCCTTATCTTCGGCGTCTGGTGCACGCGTACCTGTCTGACAGGGATGTGGTAATATCTGGGCGCAGATGGGTAGCACCGAAGAGCGGTGTTCCACAGGGCTCGGTTTTGGGCCCGCTCCTGTGGAACATCGGGTACGACTCGGTGCTCCGTGGTGCCAATTTTCGAGCGTCGGCGTGAATTGTTACGCTGACGCCACGATGGTCACAGCGACATCTAGGATTTTCTGGGACGCCGAATATTGGCGGCGGCGGGCGCCGGCCATAATAGTCAGCCGAATCACGCGTTTAGGTTTGACGGTGGCCCTTGAAAAAACCAAGGCCATTTGTTTTCAAGGGTCTCGGAGAGGGTCACCGGCTGGCGCCCACATCGTAGATGGGGTGCGGATTCCCATCGGCAAAGTATGAAATATTTGGGATTGGTTTTAGACAGCCGATGGGAATTCCGCGCTCATTTTGAGGTTTTGAGAAGAGCGGGTGCTCTCTTTAGCCTGCTGCCCAACTTGAAAGGTCCTGGCATCCCTTGCCGAAGACTATCATGGAGTTGTACGGTCTCCTTTACGGCATTCCCGTTTGGGCTAACTATGTCGCTCTCCTGCGCAACCCACGGCGAGTAGTGGTGCAGCGGGCGATAAGGGCGTGCTGCACGGTCCCTTTCGAGGCGGCCTGCTTATTATCCGGATTCCTTCAGGTAGGCCTCACGCTGCCGTTGACGCTGAGAACGTCCTTCTGACCCCCCCCCCCTCCTCTCCCCCAACAGAAGACAGGCGGCACCGAGCAGGGGCGCTTGCGGATGACGACATACGACGTTTCCGTCAGAAGAAGCTCGCAGCCGTCGCTAATGCGCCGAAGATAGCCACCGCAGTTGTAGTTGGTATGCCGTGCGTTGTAAATACCGGGTGGAAGGGAAACGCTCTCTATACCGGAACGGTAAGTGAGAAGAACCATAACATTAACTAAAAACTATATTCATTGGCAAAGCTAAGCGATTATACTTACGATTTTAGTATTTCCGTAATTCATGCGCGCGCAATGTAAAGCGTACAAAAAACTGGGTAGGGTACAAACTACAAAGCAAACGCCGATAAGGCAGCGGCGGCCGCGCTGCGCCGGCACCGGCCGGCCACGCGGTCGTTAACCCGTCAGCTGATGTACGTGTTTCATTACGATTTTTTTGAAATATTGACCTTTTTTACTATGTTTTTTAGAATAATAGTTTGATTTATCTATCCATACGTGAAGCTGTACAGAAATTTGAGAAAATCCTACTAAAATTGTAACAATGCGATCGCGATTTTTTTAGTGCCATCACGTCAGGAATCACCAATACTATCACCTGTATTCGTTTCCGAGAGCGTTTCCCTTCCACCCGGTAGGTTAGGGACGCGGCCGGCGCGGCGGTCGCCCGACGTTTCCCATCTCTCCGGGCGATTCAACGCCGGGACGTAAGGCATGGTGAACCCAACACAACCACTCGGTCGCCCCCCCCCCCCCCACGAAGGTCGAGCGGCGGTGGTAATGCTCATTCTCCGCGCGAAAACAAAAAAAAAGTATTCTGCAAAATGTAAACTTAGGCTAGATAGAACCTAGAAATAAAAACAAATTATTACGTACTATTTTTATTTTACTTCAATCTGGTATGCCGTATGCGTAACCGAAACCATCCGAAACAGATATAATTTTATTCGTATATCCATATCCGTATCCAGATCCGAAATTTCATATCATTAACATCCCTGCTAAATTTCATGAAAATCGTTGCGAGCCGTTTCCGAGATTCAGATTCATTCATGTAATTCTAATTCAAATCATTTATTCAGTAATTAGGCCCCTAAGGGCACTTTTACACGTAATTTTTAACAATGTTGTTTTACTAAAAGATTCTACCAGTGCTTCGGAAAAGCCCACTGACCCGAGAAGAAGCACCAAGAAACTCAGCGTAGGTCTTTTATTATATTATTTTTTTTAAATATATATATTTTACAATTTTCAAGTTACAATATAACTTCAATTTCAAAGATGGATATGCGAAAATTAACGGAGAGTACCTAAGTCAAACAACCACCTAAATCTTACTAATATTATAAAGGCGAAAGTTTGTAAGTATGTATGGATGTTTGGATGTTTGTTCCTCTTTCACGCAAAAACCACTGAACGGATTTTGATGAAATTTGGCACAGGGGTAGATCATGTCCTGGATTAACACATAGGCTACTTTTTATCCCGGGAAAATATAAACCGGGACTTTTATCTGAAAATATATCCGGAAAAACTTTTCAATGCGGGCGGAGCCGCGGGCAAAAGCTAGTGTTGAATATAAGTAAACAATAAAGTCAACCATCAAACAGAGCAGACCAGTCCACGCAAGCAGCACCCGTTTACGAGTATGACGCATGTGCCAGCCATCGGCCTCCTCAACCATGTTATAGGGAAGTGACCGACAGTAATACAAGAATTGCTCGTTTAAAGATATAAGATTAGAATATTAGACTATACGATTTGTTTTTTTTTTTTCAGTTTGTAATCCTAGGATTAGAAACGTGAGTGTAGAGATGAATGTTTGTTACTCCTTCACGCAAAACTTTTAAATGGATTTGGATGAAAGGAGATGTCCCTTAGAGTAAGTAGTAGTTATACTTACTCTAAGAGATGTCCGCTTTTGGTATGGGTGCTGGGCCTCAAAATTTAAACAGGCTCAAACTTTAGGGATATTAAAAGGGCAACGTATGGAACTTGGTCACGGGTGGGCGGAAGGGGCCGTCCACCCATTAGTCTAGCCAACTTTTGTGACCCCCGTGATGGACGGCAGCGTGGCGGTTAGGCCTCACGCTGCCTTTGACGCCGGGGGCGTCCTTCGGTGTACGGGGGCTTCTGAGCCCCCGCAACAAGAGGAGACGGACCGCAACAGCGGTACGCGCAGGGGCGGCTGCGGACGACAACTTAGACGTGAGTCGGAGGAAGCCCGCAGCCGTACCTAATGCGCCGAAGATGGCCACCGCGGAGTTTTAGTTGGTATGCCGTGCGGTATACATAGGTTAGGGACTCGGCCCGGCGGTCGCCCGACGTTTTCCATCTCTCCGGGCGGCTCAACGTCGGGTCGTAAGGCACGGTGAACCCAACATAACCGCTCAGTCGTTCCCCTTGAACACTGGGCGGTAGTAATAAGACACTTTCTCCGCGTAAACAAAAAAAAACGTATGGAACTTAGATGCATCAAAAAATATTTTTAGACCCCTCCATTCATATCCAACTTTTTTAAAAACATTGATATTAAGTGTAGTTTTTAAGCCAAACATCACATGCATCTCAAAATCGGAGGTCTTTAAAATTAAACGATTTATTGCAAAAGGGTAGTTTTTAGGAGTTCTATCCAAATATAATTATATAAACTGTCTTGTTTAGATTTTCGCGTGTAAAACGCGTTAGAACGCAACATACGTCAAAGAAACCTTGGTGTAAACCAGCAATAGGGTAGTTGACATAGTTAACAAATAACTAAGTGTTGTATTGAACATTATAGAATTTAAGGTCCTAATTAAGAATATTTGACTTAAATTACAAATAAAAATTATTAAATATTTTATTTTGCTAAATTAAAATAAGAGTTTTTGAATCTGTGCATCATTTACACGAAACGCCTTAGCGACCAAGACCAGAGTGCGTGACGTCACAGTGTAATAAACAAAATGTCTTTCCGACAAAGATTTTACGCGGTTCATTGCAAGCTCTCCGGTTTCAGGATTATTTATTCGATTATTTCTTGTCCATAGTCCAGTTTACCAAGTAAACATGGATATTGAGTTTATTAAAGCCAACAGTTGAAATTTGCCAAGAACAGATTCATTTATAATCGCAAATTTCTTTGACTCAAATCCGGACGTTTGTTCTGCAGAATTCAGGAACGTGAAAACTTCATTGTAAGTACAAAACTATCCTTTTCTGATATTTTGTTCAATTCATAATAGATTACAGTTTGATTTATGTACTTACCTTTATTTTTTTACTGTAAAATAACCTTTCTATGCGATGTTTTTTTGTAGGTTATAATTTATAAATATAATTAATACACATAAGATCGCTTCTACGAAGAGTTGCTCGTATTGTGGTTATTTATGAAGGTTTATTTCTATTTTTACAGATCATCAAGACAGTCGTATGGTCATGATGCCATTAGGTACGTCCAATTGAAGCGTGACGCGACTTTGTGCACTATTCAATGTAAGATATGCCCTGAGTATAAAGTCCGTCTGCCACCATATTCTGTCGGCTTGATAGTGGAAGAAAAAGAGGGCATAGTTATAAGTGTTCAGTGCCATGATTGCCCTGGTTCACTAAGAGGATGTAAACACGCAGTAGCTTTCCTTATGTGGGCACATCAGAGAGGAACCACCATGTACATCTATTGAATGCTATTGGAAGAAGTTAAAGTAAGTTAGCAAAAGTAGGAAGCACTTTGAAATTTACAACGGTTAGAGAAATGAAAAGAAATTCTTCTACAACACATGAAGACTTTGGTGATGTCTTAAATGAATTTTTGGTGCAAGGCAAAAGAAGGAATTTATGTTCTACACAAATCCTTAAACATCAATCTGACTATAAAGTGCCTGACAAACTTCTGTTTTCCATGCATTGTTTAAGCATTAAGCATAACAAAGAAAGTGACTGTGAAACACTTTTACCCAAAATTGCTATGTTTTTTCTAGAGAGAAAATAAAATATAAATTTTGTGGAGTCTGACTGAAGCACAACATAAAATTCACGCATGGCACGAGTTAAGGTATTATTTATTTTTAATATATAATTTCCTTTTAAAAATTGATTTGTCCTTTAATCATATATAATTTAAAACAATGTTCTAGAGTTGCATTTCCCAACTTGGGGCTCTGGACATATCTAAAGTCTGCTGATTTCAAAGTTAAAGCTAGATGAATGTTGAGAGTGTGCCTAAAAAAAGGCATTTTAATTTTATTTAAAGAGGTCTGTGATAATCATCTTTGCTCATTTAGCGGTTTGCATCTAAGAAAGGGTGGGAAATGCTGTCTTAATGTAACACATACTGGAATAATATGTGTCCATGTGAAATGCAATCTCAAAATGTAAATCAGTCTTGTATGTGTTTTGTCATTCATGTGTTAGCAAACCATTTTACAGGGCATCCTAGTGGGGCATATACATACATATGTGTGGCCACCAGTCAGTTTTATATTTAAAGAAACATAATTTTCTTTTCAGGTATGCCAGAATAACAGCATCAAGAACATCAAAGCAACATTCGATGCAAAACAACTGATGGATCCTTGGTTGTTTCTAATAAAAATTATCGCTTTTTTATTTCCCCTTTCCTGCCAGCCCGAACTGGCTTTTTTGTTTATTTCTCCTCATTGATTTTAATCCCAATAAAAATATTGGTCATTGTATAAGTGACCTTTGCTATTAAAAATAATTATTAATGTAATCAATTTAATGTATCTTGACTTATCATTAATTTGGGCAACTATGTTCGCCTAGGTGATGAATAAAGTATTTTATTTTTATGAATTTATTTACTTTATTAACTAAAATAGGAAAATAAAACACTTTTATCAAAATTTTGTTTTTATTTCTCAAATGTTTTAATCAAGGAGTCTTGTAAATTAATTAAGGCACATGCAATAATAATGCAATCATCCAAGAATTTAATTAAATTAGTATTGACAACTGAATGGGGTTTTAGCATTGAGAACTCCCTTAGATGTCGGATGACTCTTTCAATGTGTATCCGTAAACTTGCTATCTCCTTAGTTTTTCACGCTTCAACTTTGGTTAAATTGGACTGAGCTGATACACTTGGGGGTCTCACTAAAATACATCCCTTTTGTAATAACAGTTGCTCAATATGCTTGAATCCTCTATCAGTACAATCACAACAGGTTCCAAATTATCAAGAAATTAGCAGTTTTCAACAAACATACATAGCTGATCCTGCAATCATAACCAGAAGAAATGTAGTTTAATAATACCATTAGGTGTGCTATTAATACGGTATTTTATTGTATTAGCTTTTTTATAATTACACCATGTTAGAGCCTGGTTGACAGATTTTTATAGCTTTTGAATTTCAATTTCCGGGCAGTCTATTGTGTAATTAGTGTTTCTGTATTTATGCCTAAAATCAACCGGCAAGTTCTGTTCTATGGCAGTTTTTTTAATAAAACAATGTAAAGCTGCAATACAAAACAATGTTGCAATACTTGGCACATTTTTCTAAAAGATTTTGCAAGCATAAGAAACTGACATACCAAACTCATTAGCAACTTCAATTAATTTTGTGTCCAATCTTATTTTTTTTTTAGGTATAAGAATATATTTTGAACAGGAATACTCATGGGTTTTTTTATAATGTGTAGTAAAAAATACATTATATATATTTAACATAAATTGGAGACGTTGCAACAGATGAAAACTGTATTGCTGTAGATGTTGCTTTGTGTTCACTGAAACTACTAAGCTGTAAGTTTTTGCTTCTATATTTCGGTTTAAAATTTACTTGGACTATTCTTTCTGATACTGGACACACTTGGGTTGATTTATTTTGGTTCATTTCAATGAGATCTGACTTTTCATCGATTATTTGTAAATCTGAAAGCAAAATTGTTTATATTTTAATGAAACTGTAATACTATTATATCTCATCTGACAAAAACTTGAGGTATATGCACACTGGGTTTTACTGAAATTTTTAAGGGTAGAGGCAAGACTTAAGTATTCAGAAATACTTGTTCAACTTTTATAAGTTGATTAAAGTACTACCAACATGAATGATTAATTTAGCATTTTACTTCACGATTTTCATAAATGTTTACTATGAAAATCTAATTTTGATTTTTCTAACTGGATACATAGTAATGCATATGACTATAGCTACAAAATACAGGAAACCAAACATTACACAAATGCATTGGGACAGTAAATGTGAGGGGTTATAATAGGACAGCTTTAGGTATAGATTTACCTCCAGTCCCTATGTTGTGATTCTATGTTACTAGTGGATGGTGTATCCACAGTTTCTGTCTGTATAAGCAATTCTTGTATTAATGCACGCTGGTATTTACTGCCACTGACCGAGGCATACTTTTGGCTGTTCTCTTTAAACGATCAGGTTGACATTCAAATATAGAAAGTAAACAGGAGGGTTTCATTCGTATTGTCGAGACAGAACCCTTAATATTGTATTCCATGTCCTTGGGCAGCTGTAATATAGACAAATCAGCGTTAAACAGGAAATGAGGAATGAGTACGGTTAAACACATTGTTTTGCAAACAACTTTGCTTTAACCTCAAAATGTTACTAGAGTACGTACCTTTAAAGGAACTACGGTTTTACTGAACGATCAAGATTTATAGATATTTTAAAGTAGTACTACTCACATCAAAATGATCCTCGCAAAAATAAATTGAAGATTTGGGTGATGCACTGGTCGGATCACGTCGTGCTAACTGCACTGTACCCGCCACTTTACAGTTTACACGAAGATTTCGCGATTGTGGCACATGGATAAATAATTTATAAGGGCTTTTGATACTTGTATTTTGACACAAAGGAATGGCACATATTCTATAGCACTTTGAAGCCATTTTTTAAAGGATTTTTAATAAAAAAGGAATCTCCACGTACTGTTTACATTAAGACTATTACACTGTGACGTCACGCCTTCGATTAGTCACGTGATTAAGCGTTTTAGCGGGGAATACGAAACGCATTTATTAAAACTGTCTTTTGGTTATTAAAATGGCTCTAAATATAAGAAAAACAATTATCAAGCATATTTTTAGTGCGTTTAGAACATTTTGTAGTACTTTTCGAAAATTTGTCAAATACCCTATTGCAGTTTCTAGACTGAAATACAATTCAAACAAACCTATCAACTGCTGGAGACTGCAACTTATTACAAGTGAGATCAGGGCCGCGCCGACCCAAGACAGCGCCTGTGTGTGAAATTTATGAAGTGCCTATGATTTTTGTCGTCCTGTAACTTGTTTCATAAGTTTTAATTTAGAAAATGAGCTTTGGTAAGACTTTTGTAATAATATACGTAACACTTGTACATGTACATACTGTCTTACCTACTCACCTATAAAGAATGTAGTGGTAGTATAACAAATATAATTTACGTCATCCTGATTTCGGCGCCGCGGGTATAACATTCTTGGCGCCGCGCCCCTATTGCCTTGGCGCCTGTGTGCGCCGCACACTTCGCACATATGGACGGCGCACTGTGGAACGTCCCCATAGAAAGGGTGTGACATGTACCGGTAGTACTGAATGTCTGATAACTGGAAACTGAAATGCATTGTGGAAAGGGGACAATATGACCTTTCAAGTTTTATAATTTTTACCCCTCTAATCACTTTATTTTACCTAATATATAGCACCAAAGTTGAAGTATCGAACACTGTCGAAAATGACCTCACTGTTTAAGAAAGATATTTGTGGTATTCGCAATAGTTTGGAGAAGTATTTTATAAATAAAACGGTTTAATAGGATACACTTATATAAATGCAACTGTTTCTTTTTAAAAAGACGCTATATTTTATGGTTAAATTAAAGTTTAAAATAGTAATCGAAGTGTTTGATAAAATCTGTCATATAATAAAAACGCCACGAAACCCCGACCTAATGATACTTGTGTTTGATAGTTCTAAGTAATTAGGAAATTTCGCTAGAACATTATGTACCCCCCCTCGTCCCCCTTTCGAAGAAAAGTAACAAAATAGGTTATACGCCTGCTAAAAATGCCAGAGCATCTACAAGCTGACTACATTTTGTCAATTATGAATATTTCATCAGAGGGGTAACTCCCGACTACAATATAAATCTAATACCAATGTCAATCCAATTCCAATCTCAATTTGTACGTCACATGTGTTGATATTACACGAAAGCAATCAAGTAGGTTTAATCCGGTCAATTTAGACCAAAAAATGAGAGTGAAGTTACATAAAGTCCCGACAAGCTGAATTTCTGTGAAATTTTTCAAAACATAATTATAAACAATGTCTAGAAGTTCCCCATCATTCCCCTGTAAGGAAAAAAAATATTCAAGGTCGAAGGTAAAAAAAATGAGTTTTTCGCGATTTTCAGCAAAACGGTAAGTTTTATCATAAAAGTACCTCAGACAAAAATTGTAGATCATAAAATTATCTATAAAAAATTTATCAATACTTTTTTCTGACGAGCCACCGTTTCTGAGATATAACGATTCAAAACGTTATAAAAGTTGTTATCGTCATAATATGCATGAGTACGCCACGTATATACATCTAGAGTTGTTATATTTTATATAATATATATATATTATATACTGACGACTCGATATTATATACGACTGCAAAGCTGAGGTCTCGGGTTCGATCCCCGGGTCGGACAAAGTGATATTGAATTTTTCTATTCAGTATCAGCCCGGAGTCTGGAATTTGTGCCCGATATGGCGATAGGCTCGCCCCCTATCACATCATGGGACGGAATAACGGCGAAAAGTGGGTGCACTAGTTGCGCCTCTGCCTACCCCTTCGGGGATAACAGGCGTGAGTGTGTGTGTGTGTGTATTATATATTGAATGTTTAAATATTTTTCTATCGGTCATTGTAACTTATACTTACAATATAAAATATACATAAGTTTTAACTCTAAGAATATCAGGTAAAATGAAACCCAGTCCCTTAATCTTTAAGCCAGTGTAACTTCGAGACATCTGTCTCTTGTTCTATTGTGTGCGTGGCTAGGGTCTTATACCTGCTATAATAAATTATATACCGTTAGTCTTGAGCAGGGGGGGTCAAGTTAGTTAGATCTGATGATTGGATCCTGGAGAAATCGAGGGCAACGCTCAAATTTTATAGGCCCACACATCGTTTTTTCGCAAATCTTATGAAGTAATTTATTGTTTAGTGTTTTCGCGTAAATAACATCACGCCTTTTACGTTTTCAGGGGTAGGCAGAGGCGTAACACGTCAGCGCGATAGTCATACCGCGTGTGCAATACAACTACACCGTCGAGGCGGTATATTTCTTACTAACACAAAAAAACAACAAATAAAAACTTTTTAACAAAAAATAGGCACTGACTTCAGAATTGGTTACCAGTATATAAGTAATGCTATCGTATATTTATTCACTACTAGCTTTTGCCCACGGCTCCGCCCGCATTAAAAAGGTTTTCCGGGATAAAGGTCCCGGTTTATATTTTCCCGGGATAAAAAGTAGCCTATGTGTTAATCCAGAACATGATCTACCCGTGTGCCAAATTTCATCGAAATCCGTTCAGTAGTTTTTGCGTGAAAGAGGAACAAACATCCTTACATCCATACATCCAAACATCCAAACATCCATACATCCATACATCCATACATTCTTACAAACTTTCGCCTTTATAATATTATATAGTAGGATTAAATTATTTTTGGGTTTTTAAATTTTTTCGTCGTTTTTGAAGGCTAGGCGGTTGACTTACTTGTATTACTCACTGCTCGAACGCCAACTGAAAAAACTATTTTTTTCTTAAAACCAGCAAAAGCCCAGCATCAATCAGATATATGTTCATCAAAAAGTTTATATACTTTTGTAAAGTGTCAAGATCATGTACTATTTTAACACGCAATAACTGGCTGTGATACATCTGCATTTTACAGGAGGGGTAAAACAGCAGTTTTCAAAATGTTTGAATAACAAGTTTTAATTCAATGTGCTGAAGTTTTTAAAAAGAGTAATTCAACTGAACAAGAAGTTATTACCAACGGCATCCGCTTTCTTCTTTCTATGTACGGAGCTCCTAAAAAAACTACCTGTTTAGATAAGCATCGATATGCATGTTTCGTTAAAAATACTAAAAATAAAAAACAAGTTCAATTAGCTTGTCTTCCTCCAACCTCAGTTGCTGCTCACCAACATATTTTTCGAGTATATTACCAAATTCACGTGTGGCTTGGTTATCAGCTAGACCCTACAGACTGGGGTTGGAAGTTGTTCAATATATTAGTGCCTACTGGGGAAACCACGTTAAAAAACGCGCCAAGTACACTACCTCATAGGTGGCGTGGAAACGTGTGCATATTATGACAATAACAACTTTTATAACTTTTTGAATCGTTATATCTCAGAAACGGTGGCTCGTAAAAAAAAAAGTATTGATACATTTTTATAGATAATTTTATGATCTACAATTTTTGTCTGAGGTACTTTTATGATAAAACTTACCGTTTTGCTGAAAATCGCGAAAAACTATTTTTTTTTCCTTACAGGGGAATGATGGGGAACTTCTAGACACTGTTTATCATTATGTTTTGAACAATTTCACAGAAATTCAGCTTGTTGGGACTTTATGTAACTTCGAATGTCTAAATTGACCGGACTCAAGAATGTTATACCCATAACCGGACTAGTTGGTGTAAATAATTTTTAACATTATGCTTTCAATTGTTGTGTCATTTTAATCCATCCTAATGTAATAATATTACTCAAAATAAGTTTTTTAAAGTGTTAGGAAACGCCTGACAATTTCTTTTGAGTAAAGTCCTTGAGATCGTAAATTTAGGCGATTTTAAGACATGTCTATTTTTCATTAATTAGGTTAAAATATACCCTATACTGTATTGTATTTCACTTGTTTAATTGCATTAATGTCAAATTATTGTGTATCTATACTTAATTTGGTTTTAAACTCCCATGAAATATAGGCATATTTCAGTATTTTTTTTCATAGTCATGTCAGTATTTTTCAAATAAATTACATTGGTAATGGATAGGTCTATTATTCAATAATACACGTAAAAAAAAAATCAAATCTTTACGTTGTTGAGTTATCATAAGATATGTAAGAGAGATACTCATGTCACGCCCTTTCTATGGGGACGTTCCACAGTGCGGCGCGGCCCTGAGTGAGATATTGCTTCTGTACCAAAAATAACTTTAAAAGTAGGCAGCATAAATAAATAAATTATCAGGTTAGTTTCGTAGTTTTTTATTCTTACAAATATAAAGTAGAATGTTTATATAATGCCAATCTTGTTGGCAACATCTAGCGCATCATAGTCTCTGGCGAGTCGTACGTACGCCTTCTTCTTGCCGTCGGGCCTGTAAAAAAAATAATTATTTCAAATATCTGTGCGCTTAAACAGTACAATTAAAAAGTATATGAAAACATCAGAGTTGTGTAATTTTTATTTCATTCTCTTTCAATGAGATTCCCACAAAGCTATCATCATGATATAAAATTTTGTAATTTAAAATATAAACATATTGTATTGTATATGCCATTTGATAATTACATCACACAGTAACAGTCCTGGTTCTAACCTTATGTATTGTATAAATAAATTCATGCATAAAGAAAAATCCATGAAAAAAGATTTTTCAGTGCTAAAATCGTAACTGGTATTCCTCGGTGTAGAATCTACGAAGACTAAATTGTCTAATATGTTATTATAGAATTAATTACCCAACTAGGTGTAAAAACATACCCTATTTAACCAATGGACACAATATGGCAATAATGCGCAAACATTGTTTTCAGTCAATCCGGAGGGGGGGGGGGCGAGGTAGACATGGATAGCAAACATTTAACAAAAAAAATCCAGACATGCAGGGCTGAATATAAGGTCACTTTTTACACAATAACACAACAAAAATCAACAATGTCTGTGGAGCACTGCTTAATGTCATTATCATAGAATGTAATGACAGAGATTGCAAGTCACGTAGGTTTTAATAAAATTTTATGACCAGCTGTGCATGTATGACCAATGAAGGGTTCGCTTGGTCATCCCATCTCATTTGCATTGCTAGATACTCAAAGAACATACCTGATAAGAGTGTTAACTTTAGCAACATTAATGTCGTAAAGTTTCTTCACTGCGGCTTTAATATGGTGTTTGTTAGAACTTGTGTGCACAATGAATACCAAAGTATTGTTGTCCTCAATTTTCTTCATCGCGGCTTCAGAAGTGAGGGGGTACTTAATGATGTTGTAAGCATCCATGCTGAAAATTAAATTTTATAACAATTATTATCATCAATAGAGGTGATAGCCTAGTTGGGAGTGGAACGGACTGCTGAGACAAATGTGTGCAGGTTCAAAATCCAAGGTATGCACGTGAGACTTTCTGAAAAAGTTATAAGAATACCCACAGACTTAATAAATTATTGCTCGCTTTAATGGTGAATCAAAACATCGCGAGGAAACCTGCATCAGATATGAAGTTCTCTATAAGAATTTCAAAGGTATGTGGAATCTGCCAACCCGCACTAGGCCAGTATGGTGGACTAAGACCTAAGCCCTCTTAGTAGTAGACAAGTCCCATGCTCAGCAGTGGGCAGTATATAATACAGGTCTGGTATGGTATTTATTATAAATGCATGAAGAATGCAAATTATACATTACTATATCCCATTTGCATTAAGAGAATAGTGAATCTTCAGTGCAAGTAAAAATACGCTCAAAGTGGATAATACCTTTAAACAATTTCAGCCACTTCCAACAATTTGTACTATTTCAGAATATTTTTGTGTTAATTTCCTTTGGTCCTTTAATTATAATTTATAAACAGCATTTTTAGGCACTCACTATTTCCTTTTTGTGTATGGAATATAATACATAAATTCACTAACAATAATCCAGATCCTAGAGTAGATAGCAAACACTATACACAAGGTTTATTTATTTTAACATGGCAAAGTATGTCGGGTTCAAGCATTAGCCTGTGTATCTTACAAACCTACATAATTGTGTCAACTGGCCACAGGTTGTCATCAGTTGACAATCTATTTGGACACCAGTCTGCCTACCATCAGGTACAGTGGGGAAACTTTACCATACCTGTATATATATAAAAAGATTGCATTTCTTAGATTTCTCCTGGTATTTATGACATTTATTGACTCACCGATTACGCTTAGGCAGAGATTTCCTGGGGTATTTAGGATGCCGGGGAGGTTCAAAAGTTTTTGGTCTGTGGAAGTGTACAGAAGTACGGATTTTACGCACCCTCTTGCCATGTTCACCTTTTACAACCTGAAATAACAAAAAAATATCAGCAACTCAATGACATCTGTAACAATTGTTTCAACAGGTCAGTGGTCTCGGACGACAAAATGTGAAATCGGTAGAGTTGCCAAGAAAAATCGGTATATTTGGAACAAAAATCGGTATATGCAAAAAAACAAGCAATATTCAATGAAAACTCCTTAATTTAAACTCTAGGGACTATTATTGTACCAAAAGAAGGTAATTTCAACAAACGACAGTCACGCATACACCCTCCCCCCCCCCCCGTCATGAAAGTAAAAATTTTGAACAATTTTTGCCACCCCTTTAAAAATACTGCCCCCCGTCACCCCAAACAGCAACATATTTAACCAAGGAATCGCATAATAACACTACATAGTATAAAACAAAGTCGCTTCCCGCTGTCTGTCCCTATTAGTCCGGTCAATTTAGACATTCGAGGTTACATAAAGTCCCAACAAGCTGAATTTCTGTGAAATTGTTCAAAACATAATTATAAACAATGTCTAGAAGTTCCCCATCATTCCCCTGTAAGGAAAAAAAATTATTCAAGGTCAAAGGTAAAAAAAATGAGTTTTTCGCGATTTTCAGCAAAACGGTAAGTTTTATCATAAAAGTACCTCAGACAAAAATTGTAGATCATAAAATTATCTATAAAAAATGCATCAATACTTTTTTCTTACGAGCCACCGTTTCTGAGATATAACGATTCAAAAAGTTATAAAAGTTGTTACCGTCATAATATGCATACGTTTCCACTCCACCTATGAGGTAGTGTACTTAGCGCGTTTTTTAACGTGGTTTCCCCAGTAGGCCTACTCCACGGGTTAGTTGTGATCCTGTTTAATGTAAAACTATTGCATAATAACGGAAATTTTCAAAGATTGGGAAAGATAAAAGCGATGTAAATTAAAAAAAAAGTGTTGAAGTTTATTCGTCTTATTCGTAAGTTTCAAATTCTTGTTCTTCTTCTCCTGCTTCTTCTTCATCTTCATTTTGGATGCAAGTAAATTTCGTCAATGGCAATGTATCGCATGATACTTCGTCGGAGTCAAACGAATCCTCCATTTTTTTTATTCAATATTAGAGCACGACCGGCCTTGACAATTTGTGCATGCCAAAGAACAAGACAGTCCGACTTTTTTGCAACCACATGTAGCACTGCATCCCTTTTTGCAGTTGCAAAAAATAGTGTTCAGCAGTTTTTCCAGCGCAGGTAGAAGTAAAGTTTGAACTGGCTCTAATATATTGTTGACCAACTTCCAACCCCAGTCTGTAGGGTCTAGCTGATAACCAAGCCACACTTGAACTTGGTAATATACTCGAAAAAGATGTTGGTGAGCAGCAACTGAGGTTGGAGGAAGACAAGCTAATTGAACTTGTTTATTATTTTTAGTATTTTTAACGAAACATGCATATCGATGCTTATCTAAACAGGTAGTTTATTTAGGAGCTCCGTACATAGAAAGAAGAAAGCGGATGCCGTTGGTAATAACTTCTTGTTGAGTTGAATTGCTCTTTTTTAAAACTTCAGCACATTGAATTAAATCTTGTTTTTCAAACATTTTGAAAACTGCTGTTTTACCCCTCCTGTAAAATGCAGATGTCGTATCACAGCCAGTTATTGCGTGTAAAAATAGTACATGATCTTGACACTTTACAAAAGAAAATAAACTTTTTGATGAATATATATTTGATTGATGCTGAGCTTTTCCTGGTTTTAAGAAAAAAATAGTTTTTGAGTTGGCGTTCGAGCAGTGAGTAATACAAGTAAGTCAACATCTTCACCAACAACAATAGTTGTATTTGTCAAATTGAATTGCTCTATTCTCGACTGCCTCGGTGGCGTAGTTGTATTAAGGTACGACTACAATGCTGAGGTCTTGGGTTCGATTCCCGGGTCGGGCAAAGTGATATTGAGATTTTCTATTCAGTATCAGCTCAGATCCTAGTACAGGATCTGAGCTGATACTATTTTTACACGCAATAACTGGCTGTGATACGACATCTGCATTTTACAGGAGGGGTAAAACAGCAGTTTTCAAAATGTTTAAAAAACAAGATTTAATTCAATGTACTGAAGTTTTTAAAAAGAGTAATTCAACTCAACAAGAAGATTTTACCAACGGCATCCCCTTTCTTCTTTCTATGTACGGAGCTCCTAAAAAAACTACCTGTTTAGATAAGCATCGATATGCATGTTTCGTTAAAAATACTAAAAATAAAAAACAAGTTCAATTAGCTTGTCTTCCTCCAACCTCAGTTGCTGCTCACCAACATCTTTTTCGAGTATATTACCAAGTTCAAGTGTGGCTTGGTTATCAGCTAGACCCTACAGACTGGGGTTGGAAGTTGGTCAACAATATATTAGAGCCAGTTCAAACTTTACTTCTACCTGCGCTGAAAAAACTGCTGAACACTATTTTTTGCAACTGCAAAAAGGGATGCAGTGCTACATGTGGTTGCAAAAAAGTCGGACTGTCTTGTTCTTTGGCATGCACAAATTGTCAAGGCCGGTCGTGCTCTAATATTGAATAAAAAAAATGGAGGATTCGTTTGACTCCGACGAAGTATCATGCGATACATTGCCATTGACGAAATTTACTTGCATCCAAAATGAAGATGAAGAAGAAGCAGGAGAAGAAGAACAAGAATTTGAAACTTACGAATAAGACGAATAAACTTCAACACTTTTTTTTTAATTTACATCGCTTTTATCTTTCCCAATCTTTGAAAATTTCCGTTATTATGCAATAGTTTTACATTAAACAGGATCACAACTAACCCGTGGAGTAGGCCTACTGGGGAAACCACGTTAAAAAACGCGCTAAGTACACTACCTCATAGGTGGAGTGGAAACGTATGCATATTATGACGGTAACAACTTTTATAACTTTTTGAATCGTTATATCTCAGAAACGGTGGCTCGTAAGAAAAAAGTATTGATGCATTTTTTATAGATAATTTTATGATCTACAATTTTTGTCTGAGGTACTTTTATGATAAAACTTACCGTTTTGCTGAAAATCGCGAAAAACTCATTTTTTTTACCTTTGACCTTGAATAATTTTTTTTCCTTACAGGGGAATGATGGGGAACTTCTAGACATTGTTTATAATTATGTTTTGAACAATTTCACAGAAATTCAGCTTGTTGGGACTTTATGTAACCTCACTCTCATTTTTTGGTCTAAATTGACCGGATTATATGTATGCTTAGATCTTTAAAACTACGCAACGGATTTTGATGCGGTTTTTTTAATACATGGAGTGATTCAACGGGAAGGTTTTTATGTACTTTTAGCCCGGCAAAACTTATTAACGCGGGCGAAGCCGCGGGCAAAAGGCTAGTTAAAGATAAAGAGGATTTTAGCATCGAATCGCTGGAAATCGGTAGAAAAATCGGGAGAATCTTCTAGCTTTCAAAATATCGTTGAAAAATCATGTCATTTCGGTAGGACAGGCCCAAAATCGGTAGAAATACCGAAAAATCGGTAGGTTCGAGACCACTGCAACAGGTTCTAGCACTGTAAATTTGGATTTAACCAACCACCATTTCTATACAGTTTTTTTTATATGTATTGTCTATAGACATGCTAGGGAGTTTAAAGGACAAAATAGTGTTCTGTTAAGAAACATACAAATAAATAACAAAGATTACATCAACTGATTTTTTGGAATGTGGAAATAAAGAGATATTTACTAACACAATATTCCTAGAATTGAATTTCCTAGAGGATACTGATATCACATAGAGGCAGTGCCGGTTTTAGAGTGAGGCAATCGCCCAGGGCGCTAGGTTCTGAGGAAGGCATGAAAGACTAAGAGGGTAGTACTGGAATAAAAGTGGGAGATACAAAAGGGGCATCAAAAGAATTTCACCCTTGGCGCCTGGGTAGCTAAGCTCGACCCTGGATAGGGATTTGGTAAGATTAGTTCACATCGCTTGTACACAGTTTGATCTATTCTACCTGTCTGTAGAAAAGATCAAATTAGAGTTAATTATATGATAGAAATTAAAACTATATTAGTATAGCCATTCAACTTTTTGGATAACTTAATAACAAATAATTGAATGCAAATACTGGAAACTCCTAATAACACTATTACAATAATTATATTACCACTTATTATTTGGCCATTGTATATTACTAACACTATGTATTACTATGTTAACCCTGATAGCATTAGTACAAACCTTAGTGGTTTTTAGATGTTATATACTACTAACAAACACTTGTAATTTCCTTGAGCCTGTTAAACAAAATAAAATGTAATGAGACACTATGGCAACTTTTTTTTTATTGCATTGAATGATGAGACGAACATGGCATTCGCCTCTCCTAAAAACAGACAATTTTTTTTGTATTTTCGATTATCAGCAAAACATTTGAACTAGTCCTAGAACTGTTACTGATACCTAGACTGACTTTGTGGATTTATTTTGCCATAAAAAATTATTAGTATAAAACAAAGTCACTTTCTGCTGACTGTCCCTATGTATGCTTAGATCTTTAATAGATAGTGATTCAACAGAAAAGCTTTTATGTACAGTCAGTCACATAAGTAGCTGAGCAAATTTAAATCACCTAGACGGATTTAGTTCCACACATTTTCTTCTTTGTGTGAAGTAAAATAAATGCCTTTTATTTCATGTTTGTGGAGAGAAAACAAAAATATAGAGGTGACGAAGTTTTGAATTTGTTCAGCTACTTATGTGGCTGACTGTACTTTTGGCCTGAAAAAACTTATTAACGGGGGCATGAGATAGTAACCATAATATAACGGGAGGCAAAATCTAACTTCAATGGTCCCTTGCCGGTAATTTTTTAATGCCAAAAACCACATGGTATATTTTGAACCTTAGAATAGAAACTAAGAAAGGATTTTGACATGCGCCATGCAGCCAGTAATAGTTACTTTTACATACATTCGAGATCTTTCAAATAACTCGATATCATATTCATAAAATCAAGATCTAAAATTCAGAAAATTACTCACCTTCCTTTGTGCTTTTAGAGCCTTTGCAACAGGTTTAACCTGTTTTTTTTGTCCCTTAATACCGGTCTTCTTAGGTTTTGGGGCAATTTTCAGCTTGGCAGCTGCAGGTTTGGGCTTAGAAGGCTTAGCAGCCGCCGCAGCTTTCTTGGCTGAAGGCTTTGCACTGGACTTAGCCTTAAGGGCAGCAGCTTTAGCTGAGCCTGGTTTTGCCGTTGGCACA
Organism: Lapara coniferarum; assembly: GCA_949316025.1. Taxonomy (NCBI): domain Eukaryota; kingdom Metazoa; phylum Arthropoda; class Insecta; order Lepidoptera; family Sphingidae; genus Lapara; species Lapara coniferarum. The sequence goes on along the minus strand of OX438919.1, from coordinate 33,250,554 downwards.
GCTGAGGCAGCCTTCTTTTCAGCAGGTTTAGTCGCCGGGGTGGGTGCAGCCTTCGCAGCAGGAGCAGCTGCTGGCTTAGCAGCTGCGGGCGCAGAGGCAGGCTTGGGCGCAGGTGCCGCTTTAGGGGCTGCTGCTTTGGGTGCTGGAGCTGGCGTCTTGGCCGTTGCTGGTTTTGGGGCGGCAGCAGCAGCCGATGTAGATGCGGCTTTTGGTGCAGCAGCTGGAGTTTTCGCAGTTGCCGGTTTTTTTTCTGCAGGCTTGGATCCGGAGGACCCTGTATTGACAAGGCATAGGATTATAACCTCTATGTCCACAAGACCACAACATACAAATTTAAACACTGATATGCACAATGATTCTTCTTTTATTATGAACACGTTCAACAGACTGTGGAATAAAGACAAGCAATATAAAAAATAATAAATGTAGAATACGGTTTAGTCACAACATAGCTACCGCGTGGCCTACCAAATGTCACTTCACTCACCAGACGACTAATTTTCACAAAATTATAGACATGCAAGATACACCACTCATTCTCTACATGAATACAGTTTTGACATATCTAAAGTTGATAAAAATTTATTCTTCATGCTGGTTTAATTGTAAAATAGTAAAACATACCGGATTTCTCAGGTTGCTTCTTGGGAGGCATCGTGACAAAAAGATTTTTTTTTTTTTTTAAATATAATTCTCCCTTACAGGGAAGGCAAAGGGTTCAAGCCCATACAGCCTCGTCTTAAGTGATATCTCTGGTTGTCGTAGTAAAGCAGTGGCTACCTTACCAAGACTTTATCAAGGAGTTTTGGCGGCAACGAAAAAACACTTGATTGACACAGTTGTTTCAATTCACTTCATTTGAGCACTTTAATAGAACTATATTGGATAATATACCACCACAATTATGCAATATAACACTAAGTATCACCAAAATAATGAATTAAAACAAAAGCACCTCATGACACTTTCACGTTCCCGCCAAAACTCTGACAAAAAGATGGAGGATTAGAGATGATAATGCGAGTATACAATTGTAGTCTCTGGTCACACATATCGATAACTACTAGTATTCGATTATTGGTTATTACGAATATTTGTATTATTTATTTCATCCTAAAATATAATTAGAAAAAATAAGATGAGATGATTTGAGAAATAGGATTTATAATATTTCAGATGTTGCATTTTATATTCAGGGTCATTATTATTTTTCTTTGCAATAATAAAATACCGATTACAAAGTACAAAGTATTTTTTTACTGCCTTCCCTATCTTTTATTATACGGTATACCCTTAGCCTGAAACTGATCGGTTAATGTCAAGAAGTTTATAATATTATCTAATAACATTCTTGGTTAATGTTACTCATAGAATAAAGGCTAAAGCATCCTTATTCTGAGATGTTACTGCTATTCGTGACGTCATTTTGACAATTGTTAATTTTATGCAACCTGAAAATTGAAAGATTTGACAGTTGGTTAGACCTTTTTATTGTTAAAGTTATTTTCTATCCACCCGTAATAAGGATCAAGTTCTGGGAAGTAATTGCATACCTATGGCATAAATAAAAGTTCAGCTATTTCATACGTACCTGTAATTTAAGCTCGCATTTGCGAATATTCGCATCTTTTTTGATGTGAAACATCTATAGCCGCACGTAAAACCGATTTCTGGCGTGGCGACGCATGCCGTGGCGACGCGTCGCCATGCGCAAAATTAATGAATTTTTCTAATCGTAGTGGAATTTATAGTGAAACATTCATTATTGATATTTATAATTTACGATCTTTAGTAATATACCGGGTGGAAGGGAAACGCTCTCGGAAACGAATATAGGTGATATATTGGTGATTCCTGACGTGATGGCACTAAAAAAATCGCGATCGCATTGTTACAATTTTAGTAGGATTTTCTCAAATTTCTGTACAGCTTTACGTATGGATAGATAAATCAAACTATTATTCTAAAAAACATAGTAAAAAAGGTCATTATTTAAAAAAAATCGTAATGAAACACGTACATCAGCTGACGGGTTAACGACCGCGTGGCCGGCCAGTGCCGCCTTGTCGGCGTTTGCTTTGTAGTTTGTACCCTACCCAGTTTTTCGTACGCTTTACATTGCGCGCGCATAAATTATGGAAATACTAAAATCGTAAGTATTATCGCTTAGCTTTGCAAATGAATATAGTTTTTCGTTAATGTTACCTAGGTATGGTTCTTCTCTCTTACCGTTTCGGTATAGAGAGCGTTTCCCTTCCACCCGGTATTGAAATAACTAGCAAGATTCTTGAGTTTACTAATATATTGAAGCCAATTTAAATTTTTCTGTATATTTTAATAATATATTTTTAATAAATATTTCAGAACCCAACAATCATCACAGGGGTCACAAAATATTATTATTGAAACTGGACATCACCAAGCAGTTAAACGAGCCGTAAAAATAATATTTTATTTTATCATTATGACATATTTAGTTCCTATCACAATCTGTTCTTTTCTGCATATTACTTTTACAAAATAATGTCGATGTTTCACATCTGCCAAGCGTCCCGTGACGGCTCACATTTTTTTTTATATTCGCATTCCCATCCGTGATAATTTACATTCGTATAATAGGTATGCGAATATTTAAGGCAATGATATAAAAAATAACACAGTAACGTATTATAATATTTACAATGTATAAATAATAATTAGTTAGTATTTGTAGTCCTCATACAAAATAACAATTATATTGTGATAAATACATTTCCAACTTTTAAAACGCACTTAGCTTCTTTAAATTATTTTTTACCGCTATCACAAAGTGATAGGATTTATGTTATGCTATTTATACAAGATCTCTTTATACTTAATCTATTTTAAATTAATAATATATCTTTAGTAAGTAGGTACCTAGGCATAATATACGTATTGCAGCATAGCAAAAACAGCGAGGGCGTGTGGTGTCCAATAACACAGTTAGTTTATTGGAAAATATGAAAAGATATTACTAACTCATTAAAATGTATTAAACTATTATGAATTACTAATATTTTTCCTTCAATGTCAGTACACCTTCTTATTTCTTAAATTGAAATTGTTAAGTTACAAACGTCGAGATATGGCGTTGCAGTATTTGGAGGACACTGAAAGACATCGGCATCTCGATCGACAGATAGGGAAGTCCTCGTTGACGTCCGTGCTTACAATGTTGTAGGCATCAAGGAGACGATCGAGCGGAACAAAGTCTCCAAAGTGTTCGCAAAAAACCTGCCTATAGCCTGATAAAGCCAAATGGCCAAGCTGAAGACGGAAGACGGCAGTATCAATGAAGGCAGTGATATTGAGAGAGATCCTACAACAAGGCAGCAAGCAAGGACGGACTCACTCCAAAGCTTTTGTAAGAGTGCGTGCGCCGATACTAAAAGTCCTTCAGAGGCTCTTTCATTTCATGCTGCTCGAGGATGTAACGCTTGGAGCAAGAGTATGGTGATGTTCATCAAGAGAGGCGATAGCGCATTATTGAAGAAATAAAGGCCCATCACATTTCTGAGCCGTGTAAATAAACTGCTCTCGAGCGTTATCACGAATCATCTCGAGTTCAGGCTACATAACTTTCAGCCTCTTGGGGAAGCCGGATTGGAAAAAGCTATAGGTATGGATCACATTCATACAATGCGGCAGGGAGACATGATCTATGTTGCAGTTCATACAGCGGGGCCACATCGACTATGAGTAGAAAAATTGGCAGATTATGAAACGAAACAAAGAGAAACGGTAATAAGAAACGGTATTAATTATTTACAAGACATATAAAATAACACAAAACAAAAATAGAAACGAATAATGAAAAAGTAAAAATAAAAAAAAAAATTCCGACCGTCAATATCTGCCATGTTTATTAGATTCATTGAAGAACTGAAAAGCTAGAAACAAGATTTGAATTTGAATATTTTATTTTGCTTTTGCGTAATTTTAGCTGACAGTGTTCACAAAAGCTGTTGGAGGCATAACACGCGATCACTTCTCATAATTGTTGGTGAGGTAGGTATTAGGTAGAGAAACAAAATCTCGGTGTGAGCAGGTGCCTCCGACTGCGTTGGGAACACTGTCAACTTAGGGCTCTTACACATTAATACGACGCGACGTCGTTTCACGTTGCGACGTCGTGTCGTGGAAATCTACGACGAGCAAGGTAAAAATTCACGACACGACATCGCAACGCGCCACCATATACGGTACGACGTCGTAGAAACTCTCTGAACCCGACGTTCGGGGTTCGATAGCTTCGTGAAATAAATAAAACACCGGTCTACGATATGTAGTGGATTGTATATTTTTGATATTTAAGGTACAAGAGTTTTCACAACAATGCGGTAAAGTAGAGATTTTTTTTACGCGGGCCTATTGGCCAGTGGCCTGACGAGAGTTGGCTTTTCTGGCCGCACCGGACTTTAGGGTTAACGCTTTAGGCGCTCGCAACTCTTTAATATAAGTGACCATGCTGAGGGCAACCCATTAAAGGGTTACGAACCTCGGCTCAGGACGGCCACTGGGTGAGGATGAGACATCAACAATTTGTGGGGAAGATTGGTGTTTAACCTAATCCTATGCGTTTTACTTCGTCGGCACGCGGGCTGGAACTATAAGGAGGGTCGCTGGAGGCGATGGTCTTACGGCGGATGGCCAGAGTGATATCGCCCTCTAAAATAAATAAAATAAAATAAAATACTTTATTCATCACGTAGGCGAACATAGTTGCACTTATGATATGTCAAGATACATTCAATTAAAAATTATTATTACAAATAGTCACTTATATAACTAAAGACATATTTAAAGGAGCAAAATCAATGTAAACTAAATATAAAGAAGCCAAGCTCGGGCTGGCAGGAAAGAGATAAAAAAAGAATATTTTTTATTAAAATTAATGGGAGGCACGCGTCGCGATCCTCACCGGTGAGGACACTACAGGCCCTAGCCTAGCTAACCTACCAGCCTTTCACTAGCTACCTAAGTGATGACTACCCGAAGAAGAAAGGCAGAAAGAAACTCCGGGCTTAATTTTTTGTCATCAATTGTCCATTGAATCTTTATATAATTTTTTTTTCTTTTTTTTTTCCAAGTCTTTTGCATACAAAGTCAGATTAATTATATAAGCTAATGCACACACATCACCGTTAGATAAGGATAAAATACAATTGAAGGAAATTCACAAACACAAAACACTATACCTTCATAATAAAATGAGAGACCACAAATAAATAAATATAATTAAACGGTGTACAACGTGCATACGCCTACATTTACAAACATATTTTTTGTTGATTTATTATCCGAATTAAACATCAATACGCACAATTAAAATAATTTATAAGTTCAATAACAGGCAAGCGCAACACAATGATCGGTCGGTCGTCATTAACAAAATGATAATATGTCAACGCGAGAATAATAATATAATTATTATAAAATGTCAAATAATAATTTAATATTAATTATAATGTCAATATTGTAGATGGATACACCTAACATATTTAACGCAATCAACTTCTAATATGTGTTAACATGGTTCCGTATTGTGTGCAGGACTAATTTTCCAAACTGTCTGATCATCAAGATAATCCGATAAATTATAATACCCCTTAGACATTAACTGGCGCTTAACGTAACATTTGAATTTGTGTCCTGGTAGACTGGTTATTTCGGAGGGAAGTTTATTATAAAATTTAATTCCATTTGCTAAATATGATTTACTCGTTTTACAGAGCCTAAAATTTGGAACAACTAGTTTATTCTTATTTCTAGTGTTCAGACAGTGCAAGTCACTGTTTTTCATGAAAGTGCAAAGGTTTTTGCGGACATACATAATATTCTGAAAAATGTATTCGGCCGGCAAAGTCAGTATATTGATCTCCTTAAACAGTTCTCTAAGAGAATCGCGAGAGCAAAGGTTATAAATGGCACGAATAGCTCGCTTCTGTAAGATATAAATGGTCTGCAGATCTGCAGCAGAACCCCACAGAAGAATGCAATATGACATAATACTGTGGAAGTAAGCAAAATATACCAATCTTGCCGTAGCCACGTCAGTTAAATGTCTAATTTTCCTAATAGCAAAGACGGCAGAACTCAATTTGCTTGCAATTTTTTGAATATGGGGTCCCTATTGCAATTTATTATCGACTGAGACCCCGAGGAAGACCGTTGAGGGAACTAAATCTAGTTTATTCCCGTCTAAATCAATATTTACTTCATTTTTATTGTTGAGTAACGAGAATCGGACACATTTAGTTTTCGCCGCATTTAAGAGTAAATTATTCGCAGAAAACCAGTCGGAAATCAATTTGAGTACTTTACTAGGCTCTGTAAGATTCTCTTCCCTTCTATTTACCTTAAATATTAACGAAGTATCGTCAGCGAATAACACAACTTCAGCCATATTGTTAACAATATAGGGAAGATCATTTATATAGACCAGAAATAAAAAAGGACCCAAAATGGACCCTTGGGGAACCCCAATCCTAACTAAGGACCCTGCAGAGAAGACGTTGTCGATAAACACTTGTTGTTTCCGATCTGTTAAATATGAAGATATTAGATTTAGCGCGTTTCCCCTAATACCATAATAACAAAGTTTTAAAATAAGGGTACTGTGATCGACGCAATCGAATGCCTTGGAAAGATCACAAAACACCCCTAGAGCATCCCGTGATCCCTCCCAGGCATTCAATACAGCTCTAACTAAAGCACGTCCAGCATCTTGTGTAGACCTGCCTTTTGTAAATCCAAACTGCCTATCATGTAATATTCTATTTTTATTAAAGAACACCATCATTTGATTGAGCAATATTTTTTCAAATACTTTACTTAAAGCTGGTAAACTCAGAGTAAGTATATACATACTCTGAGCTGGTAAAATAGAGATAGGCCTATAATTAGAAGGAGTGTTTGAGCAACCTGCTTTAAAAATTGGCACTACTTTACTAATCTTCATAAGATCAGGAAATATGCCGTCTCTAATGCAGGAATTAAAAATATTAGCAAGGATTGGGGCGATGCTAACTATTACTGACTGAAACGCTTTAACAGACAGACCCCTAAGATCTTCAGTGCTTTTCATGTGTAGGCTCTTAAACACTTTTATGATATCATATTGTGTAACAAACTCAAATTTGAAATCAGGTATTGATAAATCTAAATTGCGTTTCAAAAATGATTTAGCTGCTCCTGGTGAGGATGGCAGACAATTTCTTGTCTCAAACGGTATATTAGTAAAATAATGTTCAAAGTAATTAGCCGTAATATTTGTATCTGAAACTAGTTCGTCATTAATGTTCAATACAATCTTGTCATTAGACTTAGTTTTGCCAGTTTCAGTATTAATAATTTTCCAAGTTGTTTTAATTTTATTGTCAGAGTTTTTAATATTACTACTAATATAAGCAGCCTTAGCATACTTACATACACTTTTAAAAATATTAGAGTATGATCTTACGTCTCTGGATCTGTTAAAACTGAACGGCGGCGCCTTCATTTGGCGCGATCGAATGGAGTGTAAACGGACGCTTTGCGGACTAACGTATTTTGGTGATTTACCGCCCAATTGAAATAGCGTTTCCAGATGGTCGGCATGTTGGTGTTCCGTGGAGGTTGCGATTGCGAACGTACCACGGGGCACCAAGAGCGTGTCGTAGTTTTGCAACATCTGCATATACTTAAGACGAGCAGGCGGTATATGGGCGAACACGGGCGACGCGTACGTCATTATCGGCCTAATGCACGTGGTAAAGAGCCTAATATTGTTGCGGATGGATATTTTACTGTTCCTATTTATTAGCCAATGTAGTTGGCTCATCGCGAATGCGGCTCGCGCACGTACCGCATTTACGTGTTAACCTCTGATCAAGGGTCACTCCTAAATATTTAGCTTTGTCCGTCCAAGGGATAACCTGGTTGGACATACGGACTAGGTAGTGAGGCACATGGACTGTCCTTTTCAAAGTGAACAGGTTAGCCTAACTCTTTGTGGGGTTTTTCAATATTGAAGAAAAGAGCACCGGAAAGCATGCAGCGTTGGAATTTGTCATAAACGTGCTCCGTGATGCGGAGCACCTGATTTACGCAACTGTGCCTAGCACGAAAACCAAACTGTTCCGGAGGGATCAGATTGTTGTATTAGGCGACTATTTTGAGGTGGTTGAGGATGATCCGCTTGTAAAGTTTGCCCAGCATACTGCGCAGGCTGATTGACCTGTAAGAGGACGATTCTGATGCGGGTTTTCCCGGCTTGTGAATGCCTATCACAACCGCCTCCTTCCAGAACTCTGGGAATAGGCAGTTTTGAAACACGGCGTTATATTATATGGATGTCAGTATTTGAACTAGATGCTCCGGAAGCATCTTAATCATACGGGTAGGGATCCCGTCGCCCCCGGGAGCTTTACGTCATTTGAGTGTCTTGATCAGAGCGATGACTTCTACGATCGTCACCGGTGCAAGAGGATCGGGCGGCGGCGAGGCAACGACGTCCGGGTCGACGTTAACGTTATCGTTTATCGGTCGCGAAATAGAGATCGGCGGTGGCCGAACCTCGTTCCTACTTTCGACGAGTGAAGTAACCGCAACAAGATTAGCGGAGGATTTGGCGGAGGCATGGAGGTTACATCGTTTTTCTTGAAGGAACGACACAGCTGCCAGAAGGCCAGATGTGTCGAGTCGAGTTCAGCTAGGCGAGTTTCCCATCTCGAATAGACGACCTCTTTTATGCGACGTCCACCCTCACGATGGAGGAAACGCACAAGACGTCGTCGTTCCAGGTTGGGACTCATCGCGCAGGCTTTAGTCAGCTTTAGGCAGCTTAGTCTCCGGTACCTTCGCGGAGCATTTGCTCAAGAAGTTTTGAAGGTGGTTGGTGAAGGAGCGTTCCGCGCCAGTCGTTTCCTTAGGAGTCACGATGTTGGTCTGAATGGCGGAAAGATCTGTGGATGAGGTGTCCGCGAGCTTGGTGCCTAGGAGGTGCCAATTCGTTTTCACCTTCATCGGGACGTTAGGACCTGTGTCTGTGTGCACCTACGGTGATCTGATACATTATCATCGGGATGTGGATAATTTCCGAGACGAGATTACCATCGGGACGCCCTAGGATGGAAATTTGGGCCACGTTGTCGGCCATTTGGGCTTGGAGATTCATCAACTCCGGCGAGTTACAAGGAACTCGACTTTTGCGCCTTGCGCAGAAGATGATGTAGGGTGCGAGGCCGCCGCCACCTGTGGAGAGGTTTTTAGCTTGGTTGCCTTAGAAGAAGGAGCCGTGGAAACCAAAGGAATGGGGACAGGCGTGGTGTGGGTGGTGGGTGAGGCCACGTTGGCGGAAGTGACTTTGCCGCGGGCCTGGGGGCGTGGGTCAACATGTGCTGTGTTTGGCAACCATGGATTACGCACTGGCGCAGGTGCCAGTCTGAAAGTGGCCTGAGGGGCCGAAGCCTTTGAAGCTTTAGGAGCTCGGAAGGTCTTTTTGGGGCCCAAGGGCATCCGCGGTAGTTTGCGGGATGGCCAGATTGGCGACAATCGGCGCACGAAGGCGGCTTCCCGCACTGGGCCCTATCTTTGGAGCGCGGGCACGCAGATGTGCCGTGCTCGCCGAGGCACTTTAGGCACCTGGCGGGGAGGCCACAGCCACGAGAGTTGTGGCCGTATTTCTGGCAGTTGTGACACTGCCCTATCTGTCCTTTTTTGTTTGGGGTTTCGACGGTGAAGCCGCCTAAACGCGAGATGTCACGGATCTCGTAGAGACGTTTGACGTCTGCGGGGGTTTCGAGAATGGCTATATAGGACAATCTCGTATTTGGAGCAAGGTTGGGAAGCGCGGGACTGTCGGTGCTTACGGTGCATCTCTCAAGGCATTTATACCTTTGGCCTGGAGGCCTTCCTTGACCTCTTAGGCCGGCATTTGGGTGGGGATACCTCGGATGACGTAGCAGATGCGACGTTGGTCCGGGAAGGCGAAAAAATAATTGTTGTAGTTCGTCGAATCGAGGAACTTAGTGAGAGCCCTATGGTCCGTAATGGAGCCGGGCTGAAGTGAGAGGAGTTTTTGTGGCCCGTTCTTCGAGTTCGTGGAAAGCGTAATTCGCTGGCGGTCCAGCTCATTGAATATGGCCTGTATGGTAATACCGGGGGGCATCTGCATGTTGACTCGCGGTGGTTTCTTAGGCCCCTTGGGTTTTTTTTTTTTTTTTAAAGGCCATCTTCGGCGCATTAGGGACGGCTGCGGGCTTCCTCCGACTCACGTCTAAGTTGTCGTCCGCAACCGCCCCTGCACGTACCGCTGTTGCGGTCCTTTTCCTGTTGCGGGGGCTCAGAAGCCCCCGAAACACCGTACCGTGTCCGCCTTTTAGTGTCCGAGGCAGCGTGAGACACGCTGCCTCGGACATGTCCATCACGGGGGTCACAGAAGTTGGCTAGACTAAAGGGTGGGCGGCACGTCCCGCCCACCCGTGACCCCCGGAGGCCCCTATTAGTCGCCTTTTACGACAGGCAGGGGATACCGTGGTGGAATTCTCCAAACGCCCCCAATCCACAGGGCGGGAGACGTCGGTCAGTCGTCCACCCGACGCCTCCTGCGTCTCGTCTGGCGGCGGGAGGGATCACCACTGCGCTGGCGATCCCTCTCGGCACTCTCCTTCCGCGAGAGGACCGCCTCGCAGAAGTGGGCCACCGCCTGCCAGGCCTCCCGGCCGCCGACCATGGAAGCGACCACGGCCGGCAGCGAGAGGTCTTCTCCGACGACTGTTCTGAGAGCGCTGCGCTCCTCATCCCAGGCTGGACAACACTCCAATGTATGTTGGGCCGTGTCCATTGGGCAGTTGTCACAGTAGTGACACACGGCCGACTCCTCTACACCTACCACCCGAAACAGGAACTCACCGAAGCAGCCATGCCCGGTGAGCACCTGTGTCAGGCGGTATGTTGCCGCTCCGTGGCGCCTGTCCAGCCATTCGGCAAAGACAGGACGCACTGCCTCTACGACCCGGTGCCCCCACGACGGGGCCTCCAGCCTGAGACGCCACTCCTCCACGGCGGCTCGCCGTAAGGCGGCCCTCTTGGCCTCCACCTCCTTCAGGGCCGGACGCTCCCCGCGACTGAACGCCTCCTCCCGCCAATGGAATACATCGGCAAGGGATTTGGCGTCCAGGTCCCAGGGCAGAAATCCGGCCAATAGGCAAGCCGCCTCGAAAGAGACCGTGCGGTACGCCCTGACCGCCCGCTGCGCTAAAGCTCTCTGCGGGGCGCAAGGCCCCTTGGGTTGCGGCTGAGATTGGGTGGAGCTGGATGATGGTGGCGGTGCCTGAACCGCTGGACTCATAACGGCGTCGGCTGGCGCAGAAGGCGCAGGGTCGACATCGGTGGTGTTTTGTGCAACGGCCTCTTTTATTCTTCCTACCGCGCTTCCCATGCGTGGAGCCCTCGTCATCGGGTTCCGATGCCGAAAGCTACCGCCTGCGAATCATCGGAGGAGGAAGGAACATGACGTGTGAGGGATCGTGTAGTCACCATCTCGACTTTGGATTCGCCGAAGCCGATCAAGGTCTCGGTCGCTTCAGGGGGCAGCCGTGGCCCCGGACGGCTCCAAGGAGTGCGACGTCCTAGATAGCTCCTGAGCCAAGGAGATTATTAACTTTCGGAACCCTTGGTCCGAACGGATCATGTCAACATCTCCGGCTGCGAGACGTTGACCACACTATAGTCGGGGTCCTATATGTCAGCGGCCAACCCTATCGTTTTCATCTTTGAAGAACGGGGGGGGGGGGGGGGGGGCGTGTGTGTGTGTGTTCACTACCTGGGTGCGTGTTCCGCCTGGAAAAGAACACACAGAAACCAGATGGACATCACACAGACGTTCGGTCACGGATGCGAAACGCGGTAGATTATACAGTCGAACATTCGTTACATGACATCTCTACATAGCATCTACTATTCTCCAGTTAAAGTCTGTCGCACGAAAGAAGTCCCGCAGATGAGGCGCCACAATCACGCGACGTAATGTTGCTAATTTTAAGGCGTTAGACGTCCCGAAATCAATGAAAGATTACGGTGCAATTATATTTTAGTGATTATATATTTTAGCGAAAAACAAAAAGTTTACAATATTGCTATATTTGCAGAATCTACGTTACGAGGGATTAAGGGTTACCGGGACGGGTTTACAATTTTATTTTACTCCCAAGGTTTTGAATGCTTTGCAGCATTTCATAGTAATGAAGCAAGCTTGCAAAATCTTCAAAACGTCGTATATAAAATGAAATATTTAAAGGGGGGGGGGGATCAAATAACTAGTTTTATTTCAGTATTTTATTGTAGCACAATAGATCGGGAGGTATGATAGTAAAGTCGATATATCGGGAGACTACAGATAAAATCGGTAAATCTCCCGATAAATCGGTAACTTTGCAACACCGCACGTAAACAGTACCAAAAAAACACAACATGGCCGATCTGTGACATCTGTCATGATTAGTTCCACATATTGCCGAGGGACTTCTTTCGTGAGACCAGTGTTGCCAGATGTTTGACGGTTGAAGTCGCGGAAAATTCATTGTGAAGTAGCTTAAAGTCGCCTCTTCGTATATGGAGAGGTGAAGGAGTAAAAAAACCTCCCTAATTTCTAATTTATAGTGGTCCAACGCGCCGAAAATTCGTAGTAGCCTAAAGTCGCCCACTTGTGTGGGGACGCGGAGAGCAAAAAAAAAGTCCCCAGTTTTCAATAATTGTGTGTAAGGGGGATCTGAGTACCTGTTTTGTACCCTCAAAGCTATAAATATCCTCAAATTCGACAAAAACAATGCATAAAACACCAACTTTCCCAAGTAGCCTAAATTGGCGACTAATCACCATTCGCGTAGCCTAAACGGCGACCAGTCGCCATTCGCAATTTTTGGTCGCCCCGACACTCTTCAAGATAGCCTAAATGGCGAAAAGTCGCCTAATCTGGCAGCACTGCGTGAGACAGACTTTAGAGTACCTACTAAAGGCGGCTGTAGGTACACATTGGGCCAACGTGTAGAAACTTACTTGGCGGTATGTTGGTAGCTGGCGCCAACATTGTCCGGCCAAGCGAATGTTGTCGGTTTTGCGTGCGCACATCAAAGGATCTTGGCGCGTTCCGCAAATGCAGAATGGTCATTACACCAATGTATAAACAGGAACATTTACAATCAACTATTTTAGCCTAACATGCTGACCCAATAATTTGGCCCAATGTGTACAGCCGCTTTAAGGCTCCAATGGAAAGTTGATCGCATAGTCGAAGTAACAATACATTATACAACCAACGTTGACATTTTGTTTCGATCATTTTAAATACTTATGAGTGAATCGTTCTATCAAAACATTCACTTATTTATTGATTTAGGACGCTCGATACGATACTCTAACAGTCGGGTTAATTTTAATGCCTGATTAACTAACGCCAGTTAAATAAGAAGTGGGTGAAATTGAACCTAACCGGTTACTTAAGAGCCTATGTGAATAACATATGGAATCGTGATGGGCGTGACTTAGCGTATTTCAAATGCGAGGCGCCGCACGGCCCCGCTGAGATAGATCGCGCGCCTCGGCCCTCGTCGCATCGCGTCGTTGCGACAGGTCGTTGCACTCAAGCCCGCGAAAAGATCGTCATTGCAAATGCATGTCTGTGTTGTAAATATTATAGTTATTATAATTTCTAATAAATTTATAACTTATAAAACATAGAATTTATTTTAATTCGTTTATAGAACCATTATTATGTCACTATTATCTACCTAATTACTTGAACATTATGTAAAATGACATTGTAAGTTATCTAAACTCATCGAAAGTATTATTCACTTATAGTTGACTTTTGTTGACAAGATAAAATTTGGTGTGGTGGTAGGTTCGAGTCTTACCCCTACGTAGGTCTGTATATAGGTAAAAAGCAAAGCAGTATGAAACTTCTATAATATGTTTTAAATTATATTTTGCTTTGTTTTGATTTATTCTTGTGGACTTTCCTAACTTTGGTGGACATAAAATAAATAATAATACAATAAATGGCGTCACTATTTTTCGGCCCGACTCGGGATTCGAACCCGGGACCTCAGCACAATAGGCGTATCGTGTGTGCAACTACGCCTTGGAGACAGTCAAACATAGCATCACACCTTTTCTCCTCACATTTCGTTAGCTATTTTAGGTCTTATCAAATATGAGACGAGCTTATTGCCACATACCGGGCCCAATTCAACAGACCGAGCTGATACTGGACAGAAAAAAATAGTATTTGCCCGACGCGGGATTCGAACCCGAGACCTGAGCGTGGAGGCCGTACCGGGCACGTAATACAACTACGAGTTGCGACATCAAGGTAGTTTCGACAAGTCATTCACGATGAAACTTCTTCCCTGGAATGTCAGGTCTATTTTACGTAAATGATGCTTCACTCTAGTGCCACCATGCAATTTAAAAATCGAATTTTGTATGTAAAGGATGTTCGAAATTTATGCAATGCAATAAAATTACATAGCTTGATATGAAGATTGATTACATTATTATGGTTGAATAGTCACTATATAGGATATAAATGTTACAAATGTTGAAGGCGGCCGCTACCTATCTAGATAATTTTTATAATTTTTAATTTGAACTGTATGTAATGTGGGGTAAGAAAAATATAGCAAGGTCATTCTTACTACGCGGGTACTTATGCTTATAGAAAATTTGAAATGTTAATTACTTACAATTTTTTAAAATAGTTTTGATATTTTGTACAGAAGAATAGACTGCTGTTTACTGCCACAGATACTTCTTCAATTCCAAGGCATTTTTTTTTGTTTTGCAGTATAACAAAGCTCCGATATCCTTATTGAACTGAATGAAAAATAATGATGGCCATATTTTAAAAGGAGACGGGAAAAACTTCATAGAACTTTGGGCTTAGTGTTACAGAGATAATTTATGCATTATTTTATAGTTATATTAGAACTATTTCCAAATGAGAAAGAAAAATCTGTCTGTCCAATGGGAGTAAAGAAAGAACCGCTGTAGAGTAGAGCTTCTAAATCATTTTTCGGTGAATAACTTTTTTTTACCTGATGACATAAGATGTTCACAGTACCTAACCATTGGATTGCCCTATTGAATAGTGAACAGAGCTAGCTTAGACAATAACCAGAATTGAACATATCACATGGAATCGACGAGGACTGATATAAATATATAATGGCTCATTTACACTCCCGCGCGAGTGGTACGCCGAACACAATACGAGCCACGACGCGAGGTGTGAAGCTAGAGTGTTAGTGAGTCAATAATGTATTTCAATTTGACATTACGTCGGGAGCGCTGAACAAAGTTGCCAGTAAAATTAAATAATATCGACCAATATTAAATATCCCAAAAAGTGAAAATGTCTTTTTAGTTTAATTTGTAAAATACCTATAGTTTTTAATTCTTATTCTTTTTCAGCCTTTAAAAGGCTACTATTGCAAATAGGTCTCCCCCAAAGAATTATTAATACTATTATGTCAATATTATTCTTGTTATACATGCTTGGTATTTTTTGAGTATGTAACCAACGCTCTAAGTTGGTGCCAGCGCCGTGTGTAATATTACACGAACCACTTGGTGCCACTTTTCACCTTTCTATAACTCAAAACCTATTTAAAGTAAACACATAAAACTGTGTGAGTTTAATTATATCTATAAGGACATCTAGAAGCCCAAATTTCATGAAGCTAGCTCAAACGGTTATAAAGATATGAAGGTCAAAATCGTAAATTTTTGTACTGACTGACAGACTTATAGTATCTAAACCTAATCTACTTCCGGATGACCTAGAAGGATGAAATTTGGAATCCAGCTCGGTAATTATGTGTAAGCGTAAGAAAAAATCTAAAAATAAAAAAAGTTAAAAATACAGGGGTCCACATAAAAAAAAAAAATATTTTTAATGGTAGCGTTGGAACCGTTACAAGCAAATATTTGATACAATCCCAATATATGTTTTATTATATTTGCTTTATAACAGAAATATAAAGATAAAGTTAAGCCAAAACATTTGTGGTGTCCCCATAAAAAAACACTTGTAATACGCGCTAAACAGCCGGCCAACGGTGTGTCGTCGGCGGCGCGCGGCACACACAACTCAATACCTACCTAGTTTTCTTTACAAAAAGTAATGATATCCCACCAAAAACATAAATGTAAAAGATATCACATTTGTAAATACCAGCAACTATTATAGGTATTCAATAAAGCAAACAAATAGAATTTAATACTTGTTCATAATGTTATTTTGTTCCTATAAATACATATTTAGATTTTGCATAAAACTTGGCACACATTTAGATCTCCATTCTTTTTGCGGCGAAGCCCACAGCTAAGCATAATTTTGGTATTGAACTTGGCTATCCTTTTTTACATTTATGTTTTTGGTGGGATATTTTTAAATGGAAGACATAAAAATAGAAGAATATTGATACATGCTTCAAAAGTGTAAGGTCAAGCCCAATTTAGGCCGTCTCCTTTATACCTATTAGAGTTTGTGGCCAGTCATGTCCAGCGGATTTTGATTTTAAAGCCAATAGCCTTTAAAGAAAAATAAATCTAAATGGCGGCCTTTATTTAAAATTCTAACATTACATCTGCCTTTTGTGCACAAAACAATGCCCAGATATCGATTTTGAGTTCGATTGGCCTTAATACAAAAAACTTCAAAATGGTGGCTACTTTTTTCAATTCTGACATTGGATAACTCTTTTGTTAATAATGTTACACCCAGATATCGATTTTGCGGTCGATTAACCTTAAAACAAAGAAATTCAAAATGGCGGCCACTTTTTTCAGTTCTGACGGTGGATCTGCCTTTAGTAACTAAAGTGGTACTCAGATACCGATTTTGAGGTCAATTGGCCTTAAAATAAAGAAATTCAAAATGGCGGCCAATTTTTTCAGATCTGACATTGCATCCGTCTTTTGTACCTACAGGCCTGCCCAGATGTCGATTTTGAGATCGAATGGCCTTAAAACAAAGGAATTCAAAATGGCGGTCATTTTTTTCAATTCTAACATTGGATCCGTCTTTTGTACCTACAGGCTTGCCCAGATATAGATTTTGAGGTCGATAAGCCTTAAAACAAGGAAATTCAAAATGGCGGCCACTTTTTTCAAGTCTAACATTAGATCCGTCTTTTATACCTAAAGGCCTGCCCAGATATCGATTTTGAGGTCGATTGGTCTTAAAACAAAGAAATTCAAAATGGCGGTCACTTTTTTCAATTCTAACATTGGATCCGTCTTTTGTACCTACAGGCTTGCCCAGATATAGATTTTGAGGTCGATTAGCCTTAAAACAACGAAATTCAAAATGGCGGCCACTTTTTTCAAGTCTAACATTGGATCCGTCTTTTATACCTAAAGGCCTGCCCAGATATCGATTTTGAGGTCGAATGGCCTTAAAACAAAGGAATTCAAAATGGCGGTCACTTTTTTTAATTCTAACATTGGATCCGTCTTTTTTACCTACAGGCTTGCCAAGATATCGATTTTGAGTTCGATTGGCCTTAAAACAAAGAAATTCTAAATGGCGGCCACTTTTTTCAATTCTAAAATTGGATCCGTCTTTTGTACTTAAAGGCCTGCACAGATATCGATTTTGAGGTCGATTAGCCTTACAGCAAGGAAATTCAAAATGGCGGCCACTTTTTTCAAGTCTAACAATGGATCCGTCTTTTATACCTAAAGGCCTGCCCAGATATCGATTTTGAGGTCAATTGGCCTTAAAACAAAAAAATTCAAAATGGCCGCCGTGTATACCAATTCTAACATTGGCTCTTAACATTTTAGTTATTATTGATTCATAATGTATAAATAAATGAGTACTACAAAAAATCATACTAAAATAATTTTATGGTGTAAAAATTTGAACAGCCTTTACATGCAAAATACGAATTTTTTAAATGTATGAGTGGCACGCAAGCGTCATTTACGCAAAATTGGGCCGGCATTCCAGGGCGTCCCTAGCTATGAATTACCCAATATAAATAATACATACATATACTCTCACGTCTTTTATCCCCGAAGGGGTAGGCAGAGGCGCAACTAGTGCACTCACTTTCCGTCGTGCGTATTCCGTCCTATGATGTGATAGGGGGCGAGCCTATCACCATTTCGGGCTCAAAATCCAGACTTCGGGCTGAAAAGAAAAAAATCCAATATCACTCTGCCTGACTCGGGGATCGAACCCGAGACCTCAGCATTGCAGTCATAACGTAATACAACTACACCACTGAGGCAGAATAAATAACAAAAAAAAAGCAGTGACTATTGTTTTTCAATCAGGGATTCGAACCCGGCACCTCAGCGTACCGATCACTAAATATAACTAAAGCAGGTCTCCGACTAAAAACAATTTACAAAGGTGAAAGGATGTAATAATTACGCTTGCTGCCTATCTTATAGACCTAATAGAGCCTATAATTTTATATTGATACACGGACGTGAGCTGGATACACTATAAAACAGAATTTCCAGGGCACCTTCAAATTTGCCGCGCGGTAGCGCGGACCAATCACTACTCTAGACGGCCAATTCGAACTTTGAAGGCGTCCGAAAATTTCGAGCGCACGTCCGTCGTCAGTAAAGATTCCGGACGACTGAAGCTGGCACGGGCCACTCCCATAACAGCGATGGCGTATTTGGACGTCGCGGATGAGAGAAAGTGACGGGTGGCGCACGCGTATGCCGAAATGAAATGGCGTAAGCGCCAAAACAATTTTCTTTTAATTGTGATTATACTATTTAATTCGTTTTAATTGTGTATTGATAAAACTTTGAAAAAATTGTTGTATTGTATTTAAATAAAGTTACGAATGTACATATTCCACCATTTAGAGATAAAGCGTGTTTAAAGAAAATATCAGAGGTAACTTTGAATTTTTTTTCGATCGAGAAAATTTATAGCAATTGTGTTTTGGCTTTGACATATTATTGAGTTATACGTTCAATTTACACATATCCAAAAATCTAATTTCTGATCTTAGTAGTTTACGAGAAATTTGAATTTGAAAGTCCTTAAAGTTCCTGACATAGGCTCTTAATCGTTTGGAAGCAAATACCCGCGCGTTATGCGTAGCAAGAACGCGCGCTACCGATATTTTGATATCCTAAGACCTCCCTATGTGAAAGCTATAGCTAGATGCTACGCCCGTATTTCCAAATCACCATAAAAGTTTCTCGCCCATCAAGTAGTGGCATAATATTATGCGATGAATGTCATAACGTGATCTGCCTACCCAGCATTTGAAAAGTAATTATCAAGGTTTGTTTATCATCATAAAAAATATCACAACGCCGACGTCTGACGTGTCCAAATTAAACATGATGTTGCAGAAATGATTGATAAATTGGACCTACTTACGCAAACGGGAACCAACCCAAAAGCCCATAAATTTGACTTGGTCATAAAAGAATGGTCACAATTAATAGAAGATTTATTATTTTCATATAGAGTTAATTGTCCAAATACCTCTGTTGGTACTTTATAAAATGCCAATCATTTTATATCAACCAACTAGTTGCAAAACAAAAATATTCTAGTTTTTACATCAACTATTATACAATATTTTGGTGTGGGTTGGTTCCCGTTTGCATAAGTAGGTCCAATTGATCATTAGTCATTATATACCTTAGTCATAGATAGCTTGTAACTAATCATAAATTATCGATTTTCACCACATATTCTTTTGTATCTTTATACCTAATACTCTAACACTTGATAAATAGTCTATACCTACTCTGTACTAATATTATAAAGAGGAAAGATTTGATTGTTTATTTGTATTGAATAGGCTCCGAAACTACTGGAACGACTGACAAATTGTTTCACTAGCTATCAGCGAGTAACATAGCCTACTTTTTTCCCGGGGAAATTTGAAGCGGGACTTTTATCCCGGAAAAACTCATTCACGCGGGCCGCGAGCAGAAGTCTAGTTTTTCATAATTACAGTGTAAACTCTACAAAGAATCTCAGGGGACCGGCCATTTTTTCGTTACTGGGAATAAAAATAAAAGATGGGTAGGTACGTTACAGTTTTTAATAACTAAGACCAACATTTTCTTAAGACAATCCAATCCAAAAATTAAACCGCCTTCAAAAACGACTACAAAAACTGAAAACAAAAAAATAATTTAATCCTATTCCTACTACTATTATAAAGGCGAAAGTTTGTAAGAATGTATGGATGTTTGTTCCTCTTTCACGCAAAAATTACTGAACGAATTTCGATGAAATTTAGCACACGGGTAGATTATGTCCTGGATTAACACGTAGGCTACTTCTTATCCCGGAAAAATATAAACCAGGACTTTTATCTTGGAATTTTTTTTTAATGCGGGCGGAGCCGCGGGCAAAAGCTAGTAGTGAATAAATATACGATAGCATTACTTATATACTGGTAACCAATTGTAGTCGTTTTTGAAGGCGGTTTAATTTATTGTTGAAAAGTTTTTATTTGTTGTTTTTTGTGTTAGTAAGAAATATACCGCCTCGATGGCGTAGTTTTATTGCGCACGCGGTACAACTATCGCGCTGACGTGTTACTCCTCTGCCTACCCCTGAAAACGTAAAAGGCGTGATGTTATTTACGCGAAAACACTAAACAATAAATTACTTCATAAAATTTGTGAAAAAAAACGATGTGTGGGCCTATAAAATTTGAGGGTTTCCCTCGATTTCTCTAGGATCCAATCATCAGACTGATCATCATCCTGACTTGGTGACTATGGGACCATTACGGAAGTATCTCCTTTCGAACAAAAAAGAATTTTATAAATCGGTCCACAATTGGCCGAGTAATCGCGTAACATACACAAAAAAAACATACCTCCTCCTTTTTTTGAAGTCGGTTAAAAATTAATGCCATACGTGCTAGCCAAATTATTTATTTAATTGATATAATCATATACGCTTACATTATCTGTTAGTTTACACTTTACAAGTAAGCATAGGTAGGTAGGTATCTCATAAGCAATTGAAAATAATAAAAGAAACTAAAAAAACACGCTTTATAGAAAATCCAACTTAAAATAGAAAATAAATTTAAATAAATTTTAATTAAGAATAGTGTAAATAAGAAAAAAAAATATTTTGTTGTAAACACTGGTGGTAGGACTCTCGTGTCATACCTATGTAAGAATCCGTCTGGGTGAGTACCACCGCAATCAGCAGCAGTGTGCATACACTGTTATGTTTCGTTTTGAAGGACATTGTAGCCAGTGTAACTATAGGACATAATGAGACTTAACATTGGCTCAGAATGACGAGCGCAGTGGAATGCCACACAGTACTTTGTAACTCAAGGTGCTGGATGGTATTTATACATACTTAATTTAAAGTTAAACACAACCGTGCCGCAAAATATAAATCTTGTTAACAGATAATAATAATAATGTCCATCGAACCGTGCCCCACACGATGCGATATGGTTCGATGGCATACCATTTTAATGGTTCGGCTGTACCAAATCGCATCGTATGTGCCCACTTTAAGGCGCGGCCAATATGGCAAAAAATATAATTATGTACTAACGGTAACAAGACACGTATCAAACAAAGTAAATACGTGTATAGTGTATACTCTACATGGTGATACTTATAGTGCGTTCTTGTCTTATGTGCTCTGTGGTGCGTCAACTTTACCTACTTTGTCGTTATTATATTACTACTACGTATTTTTAGTAATTGCCAACCACTACCTACTTATTTGCGGCCACTTAGGCAAACATATTCTATCGTATAGAATATTATGTTTGCCTATGAGACTGTAGAAAAACAAATACTTAGCTCATTAAGATGCAGAGTACCTTGCGAATGAGACATCAATAAGTGTCGTCTATAAATCAAACAAAAATTACAAGTTTTGATTGAGTAGACATAATTTCGATCATACGTCTACTACATAAAATTATTTTTTAAACTCAAGCAACGCACGCTTTGTCTCGATTTTGATAAATGTCAGAAACCTTCATAACAAAAGAAGAACAAGACTTCCATGGAGACGAATTGTTTTTCTATTTACTTTATACTAGACTTCTGCTCGCGGCTCCGCCCGCGAGAAGAAGTTTTTCCGGGATTAAAATATTTTTGTGCCTTGAGGTAAATCGGCCACTGCGCAGGTATGCAGGTAGTACCTATAAAAATTAACGAAACTTGTTGACGAGAACTACCAATTTAAATACGTAGGTAAGTACCTTTATTATAAGCTAGAGACACTTCTAGGCAATGTATATAATACTCTTTGCTTCTAGGAGTCAAAGTTGGTAAATTATCTACTGACAAGATTTATATTATGCGGCACGGTTGTGTTTAACTTTAAATTAAATATTCTTTTTTACTGTTACATCGACCGAACCACACAACCAAGTAGCCTGACTGGCCGTCACCTTGATTGGTTGACCTAGTATTGCGTCATGCAATCATACATATTATTATAATGAACAAGGATTTTTACCGCACTATGCTCTTTTAAAAGTCAAAATGTTTACCAACCTAGATTTTTTTTGTCGTTTTTGAAGGCGGTTCAATTTTTTGTTAAAAACGTTTTTATTTGTTGGTTTTTTGTGTAAGTAAGAAATATACCTCTTCGATGGCGAACGCTTCAGAAGTATCTCCTTTCGAAAAAAAAGAATTTTGAAAATCGGTCCACAATTGGCGGAGTAATCGCGTAACAAACACAAAAAAAAAACATACCGTCGAATTGAGAACCTCCTCCCTTTTTGAAGTTGGTTAAAAAGGTTTTTATTTGTTGCTTATTTGTGTAAGTAAGAAATATAACGCCTCGATGGCGTAGTTGTATTACGCACGCGGTTCGACTATCGCGCTGGCGTGTCACGCCTCTGCCTACCCCTGAAAACGTAAAAGGCGTGATGTTATTTACGTGAAAATACTAAAGAATAAATTACTTCATAAGATTTGTGAAAAAAACGATGTGTGGACCTATAAAATTTGAGGGTTGCCCTCGATTTCTCCAAGATTCAGACATCAGATCCTGACTTGGTGACTATGGGACAATTTCAGAAGTATCTCCTTTCGAACAAAAAAAATATTCTGAAATTCGGTCCACAATTGGCGGAGTAATCGCGTAACATACACACAAAAAAAAAACAACATACTTCCTGAAAGTACGATATCCTCGAAAGACACAGAGAGCTAGCATGTCGGTAATAGTGTTGCACCCATTCAATATCTTTTCGTACACAAATGGATGGTGTTTGTTTTATAACTGGACGTAGTTAAGCAGAAAGGACTCAACCCACAGAAAGTCACTTTCGAGTTATTGAGGTTTAAAGTTCAAACATGTATTCTTTTATGATGCTTTGTAGAAATTGAATAAAACCTTTGTATACCGATACATAAATAAATATGTTATACATAATCGATTTTATAATCTGTTTAATTTTTCATATCATAAAATATTAAGAACTTAGAATTACATAATAGCGCATTTTAAGTTATTCCTCAGAAAAGTTCCAGTAGAGCAAACATTTAGGGATTATGTTTGTATTCATATGTATTATTAAGTAAAAAATAACATATTTATTGAAAACTTATGCACTATATAATATTCAACTTAGACACAGTCAGTTGCAAGTTTCCAAACAGCACTTAATATACATATATGTAGAGTGGCCACAAATTTTCATCACATTTTATTGTAAAAAAAAAGCGTGAGGTGCTTTGATAATATCAAAATGATAATTCTTCTACTCATATAACGTCAATAAGATTTTTATTTTATAACTATTGATACCATGCCAATTAGTTAATTAAGAAATATTAATTTTCTTTATTATACACTAGCTTTTGCCCGCGGCTCCGCCCGCCTTAAAAAGTTTTTCCGGGATAAAAGTCCCGCATTATGTTTTCCCGGGATAAAAAGTAGCCTATGTGTTAATCCAGGACATGACCTACCTGTGTGCCAAATTTCATCGAAATCCGTTCAGTAGTTTTTGCGTGAAAGAGAAACAAACATCCATACGTCCAAACATCCACACATTCTTACAAACTTTCGCCTTTATAATATTAGTAGGATTTAAAATATCTTAATACAAGTTATTGAAAAAAATAAAAGTCCTTTTAGTATAATAAAGAGTGTGTTGTTTTTATTTAAAAATTCAACAGAAATGACCTACATACATAGTTTGAATCTTTTGAGTTTCCTATAAAATTAGCTTGTTTTTAACGATTAAAATTTTCAGGAAGGACTTACGTGGATTGAGTTTGTTAAGCTAAACATAAAAATAGTCTTTTCATTAAAATCGAATTCCTTAAAAGGGACTTACGAGAGTCTAGTTCCTTTAAGCGAAGAATATAATAACCATATTTTTTATATATTATTTTCTCAAAAATGACCTAAACCGTTTAGTTCCTATTAGACAAATGCTTTGAATCTGTTTACCTTGTTTTTAATGGAGCTGTATCAATAAAAAAATAATTTATCAGAAAGGATTCACACAGATTAGATCGTTATAGTAAATAAAAATATTTTCCTCCCCATGTGTGTGGGTTGGTTCCCATACCACTAAATATTAACTTCCCTTGTCTTTTTCGCCGATCTTTTATGCTGAAAGGATACGTCCACTTACTAGTCATACTGTTTTCTTTGTTCTGTTGTAGGAAACAAATATTCGTATTCGCATTCGTAAATGTAGGAAATGGAACATTTGTTATATCACTAGTATGTACATAATGCTAGACTTAATTAATTTGCTAGTTTTATTAGCAAAATTATTTAAAACTTAAGTATCTCTTGAGCTTTAAAGCAAAATAATAAACCACCATGATTTTGGAACACAGAAGACATTCATCGTATGGGGCTGGAAGAACGAATTCATTTTAAACAATTACGACTTAAAAAATATATCTCGTCTTGGTTATAAAATACTGATTTTATACACATGCAACTAATACTGAAAGCAAACAAAAGTATTAGCTTTTGTATTTCCGGTAAGTAGTTACGATTATTTTAAATGTGAAAATTTTGAGCATGAAAAAGGGGCATTCCACTTGAAGCGGGGGGCGACCGAGCGGTTATGATAAGTTCACCGTGCCTTACGAACCGGCATGGAGCCGCTCGGAGATGCAACCATCGGGCGACCGCTGGGCCGAGTCCCGAATCTATGTACAACGCACAGTATACCAATTACCAACCAAAACTCCGCAGTGCCCATCTTCGGCACATTAGTGGTGGCTGCGGGTTTCCTCTGACGGAAGTGTCTAAGTTGTCGTCCGCAGCCGCCCCTGCGCGGTGCTGCCTAATGCATCCCATCTCCTGTTGAGGGGGGGGGGGGTGCTCAGAAGCCCCCGCGCACCGAGGGACGCTCTCGGTGTCAACGGCCGCGTGAGGCCTACCTGCCACACTGCCGTTCATCACGGGGGTCGCAACAATGTGCTAAAATACGCACAAAACTAATACCGGACAGCCCCCTGCCGCCCGCCTGCGACCTCCGGTTGCCCCTATTAGTGTGTTATACATATGCCTATCCTTCAAGAGTGGAAAAGGTGTGATGCTGTGTATGAATGTATGTATTCAGATGTAATTGAGGCCTTGGAATAATGCAAAAAATTATAGAAAATACTTATCCAAAATATTGTGTTTGAAATTTTTCGCGCTTCGGCACTATATCCGGTCTAGCTCCTAAACGACTTCCGAGCCCATTATGAAACTTGGCAAGGATTATCTACACAATAGTAGCTATTTATAAAAGAAAATCTAAATATCGCACCTTTTGAACGAAAACGACACAATAAAAAAAATAGAAAATTGAGTAGTCAATTTTAAGTGATTAAAAACTAGTCCCTTATTTATAAAAATATAATAAAAAAGGGACAACAGTTAACAAATAACAGTTGTGTCCTTTTCCTGCTTGAATATGGCTGTGTTTGAACTATTGTTGTATTGAGAACTTCGTTTTAAGTAATTTTATGACGATAACTCAATTTTCTGTATTTTTTAATTGTGTCGTTTTCATCCTAAAGGTGCGATATGTTAACTCTGTGAAATTCAAGTCTGAAGTATTAAAATATGCTTATCATAAAAAAAAATATTTATTTCGATTTCCAAATATGCAGTTAAAAAGCTCAAATGAAGTAGGTATATATTTGACTACTTTATTTATTTTATTGTAACTTTTAAAAACTTGAAAATGGGATTCGAAGTGGCGCATACCAGCTGGCCTATCAAACCTTCAAAGTCCTTAACTCGTAAACCAGACCTTACACTTTAAAAATATTTTGTATCTGGATCGAGGACACATACAGGTATAACATAGTCAAATATTACTAAAATCGGAAACATCAACATTTTTTTGTACCCGCTTCACATGGAATGCCCCAAAAGTAAGGTCGTTCGTCGCATAGATGTTCTAGTCACAGTTTGCAACCCCAGTAGAGTCCAAGGTCACTCGATGAGATGACTGAGCTTAGATAGAGCTGTTGTATATACAGAGTAGGTATGTCACAATACACCTTAACGTACACGTAATATGATTACTTAGAACAGTCCGGATAGTATTAAATCCCCACGATCATGTGTCGTGATTCCTTTCGGCCGTCGTCGGCGCGGCGTGGCGAGGGGCACGGGTTCGGCTCAAGTCGGCACACTAGTCGGTTATACTCGCGTCAGCCGTCGTGACAGGCTGTTGTGAGTCGATTCGTTTCGTTCATTCCGGTTGTGTGGCTTGTATTGTTAATTGTAGTATTTTTTTTCATTACCAATCTGCCTGTAGTCACGTACGTCATCCTCAGTGTCATTAGTGTAGTTAGCGCGCTGTGAAGTAAGGAAGACATTAGTTTGTTACCGTATGTGACGTTAGTTTAACAATCGTCACGTAAAATATCAATTCATTCACCTAAAGAGACCTTGCGTCTAACAAAGTGATTCTACTTAGGTATTGCGCATAAATTCTGTAAAATGTCCGAGAACACACAAGATGTTCTCAAAGATGCTGCTACTGGTGCCGCTGCAGCAGCCGCCGTCGGTGGATCCTTATTTAGTACTTTTGATATAGTAGTGCTCATAATTTTATTAGGCGGTACCATTTGGTGGTTGTATAACTCAAAGAAGGAAAATAAGAAGGACGAGGTACTACTTGGCAAATATGCAATTCAGTAAGTAATAACACATTATTTACCATACTTCATGCAGTTACGTACCTACTTAAATACTTATCTGTTAGTTTTGCAACTTGTTGCTGGCGTTAATGTACAATATAACTGTATGTAAGTAATGTTTCTGTACTTGTTCAGTAGTTTGTGATTTTAGGTTATTTTGAGTAAATAACATGTAGAATATTGATACCCTCTTGGGTATCGCTTGGACCAAGAGTAACATGCATAATTCATATTAAAGACAATAATATACCTATTCAAGTAGTTAATATTTTATACCTAAGTAGTAAGTAGATACTAGAGATGTGAAAAAATTATCGATTTCATAAAAATATATTATTTTATTTTTATAATCGGTTTTCTTAGTAATAAAATTCGATTTTTAATAAATCGATTGTATAAATTACATGTTTTTATCGATTTTTGCAAACAGCTCAATTTGTGCGACTAATGAAAAATCGCGAAATAAGTTCACTAAGAGCCAGTCTAAATAACTTACTATACTCCGTCCAACCATTTATTTAACTTTTGACATTTCGGTTTCTAATCAAATAGGGATGTACTAGTGCGTGACCAATTCGATTTCTTGTAACAATCGATTTAATTTATGAAGAAGTTTTGATCGATTAATCACGTCGAAATGTTATTTTTGCTCCACATTTTGTTGTTTTATAAACATGCCTAAGCGTTTAAATACATATATTTTATGTATTAAAATAAACCAGTTGTGTTTAGCACTACATTAAATGTTTTTATTATTTCGCAACATCAACCAGACGAGTCATTACTATATGTTTTAAAATAATTTTATTGGTTACATTCTATCCTATCTGGTATCGCGAGTTTGACAGCTGCTATTTTTTTTTTTTTTATACTAAAACTTTATTGCGTAGATAGGAACGACGATTTTCGCTTTTATGATAGGAGCTGTCATGGTTCAAATAGAGCAAGCGGGCCTGAACTATTATTCTGCAATGAAAAAGTTATAATTAATATCAGAGCTGAAGAGCAAGTCGCTTCACTATGGAAAAGAAAATATGCCGTCCATAAAGTAGTCAATTATTTTGTTTTCCATGCCTTGTCAATAATTATAAATTTCCTAGACATACATATGTTAAAAGTTAAATAAATGGTTGGACACCGTATAACCGATAACAAACAGTTCAATTGCTTACTTTTGGTGGTTATCTGTGTAATAAACTAAGATAGATAAGAATATTATATTACTGTTGCTTTATCCGGAGGGTCGAATGACCCATAAGGCAATATGATTACTGACATTGGTACATTTAGTTTTTTCCAAAGATGGAACATTAAGTTAATTAATATCAGATTATTGTTATAATAATCTTTGCCACATGTTATTCAAATTGCTTTACATAAAATCTGATGTAAAATTTTGGAAAGAATTATAGTTGTAACCATATAATAATAACGTGAAATTAAGTAGAAGTAAGAAATTATTTCATATCAAAAAACTGTCGAAGGTGAGGCATAAAACTCGCCATTTGCATACAAGTTTGCAAATAATACTGCTAGTGGTATGAGATTTTCTCCAAACTTGGGGTTAGTGGAATTGCTTCTACCTTGAGCCATTATTTAAGTATTATATACTTATGGAATTATTATTATTGTCCACAATAAGAAAGTACTTTTTTATTCTTCTTAAGAAACGAATGGTTTCAAGTGGGGAAACCCTGAAAAGGATCAAGCCGATACCAAATAATAAAATTACTTTTCTTTACTATCTTGTCTTGAGTTCAATTACATATTTTTTAATTTTCATTATTATTTCGTTAGGAAGAAAAAAAATAAAACCAGAAAACACGTGCTGACGTCATTTAACGGCTGAATAAGGTACTTACCTTTGCCTCGATAGTGATTTTATGAAGGTGATTTTTTTTATATTTAAGTCAACAACGTCAAAATACGTCACCGGTTCTATTTTATTAGAAATTTTGGCGGATTATAGTAAAAAAAAGACATCACTATTCAACCGTATAATTGACGTCATTTTACGCTTAGTGCTTACGTCTGTTGTGGATATTAAGACGAAATTAAAAGTTTAAAATTATTAATGAAAACGAAATATTTTTGAAAGAGAAAACATATGTTCGTGTTAGTCCTTACTTTTTTTTAAATATTGTCAATTCAAATCGGACCAATAGAAAATAATATATTCCTAATACTGGCAACACAATATCAAAGCATGCAGAAGTACCAATTTTAAGATAATTTTAGACATAAATTAATTTTAGAACATGGACATCAAACTTTTGGGTACCAATTTTCCTTTTGTTTGCAACATTTTGATATAATGTCGCCTATAAAATTAATAAATGATTGTTTTTTGCTTTGTCGATTATTTTGTGTCAAAATATTATATTAAATAAGCTTGAACATGATTAATTATTATAAATTACAATATTTTTTATAAAAGATCTCAACCTGTCAACTGTAAAAGAGCTAATACGATAGGCACGCTAAACATTTTCGATATGTGTGCGTGTTGACGCGCCTTATGTGTGTGCGTGTAGGTCGATTTTCGCGTGTTGACAGACACGCGTATTGGGCCAATGTGACCAAGCCGGGGCTCGACAGATTAATGGATTGTAATAGATAAGCCTACAAAATTTAAGAGTACTACAGTCACGTAGCACTCCATTAAAACTCGCCCGCCATTCAATATAATCGGTTAACTAGACCAATTATCGATATACTTCTGAATTGTAGATGACGAAGGAGAAGGTATAGAACTCTTTAAAAAGAGGGGACGTCAGCTCTGCCGACGTCACAGGGTTCCACCTCATCATCATAACCCATGATGTGAGAGTAAAATTCCAAATTGTTCTGCATCCTTTATTTCTGGATGTTCCAAACTTATTTTTGGAGCTCCGAACAGTTGGGAGTCTCACAAGAGACTGCTTTTTCAAATGCGAGGCACCCTATTTATTTATTACCCTATTTATTACCAACGATTTGACATCTCGACTAGTTTTTTGCACGATTATTATTTCAAAATACCCGCCGCTCCGACATAGAAATTTGTTTATAATTAATATTTTTGCTTTGTTTCTGATGATTAGTAGTTTTTAGTTATTCGTTTTATTTCTATAGTGAATTTAAAAATTTTAAGTGTGTCTTGTACGCCGGAGTTTCATTGACACAACAGTGTTTAGTACCCAAGAATCGTATGTCATTTCTTGTTTACATTTAGTTAAATACCTAAACCAAAGGAGTATAGTTAGAGTATGGCCTATAGTCTGATACGACTGAGACAGCGTTAGCTACGTCCCTGACTCATTCAAATGTTTACTTGTGTTGCATCTGCTAAACTATACCACAAAAAAAAATTACTATTTAATTAAAAAAAACTGTTAATTGGCAGCCCATTACTTGTGTGATTGTGTGTATAAACTGTAACCGCCAATCGCCATGCTAATTTACTACCATTACTATCAGAATGCAATTATTGTCTTGTGTTAATTTTGATGTTATTCACAAATGTTATTCTTATTACTTTGTGATTTATAATAATCAGTGGTGTTTAAATTTAGTTAACATACATTTGTGGCAATCATTATTGTTAGTTATTTTATTTTTTAAACTTAAACTTTAAAGAAAGATATTTTGTTTTGTATTTTATTTGCTGAGACCATTGATTATTAAAAAAAATACAGCAATGACTGAGACCAAAAGATTTATTATGGAGTTTTGGCGGGAACTTGGAAGTGTCATGAGGTGTTCTTGTTTTAACTCAATATTTTGGTGACACTTAGTGTTAATTATTGCATAATTATGGTGGTATATTGTCCCATATAGTTCTATTAAAGGGCTCAAATGAAGTGAATTGAAATAACAGTGCTAATCAAGTGCTTTTTTTCTTGCCGCCAAAACTTCTCGACAAAGTCTTGGTAAGGTAGCCACTGCTTTACTTTGACATAGTAGTTAGTACTGAGTATAACAAATAAACAATGCAACTGCAACTTGTACTTAAAAAAATGTCTTACCTAAAACTTTGACACTGGCAGAAAAAAAAAAAAGATTTATTGTTTAGACTTGTCGTTTTATTTTACTTTGATTCTAATGTATTATTAAATGGCACTGAAAATTCGTGACAATAATTAGTTCGTTTAAAGTTTAAAAAATATTTGTTTTGTATTTTAATTTTAAATCCAAAAGGTTATTTTGGTTATGTTTTATACTTATTATTTTATTTGATTTTTATTCTGATAAATTGACATTAGTGAAAAATCGATGATTTCTTCTAACTTAAATCGATTTTTCCAAAATCGATTAATATTTAAAAGGGAAAATCGATATTTAATAATCGTTGTTTTTTCACATAATGTCACTTCCCTAGTAGATACTATGCCAAGTGCCGAATCCTACTAATATTATAAAGGCGAAAGTTTGTAAGAATGTTTGGATGTATGGATGTAAGGATGTTTGTTCCTCTTTCACGCAAAAACTACTGAACAGATTTCGATGAAATTTGGCACACGGGTAGATCATGTCCTGGATTAACACATAGGCTACTTTTTATCCCGGGAAAATATAAACCGGGACTTTTATCCCGGAAAAACTTTTTAATGCGGGCGGAGCCGCGGGCAAAAGCTAGTGCTGAATAAGTATGTTCATTATTTAAATGCCTATAAACATTGATTTATAAAAAAAAAACCCTATAAATCAGTGCCTATCAATTAAAATGTATAATTAATGTAAAGGCGCACACACACACAGATTTGGAGATACAAAGGGCCTAAAATTGGTAGAATTCTGGTTTTTATTAACAAGGTAATTACTCTTGTTACACTGCAAGACACCGTTCATAATAAAATAAGACATTTTGAAACTTTGAAAGTGTATGTACCCTAAACTTTATAATTTACAGTTTTTATTCATTCATCGACTTTTCAAGTCCTATGTATTCACACACACTCACGCCTTTTATCCTTGAAGGGGTAGGCATAGGTGCAACTAGTGCACCCACTTTTCGCCATTATTCCTTCCCATGATGTAACCTAGGAATGTGGGCGAGCCTATCGCCATATCAGGCTATAGTCTTATGTTATTTTTGTTTTTTTTATTCACGCTTTAACGAGTTGCATTTATACGTAGAGACATGGTCAAACAGGTGCTTATACTCCACCAATTTATATAAATTAACTATATATTTATAAAGGAACCAACGCGCCTTTTGGCCCCGAAGAGGTAGGTAGAAGTGCAACCAGTGCGCCCAGTTTACCAGTGGCGTAACTACAAGGTGGCAGAGTGCCACGGGCCCCGGGCCCGCCGACCCGACAGGCTGCGAGCTCAGATATAACATATAAAAAATTTGACGGGGGGGGGGGGGGGGGTGTTGTATACGTGACTTATTTGTTGAACGTCATAGGCTGTGACAACTTTTATTGGGGCGCCATCTAATGAATTTGCCACGGGCCCCCGATGATATAGTACGCCACTGCAGTTTACACCGTGTGTATTCCGTCCCATGATGTGATAATGGGCGAGCCTATCGCAATATCGGGTACAAATTCTAGGCTCCGGTCTGCTATTGAAAAACTTAATATCACTTAGCTCGACCTGGGGATTGAATCCGAGAACTCAGCATTGGAATCGGATCGTAGATAATACAACTACGCCGAGGCAGTCAAAAAAGAACACGCGTCTCATTATTAGGTACTCTACAGTACACTTATTACAAAATTGCTTATGAAATATGAATGACGTCGAACTGATAAAACTGGTACTTATAATGATCTTATACAGAGAAATAAAGCAAACAACTAATGAACTGGCAGCAATCGTGTTACGATAAATGTTTATAAAATAATAATAATAATATTTTATTTCAAAGTAAAGGGACAACAAAGAGAAATAAATATACATAACACAATACATAATTCAGTAGCATATGATGGTTGTACAATTGCACTCTAATAACACAATAGTTTATAAAATGCATCGATAACTGGCATTTGGTTAACCACCCAAATATAATATAGGTTTTAATGAGGCGCTACTCGACTATAAAAAAAAAAACGAGATTCTGCTCTTTTAGATTCTTTACAGTAGAAACTAGACAAATTGCAATATTTTATTATAGAATGTAGACATTAATTTTGCTTTGGTTGGTTCTAGCGCGTTCTTCTTTGATAGAAACTGCTTTTTGAATGATATTGCAATAAATTATTTTCTCTTTTATTAAGCGAAAGGAGATAAATACATATGTGCGTATTCAGGATTTTTCTGTTGCTAATCTTCGATTGGGTTAATCTGAATAAAGCTCAGCGCAGCAAAGGCACGATCGCGCCTTCACAGCACCTAAAGAATTCGCCATAGTTCCAATGAGACGTTTGTATTTCTTACGTCCAATGAGCTTTAGGACTATAGTTATAAACCTTATTCAAATTAGGAATTCATTCGAACACAAAACCACACAGGTACCTATCTAAAACGCGTCCTACTAATCATAAAGACCAAGGCCAGACTCTGCTTGAGTGCTATTCATACGTCTAGACCGAGGTCCCCAAAATAGACTACTTTCATTCAGCTGGAAGATTTTTTTTTAAAATTAGACCTAAAAATATTCAATGAATAAACATAAATACACGATTTGGAAAGAAGGTTACATTGTCTGTATTTTAATAATTTGTTATTAAATTGTATCCGGTATTATCATCAACTACATGAAGTCAACAGCTGAACATAGGCCTCCTCCGGCTGCGCTTGCCAGTCCATGGTCTCCACTCGAGAACCTTTATGCCCTTTATGCCGTCAGTTCTGCGAACTATGTGCCCTGTCCACTGCCACTTCAGCTTGTTAATCCGCTGGGCTATGTCAGTGACTTACATTCTTCTACGGATCTCATTTCTAATTTAGTCGCGGAGAAACACCGAGCATAGCCCTCTCCATACCTCACTAAGTGACCGTGAGCCGTCTTAGCCGGCCCATAATCAGAGACCACGTCTCAATGCCGTATGTCATTACTGGTAACACACATTGATTGAACCGTTATATAAGTTTCGATTGAAAAGACAATCATTTAAATTGGACCACGGGTAAAAAATTATCGCTGAACAAATTAAAAAAGCATACGACTAATAGATAGCCTCTCTCCTTTTAGAGTCGGGTAAAAGCTCTTACGACGTACGGTCAGCCCCTCAGAATAAAGTGCTATAGTCCTTATTCTGAGGTCAGCCCCAAAAGAATGTACAATGTACAGACGTTGACAGGAAGACGTTTCAATTAATTATTATAATTCAATTGAATTGCGACCACTGGACGACCACTGTAGTAAGTAACACTGTACACTAGTAGTAAGTAATAAACTCATGGATGCGTTGCTAGCAATTCAGGAAAGGAATAAGAATAAGGAAAGAGAGGGTCGCTTGGGCTTCCGCAAATCTTAGTCACCGTATCAAATGCAGTAGAAAGTGTCGTTTCACAAAGGATTTCTATGATACGGTGGCCTTAACCCGGTGAGCCGGTAAAACATTTTGGTACTTAATGTTTTAAAACAAGGGTTTCTTCTATTAAGTCGTGACAAAGAGGCGGGCTCACTTCCTAATTTATGATATTAATATTATATCTATAGCAAGATAAATAATGTATTTGTAATTATCTTATCAGTACTTAATAAATTCTGATAAATCCTAAATCTATCTATCTGTCCTTGCATTGCCCAAATAATTGGTATGTCGACTGATACCGCCATATCTTCGTTCAGGTCTTAATATCCTACAAGTAATAATTATAATTAATATTTTGTAATTAAGCGTACCGTCATCAGAATATAGAATTTATATTTTTTTCCGGGATAAAAGTACATAATATAAACCTTCCTCTTAAATCACTCTTACCTAGCAATTGTATAAAATCCTCTTTGATCCATCTAGCCCGCCTTATCTTAAAAACCGTTTCCATTTCTTGCATTTCTCTGACTCCCGTCCTTTGCGTTCCTCTAATACTTACCGACTTAATACTCCTGTCCACACTTCCTCCTTCTACGGTAAATCATTTTCTGTACAGGCTGTTAAATTGTGGAATGATCTGCCTGTCTCCATACGACGAGCTAAATCACTGTCCCTTTTTAAGATTCTTTTAAAAAAACACTACCTCTCTATCATTCAGTAAGCTGTTATTATTGTATTTATTACCATTTGTTATTTTATTTATATGTATAATATTGTTGTAAATATATATATTTTAATTTATTTATTCTATTTATTTATTTATTCTTTTTTTGTCTACTTGCGTAAAATATAATGTTTTAATTTTAATTTAGTAATTATATTGTGTTAAAAATTGCACCACCGTTCTCTTTTAAATTAAGTGAGATACGTATTTTAATAGTCCATTCGTTTGTCTGGAAGAGATCGCTTAAAGCGATAAGACCGCCCATTGTGCATCATGTTTTTGTAATTGTTTGTTTGTGTCTATTAATTTTATATGTTTTTGTTTTCTGTCATGTGTGTGAAATAAAGTGTTTTGTATTGTAAAGATTTAAGCATACATAGGTGCAGACAGCGGGAAGCGACTTTGTTTTATTACCCGGCTGCGAAAGAAGGAGGGTTATGTTTTTTGAGTGTATGTATTGTATATATATTTCTTTGGCACGCCCTAGACGCCCTACGCCTTTTTTCTTTAAAATAAAGAATTTTCACCGGTGATTACGAATATATGTTTTATTCGAGTTTGGAATAGCAAATGCTAATAAAGGTGCTCGAAAACTAAAAAATTGAAATAAAAAAATAAAAAAACAAAAACCCGACTGCGACAAAATCTGCCTCACATCTTTATAAAATTTATTGAAGAACAGAAAAGATACAAACAAGATTTTAATTTTAATAGTTTATTTTGGTTTTGAATAATCTTAGTTAACAGTATTCATAAACGCAGGCGTAGGCATAACACGCTCACTTTCTCAACATTTTGTTGGTGATACCGGTAGAGCAACAAAATCTCGGAGGGAGCAGATTTTGACGCAGTCGGCTTTTTGTTTTGCTTTAATAATACTATGTTATGATGCAACATGCTTTTAAGAGTTTGTAGCGCTTACCCCACATGGGTGAGTGGATTAAGGTTAAATAGAAGGAGAACATTGCAGTGGTTAATGAATTCGTGTTCTTACGAATATTCGCAGTCGCCGTGGCCGCACATTAAATTTATGTTAATTGTTTGTATAAACAACTCATAAAACAGATCTATGATGTACCTCTACTGTATAATATTACTTTTCCACGTGCCCCTATCCTGCTGTAACTTGGGGTTGCATAGTGTAATGATGAACTTTCCGAACGTAATAATTTAAATCAGCGGCTTCCATTTATACGTCGTCACTGGACAGGAAAACCTATACAATAGGGTAGTTGACTACTTTTTTAATACATTTATCCAAAATGTATATAATCCAAAGTCTAAAAAAGATTTTTCAAAATTTATGGAATAATAAGGAAGATCTAAAGCTTTGAAATTAGGTGGAAGGAGTTGTCAAATAACAGCAATATCAAACTGTGACGTCACCGAATGTCGCCGACCATAACGCTGCGTGCGTGGAAATAGATAGCGCGATATCCCCACCAAGACCCCACTTTTGCTCACACCAATATTTCAAATATGAATAATTACAATTATAATAAATATTAAATAATGTACAAAATCAAACGTAGGAACAGAACCCTATCACAGCTAAACTGTGACTTTATTTAGGTCTCAAGTTCAAAAATGCAAAAATAATGTAAGGATGGCAAATATTCCATCTGATTGCGCGAAACTGCCACACAGTCAATCAAAGATAAGTGTTATCATTAAACGTGAGTTGTGCGTGAAATCCATATTTAGACAACGCAATAGATAAACACTTTAGCGAGTTAATAATAATTTTACCTGAGTGCCCCCGGGCGAGGGTAATAATAATGAGTTTTTTTTTCTTCTATGTACGGTGTTCGTCATAGCTACTTATAAATATTAATGTATTAAGGATAACTTACAGATCTCTAGGCCCACAATAACCTTCAAATCTGCACACGTATCTTTTTATAAAAAAAACCCGCATCAAAATTTGTTGCGTAGTTTTAAAGATCTAAGCATACATAAGGACATAGGTACAGACAGCTCACAGCAGTAAGCGACTTTGTTTTTACCCGACTGTGAAAGGAGGGTTATTTTTTTCGAGTGTATGTATATTTGAATAACGAAAACCCCATCCAAATCGGATTAATGGTTATTGAGAAAATCGCGGTCATACAATCTTACATACGGCTCGGATACAGAACCTTCTTTTTAACCGACTTCAAAACCTATTATATAATTCTTAACCTGAAGTTTAAAACGTTTTAACAAAAAAAATTAACCGCCGAAATAACTGATTACCAAAAAATTATAAACATTTTCTACTGAATATTTGGGGTCGATGCCCAATTAAAATTACCAGCTATGCAAATACACGAGAAAATATACGAAATGTCAATGTTCAATTTTACTTTTCAGTATTTTCGCCGGCTTATTTTTTTTGCTAAAAAGTGTTTTATTTTATAATTTTTTGTGTCTATAAACTACATGACTGCCTCGGTGCCGTTCGATCTCGGGTTCGATCCCCGGGTCGCACAAAGTGATATTGGATTTTGCTACTCAGTATCAGCCCGGATTCAGCCCGATATGGCGATAGACTCGCCCCCTATTTCATGGGACGGAATGCTCCCGGCGAAAAGTGGGTGCATTAATTGCGCCGCTGTCTACCCTTTCGGGTATAAATCGCGTGTGTGTGTGCGTGTGTATGTGTATTTGTGTATAAACTACATACTTATTAATATTGACTGCCTCGGTGGCGTAGTTGTATTATGGTACGACTGCAATGCTGAGGTCTCGGGTTCGATTCCTGGGTCGGGCAAAGTGACATTGAGTTTTTCTATTCAGTATCAGCTCGGAGTCTGGAATTTGTGCCGGATATGGTGATAGGCTTGCCCCCTATCACATCATGGAATGGAATAACGGTGAAAAGTGAGTGCAATAGTTGCGCCCCTGCCTACCCCTTCGGGGATAAAAGGCGTGAGTGTGTGTGTGTGCTTATTATTATACAACTCGGCATTAAATTCTGTGAGTAAACAATAAATCGCCCCTTTTTCCCACCGTCGCGTAGGGTAGATTTTTTTTCCAAATTTACATGGGACCAACTTCGAGGTATAATACCCTATCTAATAAAAAAGAATTATTAAAATCGGGCTACTCTGTAAAAAGTTATGCGTAGGCGTACATAAAAAATATATATATACACGTTGAATTGAGAACCTTTCTCCGTTTCTTTTTCGTCGGTTGAAAATCGTTTTGAGCGTAAAATTCATAGGTGAGTATGTTTAGTATGCAATCAAAATTGAATTTAAATACGATTTACTTGTTCTTTACGTAACATGTACTTGGCAGCCGTTTGACCTTGTGGCTCGTCATAGTATCGAATGTAGTATCTACATAATATTATGAATACAATAATGTATGTTGTAATCTTAATACTGTTCGTTTTTATTTTTGCTATCAAAAATATTTGTTATTCTTGGCGACAAAAAATAATTATTACCAAGTAGTAATTAGCAGTCGAATTCCGTAAAGGACATTGTCAACATTGCAGGCAGATAACATGTTTTATCGCAGGATGACGAGAGCAGCGCAGTCTTGATGCTACTGCATTCTGTAGGCTATACCTAATATGAACACTGTTTATAACTGGCTACTATACTGTCGGTAGTCGGTACATGTACAGGTCATAAGATTACTCACGTATGCTGCCGTAATCTTTTGTCAAATCATTCAATATGTACTTCGAATTCTACGTTTCATATCTGACAGGAAGATCGTATAGTTGTCAAGGCTAGACTTATAAAAATCTTTTTATCGATAGCGGGAATTGGCACCCCTATCTGACAAGATGGTGGACATTATGAAGAAAATTCCCGCCATTTTAGTTTTAAAAAAAATAGGGCTACCAGAAGATCAATGTATTTCCTTGAATAAAATACTATAACGAAAATAATCTTACTAATATTATAAACGCGAAAGTTTGTAAGAATGTATGGATGTTTGTTCCTCTTTCTCGCAAAAACTACTAATCGTATTTCGATGAAATTTGGGACACAGGTAGATCATGTCCTGGATTAACACATAGGCTACTTTTTATCCCGGGAAAATATAAACCGGGACTTTTATACCGGAAAAACTTTTTAACGCGGGCGGAGCCGCGGGCCAAAGCTAGTACACAATAATTGTATAACATCGATTAAAACAACTATAAATAAATAGCCAGTGTAATTGTATAATGTATTATATGCTTATTAATAAGTTTTGTTTTTTCTGCTGACTCGTCATAATTGCTTTTTAATAATTACTCACCTCCATGATTCATTAAAAACTAATGTCGTTCCATTACGATAAAGAAATATTAGTCTTGTTTTATTTATTAATGTATTATTCTAAATCTATAAATGTAGTTAATAATGGTTTAGTAGATAAACACATTAAAGTTAATTTAGCTGCTAAATATCTACCCACACATTAATTACGTTTATAATCTTTGATTTACTTCCGTAAGTTGCAGATTTAAATTCCATAGTGTAATTTCGTGAAATAACTATTTGTTGTCCTGCACCATACATCTTAGAAAAAAATAAGTATTTATTGAAAACTACAAAGCTGGTTAATTATTACGTACTTCGGCAGAATTCAATGATTTCAATAATAAATTATTAAAACAAAACAAAAACCCGACTGCGTCAAAATCTGCTATATTTATAAAATTTATTGAAGAACTGAAAAGATAGAAACAAGGTTTTAGTTTGGTTTTAAATAATCTTAGTTGACAGTATTCACAAATGCTGTCGGAGGCATAACACGCTCACTTCTCATAATTTGGTTGGTAATTTAGGTAGAGCAAGAAAATCTCGGAGTGAGCAGATGCCTCCGGCTGCGTTTATGAATACTGTCAACTAAGATTATTCAAAATCAAAATAAAACCCTGTTTCTATCTTTTCAGTTCTTCAATAAATTTTATGAGCATAGCAGATTTTGACGCTGTCGGGTTTTTTGTTTTGTTTTAATATTTTTTTTATTTTCATCTTTTTAGTTTTCAAGCACCTTTATTAGCATTTCCTATTCCAAACTACAATAAAACATATAAGTTATATACTTGTATATTCGTAACCACCGTTAAAAGTCCTTTATTTTGATACCACACTCGATGTATTTTAAAAACATTTCTTTTAGATTACTTTTTCCCGTCAAAAATCCTTAATTTTGATTTTTTTAAATTTTGATGTACCTAGTGTCACTCTCCCGACTTAGACGAATCTATTAACACCACTCACATAAAAATACGACCAGCCGTTTAGGCTCTAGGGCGAACCAAAGAAATATACATATATACATACACTCGAAAAATATAACCATCCTTCTTTCGGGTAAAAAGTGGATACATAGTTTACGCTTACCTATATATTTTAAAATTTGATTTGAAAATATTAGTGTTTTGTTACTAGACAAAACATGTTCCCATTACAATAAACAAAAAATAAACCGACTTCAAAACCACTGTAAACCAAAAAATAATTCAAATGTATATTCGCTTAGTATATACGTATATTTGGAGTCGATGCCTAATTTAAATTGCCAGATAAGCCAAGGAAATACAAGATTCATTCTTTCTTAGATTTGGATATAATATCGCAATTTATAAACGGGTCTATTTTTCAAAATTGAGTGTACCCAATCTGTTCGTTTTCTTATCCCATATTTTTCTATGTAATATAACTACAAAATAATAGCCACGTCCACGTCCATTTTCCAAGTTTTACTGAACTAGACTGACTAGTAGTGATTACTCTCGCAATGCGCGTTGGCGCTCGACTCGTCATCTGTGGGCTTAGAATGTGAAAAATAAACACGATGCCTCTCCACTTCGTTTTTTTGTGATTGGTTGAGAGCATAGAATAAAGACTAAAGCAGTCCTTATTCTGAGGTTGAGAGACTGACGTATCCATAGAATAAAGTGCTTATAGTCCTTATTCTGAGGACGTATCGCTATTTTGATGTTTGTGATTGAGCAAGCGACCGATATGTCAGTCTCTCAACCAATCACAATAAAACGAAACGGAGACGCATCTTGTTTTTTTTTTCACATTCTAAGCCCACTGAACTCTCTTGTTTGATCGTGCGTTGACGCGCGTTAACGCGCGTTACACATAGACTTAGCTTTAAGGGCACTTAGTTTGAAAGACAATGTTTATTAAAATTTCATCAAATTCTATGAAGCTTTAGGGGACAAAGATTGTTTACGTGGCATAAGGTACCGGAGGGTAATAAGGCCTAGCTAAGGGAGATTCAAATAAAATGAAAAATATAGTCGTTAATCGACAGGTTTTATTTCTAATCAGTCATTTAACTTAAGAACTATAAAAAAGTAACATAAAATGGGGACTTCTGCCGTAAATAAAAACAAAATGAAAGCTTTTTAAAAACCTTGCTCATAGGCCTTAATTTGCCATCGCAGGTAAATAAGGCCTATTGCTTTAATAGTCCTAAATATTATAATAACTAACAATATTTGGTATTTGAAATCCACAATCAGGTTAATCAAGTAATTTAACATTAAATACTATAAACAAAACGCTGGTTTTGGTAGTCTAGCAAAATGATACCGATCAATTTGCTAATTGCTGGATGAATGCCTCCTAGTTGTTGCTATCAGGACACTCAAATGCGCTGGTATCTTCTACCGACAAACCAACACACTCTGCATAGAACCATTTTCCACATTATCCGAATTTACGCATTGATGATATATATGATGATGATATCCTCTTTCCTGCTGCGGGGTATCATTCTTTTTTTTCGCTTGAGTTTTCTTCACTTTATTTTTATTATTTTTAAAAAAGATCAAGCGACGCAGTAAGTGTGGTGTCACGGGCAATCCTATTTCAGAAAACCTGATAATCCTCTTCACTAAATCATCTTCCTGTTCTTCGTTCAATGTGGCTTTCCGACAATCTACAACAGACATTGAAAGGAATATAAGGCACAGTCACAAAATAATCTAACAAATCACTAAATAAAAGTTGGAAGATAACAAGGCCTATGGATTTTTTTTATAGGCCTTAATGGCCTCCAGCTATATAAGCAAGAAATTAAAAATACGAATGAAAAATATATTGAGATACTTCCTACAAGATTCGATACCAACATAAGGGTTAGATAAACTATAAATTGAACACAAATTCAACTAGCTAACTGTAATACACCAAAAAATACTTACTATTGTCTGGTGTGATTTTTTATTATTCGATCGACGCTACCTCCCGGCGCAGAGTTTGGTACGACACTGACGGCTTGAAGCAGGGGAGGTGTGACTCCGAGCTTGTAGCAACGTGTGCGCAAGTAAAGCATTGTATGCGTGTGGCGTTTGAGTGCGTAAATACAATTTAAGTACGATTTCTGTTACTCAGGCCTTATAATCCGACAGGCCTTATTACCCTCAGGTACCTTAAATCGATACATACTGGAGTATTTTTGTTGACTTGTTTCCTTTTCATTGGAGAATTCCTCGTGTTATGCTCAGTACAAAAAACATATTATTACGTCAGTAACGTTCTTATACAAACATGAAGATATTTATTGATGTGTTTGTTCCAGTGTTCCAAAAACTTGTAAATATTGCGACACAGAAAAGTATAAGAGGCCATTCAGAATCTAGCGTATTGGAATAAATACACTTTGCAATTATTCAACTCAATTAAAAGATTTTACCGAATAAAATAGTCTATTTTCTAAAATAAGAAGGCTACCTCGTTTTTTTTTTTTTTAGGGCCTTCTTCGGCGCATTAGGGACGGCTGCGGGCTTCCTCCGACTCACGTCTAAGTTGTCGTCCGCAACCGCCCCTGCGCGTACCGCTGTTGCGGTCCTTTTTCCCTGTTGCGGGGGCTCAGAAGCCCCCGAAACACCGTACCGTGTCCACCTTTTGGACACGGGACATGAAGGCTACCTCGTTGGCGTAGTCGTATTACGGTACGATTGTAGTGTTGAGCTCTCGGGTTCGATTCGCGGGTCGAGAAAGGTGATATTGGGTTTTCTACTTAGTAATGTGCCCGGTAAATGTATTTTACCGACGTCCGGAGCAAGAGACTGGGATGAAAAGCCTATGGCCAGGACGTGGACTATGTGTGTGTCAAATTTCATCCAATTCCGTTCAGCTGCTTCCGAGTTTACTTCTAACACACGCACACATTCAGTCCCTTACGCAATTTTTAACACGTTTTTTTCTCTACATGGGTATTCCTTCCCTTGATGTTATAAGAGGTAAGCCTTTGCCCGACCCGGGGATAGAACCCGAGACCTCAGCATTGCAGTCGCATCGTAATACAACTACGCTACCGAGGCAGTCTGTTTACTTCAAAGTTCTAACGCACATCCAAACATTTTCACAATCTTTCGCATTTGTAATATACCTACGTAAGAATAAAATTACCTTCATGTAGGGCTGCCATCCGTCCGGATTTCCCCGGATTTGTCCTAGTTTGAAGGGCGTCCGGGGGCCGTCCGGCCGGGGTTTTAAAAATTGTCCGGGCAAAACCCGGACACTTTGTCAGGGGAAATCCATTTTTTATAGATGAGCGACAAATTGCAATAAATCTTAGTTAAATCTTCATGCATTTCCCCGCATTCAAAAAGGAACGGCAAAATATTTTTTCTGAGGTGTCCGGGGAAATACCCATATTTCGCCCAAATGTCCGGGAATTTTGCCGTGTTTATCCGGCGTCGGCAAATTAGATGATGGCAGCCCTACCTTCATGTAAAATGTTACGCAGAAGGAATCTGCAAACAGCAATTACACATTTACGTTGCTACGTCCATACACGTGACATCAGCAGATTACGATAACTTTAATTATTCGCTCATATATCAGTTCATTCATTGCAAAGTAACGATGACATTGCACTTTCCTAGTGGTAGGATAAGACACACATATACAGGGTCATTGTTACATTGCGTTACTAAATGAAACCACATATATTATGTACCTCTGCTAACATCTTGCCAAAAATCATCCATGAATAACGAATATTTTCACCATAAATCCCGGTTGTAGGTTTTCAATTTTTTTGATGATTATGTAGTTTAGTGCGAATGTGGTGTTATTTTTATATATTTTTTTTTTATTCGGGCACGGCAAAGTGACTGCACCTCACCTGATGGTAAGCGCGATGCCGTCCAGATAGGGTATCGAATGGCAGCAGATGGTTATCTCATGCCATTCGACACAATCATGCCGGAGTACTGAGCTGCTTCTTCACGCTACGGCGGAAGGACCCAGAATTATAGGAAGGAGGGAACACGTGCGCCGGTAAACTATTCCAAAGCTTGATGGTGCGGCAAATAATGGATTTGGGAACCTATTGGTTCGGGCCGAGATGGTTTTAACCATCAAGCTGCGGCTTCGGATGCCAGCACGCGTGGTTCTGCTGAAGAAAGGAGAGGAGGGGATCAGATTAAACAATTCT
This sequence comes from Lapara coniferarum, assembly GCA_949316025.1. Lineage (NCBI taxonomy): Eukaryota > Metazoa > Arthropoda > Insecta > Lepidoptera > Sphingidae > Lapara > Lapara coniferarum. The sequence goes on along the minus strand of OX438919.1, from coordinate 33,205,839 downwards.
TCAGAGCATTCGCCATGATACAGACAGTAGAACACGCTTAGAGAAGCGACTTCCCTCCGCAATTGTAGCGACTCCAAGTTGCTCGTTACGTCTGCATTATCCACAATGCGCATGGCCCGCCGCTGCAATCCATCCAAGGCATCGAGCAAGTATTGGGCGGAACCATCCCAGAGGTGCGAACAGTATTCCATACCCGGCCGTACCTGTGCTTTATGCAAGCGGTAGATTTGACCGGGCGTGAAAAACCGACGCACCTTGTTCAGAATTCAAACCCTGCGTGATGTGGCAGATATATCGCCTTCGATGTGATTCCTTGGATTCAGATCACAGCGGATATCCATATCAAGGATATTCAGATCATTCCGCAATAAGAGTGGACCACCCTGAAGATTGGGGAGAGGAGAAAACGGGGATCTTTTGCACGTGAACGCACACACCTGCGTTTTCTTGGCATTGAACTCAACCAAGTTCATGAAACCCCACGTGGAAATGAGATCCAGAGTCCGCTTGAGCTCAATGACAAGATCATTGCGCCTCCTCACAGTGTCCACCCGCAAACCAGGGGGCTCATGGTAGTATCGCCACTGAACCGTGCTGTCGTCTGCATAACAATGAATGTTGCCAAGCGATAACAAATCATTGATATGCAGAAGAAACAGGGTGGGCCACAGCACCCAGCCCTGTGGAACCCCGGCATTTACTGCCATGAGCTTCGAAGCGTGCCCATTAACGACGACACGTATTCTACGCTCATGCAGAAAGCCAGAAATCCACGCACACAAGTTGTCGGGCAAATCGTATGCCGGAAGCTTGGAAAGGAGACCACGGTGCCAGACCCTATCAAAAGCCTTAGCTATGTCGAGGCTCACAGCTAGAGCCTCGCCATGCCTGTCAATCGCCTCCCCCCAGCGATACATGACGTACGCTAGAAGGTCACCCGTTGATCGGTTCTGACGAAATCCGTATTGTTTGTCGCCGATCAACGAGTGATTCTCCAGGTAGCGGGTCAAGTGCGTGTTTATTAGCCGCTCCATGACTTTGCATAGCACTGAGGTTATAGCGATTGGGCGGTAATTGGTAGGGTCTGTCCGATCACCTTTTTTGGGGATCGGTTGCACATTGGCCTCCCTCCAAGATTCAAGCACTATACCTGAGAGGTAGGACGCACGGTAGAGGCGTGTCAGTGGAGGAGACGACTCCGCTGCACATCCTCTCAATACCACCGCCGGTATACCGTCCGGACCACTGGCTTTCCGAACATCGAGAGATCGCAGCTCACGCCGCACATCGCACTGCCTGATGCGAATATCAACCATTGTGAATTCACAATCAGGCAGCGCCGGCGGCGGCTGAGAGCCACAGTCTTCGAGCCGGGAGTTAGCCGCAAAGAGATTTGCCAATAGAGTGGCTTTCTCCTGCGGCTTGTGTGCCAGCGATCCATCTGGATACTTTAGCGGCGGCAGTGATGGACGGCAGAAGTTAGACTGGACGGCCTTGGCCAGACTCCAATAAGCACGGCTGCTCGTCGGATGGCTGGTCAAAGCACGCCCAATCCTACATATCCGCGCGGCATCCGATCTAACATAGGCCTTCTTGCAGGCCTTGGCGGCACGGTTATAAGCTGCTTTGAGAGAATCAATATTAGGATCCTTCATTGCGCGACCCCTGATCCAAGCGCGATACGCCGCCTGATCCAAGCGCGATTAAACCAGGAGCGTCCACGTCCCTTACTGGCGACCTCAGAGGAAGGAATGTAATATTCCATTCTTAACCTGACCTCGCCAGGAATAGCGTCGGCACTCGCCGAAGAATCTTTTCCCTCGAAACAGCGCTGCCGCCAAGGGATGGATGCGAAATATTCTCGCATACCATGCCAATCTGCCGACGAGTAATGCCAGACCCTTCGCTTAACCTGCACAAGACGTGAAGGTGAAGCGAAAGGTATTGACGTCCCAACCAGGCAGTGATCCGAAGTGCCCAAAGGGGTACTAACGGTCACTCGATACCCGGTCGGGTGACTCATCAGCAGAAGGCCAGCAGTGAAGGCGCATGACTCGCCACATCCGGGATCCTGGTAGGCTGGCTCACCAGTTGTGTTAAGTCATGTGTCAGAGCGAATGTATGGGCAGCTCTGCCAGCATGATGAGTCCTGGAGGATCCTAGCCACAGCGCATGATGGGCGTTGAAATCCCCCAAAACCACCATCTCCGCTGACGGAAACTGCACCTGCGCGTCATCCGCCGCCAGGCTGAGGTACCTGAACAGCCGAGTCGTCTCATCGTCCCCGTGGTGTGACCTGTAAAAGCACACGTAGATACGGCTCAAGGAGCCAAGATCCACGTGCACCCACAAAGTGGAAAAGGAAAGGTCCTCCATGCAGCGCAGACGGCGACAACAGACGTCCGATCAAACATACAAACATACCCCGGCCTTAGGCTTGAAGTTTTCTTCAAGCGAATAGCCGGGGTACAGCATGTATGAATTATCGTCCGGACGGCGTATCTGTGTCTCCGTCAAGAAGAGCAAAGCAGGCCGGGCCGTCTCAAGACGGTGGTGGACGGCATTAACCCTAAACAACCCACAAGTGTCTGTCGGACACATTTTTGCGTTCGGTTATTCATAAAACCTAAAGTATTTATTTTTACGAAAAATCGCTTTATCTAATCTACTTCCGAAGTTTACCGAATCTAATTGTGCAATAAAAATATTTGTAACATAAATAGTTTAATATTTATTACAAGTAAAGCAAAACTGCAACGTATCAACCCACAAGTGTCCAACAGACACAAATATATTTTGTTTGATTTAAGTACCAAGGTAGATTGTTTATTTACGTTTATTTAAAACAATATCGTATCAAGTAGGTAATAAATCAACTCACAGTGCATTCTTTGTGTTATAATAGCAGTCTTTGTACTCGTAATTTTGACTATTTGGTTACAGTCACAGTGCTTAGATATTTTTGTGATAAGCCAGTCATACTCATTTTTGTTCTGAGAAATCAACACTGAGATAGGGAGAAATTCAACGTGGTCTTGATACAAAATCTCTCAAAAAGTCAATAAATTTACTTGCACCCATAAGAAAGTTGTTAAAGTATGTGTGCCTAAACCTAAAATAGTTTTATTTGCATGGACAAAATGTTACAATCGATGAGCATATATCTTTTGAAAGTAGGGTATAACTCAAACAGTATCTACCCAAAAATCCTGGACGATTTTCAGCTGATGTAAGATTTAAAATTTAGGAGATCTGCGACTAAAAGAAACATCTATACCCTTTTTTTGATACGAACGTCTGGGAAAAGAAGGTCAAAATATTGCGTACAATATGGTCAACTAGTCATGCGAATCGTACGTTCGAAGTAGCAGAAACGTTACTTTTGGTTATTATTTTACATGCCTCGTAGTAGGAAATCCTAGACACAAAATGGTCTCATAGTAGTTAAATACTATGAGGACAAAATAAGGGTTCTATATCTAAAATTTTTCAATGTGTCATCGCATCTAATACCTTCGGCTGTTCTAAAAGACAAATTGGGTTTGTATGTGTAAAAGATGAATCGTACTCATATAATCCAAGACATGATGGGATCATCTGATGCTACCACAGATCAAGGAGCTACTCAATCTTCTAAGCAAGAAGCAAGAACCGTTTTCATAATATTTGACCATCGAAAATATACAAATCTTTTTAACAGTATTCTCATATGAAATGTATGCTCTGAACACTCGGTAAAAATATTATGTTGTGTAATATCTGTTTGAAAAAAGTAATAAAAAAGGTAAAATAAATAAATAATGTTTTCTTATATTTACGCGAATGTAAGACATCGAAATAAAAGTAGTTTTCGGATTTTAACACGGCTTTTCTATTTTATCTCTGTAGTGTGTCCGCCAGACACTACTGGTAAGGTACGTTACAAAAGCATACTGGGTAGTTAAGGGTTAAGGTTAGTATGGAGTCCGCGGATGTTGGCGAATTCCATAGTGAAAGCGGTGGTGGGGTTGTGCACCGCTGTAGGACCTGCTTTCTTTGTAGGCCCTGTCATGAAGGGGGATGGGATGCGTGAAGAAGCATCGGGAAGCCTGTAAATGGCACTCAGTGGGCCGAACGGGCACCAGAACACGAGAGCCAGGAAAAGGTGAACTGATCCGCCGGACGGAAGGGCCCCCGTACCCTCCCGGGATGGGCCGCCGGGACCCCACATCCGGTCACCAACCGGCACGACGGACCCACCCAAGATTATGCGCGGCATGGTGAGGCAGCCTCTCTAGGTGGTTAGGCACGATTGAGCCCCTGTACTATACCGCGGGCGGCCAGCGGGTCAACCGTTTGATGACTCGCGACATTCATCCTCTAGTGAAGATAAGATATTATTATTAAAATTAAATTGTAAAGATTTGTATTTGAACAAATATTTTCCATCCAAATAAAGTCTTCTAATAACGAGAGGCTGCAGGCGTAGCTCCATCTCCATCATAATATGCTTTGATTTATAATCAAAGATAATAATATTTATTTTTTGATAAGGTAGACGAGGCGCTGGCTTCTTCACCTTGAAACTCAACGTCATTGAACGAACACATCAGCTTATAGTCTTGCGACTCATTGCCGATAATTACATTAAAAAATATATATACTATATATATATATATATGTATTTTTCCAATGATTCACATCATCACATGGCTGCATTATGAATGTTGAAAGTTGTTTAAGGATGTCTGCAGCTTTGTCCCAGAGTCGGTAACAATATACCGGGTGGAAGGGAAACGCTCTCGGAAACGAATACAGGTGATAGTATTGGTGATTCCTGACGTGATGGCACTAAAAAAATCGCGATCGCATTGTTAAAATTTTATTAGGATTTTCTCAAATTTCTGTACAGCTTCACGTATGGATAGATAAATCAAACTATTATTCTGAAAAACATAGTAAAAATGGTCAATATTTCAAAAAAATCGTAATGAAACACGTACATCAGCTGACGGGTTAACGACCGCGTGGCCGGCGCAGCGCGGCGGCCGCCGCCTTGTCGGCGTTTGCTTTGTAGTTTGTACCCTACCCATTGATGTATTAAGAAACCCAATACATCAATGACCCTACCCAGTTTTTTGTACGCTTTACATTGCGCGCGCATGAATTACGGAAAAACTAAAATCGTAAGTATTATCGCTTAGCTTTGCAAATGAATATAGTTTTTCGTTAATGTTATGGTTCTTCTCTCTTACCGTTCCGGTATAGAGAGCGTTTCCCTTCCACCCGGTATAGGTTTTTGATTTATAGTACAAAATCATCAACATACTGTGAGAGAACATGCATAAACAACATGCTAATACAAACAACATTAAAAAGTAAAGAAGGCAAAGGATCCACCTGGGCTAATCTTCTACCTTTATATTATACTAGCTTTTGCCCACGGCTTCGCCCGCGTTAATAAGTTTTTCTGGGCTAAAAGTACATAAAAACCTTCCCGTTGAATCACTCTATGACTATGACGTTGATACAACTCTTAACAAATAATGCATTAATTTCGACCAAATTTGATTACCATAAAAACGGTACTAGTGAGTTAATCTTAAAAGATAGACATATACTGTCGTGGACATTTTTTTAGATTATTTCAAGAGGAATAATTCTTTCATACATATATTTTTGGTATCTTGAACCGTTTTCGCAGCGCACGCAATGGAAGCCCTCAAGGATGAATAATTTTCCCCGCTTTTTTCACATTTTGCATTATTTCTTCGCTCCTAATAATTGCATCGTGATGTTATATAGCCTAAAGTCTTCCTCGATAAATGGTCTATTCACCACAAAAATAATTTTTCAATTCGAACCAGTAGTTCCTGAGATTAGCGCGTTCAAACAAACAAACAAACAAACAAACAAACTCTTCAGCTTTATAATATTAGTATAGATTTTATATGTAGACTAGCTTTTGCCCGCGGCTTCGCCCGCATTAAGGAGTTTTTCCTGTATAAAAGTCCCTTTATATACAAAAACTGTATATTTTCCCGGACTGAATTGTAAATCTGAACCATTTTCGAAGCCACCGAAAAAAAAGACGTGTGGCACTCGGAGACTGCCGCGATAAAGCTATTGCATAAATTCTAATATTTATAACCTCTTTGAAGAGATAAAATAAAATATTCATCATTAGATGGCAAAACTAAAAAAAAATATGAAAGACGGGCTCAATGGACTAGTATCCAGAGCCGTAATATTTAAATAAAAACCCCTTTGAACAGATATAAAATAAAAACTTTTAAAAAATTCAAACTTAGAATCACGTTATCCCGCCGCGTTTGACATTTCGATATGTTTCAGTGACTGGAACAATTTTTAAATACACGGTAATTTTGACCTTTTATCGTTTAACATTCAGCTCATATCCTCTTACATACCGGGTGGAAGGGAAACGCTCTCTATACCGGAACGGTAAGAGAGAAGAACCATAACATTAACGAAAAAATATATTCATTTGCAAAGCTAAGCAATAATACTTACGATTTTAGTATTTCCGTAATTCGTGCGCGCGCAATGTAAAGCGTAAAAAGAACTGGGCGGCCGTCGCGCTGCGCCGGGACCGGCCCGCGGTCGTTAACCCGTCAGCTGATGTACGTGTTTCATTACGATTTTTTTGAAATATTGACCTTTTTTACTATGTTTTTCAGAATAATAGTTTGATTTATCTATCCATACGTGAAGCTGTACAGAAATTTGAGAAAATCCTAATAAAATTTTAACAATGCGATCGCGATTTTTTTAGTGCCATCACGTCAGGAATCACCAATACTATCACCTGTATTCGTTTCCGAGAGCGTTTCCCTTCCACCAGGTATTGTATTCTTACAAGACTGCGATATTAAATTTACGTATGGAATTTTACACTCTACATGGTTGTGATAGAGTTGAAAATAAAATATCACCGCTGTGCCGGTCGGAGGTGAGGGGTGACAGGTTTTTTCGTTACGGAATTTCTGGATTCGGTCTCCACGCTCAAGGCCCGCCATAGAAGCTATGCAATAGCTTAAAAAGATTTCATTAAAATCAGTCAGTCCAGCCCTTTAGGAGGACATACACACTCACTATAATTATGATATTCTCTTAGGGTTATACAATCTTGTATTGTTTTTTATTTTTAATAAGAATACACTTTTGTTACAGAGCAACGGCTTCTATTCAAGTGACAGAAAACTCATTTATAAGCAAACTGAAATCATCCGGAAGAAGTTTAGTTGTATTTTATGGCTCACAAACTGGCACTGCAGAAGAATTCGCCGGACGTCTGGCCAAGGAGGGGACCCGATACCAGATGAAGGGCATGGTCGCTGATCCGGAAGAATGTAATATGGTTTGTAACTGGCAAATGTTTAATAATATTACTGACCTTAAAATATATTGGTCAAAGTTTTTTTTTAAGATTAGATTATTCCGCGGATTTTAAGGACGTTCAAATCAGTAAATCATTTTTTTAAAGGAAGTTACACTTATAAGTAATCTAACCTACTTTAAGATCTCACATTTTTAAATAACAGCAATTGTTATAGGTATCCTATAAAGCAAAGAAATAGAGGTAATACTTGTTCATAATGTTATTTTGTTCCTATAAATACATATTTGGATTTTGCATTGAACTTGGCACTCATTTAGATCTCTATTATTTTTGCGGCGAAGCCCAGAGCCAAGCATAATTTTGTATTGAATGTGGCTCTCCTTTTTACATTTATGTTTTGGGTATTATTATTATATGTATTTACATCATATAACGCATGTGTGAAACTAGAAAAAATCATGGACTTTGGTAAAGAGTATCTTATACAGGCTATATAGTCACTGGGCCTATAATCCCTTACCGATTAATCTCGTACCTAATACCTAATTACAGTTTATTCTTTTCAAAACAGTGAGTGAAAAGGGTTTTCAAAGTGAATGTCCTTTCCATCGTTCATGAAACTGGGCTTAATTGTTTAACACATTATGCGATATTTCTATATTGGACTTACTTATTTCAATCAATCAACCATTGTTTTTATGTTGAGGTTTGCTTTGAGTTTTAATTAATATGCTATGTACAGTCGGTCATATTAATTATAATTTGTTAGTCAATTATCACTAATTTATCGTTTTCATATTTCAGGAAGACTTAATAAAATTGCCAGAAATTCCAAACTCTTTAGCCGTATTTTGTATGGCCACGTATGGTGAAGGTGACCCCACTGATAATGCCATGGAATTTTATGAGTGGATAAAAAACGGAGACCCGGATCTAACAGGATTAAATTATGCCGTAAGTGTCTTATTCTTACATACATTATATCAGAATCTTTTCTGAATTTACTTAAAGAAATTCACGATTAGTGTCTTTTTTTTTTGACGCGGAGAAAGTGACTTTTTACTACCGCCCAGTGTTCAAGGGGAACGACTGAGCGGTTATGTTGGGTTCACCGTGCCTTACGACCCGACGTTGAGCCGCCCGGAAAGATGGAAAACGTCGGGCGACCGCCGCACTGTGGGACGTCCCCATAGAAAGGGCGTGACATGTACCGGTAGTACTGAATGTCTGATAACTGGAAACTGAAATGCATTGTGGAAAGGGGACAATATGACCTTTCAAGTTTTATAATTTTCACCCCTCTAATCACTTTATTTTACCTAATATATAGCATCAAAGTTGAAGTATCGAACACTGTCGAAAATGACCTCACTGTTTAAGAAAGATATTTGTGGTATTCGCAATAGTTTGGAGTAGTATTTTATAAATAAAACGGTTTAATAGGATACACTTATATAAATGCAACTGTTTCTTTTTAAAAAGACGCTTTATTTTATGGTTAAATTAAAGTTTAAAAAAGTAATCGAAGTGTTTGATAAAATGTGTCATATGATAAAAACGCCACGAAACCCCGACCTAATGATACTTGTGTTTGATAGTTCAGAGTAAGTAGAAAATTTTGCTAGAACATTATGTACCCCCCCTCGTCCCCCTTTCGAAGAAAATTAACAAAATAGGTCACACGCCTGATAAAAATGTCAGAGCATCTACATTTTTCATCAAGCTGACTACATTTTGTGAATTATGAATATTTCATCAGGTGTTGATATTACACGAAAGCAATCAAGTAGGTTGGTGTAAATAATTTTTAACATTATGCTTTCAATTGTTGTGTCATTTTAATCCATCCTAATATAATAATATTACTCGAAATAAGTTTTTTAAAGTATTAGGAAACGCCTGACAATTTCTTTTGAGCAAAGTCCTTGAGATCGTAAATTTAGGCGATTTTAAGACATGTCTATTTTTCATTAATTAGGTTAAAATATACCCTATACTGTATTGTTTTTCACTTGTTTAATTGCATTAATGTCAAATTATTGTGTATCTATACTTAATTTGGTTTTAAACTCCCTTCAAATATAGGCATATTTCAGTAATTTCTTTTCATAGTCATGTCAGTATTTTTCAAATAAATTACATTAGTAATGGATAGGTCTACTATTCAATAATACACGTAAAAAAAAAACAAATCTTTACGTTGTTCCGTTGTTGAGTTATCATAAGATATGTAAGAGAGATACTCATGTCACGCCCTTTCTATGGGGACGTCCCACAGTGCGCCGGGCCGAGTCCCTAACCTATGTACACCGCACGGCATACCAACTAAATATCCGCGGTGGTCATCTTCGGCGCATTAGGGACGGCTGCGGGCTTCCTCCGACTCACGTCTAAGTTGTCGTCCGCAACCGCCCCTACGATTAGTGTCTACTTGACGAATTATAGATAGGTAATTTAACTGCATTGCGGCGCTTAATACATCAATAAATCATTCATTATAGCTAATAGCTATCTCACTACTCTATATTAATATATCTAATCATTCTTGGGCAGAAATCTCGGTCGGGACTGCCGTAAGACAGGTCATTACCTGTCTTACGGCAGTCCCGAACTAATCCATTGATTAGTTTGAAAATATGCAAAGTTTTTGAGATATCAAAGGCTCATGTCAAAGTGTCGTTAAATTTTATTAAATTATGATAGGTAGTAGGTGCTTTAATCAATAACATGCGATACATTTATTGGCCAACTATTCTATTAGGCAGACAGCGAGCCACCGGCGTTTCTTGCCGTGTTTCACACATTTGCCTTCACAGTACTAAAGAAACTGAAGACTGCCTCGGTGGCGTAGTTGTATTACCGTATGACTGCAATGCTGCGGTCTTGGATTCGATTTCCGGGTCGGGCAAAGTGTATTGGGTTTTAAATTCAGTATCAACCCGGAGTCTGGAAATTATGCCCGATATGGCGATATATATATGCGCCTATCATATCATGGGACGGAATATGCACGACGAAAATGGGTGCACTAGTTGCGCCTCTGCCTACCCCTTCGGGGATAAAAGGCGTGAGTGTGTGTGAGTACTAAAGAACTATGATTCAACCCCTCGCTATGTTAGGTCATACCAATTACCAACTTGTAAGTGTTCGTAGCACTCTTGAATTTATCAGCTCTTAAGGAAAAATCATTGTAATAAATTTAATGCTTTTCCATATTGCTATATAGTTGGAGCTAGCCGCGAGGTGAGCAAGTTATCCGTATGTGTAAATAAACATTAGATTTATTTTGATGCCCCTTTTTACGTTATTATTACCATTTCTTAAAAACACTATACCTTTAGTGGTGGTAGGCCTCAATTCGAGGGGTCATCTGGGTAAGTACCGGGAAGGTTGTGTTTCAGTTTATAGCACATCTATACTAATATTATAAAGCTGAAGAGTTTGTTTGTTTGTTTGTTTGTTTGTTTGTTTGTTTGAACGCGCTAATCTCAGGAACTACTGGTTCGAATTGAAAAATTATTTTTGTGTTGAATAGACCATTTATCGAGGAAGGCTATAGGCTATATAACATCACGATGCAACTATTAGGAGCGAAGAAATAATGGAAAATGTGAAAAAAGCGGGGAAAATTATTCATCCTTGAGAGCTTCCATTGCGTGCGCTGCGAAAACGGTTCAAGATATCAAAAATATATGTATGAAAGAATTATTCCTCTTGAAATTATCTAAAAAAATGTCCGCAACAGTATATGTCTATCTTTTAAGATTAACTTACTAGAACCGTTTTTATGGTAATGAAATTTGGTCGAAATTAATGCATTATTTGTTAAGAGTTGTATCAACGTCATAGTCATAGAGTGATTCAACGCGAAGGTTTTTATGTACTTTTAGCCCGGAAAAACTTATTAACGCGGGCGAAGCCGTGGGCAAAAGCTAGTTGATCATATTGGTTGACGAGTGCAGTGGACTGCCACGTAGTACTTTGCAATTCAAAGTGCTCTATGGTATTGCTACTGTTTCTGAGCGGTAGTATCGCTTACCAGCAGGGAAGCGGTAAGGCCGACACGCCATTAAAATAGAAAAAAACATCTGTCATAGTTGTAATTTTCATTTATGAAAGTTGATATAAATGTATAGGTACGACCTGGTATCAAAACGACCTATTGTTCGGATTGCGCTGACCATATTATCGTCAGGTTTAGTCTGGTAGTTAAGGCGCCGTATCCGTCGCGACAGTGCGTCCTGTTTTCGACGAATATTTGGATAAGCGCTAAGTGCACTGTTGTCTGCTGACGCAAGTGCTCATCGGGCATGGTTGCTTCGGGGCGTACCATTACCGGATCGTCGCCACAGAGCAGTCGGCCATGTGTCACCATTGTGAAAACTGTCCGCAGGACTTGACCCGACCTATTTTTGAAATTTTTCCAGATTAGGGCGCGGAGCGAAGCACTTTCATATCGGTCTTTGGAGGAGATCCCTCACTGCCGGCTATGGTATCATAGTTTTTCCGTGCTTAAGGTTATGAATTATAGTGTTAGGGACTCTGCCTGGCGGTCGTCCAACGTTTATCACCTTCCAGGCAGCTGATCGCCAGGTCGTAAGGCCGGTGACCTCAATATAACCATTCAGTCGCCCTTCCTTGACTCTGGACGATAGTGATAATAAGAGCATTTTATCTATGCAATAGCTTAAAAAATATGGAACTTGGTAGGTTCACAAAATCGCGAAATTCATGTCTTGAGTCATGGGTGCCCAGTCATATGTATTTATTATCAATAAAATATTTTTATTGCAATGAAATTTATATATTAGTTTTGTATAAAACAAAAATAGAGATATTGTCAAGGAAAAAAGAAATTCGGTCAATTTAATACTCTAAATATAATTTCCTCATCTTGTCCTAAGGTTGCAACTCCATACGTCTCCCTAAATAAGGCCTTACCGTTTATCAAGGCACACATAGTACACCATCTTCTCGAAGAGTTGAATGCATACGTCAGTCTAATCATATTTTTCGCAGCAAATCCTTTGATACTTATATTATAGGAGAGCGTAAAAAATTACCAGTGCGCATTCTTGCACCGTCCGCCATAAAGGATTTGAAATTACGTCACTAAGCTAAACATGCATTGTTATCTAAACTAAATTACGTGTACGTAAAAATTCATTTCAAACGGTTGAGGATAAAATTCAGTTGGAAGATTTAACCTGAGCACGCAAACATTGCAAGTTAAATAAAAGCATTTAAAAAATGTTAAAGAAAAACAAAAAATCCGACTGCGTCAATATGTGCCATCTTTATTAAATTCATTGCAAAACTGAAAAGAGAGAAACAAGATTTTATTTTAATATTTTATTTAGGTTTGAGTAATCTTAGTTGACAGTGGTCACAAACGCTGTCGGAGGCATAACACGCGCACTTCTCATAATTTGGTTGGTGATATAGGTAGAGCAACAAAATCTGGAAGTGAGCAGATTTAATTTGCTAAATTACGATTATGTAGATTTCCATTATCTTTTTTTTAAACAGGAACGGCAATGTTATATTTTTCCTTGCCAAAGGCAAGGCGCAGTTTGCGCATCTGCCAGTGTCGAAGTTTTGGCGGCAACAAAAAAAAACCTGATTAGCAGTTATTAGTATTCACTTCATTTGAGCCCTTTAATAGAACCATATTGGATAATATACCACCATAATTATGCAGTATAACACAAAATAGCACCAAAATAATGAATTAAAACAAGGGCACCTCATTACACGTCCCAAGCTCCCGCCAAAACTCCCAGGCACGACATTCGGCAAAGTGACCCCACTGCACCTGATAGTAACCGTAGTGAAGTCCAGATAGATTGGGCTGTGAGGCATTTGAGGACAACGAAAAAATGTCAGGTTCTGGATTTTGCTCATAATTGGGTCAATTGTACTTCTATGGGACCTGGATTTAATTTTCATTATTATATATATTTTATTAACCTAGTTACGAATTTATGCGACTTCAAAGAATTGTAAAAAAATAAGGGACGGGTTTTTCGATAGCCATAACTCATTAAAAAACGAATGTCATCCCATTACGACAAACAAATAGTCGTCTTGTTTTATTTCCAACTAGCTTTTGCCCGCGGCTCCGCCCGCTTTAAAAAGTTTTTCTGGAATAAAAGTCCCGCTTTATATTTTCCCGGGATAAAAAGTAGCCTATGTGTTAATCCGGGACATGATCTACCCGTGTGCCAAATTTCATCAAAATCCGTTCAGTAGTTTTTGCGTGAAAGAGGAACAAACATCCTTACATCCAAACATCTAAACATCCAAACATCTAAACATCCAAACATCCATACATTCTTACAAACTTTCGCCTTTATAATATTAGTAGGATACATTATCCAAAAACTATAAATGTAGTTAATAATGCTTTAGTAGATAAACATACCAAAGTTTGTTTAGCTGCTAAACATCTACTGTCTCATCAATTATGTTTATAGTGTTTGATTTACTTCTGTAAGTTGCAGATTAATTTCATAGTGTAATTTCGTGACAAAACTATTTGTAGTTTTTCACCATACATCTTAGAAAAAAAAATCGAAGCATTTATTGGAAACTACATAGTTCGTACTTGCGTCAGTATTCAAAGATTTTAACAATAAATTGGTAGTGGGTACATCATATATTATAAAATTTGATTTGAAAATATTAGTGTTTTGTTACTAAACAAAAAAATAAAATTTCCTTTATTTCAAGGTATCAAATTTTGTGTGATGTAGCAACACTGCATACACCTTGCTGCCAACATCACGCCATCGGAACTTAAAGTTAAAACGCACTCTATAATCGATTCTCATTGCCAGAGAAAAAAGATAGAACTTGTTACTGTCAATTGTCAAAAATCGAATGTCAACAAAATTTCATTATGTCATTCAGTTTTTATTCATTTTCCTATAAGGAGTGGGTACCTACTTATGTAGAAGCTGGAAAGATATTTTATATAAGAAAAGAGTATTTTTTTTAGCTAGTCGCTACATACTTAATAATTAATATTTTTATAAACGAGATATCTGCATCTTGGTGAAATGTGAACAATTTTCTTTGTGTTCAGTAGTTATATGTGCAATAAATATTGATTTAAACACATAATATGAAAAGTGGACTGTGAGCTTAGGGGGTATTTTTTATTTGTTTGGAGTTGTTTTCCATAAGTTTTGTGCAGATATTCTATATAGATCGATCGATTGTAAGAATATAAGATTAGTACATTTTAAACATGAGTGTATTCAGTATTTTACCTCAGGTGCTTAAGTTTAGGCGATTATTAATAACTCCTATTATAAAGTTAAGACATACGGTATGAGATTCTAATTTTGGTAAATATTTCATTCATTTTATTTTTTAACTTATAAACATGTTTCTATTGAACCTTAAATTACATTCCTTAGAGTATTTCAATTTATACAAATTAATTGTATTTATTTTTCTTTATTTGTGTAATATAAAACAATGTCTTGATGATACTGCTTTATGGCACTCTGATAAGATCTTTGCTCTTTTAGTTTTTGTCTTAAAATCTAACAAATATTATTTAGGTATGTATTCTGTGAAGTATGTGAAATAAAGAAAAAATATCTAAAATTGTACTAAAAATGGTGGGGAATATGAATTTTATCTTTTTGGATGATAAGATTACTTCAACACTAGGCACTTTTTGCTGACGGCCCTGCCCAAATAAGTCTTTCCCATATAAAAATTCCCAAAGTGCACTTGGCCAGGATTGAATGTTAATCTTAGATTAATTCCGAGCTTGGTCGATCTGTGTGCCTAATTCATCCTAATCCATGAAGCAGTTTATGAGTTTCATATAAACATTCACAAAATTTCACATTTATAGTAGCAGGATTTACTATTGTAAGTCTACAAATGATGACATAGAATGTGTGTTATACAAATAATTAATTACTAGTACAGTAGAGTCCAAATTATAAATAATCCCTTCCACATTTTAGCCGTTTTTGCCAGTTTTTGCAAACAATGCCTTAAAACAATGAATGGTGCATATTTTTGCTATATTATGCAATACTGGCTTTTGCCTGCGGCTCAGCCTGCATGAATAATTTTTCCCGGGACAAAAGTCCTGCTTTATACTAAAAAAATAGCTAGGAATAAAAAGTAGCTAACCACACCTATATGTATAACCAGAACAATAATACAAGATTTGAAATTTTTACACAGATAGTGCAAGGGCAAGTGAATTTTTGCCATACAATAAGTGTCAACTTAGCACTCAAGTTGTATGTATGTTTTGTAGAGAAGTATGCAGTTGCAACAACGGGTGATCAGTTTGCTTTGTTGTTACTATTTCCACCCATAGTCCTAGGGCCTCAAGTTTATAATAAACCTAATATTACTTTGCCTGACCAGGAGATCACACATGAGATCTCGGCATGATAGTTGTATCATCTATGCAACACAATACTAGGCCACCGAGGTAATCTGGTCTGATAGTGAACCGAATCACAACAGTGCATGTTGTGATTCGGTTTAAAGGGCATTGTAGCCAGTGTAACTACTGGATATAACAAGACTTAACATTTTATATCTCAGGAAGACGAGTGCAGTGGAATGTCACACAGTACTTTGTAACTCAAGGTGCTGGATGGTGTTTCTACTGTTTATGGGTGGTCATGTCACTTACTATCAGGTGAACGGCATGCTCATCTCGTCAATGGATGTAATAAAATAAATCCTAGAAGTTCATGACATTGTTGGTTTTGCCACTGTGTATCCATGCAATAGGGTAGTTTCCTATGTTTGATTTTGTACATTATTTTATATGTTGCAGAACATTATACGAAAACGAAATTCTTTTGTAAAATCATAGTCAAAATTGATTGACAACTAAAGCAGATATTCATATTTAAAATATTGTTGTGAGCGAAAGTGGGGATGAAGTGGGGATATCGCTTCATCTGTTTCGCACGCACGCAGCGTTATGGCTGGTGACTCTCGGTGACGACACATTCAGCTGTTTCCGTTATCTGACAGATGCCCCTTCCACCAAACTTTAAAGCTTTATAACTCATTTATTAAAGCTTGTATTTTAAAAAATATTTTCCTCTTGATTTTAGAAGACGTACATTTTTGATAAATGTATTTAAAAAAAAAGTAGTCAACTACCCTATTCCCCTTAGTTACATCAATTATCTAGTAGTCAGTTACATTGTAGGTGATGCACAATTTAATATATATGCATACTAGCTTTTGCCCGCGGCTCCGCCCGCATTAAAGAGTTTTTCCGGGATAAAAGTCCCGGTTTATATTTTCCCGGGATAATAAGTAGCCTATGTGTTAATCCAGGACATGATCTACCCGTGTGCCAAATTTCATCGAAATCCGTTCAGTAGTTTTTGCGTGAAAGAGGAACAAACATCCTTACATCCATACATCCAAACATCCAAACATCCATACATTCTTACAAACTTTCGCCTTTATAATATTAGTAGGATAGTAGGATGTTTTCAGGCCTTAAATATTTTGCTGTACAATAAATAAGTTTTATTTAGTTTTGTGTTACAATTTTGGGGTAGTACTGCCATTAATTAATTAGAGACTAACCTAATAATCTAACTAAGCCTCACCTAAATGTCTTATCTCTTTATTGTATTTCCACATTAAAAAAGGATCTACGCATTTACGCTATACTTAGAATATTATCAGATACCATGCGACATAGATCGAGTATATGAAGAAATTGGTAAATTTTCAGGTTTTTGGTTTGGGCAACAAAACCTACGAGCATTACAATTCTGTAGCTACTTATTTGGACAAGCGCCTTGAAGAACTTGGAGCTACACGGGTGTTTGAGCTTGGCCTTGGAGATGATGATGCAAAGTAAGGCTTCTTTTTAAATTACTTTCAATCTTTTCCAAAACAATATGTGATACAATAGTGTAGATGACATGGAGCCGATTTAAAATAATATTTAATAGTAAATTTTTAGATAAATATATTTTTTAAAATAAATAAATAAATTAATTAACCTCTTGCGTACATAGCGCTGGCCACACTGGCGCAAGCGCAATTTTTCGCGTGTCTGTCAACACGCGAAAATCGACCTACACGCACACACATAAGGCGCGTCAACACGCACACATATCGAGTTTGACAAGCTGTCAGACCGGCCCGATTGGGCCGGTCGGGGCTCGAGAGGTTAATTTAAATTCATAAGATATCCAGTTTGGACATCTTTTTTAGGCCAAGTTCATACCTTATAACTGGAGGGTTAGGTATAAGGCAGTTCCAATAATAATAGAAGCAGTGCGATAACAATTAATTTAGTCAATAAAAGTGTTTTATTAATTGTCAGATAAAATTTTCTAAATTGCATAAAACTTGATCAAAATATTTCAGTATTGAAGACGATTTCATAACATGGAAAGACCAGTTTTGGCCAGCAGTATGTGAGAAATACGACATTGAGAGCACTGGTGAAGAAGAATTAATAAGACAGTTCCGTTTAGTTGTGCACACACCTGATGAAATACCACCAAATAATGTATTTACTGGCGAAATTGCCAGGTTGCACTCTCTGCAAGTGCAAAAACCGTAAGTAATATCTTTTATAACTATTCAACTCTTCAATATAGAATAATTTAAATTTCATTGTTGCTTTATTACGATGGGTGGCGATTGTGCTTAGCATCATCTAGTAGTTTAAAAACAAATAAATATAATGGAAGATCATGTTGAAACTTGTTGAATATTTTTTTGTTCATATTATGTATTTTTATTATAGGCCCTATGATGCGAAGAATCCATTCTTAGCCCAAATCGTAGTGAACAGAGAACTCCACCGTGGCGGAGACAGGTCTTGTTTACACGTGGAGCTAGACATTTCAGATTCGAAAATGCGTTATGAGGCTGGTAAGTTCTTTTTAAATCTTGACGAATCTTAATATACGGCGTCGTGACCCACGACGTATTATTTTCAAGCATCGTTTCCATTACGCAACCAGCCTGCATACAAGGTTCATTGTGTATGCAGCTTGATTAGTGGAAATGTAAATATGTATGCTAGCTATATGGTTACTTTAGGTAGATTTGAATTCACACACAAGTGTGACGTCATACCCGCATGCAAATACTGTATGCGTGTATGACGTCACAAATTGCCCAATAGAAACTCTGCTTAAAAATAATATAACGTAATCTGTGTAGTTCAGTGACGCCCCGTCCCGACTTTTTTAAAACTAATAATCTTATTTCAGGTGACCATGTGGCCATATACCCTATCAACGATTTAAATCTCGTAGAGAGACTTGGAAACTTAACCGGCTCAAATCTTGATGAGATTTTCTCACTCATCAACACTGATCTAGAAAGCACAAAGAAGAATCCATTCCCGTGTCCGACGTCTTACAGGACGGCTCTCTCGCACTACATTGAAATAACTGCATTGCCTCGCACGCACGTCCTTCGAGAACTTGCAGAGTACTGTGCTGATGAAAAAGTAAGTCTTATAAAAAATGTGTAAAGCCGAAACCGCGGGACTTTGGAGCAATAATATTTATAATAATAAAAATTAATAATACCAGCCCTGTAGTATGTACTGTCCGACTGCTAGGCACGGGCTCCTCTACAATAATACATATGACGTCATATTTCTAATAATTAATATTCACACTTCAAATCCTTGCACATTTTTTAAATTAACGTCCCATATATAAAGTGGCATAGTAGTCTGTCAAGGCCCGCGACGGACACCGGTGTCCATATACATAGGGTTTTCTCATACATCTATATATATAAGCGGGCCTATACATAAATATAACCGAAGTTGTTATTTAACTTACTAGAAGAAAATGTTGACGTTGCTTAGAATGACAGACTTATATCTTTATGAAATAACTTTTACGTGAGCGGATTGAGAAAGGTTACGCAATCTTACAGAGTTATTGCTTTAATGGTATTTTTCGGTGTAAGAGCAACCGAGTCATTAATTTGTTCAATATACAATTACACGCACACACATTATACATTATGCTCTAAACTCAATTTCAAAAATAAGCCACTAGACATAATCAAGAGAAACGTATAAATGTACAAAGAGTCTTCAAACATACGTAAACATAAATACCTTCCTCTTATAAAATTATTAATATACCTACATTAGTACCGCGTAATATTTCGACTAACCTTGATGCTGTGTTCGTAAAAGGTTAATTTCAAGCATTAGTTGTTATCGCGTGTAAAAACACAGGAAAGCCTTCTAAGCGACACGCCTAATACTTTATTCCAAGTATACTTTTTGCATAGTTATTAGTTAGGTACCACGTATGTACAAGTGATGGCAAAAATACATGTCTTTTAAATCCTAACGAATACTAATTAATAATTCCTATTTATTAAAAAAACAAAATTTTAACGGATATCGTGTCCTTTGTAATGTTGCATCAGGACCGACGAAAGTAGTAATTGCGAACGATATATAAATTAAAGTACCAAATATCTTGCATTGCGTGAAACATTTAAGTTAATAAAGAATCATTAAAAACAAGCTTTTATTTAAATGCTCTAAAAAGAAACAAATAAACTTTAAATTGAATCAAACTTTGTTGAATACTATGTAGAGATAAAAGCTTGTCGCGAGATTTACTTGTGCATCGCTGTCTAAGACATATGTTGAACAATCTTATGTTTCATTAATTTAATTTGATAATTACATAAAATTCAACAAAAATAACAATACACATACATATACTTTCGAATAATAATTACTTTTATTTGGGATAATACATTTGTGCAATTAATAAATAACAGTAAAAACACGTTTTATAGAAAATCCAACAAAAAAATAGAAAGTAAATTTTAATGAATTTGAATTAAATAAAAAATAGTGTAAATTAGAAAATATTTTTATTGTAAAAAAAGCATGGAGTGTATTGTGTCAAAGAACTCGTATCCCGACTGTACTACAATATACAGGAAAATAAATAGTAGATTATTGTATTCTAAAGAATAGTATTCTATTTTTGTAGTATACCTGGATATTCAGGGCTAACCACCACACTAGGGTCGTGTGCAATCCGCGGGCAAGCCATAGATTTCGTAATTCTTATTTAATTTCATGCAGTCACAACGTGAACTTTATGTAACGCATTCTATTAATTTGCAGGATAAACAACAATTAATTCTTATGGCAACTAACTCGCAAGAAGGGAAAGCTTTGTACCAGTCGTTCGTGATAGACGCGTGTAGAAACATCGTGCACATATTGGAGGATCTTCCGTCTTGTAAACCTCCTTTGGATCATATTTGTGAACTTTTACCACGTTTGCAACCCAGATTTTATTCAATTTCCTCGAGTCCTAAGGTGAGTTTATAAAACTTGTAATGTTATTATAAAAATGATTATACAGGGTCATTTTGACATTGCGTTAATAAATGAAACCACATACTCATCTAGTTGAAAATAACGTATTCCATTAAGTTATTTTAACCATAGATGTAAAATAAAAAAGTGTATATAGCACCTTTAGAACGAAAACGACACAATTCAAAAAATTGAAAATTGAGTTGTCATTTTTAAATGACTAAAAACTAGTCCCTTTATCCTTTTCCTCCTCGAATATGGCTGTGTTTGAAGTATTGTTGTATTGAGAACTTCGTTTTAAGTAATTTTATGACAATAACTCAAATTTCTATCTTTTTGAATTGTGCTGTTTTCATCCAAAAGGTGCGAATTATTTCAAACAAAATAAATATCTATATAATGTAACTTGTAAGTTTACCCGACCTAATGCCACTATGACTGCGCTAGGAGAATTCGTCGCACCAGCAACATTACACTTAGAGTCAGAAATACACTAACGCACACACCATATTCGCACTAAACTACGAAATAATAAAAAAATTGGAATACTACAACCGGGATTTTTGGCGATAGTATTCATTATCCATTGATAATTTTTAGCACAATGTTAGCAGAGGTATTGACCAATATGTGGTTTCATTTAGTGACTCAGTGTAAAAATGACCCTGTATAATATTATGTTGTAAAACTTTTTTTTTTTTAAATCATTAACCAGGCACTACATGGCCATTAACATGTATAAAAAATCATAATATAAAACTTATTTTTTAGTTGTATCCTGAGACTGTCCACATTACGACAGTGGTAGTGCAGTACAAGACGCCGACCGGCCGCGTCAACAAGGGCGTTGCTACTACATGGCTCGCCCAACACAAACCAGAGGAAGGCAAACCGTTACCGCGCGTTCCAGTCTATATTAGAAAATCACAGTTCAGGTAACTTTATTTTGATGAAAGTACATATTTTTAATTTATTTTCGGTAAATTTATTTATTTTTATTTTCGAAGTTACGTGTGTATTGTTTGTCAATTATCGTTCGCTTTTACGGTGAAAGAAAACATCGTGAGGAAACCTACATACCTGAGAGTTCTCTATAAGAATTTCGAGGGTGTGTGAAGTCTGCCAACCCGCACTAGGCCAGCGTGGTGGACTAAGGCCTCAACCCTCTCATTAGTAGAGGAGGCCCGTGCAGCAGTGGGCAATATATAATGCAGGGCTGATTGCAAATTTATTTTACATTAATAAACTGTTTTTCTCAGGTTACCGATGCAGCCGCAAACGCCCATAATAATGGTGGGACCGGGAACAGGGCTGGCACCTTTCCGTGGGTTCTTACAAGAAAGAGCGTTTACGCGCGCTAATGGCAAGGACGTTGGAGACAACATTCTTTACTTCGGCTGTAGACATCGTGACCAAGATTATATTTACAAAGACGTGAGTTATTTTTTTGAGTAACGTCTTTCACAACGACAAAAAATAAAATGTACTACATGCGTAATATTGGGTTCATTTTTTTTTTATACAGCTTTTACTCGCGGATTCTCCTATTTGAGCCTTTTTACAGAACACAGGTCCCAAATGAGCTGTCTATTTTTCTGAATAAAATGTGGCCTACGTTTCCCGTATACTACATGCAAGTAAAATTATCTCCAAAATTTAGTTTTTTGCCCCAGTTTTGTAGGTTTGAATTTGCGCGAAAATCTCAAGGCTTAATATTTTACAAACAAAAAGTATCCAAGATAAATATTTTAAATGTCGGGTACCTGAGGTAAACCAGAAAAAATTGCCCCAGATGTTTCGAAAATTATTGGGAACTAACATTTTGTAACTTGTTTTTTGTGAAGAGTTTACACATATTTGCACATATTATATTTTTTGGCAAAGGCGGATTTTGTAGTGTGACATAAAAATAAATTTTATTTATATACCTACCCTACCTAAACTTATTTGTGACGAATATAGAATCCTACTAATATTATAAACGTGAAAGTTTATAAGAATGTATGTTTGTGACTCTTTCACGCAAAAACTACTGAACGAATTTCGATGAAATTTGGTACATGGGTCAATCATGTCCTGAATAAACACATAGGCTATTTTTATCCCGGGAAAGCTTATTCACGCGGGCGGAGCCACGGACGAAAGCTAGTAAACTATAATAACAAGCTTAATATGTCAATGCGTTAGTGACGAAATTAGCATACAATTTATACTTTGCTAGTTGTTGCCCATTGTTGTTACCACCTGTTTAATAATTTCGCAGGAACTGGAAGATTATGAGAAAAATGGTAACGTTCAACTTAAACTGGCGTTTTCACGTGACCAAGCCCATAAGATTTACGTCACACACCTGTTGGAGAACGATTTGGATCAACTGTGGGATGTAATGGGCAATCGAAATGGACACTTCTATATTTGCGGGTAAGCATCTATTTCTATACTTATAGCAAAATGAGATTTCCCAGACCGATATTGATATCTAGATATCTCTCTAGGCTAATAGAATAAGAAAAGTATATATATATTAAAAATTTAATTACAAGAATAACTACTGTAAACAACAATTTTATTTAAGAAAACAGTTTCTCTCTTTTATGTTGCCGTGCCCTGCAGGGTCCATAATTATGTACTTAATTTGTAAACCTATTTAACAATTGTGTAGTGCAATAAATTGATTTAGGTCAGTTTGATTTGAACTGACTGACACACTTGCATACTTCCCTTAAAAATCGGCGGAGGTGTGTGGCTTAACCCGTCAAGCCCCGCTTATATATATAGATGTATGGAAAAACCCTATATATATGGACGTCGGCGTCCATCACGGGGCTTGACGAGTCAATCCACTGTCAGGCTGTTGCTGCGTTTTATATCTATGTAAATGCATATTTTCAGTGATGCCAAGAACATGGCCGTCGACGTAAGAAATATACTCCTAAAAGCGATCCAAGTGAAAGGTGGACGCACAGAAACGGAAGCTGTGCAGTTCCTCAAGAAATTGGAGTCTATGAAGAAATATTCCGCTGACGTTTGGAGTTAAATTCATTTTTGGAATTTCCGCTTAGCAAAATTTTTATTATAAACAACGTTAACTTGCATGTGTATGCGTAAGCTAGGTTTGTGATAGTTAGGTAAATGTTGGGCACAAGCGCTACAATAACTCATCCGCATCGATCGTGTTTTAGATGTTGCCCAACATCAAATTGGGTATATATGTTAAATTACTAAACGTAAGGAATACCTATTTAACATGAGTTTTAATTAAATAAGAGTAGCTAGTACATACAAATGACAGGGTTCGGTTACATATAAAAGTTGTTACCTGTTGTACATTTGGTTTTTATTAAATTAAATATATGCGTGTGAAATTACGATAATAATAATCATAGGCATAGCCACAATAGGGTATTTGACTAATTTTTGTTGTTTATTTTTATCAAATGTGCACGTCATATAGATTCTAATACAAAAAAAAAAACAAACTCAGGCAAAAATCAACAAGTTATAATCCTTTGAATTTCGGTAGAAGGGGTAAGAAAAGAGAACAGAGACGCAATACGCGCCCGTGACGTCATCAGGTTTAATAATGCGTGCGAAAGAAAGAGATAAAGCACTACCCGCCCACTCCTGCACTCTGATATATTTGAAGTATGAATTACTGCTCGATTTCTTAAACCAATTTTAATGCAGTTTTCACAGAAAGGCCTCTTTTTTGTACTATTTGCTTTTACATATAGTACTTGCGACCCGTCCCAGCTTCGCCTCTGTAGCAGAACATGTTTTTCATTTTTTTCTGCCGTAGTATCTGTTTTAGCATGCCAGTTTATATTTTTCCGGGAATAAGTAGCCTAAAACCTTCCTTGGCTCCCAAACTATCTCCATACATTTCATTAAAATAAGTTCGGTAGTTTTTGAGTTTATCGCGTTCAGACAGACAGACGCGGCTGGAGGACTTTGTTTTATAATATGTAAGGATAGTGTACAAAGGCCAACATAGGAAAATACCCTATTTGCAGAACGGTATACAAAAGAATTAATAATAATGGATATTATGAATAGCGTTTGTAAAATCATTCCACCTCATTCCTCATAATATTTACATATGATTTAGCCATTTTTATTCAATTTAATGCTTCTTGCGAATATTTTAGTTTGGTGGATTAAGCGTGAAACAAATTATTATTTCAACTGTCAAGGCTAATTATTAAATATGCCTTGACAGTATAAGGGTGGAAGCGTTAAGTGTGATTTGTATGATGATTGTGCCTTCCATTAAAAAATGTTACTAAATTAACATGGTCACTACATTTTACTAAAGGATTTTAATGTCGCAAAAATACTTAATGACCATAAATTGCTCTAAATGGGACTATTCGCTGAAGGAATTTCCTGTAACAAATATACTTGAAAACGAATTAACGGAAGTGCATGTAATTATTATGTTAAAATTAAGTTTTAATGTAATTATTAATGTATGAGACAGAAAAATAAAATTATACGAGATAAACGAATTGAGAAAAGTAGGCTCTATAATTATGAATGGGTAGAATATAAATTAAGTTGGGCACAAAAAAATACATTTAGGGCAATTTTCCATATATTTTTTGGTAAATTATTAATGTCCTTTTGCTCATCACTTGAGGTAGTTTTAGTGGCAGGATTTACTTTCTTGTTATATATTATTATGGGATCCATCGTGTAATCTCATTTAACGTTTCTACCTGTGTAATCAAATTATCGAGTGGAATAATGTTTGGTGCACTGAGCTGTTTTTGAGTAAGTATTGGTTACGAGTAGAACCTATCCTCTCTATGTGGATATTTTTGAAATTCATTGTATACCACGAACATCTATATAGCTATATACATGTTTTATTACTAGACTGATATTCCCTGTGGTTGTGCATTAACCTAGACACACGCTGTTCCATTATATCCTTAAAAACTTGGTTATGCCTATGATAATATAATTTAATTGTTGACAAGTTTTAGATATTGTAAGTGGACTGGGCAATGGATTAAATATAATTACATTATTATTATACAGTTGTAACTTTTATATTATGATGTTTTTAATAAATATTTTTATAACTTATCTTGTTTGTATATTCTAGAAGGGATCACAAAAAAACATTATTAGAAAAAGGGTTTATTTTAATAATTCTCTGAAATGATTTAATTGCGTTTATTTTTCACAGACATAATATTTGGTTGACACAGCTCAATTCTATCATTAACTCACTAATTTAACAAAATAACACAATCTGCTTTTGCCTTCGCGCAGTGTTGTAAGTTGGTAACTAGATTTTTATCGTCCGATGCGAGATTAAAAATATAACAGCATCCATGCCTAACCTAAAACTCAGTCATAAGTCTGTCAATATCTGCACCTATCCAGGGTCTGCACCGTGTGCCTGCACACGGCTCGCATCGCCCTAGTTACGATACTGCCTCCGTGTTTTGATTTTGAACGTGTCATTGGTTCATTCAGTTGATCATAAAATTGCCCTCCAGACAAAAATTGCCGATCTCATCTATTTCTGTAGTACCTATATGTAAATGGAATTTAAATACGGAAATCCAACCAATTTACTAGTGGTAGGTCTCTCATATCGTCGGGGGTAATGCAAAGCTGCGTAACTGATAAATCCCGCGTAAGTGACAAAAAAGCTTAATTGGAATCGAAACTTAGACACTAAACTTATGATTGATACTATACTTATTTTTCTCGCTTACGTGGTATTTACCACTGTTAGTTATGCGGTACTGCACTATCCCCAACGATATGTAAAAATCGGTCTAGGTGGGTACCACCGCAATGTCTAAGCAGCACAGTACATGCACTGTTGTGTTTCGGTTTGAAGGGCAGTGTAACTACTGGACATAAGGAGACATAACATCTTATGTCTCAGGATGACGAGCGCAGTTGAATGTGACACAGTACTTAGAAGTCAAGGTGCTGGATGGTGTTGCTACTGTTTATGGGTGGTCGTATCGCTTACCATCAGCCGAACGGAATGCTCGTCTTGTCATTCAATGCAATAAAAAAAAGCAAATGGTACAATTTTTTGTCTTAGAGAAAATAATTATTAAGAGGGTGTCATCTGCTGGCGAAACATCACAGCATTTCTGCAGCAAAATATTATGAATAATCAGTGTTCACCATAAATGATTGGATCAACACAGGCTTCATGAGGGCGTTGCCGACCTTTGAGGTTTGACTTTCTATTCACTTTGTGCACTTTCTCAGTGTTAATACTGAATAGTACATGTAGTAACAATTATAATTGATCGGTTGTGAAGTTTTGGGTCACACTTCTACTGTCTACAAGGCAAAAAGTAATGTAATGCATTCATACATAATATTGTATAGTATAGTTATTCTTTACTAAACCGCCTGGTGTATACTACTAACCTGACAGTCAACCTGACTGCAGTGGCGTAACTATATCATCGGGGGCCTTGGCAAATTATAGTAGGTATAGTTGTAGTACGAAGTGGGAGCTATTTGCAATTTAACACAACAATAATTTTCAAAGTTAGAACATAATTAGACGCAGAAAGCCAGAAGTTGCGATTTCCAAATAAAATTATTCATTTAGAATTTTTTAATTTTCTAGTTGGTCTTCTAGACTTTTCCAATTTTTTTGCTTATAAACCTTTTAAATACCTAAAATATTATAGTGAATAACTATACTAATTTTTGTTAAAAATTTTGTTATATCTGAGGTCGCGGCCTTTCGGATCGGGGCGGCCGGGTGCTCCTTCGGGCTCGAGGCCCGTGCCATTTTGCCACCCTATAGTTACGCTAGTGCCTGACTGGTGCAACGAAACTTAAGTTTACTCAGCCTTCAGCACTCTATAACAAGTATTTATTCGTATATTCGTAAGTATTTATTAG
Organism: Lapara coniferarum; assembly: GCA_949316025.1. Lineage (NCBI taxonomy): Eukaryota > Metazoa > Arthropoda > Insecta > Lepidoptera > Sphingidae > Lapara > Lapara coniferarum. Next base: position 33,178,246 of record OX438919.1, on the reverse strand, counting down.
TTTATTTAATCTTTGATGTATGCACTAGCATCAACTTGATATTTTAGTACTTACAGATAAGTTACAAGACCTCACAAAATGTACAATCTATTACTTTATCAAGGAATAAAAAGATTAACTAGTAGATATTATCTCTACATACTCATTAGCTATGTGCACACTGTGCCTTTTTTTGTTCATCAAGGGCATACGTCATAGCGCAGGCAACAGCGCACGTGAGGCATGCCCTTAACGCATGCGCTATGACAGTTGAAACCAAGGTTGAAACCACGAATTAAAGATAGTAGCGCACGCTGTCAAACGCGTCTTTCCGCATCGGATGGATTTATGTGCCTCAAAGCGTTCAACACCAAAACTCTTTATAATCCTTTAGTACTTTTATTATGGCTTCTGATACATCTGGTAGCATTGCTGATATGAATTGTTGGGATACTTTAAATAAATACGAAAGAGACATTAAATTGTTTCCAGTAGCTAAAAACCTAAGCGTTATTGCTAACTTTATTTCACTAAGTATTGCTTCAATTAAATAAACAATAATTAGTTTAATTTTAATTTCTTTTTTTAATTCTTTTAAGCCGCACATATTCCACAAAGTAAAATGTCCTAGCCGCACATGTTCGTGCACTTTCCCTATACGAATCGTGCACGAACTTATAGGTGGCAGCACAAAATCGACACAAGAGCCACATGTGAATAAAAAAATAAACTTTTTAGATCATGACCACTTATACATATTCTATATTTTTTTGAATCTTATTGACACCCAGCGTGGACAGAATACTTTTTTTTTTAATGGGAGCTGGTTATTTTAATGTTCATCATCATCAGCCACATGAGTTCACAGCTGAACATAGGCCTCCCCTAGATTTCCAGACAAAGTCAAAAGCGACCTGCAAACAGCGTGTTCCTGCGACCTTTAATAAGTCATCTCTCCACCTTGTAGTTGGACGGCCGAGGATGAGCTTTCCAGTACATGGTCTCCACTCGAGAACTTTTTTGCCCCATCTGCAGTCAGTTCTTCGAACTATGTGCTCTGTCAGTGACTTTCGTTCTTATACGGATCTCCTAATTTCTAATTCGATCGCGTAGAGAAACACCTAGCATAGGCATATTCATAGCTCGCCGAGAGACAGTGAGCCGTCTTAGGCGGCCCATAGTCAGAGGCCACGTCTCAGTGCCGTATGTATCACTGACAACACACATTGTTTGAAGACTTTTGTCTTCAGGCACCGAGGTATTTTGCACGAGAAGACCTTGCTTAGTTTCCCAAACGCTGATGTTATTGAAGCAAAATTAGAAGGTTATGTTCCCTTAATTACAAAGTTGGTATTGAATATTATTATCTTCAAAACTTCAGTTATTTTTATAAATTGCTTACTAAGACATTTCTTGATACTCATAAAATTTGTGAATCGCGTTTTTTGTTATAGTGTTAATCGAGAATTTGCCGATTCACACAAAACTAAAAACGCGATTTTCAGATTTTTTCGAGATAATTCAGTATTGATCTGGGTGTGAAATGTTTCATACAGCTTTTATTACTTTTGTTCTATTTTAACGTAACCATGTATTGTAAGTACTTAGAATTCTATTACGTTTAAAATTCATTATTTAGTTTAAAATTATATTACGTTCCCAAGAATAGTACTCTTGGGAAGTGGGAACGTAATAGAAGTTTAAGCCCTCGCGTGCCGGGAGCGTGGATCCACGCTCAAAAAAAGTGTTCAAACTCTGCCGGAGCGTGGATCCACGCTCGGGCCGATTTCTGCAAAATGTATGAAAACTGAACATCTACAGGTTGTTTCTTTTTAGGTTATTTTTGGGTTTCCATTGGATGCAAATCTTAATTATATATTAGAATTGAGAAAAGCGGCCGCCATTTTGAATTTCTTTGTTTTGAGGCCGATTGGCCTCAAAATCGATATCTGAGTAGGCCTGTAGGTAGAAAAGACGGATCCAATGTTAGAATTGAAAAAAGTGGCCGCCATTTTGAATTTCTTTGTTTTAAGGCCAATCGACCTCAAAATCGAGATCTGGGCAGGCCTTTAGGTACCGAAGACGGATCCAATGTTAGAATTGAAAAAAGTGGCCGCCATTTTGAATTTCTTTGTTTTAAGGCCAATCGACCTCAAAATCGATATCTGAGCAGGCCTTTAGGTATAAAAGACGGATCCAATGTTAGAATTGAAAAAAGTGGCCGCCATTTTGAATTTCTTTGTTTTATGGCCAATCGACCTCAAAATCGATATCTAGGCAGGCCTGTAGGTACAAAAGTTGGATCCAATGTTATAATTGAAAAAAGTGGCCGCCATTTTGAATTTCTTTGTTTTAAGGCCAATCGACCTCAAAATCGATATCTGGGCAAGCCTTTAGGTAATAAAGACGGATCCAATGTTAGAATTGAAAAAAGTGGCCGCCATTTTGAATTTCTTTGTTTTATGGCCAATCGACCTCAAAATCGATATCTGGGCAGGCCTGTAGGTACAAAAGACGGATCCAATGTTATAATTGAAAAAAGTGGCCGCCATTTTGAATTTCTTTGTTTTAAGGCCAATCGACCTCAAAATCGATATCTGGGCAAGCCTTTAGGTAATGAAGACGGATCCAATGTTAGAATTGAAAAAAGTGGCCGCCATTTTGAATTTCTTTGTTTTAAGGCCAATCGACCTCAAAATCGATATCTGGGCAGGTCTTTAGGTACCGAAGACGGATCCAATGTTAGAATTGAAAAAAGTGGCCGCCATTTTGAATTTCTTTGTTTTAAGGCCAATCGACCTCAAAATCGATATCTGAGCAGGCCTTTAGGTATAAAAGACGGATCCAATGTTAGAATTGAAAAAAGTGGCCGCCATTTTGAATTTCTTTGTTTTATGGCCAATCGACCTCAAAATCGATATCTGGGCAGGCCTGTAGGTACAAAAGTTGGATCCAATGTTATAATTGAAAAAAGTGGCCGCCATTTTGAATTTCTTTGTTTTAAGGCCAATCGACCTCAAAATCAATATCTGGGCAGGCCTTTAGGTACAAAAGACGGATCCCATGTCAGAATTGAAAAAAGTGGCCACCATTTTGAATTTCTTTGTTTTAAGGCCAATCGACCTCAAAATCGATATCTGGGCAGGCCTGTAGGTACAAAAGACGGATCGAACATTAGAATGGAAAAAAGTGGCCGCCATTTTGAATTTCTTTGTTTTAAGGCCAATTGACCTCAAAATCGATACTTGGCATGCCATTGATAGTAAAAGTCAGATCTAATGTTAGACTTAAGAAAAGTGGTCGCCATTTTGTACTTCTTTGTTTTAAGACTGATTGGATTTAAGATAGATATTTGGGCTTGTCTTTTAGCCAAAACTAATTAATCGAGGTTGGAATTTTAATAACTGCATTCCATGTTAAATGTTCTTGTTTTAAGGGCCATTGGTTTTAAAATCAAAATCCGCTGGACATGGCCACAAACTATAGTAGGTTTTAATTATATCACTTTTAAATAATATCACCATCAAAGCTTATTCAATTCTCTTCAATAACGATATTGCAGCTTTGTTATGTCGCAAAAAAAGGAATTTGTCTTCGAATTTAAGAAGTGGCCCGTGGCAGCAAACAGGTAATAAAGTAAATTCTTCTGTGAAAGCATCAAAATCGGTTAAAAATCCGGGGGTCGTTAGCAATTCAACAATAGCTATAAGCATAATTAGCCGCGTAGTAGAAATTATCTTACTATAATATTTTTCTTCCCCTACATCGTTATGCCCTGGTGGGTGGCCATTCAATTACTGTATCTTTTTTTTTTTGAAGCGACCTTAAGCGCGTTATGAAAAATTTATGGGAGTGAAATTTTACGATGCGCGCGCATGTGTGACACAAAAATTCTCACGGTTGTTTTTTTATAATAATTTTCCCCTTATAGGGAAGGCAAAGGGTTCAAGCCCATATAGCCTCGTCTTAAGTGATATTATTGGTTGTCTTTTTTTTTAAATTAATTATAAAAAAAAACTATTTTTTAAATAATAAATAATCAATAATAAATATTTTAAATTAAGAATCTTCTAATATTAAGTACAAATTATGTCATATATATTTATTATTCTCTAAATTCTATATTTAATAATTATATAATATAATGTCTGCCTCGGTGGCGTAGTGGTATTGCGTACGCATTACGAGTACGATTTGCGCGCTGAGGTCCTGGGTTCGAATCCCGGGTCGAGCCAAAAAAAATTGTGACTGGGTTTTTCCATCTTAAAATTTACTCAGTCGCAGCTCGGAGTCAGGAAGTTGGCGGTGTGATACCCCCGTGCCTCGGAAAGCACGTAAAGCCGTTGGTCCTGCGCCTGATCTCTCTCCGGTCATGTCGGATTGCCGTCTCACCGGACTATGAGAGTGAAGGAATAGTGAGTGCACCTGTGTATTGCGCACACACTTGTGCACTATAATATATCCTGCGTACCTGGCTGATCACCGTTGAGATTAGCCGCCGTGGCCGAAACTGGCTAGGAGTAGTTCATTCAATATAATGTTAGGGCAAAAATATTTTTTATGCGGGTATTAATGACATGATCTACAATTTTTGCTATAAAAGCATAGAACGTTTGACAGTTCGAGTTAGTTGGTCATTGCCTTCGTGCCGGTCGTTCGCTTGGTGATATTTTGTATGAAAGTATTTCTGTTAAGTCAGTGGTACATATTTTTATTTAAATCAAAACCGTTACAGTTTCTAATAATAATTTATTTTTTAGTAAAAGGAGAAGACAAAGGCGCTTAGCCTTGCAGCCTTGTCTGTTGTTGTTTTACCACACCCAAGGACTTTTTCAAAATTCAAAGGCCGAAGCCAAGACTGCAATTTTCCCAAACTATAAAGGTTAATTATGTCAAAGAAGTATAACTTCTCACGCGCGTACATACATATATTACACCTCGATTTATTCTATTTGGCTAAATACAAGCCCAAATATCTATCTTAAATCCAATCAGTCTTAAAAACAAAGAAGTTTAAAATGGCGACCACTTTTATTGAGTCTAACATTAGATCTGTTTTTTACTATCGCCAAGTATCGATTTTGACGTAATTTAGCTTAAAATAACGAAGTCCTAAGTGGTGGCCTCTTTTTTCAATTCCGACATTGGATCCGTTTTTGGTAACTACAGATATGCCGAGAAATTGATTTTGAGGTCGATTGGCCTTAAAACAAAGAAATTCAAAATGGCGGCCACTTTTTTTAATTCTGACAATGGACCCGTCTTTTGTACCTAAACCTAAAGCCATGCCCAAACATCGATTTTGAGGTCGATTGGCCTTAAAACAAAGAAATTCAAAATGGCGGCCACTTTTTCAATTATAACATTGGATCCGTCTTTTGAACCTACAGGCCTGTCCAGATATCGATTTTGAGGTCGATTGGCCTTAAAACAAAGAAATTCAAAATGGCGGCCACTTTTTTCAATTCTGACATTGGATCCGTCTTTTGTACCTAAAGGCCTGCCCAAATATCGATTTTGAGGTCGATTAGCCTTAAAACAAAGAAATTCAAAATGGCGGACACTTTTTTCAATTCTGACATTGGATCCGTCTTTTATACCTAAAGGCCTGCCCAAATATCGATTTTGAGGTCGATTGGCCTTAAAACAAAGAAATTCAAAATGGCGGCCACTTTTTTCAATTCTGACATTGGATCCGTCTTTTATACCTAAAGGCCTGCCCAGATATCGATTTTGAGGTCGATTGGCCTTACAACAAAGAAATTCAAAATGGCGGCCACTTTTTTAAATTCTAACATTCGATCCGTCTTTTGTACCTACAGGCCTGCCCAGATATCGATTTTGAGGTCGATTGGCCTTAAAACAAAGAAATTCAAAATGGCGGCCACTTTTTTCAATTCTGACATTGGATCCGTCTTTTGTACCTAAAGGCCTGCTCAGATATCGATTTTGAGGTCGATTGGCCTTAAAACAAAGAAATTCAAAATGGCAGCCACTTTTTTCAATTCTGACATTGGATCCGTCTTTTATACCTAAAGGCCTGCCCAAATATCGATTTTGAGGTCGATTGGCCTTAAAACAAAGAAATTCAAAATGGCGGCCACTTTTTTCAATTCTGACATTGGATCCGTCTTTTATACCTAAAGGCCTGCCCAGATATCGATTTTGAGGTCGATTGGCCTTAAAACAAAGAAATTCAAAATGGCGGCCACTTTTTTCAATTCTAACATTCGATCCGTCTTTTGTACCTACAGGCCTGCCCAGATATCGATTTTGAGGTCGATTGGCCATAAAACAAAGAAACTCAAAATGGCGGCCACTTTTTTCAATTTTAACATTGGATCCGTCTTTTCTACTTACAGGCCTGCCCAGATATCGATTTTGAGGTCGATTGGCTTTAAAACAAAGAAATTCAAAATGGCGGCCACTTTTTTCAATTCTGACATTGGATCCGTCTTTTGTACCTAAAGACCTGCCCATATATCGATTTTGAGGTCGATTGGCCTTAAAACAAAGAAATTCAAAATGGCGGCCATTTTTCTCAATCCAAGCATTGGATCCGTCTTTTGTACCTAAAGACCTGCCCATATATCGATTTTGAGGTCGATTGGCCTTAAAACAAAGAAATTCAAAATGGCGGCCATTTTTCTCAATTCAAGCATTGGGTCCGTTTTTTGTAACCAAAGATATACCCAGATTTCGATTTTGAGGTCAATCGGCCTCAAAACAACGAAATTCAAAATGGCGGCCGTCTATGCCAAATCTCACAATGTTTCTGAATATTTTAGTGACCATTGATCCATAATAAATAAGTAAATAAATAATTTCAAAACTCGTACTAAAAGAATTTTATGGTGTATAAATTAGAACATCCTTTACACTCAAAATCCGATTTTTTCAAATGTATGGCGGCACGCACGCGTCTTTTACGCAAACTGAGCCCGGCATTCCAGGGGTTAAACCATTTGATGTGTTTATTTTTATGTTTTGGAGCGTCCAGATACACAGCAATACATTATATGGGTATATATATACTCATCAATAGGCTGAAAGATTCAGATTGCGCCACCAGATGGCAGAGCTAACAACGTACATGTTCCTCATAAATTACACACAAAAATGTATGAAAGGTGTCAGAAAAACTTCATTTTTAAAACGATAATTTATTGTTTAACCTCAAATATATTAGTTTATATACACAATAAGGACACCAACAAAATGCAAATGGAGAGCAAGCTCTTCAAATAAGATGAATAGGTAAACAGATGCCACGGTGAGTATTCGAATATTACGGTCAGCTTGACACTACCGCAGCATGAAAGATCAATATAATGATAGATGAAAGCTACAAAAGAAATTCACGTTCTTATCATCCAGGAAAGCAAATTTACTACATCAAACGCGTACCTACTAAATTGCTAAAACAAACACTAATACGAAACATATCAAAATACTGAAATTATTTTAAGAAGATAGAATTATCAAATTGCTTTTACTACTAACTTCTATTATGTACACTATTTTAAACAATTTTTTTTATATATAATTCAGGATTTATTAAAGTGCTCATTATAACTTCACAATGTATTCATTAATTTTACCACAGAGTTTCAAAATGGCATTGTCGAACAAAAATGCATCTACATATATGCCAGTCATTTAGTGCCACCTGAAAAAAGTTAACTGAAATTTCGACAGTATAAAGATAACAAAGTTGAGTTAATTAACTGCCTTGGAGCTTCTTTTGAAGCAGTTATAAATTCCTGGGCTTACAACTAAGAAATTCACAAAAATGCAAATTGTAAGGGTTTACAATATTTGGGTTAGAGTGCAACTGATACTGCAAAATACACCAAACATGTTGAATATTAAAATCATTACCATTCATACAAGTACTTCAACGGACACACAATTATTTCTTTTATATTTTACACATTGCAACAACTGTACACAATTATACAATCTCAGTCTTTACGCACAAAAAACATTCGTGTTAGGTTTAACTAATAAGATCCCGAGCCACTGACAATAATATTGTGACGTAGTTACGTATATAAAATACTTTTTTGTCACAACCATTTGATCATTTGGTACCTACATCATTAAGATCATTATTTTAATAACATAAATTGTATATATTGTGTGACAAATAATATTTTATGTACATTAGCATTACAAAACAGGTTACAGAAAGTATCCAAAAGGCACATTTCCTAAGGCATGACAGCCAAATTCTTCTCTTGTCAAAAGGTTGAAATCTATCCTTAGTTGCACAATGAATAGAACCTGCTGAATGTCGAGATAGTATTTGGCACTAATACATGATAAACAAGAATCCCAAAGCTTATAAAACGCAATGGCAATTGGAATTTGTTGCAAAAGGAAACATTTGTTATGAAAAATGCTGAAGGCAGTGCATTCATATTATTATAATGAGCATCCTGACTTTTTATTCAAAACATCACTATGTTATTATAATAAACATATTATTAACGTAGTGGCACAGATGTGCCTGGTAAGTATACCTTATTAAAATTAACTATGTAACATGTTTTATCTGTAAACAGTCTACGATTTATGTTTAATTCATAAGCGTATTGCATTTAGAATATTGTTTGTTGTGGGAGCTTAGGCGAAGGTACAACATCAACAATCTAGTAAACCAGAGCAAAAACACATCAAATATAATAATGCTGCATGTCTACAATAATACATTCCCTTTTATTTATATTCCTCTAGTTTAACTACGTGACGGTGTATAGGAACATAATAAAACTATATTCAGAACTAAAAGTGCTATTGACAGGAAATAAATTTATTAATGTAACTTCTGACAACTTGTATAAATTAAAAACCGAGATTAAATTAAATAATTCGCAAGCACATGCTGCGATGTTTGGACAGTGATTTTTCGTGTCAAGTGTATATTATATATAATTTGTCAAATGAAATGCAATCCCATACAACTAATCAGAAGATAATACAGTGGTGGTGGATGGTTCTCACGAGTCGGCCGGCATGTCCCACTCCGCCAGCCCGCGTTCCACTAGCTCTCTGTTCAGGAATATCACTTGCTAAAATGATACAAAAGATACCAATCAGTCTCTATATTATAAAATATACATATATACTTTTAATTGTTTTGTGTATAGTGAATTTTAGTGTTTAGTATTTATTTTAATTCCTTGTCTTGTATCCGCTGTCTTCTTTATGTATTATATTTCTGTGGAAACTTTTTTGAATTGTGATTGTCCTATTGTGTCCAGCTTATATATGTAATATTGTTCTGTTTGTTTCCTAAATAAAATAAAAATAAAGTAAAAAAAATATATTTTTTAATTAACTTTGTGGAATTTGGAAACCATAAAACAAGTGTTATCAAGGAGTCGGCCACTTCTTTAGTTTGATGACCTCTATATTGTTCAGATATCACTTTACAAGATGATAAAATAGCTGTATTTATCATAATATTTATCACATAATCATACCCATTAAAGATTAATCATTTTATAAAGATATTTATACAAATATAATAATTTATGTAGCATTACTGAAACAATACGAAAATTATCAATGTTGCAGATCTGCATTCTAGAAGAAGAAACGTAAATTAAAAACATGACATATCATTGATGACTACGCTTTCTACTTCTTAGTTCATTTAGAGATGATCTTAAATTGCATAAGATTGATTTAAGTGTAAAGTGTTCTTTTTGAAGTAATGTTTACATACCTGAGGATTTAATGTAAGGTAAATGTGGACGAGGGGTAGTCCCGCTTCGTCGTAGCCGGCGACCTGCGCATGTAATAGCTGTCCCGCAGTCAAACCGGCCATGATGCGCAGGGCCTCGTTACTCCACTCTGGTTCTGTGTGTATTTTACAAATTTATACATAACTAGCTAGCTTTTTTGTGGGTGCACTAGTTGCGCCTCTGCCTACACCTTCGGGGATAAAGGGCATGGGTGCGGGTGCATCGTGCGTGCGCGCGCGCGCGCGCGCGCGGTGTGTGTGTGTGTGTGTGTGTGTGTGTGTGTGTGTGTGTGTGTGTGTGTGTGTGTGTGTGTGTGTGTGTGTGTGTGTGTGTGTGTGTGAGAGTGTGTGTGTGTGTGTGTGTGTGTGTGTGTGTGTGTGTGTGTGTGTGTGTGTGTGTGTGTGTGTGTGTGTGTTTGTTTTTATTCTATTTAACTTAATGAAACGAACCAGACGAGCAAGACGCTTGTTTTCGCAGATAATTTTCTCTACCGCACATAAATTTAGCAAAACCACTTCAATTACAAAGCACTGCGGGGACATTGCGCTAATCTTTTGTGAACAATCTACTAATCAAATAACATTTAAACGAATGTTTAATTTAATGCCTACCATTCAGCCATTCCAGCGTTGATCGTTAACACTCATACAAACATTTTAACATATTTCTATTTTTAATAAAATGCATTAGTACAGGATGCAACAGTATTTTTTTTACTTCGCTGCTGTTTATAGTTGAAGAGTATTAAATAACATAAAAGACTTAATTTTATCATAGTATTTAAATCCTTCAAAATATGCTAGCTTACATTTATAAATAATGTTTTATGTTTTACCCGTCAAACCCCGCTTATATATATATACAGATGTATACGGAAACCCTATATACTCGGACACCGGCGTCCGTCGCAGGGCTTGACGACTTAAGGATGCAGTGGCGTGGCATGACGTAGCGTGAGTTTTGGCCACCCGGGGCGGATTCAAAATTTGCGGCTCCTACTAGGCACCAAGAAACTCATTTCAACTAATAACAGTCACGGTGGTTAAAACAACCCCGCGCCACCAAACTTATTTTAGGCATTTCGCCGCCCCCTTAAAAATGCCCCCGGGCAAAGGGCGGGCCGCCCTTCTGCCCCAAGCACGCTACGCCAGAGTGAGTGTGTCTGCACATAATTATGCAATACAAGTGGAAATATGCTAGTAACCATGGCGAATTGTTACGGAAGCATTATGTTGGTTTTAATCGTGATGATGAGCAATGTTATGCATGTCTGTTGCTTTTAAAGCCGTTTTTTTGGTAATTAATTATGATGGAACTAGTGTATCCTGACACGTTGTTATGTATTTATATTTTATAATAGGTCATGAGTCAAGGTGATAATGTTATTGTGGTTTTTATTTACGTTTTCGTCACGCGTATTTGTTAGTTTGCTAAACAATAATACACATGTTGCATAATGTACTTGGGTACCGGAGGAGCTATACACATTGGAATTAAAAATAGTGGTTCAAAGAGAATATTATTAAACTACACATATTTCAAGAAAGGGCATGTCCAAAAATGGGCTTAAAATTCTAACCAAGATATTTTATATTTATTTGGATAGTACTGTCAAAAACTAGGCTTTTGCAATATCCTACTAATATTATAAAGGCGAAAGTTTGTAAGAATGTATGGATGTTTGGATGTATGGATGTAAGGATGTTTGTTCCTCTTTCACGCAAATACTGAACGGATTTCGATGAAATTTGCCACACGGGTCATGTTCTGGATTAACACATAGGCTACTTTTTATCCCGGGAAAATATAAACCGGGACTTTTATCCCGGAAAATCTTTTTAATGCGGGCGGAGCCGCGGGCAAAAGCTAGTATCGTATAATTTTAAAGTCTTCTGATTTTGAAATGAACGTTTTTGAAAAAGTTAGTTATAAATAGAGAAGTCTTAATATTTTTTTTGGAACCAAGATCCATAAAGCCCCATTAAGAGCTATAAAGTGTGACTCTGGTTAGATTTTGAGGCCCAGCACCCTTACAAAAAGCGGACATGTCGTTTGATTAAACATAAAACTACGCATACATTTTTTTTTTCACAATTATTTGTTTGATTTTTTCCTACAGTTTTATTTCAATGACAAACATTTGAGTAACATAGGAAATCAAGTTTGATTACAGTTTTTTTTAAGCACAAGTATAGGTGAGTCTTAAAAACATGCAAAAAACGCAGGACCAAACAGAGGGGTTCAACAATAGTATTGAAACTGATACAATATATACTGTCTCTTACCTTCGCAAGATAATGAAATATAAAATAAGAAAATAACATAAGTTTAAAAAAAATCAGTGGGTAGGTATAACCATAGTAGGCTTTTGCTCGTGGCTCCGCCCACGTGAATGAGTTTTTCCGGGATAAAAGTCCCGCTTTATATTTTTCCGGGATAAAAAGTAGCCTACGTTACTCGCTGATAATGTAGCTTTATATTGGTGAAAGAATTTTTAAAATCGATCCCATGGTTGAGTTCATTTATTACAAACATACAAAAATACAAATCTTTCTGCTTTGTAATTTTTTTTTATTTTATTTAGTACAACACAAAGCGCATGTAAAATTATATATGAGACATAGGTTTTAATGCAAAATTGTAGTTTTAACTAATTAGACTACAATAATTATAAGTTCCTTTAGTAAATATATTAAAGTAATAACTAATGCAATATATGCGTCGCGACTATAACATAAAACTGCTCGACCACTTTTTGGCACTGTGGTATTTGTGAATGGTCCCTAACAATGACAGTATCTTAAAATCAATTTCCATCGATAATTTAGGTGATGAGTTAAGAAATATATTTCACGCCTATTAATATGTTTTTTACGTGAAAATTTTAATATCCAGTAAAATTATTTCCGCTTATATAAAAAACCAACTTCATTTTCATAATTCTCTGAATCAAACACCTTTAACATACTACGATGAAATACTGGATATAGAAATGTTCATTTATGTGGCATAAAGTATGAATACATTTAACAAAAATACATACCATTGTTTGCTGGCTTTACGAAGGCTAAAAGAGCTTCCGTCGCCTGAAAAGGCAGAGTCATGAAGTCCGAGCGAATCTGTTTGAGCTGGTCATTGTCAACGGTGAGGTAGCCACCAAAGTCCACCAGCTTCACAACAGACGAGTCACTCTCTTCTGAGGTAGATATCACTTGCGCGCGATACCAATTGTTTTCTGTAGGCGCCGCGCAGATTGATCCCTCTGTTGTGACAAGTTATGTATTATTATCAACATTTTTTGTGTGTGTTTTCAAGGGTTATTTTCAGCCATAGTGTGCTTTCAATACACGCGTGAAAGTCGCACCTTTAGAACGAAAACGACACAATTTAAAGATATAGAAAATTGAGTTGTCGTTATAAAATGACTTAAAACGAAGTTCTCAATACATCCGTATTCAAGTGGGAAAAGGACCAAACTGTTATATCGGTCCTTTTTAATTATATTTTTATGAAAAAGGGACCAGTTTTAAGTCATTTTAAGACGAGATCTCAATTAGCGATTTTTTTAATTGTGCCGTTTTCGTTCTAAAGGTGCAAAGTATAGGTGTAAATATATCTGTTTGCGTAATTATTTTTCATTCGGAATACATTAATTACAATTTAAATATGTCTCCTATTGAATTGTTAAATAAATTCTAACATTATCAAATCAGAATTGCGTTAATATACAAGCGAATAATTTATCACGGTTCTTTATAACAGTGACCTTAATCTGCCAAATGTTTTAATCATAAGATAGAGCTTTCTAACTGTCATTATAACTATTTATAGAAGACTAGCTGAAGTGGTACTGTTTGTTCATCCTGATACAAATCAATTATTGAAAGTAGATCCTATAAATAATCTTAACCACTACCTCATAGGGATTAGCGTAAAATGGAAATCATTACCAGTCAGAAAAAAGTTTCTTTGCATAAGGATAGTGCTTACACATGACTTAGTTTGATTGATTTATTCTCTCCATTAATGCGTGATCTGAGGTTGAAATAATTTACCGTGGAATGTTCCTTCAGCTTTATAAAGTTTACTCCTAACAAACATCTTCCAATCCTTCTACATATATAATAATGTAGGTTATATCCGCATGCGTCTCAAATGCATCATTTGCCATTATCTCAGGAGAACTCGTGAGACGCGCCGCTTATAACCGAGTGAACATTATTTACAAAAATACGGTGCGACTTTCTATGATGATAATATTATAATATGAATTTTGACTCGGTTTAGACAATTAAAGACGACAAAACTTTTACACTATTTAAGATTATAATTTGAAAATACAAAATATAATAACTAGTAGATAGGTAGATACCAGACAATGTAGCAAGAAGTATCTAAGTTATCTTATAGAAATAATTGAAGTAATCTATAAGTATATAAAAAATCTTCAAATAAATAAATATCTCACACAATGTTGTGACCATAGCATTGAATTGAAGGCAAACCTTAATACAAGAGGCAAAATGTCAAGTAGCAACAATCAGGCTTACTTTTTATTAATACTGGTTTTTAAAGTAATAAGAACTAGTTTCAAAAGTTTACAATTACCTTTCACAGGGCGTGGCAAAGACGGCACATCCGGATTTTGGTACGTGGCGGCCATGAGACGGTGTAATGCATGCAGAGACGGGAATGTGGGGTGCAGCGGCTGCTGCAGGAAGAAGTGTCCCGCGCTCACGAGACACGTCATTATTGTGTCATTGTTCACAGACTCCACCAGCTGTAACTGACCGTGTGACCATACATATTCATACACCTAACATTTACAGTTCATATTTAAATTTTAATGCAATCAATGGCAGAGAAGCTAACACCCATCACTACTGCGTAAGGTCAACTACTATGGGAGGAACATGGCCAAGATGTCGTCAGTCGTCACATAATACGCTATTTATAAGGACATGACAATGCCAAGAAAAAAGACACGAAGTACTTTCTAATGAGTGCCTCGGTGGCATAGTTGTACGACTGCAATGCTGGAGCAAAATCGGGCAAAGTGATATTGGATTTTTCTATTCAGTATCACTTCCACCTATCATCATGGGACGGAATACGCGCGGCGAAAAAGTGGGTGCATTAGTTGGACCCCTGCCTACCCCTTCGGGACAAAAGGACTGTTTTTGCAAATAGTTTAACATGCCAGCTAAAGCAGGAACTACTAATATTACATTTTATACACAGGGCATTCCCGAGTGACTGGTAGGTGACATTTGACTCCAAAATTTGCAATTTTTAGTTGTCCACAAAACATATTCATAGTGATAAAGCCTTGATGATAGTAGACAGAAGACTATTTTACTTAATTCCGTCCAAGAAACATAAAAACAATCTATGCTACTATCTATCTATGCATCATAAATAAGAATGTTATTTAAGTGAATGTGACTGGTGGGACACACAAAATCCCACTATTCTACATTTGTGCAGTACAAGTGAAATTTAAGCTGAACTATTTAATGTTTAAGCTTTTTCACTGACATAAAATATTTGTAAGCCTCTGTTACACGAAATAATTAAACTAGCTATTGCAGAACAAAATGAAAAAATATCCAAAATTGTGACTGGTGGGCCGTGGAGCAAGTCAAAAATATGTAAAGTAATTTATTTTATTTATGCTCCCTGACATTTAATTTACATGAGAATATTTTGATATTCCATTGTGTACATAAGCCCTAAACCCTCTCAGTTATAGAGGAGACCCATGTCCAGCAGTGGGACAGTATATAATACAGGGCTGGTATTATTATATACACCTATATAAAATGTAATGCAAAACATGCACCTTGGGTTAGATAGAACATAATGAGAGGTTAAATTTTAAGATGAAAAATTAAACTGATGTGTGTAAATGTTTTTTTGTCCATACATTATTAAATTAACTAGATTAGCTAAACCAAAAGTAATTCCTATTAATGAATGATTGCATATATTTACCTGTAAAAATTCAGGAACAAGAGGTGCTAACCTCTGATATAATTCTGCACCTATTTCTTGTAGGGAAAAGTTGGGAAATTTCTTTTCAGGAAATTTTTCTTTAATCATATCTAAAGCTGCTTCAATTTCACTTTGAGTACCTAAAACAATAAATTTATTATGTTTTAAAATCAGTGGCAGTCTATACTAATATTATAAAGAGGAAAGATTTGATTGTTTGTATTGGATAAACTAAAAAACTACTAGATCGATTTTGAAAATTCTTTCTCTAATCGGAAGCTACATTACTCCTATGTACTATAGGCTACTTTTTATCCAGCGAAAATATTTATAAGTATTTATCCAGTTTCTTATAAGTGTAAAAAATGAGCCGATTTTTATGTTATTGTAAATTCAATGACAATGTTCATATTGCTCACTTAACAATGGTACTAGATGGGCAAATGATTAACACCTGAAATAATTAACAATCTCATTCTATATCTCTATATATATAACCATATTTACAGGTTAAGGATGGATAATGTAAAATATGTAAATATAAATTTAATGTCAAACCAGGATTCTAAATGTAAAGTAATATTTATGTGACCAGGTATAACCAAAATGTGCCAAACATTTACAAGCTTGCCTTATAGTTTGCAGAAATGCTTAAGTTATGGTGTATATGGCAAAAGAATAGATCGACTTCAGTGGGCGCTCTGTTTGTGATACCTGATACTAACATTTAATGTTTTCACTATGATACAAAGAAAATTGATGTAAAAATTTATAGTAACAAAATTAGCCTGAATATTTCAGCCTATATAACTTATTTTAATTATACTTGTGGGTTAGTATGACCTGTTAACGAAATTCATTTCTAGTTGACAGAATATGCAATTGTTTGAGACTTTATCAATTGGTTTAGAGGCTGAAGAAAATGTAAACATTTGCAATTGTTTGAGATTTGATCAATTGGTTTAAAAGCTGAAGATTGCAGGTTGAATCATTTAGTTCCCTGTTTTTACCTTAGAAGCTAGTAATTAATTTATTTGAGATAATGATATTTGAAATAATTACCTTCCACTGCACAAATTTTATGTTTTATTGAGTCTGGGTGTCTTCTAACATATACACTAGCACCTGTTTTAGCTTTAATTTGTGTTACAAATGAGCCATGTTTCCCAATGAGAAGGCCAACAAGACCTTGTGGTATCACAAATTGATGTATTCTAGCTTCTGATTCTAAAGGAACTATGTTCATGTTAGCTGGAGGAGGGCTGGCAGCTTCAGAGCAGCCTTTTCCACTGTCACTTGAACCCTGGAAATTATAATATGGTATGATGAGTTAGTTTATACAAAGAATACACCATTATACTTCAAATATAAGAAAGATTAATTAAATTACCTCACTGTGATTATCTGAAAATTGACACATTGAAGGACTGGCTAGTAAAGGATCAACTGGACTATGATTAGCCGAATCCCTTTCAGAAATATGTCTGCTTTGTGCTGTGGAGAATTGGTTCTCACTATCACTAGATTCTTCAATTCCATTATTATTGTTTATTTCTTCAGTATCAGCTGGTGAACTTTCTTCTACTGTATTTATGTCAGAGCTTGATACTTCAAGGCTTGCAATGCCTTGCTGGGAACATTCCCCGTCTAGTTTATCATAATTTACTTCAGATTCTGTTATGTGTCTAATATCACTATCTTTAATTTCTTCTACATTCATACATTTATTGTTAGAGAAAGACATTTTGGTAGGGGGTAAAGAACACAAATTAGTTGGTGATTCTTTAACAACAAATGACGGCTCCGTCATACTTGTGCTCACAATAATATTCTTTTTGTCAAATCCAGCTGACAATCTTTTCTCTTTTTCAATTGATTTTTTTCTTATAATTTTTTCTATTTCGAGGTCAACTTCTTCATCAGTCAATTCCAATGGTGAAGACCGTTGCGAACTGTTTCCTTGAGGCACTATGTCAATAGGAGCAGATTTAATCATGGAGCAATCAACTTTGCCCACAGGGAGAGCCTTAATTGCCTCTGACTGAGCATTCAACACCTCTGCAAGTTCTTCTTTCAAACTTTTTAGCCTCTCTCTTCCGCCAGGGTCAGACTTTGCGTATTCTCTCTTTTTCTTGAACCAAAAAATACCCAACAAAACTGCTATGGATGGGACTGACCACATAAGCAGCTGACGACAGGGTGCCATTGCAATGAGCCACTTTTACTAACAATCTAAAACAAAAACAGACTATATCTTCTATTGGAATTAATGTTCACAATAAAATAAAAATTTGGTTTTGGGCTAATTTTTAATAATATTATGTATACTAAATGAATATGATATTCAAATGAAGGAATATCATGCTATTTCATTGATAATGTTTTATAATCTTAAATTTATAATATGAACATATTTTGTAGCATAATGTAATTAAGTGTATCTAAATTATAACTATTGCAGTAAAAAACTAATTTAAATGTACAGCTTGAATCATATCTAATTAAAGCATGATGCTTATTACACTAAAGCAGTAACATATGTCTAGGAAAATTTAGTGTGGCAGTCTGATTATGTCTGCCACTATGATAATATAAAAGATAAGAAAAATTGACATACTTACACATGCACAATCCATTTTAAAATTATTGACTAGAACTATTTATTATCATCACATGGAATTGTTCCTTGTGTTGGTAATATTGTGTGTATTAAATATATGTATAGCCTGTTGTTGGTAAATGTAAATAGGTTATTATCCCGCGTGTTTATTTACTATCTCTGAATTGTATGTGACGAATTAAAAATAGTATTTAAACATATACTTCAATTTTAACACGTTTCTTCAAACAAAACTTGCGAACGGAGCAACAACGTGGACACTACACATAAACCGATGAAAGCATGGTTTCCACAATCTACTGTTTCCGTATATACCGATTACTATAACTTCACTGTACTTAAACAGCTGTACAAACTAAAACCACTTTCCATGTGATGCTACTAACAAAGATACTACAAAGCGCTACTAAGAGATTCGGAAGGTAAAGTAAGAATACGTGTTGGCCGCGAAGGGTCACGAGTGCCGAGCGATATGTGGAAACCTTCACAGTCAACACGTAAGCAAATGCAGAATCGTAAATGAAAGGTTACGCAATTGTGCATACGTCAATATCTTACCAGCAATAACTGAGTAACAATCATTTCATAATACAATACGCGGCCACTATTATCTTAGTTACCAATAAAAATAACATCTAGGCTTGAAGCCTGCGACAATACAATCTCCTCGGTGATGTAAATGTGGACTTCGCAACCGGCTAATTATATAGTCATACTTACTTGAACACACAATAAAGATCGGTTTCACTTTGCAGCGAAGAAGTTAAAACAAACCGATAATTATCTAATTGATAAAACTACTACTGAATTTCACAAAATTTTATCAAACTATCCACGTGCTCACAATGTTTTCCAAGCACAACAAATTCCAATATGGCGGTGTACAATTTGGCATTTGGCAACCTCTATGTTTTAGAGGCAAATCAAAGCTGGCAACATAATAATAAAATATCACATAGTCAGTAGTCTATTGGTTATGCTTATGGTCATCTTTGTAGTCAAAAGCATTATAATATACTAGCTTTTGCCCACGGCTTCGCCCGCGTTAATAAGTTTTTCCGGGCTGAAAGTATATAAAAACCTTCCCGTTGAATCACTCTATCCAACACATTTATTTGGATAAAGATTAATAGTATGACGTTGATACAACTCTTAACAAATAATGCATTCATTTCGACCAAATTTGATTACCATAAAAACGGTTCTAGTGAGTTAATCTTAAAAGATAGACATATACTGTCGCGGACATTTTTTTAGATCATTTCAAGAGGAATAATTCTTTCATACATATATTTTTGGTATCTTGAACCGTTTTCGCAGCGCACGCAATGGAAGCCCTCAAGGATGAATAATTTTCCCCGCTTTTTTCACATTTTCCATAATTTCCTCGCTCCTAATAGTTGCATCATGATGTTATATAGCCTAAAGCCTTCCTCGATAAATGGTCTATTTAACACAAAAAGAATTTTTCAATTCGAACCAGCAGTTCCTGAGATTAGCGCGTTCAAACAAACAAACAAACAAACAAACTCTTCAGCTTTATAATATTAGTATAGACTAGTAGTGCTCGCGGCTCCGCAATGCAATGCAATGCAATCAGCCCTGTATTATATATTGCCCACTGCTGAGCACGGGCCTCCTCTATTACTGAGAGGGTTCAGGCCTTAGTCCACCACGCTGGCCTAATGCGGGTTGGCAGACTTCACATACCCTCGAAATTCTTATAGCATTCTCATGTATATAGGTTTCCTCATGATGTTTTCCTTCACCATTAAAGCGAACGATAATTGATAAACAATACACACATAACTTCGAAAAGTCAGAGTAGCGACGATAGCCTAGTTGGGAATGGAACGGTCTACCGAGACATTGTCCGGAGGTTCAAACTCAAGGCACACACCTCTGACTTTTCGAAGTTATGTGTGTATTGTTTATTGCTCGCGGCTCCACCCGCGTAAAAAAGTTTTTCCGGGACTATAGCACTCAGGAGTTATGTAGCTTCCTATTAGTGAAAGAATTTTCAAAATCAGTTCAGTAGTTCTTGAGATTAACGCATTCAAACAAACAAACTCTTCAGCTTTATAATACTCTTTGAGACAGACTTTACTACGGTTTGTGGTATAGAAGTATTGCAGGAACTGGAACGCTCATTCTAAGTTGAATAATTAATCTGGATTTATTCCCTAGGTTGCTACGTTATATATTTTACCGTATATTTAAATAGGGTAAACTTACGTATTCGACCAATAGTTTAGGTTTATGAGTCGTCAATTACCGATTTCCTACTTTGATGAAGCTTGTATACGAAAGAGAAATTATAATTTTTGTAACTTTATCAGACTATTCTAAACTGTCGTTTTATTTTATACTAGTAGTGCTCGCGGCTCCGCCCGCGTGAAAAGGTTTTTCCGGGACAAAAATATTTTCACGGGATAAAAATAGCCTATAGCACTCAGGAGTTATGTAACTTCCAATTAGTGGAAGAATTTTCAAAATCGGTTCAGTAGTTCCTGAGATTTACGCGTTCAAACAAACAAACTCTTTAGCTTTATAATATTAGTATAGATAGGTATAATTATATTTATATTTTATGCTTCGGTGGCGTAGTTGCATATGCATTATCATTCTCTTTGCGTATACGTACGTACACAGTGGTGTAACAAATATTCGCATTCGCAATAAATTATGCGAATATTTTTGCTTATGACATGTGAAAATAATTCATCAAATTGCAGCAGATTATGTTATTTGTTAACAATGTACAAATAATAATTTCGTGAGTATTTGTAGTACAAAAAAAAATCATATATTTTGGTAACATAAACTTCCAACTTTCTAAACGCACGTGGGCAATTTCAAAATTATGTGTACCCTGCTATAAAATTCGACTTTTTTTTTAATGTTTTTTTTGTACAAATTTGGCCATGATATAACTGGATATATTGTTCATTATAGAGAAATATAAAAAGGAATGCGGAAGTAGAGGCATTTTCCAGATAATATCGACATAAAACCACTGACTTCTATTATACTAGTACGCTGGACAGGATTTACGATACAAAGTGACAGCTATATTTTGTGCCGATTTGAAACGCCCCTCTCGAGTGTCCAGGGAACTAAATTTGACGTATAATGCATATGGCCGTCGTATTGTTTTGAGAGCTCTCTGTTTTGTCAGTGCATTAAAACGAAATATTACAGTGAAACGTGTTGTTTTTAAGTGTTATTTGTGTGTGGTTTATAGTAATCCACAATGAGAATTTGTGTGTGTTGTAAAACCCGTTACGAAACGGGTAGTGAAGTAACATTTCATAAGTACGTACATTTACATCATCTTTTAGCTATTTGTATTAAAGTTAGTTATTGTAAAGAGCAAACTATCATTTACAAGTAAATAATAACTCGATTTAAATGTATTTACACGATAATTTGTTTTCAAATAGCATATTTATAAAGTAAGTACATCTTGATAGGGTTGTCCAAGCTTCATATCGACAATGCATATCGATAAATTTTTGGTTTGGCTCTATTAGCATTTATACTTTTATACTGTACCTACATGTACCTACTGTACCTACACATAAAATCATTAATTAAGATTGATAATAAAATAAGGTTAGGAATGTATTATTCTATAAAGAATGTACTCTATCTACTCCAGAAGAGGAAATATCAATTTAAAATCATAAAAATGTCATTATAAATGTATTGTTACAGGTTTCCAACTGACTCAACTATACAAAAACTATGGCTGAAAAACATTTAATTTGGAAATTGGTTTCCGAATAAAAATAGTCATGTATGCTCTAAACATTTTATAGAAGATTGTTTTATTAGACTTGTTTTACGAACCCAATTGAAAAAGGACAGTGTGCCCACAATATTTTCTGGTGGGTATAATAATTTATATTATTCTATTGAGCATTTTATGCATATAGTATATTGTAAGACGTTTTGCAATGGTGATGTTATTATTGCAGATTTAGGTATTATTCCTGAGGAAAATAGAGAGTGAGAAGCTGATTTAATTAATAATGAATGCGGAGAAAACCAAGTTGATGGCATGAATTTAGAAACAATGTCAGGTATAATGACATATTTTTTTCAAAAAACTCAGTACTAAATAAATAAGACTTACAGGTTTTCAGATTATTTTAAAGGTAGTTTAAGGTATTTTATTTATACATAAAGTCAATGCACCTATTTACAAATATTACTAACTACAAGCTTAGTAACTATTTTTCACTGTAGTTCATTTTGTAACTAACAGGTTCATAATTGATTTATAACTGTTATTAATTAACATGGTTTATAATTGTTACATTATATTTTATTTACACCTTTAGCAAATAAAGTTTATTTGGTAAACCTTTTGAGGCGACAACAGCTTCAATTTGTTTATAATTATTTTGTTTTACTTGTAATCTTTTATTATTATTACTATTATTTCTCAACGAGTTTTTTTCTTTATACTGTCTTATAGTTGTCTTACTTCGGTTAATGTGAAACTGCATTCTTACATTTTGTTTCTTAACGAAATTCAAATTGAATATTTTTTTTATATTCTTAACAGGACCTTGCACAAGCTACAACAAGGAACTAAATGAAACCCAGAAAAAAAAGCGGTCTTACATCGAAATCTGTGAAAATATCAATCATGACACCGCTACGAAAATACTCCTAGGTCATCTAAAAGGGTTATGCAAAGAATACAAAAAGCTTTACGATGTTCTCAGACTCGTCTCAAAATTTATCTCAACATGTGAAAAGATTGAAGATTAAAGTTTCTTCTTTGAAAACAGTAATAAATGAAAAGAAATTAGTTATTGATGATTGTGTATGTTTGTTAAGTCAGTACAATGATTTTAAACCACAATTATTTAAAAGGATGGCAAGAAATTCAGAAAATAATGTTAGTCATGCTAAATATTCCCCAGAGTTAAGGGCTTTTGAAATTACTCTACATTTTTATTCGCCAAAGGCATATGCATGTGTCCGAAAAAAATTAATTTAGCCTTGCCTCATCTTCGAATTATACGATCGTGGTACATTTCGGAAGATGCAAACCCAGGTTTCACTACCGAAAGTTTTAATACCTTGAGGTATAAAAGTGAGCAAGCTAGAGAAAAAGGCGAAAAATTAATTTGCGCTTTAATGATTGACGAAATGAGTTTGAAAAAAAGTTGTACTAGAACTCATGATGGAGTAATACGTGGGCATGTTGATTTAGGAATCGCTTCTAAAAATAATGATTTACCGTATTTTATGTACCATATTGTAAAGATGCCCTAGTTTTTATGATTGTGCCATTAAAAGATAATTGGAAGCTTCCAATTGCAAACTTTCTAATTAAATATAATATAGACTAATATATAGACATTCGTTTATATGCAGCAACAAAAAACTACTCCCTTAATATTACAGGTGTCAATATACCGAATTATTTGTCGCGTAATATAATTTGGGCACGTCAGTGACTTAATAAAATATAATTTGATCAACCGTCACACTGTCTTTTTTTTATCCCTTCCATAAATACATTATAATATTTATGTGTACGTTCGTATGTCTATTTCTTAAGGCTTCCCGTTCTAATTGTTGAACGAATTTGATGTGATGGTAACTTCCAAACTGATATAAGATACCTTTTTTCACGGATAATATATATGGTATGACAATAGCTTACAACTTGGAATAAGACATGACTACTTTTTATTCTGTGGTAACGTGGGTTAAACTGCTAATATTGCCACAATGAATAAGTAACGACAGATTTGTCTGAATCTTCACTACACTGTACATCCGATTGCCGTTATAATCATTCTTTCGATCAAATTTTGGAGTAATTATTCAATTGTTAATAATGACAAATTTTTTTTTTTCAATTTATAAACTGTCGACTATTTCGTATGATTATCGATATATCAGCTGTTCTATGTTCCAACTCTATCGTTAGTTCCATGGACACTCGCTACTGCTATCAGCGCCAATATGGCGAAAATCAAATAGGCACACTTTTACGATTCGAATGTCCAGTCCAGCGTACTAGTATAATAGACGTCAGTGCATAAAACGGAATTTGTGGCGAGACTAGTTCCGGTGTGTGACAAGAATTAACTTTTTTTATAAGAAAAGTATGATATTAATAAGTCTTTTTAAAATTTATTTAGACTAGAAATACTTGCATTTAATTGATAAATCAAAGAAAATTGGCTTAATTTCAACGATCATCACGAAATGATTGTTTTTTATTCAGTTTTGTGACTCCATTGCTTTTTACTTAATTATTTTTTTAATTTATTCAAAAAACATAATATAATATTTAATATGTATAGCTTTGTCGAAAAGTAATACATTAACTCCATAAATTTGAAGGGACAGTGACAAAATGGAAGTTTTAAAAATCAAAAGCTGTGTACACATCATTTAAAAGTTTCCCGAATAATACACAATATTAAACCATGGACTAATAAGAGTATAGACTGACGATCTCCATACATTGAAGCGTTCACCTGAAAAAGTGCAAAATCCCGGCTTATTGCTAGATGGCGCTGATAATTAGCCTGGAAACTTCAACATCTGCCGGGTTTCAAGAATTTCCCGTTAGGGGGCATTGTACCGTAAAACAAAATAGTTTAGCATTAGAATGGACACACAACAGATGGCAGTAAGGCGCTTCACACTGATTGATTTCTTCTAATTTGAATACACAAAAACCAAACAGATAATATCACTGCAGCATCGTATTGCTCGAGCCGATTTCTGCAAAATGATGAAAACTGAACATCTAGCATCATTCGGGGCAATAGCACGCAGTGGGTAAAATTTCGCATGGTCAATATTTCGGAACCTCTTGAGAAGGCTCAGATACTTTTTCACCTAAATCAGGGGCACGTCAGGGACGATGTCAAAATAGCTTGTGGCTCTGAAGCCACAAGCTATTTTATCAAGGTTCACTTGTTTAGCGACAACCGGGGATCAACGTGATTTTGTTGATTTTTTACCAAATATTTTGCATGTGCGGTGTATCAGCTTACAAAAGTCAGTTGGTTATGTTGAGTTTACATGATTATTATAGTATTTTTTTAGGCTTTTAGGCATAAAGGGCAGATCCAATGTTAGAATTGAAAGAAGTGGCCGCCATTTTGAATTTCTTTGTTTTAAGGCCAATTGACCTCAAAATCCATAGCTGGGTATATCTTTGGTTACGAGAGATGGATCCAAGACTAGAATTGATAAAAGTGGCCGCCATTTTGAATTTCTTTATTTTAAGGCCAATCGACCGCGAAATCAACATCTGCGCATATCTTTAGTTACAAAAGGTGGATCCAATGTCGGAATTGTAAAAAGAGGCCGCCATTTTGAATTTCTTTGTTTAAAGGCCAATTGACCTCAAAATCGATAGCTGGGTATATCTTTGGTTACAAAAGACGGATCCAAGGCTAGAATTGATAAAAGTGGCCGCCATTTTGAATTTCTTTGTTTTAAGGCCAATCGACCGCAAAATCGATATCTGCGCATATATTTAGTTACAAAAGATGGATCCAATGTCGGAATTGTAAAAGAGGCCGCCATTGTGAATTTCTTTGTTTTAAGGCCAATTGACCTCAAAGTCAATAGATGGGTATATATTTGGTTACAAAAGACGGATCCAAGGCTAGGTTTGAAAAAAGTGGCCGCCATTTTAAATTTATTAATTTTAAGGCCAATTGACCTCAAAGTCGATATCTGGGCATGGCTTTAGGTAAAGAAGGCAAATCCAATGTTAGAATTGAAAAAAGTACCCGCCATTTTGAATTTCTTTGATTTAGGGCCAATCGACCTCAAAATCGATATCTAGGCATGGCTTTAGACACAAAGGGCAGATCCAATGTTAGAATTGAAAAAATGGCCACCATTTTGAATTTCTTTGTTTTAAGGCTAATTGACCACAAAATTGATAGCTGGGTATATCTTTGATTATAAAAGACAGTTCCAATGTCGGAATCGAAAAAGTGGCCGCCATTTTGAATTTCTTTGTTTTAAGGCCAATTGACTTCAAAATCGATATCTAGTTATTTTTTAGCTTTTATCTATAAAAGGCAGATCCAATGTTAGAATTGAGAAGGAACCGTGCCGATTTTGAACTTGTTTTAGGGCGCATTAGCTTTAAAATCGATATTTAGGCATGCCTTTAATCACAATATAAAGGATTCGTTTTGTGATAAAAATGAGCACCATGTTGGATTAATTATTTATTTTCAAAGTCTTCCATCAACCATACAGCCTGTAAAGTGTAGAAGTTTCATAGAAGATTGACTTCCAGAAACACATTTGTTTGAAATAGCAAGGGTAGCTTACTATTCAATATTTTCAAGTTAGTTGAGACCACAACTGTGAGCTGTTAACACTTCTTCATGTGCATTTTAATAATTTATTATAACCACCCGTTGCATAAACCAGTGTTATTGTAAAATCAAGCAAAGTTCTGACTTTCAGAAGTGTGGGATATTGAAAATTAAAAAAAAATCTTTCTTGCTTGGCTCACTTCTGTTCATCCCACATTATGTTAATAATTTCAAAGTTATATCAATAGTTTGACTTTTTAAACTAGATTTTACACTATTTTAATGGCTTAGTTTTTAAAAATTAAATGAGAATGAATAATTAGAATAGCAATAGATGGTGTAATAACAGATGCTACATAGCAGCGACACCAAACTGTATCCCCTGAATTTATAACATACATTTTTTGGATTGCCTTCCATTATAGAAAAAAAATGAAATATATTTTCACATCAAAATTAAATACTTTTAAAAATCAATAAGGTAATCAACCTAAGTAGCCTTTTAAGTGGTGAAAAGGGGTAAGTTAAAAGGGATACAATAATTGAATGGTCACCTAACAAGGCAAAACGATATGGGGGACGAAAAATATGGTAAGATCATTTCTACTACGCGGTTACTTATGCTTATAGCAATATTTCAAATGAAGGTTAACGACTCCCTAATTTTGTTACCAATTTTGATGCTTTCACAGAACCATTTACTTTATTTCCTGTTTGCTGCCACAGGCCACGAAGACTTCGAACTTCGACTTCTAAAATTCGAAGATAAATTACTTATTTTGCGATATAGCAAAGCTGCGATATCGTTATTGAAGAGAATTGAACAAGCTTTGATGGTGGCCATATTACCTACTATAGTTTATAGTCATGTCCAGCGGATTTTGATTTTAAAAAATTCAAAACCAATAGCCCTTCAACAACAAAATTTAACATAAAATGCAATTTTTAAAATTCCAACCTCGATTAATTATTCTATTTGGCTAAAGACAAGCCCAAATGTCTATCTAAATCCAATCAGTATTAAAACAATGAAGTTCAAAATGGCAACCACTTTTCTTGTATCGATTTTGATGTTAATTGGCATAAAAATAAAGAAGCCTAAATATTGGCCACTTTTTTCAATTATAATATAGGATATGCCCTTTGTGCCCAAAGCCATTCCCAGAGGTCGATTATGAGGTCGATTGG
This sequence comes from Lapara coniferarum, assembly GCA_949316025.1. Classification (NCBI taxonomy): domain Eukaryota; kingdom Metazoa; phylum Arthropoda; class Insecta; order Lepidoptera; family Sphingidae; genus Lapara; species Lapara coniferarum. The sequence goes on along the minus strand of OX438919.1, from coordinate 33,150,386 downwards.
TCCTAAAACAAATAAATTTAAAATGGCGGCCTCATTTTTCAGTTCTGACATCGGATCCGCCTTTTTTAACTAAAGATATACCCAGATACCGATTTTGAGGTCAATTGGCCTTAAAACAAAGAAATTCAAAATGGCGGCCACTTTTTCAATTCTAACTTTGGATCTGTCTTTTGTACCTAAAGCCATGTCCAGGTACCGATTTTGAGGTCGATTGGCCTTAAAACAAAGAAATTCAAAATAGCGGCCACTTTTTCAATACATATTTTTTAAAAATATCTAGTATCCTTTTTGGTATAAAAAGATATCTAGACACGCGGTAGCGTGTCAAGCCAAGTTCAAGCAAAGTAACTGGCTAGCCAGCGCCGAGTGTAATATTACACGAACGGAACGTAATTGTGTGTAACCGTAGGAAAAAATCTAAAAATAAAAAAAGTTTAGAAATAGGGGGAGTCCCCATACAAAAAAAAAAAACTTTTTTTGTAGCGTTGGAACCGTTACAAGCAGATATTTGAAACTATCCCAATATATGTATTACTAGCTTTTGCCCGCGGCTCCGCCCGCATTAAAAAGTTTTTCCGGGATAAAAGTCCCGGTTTACATTTTTCCGGGATAAAAAGTACCCTATGTGTTAATCCAGGACATGATCTACCCGTGTGCCAAATTTCATCGAAATCCGTGCAGTAGTTTTTGCGTGAAAGAGGAACAAACATCCTTACATCCTTACATCCATACATCCATACATCCAAACATCCAAACATCCAAACATCCATACATTCTTACAAACTTTCGCCTTTATAATATTAGTAGGATTACATTATTACATTAGCTATATAACAGAAATATAAAAATAAAGTTCAGTCAAAAAAGAAGTGGTGTCCCCATATAAAAAAAACTTGTAATACGCGCTAAACAACCGGCGAACGATGTGTCGTCGGCGGCGCGCGGCACCACATAACTTAATACCTGCCTAGTTTTCTTTACAAAAAGTAATGATATATTTAACTGCCGATGCAGTCCATAAATACTCAAAATAATTGTAGTAGTCTGTGAGCTAATTAGCTTATAGCGCCATCTAGGCGTAATAATAGCTATCGGATAAACCGATAGTTATTTATTTTATCCATCCTCTCATATGCGCCATTGAAATAACCATTTCAAATGATTTTATGGATCTTAGTGCCATCTAGTTGAATTCAATGTACTAAACAGCGAAGTACGCTTCAATGTATGGGGATCATTAGTCTATACTCTTATTAGTCCATGATTAAACTTAATAAACAAATAACATCACAAGATTATTTAAAGACTGTTAGTTCTACTTCTCAAATACTATTTAAGCTATATTATTAACTATGTACTAACAAAATAAAAACGAAGAAGAGCGTCGATAAGAAATAAAGCAATAATTTTAAATATTCTTATATTTTTATTATTCTCTTAGCTTCCTTCCTTAAAATCGTTCCGTTATATGTGACCATTCACCATAGAATAAGTCACAAATCGGAGGTCACATGATGCTACCATCTTGTAGTTTTAAATTCTTTAAAAATTACTTATCGTACTTAGCACTATTAACTTTTTGATATCAAATACTACATAAACTTTATAATGTGTTAACAATAAAAATGATTACAGAAAAGTGATTTATAGCAGTTAAACTTGGTCACATATCTGAGCAAAGAAATTGAAACGCAGAACACTGCAACAATGTTTTTAAATTTCTCACGTATGTATGTACTTTTAAATTATTATTCTACCGAGATCACAACGTGATAGGATTTATGTTGCAATTTATACGAGATTTCTCTATTTTTAAAATACTATTAGTTTATAAAATTATTTGAAAATATGACTGCCTCGGTGGCGTAGGTGTATTACAGTACGAATACAAAGCTGAGGTCTCGGGTTCGATCCCCGGGTCGGGCAAAGTGATATTGAGATTTTCTTCTATTCAGTATCAGCCCGGAGTCTGGAATTTGTGCCCGATATGGCGATAGGCTTGACCCCTATCACATCATGGGACGGAATAACGGCGAAAAGTGGGTGCACTAGTTGCGCCTCTGCCTACCCCCTCGGGGAAAACAGGCGTGAGTATGTATGGAAAATATTATAAGTAAAACATCAAAATCTTTTAAAATATTATATACTAGCGTTTGCCCGCGATAAAAAGTTTTTCCGGGATAAAAGTCCCGCTTTATGTTTTCCCGGGATAAAAAGTTTATTATTGTGTTAATACAGGACATGATCTAGCCGTGTGCCAAATGTCATCGAAATCCGTTCAGTAGTTTTTGCGTGAAAGAGGACAAACTTTCGCCTTTATAATATTAGTAGGATTATTGATGTTTTATCTTCAATGTCAGTGTACCTTTTAAATCCTTCAGTTCCACTGAGACCACTATGTACTTAACCTGAATTGAATAGGTTTTTTTACCACAATTTGTGTTTTATTCTTAAACTAAAATGATTAACTTACCAACATCGACATACAGCGTAGCGTAGTCCGAAGCTGACTGACTGACAGGGAAATCCTCCTCATATGTCCATGCTTACAATGTTGAAAGCATCAAGAAGACGATAGAGCGGAACAAAGGCTCCAAAGTGTTGAGAGCCACATTCACTATTGGTACATTAAAAGGCTGAGGTGCTTGTACAAAACACCACCATATCAGTCAAAGTACAAGCAGAGCACGAAGGCTATTTATTCTAATACTAAGATGTTTTTGGGGAATGTATAAAAAAAAAGGTTGAGTGTGGTGCATTAGACATTGAGTTTTATGGTCAACCAGTAGTGCTCGCGGCTCCGCCCGCGTGAAAAAGTTTTTCCGGGGCAAAAATATTTTCCCAGGATAAAAAGTAGCCTATAGCACTCAGGAGTTATGTAGCTTCCTATTAGTGAAATAATATTCAAAATAAGTTCAGTAGTTCCTGAGATTAGCGCGTTCAAACAAACAAACTCTTCAGCTTTATAATATTAGTATAGATAGTAATTATACTACCTAGAACCAATAACCAAACCACATCAAAATTTTTAGCTGGAGCTTACAAACAGCTATCAACACCTAAATTTTAATTTCAGTATTGCTATTAGCAAGGAAAATAAATAAATAGAAAATAAATATATGAATAATGAAAATTAAGATAAATAAAAAATTACCTGCAACTTTATATGTAAATACATTCTAAAGGGTTTGGCAATACACAATAAAAGAAATTTGGTGTGGTTGATGAATTTAATTAATGTACATTTCTTAAATCACTTTGATTTAAAAAACTTTAGCTGCATGAGAGAATCTATTAAATCATGGGGAGGCAATTATACTAGATTATGGTGATTTTGAAGAATAGGAATATACAATATGCAGACTATTGTGTTTTAAAGACATTAACATTGAGCTTTACCGAGGACTATTTGAAAACAATTTACATTGTATTACAAGGTGTTCGAATTTATGGAAAACTAAGTTTATAAAATCAAGGTCATATTTATTCATAACAGCCAAACAATTTACAGACACTTACTGTAGTGATTATAAATAGGGGTAATGTTTTTTTTACTTTTTTATCTTATAAAGCATCAACAGCATCCGCTTCATCTTCTGAACTGACTTCGTCACCAAACTCGATGTCTTCGTCGAGCCCGTCTACAGAGTATACCACTGTCTCGTTGATACGTACAGTTTCGGGGAACTCGCCATAAGTCTTCAGATTCCTCGCCTCATCAGGGGTGTATTTCAGAATGACATCCGCTTTTGCGTCTTGGTAATCTCGTAGACCTATCAGTATGATGTCACCTTGATTTATCCATACCTTTTTTCGTAATTTTCCACGAATATGACAAAGACGTTTTATGCCATCAAAGCACATGGCCTCCAAGCGGCCATTACCGAGCATCTTTGTAACTTGGGCGTACTCTTGACCGTCTTCCTTGAAGACCAACTCTCGTTTTTCTGTTTCGTTCTCATTTTTCCCTCTCCTCCTGTTTTTACCACCTTTTCCTTTATTCTTCGGCATAATTTATATAATCTTGAGTATAAACATGTACAATTATACTATGAAATTCTCATAGATTTGCTGTAAATCGACTTTCTCTTGACAGTAAATGTCAGGCACTTATATTTTTCGGCGTTGTGGTTTGTACCAGAGACATTTTTTTTTTTTTTTTTAATATAATTTTCCCTTATAGGGAAGGCAAAGGGTTCAAGCCCATACAGCCTCGTCTTAAGTGATATTTTGGTTATTGTTAACTATACCTATACTATGTCGTAGTAAGGCAGTGGCTACCTTACCAAGACTTTATCGAGGAGTTTTGGCGGCAACGAAAAAACACTTGATTGGCACAGTTATTTCAATTCACTTCATTTGAGCACTTTAATAGAACTATATTGGATAATATACCACCATAATTATGCAATATAACACTAAGTATCACCAAAATAACGAATTAAAACAAGAGCACCTCATGACACTTCCACGTTCCCGCCAAAATTCTTGTACCAGAGACAAATAAACAAGAGTTTGTACTGAACCAGTGTACGTATTAGTAGTTTATGGTACATTGTCTTTGCGTCAAGCGTGACATTCTCGGTAATTGAAATAAAATGAAGTATAGATTATCGAGCAATATTTGTATAGAATCGGGCTAGCGAATTATGGCAGAAACTATGGCGGCAAATTCAATATAATCTGCCTTATAACCCCATTTAAACATTTATTATTATTGTTTTGAATGACGAGACGAGTATGCCGTTCGCCTGATGGTAAGTGACACGACCACCCATATACAGTAGCAAAACCTTTCAGCACTTTGAGTTACAAAGTAAGTACGTCCTGCGTGGCGTTCCACTGCGCTCGTCATCCTGACACATAAGATGTTAAGTCTCATTATGTTCAGTAATTACAATGGCTACGATGCCCTTCAAAACGAAACACAATAGTGCATGCATACTGGTGCTTAGTGGTAGAAATAGACATTGCGGTGGTACCCACCCAGTGTTAGCTATGAGAGACCTACCATCAGTGAAACTTACCACATGAAAGAAATAATATTTTTATTTAAAAAATAATTATCATCTTAACGATCTTAAGCAAAAATATTACTAATAAACTAAAAATATTATTAAAATATGAGTTGTTTCTGAACATAATCGTCATTTTTCGATATTACTTAAATCGACTATACCTCAACTCTAGCATAAAAAAAGTTACGTGAAAACTAGTGACAATCTTGCAAATTTCGAATGCATGAATGAGTATGCATCTCTTTCTGCTACCTTATCTAAGCCATAAGATAAAATAGTATCAATATATACATTAAGTAGTTATTTTTAACCGACTTCAAAAAGGAGGTTCTGTATTCGATCCGTATGTATGTATGTATGAATGTATGTTTGTATGTATGTATGTATGTATGTATGTATGTTTGTATGTATGTATGTATGTATGTATGTAAATTTGTATGGCCGCGTGTTTCTCAAAAACTACTGATCCGATTTGGATGTAGTTTTCAATATTGAAATGTATATATTTCAGGGAAGGTTTTAGTATATAATTTATGAAGATCTGATAAAGATCTTCGGAGATACACAATGGAACTCTTCAATAACTAACAGCAGATGACTCGCGAATGCTGCAATCGTATATCTATGATGTATTGTTTTCAGCATTCTATAATTAAGTTACAAAAAAGCATTAAATAAAAACTTTTTAATAAAAAATAAACCGACTTCAAAACCACTACAAAGCAAAAAATAATTAAAATTTGTATTCGCTTAGTATATAGGTACGTATATTTGGAGTCGGTGCCTAATTTAAATAGAACAATGTTTTCATATATTTGTTTGTGTATTTCCTTAGCTTAGCTGGCAATTTAAATTAGGCATCGACTCCAAATATACGTATATACTAAGCGAATACAAATTTTAATTATTTTTTGCTTTGTAGTGGTTTTGAAGTCGGTTTATTTTTTTAGTGCGGTTTCTATTGCTTTAGTTCTTTATGCTTATTCTGAGTTAAAACCAGTGGTCTCGAACCTACCGATGTTTCGGTATTTCTACCGATTTTGGGCCTGTCCTACCGAAATGACATGATTTTTCAACGATTTTTTGAAAGCTAGAAGATCTCCCGATTTTTCTACCGATTTTCAGCGATTCGAAGCTAAAATCCCCTTTTCTTTCATATTTTGCAATTCCTTGGTTAAATATGGTGCTGTTTGGGGCGGCGGGGGGCAGCATTTTTAAAGGGGCGGCAAAATTTGTTTAAAATTGGTACTTTCATAACGGGGGGGGGGGGGGGGTATGCGTGACTCTCGTTTGTTGAAATTACCTTCTTTAGATACAATTATAGTCCCTAGAGTCTAAAATTAAGGGGGTTTTCATTGAATATTACTTGGTTTTTGCATATACCGAGTTTTGCTCCAAATATACCGATTTTTCTTGGCAACTCTACCGATTTCACATTTTGTCGTCCGAGACCACTGATTAAAACCTATGTGACTTGCGAGCGCTGTAAAATAATTACATTTTAAGATAGTGACGGTGCGGCGGTGCTCCTCACAGGGATGTCAGATGGTGATTTAGTAATACTGGTACAGGTGCCACTGAAAGTTGGTAGGTATGTGACAAAAAAAAAATTAGTACACATACAATAACATACATTAATTACAACCACCTATAACATAAAAATTCAGTATAAAATTTTTCCGGCGACTTTTTTTTAGGTCCCAAAAGTACAATTTGTAACCAGTATTGCCTAGTTATAGTGGACGATAGCCTAGTTGGGAATGGAACGGCCTGCCGAGACAATATCCGGAGGTTCGAAACCCAAGGCACACACCTCTGACATTTCAAAGTTACGTGTGTATTGTTTATCAATAGGAAAACATCGTGAGGAAACCTACATACCTGAGAATTCTCCATAAGAATTTCGAGGGTGTGTGAAGTCTGCCAACGCGCACTAGGCCAGCGTGGTGGACTAAGGCCTTAAACCCTCTCAGTAGTAGAGGAGGCCCGTGCTCAGCAGTGAGCAGTGTATAATACAGGGCTGGTATTATTAAATTATAGCTTTTGCCCGCGGCTCCACCCGCGTTAAAAAGTTTTTTCGGGATAAAAGTCCTGCTTTATATATTCCCGGGATAAAAAGTAGCCTATGTGTTAATCCAGGACATGATCTACCCGTGTGCCAAATTTCACGAAAGCATACATTCTTACAGACTTTCGCATTTATAATATGAGTAGGATACACATAAACCTTTCTCTTGAATCACACCGACCATTGGTGAAAACGAATAAAAATTGAGAATGCCCGTGCACTCCACCACTTTTATGGACAAATCGTTCACTGTTGAAGCTGTTCGACTGTGGAACGCCCTTCCAGTCACAGTGAGGCGGGCGAAAACATTGACGTCATTTAAAATCCTTGTTAAAGATCACTACCTTTCTCACTAATTTGACTCATTGATGTGTATTTTTCTTTTTCATCATTTATTGGTAATTTATTATATATGTATGTTTATTTATAAACTTATGTATATGTATGTATGTATTTATATTATTTTCTTTTGTGTATTTATTTCTATGTTATTGGTCATTCATTGTAATAGGTATATTGATTATTATTATTATTATTATTATTATTATTTATATTGAATAACCTAAATTATTATCTATTCACTAGACTGCCCTCTCTATTTCCTTTTCTTATATCCATCCCATGGCTGTCTGGAGGATATTGCCTAGAGCGATAAGACCGCCATTTGTACTTGTACTTCTTGTGTTATTCTTTCTTTAAATTGTGATATCTTGTGCAAAAAAGAGTGAATAAATAAATAAATAAAAAAATCTGTTCGGTAGTGTTTGAGTTTATCGCGTTCAAGAGAGAAACCTTAGAGTAAATATAACTACTATAGAGCGCGTGTATGCATGTGGGAACAATAGGCACGGGTGGGAACATTGTCCTGCGCCGGCCGCAAGCGCTTGTAGTCACTCGAGTAGGAACGGTGTGAGCACACGCGAGTGAGATCTATGCGAATATTTGATTATTAATACTGCAAAATGGTTAAATGTTCTGTGGAATCTTGTAAAAACGACACTCGGAAACACACTAAATAGAATTCTAATATCACGTTTCACAGGCAAGGCATATTTCAGTATATTTTTAGGTAAAATTAAAATCAGGCGTCGCGGTATGAAAGGTGCACGGGAGGCGAACACTCGTACTCCCCGCACTGCCCCGCGTCCCGCTTTTTCGATAGTGATGTCACGCGTCGATACTAGAATCGATGTAATATTTTCATATGCATACGTATTTATTACTATCGAAGGCGATGCTTAATATAATGTAGCTTAGGTAACTGTTTTTGTCTGTGTGTAATATTTAAGTCAATTAATAATTGCGTTTTTGGTTATGAAATGAAAGAAATAATTACTGTTCCTAAAAATTTACCGATTACGATGATATTTTTAAGCTATTGCATAGCTTCTATCGCGGGCCTTGACAGTATAAGTTAGCAATTCTGGAATTTGTGCCCGATATGGCGATAGGCTCGCCCCCTATTACATCATGGGATGAAATAACGGCGAAAAGTCGGTGCACTAGTTGCGCCTCTGCCTACCCCTTCGGGGATAACAGGCGTGAGTGTATATGTATATGTATGGTAATAAATATTTCAAAAACTAGACGTGACTATTTTAGGCTCGGGGAGACTAGCTAAGAAATCCATGGTGCGATGCTCGGTTTATATCCATTGGTTCAATTATAATGGATATCCATTAATATTATTGGTTCTTATTGCTTGTAAAAACTGCTCTTGAGGTACCGTGTTTATAAATCATTCCACATGGCACTACACCAATTCGCAGCATAGCTTTTATCTATATTAACGCAATACGCTCAAAATTACTCACAAGGCCATATTTTGTAGAACCACAATTTTTTAACAACAATATGTACCGCCAGCCGGACCTGTACTTATCGATAACTGTTGCGTTGGTGCTGCTCGCGTGCCCATCCCTAGCGGTCGCCAACATTTCTATATAAGTAGCTATAGTTCACCTGCCTACGCTGGGTAGTGGGTGCACGGTGCGATATTAGCGCTCTATAGGTACTTATACTTACTCTAACAACAGTACTTTGTAACTCAAGGTGCTGTGTGGTATGGTGCTGTTTATGGGCCTTCGTATCGCTTACCATCAGGCGAACGGCATGCTCGTCTCGTCATTCAATGCCCTAAAAAAAATTTAATCAAAATTAAAATATATAATTATTTATATGTTTAGAAAATTTATAACACCATTTTATCTGTTCATATTTGTTCGTGACGATAACGATGTTTTATTCTTAATTTAATAGAAACGATAAGGTTACAAGTTACTTATCAAAGTTTTCTGCTTTGACACTTCCACACAACTCTATAAAATCCACACACATTCATACTAAGTACATACGTAAATAGTATATTTTTCATAGGTACATATCATAACATCGTAGATATTCCGTTTATTCCGTGTTTCTCGGAAACGGCTAGTCTGATTTGGATGAAATTTTGAATTTGGATAGTATAAGCTCTAAAAATGAAATTGGGGTATTCAGTTTTTTTATCAACCCTAAACTTGTGGGGTTAGAAGGGGATACTAAGCCGTTGAAGCGATTGTAATGAAATTTGGTATTGGAATATTTTGAACATTCAAAACAAATATGGGATGTAATTTTTTTTAAAACTTCTATTTAAACGGGGTAAAAGGAAGGAGAAACTAAACTGCTGAACCGATAGTAATGAAAGTTGGTATGGCGATATCTTGAACGTTTAAAACAAAAATGGAAATTCATTTTTTAATTAATTCCTATTTAAGGTTGGTAAAAGGAGGGAGAAACTAAACAGCTGAACCGATTGTACAGAAATTTGGTATGGTGATATCTCAAATCTAGAAAACAAACATAAGATATTACTTATTTTATTAACCCATAACCAAGGGGGTAAAATGGGGAGACTGGAAAATAAATATGGGATGTTAATTCTTTTCTTTTACTCCTGACTAAAGGGGATAAAAGTGGGATGAAATTAGACTCCTGAGCAGATTGTACTGAAAGGAGATGTCCGCTTTTTGTATGGGTGCTGCACCTCACAATTCAACCAGGCTTAAACTTTAATGATATTAAAGGGCCAAAAATGGGAACCTTGGATCCACAAAAAAAATATTTAAGAAATCTCTATTTATAACTAACTTTTTTAAAAACTTTCACATTAAGTGCAGTTTTTAAGGAAAATAAAATAAAATAAATCTCAACATCGGACGACTTTAAAGTTATACGATTTATTGCAAAGGTTTAATTTTTGGTAGTACTATCTAAATATATGTAAAATATCTTGATTAGAATTTTGGGCCCGTTTTGGACACGTCCTTTGGTGTGGGGATATCTATAACCTTAAAGATAACTATGGGATATTATTTTTTTAACCCTTAACTAAGGGGTTAAAACAGGATAGAAAATACTCTTGTTACGATTGTATTGCACAGTATGGTTTGGGGATATCTTGAACCTTGAAAATTAATATGAGATATTATTTTTTCACTTACCTACCCCAAAATGAGAGGGGTAAAAGGGGAGAGAAATTAAATCGCTTAACCAATTCTATTTAAATTTGGTTTGGGGATCTCTTGAACCTAGAAAATAAATATGACATTTTTTGTATTAGCCCAGATAAGAAGGTTAAAGGGGGAAAGAAAATAAACCGTTGAATCGATTATGGTGAAATTTGATATCGATGTACCTTGAGTATATATATGGGATATTCATATTTATTAACCACTCACTTAGGGAAGTTGAAGGGGGGAGTAACTAAACAGAGATATATCATTAAGACCACATTTGTCCACAGACAATGTCCGGAGGTTCGAAATCCAAGGCACACACCTCTGACTTTTCGAAGTTACGTGTGTATTGTTTATCAATTATCGTTCCCTTTAACGGTGAAGGAAAACATCGTGAGGAAACCTGCATAAAAAAGATCCTTATAAGAATTTCGAAGGTATGTGAAGTCTACCAACCCGCACTAGGCCAGCGTGGTGGACTAAGGCCTAAACCCCCTCAGTAGAGGAGGCCCGTGCTCAGCAGTGGGCAGTATAATAATACAGGACTGGTATTATTATTATTATAACAAATTGAGATAAGGGATGAATTTGAACCATGCATCTGCTCGTGATGTAATTCAATATGGAAAATGTGGAATAAATGCGAAAGTTTGTGAATATTTTTGTGTGTTATCTAAATAAACGCAGAAACAACTTAACGGATTTGGATGAAACAAATTTCATCGAAATCTGTAAGTTGTGTCTGTACACGGGTAGATCACGTCCTAGATTAAAACATAGGCTACTTTTTATCCCAGTAATTTGCTCCCCCGGGGAATAAAGTGGATAATTTTAATCTGATTCTTTAAGTTGATGGCGGTAGCGTCGTGTTGTGTTTTAGGGATTTTACCTAGTTTACATTTTTGGACACCGTGCAACTGCATCTGGTTAGGGTGTCAGTACAAGCTTTTAAGCTATTGTAGAAAATACTGAAATATTGAATATTAGGAAACACTGCCTCGGTGGCGTAGTTGTATTACAGTACGACTGCAAAGCTAAGGTCTTGGGTTCGATCCCCGGGATATGGCGATAGGCTCGCTCCCTATCACATCATGGGACGGAATAACGGCGAAAAGTGGGTGCACTATTTGCGCCTCTGCCTACCCCGCCACCACTACCCCTTCGGGGATAACTGGTGTGAGTGTGTGTGTGTGTGCGTCTGTAGAAAATAAAATTATAAGAATTAGATAACTAGTCTGTATTAATTATTATATCCGTCTTAAAAAAACTTCAGTTAGCAGCCGGAGCCTTTATTATAAAATAAATTGTTAGAGGCCATCTCCTAAAGAAATAGCGTGGAACAATTTCTTGTATTATTAGAATATAAACTGTAATCAAGCAATAACATTGAATCCCCGAAAATAAAAGTTGCTATTTGGTGCTTTGTGAATAAGCCATCGTGCATACTGCGAGGTAGCGGGTAGGTAAAAAGTGTTGGCTTGCAGTATGGCAAGCGTGCAACCGGGTTGGCGGCTAGGGTGGGCGTGGGTGGACTGCAGGGGTGAGGCCAGACGGCGAATGAACTGCAGAAAGGGTTAATGTTCTCTTCCCCTGCACCGCCTGAGCTTGCCCGCCCACGATTATGTTGGATACCTATGCACATAGGCGGCTGCTCAGTGAAAAATTAAAATCATCAGGAAAAGAAAGACGTTGCAGACCATGAAACGCACTGTTATTAAATCTCTCCAAATTTTCATAAAAACTCAGCTTATATGACTTTTATCCAGCGATTTTAACAAGTAATAACTTAGTAATCATTATGTTGCATTGTTAGAAGCGCTGCTTTTATTTATTATTTTATAGCAATTAATAAGTTATAGTTTATTCTATATGAGTTAGGCTGATATGGTTTAATGTAACATTTTTTAGTTCTAATTAGAATATACAGTCTGTCTTCATGAGAAAGTGCGCACTTGTGATTGAGCTTTTAGATTACACTTGCCTAGCTTATAGATTTTCACATCGTGTAGACGTGGCGACCAGAATTACTTACAGAATGAGATTTAGTGAATATATATACACATAATAATATGTACCTAGATATGCATGTAATTTTTACATTATTCATCTTATATATTTTTGGCAACAATACTACTACTACTACCAGCCCTGTATTATACACTGCCCAATGCTGAGCACAGGCCTTCTCTACTACTGAGCGGGTTTAGGCCTTAGTCCACCGCGCTGGCCTAGTGCGGGTTGGCAGACTTCACATATAGTGTAGATTAATCTCATAAAAACATTTTCATGTAAAATGTTGCCAAGACGGCATCATGTGGCTCGCACTATCAAAAAGTTATCAGATCTCATGCAGAGCCGAGCTTCTAACTCTACAAGCCCTACAAATAAACTCACAAACTCTACACCTTACCCGTGACACGTAACAATTAAGTCAGAGGTGTGTCTTAAGTTTTGAGCCTACGCCGCGAACCCTTCGTCTCGGCAGTCCGTGCCTTTCCCAACTAGGCTACCTGCCCTACCTTACCTACGTACACTTATTAAACATGAATAAGCATTAGAAAAATTGTTGATGAAATGGAGGTCGTTTTTAAAGAGGATAAGAACATGTATGAGAAATTCTGCAGAACTAAATTTTTACTAGTTCCAGAAGCCAGCGTAAACTGCATGTAAATAAAACGAGGTTAAAAATAAACAATTTAGTTGTTGTAAATAAATGAAACTTGTGTAAAAACTGACTGCATCGGTGGTGTAGTTGTATTACGATACGACTGCAATCTTGAGGTCTCGGGTTCGATCCCCGGGTCGGGCAAAGTGATATTGGATTTTTCTATACAGTATCCGCCCGGAGTCTGGAGTTTGTGCCCGATATGGCGATAAGCTCGCCTCTTATCACATCATGGGATGGAATACGCACGGCAAAATTGGGTGCATTTAGTTGCGCCTCTGCCCCTACCCCTTCGGGGATAAAAAGGCGTGAGTGTGTGTGTGTATGTGTAAAAACGTGCAGTGATCTCATAGATGCGCGATACAGCAGGAACGTACGTTCTATGTCTGTGATATAAATAAATTAAACACGTGGTCGATCTCAATTCTAAACAAACTACCGACTGATAAAATTGTGTAGAGGGTAAAATACAAATTGTGGTTTGCTAGGAAATTGGACTCTAAAAAACTTTTTAACAAAAAATTAAACCGCCTTCGAAAACGACTAAACAAACTAAACACCAAAAAATAATTGAATAGTGAATAAATGTACGATAGCATTACTTATATACTGGTAACCAATTTGGAGTCAGTGCCTGTTTAAAATTAAACATTGTTTTCGCATATTTACTAATTTATCTACCTAGCTTAGCTACTAATTTTAATTAGGCACCGACTCCAAAGTTGGTTACCAGTATATAAGTCATGCTATCGTATATTTATTCACTATTAAATTATTTTTTGGTTTTTAGTTTGTTTAGTAGTTTTTGAAGGCGGTTTAATTTTTTTTTTAAGTTATAATTATTGCTTTTTTGTGTTAGTAAAAAATTAGACGACTATCGCGCTGGTGTATTACGCCTCTGCTTCCCCCTGAAAACGTAAAAGGCGTGATTTTATTTACGCGAATACACTAAAGAATAAAATACTTCATAAGATTTGTGAATAAAACGATGTGTGGGCCCATAAAATTTGAGGGTTGCCCTCGATTTCTCCAGGATCCAATCATCAGATCCTGACTTGGTGACTATGGGACCACTACAAAAGCATCTCCTTTCGGACAAAAAAATAATTTTCGAAATCGGTCCACAATTGGCGGCGTAATCGCGTAACGAACACACAAAAAAAACAAGCAAACATACCGTCGAATTGAGAACCTTCTCCTTTTTTGAAGTCTGTTTATTATTAGAGTACGGAATAGGGACTAGCTCCGCATATTTTTCTATATTCTACAATGATGTACAATAATTGCTTAACATCTACTATTCATTATTTTCCATTTATGTACTCAACATGCACTGCTTACGCCTAGGCGTTGTTGTGCATAAAATTATGGGCAAATTTTTTATATTATAAATAAATTATGTCGTCTTCCCTTTGAATACATTTTATCGTGATCCATGTTTACAATTACTATTCTAGCCGTAAAATTGTACCCTATAATAATTGCAGTACAGTTTGAATAAATATAATAGGCGTTGTAGTGTAGGTGTAGGTATTTTTCAATGGTCACCAAAATTATGCCAGCCCACTCAATTGCGTTTTCACATTCCGCTATACTAAGATAATCCTATCCTACTAATATTATAAAGGCGAAAGTTTGTAAGAATGTCTGGATGTATGGATGTTTGTTCTTCTTTCACGCAAAAACTACTGAACGGATTTCGATAAAATTTGGCACACGGGTAGATCATGTCCGGGATTAACACATAGGCTACTCTCTATCCCGGGGAAATATAAACCGGGACTTTTATCCCGGAATCACTTTTTAACGCGGGCGGAGCCGCGGGCAAAAGCTAGTATTGAATATAGGAAGGAAAGAAGACGCTTTTAGTATTGAGTGTATTGATTGGTGAGGTTCAAGAAAGAACTGTCGATTTTTTTCGGTTAAATCAAAGTGACAGATGTTACAAAGTGGATTCCGATGTCCAGCACGAGCACTTCTGACACGTAGAACAAAATCTGCAGCTAGGATTTTTTTTTAGGTAAGAACATATTATTCTGCCATTTGAATCCATTGAGGCACGCGACAATGCAAATGCCATTTTGCTTTCGCATTTAGAATTTATTGGGAAATATACAGGGCCATTTTGATATTGCGTTAATAATTGAAACCACATACTTATCTTGTTGAAAAGAACACTTTCCATTAAGTTATTTTAACCATAGATGTAAAATAAAAGAAGTGTAAGTTTCGAATAAAGTAAATATCAATAAAAAGTATCTCTAAGTTTACACGCCCTATTGCTACGACTATGACTGCTCTAGGAGAATTCCTCGCAGCAGCAACATTACACTTTCAGTCAGAAATACACTTACGCATTCACCATATTCGCACTAAACAACAAAATGATAGAAAATTGGAATACTACAACCGGGATTTTAGGCGAAAGTATTCGTTATTCATTGATGATTTTTAGCACGGCGTTAGCAAAGGTATAGACGAAGATGTGGTTTCATTTAGTAACGTAATGTAAAAATGACTTTATATATAAAAATAAATGAATAATATGAAGTAAATAAATCGATAGACAGCTCATATGTCAAAACATGTAGGTACACGCCCTGAGAACCGTATACTTTTTATTATACTTTGAAACTGACAATAGTCTTGCGTATTTATACCTGAACTAAATATATTCTAAAGTAAAAAATACAAGTGATTCCAAGTTGCCTAAAACATATTTTATTGGATGATTTTGCCACATTCAATATACTGCGCAGTTGCAAAATAACCGCAATTACCCTGCCCGACTCACAATTTGAGAATCTCCTATTCATAGAATCCTATTTTTTCAATGTTTGAAAGTACCTAAAGTACCTTCCCAAAATACCTCGCCAGCTCTTGGAATATAATAAGCTAAGAGAGGCAATATCTAAAGATAATTATTTGGGCAACATCTCTTTGAAAGTTCAGCTTTATCATTCACGACCGTTGATAAATTCTAATGACGTAACCTGAGCCATTTATATATGAATACTTTTTCCAGAAAGCCTCTCCTTCACTAGGTATCTACTTATATTATTTTATTATATAGGATTATATAGGTATAAAAATCTTTTTATAACAGGGTCATGGTACTTAAAAGAGCCAGGGCGCGTGCGCGTGTAAAGGTCAAGGTTAGGTGCCTTGGAAGATTTTCCTCCGGGGTCGTCGTCCCCGAGCCCTTATTTTCAGGCAATATTAGTCCCGGACCCGCGACCTTCACCGTATTATGACCTCAACGAGGCACGTGTAGGCCTGTGAGTGGGTGTTCATTTTTAACCGACTTCAAAAAGGAGGTTCTGTATTCGATCCGTATGTATGTATGTAAATTTGTATGGCCGCGTGTTTCTTAAAAACTACTGATTCGATTTGGATGTGGTTTTCGATATTGAAATGTATATTTTTCAGGGAAGGTTTTAGTATATAATTTATGGAGATCTGATGAAGATCTTCGGAGATATACAAAGGAACTCTTCAATAACTAACAGCAGATGACTCACTCGCGAATGCTGCAATCGTATATCTTTGATGTATTGTTTACACCATTCTATAATTAATTAACAATAAAGCGATAAATAAAAACTTTTTAACAAAAAATAAACCGACTTCAAAACCACTACAAACCAAAAAATAATTAAAATGTGTATTCGCTTGGTATATTTGGAGTCAGTGCCTAATTTAAATTGAACAATGTTTTCGTATATTTGTTTGCATATTTCCTTAGCTTAGCTGGCAATTTAAATTAGGGATCGACTCCAAATATACGTATATACTAAGCGAATACAAATTTTGATTATTTTTTGATTTGTAGTGGTTTTGTAGTCGGTTTATTTTTTGTTAATTTTTTTCATAAATAAGATGCGTCACAGATACATAATTGTTGAAATGAAGTATGATGCTTATTTCACAGCTTTCTCTGTCTAAGTTATTACACATTCTCAACAAGTTTTTCAATTATAGGTTTTGGAACCGTGTACTTTGTGATACTTTATTGACACGTAATGAAATCGAATCGTTTTTTCAAGAGATTAATAACTGGTGATGAAAAGTGGATCACGTACGACAAGAAAGTACGAAAAATGTAGTTGTCAAAGGTCGGTCAGGCTTCACAGACTGTGGCAAAACCTGGGTTAATTCACAATAATGTGATGTTGTGTGTATAATGCGATTGGAAGGGCATTGTTCCTTATAAACTTTTACCGTCGGGCAGAACCATCGATTCGGATCTCTACTGCCAACAACTAATGAGTTTAAAGTAAGAAGTTGAGCGAAAGCGGCTGGAAATGATCAATAGAAAGGGTGGGGTCTTTCATCAGGATAACGCTAGACACACTTATCTTTAGCTTTAGAATTTGGCTGGGAGGTGTTAATGCATCCACCATAAAGACTTGACCTTGCACCTTTAGATTTCCACCTGTTTCGGTCTTTTCAGAATTCTTTAGGCAGTGTCAGGTTAACATCAAGAGAAGACTGCCAAAACTACTGTTGCATTTTTTTGATCAGAAATCCCGAAATTTTTACACCAACGGGATTATGGCAATACCTACAAGATGGCAGAAAGTCACCGAACAAAATGTCACCTATATATTGTAGTTAAATGTAAATAAACTTTCAAAAAGTCTTGAGTTTTCATATAAAATGTGAAGAAACTTTTCCCCAACCTTATATATAATTCTTATACACATAAACTATCTACCTTTATTTACAGCACAAATACTAACTATCTCTACATACAAATTATCTGATAAAGGTTGACGAATAAGCGGGATGCCAGTCGCTTTCGCCACGTCGGTCAGGTAATCTTTAAGGAAGGGCAATATACAGTAGGGGTATCTTATGTCTGTTGACGATGATGAAGCCTACATCATGTGATGCATCATGTACATTGATACACACAATTTATTAAATCTTTTATGAATATCGGCATTGGGTAAGGCCCGTACTTGCACAGGTTACGCTAACTGCTGCGAGGTCATAGATGTTTGCGTTAAAAGGATATACATTAGCATCATGTGGCATTTATACTTGTATGCATGTAGACATAGTATGAAGACGGACTCGTGTTCCATGCTCACCAATCATCATCTATACCTACATATAATGAAGTAGTAGAACCGGTGTGTCTGAGAAATATGATAAAAAAGAAAGGGGCGACTAAAGAAGAGTAATGGAAAACAAATCGGCGATTATTATAATTCTTTTCTTTCTGTCTGTCAGTCTGTTTGTTTGTTACTGCACATTTCCGAAACGACAAAACGGATTTCGATGAAATATGGCATGCGGGTAGATCATATCTTGGATTAACACATAGGCTATTTTTGTCCCGGGAAAATATAAAGCAGGAGTTTTATCCCGGAAAAACTTTTTCTTGCGGGCGGAGCCCCGAGCAAAAGCTAGAAGAATCATATTGGTCCTTAAATACAAAATTAAAGTAGCTAGTTGAACGAACAAAAAGCACACATCAACAATAAAGATAAACATTGTAATTGTTTTTTTTTTTTTTTTTTTTTTTTTTTTTTTTTGTCCCTGACTAAACTCTTGTTAGCCTGACGAGGGTCGGCTTATACAAGAACACCGGTCTTGTGGGTGAGCGCAGAAGGCGCTCGCAACCCTTAATTTAAGCGACCACGCTGAGGGCGACCCACTAATGGGTCACGACCTCGGCTCAGGGCGGCCACTGAGAGGATAAGACATCAGCGTTTGGGGAAGATGGTTTTTAACCTAATCCTATTTTACGTGTTGATTGTAGTCTTCGGCACGCGGGCCGGAACTGCTACGAGAGGGCAGGGTTATGGGGAACGCGACGAGGTCCTCGACGGCGAGGACGGTACAGCGGTCTTGTGGAGTGTATGAGCTTTAAATGCTCGTTCTTTTCGCGTAAAGCTAGAGTGATTTCGTCCTCTGGATCGGTCAGGACTGATCGCGGTCGTCTCCATTTGGCGCGGTCAAATGGAGTATATATAGACGCTTTACGGATAAGCGTGTTCGGGTGGTTTACCGCCCTGTCGAAATAGCGTTTGCTGGCGCACTGCATAAAGTGCCTGATGGTCGGCATATTGGTGTCCACGTGGAGGTTGCGATTGCGAACGTACCACGGGGCACCAAGTGCATGTCGTAAGAATCGATTTTGAAGCACCTGCATTCGCTGAAGGCGACCGGGCGGTAAATGAGCGAATACGGGCGACGCGTATGTCATTATCGGACGGATGCATGTTTTAAAGATCCTAATCTTGTTGCGGATTGACATCTTACTATTTTTGTTTAGGAGCCAGTGAAGCTGGCTCATCGCGAATGCGGCTCGCGCGCGTACCGCATTTACGTGTGGGATGAAGGTCAACCTCTGATCAAGGGTTACTCCTAAATATTTGGCTTGGCCCTTCCAGGGAATAACCTGGTCGGACATGCGGACTGAAAAGTGAGGGACATGGACTTTCCTTTTCCGAGTGAAAAGGATGGCCTGACTTTTGGTGGGATTGACGGTGATTCGCCATTTGCGGAACCACTCACCGAGTTCGTCGGCGGCGGTTTGCAAAGTGCGCACCACTTTGTCGGGGTCTATACGTGAAGCGTATATTGCGGTATCATCCGCGAATAGTGCCAGATGGGCGTTTTGTGGTCTAGGGATGTCGCTTGTGTACAGCGAGAATAGAAAGGGGGACAGGGCGGAGCCTTGCGGGACTCCGGCCGTGATGGTGTGTCGGGAAGAGAGAGTTCCCTCCACGCGATATCTGAAACCGCGATTCGACAGGAAATCTCGTATGATGTGCACGAGTTGTGTGGGCATGTTGAGAGTGTACAGCTTGAAAAGCAAGCCGTTGTGCCACACCCTGTCGAATGCTTTTTCGATATCGAAGAAAATAGCACCGGTAGGCATTCCTTTACGGAATTGTTCGTGAACGTACTCCGTGATGCGGAGCACCTGATTGACACAACTGTGTCTAGGGCGAAAGCCAAACTGTTCTGGAGGGATCAAATTTTGGTTGAAAGCTACTATTTTTAGGCGGTCGAGGACGATCCGCTCGTAGATTTTGCCCAGAGTACTGAGCAGACTGATGGGCCTATAAGAGGAGGGTTCGAAAGCGGGTTTCCCCGGCTTGTGGATTCCTATCACAACTGCCTCTTTCCAGACCTCTGGGAAGATGCAGTTACGAAACGCGGCGTCGTAAATGGATGTTAGGATTTGAACTAGATGCTCCGGGAGCATCTTAATCATACGAGTAGGGATTAGATCGCCCCCGGGGGCTTTCCTACGTTTGAGTGCCTTGATCAGAGTGGTGACTTCTTCGATCGTCACCGGCGCAAGGGGATCGGGCGGCGGGTCGACGTCCGGGTCGACGTTATCGTATAACGGTCGCGGTATAGAGACTGGCGGTGGCCGGACCGCGTTCCTATCTTCGACGAAGGTGTCAACCGCAACAAGAATGTCGTCATCTACGGGTACGGAGGTGAGCGAGCATTGAGACTCCAGGCTGCCGGCCAGTAGTTCCGCTTTCTCGTCGTCATCAAACGCCGGGCGTTGATTCGGACGATTGAGCGGAGGCATGGAGGCCACATCGTTTCTCCTGAAGGAACGAACCAGTTGCCAAAAGGCGGTATGTGTCGGATCGATATCGGCAAGGCGAGTGTCCCACCTCGAATCGACGACCTCTTTTATGCGACGCTTAACCTCACGTTGGAGGTAGCGCGCAAGATGTCGTCGTTCCGGGACGGGTCTCGTCGCGCAGGCTTTGAGCGTAGCGTTACGCAACCTCACCCACCACCGAACGTCTTCGGGAAGTTGCCAGTGACTGTGAACAGTCTCTGGCACCCTCTCGGAGCTTTCGCTCAAAACGTTCTGAAGGTGGTCGGTGAAGACGCGTATCGCGCTGGTCGTTTCCTCAGGAGTCACGATGTTGGTCGGGATCGCGGAGAGATCAGTGGATGAGGTGTCCGCGAGCTTGGTGCCTAAAAGACGCCAATTCGTTTTCACCTTCATCGGGATATTAGGACCTGTGTCTGTTGGACTGTTTTCGGGGACTAGATCGAGGATCACAGGTCTATGGTCAGAGTCTAACTCTTGTAGCACCTGCATGGAACGCACGCTAAGGCTTACGTTCCGTACAAGTGCCACGTCGAGTATGTCCGGTCGGTGGTCGTCGTTATAACTATAGTGGGTAGGTTCTGAGGGAACCAATAGGCTTAGATTGATTGTGTCAAGACAACCCTCTAGGACTGCACCTCGCTCGTTGGTCGAGTTGCAGTTCCAGAGAGTGTTCTTGGCATTGAGGTCTCCCGCCAAAATGACGGAATCCCCCAGATCAAATAGGGTTTCGAGTTCGTTGGAGTGAAGCTCCTTAGTGGGCGAGAGATAGGCCGATATGATGGTGATCGGCGGGTGTCCGGTCATGGCTAGCCTGCAGACCGAAGCCTCAATGTTGCTCAAGCTTATCGGTGATTCTAATGGAATACAATGAAGGGACCTTTTGTAATAAATGAGAGTGCCTCCTAAACGGCCACTGGTACGATCATTTCGCACCAGTTTGAAGTTTGGGATGTTGGGATCGCGGTGAGAGGGCTTAAGGAACGTTTCCTGGATGAGGAAAACGTCAATTTGGTTGTCGCGGACAAAAGAAGAAATTTCGGCTTTTTGGTCCCGAATGCCGTTACAATTGAAAAACCCCACTCTGAGGGAGCGAGGTTTTGTCCGCTGGGGGAGTTGTCTGGCGTTGGTAGCCATTTATGAAATTAAAGAGGGGAGACGCACAGCGTTAACTGTAGCCTCGAAGATTTGTTGCTGGATCAGAGCGATCTCAGCGATTAGAAGGGGGTCTTCTACTCCCGTACGGGTGAGTAGACGGGAACGCTCGAAAAGTTTCCCGTGGAGAATCATTATCTCCGGGGAGCCTAATAGTGAGGCGACTGAGGAAGAGGCGTCGCTTGCCTTCGCCGCCACCGTCGCCGACTGAGAAGGGGTGGGAGGGGTGGTGGGTTTGGGTTTGGGTTTGGGCTGGGCTGCCTTTGAAGAAGGAGCCGCAGCTGGGGGAGGAGAGGGTCGAGTAGAGGCCGGGGCAGCGGGAGTGACTCCGCTGGGGGCCTGAGAAATGGGTTCAGCGCGCGCCGTGGGAGGAAACCACGGGTTGCGCACTGGCGCAGGTGCCAGTTTGAATGTGGTGGCCTGAGGGGCCGAGGGAGCCGCAGCTTTAGGAGCTTTGGCAACTCTTTTGGGGGCGCGAGGGCATCCGCGATAATTCGCTGGATGGCCGGTTTGCCGGCAGTTGGTGCACGAAGGCGGCTCCGTGCACTGAGAGCGGTCCTTGGGACGGGGGCACTCGGATGTGCCGTGTTCGCCGAGGCACTTGACGCACCTGGCGGGGAGGCGACAGCCACGAGAATTGTGGCCGTATTTCTGGCAGTTGTGACACTGCCCTATCTGGGTCGATTTGTGTGGGGCTTCGACGGTGAAGCCGCCTAGCCCCGAGATATCTTTAATCTCAAACAGACGTTTGACGTCGGAAGGGGACTGAAGAATGGCAAGGACCATTTCATATTGAATTCCCGGCCGGGAGGCGCGGGACTGTCTGTGCATCCTGTGCACTTCTAGGGCGACTATGCCTTTCTCTTCGAGGCCTTCTTTGACCTCGAGAGTCGACATTTGGACGGGGATGCCGCGAATGACGTAGCGGAAGCGCCGCTCGTCCGGAAGAGAATACGTAAAGTAGTGCCAATGTTTGGCGTCTAAAAATTTAGTCAGCGCCCTGTGGTCCGCGATTGAGGCGGGCTGCAGGGCAAGAAGTTTGTGGACTTTGTTCCACGAATTAGAGGAAATGGTGATGCGCTGTTTGCGCAGTTCCTCAAATATGTCCCTCATGGTCATATTTGAGGGGAGTTGGAGATTTAACCTCGGGGGTTTTTTAGGCCCCTTTGGTTGAGTCGGCGGCGGTGGCGGCGTCGACGCAGACGCGGACGCGGTTTGCGCTGAAGGCGCGGTAGGCGCAGAAGGCGCGGATGGGGAGGTTGGTGCGGGAGCAGCGACACTTCTCTGCTTCTTCCTCCGGCTGTTCTTCACCGTAGTGAAGCCGTCCTCGTCGCGTTCCGACGAGGACGACTCCTCCCCGGATTCGCAGGCGGAGGAAGAAGCAGATATTGGCCGTTTTTTAGGGTTGTTATTAGAAGAAGTGGCTTCAGGTTGGCTGGGGGACGTGTCCATTTCCTCTTCAGACTCCGCGGAGCCGCCCGAGGTTTCGGTGGTCTCCGTTGAGGTCGTAGCCTCGGACGACTCCGAGGTGTCTGAGGACGCAGACGGTTCCCTGGCTTCCCTAGCCATAGATATAATTTCTTGTCGGACCGCGTTGTCCGACCGGAACATCTCCCTCACTACTCTCATTATTTCCTCCTTGGAAATAATGGGAGCGGCGAGAGGGGTGCTATCTACGTTTGGTTGAGCGGCGACGACAGGCCGCTCGGGAGCCAAATCCATCGGCCCAGAATCAGCCATATTGGCGGCTGAGTCCGAGCCTATGGTAGAAAATGATTTGGGGGCCGCGTGTGTGTTCACTAACCCCGGGTGTGCACCGCCTGTAAAGAACACACAGAAGAAACCAGGCGGGTTCACACAAAACGAAACGAGCGCGGATCGCGACGCGGTGTGGGACGCGATGAACTAAGTCCCCGGGTAGGAACGCCCGGGGGTGAGTGAGTGCGTGTCCCTCCCGCCGGGTATAGGCGAGGGGGGGTGTACTTAAAATTAGGTGTGCCCTAAGCTTGTATCCCTTTTGCCAGTCTTATTGTGCAAAAGGGTTCCTAACAGTCCGTGTACCGTAAACGGTATTGGCCGGAGGCCGCACGCTCAACCGATACACGGGATGGATTTTAAGGAAAGGGTAGGGTTGGGAAGGTGATATACGGGAGAGACTGCGGTGTGCCTCCGCAGCCTCCGGATCCGTACCCGTCGGCTTTGCCTTGCCCTGAGGGGGCGCAGCGCGTTGCCGGTGACGCGACTCGGCTTGTTAGCACCGTTAGGTTTCCGCCGAGCCAATACCCTGAAGGGGCCAAACGTCGATTAGAAACAAATTGGGCTAAACCCTGTCCTGAAAACGACGCGGCTTGGCCCGAAATAGGCTAACAAAATAGCAAAGGGTTGCCCCTTTGCTACCTGTGTAACCTTGACGGCAGCGAGGTCGCTGCGGACGCACCGAGCAGGTACTCGGGCGGAACAATGAAAGTTGTAGCGAGCGCTACAACAAACAATAGGTCCGTCCGAGACGACTGCTCAGAGCGGAATGATTGTAATTGTAATTATTTTACTAATTTATTTTCCCTTAGGTACCGACTTTAATACAGGTTGACACTATTACCGCCAGATGGCGCAGTTTGTATTTATTTTATACAAAAGGCAGTCAACGCACAACAATCGATTCAGTATACCACATTTTTATAATACGGTTGAGAATATGTAACTTTAATATTATTTGTTACTACAAAAGATTTTTTTTAGATAGACCAGTCATCATCATCACCGGTGGTAGGTCTCATTATGTAAGAGTCCTTCTGGGTGGGTACCACCGCAAAGTCTATTTTTACAGCCAAGCAGCAGTGGTAAAAAAAAGACATAAACAGTAAAAACAAAATATTTTGGGTAGAAAAATCGGAGATAGTAGGTTCTATTGTTTAAGTGAAGGTTATTTGTTTTATGTTCCTTGCAGATTCAAAAGCTGAAAATTGGAGATGAAAATATAATTATTGTTAGGGAAATAAATTTTACTCAGCATTTATAAATTGATTTGAATGAAATTTTCTTGTTGTATATAATAGCACAGAATTCAGGCAGGTTGTATTGATGTGTCTGTCTTAACTTTTCCATTAGAATATTAAGAGCAAAAGGATTTTTAAGCCCTTGCTATCACTATGCAGCCATATAAAAATAAAGTTAAGCTGTTATTTAATTTATTGTATTACGATAGGTAACTTCTAATATTATACCTATGCTGTGTTAAAGCACTTAATCCATTCAGACAGTTAGTATAAACTAGGCGTTGCAGCGTTGCTCGCAGCTTTACCCGCGTGAGAACCCTTCCCGCTACAAAAGTCTCTAAAACAAATTACGACGCTAGCTCCATCTACATTAAAAATATTCATTATTTCCCATGGCAACTACATAATTACCTGGATAAAAGTAGACCATTTTTTAATCCACGACATGATATACCCGTGTGCCAAATTTCATTACTTTTCACATACAAACATTTCACAACAATTGCATTTATAACATTAGCAAGATAGTATTAAAAATACAGAGTTCATAATATATGGCGTGTGCGGGTGTGAAGCACAGTGTCGGGGCGGAGTGCCGGCGCGGGACGGGCGGGGCGGCGGTCACGGTCGAGGACGCGGCCTTGACACGAGCTGCGCAGCCTCCGCGAACCATCCGCACCTACCCCGCCCGCTTCACCGGTAATGCTGTCCATAAACCGATACAACTTTAATCATTCATATTATTTAGCTACAAGCGTTATTGTTACGCCATTCTATATACACTTAGACATAGTAAACCTTGTGACTTAGGCGTCGTTCTCGGAGACGCAGGGCGTTGCGCGGCGCGTCGGACGATATTTCCGTTTATATAGAGAGGCAGGTGGTTTCTACTGGTGCTAGGTCTCTCATATATGTAAGAGTCCGTCTGGGTGGGTACCACCGCAATGTCTATTTGTACCGCTAAGCAGCAGTATACATGCACTATTATTTCGACTTGAAGGACATTGTAGCCAGTGTAAGTACTGGACATAATGAGATACAACATCTTATGTCTCAGGATGGCGAGCGCAGTGAAATGCTACACAGTACTTTGTAACTCAAGGTGCTGAATGTTGTTTCTACTGATTATGGGTAGTCGTATAGTTTACCATTAGGCGAACGGCATGCTCGTTTCGTCATTCTAAGCAATAAAAAAAAAGGCAGCGTGTGCAGCGGCCCGCGTCATCGCACGTGTTGTATCTAACGACTCTACCAATTCTGCCGACCCATCGCACCACTGACTTTGAACTAATAACCAAAAATAAATTTAATTTTAGTTAATATTATTTGTAATAATTGAAGTTATGATGAAAGTTTTAAGAACAATATCGGATTTTTGAGAGCTCCAGGCGTCGTTCATATAATTCACGCGTAAACACAAATATAATATACATATGGCAATGAACGATGTTGTTTATAAACATACGCCCCGGGCGCCGCCGCGAGAGTCACTAGAACAGAGAATTGCTTCTGTGTGTGCCGCCTCGTGGGTTGGGACGTTGTCATCCGCGAGCTCCGCCGCAAATATCGCGCAAACGCATATAAAATCACTTCTCCGTAAACACGCTCGTACAACGCCATATCTTTGAAATTAGTGCGTGCCACCCCGCCCAACGCCATGTGTCTCTGTAAATGAGGCCTTATGTGTACAAGACTGTCGTTAAAGCATTCCCGCCTTGGAGACCTTCATAACGTAGAGTTCGTGCTGTTCTTTCGTGAACCCCACTTTAATTAGTTTCTGAATATAAATGATATTAGTCATAACTAAATGTTATATTTATTTTTTAAATGTTGCGGTTTGGTTAAATTTTGTACATGAAACTCTTTCTTACTTACATTTACTTAGATCCTAATTTATAAATCACAGTAAAAATGTCATAAAATATTAATTGTACCCATTACCCATGATCAAAAATATAAACCTGTTTAAAATTGTGTTTACTTGTTGAATAACAAAAAAAATACTACAGACCGCATTTTTTTCACATATACTTCAATATAAGTAAACATAGTTTTCAGTTCAGCGATCAAGGTCTATTCTAGTGCAGTGTTTCTTATAAATTTATCACAATGTTATATAAACATTAAAATCTAATAAACAAATAAAATAAAGGAAAAATGAGGTGTTTATTCTGCATCCAAATAACGGCATGGGTACGTCGAACGCCTGATGGTAAGCGCCATTATTGCCCGTAAAGGCATTATATTGCTTTTGTATTAATCTACTTCCGCAAAGTGACCAATGAAAATCAGTAATTTATTATGAACATAGTAGTATAATATTATCTCTTTTCGGTCCTAGCCTCGATTTGAAAACACGTCTGTTGCACAGTAACTGGAATTCGTGGCAACATATTTCGTATGTATATACGTACATTTTCAATGTATTTACAATAAAATTTTAAACAATAATTCAATACCAACAAAATCTTAGTTGTTGTTTTATGTGTTACAAGGAAATTAAATATTTCTTATTTTCATATAGTTATAATAGATCGGTCGTGTCTATACTTTATAACTAACCCAAATTTAATAGTCTATGGTACATGGTAATAATAATAAATAAATAAATAACCAAAATTAAGAAAGTAGAGCTACACTGTAATAAGGGATAGAGCTTTGGGGGCATTCCACGTGAAGCGGGCACGAAAAAAATGTCAATGTTTCTGATTCTGGTAATATTTGACTATTTTATACCTGTATGTGTCCTCGATCCAGATACCAAATATTTTTAAAGTGTAAGGTCTGGTTGACGAGTTAAAGGACTTTGAAGTTTTGACTGGCCGGCTGGGATGCGCCACTTCGCCCATTTTAATTTTTTTAAAAGTTACAATAAAATAAGTAAAGTAGTGAAAGGTATACTTCATTTAATGGGCTTTTTAATGGCATATTTGGAAATCGAATATATTTTTTTTAGATGACTACCTCGGTGGCGTAGTTGTATTACAGTACGACTGCAAAGCTGAGGTCTCGGGTTCGATCCCCGGGTAGGGCAAAGTGATATTGAGTTATTCTATTCAGTATCAGCCCGGAGTCTGGAATTTGTGCCCGATATGGCGATAGGCTCGCCCCCTATCACATCATGGGACGGAATAACGGCGAAAAGTGGGTGCACTAGTTGCGCCTCTGCGTACCCCATCGGGGATAACAGGCGTCAGTGTGTGTGTGTGTGTGTGTGTGTGTGTGTGTGTGTGTATGATAAGTGTATTTTAATATTTCAGACTTGAATTTCACAAAGTAAGCATATTTAGATTTTCTTTATTTTTCTTTTTATAAATAGATACTATTGTGTAGATAATCCTTGCCAAGTTTCATATTGGGCTCGGAAGTCGTTTAGGAGCTAGGCCGAATATAGGGCCGAAGCGCGAAAAATTTCAATCAAACACAATACTTTATATCAGTGTCTTCTATCATTTTTTGCATTGCTCCAAGGACTCAAATACATCTGAATACATACATTCATACACAGCATCACGCCTCTTCCACTCTTCAAGGATAGGCAGATGTGTAACACACCTACTTTTCATAAACTTGATTACTAAACGTCTTTGATTGACGCGTAATGTAAATTCACAAAATAATTTTTAAATTATATCATCTTTGTTTTAAATGGTCATTTTTTTAATTTTTATTTAAAAAAACATAAATACATATAATCACCCTCCGATGGCGAGGCTCACAACCCAAGTCACCGTTGGTCAGGGATTCAAAGTGAGGAATCTCCTCACAATGCGTGCTGTGTCCAGAAGTACTGCTTTCTGCATCTGGCTCTTGACCCAACGACCAATTGTGAGCCTCTGAAGGTGTTGGGCGAGACACCTTGACATCAACCCATGAGCAGAAACCACAATCGGAACAATAATTGTTGAGTCCACATCCCACACGTCAATAACCTCGTGTGCCAAATCTAAATATTTAGACATTTTGCCCTTTTCGGCCTTAGCAAGGTAATCTCATGCGGAATAGTGACGTCAACAAGTATTGCCCGGCGTGCCAATCGATCTACTATTACAATATCAGAATTAATGACGATAGGTTCGCTTCCTATTCCATGGAACCTTATAGAATTTTCGAAAAGTAGGTATGTTACACATCTTTTTTTTTAGTTTTCGCGGAGAAAGTGTTTTATTGATAGCACCCAGTCTTTAAGGGGGGCGATTGAGCGGTTATGATGGGTTCACCGTGCCTTATGAACCGGCATGGAGCCGCCCGGAGAGATGGAACCATCGGGCCGACTCCCTAATCTATGTACAACGCACAGTATACCAAAGACCCGCTCATCGAAGGACGATCTCGGTGTCAACGGCAGCGTGAGACCTACCTGCCACGCTGCCGTCCATCACGGGGGTCGCAACAATGTGCTAAAACACGTACAAAACTAATGACGGGCAGCCCCCGGCCGCCCGCCTGTGACCTCCGGTTGCCCGCTTCACGTGGAATGCCCCTTTGGGCAATTATATGACATGGGATAGAGCCATTTGTAAACATTTTGTATACAGTATGAATGGACCAGCTCGACCGAGTTAGTTCTAGTGTTATTAAAAAAATTGACGGCAAGTCATTTGCTTAGGATATTTATGATTAATGATATTTTTGGAGTTCCGAACACCCCTTCATCTTTATCTATTTTGTATGAGGTCGGCCGGATATCTCTTATATTAGTAATGTTTTGGGTATTTAGGGACGGTTTTTTTTTTTTTTTTTTTTGTTGACGCGGAGAAAGTGACTTATTACTACCGCCCAGTGTTCAAGGGGAACGACTGAGCGGTTATGTTGGGTTCACCGTGCCTTACGACCCGACGTTGAGCCGCCCGGAAAGATGGAAAACGTCGGGCGACCGCCGGGCCGAGTCCCTAACCTATGTACACCGCACGGCATACCAACTAAAACTCCGCGGTGGCCATCTTCGGCGCATTAGGGACGGCTGCGGGCTTCCTCCGACTCACGTCTAAGTTGGCGTCCGCAACCGCCCCTGCGCGTACCGCTGTTGCGGTCCTTCTCCTGTTGTTGCGGGGGCTCAGAAGCCCCCGTACACCGAAGGACGCCCTTGGCGTCCGAGGCAGCGTGAGACACGCTGCCGTCCATCACGGGGGTCACAGAAGTTGGCTAGACTAATAGGTGGACGGCCCCTCCCGCCCACCCGTGACCCCCGGAGGCCCCTATTAGTCGCCTTTTATGACAATTTAGGGACGGTGGAGTGTATTTTTAGCTGCTGATACGCTAACTTGGCATTATTAATATTTTTATGTATTTGCATGTATTTGCTATACACCAGTAGAGTCACGATAACTACCAGCAAGCAGTTTTTAATGAAGAAATCTTCTAAACATGCACTTTTCTGGAGGTCAGTGAAGGTCAAAATTCTAGGGCAGCTATACGCAACGCGCGGCCCGCCGAGGATTTGCATTAGATCCGTTAAGCCATTACAAGTCTGTCTTAAAAAATCACACTAAAACTCAAGATATATTTTCTAAGATGGCTTAATCTGTATACTAATCCTATTATAAAATAAAATCATTCAGTTAAATATGAATACATTTTATTAAAATAAATAGAACTTAGTATTTTAATTAGTTGTTTAAACACTGAAGTAGATCAATGAATTTACATTGTGGCCCGAGTCACAATGTAAATTCGGCGCCGACCCAAGACAGCACCTGTGTGCGAAATCTATGAAGCACCTCTGATTTTTGTTGTCGTCATGTTTCGACATTCATATTTTTTATTATTCAACGTTAACCTTTCTTAACTCAACTATAAAGAATGTTTTGTAATATAACAAACATAATTTCAATAATTAACGCTGGCATGTCATCCTGATTCCGTTGCCCCTACTGCCTTGGCGCCTGTGTGCGCCGCACACTTCGCACATAGGAATGGCGCCCTGGTTATAAATAAGTCGCTTGCACGTCGTTTGTTAGAAACATGCGACTTACAACCACTTCTCCAAGTAAGCTGTGGATACAACTAAATAAAGTGTGTTTCATTTCTTATTATAACCGATAGCGTGATGCAATGTATGTGCAGTGCTGCTACATCACGCAAAACTTGTTACCTTAGTAAAATTTTAAAAATCTGCATAGCTGTCTTCATAATGTTCACCTCGGAGCCGGCTAGTTTGTTGAAATACTATTTTCTTAAAACTTATTCATAAAAATTACTAGAGAACCCAGACTTTTGAGACATTTTAAAAAAATGTTCGCATACTGAAAATAATGTTTAATGTTCAGCTTCCCTCCAATTGAACCAATTTAAGCGGGCAAAATTAAACGAACAGCGTATCTTAACTAGAACCGGAGACGTAAGGAAAAAAGCTTTGAAAGCATAAGGAATATGGTGGAAAAATCGTATAATGTGTGTGTGTGTGTGTGTGTTTGTGTGTGTGTGTGTGTGTGTGTGTGTGTGTGTGTGTGTGTGTGTGTGTGTGTGTTTGTGTGTGCGTGCGTGTGTGTGCGTGCGCGTGTGTGTGTGTGCGTGTGAGTGTGTGTGTGTGTGTGTGTAAGCGCACGCGTGTGTGTATTTGCGTGTGCGTGTGCGCATGTGTGTACGTGTGTACGCGCGCGCGCGCGCGTGTGTGTGTGTGCGTGTGTGGGCGTATGCGTGTGTGTAACTTTTTTAAATTTGTTATACAGATTGAAAACCAGAACCGTTCAAACATGCTTGTCAAGTATCAAAAAGGTCAAGTGTTGTTCCTTTTATGACAGAATCCTACTAATATTATAAAGGCGAAAGTTTGTAAGAATGTATGGATGTTTGGATGTTAGGATGTATGGATGTTTGTTCCTCTTTCACGCAAAAACTACTGAACGGATTTCGATGAAATTTGGCACACGGGTAGATCATGTCCTGGATTAACACATAGGCTACTTTTTATCCCGGGAAAACATAAAGCGGGACTTTTATCCCGGAAAAACTTTATAACGCGGGCGGAGCCGCGGGCAAAAGCTAGTAGTTAATATAATAATCCTACTAATATTATAAAGGCGAAAGTTTGTAAGAATGTATGGATGTTTGTTCCTCTTTCACGCAAAAACTACTGAATGTATTTCGATGAAATTTGGCACACGGTTAGATCATGTCCTGGATTAACACATAGGCTACTTTTATCCCGGGAAAACATAAACCGGGATTTTTATCCCAGAAAAATATTTCAACGCGGGCGGAGCCGCAGGCAATAGCTAGTATTATTATAAACACGAAAGGTTGTAAGGATGTATGGATGTCTAGATGTATAGATGTTTGTTCCTCTTTCACGCAAAAACTACTAATCAGTTTTCGATGAAATTTAGCATACAGGTAGATCATGTCTTGAATTAATACATAGGCTACTTTTTATCCCGGGAAAATATAAGCCGGGACTTTTATACCGGAAAAACTTTTATAGTATTAGTAGGATTTTATCTGAAAGTATCACAAGAATTTTGGATTAACCATAAATACTATAACTATGTAAAAATTATTACCAGAATTAACAGATTAGATTGGTAGACATAGTCGAATATGTAGACGACGTAACATATAAACTGGAAAATTCACGAACATTTTCATTTAGTTCAGTTTGTTCTTAAGCTAGGCTTAGATTAGCAAGAAACTTGCGGAATTCGACATCCGCGGGCAAGTTTTATCATATAACGATAATGCAAATTAAATTATCAAGCACGCAGGTCTTGCAGCAAGTCGCATGTGTATACTGCAATATTGCCATTAATGTAAACACATGTGGAAGTTATTGCGCAATATATTTCTGCAAGAACTTCGTAGTCTAAACTTAGCCATACTCTCGGCAAGTTGTATTGACAATGAATGATTAATAAATGCAGAATTACCATCTTGGAAACATCGGACAACTATAATATATTTAATCGGATCGAAATGTATCACACACATACACAGTATTAATATTTTAACTGTGTAAATATATAGTATGCAATAATATAATAAAATAAACCAGCTATACTATTGTGTGTATTTTTGACGTGTTACTTATATGCTTAGTTCTAATGGCAAATATATAATACACTAATTCCAATAACACTAACAGTTCAGGATATTATAAATTATAAGCAGGACTACGCCTGTCATTAAATCAGATGAACGAAACTAAAATGGCCACTCGGCGACTTATTGTCTCAAGTATGCGACTGCGTAATCGTCTTCATTAGCTCAACGAATCGACGTGATCCAGACTGGATTGGCAATGGGAGCGATGCAAAAACTGTGGTGCGTGGCGGTGGCTCGGCGGATACGGGTTCCCGATGGAGTGGAGGACGCGTCGCGGGAGTGCGGGGGTGCGCGACATGCGCGGCGTGCGCGGCGCCGGGGGGACCGGGAGTGCATCGGGACGTTGACTGTCTGGGCCCTGCTTGCGTTATCTGCAGTTGCCCTTTCGTACCGTAACCCTCCTTCCACCCTAACTTGTGGAGCCTTCAGTCTACTGCAGCTCCCTCGGCTACGTTCTAGAATTTGCTATTGACCTGAAATGATACGGTAAACAAGTTTTAATCAAGAACAATATTCATGTACATAAAATTTTTAAATCAATAAGGACTCTTTCGAATTGCCATGATTCACAAGAAGATTTGGATTACTTTAAGGATTATTGTGCAATAAACAAACTATATTTCAATACCTCGACATGTTCGGCTGACTCTTTCACGAAAAATATTAACAAGAAAATATCATTCCTCTATAATTTAAACATAGAGATCATAAATAAAGCAAGATCTATCCTAGATCTTGGAGTACTGCTTGATGAGAAATTACCTCTTTATTTACATATTCACAAAATAGTCAATAACGCTTATCGTATGTGAGGATTTGTAACGAGGTACACGATTGATTTTAAACAAGTGAGTACCTATAGCTATATCCACCTTTACCAGTCCCTAGTTAGAGCCCAATTGGAGTACGCTGCGGTAGCGCGGAATCTACACTACAATAAGTATGTGGAAAATCTAGAGAAATTATAACGAAAACTTCTTGCATCTATGACCTGTCGGAGTTATCGGAATTTATCATCGTGTGCAGATTTACTGAAAAACTATAATCTCTTTAGTCTAAAATCCAGAAGATTATACTTGGAAATGTTGTTTCTCTTTGACATTTGTAATAACAAATATGACTGCAATAGTATTAGTAATAGACTTTGTTATGGGTGTTTTGTTTTTCGACATGGCGACGACTTTTTATTTCTAAGAGTTTATATTTATTGTTGTGTATCTGCTATTATTACTTGACATTGGCGAAATTACCGATAGATAATCGGTGGAAGCCATAATTGAAAAGGAGAAGACTTTGTTATGTGGTTCCGAGAGAAGTAGTGAGGCGTGTTGTGCACGAATATCATTTTTTTGCGGTTTCATCCTGCCGAACTAAAAGTGGGCACATACGATGCGATTTGGTACAGCCGAACCATTAAAATGGTATTCCATCGAACCATATCGCATCGTGTGGGGCACGGTTCAATGGATATTATTATTATTATTGTTGGTACGGCTGGTTCGATGGCTTGTCCATCAAACTTGGTTGCATACAACTGGACATCGCATGGTACGGTTCGATCGTGTGGCGTGAAGAATTGGTCGCATGATACCAAATCTAACCGTCTGTTAGTAGTATAACGTTGGATTACGCGCACCGCTACGTTCTATTGCTGTACATTTCAACTAACACTTTATAAACCTAGATATATTTGCTATGTCCACTGGGAAATATCGAAAAATTTTAAAACATTTTTTTTTGTTAGTGGCCCTACTGGCAGTATCCTAACGAGAGTCGGCTTTTCTGGCCACACCGGACTTTAGGGTGAACGCAGAAGGCGCTCGCAACCCTTTGAATAAAGTGACCATGCTGAGGGCAACCCACTAACGGGTTACGAACCTCGGCTCAGGACGGCCACTGAGAGAGGATGAGACATCAACGATTAGGGAAAGATTGGTTTTTAGGCCTAATACTATTAGATTGTGTTATCATCGGCACGCGGGCCGGAACTCCTAGGGGGGCCGGGGGGGGGGGGGGGGCGCGGCTAGGTCCTCGACGGCGAGGACGGGACTGTGGTCTGCGGCCTTGTGGAGTGTTGGAGTTTCAAGAACTCGTTCTTACGGCGGATGGCCAGAGTGATTTCGTCCTCTGGATCGGTTAATAAATGTTAACCCAGATAATTAAATTATTGCTTCGAAGTTGTAGTACATTGAATGGCGATATTTTGTAGCCAATTTCTTTTTAAATTATTCTTGTCATACTGTCTTCAGTCGTAAATTCCAACAAGTATATTATTATCCTACTAATATTATAAACGCGAAAATTTGTAAGAATGTATGTTTGTTACTCTTTCACGCAAAACTACTGAACTGACAAAACTATATCGAAAAGTTTTAAGCAGCGTCCTAGCTATATAAAACAAAATTAGGTTTATATTACTCGAAATATAATATGTTAGTTATTGTAATTAATATTAATCTGCAAATGTACTTTGCTGGTGGTAGGATATTTGTCTACGCCTGGAGAGCGACGACCGCACACATAGGTAGTATAAAACCCACTATAGTGGTGCACCTAAGTGAGCCGCGATCAGCCTGTGTATAAACGGTTTTGACTCCTCAAGCCCCGCGACGGACACCGGTGTCCATATTTATAGGGTTTTCCCATACATCTATATATATATAAGCGGGGCTTGAAGGGTTAAACAGGCCAGTATAATTGTATTTACTGGCGAGGGGTAATTGTGTGGCCAGTATTGCTGTATTTATGAATGAGAGTCATCTCTCAGTCAGTCAGTCAGTCACCACACTATCTGTACCCTACTACACTTACCTACTATCAGAGGCAGTGCGGTTAATTAGCCGTGCGCGTATATGAAAAAAAAGCTTACAATTTAAACTATTATATGGAATATCACATACCAGCGTGAGGAAAGACTAATTGAATGAATATCTATTATCAACAGTCAATAATATATTAAGACATCTCCCAAATATTGTATAGAAACCATTGATGCTATAGTCAAGCTCAACAGGGAATATTTACAACTACGCACAAGTAGGTACACCCCGTGTTGTTTTCCCAAGCGTGTGATAACGATAGCACGCAAGTAATGGCCGGCAAGCCTTGAACCTGCGGTGTAAGGACCTTCACAATGTCTCGTTCATTGTTTATTGAGTATTGTATTATTTCGTGCCCCTGTACACACCGGCCCATTTATGTTAACGAGGTTAATATTATTGTGAATTTATTAAAAAAGGAAACCTATTCCAAACCATGACAAAAAGTAAAACATATAAAGATAAAGAATAAAATATAAAGATGATTTTAATGTTCAAGTAAATAGGTGGGTGGCTATTTTCATTATTCAAATGGGTGAAATATAAAAATAATGCTTCTAATCTAAAATTTAAAATACTTCAATTGTTCCATACTATATAGACATCTTTAAAATCAATTATTATAAAATAAATAAATAAATAAATAAAATACTTTATTCATCACGTAGGCGAACATAGTTGCACTTATGATAAGTCGAGACATATTTAATAATAATTATTAGTCACTTATATAACTACAGACATTTTTATTAGGAGTAAAATAAATGATGAAAAATAAAAAGTAAGAAGCCAGCTCGGGCTGGCAAGAAAAGCAATATGAGACAAGAGATAATTAACAAAAAAAATAATATAATAATAGTAATAATAATGGGAGGAACGCGTCGCGATCCTCACCGGTGAGGACACTACAGGCCCTAGCCTAGCTAACCTACCAGCCTTTCACTAGCTACCTAAGCGATGACTACCCGAAGAAGAAAGGCAGAAAGAAACTCCGGGCTTACTTTTTTGTCATCATTTTTCCATCATTTGTCTTTATATATATATTTTTTAAAGTCTTTTGCATACATAGTTAGATTAGTTATATAAGCTAATGCACACACATCACCGTTAAAATTTTGATAAAATCCAATTGAAGTATATAAACAAGCACTAAACACTACACCTAAGAATTCATAATAAAACGAGGGTACATAAATAAATAATTATAATTGAACGGTGTACAACGTGCATACGCCTACATTTACAAACATAATTTTTGTTGATTTATTGTATATATATAATCATTCTATTTCTTTGTTCATAACAAAATTACTTATATACATATATATACTCTACCCCGTTCATTGAACTTAATTGGTACCGCATTTACAAAATGTCGAAAATTTTTTTATCCCGCATTGATTACAAGTATAACGTTCATTTAATAGCTGTAACATTTCTGGTTGTGAGGCAAAATTTTAAAAGGATTACTGAGGGCTGTTTTGTATCAGGCGACCTTGGAGCGCGCGTCCTCGGCCCGTGTCAATGACAGAGGAGATTTGGCCTCGGCGCGTGCAGAGCTCCCCACCCTGCCACCAACCCGACTCCCCGACGGCCCCTGCGATTGCCAGAAATTTAATGAACTTGCTCGATACACTCTGGTGATGTATTTCCAACTCGCCCACTTATACTTTATTGCTGATTAAATTGTGAAACAGTGTAGACTAAGCTCTTTAAATAAAGATTAAAAAAAAAATAAAAAATTGTAAAACAGTGAGTTTATAAGAATACTAGATTTGCCGGCGGCTCCGCCCGCGTTAAAAAGTTTTTCCGGGAAAAGTCCCGCTTTATATTTTCCGGGGATAAAAAGTAGCCTATGTCCTTTCTCAGGCTCTAGACTATGTGTGTCCAAATTTCATTTCAATCGGTTCAGTCGTTTTGGCGTGAAAGCGCGACAGATAGACAGACAGTTACTTTCGTATTTATAGATAATATTAGTAAGGATTAGAACCCTTAATCAAATTATTGATTGGCAGGTAAAAAAATATTTCCCGCTATAACTGTCAATACATTGTGGGATTCGAATATTAATATAAACATTTATATATATTATTTACATATATTAACATTAATTAATTTAAACCTAAATAATTAATGTTTAATGCTCTATTAGCACCGAACGCTACACTACATTTATGATTTGCATGACATTGGTAATACACCCTGAGAATTTTCGATACAACTGTTTTAATGTATGAAGAAACTGGTCGTGATTGTTTATTTACAATGCATTTGGAAGAGTTAGTGAGACTACTTAAGGGTGGCGCGGCCCCGGGGTAGCGCAGAATGCGAGGGCGACGACTGTAATCTAAAGGCCGACATTGAAATACCCTTACAAGGGCATTCACTGCTGCGCTCTTCCAAGGTTTTGCACGTTTATCTAAGCGCACATCAACTTAGAATTATAGTAGTTCGCTAACACATAGACCCTTCTATCGTATGTTCCGTATCCGTTCCTTCGTCTAGAGAGTGGCAGAGACTGCTGGTACGGCGGTTTCGGTTTCTATTCCCGGATACGGCTACTGAATTTTTAAAGTTACCTGTGTATACTGTTAATTATCGCTCGCTTTAACGCTGGAGGAAGAAAGTGATCAAGAAAAATTGCATTACTCTGCAGGAGTTATTACTTATTAAACCATTATTTATTAACATGTATAACTTCCACTATTATAATAGTTCGTCGAATTCTCAGACAATTTCGAAGATAAATAATATGTAAAGTTCGATTAAGGCAATATTACCGACGAAACTCACGAAAGACCTAGTTCACCTCACGGTCTAGCCAATGTAGCATCTAGTAGAGGAGGCAAGGGGAGCCTTCGTGGCGCAGCTTGAAATGAAATGAAATCCTATGTTTCTCACGACAAACTTGTATTTTAGTATAGGATAATGTGCATGATTTTCGAGTGCATTTTAAATATTTATTGTAACCATGTTTTTCTTATGAGTGATCGTAACTGAATTAATTGATCAAAATTATTTGATAAGACTAACTAACCAAAATGGATAGTCATATCCTTTATTAGTGTTTCTTAAGCCAAGAATGCATATTGATCGCTGAAATGGCGACAGCGGTGGCAGCACTTG
Source organism: Lapara coniferarum (assembly GCA_949316025.1). Taxonomy (NCBI): domain Eukaryota; kingdom Metazoa; phylum Arthropoda; class Insecta; order Lepidoptera; family Sphingidae; genus Lapara; species Lapara coniferarum. Next base: position 33,111,399 of record OX438919.1, on the reverse strand, counting down.
TTGGATGCGTTTACACCGCCACCTCGACGCAAATATTTTTTGGGAGAATATTTTGGAAATTATCGTTTGTTATTTCAAATATATTATATGTAGAGATGTTCTAGGTTATCTAGTAGAAAAGAAAAGAGATCTCCTTATTTTAATGGTGTATCTTAATTTAAGTTATTTTACATTATTCTGTTACATTGTTTTTAGGCGTAAAATATGTAAAAATATTGACATCAATTTTACAAAAGCGCATACGTGAAATTAGCTGTGATTTTGATAGCATGAAGAGTTAATCTTGTTATAAAGGTTTTATAAGTAGATAGTAGAATACTCTAGCGTATTTATGATATGTGAGGGCAGACATACTTTACAATGGTTCGGTTTTAATCACCCTCAATATACATTGAATCCGTTAGAAAATTATACGTTGTTAGAAAATCGTTGACCGTTGCAACATTTGTATTTGACTGCTCTTTGAATAAAGGATTATTGTTTTTTTAACAAACATTCTTTTAATCATACCTTTGTGATAAGTAATTTATGCCTCTGTAGTGTCAGCTGCATTCCGTTTCCGATTTCCAATAACATTATTTTAGTCCTTCGGCAAATATTAATTAAAATTTTCTAGAGTCCTTGAAGGTATTCTTGAAATGACCTCAGAGTTAATACAATATCGTGAATTCCCGGTGTGAATGCACCTGGTGGTCCGTGAAAGTGCATAGATGAGGGCGCATGCGTGCCACAGCCCAGTACCGCTTGCGTCTCGACGCGTCTCCGCCACCCTCGGCGCACCCCACTAGCAGTGTCCTCGTGCCCTCACTACACCATCCAACTTTCACTCCCAACTAAACTACTACGCCACAAAATATCGACGATAAAAACGCCCTTCATTTCACCATCGCACAATTCCTAACAAGTTACCTGGTTTAAAATCATCGATTAAAAATGTTTTTAGTAAATTGAATTCGTTATTTCATTTTATTTCTTGTTTTGGTTAACGGAATAATAATACCAGAAACAAAGAAGAACACATTTGTGCTACCAGTTTCCTGCCATTGCTCAGTTGCTCAATAGTAGGCACTATTAGGATATGTATGTACATATAAACGATATAATTTAAGTTTGATGTATTTGTTACATTTGCTTTGGTATAATTAATTTAAATTAATCACTCGTGCATACTCTTATTGTGCATAATCTATATCCAATAGAAATTTCAATATAATAATATTTAAATATACAGTGTATACCACTTGTGAAAATTAATATTTGAATGTATCTTCGGATCTTTAGAGCTTACAGGTGTCGCTTGCGGCTACGGTCGTGAATGAACTTTACCGTAAGAAAGGTCCCACCGTGTAGTTTTCTACCGTATAAAGTAACCTATAATATGTTATTGAAATTAAACTACTGTAACAGATTTTAACGCAGTTTTTTTTAACCGCGCTAAAATCTGTTTTAGTAGTTTAATTTCAACGTCTAACATTCGCGTAAGCGTAAGGAATCATTAACATTTATGTTATTTCAGGATATTGTCTACCATTGTATTCCATTGCATTTAAATTCGTTCAGCTATTTCTTTATTTACTTTTTACAAAAATCACAAATTATTGCTTTATATACTAAGTAAGATAGTAAACGTAAGAAGTAAAATAAAATAAAAATCTTAAAAAGTAAAAATGACGCAGGCAGCAGGTACAGTTTTGTGGAATACCAACGTGATTACCGTTACTTAAGTTTTGTTGCCAAAATAGTAATATACGGTGCACACACCGCGGGCTCACGGCCGCCGCCTCGCGCCGCTCGAGCCGCGCCAGTGGCAGTGACCTCGCGGCGCACCCTGCCACTGCACCGCGCTCCCTCCTTCCCCCAAACCCTCTTGCGAGTTGCGCTTCGCATTATCAACTACTGCCGAATCCACCCCAACACCCTATTAGGCTTTACACTTCTATGTACATACCATGTTACGCTTTATACGTCTCGTTTCATATTTTTACCGTTATTAGTTTTAAAAGTTTATCGGTAACGTGACAAATTGTTTTAACTGCATACAAGATCAAAAAACCTACCATCATAGATCTGAACGCTAATCGTTATCTGATGTAGAGCTACAGAGCTTTATGCTTCTAATCATGCACGTCATGTAGGTGATAAAAAAATCGTGTATTATCTTATTGCGATAAAACCTTGCTCGGTTTAGGCGTAGAGCAGTTTTATTCTTGTCCAGTTGGCGTGCTATCTCGTAGATGTTTATCAGTCATTATCACCGAGCGTGCCCCAACGTCCACACGTCCGCGACGAACCGATCGAGTTTCCATATCTTCCCATGCCTTCGCGGAAGTGATAACAATTTTTTTCATTTATCTAATGTTTTAGTACTGACCTGAATTAAAAAAAAAGTCATAAGTTTTATTATTAGGAATAAAAAAACCGACTCCAAAACCACTGCAAACCAAAAAAAAAACCGACTTCAAAACCTTTATTGCTTTTTTGTTAGTTAATTATGAAATGGTGTAAACAATACATCATAGATATATTCGCGAGTCATCTGCTTTTAGTTATTGAAGAGTTCCATTGTGTATCTCCGAAGATCTTCATCAGATCTTCATAAATATATACTAAAACCTTCCCTGAGAAGAATACATTTGAATATCGAAAACCACGTCCAAATCGGATCAGTAGTTTTGAGAAAGTCGCGGCCATACAAATTTACATACATACATACGGATCGAATACAGGACCTTATTTTTGAAGTCCGTTAATAATAGGTGTCACTCACATAAGTCATACCACCTTCACTATAAGTTTAGGTTTGATATTGCCAAAGAAAAACTATTTACTTTTTTATTATTTTCAATATCATCATCGAAATTGTGATGAATCACGATGGAAATTATTAAATTGCCTCATTGCTCAGCAGTGGTAGCTTACTAAAGTAATTTAATTAATTTAAAATCCTTTGACTTTCTGTTACTTTGACACGAAAAACGTAGCCAACCATTGCCTGAGATTCAAACAACACCATCCCTTTTTTTAACCGATTTCAAAAAGGAGGTTCTGTATTTTCGTTCGGTTCGGATTGAATAATCCGTATGTATCGCACCTTTAGGATGAAAACGACACAATTCAAAAAGATACAAAATTGGGCTATCGTCATAAAATTACTGAAAACGAAGTACTCAATACAACAATAGTTCAAAAACAGCCATATTCAAGCAGGAAAAGGACAAATCTGTTATATGGGTCCCATTTTTAGTATATTTTTATAAATAAGGGACTAGTTTTTAGTCATTTAAAATCACAACTAAATTTTCTATTTTTTGAATTGTGTCGTTTTCATCCTAAAGGTGCGTTATGTATGTATGTTTGTATGTAAATTTGTAGGGCCGCGAATTTCTCAAAAACTACTGATCCGATTTGGACGTGGTTTTTGATATTCAAATGTATATTTTCAGGGATGGTTTTAGTATATAATTTATGTAGATCTGATGAAAATCTTTGGAGATACACAATGGAACTCTTCAATAACTAACAGCAGATGACTCGCGGATGCTGCAATCGCATATCTATGATGTATTGTTTACACCATTAACTAAACATTAATAAATAAATTAGGCATCGACTCCAAATATACGTATATACTAAGCGAATACAAATTTTAATTATTTTTTTATTTGTAGTGGTTTTTACTCTTCATTCTTTTCCTTCAAGACATATCCATGAACTATTGATGTTACGACTGTTTATAGACAATATACATCACTTAATAGTTAATAACGGCTAACTGATCGTTTGATGGTATATTTTATACAGGTACGGTACAAAAAACGCTTTTAACTTCACCCCTCGACACCAAAAGGATGGATTTCAGCATGACAAACCAGGGCACTGGTTACATTTCTTTCTACCCCTTCGGGAATACGCGAAAGCTATATACGTATAATACTCAACAGTAAATATGTTCGTTATGAGTTAACAATGTAGAGACGTAATGTTAGATTTGCACGTGTCTCGTTTTTTCCGAAGGTTATCAGCGCTGAGTAGCAATAATATTGCTATTGATTACACCTTGATCATAACTGATAACTGTGTTATATGGGTAACATACCAAAATCTAATATTGTTTTATTTTAATCGCCTTGATGGGATAGGCAGAGGTGATATAATAAGTATCATGAACGTTTGCGTTGATAAGGTTATGAATGCACTTTTATGCATATTATATAACGTATAGTGTTGTGTTACGTCGAGAAATACTATATCATTCCATTTTAAATATTTGAAATTATCAAGGACAGGATTGCTTAAACGCATTCGTTTTTTTTGCCTATAGATAAGCAAACGAGTCGTCCGATGCATAATACTTACCATCAGTTTTTTATAATAAGGAATATAATTATTTAAACGATGTTTATGTATTTCGGTGGTGTTTAAAATTATGAAAAACTAATTTATAATTTTTCATACTGTGCCATATGAAGACACGAGATATATACTTTTTGGGATTATAATTAGATGTATAAAGATAGTAGGTATATCGTGAGTGCAGTGCACTCAAGTAAAGGTCACAGTTAAGGTTAAAGTTGATGTCGGATGGGCGTTGCATCGGCAGCGACGGCGGTGGCGGCGGCGCTGGGCGGGCGGTGCAGGGCCACCTGAGGGCGGAGAGGGTGAGGGCGAGGGGCGCACGCTGCAGATTCACTTTCGTCCGGCTACGGCCGCCGCCACGCCAGTGAGAGAAAGTTGGCCGCGGCGAGCGAACGAGTCCCGCGAGTCGAACGCCGCGCCGCGCACGCACCACACGCGCCACCCAGTACGAGCACATACGCGCGCTCCGCCGCGACGTCCTTCAGTGCACTGCGCATCCGAACATAAACAATGCACTCATATGCACACAGGAAGATTTCCGCATTATATGTGAAATTTTATTAACGTTATGAGTGGAATGTTTGTATAGTTTTTCCCTGTAATAAAATTTGTACGTTTTACGAGACTACTGCTGTTATCAGTATTGCGAGGAACGATGCAGTGTTATCCGAAGTTGTCGCCAAAGCGCGAGCCCTCGGACACGGGCTACGAGGCCGAGATGCTGCCCGGCGTGAGACGGCTGGAGCTGCCAGCGCCACCGCCGAAGGAGTTTCGCGCGCCCGTGCTGATGGCGGCACCGACGCTGGCCCCGACGCACTCGGTGATCCAATGCATGCGACCGCCTCCCCCGCCGCCGCCGCCGCCTCCACCGCGCCTGCACAAGCCTCCATCCTTCGAGGAACCATCCAGCTCCATTCCAGATCTAGGTAAGATTGCTTTTTTTTGTGTTATTGGTATATAAATAAACAGTATAAGTTCACCGTGCCTTCATGTATTTATTTCTGGTATTCATTTACAATTTAGATTGATCCTCGCTTCATTGGTCTAGTGGCGGCGTGCTAAGTTATAAAGTGGTGAAGTTCTGGATTCGACCAAAACGGACACCAATTAAATTGTGTTTATTGGTTAAAAAAAACATGTCATATGCAACATGAATGGAATGGAATTAATGCAATGGGCTTACCTCCTAATCATATAATGGGGCCGAAATAAAATCAGTCAAGGGTAGGTGGGCTAGTAACACTTCTGCATGCTACTTCGGCTTGATCTTGTAAGAAGTCATCAAAATTTTGTAGGGCACTGAGCGTGTATTATGCGATGGAGAACAGTGGACGATAGCCTAGTTGGGAATGGAACGGTCTGCCGAGACAATGTCCGGAGGCTCGAAACCCAAGGCACACACCTCTGACTTTTCAAAGTTACGTTTGTATTGTTTATCAATTATCGTTCGCTTTAACGCTGAAGGAAAACATCGTTAGGAAACCTGCATATCTAAGAAGTTCTTTATAAGAATTTCGAAGGTATGTGAAGTCTACCAACCCGCACTAGGCCAGCGTGGTGGACTAAGGCCTAAACCCTCTCAGTAGTAGAGGAGGCCCGTGCCCGTGCTTTGGGATAGTATATAACACAAGGCTGGTATTATTTTTATTATTCCAAATACGAAAGGTGTCTTGAATTCAAAAGTGTCAAAGCACACAAACACACGCGTATTGCAAGCTAAAATCTAATATAAATAATTTTGAAGCAAAATGATTGTGAATAATCATTTTGCTTTGCCTTGGCCGCTAGATTTATACTTCCTGCTTTGGAAAATTGTAACAGCGCGTTTACAGCTATACAATGATTTCCGGGTGATGACGGAGTGATGAAGGTCGTGCTTATTAAACGAACGACACGTTACGCTAACTTGCAAACTAATCATAACAAACTGGGCCAATCATTGCTGTACCTACTTCAGGTTGCTTTAGTTTTGCAGGTGTCTGGGAATCACGTAGTTAGTGACTTATTTGTAAATATAAAGTAGCCAATAAAGCCCGAATATAAAAACACGAATTTTAAGATATAATTAGAGTTTTGATGAGGAAATAACTCCAAACTACAATCTGAATATTTCAAGAAAGGTCAAAATTTTATGACCACTATAAAACTATGTTGCGTAATTTTAAGCGAATTTTTTTGTAACTTCTAGTCTATACTTACTAATATTATATAGAGCCAAGATTTGATTTTTTGTTTGTTTGTAATAGATAAACTCAAAAACTGCACTACCAATTTTAAAAAATCTTTCACCCATATAGAGCTATATTATCAGCGAATAACAAAGGTTACTTTTATCCTTGGAAAATCTATACTAATATTATAAAGCTGAAGAGTTTGTTTGTTTGTTTGTTTGAACGCGCTAATCTCAGGTACTACTGGTTCGAATTGAAAAATTCTTTTTGTGTTGAATAGACCATTTATCGAGGAAGGCTTTAGGCTATATAACATCATGATGCAACTATTAGGAGCGAATAAATAATGGAAAATGTGAAAAAAGCGGGGAAAATTATTCATCCTTGAGGGCTTCCATTACGTGCGCTGCGAAAACGGTTCAAGATACCAAAAATATATGTATGAAAGAATTATTCCTCTTGAAATGATCTAAAAAATGTCCGCGACAGTATATGTCTATCTTTTAAGATTAACTTACTAGAACCGTTTTTATGGTAATCAAATTTAGTCGAAATTAATGCATTATTTCTTAAGAGTTGTATCAACGTCATAATATTAATCTTTATCCAAATAAATGTGTTGAATGGAGTGATTCAACGGGAAGGTTTTTATGTACTTTTAGCCCGGAAAAACTTATTAACGCGGGCGAAGCCGTGGGCAAAAGCTAGTATTATATATACGGGACTTTTATGTTAGACAAGGTGATGCTCGCGGCTCCGCCCGCGTGAAAAAGTTTTTCCGTGACAAAAAATATTTTTCCCGGCACAAAAATAGCCTTCAGCACGCAGGAGTAACTTAGCTTACTATTAGTGAAAGAATTTTCAAAATCGATTCTGTAGTTCCTGTGATTAGCGCGTTCAACCAAACAAATTCTTCAGCTTTATAATATTATTAAAGTATAGATAATCTATATCTATAGGAACATTCAACATAAATATGGGTATTATATCAAACCGATAATACATCATCAAATATTTACATAAACAATTACTGAGTATTGACCGCTTTTGTGATGTAACTCAATGTCAGTTAATTCATTTTGTGCCTTAGGCCTTAGTTAGCCTATGCCACAGCCCACAGCTAACCATTGAAATTTAAGATTATTGTTTATCTAGTCCAGCTAGATCCCATCCATAGACCCAGTCCCAGTCACATTCCCATCTTCTCTGCAATAATCCTTACGCCTTACGGGCGCTGTCTTTGGCTGTATTTCCTCCTTAAGTACCGACACAGAGAGTACCTGTAAGGTGTACACATCCCAACTAGAGTAATGTACCTTAAAGGAGCCTCTACATGTTGGATCCATATCCCCACGCAAGCCATCCAAAAGGACCGGTCTTCGTGCCGTGATTTCCTGCAGGAAAGATACAACATAATAATAATACCAGCTCTGTATTATATACTGCCCACTACTGAGAGGGTTTAAGGCCATAGTCTACCACACTGGCCTAGTGCGGGCTGGCAGACTTCACATAAGCTTGAAATTCTTATGGAGAATTCTCAGGTATGTAGGTTTCCTCACGATGTTTTCCTTCACCGTTAAAGCGAACGATAATTGATAAACAATACACACATAAATTCGAAAAGTCAGAGGTGTGTGCCGTGGGTTTCGAACCTCCGGACATTGTCTCGGCAGACCGTTCCATTCCCAACTAAGCTATCGTCCACTCAAAACTGTGGCGAAATATAAAAAAGTACACTAAAATATGCATCAATAACGAAACTCTTACTTTAAATTGCTTGAAAATAAATAACATCGCCTATAAAGGCTTTAATATAAATAATATTAAGAGGTAAATAATTACTCATTAGTATAATTTCTCGTAAAATCGTTTTTTCTCCTGGATTACGTGCGCCCGCGATGCTGAGTTTGTGGTGAAGATTCGTGAACAGTCAACGGTTTTTCGTGTATATCAGGACGACGCAACACTTTCTAACAGCTCGAGTTATTGACTGTTATTATTTCTTCCCCTATCGCTAACCATCCCCGGTCTTCCTTACTCGGCGATTGTCTGTTTTAAAAAAAAGTGATCAAAGAATTTGCAGCAAAATTTTGTATAAAAATTCAATCAAGTACTCAAAAGTTGTTGTGTGTTGTTTGTGTGTCCACTACGTATGTCGTATTCACTTCTAGTAAGGCTCAATCTTATCACTGCATCATTCAATACTTAAGCTGTTTGTAAGATATACCCAGTTTTGTGAACCGTAATAAAAAAAAGTTCACAAAGAGATACTACAGATTGCATAGCTGAAACAGCTTAAGGCTCTACCAAAAAGCGTTTATCAGAATTGATGCCAGAATTGGAAAAACCGTTGACACAAGTGTATCGTATTTGAGAGGGATTACTTTGAAGGGGCATCATAAATATTGATCAATATCTTTTTTCATAAAAAAATATAAAGTCACCTTACATTTTAAACACACCGAGCATAGCCGATGATCCGGAAATAACAGAAACGCTTTTATTATACACACACACACACACACACGCCTGTTATCCCCAAAGGGGTAGGCAGAGGCGCAACTAGTGCACCCACTTTTCGCCGTTATTCCGTCCCATGATGTGATAGGGGGCGAGCTTATCGCCATATCGGGCACAAATTCCAGACTCCGGGCTGATACTGAATTGAAAAACTCAATATCACTTTGCCCGACCCGGGGATCGAACCCGAGACCTCAGCTTTGCAGTCGTACTGTTTTATGTCTATTTATATATTAAAAGGTTTCTAAATTCTTAATTAACAGCTAGCCAGTTCGAATGCACATTAAGTTTAGAAATTGTGTCGCGCATCCTTACATAATAACAAATTAATTATCCTTATGTCGTATATTTATAAATCAGGACATAGTTAGATAAGTAAATCTTTCTGAAAACCTTTTTCATTTAACTTTCCTATTCAACTTTGTCTCATGCGATGACCGTCGATTGCTAGGTGTTCTTTTAGTATCCCCACTATATTGCTCGATTGTAAATTGTATCTTCCATCTAGCATAATATTATTAATCCAAATTTTAATATTATCGTTTTATTTATTAACACTTTATATACAACGAGTATAAAGGCGGACTTAATGTCGAAGGCTTTTTCTACCAGTCAACCTTTGGGTGGTGCAGAGACAAAACAAGGTAGGTGTACACAACGTGAGAAGTTAGTGGACAAACATTAATATAATGAAGACTAATAATATTTGTAAATATAATATTTATGTAATATTATAAAATAACAAATGAAAAAAATATGACAAAATAAAGTGGTACCGAACATAAATATAGATAATATGTACATACATACATACATATATACATACATACATTAAATATATAATATTAACTGACCTTCTGAGAAGATTTTGACAAACTATCAAGGAGCAGTCTCCGAACCCTTGTTTTAAAACCAGCCCGCGTAGTGGTGGATCTTGTTTTGGAAGGGAGCGCGTTAGATAGAAGAATTTACTGAACGTGCAAAGCAGAGTGGACGAAGTCAGAGGTATGTGGAGGACATTTGAGAAGAAGATTATTTGAGGAGCGAAGATTCTTTTGTGGTTACCACTGAGGTACTGGAAGTAGAGAGATAGATAGGAAGGTTGAGAAGGAGATCTGCGAAGCAAAGATAGTGTAGAGTACGCAATTTTCGTCGCTCACGAATTGGTAAACACTTCAATTGAGAGCGATAGATAGATAGACACGTGATCGTATTTACAAAGATTGAAAATGAATCGAATGCAGTTATTGAGAAGACGGTTGAGTTTATTGAGTTGATCTGCATTCAGGTCCAAAATGCACACATCACCATAGTCGAATAACGGAAGGATTAAGGCGAGCACTAGCATAGTCTTTGTTGGGAGAAAAATTTTAAAGCGGTAGAGAGCGCGAAGAGCACCGGTGACTTTCCAACTAGCAAAAGTTACCTGAGTCTGCCAGCTCAGATTGGAGTCAACGTGAATGCCAAGGTTCTTCACTTAGGTGCACCAAGGGATGACGGTTACGTTAAAAATGACTGCTTGACAAGTCATTAGGTCCACTCTGCTCATCATACTCGAGCTGCCTAACAGCGATGGCTTGACATTTAGCGGGATTAACAGTGAATCTGAAACAGTCGGACCAACTTTTAATGTGAGCAAGATCCTTGTTCACCTTTACCTCGGGCAGAGAATCAACCCTGCCATCAGAATAAATATGCAGGTCATCAGCATAGAGATGATACGCACACTGAAGGTTTTGGGTAATAAAGTTAATAAATATAAAAAATAACAAAGGAGATAATAATTAATAATAATTTTAATAGTCCCTGAATAAAAACACTGCGGTATTGGTGGGCGACAACAATATATTAAAGAGATTAATCAATTATTTTTTATATTATTGAGTAATTAAAAACAAATTATGATTTATAGTATTTTTTGTCAACTACCATGCGCAGGCACCGGTGCTAAACTTTTGTTTAAAAGTTGCCGCCACTTGTACCGAGTGTCTGGTGCAACAGTTGAAAATGTATGTGTGGCGTCTAAGAGCGTGAGTGCATCCTTGATTCTTCTGAAACAGTTTATGGGTAGAAGTAGTTACATAACGCCAACGCCATGTACATATTTTCTTTTAACGGTTACCTTCAAGATTATAGTTACATTATATTGCGCAAATACCTGTGTATATAGTTTTCAGACTACTCATTAGCTCTTGCTTGGATCTCTCCAGACAAAAGACAATGCATTGAGTGACACTTTTACGACCATATCGTTGATCTATTGGTATATTGTCGTCAGGAGACACTCTGCCTACCATACATTTACCATCAGGTGTAGTTATTTTGCCTTGCCTTTAAAAAAAAAACGAAAATATAGTATACTTTAGTTACAAGTTATAAATGTTATCATCTACCAAACATTCTGTTTTGGTAAGCGTCTATAATAAGTAAAGCTTCATAAATTCTTCTTCTTTGTCGTATTCTTCATTACTGAAGGTCGTGCCCGCTTTGGTAAGCCTTGGTGGTGGCGGTGACGAGCCGCTTCCACTCCACTATGTCTTCTGCCATCTGCACTACCCACCACAACCAGCTTACCCAGTTTGTCTGACTGCCTTCGTGCTACATGGCCAAAGTACGAGAGGATCCTCTGGTAGCAGATTGTGGAGAGTCTGGTTTCAATCTTAAGCTGGCTGAGTGTGGATACATTGGTTTTCTTTGCTCTCCACGGTATGCGCTACATCCTCCTCCAGCACCATATTTCTAGAGCGTTGAACTTTCTCCTGTCCATAGCGCGGATCGTCCAGGATTCGGATGCATACAAGAAAATGGAGAATACCAAAGTTTCTTTCTTTCTATTTCTTTCTCTTCTTCATTCTGCCAGATTCTAGTGAGCTTGCTCATCGCACCCTTAGTCATTTGAGTTCGCCGTCGTATCTCCTTGTCGCATCCACCCTGATCACTGAGCAAGGAGCCGAGATAAACAAAATCCCTCACAACCTCCAAGTTGGACAATAATCCTGTCTGCCGAAGCCAGCCCGCTCTGTCCACGCACATGACTTTAGTCTTTGCCCTATTAATTGAGAGACCGACCAGTTCGCTTTCCTTTTCCACTCTCGTAAATAAATCAGCCATCTCCTTTCAAATTTCATAGATTAAGTATGTTTATATCTAGTTAATCCATTGATGTAAAAAAACCCTCCATTTTTTGTATTAGAAATCGTAAAATTTTATTTAAATCCTAGTCCTAGTAATATTATAAAGGCGAAAGTTTGTCAGAATGTATGGATGTATGGATGTCTGGATGTATGGATGTTGGTTACTCTTTCACGCAAAAACTACTGAACGGATTTCGATGAAATTTGGCACACGGGTAGATCATGTTCTGCATTAACACATAGGCTACTTTTTATCCCGGGAAAATATATAGCGGGACTTTTATCCCGGGGAAGCTTATTTACGCGGGCGGAGCCGCGAGCAAAAGCTAGTTCGGATATAAAACGAGAATATTTCTTAAACTAACAAAACGCTACTCTTTATTATAAATGAAAAACAAAATCATAAAATGCGTTGCGTTTAGTTTATCATACCATACCATACCAGCCCTGTATGTATACTGCCCTCTGCTGAGCACGGGCCTCCTCTACTACTGAGAGGGTTAAGGCCATGGTCCACCACGCTGGCCTAGTGCGGGTTGGCAGACTACACATACCTTTTAAGTTTAATAATATTTTTTCTTACCTGTCATAATAAATGTTTGTTCAATTTTAGATTTATGCAACACGTACCATAACAAAAAATGTTCTGTATACATATTTTGCGAAAAGATTAGATAAATATCGCAAGGTCAGTGTGACGAATGCGGGGTGTCGCGTCATTCGGTGTCATTAAGGTCACTGTGACATTGGGCCGATAGCAGTGACAAAATAATAGCCATATCTTATCTGGCAATGTCAACGTCGCGGGCGCAGCAGGTGCGCGTGACCCCTGCACCCTGTTTGCGAATCCTCTCACTGGCATGTTAATCGACTCTGTGTGCACTATAATGACTCATACTGAATGCGAGATTCGTCAAAATGTATTTTCTGCAGATACTGACCGATAGCTATGAACTGACTAGATAAATTCAGAAAAAATATAGGTTTCGATACTATATAGCATGTCCCAGAACAGTTGTCTAGAACATTCTAATTTATTTTATACAAATTAGGAATTCCATTGACTAAAACATTTGGTTTACGAGATTTTACATAATAGTGACCATTGATGAAATCCTACTAATATTATAAAGGCGAAAGTTTGTAAGAATGTATGGATGTTTTGATGTTTGGATGTTTGGATGTATGGATGTTTGTTCCTCTTTCACTCAAAAACTACTGAACGGATTTCGATGAAATTTGGCACACGGGTAGATCATGTCCTGGATTAACACATTGGCTACATTTTGTCCCGGGAAAATGAAAAGCGGGACTTCTATCCCGGAAAAACTTCTTAACGCGGGCGGAGCCGCAGGCAAAAGCTAGTTTATAATGAAGGAGACTTGTATGTATCTATTCAAAAGAAGAATTACACCAACGCAATTGTTTCAAAATAATTCAATATTAGGTATGTTAATGCACTCGTTGACACAAAATACCCAAGGCCTGTTCAAGTAACAAAATATGTACTTTGAACATAATATAAGTATTAAACCAAAAGTACACTTTGAATATTAAAAATAATAGATCGTTATAATTTTTAACGTATATACATAAATCACGGCAGTAAACTCCAAGGGTATCTACATAAAATTAGAGTCAAAGACTACATTAAGGTGTAATAAAAATACACAATGAACGTTTGATTGTCCAGAGCATACACGCTCGTGCCTGCTCCTCACTCACTACGTATGAAATGTTCAATGTTCCAATAATGTCGTTAGCCAGGGCCTTGAACTTTGAGAGCTCGCCGGTAAACATGTTTGCGCAGTGGGCACTGCGCACTCCTTATCCCGGGAAAATATAAAGCGGGGCTTTTATCCCGGAAAAACTTTTTAAAGCGAGCGGAGCCGCGGGCAAAAGCTAGTACAAAATACATTTAGTATTTTCGGGGTAATTGTAGATACCCCTATTATGAAACAACTCGTAAAAGACCCTCCTATAGAAAAAGCACGAGCTTTTCTTTCGGGTAAAAAAAATCATGCTCGTCTGTCCCAAATTGACGTAGATTTTTTTAAAATCGTGCACATTCAACATTGAGGTAGATTTAAAAAAAATGTTTAGATAGGCAATGACATTATGGCCAATGATATACTGCAACTTAATCATCAGATCAAATCTAGGAGATATAATGGAGTCATATCATGTGCAATGTAAAACAAAAGGTCCTTCTTACAATTTTTTTAGGGCTCATACACACGAATGTTTTACAAACGAGGAGATGAAGTTTGATTCATAATTGATAAGCGCCTTTTCCGCACGTTTTTATCGCGTCCACGATGTATGCTACTCGATAGTATTCATATCAATCTAAATGCAACAGGAGACACACGCGCGTGTACACTGTTTCTTAGGTGCGTTTTACGCTCATCGTCAGCACATTTAAAGAACAACGTGTGTGTTGTTCCTTATATTCTTCTATCTTGGTTACTTTAGAGATAATTACGTAAATTTTACTTTAAGTGGTCTAGGACAAGGTTAAAATTTATTCACATTCGGAGTCAAATGTGGATAACATTTCCACTCATATCATAAGTAAATTTTCCATTCGAATGCAATATCCATATCCATTCGTGTGCCGGGTCGGTCACTTCCCTGCAATATGGTTGAGGAGTGATGGCTGGCAAATGCGTCATACTCGTGAACGGGTGCTGTTGTGTGGACTGGTCTGCCCTTTTCGCTTACTACATCTATTAGGGGTATATCTTGAACCTAGATTAATAACGACATCTTGAAGAATTTCAGATCAAATTATTACACGATCCCTGAGAGGGTTATGCACTCGTATAGGATTTTTAAAATTTATTACCTTTATTGCGAGTAGGTATATAAATGAACTGCTCTAAACAAAAATAACAATTATATCTATATCATGTTATTTTTTTATTATTAATTGTATTTTATACCTTTGAACTGATTTTGGAAAGAGCAACACTATAGTTTCTTGCCCGTTCGTCTCTAGTGAGAACTGCTTTCCGAACTGGTGGTAGAGTTAATATTGACTGAATCTAAATAATACATTTTATGGGTTCGAATAAATTTATTCCATTTCATCGAAAATCCTTCAAATCTCGATTATGATAATGCTTATAGTTTACTATATAAGATTCATATATTTAGTAGGTTTAATATTTTTTTAACTTAGTTCAAGGTTGATTGTATGTTTAGATGCAAAAGGTTTTTTAAAACTTTTTGATTTCCTCTTTTGGTAGTATGACGTCGCAATACCAAGCGTTAGTGCTGTTCAAGAGGCGCTATCACCATAACCTTCTATTTAGCAAATTACTTCCTGGTGATATTCACATGCGATAATATCTGCTTATCACTTTGGTTTTTTCGCATGCCCTTGAATAAAAATAATTATATTGCGAACGTACAATCATCTTCATAAGTTGTTTGATATTATTGACACAATGTTATTTTTATAATTTACTTTTAAATTAATCAACGCTTTCTTTATAATAATTTGCAGCTAAAATTCTAACGTTTCAATTTTCAACGTCATCAATGTATTCCCCCGGATTGGGACTCAGCTCGTAAGCACCCTTAGTTTGATCTAAATTAAAGGATTTTTTTGGAGTTATTTGATTTAAATTATGTCTTTGCTTCAGTATGTTTAAGTAAGTTTTATTCGCCAATTAACAGTTAACGGTTTTAACCTGGCCGACCCAATCCATTCATGCTATATATAAGTATAATATCCATAACGTGGCTCTACCAACATAAATATTTACTGTTATCATCTGCAAATTATTATATATATGAATAATTTCATGAATAATTTATTATGATTAATGATTTTATATTTTTATAGAATCCTGAAAAGAAACAGTCGAAAGCGGATGTTTCTTTTTCAGGATTCTATAAAAATATAAAATCATTAACCAGGCACTACATGGCCATGACATGTTTAAAAAAAAATCATAATATAAAATTATTATGATTATTCATTTTCATAAACAGACAATTATACATACTGTACTAAAGTTTGATTTTTGTAGTATGTTGGTATTTCTTTATAAATACCGAAATTTTCAATGCAATACAGCATCGACGTAAATACTCGATATGTAAACAAATACGTTAATGTTACGAAAAAAATGGTCCGCGACTGAAGCTTTCAAGTCCACGACCTTGCCCCGTAAGGTGAATGTTGCCACAAAAACTGTTAGACGCGTACGTTATAAAAACATCATCTCTAATACAAAATATTCCGGAAATAGTACTTGTGCGATCTGATTACAGTGTATTTATTATGAAACGCACACGTGTGCCATATATGTGTACCGAGTGTAGATTTATGTAAGCATGTACGTTATAAACGGCTGAGTACACAGGGAAGTGTTGGCTCACAACCTTGGCCGAGGTCGCGGAGCGTCACTCGCAACACTTATAAATGGTTTCGTAATAACAACTCGCGTACCTAATTGCTATGAGGAGTTGCTCACTCAGTGACCGGCTCGGAAATTTTAACCGGATTCGGAGTTTTGGTCGGATTCGTGAGTAGGATTCCTCCGCTTATCATTTCCTCGCTCCGGCCGTCCTTCGGCGAACCCGGCCCGCGCGCCCGCTGCTTTCCCTGCTGTAACCGACTAAGGGTCACGGTCACACATATTTTTGAAGCAAGTGCTCAATTAATTTTCATTTATAAGGTTGTTACCACTAAGGCGGCTTGCTGAAGATTTCATTTAAGACATTTTCAGTAGTTTCTTGATAACATTTTTGCAGTACTGTAATGGACTGCCTCGGTGGCGTAGTTGTATTATGATACGGTTGTAATGCTGTCTCGGGTTTGATCCGGGCAAAGTGATATTGAGTTTTTCTATTCAGTATCAGCTTGGAGTCTGGAATTTGTGCCCGATATGGCGATAGGCTCGCCCCCTATCACATCATGGGATGGAATAACGGCGAAAAGTGGGTGCACTAGATGCGCCTCTGTCTACCCCTTCGGGGATAAAAGGCGTGAGTGTGTGTGTATGTGTGTTTTTGTAGTATCGAATCAATGCTTAACAATTTATAGTTTAGAATAGTAGTTGCAGTACCAAAGAAACGTTGAGAATAGTTTAAAACGTCGACAATAATTTTTATCGCTTAAAATATCGCAAATAATATAAATAGGATGAAACAGGTATGTTTAGTATACTTTTGTATTGTATGATTGTGCAAGCCCAAGAGTTGTATGAAGGTCACTGATAAGAAATCAGCAATGTTAAAAACGTTGTTGTAGGTGCCTTATGCTTTAAGACGTAATAAAACGTAATACAATCAATACGACGGTCTTTTTATAATTTATACTTTTATAAAAGTCGCGTGACCTTCCGATGTATTTACTAAATTGGCATTCAAGTTTTAATCAAGAGTTAATTACGTTCAATTTCAACGTGTTGACTTTGGATAAGGATTTTCAAATATGATAAAAACTAATGCTAATTGGATTATTTTATCAAATACGAAACATATTACTGTATGCCACACGTACATTTGCGTATATCATTGTAATTTTCTCAATATAAAGAGTTGTGTAAACATTGTATTATGCAGTGCATTGTTATAAAATTCGGATAGCGAACGGGTGCGGTTAGTCTGCGCCCCTGACCCACGCACTTCAGTCCACGTTGCCATGGTCACGGCCGATCGATGCGAGCGCGGGGATGCACCCGGAACTCTATATAGTTTCCTTGTTCAAGGTTTCCAATAGAAGCTGCCAGTTATACCTGATTTGATACAGGTTTCATAGCTTTTGATTTAATCTCAGTATGTTATTGAATAATAGGTACTATAGGTAACATTACTACCCCTTTGGGGATAAAAGCCGTGATTGTGTGTGTGTGTGTGTGTGTGTGGGGGGGGGGGGGGGGGGGGTGTACAATATAAGTTTAAACAAAATCATATAACAGGATATATATCTAAAAAGCTTGAAGTGCTCCTGCATTTACTTTGAGTAATATGATATCTAGTCATAATATCATGTCGTATACCTTAAATAATGAAGTCATAGTTTGATAACATAACCTTTCAACAGCGGCAAAAACTACTCCTTTTATAATTATGAAAAATAAAACAAAAATCTTCTCTCCGTTTGAAAGAATATATAGTGAACATATAACTTGGAAAACCCGATTTCTATCAGGTGTAAGGTGCTCTACGCTCAGAGCTCTACGTGTCAATGTAATATATTTTTTCAATATAAGTAGGTACTTCCATGCTACGGTGAATAGTCCCATGATGTGATAGGGAGCGAGCCTATTGCCATATCGGGCACAAATTCCATACTCCAGCCGAGTACTGAACTGAATGATCCAATATAACTTTGCCCAACCTCGAACCCGAGACCTCAGTATTGCAATCGTACAGTCATACAACTATGCCACCGAGGGAGTCAGAAGATAGCAGTTAAAATGATGTTTAGTTTTAAAGGTGGTAGGCACCAGCCTTATAGTAAGCTATATAATATTTGTACATGTGTGAAGTTATAGATAGATCCATGATATTCTATTTTAATATACGCATCGTGTACCCAAGTAAAGAAGGTATCCTACTAATATTATAAAGACGAAAGTTTGTAAGTATGTCTGGATGTATGGATGTTTGTTACTCTTTCACGCAAAAACTACTGAACGGATTTCGATAAAATTTGGCCCACGGGTAGATCATGTTCTGGATTAACACATAGGTTACTTTTTATTCCGGGACAATATAAAGCGGGACTTTTATCCCGGGAAAATTCAATCACGCGAGCGGAGTCGCGGGCAAAAGCTAGTCTTACTTAAGACATCAAGGAGTTTTGCTAGATCAACGTCTCTTGTGGCACATTTAAATTGAGCGTGTTAATCAATAGAAAATATTATTTACGCTATCCATGCGCCCAATGGTCTTCGGAAAAAAAATATTAGTTATATTCATTGAAAATGATAAATTTTGCACTCTAACAGAACTTTTAGTTTTTTATGTAAATAATCTTTTACCTCAAACGTTTCATGTTGAATGTATCACAAATATAATTGGGTAGGTCAACGAACGCCCGGGTAAAAATAAAGAGCTTCCCAAATGTAGTGAGTATGGGCCAAGCTGAAAGCCGCCGGTGAGCCGCCGGCCGTCCTCTCCCCGCCGTTAACACGTGATCGAACTGTGACGTTCCAACGCTACTACGTCAGAGTTATTGTAATTTTAGGAATACCTAATCAGACACGGGGTATAGCGTCCGGGCGCCCGACTTGCGTGTTATTATGAACAACGTCGACTTACACACCACTGAAGCTCTGGTAAAGAACTTGCCGCGATATCTTTCATGTGTAAAATGTATACCGCGATATTCATAATAATTCTTTTGATTCGATACGAAGGTCGGAAAATTATTTCAGCTTTCTTACTGGAAATTATTTATTTTTTACCAAGATACGTGTGTGCTACAATTTTATTTGTAGTTTAAAATATAAGCAATCAATATTGTTTGATGCTTATGTGCACAGTCCCGACTCCCGCAGTCGTGCTACTCGAAACCGGCACGACCAAATGTGGTCCAAATCCAGTATTCGCGTGCATATACTATTTTATCTTATACAATGTTTGTACAATCAAGGGATGAGATGTTTTAGTAGTTAATTTGTCTTGTGACGAGTAAAGTACCTACTCGACCGTTTTGATGACATCAAAAACTGACAATGACGCTCCGTTTTATTCCAATAGAACAGTGATAATCTTTTTGTCTTTGTTACTTAACTTCATTAGAACGAAAGCGTTAGTGCGTTAATTAAGTCTCCGAATAGGTACTGAATTTTATTAAATTCTTATCACTTTCACTTTAATTCCCTATTTTTAATGTGAGACATTTTTAAAAAAAGGGACTTATAATTCAGTAAAAGTATACAAAAAAAATTGTTTTATTTTACTTTTTAAATATCGAACAGGTTTAAGGTGTTGTAGGTATATGTACAATTCCACGAAAAACATAAATATAAAAAAGGAGAGCCAAGTTCAATACAAAAATTATACTTGGCTGTGGTCTTCGCCACAAAAAGAATGGAGATCAAATGAGTGCCAAGTTCTATGCTAAATCCAAATATGTATGACAGATCAGAATGTCTAGAACTCTTTTAAAAGAGGTGACGTCCGCTCTGCCGACGTCACAGGGTTCCACCTCATCATCATAACCCATGATGTGAGAGTAAATTTCCAAATTGTTGTTCATCCTTTATTTCTGGATGTTCCAAACTTATTTTCGGAGCTCCGCACAGTTGAAAGGCTCACAAGACATCTCGACTGGTTTTTTGCACGATTATTATTTCAAAATACCCGCCGCTCCGACATGTATTTATAGGAGCAAAATAACATTATGAATATTTTGTAACACGTTGTATTTGTGTTAAAAAGTTAAATACTTCGTCTACCAAACTTTGTTTCAGTCACCGTTTCAGTTTTGCAATGTGACGTATGCGTAATACGATTTCAAAACGAGTTTCGAAACAAACAAGTTTGGTAAACGTATTTTCTTCAGCTTTAGGACCAAGGGTTGTATTGTAAGTGAACCTTCGGTACTAGGGATGCATAAACGTAGAGGCGGTCGAGCGGTTGCGCGTCGCCCTTGCGCTGCGTCACAATATGTAGTCGATTGCACTAGGTCGTTGCACAAGTTCACAATCAGCGAATTATAAAAAATATCCACAGAAAACAAACTATTACAAGTTATTTGAAGCCAAATATAAATTAATTTTAATAAAGTAATGCCAATGCAACAGAAAAACTAGCAGATTTCATTTCAACAGCAAAATTACACAGAACAAAGCGGACGAAACAACTGGAAACACAGTGGTTTCTTTATGACTTTGGTCCCATTTGTCATACGAACTTAAACATCAACGAGCAACGTGTACTGTCCATGGCATATCTTAAGGTTTGTTATTCCATTATAACTGTCGATAAACTGTCCTGTTACTACAAAGTACTTTATATTCATTTCCATTCTATTGTCATCTGAAATTAAATAAGGTTAAGTATAATAAATATAATACCTTGCATTTAATGTTGGGTGTTCAAATGATTGCCGCAAACATTGGATGTCAGCAATGACGTTATTATTTTAGACGTGACGAACGATGATTCTAGCAGTAATCATAATGATATGTCATACGGTGCATTTTATTACAATGTTTCTTTTTTTGTAAAAATATAAATGAATATGTCAAATAATGCCAATTTAAGAATATTATATAACCAGTGGTAAAGATGCCGATAGATTTGGTCGTATTATAAAAAATATGATTTTGTAATAAGACGTGACTTTGCATATGGTTGACGTCAATTTTGCGGTGGGTAACACATGCACATAAAACTACTGTCCTTGTCGCACTCGTGGTGTGAAATAACGTTGTCGAAGTGCATACAAAATACAAATGCACGGCGCTAGTTCGCAGTTGTCTTTACGATCTCTTCGTCACTTCAGCCATCCTGGTAGAATACAATGAAATACGCAACGACTGTCTTTACGCTCAATTTTGTTAAAAATTATAATTAAAATATGCAACGAGAATCTCGTTACGAGATAGATGTCTACATTTCAGTTTTCGGTCATACTTATCTTCCATAATTTATACGATAATTAAATAATAATATTTATTAATTATTATTTTACACTCAATTAATTTCACAGATTCAATAAATTGCAATAGGATAAAAGATAAATTCAAGGAAGCGATTTTATCTATATAACAACGAAACCCAGTGCAAATAATTAATGTGTGGCTTTAATTCTCGGTGCAGTTTAGTGCAGCAAAGTACTAGGGCGTCATGATATACAAGAGTATAAATGCACTTTTACTTCACTCATAAATGCATTCACGATACACAGTACGTTAATACGCCACACACTCACACAAGCGCGTGTTACACATAGTATTGTAAGCATCACCATTGAATATAGGTGGGGTATACCAATACAATCAGCCCTGTATTATATACTGCTCACTGCTGAGCACGAGCCTCCTTTATCACTGAGAGGGTATAGGCCTTAGTCCACCACCCTGGCCTAGTGCGAATTGGCAGACTTCACATACCTTCGAAGTTCAGAAAACTTCTCAGGTATGTAGGCTGTTGTCCTCACAATGTTTTCCTTCGCCGTTAAAGCGAGCGATAACTCATAGAGATTACACACATAGTTATTTAGAAAAGTCAGAGGTGGGTGGCCTTGGTTTTTGAACCTGCGGAAATTCGCTCGGCAGTCCGTTCCCATCCCAACTAGGCTGTCGCCGCTACCATCATATTAATGAGATATAAAAAAAAAACACTAATGGATTTATATTACTGTCCTCGTGATCTGATGGCTCAGTTTAAAACAACCCAATTTGATTGTGAAATCAAAACAATCTTATGCAAATATTTTCATTTATTGTGATCGGGCCGCTCAACATAATGGTTATTAAGATTATTATTTGTATGAGAAAGCGTGGGAGCGAAGACTGTTTTCTTTGCTAAATATGACTTCAGATTATAAATATATCTGTATTTTTTGTCCAGTAGCTCAATATACATGCCTATTGGTATTAAAAAGTTTAATCATATTTAACATATCTGGAAAAGAATTTGTGAAGAACTATAATACCATTTATTAAACTTAATATAAACCTGAAATGAAGTAGAACTCTAAAAGAAATATCATTAAACTTATTATAAAAATATAAACCTGAAATAAAGAACTCTAAAAGAAATTTCAATACATCAAATGCGTTGGAAACGTGAGCCTATAGTTTACGAAACTGGTATCGGAAAACTCCAGTGCTCTCGCTTTTACCTGGTGGTGGCGGCGGGGAGGCTCGCCAGTGCCGCGGTCCTCGTAACTCGCAGCGAGCGTTACACGTAATAGGTGTTGCTTTCTAAGCAGTGAAGGTGAGGTGCACGGCCGGTGCATTGCTCGCAGTTCAAGTTTAGAGTTGCGCGGGCGCAGCGATAATTGCAGAGATCGTTGCACTTCTAACGCCCTGCGTAGGGCAACGAACGCGCGCAGCTGCCCGGGAAATATATACCGTCCCGACTATTTCAGAGCACGCTTGCTCAGCTAGATACCAGTCAGCCGGCGGCTGCTTCTTTTTCTGGCTTTTAACTACCGCCTTGCCTGTAACGTGAGATGTACACGTAAAAATTATGCACCCAACACCTACAATTACTAATTAGCTTCCTCTGATTTTCTTTATGAAAATACCGTTACATAAACGGTCGGATTCTTTCGAGGTGTCAACTATAACTTAACATAATTTCTGTATTTAAAAACGAACTATAATATGTAACAGCAAAATAATCGCCGCAATATATTACAAACAGCGAGACCAGTCTATTTGTTCTGTTCAAGTGTGTGAGAGTTGGTGGCGCACATAAATAATTCTGTAATATTAATTCGCATTAATTATATTTACGACGACATTGTCGTGCACTATATTTTTATATAGTGCATTTGATACGACATGGTAGTAGTTGCACGGCCCACTTAGTGGCGCGAAGTTCAAGAGGCCGTTGCACTTTCGATGCGAATTCACTGCTCAGTGGTGTAGCGCTCGTGCCGGTCGCTCGCGGGCCGCGCTGCGCTCCTCCGCGAAAGTGATTCATAATGCACTTCATGCATACTGCACTCGTGCTGACACACATTCTTGCGGCATAGCTTAACTATTTTACACATCATTATTTTTATATCTTAAATTACTTTCATTCTACAATATGTTTCTAATTCGAGGTAATTAAATAATAAACCATAAGTATTAAGTGATTAATAATCGTTAAAATTAAAATGTTTCCTAAATATATTCAGGTTTACCTATATCCAAAATAAATATGTCATTCATATTGGCATTCATGTAGAATTTTTTGCAAGTAAGGCAAACCAACGTGTAGGTAATTTTGATAAGGCCTTATAAATAATAATAATAATACCAGCCCTGTATTATTATACTGCCCACTGCTGAGCACGGGCCTCCTCTACTGAGGGGGTTTAGGCCTTAATCCACCACGCTGGCCTAGTGCGGGTTGGTAGACTTCACATACCTTCGAAATTCTTATAAGGAACTTCTTCGGTATGCAGGTTTCCTCACGATGTTTTCCTTCACCGTTAAAGCGAACGATAATTGATAAACAATACACACGTAACTTCGAAAAGTTAGAGGTGTGTGCCTTGGGTTTCGAACCTCCGGACGTTGTTTCGACAGACCGTTCCATTCCCAACTAGGCTATCGTCCACTTTAAGGTTTTATATTCCACAATAATTAAAATATTTGTTTTTATGGGTTTTTATAATACATCAATGGTTTTTATCAAAAATTACAGTAAGATGGTGTAAATTCCGGATATTCCATTTCAATCTCCTTTTGTTTTAACAGTAATTTCAAAAGCAATTTCGATTTCTGCTTTCCTTACTATTTCTATTATATAACATATTTTAAAAATTATTTCAACATAAATATTACCAAAATTCTTATGTACGGCGTATGCACACATAGTCGTACGTACATGAGGCGGAGCAGTTTTTTAAAAATAAATGTTCAAATAAACGAACTTTATTTAACATAACAGTAGCATATGAATATTATGTTAGGATATGGTAAAAGACAAAGAGTTCTAAGATTTATACTGTTGAATGTCTTTGGTAAAAGACAAGTCGTCAGTATTTCAAATATTTACCATGAAGGGCCACATTTCTTAATATTACATGCCATAATGCCAAAAAGTGAATCTCCACACTTTTAGTTAAAATTTCTGTTAAAAAACTGAGAATGAACAAAATTTTAATTTATAATGACCCATATAATGAAATGATCATTTACATTTAGATTTGAAATGCTTAAAAGAATATAAAATTCGCTCTTCATTGCACCTACACGATGTCAACGACACGAGAATATATAATTATGAAAACAAAAGGGCAACCTGGCAATGTTTGTTATACTTCACTTAGAATCGTTTATCCACCGCAGTAAAACTACATACATAAATTATGTATAAAAGTGGTTTGAGCCCGACTCGCTGGGAATGTAAGTAATAGAAAAAAGCTGCAGCGTTAGAAGTATCTAAGCAAGTCGGGTGCAGTGCCCGCTCAGTGCCACTGACCCGCAAGCAGCCGCGGTGTAATGCACTAGACCGCTCGTAGCGCTCTGCTACGACATTGCTACGAACTTATTAACCCCGCCTGATAATTTAATGTGATCATTTCATTTCGAACTAAATGCTTTTATAACAAAATTGGAAAGTATGAAAGTTATCGTTTCTTTTGACACAGAAAATCATGTTATAATATTGAATCCTGGTAGGACAATAAAGCCAAGGAAAGTTTCCGTGTGCGAAGTATCATAGTACTATTGTAAAAATAACAATATGATATTATGTATCTGCTGTCCTACTACTGATGGGCCACCTCTAAGGAGCCTTTTATTTACTAGGTTGCTAGTGTAATACGATATGATAAACTTTATATATCTATGAAATTCTAACAGACAACTAATATATGCAATATTTGAATGTTTCCTTCCGTCATTAAGGCATTAAGAATATTGTCGATTAATACACATTTGAAAACATTGACTAATTAATTTTATAGATAAAATATAAAAAGTTAATTTGTTTGCATAATTGAAGTAAATGTCAATATGTACGAGCAGAAATAAATATTATATACAAGGTACAAACCAATTAACTCTGATTCACAGCCTAAAAATGGGAATAGTATCGGGAAATCTAACAGTACGCGGAAACCGGCGTATCGTAATATTCGTCTCTCAGGCCATGACGTGTCCTGATCAATACTGGTGGTAATGGAAATCCCTAGCGTCCCTGTCCCCATTATTGTGAGTCATCCTGCGTCGTTCCTTATGCTATGTGGGCTACTTGGGCGCTAACGCTGAAACATTTTAAACCTTATAAACTTTAATGCGTTTTGAAGGATGAGGTTTGTGTGTCATTTATGTCTGCTTTGATACTCAAAATTAGGTATCGGGGCTTTCTTTATTTTGACATATTTATTGGTCTTTGTGCAAAAATCGGGACCAATAACGTACTCTCCAGAATTTACTGTCTATAGTGACTCAATATTTTTGCTATTAAACATTGACTCACACGGAATCCATATAGTTGTCAAATATTATGTACACTTAAAACTTATTCAAGAATCTTGGCGAGTTAAAGCGTCTCAAAACTATATAAAGGTTTATGAATTCTGCTTATTCAGTAGATTGATTCAGATTAATTGGCGATGCAGTGACCGGGGCCATTGAGACTTTGAAACCGTTGTGACGCATGGAACATGTCGTGTATTTTAATTATACGTGCATACCTATTGTGTATCATTATAAATCTACTTGTAGAGGGCCGACAGAAATAATTGTTAATTAAGTTAGACTAGAAATATGATATTTATCTAAATGTACTTGCATATAAAAATATAACTATTCACAAGAGGTGTTATAATAACTTTGAAAAGAGAAAACTGCGAAAAGCTGCGAACTACTAGTTTAAAAGTTGTTCAATAAAGTCACGACTTTAATGTTTGTTTATTAATAATTATTTTTTACAAACAAATAAATTTTTCTGGCTAGGAGTTGATGGAAATAATTGTATTAAATAATTTCTAATATAAGAGTAGAATAAAGTAGAAAGTTACAGTGGAAATGTATTGCAAAATAGATACGGTGGCGGGTATCAGGTTATAAACTGCATTTCATAGCATTATGAGCCAGAGATATGTAATTAACCGTTCCGGAAAACCATAGCTTGCCATTAGTACTTGAACATTATCCACATGCTGACCCTACCGGAATGATTACACGGTTTTCACTTTTATACACCATTTACACTTTCTTTAGTGGGTAATAGTTGTTTCTAAGTACAAAGCAAGTTGTTTAATTCCCTGTAATTAACAACGGTTTTGATATTGCGTAATTCATTGTTTTTAGAATTTGTTTTAAGTTAAAATACATAGTTTATGAATCTTCTTTTGCAATGGTAATAATGCGGGTTAATTAATGGTAATGAAGTATGTCGCGATATTAAGTGAATGAAGATCGCGAAGATCGAAAGCGAGCGTTTTTGCCGGCGATCACGCGCGCATATTGATGCGGCCCCGCTGGCTGCGGCCGATGACCTCAGGATCCTAACTGATGCACTACCCGATCTGTCATGCATCAATTATTCATTAATACCTTATCGACGTTTAAACCTTAAGTTTGTTGAATTATAATTATTATAAAAAAATATTGGTACTGTACTCAATGATCACCATATTGCTTTATCCGCTTACTTTTGATTTTACCACTGGGTTCTGTTCTGTTTACCATCTGTAGTAATGCAATGCAACCAGCCCTGTATTATATACTGCCCACTGTTGAGCACGGGCCTCCTCTACTGAGGGGGTTAGGCCTTAGTCCGCCACGCTGGCCTAGTGCGGATTGGCAGACTTCACATACCCTCGAGATTCTTAAGGAGAATTTTCAGGTATGTAGGTTTTCTCGCCATGTTTTCCTTCACCGTTAAGACGAACGATGATTGATAAATAATACACACGTAACTACGAAAAGTCAAAGGTGTGTGCCTTGAGTTTTGGATTTCTGGACATTTTCTCGGCAGACCGTTCCATTCCCAACTAGGCTATCGTCCACTTAATCTGTCATAAGTCAACTACGAATTTGGGCCCGATATGGCGAATAGGCTCGCGCCCTATCACATCATGGGACGGAATAAAGGCGAAAAGTTGGTGCAGTAGTTGCGCTTCTGCTTACCCCTTTGGAGATAAAAGGCGTGAGTGTGTGTGTGTGTGTGTGCAAAATTTATTAATATCAAACAAATAGTTCCTCACATTTTTCTTTATGCATTCGAATATTTTAATGTAGTTCCACATTCATCATCATCATGGCGCCCACTGTTGAACATAGGCTTCCCCTAAAAATTTCGAGACGAACCTGTCAAAAACGGCCTGCATCCAGCATTCCACCTTCTTAACCAGATAAATAACCAACTTAGTAGTTAATAGATTAGTTTCAGTTGTGAAATAAATCATGGAGGAAATCTACACTTTTCTTTTGAATAGAGATTAGAGACTTTATATTATTTAATACTGAAAAAGAAACTAAGTTAAGTAAGATGTCTTTCTTTCTAAATCCTAAATTCATTTTTAATTCGATAGGAATAGACTTGATGGATTTATAACAAAATTGTCTCTACTTTTCTCGATAAGACTACCGTTTTTAAGAAATGCTGTCTGTTTAACAATTTTTATTTTTTCTTTATAAAATACGGTAATCTTATAAGACTAATACAATTTACAAAATATGACAAACCATAAAAATGGGGTGACTGCCTCCAGTTTCGACTTGCGATCATGGCAAGTAGATATACATTAGGTTGGCCTCGTTGGACGAATAATGAATCATCACCAATGAGTGGGTTTTCACCATTGTGTTGGTTACTATCCGGGGGGTGTATGATCAGTTCATCGGTTGTCTGTTACAATCCGCTGAATGTATGGTGGATTTGTTAATATTAGATTTTATGATAAAAATATGAACGTAGAGTAAAGTATCGTTTTGAGTAAATACATTGTCTACCTTCGCACATGATCATTTAAAAAATAAGACGTATCGATTTTGAATCGAGTTTATCGTTACTCATATTAGGAATGTTAAATTGTGTTTTTTGTTTTTACATAGAAATAATTTATAGTTCACTGAGTAAATTAGTTACTTTTTAGCCCAGAAAATATATACCGTTCCTTTAAAACGTTTAATTTGGAAAGTCTCCTACGTGGTTCAAGTCATAAGTAGTGTATGTAACAAAATCAACTAAAATGGCTATAGAATCCATAACAATCGCATTTTTTAACTTCTATGAGATAGTCTGCCTTGGTGGTGTAGTTGTATTACGGTACGACTATGCTGAGGTATTGGATTTGATCTCCGGGTCTGGCAAAGTGATATTGGATTATTCTATTCAGTATCAGCCCGGAGACTGGAATTTGTTCTTCGCCTCCTATCACATCATGGGACGGAGTACGCGCGGTGAAAACTGGGTCCATTAGTTTGACCTCTGACTACACCTTCGGGGATAAAAGTCGTGAATGTATGTCAGATAGACGATAATATAAGAAAAGATCAAAAGAGCGCTTAGCGGTTCAGTAGTTCCTGAGATTAGCGCGTTTAAACAAACAAACGTTGTGTTTAGGAGATATATTACTCAAAAGGTAAATAGGATGTCAAGAGTACTTTGCGCACGTTTTTATCGACGTCAGAATCCAATAGATTTTCATTTGTTTAAATCAATAGAACATAAGCGCATGCAGTTGCAAATAAATACAATTTATATCCAAGAAATAAATTAAATACTTACGAATCAGATACACAATTTATGCGTAATTAGGTTTTAATTACGATCCCTTAATTAGCACTGAAACAATTTAAAAATATCCTTGTCTATTTATGACTCATAATATTATATAAAACGGAGTAATCAGCTCGAATATTTAATAATCCATATCGAAGTCAAAGTACAAAGGCAGGAAAATACGCACCGTCCCAATGATTATTATGTTTCGTAGGTGATTTTAAATTTGCAAATCATTGTAACTATCCCTCTCTGTCTCTGTCACTCGGTGGGGATATGAGTGAGATGAAATATAATTATTCAATGTGTTTATTTAAATCGTACCAAAGTCGTGGTAGAGGCCGCGGCTCGGGCGGCTCGGGCGAGAGTCGACGGCCGCGGCCAAGGCCCGCTCGGTCAGGGACGCGCTATCTAACTCCATTATTCCTATCGCCTTAAACTTAAGCACTTATAAATTAATTACACACATGGACGACTTTTGAATAAAGACACATAAAGGTAATGCCATCATGTCGCTTTATTTTACTCAGGATAATACAAGTAGGAACAGAAATAATAATAAGCCTGTTTATTTCCAATCTTCAATTACATTTTTTTAATTTCTATACATAATTTTCCTCCCCCAGTTTGTTCCAAAACTTCCTTAACTTTCGTTCTCCGTTCGCTTCTTGCAACACCTACTATGTCGTCTATCCATCTTTTTCTAGGACGCCTTCTTTTCGTGTACTGTCTGTCCTTCCCGTACTGTGTTCTTTAACAACAAGAATAAACAAAAAGAAAACCTCTTAATAGGAACAGAGATAACTCGAGACAAATTAAAATGCCCTTTTTGATGTTTCACATTTTTGCTGTCGCGAAAATGTTGTGAGAATATCTACCCAAGACACAATCATTGTATAATCTGTACATATAATAAAGCAGTAGATCCGATGTGTTTATAAATTTAAACAAATATTTATTTACTGTGAATAGTACGGAAAAAGCCACTTACACTATTCAATACGACAAAAAGCTTAATGTTAAATTACAGTAACATAGATAACCTTTCAATCGTACTCGCAGAACCTCAAGCATCGTAGTAAAAATTCTCGCCTGTCACTCGCAAACATATCACACTCTGGTTTCGATTCCAGGAAGCGATTTGATGTTTTGAAACTGCAAGGAAAGGGAGACTTTGGTCTCACAATTGTTCTACCAAGTGGTACCGCAAATAGTCAGTGATTCCGAATTCGGCCGTAATTGTTAGGAACAAAAATGGAAAAGAGCTCGTTGTGCAATATTATGAATTATTTTATACATAATTAGAATTTGTTGCATGTTACGCCGGACTTTAAGAGAATTATACCCAAGACTACCCATCAAAACGACGTCGGAAATAAATAAGGATAATATCCATTCGCACGCTTGAATGGGCATCTCAGAAACCTTCTGTACTTTTTCTAAAAGTAAAATGTATTTGCTTTCGTATGGATACCACGCGACCGCGCTAGATTCAAACTTACTTCTCACTAGGGCATTATAATATAAGAGTTTCAATACATTATGATTTTGAAAGTCGGAAGTATTTCGCATTACAAAGTTTACGAAAGGATTCCCTGGCTAAAGTTATGACGTGATCGTGGAAAGTGAGCTTTTGGTAGAAAGTGATGCCCAAATCTCTAATTGTAAGAGTTCGGCGTATAGTGGTATCCCCTAGCTTGCAGTTGTAATTAATTAAATGTCGCGCCCGAAAAAAAGTCATTACTCGACATTTGTCCAGGTTAAACTCCATTTTGTTGCCTCTGCTCCAGTTATAAACAGCGTCGATATCTTTTTGTAATGCCAAATAGCATCAAACTTGATTTTCATATATATTTTGAGGTCATCTGCATATAAGGGACATCTAGAGCATTTGAGAACCGAGGGCAGGTCGTTTATCATTAACAAGAAAAGTAAGGGGCTCAGTATTGATCCCTGGCTAACCCCAGAACGGGTATGATAGGCATTGTATTCGTAGATACCTAGCCTAACAAACTGTTCACGGTCGCTGAGGTAGTCGGCAAGGAGAATTAAAAGCCTCGGGGTAAATCCAAGGTCATTAAGTGATATGTAATAAAAAATAAAGATATAAAAAAAAGGGGGTGACCAAAGAAGAGTAATGGAAAACAAATCAGCGATTTTTATAATTCTTTTTTGTCTGTTTTTCTGTTTGTTTCTGCACATCGCCGACACTGAACGGATTTTGATGAAATTTGGTATAGGTAGTTTGAGACCCTAGAAAGGACATAGGCTACTCTTTACCCCGGGAAAATATGAAGCTGGACTTTTACCCTAAAAACTTTTTCACGCGGGTGGAGCCGCAAGCAAAAGCTGGTTATAAATATTTATCATGACTGCTTCGGTGGCGTAGCTTTATTACGGTACGATTGCAATGCTAAGGTCTCAGGTTCGCTTCCCGGTTCGGGCAAAGTGATATTGGGTGTTTCTATAAGTGAAACAACACTGCAACAATTACTTATATTGTTTATTATAATTAATGGATGTATTTATATGGTGTATGTTTTGTTGGTTGTCCAAATAAATAAATAAATATCTGTCCGGAGTCTGGAAATATGCCCGGTAAATATCAATAAGCCCACAATTCGCAATAATGGTAAAATGTGTGATAAAAAACCGTATACGTGCGAGTTGGACTCGCGTACAGAGAATTGCAACAAACTTGTAGGTAAGGTATATAAGTACTAAGTATATAAGTTCAATTGTTCGCCAAAATTAATTAATAAATTTTAAAAAATTTATAAAGTTTGTTAATTCGCTTTTTTGCTATTAAAGTACATATTTAAGGCTTTTTAGATTTTTCCTTTACATGTGCTGTAAGACCTTGCTTCTTTTCAAATTTCATACTAGGTCAACGGAAAGTACCCTATAGGTTTGATTCCCTTGAAAAATCGAAAAATATGCAACAAATAGTCTTATCTTTTGGTCGCGTTGACTTAAAAGTTTTTTTTTTCACAGCTGAAAGAGACTGTAGACCCGGGTATTTGATACAAATTTAAACTTGATATTTCTATGCGTTCCTGAAAAAAAGGGTCTTGATAGTCTGACCGACAGACAGACAGCAGAGTGATCTTATAAGGGCTCCATATTTCTTTTTGAGGTCCGGAACCCTAATAATGAACGACAAAAATAACTAACTAGTACTAGAAAGCATTACTAATTGTACAATGTATCATTTAATAATATAACTTTTTTCATAAACGGTAAGAAATTCCCTTAAAAAATCGATAACACACAATGTTTTTGATCATTCGATTTTTTCCCATCCTTTCAGAGAGTATTTTGGTACCTGTTATATCGAGAATCTTAGTGCACTAGTAGACGTCACTTGATTTTAATCCTTAAGCTATTTTAAAAATCATTTTATCAGTGAATTTAAATTACCACCATTTTTATTACATTTTTCCTGTATTTAGTAAAAATTTTAGACGTTAGTTATTTCCACGTAATATCCTAATCACAATAACTGTTGAATGATCATTAAAATTAAGTGAAATCTTTGAATGCGGCGATTAGTATATCCCGAGAAAATAAAAGCAAAACAAACAACAAGATAGTAAAATAAATAATAACGCTAGGAAATATGTAGAATTTACAAAACGCAATGAAAATCAGAGAATTTGTTGTTTTCTTAGAAAAATCTCTTTGAAATATATAAAATGCGGTCGGTAGCGATAGCAGTGATGCAGACGGTCTCGTCGGTTGGCGGCTGGCGCATACTACGATGCATATAGCCGTTGTACAGTTACACTACACTTCGGTGCGGAAACGAGGTGCGTGGTTCTCCCGTCTGGCCCCACACCGCTGGCCCACCCTGTCTGCATACCTCCCCACCTGCAGTCTCGCCCCTCGGATGTAATTCACTCTCACTAACCCACTGCAGCACAGTCAATCATGCATATCGTTGCTACTGTCTATCTAATTCAAGGTGATGGCTAAAGTTGCTTACCTGCGTGGTACATTAATTTTTTAATCCACACTTAGGTTGCTGACCTCTAGTTTTAATCGCTCAAAGTAACGTTAATGAGCATGTTTCATGACTATACTCGTATTTTTTTTTCAATATCGCACGCAAGTATATGCATTAAGCCCGGATTTTCCTCTGTTTATTTTATGCTTTATGTTATATTTCAAATTTCAAAAGAATTTGATTTTATTGCTTTGTTTTTATGATTATGATTAGGTTAACCATAGGTATTCGTATGATAAAATGTTATTAATAAAGTAAAAAATATTTTTCGTTGAATCTTCATCTATAAATAATACTGGTAGCAATACTGAAACACAGTGGGGTTTTAGTGCACCTGAGTACATCGTCTAGTCACCGCGTCGCCGCGCCGTTGTCACTCGAAACGCTGTCTCTACATGAAAACATCTTTTATAATTTTTCATATCTCCATTTTCCCCAAGGTTTTTGTTTGCATGTCACACACCGCATCACTCAAAAGCGTAGGAGTTCTCTTTTTATAATGTCTGCAAGTCGGTGGTGAAATCGCCAGGATAGCGGAGTGAGGGTGTCAGCCTGTGCATACGGGGCGGGGGCTGAGGGGTGGGAGGGGGTCTGTCTGCACCGGGTGCGGGTGCGGGGTGCTGCGGACCGGGGCGGGGGGAGGGAGGTGATGAGGTCGAGGGGAAGTGCCCCCATGTCTAGACTGGGTCGGTAGTTTTCCGGGATTCAGTCGGCTTTGCCTGCAGTCTGCTCACCCACTCAATGCACTGTACTTAGCTAACGATATATATGTATGACAGCCTGTCTGAGGACCCTCGTCGCGTCTGGCGCCGTTTTGTACTATTTTCCTATGACGCACTGAGATGTTGCAGGGATCTCGTTGTTTTAAATGAAACAATAAAATCGGTCACAAATATAAACGTGTGCTTAAATTGTATAATCGTTTATCATGGTATTATTCATCACACCAATTCAAAAAACATATTTTATACGCAAAATCATTGTATCCTCAACTGCAGTATAATGAAGAATTAAACTTAATAGGTAATAATCTTTATTGAAAAAAGTGATGAAATCGAGAATTGAAGAAATCAAAATCATTAATAACCACCCCAGAAAAATATTAATGGTATCATTGTTATTTTTTCATTATATACAGTAATTAAATACAATTTCATTTCGTTATACAATATAATATAGTTTTAACTTAAGTATAAATACTAACCTTCTAAAGTATGAGATAAAACGTGATAAATAAACCCGAACTCTCCGACAACAAAGTTAGACTGGGGGAATGCGATGTCAGTAGGGAAGTTGAAATTCAAAATCGATATTGCGATGTCGCAATTACTTCCAAACTTTTAAATAGAATGGGAAAAATAAAATGTCTGGCATAAACTTTATAATACACAACTTTTGATGGACTTGTATAAAGTAGGAGACTTGATTTACTTCTCTCTCATTTACAAAAAATAATGCTTGATTCACAATATATTTAATTTTGTTTATTACCACTGTTGGTTCCCGATGGGATTTACCCCCTCTTCCTCATAGCTAAAGGATGAATTTCCAAAAATCCTTCTCTATACTATTTTCCCATGAGGAAAATGTGCAAAATGTCACTACCTTGTTTATCAGGCAGTGCTGAGAATTTTATTACGCCAATCTTAGACATAATACTTCCTACAAGATTTATTAACTTATTAATATCCGAACGAGAGAGAAATACGAACGAACTGTATTAAATCTTACTTTTTATCTTACTGTCAATGCGAAAGTTGGTGGAAATGTTAGGACATTAATTGTTAGATGTAAACGCAGAAATAGCTGAACGGATTTAGACGAAATTTGGCACACAGATAGACCATGTTCTAAATTGACATATTATCCCGGTAATTCGCTCCCATGGATAATGATGGGATTTTGAAACATATGACGCTGGCGTCGAACATGGGGCGCTATATCGCTACAGTATTTAAGGACTTCTGTAACGGGGAAGGCTTTTCACGCGAGCGAAGCAAAGAGAAACACCTAGCTAGGTATAAAAAGAACACTTTTAAATAACTGCAATTATTCATAGTGTAATGGATAAAGAAATGTGCTCGTACACTGTTCGGTTAAATTCTCGGGAAGCACACTAGGTGTCCTGTTGCAAATTAAACAACTCATTCAAAGTTCACAAATAGGTGTATCTATGAATCTATAACAATAGGCAGTTTCCATGTAACAGGCCTTTGTGACATAGAAGTAGCTAGCATTCAAACAGTGCACTTACATGGCTCCTAGGCGATTCTTTTTAACTATTGATCTCGTAATCTATCGATTACTCTGATATCCTCATTAAAATGTGATTTTATCTTTATCCTGTCATTTGGATTTTCCTTAAGCTACTTTAAATTAAATACCTATTAGTTAACATTATTAGAGGTGGTTAGTGGTATATTGATATATCCAAAGTGCCGAATACTCACACCTGTAATCCCAAAGGGATAGGAAAGTTGTAATTTGGGAAAACAACCTTATCTTGCATATTTTCACATCGGAAATAAATTCCAACTTCATACAACTTAGTACTTACGCCTCGTTTCGAATCGAAAATGTAATTTTTACATTCCAACCAAAGAGAGATACTCAAGAGGTATCCTAAAACAATGAGACCACATAAATCATCTATAATGTAGAAATAAACTGTCTTAATAATACATGTATGTCGACGGCTCCCAAGAACAAAGTCGTATATGCAAAATGTTAGCTTTTCAGTAGAGCGCTTTGAAAGTCGTTAGTTTGTATTCATGTGCGAATTAGTGCTATTTTCACACATTAAGTTCAAAGTTGTTACTGAACCCTATAGAATATAATGTTTTGTTCACTATAACTTGTGATTTTCACAATTAACTTAGACTTTCAAAGCACTCTACTGAAAAGCTTCATTTTGCATATCGTCGTCCGGCATTCAGTACCGCGAATGTAAAATTGGGGCACTTTACAGGAGAGACAAAAAACTGATTTTATTATAATGTACACTTTACCTTCTGCTAAACTATTGTTATTTAGCATATGCTAAATAACTATTGTTATTGCTAAATAACAATAGTTTAGCAGAAGGTAAAGTGTACATTATAATAAAATCAGTTTTTTGTCTCTCCTGTAAAGTGCCCCAATTTTACATTCGCGGTACTGAATGCCGGACGACGATATACGACTTTGTTCTTGGGAGCCGTCGAATTGTATATAAATATTTGGAAACATCAGTATAATTCATAAGCATGTAGAATGTTATTATTTCCCCGAGGAAATGTTAATTTTCCCGTTTTATGGATTACTTTTGTTGCGTCATCACAAAAATTATAAG
Source organism: Lapara coniferarum (assembly GCA_949316025.1). Classification (NCBI taxonomy): domain Eukaryota; kingdom Metazoa; phylum Arthropoda; class Insecta; order Lepidoptera; family Sphingidae; genus Lapara; species Lapara coniferarum. Next base: position 33,074,499 of record OX438919.1, on the reverse strand, counting down.
TGTAAATATAATACGCTAAATGCTTGTTACGCAGAAACACTGTTCCGTGTTCCAATATAACATCTAAGAACTCGTTAGAAAATATAAAGTGAACGGCGAAAATGTTGTATGTTTAACTTAGTTTTAATGTCTTTTATACTAAAATGATTGCACCAAGTTAGTGCATTATAAGTAAATTTTATAAAATGTGGGTCGTCCAACTCCACAAAATCATCAGCTGCATACTGATTTGATTCTAATTTTAGCCGTAATAAGCTACTAAAACATATGATGGCTTATCGCTAGTCGGGTCGAAATACTTGTCTCAAAATAGTGAAGCTAATTGTGTTTCGTAACGCCGTTTGAAGGGTCGTGTCGGAGCGTGGTATATTTAGAGTAGCGTGTGAGGGGTGAGGCGTGAGCGCGGGGTCGGTTGCGATAGGGGGGCGCCGGCGGTGACGCGGAAGTGTAGGGCGGGCGGAGGGCGTTGACCGTGAACGTGGGGCGGCATCGATCCGGGCGGCCATACCCTCGCGCAACGGGAAAGTGTATGCCACTGCTGCCTTGCTTTTGATACCCGCGATTGGCATTCAATTGCACCACGCGCCGATTATTTCAACTCACATTCGGACTGATCGAGTATTTTTTATTAACATTTCTGTGTTGTGGAATAAGGGAAATAGCGTATCAAATCCTGAAATGAATAAGTGAGATTTATTATTCAATGTAACTTAAATTATAATTTTCCATTTTCATTGAGGGATGCATGCAACGAAGCAAAACATGCTTACCGGCGTTGGTAAAGTTGTCTATATATTACAATACGAACTTTAAAAAAAGACAGTAACTGTCATGGTAGTCTACTATGATAGAGTCAGTGTTAGAGAAAATTACATTTTCATTTGGGAAACTAATTTTGAAGATTTTATAACGTTTGTAATATGATAAGTGATTATAATAGAACAATAGCGTGTTTAATATAATTAAGTAGGTTATTGCGTGGGCTAGTGAATCGGGTAAAGACAATTTGGAGTTACACGCCGATATCCCTTCGATGTAATAACGGAATAAGAATTAATAGGGTGCCTGCCGGTCACGCGGGTAGATCCGAACTGCACGCACGTATTGGAGGTAGACATGGGGGCTTGATTACTCCATTTTCCTATAGATTTATAGAGCCCACAAGATTTTCTCAATCGCTTGATTTTCCTTGTTCAAAAGGAAGTTGGGCACAATTTACCTAATTAAATATTTTAATACCTCTAATTGATTTGATAACAAAACATAGATTATAATTATTATAATAGTGCGTATTTTTTTCTTAATCTTTTGTGGTGATTATTAATAGAAAATAACGCAAATGAGCAAGTGAGTCACTTGAAGAACTTAAGTGGAATCATATAATGTCTTTAACTACGTAGCGATTCTCATATTAATTATTAGGTTTACTCACAATTGGCCTATAGAGGAATTGATTTTCACAAAAATGTAAGAGGGTGGTGTTGCATCGTTCTTAGGATTCGTTAGGGAGAGCGAACGCGTGCCCGGCGTCGTCTTTGTGTCAGTTTGTCCCGTGGCATATAAGAAGCTTTTTTCTTTTATAATGTTAATCCATTATAATATCTTGTGTAGTTTATTAAAGAATTTAACATATTTGGAGATACATTTAAACTTTGGCTAAGTGATATAATTATATCATATTGTTTTAATAGAATATTTTAAATAAACTGATTACTTTGCTAATATCATCTACGGTAGATTATATTATAAGGGCGCCACTTACGCTTATATTTGTGGAATTTATCAAACATTTTTTACAACAGGCGACTAAAGAAAACTCATGATTTATGTTCTTACGAAATTCAAAGTCAACTTCCTTCTTCCGAAAACAAAATTCTAATTCGACGTGAGACAGCGCGTGCAGTGGGCTCGGGGGTGAGTCGCGCCGGTGTGGGGTAGTTGAATGTCGGGCAAGGGCGGCGTGAGTCACGGCCGCGACTTGCCTCCTCGCGATCAATACTGCAAGGGAATGCGTAGCTGCATAGTCCGCCGTCGCCGCCGCCCCCACAATTGGTTTAACTGTTGTTAAAATTGAATTTCGGTTACAAATGCGACATATTAAACAATATTGAATTGGTTTGACGTTCCATCGACGTGTTAGTGTAACGTTGTCTATGATGTTTTATAACTATTACGTTTTTATATGAAAATAAATTAAAGTTATATTTAATTATTTTTTAAGTTATAATTTCTACAATTATTTTGTTGCTACAGACAATTAAAATGTTTTCAAAGCTAACTAATAGGTTTAATTCAAAGCAAAAAAACCACAGTCACTTGGAGTGACTAGCTTGACAATTGTAATAATTGTTAAACGGATGTCACTAGGCATCTCCTTAAAAGAGATAAAAATAGGAAACTTGAAATTGAACAGACGAAGGTAGGGTCGACATAGCTCAGTTGGCAGAGCACCGGCACGGTACGCTGGAGGTCGCGGGTTCAAATCCTGCTTTCGACAGTGCCGGATTAACCACGTAGCAAGAGTAGCAATTGCTACGGGCCCCGCGCGAAAGGGGGCCCCGCATACTTAAACCCACTCATTTCTGCCTGAGCGTAATTTTTTGAGTGAAACTTTTTAAGATGTGGTATGTTAAATTTTTTTGATTTCACAAAAACGTAAAACGTTATAACTTTTCCTACTAAGACAATCCACGTCAGACACTCGATACCCGACTATTTCCTTGGCGTAAATAATTCAAATAATTTCATACGGTAAACACACAAGTTCTACAAAAAGTTGCTTGTATATGCAAGCTCTCTGACCCAACACTTAGTGTGGATGTGTAGCAGAATTGAAATAGATTGATTTAAATTGTTAAAATTTTCTATCATACCTACTTCATACTATCATACTAATATTATAAAGGCGAAAGTTTGTAAGTATGTATGGATGTCTGGATGTATGGATGTTTGTTACTCTTTCACGCAAAATCTACTGAACGGATTACGATGAAATTTGGCACACGGGTAGATCATGTCCTGGATTAACACATAGGCTACATTTTATCCCGGAAAATCTATTTGACGGGGGCGGAGCCGCGGGCAAAATCTAGTTTATTTATAAGATTAACAGTCTACATTATTTTTAATATAATTTAGTAACCATATAACAAAAATCTATTTTCTAGAATATACTAGCGTGCCGGCCTGGCTTCGCACAGGTAGAAAGCATAATATTTGCACATTTAATTTTCTGTCGTACAAAATACTTATTAATTATACACATAACCCTTCCTCTTGAATCACTGCGTCCATTGGTGAAAAACATATGAAAATCCGTTCGGTAGTTTTTGAGTTTATCGCGTTCAGACAAACAGATGCGATGGGGGGACTTTGTTTTATAATATGTAGGTAATGATGTAGGGACATATCCTTAAAAATAAAAAGATAAAAGTAACCTGTCCTTCCTTGGATCTCAAACTACCTCCATATTTATTCTCTCACGGTTCCACCCGCAAGAAAATATTTTTCGGGATAAAAGTACCGATTTATATTTCTCTGGGATAATAGCCTAGGTGCTCCTCAAGGTCTTAAATTATCTTCCTACGAAATTTCATGGAAATCGGCTGAGAGTGACTTCTACAACCGCGAGTTAAAAAAAATTGGGATAAAAGTCCCGGTTTCTATTTTTCCAGGATAAGCAGTAGCCTATGTCCTTCCCTGGATCTGAAACTATCTCCATATTTGTTTTTTTGCGGTTCCACTCGCAAGAAAATATTTTCCGGGGTAAAATCCCGGTTTATTTTACCCGGAATCCGAAGTAGCCTAGGTCCTTTCCAGGGTTTCGAACTACCTCCCTACCAATTTCGTTGAAATCGGTTGAGTGGTTTGGCCGTCCCACTCGTGAGAAAAAAATCGGGATAAAATATCCGGTTTATATTTTCCGGGATGGGCAGTACCCTGTGTCCTATCCTGGGTCTCAAACTATCTCCATACTTATTTCTTTGCGGTTCCATCCGCAAGAAAATAGTTTCCGGGATTAAAGTCCAGGTTTATTTTTTCCCGGGATAAGAAATATCCTAGATCCTTTCCAGGGTCTTAAACTATGTCCCTTCCAAATTTCATCGAAATCGGTTCAGTGGTTTGGGCGTAACGGCTCCACTCACGAGAGAAAAAATCCGGGTTAAAATTCCCGGTTTATGTTTTTCCGTTTTTCCCTCGGTCTTAAACTATTTCCATACTTATTTGTTTGCGGTACCACCCGCAAGAATATTTTCCGGGATAAAATCCCGGTTTATTTTTTCCCGGGATCAGAATTAGCCTTGGTTCTCCCCAAGATTTTAAACTATCTCCTTACCAAATTTCATCGAAATCGGTTTATTGGTTTGGCCGTAACGACTCGCGAGAATACAAAATCCGGGATAAAAGTCCCTGTTTGAATTTTCCCGAGATATAAAGTAGCCTATGTTAGTCAGGGATACTCATTCTAATGGTGAAATAATTTTTGAAATCGGTTCAGTACTTTTTGAGTTTATCCTTGTCAAACATACAAAAATACAAATCTTTCCTCTTTATAATCTACTAGCTTTTGCCCACGGCTTCGCCCGCGTTAATGAGTTTTTCCGGGCTAAAAGTACATAAAAACCTTCCCGTTGAATCACTCTATCCAACACATTTATTTGGATAAAGATTAATATTATGACGTTGATACAATTCTTAACAAATAATGCATTAATTTCGACCAAATTTGATTACCATAAAAACGGTTCTAGTGAGTTAATCTTAAAAGATAGACACATACTGTCGCGGACATTTTTTTAGATCATATCAAGAGGAATAATTCTTTCATACATATATTTTTGGTATCTTGAACCGTTTTCGCAGCGCACGCAATGGAAGCCCTCAAAGATGAATAATTTTCCCCGTTCTTTTCACATTTTCCATTATTTCTTCGCTCCTAATGGTTGCATCGTGATGTTCTATAGCCTAAAGCCTTCCTCGATAAATGGTCTATTCAACACAAAAAGAATTTTTCAATTCGAACCAGTAGTTCCTGAGATTAGCGCGTTCAAACAAACAAACAAACAAACTCTTCAGCTTTATAATATTAGTATAGATAGTAATATTATAAAGCAGAAGAGTTTGTTTGTTTGTTTGTTTGAACGCGCTAATCTCAGGAACTACTGAACCGATTTTGAAAATTCTTTCACTAATATGAAGCTACTTTACTCCTGAGTGCTATAGGTTACTTTTCATCCCGGGAAAATATTTTTGTCCCGGAAAAACTCTTTCACGCTGGTGGTGTCGCGAGCATCACCTAGTTAAATATAAACTTTGAAATATGTATTGAAAAAAATATTTTGTGTAGTATCATCTGTTTTCAATTGTTAGTTTCCTATGAAAATTATTCTAAATTGCCAGGAAAGCTCATCTCAGGCTTTTTGTACTTGTCAGAGCCTAACAGCGCCTGTAGTAATTTACTACACTATTAATTACCCACAAAATTGTAACCTATAGCAGATCAAGGGCTCTTTGAAAGAATTTGCTACGGGCCCCGCGCTTGCTTAATCCGGCACTGGCTTTCGACTGTTTCTTTTTCAATGTTTCCATTAAAACTAAAATCATTTAGAATACTATGTTAGGGGGTAATCTGAATTCAGTGATATATTATGATACGAACAAACCTCACGTGTAGATTATTATAGATAAAAACATACGACTGATCGTGTTAAGTAATTGTTTTATGAATTATATATATATACACACACACACAATCAAATACGCGGCAGTACTCAAAATACGATACTCTTTACAATTCATAGCTCTGAGGTAGAGCAAAAGGAATAGCGCTTAAGATGCACACGCGGAAAATGGCAAGACAACCAAAAAACACAAATAAAGAAGATCTTGTTACTAAATCCTCACACTTTTAATAAAATTATATGTCGTTGTATGTCAAACCTTATTTAATAAATCAAAGTGTTAACCTCTGCGTAGAAACTTAGCCGCTCGCGTCCGCGGGGAACCTGAGGCTCTACAGTACAGTTCACATAAATTGTTAAAAGTATAAAAGTTTATTTCCCTACTCTACCGTACCAAGAAAATTCGTGAGGTATGGTAGTGACATATCAGTTGGCGATGATTTTGGCTGGATTCGTGCCATCTGGCGGGAAAACTTGAACTCCTGTTAATACATTTGCGTAATTTACGCATCAAAATCCGGTAGTGTGGCTAAATTATCACTATAATTATACAACATTACATTACGAAAATAATTACGTGTGTATCAGGCCAAACAATCCGCTACCTGTGAGTCCCAGATTAAATAACGAATATTTTATTTATTTTATATTTTTGAAATGGGTTTCATCACAACTGGAGATAGGACTGTCATATGTATGAGTCCGTCTGGATGGGTACCACCGCAATGTCTATTCCTACCGCCAAGCAGTAGTGTGCATGTACTGTTGTGTTTCGGTTTGAAGGGCACTGTAGCCGGTGTAACTACAGGACATAATGAGACTTAACATCTTATGTCTCATGATGACGAGCGCAGTGGAATGCCGCACAGTACTTTGTATCTCAAGGTGCTGGATGGTGTTTCTACTGTTTATGAGTGGTCGTATCGCTTACCATCAGGCGAACGGCATGCTCGTCTCATCATTCGATGTCATAAAAAAAATAAAGATTGATGAAAAATGATGTACGCAAATATAGAAAGATTTTGATAAATACGTAATTCGGAATGGGAAATTAATACTCTTTGCAAACTCGTAAAGTTGACTTGAAATTTGCTGTGTATAACGCGATTTTACCCAACCCAATAACCAAGATACAATTTTAAATAATTATCTATATATGTGTACGTTGCAGATAAGAGTGAATAAAATTGATGTGTCTAAATTCTTAACAATAGCTATAGCACATACGTCTATTATTATTTACACTCAGTGACGCGCTGAATAAATATATGTGCAGCATGGATATGAAATTATTTAAATTAGCGATTATCTTTATTAAAAGTATTATAGCACTTGTTCAGTTTAAAGCTATTTAATAAACTTCGTACAAGTTATCGTAATAGGTGGGGTGGATGTCATATAGACGTAATCAACCATTTCTCGTCAATCTCGATAGAACTTCAAATTAGTATCTCATGCTCGTTGTACAACACATTTTTCGTGTTATGAAAGCACGTGTTCTGGAAAATTCTTCTCGTGCTGTAGGTATATTCTGGCCGCCGCTCAGCCATTATGTTTGCATGTGTTTTGTGGCATTGAGCACTAATAATAATCGGTGAACTTGACATTGAGAGCGGAGGCTCGTCATCGTAACAAGATTTGCTATCTCTTCCGCACTAAGCAGGCGTGCTCAGGTGAGAGAAGGATGCATGATATTATCTTTTTGTGTTCGCGAGTGTTTGTAGGTCAGTCGTGTATTTGTTCCGGACGATAGTCCGAAAGTCGGCTGGAGGTTATATTACGTAGTTATTTACGTTGTAAATGTGCATAATGTTAACAGATGCAATCATTTGGTCTAATTGTGTTAGCACGCCCAAATATCACCTATTGTCATACGGTGTTTACATTACCAAAATTGGTTTTTAAAAACAATATTTTTATATTTTGTATTTTCATATGTGAGATATACATACATACAACTTTATACATGTACATCTACACTGCGCTATGTGGAGAAGATTCTCTAGAACAATATTATTGTATGTAAATATTTTTATTATGTGTGTTTTATTATCTATTTTTTATCCAACTACATACATTAATTTAATTTCATTCATAGCCCACTTGTTACAAAAACAATGCGAGATAAATTACAACAGCTAAATGCACATAACGCCACTGTGGTAAGCCTTAATAAGTTAAGGAAAATTTAAAAGTCAAAAACTGAACAAAGCGTTATCTAGCAGCTGTTTCAAAATCTTCGTTCATACAATTACCCCATAAAGCCTGCGTCGTCTTGGAAAATTCCGCTAGATGTCGCTGTACCGCAAGGCTCTTCACGACTTTAAGTTTAGCTTAGGTTGAGTTAGATGGCGTTACTGACGTACTTGTTATATTTTGTTGAATACAATAATATGCTTATTTCACAACAATCACAAATAAACAAAAATTTACCATTTTATATGATTATGTTTATTTATATTTAGTTTTATTGAATGTTATTCGTGTTATTATAAATTTTAAGTCATTACTTGTTCCATAACACGTTTTAATAAATGTTTCTTTTATAATGTATATTAAAAATAAACTTTCAGCGTGCAAAATTTAATTAAATAAAGTCTATGTAGTGTTTGTTGTAACACATAGAATGTGAAAATACCGCGTCAAACACATAATAGGTTCACAGAAACGTATTTTGTATGTAAATTAATTCATCGCGGAGGTTGTTATGTGGGCTACGGATCCGCATCAGCAATAATTCGGCAAGACGAGCGACCGCGACGTCAGCCGCTGGTTCTTACGGCCACCACGTCGCGCTGCGTCACACGCGCGGTCATCGCTCCCCTTAAACAAAATGACGTACTTACTCATTATTTTCATTTCATTGCCCATTATTCCGTATACGGACTTTCCCGACTATATTTTCTTGTATATCAATAGAACGACAACATAATATAGTGAGTATGTAATTAGGCCTTCAAATTGTGCCAATAAACCACAAGCTCTGTGACTCAGCTTGCAAAACAAAAGGAAAATTGTTTAAAATTATGAATGTAATGAAGAAAATATAGTTGACGTTTTAAATGATAAATATTTTGTAATATTTTTTTATCACAATTGTGGCGGTTAACAAATGGCATATAAATTAATACCGCAATATAATCAAAACTTTTGTTATATTCATTTTATTTTAGTTATGCTACTGACCGATAGATGGCGCTGTAAGTCAGTATCATCCGCGTGAATATTTTTTATCTTTCATTCGAGAAAGCTCTATTACGGATATGAATGGCAGTATTTTACAGTGTTTTTTTTTTTAGTAAGTATATAGTTTATTTTTATTTATTTTTTAATGTAAGTATACAAGGTTAAGTACATGAAATCTTTTTGTTATTCGCTCGTTTAAGTTAGTCGCAAAGTTAAAATTTTAGAGCGACACTAAATTCTTAAATTTGTTAAAATAGTTTGAATCTGATTATATACCAAAAACACAGTAACTAACAAAGGCAAATTGTATATAAACGGTTTACGATTGTGTAGCGTAAGAGTCTAGAGCATACGTAAGTAATTTCGTCGCTCTGTGCTTTTTATTGTAACATCTAGGTACATTAATCCATAAGACCTTCAGGCATAATATCAATGTGACAGTAGTGTAATAAAATAAAGTAGTTTGTCGGAGAAGGGCGGGCGATATCGTAACTGTAGCCAACGATAGCAGAGTCGGTCGCCGCGCAACCTTGCAGAGTTTGTTGCTCCTGTATGGCGAGTGAGAGGGCGCTGCGCGGGCCGGGGGACGCGGCCGATCTAACCTCCAGTGACACGGTCTAACTGCGACATATCACAGTACAAAAACATTCAGCGTATCAACATCTCGCAATTCTTTTCATAATACTCTACATTCACGATTTCAAAATGATGGTTACGAGTTATCTTACTGCTGCTTATAACCTGTGATATCTCTGTATTTATGATTAAATATAATATAAATAACTCAAGATATAAAAATGCATGTGTACTAGATACCATTAAGGGTGTTTAAAAATAAAATTTCGCAATAGAATGATTGTTATTGAATAGAATAAAGCGGGCTGTGTCCTTCGCGCGGTACCGAAGGCAACAACAACATCCAGTGCACATAAGCACATGAGTGTCATTTTTTGTTCAGGCATGCGTGCATTAACATGCAAATTTCAAGATAAATGTCTATCGGTTTGAAAACATAATGAGATAATTACTTAACTATCGTACAAAATTATCGGTTGTTCTTGATGAAGTTTATTGTCCCAGTTGTAGGTTGTTTACTCTTGCATTGCATATAATATGCATTGTGCGTAGCTGTATTAATATCCTTCATGTTTGCGTTCATCTAAATATATTATGAACAGAATGTTTGTTTTCAACATACCGTGATTGGTTATTATTAGTCCTCTTTTAAGCAAATTCAAATCAAGTAAACAATAAATTTAAACGTTAATTTAATCATCATCATCATCAGCCACATGACGTCCACTGCTGAACATAGGCTTCCCCCCAAAGATTTCCAGACAATCATAATCAATACATCATAATCACACACTGATAATCGTGCTCAATTAAATAAATTATTTTTTATTAGTTAATTTTTTATACCGGATATCGTCTTGTTATTATGTTGTTGTTTTCGTTTATTTTAATGTTTGGTAATATATTTTTATGTTTACGCATTTATTACTATTTTTCTCGGTGGATCAAATGCATGTTTATCGAGATGAAAATATTTCACTAGTATATTATGTACGAATATCAGCTATCACCTATTAAAGGGCAGCATATGAACTCTATAGTTGTAACAATTATTTATGAATTGTCGCAACTGAGCCGTGAGATGTAAAATGGCTTAAGAGCAAATTATTCTATCGTTTGCCGGAGCCGTCGCCACAGCTGTTTACTTATCCCTCGACGATTTGACCTATATCTCCACACAATCGTGTTATTCATGAGCCATGTCACTCAACAGTCTTCATGGCGAATAATGAAACACTTTATTTCAATAAAAAAATAATTCTGTGATTAATTATTCATACAATGTTACATTTAAATAATGTGTTTTTGTTTAATTTGGTGTTAGCCAATGTATGAATAGAATTGCTGTATCTGTAATTAGTTATTTGAATATCCGTATAATAAAGGGAAATATAAATAGCTATTGTTAAACTTACCTTATTGTATATAATATTTCTGTGGACAGTAAAATGCCATTTAATAAAACGATAAGTCTTATATTATGATTTTTTATACATGTCAATGGCCATGTCATTTTTCGGGATTCTATAAATATATAAAATCAAAAACGATAAGTCATTAAACGTGCAGTAAAACAACTTAAACATTGATAAGAGATTAACATCTTGGGAATGACAAAGTGCGTTTATATTATGCAATGTTAAACAAACAGATATTGCTATAAAATTAATGAGTACCTTAGTGAAACAAAACAGGTATGTCTGTGTGACGTATTTAAAACTCTACCATAGCTATTTAATTTCTATAAACATAAAAGTAATACCTATTGTTTTATTCTATTTTTAAAATATAGATACGTGTTGTACTTTTTTATGTTTTAACTTTTTATTTTATGATCTAGGTATGTCATTGTTACAAAAGGCACGAAAGATTTTTCCTCGTATGTAATATTTTTATATTTAATGTGTACCGATGCCCGATAGCTGATTAACACATCTACCATTGTTTGTATTTTGTACTACAAAATATTGCTCATTGTATATATAAAATATCACAACATATACATTTATAACTAATATGGTTTGGGTAATATTTGTTTTAAAACGTGTTAATATATTGACACGGACAGAGCCGCAAGCAATAACTATAAATAATAAAAAACGTTACAGTATTTGACACGAAACGCATTTTATTATGGTATTTCTCACACTATTTGTTGATGTCCGAAACAAGAAAGGTAAATTGATTGAAAAGTTAAATTGAAAATATAGTTGCAAAATTCCCAAACGGCACATATTGTCTCATTCTGGAATTGAACCCACTCAAGTTGCATCACTTTAAGACCTAACATACGTTATCAGTCAGCCGCTTGGAATAGTCACCATTACTCTTATGTTTGTTTTTATTTATGTAAGTGTGTTGCTTAAGGACCTCGAAACTTCAAGGAAAACTCCTCCAAAATGAAATCCATCAAAACGAAACTTAAAGTTTTAACAACGTCGTTATCCGAATGTTTCAATGTTGAATGAGATTTAAGTTTTCGGAATTATGAGCAATATATTAAAATATAATGGGCCAGTGGGGTACCAAGCGTGGTAGAGCAGATTGGACTCAGCGATGGCAACAATCGCGAAGGTCACGCCGCAGCTGGCTCTAACATCACACGCCCAGCTCCATGTGGTATTGCTGGTTAGGTGCTTCGTGACGATATTCACCATTCATACGAAATCCTGTTGTTGTGTTCGAATCACTAGGTTCAATTTTGCGTAAACGCCACATCGGTCGGCGGCCTTACCTCATTAGAGTTCATGCACCCGCGCGAAACTAGGGCATGTACCGCGTGCGCCCCCCACCACGCGCGCTCGCCGCTCCGCCGCCCCACCACCCTGCCTCACCGCCGCGCCGTCCCGTTACCTAAGTACCACTAGATTTTCATTAAAACATTTGTACTCCTGAAATACGTGTAAATATCATATTTTCACTATACACCATTTGTAAGTGTCACGATCAAAATATGTTTTGCTATTCTCTTAAGATAGCTATGTGGTTATAAACCTTATTAAAATATTAAATTTTATTATTGTCCTTTGTTTGCGACTTGTAGCTGTATTTATAATTTTAAGGACGTGTACTCGGGTACTGAGACTGTACATTGTGGTAAATTCTTAAGTGGTTATATCATTGTGTTGGGGCAGTAAACGGTTAGAATTGCAATTCTTTCACTTAACTTCAGAGATGATAATTATGAAAGGGCTAGGAGGAAAAATGGCGTCACCATAGCGAGTTGAGTGAACTAATACTTATAGCGCTACGGAGTTGCGCAAGCGCACTGCGAGAAAGTGCGAGTAAAAGTTGACGCAACCCACGTCACACGGTGTTCGTCGCCACGTCACACATGCACACATCCCCACGTCCCGGTGGAGCAATGTGGGTGTCCGCCGATGTGTGTGTAACTATGTGCGTCCGTGCCCGATGTTATTTGCACGTACATAAGTGTCATGCACTGACGACACTTGATTACAATCGAACTCGTTATACAATGCCTTTAATAATAAAGTTACGAAGACATTACATGTAAAGCACATTAGGGGTTTTCATAACACTTGCAGAGATTAATGTGACAGCAACTTATTTGCAGATGTCCAAATCCGCCAATAACTATATTGCTTTTTATGTAGAAAGCAGTACGTAAAATGAAGCATATAAAAGTATTTTTATTATAAATTAATTACGAATACATAACACTAATAAAATGCATAGAAAGTTAACCCCAATAATAACCAGAACATGTCGAGAGATAAAAGAAAGCTAGCAGAATTGTTTTGTTGTTTTATCACAAATTGTTTTCAATAATATATCTTTAATGCTGATGTTATGTTAGCTGTCATTTATTTAATGTGTTATAAAGACTATATAATGTTTGCGTTGTTCGCTTTCATAAATTAATAAAAGTAATATAATAAAGAGCCCCGCCATATTTGTAGAATAATTATAATATGTTCTCTATCATAGAGATTGTATACGTAAATCCTTGCAAAATTGTTACATCTTCAGAAACAAATAGAAACTGGCAATTGTTAATGACATTACGATAAAACTGTTTGTCGAATGTAGATCTAAAATCTATTCACCTGTGGGATGGACAGTACCCGATAATGGAAGTTATTAGTTGTATGTTCCTCTAATTTACTCTGATAAAAGTAGCGATAAAAATAGATCTTAATTATTTTATTCCAGATGCTTTATGTCAACAAATCGATAAACTCCGATCTTTTAACGTTGTTTTAAAGTCTTATCGATAAATTATCACTCAATAAATTGAGTATAATTCCAATCACCTTAAGCTACTATTTTGGGAGATGTTGCATAACTGAAAGTACCGTAATGAGTCCTGCAGAGCATGCAAAACTTATATTAAACGAAAATGCAATCACCAAAAATACTTGTTATTCTTACGCGTGTTGTTATAAAGGGAAATATTTGTCATTAAAATCTCTGCCGGTTTATTCTCAGTCACACGTTCGCCTAAAACGCATTTTTATTTTTAATCTGAGTTACTTTAATATAGCTCGGCACGCATGAGCTTTGTTCTACATAATTAAAAAAAATGCCACGCTAGTTTTATGTAGAACTCTATCAGGTGTTTTGTCGTGGAGTATATCCGTCGTAGTGTAAATTGTAGTAAGTAATTTTCAGTGGAGGGTACTAGAGGGAGCGGTGGCGAGCGGACGACGGTGCGCTGTGGCGACAGAAATAGGGCGCGGAGGACAGAGCAAGGCTGTCCCGGTTGCCGGTCAGCGACCCCGCGCTCTACCTACAAATACGTAGCTCTGTGTGCGTATTCGCCACCTACAACTATACTACGAATCGTATGCGCTTACTGACGTTCGCAGCGCGGGGATGCATAGGGGTAATGTACACTACGTTGCGGACGCTTACGTCATCGTTCATATCGGTGAAACATTAAAAAATAAATCCATCACGAAAAATATTTATACTCGATTACGCTGCAAAATAAATATTATTATGTTTGGACAAAGCGTCACATTCGAATTCTGCAAGTGCAATATTGCATTCAGGTGCAAACGCCATCTGTTGGAGAATAGTGGTATTATCAATAGCTAACGAGAGACGAGGATCCGTTCATACCGCTCGCCCCGCGTCCCCTCAGTGATAAGGGCACGAGTTCGTTGCCCCGATACAGGGTGACCTCAAAAACGAGGACACTGCAAAATTAGGACGATGACAACGTAATGACTCGAGCGCCCGCACACTACACGCGATTTCTGATTCAAACGCCAGCATGTATGGCGTATAATGCCTTAGCACAGTCCTTTGATCTACATGTATTTCATCAATTAGGCAAATACGCTGACTCCGACGGCACAGAGCTAGCTCGAACTGTTCGCTCTATGGTTATAATAAGTAAGGATTTATTTCAAGAATTCAGATGTAAATGGATACTATTTGTAATGACTTGTATTTGCAGGTGAATTTAGGCTGCATGCAAACAGTATGCATTAACCGTTAACATCATAGTATAAATGTAAACAACATAAATTATATTTTAAAAAGTAATAAAATTTATTGTTAGCCATTAACACCGATAATTTTTTTTTTAAACCTTAATTCAAATGTACCATAGTTTCATTTTACCTTATTTGTATCGTGTAATAACGCTATTTGCGTTATTGGATTGATCAATATGTTCCTAGTAAAAGTATTATTTTTCAGTTTAAACACGTATGAATATAGATTTACGAAATGATTATTGATTTCACAGAGATTATATTTAATTGCGTAAAGTGTCAACGTGTTAAAAAAAATATTGATAAGAAGTTAAAGTCACTTTCTTTTGTTTCAGGTAAGTGTTATTATCAACTCCGTGACGTTCAGATCGTACGAAACTTCTCGACGATTCTCCGAAGATAAAATTTATTCGGCAAAAGTCATCACTCCATAAAAGAGGAAGCAGGTAAGTACGCTACAAGCCGACGAAATTAATACAAGGCTTTACTTAATTTATAAATTGATATCAAGTAATCGATCAATTTATGTAAAAATACATAGTTGATATGAATATGAATAGCCATGTATGATGGATGTACATACTTACGCAATATATTTGTCGTTGCCTTGTAAAACTTATCTATAAGGCATAGTTAATGAACAACGTTAAACCAAATGTTTACATCTTATATTTACATAACAACGTTTGAAAATAAACATAAGAAGGTAAACGAGATTATTTAGAAAACGGATTATGCGCGATGGTGGTTAAGAAATGCAATGGAAATGATATGTAGGATGCACCGAGCGGGCCGGGAGCCGATGCTAAATATAGCTCGGTCGTCGACCAGCAAGTGGGTCGCTCCCTCGTGCTCTCACCACCGCGCCGGCAGCATGAACGCCCTACGCCACCGCCGCCACCCGTACCCCTTGCACAAGGTTTACTACTCATACAACTTTGCGTTATAAGTACCATATATGTGTGTTATGTTATTTACTATAAAACTATTATGTTTCAATGAGACTATTAACTGTTTAACAGCGTAAATAAAAAAATCCCCGATTGAAAATCGTTTGACCAACGCGACGGCGGAAATACAACCACTGTATAAGTGGCTAGTATTGGTATTAATATCCATATTCCATGGGCATAATGATCTAGCTTTGGTAAAAAATTTAATAATAGGATCTTCATTTACGTATAAAAATCTAAGTGTGCAGATTGGGGAAAAGTCTGAATTACAAAGTTGTAGCAACACGCATTCCTTTCGTAGCTGAAATGTTACGTCTTCGAGGAGCCCGCTGCTTAAGCGCGGATGTCACGTGATTTGAGCGCGAAACGCAGGTTGACGCGGTTCACGCACATCATGCGCCGCTTGGAACAAAGGTTTTTTAATGCTATTGATATGCGAGACACGTTAAATGGGCGCGAGTCGCAAGTTGCGATCCTTGCTTGAGTTGCGCAAGTGATACGCACTTAAGGCTTCCGCGCTATACCAATGACAGTTGCAGTAAGCGCGCTTATCCGCGCTTTTTATGCACGTCGGCCAATTTGGAAATGTGCCAATCGTCTGTGGGCATAACATGTTTTCTGCTGGTCACTTATAAAGGCTATAATAACTGACGTCATAATTGACATTGTTAGAGATACAGGGTTCCGATCAGGGTTTGCTTGGGAAATTGAAAAAGGCTCGTTCGTGGACCAATAATAAAAACTTTGGTTCACGTTTAAGGGCTATCTTTATACGATGATGCAGGGTACACTAACAGCAGTAGGACGCCATTTCGAGCATGTTATGTTGTAAAAACTTAACGGGTTTTGATTTAATTAATGGTTATCGTTTTTATTATAAATGATATTTTCGATTATCATTGCTTTTATTGTTTTGTAATAATCAAATAAGTATTTTAACACAAAACTTTAGTAAAATTACATCAATTCATTCAAAATAAATTCTGGAAAAACTAGCTCCCTACACAGATTTATAGCAATATTTTTAAAAGTGCTTTATCTTATAATTTAATAAATCTTAAATTGCTTGAAAACTATTGAGTTTCGGAAAGAGCTTTAACGGATGAAATCAATTGCTTTTGACCCAATCTACACGCTCTTAATGGGAATGCATCATATTACCAGTGACCCCATATACAGATTTTTATTTTGTTTAGAGCAGTTCATATATTCACTTGGACAGTAATAAATTCTCAATTCCCATTTGAGTGTACAACCCTCTCAGGATCACGTAATAATTTGATGATCTTTACTTGTCTAATACAGTTATTATTAACTACTAGATTTTGCCCGCGGCCCCGCTCGAGTTAAAAAAATTCCAGGATAAAAGTCGTGCTTTTTATTTTCCCGGAATAGCATGTAGCCTATGTGTTAATCCAGGACATGGTCTACCCGTGTGCCAAATTTCATCGAAATCCGATCAGTAGTTTTTGCGTGAAAGAGTAACAAACATCCATACATCCAGACATTCTTACAAACTTTCGCCTTTATAATATTAGTAAGATTATATATTATAGTAGGATTAGTTCTGAGCCATAGTAAGCGAAATGGGCAGACCGGTCCACACAAGCGGCACCCGTTCACGAGTATGACGCATGAGGATTGCAAGTTAAATGAAAGCTTGTAAAAAAAACAAAAATATAGTATTAATATTGTCAAAACAGTTTGATAAGCAATAAGGTGACAATAACGGTAGAGTGTGTACGCAGTGTACGCGCGGTTACATTATCTAGAAAGAGCTTTGAGTATCTAGCTATGCAATAAGAGAAAGAGGCATTTTGGTTCTCATGATTATAGTAATAATGATGTAAATGTCAAGTAGTATGTGAATACGGCAATTTTTAAAAAAATAAAATACAATAATTAAATCCGAACGACAATAATCTACAAAAGGCCGATAAAGTCATTTTACATACATACATACATAGTATCACGCCTCTATCCCATAGGCGTAAGCAGAGACTACTGATCGCCACTTTGCTCGATTCTGGCACACTACTTTCGCTTCCTCTACCTTCGTCAATCTTTTCATGCACTCCCGCCGGTTCAGGGTACTTTTGACCTGGCCTTTACTTAGAATGTCAGATATCTGACATTCGAAAGTTCGGTGCGGTCGACCCCTGCCGGGCCTTCCATCCACACTTGCCTTATATATCCTCTTTGTCAGTCTCCTATCATCCATCCTTTCCAAATGCCCAAACCACCTTAGCATACCCTTCTCAATTTTGGTCACTACATCCTCTGTCACTCCACACATGTCCATCACCCTAGTATTCCGCACTCTATCACACACAGTCACTCCACACATGATTCTTAACGCTCTCATTTCTACTGCTTTAATCTTACTTTCATGCTTTTTCTGCCATACCCAACTTTCACTACCATACATTAGAGTTGGTAATAACACTCCTCTATAGACAGCCAGTCGTGCCTTTTTGGACACATTCCGGCTACCCATAAAGGAGTGCAACGCTCCATTCACCCGATTACCTGCACACACTCGTCTCTCGATATCACTGTCATACCTACCATCACTTGTGAAGACACATCCCAAATACACAAAATCACTTACTAGCTGTACCCTGTCGTTCCCTATACAAATATTACACTCTGTCATGCTTTTGTCCCTTTCAAACACCATAACTTTCAGCTTATGTTTAAGTCATTTTACCACATTTTAAAATTCAGGATATCAAAATGTATATCTACAATAAAGAACCGTGCTTTTCTTAAGTTTTGGAACAGGAACAAGGATTCAGGTATGTTTTCTGGGATCTTTAGTATTGGGTCTTTAGTAAATACGGTAATTTTATAATAATACAATCAGACTAGGACAGTGGTCCCACTCCGGTTGAACCAGTCCAACTAACTTGACCGCGGCTCTCCCATTTAAAATGGTCGTTGACGGTTTGGTCTTTTCATTTGCGATTACCTTATCGACTTTTGGGATATTCCTGAAACTATTTTCATATGTGTTTATTTAAGTAAATGCTTATTTTTCCCGGTGACTACACATCCAGGAAAATCACATTTGAAATTGAGGTCATAATGATAAGGTCCTCATATTAGGTAGCACATGAAGTTTAAAATTTAAAATGGTAGCATTTAAGTGAATATTCACTTTAGAATGTGGCACAAAGCACCACCGTGTGTCACAACAATTGGTGGCAAATATCAAGTAGGTTGTTTTGTGACAAATTAGTTGCATCAGCGTTATGAGTGGCACGATGCAACTTGGTATTCGTACATTCGTGGGTGTAAGTCAGTGAAGTGTGTAGACGTTTTCCCCATGGTATTTGTCGGCGGAGTTAGTACAGCGGCTGCAGGGGCTGGGGGCTGCGCGGCGAGCGGCGAGAGGAGAGCGGGGCGGGTGTCGCAAGGCGCGGGTGCATGGCCGGCCGTCGGCACCGCGCCGACCCTGACTGACTTATATTGCGAACGTGCGCCGAGCGCAAATTCTAATGCTGGCAAAAACAACCCGTGGATTATTGTTTCACATCACCTCAGGCACGGTGATAGTTTTATAATAAACCATCTAAGAACTCGGATAACGAAAAGAAAATTTACTTACACTAAATAACACAGCAGACCCTCTTGCTTGAAAATTTTCTCAGTTTTAATAAGTAAAGTAAGCTTTTGCTCAGGGTTTCATTCGCGCCTAAGAATACCGTGTATTTGTAGACAATATCCTGATATTGCGTAATAAGTTACTAATATATTGGTATTATAATATAGGTAATCAGTCAGCCCTCATTGATATCAATGTGGGTATACTATAAAATTGTCTTGTTGGGACACTCATATCGTACTAAATGATACATATCTAATTATGATTGTTTACGTATTTAATGTTTATTGTTGGAATTTGTGCCCGATATGGCGATAGGCTTGCCCCCTATTACATCATGGGACGGAATAACGGTGAAAAGTGGGTGCACTAGTTGCACGTCTGCCTACCCCTTCGGGGATAACACGCATAAGTGTGTGTGTGTGTGTGTTAATGTTTATTTCCGTATGTTTTAACACTTTTATTGTCCCTAATTATAGCGGCATGGCTAATAAAAACGAATGTGCGAGTTTTACGTGAAATGACTATTCGAATAAATAAATAAGCAGACAGATTAAAATTTGTTACCACATATCGCTACATAGTGGACAAGGTGGGTAGATGACTTGATAGAGGTCGCAGGAACGCGCTGGATGCGAGCCGCTTTTGACAGGTCCGTCTGGAAATCTTTAGGGGAAGCCTATGTTCTACAGTGGACGTCATGAAGCTGATGATGATGATGATGATTACCACATACACTACACTACACCAGCCCTGTATTATATACTGCCCAATGCTGAGCACGGGCCTCCTCTACTGAGATGGTTTAGGCCTTAGTCCACCACGCTGGCCTAGTGCGGGTTGGCAGAATTCACATACGAAATTCTTATAGAGAACTTTTCAGATGCAGGTTTCCTCTCGATGTTTTCCTTCACCGTTCAAGCGAGCGATAATTCACAAAGAATACACATATAACTTTTTGAGAAAAGTCATAGGTACGTGCCCTTCGATTTTGAACCTGCGGACATTCGTCTCGGCAGTCCGTTCCACTCCCAACTAGGCTATCGCCGCTTCGATCGCCACATAATAAGTTCTCAAATTCTAAGTAAAAAATATCGTGCTTCATAGGTGAATTGTATTTATAAAAATTCTCATATATTTTATGTCTACTTTCTTTACCAGGTAATTCGATGTTCTAGCACATTCTTGGTACATTGAAATTCCAAGTGTTGAAAATTGAGTTTCTAAGGAGTTCGTTTAGAAATATTTTTAAAACTTTTCTAGTATACTTATTATTGAAATTGGCAAGCTGTTTAACTAAATCTTTTCATTTACCCATATTTTATAAACTACATTGAATGTTGTGCATGTTGGTCTATTTATAAAGTAAATTAATTATCATGCAATAAACTACAAGTTTGCCCTTACCGCGTTACCGCGGCTAACTCAATTTTACACTTTCTTACTTTTTATATTGTTGCTTAAAACTATAGAATAGCTCGGTAATTTAGCACAAATAAAGCGACGATTTCCAGAAAAATAAATATGATTATTTTGTTGAATCCATAATAAGCATATACAATCTTAACATAGTATAAAACAAAGTCGCTTCCCACTGTCTGTCCCTATGTATGCTTAGATCTTTAAAACTACGCAACGGATTTTGATGCGTTTTTTTTAATAGATTGAGTAATTCAAGAGGAAGGTTTATATGTATAACTTATCCCGGGGAAATATAAAGCGAGACTTTTATCCCGGAAAAACTCATTCACGCGGGCGAAGCCGCGAACAGAACTCTAGTAATATAATAAATGGGAGGCCTGAATTGAGGAACTCATTTTTACATAACGTCCTTTCGAACATTTTTTATAATGTTCATATCACGTATAGGTCTATGTACTTGTAATAACATTCCTTTTTACAAGAACCACTATTTGATAGCATGTTAGATTTGTAGATCGCGTGGGATTTGTTTGATGAATTTTCCAAAACGACCAGTTCCATATCACACTTAATCCTCTCTAAGCCTCTAAGGGCCTCGTATTAGGTTTTATATTCTCTTATAAGAACTCGTTCCTGCTCAAAATGTGTCTTCTTATTCATTAGTTGGCCTCGGTGCCGCCTTCGTGAAAGTTTGTTCCAAAACTCCAATTTCTAAGAAACATACACAAACACTCGCATTTAAACTGTCAGCCACCTACATTTTCATATCCTTCTATACAAAGTTTCAATAGATGTTCTTTGCAAATAAGTTCGTCGAAATTCGCGTAAGACTAATGTAACTCTTCGATTAAGCTCCGATCTTCTTTGCAATGCAATGCAATCAGCCCTGTATCATACATTGCCCACTGCTGAGCACGGGTATCCTCTACTACTGAGAGTGGTTAGGCCTTAGTCCACCACGCTGGCCTCTTTAGATATCGCTTATTGGATTATGAGTCGAACGTTTTACTAATATGGGACTGTTACAAGTTCTTTTATTACAGAAAAAGAATTTAATCTTGAAAATTTTGTCTTAAAATGTTAGCAAGAAATACGATCTTAGGAACCAAAATTACTTCTTGGTAGAATTCTAGTAGAACGTAATCCTCCTACCCAGTTTCGCCCACGGCGGCCAATCTCAACGGAGATCAGACAGTTACGCAGGGGATATTATAGTGCACAATATAATTAACAATATAATAATAATACGCCAATCCTTCACTCTGATAGTCCGGTGAGACAGCAATCCGACCTGCCCGGAGAGAGATCAGGCGCAGGACCAACGGCTTTACGTGCTTTCCGAGTCACGGGGGTATCACACCGCCAACTTCCTGACTCCGAGCTGCGACTGAGTAACTTTTAAGAAGGAAAAACCCAGTCACAATGTTTTTGGCTCGACCCGGGATTCGAACCCAGGACCTCAGCGCACAAATCGTACGATTAATGCGTACGGAATACAACTACGCCACCGAGGCAACCTAGGAGAACATATTGTCAGACACTGAATACACTTAGGACACTGAATACTACATTTAGGATAACATATAACTAAATAAACAAAAGAAGACGAATATTCCTTCATCATTATGGAATAACATTAGTTCTTGAATGAGTCAAGGAGGTAAGTAATTATTAAAAAGCAATTATGACAAGTCAGCACAAAAAACACAAAACATATTAATTGGCATATATAATACATTGTATAATTACACTGACTATATATTTATTGTTATTTTAATCGATGTTATACAATTATTATTTATTATTTTGATATGGTATTTTGTTCAAGGAAATACGTTGATCCTCTGGTAACCCTATTTTTTAAAACTGAAATGGTGGGAATTTTCTTCATAATGTCCACCATCTTGTCAGACAGTGGTGCCAATTCACGTACTATGGTTCTAAAATTCTCTCTCGATTTTCGAAAACGCCCAGTCCATTCTCTATGAGTAATAAATAGAATTCTTAAAACACTACAACTGGAACAAAACTATTATATTGTTGTTTCAGTAAACACTCGAAGGGCCAAGCAGCCACGGCCGATGACGGGTGCATGTCGTATTTTAATAATCTACAGATCAAACGAGCCTTGACTTGAATCTATCGGTAAATTATTCATAGCAAAATCGATATTATACCCCTTTCAAGCTATTTCTAGTCGGCAATGCATTTCGATATATGATGAAGTTGGTATTACAGAATTTGTGTAATAATATTTTATGGACCGTATTCATAATACGCAATATGTATGGCATCACTAACGCGTTTGTCTGGTTGTCAGTACCAGTACGCGTATAGACCAGCTTGGTATACTCAAGTACTAGCTCGTGAAAACAGTACAGTAGCCTCAAGACAGTAGGTATTAACTTATTAAGAGAACAAAGCGGGTTTGCATTAGACAGGCGGTACCATTGAAAGTCGTGGAACCCCATTCATACTAATTTACCTTGGAGCATCTTTAATGTTCAATAGAAACTATCAATGACTATGTCGATAGAACATACCGGGTGGAAGGGAAACGCTCTCTATACCGGAACGGTAAGAGAGAAGAACCATAACATTAACGAAAAACTATATTCATTTGCAAAGTTAAGCGATAATACTTACGATTTTCGTATTTCCGTAATTCATGCGCGCGCAATGTAAAGCGTACAAAAAACTGGGTAGGGTACAAACTACAAAGCAAACGCCGACAAGGCGGCGGCCGCCGCGCTGCATCGGCCACGCGGTCGTTAACCCGTCAGCTGATGTACGTATTTCATTACGATTTTTTTGAAATATTGACCTTTTTTACTATGTTTTTCAGAATAATAGTTTCATTTATCTATCCATACGTGAAGCTGTACAGAAATTTGAGAAAATCCTACTAAAATTGTAACCATGCGATCGCGATTTGTTTAGTACCATCACGTCAGGAATCACCAATACTATCACCTGCATTCGTTTCCGAGAGCGTTTCCCTTCCACCCGGTATTGTATGTAAGTCCGTGCATAATCTTACTGCTTACTATCTAACTAATACTATAAATGCGAAAGTTAGTGAAAATGTTTGGACGTTTGTTAGAAGTAAACGCAGAAACAATTTAACCTAGATGGCGCTGGCTTCGTATTGTGTTGTAGGGACTTTGGTAGCGGGAAAGGCTTTTCCCGCGGGTGAAATCTCGAACAACACCTAGCAATATACAGTATAACCTTTTTCTCTACACTCATGTCTATCTATCTATACTAATATTATAAAGTTGAAGAGTTTGTTTGTTTGTTTGTTTGTTTGTTTGAACGCGCTAATCTCAGGAACTACTGGTTCGAATTGAAAAATTCTTTTTGTGTTGAATAGACCATTTAGGTTATATAACATCACGATGTAACTATTAGGAGCGAAGAAATAATGGAAAATGTGAAAAAAAACGGGGAAAATTATTCATCCTTGAGGGCTTCCATTGCGTGCGCTGCGAAAACGGTTCAAGGTACCAAAAATATATGTATGAAAGAATTATTCCTCTTAACATGATCTAAAAAAATGTCCGCGACAGTATGTGTCTAGCTTTTAAGATTAACTCACTAGAACCGTTTTTATGGTAATCAAATTTGGTCGAAATTAATGCATTATTTGTTAAGAGTTGTATCCACGTCATAGAGTGATTCAACGGGAAGGTTTTTATGTACTGTTAGCCCGGAAAAACTTATTAACGCGGGCGAAGCCGTGGGCAAAAGCTAGTACTAGTATATTTACATCGAGCTGAACTCTGAAGCTATTGTTTTTCGTTTGCTCGTGTCTTTGCAGTTTCGAATCTTAAAATTATTTCACTAATAGTAAGGTATATTATTTCAAAGTGCAATAGGCTTTTTATCCCATGGATGGAGCGTAGGCGGAGCCGTGAGTAGATGTAGTTTTCTTACAATTTCTATCAAGTATTAACATCGGTCGCACGGGCCCGCACGGCAACCTCGCGCGTCAAATGCTCAACCGAGGCAACGTTGAAATTCTGCATAATTTTGATTTGCAGTATTTTTTATTGTAAACTGTTACACAAACACAGACATGGAATATAACATTCAGATTAGTAGGTAGGGTATTTTAGTAATTCTTTAGATAGTGTTATGTTTTTCAGATAAAATAGAGGTCTAAAATTTAAGATAATTAAATTTGGACAACTAAGTTGAATACAAATGGAAATTAGAGCACACGAAATATTGAAAAATGTTATAATGGCCAACATTTCAATAAATAAATAAATGTATAGAATTATAAAGAAACAAAAATACTTTAATTTAAACTGTACATGTTTGTGGTTGGGTTTACTTTTGCTTGACAATTTAGTATAAAATGTTTCGTAGCTTGAAATTAATGTTGGAATTTTTGTATTATACTTCGATCATAGTAAACGCTATAGTCTTCAGTTTTTATGATTTAAATACATTTTAACAAATACTCTTTTTAATACGTGAAATTTTTTAAAAGATCATGTGTAAGCTCTTTATGACTCGAATAACAATCCAATTGATTGGGAGAACATTTATTAAATTCAGTTTTTGGTGTTGCCTCCGGTTTGATCCCCAAAAAACATATTTGGATTTGAATATTTAACCTTTAATTTTATATATCAAAGTTTTTGACATGGTGTGTGCAATATAAGTCACCTAGGCCTGTTGTGTTATCTTGGTCACATGTTTGAACACATCAGTGTACACACAGGTGTTATGAATATTTGACCTGTGTAAAGTAATATAATGCCACACTCCGCAAATAATAAAGCTCATATAGCCTACTGGCATGTATTTGAAGCAAGTACTTGGAATAATATTCAAGTATGAGCACATAAATTAACGTATCTAACAATATGAACAAGTTGCAAGGCTGAATCTGGTTTAATAAAGCTTTGCAAGCTCATTATTTCACCTTGATATAATGAGTTACAAACATAGTTATTGGCGTGCAGTAAGAGGCGAGCCTAGGCTGGATCTCAAAGGCAGAGTGGCAGGGAGGCGGGAGCGGCCGCGGTCCACTCGGACTTTGTAATACATTCGGCCTAGTCAGCGTTCGTTGCCCCGCGCCGCCGAGGTCGCTGCTGCACGCCGCACCGAGCTGAGCCGCGCCGCACCGAGCTGAGCCGCGCTGAGCAGCGTTCTAGAGACGAAGCTTCGAGCACACTGAGCCGCCACCACGCCGACCAGCCACGAATGCTCACGGATATTAACGATCTCCGTGTTGGCGCGTACTTCAAATCACCTATACTCTGCGAATGGGTCAACAATCTATGTTCTAGCACGTAGCAAGACCAATGTTACTTAATTTCTGAATGAGCCAACTGTGTGAGTTCAAATGATGCGTACTTTATCACCCATTGTATCGTTCATCATTCGTCCTGAACCTTAACTATTTATATGAACGTTTTTAAATAAATTTATTCTGAAAAGCTTTTTACTCATAGCATATTAAAACGTCTAATTAATCATTCCTCAACAATTCATTCTACTGAATGATACTCAGCTTCATGATTCTTTAACACACCAAAAGAAAGCTTGAATAGTAATTACGTCTTCACACGTCAACTATTGTAATTTCCCTTTTGAGAAGCAAAAGTAAATGCGTTATGTAATCTGTCGGAAAGTGTCGCTGGTGTGACACTTTAACCCAGTGCTGCATACTCCGGAGCCTGCTCACCGGCCCGCCCTGGCCGCTCGTCCGCTAGTCCAATGCACTCGTTTCGCGCTCATTAGTATGGAGACAGCGGCTTACCACTTTCACTCTCGCCAATAACAAGTCTTACGCAAGCCGCCGTCACTGTGGCAGCTCTCTACCCGCCGGGCCACTATCTCCGCGCCATCGTCACTACGCAGCTACGTGGTTGCGATCCACTCGCGAGCGCAACAATAAACTATATAAATTCTCGCAATAATGGTGTAACCGCGCTGTAGCGCAAGCGACAAGACGCATCCTCGTACCTAATGATAGTCTCGGCAGAAATGAAAGTGAATAGTGTTTCGGTTAGTTTATAGTAGGTCAGCGGAGTAGGACACAGGGGGTCGACGCCCGCGCAGCCTTGCTGGGTGAAAGTGGCCCTCCTCGTCCGCGCTGCCGACCGCCCCCCTCCCCCCTCGAGTGGCAGTAAGGCGCGACGAGTTACCTACCTGCGCACGCGCCTGTTTTTTTGCAACTTGGCCATGGAACCTATTACGATAACTGCGAAACGCTCCAGCAGCAAATGTAAATTAATGGGCTTTATTTGTTCTCGATTAGACTCATATACACCCGACACCCGCCGATATAGCGCTTCAGGCATTACCAGAATCAATTATGGTGCCACGTAAAAATCATAGGCTGTGTTTACACACATGTTTCTTGTTTTATAAGTCAGTAAATACCAATATGAAAACACTGCTTATACTTACCTCTATAAAATACCTGTTTAATAATCAATTATAATGACAATGCGATTTTGTGAATATTTTAGATAATTCATGTTGATGAGTTAGAGAAAATGCCTTCACTGCCTCTTTGTTTATCAAATTCCTCTAGCATTAGGTAGTTAGTGTAGGAACCTCACCGATAAATTTGGTTCATTTGACTTTGTGAGTCACAGTTCTTGTTCATAGCTGAGTATTCATATTGCAATAACCATTAAAAATTTCGTTTTTCCTTGAAGTCAACCTATGAGGAGTTTCATGGCAGAAATATCAATGGAAATAACGATAGGTGCAAAGCAAGATGACGTGTGTATGTACAGTTGGCTGTAAAGAATAGCGCACAGTACTGTAATTGGTTTATGTAACAAGCAGACGGCCGCGGCAGTGAGAAGCTAGTGATTGAATAGGCTTCATCTTACGTAAATGTAACGCATTTACCCACATTATAAATGATTCTTACGAAATGTTTCAGACGTACGTATTACTGATATGCGCGTTCGCGCGTAAGCTTTTCGCATATAACGTAATTTCTGTAAAACTGATAAAGCTCCGCTAGTTATTAATATCATATATGAGCTTTATTTATTGCCAGTAACGTTTGCTTATGTTGTTTGGCCATGTTTCCAGCAAAACATTCGCCTTTACAACAACGCGTATGTATTATCTGTATTCTATTTTACAAATGAGGTCACTGGGGAGTATGCTCATAGACAATGTTTACGAGCGATTGTAATTTAGATGAGTGAAGGCTTAATAAAATGATCCGAGGCTGAAGCCAAAGCCCGAAGTTGCGACAGCACGAACAAAGAAAGCGGCAGCGAGCCGGCCTTGCAGAGTTCATCGGCCGACTTTTGCAGGTCGCAAGGTTTCGCCAATCGGGCTTCTCGCAGCTCCAGGATATTGCCAATTCAGTGCGATCAAGGCTGCGTACCGTACGGACCGATTGAGCCTCTTACTTTTAGTTTCTCGGTGAGGAAAATGTCGACGCACGGTTACCGCACAACATCACCGGGGACATCAAGTGCGCCCATCTCTGCGGCATGCGATTCCGCTGCTCGGCAACATCTTCACTCGAATAATAAATGATAATACTTTTTATTAAATAATATGACTTACTTGTTATTTGTCAGATGAAAAAAATATAGAAATCGCAATCATAAATTGGGCCTTTATGTTTGGGTTTGGATGTAATAGTAGGTAATAATGAAAACTGATGCTGGCTCTCTTTATTTCAATACATTTCTTTCTCTCTTATTCGTTTAAATGCATTAGGAGGTTATATGACTGTTTCGGTGGCGTGGCTGTATTACGGAAGGACTGCAATGCTGAGGTCTCGGGTTCGATCCCCGTGTCGGGCAAAATGAAATTGGGTTTTTCTAATCAGGATAAGCCCAGAATCTGGAATTTGTACCCGATATGGCGAAGGTTCGCCTCCTATCATATCGTGAGACGGAATATCCAGGGCGAAAAGTGGGTGCAACAAGTTGCGCCTCTGCCTACCCCTTGGGGGATACATGGCGCGAGTGCGTATGTATGTGGAAGTTGTATGAAATCTTTAACATTTCGTTTTATGGATGCTATGAATTGAAGGAGACTCCGATCAAAGCTTACAAATATAGAAACTTAGTAACTTAGTTTTATATTTTGTTTATAATACCAGCCCTGTATTATTTACTGCTCACTGCTGAACACGGGCCTCCTCTTCTACTGAGAGGGTTTAAGGCCTTAGTCCACCACGCTGGCCTAGTGCGGTTTGGCAGACTTCACACACCCTCGAAATTCTTATGAAGAATTCTTAGGTATGCAGGTTTCCTCACGATGTTTTCCTTCACCGTTAAAGCGAACGATAATTGATAAACAATACACACGTAACTTTGAAAACTTAGAGGTGTGTGCCTTGGGTTTCGAACCTCCGGACATTATCTCGGCTGACCGTTCCATTCCCAACTAGGCTATCGTCCACTTAATTTTCATATTTGTTTAATAATATAATATTAATATCTATCCCTATACTGTTATTGCTGGGTAATGTTTGTTTTCCCTTAAAAATGTAAAGGTGTGTATTTATACGTTCACAATCGAATCGGTTCCGAGGCCAGCTACTGCCCTGGTGCCTGGTACCTGTTCAATACATCTGGTATTACTTTCAGTTCAATAGGTTATTTATCCACACAAGTAGGTGTCTCAGCAGTGACACATAAAGCGCTAATTCCGTGCAAGGTTATGGGAGCACACGGCCGTGATTGTTTACAGTTTGCTATAAATCCCCTCGTTCTACACGTCATCTGTAACACTCGTTTACTCATGAACAACCTTCGCGACCGTTTATAAACATCTAACTAGCTACACTCTACAGCGACACCAAAACACTCTGATGGCAGCCGCGGTGACCACCATAAATACTTCACCTCAGCTTATTAACTTGATAAAATAAACGACTGGATTGCGTCGTCGCCCTCTTTACTTTTGACATACTTGTACATTTCTGCCAATATTCATGCAAACCTACAGAGTTACGTTCTAAAAACCTAGATCTTCTACACGGCACGGTTCGCTTTATCGAACGCGATCGAATTCATTGCCTAGGGGCGTGTACAGCGAACGTTACAAAATATGTTTGTACGAAATTTGAAGACGCGACAGATTTTGAAAATCCTACTAATATTATAAACGCAAAGTTTGTAAGAATGTGTGGAATATGGATGTTTGTTCCTCTTTCACGCAAAAACTACTGATTGGATTACTATGAAATTTAGCACACAGGTAGATCATGTTCTGGATTAACACATAGGCTACTTTTTATTCCGAGAAAATATAAAGCGGGACTTTTATGCGGGATTTTTTTTTCTCGCGAGCCGTTATGGCTAAACCACTGACCGATTTCGATGAAACTTGGTAGGGAGATAGTTTAAGACCCTGGGAAGGACCTCATTTCTTACCTCGGGAAAATATAAACCGGGACTTTTATCCCGGAAAACCTCTTTAACGCGGGCGGTGCCGCGGGCAAAAGCTTGTATTAAATAATTTTATTAACGTTTTAATTTGAACTAGAAGCTTAGGCATGACCTTCCGAATCTATTTAAAAAAAAACGCTGTTAAACATATTCGAAGTTGTTTAAGTTCTGACGGTTAAGGCAATATACACTGACGTCACTGTATGCTATTCACCATGAACACAAGTACGAACAGCATTTATCGAGGTCGATGCGTACATAAAATGTCAGTCTACATAAAAAATATCACTTGTTATTTGGATAATCTACCATCTATATTTATGCTATAACATTTAATTAAGCGACTTTTATTTTATGTAGAATAATAAAGACTGTGTATCCAAATGTATACAAAGAGTATAAAACAGATAAATGAATGTGGAATTTATCATATAGACGAACCTTCGACTCGCAGTGAATTGTTTGTGCGACCCTGAATTCTAAATAACGAGTCCCGTTAGCACAGACTGTAACGAGTTGTAAACATACTACAGTTTTAAAATCATTTCCTGTAACCTAACAATGTTATCTGTAAAAAGAAATGAGTAATAACATCATTAATAATAACGGAACGTACAATATATTCTCAAGAAAACAATATTGTACGAAAATAAAATAGAGCATGACTTTTATAATTTCTTCATCTTATTACTTATAGTGTAATAGTTTACTTCATTCCCTTCTAATCACTTATAGCCTATAAGTTTTTTTTGCTTTTCATGCAATAGTTGCATTGGCGAAAAAGCCAATAAAAGTTTTTATATTACTGTGTTTTGGTCACTAATCGAAATAAGAGGTTGAAAAATATATACATATTATTTGCATACGGTATTTACTTAAAATAAAAGCAAAAACGTTCTATGAGACTCGACTCATTTACATTTGCTTTTAAAAAATATTACGTTAGTCGAAGAGATAGAACATTCTCGATAAAAACGCGACTACAGATGACCTGAATGAAATCAAAAAGCAATATCTGAATATCTCAAAACTATTCCAGTAGGCAAAAATATTGAAGAACAAATGTATTTAAACTCAATATGGTTCGTTATGTGTCATCTAAATTAACGTAGTATAGGTACATACTAAGTTATTGTAGTTTATTTATCACAAGAGTTTAATCATCATTAATAATGCATCATCCATTATATAATGCCATATGCATTGGCATATAAAACCTATATATCAATAGCCATATTATAATCTACTTTAGCAACTATGAGCACGTTAAAATATTACTCATCACTTTATTCAACATTTAGGGATCATCCATTAGTCACGTGAGGCTCGAAACAAGATTACGAAATATCACAAAGAAGAAGGGGGGGAGGAAGGCTGTAGTGAGATATCACGTTTATTATTTTTTCGTCAAACGCGCGAATATTACTCTAAAATTTATATTAAAAATACATGAGAATTCGGGCAGGGGAGGGACTAGTCTTAAACCTCACCACGTATCACCAGGGGGAGGGAGGTGTTGAAAATGATAAAAAACATCACGTGATTAATGGACGAACCCTTTTCCAAATAAATGTTTTCCTTGTTTATAACAATACTAACTATAACATTGTGATCCATGGATAAAATTTTGCGTATAATTTATTTAAAACCTGATTTAAATAAATTTTACTCAAAATATTATCCTGTTTCCATATTCATTAGTCAGTGTGCGTGAGTGATCGGACAGCATTCCAACTCATTTAAATAGTATAACGTCTGAGTTCTTTGTCTCATTATGTACCGCTACTGAGCAAAGACCTCCACACTTAAGGTTAAATGAGATTCTTGTGTCTTTATATTTAATTTTCATTCACTTCGAGTCGCCTCGCTGATAATGTGAGAGGTGGCTTACAGTTCAATGTTTATTGTTCGAACTTGATTTATTACGACTAGTACTCAGATGAGATGAACACAGAGTGCAGGTTTGCAACGTAGGTCGCCATATTGTGACTCATGGCGGCTAAGCAGTCAAATTCATTCCTTTAGAAATGTACAAATAATTGAACTCCATACATTTCAAATCACTTGCTTTTGATTAATTATATTATCAATGTACGTAAAGTATAATATTTACATACAAACATTTTAGAAACTCGGCGTAATATTCTTATCAACGACTCCCAATAACAATGTCTCTACAATAACCGAGCATTATTAAAATTATAATTGTATCGCGGATTTCCCTTTACAAATATAGCCTTTGTTTTATAAATGCAAAATAAACATGTTTGTTTGTAAAAATGACGTCATGTCTGTAATAAAAATCCGTGCTCCTGTCCCCATTGCCTTAATTGTTTTATAACTAAGGTTACAGTGTCAACGACCCCGATGTCACCAAACCATTTACATTTACGTAAACCTAATTAACGTTAAACTCAATAATAACTTATACCTGGTATATTGAAAACATTAGTTTATTATATTATTATAATTCACTTGGCCTCTGATTACGCGCTATGCTTCTGCCTACTCTATGTGGAGAATACTATTTTGGAAAGCAGGTTTATAGAGAAACATGTTTTAGCTATTTTTCTATTTTCAAAGGTTATAAGAATATTGCAGGTGGTCAGTTTTATGACACTAAATTTCATACGACGAATGCTGTCTGGCATGTTTCACAAAAATAGATTGTCATTGAAATCATCGGATAAATATTATGTGTAAGATAGTTTAGCAGATCGATATCGCGCAAAGAAAGTATGCCAGTGAGATGACGTTCAACAGTCATCATCAGTCACACTGCGATCACAATGCAATTAGAAAGCGAATTGCACAAGCGGCGTCCGCGCTGCGCTATCAGAAGAAAGCGCGGCAAACATAAGAAAGTTGAATCGAGGGGGGCGTAGGGGAGTACGGGGGGTTGGAGGGGGCTCCCGGTGCGGGGGGTAGGTGCGCGCACGCAGCCACTAAAGTGGTACACTTTCGATCTCGAATCGCGTCGGTGAGAGTTGTGCGAAAATGAAAGTGGTGGTTTCATTATGGTCCACTTTCCACGGCGGGTCAAGAACCTCGCGGGCCCAGTTCTATGTTGTTACGAGTTAATTATACTTTTGGAACCTTACGTATGCGCTGTGGGATTCAGACAATTTTGTTTACGAGTCGACAACAACACCTTACATAACGTGCTATTGAAAACATAGAGGAAATAGTTATTATTATTTATTTTATTATTGTAATTATTAATTGTTAAATGAACTTTCTTCTTTTGGGATTGTTTATTATATCGTAAACAGTTTAAAGAAACAATAAACATTTGTTATGTAAATTCACTATTAGCATGAGATTCATAAGAAAGACTTACGATCAATTTATAGATATAGCCGTACAGCACTGTATTAAATAAAAGAAAACGAATCTCCTGCGATCTCGGGTACACCGTCGGATGAAATGAAATCATTGCTTTATACATATTGTGTGCATGATCTCGAGGGTTGTGGGGAGTGGATGCGATGAGGGGTTGAGGTGGGGGGTTCTAGGGGTGGACGACCCGCGTTGACGTCATCGCGACCCGATGCTGCGCAGTTTCAACTTAACCCGAACTATGACCTCATGCACTCCTGGTGCATGTATTACTTTAGCACGTCTACATACACAAGGCACCTGCACACAGATCACATACAAAGTCTTTATGGTGTTCACGCTGTTTTATGAAAATTCACATCATTTATTTATTTAGCAGCAGTGTGCATGCACTGTTGTTTGAAGGACATTGTAGCCGGTGTAGCTACTGGACATAATGAGACTTAACACCTTATGTCTCAGGATGACGAGCGCAGTGGAGTGGCACACAGTACTTAGTAACTCAAGGTGCTAGATGGTGTTCCTACTGTTTATGGGTGGTCGTATCGCTCACCATC
The DNA here is from genome assembly GCA_949316025.1 of Lapara coniferarum. Taxonomy (NCBI): domain Eukaryota; kingdom Metazoa; phylum Arthropoda; class Insecta; order Lepidoptera; family Sphingidae; genus Lapara; species Lapara coniferarum. Next base: position 33,040,312 of record OX438919.1, on the reverse strand, counting down.
AGGCGAACGGCATGCTCGTATCGCCATTCAAGGTAATAAAAAAATATTCAGAGACCTCGGGAAAGTTAAACTAGTTCTGATGATATGGATCCGAAGACTAATCGACTAACAATAGTGCTCATGACCCTTTGTGCATTCTAGAATATCCTGCCTTCCTAATTTTTCACTAACTGATCTAAACAAATGACCTATCGAAGACAATATGGTGTTAACCAAGTGCATATGCGCTCGCTATTCTAACGGATTTAAAATGTAATATCCTTCCAGACTCTCCTAAAACGAAAACTTGTTATAGCCGAAGTTTCTTTTACAATCAATTGAATTAAGATTATTAGGGTGGCCATTATATAAATGAAATTAGCAAATACTTAAAAAAATATAAACTTTATATAACATACAGTCATAGAATAAAGATTAGGTATATTTTCTAAAAAAAAAATTAACACTTATTTAAGGAAGATTTTCACGTGTTTGGTTTTGTGAACAGAAACTTGTAGGATAATAATTAATAATACAATGATTTAAAGTTTCATTTTAAATGATAAATTGATAAACGTCATTTATTAATATATTTTCTAAAATTAACTCAATTACGACAATTCTCTTTTATTAGTGTAGCAAACAATGTGCGGCCATTCTAGGTCAGTAAACTATTCAGGAAATGTGTGATTAAAACAAAATTTGCTTACGATAATCAAATCGTAGTGATTCAGACAGGGGTGACCGAGATTTGTCAAGATCGGGTTAATATATTGATTAGATAAAACGGCGACGAAACTGACGTAAATGTGCGATAGTCGATAACGTTTACGACCATTCATCAAACTGAAAAATAACAAAGTAGGTATTTGTTACAATCACCCGCTACACTGCGTTTCTAGAAAGCCGAAAAGCGAAATAATAGATATGAATCACGTTGTATGTAGTGTATGCCAAAAATACAAAAGAACATAAAATATATCGGTCAAGTGACATCCGCGCCATACGTTCATTATTGGACGGCATAAAAACGTGTTGTGTTCGCGTTGCGGCGGTTTTCATAAACCATGGTCAGAATGAGTGCCACGTAGGGTTGCCACTGCTCTAGTTAACATTTTTATTTTGTCGAATACTGTATCAGAACCTAGAACCTAGGCATGGTTGACGAAATTGCAAGGTGCAGTTGGAAATATCAGAGCAATAGTTTGGGGTCGGTAGTTTTATTAGACACTTATATTAAGACGGTAATGGAATTGTTTAAATTAAAGATAGAACGCAGAATGATGATGATTGTCAATAATCTTTTTTTTTTCTTCGAAAGCAGCAAGACAATATAACGAAATGAGTTGTGATTATTTGTACAAGAGCTAAAATGACAAAAAAGTGGACGATAGCCTAGTTGGGAATGGAACAGTCTGCCGAGACAATGTCTGGAGGTTCAAACCCAAGGCACACACCTCTGACTTTTCGAAGTTATGTGTGTATTGTTTATCAATTAGCGTTCGCTTTAACGGTGAAGGAAAACATCGTGAGGAAACCTGCATACCTAAGAAGTTCCTTATAAGAATTTCGAAGGTATGTGAAGTCTGCCAACCCGCACTAGGCCAGCGTGGTGGACTAAGGCCTAAACCCCTCAGTAGAGGAGGCCCGTGCTCAGCAGTGGGCAGTACAATAATACAGGGCTGGTATTATTATTATATAAAATGACAATTGTAAGTGTTAGTGACTAGACATAAGTTGGGCTACACAGAGAAAAGTCCACTAAGTATTAGATAAAAGAATAATCTTAATATATCGGTGGAAGGGCTTAAGAAGTAGCTATAATCATGCGTTGATCATACGTAATTGATATGAATGTATAAGTTTGATAAAAAATTACATTTACATAAAATATTACATTTTTGAAATTATACGGAAATAAGTGATAGCACTTGTTTGACGCCGCGTACGTCACATAAAATATTAGTTGCTTAGGTATGAATATCTGGATATTTGCCGAAACATATATAATATATAATTATTGCCGAGAGCATAAGCATTTATTTTGCAAACCTTTTGTGATAATATATACTTCGATGGCAGTTACGTGCAGCCCTTGTCCTTCGACATTATCCGGTATTTTTAAAGAATTATCAGGTAACCCTGGCTTCTAGCCCGTAGCCGAGTAATGGTCTCCTTGGCCTATATAAACTCGCATCTCCGCTCACTAACTGATTCGTCAATTCTAGATTTAGGTTTTCAGTTCACTGGGTAATGCTGGACTGTGGACAATTCCAATGGACACACGAAATATCTGAGATAACGATGTCATTGTATTAGGTTTACATCCAGAACATAATAATATCACTATATTTTTATGGCAGGCATAATATGTCAAAGGATGGTGTAGCGACTAAGATTGAAAGAAGTATGCTGAGATGGTTTGGGCACGTGGAAAGGATGGGTGAAAGACGGATCACAAAAGGTATTTATTAAGCGACTGGGGATGGTACGGCTGGAAGGGGACGCCCGAGGAAAGCGTTCTCTGACCAAATAAATTATCTTCTCCGAAAAAGGCAGCTCAGGAGTACCCTTAACCGACGAAATTGTATGAAAAGAACTATGAATGCGGAAAAGGCGAAAGAGGTGTGTCAAGATCGTAGCATGTGGCGCTCAATAATCTCTGCTTACCCCTATGAGATAAGGGCGTGAGTGTGTATGTATGTATGTATATTTTTATGATAAGTAACATTAATTGTAATTTCAATCGACTAAATAATAATATGACCTCACTGAGCACATTCATAGTCTTTCAATTTTTATTCTTAATTGTTCTTATCAATTTAAGGGTAAACATATGGTAGATATATGCTATATAAGGCATACATTATCAACATCTAATAGCTTATCATGTATACAGCTCTTGCCTTTATAACAAAGAAGTGTATCAGGGAACTTGGAGCGCGTGTATCATGTTAACGGGAAATTATCTAAGTATTAGACAATAGTTTAAAAATTAGAATACAATAAACACTGTGAGTAATTGTTAACTCATAGTCCCTAAGGTGAAATAAGTAACATGTAGGGTATAGTGGGAAAGGTGTTATGTTAGGGGCGGGCGGCTCGTAGCGGCTACGGCGCCACGGCCGCGGGCGGCGTAGCGAGCGGCGACCGCGTGCCATTCGCGCTGACGCCGCCGCCGGTCGCACGCGCCCCGATCGCGCCGGCTCATGCGTCTCCCGCGCTCGCTGCTCCCGCTCCCGCCGCCACTCCCGCCGACCGATATGACTGTGACAGAGTGCCATCGACATCCACAACTGGAACCCAGTGAGAGCGCCGAGCCGCCTCAGCAGCCGCCGCACAGTGACTCCGAGGTGCTGCTCGGGCGGGTACTCGCAGGTAAGCGCGCGTCAGCTGATCCTCGCTCTCACCTGTCACCGCGTCACCCGACAAAAACATCAACAACCACGTTCGCGCCATTGTTCTAGTGTTGTGAATCGGACAATTGTTTTGTGTGAACGCGATACTTTATCGTTATCGAAAAATCTACCTTAATTTGTATCGACGTTAGTGTCACCTGCTGCCGTTGCGTCAATGTGTTTGCATCGTGGAAGCGAGTTAATATTAATGACCCGTTATACAATTCATTGAATAAAAGAATAAGTATAGTAATTCCCGTGGCTAAAGAATATCTTTTTCACTTTCCTACGATACTATTTAGTGGTCGTAGCGAGAGGGCAGGTGTGAGTCGCGCGGGCGGGTGGAGGGGGAGTGGGTCCGCATATCTAGGTCAAGCGGAGTTCGTTGCCCTCGGCCTTCCCGGCTATATTCGACGCCGCTAATCACCGCCGCCACCCCGCCTCCCCTGTACCGCTTGTCACACCCAGCGCTCATTGCTCGCTTCGAAATTACAGAGATGTACTTAAGCTATTTTTGAGTGCGAAATGTAGGCTTCCATATTAGCATATTTGTTAAATTAATTTATTTTTATGGTATTAAACGATTATTAATTGATGTTTGATTGAACTTTTATACTTTCAATTAAGTCACCGTATTAGCAAAGCGTCACAAATAAGCAAACTGTTAGTGAAGCAAAGGTGATTGCATTATTTGCATTGAGGGGGGAGTGAGTTTCTGTTCGTCATCATGGTCGAGACGAGTTTCGCAAGTAGAGCCCATCGTTGAATGCCATTTTATTTTGGAGGCCGCGCGCGCAGTCGGAGGGCCCGCGGTCAATGGCCTCGCGCGTTATCTAGGTCGCCTCAGAATAACCTAGCGCCAATACTCTAATAATAATCCAAACGAAACCTTGGAATATACTGTTGTCCCACTCTCGCTAGCGACAACTCCATGCCCGCAAATAGTGACAACCACTATTTCGCAACATCTAAAGTATTCCGTATTTAAAGTCACTAACTGAATTTTACTGTCTCTTTTTCTCATGATTATAAATCTAGGCCTAAGCAAGTGAACGAAACTTTATAAAACTCTTCTATTGAATATAACTATCTGATGTATGTAATATGGAATTTCTTTGAATACTCGAATTTTTTGTTTTAGAATTTACTACAACTTAGTTCTTTGATATAAAAAAAATGGTGTCGTACAAATTGCCCGTTTCTTGAAACATTTTCAGTACTGAGTAAATTGTAATAGCGTACACACAGCTATTTTATTAGTACCGTAAGCACAAGTAAAATCAATTAATTAGCCATTTACAGTAAATAAACGCACGTGGTGTGACCGTAAAAATGGGATATTTTTATGAGGCATGAATTGTAAAGAAATAATATTGAAACAATGTGTTGCGTGTGCTGTGTAGTATGTGACGTAGCTCGTAGGTTGCACGCGGTAAGGCGAGAGGCGAGGCGCGGGCGGCGGACGGCGACTCGGTATTGCGATCAAGGCCTCGAGTTCGTTCACCCAGCGACAATTAGGTCACGCTCGCCGCCCCTCCTCCGCCCTGCCTCCGCTCCGCCGCCGCTCCGACCACCCCACACACAAATAACTGTTTAAATCACACTAAATCCGTGCCTGTAACGTCACAGTAGCTATGTGGGTAACCTTAATTGTTTAATTTTAAACAAAATGCACGGTACAAAATGATTTCTAAAATTAATCTCGTCATGGCAGGTCAATTTGATATTAGAGCACATTACTGCTGACGTTTATTAATTCTAATGTCATTTGTTATTTATAAAAATTCAGTATAAAAATATAAATTTGAAGATAGAGCGGTGAGAGATTGTGAATGAGACGATCAAAGATACATGGAGAACAGAAATAATTAAAATAGAAGGTACGCGTATTGCAAAGGTTTCATCATAGTATTTTTATTATCCTTCACCCATTTATTACATAAGCCGTGAGGTGCGCGGCATATCGTACTCGGTCGTCACTCGTCCGAGTGTTACATGTGGTGCTATTGGAGCTTAATAAATTATTAAGATCATGGTTTGAGACGTAGGCGGTAAGTCTTGCACACGATAGAGCGTCATTCATTTACAAGTCAAGATACTGAGTGCTATAACAAGGTCGATCTGCCTATATGTACATATCAATTTGAATTTAAAACAATAATCACGTGTGTCACTTTCACGACATTATTTAATCAACAGTACCTTATTTCCCGTTTACCCCCCCCCTACACTACAGGTTTATTATAACAACATCTTACATAAGACGCAAAGATATTGTAATAGATGAGCATGAATTGTCTATTGGTACTTCTTAAAATCAATAAATTTAATAATAATGAATAAATTTACATATTGGGGTCGACTTTTGTAGAGAAAGTAAGTAATACAAAGGAAGAAAACTGGGCCAAATAATAGGCCGGAATGGGGTAATTTAGATCTCATTCTGGGGTGAAGGAAGGCGGGCAGGGGCGAGCGGCGCGCGCTTTGCGGGGGGGAGGAGAGGGGAGTTGCGAGAGGCTGCGGGTCGACGCCCGCGCCGCCCTGACCCCAATTCGATCTGCGCTCGCGTCATATCGCGCGCAGTGTGAACTCCAGGCACACTCAGCGGAAAATACCCATCATTAATTCATCATGGCTAACTTATGAAATGAGATACCCTTATAATATTTACTTGGTTTTAAAAAACACGACATGCATTAAATATTACGTACACTAAGCATTTTATAATCCACAAAGTAATTTAAAATATAAAAAAAACACTTCACACGACATAAATAAACATTAGTCACGTGAGATAATGACCAAACCAAAATGACTGCTATTGGCCGAATTTACGTCAATTAATCTCTTCAAATGTGTCGACTATATTACGAGATGAAGCAATTACGCGATGCTCTAGTATTGGCGTGAAGTTTTTTCTTTCGTCCCGCTGACCCGTTCGCGTTCCTTCGCTACAGACCTACACTTTATTAAGAATGCCGAACATTGTGTTCATTGCCTCATTTTTCATCGCGGTCTCTTGATGTGTAAACATTATTTATAACTTGACATATTTAAGAACATATTGTACGTACATTGTACACCTTCGCGGGCAATAAGCTATTTTATTTATTTCTATTTTCTTCACACACATCCAGTTTATCATTATTTATTAAATTATCATGATATGTTTTGCTACAAATTACAGATGAGTAAAAGCTCATGATTACTATAAATTACATGAGCGCCTCTCACACACCTAATAACGCAAGCAATAACGTCATGAAATTTTCTTTGACGTTATAATGACTTTTGTTTAAAAGCAGCGCCAATTGTTGCGTGTTTGTACCACTTTGCTTAATCACGTTTTATCTCTACGTCACATGAAAAAATAGGTCGAATCCTTCGCAACATAGCCACTAACATGACTACGTAATCGTTACGCTTACTCTATCCGCGTCGATGATTAAGTACAGTGGGTCATGTCATGAGTCAGTTTGACCCAGATGTGGTAGGCTGTATTGGTAGCGGGAGCCGCGGCCTGTGTGCTCTAAATAATCTCAGAGTAGGTTAGGGAGCGAGGTCAACGACCCCAGCCCTGCTTACCCCCGCCAAAGTTTCCAGGCCATCCGACACTTGAGTGCCTCCTTCACAATTTGCAGGTGGGAATTCCGTTTGCTTAATATACAAATTTATTATATTGTATTGCACTAAAAATCCATTGAGTAATAGGTTCTACTTTGTGGTGACTTCTTCACTAATACTCATATGTGTCAGCCGTGACAGACAGATAACATTAATAAATGTATAATTTATCAGTGCATAATCACTGACGATGTTTCAACTATTTCTTTGTTCTATTGAAAGTTAATACAGACAACTAATATAATAGAATTACAACTCATAAACAAGAAAATTATATGTAATGGTACTTTAAAACTTCAGTAGAATTGAAACTCCAAAGTTTCAATTAAAATAATCATTCAGTTTTTTTAGTCCTCTGTATACCTACATAGATATCTAGTAACGTAAAACTTACGTAAACCTTTGGTTGTTAATATTCTGATTGCCAGAATTGTTTATTGTAATGATCGCCACGTATATGTTCACTTAATTAACATAGGTTTATTTTATATTAACAAATTCACATTGTACGTATAAATTAAATATAAATTCGACAATAGATACTTGATCACAAAACGCGATAACACAGCGTCACGCCATCTAGCGTCGAGTAGATTGTTACCGGTAGGTCTTCACTAGATGTCGCTTGCTTCCTGAACTGTGACTAAAAGTAACGGTGTCTCCATTGCTGTTTTTAAAACAACAACATTTAGGGTGCCCGCAGACACACAATAATATTGTTAATAAAGTGCACATTGTCAATAATATTGTGTGTGTGCGGGCAGGTTTATAGTTTCGATAAGATAAATACGACAAAAAAGTTGTTTACAAAGCATAACGTCTTGTATTCATTTTGAAATATACATAATCATTTTATGACATAATGCTCCAATGAAGTAAATACATTAATATATAATTTGTTTGTACAAATTACAATTATTATTTTAGACATAATGATTTCAATACCTATTTTTTACACATTCCATGAATATAACGTAACATGTTTCGTGAACATTTGTGTAAATACCATTATAATAGCTTTTAGTTACGTCGGAATGTCAGTGCATAAGCATCAAAAATAGAAGCAGCGGGCTAGATTTGTGTGAGCAGGCAGGGGTGACGCGGCGCAGGGTGGCGCGCCGGATGGCCGTGAACTCCGCCGACCCGCGCCCTCCATCCACCTCGCACTATTCACAATAACATTTTCCTTTTGTATATAGCAACTTAATAATCTTGTTTTAACTTCGGTTTTCCTTTACAAGTGAACCAGTGGAGCAGAGGTTGATGATCTCAGTGATATATGTCGGTTTTTCACGCCCGGTCAAATCTACCGCTTGTATAAAGCACAGGTACGGCCGGGTATGGAATACTGTTCGCACCTTTAGGACGGTTCCGCCTAGTATTTGCTCGATGCCTTGGATGGATTGCAGCGGCGGGTCATCCGCATTGTGAATGATGCAGACGTGACGAGTCGCTACAGTTGCGGAGGGATGTCGCTTTCCTAAGCGTGTTCTACCGTCTGTATCATGGCCAATGCTCTGAGGAATTGTTTGATTCCCTCCTCTCGTTTCCTCAGCAGAACCACGCGTGCTGGCATGCGAAGCCACAGCTTGATAGTTAAAAGTTAAAACCATCTCGCCCCGAACCAATAGGTTCGCCAAATCTTTTCTGTGCCGTGCCACCAGGCTTTGGAATAGTTTACCGGCGCACGTGTTCCCTCTTTCCTATAATCCTGGGTCATTTCACCGTAATGTGAAGAAGCAGCACAACAGGTTGGCATGATTATGTCTGCTGCCATTCGATACTCTATCTGGACAGCTTCACGCTTACCATCAGGCGAGGTGCAGTCACTTTGTCGTACCCAAATAAGGACAAAAAAAATGTAAAAGATCAAATTTTAGACAGGTTGGCATAGGTACCGAAGCAATTAAGTGCGTATAATTAGAAAAGTAAACGTACTTGCTAAGAGTATATATTATGTTGCACATTATCGTAATTACCAGTTTATTGTACAAGCTGAAGCATTAATTAACCGTGGGTGGCAGAGGGGGATACCCATTGACGTCATTGGGGCGCATGCGCGATGTCCGCCCTCGCGTCCGCGTCCTGCGGTTCTACTTTCGCGCCAAAGCGTTGTCGGTCGCGCGCCGGCTATAACCTAACTTTCCAAAACAGTTTTTTTTCGATGTGCAATCATGGAGACTCCAAGTAATAACTTACCTCCACCTGAAATAGCAGGTGAGTGTTTGTTTTTTCTATTTGTTATCATAACCTCTTGAACTATATTACCAAGGCGGATTAATGACCTTTGCCCTTTCACGTTTGAAGCAGACATTATTTCAGTATGGAATGTCTTAGTTGTTTGTTATTTACAAATTCAAAATATACAAATTAATAAATTAATAGTTATTTCAAATATTCATTTGGAGATTTGTTTTAATTTAAAAGCCCTTCATTAAGCTTCAGTAACATAAAATATTTTTACATAGAAATAAATATTAATTTGAAATCTTTTTTATACAAATTCTTCTCTATAATGTGCCTCAAAATTCAAAATATTCAGTGTAAAAAGCGTTTTATTTAAATCGTAATATATTCTATTTTAATTAGTTGTGCTTATTGCTTGTTTACATGCGACCTCCCTAACCCCTTGTTTTTTATTTTTTAGAACGTTGTTACAATTGTAAATGTTTCGCCTGTTCATGCTAATACGTTCATACATCTACATGTTATCCTTATGTCTCAGGATGACGAGCGCAGTGGAATGCCCCACAGTACTTTGTAACACAAGGTGCTTGATGGTGTTGCTACTGTTTATAGGTGGTCGTACCGCTTACCATCAGGCGAACGGCAATTTGCCTCGTCATTCGATGGCATAAAAAGTAGTTGGTTCTAAATTAATAGACGGCAATTATACTCCACCTTAGTTTTCACCATGAGTAAGGTGATCACTTCTTGGTTATCGTATGCATTAAGTGCATGAGCGATTCTTTTTTGTTCTTTCATCATCACTAAAGGCCGCTGATAATCCCCCGGATTGATTATCATCAATGATCACCTCATCCACCACTTCTCAGGCTTCTTAGGCTTAAAACGCAAGAGCCCTGTGACGTCAGAGCACACGATGAGTCAGCCGCATTTAGACCGGAACACTCGGCTTGTCACCCTGCCGCGCTTGCAGCACGCACGGTCACCCCGCTTCATTGCCTTCATGCATATTCCGTCGTGGTGCATGTATATCCGTTCTACATTTACGGATCCTTGCCGTCGCTTGAATGCAAACGTCATGTGCATGTTACTTTTGCAGCAAGTCAAGTGTAGGCAGTACGTATTGCCCTATCGTACTCTGGTAGGTTAGGTTATGTAATCCGTTCAACCTGGTTATTTAATCCTATACATTAATCAGATCTTCATAAATTATATACTAAAACCTTCCCTGAAAAATATATATTTGAATATCGAAAACCACGTCCAAATTGGATCAGTAGTTTTTGAGAAACTCGCGGCCATACAAATTTACATACATACGTACGGATCGAATACAGAACCTCCTTTTTGAAGTCGGTTAAATACTCGTGTATAAAGAATATTTTAAATATCTTAGTCAATCCTCCCAACAGTACTTTACCATCGACTCTAGGTAGAGTGTATGATATCGACTTACAGCCCAATGAAGGAATAAGTGCTAAAGTTACACTAGAGTAGTTCGCGAATAGTAAATCGATATCTCAGTTCAGAGAGCTATATATTATTTAATATCCATATCGAGCATAAAGATTACATTATGTATGTTTATTCTATTGGCACCTTTATTGACCGAATTTGATGAAATTTGACTGCCTCGGAGGCGTAGTTGTATTACGGTATGACTACAATGCTGAGGTCTCGGGTTAGATCCCGGGGTTGAACAAAGTGATATTGGATTTTTCTATTCAGTATTCAGCCCGGAGTCTAGAATTTGTGCCCGTTATGGCGATAGACTTTCACCCCCTATCACATCATTGGACGGAATGCACACGGCGAAAAGTGGATGCATTAGTTGCGCTTGCGCCTCGACCTGCACCTTCGGAGATAATAGGCGTGAGTGTATATGTACGTATGTGGATATTTTTTTGATACAACACCAAATCTTTGTTGTATGGAAAAGTATGTATGGTTTAGGAAATGGATAAAAGTCATGATTTAATGGTATAGCAATACTTAAACTTAAATTTGACTTGAATAATATTTAATGGCATCAACCATAAAATGTATTATTCAAAAGCAAACAGACGTAAATTAATACCGTGAGGTCATAGATATATTGTTTTTTTTTCTATATCAATACGTGCGGTACGTTCATTTCATTAGATGGATTCATGCCCTCAAACTCCGACAACAATTAAAAAAAGCTTGCATTTACTTTTGGTTAAATCAAATAAATGAATACTTTGAGTCGAAATTTATTATTGCTGTATAATTTCAGATTTTCTATTAAAATATGCACTCGTGGATAAGGTCGTTATCAAGGAATTCATTGGCCATGTCGGTAGTGGTGTTTGTGGGCGCCGGTGATTATTTAACATCGGGTTACCTTGCTCGTTCTCTACGTCTTCTTAAAACTTTTGTACAACATTTATAATACGTAAAGACACTAAACGCTATCGCAAAAAACTATTTTTTTTTCATCTTCATTTACATGAATATGTCATGTTTGAAACCCTGATAATTCATATTATTTTTGTCCAACATTTGTAAACTATGAACACAGAATACTATCATTCCGCGCTCTTTCCCGCACTGTTTTTGCCAATCAGGACATCATGGTTGAACCAAACGTCGCGTCGTACGTTCCGCGAAATACTTCGTGCTCAGGCCGCATGCCTACTAACAGACTAAAGTCACCTTTAACGCTATGTACACGTGTACCCTCGTAAAAAACAACAAATATTGACATAATTTTCGTCAGTGTGCTAACATGATTAAGACTCGAGGAAAATTTCATAACAAAGTAGGTACTTGTCATGATTATACGAAAAAGTTGCAGTATGACTTTACAATCTTTGCTTAAAAGTACATGCTATCTATGTATGTGCGTGGTTAGAAGTGTTTCAGTCTCCTTTAGCTTGATGAAAGTATTCCTTTCAAGTAAACTTTTTTGTGTAAAGAGACTCGGCGGCGCCCTACACAGTTGCACGTAGAGAAAAATAGGTGTGTGCTTCAGTGTGCGTCGAGTACGCGGCACCACGAGGTACTTAGAGAGTGCATCGCTCCCGGGCGCCGGTGTCGTCGCACTGCATATAGGCCAGTGCACGCGAATGCCCGGGCTCCTCCCCCCGCGGGTCCCGCTGCGCCCCCTCCATTCCCCGTCCCCGTTGGCGCACTGCGCCCCATCTCCCCCTGCTGGACTTCGCGATTTTCCATTTCCCCCGTATAGTGTCCACACGCTAATTCTAGCAGATAACTTAGTCCAATGTTGTAACACAAGGAATTTCCCAGACCTTTCTCCGCACGAGTTTGAAGCAATGAAGTTTTCTGGCAAAAGCCAATCACAGAACACTTATATATTAAATATTTATTTGACTGTTTGATGTTACGTTTACGATAATTCACCAATTTTACTCGCACATACAGTTGTTGCATCATACTCAATTAGTATTCTGTTATATAACACATTATGTCCCGTCGGTGCGATTATGCAATCATTTAAAAAGCTTTATTAATTTCGAAAAGAATAAGGGGGAAAGTATCGACGGACCGATCCAATTAATATGTAATGCTATTACATTTTATATTTAATGAGCGCGCCAATGTGCAACAGCTAGTGAGACGGCTTCATTTCATACGTTTATTTTTCTCAGAGACCAGAGAATGAAGCCGCGCAAGCGGCGACAAACCGTCAATTTATATTAAACACGTTAAAATGCGGAAGGTCTATCGGTATTGCAAAGAACGTGTGTGCCCTGTCGAGTGCGGGTTCAAAGCGCTCGGTAACAGCGCGCCTCGCCTGAAAGTGTCGTAACGGCGCCGTGCCGCCGTGTTGTTAAGTCCTTTTCGACGCGAGCACGTGGATGTAGTTACAAGTTCTCGCGGTCGTTGCCCGCCTGATGCGTGCACGACTCCCCTATATCGGCTAACTGGCGCGAAAACTAAAGCCCCCGCACACACACATTACTTGACACATCAACATATTTGATAAATTATGTTCAATGTGATTCACGCATACATAATTGTTACGTCTGATTAGTGATCACTCGTATCATAAGGTCTGCTGCGAAAAATAACGTGTGCTGTGTTTGTTACTTCATTCAAGTTGGATAATATTTTTAGGTGATCATTGGAAATGACGCTGAGACATGTATGGATTGGAAATGAGTTTTACAAAGAAAATAGTGAAATATTAATGTGTAATGTAAAATGTAGGTATGATTGCGTGGACACGGAAACGTTGATGTGCCGTTAGGTAGGTAACTGTACAGGTCTAGTCTAGAACAATCCTGTGCGCCGATAGGATCGGGCGACACGTTCTGAATTGATGAGCATTTGGACAGTGTTTCGGTGCTCATGATTCAACGGCTTATCCACTTTTATAGCATATACCTATTTTTAGAGAAGATTATGATCTACGTAGGTCAGCTATGAACACGTCCCGCGACTGACGGACCTGTAATACTAAGCAACACTTTGTTTCAATACCGGCAGTGTCAACAAACTGGCGTGCTATTTTTATGAATAATTGACATTTTCTACTTTTATTAGAGTTTATGAAAACTAAATGTATTTATATTTTCTGTAGAAAGCTCATGGTTAAATATTTGTATAAATCATATTATATAAAATATTTCAAAGAACTTTCTACAATGTATGTAAAGAAAAATATAATTTTCTTTAGACGTTGGCCTCTTTGCGCTATCCATAACAGGATGAAATAATTATGAAACATCTAGCTGTCAGAAAAAGAATATTCAATTTGTTAAATAATTTTATATCGTAAAAATATAATTCTTAAAATTGTGATTTGGAATCGGCACCGTAATTCGTAACATTAAATGTCGTTTCTTTAATTACAGGTAAAGTATATTTGCCAAATACTTATGTTATTTATACGAAAGAATTCTTTTAAGTTAATCACAATAAATCTTTAATTACAGAGAAACCCAATTGTGTTTAATTGACTGTGCCGTCCAATACACTAGAGAATACATCTTATAAAACGACATTTATTGTCATAAAAAAATGGAAAAGTTGAAGTTTACTTTTCGATCAAAACCATCAATCGACGGAAAGTCAAACTATATTGCCATAACCTCGATTATGACACAGGATGACAAGGTTTTCTTGATTCCTGAGGAGCAGCAAGCAGTATCCCTTCACAAACATATCCAAACCTCTAAAACTTTTGTTACATTGAGAAATACATTAAAAAAAAGACATCAAACTAGAAGTGTATGGATAAAAGTGACAGAGGGTATATTACAAACATACTTCGATGAAGATAGTAATATGATTTTTCAGGACCAATTTCTTGAGGAAATTACCCCACAACAATTGTCAATCACCAATAAAGATATCACTGAAGATCCTATAGCGAAAGTTTTAGATAAAGTAATTGAAAGTCAGAAGAAACAAGAAAAACAAAGTATTAAAAAGTTAGCAGAAAGGTTTGTGATTGAAAAATTTGACGGGAGAAATATTAATACACATTACTGGATGGAAGTATTTGAAAAAGAATGTGCAAGGTTTGATTTAGTAAAAGATGAAGATAAAATTGAAATTCTCAGATTATTTCTGGAAAAATCATGCACTGACTGGTATTCTTCCATGATGATCAAATTTAGTTTACAATCAGAGTGGTCAGAATGGAAATCAAATTTTTTACAATCCTATGGAAATAAAGGTTGGTCCACTTGCAAGTATGCTTTATCTTTCAAGTATCAAACAGGATCTTTATTAGAATATGCTATCAAAAAAGAAAAACTGCTACTACAAGTAAGAAAAACAATTGATCATGGGACCCTAATTGATATAATTGCTGCCGGCTTACCAGAATTTATAACAGATAGAATCAACAGAGAAGAAATTGTTCACACAGAAGACTTATTTAATGAACTTGGCAACTTAGAACATTTCGTTACAAAGAAGAAATACATCAAAAAGAAAGATGATACTACGCCAGTGAAAGAAAAATGTAGTATTTGTGAAAAGTTAAACAAAGGTGTGCGCTATCATTCAGAAAACTCCTGTTGGTTCAAAACAAAATTTAATGGTGAAGAAGGAAAAGATAAAAAACAAATAAGGATGATCAACAATTCAGAATTGGAATGTGAACTGCAATGTATAGATCAAAAAAACTAATAGTGCCGCCATTAATTAAAGTAAAATTAGTATTAAATAAAAAAGTTGAAATCTTTGGAATATATGATTCAGGCTCTAATGTGTCGTTGATTAATTCAAGGTTGTTAACGATAAAAAATAAAGAATTGAGTTATTATAACAATACTAATTTAAAAACTATTAATGGCGTTAAAAAGGCAAAGGGTTTAATAACGATTGATATAACTATTTTTAACGTTGAGAAAAAAATGAATGTTTTTGTAATAGACAAAGAAAATTTTGATTATGATTTTTTAATTGGACTGGATTGTATAAAGAAATTTTATTTAATTCAAAATGAAGATTTAGAAATCAGTCAGAAAGTTCCTATGCAAAGAAGTGAAATAGTTTCTAAGGAAACAAATAACTCAGATATTGAAATTTCTAAGGAAATGAAATCTGACAATTTAATAAACTTCAACGAGAACTTCAATGAAGAGAACTTCAAAATTTGGATAAATCATCTAAACTCTCAAGAACAAGCAGTGATTGATGACTTAATATTGGAAAATAAATCTGTATTTGCAAAGGACAAATATGACATCGGAACGGTAAGAGATTATGAAGCACACATTGATCTGTTAGTGGAAAAATATTGCAGTAAAAGGCCATATCGTTGCACAATTCTAGATAAGAAGGAGATTGAAAACCAGATTGCAAAATTATTAGAAAAAAATATAATAGAAGAATCATATAGTCCGTTTGCAGCCCCAGTTACATTAGCTTACAAAAGAGATGAAAATAAAAAATCAAGATTGTGTATAGATTTTCGGGACCTAAATAAGATTGTTGTCCCACAATCACAGCCATTCCCACTTATTGAGGACCTAATTATGAAAACGATAGATTGCAAGTTTTTCTCAACACTGGATCTGAACTCAGCATTTTGGTCAATACCTCTGCGTGTCTCAGACAGATACAAAACTGCATTCGTCACACAAGAGGGTCATTTTCAATGGACTTGTTTACCATTCGGTCTAAAAACCTCACCAGCTATATTTCAGAGAATAATGTGTAACATAATAAGGAAACACAAGCTCGGAGAGTTCACAGTATGTTACATTGATGATATCTTATTATTTTCAAAATCCTTCTCAGATCATGTCGGACATCTAAAACAGTTGTTTCAAGCAATTAAAAGTGAGGGTTTTAGACTAAAATTTTCTAAATGCACGTTTGCGGCTGACTCAGTTAAATACCTGGGTCACATAATACAGAATAATTCGGTTAGACCAATGAACGACAACCTAATATCTATTAGAAACTTTCCTATTCCGAAAACGCAAAAGAATGTGAGACAATTCTTAGGAAAAATAAACTTTTATCATAAATATGTACCAAAAATAGCAATAAAATTAGAACCACTGCATAACCTTTTGCGAAAAGGAATACCTTTTAACTGGACGAAGGTATGCCAGGACTCATTTGATGAAATGAAACAAACATTATGTTCTAAACCCATATTAACAATTTTTAACCCAAACTTGCCTATTCATATATACACAGATGCCAGTATACTAGGAGTCGGAGCAATATTAAAACAGCCACAAGAAAACAATGAAGAGAAACCGGTAGCATACTTTTCAAAAAAATTGAATGAAACACAAAAAAGAAAGAAAGCCATTTATCTAGAATGCTTAGCGATTAAAGAATGTGTGAAGTATTGGCAGCATCTGTTGATAGGTAGGAAATTTACTGTTTTCTCGGACCACAAGCCGTTGGAAAATATGAATATAAAGTCGAGAACGGATGAAGAACTAGGAGATCTAACATACTACCTATCACAATATGATTTCCAAATTAAATACTCTCCAGGAAGATACAACATCGAAGCTGATTGTCTAAGTAGAAACCCAGTCCTGGAGCCGCATGAAAACTTTGATGATCAATTAAAAGTAGTAAACATGATAAAACTAGAAGATATTTTAAAAGATCAAGATAAAAATGAAAAGATACAGTTCACAAAAGAAAAATTAATATCGAAATCCAATGTTTATTATAAAAAGGTAAATAAAAAAGAAAAAATAATTCTATCAGAAAAATTCAGTATAGAATTCATTAAAAAGGTACATATGGACCTAGGTCATATAGGAATTAAACAAATGCAAAGAATGATCAGCTCATTGTATACAGCAGAAAACATGTCAAAAAATATAAAAAGAATCTGTGAAAGTTGTATAGTATGTATAAAGAACAAATCAAGAGGAAAAAATAAATATGGATTGATGTCGCACTTGGGTCCCGCCACAAAACCTTTTGAGATTTGTTCCATTGATACCATTGGAGGCTTTGGGGGTTCAAGGTCAACAAAGAAATACTTGCACCTGTTATCAGATCATTTCACCAGGTATGCATATATTTTGACGTCAAGTACTCAAAATGCAAATGACTTCATCAAACTAGTGAAAAAATGTGCAGAAACTGAGGACATTGGCATGATTCTCTCAGACCAGTACCCAGGAATCAATTCTAGAGAATTCAAAAGATTTTTGGATGAACAAAATATACCAATAATATTTACAGCAGTTAATTCACCCTTCTCAAATGGCTTAAACGAAAGATTAAATCAAACGTTGGTTAATAAAATCAGATGCATGATTAACGAAAAAGACACAAAGATGGCATGGACAACCATAGCACAAAATTGTGTAAAAAAGTACAATGAAACGGAGCACTCTGTCACTGGATATGCTCCAGAATATCTACTAAAAGGTACAGACGTGACAATTTTGCCAAATGAGTTAAAAATAAAAAAAAGCAAATGTGATTTGATCCAAGACAGGAAAAAGGCCATGGAAAATACAATTATATCACATAATTACAATAAGTCAATTTATGATAAAAATCGAAGACATGTAGACTTTAAAGTTGGTGATACCGTTTTTGTGGACAATGGTAACAAATTAAATAGGAAAAAGCTCGATGAATTGAGAATCGGACCCTATCAAATCGTGGAAAAAATATCAAACTCTATTTATAAGATAAACACTAGCCATAAGAAATCAGAGTCAAACTTTTTCCACATTTCGAAATTAACTCCAGCCCCCGTGCTTGAAGAACCCTAATGTTGTGTTTGTTTTATCTTCTCTGGGAGGGGGAGATGTAAAGAAAAATATAATTTTCTTTAGACGTTGGCCTCTTTGCGCTATCCATAACAGGATGAAATAATTATGAAACATCTAGCTGTCAGAAAAAGAATATTCAATTTGTTAAATAATTTTATATCGTAAAAATATAATTCTTAAAATTGTGATTTGGAATCGGCACCGTAATTCGTAACATTAAATGTCGTTTCTTTAATTACAGGTAAAGTATATTTGCCAAATACTTATGTTATTTATACGAAAGAATTCTTTTAAGTTAATCACAATAAATCTTTAATTACAGAGAAACCCAATTGTGTTTAATTGACTGTGCCGTCCAATACACTAGAGAATACATCTTATATGTATATTAAAAAAAATCTATTATTTATAATGTTAAGCTAAATATACACCAATATCAATAAAACATAACAAAAAATTCTTATTTTTTTAAATAAATTCTCAAGAGTGAATCGTCAGGGAGTGCTCTCCTTGTCAACATAGCGTGTTAAGAATTGAATTTAAATAAGCTTATGTTTCGAAGACGTTAAACAGGAGGGTTGTGTGAGGGCGCGGGTGGTGCGAGGTTAATGACCGCGTTGACATCGCCGTGTTACTCCCCTCTCAGACTCGTCAGCGTTCTTACGCGTACATCTTATCCTTTCCCATTATCCTTATGAAATTTATAAAATGACGTTATGTCATTGTCCTTTTATCTTAATCTTGTATGGGGCTTTTTGAATGAAACTCTGATAGTTTTAGTGAAGAATACGTTGTTTAACCATTATTCTTTTCAATGTATGGCTTTTGGAAGCTTAACGCGCTATCAGCCTAAGCTTCACCTTGAACTGTTTTACCCCAGACGAGATAGGTAGCGAATTTATCATTGTTTGGAACACATTGTCGTATATATAGGAGACAATCTCATATATTAATTTCCTAATATGTGTTGATTATTTTTGTGTGAGTACCTAAAACTATTACAGAGCTTATATTGTGGCGCGTAACTCAAACCTAGTATTAAATATCTCCGTTAACTCCGTTTTATTCATGTTGATTGTTGCCGCGTTTGACACTACCTACCGCTATCAAACAAAATTAAATCCGGCTCGGTATTATTGAACTCTAATTCGTAGCAATTATCCAGATATCGAAATTATAAAATCTCCAATAACCTATTGCGTTGTATATTTTTGTGATTTGTTTACACTAGATTGCAAACTGAACTTTATGGGTTGTTAATAAAGCTGAAAATAACAGCGACGTTGAATCCAGCGTAGTACATTACCCTAGGTGACGTAAACCGCGTCCTTGAAGCGAATCTACAAACACAATTGGAAAAATATCTGCCACGACTGGGTCAGTTACCCCGGCTCGAGCTTCATCGCGTTTAAGCTCCATAATAATTATCACATAGATATGTGGCCGCTTTGTATGTTTCTTGGAACGTAGAGGCAGTAAATTGTTTGTAAAACAATACACCAAGCTTTTTGATCAATTATGTCAGTCAAATAAATTGTTTAGGCGGTGGCCTAAAGCTACATTATTAGGTAATAACTGTATGTCATATTTTTAAATATTTCGTGTAATTGAATAGTCACACTTAAATCAAATCATTAATTGTATGAAAATAATGATACCAAGAATGTGGGAAAGATTACAGCTCCACCACGGCTATTACGGACAATTTACTGAAACGATTAGCACCCGTGCGATTGTAGCTAATAGTTTGAACCATTTGTAAACCCTTTGTCAATCGGTAAAATCTCATCAGTCGTAATTCGTTCCTCGTAGGGTTTCTAAATCCGAACAAAACGTAGAACAATAAATCATTTGGCGTTTTGTTTGCCTGTTGGTTAACGTCGGTTGATGTGGAATCCGCTACACCGATCACACGTTAGCTGACAGCCACTGACTCATGCTTAAGAAGTGCGTTGACACTAAACTTTCGAAACACATGTCTATTTGATGACCAAGAGGTTTAAGAATCAATTAACGTATTGATCGTAATTTATTCTGAACATCTCAGGTGGAACTAATAAGTGCGCGTTTATCCACGAAAGCTTACTCCGGCTATTTGTAGGTACATCTACCAAGTTCTATTCAAACAAACAAAGGAATAGGCTACATTATCAGTGACATGCATAGCCGCCTTGATAGCATAGCTACGATAAGCCGAACAAAACATCGCGTCGGTACATTGACCCAGAATTATATAAAAATGTCCTCGATTTTGATAACGCTGTGACAATGACATTACATGACGGCCCCACGCTATTATTGTTCATTTGATAGGAACACATACGAGGGAGTTTAATCTGTTGACACTGTACGAGTGCACCCACATAAGAGTTCTAGAAAATGTTGTTTTAATATTACTTAAATATTCTACAAGCACACAATTGAGTTGGAAAATAGAAAGTTTATAAATAGGTTCCGACACGTAAGTTAGTCTGTTGAGTTAGATTATAAATAGAGAGCGAAGGAGGTTTTCTCGTGTGGAAGCCGTGATGGCGATAACGAAATATTTGACGAACTTGAATTGGTGCTAAACAGGGTGCATCGTACATTGACTTGAGCTGAAAATGTTGGCCGGTACGTTGCACGGCGGATGTCAACTTTCTCGCGGTTACGTAACTCGGCGGAGAGATGTAGTACTAGAACGTTCGGAGTCATCGACCACGGCCGCTTACGAAACACCACTCCACTCTATACTCTACACTCCACGCTCCACGCCGCAAGCTGTACGGCGGCACTCTGCACATCCGGACGTACATCATCACGCAATGTATTTTACTTTTGGAATTATTCTGATGCACTAATACCACCCTCACTAATAACATTCTTTTAGTGGTGGAATCAGTGTTGCCAACTCGTATTTTGAAGAAGGCGTAGACCATACTAGAAAATTAAATAGCTTTAGTAACAGTTACGTATAAAAAGTACGTATTTACGCACATTTTTTCTATATGCAATAACGAGGGGTAATATTTGATGAAACAAGTGCTTTAACATCCAATTTATTTTAATTATTTTTTTACATTGTTATTTTTATCAAAACAAATTTGAATTTAGTAGTTTATTGAAATGTTTAATTTGGTCCTGAGAGGGTTCGCGGTTTTATTTAAACAATTTTCGTAATTCACTGGAAAATCTGTTTTTTATGGCATCGAATGACGAGACGAGCATGCCGTGCGCCTGGTGGTAAGCAATACGACCACCCATAAACAGTAGAAACACCATCCAGCACCTTGACTTACAAAGTACTGTGTGGCATTCCACTGCGCTCGTCATCCTGAGACATAAGATGTTAAGTCTCATTAGGTCCTGTAGTTACACTGGTTACAATGCCCTTCAAATCGACACACAACAGTGCATGCACACTGCTGTTTGGCGGTAGAAATAGACATTGCGGTGGTACCCACCCAGAAGGACTCTTACATATGAGAGTCTCATCACCAGTGCAAAAATTCTTTCGAAGTTTCTTATGATTTCATGCAACAGACCCTCCACATTCCTATTTTGCACTAATATGTGGTAATGTTGATAAAATATATAAAAGTTGGGTCAATATAGGAAACATTGAAGACAAGTCGCGTTTTCTCATTTTTGAAAAGGGAACCCTGCACTTTCCACAACAAAAAAGAACTAGACGAGACATTTCATTTTACACAGATACAGCCAAGAGATAAAAGCATTAAAATACTACGTAGTGCTCTTTCACTGAACTGTATTGTGCTCGTTGTAGTGTTCAGTGATTACAACTGCGCCATGGGGATTATGTTTAAAATTAAAATGAATAACGTCAGACGACACGTATAGTGTGGTGAAGTGAGCGCATGTTAGTATGAAACAGAATGTTTATAATTGTTTTTTCGTTGAACTATAGGAAATATGTCCATTTTGGTATTTATTAGAAAATACGTGGATTCTAAAACTGAAGTTCGTCGGTTTTCAGGCATGGCGAAAATTACGTAGATCTACGAAAAAAGGTGTAGAGTTGGCAACGTTGGGTGGAATTTAGCACATCGAAAACAAAAGTCAATACTCGCACCAGTCAGGGTAACTACCCTGTACTCAATGCTCTTTATAGAACTCTATAAAGTGCATTGAGTACATTCCGAATACTATATGAAATATCCGCTAAGTATATATTCGGATGAATATTTTAGCCATTAATAAAAAAATTGATACCATCTTTTTATTTAGTGGCTCATCGACAGCCTTAAGTTGCATTAAAGGAAGCATTGACTTGTCAAACCCGCCCGACGTCGGCGTCCGAGTATATAGAATTTCCCCATACATTTATATATATAACCGGGGTTTGACGGGCTAAGAATGAAAATCTCAAACATCTGGTTAATTAACTGATACACTTTGTCGATTTGAATACAATTAACGAGTGATACGTGTAGTTAATACTTAATAGTACTGTGTATCGTGTCTAGTTGGCATCGCAGAGCCGTGGGTCGTCGATCGCGCCCGAGGTCAACGCCGCGAGCCCACCGCGCGGCGCCTGCTTAGCTTTACAGCTTTCACGACATACTTTAACCCATTTTGGACGGTATTAAGTTTATCGTCAAATATTATTAGGATTAAATACTAATGCAGCTAAATATTTCGAATATTCTATTTCGAAAAAATGCTATAGGTAAACTTTGTAGTATTGGTAAAAAATATATATTGTTAGTAAATCTACTTTATGGTAAAGTAAACAAATTGCAATCGTTTTAAATAATGCAGTACGTTGGTGTTCTCGTACAAGCTAAACGATCCACCATACCATATTCAATTAAAAACGCTCAACACTCACAGCATCAAAAATATTCTGGAAATGCTCCTGAAACATAATATTTTTACGAAAACGTATGCGTTTCACCAAATCTAAATAAACAAAATGAACTAAATATTGTGAATTGGAGACACCTTTGAATTGGAAATGTTTTTATCGAACGCGTTAAGTTATTATTGTAAATAGGTCAATATCAAAACAATATTAGTATTTATTTCGTACATGAATTATTTATTGAATCTATCTGTTTACTTTCTTCGTTATCTACTTTGTAGGTCAGTGGTTGAGTCAATATTCGGCTATTTGTCTGCCCTCTTCTAGATTACAACATTTTATCGTGAAATAATTAACAACCGTTCGTTTAACAATAGGCGTAACACATTGCATGACTTGTCGTGTTTACATTTTGAAGATTACCCAGTATTTAGGCACTTCAAAAGGAAAGTTTTAAACGTGATGAACATTTAAATGTAATTTGGAGCGAATAAATATAATGCTGATGTAATTTTGGACGATAATTATATTGACATATCAATGAGAACCTCCTCCTTTTTTTAAAAGTCGGTTAATAAGAAGACAAGAATAAAGAAAGAACTTTCAATTTCAAATTATCATTGTGATATCTAAAAACACTTTATTCCATTTTCGTGTCTGTGACATTCTTAAGTGGTTTTATATGAGCTGCAACTCGCATATTCAGAATAGCATGGCGTATTCGGAATATGCCATGCCATTCCAAAATATAAATAATTCCATACTTCATGACATTCAATTGAGAGTTATTTTCAGGACGAGACAGATCACAACTCACAAGTGAAGGGGTCGAGAGCACGCTCATGACACGCTAGCAATTATAAGTATGGAGGCGTCATTGAACCCGCGTTATTGTGAAACAACGGAAACCAGTCCAGTGCCCCCCCTCCCCCCCTCGCACCCGCAGCCGCGCGACCTCCTCGTGTACACCTGCTGCGAATTTTTAAAATCCTAGATAATAGTTGACATGCGTTCAGTTCCTATACGGACGTGATTGGCATGCACTCCCGTCCAATAGTTACATCATTCTGTAATGCGATGTGCAGCGCAATGTGCATTTCTTTTTCACTTTGTTTTATGCAAACAGTCCACATAATTGGTTTATTATACAATATAACTATAATGAGTCATGTCAGTTCTTTTTGGTTAGCTTAAGTTCTAATTGTGAAAAATGTGTAATTATTTTTTTTTTCTAGAATAATTAAATACTGATTAATTGATTTTAATGTTCGTAACGTATGGCAAGAGTGCACAGGCATAACTCCCTATTGAACTCCCTATGAAGATTGAAGCTTTGTAACTGTCACGATTTCCGGCTGTTTGCATTGTTTTCCTTTTTATCTTTACATTGAGTAGGTGCGTAAAAGTTACACCGACACCTTAGCATCGGTGTAGAATTTAGATGCCAGGCGGCTAGGCAGCGGCAACAGGCGCGCGGTACGCCTAGCAGCGACCTATAAAGATACGTGCTTGATAGTGGCGCAGTCAGGGACATCGGCCGGACTGCCTCATTCGCAAGAATCGCAGGTAGGCTAAAGGGTTAAAGAACTCCAGTGCACTATATCAAATACCATTGAACTCAGTGCGTCTCGCTCGCACGGCGCGCGGTCGCGTACTAGCGATGCATCGGTTGCACTTCGCACCGTGCGAATCCTGTCCGATTACGCGCTACGCATGCGTATCACATTATCTACGAGTAACTATGGAGCAGGTAAACCGGTACGTGTATGCTGCATTATGTGCCACGCGAACTGTGTTCTAATGCGACAGGAAAATATCCACTCAAAACACCACTAAATCAAATACGTATACACTACATCACTGTACATATATTTTTTTTTTGTTTTCGGTATACATCAATTATATAATAATAATAATTAAAGTCAAATTATTTATAACTTGAAATAGTTTGTTTCTATAAATTTCCATAAACATTATTCCACAAAAGTGACAATACCGCATCCATAACGTATGTGCTTTATTGATTGTGTGGTCAAACCTTATTATTATCTCCATAGTATTTTAATCCAGCAATGTAATTGTTTTATTTGTAAAGTGATTAGTGAATGAATTGCCGGTAATTCAATCAACCTGTTACATAATTTCGCGCATAACATGCCTAGGTTCATTATAACTCGATGATCAGGTTTATCAAGTGGAAAGTTCAAAGGGGGCAATGACATCAACCCGTTCTGTCGGTGCTTTGTCGTGCAACCGCCAGAAAATCGCATTAAGTCGCACGACATTTGATCGCGCAATATCGCGTATCACAGGTGAACAACTAGGAAGACATTACTAAGGATTAAGTTTCTAAATCTACGCGCCATCTGTGCTGTTTTCTGTCTAGCGTTGTTGTGTAATACTCACACACACACACCCTCACAGCTTTTATTCCCGAAGGGGTAGGTAGAGGCGCAACCAGTGCGTCAACAAGTAGTCGTACCATAATACAACTACGTCACCGACGCAGTCAGTCAGTCGAGGCAGTATTGTTGTGTAATACATTCTAAAATATAGCGTTTCACTACTTTCCATCGCTTTCTTTATTTTCTGTTCGACGTGTGATATAATAAATATATAATAAATTTGATTATTGTTACACAGAGAACATAACAATTTAATCCAAACGTCTATATTGCCAATATTATAACACCTATCATCTGATCGATAACTTTCACGCTAGCAACAGATAATAATTGTTTAGAATGATCGAAGCCTTCAGATACGGCGATAACATTTTATTGTTGACTGATAACTCAATTTTCTCTTCTTTGTTCACAATGCCGTCACGTTTCATAACATTGTATTAAATTTTATTGGGGTTTATGTCACGATGTGAAATATCAGAAAAGCTCACGCAAAGTTACTGTATTATAATTTATAACTCAAAAAGATGATCACTATTAAAACAGTGTTTAATTAAAATATTTTTATTTTCTCTTTTGACCAAGGAAATCGTACAAAAATTGTTATTTTACCTACCGTTGGCATCGTTAACAAGATATGTGATAAAATAAGTCTACATTCGTGCCAAAAATAAAAACTTTCATTACTTGACTATGGCATATTGCTATGTTAAGCTAATTTTAGTAAAAAATAAAAAGTAAAAAAGTGTAACTTGATCTTAACAAAAGTAAATTTCACGACAAGCTTTTATATCTACATAGTATTAAACAAAGTTTGTTTCAATTTGTATTTTCTTTTCTTTTAAGAGCATATAATAAAATCTTGTTTTAAAAAATACTTTTTATTTATTTTTAACTTTTTAGTTTTTTTTCAAGTTATTCTCAGCAAGCCCTTTCATTTGATACCCATATTATAGGAGTGCGTAAAAAATAACTAGTCCATCATCTTGGGCCGTCCGCCTTATTAGATTCAGAATGACGTCACTTAGCTATAAATGGGTTGCCACCCAAACTGAACGTGTATGCGAATTTTCAACACAACCGGTTGAGGGTAACTGATTCAAAATTGCATTGCAAGTTTCCACCCGAACAAACAAACATGAAAGTTAAATAAAAGCTTGTAAAAAACATACAGTATTGGTTTTGAAGCGCCGTATAGTATTATAAGAAAGTTAAAAGCGAAGGTTTTTTGGAACAATACTAATCAATTTTATGTTGTCCACGTGTTGGTAACAAAATTAACACATTTTAGGTACACGCAAAATTATTCATAATGTTTTTTGTAAATACACTAACGAAATAATTTTTGTTACTTAATATAAAAAATGCAACATTATTTAAAAATGTTCGTAGATAATAAAAAATCACCTTGTCGCTTATCGCTGTTTGAATACGTCAATTATTTGGCAGACAAAGCGATACTTTCAAGGAGAAATGATAAAGTGTCATTGAACTTCTTAGAATTTCTAAATTTGTTTGAGCAGAACGTTCTCGAATGTTTGGTATACCATTGCGTACATCCACGAAAGTAGACAAGTTTCTTTGTTGTTGAGTAAACATGGCGAATGAGTTCAGCACACCCAACCATTGAGCACGGCAAACATAACATGTTGGGTACACTACATCTCGACACATATTATTTAATGAAATAATTTACATTTACCTGTTGATTTTTGTTAAGTTTATTAGTCTGTGATCACTACTAATGAAATTGCTGGTTGCTAGACCATATAAAACCATATAAAAACGTATACTTATATTTATAAAAATGTATTTTTAATTAATACAGACGAAAGAGGCTCATTCTCATTTATAATAAATGATCTTCATTCGCGTGAATTCAACGCTATCAGATAAGGCGAGCCGTGCGCGGCCTCGTGACCGTTGGGCCATTTCCCCAAATCGCTTGATCGCCTATCCCAGAGACCTCGACTCGGGCCAGCCTGTGCTACTACACTGGCTCACTGGCACACCTTCCCCATTCGCTATGGCCGCGACCCGCGCCCTCTACAGTCTACACCGACTACGAGTTGAATTGGACGTTCAAGTAACGTAGCAAATCGTAGCAAACGTAGCGCTGTTTGTTATTAGTTGTAAATTCAGGATATGTTTTTAAAATGGAATTTGGGCCCGATGTGGCGATAGGCTCGCCTCTATCACATTATGGTATGGAATATGCACGGCGAAAAGTGGGTCCACTAGATGCGCCTCTGCATACCACGTTAGGGATAAGAGGCGTAAGTGTGTGTGTGTGTTTCTAACTTGCTATATTATTAGATTACATAAAACCATTGCTCGCCAAAAGATATCCGATATGAAATTGATCATAATATTTATGTATTACATATTTTTGTATTCATCTGACGTGATTATGAGTTGGGAAGTTTCAGTTTGTCCGTTCAAAGTAGTAAAATAACCTATGCATGTGTACATTATTAGAGTTGATCTAAGGGTAGCGCTACCTAACATTTTCCCAATTCTTTCAATTTATTAATTGTAAATACTTCGTTGCAGAAATAGACAAATCATTTGAATCTATACATACAAATTACTGTAGGTATATTCGAAATGCATTACCTAATAGTTTTTCTTTGAGTTTTACAACATTTTTTACGCTACTCTACTTCCACGACTGTCTTTTCATAGCTCAATGTTTAGTAAATATCGTATACATATTAAGTTTGTTTACACTTTATTATTGTCTAAAGAATGAAAATAAATAGTGTTGAACTCATTGATGTATTAAAAAACCCTGGTTGAACTACAAAGAATTGAATGACAACCATTCATCCTTACTGTTTGTCAAATATCATGTATCAAGCGTGTAATTTACATACGGTATCGAACTTGTGCCATTTTGCCTAAAATTTTCATTTTAAGGATATCTCATGAGCCTTTATCTCTCGACGGTATGACAGTGTGGTTTATTTTATGTTATATTGTTATCATTTCTTTATAATTCATAATTATAAAATTATGTTGATAAATCCTACGAAAAGAGCATTTTTTTTTAATATCATATACACCATAAATTGATACATTATTTTTGGACCTTTGGTAGGTACCAAAGGTTAGGTTATAATTAGAAAAAAAACATGAGCTATTCCACAATTAGGTGACATATTGTTTATCGCAATAAACGACTTTCTTATAAATTAAATAATTGATATAATGCGTTCTGACTTCTGACACATGAACACGTGAGCGGTAAATATGTATCGTATGTCCAATGTACATGCAGTAGCCGGGAACTATAATGTGCTGAGTCCTTAGACTATTTAACCAATGGACACGATATGGCAATAATGCGCAAAAACAATTCTGCCAATCTTGACGGGGGGCGAGATAGACACGGGTAGCATTTAACAAAAAAATCCACACCTGCAGGATTGAATATAAGGTCGCTTTTTACACAATAACACAACAAAAATCACAATTTCTGTGGAGCACCGCTTAATGTCCATTATCGTAGAATGTAATGACAGCGATCGCAAGTCACATACGTTTTAATAAAAGTTTATGACCAGCTGCGCATGTATGACCAACGAAAAGTTCGCCTGGTCATCCCATCTCCTTTGCACTGCTAGATACTCAAAGATGGAGTCGCGCGTCGGCACTTGTTTACCGCGATGTGCAGACCTTGAGTTTCGGCAGCGGGCGGCGGGCGCGGCGCGGCGGTCACTGCCCGAGGCCTCGCGCACATAATATAAATCTTATTATTACCCGACCTCGGTGCCTACTCGGTTGCTCGTTCTATTACGGATCGCCAAATTTACCCGGAAATTAGTCACTCAACGAACGAACTCCGTATTTACATACCTTTTAACGTAATAATTGTAGGAAATATTAGTTCCATTTAATATTCTGAGTGTTGACCGTGAAAAAAATGTTTGGTTGACAGTTGCCTGACCGTTTTAACAGTTAATAATCTCTTTTTATACAATTTAAAAGCAATACAAAATATGGTTGTACAGTTGTATTGTTTTTGTAGATGGTTGTATTTTAAAATATTTTGACAGAGCGTCGTTGTTCCAATGCTAAAACACAATTAAACACATAGTTAATATAACAAGACATGGACCAAGTTTTTGTTAATAAATACATTTAACGTGTTAAGTATGATGAAATTATATTATACATAGTAACGAGTATTATACGTTAAACAATGTATCAATGTGATATCATCGCGATTGTGACGTCAAACGGCAACGCTCTATATGAAGACTCTACAAATTACTTTTTCGGAACAAAGTCGTTTTATTTCCTATCAAATACTTATTGTTAACTAGCTTTTGCCCGCGGCTCCGCCCGCATTAAAAAAGTTTTTCCGGGATAAAAGTCCCGGTTTATATTTTCCCGGGATAAAAAGTAGCCTATGTGTTAATCCAGGACATGATCTACCCGTGTGCCAAATTTCATCGAAATCCGTTCAGTAGTTTTTGCGTGAAAGAGGAACAAACATCCTTACATCCATACATCCAAACATCTAAACATCCAAACATCCATACATTCTTACAAACTTTCGCCTTTATAATATTAGTAGGATGTACAAAATTTATTAAGAAATTTCAGTTACATTTTCGTTATTTATGTCGTTCTTACTTCTTGTTATTTTTCGTCAATTAAGTTACATAGTCACCAACTCTAAAACAAGGCATACGTAATCACATTTTGGATTTTCAAACACAAAATAAACAATATTTGTGGGTTGCAATTTTGATTCTCATACCAGAACTAGATGAGTACCTTATACATTACAGACTCAATTCTTAATTAAGGCGTAGGTATTTTATTTTGTTACGCAAAAGGTATTATCAAAATTTTATAACTTACAAACTTTGCCTTCATAACTAAATGTTGTATTCCGTGAGGAATATCTCTGTATTATCTGAGTGTGGCTTATTATATCGTTGTAAAACGTGAACTATACATCTGCATTGAGATTGGCGATTTTGTGTCGGTCTCAAGGACGCCCAGTTCGAGTTCAGTAGCCACCTTCGACAGTGAACGACACCAATTCGATCGTTGACCCTCCCTGCTTCCTGTTAAAGAAAACAGTCAATAGATCAGTTAAAAGTCGTATTTAAATTGTAATATATGCGTACCATTAATCGATTTTGAGTTACAAACAATACGAGCATTTGCATTTCAATAGATTATGTGAAGTGTGAACGTCCTCATTGATTATAGAGACTAAACACCCAACATAAAACCATCGCTAAACGATAACTACATTGATCGAACTTCATTTCCTGCACCAAATTGCATATTCGATGTATTAACGTTTGAAATTTTCCTTGTTGCAGGTGAGTGACACGAGCAATTCGAATGTGTGCAGGGAACCACTCGTATCGGTAAAGTTATTTGGCTCGTTTGATATGATTACACGTAATACTTGTACTGGTTAGAGCACAATGCACCAGGTTGCAGTGGTGGAGTCAGTCACCTCGTCGTAACGGGGCTCGCCCTATGCCCGCCCGGCTCGCGGCCCGCGAACTGCCGTCATCATGCCGCGATTGTCGTGCAATCGTGCTTACTAATTCAACGGCAACTGGACTCCGCACACATACATACAAATGCCAGTGTGGACACGGGATACTTACATTGAGAGCCTTAACCACGCCTTGATCGCTTCGAAGACTATCTACGTACATTACAATAATGTTCTCACAGTGTGACTAACCGGCAACTACGTTTTATTCCTGTAAAAACCACACGTTTCGACCACCTGCTAGGATTAGACAAAAGCCATTAGCCACAGAAACCGTAACAGTTGCTCATTATTGATGTAATAAAAGTCATTGCGAATAAGTCGTTGCGTTCAATATGCAGTGGACAATAGGTGACCATTTGTTCTATTCACTACACTTTTTTGGGCAACACCATTGTTGAAGTGTTCACATAGAGACGAAATTAGTTTTTCTGTGAACATTAATATTTCTTTAAATATTATTACATCGATTTCATTTAGCTGATTTATAGTAAACTAAATCTGATCGCTGGAGAAATAATACAAGAATAATAAATTGTGAAAATATTTCGTTGCGTCCCGCTGATATTTTGTCATTAAGTCGCAAATTTGAAAGGGCATCTTTCGATCTTGATATCGTTTTGCGAGCGTACAATACGTCACCTATATGGGAATGTCGGTTACGAACCCATTTGACAAAAGGAAGTTAAAAAACTTATAATAGATAAAAAGTTCAATCTATACATTTTTTGCCGTCAGAAAGGTTTAGATTAAACAATAATTCCTCGCCTTTTTTCACTGCTCCGCCGACTTGGATATCGCGAACAAAGTTGCACAAAGATTCACATTTAGCAAAAAAATTTACCTGTTTGTGAAATCTGAGATAAAGGAAAGGGTATGTTGAATCGAATTGTTTTTTATACTAGACCAATTTTTACCTGTGCTTTTAATATATTTTAAAAGTTTTGTGAATTGAGATAAATATAAAAAAAAAATCTAGTTAAGGGTTAGCATATATCCCTCGACACTATTGTTACATATAAGCAGATGGCATTAATTCGCTCGTTTTCCTTGAGTATGGTACAATATGGGTCACGACCGACCGGGCACACGAAATCATTTAACCCATACTTTCGACGAGGGCAGTTTCTTTTATGCAATTTCTATTGTCATTTTAATGTTTGAATTTGTGGCGAGACAAAAACTGGTCACCCAGTAAAAAAACAAAAGATGTCACAGAAAGAAATATCCTTTTGAAAGTGTTTTGTGAACTCATTATAACCAATAATTTCGTCAATAACTATACATTTTAAAACAGCGTCTTACTCGCATTGTAATAAACTAATACTTCCTCTTGGAAACGACCGTTTTTAATTTAGTGGAACGGGGTTCGTGATGTTTGGCAGAGAAATGGGACGTAAACGTAGTTTAGGCAGAATTTTGAGGTCGAGCGCGAAGAGTTGAGAGCCGCGAGTTGCCACCGTGGCCGCGACTGAGTGCTGTGAGATTGTGGTGCACCGTTACACGCACTCGGCGAGTTGAGTGCACGCGCGTCTGGTCGCTGACACCACCACTAATGACCCACGTCCCCAGTTCTCAGGCCATGGTAAATAATAAATGGGTGGTTTGTAATACTTAAGCTTTCAATAAAAACTTTCTATAATTCGTCTCGTAGACCGATATGTGTTAAATATAGATACCGAATGTATCGAGAAAATTTAAATTCTAAAGGGTGTGGCACGCAGCATGCGTGTAAAAATGTTCCTCCGCTCATATTATCAAAAAACAAAAAAAAAGCACCAAACCATATAAACGATAATTCTCAATATTACTTACATAATAATAACAAGGTGCAAACAATACACGTGCCACGTTTCACCGTCAGATGGGAATCGAGGAAGTTTTGCACATTGCCGACTTCACCATATTACGTAAGAGAGTGATTGTTGAAAACCGTATACAATTACACATCATTTGGATTATTTAAAAAATCGCCAACACACGGCTCTCCATAGAAGTTGAATGACTGTTTTATTGTTATATTTTGTTCGCAGAGGATATTACACACGCACTCAAATTCCGCTACTTAATTAGAAGGCATTGTATATCAACCATAAATCGTTGTGAGCTATAATGTAATTACATCAGTCCCAAAAATGGTTATAGCGCTTAAACAAGTAGCATCCTACACACAAAATGTTTACTGTGACCGATTATCAGTTTAATGAACTATGAGCTATCTTAAAGCCAACTGTAATATGATTTATAGCGCGGCTCACGTAATTCGCTGTTTGTTTCATTTATTACAACCGCTAAAATGTACTATACACACACCTATTTAGGTATATTTTTATCCGCAAACACTGTTGGTAAAGGAATAATGTGCGTATATTTTTTAAAATTTAGATATCACACTGTTTTGCCTTGAGATAAATTCTTTTGAATGTCCTCAACCAAAAGAAATAAACGCGTATGCCAGGTTTATGTTGGCTAAAAGTCATTAATTATACTGGAAGATTTTACATTCTTGGATCGAAAATCGTAACACCCTATCTAATGTTTGACTAAGATAGTACGTCGCAGCCGTAGAGAAAGTTTCAAAACAGCTCTTTCGTTAAATAGTGTAAACTAAAAAATATTCCTATTGCTGTATGTTTTGGTTGTTCATATAATTCTATTGTGCCTCCATATTTATAACAATATAATATACTAGCTTTTGCCCGCGGCTCCGCCCGCATTAAAAAGTTTTTCCGGGATAAAAGTCCCGGTTTATATTTTCCCGAGATAAAAAGTAGCATATGTGTTAATCCAGGACATGATCTACCCGTGTGCCAAATTTCATCGAAATCCGTTCAGTAGTTTTTGCGTGAAAGAGGAACAAACATCCTTACATCCATACATCCGAACATCCATACATTCTTACAAACTTTCGCCTTTATAATATTAGTAGGATGTAATTACGCATAATATGTTAGGAATTGTTTTTGCGATTACACATTATCTGGGAATACTCGGTACGTAGTATTTAACCACATCTGACGCGATTTTCGTCGCCAAACTTCCGTCACGTGTCACTACACACTACGAATTAATCACACACAGCTTACACTGCAGTCTGCACAGTACTCATGGTAAATTGCCCTCTCCAAAATCTATTTTCTAGCTACAACGATGCATGACCAGAGACTTAAATAACGTCAACTGTGTGCTGGGATTAACTTTATAATAATAATAAGGATATGAAGCATTATTTATTACATTCCAAATATGTAGGTCGATCAATATATAATAGGTATTTTTAAAGCATATTTTCCAACTACAATAGAGGTGATAGCTAGTATCTCGTGTCACATCACCCAGTGCCACGGAACCCTAAAAAGTGATTGTAACTAGTCCGCATCTAAACGAAAGTTGCACTTTCTCTACGTTATTTTTGACACTCTGCCGTAACAAACAACTTACACCAAAGTTATTATCAAATCAATCATAGAGCGATTAACGATAATTCGATAAAATTTTCATACATTACTTAGATTACGTACTTGTATTTATTTTTCAATGTGACACGTGTATTGGACACGTGTTTTGGCATATCTTGCAACTATGACTCTAAGGGCGGTATTAATAAATCAATCTCAAGTTCGAGCCACATCCTAAGTAGACATAATGTATGAATAGTTCAATACATTGTGTCCACTTGAGATTCAACTCAAACTTGAGATTGATCTATTAAGACCGCCCTAAGTAATATACTGTACTCAAAAAAATATATATTTACCAAAAGCCCATCTAGGAACTGGGCGCTGATGGGTACGTGAAGTAGGTGATTTAAATAAAGTCAAGGGAAACATTTGCGTCGCAAACAACAGCGACGGGGTCAGTAGACTCGAGCGCGCAACTGCCAAAATTATCGCGGCCGGTACACGAGTCGCGCGGGCCGCGGCCAACGAACGAGCCAAGGCCATGCCTCCCACCCCCCGGCCCGGCAGCCTTCCACAGCTTCCAACAGCCTCTGCGAATCTATCCATCATCCACGCCCTAAATATAAATGTAACATCTCGGTAATAACATTTTGTTACATTCGGTATGTTACTTTTGTCGGTTCGCAAGTTCAAGGTCAGAATATTGGTTGTTTTCTTTTTAATTTAGAACGAGGATGTCCTTCAGCTTTGACCGCGTGTCATTAACACATTATTAAAAAAATAACAAAAACGATATAGGCATTTAATCTGTATATTAATAACTAAGTTCTCATGAAAAGAAAGTCTAGTCTAATGTTCCTTGAAAGGAATCAAGTAGTCTATTTAGAGCATAGAATCAATCGTCTCGCACTAGTTTGTTGAAAAGTCTTCTATACTAGGAAATTGTTAAAAAATTATAAAAAATATATGTATATTCGGAATATTTTAAAGCAACGACAATTACAATTAATGAGAGTGAGAATTGTGAAATGCACAGACACCACTAGAGCGGTACATGCAGTAATTAGTAAACAATAAATTATGTAACATAAAATCATGTTAAGATATACTTTATCTAAAAGTTTTGAACAACATTCATTTCTTTAAATATCAAAAACATTATGGAGAGTAATAGGTAGTTAGTTGATGTCCAGACTGAATTGGGCATTATCAGTACAAGCGAGGAGGCAGAGGAATATTGGCCGGGTGGCGGAAGTATTGCGAGCATCGGGGTGGGGGGGGGGGGGGGGGCGGCGGCCTCAACGGCGAGGTGTGCGGGGAGCGCGGGGCGCGGCAGGTGGTGGCGTCAACGCGCGGCCGTGAACTTTCTTCGGACACGTTTTCAGGAGCGAGTACTACGCAATACCGCGCGGCTTACATCGCCTTACCCATAGAGCCTCGCAAACCTATTATTACATTTCGCGTTATCGTTTCAATTATGATCAGTCCGTGTGGTTTATTTTGCGGAAAATGACCCAAAAATTTTACTTTTATGAACGATTCTCAGAAGTAGCATTCAAAAATATTATTGGTTTAAATGTATTTTAAGCTTTCCTTGCTGTTTATTATGCTGTTTGTGACATGAAAAGAGTGTTTAAAATGTATTTAGTTCGAGTTCAAGTAGGCTCCTATTCATCGCATATGTATTTTAAAAAACGGAACAAGTCGGCATCAAAATTATCAGTTCTAAGATTTCATGCTTTGAAATTAGAATTGGGCCAAGACATCAATCATCCAGAGCGAAGAGCAAAGTGCGTCACTTGTATTTCATATTTTAATTTACACAAATATTAAAATCACGATAGCCTATATAGACAAGAAGTTACATATTACAATATGTGGGACGAGTAAAATGTAACACTAGGAAACGTTCGACACACTTCCTCATTCTTGCACGCAGCTTTGTACTAGGTGAGTAGAGCAACGTAATGGTTGGTGCGCCCGCGCATGCCACCGCACCACCACCGGCATCGCCGCCGCCGAAGATTATACAACCGCAGTGCATCATTGCGCGGGAGACGCCGCGACGCTCTGATTACGTGAAATCATACCGCGCAATAACTCTTTCGCGTTAACTGTAACGTTATCTTCAAGCTCTATTAATCCCCACATAAGCCGCAGCCTTGCTCCACGTCTAATATCCGTACTGCCGCACCTGTGCTCATAATTTAGAGTTATTTAAATGCGAAATACATATCTGATATAATATGTAGGTAGTAACGGTATTTCCGTAAATACGCCTCGATATAGTTTAGGCAGTAAGTGCATCGTGAATGTACATGGTCGTCCTCTGCAGTTACAGGAAGTATGTTGAGGTAAATATCAAGGCGAAGTGACCGAAAGTAGAAAGGCGCCCCTTCATCAATACCATTCATTGTGAGCGCGTAGGTGAACACATACACGAGTATTACTCCTCTTCAAAGTATTCGCGATTAATTGTTGAGATAATATTACATAATATTTTTTTTTAAGTTTGCTAAGGCTGACCATGCCCCTTTGGAAGGTCCGTCTGGATATCTTAAGGGGAGGCGTATTTTCAGCAGTAGACCCCATGTGGATGATGACGACGATGCAGACTTACTAAAATAGCTAACCTCTCCAAGTTATGCAAAATTCTAGGTAACAGAAAATGCTCTAGATACCTAATCTAAATTGGACTAGTCTGTTAGGTTAGAATTCAAACTCATAATTATAAAATTTGAGGGAAGACTTTAACGAACATTGGGGTATTTATATGCCGGTAAAAATGTTATGGCTTTGAATAACTTTGCGTGTATTAACACTTCGGTACGTATATGTTGATAAATAAAGAAACATATTAGCCAGAAGGTCACGTCCAACGGCAAAGTTATTTTAGTTTTATGGAATTATCATGGCTGTGATCTTTTTGTGCGCATTCGTCTTACGAATTGGTATACTCGAACGTTACACGGTCTGGTTTCCTTGTGTCTGTATCACCTTGGCTCTGACATTGGAGCTAATTCAGCACAGTTTGACATTGACATGTTCCGATATTCAAACGAGGAAGTGCTCCTAGTTTATTCGGCGGGGTCGGTCGATGTCAGTACCTTTAGAACGAAAACGACACAATTCAAAAAAATTTAAATAGAGTTGTCAATTTTAAATGACTTAAAACTAGTCGCTTATTTATAAAAATATAATTAAAAAGGTACCAATATAACAGTTTTGTCATTTTCCTGCTTGAATATGACTGTGTTTGAACTATTTTTGTATTGAGTACTTCGTTTTAAGTAATTTTATGACGATAACCCAATTTTTTGAATTGTGTCGTTTTCATCCTAAAGGCGATAACCCAATTTTCTATCTTTTTAAATTGTGTCGTTTTCATCCTAAAGGTACGATTCTCATTGGTTTACTACGCAGAATCGTATTTAAAAATGGTAAAGTTCGGTAAAGCGTTAGTGTCAAATGATTTGTTATTCATGTTATTAAATACAATTACACAAATTCCAATTTTATGTTTCTAATATTCTAAGTATTAAATCACGTCGGGGTCGTTGTAGCGTCCAGTTTGCACGTCTTATAATATTTTATTGCCAAGTTTCGAAGGCCAAGTTGCGTCATGTAGTTAGGCGAACTTTTAAAATAATATTTTTGTGAAATATTATCTAAAATTACGCGGGTACAGCTTTTTACCATTTCATCCTCTAAAAAAACGTACGTTTCATTAGGATATAATATTATATAAGTATTACATGAAGATTATAATATAAGTAAGACAATTTCGTGTGTCCTGACTAACTTAAGATACTCTACATAAAATTTAGAGAGCTTAAGCTAATTTAATCACTAGTTTTTTTCTAAACGACTATGAATCACGTAAAATAATAAAAAAGTAGTCATTATAAGGATTAATGTAGCATGTATCCATAATAGTTGAATCAACATGAGAGAGGGACGCGGGGTGAACCGCGCCGCGCCACGCCGTTGTGGCCGGGTGGCATAGCACGTTTGATGAAGCAGCGCAGCCCGGGGCCCCAAGCGTCACCGCATTGAGCTATTAATTGAGCACAGCCGACACATCGACCTTGGCCTTGGCACGGGTTGCCGAATCTGCCGAGGTCGGCCACGATTGAGAGCGTCCGGATCACACGGTTCTATGGCATGCTTGCTTGTTCGCTCTAATCATATAGGTACCTACCAATACGTCATAATAACTTCTAATGATAAATAACTATTATGTTTCTTGTAATGTTTTTGAATCATCCGCATGGAAATTGTATCCGCGTTGCCAATGGAATTAACCAAGTAACCATGAAAATCGTGAAATTATTGCTTAAGCGCGTTACTATCTTCTAAAAATATTTTCGTGCGATAAACTACTCGCCATTCTCTATGTTTTAATAATACTGATATTGAAAATTTTTGGTCTACATATTCGTTCACAGTCAGAACCAAGTTAGAGAATCATTTATTCTAATATTAAATTTGAAGAGCAATGCGCTGCGGTGCGCCGGCGCAGTGTCGTCACCAGCGTCGCCGCAACAGCTTGCTCGTGCTCGGGGTAATTGACTCGCACTGACCTCGCAGTGCTTCGGAAAAACTCGTCGTACCTCGGTATTTTTCGCCACCACACGGTACTCGCACCCTCGTCATTATTAATATTTACCAAATGTGTTTACATTACTTAATTTTTACTGATTTTAAATTAGTCACAAATTTATGTATTCATTTTTATTAGTAGCTTTTGCTCGCGACACCGCCAGCGTGACAAAGTTTTACCCGGATAATGGTCCTGCTCTATATTTTCTCGGGATAAAAGTATCCTATGTTATTCAGGGATAATGTAGCATTTTCTGGTGAAAGATTTTTTAAATTGATCCAGTAGTTTTGGAGTTTATTCGTTACAAACACACAAAAATGCAAATCATTCCTCTGTAAAATATTAGTGTATATACACAATAACATATTAATGAAATAGATTTTCCATCTTTAATAAAAGTAAATGTTATATGTCGTAACTAGCGTAATAAATATTATATATGACATTTTGAAAAAAAAAATGTACAACAAAACCGCTTGCCGCGCAATATGAAGTAATGGGAGTAATGAGTAGCTGTTCGAATACGTAATTACAAAAGGATGTCGATGGCATGATTGTTGTTAATTAATGTTTTCAAATATGGTTTCAATAACAATCGTTCGGATCGTGTTCCCGATGCGCATTGAGTGTCCGCAATCCGCCGGCCAAGCGAGGCCTTGACCGCGACGGGCGACGCGCAGCGCGGCGACGGCCACCGACGGCCCCGACGCGACGATCGCAAACATTCGGGCTACAGCTCTACAATACTGCCGACGAAGCTCCTCGTGACTTCTCAGAACTTTCCACTGTGTCCAAAACCGATCAACTCCGATTGCAGCAACTGCGCCACAACTTTACGCGGCCATTACAGATTAGTACTTAGATTCATACTCGGTAACCTTGACTTACTTTGCACGTCTTTAAGCATCATCAGCATATATTATATGAACATGACTCCAGTTGGAACGTATGCACGTTACGTCAACATTAATTGTGTCATTGTAAATTGTGGTGTAAGTATTTCTCTATAGCTGTAACTTGTGAGGCTCATGTTTTTTTTTAACGCGGACCTATCTGCCAGTAGCCTGACGCGAGTCGGCTTTTCTGGCCACACCGGACTTTAGGGTGAACGCTTAAGGCGCTCACAACCCTTTAATTTAGGTGACCATGCTGAGGGCAACCCACTAACGTCTTACGAACCTCGGCTCAGGACGGCCACTGGGAGAGGATGAGACATCAACGATTAGTGGGGAAGATTGGTGTTTAATCTAATCCTATTCCTTAATTTCGTCAGCTCATGTAACGCTGGTTAAATGTATATCAATCATGCCCTTTATGGTGACTGCTTTGAAAAGATAACCTTAACCACGGTCTTTGGAAGTAAATATCGTTAATTTTATGGACAAGTTAATGGATGCGAAATAAATAAAGTGCTAAGTCCCGTTTGTCCGGCACGCTTGCTCTATTGTCCTTTTGTCCTTCGGTCGGCGGGAAGGCCGACGAGCAAGGCCCCTTCAATATCGTCGTATTTTTATCTTAAATAAAATTACTTTTGACCTTGCTTCGTTGATTTTTGTAACATGTTCACTTATACAGGGTGACTGGTAATATAAGTATTCCCGTTATGAGCATGTAGATTGAGCCAAAAGCAATCGATTTTGTCCCATGAAGGCATATACGGATCTTAATAGTTTTCGAGCAATTTAAAATTTAATGAATTTTAAGATAAACCACTTATAATGTGTTTAAAAATGCAATAATAAAAAAGTACTGAATGGGATCGCTGACCCTATTTTTTTTGGACAGGATCTTGATCTCATACACCTAGATGTTTATGTCTGGACTCTGGAGGCACATGAAAACTTTGGTGTACGGTACTCTACGTGTACCTACACGCGATGAACTGATTGAAGGAATAATTAATGCAGATGAGCAGACAACAAGATTTCATAGAATTACTTTTAGTAATTCTACTAATTATTATTTGTCATTATTACTAAAAAAAATGAGCCCTTAGAATGCGCATTTGTATTATGAACAGAGTCTCACAAGTCGAGCAAGGTTTGTAAAAATAAAGAAAATTGTATTTTATTGAAAGAATAATAATACCCTTATACGCTTTAATAAGATGCATACAAAACAATTTGTACCAGAGCAGTACTCACACTTGTCTTTTTTTAACTTCTACAAGGTTGATTGTGATGTTTATACAGTATTTTGCACATCTAGTCAATAAAAGTTTTTCTATAATAAACAGCAGTTTATGACAAAAACTTCTTTGAATAAAATACGAAATTGATAGATTTAAGAATATTATTTTACACTTATTATAGTTTTTCAATATTTTATTGTGTATTATGAAAGCCTAGTTATTTTCTGGAAAACAACAAAATACCCCAATCCCCTTCAGTACTTTTTTTTATTATTGTTTTTTTTTTATAAGTGCTTTATATATCAATAAATCTTAAATTGCTCGAAAACTATTAGGATTCGGAAAGGGCTTCATGGGACCAAATCGAGTGCTTTGGATCCAATCCACATGCTCTTAACGAGAATACGTCATATTACCAATCACCCTGTATGTCATTTTAGTTCTATATCTGAATTATGGTATAATATTTATCGATTGGATAATAATGTAAGGACGAAAAATTAATCCGGAAGCGCAAAAAAAATCGAAAGCCATAAATTGCAAACAATGTGGCATACGGTCCACTTTTTACTATTGAATAAAAAATGCGTCCGATCGAGATCATGTACGAGTCGATCTCACTGCCTGTGGTCACAATGAACAATGCGACGTATACATGTGGCTACCGCCTGACGGCGGGCACCCTGCATTTTTTGTCGATCAACACCAGCCGACTTCTCGTTTTATATATACACACAAAAGAGTCATAATTGTGTAGCATGTTTGTAGTAAAAGCCAGCTTGGTAATGTGATATTCGCACCCCGACATTAAAAGTGAGGGCAGCGGAAGGAACTAAAAAACTGAGTTCCTATTCACTTTCACGTTTTAATCGATATACACATATGTCGCTGCTCGCTGTGCCATTTTGTATTGTTTAATGTAAGATTTAAAAAAAGATTATGAAGCTTGTTGATGAGGTAAACGATGACTCAAGTATATACTTATAGCTCTCCCATATAAGATGAAGAATACCTATGTACCTACTATATAATAAGTTAACAGTGATGGCACGGAATTGCAATCGTAATAGTGTTGCAATAGTGTATTGCTAAGCATT
Source organism: Lapara coniferarum (assembly GCA_949316025.1). Lineage (NCBI taxonomy): Eukaryota > Metazoa > Arthropoda > Insecta > Lepidoptera > Sphingidae > Lapara > Lapara coniferarum. The sequence continues at coordinate 32,997,944 of OX438919.1, read as the reverse complement.
ACTATGCCTAGGGCGGTATTTATAAATAAATCTCACGTTTGAGTAAAATATCAATAGAGTAAAATATGAACTACTAGCTTTTGCCCGCGGCTCCGCCCGCGTGAATGAATTTTTCCGGGATAAAAGTCCCGTTTTATATTTTCCCGGGATAAAAAGTAGCCTTTGTGTTAATCCAAGATATGATCTACCCGTGTGCCAAATTTCATCGAAATCCGTTCAGTAGTTTTTGTGTGAAAGAGGAACAAACATCCATACATCCATACATTCTTACAAAATTTCGCCTTTATAATATTAGTAGGATTTATAAACCAAGCTTAAGCTGTTATTTAAGAGCTTGTTATCAGCTGAGTAAGCGCTGTTACACCAACAAAACTTAGCTGTCAACATCCGTCACACATTGTAACTTCAGACGTGATTTGAGCTGATGTTATGGGTTTATTAAATAGCTACTTAAGATGCTGACTTTAATTCGACAGTGTCTCAGGTGAAATTGCACTTCAGAGCGAAATCAAGTTTCATTTATTAATACGGCCCTTAATTATTAAGTACTAAAAAGTAAAAACTGTTTACTACATGTGTGTACTTCTGTTTTATAAAATCATCTAAAAATACACACAGGCTAAATGAAATACATAATCTTACAGAATCCAGGAAATGTCCTACTTACAGTAATTGCAATGTTAAGGCAGTAAATTAACCAGTTGAAGCATTACGCGTCGGTTGTGTCTCCTGCTGCACAATGCACACTTTTTATTAAAACAAACTTGCGCACATGCACGTGGGAGGATATTTGCGAAACCTTATAAAAAGATTCCTTTTGTGCAAAAGGGAAAGTATTGAGGCGAAATAATTGGAACAAAAAAATATAAATAAATAAAACCCTACATCCCGCGTACACCTTTCAGTCAGATGCCGCGCTGCGCCGGCGCAACCCTTTATAGTCTGCAAAAATTATGTTTAATTCGTAAAAAGGTTGAAATCAGATGGTTTGGACATCTGCCCCGGTGACAATACACGCATCTTAAAGCTTCTGTTGTCGATCACGTGGCATTCATAAGTTAAAAAAATTACGCCCGTCATAGCACAATTATCCGTTAATTAAATAAATATTTTTTTTTACTCATATACAAATATGGAGTATGGAATTATTATTATAGAACATTCTTTGCTGCATGATTTTATAAAATGCGACGCGTGTCGTCATGAACACTATCAGAATAACGTGATAACTAATCAAATCAGCCGGTTTTTATCAATAATGGATATGTATATTACGTTTCGCGAAAATATAAAATAGAGTGACCGCCAATATCCAGTGTTTGGTTTCCAATTCATGGTATAATTAATGCCAAGAAGATATAAATAAAAACAGGCCGGCAAAAATATCTGTCCTTATTCTTCGAGTGAAATGTAAATCTATTTACAAAGATAATTGCTAGTATCAAACTACCACATAATACAGAGTTGTGGTTGGTAAGGAAGGTTTACTGACACGTCATCACTACATAGTATAAAACATAGTCGCTTCTCGCTGTCTGTTCCTATGTATGCTTAAATCTTTAAAACTATGCAACGGATTTTGATGCGGTTTTCTTAATAGATAGAGTGATTCAAGAGGAAGGTTTATATGTACTTTTATCCCCGAAAACTTATATTTGTTTATAATTTGCAGTGAATTACTTGTGGTTAACACGTGGTACAAAATACAAACATTTACACAGGTTTCTTTTTAAACAAGTAGGAATCATATGAATTTCAACAGTATGAGAGTATAGTATAGTGCTGTATGGAGGTAATACATAAAAATATACAATGTGATCAGTACTCAAACCTTGTTAGTTGTTACATTACAAATATACATACTTACTCAGTATTGAGGCAATCACGCAACTGCGCAATATAAAAATAAATGTGCGCTTCTTTACATTGTTTTTCTATTACAGAGATCACTGTGGATAACTATTGAAAAAAATCGGCCACGAAACAGCAAATATTTTTTTTATGACAAAATTACACGTAGAGGTATTATATCTTTTTCACCCAAATATATTCAAAATGGGACAAACAAACAACGAAAAATTGGTCAAGAATCGTAATTCATCAAATGTATATAGGTTCTACGTGGCTAAACATCGCAAAGCGCCTGCGCGCCAGTGGCCTTGACCGGCCTGCGCCAAAATTTCCAGGTCGTTCACCCGGCGCGACGCCCACCGTCACTCGTTTTATCTCGCATAAATAACACACGTTTCGCGCGAATGTAAGCTTTATCACTGTGCCGTAAAGACAGATTTTTAAAAGCAAATTATCAGGTCGCTAATGTTATATAAAGTCATGTTTATGTATCTATTGTTAAAAGAACTTGTTTATCAATAACAAGTAGGTAATACGTGTGAAGTTATACATAATAACTGATTACATGCGAATGCTGGTAGCGTTATGATGCGCCACGTATAAACAACATTAATTATTTACACGGGTCTTCACTTCCTATACACACTCTATAAAACAAAAATAACGAGTTCATGGAAGGAAACGTGATATATTGTTATTTTTATTTTGTTACCAATTTGATGTGTTAATAATGTGTAATTTAGAGCCTATTTACTGTATTTAAAAGCACAAGTGATTTAGTGTTTAGTTTTTTTATTTATTATAGTCTTATTATCCATACGTTACGCAATAGGCACATACCCATAAACCGTAAAGGAGAGATACGTAAATAGATTTGTTTGTGAATATCCCGAAACTGATAAGTGTGGACAAGAAGGGAAGCAGGCAAACGGGCCGAGGTGGTAGCGGGTCAGTCCGTCACGCGGCCGGGGCGCGCCGGCAACCTACACGGCTCCTGCCGCTTGCCATCCATTAGCTTGAGTTCGTGTTCAAGTTCACTCGCGTTCCATCACCAAAAATATTTTCGTAGTGTGACGCAACCGCCAACCGGCAGTGGGCTACGTCCCACTCGAACGTTAGGACGGATTCTCTGTCGGTGCCGCTCTCGCGCGACCTTGGCCGCTGTGAGCCGCAAGGTTCGGGTCTTCGAACTCGCGCTCGAAGCTTGCGGGCCGCGGGGCGCGGAGTAGTCAGCCCTCCAATCGCTCGCCGCGCACGTCTGCGCGTGTTTGTGATTGGTCCGCAAACCGCGCGGCAATGACCTCGGAGACCGGAGTTCGAAGCGCGCCGATCCTCGTTCCAAAGCATAGACGGACAGGCTTCTGAAGCCGATAAAGGCGAAATTCGCCCGACGCACTCGGCCCCGTCGTCGAACCGATTGTATCGCACGGAACGCCGATCTTTTTGCAGACTTTCACTCTTAAGGGGAGACTCGAGCGGCGGCGAGCAATAGCGCGCGCGACACTCGCTCAGTTCGTCGATCGAGCTCGAGAGAGACGCACGCGGCGACGTGTGCACGGCAGACCGTAGACGAGCGACCTTCATCCCTCGCGACTCGCGACGTGTTCGGGGCCGGCCGCGCTTTGGCCCATGCACTCCTATCCTATATTCAGTGATAAAGCGCGTACACCATAATCTGTTTAACAACCAGCGCTCCCGCGGGCTTCAATGTGTTTAACGTGCAGTGCAGTGCGGGGGAGGACAAATAAATAGTTTCAAATACTTGTACATGACTCTAGTGATGTCTCCGGACAGCAGCTACGGGCGTTACGATGCGCCCACGCCGACCGAAGTCACGAGTCCGGTGCACAGGGAGCGGGAACCAGAACTGCATATAGGTATACCGCTCCCACAATTTTCTTTATATCTATACCTACCTGTCTTCTGTCTCTACGTCACACGACCTTTTTGGATCCATATTTCATATATATTTTTATTATTTACATTCATAACGTGTCTTTCTTGAAGAATCAAAACATCAATATAACTCGACCAATATTTTTTTATCTATATTTATTATTGTTGGTGTTGCGTAATGTGTATAGATGGAAAAAAAATATTACATTAATATTCCATATTTTGCAATAATTGCATTGTGGATTTTAACTATTATTATTAAATACATTATATTGGGCTACAATTAATGTTTTTATTATCATATACTTACTAAACTTATATTTTCACTACTCGAAGAATTGTCATAAAACATAAATACCTAATAATAATATAAAAGTAAACGCAGCCTCAGTATTTACACTACAATATTGAAAATGTTGGACCCTGACAAATCATTTTTAGTTTAAAATTGAAGAAGTAATTATTCTCAATATGAACCAAAATATTTAATGCAACTGTATACATAATATTACTTATTATTGTTTAAAATAAAAAAAATAAATCTTATTATTATATTATTATTATCTCGGAATATTATTATTACGATTGATTAGATTACATAATAAGCATAAACTGAGTATGAATTGTTAAAAACTTTACGTAAAAAATGATGAATGATCAATAACGCAAAAGGTTTAAACACAAAAGCAAATAATGCTAACAAAATGTCATTTGTATTAAACGTCAAAAGATTCGATTGATGAATTGTTGAACATTTCCGCATGGAAGGGTTCAGCGAAAAACAATTAAATACTATTGTACCAAATACGCACGGCACTTGAAGAAATTGGTCAAAAAGTTCCCTTGTGCAAATTTAGGGGCAAATAAGCATAGCAACGTGACTGCAGGGAGTCTTTATTGATTTCACTTCAATCGATAATGATCATATCGATATTGATGGTTTTCTCCCATGAAATAACTGAAATCAACAAAGAGTTAACCGTTGTAACTTAATATTAATGATTCATTTTGAACGAGAGTTATGAGAAAACTACTTTAGGTATAAACGGTTCCACGTGACGACAGCCGTCTTACCGCACCACTTTTACTTTTCTCTCAACTCGTGCAACAGCGAAGCATTCGCTTTCATTTGTTAATGCACTTGCATCGATCGACATGTAACATCGCATCGGAACCTTGAATCTTCATTTATTATTTGCCATATCACCTGGTACACCGGTTTCCTCAACACTAACTCGTATATTATGAAAATTTCCCTGTCTTTAAATCACTGATCCCACTCGAAAGTTGTTAAGTAGGAGTAATATTGATAAAAGGGCAGGAAAGATTTCATAATATTAGGTTCTGATGCGATACTCATATCAGAACTTCTATTCGTGAAGTACGTATGAACGTGCTTTTGAACAAGGAAGTGAATGATGAAACGTGATTTGGCCGATCCCGTGAGTTAATTATTTACAAACAAACATTGCCGTGACACACATCTCGCGAGGGCGGCGTGACGACGTCGACGGTGCGGCTGACTCAGTGCCGATGTTGGGAGCCGCTGGCACGCTCGGCCGATGTTCGTGTTACGTGAAGTAGAGACTTTCTCGCGCGCTTTCCTTAACATTTAATTGACGTAACTAACGACCGACTCTCACACGCGCCGCTCAGAAAAACGCGCGCGTTGCATCACATGAAGAGAAATGGCTGCACGCTACTGAATTTGCTGCAACTGCACCGGTGACGAGCGACAACGCTTTCTCTGATCCATTGTGAACCCTACTCCCCGCTCCCGTGAGGTTTTCGCGGCCACGCACCGCCGCTGCACGAAGTTATTACACGAGATGAGACCGAATTCATTCATCGAACGCGACCACTCGCCGTCTATAGAAAAAAGAAAGTAACACTGTAGAAAGCGACTGCGTCGATCGTCGACCCGCCGCGAGTGATGCGTGCCAGAAATAGAAAGTTCCTTCCAAAAGGCCCGCCGAGTTACTCCCTTAACAAATAAACAAACGACTGGAGGAAGAAAGTGAGAGCAGTTGGGGGCGCCGCCTGAACCAGTTTCCTGATCGAGTCGCGACACCGCGCCTGAGCCCCCGCGCCGCCGCGCCGTCGAGCGCCCGTGCAGTAATACACCACACCTGTTGGGGGCTTGTGGCCGCCAAGTGCCCCTTGGCTCCTGCCGTCTCTATCACTGACCTACTCCCAAATTACTTTGTCCATTACTGACTCTCAGTTTTATATTTGTCGGGCGATAAGAATCGTTACTAATTATTTTCCTAATTTATTTTATTATAAGATAATAAAAGTAAACAACTTTATACTCTCCACATTTACATGCTATATCAGTGTAAGACTTTGGAAAACACTCGGTTCTATTGCGAGGGGGAGGTCGTTGACTTCGCAAACTAAAGTGGAGGGACTCGGCACTTTCTAAAATAACTATTCAGTGTCACCCTGACGCACGCAACATGATATGGTTGCGTCACAGATTTCATTAGCAACTGTTTTGTTTTGTACACTACGTGAATGTAATTAAGCCAAATGTAGAACCAAATGTTCGCTCTTCTAAAACTGTCAGCTTTGGTACTGATAGTAACGCCCTGTTGATGGTTCCATGATGGTAAATTATTATGAATGTAAATCTATTATTTTCAATAACATTATCAGTGATTGTTCACGTGATATGAAATATGATGCCAATAAAGTTTATTTTTATATCACCACTTTCGTTTGTTTGGATTTGCCAATAATGAATGTTGACGAATCATAGCACAACCTGTGTCATAATACAACAGAAGCAATTGTGCCCTAATCAAAACAAATAAGTCAAGCGTTTTTGAGTCAGAATGTTAATGATACGGAAATGCCTGTCCATCACATGGCATCACAGAAAACTCTAAATATAAACGACGCGTGTATGTGATGTTAGGTTGGAGCAAGGTCGCGATACGGCGCGTCGGTATCGTAATCACGTGTTTTGCACATAATGTATTGTTATACACACTCTGAGGCAAAAACCACAAGTCAAGACGTTAACCGCAGTAATCTCTATAGTGACAATTAAAGCGTTAAACGCACGGCAACTAATCGATTTGTTTTGTTTGTTGCAGAGTTTGATGGTACCACGGTGCTATGCCGCGTGTGCGGCGACAAAGCCAGTGGATTCCACTACGGCGTGCATTCCTGTGAGGGCTGTAAGGTAAATATAACATGAAATTTGTGTTTAAATCATAATATATAAATGTCCCAATGTTCACCAGCACTGAATCTGAAGCACCGCCACTAGCATTAAGTAACCGTACGTACAGGAAATGTCTGGATACATTGTTATCTTAAGTAAGGCATTATTGAGTCACGCATGCGGGTAGTCTCGACATTCTCAAGCAGGAAGTGTCTCTGTGACTGACGGGGCAGTGAGCAGCGAGCAGACCTCTCTAGCCTCTCTTGCAGACTTTTGTTTTGTACCGTTGGTCGGTATTGCAGCGCCAATCCCAAGGTCACGATACGCGGAAGACAATCTCTGTGCATTCAGCGACCAGATGACCTTATTTTCTTATAAAATGTAAATCGGAGTTGTGTCCGCGTCGCACCACTTTACCTAGCCTAATCTATAATAGTATCGTGTGAAATTATTACACTAAAAGCGGTTCAGGGTCGGCGGGTACCTGCTGGCGACCGAGGCCGGACGGTCAGGGCCTGCGACCCGACCCGACACGTTTTATCCCTAATACCTGTCAGAACAATCACACGGGAACGACTCATCGTTAACGCGTTCATAACAAAACACTACAAACGATCGATAGAATTAACAACAAAAACTCAATCGGATCGAATCGCAAAACTGCTTGTTTAACTTGGAAATGTATTTGTTTTTATTAATTTATGGAAAGTATTTTCATGACCTCACTTATTGACGATAATTGTATAGATTTGCATTAATAAATAATCTGATCAAAATCGGCTTAAATAATACTAGGTATGTCTTGGTGTCCCATTTCTGTATCATTGTCGACGCAAGACATCGGAAAAATGTATTTTAATTACTGCAGCCCACGTCATGCAGGACATGGATTGTAAAAGAGAAACTGGTTCTCGATAGTATAAAAAATGACGACACAAGGTCGTTCGCTCAGCCAGGCTAGTTCCCGACCCGCGCCCCGCCGGACATTAAACTAAAAACCGTACTTAAAACTAACGTAATGGAACCGTTATTATGTATTCTTTTAAAATTGAATCAAGTGGCAGCGTAATTAGTAATTCTAGAAGATTTTTAATGATAAACGGCTTATTAACAAATATACACGCTCAATTTGCATAATATTTTAAAATTCTTTAAAATAGATAAAGCGAAAGCCGACCGTGGCTTGTAGAAAAATTCAAAAACAAGTTCCCTTCTATTATTTTCCTCATACGTAAAATATTGTGTTGTCACATTAACTTTGTTATCGTAGAAGCCCTACAAGGATGTTGTATGGTAAAAAGTATTAAACCGTTCCATTTAAACTGTGTATAGAATTGTAGCAAAAGTTAAATTAATAACGTCGGAAGCGAATGAGTCGACAACAAAGTCGTCGACAAGCGATGCAAGTGCAGTTCGGACTGGTATTATTATTATTATGCATATTTGTTTGGGGTGAGTCTCGAACAAAGCGTGTCCTTCGACCCCGAGCGTGCGGATGTCTGGTGCATTGTGCAGCGGCGAGACGACTTTCGAACGATAATAGCTGCCAAGTTGATGAGCGATGCTCTCTCGCAGACCCGTCCTCCAAATTATTAATTCGAGTGTTAAATTAACTTATTCACATAAAGTTATAACTATATCTTCACAAAATATTTGGTCATTCGTTGATAACCGGAAATTTCTTTATGTCATAAAGAACATGGCGAAAATTAATTTACGTAATTGTTTACTAATAAAAACTTTCAAAATAAAACCTATATAATTTTGTAAAATGCATAATTACGTAAACATTCTTATCAATCACGAAGATTATACCCAAGCTTCTTGGTATATATAATTTTAATGTCTGCACGAAACGCTTAGCGCCAGCTAGCGACAAAGATAAGAAACTTTAATACTGGTTCAGCTATTCGACGCTAGATGGCGCTATAATCTCTACACATCGCCGCCACGAGCTTGCTCGCTGCAATTGAAAAGTGAATGAATGACGAACGGGTGTGTAACTTTATAGCTTGATATTATGAGTGAGGAGTCCTACCGTACGCGTCGGTGTCAATGAACTCGTCTCTAATAATTACTACTTCATGTTAATTATATTATGTTCTGCGTGAAACACTGACATATATTGAGTATGTATCAACTTCAAATAATGGTAATGAAATAGAAATAAGAGCCAAAAATCTATATATTATTTATTTAAATCTACTTTATTTATTTACGATTTCACTTTTCGCGCTTTACTTTGTTTTTCTTTTTAATTATAAAATTAATCCATATCATACCATCCTTGTATTATATACTGCCCACTGCTGAGCACGGGCCTCCTCTACAACTTTTTTTTTATGGCACTGAATGAGGAGATGAGCGTGCCGCTAGCGTGATAGTAAGCGATACGACCACCCATAAACAGTAGCAATACCATCCAGCACCTTCAGTTACAAAGTGCTCTGTGTGGCATTCCACTGCGCTCGCCATCCTGAAACATAAGATGTTAAGTCTCATTATGTCCTGTAGTTACACTGGCTACAATGTCCTTCAAACCTAAACACAACAGTGACCTACCACCAGGTAAAAAAAACCCTTGTATATACAGGGTCATTTTTACATTGCGTTACTAAATGAAACCACATATTCATCTATACCTCTGCTAACATCGTACTAAAAATTATCAATGAATAACGAATACTTTTGCCAAAAATACCGGTTGTAGTCTTCCAATTTTTTTATCATTTTATAGTTTAGTGCGATTATGGTGTGTGCGTAAGTGTATTTCTGACTGAAAGTGTAATGTTGCTGCTGCGACGAATTATCCTAGAGCAGTCATAGTGGCATTAGGGCATGTAAACTTAAAGTTACATTTTATTGATATTTATTTTGTTCGAAACTTACACTTTTTTATTTTACACCTATGGTTAAAATAACTTAATGAAAAGTGTAATTTTCAACGAGATAAGTATGTGGTATCATTTATTAACGCAATGTCAAAATGACCCTGTATACTGCCCACTGCTGAGTGCCTTAGTGCACCACGCTGGTCCAGTGCGGGTTGGCGTTTGGCAGACTTCATATACCTTCAAAATTCAGAGAACTTCTCAGGTATGCAGGTTTCCTTACGATGTTTTAAACGATAGAAATGTTATAATTTTAGTCTTGTATTCGTTTTAGTAATTCGGGCACAATATTGATTCCATCAGTTACACATATAAATAGTCTTCACGAAGTGGTTTCTATTCCAATAATAGTTTGTGTTGGTAGAGGTTGTCATGGTAACGTAAAACTTGAAGAGTTCTTTGTTCTCGATACTAGCCGACATAACTTCCGTGCGTTGTGGGTCGCTTATTTTTTCGGCACCAATTCTGCAGTGCAGGGCGGGCGGGCGTCGACCTCGCGCGCTAGCGGCCGCGCCCGGCGCCTCTCCTCTCCTCACCGTAAACAACTTTTACGGGTAACGAATGTACGCGCAACGTGAACGTAACCTACATTATTTTTGAACTGTCAGTTTGAAAGTTCGTTGATCCCTGAGCGGTCATATTTATTGAGAACATCGCGCGCTGGCTGTTACGTTTGCGTTATGATTTCCTGTTCAACACATGGGTTAACAGAACTTGACTCCTCGCCGCTCGCGCCTACTCAGCCTTATTTCTGACTGTATTTCTTCAACAATACACTCTTGTACAAGAAAGAATAATTCAATTTTACCAAACGACGACAATGCGCTTGCATTTAGATTCGCAAGTTGATATTGAGTTTCCTAAAAAACCGTAACGTTATTGCAGTAACAAATAAATACCAATAGATACTTAATTTTACGGCAAGTTCGAACTCATTAATGTATTAGATATTACTGTTATATTCACTGATCTGATATCAAAACAAGCGCGGTATTCCTGGATTTATGTTGCACCGTACATAAGTACTATCAATCGAGCGAACATTCATTGACATACGCATTCGTCGTCGGTAAGCGAATGAATAATGAATGAACGATTACAAATTACCTATTGGGATTACGTTCCTTCTAAAAATAAAATGGCGATACGTGAACGGGAAATGAATCAGAGAACCGACATGAGTCAGCGGCTTTGTGTGTTATCGTATGAACATCTGTGCACCGGCAGCCGGCAGGCACGTAGAGTGGACTGTTAGCCGGAGTGAGGTCGGTCGCCGATCGCTGTGTCGCTTCCTCGGAAATATAGCGATGCGGTGCGTCAGCATGTTTGCGGCTTAGCCAGCGTTAGCGATGTCGTTGTCCGCGGCACCGTTAGCCGTCGCCACCACGACCGAGCGCGAGCCACGCCCGCTGCCGCCGCCGCCGCCGCCACCGTCCGTCAAATCACCAATGCTCTGCGCTTGCCCGAAACTTCTAGAATCCAATGGGTCTACGTTTCAAGTAAAAAGTAATACATATTCATAGGCGCGAAAAATATGCGTTTATCTGTTTCTATTGGCTTAAAAATACCATAAAAAAAAATTACACTGGACTCAATCCTAATATAAGCTGTGTGATTGTTTCACAAAAGAATAAAACTATATATAATATTTCTTAATATTAATATTTATTTGATAATATTTCTTATAAAAACAGAAAATTATGTGTGCATGGAATATTTTACGGTTAGCTCGAGCGATTTTTGCGCAGACTTCGCCTGAGGGCAATTTTATGCGTTTATAGGATATCTAGATACTAACGTTAGTTACCTAAGAACATATTATGAAGTTTGTTCATAAATAATTTGTCTGCCAAATGACTCAAGAAGTTTAGGTCTGATCATATTTTGGTATTTGCTAACTGACGACTGATAACTGAAATTAGCATTTATAACATTTGTTATAAAATAACGTTATTTTGGTATGTTTAGTATCGAGGTATTTACAAGAAAGTAGCGTCAAACAATAGCCGCTCAAAGTGTGTCAATGTAACGTTAAAGACAAAAAGTGTTGGTCGATCGCTTATCGGCGGGCGGGCGCGGGAAGCGGCGGTGGTCGCAGTCGGGCGGCGAGCCCTGTCGAAAAGTCTAGATAGTCGAATGCAAGCTACATACACAAGCAACCATCGCGCCAAAACCCTCGTGCGCGACCTGCGAACTGTTCTATGTACATGTATGTATACACCCGTTCATGAATCATGGCTAGGTGAGAGCCGCTAGTCGAAGCTGTCATGCAAACATTCAAACCAGTGCGTCATTATTTAGTCGCGCAACTCTATATGTGGCTTGTGGGCACTAATTGACGTTCTTATATTACATAAACTATTATATATTAGGTACATAATCGAACGATGGGTATTTTTTGATACACTATGCTCGATATTGCTATTTAAAACGGCTCATTATAAGAAATATGTTAATAAAATTATAGTTGATAAGGTTATTAACCTCTAATAATGTAAACTAGATATTAAATTGTAATGTCATCAAAAATGGCATTAATTAAAATCAAAAACATAAATGGTAAACAATTCGTGTAAGCGGTTAATTTGGTTTCATTAGTCGACGCAAATATTATTGACTCACAACATTATCAAAATGACCTAAAATTAAGTGGACTACCTACATACGACTAAGCACAATTTTGTAAGTGTCGAACACAAATAGACTAAATATTTTTTAGAACTCGAAAGGAAGTCACCGTGTTAATTACTTAGCGGTTATTGACCCATCACCGATACGAGTATTATTCAATTTAGAAGAAGCTCGCATTGATATTCTTGTAATACAAATCCTTTAACTAAAAGTAGCTATAATATATCACGTAGGGATCTAGGGTTTAAATATTTAATGTAGTTACAGTTTCAGTCATATTCATACGGAGACAGTTCTATTAAAACATATTCAGGTATATCTAATTTGACGTAATAGTCGTTGAGATCATGTAATGCACTAGAACGAGACTTATTCGCGAATGCATTTTAGTTTTTAAGGATATGCAGTCTCTGTCACACTTCTGACTGCACATACGATAAGTAAGGTACGGTGCAACGCGGGGCGGGAAGGTTTTGTTTTCGCGGTAGAGGGCAACGACCGCGTGGCCGGTCACTGCCCGCGCTGCGACCAATTATGGGCCACTCGCACAGCGCACAATGGATCGATGGCAGCGCGAAATTGGGCCACCGACCCGTGTGCCTCTCCCCCGCCGCCGCCCGCGACCCCGCCACCGTCCCCGCTGCGCACTCTCTTGTAACACCGTAACGGCGCAGCCTCTGTGTTTGCAAATGCTGCTGAAATAAACCGATGGCTCCACACTCCATTCCAACAACACAAAAAAAACGGTAAACCAATAAAATGTTAATGTTGGAAATATAATACACGGTGCGAAATAATAAATTAAACATTATAAAACGAATAAACTATTCGTTTCTTAGCTATTTGAATTCATTACTAATTAAATAACTGAATACCAAGATTTGCTACAAGTAGCGGCGAGGGCGGGTCACGGTTTAACTAGTCACGCGTTCAATAGAAGTGTTGTAGTAACGGAGTAATTAAATTGGAATGTTGCAACCCCTAGAGGAGCGCGCGCGCATTGAGGTAGGACGTGACGCATACTTGACGTCACCCAGCGTAGAGCTGGTCGACGACCCAAGCGGGCTCGTGTCCTAGCTCCCGGGCAAAGAAGTGCGCGAGGGGAGTGACGGCGGTTGTGCAATCGAGCGGTCGTCGACCCGGGGTGAACGGCCGCGCGCCGCGACGCCGCCGGGATGCGCCCGGCCTATATCCGGCGCACCGGTGCAGCGGCAGCGGCGCATTCTAGAGCGACGTGGACCGTTAGGAGCGAGAGAGGGCGACGGGCGCGCGGGGGCCGGTGCCACTCTCACTTTCTCGGTTGGGTCGGCGGCCGGCAAGTAGGTCGCGCGGGTAACTGTGCGCCGCGCGACGCAGCGCCCGCACAGTCCGCTGTCGGCCGCCATCCGTGTCGGTGCAGCGCGTGAGATCCTTATCACCAGAGTTTGCCGTGCGCTGTACGTTGTAGTGTGGACGTTGGGACGTTGCGGTGGTGCTAGTGGCGAGTGCGTGTGCTAGTGAATGGTGCGTGCCATGTCGTGCGGCGCGGAGTTGCGCGAGCGGCACTCGGTGCTGGTGAGCATGCTGGAGGCGCGCCGCGAGTCTAGCGACTCGGGCTGCTCCAGCGACGATGGCTCCGATGGCGAAAGAGACTGTAAATGCCGATGTGATCCCCAGGGTTTCTTCCGGCGCTCCATACAACAGAAGATCCAGTACAGACCCTGCACGAAAAACCAACAATGCTCCATCCTCAGGATCAACAGAAATCGGTGCCAATATTGCCGGCTGAAAAAATGCATAGCTGTGGGCATGAGCAGAGATGGTGAGTTAATTTTCTTTATATTTCTTTTTAATATTTACTTAATCGCATTAAATCTTCTGTTCGAAACAAATATTTTGCACATATTAAAGTTATGATTTAATCCCCCTTTTGTTTCATAAAAGTTGCCACTTTGACTATTTTCAATTCATTTCTGATTTCACTCTATTTGTATCTCGTAAAGTTATTATAAAACAAGTATTCATATAAAATATTGGAATTTGAATTCAATTCGATGCTATAATATAAAAAACGTTGTGCATTAAATTAATTATATAATGCGAGAGGAGGCGTATATGCGCGCATGCAGCGGGTTGCATGCGGGGTAGTGGCCGTTGACCAGTGGGTACAGTTGGGTAGCACACGCAATTAGCGCAAGAAGGTCGTTTGCGCGCCATCTCGGTGCGCCAAATGGGACGCGGCGCGCACGCGCGACCAGATCCTATTTCGCGTAGCGAGTGCACAGGGCTGATGGTGTGCGGGGCACGCGGGGGGCGAGCGGCACGCGAGGGGGGCACGAGTGGTCTCGGTGTAGGAGGTCGGTTATGCAAGCGCGGGTGAGCGCACGCTAAGCGGGTCGATGCCCGCGTTCGCGCCACTCAGCGCCGCTCGGCTCTGCTCGTTGCGACATTCGCTTGAAACTCCACGCTTATACCGCGACCACCGCGTACGCAGTGAAAGCAGAGAAAGGCGCATTTCGTAAGCGCGAGAGTGAAATTTGTTTTCACTTTCGTAATGCAAGTTCCTTCACCTTATGATTGTAGTTTTGATACAACGGCAATTAATTATGTCTTCTCATTGAGTCTAATGTTATTAATAATCACTATACACGCATGTCTTACATCATGAAAGCTTCTTTGAATGCCCTGCAGTTTATTGCATTTTAATTAAAAGTATTGCAATATTTAAAACATGATATATTTTGTTTTCACGACAAGATAAATAAGCAAAAAAATATTTAGCTCAAACCACAACGTGACGAGATGACAATATAATGTTATTCTAAACTTTATTCATTCGTCCACTCGATAACAGATGGCGCTATAGCGGCAACAAGCGATGCTAGCTCCTCTACGGAAAATTGTGGAACTTATACGTTCGTTCAACGAACAAAGCTATTACGGTTTGCCTTATTGTAGTTAACGGATTACCTTGATTAACGGATAACAAACTATTTAAATTGTTTAGTAAGTGTTTGTGACTTTTCATAGTTTGATCCCTCCTTTACAGCTTATTTATTTTTTATTCAACTACATTATAGAAAGTAACAAATTTTATATGTAAAAATATAATTCCTTATTTCATATTTACATCGCAACTATGCACATACTACCTATTATATTATATTACTATCATAGTTTTTAACAAAATACTTGGTATAGAATAATAAAGTTAACTTATGTTTGATCATAATGATTTGTCAGAATACTATTACGAGTAAAATAATTAATTAATTTATTAACTTTAGACATTACATGGCCAGTAGTTCCCTTAATCAGTATAATTAGGAATTAGATAATATGTTGTGCATAATATCATTAAAAATAAATAAACACCAACGCGCTCGACGCGAACCACTGATCTTTAGTTTTTTTTTGCTACTATCACAGTTTCCGCAGAAGTTATACAATTATCGAATATTTAGAAACCAGAAGTCCCCGAAATAAGTTAGTCAAATTCGCGTGTCACGTCGCATAGGCAAATTTGAGATGTTAGATGACGCGTGTGACAGAGGGGAAGGCATACTGTTGCGGTGTTGGGATTGACGAGGGCGGTGGGGCTGGGGGGGGAGTGTTCGCGGGGGCAGGGGCCTGCGCGGAGTTTATTGACGGCCCCCACCCCGCGCGCCGCGCCGCCTCGCGCGTCAAGTTCAAGGTTGGCGCGGCGCGCGCCGCGGCGCAGTGCGAGGGAGTCCGGCCCGCGCACCGGTCGTCAGCCCTCATTGCTATCGCTATGTTATTGAGTCGCTCGCCAGTTGGACTCGAGACCGCGCCACTGTCGCACAGTGACCGCTCCGGCTCCTTGTCTGGTGTACGCCGCTGACTGTAACGCGGTGCGATCAGCTCTCTCGCTCATTGGATTGCAACTCATTTATTTGGGATTACAGTGTTTGTGAATATACTCTAAACAATCTACGTGTGATATGTGACACTCTACTTAGTGAATAAATTACCTTAGTCATTAATTAACATAAAGTTACCAACTATAGTTATCAGTGGCCATTGGCTGTGAACTTAGTTTAGTGAAAAACTCTAATGGTATCCGAAATGGGAGAAGATTTGCCAATTCTTAAGGGGATCCTGAACGGGGTTGTGAAATATCACAATGCACGTATGTATTGTAATTGTGTACATTATTATTTATATTATTTCAGTAACAAGTAACAACTTAATTCATAAATAAAGAACATAGTTATCTTATCGTAGCACGGTGCTACGAAAGCTACAAAAAGCGTAGCACTAAAGTTCTAGAGTCAATATGTGTATATAGACAAATACGAATATATAGAATGGAGTAAAAATACGTCGGTTCATTTAATAGCACCATGTAATCTAATTGGCATTAAATTTGAATTGTTGCAACAACAAAGTGCAAGTCAAGCTGAAAGAGAAATCAAACCATTGATGATATCATCTTGCGATAAAGTCTTAATTTTCAGAATTTATGGTTAGACTTATAATCCCTAAATACAATGATTAAACGTTTTACATCAATTTAAAATAATAATGATTTCAGTTATTATATTTTTTCGATAAATTCGATCAGATACTAAGATATATAAGTAGAAATCGTAATATAAGGTAATATTATACAAGTTCCCACTGCAAACAAATATGTTATTAAATATAAACACTAAAATAAAACGCTATGTGCCTATACAATTTATTTTAATATCAAAAACATTACTGTGTGGTTGAGTTAAAATAGAACAAAATCCGTGAGCGACGAACAATGGGAGCATGCATCTGGTGCGGCCCACATTGCGCAGCGAAAGTCGAGAGAAATGGCGAAAAGGCACTCTCCGCTTTCGTTTTCAACCGTGAGCTGTGCGCGTAAACACTTTCACCGCGCGGCGCGGCGCGGGTGCAGCTCCAACACGAACGGCGCAAGCGGCAAGTCCGCCTCGGGCGCATGTTACTTTTCGATTCGCGCCGTGCCTAGCGCGAGAAAGTCGTGACACTTTTTAGTATGACCTCGCGTTCGGCGCTTTGTTGCTCTTCATTCAAACTAGTTCACTGTAATGCTACGCGTTCGTCGAACCCCACGGATTTGAAAAGCTCGTCAGAAGGGGTTGTTTCGCGTGTGTGCCCGACGCCCCGGCCGATGAACTTTACCCTCTCGCCGTCAGCTGCGCGTGCACATGGTTCGCGCGCCCGCATGCACATTTGACGACAGCTGCAACCCGCTTTATGTTTATCCACGACCTTGCACAACATCCCCTTCGTTGATCGTCGACTCTGACGGTTCGTCTGTCACCGTTTTGTATTGAATGGTTTTGTCAGTTGTGTTCAATGCTGTTTGTTATTGTTGCAGCCGTGCGATTTGGGCGAGTGCCCAAGCGCGAGAAGGCGCGCATCTTAGCCGCCATGCAGCAATCGTCGACATCGCGCGCCCATGAGCAAGCCGCCGCCGCGGAGCTGGATGACGCTCCGAGGCTGTTGGCGCGGGTGGTGCGCGCTCACCTCGACACCTGCGCCTTCACGCGCGACCGCGTCGCTGCCATGCGCGCACGTGCCCGCGACTGTCCCACCTATTCTCAACCTACTCTGGTAAGCTTATATCCCTTCCTATTATGAATTTTGTTGTTATATTGGATATTAAAATTCTTGTATTTAAATAATATCAGTATTATTAATAAGCATTTTCTTTTGTTGTAGGCTTGCCCCTTGAACCCGGCACCAGAACTACAATCTGAAAAAGAATTTTCTCAGCGATTCGCGCACGTAATACGTGGTGTGATCGACTTCGCCGGCCTCATCCCCGGGTTCCAGCTGCTGACACAGGATGACAAATTCACGCTGCTGAAGAGTGGTCTCTTTGACGCTCTATTTGTTCGTCTAATATGCATGTTTGATGCGCCACTCAATAGTATAATCTGCTTGAATGGCCAACTCATGAAGAGAGATTCCATTCAAAGTGGTGCCAATGCGAGATTTCTCGTCGATTCTACTTTCAAATTTGCAGAGCGCATGAATTCTATGAATTTGACAGACGCTGAAATTGGTCTGTTTTGCGCAATAGTGCTCATCACGCCAGACAGGCCCGGCCTTCGCAACGTTGAACTTGTAGAAAGAATGCACACGCGACTCAAGGCGTGCCTGCAGACGGTGATCGCACAGAACAGGCCGGACCGACCGGAATTTCTGAGGGAGCTGATGGACACTCTTCCCGACTTACGCACTCTTAGCACGCTCCACACGGAAAAACTTGTCGTATTCCGCACGGAACATAAAGAATTGTTACGTCAACAAATGTGGAGCGAGGAGGAAGCAATTTCATGGGTTGATTCTGGAGCTGATGAGTTAGCACGCAGCCCCATCGGCTCGGTGTCGAGCAGTGAATCCGGCGAGGCGGTAGTAGATTGTGGCACACCACTTCTAGCCGCCACTCTGGCCGGTCGCCGGCGCCTTGATTCCCGCGGCTCCGTCGATGAAGAAGCTCTCGGCGTCGCACACCTCGCACACAATGGTCTCACAGTGACGCCAGTTCGTCAGCCACCTCGGTACAGGAAGCTCGACTCTCCAACTGATTCGGGTATTGAGTCCGGAAATGAGAAGCATGAAAGGATAATCGGCACTGGTTCTGGCTGCTCGAGCCCAAGATCGTCGCTCGAAGAACACAACGAGGATAGACGGCCACCCGTGTCTGCCGACGACATGCCGGTACTCAAGCGGGTATTGCAGGCCCCACCACTGTACGGAGGCACTCCTTCGTTAATGGATGAGGCTTACAGACGGCACAAGAAATTCCGTGCATTGCGACGTGACACCGGGGAAGCAGAGGCGCGCACAGTTCGGCCAACGCCATCGCCGCAGCCACAGCATCCGCACCCAGCTAACCCGACGCACCCCGCTCACTCGCCACGGCCGCAGCGCGCGTCTCTCTCGTCCACGCACTCTGTGCTCGCCAAAAGCTTAATGGAGGGCCCGCGGATGACCCCGGAGCAATTGAAGCGTACAGACATCATCCAGCAGTACATGCGGCGCGGCGAGACGAGCGCACCGGCGGAGGGCTGCCCGCTGCGCGCGGGCGGCCTGCTCACGTGCTACCGCGGTGCGTCTCCGGCGCCGCAGCCCGTGCTAGCGCTGCAAGTGGACGTCACTGACGCGCCGTTGAACCTCTCCAAAAAGTCCCCCTCGCCGCCGCGCACTTATATGCCGCAGATGTTAGAAGCGTGAGGCCGGCCTGCGGAGCCTCATGTCTCCGCCACCCCACCCCGACCTACTTTAAATTAAATAAACTAGTTAATAGTAATCGTTCGCAGATCGTTTTAATATATTATATGTGATAATTCGTTTAGGACGCGTGCGTGCGCGGCCGGCGCCGAACGAGGAGAGCGCAATAGACTGAAAAATAATTTAAGACTATATAAGTGTAATTTATAATGCAATGCAGCGCCGGTCGCGGTGTGTTTATGTGTGTATTGTATGTGCGTATGTGAGCGTGCTCAGTCATTTGTTTGTTAATATAATGACAGGTTGTCGATTTAAAATAAAACAAACATGTAAAAATTATTTCTGAATTTTATTTCTAATTTTCCATTAACAACAGTACCTGACATACTTTATAAATAACAAGAATACGTACACAAAGGTCAATAAGAGTTGAAACTACTACTGGTCAACTATAGTTTGAAAGAGCAAGGAATTAATAAACACAAACATAAATATAACAGCAAATTACATACTTAAAAAATGTATACGTGTAATATATAAATTTTAAGTATATAATTACGATTAATTGGCATAGTTGAAGTAGTTGTAAACATCAAAAAAAGAATAAATTCTCAGATTATTAATAATAATATGATCACAATATCAATATCAACACAACATCAAAGTATTGGCATCAACAATTAGCCTTATCACGTCGTATGTACACATAACGCAAAGTTTTCGCATTTGAAATATTCCCTAGTGTGTTTAAATATTGTTGGAGGCTGAAGGGCGGCCGGTCGTCGACCCGCATCATGCGAAGCCCACCTGTACTTCCGACCACTCGGCTGTACTTCCTTTTCACACTACACCAAACAATTCATCACTTATTCTACATGGACTACTCAAAATACATGATACGTTCATTCATATTAGACGAGACAATTAAATGAATTTAATGACAATATGTGCAAACACTCACGCGCAATCTATCGGCGAAAGGTCTCCTGATATGATTCCTGCTGGACTTGCCTTTACTTGGTAAATAGCTAATATGAAATAGTACAGTTATCAGCTTTCGTTTTGTACATTTTCCTTCATGAATATGAAACATTCACTAATGTGAGCTTTACAACCTGATCACCTTTGAGATATGACTGGAATGTATAATTATCATAATAATACATTCAAGTATTGGCGAGTATTAACAGATTCTGAAATGTCTGGTCGAGGAAGTAAAATGAGATAAAATAAGAGATATTTAGATACCTTCATTTGTAAATTAATTCTACATATATGAGATATTATACATTCAAATAAATATGATGTGTTCTCACAAAAACTTCAAGTTATTTAATTCATCGCCGCCTTGTTATTATTCTTACATTTGAAAAGAAACAAAATACTGATAAATAATACAATAGTATAATCCTACTTGGTATTGCCCGCGGCTCCGCCCGCGTTAAAAAGTTTTTCCGGGATAAAAGTCCCGTTTTATGTTTTCCCGGGATAAAAAGTAGCCTATGTGTTAATTCAGGACATGATGTACCCATGTGCCAAATGTCATCGAAATTCGTTCAGTAGTTTTTGCATGAAAGAGGAACAAACATCCATACATCAATACATTCTTACAAATTTTCGCCTTTATAATATTATAGCTTTTGCCCGCGGCTCCGCCCGCGTTAAATAGTTTTTCCGGGACAAAAGTCCCGCTTTATGTTTTCCCGGGATAAAAAGTAGCCTATGTGTTAATCCAGGACACGATCTACCCGTGTGCCAAATTTCATCGAAATCCGTTCAGTAGTTTTTGCGTGAAAGAGGAACAAACATCCATACATCCAGACATTCTTACAAACTTTCGCCTTTATAATATTAGTAGGAAGTAGAATTAGTAGGATAGGTATATATTAAAATACAATCAATACACAAATGGCAGGAGGCAAGATTAAGAATTAATTGAATGTATAATATGGAATACACACACACAGATAATCACGCTCGCTATCCCCAAAGGGGTAGGCAGAGGTGGAACTAGTGCTCCCACTTTTCTCCGCGCGTATTCCGTTCCAACTTCCACGATGTGATAGGCAAGCCTATCGGCATATCGGGCACAAACTCTAAACTCCGGGCTGATACTGAGTAGCAAAATCCAATATCACTTTTCCCGACTTGGGGATCGAACTCGAGACCTCAGCAGTCGTACCGTAATACAACAACGCCACCGAGGCAGTCTATACCATGGAATAAACGTTAAAAATCAACCATCGAGCTGATGTTGACATAAAGAGAATTCTAGAAATGAAATCGTTAAAGATGACGCAATAGTGACCTTCATAATCACACAATAGATAAGGGTCTACGTAACCTGCAAATATGTATAAAACTGACAATCCTTTAAACACGGCTGTATTAAATAAATAATTTCAGAGCATATAAGTAAATATCTATGTAGCGATGAACATTTCATAATAGCGTTTGAGAGTAATGCGCCGATATCGGGATGTTTCCATTTGCCCTTTAAAGGATACTGGCGGGGAAGTTATTGACCGGATGCCGAGCGCATGGCACATGGCGGCGAGTGCAACAGCGCACTAAGCGCCGCACTGGCCGTGCACTTGACTCGCTCTGTACCGGTGCATCGGCCGCCCGTGTAATGCCACGCGCAATGACCGCTCCCTCGCTTCCCCCCCACTCTCCCGCCGCCGCCCCGCTTCAACCCGCACCCTGCACCCGGCCGCACCGTCTCATCCCCCGATCCGCCACTGCCCCAAACCACGCGCCGTACCACCGCCTTTCCGCAGAATCCATCCAGCAAATATTCCGTTTAATCTCTTTATAATACCTATATCAGTATTACGATGCTAGATGCAATGCTAATGTAATTTACTGTTGAGGTAACATAATTACAGGTACATTGTGTAATTATTTGACTGTTAAATAACTGATTTTCAATTCATTTATTACTGATTGAATGAAAATTATGTAGTGTATACTGTATACCTACTGTATACTCTGATTAAGTGTAACTGCGTCTATATATTACGCTTTTGGTAGATATCGAGAAGCACGTGAATATCGTATTCCATATTACAGTATCGTATTACACTAATCATAAAATACATTATTACGATATGAGGCTATTGTTTAAGGTCGCGATGGTCAAGGTGTCCTTACATTGAGTGCAGATAAAAATAATGCAAAAAAACTTATCGAATGTAGACAAATATAAAAAAAATAAAAATATAAAATTAATTGGGTTTTCAATTTTCATGTTTTATTGTTACTGTTAGCTATTTACAGAATGTTACAACATTGGCTGATCACACTATGACGTCCACACTATCTCATATTTTTACATAATATGCTTACATTACTTAGATGCTCATATGCCTACATTTTCCAATACAAAAATATGGTTATATTTTTTCTCGTCAAATATCTCGTAAGTCGTATTCGATTGTATAGAAAACTATCTAAAACCTTTATTTCCTTATGAGACGTGGCCTGTTCCGTGAAGCTCTATAAATGCTTATGATCTCATTTTAGTGATTGTAATAATGTCTAGACAAATTTGTCCTCAATATGCTGACTTAACTATAAGACATTCTTAAACATCTGTTTGTGTCATTTAATGGTGTAAATTTTGAATTGACAATCATTTTGCAGTTTAATAGTACCTATAGGGATATCATTAACATATTTAATGAAATTTCGAGTGACTGAATACAAATCAATGTAACTGAGATGGCGTATGCAATAAATAACGTGAACAAATTTTCCATAGATCTTCCAACCGTAACATTGGTCTTTAGTGGATTACTTAGGCCGGTAATAATAAATCAATCTCAAATTTGAGTAAAATCTTAAGTAGACATTTAATGTATTGAACTATTTAATAAACCATTCTTAAGATGTCATTTAATAGCTTGTCTCAGTTGAGTAAGCGCTATTACACAAAACTTTATTGTGAAAATCTTCAGATGTCATTTGAGCTGATGTTAATATAGATTTATTAAATAGCAGCGATCTTAAGATGCTGACCTTAATTTGACAGAGTCTCACTATCGCACTTCATAGTGAAGTTGAGTTGCATCTATTAATCCGGCCCTAAGTCGTTCGCTCCGCTTTGAATAAACACCGGTTTTTATTATCTTGGTAGTCACATCCTCGGAAACATGACTATAATGTTACTCTTTTCATTTAGAAACACAATTTCTTTGCACGCGTAAATTTATATTGTAAACTAGACTTCTGCTAGCGGTTCCGCGCGCGTAAAAAGTTTTCCCGGGACAAAAATGTCCTTTCTAGGGTCTCAAACTATCTCCATACCAAATTTCATCGAAATCCGTACTGTAGTTTCGGAGATGTGCAGTAACAAACAAACAAAAAAGCGGACAGACAGAGAAGAATTATAAAAATAACTGATTTCTGTTCCATTACTCTTCTTTAGTCACCCCCTTTCTTTTTATAAAATTTCTTTAAAAGTACACATACACGGGTTCTACTGCTTTATTATATGTATAGATTACGCTGTAAATAGTCAATGTCAGAGACCTTCAGGCGACACACGGAAAACCCCGAATAAGGTTACCCGCGGCCTTGTGGCGGCGAGGTCATACCCTGGCCCCGCTTCGATTCACGGAAACAGGACACCTCCACACTTATTTTACAGCTTTTACATTAACAAAAATAATAATTTGAATTCCCATTTGGAATTTCCGATTTTTGTATTACGATCTTACTTATTTATTATGCATATTACGTAATACCTATATTATTATAATCTAGGTCTGTTATAGGAAACCACATACAGGAAAAAGCAAAAGTATTGCTATCGGTGAAATCACACAGAGATTCTTGCGTCAATTCCGCGCTCCTCGCCTACCTCGATATTTATAGGGATATTAAATTTTGCACGAGGTGTAGGCAGAGCGTGGGCGGTGGAAGATGGAAGCGAGGGGTGAGCGTAGGCGGCTTGGGGTGGCAGCAGGCAGGGGCGCGCGACGGGTGCGCGGCGCGGGGGGCGCGGGCAGTCGGCTCCAAGGTCGCAGAGTCACAGCCGGGCAAGGTCACCGTGCCCGCTCGTGCCCGTACTCCCCGCACCGACTTACCTCACACCCGGTATCACCCTAAATTTGCGTGGGACGTGACCTTTATTCACGCTCCACTCTGGAGAAACAATTATATAAATACTTAATGTTTTTTTTCGGGCTCGTTACAACATCTAGTATTGTTGTCGATGGATAAATAACCTCTTGGCATTCTGTGACATTAACCGTATACGTTAACACATTATGTGAAGTGTATTTTTACATCGTTCTTATACCTATCTTCCTATAATCGTATTTGCACGACCTTGTGAATTGTATAAAAATTAATGGAAACGATAAGCTGACTTTCCGAGAGCGATAAGAGGCGCCTGCCTGGAGCCCCCACAACGTCACAGGCTCACGACCTTCAAAACAGATACACGCGTATCCAACTTACCTACATGCGCAGATACACGTTAGTCGCTACACCTATCGGTCGCTAATACTGATAAAAGTTTTTTACACCTTAATTTTAGCTTTCAAAAATTCTAAAAATCTATACAAAGGAAGCTATATTTAGTATAACTTAAAATCAGTATAAAATATGTAATCTTGATATAGATATAATATAGGGTTGCGCCTTTACATTACGCGACTTATATCGTATAACTAGTATTTGCTCGCGGCTCCGCCCGCGTGATCAAGTTTTCCCGGGTAAAAAGTAGCCTATAGCACTCAGGAGTAAAGTAACTTCCTATTAGTGAAAGAATTTTCAAAATCGCTTCAGTAGTTCCTGAGATTAGCGCGTTCAAACAAACAAACTCTTCTGCTTTATAACATTAGTATAGATAATGTCATGATATTTAAGCAGTATATTTTAAACGAAACGTAAATACCTTGATCAATGTATATAATTTGATAACTCACGTAGCAGATAAGTAGGTATTGCATTGAGATAGCCCGACATGCGGTCAAATAGCAAATATAGATAAGTGTAATCGGGTAGATGGCAGAATGTGCTTCCTGGTGAGTGGTGATAATTAATCGAGCGCTAAACAAACGAATTACCGTTACACGTCTCAATGTTACTCGATATTTTCCAAGGGTTTCCGTCTAAAGATTAAAGAACATGAAGTATATCATTGTATTGTATTATCGTTGAAATATAATGTTTTCATAAGTAACAATTTTTTATTTATATGCTTTGTTGCATAAAGTATTATCAACATAAACGACCGAAACATGTTAAAGCCCTCAACCTCAATAATAGTTTCAATAACTTATACATTCTCAAGGTATCTGAATATCTTCCCTCAGAATACATCAATACAAAAACAAAAGGGGCGACCCTGTAGGTTTGATTTACGAGATACTTTGAGTCTTTTGTTTTCTAGTTAGCTTAACGGTGTGTGTGAGAGAGAGGCTCACACGAGCTCGTAGCCAAGGTTTTGGCGTAGACGCGTAGACACGTAGCACGGCCGGGCCGGGTCCTTCGTTCAATATTGGCGATTTACCATTAATGGTTCGTATTGCCATTGGCGATTTGCTATTGACGTTCTAATTTAAATATTTGTAATTAAGTGTGACGTTTGCGAATTGTTTATTGTGGTGATGCAATCGATACGAATATACGACGAAATATTTCCTCAAAAATATTAAAACGAGGTAATTAATTTTGAATACCTGGAAAACACCTAACGTGTCAGAAATATTTTTCCGTGAGACATTTTTTGTGGCTTTAAAATTACTCATCTAGTTATGTCCAAAGTTTCGTGCGATGTTGGTTGCCAATAAATAGTAAATCGCACCACTAGAGTAGTATAATCTGATATATTGTCGGGTAACTAAAAACATATTGGAATATTGCAATGAAACTATTTGATAAAATATATTAAATACATCTGATAGCTCTTTCTAAAAAAAGACTGGATTGAATTTGAATGCTTAACAATATTTTTAAATTAACACTCATTTATAGCAACAAACATCTTAATGCGCTAAAATATAATAAAACTTTATAAATTAACATTCGATTTGTAAAGTCCTTGAATACTTAATAATATGGTCCAAAAGAAGTGTCTCAATATTACAAAGTAACATTTTCCACGAGAACAATTAGTATAGATTGTCAATTTACCGGCAAAATTTAATATAAAAGCTAATATAGATTCAGGTAGTACGAACTGGTAAATTATGTGAGGTTGTTGTTTCTAAGCCTCGGCGTCCTTGTAGGCAGACATTTCGGTCTGGAATGTAGGTCGCTCGAAGGCGAAGGGATTCCAGGCAGTAATATTATTAGATAAGTTATATAGAATGGATTAACCTAGATTTTTGCTATATTTAATAGATATTTCCACAATGTACATAAGTTTTGACGTCATATATATTAAAGATAATCACTGTGGTTATTTTAAAGATAATTAGTACTATTTGTACCTGACTGCGAAAAAGGAGGGTTTTTTCGAGTGTATGTATGTATGTATATATGTATGTATGTTTGTATGTATGTATATTTCTTTGGCACGCCCTAGAGCCTAAACGGCTTGTCGTATTTTTATATGAGTGGTGTCAATAGATTCGTCTTAGTCATGAAAGTGACAATGGGTTCATAAAAAATAATAAAAAAATAAACAGGAATAGGAAATGCTAATAAATCACGTCACACTTCTCTCTAATAATATCAATGCGAAATTTGTATAAGTTTGTTACTTCTTCACGGTAAAATGGCTAGACGAGTTTAGCTGAAATTTGTCACACGGGTAGTTTATAATCTGGAATTACACATAAGATACTTTTTATCCCGGTATTCGCGCGGGAACGGGTAAAACAGGATTAAACCTATTTCCAACCTCAATAAAGATGTAAATAAAAAAAAAAAATCCCGACAGCGTCAATATCTGCCATATTTATTAAATTCATTAAGGAACTGAAAAGATAGAAACAAGATTTTATTTCAAATATTTTATTTTGGTTTGGAATAATCTTAGTGGACATTTCGGAGTGAGATTGTTCAAAACTAAAATAAAATATTCGAAATACAATCTTGTTTCTATCTTTTCAGTTCTTCAATAAATTTAATAAACATGGCAGATATTGACGCGGGCGGCTTTTCTGTTTTTTTTTTACAATGTAATTTTATTGCGTATTTTAATGGATAGGTACCTAAGAAAATAAATAGGACAGTTACACAATCAAAAATTATTCAAGCTCATAGCAAGTAGGTAATGGAATATTTTAGTCGGAAATCAACTTAATTGTTGAATAGTAGTTTAGAGAATTAAACTATATCAAGACTCTGAAAGTCCACATTATAGAATTAAGCCTCTAACAAAGTAATTAAATCCATCGGAGTCATAAAACTTGCAAATGAGCTGATAATCTTCAAACGCCGAACAGATCTCATAAATAGCTAAGAACTATCTCGAACACATCAGCTTTCAAACAAAAAAACCCGCGTCTAGGTCGGTCCATTTCTTTGAGACCTACGATGCCACAGATAAAAATATAGTTACACACCCTAAACTTATTACACCCTTTTTTCTGTCAGGGGTTAAAAAAATCGATACTTTGTTCGTAGTAGTTGTTGAGAATAGCTAATTTGTTAACAGTTTATCATAGTAGTTATTTTAAAATTTTGTAATAAGTTACATTATATAAATACAAACTACCTCGGTGGCGTAGTTGTATTATTGTACGACTGCAATGCTGAGGTCTCGGGTTCGATCCCCGGGTCGGGAAAAGTGATATTGAGTTTTTCTCTTCAGTATCAGCTGGGAGTCTCGAATTTGTGCCCGATATGGCGATAGGCTCGCCCCCTATCACATCATGGGACGATATAAAGGCGATAAGTGGCTGCACTAGTTGCGCCTCCGCCTACCCCTTCGGGGATAAAAGCCGTGAGTGTATATATTATATATATATAAATACAGTTAATATAGTATTAACAGCCTGTTGAAGATTTCTAGGTGTACGTGGGTATGTTTTATAAACATGTTTTGGCAACGAGTGATTTTTTTTAATACGTAGATACTATAACTATGATTTCTTAATTCGCTATGATTATGTAAATACATATACCGTACGATTCGCTATGATTATGTATCGATCCCCGGGTCGGGCAAAGTGATATTGAGTTTTTCTATTCAGTATCAGCCCGGAGTCTGGAATTTGTGCCCGATATGGCGATAGGCTCGCCCCCTATCACATCATGGGACGGAATGACGGCGAAAAGTGGGCGCACTAGTTGCGCCTCTGCCTACCCCTTTCGGGGATAACAGGCGTGAGTGTATATGTATGTATGTATATACCGTACGACATTTGTAATTGAATTGTAAATTGAATGGCAAGTATTTTAAGTGGAAGTTATTCAAGCTTCCTTGATGTTCAAGGTTGCGTAGCTAACACCGTGTCCTGGGTGGGTCGCGAGTCGCGGTGAAGGGTGCCCCGTGCCCCCGGGTGGTAAGGTCACTGCAAGGTCACCGCGGTATTGCGCCGACCGGCATTGTCTGCAAACATAATTTTATGAAAGGTTCTGCTCATACAACTTGAACGGTATTCGCAATTGTATTGAAAAATATTTTTCATTTATCTACTATGAATATTGTATCAACGCGGCAAGCCAACTGTTTTCACGCTATTTCTTAGGTCTTATTCCCTCAACGTCAATAAAAAATATTATAAATTACACTTTGGGTCTGTTGCACAACTTCTGAGTAAGTGCTATTCGACTAATACAAAAGCCAGTATTTAATCTATGCTCCCAAATAAATGGTAATGAAATGAGTATTATCTGCATTAGCTATAATACAATAACTGGTAAATATTTTTTTCTTTAAACTTTAAAAAAGGGCATTAAAATGGGAATGACTCAACGCACAAATTAATATACAAGTAAATTGATTGCTCGCGTATTTCATAAGTCTTATTGAAATCCTTTGATGTCAATCATTGATGTATTAAAAAACCCATGTCAATACAAAACTTTTCTTAAGTACACGTTTGAAGGTTGCAACTGTAGAACAAATTTGGGTACCTAGTCAATTCACCAGCTGAAAATAAACAATCAAAGGTCAGAGGTTAGCGGTTCTGTATAAACTTAGTTCCCAACGGCTATTGGTCGGTCGGAAGGTCGCAAAGAAGACTCGATAAATCATAAGTTTCCTTGCCTTGGGCAAATTGTTAGTACAGCCTTTATCTCAATGAAATTTTGGAGATATTTCGTTTATTTACATTCATGATACAGTAAACGTAAATATATTCCGTTTCTAGACTCGGGCATAATATTGATATTCCAGCATGCAGATAAATTTTACTTCCGTAAAAGGTAAATATAGTTAGTTGTATGTAATAATCATTGCACAAACATATAAATATCAGTTGTATTCAAATGTTTTAGGATACACCTGTTCTTTGTTGTGTATTTAATTACGTCAATAACTGTGAAAATAATATTCAAAAGCTGTAAGTAACGTCACTATAGTATCAAATATAAAATTAGTTACCTGTTGCCACCCTTCACTAAGATCCTTGGAGGTAAATACATACCAATGATCATGTACGCAGAAATGTGACTAGACAAGGCTGTGTTAACTTAAACCAAATAGTTTCGTAAGAACAAACAAGATTTAGAATAGCTTCGGTTATTCTATAAAGGCCTGATTTTTGCATCGCCAGTCAAAAATTATCTACAAAAATTATAATTCTGATGTATGGTAGTAAAAGCTGGATATGGCAGAAAATGCATGCAAATCAAATTTAAGCAGTCGAAGTGAGGGCGTTAAGAAGCATGTGTGACCGTTAATGATAGAGTGCGGAATACTTTGGTGATATTCATCATGCGTGGAGAGACGGAGGATTTAGTGACCGTATAACGTGGTTTTAGAGAAGATGGATGCTTGAAAGAAGAGTGAGGATAGACGAGCCGGTAGGGGTTGATTACACCAAACATTCAAATGTCAGATATTTGCCATTCTCGTTAAAGCCCAGGTCAAAACTCTGAGCTTTCGGGAATGTATGAAAAGATTGATGATTGAAGAAGTGAAAAAAGTGTGCGAGAATAGATCAAAGTGGCAATCCGTCGTCTTTGCCTACCACTATGTGATAGAGGCATGATGCTATGTAATATATCGGGGAAAAGCCTTTTCGCATATATAGTACTAGCTTTTACCCGCAGCTCCGCCCGCGTTAAAAAGTTTTTCCGGGATAAAAGTCCCGCTTTATGTTTTCCCGGGATAAAAAGTAGCCTATGTGTTAATCCAGGACATGATGTACCCGTGTGCCAAATTTCATCGAAATCCGTTCAGCAGTTTTCGCGTGAAAGAGGAACAAACATCCATACATCCAAACATCCATACATTCTTACAAACTTTCGCCTTTATAATATTAATAGGATGTATAAAATTGTAATAAAATCACTTTTTTGAAATCTAACATTTAATCTGCCCTTTATCATATGATGCCCTTAATGAGCGGTGTAGCGGACAACTTTTCCCGTGAGAAAATTTTGTGTCACACATGCGCGCGCATCGAAAAATTTCACTCCGATCAATTTTTCATAACGCGCCTAAAGATGTATAACTTCAAATTAAAAAGGAAAAAATGCACAGCAAACCGGGAAGAAAATTGTGACGGTTATAGACTCAATGTAGTGTCAGTAAGAATAGCACAAAGTTGGTTTGAGCGTTTTCATTCCGAAAATTTTGATATCAAAGATGCACCTCGCTCTTGTCGCCTGTTACGGATAAAGTGGACATTTTTGAATAATTGAACTAAGATCGTCTAGTAGATCTTCAAGCATTCTTTGTGAATTATCGCTCGCTTTAACGGTGAAGGAAAACATCGCAAGGAAACCTGCATACCTGAGAAGAATTTCGATGGTATGTGAAGTCTACCAACCCGCACTAGGCCAGTGTGGTGGTCTAAGGCCAAACCCTCTCAGTTATAGAGGAGGCCCGTGCTCAGCAGTGGGCAGTGTATAATGCAGGGCTGGGATCGTAAGCAAAATCAACATGTCAGTAGTTACGACATAGCTGAAGAACTGAGAATTGACCACAAAACAGCAATGACCCATTTGAAAAAAGCTGGGTACACAAAAAAGCACGATAAATGGGTGTCATAAGTGCTCACTGAAAGAAACATTTGCGATTCTTTATTGAGACGTAAGGAAACCCAACCGTTCAAGAGATTGATAGCTGGTGATGAAAAGTAGATCATGTACGAAAAAGGTCGTGGTCAAAGGTCGGTCAGGCTTCACAGACAGTGGCAAAACTTAACTTGCCATAAAGTGATGCTGTGTGTATGGTGGGTTTGGAAGGGCATAGTTCATTATCAGCTTTTACCGTCGGGCAGAACCATCGATTCGGATCTCTACTGCCAACAACTAATAAGATTAAAGCAAGAAGTTGACAGAAGGCGACCGGAAATGATCAACAGAAAGGGTGTGGTCTTTCATCACCATAACGCCACACATATATTTAGCCACTCACCAAAAATTAAGAGAGTTTGGCAGGGAAGTGTAAATGTATCCACCATATAGACTTGACCTTGCACATTCAGATTTCTACCTGTTTATATCTTTTCAGAATTCTTTAGGCAGTGTCAGGTTAACATCAAGAGAGGACTGCCGAAACTACTTGTCGCGTTTTTTTGATAAGTCCCAAAACTTCTACAGCAACGGGATTGTGGCACTACCTACAATGTGGCAGAAAGTCATCGAGCAAAATGGCACCTATGTATTGTAATTAAATGTAAATAATCTTTGAAAAAAGATGTCTTGAGTTTTCATAGAAAACGCGAAGAAAATTTTGTCCCAACCTAACATGTCTGTTAAATATAACCCAACTCTATGGTAAACTAAAAAAAATATATGGTTTTTAACTGACTTCTAATAGAAAAGGTAGCATAATAGGTCTTTTAAAAAAAATTGCGATATTTTTTACCCCATGGTCCGGTTTAAATAACAATTATTTTTGCATGTTTTAAAGCTTGAAAAGATTCGATTTTGATTTCATACGTATGGAATCTTGAACTTTATAGATACAGAGCGGACCTCCCAAGATTTTGATGACTCTTTTTTTATTGGGATCATCATAGCGACAAGATCCTACCATGTTAAAAATATAGTTGTTTGATCTTGAATATCAAAGATCGTGAAGGGAACTTTTCAAAATTAATTAGGGTGCGAATGATTCTTTTTGTGTTGGCTTTCATTACCTCTATTTTTATCTAACATAAAAGGAAAAAATAAAATTTTCAGAAAATAAAACAACTGGGTTCAAAAAAAATTATATGGTTACCCTCCACATGTTAATCGAAAATTTTGTCCTCAAATAAAATCGTTGATGCTTAAGGCTACAAGTACGATACAGTAATTAAAAGAGAATCGATGGTACATTTTCACGTTTACTTTTTGTCTATTAACAGAGATCTTTAACGGTTGGGTAGACATGTAGAGCTAGCAAGCGACGCGACCTTGTAAGGGCATATTACTGAGGATGTAGGTCAGTGAGACTCACCGCCCTTGACCTAGGGCGCGGCGTACCCTTACGGCGCCCGGAGCCGTCTCCGCAAAATATCACTACACAAGGACGTTCCAGACGTTCTCGTTTACTTTATCACCTCTTAATGAATATGTAATACATTTTTTTGGAAGGAGAAGGCGGAGATTAAATGTGAAGCAAGTATCGACTGCCAGGAATCGTCCATTTATTCTACTGTCACGTGGCGAGCCCCATCGGTAAAAATAACCGGTCTTGTTGTATATTTCACTTAATAAGTGTATCTGTCTTCTCTATGTCTCAATCAATCAATCAACCTTTTACTGGTTATAAGGTCTCTCATATGTAAAAGTAGGTGGGTACCACCGCAATGTCTATTTCTTCCGACAAGCAGCAGTGTGCATGCACTGTTCTTTGATGGTGATGATAATTTTTTTAGTTATAATATCCCTAAATGATGAGATAATGAATCTTACAATTTATTCTGTGCTTATATCGTTAAATTTCTCCTCATTCACATAATTGTAAGCACACAACTCTTAAGCCTTATTTTCGGAGACGCGGGGCGTCGCGCGGCGCATGTGGCGTGGAGTCTCGCGGCACCTCGGGCGATTTTTCCGTTTATAGCTAGGCGGCACGTGCAGCGGCTCGCGTCATCGCACGCGTAAACACAAACATGGCAATGTACGATGTTGTTTATAACTATGCGAGACGTGATTAGTGGCGGTGCCTGCCGTTGCGCCCGCGTCGATTTCTTTGGCGTGTAGCGTAGCACGTGGTCGGCATCACCGCGCGCGCCGCCGCGTGTGTCACTAGAATGGAGAATTGCCGCCGCTTGAACTAAGCAGTTGACTACCTCTGTGGACTCTTTAACGATCGAAGAGCAAATCAGCTATTTCATTTCATTTGAGTTTTTACCAGTATGAACAAAGCACATTAAATCAATGTTCATAGCATGGCGTTCGTAAATAGAACGTTAAATAAAAAGTGTTTATTTTGTACTCATAAAATTATTTTCAGGGCATATAAATAGTGGTTACATGTAAAAATTACAAAAAAAGCGTCTGCTATGCGCCGATAATTTTTTTTTATTCAGCATCTCTTAGCGAAAACAAATACGTAATCTATGTCTTTGCAAATCTTGTAATCTCTTAAATTGTTTGTTTGAATTATAGTATGTTCAAGATTAAACAGATTGCATTGCTATTTCCTGTATATGTACAAATATTCATGAAGTCTTTCCTTATTAACTAATGGTTTTCACCAGCCAAAAACCATTTTTAACATTTATTATGGAAAACGTAAACAACTTCAATTAGTGATTACAGATTTTTTTTGTGGCCATCTTCGGCTCATTAGGGACGGCTGCGGGCTTCCTCCGACTCACGCCTAAGTTGTCGTCCGCAACCGCCCCAGTGATTACAAATGCATTAAAAAAAAAAAACGTGATTACAGATGCATTTTTTTCATACGGGCTCGACTAAGTGGCCCCAATGCACCTGACTGTAACCGCAGTAGGTTCCATATGAAATATCGACGGACGACACATGATTACGCCTCGCCAGTCGAACAGATTATGCCGGCCTGTGTGGCACCGGGTAATACACAGTTTTATCCCGGAACGCGACGCCTTTACGTGAGCCATTATTCAATGTGTACAGCAGCATAAATATCTGTACAAAATCGAAACTTCAAATCGCCTATATACGCGTTTAGAAACAAAATTTTCTTTGTATGAGGTAAAGCAAATCTCTTTTATATTATTTTTGTGAAAAGAAAAAAGAATTAGTAAGAACACAAAAGTATGTAGGCAATTTGAAATTTTGAATTTGTTTAGCTACTTATGGTGGTGACTGTACAAGATGTAAAACCAGCACATAGTATGTGTACGGTGTGCTGTGGCTTACCGGGCGGATAAAAGTTTTCTACATATACAACCTGTTGCGTACCGAGCGCTGGTCACACTGGCCCAAGCGCAATTTTCGCGTGTCTGTCAACACGCGAAAATCGACCTACACGCACACACATAAGGCGCGTCAACACGCACACATATCGAGTTTGACAGCTGTCAGACCGGCCCGATTGGGCCGGACGGTACGCGAGAGGTTAAACATATACACTCACGCCTGTTATCCCCGAAGGGGTAGGCAGAGGCGCAACTAGTGCACCCACTTTTCGCCGACATTCCGTCCCATGATGTGATAGGGGGCGAGCCTATCGCCCGACCCGGGGATCGAACCCGAGACCTCAGCTTTGCAGTCGTACTGTAATACAACTACGCCACCGAGACAGTTAAAAGTTTTCTACCACCAACAAAATGAAATATTCACATTATTGTAATATATCACTAACAGTCATATGGAAAACCCAAAAATACACATGTTATCATTATTTTAACCTTCAAATACCGCAGAATGTATAGTGCAATAACAACCACACATTAGGTATTAAATATAATATATTTTATATTACAATGAAACGTTTACTCATATAGTTTTATTGTGTGAAATTATTTGGGAGTAAAAGAGATTATGATATACATTTACCGAAAATTCATTATATTTATAGGTCTTGCAAACCAAGGTCCTTCAAACCTTCCAGCCATTTACGCAACTCCAATCGAAATTGGGTTTCAAATATTAGAAAAGTTTGTTATATTATATGTATATATATATATGCAATCAGTCCTGTATTATATATTGCCCACTGCTGAGCACGGGCCTCCTCTATTACTGAGAGGGTTCAGGCCTTAGTCCACCACGCTGGCTTAATGCGGGTTGGCAGACTTCACATACCCTCGAAAATCTTATAGAGAATTCTCAGGTATGTAGAATTCCTCACGATGTTTTCCTACACCGTTAAAGCGAACGATAATTGATAAACAATACACGCATAACTTCGAAAAGTCAGAGGTGTGTGTCTTGGGTTTGAACCTCCGGACATTGTCTCGGTAGACCGCTAAATTCACAACTAGGCTATCGTCGCTTTTGTAATGCATATAGTAAATATTAACGTTTATATACCCACATTATCACATAAATACTCTGAATTACTCAAAGGTAGTTAGAGAGAGGAAGATAACGCTAGTGTACTGGTAGAGCCTATAGAATACAGACTTCTACTGTGAACGTGAGCCTCTGATTCGATTCTTAGGCTAGGCTACAAATGTTTATGTTAGTTTTTTAATTAACAAAAATCACCAAATTTTCAGACATTGTAATTTGTATTCCATAGCGACAGACTCGCCCGCTATCACGTCATAAGGTGGAAAATGAAAACATTCAAAAGTGCGTGCGGCGTGAGCATAAATATACTACAGGTGTTACCTGCACCTTTGCCCGCATGAAACTCTTTCTGCTACAGAAGTCCCTAAATCACTACGGCAATTCATAGTGCTGTATGAACACCAGCGCCATTTATATAAAATATTATATAATAAATTTCAAAACTTTCCTACAAAAGTACATTATCGGTAAAATGTAGCCTATATGTTAATCCAGGACATGATCGATCCCTTTGGCAAATTTCATTCAAAACCGTTCAGCTGGTCCTGCATGCACCTCTTACA
The DNA here is from genome assembly GCA_949316025.1 of Lapara coniferarum. Lineage (NCBI taxonomy): Eukaryota > Metazoa > Arthropoda > Insecta > Lepidoptera > Sphingidae > Lapara > Lapara coniferarum. Next base: position 32,961,237 of record OX438919.1, on the reverse strand, counting down.
AACATCCAAACATTTCTACAAAGATTCGCGTTTATATTGCAATAGTACTAGCTTTTGCTCGTGGCTCCGGCCGCGTGAAATAGTTTTTCCGGAATAAAAATCCTGCTTTATATTTTACCAAGACAAAAAGTACCCTACCGGTGTGCCAAATTTCATCGAAATCCGTTGAGTAATTTTTGTGATGTGCAGTAAAAAACTGAAAGACAGACAGAAAATAATTTAAAAAATCGCTTATTTGTGTTCCATTACCCTTCTTTTTTAGCACATTTCTACACTGGTTCTACTGCATTATTACATTATGTATAGATAAGATAAGACAAGGCAATGACCTTGTTATGTATAGATATAGCGTCTTGTATTACCTATCTACATGATTTTAATACACAACTTGGACTTAGCGTTTGAACTTTGAATTGCCCCAAAGTTCATAATTTTTTTTTACTAACAGTCTGCACATACTTCACGACTTTATGACCGAAGGGGTAGGCAGAGGTCTGGTTCGAACCAGGGCACTCACTTTTCGCTTTGTGTGTCCCGTTCTATAATTTGGTAGGGCTCCAACACACAAACCACACTAAATATTATTCGACTGACTTATGATCACGGATGTAGTGTATATGTAGTGGACGATAGCCTAGTTGGGAATGGAACGGTCTGCTGAGACAATGTCCGGAGGTTCAAAACCCAAGGCACACACTTCTGATTTTTTCAAAGTTACGTGTGTATTGTTTATCAATTATCGTTCGCTTTAACGGTGAAGGAAAACATCGTGAGGAAACCTGCATACCTAAGAAGCTGTTTATAAGAATTTCGAAGGTATGTGAAGTCTACCAACCCGCACTAGGCCTAGCGTGGTGGACTAAGGCCTAAACCCTCTCAGTTGTAGAGGAGGCCCGTGCCCAGCAGTGGGACAGTATATAATACAGGGCTGGTGTTATATATATATATTATATTATGCTCACGGCTCCCACTCCACCTACGTAAAAGCTTTGTCCCAAATCCAACCAACAGATTATATAATATGCATTATTAACAAAAAAAAATCTGAATATCTTCATAAACTTGTGCATCTTTAATAGTGCGATGTTCCAAAGTCGGTGTTTTAATTTATTCATAGCGTCACCTAATTACTTGGCGATAGCATTTTATAAAGTAGAAACTACGGTGAATAGTGGTTAACAATTTTGTGGATACCTTTTCGTTTAGCAGTTAGATTGAAACTGTAATACCCTTTACCTTTTTTTTAACTTTTGCCGAAGCTTTTTAAAGTTTTAAAAATCATATCCTACTAATATTATAAAGGCGAAAGTTTGTAAGAATGTCTGGATGTTTGGATGTATGGATGTTTGTTCCTCTTTCACGCAAAAACTACAGAACGGATTTCGATGAAATTTGGCACACGGGTAGATCTTGTCCTGGATTAACACATAGGCTACTTTTTATCCCGGAAAAATATAAAGCGGGACTTTTATCCCGGAAAAACTTTTTAAAGCGGGCGGAGCCGTGGGCAAAAGCTAGTTTTTTAATACTGGGACGTCAAATTGACGCCACTGCATCTAATTGTAAGCGGAGAGGGGTCCAGATAGTGTACACTGTCGAACGGTGATTATCTCTCGTCAATTGAAACAATTGTTACATAAATTTATTAACAATTGTAATGCACTTGCAAAATTGTAAACCACGATACTCAGTTAATTTATTTTCAGCATGTTAAACTTCTAAAGAAATATTGTGTAATGTATTTTTTATTTTATATTATTATATAAAATACAGGCTTACTTAGTGAGGAAACTAGGAAATACATAATTCGCAGATACATTGTGATCAGCAAAAACATTGTTCTACTGTTTCAAGTTAGGTTTAATTGTATTTGTATGTCATGTTTAAGGGTTTCGCTGTAATAAACAATGTTTATTATTACTAATTATGCCCGCCGATATACATAGGCTGGTCCCGGGATGCGGCACACGTACTTGGGCCGTAATGGCGAGTTTGAACACCTTATGTACGGTGATCCCTATCCGACATCCGTTCCGATGCAATATATCCTAACATATTTATTTCATGAATTGCATTTATTTTATGAATTGTAGATTGAAGCCAATCTTGTACTAAATATCTTTGGGTATATAAGACTTCGGCTTTGGCCACAGGTGTGGTGACAACCATTAATTGGTTTCAGCTAAGCCGTCAGCCAGAAATTGACCTTAGGCCGGACATCAATGCTTAGGTTTAGATTGATATTTTTATGAATGTTTTTTTTTATTTTCAATAACTTATGTAGTTTCACTACACCTTTAATGAATGTACATAAGGAACATTTAGCAACACATAATTTTTGAATAATATTTGATGAGTCGCCTTTAACCAAGAATTTTATATTAGATAATATTATAAACTTCTTGCCTTTAACCCAACAACAATGTCAACTGTTTTCCAATTTCAAAATTAGCCGAAAATATAGCTCAAAATAAAATCCAGAAATAACCGTCTTGACTTTACCATGACCTTGCGCAAAATATTTTTTGTATGTATCGATATTGCTCACACACTAAGGAAAATCGTGTTTTCGCGAATTATTCCGGGAAGTGCTGATAGAGGCGAGTAACGGGTTGGCTGCTATTATTCTGATATTACCGCACGCACACATGCGCATTGTCTACGTGGAACGTGGTACGTCGTACGCTGTACATGAGTGGGTGACATTGAACTTCACACTTCACGCGGCAGCGCACGAGTTGCGTAACCCACACAAAGTCGCGTTGTGTCACTAGTGCGAGCCGCGAGCGCGCTTGCGTTCGTACCAACCACCGACTTTATATCCGAGAGTTCGATTTATCATTTAAATATTATATTTTATATAATTTAAATATTAGGCTGACATTTATTCGCAGCTCCACCTGCGATCAAATGCTAATAAACAAGGAAGTTTTAAAAGCTTTATTGTGTTGATTTTAAATTAAATACTTGTATAAAGGTAAACGATAAAGTTCAACACATTAACAACCTTCGACATTGCTTGTCCTTTTAGGTATCACTTAAAAAAATACTATAATCTGATCTCATGTTGTATAATTCTTCACTGTAATAGTGTGCATTACAAAATATACACGCGCATAGCATATCTACCAGCTGATGACACTATAATCTTTGTTTCATAATAATAATTTTCACTGGTGTAGCGTGGTTGGGTGGTCGGGGTCAAAATTCATAAAATGAAACCTATTACAAATTTTTACTTTTTGTTTTCCACGCGTGACTTTATTTTTTTAATTGACCTTCTCTTTTGGTGCCATGGGGCGGCTAATTTCAGGTCCACCCCGGGTGGCATAAGCCCACGCTACGCAACTGGATTTTTAACATCTAAATGTTTCGTAACAATTAACAAGTCAACGTCAGATTTTGGTTCACTAATATTCTAAGAATCTAAAGGTTTAGTAACAGAACGTCTTTATGTTCCCGACGTCAGACTTTTTTTTGTTAGCACTATATCACCGCTTGATTTTCCTTATTGCCTAAATTAATGAGCTTAAATATGTGTGCAAAAGGCGCTTCTAGGAACTAGAGCACCTGACATCCCGACAGCCTTTTCATCAAAGTCAGCGTTACATTTTACTTTTTACAATAATTAGATCTAAATCTTATCGTGTCTGGCGTTTATACTTCCAAACATAAATTTACATGTACATCACGCCATTGTTAAAAAAACGACTAAAACTATGTCCGATAAAATATTTTATTATTGCCAATACCTACCTACACAATATCATCTTAATATGTTTTTTTCTCGGTAGGAGATAGATAGTTCATATCTAGGAATGCCACAAGCAGTGATTTGACAATGACACTGACATTGACATTGACCGCAGCGCCTCGGCTCGTGATCGCGACGAGCGCCACGCCGCCCGCCGCCGCGCCGGCCGACGACCACGCAGCCCTCCTCGTGCGCTCTTTCTCTGCACAGAGCATATACAAATAGCATTTTATAAAGGTAACATTGGATTAGAGTGCATAATTTTTGATACAACGGAAGTTAAGCGAACGGATGTAAATTGCTATAATTAAAACAGTTAACATTCTAATATAAACTCTCCTAGATATTTAATCTACTTTTTATCTAATTATACAAATTTATGTTTTTCTACTATTTATGTATACTACTTATTAACTGTGGTGTATTTTATTCGTTCTGCGGGATAGGCAACTACGGGCCGAAATTTTATAGTTTCCTTCGATTTTCATATCAATTATTGCAACGGAAACTGGAAAGTCTGTCACTTGACATTGGCGAAATCACTGATAAACGGTGGAAGCCACAAAACGAAAAGAAGAAGAAGAAGAAGAAGAAGAAAACAGTTAACATGATATTGTTATGATGCTTCCCAGTTGTGCAAATAGGTAAGTATAAAGGGTAGGTTATAGTATAGCAGTAGTGTCAAGTTTAACCCAATCCAAACTTTTGTAACAAATTAACTTTAATTTTTATAACAAAATGTTGTTTAAATTGCTGCTAATGAAAATAAGTTGATTGGTCTACATTTTTTACGCAGTGCCATAATATAATAATTAATAACTCTTATTCATAAAAACATACCTATATATACCAACAAGCACACAATCGACACGCTTCAACATAAGTATTACTAATTGGACTTTATTTAATGTCCGTACTGTCCTTGAGTGTTATACTAATTTGCAAAGCGGTCGACGCTTCCGTAATGTGTCGCGACACCGCGAGGTCATCCTACATTGTAATAACAATATTTACTGCCGGGCTCCGACGACTCATGACCGCCGGTCTCGTACTTCGCAGTTCGCCACTCGGTCGCGTCACCGCGCTAAAGCCTCGGCCGCTCATTTCCGCAATTGACGTTTAACGGATCATCAGGGTTATAATCGAACATAATAAATTTATTCAACTATGAACAAACCTGGAAATTCATTGTATCCACGTATCAAACAGGCACGTACAATACACCCTCAGTAACTGTATTGATGTGGATATTAAATAATAAATATGATGAAGCAAAAAAAGACTACGATGCTAAATATGTCAAAATAAAAATGGTGCGCGAACGGGGTGGCCTCCATAATTCACAAATAGTAGTCAATAAAATGGTAAGTCCGGCTGAATAGATCGGCAGCGGCACGGGTGCTTGTGCGGGCGCGGGCGCAGGCGCGGGCGCAGGCGCGGGCGCGGGCGGTACCTATCTGTTAGTACAAATAGCGGTAACCTTGAATTTCGGCGCGCACGGCAAGGTCACCGCGCAAATCGTTATCAATGTGACGTCAGTACATGACCTCCACCGAGGTGTCCGCGAGATAACGCGGCCAGATACCGGTGTCGACCGATAGTGAGGAGTCGCGCGCACACGCAGCGCTAGTGTGCGGCGGCGGCACACAAACATGTGCCGCGACCGCTTCCGCGTATCGTCCGCAATAGCACCTTGTCATACAATACGGCCCGAATATCGTTGCTTATTGCTATTCATTATCATTTACTTACTGTCATGTGGTCTTTTTGAGGTTAGTTTTACAAAAATTTTGCAAAAATTCTTTTTTTTTTTTGCAAAAATATATAGACTATAACGATTGACACTTCGTTTGTCGAAATTGTTCAATAAGAGCGACCCTAGAGTGGAACATAAAATGAATACCTACATACATACATAGGGTATAAAAATCATTGACCTTCCTGGCTTCGTCGTAGTCAGGTAAAAATACATGTGAATATATGCTTTTAAACAAATAATATATTTTACTGGTGGTAGGACTCTCGTATGTAAGAGTCTGTCTGTGTGGGTACCACTGCAATGTTTATTTCTACCGCCAAGCAGCAGTGTGCCTGCACTGTTGTGTTTCGGTTTGAAGGCCATTGTAGCCAGTGTAACTACAGGACATAATGAAACTTAACATCTTATGTCTCAGGATGACGAGCGCAGTGGAATGCCATACAGTACTTTGTAACTCAAGGTGTTGGATGGTATTTCTACTGTTTATGGGTGATCGTACCGCTTACCATCAGGTGCACGGCATGCTCGTCTCGTCATTCGATGCCATAAAAAAAATCTTATATGTCTAGATTTAGACTGCGTCGGTGGCATAGTTGTATTATGGTACGACTGTAATGCTGAGGTTTCGGGTTCGATCCCCGAGTCGCGCAAAGTGATATTGAGTTTTTCTATTCAATATCAGCCCAGAGACTGGAATCTGTACACAATATGGCGATAGGCCCTATCACATCATGGGACGGAATAGCGGCGAAAAGTGGGTGCACTAGTTGCGCCTCTGCCTACCCCTTCGGAGAAAAAAGGCGTAAGTGTGTGTGTGTGATTTAGCTCTTACCTGAAATCGAACGAATAGGTAAGTAACAGTTTAATACGAAAAACGAAATACCATATTTTAAAGCTTGGACTTCAGCCAAAATAATAGTCTAGCGATTAAAATCACTTTCCACGTACATACCTATCGTAGTTGTTCGCAAAATATTATGTCGACCTTGTTCGTTCATGGCCGCACAAAAATATCAACTTGACATTCTAAATGATTTCCCGATCTTTTAGTTGCTAACCAGGAAGCGCCGGTTAACATTAACCACTGCTCACTACCCGAGGTCAACACACAAATTTGCATGCACGAGTATTATATGCGAGTATTCCTATATATAATCACGTGTTCTATTATACGAATATTTGCTGGGATACATACCTATTATCTTCTATCTATCTATTCTATACCTACATATAAAATGCTTTGTCTTGAGTGACTGATTGACGATTCAACGCCCAGCCTTAATTATTGTAGAGACCTGAAACTTGGAAGGTGTGTTCTTTTTTACAGTTAAAACCAGTTTTCTGTTACAACGTGTTTTCTCTAGTTAAAACTAGTTTTCTAGTAGGTAGTTATAACTAGAATTTACTGTTTTATATATTAAAATTATAGATAAAGTTAGTTCTAAGTCTGAACCTTAGTTAATTCTATTACTAGTATTAGAAAAAAATGGTAACCTAACCTAACTTAACCTATGATTGATAAAATCCCTTTTCCGGGGGAGGGAGGGTGGACAGGAAAAAAACCTAACCTATTGTACTTATTGGAATAATAACAACACAGGAATAAGCGCGCGGTTGGCTAAATCTCAATAAATCATGGATGAACTTTGATCTCGGTTGAAACAGTTTTAACTGAATCTTTTCTAAAAAACGTGTTTTGTCCATTTAGAACTAGTTTTAGTTGTAACGGAGGCATTTAGTGAAACCTAATTTTAACTTGAGAAAACACGTTGTAACTACACAATTGTTTTGTGGATTGTCTAGTGAGAATTGCATAGATATTTTTTACGATAAAATTTATAGCTTAATAAAAAAACACACTCCCATGTCTAAGTCACGCACTTCTAAATTTCCTATTTGGTTCTCCAATTCACTTCTTAGAATTTTTAGAAACAAAAATAGAGCCTGGATAAAGTGGAAGGTATACAGTAATGTATCTGATTATGAACAATTCTCGGTCTTACGTAACAGATTTCAGACGTTATGTAAAGAAAACTATAATAGATATATTAATTCTGTTGAGGAAAATGTCAAAAAGAATATCAAGTATTTATGGACTTTTATATCTACCCGTAAAGGAAACGCTAACTTTCCATCAACAATGTTCTATATGAACCAAAGATCTAGTAACCCAGAAGAAATATGTAACATGTTCATGACTTTCTTCCAGTCGGTATATGAGCCATCTACTCTAACTGGAAAACAATGGGAGCCCCCTAACGAATACAATGAGAACTGTGCACTTATTTCCAATATTGCATTTAGCCCGAACCAAGTTTTACAGGGTTTAAAATCTTTAGACCCATCCAAAGGCCCAGGACCAGACTCGTTATCCCCGTATTTCCTTAAAATGACGGCTAATAATATTTACATCCCTTTACATCTTATATTTAACAGATGCATGTCGGAAGGCACCTTCCCAGATATATGGAAAAAAGCCTACATCACGCCAGTACATAAGTCCGGATCAAAGCAAGACATTCAAAATTATCGTCCTATATCCCTTTTATCTGCCTTGTCGAAGCTTCTCGAAAGATTGGTACACGATAAAATTCACAAAATAATATACAAAATAATTATTGAGCAACAACATGGGTTCATCAAAAGAAAATCGACAACCACGAATTTAGTTGTGTTCACTAATTACTTGTTTAATCATATGGATAGACATGTACAAGTGGACGCTGTCTACACAGACTTCCGAAAAGCTTTCGACAAGGTGGACCACGAATTGCTCTTGCGTAAAATTGCATATAATGGCATACGTGGCGATCTACTCCGCTGGTTCTCGTCATACGTCTCAAATAGATCGCAGAGAGTAGTTATTAAAGGTGTTCGCTCAGCAGCTGTAACTATGACTTCTGGGGTTCCCCAAGGCTCGATATTAGGTCCCCTTTTATTTATTTTATTCGTGAACGACATAAGTAACTGCTTTAGACACTGTAAGTTCCTACTCTATGCTGACGACGTTAAAATATACAGACCGATAAATAAACCTTCCGATTGTTGTCTCTTCGAGGAGGATCTAGTTCGTTTCTCTGAGTACTGTATTCAAAACAAACTTCACTTAAACATCTCTAAGTGTGTATCTATATCGTTCACGAAAAATAAAAAATGTATAGATAACATATATAATTTGAATAATTTACCTTTATCAAGAGTAAATTCTGTGAGAGATCTCGGGGTATTACTCGATGACAAACTTCATCTTGATCAACACATTAATAATATCATTAATAACGCTTATCGTATGTACGGCTTTATAATGAGGGCTACTACTAATTTTAATCGTCCGAGCATATATATTCACCTGTATAAGTCCTTAGTTAGATCCCAACTCGAGTACGCCGTGCCGGTATGGAACCCATATTACAATAAGTACGTGGAAAGCTTGGAACGAGTTCAATCAAAATTTCTTAAATCAGTGCATTACCGTTGTTCACGAACATCTCCTACTTTTGCCACTTTACCTACATATAATAATTTGCTTGCAAACCACAACCTGATAAGTCTTAAGTCCAGACGATTACTTTTGGAAATGATGCTGCTTTATGATTTATGTAATAATAGATATGACTGCTCTGCCTTAACTAACAACTTGTTTTATATTGTTCCAAGAACTAATATTAGGCGACAGGTGCGTGCCAAAGCTCTTTTTGCCCTTACTCCTAGTCGTACTAATGCAGGACTCCGCGCACCTCTCCATCGTATAAGTAAGGCTTATAATGATAATTTTACTGATATGGATTTATTTAATATGTCTTCGGCTGCGTTCCGTAACGCCTTGATCCGCAACATTAAAGCTTCAGACACATTATAAGAATAAGCACTTCAAATAGATAAAAAATAAGAAAAGGATCTTGTTCACTCTTGCTCGCGAAACTTAATCTTATGCTATATATGCTGTGGATAACGGTGTAGGTTACGCATTTATATTCTCTGTATAATATCTTTAAGTCTAAATATAATGTGTAACTGTTTGTATTATCCCTAATAAATAAAAAAAAAAAAAAAAAAAAACTAAGAACTAGTTTTAACTGTAGCATACATATATAAAGATAACAAAATTAATAACTTAAAAAAACAATTAAGAATACTATTAGAACCATTTTCGACTTCTACGCGGACGAAGTTGCGGGCAAAAGCTAGTTTATAATAAAATTATACATAGGTGTAGAGCGGTTTATATAATAATATAACATTGTCTGGGTCTACGCTGAAAAGTAACGCGCTTTTCAAAATTCTTTTACTTATTGGAAATAACATTATAACTGAGTTATATGTATATGTTACATCTAATCACGGAAATAAACTTTAGAAACCTTTAGTTTTAGACAAGACAAAATATTATACGAGTACCTACCCACCTCCAATTAGGAATTAGATTTGATGGAATAGGCGCTGCTATAAAACAAGCCACGTGCGTTTATAAAACGCAATCAATATTCCAGCGTGGTGGACTAAGGCCTAAACCCTCTCAGTAGTAGAGGAGGCCCGTGCTCACCAGTGGGTAGTATATAATACAGGACTGATTGCATTGCATTGCAATAAATATGATTGATTACAAATATATTTAAGTACAAAATTTATTGCAAAAGTATAATTATTCATTCAAGGACCTATCTAAAAATTAATTCCTTTTTCTAATATACTGTGCACAATTTTTTTGCCGGAAATATAAATTTATCTAAGTCGTAGATAATATTGTTATCTACAATTTCTGATTACTTTCTATTTCACCACGTTGGACATGAGACGATAGCATAGAATTTTATAATTTATTTTTGAACAAGTCCATATTAATTAATAATCTAAAAACCAATGTGATGGAATTGCCCTTAATACGTACAAAACTTTCTAACTCAAAAATAATAATACTGTGTGCATGCTGTTTATCATAATGGTATCATAATTAAGTGGAGTACGTTTGGGCAAGGTGAGCTCGACCTGAATCCGAATACGGGCCCGCGAGAGAAATCTTTGTAAGCAGCTGCGCAGGCGCAGCGGAGCGACTCGCGCGGTGATCAACCACGTCGCCACCAGCCGAACAGAAAGGACGTCATCCTTTATGCTGTTAAAATTATTCCTGCATAAAGGCTCAGGCATCTGCCTGGTTATTTACCGACTTTCTCTGACCGTAATCATCAGGAATTAATTCAGCGTATATTACCCGCTAATTATGGTAAACGCGATGTGGATGAAAGGGCTAATTCAAATTTAAATAAGAAATAAGTAAAGTTAAAAGAAATTAAGTAGAAAGTATGAATTATGTTTTTATTGCGATTTTCATGCTAAATCGTTATCCGATGTCGAAAATCAATACCTGGCATTTCGTCGACCCACGCGACAAATTATAATTAAATATTTTACTTGGCCTCGCACCCGTTACACGACCATTGAAATATATTGATGTCTATAGAATCAGAAATTGTCGAATTGTCATCAATGTGCTATATGACCAAGTTCACTAATTAGGTGTTCTACTTTACCTATTAAATAGTGTTCTAGATGAAAACCAGTCCACCGGTAAGTAGCGTCTTTGTTGGCCACTAGGACAGAAAGTACATGTGTTCGTATTATAAGCGATATCGCCTCAATTTCTCTGATGTAGTGTGCGGATAGGGCGCGGCGAGGCGGTGCGGGGAGATGTCGCCTGTCAACCCCACTGCACCGGCGACTGACGACATTTATACAATGTGTGGAGAAAACGGATGGATACTGTCATCTTACTCTCTGTTTCGGTTGACTTATGGCTTACAAAATCTACATACAATAATGAAGGATGTGGGTCAGGGCAGTGGGCCGCGTGGTCGCAGCGCACGCGCCGACGCCAACGCACGCTGCCAGCTTCGATGTTCTCTATTCATTGATCTCGTGCACTCATTCAAATCATGCAGGAAAGAATTCAAAGATGATAAAGCTGTGCATGTTGTTCATTTTTTATATCTCAATACTTTTCTGTAGTAATACCTAAATATATTCCACAATAACATATTATAATATAATATACTTAGTCTGGCCATAAATACTGTTACAATAAAAAAAAAAAAAATTACATTTGAATTTGTAATCTGTCATTTTAATACGATTGTTCATTGTTTTTTCTCGTTTTGGCGCCAATACATTGTACAATATTTTGCGATATTAAAATGGAGTGGGGTGATAAAGAGAACCGAATCGCTGTGATTGCATTACACAAAGTAGGTATGGAGCAAATGCAATTTTTAAAACTATCCATACACTTGGTATTAGTCAAATGTTTGTGTACCGGGTTATTAATAGGTACAATGAGACATCCTCTGTTTGTGACAGAAAAATATCCACGTAGTGTTCGTATGAAAAAGGTGGTCAAAGCAGGAAGAGAAAGAATTCGAAGAAATCTTGTCCGAAAGCAAAAGTTTTTATCTCGGGAGATGAATATAGCATCTAGAACTCTGTCGCGTATTTTAAAAGATGACTTAGGACTTGCAGCCTATAAGAGACGCACTGGTCATTTCTTAACTGATATTTTAAAAAAGAAGTGATCAAATCAAAACAACTACTGAAGCGGTACGCAAAGCGAGGTCACAGAATTTTTTTATTTAAGCTTGAATTTTTTTTTAAATTGAGTAACATTTTAACAAACAAAATGACCGTGTTATGCTCAAAGCTCTAAAGAAGCTTCCCAATTAGTTGACAGAGTGCAGCATGGGCATTATCCGACTTCAGTGAAGGTTTAGTGGGGTGTTAGCTATGAAGAAGTGACTGAGTCATATTTTTGTGAAAAAGATATCAAAACATGGGCCTAAGTGTATCAAGATACCATTCTTGGGAAGGTAGTTAAGCCCCTTAACAAAACCATGTTCAATAACCTAGTATGGTCCTTCCAGCAAGATTCGGCACGGGTCATAAAGCTCGGTCCACGCAGTCTTGGTTGGAAGCGAACATTTCGGACTTCATCAGCTGAAGACTGGCCGTCGTCTAGTCCCGGTCTTAATCCACTGGATTATGATTTATGGTCAGTTTTAGAGAGTATGGCTTGCTCTAAACGCCATGATAATTTGGAGTCCCTAAAACAATTCATACGATTGGCAGTGAAGAATCTTCCCATGGAAAGAGTGCGTGCTTCTATTGATAATTGGCCTCAACGTTTAAAGGACTTGCAGCCAATAGCGACCACTTTGAATAAGCTTTTTATATTTTAAATTGTTTTATATTTATGTATTAAACTAACACATTGTAAAAGTAATAAATGTTATTTGCAATTAAAAAAATATTTTTTCTTTGTTACAATATTTATGGCAAGACTAGGTAAATATAACTTGATAGATTGGAAAATATAATTTTTTCTATAGTGAAAATTCACCCGAATCTGTTAAACTCTTTTTAAATATAAGCACTTTTAGTTTTAAATCTTAAAATACATATTTTTATTGTATCTAAATATGTCCAATTTTGTATTAATATTAAAAAGAATGAAACATTATTACACAATTTAATGTTAACTCGACATGCACTAGGCGTGTGTCAATATTCAGAACTTTAATATTAGTATTATTACTCTTATAATACACTTGTTTCAATTATTAGGCACCAGAAGAAAAAACTCATTCCGAAAAAGTGTTAGGTATCTCCTTTAAGTACGAAAAGTGTGAAGCAATGGAAACATCTACGAAGTTAATTTATTAGACGTAGATTATTTTATAGATCCGCTACAAACTAAGAATTAACTTTAGGGTTAGTGAGTGGCATGTAATTAATCAAATTATTTAAAAAAATAAGATATAACCATGGTTAATTTTGCAAGCATTCCATACAATTTCACCAACATTGAAATGTTTATTCTACGTAAATGATAACACCTATGTACTCATATCGATGTACAAATAATAAACGTTGAGTCGCAACAGCAGCATTTGTACTCAATTTGTCGAATATCAGCACAATACGAAACTCAGTGAGGTGTTATTTCGCGGTCACTGGCCTGCATTTCACGCTTATTTTACGACATTTTTGGATTTTTTCGTTTTATTACCTACTTTCCACTTGTGTTGCTTTTCAAAACAACTAACACATTGGAAGTGAAGATGAAAAGCCGTCGAGACGAGCTCAACGACCGATTTAAAGTTGAGATTTAAAATAAGAACTGAAATAATGTTCTAAATAAAACAATAAAATTTCCGAAAAATATCTTTAAATTTATACGCTGTTTGAAGAAACAAATGGAAAGTATTTTTCATGAGATTTTATAAGATTAGTTGATTTGTTCGTTAACGTGTTTCTTTCGAGCCGTTTTTGTGACGTTCGACTTGCTACGTTGGTCATGCAATACGTTTTAAATAGAATCACTTTCTACGGTTGTTGCCAAGCGTTCTCATTTCAGTACAATTTTGCTTGAATTGTTGTACTTGCATTAAAAGTAAAAGTATCTAGATAATAAATGAACTGGCGAAAGGAGTTAAGGAAAATGTTTGTTTTATTCGAATTAACAATCTGGTTAATTCTAAACCACGTATATATAGTACCATTCGTAGTAGTAGTACAGCTGATTCGGTTTTGCCACTTTGTAAATTAGCTTATTAAAAATGTCACAAGCCAAGATACGGGTGTGTGTAAGAATTGGATGTCTATTTAAAAGCCTTGTTAAATATACATATAATATAATTAAGTAACATTATGGTTAAGAAAAGGTTTTTGTAGATGATCTGATACATGGTAACATTTTAGTAAGGTGCTAGAATTAATTACTTATTAGTTTATTAATAGCAATTACAAAGCTTTTTAAATGGTGTTAGGTTTCTACAGAAATGCATCAGTAAATAAAATTGTAAAGATCATTGAATAAATGAGAAAGTATAAAGTATTATTTCGCACATACATCACATCAAGGACCTGCACCGTCCTGGAGCGTTAAGGCCTGTGGTCTTAATGCCTAAATTCTCACGCTAGCGTACCGACTTAAGCCGCGCTAGAACCCTTTTCACCGCTTCAGAGGGATTCCTCTATTTTACCGCACAAGCAAGCTAAAGAAAGGTACGTAAATGGGGTTTCAAGATGTAAGGTAACTATTGAATCCCTGACACTGAAAGATGACTAGTATATATATGTCTGCAGCGTTACCATTCGTTGTGTATCCTGTCAGGTAGAGAATGAAACCGTAACCTCTGTCATAAGTAGAGTCTTGTAGACTGCTAGGTATAGTTATTTCTTTATTTTGAGCTAATGATATAATTCTATTGTATATATACACAGATAATTAATTGTGACAAAGCTATAGAGAATGCGCAGGGCGCGATAGGTTTCAAGACGTTAGTAAGCGAATTGATTGCGTCGCAAAAACTGCTAGCGCGCCACGTGTCCCCGAGCGTGCTCACACCACGATGCTGCAACGTGATCTCGTGAAATGCACTTAACGAACCAACTAGTAGTTCATTTTATACCAAACCAGAAATTATTAACTAATCTCCTATATCGTTGATGTGCGATTCTTGATAACATAATAGATATTATAGTTCTTGCCATTCTGAGACTAGCGTGAGACTGAATGGCACGATCTTTTTTCACTTCAACAATGTAATTGAAATCTTCTTTAAAGTCATATTTGTTTAATTTTTTAACAACAAAAGTTAATACAATAGATAAATATTATAAATTTTAAGGAAAACTTAGTGTTCCGATTGAAAGTCTTTCTGTAAAAGAATATACTGAAAGAATTTTCAAAATCGTTTCAGTATTACTATACTATTAGTGAAAGAATCTTCAAAATCGTTTCAGTAGTTCCTGAGATCATAATCCTTCGAGGATAATAGGCGTGTGTGTATCATTAATACCATGGAATAGGAGATTATAGACAACATTAAAATAAAATGAGCGGTAAAGTGAAGGACATAATTACAATGCAAGCTCTCTATTATGCCGGTCTCTTTAGATAATATTATTTATATGTGATATGTAGACGGAAGCACCTCTGAATTCGGATAAGTATACACTGATATAGTGGATTTCGATAAATATTTAAAAGTTAAGAAAATAATAAAATTATTGCCGATGTGATTAATAATTATAATCAATGAAATAGTTGGTTATTTCTTTATTCATACTACTAATTCAGATCATGATCATAGTGTGGTAAATTTGTATGACATGCAAGATATAATGTATTCCATTACATGATTCCTGAGAGGGTTATACACTCGTATAGGATTTTAAAATTTATTACCTTTTTTGAGAGTATATAAATGAACTGCTCTAAACAAAAATAACAAATAGATTTATATCATGTTATTTTTTTTTATTATTAATTGTATTTTTTACCTTGAACTGATTTTGAAAAGAGCAACACTAGAGTTTCTTGCCCGTTCTTCTCTAGTGAGAACTGCTTTCCGAACTGGTGGTAGAGTTAATATTGACTGAATCTAAATAATGTATAACATTTTATGGGTTCGAATAAATTTATTTCATTTCATTTCATTTCACAATGATTCCAGCCCTATATTATATTGAGCATTGACAATAGACTAGTTGGGAATGGAACGGTCTAACGCGGCGGATTTCCGCAGGTTTAAATCCCAAGTAACCTTTAATTTTCGAAGTTATGTGTGTATTGTTAATCAATTACTTTACACTTTAACAGTGAAGGTAAATGTAAGGAAACCTGCACACCTGAGAATTCCCCAAAAATAAATTCGAAGGTGTGTGAAGTCTGCCAACCCTCACCAGGCGAGCGTGGTGGACTAAGGCCTAAAACCCTTTCAGTAGCATAGGAGTTCCATGCTCAGCAGTAGGTAATATATGGTATGGTTGAGCATGGAGTCCGGATCATCTCTACGGTTTAGAGTTATTACGTTGTCGAAAAACAATTACTTTGAATATAACCTAAAAATTATGAAGGGTGTGCCCTAGATTAGAATTATCTTTATGTTCCAGTACTGCCTTCTACTCAGGTAAGCTATTGATTCTTACAAGATACTAAAATACAAGATATAAAAAAAATAGGTTTCCTAGATAATAAATCTGCGTAATATGGAAAAGGAAACGATGATCTCTTAACAGTTATAATAAAATGAAGAACAATAATTGCAAAGATCTGCATAATATTCGAATATGTTATAACAGATTTACATGAATAATATAAATTGTGTCTATTAATGCTAAACACGAATACGTGTACGGATACGCCAGTGTGATATTGAAATTGGCCTGATAATAAGTACTGCCCCTGTCGCGGAAGTAAAGCTCTCGGAAATGCGCTTAGAATTTAAATTTTTATTCGAGTGCCGTCGTATACTATTACCAAAACTGCCACTATTGAATAAGTTATAGTATTTTTACCCGACTACAGCGAAGCAAGAAAGAGTAATTATTTTAACACTCTATTTTATTATAGCCTTATATTGGTAAAAAAAAATCGGCCCGGTAGTTTTTGAGTCTACTCGTAACATACAAATATACAAATCTTTCCTCTTTATTTATTATTTATTTATTTTATTTAACGACACACCAGTAGCAATATGCACTAATAAAATTCCTGATAACATATTATACAAAATAAAAAAATCTGATGCACATGTCTATTAAAGGTGTGTATGTACAGCATTCACATAACACGAGTATTATAAAATTTTACACAATTTAAAAGAAATTATTATATCAGTACAGATACTATAGTTATTATTTCTCTTTATTTTAAATGTCCCTTTTTTCTAAATTTTTATACATATAAAAATAACATTAACACATATAAAAATATGAAAAAGTGAATCACCCTCCGATGGGGAGGCTCAAGACCCGAGCCACCGGTGGTTAGGGATTCAAAGTGAGGAATCTCCTCACAATGCGTGCTGTGTCAAGAAGTACCGCTTTCTGCATCTAGCCTTGACCCAACAACCAATTCAGAGCCTCTGGAGGTATTGGTCGAGACTCTTTGGTATCCCATGAGCAGAAACGACAATCAGGACAATAATTGTGCAGTCCATATCCCACATGTCGGTAACCTCGTGTGCTAAATCTAAAGATTAAGACCTTTTTTCCTTTTCGGCCTTAACAAGATTATCGTCATGCAGAATAGTGACGTCAACAAATATTGCCCGGCGTGCCAATCGATCTACTATTACAATATCAGGCTTATTGGCAACAATAGTCCAGTCCGTGATAATAGATCGATCCCAGTACAGCGTTGCATGATCATATTCGAGAACTGGTTGAGGCACACACTGACTTTAAGAGTCACAAGACCATACCGAAGAGCAACTTGCTGGTGTATGATCTTGACTACTAGGTTGTGTGGTAGGTTGTGTCTATGCAAGTACTCAACGTTAGCAAGATACGAATAACCGGAAATCACATGCCTGATTGACTCACCAGGACGGTGGCATGCCCGACAGATGTCGACCGTACCGTCCTTCATGATGTATTTCCTGTAATTGTTCGTCTTCATAACTTCGTCCATAATTGCAAAAATAAAACCCTCAGTTTCCGCAAAAATGTTACCAAAACGTAGTCAAGATACGGATGCACACTGGTCCACATCAGGCCCTTGCCTTGAGTTGCTAAATCTTTCAGTTATTTTTAGCGACTCAATCAATTCTGTTTGTTTTGATGCAAACAACTTGAGATCATACCTGTAAAGCAAGTGAGATATAGGCTCACTCCTTCTCCGTAGACGGTATCCTAACCCTGAATTCGACAACAGAGTATTGAGAGGATTCAGGGCCATGCAGAACCACAATGGACTCAGACTATCACCCTGGAATATGGGGTATATTGATTCGCTTGATTCTAATCGCCATATCAGAATCAGGGGGACTCGTACCACCTGGATGTTTAAGGGAAGCGGTCCATTGCTCCATACATGACTTGAGAAAGGTGCATAAATTTGTATCAATGTCATACAAATTCATATTACTAAATATATTATTATTTATTTTATCTTTCCTGTGGAAAATCACGGCACGAAGGCTGGTTCTTTTGGAAGGCTTGCATGGGTATACAGATGCAACACGTAGAGGCCCCTTAAAGATACTTTAATATGATCCTATATTATGATTTTTATGCACGTTCAAATCCTGCTTTCGACTGTTTCTTTTTCATTGTTTCCGTTAAAAATAAAATCATTACTTTAATATAGTTGGGATATGTACACCATGCAGGTACTATCTCTGTCGGCATTTATGGGAGAAATACAACCGAAGACAGCGCCTGCAAGGCGTAGGGACTATTGCAGAGTAGATGGGAATTAATTGGGTCTATGCAGTGCCGCGCCGGCGCCGTTCATATGTGCGAAGTGTGCGGCGCACACAGGCGCCAAGGCAATAGGGGCGCCGAAATCAGGATGACATTTTATATTTGTTATACTACCACTATATTCTTTATAGGTGAGTAGGTAAGACAGTAGGTACACGTACAAGTCTTACATATATTATTACTAACATCTTACAAAAGCTCATTTTCTAAATTAAAACTTATGAAACAGGTTACAGGACGACAAAAATCATAGGCGCTTCATAGATTTCGCACACAGGCGCTGTCTTGGGTCGGCGCGGCCCTGGGTCTATGGATGGGATCTAGCTGGACTGGCTGCTGGGATATTGATTGAGACAACGGGACGCCTGCCAAGTAAAATGTCTCAATCTTTTATATTCAAGGCAGACAGTGACTTGCCCCCCACTGGATGGGCATCCCAAGAGCGACGCATGCCGAGGGCGCAATCTCGGTGCAGGTGGCTAAAGGGTATCGAGAGGTGTGCACCAATTTCACCATCGCGGGTCGCTGACGTGTCCCTGAGCGGGTCTCCTCGCTATTTCGCAGGGTGACACTTCAACCATGGAGCTCAGGTTCTTAGCTCTTATGAGTTCTACCCCTAGCCGGCCAGTTAAGGCAAGCCAAGGGTCAGGGGGTCTCATTTAGCCCCCACGGAATCGGGGTACGCGGCTCGCCACAAAGCCGCCCCTGCGGGCTTATTTATTTATTTAGTTTATTCTTATTATTTATTATTATTATTATATATGTGTATTTTGTATCTCTCCTATTTGGAGGTATTGAGGGCACGGACCGAAGCCAAGTACAAGAGAAAATTAATGTGTTGGTTGATCAACCAATTAATGAAAATTAATGATAAGAATTTTCTTATTAATAACTATTTGATGTGGCAAAGAGACTTCATTACACCTGGGGTAAAATTAAGTAAAAAACAATAGACAATGTTAGACTATTATAAACGAACTACAGTTATCAAGGAGTATTGAAGCATGTCTTTGTATTGTTTTGATTTCTTTATGTATTCTAGGAAAACCATTATTATGCCTTGAAGGAACAGTCCGAACCACAAACAGCACCGCGTTTATATCTTTTATTCTTTGATCGAATAAATTTATCGTTGGTCAATTATTTTTGCAGAGTTATCTTTACTTCAACCGTCAAATATATTCTTGAGTAATATGATTGATACGGTAAAAAGTAAAAACCTTAGGCATTTATAAACATGTTAAAAAGACAAATTGAAATAGGAGGTTTATATACTATTCCAGTAATCAACATCATCATTATCATCAGCCACATGACGTCCACTGCTGAACATAGTTCTCTCTCAAAGATTTCCAAACGGACCTGTCAAAACTCAAAAGCGGCCCGCATCCAGCGCGCTCCTGCGACCTTTATCAAGTCTGTCTACCTTCATTCCAGTAATAAGGATAGTGTATTAATAAGTAAATGAAAGTTAACTTAAAAAATGACAAATATAAAGTTGTAACTACAAGACTCTTGAGTCTTATTGAATAAAATATAACGAAATTAAATTATATTATTGATATGGGAAATAAGGTTACAGAAAATAATAAATTGCACAAATATGTATTTAAATTTTATATTTCTGACAATGACTTGAAAGGGCTGCGTGCAGTTGTTTAGAATGATAAATTACATTAGAAGAAAAATATGTGAATGACGAAGGTTTGTAATAAAATAAATACTACAGATTAATTTGTGAACCTTATATACTTTCAAATGCCAACAATTGAAAAACAAAACGGCGCACCCGTTTGCATGTAGGGCCTCCAATATTTTATAATACTGGAGCGTCCTATAAGAGTAATGCCCAGGTTTAGATTACGTGCTTTTAGTTTGTCTACATTATTATTAAAATATGTGTCCTTTGGTAGTAACGACCCTCTGTCGCTGTATTTGTATAGGACCCAGCGACCTCTAGTTGATTAATCAATGGAGTTTGTATACGACACTTCCAACTACCGCCGCGCCCGAAACAAACCAAAGTGCGGATTTACTCGGTTGATTTTTGTTTGCCAAGCTGCTGACGTGCGTCATGAATACTAATAAAAACAATCAGTGGCTTTTGACGATACAATTGAGTAGAAACAAGTAAACATATAAATGTGGAATACATTGAAATCTAATACCTCGCCATACAATGTATTCGGTAGGCTTCATAATATTTATATCATTAGTTTTTTCGTAAGTAAATATATAATATTTGACATGATTTTTTCCCTTCACCGTTTAACCCGGAATGATTAATAAAAATTATACACGCACACAATTCAAGTTGGACTCAATGACGCATCGGCATTCACAAATTATATGTTTGACAGCTATTTCACAATGCATTTAACGTTTTAACAATTTAATCAATGATTGTGATCAATTTTCATTTCAGATTTTGCTACACAAATAATTAAAAGAGAAACAATCGCCGTTTTGAAATTATTATTAGTATAAGACTGGGTTTACAGTCTAATGCAAGTTCTTCGTCTCGACAGCACTCAGGTGTTCAGCTGATCATAATAATTTTCCTAACCCCGCATAAATGACGTAGTCTGATAGTAATATATATCAAAAAGTCCAGTAACTGGCTATTGGGTGTTCGACTTTACAATAGACAGTCATTCAGGCGCAAATTAATCCGCGCGTAAACGCGGGGCGCCGCACCGCGCCAATTCGCCTTTGAGGGATGGCACATTCTACGATATTGTTTTTTACCACAAAAGACGCGTGATGAGGCTCATATTTTATGTTTCCTACATAGAAATCGTAAAAAATAGACGGTAACAATAATTGTGGTATTGCGCAATTTTTATACATTATAGGAAACATAAAATTAATTAAATCTTTTTACTACCATAAATAAATTATATTATAAATAGTGTAAATATTAAATAAAAGTAATATAATTCAAAAGCAAAATAAACACGTCAGAATCTTGTTGTTTAATTTGGCTTCAATGCTTAGTTTCTTTTATCGTCAAGGTTTTACGTTTTTTCAGACGTACTTTTTAGAAATGTTTGAGTCTTTTTGCAAAGTGTGGGAAGTTTGTTTATAGTTGCGATCTGCCAGTGATTTACTATCGCACGTACACAGCTAATAATATTGTAATCGAATACAAGGTCGTGACGTTTTTCAGAGAAATATTTGCACAGCGCATATTATCATAGAGTAATTAACCAATGGAGAAAATAACCACGTTGATGCCAATGCGTTGTGTGACGTAATGGACACGCTGATCCCAGGAAGCAACACCCTATTCCAAGTACATACATCTTTGTGAATTGTACTTAAAATTAATTCATGTGTGTCAAATTGTACCTAAGTATTTAGGCAAGTATTGCAACAGTGTTGGCAAATTAAAATATATAATACATAGTCATTGTCTAAATATATCTGACACATGGAAGCATTAATATAATAAAGATATTAGTCATATTTTTTAAAACACTTAATTAAAGGCAGCTGAGTAAGAACAACATCAAATAATTTAATAATACGACAAACTCAGTGTTATAACCTAACTATCTGATCTGCAAAAGTTGTCGGAACAAAATGACGGATAATTTCTGCATTTCGCGACACAAGCAATAGCTTAGTAGGAGTACTCCATGGAATTATAGTGTACCTACATACAACGAGAAAGTACTCAGTGTATTCAAAGTTCAACAATAAACTATGTAAACGTGTACAAAATTGTCGATTTTAACTCATAAGCGACAAAACAACACGGAGGTGAGGGAAGCGCCACTAAAGCAAGTTTTATTTCCATGTATGGGCAGGCGGGGGTGTAGTGGTGTAGAGACGGCCTTGCGGCGACATCGTGCGATATTTTTGCTCTCGACGTTAATACGGAAGACTATTTCAAGAGTCAGGGTCACCGGCGCCCGTCACCCGCACCCGCGTACCGTAAGCGTGACACGACAGTGTCGGGTTTCAGTAAACTGATGCTGTCTTACCCCCAATTGCAAACGTGTATTTCCTTGGCTTGTAGATAGATGTCTTTGCTACGTTATGGTGCGTAAAATTATGTGAAAAACATTAATCATAATTAAAAAAATATACTTTTAATAGGTATTATTTCACTATAACAACTGTTTGCAGTTTGCAAGTTTAGAATACACTTAACACCGCTTCCTGTCAGCGCGACTTCATGACATTATCCGCATTATGCGGAAGGTCTTACAGGAGCAAATGATAGTGTTCGTATTCAGGGTTCCGTGCTCAAGCCGACTCTTTCTTGTATGGTATCCTGGTATCTTTTATTCTAAGTGTTATTCTCTCTGCGTTACTAGTTAAGGTTATATTTTTAACTAAACATTTTATTGGTGCAAAATATAGTTTCTTACCTGCTTGATAAGAATTCATCCACAAATAAGTAATAGTTTATTAGATTGAAATTGTTCAATCTAATAAAATATTACTTATTTGTGTTTTTGTTTTATTAAATACTAGCTTTTGCCCGCGGCTCCGCCCACGTGAGTGAGTTTTCCCGGGATAAAAGTCCCGCTTTATATTGTCCCGGGATAAAAAGTAGCCTATGTGTTAATCCAGAACATGATCTACCCGTGTGCCAAATTTCATCGAAATCTGTTCAGTAGTTTTTGCGTGAAAGAGTAACAAACATTCATACGTCCATACATTCTTACAAACTTTCGCGTTTATAATATTAGTAGGATTATTACTTACTAAATATTACTCAATTGATATCGATCAATTTCAATATTTTCTTTCAGTATAACCTTGGGTTATTAACGTCAATATTTCATAAATTATTGTTCGATACTGTACCCCCTTGAAGATACATAATTTTACACAATGTCATAAAAACTAAATATTAATTAGATAAATCAGTTACAAATCTACAAAGTTAAGATAATAAGAGATTCATCAAGTTGAAGCGACCTCAACCCGCTTGTGTGAAGGCAACCTATACCGATGAACATAAATAGACAGGAAGCCCATACAATGTCGGGAGTCCAAGGCAATATAATATTATTAAATTCTCTTGAAATTTAAAGGTTCCGTATTGCACTGATTTATAAATATATGTTCTTCTCATCTTATTGAGTAATATACAGATAGTTTTTGTTATACAGAGTAGAGACACAGTTATAAGACACAGTTAACATTGGTGTAATTTTTAAAATGATGCATAAATATCAACATTATAGCCTCTACGGGACCCAGTATATCAATATACTTTCCTAAATGTGTTCAGATGTGACTGTTTTGCATCACAAAGCTGTCGCAATTTAAATAGCCATTGTAATTTAAATAAATCGCGACTGAGATCACCTCTAAAGTTTGAAATTGAAACCAAGGTCAATACTAGTGTTCATTTGACCTTCAATTTTTTTCCTGAAATAATTTAACAAATATGAGGAACAAGCCGCTTTAAGCGGTTGTACATTTGTATAAAACAATGGTATAAGACAGCCGACCGCGTAAATTTCAAGGTTGTGTCGTCTCAATGAAGAATAATTTGACATCAAAAATCTGAAAATCACCTTCAGCCTTGTAGAATATTCTATGAGTCGGAATGTGTGCTGATGTTTCCAGTGTTGTGGTAATAAAAAATAGTTGAGTGTAATCTTTTGTCTCGTATACTTATTTATGTATATACTATGACGTTCCTTTATAACCAATAATACTTTTTATTGCGCCATAATTTAGTATTTCTAGCTACTTACTAGATACTGCAATTTCTTTGAATCGCTGTGTTCGACATATGTATCGAATTCGTTTGTTTTCGCGACTGCATCAATGCTGCTGATTTTTTGGCAACAACACTACTGCGTAGAATTTAAAAGGTATGTTCTGGAAATTAGGTAAACCAACGTTTGTCGATCTTAAAATAGGTGAAGTCTGGATTATAATCATAGCACGGATAAGTAGTAAGTAGTACTATACGGCAATTTCATAATAAAGACCTAATATTAAGGATAGATGAGGACGAAATATTCTAAAACTACATTTTTCTCCCAGTTCCGCTGGCGTTAACTTGCTTTCCCAGAATAAAAAGCACTCAGGAGTTAATAGCTTCCTATTAGTGAAAGAATTTTCAAAAACGGTTTACTAGTTTTTGAAATCCATACAAACATTCATCTCCTATGTCAGCTCCTTAAATGGAGAATTTGATAGGATCCCTTCTTAGTGCTTACTCAGGTAGTACCTACGACTTTTAAGTAACTTTAGAGCAAAATTTTCATGGTTCCAGCGGTTAAGTCTGTGCGTTGATCTATCAATCAGCACTTCAGCCACTAATTTCTTCTTTCATATCATATATAGATAAAACTAGGAGATACTATTATATACAAGCCTTAGAAACTGGGCACTATGACAACTGTCAATTAAGACAAAATTATTAGTCATGACTAAGATCAAACTCACATTTATGTACACTCTGCGAGCGCTGTAATGAAGGGCTTAATACGAAAATGTCGCAGAAGGTATTTAAGAGCCTATGTCAGGAACTTTAAGGACTTTCAAATTCAAATTTCTCGTAAACTACTAAGATCAGAAGTTAGATTTTTGGATATGTGTAAATTGAACGTATAACTCAATAATATGTCAAAGCCAAAACACAATTGCTATAAATTTTCTCGATCGAAAAAAAATTCAAAGTTACCTCTGATATTTTCTTTAAACACGCTTTATCTCTAAATGGTGGAATATGTACATTCGTAACTTTATTTAAATACAATACATCAATTTTTTCAAAGTTTATATCAATACACAATTAAAATGAATTAAATAGTATAATCACAATTAAAAGAAAATTGTTTTGGCGCTTACGCCATTTCATTTCGGCATACGCGTGCGCCTCCCGTCACTTTCTCTCATCCGCGACGTCCAAATACGCCATCGCTGTTATGGGAGTGGCCCGTGCCGGCTTCAGTCGTCCGGAATCTTTACTGACGACGGACGTGCGCTCGAAATTTTCGGACACCTTCAAAGTTCGAATTGGCCGTCTAGTGTAGGGATTGGTCCGCGCTGCCGCGCGGCAAATTTGAAGGTGCCCTGGAAATTCTGTTTTATAGTGTATCCAGCTCACGTCCGTGTATCAATATAAAATTATAGGCTCTATTAGGTCTATAAGATAGGCAGCAAGCGTAATTATTACATCCTTTCACCTTTGTAAATTGTTTCTAGTCGGAGACCTGCTTTAGTTATATTTAGTGATCGGTACGCTGAGGTGCCGGGTTCGAATCCCTGATTGAAAAACAATAGTCACTGCTTTTTTTTTGTTATTTATTCTGCCTCAGTCGTGTAGTTGTATTACGTTATGACTGCAATGCTGAGGTCTCGGGTTCGATCCCCGAGTCGGGCAGAGTGGTATTGGATTTTTTTCTTTTCAGCCCGAAGTCTGGATTTTGAGCCCGAAATGGTGATAGGCTCGCCCCCTATCACATCATAGGACGGAATACGCACGACGGAAAGTGAGTGCACTAGTTGCGCCTCTGCCTACCCCTTCGGGGATAAAAGACGTGAGAGTATATGTATGTATTATTTATATTGGGTAATTCATAGCTAGGGACGCCCTGGAATGCCGGCCCAATTTTGCGTAAATGACGCTTGCGTGCCGCTCATACATTTAAAAAATTCGTATTTTGCATGTAAAGGCTGTTCAAATTTTTACACCATAAAATTATTTTAGTATGATTTTTTGTAGTACTCATTTATTTATACATTATGAATCAATAATAACTAAAATGTTAAGAGCCAATGTTAGAATTGGTATACACGGCGGCCATTTTGAATTTCTTTGTTTTAAGGCCAATCGACCTCAAAATCGATATCTGGGCAGGCCTTTAGGTATAAAAGACGGATCCAATGTTAGACTTGAAAAAAGTGGCCGCCATTTTGAATTTCCTTGTTGTAAGGCTAATCGACCTCAAAATCGATATCTGTGCAGGCCTTTAAGTACAAAAGACGGATCCAATTTTAGAATTGAAAAAAGTGGCCGCCATTTTGAATTTCTTTGTTTTAAGGCCAATCGAACTCAAAATCGATATCTTGGCAGGCCTTTAGGTACAAAAGACGGATCTAATGTTAGACTTGAATAAGTGGCTGCCATTTTGAATTTCCTTGTTTTAAGGCTTATCGACCTCAAAATCTATATCTGGGCAAGCCTGTAGGTAAAAAAGACGGATCCAATGTTAGAATTAAAAAAAGTGACCGCCATTTTGAATTCCTTTGTTTTAAGGCCATTCGACCTCAAAATCGATATCTGGGCAGGCCTTTAGGTATAAAAGACGGATCCAATGTTAGACTTGAAAAAAGTGGCCGCCAGTTTGAATTTCGTTGTTTTAAGGCTAATCGACCTCAAAATCTATATCTGGGCAAGCCTGTAGGTACAAAAGACGGATCCAATGTTAGAATTGAAAAAAGTGACCGCCATTTTGAATTTCTTTGTTTTAAGACCAATCGACCTCAAAATCGATATCTGGGCAGGCCTTTAGGTACAAAAGACGGATCTAATGTTAGACTTGAAAAAGTGGCTGCCATTTTGAATTTCCTTGTTTTAAGGCTTATTGACCTCAAAATCTATATCTGGGCAAGCCTGTAGGTACAAAAGACGGATCCAATGTTAGAATTGAAAAAAATGACCGCCATTTTGAATTCCTTTGTTTTAAGGCCATTCGATCTCAAAATCGACATCTGGGCAGGCCTGTAGGTACAAAAGACGGATCCAATGTCAGATCTGAAAAAATTGGCCGCCATTTTGAATTTCTTTATTTTAAACCAATTGACCTCAAAATCGGTATCTGAGTACCACTTTAGTTACTACTAAAGGCAGATCCACCGTCAGAACTGAAAAAAGTGGCCGCCATTTTGAATTTCTTTGTTTTAAGGTTAATCGACCGCAAAATCGATATCTGGGTGTAACATTATTAACAAAAGAGTGATCCAATGTCAGAATTGAAAAAAGTAGCCACCATTTTGAAGTTTTTTGTATTAAGGCCAATCGAACTCAAAATCGATATCTGGGCATTGTTTTGTGCACAAAAGGCAGATGTAATGTTAGAATTTTAAATAAAGGCCGCCATTTAGATTTATTTTTCTTTAAAGGCTATTGGCTTTAAAATCAAAATCCGCTGGACATGACTGGCCACAAACTCTAATAGGTATAAAGGAGACGGCCTAAATTGGGCTTGACCTTACACTTTTGAAGCATGTATCAATATTCTTCTATTTTTATGTCTTCCATTTAAAAATATCCCACCAAAAACATAAATGTAAAAAAGGATAGCCAAGTTCAATACCAAAATTATGCTTAGCTGTGGGCTTCGCCGCAAAAAGAATGGAGATCTAAATGTGTGCCAAGTTTTATGCAAAATCTAAATATTTATTTATAGGAACAAAATAACATTATGAACAAGTATTAAATTCTATTTGTTTGCTTTATTGAATACCTATAATAGTTGCTGGTATTTACAAATGTGATATCTTTTACATTTATGTTTTTGGTGGGATATCATTACTTTTTGTAAAGAAAACTGGGTAGGTATTGAGTTGTGTGGTGCCGCGCGCCGCCGACGACACACCGTTGGTCGGCTGTTTAGCGCGTATTACAAGTGTTTTTTTATGGGGACACCACAAATGTTTTGGCTTAACTTTATCTTTATATTTCTGTTATAAAGCAAATATAATAAAACATATATTGGGATTGTTTCAAATATTTGCTTGTAACGGTTCCAACGCTACCATTAAAATAATTTTTTTTTTATGTGGACCCCTGTATTTTTAACTTTTTTTATTTTTAGATTTTTTCTTACGCTTACACATAATTACCGAGCTGGATTCCAAATTTCATCCTTCTAGGTCATCTGGAAGTAGGTTAGGTTTAGATACTATAAGTCTGTCAGTCAGTACAAAAATTTACGATTTTGACCTTCATATCTTTATAATCGTTTGAGCTAGCTTCATGAAATTTGGGCTTCTAGATGTCCTTATAGATATAATTAAACTCACACAGTTTTATGTGTTTACTTTAAATAGGTTTTGAGTTATAGAAAGGTGAAAAGTGGCACCAAGTGGTTCGTGTAATATTACACACGGCGCTGGCACCAACTTAGAGCGTTGGTTACATACTCAAAGAATACCAAGCATGTATAACAAGAATAATATTGACATAATAGTATTAATAATTCTTTGGGGGAGACCTATGTGCAATAGTAGCCTTTTAAAGGCTGAAAAAGAATAAGAATTAAAAACTATAGGTATTTTAGAAATTAAACTAAAAAGACATTTTAACTTTTTGGGATATTTAATATTGGTCGATATTATTTAATTTTACTGGCAACTTTGTTCAGCGCTCCCGACGTAATGTCAAATTGAAATACATTATTGACTCACTAACACTCTAGCTTCACACCTCGCGTCGTGGCTCGTATTGTGTTCGGCGTACCACTCGCGCGAGAGTGTAAATGAGCCATTATATATTTATATCAGTCCTCGTCGATTCCATGTGATATGTTCAATTCTGGTTATTGTCTAAGCTAGCTCTGTTCACTATTCAATAGGGCAATCCAATGGTTAGGTACTGTGAACATCTTATGTCATCAGGTAAAAAAAAGTTATTCACCGAAAAATGATTTAGAAGCTCTACTCTACAGCGGTTCTTTCTTTACTCCCATTGGACAGACAGATTCTTCTTTCTCATTTGGAAATAGTTCTAATATAACTATAAAATAATGCATAAATTATCTCTGTAACACTAAGCCCAAAGTTCTATGAAGTTTTTCCCGTCTCCTTTTAAAATATGGCCATCATTATTTTTCATTCAGTTCAATAAGGATATCGGAGCTTTGTTATATTGCAAAACAAAAACAAATGCCTTAGAATTGAAGAAGTAGCTGTTGCAGTAAACATCAGTCTATTCTTCTGTACAAAATATCAAAAATATTTAAAAAATTGTAAGTAATTAACATTTCAAATTTTCTATAAGTGTAAGTACCCGCGTAGTAAGAATGACCTTGCTATATTTTTCTTACCCCACATTACATACAGTTCAAATTAAAAATTATAAAAATTATCTAGATAGGTAGCGGCCGCCTTCAACATTTGTAACATTTATATCCTATATAGTGACTATTCAACCATAATAATGTAATCAATCTTCATATCAAGCTATGTAATTTTATTGCATTGCATAAATTTCGAACATCCTTTACATACAAAATTCGATTTTTAAATTGCATGGTGGCACTAGAGTGAAGCATCATTTACGTAAAATAGACCTGACATTCCAGGGAAGAAGTTTCATCGTGAATGACTTGTCGAAACTACCTTGATGTCGCAACTCGTAGTTGTATTACGTGCCCGGTACGGCCTCCACGCTCAGGTCTCGGGTTCGAATCCCGCGTCGGGCAAATACTATTTTTTTCTGTCCAGTATCAGCTCGGTCTGTTGAATTGGGCCCGGTATGTGCCAATAAGCTCGTCTCCTATTTGATAAGACCTAAAATAGCTAACGAAATGTGAGGAGAAAAGGTGTGATGCTATGTTTGACTGCCTCCAAGGCGTAGTTGCACACACGATACGCCTATTGTGCTGAGGTCCCGGGTTCGAATCCCGAGTCGGGCCGAAAAATAGTGACGCCATTTATTGTATTATTATTTATTTTATGTCCACCAAAGTTAGGAAAGTCCACAAGAATAAATCAAAACAAAGCAAAATATAATTTAAAACATATTATAGAAGTTTCATACTGCTTTGCTTTTTACCTATATACAGACCTACGTAGGGGTAAGACTCGAACCTACCACCACACCAAATTTTATCTTGTCAACAAAAGTCAACTATAAGTGAATAATACTTTCGATGAGTTTAGATAACTTACAATGTCATTTTACATAATGTTCAAGTAATTGGGTAGATAATAGTGACATAATAATGGTTCTATAAACGCATTAAAATAAATTCTATGTTTTATAAGTTATAAATTTATTAGAAATTATAATAACTATAATATTTACAATACAGACATGCATTTGCAATGACGATCTTTTCGCGGGCTTGAGTGCAACGACCTGTCGCAACGACGCGATGCGACGAGGGCCGAGGCGCGCGATCTATCTCAGCGGGGCCGTGCGGCGCCTCGCATTTGAAATACGCTAAGTCACGCCCATCACGATTCCATATGTTTTTCACATAGGCTCTTAAGGTACTCATTACATTAAGTCGTTGACAGTGATGTAGCGAATCATTGCTGCAAGCTTTAAAACAGTGTGCAGGTGGTTGTATAACTACTTGCTGATTTCACAAATGGCATGTGCATTATATCGTAGAAAGGAAGTCCGTTAAATAATTAATATACGTACCTAGGTATTCATACAGAATATTATTCACAATAGTAATTTTTTTATCGGTACACTCAGGGATTGAAGAAAGATAATTTTGGATTGAAATATATAAAACAAGCACATTACGACTTTATCCCCGAAGGGGTAGACAGATGTAGGGCACCCAGTTTTCGCTGCGTGTGTACCGGCTCATAAAATGATAGGAGGCGAGCTTATCGGGTCTTAACATCATATCGGGGACAAATTCCAGACTCCGGGTTGATACGGAATAAAAATACCCAATATCACTTTGCCCGACCCGGGATTCAAACCCGGAACCTCAAAGCGATAGGCATACAATGCATGCAATACAACTACCACCGACGCAGTCCAATATATAAACATAAGAAAATAGAGATGTAAACAAATGGAGAATGCAAGACATTATAATAAACATACTAGTCTCTTTTCTTTATATTCAATATTCTACAATCTAGGGCAATTACGTGCCTGCATTTAAAAAAAACACACACACATTCGATATCCCAGTAAATGGAAGGAAGTATGTATTTGTCCTGCGACGGTCGGTTGAACACTGCGAACGAATGTTCGCTCGTTGGGCGAACCTTGAATTTTCACTCAGGGCATTACCTAATAGTGCACCGTTGCTCTGGTCATTTCCTTGGTGTTTAACGAGTTTAGTGGACGTGTGGATTTTTTGTGTTAAAAATAAATGGACATTTGATTTGGAAAAATCATTGTTAAAGAAAACGTAATGTTTTATATACCTACTATTGATCCTAATATTTCGGTGTTTATCCTTAACTATAACATAAGAAAGCCTTCCGATAGCCACAACAGGTGTTTTCTCTATTGAGCGTACGTTGAAACGTTGCATTGGCACGTTGTATTTGGAAGTTTCCATTGCTACAAACCATCATGACGTGAATAAGTTGATGCAAAATGATAAACACCGCTCATGAACACCCATAACATGGACGGATCAAGAGTTCATCACCAACCAATAGGATTTCGGTATGAGACATTTTTGTTAAATTACTGGCTGTAAGAAAGGTAACATAAACGCTCTAAGACCGGATTTTTTCTACTGTAGTTATCTTTTCGTCAGGAGAGCAGAGCTTCGAGTGTTCCCGGTGCTGTGAGCGCGTCCAGCTTGATAAGACCCTGATAAAAAGATAACTATAGTTAAAAAAAACGGGGCCTAAGCCGGTTTCTTCATGTTATAGACAAAATGCCTATAGTAAAATGCTAAACGATGTTTTATCTTTGAATAAATTTCGGCAGAACATATTGCTCAGTACCCACATTATCTCTCAGTTACGTATCAGATGTTTCTGATACGTAACTTGATTGAGAACAACAATTGAGAACGGTGTTCCGTTCTCAATTGTTTAATGGGTTCATCGGTTAATTTTTTTTCAACCAGATAAAACCAGGAATGTAATCAAACAATGTGTTTTTTAATAATTCGAGAATAAAAAAATAAGCAACGAAATTTTTGAAAAGCGTTAAAGCCATTTTTAAATAAGGAAATCGACGTGACCTGGTAACGAAATCAACCGAGACACAAATTCAAATAACGTATGCCCATTTCGGTCGGTTGAGAAACACCATATTTGCCTAAGAGAAACGCTCAAAATCGTGACAATACTTAAACTCAACTGGGGCTGGTTTTTTCTTAATGACCCTCTATCCCAATTAATAGGGGACGGAGAAATCTTGATTGTTATCGAAGGAGTTTAAGTCAAGTAATTGCGGAGAATATCACTAGGAAGCTGCTCTACAGTGTTCTACCACCAAACGAACGCGGCTTTACCTTCATTAACAATAATATGTTAGGTTAAAGTATTTGGTAATTCTTCAAATAATAAAATTAGAATTATAAGGCATAAATATATTATTACAATATTATATTATCGAAATTTAAGACTAACGGAAACGTCATTGAATAAGTTTGAACGGAAGAAATGGATGGAATGGGAGGGATGACATGATTTGACGTTTGTTTACGCTTGCCGCACACGTTCGGTTTCCTGATCAGGAATTCAGATTCGGAAACCTGAATGCTCCGCTTTCATATATAATGTTCAACAACGCGCACACGTTCCTGAATCTGAATTCCTGATCGGGAAACCGAATTAGGAAAACGAACGTGTCGGTACAAAAAACCGGACGTTTGCGCTAGTAACTAGGAATTCCGAATCTGAATTCCTGATCAGGAAATCTAATAAGGGAACCGAACGTGTGCGGCAAGCATTAAATGCTAAGAATAAGATGGACAGGAGTGGCATTCTAGTGATAGCTACGGTTGAAGTCGGACGTGACTTGGGATCAAGAAGTGTACAGTGTTTGTGTAAATCGAAAGCAAAGTGTAAGTACCTACTGCCAATAAAGTGATTGTTTTAGAATTCTGAATGTGAGTTTTATTACAAATACAAAAAAACATTTATTCGCACAACACCATGACACAAACAAATTACAAGCAAACAAATTAAATAAACAAAAAATTAAATAAAAAGTAACATTAAAAATTAAATGTAGGCTTTTTTTGTATGTACCAGCTGTAAATACAAAAAAAAAACATTTACAATAAAAGAAAAACAAAGAAACGCAGTACTAGTGTATCGTCACGAACGTCATGGTGTGAGTGCGAAACGGGACCCATTCAGCACAAGCCGCGAGCGAGACACGGCGCTGGTCTTCCACGGGCCCGATTACAAACTAGCAGCCCCGACAGACGTTGTCCTGCCCTAAAAAGGAAATTAAATCCTGGAACCCGAATACAGCGCCACCTACCGGATCCAATTGTTAATCGAAACTATTCCCGAATCCACCTGAAGATGCAAAAAATTTCATTAAAATCGGTCCAGCCGTTAAGGAGGAATTCAGTGACATACACGTTTAACATGGTAGTAATATGCATTCTTAAATTTTCTAATTTTCCGCGCAATTTTCTTGCAAAAATAACCGCCCTGCCAACAAATGAGTCCACATTTAACGAAATTTTAAAACCCCTAAACTTCCCCCCTCCCTAAAAATCCCTAGCCAATTTTTTCTCCCTCAATTTGGGGGGGAAACCCCTAAGTTGGCTACACTGATTCTCTTTGACGTTTTGTGTCACGTCACACGTCGAAAAGGATGAAAAGTATCCTATGTCCGTCTCCTGGTTCTAAGCTACCTCCCGAACAATTTTCAGCCAAATCGGTTCAGCCGTTCTTGAGTTATAAATAGTGTAATTAACACGACTTTCTTTTATATACAGGTAATTTTTACATAAAGTTACTAAATAAAACCACATATTCGTCTATACCTCTGCTAACATCGTGCTAAAAATTATCAATGAATAACGAATACTTTCGCCAAAAATCCCGGTTGTAGTGTTTCAATTTTTTGATCATTTTGTAGTTTAGTGCGAATATGTTGTGTGCGTAAGTGTATTTCTGACTGAAAGTGTAATGTTACTGCTGCGACGAATTCACCTAGAGCAGTCACAGTGGCAATAGGGCGTGTAAACTTAAATTTACTTTTTATTGATATTTATTTTGTTCGAAACTTACACTTTTTTATTTTACATCTATGGTTAAAATAATTCAATGAAAAGTGCTATTTTCATCGAGATAAGTATATGGTTTCATTTATTAACGCAATGTCAAAATGACCCTGTATATATAGATGACTACTCCAAATAAATTCCTTTGACGATGAATTTTAATTATAAAATCCTTATAAAATCCCTTGTTATAGTGCTATAATTAAATAAAGTGGAAGAAGACTACCACTCAAAAATACATTGATTACATATTATATTATTACATAATATTATATGAATTGAGGACAATTAGTGTCGCTAAGAATACGATAACGTTTTAAAGGAAACCGCAGGAATACATCGTTTGAAAATGCTTCTACTAGACAATACTGTATAAAAGTTTTCCTGCAAAAGAACAAAACAAAAATGATATAGTTGCCAATTTAGTTGTATTACCGATGGTGCCCTAAGCCCCAGCGAAGTACTAGTCTCTAAGGAGGAAGGCGGACGATGGTTCTTGAGCCGGATTAACCCTTGGTAGAATATAAGACTTGGACAGAATTTTAGATTACATCATATAATAAATACCACCATAACATTGATATGTGCTAGTGTAGCAAATAAGCGCGTGATACGCAAATTCTTCCATAGCATACAATGTTTGAAAGATATAATCCTACTAATATTATAAAGGCAAAAGTTTGTAAGTATGTATCGATGTCTGGATATATGGATGTCTGGATGTATGGATGTTTGTTACTCTTTCACGCAAAAACTACTGAACGGATTTCGATGAAATTTGGCACACGGGTAGATCATGTCCTGGATTAACACATTGGCTACATTTTGTCCCAGGAAAATGAAAAGCGGGACTTCTATCCCGGAAAAACTTCTTAACGCGGGCGGAGCCGCAGGCAAAAGCTAGTTTATAATGAAGGAGACATGTATGTATCTATTCAAAAGAAGAATTACACCAACGCAATTGTTTCAAAATAATTCAATATTAGGTATGTTAATGCACTCGTTGACACAAAATACCCAAGGCCTGTTCAAGTAACAAAATATACTTTGAACATAATATAAGTATTAAACCAAAAGTACACTTTGAATATTAAAAATAATAGATGGTTATAATTTTTAACGTATATACATAAATCACGGCAGTAAACTCCAAGGGTATCTACATAAAAATTAGAGTCAAAGACTACATTAAGATGTAATAAAAATACACAATGAACGTTTGATTGTCCAGAGCATACACGCTCGTGCCTGCTCCTCACTCACTACGTATGAAATGTTCAATGTTCCAATAATGTCGTTAGCCAGGGCCTTGAACTTTGAGAGCTCGCCGGTAAACATGTTTGCGCAGTGGGCACTGCGCACTCCTTATTACTATGACGTCTAACTTGCCCTATACTTCACATTGATGTATTTCTCCCATGCTGAATATGCACACGTAGCAGACAACCACAATCATAATAATAGGGTGACACCATAGATACAAATACAACCAACATCATAATGACTTTGTACAATAGTCACAGTACCTGCCTAATGTTTCAACCGTAGATTTACATAGAGTCTACGGTCTTTAATAAGACACCAATATTTATTTTGCACGTTTAGTTTCCATGTTAACCAGTAACGACCACTGGCCCGTTGTCGTCAAAGTCGTTTTCCCTATTCTACTTATCCAGCTCTTTCGCGATCATTAACAAACAGGTTACGGTTGGCACGTGTCTTTCAAATAGGATTGCCACTTATTTTGCCACAATCTTTATTTCTTCAAGGACTTGATATATCAAAAAATATGTTAATCACTAAATTAAACAAAATGTTACATTACATATATTTTGCTCGAGGAAATAAATTTATATACTTCCTGGTGGAGGCTTCATTTTAAATACCTACATAATATAATAATAAATTGTGAAAACAATGATCAAGGAAAACATTCCAGTTTACGTACATAGTTTATAAATGCTTTGTCGTCGCATGGTATGGTGACCGCGGCGGCTGAGATAATAAGTCCGCCAAGGCCGGTGCGTGTTAATTACAATTACCGTGAGTGGACATTCTTTGTTCCAATAATGATTAATGCCGGTCGCGAGTGTCGAGGAGTATCGCAAATGAGATAACAGGAAGCGTCCGTGCTGCGCCAATGCCACGCGGCAAGGTCATCCGAGCGCGAACAGCGCTGCGCCACTCCGCCACGCGTCACGAGTCAAGACGCACAACGCAGCGCCGCGCCGCGCGCCTTCTCATCACTGCTGGCTGCTCGAACTCTATCAATGAAGATACTTTGGTCCTGCCATCACTTATGTTGTTTGATAATACAAACGATACGTAAACGAGAAGCCATTTTTGACCTATTATTATAGTGTTAATTGTTTTCTATTTCCAGGTTTAAAAATAAATGATTGCAAGACAATAGACACCAATTTGTCGTCGTAGGTCGTTTGAGAATGGGAGCGTTTCTTAATGTTAAGGTCATCTGTTTTTATTTCAGAAACGTGTTCATATTTTTTATTCGCTGGCTCTCCAGTGAAGGGTGGTTGCAGTCATAGTAGGTATTGAAATCAGATACCTAAATACGACGCAGTATACAACATTTATAACAGTCATTGTTTATAAATAGAAGGTTTTTTTTTGTTTACGCAGAGAGTGAATTATTACTACCGCCCAGTGTTCAAGGGGAACAACTAAGCGGTTATGTTGGGTTCACCGTGCCTTACGACCCGATGTTGAGCCGCCCGGAGAGATGGGAAACGTCGGGCGACCGCCGGGCCGAGTCCCTAACCTATGTACACCGCACGGCATACCAACCAAAACTCCGCGGTGGCCATCTTTGGCGCATTAGGGACGGCTGCGGGCTTCCTCCGACTCACGTCTAAGTTGTCGTCCGCAACCGCCCCTGCGCGTACCGCTATTGCGGTCCGTCTCCTGTTGTTGGGGGGGCTCAGAAGCCCCCGTACACCGAAGTACGCCCTCGGCGTCAAAGGAAGCGTGAGGCCTAACCGCCACGCTGCCGTCCATTACGGGGGTCACAAAAGTTGGCTAGACTAATAGGTGGACGGCCCCTTCCGCCCAACCGAAACCCCCGGGTTCCCCTATTAGTCGCCTTCTACGACAGGCAGGGGATACCGTGGTGGAATTCTCCAAACGCCCCCAATCCACAGGGCGGAAATAGAAGGAATGGAAAATCATACAACAACACAATCAACTCACTGAATGACCAAAGGTACTACTGCATATTAGCTTTATAATTTCTTAAATCAATGGACAATGTATATTAAGTATTAAAAAAAGTACTTTCAAGGGAATCTTTCAACAAGAAAATACTTCTGCTGTTTTTTTTTTTTTTTTTTTTAACAGGCCATCTTCGGCGCATTAGGGACGGCTGCGGGCTTCCTCCGACTCACGTCTAAGTTGTCGTCCGCAACCGCCCCTGCACGTACCGCTGTTGCGGTCCTTTTCCTGTTGCGGGGGCTCAGAAGCCCCCGAAACACCGTACCGTGTCCGCCTTTTAGTGTATGAGGCAGCGTGAGACACGCTGCCTCGGACATGTCCATCACGGGGGTCACAGAAGTTGGCTAGACTAATGGGTGGGCGGCACGTCCCGCCCACCCGTGACCCCCGGAGGCCCCTATTAGTCGCCTTTTACGACAGGCAGGGGATACCGTGGTGGAATTCTCCAAACGCCCCCAATCCACAGGGCGGGAGACGTCGGTCAGTCGTCCACCCGACGCCTCCTACGTCTCGTCTGGCGGCGGGAGGGATCACCACTGCGCTGGCGATCCCTCTCGGCACTCTCCTTCCGCGAGAGGACCGCCTCGCAGAAGTGGGCCACCGCCTGCCAGGCCTCCCGGCCGCCGACCATGGAAGCGACCACGGCCGGCAGCGAGAGGTCTTCTCCGACGACTGTTCTGAGAGCGCTGCGCTCCTCATCCCAGGCTGGACAACACTCCAACGTATGTTGGGCCGTGTCCATTGGGCAGTTGTCACAATAGTGACACACGGCCGACTCCTCTATCCGTACCACCCGAAACAGGAACTCACCGAAGCAGCCATGCCCGGTGAGCACCTGCGTCAGGCTGTATGTTGCCGCTCCGTGGCGCCTGTCCAGCCATTCGGCAAAGACAGGACGCACTGCCTCTACAACCCGGTGCCCCCACGACGGGGCCTCCAGCCTGAGACGCCACTCCTCCACGGCGGCTCGCCGTAAGGCGGCCCTCTTGGCCTCCACCTCCTTCAGGGCCGGACGCTCCCCGCGACTGAACGCCTCCTCCCGCCAATGAAATACATCGGCAAGGGATTTGGCGTCCAGGTCCCAGGGCAGAAATCCGGCCAATAGGCAAGCCGCCTCGAAAGAGACCGTGCGGTACGCCCTGACCGCCCGCTGCGCTAAAGCTCTCTGCGGGGCGCGCAGAAGGGCGACGCAGGGGCGGCCCAGGGAGTCAGCCCAAACGGGGCTGCCATAAAGGGCTATGGACCGCACGACTCCGTGATACAGCCTCCGGCAAGGGAAGCCAGGACCTTCCAGGTTGGGCAGCAGGCGGGAAAGAGCGCCCGCTGCCCGGGACAATTTCGTCCTCAACTCCTTAAAGTGGGTGCGGAATCGCCATCGGCTATCCAGGACTAAACCTAGATACCTCATGCTAGAGCCGATGGGGATCCGCACCCCCCCAACGACGATGCCGGCACCGGCCGGTGGCCCTCTCCGAGGTCCGTGAAAACACACGGCCTCGGTTTTCTCGAGGGCCACCTTCAAACCTAAACGTTGAATTCTTCCAACTACTTGGCCGGTGCCCGCCGCCGCCAGAGTTGCGGCGTCCCGGAAGGTCCCAGCAGTCGCTGTGACTAACGTATCGTCGGCGTAACATGTCACGCCGACGCCCCGGAGATTGGAACCACGGAGCACCCAGTCGTACCCGATGTTCCACAGGAGAGGGCCCAAAACCGAGCCCTGTGGAACACCGCACGACATCGCTCTTCGGTGCCACCCATCGGCGCCCGGATACACCACGTGCCTGTCAGACAGGTACGCGTGCACCAGACGCCGGAGATAGGGCGGCACCACGTGGTACCGCAGTGCCTCGTGGATGCAGGGCCAGGGCAGCGAGTTGAATGCGTTGGAGATGTCCAACGACACCGCGATTACAACATCGCCCCCAGCCACTGCATCCTCCGCCTGTGCCTTCACCCGCAGAATCGCGTGGACAGTGGAACGTCCCCTCCTAAATCCAAACTGCTCGTCGGCCAGATTTGGTCCGACCCTTTCAAGGTGCTCGACGAGGCGGGTATGAATGATGCGCTCGAAGAGCTTTGCCACCTCGTCGAGCA
The DNA here is from genome assembly GCA_949316025.1 of Lapara coniferarum. Lineage (NCBI taxonomy): Eukaryota > Metazoa > Arthropoda > Insecta > Lepidoptera > Sphingidae > Lapara > Lapara coniferarum. The sequence continues at coordinate 32,921,252 of OX438919.1, read as the reverse complement.
ACACGATGGGCCGGTAGGCCGACGGCGACTCTGCGGGTCGTCCTCCCTTCTTCAGCAGGACGAGCTTCCCGGTTTTCCAACGCACCGGGAAGACGCCCTGCTCCAGGCAGGCGGTGAATAAGCCGCGGAGCCTCGGGCCCAGGTACTCGAGGGCTAGCACCCAGGCTTTCCCGGGGATGCCATCGAGCCCTGGGGCCGTGTTTTTGCTCCGCAGCCGAAGCACTGCCGCCCGCATTTCAGCGGGCGAAACCTCCGGGATATCCCTTGCCGGATTCTCACTCGACGATGACGCCACATCCGGTGGCGCCATCGGTGGAGGAGTGAACTCCTCGGTGGCCGGGAACAAGGCCGCGACGACGTTGGCCAGTAATTCTGGCCGGAGACTCTGCGACAGCGGGGGCGCCGCTGGGCGAAGCTTCTTCATCACCATCCGGTAAGGGCGCCCCCACGGGTCCCTGTCGAGAGTCCCCACGAACGCCTTACGTGCCGCGACCTTGGCCCCATGAATGGCCACCCGCAGCGCTCTCTTTGCCTCTTTGTAGAGGCCATAGAGCTGCCGCTCCTGGTCTGCGTGGTTTTCGTCTCGGAGCCGGCGACGACGATGCCTGGCGTATCGGCGGCGCGCAGCAACGCACGACGCGCGCAACTGCGCTAGCTCCGCCGACCACCAGTACACCTGTCGCACCGGCGAACGGCGGAGAGCTCGGGGCATGCCGGCGTCGCAGACATCCGACATTGCCACCCCGAACCACTCCGCCTCCTGCTCAACCCGTACCGGCCCGTCCGGCACGGGGAGCCACGACATGACCAGAGCGGCCAGCACTAGGGCCTCCCCATCGAGGCGACGAAGCGCCCACCGCGGGCCGTCCTGATTTGGGGCACTCGGTACACCACCGGACTGGACACTCGGGGACGCGGAGACGCCGAACCTGATGTAACGATGGTCCGACAACGTCTCCACGCCCACGAGGACTCTCCAGTCCCGGACACGGCGTGCGACGGCGGCACTCGCCAACGACAGGTCTATAATAGACCCGCCGTTGTGCCGCACGCATGTGTCCACCGACCCCCTATTCAGGACGACCAGGCCGACAGAGATCGCCCATTCCTCCAGGACCCGACCACGACCGTTCGTCGCCGGCGAACCCCAAGCCACGGATTTGGCGTTGAAGTCGCCGGCGACGACCGCCGGGTGAGGTTGGCCTTGTTCCACCAAGGCCCCCAGCCGAACGAGGAAAGACTCAAATTCGGCGAGGGGTCTGTTGGGAGAAAAGTACACTCCTACTATCCAAATGTCTCCCAACAGAACCGCCACGCATCCCCTGTCCTTCGCTACTTTTTCGAAGGGTGGGGAGCCAGCGGCGCCCCGGCTGATGATGGCCACCAAGCCGTCAAGGTCCCCCGCCCAGTTATCCCGGGGGGGGACAAAATACGGCTCAGCGACCACGGCCACTTGCACCGACCACTGCGCCAGGCTTTGGGACAACAGGTCCTGGGCACTGGCACAGTGGTTGATGTTCGCCTGGAGGAAATTTAGTTCCATTTATTGGGCGATCTCTACCACGTCCATCGCGGCCCCTTGCGGTGGGCTCGCTGCCTGCGGCTGGGTCGAAGCCCCAGCGGCAGCAGCACTTCGTACCCCGTCGCGACGCCTATCGCGACGGGAGGGGGCGGGGCATGCCTTCCCGCCCACCGGATGTTTGGCGGGCCTCCCTGCGGCCGCGCAGACTGCGCAGTTCGGCGCGGCCTCGCATCCGCGGGCTTTGTGGCCCGGTTTGCCGCAGCGATAACAAAGATCGCTGCGGTCCGGTCCTCCGGTGCAGGTGCTCTGCGTGTGACCGTGCTCAAGGCAACGGAAACACCGCATCGGGCGCGCCCCGAGCACGGTCACCCGGGCCACAGTCCACCCTACCATCAGGCGGCCCGCCTTTATTTTTTGTGCCGCCCTGGTCGGCACCTTGGCCCAAACTGCGCCCAGGCCGGAGCGGTCAGGCCGGATTTCTCCGACCTTCACGGAATCAGCTGCGCACTCGCCAGCAACGCTGAGAGCCGCTGCGACCGTCTCGGATGTTGCTGCCGGATCCAGCTCCGACAGCCGCAGCTCCGTGCATTTGGTGGGCCGGGAGATTTGGATATCCTCCGACCCGCCAAAGCATTCCCTCAGCCTTGCGGCGAGGGAATCCGCCTTCCGCTCCGACTCAGCCCCGGGCACCTCATATAGCATGGCACCCGTGGCTGCCACCTTGGGCCTCAGCCTGTCAATGCCGAGGCCGGCGAGGTCCACGCGGTGCTGAGCGTCCGTCAGCACCTTGGCGTACGTTAGGCCCTTGGCCACCGCCGCCGGCGTCAGCGACAGCACTATGGCCGCTGAGCGTGGCTGACGCAGCTTGGGCTCCTTGCGCCTCTGCTTCCTCTGCTGCGGTTTCGCCGCAGGCGCCGCAGCGGGGCTGGGCTTCCCCCGCTTCTTTTTCCCCACCACCACGGTCCATTCAGCGTCCATGGACGCTGGGGCCGGTGGCAGTGGGCGGGGCTCCCTCGGAGCGGACTTCGCTACGGGGGGAGCAGGAGGACCACCTTTCCCCCTCCCCTTCTGGGGCACCCCAGACGGTCCAGCGACCGCCACGGCAGCAGAGGTGGAGGGCCCGGCCACGATGGCAGGAGCCTTAAGAGGAGCAGGCTGCACTGCTCCTTTCCCCTTCCCCCTCCCCTTCCCCTTAGTGGAAGGCTGGGGAGCTCCGCCAACGAAACCACCCTGGACGGGGAGTGGTATGTCCCCGGGGGTGGACCGTCTCTCGTGGGCCAGCGGAGGCCTCTGGGCCGGCCCTAGGAGCACCGACTCCATTCTGGCCTGCCACTTGGCCTCCACTGCTGCCAGCTCCTCCAGACGGCGAAGGAGAGAAGCGTTTTCACGCTTCAGCTCCTTCACCGCCTCCTCTAGTTTGGCGCATTTATCGCGCCACTTCTTGGCCTCGCCTTTAGGGCGAGCGCTCGGTGCCGGTTCCGCCGCCGCCGCGACAGCCACCTCCTCGGCGGGCACCTTTGGGTTGGCGGAGCGAAGGACCATGCCTTCCCCGCTCTCCACCCTTCTCGCCCTTTGGCGGGCCTCCCTGCGCTTTAAAACGTCGCGCACCCTCTCCCTTGACTTCGGTGCGACGAATCCGTCGACCGAAGCTGGGCCTCCCCTGCCACGTCCAGCAGTCGTCTGCGACTTCGGAGTTGGCTCCTCCGTGTCGCTTCCCAGGGACGACCTGCTGCCCTTGTCCAACTCGGAACGTTTCCTCCAGAGCCTATGGCTCCGAACGGAGGAAACGCTCCCACTCGACTCCGAGTCGACGCCTATGGACATCTTGTCCGCGCCGACTCTTCGTCCGCCAACAACGGGCTTTCGCCCACCAGTCTCCGCCTCTCCAGCCAAAACTGGAGTAGGCACTCTCGTTAAAATTATTTTAGGTACATTTTCCATATTAGTCCCACGAGTATGGGGGAAATAAGAGTCCACCCAGGCAGTGCCCCCTGTACCTGGGTAAGCCTAGCGTAACCCGCCAAGAGGGTCGGCCGGTACTCTGGCGGGGGTCGCACTAGTGACCGAACTACCCATCGGCCATGCATCCCCTCGCGGTGCGCCGCCGCTTGGGATTCGGGGTAACTTTTTATAGAGGTTTTCTCCCTCGTGGTCCGGGCGATTAAGCCAAGACCCTCGGTCCAGCAGGAGCGCGAGACATGTCCACGGACCTCCATACTAGATTACGATCTGCAACGGTGACAGCGGAGAGGAAGGTTCCCCCCCACTGCCTGCTCGGGGCGGTGTTAGCGCACACCGAGCCCGTCGACACCCCCGGATGAACCAGGAGCCGCCCGAATACACGGGCCCACCATCTAAGAATGCGGCAGCCACCGCAAAAAAGCGGCGACTACCGCCAAGACCACTGTTGTCAGGATATTGGCCGTTGCGCCGATCAACTCGACCGACGCTCCGTTGCCCAGGGTGCACCACGTGGAGGTTTCCTGACTTTGCACCCCTACTTCTGCTGTTAAGGTTAGGTTTTTTAAAAACTTTTTCTTGAACAGTTTGCACTTAAGCTTTTGATATTCCTATTTCAATAGCTTCAATGGTCCATAAATGATGCACAATTACCATATTAATCTAGCAACGCCCGTTTTCATTACGTCACATACATACATTACACAAATAATATTTTATTTCAAACATGTAAACGGTAACCTTGTTGAAATAAGAAGTCAGCATTATAACAGTTATTGTTTTTATTTAGCGGTAGCACACAAAATTAACACTTATGTTCCACACAAAAGTTCTAGTTTAAATCAGCAGGCAATAAACTCTTATCGACATGCTCCTAATCAGAAAAGCAGTAAGACCTTGAGCCTGACCATGGATATTTTTATCCGCATAAATATTTCGCGAGTATTGCGTAGATACAGAACAACGTGATGAGGAACTGCCAAACTCATTTAACACAACATCAGATAAAAACTAAAGATAAACAGCAAATAACACGTATACGTAATCGGTTTATCATAAATGATAGCAAATATTATGTGCACACGCTATGTTTCTGTAACATCACATTCAAAATGTTGATGATTATGTTATGCAACAGGAAATTTTTCATGTTTCTAATGAAATTATTTAGCAACCTATGATTACCTATTATAAATTTATCCTCAGAGCATTTAAACATTCCCGTAAAGTCTTTACAATGACACACCACGAACTTTTAGTTTGGTTGAAGGTAGGGTGAGTCTGGGACAGCAGGCGGCAGCTCGGCGGTCGGTGATGCGGCAGCCGGCGGCGCAAGGCGTCCAACGCGATAGCAGCACCAGTAGCAGACGAGGCCACGCGAAACCGATCTAGGAAGTCAACAAATACGACCTCGACCTTGTATGTGCGAAAAAATATATTCGGCTACGACGCAACGACCGGCCCCCTCCTCCCACGCCCGGCTCCAATATTTCTGTCCATTTTTTCTATGAAAAGGCAGAGGATGCGAGTATGTTACATATTCATATGCACTTGGAAAATATATGAAAAATCACAAACGAGCTTTTGATAATATTCCGCATATCCTGTACGTGTATACGTAAAAACTTAGAGTCGTTTTATTTAATGTATGTACTTAATTATTCAATCAATATAAAGAAACTAAATCTGCATCTTTTTTATATATAAGAACTTATAAAAAAGAATGTCCCATAATGCAACAGTATGTACCTAATATGAACAACTAAATTCAAAGTATTGACTTTAGAACAAGTTGTTTATGCATCGTTCGTTGTATATCGTTATAACATAATAACGATATTTATAAAAATTATAATATCAAACACGGAAGCATATTATGAATATTTCAAAACCTACAATAAATTACTCATGTGTTTTATTAGTTAATGGGTGTTACTAGGATCTGTAGGCCACGTGATCAGCTGACTCATCCGTCGACCAGACGCAAACACTTCATAACTTCAATCAACGGGGAACGATACAAACACTTGAATTGTTTCGCGGAAGAACATCAGTATCATTACTCTTCCGCCGAACTACGTACAGATCATGCTCGAGTAAAATGTAAAAATATCCTGTTAGTTCCAAATTCTGCCATGGGCCAATTTATGATTGGAACATTTTTAAGCAGTTCATGTATGGATTTTCCGTAATAAGCATAAACATTTGAGCTGAACCTCAGGCTGAACAATTTACCTGATGTCATGTTTTACTGTCGCTGTAGCTGCTCCTCAATAACCATTAGTGTAGTTTTTTTTTCTCTTTAGCAAGGCGCGGTTTGCACATCTGCCAGTGTCAAAGTTTTAGGTAAGACATTTTTTAAAGTATAAGTTGCAGTTGCATTGTTTCTTTGTTATACTCAGTACTAACTACTATGTCAAAGTAAAGCAGTGGCTACCTTACCAAGACTTTGTCGAGAAGTTTTGGCGGCAACAAAAAAGCACTTGATTAGCACTGTTATTTCAGTTCACTTCATTTGAGCCCTTTAATAGAACTATATTGGACAATATCATTCATTCTGAGAATCTGTAAAGATTTCAGGTGTGATTCCACTCTCATGCTCTTATATAATTCATTTGTACGATCTGTTTTGGAGTATGGGTCTGTTATTTGGAACCCCAAATATAAAGTATACGTAGAAGGTTTGGAAAAAAATCAACGGAAATTTGTTAAGCATCTTGAATATAAAAGCCACGCATCAAATGTTACCCCTCCCGTTATAAGACCGTTGATCGTCGAACAATGAGAGACCAATTATTCTTGTTTAAATTAAGAAGAAATAATATAGATTCTTCATATCTTTTGAATTGCTTGAGGTTCAGATGTCCAAATTTAAGTACGCGTAATTCTAGTAAGTCCCTGTTTCATTTGCCCCATGTAAGAACTAACTATGCTCAAAATACATTCACCTTTAGAGTCTGTTATGAGTATAACAAAAGTTTTCTCATATTGATTTATTTACAGACTCCTACTTGAAGTTTAAAAAAAATATATCAGACTGTATTTAGCTTTAACTAACGATAAGTTACTAATCATAATGTAATTTTTTTTTGTTTATTGTTACTTTTTATTTACCTATACTAATTTTGGCCTTGCGTGTATCATTGCGGTTTTTTCTAACATTTATTTGTGGAAACTTTACTGGTCAATGTACTAGTTTTACTATATTAATTTTATATGTATAATCGTACTGTTTGTTATCCTATTAAAATAAAATAAAATATACCACCATAATTATGCAATATAACACTAAGTATCACCAAAATAATGAATTAAAACTACACCTCATGATACTTTCATGTTCCCGCCAAAACTCTTTAATGTAGTTACAGGTGTACAAACAAATTCAAGATAAGGAAAAGAGTATAGGAAGCGTGCACGAACTATAGGGGGCAGCACAAAATTGACACAAGAGCCACATGTGGATAAAAAAAATAAACTTTTTAGAACATAATTTTATTTATTATATTCTTTTAATATGACAAAAATGATAAAATATTTGTTCCGGCCGAATATTGTTGATGGGTATCAATAATATTCGACCGATCCGTCCGAACATATCCTACTAATCCTACTAATATTATAAAGGCGAAAGTTTGTAAGAATGTATGGATGTTTGGATGTTTGGATGTTTAGATGTTTGGATGTATGGATGTAAGGATGTTTGTTCCTCTTTCACGCAAAAACTACTGAACGGATTTCTATGAAATTTGGCACACGGGTAGATCATGTCCTGGATTAGCACATAGGCTACTTTTTATCCCGGGAAAATATAAACCGGGACTTTTATCCCGGAAAAACTTTTTAATGCGGGCGGAGCCGCGGGCAAAAGCTAGTATTATATAACGTGTTCAGAATATGTTTTTTACCCGACTGCGAAAGAAGAAGGATTATGTTTTGAGTGTATGTATATTTCTTTGGCACGCCGTAGAACCTAAACGGTTTGTTGTTTTTTTATGTGAGTAGTGTCAATAGATTCGTCTTAATCGTGCGAGTGACATAGGGCACATCAAAATAAAAAAAATAAAAATTAAAGATTATTTAAGGATTTTTGGCGGAAAAAAATTTCCGCCAAAAATCCTTAATTTTCATTTTTAACCTAAAAAAACAATGTTTTCAAAATACATCGGGTATCAAAAATATAAAGAATTTTTAACGGTGAGTATGAATATATTTAACTTATGTGTTTTATTGTAGTTTGAAGTAGGAAATGCACATCACACTAATAATATAAATGCGTTTGTGTTAGTTTGTTACTTCTTCACGGTAAAACGGCTTGACTGGTTTGGCTGAAATTTGCCACACAGGTAGTTTATAAACCAAGAAAACTAAAAAGATGGAAATAAAAAAAGAAACAAAAAACCCGACTGCGTCAATATTTGCCATCTTTATTAAATTCACTGAAGCACTGAAAAGATAGAAAAAAGATTTAAATTTGAATATTTTATTTTGATTTTGAATAATCTTAGTAGGCAGAGTTCACAAACGCAGTCGGAGGCATAACACGCTCACTTCTCTCAATATGGTTAGTGATATAGATAGAGCAACAATATCTCGGAGTGAGCAGATGCCTCCGGCTGCGTTTGTGAACACAAGATTATTCAAAACCAAAATAAAATATATTTTTTTTTACATTGGAGCTAGTCATGTAAGCAAAGTTAGGAGGTAATGTTCCCTTAATTACATTTTTTTTATATTGAATATTATGTTCAAAACATTTTTATTTTAATAAATCATGTAATGAAACATTTCCAAATTCTTTTGGAGCTCATAACTACGTACGTTTTATTTTCTACGTATGTTACGTAGCTTTTATCATTATTTTTGTTGATTTTCACATAACATAGAATGTAAGTACTTAGGTACTATTCTTGGGAACATAATAGAATTTCACACCATTTTTTTTATTTATTTTTATGTTTTGGAGTATCCAGTTACACAGCAATACATTATCAACAAATTAAATGTTATTTTTCATCCTTTTGATACGAATATTTTAAGTCAATGCCAAGTATCGATGTGCCGAAAAGGAGTCTGAGTGCGCCACCAGATAGATGGCAGAGCTTACGACGTGCACCTTCCCTATAGGATAGTAACGTAAAATCCTACTTCCTACTAATATTATAAAGGCGAAAGTTTGTAAGAATGTATGGATGTTTGGATGTAAGGATGTTTGTTCCTCTTTCACGCAAAAACTGCTGAACGGATTTCGATGAAATTTGGCACACGGGTAGATCATGTCCTGGATTAACACATAGGCTACTTTTTATCCCGGGAAAATATAAAGCGGGACTTTTATCCCGGAAAAACTTTTTAAAGCGGGCGGAGCCGCGGGCAAAAGCTAGTATTTAATAAATCAATGTAAATTTGCAGTTAAATCTAACTATTAAAGCCTACTTCGTAAATTAATGTTGATATTTACATAACATTTTTTCAATAACATACTTATACATTAACAAGAAAAATCACAATAACTCTAAATTCTTTATAACCAAATAAAATAAATCGCACACAATAGATTATGCACGTGTATTATCAAAAATTTAAAGCTATTAAAACGAACATAATTCGGTTAATTAATTTCGCAGACGAGTCACGTTGTTGCCTCCATGTGTAAACTATTAATAGCTATGCAGTTTGGAATATAAGAAATATGGCAGCATGATATGTATATAATGTCGTCCGACATTATGGCAATATTTAATCTCTATCGCTATTGTTCTCGTTTGTTACGCAAAGTTGTTTTTCAAACAAACGCAAAGTTACCATTGAACTGTTTTCATTCACAATGTAAACACGCTGTATGACTTGTACTATATGACTTACGATGTACTAGCTTGGCACCATGTAATATTAGATTATATTTAAAAGGCAATTAATGCACTATTTCAGGTACTTAAAGACCATTTGGCGATGAAAGAGTTGAAATTCAATAATCATAAAAAACTCAATTGTGTTTTACCTGATTAAGAAACTGACTTTCTCGGTCCTATTGACCCCCAAATTAAACTATGGCAGCCTATAGAGAAGTGAACCGGACTTCTACGACGGTGATATTGAGTACAGATACACATCTTGGGCACACACATCAAAATTACATAATACTGTGATTGCCTCGGTGGCGAAGTTGTATGACGGTACAACTGCAATGCTGAGGTCTCGGGTTCGATCCTCGGGTCGGGCAAAATAATATTGGGTTTTTCTAATCAGTATCAGCCCGGTGTCTGGAATTTGTACCCGATATGGCGATAGGCTCTATCACATCATGGGACGGAATGCGCGTTACTGCCTACGCCTTCGGGGATAAAAAAACCTGAGTATGTGTGTGTGGTGTGTATTATGTACTTATTTCATTAGTATAAAGGAATCATTATTTTGTATGAAATTAAGTTATTCCATAACGTAATTTATCTATACTCTTATATAACGAAATTAAAAAACATAGTACGCACAATGGAATGTCAATAAACACGGCATGCTCAACCTTAGGACGACATTAGTCGGAGCGACCTTAATCTTGAACGATAGAGCGTGCGTTCAGAGCACCGCCCCCGCCTTATCACACACTTGTTGCCTTTCGCCGTGTTTACATTATTACGTACTTCATAACTGGATTTTACTGCACATAATTTTAAACAAAATGTTGTTCGTGAAGACTTGATATAGTTTCTGAACGTTTACAAACCATAATCGTTTAGATGTATTTACTGAGCTATTTCAAATTAACTCCATATACAAAAAAGTTAATACATAAAAATATGTTGGCCCTTAGTCAACAAGATTATCATCATGAACAAAATATTATAACGATTTGAATGCTTTTCTAAAAACATGATGTAAAATGTTATTTAATGATGTACTAATGTCCTGCTTTGTTAGGCATTGTCAGTCTTAATGTGCTCCTACACAGCATTTATATGTACATATAACGTTATAAAACATTGCGTAGCACGATAACATTTTATAACAGTTTGTAACATTTTGCTACAATATGTTAACAATATTATATGTTATACGCTCTTTCACACTGGTTCAACTCGTTTTATAACACCATATCACGTTCTGTAACCACCAGTTTGGTTCTGCCTTTCAAGGAAGCTGGTGGTGCCTCACCCCGGCATCGAATGAACTGACTAGGGCTGTGTACGTGACAGAGTAGGCACACTGCAAACCTCCTCCTCGCGCCCTTCCGCTCACGTTCCTGAGTGATATTATACAACAAAAGTTACAATTTATTATATCGTGTTGTAATTATTTGTATAACATTTTGCTCAATTAAGTTGTATAACGTCATTAACGATTTATATATTTTTTACAATTCCTTAAAAAAGTTAGACAACAAATGTTACGTAACATTCTCTAACGTTATATAACTTGTGTATGTTATTACACATTGATTCAATATATTATGACAATTGTTTGTTTTGAGAATATTTAAAAATTTCTCTTGCTTACACCAATTTCATGACAAAATGCACAAAAAATACACAGTATATTATTATGCCTCTAATATACATAAACGCTTCACTTCCAGAGTAACGACCCTTATATTTACAAAATAGAGATCACCAATATCTACTAGAGCCACTAGATAGTTATTAATATGTATTATCCTTCCTACTATAATCCTACTAATATTATAAAGGCGAAAGTTTGTAAGAATGTATGGATGTTTGGATGTTGGGATGTTTAGATGTTTGGATGTATGGATGTAAGGATGTTTGTTCCTCTTTCACGCAAAAACTACTGAACGGATTTCGATGAAATTTGGCACACGGGTAGATCATGTCCTGGATTAACATATAGGCTACTTTTTATCCCGGGAAAATATAAACCGGGACTTTTATCCCGGAAAAACTTTTTAATGCGGACGGAGCCGCGGGCAAAAGCTAGTATTATAATAAAACTGATTTTAACATTACAGTTTTATAGTTCAATCAATTTTCACGAATTTTAATACCTACGCAACTGTTATTGTGACTTGAATATAATTTACAAAGCTCTTGTTGTAAGTTATACAAAGTGTTATTCTAGGAACATATTCTTTGAGGGCTTTGTAAACGTTTTTCCAGTGAGCCTGCTGTTTCGGAAATTATCTGATTACTGCGAAATTGCACCAGTGACGTTTATTCTGTAGAACTTCGATATCGTTGCCGGCGCGAAGGGGCAATCAAACAAAGTTGAATGTTTTCAGATATCTGGCGCCTCCGTTGGCGACACTTGACAGCAAATATTTCAACGTGGTATAAAAATAAACATTTTTCTATACATTGAAGTATTATGTCAACATCGAAATTTTTCCAAAATATTGACTTATCAACATTGATTTATAAAAAGAAACCCTTATCAAATACAATTTTCACTTTGTGTTACATTTAATTGTAAGTGACGTGCGATACATAAATAAAATGTATAAATTTGTACGTTAACACGCTTTTATTAGCTTCAGGCGTATGTATGTATGTATGTATGTAAAGGAAAATTTGAACATGGTTTTAGCTCCCTTCAAAAGATCGGATTAAATCGAAATTTGGCATACTTATCAAGGACCCATGACAATTCAATATGTATAACTAAAAACACGCTTTTATAGAAAATCCAACTAAAAAATGAATAAGTAATAGTTTATTTTTAGTGACATCTTATGGACCATAGTAAAATTATAACTAAACTGGCTACTCTTATGTGTAAAAAAATCCTACTTGTCACAAGATGGCGTTTTCGTTTATTTGTTAACGACATCTGTTGGACAATAGTTGAATAGAAATAAAATGTGAAAATTAAATAACAGTTTAAAAAAACACACTTTTTAGAAAATACAACGATAAAATGGAAAATAAATTTTAATAAATTTGAATTAAGATTAGGGTTAATAAAAAGAAGAAATGTATTTTATTGAAAAAAAAAGTGTGGGGTGCAGGGTGTCAATAGTTATAAATATTTTATTGATAGATAATATGAGAAGAAGGATTATCATTTTTAACCGACTTCAAAAAAAGGAGGAGGTTCTCAAATCGACGGTATGTTTTTTTTGTGTGTGTATGTTAAGCGATTACTCCGCCAATTGTGGACCGATTTTCAAAATTCTTTATTTGTTCAAAAGGAGATACTTCTGAAGTGGTCCCATAGTCACCAAGTCAGGATCTGATGATTGGATCTTGGAGAAATCGAGGGCAACCCGCAAATTTTATTGGCCCACACATCGTTTTTTTCGCAAATATTATGAAGTAATTTATTCTTAAGTGTTTTTGCCTTTTACATCACGCCCTTTACATTTTCAGGGGTAGGACGAGGCGTAACACCCCAGTGCGATAGTCGTACCGTGTGCGCAATACAACTACGCTATAGACGTGGTCTAGTTCTTACTAAAACAAAAAAGCAACAAAATAATAAATAAAAAAGCAACAAATAATTAAAATTACTAGCTAAGCTAGATAGATAGAGTAATAATAAATATGCGTAAGCAACGTTTAATTTTAAATAGGCATCGACTCCAAAATTGGTTACCAGTATATAAGTAATGCTATCGTATATTCACTACAAAATTATTTTTTGGTTTTTAGTTTTTTTTGTCGTATTTGAAGGCGGTTCAATTTTTTGTTAAAAAGGTTTTTTGATAATATCTTAAAAAACACCCCACCGCCCACGCTTTTTTTACAATAAAATCCATGTTTTTGTTATTTACACTATTCTTCATTCAAATTTATTAAAATTTATTTTCTATATTTTAATTAAATTAAATTTTTTTGTTGGATTTTTTATAAAGTGTGTGTTTTTTATTTTTTTTAGTTATTATTTTTAGAAGTAATTTTTACATAATTTATATAATTTTTCATCTGATATTAATAAGAATCTAATTTAATATTAAATAATACTCAACATTTAATTATTTCTGTACCTATTCAAAATATTTTAGATTATATCTATTATAATTATCAAAGAACTCATGAATCCACGATAAAAAATATACAGGATCAATTTTTCAAGTGGGCGTCGACGGCGGAATTTGAATCTGTGAGGAATAGCGAAAAATGCTCAACGGAGTCTTGGGCTAATTTTGATGAAAACTAAAACTGCATCATTGGAGGATTAAAAAAGAACAATATTCATAACCGGAAATCGAGCTCGTTGGTTTTGACAAAAAAAGAACACACTGTATCATTACATCATTCGATAGTGTGGGTAAATAGGATCAAATCCTGGGATGAAATGTCATATTGAAAAATTCACATGTATACTAGTCGTATAATACGTGTAGAAAAAAGTGTTCAATCAAAAATGTTAACTCATCAGACAATACGCCACACGGACAGAAGTAACCGCCAATGGCCATGAACAAAGATCATGTGTAAACACTACAATCTACATGGTTCAAGTAACCGCCACGTACACGGTACACGCGACGACTTCCTTGTTTGCTTTTATGCTCTTATTATTGCAAAAATAACAAATAATAAAAATACGATTTAAAACCAAGGTCACTTTGACCTTGTTTACTAGGAACTGGTGTAAAATTCCGTATAAATACTCATTAATGTGTTTGAATATTTTGAATTTGAGTAACAAAAAAACGATTTATGGTTAAAATACAACCCACCAACCGCGATAGATGTTTTATGAAATATCCAAACAAAGCTTCTTTATTTTCGTTTTATAAATTTAAAGTACCTAAAATTTTAATTTAAGTCATGACAGGACATGCCTCAACATTCATATCTCCTAGACAATAAAATTAAATTTTTTTTTTAATCAAATTTAGGTGTATATAATCAAAAAATATGTATGAGTAGGTACATATGTATATTAAGAAATTACGTCTGAGCTGCATTAGTATTGTTACAATTACTGAGAACTACTTTAAAAGTTTCTAACCAAAGAATATACTTATTTTTGATTATACTCTTCTTCTTTCCTGTTCTTTGTTTGTTTTTTTATTCGGGCACGGCAAAGTGACTGCACCTTACTTGATGGTAAGCGCATTTGGCTATGATTCACACAACAACGTTTCAACCTGTTTTTGAAGCGGTGCGACTACTTAAAGATTTTTGCAGGCAATACATAATTAGTATACAATTGATTGAGAAATTAATGGATACTTCTTTTACTATCATCGCCTTTCTACAGTCATAATACATTAGAGATATCTATATAAAATGTGCACCCGCGAAATACAGATGTCCACGCGGCGATAGTTACGCTCAAAAGCTAACATAAACGGTATTCACATCGTGGCCAATAAAAAATAATTTTAATGATCATTGAAACGCGAATGTGTGTCAAGTGTTCCGCGGCAGTCGGCGTGGTGTTCACGATGCGGCCGGCGCGGGCGCAGCGATCGTGCGTACACGTCAGCCGTAGGGCCACGCGGCGCACGCTGCACGCTGCATCTGCCGAGCCCCGACCGCGACGGATCGGGGGCGTCACTATTAGCTATGACCGTTCGACGAAACTTAATTGGCCTGACCTAGCTCGTAAAAGCGTTGTAAAAAGTGTGAAGGTCTGGCGGTGCTAAGGACTCGACAGAAAGAGGTCAAGTGTAATGCCTCGCGTTCCACTGACCTCATTTGCGAGCGCTGTCGATGCCGCGCGCCTCGCTCGCTCGCCTTTCATACAAATATTATGTCCTAGTTTGCCAATGTACTACTCTTTGTTAAAACATATTCAAAAAGAATAAATTGGCATCAAGGCTTTACTTTATTTTAACACTCAATTTGAAAGTCAACTACATAACTTATAATACCACAGTGTGTGAAAGATAACTTACATGGACGGCTTTTCTCGTGTTTCATGTTTAATTATGGTATCAAGTAAATTAAATTTGAGATATACGCAGGAAATTATAATTCTCCGTGTGAATGCCATATTAGTAATCATAAATATATAGCCATGAATTTAGAAGTGCAGCTTCCGTGACTTATTAGAATTAAGAGGAGAGAACCGGACACAGCCAGTCAGGAAGTGACCTCCTGTCTGTCAAACGGAACCTTCAGCTACTATTATTAACGTAACGGCCACGAAATCGGGGCACTGACATACATCGCCCAAATAATACCATGTACCTACTCCATAATTTATAGAGACCTTGGCCTACATGTTACACACGTTGCTCACATCGTTCGAAAAGACCAACGGACGTCGGACACTCGTCCTTTGTTTTTTTAATCTATTCATAAATTGTCTGGTTCAGTTCAGCCAAGCTACACTCGATAATTTAAACGTAAAATAAATGAATGAATGAATGGACCGAATGTTATTGTGGGCTCATGTATTGGTAATGTAGGATTCGTTTTTTATAAGTGTAGTCTTGTTCTTATCCCGACATTTACTCAATGCAATTTTTTTTCTTCATGTAAATTGCGGGTACTTAAATAGCTTCTCCATAGTACCATTAATTGCATTTCACACATCTGCGGGAACAGGCTCATCCCACTTCTGATGTCGGAGACAGAGTGGCGGCCTATATAGGTATACGTGGGCACACATAGTAAAAGTCACAAATGAATTATCTTCAACTCGCTATTTATTGTTCGTTGGTCAATTATTACGTAATCGAGTATTCGCAGAGTACAATACCACGTCAGGATTCATTATTAACTTTGGTTATTATCACACACTGCATATTGAGACAATTACTTAACCAAACTTCTCCATTGTAATCCACTTATATAGTAACAACTCGAATTAACATAGTAACCCCTTTACTAAGCACTGACCGATATGAAAACCACCATAGTTACCACTTAGTAATGAACTGCACCGAACTAGTTGCAACACAACCGCACTCAACGTCGACTGAACTAAGACTGTTTCTTCAAATGATTCGGGACCCCTTTTATACACCCAACTGTCGCTCCAAGAATTCAACACGATTTTTATTTAGTCTTACACGACGTAATATATTCAGACACCCTCAATGTGATTAATAAAAATGATAATTCCTTTTTATACTTCCTTCCTGTCCCGACAAGTAGATATTTATTTCATACTAGCTTTTGCCCGCGGCTCCGCCCGCATTAAAAAGTTTTTCCGGGATAAAAGTCCCGGTTTATGTTTCCCCGGGATAAAAAGTAGCCTATGTGTTAATCCAGGACATGATCTACCCGTGTGCCAAATTTCATCGAAATCCGTTCAGGAGTTTTTGCGTGAAAGAGGAACAAACATCCATACATCCAAACATCTAAACATCCAAACATCCATACATTCTTACAAACTTTCGCCTTTATAATATTAGTAGGAGTAGGAGTAGGATGTAGGTACTAGTGGTGTAACGAATATTCATATTCGCATTCGCGAATTTTTTGAATATTCGCATTCGCAATAAATTATGCGAATAATATTCGAATGTGTTTGGTAATGAAATGCGAAAATAATTTATAAAATAACATGCTCGTCTCGTCGTTCAATGCAATAATAAAAAAAACAGTGATAAAAAAAAACAGAGATGTGGCTTTGACTATTGGGCACCCAAGACGGCTCACAGTCACTCAGCAAGCTATGAAGAGGCCCGGCTACGCTCGGTGTTTCTCTACGCGATCAAATCGGATATAAGGAGATTCGTTTTTTTTGTTTTTCTAGCCTGACGAGGGTCGGCTTATGAAAGAACACCGGTCTTTTGGGTGAGTGCAGAAGGCGCTCGCAACCCTTAAAATTAAGCGACCACGCTGAGGGCGACCCACTAACGGGTCACGAACCTCGGCTCAGGGCGGTCACTGAGAGGATAAGACATCAGCGTTTGGGGAAACATGGTTTTTAACCTAATCCTATTCATGTGTTCGTAGTCTTCGGCACGCGGGCCGGAACTGCTAAGAGAGGTCAGGGTGGCGGGGAACGCGACGAGGTCCTCGACGGCGAGGACGGTACAGCGGTCTTGTGGAGTGTAAGAGCTTTTGATGCTCGATCTTTTCGCGAATCAAGGAGATTCGTAAGGAGATTCGTAGGAGAACGAAGTCGCTGACATATTTAAAACAGGCCAATCTATCTGGACTTTACTACGGTTACTAATAGGTGCATTGGGGTCACTATTTCGTGCCTGTTTAAGAAAAGTTGATGGAAATCTGTATAATCGTAACTTAACAAATCAATTAATGTATTTCTTTAATTATACTTTATTCTCAAAATTATTTGTCGAAAAATTTATAACCAGCTAGTTTCTACATGAAATGTTGTTTTTTTTTTTTTTTATTGCCTTAGTAGGCAAACGAGCAAGCGGTCCGCCTGATGGTAAGCGGTATCCGCCGCCCATGGACTAAAGCAATGCCAGAGGCATAACCAAGCCGTTACCTACCGGGAGGTGAGAACTCTTTTTAAACCTCGTTTAAAGAAGGACAAGTCATAGCGCTCGGGAAACACCGATGCAGGGAGTCCATTCATTCATTCAATGTTTGATAAAAATTATGGAGACACTTATTCGTAGTTGCATTCGCATTCGCGCATGTTGGAAATCGAATATTCGTTACATCACTAGTAGGTACGTTAATATTGTTTGTTCACAGCGTGAGCAAAATCTTGACCTACCACTTCTTCACTTTCAAATAACTCACTGCATATTATATCGGATATTTTGAATATATTTTCACTTGGAATACTTGTTTCACGATGATAAATTCATTGAGTCAGAATCTAGGGATTTGAAGTTGAATATTTGGCCAAAGACAAAACAGGTGCTCGAACGTATGATGTATTATGTATAATGAGTAACGGAACCGAATGCAATATGATTTATCACCACCTTGAAACCACGAGTCGAAGAGTAGTACCACTTATATAACTACCGGCATTTTAATTGGAAGCTAAATCAATGATGAGAAATAAACAAAAAAGCTAGCCTGGGCTGGCAGGAAAGGGGATATAGGGTACTAAGAGAACGTTTTTATTAAAAATTAATGGGAGGAACGCGTCGCGATCTTTACTGGTTAGGACACTACAAGCCCTGGCCTAGCTAACATACCTAATCATACCATCATCATATTAAACTAATAATAATTATGTAGATATCATTCGTATTTATTTTACTTAAAAGCAATGATTAAGTGACACAGAATATGTGTTTATTAGCAGCTACAAATTATGTATTCTTATGGTATTCTATAAATATTTTTTTGGTCGTGCTGTTCACTATACTATAAAAATAACTGAGTTTGTCTCCAAATAGATATTATGTTAGCAAATAAGGCACGTATTACTTGGCGATCTACCAGATATTATTTCTCTACGTTTTAATTATTTATAGAAAATCGTGTATGTACTTTAACAAGCACAATTATTGCGTACTAGGTGTGGCTAGCGGCTTCGCCTATAATTCCAGCTAAAAAAAAGTCCCAAAATCACTGTACCGATCCATAGCGCCTTTTGGAGGATGACAGCGCATCTATTGAAAAATATTAAATTATTTCATATGGGAGAAAATTACTTAGATAAAAAATTTTGTACTTGTGTGAATCCAAGACATGATCTATGTGTGTGCCAAATATCATTCAAATCCTTTCAGCTTTTTCTCAGTTTACTTCTAGAAACATACAATCATTTTCATAAATATTCGCATTTATAATATTAATTATGAGTAAGAACTAATATTTTCTAGTCCTTAATATTACTTAAATAGATTAGATTATTGGGTTGGTAAGATTGGGTTCTTTAAGATTGGATGGTACTTTAAGAAAGAAACAAGATGACTTCACTTTATTTTTAATTTGGGTTGAAAAATTTTTTTTTGCTGAGAAGCTAGAAAGCAACTTAGCTTTTTTTCCTACCGATAAGCGAAAAAAATACCGAAAAGCGGAAAGCGGAAAGCGGTGATAGCCTAGTTGGGAGTGGAACGGGCTGCCCAGACGAATGTCCGCAGGTTCAAAATCTCTGACGTTTGTAAAAAAATATGTGTGTATTCTTTGTCAATTATCGCTCGGTTTAACGTTGAAGGAAAACGTCGTGAGGAAACCTGCGTACCGCACTAGACCAGCGTGGTATATAAGTATACAATACAGTACTGGTATGGTATAGTATGGTCCTATCGATAAGTCAAAGCGTTAGTGGACTACCACATGGGTTTCTTTAATATTTAATTATTGTTCAGTGTATGATGACGATTAACATTCACATCATCGATTATATTATCTGTGACCTCATCCATTCAGTGCCACTCCCGCAACTGAAACTAATCTAACGCCACTTCCTTTATAAAAAGCTCATCGAACCGTTAAGGTTAGGTATATATATAACGCCAAAGAAATACATTTTTGTTGTTACAGACAAAAATACTTACCATTTTTTAAAAAATCAACTAAATAAGTAATTATTAAATAAGCCTTTAAATATTAAACTGCAATAACATCTTACTAACCTTCTGATCCAGTTTTATTATGTTTTTAATTTTTAATTGTAATGATTAAAATTTGTTACATTTAAGTTGTTTATTACATTTTGGAGCTTAGATCTTAATAATATATTTTTTTTTTTTATCAGTAGCTTTATGTATATTTTCTGCGCCAAATGTTTCTTAAAATAATATATTGATCAATAACCAAATAACTTGTGAAAGTATCTTCTCGGATTGTTGCTTTAATAAGAAGACGTATTGGTTGCCTTACCAATTCATAAATTGCCTGCTAATCCCCATAAACGATTAGTTTTCTGGTGGAAAATATCAGTGTACGGTACTGCGTTGATTCATTAGTGACCGATAAAAATACAGGCTCGTCTTTCAAACAGGAGAGGTCGGATAATATTACTTCAAGGTCTGTTGACGGGCTGACCTCGGCGTATCGGTCGCGGAGGACAGACGGTCGCAAATATTTGCGCGCGTGAGAGGCACGGGAGGCGAACGCGCGAGGGGCACGGGAGGGGCGCTCGAGGGGCAGGCGGGGGGGGAGCAGGTGACCTTGCCGCACGTCTGCCACGCGACCTTGATCTTGAGACGACCGCGGCAGCGCGCCCGCCCTCGCCTCGACGCGAACTAACGACACATGAACGGCACCTATTGCTTTGGTTGCTAACTACTCCCATTGTGCACCAATAGCTTGTTTACTGTCGTCGTCTGAGTGACATCCTCTGAATTCCTTAGTACAATCTATTATGATTTCTTTCCCCTTCTCCAGCACCTAATAAGTCGGCTTTCTTCAGAAGCACCAGAATAATTATGTGTGAGTAATAGGTATAGGTATAGTACCTACATAAAGATGACATGTTAGCGGCATATAAAAAATGCAAACATTAGACAATACGAAGTAATTCATCTGATAATCTATATGAATAAAATAATGTACTTACGTACGTTCTGGGCAAGTAGCGAAAATGTTAATTCATTTGTTTGATACTATGGCACCTATAAAAGTCATAGTTTTCTAGTAAACCTTGATGTCTATTTTTGACGCCAAAGAACAGTCTGCAAGTAATTTTCTGGTTTATGAGACTTAGCTTCTATTGTCTCAGGATGACAGATGCAGTAATTGTACAACTTTGTAATTCTCATGGTGATGCTACTGCTTATGAGCATCTGTAGCATAATTATTCAATCAGATAAGCCACTTGCTCGTCTAGTTGTTCAGTTGTATAAAAAAATAAATGAATAAACATTATGTATATGCAATTTTTATGTAAGGAATTTTACGACCTCCTCCGTTTCAATGGGTAAAGAATAATTTAAATTAATGATGTAACGTACCACAAGTAACTAAAAATTATAATAACAAGTATAAAATATACTGCAGGTTTTCACATAAACCGTCATGTTTGACCTTATAATTTTAATAAGACATAAAAACTTATTACCGAAAATACAAAAATACTTTGTGATAAAGGTATTCAAGTCATGTGAGTTCTTCTCGATAAAATGGCCGCAGACACTAATTTATTATTGCATAAGACTACAAAATATGAATTTTTAAGTACATGTAGCCGTTGATATTTTGTGTTACGTTCAATCCATACCAATCTGCATGGAGACGGTTCTGTTCGCGCAGCAGCGCAGTAGTTTTGCCTTTTACGCCTTAGGCACACATTAATAAGCTCAATAAGTTGTAACCCGCCTATCACCGTCTAGATGACTACCTATAATAGTAAATCGCAGCAAATTTAAGTGAAAAGACTAGCCCGAGTGACGCAAGGGAATTGATCAGACACAGAGGGTATCTCTATACCCGCTAGAGAGCGGGGCATCTGAGAGCCACGTGCGATGCCGCGCTATGACGCGTAATGTTGCGCGTCGCCGCAGTATTTATTAGGTTTAACCGCTGCCTTCTTCGCCTCCACTAATCGTAATTACGAAATCACTTGAACCATTCACACTCCAATGTTTTGACAAGTGTAAATAATTTGGCAACTCATCATATATTTGGTTGCCGACCGCCCTTTCGATACGAATTTAGCCTAAAAAAATCGTTAATGTTCGTCTTAACCAGGGAACTTGCAGTTAATCGGTTATGACCTGAAAACTAAGATACGTTTTGTTTGTTTATAAGGGTAAGCAACAACTTGGTCGGCAACTCTTCCTGTATGCTATCGAAGGTAGAGTACCTTTGGCCACACGATACTTATTTGTATAGTTATAAAACCCAGAACTATGGTATATCCTAAGAGTTTCAAGTATATTCTAAGATAGCAGTGCTCGCGGCTCCGTCCGCGTGAAAACGTTTTTCCGGGATAAAAAGTAGCCTATAGCACTCAGGAGTAAAGTAGCGTCCTATTAGTGAAAGTATTTTCAAAATCGGTTCAGTAGTTCCTGAGATTAGCGCGTCCAAACAAACAAACTCTTCAGCTTTATAATATTAGTATAGATTCACCAACTCTAAATGGTAAATGTCCGAAATGGTAATGTGTCTAAGTCATTGATGTATTAAAAACCCTAATACATCAATGGTCTAAGTACATATTTCATTTCGAATTTTATCGACGCAAAAACTGAAGATATAGGTTATGCATAATCAAAACTCCTCTGCGAACATTATTATATCACAATTATTTGTTTTAGATTGGTAAAAAAAATGATTTTGGGTCACCTTAACTAAAACCTTGACCAATAGGCAATTAAAATAAATGATTGAGATATAAACACATTACTTCATTCCCAAAATTAACATTTACCAACCATTATAGTTATACCTAGAATTAACCAAACTAGTATGATAAGAGTCTGAAAAATTATGTGTTGTAAATCTGATTTACTAGGTTAACCTGAGATCTAGCGATACAGTATATATTTATACAAGCTTTTAAAGTAATATAGTGATCATGTTTAACTCTATAAAAGTGGACGATAGCTTAGCTGGGAATGGAACGGTCTGCCGAGACAATGTCCGGAGGTTCGAAACCCAAGGCACACACCTCTGACTTGTCGAAGTGACATATGTATTGTTAAATAATTATCGTTCGCTTTAACGGTGAAGGAAAACATCGTGAGGAAACCTACATACCTGAGAGTTCTCCATAAGAATTTCAAGGGTATGGGAAGTCTGCCAACCTGCACTAGGCCAGCGTGGTGGACTAAGGCCTATCCCCTCTCAGTAGTAGAGGAGGCCCGTGCTCAGCAGTGGGCACATTGTGGAATCACCCAAGCAGAGTCTTCATGCTACATCTACTTATAAAATATAGAACATTGTCTTTGTTAAATTGAATAAAGTAATTTACACACTGGACAAAATGTAATCAGAAACTCAAAGATTGGCGCCAGTTTGATTTGTTATCTTTGATCCCAGTAGATGAAATGTTGCATCGAAAGTTAGCGTTACAAAATACAAACGCACAGAATAATCTATAAAGGTCGGTGAAAACTAGGCGCGGTCTCCAGTTTATCAATCAAGTTTTATTGTAAGAAGTTTATTACTCAGCTGATTGGTGGCGGCTATTTGTGAAGCGGCTTGCACGGTCAGCAACACGTGTCCACGTCGTAACCTTGCGATAAGCGGCATCCGCTGATAAGGAGCCGGAGCGTCACCGCAGCGCCGCGCCATGCCAGTGCATTTCTTCGGCGTAACCCCGCCGCGCCCCGTACACCTCCCGCACCGCCTCGGCGCTCGTCAGCGTGCGCTACATGCGCCCGCGACGTCGCCGCCAAGGTCGCGCATGCACCCTGCACATTTTACTGCAATCAACTTTACACGTGTATATTCATTTACATTGCACATAGTATTAATTTAACCTTTGATACTACTGTGTACTAACTACTACACTCTTCATGTACAGAGTGATTTCTAACACGGTCCCACCTTCACCGTTGCAGCTAGAGGAATATTAAAGTCACTAAACCTTAATATTATACATTTTTCCAACCGTTTTAAATATACATTTATAACAAAGTGGTGTAAAGCTAAATTTGTCAAAGTGAATTCAAATTAAGGATGTAGTATGGGCTTAGTTCTTTAAAGTTATTATATGTTGATAAATTCTAAGTATATAGATAGAATTATTTTTTGAATTATGAATTTTATCAACGTGAAACTTCAATAAAATATGTCTGTCTAAAAATAAACCCGCTCAATTATAATTAAATTTCATAACAATCCTCTAACTTTATTAGACAATACTTAAGACTTCTCTAGGCTACATTTATACACGTTGCACAGCCAGTGCGATGACAAATATTCCACATGTGGATACAGTTATCTAGTAATATATGGTCTACTTTAAATAGAGTAAAATTAGAGAGGATTAGAGTGACTTTCGGACTGTCGAGTCCCGGACTCGCCTGGCTATAGACGAGTCACCGAATGTGACCTGATTAGGTGCTGACTCATCCCAGCTCACACATTTTTTCAACTAAAATCACCACACTATATTATGTTCATTTAGATTCTTATCAGCAACAAATTATTAAAGGTACTCGCATTGTATGCAAATTATAGAGTGCTACACACGTCATATGTTACTAAATAGCGTTGATTTACATATTTATTGATTTAATTTGTTTTAAAATGCCAACTGTTACTTTAGCTCACTAGACAGTGTTATGTAGAGCATAGAAAAAGTGGGTACGGATTATATCTGCATGTGAATCACAGAAGAAAAACTGAAAAACTGTATTTAAAAAAGCTTAAGTATTTAAATTTACTTGTTCAAAAACTAGTAAATATTTTTCTATACAAAATCCATATAGAACTAGAAGATTTCATATTATTTTAAAGTTGCACAAAATGTGCCTATTTGTAAATTAGTTTAATCTAAGGAGCTATTATAATTGATATAATCCATCAGTCCCTAATCTCTTCAAGCCCTTTCACAATAAAATTACTAAGGTAATATTGTGTTGAATGAAATCCCTTTAAATAGAAATGTATCAACGAGCATGAAATGGATCGGCATTTATTTCGTTCGTGCGATTTCACAAGTACGTACCTTATTTTAAAAAAATAGGTCGAGGTCTCACACATAGCTTAGAATTTGAAAGTGAAATCACATTACCGCGGAAACACACGTTATCACCAACAATATATCATTAAATACAGACATTGTCTGCTAAGATCCGCCTTGTTAATTAGCGTACAGTTTCGTCTTTGAGACACTATTCGAAAGTTGATTTTTAGATATCGCACCTTTAGAACGAAAACGACACAATTCAAAAAATTGAAAATTGTGTTGTAATTTTTAAATGACTAAAAACTAGTACCTTATTTGTAAAAATATTATTAAAAAGGGACCGATATAACACCTTTGTTCTTTTCCTGCTTGAATATGGTTGTGTTTGAACTATTGTTGTACGGATTTCTTCGTTTTAAGTAATTTTATGAAGATAACCCAATTTTCTATCTTTTTGAATTGTGTCGTTTTCATCCTATATATTATACTGGGTGTAACGGAACTTTTAACCACCCAGTGTAGACCCTACATCACTTTTATGAAACATCGTTGTACTATTTCAATTAAAATAATAATTCAAATGTTACCCATTCTTGAAAAGTATTTTCTTAACTACATAATATTAACATTTTACTTGAAAATTCGACGAGTAATTAAGCATGAATTATAAACCTTTTACAGTAATGCTTATTGATTACCTACATTTAGTTTTAGGGATGTGACGGATCGTGACGTGATAAATCGGGATCCGAGGATACGAATACGGATAATTAGCGTCAAAATCCGCGAATACGAATGCGGATCATTAAATATTTACTCGATCAATATAGGCACGAGTAAACTTGAACCAAGAGTGCAAGCTTATACCCAGTTTCTGAAAGGCTGACCAACGAAAAAAAATACTAATACACTGTCAAATCTCTTATTCAGTGCCGTTTGAATTGCTAATAGCAAATTTAAATAACCCCGACACAAAAAACCTCTAAGAGGTAAAATAATAAAAATGTCTTAGTCGCTTACGTACCTGCTAATATTTTGACTCAAACTTCGTCACGTCGGGGGACCGCGTAATAAATGTTTCATCACCTTGGTCCGGAGTTCGGTCCCCCGACGTGAGGATGCTACGGCCAAAATATTACTAGGAAGTTAAACGACAATGACACTTTTATTATTTTACTTTTAGAGGTTTTTTTTATGTCAGGGGTTTTTTAAATTTTAAAACGCTTATTACGCCGTGGTTTTAGACTATAGTATTAATATTAAGCTTTGTCAACTAATCTGAGTTCATCGTTTTTTACGAATGAAAGATCCGTCAAAAAGTGTCGAATACAGATCTCTGACACGCTCGGATATCCGCGAAGCGAATACGGATACCCGGCACATCTCTATTCAGTATACATCTTAAATTAGAATGATTCTTAGGTATTTATTTGAAACAGACTTAAGTTCAAATACGTGTTTTGTTTGAAATACATACGTATATAAATGTAAAATGAATAAGCATTTTTTTTATACACATATTATATTCGACCTCATACCTGCCCTTTTAATATTAGAATATAAGTCAGGAAAAACAATAAAAACAATTAATTATAAAAAATCTCTGCAAGGTGTACAGACGACTTGATAAAGGTCGCAGGAACACGCTGGATGCGAGCCGCTTTTGACAGGTCCGTCTGGAAATCTTTAGGGGAAGTCTATGTTCTACAGTGGACGTCATGTGGCTGATGATGATGATGATGAATCTAATACCATACCATATACATATACACACATACGTACACACAGTTAGGTATTAAGTCTCGTATTTTCCATATTACATATAATAATTTTACCATAACGGTAGACGTCCTAGTAAAATTGATGACGCAAACCGGGTATCATTTTGCGGGGGCTTTCCACCACGATGCGTTGCAGTAATGGATTTTACGGTCGCGCTGTGATAAAGTCCTGTTATTCCTTTACGCGACGCTATAATGGGGAAATTGTATTAAAACAACTTTTATGTGGTTTGTATTTACTAAAACAACTATAGCGTTTACATCTATATGTGATTAAATGACCTGCCGAACTTCGTGACACCTACAAATTATCTGATTAGCTAAATAACTTTGATCAGGGATTGTCAAGCTTAATCAGCCTTGTTACTGCATCCTTTCTGAAAATCCACAAAGGTTTTGTCAGCATGTGTTGAGCACCAAATCTAAAAAATATTTAACCCTTATATCAAGTTAAATATTTTTTTCGATTAAGAGGCTTTTGAAGTCCGTTTTATTTGTAATAAAAACAAAAACTATGTTTACTTTTTGGTTAAAAAACAAAATAGATGTAATTGGACCCAATACAAAATTAATATAATACTACAATTTGATTTTGAGTTTCTCGCTGTGTCTTCGAATTTCAAGGTCAAATAACAATATTATTAATATGGTAACTTATTGAAGCTATACTGAACCCAGCACAAAAATAATCGTTAAATTCCTATTTGATTTTGAAAATTTCCCCTCTGCATCTTCGAATTCCTATGGCCTATACCAATGAAGTTAAGAAGGCACCATTCCCAAGTTACGCAAAATCTAATACCAAAAGAATCATTAAAATTCTTTAGTTGCATTCGGTTAACAATTAATCCGAAGTGGCGATTTCCATACAAAATTAGCGATACAAACGAACAACAATTGATTTTTATATACATACTAGCTTTTGCCCGCGACTCCGACCGCGTTGAAAAGTTTTTCCGGGAGAAAAGTCCCGCTTTGTATTTTCCCGGTATAAAAAGTATCTGTTAATCCAGGACATGATCTACTGTGCCAAATTTCATCGAAATCCGTTTAGTAGTTTTGCGTGTAAGAGTAACAAACATACTTTCATACGTACATGCTTACAAACTTACGCGTTTATAATATTATGATAATTCGAACCTTTAGAACGAAAACGACACAATTCAAAAAATAGAAAATAGAGTTGTCAATTTTAAAAGACTAAAAACTAGTCCCTTATTTATAAAAATATAATAAAAAAGGGACGGACATAACAGTTTTGTCCTTTTCCTGCATGAATATGTGTTTGAACTATTATTGTATTGAGAACTTCGTTTTAAGTAATTTTATGACGCTAACTCAATTTTCTGTCTTTTTGAATTGTGTCGTTTTCATCCTAAAGGTGCGATATATAGATATATCTTCTAGCTTTTACAACGTGGAACGTGCTAAAACATTAGACAAGTATTTTTCTCCGAACAAGACTCTACCAGCTACCTAACTTTCCAAATCCGATATCATAACGATCAACGCTTGCTGAAATTAGATTATATTATAAAGAAGATGTGATTTACATTATGCACCCCTTGAGTTTCGGTATCTAATATGTAACTATGTCTATTTTCTATTAAATGTGAATAACTATAACGTGATTTGAATTGTAAAAACATATGAAAACACCCGTGCAAAATGCTTCTAGAGCCACTGATTTGGGAAGCCTTGTCTACATGCCAGTTTTAAGAAATTACTGTAGAGAAGTCTATTACAGGTTTAGGATTTAGTTTTTCTATAAATAAGTCATTTAAAGAATGTTTGAATTTATTATTTAACCATTCACATAAAAAAACAATATAAACGGATCCTAGTCATTAAAAACATTCGTTCTAAATTCATTCATTCCTTCTATAACTTTACACCTGCTAAAAAAGCCATTCCATGCCATTAACTTTCTCTGTCGACTACATCTGAAGGAAGGATTCTTCTCGGAAGGATTTAAAAAGTAGGTAAGTATATCGGACAAAGCAGACAATCGACTATTGTGGTATTTGTTCAGACGGATGAGTAAACATTAAACATATTACAATGCGTTTAATATCTTTTAGTCCAGGAAAATGTGTCATTTAGGTATAAATAATATTATTATGTTGAAAATTGCTAGTGGAGGCAATCTGTCTGGGCTACGAAGGTCAATTCAGTTTAATGCGCAATTATTTTAACTTAAATCAAGATATCATTAACTTTAATGCTCCTTTGAATATACTAGATACTCAAAGTAATGCTCAGATATCAAAATTTTAAAATAATTTAATACAAACCTTTTTCTCGACTACCTATTTTCACTTCTTATTTAAATATGATAATTGTGTGTACAAGACTGTGCTATTGATATAACATATTTTTCCTGATTTGTGGAACCTAAAAAATAAAAGTTTAAAAGCGCCGAAAAGTGTATCATACATATTAATTTAACAACTAAATGTTCCGTATTATGCTAATAACAATATCACCAAACCTAAGAGTAATGTTGTTTTAATTTAAAAAGTAAGTTATTGTGCATGTTTATCAAGCAGTGCGTCCTAATAATATACGTAAGGCGAGTCGAAGAGGTCGCGGCAGGTAGGTCGACATGTCAATTGATGTTTTGTTATGTTGAATGTGACCGCAGCGGTGGCGCGGACGCGGCGTCTCTGCCGGATGGAGGGTGACATTGCGTGACCGCAGCGTTTTTAAACAACTGTTTGATGATAGAGTGACGCAGAACGTCTACTCGTACAAGGTCGTTTTTAATTGTATTGTTCTTCACATATTTACCAGTCAACTTCTATCGACACAAAATGTATTGCACTGTGATCTGCAATGAGTATCGCTAAGGTAATTACTTATTTAACATTCTGCCGACACTCCGCAGATTATTAATTTTCCAAGTGACAATGCAGGGTTCCTGGAAGGAAATTGAATAAAACTGGGATCCATTTACATATGTGAGTCACGAGTATTTCATACTAAAAGTATGTGCAGACGTATTTCGTCATTGTATTTTTACAGTTGTCATGCTCTGACAGAGTGACAATATGTACTGACGCCAGTTGATAATATTTGTTATATTTTTTAACAGACAGTAAATGTGACCCAGCTGTCCCATTAAGGTGAAATAAGAATAGGGAAGAGGAGAGGACTTGTTGAGCCTGTAACAATTTCACTGTTTCTAATTTTCCACTACGCTCTTGGAGTTCAAACTGTTATAAAATAATATTTTGTTTCGTTTAGTAACTTTTCATAAGCTTAATTATGAATAAACAAAATAGAAACAGCTTTTTATTCCTCTTGTAACATAGAGTTCAGAATAAAAATAACGATTATGGTTCACTTTCGAGTACTGGGAATACTAGTAGATTTAGATAACAAGGAATTAATTAACAACAATTTAGATATTGTAAATAAATAATTATGTATGAATAAATAAAACCAATTGAAAGAACGGTTTTTAATCTATACTCAAAAAGTACTACAGAAATTCATTTGTTTATTTATTTATTTTAATTCTAACGGATAAACCAATTACACTAATTAAATAAGAGCATAAAATAAATATAAGTTTAAGATAAGTGCAAAAAAACGTAAATTTTAATAAGTAACAAGGATAATGATGTAGAGTCGGACTGATGAGAGAGCCATAGGTATTCGCAGTTCGTCGTTCCCGATAACCGAGCGAGCAAAATAGTAGTTCTTCAGAGTTTATGATGGAGCAGAATTTGACGTAGATAATCAGGCAAGAATCCCAAGCTATAGTCCGCCATCACAGTGGCGTAGCATCGGTTCCTGCCGCCCGGGGTGGACCCAACATTTGCCGCGACCAAATCGCAGGAAACAAAGTTCCTTTCAAAAATAAGTCCCGCATGCACTACCCCAAGGCATGTGTACACACTAGACTAAAGAAACAATTTGTAATAGATTTTATGTTACGCATTGTGCCCGCCCTATAAATCCCCCCCCCCCTCCAAATAGCGATTTATTTTCATTTTCGTCGGTGTAGCCATAGAGGTGCGATATGTGTCATAATTGCCAACTACGAAGCTCATATAAACAAACCGATTAGAATAGAATTTTAGCATCCAGTGTGCTTTCTAATAATTATTTAATTAATAATTAACTATTCATTGCCATTCATAACAATATTAATGTTAACATATTTTTTGACATTCGTTTTCAGGGTCTCACATAATATAGGTACAAAACAAACATATGCCTACGTAGTCCTGACTCTATTTACTGCAAAACCACTGTACTATTTTTATGAAAGCTTTCGACGTTAAAAGGCGATCGATGTTCCTTGTGAAATGAAGTAAGACAAATTAACAAAAAAGGTTCCGAGAATCAATACCATCCCCATCCACTCCTTCCCCCGACTTGCTTTCCAGAGTCAGCCGGTATATCCTAACAATGTGCTAACATAAGTCTGGCAACCTGTCAGGCTCGTACTTATCATCAGATGCAGTGTAATTAATACGGCCACAAAAAAGCATTTGCAATCAGTGCAAAAACAATGAAACTAAGTACTAGCGCAGCTTTAGGTACTTAAGTACTACGCTATGCATGCTACACAGCGGTCAGATACGAGTATGTGAATCATTGATAATGGCGCACCTTGCGAGTTGCTTGAACTTTAACTGTGTCAGTTCTTCGCTTCGAACTTCCTCAAGTTCCATGAGTAGACTTTTTTCTGAGAAACAACAGACATTCAGTTATATTGTTGCCATATGCAATAAGTCCATTTAAAGTAGCTTAATTCTTTAAATGATGACTTCAAGAAGTAGTGACACATCGCGTGTTTTAGAACATAAATATTAATTGAGTTCTATATTCTATTTAGTCTAAATGTGCTACTCTATTGGTTCTGGTGGCTTCCTCATACCGTCTTTAATTTGTGGCTAAAAATATATATCTAACGGGCGCGTTGATCGTACGGCTATGGAGTACGATGAAAGTGCAAACCGATCTATTTTTTATGTACCACAAATAAATCATGTACTAAATTAGAAATAGAACACGTTTGGCAGGGCGGTGCAACGTTGTTTTATAATTAGCGATGCACAAACAAAGTGGCTTCGAAGGAATTGGGTCGAGCAGGGTGTGGGACGAGGCGGGGGAGGTCGGAATTCGCGTAACGTTACGTCAGCGGGCATCGGCCTCGCGGCGGTCGCTGACCCGCGGCTATCTCTAGCGCGGCCGCTAGTCGCACGCGCATTATTACGCACTCACGCATACAACCATAATATGCGCCTTTTTTCACGGCGAAAAGTTCGCTGCCGCCCAATCCCGAGAAATATACATACTGACCATCCGATAGGGCGCATATCTGACTACTTCAGAAATTTCCGGAACCGACATTCTAACTAAATTCTTCAGTTTATTAAAGATGCCATCCATCAAGACGCATCAGGTTTGCCTGCTAACTAGAGTATAGCAGCCTATTGCCATGCAGGTACGATATACGGAATACACCACTCACCGAGCGCCCTACCCAGCGACTATATAACCCCCGCATGCGATGTGCCGTATGCCACTGCCTCACCGGGCTTTACGTGTTTTGACACATTAATCCCTCAATCAGTCATACGTACGTCATACACTTGCGTTAGTTAACAATATATAATACATAAATAGACATACACCAATTTTAAGGTATATTTGCTTAATGCTTTTATTGCGAACGTGACTATATTTATAGTGAGTACTGATTGACATAACATATTTTCTGGAGACTTAATAAATAACTGAAGACTACAGATAAAACTGTCCGAAGGAAGTTATTTTCATAACATTAGCCAGCCTGATATTCCACTGCCAGGTAAAAACTTCTAGCCTCAAGAAATATTTCTAGGTTATCTCCTCATGAGAATTCCGATTCGAGTGCAACGCAAGCCGACGTGATTAAGTGTCTAAAATATATTAATCAGCCTGCGGTATAAACTGCATAAAATCCTATTTCCTACTAATATTATAAAGGCGAAAGTTTGTAAGTATGTATGGATGTATGTATGTATGTATGTATGGATGTCTGGATGTATGGATGTTTGTTACTGTTTCACGCAAAAACAACGGAACGGATTTCGATGAAAATTGGCACACGGGTAGATCATGTTCTGGATTAACACATAGGCTACATTTTATCCCGGGAAAATAAAAAGCGGTACTTTTATCTCGGAAAAACTTTTTAACGCGGGCGGAGCTGCGGGCAAAAGCTAGTCTAATATATTCTTATCTCTTCTTGCATGCTATTATGTTTGTATCTTCTTACAATTTACCAATAATAAATATTGGTCGGAGGCTAATGAGTAATGACCATTTATAGTTATTAAGCATGCGTCATTTTATTCACTGTTCACAAATTATTGTGTTTAGCATATATTTACTAACAATACAAATTATATCATAAACACATAATAATTGTCATCATTGTTTGTAGGAATTCTATTTAAAAACATGTTGTTTTCAACGTTTAATAACTAGTATGGAATGTTATTTTATCGAACAGTAACTAAATAAGTAACCCTATAATATGATTTTTTAAATCTCGACCACGTATGATGAATCCGTAGCAATTTAAAAAGCCGCATATATTAAATTAAAGTTCATTATAAAGTAAGGTCGTCCGCGGCGAGGTTATCGACCTGGTTCTTAACACGGCTCTTCTGTATCTCAACGGTCGAATTGAAGGTATATATACATACATATATACCAGATACCTACTGCACGAAACGGGAAATGATACGGTTCATTTCATTTCAAGGTGAAATAAGTGGCACTACCGACAATTTTATGATCTATTAAACAATAATACAGCGCTGCTTAAAATATTAAACGCGTACACCAACCTCATCGCCAAGTAATTGTCTTTCTTACTTATAAGTTTGTTATAAGTTGCGTCAATGTGGTTATTTTCGTTCGTCAGTCAGTTATAAGTAGGCTAACCACTCATGAGGCCTTCCCCGGATATTTCCGAGATTTCGTCATTCTTAGTTTTACAAAGTATGCAAATAAAATTTGTTTTTTTTAACACTTGGATAAATACTTAAGTTTCTGACTTAAAAAATATAACGGAGAATCACGAACTCAGACATAAAGTTACGTTTGCAAATAATTCAGCTGACTGTAAATATAGCAAATGTCAAACAATTTGGGTGAGTTTGGTCATCAATGCGCTAATCAGTTTGACACAACTACGATCAACATCCCTTACCGGGGAAAAGACGGTAAAAAAGTATTCTGCAGTATACAGAAACCTTGAGTATTAATGAAAGGATTTTCCTGCTAACTTTTACGTTGACCGTGAACTACCCTAGTAAAATACTATTTAGCTCTTCGAGTTACACAGTTCATTAAGAAACCGGATTCGTAATCCCTATATTATGATCAACAATGTTATACTAAATAGGATATACCGGCTATATCCGCCCATCAGAAATCTATCTTTCTTCTTTATCTTAAATAACGGAATAGGTATTAAATTATCGTAGTTTTTTTACTTACTTTACGTTTTAGCATGATATATCATGCGATGTACTGGTATTTATTTAAAGTCCTTGATGGTAGATTCGTATATTGTTATCCTAAATTGTTATCCTACACTATGATGCATACTAAGTCAGAATTATGCAAAATAATATCTCAATGAGGAAAACTGCAATCGCGCGCTGAATAAGAAAATAGGGAAAATCCGTCCGCAAGAAAATTATGAAGCGAAATATAAATACATAAAAAAAATTGGTAATAATTCAAATTTAATATAAATGTATAATAATTATTAATATGCATAATAAATTACATAGCTTCGCACTAGTAGCGATTATTGAGTGCCTAAAATGTTAGGCCTAATGTGCCTATGTAGGTGCATACGTTATAGATGATAATATTTCACTGATTACCAAATACGTTCCTTAAGACGTCTAAAGTTGTTTTGCTATTCGTGTTATTATGTTTATTTGCACATTTAAATATTGGAGGCAGTTTCTACTTGCCGGTTTCTAAAGCGAAGTAAATATACGTACAAATATTTGAAAACAATGTTCAATTTAAATTAGGCACCGACTACAAGAATTACTTAATGTACATTTAAACATAATTATTATACAAGGTCATTCAAGTGTGAGCGTGTGTGCATTTTAATATTGCGTTACTAAATGAAACCATAGAATTAACTTCTCCAAAATAAAACTTTACAATAAGTTACTCGAGCTGTAGATTTCTAACAAAATAAATATCAATAAAAAACATTTTAATATTTCGCAACCTGATGCTACTAATCTAAGAGATAAGTCACAGCGGCAGATTGATGTAGCAAAAAAACCAGCGGCAACATCACACTTTCAGTCAAAAATGCACACGCCATATTCGCACTATAACAAAATCTTTAAAAACTCAGAAAGGTGGTTTTTTTTTCCTGAAAATATTTGTTATTCACGGATGATTTCTGGCACAGTGTTAGCAGAGGTAAACACAAGTATGTGGTTCGCAATGTAAAAATGACTCTGTATCACTGACTGCTATTATACTAGTATATACTAGTATAATAGACGTCAGTGCTCTGTATATATTTTTTGCTTTTTTTTTTAGTGTTCCGACCTCTATTTAATGTAAATTATTTTTAATTTATTAATCTACGAAAAAAAACGGAGGAGGTTCTCAAGTCGACTTGTATAAATATTGCTTTATGTATGACCACGTATAACTTTTTACAGAGTATACCGATTTTAATACAGTAGAACCTCGTTAAGTCGAACCTCGATAAGTCGAAAACCGCCATAACTCGAAGGTTTTGGCGTCTCCCTTGATATTCTACTTATAGAGGTTCTATTATAATTCTTTTTTTAGTGGATAGGGTATATCTCGAAATTGCTCCGGTGTGAATTTGGAAAAAATCTACCCTAAGGGTGGGTAAAGGGGTTATATATTGTTTACTCACAAATTTTAATGCTGAGTTGCGTATAAATAAAAAATTAAGCACGCCGTTTATAGCTAAAAAAATATATGTTTTTTTAACAAAAAGCTAAACCGCTGAAAAAACTGAAAAGCAAAAAACTTTTTAACAAAAAATAAACCGATTTAAAAACCACTGCAAACCAAAAAATAATTCAACTCTATATTCGCTTAGTATATACGTATATTTGGAGTCGATGCCTAATTTAAATTGCCAGCTAAGCCAAGGAAATACAAGATCAAATATACGAAAACATTGTTCAATTTAAATTAGGCACCGACTAAGTCATCTGCTGTTAGTGATTGAAGAGTTCCATTGTGTATCTCAGAAGATCTTCATCAGATCTTCATAAATTATATACTAAAACCTTCCCTGAAAACTATACATTTAAACATCGAAAACCACATCCAAATCGAATCAGTAGTGTTTGAGAAACGCGCGGCCATACAAATTTACATACATACATACAAACATACATACATACGCATCGAATACAGAACCTCCTTTTTGAAGTCGGTTAAAAAATAATAAACATTTTTAATTTAACCTTAATAACAAATGCATACCTATGTATATTAGGAGTCGGTGCTTAATTTAAATTGCCAGCTAAGCTAAGCAAAAACATGAACACAATGTTATACCTAGGTACTCATAGAATGCCGAGATATTTTATAGAAGTCAAACATGAATAACATCGGATTTTAAATAAGCCGAATTTCCATAAATTAAATTAAATACGTAGTTTTTTTATTGGGACAAGTTTGAGCCTTTTAGTAAGGAACATTAAAGTTAAAACATAACAACAAACAAATTTAATAGCACAAACCATACATTAATAAACGAATTATAATCGTTACGAGTTATAACCTCTGGTCTTAATTGGTGGTAGGCCTCTCATATGTAAGAGTCCGTCTGGGTGGGTACCACCGCAATGTCTATTTCTACCGCCAAGCAGCAGTATGCATGTACTGTTTTGTTTCAATTTGAAGGACATTGTAGCCAGTGTAACTACTGGACAATATGAGACTCTTATTATCTTATGTCTCAGGATGACGAGCGAAGTGGAATGCCACACAATACTTTGTACCTCAAGGTGCTGAATGGTGTTGCTACTGTTTATGTGTAGACGTATCCCTTACCATCAGGCAAATGGCGTGCTTGCCTCGTCATTCAAAGCAATAATAAAGAAATTAACAATTCGTTGACGTTTTAATGGGCATGTTAGACGATAGATTTTGCAAAAGAATTCAAAAGCTGGTACATCCGGAAGCGAAATGACAAACGACTGTAACTAATAGATTAAAATTGAAAAAAGTGCGAGAAAGCGACCCCCGGTCCGTGGCGAAGGGGCTGCCCAAGTAGGACACTTTCATTTTCGTTCGCTTCTTTTCAGATAGCACGCGGTGAACATTTGCGGTGCTGCTTAGCACGTATCCATTACCTCCTTTCTTTGTATACTTATTAATAGACCTAACGCCGATTTGATATTTATTATCAAATAATACTAAATGCACTTTAATCATATTGATCCATATTGCAAAATTTCGTGGTAAAATGTTTTAGTCAGTCATATTTACCAGTGATACGTAACTAATCAACAAACGTTGTTTTGATAATTTCATATAACTGAGATTTTTTACTTTAATTAATGTTACACACATTTTATATTATTTAAATTCGATTGTATACGGAATTACACAGATTCAAATGATCAGTAAGAAAATATAAATATTTTGGTATATTTTCGTTGTACAAACTTTTCATTGGACATCGGTAAATAGTAGGTAAAGTTACTGTTAACTTTATGAGTCAGGATATTCCATCACGATTACAACCAAAAGTGTAATATATCCCAAAAACATATTAAAAAAGAGCAGTATTTCTAATAACGTCCGTTTAATGTCGTTATGATGCATAGCATAAATATTGTCATATTCATAGATAATTCCTGTTTGTTAACACATGTATCGGTATCATCATAATCTAGATCTATAACGCAGTTGAAAGAAATGTGGACCGGATTTTTGGCACACAATTGCCGTACGAGGACAGCAGCGCGGTGCGGACGTTGCTGTCGAAAGTAACAACTTTCTAGACCCCTCTTCGCCGTCACGCTTATCACGAATTTTTATAACACAGAAGATTTCTAATGCATACAAATAACCTTACCGACACACCTACGTAATGAATTCCACATAGTCATTAGTTTGTTGATGGTTTTTAGAATATACAAATGGATAAACTATGTTAAGAATATTTATAATTGCTTATTCGATAAGATTATCCGCCGGCATTATTGTGGTGACATTCTATTTAAACCTCAGTTCCCTTACAATAAGGTGATAAGGAGCAGTAGACTCACATAGCCGAGTACATACAAATAAAAATAAAAACAAAACACATCTTGATACTATATTACTTATTTAGTATTGCAAATTAAGACAACGTGCAGAACGTTAGGGTCTGGATTAAACTGCCAGATCGGGCAATTAAATTCGTGCAACCTTTTCGATACGTAAAAACACTCTTTAGTTGCTCGATTTTAGAATTCATGCCCGCCATGGAAATAAGCTCGATCCCACCCACATTATGAGAAGAAAGCTCGACAAAATATGCGGCCACTAGTTATGTCTCTGCCTAACGCTCTGGATGGACTGGTGATATAGGCGTGGAATTATACATTTATAATGCATACTTGTAAATATTTATTAACATTAATAATAATCTAGTACTATAATCTAGGTAGCATAGCAATACTGACCGTAGGGCGCCTCCAGCAATGTGAGGATATCATATGAAAACATAATTTTGAAGCTAAATGAGGAATTCGTAAGTATTCGAGTATCCTTACGATTGTTTGCTTCAAGGTAATAGCAAGCGATAACTAAGTATAATCAATTAATCCGGTAATTTCAGTGAGCTAATAAAGGTGTTTGCTCTAGAAATGGAATCAAACTCACAACCTCCACCTAAACACTGTATTTCACTTCTCACTGTGAAAACATATTTTTTTTATAATGTCAATCCAGAGCTTTCTCTTTCTAACTTTCACAAAAATAAATTCAATAGTTCTTTCTTTTGGGAGTCAATGAAATCTATTTTAAATTAGGCATATGTTTAAATCTTCCTACTATAAAAACGAAACTTGTACAATCAATAAAAAAATCTTAATAATCCACCCTCGTTATTCTGATTACAGATCATGGTGCAAAAGCAACAGAGCTTTCTACTTGCGGGTGGCGCCCAGGTCAACTAAGTATACAACAAGATAGTAGAGTGGAAAAGGTGAAATTTAGCGGAGCGAGAAATCGACGGGATGCGATGTTTATTGTAACGAGCCCGCAATCGGGCCGGCGCAAGAGAAACTGAAAGTAATGGCGCCGCATTCAACCCACTTTCACTGACGCGCGCTGCGCCGGCACGGGGCGCCTGCACCCGCGCTTTCAACCTAACACTATTCCACCGTATTTAATTTTATCCCACAATTTATAGAACAATTACAGCTAGTTAAGAATAAACTAAACTTTTGGATAAAAAATATTGCTAGCTAACCGTAAACTACGCATGACTTATGAGATGCAGTTGCATACATATATACATATACACTCACGCCTTTTATCCCCGAAGGAGTAGGTAGAGGCGCAACTAGTGCACCCACTTTTCGCCATAATTCCGTCTCATGATGTGATAAGGGTTGAGCCTATCGCTATATCAGGCACAAATTCCAGACTCCGAGCTGATACTGAATAGAAAAACATTAAAAATATTACTTTGCCTGATCTAGGGATCGAACCCGAGAGCTCAGGATTGCAGTCGTACCACAATACAACTATGCCACCGAAATGCAGTTGGTATAAACAAAATAAAATATTTTAGAAAGTGCTGTATAAAATTACAATTAATTGATAAATACATAAACACTTGTGTAACTATGTAAGTGGAAAAATATTTTCGCCCAGAATACAAAAAAATACCTATAGATGAAGCAATTTCTTATTAACCCTCGACAGAAAAAGAGGGGAGTTATAAGTTTATATGTTTAGGGTGTGTATCTGTGTATCTGTGCATCTTTGCATCTTATGTCTGTCTGTGGCATCGTAGCTCTCAAATGAATGGACTGATTTTCACGCGTTCTTTTTGTTTGAAAGCTGATGTGATTGAAATGGTTCTTACTTATAATTTATGACGATCTGTTCAGGCGTTTTTTTTATGGATTGCATGACGAACCGAGCATGCCGTTTGCCTGATGGCAAGCGATACGACCAGCCATAAACAGTAGCAACACCAAACAGCACCTTGATTAACAAAGTACTCTGTGGCATTCCACTGCGCTCGTCATCCTGAGACATAAGACGTTAAGTCTTATCATGTCCAGTAGTTACACTGGCAACAGTGTCCTTCAAACCGAAACATATCAGTGCATGCGCACTGCTGCGTGGCGGTAGAAATAGACATTACGGTAGCACCCACCCAGACGGACTCTCACATGTGAGAGACCTAGCACCAGTAAGGGGTTTGAAGATTATCAGCTCATTTCCAACTTTCAGAAGTCTGATTGATTTCTAATTTGGTGTTCTGTGACTTCGCCAATATTTTTAAAACATTTTAACGTTGAACTAATGCTACAGCATCAAATAGTCTGCGAGATACCCAACGTTTTAGCAACTTATAGCAGATATAGTGTGTGTGGACTCGTAAGAATGGTCGCAACGTGTAGAATGTAGATGTTAATATTTATTTCATAATTTAAAAACTATGAAATAAATAATACATTTAAATTTTAAACACCCCCGAAACGATTA
The DNA here is from genome assembly GCA_949316025.1 of Lapara coniferarum. Classification (NCBI taxonomy): domain Eukaryota; kingdom Metazoa; phylum Arthropoda; class Insecta; order Lepidoptera; family Sphingidae; genus Lapara; species Lapara coniferarum. Next base: position 32,880,911 of record OX438919.1, on the reverse strand, counting down.
CTAGGTACATAAACGACAAAGACACTTTTATTATTTTACCTTTTAGAGCATTTATGTATCGGGGATAATTTAAAATTAATTGTTATTACTATTAAGATTTGCTCTTTCATATCCCGGGAATGCTTTTCAAGTATGTACTGGCATGAAGCAGTTTTTATCAGGACAAGTACAGAATGAAGACAGGCCTCATATTAATTTAATCTCTTCACATATATTCAAATTATCAATAAAGTCCTGAGCCGAGGTTCGTAACCCGTTAGTGGGTTGCCCTCAGCATGGTCACATAATTCAAAGGGTTGCGAGCGCCTTCTGCGTTCACCCTAAAGACCGGTGTGGCCAGAAAAGCCGACTCGCGTCAGGCTGCTGGCAGTAGGGCCATTATTAAAAAAAAAACATCGAAATCTAAATATTGCAATTGCCACAATAATTTTTACCATCCTCGGTTGGGGCGTATTTTTACCATGATATCGTTTGGCTACATAATAGGGCGAATAAGGTCCTTAGGAACTGCAGGTGTGCCACGAAAGTCGTTGCATCCTTTCGTCTTGCAACCCCAAGGTGGACGGCAATGCGGCTGGATGGCCTCGTGTTGTGAGAGGCGCGGGGACCTCGTTACACCGGGACGTATTGGCCCTAGACGAGTCAATAATAATTATTGATAATATCTTGGGTGCACAAGGTTTATAAGCAACACATATAAATGGAGTATGTATATGGATAGCTTATGTACACAAAATATAGTCAGGTATGAAAAAAGCTGCAAAGCTTCCGAGCAGTTAGTATTTATAAATGTCCAAATTATGTATGAAATCATTTAAAGCAGTGCAATATTGCATAGAGTGTGAGTTAAACCGAAGTTTTTTACAACTTGCTCTCGTTTCATGCGATAATCATGCTATAGCAGGAGCGGCACTGGATGCTGTAAGTGGGTATTTTGGTCAACTTACTCAACACTAATGAAAGCTCGATGGGAAGCTTATTTTTCTAACGTTATTTTTGTGTGTGGCGGCAAAAGTTCATGGCTTTTTATAGTCATAACTATAAACTGCAGCTATATATAAATGGTTAAGTACATTTTTAACGCTGATAGAGCATGGAAATTCAGTATTTCAAGCTTGCAAGTTGACAATGTTTGTGGTATACCTCATAACATACGCAAAATGCAGTGGTGTAATCATTACGGCTCTTCAGAGTTTTCCCGCCATTTTCTTGGCGATAATGGCGCGTGAACGCTGCGAATGCAGCGTGTCCACGCTGTGCATTCGCTTTACTGAGAAAACGCTAGTATGAAGGGACTTTGGTATAGTATGCATTATTCAGCGTAGCGGTTCACGATTGAATCAGTATGAATCAGGAAGGCTTAGTGGGAATTATCTCTGGTAACTCGAAACCAACTGGGATTTTAAAATAAAGCCAGGTATCAGTTATTAAACTCTCAATCTACTTCAAATAAGGCCAAAACCTTGAGTATATCCTTCCTTCCGTACATATTATAAAACAAAGTCGCTTACGACCTCTATACGTGGTAAACTCAAAAACTGCCCAACGGATTTCGATGAAATTTAGTATACAGGTAGTCTGAGAACTCTGGAAAGGTATTTTTTTATCCCAGAAAAACTAGCTTTTCTTATAAAGCAAAGACTCTCTATTCTTTCCGTATTCAATCTGCTAAACATGGACATTAGACAACGTGCGTACCCATAGTCTTAGGAAATTCATTAATAATAATATGCTATATGTTATACATTATATACTCTTCTGGTATAAACTTAGCCAAACACAGGATATCTGATAAAAATAAGGGTATAAAGATTAATTCCACAAAGTATGTTCACCAGATTTGTGCCAGAAATGCAAATCAATATACATCCATGACCTATATCTATTATATTTGATGTAATTTCATCTGAGAGCAGGATTAAAATAGAAACTATTTGGTAAATGTAATGTGTATATTAGTTATCATTTCTGGTACAAGGCTACTGGCTGGTAATTGTACTAAACTTTGGGTGACCTATTTAGCCTCGTATTCATGCGCACAACGCCTGAAACACAAGTAAGTTGGTTCAAGTAGTCTGTATTACTAACAAATAACAATTATTACCAGTCATTGGACGTTAGCTACTAGAACAGTTGACGAAGGCCAAGAGCTCTCACTCGCGCTCCTTCAAGCCGTTGTAATATTATAGCGGCTCATTAAAATAACTTGTAAATAATTTATTAACATTTTGCCTATGTTTTTTTTTGCTGATTATGTGACAAACTATATCATTTACCAACACTTCTTAAATTTATAGTTTGTAAATCGATCAAGATGTAGTAGTTATGGAATAACCATCTTATTAAGAATTATAATTGTGGTGAATATTTTTAAAATATAGCCGCGTCTACTAATTCCTATAAGATGAGGTTAGTTGCTAAATATAATTGTTGTACGGCTTCGAGATTTTACTACTGATTTTTTTCGCTATTTCTAGACGCTGATTCCCGCGAATAAAAAGTTAAAAATTCCGTTTAAACAGATTAGGTATGTCCCTAGTGTGATAATGTCTACTCCATTCTGATCTCCATGTTTGTTTTCGCTCTTCTTTGCTTCGTTTCGATTTTTCGGCATGGCCACGCGGGTGCGGCGCGGCGCGGCAAGCGGTGTCGGTGAACTGCGCGCAAGTCAAGGGCCTCGGTCGACGACCGCCCGCGGCCCGGTCCATGTTTCGCCACTACAATGTACACACTCAAAATGGCCACTCCACTTTACAATTTACCCATTCTTAACGATTACGTTAATACCGTTTTGTTACATGTATGCGTTAATTATATTGGTATGCATATATTATTCTCTTATGTACAAACTGTTGTGTTATGTGTTTTCATATTTGATTGTCTTTACATAACCACGTATTAAATAGGTTTTCGTAATAACTTCTATTTACTATATCATTTAAATTAAAAATAATGTTATTCAATTACAAACAGTAATAAGATCAGTCATTTTAAAATTGAAATAAAAGGCTGTACGTAACAAATGTATTTTTAAGTGCCTTCCAAAGAATCCGTCTTTGCATTCTGTACTTCTAGTGTAAGGAGAAGAAGATAGGATTTAGACATACTGCAAAGATCCAATGTGTCAAGTGCATTTATATATACATAAACTAATATGTTAATATCTATTATAAAAGAAATATTATAATCTGCATAAATAGCTTGTTTAGACAGGACTGTCTACTTCCAAGAACCATCTCACGTCAAAGAGCAATTGTTATTATTATGTAATTGTTGGACCATTTTATTAATGCAAATTATACTTATATTTCGCCAGGTGTCGCCAGGTGGGCATCAAAAGTACAGGGACGTACTAAGGAATATAAATAAAGCAATCGGTGCAAAAACAGTTTATTATAAGGCCAACCTAGGCCCCAGCCAGTAAGGCCTATTGACAAATCGAACCCTTTTTACCCGACTGCGAAAGAAGGAGGGTTACGTTTTTCGAGTGTATGAATGTACAAGTATTTCTTTCGTATTTTTATGTGAGTGGTCTCGATAGATTCGTTTTAGTCGCGAAAGTGACACTGGGTACATCAAAATTAAAAAAAAAACAAAATGGAGGATTTTGGCGACAAAAAGTAATCTCCAAAAAATTATGTTTCCAAAATACATCGGGTGTGGTATCAAAATAAAGCATTTTTAACGGTGGCTACGAATATATATACAACTTATATGTTTTATTGGAATTTAGAATAGGAAATATCATGGGTGTATACATATAAGAGGGGGGGGGGGGGGTTAGGGGGTCCGGAACCCCCCTTAGCTAACAATAAACCACGCTACGCCGCTGACTACTGACATTTTGGGGATCCGGACTTAGCTTCTAAAATACGGTGTTATGCAAGGCAAGAACCCACGCCACTAAAATTTTTATATCGTAGGACCCCCATGTGAAAGCTATAGGTATAGCTACGCCCGTGGAAAATACTAATAAATCGCATCATACTTAACACTAGTAATATGAATCCGTATGTGTTAGTTTGCTACTACTTCACGGTAAAACGGCGTGACGGGTTTGGCTGAAGTTTGGCACATACGTAGTTTATAAAAAAAAAGAAAACTAAAAAGATGGAAATAAAAAAAATATAAAAAAAAAAACAAAAAACCCGACTGTGTCAATATTTGGCATCTTTATTAAATTCACTAAAGAACTGAAAAGATGGAAACAAGATTTAATTTGAATATTTTATTTTGGTTTTGAATAATCTTAGTTGACACTTGACAGTGTTCATAAACGCTGTCGGAGGCATAACACGCTCACTGCTCATAATTTGGTGGGTGATTGATATACTAGAGCAACAAGATCTCGTAGTGAGCAGATGCCTCCGACTGCGTTTGTGTGGACTTTTAAATCCAACACTGATACGTCGAAGCAATAAACAATTAATAGTAAATTTAACTATATACCTATTATTATTATATTTCACATAATTTATCGGTAGTATAAGGTGAATGATAAGTTTTCATTGAAGTGGTATTCGAGTTGCAATAGGTAATCGGTCAAGTAACGTGGCGTGCAGTGCGAGGAACCGGCGCTGCGTGTCACGGTCGGTCGACGAACCCGCTCACTCTACTACACTACGTAGTAAACACTAACCAACTAGCTACTTAAACCTCCAGAAACATCCAAATTGTTATAAATCAATGTAGCCATCTAAGTATACTTTAGATGGCTCCCGTTGGTTCCATATTAATTTAGATATAATTTTCATGACATTTACACAATACTTAGTAGTCGTTAGTCTTACTAATAAGATCTTTACATAATAGTTATTATGTAGGAAATTAAATCGTATAAGCCTTAAATTCCGAAAATAGGCAATAACGTTGAACCATCTACAGGCTACAGGTAACTTCAAATTAAACCTTTTCAACAAATATAGTCCAAAAGGCATTACGAACCTGATCTTACGTTCATTTTTTTATGTAAATAATCACTCATTGATGATCAGGAATTTTGCGTAACTTGAATATTTATGCTTGCCGCACACGTTCGGTTTCCTGATTAGGTTTTCTGATCCGGAATTCAGATTCGGAAACCTGAATGCTCCGCTTACATAGGAAATGTTCAACTACGCGCACACGTTCCTGAATCTGAATTCCTGGTCAGGAAACCTAATTAGGAAACCGAACGTGTGCGGCAAGCGTTAGACAGGTCAACGACATCATAGTGTGCGAAAGTATTCGCACCTGTCACCTTCTTCCTCTTCACTCCACCGCCACTGAGAGCTAATTCTGAATTGCCGATGGTACTGTTAAATAAAAAATTGTTTAAATAAACTAAAAAAATCACGCTTTATATAAAATCCAACTAAAAAATAGAAAATAAGTTCTAACCAAATTTTAATTAAGAATAGTGTAAAGGAGATGTCCGCTTTTTGTGGGTTGGGTGCTGGGCCTCAAAATCTGAACAGGCTCAACTTTAGGGATATTAAAGGGGGCAATATATGGAACTTAGATCAACAAAAAAAATATTTTTAGACCCCTCCATTCATAACCAACTTTTTGATAACATTCATATCAAGTGTAGTTTTCAAGCCAAACAAAATTACATGTAATTATATAATAGTGTAAACAATACATCAAAGATATACGATTGCAGCATTCGCGAATCATCTGCTATTAGTTATTGAAGAGTTCCATTGTGTATCTCCGAAGAACTTCGTCAGATCTTCATAAATTATATACTAAAACCTTCCCTGAAAAATATACATTTCAATATCGAAAACCACATCCAAATCGGATCAGTAGTTTTTGAGAAACACGCGGCCATACAAATTTACATATATGTATACATACATACAAACATATATACATACGGATTGAATACAGAACCTCCTTTTTGAAGTCGGTTAAAAAGGCCGTCACCTTTCTTAAGGAAATTGCTACCGATCCAATTGAATCGGTACCTCATAATAGTATGTGCTTAATTTATTTAAAAATTGTTTAAAGCATTAAGTATTGAGCTTTGCATTCACACATAAAAGTTTTTCGAGTGGTATAACATACTTTCATCCTTATTATTACATGCAATATAGTTTTCCTTACCTAATACCTAGGTAATACCTACCTCTAGTGTCAATTTTCCTCCTCCGAACTTAAAACTTCGTCTGCCATAAGAGCAACTATTCTTCAAGTTACAGCTACTATAAGTGTGAGAATGAATAGAACATCTTCAGATTGTTTCAACAAATCGTGGTATTTTATATTTAACACTAGCTTTTGCTCGCAGCTCCGCCCGCGTCAATAAGTTTTTCCGGGATAAAAGTCCTGCTTTATATTTTGCCGGGATAAATATCCTATATATTAATCCAGGACATGATCTACCCGTGTGCCAAATGTCATCGAAATCTGTTCAGCAGTTTCGCAGATGTGCATTAACACAGAAAAACAGACAGACAGAAAAGAATTATAAAAATCCCTGATTTGTTTTCCATTACTCTTCTATACCCCCATTCTTTTTTATCACATTTCTTTAAATGTACAAACCCACCTGTTCTGCTGCTTTATTATATGTATAGGTAATATTTTATTACTCTGGCAAAAGTGCATGGTTGAACTTTTATGCCGGAAATGCATTACACACTGGCGTGGAGGTGCTACAAAAGTGCGCATAGATCTATTCTTAGATCAGTAAAACATGGCGGCATTTATTTCTTCACTTAAAAAATTCTTTTAAAAGGTCTTTGACAAAACCCGATAATATATATTTTTACAAGATTTACTGAACTTTGGATAAGTATTTATTCCATTCATGGCTCTCCACAAGTTTCCCTTTTTTTGTTATGGCCCTACTGCCAGTAGCCTGACGCGAGTCGGCTTTTCTGGCCACACCGGTCTACAAGTTTCCCAAGCAATCCCAAAAAAATCCCGAAAAATCTATATCGGAATATTTACCCGATTTGTTGTAACTGCCTCGGTGGCGTAGTTGTATTACAGAATGAATGCAAAGCTGAGGTCTCGGGTTCAATCCCCGGGTTGGGCAAAGTGATATTGAGTTTTTCTATTCAATATCAGCCCGGAGTCTGGAATTTGTGCCCGATATGGCAATAGGCTCGCCCCCTATCACATCATGGGACGGAATAACGGCGAAAAGTGGGTGCACTAGTAGAGGCGCACCTCTGCCTACCCCTTCGGGGATAACAGGCGTGAGTGTGTTTGTGTGTTGTAATATTGTTGGCAAATATGCTAGATCACAACATATTATCTGACATTTCTTAATTCAGTGAGTTATTTTTGTTCCCATACAATTTTTTATTTTGCATCCTTTTATCATAGGCCAATATTTTAATTTTATCAAGTCGCATAAAAAATCAAATCTCGGACAGTGGGTAAATCAAAAAATAACCTTCTTCATCTAGGAATTTGCTATCAAGTAATTTTTTTAAAAAAAGATGCAAATGAAGCTATTCTTAAACATATATATAGAGTCAAAATTTTGTAGTATTTAGACGAATATACCTAATGTAGAAAAACACAGAGTAAACAATTCAGCACGACTCCAATTAAATTCACACAAAGGGAGACGAGAACTCTCAAATCATTATCAGTTCGTCACTGGTTTTATTATAGTATCGCAACCATAAAATGTCTCAATGGTATTCGCAGGCAGAAGAGACCTTACCTTCGGCGCCCTATTAAGAGACGATTTTGGCTAACGACCGTCCGGCGAGAGGTTAATCGTGGTTCACCTGCGGCTAACTGTCGATTCGGTGCGACAGGGCTATTGTTTGTTGTTGTTTGGTGAAGCTATTACGGCCCCGTTGGCCGTGAACATGGTCGCTCACCCGCCCGCAGCGCACTAAACTCTGGATCTTTATTGAGCGGAGGCGGACAAATGTCCACGAGATTTGTGTTATGTTCCCTCAAACAGACAATCCATCCACGACTCAATGAGTCTCGTCACCGCATAGAATGGTTGACGGGCTTAAATAAAGGAGCTGAGATTCACTCGAACATTGACTCACCGTGCAAGGTATTCTGTGATGTGTCCCCATTAAAATCAACAATATATTAACGCAAATATGTAATGCCACTTTTGGAAAGCTTTTATATAACTTGCAATGTTTGGGTCAAATCGTGCAACTGAATTTTAAATCACATACCGTCTACTTTCCGTAGTATTATAATGCTCTTTGCCGTCTACCGATTGACATGACATTTTGCATCAAAGAGCATTATAATATGTTTTACATACACGTTTAGTTTCAATGACAATGCATGGGTAGGTAAAAGATACAAAGCTTTTATCTCTACGTAGTATAAAATAAAGTTAGATTCAAAATCAATTTCATTTCTTTTTAGAGCATTTAAATAAAAGCTTGATTTTAAAAAGGTTTTTTTCTATAAATTTTTCTTAAGCTGAGTCTAGACGATTATCTTAACACTGAAAATTGACAACATCGCTTTTGTTTTTTAACCGACTTCAAAAAGGAGGTTCTGTATTCGATCCGTATGTATGTAAATTTGTATGGCCGCGAGTTTCTCAAAAACTACTGATTCTATATAATTTATGAAGATCTTCGGAGATACACAATGGAACTCTTTAACTAACAGCAGATGACTCGCGAATGCTGCAATCGTATATCTATGATGTATTGTTTACACTTTTCTATAATTAACGAACAAAAAAGCAATAAATAAAAACTTTTTAACAAAAAATAAACCGACTTCAAAACCACTGCAAACCAAAAAATAATTCAACTTTATGTTCGCTTAGTATATACGTATATTTGGATTCGGTGCCTAATTTAAATTGAATAATATTTTCGTATATTCGATCTTGTATTTCCTTGGCTTACCTAATATACGTATATACTAAGCGAATATAAAGTTGAATTATTTTTTAGTTTGCAGTGGTTTTGAAGTCGGTTTATTTCTTGTTAAAAAGTTTTTATTTTTTTCATGTTATATTTATCTATAATTGTTTAGTTACATTAAGATGCTATCTATGTATTTTGCATGTTTCTTGTCCTAGTATTTATGTATACAAACGTTAGTAAATTCAATAAAAAAATATCTTACAGTAGGTAATCTTAAAACAGAGAATTAGCATAAAGCTTAGTTTCACTGGACTGTTTCCACATAAGTACTCAGTTTCATACACAACTGATAGAATAGAACAAAACGTACAAAACGTTGGAACGACTGTCTATTGTGAAATATTACAGAACAAGGAGGGATATGTGGTGTGACCAAGTGGAATGGAACCTGTGACCTTGTGAGGACGAGGTCACAACACCCGCTAGTCTACTTTGTACCCAACCGCTCCCCTTCCTCCCCACCACCTAACACCCCAACGTTACGACACCCCGCAGCCTCTACCTGCGCCTATATCGACGTCACCAGAAACCCTGACGCAACATACCTATACAATCACCCACAAAATTCCATGAATGTAGGTATAGTCGATAATTATATATTACACATATATTAATATTTCAAGTTTTATTGGGTATAATCAAAGGGTAGGTGATACAATATTTTGAAGATGCTGGCTTCTATGGTAGACATTTTCTTACTTTTCACGATTAGTCAGTCATTAGAAATTCTATAGAACCAATCAAAAAACGCTAAAGTTCTCAGTAGAATTTAAATTGCACGAAAACCATACTAATTTTTGTATACTTATTTAAAACCGATTATTCATTAGTGCAAATTTAGGCGGATGTGGCCTGACCGGGTCGATTTTGAAATAAGGAACAATCTAGATCCTCAAGCCACAAAAAATATATATTAGTCAAAGAGCAATAGCAAGCCTTTATGAGGTTTATTGTATGAGGAGAAGTATTAAATCAGGTAGGTACTTAAGACTATCTCGAAAAGACGCGCCATGTACTATGCAGCGAACAAAAAATTTACACTTTTAATGTAACTACTACATAGAAAGTGCAAAACATACTTATACCGTTTTGTGTAGTTATCAACGCACACATTAATACATCTTGAGCACTTGTCTGTTTTAAGCACTAATCTGCCAAATAGAAATGTTTTTATAAACGTGTGCGTGGGCATTTTATCATATTATACTGTGGCAGAAAGGATAGATAAAACAAGCCACGTCCTTTAGGTATTGTCTAAGGGTAGTTATGTACAGGTTTAAAGGCACAGGCTCGGGGCACGGAGCACGGGCGGTCGGGTCGGGAGCGATGCCGGCGGTGCGCGGCCTTGGCCGTGATCGCGCGCTCAATATAGCCCGGCTAGCGGCCCCGCCTGCCTCCCACGTGCCACCCTGCGCCTACCTTCCACCTCATTCCATATTCGACTCATTCTTTTTGAATTTTTCTATTATTTCCGACTTCAAACAGAATTGTCATTTGGAATCTCCAATAACCTTCAGGTATCACAATGGATATAACTTTTAGGTTTTAGCAAATGCATCACGGCCTATTGCTCGGGCGTAGCTATAGCTTTCACATAGGGGGGGTCCTAGGATATCAAAATGTCAGTGGCGTAGCGTGGGTTCTTGCCACCCCATGACACCAATTACCAAATAAAAAACTCCTTACAACGAATAAGTCACGCATACTTCCCTCCCCCCGTCAAAAGTAAAAAAAATAAAAGGTTTTATTTTACGCATTTTCAGTTTCAGTGGTGTTTTTGCGTTGGGTTTTGTAAGGTCTATTTGGTCTTATTATAAATGCGAAAGTTTGTGAAAATGTTTGGATGTTTGTATGTTTCTTAGAAGTGCACATAATCATTTTAGTGTGTATGTACATGTGTAGCCGGGATTATTTTTGTTGCAAGCTAGGGGGGGGGGGGGGGGTCCGGACCCCCCCTATTCCTGTATACGCTCATGGCTTATTGTACTGAAGGCCGTATCAACATGCTTCCTCAACGCCACCAATGACGTAAATGCTAAATCTACGTATAAAACGTAGATTTAGCATTTACGTCGCCGTTTCTATTTCAGTGTCTGAACAAACGTTACTTGAACAGTAAATGTTTACCTCGTCGTGAAGGTACATTGAATGTCGAGGGAAGATCTATTATACTAATTGCTATAAAGTAATAGTATTAGAAATGTGTTTTACTAGGTATGAAACTTAAAAGAAAAACTAGCGAAGACCAGCCGTTTGACAGAGGTGAAGCAGCACATCTTAAGGCAGTAGATAATTAATGCCACGTGCTTAGTGCTACAATATATATAGGTACAAAGTTGCCAATTTGCTACCAGTTAAATTAAATTTAAAAGAACGATGACACACAATAGGTACACTAGTCAAAACCTTGGAATATCGCTCGATGGTATTAGTAGGCAGACAGCGTAGTAAGAGCGAATCAGAATTAGATACCAAGGTCACAAAGCAAAGTGATATTATTTATATGGCGTGTCTGTCCCTGAACTCTGCGGCTGGTGACGCACATGGAATCAAATATCACCCTGACCTTACTAATAAAAATAATCTTTGTAATCACGACGAAATGGGTCTCGCCACCCTATGTATTTGATAAAGGTCATGTGAGAAATAAATAAAAAAACTTCAAACATATTACACAATACAATAATTACTACTATTAGAAATTTAAAATACTAATCTTTTGAATTTCGTTTTTATGCGTTAACTAACAATGATAATTTTAGCCGCGCCTGTCGATAACCAATAGCAAGTATACCCAGGAATAAACTGTATGGATGATAAACAATCACATTCGATTTTTACAATTAAACATCATCGTAAAAACTATGCATGTTGACGTAAACTGACCACGGTAGCACCTACAGTATTGTTGCCTCCAGTATACGGGAGACCCAATGCACAAGGGCTCAGTAAATGAACATCACAATGAACATATAGCATACACTTTTATTTACGCTTACTATATTTTACATGTCTGTGATACATAAAGTATTAAGACCTTCGTAAAATCAATTTATTTAGCCTTTCCTTTCTTTTTAGCTGGTGTTTTATTTTTGGGTGTTGGTTTACTCTTTTTACCACGACCTTTAGTCTTCTCCTTGGCTTTTTGGGCGCGTAAGTCCTTTTTCATTCGAGGATCTACAACCTTGTATCGTCCTTTTACTCCCTGTGGCCGTTTCATACGTTTAGCACTGGTATGTTTTTTGGCAACCACGTATGTAACCTTCTTTTTGCCATCCGTTGTTGCTTTTTTATAAAGCTGCCTAACTTGTTGAGCCTTCTCACGTTCTGACATGTCAGCATTTTCCATCACTGCTTCTACCTTCTTTTTCGCGCGTTCCATTTTCTTTATCATGCGCTTCTTCTTCCTTGCTTTTGCTTCAATTACTTTCTTTATGGGCCTGGCATTTATATCTTGTAATCTGTTCTTGTACTCGTCGACGTATTTCTGTAAATGAATTATAATCATGAAAATATTTGAATTATGTCCAGCTCATAAAAGACTGCATAATTTGATTTAATTTTTAACTTACCTCAGGCACAACTACTGGTTTTGCCATATGCTTCTTTTCATCTTCAACAAACCAATCTGGCAGGTTTTTATCGTTGAACGCGTATCTGTTCCAGGCATCATCTATCAGATCTCTTTTGAATTTTTTCGATGTGGCAATCATAGTTCCAAGCGCTAAAGTTTCGGCGTCCATTTTCAGTGATTTCTTTAACTTTTTTAAATCTGAAAATAATCGTACAGACTATAGAAAATTACACACTTATTTCTGATAAAATACCTAAAATGTATTTTAAGCCTAAAAACCAAGCAACCCACAAGTAGGAATAGGAATTAAAATAGGAAATGAGTAAATTACCTGGATCTTGAGGTACTACCTCAAACCCTTCTTTTTGGTTGGATTTAGCTCCTGCACCAGATGTAGCTGTGCCTACATTGTTCTCGACATCGTAATCACTATCAGATGAGTCATCATCTGAACTCTCAGCATCAGATATCTTTCTTTTAATTCCCTTACTGTTTCCATCTTCCCTTGTGACAATATTATCGCCAACAACTTTTTTACCTGCATAAAATATAAATAAATTATATGAAGTATGATTATTTTTTCCATAAAAGTTTAGTTGAATCGAGTTGTAAAATGATAATATTATAACAAACAATATATATTTATATATATTTTGGAATGAAATGATATGTACATTATTTATTAAATAATAATTAAATATAATTAAAACAAACCTTTTTCTTTATAACTTTCGGCTAATTTATCCAAGTCGACGCCTTCATCGTCGTCCTCATGTAGATCTTTGAAGGAATCCTTTTGGAACCACAACTCGGCCTTCATGGACCGCTTAGATACTGGATCTGTGTTGTCCAAATCCGTCAGCAAAGGATTATTTTTCGGAATTGGTGGTGTTTTGTTTTTCAATGTGCTTTGACTGTTTCTGAGTGTGTTCAGTTTAGTAAGCTTATCCACTTTTTTCGACTCATTTTCAGAATCTGAGAAACCTGAAATCAAATATTTTGGTTACTTAAATTATTTCCATTACCTTTTGATGTTACCTAATGCTATTCCAACGTCAATACAGTTTTAGTACACCCTGACCAATGCTAAACCGCATTTTCTAAGCCCCTACATGACACTTGACATAATAAAACACATTATAATAATTATTTTTACAAATATCAAGACTGCTTCGGCGGCGTAGTTGTATTATGCCACGACTGCAATGCTGAGGTCTCGGGATCGATCCCCGGGTCTGGCAAAGTGATATTTCTTTTTTCTATTCAGTATCAGCCCGGAGTCTGGAGTTTATGCCCGATATGGTGATAAGCACGCCCCCATCACATCATGGGACAGGATACGCAATGCGGAAAGTGGGTTCACTAGTTGCGCCTCTGCCTACCACTTCGGGGATAAAAGGCGTGAGTGTGTATTATACAAATAACTGGATATATGTATTTAATAGATCCTAATATGGAACACTGGGTTAGTTACGTATCAAATAGTGGAATGTTGCCCCTCCTGCCTCCCTTAAATCGAAATTACATTACTGTTCTTACATGTAAAATTAGAAAAACCATATCGTAAAATCATTTAAAAAAATGAAACACCTACCCAAAGACTCCTTATCTTCGTCAGGCTCGGAATCTGATTCCATCTCTAATTCACTATCAGAATCTTTATAGTAAAGTCCAGAGGAATCTAATTTAGATGCTTCTACATCATACTTGACATATTTTTGTTTAAATTTAAACTCATCATCCGAGTCATCGCTACCGTCAGCTGTAATATCTGGTTGTTGGTCAATGATGCGTGTCATTTCCTATAAAACAATACAAGTGATAAATTTGTTTCAAATAAAAAACATACATAATTATATAAATCACCCTCAGAAACATTCTATATTAACAGACAAGTCATTGCTTCGTTACATTTTTGCCATTATCCTAACAAAAAAATCTCCACAAGCTTTCATATTTATAATAAATAGCATGTAACGCAACTAACCTCTGCATTTTTTATATCAGATAACTTAAACATATCATGATTCTCCAAAATAGGTCCATCATCACCCTTGAGAACCATTTTCAGGTTCATTTTCTCAGCTAATTTTTGCCTTTGTTTATTCAGCTGTTTTCTCTTTCGTTTTGATTGCTTTCTCTCTTCATCCTTAAAAAATAAGCATACATTATAATAAAATAAACCACAATTTATAGAAGTCTATTGTAGTAGTTGTTACATTTTTTATTTTAAGTCTTAGCTTAGGTCATTGGTACGTAATATGTTTACATATTATATAGTGTAATTACCTTCATTGTAAAATATTTAGCAAACATGAAATAATATCAAGGCTATGTTGCAGGAGCTCATCACTAAGATCGATAAAAATAAAAAAAAATACCAAAATAAAAATTTCAAACACTCTTGTATCTCATTCTTATGTACAATTATTTATTATATGTTTTCATATACAATAAACTTAATCTTGGCATCAACATATTTGGAATACACATATGATTATAATAAATAATAATAATACCAGCCCTGCATTATATACTGCCCACTGCTCAACACGGGCCTCCTCTACTACTGAGAGGGTTTAAGGCCTTAGTCCACCACGCTGGCCTAGTGCGGGTTGGCAGACTTCACATACCTTTGAAATTCAGAGAACTTCTCAAGTATGCAGGTTTCCTCACGATGTTTTTCTACACCATTAAAGAGAATGTTAATTGATAAACAATACCATAACTTTGAAAAGTCAGAGGTGTGTGCCTTGGGTTTTGAACCTCCGGACATTGTCTCGGCAGAACGTTCCATTCCCAACTAGGCTATCGTCCACTACATATCACTATCACTATATATAATTCATAGAAAATCTGAACTGTCATCAGTAGCTTTAAAATGTTCAATAGAGCCTGTTACTTATAGTGTCTCCAATTGCAACATAAACATTTTATATACCTGAAGTTCTGCTATCTGAGCATCTATGTTAACTTCTTCATTCTCATCTTCAGCAGTTTCCTCTTTGTCATCTTTATTATCATCTTCAGGTTTGCTATCAGCCTGAGGCTCCTGCAATGCACATTAAAATAATTTATTATAATAAAGAAAAACATTGTGATAAATTATTAAGATCTTTTATAAATTGTAGACTTACCAGCAGTAAGAACTGTTTTAGAATTCTGGCAAATGAACTTCTGAGGCTTTTACAATTAATAAAACTCAGTTACTTTTAGAGTATTATTATGATTGAAATACTATCAAAAGAATATAAATGTACTGTTTTATGAAAGTTGACTGCTTACGGTTAAGTCAAATTAAATTTATAGATACCTGTTTTGATTTCAATTCCTTCATTTGCTTTAACCAATTCAGTAATGATTTCAAGTCCTTCCTGCCAAGCACTTTGATGTCTTTGCAACATTCTTTGATCTCTTGGGTAGTTTTAGGGTGAACTTCAATATCTTTATCATCTATCATAATCTGTAATTTAAACAAAATATTAGACATATATAGGCACTAGTTTTAAAAAATGTGTTGACTCATCAAGCCCTACTATGGACATCGGCGTCCGAGTATATAGGGTTTCCCCATACATCTATATATACAAAAGCATTTGACAGGTTAAAATAATATTTTAATACCTCAGAACATCCTTGTAGTAAATCTATAGGATCATCACAGCTTAAGAATTGTGAAACCTTTACTATATGATGAGTTGTATAATCATTCTCTTTGTATCCTTCAGCTTTAGCTTTCTTTTGCTTCTCAGGGTGTAAGACATTCATGTGTTGTTTCTTCACTATATCCAAATCTTCAAACACATGTTTAGGATCCAAAAACTTTGGGTCAATTGTGTCCGGTGCAATGTACCCTTGGCACACAACAAATATTTCTGAAGACTCATTACGGGAAGCTTGTGGCTTTGTTGCATGTACTTTCTTAAATAATTGTTTAAGCACCCACAACAGTGCATGGTAATCTTTTGATCTGAATACTTTGGTCACAAACCATCCACCATCCCTCAAAAAATGTGTAGCAAGTTTCAATGCACTGAGGGTGAGACATGCTTGTTGATAAGCATCATGTAGCCAGTTTAAACCAACATTAGGAGCACCATCATGAAGTACCACATCTGCTTTCCATGTTTTAATTTCTTTTTTTATAGCAGTTTTACACTTCTCAGTTGTGATGTCTTCAGTAAGTCCTATACATCCAGGTACAGTCTTGATCGGGAACAAGTCTACTCCTATAACAATACTTGATACGGGCATATTCTGGTGGGCCACCTGCATCCATCCACCGGGTGCAGCGCACAAGTCGATACATACTCTTGACTTTTGTAAAAACCCAAATTTTCTGTTTAACTGTATTAATTTGAATGCAGCTCTTGAGCGATATCCTAAAAATATAATTCCATGAACAGTTTGTTGATACATGAGGTCAACTAGAATACCTAATTGGCCGTGTAACCAAACATTTATTTCGTCGTAACATAATCACATTTAGTCACGCCGAACTCAAATCACTTGCCAATATTTTATAGATAATATTACTTAACAATAAAGTGTGAGGAATAAAGAGAATTTTCTTTTCTTTTACACATTTACAAAACAAAAAATAAAATGAAGTATTCACCTGTTTCCTTTGCAAGTTGATAATATTTATCTTTGCGTTGTTTTCCTACTTTTGTTTTTTTCCCCATTTTCTTTTTATTTCATTTAAGTTCCTTTGGTCTTATCGCAAAGACCATTATAATACTACAGAAACTTATCGTATTTATAAAATGGCAAGCATGACATCTAAAGGTTATAATGGTCTCGGACGACAAAATGTGAAATCGGTATTCGGTAGAGTTGCCAAGTAAAATCGGTATATTTGGATCAAAAATCGGTATATGCAAAAAAACAAGCAATATTCAATAACAGTGAAAATTTTAAACAAGTTTTGCCTCTCCTTTAAAAGTACTGCCCCCCCCCCCGGCCCCAAACAAGAATATATTTAACCAATAAAGGAAACAAAAAGAAAAAGGGATATTACTTTCAAACTGCTGAAAATCGGTAAAAAAAATTCGGGACAATCTTCTGGCTCTCTAAAAATCGTAGAAAAGAAACACTCCCCTGTAAAGACAAGTTTCTGGAAGAAGCTTTATTTTTTGTATAATATTATACTGAGTATGGTATACGCCCACGCCAACAAAATCTGACAAAGAGTGTTTCGATGCGTCCGTGAAAATATGGTGAAAATCAGGCCATTTAATACTCACTAATTCATTAAACTGACTATTAGTGTCAGGGTGGTGTCTATCAACGCCTAAGGAATAACAAATCATCGGAGAAAGCAAAAGAGATTTAAATCCAACCATAACAATTGGGAGAGAAACGGAACTATAAGTGGGTGCTTGTAAACTTATAAATTTACGGAAACTTATAACCAAGCAAGGGAGTGGTTTTTCTTTCCAAAATGAGGAAGTTGCAATATATTGAGAAAGTCTGTCTGACAAGTACTGCCTACGCCTAAGAGAAGGTTCTACACACTCTGGGCGTTAACGCTGGTAATACCAGGGTGTCAGGACACGTCATTCATTTTTTCGTTTGTGCGTCATTACGGGGTAAAGCTGTTAATATGAATGATAACGGTAATCGTATCATTCACTTAATATTTATTCCAATACTCGTAATCGATTATGGGATAATTAATTAGAAACTGAGAATTAGTAATTCTAGAGAACATTTATTTTTATATCCAAACAATGTTATTATTTTGCATTACCAATTGTGCGTAATCCTGGTTTCATTATTTCTTTTTGTCTTCTCCTTTTTAGTGTATATGATGTACAACATCATAAATACTCTTATATTTATACTTAATCCAAAAAAATGGTAGCCCTAACCTTTCTGGATTAACAGTTGGACTTAAACGTCTATTCTTTCCTTTTCTTCAGAATCTGAATCCAGAATGCTCTGGAGTCCATACTCATGGAGTTACCACACGCATGCTCAATTCTTAAGCCAGTGAATGATAATTTATGAATGATTCTTATTAGGGGACCGTACTCATTTTTCTTCTTTAATTTTATCAAATACTAGACTCCTGCTCACGGCTCCGCCCGCGTGAAGGTGCTTTTCCGGGATAAAAATATTTTCCCGGGATGAAAAGTAGCCTATAGCACTTTAAGAGTAATGTGAGTGAAAAAAAAATCTAAAATCGGTCCATTAGTTTTTGAGTTTACAAATCTCAAGCAAATCTTTCCTCTTTATAATATTGGTATAGATTTACGTCATATAAATTCTAACTCCAAAAGAGTTACTGAAACCCGGTAAAAAATAAACAAGTTATCCGCCTTTCAAGTTCGGTAAAATGTATAAGTGGCAAAAAACAGAAAATACGCACAATACCCATTACCCACATTTGACGTCATTGAAAAAGGCAACGCGCGCGGAAAAAAGATATAAAGCGATAACCCCACGACGCACCCACTGATGCCCATTCATCATCAGCCTTTATCTTTATCAGTCCACTGCTGGACATAGGCCTCTCCTAATGAGCGCCATAGCGCCCTGTCTTCAGCTTGCCGCATCCAGCATCTGCCTGCAGTCTTTCGCAGATCGTCATCCCACCTGGTCGGAGGGCGTCCTACACTACGTTTGCCCAGTCGCGGTCTCCACTCAAGAACACGTTTACCCCAGCGGTTGTCGGTTCTTCGCGAGATATGGCCAGCCCACTGCCACTTCAGCTTGCTAATTCTTTGAGCTATGTCGATAACTTTGGTCTCTGTCGGATGTATTCGTTGCGAATCCTATCCTTCAGAGAAACTCCGAGCATAGCTCTCTCCATAGCCCGCTGAGCGACTTTAAACTGGTGGACCAACCCTATCGTGAGTGTCCATGTCTCGGCTCCGTAGGTCATGACGGGTAGGACGCACTGATTGAAAACTTTCGTTTTCAAACATTGCGGTATGGATGACGAAAAGACTCGACGTAGTTTTCCAAACGCTGCCCAGGCCAGCTGGATCCTCCTCTTGGCCTCCTTCTCGAAATTGTTTTTACCCAACTGCAGAATCTGCCCGAGGCAAGTATACTCGGAAACAATTTCAAGAAGGTGGTCATGTACGACCACCGGTCCTGGCTCAATGTGGCCATTGATCATGACTTTGGTTTTATCCAAATTCATGCCAAGACCGATGCGTCGCGAGGCTGAAGCTAGGCCGTCCATCATCCGGTTCAGCTCCTCCAGTGACTCCGCCATTAAGACTATGTCATCTGCGAATCGAAGATGTGAGATGTGATCGCCGTTTATGTTAATGCCGATACCTTTCCAGTCCAGCGTCTTAAACATATCTTCCGACGCGCTAGTGAACAGTTTCGGCGATATCACATCACCCTGTCTCACTCCCCTGCGCAGTTGGATGGGTTTAGACTGCTGGCCCTGTACTTGGACACTCATGGTGGCGGCGTTATAGAGGCATCTCAACACCTCGATATAACGATAGTCTACTTGGCATCGCTGTAAGGATTCCAGAACAGCCCAGGTTTCGACAGAGTCAAAGGCTTTCTCATAGTCCACAAAGGCCAGACACAGGGGCCTATTATACTCTTCGGACTTCTGTATAATCTGCCTCACTGTGTGAATGTGGTCTATGGTGCCATATCCTCCGCGGAACCCAGCCTGTTCCGGTGGCTGGAACTCGTCGAGTCTCCTGGCGAGACGGTTCGTAACTACGCGTGAGAACAGCTTATAGACATGGCTCAGGAGTGTGATGGGTCTGTAGTTTTTAAAAAGGGTTTTATCTCCCTTCTTCAAAAAGAGCACAACCAAACTCCTGCTCCACGCCTTTGGAGTTCTCCCACTGTGAAGGACGGAATTGAAGAGGTTCTTTAGCTCCTGTATAACAGGGGCTCCTCCTGCCTTCAGAAGCTCTGAAGTAATTCCGTCTTCACCTGGGGCTTTTCCATTTTTAAGCTGCCTCAGAGCTAGCACGATCTCGCCTTGACTGATGTCAGGCAGTTCGCCACTGTAGTGGCGCGTCAGGGTGGCTCTGGAATCATAGTCTTCTCGTTGAGGAGGAGGGGCATGTGCAGCGTACAAACGGCCGTAGAAATCCTCTATCTCTGCAGAGATCTCCGGTTTCGACAATACGGTCCTCTCGTCGTGCGTTTTAAGCTTCGTCAGGTGGCTCCTGCCAAGCTGCCGAGTGAATACTTTGGACCCTCGGTTTCGCTCTATCGCCTCTTCAATGAGGCGAGTGTTGGAGCTCAGAAGGTCGCGCCGTACCATCTTCGCAATTTGCTTATTCAGGTTTGACCTCTCTGACGAAGTCGCTTGGGTGGTTTCCCGTCTTTTTGTCATCAGCCCGAGAGTCTCATCCGAGAGTTTAACGCTGCTTTTGGCAGAACTTGATGCCCTCGTCCCTCAACCTTTCGACCAGATTGTGTAAGGTCACGTCAGCGTCATCAGTGGGTTCTAAGGCAACAAATCTATTCCCGAGAAGCTGTTGAAACTTCTCGGTGCCCGCCATGATTTGGATTGGGTTAGGTCGGAGCGTGGACTTCATCAGACGGTTTCTCTCAAACTTCAAATTAATATTCAGAGAGCCCCGGAGAAGTCGGTGATCGGATCCGGTATTGAACCTGTTGATCACTGAGACATCTCTGAATATGTGCTTATTATCCGTCGTGATGAAGTCGATCTCATTTTTTGTCACAGTATCGGGGCTTTGCCATGTCCACTTCCTCTGAGGTTTTTTCTTGAAGAAAGAGTTCATCAAGAATAACTCCTCTTTCTCAAGGAAGTTGACAAGCATTTGCCCCCTGTGATTCCTGAGTCCATAACCATGCGGGCCTATTCGGGATTCGTTGCCACTCCGGGTTCCCACCTTGCCGTTAAAGTCCCTGATGCCCACTGCAATATTTGAAATATAAATTATTGCCACATTTCTTAACCAACTCTAATCCATTTTTAGCAGAAAGGCTTCTTTTTTGTTATATTTACCATTACACATAACATAACCTACAAAATCAAACATAGGATGGCCAACGTCAAACGCAGTCGGAGGCAACTGCTCACTCCGAGATTTTGTTTCTTTACCTATATCACCAACCAAATTATGAGAAATAGGTAAACCTGTTATGCCTCCGACAGCGTTTGTGAATACTTTCAGTTAAAATTATTAAAAACGAAAATAAAATATTCAAATTAAAGTCTTGTTTTTATCTTTTCAGTTCTTCAATAAATATTATAAAGATTTCGACGCAGTCGGGTTTTTTGTTTTGTTCTAATTTTTTTTTTTTGATACACAACAATACATTATTAACAGATTAAAAGTTATTTTTCATCCTTTTAGTACGAATATTTTACGAAAACATTTTTAGTTTGGCCGTTATACATACGACCCATCGATTTATAGATATATAGGATAATATGTCTCTACATAGTATAAAACAAAGTCGCTTCCCACTGTCTGTCCCTATTTATGTTTATATCTTTAAAACTACGCAACGGATTTTGATGCGGTTTTTTTAATAGATAGAGTGATTCAACGGGAAGGTTTTTATGTAATTTTAGCCCGGAAAAACTTATTAACGCGGGCGAAGCCGCTGGCAAAAGCTAGTTAATAAATAAAACAAGACGAATATTTCTTTATCATAATGGAATGACATTAGTTTTTTAATGAGTCGCGGAGGTAAGTAATTATTAAAAAGCGATTATGACAAGTCAGCACAAAAAACACAAACATTAATTAGCATAATAATAATAACCATATTACTAGTATGTGCCTCAACCAGTTCTCGAAAATGATCATGCAACGCTGTACTGGGATCGATTTATTGTCACGGACAGGACTATTGTTGCCAATAAGCCTGATATTGTAATGGTAGATCGATTAGCGCGCCGGGCAATACTTGTTGATGTCACCATTCCGCATGACGATAACCTTGTTAAGGCCGAAAAGGACAAAATGTCTAAATATTTAGATCTGACACACGAGGTTTTTGACATGTGAAATGTGGACTCTATAATTATTGTTCCGATTGTCGTTTCTGCTCATGGGTTGATACCGAAGAGTCTCGACTAACACCTCCAGAGGCTCTCAATTGGTCGTTGGGACAAGAGCCAGATGCAGAAAGTTGTACTTCTGGACACAGCACGCATTGTGAGGAGATTCCTCACTTTGAATCCCTGACTACCGGTGGCTTGGGTCTTGAGCCTCGCCATCGATGTGGGATTCACTTTTTTATATTTTTATATGTATGAATGTTTTTCTTTTATATATAAAAATGTAAAAAAAAAAGAAAAAATAGAAATAAAGAGACATAATAATAATAATTCGAGCCCTGTGTTATATATTGCCAACTGCTGAGCACGGGCCTCCTCTACTAATGAGAGGGTTTTAGGCCTTAGTTTACCACGCTGGCCTAGTGCGGATTGGCAGACTTCACATACACTCGAAATTCTTATGGAGAATTCTCAGGCATGTAGGTTTCCTCACGATGTTTTCCTTCATCGTTAAAGTGAACGATAATTGATAAATAATACACACGTAACTTTGAAAAGTCAGAGGTGTGTGCCTTGGGTTTTGAACCTCCGGACATTGTCTCAACAGACCGTTCCATTACCAACCAGGCTATCGTCCACTCCCTTAATTAGCATAATTATTATAATACATTAATAAGAAAAAAATATATTTTATTGTAAAAAAGCTTGGGGTGCTTTTTGATATTATCTAAATTATGATCCTTTTACTCATATTGTCTGCCAATAAAATATTTATAACTGTTAAATTTATTTTTCTTATTTACACTATTCTTAATTCAAATTTATTTTCTATTTTTAGTTGAATTTTCAATGTGTTTTTCCTTTTTTTTTTTCTTTTTTTTCACTGATTCCGACCTGTGGGTCAATTTTTCCAAATAATATTACTGTCTTCCGAATCGAGTGATTCAATTATTCATACCTCGTACTCGTCATGACGGTATTTGTCACAACACTACACACATTTCCTCATTGGTTGAAAAAAGGTTTCATTTATTTATTATCACCTTGCAATTTTATTCGTAATCATTCGTAATCTTGAGACTTGTGGAGAACAGAGAATACTGTATTTGTCGCTAATATATCTTGGGATCTATTGCATCATCTTTAAACTAAGTTTCAGTGATATTCTTGTGTATTTTGATTACAAATAGTTTGAAGTGTCCGAAAGAAAGAGTCACCGTTTATAGTAACCATCATGGCTTCAAATATAAATATTAATACTTTTATTAATAGTTTTCAAAATCGATTGTAAGTATTCATATATGTTTTAAGGAATACTTTTGCTAACTCCTGTTATGACATTATAAATTTACCTTATATGAATCAGGGTCAATGACTATTTTTTGTTCTAGAACGTTACGGTACATTCTTACGTCTTGTAAATATGTAGTATGACGTAGTACTTTAATTATACGTACTTATTTTCTTGTGTTGGTACTATTAGTACAACTTAGGGATTTTTACTAGGCTTTCATATTATATATCTATGAAATGCCTACTGATGGTACAAAAATAAAAAATATTTTGTATTATATTGTGCGCTTAAAATTTCCTGTTTACATGTTATGTTTGCATACTTAATTACTTTATTCTTTACAGAGAACCTCCAGTTCGTCAACACTTAAAGAATGTTTACGGTACACTGATGATGACTTGTGCCTCAGCTTCTGCTGGAGTATTTGTGGATATGTTTACTAGATTTCAAGCTGGATTCCTATCTGCCATTATTGGAGCTGGGCTCATGCTTATGCTGATTGCTACTCCTGATGATGGGAAGAACACAAACCTACGTCTTGGCTATCTCTTAGGATTTGGACTCACCTCAGGTTCTTATCTTCAAATGTTATTGAAACCAATAGCAGTCAATCCACACAGTTTATGTAAATTAAAAAAAAAATGATGCATAAGTGTAACTAAATTTGTGTATTTCAGGAATGAGTATGGGCCCATTAATGACATATGTGAGTGTTGTTGACCCATCTATCATAATAACGGCCCTGCTCGGTACCACCCTGGTGTTTGTTTGCTTCTCTGTGGCTGCCATGTTGGCTGAACGTGGCAGTTGGCTGTTCCTAGGTGGCACACTGATGACCTTGCTCACTTCCATGTCAGTAATGACACTTGTCAATATCTTCATGCAGTCACACTTCCTGTACCAGGTAAACTTGAGTTCCATATATTACTTAAAGAATTAAAAATTACAATTACTTGTAAAAGCCATATTTAGATATATTTTTCGAATAAAGATAATTTCAACAATAATAATATAGCAGATACTAATACCCACTAAAACTTCCCAATTGGAACACTTTGCTTCTGTTCTCTTCCTTGCAGTATAATATATTATCATGCAACAGAATGATGACACAAACAATTACTTTTTGATATTTCTGATAGTAAGTGAACTCCCCATAAACAGGAAAAGCCATACCATACCAGCCCTGTATTATATACTGCCCACTGCTTAGCATGGGCTTCTACAACTGAGAGAGTTAAAAATACAGTAGAAACAACTACCCAGATATAAATTATGAACCTTGGAATAGTAATACTACATTTGTGCTTCGTACAGCCTGAGAAAAGCAAATCTTTTAGTATTGGAACAATTAATAATGTTGTCTGTATATATTTTTTTTGTTCATTCCAGGCACATCTATATCTTGGACTTGTGCTAATGTGTGGATTTGTATTGTTCGACACTCAACTTATAATTGAGAAACGCAGAATGGGCAGCAAGGACTTTGTGCAGCACGCCTTGGAGCTATTCATTGACTTCATTGGAATGTTCAGGCGTTTGGTTATTATATTAACACAGAAGGTAACTACTACTAAAATCAACAACCTTTCTTATATTAAAAATATAATATTACCAATGGTAAATATTAGTGGATGTAGGTCATAAAAGGAATAGGTACCGTCAAACGGGGTGAATACGCACAGAATTGAAATTTGAGTAAATTTATCACTAGTCATGCCTGAAAATATTAGGTATGTTGATTTTGGTATCAAAACTTGAGTCGCATCCTGAAGATTATTACGGACTTACCCTTAATCATGTAAAGCATTCGGTTTTACATCTTTCTTCAAATTAAAGGTCATCCCTATTTAAACACGAAATTGGGTTAGTAGGGACAGTGAATGGCATAGGGAAAACCGTCATGGGTGTCACAACTTTTAACCACTTCAAAATAGAGAAGGTTCTCAATATGGTTGGTAGGTATATACCGGGTGGAAGGGAAACGCTCTCTATACCGGAACGGTAAGAGAGAAGAACCATAACATTATCGAAAAACTATATTCATTTGCAAAGCTAAGCGATAATACTTACGATTTTAGTATTTCCGTAATTCATGCGCGCGCAATGTAAAGCGTACAAAGAACTGGGCGGCCGTCGTGCTGCGCCGGGACCGGCCCGCGGTCGTTAACCCGTCAGCTGATGTACGTGTTTCATTACGATTTTTTTGAAATATTGACCTTTTTTACTATGTTTATCAGAATAATAGTTTGATTTATCTATCCATACGTGAAGCTGTACAGAAATTTGAGAACATCCTACTAAAATTGTAACAATGCGATCGCGATTTTTTTAGTGCCATCATGTCAGGAATCACCAATACTATCACCTGTATTCGTTTCCGAGAGCGTTTCCCTTCCACCCGGTATATATTTTTTGTGTATGTATATTGATTATGGTAAAATAGCTAAGTAGATACTTAGATAGGTATTTAGTGTTAAACTTTTAACACAATACTTTTTGCGTCGGGGGCTATAAATAGAAAATGTTAATAATTATATTGGAAATTACTTCATGAGTCAAGTGGCAATCCTGTTCGTATAGTCCCTTTACTGTCTCTCATCATACTGCGTCGTCCCTATTTATTAAATATCACGTCTCTATTGACCCCCAGCCTTACATAAAAAACTTCTAAATTTGTTAAATAAATTATTATAGTCGTAACAAAATATAATTTTATGACTTTGCAATTGTATTTACATTACAATATACAGATTCCAGGATAAACACGAATCTCGCGGATAGTTGTTTTATACTTGTTTTACCACAAAAACAATAAAAACTTTATAAATATTATGCACACTTCTATAGCGGGTAATTCAAACAAGGAACTTCAGAATGTTGTTTTGACAATTTATTTCTAACTTCATGTCAAATAAGTGCTGCCAGTGGAAAAAGCACCTATTCTATCATACATTCTTGCCATTTTATAGGCTGTGGTTAGTAGATTTTCAGAGTAATTATTTAACTTCTGATTTTTTTCCTATTCACCCCTCGATCCCTTTTCACTGCATTTGATGGTACGTAAATTTTACTATATTATCATTTTGTGCCAAACAGTTTCAGGGAAATCTTATCATGATTTCTTTTATTTATAAATTAGTTATTTGAAGGGACAGTAAAGTTTTGTTTAGTGGAAATTTTAAGCAAATATTGAGTAAATAGCTAAACATACCGTTGTATCTAATTGGGTAAATGAAGGTACATACTTGAGCTGTGAAGGAATTAGATCCCATAACATTGTATACCACCAAATAAAAATAGATGTGAAATATGGTTGTTTGTTTCTGGAACCAGTTTGTAAATATACTAATATGAAATTTCCTATCATGCATGGTATAGTAGATAATGTTATGCCACAGCTGTGAAACAAAAACTCAAAGATCATCACAGTATTTTGGTGTAGAACATGCATATGGTGTAGCAGGTGTGCAACATGATGTGGATTGACGATTCATAAGGCTCCAATTAAATACTAAATTAAAACGAGAACGCCGTCCGCGCATGTTTGTGTTCTTATTGCTTATACATGCAACTAGTAGTGCTCGCGGCTCCGCCCGCGTGAAAAAGTTTTCCCGGGACAAAAATATTTTCCCGGGATAAAAAATAGCCTTTAGCACTCAGGAGTTATGTAGCTTCCTATTAGTGAAAGAATTTTCAAAATCGGTTTAGTAGTTCCCGAGATTAGCGCGTTCAAACAAACAAATAAACTCTTCAGCTTTATAATATTAGTATAGATAATGGAATGCCTAAATTCTAATTGCAGGAGGAACAAAATCGCCGCCGCAAACGAGACTAAACAACACTTATGATATTCATAAAGGAACTGAGGGGTTTTTCATGTTGGTTGATGTTTAATTTCTCGTGTATTTTGTTATATATTGTATCTTATTAAAGGGTGACATGTTCAATTAATAGTTTCTTAATAAATTACACCTCATTGGTTTATTATTGTTTATTGGTTCTTTTATTTAACACCTTTTATACAGAGCCATTTTGACACTGCGTTAATAAATGAAACCACATACTTATCTCCTTGAAAATAAAGTTTTCCATTAAATTATTTTCACCACAGATGTAAAATAAAAAAGTGTACCTAAGTTTCAAACAAAATAAATATCAATAAAAAGTAACATTAAGTTTACAAGCTCTAATGCAACTATGACTGCTCTAGGAAAATTCCTCGCAGCAGCAACATTACACTTTCAGTCAGAAATACACTTACCTACGCACATACCATATTCGCACTAAACTACAAAATGATCAAAAAATTGGAATACTACAACCGAGATTTTTGGCGAAAGTATTCGTTATTCATTGATCATTTTTGGCACAATGTTAGCAGAGGTGTAGACGAATATATGGTTACATTTAGTAACATAATGTAAAAATGACCCGGTATAAAAATTGTAGGTAAACTAAATCCTTCTGGACTAAATTAATATAAACATAAGAGTCGACAAATTATTCCATTGGGTTGATAATGCAATTCAAAAGTAATATTTTTGTACATTTTTATATAAGTTAATAGTCAACTTGAATGTCTACATGCTTCCTTCCGGTTCGAAGGAATTTTTCGTTTTGGAATTTAAGTTAATTGGTTAATTTACTTTTCCAAAACGTACCGTGTACGTAAATCAGAGCCGGAGATATCTAAGATGAAGAAACCTATGAAAACATAGGAAATGTACCTACCTACAAGAAAAAATCCCGTTTCAGCAGGGTGAAAGTTAAGTGATTTTCAAAGCAACAAATCCTCATTTAAAAAAAATCTCGTACTTGTCAATTTTTCTTTTAATATTTATATTACAGATAAATATTTAGCGTCGCCTGTGACTAAGAGTTAAATATATACTTTGGACAAACAAGTGTGACTGCCTCGGTGGCGTAGTTGTATTACAGTACGACTGCAAAGCTGAGGTCTCGGGTTCGATCCCCGGGTCGGGCAAAGTTATATTGAGTTTTTCTATTCAGTATCAGCTCGGAGTCTGGAATTTGTGCCCGATATGGCGATAGGCTCGCCCCCTATCACATCATGGGACGGAATAATGGCGAAAAGTGGGTGCACTAGTTGCGCCTCTGCCTACCCCTTCGGGGATAACAGGCGTGAGTGTATATATATGTATGTATGTAAGTGTGGCAAAGAAACTCGATAAATTAAGTTAGGCTAGTAATTAAGGCTTAGTAGTATTATAGTACGTGCACGACATACACCACCGACAGTTAGCAGTTCGAAGGACCAAGTGAGGTAGGTTGAAAAAAAGACAAGCAGGTACCGAAATAGGCATAATGCCACAAACCATGATACAGGTTACCTATACCAAGTGGCGTAGCATGGGTTCTTGCAGCCCTAAGGCATCAAGAAAGGGGATTTTACGCTTTTGCCGTCCGCGTAAAAGTGCTGCCCTAACCACGCTATGCCCATTAATTAATAATACAGTTATGCCATTGTTTTTATCTAAATCATAGTTGGTATTTAATTCAACGCCAAAAGCCCTAGCCCAGTACAATAAATCCAGTGGAATTTATTCTTCGGAGTACTTTTGCCCAGTGGAACTTATTGTTCCGAGTACTTTTTAGCCTTTTTTAATACCTAGAAGACTGCGTTGTAGGCAGTCGGATAACGTTAGGCGTAGTCAGCTCAGCATTGCAGTCGTACCGTAATATAACCAAGCCACCGAGGCAGTCACTTGCAAGTTTTTTTTCTTGTAAGTACTTATCTAAGAATATGTATATCAGCACGGTATATGTACTAAATAGTACTAGGTACGTAATATCAGTTCTTGTTGCATGATTTCATTTAACTGAAATGAAATCCTCCTAGCCAGTTTCGGCCACGGCGGCCAATCTCAACGGAGATCAGCCAGGTACGCAGGAGATATTATAGTGCACAAGTGTGTGCGCAATACACAGGTGCACTCGCTATTCCTTCACTCTCATAGTCCGGTGAGACGGCAATCCGACATGACCGGAGAGAGATCAGGCGCAGGACCAACGGCTTTACGTGCTTTCCGAGGCACGGGGGTATCACACCGCCAACTTCCTGACTCCGAGCTGCGACTGAGTAAATTTTAAGATGGAAAAACCCAGTCACAATTTTTTTTGGCTCGACCCGGGATTCGAACCCAGGACCTCAGCGCGCAAATCGTACTCGTAATGCGTACGCAATACCACTACGCCACCGAGTCAGTCATTTAACTATTATCTGTGTGATACGGATTTGAAGTTTTTGAAAACGAAAATAGTAGGTACGGGGTCCTAAAAAAGGTCACCGGAAAAACTAGATACCTACAGCATTGACGTTAAAAAATTTGTCGTTTCTTTGCAGGGATTCGACTGTATACATTTTAATTTAACGACTAATATAAAAAGAATAATAAATTTGTTTAACCGAATATTTTATTACTTATACTCACTTATTATAAATGCAAGTACCTAATGCAATAGCGTAAAATTACAACCCCGATATCACATACCTTGTGATAATTACTTATGTATAACCAATAACTTCGTTACATATACTTCAATAACCTTGTTATTAAAACATTTCCAAAGTTCTAGTTGAAATATTACTTAAACCATACAAGACGATCTATCTTCCCATATTCTCATCATGAGGATGTATTTTATTTTTATCAAATAAAAACATCTTTCTAGCCTTATCTAATTCATTGTTAATCAATAATACAAGATTTGAAGCATTTCTGCTTTCATTTTGATACGAGCTAGTTGTGCTTTCTATCTTATTTTCTAGTGCATCACTTTCTATGTTTTCCAATTCACTTTTATATTTGTGCGTTTTTTTCCTAAGATACGTGTTGGACAAATTCATTCTGCGACATGTACAACAATTCACAAATCTTCGCGCACTGGGTGATACACTCTTCATAACATACTCATATGTGGATACACCTAACATCGATATATAAATGTGGAAACAGCATAAATGTAGTAAGGCACACGCGATTCCAAATGCAACTAAACAAAATAGTACTAAAAAAGCCAAAAATGGCAAGGATATTTTACAATAATTACTAGAAGTAGTTTCTTTTAAAGCTGAACAATTTATAAAATTCTGTCCTGCTGAGCTTAGTTTTTGTGGGTCTGTAAAGAAAAATACTATATCGGTTAAACACAATGATGACGTAAACGCCGATATCATCAGCGCAGTTGTGACGCTCGCAATGAACGGTAAATAATTCCGACGCCCAATGCAGTTATTAAGCCACTTGCAATGATGATCAAATTGATCTACGCACTTATTACAAACACTGCAATGTTTCGTATTCCTACTGCTGGTTTGTATGTTGCATAAATGACATCTTCCGTTTTCGATGACGTGGGCATGAATGCTTCTATCGAATTCAGGAACATTGCTTATTTTAAGTTTTCGCAAGTCCTTTTCACTGGGATCTATTAGGGATGCCAAGACGTGTGATAGAACATGTGATAAGTATAACACAATATACACTATCAGTGCTATCATTTTAAGTTCGTAGAATTGAATTTGTATAAGAACTATAAAATTCATTAACGCTGTTGCTAACAACACAATCCAACCAATCACTTGCTGGTAATTCAACGGGAGTTGGAATCCGTGGAGTCTTCGCTGAGGTCTCGGTGAAAGGTTGGTTGTTATGCATTTTTCCATTTGTAATCCGCCTTCTATTATATAATATATAACCAGGCACTTATTTCGAGTTTTCTTAATAGAATCTTTCGACGCTCAGATATACTACGATGAATCATCTCATTAGCTTTTTGCTAAGTACTTAACCTCGATATTGCTGAAGTACACGCTAATAATGCACACTGATAGGCACAGGTGTTCTCTATCCTACCTCTATCAGTTGCGCGCGCATAGTTTTGCAGGTGCCATGTTATAAGTAATGATTTTCTTTATCGCCTTGTCTTTTCACACCATTAGTATTATCGACATTATGGGAAACGTAGTTTGTTTTGTTAAGTGTTTCTTTTTAAATCTCAATTATACCTATTATTTATGTTTACACAATTATTTCCATGGCAACACAAACTGATAATGTGAACCAGCTATATGTACTAGGTATGCAGGACATAATAATTCCTGGGTAAAAACTTATTATAGAGCTATGCTGTAGTTGTAGAAATATTTATGTAATTAGAACTACCTTGCACGGGCGTAGCTATAGCTTTCACATAGGGGGTCCGAGGTTACAAAATGGACCGCCTCAGGCGGATCCATCATAGGTTACGTATGCACAACCCAGTCACAAATTCAGTGATGTTTTGTTGGGTCTGTTTATCCCACTATATCGCCAGATGATGTATTGATATTAAATAATAGCACAGCCCTGAGCCCAACAATGACGTGACACTCCCGAGTCGGTGACGGCGCGGGGCGGACGCCTTTGTTGTGCTGTCGCTGTGCTATACTTATTGTAAACCTAATTTGTTTTATTCTACATAAATATTATAAACGCGAAAGTATGTAAGAATGTATGGATGTTTGATCCTCTTTCACGCAAAAACTGCTGATCGGATTTCGATGAAATTTAGTAGGGAGATAGTTTAAGACCCTGGAAAGGATCTAGGTTACTTCTTATCCCGGGAAAATATAAACCGGGACTTTTGTCCCGGAAAATTGTTTTCTGCGAGTGGAACCGCAAGAAAACAAGTATAGAGATAGTTCGAGATCCAGAAGAGGACATAGGCTACTTTCCCGGAAAAACATTACGCGGGAATTTTATCCTGGATTTAGTTTTTTCGTGAGTGGAGCCGTCACAGCCAAGCCACTAACCGGATTGCGGATACTTCTTATCCCGGGAAAATATAAACCGAGACTTTTATACCGGAAAAACTTTTTAACGCGGGCGGAGTCGCGGGCAAAAGCTAGTCTTATTATAAATTTTTGGATGAATGTTAGAAGTGCACAATGCACATAGGCACTATAGTGTGTACATGTTTTGTGGCCCGAATTATTTTTGTTGTGAGCTAAAGGGGGGTCCGGACCCCAATCCTTCCCTTCCTTATGTACGCCCATGCTACCCAAGTTCCAACGTCTGTTTCAGATTTTTTTTGTATGGAGACTCAAACTTGTAGTCTTTTTCAATCAAAATTGTGCTTGAAACTAACTAAGGAAAATGACTGGTTATTGGTATAATAAGTCGCCTAAAGGATAAATGTGACAATTTATTTATTTTGAATATAAAAGGAGGCGTACTTATTTTCCCGCGCTAGCCCGCGACGTTGGAACTTGGGGGATAGATTGGAATTAAAAAAAGAT
Organism: Lapara coniferarum; assembly: GCA_949316025.1. Classification (NCBI taxonomy): domain Eukaryota; kingdom Metazoa; phylum Arthropoda; class Insecta; order Lepidoptera; family Sphingidae; genus Lapara; species Lapara coniferarum. Next base: position 32,847,899 of record OX438919.1, on the reverse strand, counting down.
ATGATAATCTGGCTTGTTTATTCTATTAGTGTTGAAATAGTCTTTCCGATGATTTATTATATTAATCAGATGAGTTTATTTTTAAAATAATCACGATGAAGAGATGACTGAAATAGTCGAAATTTTAGATACGTAAAGTTTATGGACAATAACTGCATTAACTGCCAAAAGTATTTTTTATTTTATTAAATACGTATGTTCTTATTTCTTATCAATAATTTTGTAGTAAGTATCTGTATTATGCGATACAGTGGACTTGCATGCCATAAATCACATAAACTCAGTAAATCAACTACTTACCTACTTTACATTGTTAGAACAGTTAAAACTAGAATTTCCGAATAAAATGTCGTTACTTCCGAGAACTTGTAAAAAACTTTGAAATTATTTAATTAATACTAGCTTTTGCCAGCGGCTCTGCCCGCGTAATGGAGTTTTCCGGGATAAAAGTACCACTTTATATTTTCTTTACTCTAGACTATCTGTTTACCAAATTTGATTTAAATCGGTTCAGTTGTTTTGGCGTGAAAGCGCGACAGACAGATAGAGCTACTTTCGCATTTATAATATTACTAAGGATGTTTTAAAAAAATATGTATGTATTTCCAAGTAAATATTAAATAAAGCAAAGTTGGACATGTTTAACGAACAAATAAACAATCCAAATACTGTAATCTGGGCTAGGGTTCATAAATTGGTCATCATTCTTAAACACTTTTTGTTCGTGGTTTCTCGCGTCCGTCTTTTATCCTAAACCTGAAGGCTATAAGCAAAAACAGGGATAGGCCAAATTCATTCCAAAACGCAATCATAACTTGAAGTATGAGTTTTTATTACTTCGATACTAGTATCACTTTAAATTTCTAAAGCTTAAAAAGATAAAAAATAAAATTTCTCGGTAACAATAATTATTTACATTGTATAAGTTATAAATAACAATAATTAGTACCTTAGTATAACCAGAATAATTAATGTCACCTTATTGCTAAGTAAAAAATTGGAATAAGTAAGTATGCTTAGGTATATTTTATTGCAAAATAAAATACATCAGAAAATCTTAGGTCAAACCATTGAATTTCAAATTCATAAATATAACCATATTTAAACAGGAGATAATCCCATTTTTATCATAACTTTGGTTCAAGTTAGGAACAATGGTTGGTAAATATTAGTTATGAGGGTGAAACAATGCATTCATTTTTAACTGACTTCTAAAAGAGGACGAGGCTCTTAACGTGTGTTTGTATGCTTTTTATCGTTTATTTTAATTAGGTACTTATCGGTCAAGCTTTTATGGCGCGCAGAAGTACTTTTTGCGACAAAACTAAAAGTACTTATGACTACAAAGTTTACTCCAAGGTGTTTTATTTTAAAATTTAAATATTCCTTTCTAGCGTTCGCCTGACACGGCAAGCTCGTTCACCAGTGTCCACAGTTCTAACCTCATCTGACCTAACCAACCTGAGAATTACTGTGATATAACTTTTAACCCTTCAAGTCCCACTTATATATATAGATGTATGAAAAAACCCTATATATATGGACACCGGTGTCCGTCGTGGGGCTTGACGAGTCAACACAACGTAAACAAAGAATACTCCGTTTACGATACACATCGTGTATTTATAGTTGACATTTACAGAGTGTCAATATTAAACCTTAAAATGTACCGAGTGGGTGGTGATTAAAGTTAAAAAGGTAAGATGATTTCAGAACATTTCTTACTTTTACCATGTAGAATTGCTAAATATTAGGTGGAAAATCCTAGGAAGAGCTCTTGTTCGGGGTTTTGCAGTAACTAATTCACATAACCATCTTAGATCTCTAAGCAATATTAATTGTTCAAACACATCAAGCTTAATTTCTTTTCAAATATGAACGCCATGTGATCAAAAACGTGTAACGCTTTTTAAGAAGCACATTCCACCTTTTCTATACGTCTGATTGACTTTTTTCATTTCTTTTTCATATTATACATATTATGTATAGTAATCACATTTATGCAAAAAACTCATTCAAATTAAATAAATGAAAATTTTTACCCTTAAGAGCTTTAGTAATGCTTTAATTTTACGGGGATTCTTATTATCTTCATTTTTAAGTATAAATATACACATTAATAATCAAAGCATTAATAAGATGATTCGTGCAAAAATAATGTTCATATATTATTTTGTTTCTAATCTTATCTACAAGTTCTATTATACAAAAAGTGTGTTTTAATTTATAATTACGCTGCACTATTTTTTTCAAACGTCTTCGCCAATTCTCGCCTTGTAAGCACAAGTATTCTGTGACCCTTGCAGTCTAGTACTTCTTGAAAACACTTTTCCTTACAGCACTTCTTACAAAGTTGATACACACATTTCCCTCCCTAGAAAAAATATATTACAAATTACAGAAATAAAGTAGGTATTATAATTATTATACTTAAGAAAATTTTACTGGTGGTAGGACTCTCATAATTATGTAAGAGCAGTGCCGGATTAGGCCATAAGCAAATTAAGCAATTGCTTAGGGCATCACACCTTGGGGGGCACCAGAAACAGCACAAAAAAATGGTAGCACATAAAAGTAAAGCTGTTTGAAAATCCGCGCGATTAAAGACTGATGTTAGTTTACTTACTGTGTGGGGCCCCACAGGCGTGAATTGCTTAGGGCATCAAGTTGTCTTAATCCGGCACTGTGTAAAAGTCCGTCTGGGTGGGTACCACCGCAATGTCTACTTCTACCGGCAAGCAGCAGTGTGCATGCACTATTGTGTTTCGGTTTGAAGGGCATTGTAGCCAGCGTAACTACAGGACATAATGAGACTTAACATCTTATGTCTCAGGGTGATGAGCGCAGTGGAATGCCACACAGTACTTTGAACTCAAGGTGCTGGATTGTGTTTCTTCTGTTTATGGATGGTCGTATCGCTTACCATCAGGCGAACGGCATGCTCGTCTCGTCATTCGATGACATAAAAAAAAAACATTTTCAGTTCTGTTAAGTTTTCACATCTAAACAGCTGTACTAATTGTGATCAATGTTGGTATAATGGGCAGGAGCTTTCTCTAATACTGAGAGGGGTTTAGGCCTTAGTCCACCACATTGGCTTAGTGCAGGTTGGAAGACTTCACATACCTTCGAAATTATTATGCAGAGCTTCAAGGTATGTAGGTTTCTGCGCCATGTTTTCCTTAGCCGTTAAAGTTATAAGTACAAACATAGGACTTAAGAAAGTCAGAGGTACATGCCCTTGGGTATGAACATATAGACCTCCGTCTCGGTAGTGCATTCCAATCCTAACTATGCTATTGCCGCTTAAATACGGACATGGCTACTTTTTAAAATATTGTATGATAATATAATATCACTTATCTACAAAAATATAAATGAATGTTTATTTTTTGTGAATTTAACAAACAAACTATTTAGGATACTTCCCCTCTAGAGCCCCAACACTTGCCACTCTGTATAAATAAATATTAAAAATGCAAATACTAACAAGGGGGTTACGGCAGGCGTCATTGACGCAAGTATCTTGGCCTCTTGTGTGTTGTTGTGAATCAGGCTTTATTGGCCTTCTCATAATTCGCTTTAATTTCTTCATTTTTTTTCGTGATAGGACGACACCATCGGTATCTTCATATATTCTCTTGTTTTCATTATTTTGCTGAAAGAGAAAGTATAAGTTATAAAAATAAAATGAAAAAGTATTGTTGGTTTATGCTTAGAAACTTTAAATACCTGTTTCTTACTCAATTCTTCCATTTTATTTATATGTTTTTCTGGTGACATTCTAACATATGGCTGACATATCCATGGAGGTAAAATAAGATTATACCCATTTGAATACATGTTTTCACCATCTTCAAAATGTACTTTACCATGATGGTATGGTAAATATTTGTCACGTATATTCCTACTAACTTGTCTAAAATCACTTAATTTTTGGGCAGTAGCCAGTATGTGTCTATCATCAAAGTTGTCTTCTATAGTAAATCTAAAAAGAAAATATCATAATTTTATCAAAGTTAAACATTACATGCAGCATTTACACACAAATGTATTTATACAGAGCAAGTGGGTGAATCGATCTGTTGCCTGAAAGTAAGTTTAGTTAGCGATAACCAGCTAGGTATGCTCTCAAGAAAGATGTTAAGAATATTGTAAATTTATCTCAATTCATTGTTTTTATAGCTTCTTTAACAATATTTTTATCAAACACAGTTTAATAATAACATTATTTCTTATTCATACTTGATACTGCATTGTTAGGCACAACATTATATATCCCCCATACATTATAACAGGAATAGGTGTTAAAAGGGTGATGGATGGGACGCATGGCTACACCACTATGAAATTATAGTTGGATTTATGTATGTTGTAGTACTAACCTATTCTAGGTCTGATCAACAATCGAAGGAACTGATCCCATCCACACACTTTTCCACCAAAATATTCACTAGAAATTATTTACAACAGAGAACAATGTTTTCCAGGTCAGCTAATATCATTATAAATTTTTAAATTAATTCTCTTAGCCAGGAATCAAACCAATTAAATTAGGAAAATACACAATATAAATGAATTTATTGTACCTATGAAAATGACACAAAGTATTATAGTACCATTTGATGGTGTTGCTGACATGAATGCTGGCTAAAAATATTTAGCAAAAAAAATATACTATTTAAATTTGTATATATACTGCCTTGATGGCATAGTTGTATTACGATTTACGATACAACTGCAATGCTGAGATCTTGGGTTCGATCCCTGGGTCAGGCAAAGTGATATTAGATTTTTCTATTTATTATCACCCAGGAGTTTGGAATTTCTGCACGATATGGCGATAGGCTTGCCCCTTTCACATCATAGGACGGAATACGTATGGCGAAAAGTTCATTAGTTGCGACCTCTGCCTAACGCTTCGTGGATAAAAGGCGTGAGTATAGGTATGTATGTATAAGTTTATATAAAAATCAGTCTTAACTTTTAAGAGAAAAAAAAAACTATTTTTACCATACACAAATAGTATTAGGTCAAGGCATAGATTCAAATATGAAAAATTCATTATTTAGAAAGTATCTAACTTACATTTTATGAAACATTTTGAACATATGTCCTCGAATATAAGAGGATGGGCATGGATATTTTTCAACTAAATCTAAATACTCATCCGCCATCTCCCAAACCAAGGGATTAATGCCCTCAAATATAGCTGGATTTGTAAGTGCACCCTCGGCACTCATGACACCATCCACATTTGTATATTCCAAACATCTGTACACGTCTTCTAAACATTGAATATTGCCATTTGCAAACATTGGTATTGATACTGCCTCTCTAAAATAACACATATTTGTTAAGTCAATTTATTTTACATATTTGTGTAGATATTCATGAATTTGCAATAGGTAAATTTTCTGCTACATTATATTTCAATATTAATTCAATTGTAGTAGATGAGGTCCATGCTCAGCAGTGGGCAGTATATAGTATAGGGCTGGTATATTATTAATTCTATTGAATTTATAATGGCGATAGGCTCGCCCCCTATCACATCATGGGACGGAATAATGGCGAAAAGTGGGTGCACTAGTTGCGCCTCTGCCTACCCCTTCGGGGATAAAAGGCGTGAGTGTATATGTATGAATTTATAATATACCATAATATATCTAAACTACAATAATCATTATTCACATAATTAATTTATGGACCTAAATAAATCATTACCTTACAGCTTTAATATGTTTCCAACTAGCAATACCAGTTAATGGTCCTTTTTGTTCCCTTGTCCTCCCATGAACTGTAAGAAGCTTACATCCCGCATTTTGCAGCATAAGTGCATATTTCACTGTTTTCTCTATACTTTCAAATATTCTGACTTTACAAGTTATCGGTATTGAAACTGCTTTTGTCATAGTTTGTACTGAAACAATTTGACTATTGCTGAGTATTGCAGCATTTAAACACTTATAAATTGATTCAACAATATTTATCCATAGCCAGGAGTCGATACACATGTTTTTTAAAACAGAGTATGATTTTCAAGAATGCAATAATTACAAAATATTAACACTTTCGTTAACAAGATTGACAAATATTTCCAAAACTAAAATGCATCCACTTTATAATTATAGTGGAACAAGAATTTTCTGATTAAGCTTTATTAAACTGTAAACTAGGAATGATAAATCTTTTGGAATGTTCTACTATTGCCAGTGTATCCATTGAGTGCAGTCTGAACATAAAAAAATTGTTTATATTTAATATCAAAACTTAAATAATTTTATTTAAGTAACTACTTGGAATAACTCATGACCAGTTACTAACAAACTTAACTTAGTCAATAACAAGCTTTTGATTTATTCTTACCTATATTAGATAATAAATCCCATTCATCTTGTAGATATGATCCATATCTGCCTCTTTTAGCAATGATCTGGGGACATCCAAGGTTGATATCTATTGCATCACACTCATTTTCCACATATTTTGCAGCTGCAGCCATCACCTCTGGATTATTACCACAAAACTGTTGAAATAAGAATAATAATAATCATGTTCCTATGACAAATATATGTTACCTACCTTATGGATGACTAGCTTTTGCCCATATCTCCACCCACATGAATAATGTTGCCTGGGACAAAAGTCCCACTTTATATTTTCCCGGGATAAAAAGTAGCCTACATGTTAATCCAGGACATGATCTACCCATGTGCCAAATTTAATCGTAATCCGTTCAGTAGTTTTTATGTGAAAGAGTAACAAACATACATTCTTACCAACTTTTGCGTTTAAAATATAAGTAGGATGATCAGATAACAGGCCTACAGTATGTAGCATGCTGGTGCATAGATACATATACAGTGGAAACTTGAGTTATTAGCTAGTCATTGACGTAAATCATTCAAAAAATTTTATGTATGAATAAAAATGACTTTAGTGCATATGAATTATTAACAAGTTTGCTTCTATATCTGCTTTAAGGTAAGGTAGCTTACTATAGATTTTCAAACTACTAATTACTAGAGAATTTTCAAATATAGTTGAGGATTTTTCGATTTGATTTACTAATAAGAAGCCACATTATCTCCGATAGCTATAAGCTACTTAATAGTTTAGGAATGTTTTTTTTAATTGATGATGAACAGAACCTATTTAATATTTTTATGTAAAGGCATACAATCATTTCAAATCATATAGTTAAAAAGTGCACAAAAGAGTAGTAACCTGAACAATAAGTGGTCGATCTTCATCACATGTGACAAAGTTATCTTTTCTATACTTAGGATCTTTAGTGAAAACATTACTATGAAACATCGGCGTGTAGCACAGTTGTGCACCATGTCGACGGCATAAAAGCCTCCAAGCAATTTCACTAGCATCGACCATAGGCGCCACTACAAATTTCGGCCTACCGATTATTTCATACCACTCGGCACACATTCCAAATTATGGATTACACGAAAATAATACACCAGAAACACAAACAAACTTTGTGTGAGTAGAGTTCGGACCCACAAAATATGTAAATACGACAAGAGATCTTCTGTAATCTGTGAATTCTGTGATAAGAGGTCTGTGATATTGGTGACATAGTGATAGTGATTAGTGACAAAGATTTGAAAGAGTATTATATACATTGGGAAAGAGTATTATAAATTTTAGTGTTGCTAGCAATCGTCTGCTATCCACAGATAATCGATTATCTATCAATGGCCAAGGTGAAAGCAATAGTATCGATAGTCTATCGATTTTATCGTCATATGTCAATACTGTCGATACTATTGATAGTATCGATAGCTCTCTATTGCTCTCTCGATATATTAATACTATTGATAGTAATGCATTCAATATATCGATAGTATTGCGAAAGTCATTATGTGAGGGGGGGTGTACATGTGAAAGGACGTCTTCATGGGGCGGCAAGAACACACGCTTGCACCCCCACCCCCCCGTATTTTTGACGGAAATGCTTTAGTCTTTATTCTATGGACGGAAATATACGACTAACTTGACGGATCTTTAAAAATCTTGTTGGCAACACTGATTATGATGCTCTTTGCAGCAGGCTTGCCAATTTAGGGCTATTTTTAGGGCCATAAAAATGTTTTCATGTATTACTGTTTGAACATAAAAAAAAGGCAGAACGTTCAAGTTTATACACAAGGTGTAATGCTATAATGCCAAATACACATTACCGCCGAACGTGTACGAGTCTTCACGAATCCGAGAATGTGAATATGGCATAATACTCTATGGGCATGCCATCAAAGACACGCCATCCTACGGCGGCAAACACAATAATAATTGTTTAAAATAATTGACAAAGTAGATCTTTTTACACGTTTTGAAAATAAACTAAGTTCTGTGTTATTTACCTTAATAAAACAGGGAACTTACTTAAAAAAAAATTGATGTAGGTATATACTACACCATACAAAGTAATATTGACAGTACAGGGCTTTTTTTGGGGTTTTTGAATTTTACATTTAGGGCTATTTGGGGATTTTCCATGCTGATTTTAGGGCTATTTTTTTTTAGGAGTTGGTAACCCTGCTTTGCAGTCACGCAGTCGAAATAATATTTGAAGTCTTGTAACCACTTGTAAGAAAAAAAAGCGCGGGAAACTTCGGATCGCGGCGGACGTGTTTTTCATTTTTCTGATTTTTATTTATTAAGTTTGTAAATATTACCTATCAGTTGGGTTGTAATTATTTGTAAATTTTGTAGTTTAGTGTACATAATTAGTTTATTTTATATTTCTATTTGGTAAGTGTAAATATTTAATTTTTCAAGTAGTTGTTAATATTATGAATACACCGCCTGACCCGGGGGGATTTATCCCCCCGGCGGGCAATTTTGTTACTATATCCACTAGTATTACAGAAACAGATCAAACTGCGAAATCGCAGTATATTTCCGAGTCGGGTATGGAGACCGACGGCTCGACGTCGGCTAGACCGATTAAACGTAGTCGTCGTTTCGTATGCAAAAAATGCAATAAAAAAAGGCGAAAACACGACGGCAACTCTTCTAACACCTCTGGTTGCGATTGTGCCGATGTTTCACAGTCGCAACCAATAATTTGTTCTGAGTCTACACCTCAAACAATTCCCGCCCAAACTGTGGGCCGCAAAACCTACGAAAAAAATGATAGCGCGCCCTTTTTATTGCACGTTCAAAAGGTCACAGCAGGAGAAAATGACGGAACTATCCTCCATCCTCTGACTTTTGGTAAATTTTTAAAAAGGCATGAATTTAAAAATATTGTAAATGGAAGTGTAAAAAGGATTGGAAGAAATAAAATAGCCATGGCTTTCTCTTCACACACTGATGCCAATTCTTTTATTTGTCATGAAAGTCTTATTAAATCTAACTTAAAGGCCTTTATACCTACGTTCAATGTAACCCGCATGGGTTTAGTGCGTGGAGTACCTGCAGAGTGGTCTCCGGAGGAGGTTTTGGAGAACACCTCTGTTCCAATTGGCTGTGGGCCTATTTTAAAAGTACGACGTCTTAATTTTAAAGCAGTTATAGATGGATCTGTTGTGTGGAAACCCTCCCAAACGGTTGTTCTTACATTTGATGGGCAAGTCTTACCAAAAAGAATTTTTATGTGTTATAATGCATTGCCAGTAGAACTATATATTTTCCCTACCATTCAATGCTTCAATTGCTGTCGGTTTGGTCACACCAAAATTCAATGCAGATCTAAACCCCGCTGCTATAAATGTGGAGACAATCATACAGTTGAGACTTGTAACGTAGTTGAGGGAAGTGCTTCCTGTTGTTTATGCTCAGGGTATCATTTTGCTATTAGCAAATTATGCCCTGAATATGAACGCCAAAAACAAATTAAGGCACATATGGCTCAGAGCTCAGTTTCCTATGCTGAAGCCAGCAAACTATTTCCACCAGTTTCCAAATCCTTTGCAGACACTGTTATTTCCCGCGCTCCTCATGATCCAAATATTTCAGAGCCTGTTGCCTTTAGGCAGCCACAATCTAGCAGTTATAAAAAAACTATTTTCCGAAAACCACACTCACCAGTCACTCTTACTAAGGGATACAATAAAGAAGCACACAATAATATATTGAAAGATTTTAAAATTCCTGAACCTGCTAATGGATGTGCTCTAAATAATATTGCTAAGGATGCCCAGCCTAAACAATTTGACATGAAAGAACTTATCTCTGCATTAATCACTATTATTACACATTTTAATGCATCACCGTCCAACGTTGCCCCACTCTTAAATAGTATTTCCTCCTCTCTATCTCAAAATGGACAATCTGAAGTTAATAATCCAATGGAATTGCCGCAGCATAATCAATAAAAAAAGTGAACTAATTTACTTAATTAATAAATATGAGCCATGGGCTCTTGCTCTCTCTGAGACATGGCTCAAACCAAATTATGTATTCAAAATTAATGGATATATAACAATCAGAGAAGATAGACAAGATGGGTATGGTGGTGCTGCCATACTCATTAAAGATTCAGTTCCATATTCAGTTATTTCTCTTCCTTCACACAGTGATGAAATATCTATAGTAGCATTAAATGTCAATAACACTTGCCTTGTTTCTATTTATATCTCTCACCCTTCACTTTCTATTCTTCAAGAAATCAATAACCTTATTTCTTTTCTTCCACAACATTTCTTGTTGCTGGGAGATTTCAATTGTCACCATCAATCTTGGGGTAGCTCTATATCTAATCAGTGTGGTGAGGAGCTGTTGGAGATATTAGATATGCACAACTTATGTGTATTAAATTCAGGTTCACCTACCCGTCGTAACACTCCTAATAATACCAATCAGAGTGCAATAGATTTGTCCATTTGCACTCCAAACTTTGCATCTTTTCTTACTTGGTCCACTTTATCCTCTTCATTTGGCAGTGATCATTTCCCAATTAAAATCACTTTTCCTTTTCCACATAGTCATATGCCAACAAAAAGAATTTTCTTAAAATACAAACTGCCAGATAAAAGCAGTGACGATTGGACAAAATTTTGTAAACATGTAGACAGTAAGCTATCCTCTCTTCCTGATGTTGCCGAAGGCAAGGAGCATTTGTGTGCTGAAGCTTTAGTTCAAATTCTTATTACCGCCGCGGATGAGGTCTTTCCTGTCAAAAGTAATACAAAAATTAGAAAAATTCCCATGCCTCCCTGGTGGGACTCTGAATGTACTACTGCTGTCAAAAAACGTAAGCAGGTAGAATTTCAATATAATCATAATATGAGTCAAGAAAACTTTGAGCTCCTTTCTAAAGTAATTGCTGAAACACGTAAACTTTTTAAAAGGAAAAAGAGAGAAGGCTGGCAAAGTTTTTGTGCCTCCATCTCTCCAAACACACATCCTACTGTTGTTTGGAATAATATTAAACGTTTTAGGTCTGCCTTTGTGTCTCCTTCCCCCCGTATCCCGGAATTATTAGCTAATGACTTTTTAGATAACCTAGCTCCTCCTTGGGTCCCTCAGGAGCTTATATTAAAACCAATGTTCGTATCTGTCTACAAAGATGTTGATAGCTGTTCAGCATTGAAACTGCCATTTGACATAAATGAATTAAAAGGTGTAGTTCAGAATACTGTAGACTCTACTCCTGGATTTGATGGCATTCCTTACTCTTTTTTGTCTAATCTCAGTGATAATGCTCTTCAATACTATCTTTCATTGATCAATTCTGTAATATCAACAGGAAGCATTCCCTTGGCGTGGAAACGTCATATTGTGTTGCCAATTCTTAAACCTCACAAGACTCCATCTGATATTTTCTCATATCGTCCCATAGTCCTGTCCTCAGTTTTAATGAAATTGGCCGAACATTTAGTTAAGAATCGGCTTGATTGGTTTGTTGAAAGTAGAGGTTTTCTAGCAAATTCCCAATTTGGTTTTAGAAAAGGAAAAAGTACTTTGGACTGCCTTAGCATCTTTACTACAGATATCCGCATGTCTTTTTCCAAAAATTGTTCTACTGTAGCTGTATTCCTTGATATTAACGGCGCTTACGATAATGTATTACCGTCTATTCTTCAACTTAAATTACAATCTCTTCAAATACCATACAATCTAACGAATTTTATCTTAAACATTTTAAATAATCGATCAATCAGTATTTTATCATCAGAAAGCCCAATAACTCGCCACGTTTGGAAAGGTTTGCCGCAAGGATCAGTGCTTAGCCCCTTACTGTATAATATATATACCCACGATTTGGAATCTTATATTACCAATGGCGTTCAAGTTCTACAATATGCAGATGACTTGCTGTTATATTACTCTTCGGATTCAGTTGAGCACGCTTGTTCAGTTCTTAATTCTTCATTAATTTCTTTGTCATCATGGCTTTTTCAAAATGGTTTAGAACTTTCCCCATCAAAGTGTGCAACTGTAGTTTATACCAAGAAAAGAACTCTACCTCCAATTAATATTTTATATAACAATAATCCAATTCCTGTTAAAAACGTTTTCAAGTATTTGGGTGTTTTGCTGGACTCCAAAATGTCTGGGACTGCCCACTGCGACTATGTTGCTAACAAAGTAGAGCGTCATATTAATATGTTACGATGTCTCAGTGGAGTATGGTGGGGTGCTCACCCACAATCTTTAAAACTAGTGTACAACGCTATTATTAGAAGTATATTTGATTATGGTTCATTTGTTTTTCAACCCGGTAATGTTAATGCCTTTAAAAAAATAGATCGCCTACAGTCAAAATGTTTACGCATCATATCAGGAGCAATGAGATCAAGCCCAATCAATGCTCTGCAAGTTGAATGCGGCGAACCTCCCCTTTATCTTAGGAGACAATTTCTGTCTGATAAATATTTATTTAAAATTATTCAGTTTTCAAACCATCCTCTCATCCCACTACTTGAATCATTACGAACACATTACCTGAATACTCCATCTCATAAATCTCTCCCATGCCTAATCATAAGTTTACATAAATTCCTTGCCATTTCCGCGCCAACTTTTCGTTCTAACCGGCTTGCCGTATATAGTATTAACTTTGATTCATTGATCTTCACCCCTAAAATACTTTACAACTGCATTAATAAAAAATCTGGTAGTGCTAGAGCTGAGTTTAATGCTTTCCTGGCTGAACGTTTTGAGGGTTTTCACCAATTATATACGGATGCTTCAAAAGTGGGCCCGCTGCAATGCGTTGGGATTGGTGTTCTTCATACACAATTCAATATTGTGCAGAAAATTAAACTTCCTGGGGAATCTTCCGTTTTCACGGGTGAATGTTTGGGTATTCTAAAGGCCATTGAATATATCCTTTTATTTAAACTTGATAAAGCAATTATTTTTACAGATTCTTTAAGTGCTCTTCAAGCAATTGCTAAATTCCCTTTTAAGAATAATAACACATTACCACTTATTATACAAATAAGAGAACTGGCGTTCAAGTGTCTCTCCAACGGCAATTTGCTTTATTTTTCTTGGATTCCCAGTCATTCGGGAATCGAAGGAAATGAAAGAGCGGACAGGCTCGCTAAGGAGGCAGTGGATTGTGGCGACTTGTTCCCTTTTAGAAATTATAGTCAAGATCTTTTATCTATACCAAAAACTTATCTTAGTGAATCCTGGAGAGAGGTTTGGATCTCCAGTAGCAAATCAAGGGGCCGTTTTTATAATGTTATACAACCGGATGTTACATTAAAACCCTGGTTCTTTAAGGCTAAGTTTGATAAAGTTGAGACATCTATGTTGATTCGTATGAGACTTGGCCACACATGTTCTCCAGCACATCTAGCCAAAATAAATATTTTAAATAGCCCCATGTGCCAATGTGGAGCAGATGTGGGCGACCTTAATCACATTTTGTTTTCCTGTCCTCGGTATGACCACCTTCCTTTCTTCCAATCCTTATTACATCTCTCAGTTCCTTTACCTTCCTCTGTTGTTTGCCTTCTTAGCTCTAATAGTATGTTAGTATATAAATGTATAGCATCTTTTGTAATTAAGAATAATATTAAACTTTAAGTATTTTATCAATATTTTACCATTCTAATCTTATTAGTCATCACTACTCATAATTTATTATCGTAATATTTTGTATACATTATACCTGTACCCATCAACTCCTGCCTATTTATTTAATTCTTTTTTATCTGTTTCCTAATTCTGAACCCACTTGATAGTATTCTAATACTTAACAATATATTTCTCTGCGTACTTGTGTTGCACAATATTCTATATATTTTATAGTTTCCCTACCTTGTATCCCCAAGATCCTGTCTCGTCCAAATACTTGACATTGGCTACATGCAACTGAACTGCGAAGCCACAAAGAAAAGAAAAAAAAAAAAAAAAAAAACCACTTGTAACTTGTTTATTTGCAAAGAGCATTATAATACTACGGAAAGTTTATTTGTCTCTGATTTGAAGCTGCAGACCATGATAAAAAGTTTTTAAAATAAATTAATCAACCGATATGGCACACGATATTTTGGTAAGCTGTATAAAATGTTACATTTTAAAAATTATGTTAAACCTGAAGTTTTTGTTTACATATTTACTCTCTTATGTACCTTTACTTTGAACTCTTGTATTGTAATAGTAAATAATATACAAAAATCGGTTTATTTCAGAGTCAATTCTATACTAGCCTTAACTTACCGTTACAAGAAAAACTGATTGAACTAACCCGTATTATAGACCACACAGGTCCCAACAAAGATTTACAAGCGTTGTTCCCTCAGCTCATAAGCAATGTATTTTCATCACCATTCACAAGTGGATGGGGTCTTCGGGCGATCACATGTGATGTAAATAAATACGAGTATGAAGCATTAATAAGCTTTTTAGAACCTCAAGGACCAATGTTCCGGTTGTGCTATAAGCTACTGTCTGATCCATTACTTAAATACAATTTACCATTGAATGTTTTACCAGTAAGTATCAATTTTATATATCGAGGTGTGAGAGCCTATCTGGCGTAGCAATATTTTTTGGGATATTAAGTTATATACGTATTTGGAATCAGTATCTTGGTCTGATTCTAGTTATATACAGGGTGACTGGTAATATGATGTATTCTCGTTAAGAGTGTGTAGATTGGGTTAAAAGCAATCGATTTTGTCCCACGAAGTCCTATCTAAAAGTCAATTGTTTTCAGAAATTTAAGATTTATTGAGTTTTAAGATAAAACACTTTTCAAGACCAAATAAAATTCAATCATAAAGGAAGTACTGAATGGGATTGGATTATTTTGTTGTTTTCTAGTAAATAACATTCTAGGCTTTCATAATAAACAATAAAATATTTAACAGTTATGATAAGTTTTTGACCTAATCTACATGCTAGTAATGGGAATATGTCATATTACGAGTCACTCTGTATATAATTATTAATTGCAAAAAATTATGCTTAAAACAAATAGCTTTTCACCCCTTGATTTTTATACTAACCTATTTCACTCGTAATTTTTTATTATGATTATCAAAAATTTATGGTAAATAATAAAAATAAATGGTAAAATCTAACTCAAATAACATGATTAAAATCTGGTAAAAATCAAGAAGATATATTTGCCTTTGAAATCTAATGATAGTGCTAAATGTCAAAAACAAAAAAGAGGCAATTATATATAGTTGACTTCATCACACATGATACTTGGGAAAGAACGTGTTAGAGTGCTATCTCCATTATACACCACATTTCAATATTTTAAATATTTATTGCTGCTCCATTTTTTAACCAATTTTATTGATGATTATACGAAAGATCTTCTTTTTCATATTATTTGCTATAACATCCTACTAATATTATAAAGGCGAAAGTTGGTAAGAATGTATGGATGTCTGGATGTTTGTTCCTCTTTCACGCAAAAACTAATGATCGGAGTTTGATGAAATTTGGCATACGGGTAGATCATGTCCTGGATTAACACATAGGCTACTTTTTATCCCGGGAAAATATAAAGCGGGACTTTTATACCGGAAAAACTTTTTAACGCGGGCGGAGCCGCGGGCAAAAGCTAGTATGGAATATGTGTCAAAATCAAACAGTAAAATACACTATTGAAATAAAACTACATAATGGATTTGTTTTGTGATTATTTCTTTAATTTTTTGCTTCCTTCGTTAAAACACCCTCATGGTTACTGGGCAAATCAAATTTTGTTAAGTAGTTTTATTTCAATGTGAAAAAATCACATAATCATAAGAAATCATTACGTATTTATGAACTTGTGATGTGAGAAGTGATACTAGTTACATGATTATAGCTCTTTAAAAAAGGTAAAACCCTCTGTTGTTCATTGGGACATCTTTTATAATATTGTATTTGTCTTAACCTGTCAAGCCCCGCTTATATATATAGATGTATGGAAAAACCCTATATGCACAGACACTGGTTATACACAAGATATAAAACCTGACTGCCTCGGTGGAGTAGTTGTATTATGGTATGAATGCTATGCTGAGGTCTTGGATTACATTCCCCGTTATGGCAAAATGATATTGGTTTTTTTACATTCAGTGTCAGCCCAGAATCTGGCATTGGGCACACCAATAAGGCGATAGACTTGCCCCCTATCACATCATGGGACGGAATACGCATGGCGAAAAGTGGGTGAATTAGTTGCGCCTCTGTGTACCCCTTTGGGGATAAAAAGCGTGAGTGTGTGTGTGTCTGTATAAAACCTGCTACAGTGGCCTGTAAAGTGTGTCTGATTATAGCGTAAACGATTTTAAGTGTCCTGTGAAATTTTATTTTTTTATCTGGTGATTTTTTCGTGTTTTCTAAATATTATTTATTTATGATTTCAGTTGGATTTACAAATGTCACTTGAGAGAGGACCATGTCCACAATTTTATGCAGATATGTTATCTATTGATCCACAGACTATGAATGTGGTAGCTTTAGCTCTCAGTATCCTTTTTAAAATAATTTAATTAAATTTTAAACTGCTTTCCTCACAAATACATTACTGCTATAAGTAATCTTGCTGTTGAAGTGGTAATAAATAATATTTTTTATTATTTTCAATATTTTAATATTTTTTATATTTCTGTTGACATTATGGTGGCAAAAATATTTGTTTTTACAAGGCAAACATATACCAGAAATATATTCCTATTACATGCTTTTCAGTTAGCAAAATTTACTATATGTTTTGTATACTACAATAATGTACCATTCTTATGTATATAATCACTCACATTTTGAATGACATGTTACCAATATTTTCCATTCAGATAATTATAGGACGCCACGCTTCTTAAATAGCTTAGGTTAGCACAACCCATTTTTCCGCTCATGTCCCAAAATCAATTTGATTTAGTTTTGACTGTCTCAATTCTCTGATATTGTGTCTTCTCTGGAGGACCCAATCTTGAACATGGTGGGAAAATGTAAATACAAAGTGTTGCCTGACCTAGCACTCATAATCTAGACTTCCCAGACTACAGCCGATACTTTTTGTTGCAAGTCTAAGGAGGCGAATAGTGCAACAATGTTTAATATCTGTTTTTCTCCAATTATAAAATTGTGCATTAAAATTGACATATTACCATTAATATGACATAATATTAGTCAAAGATTACCACATATTTCTTTAACAAATTTATTAGATCCATTTGATTATTTCATGTTCCATTTTGCACTGCACTTAATAAGCAATAGCCAAAACAAGACTTCATGGGAGAGTTGGAACAGTGTATATTTTGCCCTAGCATGTGATTATTTAATGCATTTTTTACCAACGGATCCCAACATGCCAATATTGCCACATATACCAAATTACACTGGCAAAGTACCAATAGCTGCACCTTTACAAACTGCCAATAGGTAAGTCATACACATAATGGCTGTAATTCTCCATTGCAATCAGTCCATTTTCCAACAGTATGGATGGTCTTTGCAAAATTATCAAGAATACACATGGACACTCATATGTCGTCATTCTTCACTAGTCACAATGGCTATCTGCAGTTTAAAATAAGGAGTTACATTATGGGCCATGCATTAGGATATCACAATTGACAACCTTGATTAAATTATTAAAGTGCAAGTTTTTTATAATACTTGAACTTTTCAGGCCTCTACACTCTCCTTCTTTATTGCTACTACCAGATTTAACTGGTTCAAGTATAAACAATCAACACACATCGCAAACCCAATCCCGGAATGAAATCTGGAGATCAGAAACAGTTATGCAGGCCTTTATTGATATTTGGATGAGTGTTGAACAGTTTGGCCCCAGTAACATAGAGGTAAAAGCATATTAAATTTTAAATGGAGTAAATAGAGTATGTCTCTATAAAGGTTAAACCTTAACATGCATAATATATGTTTGTACACCTGACTCTAATATATTTCTTTTTTTATTTCTAGATGTATAAGAGAAGTTGCCCAGTTAATGTTTCTAGTCCTGAAAGAGTTCGAACCGTGCGTGTTCTTGTTAAACATTTACACTCATTTCCAGCAAAAGATATAACTGATTCAGCATTTCGCTCTTCATCGTTACGAAAATATGCACGGCAAAAGATGTGTGCGCGCGCCTATTATTATTTAAAGCATTTGGTCACCACTTGGCCTTTAGATGCATCCTTCAGGCTTGTAATGGAGCTATGGTTGAGTCTTATTCAGCCTTGGAGATATGTTAACAGGGGGATTAGTCCAAGCAGGTAAAACGAATTCTGGTAGAACATAACAAAAATTCTGTCCAAATCAAACATTAACAAATTGTGTCCCAAAATGGTTTGATTTTATTAAAATTTTCTATGCCTAATTCAATTTAAATTAATATTAAACTTTAGGAATTGTGTTTGCGCTGCATTATTCTTCCTGTTCCATTTGTTGGAATGCCTAGACACTGTCATTCTCATATTGTGAAATCTGAATATGTATACTAATATTCTTTGTATTTGTGTAAATATATTTTTCTTGATTTCAGGTTCCCTGGAATTGATTACATAGAAGAAAATAACACAAATAACTTGGATGACAGTTACACACAATTTATTGCAGAAAATTTTCCATCATATACATGTATATTTCAAATGGTTATACCCCGTTTTATGAGGCTCGATATAACAGCTTATAAAAATGCTGCTATGCTCTTCAGATTAGGAAAGGTAATTATAAATGGTTTGGTTATAATAGAAACAATAACTGGGCCTTAGAATAATAACACACTGGGTTATTTGCCCCGACACTAAGGCCCATATCCACAGACGTTAGACATGGGTACAGTGCAATGCTGTGATAATAAGGCACGTATTCACCAACTTTTTTTATGGCATTTGTTTGTACATTTTGCCAATTTCAAGTTAGGTAAAAGCCTCGTCTTAAGTGATGTTTTTGGTTTTCTTTTGCACCACAATGCTCTTTGAGTATGTTGCAGTAAAGCAGTGGCTACCTTACCAAGACTTTATCGAGGAGCTTTGGTGGCAACAAAAAAAAACACTTGATCAGCACAGTTATTTCAATTCATTTAACTTGAGCCCTTTAATAGAAGTATGTTGGATAATATACCACCATAATTATGCAATATAACACTAAGTGTCACCAAAATAATGAATTAAAATAAGAGCACCCCATGACACTTCCAAGTTCCCGCCAAAACTCCTAATCACTTCACAAACGTTACTTGGCTAGGGAGAGCCCGATACTATGATAGTATGTGTATCCTCAGTGCTTTTGGCATGACATATTTTGCAGTGCGTAGGCAACAGGCGCTGAGTTTGGCTAATATTAAAATAAAATTTTGCTTCAGTTGGCTGTCAGATAAACAAAGCTGAGCAAGGCCAAAGAAAACTGAAATTGCCGACGCAGTTGGGCGCACTGTGCATCCTCATAATATCGTTTGTGAATACGGGAGTAAATCATTACTCAAAACGAAGAGCAAAATCCACCTTTTCTGCAAAATATGTCTTCCTTTTGTGCAACTGTACGCAATGTACACATAAATATTGTTTTCTTCCACAGGTATTTTCTCAGCAACATTTAGTACCGATTCTACGCAATTTAGAACAAGCTATCATTGATAATAGCACCACATTATCACAATCCATGGACTCCAGTTTTTATCAATCTTCACACGATCACAGGTATTATATGCACCTCTCATTTGAATATAACAATTATAATTAATAATGACTGCCTTGGTGGCGTAGTTGTATTAGGGTACGACTGCAATGCTGAGGTCTCGGGTTCGATCCCCGGGTCGGGCAAAGTGATATTGAGTTTTTCTATTCAGTATCAGCTCGGAGTCTGGAATTTGTGTCCGATATGGCGATAGGCTCGCCCCCTATCACATCATGGGACTAAATAATGGCGAAAAGTGGGTGCACTAGTTGCACCTCTGCCTACCCCTTCGGGGATAACAGGCGTGAGTGTATCTGTATATGTATGTATGTAATTAATAATTACTGATACTTAAAATTAACATATATCTGTTTACAGTTACACATATAATGGTGTTGCGCTCCAAAAATGGGTGGCGATTGCAAAACAAGCCATAACAGAACTGAATCTTTCGACAAATTTTGAATACGAACCTGTTTGGAGCGATAACACAAGGCCTTTCGTCATGGAACTTGTCAAAAGAATAGTATCTTCCAAAGTTTTAGCTGAAAAAAATTTGGAAGAACTTAATAAGAAACTAAATGTACATAACGAAGGTAATGTAAATTGTTTAGTTTTGTTATTTAGAAGCCATAAAACAAAGATTAACACACCTCCAGCACCTAACCAATATTATGAAACTTGAAATATTTATGAAGAAATATTAGGTGTTGCCCACGGTGTTGTCCGCGTGATAAGCGTTTTCCTCTACAAAGTCCCTAAATAATTGAGTGATCCAGTGCCAATGGTACGACGATGCCAGCCGCGTGATAAGCGTTTTCCTCTACAAAGTCCCTAAATAATTGAGTGATCCAGTGCCAATGGTACGACGATGCCAGCAGTATTTAAAAGATCAATTAAAAAATGCAAACATGAATTTACAGGCAGTAAATCACTAAGAGAAAATAGCCTACATGCTAATCCAGGACATTTCGAAAGGCACATGATTAGTTGAATGCGTCATTAAATACATAATACAACAAATACTAGTAGCAGACTTTTAAATAATTGATATAAAAAAATGGCCTGACAACAAATATAATGCATCGTAATAAGTGCAGCATTTTAGGAAATCAGTTGCAAGTTTATTTACGCTATTGCGACCGGGCGGTAAATTACCCAAATACGTTCATCCGTAAAGCGTCGATATACACTCCTTTCGACCACGACAAATGGAGACGGCCTCGTCCAGTTTTAACCGACCCAAAGGACGATATCACTCTGGCCCTTCGGCGAAAGAACGAGAATGCTGTTCCGTGATGCGTCCTCGCCGCGTTCCGCGTCCCCCTGACCTCCCTAATAGTTCCGGCCCGCGTGCCAACGAAATAAATGGATAGGATTAGGTTGAACACCAATCTTCCCCACTAATCGCTGATGTGTCATCCTCTCCTAGTGGCCGTCCTAAGCCGAGTTTCGAAACCCATTAATGGGTTACCCTCAAGCATGGTCACTTAATTCGAGGGTTGCGAGCGCCTAAAGCGCTCACCGTAAAGTCCGATGTGTTTGTATAAGCCGCCCCTATTCAGGCTAAAAACGTTAGGCTAGCATAAAAAAGCAAGCTTATTTTTAAATTGGTATTGAATTATAACTTGGCAACCGAATTGCTTTCAAAGCGAAAACTTAAAGGCGGATAAAAAATTGTAAATGGTTTATATTCGCGCTGGAGGTCGCGGGTTCAAATCCTGCTTTCGAATGTGTCTTTTTCAATGTTTCCATTAAAAATAAAATTAATTTATATTGGATTTGAGGTGTGCTTCAATCATTATCTATAGGATGAAATAGTTCCAATAAGGCGAACTGATCACCCGTCTGTGCGACTGCATACGCCTCCACTAAACATAATGTATACATCATGATTATCTATACCTGCAATAAAATCTTGGATTTACTGTGTCTGTGCAGTAAATATTTTTGAGTAATACCTATAAAACGCGAGGAATACCTAGAACATAAAACAAAAACTATAGAATTTCTTCTGTGTTTGTCGGTAAGCTTAAAGTTTCCTTATAGTATGGCGCCAAAACCACTCATAAGATTCAAAATCTTATTACTGGAAAATATTAAGATTTTTTTTGTTAACATAATAGGATAAGTTGGGGACAGATGAGTACGCGGGGGAGATGGACCACACGCATTATGCGTATTATGTGCTATGGGGAGATGTATAAGGAAGAATATGAGATAGGCTCAGATACATAGATCTAAGCCCACACAGACGTCATTGTGAGCACAGCTAGCTTCACATATTTCCTTTAGAAACACGCATTGACCAGTCTATTCTAGTCTGTCGCCATATTTGGATAGTAGGTATTAAGCGACCCCGTATCGGTGCGTGCTAGTCAGTACACAGGCATCAAGATGTGTCCTTCAAGGAACTAGGATTGCGTTAACGTTGAATACGGATTAAGAATCGTGAAGATTTTATCAAGCATTTTAATTTTACGAGATGAGTTAATTTTGTTTTTTTTTTATTAGCCATGTTATTAGTGTTTGAAACTTACCTACATATTTTTTTATTTAATTAAAAGCGCCATAGATTTATTTAAAAATAGAGGTATTTTCCGTCTCTCAAACCATATGTAAGTGCCCCAGTATTGATGGGAGGTTAGTCGCCAAGTCATTATTTATAGTCCTTCACTTATGATTTCAATTGTTTAAAATATACAGTACCTTAGATTTGCTGCCAATTTTAGTTTGTATAATACCTCATTATTAGAGTTACCCTTACGTATTGTAAAATAAAGTTTCCCGCCGCGTCCGTTTGTCCCATCGTTTTAAATGTATTTACTAATTTTGGTTGTTTTATAGAAATCGTTTATTTATTTACTGTTACTTCTAAAATAATCTATACAAATAACAAAATTAAACTTGGACGTATCCTGGTGGGGCACCGTGGGCTTGTTAGCTAACAATATCAATTTCATATACTGCTCATTCGAATTACAATCGATAAATAAGGTTTTTCATATAGTTGCATGGGTCATTTTTGTTTCAGGTACATGGGCATCTATTAAACATTGGCTTATGATAAATAATCAAAATGAAGATGATCGGATACTATTTGAAGAGTGTAAAAAAGTCCCGACATATCTAAATGCCTCTATTCATTATTTTTCAGTCATATTTGGGGTAAGGATAATATATAAACCGTATTTAGTAGACATCATATTTTTTATAATTCTTAAATTTTTACCGTGTTTATTATTTTACAGTTAAATGAGAATACTCTTATATCACCTGAACAAATTCTAGAAGATAATTCATTGGACCATTCGTCTTTTGTAAATTCAACAAGTTTTCCACTTTCAATAACTAACAAGGTGAGTAGCACATAATCGATTGATAAAGCGAGGTTTAGACTAGCCAGCAAACTTGCAGAAGACTTCCGCTAGCGATTTTTACTGTGTAAATCAGTCGTCCCCATACTTTTTTTGTTTGTTTTTCATAAAACTCTTGGCAAGTCCTCGATTTTGGGTGGACCGTCTGCTCCAGGCGGGTGCAAAAAAATGGTCCACGATTTCAAATTTATAACGTAACAATATGTAGTTACATTCTTTTGGGTACACTTCTATCTGGGTGCACACTGCACAGCAATGCAATGCAACAAGCCCTGTATTATATTATACTGCCCACTGTTGAGCACGGGCCATCCTCTACTTCTGAGAGGGTTTTAGGCCTTGGCCACGCTGGCCTAGTACGGCACTGCAGTTTTGACTCAAAGAGAAAAAGTTCCTGGAAGCTAACGCGAGCTGTAGTTTTAACCTGCTTAAATGATATCGGGGACACCTATTTACATTTTGTGGACCCCCAATTTTATTTTCGGCCACATCGGCCCTTGTAGGTTGTCGTACACCTCAAGTTTTCCATATTATGGGCTACTTTGGGAATTACCAGTGTAAAAAAAACGCGGCAAAGTGACATCTGCAATTTTTTTAAGCTAGCAGGACTTGCGGCGAGTTGTATATGTATATACTTATTGAAAAATCTCCGCTAGTGTTAAGGTACCTAGAAGTACTTGTGTAATATATTGCTGCGTAAATTTGCTAGTCTGAACTTGGCTTGCAAAGAAATAACATATTTTTTTCACATATGTACAGTCAGCCACATAAGTAGCTCAACGATTTCATCATTTCAAATGGCCTATACGCGTTAAATTTAATTAAAACACTTTTTGCCTTATGAAGAAAATTCCATTTATTTTTATTTTAAAGAGAAAAGAAAAATGGTAAGGACTCAAAGTGTACAGGCAATTTGAAGTTTAGAATTTGTTAAGCTACTTATGTTGCTGACTGTACGTAAAAATCTTTTCATGACTATTAATATGTTTCCAGCTTCGAAGTAAATCAACTAAAATAAACTATATGGGTGATCCGGACTTGATGCCAATAACTTCGTATGAGAGTACAATTCTAATAAGAATGTTATACCAAATAGCATTACGGTTAAACGAAGTGGTAGGTATTTGATAATTGCACTTTATTCTACTTTTAAATTTATGGCTTAGTTATTACTCTTTGTATTTTTTTTTTGAGCTTGAGCCTTAAGGTAGACGTCATAGTAATGTGTCTGGTTTAAAAATAGGTATTATTTATTACTGTTTATTTTTTATAGATAAAAAATATATTGAGTAGACAAATAATAGTAGGTAGGTATAACGAATATTTTGAAGTAATTAACCAGCAGTAATATTATGTTATATATTTTTATTCCTTTAAAGGTGTTTCGTGTAAAATATAGGAACATTAGTTTTCAAAAATCCAATGATGTCTTTTTAGTTTCATCAAAATCGGCCCCGAGACTCCGTTGAGCATTTTCCGCTATTCCTCATAGTTTCAGAATTCGTCATCCACGCCCACTTAAAAAATTCACCTTGGATATTTCAATGACAGAGGTCATAGTGCAGCGCAGAAGCTAAATTTTACAAAGTGTATAAGTCGTGGATATTTGTCTATTTAAAGCTATAATGCATACTGCGTCCGCTGTACCACGACTCCATTCGACCGCGCCAAATAGAGAAGGCCGCGTTCCGTATTAACCGATCCAGAGGACGAAATCACTCTGGCCATCCGCCGTAAGAACGAGTTCTTGAAATTCCAACACCCACTAGACCATCCTTGTCGTCGACGACCTCGCCGCGTTCCCGTCGCCGCCGCCCCCCCTCCTCGACCCCCCTAGCAGTTCCGGCCAGCGTGCCGATGACAACACAATCTAATAGGATTAGGCCTAAAATCCAATCTTTCCATAATCGTTGATGCCTCATCCTCTCTCAGTGGTCGTCCTGAGCCGAGGTTCGTAACCCGTTAGTGGGTTGCCCTCAGCATGGTCATTTAATTCAAAGGGTTGCGAGCGCCTTCTACGTTCACCATAATAAAAAATATACTTATATAAACATCATTTTCTATTTTTTTAAGTACGTATTTTTTTCTGATTTTACGTTTAACTCTGAAAATATTTTTTTGTTACTTGAACATAAATATTTATTCCTCATTTTTGAGTAATTTATTTCCTGGTATCTCCTAACAATAAAATAAAAAATATGCATCTTACCTATTTTCGTTATAAAATCAAATATTTTAATAGATATCGTATACATTATAATTTTGTAACGTAAATTCAATCAATATCTTAAGAACTATCCTGCCAGTATTAATCTCGTGTGAAATTGTGCTTTTGCTTTCTTTCACCCCGCATTTCAGTCCCTACCCAAGGCGGGGTACAGCACTCATGGTCAGACTATAAGCTAAGCTAAAATTATGTTTTTTTCAGTATGGTGATAAATTTTCTATGCTCTGGAATCGACAAGATCTTTGGGGATATGTAGCTCGCGAGATCCTACAGGCGCCGTGCGCGATACAAACATACATGAAAGATGTAACAAACCATCAAACTATTGAAAGAAAAGAACTTCCCGCGAGATTGTCCCTCAGGCGGTTTGGGTCACATGCATTTGTTGTGTGGGTAATCATAGGTTACATAGTGTTTAAATTATTTTCTCTTAGCGGGTTGTGTTATACATTTGTTTTATTTTCATTTTGGGTTTTTCAAGTGCTAATAAAAGCCAGTTTAAAAAAGATGAAAGTTCTTTAAAATGTATAAACACATGACTTAATTTTGTACAATAAAAATATTTTTTAAATTAATTGCTTTCAAACCTATTTGACCTACCTATTTGTTTGCTATATATTATATCTTTTGATATAATATGTTATACAGGACACACACACGCACACTCGCGCGCACACACACACGTGCGCGCGCGCACACACACACACACACACACACACACACACACACACACAAACACACACACAAACACACACACACACACACACACATAAACAAACGAAAGCCCGCGCACAACTTACTAGCGCTCCCACTTTCACCGTTTATTCCGTCCCATGATGTGATCTCGATCCAAGGTTACACCTAAGACCTTAACACTGCAGTTCTAACGTAATGCAACTACATCACCGAGCCAGGCTGGCTAGTCGCTACACCTGGCCCCGACGCGTTGGGCCGATTTTTACGACCGCGCCCGCACTGACGGGTGTCCTACGAACTGCGCTGTGTTGGATTTGTCAATTTTCCCTAAGGTCGACAAAGAGATGTGACTAAGTACAATGCGATTCAAATATGATAGCATCGACTTTGCGCCATATTGTGACGTGTAAATAATTAACTTTTATATTAAGCTAATTTAGCAATAACGTTTTTATTTAAGATGCAACAGTCAATCAGACAAAATAAAATAAACCGTTGTTGATATTATGCTAATAAGTTTTCTATGCAAATTTTGTACTTTTCAAGTGACACTTGAGACATGAAGGCTATTGAAGTTCCTATTCTTATTTGAATCGCATTGTAATTGGATCCAATTATGCCAAAATGTACCAATCCACAAATTATTTTAAAATAAGTTATTAATTTTAACACGCAACTAATCCAAATGTGATACTTCACAACTCAGCAAAAACGAACAGCAGTCGACACAACTAATGGCGAGCTGTTTAAAAGAAGAAAGAAAAAGAATAGGAAAATGCATAGAAAATACAGCTGTAACAAAGAACAATATAGAAATTTTGTTTATAGGTAGTTGGTACATTTTGGCATAACTCGGTCCAATTAAGAGTAATATACGTAATTTTTTTCGTAATTAAGCACGAATCTATCATATATTTAAGTAAAGTAAGTGGACGATAGCCTAGTTGGGAATGGAACGGTTTGCCGAGACAATGTCCGGAGGTTCAAACCCAAGGCACACACCTCTGACTTTTCAAAGTTACGTGTGTATTGTTTATAAATTATCGTTCGCTTTAACGGTGAAGGAAAACATCGTGAAGAAACCTACATGCCTCAGAATTCTTCATAAAAGTTTCGAGGGTATATGAAGTCTGCCAATCCGCACTAGGCCAGTATGGTAGACTTAGGCCTAAAACCCTCTCAGTAGTATATTGTGGACTTGTCTGCCGTTTTCCCTTACTACATCTAAGTATTAGGGGTATATCTTGAACTTAGATTAATAACGACATCTTGAAGAATTTCGGACCAAATTATTACATGATTCCTGAGAGGGTTATGCACTCGTATAGGATTTTAAAATTTATTACCTTTGCGAGTATATAAATGAACTGCTCTAAACAAAAATATATCTATATCATGTAATTTTTTTTTATAATTAATTGTGTTTTATACCTTGAACTGATTTTGAAAAGAGCAACACTAGAGTTTCTTGCCCGTTCTTCTCTAGTGAGAACTGCTTTCAGAACTGGTGGTAGAGTTAATATTGACTGAATCTAAATAATGTAAACATTTTATGGGTTCGAATAAATTTATTTAATAGAATGTGTGTGTGTGTGTGTGTGTGTGTGTGTGTGTGTGTGTGTGTGTGTGTGTGTGTGTGTGCGTGTGCGTGTGCGTGTGCGTGTGCGTGTGCGTGTGCGTGTGCGTGTGCGTGTGCGTGTGTGTGTGTGTGTGTGTGTGTGAATAGTGAACAGCTAGCTTAGATAATAACCAGAATTGAACATATCACATCATACATGGAATCTACAAGGACTGATATAAATATATAATGGCCCATTTACACTCTCGCGTGATTGGTGAGCCAAGCACAATATGAGACACACGAGGTGAGTTGCGACGCGAGAGTGTAAATGAGCCATTAATGTATTTCAATTTGACATTACGTCGAGAGCGCTGTACAAAGTTGCCAGTAGAATAAAATAATAACGACCGATATTAAATATCCCAAAGAGTGACAAGGTCTTTTTAGTTTAATCTCTAAAATACCTATAGTTATTAATTTTTGTTCTTCTTCAACCTTTAAAAGGCCATTATTGAACATAGGTCTCCCCCAAAGAATAATTAATATGCCAATATTATTCTTGTTATACATGCTTGGTATACTTTGAGTATCCTTGAGTACAGGTCCTGGGTTTGAATCACGGGTCGGGCCAAAAAAAACATTGTGACTGGGTATTTCTATCTTAAAAATACTCAGTCGTAAGTCAGAGTCAGGATGTTGGCGGTGTAATACCCCCGTGCCTCGGAAAGCACGTAAAACCGTTGATCCTGCGCCTGATCTCTTTCCAGTCATGTCGGATTGCCGTCTCACCGGACTATGAGAGTTAAGGAATAGCGAGTGCACCTGTGTATTGCGCACACACTTGTGCAGTATAAACTCTCCTGCGTAACTGGCTGATCTCCGTTGAGATTGGCCGCCGTGGCCGAAACTGCCTAGGAAGATTTTTCACTTTGAGTATCTAACTAACACTCTAAGTTGGTATATGACATAAACGATGATAAAATAAATATAAAAAAATCCGAGACGAAATAAGTTTTAATCTCTAAGTAATCTGTGGTCTGGAATTTGTGCCCTGTCCGTAGTATTGTAATGCTCTTTGTTGTGCCCGAAATGGTCGCAGGCTCGCCCCCAATCACATCGTAGGACGGAATATGCACGTCGAAAAATGGGTGCACTACTTGCGTCTCTGCGTGGGTCTTTTATTCCCGAAAGGGTAGCCTTTCGGGAATAAAAGACGTGAGTGTGTATGCATGTACAATCTCAAAACTAGAAAGAAACACAATAGTAGGGGAGCCCACGATAAATGGGGACTTACTGGAGCTTCATATGGACCTATTAGGTTGCAAAGCTTAGATGATAAGAAGAAAAAAATGTTACGTAATACATACATTTTCATCGGTGGGGAAAGCGGCTGTAGATTTTTAAATATGTAAAAAATACTGTAACATGGACATACTCGAACGCGTCAGATATTTATAGTCAGAGACAAATAAACAAGATTGATAGTGTATATGCCGCATGTGCAAGTCTACGCCCTTTTCAAAATACGATTTGGCAACACTGTACTACGGAAATATGTAGCAACCCTGGCGCATTAAGTCATTCTCTGATTTTACAATTTGTGTTGTATATTGTGCAAAATTTTGGCTCAATGTTGGTTTTGTGCCCGAAAGAAAGGACTAATTGAAATAAAATCATTCATAAGTATGCGGAAAATGATTTATTATACATAATAGTGAAGTTTATTCAAAATGGTTTACGAATCCATACCACGAACAGTGCGGATTCTTCTGCTAGGGGAACCTGGAGTTGGAAAGACTTCACTAATATTGTCTTTAGTGACTGAAGAATTTACAGAACATGTGCCGCCTAAAGCGGAAGAGATTACGATCCCAGCAGATGTAACGCCGGAACAAGTCCCTACTAACATAGTCGACATTTGCAGTAAGTTTTACGTAAACACAATCAAATTATCAAACATTTTTCTCGTTCCTTCATTCAAGAAGGAATATAAACTAAAGTCTGTTTCGTAGATTATGGATCTAGATACGCGGCAGCGTGTCAAGCCAAGTTCAAGCAAAGGAACTGGCTAGCCAGCGCCTAGTGTAATATTACATGAACCACTTGGTGCCACTTTTCACCCTTCTATAACTCAAAACCTCTTTAACGTAAACACATAAAACTACGTGTGTTTAATTATATCCATAAGGACATCTAGAAGCCCAAATTTCATGAAGCTAGTTTAAATGGTTATAAAGATATGAAGGTCAAAAAGTCGTAAATTTTAGCATTGACTGACTGACTTATAGTGTCTAAACCTAACCTACTTCGATATGACCTAGAAGGATGAAATTTGAAATCCAGCTCGGTAATTGTGTGTAAGCGTAGCAAAAAATCTGAAAATAAAAAAAAAATAAAAATAGGGGGCGTCCCCATACAAAAAAAAATAATGATAGTGTTGGAACTTGGAACCGATACAAGCAGATATTTGAAACTATCCCAATATTTGCTATATAAAAGAAATATAAAAATAAAGTTAAGTCAAAAAATAAGTAGTGTCCCCATACAAAAAACTTGGAACAAGCACTAAACAACTGGCCAATGGTGTGTCGTCAGCGGCGTGTGGCACCACATAACTTTATACCAGCTTAGTTTTTTTTTACAAGAAGTAATCATATTCTACCAAAAACATAAATGAAAAAAGAAGAGCCAAGTTCAACACAAAAATTATGCTTAGCTGTGGGCTTCACCGCAAATTGAATGGAGATCTAAATGAGTGCCAAGTTCTATGCAAAATCCAAATATGTATTTATAGGAACAAAATAACATTATGAACAAGTTTAGTATTAAACTCTATTTCTTTGCTTTATTGGATACTTATAACAATTGCTGTTATTTAAAAACGTGAGATCTTAAAGTAGGTAAGATTTCACTTGGCCAGTTTTTATCAGAATTAAAATATATATATATATATGTTGAATAACTTTATAAAATGACTTATGTAATGAAATGCTATAATTATGAAAATAATAAATATTTAAAAATTAATAAACTTCTATTAAATTTTTATATTTATTTACTGTTAAAATATTAAATAATAAAAATAATAAATATTTAACATTAAGAATATTATAATATTTATATAAATTTTATTTTTATATATATATTTCAAATTTAAAGACTGTGTTGACTTTCCTTTTCCAGTCCATTTATCATTTTATTGTAATTAACTATTTGAATGCAATTAAAAACTATTTATAATGATGCCAAAGAAGTGTAACTTCTTACGCGCGTACATAAGTACATGTGTTAATTATTCAATCAATCAGCCTGTCACCGTCCATTGCTGAACGTAGGCCTCCCCAAGTGAGTGATACCCATCCCAGGCTTGAGCAGCCCGCATTATTTAATTAAATCCTTAATTCAAATTCATTAATATTTTTTTCAATTTTTTGTACTATTTTTTAATTTCTTTGTTCTTTTCTATTTTCAAACAGATGTCACTAAAAATAAATAAACTGTTCTTGTTCAGTTTTTAGTTGGATTTTTTATAAAAGTGTTTTAAGTTTAAAATATCGAATTTTCATTGGTCCTTGATAAGTATGGCAAATTTTGATTTAATACGACGTTTTTAAGGGAGTCAAAATCATGTCCAAAGTTTCCGTTACGTACATACATATGAAGCTAATAAAAACGTGTTAAAAATAAACATGAATAATTAAATGTATAATCTCCTGTAATTCACCCGAGTTATAATTATGCAATCCCAGCTACCTTAAATTTATGGAAACAAAATATTATATTTACTCATAAAATGGTTCATCAAAACTTATTGTTGTAAAATTATTTTGATGTTGTAATATTTTCCTACAAAATTGTGGCAAAATTTTATAGAATAACTGGCATATTTTGAACTTGTAATTCTTTGGTGAAGGAAATGACACTGACTTAGGTGAAAAACGAATCTACCCATTTTTGCAGAAAGTTTGTGGCATGATTGCTGTGGCCAAAGGGTCACCTAGACAAGTATATGAGCTAAGTATAAAATACTACATTGAACCTTATTTTATTTGTTCTCTTTCAGCTGCTGAACAGTCATTAGAGCAAGTTGCAGAGGAAATAGATAGGGCTCATGTAATATGTATAGTTTTTTCAGTTGACAGACAAGAAACATTAAGTAAAATAGCCTCATATTGGTTACCTTTTGTTAGAGAAAACTGCTCAGATGATTACAGAAAGCCTGTTATACTTGTGGGAAACAAGATAGACTTGATTGACTATTCTGTTATAGATGTAAGTTTTAGTGTATTTATCAACATTATGTTGAGGCTCACCAACATCATAAAGTCCCATTGTTTTATATATTTGTTATAGAAATGTTAAATGATCTCCACCATCCATAAACACACTCAATTCCAAAAGAATTGTGTAATTAAAAATATCATCGAAGTCACAGTACAGTCAGCCACAGATATATAGGAGCGCACTATGTACCCAAATAGTTCTACACTCCTAAGAAAATCAAAAACTTTTACACAACAAAGGTATTCAAAATAATGTTGTCATCCCATGTGTCAAAATCATCTAAACACTGGTTTGTTAAATACTTCTAAAGAAATGTATTTTCAGAATTTGCTGATCAACTGAGGAAATCAATGTATTGTAAAAACTATGTATTCAAAATATGTTATCAATTATACTCATATTAATATATTTCGTCGCTATTTTACAAGTTTTTATTTAACTTGCAATTTTTGGTTAAAATCTTGCAAATTAATTATTGTTGAAGCAGTTATCGTCAACAGATTAAAATGAAATTTTGCACACACATTTAGTTTGAATGACAATGCACTAAGGGCGGTATTAATAAATCAATCTCAAGTGTGAGTTACATCTCAAGTAGTAATAGTTCAATACATTATGTCTACTTGAGATGTAACTCAAACTTGAGATCGATTTATTAATACCGCCCTAGGTGACGTTATACTAAATCCAATATGGCAGATGGTTTAAGAAGATGACCTAACATTTTTTTGTTCATGCCCATGGTATGTGTATCATATCGAAGAGTTCACCGAGAATGCCTTCGAGAAGATGGTGTACAGAGAATTATTATATTAGAGATATGTATATTATAGATATATATATCTACTGCTGACCTGAATGAGTTTTCCCGGGATAAAACTCCCGCTTTATGTTTTCCCGGGATAAAAAGTAGCCTATGTGTTAATCCAGAACATGATCTACCCGTGTGCCAAATTTCATCGAAATCCGTTCAGTAGTTTTTGCGTGAAAGAGTAACAAACATCCAAACATCCATACATTCTTACAAACTTTCGCCTTTATAATATTAATAAAATAAATAACCTTAAAATGTATTTTGAAATAAAGTTTTTTTATTTTAGAATATTTGGGACATAGCAGAAGAATATCCAGAAGTGGATAGATGTATAGAATGTTCTGCCAAGTCACTCATTAATGTTTCTGAAATGTTTTATAATGCTCAAAAGGCTGTGTTACATCCTATCAGCCCAATTTATTCTATAGAAGAACAAGAGGTATGTGTATATAAATTTCGTTTTATAATTTTATTTATGAAACTGCAACTAGTTGATTTTCTAATGTATTTTTATTTATTTGTAGCTGACAGAAAAATGTAAAAGAGCACTCACAAGAATATTCAAAATATGTGACTTGGACGGTGATGGTTTGCTTGATGATTATGAAGTAACAATGTTTCAGAAAAAGTGTTTTGATTCACCCTTACAATTACAGGTAACTTTAGAGCCCCAATAGCGTTATACTTTCATGTAGGCTTTCATAATCCAGAATACAGTTGACTAAGAAATACTTAATCTATGTAATATGTAAAAGCCAAAGGTCAATCACTCACTCTCTCACTTATCACGAAATCTCAGAAACCAAGTGCTAGGAGGAGGAAGAAGATGCTCATTAAGATGGGATGTTGCAAAATTCAATCCCCGATACAATCAAAACCACTGCAAACCAAAAAATAATTCAACCTTATATTCGCTTAGTATATACGTATAATTGGAGTCGATGCCTAATGTAAATTGTGATGATTTGTGTCCAGGAAAAACTTACGTGCGGAAGAACGCGAGGTCAAAAGCTAGTTTTTAGAAATTTTATAATATCCAATGTATTTGGAACTGTATGCACTTTTGTGGTTTTTAAAATGTCGTATGCACCATGTAAAGGTTCTTCAGATTCACAATATTAAAAAGCATAAGGTCTAATTGACTAAACATTATCTTGACTTTTGCTACCATGAAGTTAGGAAAAGCATTTACAATAGACCTTTAAAATTATAGCTAAGAACCATCTCGATCGCATCAACTTTCAAATAAAAAAACCGCATGGAAATTGGTCCATTTGTTTCGGAGCTACAACCGTAGACAGACAGTAGACATATAGATACACAGATACATACCTTAAACTTATAGCACACCTCTTTTTCATCGGCGGTTTAAAGGTGTTATTTTAATTTAAATCTGAAAATGCGTTTCAATAATTTCTTGATTTGAATGCATTTCAAGCGTGCATCAGCAACTTTGGCACAAAGGTAGCTAATATCTTTATTTTTCTAGAATAAAAGTGAGTATTAAACCTTTTTGAAATCTCTATTAAATAAGGATGTTTTTCATGCAATGTACAGTAACAGCCCAATACATTTGTTTTTCATCACCAAAGTCCAAAGTTGTGTTAAATAATAATTTTCCTAGAATAAATTATGAGGGAAAGTGTTCTTTTTTTCAAGGTTTTTGAATGATATTTAATAAAATGTTTATGTGTTATGGTAGACTCACTACTCCCGAGTCTGCTGCAGAAAAAATAAGAAAATATCTGATTATTTGCACGTATGACAATAAAACATCTAGTTGAAAAATGAGATTTTTGCAAAGAAATACAAAATCCTCAATATTTTGAAAATGGTGATACTTTTATGGGGGTCATTTTTCATGTCGAGTAGAGTATTCAAACCATCTTCCCTTAAGTTTGTCGTACCATTTATGGGACACCTGTACATATAATTCTTCAGTGTGTGTGTCACTGAATTCCTCCTAACCGGCTGGACCGGTTTTTATTGATTTTTTATGTGTCTTCAGGTGGATTCAAGAATGGTTTATATTAACAATTGGATCCGATAGATGGCGCTGTACTCGCGCTCTAGGGTTTCATTTTCTTTTTAGGGCAAGACAATGTCTGTCGGGGCTGTTAGTATAATATAGTACTTGTACTACTATTGTTTTTTTTGTAATATTAAATTGGCACATTCATACACTTAAGAGTTAAATGAATCTTTGTTTGCAACAGGTTTTAGATGAAGTAAAATCTGTAATTGCTCAAAACATAGCTGGTGGAATTGAAAATGATTGCATTACAATAAAGGGATTTATTTTCTTACATTGTTTATTCATACAAAGAGGAAGAAATGAGACAACATGGACTGTTCTGCGAAAGTTTGGTTATGACGAAAGCTTAGAATTAACACACAGTTACTTGTATGCTAAGTATGTGTTTAAATAAAACATACAAACTTAATTGTTCCACATCTCTTCTGTTTACTGTTTTGCTAATGTTTTCAACTTCATTTCAGCATAAAAGTACCAATGGGTTGCACTTCGGAGTTGTCATATAAAGGGCAACAATTTTTGACGCAATTATTTGAAAAGTATGATAGAGACAAAGATGGTATGCTTAATCCTACAGAACTGAAAAATGTTTTTTCCTGTTGTACAAGAATACCATGGCATAACTTGCGATATACTGTGCCTACAAATGAAAAGGTTAATTTAACCTTTTTATCTGATATTAAATTATGGTATCAAAGTTTGTATACATGGAAATAATCACATACATTTATTTTCAGGGTTATTTAACTTTACAAGGTTGGATGTGTCGCTGGACATTGATGGCATTAACAGACTTGCAAAGTACAAGTGCCTACTTAGCATATTTGGGTTTTAATTTTTTAGAAAATGAGTCACAAAGAACAGCCATACACAGTAAGTGACATTCAAACAATTTTTATTGTTTGATAAATTACCCTCAATCCATCTTCCCTTTAAGTTTCTCTTGGTAAGGACGGGACATTCTGTTCATTTCATGATTGAGCAGCTAAACCGATTTTGATTTATTTCGAGTTGCTTGAAAAATGTTGTAGATAGAATATGTTCCTGTAGCCATAACATGACATATTATAATACTTATTATCTAATATTCCTAATATGTTATTATAAATGCGAATGTTTTTGGAACTATTCGGATGTTTTTTAGAAGTAAACTTGCAACAGTAAGTATTTGAATGCAACATAAACTGGATATAACATGTCCAGGACTCACACATCGTCTTCTTTTTATGCCGGTTATAAGCTCCCGTGAGAATTCATTGCAATTTTGATCTGATATTTAAGTAGATGACGCTGGCGTCCTACAGGTGCACAACGGTAGCACCTACGCTATGGATCGCTAAAGTGATTTACGAATTTGTAACAGTTATTCACTGGCGAAGCCGCAATCAAATGACTAGTACAAAATACAGTCAAAACCGGTTATAACGACATTGACAACGATGACAACCAAGGGCAAGGGACCACCTTATTAACGCTATATCCAACAGTCGTGACAAGCAATAGGGACATATATTTTTTTTTACAATAAACTATTTTTTTTTATTATTTACACTATTCCTAATTCAAATTTATTAAAAAAACTAATTTTAGTTGGATTTTCTATAAAGTGTATTTTTAAGCTATTGCATAGCTTCTATCGCGGGCCTTGAGCGTGGAGACCGAATCCAGAAATTTCGTAACGAAAAAATAACCTAACATCCATCACTCCGACCGGCACAGCGGTGATATTTTATTTTCAACTCTTATCACAAGCATGTAGAGTGTAAAATTCCATAAGTAAATTTAATATCGCAGTCTTGTAAGAATACAATATGTAAGAGGATATGAGCTGAATGTTAAACGATAAAAGGTCGAAATTACCGTGTATTTAAAAAAATTCCAAGCAGTAAGTAGTTGATAAAAAATGCTATGCAATAGCTTTACCGCGGCAGTCTCTGAGTGCCACACGTCTTCTTTTTGTTTTTTTTTTTCAACTATTATTTATTTATGTTGAAATAAGTGTTGAATTTTGCGTGTCGACTGTTTAGCAAAAAAAATGGTTGAGAATTTGCGTAGGTACTACTAAAATATAACCTTCTTCTGTCCTCTTGGCCTTTTAGATTACAATAATGATCAAAATATTATATGATAATAATTCAATTTTAATAATTTGGGTTAGAAACGACGAATGGTCGTTATAGTCGATAAATTCCGGCGATGGTTGTATATTTAACCCATATTATGTCTCTTGTCCTACCAGGGAATTTATTTATAACCGATATGGCGCTATAACAGATGTCGTTATAGAAGGTTTCTACTGTATAATACTTAATGCAAATATGTACGCTCAGTTAAGGTCGTATTAAAATTATCAATTCCTGATTATAGTAACTCGTGAAAAGAAGATTGACATCGCCAAAAAACAGTCAAGCCGCAATGTATACCAGTGTCACTTCATTGGCCCTCGATCCTGCGGGAAAACATCCATTTGTAGAAGTTTCCTCGGCATAGCTCATAAGGTAATTAGGCGCATAAGCTTTTAATTGTACTATGTTCGTAATCCATGTCTTTTATTATTTCTAAATAACATATTATTTTAACATAGTATAAAACAAAATCGCTTCCCGCTGTCTGTCTCTATTTATGCTTAGGTATTTAAAACAACGCAACGGATTTTATTGCGTTTTTTTAATAGATTCAAGAGGTAGGTTTATATGTATAATACATGCGTAATATGGTAGAGAAACACTCATAATTTTAGATGATTCTAATGTGATGTAAATAAACACATTTTTTGCGCTTGCATTGCAAAAGCGGGCTAAACCCTACGAGATGGAACAAAATAAAGCACTACAGTATTGTACACCTGAATAGAGTAAGATCCCAGAGCGATAAGACAAAACTTATTTTCTGAAAGATGAAACCTTAAGCTCCCTGTAGTGTCTCGTGTGCTTTAAACACTTTTTCAACTTTGGGGTTCGCCCTGTGACACTTGGGCAGGTACCAAGTAAGGTAACTAAAAATAACAGTAACTTATCTTCAATTTGGATGACTGATTGTTATAAATATTGTGTAGAATATTACTCCGAAGTACTACCAACAGTATCAGACAATTTCCGTGGACCAGAACTTTTATCAGACGCTTTAAAGCTCAACAAAAAATAAATTAACTTTTCTTATTTTTAGATGTCTGATTTTGAAATATATTATTAAGACAACTATCATGAAGTCATATTTCATCAGTCAGACAAATTGTAACGTCCCAAATTCCCCCAATCTATCCTAAGTTTATTCTATCAGGAACTTTACCTTGGAGGGTAGGGTAGAGCTACTAGTATCGCGGGTCTACTGTACTGTGCATCTGCCCCTCACGCCCCCACACCCCATTGACTCCCCTGACCTCCCAAACACATTTGGACCCCCTTGACCCCCCCAACTTAAATTGACCCCCTTTCCCGCTTAACCACCCACACCCATTTTCGACCCTTGACCCCCTTGACCACCGACACCCATTTTCGACCCTTGACCACCCACACCCATTTTTGACCCCCTGACCCCCCTAGTTTAACATAATTAATACTAAATATTATATTAAATTGTTTAATGATGCAAGAGAAGTATAGCTTCTCACGCGCGTACATAAGTACACGCAGACTTTTTTCGGTTTAAGACTAATCGACCTCAAAATCTATATCCGGTTATAACTTTGGATACCAAAGACTGATCCAATGACAAAACTGTTTTTTATTCATTTTATAGTTGAATTTTCTGTATAAGCGTGTTTTTAGTTTAAAATATTGTATTGTTATCGGTCCTTGATAAGTATGCCAAATTTCGATTTAATCCGACGTTTTGAAGTGGGTCAAAATCATGTTTAAAGTGTCAGTTACTTACATACATAAGTCTGAAGCTAATATTACAACTAATCATAAAATTGGACGGTTAAAATTATAAAACAATAAAACATTAATTTTCCAATAACGAAAAAATCAAGATATACAAATCGTATACAATAAAGCGAAACAACATGCAATTAGTTTGAAAGGTTAAATAATTTAGACTATGAAACCGTAAGAGAAAATTAATATGTATAAAACTATGAAAATAATAATCTATACTAATATTATAAAGCTGAAGAGTTTGTTTGTTTGTTTGTTTGTTTGTTTGAACGCGCTAATCTCAGGAACTACTGGTGCGAATTGAAAAATTCTTTTTGTGTTGAATAGACCATTTATCGAGGAAGGCTATAGGCTATATAACATCACGATGCAACTATTAGGAGCGAAGAAATAATGGAAAATGTGAAAAATGCGGGGAAAATTATTCATCCTTGAGGGCTTCCATTGCGTGCGCTGCGAAAACCGTTCAAGATACCAAAAATATATGTATGAAAGAATTATTCGTCTTGAAATGATCTAAAAAAAAGTCCGCGACAGTATATGTCTATCTTTTAAAATTAACTCTCTAGAACCGTTTTTATGGTAATCAAATTTGGTCGAAATTAATGCATTATTTGTTAAGAGTTGTATCAACGTCATAGTCATAGAGTGATTCAACGGGAAGGTTTTTATGTATGTACTTTTAGCCCGGAAAAACTTATTAACGCGGGCGAAGCCGTGGGCAAAAGCTAGTAATAAATAAACAAAAAGAAGAAAAAAATTGACAATAATACTGTTGTGCTATAAGTAGTGAGATTTATTTCTATGTTAGTGCCTCGCCCCAGGCGCGTCGGGATGTCGTGTTTCTTTGTACGTGTCATTTCAGAAATTGTGTACCTTATTCATGTAATGAATTAAAATTTAAAACATTTATGGTCTTATTAATTTTGCTGTCCATTTTATTGCAGAAGATAAAGCCGCACGCAAACGAGCGAGGCGATAGCAACACTGCTGAAAATTATTGCATCAATACAGTTCTCGTATATGGCCAAGAGAAATATTTAGTATTAAAGGAGATTCCAATCACGCGCGTCTCGGACCCGCTACAGCCGCACGAAGTGAACTGTGATGTCGCGTGCCTGGTATACGATGTTGGCGCCAGTCGATCCTTTGAGTACATTGCCAGAATATACATAGTAAGCCTAACACCACAATATTATCTTATCGTGCAGTACACAGGAGGTTTTGCGCGTTGGGCACGTTGAGACAGTTTTAAAAATACAGAAACCTATGTAATTAAATCAAATAAACAAAATAAATAAATTAAATCAATTGTAATTGTAATGTAATTGTAAATTGCATGTGTGGAGTGACTGTGTGTGATAGAGTGCGGAATACTAGGGTGATGGACATGTGTGGAGTGACAGAGGATGTAGTGACCAAAATTGAGAAGGGTATGCTAAGGTGGTTTGGGCATTTGGAAGGATGGATTTATTTATTTATTTTAATTAGGTCCACCAACAGTTTTCACATTATTACATAGTGTTATATTAAATATAGTTATAGTGTTAATCTAAATGTGACAAACCACTTATAGGTAAACACAGCGTGCATTATATAAAAGTTTTAACTTTAAACTAAGTGACGGTTACAAACGATATGCTTGTAATTAAAATTAACGTAAAATTATGAAAAAAAGGCGTGGAGCCCATTTAAACAAAGAGATTGAAAAAAAGTAGAAAACAAAACAAGATAAGGACTACTTAATTCTATGTACCCCCAGAAACAATGCTTGCACCCCCAACATCCTCCAATATGCTCTTTCGAAAGTTGGCGAAAGTTTGGTAATTGACATCTACCACATTACAATAATTATTCATCAATTTACTCATGCGACACAACGGAGAATTGGCACCTGTGACTGTATTACGAAAAGGTGGAACAAGTGGTTTTATTTTATATCTAGGATATTTAAACGGGACTCTAAAACTTATTTTCTCCAACAGCGGTGAACAATCAATTTGATTTCGCAGCAGTTTGTAGAGAAATGGATGATAAGAGACTGACAAAAAGGATATATAAGACGAGTGTGGATGGAAGGGTCGGCAGGGGTCGACCGCACCGAACCTTCGAATGTCAGACATCTGACATTCTAAGTAGAGGCCAGGTGAAAAGTACCCTGAACCGGCGGGAGTGCATGAAAAGATTGATGAAGGTAGAGGAAGCGAAAGTAGTGTGCCAGAATCAAGCAAAGTGGCGATCCATAGTCTCTGCCTACCCCTATGGGATAGAGGCGTGATACTATGTATGTATGTAATTGTAAATTAAATTAAAATAAGCATCTATCAAAGTTCTTTTTTTATCTTGCTCTCTAATTTATTTTATTATTAAGGTCTGAGCTGAGACACATTGCAATGGTTTTTGTAAAAAATACTGTACATGTCTAAAATAGTTGAGATGTTTGAGGTGTAAGTCGTAACATATTAATTAGTCCATTAAAAGGTTGCAACATCGTTGTATCAATTTATAAAAAGAACCCTTATGATAAATCTTACTTATACAGTGTCATTTCAACATTGCGTTACTAAATGAAACCACATATTCGGCGTGACCTCTGCTAACATCGTGCAAAATATTATCCATGGGTAACGCATACTTTCGCCAATAATCCCGATTATAGTTTTATAGTTTTTTGATCACGCTGTGTTTTAGCGCGCTTGACTTTATTCAGTGAATCACGTCACAGCTGACGATGTTATTACAAAACCTATAGGATTAAGAAGGGCAACTCACAAATTCACTTGCAATACATTCACTCACATAGCTGCAGCAGTACCGCTTGAGACGTGGAATTTGAAATAAAATAATTAAATTGCTACTACAGCAGTCCCTACTCCCTAACTAATACGTTATAAATATCAACATGAAATAAAAAATTGTCATGTTATTGTATGAAAAGGAACTAATTATTTTTTAAGTGTTATGCTGTAAAGAAAAGTATTAATTCTTTAATAATAAACTTTGTTTTCGTTAATA
Source organism: Lapara coniferarum (assembly GCA_949316025.1). Taxonomy (NCBI): domain Eukaryota; kingdom Metazoa; phylum Arthropoda; class Insecta; order Lepidoptera; family Sphingidae; genus Lapara; species Lapara coniferarum. Next base: position 32,805,954 of record OX438919.1, on the reverse strand, counting down.
AATAAGTTTACCTACCGAAATAGGTAGGTACTAAACAACTCGCAGTCGGGTTATTAAAAAAGTTACAGGATTTTAATTTATTGATATCATATTTTTTAGATTCCGTATGATATTTCAACGTTCATTTTAATTTTAATATCAATATTTCTGGCTGTCATGCCTAAAATAGGTTTACGTAAATACTTTATACTACCAAAGGCCTTATTATGCCTTCTGTACCTTCTAATCTCTAGCTACATTTTGTATCGCGTCAGAGTCGTTGATCTTGTTACTAACACATTGAAACTAACGTGCAGATACCAACATGTTATGTCTCTTTCGCACGCCATTCATTACAAACACGCACTCAAACACGCTGTGTTGCCAGTATAAACATTTTAACCGACAACTTTGCTAAAATGACACAGCTTTTCATAGAATCGGATATTAGTTTATTTATCACATGGATTTCTAACACACTTAAATAAGTGTATTAAATAATAAAATAACTAGGGTAATTATGCTAATGAAAAGTCTACTTAAACGAATACGCAGCAATATCTTTGTATTGTAAAAATAACATTACTTTAACCTCTCGAGCCCAGAGCGCTGGCCACACTGGCGCAAGCGCAATTTTCGCATGTCTGTCAACACGCGAAAATCGACCTACACGCACACACATAAGGCGCGTCAGCACGCACACATATCGAGTTTGACAGCTGTCAGACCGGCCACATCGGGCCGGTCGACGCTCGAGGGGTTAAGCAATAAAGCATACCAGAGCTCTAACATCATTTAATTTCAATATGCATTGTGGTACGGTTTAAATAGCATAGAACAATGTAAAACTAAAATTGCAAGATATTGCAGAATAAGGTAATAGTACCAAAGCTTGGTATCCCTGTGGGAGCACGTGTAACACGAACATCAGCTGGCGGGGCCAACGATCGCGCGCGCCAGCGAGCGCACGGCGCACTTGTCGGCATGTTCTTTGTATAGGGCTGCGATTACCTAAATTGCCGACGCCGGACAAACACGGCAAGAATCCCGGACATTTGGGCGAAATATGGGTTTATTCCCGGACACCTCTGACAGAGTACCGCAGTATCTCCGCACCGCAATAACAATCGTAATTTTTAATAGTTCCTGCCTGAGTAATAATACCTAAAACTGGCGTTATTTACTAACCACTTATAAAGTGACTCGACCAAGTGCACAAAAATCTTTCTAAATACCTATGTTTTACCTACTTACAATAATTTTGGTCATTAGTCAATTGAATATCCTGGTTATCTTAAATTAAGTTCAGTCATTACTCACTATTGGAAGCTTTAGTTAAATACTAAAGCTTCCAATACGTACGTAAATGTTACTTATTCTTGACAAAAGTGTGCGTGTATTCTATGAAGTGGTAAAAATTAAACGGTTTTTACCCTACTAGTAAATTATGACAATTCCAGGTAATAGCAATAAGTACAAGTGATATTTATCAAAATGTGTAACGTGTCGAAATACATCGAGATTCGCGGTCCGGGATTCGTGGACTTCATCTTCATGCCTATGGCCCCGCACTGGCTCCTTCAGGCGCATGCGCCGCGGGAAAGCGGGGGACGGCGCGCGCGTCGCCCGCCAGTCGCCTCTCGGCCACAGTACTCGGCACTCGTCATTTTGCCAGCGGCCACTCGCCCGGCAGCAACACGACGTGGCGTATGTTGATTTATGTACCGAATGTTAGGCCGATGCGCCCTATGTACTTACTCGTAACTATTGTAACTTTATTACTATATCGTTTTGTATCGATCCGAGTGACCTTGCTCAAAAGCAAAGCTCGTGAATAAAGTGTTAATGTTTCCGAGAAGGTCGTTGAAATGTCTTTTGTACTGTTAGGGATTACTGAGTAAATGTTCAAAATTCCAATTTTCCAGAACCTCGCTGACACTCGTATCATAACGGTAGCATCATAGTCGGTTTCACGAAATCGATCGACGAATTTGACGGCTTGAGCATGCGATTCTTGCTGATGTATCGTGTGATAGTTGATAGAATCTTAGGGTTGTGAGGCTTTTTGTTAAGCTACGTGCGGTGTACGGACTGTGACCATTATCGAAGATGCCACAATGATTTCAGTCTTTTAAAGGAGACATAACTGGCTCTGACAAAATCTAGTAAGTGACTGTTGTTTAGATTGACCTATGTGACCTGACACACAAGCATTGGTAATAATAGCGACCTCATCTTTTCGGTTTGGAATAAAGCTTCTTGGTTACGATGGCGCGATGTGACAGCTTATCGTTGCGCTCCGTGTGTGCATCTCTTGTTCGCGTGTGCGTGAGCATATTATCAATGAAACACACAGACCTCAGTGCGATGTTGACGCTCCGACGATTTCTCGTTTACTAGTAATGGCAATAGGATGTCTAAAATTAAAAGAACTTTTTTGTTATTTATTTTGTTTGAAAAATGTACTTCTTTATTTTACACTTATGGTTAAATTAATTAACTGCATGGTGTTTCTTTCAAATTGATTTTATCGCAGTTAAATTTATGTATTCGGTTACAAAATGACCCTGTATAATGCTTTTTTTCTTTTCTATAGAAATATTTCGCCGAAAGCCACATCCCCGTGTTAATAGTGGGCACTAAAGGCGACACGCTCATCACCAGACAAGAGTACATTCTACAACCAGATGTCTTCTGTCACAAATATCAACTGCTGCCTCCGCAACTGTTCAACATAAGGGAAAACAAACACGACGTTTTTATTAAATTGGCGACCATGGCTGCATTTCCGTAAGTAATAATTTTCCTTATAATTTTATTTTGGCCTCGTATACCGGGTGGAAGGGAAACGCTCTCTATACCGGAACGGTAAGAGAGAAGAACCATAACATTAACGAAAAACTATATTCATTTGCAAAGCTAAGCGATAATACTTACGATTTTAGTATATCCGTAATTCATGCGCGCGCAATGTAAAGCGTACAAAAAACTGGGCGGCCGCCGCGCTGCGCCGGCACCGGCGCGCGGTCGTTAACCCGTCAGCTGATGTACGTGTTTCATTACGATTTTTTTGAAATATTGACCTTTTTTACTATGTTTTTCAGAATATTAGTTTGATTTATCTATCCATACGTGAACCTGTACAGAAATTTGAGAAAATCCTACTAAAATTGTAACAATGCGATCGCGATTTTGTTAGTGCCATCACGTCAGGAATCACCAATACTATCACCTGTATTCGTTTCCGAGAGCGTTTCCCTTCCACCCGGTATAATCATTATGTGTAGTAATCATTTTAATAATATTATTATTAACCGATCAATCCTCGCTCGGTTACATTGGCCCGGGACGTCATCTGTCAACAAGCGAAAATCGACCTTATATGCACCCGAGCGAGGATTGATGGGTTAAGCTCAAAAAACAATCATTAATATTACACACATTGACTCACATGTGAATTTGTATTGTCCCGTCATTAAAAACTAAAATCTCCACAATGCATAATTTCAAGTTATTAACTTGTTCCCTAATACCTAATACTTGCCTAATAATTCCATTGTGCAATTTGTTTAGAACTGTTATTTTAATTGTCTTTGTCAGTCAATTTCAAGCTGCTTGGATTTTATTCAGCAAGCACAGGTCAGTTATTGAAACTTATTACAATTAGAAACAGTTTAGGAAATATAAAGGGCATCGATTGAAATATGCAGCGCCATAAATAAATTAGCGCATATTATATTTCCTATACTATTCCTATTAGGTGTTCGATGTATTATAGTTAATTAGTAGTTATACAATCCATACAGTTGAGCAACATTTTTGGGAAACAATGCCAACTCCAAGGAAACAACATCAATTACCGTGGCTCTGAATAAGTATATCTGTTGCTCAACTATATGGTTACGGTGCAGTGGTAGTAGTCACGCATACACTCCGAACGCTTTTGTAACAAGTATGTGACTTAGATTTTTTTATATTCATTTTACTATATGTTGCCGAAAATACATACTTAAGGCAATGATATAATCTGTGCGCGATCAAAATGGGATGCGACCTTTTGGAACTGAGGCCGCTCGGTAGCGTCAGCAAACTCACTCATAAGATGTTAAGCCCGTAGTGCCCAATAATTGCTAGCTGCATTCTCCACTGACCACTACTAGGCAACAACTGGTGGTGCAGATAATATGAATGCTTCAAAGGCTTTAAACATAGTAAGAGCAGAGACAATAAGTTTCATACAGTCACGCTCCTTATCCCTGACAGGGTATGCAGAGGCGCAACTAGTGCACCCACTTTTCGCAGTGCGTATTCCGGCCCATGATGTGATAGGGGGCAAGCCTATCGCCATGTCGGGCACAAATTCCAGACTCCAGATTGATACTGAGTAGAAAACTCAAAATCACTTTGCCCGACCAGGGGATTGAACCCGAAACTTAAGCACTGCAGTCGTACCGTAATGCAACTACGCCACTGATACAGTCACACAATAAGTTAGCATGCCTCGGTGGCGTAGTTGTATTGCGTACGCGTTACGAGTACGATTAGCGCGCTGAGGTCCTGGGTTCGAATCCCGGGTCGGGCCAAAAACATTGTGACTGGGTTTTTCCATCTTAAAAAAATTACTCAGTCGCAGCTCGGAGTCAGGAAGATGGCGGTGTGATACCCCCGTGCCTCGGAAAGCACGTAAAGCCGTTGGTCCTGCGCCTGATCTCTCTCCGGTCATGTCGGATTGCCGTCTCACCGGACTATGAAAGTGAAGGAATAGCGAGTGCACCTGTGTATTGCGCGCACACACTTGGTGCACTATAATATCTCCTGCGTACCTGGCTGATCTCCGTTAAGATTGGCCGCCGTGGCCGAAACTGGCTAGGAGGATTACATTTCAAGTTAGCATATAAATTAAGTTATTTAAATAATGCTAGGTTTTGTAGGTTTTCCGGGATAAAAAGTTGCCTATAGCACTCAGTTCTTCTTATTAGTGAAAGAATTTTCAAAATCGGTTCAGTAATTTCAGAAATTAGCCCCTACAAACCCACAAACTCACAAACTTTCCTCTATGTAATATTAGTATCTTAAGACTATTTAACCAATGAACACGATATGGCAATAATGCGCAAACATTGTTTTCTGCCAATCCTGAGGGGGGGGGGGGGAGGTAGACACGGATAGCACACATTGTACAAAAAAAATCCACACGTGCAGGGCTGAATATAAGGTCGCTTTTTACACAATAACACAACAAAAATCACAATTTCTGTGGAGCACCGCTTAATGTCATTATCGTAGAATGTAATGACAGCGATCGCAAGTAGGTTTTAATAAAAGTTTATGTCCAGCTGCGCATGTATGAAGGGTTCGCTTGGTCATCCCATCTCCTTTGCATTGCTAGATACTCAAAGTATTAGAATAGAGTATAGACTATAGATTATCTCAACTGGTTTTCATAACTGGCCAGTATGTTACAAATACCCTCACACAAATATTTAAGTGCTAACATTATAATATGTAACTTATGTTATTTTAATGTAACAGTATTGAAGTGAGATTCTGATTAGTTACCTTTGCTTGCTCGGGTAATTCTTTAATACTATACATGGCATGGTAGTTACTATAAAGGTCCTACTAAAATTTTCCATTTCCATTACAAGAAAATAATCACGACTGACAGTAAAAAAGTAACATATTAATCAAAGTCATTATTGCACAATTTCAAAATGTAAACGGCTACTACGTAATATACTACATGGTACACTATTGTTACGTGCTGGTATAGGCGTAGCTATAGCTTGCACATGGGGGGGAGGTCCTACGATATAAAAAAAATTGTGGGTTCTTGCCTTGCATGACACCGTATTTTAGAAGCGAAGGGGGGAGGGGGGTCCGAACTATCAATCCATATATTACTAATTTTGTTGCAAAAAGCAGCAATAAACCTTCACATTAAAACAGTATTTTTTTATGTTCATAAAAAAAATTTTTGTAGTACTAAAATAAATTGTCGTACCTAAACTTATTCGTGTTTTTTATTAATGTCCTTGATATTATGCTTAATTTTCTACTGACTGAAAATGGTTAGGAAACGCTGTTCTAATGCATTTTACATAGGTGGTTTGCTATTTCACGGTAGATTGAGCTCCTGACGCACATGTCCAAATGGCGCAAGTTTGCCAGTGTCTATAATAGGGGGGCGCGTGTCTTGTATTTGTTGAAATGAGCTTTATTTTCGCCCGGAGCCTTGAGACAGCTAATTTTGGGAAAACAGCCCACGTTACTTCGCTCTCTAGAATCGATAAATAAACTTCTCAAGTTGAATTTGTATCAGATCTTTATTTTTATCGTGGTTTAAGCTTCTGTTTCTAACTTGCAGACACTTGAAACATTTTGCAAGTTTATCCGGAGACAACTCGTCATGGTGGAAGGCTGGCATCGGCGTCGCAGCTGCAACCGTCGTAGGACTCGTTCTCATTAAGATATTTAGCTTCCAAAAACGATGAACTATGATACTGCCACTGTTTCGTCTTCGTTATTGTAAATAACCGTATTAAAATAGTATTGCATTGAATTGTGCATTGTTGTTTTGAAAGCTTGTTGAAAATAACCAAAGAAACAATTTGAATGCATAGTATATTTTTTGTTGTAAATAAAATAGTTAATAGTATGCACCTCTTGAGTTTTACTTAAGTAGTAGAAATTATTCTTTATTTTTCGAAGACACGATTAGGAGCTATTTTAAACTATTTTTTTAATTTTTTAACTAATGTTCTCGGTCCTAATTTTTAAACACTATTTAATTAGGGTTTTATATTCATGTGGAGTAGCAGGTAGGAGCCAGCGAGGGGTCTAGCCTCTGAAAAGCACTTTGTACAATATACATTCTTCGCATGCATTGTGCAACCTCTGGGATGGGCGACAGCGTGGATGGGTTCGTGCTACCATTGACGCAGAGTCCGTTCTTCGGAGCGCGGGGGCTTCAGAAATCTTCGTTATTTTTTCATTTCCTAAGTAGGTAAGACGAGCAAGCGGTCCGCCTGATGGTAAGCGACACCCGCCTATGGACTTATGAAATGCCAGGGGTCCAGCCAAGCCGCTGCCTGACGAGAGACAGTTCTAAACTGTGAAATCTTCGGTTAAGCAGTTTTAGGGTTGCATAAAAAACAATCGACAAAATGACGTCACGAATAACAGTAACATTAACTGCTCAGTTTCGGGCGAGTAATGTTAAAAGTTATGGCTAGTTTTCGTAGTCTGTATGTATACTCTGAATAGAATTGTCATTTGTCAAACAATTTGCAATAATACGATCCTATGCCCTATTTTAATACAAATACTCTGTTAAAAAACTACGTAAAAGGTCTAGTATGCGAAATATTGTGGGAAGCAAATTCTAGCGATGATAGCGATTCTGAAAGTGGGTCTATCTAAATAGTTTGATGGAGCAAAAAAACTCCGAGGAAATTCTATGATAGAAACAAAGAGGATGTGAATACTAGGTACAGTCAGCCACACAAGTAGCTGAACAAATTCAAAATTTCACATCACTTCCACGCGTTAAGTTTAATTGAAACATTTTTTTTTCTTCGTGGGAAGTAAAGTTAATCAATCACCTTTATTTTATTTTTGTGAAGAGAAAACAAAAATTGGTGTGAGCCCGAAAGTGTAAACGCGATTTAAACTTTTGAAGTTGGTCAGCTACTTATGTGGCTGACTGTACCTACGTGACTGCCTCGGTGGCGTAGTTGTGTTACAGTACGACTGCAAAGCTGAGGTCTCGGGTTCGATCCCCGGGTCGGGCAAAGTGATATTGAGTTTTTCTATTCAGTATCAGCTTGGAGTCTGGAATTTGTGCCCGATATGGCGATAGGCTCGCCCCCTATCACATCATGGGACGGAATAATGGCGAAAAGTGGGTGCACTAGTTGCGCCTCTGCCTACCCCTTCGGGGATAACAGGCGTCAGTGTATGTGTGTACCTACGTATTAATAGAAATTTGAATAGGTAGGTAATCGATATTTCACAAGAAACATTTTTGAGCATAAGCTTCTTGATAATTCATCAAGATATGATAATTACATTAAATCATTTCCATTGCTAAAATATTACCCGTGCAAGTTTTTGGTGTAATATAATAGCATCATTTCACTGGTCACTCGTTTACTTTTAACAATTACGACAATGGTGCAACAGACGAATTGTCAATTTTAGTAGTCATTGTTATTGTCACTGCTAAAGTCATTCTACTCAACCCCCAATAGTGGTAGCGATATAATGCGGTTTTCCCTCGCGAAAAAAACACTGCTAAAGTTAACTTTAGCGTTAGGTAACACTAACGTCAGATTTTGTGCAACCCACGAAAAAAGCGCGGGAACGTCGAAAAGAAAAGGCGCAATTTTTAAACTTATTTATTAAAAATAATTTTTATACGAGTAAAGTATAAATAATTGTACATATTTATATCTTGGTAGTTGAAGAAGAGATTTGTCCAAAATGGGGGGGACAAGAAAACGTAAGAAAAAAGATGAGTCAGGGCATGATGAGGCGGAGTTGGAGGCGTCGGATTCTTCGTCTCAAAAATCCGTGGATGCTGTGGATAAGTATAGAACTTTCCAAATACCCAATTATCACAGACTGTATGCAGAAAATACAGGTAATGTCGAATTTATTGTCTTCTTAGAAAGTATCGAAAACAATAAACCGCTGGGGGACAGAGATATGATGTCTCTGGCAAATAATCTGAAAAGGTATAATAAGGGCATAAAACAACTAGTGCGCATGAATAAGTATAAGGTGGGCGCTATTTTCGACAGTGCAACACTTGCAAATGCTGCATTATCAAATAAAAAATTTCTAGACATGAATAAGCTTAAAGCCAGTATACCGGCTGCCGCTACCGAGACTACAGGTGTTATACATCATGTTCCGATAGACCTATCCAACGAACAAATTTATACTGCATTAACAACAACAAAAAACATTATTTCTATACGTAGAATTATGAGGAGAATAAAAAATGTTGACAGCACCTTTACTTTACAACCCACTAAAACTATATGTATTACATTTTCCTGCCAAACTTTACCCGACAGTGTTGATCTTAATAGTTGGCGATTTGAGATCTCACCATACATACCTCCAGTCAAACAGTGTTTGCGTTGCCTCCGGTATGGCCATTTAGCTAAATTTTGCAAGAACTCAGAAAAATGTTCAATCTGTACTGGCAGCCACAATTTTAAGAATTGCACTATTGCTCCAACTAATGCTTGTTGTATTCATTGCAAAGGAAACCATATTGCTATTTCATCAGAGTGCCCAGTAAAACAAGATAAAATTAAACAGAACAAAGAAAAGTTTATTAAAAGATCATTTGTGGATGTTGTCAATGAAAAATCATTCCCTTCACTAGGTGGCAGGAAAAAAAGTCCTAATGAACTATTTATATCACTTTTAGACTCTGATCACTTTTTGAAAGTACTAGTTGATTCAGTTATAAAAATTATTACCATGAGCCAAGCAAATGAAACTAGCATCTGTAGTAAAACTATCAAAGAATTTCTCATCCAAAACATACAAGACCAAAAAATCTCCTCTTAAATCTTTTTCTCTCTTTTATGGATTATATAAATATTGTACAATGGAATGCCCAGAGTTTAATGAGTAATCGACTTATTTTTTCACATTTTCTTTATGAGAAAAGCATTCATATTGCCATTATATGCGAGACCTGGTTGAAGTCACATCATCATATTAGTTTTAAAAATTATGAGATGGTGAGATTAGACAGTGGCAACGATCATAACGGCGTTGCTATTTTAGTACACAAAAGCCTTAATTTTAAGAAATTAGACACTTTTAGCGATAATTCCATTCAAAATAGCGCAATTCGTTTGTATTATGGTAACAATAAGGAACTGACCATAGTATCTCTTTACAGTCCCAAACTATGTTCTCCATCTTTCTCTAAACATAAATTGAACAACCTAATTCAAAGTCTACCTGAGCCCTTGCTTATTGCTGGAGACTTTAATGCCTTGCACCATAGCTGGGGTTGCATGACTTCTGATACTCGTGGATCTGAAGTATTAGAATGTATAGATGATAATTTGTTAGTTATTCTGAATGATGGTCAAATGACAACAGTAGGTTCACATAAATGGCGACAAAATGCACTTGATCTTACAATAGTTTCTCCTGATCTTGAAGTTTCCTGCGATTGGTCTGTGCACGATGACCCTCTAGGAAGCTATCACTTACCTGTAATAACAAAAGTTTTTGTTAGAAATGTTTCTGGTAACAAACAAACTTTATTACCCGATAGTAAGCAATATCCTCAACAACACAATTATCGTAAAATTAATTGGGATATGATTAGAACCATTTCAGATAGTTTCCTGCATAATTTTCATTATAACAAAGAAAATCCTTTAAAATCATATGAAGAATTAATGAGTCTCTTGGATACAGCTATTCAGTTATCTATGTCAATTGGACTTCGTCCTAATTCTCAAAGTCACTCCAGCACTTATTTTAATAAAAATAGAAGACCTCTACCTTGGTGGAACGCCAGGTGTGCTTCTGCTGTTGAACAGGCCAAACATGCATATGTAAACTTTAGACGTGATTCAACTGAATCTAATTATTTACATTTCAAAAAGTTGCAAGCTATTAAAAAGTTGACCTTGAAGCAAGAAAGACAAAAAAGTTGGGAAAATCTTTGTGAAAGCTTTAATAGAACTACTCCTTTATCTAGAATATGGTACTACATGAAAATTTTTAAAAACGTAAATACAAGCTATAACTCCTGTAAGAGATTAGATTGGATTTTTGATTTTATTAGAAAATACACACCTTCCACCGTTGAGGCTGAATTAAATTTAAATAATAACTTCATAACTGCTTCGAGTTCTGATTATCTTACAAATTCATTTACTTTTGCAGAATTGAATTCAGCCATTTCCTCTAGACGTGATACAGCCTTTGGCCTCGACGGAATTCCATATAAAGTACTTAAACATTTATCAAATACTTCAAAGCATGTTTTGTTAAATATTTATAATCTATTGTGGAATAATTCAATCATTCCTTCAAGTTGGAAAACAGATTGTTTAATACCAATTTTAAAGCCCAATAAAGAGAAAGAACTTGCTGATTCTTATAGGCCAATAGCTTTAACTTCATGCATGGGAAAAATATTTGAACAGTTGTTAAAACAAAGAATAGAATTTTTTGTAGAAAGCAATCATATTTTACCATCAAACCAGTTTGGATTCCGCAAAGGTCGTTCTTGTCGCGAAAGTATTTCTCATTTACACTTTGATGTTTTTAATGCATTCAAGAACAAAGAAGTTCTAATAGGTATTTTCTTTGACATAGTTGGAGCATTTAATAATGTCAATCATCACATATTAGCTTCTGAATTATTGACCATTGGTATTCCTGAAAAAATTGTGAAATGGATTTTTAACTTTTTACATGGTAGAGTAGTGTACGTCAAATTTCAAAATCAACTTATTGGACCTAGAGTGTCTTTCAAAGGTGTGTGTCAAGGAGGAATTTTAAGCCCTTTAATATTCATATTGTATATTTATAAACTTAATTTAATACTAGGTTCAGACGTTAGAAATTTACAATTTGCTGATGATCTTGTTATTTATACATCAGGGTCTAATGTAAATGTCATTGTTAATACTCTTAATGCAGCTTTGACGAATCTTCATATTTACTTTAAATATCTGAATCTTGATATTAATATTGACAAAACCAAAATGGTGGTATTTAACAAAACTCGTCCCTTTAAAATTAAATTATTTTATGACCAAAGAGAAATTCCACAAGTGTCTGAAGTTAAATTTTTAGGGGTAATTTTGACTAATAACCTGTCATGGAAAAAATATGTTGATTATATTATCGGAAGGGCAGGTAAGGCATTCAATATCTTAAAATCACTTGCAAGAACGTCTTGGGGTGCTGACCCAAAAATTTTGCTCATGTTGTATAAATCACTTGTCCGTAGTCACTTTGAATATGGTTTTTTGTGTTTCGCATCTAATGACAAACTTGTTCAGAAATTGGATGTTTTGCAAAATAAAAATCTGAGATTAATTACTGGTGCTATGAGGACGACCCCTATAAATTCATTGCAAGTAGAGTGCAATACTCCTCCTTTGTCATATAGATTTAAGTATCTAAAATATTGTTTTCTTCTCAAATTATTTTCTATGGCTAATAATTTATTATTGAGAAAATATAAACATTTTGATAGTCAATGTTCCTTTGTTTCAACCACTAATGTACCTTATGCACTTCATGATTTTTCATTTATGATTCAACTTGATCAAAAATATAAAATTCATAGACCTGACAACTGGGCTTGCTATACTGACAGTTTTGAAAGCAAATTTACTTCTATAGAGATAAATATAAATAACAATATGAAGTATAAAGAAGAGGTAAACAATGTTTTGGCTGAATATAATGAATATAGAAAAATATTTACTGATGGTTCCAAGTCGAGAAACGTATCGATGGCGTTCTATATTCCTCATCTGCGTTTAGGATTTGGTCGCAAACTCTCGTGTGAGTTGAGTATCTTTTCCGCTGAGGCTTTGGCAATATTATTTGCATTGCAATATATTGGTCAAGCAAATGATCAACGTTGGCTCGTTATTACGGACAGTATGAGTGTTTTATGTGCCTTACAAAGTAATAGTTTAGACTGTAAAATTAATTACATTATATACAACATCAAGAGTCGTTGGTTTCAATTGAAGAATCAAGGCAAAGAAGTACAATTCCTTTGGACACCTGCGCACGTGGGAGTAATCGGAAACGAGCAAGTTGATTTTTTAGCCAAGTCAATTGTTGACAGTGACAGCGGCGACAGTGTGAAAGCTGTAGATGAAGTTGCCATACCATTCTCGGACTTAAAGCTATTCGTAAGAGAGTCTATTCTTAATGAATGGAAAGAATATTGGTTGACTACAACAAAGATTAAAGGTGCCTATTACGCAGCAATCAATATTAATGTGGGAAAGTGTCCTTGGTTCTGTAGATCCAAATTCAACATGCAACGAAAATTTTATACTATATTAAATAGACTTCGATTTGGACATGGTCGTTTTAAAGCCCATCTTAACAGAATGCGCATTATTTCGTCCCCCATATGCACAGATTGCGATCAGAATGTTGAACAAACAATGAATCACATAATATTTGAATGCTCTGCTTTCAACATACAAAGAATTATACTTATTGATAAATTAATTAACATCTACGGCAAATCTGAGCTTGTCCCGCGCTCTATGCAAGAAATACTTAAAAGACCAGAGACATTTTTTTTTTTTTTTTTTTTTTTTTTATAATTCTCCCTTACAGGGAAGGCAAAGGGTTCAAGCCCATACAGCCTCGTCTTAAGTGATATCTCTGGTTGTCGTAGTAAAGCAGTGGCTACCTTACCAAGACTATATCAAGGAGTTTAAGCGGCAACGAAAAAACACTTGATTGGCACAGTTATTTCAATTCACTTCATTTGAGCACTTTAATAGAACTATATTGGATAATATACCACCATAACTATGCAATATAACACTAAGTATCACCAAAATAATGAATTAAAACAAGAGCACCTCATGACACTTCTACGTTCCCGCCAAAACTCCAGACCAGAGACATTTTTTTTTTTTTTTTTTTTTTTTTTTTATAATTCTCCCTTACAGGGAAGGCAAAGGGTTCAAGCCCATACAGCCTCGTCTTAAGTGATATCTCTGGTTGTCGTAGTAAAGCAGTGGCTACCTTACCAAGACTTTATCAAGGAGTTTTGGCGGCAACGAAAAAACACTTGATTGACACAGTTATTTCAATTCACTAGACCAGAGACATACAAAGCTATTTATGATTACATATGCCATACGGTAATGGATATTTAGGGAAAAATAAAGATATAATAGATAGCAGTCTAATGACTTGACTTCGCTCAAAACTAAAAATGAAGAAAACATAATGAAGACTTGGCTTTGGCCTAAATATAAGACTACAAATATGGAAATAATATAATGAAGACTTGGCTTAGGCCTAAATATAAGACTAAAAATATGGAAATAATATTATGAAGACTTGGCTTAGGCCTTAATGCACGGAATTTCAAATATGAATATTACTTATGACGAGGCTGTATGGGCTTGAGCCCTTTGCCTTCCCAAAATAAAGGGAAAATTAAAAAAAAAAAAAAAAAAAAAAAATTGTGCAACCCACCCTTCGGGCATCTGCTCCCTCCGAGATTTTGTTGCTTTACCTATATCACCAACCAAATTATGAGAAATGAGCATGTTATGCCTCCGACAGCGTTTGTGAACACTGTCAACTAAGATTATTCAAAACCAAAATAAAATATTCAAATTAAAATCTTGTTTCTATCTTTTCAGTTCTTCAATAAATTTTATAAAGATGGCAGGCAGATTTTGACGATTTCCATGATTTTAGTTTTCAAGCAACTTTATTAGCCATTTTCTATTCCAAACTCCAATAAAACATATATGTTATATACACACCTATTCGTAATCACCGTTAAAAAATCTTTATTTGTATACCACACTCGATGTATTTTGAAAACATTAAATTTTTTTCGTTACTTTTTGCGGCCAAAAATCCTTATTTTTTTTTAATTTTGATGTACCCAGTGTCACTCTCACGACTTAGACGAATCTATTGACACCACTCACATAAAAATACGACAAGCCGTTTAGGCTCTTGGGCGTGCCATAGAAATATATATGCATACATACATACTTACATATATACATCACTCGAAAAACATAACCCTTCTTCTTTCGCAGTTGGGTAACAAGAGCACCTTATGCCACTTCCAAGTTCACACCAAAAACAATTCAGTCTGGGAAAATGTAGTTTGTATATAAAGTGACACAGAAAAAACTCTATTGCGGGCGAAGCCGCGGGCAAAAACTAGTTAATTAATATAGGTAATACCAATAAAAGCATATTCTAAGCCTTTAAATCTACCCTAGAAAATTCAGTTTGATCTAACACCTGAACATAGAAAAGCTTTCAATGTTTACTACTTACCAATTACAACCTCATTTATTAGTGATTCTTAATATTACACGCCTTTTTCCATTGCTGTTAGTTCTGGGGCGAATGATGTATGGGCACAGAACAATGTCCTTTAAATGCATTTTAATAGCACCTACAGATGTGATGTGGGGACTTTGTTTTATAATATGTAGTGATGTAAGGACTAAGGACGTATCCTTAAAAATAAAAAGATAAAAGTAGCCTGTCCCTTAGACTAACAATAATAATACCAGCCCTGTATTATATACTGCCCACTGCTGTGCACGGGCCTCCTCTACAACTAAGAGGGTTAAGGCCTTTGTCCACCACGCTGGCCTAGTGCGAGTTGACTTGGCAGACTTCACATATCCTTGAAATTCTAATGGAGAATAATTCTCAGGTAGGGTCATTCGGGGTAACAGCACGCAGTGGGTAAAATTTCGCATGGTCAATATCTCGGAACCTATTGAGGGGGCTCAGACACTTTTTCGGCAAAATTAGGGGTGCGTCAGGGATGACGTCAGAGCCCACAAGCTATTTAACCAAGCCTCACTTGTTTAGCGAAAAACGGCGATCAACGTGATTTTGTTGATTAGTTATCAACTATTTTGTGCTGGAAAAAGTTTATGGATAGACGGTGCATCAGTTTACAAAAGACCGTTGATTATGTTAAGTTTACTCGATTATTATAGTATTTATTTTAGCTATTAATTCTGTCCTAAAAAATAACTGCATCTCAACTGACGTGTGATTGTTTAAAATATTCCCTGTTGGGTAAGGGTACGGAATTAAAAGTACGCACGCTGTTATAACTTCATTACAATGAAAAGTAACATCAAGCGTTCCTAAAATTACAGTGATCATTAAATTACAAAAATAACTAAAGTTTGTTATAAATACAGTCTAATTAATTATGTTCCTGGTGCCTACAATAGGTGTACATTTAATGTTTATTTTTACAATATTTGTACCAAGAATAAAGGAAGTGTAAAAACATATTCCATATGATTCTATGTGTACTTATACAATTTATAACTATATGTCTGTAGTTTACCTGCGTGCGAAGCTTACCCAGTATGCGAACTATTAACCGCATCTCTGCGTAGTTTTACCCACATGACGGGTCAAGAGTACGAATTTCTCCCGCTGCACTTAAACATGTATTGCAAAAAAACCGATGAAGCAATGTACAAAAACTCATTAAACAATGAAAGTAGAATAAATTTCCTTTAAATAAAGTGTTAAAACGTTTATCAGGACCCTATATTTTTGAGTGTGTAGACGATAGAAAAAAAAGTGCGTACTTTTGAGCTGAATGACCCTATGTAGGTTTCCTCACGATTTTTTCCTTCACCGTTAAAGCGAACGATAATTGATAAACAATTCAAAAACACATAGCATCGCAAAGTCAGAGGTGTGTGCCTTGGGTTTCGAACCTCCGGACATTGTCTCGGCAGACCGTTCCATTACCAACTAGGCTATCGTCCACTTTCTAGACTAACAATGTCCCTTACAAATTTCATCGAAATCGGTTTGGCCGTAACGACTCGCGAGAATAAATAACCGGGATAAAAATCCCGGTTTGAATTTTCCCGGGATATAAAGTAGCCTATGTTACTTAAGGATACAGGAGCATTCTATCAATCAATCAATCAATCAATCAGCCTGTCGCCGTCCACTGCTGAACGTAGGCCTCCCCAAGTGAGCGCCAACCATCCCGGTCTTGAGCAGCCCGCATCCATCCGCTACCCGCCGCCTTTTTCAAGTCGTCGGTCCATCGTGCAGCAGGGCGTCCTACACTTCGTTTACCTAAACGCGGTCTCCACTCCAGCACTTCTCTGCTCCAGCGACCGTCTGTCCGTCTGCAGACATGTCCGGCCCACTTCCACTTCAGCGTGCTGATTTTGCGGGCGACGTCGGTTACTCTGGTTCTCTGGCGGATAACTTCATTTCTGATTTTATCCGCCAAAGAGACCCCGAGCATCGCTCGTTCCATAGCACGCTGAGTGACTTTAAACTTGTGTATCAGGCCACTGGTCAGTGTCCACGTCTCGGCTGCGTAGGTCATTACAGGTAGGACACACTGGTTAAAAACCTTAGTTTTTAAGCATTGAGGGATCGACGACTTGAAAATATTACGTAGCTTCCCGAATGCCGCCCAACCTAGCCGTATTCTCCTATCTGCCTCCTTCTCGAAGTTGTGTCGGCCCAGTTGAATTATTTGACCAAGGTAGACATATTCCTGCACAACCTCGAGAGCGGCATCGCCTACGACTACAGGTCTCGGGAGAACGTGGCCATTGTACATAACTTTCGTTTTGTCAAAGTTCATCCCGAGTCCTATTTGTCTAGAAGAACGGTCTAGGCTGTTTAGCATATCCTCCAAATCCTGCAGAGACTCCGCCATTAGAACGATATCATCGGCAAATCGCAGATGCGAGATGTATCGGCCGTTGATGTTGATGCCCCGTCCTTTCCAATCGAGCGTCTTGAAAGCGTCCTCCAACGCATTGGTAAACAGTTTCGGAGAGATTACGTCTCCCTGTCTTACCCCTCGACGCAGTTGGATTGGCCTTGTACTCTGTTCGTGTACTTGGACGGTCATCGTTGCGGCTTCGTACAGACATCTAATAATCTGGACGTACCGATAGTCGATATGACATCTCTGCATGGATTCCAAAACAGCCCAGGTCTCTACCGAATCGAATGCTTTTTCGTAGTCCACATACGCTAGGCATAGAGGCTGATTGTATTCCTCGGTCTTCTGTATTATTTGCCTTAGTGTATGTATATGGTCTACGGTACTAAAGCGTTTCCGAAACCCGGCCTGCTCCGGTGGTTGGAAGTCATCGAATTTTTGGGCGAGACGATTCGTAATAACCCTCGAAAACAGCTTATAAACATGACTCAAGAGTGATATGGGGCGGTAGTTCTTCAATAAGGTTTTATCTCCCTTCTTGAAGAATAATACCACCACACTCCGGCTCCATGTCTCCGGTGTTGTGCCAGTATGGATGACGGAGTTGAAGAGCTTAACCAGCTCTGTCAGGACGGTTGTTCCTCCTGCCTTGAGTAGCTCTGTAGTTACTCCGTCATCTCCCGGAGCTTTGTTGTTTTGTAGCTGTCCGAGGGCCATTCTAATCTCGCCCAAGTCGATGTCAGGAAGCTCATCGCTATAGTGGCGGGTTAGTCTGGCTCGCGGATTATCGACTTCATGGGTCTCAGGCGGGGGAGCTTTCTGAGCATAGAGTTCCCCGTAGTACATTTCGACCTCACTGAGTATGGCTGGTGTTGAGGTGACGGTGTTGCCCTGTGATGTTCTGAGCTTCGTCAGGTGACAGCTTGAGGTGCGAGGCTTGGCGAATACTTTAGAGCCCTTGTTCTGCGCAATGGCATTTTCAATGGCTAAAGCATTCGATCGCCTTATGTCGCGTCGTATTAGCCTCTTCACCTCTCTGTTAAGCTCCCGACGCTCAGATGTTGTGCCATTTAAAAGTTCTCGTCGTTTCCTCAACAATTCCATAGTCTCAGTGGTTAGCTTTGATTTAGATCTAGTATTCTTAGGTCGAAAGTACTTGTGGCCAACTTCGCGGATAGTCCGCACCAGACTGTTCGTGGCGTCATTAATATCTGCCGTAGTTTCCAGCACGGCGAACCGGTTCTGTAGCTCCAGCTGGAAAGCTTCAGAGTTGGTCTCAATCTGGGGCAGTGTTGGTCTGAGAGTCGACCTCATCATGCGAGCTCGTTCCATTTTTACACTGATATTCAGAGTGCCTCTTACCAGTCGGTGATCACTGCCGGTGTTAAACCTATTAATCACAGAGACATCTCTGAATATATGGCGCCTGTCGGTCATAATGAAGTCGATCTCATTCAGGGTCACGTTGTCGGGGCTTCGCCAAGTCCATTTCCTCTGGGGTCTCTTCTGGAAAAACGAGTTCATCAGGTAGAGCCCCTGGGCCTCGAGGAAGTTGACTAGCATTTGCCCCCTGTGATTTCTGCACCCATAGCCGAATGGTCCTAATTTCGATTCGCCGTATCTTTGTACTCCTACTTTGGCATTGAAGTCACCCATGACAACGCTGTGGGAAGTTTTGGCATGAGACATAGCTTTCACTATGTCTTCATACATGGCCTCGACCTCCTCGTCAGAATATGTAGACGTCGGGGCGTACACTTGTATAACCTTAAGAGAGTATCTCTCGGTTATTTTCAACACAAGATACGCCACCCTTGCCGACACACTACCAACTTCCACAACGTTGCTTTTAAGTGACTTGTGGATGATAAATCCGACGCCACCTTGGGATGGTTGGTGTCCTTCTCTGAAGTAAAGTAAGTGTCCAGCGTCTAGGGTAATCTTATCTTCTCCCTGTCTTCGGACTTCAGATAACCCCACCACATGCCAGTTGATATGACTTAGCTCTACTTCCAATTCTGTCACCTGCTCGTTTAACCGTAGAGAGCGTCCGTTGTACGTAGCTAGAAACAGTCGTTTGTGGTACCCTGCCGTAACCCGGGGATTCTTAGCACCCCCCACATCACCGTTACCATGACCGGTACCATGGTCAGGAATAGTGATGCTACCGGGAACTGGGGGCCATGAATTTGGCTGCTTTATCATTGGGGGGGTTTGCCATAGTCACCACGCTTGGCAGGCGGATTGGTGACCGCAGTAGCTGGAATATTTTCTTACCGTCGGCGCTGCTGCCCGCCAATGGTAGCGGGTATTTAAGGCATTCCAGCATATTTGTAGTGGTTATACCGCCACTTGTCGGTCGCCAGAGCCTCGTCCGTTAGCCAGCAGGGTGCACCACGTGCAGGTGAGGTTGGCAATTGGGGACTCTAGGTGTTGTTCGCCTCCCTTACACCCCAGGAGCATTCTAATGGTGAAAGAATTTTTGAAATAGGTTCAGTACTTTTTGGACTTATCTTTGTCAAACATACAAAAATACTATTCTTTCCTCTTTATATTAGTATAGATTAGGATCAAATTAGAAGTGTGAAGAAGCAGTTAAGCAGGTCGGCATTGCTATCCCGACCATCCGGTCGATATTTTTTGGGCTTCTCTTCACTTACCATCAGATGCAATGAGACCAAATTGCAGTGCCTTCGATAAAAAAATATTAAGACATTAATGAGGCCTTAGGGACTCGGCCAATCGGCTGCCTATCATTTAACATCTTTCCGAGCGGCTCAACTGTGGTCTGAAAATGTTATTGTTGTAACATGTATTAAGCATACATACATATACACTCACGCCTGTTATCCCCGAAGGGGTAGGCAGAGGCGCAACTAGTGCACCCACTTTTCGCCGACATTCCGTCCCATGATGTGATAGGGGGCGAGCCTATCGCCATATCGGGCACAAATTCCAGACTCCGGACTGATACTGAATAGAAAAACTCAATATCACTTTGCTCGACCCGGGGATCGAACCCGAGACCTCAGCTTTGCAGTCGTACTGTAATACAACTACGCCACCGAGGCAGTCTTAAGCAGGCAGGCATGTATTAAGCATGTATTCTCAAAAATGAAAACCTGCCCTCTTTTCTCTATGACAGTTTTAACTAGTAACTCGGCTTCGTGTAACAGGGAAGATGCAAATATGTTTATCAATTTTTTGTAACTAAAATGTTAAAAAACATAAAAGAGGGGCCGCTACAACGTTTTTATTTTAATTAACATCGATATTTAACAATAATTACGAATTGAAATTAACGTGAAAAGGAACGTGTTTTAAATAAAAAACAGATACTCGTCTTGTGAGTTGTGACGTCACATAGGCAAATCTCTTCGCACCTTGGCACCACTTTTTTCTTAATTTCGGGTCAGAAGGTCCTGTTAAAAATATTTTATTGGGAAACTTCGTTGAAATCGATGGACACAGTCGCACAAAACATGAATCAAAACGGCGTTTTCTCGGAACATTGGTGGCATCGTTGTGACTACCTGATGTTGATGGATTGTTAATTTTTTATTAGTTCATAATAAAATTTATGTACTTATTTATTCAAATAATATCTCGTAAGTCAAAACTTAGGTATCAAACGTATTAAAGAATGCCAGTGGCGAGCAAATATGCCTGATGCCACTGAATGACAGCTTGCAAGTGTGACGTCACAGGGCGTGTAGCTCCGTTTGCGCACGAATTTTTTTACCGTCAGTTTGAAATCGCAATATTTGGTAATAAATTACTAGTATTCTTTTTTTTATATACTCGTGATCTATTCTACAAGAAATTCATTTAAAGCAAAGCAAAATAAAAATATTGCATCTTTCCTATTAGCGGTAAATGGTAGCGATAGTGATAAACGAAGTGAGTTACGCACTTGTTACGAGCGGTGAAAATAACGTGTGTCGTAGAGAATAAGGGGCAGGTAGTTAAATAAAGTAAAAATTACCATTATCAAATATTTATTTATTTACCATTTAACATAATATTACAATATCGTGCATTATACTGCGATATTTAGAATTTTATTAACATACTCCATTATTAGGCTAAGTAACTATATGCCAAGAACCACATAGTCACAAAATACATAAACTGTTTTTTTTAATAAATGTAGTAATAAGACAACCTTTGAATATCCAAATACAGATGCATAATACATATATTTGAAACCTTTGGAGCATGCAAACCATAACACATATTTTTAAAAAATATGTTTAGAATAATGGATATGTTGCTATATCATGTCTGTTGTAATATTATACAGCAGATCCCACTATGAACTATTTAGTTTAACATGATACATGTTTCAACAAAAATACCACTGATACACTGACATAAGGAGTATTATTTATTTCTATTATTTCAATAGAGGCAAGTCATGAGGTTAACACTCATATATATTTGGGTGAATGTGGCATTTCATCATTAATACTTATAGTCAATTAACACAATAGAACTAGTGAAGCCTAAAATTCAGTCAGATTTGAAATACATATCTTAAAATAATAATTAATTAATCATAAAAAATATTGGTGATCTTCTAGTATGGTCTTTGCCGATCCCGGGCCCTGTAAAATATAATAATTCCTATTATTATAATAAAATAAAATGTAATAGTGAGTGTGAGCATAATATCAAATTGGGAGCTTGGAATATTTTACTCTTGTATATCTCCATGGCCGGCTCGCTTTAATATTATCACTGTGTGTATTATCTTATTCAAAGAATATGCTACTTTTATGTAATTGTG
This sequence comes from Lapara coniferarum, assembly GCA_949316025.1. NCBI lineage: Eukaryota > Metazoa > Arthropoda > Insecta > Lepidoptera > Sphingidae > Lapara > Lapara coniferarum. The sequence goes on along the minus strand of OX438919.1, from coordinate 32,783,707 downwards.
CCATTAGCATCCACGTTCAAAAGACAATTTCAACACAAAGTAATATTTACCCGCCGTCCCCTCGCATGGCACCGCCGCCGATATTGCGATCGCGATCACCGCCACCGCCTCCGCCGCCAGGTCCGTATCCGCGTCGGTCGCCACCGTCTCTGCCACCCCCGCGGGAGCCGCCGCGGTCTCCGCCGCGTCCGCCCCAACCGCCACCGCCACGGCCTCCGCCCCCACGACCACCACGGCCTGGTGGTCCCCCACCGCCACGACCGCCTCCTCCGTTTCCACCTCCTATACCTGAACCGCCATCGCCGCCTCCAGGCTTCTCTTCGTTACATCTGTTGCAAGCTTTTCTCCAAGAAAAGTTTGTGTTTCCACAATTAGGATTTGGGCACCTCCAATCACCCTCTCGATTTCCGGAGGGCGGTCCACCACCACCCCCCATGCCGCCACCCCCGCCTCTGCCACCCCCTCGACCGCCGCCACCGCCGGGGCCGCCGCCACGACCTCCGCGGAAACCTCCACCACCGCCTCCCTTTCCACCACCCCAGGTGTTTTGTCTTTGTGCGAGAGAAACTTTTATTGTCGATCCATTGAAGTCCTTCCCATCGAACCATTGAATAGCTGAGGATGCTGCGTTAGAATCTTCATAGGTGACGGTGGCCTCGCCCTTTGGTAAACCTGTTGCTTTGTCTTTGTACATCCAAACTTTTGGCCGTTGCGTTTTCTTGTCAGTCTGAAAAAAAAATATTATGATGATATTGTTATCAACTTCATATTTGCAGCGTGTGCTTGAAATGGTTGAACATAAAGAAGCCATTATAAAAAAGGTTTAAATAATTAAAATTTCGCCGAAAATCTTTGTATTATTCCAATACCCAGATTATATAAGTGAACCAATCTAACAAAGTTTATTTAAAACTTAGTGCCTCAACAATAAACATTTTAAGGGGGTATTCTGGTCTAGAAATTCGAAAAAATCGATTTTTTTTGCATATTTTCAAAGTTTAGACCCTTAAAAATATGTCCTTAAATGGATTTTCCAAAATTCGAATTATTTTCAAAGATACAGTGGATTTTGTGACGCAGCATCTAAGCCGGCCGATCGTCGCGAATCACACAATAAACAGTGGCGATTCTCGGAAAACTAGAGCACTCGTTCTTTCCAAGAATTCTTTTGTTTTCGGCAGAAGCCTTTATATATGTTCTATATATATCTTTATACTTCTATATATACCTTTAAACATACTAAATATACCAGGAACTGTACAATACGAAAGTCATAATGTTGATGTTGTTTTTTATTTATTATTCTGTTCAGTTTAGTTTCAATCTTTTAGCTGTTGCCTTTTTTAATGAAGTTTATTTACCCATCTTAAAAATGATGGAACTTATGGGCATCACCATTGGCACTGAAGCTCATTCATTTGCTACCAGACGTAACGAAGTTCGGATTGAGCGCTCTGAGCTGCGCGCTTCTGCTGCTTCCAAAGAAGGCAGAACAGCTCGATTAGCTGAAAGGACTTCACAAAACATAGAATATGAATTAGAAGAAGGCCCAATGTATGGATCTGGGATCGCCGATTAATCCAAAGTAAGTACTGAATATTATTATTATTATTATACGAGTTATTCTACTGGAATTGTTTCTCAAACTTTAAACGCGTTTTTCTCGTAACTACTTTTTTTGAAGTGGTTGACATGATATCTCAAGTTATAGCTAACCGATTCTTTTGAAATTTGGTGGGAATCTTCTTTATATATCTCTCTATCGCGTCTGCTATGGATTTTGAAAAATTTTAATTTGGAGTATTTTTAAAAAATTCATAAAGGTCAAAAAAAGGGGTAAAAAATTGATATTTCATGTCGACGCCATTTTGTGATTTTTTTTTTGCTGTAGTCAACGCGATAGCGACATCTTTATAGATTGAGAATTTTTCATTTTTTTTTGTTTCAGGTCACTACTACAAGAGCTGGAATCATGTCAACCACCGTTTTTTTGTAGCCCCCACTTCACCGGCCTGTGATTTGTCCAATTTATCATTTTTTTTTTCCAATTTTTTTTTTACATTCTTGAAACGTCAATAAACATCATATAAAAAAACCGATAGTGAAAATGTTTATCATTTTTTTTTATGTTAGTTTGAAAAATGCCTAAAATGTAGGCTTCTAGACCAGAATACCCCCTTAATTGAATCTATAGCACGCATGAAGTAACATGTCAAAAGAAGATTTGATTATAATAGTTTTAAATTTACGTGAATAATATTTTACCTTAATGATACCAATAGATCCGAAATGTTGGCATAGTTCTTCTTCAGTTGTAGATGGATTCATACCTTGGATGAAGACTGTATCTTCTTGTGTTACCATATCACCCCCACCGCGATCTCCTCCGAAACCGCCACCGCCACCTCCTAAAGATAAAAGTACTTTAGTTTTGTTAGAATAGTAAACAGTGATTTATTATAATTGAAATATATTTATTCTCAGTGGATTGCGGTTAAGTAAAAACTAAAACGCTTAAATGAATAAAATTTGAAGTATCGCGAACAAACCAATTTGTGGCTTCTTACAATGGCATTATGCTTCATCACTTTTTAGAACTATAAAGCTATTCAGTACTCAAATTAGACCTTGAATGGGGTCATATTTTCACCTTACTTTGCAGATTTTTAAATACAGTAAAGTTTCGTAATCGGGGAATACATCACTGTACATATAAATTTTAAATATTTTGATACCTATATTTCTATATAGGTATTATATATTTATAGCGATGTTTGATACTACTGTTGAAGTAATTACGACCATTATCACAAGCCTGATAGGCATATCCCGAATGACGTACCAGGTGTTACCAATAATTTTGTACCTTTGTTTATGAAATAATTACAGTGTAAACCCTATATGTTTATAAATAAGGATAAGATATCCGTATAACACAAAATCCCGCCAATAGGGCTGCCAAAACGATATACGTGTTTCTGGTATATTAAACGCGTACAACACATTCGTAGCTGTTAATACCCTTAGTTACTAAATGTACATACACTTGAATTCTTGCAGAATTATGGGTAAGTTCACATTCTTCTGTTTCAACCTGTAGTTTAAAATAATTGCTTCGTGTAGCAAACCATATCAAATACAACACCATCCTGCTTTAAAACCAACGGTTGTGTCTTGAGAAGTATTTATTTAGATAGTTTGTTCACATTGTTACCCTGTCAGCTGTAAATATTTCAACCTCGTCTTTACACCAAAATATAATTGGCGATGCTGATTAATACCTGTATATAATTTTTTCCGTATTTACGATTAACAAGGATCAGATACCATAATCCATCCATAAACCCACAATAACCGTAGACGCAATATCTCCTTTTTAAATCCCATAAAAGACCTTTATAATAATTTCTTAAATCCTTAAACTCATTGCCTATGAAGTATTTATTATACAAGCGATGTACTAACACATATATTAAAATAATTATTGGTAACCTTGTTTAAGTAAAAAAACCTGCAATCAAAAAATATTCAATAATCATATGAAGTTAATATGCGAACGCATTTATAAAATTCGTAAATGTCTATCCAAACTTAATAATACTACCACCAGTAAACGTGTAGAATACCATGTTTGGCAGCCCTTATGAAGATACAAATTAAAAATATGACAACAGCACCACTCGCTCATAGCGAGGAGCTTTACCTTTGTTAAAACCACCCCCCCTGCCGCCTCCACTAAAACAATAAGAACAGCTTTTAGTACACCGGGCAGGCTGGGGCACACGCATGGCGCACGTAGATTGTTTCACACCTAGGTTCACTGTCTACGTGACGTTTTCCGAGTGTAGCATCCTTTTCTTTATACATATGTTTATACCTTGAAAATCTTAGAACAATACTTGTTGACATTATTTGTAACAGATTTTGAGACACATGCAGACTAACAGCAAATAAGTTGCATAAAATTAAAGCAATACTTTTCTAGAGACAAACACCCGTACTTTGGAAGAATGATGTAGTGGTTTAAACATTATGCACTGAAGTAAGATATAACGGTCCATTTGATAAAAAAAACCGAAGCAGAGGTTGGTAGTCATAGATTTTTTAAGAATTTATTTCCTGTTCTTAGCTAAGTATTCAAACTTAAACCCACTCTACATTCTCGTCGAGACATCTCGGTCTTGAGTCTCACCGAGACAGGACTATACCGAGAGTGTCTGTCCACATTAACGCTCGCGAAATTGTCCGTTCTGTAGTTATACAAGATGGACGTATAACAGGTAACACTGGTATGTTTCCATAAACGTTAATTCGAGATAGTGCGTCCAATTCGTAAACATTTTCGTTGATAAATCGACTTGCACGTACTGCGCTTACTGCTGGCGGACTGACGCGACGGGAATGTGGAGAGAGCGTCTCGCACAAACACAAAACTACACGAGAGCCCTTTGTTTCGGGACCTAAATACCGACACGCATTGGAGACCACACTAACATATATAGACGAGACCTTAACGAATATGGTCTCTACACTCTCGTATTTGGCTGTTTTGGTGTAGATACGGCAAGAATGTGGAGCGGGCTTTAAGAAAAACTTCCTGAAATGCGTGCCGACGAGTTTACCCAATATAATATGCTCGCCAAGTTAATGCATAATAACAAATGTTTAAGAGTTTGATCACCCGAAAATAATCGTAAGCTGATTTTATTCAGTCTAAATATAATATCGCCCCTTTAGGATGAAAACGACACAATTCAAAGAGACAGAAAATTGGGTTATCGTCATAAAATTACTCAAAACGAAGTACTCAATACAACAATAGTTCAAACATAGCCATATTCAAGCAGGAAAAGGACAAAGCTGTTATATCGGTCCCTTTTTTATTATATTTTTATAAAAAAGGGACTATTTTTTAGTCATTTAAAAATGACAACTCAATTTTCTATTTTTTTAATTGTGTCGTTTTCGTTCTAAAGGTGCGATATACCGGGTGGAAGGGAAACGCTCTCTATACCGGAACGGTAAGAGAGAAGAACCATAACATTAACGAAAAACTATATTCATTTGCAAAGCTAAGCGATAATACTTACGATTTTAGTATTTCCGTAATTCATGCGCGCGCAATGTAAAGCGTACAAAAAACTGGGCGGCCGCCGCGTTGCGCCGGCACGGGCCCGCGGTCGTTAACACGTCAGCTGATGTACGTGTTTCATTACGATTTTTTTGAAATATTGACCTTTTTTACTATGTTTTTCAGAATAATAGTTTGATTTATCTATCCATACGTGAAGCTGTACAGAAATTTGAGAAAATCCTACTAAAATTGTAACAATGCGATGGTGATTTTTTTAGTGCCATCACGTCTGAGAGGCTACTGCGAAAAACGAAATCCGAAACGTCGGTCCAAAACGAAGAAACGACGAACTTCGGATTTAACCTTACTACCAAATTACTTCGGATTCGACGTATTTTATGTCAAATTGGTTTTCAAAGTAGGGCCAACGAAAGTAGAAATGTCATTAGTGTCAAAATCCGAACATCGGATCCGTCTTCGAACCCGTCTTCGAATCCGTCATCGGATCCGTAACACTTCGTAGTAAGAAAACGTGCGATCCGTCACCCGGAACTACGGATTTCGTTTTTCGCAGTAGCCTCTCAGGAATCACCAATACTACACCTTTATTCGTTTCCGAGAGCGTTTCCCTTCCACCCGGTATACAACGTGTTACAAAATACCCCGTAAAAAATATAATTAATTATCTAAGCCAAAAATATTGTCAACCCTAGTAGCTATCATGTCAGGGAACCAGATTATTTTATAGAAAGGCCTACGTACCATTTTACTTAATAATTGTCTACTTGAATAGTTTTTCTATTTTTCATTTATAAATGTTTGCTACCTCAACACAAGGACTCAAGTACTGGCTTCAAAAAATGTGAAAAAAATATTTATGTTGTCAATTTCAAATCTTCTAATCGTTATCCTACAACATTTTCGAGTTTTTTTTTTCCCAACATTTTTTGCAAAATAACGATGCTTTCTAATTCGGAATATTACGATAATTATCATGATGTTATGCGTAAGCCATGAAGATAGCAATTTAAATTGTACTCGCAAACTGTATCGGGCAATGATTTATCGATGGTAGACCCCCCCATTGAACAGCGACGGCTGCCTTCGTACCAGTATTTTCTGAAAATGTCAAGACGACTACATTTCACGGGCTCTTTTCGTCGGTCTCCTGGAAGTGGACGTCCAAGCACAGTCGACGCCAGGCAGGCTGAATTACTGTTAAAGCATTTTAAAGAAGAGCCGACCACAAGTACGAGGCGAGCCGGAACAAAATTCGGTATGAACCATGTTGCAGTTTGGCGAATTCATGACTGAAGAGGAACTTCTGCGAGCGGTACCTCAGACAGTTAGAGGAACACCTTAATTACGTAAACTATGTTCTTTGGACGGACGAGACAACATTCACGAGGTCAGGACTTCTCAAAGTAATCCCAGTCAGCCACAGGAAAGGAAAGTACTTGTGGTCGGCTTTTCTTTAAAATGCTTTAGCACTAATGCAGCCTGCCTGGCGTCGACTGTGCTTGGACGTTCACTTCCAGTAGACCGACGAAAAGAGCCCGTGGAATGTAGTCGTCTTGACATGTTCAGAAAATACTGGTACGAAGGCAGCCGTCGCTGTTCAGTGGGGGGTCTACCATCGATAAATCGTTGCCGATACAGTTAATAAGCACGACTTAAATTGCTATCTTCATGGCCTACGCATAACATGATATCGTAATATTCCAAAATTATTAGGTAAAATAGGTACGTAGGCCATACTGTTAAATAATCTGGTTGCTTGGCATGACAGCTTACCAGGGTTGACAATATTTTTGGCTTAGATAATTAATTATATTTTTTACAGGGTATTTTGTAACACGTTGTATATTAACCGATAAAATAAACTATTAAAGTTAAATATTGACAAAATGATATTGGATTAGAATATATACCTACCGAATAAATTTATATACAGGAAACATACACATTTAAATGTTTAGGCATGTTTATAAAACAGTACAAAATGTTGAGCAAAAATAACATTTCAATGGGTTTAATCGATTAACACTACTCCATAAAATGAATCGACTATTACAAGAAATCGAATCGGTAACGTATTAGTACATCCCCAATTGAATAGAAAACGAACTGACAAAAGTTAAATAAATGGTTGGACGGAGCATAGAATTTTAAACACCATGCTAATAAAATTAAACAAAAGGTTACTATAATTAATCTGAGTTTTATCAGTATCATAATACCATAATACAGAACCCATCATTTGAGAAAACAAGATATACCCACTTAAATATATGTTATTCATTAGAGGGCATTTCCAAAAACGGGCCTAAAATTTGAACGCAGACAGTTTATATAAATTTGGATAGAACTCCTAAAAATTAGCCTTTTACAAATAAATTGTAAAATTTTAAAGACCTCCGGTTTAAGATGTCTTTATTTTATTTTGCTTAAAAATGATACTTAATATATACACACACACTCACACCTTTTATCCCCGAAGGGGCGGCAGGCAGTGGCGCAAATAGTGCACCCACTTTTCGCCGTGCGCGTTCCGTTCCATGATGTGATGGGACCGAGCCTATCGCCATATAGGGCACAAATCAAGACTCCGGGCTGATGCTGAATAGAAAAACCCAATATCACTTTGCCCAACCTGGGGATCGAATCCGAGACCTGAGCTTTGCAGTCGTCCCATAATACAACTACGCCACCGAGGCAGTCTTAGACTTAATATAAAAGATTTGAAAAAGATAATTATAAATAGAGGGGTCTAGAAACATTCTTTTGATGGATCTAAGATCCATGTTTTGCCCCTTTAATATCCCTAAAGTTTGAGCCTGGTTAGATTTTAAGGCCCAGCACCCAAAAAAAGCGGACATCTCCTTTATACAATATTATGCTCCAAATATTTATATTTTGAAGTTGTTTTGTGGGTTCTAATCCAAATTTTATAGTTAAGGTAGCTTCCTAAATCTACTTGGCCGGGCTGAAGGGAGTCACTAGCAATGACGTGGCTACTATTCTTATTGAAACCAAATGGCAACAGCAGACATAGAAATCGGGTGACAACTGACCAAGGAACTTCAGGTTGGCGAAGCAAATTAAAGATGAATAATTTGCGGCATTCAATAGGGTAGTTTCCTATGTTTGATTTGGTACATTATTTTATATGTAACAGAAAATTATACGCAAAACAAATTCTTCTGTAAAATCAATTTCAAAATTGATTGACAAGTAAAGCAGTTACTCTTATTTGAAATATTGTTGTGAGCAAAAGTGGGGACGTAGTGGGGATATCGCGTCATTTGTCTCACACGCACGCGGCGTTATGGCTGGCGACACTCAGTGACGTCACATTCTGCTGTTTCCGTTATCTAACAGATGCCCCTTCCACCAAAATTCAATGCTTTATAACTCATTTATTATTGCTTGTATTTTAAAAATTCTTTTCCTCTAGATTTTAAGACATAAATGTTTGATAAATGTATTTAAAAAAAAGTAGTCAACTACCCTATTATATTCATTCATAAGTTATGAGATAAGTTAAAACGTATTTAAATCGAATCATAATATTTCGTTCAAATCGATAATCTTCGAGACTCACTTCATTGCATGCAATAACTGCTTTTACTTTATTTGAAGACACATGTGTGTCTGCCATTTCTGGCCTTAGTTCACTCATTTGAATATTGCTATAGACTAGCGCACATTAGGATGAGCCGCATGGCAGCGCATAACAAAATAAATCCTACATTACTTCCGTACATCTTAGAATTTACCTTTATGAACTATCGCACTTTGGAATGTCAATGGCTGATCGATTCAATTGTTGCCTAAAACCACGCCCATCTCCTTGTGTGGTTTGTAGCAGGTGTAGAATGCGCGAGCCTTTTGAGTTATCGCCAGTTTCAGTATATTGGAAAATAGTAGAGAACTGCATGGCGCTACTGACAAACGCGAATCTTTTGCGAATATTGCGTCGCCGATGTGCGTAACCCTTCCTAAGAAATCAGACATGATAAAATACGTTCACCTAAGAGTAGTGCCGTGTCCCATGACTTGGTTTTCAGGAACATTAAGATTAATAGAAAAAACGCTTTGATCAGAATCGCCGATCGGTTATACGTGAGTTATGACCAAGAATATATGAGTGGACCAGTTTTTTCTAGTAATGTAACATGTCTCGCGTAATTTTTAATAACATAACATTAGAATTTATTCAGTTCTGCAAACCCAAACACAAAATAAACATTTAGGGATTACAAAACTGAAAACAGGTACTGTTGTCTTGTCTTGTGTGGTATTGACATGGTACACGCTACCATCACTTCACAGCTGGCTGCTAGTCCACACTTCACCATTAAATTGTAAACGGTGTTTTAAAATGTTACTTGGTTAATTTTAAACATTTTATACAATGTATTGTAACAAACCACTGACTAACAAGTATGTGGAGGCAATTATAAAAAAGATTTTGGTATTTTTTTTGCTTATCATATTGACGAATGACAGTATTTGAAATTACTAACTATTGAAACCAGTGGTCATATTAACATAAAGTGTCAGTCAAGATAGAGATTTTATGGTAAAACAACTATAGCCGAAAGACTATCTATACATATAATAAATCAGTAGAACTAGTGTCTGTACATTTAAAGAAATATAATAATAAAGAAAGGGGTTGACTAAAGAAGAGTAATGGAAAACAATTTCTATAATTCTTTTCTGTCTGTCTGTTTTTAACACGCTTTTATTAGCTTTGTATGTATATAACGGAAACCTTGAACATGTTTTGTATCCCCTTCAAATGTCAGATTAAATCGAAATTTGGCATACTTATCAAGGAGCGATGACAATTCAATATTTTACAACTAGAAACACGCTTTAATAGAAAATCCAACTATAAATTAATAAATAATAGTTTTTATTTTTAGTGACATCTGTTGGACTATAATAGAATTACAACTGAACTGGCTACTCTTATGTATAATGTAATACTATCATCATCATCAGCCACATGACATCCACTGCTGAACATAGGCCTCCCCCTAAGATTTCCAGATGGACCTGTCATAAGCAGCCTGCATCCAGCGCGTTCCTGCAACCTTTATGAAGTCATCTGTCCACCTTACAGGTGGACGGCCGAAGCTGCACTTGCCAGTGTCCACACACTCCTCACTCATTTTCGAGACCACATCTCCTCTCGAGAACTTTTTTGCCCCATCTGCCATCAGTTCTTTGAACTATGTGCCCTATTAATGCTATAATTATTATTCTTAAAAATGAGCCTATCACCCAGGCGCACAAAAGCATAATGTCGTATAGATTGCAATAATACCATTCGAGACAGTTAAGATCTTGGTCTTTCTGATGGATGATAATATAGTATTAAAATATGTAATGAAACACTACATACATAATTAAGTAAAAATTATATATCAGTGCATAATGTTCCCTGTCTTCCAGTTATCATAAAAAAATACTACACAATCAATATACTCTCTTTAAACCACTCACATTATTTTAAAATGTTATGATGCTGTATAATCTCATATGCATACACACTATTACAAAATAAATATTCCCAATTTTGAGAAAATCACATATAACTATTTAAAATTACAATCAATATAAATATAACATAGATTTCATAATCACTACACATATTAAATATGTGATTCGATTAGCCTAAATACCCATTTTATTGGAATTAAAACAAGAAATATGTAAGAATTTTATATGAATGTTCATCCACATAATTTACCTGTTTGCCTTTTGTTGAACCTACCGATTAGAATTTCATTCAACCACAATATTTCACCACTTATACTGTTCGACAAACATAAAACAAGAAAACATATCTTATTAATTGTCATTTGTCAACACTGCTGATGAAACAATACTGCACAAGGCAATGAAAAAATTACTATGATATGATAATAACCAAAATTTTAATGCCCATGATTCTTATTTCATATCATTGTATTGTGCAATTATGTTTCTACTGGGATAATAATGTACATTGTGTGCAGTATGCCCCAAATTCTAGAAAAATGTTATGTTGTGGAACACTTAAATTGTATCAAATGATGTCCCGTTTTATAAATCCAAATTTTGTAGCTGTGATTGGAACCAATTAGTTTATAATACCACATGTTTTTTTACAACCAGAGAACTCTTGAGTTTACCTTGAAATAACCCTATATTCAACCAATGCAGATTGCTCACAATGAGAAAACTTTGCAAATAAATGCTGATCCATTAAGTAAATTTCAAAGTAGAATTCATTGTAACAATGTATTTTCCATGATAATGTGATATCTAAGATAATGATAGTGTATAATAAAATTACTCACCCATAACCACCATCTCTATTCCCCCCATCTCTATTGTAGTTGCTTGAGCGGTCACCTCCATACCCTCCTGCAGAGTAGCCGCTGCCCCCTCGATCACTACTATAGCCCCCACGGTCATTTCCTCCGTACTTATTGCCGCCTCGGTCATCTCCGCTTACATTATAACCTTCGTTATTGCGTTCGTAATTACCGCCGCCACCGTAGTTACCGCCATAATTCTGACCATAGGTGCTACCTTGTTGATTATTCCCATATGAATTCCCGCCTGAAATTTATTTGTCAACGTTCATTATTATCTTCAATTAAACGACATCAAAATATCATAAAAACAGATACAAAACACGCAAATGCCTACAACATAACCGCAATGTATTTAACCTCACCTGAACCTGGTTGATTCCATTCTTGGCCTTGGTTTTGGCCAGAATAGCTACTTGCGTTATAACCCCCTTGACCACCGCTATAATTGTTATCACTAGAAGCCATTGAAGGCGGCGGCACAGAATACTGAGTAGAGTAACCACCTCCGCTATAATCGCCGCCCGAAGCATAAGCTACAAAATAAATGTAAGTAACAAATAAGAATTTCAAACTATTACACACGTATAAAAGTATTGTATATCAAGGGACTTACGATCTCCCATTTTAAACAAGTTGCAAAGTTAATTTAACAATTTAAATTTGTAAATCTCACACTAAACGCCACGCACGCTACACACAGAGGAAAAGAAAGAAAGATTTTGAACAGTGTTGCCAGACGTTTGACGGTTGAAGTCGCCGAAAAATTCATTGTGAAGTAGCCTAAAGTCGCCTCTTCGTATATGGAGAGGTGAAGGAGCAAAAAAAAAAAAAACCTCCCTAATTTCTATTTTATATTGGTCCAACGCGGCGAAAATTCGAAGTAGCCTAAAGTCGCCCACTGTGTGGGGACGCGGAGAGCTAAAAAAAAAAAAAAAAAGGTCCCCAGTTTTCAATAATTGTGTGTAAGGGGGATCTAAGGACATGTTTTGTACCTTCAAAGCTATAAATATCCTCAAATTCGACAAAAACAATGCATAAAACACGAACTTTCCGAAGTTGCCTAAATTAGCGACTAATCACCATTCGCGTAGCCTAAACGGCGACCGGTCGCCATTCGCAATTTTTGGTCGCCCCGACACTCTCCAAGATAGCCTAAATGGCGAAAAGTCGCCTAATCTGGCAACACTGATTTTGAAAAGGCATTGCCAGATGTAAAAAAAAAAATCTTAAAAGTTGGCTCGCGCACGCCCGGCGCGGCGCGGGGGTTGCAAAAAATCACTCCAAGTTCCAACCATGCTCCAACCAAATAAAAAAAAATTAAGCATGAATATTAATTTAATTATTCTATATGCTGGTAGCTACTAGTTCACTAATTGATGAGGTGCACAGAAAACGTATTAGTAAAGTTTAGTTTAAAGCCTTATGCTTGCCGCACACGTTCGGTTTCCTAATTAGGTTTCCTGATCAAGAATTCAGATTCGGAAACCTGAATGCTCCGCTTACATAGAAAATGTTCAACAACGCGCACACGTTCCTGAATCTGGATTCCTGATCAGGAAACCTGATTAGGAAACTGAATGTGTTAGTAAGAAAAACCGGACGTTTGCGCTAGTCACTCGGAATTCCGAATCTAAAGTCCTGATCAGGAAACCTAATAAGGAAACCGAACGTGTGCGGCAAGCGTTATTCCACCACGTTGGCGTAGGCCGTAGTGCGCGTTGGCAAACTTCACATATCCTCGACATTCAGAAAACTTCTCAGGTATACAGGTTTCCTTATGATGTTTTCCTTCACTGTTAAAGCGAGCGATAATTCCAAAAGAATACACACATAACCTTCTTTCTTTTCTTTCTTCAGAAAAGTCACAGGTGTGTGCCCTTGGGTTCTGAACCTGCGGACATTCGTCTCGACATGGCAGTCCGTTCCACTCCCAACTACGCTATCGCCACTTGGTTAATCAAAGTTCAAATTTTCAGACAACTCAACTCTCGAAATTATTTTCATACCGAATACATTTCATCCATTTCATCATTTCCCGTCAAAGTTTCCCGATATTCAGATCACACTACCAATATTGTATACTAACAGGAGCGGAAGCGACATCATAAATATCGCAGGAAACGTATCTTTGGATAAATATTTCACTCGTTACGGAATATGCTCAGGTTTTTATGGCATTGAATGACGAGACGAGCATGCCGTTTACCTGATGGTAAGCGATACGACCACCCATAAACAGTAGAAACACCATCCAGCACCTTGACTTACAAAATACTGTGTGGCATTCCACTGCGCTCGTCATCCTGAGACATAAGATGGTCTCATTATGTCCAGTAGTTACAGTGGCTATAGGCACAATGTTCTTCAAACCGAAACACAACAATGCATGCCCACTACTGCTTGGTGATAGAAATAGACATTGCGGTGGTACCCACCCAGACGGACTCTTACATATAAGGGACCTACCGCCAGTTAATATTTGTATCAGATTTTGATTTTGAGATATTTGCACAGACATTATAATAGAGTAGGATATTTGATTGACTTTCTAGATTTATTGTAAGAGAAACGTTTCTTTTTAATTACTTAATTATTTAATTTATAATACATCATCGGAAAGACTATTTCAACACTAATGGAATAAACGAGTCAGATTTTTCATATCTTTCTTTTCAATCTAGCCTAATTTTGTGTCACACATGCGCGCGCATCGTAAAATTTCACTCCCGCTATTTTTTCATAACGCACCTAAAAAAGTCGCCCGTACAAAATGGTCCTCCTTACTTCTATCCTCCATACATGGAGGCATCCTTTTTAGATGCTGAAATCCTCCGTTTCAATAATTCATAATGCTGTTCTCGATGTATAAGCCCGACCTGAGTAGTGAGATGGCAACATTGGAGCCGGACATAGGTACAACTACGACTCAGAGGTTTGGCGGGAACGTGGAAGTGTCATGGGTGCTCTTGTTTTAATTCATTATTTTGGTGATAGGTACTTAGTATTATATTGCATAATTATGGTGGTATATTATCCAATATAGTTCTATTAAACGGTTCAAATGAAGCGAATTGAAATAACTATGTCAATCAAGTGCTTTTTCGTTGCCGCCAAACCTCCTTGATAAAGTCTTGGTAATATATACTACACCATACAAAGTAACATTGACAGTACAGGGCTTTTTTTAGGGTTTTTGAATTTTACATTTAGGGCTATTTGGGGCTTTTTCATATTGATTTTAGGGCTATTTTATTTTAGGAGTTGGTAACCCTGAATGACAGCGATCGCAAGTCACATATAAGTTATAGGTGCACATAGGTTTTAATAAAAGTTTATGACCAACGAAGGGTTCGCCGGGTCATCCCATCTTCTTTGCATTGCTCAATATTATGATCCTATACTCAAAGGCTCCAACCAACTTTTCTGATTTATCTATTCCAAATTCCGAAACCTATTTTCTACCTATAATATGTCTCCCTCAGAATAAGGACTTTTAGTCTTTATTCTATGATATCTCCCTAACTTTATTGTCATTTGTCGTTGGCGTAGCACAGCAACACAGTGCATGTCAAAGAGCCTCAGAGTAAGTATATACCTATAGAGGGCTAATATCGCATCGTGCGCCCACTACCCAGCGTAGGCAGGTGAACTATAGCTTCTTATATAGAAATGTTGGCGACTGCTAGGGATGGGCACGCGAGCAGCACCAACGCAACAGTTATCGATAAGTACAGGTCCGGCGGCGCGGTACATATTGTTGTTAAAAACTTGTGGTTCTACAAAATATGGCCTTGTGAGTAATTTTAAGCGTATTGCGTTAATATAGATAAAAGCTATGCTGCGAATTGGTTTAGTGCCATGTGGAACGATTTATAAACACGGTACCTCAAGAGCAGTTTTTACAAGCAATAAGAACCAGTAATATTAATGGATATCCATTATAATTGAACCAATGGATATAAACCGAGCATCGCACCATGGATTTCTTAGCTAGTCTCCTCAAGCCTAAAATAGACACGTCTAGTTTTTGAAATATTTATTACCAATGTTAAAAAAATGTCAAAAAAATATATCTTAATGATTACTAACTTATACTGTCAAGACCCGCGATAGAAGCTATGCAATAGCTCAAAAATATTATCGTAATCAGTCAATTTTTAGGAACAGTAAATATTTATTTCATTTCATAAACAAAAACGCAATTATTAATTGGCTTAAAAATCACACACAGACAAAAACATTATATTAAGCATCGCCTTCGATAGTAATAAATACGTATGCTATATATGAAAATATTACATCGATTCTGGTATCGACGCGTAACATCACTATCGACAAAGCGGGATGCGGGGCAGTGCGGGGAGTACAAGTGTTCGCCTCCCGAGCGTCTTTCATACCGCGACGCGTGATTTCAATTTTACCTAAAAATATATTGAAATATGGCTTGCCTGTGAAACGTGATATTAGAATTCTGTTTAGTGTGTTTCCCGAGTGTCGTTATACAAGATTCCACAGAACATTTAACCATTTTACAGTATTAATAATCAAATATTCGCATAGATCTCACTCGCGTGTGCTCACACCGTTCCTACTCGAGTGACTACAAGCGCTTGCGGCCGGCGCAGGACGATGTTCCCACCCGTGCCTATTGTTCCCACTTGCATACGCGCGCTCTATAGGTATATACTTACTCTAAGATTATAATACTACGGAAAGTGCATGTAGCCATAAAAAAATGTACTACCTAATGTCAGTGAAAATAAAAAATAATATACCTACCTACCTACTTGTTTTCTACTTGAATTCTTGAATTCTTGTATTGTACGAGAACAGTTGTTACTTATTTAAAATTACATTGTTTTTATAAGCCACCAGTTACTGTTGCGTTTTATTTGATTATGGCTTCGTTAATTGATATGAGCTTGGAAGACATAATTAAAAACAAAAAAAGCCATATGAGGTATGTTTCCATCTGTTTAATTCACGGAAAATATGGTGAAACAGAAAAATAAATAAAGTTCCTTGGTTTCAGATTGAGGAAAACAACAAACCCAAAGAAGCAGTCTAATCCATCATCCCAACCGCCTAAACACACCGTATCTGATGCAAGAAATAAAATTATATCCAAAACGAGAACGCAAATAACAGACGCGAGGGAAAAATTAGCTCAATTCGGCAAACACAAGGATGCTCGACTCAAATTAGAACAATTGAGATTCCAAAAAGTGAGTATTTATTGTTGTAATGGTAGTGTAAATGACTGATATACTTTTCCAAATGTTGTATATACTTGGGCCTGCATATAATTCTTGATTAGATGGGAAATATGGCATTGTTAGGTATTCTGAGATTAACCTATGGAGTACAAATAGGATTTATAATTTGTTTTAATCATGGCACTGGGTGGATGTTTGATCTGGTTGTATGAAATCCAAAATGTAATTGGTTTTCAAATCCTAAATCCTGAAAATATTATCAAGTAGGCTAGGCTGGCCATTGGATCATAAAATAATATGTTATTAGAGACTGGACTACTTAAAAACTTAAAAAGCTCTAAATGTGATTCAAGATATCTATACTAATATTATAAAGCTGAAGAGTATGTTTGTTTGAATGCATTAATCTCAGGAACTACTGAACCGATTTTGAAAATTGTTTCACTAATAGGAAGCTACATATTTCTTGAGTGCTACAGGCTACTTTTTATCCTGGGAAAATATTGTTATCCCGTAAAAACTTTTTCACACAGGCGGAGCCGCGAGCACTACTAGTGTATGATAAATGTTAAAATTATGCATGTAAAATTACAATTGCAGCATGAAGTAATGAAAAAACGAATTATTCAGTCTTTTACCTAAAATCAGCATACTATTTTTATACAGCATGTATTTTCGAGCCAGACCAGTAAGTTAAACTACCTTAACCACTAGCTACAAAACAACTTTCTTATGACACTGTCCATTATTTTTGAAGACTAAGATTTGAATTCACCGATTTTATCAAAAATGTGCAGTCTGCAAGAAAATGGGCAATTTTATGCAAAAACTTAAACAATCCTGTTTCTTATAAGCATAATATTCAAATGCATATGATCCTATACTCCATCGGTTTAGGTATTTAACTAAATGTAAACAAACCATAAAAAAGGTATTTTACCTGTCCATTTCTCTTTAAAAAATACTTAATTCCAAAATAAACATCTTCATAACCTACACAACACTTGCACTGTTATTCCCGGTTATTATAAAATTATAGTTATTTGTGAATAGGTGCGACTACAATTAATTATCATAAATTACAATACTTTTATAAAAGATCTCAACCTGTCAACTGTAAAAGAACTAATACGACAGGCATGCTAAACATTTTTCCAATGGATCATAATAGAAAACCCTACAAAATTTAAGAGTACGACTGTCACGTAGCATGCGGTTAAAACTAACTGCCATTCAATTCAATTGGTTAACTAGACACAAATTATTGATACATTTCCGAATTGTAAAAATTTGATTATTTATCACATTTTTTGCTTTGTTTCAGATAATTAGTTGTTGTTACTTATTTTTATTTGTTTCTAAAGTGAATTTTATAATTTTAAGTGTTTTTTGTACGCCATAGTTTCATTGACACAACAGTCTCGTAAATAATTTCCCACGAAAATGTTGACTACCCGGGAATCATATGTCATTTCTTGTTTACATTTAGTTAAATACCAAACCGATGGAGTATATCTCTAGTTATCATATACACAGAATATATTTTTTTTGTTTTTAGTACCACTAAAAACAGATCTTTCTCACAAGTTGCCTGGAATAATTACAATATTTATATTTCTGGTAAACAAAATTTCCCACTTTATAATCAAGTAAATATTTTTTCAGACAAACAAAACTCCAATGGTTGGTAGAAATGTTATTCAGAACCAGGGCAAGTTTTTAAGACAAAAGCTCAATAGAGACAGAGGTATATTTTATGATTTTTAATTAACAATGAACAAAATAAGAAAATAATCTTAATAATCGCACCTTTAGGATGAAAACAACACAATTCAAAAAGACACAAAACGAACTTCTCAATACATTAATAGTTCAAACACAGCCATATTCGAGCTGAAAAAGGACAAAGCTGTTATATCGGTCCCTTCTTTAGTATATTTTTATAAATAAGGGACTAGTTTTTAGTCATTCAAAAATGACAAATTAATTTTCTATTTTTTGAATTGTGTCGTTTTCGTTCTAAAGGTGCGTTATATGGAATCTTAACCTTAAATAACTAAGGTGATCTCTAGGTTGAAACTTAGTTAGTAGTCTCATGCCTCTATATTAACATAATATATAGTTATCTGTATGTAATTGTTCTGAACAATACAATTTGTAACTCCTAAGCACAATATCATGTTACTATGGTTAAGTTGTACCCTGGAGATAACCATACTTATTTCGAGGTTATGATTTCATATAGGATTATATTCTTTTCTTCTGTTTCTTTTTTGTCTGATTATTTATTTTTATGACACTTTTTGTTGTCTTCCACCAAAATGCTATAAAATTAGTATGTCGATAGTTGATATTAATTGTTCACACTTTTAATACTGCTATCAGGTTTTTGGCTAGATGGCACTTAGGAATGAGTAATACCATTTTTTCTCAATATCAACTTGAAACTGTCATTTGAAATCGCATTTCCATATTGATAGATACGCTTTTAATATCAATTATGTCTTCATAATATTATTCGTTCCATGTAGCATATTGTTTATTGAAATATGATTTATTTATATCTGGGTATATTATTTATTCATGGCCTGTTAGTACTAGTAATTCGGCTTAGTATGTAGTAGTATCAATAACCCTGTTCAGTATTTTTTGCACGATATATAGTTTCACATTAAGCTGATATCCAATTTACATTATAGCTTCAATATACATATAACCCTAATTGATATTTTAGTTTTCACAGATTCATCAAGGCAGGTTGTTTCCCATCCAATTTTATCAATGCCAAGGCAACTGGACCCTCAAAGGTTTTTGCAGTACAGATCTGTTGGAGCACAATTTATGGGTATTGTGGCCTTTTATTGTTTTTGTTGAAGTATTGCCAACTATGTTAAAATTGAATTCATAACATACTATGTAAGTACCTGGGTGACTGAGCCATGCTCGGGTAAATTTTTGATACTATACATGGAATTTACTACTTTAAAGTAGTAATAATATTTTCCATTTCAAGAAAATATTCACGACCGAATGAGTCGATACCTGCTACTTTTACTAATTAAAAAAATATCGGTTCTTCAGTGGTCTAGATCTTATATAAAATTTCGGATTTCATAATTTTTCCATATTTAATTTCGTCACGAGTAGATACATGGTTCAGTTCTCATCCCTTGTCTCAATTAGTTACGAATTCCTAAACAACGAATATCCTATATTTATTATTATCATGGTTTGAGATAATTATATCTGTACCAAATTTGGTCTAAAAAATATGTTTCATGGTGCAGTTTCTCTCCACTTTAGCTGCCCTAAGTTGGTGATTATTAAATATGAATATCCCATATTTATACTCAAGGTACACCTACATTAAATTTCACCATAATCAGTTCAATGGTTTATTTTCTATCCCCATTTAACCTTCTTATTTAGTGGCTAATAACAAACTAAATGTCTTTATTTTGAAGTTTCAAGATATCCCAAACCAAATTTAAATAGAATTGGTTCAGTGATTTAATTTCTCTCCCATTTTACCCGTCTCATTTTGGGGTTAGTAAAGAAATTATATCTCATAAGTACTAATTTTCAAGGTTCAAGATATCCACAATCTCCACACTGTGCAATACAATCGAAGCAACAGTATTTTCTCCCCTCTTGTAACCCCCCTAGTTAAGGGTTAAAAAAATTGTAGACGATTGTTATCTTTAAGGTTATGAATATCCCCATACCAAATTTCATTACAATTGGTTCAGCGGTTTAGTTTTTTTCTCTTTTTACTCCCCTTTAATAGGAGTTAATAAAAAAAATCCTATATTGGTTTTAAGAGTTCAAGATATCCCCATACCAAATTTCATTACAATCGGTTCAGTTTCTCCCTCCTTTTACGCCCTTTAAATACGAGTTAATAATAAAAAATAAGACCCCATATTTGTTTTCAACGTTCAAGATATCCCAATAATTTCATTACAATTGGTTCAATGGTTTAGCATCTCCCCCCTTCTAACCCCACAAGTTTGGGGCTGATAAAAAAACTGAATTCCCCAATCTAATTTCAACCCATCGATTTTGCCCCATGATGCCCTACTCGAAACTCAATAGTTTTCGAGAAATTTAAGATTTATTGAATTTCAAGGTAAAGCACTTTTAAGACCAAGTAAAATTCGATAATAAAAAAGCACTGAATGGCATTAGAGTATTTTATTGTTTTCTAGTAAATAACATTCTAGGCTTTCACAATAAATAATAAAATATTTAAAAGCTTATGATAAGTTTGAAATGATGGCCTTAATAAATCTATGTCGTATTTTACTCAAAAAAGTTTTTTGACAAGAACTGCTGTTTATTTCAGATAAACTTCAAGTGATTAAATGTACAAAACACGTTTGAAACTTATTCATTTATCCACCTTTCTAATGAGATATACAACATAACAATTGATAGCGTAGAAGTTAAAAAAATACATATGTTTGAGTACTGCTCTTGTACAAATTGTTTTGTATGCATCTTACTAAAGCTTACAAACGTATTCTTTCAATAAAATACATTTTTTTTTAAACCTTTCTCGACATGTGAGCCTCTGTTCCTAATACAAGTACGCATTTTGTGGCATAATTAACTATTAGTAATTCTAAGTAATAAACTACTTGTTGTCTGCTCATCTGCATTCATTATTCCTTAAATCAGTTCATCGCGTGTAGGTGCAGATGCAGTACTTCTCATCAAAGTTTTCATGTGCCTCCAGACATAAAAATCTACGTATGAGATCAAGATCCTGGCCAAAAAATAGGGTCACCTCAGCTTATCCATCGGTTTGGGAACTCTGTGTCCTAAAAGTTCCGCACAAGCTTTGTGGACGGCGAGTACAAATTCGATAATGATGCATCTCAAGTAATGCGCATTATTGGCTGGAGAAAGAACAAGAGAACCTCGGAAAAAAGTAAAAGGGTTGTTTTTTTCAATCAGACTTTTTGCCGGACAACTTAGACGGAGAAAAGTACGCAGATTTCCTGAGAAATTCTCTTTAATAACAGATGTCCTGCTGGTACTAAGGCAGAACTTGTGGTTTCAGTATGATGGCTGTCCCGCACACTTCGGGTCTGTGTTGGATTTTTGGACATTTTTTACACCTAGTTTTTTATGTCTGGAGGCACATAAAAACTTTGGTGTACGGTACTTGTACCTACACGCGATCCACTGATTTAAGGAATAATTAATGCCGATGAGCAGACAACAAGTTGTTTATTTCTTATTATTACTTAAAGATAATTACGCCACAGAATTCGCACTTGTAGAACAAAGGCTCACAAGTCGAGAAAGATATGTTAAAAATATTTTTTCTTATAGAAAGAATAATACCTTTATATGCTTTAATAAGATGCATACCAAACAATTTGTACCAGAGCAGTACTCACAACATTTGTATTTTTTATAACTTCCACAAGATTAATTGTGATTTTTTATACCTCATTAGAAAGCAGGATAACTGATAGCTGGACGTGTTTTGCACATTTAGTCACTTGAAGTTTTTCTGAAATAAACAGCAGTTTTTGCGAAAAACTTTTTTGAATAAATTACGAAATTGATAGATTTAAGGCCATCACTTCAAACTTATCATAGCTTTTAAATATTTTATTGTTTATTATGAGAACCTAGAATGTTATTTATTAGAAAACAATAAAATACTCCAATCCTATTCAGCACTTTTTTTTAATTATTGCATTTTATTTGATCTTAAAAGTGCTTGATATTAATATTCAATAAAACTTAAATTTCTCGAAACCTCTTGAGTTTCGGGCAGGGCTTCATGAGACAAATTCGATTGCTTTTGACCCAATCTACATGCTCTTAACGGAAATACATCATATTACAAGTCATCCTGTATACAAGATTAGCACCTTAAAATAAGAGAGTGATAAAAAAATATTGGAACATTGACTTTTCTTGGAATAGAATAAGTGCATGGATGTTGATATGAATTTTAAGTGTAATTTCCCGAGGTCTCAAAATGCATGGTAAAATTACAGATACAATTTCAAAGCCTAAGCCACTTATTAGAACAGTTGAAAATGATATTGATATAATAGACGAGCCTATGGAAGATGAGAGCATTCTGCCTAAACCCAGTTTAATGAATCGCAAGGCCAGCCTACAACTTAAAATAATAGCCCACAATAATGATTTGCGAGACAGGAGGAACTCTTTACATGGGTAAATATAAAACTTGATAAAATCGTATTTAATCTAAGTACTTTAAATTGGGATAGGCTAATTTGGATAGTTACGGAATTTTTGGGTGTTGGAAGTCAGACAGGCAGTCATAAAAAGTAAGCTTAAACCTTTTTCGTAATATGTTGCAAAGTAAATTTTAATAATAAATAAACACAATAAAGCTAAACATAAACATAATACTACCCAAAGATTTATTTACTTTTTTTGTTATCTATAAAAATGGCAATTAGTAATAACTTAGGTCAATAATAATAATTGGCCACTTTCATAGTTATAGTATCATAGTTACAGAACGGCTGTAATAGAAAAGGAAAAAAGTCCACCGAGGCCGCCATCTATTCTTAAAAAACGACCAATGGCAGCATTAAGGAGTGAAAAAAAAGATCAAGTTATAGAAAAGTCAACTATTGAATTCCGTATTATTGTGAGCAATTTGAGGAACACAGTCACGGCTAGTGATATACAGGTATATATTTGTATTTATATTAATACATTTTTTATTGTAGACAAATTATATGGTATTTTAATTTCCTCTATTTGGAAGTATGGTTTCTGACAATGTAGAACTGCATTTGTGCTTAATTCTCATTGGAATGAAAGTGTTTAGTATATCATCACATTCAAAAAAGAGAATATCAGAAGGAACATCATACAAAATTATAATATTAATTATTATCTTATGGTTATGATTAAGTTGAAATAGTGCATCATGCAAAACCTAGGCATGCCCATGGAGTTGGCTAAGTCAAGCAACGGTAATAATGACGTCATTTGAAAAGATGTACCTATAGGTCCGGACGGAAACGGTTCGGAGGGCCAACATCGCTGGTATTACAGATGGACTTAGGTCCGCGCGCTAATCGGAACCTATTTACTTTTAACCTATATGTGGTAATCAGAGATGGGATTTATCTAGGTACAAGTATCTGAAATACAGATACAAGATACAAAATACGTATTTAGTATCTTGTATCTAAATACTTTTTTAATTTTTATTTTGTATCTTCTATTTAGATACAATTTTTCAGTATCTTAGTATTTTAAAAATACTTAATTTGCTAAAATACTTTTACTAATTACCTATGCATTTTTTACCTTGAAGTCTCATATACACCTTGCAAGCTTCTTGCGTGTTGCATACAATTAAATTGAAGCAATATATGACTTGCATGGTTTAAATAAACAACATTCTTGATTTGTTTGTATAAAAAGCACATGCTATAACTGCTTAACCAAACATTGTATTCAACTGGTTTCTCTATTCTTTTGAAAACATTAGGGCTGTCTTATAATTTTAATTTTCAGTTTTCCGTAAACACTCCTGATTGCAATAAATCTTAATGAACCTAATTTTAATACTTTTTACTCTTATTTTTTAATAAAATCAGAAGCTCCTAAAATTTAAAACGCTCCACATTTGAATGAAAAATTCACCAACGCAAATACATGCAATACTTAAAGCAACCCGCCAATAAAGGGTACACATACACATACTAGCCTGTGTACAAACAAGTCGATACTTGTAAGTAATAATCACCATCAGCCTATATTTTAATCCACTGCTGATAATAGGCCTCCTCCAATACGTGCCATTTTACCCGGTCTTCAGCCTGTCGCATCCAGTTTCTGCCCGGGACCTTTCGCAAATCCTCACTCCATCTGGCTGGAGGGCGTCCTACACTACGCTGTTACTCTTAGCATTGCGCTTCCCGACTCGCGGTCACCATTTAAGAACTCGTTTACCCCAACGATTGTCGGTTCTTAGCAACAATCAGCTAAACATAATTGTATTGGTGTAAACAAAATTCTTCTGCAATTATTTATTTAAGTAACTTTTTGTATGGAACAGCACCCCGGTGAGCGTATTTGGAATATGGTAGTATGAACATTGCACGTAAGCTAATAAAAACTGATTGTTTTACGTAGTCATTGATGCAACTTTAAAACCGCTTGAAAAGTTAAAAGTTGTCAAAATTTATCAAAATATTTCCTTTCAAAAAGTATCTTATTTGAAAAAGTATTTAGAAAATACGTATCTTGTATCTAGTATTTAAATACCATTTTCAAAAGTATCTTGTATCTTGTATTTCAGATACTTTTATGAGGTATCTTGAACATCTCTGGTGGTAATACAGTATGGGTGGATAGAGTGGTGTGAGGCATTAGTTGGATACGCCACACCCCGCGCCGTGTCGCTATGTATGTGTTGCCAATTTGCAATTTGGACCCTAAAGCTTCGCGTCCACTAGCCGAGGCGGGGCGGGCCGGGTCCGGTGTCATTGCAAAATTCCACCTCCCAAAGATTCTGTATAGAAATGCGTAGAAGTGCGTCCATTACAGACGGTTCGCAGCGGGGCGGGTCGGCGGAGCGATTCATTGCGTCGTGACCCGTACGGCCGCCTCCAGCGTTGCCATTTTAGTATATATTTTTTTATTTTTAAGAAAGTGATATTCTCGTTAATTAGGATGGGATAAAATTCACGATGTAATTTGTCTTGTACAGGAAAATATCCCTATTAATAAGTGTCTAAATGAATCCTGTTTTACTTTATATTAGAAGCAGTGTCCGATTTATCTTATCTTAAACATTCAGAGACATTCTCTTGAATCTAAATTTGGTTGGGTGAATTGCTTGCAAGGAAGTTTTCCAATTTGATTCTAATTTCGTTTAAATTTTTAGGAATTATTTGGAGATGTTGGAGGAATGGTAGAATCACGTTTGGTTAGACCGGGTACAGCCGAAGTTATTTACAAAAGTCAAGAGGATGCACAAAGAGCGGTGGACTTGTATCACAATCGGCATTTAGATGGACAACCTATGAACTGCCTTCTTGTGTCCCCACGATCATCAGCAACACCTAGGTCGGTATAAATTCATCAAGTGACAATAATATGCAAGTTATGGTGTGAAATCGGTAAAAATTAGAATCGATCCTCAGGTTAGGTAATCCAAAAAATTTAATATATTTTTATTTTTCCGGGATTGGCATTTTTTGCAATATGCAATAGACTCGCATATAAACAAATCAAGCAACCAAATAACACTGGGTGCAGTAGTGGCACTGTTGCAGTTTGCTCACCATAGGTTGATCTCTTGATATTGTCGTAACACATGGACGCACAGTATTACTACTTAAATCCTATTGTGAGGCAGTAGGCACTGTAGACATATTTTTGCCTGATGCAAAGAAACCAAATAATATTGTTTTCCCAAAGAATGTTTTACAGTCTTGCACAATTTTTGATATCCATCCAATACCTCCTCTGAAAATCAGTGTTGCGCCGGCTTGCACTTTTTTTTTACGCTGAGAAAGTGAATTATTACTACCGCCCAGCGTTAAAGGGGAACAACTGAGTTGGGTTCACTGTGCCTTACGAACCGACGTTGAGCCGCCCGGAGAGATGGTAAACGTCGGGCGACCGCCGGGCCGAGTCCCTAACCTATGTACACCGCACAGCATACCAACTAAAACTCCGCGGTGGCATCTTCGGCGCATTAGGGACGGCTGCGGGCTTCTTCCGACTCACGTCTAAGTTGTCGTCCGCAACCGCCCCTGCGCGTACCGCTATTGCGGTCCGTCTCCTGTTGTTGTCACAACCATGACTTGCAATCTGAGGGATATTTATTTGTTTTAATTTATATGTAAGGGTATTGTTTTTCATTTTTGCTACTTGCTACCAAATAAATTTGTTTTTTTTTTCTTCAAATATTTGTACCTATGCCTGTGAAAAATAAATAACTTTTTATATATCAAGGTGATTTTGTAAAACTTATTAAAAAATCGGCACCAAAAACCCTTTCGAGGGGCAAAATTTATAACAATATATATATATTTTAATTAATAGACACTATGAACATATCTTAATTTCAGAACAACTAGCAAGCCAGCACTGTACAGCACCAACTCCAATGTTGAGCCGGATATATCGACTTTTCATAAAGTATTATTCAGCAATTTATGAATTCTGCCACAATATATCACCACATGTATTGGATTTTATCGCCCACCATTTCAAGATTTTTTTGGCAAGGGCTGATAACAATCACCCCTAGTTACTTTCTTTAATCATTGAAAATTATTAGCATAAGTTTAGTTGTGTTTTTAGAATCGAAAATAATTCAATTCATGTTCAAAATGTTCC
Organism: Lapara coniferarum; assembly: GCA_949316025.1. Taxonomy (NCBI): domain Eukaryota; kingdom Metazoa; phylum Arthropoda; class Insecta; order Lepidoptera; family Sphingidae; genus Lapara; species Lapara coniferarum. Next base: position 32,756,672 of record OX438919.1, on the reverse strand, counting down.
AACATGAAATTGTTTTCTAATACTTATGAGCTATGACTAATTTCTTTTATATTGCTTTGAGAACTTTGACTTTAATTTGTTTCTGTTATATTTTATTTGGTTTGTATAGTTATTCTGCATATAATGGAAACATAATATCATAAGAAATACTTGATATGTAGAAATACGTTTTTTTTTATAAAGAGAGTATACTAGAGTTAACTCTTAATAATTTAAGGTGCGATACACCAAGACTCAGTTTCGAATATAAATTATATTGACCGGCCCGGCCATGGGTTCAGATTCCATCCTGTGCCAATTTGCTGTAGTACATTAAAAATGTTGTTAATATAATATTCAGTTTTAAAATAAACGTGCCTATAATTTAAATTGGCTATCTAAAAATGTGGTGTTAACAATCTTATCGCGTATTTATATAGTTAATTTTAACCCTTCACTGTTACTAATCAGAGTATTCAGAAAATAGCAAGACCTGTGCCCTATTCATCAAACATTACAAGTCTACAAGCTCACAAGTTACATGTTAAAGATTTTTTTTACAAGTTCTTGAAAATTATGTTCATGAAATACTTTTACTAGACTTGTAGATTGTATTAACTTGTGGTGGTGGCAATGGCACTGCAATGGTGAGGTCTCGGGTTCGATCCCCGAGTCGGGCAAAGTGATACTGGGTTTTTCTATTCAGTATTAGCTCGAAGTCTGGAATTTGTGCCCGATATGGGGATAGCCTCGCCCCCTATCATACCATGGGATGCAGTATGCATGGCCTGCACCTACTTTGTGCCTCTGCCTACCCCTTCGAGGATAAAAGTCGTGAGTGTGTATGTATGTATCATCTTGCATTTTAAATTTACAAGACTTTTTTTTATGCATTACCAAATAATGCTTCTATCATATTTATACGTCGGTAATATAGAAATTACGGTAAAATAACTAGTCAAGTTAATGTTAAAAATAAAAACAATTTGCAATAATTTGATTTTTGTGCGTAAATAACCAAAATAAAACAAAAAACAAATAAATAAACCATAATAATAAAACCTATTTTATTAGTTTCATGAATTACGATTTATGGTTAAAACTTTAGTGTTTGTTTATAAGCGACTTAAAGTTTAAAAAAACAGGATGGTCTATTGCAGACCCATGTACGTTTTTTAAAAGCTTTCTTGGAGATAAATAACATGGTAGCAAATCATTCCCGCCAGGCATTGATTTTGTTACTCTTCGAATTACACTTCTTTAATTAATTCGTGATAAAACGATTTATTTACTTATTTATTTTATTACGGTGCACCAACAGCATATTATATATTAACAAATTGATACATAAAATAAACAATAATTGTGCCCCTCAGATGTATTATCATATATACCATTAAAGGTATACTCTGCTATTATATCAAAATTACGTAAGAATAAGATAAGAATAAATAATGATACCTATATTAAGATATTTTATATGGCGCTATTACCGATGAACTGTGTAAAGACCAAAAAAATTGCAGAGAAGAAAAATTAGTAAAGAAAAATATATTAGTACCCTAGTTTATTAAACGTTACGAGGCTTGTATTACAATAATGCGTTCATCAAAACTAAATGAATATACTACAACTACAAGTGATATCACTTGTATTATAAGTACTTTTTACACTTGTATTTGTTATTTCTGTTTATCAAAAATGCCTTTGTAACTTGTAGTTTGTAACTTGTGGCGAAAAAGTTGAAGAGTTTTTGTGGATTTGTAATATATGTTACAAGCCAATAGTATCTCTTTCTACTCTGTTATAATTTGGTTTTTAGGTAGTTTATAGGTGAATTCAATACAATTTCGTGATATCGGAATCGGATTTCGACAGTTTTGCGGTATAAGTAGGTAATTCAAGAAGTAGCAAATCAATTAATGGCGAGAATGATTTGCCGCCATGTTATTATTCTCAAAGTTTTTTTTAAGTACTTTGTATAGTTCGTCAATAGACCACTAGTTTTTACAAACTTTAAGTCGTGAATAAAAGATGGTTAAATTTGTAATCATAATTCAAATAACTAATATAATGAGTTTTAAAATAGGTTTTTACATACAAAATCAAACTATGTACATGTAAGAAAAAAATACATTCCCTTGGCGAGTTATTGTCAATAGTTATCATACCATAATTTCTACCTTACCAACATAAGATCGCCTCTTTGCTTCAATAACCTTATACATCTAGAAGATTCCATACTTAAATAACACTTTACCGAAGTAAAAAGGCGATATAATACGATATATTTTTTATAAACATATCAAAAATAAAAAAAATGTCTTGTAAATTAAAAATACAAGTATGTACCATCTACAAGTCTTGTGAAATTATTGGATGAACGTAATTTACACAGTCTTGTATAAATATTCTTGTATCTTGTAACTTGTGAGTTAGTGTCTACTATGTATCTACATATTTTCTATCAACGCATTTTACAAGAATTTGTAAATATGTTTTTGTACCATTTAACTTGTAAGCTCCTAGACTTCTACCATTTGATAAAAGGGCATTTTGCCATGTTTATAAAACTTTATAACTTTTTTGAAACAAGTTACAAGCTAGAAAGGCATTTATGATAAAGAAAACCACAAATACAACTGTGAAAAAGAACTTGTAATACAAGTGATATTACTTCTAACTTGTAGTTTACACATATAGTTTTGATGAACGCATTTTTGTAAAATGGGCTAATTTGCAAGAGAAAACGCTTGTAATACAAGGCTTGTAACGTTTGATAAACAGGGCACTGAATTCAAATATTTCACGTCAAAGAAGATCTTACTAACAGATCCCTAGTTCTTGGTGTATTAGCGCCCTTAGATTAATAGACTAAAAATAATGGTAGTGTTTTAAAGTCTGTGTATTTGTACTGTGTATGCTTGCTTATTAGTGTACTTAAACATTAAATAATAATTCGTATCATTTTCGGTTTTTAGTATAATTTTTGGTTTACCTACTCCATCCATACCTATGAGTTTCTCTGTTAAGAGCATCTTACTCTAAAAGACATCATATTCCTATAATTCTCGTCGACTGTCTCGGTGGCGTGGTTGTATCGCGGTGTGACTGCAGAGCTGAGGTCTCTGGTTCGATTCCTGGGTTGGACAATGTGAATTGTGATATTGTTTTTCTACTCAGTATCAGCTCGGAGTTTGGAAATTTGCCCAGTAAATGGCAATAGATCCGCCCCCTATTATTGCATTGTATGACGAGACGAGCATGTCGTTCGCCTGATGGTAAGCGACACGACCACCCATAAACAGTACTAACACCACCCAGCACCTTGGTGCTGGGTGGTGTTAGTACTGTTTATGTTATGTTTTTTCCTTGTAGCTCAAGAGCTACAAGGAAAAAACATTTCAATCAAATGCTTACAAACTTAAGCCCCCTATTACATAGGACCTAACATAGATGGCGGAATGTGGGGGTCCCACACCTCTACCAATCCCTGAAAAGGGGAAAAGGCGTGATGGTTTGTATGTGTGTACTGTGTATGTATAATCCTTGTCCATTTTCCATAGGCCTGTTCCTTAATTGCATTTTTACCTTGTATACCGTAAATAGCGGTGTTATATAAAACATAGTTTTAAAAAAAATACAAACGAAAAGATAACTTCTTCCTTTTTGGAAGTCGGTTAGTAATCATAAGAATTTTATTCCCACTTATTGATTTTATCCTTTGAGTACCAAAAATGTATATATGTATTTTTTTTTACATTGGCAACACTTTGACGCAAGTGTCATTGAGCGAATCTTTTTTTTTTTTTTTTTTGTTAATTTATTCATGTCCATGGATACAAAGTCCTTCAGACGCATACTTGTTTCTTTTTTAATTATCCTCAGTACTTACTAACTACTATGTCAAAGTAAAGCAGTGGTTACCTTACCAAGACTTTATCGAGGAGTTTTGGCGGCAACAAAAAAGCACTTGATTAGCACAGTTATTTCAATTCACTTCATTTGAGCCCTTTAATAGAACTATATTGGATAATATACCACCATAATTATGCAACATAACACTAAGTATCACCAAAATAATGAATTAAAACAAGAGCACCTCATGACACTACCAAGTTCCCGCCAAAACTCATTGAGCGAATCTTTGTCCAGAGTATTGCCACTACCAATAAAAAAAAGCGGTGTCCCAAATAACCCGCGAAGTTGTGCTATTTGGGACGCGCAATTTTGCCTTAATTTTTAGCTTCATAATAAACAAAAATAGGCACCTAATAACACCATCACCACTAACTGGGACACTATTAAGAGAACACTCGTAAACCATGCCTATAAAAAAAGCGTGAGTGAACTTATGTACGCGCGAGAAAAGTTATACTTCTTTGGCATCATTAAATAATTTAACAATATTTAGTATTAATTATTCCAAGCTAGGGGGGTCAAGGGACCATAATGGGTGTGGGGTCAAGGGGAGTTAAATTTGGGGGTCAAAATGTGTTTGGGGTTCAGGGGGGTCAATTTGGGTTGGAAGGTCAAAGGGGGTCAAAATGGGTTGGAGGGTCAAGTGGGTGTGGGGGTGGCAGGTGCATAGTTCAGTAGACCCGCCACACTAGAAACCCTACCCTATCCTCGAAGGTAAACCTGATAGAATAAAGTGAGGATATTAAGAACGGTTAAGAACCTCCTTTAAGCCTTCGCGTGCCGGGAGCGTGGATCCACGCTCAAAAAAAGTGTTCAAACTCTGCCAGGAGCGTGGATCCACGCTCGAGCCGATTTCTGCAAAATGTATGAAAACTGAACATCTACAGGTTGTTTCTTTTTAGCTTATTTTTTGTTTCCATTGGATGCAAATCTTAATCATACATTAGAATTGAGAAAAGCGGCCCCCATTTTGAACTTCTTTGTTTTGAGGCCAATTGACCTCAAAATCGATACCTGGACATGGCTTTAAGTACAAAAGACGGATCCAATGTTAGAATTAAAAAAAGTGGCCGCCATTTTGAATTTCTTTGTTTTAAGGCCAATCGACCTCAAAATCGATATCTGGGCAAGCCTGTAGGTACAAAAGATGGATCCAATGTTAGAATTGAAAAATGAGGCCGCCATTTTGAATTTCTTTGTTTTAAGGCCAATCGACCTCAAAATCGATATCTGGGCAGGCCTTTACGTACAAAAGACGGATCCAATGTTAGAATTGAAAAAAGTGGCCGCCATTTGAATTTTTTGTTTTAACGCCAATCGACCTCGAAATCGATATCTTTTTTTTTGTTTACGTGGAGAAAGTGACTTATTACTACTGCCCAGTGTTCAAGGGGAAATTAATCCGTGCACCCATACAAATAAGGAACACAATCGCGCTCACAAATAAAAACTCAATTCTATAAATACTAAGTATTTTATTTCTGTATAGGAAATTAATCCGTATTTCAATACTGATAAGGAGCTCAATCGCGTTTGATACTTATAGCACTTGGATAGTCAAAAATCAAAATACTTTCAAGTATTTTTTTACTGCATAGGATATTGACCCATGTATGGGCACAAATAAGGAGCACAATCGCGTTAACAAATATAATACTTTTAACTCTTCAATACTTGCATAAGAAATTGTTCACTAGCTTGTTGAAATAAGAAACATAATTGCATTTGCGGACGATGACGCCTGAGCGCGGACGTAGCGCGACGAAAAATACTTTCAAGCCTTGCAAGTATTTTGGGTCGGCGTACTTGCAAGCAAATACTTGGTGTAAAAACCTGGTTGCGTAAATACGCACCTCTAGTCCACAGATTCCATATAATATAAATAGTCTTTGACAGATTCTCTAATTATTCTGTCATTATTTTACAACGCATCCTTTTATTTATTACTCAATAAAATTATAACAAATTGCATTTTATTCATCTAAATTTATCTACTAAAGAACAATATGGACAGAGAAGACGGGGAAATGAGTGATGATAATGCCATGTTTGTAGATGAAGATGTGAAGGATACTGTTGTAAAAACAGAAGCCTCGACATTGGTTAGTATCTAATATTTCATGTTTATGAAATGCAATAACTTAAAAAGGTTTCGATATTGTATATCATTTTTGTGTACACCTTTCAATTCAATGTATTTTGTTGGCAATTACAGTACTTTAGATAAAAATTAAGGTTTTTATTATAGATTGTTGCTCTTAGTTTATTGAAATAAAAATGGTCATAGCAATTTTATGATGCAACTGTACTTTTTTCAGTTATATAAGACAGAAAAAAATGGTCTAGTTATAAAGAAGCTAGAGAAAGTGGATGCCATTAAATTAGAAGAGAGAGCTAGAAGGTTTGGATTAGACCTGACTGGCAACAGAGTAATTACCCAGAAACAAATTGATGATTTGTATGAAAACTTTGGTATAGAAATTGGAAACGAAAGACATTTTCGTTTTGATTCAATACATTTGAGTGGTATTGATGGTCTCACTACAAAAGAAATTTTCCAATATTTAGAAGACTATAAGCCTTTATCTCTGGAATGGATTGATAATACTTCCTGTGAGTACTGTTTTATGAATAATAAATTTTTTTTGTATCTTTTAGTCTTAGTCAGTGCCAGATGATGAATAAGTAATTTGCAAATAGCTGACTAGCTGATAGCCTAGATGGGAATAGAAAAAGTGGACAATAGCTTAGTTGGGAATAGAACGGTCTGCCAAGACAATGTCCGGAGGTTCGAAACCCAAGGCACACACCTCTGACTTTTCGAAGTTATGTGTGTATTGTTTATCAGTTATCGTTCGCTTTAACGGTGAAGGAAAACATTGTGAGGAAACCTATATACCTACGAATTCTCCATAAGAATTTCAAGGGTATGTGAATTCTGCCAACCCGCACTAGGCCAGCGTGGTAGACTAAGGCCTAAAACCCTCTCAGTAGAGGAGGCCCGTGCTCAGCAGTGGGCAGTATATAATACAGGGCGGGTATTATTATATATTATAAATAGTTGACAATGTGATATTGATATTAATACCTGTTATTCTTTGGTTTTTATCAGAATTTTTTAAAATATTGAATGCATCATGCATCTTAAATTTTTCATTTCAACTCCTATTTTGCAGCTAAGGGCTTCCAATATTGCAGCTTATGTTCAATTGGTATATTAGTGGGATAGAAAATTATAGAAACCATCCTATTGGCATAATAGGGTGGACTGGCAGGGGATAATTATCTCTTGTTAGTCTATCAATTTTATTGTCACATATCAATGCTGTCGATACTATGGATAGCTCTCCATGTGCAATACTATTGATAGCAGCGATACTATCGATACTCTCGATAGTATTGCTTTTTCAATACTATAGCCGGTAGAGAGCTATCGATAGTATTGACAGTATTGACTTAAGGCAATACAATCAATATTCTGAATAGTTTTCGAGGTTCTGCAACACTAGTTATTATATACTTAGTTATTATTAATGAATACGCGTGAACACAATTATTAAAAATTACAAAAATTTCATATAGGATCTCAATATGTCAACTGTAAAAGACCTAATATGACAGGCATGCTAAACATTTATTTTTTCCAATGGATCGTAATAGTTAACCCTAAATGTCACGTTGCGCGCCATAGAACTAACAACCATAATCGATACATTTCCGCATTGTAGAAATTTGTCTATTATATGTTTTGTTTTATTTCTGATACTTAGTCTTTTTTAGTTATTTGTTTTGTTTCTAAAGTGAAAGTGTTTGTTGAACGCCATAGTTCCATGGACACAACAGTCTTCGTAAGCTCTTTCGTAAGAAAAGCTTGACTATCCAGGAATCATAGGCCATTATTTGTTTACATTTAGTTAAATACTTAAACCAATAGAGTATAGTTAAATTATAAAAAAAAGAATAAGAAAGTAATGTATAGTATAAGTATTACTATCAGAAGTAAAGGTTATTTTAACACATTTTTATTAAGCTCCGACGTATGTATGTATCTATGTATGTATGTAAGTAACTGACACTTTGAACATAATTTTCAAAATGTTTAAAGCGAGTACGTTTTGAAGCGGGTTCAAAACGTCGGATTAAATCGAAATTTGGCATACTTATCAAGGACCGATAACAATACAATATTTTGAACTAAATAAATAAGAAAAATTAAATATTTTATTGTAAAAAAATTGTGGGGTTCATGGTGTCAATAATTATAAATATATTTTTATTGACACATAATATGAGTAGAAGGATTATGATTTTGGTAATATCTTAAAAAGCACCCCACGCTTTTTTTACAATAAAATAATTTTTTTTTCTTATTTACACTATTCTTAATTCAAATTTATTAAAAAATATTTTCTAATTTTTAGTTCGTTTTTTCTATAAAGCTTGTTTTTTTAGTTGGTTTTTAACTATTATTTATTATTTTTTGTATTAACTACATGGGTATAAGAAAATCTTTAGATGCATTGTTAAAATCATTGATAGGATAAATCTGCGGAATCTGTTCTAGATAGCAGACTTTATGTGGCACAGATGGAAAAAAACTACTAAACATATAATTTATTTCAAATTGCAGGTAATGTAGTCTGCCAGGATCACATATCAGCTGCATTGGCCTTATTGGCACATTCCCGAGAAATTAAAAATCAACATTTGAAAGAGATGCTAGCTGAAAAATCCAATCATCATTGGAGAGAAGGTGTACCACATCCAAGAAAAGATCTGATACTTATGCGCTTTGCGACTAATGGCGACAAAAAACATTTAAAAAAGAAAAATGAAAGCAAGAGTTATGTTGAATATTATGACCGCGAATTTGATTCTGTTAGTAAGAACCCTTGGGGTGATTTATGTAAATCTTGGGGTGTTTATGACCATCAAGAGGTGTTTGGAACTAAATATATAAACCATGACTATGAAGATGAAATAGAACAAGAAAGACCAGAAAGAATAATTCCATTTAAAAATAAAAGGATAGCAATGAGGTTGGGCAAAAGACCTCATGGTGTAAATTATAATCACACTGATGACGATAGTAGTTCAGATTCTGAATGGAAAACAAAATCTAAGACACCAAGAATGCGTATGCATGCTGATGATGAAGAGAAAAGGCAAAAACAAAAATACGTTTCAAAACTGCCTAAAGAAGAATATACAGATAAATTTGCTCCTTTATCTATTGAAGTTGTTAATAACCAGAGTAACTATACACATAGGGAGACAACAAAATTATCAGAAAAATTTAAATATCACAATAAATCAGAGAAAAGCCAAAACATACAATCTCGGCTAGGTGAAAAAATTGTACCTGATGAAGATGCTTGGTCTAGTGATGATTCATGTTCTAAAAAACTTTATTATAATAATATAATGAGTAAAGTACAAAAGGTTCGTAGTAAAAATAATGAGAATAGCATATGGTCCAGGTTAGAAGATGCACCAAGTAGTACTGCTGGAGCAGGAAGTGATTTAAGACAAATAATCAAATCAAGAAAACAAAAGAAACCTGACGACCTTCGAGAGAGACTGAGTAAATCAAAACAGTCTAACTTACGAATTGAAATTGACAATAATTATTAAAAGCGAATCCTTTGCACCACTTATTAGGTTAATTATATTTAGTTCAACTATGTTATTTTTATGTGAAAATCATATCATTTTCATATTATTCTTTGAGTATTGTTGGCAATGAAAAATGATTAGTTTCTAGGTGTAAATCTAATAGGCCAAACAAAGACAGTCTTTCAAAGTAACTGAAATAACAATGAATTATCAACTTGCCCACATTTTAGTTTGTATCAGATTTTATACTTGATGTCATACTAAAGGGAACACAATCAATTGTAATGCCTGTTATTCAAACATTATGTAAAACATTTAGTTTATATGGAATAAAACAATGAAATGTGAAAATTGTATTTATTATTATCATATATTTGTGCTTAATATGTGCATTTATTTCTATATTACGTGAAAGGTTTTATAATTCAAAATATTGATTTAAAGTACTTTTTCTTGTAACAATCTAAATGGCGTGAAAGGTGAACTTAAATCTTATTATTCATTATGTTTACATAATTTTGGTAAATTATTAAGAATGGAAATGAATTGTATGAGTAATACAGGTTATAACTTGCAACATATTTTTGTATTTTATATGATAGCGGCATCATACATTAAACAACAGCAATACTGTATATGTTGACCGATGATACAATATGAAAACAAAATTTCAACACGGTAACAGTATTTTTGTCGAAATTAAATAAAATGTTATAGTATAATATAAACATACTTGGGTCTTAGACTATTTAACTAATAGATACTCAAAGACTTGGGTAAGTATTGATAAACATATAACCGTCCGAACCGGAACGTGCCGGTTAGTCAGTGTACATAGAGAGTAGAAGTCCGTAGTTTTTTCAGTATTCTGTGGTAGAAGTCATTCATGTTAATGAAATTGAAATAATTACATAACTCAATAAAAAAAAATATTTACTCGACTCTTAATGAGTGCGTAGTGCGTAGATTGAGGAGCCATTCATAAAACTATGTGATTTTTAATGCGGATGCGTTGTGGAAGCTTTGATCTTGGGTTAAGATCTTTGATTCAAAATGACTGCTAAGCCCTAACTGAAACTAATTTGGTGACAAACAATTTAGGTACATTCAGCATGAAAGGTAGCTAAACAACTATGGTGTTCATATGGTGCTACACATTTAGCGTGACCTTAATATTCTATGCAACTACAGTACTCTAATAGTTGTGAGTATCCATAGTTGCGATTATATCTGAACACAGCTTGTCAAATGTATCTAAGCAAACTGAAAATGATTGCTATATAAATAAGTCAACTGCGAACGGCATTTTAGCAGTGCAGATGTTCATAATTAATGAAAAAAAAAAATCAGTGGCGTATCTTTTGTTTCCAATTATTTGATAACCTTCCGAAAGATTATAATGTTACGGTAATTGCGTTCTTCGTATCAATAGGTACTATCAAGAATATCCCGCGGACCCGTGCGGATAAATTTATCAATCTTGTTATTTTACTTTTCCTATATTAAATATAGGAAATATAATATTTTTTACTGTGAAAAATTATGAATTGTTCAGAAGTTTGCTATGTTAAAAGTAAACATAAAAAATACAAACACGAATTGTGAACCTCCTCCTTTTTTGAAAGTCGGTTAAAAATCACTAAATTTGGATGAATTTTTACACACGAATATACCATGTCCTGATGTAGCATACAGACTAGTTTTATCACAGTAATATACTCCCGTATGTCTGATTTTATAAACAGATGCGCTGGCGTCATAAATATAGCGCTATGGATTGCTACAGCGCTTTAGTTGGGCTAGCATATTATATCGATATCGATCGATTTGTGACAATAAACACATGGCAGGTCCGTTGTAGGTAGTATAAGACTAAAAGATTTGTGTGGGTCTAAATAGGACGAACGCACGGCTCGCGTGCACCTAGGGTTTTTTTTTATTGCCTCGAAGGCAGACGAGCTAACAGCCCACCTGATGGCAAAGAGAATATTATAACCACTGCGTCCTGATGGTAAGTGGTTACCGTCGCCCATGGACGTCAGCAATACCAGGGGCACAGCTAAGCCGCTGCCTACCGTAAAAACGTTTTTAAACCTCGTTTGAAGAAGGATAAGTCATAACGCTGAGGAAACACCGTGGGTTCGCGCACTTTTTTAGTTAATGATTGCCTAAATTGTATAGCTGTCTCCAAACAACTTGACTCATCGCTTTTAGATGTCTGCGGGGAAGCGAGTGTGGGGCCACGGCATGGCGATTGGTTGATCAAGCAAACATCGTCCACCGCACTCCGCTCAGCCCCCGCCTCCTGGGTCAAGTTCTTTGACGACATCTTATGTGGGCAACTCCTGCGTCAAGGGGCCGTACTGCCGTGCTCAAAAGCGGTACGTCAAGGAACACTAGTTTCGAGAAAATTAAAGTTTTATAAATTAAGTTTTCTTTACACTCTGTGATTTGAGGTAAAACTGAGATAGGGACCTGTATCATAAAGTTTTTTATATGTTTTAAAAGATACTATTTGGCCATATTGTTCATTGGATGTGAATTTTTAAGCTATCTGATGCCATAAAAATCAAGTTTAAGATATTTTTGTGATACGGCTTTTGAGCTTAGCTCGGCAGCGTAGCAAAGATTCCTTTCGATAAGTCTATCACAAGGATACGTAATTCCTATACATTTGTTTTTGTTTTAGATTAGCGTTAACGATTGCAGGAAAACATCTTGGCTACGGCCCCAGTATTTACTTCGGTTTTTATATACTTCTTAGAAAATTTGCTTATAAATATTTTGTATCACAATAACAGCAACATATTTGACATTCCTGCCTGTCGATAGTATGCGTTGCTGACAACCAACACGCATATTCGTCAGATTTGGATGAATCCTGCTGCACCCTTAAATTGTACAAGAAATGGTGACTCGACATTTATTCCAAGACGGACAATGTGACACATACGTTTTATATAAATGAGAACAATTTACAATTATTATTGGAAATGTATTTACAATCCACATTAGATTTAATAAAAATTTACTTCGGGTTATTGTTCATAATGCATTTTTCATGAAAAAATTACAATGATTCATGAATGTTATGTTTATTTTTTTTCCCATTTATTTTAAACATTTTACCTTAATTTCGCAACCTAGATGTTTTATTCCTTTGGGGAATCCTACATATGGAAAGTGTTATATATTACAAAATAGAGAAACTAATTTGACGGTTCGCGGGCTAATTGACTTTACGACTTTTTTTTTAGCAACATTGAGTTTATACATATTATTTCGAATCAGCACATTTTGCTTCTTTTTAACACGCTTGTATGTAACTAAGTAACTGACACTTTTAACACGCATTTGCAGACGCATGTATGTAACTAAGTAACTGACACTTTGAACATGATTTTGACCCCTTTCAAAACGTTGGATTAAATCGAAATTTGGCACACTTATCAAGGACCGATGACAATTCAATATTTTTAAACTAAAAATACGCTTTTAAAGAAAATCCAACTAAGAAATGAATAATATTTTATTTATTTTTAGTGTCATCTGTTGGACCGTAGTAGATTTTTTTTTTTTTTTTATTCTGGACAACAAACAGTCATATACATCACAAAAGCTTAATATAACATCGTTTACAAGTCACAGACTTTGAGTGCCAACACTTAATTTAAAGAAATTATTACAAATAAAAGGATCATAATTATTAGAATGAAAACAGACATGGTGTTAATATGTAAATCTTTAAAGTTGGTAACAAATTACAATAGATGTTACTTAATAACATTCCAGTGTGTAGAAAAATTATTTTATAATTCATTAAACAAAACTCTTGTAATTTTCTCTTAAATTTAGATATAGAGTTATTAAATATATCAATATGGGATAATTTTTGATTATAAACAGTCAAACTACGACAGAAAAATGTATTAGAGGTGTAATTAGTACTGCAACCCGGTACTACAAACAAGTTATTTGTTCTACGCACTGACCTGAGGGGTACTTTAAATTTTATTTGTTCAAGCAAATTAGGGGAATCAATGACATTATTAATAAGTTTATATAAGAACATCACATCCCGTAGTTGACGCCTGAGTGACAGAGATAACATGTTGTGTTTTGCTAGACAATTATTATAAGAAACAAACTGTGATCCCATTCTGTATTCGAGAGATCTGACAAAAGTTTTTTGTATTCTCTCTATTCTGTTAACATGACATGAGTAATAGGGGCTCCATATAACACAGCCAAAATCTAATATGGACCTTACTAAACTATAGTATAGAATTTTATAAGTGCTACTATTTTTAAAAGGTTTACAAACTCTCAGGAGAAAGCCAAGTTGGCGATACGCTTTATTAATAATTTGGTCATAATGGTACTTGAAAGATAGTTTATCATCCAAGATGATTCCAAGGTCACGAATATGATCAACCCTAGCAAGTGTGCAATTATTGAAACTATATGCATATTCTATAGGATTACGTTTACGAGTATAGCTAATAACAAAACATTTGTCTTGATTTAAAAATAGTTGATTTTGGGAACAGTAGCAAAATAAGTTATTAATATCCTCTTGAAGACGGATACAATCAGTTTCATCTTTTATAACCCTAAAATTTTTTGTATCATCTGCATAAAGAAGACTGGTACTGTTAGTTAAATAGAATTATAACTAAACCGGCTACTCTTATATTGTGTAAAAATATGCTACTTGTTTTTAGTGACATCTGTTGGACAATAGTAAAACAGAACTAAAAATGAAAAATAACCAATAGTTTAAAAAAAACACGCTGTATCGGAAATCCAACTAAAAAATAGGAAATGAAATTGAATTAAGAATAGTGTGAATAAGAAAAAATATATTTTATTGTAAAAAAAAAAAAGCGTGGGGTGCATGGTTTCAATAGTTATAAATATTTTGTTGACATAATATGAGTAGATCATCATTTTGATAATATCTTAAAAAGCAACCCCACTTTTTTTTTTGACAATAAAAGATATTTTTTTCTCATTTACACCATTCTTAATTCAATTTTAGTTGGATTTTCTATAAAGCGTGTTTTTTTTTAACTTTTATTTATTTAAACATAGTTTAAATTTTTTTTTTTTTTCAATTAGTCCGCCAACCGTCTAATATTATGTCTTTTGCAGTAACATAACAAATTTAAATAAAATATTTATCTATTTTTTTACATACCTGAAGCCGTCAATATGTATTGTGTATATAATTTTAGGTAGAATATACTATAACATTTATGCAAAATTTATTCTATCCATTGATGCCGCACAAAATATAGATACATAATTATTATCCCTCGATTTCTGATTTCTAACTGAAAGAAGTGGCAATTAAACTTTTAATAATGTTGATCACTTCATTACCATAATACTTTTACTGTAGGGTCTTTGTGAGCTGTGCACTATGTGTAGGTTTTGGTTTTATTGATAAATTGTCTCACTTTCCTTATTCTAATATGCGTATTTTACAAGCAAAAAGTGCAAAATAAAGCTTGGCGCGTGACATAATCCTTCATGCTTGTCATTTACATCTTTGAGTAAGTCTGTGAAATAGATAAATAATACTGTTATTATTCGAAGTACTCTTAAACTATTGTTAATTAAGTACAAAATAATACATAAAAGTGCATCTTATGAAGTAATGTATTGTACTGGTGACTGTAGCGACTGAAATAAAAGATTCTTAATTACATATTAAATACAGTGCTATATAATCTATATCATACAACACAGCTGCTGGTGTTCAGTAACATTTTGTAAACTACGAACTGGCACTGTAAATAATGATCAGATTAACAGATCTTTAAAGGTTATACTAATTCTGGCACGTTATTCCTCATCTTGAAATATAAGAATTAGCCAATCTCATCGCCACCTTTTTATTTTCAAGAATAAAAATTAAAGTGTATTCTTATTTTTTTTTTCTAATAACTTAATATTTATATGGAATGTCTCAGTCTTACTTAGAAGTACTTTCAGTACATAATATCAAAGAGTAAGTAATTTTTTTTAAGTATGTAACAAAAGTAAATAGATCTGAATAAAATCAGTAAATAACTAAAAAGCATTAGTGATTGAACACTTTACTTTTTTTTCTCTTTGTCAGCTTTTTCTTCCTTATGGTCAGTGGAATCGTCCTTTTTCTTGGAAATCAATGTGTGCTTGGCTTTCTTCAACTGCTTCTTCACTTTGTCTTTAACTTTATTTTTCTTGGGAGTGGGTACTTCCACAGATTTCATTGATGAGCTGTTTGATTCACTATTTCTTTGCGCTGTAATCATATTTTGTATATAAGAAATATAATTAATCACCTAGATCAGCCATACTCAATAGTTTTTAAAATATTTTTATGTTGGGCACGAAGATAATCATTTATTACGATTACAACGACGCCGAGAACATTAAAATATGTAATAGGGTAGTTTCCAATGTTTTGTACATTATTTTATATGTAAAAATAATACGAAAAACAAATTCTGTGAAATCAGCATCAAAATTGGTTGAGAAATAAAGCAGTTGAAATATTGTTATAAGTAGAAGTGGTGGCGTGGTGGGAATATCGCACTATCTCTTTCGCACGCCCGCTGCGTTATGGCCGGTGAAACTCGGTGACGTCACAGATTCCCATTACTGTTATTTGACAACTACGCCTTCCACCAAGCTTCAAATTTATAAGTTACTTATTATTGCGCTAATTACGATAATTCTTTTTCCTTATCATTTTGAATGCCACACATTTTTGAGAAATGTATGTAAAAAAAAGTATTTAACTTCCCTATTGATAAACATGTGAAAAAATACATCGTTCCGATTGGTCTATTTTCGCGATAGATCGAAAAAACCTTTGGAATCTTTATTAAGAACGCCGTTTATGTTGTGTGATTGAAAGTCCTTCTTCGTATCATACTATTATATTACCAAGAAGACTATGCGTGTTAGTATTATTTTTTTATTTAAATAACAAGTGCGTTACGTACCTCGTTTACTAGCAATGGAGGCGGCGATGGCGAGATCCTCCTGCCTTTCGCGCCGTCGCTCCGCTTCAATTTGTTGGACGAGCTCGTCACGCATGCGCACTATCTCCACCAATCTGGACACTAATTGTTCTTCTCGTACCTATATCATTTTAATAGCGTTTTAATACTTCTACTTTTACCTACTATAAACAAAACCTACATTGAACTGAACACCCTAAACCCTGATGTATACACATCGCACGCCCATATCAATACTGAATTATTTAAAAAAAATATGAAAATGGTGTTTTTTGAAAACAAGATCTGAAAAACAAGATTCAAATTTTTTTCGAAATAATTCAGTGTTGATCTGAGCGTGCGATATATACATAAAGCGAATATAATTAGTTAACAATAGTTCAAACACATCCATATTCAAGCAGGAAAAGGACTAAGCTGTTATATCGGTCCCTTTTTTATTATATTGTTATAAATAAGAGACTATATAGTTTTTAGTCATTTACAAAATTACCACTCAATTTTCTATTTTTTGAATTGTGTCGTTTTCGTTCTAAAGGTGCGAAATATAGGATGTTTGTTGTCTGGCTGCATCGTCGATTGAGCAAATGCTTGCGAACACTCACCTTATCAGAGTCAATCCGGTTGACTGCTGGTCGTGACTGTATTATTCGAATTTCATGTTCAATATCAGCTTGTTCCTGTTCTAACCTCTGTTGTCGTCGTCTGCAACAAAGTATAAGTAAAAATACCATGGTCTGGGACATAGATTTTTTCTACTCTTCTGATATTCCAATAATTTATTATGGAAATAAGACGAGTAGAATTATTAAGCGGGTAAACTATTATCAACCTTGGTATGGTTGCTTGTACGGCTTGACTAACTGGATATTTCTGTGGTGGCAGCAGCGTAGCAGGGGTTACGCGGTCTTATTATTTAATGTATTTCCATGGTGTGACTTTAAGACGGTCATCAATTTACCACATTTGTCAATGCTGCCAGACTCTACTGGCACCTACATTATGAGGAAGCTACAAAAGAGGCGATCCATAAATACTTACACACACACATACACTCACGCCTGTTATCCCCGAAGGGGTAGGCAGAGGCGCAACTAGTGCACTCACTTTTCGCCGTTATTCCGTGCCATGATGTGATAGGGGGCGAGCCTATCGCCATATCGGGCAAAAATTCCAGACTCCGAGCTGATACTGAATAGAAAAACTCAATATCACTTTGCCCGACCCGGGAATCGAACCCGAGACCTCAGCATTGTAGTCGTACCATAATTAAATTCTGGACTCATAAATACTTACATATACATTAATTCAGTTTGTTTTCGGAACAAATCATTTTTCTCATTAACTAATTCGCATAGTTGTATGACTAAGTCCTCTACTTCCTCTTGCGGTACTGATGACGCATCGTCACCTAAAACAATACAACAATAATGTGTTAAATATGTCACATAATTTTACCGCGATTTCTTCCGTGGCGGTTTTGGATCATTAAATAAATAAAAACACCACACACATCCATGTGTAATACAAAATTGCATGCACAATATTATTTAAGTGAAAGAAACAGTGAATTGAATCAATGTTCTAACAACACTGAAATGAGGCAGTAAAGGACAGGGTGCTTAAATATTTGAAAAAAAAAAGTGCATTCAGATTACGTTTACCCTCACACTTATCCCTGATCATCTTTTCGATGAGCACGCCCTGCCGCTCGAGGCCAAGTTGCTGCGTTTCCAGTAGATCTAGCTGCACTTGCAGCTCCTCTGGGGACATCTGGAGTTTCACCTCGCGTCGCTCTGGTAATGGTAAGCCTGGAGCAGGTCCTTTCGTCTTTCGTCCTCCTGGATAGAATAAATATGGTATTGATTAAGGCTATTGTATCATGTATGCCAGTTTATGTGAATGAGTTGCAAAATGAATATAGTATAAACAGCCTCACACAAAAAGCATGCAATTATAATGCTCAGAAATACATTTATCTAGATCAGTGGTTCCCAAAGTTGAATAGTCTGCGACCCACCTAACAAAAACTACCAAATTCTGGACTCATCATTTTTGATAACTTTTTCGAGAATTTTTGTTACTTTTCTCGTCCATTATTGGCCCTAGGCTGGTGTGTCAGTCGGTTTATTTATTTACACTTTATACCTACATGGAGTAAAGGCGGACTTAATGCCATAGGCATTCTCTACCAGTCAACCTAAAGTGGTGCAGAGATACAAGAGGGCAGGTGCGTCAATAATGGAAAATTAAATGAGGATTGAGGAAACAAATGTCTTCAAAGTATACATCCTACTGAATAAACCTATAAATAAAAATGAAAAATACTAATAAAACAATACAATAAAATACTAATAAATATACGTATAAATAGATAATGAATAACATATACATAAATTATATACAATATATACCAAATAAGTGATGATAATCACGCCAATTTTGCTGACAGTAGTTCTCGAACCTTCTTTTTGAACGCATAACGATTTGTGGATGTTCTTATTCCCAAGGGGAGTGCATTCCAGAGAAGGACACTTTGGACAGGAAAAGAAGAATGAACGAAGTCAGAGGTGTGAGAGGGACAAAGTAGTAAAAGATTATTTGAAGAACGTAGATTTTTCTCATGATTTGAGCTAAGGTATTGAAAGTATGCGGTCAAGTAGGAAGGCGTCGTAGCAGACATTAGTAAAGAAAAGAGAGTAGTAAGAGCACGCAAATTACGCCGCTCACGAATGTGCGACCATTTGAGATCAGAACGTCGGTTCTGTAGTGTTTTGAGTCGGTTGATATATTGTTCTATTTTTCACGGCCCCCCTAATATTCCCTTGCAATCCATAGGTTGGGAAGCGCTGATCTAGATTATAGACTAACTTCAAAATATTTTAGAGCTTTCTTCACGTGAGGGGGCACATTTTTTTTATTAAATAAACAGTAGTTGAATTTGTTTTTACAAACCCAACAAGCTGGAGTTACCACTCTGTAACCCTGAGCAGTCAATGCCTTTTTCCAATGATCCTCCATGCCCTGAAACGGTAGATAGACTATCCGGAGGTGTTGGCGCGGGCCTTCTTTTCTTCATTATCGGAGTAGAACGGTCTTTCTGTAAAGTAAAAATGGTTTTAGTTATAGTACTAGCCCTGTATTATATACTGCCCATTGCTGAGCACGGGCCTCCTCTACTGAGAGGGTTTAGGCCTTAGTCTACCACGGTGGTCTAGTGCAGATTGGCAGACTTCACAAATCGAAATTCTTATGAAAAATTCTCAGGCATGTAGGTTTCCTCACGATGTTTTCATTCATCGTTAAAGCGAACGATAATTGATAAACAATGATTATCAAGGTGAAATTAGCGCATATAAATTTAGTCCCTTTTTATAGCTACTGCCATAGCTCTACATTTTCTCTCAACTTAAAAAGAGAATATAAATTTGAATAGTACATGATTATTTTTTCTACACAAATGTATTTTTACTCACATGATCTGAATGAACGGTCGAGTTGAATGAGCTTAGCGACGACATACTCGCCAAGTCATCCATGGAGGTGCAAGGCTGTTCCAAGTGAGATGTCTCGGTGACTCTGATGACGGGCGGCGGAGGAGCCTTCGGCTTGACGCGCCGCGGCGTGCTCGACGGCAGGTTGGGCGTACTCGTTGTCATCGAAGATTTATATACCTTCGAGCTTTAAGAGAGAAAACTCGTATTTTTATACAAATGAATGAAGACAGGAGCAAACATTAATTAATTATTAACAATTCAATTAGGGTATATATTAAGGAAATCAATCTAGATTATAATTTGTAAAATACTTATCTATATACTAATATTATAAAGCTGAAGAGTTTGTTTGTTTGAACGCGCTAATCTCAGGACCTACTAAACCGATTTTGAAAATTCTTTCACTAATAGGAAGCTACATAACTCCTGAGTGCTATAGGCTCCTTTTTATCCCGGGAAAATATTTTTGTCCCGGAAAAACTTTTTCACGCGGGCGGAGCCGCGAGCACTATGTATTATACAGGTTTGATTGAATGCTGTGTTATGCCTTTTTTATGTAAAAAAAAGTCGGTGCGTGTACGTATGTACGCGCGTGAGAAGTTATACTTCTTCTTCTACTTCTAGAAGTTCAAAATAGCGACCTCTTTTCTGAAGTCTAATATTAGATCTGTCTTTTACTATCAATAGCATGCCCAAATATCGATTTTGACGTCAATCGTCCTTAAAACAAAGAAATTCAAAATGGCGGCCACTTTTTTCAATTATAACATTGGATCTGCCCTTTGTACCTAAGGCCATGCTCAAATATCGATTTTGAGGTCGATTGGCCCTAAAACAAAGAAATTCAATATGGCGGCCACTTTTTCAATTCTAGCATTGGATCTGCCCTTTGTGTCCAAAGCCATGCTCAGATATCGATTTTGAGGTCGATTGGCTTTCAAACAAAGAAATTTAAAATGGCGGTCACTTTTTCATTTCTAACATTGGATCTGCCCTTTGTGCCTAAAGCCATGCTCAGATATCGATTTTGAGGTCGGTTGGCTCTAAAGCAAAGAAATTCAAAATGGCGGTCACTTTTTTAAAATCTAACAAATTTGCCATTTATGATATGATGCCGTTAATGAGCGATTTAGCGGGCAACTCCTACTGTGAGAAAATTTTGTGTCACACGTGCGCGCGCATCGTAAAATTTCACTCCCATCAATTTTACATAACGCGCCTAAAGAAGCATAACTTAAAAAAAAAACACGAATAAACCATAAACAGTAGAAATACCACTCAAACTTTGAATTACAAAGCAGTGTGGTATGCCCGAAGTATTTAATGTTAAGTCTCACATTGTCGCGATTCTCGCATACGAGAGATCTTACCGCCTAGGCTGTTTATATAATTTTTCGTTTCCTGGATATTGTATGTTTGTTCTGCATTACGGCTGTAGTTATTTATCTCACCTTCTGTCAACTTCTTCATCAGACGATGGCTCTTCCCCATCAGACCAGAAGGGATTCACTGCTATTAGTCGTTTACTGCAATGTATAGAAATATGTAAAAAATATTAATAAGGATGACTGCTGTACAATTTATTGAAACTTTTATTATTCTAATATAAATTCGAAAATAACTAGTAGAATGTTAACATTTAATAAGCAATTGAAATAAAAAAAATAACCTTCGAATATAGAATGTGGTACGGAACCTACTTCTTGCAAGTCACCGATTGTGGGTAGGTAGGTAGGTATTGTAATAATAATTACAATACCATTGTTATTTATAATTAAATAACAATAGTAAACATTCCTACATTAATAATTACAATATGTGTAATTAATAATATTAATAATTATAATTAACACATAGTTTTTTCTTTAATAATTGTTACTGGAACATGTTTCTTATCATATATTTATTTATCCGGTTATTAGGGAAATCCCAAAAACGTATCAAAGTAAGGCGCTTATGCAGTACCTATTCATGTGATCTACGTGTTTCAAGGGACGCGATCGAGCTTACGGTATGCACAACGTACAAGCGTCATTCAACCCATATCATTACAAATGCGAAATAACACGGTGTCTGCCGCGGCATGTTCATTGTTCGCCTAGCTGGAAACACGGTTGAGTATCGCTAGTGGGAAGCAATGGCGGTTTATGGGGGCAGGGCGGTTGAGGCGCCGAGAGATTACGAGGGCTCTGCAGACTCTGAGTAAAATATCATCGACATTATACTATTGTCTACAAAAATTCAAAGGAGTCCTAAAAATGGTCGCCAGAAAACGGACGTCAAATGTATCTCGCCCAAGGCACCCCAAATAGCTAAGACCGGCCCTGGGAATATGGTCCTAAAAAGAACTTACACAGGTGAAGTCTCAGCAAGTGGCACTTTAGGTGGAGGATGCGTGGGAGGCGATTCGTTGTCGTCTTCGTCGCTGCTTCCAAACGGATTTGTACTCACTTTTTTAGGAGAGATTTTCTGTGTGTCCTTTGCCTAAAATAAAAAAAATATACATACATATTTTTTAACGGAGAAAGTATATGTACCAGGAATATCGCCTAATTTATATTAGTCTAGTGAAAGCAGAGTGAAAGTGTGCTAGGGATGTGAACCGTAAGGTTTTGCATACAATACTAGGTTTAGGTAATTAAAATTTGTATTTTTCGAATGGAAAACAGTGGCGTGGATTAAGGACATAGCTATCGCTATATCAACAGGCTTGCTGCCTTTAGCATCACGCGACAATTATTGGTTCAGTGAAATGTGTGCACTAATTGCTCTTATACTAAGCCCTTCAGTGATAATGGTATAACCTTATGCTTAAGAATTAATAGAAGAGAAACATAATGTGTTATTATCGTTATTTTAACATATAAAAAAATTAGGACTATTACTATTCCTTTTTTTGTAATTAAAATCTAGTACGTCAAAGCATGTTGCGCTTTTTATCAATTGTAATCACAGATCTATTTCACATAAAGTGGTCAACATACCTCATACATGTAGATTTCTATACTACTGCATATATTATAGTAAACTATACTTTTTATTATAAAAAACAATTTAACAATAGGCTCACCATATAGCACATCATACTACAGAATACACACGGCGAAAACGGTGCACTATAATTGCACCTCTATTTACTCGTTCAGAGATAAAAGGTGCGTGTGTGGGTGTGTGTGTGTGTGTTATAAAATAATTCTGTACCTACCTCATCATCATCATCTGAAAATGGGTTCAAATAGTCTGGATATTCATTATTATTGTCTTTTGTTGTTAGTTTTGGCTTTTCAACTATCGGTAATATCCTTTCAGACGCATTTTGCTTTTTTCGCCTTGGGGGTACAGTGATTTTGATTTCTTGATTGGTTTGATTTATTTGTTCTAATGAAGGACTGTTCAAATTTGAAACACTGTGGCTATTTGCTAATCTGCTGTCGTCTGTTATGTTGCTATCCTCTTTGGGTTTAGTTATAGATTTATCATGTATATGATTTTCTTCTATTTGCGAGTTTGTCTTAGTAACAGTTATGCAGTCTTCTTCTTTGTGTTTTATTTTAGTTATTTCTGTCTCTTCCAATGGTATGTTTGCTTCTAAATTATCATTTGACAACTGTGTTTGTAAGAAATTAAATTTGTCTATATTACTTTTATAGACTTTTTCTGGCCCATTTTTGAAGTGATTTTCACTTTCAACATTAGATACAAAAGAAGTGGGTTTTAGCACTGCCACATCTGGCTCTCCACTTGTGCTAATTAATTCTTTACTTGTAATATTTACATTGTCCTTTATTGAGAGATTTGTGATTTTACTGTCTATATTTGCATCTTTATCTATATTTTCAAACATACTTATTTTTTCTAAAAAAAAAAAACAATTTGATTGTATTGTACGATGTATGTTTGTGCCAATCAAGTTATACA
The DNA here is from genome assembly GCA_949316025.1 of Lapara coniferarum. Classification (NCBI taxonomy): domain Eukaryota; kingdom Metazoa; phylum Arthropoda; class Insecta; order Lepidoptera; family Sphingidae; genus Lapara; species Lapara coniferarum. Next base: position 32,732,725 of record OX438919.1, on the reverse strand, counting down.
AAGTGATTTCAAATTTTAATTTTTGGTTTATTTTATGATACAAAATATTCTACATGTCTTGGAAGCAGTACATTTATGCCTCATATTTTTTAATGATAAAGTAATAAATGTGAGTGAAATAATCGAGATTGTAAGGAGATAAAATCTTAAATAACAAAAATAGAACAAAAATTCAAAGCATTGAAATTACATTATTAAACTCAATCAACTCAAGTAATTAAATACATGGTTAGCAATAATTTATGTCCAAAACTAATTGCATGCTTCTTTCAATACATGCTGCATTTTTTGTAGCTTGCATGCCCAAAAGTCACATTTACCCTTAAAGCAAATAATCAGTAGATCAAACAATAGAATAAATGAAAAATATCATGCATGTTATGTTATAGAATAAATCTTTTAACATTTAATTTTAATGTTTAGATAAAAATTCTAGATCTACATTATGAGCCTTAGATAGTTTGTTTAACTATGACTACACCTAAGTTGAATAGTGTGTATATCAAGGTTCTGTGTTAACTGGTTTTCACCAGGTATTTTAACAAGAATAAGGAAACCTGTGAAACTCCACATACAAGAGATTGATGAAAACCGTGTTTAGAAACTCTTAAATTAAAAGTATATGAAATTGTTCCTCAATACAATTTCCATATTAATATGCTATATCACAAAGCCATTTTAATATAAAGGTTCTACATGTTAGTAGTTACTAGTTTAGGTGTGAAACTTACCTAGAATAGACTGTGGTCGAGATTTTGGTTTGGTTTTGATTGGCTCTTCTTGTGAAACATCTTTAATTTTATGTAAATCATCATTGAATGCTAACATACCTATTTGCTCACAGTCATTATTATTAAGGTACATAGACAAAGATTTTTCATTTTTACAACTATCACAGAAGAAATCATATCCTTCGATAAATTCAAAGCTCTTAGGGTTCAAATGACCAGAGCATTTAGAACAACGGAAACATCTTCTGTGGTACAGCTTGTGGGATACAATTAGACGTTGTGCCAGGTAAACAGGCAGGCCACATGCCGTGCATTTGTCTAAACCAGTCTTTCCAAATCTTATTGGTGTCTATAAACGAAGTAATGAAAAGAAAATTAGGACAGATAGATAAAAATAAAGTCAGACAATACATCATGTACACAAAGTACAAACATTACACAGAAACAGATTTACAGTCAACATTAGACAATTAAAATGATATAGTACTATTTCACTTACAGGCTGTTCTGTAGTTTTAGTGGTGGATGATTGTATTTTTGATTCGTTTTCTGTTACTTTTGTGTTCACTGAAAATAATTAAATATTGAATGAATGTGAATGAATTTCGCAAAAAATCAAAGTAAAAACACTATTTCAAACATAAAGTAGTAACAGTAAATGCATGTTGTTATAAACTCATACTGCTGGATAATGTCTACATGTCATATTATGCACTGTGCATTATTTGTGAAATGATTGATGATGTCACTTCAACTATTTACTAAACCATCACATGATAATGTTCTATTAGAAAAATAAACAACTTTGTGTTTAATGTTATGAATGGCTTTCAAAGTACATCATATTCATACCTGTGTGGCTTAAGCGCTGGTAAAACTGGGATAAATATGTCAGTATAGAAAGTCTGTCTGGTACATCATTTTCAACCATATCTTCAGGATCTAATAAAGCAGGAATACCCAAATGTTTCTCTGCTATATTAAATGCCAGTTGATTATTTTCATAAATATTTTCTGGTTTTAATTTACTCATGTCACTGAAATACAAAAGGGAATATGTTTTAGTTATGAAGCAAATCGTGTAAGAGTTCAGAATAGTACTTATTTGACTCACATAAGGTCAGGTCTAAAGTGATGAACTAAAGCACAAAATGCAATTCCGTTTCTCCATGATGTTGTCATATTATCAATTTGCACTTCTGGACAGTCTCTCACTAAACGTTTACACCATAACTCCAAACCTTTAGTTCCTTTCCGTTCAGACATTTTTGTATTATGATTTTATATTATTTTCAAAGGTAATACACTCACATCATCAAGCATTAGTTTTTTTTTTACTTTTGCGAAAAGGGTTAAATATGATATTGTTTTATTGCAAAATGAGTCATTATTTTGCAGTGTGAATCGATGCAGTAATTTATGCACTTTTAAAACTACTAATTTAAAAATAATCGAGACTAGTCGGTACTAGATGGTTAGTTGGCAAGTGCATGAAACTTCATTCTAGCAACTTTCTAAAATATGAATATACCCTATACTCAGGTTAGTCTATGTCACAGCTAGTGTTGGGTAGGACCATGGGTAGGACATACTGCATACAAGAGGCGAAACATTTGTCCCGTACATGACGTCAAAATATTGTAATAGCGGCTCAAAATGTTTTTGTTGTACTACTTCAAATTTCATGTCGCGGTAGTCGCGAAGTCGTGTTACTCACTATCTATGTCAGCAAAACTCTAAGACGGGTTAGACGGGGATAGAGAGGGAGCGAAAGGCATGCTACATAATAAAATAGTATGTTATTCTTCAATGTAAATGTGTCATATTTGTACTCGTTACTTAAAACGTATCGCCAAGCTTCATTACGCCTCGCCTCATTTGAAGTGGGACATTGTACTGGCTTAGTGCAAAAAAAAGGCTACTCTTATAAACTCTTTTTTATGTCGTGTCCTATCCAACACTAGTCACAGCTCTACGTATGAATAAAACAGGGATGCCAGACAGTGTTACCAACCCTACTGTTTTAACCTCAGAATAAGGACTATAAGCATAGAAGTAACGCTGACATTTGAGCGTACACACTCATAGAAATCAAGAAATTTAGTTGTGCTGTGATCCTTTGTGACAGTTTATCGATATCGATAGGTGCTCTTTGTCTATGGGCTATGTTAAATTTACAGACGTGCTAAAATCAACACTTTTCGATTAATCAACTGCAAATACCTGTCTATACAAATTGCTATTTTATATAAAGAGATATAAAAAAATTTAAGATATGAAAACCTTAATTTGGTATTAAAATACCAAATGAAGTCTGGGTGCATTCAGGCTCTCGTTAAGGGGCTGTTACTTTACAAGAAACTAAGGTCATACCGGATTTCACCAAAACGAAACTCCCACCGATTTAAGCTTGCTATTTACAGTGTTTTCATAACTTCCTAAATTTCATTCACACTCCGGACTTTAGCTTTTTCTATCTTTCTGTATGCTTCTGAGACCTGGACTTTAAAAGCTGCCGTTCGTAAAAGAGTCGATGCGTTCGAAATGTGGTGCTGGCGTCGCATGCTCGGCATCTCATGGATAGCTCACCGCACTAATGCATCCATCTTAAGAGAGCTCAAGCTAGAACGTCAACAGAGGCTATCCTCCGTCTGTCTGAGTCGTGTTCTGAAATATTTCGGACACATAGCCCGAACGAAACCAGACAACTTGGGGAAGTTGGTGCTCGTCGGCAAGCTCGAAGGCAAGTGACCAAGAGGGCGTAGACCGAAGCGCTGGTCAGACCAGGTCGCCAACTCCTTAAATATGCCAATGAGCGTAGCGGTGTACCAAGCCGAAGATCGCGTCTCGTGGGGAAGATTGCTGAATGACGTTGGACGGGATCACGATTCTCAGTAATGAGGGGCCGATTGAAGACAGAGAGAAAATAGTTTGAAATTTAAAATAGTTTGATATTTTTTGGACATTACAGAGCGAATGGAAACCACTGTAAATAGCAAACGAAAATCGACCGAAATTTTGCCTTAGTAGGTACCCAAGAGGTCTGGGTCTGACAGAGAGCTGTTAAAAGTGGGACATTGAAAATAAAACACAGCAGTATCATTCATGTCACATATTATAATATGTGTGATCATTTATTATTTAAGCGCATCGTCGCAATCACGAAGAAAAGAAGAAGAGCGGAGGTGTGTCAAGCCAAAATCTCTTTAGAACGTAGCGTCGCTAAATGCGGGGGGTCGGGGGATGAAATATAACGATAGCTCCTCCCCCCAATCAAAATCCATCTAGCGGTGAATGGCATTATTACAGCGTAACAGAGCTAACTTGTCAATAATTTAGTTCGTCTTTTCACCCCTATGGCGTAACAAGCAAAAGTGTTTGTTCCAGACGATTCTATGTGCGTTAGTATGGCGGACCACATTATTTATTATTCTACTGGCGCTTAGCCGTTTTTTCAGCATATAGGTACATTACATAGGTGACACATATATGATAAAATAATTATATATGCCTATAATTATTTTATCATACGTACAGGAAAATTAGGGAATAAACAAAATAAAATAAGTTGTTAAAGTTGTTGATAAAAAATCTTTATTGATTAAAATTAATAATTACGATAATCTTACTAATATCTACTTCAGTATCCTGTGATGATATTATAAATGCGAAAGTTCATAAAAATATTTGGATATTTACATGTGTGTTAGAAGTAAACACAGAAACAACAAAACGGATTTAGATGAAATGGCACGCGAGTAGATCATGTCTTAGATTAACACATAGTCTACTTGTTATCCCGGTAATTTACCCCCATGGAAATAATGCATATTTTTAATCTCTTCGTAGGGACTTTTTTTTAGCGGAAAGGCTTTACACGCGGATGAAGCCGCAAGAAACACCTAGTATTATGATAAAAATGAATGTATTCCTTATTGGCCACTGAGCAAACCGCATCATGCACATAAAAATCAAATTCAACCGAAACAACGCAACCTTTACGCCCAGGTTCCCGCCAAAGTCCGTATTATAGTTGCGATCAGAAATTGTTAGTTGTCAACGTCAAATGTCAAAAACAAATAAAAAAACTAAAGTATTCTTCTAAATTTAATTTATTTCTAAACGATGGGACGAATATTAAACGTTTGACATTCAAAACCAAAACAAGAAGAATAAAACTCCACTTTTAGTAATATTTTAACTTGTAAATTTAATTGATTTCTAAACGACGGGACGAACATCAAATGTTTGACAGGTAGGAATATTTTCTAAAGAAAAGCGAAATTGTTGTTTTTACTATATTTCAAGCATTATTTTATATTTTCGAATATTTTGTTGGTGTCCAGTTGTTGCGTCTATTCATAACACGTATTCATGCATTTCTATTTTCTGTATTTACAGCATCGGTAGTAATAAGTTACTTTCTCCGCAAAAACAAAAAAAAAATGGGGAATCTAAAATGATAACAAATAAATCAATAACACGAAAAAAACTTACAAATACAACGAAATTAATAAAAATAATATCGACGCTTGAAAGGCAATCATATCTAAGCGACATTTAGCTAATTTTTTTCAGTAGAGCGTTTTAAAGTTTTGATTTTGACAAAAAAAATCATAACTAAACTATTTGCTGCACAAAAATAATTGTAACTGTTTCAGGAACTTCTTAATTTTTGTCATTTTTTGACCTAAATCAACAGCCTTGACGATTATAAATTAAAAAGTTACTGTCGCTTAGTTAAAAATTACCTTAATTTACAAACAGGTAAAATCATCTAAATGGATAATTTTATGGATACCGTAACAAGTAAATTTAAAGAAATATCAAATATTTAAAAATGCGCAGTTGGTAAGAATCGTATAAGGATAACTAAACATATTTGTCGGAGACAGTGACGGCCGATATAGGTATACGTGGGCACACATAGTAAAAGTCACAAATGAATTATCTTCAACTCGTTATTTATTGTTCGTTCGTCAATTATTACGTAATCGAATGTTCACAGAGTACAATACCACGTCAGGAATAGTTATTAACTTTGGTTATTATAACACACTGCATATCGAGACAATTACTTAACCGTTTGGTTAAGTGATTATAATCAACTCACCTAGTAACAACTCGAAATAACATAGTAACCGCTTTACTAAGCACTGACCGATATGAACACCACCATAGTTACCACATAGTATTAAACTGCACCCAACTACTTGCAACACCACCGAACTTAATGACGACAGACTAAGACTGTTCCTTCAAATGATTGCGCACCCCTTTTATGCACCCAACTGTCGCTCCGAGAATTCAACACGATTTTTATTTAGTCTTACCCGACGTAATATATTCAGACAACCTCAATGAGATTAATAAAAATGACAATTCCTTTTTATACTTCCTTCCTGTCCCGACATATTAATAAAATCAATTAAAAATATCTATAGCTAAATTATTGGGTCGCACGAAAGTAGAAAAACATAAATACGTGCACAATATTGTAAATATTGTTATTCGCACCAACATTAAACTATTTAATAAACAGCAAACTTAATTAAAAACAAATTTTATTGTTAGATAAACATACTTACATCTAAAATATAGCATATTGATATAGAATTTGTTAATAGTTAACTAATTTCGTTGGAGGGAGGTTCTCGCCTCAAGCAGAACTAGAAAACAATAATATTATCATTTATTCATTGTGTTGGAAACTCGTAATTTTCACTCAAATTTTATTTTTGCTGAAAGCACACACATACAACCTCACGCCCTCATCCCATACGGGTAGTCAGAGACTATGGAGCACCACATTCTACGATTTTGACATACGTCTTCCACAAAGGATTTTATAGTACTTTGCAAACACGAGAAAGAATGTGGGACGATGTAAAAGAGGCCATGGAATATAAGAAAAGTACATGGCTAGATGAGAATAGCCAACGACACTTTCAAAACACTAGGTGATTCGCAAGCGGGTGTATTTTCTTTATTACGAACAGGTGAATATCTCCTAACAATAAGTATAACCACCTGAACATACCCGGTAAAATTAACTATGCGACATCATTGAAGTTAAAGGTTGACAAGTAAAAATATCTAAGCAAAAAAAATAGAACTTATATTATTCAGGTAAAACTATCTAACCGATTAATCTCTTTTTATTTTGTTTTATGTAAAGTTGTATATATGTACTATTAACAAAATATTTTATTAAGCTGAAAATATCTAAGCACGTCAATATGGTGAGTATGGGTGCAGGCAAATATATATCTACGCCAATGCTATAATTTTGTTGTGTAGGTAATAAACAACTCATTAAATAGTGAGCATTTTTTTTTATTTCAAGTAAACATATATTAATGCAAAACAGTAATATCACGATTTCAAGTGAGACACGATAAGTTCAAAATCAATTTCCTTAAGTGTACCAACTACTATAAATCCGAAAAGTCGTGAATTTCTTGTCGGTAAACGAGAAAAAAGTTGTGAAATTTACCGGAATCATCTAATATCTAACCGCCAAAAAAGTTGTCCTAGAGCTACGAAACCCGGATCAATCGACGCAAAAAAATTTGGCGATTCCAAATATGTATATAACTCATTTTCGGTATATTTGTCGCTTAGATATTATTGCCTTTCAAGCGTCGAATTATATTCGATGTTGGGTGTCGCTCGCATGACGCACATGTTTTTCGCTATCCGTTATTTCTGAATACTTACCCACAGATGTCACTACATGTTTTAATATATTTTTTCACATTTTATGTAACTAAGTAATAAATCTTTGAAATAATTAATATATTAGCAGGCAGAATAAGCTAAATTTACTAATTTCTGCCGAAAATTCGTATGACATGCGTTTATAACGTTAAAATCATGATATCAGTGAGAAATCTAAAGAACCAAACTTTTTGACGACAGATGTCACTTTGTAATAAAACAATAAAATGTGTTTTAAAATGCAAATAATCATAAATTTAAACGACTTACAAATGAAATGTTATGCCATCTTGTTTGATTTGTGATCCTGAGCAATTGCTACACCCAGCAACAGCGCACTTCATGGTTAAAAAAAAATTATACCTATTTAAACGTCAGATGAATCCGATCCGAACGCACTGACGACTCACTCGGGACTACAGTTTTAGGCCCCGCCTACTGTGACGTCATGACCTTAGTTGATGGTGACATGACCTAATCGCCTTGCGGCACCTCCGCTCTTCTTCTTTTCTTCGTGGTCGCAATGCTTAGATTGGTTTACTACCAATAATCTGTTATTAAATGCAAAGACAACCAAATGTATTCAATTTACGTTGCTTAACGTCCAAAATCACACGTTAGATTTATTTTTAAACCAATAAATCTTTGAAACCAGTCGTTGCAGCAGTTTTCTTGGGAATAACATTGGACCCCAAACTTCAACGGAACGCTCCTTGCTTGGCGGGGAAACTCAGCTCAGAGGCGTTTGCAATACGCAAAGTGAGAAAATTGACTAATGTCAATACTAGTCTATGCCAACACGCTAGGCTTGTCTATTTTAATTAGTTTTCATAGTGTTAGGTATGTCATATGGAATTTTGCTTTGGGGCAGAGGTGCTAACATTGAAACAGTTTTTATACTACACAAGAGAGCTATACGAGCTATTTATACCTTAGGGGCACAAGTTTAGGGAACGCTTTAAAGAAATAGGCATCTTGACAGTTGCATCATAATACATTTTAGGTAATATTATGTATATAAAACAAAACATTGAATATTTTATTAATAAAAACCATTTAACCAAATAATTTAGCCACCTTCAAAAACGACTAAAAAAACTAAAAACAAATAAATCATAAAATAGTGAATAAATAATATACGATAACATTACTTATATACTGGTAACTAATTTTGGAGTCAGTGCCTATTTAAAATTAAACATTGTTTTCGCATATTTATTATTGTATCTATCTAGCTTAGCTAGTAATTTTAATTAGGCACCGAATCCAAAATTGGTTACCAGTATATAAATAAAGCTACCATATATTTATTCTCTATTATTTTTTTTTTGTTTTTAGTTTTTTAAGTCGTTTTTGAAGGCGGTTGAATTTTTTGTTAAAAAGTTTTTATTTGTTGTTTTTTTTTGTGTTAGTAAGAAATATACCGCCTTGATGGCGTAGTTGTATTGCGCACGCGATACGACTATCGCGCTGGCGTGTTACGCCTCTGCCTACCCCTGAAAACGTAAAAGGCGTGATGTTATTTACGGGAAAACACTAAAGAATAAATTACTTCATAAGATTTGCGAAAAAAACTATGGGTGGGCCCATAAAACTTGAACTTACTTAGAAATTACTGAACCGAATGGCCCACAGCCGATTATAATATGACTACAGCATAATAATTAGTATAAATACTTAAACATTTTCCTCTTCTGTATAGGTTTTTAGCAATTATTATTGGTTTGTTGTGTACCTACTCACCGGTGGAAGCTGATGGTTTCATCTTCATTTTCTTTTCGGGAAGAATGAGATTTACATCCTAGAATAACGCAGGACATTGTTTGTTTTCTGGGCTTTAATTCACTCACAATAGCAATACGATATTATTAAATTAAATTACAAAAAAATTATAAAATAGGCAAACAAATCTGAGAAGCCCGCAAGGAAGTAAAACGTAACCAAATTGTGAGGGCGCGTTGGCAAACTGTATCATTTGACATTAGTTTGCTTTTTAATTCGTCTTCGTAAAGGTAGCCAAAGGTATCCAATTTGACGTTTGTACAGTGTACCTGAACCGTCCTTAACAACATAATATTTGTCACTGACTCTTCAATGTTTTTGACCTATTTAAAAAATAGGACAAGTATACGAGTGTGATTTAGGCATGATTTAGGTTCCTTCTATGATTTAGTCTTTATTCTATGGTTTTAACCGTAGATTTACTGTTTTTGCTTTTTCATTCCTGTTTTTTGTTTAGAGTCGAATTTTTACTGTTTTTTGTTTTAAAGATTTTTTACTGGTTTTGACATGCATTTTCACTGTTTTTGTGCACAGGTTTGTAAATCAGTAAGTAGTACATAAAATGTTGCAGGAGCTTTTTTTTTGGTCGCCACCCTATGGACTTACCCTACTTCTTGGACGTTACTGAGGAAAAATCGAAATCGAGGACTTTTTTTTAGCTCCTAGGTCAAAATTCCTGATCTACCGTTTTTTCCTGTTTTTTTATAAGTCATCTGATGTTTTTTGGTTTCTTGGATTTGGCAACAGTGATGCCAGATACTGAGATAGCGTCTCACTAATACTGGTACTGATACCGAATACATTATTGCGTACCAACAAAACTTTCACTTGGTAAATGGTACAAGTTATCACCTTTTTTGAAGAACATAATACCTCAGTGCCTGAAGACAAAAGTTTTCAATTAATGTGTGTTACCAGTGACGACATACGGCACTGAGACGTGGCCTCTGACTATGGACCGCCTAAGACGGCTCACGGTCACTCAGCGAGCTATGGAAAGGGCTATGCTAGGTGTTTCTCTACGCGATCGAATTAGAAATGAGGAGATCCGTAGAAGAACGAAAGTAACTGACATAGCCCAACGGATAAGCAAGCTGAAGTGGCGGTGGGCAGGGCACATAGTTCGAAGAACTGACGGCAGATGGGGCAAAAACGTTCTCGAGTGGAGACCACGTACCGGCAAGCGCAGCGTCGGTCATCCACCTGCAAGGTGGACCGATGACTTTGTGAAGGCCGCAGGAATGCGCTGGATACGGGCCACTTTTGACAGGTCTGGAAATCTTTGGGGGAGGCCTATGTTCAGCAGTGGACGTCATGTGGCTGATGATGATGATGGTATAAGTTCCTGAAAAATGGTACAGATACCAGGAAATTGGTACGTCTGGCATCCCTGGAGTAAAAGACAGCTATGCACTCAGAGTAAGTATAACTACTATAGAGCGCGTGTATGCAAGTGGGAACAATAGGCACGGGTGGGAACATCGTCCTGCGCCGGCCGCAACCGCTTGTAGTCACTCGAGTAGGAACGGTGTGAGCACACGCGAGTGAGATCTATGCGAATATTTGATTATTAATACTGCAAAATGGTTAAATGGTATGTGGAATGTTGTAAAAACGACACTCGGAAACACACTAAACAGAATTCTAATATCACGTTTCACAGGCAAGCCATATTTTAATATATTTTTAGGTAAAATTGAAATCACGCGTCGCGGTATGAAAGACGTACGGGAGGTGAACGCTTGTACCCCCCGCACTGCCCCGCATCCCGCTTTTTCGATAGTGATGTTATGCGTCGATACCAGAATCGATGTAATATTTTCATATGCATACGTATTTATTACTATCGAAGGCGATGCTTAATATAATGTAGCTTAGGTAACTGTTTTTTTCTGTGTGTGATTTTTAAGCCAATTAATAATTGCGTTTTTGTTTATGAAATGAAAGAAATAATTACTGTTCCTAAAAAATTACCGATTACGATGATATTTTTAAGCTATTGCATAGCTTCTATCGCGGGCCTTGACAGTATAAGTTAGCAATCATTAAGATATATTTTTTTGAAATTTTTTTAACATTGGTAATAAATATTTCAAAAACTAGACGTGACTATTTTAGGCTTGGGGAGACTAGCTAAGAAATCCACAGTGAGATGCTCGGTTTATATCCATTAGTTCAATTATAATGGATATCCATTAATATTATTGGTTCTTATTGCTTGTAAATACTGCTCTTGAGGTACCGTGTTTATAAATCATTCCACATGGCACTACACCAATTCGCACCATAGCTTTTATCTATATTAACGCTACGCGCAATACGCTTAAAATTACTCACAAGGCCATATTTTGTAGAACCACAATTTTTTAACAACAATATGTACCACGCCGCCGGACCTGTACTTATCGATAACTGTTGCGTTGGTGTTGCTCGCGTGCCCATCCCTAGCAGTCGCCAACATTTCTATATAAGTAGCTATAGTTCACCTGCCTGCGCTGGGTAGTGGGCGCACGGTGCGATATTAGCGCTCTATAGGTAATACTTACTCTGAGGCTATGCAGTATTGCCAGATGTATAAAAGTTGAAGTCGCCGAAAATTCATTGTGAACTACAAAGGCGAACAAGCAAAAAAAGTCCAGAATTTCAAATGAATGCTGGCCTAACTCGCACAAAATCCGAAGTAGCCTAAAGTCGCCCAATTGTGAGGGGACGCGAAGAGCTAAAAAAAAGTCGCCAATTTCCCAGTTATCATGTGTAAGGTGATTTGAGTACGTTTGGTACCCTCAAAGTCAAAAATATCCTCAAATTTGATGAAAACATGGTTTATACCACGAACTTTACGAGGTATCCTAAATTGGCGACTGGTCTCCATTCGCAATGTTTAGTCGTCCCGACACCCTCCCAGATAGCCTAAATGGGGAAAAGTCCCTTAATCTGACACAGCTGTAGCTATGCCATCTGTGGGTTAGTGCTGTAAGAGTATGGAGCAGAGCGTAGAAGTAAGGAGCACCATCTTAGTGTATTAAAAAGTATCCGTTGAAAGGGAGCAAATTAAGCTGGCGCTATGGTAGCAAGTGGAAGAATTTTAAAGAAAGCGCCACAAATTATTAGAATAGGATACTAAATCAATTAAATCAAAACAATAAACCCCACTGCGTCAAAATTTGTCATCTGTATAAAATTTATTGAAGAAGTAAAAAGATAGAAACAATATTTTAATTTGAATATTTTATTTTGGTTTTGAATAATGTCAGTTGACTGTGTTTACATACACTGTGTAAATTTCCATAAATCAGGCACATATTTTTATGGAAATTTGCTGAAGTGATAATGATACCTAAGCCCGGTAAACCTCCTCATGATGTAAAATCCTACAGGCCTATCTCCTTGTTGCCAATAATGGCTAAACTATTTGAAAAACTTTTCTTGAAAAGGCTTAAACCTGTTATAGAAGAACGGAATTTAATCCCCGATTATCAATTTGGCTTTAGGGAAAAACATTCTACAATAGACCAAGTACACCGGATAACTAATATTATCGAAAAAGCTCTAGAAGAGAAAAAAGTTTGTTCAACGGTATTTCTAGACGTGGCACAAGCTTTTGATAAAGTATGGCACCACGGCCTCACGTACAAACTAAGGAAAATGCTGCCAAAGCAATTTTCAGAAATTTTGGAATCTTATATTTCTGAAAGGATGTTTCGTATAAAACATGAAGATTCGTATTCAGAAATTAAGCATATAGAAGCTGGAGTACCACAGGGAAGTGTATTAGGTCCGGTCCTGTACTTATTATACACCAGTGATATTCCTGAAATGGAAAACCATACCATTGCAACCTTTGCAGACGACACAGCAATTATAGCTACAGGTTCGACTCACGAAGAAGCAGTGGGTAAGGTCCAAACAGCCGTTAACACCATCTCCAACTGGACTGAAAAGTGGCGTCTAAAGATAAATGAATCAAAATCTATTCATATAGACTTCTCCAACAAAAGGCCGAATTATCAGCCGGTGTACATAAACGGTAAAAACATACCATATGAAAATACAGCCAAATATCTAGGCATGACTCTTGACGCAAAGCTTCGCTGGAAGGCACATGTCAAAAAGAAACGCGATGAATTGGAAATCCGCTACAGAAAGATGTATTGGCTTCTTGGTAAACACTCTTCGTTGTCAGTACACAACAAAGTACTTTTGTATAAACAAGTCCTAATGCCAGTATGGACTTATGGTATACAGTTGTGGGGTTGTACCAAACAAAGCAATGTACAAATAATACAGCGTTTTCAAAATAAAGTTCTTAGGGGTATTGCAAATGCCCCTTGGTACGTGAGAAATGAAGATCTGCATCGGGACCTTAAAGTGGACTTCGTTACGAATATTGTAAAGAAATATGCCGAAGCTCATGAACATAGACTTCATCATCATGTGAACGTCGAGGCAATCCAGCTCCTCGATAACACGGACCTAGTGAGAAGACTGAAGAGGACAAAACCCTTCGAGTTAGTGTAGTGAACAGTTAGTGCAACATAGTGCAGTGAGTGCTAGTTAAAAAGAACACGCGAACAATGTGTCTTCCCCTTAATAGAGACAATAAGAAAAGTGTTATTGGACATATTCTTAGTCATAGTCTCATATTAGAAGTTTAGGTTAAATTTAAATAACTTATTAGTCATAAGGCTAGATTGTTATTAAAATGATGTGTTGCATATAACACACCATAAAAAAAAAAAAAAAAAAAAAAAAATACACTGTGTGACTGTCGGAGGCATAACACGCTCATTTCTCATAATTTGGTTGGTGATATAAGTAAAGCAACAAAATCTCGGAAGGAGCAGATGCCTCCGACTGTGTTTATGAACACTGCCAACTAAGATTATTCAAAACCAAAATAAAATATTCAAATTAAAATCTTGTTACTATCTTTTCAGTTCCTGAATGAATTTAATAAAGATGTCAGATATTGACGCAGTCTGGTTTTTTGTATGTTTTTAACATATTTTTTGTTAATAATATTAAAAACACGCAAACCCCGACTTACTTATATTATTTTAAAATTACATAGAACTTGGCACTCATTTAGATCTCTATTCTTTTTGCGGCGAAGCCCACTGGCAAGCGTAATTTTTGTATTGAACTTGGCTTTCCTTTTTTACATTTATGTTTTTGGTGAGATGCTCTTTACATAAGCCCGATTTTCTCTTTTTTATCTTCGGTGCTGATGTAAGTGATATTATACTTAAGTAAATTAAAAAGTTAGAATAAATGCTCAAATTTTTTTATATATTTTATTATGTTGGTCAAATTTACATATTTATATAATCAATTTATACACCAAAAATAGGGCGGCAAAAACCCAAAGCGTCAGGCTTAAATCCCGCAGGACATTGGTTTGGTACGTTTATTATATTTCTGTCCAATGAATCACCCAATAGCTTGGCGCTGTCAACGGGCATTAATTCTTCGTTAATCTGCTTTCGTTCTTTGGGAGCATCAAAATCGCTTGCCACAAGTTTTTCTAATAGCATGGAGGGACTGTAACAAAGAATGTTACAAGAGCATATTATTATAAGAGTACCTACCTAAGTGAAAAAAGTCGTTATACTGTTACGAACAATAATTTACAATATTAGCTTAGTTTCTTTACAAATATCAATATACAAATAGTCAATAGGTTGGTTTATTAGTAAGAAGTAAGAACTTGAGGGCCTATTCACCTCGGTGATTTGAATATAACAGAGTATATAAATAAAGTAACGGTACCGTATAAATACGAAACCTAAGTTATAATAACGAAGAACGGCTATTCCTTTGCCTTTCTTCCTTCATATAGCTATCTTTGTCGCAAATATCTCACCACCAGCAGGTATTTCCAAGGCGTTAGCGGAAACTTGGATGCAGGACCGCGCCAAATGGAGACGCCCCGCGTTTCGTATTAACTGATCCAGAGCACGAAATCACTCTGGCCATTCGCTGTAAGTACGAGATCTTGAATCTCCAAAACTCCACGCCAAATGGAGACGCCCCGCGTTTCGTATTAACCGATCCAGAGCACGAAATCACTCTGGCCATCCGCCGTAAGAACGAGTTCTTGAAACTCCAACACTCCACAAGACCGCAGTTCCGTGCTCGCCGTCGAGGAACTCGCCGCATTCCCCGTCGCCCCCCCGACCTCCCTAGCAGTTACGGCCCGCGTGCCGATGACAACACAATCTAATAGGGTTAGGTGTAAAAAAACAATCTTTCCCTAATCGTTGATGTCTCATCCTCTCTCAGTGGCCGTCCTGAGCCGAGGTTCGTAACCCGTTGTTAGTGGGTTGCCCTCAGCATGGTCACTTAATTCAAAGGGTTGCGAGCGCCTTCTGTGTTTACCCTAAAGACCGATGTGGCCAAAAAAGCCGACTCCTGTCAGGCTACTGGCAGTAGGGCCATTAACAAAAAAAAAACTCTAGTGTCAGTTCCAAAAGATCGCAATTCCATTATGATCGCGCGCGGGTTATACCTACCTATAATATAATGGTTTAACAATAAGAAAATCAGTGAGGCTCAATTGATGAAATGAAATAGAACTTTTACCTTCTCCAGATTATGCGGCATTCACCATTAACATATTCCTGACCCTCTGGACAGTTCGGTGGAACAGTAACAACGTTCACGGGCATCACACCGTTTTGCCTCCAAATGTCGCGGCACTGTCCATTTACCCATTGCTGACCAGGCCTACAGTTAGTTGGCACTGTTATCATGTTATGAGGCTTGAAGTCGTCGACATTTTCTCCATTCGCACTAAAAATAGAAAACGAATAATTATCAAAAGGAAATTATTTTCATTACTTAATAATTAAAAACGGTAAACTTGAGATAGAGGCTTGAGTCATCATAGAATCCTACTAATATTATAAACACGAAAGTTTGTAAGTATGTATGGATTTCTGGATTTATGGTTGTTTGTTACTCTTTCACACAAAAACTACTGAAAGGATTTCATCGATATCCGTTCAGTAGTTTTTGCGTGAAAGAGTAACAAACATTCATACATCCATACCTACTCACAAAAATTTGCGTTTATAATATTAGTCGGATAATTATATTGACCATACCGGTAGCGTTGTTGCATTGCGTACGCGTTACGAGTACGATTTGCGCGCTGAGGTCCTGGCTTCGAATCCCGGGTCGAGCCAAAAAAAGATTGTGACTGGGTTTTTCCATCTTAAAAAATTACTCCGTCTCAGCTCGGAGTCTGGAAGTTGGTGGTATGATACCTCCGTACCCAGTGCCGGATCAACCACGTAGCAAGAGTAGCAATTGCTACGGGCCCCGCGCGAAAGCGGGCCCCGCATATTTAAACCCACTCATCTCTACCTGAGCGTAATTTTTTGAGTGAAACTTATTAAGATGTGGTATGTTGAATTTTTTTGATGTCACAAAAACGTGAAACGTTACAAAATTTCCTACTAAGACAATCCACGTCAGACACTCGGTACACGACTATTTCCTTGACCTAAATAATTAAAATAATCTCAGAATAAGTACTATGTCTTTATTATATGTAAATTTACTTCGTGTATGTAAATAATCTCATACGGTAAACACTTTTATTAGTCTATGGGTAAACGCACAAGTTCTACAAAAAGTTGCCTGTATAAACGTGTAGAATTTCATTAGGCCATCAAAGCAAATTGACTTTTTGTAGAGCTGATTATCAAATCAGCTCTAAAAAAAGTCTGCCGTATATGCAAGCACTCTTACCCAACACTTAGTGTGGATGTGTAGCAGAATTGAAAAAACTCGATTTCTCAGGCTTTTTGTACTTGTCAGAGCCTAACAGCGCCTATAGTAATTTACTACACTATTAATTACCCACAAAATTGTAACCTATAGATAGCAAATAAACGTATTGAGTATTGAATTGTATCTTTACCACTTTATACTTAAGAACCCATAGCAGATCAAGGGCTCTTTGAAAGAATTTGCTACGGGTCCCGCGATTGCTTAATCTGGCACTGCCCCTGCCTCGGAAAGCACGTAAAGCCGTTGGTCCCGCGCCTGATCTCTCTCCGGTCATATCGGATTTCCGTCTCACGGGACTATGAGAGTGTAGGAACAGCGAGTGCACTTTTGCACTATAATATCTCCTGCGTACCTGGGTGAACTCCGTTGAGATTTGCCGCCGTGGCTGAAACTGGCTAGGAGGATTATTTAATTATTTAGTTGGATTTCTATAAAAACGTATTTTTAGTTAAAAAATACAAACACACGCATTGAGAACCTCCTCCTTTTTTGGAAATCGGTTAAAAATATTGTATTGCCATCGGTCCATGATAAGTATGCCAAATTTCGATTTAATTCAACGTTTTGAAGTGGGTCAAAATCATGTTCAAAGTGTGAGTTACATACAGTCATACATACATACATACGTCTGAAGCTAATAAAAGCGTGTTAAAAATACCCAAACAGCTTCAAGTGTGCCTATAAAATTTGTTGTCCCTCGATTTATCCAGGATCCCGTGATCAGATCCTGACCTGATGACAATGGGACAACCTGGGAAGTGTACCTGTTAAAAATTTATAATAAATTTCCAAATTGGGCCAGGCTTTTCAGAGTAATACGGGAACATACATAAAAAAAAGGTTCCGACGAAATTAGAAAGTCCCCCTTTTTAAATTCGGTTAAAAAGTAGCTTATAGCACTTAGGGGCCGCAGCCAGGATCTTATCGATAAGTCAATCTACGTGAAAAAAATTACAAAGAAAATAGGATACTTCATTCCCACATATTTTTCTCTAGTAATGTAGCTCAGACCAACGCTGGCAAAGCGTACCTACTTGCAAAGTAGTTTTGACTTTATCTAAGTACAAAGTGCAAAAAAATCTCATATACCTAATATGACGACACGATGACACGTTTCAAAAGCGCAGTAGACGCGACAAGTTATGGAACTGTGTATTGTGTAAGTACCTACTGTAAGTTGTACCAACGACCGACAAATATAATTGACTAGATTTTGCTCGCGATTTTGCTCGCGTAAAAAAGCCATTCCAACATAAAAGTCCCGCTATATATTTTTCCGGCATAAAAAGTAGCGTATGTCTTACCCAAAGTTCCAAACTATGTCCATACCAAGTTTCATCGAAATTTCGAAAACCGTTCGATAGTTTTGAGTTTTTTTGTGAGTTTATTGCGTTGAGATAGATAGACGGGCTGTCAGACGCAGTTTGGGATTTATTTTTATATTTATGTAAGGATGTTCGTTGCGTTGAAAATGCGCTGAGACCTTGGTTTCTCCCTGTTGATCAGGGGCATTTGGAGAATTACTTATAAGTAAGCTCATTATTGTCTGCCTAATACCGGGTTTAGCAGGGAAGGGGCAAGGGGCACCCTTGGCGACAAGTCCCTTAGAGGGCATGAGCTCTTTAAGTAGAATACTTACTCACACAGAAGGTTTTATTTCCTTGTCCATTGTGCAGTAATCGGATGGACAACTATGTGGGTGGTTCTGATTAGTGTGGTAACGCTTTACATTGCCGTTGACGCGGAAGGCTATTTTAAGTCCGTGAGGGATTCCCAACTCCCGCCACAGAGCCCCGGATTCGTGGCCAATGCCTTGTAAAGGGCCGCTGCTGAGTTTTGCTGGATATGGCTTTGTAGGATGTGTTTATTGTCTTTAGGCTGCATATATAAACTAAGACCAGCGACTCTAAAATAACCACTCAGAAAAGCATAAGAGAGAACTTTTATAGAAAAAACACGTGTTTTATTGCGTATAAAACACGCCACCTGCAAAGCAAATTCCGCATTATGCAATATGGAACCGATATAAGTAATCATATTTTTTCATAGAAATAAAAATTACTTTTTAGAATCAATAGGACTTGGTGACAAAACGTACCTATTTTTTCGGATCTGGCATATTCTATCTATGCTTGATATAGATATTTAATCCGTATCCTCCGATTATAAAAAACTGTAACTGGTGTCTATTAAAATTTCACGGCTAAACCCTTAGACTAAACCATTGAACCGATTTTGATTTTTGATGAAATTTTCAACGTAATAGATAATTTTTAATCCTCAAAAAAGATATAGGTCTCATAAGACATAGGTAGGCTACAAATTATCGGGGGGCACGGCAGTCGGTTAATTTATTCAGTACCTAGGTACTTAAGGGACCTTTGTCTTAAGTTATTACGTAATTAGATTGACTTGGCCATCGCATGAAAACACAATGTATCTCACAAGTAGGTAATACATAATATTCTATTAGATAAGATTGTTTGGTGCAATTGCCAAGTCAATCTAATTACGTAATAACTTAAGACAAAGGTCCCTTAAGTAGGTACTGAATAATTTAACCGACTTGGTATTACATGTATCTCACAACTTTTACGGTAGAAGAACAGTTGCGAGACTCGGTTGTTACCCGACTGCGAAAGAAGGAGGGTTATGTTTTTCGAGTGTATGTAGGTATGCATATTTCTTTGGCACGCCCTAGAGCCTAAACGGCTTGTCGTATTTTTATGTGAGTGGTGTCAATAGATTTGCCTAAGGCGTGAGAGTGACACTGGGTACATCAAAATAAAAAAAAAACAAAATTAAGGATTTTTTGGTGACAAAAAGTAACCTAAATATTATTAAAACAAAACAAAAAATCCGACTGCGTCAAAATCTTCAATCTTTATAAAATTTATCGAAGAACTGAAAATATACAAACAAGACTTTATATATATAATAATAATACCAGCCCTATATTATATACTACCCACTGCTGAGCAAGGGCCTCCTCTACCACTTAGAGGGTTTTAGGCCTTAGTCTACCACGCTGGCCTAGTGCGGATTGGCAGACTTCACATACCCTCGAAATTCTTGTGAAGAATTCTCAGGCATGTAGGTTTCCTCACGATGTTTTCCTTCACCGTTAAAGCGAATGACAATTGATAAACAATATACACATAACTTCGAAAAGTCAGAGGTGTGTGCCTTAGGTTTCAACCTCCGGACATTGTCTCGGCAGACCGTTCCATTCCCAACCAGGCCAACGTCCACTTTAATTTGAATAATTTATTTTGGTTTTGAATAATCTTGGTTGACAGTGTTCACAAATGCAGTCAACCAAGATTTAAATAAAAATTGAAATAAAAACTAAATTATATTTTAAATAGCTCACGACACCAAAGAATCTAAAAAGCAAAACAATAAAAGTCTTTGAAGTGTAATACCAAGTAATATTTTGACCCAAGCGTTGTCGCGTCGAGGACCGCTAAAGAAGTAAGTATTTTCACATAGATAATAAATGGTTTATTGGTCTGTGTATTTTCATCTCCCTGGACCGGGGTTCGGTCTCCTGACGTGAGGACGCTTGGGTCAAAATATTACTAGGTACTTAAACGACAAAGACACTTTTATTATTTAACTTTTTAGAGATATTTGGTGTCTGGGGTTGCAATGCAATGCAATCAGCCCTGTACTATATATTGCCCACTGCTGAGCAAGGCCCACCTCTATTACTGAGAAGGTTCAGGCCTTAGTCCACCACGCTGGCCTAATGCGGGTTGGCAGACTAAACAATACACACATAACTTCGAAAAGTCAGAGGTGTGTGCCTTGGGTATGAACCTCCGGACAATGTCTCGGTACACCGTTCCATTCCCAACTAGGCTATTGTCGCTTTTTTTTGTACGAGGCTATTTAAATTAAATTTTTTTCTCTGACTAAAAATATAATGTACTTGCCACTACTACGCAGTAGGTAACGTAGCTTCCTATAACTTATTAGTGAAGGAATTTTCCGCCCGCGACCCCCAGTGGCCCTTATTAGTAGCGTTTTACGACAGGCAGGGAATACTATGGTGAAATTATGGTTGTGTGGATTACACTTCATTCAATAGTGATTTTTAACAGTTGTTTCATGTTCTACCATTATACCTTTTGACCCTATTCATCTTTGATATGGACTACTGTGGGGTTAGCGCAATATAAGTGTTCTTTCAATCATGTTACAGAAAGGAATTAGATTATTTTTATCAACGTGTCGACTGCCCGAAGTCATCCAACTTGAGGATCCAGTGCCTGGCAAATGGTGTTAGTAAAACTAAGAGAAAGTGTCAACCGTACAGGAATCGAGTCCAGGATTTCCCGGCGACCAAGGCAATGATAATATTATAATTTTACTAATATAGGTCCTTAACATTATAATACTTACAGAAGGTGTTTCATAACTTCAACAAATTTCCATATGTCACGACATTCTCCATTAACCCATTGTTGTCCAACAGGGCAGTTTGGAGGAACGGTTACCACATTTTTGGGCCAAAAATGATCTTCAACTGGTTGTGCAATGCCACAAGCAATAAGTACCGACAGTAAAAGTATAAATTGTATCATTTTATAGCGAATGCAATCTATTCTTTGTTCTGTTTCAGCTAAAAGTGAACACTCAGATGACAAGGATTCAATAGACTTCTGATTGCTTTAATCAGTTGATTCTTTATTTAATTAGAGATAAGTTTTGACGTAGGTATTGATACGTTATCGACTGGCTTACAATTGATTTACACAATTTACATGTTATTGTCTGTGTGTAAATCTTACAGTTTTGATTTAGTAGGGCTTAGGTGCTGGCTATATAAAAAAATGTGTAGGTACTTAGGTACAATTAGGTAGAATCCCTTAATCATTATCTCTCAATCAACAGTCAAAACGTTTATCCAATAAACGGAATTCACAGAATCAATTTATCAATTGACTTCTAAGGTGATATGTACCTACATACATATCTGCTGTAACATGGCACTTAATTCTGAATCAGACGAAGAAGAGATTAAAAACTGTTGCATTTTAGGACAAATATAGATCGTTAACTGTACCGCAAAGGGTTCAAATTCCAATGCATTTTCGAGATGATTTGTTGCAAACAAAACTAAATGGAGTCGTAGCGATCTCAATAGAATGATATGAACTTCCGCTCATATATACAGTATAATGCTATAAGATGTAAAACTTTAACACTATTTTCTAGAATGGAACGCTCTATAATGCTACGGACAAAGACATTAAACAGGACTATAATATGTTAATTTTTTTTTTTAGGTAAGACTAGATTAAGTAGGTATGTTAATACAAAGATATTATTTATAAATATCATTGTGACTGTGCTGCACCACTACATCGCGACTTGCGCCCAAGCTCGAGCACTGTCTGCAGACCATCCCGGCACCTCGTCGGGGCGACAACAGTACGCTGTATTAATTTCTATTGCTAACGACATTATAAAAAAATATAATAAATACCTATTATGCTCATCACAATAAGGTAACGATGACTAAAGTCTAAACTGCTGGACCAATTGTGGTTTGGTATGATGTGGATAATATATTTTGAACCTCAACAATGAATAGGTAAGAGATAATAGGTTTTTTTTATCAACCCCTAAAAAGCTGAAACTATTGTAATGAAGTTTGGTGTGGTTATAATATTTTGAACGGTAAGAATGAATATCCCCTAGCAGTTCCGGCCCGCGTGCCGATGACAACATAATCTAATAGAATTAGGCCTAAAAACCAATCTTTCCCTAATCGTTGATGTCTCATCATCTCTCAGTGGCCGTCCTGAGCCGAGGTTCGTAACCCGTTAGTGGGTTGCCCTCAGCATGGTCACTTAATTCAAAGGGTTGCGAGCGCCTTCTGCGTTCACCCTAAATACCGGTGTGGCCAGAAAAGCTGACTCACGTCAGGCTACTGGCAGTAGGGCCATATTTAAAAAAAAAATAAAAAAAATGAATATACAATGGATATAAGTACCTATGCATATTCGTTTTTTTATCAACCTCTAAAAAAGGGGCAAAATAGTGGGGGTGGGGGGGTAAGTAGCCGCTGAACCAAATCTGACCAAACTTTATAATTATTAATTAAGTATGGAACTATTTCGAACCCTAGGAATGAAGACGGAACAGGTACTCATTATTTAGTTGATCCGTAGGAGGCCGGGTATGAGAATAGGGAAGAACTAAATAGCTGAAGTCATTGTAATGAAAGTGTGTATGGATATAGTATTATTTATTTTTTGTCAACTAACAAAGACTAAGGTAACTAAGGGTTGCTATGATAAAGAATAATTACATGGATGTTTCTCAAACTGTTTTTTTTATGGAATTGAATGATGAGACGAGCACGCCATTCGCCTGATGATTAGCGATACGACCACCCATAAACAGTAGCAACACCATCCAGCACCTTGGCCTCAGGCTTACAAAGTATCGTGTGGCATTTCCCTGCGCTCGTCATCCTGAGACATAAGATGTTAAGTCTCATTATGCCCAGTTGTTACGCTGCATCGTAACTACGCCGATGAACTCATCAGCGTAGCTTCATTTTGTTAGTACATGTGGAATACAGTGGAATACTCACACCCTACATTGTGGAATAAGTGCAATGAGGCTAAACGTGAGCCGCCATATTGAAGAACGTTTCGCAATGACAATCCGGCTAATCGTTGACCCACCGCAATATAAAACGGCCCTGTTTTTGGAAACGGCTAACCATAATGTATTACGGCGATTTATACAATTCGACTGCGACATATATGCTAAATACAATGAGCTGAATAAATCGTATCAGATAAGGTTGAAAAAACATTGATTTAGATTTATCTCAGTCTGTTATGCTCTCCCGACACACCTCTTCGTAATACAGAATTCGTGCTATGCACGTGTCTTGTCTCAGGAGTGTTCATCTGTTCCCGACTTACAATATAATTATGTATTATGTTTAACACAAAATAGAGCTTAATCATTTATCCGTTACTAGATTTTGAATACAATGGTTGGTTTTGAGGAAACAGTCAGACATAAATAGCAAAAATTGTTTTGCGTTCTGTTACTTATACCATGGACTAATAAGATTATACCTACCTATAAAAGTAGGCCTCGCGTCTTAGAAGTATTTGTACATATTATATCTAGACCCGGAAAATCTAAGAATTTATTATACTTTTCTAACTAATAGATAGCACCTACAACAGTTACATACAAAATAATATTATTTTTCGTAGAAATTAAAACTTATCGAACTACATATGTATTATTTTGATGGATGGAATTTAGGATACCTGTATGTACTTAATTAAATTCTTACTTACCTATATAATATCAAATAATTAAAAACTCAATTTCTTATCTATCTTCCAAGCACCAAACATTAGATAATAATATACCTATCTATGGCATTGTTTTGACGAATATAGGTATCTGTTTTTAATTTAAAGTGATAAGTAACCTAAAAGTCGGTCGTGTTTTGTTTTTCGACATGGCGACAACTTTTATTTCTAAGAATTTATATTTATTGTTTTATATCTGTTATTATTACTTGAAGTTGGCGAAAATTACCGATAATTATCTCTGGAAGCCATAATTTAAAAGAAGAACTCAAAAGTCAATATAAAATTATTGATCTTTCCAAAGGTCCGCATTCTTTGCGTAAGTTCCATTTATAGCCCCTATCAAGGTAACTACTTACGTGTAGCTGGTATTGTATTGCGCACTGGGGTGGGCGGTCAGCTATCGACCACATTGTCGCTCGACTCTACATTCTGGAATTACACAAGGAACGAAGCAGTCACGTCAAAAAAATAGTTATCATTGGAGTGCCGCGGTGTCTTGTACAGAGTTTATATTCCTAGATCGCAGCGCTAGCTAGCATCATTTATTACACGACGGTTCTTTATTGACATACATGTGAAACGTCTACGAACATGAAACTTTGTGTAGCTGTGTTTTTTCTGTTGACAATAATATGTGTCGAAGCAAAGAAAATTTCTGGAAGTCGCAGTTCTTCCGGATCCAGTCGAGGTTCCAGTAGAAAAACGAGTTACAAACCACAACCAGCACCGACACCGTTTGGTTATCCACAACCTTCCGCACCCAAACCCACATTATTTGGATGGCAAGAGTCTGCGAAAAAGACTCAAACATTGTCGTCATGGCAACAAAAACCATCTTCTGGGAAAACGCATTCCTATCCTTCGAGCCAAACCGGATTATCTGGCAGTAATCAACCAAAGCAGCCACCTAAATATCAAGATACTGTTCAGAAAAGTAATGTACCTCAAAACTCGCCTGCGCAACCATCACAAACACTAAATAATCGCCAACCAAGTCATTCTTACCCGGCAACAAATGGCCTGTCCGGAAATTCAGGCAGTGGTTACCCTTCTCAAAATCAAGGACATAATTATCCACAACCGCAAGGAAATGGATATGCCCAAACACCTGGAGGCACTTATCCCCAACAAGGAACTGGTCTTTCTGGTGCTGGGGGACCGCCTCCTCCATACCCTGCTAATAATCCAGCTTACAATGGAGGATCTTACCAAACCAATAATTATGGTAATCAATATCGTCCACAAGGTCCTCCACCACCATATAATTCTGGATTTAACAGTGGAAGCTTCGGAGGACATGGAGGCTTTGGTGGACACGGAGGATATAATCCATCGTATACTCCTCAAATGCCTGGTTACTTTGGAAATTATGGAAATGCAGGCAAAGGATTCGGTGGTGTAAGTCGTACAGGTAGTGCGCTTACTGGTATTGGAATAGCCGGAGCTGGAGTTGGAACTATTTTGACTGGCTTGGCTCTCTGGAATTTAGCTCGCAGTACTGGTCAGCATCACCACACGGTTATATATGACAACCGAGGTCAGCCAGTTGCTGTAGCACCGTTAAACAACACAGCGGCCCCGGTTGTTGATCCAATATTGGCTGATTTAGTGAATTGCACATTAACAATAACTACGGATAATGCAACCGAAGTACTTGGGATACCTTGCGCAATTGCTACATCGTTCACTCCAGATGCTGATGTAAAAAATGTTGATAATAATGGTGACAAAAAAGATAATACTAAATGTATTGTCGGAGTGGTAACAAAAAGTGGTAAAGAATACACTACTACTATTCCATGCTCAACTTTGCTCAATACAGCTGCAGAAAACAATGTGACTGAACCACCATTGCTGGATAACGTAACTGAAAATGCTAATTTCACAATGGAATCTGCATCAGATGTCTTAATCCCGGCGCAACCTACAGCTTTGAAACGTACAGGTTCAGATACTGAGGGAAATAATAATACTAGTATGATTTGTGAGCCGCAACCAGATGGTATTCCAGATCCAATTAACCCTTGCTACACCGTTACTCATAATTTGACAGTTATTCCGTTACCTTCGACCTCATCGAACCAAGAAACCTAAAAGAAATAATATTGATGTTTTTAGTTTATTTACATAAGTACATGTAATTTAAGATTCATTAAATAATTAGGATTTATTGCTTTCTGACCAGAATCTTTTAAAATGCCCCCACAACTGGTTATACAAAAGACACAATATTTCAAACGCTTATTGTGACACTTTGTGATTTAGTGTAAGTATAATATATATTTTTTTCACATATTATTTTCTGGTTTACAGTGGCGTACCTATTATAAGTAAGTAGACATAACTAGATAATATTATAATCACTCGTGGATAATGGTGATTCCATTTTAAAATATAATATTTTTTATTTGAAAAAAAATGTTCATTGCTTAACTTGGATGACGGCTGTAATGTTAACTTCGATATTCGGAAATAGGACTGTAGTTCTATACCGTAATATGATACTTTTTGATGTTTTAATGTTATTAAAAAATAACGTTGGGCTCACTCGTAAATTTGTTTATAATTGGTCATAAGTCGCCATATCCATCCACTTTTTCGTGTGGCTTTATGTGCAAGTTTGTTGTAAAAGATAAAAAAAAATGTTAAAGAAAAACAAAAACCCCGACACAGTCAACTAAGATTATTCAAAACCAAAATAAAATATTCAAATTAAAATCCTATTATACAGGGTCATTTTGACATTGCGTTAATAAATGAAGCCACATACTTATCTCGTTGAAGATAACGTTTTCCATTAAGTTATTTTTACCATAGATGTAAAATAAAAAAGTGTAAGTTTCGAACAAAAATAACGATCAATATAATGTAACTTTAAATTTACTGCCCTAATGCCTCTATGACTGTTCTAGGAGAATTCGTCGCAGCAGCAACATTACACTTTCAGTCAGAAATACACTTACGCACATACCATATTCGCACTAAATTACAAAATGATAAAAAAATTGGAACACTATAACCGGGATTTTTAGCGAAAGTATTAGTTATTCATTGATAATTTTTAGCGCGATGTTAGCAGAGGTATAGACGAATATGTCGTTTCATTTAGTAACGCAATGTAAAAACGGCTCTGTATATCATTTCAATTGTTCAAATTGAATTTAATAAAGATGGTAGATATTGACGCAGTCGGGTTTTTGTTTTTCTTTAACATATTTTTTTTTCCATCTTTTAGTTTTCTTTTTTTTATTAGACAGCCTGTGTGCCAAAGGAGATGTCCGCTTTTTGTATGGGCGTTGGGCCTCTTTAAACAGGCTCAAACTTTAGGGATATTAAAGGGGCAACATATTATGGAACTTAGGTCCATTAAAAAAATATTTTTTAAACCCTTCCATTCTTCATTCCTTCATAACCAACTTTTTTGAAAACATTCATATTAAGTGTAGTTTTCAAGCCAAGCAAAATTACATGCATCTCAAAATCGGAGGTCTTTAAAATTAAACGATTTATTGCAAAAGGCTAGTTTTAAGGAGTTCTATCCAAATATATATAATATGTCTTATTTAGATTTCCAGGCTCATTTTAAGACATGTCCTTTCACCCAAACCCGTCAAGCGGTTTTACCGTGAAGAAGTAACAAACTAACACTAACTTCGCATTTATACTATTAGTGTGAAATGTTATGTGATTTATTAGCATTTCTTATCCCAAACTCCAACAAAATATTTAAGTTGTATATATATTCGTAATCACAGTTAAATATCCTTTATTTTGATACCACACTCGATGTATTTTGAAAACATAATTTTTTTGAGATTACTTTTTGCCCCCAAAAATCCCCAATATTGATATTTTTTTATTTTGATGTACCTACCCAGTGTCACTCACATAAAATACGACAAGCAGTTTAGGCTCTAGTGCGTGCCAAAGAAATATACATTCATACATACACTCGAAAAATATAGGTAAACCTAGCCCTCCTTCTTTCGCAGTCGGGTAAAAAGTAGACGCCGGTGCTCGTGGCATATATCGACGAAGACATTTCCTAAGCTCACTGGTCCTGTTAACATTTTTGATCATAGTTTTGCTACGTTTTGCTCATGACCATCAACAGTATAATGCTCCATTGAGAGCCAGAAATATTTGTACCCATTAGGGCTTTCAGTCTCGGTGTCTTTACGAGTCTCAGGAAAAAAAAAAATGAGACTTGGTCCGGTCTCGGAAAAAAACGAGACTTCGAGACTATTTCAAAAATAATCATTATACTCGTAGGTCACGACTCATAGACTTTTAGGCAGTCAATACAAGATATATCAATGAAGTGCTTTATAAATCACACTGGTGACTGTTATAAACCTATATGGAAGTTAAATTACCAATTAGTTATACGACTTTTCAATTTTTATATCTGTCACGTAAAATATAAAGAGCGCTGGATAATTACTTTCAGAGAGAGGATTTGATTTTATTACAAACTAGCTCTTGCTCACCGCTTCGACCACGTGAAATAGATATTATGTATGTATCATGTTTATATATATTATTAGTCTTTATTATATTAATATTTTGTCCACTACTTTCTCATGTTGTGTACACCTACCTTGTTTTGTCTCTGCACCACCCAAAGGTTGACTGGTAGAAAATGCCTTCGGCATTAAGTCCGCCTTTATACTCATTGTATATAAAGTGTTAATAAATAATAAATAAATAAATAAATAGTTTTACCAGGATAAAAAGTAGCCTTTCCAGAGTTTCAAACTATCTCCATACCAAAATTCAACGCAATCTGTTCGGTATTTGAGTAATTTGGTGTTAAGACATACGTACAGACTCAGTGGGGGCTTTTTTTTATAATTTTTAATGAAGTAAATCGCATTAGAAAAAAATCTCTCTAATTCTACTCTAGAAGTACGTATAGATTAGCATTAGTGTTTGGGTCCCAGGCAGTGCCGGATTAAGACTACTTGATGCCCTAAGCAATTCACACAACCCCCCCCCCCCCATCTTTCATATTTTCAATTTCGGAAAAGAATATATTATACTTGGCTAGCAAATATATTTTTTAGTACTGTTTCTGGTGCCCCCCAAGACGTGATGCCCTAAGCAATTGCTTAATTTGCTTATAGACTAATCCGGTACTAGTCCCAGGTCATCTTGTGTCTCAAAGTATCAGGAGTCGGGACTTTTTGTATTTTTAACGGTCTAGCATCGAAGGTTTTTAGGGTCGAAACATGTCACGCTATGGTAAGTGAAGACTCCCTTCTCGTAATAGACGTAGAAGAGACTATCTCCAGCCTTTTTTAAAGCGAGCCTGCAGACGGAGTTTGGGCGATTGGCGACCCGCTACCGTATAAATAACGTGTATGAGAGTGCCGCGTAGTGTGTCATGCTTATTTGCCATTTTATTCGAGTCTCATCTTCAAACAGCGAGAGACTCTGCTCGGGAGCCGACTCCTACGAGAGTTGCAATAGCATGCACATGTGCACTCCGTGACCTTCGATATGCTTAATTATAATGTTATATAAATGCTTGGGATTGTCTCATGTCCTTGGATTTTCGTAACTTTCCAAACCATAAGTAGCAGGGATTTAGCAATGGTTTGAGTATTTCCCCCATATCGCTACCATTTTCAAAAAGAGTACTTTTCCCAATTTATCATAACAATTATGTACTTAATTATAGAGACCCGTATATGTTTCAACAAGATTAGGTTGCGACTTCCGACAGATTATCTAAAATTTAATTTTTCTGTGTCGCCACTGACCCGGATTTAAAAAGATCTTGATAGTTTAGTAAATTCTTCAATAATAATAATTATTTGATGTTACCTTCGAAAGTCTCGTTTTTCCCGAGACTGGAGGCAGAAGTCTCGAGTCTCGAAAATACAAAAAAATCGTCGAGACTCGAAATTTTCGAGACCGAAAGTCTCGAAATGAAAGCCCTAGTACCCATACAGCATACATACACGCGCGTCGCGCACATTTTATCCCCGAAGGGGTAGGCAGCTAGATACAGCTTTATAGCCCAACCAGGTAAATAAAAAAACTTCGCCACGGTGGGATAAAGTAAAAAACTAATATCTTGTACTGGTAACGATATGATATAACTGTTTAAAAAGCTGTTGTGGAAGAAACCTTAGGAATCAAATTCTGTTTCTCTAAATAATTATCTATATTATATAGGTACTAAACGGCTGAATATTTGAAATGAACGTATCTAGTTGATTCCTTTAGCGCATTTTATTCTTATGGTTTTATAAAAGAAACTATCGTAATTTCAATTAAAATTGAACCATAAACACATTCAGGTATCAAATAGGCATCATTTTTGGGCTATTGGGCCCTAGGGGGAATCAAAACCAACTTAATTCAATTAAATAGGCACCAACTACATGTTTTTGTAATAAAAGTAAAGTAGACGACACCACATTTTCAATGTTCTAGTGTAGGTAATACGGATAAAATAAAAATATTTAATTTTTAAGGTAAATAAGAAAAGTGTTGATTTCTGTTGCGTAGATAAAAGGGGTATAATATTATGACACGGAATCAAAAGGAAGTAATTAGTGTAGTTTGCAAACAAATGTCCAAAACCGGGCCTAAAATTCCATAGAATAAAGTAGTCCTTATTCTGAGTAAAACTCTAACCAAGACAGTTTATTCATATTTGGATAGAACTCCTAAAAACTAGCCTTTTTACAATAAATCGTTTAATTACAATTTTGATATTTATGTAATTTTATTTTGCATATAACACTCAATATAAGCTGCTTATAATAAAGGAGTCTAAGAATATTTTTTTAATGGATCCAAAATCCATATTTTACCCCCTTAATATTCCCAAAGTTTGAGCCTGATTAGATTTTGAGGCGCAGCACCCATACAAAAAGCAGACATCTCTTTTGACATTAATTATATTAATAAAAATGTATAGTTATTATTAAGAAATATGTAACTACCTACCTATATCTCTCCTTTTTATAAGCTGTGTGCCTTTTTAATATTTTGTTGTGGTTTTTTATGTGAGCGTAGTAAAATAAAATAATTAATTGGTTTTAATAAATAATCGTACTTCATTGTGTTCTATTTAAAAATAATATTTACTGGAGGTAGGACTCTCATTTATTAGAGTCCGCCTGGGTGGGTACCACCGCAATGTCTATTTCTACCGCCAAGCAGCAGTTTGAAGGGCATTGTTTTTTTTTTGTTAATGGCTCTACTGCCAGTAGCCTGACGCGAGTTGGCTTTTCTGGCCACACCGGTCTTTAGGGTGAATGCAGAAGGCGCTCGCAACCCTTTTAATTAAATGACCATGCTGAGGGCAACCCACTAACGGGTTACGAACCTCGGCTCAGGACGGCCACTGAGATAGGATGAGACATCAACGATTAGGGAAAGATTGGTATTTAGGCCTAATCCTATTAGATTGTCTTGTCATCGGCACGCGGGCCGGAGCTGCTAGGAGGTTCGGGGGGGGGGGGGCGACGGGGAACGCGGCGAGGTCCTCGACGGCGAGGACGGGACTGCGGTCTTGTGAAGTGTTGCGAGTTTCAAGAACTCGTTCTTATGGCGGATGGCCAGAGTGATTTCGCCCTCTGGATCGGTTAATACAGAACGCGGCCGTCTCCATTTGGCGCGGTCGAAAGGAGTATATAAATTGACGCTTTACGGACTAACATGTAAATGGGTGATTTACCGCCCGACGAAGTAGTACGGGCATTGTAGCCAGTGTAACTACAGGACATAATGTAATTTAACAACTTATGTCTCAGGTAGGGCTGCCACCTTTTTTTATTTAAATAAAGTACATTGCTTATTTAAAGGTAAAAAAAAATACATGGCGTAAAAATAAAGTACGATTTTCTTAATTTATTATTTTGGTAAACATATTATGATGGTATGTTACCACGTCTTCGGCGTACTCGTTGGCCTTTGAAAAAGTTGTCTTAAAAGGACATGTCCAAAAACGGGGTTAAAATTGTAACCCAGATACCTTTTTATATATTTGGATAGTACTCTCAAAACCTAGGCCAAAGCAAAAAAACGCATAATTTTAAAGTCCTCTGATGTTGAGATTTATTTTGTTATTTATTTTCCTTCAAAAGTACACTTACAATAAACGCTTTTAAAAAGTTTGTTATGAATGGAGGGGTCTAAAAATATATATTTTAGGGATCCAAGATCCATATTTTTGCCGCGTATCCATAAAGTTTGAACCTGGTTCGATTTTGAGGCCCAAGCAAATACAAAAAGCAGGACATCTCCTTTCTCAAACTAGTTAGATTAGGTAGGAAATGCGTACATGAAATAAATATACTATTTTAAACATAAAATATTACACATATTGCTGTTTGCGTATTCTGTATTGGCGGAATGAATGACCAGCCAAAGTATAAAATAAATATTATTCCATACCTACATTACCTGGACGCCTTAGACATTCATACATCGCTTAGGCATTGTAAAAAATTGCCGAATTATATTTTGCCAGTTTATTTTTAAATTATTTGAGTTAATAAATAATTACTTGCTGCCATTTTTGCCATTTCTTACGGCCAACATTTCATTGTATGTTATATGCAAAATGAATACCAGATAGATCAAATCGAGCTAAAAAAAGTATTTTCGCGTACCTACTTTATTGTTCTCATAAAGTATAGGGTACAATGACCCAAAATAACGTACAATACTTTATAATAAAGTATGGGTGGCAACCCTAGTCTCAGGATGACGAGTGCAGTCGAATGCCACACAGTACTTTGTAACTCGAGGTACTGGATGGTGTTTCTACTGTTTATGGGTTGTCGTCGCGCCCGGTAATGCTAGAACAAAAAATATCGACCATAGAAACTGACAGTGCAAGAATCTCAACTGACATTCCGCGACCCTCTTTCGTCGTCTTCACCCCCGCCAAGAACAGTCGCCATTTTGACCATGTGTCACTGTCAAAAAAGGCAAGCGTCGGCCATCACCTCTTTAAATCCACAAATACAGTAATATCCAGTCAATGTAATTTCAACATTTTTAACAATATTACGAAGGTGTTGTGTATCCAAGTGGAATAGTTTACGACAAGACATTAAATTGCATCAATTTCCCGCAAGGAAAGAGATTAAAATCCGGTAGATACAGTGCATAGGTAGTGAAAATGTTTGTGATACAAAGAACATGTATGTTTGCCATAAGCATTTTGAGCAAAGATTTGTTTACCAGGCAACAAAACGCTTGAAGAGTGAAGCCTATCCAAGTTTATTTACAGACTTGGAGATTTCTTCAGGAAATTCGTCATTGGTTTATGAAGAAACAGGTAACTTATCTTTCAGAACCGAAGATACTTTTAAAATATAGCTAAATTGTTTTTAATATTATATGTCTTGTCTTTTGTAGTTCCTCTGAAGTACAGAAATCATGATTATGCACGAAAGCGACACATTGACCATACATACTCAAAAACTGAAGAAAGTATCCCGTTTAAAGTGGCATGCTCTGAAGTCAATGGTATGTAGTAATTTATGTATATTGTGTAATCTATATTCTAACACACATACACTCACGCCTATTATCCCCGAAGGGGTAGACAGAGGCGCAACTAGTACACCCACTTTTTGCCTTTATTCCGTCCCATAATGTGATAGGGGGCGAGCCTATCGCCATATAAATTCTAAAGTTGCCTGCCATCTGGTGAGCAGCTGGCTTGTCTCTATTAATTAGTCATCAACTTTGCTGTGTGTCTGAAGACAGTCATGGGTAGAATTATAAGCATAAAAATAAGATCTGTCCTAAAGTAATGACAAGGCCAAAAAGTATACTGTGTTTATTGATAGATTTGAATAATAATTGGTAAATGTAAGATGTTTTATTGTTTTTTTTTTTCAGTAATTTGTAAGTCAAGACAGTCTGCTGCTGTGACCTCCGGAACTGAGATCCAGGGTACACAAGGTATTTATTTGTTTGAAGTTTGTTGTATTGTGGTCCTACAAAGTCTTTGTTGACTATTTTTTATGTATAATATTTTGTTTTATTTTCAGCTTCATCATACAAAACTCCAAAAAAGTTGGTCAGAAGGTGATTAATAAAAACATTGGGCACCTTATCTCCATAATGTCAACTAATCTATAATGAATATAAGAAAGCAAAACGTATAAGTAATTATAAATCCAGAGCGCAGAAGGCATTGGTATTCAGTAAAGAAAAGTCTTTAGAGGGTTTAACTAAAAATATAAATCCTTTAACTAAGAAAGTTCTGTGGAAATTATGCAATAAAAATAAAAAGGCACGTAGATTTACAATGGATAAAATTAATTTTATTTAATTTTATTTTTTTCTTAACTCTGATGTTATTGAAAACTTTTTCTGACTGCCTCGGTGGTGTAGTTGTGTTGTAAAACAATTTACTGTAGTACGACTGTAGTACTACTGCAAAGCTGAGGTCTCGGGTTCGATCCCCAGGTCGGGCAAAGTGATATTGAGTTTTTCTATTCAGTATCAGCCCGGAGTCTG
This sequence comes from Lapara coniferarum, assembly GCA_949316025.1. Taxonomy (NCBI): domain Eukaryota; kingdom Metazoa; phylum Arthropoda; class Insecta; order Lepidoptera; family Sphingidae; genus Lapara; species Lapara coniferarum. The sequence goes on along the minus strand of OX438919.1, from coordinate 32,697,834 downwards.
TAATTTGTGCCCGATATGGCGATAGGCTCGCCCCCTATCACATCATGGGACGGAATGATGGTGAAAAGTGGGTGCACTAGTTGCACCTCTGCCTACCCCTTCGAGGATAACAGGCGTGAGTGTATGTATGTATGTATGTATGTTTTTTGGACAAGTACAAGCATACAATTATTATAGATTTAATAATCCGACTGCCCACTCTTATTAACATTTAAAGCTCTATTAATAACAAGATTTATAAGTTTTAATTGTGAAGATTTTAGTATCAATATTTTAAATTTAGAATCCTTGTTTGAAAATGTGAATTCTGCACCAACGATGAACTCTAAATTAGATAGTTCACATATAACTGAAAATATTGAGTTTAGTAATGAAGAGAATATTCATGAACAAGTCAGACGAGAATGGTGAAATTTTCATTCAAAGGCCTACACAGAAGGGTGGGTAACAAGGAAAGTGCTTTCTAAAATTAATAATTGTGCAGAATGTAAAAGCAATCTTTTAAGTGAATAATAATATTCACAATTTCATAGTAGAAAAAGAATATAAAAGTTGTAGGAATGCAAGAAAATTAAGTTATCCCCATGAAAACATTGTTATAAGTTTTGGTAATGTAATTAAAATTACAAACGAATATTTGGAACAACAAGGACATAAAAATAATATTAGTAAAAACATTAAACAAAGTATATGTTCCAAATATTCTTTTGAATTGCCATTCTCACAAAAACTTAGACCCTGAATATTTGTTAGACATAAGTCTGTACTCTGTATTTTTATTGGTGCAATGTAATAAACAAAATATTAAAAGAGATAGACATCATAAGGACCGAAAAATATAAATTAAAAAAAATTCAGAAGAAAGCATTGCTTAAATTTAAGAAAAAGTTCAAAAATAAAAATTTAAAATAAAAACCTGTTTTATTTCAACATGTAAATTTTTTCCTTAATATTAAATATTTTTTAAGTTAAAAGGAAAGAACCTAATCACTAAATAATCAACAAGGCTGTATGGGCCTGAAAAAATATTCCATCATGGGCTGCATGGTTTTGTTCCTTTGCCTATACTACAAATGTCCGTAAAAAAACAATCAAATGTCATCTGACAAACTTGCAAGTCTCCTTTACGGTTCAAAGATAATGTATCCGACATGGCGGTCTGAACGTAGTTCTTCTGAGTAGTCTGTGGTTGTCGTAGCCCTTACCAGAGACAAATAAACAAGACCCTTACCATCAGGCGAACGGCATGCTCGTCTCGTCATCGCAGGGTTACCAACTCCTAAAAAAAAATAGCCATAAAATCAACATGAAAAAGCCCCAAATAGCCCTAAACGCAAAATTCAAAAACCCCAAATAAAGCCCTGTACTGTCAATATTACTTTGTATGGTGTAGTATATACCTATATCTAATATTATTTAAATAAGTTCCCTGTTTTACTAAGGTAAATAACACACAACTTAGTTTATTTTTAAAACGTGTAAAAAGATCTATATTGTCAATGATTTTAAACCATTATTGTTGTGTTTGCCGCCGTAGGATGGCGTGTCTTTGATGGCATGCCCAAGAACTTTATACACATATACACTCATTTGCAAAAAAAACGGGCGGTTTGGATTTTAATTCTTTTTAAAAAAAATACGGTACAAAAATGATTTCAATCATTTGTACATGTTACTGGCCGGTTTTAAAAATGCCGTGGTGTTTAAAACAGTACGTTCTAAATTAAAATTTTCGTTTGATGCTCGTTTTTACAGAAAACCACTTTTTATCCTACATTTTTGGTGCGAAGTTCCAAAAGATAATATCGGTTTTCATAACTTTTAGTCAATTTTTATGAATTTATTTCATATTCTTAATTGTCAAAGCTTCATTTATTGCTGTTTAGCTGTCTCAATAATGTTAGAGAAAGTGGTAAAAGCTACCAAAATTATTGCGCTGCTCAAAGAGGGCTGCAGCCAATGCTTCGTGGCTCAGAGGCTAAGTGTGAGTCGCTCGACGGTTCAAAGGACCTGGCAGCGGTATCAAGACACCGGTTCCGTCGAGAGAAGGCCTGGTTCTGGAAGAAAACCATGTACCCAACCACGGGATGATCGTTTTCTTGTGAGTCGCGCATTGAGAAATCGCAAGTCTTCGTATGTGGACCTTAAGAACAACCTCGAAGAAGTAAGAAATGTGCATATTAGTCTATGGACGGTCAGGAGGAGGCTGCTCGCGGCCAATATACGCAGTCATCGCCCGGCCCGCGGCCCTAAGTTACTCCGTGAACAAACCTAAGCCTGGCAACTGCCAGGCTTAGGTTTGCTCGAAATTGTGAGTCATGGACTCAAGAAGACTGGAATAGGGTATTGTTCTCCGATGAAGCCAGGATATCTCTGTTCGGTGAAGATCGACGTCGACGAGTGCTACGAAGACGAGGAGAACGCTTTGCAGAGGCTTGTTTTGAAGAAATCACACCTTATGGTGGGGGGCTCTGTTATGTTTTGGGCAGGAATAAATTCAATGGATCGTACAGAGTTAGTCTTCATTGAAAACGGCTCACTGACTGGACATCGATACATAACGGAAGTTCTTATTCTTCATGCACAACCCGCATTGGCCGCTTTAGGCGAAGACTCAATTTTTATGGACGACAACGCTCGCGCCCTCCGGTCTGGCGATGTGGAAGCGTATGTGCAAGAGGTCGGCATTCGTCGTTTGGATTGGCCAGCTCGAAGTCCCGACCTCAATCCTATAGAGCATGTCTGGGACGTTCTGAAACGACGCGTGAGATCAGTACAACCGGCTCCGCAAACCATCAGAGAGCTGAAGAATGTGATTACCGCGGAGTGGGAACGTATTCCGCAAGCAAGTATCCGGGATATCCTCGCTAGCATACCCAGACGAATTCAAGCTGTGATTTCAGCTAGAGGGGGTCACACTCGATACTAAACATTTATCTGTTTTTACTTTATTAAAGAAAAAACAAACAAAAATCTTTGTTAACTTTTACTTCACGAGCATATGCACTACTAGCGAGCATACACTACTAGTGAACTTTAGCATTAAAACCCATAAATTTTATCAAAATTTTATGATAATACTGACGATAACGATTATTTGCTTATTAATTTACAAAATTGTGAAAGTAAAACTACCTATAATTATCAAACAAACCAATAGTAACATTTGAAATGGTTCATTGCTTAGGTGCCCGTTTTTTTTGCAAATGAGTATATAATCTTCTTGGGCATGCCCATCAAGATTAGATATATTATAATCTTCTTGATTCCCATTGAGGCCATAGAGTATTATGCCAGATTCACATTCTCGGATTCGTGAAGACTCGTACACGTTCGGCGGCAATGTGTATTTGGCATTATAGCATTACACCTTGTGTAAAAACTTGAACGTTTTGCCTTTTTTATGTTCAGTCAAACAGTAATACATGAAAACATTTTTATGGCCCTAAAAATAGCCCTAAATTTATTTTGGCCCTAAGTTAAAGCCCTACACACTTATTTGAACCCTAAATTTAGGGCTAAAAGCCCTAAGTTGGGAAGCCTGCGTCATCGTCGTTGTCGTCGATGCCATATACAAAAAAAAGAAATAAACAGCAGACTAGGCTGCATGGCTAAGCGCCTTTGTTTTCTAGAAGGAAGAAAAACAAGAAATTACCACAGGTTGTCACTCGTCACTTAATAAGGTCCTTATTCACGGTCCATCTTGACGTAGAGCATGCTGTACATCACAGCGCTGGACATAGCCTGCGTACTATCGTGCGTGCTAGACAGTGCTGCTAGGTATTCAGTTATCTATATTTATCATTACTTTCTGGTCAACGGTACTTATACAGATTTTTAACACATCATACAGACATGAAATGAATGCAGATATTTGTATAGATATTTACAATTCGTGAATCTATATACTAATAATATAAAGCTGAAGAGTTTGTTTGTTTGAACGCGCTAATCTCAGGAACTACTGAACCGATTTTGAAAATCTTTCATTAATAGGAAGCTACTTTACTCCTGAGTGCTATAGGCTACTTTTTATCCCGGGAAAATATTTTTGTCCCGGAAAAACTGTTTCACGCGGTCGGAGCCGCGAGGACTACTATAATTTATAAAATTTAGATGTATTTTTCTGTTACGGACTAAAGGATTATATTGTTATATTGTCTATCGGCACGATGCTCAGAGTGACAAGGCTACTCGTTGAATACCTATATAATATTGTTATGATAAAAGTTTTGGAACGGTATTTGTAGCGTGTTGCCAGTTGTGAAAACCAGTCGAGACGTCAAAGTAATGGTGGAAGTGACAGTTGGGTGTATAAAAAGGGTGCCGTCCCGCCATTTTCATTCATTCGTGCTCAGACGCTCATTCGAGCTCAGTCTCACAATCGATCTCAGTTGAGTAAGTTGAACATTGATTTTAATATTGGTCGGTTAGTTGCTGATACCTATATTTGTAAAAGTATTTCTGTTAAAAAGTGCTTATGTAAAATGAGTGATAAATGTGTTATATAAAATCAGTAATAAATCGTTTTTATTTAAATCAAAATCGCTTCCGTTTCTAACTTTCTAACAATATTATTAAAACTTGTTAGTTTATTAGGGCATTTCACACAAGCCTAATGCGAAATCTAGCCAACATTGGCTTAACAAGGCTTTTTTTATTATAATTATTTTATTATTGTCGATTTCTTTTTCCAGAAGAAATGGCAAATATAGTAACTTTTTATGATGCATTTAGATAAATATTAGATGTGCCAGTTGGCAACACTGGTGATGGAGGCACTCACTGGACCGTGCAATCATTGACCTTAGAATAAGAATAATCTATGTGCAAGTCCAGCATGCAAATAATACGTACGTCGAGACTATTAACTTTCCGTAGTATTATAATGCTCTTTGCTATTCACAGTCAGCATCGTGCATCATGCATCACCTTGTTTGGCTGTACGTCAAGATGGACCGTGCGTAAGGCCCTTAAGTCAATTTCATTATTTTCATTATTCTCATTGATGTATTAAAAGCCCCTTTTAATATATTAATGATTATTCTCTTTGATTTCATTCTTGTATGTTCAGCAAGAAGCTTATATCCATGTTCGGTGTCACTAGTGTTGGGTAGGACACGACATGAATAGAGTTTGGAGTAGCCTCTTTTTTGCGCTCAGCCAGAACAATGTTCTACTTCAAATGATGCGAGGCATACTGCCTACCTTTGAATAATAATACACTAGAAAGAGTCACGCGTTGCAAAGCAACCAAACCAAACGGCCGCGGCGATTATGCTAGTGTGCATGACAGCTGTGTCATACGCTATCGCTGCGTCATTCTGCTTATACTTGTGTGCGCGTCTAATGATACCAGTTATTGCATGGTTTGAATTAAAATGGGGAGAAAATTATATCCATAAAATAAAAAAAAATCACTCGAAACAAAACCATAATTTCTCTTTATAATTTTGAAATTTCTCTAATAATAAAAATAAAGATTTCATAAAATTTACATAAATAAGTAATTCTATTAATTATTATTAGAATGTGAAAGTATCTGAAGATTGATGAATGTTAGTTACTCCATCACGTAAAAACTATTGGACGAATTTGGATGAAATTTAGCATGGACGTGGATTAATACATATGCTCCTATTTACACAGTGGGAACGTGGGTGCAACATACATTTCATTTTTATGAAAATGGTCAGAGCAAACCAGAAAATATTTTGCTGGAATCCAAAATTCCTCACAGCGAGTATCACTAATTAGTGTTCTGAAAAATATATCCATCCTTACTTAGTTTTATAAATGCGAAAGTAACTCTGTCTGTTTGTCGCGTTTTCACGCCAAAACTGCTGAACTGATTTAAACTAAATTTGCTTCACAGATATCTAGAGCCTGAGAAAGGACATAGGTTTATTTTTATCCCAAAATTTTATGCCGGCAAACTTTTATGCCGGCAAAACTTTTTTGCGCGAGCCATGTCTAGTTGTCTATACATTCCACGCGTGACTTGTATGTTGAAATGACCTGTTTTTGGTGCTAATTACCGGGTACGCCTCGAGCGACAAGAACCCACGCTACGCCACTGACAGCAAGTATCGTACGTACAGTTAACATTTTTTTTTATTTCCAATAAAAAAAACAACAACTTGTGGCCTTGAACGTCGGAAATATTGACCGTTTAGTAAAAAAAAACATTTACTTTGGATCCTTTTTCCATTTTTTAGGACAAGTTGATCTCATAAACTAGCAACCCATAACTATTGCGAACTCTTATTATATTTTTAAGCCATTGCATAGCTTCTATCGCGGGCTTTGAGCGTGGAGACCGAATACAGAAATTCCGTAACGATAAAATAACCTAACACCCCTCACTCCGACCGGCACAGCGGTGATATTTTATTTTCAACTCTATCACAACCATGTATAGTGTAAAATTCCATAAGTAAATTTAATATCGCAGTCTTGTAAGAATACAATATGTAAGAGGATATGAGCTGAATGTTAAACGATAAAAGGTCGAAATTACCGTATATTTAAAAATTGTCCCAGTCAGTGAAACGTATCGAAATGTCAAGCGCGCGCAGTTGATGAGAATGTCCCTGTGGCAGGATGCCGTGATTCTAAGTTTGAATTTTTTTAAAGTTTTTATTTTATATCTGTTCAAAGAGGTTATAAATATTAGAATTGCCTGCTTAGAGTTTCGGCGTTAGGGCACGAGTGAAATTTGGACAATAGAAAAAAATAAAATGAATAAATAATTATAATTACATAAGTTGATAAAAAATGCTATGCAATAGCTTTACCGCGGCAGTCTCCGTGTGCCACACGTCTTTTTTATTATTTTTTAACGAATTATTTCAATGGGCTTATTTTGCAAGAAGTGGTTATAAAAATGTAACTTACCGGTGGTAGGTGACATTATGCGTTGTTTCAAAAACTAAAGATCTGCGTAACAACGTGGGCGAACGCCATGACAGCTCAAAGCGTACTAAGCACGGAAAAATGACTTAAAGGTAGACAATAAGACTTTAGGTTTATCGACGCGTTTGAAGCGTTCAGAGTCAATCTAGTGTATTATTAATCAAAGCTGACTACTATAACTATTGTAATTGGTAACATGCCTCTCGCTCCCTTTGTGTCCTCGTCCTGTCCTTTTACGGAGATGGAGAGTGAGTAACACGACTGCTGCGACATAAAATTTGAAAATATAAAATGTTGAGCTGCTCTTAGATTTTGACGTCATATTGTATGGGACAATTAATATTGCATGTCCCGCGCAACACTATATAAGCCTTCCTGCACTCACACAATAATATTGTCAATATTTATTTTTATATTGAACAATACTTGTCGCACACACACAATATTATTGACAATATTATTGTGTGTGTGTGTGGAAAGCCTAAGTGTCACTGACACTCACTTGTCAGTTGTCACTATAAAATGACTATAACACAGATTACTTATGGAAATTACGCTTGAATGTAAACAAAAGCAATGAAAACCAATCTCAATGGAGAACTACCATTTCCGTATTAAAAGTATTAGTTACTTAGTATTACTGTTTGTTTAAATTGCAATCGAAAAAAAATAAAATTATGTCTGATCCTACAATTCAAACGTTTTGTTGTCACCATACTGGAAATAAGGCTGATTTGGCTGTGAGAATTATGGATGAATTTAATACGGATTCTTATAACATAGTTTGCTTAGTATCTTCCACGGTTGGAATCTTGGGTGCATTATACCAGGTATTTACAAAATAATTTATTTATTTTAAACATAACAAAAAAGTACTTGAAACATGTTTTCTGCGATGATAAGACTGCGAAATTATTCATTAGTTGTATTGTATTTTATTAATAAAATAATGATTAAAGCTTCGATCACTAGTCGGCCTATGTATAAAAATAATTATTTGTGCTTACGATATTTAACTTGAGTGGCATAAACTAATCAGCCCAATTAATTTAGATTTTCCCAGATCTAACTAATCAAGGAGGAGGTGTAACTTCAAATCGTGGCCGTCATATCATTATGTGGCTAGCTGTGGCAGATTTGTTGGCTTCGTCTGGTAATGTATATCATTTTATTTAATAAGTTGCACCTTTAGGATGAAAACGACACAATTCAAAAAATAGAAAATTGTCATTTTTCAATGACTAAAAACTAGTCCCTTGTCTATAAAAATATAATAAAAAGGATCTAAAAGTTTTGTCCTTTTCCTGTTGGAATATGGCCGTGTTTGAACTATTGTTGTATTGAGACCTTTGTTTTAACTAGTTTTATGACGATAACTCAATTTACTATATTTTTGAAATTTGTCATTTTCATCCTAAAGGTGTGAAGTATCCGTCAAAGAGGATAATATTATAAGTCTGCAGATTGTAATCAATGAGAAAAATATTCATATTTAACATTTTAATTATTTCATCTCCTTGGTACAATAAGAGCATTGTGTGTATAGTCTCACGAACAAGGAGTCCAGGGTTCTAATCCCACAATGAGAAATATTTTGTGTGGATTTCTCTAGCATGATTTGTTGGCAATGAATCCCATAAGGGGTTGCCATCAACAAAGTAAAAACGAAGCTTGGTTCTTTCTGCAATAAAAAAACATTCTCATTTAATCCCCAAGGCGGTAGGCACAGGTGCAACTAGTGCGCCCTCTCTTTGTGTGTTCCATCCCATGATGTCGCACCTTTAAAACGAAAACAACACAATTAAAAAAATTTAAAATTGCATAGTTATTTTTAAAGGACTAAAAACTAATCTCTCATTTATAAAAATATAATAAAAAGAGGGACCCATATAACAGATTTGTCCTATTCCTGCTTGAATATGGCTGTGTTTGAACCACTGTTGCCTTGAAAACTTCATTTTAAATAATTTTATGACGATAACTCAATTTTCTGTCTTTTTGAAGTGTGTCGTTTTCATCCTAAAGGTGCGATGTGATAAAGGACAAGCACATTGCCATATTAGGCACACATTTTATAATGTGCAGGAAACCCCAATACCATTGTTAAAACGGATTTGAACCCAACGCCTCAGAGTGGTAGCGTGAGGCCTATCTGTCATGCTGCCGTCCGTTACGGGGGTCACCGCTGTGCTGGCGATCGCTCTCGGCAGTCTCCTTCCGCGAGAGAATCAGCTCGCAGAAGTGAGTTACCGCCTGCCAGGCCTCCCGGCCGCCGACCATGGCTCACAGCGAACGGTTTTCTCTGACGACTGCTCTGAGAGCACTGCGTTCCTCGTCCCAGGCTGGGCAAAACTCCAACGTATGTTGGGCCGTATCCAGCGGGCAGTTGTCACATTGGTGACACACGGCAGACGCCTCCTTCCGTACCACTCGAAACAGGAACTCACCAAAGCAGCCATGCCCGGTGAGCACCTGCATCGGGCGGAACGTTGCCGCTCCGTGGCGCCTGTCCAGCCAATCGGTAAAGACAGGACGCACGGTCTCTACGACCCCGGTCTCCAGGCTGAGAGACTGCAACATGCACTGCAAATGGGTTCACCCAAGGCAGAATTGGCTGGTAAAATTGTCTATTCAATTCCCCCTGCTACTTTACTAGATTGAGGTCGAACCCACACATTTATTAATATTTTATCATGTCCATTTACAATTCGCATAAACTAAGTATTTTACACTAGTACAAGGGGCGTAGCTGCCGCTGTATCAGCTGTATCAATGATGGGGCCCACGAGCTTTAAGGGTGTCTCTTAGACCATACTCTAATTTAAGTGGTCACTCAAAAGTTCGTAGACCTTTTTTTTGCTTCCATATAATAGGCTCCGGACGTGGGACTTGCGAGTGGCACAAACTTAATTGCCTGTCCTTTAGGAAAGTATAAATATGACGCTAGAAGAGCCCCCAACTAATTAAGATATAGGGCCTCTCTATGTCAAGTTACGCCACTGCTAGTAACATAATGAATTCATAAACAAACAACTCATTTGGTTCTTAAAAACCTATGTTCTAAATAAAATAAGTTTTTTTTATTCATGTCAGTTTACTTCCAATCCTATTCATTAGGTTACATTGACATTTAAAAATGTATTAATTATGCTCCTATTATTATCATTGTGCAAATGTTTATGTCTAAGATTAACATCATTTATCCTTGTCTTTACATCTTATAAAACAAAGTCCCCATGCTGCGTCTGTCTGACTAAATACGATAAACTCAAAACTACCAAAACTGATTTGATTAAAGTAGATGTCCGCTTTTTGTGTGGGTGCTGGGCCCCAAAATCTAAACAGTCTAAAACTTTAGGGATATGAAAGGGGGCATCATATGGAATTTAGATCCGTTAAAAAAATATTTTTAGACCCATCCATTCATAAGCAGTTTTCTGACAATATTCATACTAAGTGTAGTTTTCAAGCCAAACAAAATTACATGTATCTGAAAATCGGAGGTCTTTAAAATTAAACTATTTATTGCAACTGACTCTTGACACTTGATTGACTGCCTCCGTGGCGTAGTGGCATTACAGTACGACTGCAAAGCTGAGGTCTCGGGTTCGATCCTCGGGTCGGGCAAAGTGATATTGAGTTTTTCTATTCAGTATCAGCTCGGAGTCTGGAATTTGTGCCCGATATGGCGATAGGCTCGCCCCCTATCACATCATGGGACGGAATAATGGCGAAAAGTGGGTGCACTAGTTGCGCCTCTGCCTAGCCCTTCGGGGATAACAGGCGTGAGTGTATATGTATATATGTATGTATTTATTGCAAAAGGCTAGGTTTCAGGAGTTCTATCCAAATATAAATAAACTGTCTTGTTTAGATTTTCAGGCCCATTTTTGGACATGTCCTTTAGTATGGAGATAGTTTGACTGTTTGTAGATGTGGTTTGTTTGTGGTACATGTGAAATGTAAATAATAATAATAATAATAATTTATTTATTTTTCCCACATAAACGGATTTATACAGAGTTTAGGATACAGAGACTTAAATAACAGACATGAAACTTAAGTAGGTTCCTATATTGCATGGATTATGTAATAGTGGGAGACAGGAACCTAAACTAGGATACCCTGTGCTATAGACTCCTGGCTCCCCCTCACGGAAATTAGGTATACAATTTTGGCAAAAGGTGATTCTATTTTTTAAATACAATGTTATGGGAAATAAAACAAAAAAACAGAAAGGAAAATATTGTTAAAAAAAAACTACATAATATTACAGTGCAATTTTATGTGTGAGTATGTATGTGCATGTATGTGTGTGTGTGTGTGAGTATGTGTGTGTGTGAGTATGTGTGTGTGTGAGTATGTGTGTGTGTGTGTGTGTGTGTGTGTGTGAGAGTGTGTGTGTGTGAGTGTGTGTGAGTGTGTGTGTGTGTGTGTGTGTGTGTGTGTGTGTGTGTGTGTGTGTGTGTGAATGTGTGTGTGTGTGTGTATTTGTGTGTGTGTGTGTGTGTTTGGGCGTGTACAAGTGTGTCTGTTTCACTGTGAGAAATGAATGAACGCAATACTAACATAATATAGTAAGTAGTTGTTCAGTTTCTTCATAATCCAGTGTTAAAAGCCAATCAGTAACTTTCCTTTTACATTCCATCTTTGACAAATTAACAATAGAGAGTAATGAACCCTAAGAAAGACATAGGCTAATTTTCATGTCTTAGCATGCTAAACAACCATGCTAATTGCTAATATGACGCATTTTTTTTGTGATTTAATCCACAATCGGTCTTACAACTATGAATGGATAGGTTTTATATTAGGTACTAGTAGTGCTCGCGGCTCCGCCCGCGTGAAAAAGTCTTTCCGGGACAAAAATATTTTCCCGGGATAAAAAGTAGCCTATAGCAAGCACTCAGAAGTAAAGTAGCTTCCTATTAGTGAAAGAATTTTCAAAATCGGTTCAGTAGTTCCTGAGATTAGCGCATTCAAACAAACAAACTCTTCAGCTTTATAATATTAGTATAGATTTATTGTGTAGAGTGTGCTCTCCATCCAGAGGGCACTACCCTTTCTGTAAAATTTTATTCCCTCTCTTGTATATACTTGATATTGTGTCTTTTCAGACGATTCGAATTGTTTCGGATTTTTTGTTGGGCTGCCAATGCATTAGGGTGCGAATCAAGTCGTATGGACTGAGTATCTTGGCGTTTGTGACAAACCATGGTACCTTGAATATGGTGCGTAAAATAGTATTTTGCATTCTTTGAATTAGCGCAATATTTGAATTGCTAGCATTTTCCCATTGCTGTATCCCGTACATCCACACTGGTTTTGGCACAGACTTGTATATAAGCAACTTATTATCAACCGACAGTTTGCTATTACGTTCTAGTAGCCATAGCATAGATCTGTATTTTATGTTTAGTTCTTCCCTTTTGGCCTTCATATGGTTTTTCCATGTCAGTCTGCGGTCCAAGTTTAGGTCAAGATATTTAACACTATTGACATGACGTAGAATACTATCTCCTTAGTAGACAGGTGGGCAGTCTCCTTTTTTTGGGCAAATGTTACGTGCTTGAACTTAGATGCGCTCGCCTGTATTCTCCAGGTTTTCAGCCTGCCGCCTATTGCATTTAACTCGGTTTGCAGTAATCCTTATGCTATTTTTGGGTCCTCGTTATTGGATAAAATTGCGGCGTCATCTGCAAACGTTGCAGTAGTAACACTTTCCACTTCTGGTTAATCTGATGTAAATATAGTGGACGATAGCCTAGTTGGGAATGGAACGGTCTGCCGAGACAATGTCCGGAGGTTCGAAACCCAAGGCACACACCTCTGACTTTTCGAAAGTTACGTGTGTATTGTTTATCAATTATCGTTCGCTTTAACGGTGAAGGAAAACATCGTGAGGAAACCTGCATATCTGAGAAGTTCCTTATAAGAATTTCAAAGGTATGTGAAGTCTGCCAATCTGCCCTAGGCCAGCGTGGTGGACTAAAGCCTAAACCCCCTCAGTAGAGGAGGCCCGTGCTCAGCAGTGGGCTGTATAATAATACAGGGCTGGTATTATTATTATTATTATAAATATAGTGTAGATCACAGGTCCCAGAACTGACCCTGGTGGGACTCATGATTTAGATGTTTCTCCTGACCCTTGACTTGGAATATCCTGTTAGCTAGGTAGAATTTCATGAGCAGCTGCAGGCTATGTGGAAGGTTGATCTTACCATCCATACTTACTTTGTCAAATGCCTGACTCACATCCAAGAAGGTAGATGCACAGTATTGTTTTTTTTCTAAGACCTCTCTGATCTTATCAGTTACCCGATGCACTTTCTCGACTGTTGAGTGGTGTTTTCGAAAGCCAAACTGATGATTTGGTATCGAATTGTTACTTATGAGAATTGGTTGTCTTCTACCTAGTATGATTTATTCGCAGATTTTCGATGAAATCGATAATAAGCTGATTGGCCTATACGATTCCACTTAATTTGGACGCTTACCGGGTTTGTGGATCATTATTATTTGAGAAACCTTTCACAAAGTAGGAAGTTGCTGCACTCTTAGTATTGCGTTATATAAGGTAGTTAAGTATACCACAGCTTTTAGAGACAGCTTTTTAAGTATTTCTTTGGTAATCAGATCGAATCCCGGAGCTGTTTTGTTGTTCAGTGAATTAATCACTCGCCAGACTTCTTTTACCGTTGTGGGTTTAGGTGGCAGGGACATCTGATAAGATTGGCACAGCACACTGTCTACAATTTCTTCCGAGCTCTCATCATATTCCTTGTTAAGAATACACCTGTCAGGTGGTCAGCAAAAAGATTTACCTTTTCTTTTGCGGTTTTAGCTCAGTTCTCATTTTTTTGAAGAGGTGGTTTCGCCATTTGTGGGCCCCACCAAGAGATTTTGTGAACTTCCATAATGAGTAATTTGTTGAAGCAGTGGGTGTAAGAGATTCCAGTTTGGGTTGTTATGTAGTGTAGTGTTCGCCATTCTTTTAAGGTTTTTTCAATTGTTGAATAGCTTTATTAAACAACTTTTTATCTTCTCCACTACCAGTTTGGTGCCACACCTGACAGGCTCTTCTTTTTTCTAGGATTTGATTTCTTATTTCCTGTGAATAATTTACAACTCGACACTTGTGATTTAATGATGGTGTTGCTACACAGCATGCCTCTTAAATAGTCGTGGTGAAATTTATTGTTCTCTTTAGAGCTATTTTCAGGTTAATATTTTTGATAATATATTTCCGAAATACGTCCCAATCAGTGCGATTGTTAGACAGTGTGATTGGTTTATCAGCTTCAATTATCATTGTGCTAATTGTTGTAGTACAGGAGTGTAATCTGAGGAGCTTTCAAGACATGATTGTGGCCTGAAGTAGTGTTTCCATAGTCCCTTTATAATAAAGTAATCCAAGACGACAAATTATTTATTTACATACTAGCTTCCAGCTGTCTACATCTAGTTGTTGTCAGTCTGGAACCTCAAGTATGTTTCGAAATCCAGTCTCCAGCGGCTATGAAACGCCCTCCCAGAGATCTAAAGAATTCTGAGAACAAGTCTGCGGAGATTTTATGTTTGGGTGAACAATAAATTGCAGACATATTAAAGAATCTACATTTGTCTTGGACACCAACTCTGGTGGCTTGTATAGGCTCTGTCTTATACTCTGGAAGGAAATGATGCTTAATAGAATTCTTTATTATAATTGCTGTTCCAGCATGACTTTTACTGTCTGGATGACAGGTGAAATAGGTGGCGAAACCTTGAAACTTGACGTTCTTTTATAATAGGCTTCAGATATAAGAATAAAATCAAGCTTGTGTTCCCTAATATTAGGAGGTCCATATCATCCCTATTGGGAGCTAGACCATTTGGATCCAAGTAGCTATATTTATTGACCCTATTTTGTTAATTTTGTTGTGAGTGATGTTATGAGTTGCATCAGCATACTCATTTGTTGTAAGATTTGCTCGAATTTTTCAGTTTGTTTTATAAGAATGTTTTCTATATTATACTAGTATGGGTTTTCAGTCTCTATATTTGTTAAGTGATAATATGTTTAAACAGCGAAAGGGCCTCATGCAGTATATTTTTGAAACTCCATATGGTTGACATCTGTCACACACTGCTTTTACCTTTTTCTTCTTTGGGTCTTCCACTATTATTGACTGGTGAAAGATGTATTTCAATTCCTTTACTGCTTTGTTGTTGGGACCTGCTAGAAGGTTGACAAAGAAAGTAGATGTGGGTATCTTTTCATTCATTCATTTTCACTTTTTTAGAGGGTATTTAGTCCTCTTGGCTCGTAGTTGCCGGTTACAGGGTAATTAACCGCCGCCTGTTACCCAGCGTTGTTACTCATTTGGCACCACCCAGGGGGTAGGTGTAGGGTGGGCCTAGGAACAGGTGGTAAATCCTACGGATGCCAGCAGCTTCACCCCCAAAATTGAGAATTGAAATTTTGAGAATTTTAATTTGTGAATAATTATAATGCATAGCAATGAATTAAGCGTTCGTGTGCCATGGTAGGACTATATTCAAGCCTCAATGATATTTTAAAGCCAATTTCCCTTGTATAAATTTATTTAAAACTATACGATATTAAATTATATATATATATTATTTACATTTGTATGAAATTCAACTAACATTAAAACGACATCTGCGTTGCGTGAGCCGTGAGCGCATTCCTCGAATGGTTTAACTATTATTATGTAACGATAATAGTAAAAAAAAAACTAAAAAACACGCTTCATACAAAATCCAACTAAAGAATGGAAATATTTTTTTTATAAATTTGAATTAAGAATAGTGTAAATGAGAAAAAAAAAATATTTTTTCTAAAAAATAAAATATTTATAACTATTGACACCATGCACCCCACGCATTTTTACTTATCAATGTATGCCAAATTTCAAGTTAATTTTACACATCCAGTTTAGTTTTATTTCTATTATTATAGTCCAACAGATGCCACTAAAATAAATAAACTATCACTTATTTATTTTTTAGTTAGATTTTCTATAAAATCGTGTTTTTAGTTTAAAATATTGATCATCGGTCCTTGA
The DNA here is from genome assembly GCA_949316025.1 of Lapara coniferarum. Lineage (NCBI taxonomy): Eukaryota > Metazoa > Arthropoda > Insecta > Lepidoptera > Sphingidae > Lapara > Lapara coniferarum. The sequence continues at coordinate 32,681,848 of OX438919.1, read as the reverse complement.
TAAGTATGCCATGTTTCGATTTCGTGCGACATTTTGAAGGGGATCAAATCATGTTCAAATTTCCCGTTATATACATACATAAGTATGAAGCTAATAAAAGCGTGTGAAAACACTCACGCCCTCTATACCCGAAGGGGTAGGCAGAGGAGTACCTAGTGCACCCACTTTTCTCCGTGCGTATTCTGTCCCATCATTTGATAGGGGCGAGCTTATCGCCATATCGGGCACAAAGTTCAGACTCCAGACTGATATTAAGTAGTGGTACTTTTATCTCGAATAAAATCACGCGGGCGAAACCGCAAGCAAAAGCTAGTCTCTAATAATTAAGCAGCAGGCACTTTTATATATTATAATTATTCTATTGACATTTTAAGCTTTAATGAAAATGAATTTGTAAATACCATTGTAATTATCATAAAGCGTCGAGCGGACTTTGTTTTATGATATGTAAGGATATTGCAACGTGTGTCGTATATATTATTATGGATTATGAGGATGATAATAATAAAATGACTACTAACGTAGTTCCTCGCTATCTGAGTTTATTTCCCTGAAAGTATATTATGTGATAAGGGTATATAGCAACGTTTTTATAACTTAATTTATATCATAGGTAAAATAAGGTAACACAGAAATATTTACCAAAATCTTATAAGAATTAACAAATTTATTTACATTTATTAGTTCGGTGAAATGCTGTCAAGAAGTGTCAGCATAATTTTCATTCAAGTTTTTTAGCAACCGGCCACCGCGTTGTAGGTACCTACGCTTAATACCGGTAGAACTTGTACTCCGCACGGAAGTTATCGAAATGCATTATTAGGTCATAAGTGCTTTTAGAAATTTAGTATACAATTATGGACACCAGACTTTTGAATAAAGATCTAGGGTTGATAATAAAATAATATCTTTGATATTTTTTACAATCTGGATAAAATATAAAAAATGTAAAAACAGAAACGCAGATTTTTTTGTTTTCTTTTTGTAAGTACCTTCTTATTCATCTATGTATGTCAAATTCTAATGAATGATACTTATATAATACATACATAAGTCATTCATATTTATCACTACATATTTTACACTACTATTATTGCGAGAAGCCACTCCTGCATTTATATAAGCAAAAAACTCGGTACCTATAATGAGAAACCTTCATCACTACATAGTAGAAAACAAAGTCGCTTCCCGCTGTCTGTCCCTATGTCCTCATGTCCCTATGTATGCTTAAACTGGACCGACTTCTAAATAACTGCATTCGATTCGTGTACAATCTTCGCAAATATGACCACATTTCTTCCTATCGTCATCAACTAAAATGGCTACCCATACGTCAGCGCCGTTCTTTGCGGGCACTCACTACTTTATTCTCTTTCCTTACCTCCCCTACCCCTCCTATTTACTTATCATCAAACTATCAATATCTCTGCAGTAGCCATGATAGGAACCTCCGCTCTTCTAGGAACCTTCTCCTGAAATGCCCCCCTCATAGCTCTAACTTCACTCACTCGTCTTTTGCTATACAATCTGTTCTTCAATGGAATTCACTCCCCCTCGAAATCAGAACGGCCACCTCTCAGTTCGCCTTTAAAAAGAGAGTACGGCAGCTACTGCTGAACGAAGCAGAAGAGTCATCACATTAGTTTATAATATTATAATATATATGTACCTATATATTATGTATTCATGTAATTATAATTTGTATTTTATGTATTTACAATTTTACTCATATTATGTATGCATTCAAGATAGCGATTGTCTCTTTTTTTTTTTTTTTTATAATTGTTATATTATTTCTATGTATGTTTAATTTATATCAAGTGACCTTGTTGCACCTACCTTATTTATTTCTGCACCACCCTCAGGTTGACTGGGAGAGAATGCCTTTGGCATTAAGTCCGCCTATATACTTTTGTATATTAAGTGCAAATAAATAAATAAATAAATCTTTAAAACTACGCAACGGATTTTGTTGCGGTTTTTTTAATAGATAGATTGATTCGAGAGGAAGGTTTATATGTATAATACATGCATAATTTCGTAGAGAAACATTGATAATTTAAAAGGTTTCTAATGTGATGTCGTAGATAAACACATTTTTTTGCGCTTACATTGCTGACGCTGGCTAAACTCTACGAGATAGATCAAAATAATGTACTACACTTTTGTACACCTTAAAAAGTTCTACAATAAAGTCCACGATGGTATATGTCTATCTCTTAGGGATAACCCACAATAACCATTTTTTATCCTTTACTTTTGACGAGAAATAATGGCTTATTTACGAAGCGATTTTAAGCAATACAGCATTAATCCTTATCCAATTAAGTACCATAAATACATTGTGCATTTAATATAGATCAATATGGCCCTTTACAACATGTAATTTAAATAAATATTTTCGAAGATATTACAGATTTAAAATGCAGGGACATAGCGGTCGCGGCGGTACCGGCCGGGGGGTCGGCGGCGCGTGTCTATAAATGAGAAAGTATGGAGATAGTTTGAGATCCTGAGGAGGACATAGGCTACTTTTATCCCGGAAGAACATAACCCGGGAATTTTATACCGGTTTTTATTTCTCGCGAGTGGGGCCGTCACGGCCTAACCACTGACCCGATTTCGATGAAATGTGGTAGGGAGATCCTGGGACGGACCTAGGCTATATCTTAAAAATAAACCGAGACTTTTATTCCGGAAAATCTTTTTCTGCGAGTAGAACCGCAAGAAAATAAGTATGACGATAGTTTGAGATCCAGAGGTGGACATAGGCTACTTTATCCCGGAAGAACATAAACCGGTAATTTTATCTCGGTTTTTTTTTCTCGCGAGTGGAGCCTTCACTGTCACGCCACTGAACTGATTGCGATGAAATTTGGAAGTGACATAGCTTAAGACCCTGGGAAGGACCTAGACTAATTCTTATCTCGGAAAAACTTCACCAATGGATGGAGTGATTCAAGAGGAATGCTTATGTGTATATTACATAAATATTTTGTATGACAAAAAAGTAATTTCAGCATGTAATATGCTTTGCTACCTGAGCGAAGCCAGGGCGGGCCGCTAGTAAGCTATAAAGCAATTGTGGTAACTTGAACCTACGCTTATCCAGGTTGACTGTAATTCATCTATAACTTTTTATTTTTATTTAAAATGCTATGTTTCTCTATTAAAATACATAAGTATTTACATAAAAAAAAAGTTTTTTTTTTCACAAAACGCTTTGTATGATGTCCGCTTATTACATGTTTGTCAATTCTCTTCGATGTCATTATAAACGGATTCCACTGTACTAATATTATAAACAGGATATATGTATATATATGTTGTGTGTTTGTAACGAACTCCCCATGGATGAGGCGGTAGAATACACAGAGAGATTCAATGTCTCTCCGCATACCCAGCGCCTCTACTCTGTCCGTGAGATTGGGATCATCGACGATGCGAAGTGCCCGTCGTTGTAAGGAGTCAAGTGGGTTAAGCAAGTGTTTGGGGGCCCCTGCCCAGTGTGCCTACTCTGGATTCCAATCTTAAGAAATCACGAACTGAAAACAGTTTCAATTCCAATCTAGAAGTTATCGGTACTCTTGACCAAATCGAGTCCATTATGGGATTGAAATTGAAATCGAGTACGCGATCAAATATCTGTGCGGCCACACATGATCTACTAAAAATACAAATAACTTAACACGTGTAATTTTGATTATACCAGTCGAAACCGTGTCCAATAATTTAAGTTTTAACAAACATATTCAGTGAACTCATATAATAAAATTGGAACTGTATTTTTTATAATGATTCCTTATGTTTACGCGAATGTTAGACATTGAAATTAAACTATTTTAACGGATTTTATCGCGGTTTTTTATTTTATTTTTCTCCCGACGTTTCGAAGGCTTTTCAGCACTTCGTGGTCACGGGGCGGACTGAGGTGTAGGTGGTCCGAAAAGTTAGTATTACAAAGCTACCTTCAATTTACATTTATACAATTTAAGATGTTAGTCATTGTTTGCGGTCCGGTCTACGCAGAAAGAGCTCACAATGTCTTTAGGTCTGGCAGCAGGTCTTTTGGGGCCCGATTTAATTAGATGTATTACCGGGTCCCAGGCAGGTGCAAGTTTCCAACCATCTTCTCTATTGAAATTGGGATGTTTTTTTATTTCAATAGCCTCGCGAATCATCCTAGGCAGGAATCGGTGTTCTTTGGCAAGGATTTGTGGCTTGTCAAATCTAAGGTAATGGTTGGAGCCTTCTTCTGAGTGCTCAGCTACTGCAGACTTCGTAGAGCGTCGGTGTTTAACATCAGCTATATGTTCTTTTACGCGGGTCCCTATATGTCTTTTGAAACAGAGAGCTTGTTTCAGAGAGCACAAGGAATCTGTGACGAGAAACACCTGGCTGCTGAGCTACAACATGTCAAGCAAGTACTGCGAGACAACAAGCTCCAAATTCCACGCCGCCGTCACAGAGACCGAGTGAAACCAGCCACAGTTGATCGTGTCCCAGTTGTATTACCTTATGTAAGAGGAGTCACCGACAAGATTGGCTACATCCTGAAGCGTGCTTCCATAAAAACTTATTTTAAGCCGCCTAAGAAGATTAGTCAATTTTTACCACCTGTCAAGTGCCATATACCTCTACAAGAACCGGGCGTATACAAGATAGATTGCGACTGTGGCCTCTCTTATATTGGTCAAACAAAAAGACATATAGGGACCCGCGTAAAAGAACATATAGCTGATGTTAAACACCGACGCTCTACGAAGTCTGCAGTAGCTGAGCACTCAGAAGAAGGCTCCAACCATTACCTTAGATTTGACAAGCCACAAATCCTTGCCAAAGAACACCGATTCCTGCCTAGGATGATTCGCGAGGCTATTGAAATCAAAAAACATCCCAATTTCAATAGAGAAGATGGTTGGAAACTTGCACCTGCCTGGGACCCGGTAATACATCTAATTAAATCGGGCCCCAAAAGACCTGCTGCCAGACCTCAAGACATTGTGAGCTCTTTCTGCGTAGACCGGACCGCAAACAATGACTAACATCTTAAATTGTATAAATGTAAATTGAAGGTAGCTTTGTAATACTAACTTTTCGGACCACCTACACCTCAGTCCGCCCCGTGACCACGAAGTGCTGAAAAGCCTTCGAAACGTCGGGAGAAAAATAAAATAAAAAACCGCGATAAAATCTGTATTTTTTAAGCAAAAGAGTGTTACAATACGGCAGTATAAGTGTGGTGTCTTTGTCTCAACTATTTATTACGGAAAAACTCCCAACACTCCACAAGACCGCAGTTCCGTCCTCGCCGCGTTCCCCGTCGCACGGCACGCGTGCCGATGACAACACAATCTAATAGGATTAAGTCTAAAAACCAATCTTTCCCTAATCGTTGATGTCTCATCCTCTCTCAGTGGCCGTCCTGAGCCGAGGTTCGTAACCCGTTAGTGGGTTGCCCTCAGCATGGTCACTTAATTCAAAGGGTTGCGAGCGTATTCTGCGTTCACCCTAAACACCGGTGTGGCCAGAAAAACCGACTCGCGTCAGGCTACTGGCAGTAGGGCCATTACAAAAAAAAAAAATCCCATATAAAAAAGCATATTCTGGCCACGCTGGGTATCAATAATATTTAGCCGGAACTCATACTTGATAATTTTGGTCATATTAACATAATTCTACTTCCTACTAATATAAATGCGAAAGTTTGTAAGTATGTATGCATGTCTGGATGTTTGTTAATCTTTCACGCAAAAACTACTGAACGGATTTCGATGAAATTTGGCACACAGGTAGATCATGTCCTGAATTAATACATAGGCTACATTTTATCCCGGGAAAATAAAAATCAGGACTTTTATCCCGGAAACGTCGTGCACGTTCCATATCAGCGAGTAACATTGTCCGCTTTTTATACCGGGAAAAATAAAGCAGGACTTTTAAAAACTCATTCACACGGGCAGAGCCGCGATCATTTTCTATATGCATACATAGGTATGCTACCTAGGAACATGACAGGGCCTAGTCACAAGTCAGTCTACGGGAAAACCCACCGGCCGCCACTGACTGTAACAAGCTTCCTATTAGGTATCACTAACGTCATATATTTGTTGCAGGTGTTTTGGTCCGCTCATCATTATGGTTAAGATATAAAAGTATAATGCCAATGCCGGATGATGACGTCAGTGTGCTATTTTGTAGTATAATATCTGTAAGTTCCATTTGCATGTCACCAACAAATTGATCGTTATCTTATTTTCTCGATCTACAAAGATGTTGAATTATTTTAGGCTTGGACTCAATACTTCTACACAGTAACTTGGTTGTGGACTTTGTTTTATGCAATAGACACTTGGCTCGCTATCAAAAGAAGGGACTCTCACCCGATATTATACCATTCTTTTGCCTGGATACTGCCAGTAGCCACCACAGGCATTGGTCTCTCAATATTGTACATTCCAAACGCTACGTTAGTATTCTTATAATTTATAATCAGAGCTTCTTCACCCAAATTTAGCTATATGTATTATTTATTCACTACCTATAAGATGATTATTATCACAATAGCTAAATTTACGGTTTGTGTTATAATAGTGCGTAATATACATCTCAAGATTCAAAATAAACTTTTATATTACTTAATTGCAAAAAAAATATGTTATATTTCAGGTGCCATAATTTGCCATCGGCTACCAGTGCGCTATACAAAATACTACCAAACTACTGCGCCACATATGTGCCAATTGGAATTGTCATGATAGTAAATCCGTGTATGTACGTACTGTCTAGCAGAAATGTAGAAATGGCAGTTGCGCTACCACACGCCCAGGTAACCTTAGATAATGTGATAATAATACCAGACCTGTTATACTGTCCTACTACTGAGAGGGTCGAAGTCTAGTCCACGGAGCGGGTCTAAGATATTATGTGATAACTGGGCAAAATTATATATATACATATTACATATATATTATATACATATAGACTCACGCCTGTTTTCGTCGAGGACCTCGCCGCGTTCCCCGTCGCCCCCCCGGCCCCCCTAGCAGTTCCGGCCCGCGTGCCGATGACAACATAATCTTATAGGATTAGGCCTAAAAACCAATCTTTCCCTAATCTTTGATGTCTCATCCTCTCTCAGTGGCCGTCCTGAGCCGACGTTCGTAACCCGTTAGTGGGTTGCCCTCAGCATGGTCACTTAATTCAAAGGGTTGCGAGCGTTTTCTGCGTTCACCCTAAAGCCCGGTGTGGCCAGAAAAGCCGACTCGTATCAGGCTACTGGCAGTAGGGCCATAAAAAAAAACTTACCTAGGTAACCTGCCACTCGCCAGGTACGTTTCCCGCACTCACGTAGCAAAGCGGATCACTAGTGAGGTAGTACGGACTACGGTGCATCTCGCTGTGCGTATAAAACTAAGTGCTACGGTCTAGAAGCATGCAGCCAATATAACAGGCACATTTTAAAATCCTCGCGTCAGGCAGTTCCACAGACCAAACCTTATTTGTTTGGACAGAATTGCTAAGGCGCTAATTTTATACACGTACCGTGATCGCATATTATTATATATTTTTAACACCTTGGCGCGTCTCTCCGGTCTGGTGTTAACGTGTTTAAAAACACAACAGGTTTCTGTACGACAATAGGGTAGTTGACTACTTTTTTTAAAATATATTTACCAATAATGTACGTCAACTAAAATCGACCGGAAAAGAATTTTCAAAATTGGCGCAATAATAAGTAAGTTATAAAGGTTTGTTTGGTGGAAGGTGTAGTTGTCAAATAACAGTACTATCAGACTGTGACGTCATCGAGTGTCACCGGCCATAACGCTGCGTGCGTGTGAAAGAGAACGTTTAATCCCCACCACGCCCCCATTTTTGGTCACACCAATATTTCAAATGTGAATAACTGCTTTATTTTTCAACCAATTTTGATGCTGATTTCACGATGGATGTTGCTCTTTCACACAAACATTGTCCTGGATTAACACATAGGCTACTTTTTATCCCGGAAAAAATATAAAGCGGGACTTTTATCCCGGTTTTTTTTCCTGCGAGTCGTTACGGCCTAACCACTAATCGGTTTCGATGAAATTTGGTAGAGAGAGACTTTCAGACCCTGGGAAAGAATTAAAATATAAACCGGAACTTTTATACTGGAAAATCGTTTTCTCCGAGTGGAACCGCAAGAAAACAAGTATAGAGATAGTTCGAGATCCATAAGAGGACATAGGCTACTAATGAATCTATTTCAATGAAATTTAGTAAGGAGATAATTTAAGACCCTGGGAAGGACCTAGACTACTTCTTATCCCGGGAAAATATATACCAGGACTTTTATCCCGGATAAACTTCAACGCGGGCGGAGCTGCGGGCAAAAGCTAGTATAAAATATTGTACAAAATTAAACACAGGTAACCACCCTATTAACGTATGAAATAGTTTTTATACTGCTAATTTGGCATTCATTTTATATGTTTCGACAATACCTACGCCTTATTTATGTACTTACTTAAATAATAATATTGGCATTTTCTATTTTCAGTTTACAAGCAAGGAAAGGCGGCTTGTGGATGCATTAAGACTTAAATTTTTCTTTATAAACATGGTTTTTTATACGTGCTGGTTACCAAATCTTATAAACGGTTTATTGTTATGGACCATGTGGTTTAATATGCCAGTAAAAGTTATTATTAGCATTTGGTACATAATGGTCAGTATTGAAAAATCTATATTATTATTTTTAACTCATACGAGTTAAAAATTATAGATTAATATAACTCACATAGGTGAGTTATCCATATTATGAAAAATTATTTTTGTTACAGGCCCTAATGAATCCTATGCAAGCTTTACTTAATGCTTTAGTTTATAGGAAATGGAATTCAACTAGGTATAGATTTATTGCCACATACAAAAAGGAAGATCAAAAAGAATTTCATTTCTATGATGAACAATCACCGTTGCTAGGTTCAGAGCCTTCGAGACTGCAGCTCTCACCTATACCAACTGGCATAAATAATTATGCCACTTTGTAATTTACCTGATTTATAATGTGTATTATTCAATGTATGTTTTTATATTAAATATATTACTGTTATATTTATATGTTATATTTTGTTAATTACATTCCCCATAGTTTCATAGGTTAATGTGTGGGTCTATGGCATTGATGTATTAAAAACCCTATGGATATATAGTTATCTCATAAATCAATGTCCAGCAGGTACCATTCCAAGAAGTACCCTTCTATTCTTATGTACCTACGACTAACTTATGTACCATGTTGTGCGATTTTTGGTAGCAATTAGGTATTGTATTTTAATATTAATAAAAAACTGAATATCATATTTATTTTAAAGTTCATGTGATCCCCAAACTAAATTTAAATAGATAATTTCTCTTCCCTTTTACCCCTCTTATTTTGGGGTTAGTAAGGTAATAATATCTCATATTAATTTTCAAAATTCAAGATATCCTCAATCGCCATACTGTGCAATTAAGTCAGAGCAACAATATTTTCTCCCCTCTTTTAACCCCCTTAGGTAAGGATAAAGAAAATATATCCCATAGTTAGGTATAGACCGACCAACCGATTGCGGTTATGAGCACTGTCAACTCTTAGACTAATATGTCAACTAAGATTCAAATCCAAAATAAAATATTCAAATTGAAATCTTGTTTCTAGCTTTTCAGTTCTTCAATAAATTTTATAAAGATGGCAGATTTTGACGCAGTCGGGTTTTTGTTTTGTTTAATATTTTTTTTATTTCCATTTTTTTTTTGTTTTCATGCACCTTTATGAGCATTTCCTATCCCAAACTCCTATAAAACATATAAGTTATACATATATATATATATATATATATATAGAGATCTCTTGACGGTAAATGTTGATCAGACGCGACTTCACGCGAGCACTTTGTTGATCCAAAAATCTATGTTGATCCGGCGCCTTTTGTTGATCCAATATGCATTTCTGGTAACTAATGTGGCTCCAACCGGATCAACATCTGCACTCACGGGACTTCTTACTAACGTTTGCCGAAGTTGATCCGATATACAAATCCACCTTGCGATAGTTACGGAAAATGTTGATCCGATTTGAATGAGCCAATCAGAGCACAGCAAACAGTCAGATTCACATCGGATTGGCTGAGAGCAGCCGCGACGTTTTATACACATCCAATTAATGATATTTTATTCATAGTATCAACATGTTACTAATACGGTGTCACTGTGCCCAAATTATTAATCACACTATTATAATAATGGCGAAAGTTTGTCAGAAAATTTGTGTATATGTTTGTTACGTCTTCACGCTCAAACGGCTGGACCAATTTTGATGAAATTTGATATAGCCGTAGTTGACACCCTGAATTAGTACATAGACTAACTTTTATTCCGAAAAGTATTCCTGCTGGAATTTAAGCCGCGACTAACACCGCGGAGCGCAACTAGTCAAAGTATTAAAAAAGTGATGCTATCTAAAGTGTCGTAGATTGTTTTCTACTCCATGTGAAAGAGATAATTTATCTATATTTTTTGACTGTTTTTTTTACTCTGTGATACAGGACTCTTACATTCCTTCAAAAGCTATTCAACTTCGTTCTGCTCCAGGGTACAACGCCCGAGGCATGGAACAGGAGTGTGGTGGTATTGTTCTTAAAAAAACGGTGATAACGCCTTTTTTAAGAATTACAGACCCATCTTCTTGAGCCATTTTTACAAGCTGTTCTCAAAGGTCATCACGAATCGTCTCAAGCGCTGGCTAGATGACTTCCAGTTTCCCGAACAAGCCGGATTCCGTAAAGATTATAGTACAATAGACCACATCCATACGCTGCGGCAAGTTATACAAAAAACTGGGGAGTATAACTTGCTACTTTGCTTAGCGTTCATGGACTAGGGGAAAGCCTTAGATTCGATCGAGACCTGGGCTGTGCTGCAGTCTCTACAGCGGTGCCACATTGATCATCGGTACATCGAAGTGTTGAGGTGCTTGTATAAAACGCCACCATGTAGGTCCGAGTACAAGAACAGAGTTCGAAAGCTATTCCACGACATAGAGGCGTGAGACGGAGATGTTATGTCTCCGAAACTGTTCACTGCCGCGTTGGAAGATGCTTACAAGCTCTTGGACTGGAAAGGACTCGGCATCAACATCAATGGCGAATACATCACTCACCTTTGTTTTGCCGATGACATCGGTGTATTGGCCTGCACCTGACTGCCTCGGTGGCATAGTTTTATTACAGTACGACTACAAAGCTGAGGTCTCGGGTTCGATTCCCGGGTTGGGCAAAGTGATATTGAGTTTTTCTATTCAGTATTAGCTCGGAGTCTGGAATTTGTGCCCGATATGGCGATAGGCTCGCCCCCTATCACATCATGGGACGGAATAGCGGCGAAAAGTGGGTGCACTAGTTGCGCCTCTGCCTACCCCTTCGGGGATAAAAGGCATGAGTGTATATGTATGTATGTATGTATCGGTGTATTGGCAGAATCGCTGGAGGGTCTGACCACAATGCTCAACCGAGTTTCTCAACTGGTGGGTCTCAGGATGAACATGGACAAGACCGAGATCATGTCGAATGTTCATGTTGTGCCAACCCCGATTATCGTTGGGAGCTCAATTCTCGAAGTTGTAGACGAGTACGTCTATTTAGGTCAAGTAGTCCAACTCGGTAAGTCCAAATTTGAGACAGAGATCAATCGGCGAATCCAGCTCGGATGGGCAGCGTTCGGGAAACTAAGCAAGGTCTTCTCGTCCAAAATACCTCAGTGCCTGAAGAAAAAAGTCTTCAATCAATGTGTGTTAAACACACATTGATTGAAGACTGGTAATACCAGTAATGACATACGACACTGAGACGTGGCCTCTGACTATGGGCCGCCTAAGATGGCTCACGGTCACTCAGCGAGCTATGGAAAGGGCTTTGCTAGGTGTTTCTCTACGCGATCGAATCAGAAATGAGGAGATTCGTAGAAGAACGAAAGTCACTGACATAGCCCAACGGATAAGCAAGCTGAAGTGGCAATGGGCAGGGCACATAGTTTGAAGAACTGATGGCAGATGGGACAAAAAAATTTCGATTGGAGACCACGTACTGGCAAGCGTAGCTTCAGCCGTCCATCTGCAAGATGGACCGATGACTTGTTAAATGCTGCAGGAACGCGCTGGATGCAGGCCGCTTTTGATTGGTCCATCTGGAAATCTTTGGGGGAGGCCTATGTTTAGCAGTGGACGCCATACGGCTGATAATGATGATGACGATACCGGATGATAGACCTCGATGATTGTTCTGTGGAAATGGACTCACAAATTTGCTGCATGAGAATGGACGTTTCATTTTTGTCTCCCACGAAAAGTCGCCCCTTTCTAACACACTAAGTTGTTTTAATACACATCCGCTTTAGACTTGAAAATGTGTTAAATGCCCATAAAACATTTTTGCAAAACAGAAAACGCTTAATTATAAATGTGTTACCTAGTATTATACTAAACTTTACCTTATAAGAGACTGAAATCTCAATGTTAAGAAGTTCAAAATAGTGACCTCTTTTCTTAAGTCTATTATTAGATCTGTCTTTTACTATCAATGGCATGCCCAAGTATCGATTTAGACGTCAATTGTCCTTAAAACAAAGAAATTCAAAATGGCGGCCACTTTTTTCAATTATAACATTGAATCTGCTCTTTGTACCTAAGGCCATGCTCAGATATCGATTTTGAAGTCGATTGTCCTTAAAAATAAGAAATTCTAAGTGGCGGCCAATTTTTTTAAAATCTACCATAAAATCTGCCCTTTGTACCTAAAGCCATGCCCAGATATCGATTTTGAGGTCGGTTGGCCTTAAAACAAAGAAATTCACAATGGTGGTAATTTTTTGGAAATCTAACATTAAATCTGCACTTTATAATAATTCTCCCGTGAGAAAATTTTGTGTCAGACATGCGCGCGCATCGTAAAACTTCACTCCCATAAATTTTTCATAACACGCTTAAAGAAGTATAACTTCAAAAACAGGAGAAAACAGTAAAACAGATTTTGCCGCTTTGTGTTTCAGTACCTATTCGTCAATTTTGGCTCCGGATCAACTTAGTCAAAGTAAATGTCGTATATAAGTTAAATATATTCTGGATCAAAGTAATCACATTCAGTATCATTTTTTTGACCGTTAATGGATCCACAAATGTTGGTCAAAACGTCGAGGAGTATGTTGAAAATCTGTAAGTGCAGATCCACCGACGTCACACGCGCATCAAACACGGATCAAAGTATATCAGTTTGCGAGACTCGGAGCTGAGCAAACACGTGAAATAGGTGGATCAACAATTGTTCTAACTTCACACTGGAGCAACATTTACCGTAAAACCGTCATTATATATATATATATATATATATATATATATATTTGTAATCACTATTAAATCCTTTATTTTGATATTCGATGTATTTTGAAAATATTTTTTTAGGTTAATTTTTGTCGCCAAAAATCCTTGATATTGTTTTTTTTTAATTTTGATTTACCCAGTGTCACTCTCACTACTTAGACGAATCTATTGACACCACTCAAATAAAAATACGACCAGCCGTTCAGGCTCTAGGGCGTGCCAAAGAAATATACATACATACACACACTCGAAAAACATAACGCTCTTTCTATCGCAGCCGGGTAAAAATGCCCAGTTATAAAATTCCCATGGTATATGCATAGGGCTGCCATCTTCTAAATTGCCGACGCCGGATAAACACGGCAAAAATCCCGGACATTTGGGCGAAATATGGGTATTTCTCCGGACACCTCTGAAAAAAATCTTTTGCTGTTCCTTCTTCAATGCGGGGAAATGCATGACAATGAAAAGTTTTAACTAAGATTTATTTCAATTTGTCGCTCATCTATAAAAATGGATTTCCCCTGACAACAAAAGTGTCCGGGTTTTGCCCGGACAATTTTTAAAACCCCGGCCGGACGGCCCCCAGACGCCCTTCAAACTAGGACAAATCCGGGGAAATCCGGACGGATGGCAGCCCTATATATGCATGTATCTACTTAGTAAGAAAAGTACACTCAGAAATTCGGAATAGTAAAATGTGATTGAAAACTGGACCTGGACTATAATTCTAAAACGTACCTCCGATTTACAGGCCATCTGGCAACCTTAGCTACAAGTCTACAGCTTACAAAAAGCAAAAAAACTGAAGTTATTTTCAACTTGTATTTAAACTATAGGTTAATTTACAAAATATATATGTATATCTCTTTAGCTATTTACTTAATTTATAGAACATCATGGTCATTGTCCGGTGGGGCCATGGTTAAATCTGTCACATCTTTTACTATCATATGTGCAACTTGCCAGGCCATTTCTTCTTCAACTTTTGATGTGTTTGTTGGCACAAAGCGGCTTACCATTTTCTTGAAAATAGATTCCTTTCGGTCTGGGTCAGGCTCTAGTTTAGACTCAAACCTTCCCAGGCTATTCACTCGGCCCAGGCTCAGTCCATCATGCCTTTGCCTTTGCCACAAGGAGTCTGCATTATACAACTGATTAGAGTCTATTGTCATGTCAGGTACAGAGTGATTTCTTTTCTTTTTTTTAAACACAGGATCACCCATTGCAAGTAGTGTATTTTGTGTGCTAATGCTATACTCACTACTACAATCTGATTGTGACCTATGATTTGTGGACCACATTTGATCAACTGAATGTATCATTTCTGAGAGATACTTATAGTACAACTCAGATTCTAGAAATGTTTTAACATATAGTGTCAATGTCTTAAAGATAAACTGGAATGGTACATCAAAACATGTATTAAGAGGTCCTCCTTCTCTACATATCTCACTTTCAATTTGAAGTCTGATCTCTGTTGGAAAACCTATGGGACTTGTTGCTTGAAGTGAAAAATACTTATCATAAATAACAATAGCATCAGCCTGCATTTGGTCAGAATTTGATGCACTGTCATTGATTAAATTATCTCTAAAATGTATAACAGCCATGAGAAACTCCAACAATACTCTACAAGATTCTTGCTCCAAATATTCAGTAAAGTAAAATAGTATTGTGTCATTATATATAATATCTTTGAGATTTAGAGATCCACTAGTTAGAATGTCAATTTGTGCTTGAATATAGAGAGGACTGCCTACAAAGTCATTAAAATAATTATCCTGAATCTGGCTGTATAGTTTTTCTTGAACAGGCTTAAAACAATCTTCTCTAATCAGACCATCAGTATTACATATATTTGATATAACTAATTTCCTTATGCTATCTGTTAAGTCAAGCTGACATGGCGCTTCTAATGCAACATATTTTTTAAATAATTTAACTGCTTCTTCTGATAAATCATTTCTGTTTAAATTTTCCCAGGATCTGTAAGCTTGTGAGTTCACACACTCTGCTAAATTTTCATCTAAACTTGTTGAAGATTCCACTACCTTATTTGCATTATCATTACTATATAAATTACTGTTAAGTTTTATATTTAAACTCTGGGCTGTGACCTTAATATTTTGTATGTCTGGTTTACATTTACAGTGTAAATCAAAGCTCTGAGTCCTGTTCAATTGTGAACGATTATTGATATCATTATATTTTGTGCTACTGTTTTTCACTAATGTTTCGAAGTTCTCCATGTCTTGCCAAGCTCTTATAAGTAATTGCTGTCCAATGGTCTGCATGAATTGGACAAAATATTTCAATGCCTTTTTTCCAACAAGAATGTCATGTAAACTCAAGGACAATTTAGATTTCTTCTCAAATATATCTAATGTCTCTGGAAAAAAATAATGATATTCAAATGAATGCCCAAGCCTAGAAAATATTATGATGGTATTGACAGAATTACAAACCTCCATTTTCGTCCACTGATTGTGTATCAATACTATTTATATCTGTATTGACTGGAGGATTTAATTCTGGAGGCCGCACAGGACAACCTGATTTGCCCTTTGCTGAAAAAAATACCCATTTAGTAATGCGCAATACTCGTAGTAGTTGAATCAAAACAAATTATGACTAAAGTTTACCTGCACTTTTCCAAAACTTGATCATTTCCTTGTGATTCGCAAATTTAGCTTTTGGAAAAAGGATGCCTATGCAAAATTTACGCTTTGACCTCTAATCGACATATTCGTAAACAATAACAACAATTTAAAATAATTGTTTATGTATTTTGTTGCGTTTACGTTTACAACGAAATGTCATTTTGACAGATGGTATATACATTTTTAAATCGTCTCATAGATAGCCGGCTCAAGTCAGAAACCATACTGCCAAGAAAAAGCTATGTTTTCATTCTTATGCGGTTATTTTTCGCTATGGAAAAACTGGAAATTCCTGAGAAAAACGAGACTTTCGAGATTGACAAAAATAGTTTTCATACTCATAGGCTCCAGTTAAATACTCAAAGGCTCCAACACGTAGATTGTTTAGGCCTCAAATAAAAATGGCTTTAGTTATTATTCTGAGGTTTAGGCAGTCAATATGCGCCAATAAAGGATTTTATTAATTATATTGTTACAACTTACAAACTCGAATCTAAGTAAAATTAACAAAGGTTTAGTGTTGTAACGTAAAAGACGAAGAGCATTGGATGTACAGTCAGCTACATAAGATAGTCTAAGCTACATAAGTAGCGGAACAAATTCAAAACTTCAAATCGCCTCTACACTTTTGTGTTCTTACCAATTATTGTTTTCGCTTCACAAAAATAACATCAACTTTACTTCACAAGAACAAAAAAAAATGTTTCATAGAGGCGATTTGATTGTTAATGTGTCGCGGCCATTGTTTTTATGAATGGGTTATGGCATAGGTGATATGATCTCGAGGTGGTGCGTATTTACGCAACCAGGTTTTTACACCAGGTATTTACCTGCAAGTACGCCGATCAGGTGCCGACCCGAAATACTTGCAAGACTTGAAAGTATTTTACGCCGCGCTATGTCCGCTCTCAGGCGTCATCGTCCGCAAATGCAATTATGGTTCTTATTTCAACAAGCTAGTGAACAATTTCCTGTGCAAGTATTGAAGTGTTAAAAGTATTATATTTGTGAACGCGATTGTGCTCCTTATTCGTGCCAAAACATGGGTCAATATCATATGCAGTAAAAAATACTTGAAAGTATTTCGATTTTAGACTATCCAAGTACTTTATTTACAAACGCGTTTGTACTCTTTATGTGTATTGAAACACGGATCAATTTCCTATACAGAAATAAAATACTTAGTATTTATAGATTCGATGTATTTGAAGTTTTTAATTGTGAACGCAATTGTGTTCCTTATGTATATAAATACACGGATTAATTTCCTATGCAGAAATAAAACACTTGAAAGTATTTCGAACCCTGGTTTTTGGCGCTGGTTTTTTAGGCGGACATACTTGTAAGCCCTGGTTCACGATTTTCTTACTGCATAGGATATTAACCCATGTCTTGGTACGAATAAGGAGTACAATCACGTAAACAAATAAAATACTTTTAACACTTTAGCCCTTCAAACCCGCTTATACATATAGATGTATGGGAAAACCCTGTATATATGGACACCGGTGTCCGTCGCGGGGCTTGAGGAGTCAATACTTGCATAGGAAATTGTGCACTGGATCTGTTGAAATAAGAACCATAATTACATTGCGGACGACGACGCCCGAGCGTGGACGCAGCGCGGTGCGCGGCGGGCCTAAGCATGGTCACGTGACTCTTTCGTGTCGCAAGAGAGTAGCCAAGTAAAAAAGCAAAATACTTTCAAGTATTGCAAGTATTTCAGGTCGGCACCTGGTCGGCGTACTTGCAAGTAAATACCTGTTGTAAAAACCAGGTCGCTTAAATACGCACCACCTCTACTTTTTTAGTAGTGGAGTTTTGGCGGGAATTTGGAAGTGCCGTGAGGTGCTCTTGTTTTAGTTCATTATTTTGGTGATACTTAGTGTATTATTGCATAATTATAGCCGTATATTAAACAAATTACCAAACATTTTGTGAGATCTACTATTTATATTACTTATTATGTAAAATTCAATTCATAAAATATGTCTACTAAATCATAACCTCTAAATCTTTAAAGTGAAAAATCTTTAGTTTTAGACTTTTTTCACTAATAATCTTAGTACAAAAATTGTTTAAGCATTGCTGCTGAATTGTTATATATTTTTTTTTATTTCTAAACGCTTCACATTTACATCAACTAAAATCATGTATGGAGACCTGCCATTGTCCTTTCATGTTATTGACTACAAAAATGAATAACTTACATAAACGATCTATGTGAAAGCTATAGTTACGCCCGTGCATCCATACTATCATAAAGCATTAGATTCCGGTGTGTCCACCACGGTATCTCCTGCCTGTCATAAAAGGCGACTACTAGGGGCCACCAGGGGTCGTAGGTGGGGGGCAGGGAAGTGTCCGTCTTTAATTCTGTGTTCGTTAGCACATGGTTGCGATCCCTGTGATTGACGGCACCATGGCTAGCAGGCCTCACGCTGCCGTTGACGCCGAGGGCGTCCTTCGGTGTGCGGGGGCTTCTGAACCCCCCCCCCCCCCCTCCGCAACAGAACCCGGGCCGCACTAGGCGGCACCGCGCATGAGCGACTGCGGACGACAACTTGGACACTTCCGTCAGAGGAAGCCCGCAGCCGTCCCTAATGCGCCGAAGATGGCCACCGCGGAGTTTTGGTTGGTATGCCGTGCGTCGTACATAGGTTAGCGACTCGGCCCAGCGGTCGCCCGATGGTTCCATCTCTTCGGCGGCTCAACGCCGAGTCGTAAGGCGCGGTGAAACCAACAATACCACTCAGTCGCCCCCTTGAAGGCTAGGCGGAAGTAATAAGTCACTTTCTCCGCGAAAACAAAAAAAAGATCCCGGTGTGTCCGTACATTGAAAGAAATGTCCTCAGAAGGGATAGACGTTAGGCAGGTGGCCGGTCATAAAAATTAAGCCAAATCATTTCTACAATGTGCTTGATAAAGTGTATTATCCTTGACCCCACATCAGAAAATGATAACGATGCGTCCGGGATGGACGGCAGTATGGATGGTTAGGACTCATGCTACCGTAGTCGCTGCGCGGGGGCTTTTATGCTTTCCCCATAACCGTAGAAGGGTTGCTAGAAGCAAGAAGTGCACCGCGACTCGCGAGATTTTGATTGGAATGCCGGTATAGAGTATTTATAGCATGAGAACTCAACCCAGAGGCCATCTGATGTCTGCCATATCTCCAAGCGGTATCTCTCGTAACACCGAAATATGAAATCAAAAACTACCCCGATGGACTATGCAGTCTTGGTATCGAACGCACCGCATATTATTGTTTTCCGTAGGTATTACAGAAAATCGAAAAGTGAATAGGTAATTCACATAATCCTTTAAGTTATTTCTGTAGTCTACGCGAACGAAGTTGCGGGAACCGCTAGTAATGTAATAAATTTCTTCAATTAATTTTGTCCTTGTTTTAAACTGATTTCAAATGGAGGAGTTTATTCAATTCGTCGTCTTTTTTTATGTTTTGTTCGATTTAAATGATTATTTTTGCTTGGATTTCATATACTTTCGGAATGGTCCTATTTTAATTTCACTGGTACGGTACCTTGAACTTAGCAGATGTAGATGGGAACTTCTCAAAATGAAATGGAATTTTGTTGATTATTTTTGTGTTGGGTTTGGTAGGTATAGCTTCAAAATTATACCATGTTAAGAATATCGGTTTTTGGCGAAGAATCTCAGATATAAGTAGTAGAGAACTCCTTCAAATAGAATAGGATGAAAATGAATTATCACGATATTGGGGTCAGTTACATCTGTTTTTAGCTAACAAAAAAAGGAAACTCCTTAACAAAAATCTAAATCGACTTCCAGAACCACTACATTTCAAAATATAATTTGTTCTATATACGCGTACGAAAAAATAAAAACACAGCAATGTAATCTTTGTAATTCGTGATTTTAAATTAATGTGCACATTAAATATTTTTTGGAATCGGTGCCTAATAGATTTATCTTAGATGTGATTTGTATCGTGATTTTTAGAATCTAAGTACCTACATAGTTATCAGTATTTTAATTTCATAACATTGTTCGTTACTCATGCTGAGAACGTAGTGCTCCGACAGAGGCTATCGACCTTCCCACAGTTACTTGAAATAACTGTTAAGCTGTTGAAAATAACTTCGTTCAAGCAAACAGCGCACAGGGCACCCGGTTCTTCGACTCGATCGTACATGTTATTTGCTGGACTACATCGCAAAATTCTAACCATAATTACGCGTTATTTATATAATTAAAAAAATAATATGTACGTAATAATATTATTCGCTCAATGCCTTCTTTGGCAATCAACAAGTAGTTATACCACTTATGATCAGAGGCAAGATGGACCATGGAATTTGGAAATAGACGTTAAAAATGTGAATATATTTGCCTTAATGAAAGGAAATAAAGAGGATTATGTGGTAAGTAGTAAAACTGCATGTGATATGTTTATTTTGAAATTGTGTAGTGATCGTAGTGAAAAAAAAGCTCTAAATATTGTTTATCTTTTAAAAAGTGAAACTTAATTATTAGATGTTTCAAAATAATATGGTATAGGTACTTACTTACCCAAGGATAAAGTTTTTACGTAAAAACTGATTTACAAATACCCAATATTTAGGTGTCTAGTTATTTAATGGTTTAACCCTATAAAATAGGAAAGCCAGCAAGTAGGTAATGGACGTATTTAAAAGTTGTCCTTCTCATTCCTGTTAGTAGTAGGTATAGGTGCAGTTCTGCAAAGGCATATTACTCATATCACTTCCAGGAAAATATTTCAAAACGTGTTTGCAACTTTATTTTAGTGCTAACTAATCAACAATAATAGGTAGGTACCTATATGAGTTTTACCTACTTGTTAATGATAATGGATGTAGTTTCAACCGCACAGTAAGCATAGCTTTTGCTCGCGTCTCCGCCCGCCTGAAAAAGTTTTTCCAGGATAAAAGTAACTTTTATCACTCGGGACTCTCAGGAGTAATATAGCTTCTCATTAGGATTTTCTAAATCGATTCAGTAGTTCCAGAGACTGATCCCTACAAACTCACAAACTTTTCCTCCTCATAGGTAATATTAGTATAGATAACTACCAACTTAGCTCAGAGTTGATATAATTTCAGCAGACCGTATTTCTGCAAATTTTCAGTTATTATCTGTATTTAGGTACGTGAACACTACAGACCACCTACTTATATGAACAGACATAAGGATGATTAGTGCATGCTCCAGGTTATCGTTAGCAATGAAATGCGATCAGACCTGTATTGCACACTGCCCACAGCTGAGCACGGGCCACCTCTACTACTGAGAGGGTTTAGGCCCTAGTCCACCACGCTGGCCTAATGCGGGTTGGCAGACTTCATATATCCTTGAAATTCTTATAGAGAATTCTCAGGTTTCCTCATGATGTTTTCCTTCACTGTTAATGCGAACGATAATTGATAAACAATGCACACGTCTCTTCGAAAAGTTAAAGGTGGGCCGGGTGTGCCTCGGGTTTTGAACCTGCGGACATTGTTTCGGCAGACCGTACCATTTCCGACTAGGTTATCGTGCACGATATAATATATGAATCGTCAGTAATAGTATTGATAATTAGTATTTATAAGAATAAACATGTACACATCAACTACGTTTATTGTATTGTATGCGCGGTACGACTACCGCGCTGAGGTTTTAGTTAAATTTCGGTTCGAGCAAAGTGACATAGGTTTTTTTTTCAATAGGCAATAAGTAATAGACTCCGAGGCTCACCCATATCATGGGACGGAATACACACGGCGAAAAATGGGAGCATTTGTTGCGCACCCACTTTTCGCCAAAGGCGCGTGTATGTATATAACGTATTTATATGATTATTGCAGGATTATGATTACGCTTATGATTATTCGGAGATGACAATTAAGCCACCAAATGGCACAATACCGAAACCAACAAATTCTTCAACTACATCAACGGAAATTCCATCTGTAAATACGACAAATGTGACGACCGGAAGCTCCACAGATATTAAGAATTCAGTTGTAAACGCTGAAGTGATAGCGACAACTTTACCTCTAAAAAATAATTCTTTAACTGGTGTGGATGCACCTCTTGAGACAAATAGTACTGTTGCTGTTAATACAAATTTATCTGTAAAAAATGATACACCAACTAGTGTGGATGCACCTCCAGAGGCAAATAGCACTACCGTTGTTACTGCTTCCATAACGAATTGCAAAAAGGGCTATGTACAAACCAGCAAAGGGAACTGTGAGCTTGAAATGCAAAGTACCTCGAACGCGTGAGTAATAATTTTTTTTCACTTTTTAAGTCAAAACCATACTTGATTTTTTATAGATATTCACGTAGGCGTATATAGAGGGGCCGTGTCGTCTGGGCCCACCCTAGAATTTCCTTGTGCCTACCCACAGGTTTTTGAAGAATCCTAATATCTAGTAATCCTAATTCAGATAGTAATCTATAATTTGTAAAATGATCAAGTCGGTACTTAATTACTCTCAGGTCATTTTGTTTTTTATCTAGGACAATGACCCTCCTGGAAAATTAGCTGCGCCCATGGGTATCCATATATTTAAAATTACGTTAAAAGCATTAACGAATAATGTATTAAATGAACTTTAACCATCCTTACATACCTATACTAATATTATAAAGCTGAAGAGTTTGTTTGTTTGAACGCGCTAATCTCAGGAACTACTGGTTCGAATTGAAAAATTCTTTTTGTGTTGAATAGACCATTTATCGAGGAAGGCTTTAGGCTATATAACATCACGATGCAACTATTAGGAGCGAAGAAATAATGGAAAATGTGAAAAGAACGGGGAAAAATATTCATCCTTGAGGGCTTGCGTTGCGTGCGCTGCGAAAACGGTTCAAGATACCAAAAATATATGTATGAAAGAATTATTCCTCTTGAAATGATCTAAAAAAATGTCCGCGACAGTATATTTCTATCTTTTAAGATTAACTCACCAGAATCGTTTTTATGATAATCAAATTTGGTCGAAATTAATGCATTATTTGTTAAGAGTTGTATCAACTTCATAATATTAATCTTTATCCAAATAAATGTGTTGGATAGAGTAATTCAACGGGAAGGTTTTTATGTACTTTTAGCCCGGAAAAACTTATTAACGCGGGCGAAGCCGTGGGCAAAAGCTAGTAAAACATAATTGGGAAGTCTAGAATTATAATTTTTTTATTAATCAAGGTTGTCATAAGTATGTTGTACTTAAGCGTTTTTAATATCGCCGACTTAGGCTTGGAGCGGTTTATTGTTTACAACACATTTTCGTCAATTTCAGAGGAGGAAATCTCTGAAAATTTTCGGAAACGGGCCTTTTTTAGGCAAGAACTAGGTCTTGCAACTGTCCCTGCACCACATGTGGGTATGGAATTGTTATTCCTGCTGGTATAACTCGCTAGGTGGAAAGGTTGATGGTGTTTCTGGGCATGCATACGCCATCAAAATTATCATTTCAGCTTGTAGTCTAAAGTTTATGTGACTAAGGTTTATATCTGCATACTTATATGATTGTATTGTGTAAGTACTTTATAATATTTTGTTTGCATCCTAACAATTGGACAAAACATTTTTTTATACA
Source organism: Lapara coniferarum (assembly GCA_949316025.1). Classification (NCBI taxonomy): domain Eukaryota; kingdom Metazoa; phylum Arthropoda; class Insecta; order Lepidoptera; family Sphingidae; genus Lapara; species Lapara coniferarum. The sequence continues at coordinate 32,658,194 of OX438919.1, read as the reverse complement.
TACATTAGATAATTCTTTTATATAGATCAGTACTCTAACATTATTTTCTGGGATTCAATACCCCAAGGGCCAAGAGCGGAAATTATTGATTTAAATAAAATTGCAACATTATGGAACTGTTCATTTGATCAAAAATTTTGTGTTCTAAGTACTGACTGATTCCTCTGATTTCTTTTAAAGGTAACTAACTGGTTTTAGTAGGTATATAAATTAGACTTTAGAAGATATGTTATTTAGGATTGGCTTTTAATAATGTTGTTTGTAGAAACTGCTATGGAATAATAATTCAATATAATATTAATAATTAATAAAATAAATGCCGGACATGTTGGTTAAAGGTGTGTGTAATCAGTAATTACCAATGCCTTTAAATAGGTGTAATATCATTAGTAAACTTTACAGGTGCAATGATTAAAAAACTATATTCATAACAGTCTTTATAATGAAAATTAAGCATGAGGCATGAGTCATCCTATTTATTTTATATTCATGGAATATAAAACACTTTAAAAATGTAAAACAAACTGTCTTTTTAATGTCAAAATGTATTTTTTCAGATTACGTAAACTGGTTAAACTTTCACAAAAATTAAAATGGAGACGAGCTAATCATCACAATAAAGAAGAATCTGTATAATCTGTTTGCAATGATTATCAGTGTTCATTGCTATCTACTCAAGATAATAAAGCAAATGAAGACTTATACTGCTAAAGAATTACTTATGTAATAAAACATTCAGAAACGTTTTACATCTACAGAAAAGATATAACTTAAATATAAGATCATTAGTAATAGATATTTAATAAAACAGTATAGCATTTATGGTTTATTACCATTTGATTTATTGTGATTCATTAAATCATTTGACTTAGAACATTGAAGTTATTTTAGTAAGTAATTTAAGTAAATGAAAATGGAATAGTTAAAACATGTTTTTATTTACAATAATCAAACACTCAATTAATGTGCAATAATCTAAAAATCTTAATTTATTAAAGGTTTATGGAATGAGCAGTATTTTCTTTTTATCTGCAATAAAATTGAGACTGATATCACAATCACATTTCTATGTATTAAATAATTGAAACAATTCTATATATTTATGATAGATATATTATAATAATATACCTCATACAACACACACAAATGAAATATGGTACAAACTGACTTAAAGTTTACAGAGACAAAATAATAAAGGTACAAAAGCACCTATGGTGATGAACACTGGAATTAGAACAGAGCTTTCATCCATAGAATAAGGGTCAGGCTGTTTAGGGCCACTGGCACGCCTTGGTTTTGCACTTTTTTCTTCTATTTCTTCTCTTGGTTCTTCAGTTTCACTTTCCGGCCAAACTAAGGGAGGAAGCTTTGGGACCTCATCTATAGTACCTCTCATTACATACAAGGCGTTAATTTTAGGATTATCTCTGTAACCCTTAATAAACTCCACTTTAATTTTACCTCCCCGTATATCTGATTCCTCTTCGTTATAATACAGTTTGCCATTTTTAATTGAATAAGGTATGTACTCATCATGTGCTACACCTCTACCGACTTTGTCAAAAATATCTAAATCAGCGACAATAGTATGGTCCCCATTCAAAACTACATCAAACACTTTCATGTTAGGAGCATTAAAATAAACTTCACTGAATTTCAAAACTAGGACATAATCGCCATCCTTATTTGCAGGTATATCGTAGCCAAATGTGCTGTGGTGGTATCTCTCCGTCTGGTACAGTATTTCATCTTTAGGGTTAACTCGACCGATCATAACCAATTGTTTACCGTAATCTGAAGCGGTGCCGACTCTTCCTTGCAGAGAATCTTTTTCATAATGAATTCCGTATATATCAGTGTGAGCAGGTCCACCAGCATTGATAGCATAAATAATTTCACCTAAACCAGTTGCAGTTTTTATGCTATAAAGTATGAAAATAAAAGTGTGAAGAGTTAGCCGCAACATCGTTTTTATTTATTCCACTAGTTTAATATATGGTATGTTTTTCCACTTAAACTCCAGTTTAAATAGAAATACTACTACAAAGAATTTTACTAGCACACGTGGACACTGTCAAGGTTTCTTTTCGAAAATCAACTTGGAAATTACCGGCATTACAAATCATAGCAGTGTTTTCAGAACCAATGCCTTATGTTATACTTATTATTATGCCATGGCCCATGCCAACATTGCCAACTAGTGACGTCAGCGATAGGGATGTGACAAGAAATAATGTTACCGTTTAGTGATTACAATAAACACTTTTACTCTGCGACAACGATTTTCTGATGATATTCGATGGTTTAGGGTTTTATTCAATGATTACAATATGATGTAAGTATTTTGGATGTTGACGATTGTCTTTTTCGCACACCCCTATCTAGACATAATCATAATATTTATAATTATTAATAATTTTTTCGTTACGTTACATTACGCTTTATAAAGAATTTCCATCTCTTGAGATTTGAGAAGGAAAAATTGCTACAAGTTAAAACGTACCGTTTTAACTTATAGTTCTGATGGCGTGATGTTGGCAGCAATGTATATCAGTGTTGCCATATCACACAAAATGACGTGTTACCTTGAAATAAAGGAAAGGGGATGTCCGCTTTTGTACGGGTGCTGGGCTTCAAAATCTAACCAGGCTCAAACTTTATTTACATTAAAGGGGCAAAAATATGGATCTTGGATCCATTAAAAAACATTTTCAGACCCCTCGATTAAGCATTTATAAGCATTCATTCATTCATTCCTCCATTTATAAGCATTTTTTAAAAACCTTAATATTAAGTGTAGTTTTAAAGCAAATTAAAATTACATAAATCTCCTTATCAGAAAATTATACGATTTATTACATAAGCCTGGTATTTTGGAGTATTATCTAAATATATACAAAGTATTTTGGTTAGAATGTTAAGCCCGTTTTTGGATATGTCCTTTAAAATTGTAGTAATAGGAACGTTTAATTTGTTAACAAAACACAAATATTTTCATGACAATTTTAAAATATATATTATAAGCAAAAATTATGTAACCAATTTTCAAAAGTGACATGTCAGCACAAAAAATATAAAACACATCAATTGGCATATTTCTAGTACATAGTTTCATTACACTGACTATTTATTTACGGTTATTTTCATAGATTGTTACACACAGACCTACAATGGAAGATGCTGACGCTGCACCACGGGCCACGTGCTCCAGTCTGCGCGACCGTCAATACAACACTTTATGATCAAATTTCGATTGGGTCACTAGCTTTAAGTTCTAGTTGTAATTATTTCACTATCGAAATAAAGTAGTTTTAAATTATTTTCGTTTCTTTCTGAGTCCTCCAGCAGCGACTTACGTAATTAGATGTTACACAATTATTGCTTATTATTTTTGTTATGTTTTAAATTTTATTCATAGAAACACAATGCTCTGGTAACCATATTTTTTTAACTTAAAATGGCGGCAATACGAGCCTCAACTCATTTTAAAGGAATAAGTGGGTTTTTTTTTACGTTTACCACTCTCACACAGGTTCTCCACTTTCAACGTCGTCCGTCTTTCACAATTTCTTACTGTTTCGGAAACAGAAATATATTTTTATTATTTGCATAGTTATCTACCATCTTCACAAACAGGGGTGCCAGCATCACGCCATCTGGACTATAAGGTGAAACATACTTCAAAAAAATATTTATACTGTTGTTATAAGTTTGCATTTGTTGATAACTAGATGGCGAAGCTATTAACGTGCTTGTTTTGTTCATATTATTCAATTATAATTATAACTCAATAATATTACGAGTATCTAATATACCAATATAATATAGTATCCATCCTAAAGTGAGTCCGCCTGTCTAATGCGCACATTACACGCTCACACAACCGGCATTCAATTCCATAACTCATGATTGACGCGTGAATAATGAAAACAAAACGAAAAAAAAACGAACACAATCACTCAAAATCACCTTCAGTCATACCCAAGATTTTGCGGAGAACGCACGTTTTCACTTTTCACTCGTTTTGGTAGGAATACTTGTAAAATAAAAGGGAATTGAGATTAAAAACGTGTAACAAGAAGGCGTTGGGTAAAATATTGTCTGAAAAAGATAGTTTTATAGCCATACTTTTGTTTTACCCACCTTTTATTAGCGGTCACGCCCGTTTGATTTTTTTTTATGATTTTTTTTTTGACTGCTTCAGTGGCGTAGTTGTATTGCGTACGCATTACGAGTACGATTTGCGCGCTGAGGTCCTGGGTTCGAATCCCGGGTTGAGCCAAAAACATATTGTGACTGGGTTTTTCCATCTTAAAATTTACTCAGTCGCAGCTCGGAGTCAGGAAGTTGGCGGTGTGATACCAGTGGCGTGCCTAGTGTTTTGGATGAGGGCAAGCCCAAGCAGACCAAAAAAAAAATCGCATCTCCGATTCATATAAAATGTGCACCCATAAGAAAGAAAAACAATATCTAAAAATAAAATAAAAAACCATAACCCGTACCGGGATTCGAACCAGGGGCTCAAAAGCTATATTCATACCCATGCACGAAATACAACTATGCCATAGAGACGACTAGACACCTTGTAGAAATTAGATAGTTACCTTTATTCAAAAACCATTTTGACCCATTACAACTTATTAAAAGAGTTTGTCCTAAAGATAAACTAAATACTTACATTATACCTGTAATTAAATAATTTTACTAGATTGTACCTACCTATTCCAAACACTTGTTTCGTACGAAAAAAATATGCAAGACCGACAATACAACTTGATACATAGTCGAGATACATATTGATACATATTGAGCAGCCAATAAGACAATAATTAGTTTTGTATACTGATCTAAATACCTTTTATGTTTCTTCAAATACATTTCGCGCCTTTCGCCAACTCGTTGAAAGTTTTTGTTTTCCATCATAACCTAACAAATTTACCTTATTCTTACTGATCAAACCTTTCCCACACAATAAGGAATAATTTCACTCACATTTATTGCACCTTAAATGCTTAAAATAACTCAAAAACCACTTAATAAACACAAATATTTCAAAATGAAACATTCACGCACAATCATAACAAATAACTGATGTTGCCAGGTCCGAGTCAAAATTATACCATGAAATTAACGCTGAAAATATGACGAAAACTTATTGATAAATAAAATTATACTGCAATACCTTAAAAATTATAATTAGATATGTAATTATAATTATATTAATACTAAAATCCTCACATAGTCATGATAAATAAAAAAATACGCATTTACATTAGGAATATAATACAGAATAAAAGTAAGCATATTAGAGGTAACTCTTTCAATTGGCAACCCGAGGCATTAAGCCTGGATTAATTTTCAGTACTGATTGCTATAGAAACTTACTATAGCTATACATTTGTGGTAGCAGTTGATGCGTATTCTATCCATAAGTGTGAACGAGACAGAAATATAGCGGCGAAAAGCCAGGTAAAAGCCAACGAGAGAGAGAGTGATGAGTATATTTTGTTCGCACTTAGCTGTTTTGTATTAAATATTAAATGCGTGTACGGCGCGGGTGTGGTGGTGTGTGTGTGTGTGTGTGGGTATAGTGGTGTGTCCTTACGTGCGCTTGAGGCGAACTGGTTCAGCGAACTGTAGCGCGGGAATTTTAAGATTGTAAAGAAAATTATTTCGAAGCGTTTGACCGTAAAATGTTGGTTATTTTTACACATTTGGTTTTGAGTACTTAGGTAAATTATTTTAGGGCAAGCCGGGCTTTTCGGCTTCTATGGAAGGACCGCCACTGTGTGATACCCCCGTGCCTCGGAAAGCACGTAAAGCCGTTAGTCTTGCGCCTGATCTCTCTCCGGTCATGTCGGATTGCCGTCTCACCGGACTATGAGAGTGAAGGAATAGAGAGTGCACCTGTGTATTGCGCACACACTTGTGCACTATAGTATCTCCTGCGTACCTGGCTGATCTCCGTTGAGATTGGCCGCCATGGCCGAAACTGGCTAGGAGAATTATTATTATCCGGAATAAAAGTTAAATATATTTTCCAGGGATAAAGGTAGCCTATGTGTTATTCTATACTATAAACTATCTTTGTGCCAAATTTCATTCGATCTGGATGATTAGCCGTTCTGGTGTGATTGAGAAAAAAAGCATCAAAGTTTTCGCATTATATTAGTTATTATAATATTAATATATTATTATATTACTAGCTATAGATAAATTTAGTCTGAAATACGAGATACAAAAGTATGACAACAATTTTTTTTATTATCTTATCGGATAAAATTATCTAATAAGATAATAAAGAAAAAGTAGCCTATAGTACTGAGGAATAATGTATCTTCCTATTAGTGAAAGAATTTACAAAATGAAACAAATCTTTCCTCTTTATGACATTAGTATAGACTAACTATTAAAGCTTCGTGGTATACCACAACTCAGGGATTGTTTCAAAACTTAAAATATTTTTTTTCTACGACTGTAGCATAAAGCATAATGTTAGTTCGGAGAAGGTAATTGGCCGCGCAGGTGCGCCAGCGCCTCTGCGACTCAACAGAATAATTATGTCCCACTCCGCAGCTGTCCGCGCGCCACCGCGCGCTGACTGACGTTTGCCGGACGAAATGACATTAGACGATCGCGCAAAAGTCATGATTGATGGTTGCGCGACGCGCATATCTAAAAATCCAGATATTCGTCATTCAACCGTCAATCACCACATTAGACAATAGGTTATTCGTCACTCACGGAGTGACTGTGGTAAAACGGACAGCAAAACCTACTGTCTAATGGGCGCTTAGGGTGTTTTCATCGTCATGTAGTTAAACTGATGAATTGTAAAGCCACTTATACATGTTGGCCGAGCCTAAGCCAACGCGAGCGGCGGCAAATATGTTCAAGGCAAGTGCTAACGTCCATACGTTCGACAAGTTCGGCGAATGACAATGCAAGCGGCCAATGTAGACGAGAGTTTGTAGAGCTATCCACACGTTGGCCACTGTCAGTATTTATTACGCATTGAAACACTATGGACGTCGACATTGAAGTTTTATAGGCGTCTGAGAGCGACAGATATCAACCGTGTAATGGCGGGTAGACAAATATGTGGACGCTGTTGGCCGAGCGCAGACAAGCGCCTTTGATTTGTGCACAAAAACCGACACCGATCCGAAGTGAGGCAAGTGATCACGAGTGACAGCGAGCGAACACAAGTTGCGCCAAATGATCTCTATACACGTTGGTGCTTGGCTTCATTCGGCCAACTAGGCGAGCGACACCGAGCGATTACCAGTCAAGGCAAATAAGCTGTCTACATGATGGCGTTGGGCATCGCTCGGCAACGCTCGGCCAGCGTGTATAGGCGGCTTTAAAAATGACCACAGTAACGAGTGTATGTGTGCCTATGCATTCAGATACTAGGTTTAGGTCTTTGATTAATAATACACTAGATGGACTCTGAACGCTTCAAGCGCGTCGAAAAACCTAGAGGCTTACTGTCAGCCTTTAGGTAATTTTCCCGCGCTTAGTACGCTTCGAGATGTCATGGCGCTCGCTCACGTTGTTATGCAGATTTGTAGCCTTTCAAAATGTCGGTTTGTGTGATCAAAGTGTGCAAAAACTACAAGGGTCGACGTAAAACCACGCACAATGTCACCTACCACCGGTAAGTTACATTTTTTATAACCACTTCGTGCTAAATAAGCCCATTGAAATATTACGTAAAAAAAATAATTAATAATTCGCAATAGTTATGGGTTGCTAGTTTATGGAATTAAAAGTTCATCATCATCTTCAATAGCCATATGACGTCCACTGCTGAATATATGCCTCCCCCAAAGATTTCCAGATGGACCTGTCAAAAGCGGGCCGCATCCAGCGCGTTCCTACGGCCTTTACCAAGTGATCGGTCCACCTTGCAGGTGGACGAAGCGGGCCGCATCCAGCGCGTTCCTACGGCCTTTACCAAGTGATCGGTCCACCTTGCAGGTGGACGGCCGACGCTGCGCTTGCCAGTACGTGGTCTCCACTCGACAACTTTTTTGCTCCATCTGCCGTCAGTTCTCCGAACTATGTGCCCTGCCCATTGCCACTTCAGCTTGCTTATCCGTTGGGTATGTCAGTGACTTTCGTTCTTCTACGGATGTCCTCATTTCTGATTCGATCGCGTAGAGAAACACCTAGCATAGCCCTTTCCATAGCTCGCTCAGTGACCGTGAGCCGTCTATGGCGGCCCATAGTCAGAGGTCACGTCTCAGTGCAGTATGTCATCACTGCAAACACACATTGATTGAAGACTTTTGTCTTTAGGCACTGAGGTATTTTGGACGAGAAGACCTTGCTTAGTTTCCCGAACGCTGCCCATCCGAGCTGGATTCGCCGATTGACCTCTTTCTCGAAGTTGGACTTGCCTAGTTGGACTACTTGGCCTAAATAGACGTACTCGTCTACAACTTCGAGAATTGAGCTTGAGCTCCCAACGGTAATCGGGGTAGGCACAACATGAACATTCGACATGATCTTGGTCTTGTCCATGTTCATCCTGAGACCCACCAGGTGAGAAACTCGGTTGAGGTCACTGAGCATTGTGCTCAGACCCTCCAGCGACTCTGCCAAAACGATGTCACGATGTCATCGGCAAAACGAAGGTGAGTGATGTATTCGCCATTGATATTGATGCCGAGTCCTTTCCAATCCAAGAGCTTGTAGGCATCTTCCAACGCGGCAGTGAACAGTTTCGGAGAGAAAACATCTCCCTGTCTCACGCCTCTGTGTAGTGGAATAGCCTTCGAACTCTGTTCTTGTACTCGGACCGACATGGTGGCGGTGGTGGGTTATACAATGTGGCACCGCTGTAGAGACTGCAGCACAGCTCAGATCTCGATCGAATCGAAGGCTTTCTCATAGTCCACATACGCTAAGCAAAGTGGCAAGTTATACTCCTCAGTTTTTTGTATATCTTGCCGCAGCGTATGGATGTGGTCTATAGTACTATAACCTTTCCAGAATCCGGCTTGTTCGGGAGGCTGGAAGTCATCTAGCCTGCGTTCGAGACGATTCGTGATGATTCTTGAGAACAGCTTGTAGACATGGCTCAAGAGTGAGATGGGCCTGTAATTCTTCAATAACGCGTTATCACCTTTTTCTAAGAACAGTACCACCACACTCCTGTTCCATGCCTCGGGCGTTATATCTTGGAGCAGAACGAAGTTGAATAGCTTCTGAAGGACTGTAAGTAACGGCACGCCGCCCATATTCAGAAGCTCTGCAGCAATTCCTTCCTCGCCCGGCGCCTTGTTATTTCTAAGCTGTTCCAGAGCCATCCTAATCTCGCAGAGACGGATGTCCGGGATGTCTTCGCTGTAGTGCCGGACCAGCTTGGCTCTCGGGTCTTTAGCCAAGCTGGTGGCGGGTTTGGCAACTGAGGTATAAAGCTGTCCGTAGAATCTCTCAATCTCCCTCAATATCTCAGCCTTCGTCGACGCTACGTTAGCATCTTCTGTCTTCAGCCTAGTCATCTGTCTCTGCCCAATAGACAGGTCCTTTGCGAACACTTTGGAGCCTTTGTTCTGCTCAATCGTCTCTTTAATCCTTACAGTGTTGTAAGTGCGGACGTCGTGTCGGAAGGATTTCCATATTATGTGTGAGATTATTAGAATTAATTTGAGAATTAATTTTCTTCATATTTTCCTTGATCGTAAACTTTTCCATATTTTATAGTTTTTCCGCTATGCGGATCGGATACAAATCCAAAAAATCAGAGAACATGTTAATCGGTTCGGCCTCTCTGGTTATAAATGGTGTTACTAATACAATTTTCTTTTAGTAGTATAATAATTCTTTTAGTAATATATTCGGTAATCTTACTATATAATTAATATATAACTATATAATTAATATAAAGTAATAGTACGATTACCGAAGAATACCTTATGATTTGTTTGGGTCCCTTGCTAGTGCGAAGACTTTATGCGGGAGGTCTTGGACGGTTGTTTGATTCACTACTCCCTTCGAACACTGATCTGAAGGAACCAAAATTTTAAAAGTGAATGTAGAACTTTTGCACGTAGATACTGTGGATGTGCGTTAATATAAAGAATTGGTTTATTGTTAAATTCTAAATTATCAATGAATTTACTGTAACACGTTTCAATGTTATGGCCAATGAAAAATTTATATAAATCAATAGCATAAGTGAATTTTTAAATTAAATTTATAAAGACTAAGGTAAGATAAATTTCGTGTCACAATGTTTGTTACCATACTTCTCAGAAATAGCTGAACCAACTTTGATGAAATTTTATATTCACACTTGGTGGGTTTGAGAATAGGGTGTTTTCTACTTTTCATCCCCTAAGTGATAATTCGGGTGGCCCACCCGAATTTTTTTGGCATTTTTCGGAGAGATTTTTTTTATAATATGGCATTAAAAATACATACTTACAACCCTAAATTTTCTAAATAAACTTCTAAATAACCTTCTTCCATCATCCCCCATTCGCTAATGCGGTTTTTTTAAATAGATAGAGTGCTGAGTGATTCGAGAGGATGATTCATATATACTTTTATCCCGGAAAAACTTCCTAACGCGGACGGAGCCGCGGGCAAAAGCTAGTAAGCATATAAATATTATTTTATTATGAAACAAAATATCGCTGACATAAGTATTTAAATCGCGGTAATTTACTTTAATAATTATAAGTAATATTGGTTTTATACCCTTCTGTTAACACAGTAATAATTATTGTCATCTAAATACCTACACCAGACGTTATTTCGTGTGGAGATCACAGAACACTGGTGGAGATATAACACGTAGTAAGGATATTTAATACGCAATACCTTAGACAGTGAAGTGAACTTACTGTTCTTAAAGCGTTAAAGTAGGTACTTATTTCCAATTGGTTAAGTAGATTGGGTTTACAAATCACGCGGTACAGTGCCTATCCCGAAGGAACATTTGGATTTCGGGCTGAAGTTCAGAACGATAACATTGAAACAGTCAGTGTAGGAGCGGCCGAGGAGTAGCACGCGACCCTATACCGCTTACCGTTCTCATTTCGCGCGTAAATTACAATTATCGTAAAAGTAAAAGTACTGTAATGCATAATATTAATCCTTGTATGCAGCTTTTAATAACTTACTACTGCGTTCTTATTTCAAAAAAATCTTGAAATAATTGAATAGACAAAATAAGTTTATTTGGTATATTAGTTTATTTCACAAATTGACAATTACTTTAAGTGGCTATTAAAAATATATATAAATTTTAGTGTTGTGAAAAAGTTTGTTCAAGTGTCACGAGCGGATACATCATACATGGTGACGTGGATAATCATTGTATTAGTACATAATAATATTTAAACGAATTGCAGGTTTCAGTAGGTATTATTACAGGAGATATTACAAAAAAACTTCAGAGTAAGGGATTAAAAATGGGAAATCAGGTACCTAGTCTCCTAAGTCCCTAAATCTCTATTATGTACTATTTACCTTATAAGAGTATATAATATTTTAGAAACTAAGTAAACACCCTAATAATAATACTTGACCCCACCGAATAGGTATGAAGTTATGCTACAAATTGAAATAAGAAAATTACGGGTGACCATTTATTTACGAATTTGTTAGTACTTATCAAGTGTTTATTATTTTAGTTCAGCCAATAACTGTAGATACAACAGTTTATATTACAGAATAGTTTTAGATAATTTATACGCTAAGTACGTACAGTTGCAATCCTACTATCCTACTAATATTATAAAGGCGAAAGTTTGTAAGTACGTATGAATGTTTGTTACTCTTTCACGCAAAAACCACTGAACGGATTTCGATGAGATTTGGCACACGGGTAGATCATGTCCTGGATTAACACATAGGCTACATTTTATTCCGGGAAAATAAAAAGCGGGACTTTAATCCTGGAAAAACTTTTTAACGCGGGCGGAGCCGCGGGCAAAAGCTAGTATTTAATAAAAAGATATTGATTTTTTTGATTGTTGATTTTTTTATGTTTAATTACCCTATTTGAAACATATTGAGCTTAGAATGTGGGAAGAACACGCAACTCGTAAGACGACGCGATATCGTTCAATTTTGATGTTTATGATTGATCGAGAGACCAATACGTCATTCAGGTGTTAGTCTCTCAACCAATTTCAATAAAACGAAACGGAGTCATAGCGTGTTTTTTGCCACTTTATAAGCCCACCACCTTGATTAGTAATTTTTTTAGATTGACACTGAACAATTTAAACGCGTCAAAAAAATAAAGGCGAACAGTTGACCTCTAAATCAATTCCCCGCAATTAGTAAGATTCGAGCTGTGTGAAAAAAGTGAATGTATAATTTTGCCTAAATGGTCACTATATTTTCGACGTTTAAAGCGACAACTTAATTTATTTTTGTGATTGGAATTAAAAATTAGCTAAGTATAAGTATGGTACGTATTTTCAGTGGCATAGCGTGGGTTCTTGCCGCCCGGGGCGGATCCAGCAATTTGCTGGCGCAAGGCACAAAAAGAAGCTCGTTTCAGATACTGGGATTTTTTAGAAGACTAGGATTCTTTTGTATTTCACGTATATAATTTTCTCCCGGTTTTAATAGAAACTTGTTTATTTTTTATTGAACATTAACTTCTTCCGTTCAATCTCTAAACTGGTAAAATGTAAATTGATTCATTTTATTCGATATTAAAATTTCCAATATTATTGTTCGTACTTAGGTAAATATTTTGTTTTTGAATGTCTGATTATAATAGGCTTATTAATAGGTACGTAGGTACAATTTATAAGCATAAGGTATAGGCTTAGTAGCAGTAAATATGAGCAGTGAATCGAGGATTACAAGGTTCGAATGACAGATAGACAGTCCTATCTGTGGAGTCTCAAAACCATTATAATGGTTTAATATGTACCTACTTCTGAATGAAGGAGCTGATGACTTGCCCTAAAAGTGGGGATAATTCTTTTGTAATAAATACATTTGAACTAAAATGTACTTAAGCTTGGTCAATGAAGTAAAATAAAATCATGTTTATTTATTTAAGATGTGGAAGACTGACATCTATATAAACCTTATTAGCACTAGGATGGTTGACTGAAAGCCAATAACAAGCCTTCACTTATATTTGAATTAAAAGCACTTCACCCTAATCTATGCTTCTAGAAAGACTAGAAAGACATCTGACGTAGCTAAGAAAGTGCACTAAATGTAAAGGCCAATCTAGTACAAAAGTTACACTCTAATAAATGTTCCCAAATACTTAAATGGCAATAAAATGAGTACTATCTACAGTATCTACCGGTGGTAGGTCTCTCATATATAAGAGTCCGTGTGGGTGGGTAACACCGCAATGTCTTTTTATACCGCCAAGCAGCAGTGTGCATGCACTGTTGTGTTTCGGTTTGGAGGACATTGTAGCCAGTGTAACTACTGGACATAATGAGACTTAACATCTTGTGCGGGATGACGTGCGCAGTGGAATGCCACACAGTACTTTGTAACTCAAGGTGCTGTATGGTGTTACTGCTGTTCATGGGCGGTCGTATCGCTTACCATCAAGCGAACGGCATGCTCGTCTCGTCATTCAATGCCATAAAAAAATATCTGCTAAATACTTTCACTCACAAATATTTGAAACTTTAGAAATGTAAAATTAGAAGTTCTTGTTCTCATAATATATAACAGAATATACTTTATGTCTATAGTAATATACTACATCCTACGATTGAAAAATATTTCTGTAACATTCATCGTGTTGCGAAAGACGATTTGCCGGATAATGCATATGATGGATTACGTCGTCGAAAACTATTTGAAAAGCATTAAATTATTTTGTTTAAATACATCTTTCACATTGCTGGTTTAGAGTTCAGTTGGTTAGGACTGTGGAATAGGAGATTAGCGAAGGTTTTGGGTTCGATAAACAGTGTGGGCAGGTTGTTTAAGATTTTTGACGCGACGAACATTAGTGAGTATATTTGAATTGGAATTTGTGCCAGATAATATGACACTGGGGTTGACGCCAACACATTGTACTTTGAAGGTGAAAACCGTGAACTGTTGGTGCAGTATTGGTGCAATACCTACATAATATGTTCTACTATATTAAATACTATCTAAGTTATGTATTTCTGTATGGTATATTCGAGTATAAAAATGAAATGAAATGAAATCCTCCTAGCCAGTTTCGGCCACAGCGGCCAATCTCAACGGAGAGATCTCGGCCAGGTACGCAGGAGATATTATAGTGCATAAGTGTGTGCGCAATACACAGGCGCACTCGCTATTCCTTCACTCTCATAGTCCGGTGAGACGGCAATCCGACATGACCAGAGAGAGATCAGGCGCAGGACCAACGGCTTTACGTGCTTCGGAAAGCCACAGCCTCGGAAGGCACGGGGGTATCACACCGCCAACTTCCTAACTCCGAGCTGCGACTGAGTAATTTTTTTAAGATGGAAAAACCCAGTCACAAAGTTGTTTGGCTCGAGCCGGGATTCGAACCCAGGACCTCAGCGCGCAAATCGTACTCGTAACGCGTACGCAATACAACTACGCCGCGCCACCGAGGCAGTCAAGTATCATAAAAATAATAATGTTCGGAAACACTGCCTCGACTGTCTCGGTGGCGTAGTTGTATTGCGTACGCGGTATGACTGCAATGCTGCAATGCTCTTGGGTTCGATTCCCGGGTCGGGCAAATTGATATTGGGTTTTTTTAAATTCAGTATCAGTGCAGAGTCTGGAATTTGTGCCCGATATGGCGATAGACTCGCCCCCTATCATATCATGGGACGGAATACGCACGGCGAAAATGTGTGTGTTTGTTGTTATTATTTTTTTTATTTCTTTTTATTGCCGCGAAGGCAGACCAGCTAACGGCCCATCTGATGGTAAGTGGTTACCGTCGCCCATGGACGTCAGCAATGCCAAGGGCACAGCTAAGCCGCTGCCTACCATAAAAAACTTTTTTTAAACCTCGTTTGAAGAAGGATAAATCAAAGCGCTGAGGCAACACCGTGGGAGGAAGCTCATTCCAGAGTGAACACGTTCGAGGACAAACATTTCGATGTTCGGAAACATTTCGATGTGTTTGAGGATATCTCGGATATCTTCCGATTATTAAACCATACCATATATCATACCAGCCCCGTAATACTGCCCACTGCTCACGACGGGCCTCCTCTGCAACTGAGAAGGTTAAGACCTTAGTTCACCACGCTGGCCTAGTGCGGGCAGACTTCATATACCTTCGAAATTCAGAGAACTTCTCAGGTAAGGCGGTTTCCTCACGATGTTTTCTTTCACCGTTAAAGCGAGCGATAATTAACAAAGAATACATATATTTTTTTTAGAAATGTCAGAGGTGTGAGCCCTTGGGTTTTGAACCTTCGGACATTGGTCTCCATTGATTATTAAAAACATTTTTTAAAATATTTTTTAAAATTTTATTTTTTTATTTTATTTTATTGGATCGCCAGTGGATCTTAAAACTAAGTAAATAAATACAAATACACTTAAATCATGCTACCCAGTTACAGGCAACCACATCTAAAGCTAGGTATAACTTTAGACTTAATTTAGTTACAATGAGCAAAAAGAAAAAAAATACTTTAACAATTCCAATACAGCAGACAAAAACAACAAAATGATAACACGAGAAGAGCCAACCACCATAGTACCTAAATTTATTTTAATGCTACAAACATACATATGTATACATACATATACACTCACGCCTTTTATCCCCGAACGGGTAGGCAGAGGCGCAACTAGTGCACCCACTTTTCGCCATTATTCCGTCCCATGATGTGATAGGGGGCGAGCCTATCGCCATTTCGGGCACAAATTCCAGACTCCGAGCTGATACTGATTAGAAAAACTCAATATCTCTTTGCCCGACCCGGGGATCGAACCCGAGACCTCAGTATTGCAGCCGTACCATAATACAACTACGCCACCGAGGCAGTCGTTATTACTTATTTTAATGTTCCTTACCTAAATTTATTTTAATGATGTATAGTTTTCAGAACAATTACGTTTTATGTACGACTTACTATAATCAATATTCTCTACCAAGAATGCGAATGTGCAAAAAAAATGCGATGTGTGTTTCTCAGTTATATCGTGTATCTCTCTTCTATGTGTATGTATAATGTCTTACGATGAAGTTGGAATCCCTTTTGTAGTCTTTATAGCGTGAAGCGGAATAAAGTACTCAAATACTCCCAACTGTCTTTTGAAAGAGTGTCCGGTTTTACAGACTAGTATTTGGTTGAGCTGACATTACGTGTAGGCAGTGTTGTAGACATCAAAAAAGAAAAAAGTATTCTGTTTATTTGCAGTTTTGATACATTATAATGCTTATAAATAATATAATCGTAGGAGGATCCTTCAGAATCTTGTGGGTTGGCACTAGGGCTTGCATTCGAATAATAAAGAGGTACGAATATAAAACCTGCTATATTCGAATATTCAATCAATTTCCACAATGCCAAACTCAGGCTTTTGACATGCTCAAAATATAATTTTCAAAGTTTGCGCGGGACGTTACGGTGTTAGAGCGCGTCGCCGCCGGTGTCCCAAGCTAAGCGACAGGTTTCGTCAAAGCTCGGAAGCGATCGGGAACTCTCGAGAATCAGTGTTGTTCAAGATTTGTCTTGTTTACTATTTACGACTTGCGTGTTCGCAATAATTAGTTGCTCTTACACTGCACAAGACAGCAGTTCCGTCGTCGCCGTCGAGGACCTCGCCACGCTCCCCGTCACCCCTTACAGTGCCGACGAAATAAACGGATAGGATAAGGTTAAATACCAATCTTCCTCACTAACCGTTGATGTCTCATCCTCTGCCAGTGGCCGTCCTGAGCCGAGGTTCGTAAGTCGTAACCTGTTAGTGGGTTGCCCTCAGCATGGTCACTTAAATGAAAGGGTTGTGAGCGCTTTGCGTTCACCCTAAAGTCCGATGTGACCAGAAAAGCTGACTCTCCTCAGGCTACCGGCCGACTTCAATTTACAAGACTGTGTTGCGTGTGTTGTGGTTGGCTTGTTTCTAAAGCACCAACTAATTTTTATTTTTGTAGGACTCCATTTAGAGTAAATTCCAATTTTTCTTTAATATAATATAACTGAGATTTTGTTTTCATTTAGAGAAATTAGACTTCAAGTAAGATATTGGCAATTAAAAATAATGATTATTAGAACAGTTTTTATATTTTTTAATTATTCGAATAATACCCTAAATAAAGGTCGAATATTCGAATATAAAAAAATTTCGAATATTTGCAAGCCCTAGTTGGCACCCGCCACCCCTCTATATACCCTGTGCGTGTAGGTGCTGCGTATTGTTTACTTCATAAAAGAAAAACACATTTGATTGGAGTTCCAAAGATTAAAGTATTTTAATATTTTGAGCTTTATACTGTTCGGTAAGTACACACACGCTCTCGCCTTGCCAGAGGCGCAACTAGTGCACCCACTTTTCGCCGTTATTCCGTCCCATGATGTGACGGGGGAGAGCCTATTGTCATATCGGGCCCAAATTTCAGACTTCGGGCTGATACTGAATACAAAAATCCAATAACTTTGTGCCCAACCCGGGAATCGAACCCGAGACCTCAGCATTGCAATCGTACCGTAATACAACTACGCCAACGAGGTAGTAAGTAGTAGATATATAACTTGAGTACTCTCTCTACTATCTATAGATATAACTTGAGTATCATCGTTGTGTGTATTTCTTTAGTATTTAACAAGTTCTGGCTTGCGGCTTTGCCCGCGTGATGGAGTTTTCCGGTATAAACGTCCCACTATATATTTTCCCGGGATAAAAAGTAGCCTGTAATCTGTATCCTTTCCACGCTCTCAAACTATCTCCATACCAAACATCTCAAACTCTCAACTTATCAAAAATCTCCACTCAAAATTTCTTAGGGTTTTATATACCTAAGTTCAGATTCGTAAAATAGATTCGAAAGTACCGATATATAAATTAAAGGTTTAATTAAGTTGCTCGCTCTGACGTATTTACTCAACAGTTTCGATTTTATTGACGTAGAATTTCAAATTGTCAAGTACAAGTGAAATTAATATTATTGAAAATGTTATTGTCAATAACATTTAAAATTTTGTTTCTATGTTTATTAGAATTCTTTAATTAGTTTCTATGCGGCGTCTCAATGGATACATACTGGTGATGTAACTGATATTAGATTTTTCATATTCACGAATACGATTATTCATCTCCAGTATTCGTGAAAACAATAAACGAATATACGAATATCAAAAGCATGCGAATATTCGCAAACACGAATACAATAATTATTCTTTATGTCACAAGGTAACCTATAATTGATATTTGATACGCAATCTTCATAAAATCGTTTCTTGAATACATAAAGAAATCGCTTTGATTAAATTGCAATATGTCACTACATATTATCAAATTTAATATTAAAAGAAGTTACCAAAGTCGCATTATTTTTCTGCATAACAGCATAAAAAAAATACTACATGGATGGTGGGCCATGGTAGCAACCGGGCTATCTTCGGTCACACTACCTTAGAACACAATATTACATTCAGGGTAGGAGAAAACAATATGCAAGCCTTAGAATAGGCGTTATTATTCTATGATGCAAGCAAAGAATGCTTACCGTCTTTTGCATATTCTTATTATGTTTATTTTTAAACTAGCGCTACTCGCCCTGGCTTCGCACAGGTAGCAAAGCATAATATTATATGCCGAAATTTATTTTTCTCTCATACAAAACATTTATGTAATATACTCATAAACCTTCCTCTTGAATCAATCCGTCAACTGGTGAAAGACGTATGGAAATACGTTCGGTAGATTTTGAGTTTATAAAAAGATAAAAAATAGTCTGTCCTTCCCTGGATCTCAAACTATCTTCATACGTATTCTCTCGTAGTTCCACCTGCAAGAAAATATTTGCCGGGATAAAAGTCTCGGGTTATTTTTTTCCAGATAAGAAGTAGTAAAGATCCTTCCCAGGGTCTTAAACTATTTCTCTTTCAAATTTCATCGCAATCAGTTCAGTGGTTTGACCGTGACGGCTAGACTCGTGAGAAAAAAAATCCGAGATAAAATTGCCTGTTTATGTTCTTCCGGGATAAAGTAGCCTATGTCCTCCTCTGGATCTCAAACTATCTCCATACTTATTTTCTTGTGAAGGTTCCACACGCAGAAAAAGATTTTCTGGAATGAAAGTCCCGGTTTATTTTTTCCCGTAGGACCGTCCCAGGGTCTTAAACTATCTCCCTATCAAATTTCATCGAAATTGGTTTAGTAGTCTGGCCGTGACAGATCCACGCGCGAGAAAAAAACCGGGATAAAAGTCTTGGTTTGAATTTTTCCGGGATAAAAAGCCTATAGCACTTAGGAGTAATGTATCTTCCTATTAGTGAAAGAATTTTCAAAATCGGTCCAGAACTTTTGGAGGTTATCCATTAAAAACAAACAAACAAACAATAAAATTTTTCCTCTTAATATTAGCATAGACTATATATTTTTGAGAAGCGTGGCCTACGACGCACTATTTATAGGCACCCGCCGGCCGTCCTTGCATTTTAAATCTGTAATATCTTCGAAAATACTTATTTAATTTACTTGGTGCAAAAAGCTATATTGATCTTTATTAATTGCACAATGTCTTTAAGGTATTTAATGGGATAAGGATTAATGTTGTATTGCATAAAATCGCTTCGTAAATAAGCCATTATTTCTCGTAAAATGTAAAGGATAAAAAATGGTTATTGTGGGTTATCCCTAAGATATATACATACCATTGCAGACTTTTTTGTAGATCTTTTTAAGGTGTACAATACTGTAGTACATTATTTTGATCTATCTCCTAGGGTTTAGCCAGCGATTGCAATGAAGTCGCAAAGAAATGTGTTAATTTACGACATCACATTAGAAACCTCTAAAATTATCAATGTTCCTGTACTATATTATGCATGTATTATACATAAAAACCTTCCTGTTGAATCACTCTATCTATTAAAAAAAACGCATCAAAATCCATTGCGTACTTTTCAGATCTAAGATCTAAGCATATATAGGGACATAGGGACAGACTGCGGGAAGCGACTTTGTTTAATACTATGTAGTGATTAGGCGTATACTATACTGGCTATGAGCATACTTATTATGGACTATGGAGTCTGCGCACAAAAATATCTGAAGTAATAGAGCCTGAAATCTAATAGAAGTTAAGGTTATATTTCCTCACATACTTATAATTTGAATAATGAGTTTGTAACTAGTATGAACGGATATTAAGGCCTTGAGCTCTGTTTGTGTTCTACCGTTATCGGTGCTCTGGGGGCTTAGAAAGTGAAAAAAAAAAACAAGATGCGTCTCCGCTTTGTTTTATTGTGATTGGTCGAGAGACTGACGTATCGGTATTTTGATGTTTGTGATTGATCAAGAGACCGATACGTCAGTCTCTCAACCAATCACAATAACATGAAGCGGAGACGCATCGTGTTTTTTTTTTACATTCTAAGCCCCCTGAGCTTAATGAGATGGCTCTAAAGTCGCTGTACTACCCTTTTCCCCCTTAAACAGGCAAGATTTCATCCATAACGCTCTTAAAACTATCCCTTCTTGTTTAGTGGTATCTGTGTTTGTCGGGAGCTAAGAGGTGTCCTTTGAAGAGGGCACAAAAATGTTTCTTTCATGACGGCAGTGAATTGGTTTTAGGTACTCTTGGCCGTCTGAAACACGGCGTCGATCTTTTATAGGTACTTCTTTTGTTGTAAAATGTAATTAATTACTCATACTTCCTAGGAAATTAGTTACATTTTTCCCGCAAATCTGTTTGTTTTAATCTTTAAGATATTATTAATTTACTTTAGTAGGTACTACGTATATTGATACTGCTTTTCCGAGACGAAATCACCCTGAGGGTAAGTTTATCGACGTAATACCCGTTTAACCAAACAACGATCGTCTAATCCGTCTTGCATGTATGACGTGAATGAAATGAAGCTAAAATATTAATTTAAACTTTGACATTAAAAATGTGTGTGGGTTTGAATGGGGTTTGAGCGAAAGATTTTCATAATAGAAACAAATTTGCTGCGATATCAAAGATATTATGTAAACGAATAAAAGTTCTCAAGCGATGAATGTTTCTAATAAATATAAAATCGAATATTTATTTTCATTTACGAACTGCGTAACGAGACGATTTGGTCACTTGCTTGCTGGTATATAAATAATATGGCTGCTCAATCTAGTGGCGTGGCGTGGGGGAGGGTGGGGGGCATATGGCACTTTCTGGGGGGCTGCAAAATGCGAGAAATAAAGACATTTCTCTTGTAAACTAGTGGTTAGCTTTTGCCCCGGGCTTCGCACACATTAAAGAGGTTTTCCTGTATAAAAGTCACTTTATGTACAATTATACATTTTTTAACAGTATGTAATGTTGCGTTTCCGTTATAAATTCAAGTACCAGGCGACGATAAACTGATACATGTTTCGGTTTGACGGACATTGTAGCCAGTGTAACTACTGCATATAATGAGACTTAACATCTTATGTCTCAGGATGACGAGCGCAATGGAATGCCACAGAGTACTTGGTAACTAAAGGCGCTGTATGGTGTTACTACTGCGGTCGTATCGCTTACCATCAGGCGAACGTCATGCTCGTCTCGTCATTCAATGCCATAAAAAAAAGACGTGTGGCACTCGGAGACTGCCGCGGTAAAGCTATTGCATAAATTCTAATATTTATAAGCTCTTTGAACAGATATAAAATAAAAACTTTTTAAAAATTCAAACTTAGAAACACGTCATCCCGCGCGTTTGACATTTCGATACGTTTCACTGACTGGAACAATGTTTAAATACACGGTAATTTCCACCTTTTATCGTTTAACATTCAGCTCATATCCTCTTACATATTGTATTCTTACAAGACTGCGATATTAAATTTACTGATGGAATTTTACACTCTACATGGTTGTGATAGAGTTGAAAATAAAATATCACCGCTGTGCCGGTCGGAGTGAGGGGTGACAGGTATTTTCGTTACGGGATTTCTGGATTCGGTCTCCATGCTCAAGACCCGCGATAGTAGCTATGCAATAGCTTAAAAACTGATGAAAAATGCCCAATTATAATGTTTTTAACATCAACATCACCTAAATAATAAATTGGTTTAAGTTTTATCTGACTCGTTTGCGATTTATATTTTTCGTAAAAAACTACACAAATTATTGTCTACCGTCATCTCTCAACGATGTTTTTGCATCAAGTTTGCGTTAACATTTTGTTGAAACTTAATAATTTGAAGTTTTATGAGAAACAAACTTGATTTTAAAAAAATACCGTTTAAATGTAAATGTTTAGTGGTGGTAGGACTCTCACATGTAAGGGTCCGACTGGGTGGGTACCACTGCAATGTCTACTTCTACCGCCAAGCAGCAGTGTGCATGCACTGTTGTGTTTTGGTTTGAAGGGCATGGTAGCCAGGGTAACTACAGGACATATAATATTTCAATATTTAAAAATAAATATTTCAATGTACGAATAACTAAGATGGTAATCTTAGTTATTCGTACATAAAAATATTTATTCATTAAAATTTGATGACTACATATTGCCCAAGAACAAAACTATATAAATGTAGCGCTTTATTCGTGAAATAAATTCATTTTATTTAATGTTTAGATTGCGTTCAAATGGTGCTGTAAACAAAGCTTTCATTACGCCACTCGCCACATGAAGCTTTCATCTTTTCTGCTGCAGTTCTAAAATGGGTGTCTCGATTCTTATTGTTCATTTCACATAATACGCTAAAATAGAAACACAAAGGCACATCAAATAGAACGATACGGGGAAATGTATCTAGTGGAAGTGTGTCGTATTCCGCAGGACGCGGCAGACGGCAACGGCAGACGGCACCACTATGCAGTATTAAATTGTATGAGACCGATGCCGCACATGACGGCAAATGACGCCCGGCAGGACGTCACTTGCCGCGCGTCTTTTGCCGTCGTGTGCGGAATCGGTCTTATGAAAATTAATAGTGCACAGTAGTGCCGTCTGCCGCGTTATGCAGAATCACAGCTTTAGGTATGTTGCGTTATAGTTGGACCTGGAATTAATAACTGAAATCTCTAACTAGTCCATAACATGTTATGTGTGTGCGTGCGTGCGTGCGTGCGTGTGTGTATAATTATACTAATTAAAATATTTATGACTAGCTTTTGCCCGCGGCTCCGCCCGCGTGAATGAGTTTTCCCGGGATAAAAGTCCCGCTTTATATTGTCTCGGGATAAACAGTAGCCTATGTGTTAATCCAGAACATGATCTACCCGTGTGCCAAATTTCATCGAAATCCGTTCAGTAGTTTTTGCGTGAAAGAGTAACAAACATCCATACATCCAAACATCCATACATTCTTACAAACTTTCGCCTTTATAAAATTAGTAGGATTGAAATAGCAGTGGACGATAGCGTAGTTGGGAATGGAACGATCTGTTGAGATAATGTCCGCTCACGACACTCATCTCTGCCTTTTCGAAGTTGCGTTGTATTGTTTATTAATAATTATCGTTCGTTTTAGCTGCGAAGGAAAACATTGTAAGGAAACCCACATACCTGAGAATTCCCCATAAGTATTTCAAGGGTATGTCTTCACATACCCTCAAAATTCTACGATGCCAACTTGCGCTAAGCTAGCGTGGTCGACTAAGGCCCAACCCTTCTCAGTAGTAGAGGAGGACTATGCTCAGCAGTGGGCGGTATATAATACAGGGTTGCTTTTAAAAAAATAAATAGTAATAAAAATCCAACACAGATGTGACCAAAATATTCCTGTAAGTATATTTTTTCTCTAGCGACCAACAATCTACGTAAAGATTAGGGAATTAGGATCCAATGTTTCTAAATGAGAGTGATACGAATTACTTAACTAAACCTCAGCTTTTATGTACTTCGTTTAGGGGATATGCAGTAATTACACTAATTACGTCAGTCGTGAGGTATTAACTCGGATTATTTGCTATTTCTAATATTATTCTTCTATTTTTATATGGAATATCAATTTTCTATGTTTTTCACAATATTTTGTAATAAGTGTTTACATGAATTCAGTATGAAATATTGTTTTTTTATCGCAGCTCTACGTACGTAAAAGTTATTATGCGGAACATAAATCCCACAGTAAATTGTGTGCCTTAAAATCTGATAATTTGACTTCTTTTAAATGGAGGAGAGAATGTTTTACCGTTTTTCCCTGAGTAATTTAAATTATTCCGTACTCCAAGACATTATTTCGAGCATATAATTCGATCCAACCGACGAACGCAACTTTTGTTTGCATGTGCGAACGTCTATTCTGCTAGAGACAATCTTAAAATGGGTTTATTTTTTTATTTCGTCGTGCCATTCCGCTGCCGCTGGCTAAAAGCTTTTTAACTGGCATTATCCCTCTTAAGACTTTACTGAAGAAAGCATAATTTGTACGGGAAAAAAGGTGGTTTCCACAAACAAATACACACATTCACTCACGCCTATTATCCCCGAAGGGGTAGGCAGAGGTACAACTAGTGCACCCACTTTTCCACTTTGCTAATTCAAGAAACAGTTGAAATAAGGTAGTTAGAATCTTTGAATTTCGTTTAATTTAAAGTTTTACGGCAAATTTTTCAATCATCAGATAAAACATAGGCCCTGGGTGGCCAAGATTTTTTATTTGAAACATTTAATGTCGATGACTGAAACACTTATTTTTTTTTTTTTTATTTATTTGGGAAACTACAGAAAAACATAACACTTATAAATTAAAAACGATTAAACAACACATTATCCACAACAGTTTCCACAGATATCAGTGTCATGTAAACAAGAAAAAAGACAACGGTGGCGCGGTGCGGTAGAAGTGCGCACCCACACCCAGAAACCAACAATTAAAATTGCTCAAATAAAATTCAATTTAGTTACAATATATTTTTCTAACAACATTTTTTTTGTACTGAGATAGAGAAAGGGGAAAGATATCGATGCAGTCAGTATCAACTGATGTAATATTATTATACAATCGACAAGCTCTTTTAATAAATACGTTCATGCCATAGTTTGTCCTCGCAGTACCACTATGAAACAAACACTTCTTACGTGCATTTAGACGAGGGCAACCGAAACATACCTACATTATACACCTACATTTTATTCTACAATGCATGCCATAATATAACCACAAAATGCTATTGAAGAGAAGTCAGCAATATTCTATTAAAGTTGGAGAAAGTTTGTAAATACATGAAATAATTCGAGAATCGACATTGCTCAATGTCAACTCCGACGTTACTATTATAGTAGACACAGACTATTTAAATTTTGTGAACTAAAGCCAAACTTCCCTCCGCACTTTGGTTGAGACCTTTTCTGTCGTGGTAATTGAGAAGGCATAAGTCAAAGGTGGCTGTATTTTTTTAATTGATTTGAATGACGAGACGAGCATAGCGTTTGCCTGACGAAATACCATCCAGCCCATTGAGTTACAGAGTACTGTGTGGCATTCCACTGCGTTAGTCATCCTGAGACATATGATATTGTCTCAATATCGCACCTTTAGGATGAAAATGACACAATTCAAAAAGACAGAAAATTGAGTTATCGTCATAAAATTACTTAAAACGAAGTTCTCAATACAACAATAGTTCAAACACAGCCATATTCAAGCAGGAAAAAGACACAACTGTTATATCGGTGCCTTTTTTATTATATTTTTATAAATAAGGGACTAGTTTTTAATCATTAAAATTGACTTCTCAATTGTCTATTTTTTTAATTGTGTCGTTTTCGTTCTAAAGGTGCGATATGTCCAGTCGGAGTTATAATGGATACAATGTCCTTCAAACCGAAACACAACAGTGCATGCAAATTGCTGCTTGGCGGTAGAAATAGATATTGCGGTGGTGCTAGACGGACTCTTACATACGAGAGACCTACCACCAGTAAAAAAGACTGCTATATCGATTACCAGAGCAGCATTGTCCTATACCTATGGAAAGGCTGCATTGATTGGTATTTGGTGTATCTTTGGTATGAACGACAGATACACCAAATACGATAATGTATGAAAATTATCGATATTATACGGCCCTGGTAATGAATATAGCAGTATATCAGGAATATGGCCACCTTTGACTTATTGCCCTCTTGATTACCACGGCAGTTTTGCCCAGCTTCGATACACTATCCAAAATTATTCAATCCGGGATTTAAACATATTTGTATTCCAGATAACTCTTTTAATCGTAACAAACACACTCTCAAAATACGAATGCGTGATTATCACGTTGAAAGTGATTTGTAACATAGCTATGCCAAGCTGTGTGAGAGTAATTAATAGAAATAGTTTAAACACACTTTGCCTCCATAGGGCCCTTCAAGCAAATTATAACAACTGGTACGACGATAACAATTTTGACTTTCTATTATTTGATACGATATACAATATGTAATTGCGTTTTTTTGCGAATCGTAATAAAATATTTTATTACACACTATAACGCCGACATTTTACCGCTCAAGTTTAATGACTAAAAATGATCGTTATTTTTTGGTACTTATTTTTAGGTACATTGAGAATACCGTGATAATATGATAATGGATTTTCTGAGATGATATTTACTGATCCGACACGTAATTTTCTGAATCCTTAATGTGATTTTGCCTTTA
This sequence comes from Lapara coniferarum, assembly GCA_949316025.1. NCBI lineage: Eukaryota > Metazoa > Arthropoda > Insecta > Lepidoptera > Sphingidae > Lapara > Lapara coniferarum. Next base: position 32,631,474 of record OX438919.1, on the reverse strand, counting down.
CGAGTTTTGTACCCCCTTACCCATATATAATTTTATATGACCTCGTATCTCATATTTTTCCCCTGATTGCTGATTGCACAAGCAAAATGCCTCTTGGGAAATCTACAACATTTTAGGGAAAAGCTTGATTATTTTTATCATAATCGGCATTTTTTACTTTTTACGTAGCGCCAGAGAGACGATATATATTTCTTTTTCTATTCAATTTACAATATGTTTTACCTCACAGACAATTATCTATCTTTCTTTCTTCAATTTGAACATGTAACTTTTCCTTAGATTCGTCTTCGCGCAGAGATTGCTTCGGAGCCTGAAGTCTATATTAAGGCCCAGTTTTTACTGTAGTTATCTTTTTCTCCGGGTCCTTATTAAGCTGGATGCGCTCGCAGAGCTGCGAGTGCGCCAGGCGTTCCGAGCACGTCCATTGAACATAGCCAAAGTTGGATGAAGTTGGATTAATGATGTACAATAAAAAAATTGTATCATAACAAATTGTTGGCAGTAAGAAGTAAAAAACGTTGAAATTATATTTCTACTTTCGCAAATTTTTGTGTACGAACTCAAACAATGGTATGTACCTAATATATAATACCATTATATTACATACTATAATATACTATAGATTGTCTGTGTCATGCCACCTTACGTAATAAGTTAATAACGTATCATGCCAGTGTTTGTCGTTGACCTGTAAGAAGGAAAGAATGACATACTCACGTTTCTCCAAAGTACGTAGTTAATTGCCCCAATACTCCGCAAGTATTAGCAAAGGGTACAGAAAGGGCTTGCGTTCGGTTATCGCTAAAAGCGGAAGTTGAGCTAAACTATCAAAGGTTAGTTAAAAGACAAACTTTCTCTTTAAGCTTTCTAGTTAGTTTGTTTTCGATGATATACTCAGGAACTTCATTTATAATTATTATTATTGACTTAATTTTATATTTCATCATCCTCATCGATAACATTTTATAGTGTTTAGAATATGAAGTAGAAATAAAACGAAAAAAACAATGGTCAATATTTTTTCATCACGATTATCGTAGAATTATATAGTACTAGCTTTTGCCCGCGGCTCCGCCCGCTTTAAAAAGTTTTTCCGGGATAAAAGTCCCGCTTTATATTTTCCCGGGATAAAAAATAGCCTATGTGTTAATCCAGGACATGATCTACCCGTGTGCCAAATTTCATCGAAATCCGTTCAGTAGTTTTCGCGTGAAAGAGGAACAAACATCCTTACATCCTTACATCCAAACATCCATACATTCTTACAAACTTTCGCCTTTATAATATTAGTAGGATTAATGTACTTGAATGAATGAAATCCTCCTAGCCAGTTTCGGCCACGGCGGCCAATCTCAACGGAGATCAGCCAGGTACGCAGGAAATATTATAGTGCACAAGTGTGTGCGCAATACACAGGTCCACTAGCTATTCCTTCACTCTCATAGTCCGGTGAGACGGCAATCCGACATGACCGGAGAGAGATCAGACAGGGGGTATCACACCGCCAACTTTCTGACTACGAGCTGTGACTGAGTAATTTTTTTAAGATGGAAAACCCAGTCACAAAGTTTTTTGGCCCGACCCGGGATTCGAACCCAGGACCTCAGCGCGCAAATCGTACCCGTAACGCGTCCGCAATACAACTACGCCACCGAGGCAGTCATTAATGTCATATAGTCATAAATGAATTAATGTACTTACAAAGAGATCAGATGTGTAAATAATGTCTATGTTTTAAAATTTTACAAATTTCGAACAGTGGGTTTAGAACATGACAAGAACACGACACGACTCCGTTTCGTTTTATTGGGATTGGTTGAGTGACCAACACGTGACTGCCATATTGGTCTCCCGATCAATCACAAACACGATAACCTATTTTGAATTTTTCGATTTTAAAGCTAGTTTTCGGGATTTTCCTATTTTTTTTTCTCATAAACTAACCCTGAACTGTCCCGAACAAAACAATCAAAGAATTATTTAAATCGGTCCCGCCGTTTTTGAGTTTTGTGCGAGACTAGCGAACAGCCATTTTTTTTTATATATGGATAGATATTGTCCTATTAAGTTTCCTCGTTCGTATTATATATCGGGGAGTGTTCCTACTGGGGAAACCAAGTTAATAAAGCGCCGAGCACACTACGTCAGAGGTGGTGTAGGAATATGTGCACAAAAAGGAAAATACGACTTTCCTACGGTCTGAAATCGCGATAACTTGAGAACGGTGCTTTGTAGAAAAAAGTACTAATACTTTTTTGTAGAGAATTTTACGATCTACAAATGTTCTCTAACTCATTTTCTGATAGCTCGCTCCATTTTAGAGATATACGCAAAAAAGGAAAATTAGGCACCTTTAACCTCGAATAAAAAACAACGCACAAGCGGGATCGATGGGGACTTTTGACATAGCATTTTTAATGTCGTATTTAAGGTTTTTAACCCCCGACAAAAAAGAGGGGTGTTATAAGTTTAGGGTGTGTATCTGTGTATCTGTGTATCTGTATGTCTGTCTGTGGCATCGTAGCTCTCAAACGAATGGACCGATTTGGACGCGGTTTTTTTTGTTTAAAAGCTGATGTGACTGCGATGGTTCTTAGCTATAATTTATGAAGATCTGTTCGGGCGTTTGAGGATTATCAGCTCATTTCCAATTTAAAAAATCAGATTGACTTTAAATTTGGTGTACTGTGACATTCAATATATTTGTAAACATGAGCTGATGCTGCGGCATTAAGTAGTCAGCGGGATACCCAACTCCTTAGCAACTTATAGCAGATATAGTGTGTTTGGGCTCATAAGGATGGGCTCAACGAGTAGGTGATAGATAGTTAATTATCAAGGCCCCATGATGGAGAATAAAGTAATTTAAAAAGTTTGAAATAAAAATTAAATTAAAATTTAAATAACCCCCGACACAAAAAATCTCTAAAAAGTAAAATAATAATAGTGTCTTTGTCGTTTAAGTACCTAGTAATATTTTGACCCAAGCGTCCTCACGTCGGGGGACCGAACTCCGGACCAGGGAGATGAAAATGCTTCTTTAGCGGTCCCCTGACGCGACGACGGTTGGGTCAAAATGTTACTAGGTACTTAAACGACAAAGACACTATTATTATTTTACTTTTTAGAGATTTTTTGTGTCGGGGGTTATTTAAATTTTAATTTAATTTTTTTACAATAATCCAGCTTGTTAGGAATTAATGCAAACTCGAATGTTTAATTTTACCGGGCTAAAATGAAGTCTAAGTATTTTGTTAAATTTTCCAACGACATGTGCCTACACATAAAAGCAATACGCTTAAATAATAATTTTTTTGCGCTAAATCTTATAACACAAAAACATACTCATCGGTATAAATATGTTTCTACTTTGTGGAATATATGTAAGGCTATGAGTACTTATGCTTATATTGTTGGGTGTATCGGCATTGTCTGTTGTTATATACTGGGCAAGACTATCTCTCAAATATGAAGCTCGTTACTCCTTATAGTTCAAATGAGCATCCGTTTCGAAAGAAAAACATTTCTACTTATAGTAACAAAAATCGTCGTATAGCTGCGACGCAACGGAAGCTCTGTTATTTATGACTATCCAATTCTGGGTTATGGGTTACATCCTTATGAAAGACATAGACATAAATAAAAACAAACATGTGATCTTGTAAGAAAAGACGCGAAAACATAAACTTAAAGTATTGCCTAGTTCCAATTTGCAATTATCGGTAGTTATTCAACATATTTTGTTCTTATATTTATGATTTTATATTTTTATAGGATCCTGAAAAAAATATTATACGAATTATATTTATGTTTACATAATGGCGATGACGTAGCACCTGATATTTTTTATATGCTGTTTTTTTTTTGTTAAGATTTACAATGTCGTATTTTTCTTTACAGATACAAAACGATGTTCCTGTGCAATAAAATCAGCACTTCGCAATTGTGAGCGGGCGTGAATAAGTGGGATCAGCGAAAAGATGTCAAGTGGCGAGGGTGATGGGTATTGCTTGCAAGGCGGAAAGGCCTTTCAGCGGGTGTACGTGCAGGCTCACGGCTATATCGCCGTGCTCCTTTGTCTCTTCGGATCCGCCGCTAATTCTGTCAACATTGCTGTGCTCAGCCGCAAGGAGATGACCTCATCCACTAATTCTATTCTGACCGGCCTCGCCGTTGCCGACCTACTCGTCATGATTGATTATATTCCGTTCGCTTTACACATGTACACGAAGATTGGCTCGGAGTTAAATAGGAACTCTTACGGGTGGGCGGTGTTCATATATTTCCACTCAATATTCAGCCAGACTTTCCACACAATATCGATATGGCTCACGATCATGCTCGCTGTGTGGAGATATATAGCAATCAAGTTTCCCCAAAGAAATAGGACATTGTGTAACAAGCAGAATACTAGCGTAGCTATAATGCTGGCTTATGCTGTGTGTCCGATACTATGTCTTCCAATTTATTTTGCAATGAACATTCAAGAACGCCCGCCAGATATTGTGGACAATAAAACTAATAATATGACTATGGAGCAAAACAACACCACAAGTGCACCCGCGAACCCTGAACCGATGTATGTTATAGCGATGACTAATAACAATGATTTGTTGACGGCCATATTTTGGATTTATAGTGTATTCATCAAACTCACACCATGTGTAGTGCTATCTATTTTAAGTGTATTGTTAATTTTGAAAATGAAATCAAGCGATCGACGAAGACAGAAATTGTTGAAGAAATCAGCTATTGCAACCAACGAAGTATGTATTTCTGTCTGTTATTGTTGGTCACGACTCACGAGCTAAACATAATTTTATTGTTTCCATTTGGCGTGCACTTTCTATGCTATAAATGTATACCGATATAACTAGACTTGCAACGAATTTTCGCCTACTTTTATCTTATTTGTACAAATACCGAATATATATTTCGCGGGCGGCTCGGGGGCGTGGAAGGGAGGAGGTACATTTAAACAAACGAGCGAAAAACAAACATAAGTATTATTTTTATTTAAAAAGAACAATTGGCCGGATATTTTTGTACTAATATTTGGCCATTCTGTCAAGAAGCCCGTCGAATATTCGGTACACGTTTAGCCGATAATGCTATTCGTTGCAAGTCTAATAATATTTTCTTTAGCTAATATAATATAGTAAATGAAACAGCCCATCAAATCATATCATGCTATACTTGAATAGAATATGAAGAGGATTACAATATCCTTGCGCGATCACTTTTCAGTTTTAACCAAGGCATCATTAGGGTCCTTGAATGTGTTGTTATGACTGTCTAAAAAACCTTTTCGAAGTTATATAGGTACTTTTTTATTATATCGTGTTGACTATGCGTGGATACCGAATGCTCATAACTGCCCAACATCCCCAATCTACCTTTCCTTTCAAAGGTAACTGACGTATGTTTCTTCTGGTAGGTATATCTATGTTTTCAGGGCCATATGACATATAATCTTTACGATAAAACCTTTTTCCGAAGGTCTAATACTTAAGTCTGATTAAGATATTATATATTAGAATTAGATAATGTTCAATTCACAGTATATTTTCGGACTCGTTTTATACGAATACCTTCATCAAAGCGGCCTTTATTTTATTTAAATTCAAATTAACAAAACCAAGTTTTTCGTAGCATAAACCGGAAAACGAGTAAGTGAATCACAATGTTAAATAAAGGCAAAGTAAAGAATAGGGGCTAGGAAAAGGAAAAAACGGGGATATTGTATTTAGGTCACCGGAAATGTCACTCACCGAACGAAACGTCAGCCTAACCACGCTTGTGACAATGGTGACTACTCCAATCGAGCCCACATATTACTACCACGTATAATTAGGGCTGCCATCCGTCCGGATTTCCCCGGATTTGTCCTAGTTTGAAGGGCGTCCGGGGGCCGTCCGGCCGGGGTTTTAAAAATTGTCCGGGCAAAACCCGGACACTTTTGTTGTCAGGGGAAATCCATTTTTTATAGATGAGCGACAAATTGAAATAAATCTTAGTTAAAACTTCATGCATTTCCCCGCATTCAAGAAGGAGCGGCAAAATATTTTTCAGAGATGTCCGGGGAAATACCCATATTTCGCCCAAATGTCCGGGATTTTTGCCGTGTTTATCCGGCGTCGGCAATTTAGATGATGGCAGCCCTACGTATAATCAGTATAAAATTAGACATATCCTAATTTGGTAATCTTTATTTATTTATTAGCAAGTAGCAAGTTGCTGGCTGATAAATGATTACCACTGCCCATTAGTAACTCTAACGCTAGGAGATTTTTGCATTGAATGACGAGAAGAGCATGCCTTTCGCCTGATGGTAAGTGATACGACCACCCATAAACAGTAGCTTCTCAACTGGGCAGTCATTTCCAATTTTAGCTTGCCTGTAATTTATGCAATGGACGTTTTTATAGCGTGTTAAAAAAATGATGAGCAGATGTAAATAGCTAATATCGATATTCATGTACTTCCGCCATGACATTGAACATACATATACATACATATACGCTCACGCCTGTTATCCCCGAAGGGGTAGGCAGAGGCGCAACTAGTGCACCCATTTTTCGCCGTTATTCCGTCCCATGATGTGATAGGGGGCGAGCCTATCGCCATATCGGGCACAAATTCCAGACTCCGAGCTGATACTGAATAGAAAAACTGAATATCACTTTGCCCGACCCGGGAATCGAACCCGAGACCTCAGCATTGCAGTCGTACCATAATACAACTACGCCACCGAGGCAGTCATTGAACAATGATGTGAAAAGTGAAAATTAATCTTATGGATAAGGTTACAATTTATTAGATTAAAACAGTGTGTCTATTGTAAATACGAATGTTTAAGAAAATAAATAAATAGACCCATTAGTCACACTATACTACTACTAACTTACGGATCACACGAATAGTTTTGTGAATTGTGCCCTTAATCATATTAAGTTTGAATATTTTATCAATAAGAACACTGTTTGGGCTTGGAGTTTGTAATAATAACAGTAAAAGCAGTGAAATGCCAAGTAGTGGTTTTAAATTCAAAGTTTGTGTCATAGTGCTATTATGTAGTCGCTCGTCTAGCTTACCCATTATTTTGTTCATTTGTATAAAAAAAATATAATGAACTGGATTCATTTAAGAGTAACTGGTTCAATATAGCGCAGAATTGCGATTTATGGAAGGATCTTGGGGAGGTCTTTGTCCAACATTGGCATATTATACGCTAATACATACATACATACATACATTCATACATACATACATACATACATACATAAATAAATATTAATAAGTTGTTGCGTTCAGGGTGAGAAGGCGCATCTCAACGAGGAGGGTGGGGGCAAGCGCGGCGGTGGGCGCACGGATCGTACGACCCGCATGTTGGTCGCACTTCTCGGCCTCTTCCTTGCCACTGAGCTGCCTCAGGCCCTGTTCGGCCTACTCACAGCCATCGCCCCACATCTCTTTCAAATCTGCTATTATGCTTTTGGTGAGTGTTTATTGCATTGTATTTGTTCAACTATCTGTTACTGTACTATTAGTATGTCGTTGTTTTATCGCTATTACTTACGGCGTCAGATATTAGGAATTTCGCAGGCTATTTAGTATATCTCATCTCTTTATCGCATTAATTACAGCGGCCGCTTCAAACCTTATCCGGACAAACAAATATATCTAAACCGTAAGAGTTGTGTGTGATTTTCCCAACACGACTATTTTACTTCTAAAAATACCTGAAAATAACAGACCAATATACCTATTATGAATAATTAGATTCCTATAGAGTATAGATCATTAATTATAAATAACTAAATTACTATTTGCCAATACGATTGTGATGAATTAAGTTCGACAGTCTCGGCTTACGGCGCGTCGCCTCAAATAACAATTAATCTTCTGCAATGAGTTAAATGCATGCGCTGTTTGCTACGACGATGAATATTTAGTGGATAGAATTTATGATTAATGACATCAGAAGCGTTCAGAGCCATCTTATAACAAAAGTTAATTGTAATTTTCACCCTTTAATTGTATCGTTAATGCTGGGTTAAAGTAATTATGAGTGTAAAGTCCTTCTAGTTTAAAGCTGTGGTAGTCACAAAGTTCTAATAGATGCATTGGGTGACCATGGTGTCACCTTAAACGTTATTATTATACTGAAATACGAAAGTTTGTCAAAATGTTTGGATATTTTAATATTAGCGTTTAGAAGTAAAGGCTGAAACAACTGAACTGATTTATTTGAAATTTGTCACACGCGTCTAGACCCTGTCCTATCCTTTTTATCCCAGTAATTTGATTCCATAGGAAATGGTTTACTTTTTTCACAAGTTTTTTAAACAGATTAATTAGTGACTTTTTTTTTCAAATAAAAACACAAATATAAAAAAAGGTATAAGTTAATAATTTTTAACTAGTTTTAAATATGGTATGTCAATACATATTATAAATTGTATTATTTGGACCGCGAGGCCATAGGCGGTGGCTCACGTCGTTCATTTATTTGTAAAACTTACAGCTAACAGTGCAAAGTGTGTGTTTAAATTAACTAAAAATAAACCCACTTCAAAACCACTGCAAACCAAAAAATAATTCAACTTTATATTCTCTTAGTGTATATGTATATTTGGAGTCGATGCCTAATTCAAATTGCCAGCTAAGCCAAGATCAAATATACGAAAATAATTAGGAACCGACTCCAAATATACGTATATATATACTTTGAAGTGGTTTTGAAGTCGGTTTATTTTTAGTTAAAAAGTTTTTATTTATTGCTTTTTTGTTAGTTAACTATAGAATACTGTAAACAATATATCTTAGATATACGATTGCAGCATTCGCGAGTCATCTGCTGTTAGTTATTGAAGAGTTCCATTGTGTATCTCCGAAGATCTTCATCAGATCTTCATAAATTATATACTAAAACCTTCCCTGAAAGTTTTCAGAATTTCAAATGTATAGTTATACATTTGAACATCGAAAACCACATCCAAATCGGATCAGTAGTTTTTGAGAAACGGGCGGCCATACAAATTTATATACATACAAACATACACACATACATACATACATACGGATCGAATACAGAACCTCCTTTTTGAAGTCAGTTAATAACATAGGATAGACTAATGAAGTGGTATCGACGACTACCAGACGACGCCCAATAATACCGCTAGATGCCACTACACGATCCCGGATTGCACTTGCAATATTTGAGCGATGCAAAGCATATATACCACCTCCGAGTAAGAACCGTTGGAGGGGCCGCGGCCGGTCAGGCGCAACATCTGCCTGACTGGAAATTCCCTTCCATAGAAGAACGCAACCATCTGTTCCTCTACAGCGGCGACCATCCTATCGCCGCTTAATTATAATGATTCGCAAATTACTTACCTACTAGGCTTATGAAATGTATTATGTTATGTATGTAAATAATGAGAAATACATTGATGACAAATATAACATTTACATATTATGTTAGAAGCATGTGTTACTTGTCGTAAACTCATTGTTGGGTTTAAGCTTTCTATTATAATATATCTCGTCACGATTCTAGGTAGGGTTTTTGTATTGAGACTTATACTACCCAAGTATCGAGCTTTTTTGTGTACCCAGCTTTTTTCAAATGGGTCAAAACTGTTTTGTCGTCAATAATCAGTTCTTCAGTAGCTATGTCGTAACTACTGATATGTCGACCTTATTCTACCTTTACAGCAATGACGTCCATTTTATCCGTAACAGGGCGACCAAAGAGAGATGCATCTTTGAAAATCCAAATTGCCGGATTGAAACCGCTTAAACCAACTTTATGCTACTCTTACTGACCATATTAGGTCCATAAACGTCACATTTTTTTAGCGGGTTGCGGTGCGTTTTTTTCCTTTTTTAATCGACTTAAAAAAAGGAGGTTCTGTATTTGATCCGTATGTATGAATGTAAGTTTGTATGGCTGCGACAAAAACTACTGATCGGATTTGGATGGGGTTTTCATTATCCAAATGTATATTTTTCAGGAAGTTTTAGTATATAATTTATTAGGATCTGATTAAGATCATCGGATATAGACAATGGAACTCTTCAATAACTAACAGCAGATGACCCGCCAATGCTGCAATCGTATATCGATGATGTATTCTTTACATCATTTCATAGTTGACTGCCTCGGTGGCGTAGTGGTATTGCGTACGCATTACGAGTACGATTTGCGCGCTGAGGTCCTGGGTTCGAATCCCGGGTCGAGCCAAAAAAAATTGTGACTGGGTTTTTCCATCTTAAAATTTACTCAGTCGCAGCTCGGAGTCAGGAAGTTGGCGGTGTGATACCCCCGTGCCTCGGAAAGCACGTAAAGCCGTTGGTCCTGCGCCTGATCTCTCTCCGGTCATGTCGGATTGCCGTCTCGCTGGACTATGAGAGTGAAGGAATAGCGAGTGCACCTGTGTATTGCGCACACACTTGTGCACTATAATATCTCCTGCGTACCTGGCTGATCTCCGTTAATATTGGCCGCCGTGGCCGAAACTGGCTAGGAGGATTTTCATTTCAGTTATTAATTAACTAACAAAAAAGCAGTATATAAAAACTTTTTATCAAAAAATAAAACCGACTTAAAAACCATTATACAACAAAAAATAATTTAACTTTACAGTCGATGCCTAATTTAAAATACTAGCTAAGCCTTAGCTTAATCCTTTAAATACACGAACAAGTCCTACTATCCTACTAATATTATAAAGGCGAAAGTTTGTAAGAATGTATGGATGTTTGGATGTATGGATGTTTGTTCCTCTTTCACGCAAAAACTACTGAACGGATTTCGATTAAATTTGGCACACGGGTACATCATATCCTGGATTAACACATAGGCTACTTTTTATCCCGGGAATACATAAAGCGGGACTTTTATCCCGGAAAAACTTTTTAACGAGGGCGGAGCCGCGGGCAAAAGCTAGTATACCATAAAACAATGTTCAATTTAAGTTTACTCCAGCTGGTCGTAATATTATGTTGCGTGTGATTTCTAAGTTAACGACTAACGCCCAATTGCTTTTATCTATACATATGTAATAAACAGTAGAACCGGTGTGTCTGTACATTTAAAGAAATGTGATAAAGAAGAAAGGGGGCGACTGAAGAAGAGTAATGGGAAACAAATCAGTGATTTTTATAATTCTTTTCGGTCTGCTTTTCTTTTTGTTTGTTACTGCATGTCTCCAAAGCTACTGAACGGATTTCGATGAACTTTGCCACACGGGTAGATCATATCTTGGATTAAAACATACGCCTATACCTTTTATCCAGGGAAAATATAAAATGGGACTTTTATCTCGGCGGGTGGAGTCGCGAGCAAAAGCTAGTTTCTAATAAAAGGCAGAAATGTTTAGTCTCGCCTTCCAGTGTTTGTTTATCGTGTCTTAAGTGTACCCCTGAGGTATTAATCGAAAGCAGACATCATTATGACACGAGACGATAACGGTTTAAATTGCGACTGAAGATATAATATAAATAAACAAAATTCATGAAGATATTGACGTCTTTGCGTGTAACATGAGCGAGTTCGCAAAGGTCCTATTGTATAAACTTAGTTATAGTTATTAGTTTTATACTTACGTGTGTGATTTATGTGTTTATGTGTATATGTATGTATATTATTTTAAGCTAGATAGATACTTAGGATTGTTACTAACAACACATTATCGCATGGGGGTAACAAACGGCAGCGTGTCTCACGCTGCCTCGGACGCCAAGGGCGTCCTTCGGTGTACGGGGGCTTCTGAGCCCCCGGCAACAACAGGAGAAGGCCCGCAACAGCGGTACGCGCAGGGGCGGTTGCGGACGACAACTGAGACGTGAGTCGGAGGAAGCCCGCAGCCGTCCCTAATGCGCCGAAGCTGGCCACCGCGGAGTTTTAGTTGGTATGCCGTGCGGTGTACATAGGTTAGGGACTCGGCCCGGCGGTTGCCCGACGTTTTCCATCTTTCCGGGCGGCTCAACGTCGGGTCGTAAGGCACGGTGAACCCAACATAACCGCTCAGTCGTTCCCCTTGAACACTGGGCGGTAGTAATAAGTCACTTTCTCCGCGTCAACAAAAAAAAAATGGGGGGAACACCTGTAATGGTATTGTCTAATAATCGATGTAATAAATAAATAAATAAATAAATATTTAGACCAGGGGTTCCTAAACTTTAAAGATAATTGAACACCAACCAAATCCCTTTAATTTTATGGAACGTCATACCAAAATATTACAAATCAAAACTGAAATTTACGTAAGAACTTTTTTTGTAAGAAATGTGTAATACAATTGAAAAACATTATTTTTAACCATTTATGTATTAGAAAACCTACATAAATGTTCTTAACTTAAAGTTTTAATGTGAAGAATGAAATTGTTTTACTGTTCCATGAATAGTTGTTTTATAGTTCGGTATTATGTCCGACAATAATTTTGGCGGAACCCTGAGGATTATTCTACGGAACCCAGTTTGGGAATCCCTGATTAAGACTACCACGTAATTACTAAATGGCTCAATATAACATAGTCCGTAGATTGTAGGCTCTAAATCATTTTTTTTTAAACAGATGTAAGTAGAGGGCGTATTCAGTGCATGATGTATTTTCATCAGGTATAAATTTGTCATTTCTTATTTCTTAACTCAGTGGTCCGTTAAATAACGTAATATGCGTCCCTTTTTTCTGCACAGTAGGTAAATTAATTTCCGTAGAAATTGTTATAAAGGTGAACACTCGCTAATAAAAGACACTCACTTTATTTACTTTGGATAGTTGATAGTTGTTAAAGATTGTAGAAAATTGTGCCCCACTTGGTCCGGGTGCTGGTATAACTTGAGCAGTAAAATAAATGTTTACTTGATTGGTTTGGTTATACATCGTAACATGTCCAAAAGTCGGCGATATAATATCAATCCTACTAATATTATAAAGGCGAAAATTTGTAAGTATGTATGGATGTCTGGATGTATGGATGTTTGTTACTCTTTCACGCAAAAACTACTGAACGTATTTGGATAAAATTTGGCACACGGGTAGATCATGTCCTGGATTAACACATAGGCTACATTTTGCCCCGGAAAAATGAAAAGCGGGATTTTTATCCCGGAAAAACTTTTTAACGCGGGCGGAGCCGCGGGCAAAAGCTAGTATTATAATTTTTTTTATGACACTGAATGACAAGACGAGCATACTGTTCGCCTGATTGTAAGCGATACGACCGCCCATAGACAGTAGCAACACCATACAGCACCTTGAGTTACAAAGTACTGTGTGGCATTCCACAGCGCTCGTCATCCTGAGACATAAGATGTTAAGTCTCATTATGTCCAGTAGTTACACTGGCTATAATATCCTTCAAACCGAAACACAACAGTGCATGCACACTGGTGCTTGGCGGTAGAAATAGACATTGTGGTGGTACTCACCCAGACGGACTCTTACATGTGAGAGACCTACCATTAGTCTTTGAATTACCTAAATCACACTGTATGCAGACAGATACTCTGTAACTAATGTTTCATCACGGAAACATGTGAATATAACATAAATTTCGATTGTCGGATCAAAGTAACATAAGTTATTAATAGTACCACGTTCAATAGAATGAAAACGTTTAATTCGTTTAATACGTGTGTTGGTTAGTAAAAAAATTAACAATGATGATTTATTATTATTTTCTCGTATTACATACAGGTCGGTACATAGGTGGCTAAATATTACAAAAGGTAATTATATCTTGTTTTAGCCTGAAATTATACAATATTGTAGTAACAATACAATGTCTTTACGCGAGTAACTTCTATCCTCCGTCGCGTACGTAATTTGCGGAGATAATTTGTCATATCTATACTAATATTATAAAGCTGAAGAGTTTGTTTGTTTGTTTGTTTGTTTGTTTGAACGCGCTAATCTCAGGAACTACTGGTTCGAATTGAAAAATTCTTTTTGTGTTGAATAACCCATTTATCGAGGAAGGCTATAGGCTATATAACATCACGATGCAACAATTAGGAGCGAAGAAATAATGGAAAATGTGAAAGAAAACGGGGAAAATTATTCATCCTTGAGGGCTTCCATTGCGTGCACTGCGAAAACGGTTCAATATACCAAAAATATATGTACGAAAGAATTATTCCTCTTGAAATGATCTAAAAAAATGTCCGCGACAGTATATGTCTATCTTTTAAGATTAACTCACTAGAACCGTTTTTATGGTAATCAAATTTGGTCGAAATTAATGCATTATTTGTTAAGAGTTGTATCAACATCATAATATTAATCTTTATCCAAATAAATGTGTTGGATAGAGTGATTCAACGGGAAGGTTTTTATGTACTTTTAGCCCGGAAAAACTTATTAACGCGGGCGAAGTCGTGGGCAAAAGCTAGTTCTACATATAAGGACAGTTATAAAGACCATTCACTGGCTGTCACTATCCTCTGGTCTCATCGGATCCATGTCACAACTCAGTGATATTTTTATGTTTTGCCAATATCGGTAAGGAACAGGAAAATATACTAGTAAATCAGAAAAATATAGTACAGAAAAATATGGATGTCTAATTTCCAACTTTATAAATTCAGATCTAGAATGCATGTAGGTATCTGGCAGTTATAAGATGAAATTAGAAAAAAAAGAATCCTAAAATCAATTATTAATCGGCTATTGAACAATTATTAGGCGCGCATCTTGCCCATCTCGGCATTCAGTCCATTATTAGCTACCAAAAATGCACAATGTGTAAAAAGAACGGAATTTTTCTCGCCGGGAGGGCTATAACTTTTGAACCATTTTTGAATTGGTCTTTAAAATTTACTATTTATTGGAAAATGGAACTGCGTAGCACAGGAAGGGGGACATAAAATACCAGTAGCGATAGTGCGAAAGCGATAGGCATAAACTATTTTTCTCCATAGTGTACTGCTCACCCCCGTGATGGACATGTCCGAGGCAGCGTGTCTCACGCTGCCTCGGACACCAAAAGGTGGACACGGTCCGGTGTTTCGGGGGCTTCTGAGCCCCCGCAACAGGAAAAGGACCGCAAAAAAGCGGTACGCGCACGGGCGGTTGCGGACGACAACTTAGACGTGAGTCGGAGGAAGCCCGCAGCCGTCCCTAATGAGCCGAAGATGGCCATACTATAAAAAAAAAAAAATGTGTACTGCTCGTGTTACAAAAGTATGTATGGATTGATGTTTTGTCGTAGGCGAGGTGATGGATTTGATGGCGCTGGTGGGGTCTGCGGTGAACTTCGTGCTGTACTGCAGTATGAGCCGCCAGTTCAGGTCTACTTTCAACCGGTTGGCGCGCAAGGTCCTGCCACTGACCCAGCGGCAAGGACAGCAGCTCCCAGCTCTTAAAACATAGCCCAGGAATGTGACGTGTACTTCTGTGGTACATCTTTAAGTGAATTAGGTACTGCATTATTGTATTATAATAATTTTAGTGAAAGTAATGAAGTGTGTAGGTTTAAGTGAGCGTGTCGAATAGAATAAAAGTTTGCGAGTCAAAATATACCCCTACCTAGTCATTAAAAACATCTAAAGTGTATTTCTATTGTAAATTATACTATCTTCTTGTATGTATACATAGTATGTAATGTATATAGGTTTACCGTTCAGAGTTATTTATAATGAATGGACTAATTAAATATCGACGTAATAATGTCTATTAATTCACCCCGGTGATGTTGTGTAGCTTACAATTTATGATAAGACCCTTTTTAGACTAAACGATACGTACTTTTTACTTGAGGACTTATGAAGGACACCTCTGACATTAAGGAACTTTATGATTTTTTTTACGCGCCGTTTCATACATTTGCTTGGCATTGGCATTCTTTCCTTTAATTTAGGCTTGGCAGTTGGCACATAAGGCTATGACGGATCGCGCTTTCATTCATAATTCATGCTCGTTTTTGTATCAACATTCAACACAAGTAGGCGGGGAATAAGTTTAGTATGGAATCGTTATTCCTATTAATATTATAAACGTGACAGTTTGTAAGAATGTATGTATGGATGTATGTTTGTTACTCTTTCACCCAAAACTACTGAACGGATTTCGATGAAATTTGGCACACGGGTAGATCATATCCTGGATTAACACATAGGCTACTTTTTATCCCGGGAAATATAGACCGGGACTTTTATGCCGGAATTTTTTTAACGCGGGCGGAGCCGCGGTGAATGCTAGTACATAATAAAATAATGACTGCCGCAGTGGAGTGTTTGTATTACGGTATAAACACAATGCTGGGGTTTCAGGTTCGATCCCCGGATCGGCCAAAAGTGATATTGGATTTTTCTATTCAGTATTAGCCCGGAGTCTGGAATTTGTGCCCGATATGGCGATGGCTCGCCCCCCTATCACATCATGGGACCGAACGCACGGCGAAAAGTGGGTGCATTAGTTGCGCCTCTGCCTACCCCTTCGGGGATAACAGGCGTGATGTGAGTGTGGGTGTGTAAAATAATGACAAAGTATTTTAATGAAATGCAACATTATAAAAATAATAAAAAAAAACGTGTTATAAACATTTATATGTAATATACATCAATGATTATAAATAATATTTG
The DNA here is from genome assembly GCA_949316025.1 of Lapara coniferarum. NCBI lineage: Eukaryota > Metazoa > Arthropoda > Insecta > Lepidoptera > Sphingidae > Lapara > Lapara coniferarum. Next base: position 32,614,875 of record OX438919.1, on the reverse strand, counting down.
TAAATAGAAAACAACGCGAAGCCATTTTATTGGTGCTAATATTAAACTGACATTTTGATCATTTGTAAAGTAAGTACGTCTAGCTACGTCAAGTATTTATATTAAAATTATGAAATAAGTACCTAGTGTACCGTATATAAGGTACACTATATTAGTGATCGTAATCAAGAATAGTCTAAAATTACTAGTCCCGTTTTGTGTGGGTAGATGAATTTAATTATTAAGACGCCATATTTAAGTTAAGGTTCGTACTACGTAGTAACTAACATTCTTGAAATTATAATTAAAAAATAAATTCGTTTTATATGTACTATAAAATGTTGGAATGCAACAAAGAGAAAATCATTTGTAACAACGAAAATAAAAATGTACAGACATAGAGGGAATGAAAAATGTAAGTTTCTCAGATGTAAATGTATGTAAATGAAATAACGACTAAAACATAATCACACCTAAACCCTTTTTTTGTGAATGGGGAAAAAAATATTTTTGGTATACTAATCTTAGAATTTTTTTATACTCCAAGAAACAAAAATGTGAGATACACACACACTCACGCCTTTTATCCCCGAAGGGGTAGGCAGAGGCGCAACTAGTGCACCCACTTTTCGCCGTTATTCCGTCCCATGATGTGATAGGGGGCGAGCCTATCGCCATATCGAGTACAAATTTGCCCGACCCGGGAATCGAACACGAGACCTCAGCATAGCAGTCGTACCATAATACAACTACGCCACCGAAGCAGTCCAGGCAACCCAAATATGAGATAAATGTGAAATATTTAGTAACATTTATAGGCAATGCCACAATTTTTTAACTATACGTAACATCTCTGACTGCCTCGGTGGCGTAGTTGTATTACGGTACGACTGCAATGCTGTCGTCTCGGGTTCGATCCCCGGGTCAAGTGATATTGGGTTTTACTATTCAGTATCAGCCCGGAGTCTGGAATTTGTGCCCGATATGGCGATAGGGTGGCCCCCATTACATCATGGGACGGAATAACGGCGAAAAGTGGGTGCACTAGTTGCCAGAGGTGCAACCTACCTCTTCGGGGATAACAGGCGTGAGTGTGTGTGTGTATATGTAAATCTCTCTGTTTCTACTAGATACACTTTTTCAGCATCTTTATAGATTACTTCATAGACATTACTCATTGTACATACGATTTAAATTTGGAAACAACGTTTTTGTTTCTATTTAGAAGTAAAAACCGCTAAATAGAAGTAAAAATGTAAAACCGCGCCTGGATCGCTATTTAGCGGTCCAGGCGCTGCTCGCGAGTATTTTTATTGTGTTTTAATTACTTGATGGCATTCATTAATTTTACATTGCGCACGCCATTCTCTTTAAAACGAGGTTTAAATTAATATCGTAATACATTTCACAAATAAATTATTGTTGTATACATTACAGACAATACAATAAATAATTTGTCAATGGGGTTTCAGATTTTTCAATCATATTGTCGATATAAATATGCACCGTAGTCGCACATATTATATTTCAGGAAAAGTAACTAAATCTTATTCTTAATTTCCTTTTCTCAACATTTCGTTTCAAATTTCAACTTTACAGATAAGTAATTAAAATGTAGTTTCATGTAAATTCAAAATTTGCTGCTGAGGAGCTTAAGTTTTATCCATTTATGATATGTCAACAGTCAAGAGGCAGCATGATTTATGGACTATGTAAGTACGAGTCAATAAATGCTAACGTAGCATAATGAAATTTCGCTATTTCATAATGATTTGACCTAAATCAGCGTTTAATATCCATTTTGAATTTACCGTTAACCAAAACTGCTGATTTACATTTAAATATTTATTACATTTCAGGCACACAGTAGATGATAGTTTACACATGAGGAACTTCTATTTTTTGTTCTCTTACTAATATATTATTGTTATTACGTATTTATTACTTGCTAAAATATGAAATAAATCAATATGAAGGTATATATACAGCCGTTTAGTTTTTTAATATCCTTAATTACTTTTAGTGAGCACATATCATCGCTTATGTCAATTGTAACTTCACGAAAATTTTCCGGACTGAAATAGAAGGTTAAGCTTTATAAACATAACAAATCAGATTTTGATGATTTGATTGATGCAGTACTTACTGAATTTTGTTAATCACCATATAAAATTGTTGAAAATTGTATTCTCGGTATTGTAAAGCTGTGATTCCGCAGGACGCGGCAGACGGCAACGGCAGATGACGCGTGGCAAGTGACGTCCTGCCGGGCGTCATTTGCCGTCGTGTGCAGAATCGGTCTCATACAATTTATTACTGCATAGTAGTGCTGTCTGCCGTCGCGGCACATGCTGTTGCCATCTGCCGCGTTTGCGGAATCACAGCTTAATAAATTACTACATAGATATCAAGGGGTCGTTCGTTCATTAATCACGTGATGTTTTTAAAAGGGTTTTTAATACATCAATGGTTTGAACGCTCTTATATTAGGAATTATTGAACCGATTTTAAAAACTCTCTCACTAATAGGAAGCTATTCTCCTGAGTGAGACTTTTTTATCCCGGGAAAATATTTTTATCCCGCGGGCAGAGCAGCGAACAATATCTACTAGTCTTCAAATACAGGAGAAAGTATAATTTACCTAATTGGAATCGCGTTCAACGAAAAAAGAACTACTTACACGTGATAAAATCACTACAACCCCCTTCGAGCCTTAGGTGATTAATTAAACCCCCAAGTTGTTATTTATGAACTTAAAAGAAATGACGCGAGCCAGAAGCGTGACTGGGAAAATTACGTATAATATTGTTTATTGATTTTTAACGTCTGCACCTAAGAGTTCAATTACTTTTTCCTCTCACAACTCTTAACAAGCATAGACATGAGACGTGTTGCTGCTACGTTGTTTTTAATAATATCTATCTTCGTATCTATTTCAGACAAATGAATAACATAAAAATAAAATTCATAACGTAAATCGTAATACACAATTTTAATATGTTAATTCTTTATATTTCAAAGGATTAATACATTCCTTTGATGAGTTTGTATTATGATAAAAAAATAAGTCACAAATGCTTTGTACACACTTTTTTACACGTAGCCTTGGTAATTGCTTCATTAGGACCACATTAATTAGAATTAATATTGTAATTTTTAAACGAATTATGTCATGCAAACTCATATACCTACATTATTACTCGATTTGTTTGTGTTAATCCAATAAATACTACGTACATACCTGTGAGAGACGTTTTAGTGAAATTGTATTAGAATGTAGATGTAATATACTTAATGTACCAATATAGAGGTATATCGATTGTTTTAGTTAGTAAACAAAACATATTTTCATTGTGAATTATGTTAATGTTATAAATTATCATAGTATTTTTGCCAAATATTGACTTACCTAGATTTTTTTCTTTTCATCCCTGTATTATATTAATTCTATCTGAATGTTGGGTACAGACTCTACTGAGGGGTTTAGTCCTTACTCACAGAATAGATAATAGTATTGACGCACTACGTCTATGCAGTGCGTTTTATCAGATTTAACTAATTTAACTTTCGAAATTCTTATGGATAGTCATTAGGTACATGTAAGTTTTTTCACAAAGCTTTTATTCCCTTTTAAATGTTTACTTTGAAATATAAATACTTTAAATAGCTGAAAACTGTCTTAATTGGATACATTTCTAGTTACTTATGAATAAGTTTTTTTGTTGATCTCGTGAATTCCAAAGAATTCGTAGTCAAAACTTCTGTCACATTGTGAAAATGATGTGTAAATATTTATCTTCTAATAACTCAATTTCGTTTATGGTTCATGTGTTTGGAGTTTTATTTGTACTTTTGTTTATAATTTCAGCTAAATGGAGTGGAGATATGCACTAGGTGTGGAATAATTTCATAAATGTGTATGATCAATTATCTGTTTTTAAATAGAAACTTCAAAATATCTGCTGTAAACTACGGCCTTTGTGATTTAGTACCATTTTTAATAAATGACGCGTATTGTACCGCCGTATTCTGGCGGGTATTAATAAATAATAAGTATCTGCACCCATTTCTATTCTTCCAAGTTAGTAAAGGAGAACATTAGAACACATTAGAACTCGAGAATAAGATATATCACCTTGTATCCCAACCCTTCTTTTTATGTAAATTTTTCTGCAGGAGGCTCTAGCAACTATACGGTTAATAATGCTACTTTCATTGAATAAAGGTTCAAGAATCATTAAAAGCCGTTCGTTTTTAGTTCATAACCAAGAAATATTTTTCTAAAATGCCGTAGACGCGTACTTCAGAAACCATTTTTTTCAATTGGTGCAGTCTAACTTTTAAGATTTGTAAGACTATGCGTCATCCAAATCTTAGAAGTATGTCCTTGCTTAATACTTAGTAATTATTATTTAATCTATATGTACCAAATATTTATTACCTAGCAATTTGATTCCACGTGTTCCCGTTTGGCATGTGCCTCTTACTGTAACAATTACGTGCAGATGGTTAATTCTCACAGCGAAGCCTACGTAGGCCATATCGCGCCATTAGAAATAAATTAGACTTTGTAGTTCAATTGAAATTAACTTGATCTCGAGCGACTGTCATTAATGCCACCGAATACATTTTGTCGGAAGGTAAATTTAAAGTACCCAATATATACAATTAGATTTTTTTCATTTACTCGAAATAATAAATAAATTCCTTTAAGACTCTCCCCCGAGCAAACAACATAATAAATATAACATATTGCAAATTATGATGTATGTATTTTTAATACGTCGCGAACCCCGTTGATGTACTTCCCCGGAATAAAGGTGTACTTTCGGGATAAAAAGTAGCGTATATAAGATTAATCTGATACCTTGTTCTTTGTTTATATTATGTACCTAGTTTCATCCTCAAATGACTGCCTCGGTGGCGTAGTTGTATTGCGTACGAGTTACGAGTACGATTTGCGCGCTGAGGTCCTGGGTTCGAATCCCGGGTCGGGCCAAAAAACTTTGTGTCTATGTTTTTCCATCTTAAAATAATTACTCAGTCGCAGCTCGGAGTCAGGAAGTTGGCGGTGTGATACCCCCGTGCCTCGGCAAACACGTAAAGCCGTTGGTCATGCGCCTGATCTCTCTCCGGTCATGTCGGATTGCCGTCTCACCGGACTATGAGAGTGAAGGAATAGCGAGTGCACCTGTGTATTGCGCACACACTTGTGCACTATAATATCTACTGCGTACCTGGCTGATCTCCGTTGAGATTGGCCGCCGTGGCCGAAACTGGCTAAGAGGTTTATTATTATTATTAGTTTCATCCTAATCCAGACAAAGGATTTTTTTACTTGCTTTACTTTTAACAAACACCTAACACAAGGTTTACAGAAATCTGAATTTATAATTTTCACAGGATGTAGATCTACATATTTATTGAAAATAATGTTTATTTTATAACATATTAACCTTTGATTAATAATACACTGTGTATTATTAATTAAAGATATTAACGTTCATCTTTCACAATTTTCAATAAATATAATTTTGGTGTAGATTTATTTGATATGTGTTCGGAACGTTTCGCTTTTTGTTAGAATTTCGAATGTACACTTACATCTCAGTGCTCAGGTCTAACGACTCACGTAATAAAGTCACGTCTCCAGATTTATGTTTAGTTATATTGTTATCAAATTGAATTGTGCATGAAATTTATTTGCGTGAAATATATGGATAAATTGCGTTGAGATAAGGTTTATTTACTCACCTAGGTCGTATGTACATTGTAAAAGTTATGATCATCATATATTTAGTAAGCAGTAGGTAAATATTTAGGTTAGAATTATTGCTAGTTCAATAGTTAAGAGTGTTAATGTACTTATAGTATTTTTGCACGAAATATGTAATGCACGTTATTGTATCTAATTATTTGTGAGAATGACGACTCGATTTACCAATGAAATTGCAAAGGGAGAATGTAAAACAAACGAAAAAATATATTAATACACGTTTATTTGATTTGTAACGGAATTAGTTTAAATATTACGTAGACAAATATATTCGCAAAGTTTTTTTATAAATTCGTTTGTTATTTCAAGACCTTCAACAGATAATAAATAATAACAGTGGTCTCGATAAAGTAACAATTCGAGCTAAATCGATTTTACATCAAACTAGGCTAATGTACGAATGTTTTTATTATTAGCGACCATACACACATTTGTAAAGGGCGCTTTGTTGGTCTGGCATTGTTATTAATTAAATTTAACTGGTCATACTTGCCTGAACAAGTTGTAGATCTGAAGTATAATATTAAGCGAAGAGATTTTATTTGACTATCAAGGTTAAGTCTTAGACTAATACATACAACATTCTTAACATATTCTTGCAAAATGTTACTCTTTGTTATAAAATGTTATCGTGTTACACAATGTTTTATAACGTTATATAAATGCTGTGTGGGAGCACCTTGAGAATTGTAACTATATTGCCAGAAGTTGTAATCCATAGTAGGTATCCTGTGCTTATTTAATATAGCCCCACAGGAAAACAAAGTCGTGTTAGTTACACCATTTATAACTAAAGAACGGATGGACCTATTTTTATGTTCTTTAATTTTTCGGAATTGTCTTCGCTCCGAACAGTAGAATAGCTATAAAAATATCGGGAAAGTTCACGAAAAAAAAGGTATGAAGATAACTCATTTTCTTATACATTTTGTTTACGAGACCATCTCTGATATATGGCAGAAACAAAACATAGACAAAAATGTAGGTACATGGCGTTTCATGCTGTCTTTTGTGGAAACGTGTGGGATGTGCCAGCAGATTTAAGGCGCCCATTAGACGTTTTGCTATCATTTTTGCCACAGTCACGTCTGTGTGTGATGAATAACCTATCATCTAATGTACCTAATGGTTGATGGTTGAATGACGGTGATTTACGAATATGTGGATTTTTTTATTTGCACGCCATGCAACCATCAATCATGACTTTTGCGCGATCGTCTAATGGCATTTCGTTCTGCAAACGTCAGTCAGCGCGCGGAAAGCAATGGAGTCTGACTGGAGTCTGTATTGCGTCGACGAGACGCCCGCGCACCTGCGCAGCCAATCACACACTCTTTAAACTAATATTATGCTACAGTCGGAGAAAGAGTTTTTTATTTTAAGTTTTGAAACAATCTCTGAGTTGTGTGATACCACGAGTTTTTAATAGTTAGTAAGATAGTAGAGAAAATAGTTGTCATAGTCCTTATCTTCTTTTGTATCTCATATCCCACCAAAACATTAATGAAAAAAGAAGGAGAGCCAAGTTCAATACAAAAATTATGCTTATGAAACTCTATTTCTTTTTGCTTTATTGGATACCTATAAAAATTGCTGTTATTTAAAAATGTGAGATCTTAAAGTAGGTTAGATTTGACTTTAACATTTACTATTTCCACCCATGTAGATAGTATGGAGATAGATAGATGTATATAGATAGTTTGAGAATGCGCCGAAGATGGCCACCGCGGAGTTTTGGTTGGTATGCCGTGCGGGGTACATAGGTTAGGGACTCGGCCCGGCGGTCGCCCGACGTTTTCCATCTCTCCGGGCGGCTCAACGTCGGGTCGTAAGGCACGGTGAACCCAACATAACCGCTCAGTCGTTCCCCTTGAACACTGGGCGGTAGTAATAATTCACTTTCTCCGCGTAAATAAAAAAAAAGGGAAGAACTTATTCTACTTACCTTTTATTCCGGAAAACATAAACTAGAACTTTTATCCTGGAAAATCGTTTCTTGGGGTGGAATTTCCAGAAAATAAATATGAACATAATGTTTTGAGATTCAGGGGAGGACATAGGCTACTTTTTATCTCGGAAATATATAAACTAGGACCACTATTAACCCGAAAACTATTTTCTTGCGGATGGAACTCCGAGAGAATAAATATAGAGATAGTTTGAGATCCAGGCAAGGACAGGGTACCTTTTATCTTTTTACTTTTAAGGATATGTCCTTACATCGCTACATATTATTAAACAAATTCCCCATCGCATCTGTTTGAACGCGATAAACTCAAAAACTATCTAACGGATTTTCATACATTTTTCACTAATGGACGGAGTGATTCAAGAGGAAGGTTTATGTGTATAGTTCCTAAATATTTTGTACGACAGAAAAAGAAATGTAGGCATAAAATATTATGCTTTGCTACCTGTGCGAAGGCAGGGTGGCCGCTATTATTATTATAAAACAATGACACTGACCATCTCGTAAGCCTACTGACAAACATGATGCAGGGTAATGCTTAATCTGGTCAATCCTCCTAGCCAGTTTCGGCCACGGCGGCCAATCTCAACGGAGATCAGCCAGGTACGCAGGAGATATTATAGTGCACAAGTGTGTGCGCAATACACAGGTGCACTCGCTATTCCTTCACTCTCATAGTCCGGTGAGACGGCAATCCGACATGACCGGAGAGAGATCAGGCGCAGGACCAACGGCTTTACGTGCTTTCCGAGGCACGGGGGTATCACACCGCCAACTTCCTGACTCCGAGCTGCGACTGAGTAAATTTTAAGATGAAAAAACCCAGTCACAATTTTTTTGGCTCGACCCGGGATTCGAACCCAGGACCTCAGCGCGCAAATCGTACTCGTAATGCGTACGCAATACCACTACGCCACCGAGGCAGTCAAATCTTAAAATTTACTCAGTCGCAGCTCGGAGTCAGGAAGTTGGCGGTGTGATACCCCCGTGCCTCGGAAAGCACGTAAAGCCGTTGGTCCTGCGCCTGATCTCTCTCCGGTCATGTCGGATTGCCGTCTCACCGGACTATGAGAGTGAAGGAATAGCGAGTGCACCTGTGTATTGCGCACACACTTGTGCACTATAATATATCCTGCGTACCTGGCTGATCTCCGTTGAGATTGGCCGCCGTGGCCGAAACTGGCTAGGAGGATTTCATTTTCTTAAAATTTACTCAGTTGCAGCTCGGAGTCAGGAAGTTGGCGGTGTGATACCCCCGTGCCTCGGAGAGCACGTAAAGCCGTTGGTCCTGCGCCTGATCTCTCTCCGGTCATGTCGGATTGCCGTCTCACCGGACTATGAGAGTGAAGGAATAGCGAGTGCACCTGTGTATTGCGCACACACTTGTGCACTATAATATCTCCTGCGTACCTGACTGATCTCCTTTGAGATTGGCCGCCGTGGCCGAAACTGGCTAGGAGGATTTCAATCTGGTCAAATTGCCAGTTTTGGTCATGTATCACGCCCAAGCTTGTAAGATTTAAAGTGGGCCCATACGATGCGATTTGGTACAGCCGAACCATATCGCATCGTGTTCGATGGACATTATTATTATTATTGTTGGTACGGCTGGTTCGATGGCTTGTCCATCAAACTTGGTTGGAAACAACTGAACATCGCATGGTACGGTTCGATCGTGTGGCGTGAAGACTACCGCGTGACGAATTGGTCGCATGATACCAAATCTAATCGTCTGTTAGTAGTATTACAATCATTTACTACTCCACTATTTTACAACACGGTTCACTAAAATTTCAACTTTATTCTCTAGTGCTAAGGGTGAAAGTGTGTACATAAGTATGATTAATATTCATTATTATTTATAGCTGTTCGTCGCGGCTCATATGCTCTGTTTCAAAAGGTCATTCATCATTTTTCTATATGCTAGCGTACGGCCGTTGTTTTTTGCGCTCATCTCTTTAATATTACAAGGACTTTGCAGCTCTATACGTCTTTACTTCATGCTCCTGCCATGTGGGATGCACGTAGCACCTCTTGATCGATGCTAGTTTTCATGTCAAAATTATTAATCTGTCAAGAACTCAAAGTTTTCGTAACGTAATTTTGTGTTATTGGACTAGTATTATTGTTTTTTTTTTATTATTTTGGTTCAATTATGGAACGATTCAGACCCATAACAAAGCTTGCGGATGATAAGTTACGTACTTATATATAAAAGTAATCTCTTTTTTAGTTCATTGCACACACGCGTAAGTTGATATAAGTGTATAAACTCACTCGTGCATAGAGTTACAAGCCTTTAAACTTGCGAGGGCTCATGACCTACCGATGGTGCATTCACGTACGATGAGGATCTCAAAATGCCCCATCGATGGGTCATGCACAGTGAACGCATAAAAACGTATGTAAGTCAGTGTTTATATGATTTTTTTGCTTTAATCCATGTGGATTTTATTATATTTATCTAGTGCGTATTCTTGGAATCTAAATGAAAGATACCTAGTAAATTTGTAAAATTGTAGATAACTTTGTTTACTTTCTCTGCAAGTTTTCTTCTTAATTTTTCAGTTCGTTGGACACACTCGTTTAATTCAAAATTGATGTACTTTAATAAAATGTCTCGAATAGACAGATATCTTTTTCTATGTAGTTTTACAATAATTTAGTATGTACGTACTTGTAATAACTTGTACACATTTAAGCATAGATACCTTTTTTGTAACTTGACACCCACAAGTGGAATGAAAATATAGAAAATCATATTTTCAGATAGAAGCAATACAAACATGTTACTAATCGTGAGAAATGTCCGGACCTTATGGAGCTCGTGGGCGCGCTTCTGTGTATTCGAGGTCGCTCCGCACGTACTTTTTGAGACATCGACTATGTACTACACACTAATTATAATCCATACTAATATTATAAATGCGAAAGTAAGTCTGTCTGTCTGTTAAGCTTTTACGCCAAAACTGCTGAACCGATTTAAATGAAATTTGGTACACAGATAGTCTAGAGCCTGAGAAAGGACATAGGCATACTTTTTATCCCGGGAAAATATAAAGCTGGACTTTTATCCCGGATTTTACGTTCTCGCGAGTGGAACCGCAAGAAAACAAGTATAGAGATAGTTTGAGATCCACAGCACATAGGCTACTTTTATCCGAAAAAAAATACACCGGGAATTTTATCACGGATTTTATTTTCTCGCGGTCGGAGCCGTAACGACCAAACCAATGAATCTATTTCAATAAAATGTTGTAAGGAGATAGTTTGAGACCCAGGGAAGGACATAGTCAACTGCTTATTCCGGTAAAATATAAACCAGGAATTTTAATCCGGTTTTTTTATACTTTTATTTTTAATAATATGTCCTTACATCACTCTTATTATAAAACAAAGTCCCATATGGCATCTGTTTCTTTATTGAACGCGATAAACTCAAACACTACCGAACGGATTTTTATTCGTTTTCACCAATGGTCGGTGTGATTCAAGAGAAAGGTTTGTGTGTATCCTATTCATATTATAAATGCGAAAGTTTGTAAGAATGTATGTTACTCTTTCGTGAAATTTGGCACACGGGTAGATCATGTCCTGGATTAACACATAGGCTACTTTTTATCCCGGGAAAATATAAAGCACGACTTTTATCCCGAAAAAACTTTTTAACGCGGGCGGAGCCGCGGGCAAAAGCTAGTCAACAATAAAAATCGGAAAGCTTTGACACAGTGTCGACTGGCTATCATTGGGCGGACCCAAAATTGGACCCCCTAAGGCACCAAAAAAGATAATTTCAACAAATAAGAGTCATGCGTGTAAACCCTCGTTCCCGGTCACCAAAAGGTTTAAATTTGTAAAACGCTTTATTTCACGCATTTTGCGGCTCCAATAAGTGTGTCGCCCACCACGCCCGGGACACGCTACACTACTGCTGGCTATTCAATCACCAAAGGTGTTTTCTTATTTCGGACAGCTTACGACTCCATTCACGTAAAAAAAGGTTTTTCGGGATAAAAGTCCTTCTATACATATTTTCCCGGGATAAAATGTGGCCTAGGCCTGTGTGCCTATGTGGTATTCCAAGTAGTATTTATTTCTGTGCCCAATTTCACCCCGATATGTTTAGCTATTCTGGTACGACCGAGTAACAAATATGCATTAAAAGTTTCGCATTTATAATAGTAGCAAGATTTCTTCAGGGATAAAGTTGTGTACTGAAAATCCACTGTGGGCTTATCAATCCACTACATTTGATGGTAATTTCCACCACGCATGCATGTACCTGTAGTTTATTCTTGCTATTATTTTGTAAATTTGCTTCTCAGATACCGGGTCACTGTGGCTACATCTTATCCTTTATGTACTGACCTTCCATGGCTTGAGCCTGACCCACCCATGTAGCCGTTGGAACTTTATAAGTAGGCGAGTGTCGCGCTGTTGTCTTCATATATCACAATGAAATGTGGGCAAGCAAGATTTGCGATGCTATATTTTTATTGCTTTGTACTTTGTGTTCATATAAATGTAACATTAAAGTATCTATATGTGGATGTAGTATATAGGAATGTTTTTAAATCATACATACTTGGAATCAGCGTGGTACAAGTTGGTAATTTCGTATTTCGGAGCTCGCTATATATAACGTCTGATCAAATGCCTTCATCAGTTTCTATCAAATCGAATTACTTCAGATTGCTGCGTTTGATAACCTCGGAGCCGACGACAGGTGAAGGTGGTACGAATTCATATGTTTTATTAGAATTTTGGTAATAACTAAAATACAAGGTAAGTTATTTTTTGTTGCAATATAAAAATATCCTGATATTCTTGCAGTTTTATTACTATTAAATGAATGAATGTTGCTCTATTTATTTTGAAATTGTGATAGACATTTTAGATTCGATTATAGTTACCGACATAAATTATTATAATAAAATAGCTTTTATTATATACCCATAAAACCAATCGCAATTTTAATATTTTCGATATACACAAAGAATTACATCCTATCCTACTAATATTATAAAGGCGAAAGTTTGTAAGAATGTATGGATGTTTGGATGTTTGGATGTATGGATGTAAGGATGTTTGTTCCTCTTTCACGCTAGTTATTAAATACTAGCTTTTGCCCGCGGCTCCGCCCGCATTAAAAAGATTTTCCGGGATAAAAGTCCCGGTTTATATTTTCCCGGGATAAAAAGTAGCCTATGTGTTAATCCAGGACATGATCTACCCGTGTGCCAAATTTCATCGAAATCTGTTCAGTAGTTTTTGCGTGAAAGAGGAACAAACATCCAGACATCCATACATCCATACATTCTTACAAACTTTCGCCTTTATAATATTAGTAGGATGTAAGAGTCCGTCTGGGCGGATACCACCGCAATGTCTATTTCTACCGCTAAGCAGCAGTGTGCATTCACTGTTGTGTTTCGGCTTGAAGGACATGCTTGGGCTTGTAGCAAGTGTAACTACAGGACATAATGAGACTTAACATCTTATGTCCCAGAATGACGAGCGCAGTGGAATACCACTCAGTGCTTTGTATCTCAATGTGCTGGATGGTATTGCTACTGTTTATGGGTGGTCGTATTGCTTACCATCAAGCGAATGGCATACTCGTCTCATCATTCGGTGCCATAAAAAAATATTTTCGAATATCGATTAAATTATCAGAGAATCTGATTTGTGTAAACGTAAAGCACATAAATTGATTTATTTCTATTTCAGTAGACGGCACGGGCGCAAGAAATATATTCGATTTGGTATTTGTAATATAAATAAATACGATGAAGTTCATCACATACTTCCCTGATGGCGTGTTAACGTTGGTACTCCAAACATACATTTACATAAGTAGCGCCAATCTGTCTACGTTACATTTTAACTGGCGATATGAACTAGTCTCAGTCAACACTGCCGTAGAAAATTTTCACATCACATTGGATAATTCATACTTTTAGCAAATTGTTCTATTTTTAGTATAAGTATTTCAGGCACTATCAAATTGTTGCAAAATCTAAATATGGCGTTAATCTTTTTAAAGTTTATTATGAGAAGACAGGAATATAAAGTGAAAAATACGCTATAAGGCATTTTAATTTATAGAATACTTACTTATTATAAATTTCTCAAATAGTTTAGAAAACAACCCAACATTAGACAAAAGGTAATGTTTTGAAAACGTAGTGGGTGAACATGTAATTTATGTGGGAAATAAGCATTATTGGACGATTATATAACATTTCACAGGCTGTGAGGTTTATGAAGGAGAGGATATAAATACGGTAGAACAATTTAGTATGTACGTCAATTTATTATTTAATTGAAATGGTATTTGATGTCCGGCCTGAAACAGTTTTTATTAATAGAAAAAGAAACCTCAAATTTATTTTCCTCTTTCAAAGAAATAGTTATCTATAAAATATTACAATATCGATATTTGCACCCGTCCGTTAGACCACATTGATCTATAAAAACCCGCTCTAAAGTAACTTTTCAATGATCAATTAAACATAATCGTTAGACTTATAAGTCACATAACACAATAGGACTCTCTGGACTGATTTTACCGCTGGCTGATAAATTCTATATGTCACATGAATGTAAAAAGACACCATCTCCTAAGAATATAATGAATCCTTACCAATATAATAAATGCAAAAGTAACTCTGTCTGTTGCACTTTCACGCCAAACCAATTTAAATGAAATTTGGTACACGGGTAGTCTAGAGCCTAAGAAAGGACTTAGGCTACTTTTTATCCCGGGAAAATATAAAGCGGGACTTTTATCCCGGAAAAACTCATTCACGCGGGCGGAGCAGCCGGCAAAAGCTAGTACCTAGTTTCATAAAAATTATAATGCATTCTACTGTATGTATGTATGCACTGTATGTTACTAATATTATAAATGCAAAAGTTTGTGAAAATGATTGGATATTTGTATGTTTGTTAGAAGTACACGCATAAACTACCGAACGAATTTGGCTGAAATATAGCACACGAATAGATCATGTTCTGGATTAAAACATAGGCTATTTTTTATCCCCGTAATTTGTTCCAAGGAAAAATAACGGATATTTTTGTTCGGTGTCTGATTTTTTAAGTATACGGCGCTGGCATCGTACTATGTTATAGGGAGTTTTGTAGCGGGAAAAGCGTAAGCGAAGCGAAGTCGCGAGCAACATCTAGTAAATAATTAAGAAAAACCTATCACCCTCAACTCCCAACAGAAAACTCTAAAACTTTTACCAGTAACATATATATATATACATACATATACACTCACGCTTGTTATCCCCGAAGGGGTAGGCAGAGGCGCAACTAGTGCACCCACTTTTCGCCATTATTCCATCCCATGATGTGATAGGGGGCGAGCCTATCGCTATATCGGGCACAAATTCCAGACTCCGAGCTGATACTGAATAGAAAAACTCAATATCACTTTGCCCGACCCGGGGATCGAACCCGTGACCTCAGCTTTGCAGTCGTACTGTAATACAACTACGCCACCGAGGCAGTTTTACCAGTAAGTTTATAATATTTTAGACGATTAACTTATAAATAATAACTAACAACTAAGTAGGTCTCGAATATGGTCGCACGAGGAAATAAAGTAATTAGATGTATATTTTATTCACTAAATAATGTAAAAAAAATAACGAGAAATTCTGAGCTTTTTTTTAATATGTTCTTCTAAAATGTAATTAGTCTATAAAATTATGTGACGATGTTTAATGTTTAGACATTTTATTTTAATATATTCATATAAGGTTTGTGCAAAACGATGAAATTAAACTGAATGTATTTATCCTGGAATATTTTCTCACCCTCTCAGCTTTCTATAAAGTCATGTCTTACCTATAGCTGAGAGGCTTCTCATTTGCTTATGAAAACAATACCCTTCTCAGCCCTGTAAGGCTTGCTCACTTAAAAGCAATCTGTTAATTTATTCTGCCTCGGTGGCGTAGTTGTATTACGGTACAGGTACGACTACAATGTTGAGATCTCAGGTTCGCTCCTCGGGTCGGGCAAAAGTGTTATTAAAGAGTGAATAAACCCTAGGGTGGATAGCCTGTTTATTATTTTAAATATTTATATGTTAGTATAAGATATATAATTAGACATGATGATTTCTGTATACATTTTGATGTGAAGTGAGTGATCGTGGTTGGCATTATATTCCATTCGGTGACTCATTTGCTTATGCCTACAAGAAACAATGTTATAAATATTATTATTTGCTAAATTTCCTTTGCTACCTTTAAAACTCTGAAACAAGAAGTACCTTTGGAGTGCGGAGTAGCTTCACGGTAATTGAAGAAAGATCAATATTGATGAAAACACAAACTTTCCTGATGATAAATATCTTAAGATCGTAAAGCATATAATAAAAAATAAATGTTTCGTACCAAATAAATTTGTAAAAATAATTTATTTACTATAAAAATGTTTTGAAAGTGACATAACGTAAGTGCTTCCGTCTTCGACACTTTAAGGTGGTCCTAATTTAAAAAAAAATTAAATATCTTTTTCTTATGTTTGGAATAACATTGATCAGCTAAAATATAAAAACATATTCCTACCTTGCGATAATATTGTAAAAACAATAATTAAATTAAGATTCCAGGACAAAATTCGAATAATCAAAATTATTTAAAAATTTGTATGGGTTCCTATTACCGACACTTAATTCGCTTAATTATCCATCATTTCGTTGATTAAGAAAAAAGTGTCGGTTTATGGTTACTGGTACACTGTCGAAGACTGTAGCACTTACTTAAATCATTAACCGTTATATTTCAAAGTATTGCTGCGTTTGCTGACAGCGGAATATTTAATAACAAAGGATAAATAAGATTGAACAGTTAACTTTTCCGTCTTTGAGTCAGTGGGTAAAAAAATAAAATAAAAATCGTTTTTCTACAAAACCTAACAATGTCAAGGATTTCTCAACGGCGCGGCGGCGTCTGCTATGCGATATCGGTTATTGTGTTTTAATCAGAGCTCCTATAAATGTTAAAAAGTTCTCACTCTACAGCCTAATCTTGCCTTGACCTCAGATTTACTTTATCTGTTTTTTATGGAATTTATTCGGGCATATTTACTTGTGCATCAATATTATGTCGGTTTTCTCTAAGTATTAAACATTACTTCTTTATTTCAGATGATTTAAATATCATTAAGAAATTTTAACGAATTGTCTAAGTAAATAAGGAAACTGTTCATGAACAAACTACACTCAACCAAGTGTGTGGCACCGTTGTAAAAGGTTGGCAACAGAGTGAGTCGCATCACTACGACGCTGCGAGTGGCATCACTGTTCATTATTCAAGCCTCTGTGTTCAACGTTAGCGGCGAGTGTCGGCTATATTTTGCATTTTATACAAATTATAAGGAACCATTTTAATTTCCAATATTTCGGACAAACACACAGTTAAAGAAGATGTGGCTATTTTTATTCTGCACACTACTACTTCTTCTACTACTAGTCCTTTATTATATACTGCCCACTGCTGAGCACGGGCCTCTTCTACTACTTAGAGGGTTTAGACCTTAGTCCACCTAGCCTAGTGCGAGTTGGCAGACTTCATACACCTTCGAAATTCTTATAGAGAACTTCTCAGGTATACAGGTTTCCTCATGATGTTTTCCTTGACCGTTAAGGCAAGCCATAAGTCATAAAGAATACATACAGTATAACTTTAGAAAAGTCAGAGGTGCGTGCCCTTGGGTTTTGAACCTGCGGACATTCGTCTCGGCAGTCCGTTCCACTCCCAACTAGGCATCGTCGCTTACTATTCTGCACACACCTACCAATGAATAAAAAAACGCATATTTTATGATGAGGTACGTACATACGTACACACTCACGCCCCTTATCCCCGAAGGGGTAGGCAGAGGCGCAACTAGTGCACCCACTTTTCGCCGTTATTCCGTCCCATGATGTGATAGGGGGCGAGCCTATCGCCATATCGGGCACAAATTCCAGACTCCGAGCTGATACTGAATAGAAAAAAATATGATGAGGTATTTTTTTGCAAATGCTATGTGTGTGTTACTAAAGTAGGTATTGAAAACTTGTCTCACTTATTAGGATAAAGGTTCGAACAGAAAAAGACAAAACATTCGACAACTAAAATAGGTGTATAAACTTTTTATGAACTAGGCCGTAAATAAATATTGTTGTATGTAACAATATCTCTATACTTAAGGGACCCAGGTGCGCTTAACGCACAGTGAACAGTTTTTATCTGAAAGCGCCTGAGTATTGCATATGGTCGATGAATGTCTGGAGTGGATAAGAAAAACAAATGAAATTTCCTCAATGGTTTTGTTACTTTATGTAAGACTAAGTATTTATTTTTATACGTAGTTAGCTTCGTAGAGAAGTCATCCGTCATATGGTATTTAGAAAATAATCAACGCAACTAAATTAAATATACCTCCTTCGTGTATGATGTAGCGCGCTTCACTTACATTAAAGTGGCTATATTTGACTGGCTCCTATAGCATCACGAGTTTGATAAGCCACGCCAACGCCTATATCTATCTTAGATCCTGTCCTTGAATAATCTTGGGTCATAACAAAAAAAAAGGACACAAATTCCGTATTAACTAGTTCATAGACTATTTCAAACTTTTTAAATTACTCTGATCTCCATCATGGGGCCTTGATAATCAACTATCTACTCATGGAGACTATAAGCTGTTAAAAATTTGGGTATCCAGCAGACAACTTGATGCTTGCAGCATTAGCTTTAGGTACACATGTCTTTAAAACATTTACGAAGTCACAGTACACCAACTTTTTAAATCAAGCGGAGTTGTGAAAGTTAGAAATGAGCTGATAATCTTCAAACGTCTGAACAAATTTCGTAAATATTAGCTAAGAACCATCTTTATCACGTCAGCTTTCAAACAAAAAAAAAACTGCGTCAAAATCGGCCCATTCGTTTGAGAACTACGATGCCACAAACATACAGATACACAGACACACAGATACTCACTCTAAACTTATAACACCCCTCTTTTTTGGCGGGGGTTAAAAACAAGGGGTGTCTGAAGGTTCACAGCTGTACTTATCTGCTGAATACGGGTGCCTATTGTGGAGTCAGTTGATGCAGTTTGGCTATTGCGTCGTCATGATGAATTGCAACAAGTGTCTTCCCAAAAGGTTCTTAGCATGTCATTGGCATAAAAAGTGACGTAAATGCATAAAATTATTATATAGAACAATAAACAAAACGACAAACAAACAATAGGATAAAAGTAGCCTGTGTCACATAGGTTACTTTTACCCTTGGAAAATATACAATAGCGGGCCTTTTATTCCGGAAAACTCATCAACACAGGCGAAGGCGCCAGCAAAAGCTAGTATTGATAATAAAATGATCTCACTACGAATTTGTTTCTATCTACTGTTGGATCACAAATTGTTTATTAATCATTATTCCTGGTATATTCATATACAATTACAATATCTATATTATGCGCGTATTGAATACTGATTTCAATCAAGTGTAGCCCTATCTGCCAGTCTCTATGTTCATTGTTCAATGTTATCTTTGTATTCGACTCCTCCAAAGCTGAAGCTGCTGATACGAACACGTAATCCATACGCAGTTGTATGTATTAGTATAGCGTTTGCAAATAATTATTTCATATTGTATAAAGACGGTATAATTTAGCTCCTTTGTCAATGAAAACAAAGGGTTTGAAGAGGATGTGACGCCAGATTAGCTTTTTAATGAGATGTTATTATATTTCATTGCTTTGCATATCACATTAATTTTCTTATTGTAATGTGATTAAAAAATTAATCCTACTAATATTATAAACGCGAAAGTTTGTAAGTATGTATGGATGTATGGATGTCTGGATGTATGGATGTTTGTTACTCTTTCACGCAAAAACTAATTAACGGATTTCGATGAAATTTGGCACACGGATAGAACATGTGCTGGATTAACACGTAGGCTACATTTTATCCCGGGAAAATAAAAAGCGGGACTTTTATCCCGCCCGCTCCGCCCGAGCCGCGGGCAAAATCTAGTATACCATAATTTCTAAGATATCTACCCCAGTTAAAATAAATATTATTCCTTGGTTGTACATGTTTATTTTATTGTTATATTAACTATATGTGGCACGTAGTTATTGCTTATTGATCGTTCTACGCTTGTTACGTCTCGATGGTTTAGAACTATATTAGTTCAGTAAATTAAATGCAGTCATTGCCGCGGTGTCGATGGTCGAGGTGCCGGACAAAGAGTATAACTAGATCAAGGTTCACTCGAGACGACAAATCAAATTGTAAAGTTTATAGGGCATACAGTCCGATCACGTTCATACTGTTATTATTGTGCATGAGTTTACTGATCTTCGTTTTGTTGACGTTAAGTGCGTAGAAGTACACAGTCTCCTGTAAATTAGTAGTTTTAAGTACCTTAGTGTGTACGTGTTAACTTTTTCAAACGAAAAAAGAAAAGAAATACACACTGCATACCTATTCATTTAATTATGTAGATTCTGTCCATAATCTCGTACTTAGCCAATATCTTTTAAACGAGAAATTAATAAACCATTAAATTATTTAATATTCCATAAGATTTTTTATAGATACTGTAGAGGAGAATGCATTTAATAAAACAAGTATAATAGAGTAGACAAATAGATTTTTTAAAAATCCATTTAGTTAAAAAAATAATTGGAACGTATAATGAATTAATTTCAAACTCCACGCCATAATAATTAAGTTTTCTATATAAAGCTTTGAAATTTGTTGGTTAGGGTAGCTGTCATAGTAATTGCAAACTGTGACGCCACTGGGTGTCGTCGGCTATAATGCAGCGTGCGTGAGAAAGAGACAACGCGATAACCCCACCATTCCTCCATTTTTCAAGTGATTTTGATGCTGATTTCGGTTCAGTTTTTGTATTATTTTCTGTTACCATCAAATAATGGACGAAATCAAATATCGTAAACTATCATATTCTGGCGTTAAAAATCTCTTTTGTTGGCTTTATATTCGGACTACACTGTTCTTACCAGTTACCACAACGTTCGGAGTATTTACTTTGCCTTTAGGGTGAAAAATCAACTCCACTGTGAGCTTAGATTTGTAACTGAAAGGCTTTGTATGGTGCGAGTGTGAGTATTCGCTGTGTTGAGGAACTTCCAACCTGTCGACTGTACGATGTTTCGGGTTGGACAATAAGGTTAAAACAACGTCGATGTGCACTTTGAATTGTATCGGTCGTGCTTGCATCACGTAAGTATGGAAACGTGGCCATTTCCCATTCATAATTATTAGCCGCTGCAGTATAATGATGGATTTCGACAAACTCAAAATTACTTATCAAATGGTATAACGGTTTAATATGACGTCATTATCTGCTTATTTTTCTTTATCCTATACTCTTAAGTATCTCAATATTATAAATGTGAAAATACTTGAAATAGGGTAGTTCACTACTTTTTTTAATACATTTATCAAAAATGTATGCCATCAAAAATCTAACGAAAAAAGAATTTTCAAAATTGACTCAATAATAAGTAAGTTATAACACTTTGAAGTTTGGTAGAGGGGGTAATTGTCAAATAACAGTAATATAAGACTGTGACGTCATCGAGCGTCACCGGTCATAGCGCTGCGTGCGTTCGAAAGGAATAGCACGATATTCCTACGACGCCCTCAGTTTTGCTCACGACCATATTTCAAACATGAATAACGGCTTAATTTTTCAACCAATTTTGATGCAGATTTCACGAAAGAATTTAGTTTTTGTATTATTTTTTGTTACATATAACATAATGTACAAAATAGAACATAGGAAACTACTCTGCTGAAGAGATTTAGATGAAATTTGTTCCAGATACTTTTTATCCCAAAACCTTGCTACTTATATAGTAATTAATAAATGTAGGATGCCAGGAAATACATGTAGACTTTAGTATTTATTATAAGGCAGTGGGTAAATAAATAAAATAAATACAATTAAGACATCGTTATAAAAAAGTGGGTCAAAAAGCTTTTGTATGCGTACCAAGTCGTTTAAATGGATGGGTTCACGTCCGGGGCAAGAATGAGTTTCACAAAGTACCGACTTTTAACAAACATTTGTAGTTCTCCCAAATAATTTGTCTTGATAAAGACTTGACGCCACACAGCGGGTAACTAATCTGTACTCCACAGTCACAGATTCGCAAACATGCCATTAATTCGTTTGTGTTGTTATTAAACACAAACACAAAAGGAAATTAAATTTGTTACAAATACAATATCGAAAAACTGTAAAAAATCGCTGGCGTGCGAAAGTTATTCATATGGAGAGAATATACTCGTACATAAACTGATACTTTTCAATCCAATTTACTCGTAATCTTCTTATCTCGATGATACTCGTTTCGGTAGTACGAGAATACTACTTTAGGCAATATACAGCGATCGGGTATCTCTTATTTAAAGCTCTATAAAATACAAATGATATTTGAGTGCGCATCATCCATGTCATTTAATACCTTGTATTCATGATGTACTTTTAGTTAGATGTTTCCAACGTACGCGTGTGTTCTTCATTCAATTTTGGTAGTGTGGTTTACAAAACTGCAACTTGTCTTTTGTTGTTATTTTTATAATTTATTTGATATTTATATGAATTTAAGAATGAACCCTTGATTTATCAAAAATATCTATATTTTTCTTTTTTCTCATGTTTACCACAAACTCCTTACTAATGCTAGGCCGAAAAAAAGACGCGGTTTGTTTCATTTTCATTGGATGTAACAATTCTGCTTTTGGTAATTGTAAACATTGGGAAATTCAATTACGCCCTGCCATGTTGTCTTTTGCTCCTGTACATTAATAATTATTAATGTCTTATCCATTAGGGGTACCAAACGTGAAAGGTTAGACATCTGCCTGGTCTACTTAATCATCATGTTACCGGAGAGTTTTGCATAATGTTAAAAATATCGTTGTATTGTATTGTGTACTCGTAATAACTTTATTTTTCCATACATGTTTATTTTTTTGTCGGCCTTTTATTCTTTATGTCGTCCAGACTGGCGGGTCTGTATAATTTTAACAACTTTATTTCGGAAGGTCGGTACTCAGGTATGCTTTGTATTTTTTCCACGTCCAAAGATTTCAGAATACTCATTAACTTATATTTTGTTGCCTTCATTTTATTGAGCTTAATTTCATTTCGTCTCTGCATTGATTTCACGTTGTCCCAATTTTTGAGAAATTCAAATACTTCGCGGTGTTTATCACATAGACTGTATTTAGCAGTATTCGTTTCGCCGTCTCTCTTGTTTATAATTTCTGGAGATCCAACTTCGCGATCTAAACATTGTACTC
This sequence comes from Lapara coniferarum, assembly GCA_949316025.1. NCBI lineage: Eukaryota > Metazoa > Arthropoda > Insecta > Lepidoptera > Sphingidae > Lapara > Lapara coniferarum. The sequence goes on along the minus strand of OX438919.1, from coordinate 32,591,786 downwards.
GGTGAACACTTGTATATTTATTTGATATTTTTCTATGTGATCTAGAGCACTGGACGGAGGATTGTCGAAACATGCTAAATCCATTACCCACTTGTATGCCCTTTGTCTGCGATTTAGGCAATTCGCTAATATAGCTCTGTGACACAGTTACATAGCCTATGTTTAAAGTTCCCTGTGCCTTTTGTGTATTTTCGCCCAACTCATTTTGTGATGTTATTTCAACATTGCTTTTGTTACTGACATCATGAGTATCGGTTTGTTTACGAAACAAATACCGTTGGATAGCATTTACTATAGAAGTTGTGGGATCATTTGCAACGTGTTCAACTCTTTTTATGAATTCAGACATAAGGATAAACACTACTATTGACTGGAAATATAATTATATATAGTAAAAAATCGTTGGAAAGTATTTGAGTATGTTTAACATTAAATATAATGACGTTTAAATGACATGCTGCTATGACAGTAATAATAGATATAAAATATTTGTATAAGAAGTATAGGCAAACCAAAAATTTGGAAAATACAACAAGTTTTAAATATACTTACTAAAATAGTCACCAATTAATGGAATAGGGGGCTTAATCACGGTCCTGAAAGAAAAAATCCTACAAGTATTTTCTGTTAAAATATGTATGGATAGAAATCTACATAAAATAATTCTATAGTGTTTGAATTTTTTTTAATAAAAATAATTAACACGATTTTGTTAGTTTCATCTGTATAACTTTTATTTGGTGTTTCTTCTAAAAAAATGAATTTATTTCAGACCAATGAGTTGGGATGTCAATAAAGTTATTATTACCTGACGCGGTCACCCATATCTCATACATGCAGGAAGATTTTTCGTAATATAAAACTAGATGAGCGGTACTATTTCTATTGTATTTTGTCCCTATACAACGGTGATGTGTGTGCATTAGCTTAGATAACTCATCTGACTTTGTATGCAAAAGACTTGGAAAAAAAAATTATATAAAGATGAAATTGACAATTGATGACAAAAAAGTAAGCCCGGAGTTTCTTTCTGCCGTTCTTCTTCGGGTAGTCATCGCTTAGGTAGCTAGTGAAAGGCTGGTAGGTTAGCTAGGCTAGGGCCTGTAGTATCCTCACCGGTGAGGATCGCGACGCGTTCCTCCCATTATTTTTAATAAAATTAATTCATAGTCTTTTTTTAACATCTCTTTCCTGCCAGCCCGAGCTTGGCTTCTTTATTTATTTTTCATTGATTTTGCTCCCTATAAAAATGACAGTAGTTATATAAGTGATTTATTGTAATTATAATTAACTAGCCTTTGCCCGCGGCTCCACCCGCTTTAAAATGTTTTCCGGGATAAAAGTCCCGCTTTATATTTGCTCGGGATAAAAAGTAGCCTATGTGTTAATCCAGGACATGCTTTACCCGTGTGCCAAATTTCATCGAAATCCGTTCAGTAGTTTTTGCGTGAAAGAGGAACAAACATATTAGTAGGATTGAATGTATCTTCACTTATCATAAGTGCAACTATGTTCGCTTACGTGATGAATAAAGTATTTTAATTTTATTTTTTACTAGTTTGACAAGGTGATACTTCTCTTCTAGGTATCCATAGGTATTTACTCCTTCGCAGAGTAGAAACCGCGCTTTTAAATATGCTAAATAATAATATAGATCGACATTTTATTAGAAAGAAATAATTATAATATTTTATAATATATAATTATACTAATTTAAATATTTTATATAATTATAAATATTTGTATGCCTAATGCAGGCAGAGTATAGCTTGAACTATGCATCACTGTTAAATCTGGTACTACCTGTATTCTATGCAAATAAATGTTTGTTTCTTGTTTGGTCTGATTCTGCTTCCAAGCAGTAAAATAGAATATTGTGTTCCAGTTAGACAGAATTGTAGCCAGATTAATGAATTTATAAGCCTTAAAATGAACGTGTCCGATTGCTATATTAATGCTTACGAAAAGATTTATCATTAGATATTAGGATAAGAGATGCGTAATAGGAACTGACAGTATATTTTTATCTAGCCTTTACCAACAGTATCACTCTCATGAAATATCCATTTAATGAGTGGTTTTAATGGGCGAGTCAAGTTGGGGTCACCCTTGCGTGGTCATAAACACGAAAGGTTTATTCCGCACGAACGTTTACATTTCCCGGGATAAAAAGTACACACACACACACACTCACGCCTGTTATTCCCGAAGGGGTAAGCAGAGGAGCAACTAGTGCACCCACATTTCGCCGTTATTCCGTCCCATGATGTGATAGGGGGCGAGCCTATCGCCATATCGGGCACAAATTCCCGACTCCGGGCTGATACTGAATAGAAAAACTCAATATCACTTTGCCCAACCCGGGGATCAAACCTGAGACCTCAGCATTGCAGTCGTACTGTAATACAACTACGCCACCGAGGGATAAAAAGTATTGATCAATGTAAGCACACATTTATACATTACTGAGACTGAAGCGGTTATAGTGGTAGCCTCGTGCTATTATACTAAAACCCATATTGAGTATTGTGTTTTAAGCCTATTGTAATCCGTTTAAAGGTAAAAAAAAATACATCGTTGAAATATTACAAAATGCTCCTAGTCGGCGGCTTTTCAAAATGGCATGAAATTTTAAACGGCAAACGGCGTTGGTCCGGTGTAGGTAAACCTTAGCTTTGCTTTTATAAGCTTTTATTCAAATTGCAATGTATGTTTGTAACCGTGTTTGTTCGAGTGGAATCTTTTCAATTACCCCCAACCGGTTGTGTTGAAATTTTACATACACGTTAATTTTGGGTGACAATGCAATGCATTTGTAACTAGGTGATGTCATTCTGAATCCAATATGGCGGATGGCCCAAGATATTGAACTAAGTATTTTTTGTGCACGTCCTAATAATATGGGTATCAAATGAACGGGTTTGCTGAGAAGAATACAAAAAATAAAATGACCTCTCTAAATCCAATATGGCGGAGGACCCACGATAGCGGACTGGTTATTTTTTACGCACTCCTATAATATAGGTATCAAGTAAAAGGGCTTGCTAAGAATAACTCGAACAATGACTTAAAAGTAAAAAGTAAGTTAAGAGTAAAAAGAAATCTTTAAAAACAAGCGTTTATTTAAATGCTCTACAAAGAAAAAAAAATACTTTAAAATTAACTTTGTTTAATATGTAGGGATAAAAGCTTGTCGCGAGATTTCTTGTATAGATAATACAATAATTATATGACTAGATCTTGATCATTAGATATATTGCCTTGTGACTTAAGGTGTTTGAAACAAGCCGGTATATTTGCGTTAACAGGCAAGGAGATTAATCTCTCATCAGTGGATACTCCATCGGGACCCTACTCCAATTATTATCAGGTGCAGTGTGGTGAATTTGCTGTTAAAAATACGTTTGTAGCTTGTGAAGGTCACGCATGCTATGACCACTGTACTACTACCAGCAAATATCCTCCTCAAAGAGATCTTTTATGACGACTGAATTGGGAGTGCTGCGCTATCCATTTTTTTTTGCATAGACTGAATAGAAGCGACGGTACAGATACTGTACAGACCTTACACAAACAATTCGCTTACATCAGACATAAGGCATATATGCCTGCCACATCAAATTCAACGGGCTTGAGGTTACGGTAAGCCGAACCAAAATGCTAAAGCGAATAAAATTAGAAGTCAGCACCGAAACCTTTTGGCCATGTTTTGTATCTTGTTTATTTATTTAAGTATGAGTTTTTATTGTACACGTGTGAAATCCTCCTAGCCAGTTTCGGCCACGGCGGCCAATCTCAACGGAGATCAGCCAGGTACGCAGGAGATATTATAGTGCACAAGTGTGTGCGCAATTCACAGGTGCACTCGCTATTCCTTCACTCTCATAGTCCGGTGAGACGGCAATCCGACATGACCGGAGAGAGATCAGGCGCAGGACCAACGGCTTTACGTGCTTTCCGAGGCACGGGGGTATCACACCGCCAACTTCCTGACTCCGAGCTGCGACTGAGTAAATTTTAAGATGGAAAAACCCAGTCACAATTTTTTTTTGGCTCGACCCGGGATTCGAACCCAGGACCTCAGCGCGCAAATCGTACTCGTAATGCGTACGCAATACCACTACGCCACCGAGGCAACGAGGTGTGTGTACACGTGTATATGAGATAAAACACCATATATTTACTTACACATAAAGTACAATTGGCCGTCTTATCACTCGAGGCAATTTCAAGTACAATCAACCATATGAAATGAAATGAAGGTAGAAAAGCCTGCGCCTGACATTGACATACACGCAATAATAAATACACAAAAAAAATATAGTAAATGATTTATTTCTTTGTATCTGTGAGTTTTCCAAGTATATTAAGTAACCTATAAATATAATAACAAGCAATAGGTAAGGATACAATATAAGTCTAAAGATTCTTTTACTTGTGGCAAGAAGAAAATTAATTGCACTCACACATACACACACACACACACATATACGCACACACACACACACACACACACACACACTCACACACACACTCACACACACTGACACTGTTTATCCCCGAAGGGGTAGACAGAGGCGAAACTAGTGCAACCCCTTTTCGCAGTGCATATTCCAATGATGTGATAGGAGGCGAGCCTATCGCCATATCGGGCAGAAATTCCAGACACCGGACTGATACAGAATAGGAAAATCCAATATCACTTTACCCGACCCGGGTATCGAAGCCAAGACCTCGGAATTGCAGTCGTACCGTAATACAACTACGCCACCGAGGCAGTCAAATTAATTTACAACATTAATTATTGCTACAATATTGTGTAAATCTCTAATCTGAGTCTTGGGGTTAATTAAAATCTTCAAATCTAATATCGTCTAATGGATATTAGATGTAAATGATTTATTCGGGAGTTCATAAACTTGAAATATGCGGCGTGATCCACTGGATTAAGCTTTTTATACAGCCTGCCAAAAGAACAAAGTTCGTAATTTAATAGGGTTCACTTTGGTAAAGTTAGAACCTCATTATAGACAAAAGACATCTAAAATTACATACCAATTTTTAGACACAACAGTCCAGTACCTATGGCTACATTTTTTTGTTTTACATATTTTTTTGTATATAAACAAGTTGCGAGAGAACTGGTGGTAAGATATTTTGTATATACATCTAATAATGTGTGGATATTTTGAAGGGGTCTTATGAAAATATTATTGTGGCAATCAGATCATTTAAAATGAAAATACTAGAAACACCGCGTATGAAATTGTGCTTAATTTTCTTACAGTAACAGGTGGATTAAGGAACTCCAAACTAGGCTATTTCAGGGGTATTATATAACTTAACACTCTTGATTTAAATGTAGGTCTAATAGAGATAAGAGATAAAAATGACCTTTAAAAAATTAGAGCGGTATTGTCAATAAGATTTACTTTTGGAAATCTCCTTGCCGATCCCTATTCATATTGTTGAACAAGTGGTGTTGATGAAAAAATATCAGATTACACAAGTGCCTGTATCTGCGTGGGCCACAAATGTATTTTTAGGATTACCTAGGTACGTTAATTCTATTATATCCCAAAGTAATAATAAAGTGTAAATAACAAGCGCCCCAACAAATAAAGTGGTTATAATATTAATTATGAATTATATACATTCGGAAATTGTAAATGTTTATTTGTATGAAAAATGGTGATAATCTACTTCCTCTGTTACTGTCAGCACGCCGCTGTGCACCCTCTTTTTTGCACCTCATTTGATTTGCAACTTCATCAATCTTTTTGTACAGGCGAACTTAAACCTGTGGTTTTTTATATAATTTCCATTAATCAAATTCTGTGAAATGTGGCACTTTATCATTTTAACGCACGCATGAAGATCTCGTGAAGGTCGTGGGATGGTGTTGGTTTTAGCTTGTACAGATGTCAAGCACTACGTTGTTGATAAAAAGGTTTAAATACTCTATTATTTAAGATAAAGGAAAAACACTAGATCTCTCATTTAACTCCGGATAAAAAATAAATTTTACCGGCAACCATTCCTAAAATACCTTTTCCTATTCATATTGTATTGAAACTCATACTTTAATCGAATATTTCTATGTTTGACTTTATATGCGAAGAAGAAGACGGGAATGCGAAGAATAAGTTTGTACAAGAACTATTTAAGTTCAAATTACGTGGGGGTTTAGTTGGAGCTAATTGCGTAAGTTAGGTATCGTCGGTGACGACGATAGTTTTCTCCGAATGGAATCGAGTAGCCATTTTCCTTGAAATACAGATTCGCGCATGGCCTTGTTGTTTTATATCTTTAGTTTTGAGAATGAGTTTTATTTCGTCCCTCGTTTTTATAGCAATACGTAATCACTGTACCGGCAATAATTCGGTACACAACATGGATGCGATTTTATTGTCTATTCGTCTGTTGGGTACGCCCCACTAAAGTACAAAATTACCTTCGTTCCCGGGACTTTGCTTTATTGCCAATAAGATTTCACTAAACGCACAAAATAGGTATAAAACATTAACACAATTTTATAGATTTCTGTATTGCTGAAGGCAAAATTACGCACTTATATTCATGATTTTCTTAAAAGTAAGTAAGTATGATAAAATGATTAAATTGCGTGGTTCAGAATCTGTACAACTTTGCTGAATAGTCTATCTATCTATATAAAAGTATAAACATATTGTATTGCGTAATCAAATGTGATATACCGGCACACATCTACGAATATGGATTATATTATGTTAATATAATAACAAACCGAAATATTCTCTGCACAAATAACTAGTCAGAGAATTGAGTGTTATACAAACGTTTTAGTCCAGGAATTCTAATTCGTATCTCAGATCTCGGATCAGTCGTAAATATTACATATTTAATTAAATTATCTGAATGCTTTTAAAGAGCGCCAGTCTGGTTTTCACAGCGATGTCGATAATACACGTCACGTGTAGAAGCTGTATTCTTACAATTACACCGAAATAATTATAGTAGAAGTCCATTGTGATACAGTATGCATTTATAGTCGAGGAACCTATTTAGACACAGTAGTTCATGCGTTCATGTTACTAATAAAAATATACACAAAAAAAATATATTTAAAACAAAACAAATGATTAAATTCACTGAAGAACTGAAAAGATAGGAACAAGATTTTAATTTGAATGTATTAATTTGGTTTTGAATAATCTTAGTTGACAGTGTTCACAAACGCTGTCGGAGGCATAACACGCTCACTTCTCATAATTTGGTTGGTGATATAGGTAAAGCAACAAAATCTCAAAGTAAGCAGATGCCTCCGACTGCGTTTGTGGACACTGTCTACTAAGATTATTCAAAACCAAATTAAAATATTCAAATTAAAGTCTTGTTCCTATCTTTTCAGTTCTTCAGTGAATTTAATAAAGACGGCAGATATTGACGCAGTCGGGTTTTTTTGTTTCTTTATAAGAAATTAATATTTCCATATTTTTGGTTTTCTTTTTTTTATAGACTACCTTTGTGCCAAATTTCAGCCAATTCCATCAAGCAGTTTTATCGTGAAGAAGTAACAAACTAACACAAACGCATTTATATTATTAGTGTGAAGTGTGATGTGATTTATTATTATTTCCTGTTCCAAACTCCAATAAAACGTATAAGTTATATTATGTATATTCGTAATCACCGTTAAAAATCTATTATTTTGATACCACACTCGATGTATTTTGAAAATATATATTTTTTTGATTTTATATTTTTATAGAATCCTGAAAAAGAAACAGTCGAAGGCGGGACTCAAACCCACGACCTCCGGCGTACCGTGCGGGTGCTCTTCCAATTGAGCTACCTCGACTACCGCCATCGATTGCCAATTTCAGGATCCGTATTTAATTCTGTTTCGTTTCGATTTTAAACAAGATACCTGACTACAGGTACTTAATGTATTTAAAAACTCCTTCATATATGCGCATAATAAACGAAGGCGTTTAAAATGTTTGTTAACGTTATATTATTCAATAGTCTCTATAGGTAAAGTTTGGTATAACTCAGTTGGGATTTTCATTATTTTTTAAACGTCGAAAAGGCCTTTTAGATTTCGTAGTGATGCCTAATCGTGATTCGTATTCTTAAATATTAGCTATTTTTCTATGGAGTACGTAGTAAATATGCAAAAGTGAGGCAATGTTTTTCTAATCGAGGTTCATAAATGAAAATGTTTTTTTCGTAATGGAACATATGACGTAAGTTGATTACTTATAACATTATAAATAAATAAAAAATGGCAGCTAATATTCTTGTGATATTTTGTGATAGCGAAGAACAAATTATATTTATAATAATTGGGTGCAATATTCGACTTTATGGATATTGGTAACATACACTAAACGTGGCAAAGAAATATTATACTTAATTCGAATGGTAATAAGTGTTGCGTAAAAAAATATAATAATATAATATGAACTGAATCTAACGAAGTAATTTGCCTACAATCAATAACAGTACAAAAGCATCCCCATTCGCATGATTCGTTTACTTAGCTCTTTGAGTTGTCTTATTAAACACCTCTAAGAGCTAGTATTCTAGAGATATCTATTCTTCGTATGAAATAAAACATTATCACTTATCACGTACATATTTTAAAGAATTGGACTAAGAGCCAGCGGAAAATCAGACAAACGTAATACAAATGAAATGAAACAGTGTTCGTTTGGCTTTTGCCTGTTAGGCGGATTACATGCAAATGCCCTATTCGTTGTTTTGTGTCTGCGTGGTTGGTCCACTCGCTGCGTCGAACACTCGATCGAAACCGAATTGGACGAGATTATGGCACTAACATTGTACATGCTGTCAGTAGGTATGCCTTGTATAACCGAAATGAACAGTAGTCTAAATGAATAAGGAAGCAAAAATGTTGAAAATTTATTTATGTATAAAACGCTAGTAGAAAACGTAAAATGTATGGGAATTACGTATCTTTCCATAATTCTATCGCTAGAATAAGGTATTCCCGTACATAATGTTAGTGGTGCGTAAGGATTATAAGAAGGCATCTTGGGTACATTTCTTGGAATACTATTTCAAGAACGAGCTCTGCTAACTGAGCCTATTGCACAAGATCGTAAGTGGAGTAGAGTGGACAAGAGTTGATTTCTTGCTAGTTAACACAATTATGCCGGCCTGCTTGGAGCTGATTATAATATACATAGGCTGATTCTGAAATGAATCATGACTTTCATATAGAACTTTTGTGAATAGCTCTCCATTTATCGAATTAGTAGTGTCCTACTAATATTACCTATAAACGCGAAAGTTTGTAAGAATGTATGGATGTATGTTTGTCCCTTTTTCACGCAAAAACTACTGAGTGGATTTTTTTATGAAATTTGGCACACGGATAGGTCATGTCCCGGATTAACACATAGGCTAGTTTTTATCCCGGGAAAGTATAAAGCGGAACTTTTATCCCGGAAAAACTTTTTGATTCGGGCGGAGCTGCGGGCAAAATATAGTACATCTTAAAATAGTATAAAACAAAGTCGCTTTCCGCTTTCTGTTCCTATGTTGGATGTGATTGATTAGAGTATAATACAAGCAGTTTGTATATAAAGTGACTTTTATACAGTAAAAACTCTTTAATGAGGGCGAAGCCACTGGAAAAAGTGAGTAAGGTCAGGTGGGCTAATTCCGGCATACTTTTTGCATACCTCAAATTATTTGGCCCATATTTCATTTTTTTTTTCTTTTTACCCATGTGAAAGTTTAACGATCTTAAGAATTTATTAATCTTTTGTATGCACTTAAGATATTTATTTCAGCTATCTTTAGAATAAAGATATACAACTTTTTTAAAACTTGGCCACTAGACGGATTTTCCCTTCAAAGACGGGAAAATCCGTCATATGGGTTGATTACATCGAAATCACTCGTTATTTGACACATACACGTGATGAAGTTATACAACGATAGGAGACAGACAATAATAAACATAAACATCTTAAAAATAAGGTCTCGTTCCCCTTTTATGTGCAAATAACTTTTTCGGGGGCTATTCCGGCACATCAAAGAAGACAGTTGTTGCAAATATAATTTTATTTGGTGCACTACCAAGGGAGAAGACACCAATCCGGTTTTTTTTAACTCTTGAAGACAGTGGGGTTCTTCTTTCACATTCTTGTCAAATACGGGATCCACTGTGGAAACTTATATTACTTATTTTTTAAATATTAGAAGTTGATATCAACTTTACGACGCCTGAAATGGGGCTAGCTTGTCATATGAAGATCTAACTCCATGCAAATGGATGGAATAAGGCACTTAAAAATTTTTAGATCCTACATTTTTCACATTAAATAATTATCTATTTACACCATTTTCTTGCAAAACACCGACAAGTATATGTTTAAACGGACATTAAACTTCATATATTACAGTCTTCTGACATTGTAACTTGCCCAATTTTATATTTATCTGCAATACAATGGCTTTACTCGTCACTCATGTTTCACTTTCAAACTGAAATAGAACTTCAAATCTTGTTTTATCCTTTTATATAAAGACTTATAACACCTAGGTGATTTTATTAGAACTAAGAAATAATGCTCTTTTATCTACGTGGCTATCAATGCCATTCGTTGATTAAAAAGAACGTAATTGCAAAAAGACGGATTCACCCCGTAGACGGAATAGGGCCCCTGACCTTAAGAGCCTATGTGAAAAACATATGGAATCGTGATGGGCGTGACTTAGCGTATTTCAAATGCGAGGCGCCGCACGGCCCCGCTGAGATAGATCGCGCGCCTCGGCCCTCGTCGCATCGCGTCCTTGCGACAGGTCGTTGCACTCAAGCCCGCGAAAAGATCGTCATTGCAAATGCATGTCTGTGTTGTAAATATTATAGTTATTATAATTTCTAATAAATTTATAACTTATAAAACATAGAATTTATTTTAATTCGTTTATAGGACCATTATTATGTCACTATTATCTACCTAATTACTTGAACTTTATGTAAAATGACATTGTAAGTTATCTAAACTCATCGAAAGTATTATTCACTTATAGTTGACTTTTGTTGACAAGATAAAATTTGGTGTGGTGGTAGGTTCGAGTCTTACCCCTACGTAGGTCTGTATATAGGTAAAAAGCAAAGCAGTATGAAACTTCTACAATATGTTTTAAATTATATTTTGCTTTGCTTTGATTTATTCTTGTGGAGTTTCCTAACTTTGGTGGACATAAAATAAATAATAATACAATAAATGGCGTCACTATTTTTCGGCCCGACTCGGGATTCGAACCCGGGACCTCAGCACAATAGACGTATCGTGTGTGCAACTACGCCTTGGAGGCAGTCAAACATAGCATCACACCTTTTCTCCTCACATTTCGTTAGCTATTTTAGGTCTTATCAAAAATAGGAGACGAGCTTATTGCCACATACCGGGCCCAATTCAACAGACCGAGCTGATACTGGACAGAAAAAAATAGTATTTGCCCGACGCGGGATTCGAAACCGAGACCTGAGCGTGGAGGCCGTACCGGGCACGTAATACAACTACGAGTTGCGACATCAAGGTAGTTTCGACAAGTCATTCACGATGAAACTTCTTCCCTGGAATGTCAGGTCTATTTTACGTAAATGATGCTTCACTCTAGTGCCACCATGCAATTTAAAAATCGAATTTTGTATGTAAAGGATGTTCGAAATTTATGCAATGCAATAAAATTACATAGCTTGATATGAAGATTAATTACATTATTATGGTTGAATAGTCACTATATAGGATATAAATGTTACAAATGTTGAAGGCGGCCGCTACCTATCTAGATAATTTTTATAACTTTTTAATTTGAACTGTATGTAATGTGGGGTAAGAAAAATATAGCAAGGTCATTCTTACTACGCGGGTACTTATGCTTATAGAAAACTTGAAATATTAATTACTTACATTTTCTTTAATATTTTTGATATTTTGTACAGAAGAATAGACTGATGTTTACTGCAACAGCTACTTCTTCAATTCTAAGGCATTTGTTTTTGTTTTGCAATATAACAAAGCTCCGATATCCTTATTGAACTGAATGAAAAATAATGATGGCCATATTTTAAAAGGAGACGGAAAAAACTTCATAGAACTTTGGGCTTAGTGTTACAGAGATAATTTATGCATTATTTTATAGTTATATTAGAACTATTTCCAAATGAGAAAGAAAAATCTGTCTGTCCAATGGGAGTAAAGAAAGAACCGCTGTAGAGTAGAGCTTCTAAATCATTTTTCGGTGAATAACTTTTTTTTACCTGATGACATAAGATGTTCACAGTACCTAACCATTGCCCATTGGATTGCCCTATTGAATAGTGAACAGAGCTAGCTTAGACAATAACCAGAATTGAACATATCACATGGAATCGACGAGGACTGATATAAATATATAATGGCTCATTTACACTCTCGCGCGAGTAGTACGCCGAACACAATACGAGCCACGACGCGAGGTGTGAAGCTAGAGTGTTAGTGAGTCAATAATGTATTTCAATTTGACATTACGTCGGGAGCGCTGAACAATGTTGCCAGTAAAATTAAATAATATCGACCAATATTAAATATCCCAAAAAGAGAAAATGTCTTTTTAGTTTAATTTCTAAAATACCTATAGTTTTTAATTCTTATTCTTTTTCAGCCTTTAAAAGGCTACTATTGCACATAGGTCTCCCGCAAAGAATTATTAATACTATTATGTCAATATTATTCTTGTTATACATGCTTGGTATTCTTTGAGTATGTAACCAACGCTCTAAGTTGGTGCCAGCGCCGTGTGTAATATTACACGAACCACTTGGTGCCACTTTTCACCTTTCTATAACTCAAAACCTATTTAAAGTAAACACATAAAACTATGTGAGTTCAATTATATCTATAAGGACATCTAGAAGCCCAAATTTCATGAAGCTAGCTCAAACGGTTATAAAGATATGAAGGTCAAAATCGCAAATTTTTGTACTGACTGACAGACTTATAGTATCTAAACCTAACCTACTTCCAGATGACCTAGAAGGATGAAATTTGGAATCCAGCTCGGTAATTATGTGTAAGCGTAAGAAAAAATCTAAAAATAAAAAAAGTTAAAAATACAGGGGTCCACATAAAAAAAAATATATTTTTAATGGTAGCGTTGGAACCGTTACAAGCAAATATTTGAAACAATCCCAATATATGTTTTATTATATTTGCTTTATAACAGAAATATAAAGATAAAGTTAAGCCAAAACATTTGTGGTGTCCCCATAAAAAACACTTGTAATACGCGCTAAACAGCCGGCCAACGGTGTGTCGTCGGCGGCGCGCGGCACCACACAACTCAATACCTACCTAGTTTTCTTTACAAAAAGTAATGATATCCCACCAAAAACATAAATGTAAAAGATCTCACATTTGTAAATACCAGCAACTATTATAGGTATTCAATAAAGCAAACAAATAGAATTTAATACTTGTTCATAATGTTATTTTGTTCCTATAAATGCATATTTAGATTTTGCATAAAACTTGGCACACATTTAGATCTCCATTCTTTTTGCGGCGAAGCCCACAGCTAAGCATAATTTTGGTATTGAACTTGGCTATCCTCTTTTACATTTATGTTTTTGGTGGGATATTTTTAAATGGAAGACATAAAAATAGAAGAATATTGATACATGCTTCAAAAGTGTAAGGTCAAGCCCAATTTAGGCCGTCTCCTTTATACCTATTAGAGTTTGTGGCCAGTCATGTCCAGCGGATTTTGATTTTAAAGCCAATAGCCTTTAAAGAAAAAGAAATCTAAATGGCGGCCTTTATTTAAAATTCTAACATTACATCTGCCTTTTGTGCACAAAACAATGCCCAGATATCGATTTTGAGTTCGATTGGCCTTAATACAAAAAACTTCAAAATGGTGGCTACTTTTTTCAATTCTGACATTGGATCACTCTTTTGTTAATAATGTTACACCCAGATATCGATTTTGCGGTCGATTAACCTTAAAACAAAGAAATTCAAAATGGCGGCCACTTTTTTCAGTTCTGACGGTGGATCTGCCTTTAGTAACTAAAGTGGTACTCAGATACCGATTTTGAGGTCAATTGGCTTAAAATAAAGAAATTCAAAATGGCGGCCAATTTTTTCAGATCTGACATTGGATCCGTCTTTTGTACCTACAGGCCTGCCCAGATGTCGATTTTGAGATCGAATGGCCTTAAAACAAAGGAATTCAAAATGGCGGTCATTTTTTTCAATTCTAACATTGGATCCGTCTTTTGTACCTACAGGCTTGCCCAGATATAGATTTTGAGGTCGATAAGCCTTAAAACAAGGAAATTCAAAATGGCGGCCACTTTTTTCAAGTCTAACATTAGATCCGTCTTTTATACCTAAAGGCCTGCCCAGATGTCGATTTTGAGGTCGATTGGTCTTAAAACAAAGAAATTCAAAATGGCGGTCACTTTTTTCAATTCTAACATTGGATCCGTCTTTTATACCTAAAGGCCTGCCCAGATATCGATTTTGAGGTCAAATGGCCTTAAAACAAAGGCATTCAAAATGGCGGACACTTTTTTTAATTCTAACATTGGATCTGTCTTTTTTACCTACAGGCTTGCCAAGATATCGATTTTGAGTTCGATTGGCCTTAAAACAAAGAAATTCAAAATGGCGGCCACTTTTTTCTATTCTAAAATTGGATCCGTCTTTTGTACTTAAAGGCCTGCACAGATATCGATTTTGAGGTCGATTAGCCTTACAACAAGGAAATTCAAAATGGCGGCCACTTTTTTCAAGTCTAACATTGGATCCGTCTTTTATACCTAAAGGCCTGCCCAGATATAGATTTTGAGGTCGATTGGCTTTAAAACAAAGAAATTCAAAATGGCCGCCGTGTATACCGATTCTAACATTGGCTCTTAACATTTTAGTTATTATTGATTTATAATGTATAAATAAATGAGTACTACAAAAAATCATACTAAAATAATTTTATGGTGTAAAAATTTGAACAACCTTTACATGCAAAATACGAATTTTTTAAATGTATGAGCGGCACGCAAGCGTCATTTACGCAAAATTGGGCCGGCATTCCAGGGCGTCCCTAGCTATGAATTACCCAATATAATTAATACATACATATACTCTCACGTCTTTTATCCCCGAAGGGGTAGGCAGAGGCGCAACTAGTGCACTCACTTTCCGTCGTGCGTATTCCTTCCTATGATGTGATAGGGGCGAGCCTATCACCATTTCGGGCTCAAAATCCAGACTTCGGGCTGAAAAGAAAAAAATCCAATATCACTCTGCCCGACTCGGGGATCGAACCCGAGACCTCAGCATTGCAGTCATAACGTAATACAACTACACCACTGAGGCAGAATAAATAACAAAAAAAAAGCAGTGACTATTGTTTTTCAATCAGGGATTCGAACCCGGCACCTCAGCGTACCGATCACTAAATATAACTAAAGCAGATCTCCGACTAGAAACAATTTACAAAGGTGAAAGGATGTAATAATTACGCTTGCTGCCTAATTATAGACCTAATAGAGCCTATAATTTTATATTGATACACGGACGTGAGCTGGATACACTATAAAACAGAATTTCCAGGGCACCTTCAAATTTGCCGCGCGGTAGCGCGGACCAATCCCTACACTAGACGGCCAATTCGAACTTTGAAGGCGTCCGAAAATTTCGAGCGCACGCCCGTCGTCAGTAAAGATTCCGGACGACTGAAGCCGGCACGGGCCACTCCCATAACAGCGATGGCGTATTTGGACGTCGCGGATGAGAGAAAGTGACGGGAGGCGCACGCGAATGCCGAAATGAAATGGCGTAAGCGCCAAAACAATTTTCTTTTAATTGTGATTATACTATTTAATTTGTTTTAATTGTGTATTGATAAATCTTTGAAAAAATTGTTGTATTGTATTTAAATAAAGTAGTAAGTAGTAGTAAAGAGATAAAGCGTGTTTAAAGAAAATATCAGAGGTAACTTTGAATTTTTTTTCGATCGAGAAAATTTATAGCAATTGTGTTTTGGCTTTGACATATTATTGAGTTATACGTTCAATTTACACATATCCAAAAATCTAACTTCTGATCTTAGTAGTTTACGAGAAATTTGAATTTGAAAGTCCTTAAAGTTCAGGAACTTTTTACAAATTATACTTTTGAACAAATTATAATATTAAGAGCCTATGTCAGGACATAGGCTCTTAATATTATAATTTGTTCAAAAGTATAATTTGTAAAAAGTTCCTGAACTTTAAGGACTTTCAAATTCAAATTTCTCGTAAACTACTAAGATCAGAAGTTAGATTTTTGGATATGTGTAAATTGAACGTATAACTCAATAATATGTCAAAGCCAAAACACAATTGCTATAAATTTTCTCGATCGAAAAAAAATTCAAAGTTACCTCTGATATTTTCTTTAAACACGCTTTATCTCTTTACTACTACTTACTACTTTATTTAA
Source organism: Lapara coniferarum (assembly GCA_949316025.1). Classification (NCBI taxonomy): domain Eukaryota; kingdom Metazoa; phylum Arthropoda; class Insecta; order Lepidoptera; family Sphingidae; genus Lapara; species Lapara coniferarum. Next base: position 32,575,293 of record OX438919.1, on the reverse strand, counting down.
ATACAATACAACAATTTTTTCAAAGATTTATCAATACACAATTAAAACAAATTAAATAGTATAATCACAATTAAAAGAAAATTGTTTTGGCGCTTACGCCATTTCATTTCGGCATTCGCGTGCGCCTCCCGTCACTTTCTCTCATCCGCGACGTCCAAATACGCCATCGCTGTTATGGGAGTGGCCCGTGCCGGCTTCAGTCGTCCGGAATCTTTACTGACGACGGGCGTGCGCTCGAAATTTTCGGACGCCTTCAAAGTTCGAATTGGCCGTCTAGTGTAGGGATTGGTCCGCGCTACCGCGCGGCAAATTTGAAGGTGCCCTGGAAATTCTGTTTTATAGTGTATCCAGCTCACGTCCGTGTATCAATATAAAATTATAGGCTCTATTAGGTCTATAATTAGGCAGCAAGCGTAATTATTACATCCTTTCACCTTTGTAAATTGTTTCTAGTCGGAGATCTGCTTTAGTTATATTTAGTGATCGGTACGCTGAGGTGCCGGGTTCGAATCCCTGATTGAAAAACAATAGTCACTGCTTTTTTTTTGTTATTTATTCTGCCTCAGTGGTGTAGTTGTATTACGTTATGACTGCAATGCTGAGGTCTCGGGTTCGATCCCCGAGTCGGGCAGAGTGATATTGGATTTTTTTCTTTTCAGCCCGAAGTCTGGATTTTGAGCCCGAAATGGTGATAGGCTCGCCCCTATCACATCATAGGAAGGAATACGCACGACGGAAAGTGAGTGCACTAGTTGCGCCTCTGCCTACCCCTTCGGGGATAAAAGACGTGAGAGTATATGTATGTATTAATTATATTGGGTAATTCATAGCTAGGGACGCCCTGGAATGCCGGCCCAATTTTGCGTAAATGACGCTTGCGTGCCGCTCATACATTTAAAAAATTCGTATTTTGCATGTAAAGGTTGTTCAAATTTTTACACCATAAAATTATTTTAGTATGATTTTTTGTAGTACTCATTTATTTATACATTATAAATCAATAATAACTAAAATGTTAAGAGCCAATGTTAGAATCGGTATACACGGCGGCCATTTTGAATTTCTTTGTTTTAAAGCCAATCGACCTCAAAATCTATATCTGGGCAGGCCTTTAGGTATAAAAGACGGATCCAATGTTAGACTTGAAAAAAGTGGCCGCCATTTTGAATTTCCTTGTTGTAAGGCTAATCGACCTCAAAATCGATATCTGTGCAGGCCTTTAAGTACAAAAGACGGATCCAATTTTAGAATAGAAAAAAGTGGCCGCCATTTTGAATTTCTTTGTTTTAAGGCCAATCGAACTCAAAATCGATATCTTGGCAAGCCTGTAGGTAAAAAAGACAGATCCAATGTTAGAATTAAAAAAAGTGTCCGCCATTTTGAATGCCTTTGTTTTAAGGCCATTTGACCTCAAAATCGATATCTGGGCAGGCCTTTAGGTATAAAAGACGGATCCAATGTTAGAATTGAAAAAAGTGACCGCCATTTTGAATTTCTTTGTTTTAAGACCAATCGACCTCAAAATCGACATCTGGGCAGGCCTTTAGGTATAAAAGACGGATCTAATGTTAGACTTGAAAAAAGTGGCCGCCATTTTGAATTTCCTTGTTTTAAGGCTTATCGACCTCAAAATCTATATCTGGGCAAGCCTGTAGGTACAAAAGACGGATCCAATGTTAGAATTGAAAAAAATGACCGCCATTTTGAATTCCTTTGTTTTAAGGCCATTCGATCTCAAAATCGACATCTGGGCAGGCCTGTAGGTACAAAAGACGGATCCAATGTCAGATCTGAAAAAATTGGCCGCCATTTTGAATTTCTTTATTTTAAGCCAATTGACCTCAAAATCGGTATCTGAGTACCACTTTAGTTACTAAAGGCAGATCCACCGTCAGAACTGAAAAAAGTGGCCGCCATTTTGAATTTCTTTGTTTTAAGGTTAATCGACCGCAAAATCGATATCTGGGTGTAACATTATTAACAAAAGAGTGATCCAATGTCAGAATTGAAAAAAGTAGCCACCATTTTGAAGTTTTTTGTATTAAGGCCAATCGAACTCAAAATCGATATCTGGGCATTGTTTTGTGCACAAAAGGCAGATGTAATGTTAGAATTTTAAATAAAGGCCGCCATTTAGATTTCTTTTTCTTTAAAGGCTATTGGCTTTAAAATCAAAATCCGCTGGACATGACTGGCCACAAACTCTAATAGGTATAAAGGAGACGGCCTAAATTGGGCTTGACCTTACACTTTTGAAGCATGTATCAATATTCTTCTATTTTTATGTCTTCCATTTAAAAATATCCCACCAAAAACATAAATGTAAAAGAGGATAGCCAAGTTCAATACCAAAATTATGCTTAGCTGTGGGCTTCGCCGCAAAAAGAATGGAGATCTAAATGTGTGCCAAGTTTTATGCAAAATCTAAATATGCATTTATAGGAACAAAATAACATTATGAACAAGTATTAAATTCTATTTGTTTGCTTTATTGAATACCTATAATAGTTGCTGGTATTTACAAATGTGAGATCTTTTACATTTATGTTTTTGGTGGGATATCATTACTTTTTGTAAAGAAAACTAGGTAGGTATTGAGTTGTGTGGTGCCGCGCGCCGCCGACGACACACCGTTGGCCGGCTGTTTAGCGCGTATTACAAGTGTTTTTTATGGGGACACCACAAATGTTTTGGCTTAACTTTATCTTTATATTTCTGTTATAAAGCAAATATAATAAAACATATATTGGGATTGTTTCAAATATTTGCTTGTAACGGTTCCAACGCTACCATTAAAAATATATTTTTTTTTATGTGGACCCCTGTATTTTTAACTTTTTTTATTTTTAGATTTTTTCTTACGCTTAAATGGCGTAAGCGCCAAAACAATTTTCTTTTAATTGTGATTATACTATTTAATTTGTTTTAATTGTGTATTGATAAATCTTTGAAAAAATTGTTGTATTGTATTTAAATAAAGTAGTAAGTAGTAGTAAAGAGATAAAGCGTGTTTAAAGAAAATATCAGAGGTAACTTTGAATTTTTTTTCGATCGAGAAAATTTATAGCAATTGTGTTTTGGCTTTGACATATTATTGAGTTATACGTTCAATTTACACATATCCAAAAATCTAACTTCTGATCTTAGTAGTTTACGAGAAATTTGAATTTGAAAGTCCTTAAAGTTCAGGAACTTTTTACAAATTATACTTTTGAACAAATTATAATATTAAGAGCCTATGTCAGGACATAGGCTCTTAATATTATAATTTGTACTAACTGTTACCCGCACCTCCACCCGATTTAAATTCCGTTCCCGGGACAAAAATGAATAACACATATCTTATTCTTGGTTGTAACACTTGACAGAGTGGTCATGGTCGTCATGTAGTGTTTTCCGGAGTAGATGCAATGCGCCTCACCATCTCCCGCCACATCTCTTCGTTGGAGGTTATTCTGATGCACCCACGAGCCATGTATATGTAATAAAATAACAATCTTTATTTGAAACAGTTCGTTGTAAACAATGTTCGATAACAAGGTCGCAGGGACGCACTGGATGCAGGTCCATTTCGAACCCTGGCGGAGGCCCATATTCATGTGGCTGATGATATTTTAAACCGGATGTATACATTTGATGGTATCATAAGCAAGTTAAGGTAAGTTGTAATTTTAAAATATAGTAAGAAAGAAAAAACATTTATTGGCAACAATTGGATGGTGTTATTTTTACAATAATAATGATATATCGTTATAGAGAAAAAAAAGACAGTAAAAAAAAAGAAAAACAAATTCAATTTAAATACAGGGATCCACCACGTGTGGACGACGTAAGGAAATTATTCTATTATTTGAGCTGAGTTAAAATTTTATTGTTGTAATCAAAGTCGTCGTAGAATGCCCGAATAAATTATTAATCAATGTTCAGTGGGGCTAGGTAAAAACATTTCGACTCCGCTTTGTTTTATTGTGATTGGTTGAGAGACTGACGTGTCGGTCTCTTGATCATTCACAAACATCAAAATACCGATACGTCAGTCACTCAACCAATCACAATAAAACGAAGCGGAGACGAAACGTGTTTTTTTTTTCACATCCTAGCCCCACTGAGCGGCGGGATAAATCTTTTGACGCGTGTTCTAAAACTAGTCACAGACGACCTGATTTGGTGTGGCCGCACCACGAACCTTCTAACGTCGTGTTATATTCTCTTTGTGGTGCGCCACCGGACCATATGCGATCGTGTTGCGCACGAACCGCCGTCAATTATTATCCGGTGGGGCACCAGGTTCGTGGTGCGGCCGCACCAAATCAAGTCGTCTGTGACTACTTTAATAAGTTTCGCACGACTGAAGGCAATAAAATTTTGCTGTAAAATATAAATATTATTAACCTTTTGTATTATTATTACTGATTATATATATTATTATGACTGCCTCGGTGGCGTAGTTGTATTACAAGACGACTGCAGTGCTGAGGTCTCGGGTTCGATCCCCGGGTCGGGCAAAGTGATATTGAGTATTTCTATTCAGTATCAGCCCGGAGTCTGGAATTTGTGCCCGATATGGCGATAGGCTCGCCCCCTATCACATCATGGGACGGAATAACGGCGAAAAGTGGGTGCACTATTTGCGCCTCTGCCTACCCCTTCGGGGATAACAGGCGTGAGTGTGTGTTTGTGTGTATATTATTTTTAAATTCAAATTAGTCAAATTAGTGGGCATTAGGGATCTCATTTTGTTTTACGATTGTCTGGATCGAATATGGGCAGAATATTTAGGATTTTTATGGTTTAGGTAAATATGGTTTCAAATGCCTCAATTGATAAAAACCCTTTAGCAATAATTATTACAAACCAATTATATTTTCTGAAATAGATAGGCCTACCTTCTACTTTATAAATAACTCTTAAAACCTACACAAAAACATTTAATTAATAAAGATGATTCGGAGAATCAAGTAGGTAATATTATTAATTTACGAGTGGATTTCAATTTCAGTAAAGTAACAAAAACATTTTATTCTCGAAAGGCATCGAAGTATTTAAATATTTAGAAGCCCTGTTAATGAAGTATTGAACGATGTAACAAAATATGCTGATTTGAATAACGAGATATATTTAAATTTAAAACGTTGGTAACCCAATTTCAAACTTTTAGATGGAAAGTGATATCTGGATAGCAATTCGCATAAACTTACATTCAATTAGCCGGTAGAGGACTATTCAATTATTTTGGATATGCGTGGGATAATCATGGGATTCACTTATCCCTTACTAAACCTTATCCTTGTTTCTAATAAGGGTGAAAGAGGGTTTAGGCCTTAGTCCACCACCCTTGACTAGTCCGGGTTGGCAGATTTCACATACCCTCGAGATTCTTACGGAGAATTCTCAGGTATGTAGGGTTCCTCACGATGTTTGAGGTGTGTGCCTTGGGTTTTGAACCTGTGGACATTGCCTCGGCAGACTGTTTCATTCCTAACTAGGCTATTGTCCACCATCATATATCATAGTCATATTGGACACAAATTCCAACCACGACGAACTGGAGGATTATATTTAAAAACTCAAACTGATTGTGTCTTTTGAATATCGAATCCAAGCCTTGATGGATCGTACTTTTTTTTATCGATTATTGGGATTTTTAAAAGTGCACTTTAAAGGTTGGTATGATATCCAATATTTCTCTGTTACTCATCACACTAAGCCCTGGCTCATAGGAAATACATAGTGTTTAGCACCGATTGAAGGATTCTTTGTACCATTACTTATTTTATAACGATATTTGGAAACCTACAATCGAGATAAATGATTTACCCAAAGTTTTGTAACCAAATTTGTTATCTAATGTACCCGTAATTATATAGTTCTTGGAGGGTAAGAGGTACGCAAAATCTGCGTCGAACTTAATTATGTTTTTGATTGGTTTCTCATAATATTAAAGTTCTTTCTACATAGTACCTAAATACTTAAATTATTTGATAGATGAAAACTCGACAAATTAATTGACTGCTTCAAAGTATTTGGTCAAAGAAAATTACGAGTGGTAATAAGACGACAAAATTTTAACAAAAAAATATTTGTAAGAATTTCTTAGCAGGAAAATTTAAAAACTCCAGTGGAATTTACTTTTCTCAAATGAGCATAATTTTATTTGGCACCGAGTTTAGGTAGGTATAAAACAAAATGAATGTAGGTACCTACTACTCGTCCATTGTTTTGTGAAACTGTATTAAAGAGCGGAAAAATGTGTCTTTTGAGTTTTTACATTTGTGTTATTACAAGACTGAGATTTATACGCATACAGAGACTTTATGGATGATTTAAAGGCGTAATAACCGTACGTTTTCGTTACGCACGTTACGTTAAAGCATTTAGTAACATATTTTATGATTTGTGTGGTTAATTAGCACGTTGTTAACTACGTAGGCCAGTTATACTAAGGCATCATCGTTTGAGTAACCAGTAAGTTTGGTAGAAGGTGCTTAATCCATTGGCTCTACCCGTCATCTACTACGTCCGCCGCGCTTGGAAATAGTCTAACACGGTTCGTGACCGGGAACTATACGTCAAAAATGTAACATCCTCTTTCCACGTACGATGAAATAAACAAAGCGCCAGATATTTAATAAACTCGAAGCTTTCCATGAAACTACGTTGAGAATGTGCAATAAAGCATAACCCTATTAAAACTCACTTCACTGAGGGTCGTATAAGAGAATGACAATAAAATGTTATATTTGTCTGGCCAGGATACAATTGCGTAAAGCAAAACTAAAGCAATTTCAGAGTTCATGTATATTTCGTCGTACTATTTCATCAGATTACACCGAGAATTATAGTGTTAGCTCGATCCTACTGTAAAGTGCCTGCCCTCATTTCGTTTGTCCTAATCTGTTCGAACGTGGGTTGCTTGCCAAGGATGTAGTATTTTTGTAGTTTGCGGCATGTCACGCGAAGTGGGAAAATTGCTAACCTTATAATTTTAATAAGTAGATATACGTCTGCTTCGAAGATATTTGAAGGTGATAGAACCACACTGACGACATTTTTCTACAGCGTGAATGGACTGGCTGAGCCTGGGCAGTACAATTGTCTCAGTAAACTAACATGAAATTGCAGCTTGCTGTTGCATATCGTGTGGTAAGTAAGATATTCGCAAACCCAATACCCTTAATTAATTCCTATTCCTTTTTATAAAGCCCGCGTTAGTGATTCCTTTGGATTTGGGGTAACATTAGGTACATAACGCGAAGGCTAGTTCGTCGCCCTATTGTATAAAAAAGTATCATGAACATTGATGTATGAAAAAACCTACATATCAATGATGATGAAACAATATTCAATGTTGATCTATCAATTGAACAATTTTAAAAGGTTTTTCGATTTCCAAAACTGAGACTGAAAACAGATAATTACTGAGGTAACTTTTAAGCATGAACAACTATATCGAACTAGACATCAAAACATATCTTAGAGCCTAACCGTGAGTAGCGAGACCACTAAACATAAATTAACATGTCTCAAGCCTTATAAAAGTAAGAAGGAAAAAAATATTTTCAGGGTTCTTTTGAAGTTAGGGAAAAGTTTGTGAATAAGGGCAATAGTGGCGATTATTTGAGGGACAAAATACATAATGTTACTGGTGTTTTCCAACTGAATAACAAGATGAGCAAGTTTCTTATCTAATGGTAGGTATACTACACAATAGGCTACAAATAGTGGCAATTTAGCTTCAAATTATAAAAACCTGCATAGCACTTGCTAGACTGTTAAATTAGATAAGTACGTCTAGCTGGTCATTTTACTGCCCATGGCCCAAAGAAGTGAGTGAAACCCTTATAACAGTTATGTCAAATTATTGGAATTTCATGCCACCCATTTCATACTCATTTATAAACAGGATTCAATCAGTTATGGTATTTCGTATACGAGGGGTATAATGGATGCCCTTATCCATCTACATTCTATGTATATTGTATACTAGCTTTTGCCCGCGGTTCCGCCCGCATTAAAAAGTTTTTCCGGGATAAAAGTCCCGGTTTATATTTCCCCGGGATAAAAAGTAGCCTATGTGTTAATCCAGAATATGATCTACCCGTGTGTCAAATTTCATCGAAATCCGTTCAGTAGTTTTTACGTGAAAGAGTAACAAACATCCATACATCCAGACATCCATATATCCATACATACTTACAAACTTTCGCCTTTATAATATTAGTAAGATAGTAAGATTAGTAAGATGTGATATAGTCACGTTGTAACCACTTCTGTCAACAGTTTTTACTGCTTGGCATGGTTAGCAAGGTATTTAATATGACAAAAAATAATTAAATATCCCTATCACACCATGAGATGGAATACGCACGGCGCCTCTGCCTAACCCTTTGTGGTTAATAGGGGTGTGTAAAAAATATTATAAACAGTTTTACTCCTGTATTTGGGTAATCCTCAACGATTCAATGGAATTGGGCCTGTTCCTGAGCTGCGGTGATATTATAACCTGCGGTAACCGTTTGTTATCCTCGAATTAAAAAAAAACTGAACTTATCTGCCCCCGCGTCACCAGTATATTTGTCGAGTTATCATACAAAGCAAGCGCTTTAAAAATAACAACTCACGAATTCACAATTACCATCATCTCCATTTTACCACCGGACTACTTGTTCTCGGAGGATAGTTCATCCGCTCGGTCTGGTATCGCCCACTGCCAGCACTGTACGTTTCCAGAGATCATTTTTACCTCATACGTGTTCACTATGGAATGATCTTCCTCGCACGGTGTTTCCTCGGCGCTGACTTATCCTTCTTCAAACGAGGTTAAAAAAAGTTTTGTACGGTAGGCAGCGGCTTAGCTGTGCCTTGGCATTTCTGATGTCCATGGACAACGGTAACCACTTACCATCAGATGGGCCGTCAAAAAAACTTTTCTGGGTTTCCGCAACATTTCTCGTAGAATAATACTTCAAATCACGAAGTCCAAATTACGAAGAGCTGGACCTTTTCGTTCCTTTAAAGTTTATATAGGTACTTCACAGTGCAATGATGGATGCTCAATATTGATAATATAAGAATGTGAATTATCTATGCCAAGTGAAGCAATACCAATTTTCCTTGAGAAGTAATTTCCCTAGAGGTAGAATTCATCATAGTTATAAATGCGATGTTACTTTTGCATTATATCTTCTTAACTTTTTTTTCACGGAGAAAAAAACGCGTTATCGCTACAACCACTGGGGGTGAGTGGAACGGTTATGTTGGTTTCACCGTCTTACAGCCCGATGTCGACATTCGCGAGTATAGCATCATCCGAGCGCCCATTGGACCGAGTCCCTAACACTATGTACACCCTACACCGGCATACCAACGACAACCCACGGTGGCCTTATTTGACGCATACGAGACGGGCCCGGGGTATCTTGTTGCACTAAGATAGCTGATATCATTGCCTGGGATGGCATCGAAAAACTCTGAAGACTGAAAGAAAGTGTTCGTTCGTCTGAGTATCGAGTGTTCTTGTTATTTTTAACAATATAATTGGATTCCATATGTGGTATTTTAATAGAAACCATTTTCAATGTTAACAAAGTTGACACAATATTAAAATTTATTTTACAATTCCAGGGTTATACGAGAACAATTGTCATAATTTATGCACACTCGACCGTATTCTCGATTGTACATTACTTTTTGGTCCGGAAATTTTAACGTCCCCGCAGAGACGTGAGGAGCGTATCTATCTATCATGAATGAAATCATATGAACTTTATAAAAGTATTTCCAATACGCTATTAAAATGCATAAAATTCTGGTGTAGCAAATTTCAATAAAGTTAGTAGTTATTTTGCCAACATTCGCCGACTTTTCAAGATTTTACGTAACAGACCGAAATAATTTTCAACCTATACAAATACAAAAGCTGAAGAGTTTTTTTGTTTGTTTATTGGTTGAACGCGCTAATCTCAGGGGCTTCTAAATCGATCTTGAAAATTCTTTCACTAATAGGAAGCTACATTACTCCTTAGTGCTATAGGCTATTTTTTATCCCGGGAAAATATTTTGATCCCGGAAAAAACTTTCTCACGCGGGCGGAGCCGCGAACAATAACAGTTTTATATACTACGGTACGTAGAAAGAAAAACTTTTATTAAATAGAAATTAAGTTATATAAATATACGTTACCTACTATATTTGAGGCCGTAAGCAAGTTGCCTCTCTAAAATCTTTAACGCTAATAGAAAAATAGATGAAGTATTATATGTCAGATATCCAATCAATAAGTCTATCTCTTGGATATGTCATTTGCATACATAACGTTAGCGTGAACGATCCTAGAAGCCATCTTTGTTACGACTTACGGCCCTGGAGGTCTAGACAAAATCCCTTTTCTGTTAGCGTTTACGGTTACGGAAAAGTCAAAATGTATGGAAATGACATATGCAAGTCATGTGATTTGTCTGAAGCATATGTCATTTCCATACATTTTGACCTTTCCGTAACCGTAAACGCTAACAGAAAAGGGATTTTGTCTAGACCCCCTGACATGATATGGCGTTGGTGGTTACGTTTAATCGTGTTGCTGAGGGACATTCTTGCACCGCTTCTTCTTCACAGCGATAGCGTTCCGAGGAGATTAGATTCATGACGATTCAAAAGACCTTGTGACAGACTATTTGAACAAAGAAAATTTTGAGTTTGAGTTAAACTTACTAATCGTATTAGCCGAAGTCTTCTCAATACTAAAGTTCTTAGTAAATGTTCTTTAATATTTTAATTTCATAATTGTCGTGAAAATAACTTACGTATCTAATTGTATTAACTTCGTATTTAAATTTTCCGATTTAAGAAACATCGTTCAAACCAACTGGTCAAATTCTCTTCGTTATTACTGATTTATTATAAAAGTATTTATTAAGTGAACAAATATTTTATATATTTTGCAAACTTACTCGGGATTGGCATCAAACGAAATCATATTACTTTGATATGAATACGCAGTCTATTTAACGGACTTCAAAAAGGAGGTTCTGTATTCGATCCGTATGTATGTATGTAAATTTGTATGGCAGCGATTTTATCAAAAACTGCTAATCCGATTAAGATGGGGTTTTCATTATTCAAATGTATATTTTCAAGGAATGTTTTAGTATATCATTTTATACAAATTAATGACGAAACGTGCGAGCCACTCTCCTGGTGTCAAGCGATGTTTACTGGTGGTAGGTCTTTCATATGTAAGAGTCCGTCTGGGTGGGTACCACCGCAATGTCTATTTCTACCGCCAAGCAGCAGTGTGTATGCACTATTGTGTTTCGGTTTGAAGGAAATTGTAGTTAGGGCAACTACTGGACATAATGAGAATAACATCTTATGTCTCAAGATAACGAGCGCAGTGGAATTCCACCCAGTTCTTTGTAAGTCAAGATGTTGGATGGTATTGCTACTTTTTATGGGTGGTCGTATCGCTTACCATCAGGCAAACGGCATTTTCGTCTCGTCATTCAATACCATAAAAAAAAGATACACAACTACCCATTAATAGTAGTAACACGATCGATTATGCCTTATTTAATTCTCCGAATAACTTGTCGAATAATGCGTCCACGAATATTATTAAGAACTATGGGTAACGAATACACCCGAATAAGCTGTTTGCACACTCGTTTTCGTGACTATTGGCCTGTACTCGGCATATATCTAAGTCAGAGGTTAGATGAAAGCCCAATAAGGAAAAAAATCACCACTCGTAATATTTAAGTACGTAAATAAATCGACGGTCCCATAGAACAAAGTCGTATATGCAAAATGTTAGCTTTTCAGTAGAGCGCTTTGAAAGTCGTAAGTTTGTATTTAAGTGGAATTAGTGCTATTTTCACACATTAGGTTCAAAGTTGTTACTGAACCCTATAGAATATAATGTTTTTTTCATGTATAACTTGTGATTTTCACAATTAACTTAGACTTTCAAAGCGCTCTACTGAAAAGCTTCATTTTGCATATACGACTTTATTCTATGGGACCGTCGAAATATTAATAACATCGATCATCCTTAAAACTGCCACATTATAATGTCCGTTCATCATTAGACGTAATTATAATGGCCATAGGCGGTATGTACTGAATGATCTAATGTCACACAGCATTCAAATCATCATTGCTTCAATAGTTCGTGCAATTGAAGTGAAGCTAATATTGTTAATTATTATAATTGAATATTATAATTTTACTAACCATGTCGTGAAGTGTGTAGTTGTATTTGTAATTTTATCTCGTGATTAGTGAGTCTTTTTTACACGCGGAAAATATGCGTAGTCGCATAATATTTTAGCATGAATGCTAATTAAACACGGATGCTTATAAAAAGTTACGTAAATGCAAAACAGAGCTACAAATTCACAATATAATCCAAAATATCTTACAATCCTGAGGCTATTTCAATATATCTTTTGATTAAACACAAAAGTAAAAGGGCGGAAGGAAATACGGCCAGTTCACAACTTCTAAACCATATAACCCCATGTAACGTTTCTCAATATATCTATAAATAGTGTAATGAAACGCAATTCCAAGATCACCAGCGCTTTTATGATGAAAGGTCACTTGATTTGTCAACCTTTTCATCTTTTTGGAAGGAATGGATTATAAGAATATCAGGCTCGTTTTATATCAATTCATATAAGATTCTATTGATACAGATATGTCTTTATACAAAGTAGTTTGTGAGTCGAGTAGGTACAGTCACGTACAAGTAGCTGAACAAATTCAAAACTACAAATCGCCTCTACACTTGTGTTTTATCAATTTTAGTTTTCTCTTCACGAAAATTAAAAAAAAGGGATTAAATTTAAATCACAGAAAAAAGAATTCAATTAAACTGAACGCGTGGAGGCGAAATGAAAATTTAAATTTGTTAACTTATGTGGCTAACTCTACATTGTGAGAAGTGCGGGACGTGATATAGTGCCTAGGTATTAGGTGTGACGAGAGACTAGCCCATGTCGGCTCCCTCGCAATACTCTCGTGTATCTTATTATTTTCTTGAACTATTTATAACAATGCCTGTAATATGCCTCGAATATTCAAGTGTCAAAAAATAAGCAAGAGTCGTCGGAACAAAATAGCATAAAAATATGATTTGATTTTCGTTAAAAATGTATGCAATATTGTATATTACTTATTTGAGATTTAGTGTTATTATATTGTACTCGTTTTCACAGTTTTTTTTTCAGACAAGAATATATGTTTGTTAAGCTAAATGTTCTCTCTACACGCGTGTGTCAGATATTGCTAAGTAGGTATAAAACGAGAAGTATCCTTTGTGCAGCTATGTTCTGCTCTCAAGTCACGCGCCTTACCTCCTTTATTGCCTTCACGGAACACGTTCTTAAATTCTATGAAATAGTTTTTGTGTATCGAGTTAGCAAATAGGTGGATTGTAGGAACTTTTAAGGGAGTTTACAAGATTTCACATACTTAAAGGTATAATTAGGTATTCTTTTTTATTTCTTTTATTGAAGGCATGGCAACGTGGCCTATTAAATCACAATTTGAATGGAAATGTTTTAATATTTTTCTCATAAAATATAATTGTTATTTATGGTGCTTTCATAGGTCGTCCGAGCGCGTGCTAAAATTATTATTTATAGAGTCGAGTTGTAACATTTGCGACGTGTGTTTCAAGTTTAGTGTTAACATAACAATAGGTTTCGTTGCCAAGAGAAATCTCTTCCAGGTCACAAAAAAAGTGTTGTTTACATGCAAAATCTGCAAAGAAAATTTCACACAATCTTACCTAAATACATTTACATAACAACAGTTTTAAATGTCTGGGCGTAAAAATGTTATACAAAAATATTCGTCGAGATTTGGCAGTAAACCGCTGGCGAAGTTCTCGATAAAGTTATAATTGATTTTCTGCCCTACTCTAGTTTACTACGTGCCGTGATGGGCAGTGGATTAATACCCTTAAATCAATCTAAAGCTGCAATATTTGGAATTATGCGGGACTCGCAGACCCGCTGTAATGATTTGTCGTTTTCAACCGAGACATAGCACCTCTCGGTGATCCTCTCGACTTGTTACGCAGCTTGTTCGGTCAGTTGATTTATGTTGGGATAGTTTCGTTAGTTGGCTATAAATCAACCACGAGAGGTATATTGATTTATAAAATAGCTGTACCCGTTGAAATTTAACCTCCTTAGAAAGTGTGCCTTCAAAAAAAAATTCGTTTCTTTATACTGATCTAGATCGTATAAAGGACTCGTGGACATGGTCTAGATTCTAGAATATATAGTCCACCGAAGTTGTTTGTCCTTCAGTCAGTATTAAGAATTTCATTTATTTCACCACGTTTTGCTGGTATCTCTACTTCAATAAAAATGTGGTCCTGGATTAAAAATAGTATTTAGAGATAATGGAGCTTTGGTTTATCGTGTTCACGCTTATAAAAAGACAAAAGATAAGCTTTATTATCAAAGTATAAAAAGTAGTCTATGTTACATACTCGCTAATAATGTAGCTTTATATTGGTGAAAGAATTTTCTAAATCGGTCCAGAAGTTTCGGAGCCTATTCAATGCAAACAAACAGTCAAATCTTTCCTCTATATAATAGTAGCGGCCCGCCCTGGCTTTGTACAGGTAGCAAAGCATAATACTGTATACCTACATTTATTTTTCTGTCGTACAAAATATTAATGAATTATTCCTCTTGAACTACAACGTCCATTGATGAAAAACGTATGAAAATCCGTTAAGCAGTGTTTGAGTTTATCGCGTCGAAGAGACAGACAGACGCGATAGGGGAATTTGTTTTAAAAAAAATAGAGATGTAGGGTCATATCCCTAAAAATAAAAATAAAAAACCGCGGGAAAAAAATCTGGAATAAAATTCCCGGTGTCTGTTTTCCGGGATAATAGTAGCCTATGTCCTCCTTTGGATCACAAACTATCTCCATACGGTTCCACTGGCAGAAAACGATTTTCCGGGATTAAGGTCCCGGTTTATATTTTCCCGGGATATGAAGTAGCCTAGATTCTTTCCAGGGTTTAAAACTATCTCCCTGCCAAATTGCATCGCCATCGGTTCCACTGGTAGAAAACGATTATCCGGGATAAAAGCCCGGTTTATTTTCCCGGGATAAAAAATGTAAGTATCCTATGTCCGTCTCCTGGTTCTAAGCTACCTCCCCACCAATTTTCAGCTAAATCCGTTCTGCTGTTCTTGAGTTATAAGTGGTGTAACTAACATCACTTTCTTTTATATATACATACTAGCGGCCCGCCCTGGCTTAGCACAGGTAGCAAAGCATAATACTGTATACCTACATTTATTTTTCTGTCGTACAAAATATTATCAATTATTCCTCTTGAATCACAACGTCAATTGATGAAAAACGTATGAAAACCTGCTAAGCAGTGTTTGAGTTTATCGCGTCGAAGAGACAGAAGCGATAGGGCCCTTTGTTTTAAAATAAATAGAGATGTAGGGTCATATCCTTAAAAATAAAAAAAACGTGAAAAAAAAATTCCGGCATAAAATTCCCGGTGTCTGTTTTCCGGGATAATAGTAGCCTATGTCCTCCTTTGAATCACAGACTATCTCCATACTTATTTTCATACGGTTCCACTGGCAGAAAACGATTTTCCGGGATTAAGGTCCCGGTTTATATTTTCCCGGGATATGAAGTAGCCTAGATTCTTCCCAGAGTTTTAAACTATCTCCCTGCCAAATTGCATCGCCATCGGTTCAGCGGTTTAGTCGTGGCGGCTCCACTCGCGGGAAAATAAAATCCGGGATATAATTCCCGGTTTATCTTTTTCCGGGATACGAGTAATTATGTCCTCAACTGGATCTCGAAATATCTCTATACTTGTTTTCTTGCGGTTCCACTGACAGAAAACGATTATCCGGGATAAAAGTCCCGGTTTATATTTTCCCGGAATAAAAAGTATCCTATATCCGTCTCCTGGTTCTAAGGTACCTCTCCAACAATTTTCAGCTAAATCCGTTCAGCCGTTCTTGAGTTATAAGTGGTGTAACTAACACCACTTTCTTTTATATATATAGATAAGATTGGCATAGATAGATGCATGTACACGAACAACATCCAACCAAATATTCCAAAACTTTATTCATTTGTTTCAAACAAACACCTCTGAAGGAAACTGTTCGACTGTTTTTCAGCTTGATGAAAATTCTCATGGAAGTCATGGATGACTTTACATCTTTATCAAACTTCCTTACATAGTATATAAACTTAAATTAAAACAAATTCGCCCGCCGCCTTTGAAAGCTATAAACTCATAAACTACCTCACGGATTTGATGAAATTTAGTATGGAAATAGTTTGAGACTCCGAGAAGGAGGTTACTTTTTATGCTGGAAAAATATAAAGCGGGCCTTTTATTCTGGAATAACTCGTTTACCCGGGGGAAGCCGCGAGCAAAAGCTAGTTATAAATATATAGCGGTATTTGGACTCAGATTATCTTTATTACTTTTCAGATAGCTTTATTGAATAGGTTTTCATTATCGGCCAGACTTCCAAATTCCTATTTTAAAAAACTTATTCTACGAAGTCAAATATTAAGCTTTTGTGTAAAAAATATATTTGTGTTTATATATTTATGTTCTTTCCATTTGACACGTTAATCCCCAGGACAGAGTAGAGGCTACACATTTACAGATAGACGGCCGAACGCGCCCTTGTCCTGTGAAATATGAACACGATCAATCATACTGGCATTTATAGCGAGTACTAAGCAAATACAGACACCTATAAGACTGATTTATCTATTAATATGATCCTTTGAAAATAGAAGCCATGGTAGTCCTAACGTTATTTAATCTTTGGTCCCGTCATTTTGCCATCTGGTCTGAACGGTAGCAACTATCTAACGTTATTACAAAATGAATTCGAAGAGCTGATTCGACGACTTTCCTGTGGCTGACTGGGATTACTTTGTGAACCAACGAAACATGGTGTTTCAGCATAATGGAGTTCTCCGCGAGGATGGATGGGCCGCGGGGGACCGGTGCTTTTTTTTTTTTTAATATGGCCATCTTCGGCTCATTAGGGACGGCTGCGGGCTTCCTCCGACTCACGTCTAAGTTGTCGTCCGCAACCGAGGGATCGGTGCTATGGCCTGCTCGTTCTCCGGACCTCACACCCTTGGATTTCTTTTTGTGGGGTTATATGAATGACAGAGTGTATTTCTCCGATTGTCCAACGGTTGCCGAGATGGAACAGCATGTCAAATCAGTTTTCGCATCAATAACACCGACGATGGTGCGAAATGCTATAAACCCTATCTCGACGAGCGACGTTATGTATTGATCAAGGCGGAAAACACTTTGAGCCGTTTTTGTAAATTTGACGTTTATTATGAAAAAGTAAATGTTCGTTTAGGTTGTTTCGTTAGGTAAGGTCTTCTAAATTTGTCGTTCCGCGAATTAGTTAGAAATGTAGGAACATTCTGCGTAGTTTACTCTTTAATTTTACTGAAATAGGGTTTGCACATCAGTGAAAATAATAATGTTTTTTATATTTTTTGGACTGCCTCAGTGGCGTAGTTGTATTACAGTACGACTGCAAAGCTGAGGTCTTGGGTTCAACCCCCGGGTCGGGCAAAGTGATATTGAGTTTTGGAGTCTGGAATTTGTGCCCGATATGGCGATAGGCTCGCCCCCTATCACATCATGGGACGGAATAATGGCGAAAAGTGGGTACACTAGTTGCGCCTCTGCGTACCCCTTCGGGGATAACAGGCGTGAGTGTATATGCATATGTATGTATTTTTTGGAGTATGTTATACAGCGCTACTACGGTTCTTAAATATTGTGGATAGACTCGTTATAAGGCTCCATTTAACCTCATTTCGGTTTTACAGGTAGTTATTTACCACTCTGTATATCCAAGTCTTCGAACATGTTTTGCGTTTAATTATATTATCAGTACATTATTTAAACTACTTACTGATGAATAATTTTTCAACTGCCTGTAAAAGCTTTTTATTTCCTCAATCGATAATAATTACGATTAAACTGGCGATAAAAACGAAATACCACTTACTTATCACGTAATCTGAGAAATTGTAGTTATTTACACCTTTAAACAAGCGACCATTTCCACCGTTGGTTGGAACTTAAAAGGTTGTTTGAAAATTCTTTACATACATATATATACACTCACGCCTGTTATCCCCGAAGGGGTAGGCAGAGGCGCAACTAGTGCACCCACTTTTCGCCGTCATTCCGTCCCATGATGTGATAGGGGGCGAGCCTATCGCCATATCGGGCACAAATTCCAGACTCCGGGCTGATACTGGATAGAAAAACTCAATATCACTTTGCCCGACCCGGGGATCGAACCCGAGACCTCTGCTTTGCAGTCGTACTGTAATACAACTAGGCCACCGAGGCAGTCAAAGAGTTGAAAATTCTTTGTTTTACTTAATAAAAGCATTGAAATTTAATATTTAAATTTAATTTATAAAATTGTTTAGGTTTTGATGAATCGAAACTTACCACACTTAACTGAATATCCGACTAGTCCTGTCTTACGGGCGGAGCTGCGGGTAAACCCTAGCAACCTTATCACACTATGAAGATGAAGACTAGTCTTGATATACGAGTCACTATGGATGTTTTTTATAATATGTCGGGTGTATGATCTTTATTAAACTGAATGTCGGTATCTGAACATATAAACGACGGGTAGTATGAAATAACCAGTTAGTGGGAATGACAATTGCAAGTATAAATAGGGTGCCTCTCCATTGAAATGACGCCATTCATTCCGCTCTGAGCAGCCGATCTGAGCGGACCTTTTGTTTGTCGCAGTACCTGCTGCGACATTCCACTGATCCGTCCGGGTACCTGCTCGGTGCGGCCCGCAGCGACCTCGCTGCCGTCAAGGTTACACAGGTAGCAAAGGGGCAACCCTTTGCTATTTTGTTAGCCTATTTCGGGCCAAGCCGCGTCCTTTTCAGGACAGGGTTTAGCCCAATTTGTTTCTTATCGACGTTTGGCCCCTTCAGGGTATTGGCTCGGCGGAAACCTAACGGTGCTAACAAGCCGAGTCGCGGCACCGGCCACGCGCTGCCCCCCCTCAGGGCAAGGCAAAGCCGACGGGTACGGATCCGGAGGCTGCGGAGGCACACCGCAGTCTCCCCCGTATATCACCTTCCCAACCCTACCCTTTCCCTAAAATCCATCCCGTGTATCGGTTGAGCGTGCGGCCTCCGGCCAATACCGTTTACGGTACACGGACTGTTAGGAACCCTTTTGCACAATAAGACTGGCAAAAGGGATACAAGCTTAGGGCACACCTAATTTTAAGTACCCCCCCCCCTCGCCTATACCCGGCGGGGAGGGACACGCACACACTCACCCCCGGGCGTTCCTACCCGGGGACTTAGTTCATCGCGTCCCATACCGCGTCGCGATCCGCGCTCGCTTAGTTTTGTGTGAACCCGCCTGGTTTCTTCTGTGTGTTCTTTACAGGCGGTGCACACCCGGGGTTAGTGAACACACACGCGGCCCCTAAATAATTATTATCATAGGCTCGGACTCAGCCGCCAATATGGCTGATTCTGGGCCTATGAATTTGGCTCCCGAGCGGCATGTCGTCACCGCTCAAACCGACGCTACGCCCATCATCGTTAGCACCCCCCTCGCCGCGCCCATTATTTCCAGAGAGGAAATAATGAACATGGTGAGGGAGATGTTCCGGACGGACAACTCGGTCCGTCAGGAAATAATTAACATGGCTAGGGAAGCCAGGGGGCCGTCTGAGTCCTCGGACACCTCGGAGTCGTCCGAGGCTACGGCCTCGACGGAGACCACCGAAACCTCGGGTGGATCCGCGGAGTCTGAAGAGGAAATGGACACGTCCCCCAGCACTCCCGCAGCCTCCAATAACCCTAAGAAACGGCCAATATCTGCTTCTTCCTCCGCCTGCGAATCCGGGGAGGAGTCGTCTTCGTCGGAACGCGACGAGGAAGGCTTCACCACGGTTAAGAACAGCCGGAGGAAGAAGCAGAGAAGCGTCGCTGCTCCCGCACCAGCCTCCCCATCCGCGCCTTCTGCGCCTTTCGCGCCTTCAGCGCCAACCGCGTCCGCGTCTGCGTCGACGCCACCACCGCCGCCGACTCAACCAAAGGGGCCTAAAAAACCCCCGAGGTTGAATTTACAACTCCCCTCAAATATGTCCATTCGGGACATATTTGAAGAACTGCGCAAACAGCGCATTAACATCGCGTCTAACTCGTGGAATAAGATCCACAAGCTTCTTGCCCTGCAGCCCGCCTCAATCGCGGACCACAGGGCGCTGACTAAGTTCTTAGATGCCAAACATTGGCACTATTTCACCTATTCTCTCCCAGACGAGCGGCGCTTCCGCTACGTCATTCGCGGTATCCCCGTCCAAATGTCGACTCTCGAGGTCAAAGAAGGCCTCGAATAGAAAGGCATTAACGCCCTAGAAGTGCACAGGATGCACAGACAGTCCCGCGCCTCCCGGCCGGGAATACAATACGAGATGGTCCTCGCCATCCTCCAGTCCCCTTCCGACGTCAAACGTCTCTTTGAGATAAAAGATATCTCGGGGCTAGGCGGCTTCACCGTCGAAGCCCCACACAAATCGACCCAGATAGGGCAGTGTCACAACTGCCAGAAATACGGCCACAATTCTCGTGGCTGTCGCCTCCCCGCCAGGTGCGTCAAGTGCCTCGGCGAACACGGCACATCCGAGTGCCCCCGTCCCAAGGACCGCTCTCAGTGCACGGAGCCGCCTTCGTGCACCAACTGCCGGCAAACCGGCCATCCAGCGAATTATCGCGGATGCCCTCGCGCCCCCAAAAGAGTTGCCAAAGCTCCTAAAGCTGCGGCTCCCTCGGCCCCTCAGGCCACCACATTCAAACTGGCACCTGCGCCAGTGCGCAACCCGTGGTTTCCTCCCACGGCGCGCGCTGAACCCATTTCTCAGGCCCCCAGCGGAGTCACTCCCGCTGCCCCGGCCTCTACTCGACCCTCTCCTCCCCCAGCTGTGGCTCCTTCTTCAAAGGCAGCCCAGCCCAAACCCAAACCCACCACCCCTCCCACCCCTTCTCAGTCGGCGACGGTGGCGGCGAAGGCAAGCGACGCCTCTTCCTCAGTCGCCTCACTGTTAGGCTCCCCGGTGATAATGATTCTCCACGGGAAACTTTTCGAGCGTTCCCGTCTACTCACCCGTACGGGAGTAGAAGACCCCCTTTTAATCGCTGAGATCGCTCTGATCCAGCAACAAATCTTCGAGGCTACAGTTAACGCTGTGCGTCTCCCCTCTTTAATTTCATAAATGGCTACCAACGCCAGACAACTCCCCCAGCGGACAAAACCTCGCTCCCTCAGAGTGGGGTTTTTCAATTGTAACGGCATTCGGGACCAAAAAGCCGAAATTTCTTCTTTTGTCCGCGACAACCAAATTGACGTTTTCCTCATCCAGGAAACGTTCCTCAAGCCCTCTCACCGCGATCCCAACATCCCAAACTTCAAACTGGTGCGAAATGATCGTACCAGTAGCCGTTTAGGAGGCACTCTCATCTATTACAAAAGGTCCCTTCATTGCATACCTTTAGAATCACCGATAAGCTTGAGCAACATTGAGGCTTCGGTCTGCAGGCTAGCCATGACCGGACACCCGCCGATCACCATCATATCGGCCTATCTCTCGCCCACTAAGGAGCTTCACTCCAACGAACTTGAAACCCTATTTGATCTGGGGGATTCCGTCATTTTGGCGGGAGACCTCAATGCCAAGAACACTCTCTGGAACTGCAACTCGACCAACGAGCGAGGTGCAGTCCTAGAGAGTTGTCTTGACACAATCAATCTAAGCCTATTGGTTCCTTCAGAACCTACCCACTATAGTTACAACGACGACCACCGACCGGACATACTCGACGTGGCACTTGTACGGAACGTAAGCCTTAGCGTGCGTTCCATGCAAGTGTTACAAGAGTTAGACTCTGACCACAGACCTGTGATCCTCGATCTAGTCCCCGAAAACAGTCCAACAGACACAGGTCCTAATATTCCGATGAAGGTGAAAACGAATTGGCGTCTTTTAGGCACCAAGCTCGCGGACACCTCATCCACTGATCTTTCCGCGATCCCGACCAACATCGTGACTCCTGAGGAAACGACCAGCGCGATACGCGTCTTCACCGACCACCTTCAGAACGTTTTGATCGAAAGCTCCGAGAGGGTGCCAGAGACTGTTCACAGTCACTGGCAACTTCCCGAAGACGTTCGGTGGTGGGTGAGGTTGCGTAACGCTACGCTCAAAGCCTGCGCGACGAGACCCGTCCCGGAACGACGACATCTTGCGCGCTACCTCCAACGTGAGGTTAAGCGTCGCATAAAAGAGGTCATCGATTCGAGGTGGGACACTCGCCTTGCCGATATCGATCCGACACATACGGCCTTTTGGCAACTGGTTCGTTCCTTCAAGAGAAACGATGTGGCCTCCATGCCTCCGCTCAATCGTCCGAATCAACGCCCGGCGTTTGATGACGACGAGAAAGCGGAACTACTGGCCAGCAGCCTGGAGTCTCAATGCTCGCTCACCTCTGTACCCGTAGATGACGACATTCTTGTTGCGGTTGACACTTTCGTCGAAGATAGGAACGCGGTCCGGCCACCGCCAGTCTCTATACCGCGACCATTATACGACAACGTCGACCCGGACGTCGACCCGCCGCCCGATCCCCTTGCGCCGGTGACGATCGAAGAAGTCACCACTCTGATCAAGGCACTCAAACGTAGGAAAGCCCCCGGGGGCGATCTAATCCCTACTCGTATGATTAAGATGCTCCCGGAGCATCTAGTTCAAATCTTAACATCCATTTATGACGCCGCGTTTCGTAACTGCATCTTCCCAGAGGTCTGGAAAGAGGCAGTTGTGATAGGAATCCACAAGCCGGGGAAACCCGCTTTCGAACCCTCCTCTTATAGGCCCATCAGTCTGCTCAGTACTCTGGGCAAAATCTACGAGCGGATCGTCCTCGACCGCCTTAAAATAGTAGCTTTTAATCAAAATTTGATCCCTCCAGAACAGTTTGGCTTTCGCGCTAGACACAATTGTGTCAATCAGGTGCTCCGCATCACGGAGTACGTTCACGAACAATTCCGTAAAGGAATGCCTACCGGTGCTATTTTCTTCGATATCGAAAAAGCATTCGACAGGGTGTGGCACAACGGCACTTTTCAAGCTGTACACTCTCAACGTGCCCACACAACTCGTGCACATCATACGAGATTTCCTGTCGAATCGCGGTTTCAGATATCGCGTGGAGGGAACTCTCTCTTCCCGACACACCATCACGGCCGGAGTCCCGCAAGGCTCCGCCCTGTCCCCTTTTCTATTTTCGCTGTACACAAGCGACATCCCTAGACCACAAAACGCCCATCTGGCACTATTCGCGGATGATACCGCAATATACGCTTCACGTATAGACCCCGACAAAGTGGTGCGCACTTTGCAAACCGCCGCCGACGAACTCGGTGAGTGGTTCCGCAAATGGCGAATCACCGTCAACCCCACCAAAAGTCAGGCCATCCTTTTCACTCGGAAAAGGAAAGTCCATGTCCCTCACTTTTCAGTCCGCATGTCCGACCAGGTTATTCCCTGGAAGGGCCAAGCCAAATATTTAGGAGTAACCCTTGATCAGAGGTTGACCTTCATCCCACACGTAAATGCGGTACGCGCGCGAGCCGCATTCGCGATGAGCCAGCTTCACTGGCTCCTAAACAAAAATAGTAAGATGTCAATCCGCAACAAGATTAGGATCTTTAAAACATGCATCCGTCCGATAATGACATACGCGTCGCCCGTATTCGCTCATTTACCGCCCGGTCGCCTTCAGCGAATGCAGGTGCTTCAAAATCGATTCTTACGACATGCACTTGGTGCCCCGTGGTACGTTCGCAATCGCAACCTCCACGTGGACACCAATATGCCGACCATCAGGCACTTTATGCAGTGCGCCAGCAGACGCTATTTCGACAGGGCGGTAAACCACCCGAACACGCTTATCCGTAAAGCGTCTATATATACTCCATTTGACCGCGCCAAATGGAGACGACCGCGATCAGTCCTGACCGATCCAGAGGACGAAATCACTCTAGCTTTACGCGAAAAGAACGAGCACCTAAAGCTCATACACTCCACAAGACCGCTGTACCGTCCTCGCCGTCGAGGACCTCGTCGCGTTCCCCAACCCCCTGCCCTCTCGTAGCAGTTCCGGCCCGCGTGCCGAAGACTACAATCAACACGTCAAATAGGATTAGGTTTCAAACCATATTTCCCCAAACGCTGATGTCTTATCCTCTCAGTGGCCGCCCTGAGCCGAGGTCGTGACCCATTAGTGGGTCGCCCTCAGCGTGGTCGCTTAAATTTAAGGGTTGCGAGCGCCTTCTGCGCTCACCCACAAGACCGGTGTTCTTGTATAAGCCGACCCTCGTCAGGCTAACAAGAGTTTAGTCAGGGACAAAAAAAAAAAAAAAAAAAATTGAAATGACGCAGTCTTATTTTAGTCGTAGATCAGATCGGATGATTGTTTAACTCGCCACAGAGCGAGACTAGTCAAGTGCAGTATTATCTTAACTGATAGGTAGTAATTATGTTAGTTTTTGGTTAGTTTTAAAGGTAAGTGAGTGACAAGTGAGTTTCTAGTGGATCCTGACGTAGTGATTGTATTTTGAACTTTAAACTTCGTAATGAACGGCCAGTAAACCGGCAGTTGAAGAGGTTACGTTCATTGTGTGTTTTATTAAGTGTGCGCAAGTATACCTGTGTCGGTAGTTACCACGACAAATAAAACATGAAAGAAGGCTACCATCGTTTACTGTAGAAAGCCTTCATTATAATTAACAACTAATTCTTACCGGATGCACTCGCGTTGAAATCTTTGCCCACAATTAAAATATAATCCAACTAAATTTTGCACGCAGTTTCCCGGAGTTTTCCCGCGTAAAAGTCCCCCTTTACATTTTCCCGGGATAAAAAACAACCTACGTTACTCAGGGATAATGTAGCATTCTAATGATAAAATAATTTTGAAATCGGTACAGTAGTTTTTGAGTTAATTCGTTACAAAAATGCAAATCATTATTGTTTATCACATTAGTGTAGATATCAAATATCTGTCTGGCTAATGGATACAAATACAAACGTGAAAGCTTTTTCTATAAATAATTCAAAGATAACAATCAAACTTACAAAATCTACTTCTTCGTAATATTATATCAGACCTCAAAGTCTCAAGATCTTAAAATCTTAAGGCTTAAAATAAATTAAAAATGTACCATCTGTAGTCGGGAGAAAAGATATTTTTAAAAAGAGGGCTTTAAAGACCGCCCTGGAGCCAGATTTATTTTCATTATGAATGAGACTGGCTTTTTCGACCGTGTTGATACCAGTGTCTTACACAATAACAACATGGCGTAATTTTGTTGTATAAACCGCATTTCCTCCCAATTTCAATTTTGTTTATAAAAAAAGTTAAACTTAAAAATAATCCAGATGTGATATTCACACAGATTGGATTTGTACTACTGTTTCAATAAAAAAAAACTCACGTGAAGTCGCTGCTTTGCGATTAGTACGATTACAGTGATTAACCGATGACTTAAGATTTGCTATTCCTATCGATGATGGTCGTGAGCATTTTTAATGATCATGAGCGTTTTGTGAATTATTAATAGGTTACCTACATGTTCGTTAGCCAAATGTGTTATCCAAAGGTAACATAAACTCATTATGAATATTGGACCACATATTTCTAGTTTCATATTACCCGCTACGCCAAATATCGATTCGAAATTTTGATCATGATTCAGTTAGGTTAAATCCATGGTTAGGTTACATGGTTAGATTACTTAAAAATTCAAGCGAAGACTTGAGGAAAATGGCATAAGTTTTATCTACTTGTAGGATTGACCTATACTGTACTAATTAAAGACACGCTGTTTCACGCTCAATAATTTGTCGTTGCCCCTTACTATTAGGGTATTAATTAAGCAATACTTCCTTGTTGGTAGAATGTGTTGCGATTATTTATCAATGGTTACAAGCTATACGGGGTACATGTGGGATATTATATTTATAGTAACAAAAATATTGGGAAACACCACAATATGTACTAAAAATTAAACGACTCTTGTAAATAAAGAGCGTTATGCTGCTAGTTATAACGACACAGCTACTATATAATTATACTTGATGTAAATTGGATACAACGTTGTTTCTCACCTGCGATCAAAAAAGTTAAAATCTAATATTCAAAAAATCCTTGCCAACAATGTGTTTAAAAAACAAAACGTTCAAAGTATTATAGCAGCGCAACACTCAAGGAAATGAAATAACGAAAAATTCTGGTTTTAAATGCATGAATTCGTAGCTAGTTGATACGATTATGTTTGTATACAACGAAGAAATTAAAAGCACAAATGGAGGGCATCACGGAGTAGCTCGCTAATTCATTAATGTAATGGTAATAATGTTTAGGCGAGGGTATTCTGTATACTCACAATGCGTAAATAGAACGTGGATGTAAACTACGGCGATTAGTCAGCTTAGACTTGTACAAAGTTACGGACGAGAATTTACACAATTATTGCGTAAGTTTTTGAATGTTATCACTCAGCTGTTACATGTTTTTTATTTCGATGTTGTAATTCCAATATACAGGCAATCTTTTGTTTGTCACACGTTAGAAAAACAATGAACATCGTTATATTATTTTTTGGTTTTCAAAATGCTTAAATCAAATGTGATGTAGTTTTCACAGGCGCATAAACAATTTTGAATAGCTTTTTTTCCAAAAAGGATTTTAACAGGGACGGAAGAACGAGAAAAACCCAAAATTACAAGGAACACAGAACTTCTTACTAGTTTAATTGTACAATAAATACCAATTCCATTAAGTTGAAGTCCATTCCTCTTAGTTTATTTATCACTTTTAACCTTACTCATGTAAGGCCTAGAGGGTTATTCCAAGATACTTATCAACATCAAATTCAACTATCGTTCCCATATTCTTAGTAATACAGTGAAAACCGGTAAAAGTGACAACGGCTATAACGACTGAACGGCAAGGTCTCTGCATATAGATACATGTATAAAGAAAGAGTATTGTTTAATAACGACAAAATTAGGACATAGGACCTAAATTAGAAGGTCCCTTATATGTAGTTATAACCGGTGTTCATTGTAATACAATGGATAAATTATAATTACAATAGTGGTTTAGTTCTTCTTTGATAGACCAATTCAACACTTACGTGGAAGTCACTTTGATGCCGAGACTTTCATACAAGTCACGAACAAAGTAGGTCATGAAAGTGAATTGGTAATTTAATTATTAATTAATATTATATTCATTGACACATACTAATGAAAATAAATGAGACGAAAATATTCACCAGAAAATAATTAGAGAATTTAATGAACTTTAAACAAGTCTCGTGATTCACAATTTGAATACTCGTACCTACCTGTCAGAAGAGGCTTTTTATACAATAAGTAATTTAAGTGCCTCTGAGCGCTTTTGGATATCCAATTTTGACTACACCCTATCTTCCAGATAATAATCGTTCGTGTAAATCAAGATTGGCTGTTACGTGACGCAAGACACGTGCCTGCAACGGTTTGGTACAATATAAGCATTTATTTTGGACACGTTTTGCGAGCTGAACTTTTTTAATTAAATATTGTTATGTTTTGTTTTTATCTCCCTTTATATCTCTCCCCTGGGGGGTTGCCGCAGGTCACGATATAGTTTTCAAGCATGTTGCAGAAACGATTTGTCTTAATTTTTGTTTTGTCTAATGCTGAGAAACTTAACCCCCCTGGAGATTTAATCTCAGACAGACACACACCAAGACTTGCCCGAAACGGAAATCACACCCAGGATCTCTCAGTCCACAGCTCGTATTAATTAAAAAAAAAATTAAAATCCTCCTAGCCAGTTTCGGCCACGGCGGCCAATCTCAACGGATATCAGCCGCAGGTACGCAGGAGATATTATAGTGCACAAGTGTGTGCGCAATACACAGGTGCACTCGCTATTCCTTCACTCTCATAGTCCGGTGAGACGGCAATCCGACATGACCGGAGAGAGATCAGGCGCAGGACCAACGGCTTTACGTGCTTTCCGAGGCACGGGGGTATCACACCGCCAACTTCCTGACTCCGAGCTGCGACTGAGTAAATTTTAAGATGAAAAAACCCAGTCACAATGTTTTTGGCTCGACCCGGGATTCGAACCCAGGACCTCAGCGCGCAAATCGTACTCGTAATGCGTACGCAATACCACTACGCCACCGAGGCAGTGTATAGTGGTAGCATATACAGCTCGTATATGCTACCACTAGACCAAGAAAGCGATAGCGCTGTGATTATAAAAAATATGTTATTACGGAATCAGACTAGCGTACGCGTTCTACGTCCCTCTAATGTTTAATTCTCGTGAACGCAGCAGCTATATCCTCTCGTTAAGCTCGTTTCCACAGAACGCAGCAGACGCCAACGGTAACAGCATGTGCCGCGACGGCAGACGGCACTACTGGGCACTATTTAATTTTATGAGACCGATTCCGCACACAACCACTTGTGTGGACGCGTAGCGGCAGATGACACTACCAAACAAACACAGTACTGCCGTTGCAGTTTTACATTATGGACGTGTTGTTAGGCGTAAAAAGCGATTTTGTTACTAATTTTCACTAATGTTTTTATCAAAGTTTTATGGGAGCCTTCTTCAACTCACTCACTCATTACGAAATCTCAGAAAATACAAGTGCTAGGAGTCTCAAATATTGCATGGTTCCTTCTAGGACGTAGGTGCTCACTAAGAGGGGATTTTGCGAAATTAAACCCCTTAGGGGGTAAAAAGAGTTGTATCTATACGACGGCAAGTGACGTCCGACAGCATTTGCTGTCGGCTTCGGAATCTATACGACGGCAAGTGACGTCCGACAGCATTTGTCTACGCAAATGCTGGGGAAAGGCGCACGCTCGAAATGTTATTTTAATCCCGGTCATGCGGGTGTATGGTTATTTCCCAATATGTATCTTTGATGTCTATATTTACGCCCAATTCCTACCGTATATTGTTTGTAGGTAAAAACGATCCTAAAAGGCGTAAATATCAGTCTACCAAATGGATGTTTAATATAAACATAATAAAAACGAGATTTGGTCTGTATTTTTATTCACGATTATGATTTACGTGAGTTCGAGGGCTGGAGAAGGATACAGGGCCAAAGGGTAATAAAATACATTTGCTTCACATACCTACCGCTCTATACGTACAAAAAAAACATCTTGAATCTCACAAATCTCTGTAAGAGGATAGCGCAAATACAAAGATATTTTTCAATTGCAGTCACTACTATTAAGCAGGTTTAGTGAACTTTGTATTTGCACTGTAGAAGGCAATTTCTTTATAATTAAAAGCCCTATCTAATGGTCTTATTTATCCGATGGTCGTGATGAAAGATGGCTATGTTAGCTTTAAAAGGCGATGAAGTCCTGGGCCTTAATCAAGATGCCTTTCTACAATAGTAACGGTAATAGAAATTAGAAAAAATATATGGCGATGATATTTTTTTTCTTTTATTGCACTGAATGACAAGACGAACATGTCGTTCTCCTGGCGGTAAGCAATACGACCACCCATAAACAGTAGCAACACCATTCAGCACCTTGACATACAGACCACTGTGTGGCATTCCATTGCGCTCGTCATCCTGAGTCATAAGATTTTAAGTCTCATTATGTCTAGAAATTACACTGGCTACAATGTCCTAACGATAAGTCTATCGCTAAGATATGTCATTCTCATACACAAAGTTAGCATAAACGATCCGAGAAAGGCAATTAGCTACAGCCCTTGGGTTTCAATCGCAAAAAAACTTGAATGACTTAAGTAACGGTAGCCAACATCTGCATGAGTTGTCGAGATTAGAGTTTATTCCTGGCTAGATGTTGCTCGCGGCTTCACCCACGTGAATAGTCTTTCTCATTACAAAAGTCTCTCAAATACAGTACGACGTCAGCGACATCTACTTAAAGAATCAGAAAAAAAAGATCTATTATTTTCCATGAGGTCAATTTAGTAGGATAAAAAGTAACCTATGTGTTAATCCAGAATAAGATCTACCCGTGTACCAAATTTCAACTTACACTAACAAACATTCAAGGACGCAAGCGGTGACTTCCGTATACGGATGAATCACGAGCTGGATGCACTGATGGATCAAGAAACATTTGTCAGATTCATTAAATCGCAACATCTTAGATAGGTCGGGCACGTTGAGAGAATGGATAAGAATCGGGCACCCAAAATAATGACTGACTGGAAGCCGCAGCAAAAGAGACTTAGGGGAAGGCCGAGGAAGAGATGGTACGACTGCATCAATGAGGATCTCAAGGCTCTTAGAAGGTTCACCAACTGGAGGAGGATAGCCAATAATCGTCGCGCATGGCAGTCTATTGTAAAAGTGGTCAAGACCCACAAAGGGTTGTAGCGCCGAAGAAAGTAATGTAAAGTACTAACAAACATTCAGACATCCGAACAGACACTTTCACAAAGTTTTGCATATTTTATATATTTTGGATACTTAGCCATATCTTACTAATATAAATTGAGTTTAAAGAATTTTATTCTCATAAAAACATACAGTTCACTTACAATGAGATAAAAATTAAAATGGAATTATGTTTTTCTAGTTTTGTATCCAGGCTGCTGGATAAATGATTTATCTATGTATATATTACGGCATGCATACATATTTTTTAAGTTTATTTTTAAAAACTAGTATATTATTACATTCTTTCAATTCATTAGGTAAGCTATTATACAACTGCACTCCTTCAAACAATATTGTTTTCTTTCCGTAATTAGTTCGGGCATTAAAGAGTTGAAGTTTGTGTCTGTTTCTTAAATTATGTTTATGATTTTTTGTTATAAAGTTTAAATTGGATTGAACAGAATTAGTGTTTATATTTTTAATAAGAATGCAAGTGTAATACGTATAAAGTTGTTTTAAATTTAATATTTTTGTTTTTTCATATAATTGTGTTGTTGGTGTACGATAGTGATATTTGTATAATATTTTAATAATTTTATTTTGAGTCCTTTGTAAGAGGTTTATGTTAGTAACAGCCGCCGATCCCCATATTTCAATGAGATATTCCAAATGGGATTTAATTAATGAATTGTAAATAATAGGACGGACTTTGTTGGGAATGCAATTTGATGATTTACGTAAAGCCGCTGATAATGAGATAAGTTTTGTTCTAACATGATCAATGTGCACTTTCCATGTTAATTTAACGTCAAGCCATAATCCGAGATATTTTTCTTGATTGGAACGTTGTAGCGTATCATTATTCATAGTGAGAGGTGCAAAATCCGGTACTTTTTTATTTTTTGCGGCAAAAATCATAAATGATGTTTTGGCAGTGTTAACTGTAAGTAAATTGTATTTTAGCCATTCATTGAGTAAGTTTAGGTCCCTTTGTGCATCTGTTATTATATCATGGATAGAATTATCAAAATAAAAGAGGCATGTATCATCTGCATATAGTGTAAGATGCCCAGTCAGTCCGATTTTGCTAATATTATTTATGTAAATTAAAAATAATAAAGGTCCGACAATAGACCCTTGAGGAATACCATAAGTTATGTGATGGGTGGAACTAATGAAATTATTAATTTTCACTACTTGATGCCTGTTCTGCAAATATGATGTAAACATATCAAGGGCAGTATCGGAAACGCCTATATTTTTAAGTTTGTCAATTAGCTTCTTGTGGCTTACAGTGTCGAAGGCCTTCTTTAAATCAATAAAAATACCAAGCGCTATGTTTTTTTTATCAATTTAGGTCTTTATTTTGGTAATTAAATCCATCACAGCTGTCAAAGTACTTGATTTCGGACGGAAACCATATTGCTGGTTTATTAAAATTTTGTTCTCTACTAAATAATTGTTTAAGCGATCATGTATAATTCGTTCAAATATTTTTGAAATTACAGGTAAAACTGATATTGGACGGTAATTATTAGGGTCAGATCTACTGCCAGATTTATAAATTGGACTGACTTTAGCAACCTTTAGTGTATCGGGAAAGATTCCACGTGCCAAGCAATCATTAATACAAACGGTTAACCTGTCCACGATTATGGGTTTCACACATTTTATGGCTTTAGTACTAATGCCATCCAAACCAGTACTGGTGTTACTATCTAAATGATCTATGATTATCGATACCTCCTTTGCACTACATGGTGTGAGTTCATTTAGTATGTTTTTATGTGTAAAAATATCTTCATGTATCAGTAATATACTATCGCTATTTATATGGTACGAATTTGGTATTTTATTCGCCAGTTCAACACCAATTGATGTGAAAAAGTTATTAAGCATGTTACAAATGGCGGTCCCTTCCGTTATAAGTCCAGAATTCGACATTAATTTTGGAGGACCATTGACATCTTTAATCTTATTTAATGCTAAACTATTAATAAGTTCCCACATTTTTTTGGGATCCTTGTAGGTTTTTTCAAACAAGTCACAATAATATTCTTTCTTGCGCATCCTGACCATTTTATTAACCTTCTCTTTTTCAAAATTAAAATTCTCCTGTAGTGTTTTGTCATCCGGGTTGCTTTTAAGTTGTTGCCAATAATCATTACGAGTATTAATTGAATCAATTATATGTTTGTTTATCCAATCCTTATGGAGAGGGTTTAATATTAATAAATTCATAGCATTACCTTTCATATTATCGGAGTCATGGGTCTGATATAGATTCAATAAACCTTGGGCGTATACCCTGAGGAGACCCCTTTAGATACGCAGCAGAAATAACTCTATATTAGCTGAATATTGAATTAGGTTCGTTTACTATATGGGTAAAATAAATGAAATCATAATTAATTTGATCGTAATAGTTTTGGTATAATACGTGTAGCTTCGCCTACTGTAATAGAGATTTTGACTACAAACATAATCAGGTATTTTATTTACCCCAGTTAGTGGATTAAATAAAGAAAATAGAAAATATTCAATCAATATTATTATTATTGAGCAGCGATAGCCTAGTTGGGAGTGGAACGGACTGCCGAGACGAATGTCCGCATGTTCAATACCCAAGGGCACACTCCTCTGACTTTTCCAAAAAAAGTTATGTGTGTATTCTTTGAGAATTATCACTCACTTTAACGGCGAAGGAAAACATAGAAAAAGAAACAAAGAAAAGATTTATTGTTATACAATAAAATGTGAAAAAAATATGTATTAGGCAATGTAACACAATAATTATACTCTTTGTGCCAACAACGGGAACCCTCATTCAGCTCCTTCAACATTCCTCCAACATCGTGAGGAAACCTGCATTCATGAGTAGTTCTCTGAGTTTCGAAGGTATGTGAAGTCTGCCAACCCGCACTAGGCCAGCGTGGTGGACTAAGTCCTAAACCCTCTCACTAGTAGAGGAGGCTAGTGCTCAGTAGTGGGTAGTATATAATACAGGGCTGGTATGGTATGGTAAGCAATAAGGTACAAAGTATTGATGTCAATGGAAAACGATCTCCTGGTTCTATAGTTACAATGGGAGTTACACAAGGCTTAATTTTTGGACCTTTTCTTTTTCTAATTCATACATATACATGATACCTTATTTAATAAGGGACAACTATGAAATAATGTTGTTTACAGATGATACTTCCTTATTATTTAAAATAAGTCGACATCAATCAATCCTTGACGATGTAAGCAATACTCTCTCAAAAATAGTGCATTAGTTCAGCGTAACAGTTTATTAGTAGGGAAAAAATTAAATGTATAAAATTCGTCACACCTAATGTCAAAAAAGTTAACGCTAACATTCTATAAATAGTGACGAGTTGAGCTGTGTGGATACAACCAAATTGTTGGGTAGGTATCACATTGGACGCTAAACTTCATTATCATCATCATTATGGTATTATTATTTCTACCATACGTGGGTTACCTTCGTCTTGAGAGTTGACTGTTATTTAACCATATTTACATACTTATGTATTTCTAATAGCTTTCTAAGAGAGTATAATCTAATTCGTGAGTGAACAATAGCGTGACTTGATACAACAAACGCGTTGTGACTTTTGAGTGACATAACACCCAGTAAAATATTATGTAAACTGTACGTATTTTATCGCTGTGTTTCATAGAATATATATTTTTTTAATAAATTATTAAAACAGTTTACTTTTGTAATATAAAACCTTTTATGTGTCGTAATTCACAGAGATATCATTTTCCAAAAAACTAAAATAACGAACATAATATAATTAGGTACCAAATAAAGGCATCGATAATGAAGACTTGTAGTAGATATGTAAACATTTTAATATAACTAATAAATCGTGGAATCGTTGGACAAAAAACTACAAAAAAGACAATAAGAATAAAATATTTTAATTGCCTAACTTTCTATATTTAGTCGGATTATAACTTAGGTACTTATTTCATAAATAACTGTATCTAACGAGCGAAAAGTCAACAGGTACTTATAGTTAATTATGGTAGTTATTCATAACTTTGTACCCAAACAAGATTCAAAGAAACTATGGAAAATGAAATGTAAACTATCCGCGCTATTTTAATTAAAAAAATAAACATAACAGTTGTGTAAACCAAAGTAACATTTCAAAACCGCTGGACATTGAATTATTGCATTTTGAAGACGAAATGAAACTGGCCATTTTCTCTGTTACAATACCAGTTAAATAAAACGAACTTACCAGAAAGTTAGTTTCTTTATTTGGTTGCATGTCCAGTGTTAGTTAAATGAATAGTTTCAGTGCTTCAGGGATTAATTAATAATGAAGAGTTAAGTACTAGCTTTCAGTCGCAGCATAAACGAAATGCAGTCTCTCTACGCGCCAATGAAACTCTTGTTAAAACCGTATATGAATTTTAAACACGATGTAGGTTTTGGATGTATAAGAGTTTTATAGAGTTCTGATATTGTTAAAATTACTGTTTCTTTTTCTTATATAGTTATTTCATATATATATTTTTACATAAGTTAATTTACTGTAACATAAAACGTTACTTGTCGCTTAATAGGCCAACGCTAAAAACTTTCCGCATAACACCTTAGGAAATAATTAGGAGAGGCTGAAAATCAGCGCTACTCGGAACTACTGTCCCGGTCAGCACAAGCTAAGCCGCCTCCTTTTGCCTTTATTATAGTTTAAGTATAAGAATACCTATGTTATTTTTAGTGTTATGAGGCAATAAACTGATTTCATAATATTATTATTAATGTAACGAAATCACAGTCCGACGCTTAATTTTTTTTATTCCTATATCTACATACATTTTTATCGTTACAATATTCATGGTTGCGAGCATTATTCGAGAAGCTGTAGATATTTTACATTTAACACCTATTTTCAACCGCTAGGTCGAATTTAAATCGCATTTCACAGTAAACCGACGTTTTTATCATAGTTTTTATTAGTGTCGTGGTTTTATGGAGGCAGAATAAATCGCCAATCCTATTATTTTTTTAATAGGCGGCACGGAAATTAGTTTTACTGCATCTGATCAACATCAAACTGAAGCCAAAAAAATGTCGACCGGCAAGAGGATAAATACAATCCCGGACGGTCCGAACACTTATTCCGCTCTGCCAATACATGTAAGCTGAGCATGGCACAAGGTTTGATAACTCTTAATTTGGTTCCATATCATTTAGAGTGTTCACACGGGTATGACAATAATTAATGACCTACGCGACGCGACGTGCTCGTTTGTTGAACATCAATAATAAACTATTGCCTATAATTAAATTATTTACTTACACCCTATATTTTATAAAGTTTTTTAAAAATAGAATATATTATACAAGTGGTGCTGCGATGTAAAATGGGGAAATTTTTACTATTCTTCATCACTGGGATGCTGTTTTGTTCCAATTATTGTAAATAGATGGCGGTAGCAAATTTTTAAACAACGGACTAGATGGCGCTATGGATACAAAAATGAATTATTCATATTGACAGACTACTCCGTATAGTAAAAGGATAATGGAAAGGAAACCAACTAAAGCACCTAATAAAAAAAAAGTGATTTATATTTGAATATGTTTTGCTTAATGTCCTGCTATTAAATGTGTTTAAAGGTATCACGTTTATATTTTCACATTAGTTGCCTCTTGTTCTTTAAACTGCCCCGGTGCATGGTGGCGTAGTTATATTACGGTACGATTACAATGCTGAGGTTTCAGGTTCGATCTCCGGGTCGAGCAGTGACATTGGGATTTTTTATTTAATATCAGCCCGGAGTCTGAAATTTGTGCCCGACATGGCGATAGGCTCGCCACCTAGCACATCATGAGACGGAATACGCACGGCGAAAAGTGGGTGCACTAGTTGCGCCTTTGCCTGCCCCTTCGGAGATAAAAGGATAGAATTTGTGTGTGTTAAAATTAATTGTAAATAGAGTGTTTTATCTGCAGCATGAATGGGTTGCACTCGACTGGGGTAGTACCACTATCTTACACAGAACAAATTTCAAGTGACAGCTTTCTGTTGCCTATGGTGAGAGATTCCTGGAGGTCCAAACACTTCTAATCCTTCTTTAATTTTCTTTTAAGGCCGGCAACGCATTAACAATTATTTTGGTATTGCGGGTGTTCGTCGGCGGCTGAGATCACCTTACATTAGGTGATCAATTTCTTTGAATGTCGGTCTAGGTATGCCATAAAATAACCTATACTTTTAAGCGAGTGGGCGGGGTACGGTTATTTTATCATTAGGTACATTTGGGCTACAATGGCTTTCATCATCATCATCAACCACACGACGTCCACTGCTGAAGAACATAGACCTCCCCTAAAGATTTCCAGATGGACCTGTCAAAACTTACTATTTTACGGTAAATGCATACAGTAATGTACCTCATCTTAGAGTAGGTACAGTCAGCCACAAAAGTAGCTGAACAAATTAAAAACGTTAATGCTTTTACACGTGAACTCCAGTTGAAATATTCCTTTTTTATCTAAACTAAAGTTGGCCGTGTGAAGTTTATTTTAGTGAAGAAAAAATAATAATTGTTGATATTGGAGCAAAAGTTTAAACGCTGTTCAGATACTTATGTGGCTGACTGTATCTTATAAGGCCACAAATTGAGCCAAATTCAATTTCATATTTGTAAGTGTTGATGGT
The DNA here is from genome assembly GCA_949316025.1 of Lapara coniferarum. Classification (NCBI taxonomy): domain Eukaryota; kingdom Metazoa; phylum Arthropoda; class Insecta; order Lepidoptera; family Sphingidae; genus Lapara; species Lapara coniferarum. The sequence goes on along the minus strand of OX438919.1, from coordinate 32,538,024 downwards.
CTAGTGTCCAGTAGGTACAGTTAACAAACAGGCCAAATTTTAAGTATTTTCAGGCCTAAAATATAAATCGCAGTCATTTATATTTTCATTGTTGGAAAACCATTTTTTCTGAGGTTCCCAAGCGGAATAAGCAGCTTATTACTACTATAATCAACTGGCGCAATTTTTCTTAAGATATTTTTTAGAATACGGGGTATTATTTTGTTCAAATTGCGGAATATCTTTTCTCTTCGCCTTTTTGTTTTACAGAAAAGAAACAAATAGTTTGTAGAAAAATGCCTTACACTTTTTTTAATAATGTGTGAAAAAAGGTTCTTCTGTAATAACTCATCGTCAATTGTCACTGTTGTGGATAATAATATTCAAGCAAAAACATTTTAATATGCTTCATATGGAAATATTTATTGTACTCATTCCTCGAGTCGTATTCACTGCGTTTTACGATAGTGTCTTCTAGAACTTTGATATCAGAAACCATTGTTAGTTTTGTTCCGGTTTGAAGGACATTGTAGCCAGTGTACCTAATTACTGGGCATTATGTGACTTAACATTTAAAGTCTTAGGGTGACAAGTGCAGTGGAGCGCTACGCAGTCCTTTGTTCTTCAAACTTTAAAGTCCTGTATGGTGCTCCTACTGTTTATGGGCGGTCGTACCGCTTGAAAGAAAGAAAGAAAGAAACATTTATTCGTACAATATACTGGGACGCACACAAACAATTAACAAAAAAGGACTTAATACATATTACACAAAGCACGTGGGCAACGTGCATCCCATGATACTGTCGAAAAGGATCCAGTTCAGCATAAAATGCCAGGCAAGGTGTACCTGGCGCTGGTTTTCAACTGGACTTGCCACCAGACGACCATGCCGCTCGTCATTCAGTAGCAATAAAAAAAACATTATCTGTGCATTCAAAATGTGAATTCAAAAATTTATTAATATTATATGAAACATTTGATTGTCCAATAAATATAAACCTTAAATATGAGTATTTGTTTTTGTTTTAACAATCAGAAATACAGCACTACAATTTGTGTTTAATGTATATTAAGATACACGTGGAAGATGTAACACAATAAACCCCTCGAATCGATACGAAAATTTACAAGTGGGTCGTTTTGGATAGGTCCTTGAAGAAAGTCCAATTACAATAAGGATGCGGCGTCAGGTGAAGCTCTTGTCCTTACGAGGGTTTCTTTGAGATGTCATACAGATTCTTGTGGAGCTAAAATGTTCGCATAAAATTTTGCAAAAAAATCCGGTCCATGAAAACAAAATAACATAAGCCTGTATCTTCGGAGTTTGTTTAAATTTAATGTAAAAAGCAATTATTATGCTATCGACAACAAATTGTCGACACAGTTTGCTGTCTTTTCTTGACTTGATTCTATGGAGTATCGTTTTTATGGATTCATTTTGTTTGTCTGCCTCGGTGGCGTAGTTGTATTACGATACGACTGCAAATCCTGAGGTCTCCGGTTTGATCCCCGGGCATAGTGATATTGGTTTTTCTAGAATTCAGTATCCGTTCGGAGTCAGGAATTTGTGCCCGATATGGCGATAGGCTCGCCCCTATTACCGTATAGGATGGAATACGACCGGCGAAAAGTTGGTGTCTTATTTGCGCCTCTGTCTACCCCTTCGGGGATAAAAAGGCGTGAGCGTGTGTATGTATGCTTTATAAATAGTGATGGCATAACGTCAAACAGCATGAAAACCGTATGTTCTATTTATTATTAAGAGTCCTTTTTATTAGAGTTACCTACTTTATTATACCTGAAGCTTATTTAAAAAAAAATAAAAAATTATTTTTATTTATAGTGGTTTTCTTATTACCTTAAAATGAAGCACGCCTCAAAGTAATCTGTATGACAAGTGTTGATTGCGGAAATTTTAATTTTCATCAGCGGTTGCCCGCGACTGTAGTTGAAAATTCTTGACTTTAAATTGGCTTAATAGGTTTTAAATTGACTTCTGTACTGAATCTCTGATGATATTAATTACTGTTAGATACAAATTCTAATTACGGCTCTATACCTAACCTAAGATTTTATTTAAGATAGTTGTACTGTGTATTACCTAATGATTTTTCGAAATAAAATAAATAAATAAATTCTAACTATGTTTTTTCGAATTCTAATTGCGAATTTCGAAATTCTAATTGCGAATTTCGAAATTCTAATTGCGAATTGTATTGACCTCCAGAAGTTTTCTAATACAATTATCTTTATCTCAAAGGGTAAACGTAACACCATAATATTATAGACCACTAAAACTATAAGCTTGTCCAGTAAATCACAAACTACAAACCTATAAATACAGGACCATTTTGACATTGCGTTAATAAATTAAACCACATACCTATCTCGTTGAAAATAACACTTTCCATTAAGTTATTTTACCCATAGATGTAAAATAAAAAGTGTAAGTTTCGAACAAAATAAAAATCAATAAAATGTAACTTTATGTTTACATGTCATAATGCCACTATGAGTTATGACTGCTCTAGGAGAATTCGTCGCAGCGGCAACATTACACTTTCAGTCAGAAATACATTAACGCACACGCTATATTTGCACTAAACTACAAAATGATAAAAAAATGGGAATACTACAAGCGCGATTTTTGGCGAAAGTATTCGTTATTGATTGATATTTTTTAGCACGATGTTAGCAGAGGTATAGACGAATTGTGGGTTCATTTAGTAACGCAATGTAAAAATGACCATGTAGGTATACTACAAGTTTAATTATGCTAAAAATAGATTTTGTAGCTCACAATTTATTCTCAAGTACAAGTACTTCAATCATACTTTTAAAAAAAGTGCATAATGTCTTAAAAGCAGATAGATATACTTACCCAAGTTCTGCTTTTCATATAGCTACAGCTTTCTCGAGAATACTTTATTGCTTTTTGTTGGGCTATTGTTATAGTAAACTAGCTGACACGGCGAACTTCGTACCGTCATTTTTTTCCAGTCGCTGACTAAGGAAATATGGCACTTCCGATAAATTCAAATCATTTGGATTATCGATAATTCCATATATTGACACGTTTCATCTATCGAAAGTGATTAACCAATCAAATAAAAAAATACCGGAAACGTTACAAGTTAAGTACTTAATTAACAAAAATGAGACAAAAGTTCCTGTTTACAATACGCCCATATAATGAAATAAAATTACAATTAAATAATTCGTACCTCTGACTTTATAGCTTTGGGATTGTAAATACATACACACTCACGCCGTTTATCCTCAAAGGGGTAGGCAGACGCGCAACTAGTGCACCCACTTTTCGCTGTTACTCCGTCTCATGATGTAATAGGGGGCGAGTCTATCGTCATATCGGGCAGAAACTCCAGACTCCGAGCTGATACTGAATAGAAAAACTCAATATCACTTTGCCCGACCCGGGGATCGAACCCGAGATCTCAGCATGGCGTACCGTAATACATCTACGCCACCGGGGCAGTCTATAAAAGGGCAGTATATAGAATGCTTGCAGTATACCCATTGCCTGGATACTGTATGGAATGCCTGCTATGTACACTCACCAGCATATTAAGTAGCTGAACAAATTCAAAATTTCAAGTTGCCTACATAGGTACTTATGTGTTCTTACCAATCGTTTTGTTCTCTTCACAAAAATAAAATAAAAGAGATTTGCTTTACTTCATATAAAGATTTTTTTTTTCAGTTTAACTTTACGCTTATGTAGACGGTTTGAAATTTTGATTTTGTACAGATATTTATGCTGACTGTACACATTGCTGGGTATTGTATAGAATGCCTGCATTATACACATTGCCTGGGCATAGTATAGAATGCTTGCATTATACACATTGCAATAAAATCGAAAAGTTACTGGCTATCGATAGAACAAAATCGATGGTATCGATAGGTTTTGGTTCAAACTAATGGTTTTCGCAATACTATCGACATCAGCGATACTATTGAGTACATTACTATCAATAGTATCCATATTATCGCTGTTATAAATAGTATTTCACATCGAGAGCTATCAATACTATCGATAGTATCAATAGTATTGACATGGGACAATAATATCGATAGACTGTCGATACCATTACATTCACCTCGACTATCGACAGATAATCGATTATTTGTCGATAGCAGACTATTGATATGCAACACTTAATTCATTGATGGACCAGACTGGTATCTTCTTATTTTAAATTATGTCTTCCACCGATTATCTATCGGTGATTACGCCAATGTCAAGTAATAATAGCAGATAAAAAATAATAAATATAAATTTTTAGAAATAATAAGTTGTCGCCATGTGGAAAACCGATAACAACTCCCAGGCTGGCATAAATCAAGACCCTTATATAAACTTCTTGGTATAAGTGTCTTTATTTTTTTGTCAACAATGTCAAATGTCACTGGTTTTATTTTATTATACTTTTTTTTCGAATTATAGTAAAATAAAGGCAGTCACTGTTCATATTTTGCGATTTCTCAAGGCAATGAAAACCTATAGGGCACCTCCGGTTGAAAATTGGCAAGAAGCAAGGTGTTACAACACATGTAAAGCAAAAAATCTGAAAACGGCAAATATGTGCTTTAATAACAAAATAAGCGAATTTACTTTTACAAACATATTATTTGCGTTGTTCGAATAACCGCGTCTAGGGATCTAACGGCAAAGTTAAGTTTGTCCTTTAACCTAGTTTGTCTTTTAATTAGAGCAATAATGTTACATGCTCCCACACAGCCAGCGTCGGCGCAAGCTCCATGCGAACTAGGGACAGGGTAGCGGGGCTATTTTGACATCTAAATCGTGCGGCTACACGAAACGGCGACCTCACATTTATGAGATACAAGCGTGGCTAATTGTGTACATGTGGCTAACTGTTGAACAGGTCACCCTACCCGTTGCTCTTAACTCTAAAATCTAAAGCTGAGATGAAATATTACTGGATACGTTGAAGGCTGAAGCCTATAGCATGATGTACCGTAGAGATATACACAGAATAGAAAGGCTACTCGCATGTTTATAAACCCAATCTATACTAATATTATAAGGCTGAAGAGTTTGTTTGTTTGTTTGAACGCGCTAATCTCAGGAACTACTGGTTCAAATTGAAAAATTCTTTTTGTGTTGAATAGACCATTTATCGAGGAAGGCTTTAGGCTACATAACATCACGATGCAACTATTAGGAGGGAAGAAATAATGGAAAATGTGAAAAAATACGGGGAAAATTATTCATCCTTGAGGGCTTCCATTGCGTGCGCTGCGAAAATGGTTCAAGATACCAAAAATTTATGTATGAAAGAATTATTTATCTTAAAATGATTTAAAAAAATGTCCACGACAGTATGTGTCTATCTTTTAAGATTAACTCACTAGAACCGTTTTTATGGTAATCAAATTTGGTCGAAATTAATGCATTATTTGTTAAGAGTTGTATCAACGTCATAATATTAATCTTTATCCAAATAAATGTGTTGGATAGAGTGATTCAACGGGAAGGTTTTTATGTACTTTTAGCTCGGAAAAACTTATTAACGCGGGCGAAGCCGTGGGCAAAAGCTAGTTATTCATATTGCGCGCAACACAAGGCCAAGCCGGCCTCTTAGCAAGATTGAAGTTTTAGAAAATATCGTTATTTGCGTGGGTAAAGGCAAGTCTGATAACTTTTGATATATTTGGACTGCCTCGGTGGCGTAGTTGTATTACAGGACGACTGCAAAGCTGAGGTCTCGGGTTCGAACCCCGGGTCGGGCAAAGTGATATTGAGTTTTTCTATTCAGTATCAGCCCGGAGTCTAGAATTTGTGCCCGATATGGCGATAGGCTCGCCCCCTATCACATCATGGGACGGAATAACGGCGAAAAGTGGGTGCACTAGTTGCGCCTCTGCCTATCCCTTCGGGGATAACAGGCGTGAGTGTCTGTGTCTGTGTGTGTGTGTGTTTTCATAACTTGTTAGAAATCATAGTTAAGTTGTTGTCTTCATTGCGCAGCTGGGCTACCTACTAACAAAGAGATTCACAAATCAAAATATAGCTTAACATTTTAATTTATAGCACATACTTACAGTTTTACATTCCCTACGTAATTCAGTATCGCATGTTCATATTCCCAAAAATTAAAAAAATAAAATTGAATGTATCCAATTTAGTCCGAAATATATGGTCATACCATCATACGATCTGTCTTTTTCACGAATTAAAGATAGAATGGATAGAGTTTAGCATCAATTTACTAAGAAAACCAGTGTCGCCAAACTCACACATGCGTATATTCACATACTATCATCTTTTCATTATGATTGGCCAAAATCAGCAATAAACATAAAACGTATAATACAAAATCATTTGCATTAAATTTAACCTTAATGCCATTCCATAAACTTCATATTTTAAAAATTCACGTAAATTCATACGATATTATTCCTTCAGCCTGAATTTTGATTTTAATTCGATTTCATTCCACTACTCCACGCTAGATGGCATATAATGGTGATGGCATTCATAAGATCTCTATGGCTGTCGATTTAAGAAAAGTTATTGATTGACACCAAGTACGCTAAGCATGCGTTAATAGTGTTGCACCCATATGATACCTTTTTGTAAACCTATCGATGTTTTTTATTTTATGGCTAAAAATTATAAATAACATTTATTAATGAAATTGACTTATTACAAAAATATATAATATTATTTTGATAAGCGCCGGAAAAGATGTTGAAAATATCTTGAATAAAATTTTCACTCAGTAAATTAAAATTTATTTTTAGTATAGATTTTAAATTCTTAATTTAAAATTTCAATACATGCAAACATGCATGTTAAATTACATAATATATTACCTACACAGTATTACAGTATAGCTAGTTTGCAATAAATTATAATGAGTATTTATACATATTATAATAATTTCACCGCCGGAGTTAAATAGACTAAAGTTTAAGGAAAATGTCAACCGGTAATAATACGAGCCCTGTATTATATAATGCTCACTGCTGAGCACGGGCCTCCTCTACTCTTGAGAGGGTTTAAGGCCTTAGTCCACCACGCTAGCCTAGTGCGGGTTGGCAGACTTCATACACCCTCGAAATTCTTATGGAGGATTCTCAGGTTAACAGGTTTCCTCACGATGTTTTCCTTCACCGTTAAAGTGAACGATAATTGATAAATAATACACACGTAACTTTGAAAAGTCAGAGGCCTTGGGTTTCGAACCTCCGGACATTGTCTCGGTAGACTGCTCCATTCCCAACTAGGCTATCGTCCACTGTCAACCGGTAAGGGAAGAAAATATTTTTTAACGGTTGGCACAATTATGCCGGCCTAGTAGGCCGGACAAAAGACATTGAAGTTTGTTCCACAGTTTAATAGCACAATTACGAACTTCTTAACCTTTTGTTACGGGTTGAGATAGAAGAATACACTAAGCAATGGTTTAGCAAGCCAGCAGTCAGCACGTGCTTCACCTCAGGAAGTGTGAGGATGAGCAAAGGTTAAACTTGTATTCAGTTATACTTTTGATATTTTTCTGTATAACATCGTTAGCTATATAATATGTATCTGCTACTATAACAGTAGGTTAAATAAAACAATACACACCTTTGAAGTTGATATTATATTTATTTACTTATCGGCTAAACTTAGCTCAAGACAGAAATACAACAAAACCGGGTTCCGGCTAATAAGGTAAGTTCTCCCACCTTACCTTATTAGCCGGAACCCGGTTTTGTTACATACTTTTATCGTAATTTAAATACTTTTGTTGTTTAATTTCGAAAAATACCTATAAGAGTGTGTCGTCGATCCTCTAATGCAGAGTCAGGAATCACTGAGGCTTCATGCAGCTGGGGAAGATATCCTACTCTCTGGTGATGCAGGCAGTTTCAACTCTACCCGCGATAGACAAAGTGAATGAAAATTGTGCCTGAGGTAAAACTCCCGGGAATGAATAGAGAACCCGCAAAATCGGCAGGCCGGCGAGTATTCTCCTGTCAACGTCCGCGAAGGATTCCTGATATGTTCATCGTGCACTAGAACAAAACGCTCTTCGCCGTCACGGGGTCACTGATACGTATAGGACGGCTAAGCGGCTACAGGTATAGCTGATCATGGCGAACACCCCGCGGGGCCCTTGGCCAAGCCTGGGCACATACGAGCCGGTGACGAAATTACGTGCTCACACGCTTGGTGCTGCCGCTCAAGAGGTCGAAGAGATGTCGTTCACCGGTAGGGTTGCAATCCCAACGAGAGATGAACTGAAATTGATATAACCAAAATTAGAACCAGACCACTCACAATTCTCAAATGTACGTTTTAAATAAAACTAATTTTGTTACAAATACTGCAAACGCAATCATAGTTTTAATACGTATGTAGCATTTATTATTGTATACAAACAAAACAAGCAGTTGGAAAACTGACAACACTACTCGCACTTGTTTTACAACACACGACTTGTAGGCCAAGGTACACAACCATACAGCCTTCAATCCGTTCATGTTTTACGAAAATAATTAGAGTATGGGGTTTGAAAGTTTTTATGCTACAACATAGCGCTTTAGTGAAAAATTGATAATTATCGATAACATTTTATCGACCATGCATGCACTAATTGAGTAGCGGTGACACTGTGAATTGGTGACAAATCATTCTAGAACAACTGATTTTCGTTTTCGAAAATTAACCTTATGATGAAAGAAATAAGAAACACTTTAAATTGTAATTTTTGTGCCATATTTGACATAGAAAATCAATATACATTTTTCAGCTAAATAAGCAATAAACCAGAAAATATTACTTACCGACGGTATGAAATACCTCTGTGGGACACATTTTTGCTATAGCTATGATTTCTGCATTCCAGAATAGCACAATAGGGCATTTTAATATTTTTAACTATTTTTTCTAGTTATTAAAGCTTTGACAATGCGTAATGACGACTGAGACCGCTCAAACGGGAGTTAGTGCTGCCTTGCTAACTAGAGGGTGAAAGGTTACGCCCACATTATAGTTCTATCTCTATCTCTGTTCTGTGGTCTTTTTAACAGTTTACGGTTATAATATGCATGATACTCAAGTTGAAACAACCTTTTGTATTTTTGGGTGTTGGCTACGCATCCATTTTTTTATTTTGTTATCCGTTTGCTAACCTGACGAGGGTGGGTTTATACAAACACACCGGACTTTTGGGTGAGCGCTAAAGGTGCTCGCAACCCTTACGTATCCATTTGGACTGATTTTTGTAATGGATAAACCAAGTTTCACATACGACCACGAGGTGGTGCACCATTCGCTTATTTGCTATCTTATAAACAAAAAAAAAATGGACAAGGGCGAGTTGGACTCGCGTACCAACAGTTCCATACAAACTTGTAACATGTACATAAGGTAATATCTAAGCATATAAGTTCAATAGTTCACCAAAATTAATAAATCAAATTTTAAAAGTTTGTAATAGTCAATTCGCTTTCTTTTGTTATGAAAGTACATATTTACGGTTTTCAATATTTTACGTTTACATATGTTATAAGACCATGATTCTTGTCAAATCTCATGATTCTAGGTCAACGGAAAGTACCCTATAGGTTTTGATTCCGTTGCGAAATTGCAAAATATGTGACATAAACGATCTTATCTTTTGATCGCGTTGACTTAACCTGTGATTCTGCAGGACGCGGCAGACGGCAGAGGGCAACGGCAGACGGCAAACGGCATGTTCCGCCACGGCAGACGGCACTTGCCGCGCGTCATTTGCCGTCGTGTGCGGAATCGGTCTCATACAATTTAATACTGCATAGTAATGCCGTCTGCCGTCGCGGCACATGCTGTTGCTGAGTCGAGAGAGAGTGACAGACAGGCAGATAGACTGAGAACAAAGTGATCCTATACGGGTTCCTTATTCCTTACTTCAAGGTACAGAACCCTAAAAATACAAAAAAATATAATACTAAATCTAATAATATCATTGTTCTTACGAAGCTGTTATGTAATATTATATTGTTCAAATACTTATATAATGTTTAATGAATCTATTTGACGATAAAAACCTATTTTCATAATGACTTTTATATTCTTTATGTTATTGATACGCATGTTAAATCTCAGTTTGCGATCCATTATAAATCTAAGATCAAGTGAGATTGAAGAAACTTTTCCAATGTCAGTTGGACTGAGCACTTTTTAGGTTTAAGAGAAGCTGATTGTTAATAAAGTGTTCTAACAGACTTAAAACGATAATGAATTTTAAACTAGTTTTCGTTTAATCAATACAGCGAACGTACATTTAATAAATTTATGTTACTTAGGTTAAAAAGTTTTGAAAAATTGTATGACGATAATGTTCTTTTGTAAGATTGTACATGTCACCGGCAATGTGTATGATGCAGGCATTCTCTACAATGTCTAGGCAATGTGTGCAATGCCGGATTATATACATTGCCGGTAACGTATATAATGGCACAGCAAAACAATGTGACAACGCAGTCCCACCTACGTAATGCAGATGGAAACCTCAGGATTTTTCCGTATTTTTGCAACAATACCTACTGAATGTTAAATAAAATAAATAAAATAAAATACTTTATTCATCACGTAGGCGAACATAGTTGCACTTATGATAAGTCGAGACACATTTAATTATTTATTATTAGTCACTTATATAACTACAGACATTTTTATTACGAGTAAAATAAATGATGAAAAATAAAAAGTAAGAAGCCAGCTCGGGCTGGCAAGAAAAGCAATATAAAATAAGAGATATTTTTTTTAACAAAAAAAATAATAATAGTAATGATAATGGGAGGAACGCATCGCGATCCTCACCGGTGAGGACACTAGGTACAGGCCCTAGCCTAGCTAACCTACCACATGTTATCACATTGCACTGAGAATTGGCGTGCAGGTGCATCGTTGCATTTGCCTTTGCTACAGTCATTATGACTGTTGAAGGTCCAACGAACCTCTCTCTTTCCAATCCCTTCCTCCTTTAATAATTGATAATTCATAAAATGGCATAACTTGTTGCCTTGTAGAGACTTCTATTTTGCTTATTCCTTGTCTTCTACTTCGCTTCACTGTTGCCAGAACGGTCGTGGTCACAATTATTTGTGTCCAGACGATGATGTAGCTCGCCACACGACCTCTCTCCACATGTGTCTGATAGGTCAGTATTAATAAATCAATCTCAAGTTTGAGTGACATCTGAAGTAGACAAAATGTATGAATAGTTCAATACATTATATCTACTTGATCAAATTCAAACTTGAGATTGATTTATTAATACCGCCCTTAGACGACAATCGAGTACTTTCGTTTACAGGGCCTCCTACTGCTGATTTAACTTGGTCAGTTCACCCCATTGGTGACCTACCACGAGGTCTATTTCCTCCTACGCTGCTCTGAATTGCTTATTACTTGTAGTGCATACAAAGCATACAAAATTTTGAACACGCAGCACTGCGACTAGCAGCGCCGCACCGTGCCGTCTTCTAAAGAGCTTAGCAATGACATTGACCAATGTTCCCTCTCTTTTCGGTAATATCTGTAGAAGCCTAAAGAGTAAGTAATGTCTCCCTGTCGGGACCTTGGCTTTAGATTAAGGAGTAGAATCCGTAAGCTAGATCTGTCTCATTTATTAAACAATGTCCTCTAAATCTAGCCCCGCATTTATTTTTACAATTGCCGAGAGTAAGCTGCCGTCGCATTTATTTTTTGTAGATAATTTCTTGATGCTATAAAAGAAGAAAAAAGAACGCGAATCAGAATATAAAGAATTCAGGTAATAAACGGTAGACTAACGTTGCGTAAATCTATACTAATATTTTAAAGCTGAAGAGTTTGTTTGTTTGTTTGTTTGATCGTGCTAATCTCAGGAACTACTGAACCGATTTTGAAAATTCTTTCACTAACAGGAAGCTACATAACTGAGTGCTATAGGCTACTTTTTATCCCGGGAAAATATTTTTGTCCCGGAAAAACTTTTTCACGCGGGCGGAGCCGCGAGCACTACTAGTTTACTTATAAAATTCATAAACTGACATATACATCGCACGGCAGACACTGACGTCCCTAAATGTGGGGATATTTTCATACGAGTTCCATAAATAATGTAGATGAGCTCTAAGAAATGATTTTGGAAATTCATCCTCTGAGAAGATCCAGATATTGTACGAAAATTGGTAAGAATACAAAAGTGTAGAGGCGCTTTATTCTTTTGAATTTGTATAATGATGTGGCTAACTATACATAGCAAGTACCGGAATATAAAGTTAAATTATACTAAAATAAAACCACACGATAGAATTGATCATTTTATATTACACTAGCTTTTCCCAGCGGCTCTGCCCGCGTTAAAAAGTTTTTCCGGGATAAAATGTAGCCTATGTGTTAATCCAGGACATGATCTACCCGTCTGCCAAATTTCATCGAAATCCGTCAATATGAAAATGTTCACTTTTACTGCAGGCAATTATAACGGCAATTTAGATATGGTTAATGTTTGTTTTCTGCACACACAGACTCAATTTCGAACATGCCATTGGAGTGCCATATCAATGCTGGTGTTGGATCATTTTAAACATTATTAAGGTAGGCAAATATTTGCGCTGAGTTTAATTATTGGAACTTCAAGATGAAATTTTAGACAGAGACAATCCCGATTAATTTATTGGTAAATATTGTCCGTATTTGTTGATCAAGTAGTAAGCAAACTAAATAAATAAGGCAAACATAAATCATTGCTCCAAACATATATTGTTTAAGTTCGGTACCTGGTGGTAGACGGTAGTGTTACATTTTGTTAAATCATTTTGTAACTTTACATTATATTATAACTTGCTGATTTTTTATAAGTATTTCAATGTTGTTATTATATTACTAATCTCATGGAAACATGTGTAAATATTGTAACTTAGGTAGAGCGGTCTGAGTAAATAAGTTTAGATTAGTGAAGCATAAGTGTGCTTCCAGAACTTTGTCATTAAGGAGGGCGTCCTTTGTCGTTTTGTTCCTTTGTTTGTCTTCAGCCGAGCTTAAAAAACGTTTTATCGACGTCTAAATGTTCTTTTATTATTTTTTCTTTCCCTCTGTTTCGTAGGTTTTTTAAATATGAGGAACAAAATATCTCGTGCCTCAAAATTCACTGTGAATATATATGGAAAATCATCGAGAAAACATGAAAAGTACATTTGTGAAGATTTATGCTTATTTTGTACCAGCTTTTGCTCGTGGCTCCGCCCCCGTGAAAATGTTTTTCCGGGATAAAAGCCCCACTTTATATTTTCCTAGGATAAAAGTTTAAACCAAAAACAAGGGAGTTTAAACCAAAAACCTGGGCCATTGAAGATGCGTATGGAAAGCTGATCACGGACATAGACCTTGTCACAGAGAGATGGCGATCTTATTGTGAAGGCCTATACGCTGCGGGCAGGGTATCAGATAGCGGTAGTACACCTGTAGAACAACAGAATAGGGAACCCTTTATACTGGAATCCGAGATTAGGAACGCGCTACGGAAGCTAAAGACTAACAAGTCAGCCGGCAGAGACGCTATTTTCGCTGAAGAGCTGAAGCACCTTGGGGATACAGGCGTGAAGATCTTGCTAAACTTATGTAACCAGGTTTGGCAAACAGGCAAGTGGCCAACTGACTGGAAGCAGTCCTTGCTTGTTCCGATCCACAAAAAAGGCTCAACGAAAACATGCGGGAATTATCGAACAGTAGCCCTCATATCTCATGCTAGCAAGATAATGCTCTACATAATTCACGGACGCCTGCAATCATATTTGCAATGGCAAATACCGGGTGAACAGGCTGGTTTTGTCAAGGGTCGAGGTACGAGAGAGCAAATTGTAAACGTGAGACAAATGATAGAGAAGAGCAGAGAGTTCAACGTTCCGATGCTCATGTGCTTCATAGACTACTCTAAACCGTTCGACTGTGTGCGGTGGGACTGTTTATGGCGTATCCTGACGGAAATGGGTGTTCCCTATCATCTCGTGAAATTGATCGCAAACCTGTACGAAGATGGTGAATCGATGATCAAGATAAATAATGTGATCTCGGGACCTTTTAAACCTGAAAAAGGAGTACGTCAGGGATGCATCTTATCTCCTCTCCTTTTCAATATTTATGGAGAGTACATAATGAGGGGTGCTTTGGATGACTGGGATGGAGGCATCACAATAGGGGGCAAAAAGATCAGCAACCTAAGGTATGCAGATGACACCACACTGCTTGCGGCAACTGAGAAGGAGATGGCGGATTTGTTTAGGAGAGTGGAAAAGGAAAGCGAACTGGTCGGTCTCTCAATTAATAGGGCAAAGACTAAAGTCATGTACGTGGACAGAGCGGGCCAGGTTCAGCTGACAGGATTATTGTCCAACTTGGAGGTTGTAACGGATTTTGTTTATCTCGGCTCCTTACTCACTGATCACGGTGGATGCGACAAGGAGATTCGACGACGAGCTCAAATGGCTAAGGGTGCAATGAGCAAGCTCACTAGAATCTGGCAGAATCGAAACATCTCCAATGCCACTAAAATGAGACTGGTACGAACTTTGGTATTCTCCATTTTCTTGTATGTATCCGAATCCTGGACGATCCGCGCTATGGACAGGAGAAAGATCGACGCTCTAGAGATGTGGTGCTAGAGGAGGATGTTGCGCATACCGTGGACAGCAAAGAGAACCAATGTATCCATACTCAGCCAGCTTAAGATCGAAACCAGACTCTCCACAATCTGCTACCAGAGGATCCTCTCGTACTTTGTCCATGTAGCACGAAGGCAGTCAGACAACCTGGATAAGCTGGTTGTGGTGGGTAGTGTAGATGGCAAAAGACCTAGAGGCCGAGCACCTACCCGATGGTCTGACACTATCAGGGCGTGCCCACACACACTGCCTCGACACTGCCTCGGTGGCGTAGTGGTATTGCGTACGCATTACGAGTACGATTTGCGCGCTGAGGTCCTGGGTTCGAATCCCGGGTCGAGCCAAAAAAATTGTGACTGGGTTTTTTCATCTTAAAATTTACTCAGTCGCAGCTCGGAGTCAGGAAGTTGGCGGTGTGATACCCCCGTGCCTCGGAAAGCACGTAAAGCCGTTGGTCCTGCGCCTGATCTCTCTCCGGTCATGTCGGATTGCCGTCTCACCGGACTATGAGAGTGAAGGAATAGCGAGTGCACCTGTGTATTGCGCACACACTTGTGCACTATAATATCTCCTGCGTACCTGGCTGATCTCCGTTGAGATTGGCCGCCGTGGCCGAAACTGGCTAGGAGGATTTCACTATCAGGGAAGTCATGGGAGTCCCAGTCACGGAGGCTCTGCGACAGGCACAGAACAGAGTGGAGTGGAAGCGGCTAGTCACCGCCACCACCAAGGCTTACTAAAGCGGGCACGACCTTCAGTAATGAAGAATGCGACAAAGAAGAAGAAGAAGGATAAAAGTAGCCTATGTGTTAATCCAGGATATGATCTACCCGTGTGCCAAATTTCATCAAAATCCGTTGAGTAATTTTGAAGATGTTCAGTAACAAACAAACAGACAGAAAATAATTACATAAATCGCCGATTTGTTTTCCATTACCTACTCTTATTTAGTCACCCCATTTCTTTTTTAACCGACTCCCAAAAAGGAGGAGGTTCTAAATTCGTGTGTTTGTATTTTTTTTATATGTACTATTTTACTGATTTCTCTGAAAATTATGTGCCAAATTACTTGATTTCTTTTAGATTTAGTAAATTAGGGTTTCGAAATGGTCCCATTACTATATATTTTGGTTTAGGGTTCCCCATTTTATGGAACAGGCTTAATAGACCTTAATCATACGAGTAATTTCATTCGACGACTTAAAAGTGCCCTAACGAAAGTCGATTAGCACTGTATACGTTGGAGCTATTATTTATTTAATAAAAGGTAATACATGTATGTATTGTGTCTCTTTATACGAATAAGCGGTGGAATAGGTATATGAAACTACTTATTTATAAACAATAGTCTGGAATTTGTGCCTGATATGGGGATAGACTCGCCCCCTATCACATCATGGGAATACACAAGGCGAAAAATGGGTGAACAAGTTGCGCCCCTGCCTACCTCTTCAGGCGCTTTTCGATAAATTTGATAGAATGTGGTTAGTATCAATTATCTAACCATAATACCTATATATAGACGTCTAATGGACCTCAAAATATGATAAACATGAGCGGTTTAGTCTTGAGAACGAATATGTCTAAAATACTAGTTCAACTACAAATTCACAATAGGTATAAGTTTTTCCACTGTGCAAAGGGCCCAAAGGAATGATGCATTTTTCTATAAAACTAGTGTTACATCTCACTCCATCGTATAAACTCTATTCAAAACTATAATATCGAGCCCTGTTTCCGTATATGAAAGAAAAGACTAACATCATTTCGGATTTATAAAATAACTAGCTTTTGCCCACGGCTTCGCCCGCGTTAATAAGTTTTTCCGGGCTAAAAGTACATAAAAACCTTCCCGTTGAATCACTCTATCCAACACATTTATTTGGATAAAGATTAATATTATGACGTTGATACAACTCTTAACAAATAATGCATTAATTTCAACCAAATTTGATTACCATAAAAACGGTTCTAGTGAGTTAATCTTAAAAGATAGACATATACTGTGCGGACAGTTTTTTAGATCATTTTAAGAGGAATAATTCTTTCATACATATATTTTTGGTATCTTGAACCGTTTTCGCAGCGCACGCAATGGAAGCCCTCAAGGATGAATAGTTTTCCCCGTTTTTTTCACATTTTCCATTATTTCTTCGCTCCTAATAGTTGCATCGTGATGTTATATAGCCTAAAGCCTTTCTCGATAAATGGTCTATTCAACACAAAAATATTTTTTCAATTCGAACCAGTAGTTCCTGAGATTAGCGCGTTCAAACAAACAAACAAACTCTTCAGCTTTATAATATTAAGTATAGATTTATATATTTTTTTCTTTTTTATTTACACATTAGCTTAAAAGTGTTTCTATATATGTTTCAATATGTATGCTGTTGGTACCTATATACCTTAAATAAATAAATAAGGAGAATGCGACAGTTTCACTGCATCTGCCTTACAACTGGATATTACAATTTTATCGATGGCGCGATCACGCTGCGATCTAAGTCCCTGTTCACTTGTCTAGTACTTGTTTTAAAATTAGAAGAGGCACGGTACATACCATACATCTGCTCCTGTTCTCACCTCTTCGAGGAAACTTCTTCATCTTGGACCACTTGAATTGCATCACTAAGATAATTAATATTGCGCGCCGTAATAATAGTACTTAGCCTACAATTTCGCAGGCCGTTAGCAATCCTCTTTATGGCGTATTTTTCGTTTATGGGTTTAAACGTGTAAAATTCATTCTAATTATCCTGTGCCTGAGAAGTTGTTAGGTCTACAAACATATCTGAGATTTGCGTACCGAAATCTGCCACCGACTTGTCATTTTGCTGAGCCCGCTGTAATTGCGTCTCGGACAGCAGTGGGTACTCTTTGTGGGAGCAAAAACTTTCGCATATCCAGTAATAATACATCGACCGTGGTATGTCAGAAGACAATTTTAACTTTGCACTCTATGAGAGCCTACTTTTTTTAAATAAATGTGATCATTTTTTGCTTACTTCCTGGCTTATCTAGAACCGCATCATAGTATTCAATATTTTCAATTAATTGTTAACAACCAAAGTATCTTTCATCACGGGGAAGAGGCTTAAGGCTATTTTCAAACTGAAACTCGTTATGGTAATTAATTTTTTCTCGCTCTTAACTACGGAACACAATTGTAAAATTTCTTTGTATACCTAATGTTTCAACTTTTACAGTATAATTCATTTAACAACTGTAACTCACTCAAGTGTAATTTCCCTTCACTAATATCCAATGACAACGTCTCACTTACAACAGTATATTCCTCATGCAAATAAGCCGCTTCCCTTAATTTTTGTTTTAAGATATTTCCTTGACGGTTACTTGCACCGATTTTAATCAAATTATGTTTTTACATCTTTAAGTTTTGTGTACATTTCCTGTAAGTTTTTACTCATACCTAACTATACTAATATTACTAAAAAAAACATTCTTATCTATCTAATCTTATTCTTAAAACAGTTTGGCACAGCTAATGTCCATTAAAAAAATTACTGGCCGTAATAATACTCTGGACTATCCACAGTAAAAAGTTTACAATATTTCACTTATGCACCCTTCACTTTACTTATGTTTTATCTGCGGTGGCCTGTTGCCGCCGGAACCACGAGGCTCTCAGGTTATTTCGAAGAATGTCCTCTTCCAGTCATCGTCTGACACGATAAGCCCGATATATGACGACTATAAGATCTACGCCAATTTTGGAGCCTATTAGAGCTAAAATGATGTTTGCCGTATTTAAGTGCCAATTTGTGTTCTCTGTAGTTGTTTGATCATTTCCTCCTGCGGTATCTGATCGGCGATAGCCTAGTTGAGAGTGGAACGGACTGCCAAAAACGAATGTCCGCAGCTTCAAAACCCAACGGCACACACCTCTGACTTTTCTAATAAAAAGTTATGTGTGTATTCTTTGTGAATTCCTAGCCAGTTTTGGCCACGGCGGCCAATCTCAACGGAGATCAGCCAGGTACGCAGGAGATATTATAGTGCACAAGTGTGTGCGCAATTCACAGGTACACTCGCTATTCCCTCACTCTCATAGTCCGGTGAGACGGCAATCCGACATGACCGGAGAGAGATCAGGCGGCAGGACGTGCTTTACGTGCTTTCCGAGGCACGGGGGTATCACACCGCCAACTTCCTGACTCCGAGCTGCGACTGAGTAATTTTTTTAAGATGGAAAAACCCAGTCACAATGTATTTTGGCCCGACCCGGGATTCGAACCCAGGACCTCAGCGCGCAAATCGTACTCATAACGCGTACTCAATAAAACTATGCTACCGAGGCAGTCAATTTGTGAATTATCGCTTGCTTTAACGGTGAAGGAAAACATCCTGAGGAAACCTGCGGACCTGAGGAGTTCTCTGAATTCGTAGGTATGTGAAGTCTGCCAACCCGCACTAGACTAGCGTGGTAGACTAAGGCCTTAACCCTCTCAGTTGAAGAGAAGGTCCGTGCTCAGCAGTAGGCAGTATTTAATACGGGGCTGGTATGGTATGGTACTATTTCCTCACGAGATTGAGATTTCCCCATATTTATGTTGATATTAGAAACAGATCTTTCGCTCCGGTTGCCTTACACTACTCTATTATGCACATCATTTTTATTGCTTACTTGTGCATCCCAATACGTATATGGAGTGGCGCCTTCCGCCGTACCTACCCAGTATCAAATTCGCGATGCAGATCACTTTAGCAGGGTCGCCACGTACTAGTGGGATGTGTGCGAGTGAAACCAATAGATGCTGGATAAACAATTACTTTATTGATATTAATACAAAGCTCACATAGTACACAGATTAGTACATAGATAAATAATATAATAGGAGGTACGTACACACTACAACACGGAGGTAATATCTTTTTACAACGAGATCGAAATACTATACACCTACGGTAGCAATTCATTGTAAACAACTTTTTTGTTTTTCCTTCGGGAGCTAGAATCATCAGGCTACTTACTCTGGAGCGTGCCGCATACAACTGGGCGTGCGAGAAGCAGCTTTCCCTCAAGTCTATTCCCGCTACCTTAAGAGTTTGACCTTGAGCTTTATTTATAGTTATTGCAAAGCAGACTTTGAAGGGGAACTGCACTTACTTGAATTCGAAGGGGTTATTTGATGGTGTTAGAGGAATCCTAGGAATAAATATAGACTCTCCTTGAGAACGACCGTTCAGTCCTAAAGTTGCCTCGATTACAATGCGATGCAATGTTTGCACTTGCAATCTGATGTCATTGTATAATTTTGGTGGATTTATATTGCGCAGCAACAACATTGGCGCGCCAACTCTCAATTGTAATATATCAGTTAGGAGACCGAGAGGCTTCAGGGTATTCAGGAACTCGACCAGATAATGGATGGCATCAAAGTAAAGCATTTTATATGTATAGATAGTAACAAATTAGTAGACGTGTTTAATTACTGCAAGTTTACATTGCTTTTATCCGGGAGGCATGGTGTGACGCACATGATGTGACATAGCATTCTGACAAAACTACTCACGTGCACTTACATTGGCCGTGCATTAGTGTATGTGTCCTAACAAGGTATTACGGCATCCACGGAATCTCGAAAAACTTATTAGTAGCGGTTCATAAAAAATATTTTAATTTATGTGTCACAGTTAGATCTTTTTGAACTTGAATTAACATCTTTACTATTTGCCCTATCATAACATAATAAGTTAGCGATTCTCGTGTGAACTGAGTCCACACGAGAATCGCTAACGAAAACTAGCATGAAAGTTTAAACTACATGGGAATCTTGGATGTAGTGAAAACTTTGCAATTAACAATTTAATTAACATCCAGTTCAATAGCTATAATATAATGCGGATCGTGGATTGTTTTAATGGTTTAACTTTGTATGATTCGTTTTATAACATTATAATACTACTAGCTTTTGCCCGCGACTCCGCCCGCATTAAAAAGTTTTTCTGGGATAAAAGTCCCGGTTTATAATAATATTTTCCCGGGATATATAGTAGCCTATATGTTAATCCAGGACATGATCTACCCGTGTGCCAAATTTCATTGAAATCCGTTCAGTAGTTTTTGCGTGAAAGAGTAACAAACATCCATACATTCAGACATCCATACATCCATACATACTTACAAACTTTCGCCTTTATAATATTAGTAAGATATTCAATCTAATACCGAGTAAATGAAGAAACAGAATAAGAAACTTATGAAGTTTGATCGGAACCCTCGACGCGGGAGGGTAACTCGCAGTTGTCCGTTTTTTTGGACTAGGTATCCTAGGTACCTCACATTAAACATTGTACAAATTAGTCACGGTAATCATTCAAGGTGTAATCCAAAAGTAGTAAATAAATGAATGAAAACTTAATTAAACGGAGGTGACTAATGCTCTGTATCAAAGTTATGTTTATTTTTTGAAATAGTTTGAATGTTTAGGAATGATCTAGGCTACAAAAGGGTACTTGATTACATCCTTTTAATTACTGAATTAATGTACTGACATTAATCAAAAATGTATGCTATCCAATATCTAAAGAAAAAAGAATTTTCAAAATTTGCGCAATAATAAGTACCTAAGTTAGGTACAAAGCTTTGAATTTTGTTGGAAGGGTTAGATGTCAAATAACAGTAATATCAAACTGTGACGTCACTGAGTGTCACCGGCCATAAAGCTGCGTGCGTGCGAAAGAGATAACGTCATATCCATGTTACCCCCCCACTTTTGCTCACAACAACATTTCAAATATGATAAAACAAATATAATAACTGCTTTAATTTTCAAGCAATTTTAAAACTGATTCCACAGAAAAACATATTTTTCGGCTCATTTTACGTTACAGGTATAATAATGTAAAACATCAAACATTGGAAACTACCCTATTGATCCCAGAAAAGAGAAGCATTATCGCACAATAAAGCTTGATCCCTCAATATGGTGCGGACTCACGCACTAACAAAATCTATTTAATTTATGCAACTTTTAGATTCACCATCGTACCTGGAAATTCATAAGCTGAGTCGTATGTAAATGTTAGTACAGAGTAAGTCTTGAACGATCCAAAATCGGTAAAGCCTTTTGTAACTCCATCATTAAAGTCCTCGAGTAACCCGAAGCTCTGAAACCATTACTTAAGTAAATTACTGATATTATTTAAACGGTGCCTATATTTGTAACTATATCTATCTGGGAAAGTTCGTTTCGTTCAAAAACACAAGGCACATAGACGAGACGAACTTGATAGAAGAATCAATCAGACATGGAGAAAATATTATAATTTTAAAGAAATATTAAAATCAAAACTTCCAACAAAATTTTACCAAAATTATAGATGCGGTGAAACATGCCCAGCACGAATAGAAAAAAAAAATAGAAATTAAAAGCAAAATAAAATAAGAAATAGAAAGAAATAGAAAGTTCTGTATGATTGTTGTTTATGGGCGGTCTTATCACTTATTGTCAAGCGAAAGCTACGCTCGTCTCGTCACTCAACTACGAAATAAAAATCTAGTCCCGCGAAATTTCAGACGCGATAAAATTTTAGAAGGCTCAAAGGCATATCTCAGAAACTTCTTACAATAGACATACAGCTATGTTAATCAGTAATCACTAACTTTAACTTTGCCACTTTTCGAGTGTACAATCAGTGTGTTAAGTGGACGATAGCCTAGTTGGGAATGGAACGGTCTGCCGAGATAATGTCCGGAGGTTCGAAACCCAAGGCACACACCTCTGACTTTTCGAAGTTACGTGTGTATTGTTTGTCCATTATCGTTCACTTTAACGGTGAAGGAAAACATCGTGAGGAAACCTGCATACCTGAGAAGTTCTTTATAAGAATTTCGAAGGTATGTGAAGTCTACCAACCCGCACTAGGCCAGCGTGGTGGACTAAGGCCTAAACCCCCTCAGTAGAGGAGGCCCGTGCTCAGCAGTGGGCAGTATAATAATACAGGGCTGGTATTAATATTAATATTAATCAGTGTGGCTGCAAAAGTTTGTACGTTTGAATGTAGTATAGCGGATTTCAAAAAACTTTTTATTCTAACAATTAGGTGCACCTGCATTGCCCACAAAATGAAATAAAAATCTACTTAATCAAAAATAAAAAGTTATTTTCAGATCCACAACTTCAATGCAAGCGTTGTGTTTTATGTTTTGAAACAGAAACCAATTTTCTACTTTGATAATAAATAATTAAGTTTAAAATTTATTCGAATATAGTGAGTACAAAGCGAACAGATACGTTTGTATGAAAACTCGTGCTTACGGGTTTTTCTGCTTCAATTGCCACGGGCATTTATAATTCATAGTTTTTAATAGAATTAAATTTTTCCTAGCATATTGTTTAAACTATATTCTTAACTTCTAAAAATTGCTAGCTAATCCTATATTATGATTTTTTATACATGTTAATGGCCTTGTAGTGCCTGGATAATGATTTTATATTTTTATGGAAACTTCAAACAGAACAGTCGAAGGTGGGACTCGAACCCACGACCTCCGGCGTACCGTGCCGGTGCTCTTCCATTTGAGCCACCTCGACTCCCACCTTGGCTGTCGAATTTCAAGATCCATATTTAAATCTCTTAAAGGAGATAACAGCGACATCTGTTAGCAATTATTACAAATTACTAACTCAGCGTTACTCCTTTACAGGAGTAAGATCACCGAAACGAGTCGCTAAACTTTTTTCTAATCCTATATTATGATTTTTTATACATGTTAATGGCCATGTAGTGCCTGGATAATGATTTTATATTTTTATGGAAACTTGAAAAAGAACAGTCGAAGGTGGGACTCGAACCCACGACCTCCGGCGTACCGTGCCGGTGCTCTTCCAATTGAGCCACCTCGACTCCCACCTTGGCTGTCGAATTTCAAGATCCATATTTCCCCCCCTATTTTTTAATTTTTTTTTATTTTTAGATTTTTTCCTACGCTTACACACAATTACCGAGCTGGATTCCAAATTTCATCCATCTAGGTCATCTGGAATTAAGTTAGGTTTAGGTACTATAAGTCAGTCAGTACTAAAATTTACGACTTTTCGACCTTCATATTATCTTTATAACCGTTTGAGCTAGCTTCATGAAATTTGGGCTTCTAAATGTCCTTTTGGATATAATTAACCACACGTAGTTTTATGTGTTTACGTTAAATAGGTTTTGAGTTATAGAAGGGTGAAAAGTGGCACCAAGTGGTTCGTGTAATATTACACTCGGCGCGGGCTAGCCAGTTCTTTTGCTTGAACTTGGCTTGACACGCTGCCGTAACATAAATATGTCTTAGCCTAATCAATAGATTATTTTTTTATGTTCCCTTATCTTATTTTCTTCTCTTAGATACATATTTATATAAATGACAAAAAGTACCCTTTATGTTAATCCAGCACATGGGATATCCATGCCTTTCATCCAAATCGATTCAGCGGTATCCGTGTTTTCTTCTAACAAATATCCATACAAAATTCTTGACAAGCATTTATTTTATTAGTAACATTCTCCATTGAAAATTGTTACAATTTATTAATGCGAAATCACGTTCCCACTGTGCAAAATCCATGAAATATATTATTACCTATGTAAAGTTTTCGATTTAGTAAACGAGCCTGCATTGCAAGTCCCGTACGTGGTAACCAAACAGTGCCCTGGGGTATTAGCAATTTTAATCAGCTTAAGTAATTGGCGTTTACGTGAATTAAATTTCTGTCATTCATTAAACGTGACTCATTCGTATTATGGAAAGCGTAAACATTTTTACTCGGAATAAAAGTCCCACTGTAAAGTCATCCTTACCTATTATTAATCTAGAAATCCACATTTGTGTAATGTGCCAGCAAACTTATTCACAAGCTTTCACATTTGTAATATTTGTAGGATTATATTTATGGAAAATCCGACTGATTCTTAAATACACGCATGTAAGCGCGTGACTTTGCTGATTCAGTTTTAACAATGAATCAACGAGATAAGTTAGCTATCAGGCCCTCCTGGACGTCGCTCCTAACAGAATATGTTCCGGTTGAGATACTCGTAGCTTTAAAAAGGTTTTACTGCGTTTTCTTTTCCCAAGTAATTTTCTCGGAGTATTTATTTTAGAGAAAAATACAGTTTTGCATTTTTAAATAACTAACTCTCTAACAACGGGACATCATACTTTATGTGATTTAAATACAAAAATAAATACACACACTCTCACACCTTTTATCACCGAAGGGGTAGGCAGATGCGCAATTAATGCACCCACATTTTGCCGTGCGTATTCCATGATGTGATGAGGCGAGCACATCGCTATTTCGGGCACAAATTCCAGACTCCGGGCTGATACGGAATAGAAAATCCAATGTCATTTTGCCCGACCCGGGGATCGAACCCGAGATCTCAGCAGTGTTTTATAAAAACCGAACATGCATGATATTACATCCTACTGATGCAGATTTTTTAAACTTTCTCCGTCTTATTACAAAAAGATAGCTCAGTACTGGGTTTAAACCAAGACTAAAAAGTCTTGGTTTGTTACGGTATTAAAGTTCGTTCTGGTACTAAAATTCATTCTTATTACAAATCCAAGTTTATTCGAGGATCATTTAGTACCGAATATAGTCCCTCATACAATTAGTATCCACAGATTATAAGCAAAAAATTAGAGTGATACATTAATTCATTCACTCGGCGATTGATGCACCGTTCCTTTTAACATAAGCTTGTGTGAAGAGAGAAGCGAAATGTTTAATAAAATATGATTTTGACGATGATGATGATGTTAAATGTATACTATCTTGCCATTTAAATATAATATCTCAAATCTGACTAATTTGAAATGGCGTGATTTTGTTTTTGAATACTGTCGACTTGTTTATTTAGCCAGCGTACAATGGAATGAAGTGTGCGGTCCGCGTATTTGGATCTTATTGAAATGTTTACATTTTGGTTTATTTATGATTCTATTGAATAGCACTTCAAATAACATAAAGAAACGTTGTTCTTTTATTACAACTATTTAGGCACGGCAACAGCGTCACAACTCACAAGTGCAATAGTTCTTATTGTGAAATCACGTACATAACTTTTACGTCAGTTATTCTAGTTGAAAATGGGGCAATCAAAGAAAAAGGGGCGCAAATTGGACTGTTGAAGTAAAGGTTAGTTCAAATTAATCATATTATTAATAAACTGTGTAATAACGTTACATAACATTTAATTTAATTAAAACGAATTTGATTGCAAGTTTGCTAATTACTGGCTGGGATATACCTTGTAAATCCCCAGTATCTTACTGAATCTGTAAAAAAAAACAATAATTAGCAGTCACACCAGTGTTTGAGATATCCTAGCAGTGTCTGCAATTTACCTATATTAGGTACCAACTTTGTACACTTACTTCATGACGAGCCCGCTAGCGTAATGCGCAAACCACTAGCACCTCAGGAGTGAGTGTTCTCGAGGGTCTATACTAAATTCTGACGAAATAAATCCTCTATTTTAATTTCTAACCTTTTAGTGAACCTATATTTATAGCAACAATCTTCATCACTTAATGAAAAATGATTCGTGCGACTATGGGGTTCATTAAACCGCTGGTTTCTTTCCAACATTTCCAAATACATTAATTCGATGGAATTTATGTATTTTTTTATATGTTTGTTGATTATTCGATTATCTTAAAACACAATTGCAACTTGATGTTCTACGTTTTGAGATTAGTACTGAAGTTAAACTAGGGGTCACGGCGGTTTAACTTTAGTAACATAGATAATCCTCGTACAAGCGATAAACTCGGTTTTGTAATAAAGTTTTTTTTAGTTCATAGTTTAAACCTGGTACTATACTCGGTACTATAGTTAAACCTCGTTTTGGAATAAGGCGGTCTAAGTATAAATTCCTATTGATCATAACATTTTAAAGTGCTAGTGTCTAAAATATTAAATTTCGCCAACGGCAATATTAAAGCATTCGAAAGTGCCATGTGCCGAGCACTTTTATTAAATACTAGGTGACCCGGAAAACGTTCTTTTGCCATGTTAATTATTTTTTTAATTATTATTTTTAATACCTTGCATAAAATTAAAATACCTTGCACTCGTCTTGCTGGCAGACCTCAACCAGTGGGAATGTATGCTTGCTGAAGCACCATTGAACTGTACATTACAACAAATTCTTCTATTTGCTATAGTGAGAGACCGGCGCGACGTTTAGGTCTCATCCCTACTCCAAGCTGTTTACTGAATGAGAAGTGACACCGGCAGGCGCCTAGCGGGTATACCTGATCCGAGATAATTGATCAGTTACCGACCGGGGTTATACATACATACATAGTATCACGCCTCTATCCCAAAATCGGTTACCAGTATTTAAGTAATGCTATCGTATATTTATTTATGTATATGTAGCAATTGAAACTAGTCACGAAATATAGGTAATGTTAAATATTTGTTTTATTTAGTCGTTTTTGAAGGCGGTTAACTTTTTGTTGAAAATGTTTTTCGTGTATATCAGGACGACGTAACACTTTCAAGTAGCTCGAGTTTTTGTTTGTGATTCATCCTGCCCCTATCGCTAACCATCCCCGGTCTCCCCTATGGTAATAAACACTGTGACACGAATTTTATATAATATATAGATACTGCATTGCTGTAGAAAAGTCATTTTCAAGCAGGGATGCGTAAATGCGAAAATGTTAATTTTCTTATACTTGTTTATGTACCAAGCTGGTAGTTCTGCAAAATAAACATTCTTTTACGGGCTAAATAGTCAAAATAGAGTACTGTTGAATTTGAATTGACGCGATGATCCTCCTAATGTTCACAAATAAAACAAGTTTTAATGTTTTCCAGACAACCTAATAGCTTCCAGCTTAGCAAAATATCCAATAAAAAGTAATGGACTGCAAAACATTCGAGACGGCATTACGAAAGACGTCTAAGATTCGTTAGACATGATAAGAATGTTGCTCGTGATAATATTTCAACATAAACTCAACCAAATTTACGTTAATTAGAAATTTTGTTTTGGTACAAAGAAATTATTTAATTAACAGTCAGGGGCCTTTTTAGGTAACATTATACCTGTGCTAAAAGGTCCCCTGTTCCATCACAAATTTATACAAAGAATTATGAACAGAAAAAGAAATCTTACTAATAATAATGTTAACCCTTCAAGCCCCGCTTATATACACTCATTTGCAAAAAAAAACGGGCGGTTTGGATTTATATTCTTTTTTAAAAAAATACGGTACCAAAATGATTTCAATCATTTGTTCATGTTACTGGCCGGTTTTAAAAATGCCGTGGTGTTTAAAACAGTACGTTCTAAATTAAAATTTTCGCTTGACGCTCGTTTTTACAGAAAACCACTTTTTATCCTACATTTTTGGTGCGAAGTTCCAAAAGATAATATCGGTTTTCATAACTTTTAGTCAATTTTTATGAATTTATTTCATATTCTTAATTGTCAAAGCTTCATTTATTGCTGTTTAGCTGTCTCAATAATGTTAGAGAAAGTGGTAAAAGCTACCAAAATTATTGCGCTGCTCGAAGAGGGCTGCAGCCAATACTTCGTGGCTCAGAGGCTAAGTGTGAGTCGCTCGACGGTTCAAAGGACCTGGCAGCGGTATCAAGACACCGGTTCCGTCGAGTGAAGGCCTGGTTCTGGAAGAAAACCATGTACCCAACCACGGGATGATCGTTTTCTTGTGAGTCGCGCATTGAGAAATCGCAAGTCTTCGTATGTGGACCTTAAGAACAACCTCGAAGAAGTAAGAAATGTGCATATTAGTCTATGGACGGTCAGGAGGAGGCTGCTCGCGGCCAATATACGCAGTCATCGCCCGGCCCGCGGCCCTAAGTTACTCCGTGAGCACAGAGTTGCCAGGCTTAGGTTTGCTCGAAATTGTGAGTCATGGACTCAAGAAGACTGGAATAGGGTATTGTTCTCCGATGAAGCCAGGATATCTCTGTTCGGTGAAGATCGACGTCAGCGAGTGCTACGAAGACGAGGAGAACGCTTTGCAGAGGCTTGTTTTGAAGAAATCACACCTTATGGTGGGGGCTCTATTATGTTTTGGGCAGGAATAAATTCAATGGATCGTACAGAGTTAGTCTTCATTGAAAACGGCTCACTGACTGGACATCGATACATAACGGAAGTTCTTATTCCTCATGCACAACCCGCATTGGCCGCTTTAGGCGAAGACTCAATTTTTATGGACGACAACGCTCGCGCCCACCGGTTTGGCGATGTGGAAGCGTATGTGCAAGAGGTCGGCATTCGTCGTTTGGATTGGCCAGCTCGAAGTCCCGACCTCAATCCTATAGAGCATGTCTGGGACGTTCTGAAACGACGCGTGAGATCAGTACAACCGGCTCCGCAAACCATCAGAGAGCTGAAGAATGTGATTACCGCGGAGTGGGAACGTATTCCGCAAGCAAGTATCCGGGATATCCTCGCTAGCATACCCAGACGAATTCAAGCTGTGATTTCAGCTAGAGGGGGTCACACTCGATACTAAACATTTATCTGCTTTTACTTTATTAAAGAAAAAACAAACAAAAATCTTTGTTAACTTTTACTTCACGAGCATATGCACTACTAGCGAGCATACACTACTAGTGAACTTTAGCATTAAAACCCATAAATTTTATCAAAATTTTATGGTAATACTGACGAAAACGATTATTTGCTTATTAATTTACAAAATTGTGAAAGTAAAACTACCTATAATTATCAAACAAACCAATAGTAACATTTGAAATGGTTCATTGCTTAGGTGCCCGTTTTTTTTGCAAATGAGTTTATATAGATGTATGGGAAAACCCTATATATATATGGACAGCGGTGTCCGGTTTTTTAATACATCAATGAGTCAAACACAATAAAAAGTGTATTTTGTGTGTG
Source organism: Lapara coniferarum (assembly GCA_949316025.1). NCBI lineage: Eukaryota > Metazoa > Arthropoda > Insecta > Lepidoptera > Sphingidae > Lapara > Lapara coniferarum. The sequence goes on along the minus strand of OX438919.1, from coordinate 32,508,468 downwards.
AGTGTAAATGCGTATTGAGTATGTGTACACCTATTGCACAGTATAAATATATTATCTATACAGTATAATATCTTCATACAAATTAAACGGTTGGAACGCGAGTGATGCCTACGTACCTCGAGTTTGGTACACATTAAGTACACAAACAGACGTGAGTGCGCTGCAGTGACGAACGAATCGAACGGTGTGATGGTTTTGTCGGTAGGAAGCGTGCATTTTGTTAATATTTGAATTAAATAACTATAAGTACTTTCTCAATTATAGACAATTATAGACTATATTGTGCTGTTTTTGGTTGATTCAATTCTTGTCCATGTTTCCCAAAAGTATATTTAATTAAACTTATAATCCTAGTCGAGACAAAAATATTTTTCAGTCTCAAATTTATAAAGGTGTTTTTTTTTTATTATTAAATCTACTAATCAAAAAACTCATCATTTTTTTTTATTGAACACTTCTTATTTCATTTACAAAGAAAATAATTTTTTAAACAATATCTTTAACAATCTCAAAACTGCCTGCCTCAGGCAGGCAAGTAGGCGTAGTTGATTACGGTACGGTACGACAGTACGACCTCAGCATTGCAGGCTGAGGTCTCGGGTTTGATCCTCGGATCGAGCACAGTGGTTTTGGATATTTCTATTCAGGATCAGCCCGGAGTCTGGAATTTGTGCCCGAAATGGCGATAGCGTCGCCGCCTATCACATATTGGGACGGAATACGCATGGTGGAAAGTGGCTGCACTAGTTGCGCCTGTGCTTACCCCTTCGGGGATAAAAGGCATGAGTATGTATTTATGTACAATCTCAAAACTAGAAAGAAATTCAAGTATCTTAGATAAAATTAAAATAGCGTAAATGGGCAGCCTTATGGCATGTTTACGTACCGCGCGGCTCTAGATAGGTAATTATTTCAACGACACGGCCGAGTGAGAGTACTTTTAGTTAGGTTTACTATGCCTATTATGCGTGGATGTGTTTTAGTCTGAGTGAATGTGTGAATTTGCTTTTGTTTTTGTCATTGAACTAAGTCATACGATTTATAATTATCTCAGTTTCATCATGTGTGAATCAGTTCATCAGTTTCATCATCATAAGTTACTTTTGAAGTTTATTGTAGCACTAGTAGTGCTCGCGGCTCCGCCCGCGTGAAAAAGTTTTTCCGGGACAAAAATATTTTCCCGGGATAAAAAGTAGCCTGTAGCACTCAGGAGCTATGTAGCTTCCTATTAGTGAAAGAATTTTCAAAATCGGTTCAATAGTTCCTGAGATTAGAGCGTTCAAACAAACAAACAAACTCTTTAGCTTTAGAAAGAAAGAAAGAAAAGCTGTTTATTGTGACAAACTTAACTATAAACAAAAAAATTAACAATATAAAAAACTTAAAACTAGAGTTGTCACAAAACGGCTCCAGCCCAGTATATGCTGGCGGAAAAGCCAGCGCTGATCTTCCGCTGGGCCGTTTGGTGATGTCACGGCAGCCAAATCTGAGGTTGTGTCGCCGTGGTATTTAACCCTAAAATAATAATGAATAAAACACCTTCATGTACCCTGCCTTATAAATTATTTTCTATCTCTGGCAACACTTAAGCTATCAAATAGGTTCACATAATAAAAAATGAAGTACAAAGAGCATTATAATACTATGAAGTATTTCCAATGAACTATTCCAATGCATTTCCAATGAAATTTGTACTATTAGTATAGATTTATAGACAGTAATTGTATAGTAGTACATTTTATACAAAATTTGGGTCGCGGCTCCGCATGCGTCAAAAAGTTTTACCGGGATATGAATTCCGCTATATATCTGCCCGGGATAAAGGCCATGTGCTATTCCCGATTATAATCTATCTCTGTGCCAAATTTCATCTAGATCGTTTCAGCCGTTCTGGTGGCAGGTGTGATTGAGTAACAGATGTCTATCGAAATTTTCGCATTTACATTAGTAGTGACTAGCAAGATTATAGGAGCGTGTAATCGTTATATACATTAGAGGGAACAACGCCATAGCGTAGCTAGGGAGGAGAGGGCACTTTTAGAGGGGTGGCTCTCTCTGGTTGCTCCCTCATGTCTGAGGATCGTGGTTGGCATCAGGGTTGCATCTGGAGCGGATGATCTGCCTCCATCGGTTTCTGTCCAGCGCGTCTCTTACGGCTGTGTAGAATTTAGAGGACGATGACTGCTTCACTTGGTCAGTCCATCTTGTTGATGAACGACCGTGTGATCTCTTGCCTTCGGTGTTCCCCACCTCAATTATTTTTTCCAAATTGTCACCGCTTCTGCGCACTGTGTGGCCGAAATATGAAAGTATGCGTTGTTGGCATAGAGGTGTGGCAAAATGCGTAAAATAAAACAATTTACAAATTGTTACTTTGACTCGTGCACCAATGCCTACGGAGGAACGTGTGATTGTTGAATTTTTTTTCTTCTTGCGCTTTGGCTCGGCAAATGTTGGGTTCGCCCTGGGCGACACGAACCCACGCCACGTCACTGGAGGAAACAAGTTTAATTGGGCTTAATATATTTCTTGCTACATACTGTTAGCACCATATGTTACTATTAGTATATAGGTAATTAGAATAAAGAGTGATTTGTGATTGCACCGTTTGCTGATAAACACTCGTCGCATAAATGTATAAGCAGACCAAACACAAAGTCACTCTAATCTATAGTACTAAAAGGAGTACTACCTTTTTTTTTTTTTTTTTTTGTTGTCGCGGAGAAAGTGACTTATTACTACCGCCCAGTGTTCAAGGGGAACGACTGAGCGGTTATGTTGGGTTCACCGTGCCTTACGACCCGACGTTAAGCCGCCCGGAAAGATGGAAAACGTCGGGCGACCGCCGGGCCGAGTCCCTAACCTATGTACACCGCACGGCATACCAAGTAAACCTCCGCGGTGGCCATCTTCGGCGCATTAGGGACGGCTGCGGGCTTCCTCCGACTCACGTCTAAGTTGTCGTCCGCAACCGCCCCTAGTACTACCTACCTAAGAAATTTATAGATAAAAGTGGAGGCAACACTCTGAATACCTAAGTAAGGACGATTGTGGTCGGACACTTTATTTCTGAACACATACATCAGACACAGGCAACACATATCACTATCTCGTTCTTATGTGTGTATTTAGAAAGAGAACGTTCGACCCTGGTTAGACCACAGTCGTCTTCTCTGAGGTATTTAGAGTGTTGCCTCCACCTTTAACTATAAGCTTCTTGGTACATTTACATCAGCAGTTTAATATGATATCAGTCATGAAAAAAATACTTGAAACTTGTGAAACAGTCTTTAAATCTATAAAATACATAAACGATTTTTCAGTTTTTGTTATACGCTGAAGAACGTATTACGAGGTTAAAGTACCTAGTTTTTAGAAACACCAATCTTTGAAATAGATACAAATATCTATATATTTTGAATATTATAAATTAATTCAATTACATATTCGAAATGATACTATTCACGACTGTATCTATTTGCATAGCATTATTACCTTTGAACAAAATAGCAACAAAGAAAATAATGCAAATATTTTTTGGATACCTATCGCATCTCAAATTTATTTTATGAATGTCAAAGTAAACTACATGTGATTTATATGCGAAGTTATCGATATGACCTTTCTAACATCGATGATTCAATGATTTATTATTTTATTTCATTTATCAATTGAAAAGAGTGTAAATTCTTGTGAACGAATAACTTTTTTTTATTGCAGTAAATGACGAGTCGAGCATGCCGTAAGCCTGATGGTAAGCGATATGACTACCCATAAATAGTAGTAACACCATCCAGCACCTTCAATTACAAAGTACTTACTGTGTGATATTCCCCTGCGCTCGTCATCCTAAAGCTGTGATTCCGCAGGACGCGGCAGACGGCAGACGGCAACGGCAGACGGCATGTACCGCGACGGCAGGCGGCACTATTGTACACTATTATTTATTAAATTGTATAAGACGGGTTTTTAAGACATCAATGTATGAGACCGATTCCGCACACGACGGCAAATGACGCGCGGCAAGTGACGTCCTGCCGGGCGTCATTTGCCGTCGTGTGCGGAATCGGTCTCATACAATTTAATAATGCATAGTAGTGCCGTCTGCCGTCGCGGCACATGCTATTGCCGTCTACCGTTACCGTCTGCCGCATTTTGCGGAATCGCAGCTTAAGAAATAAGATGTTAAGTCTCATTATGTCCAGTAGCACACTGACTACAATGTCCTTCAAACCGAAACACAATAGTGCATGCACACTGCTGTTTGGCGGTAAAAATAGACATTCATTCATCGGTCGTTATTGGGAGTGGACGTGTTCGCAGTGTTGCTCTGCTTTTATTTTTTCTATCTGCTCTGATTATTAAGATCAGTCGGTCCCTCTCGTTTTGTCCTGAGGAGTGGCCCATATCGGCTCGACGCCATCTTGAAGATTGTATTGCACCATCCTGTTCTTGCATCGGGGGTGGAGCTCCGCCGACTTGGTGACAGACTTGTGAGTGTGCGGATTGCTTTCTTTTTTATTAAATTAAAATTATTTTGAAAAAGTCACTTGTAACTTTGGGATTTGAACTCGGGCTGCTTGGCGCTGCAGCGGGTGTTCGGACCGTTGGGCCAAGCGAACGTGAGTTCATCGTTGCGAAATTACACATCTGTATCGTCATCAAATACAAGTAGCGGCACCTATCGACACTATGCTTCGCTCACCTTCTAAGTTTGGATTGGATCCCAATTTGGCTACTACCGCCAATGTACCAAAAATGCAAAATACTGCTCAAAGAAAACGTAAATTACCTGACTCTGATTTGACTGATTCATTTAATATTCTATCACAAGATGTTAAAAAGGCAATTGGGGATTTCCGTCTGGATATAGAAAAGTACTTTTCGAGCCTATCAGATAACATGACTATAATTAAGAATGATGTAGCTCTTCTTACCAAAACTACATCGGATATGAAACAGGACTTAGATATGATGCGTAAGGACTGCTCTGTTTTGAAAAACCGTGTCTCGGAGTTGGATACTAAATATAATGAGCTGGCCAAAGATGTTGATGGGCTTAAAGAGGCAGCCGTGTTTGATGCTAAGCAGCAAGACAAAATTAAGGATAATATAGAAACAATTAACAAACAAGTGAAAAATGTAGAGGACTTCGAAATCTCTTTGTTAAAATTGGATAATAAGATGGATATACTTGAACAACAGGCTCGGCAAAACAATTTAGAGATATGTAATGTCCCTGAAAGACGCAGTGAAAATTTAATTACTATGTTCGAAACCATTTGTGCTAGAATTAATTTTTGCCTCAATCAAAAAGATATTTTATCGATTCACCGGGTTCCACATGTCAGTAGTGCAACTAAAACGCCTAAAAACATAATTGTTAAACTTGGTTCCCGTATGATAAGAGACAATATTTTGAGTATGTATCGCAAGTCCAATGGTTTAAAGTCAAATGATATTGGAATATCTGGGATATCAAATCTAATTTATATACATGAACACTTGACAATAAAAAACAAGCTGTTGTTTCGTGAAGCTCGCGACGCAGCCAGGAAAAATAATTTTAAGTATGTGTGGGTTAAACATGCAACAATACTTGTTCGCCAAACGGATTCCACACCAGCAGTTGCAATTCGTTGTAGCAAGGATATTGCCAAAATTAAGTCAAACGTCATTAATTCGTAATAATAAAATCTCTGTCATTATAAATACTCTGGATGCGTACGGTAACCAAGTGCCTCTGTCCATAAATAAATATTTTCTGTTAAATATTGCTATTTACATAAATGTTAAGAACTATCACGATAATCATTGTTCCGTCTTATATTTAAAATTTACAATAATAATTATGATTAATGTATGTCTTCCTTATAAATTCGTTATAATATCTAGTGAAAGCGAATTGTTAATAAATGCGATTAATATTATTTATAGCTTACACTTAAAAAACAGGTACAAGTTAACTTTAAATACACTTGAACTATATAATGCCTGAATCGCGCGTAGTCTATTACCAGAATTGTAGGGGAGTTCGGACCAAGTTGCATATTTTATATATGAATATTTTGTCCTCTTGCTATGATTTTATTATATTGACTGAGACCTGGCTAATTCCTGAAATTCATGATCATGAGTTTATTGATTCACGTTACGCTGTTTTCAGATGTGATAGAGATCGAAGTACTAGTAATAAAAATGATGGCGGTGGCGTTCTGCTGGCTGCCTTAAAGGAACTTAGACCCATTTGTTTGACATTTAATAACTTCATCACTGGCGTAGAACACATAGCTATTAAAATTGATCTTCATCACAAGAAGCAATGTATTTTTAGTGCAGCTTACATACCACCGCGTACTCCCGATCACACATACATTTCTCATTTTAATTCTCTTGAAAATTTGATTAGTGGTCTTGACATTAAGGATTTCTATCTTTTCGGTGACTATAATCTACCAAATATTAGCTGGACTCCTGCAGGCACTAATAACACAGGCCAATTTTGTTCTGGTGAATCCTTGATATCGAAATATCTTGGAAATTTCTTATCTGTACATAATGCTCTACAATTTAATAATATCAAAAACAAAAACGATAAAATTCTAGATTTATTTGTTACAAATTCCGAATGTATTGTCTTTAAACCAACTGATGAGTTAGTCCCTATAGATCACCATCATCCTCCCTTTTGCACATCCATAACAATAGAGAAACGTAAAGGCATATTACCCAAACAAACCAAAAAATATAATTTTCATAAAGGTAATTATGATTTAATAAAGACAAAACTTCGGGAAATAGAGTGGTTAAACCTACTAAACCGTCACCAAGCAGTGGATGCCCTAAATTTGTTTTACGATCACGTCTATGGAATTATTATGGACACTATACCACAGACCCGACCTAAATCGCTTAATTTTCCGCATTGGTTTCCGCCATCATTGATAAGAACTTTTAAAAATAAAAATAGAGCTTGGCAAAAATGGAAAGCTTACCAAAATGCAAACGACTATGAACAATTCTCCCTTTTAAGAGATCGATTTAGGACGGAATGTAAAAAAGCCTACAAAACATATATTGTCTCTGTTGAAAATAGCATAAGCCAAAACATCAAACATTTCTGGTCATTTGCTTCCAAACGTAACGCTTGTCGGGACTCCAGCTTTCCTTCAACGATGACCTATAAAAACTTGACATCTAATAAGGCGGAGGAAATTTGTGATATGTTCTTGGATTTCTTTAAATCGGTATATGAACCTTCCAATTTTGATAGTGAACGTTGGTCCCCGCCCGATGTATTTGCAGATAATAGTATTCTAATTTCCAAAATTAAATTCCGCCCTGATGAAGTCTGTAGAGCCCTAAAGTCTCTGAATAAATCCAAGGGACCAGGCCCTGATGGTATTCCACCAATCTTCTTTATACGCACCGCTAATGACATTTGCACTCCGTTATGTATCATATACAATAAATGTATGGATGAAGGAGTTTTTCCTAACGAATGGAAAAAATCTAATGTTACTCCCGTCTATAAATCAGGTCTCAAAGAAAATGTCGAAAATTATCGTCCTATCTGCATTTTGTCTACCTTATCTAAGCTATTTGAGAGGCTCGTGAATGCGAGAATAGCTCCAGTTGTCCAAAATATTATTATTCCACAACAACACGGATTCGTTAAAAAACGGTCAACGACAACCAATTTAACAATTTTTACCGATTATTTATTTAATAGCATGGATAGTGGTTTTCAAACAGATGCCGTTTATACCGACTTCTGCAAGGCCTTTGATAAGGTGGACCATGAAATACTTATGAAAAAAATTGCATATAACGGAATTCGTGGAGATTTGCTCAGGTGGTTCGGTTCTTATATTTCTAACAGAACTCAAAAAGTGGTTATAAAAGGGTTTCAGTCTTCTACTACCGTACTTACAACATCTGGTGTGCCTCAAGGTTCAATCCTTGGACCGTTATTATTTATAATATTTATAAATGATATCTCAATGTGCTTTAAAAATACAAAGTTCCTACTGTACGCCGATGATCTTAAAGCATTTAGAATAATTAAAAATATAGAAGCCGTTGATCGTTTCCAAGAGGACTTGAATAGGTTTAGTACTTATTGCAAATCAAATAAACTTTATTTAAGTCTTAACAAATGTAATTGCATAAGCTTTACTAAAAATAAAAATGTAATGACATATTCCTACTACTTACAAGGGTCTCTACTTCAAAGGCAATCTTTGGTTCGGGATCTTGGCGTGTTACTAGATAGTAAACTTCATCTCAACTCCCATATAGACCACATAGTAAATAAGGGCCTACGTATGTACGGTTATATATTTAGAAGTGCTAAAGAATTTGTAAATTCTCGGTCATATTTACTTCTCTATAAGTCGTTAGTACGACCTCAATTAGAATATGCAGCTGTGGTCTGGAATCCCTTCTATAAAGTGTATATCGATGCCATAGAAAGAGTTCAGCGAAAGTATCTAAAAGCATTACATTACCGTTGCTTTCACTCAAATTCTTCTTACTCTAATTCATTAAGAAAATTTAACCTCCACGATCTAAAATCTAGACGTACATTAATCGATGTTTTATTTTTGTATAATGTTTGTCGTGGCAAATATGATTGTCCAGATATATTAAGCAAACTATCTTATATAGTACCTAGGGCCGTCTTAAGACGTGAGGCGCGCGGAAGACCACTTTTTGCCGTCAGTTCATGCAGGACTAATGCTGGCTTGCGAGCGCCTCTGCGCCGTCTTATGACTAACTATAATAACAGTTATAACGACTTGGATTTGTTTTCGCTCACACCAATTGCATTTAAAAATTTGGCTCTTGACATTGTTAACAATACCACTGATAGTACAGAACACAAAGATAAGTAGCTTTATTATTATCTTTCTACTTAAGTACACTTATTAGTTGCTTAATGTAATTTCGATGTGTAATAATTATTGTAACTACTATTTAGAATTTTTCTTTAGTATTGTTTCACTGGGCATATATGCTCCCAATATTCGTAAATACGAATGTATAAACTGTGGATAATGTAGTTAGTTGTACAATTATCTCCTATATATAATGTGTAATCTTGTATAAAACTTATTGTACAATTGTTTTTTATCCCAAATAAATAAAATAAAATAAAATTGCGGTGGTACCCATCCAGGCGGACTCTTACATATGTGAGACCAGTAAAAACCTTAAAATTAGTGAAAATTGAAAACCAGGCAATTTCTAATTTTCACTTATTTTTACAGAGTACCTATCAGAGAAATTTCTAACATCTGTTCCGCCGCCTATTGTGTGTACGTATTTTGTTGAAATCATAATTTTATTAATTTTGCCGTATGTGGTATACATTCGTATTTCATTCATTCATCCTAGCGTACTGGCATGATTCTTTTGCACATTCCGCTCTGAGCAGCCGTCTCGGACGGACCTATTGTTTGTTGTAGCGCTCGCTACAACTTTCATTGTTCCGCCCGAGTACCTGCTCGGTGCGTTCCGTAGCGACCTCGCTACAGCCAAGGCCAAACAGGTAGCAAAGGGGCAACCTTTTGCTATTTTGTTAGCCTATTTCGGGCCAAGCCGCGTCCTTTTCAGGACAGGGTTTAGCCCAATTTGTTTCTAATCGACGTTTGGCCCCTTCAGGGTATTGGCTCGGCGGAAACCTAACGGTGCTAACAAGCCGAGTCGCGGCCCCGGCCACGCGCTGCGCCCCTTCAGGGCAAGGCAAAGCCGACGGGTACGGATCCGGAGGCTGCGGAGGCACACCGCAGTCTCCCCCGTATATCACCTTCCCAACCCTACCCTTTCCTTAAATTCCATCCCGTGTATCGGTTGAGCGTGCGGCCTCCGGCCAATACCGCTTACGGTACACGGACTGTTAGGAACCCTTTTGCACAATAAGACTGGCAAAAGGGATACAAGCTTAGGGCACACCTATTTTTAAGTACACCCCCCCTCGCCTATACCCGGCGGGGAGGGACACGCACTCACTCACCCCCGGGCGTTCCTACCCGGGGACTTAGTTCAACGCGTCCCATACCGCGTCGCGATCCGCGCTCGTTTCGTGTGAACCCGCCTGGTTTCTTGTGTGTTCTTTACAGGCGGTGCACACCCGGGGTTAGTGAACACACACGCGGCCCCTAAATAATTATTATCATAGGCTCGGACTCAGCCGCCAATATGGCTGATTCTGGGCCTATGAATTTGGCTCCCGAGCGGCCTGTCGTCGCCGCTCAAAACGATCCCGCGCCCATTTTTATCAGCACCCCCCTCGCCGCGCCCATTATTTCCAGAGAGGAAATAATGAACATGGTGAGGGAGATGTTCCGGACGGACAACTCGGTCCGTCAGGAAATTATCAACATGGCTAGGGAAGCCAGGGGGCCGTCTGAGTCCTCGGACACCTCGGAGTCGTCCGAGGCTACGACCCTCACGGAGGCCACCGAAACCTCGGGCGGCTCCGCGGAGTCTGAAGAGGACATGGACGTGTCCCCCAGCCCACCCACCGCCACCAACAACTCGAAAAAACGGCCGATCTCGGCCTCTTCCTCCGCCTGCGAATCCGGGGAGGAGTCGTCCTCGTCGGAACGCGACGAGGACGGCTTCACCACGGTGAAGAACAGCCGGAGGAAGAAGCAGAGAAGTGTCGCTGCTCCCGCACCAACCTCCCCGTCCGCGCCTTCTGCGCCTACCGTGCCTTCAGCGCCAACCGCGTCCGCGTCTGCGTCGACGCCGCCACCGCCGCCGACTCAACCAAAGGGGCCTAAAAAACCCCCGAGGTTGAATCTACAACTCCCCTCAAATATGACCATGCGGGACATATTTGAAGAACTGCGCAAACAGCGCATCTCCATCTTCTCTAATTCGTGGAACAAAGTCCACAAGCTTCTTGCCCTGCAGCCCGCCTCAATCGCGGACCACAGGGCGCTGACTAAATTCTTAGACGCCAAACATTGGCACTATTTTACTTATTCTCTCCCAGACGAGCGGCGCTTCCGCTACGTCATTCGTGGTATCCCCGTCCAGATGTCCACTCTCGAGGTCAAAGAAGGCCTCGAAGAGAAAGGCATAGTCGCCCTAGAAGTGCACAGGATGCACAGACAGTCCCGCGCCTCCCGGCCGGGAATCCAATATGAGATGGTCCTTGACATCCTTCAGTCCCCTTCCGACGTCAAACGTCTGTTTGAGATAAAAGATATCTCGGGGCTAGGCGGCTTCACCGTCGAAGCCCCACACAAATCGACCCAGATAGGGCAGTGTCACAACTGCCAGAAATAGGCCACAATTCTCGTGGCTGTCGCCTCCCCGCCAGGTGCGTCAAGTGCCTCGGCGAACACGGCACATCCGAGTGCCCCCGTCCCAAGGACCGCTCTCAGTGCACGGAGCCGCCTTCGTGCACCAACTGCCGGCAAACCGGCCATCCAGCGAATTATCGCGGATGCCCTCGCGCCCCCAAAAGAGTTGCCAAAGCTCCTAAAGCTGCGGCTCCCTCGGCCCCTCAGGCCACCACATTCAAACTGGCACCTGCGCCAGTGCGCAACCCGTGGTTTCCTCCCACGGCGCGCGCTGATCCCCCGTCACAGGCCCACAGCGGAGTCACTCCCGCTGCCCCGGCCTCTACTCGACCCCCTCCTCCCCCAGCTGTGGCTCCTTCTTCAAAGGCGGCCCAGCCCAAACCCAAACCCAAGCCCCCCACCCCCCCCACCCCTTCTCAGTCGGCGACGGTGGCGGCGAAGGCAAGCGACGCCTCATCCTCAGTCGCCTCATTGTTAGGCTCCCCGGAGATCATGATTCTCCACGGGAAACTTTTTGAGCGTTCCCGTCTGCTCACCCGTACGGGAGTAGAAGACCCCCTTTTAATCGCTGAGATCGCTCTGATCCAGTAGCAAATCTTCGAGGCCACAGTCAACGCTGTGCGTCTCCCCTCTTTTACTTCATAAATGGCTACCAACGCCAGACAACTCCCCCAGCGGACAAAACCTCGCTCCCTCAGAGTGGGGTTTTTCAATTGTAACGGCATTCGGGACCAAAAAGCCGAAATTTCCTCTTTTGTCCGCGACAACAAAATTGACGTTTTCCTCATCCAGGAAACGTTCCTTAAGCCCTCTCACCGCGATCCCAACATCCCAAACTTCAAACTGGTGCGAAATGATCGTACCAGTGGCCGTTTAGGAGGCACTCTCATTTATTACAAAAGGTCCCTTCATTGCATACCTTTAGAATCACCGATAAGCTTGAGCAACATTGAGGCTTCGGTCTGCAGGCTAGCCATGACCGGACACCCGCCGATCACCATCATATCGGCCTATCTCTCGCCCACTAAGGAGCTTCACTCCAACGAACTAGAAACATTATTTGATCTGGGGGATTCCGTCATTTTGGCGGGAGACCTCAATGCCAAGAACACCCTCTGGAACTGCAACTCGACCAACGAGCGAGGTGCAGTCCTAGAGAGTTGTCTTGACACAATCAATTTAAGCCTATTGGTTCCTTCAGAACCAACCCATTATAGTTACAACGACGACCACCGACCGGACATACTCGACGTGGCACTTGTACGGAACGTAAGCCTTAGCGTGCGTTCCATGCAAGTGTTACAAGAGTTAGACTCTGACCACAGACCTGTGATCCTCGATCTAGTCCCCGAAAACAGTCCAACAGACACAGGTCCTAATATCCCGATGAAGGTGAAAACGAATTGGCGTCTTTTAGGCACCAAGCTCGCGGACACCTCATCCACTGATCTTTCCGCGATCCCGACCAACATCGTGACTCCTGAGGAAACGACCAGCGCGATACGCGTCTTCACCGACCACCTCCAGAACGTTTTGAGCGAAAGCTCCGAGAGGGTGCCAGAGACTGTTCACAGTCACTGGCAACTTCCCGAAGACGTTCGGTGGTGGGTGAGGTTGCGTAACGCTACGCTCAAAGCCTGCGCGACGAGACCCGTCCCGGAACGACGACATCTTGCGCGCTACCTCCAACGTGAGGTTAAGCGTCGCATAAAAGAGGTCATCGATTCGAGGTGGGACACTCGCCTTGCCGATATCGATCCGACACATACGGCCTTTTGGCAACTGGTTCGTTCCTTCAAGAGAAACGATGTGGCCTCCATGCCTCCGCTCAATCGTCCGAATCAACGCCCGGCGTTTGATGACGACGAGAAAGCGGAACTACTGGCCGGCAGCCTGGAGTCTCAATGCTCGCTCACCTCTGTACCCGTAGATGACGACATTCTTGTTGCGGTTGACACTTTCGTCGAAGATAGGAACGCGGTCCGGCCACCGCCAGTCTCTATACCGCGACCGTTATACGACAACGTCGACCCGGACGTCGACCCGCCGCCCGATCCCCTTGCGCCGGTGACGATCGAAGAAGTCACCACTCTGATCAAGGCACTCAAACGTAGGAAAGCCCCCGGGGGCGATCTAATCCCTAACCGTATGATTAAAATGCTCCCGGAGCATCTAGTTCAAATTTTAACTTCCATATACGACGCCGCGTTTCGTAACTGCCTCTTCCCAGAGGTCTGGAAAGAGGCAGTTGTGATAGGAATCCACAAGCCGGGGAAACCCGCTTTCGAACCCTCCTCTTATAGGCCCATCAGTCTGCTCAGTACTCTGGGCAAAATCTACGAGCGGATCGTCCTCGACCGCCTCAAAATAGTAGCTTTCAATCAAAATTTGATCCCTCCGGAACAGTTTGGCTTTCGCGCTAGACACAGTTGTGTCAATCAGGTGCTCCGCATCACGGAGTACGTTCACGAACAATTCCGCAAAGGAATGCCTACCGGTGCTATTTTCTTCGATATCGAAAAAGCATTCGACAGGGTGTGGCACAACGGCTTGCTTTTCAAGCTGTACACTCTGAACGTGCCCACACAACTCGTGCACATCATACGAGATTTCCTGTCGAATCGCGGTTTCAGATATCGCGTGGAGGGAACTCTCTCTTCCCGACACACCATCACGGCCGGAGTCCCGCAAGGCTCCGCCCTGTCCCCTTTTCTTTTCTCGCTTTACACGAGCGACATCCCTAGACCACAAAACGCCCATCTGGCACTATTCGCGGATGATACCGCAATCTACGCTTCACGTAGAGACCCCGACGAAGTGGTGCGCACTTTGCAAACCGCCGCCGACGAACTCGGCGAGTGGTTCCGCAAATGGCGAATCACCGTCAATCCCACCAAAAGTCAGGCCATCCTTTTCACTCGGAAAAGGAAAGTCCATGTCCCTCACTTTTCAGTCCGCATGTCCGACCAGGTTATTCCCTGGAAGGGCCAAGCCAAATATTTAGGAGTAACCCTTGATCAGAGGTTGACCTTCATCCCACACGTAAATGCGGTACGCGCGCGAGCCGCATTCGCGATGAGCCAGCTTCACTGGCTCCTAAACAAAAACAGTAAAATGTCAATCCGCAACAAGATTAGGATCTTTAAAACATGCATCCGTCCGATAATGACGTACGCGTCGCCCGTATTCGCTCATTTACCGCCCCGTCGCCTTCAGCGAATGCAGGTGCTTCAAAATCGATTTTTACGACATGCACTTGGTGCCCCGTGGTACGTTCGCAATCGCAACCTCCACGTGGACACCAATATGCCGACCATCAGGCACTTTATGCAGTGCGCCAGCAGACGCTATTTCGACAGGGCGGTAAACCACCCGAACACGCTTATCCGTAAAGCGTCTATATATACTCCATTTGATCGCGCCAAATGGAGACGACCGCGTTCAGTCCTGTCAGATCCAGAGGACGAAATCACTCTGGCTTTACGCGAAAAGAACGAGCATCTAAAGCTCATACACTCCACAAGACCGCTGTACCGTCCTCGCCGTCGAGGACCTCGTCGCGTTCCCCAACCCCCTGCCCTCTCTTAGCAGTTCCGGCCCGCGAGCCGAAGACTACTACGTACGCACTAATAGGATTAGGTTTAAACCTTATTTCCCCAAACGCTGATGTCTTATCCTCTCAGTGGCCGCCCTGAGCCGAGGTCGTGACCCATTAGTGGGTCGCCCTCAGCGTGGTCGCTTAAATTTAAGGGTTGCGAGCGCCTTCTGCGCTCACCCACAAGACCGGTGTTCTTGTATAAGCCGACTCTCGTCAGGCTAACAAGAGTTTAATAATAATAATAATAATAACGCTTTATTGCACATTCATTTACAAAAGAAAAAATAACTTAGACTAGAGAATAAAAAAAAAACATGATGGTACAAGAGGCGGTCTTATCGCTTTAAGCGATTTCTGCCAGACAACCTTTGGATGGACAGGACACTAATTATAATGATGATTGATGATGGTGCACAAAAAAATACATATATACATATAAACACTATTCATAATATAATTATTAAGAAAGATAAATAAACATAATTACATACATACATACATACATACATACATACATACATACATACATATACATACTTAAATTATAATCATGAATTACATAAACATATAGCAGCGACTTCGTTTAAGATAAGGAAAGAAAGTGATTTTTTAAAAGCTTTTTAAACATATAGAGGGATTTTGCTTGCCTTATCGTAACAGGCAAACCGTTCCAGAGTCTAATGGCCTGTACGGTAAAAGATTTATCGTAGAAAGAGGAAGTGTGTATTGGAGTTTTAAGTTTATAGGTATTTGAAGAGCGAAAGGAGCGGTTATTGTGTGAGTATAGAAAACTAAAACGATCTTTAAGATAGGAAGGGATAGTAGGATCAAAAAGGATTTTAAATAGCAGACAAAGAACATGAGTATTTCGGCGAAGGCGGATGGGTAACCAATTGAGTTTTTTGCGAAATTCAGAGACGTGGTCAAATTTCCGTAAACCAAATATGAACCGAATGCAGACGTTTTGGAGACGCTCAAGTTTGTTTAATTGGTTTTCAGATAGATCCAGATAGCAGGCATCGCCATAATCAAGTAAAGGAAGAAGTAAAGATTGTGCAAGGTTAATTTTAGTGGTAATAGGTAGGAAATTATGCAGTCGTCGGAGGGATGCAATCGAAACAAATAATTTTCGGCTGACTTCAGTCAATTGAGGACCCCAGGAAAGTTGTTTGTCTAAGAAGACTCCCAAATTTTTGACGGAGTTGCTGTATTTAATGACGTTACCATCGAAAATCACTTGTGGCAGTCGGAACCAATCGATTTTAGAAATCATGCGAGAGCTCCCTATTATGATTGTTTGAGTTTTCAAGGGGTTAATAGTTAGTCCGTACGATTTAGTCCAATCCAGTATTCGTTGCAGATCACGATTAGTGGCCTCAATCGCTGTGTGTAGTGTACTTAACGGAGTTTGAGTGTAGATCTGAAGATCATCTGCATATAAATGGTAGGAAGAAGATAGTTTATGGGATATGGAATTGATGAAGATTGCAAATAAAAGAGGAGATAAAACGCCACCCTGCGGAACACCGGCAGTTAAGTCACACCATGAAGAATAAGTGTCATCAACACGTATGCGTTGCCGGCGCCCTTGCAGGTAACTACTAAACCAGTCAATTACCACCGAAGACACGTTAAGAGAGTGGAGAAGTGCCAAAAAGATGTCGTAATCAACGTTGTTGAATGCATTACTAAAATCAAGTAGTGACAGCACAGTCAAATATCCATTGCCCATTCCATATCTGATGTCGTCAGTGATTTTAACCAAGGCAGTAACAGTGCTACATCCAGGGCGGAAACCAGATTGAAAAGGATTAAGAAGGCTATTTATATTAAGGAAGGAAAATAATTGCTGATGTACTAAGCGTTCTAGAACTTTAGATAAGAAGGGAAGGATGGAGATAGGACGATATTCTGAAAAAGAGGAAGGGTTCATATTTTTAGGAAGAGGTATAACCTGTGCCTCTTTCCATGTAGAAGGAAAAGTGCCATTCGAGACAGAAAAGTTTAAAATGAATGTAATCACAGGAGCGACTTCATCAAGTATGAGCATGACCATTTTACGACTAATGCTATCACTACCAACTGCATTTGAAGAGATTGATGCTATACTCTTTTTAACATCACAAATAGTAAATTGACTAAAGTTAAAAGGACAGTAACTAGGAGAAGGCAATGATGAAAGATGATTCAAGGTGGCAGTTTTCATAGGTCCATGAAATTTAACAGTTGAGGAAAAATGTTTATTTAACAAATCTAAGTTTAAATCTTTTGTTATATTTCTTTGACGTACCTTCCCAACGCCCAATGATTTAAGGAATTTCCAAACTTTAGCCGGATCGTTGTTCAAAACCGAGGTGTGAATATGTCGGCGTTGTGCGTCCCTACACAATCTATTGCAGTGATTTCGTCGTTCATTGTACTTTTCCTTATTTTCATCCGTTGGACGCCGTTTCAACTTTGCCTTGGCTGTCATTTTTCTCTTCATAGCAGATTTAATTTCATCAGAGAGCCACGGTGCTGGTGCATGTTTCATTTTTATCGCTTGTACTGGTGCATGTGCATCATACAAATTCTTAATTAACCGATTGAAGCCATCCACCATTTTGTCCATAGAGGCCGCAGTAATGACATTCGACCAGTCTATTTCAGCAGCATCCTTTTTTAAATTCTCCAAAATAATACCACTAAAATTACGTTGCAGAAGGATTTTGGACTTAGCTCTAGGCGGACGAATTTTATAGGAAAGAAATATCATATCATGATAGGAAAAAGCATCCGCAGAACATTGACCATGCGTACAGACATGGTCTACAGAAGAAACAAGTATAAGATCAAGAAGAGAGGGTAAAGAGTTTGGAAATTTGTGTGTAGCGTTTAAGGGAAGTATACTCAAGTTGCAAGCCTGGGCAGTGGAATTAAAAGATTTAGACCGAACATCTTGTTTTAATAAGCAGGTGTTAAAGTCACCCATTATAATTGTATGGCTATAAGAATGAGTGTGTTGTTCCAATAGATTTTCAAACGACTGAAAGAAATTAATACGCATTGATGGACAGTAATAAACACCGAGTAGTATTTTAGTGTGTGACAAAACTACTTCAACAAACAGGTGTTCTCCAGCATTGGACGGAGTGGGCTGGGCTGACATACTCACGATGGAGAAAGGAATATGGGCGCGAAGATAAATGGCAACCCCGCCACCCCCACCACTAACGCGATCATTGCGTATCAATTTAAAGCCGGGCAACGAGTATGAAGTTGAAGACAGACATGGCTTTAACCAAGATTCTGAAATTAAAATTGCATGAAGATTCTTGTGGTCAAACGATGCCAGCATATCGGCGTAATGGGCCGGAATACTTTGAGCGTTGATATGCACTACATTAAAGTTTTTAGAGGTGTCATTAAAAAGTGAAGAAATGGAATCATGTAAAGCTGGTATAGAACTAAAACTATCAATGCTGCTATTCAGTTCATCAGAAGAAGAGCATGAGTAATATTCGCTATTGCTATATGACATTTATGTAAAACAAATAAATATATATTATAAATATACTAATAACAAAATATATACCTATTTTTTATATTTTAAATGTCAAACTACGTCGTCCACCCGCCAGCTGTGTTTACACAAAAAAAAAATATCATACGAATTAACTATAAACAAACAACCACAGAAACGACCAGACAGGCAATACTTTACAAGAAAATATAATTATTCTACCATTAAGTGACGCAAATTTGAAACATACAGAATGCCATAATAAAATATATTCAAAATAAACTATTTATATAAATCTATATCTTTTATGCTTGAAATGTGACTTAAGAAGAAAAAAGTGGTATGGAACGTACTATTTAATTGACAATTTGTCACGAGGGTAGTTTAAAAAGAAATAATTATTAATGTTGTTTACTAGTCACACAGGTCTAATTAACGGTTACAATCAGTTTAAAATTATGCAAGTTATAATACGTGTTCTATTTTCTTGCCGTTGTTGCTCGTCGTGTCCTTGACGTACCCGCTGCAGTCCTAGGTACTACATCCTTAGGCGCAATGATTACTGGTTTCGCCGCCTGTGACGGAATCGCATCGAAATCTTTGGTGCAGTTAACACGATGCCGTACTCCATTAGGACCTAGAACATATACGCAACCCTCCCGCGTCCAACAATTAGTGACTCCAAATCTATGCCGCGCAGCCAAAAATACATCATGCCTGACCTTTGTGAGGAATTCAGACAGTGTAATACCTGAGCCCTTGAGACTAGACTTTGAAGCCCAGATTTTGTCTCTGATGCATACATCACGTAACTTAAACAATATCGGGCGTGGCCGAGCCGTACCTGCTGAGCGACCCATTCTATGGCATCGGCTAATGCTACTCTCTGTGAAGTTAGATAACTGCATATGTTTCACTACAGTGCTAACTACCACTGCAGATGTGTCCTCATTCGGTACTTCAGGCAAGCCATGAAGTAAAAGAATTTTGCGGCGTCCTTGCATTTCGAGCTGATCCACTTGCTTCGCCAACAGTTCTATTTGGCTCTGTAGAATCGTCATGGACTTGAGCATAAATTCACGGAAGGAGTTGAAAGTGGTAGTCAGTGCATCAGCTGATTTCCCAGATGGCGGAGATGTTACCGGCAGTTGTTTAGCAGTTGTTTAGTTTAGTCAGGGACAAAAAAAAAAGATTCTTTTGTTTTTATTAGATACAGTATAAATAAGGCATGTAAGTCTATTTAGCTGTCAGGGTGCACCACGCATGAGTGCACAACAAAATAGCCACGATCGGAATACCCTCGTAACAAGCCCGAACCCATCCGAGCATAAACCCCAGTAAAATGCATAAAACCATTAATATTGAAGGCCTTCAAAGTGTCGGAATATCGCTTGTCTTGTTGTAATTAAGTATTGTAAATCAATCACCCGGCGGCCTGTTAGAGCAGAGTTATTATTTGTTCAGTTACTTGTCAGTATCAAATAGTCTGCTCGTTATATTTTTACACTTAGAGTATAATGATTTAGTGTGCTTAGTTATCATAGTCTATGAATAAGTTACAACACAAAATTTTAAGTGATGTGATGGGGAACGCTATGTATTATTGTAAAATTTACTCTTAAGATACTTTACTTTATATCGGTTATCTTTCTATATCTAATAAATAGACGAATGATTTTTTTTACTAAATATAGCACAGCATGAATAAGGAATATGCATAAAGAGATTAATAAAGAACAATCACCTCATTATTTACGCCTATTTTGTTTGGGATACTAATTACTTCTTCTTTTAAATTATGGGTTCCACCAATTATCTATCGGTGATTTCGCCAATGTCAAGTAATAATAGCATATACAAAACAATAAATATAAATTCTTAGAAATAAAAAGTTGTCGCCATGTTCAAAAACAAAATCATACTAATTGCTGCTTTCCACCGATATTATACTGACATAATTGATGTAAAAAACCCTTCATCAATGACTGACACATATTAATAGCAATGAACATACATTATTTTACAATTAAGAGGGTTTTATGTATTTGAGGATGCTCGTGCTCGTCAGAGACTATCCCGCCCTCACACCCGCCACTGCAACTTCTGTAAGCCAGGATCAGCAGTGGCACGCATTTTATGACACCGAGCGGTGAAGCTCGGCGAGTCTCAGGGAACACTAATATGTCTGTAACCCGCAACGAAATTAATCAAAAAGAAAGATAGGGACGAGTTGGAAATATTAATTGTCCACTTCCCTCCATAGCAAAGCGGCAGACAAAAATAATGAACTAAGGAGGTATTCTAACCTCAAGTTTAGAGACGTTTACAACTAGAAAAGCCAGTTGTAAAGCACCACGGACAAAATTCAATGAAAGGGTCCTATCATATGAGCTGTCAAATTTGATTCCAATAATAGGTATGGCAAAAACGCCGGAAAGCACGGAAATTCCGTCTAGTCTCTACAAGGTCCATGTAGTATACAACCCCAGATGTTACTTGCATACTATCCAGCATGATGTTGCGCTCATCATGCCAAAGACCACACTCCCAAAGTACGTGATGTGCAGACTGTTCATACACGTAACCAGGTGTAGAGCATGGGCACACAGGAGAGTCAACCAACCTAAATGAAAATAGTTTGCCCTTAAAATTACCGTGGCCGGTAAGAAATTGCGATACACAATGATCTATTTCTAGCCAAGTTTTATTTAGGCGATCGCGAACGCATGGAAAGTATTTATATAAATGACGCCCTTTCGAGGATACGTCCCATGTATATTGCTCGTGCTCGGCAGTGGGCAGTTTTAATACAGGGCTGATATTAAGTGTTATATTATTACTAGTATTGCTCGCGACGTCGCCCGTGTGAAAAAGTTTTCCGGGATAAAAATATTTTGAAAGAATTAGTGAAAGAATTTACAACATCAGTTCAGTAGTTCCTGAGATTAGCGCGCTCAACCAAACAATTAAACAAACTCTTCAGTTTTATAATATTAGCATTATTATTATATTGCTTTGCGCACATCGCTTGATGACTTGGAGAAAAATACTACACCCAGACCTTGGCCAAGTACGTAGGAATGTAATATTTTATATGCTTAACTATAACTCATTTTCTTAGTTTGTCTATAAACATCGATCGTTAATATTTTGCGGACAATCCCACAGGTGTTAATTATCGCGGCCTTTTGTAAACTGAGGTACATTTTTGCGTTTTTTAGTGGTAAATGGATCTATTTAGGGGCGGTTGCGGACGACAACTTAGACGTGAGTCGGAGGAAGCCCGCAGCCGTCCCTAATGCGCCGAAGATGGCAATGTAAAAAAAAATAAAAAAAATGGATCTATTTAGATGTTTAGGTTTAAATATGACTGCCTCGGTGGCGTAGTAGTAGTCAGTGCCGGATTAGGACAACTTGATGCCCTAAGCAATTCACGCCTGTGGGGCCCCCCTACCATAAGTAAACTAACATCAGTCTTTAATCGCGCGGATTTTCAAACACCTTTACTTTTATGTGCTAGCATTTTTTGTGCTGTTTCTGGTGCCCCCCAAGACGTGATGCCCTAAGCAATTGCTTAATTTGCTTATGGGCTAATCCGGCACTGGTAGTAGTATGGTACGACTGCAATGTTGAGGTCTCGGGTTCGATCCCCGGGTCGGGCAAAGTGATATTGAGTTTTTCTATTCAGTATCAGCTTGGAGTCTGGAATTTGTGCCCGATATGGCGACAGGATCGCCTCCTATCACATCATGGTACGGAATAACGGAGAAAAGTGGGTGCACTAGTTGCGCCTCTGCCTACCCCTTCGGGGATAAAAGCCGTGAGAGGTAGTGTGTGTGTGTTTAGTTACAACTTCAGTAGTGGACAGTACAACGGGCACTATTGAGACTTTTTATAGTTTCCGCATTCGGGCTATTACGTCTTTCAGATCGAGGTATTTGGATAACTTTCCAGTAATATAATTCTAGACGTTATGAGTGTGTGGTATACCTACGTCTATTAGGAATTATTACACATTCATAATATTATTCCTTAAAAATATACAAGACTCCTTATATCCCCACACTGAAAATAAAACACAATACAAAGGATAAACAAATTATAAACATATTTTTGTCTCAAAGTTTGTAGACGAAGAAAAACAATGTCTTAATTGAAGTTTTTTACATTGTATCGTGTTATGTTGTAATATTTTTAGCAGTTTAAGAATTTTTCCAGGCAACCATTATCGTATTCGTTGCCTCCGCTAAAGTTAGACCACGTTTTTAATATTTTCGCTCCTTTGTATTGAAAGCCCGTTTTATGTTCCCCGATAAGATGTTTACAAACTTTGATGTTTCATTATTTATTTTTTGGTTCATTGTTTCCACAACAATGGAGTTTATTTCTATGAAATCGCCATAAACACGCGGTAGATATACGGATAATGTTATTTTATATTACGTGATAATATAAGAGACATTTTGATTACAGACTACAACCAACGTATTAGGAGTATACAGACTCATCGGAGTGGAAGAGATCAACGTCTGTGGCCTAACAGAGATCGTATCGTAAGATTCCTTTGCCAAGGAAGCTCAAACATGCCTAGGACTTATTTAGTTTACTAGCATTGCCTGCAAAAATTAAAAATCGTTATTAATTATAATAATTTTTATAACATTCAAATGAATCAATTAATGCCTTTTTAAGTTGAATAATTTGGCGCAGATTTCATAATTAAATGATGTGAACATACGCATCAAAGATTAACGAGAAGAGCACTTCTGCAAGTAGTTGATAAATACTGAGATTGTTACACAAAACGTCTTTTAGTTCTTTTAAAACCTTCTATGTGACGCGACGGGAACTTTTGCGCTTGTCGGAAAGCTTTTCTAATTAAGTTCTCCCTAAGAGGTGCTTTTTATTTGCAGTAGTACGTATACTGCGCCCTGCTAACTGCAATTTATAAGCAACCAGAGTCCTGTACGGTACGCGCGCCGCAATTTGGCTTCACTATCAGCCACGATGAATCAAAGGTGGGGCGAATCAATCTAAGGGGCGAAACTTGTATGTGGCTTACAATATTTATAAATATGTGGACACATCAAACAACCTATTCAATCTACCAATTACGTATATTGTCTTTGTGTATTATAACATCACAATTCACATGATATGAAAACACTCCCTTTGACATAAATTTTCATGTTAAAAGTATCGCAATACGAATAACAATATCTTTAAATTCTGTATAAAATAACAAACAATTTTCAAATCTATCCGTAGATACAGTTATTCCCATTGTATAATTTACGTCTACAATTTATCCATAGTGTCAATTGTTCGAAATTCATATTGAATTTTCATTAAACCCTTTTGTGAAATATGGTCATATCGAAGTTTAAATAATTATTTGTAACGTATTTAAATTTATTACTTAAGTCAGTGTGCTTAAGTCTTAACGTGACACATTATTTTATTGCTACAAATATCGATAAATTTATGTGAGGGATTTTGGAATTGATTATGCACAAATTTACGAACAAAGCGACTATATTTTCAAAAGAAATCTGTTAATAAATAGGACAAACTTCTGATATTAATAAGTAAGTACTAAGCTCTCACATTATTACTATGTCGCATTCTTATTTAAGCATTGACTTAGCATCTGCCTATAATATAATATTTTAAAGCGTTTATTCTGGCAAAACCATCGAGTAAGTAGCTGGGTTCAACTGACATTTTCGTTCACAAATTGTTGACTGAAATTCCAATGTTGGAGACGTCGCTAACTACTTAGATTTTTTTTGTTGAAATAAGCTTTGGAAACTTTGGAAACGAGGCTAATCGTTTTTTGCTTAGAGCCTTGTATAAGGAAGACAACAATGAAATCAATACCTACCTCGTAGCGTGGTCTAATGCTTTAAGCTAGTAGTCGATATTTTTAGGAATAATTTTAAGGTGATTGTATCATTGACATTTGAGCCATGTTACATCTACTCGTCTTGTCGTATTTGGAGGTAAATTTTAATCAATAATGGTTTAGGCCAGTAGAAGTTTGACGTCTACCTCGAGGTAGACTTGGTTACTGAGAATCTGAATAACTGCTAATCTTATTCTTTGTTATAATATTATAAATGCAAAGATACATGAGATTTTGTTAGATGACTACATTATTATTCTAAGATTACAGTACTATGCATACCAAAGACATCCTAGATTAGGTATACAGTTAGTTGTATTAAGTGAGTATTCAATGGCTCAAATTCTAAAAGTTGAAGAAGATTATTCAATGGAACCTAGATTGTATTTTGAATGCCCTAACGATAGCAGCCATGGTAATTTTTTCTTGTGTCAGCTATTTGCATTAACTTATCATTAGCAGTATTCTAAATGAAAAGTAAAAGCCTTCAAAGACTGACAAGGGAAGTTAATGTTACCAAATGTTGTTTGCTAAAATAACCGCTTGACAAATTAGAGCGAAAAACGTAAATGTGGCATAATGGTTCTCCAGAGGGATTTTTGGGAGGAATAACAGGGAACGGGCACGAACTATAGGGGTGGCACAAAATCGACCCAAGAGCCACATGTGGACAAAAAAGGAACTTTTCTTTTTTTATTTTTATTATTCTTTTTAACTTCAGACAAATAAAGAGGGATGTTATAAGTTTAGCGCGTGTATCTGTGTATCTGTACATATGTCTGTGGCATCGTAATTCTCAAACGAATGGACCTTTTTCGACGAATTTTATTTTGTTTGAAAGCTGATGTAATCGAGATAGTTCTTAGCTATTATTTATGAAGATCTGTTCAAGCGTTTGAAGATTATCAGGTTATTCACGACTCCGATTGATTTAAGCTTTGGTGTACTATAACTTCGGCAATATTTTTAAGACATGTTAACCTTGATCTGATATTACAGTAACAAGGAGTCTGCGGGATATCCATTTTTTATATCATATAACGTGTGGCGCATATGAGTGGTCTCAACGAGTAGGTGTTAGATAGTTTATTATCAAGGCCCCATGAAAGTAATTTAAAAAGTTTAAAACATAAATTTTTATTTAAATTTTAAAAAACCTTCGACTCGAAAAGCCCCTAATAAAAGTGAAATTAAAATTGAAATAGCCCCCGCCACAAAACCCTCTAAGAAGTAAAATAATAGAAGTGTCTTTGTCATTTAAGTACCAAGCAATATTTTGAGCCCAAAGTCCTTGCGTCGGGGGACCGAAATTCAGACCAGGGAGATGAAAATGCTTTTTTAGCGGTCTCACGACGCGCGACGCGATGACGCTTGGGTCAAAATATTACTAGGTAGTTTAAACGATAAAAACACTTAATATTATTTTAATTTATAGAGGATTTTTGTGTCGGGTTTTTTAATTATAATTTAGTTTTTTTTTGTCGATTTTCACATAACCATGGAATATAAGTACTTAGGTAGGTACAATTCTTGGAGACATAATACAATTTCACACCATTTGATTTGTTCATTTTTATTTTTTGGAGCGTCCAGATACACAGCAATACATTATCAACAAATTAAATGTTCTTTTTCATCCTTTATGAACATTTTTAGTCCAAGCCAAGTATCGATGTACTGTATAAGACTCAGATTGCGCCTCCAGATGGCAGAGCTTACGACATGCGCGATCCCTGTAAGAAAATATTACTTCTTTTGTCGGTAATGAGACAAATAATGCAGGGTCTTCAAAGGGTAAGATCCAATTTCACCGCTTGCTGATAATTACAACTCGACACATAATGTACAAAATACACATATTATATATACAAGTCGACCAAATCCAAAAGACATATTTCAATCTATGCTCCCAAATAAACTGTTATAAAATGAGTACTATTTACATTACCTGCTTAATACGATAATTGACAAACAAAATGTACTTGAAACCAGTGAAACTAGTCCTTACTTTCGCAAGGTAACTAGTTAAATCATTTAGCTATTGGGTCAAAGGGAGAGAAGTGGAATTCGGAGAATAATTCAATAAATCAGTCTGCGATGAGCCGTCTTATAGCACTAAAACGTTTCTCTATACACATCCAATATACAATTAGAAATTGCTAGCGTTTTCGCCCCGCGAAAGACCTCTCTCGGTATAAAAATGCTACAGTACTATTCAAAATAAAAATGTATATTATGTTAATCAAGTGCCAACTATGATCTAAATCGGTCTAGAGATGTCTGGGTTTACTTCTAAAAAATCTTAAACATATTCACATTTTTTTGCATTTGTAGTAAGTACCTATTAGTTAGACGTTTAATAGCCGTATAAGGAAATAATAAAAAAGCCTTATATTTCGTGGAAATATTACATAGTTTAGAATTTTAGTTTTTTTAGCTGAAATTTATTTACCAAAAGGATACTAATTATACATATTTTTGCTATAAATAAATATGCTTTATGTTTTTATATACTGACTTAATTTCTATAAGGATCTAAGATTATTTTTCCAGAACCCCTCCTCGGATGTAGGCCTCGTCCGAGGATTTCCATAGTTCCCTATCTTGGGCTTTCTGTATCCAAGCATGACTAGCCGTCATTATACATAATAAATATATATATACACTAGCGCCTTTTATCCCCGAAGGGGGAGGCTGAAGCGCAACGAGTGCGTAATTTTTCGCTATTATGTCGTCCCATGATGTGATAGGGGGCGAACCTATCGCCGTCTTTGTAATATAGAATAAAGAACTTAGAATATAGAATACTCACTGCAGAATATAGAATTTTATTTAATAACAAAAACACTGCGATGTTAATGCCGATAAAGCTGTAACCTCGGTATGTACAAGCAACATAAGTTTAAGCTGCGAACTCGTACAAATTGAATGACATGTTTCTTTACACTTAAAAGCTTTTAGCTAACACCAAATGTAATCTGATGTTAATCTACTTATTCGGCGTGTTTTCACTGACTTTGTTGTAGTTTACATGTTAGACTTTTTGTATATATCGGCACTCTTTTATATTTATATTTTACTTTGGATACTATTCGTTATTCCGGTTATTGGCATAAAAAGATGACTGGTTATTGGCATAAAAAGTCGCCTACAAGATAAACGTGATTAAGAGATGACTGAAATAGTCGAAATTTTACATACGGCCTCTTAAGGCTTTAAGCGCATGCGTAATTCTACTGCCTCGGTGGAGTAGTTGTATTATGGTACGACTGCAATGCTAGGTTCTTGGGTTCGATTCCCGGGTCGGGCAAAGTGATATTGAGCTTTTCTATTCAGTATCAGCTCGGAGTCTGGAATTTGTGCCCGATATGGTGATAGGCTCGCCCTATATCACATCATGGGACGGAATAACGGCGAAAAGTGGGTACACCAGTTGCGCCTCTACCTACCCCTTCGGGGATAAAAGGCGTGAGTGTGTGTGTGTAATTCTACTGAAGGCTGTTTATAAGTATTGGACGTTCATTATAATTAAATGACCCACTAATAGCATCTACTTCGCTGGTCTGTGCTAACCTACATACTGAGGATTACACAACTAAAAACTATTCGTTGTGTAATCCTCACTCTGTAGGTAACACCCATAACGCAATTAGTACCTACCACAATGTATTAATACCTAGTTGAATACCCAACCCATTTCATGGAAATCCAACATGTTAAGTTAATAAGTTATTTACATACTTAAAAGTGACTTCAAACGAACGCCAACACACGGTATTCGATTACATTGTTAATTAAAGGCATCGTAAAGCAGTTGATTAGTTTGTGGGTAACCTCTGCTTCATTATTAAGCTGTTAGAAAGTTCATAAAGGGTTTTTGGAACGTTAAATTTATTGTTTTGTGGGGTTCCAATGTAAAATTCCATTTCAGTTTGCGTGTTTTTAATTTGTGACAGCTTTAAATTAATATTTAGGTACTACGATTATTTGTGACTTTTGTATCGTAGCAAGTATGTTAATCAGGACTTTTTAATTATTTAAAAAAATCATTATTTTATTGGTGGTAGGACTTTCATGTGTAAGAGTCTGTCTGAGTGGGTACCACCGCAATGTCTATTTCTACCGCCCTGCAGCAGTGTGCGTGCACTGTTGTGTTTCGTTTTGAAGGGCATTGTTGCTAGTGAACTACAGCACATAATTAAAATCTTATGTCTCAGAATGACGAGCGTAGTGGAATGCCACACAGTAGGTTTGTAACACAAGGTGCTGGATGGTGTTTCTACTGTTTATGGACGGTCGTATCGCTTACCATCAGACGAGCGGGATGCTTGTCTCGTCATTCAATGCCATAAAAAAAATTAACTGTTTCGTATTTAGGTAATATATTAAGACTTTGGTAGAAAACATTTAAAATTTATTGCTTTAACCTTAAATTCCTTTGCCAATTTTATGTCACAGCTCACACAGATATAGTAAAGTGGGTTCATGCCTTCGAGTCGTAACTCATTTTAGATTTCTGTGTACTAAAATCGTTGAACTACAATCTAGATTAAAACTGTGTAGCTGTATGTATATTTTTGTAGCAATTATAATTTGTTTTGTGTATAATAAAATAAAATAAAGTAAAAATAAAGTCTTAGGTATCCAGTTGCATTAGGCATACTGCTTTTGTATCTGGTAGTAAAGGGCTGTCCAAGTACTACGTAAGCAGAATTTTAGTATTTTTAACTCCTCCGTCCCCCTTGTCGGCAAGAGTTAACAAAGTTCTTACCCCCATCCCCCCTCCTGTGCTTACGTAAGTATACGTATAATATTTATAAAATCCCTTCAAATATCTTTGTTGTTTATTAATAAAAAAACAAATATTGCTGATGTAATCACTACTGAGACCCCCCCATGTCACTGAAAATAATTAAAGCATGGACCTCTATTACGTGATACCTAGTTATACGGCTCTTGATGAGATTTCAGAAATACTGATAGTCCTTATTGTTATGGTCACTGCGATTTTTCTGAAAACATATTCTGTTTCTTAAACTAAATAGATTTTCGTGAATACTTAGTTATTATTAGCTCTATGGTATTGTTTACAGTCTAAATTATTCATATAAATTAAGAACAATACCCCATGTGTGCAAGCTCGGTATAAAAGGAAAGTACGAAGCCACGTGAGCTTTTATAGGCAATAATATGTTGGCACTTGGCACATGAAAGGATTGCGAGACAATAGGTATTTTAAAGGGATGTACAGTCCGCAGCATAAGTGTCTAAACAAAATCTAAATTTCATATCGCCTATATACGCGTTAAGTTAAACTGATTTTTTTTTTTCGTTTGCAGTAAATTAAATCTCTTTTATTTTATTTTTGTGAAAAGACAAAAAAAGATTAGTTAGAAATGAAAAAATGAAATCCTCCTAGCCAGTTTCGGCCACGGCGGCCAATCTCAACGGAGATCAGCCAGGTACGCAAGAGATATTATAGTGCACAAGTGTGTGCGCAATACACAGGTGCACTCGCTATTCCTTCACTCTCATAGTCCGGTGAGACGGCAATCCGACATGAACGGAGAGAGATCAGGCGCAGGACCAACGGCTTTACGTGCTTTCCGAGGCACGGGGGTATCACACCGCAAACTTCCCGACTCCGAGCTGCGACCGAGTAATTTTTTTAAGATGGAAAAACCCAATCACAAAGTTTTTTTTTTTGCCCGACCCGGGATTTGAACCCAGGACCTCAGCGCGCAAATCGTACTCGTAACGCGTACGCAATACAACTACGCCACCGAGGCAGTCAGATTAGTTAGAACACAAAGGATGTAGGCAATTTGAAATTTCGAATTTGTTCAGCTACTTATGGTGGTGACTGTACATATATCCTTTTATACTGTGACCTATTTGGTAACCAACGGTTGAAATAAGTACTTACAGCTTTTAATAAATTACTCTCACACATTCACTCACGCCTTTTATCCCCGAAGGGGTAGGCAGAGGCGCAACTAGTGCACCCACTTTTCGCCGTTATTCCGTCCCATGATGTGATAGGGGGCGAGTCTATCGCCATATTGGGCACAAATTTCAGATTACGAGCTGATACTGAATAGAAAAATTCAATACCACTTTGCCCGACTCGGGGATCGAACCCGAGACCTTAGCATTGCGGTCGTATCATAATACAACTACGCCACCGAGGCAGTCACATCTTCACTTATAACGCTTATGCTTCAAACAATGAACAATAATATCGGCCTCGTATTATATATCCCCCACTGCTGGGCACGGGCTTCTTCCACTACTGAAAGGCTTTTAGATTGCAGGCCTTCGTCCGCCACGCTGACCTAGTGTTGGTTGGCAGATTCACACACCCTCGAAATTCTTACGAAGAATTCTCGGATTTGTATGTTTCCTCACGATGTTTTCCTTCACTATCAAGCAAACTATAATTCATAAACAATATACACGTGACTTCGAAGTTAGACATGAGTATCTCAGGTTTTAACCCTGGGGACATAGTATGTCTCTGCGCCCTTTCCAATCCCAACTAAGCTTTCGTGGTCCCTATGCTATGCAAAATATTGTTCACCGTTTAATGTTGTCTGCATGATATAGAAATTATAGGTATAATAATACTTATTGCGAAAATATTATAATATTCCTACTATAATATAAGTACATACATTGTTTAGGTAATTGTTACTGATCGCACACAAGAACATCATTCCATTAGGGTTTCTATAAAAAGTAACGTGAAGTCGTAGCCGTACAAAAAGAAACAAAAAAATATATAATACTCGAATTAAGTAACTCCTATTTTTCGTCGGTAACAAATTACGCTTTCGACAACCCTAAGCTGTGCGGGTGTAAAGTTAGGGACCCGTCACCACAGGGTTTCCCAATAAAGATCGTTGTATCGATATATCACAACTGTATCGATACGCAATTAATCTTATCCTGTTGTATATCCAACGGCCTTGTATGTGGATAGATGAATTACACTTTGATACAACTGACATACTTACTGACGTATAATCACCATCATCTCAGATGATATGCAACTGCTGAACATTATAGGCCTCCCCTGAAGATTTCCAGACCGATCTGTCAAAAACGGTCTGCATTCAACGTGTTCCTGCGACCTTTATTAATCGACCTGTTTCGAGACGTCTCGTATGGCCAAAATATAGTATTGAATATCGATATATTGTATAGTGCTGTATCGATATATCGCATCGTAATGTTAAACCCTACGTCACCATGCCACTACCCAATGTATATCACTAATGTATGGCCATTTAGTTCGTTTTTTAAGTCAGTATCTTGGCGCTTTCGTGTTAAAATAGAGACTTTGTGTATTAAATCTTCGATATACTATTATGTTGCAATATATTTATATGATATACGTAAAACCAAACCAGTATTAAAGAGATAAGGAAAATAAATAAAAGAAGTAATACCGGAATTTTCAAATAAGAACTTAATTAGGTAATGTAAATGAAAAGGAGTGGTTGAACACTTTCGAAAATTGTAGTCGGTATGGAACAAATTAACAAGGGAGTAATATGGTTCATTTCTAGGTGTGGCGTTACACATAAACCTTTGAAAGACGTATGATATGAAATTAATGCGTACATAAAACATTTTGTAGAAGATACAGATTCAGAAATTCAAAAAAATGAAAGCATGAATAATAATATTAAAAAAGTAAACAAGTCATCTTTTATTTAGAAACTAATAATGTTCTTTAAATAATAATAAGTCGCTCGGCGGGCTATGGAGAGAGCTATGCTCGGAGTTTCTCTGAAGGATAGGATTCGCAACGAATACATCCGACAGAGAACCAAAGTTATAGACATAGCTCCAAGAATTAGCAAGCTGAAGTGGCAGTGGGCTGGCCATATCTCACGAAGAACCGACAACCGCTGGGGTAAACGTGTTCTTGAGTGGAGACCGCGACTGGGCAAACGTAGTGTAGGACGCCCTCCGGCCAGGTGGGATGACGATCTGCGAAAGACTGCAGGCAGATGCTGGATGCGGCAAGCTGAAGAGAGGGCGCTATGGCGCTCATTAGGGGAGGCCTAGGTCCAGCAGTGGACTGATAAAGGCTGATGATGATGAAATAATAATGATATATTTTATTTATTTAATTATTTTCGGTATGATAAGTAGACAATCAATAAATTGTTGTGATACAGCCTTTGTTAAGTAAAAGTGATGAAACCATGCTAAAATTCTTTAATGGATATTGACAGAACCATAATTGGTATTACTGACTATTGCAAATGTAAAATCAAATTGATTGAGTCTCTCAACGCAATTTTATTAGGTGTAGGTAGTCAGTACATTGGAGACGATAACTTGAAGTAGTTAAGTAGGTACTACCAGCGCTGGTGAATTATTTAACTTGTATTCATATTAAACTTTATGACATTCGAGATATCAAAAAAATAACGGAACATAATCTATATCCTGCCCTATAGCCTCTAATCATCATGTTTTTCAGGGGGCCTGTGTCCGATGAGATCCTCCTCCTCCGATAAGATCCTCAGATAAGATACTACTTCCACGAATAAGCAGAAGTGATTATTAAAAATATCGTAGTAGTGTGCACAAACATCGTGTGGGTGGGTACCACGCGTTTTTGGGATGTGCATGGACCTCATAGCCTCCCCACTCTAGAAAATGCCGATTTGCGCATTACGATCATGTACATCGTGACAATTACAGGACGTGGCCACCGTTTTTTTGTCAGTAATTTTTAATTAGCTGAATCACCGATGAAAAGTTGGAGCCATTTTTAACCGACTTCAAAAAGGAGGCTCAGTATTCGATCCGTATGTATGTATGTTTGTATGTATGTAAATTTGTATGGCCGCGTGTTTCTCAAAAACTACTGATCCGATTTGGATGTGGTGTTCGATATTTAAATGTATATTTTTCAGAGAAGGTTTTAGTATTATGATGCATGAAGATCTGATGAAGATCTTCGGAGATACACGATGGAACTCTTCAATAACTAACAGCAGATGACTCGCGAATGTTGCAATCGTATGTCTATGATGTATTGTTTACACAATTCCATAATTAACTAACAAAAAAGCAATAAATATTTTTTTTTAATAAAAAATAAATCGACTTCAAAACCACTACAAATCAAAAAATTATAAAAATTTGTATTCCCTTAGTATCTATACGTATATTTGGAGTCGGTGGCTAATTTGAATTGAACAATGTTTTCGTATATTTGTTTGTGTATATCCTTAGCTTAGCTGGCGATTTGTAGTGGTTTTGAAGTTGGTTTATTTCTTATTAAAAGAAGAAAAGTAATTTACCTACCCATTTATCCATGGTATTTCAAAAAAGTTGTTTAAATAGTAAAAAAAAAATCGGCATCCGTTGTTGAAATGCTTTATACTTTTTGGACAGTAATAAATCCTATTTGCCTGTCGACTGCCTCGGTGGCGTAGTTGTACTACAGTACAAGTGCAAAGATGAGGTCTCGGGTTCGATCCCCGGGTCGAGGAAAGTGATATTGAGTTTTTCTATTCAGTAGCAGTCCGGAGTCTGGAATTTGTGCCTGATATGGCGATAGGCTCGCCCCCTATCACATCATGGGACGGAATGTCGGCGAAAAGTGGGTGCACTAGTTGCGCCTCTGCCTACCCCTTCGGGGATAACAGGCGTGAGTGTATATGTATGTATAAATCCTATTTGATGTGTATCGATTAGTGTTATCGACAATATTGTCTATAAATTATATTGATGACCTATATATTCTACTAGGCAGTTGGTTACCTACTATACGCATGCAATCATAGGCAGTTATAACAATAATCGCTCATACATTTATTATGACTGCCTCGGTGGCGTAGTTGTATTACGGTACGACAGTAATGCTGTGAGATATCGGGTTCGATCCCCGAGTCGGGCAAAGTGATATTGGGTTTTTTCTCAGTATCAGCCCGGAGTGTGAAATTTGTGAAATACATTTATATAATGCCATCCCTGTATTATTACAGGGATGGCAATGCACACCGAGTCCTTCAAATGGCTGCATATAAGGGCTTTAAAGGAATGAAGTGAAATAAAATAACCACATTTAAAATAAAATGTTATTCGAAGTCAGATTGACGATGTTGATACAAGTTAAACTTTAAACAGGGTTCTGCATTACATTTAGATAATTCATAAATATTTTATATATTACAATGGTTCTCATTAATTACACTTACGACATTGTATTCAAAAATACAGTACAAATATCCAAAATTTGTAACATTATTTTTAGCGTTAGTAGTTAAACATTCATCATGTCATAAGAAATTCAAACATTATTTAGTTATATTTACAAGCGGTCGTTACAATATACAGTCAAACATCGATCTTTGGACCCTAAGTAAACAACTACTGTAAGAAAGACACATTAAAAATATTTTCTAATATTTACAAGTGCTTTGTTTAGTTCTTGCGCCATGGCTCATTAGACGCAATAACTATCAAAAGCTTACAGTAAAATAATCTCTCACTTAACTATGGCCTTATATAAAATACATTTATATAAGAATTAATCCTAGTCATTATAAAACTGTTGAACTTAGAGAGCGTAGTTACCTGTAACAAAAAATACATGTCAGTAACTGAAAAAGGTGAAATCAAATAAGTTTATTGGGTTTTTTTTCTCATCATATATCATTCCAGAGTCTGGAATTTGTGTTTTATATGGCGACAGGCTCGCCCCCCGTTGCGCCTCGGCCTACGCCTTCAAGATTAGAGGTGTAAGTGAGTGTATATTTAAATAAGTTATTTATTTATTTATTACTTCTTATACAACAATGTATAAAGGCGGACTTAATGCCGAAGGCATTCTCTACCAGTCAACCTTAGGGTGATGCAGAGATAAACAATATAGGTAGGCGTAATAAATAATGATACAACATAAAATGAGCAAGGAAAAAATAAAGTATAAATATAAAAAGTACACAATATGAATATTGTATTCGTTACAAAACATGGTAACGAATACAATATAGATATATAAATCGAACTAATAATAAATAAAATACATAATAATATATTATTAAATACATAATAATAATATATAAATACATATACCTAGTAATAAAATAGAAGTTACTGATTACACTGAACATGACTGCCTCTGCGTTGTATTATGTTACGACTGCAATGCTGAAGTCTCGATTCCCGGGTCGGGCAATGCGATATTGAGTTTTTCTATTCAGTATCAGCTCGGAGTCCGGAATTTGTGCCCGATATGGCGATAGGCTTGCCCCCATGGGACGCAATAACGGCGAAAAGTGGGTGCACTAGTTGCGCCTGTGCCTACCCCTTCGAGAATAAATGGCGTGAATGTGTGTACACTGAAAATGACAGTAAATAACATGCAAATATCATTAGATGCAACGTATTCACTTTGTAGTGTAGTGATACAAAAGTCAATTAGAAATGACACCAATATTTCCTAGGTATCTAGAACTATAATGGCTAAAAGTATTCCATACTTTTTTACTACGCATTATTAAAGTAACATATTTTTTATGTAGCTTTATATTTTTTAATTGATTAATTAGAATAAACATGATATACAGACTCAGGGTGTATTCATTAATCAAATGATCAACATAATTGAGAGGCCTGTCCCACGTTCCATTATGTTAAAGACGGGACTACCTTTAAGAACAAATTACGTAAATCCTCTAGAATTTCTATAGGAGATTTTAATAAACATCATTCAATCTGCTGAGCTTTAAAATTGTAGGTATGGTCCCTTTTACAAATTATATCGAAAGATAAGAAAATAAAACCTTATTAATATTCAATTACTGAGTGTAAAGCTTTGGCTTTTAGAGGGTTCTTATTCATTACGTACTTTAAATTGATTGCCAAAGATAGCAATTTATTTAGTTCAATTAATTAGATTTCTTTACAATTGACTTTTTGTAATAAAACTAGTATGTACTAGTTTAGGTATATGTGTACCGTGTAGATTTTTATGATGGAATTAACTATGAAGTATTTTTAAAACATAAACTAAAAGGTGTGTATAATTTAAATTAATATGTTTATATGCATGTCCGATATCATTATCTATACTTATAACGAGGTAAAGTTTGTGAGTTTGATTGTAGGGGCTAATTTCTGGACCTAATAAGCCAATTTTGAGAATTCTTACTATTTTCTATAACTGGAAAATATTTATTCTGAAAAAACATTTTCACGCGGATGGAGCCGCGCCAAAAGCTGCTAGGTTATATATTGATATACATAATTGCCTACCAAAAATATCAATGATTTTCAGCTAAGGTACGCATTTGTTGTATTAATATTTTTTACGTTTAAGAAATCTTCCAATAACAAAGTAAATAATTAGTTTTCGCTGCGGATCCTTAAAAAAATAGAGAAGCTTTCAAATTATACGTGTATTATTTGATGCTTATCTTTTACATAATGATCATGTACTATGTACACAATAGTCCATGTACACGGTATTGATCTAATTTTGATTCTTTGTTTTATTTAGAAGTTGGTCCAAAAAACAAAATTAAAATTTAAATAACCCACGACACAAAAAACCTCTAAAAAGTAAAAATAAGTGTCTTCGTTTGTCGTTTGAGTACCTAGTAATATTTTGACCCAAGCGTCGTAGAAACTTTTATTTTTTTAATTTTTAGAGGTTTTTTTGTGTTGGGGGTTATTTAAATTTCACTTTTATTAGCGGTTTTTTTTTCTCGAAGAATTTTTCATATTTAATTTATTTTTTATTTGCAACTTTTTCAATTACTATTTAATTCTCTATATTATCTGATTCTCCATCATGGGGCCTTGATAATTACTATCTAATACTTACTCATCGAGACCATTATTGAGCCCACATCTGCTACATATACTATAAGTTGCTAAAGAGTTGGGTATCCCGCAGACTACCAGATGCTGTAGCATCAGCTGAAGGTTAACATGTCTTAAAAATATTGCCGAAGTCACAGTACACCGAAATTTAAATCAATCGTAGCTGTGAAAGTTCGAAATGAGCTGATAATCTTCAAAAGCCTGAACAGATCTTCATAAAATATAGCTAAGAACCATTTCGATCATATTAGCTATCAAACAAAAAAAAACACATCATAATCGGTCCATTCGTTTGAGTGCTACGATGCCACAGACAGATATAAAATTTATAACACCCTTTTTTTTCTCGAGGAGTTGAAAATATTACTAGGTACATATTTAAGCGACAAATACACTTTTAACTTTTACTTTTTAGAGGTTTTTTGTGTCGGGAGTTATTTAAATTCTAATTAGATTTTTTCATTTGGAAGTCTTATCCAAAGGGGACATATTATTTCAGATCAAAGTGGCTAGTACGACAAAACGCCAATTTCATATGTAAGGATCTAATATTTGCTATCACTTTCGATCGATCAATTCGGCCTTAATAGAGGTATAACAGTAGCTTGAGTCCATTTACAGGGTTCAGAGTATTTGCATACCAAAAATAGTTTAAACCATTAAGCGGCGAGGCACTTAGTTGGCACACGTGTTCTCTCCTACGTATTGATTAATAGATTGGAAAATAATAGTGAGATGAAAAACATTGCCAGTTTTACAAAATCGACAATCGATACATATAACGTCTCCTATTACTGCATAGAATGTGCTCTTATCATATTAGACGAAACATATTATGTTGTTCAAGAGCCTATTTAGACAGGTGTCACAGGCTCGTAGCTTGCTATCGCCAATCAGAAGTATGCAAACTGTTGTGTTCCCTTTCAGAGAATAATGTAGTATGTAGCGCACTGGCTATGTTCTCATATACACAAATATATCCTAATATCAAATACTTCAGGGTGAAATGCGCAATGTCTTATCATGAAGTAGCTCCACTGTAATTGTTACTATTAGTGGTATCTTGAACAACATAAATATTTTTTAATTTTAACACATTACAATATGTTAGTGACGTTTGAAATTTAAATTGAACCTTTCAGCGATGTAACTGACAGACTGATAATAAAGAGGCACGTGCGGCGAAATTAAATGGTCACTCACTTTTGTCGCGAAACGTTGGCAATAAAATCAGATCGCTTGAAAAATGTCATGAGCCATTACCAATACAAAAATAAAATTTAAATTGACTACATTTGTTATTGCAACGTGGCATTGAAATTTAAATGAGACCATTGAGCATGTGGATAGCCCTAAACATAAATGTTCTTGTAACGCATTAAATATTTCTGTTTAAGACCACGTCAAACCTTCAAGTCACGTCTTTAGTTCTTTTCAGACGTCATTCATAGCGTCTTATGGCGGACAAAAGATTCTTTTATATCGTGATGCTAAGTGGCCACAAAAGATGTTTTTGATAGAATTTCGCTATTCAATCTGTACCTATTATATCAACATTTGCCATTACATTATAAACTCTATTTTAAGCGTCTTAAATTAAAGGGTTCTCACCCCGAAGGTATAGAACTACGTGACTGCACAGATCTATACTAATATTATAAAGCTGAAGAGTTTGTTTGTTTGAACGCGCTAATCCCAGGAACTACTGAACCAATTTTGAAAATTCTTTCACTAACAGGAAGCTACTTAACTCCTGAGTGCTATAGACTTTTTATCCCGGGAAAATATTTTTGTCCCGGAAAAACTTTTTCACGCGGGCGGAGCCGCGAGCACTACTAGTACCTAATAAAGATAGGGCAACTGAACTTCAGGTAAATATACATAAGTTTGAAACAGTCTGGGCCTAAGAGGCTTATAACTATTATAGATCTTAACGACGAGTAAAACGTCTGAATAATTCGTGACAGTCTCAAGACAATATTATACAGTTATAATTTTTGTAATGATAAACGATTATAGAACTACAAATTAAATTCTATATAAATTATTAATATTAGTTAGACAGTCCGATTCACACCTCTTTGTGGAAATTGCCTCCTCCTAGCCAGTTTCGGCCACGGCGGCCAATCTCAACGGAGATCAGCCAGGTACGCAGGAGATATTACAGTGCACAAGTGTGTGCGCAATACACAGGTGCACTCGCCATTCCTTCACTCTCATAGTCCGGTGAGACGGCAATCCGACGTGACCGGAGAGAGATCAGGCGCAGGACCAACGGCTTTACGTGCTTTCCGAGGCACGGGGGTATCACACCGCCAACTTCCTGACTCCGAGCTGCGAGTGAGTAATTTTTTTAAGATGGAAAAACCCAGTCACAAAGTTTTTTGGCCCGGCCCGGGATTCTAACCCAGGACCTCAGCGCAAATCGTTGTAACGCAATACAACTAGGCCTCCGAGGCAGTCATACTATAGTACTAATTTAAAGAAGACTAGTAAATTCATAAAAGTACCTACTGTTTTTCCTAACAACTCATCATAACGGTTGGAATATTACAATTTACAACTCAATAAAGTTATTCGTTACAATTTTATAACTAAATTAGTTATCTCAGTTTTAGCATTTGACCTTACCAAATGTGTTTACGTAATATCGTGGGAAAATTTAAAACATGTATTCAATATAATATAAACACAACTGATTGTTCGACGAACCGTCTCTCTTAACATGCAAGAGTTCTGACAGCAAACATATTATAATATGAGCTCATATCGTGTAAATTATGTGAGTAGCGATAATAAAATCCTTGTAACTTTTACAATAGCTTATTATAATAATTCCCAACCTTAAGAAAACAGATTTCTACTTTTAATTCCATCTAAGCATAGACTAATAATTACTAATTACTAGCTAAGCTAGATTACATACATTAATAGATATGCGAAAACTATGCTTAATTTTAATTAGGAACTGAGTCCAAAATTGGTTACCAGTATATAAGTAATCGTATATTTATTCATGTATTTATATGACTGCCTCGGTGGCGTGGTTGTATTATGGTACGACTGCAATGCTGTGGTCTCGGGTTCGATTCCCGGGTCGAGCAAAGTGATATTGAGTTTTTCTATTCAATATCAGCTTGGAGTCTGGAATTTGTGCCCGAGGTGGCAATAGGCTCGCCCCATATCAGTACAGCAATTTAAATTAGTCACAGAATATAGGTAGTGTTAAATTATTCTTTTTATTTTAGTTTTTTTGATCGCTTTTGAAGGTGGTAAATTTTTTGTTAAGAATGTTTTTATTAAAAAAATAAACATATTAAACAAAACCAAAAACAGTAGATATTACTAAATTAACTCATAAGTAGGGGCGGTTGCGGACGACAACTTAGACGTGAGTCAGAGGAAGCCCGCAGCCGTCCCTAATGCGCCGAAGATGGCCACCGCGGAGTTTTGGTTGGTATGCCGTGCGTTGTATATAGGTTAGGGACTCGGCCCGGCGGTCGCCCGACGTTTTCCATCTCTCCGGGCGGCTCATCGTCGGGTCGTAAGGCACGGTGAACCATACATAACCGCTCAGTCGTTCCCCTTGAACGCTGGGCGGTAGTAATAAGTTACTTTCTCCGCGTAAAAAAAAAAAAATAGAATTACACATAATGCTAATTAGACCAGTGGTAAATACAAACCTTAATACTTAAATGATACTCTCCTCGTCCACCCTGATGTGGGCGGGAACCTGTCGCTATAGCGGCCCGGTGACCTGTTTGAGATGATAAATTATTAGTTTATGCTGTCTATCAGACTTATCAGAAAGTCTTTCAGACTGGACATTGCAATTATATTATGACACATCATCCTAATCCTTTTTGAATATAATATCTGTCTTGAAACGAATTGGTTTCTAAGTTTCTAATAACTTACGACTTCGATTTTTTAAATGTATGTGGATTCATGTGTTTTCACACCCTTTTTGTTATAAAATAATATTTGTATTAGATATTTAACATGCATAATTATTATATGAAACAAGAATTAGAGAGCCCCAGTTATTTGTGTCACATTTACAAACGAAAGATAAATGTAATTGAATTTAGATAGAGGGTTGATGTCAATATAAGATCTTCTTACTTAATAAACATTATTCAGACATTTACAAAATAAATACTGAAACAGCTTCAATTAGTTGCATCATTAGGGCAGCGTGATATTATCTAGTAAATAACTTAAAGTGACGTCGACAAAAGATCTAGAAAATGTACACTTAGTGTACACATCCAGTGTTTGAGTGAATGCGAGTCTCTTATTGTGGCATTTCATCATCATCTCATCATCAGCCACATGACGTCCACTGCTGAACATAGGCCTTCCCCAAAGATTTCCAGATGGACCTGTCAAAAGCGGCCTGCATCCAGCGCGTTCCTGCGGCCTTTATTAAGTCGTCTATATACCTTGCAGGTGGACGGCCGACGCTGCGCTTGCCAGTACGTGGTCTCCACTCGAGAACTTTTTTGACCTATCTGCCGCCGATTTTTCGAACTATGTGCCCTGCCCATTATTATTATTGTGGCATTGAGATACCTGTATTCATAGACACTTGATGTATACACTGAGTGTACGGTGTATAGAGTCGTACTTCTTCTTTTAAAAATAGCTCCACCGTTTCATCGGTGATTTTGCCAATGTCAAGTGGGTAGATAATATAATTTTTTTAGAATAACTTTCGACCCGAGGATAGCCAAGAAACAATGGTAGCAAAGAGCAATTAATCTAAAACATGTGACATTAATTATGCCAAAGAGAATGTAACCACTACGCAAATTAAGAACCAAGCATAGATGACAGGAACGTACAGCCTAGATAGCGAAACGAGTATAAAGGCATATAAATTAAAGATAAAGACTATTGCTTGTAATAAATTTAGAAAGTAATCTGAAATGTTGGGGAAATTAACTAATTAGTAGACATTTAATGTTTATAGGACGGGGAAATTCAGCCGGAAGATTGTCATAAATAGGAAAACGAATTCTTGGATAATTAAAGAAAATGTGTTCTAGGGAACCTTCATCCAATCCACATTCACAGAGAGAGAGAGATCACGAACGCAAATTTTAGCGAGAAAACCAGGAGAACATACGTGTCCTAAGCGTTGGCGGAGTCGTATGTCTATGAGTAGTCAGGTCTGAGTCAGGGCTGCCATCCGTCCGGATTTCCCCGGATTTGTCCTAGTTTGAAGGGCGTCCTGGGGCCGTCCGGCAGGGGTTTTAAAAAGTGTCCGGACACTTTTGTTGTCAGGGAAAATCCATTTTTTTTTATGAGCGACAAATTGAAAGAAATCTTAGTTAAAAATTCATTCATTTCTCCGCATTCAAGAAGGAACGGCAAAATACTTTTTCAGAGGTGTCCGGGGAAAGACGCATATTTCGCCCAAATGTCCGGGATTTTTGCCGTGTTTATCCGGCGTCGGCAATTTAGATGATGGCAGCCCTAGTCGTAGTCTATACTTAAGAGTTGGCACAACATAAACGTCAACTTTTTATCCCGGGAAAATATTTTAATCCCAGAGAAACTAATCCCGCGGGCGGAGCCGCGAGCAGATGTCTATTAAAAAATAAAACAACATACACGTCATGATTTAGACAAAAGTAATAGTAACTTAGATCAATGAAGAAACTAGTCTGATGTATGTACCAGTTGTTTACGTATCCTAAAGGAGTACTTATTACGTACACTTCAATTGTTAGTCTAAGACTTCAATTTATCGGGTTTTTGTTATTGTTGTCAACGTGACGCACTCATAGTCCCAATGGGGCTTTTGTCTCGTCTGTATTTCGCAGTCGCCTACACACTCCCGCATGGAGAGGTTACGTCTGGCAACGAAATTAGTTAATTTGCTAGGTATTGCTTTATTATTAAGTTAAGTTGTAATAACGTAGGGCATGTGTATGAATATGAATCGTTTCTTATATAAGTCGCACCTTTACATAAAGGTTAGAGAAAATGAATACTTATTTATAAAGTTGTATGTAAAATATACTAATAAAATATCCATTTATAATTTTTCAAGCTCATTACAACATATGGACAATTACCTTAGACATACCCATCTCAAGGCATTTGCAATATTCTAATTTTTTTTGCCCTGACATTACTCTTTCTATCCTGACGAGGGTCGGCTTATGAAAGAACACCGGTCTTTTGGGTGAGTGCAGAAGGCGCTCGCAATTCTAAGTATAATTATGCAGAGTTATAAGTCACATTATGCCCTGTGGTTTGGGGGCATCTAGAGAATTCCGCCACGGTATCCCCCACCTGTCGTAAGAGGTGACTAAATGAGGCTTAGAGAGTCGCGGGGCGAGTAGTGGGGGGTTGCTCGCTCGCTCGACTACACTAATTAAGCGACTCTGAGTTGGATGATAATGCATGTGGTCGGTCTCCCGTTTTCGTAGACGCCAAAGGTGTCCTTAGGAGTTCGGGGTTTCATAGCCCTTTGGCAGAGAGGAGTCGCAATGCGGCATCGCGCAGGGACGATCCCGTGCAGCTATCTTAATGCAACAAGATACGCTGGGGCCGTCCCGGATGCGCGGAAGAATGCAACCACGGGTTTTGGTTGGTATGTCGGTGTAAGGTACATAGCATTAGGGACTCGGTCCAATGCTCGCTCGGATGAAGCCATACTGCCGAGTGTCGGCATTGGGCCGTACGACCGGTGAAACCAACATAACCGTTCCAGTCACCCCACATTGATGGTAGTGATAACGCGTTGGCTGTTATACCACACCTCGTGACAGACGGTATTATATCGATGGTCGATCCTTACTTGAAAATTTACCTGAGTGGTGGGCTCTAACTTTGCAGCGAACTTGGCAGGTTCCACTGATGCTGACAGCATGCCTCGAGCCAGTCTTGCGAAGGTGCATCGAAACTGTCTACTCATACTGCAATAGAGCACGAAGTTCACCGATGAAGTGAATAGCGCCAGCATGTCCATTAGATCTCCTGGTAACAATTGA
This sequence comes from Lapara coniferarum, assembly GCA_949316025.1. Taxonomy (NCBI): domain Eukaryota; kingdom Metazoa; phylum Arthropoda; class Insecta; order Lepidoptera; family Sphingidae; genus Lapara; species Lapara coniferarum. The sequence continues at coordinate 32,464,280 of OX438919.1, read as the reverse complement.
AAAATACTTTGTATATCACGAAGAGGAAAGAGCAATGGTAATTATAACAATGGTATTTTGCTCGCCCTTTGTTGTTTAACTTCTTATTGTATAAATTCGGAGCTTTTTTCAGATATACGTAAAGGCAAAACCTGTTCTTTTTTTATGAATACTGGTGTATAAATCTAGTTTGTGTCCTGGATTAACACTTTAGAATACTTTTTATCCCAATCAAGTACACTGATGGACATTAAGTTCTCATGCAAGGAGAACTGCGAGCTACACTTTTAAGTACTTAAATAAAGGCGAATGTCCATGGTTAGACGTTGGCTGGTGAGTCTATGTATGGCGTCATTGTAAGTATTTAGTATTTAATTCTAAACAAGTAGGTAATTACCTTAGAATATAATATGACACCATAATAATTATTACTTACGTATTTTATCTGAATTTTAGAACCTAATTGATACGAAATAAATATTCTTGCAGTGTACTAGTATTAATTGTACAACACTATTTATTAGTCGGTAAATCTCTCGCGTACGAATTGCGACAATCCGCTTGTTGAGATAACGCTGCCATAAATAAGCGGATTTCAATTAAGATTTTCCTTTGAAAATAACCTGATAAGTTTATCAAAATCCTACTAATATTATAAAGGCGAAAGTTTATAAGAATGTATGGATGTTTGGATGTATGGATGTTTGGATGTATGGATGTTTGGATGTATGGATGTAAGGATGTTTGTTCCTCTTTCACGCAAAAACTACTGAACGGATTTCGATGAAATTTGGCACACGGGTAGATCATGTCCTGGATTAACACATAGGCTACTTTTTATCCCGGGAAAATATAAACCGTGACTTTTATCCCGGAAAAACTTTATAATGCGGGCGGAGCCGCGGGGAATAGCTAGTATTAGATATGTTTATTTGCTACAATATAGTACACCATGTAAAAAGCCACACAAGAGAGATACAATATTGCTTTTATAAGCAATGTAAATTTACAGTCCTGCTGCTTGCAAAGTTTATGTTGATACGGAGGTTTCCCAGTCATGTTATTCGACCATAAATTATCATAATTTACCTCTCTCGCAAATCGCGATAAGTTGTTCGAGACGTTTTAACTTTCCTATTGTATCTAAATCGTTCTTTGAAAAACAATATCTTTGAAGGTATTATTCAGGTAGCTTTTCTCCATTTACTAACTTTATGTTTTAATAATAAACAGTTGAACATTGTATCGAACCTTAGTGGGTTTGTCACAGCTGCCGGAAAATCTGCCGGAGAACTGTTACGAAAACTTTAATTATAGAAACATGCTGTCGTACATAGATAACACAAAGAAATATTACCATCACAAAAGGTGTGCCAAGACAAACTACGAAAAAAAAATTGGCTAGCTAATTAATATAAGCACACACACACGCCTTTTATCCCCGAAGGGGAAGGCAGAGGCGCAACTAGTGTACCCACTTTTCGCCGTTATTCCGTCCCATGATGTGATAGGGGGCGAGCCTATAGCCATATAGGGCACAAATTCCAGACTCCGAGCTGATACTGAATAGAAAAACTCAATATTACTTTGCCCGATACGGGGATTGAACCCGAGACTTCAGCATTGCAATCGTACCATAATACAACTACGCCACCGAGGCAGTCTTAATTCATTTATTTACCGATAATATTTTAAAGACAACGAGGTATAATGCTCGCTTCTGCCTTTAGCGCTTAGGCTCTATTATAAATAGCCATAAATCTGCTCACAAGAATAAAACTAACTATTTATACTTACGAGTATAAGAATCTCGTTTATTCATTACCGCCGATTTGTCTATCTCTCGCCACTAGTATCACTACTGCGTACTCTCGCCCTTAGCTATAACGTATCGAGATACGTTATAGCTAAGGGCGAGAGTTCCGCCACGGCATCCCCTGCCTGTCGTAAGACGCGACTAAATGGGGCTTCAAGAGAGTCGTGGGGCGAGCAGCGGGGTCTGCTCAGTCCAATTTAAGCAACTCCGAGGTGGACGACAATGCGGGTGGTCGGTCTCCCGTGGTCCTTTAGAGTTCGGAGCATCTTAGCCCCCTTGTATAGAGAAGGGCCGCAACGGTATCGCGCAGGGAGAAGTCTTTATTTTAAATAATTTGAAAAATGAAATCCTCCTAGCCAGTTTCGGCCACGGCGGCCAATCTCAACGGAGATTAGCCAGGTTCGCAGGAGATATTATAGTGCACAAGTGTGTGCGCAATACACAGGTGCACGCGCTATTCCTTCACGCTCATAGTCCGGTGAGACGGCAATCCGACATGACCGGAGAGAGATCAGGCGCAGGACCAACGGCTTTACGTGCTTTCCGAGGCACGGGGGTATCACACCGCCAACTTCCTGACTCCGAGCTGCGACTGAGTAATTTTCTTTAAGATGGAAAAACCCAGTCACAACGTGTTATTGGCCCGACCCGGGATTCGAACCCAGGACCTCAGCGCGCAAATCGTACTCGTAACGCGTACGCAACACAACTACGCCACCGAGGCCACGAATTTCTCTATCTCTGTTCTGTGACCGAGGCAGTCGGTAATAATAATAAATAATTTATAATAAAATTGAACAAAGTATTTTTTCTTTTAATTATAATAAATCTAACAATAGTCATGCCAGATATATTTTTCATTTTTATGAACCCATAAATCTGTTAGCAGAATGTGGACGATTGAAACGTTGAAATATTTAATGTAAATTATTGTTTGTTTAAATTTAAATGAGATGCTAAAAACGTTCACGTGCATATAAGACTGATTTTTTTATGAATGCGGATCAGTACTGTTACTGAATGGCAATAAGAGCCGATTTCATCGTTAACTGATAAATGTCACTCGTCACATAAATGTTTAAGCCACAATACATATTGACACTCTAATCTATGCACAAAACCACGAAGTAAAGATAGAATTTCTGTGCACAAAACCTAAAATGTAGGTAACATTAGCTATTGAATACGGTAACTGTCAAATAAAATTCACTTGAATCCTGTGAATTGGCCATTGGTATATTTTATATTAACAATACAACGGAGCAATGATTTAGCCAACAATTCACTCTCTTTAGCACTGTACGGTGCGAACAGTATCTTTACGATGGAATGATATTGATTATGATTGGAGAATGAGAAAAAGTTATTTTTGATGGAAAATTGATTCGTTGTATTGCTTTGATATAATGATAATGACTACGCGCGGAATGTTTGATGACCGTATGCAAACTGATTGTACAATATGCTAGTATGACAATTGAAATGGCGTAAAATGCTGGTGATACAGTTTAGCGTATGTGCTGCTCGTACAAGTACTATAAACGATATAAGTGCTACTTACTCTTCATCGTTATTTGTGTAGATTCAAGGATTTTTTTAAAATTCTAATTATATTTCAGTGTCGTTACTATTTTGTAGGGAATTGTAGAATGTTATATGGCGAGATAAATCACCCGTTGGCATGATTTAGCAATATAAAAGACATTCGGTTAGTTTTATTCGGTACTAACGCTGCAATACAAGAATACATTAAACACTACGTTTATTGCCCACTTAACCCCACCCTACGTGTTGTATTTCACTAGTTATTAGGGATGTTTGAATCTTACTCAACGTAAACGGTCTCCAGGGAAATTGCGTAGAATGAGCACAAAGCCATTTACTGTGTCTTGCCTCCAGGGGATCTTTTATTCCTTTGAGAATATAATAAATGACACACTTTAACAGTGGTTATAACATTCTTTGTAGCATTTTGCATATAGAGCACAAAGGTGCTTTCGGGGAAAAATCTGTGACTTTATAAAAGAGAATTAGAAATTAGAGAGAATATTTAGAGATCATAACGTAAGTTGAATGGTTCTTGAATTGGTAGGCATAAAAAGCCTACTTCAGTCGTGTAATGTGATGAGACCGATCGTATGTTAAGCGCAAATTGCAATTCTGTGAAGCTCAGTGTTATTCAAGTCTAAAAGCTCACTTATCCGTAACAGATTCTAACTCACTTTACTGTGAACAAGTCCTGGGTTAACACAATATGAGCAACATTTCATTCCGGAAAAAATACAGGGTGTTTTAACCTAAGGAAACGTTTTCACGCAGTTTTAACTGCGAGCATTAAGCTATTTATATTGTGGTGGTAGAGATAGGTGTAACTTGGCGGGTAGCGACAGTAAGTCAATTGCTTCTATACGCTTCAAAGTGTATGAAAAAAATATAGGACGGTACTAATTATAATTACTACCAATTTTTCCCTTTGTACACGATGTCAAACGTCAAGCAGAAATGGTAAAAAAGGATGTTGAATGTAAATTGAGACAGCAATTTATATTTAAAGTATAGTCAGGAGTAAGGATGAGTGCTTGGTAAAATGTATCGCCATTTTCCTGACAAGCCATCTTTATGGGTTATGCCGGTGACTTCACTGCGGTACTTACAGCTTTCAACAATATTTGACACTATTTATTTTTCATGGCGTGTATAAATCTGATTTTATTTAACGCTACGACGATTTATAGATTGTAATAATAGATGCCGCTGCGTATTTATATAATACTAGATTTTTTTCACGGCTCTGTCCGGGTGAAAAAAGATTTTCCAATATAAAAATCCTGCTTTATATTTTCCCGGGATTAAAGTAGCCTGTGTTATTCGCAATGTAGCTTTACATTGGTGAAAGAACTTTTGAAATCTGTCCAGTAGATTTATAAGTTTATCCATTACAAAAAATAAATAAATCTTTCTTTATAATTATCGCTACTGACAATTCAGTGCTATCACCTTACCAATAATGTCTATAAATAATATAGACACGGCATGTTTTTATTCAAAAATAATTTCTTATTTGTTAATTTAATTAATAAAAATAGTTTCTATGCGTGAATTGTGGCAGTTTCACTAGATTATTTCTAAATATACATTTGTCACGAATATATTATTCTGAGATTAACTTATTTGTGTGTTGAAATTCACAGAACACTGTTCGTCAGTTACTCAATTAAAATAAACGTCACAGTAATAATATATTGCTTGTTTTTTTCTGTTTTAAAAACTACACTGTCGGCCTTGAGCAACGGAATTTAAACGCCATAACATGAATTATGTCAAGATTATAACGCAATGACATGAATTAGGTAAAGCTTTAAATGAAATGGCAAAGAATTAAGTATGGTGGTTTGAGTTCATACCAGTGGTGGAAATAGCAACTGTTTACACTTTATTACAAAACTTTAAATAAGGACGATCGAACAGTTGAACTGTGTTGTTTAACTAACTCATATACGCTTCCAAAACTAGTTTCTGAATGATTTTGTAAATTAAACACATTTTTTTTATCGCATCGAATGACGAGACGAGCATGCCGTTCGCCTGATGGTAAGCGATACGGCCACCCATAAACAGTAGAAACACCGTCCAGCACCTTGAGATACAAAGTACTGTGTGGCATTCCACTGCGCTCGTCATCCTGAGACATAAGATGTAAAGTCTCATTATATCCTGTAGTTACACTGGCTACAATGTCCTTCAAACTGAAACACAACAGTGCATGCACACTGCTGCTTGGCGGTAGAAATAGACATTGCGGTGGTACCCACCTAGATGGATTCTTACATATGACAGTCCTACCACCTACTACTACAATCGCAGTAATACAATTTAATACAAAATTATTAATAATAGTAGGCGAACAAATCATTAATTAATTAGGTAATTAGCATGAAACTATGTTACCAAACGAGAATACGAAGATTAATGAAAGCTTTATTAAATCCGCTGTAGAGAAGGTAAACATGCGTTGTCGCACACACATGTGACGCTATATAACGCTCTGAGTTCAAATTAAACAAATAAAAGATGGAAGGAATTTCATTAAAATATAATGAAACAGCTAAATTATTCAACCGGTGTTTAGTCCAGTGTAAATATAATCCAAACTAAGTCACTTAAAAAGAATTTTATTACAATGCATGTTATAAATACTGGTGGTGGGTCTCTCATATGGAATAGTCAGTCTGGGTGGGCACCACCACGATGTCTATTTTTACCGCCAAGCAGCAATGTGCATGCCCTGTTGTGTTTCGGCTTGAAGGACATTGTAGCCAGTGTGAATACTGCACATAATGAGACTTAACATCTTACGTCTCAGAATGATGAGTGCAGTGGAATGCCACATAGTACTTTGTAACTCAAGGTGCTGAATGGTGTTGCTACTGTTTATGGGTGGTCGTATCGCTTCCTATTAGGCAAACGGCAGGCTCGTCTCGTCATTCAATGCGACAAAAAAAATGTTAAAACAAAATAATATTATATTTTTTTACTCTGTCCCTGAATATAAAGTTAGTAGATTGTAAACACCGCTACGAATGCCTTTTGTATCCTACTAATATTAATATTAAACGCGAAACTTTGTAAGTAAGGATGTTAGTTACTCTTTCACGCAAAAACTACTGAACGGATTTCGATGAAATTCGGCACACGGGTAGATCATGTCCTGAATTAACACATAGGCTACTTTTTGACCCAGGAAAAAATGAAGCGGGACTTTTATCCCGGGAAAGGAGACGGAAAACAGTGGGCCCAAAATGTAATAAGATGAAATATGATCTAAAAAATCAAGCATATTTTTTTATATTAGAAAATGAAAAATCCCCTCAATCGTCAATCTGGAAGCGGAGAAATATGAGAAAGAATGTTTTTGTGAAATTATCGATTTTGAGTTATCGATTGCACAATAACAAAAATAAAACTTTTTCACTAGGTAATTAACTCAAAGTAATTAAAAGTACTCTATATACGTATATGCAACATAGTGTATTTAATTACAGTCATATTAATAAATAAAATACCAATAAGTTACTGAAAAACCAATATTATGATTATCGATTTCATATCGATTAATATTAATATTTAAATATTTTTAGTCTATCACTGGTACTGCTTTTGCTAGTTTTGTCACCAGTGTTGCCAACTTAGTGGATTTCCCTCAAAAACTTGTTGTTATTTTAGTGGATTAGTTTTTTAGTCAGTGGGAGGAAAAGGAAAATCAACTAAAACATTTTACTCGTTTTGATATATAGTATAGGTAAAATAGCAAGAAACACTATTGTTTTGCAATAGTGTTTCTTACTCGCCAGAAGAAATCCGTGCACAAAAAAAGCTCACAGGAAATTCAGTTATAGTAGATTTGTGGTGGATTAACAGAAGATTTCTTTTAGTGGTTTCTCGTAGTTTAAACTTTGAAGTAATTTTTAGCGGGTTCGATAAAAGAAATGTTGGCAATATTTTTCGTCACTTGTAATTACTAATTTGTAAACAGATGGTGTCATCCTCTTAACTCCATGAAATGATCATTGCTTAACTCTTTGGCTCTCTTGTTTCGTGTTTTCTGATGTGTTCTGAGTGTTTTCATGATTATTCTTCGTATACAACGATCACTGCATTGTTTTTACGGATTCTGAACCTGCCTACCTTGACAAGGGTCGCACCCTTGCCTTCACTCTGGACACCGAAGATTGCTCACATGTTTGACTTGGAATTGTTTTTTTGGGATTTTATCGCCGGCTTGTGTATTGGATATTGTTGAGAATGTGGATCGCTGCAGTGCACTAGGCAGACGACTCTTACACGACGAAACGATTCTGTCAGTGATTCGGCAATGGCTTGCACGTCAGTCTGTAAGTATAACCTCATCTAACCAGCTACCATCATGTTTAAAATATATGTATATTATATGAATAGAACAACTCAAATATCACTTTGCCGGACCTGGCATAATATACATAATTATATTTAAGTCATATGGAGATTGTTTATATTTAAAACAAAGAATATTTACTTATAAAATAATGTTACAATGCCTTAATTCCTCATCTATACTAATATTATAAAGCTGAAGAGTTTGTTTGTTTGTTTGTTTGTTTGTTTGTTTGTTTGTTTGTTTGAACGCGCTAATCTCAGGAACTACTGGTTCGAATTGAAAAATTCTTTTTGTGTTGAATAGCCCATTTATCGAGGAAGGCTATAGGCTATATAACATCACGATGCAACTATTAGGAGCGAAGAAATAATGGAAAATGTGAAAGAAAACGGGGAAAATTATTCATTCTTGAGGGCTTCCATTGCGTGCACTGCGAAAACGGTTCAAGATACCAAAAATATATGTATGAAAGAATTATTCCTCTTGAAATGATCTAAAAAAATGTCCGCGACAGTATGTGTCTATATTTTAAGATTAACTCACTAGAACCGTTTTTATGGTAATCAAATTTTGTCGAAATTAATGCATTATTTGTTAAGAGTTGTATCAACGTCATAATATTAATCTTTATATCCAAATAAATGTGTTGGATAGAGTGATTCAACGGGAAGGTTTTTATGTACTTTTAGCCCGGAAAAAACTTATTAACGCGGGCGAAGCCGTGGGCAAATGCTAGTAGTTAATAAGGTTTTGTTGATGTAGCTGATGCTTAAAATGTTAAATTTTTAGGTAAGCAGTAGGGACTATATTTGCCAAGCATGCTAGGACTTGGCTCAAAGCCCACATGTTGATGAACAAAGGAGTCTACTTGGTCACTGTAAGGTTTGTCTCCGCTGTGGGTGCTCTCTTGCATAACAAACCAGTCACCTACTTTATAGCAACTCAATCCATGAATCAAGTATATATAATGTTATACAAGAGTGACTTATAGCTTGAACTGTAAGTGAAATCAATTAACACAAATATACTTATTTAAATTCATACTTAGAACTGTACCATAACATTTTGTGTGTTTGTATACTGCTACCCAATCTAAATGAAAGTAACTGACTCACATTAAGTCAAAATATTTTTTCAATAGCGACTACATCGCACCTACGGTGCAATAGTGTCACTTATGCATTTTATGCTAAAATGAGCTGAGTATGCAAAAAGTTGTCTAAAGTGCCTCTGCGCTTGGAGCGTTATTGACTTTTTTGTAGTACGTTTAGTTTCCGTGTAAAAGGAGATGTGTCATTATGGTTTTGGCGCAAATGAAGGGGTCACCTGGAGAAACAATGTGTTATTGGTCAGTTGCGCGCAGCGCCACTCACGAGCAGGAGCATCTTGGTGCTACAACGACACTATGGCTATTGGGACAATTTTTTTTTCGTTGTTTTTGAGGAAATAATGACACGACTACAGTTGTGACATTCTTTATTCAGAGTTAAATTTGTTTAATAGTTTTGACTTGTAGCGACAACGACTCTAAAACATGTAACGACTTTGTTTCTCCAAAGCACTTTTAATTTTATTTTATAAATTACGCAAAAGTGCAAATTGTGACATTGTCTCTTCGGAATGAAAGTTAACAAGTAGCGATTTACTTCCGAACGAGCCAGTAAGAACACTACCAGAAGAACATCACACTGTTGTAATTCATACAAGCGACATCAACTAGCACCAGTGCTATTCTGGATGAACCACTAGCAGTACCTTCAATGCAAAGTTTGTTATAAGTTTACGGCAAATACTGTTTTAAAAGTTTAGAATTAGATTTTAAAATAAATAAATAAATAAATAAAATAATTATATTATAAAGAACTTAAGTAGGCGGTTTATTACTATAATTATAACTAAATATTAACACATCGTATGTAGTAGTCATGATTTGGGCACAAATTTTGGAGTGCAATCTAGATTTAGTACTAACCCTAGCTATAGTCATTATTGTATGTTTTGATTGTATTCTGTGTGTGTCTTAAATAAATAAAAAAAAAATGAGATTGTTATATGTACCACACTCAAACTCGTCGTCTATTTTAGGTGACAATAATGTTATCCATAAACAGGAAGAACAGTCAATATGTGATTTTTCTGGAATTAATTCTAGAGACGAGTTTAGGCCTAGTCCTTGTGAGTCTTCATCCAGTAGCTCCAGTAGTAGTTCCAGTAGTCAATCGGCCGATGATAGTAATTCTGATAACGAAATACTGAGTAACGGCTCAATGAAAACAAATACATCCACCTCTGTAAAAGTTTTCTGATCAATACTTTAGGCATAACACAAAGGATTATAAGAACCGTTATTGATGGTAAAGAACGCATTGATGAAATAATTATTAATGTTTTTATAAATGATAAAAACAGATTCGTCTTTGCGATCTTCTACTATGCAGTTATAACGTTGAATATCAATTAGATACAACACAGCTTTTTGATTCGCGGACATACCCAAATCGAAGACGACACAGCCCATTCAGTTTTTGAAAACGCTGTAACCAAGCCTAGAAAATCATGGCCTCTCTATGTTCCTGATCAATACACATCCCTAATATGCAGGGCAAAGAAGACTGGCAAACCATTCGTATCGAAAGAAATTACTTATTAGGATTTCGTCGATTTCAAGTCATTAGACCATAAGTAACTTTAGCATGTCAAAAAATATTAATGGGGATGTAATTAGAGTATTTTTTTCTGGTTAATGGCCCTAATTAGAGTAAGTGACATAAATAGTACTAACTTCTTGAAAAATTGCACGAATAAATAATTTCACAATATACAAGACTGAAATTTGGAACGAGGTAAAAGCTATAATAGAACCAAGAGGAAAGAATTTACGCAGAAAAAGAGGTAACATTCAAAGCATGGGCCAGATTTCTTTCAAAGTATCTTTATTTCAGAGTATCTAATTGATATTTGATTTATTCTTAGTAAATACAAAGTTTATTAATACAATTAAGTAAAACTGTTTAAACTGGGTGGGTACCACCACAATGTCTATTTCTACCACTAAGCAGCAGTGTGCATGCCCTGTTGTGTTTCGGTATGAAGGACATTGTGACAGTGTAACTACTGGAAATTATGGGTCTTAAGTCTTAACATCTTATGTCTCAGGATGACGAGCGCAGTGGAATGCCACACAGTACTTTGTAACTCAAGGTAATGGATGGTGTTGCTAATGCTTATGGGTGGTTGTATCGCTTACCATCAGGCGAACGACATGCTCGTCTCGTCATTTAAAGCAATAAGTAAATACAAAATTCGTACTAGAACTATATTATTATTGCGCTTATGTAATTTAAAGTCTGATTAAATTAAGATAATAGTTTTGTAAGCGTATTTTCTATATTTTATAAAGAAAACTTAAACAAAGTTTGAGTAATTTCGTGATCGTTGTTTTTAATCACCATGTCACAATTGTAATTCATAGATTAGTTTAGTGCCACAACGTCACTACTGAGGGGGTTGTTATGTTAAAAACGCTCTAATTATTTATCACCACATATTATTATATTTTCGTTTAGTTTAATATGATGTTAAAAGTATAAGTAAAAATATGACATACTAGTTTTCTTTTAATTAGGATGTGTAATTGTTTTATATAATGGTAAATTTTCAAATACGTCTCCTGAAAAAACAACTTTTTGCATAAGTGACTTTATTGCGCCGTAGGTGCGAGTCATAATGTATCATTGTTTACATTTTTGCTTAGTTTATATCTATCTTTTATTTGTTAATACTTTTGTAGAGTGAGAATGCAGAAGGATAAAAGCAGTATTTTAGCATTCTGAACCAAAATAAAAATACAAACAGCTCCTAGAATTCATAATTGATGGGTAATTTACAACAATTTAATTTTATCAATAAATTCCAATCTTGATTATGTATGTATGTTGCAGATACAAGCATCAAGTCACATATGCCATACCTGTTGGATGGCTGCAAACAGAGCTACTATCTGTATGGTCTAAGGCCTATCATCTTCGTCTGAACCAGACAATCCTCAAGAAATACAACCACAAGCAAAGGATCTTCCTACGACATCTCAGGATGAAGAAATTAGAAGCAATCAACCGGAACATACTATTGTTTTGCCAGAATATGAGCGCTATTAAAACTGAAAGAAGATGCTTCATCAGAGGATGTCAGGGAACAGAAAGATACAGAGTTCCACTTGAAACCAGAAAAATGTTACTTAATATACTTAATATAAATATAACATCCCTGAAAATAACCATCTGGTCAACACTCAACATTTAATTATTGAAGCTGGGGTATTTTTGACAGTTTAAGATCCAATTATATGATGCTTTAGCTGGACTAGGTATCAAGATAACATTGTTTCACCAGTACAGAACAGTTCCTAGACGACATTTTAATTATAATAGAAGATGAATAAAATATTGTAATGAAATGTTTTGTTTTTTTTTCATGTTGACATCCTTTCCATAACTCCATACATTTTACCTATCTATGAGTCATTGATGTTCATTCATATGACTTCAGACATTCTCCACTAAATATATTAATACACATTAGTGTTTAAAGAGCATTTTTTGCACTTCAGGAATCAGCTGTTAGTTAAAGTAAGGTTATGTTACAAACATAACCTTACTTTTACTAAAACTCTAATAACTCTGTTCTCAGATTGTAAAAACATACAGAATTTTCACTGAGGGATTGATAAGTCTGGATCTATTAATCCACACCATTTTCATCTCGTTACATCCTGGGCCCAAGACTGTATGGAATCGTTTCAGTCTCCTTTCTTCACGCGAGCAAAAGCTAGTACTTAAATATGTACACAGCGCGATATGCTGATTAACTCCATTTGAACTGATATAAATAATATAATAGTGGCACAATCTAACCTATAAAATATACGTAGGCAAGTTTATATAGATTATTATTCTAAACAGATCATTGATCATAAGTCATAACGTACCTATTTCTGTAAAGTTTTAAAATAGACCTAATAAAATGTTAATAATAATAAACTCCACGCTCATACTAACCATGCTAACAAAAACATTGTTGTATCATGATTCAATGAATTGTATATTTATAATACCGCCTCGGTAGTGTATTTGTATTATCCCATCAAAAACATAAATGTGAAATGTGGAAGCCAAGTCTAATATTAAGAGTATGTGTGCTGGTCGACTTCACCGACAAAAGAATTGAAATCTTAATGGTTGCCAAGCCCTGTAGATTATCCTGAAATTTATTTATAAGAACACACTCCATTCTAAAATAAATTTAAACTGATATTTCTTTGTTTTTCTGCTACGACAATGTACGATATTTAAAAATATAACTTCTTAAATTTGAATAGTCGAATTATTTACACAAAGCAGATAACTTAGTATAAATTTAAGCTCATGATTTGACTTGGCTAGTCTTCACATAAAATTTTCTTATATTTGGCTAATAAACTTATCTTTATGTTACTGTTTTTATATTGTAAAATCAACATATCCTACTCTTCGAAAAAAAGATGTTTTCTGATAAAACTAGCCAAGACAAATCTTGAAATAACTAAATACCTGAGATTTACGTTAAATAGTTTTTGAGTTATAGAGGCGTCAAAAGTCGCCCCAAATGGTTCGGGTGAAACTACACTAGGCAGCTTCGACTTTTTTTTTGCTTGGCTTGACACGCTGCCGCGTGTCTCGATGTATCATATTGTCTATTAGTCGTATTTGTTGTAGTTGGTATATTGGATCTTTCTATTCAGTATCAGTCCAGGGTTTGGAATTCGTGCCATACATGGCGATAGGCTCGCCCCCTATCACATCATGGGACGGAATATGCACGGCGAAAAGGGATTAAAGGCGTGACTGTGTGTGTATATTTATTTTACGTACGAATAAAATATATTATGCTCTCTACACTCATGGTCCATTTTAAAGTCTACGGTATTCCATAATTTATTGCGTGATCACTCAATAACGATTATGCATGAAAGATGGTATCTACAGTCAGCAGCAGAAGTAGCTTTTTTTATGGCATTGAATGACGAGACGAACATGCCGTTTGCTTGATGGTAAGCAATACGACCACCCATAAACAGTAGCTACACCATCCAGCACCTTGAGCTACAAAGTACTGTGTGGCATTCCATTGCGCTCGTCATCCTGAGACATAAGATGTTAAGTCTCATTATGTCCAATAGTTACACTGGCTACAATGCCCTTCAAACCGAAACACAACAGTGCATGCACACTGCTGCTTGGCGGTAGAATATAGACATTGCGGTGGTACCCACCCAGATGTACGTCTGGGTCCGTCTTACATAGGAGAGACCTACCACCAGTAAATGCTGAACAAAATCAAAATTTCTGAACGCCTATACACGGGTTAAGTGAAACTAAAACATTGTATATAGCAGTATTGAAATTAAATTCTGTGCATGGAAATAGATTATATTATAAATAAGTACTTGTACTACAACTTCAGTTATTTATTTATTTTATATTGTTTAGGTACTACATCTGGTGTTTTAAGAGTGCTCAGAATTATCTAATTGACTGCATTCCATTCAATTTTAATATCACTATGTTGTGTTTAGTTCCATTAAAATGTATGTAGATGTAGGCGTATTTGCTGCCCTGCTGGAATACAATAGGCACTTGAGAGCAAATTGCCGTTCGCTTGTCATTGCCCTGAATATATTAGGAGACCGTCCCTATTGCGGAATACGTAAAATTTATCCTTACTTATACCTAACACGTATATCTATACTATATTATACTAGATTTTGCCTGCGGCTCCGCCCGGGATCAAAGTACCGGTTTATATTTTCCCGGGATAAAATGTAGCCTATGTATTAATCCAGGACATCATCTACCCGTGTGCTAATTTTCATCGAAATCCGATCAACAGTTTTTGCGTGAAAGAGGAACAAACAACCATACATCCAGAAATCCATTCTTTCAAACTTTCACGTTTATAATATTAGTAGGATTTAAATCCCGGGATACAGAATACGAAAAATATGTATAATGTATGTTTTACCACTGGATTTCACGAAATTCATACCAGGTGTTGTTGACAGAATATAATTATTTGAGCCTATATAAAATTAGTAGATTCAAGGGCCACATTTTCTCGTGAATTAGGTATAGACTTTCCTGCAAAATCTTGTATCGTCGTAACCAAATCATCTTGTATTCGTTATATGCTTTTCCTACTTTTATAAATAACCACTTTAGACGTGCATGCTATTTTTCAAACTTACGTAGGATTTGATAAACTGACAAGATTTCGTTACTGCGTCATTATTTATGTGCCAGTACATAGCAACGTCTATGAAGTAAACAAGACGAACGTGATTTATCTCTGCATTCTTTATGACTTGAAGCATTTGCTATTTACATATATCACATATTCTACAAACATAAACAGTTCAGATATTCCATAAAATTAATAATGCTTATTATATTGTTGGATTATGGATAATGGAACGTGGTAAAACTAACAAAGAGTAAAAGATTTTCGTATATTTTGTGTATGAAGTACGCGCCACAATAAGACAGCCCTTTGTTTTTATGAGTCGGTATTACCTTCTTTAATGTCATGTAGTAGTGTAATAACACAATATTATGTATGTAATGAAAATGTAGGAATAAAAATGACAGCGTTATTAGATTTTGTAAACGAAAGAGAAGTAATAGACACGTGTCATATGCCAAAAGTTATTGAAACAGTAGGTGTTGCGCACGGCTTCACCAGCGTGAAAAGCCTTTTCAGCTTTAAGAATGCCCTAATTCACAAAGGGAATTCATAGCCCTAATTCATAGCGCCATCTAATAAAGAAAAAAAATTGATGAAAAATTCAAATAGTTCTTTCCCACGGGAACAAATCATTGAGAGCTTATAATTAATTAGATGTTGGTCGCGGCATCACCCGCATCGAAAAGCCTTTCCTAGTATAAAAAGTCCAAATCATTGTAGTGTCTAGTAGTCATACATAGGATTATGTATAAGATATCAGTACCATTAACCTACGGGAGGAAACTATCGGAAAAAAGTAGCCCATATTATGTTAATCCAGGACATGGTCTATTCGTGTGCCAAGTTTCGCAATCACATAATATAATATTAGTATAAATTAAAATAAGATAAGAAGTAGGATGAAATAATTTTAATACGAAATAAAACATTTTTTCCCATTGTACTCGAATTTATACGAACTGTCGTAATTAACAACGAATGTATGAAATGTCGACTTCATAATATATATAATCCGCGGTTGGGCTTGTGCGGTTATTTGAGGACGGTGGGAGTGACTTTGTTTAAGCTATAGAGTGATTGTACAAAAAATCTACGCCCGAGGCAAAATGAGTCTTAAATACGGGAGGATAAATGTTACATTCAAGGAGTCAGTTGCTTTCAGGGCTTAGGGCTAAGTTATTACTTATTAGTATGCCTAAGCACAAAAATGAAGTATGAAAACGTTATTGCTAAAATATAATAAGCTTAATAAAAACTATACTTATAACAAAATCGTATAATATACGTTTCTGTACATTTAATATTATTTACATTAAATACCTAGTAGATGCAAAGAATAGCTTACAGATCGTAAAACTACTTTAGATTTTTTATGTTTGCTCCAATATTCGTTGACGTACCACCATAGAATACTGAATAGTACTGTACCACGTCAAAACCAATCATTAGATACAAAATCGAATAAAGTTTTTTTCTGTGAAACATATTATAGGATAATAGTTAAGGACATATGTCCATCTGTCCACCCGAGGGAAACGAAGCACACCCGTCGCACGTGTTCTGAAAGTCGAAATGATTAAAACTGTTTATAGATTTACATACATTTATGTAAACGTACACAAATCATATTATATTATGACCATTATTTTTTCTTTGACGCACCATTTTATTTAGTAAAGTAATAGAAAATAGTAAATCAGTATTAATTTTATGAAGCTGAAGAGTTTGTTTGTTTGGTTGAACGCGCTAATCTGAACCGATTTTGAAATTATGACACTAAAAGGAACCTACATTACTCCTGATTGCTGTAGGCTACTTTTTGTCCCAGGAAAATGTTTTTGTCCCGGAAAAAATTTTGCACGAGCCACCTGGTCCAATATACAATGATGGAAAGGTAAGTTAAACTGACTTGATTGAAATCTTTTTAAATACAGGGTCATTTTGATATTGCGTTGATAAATGAAACCACATACTTATCTCGTTGAAAATAACACTTTCCATTAAGTTATTTTTACCATAGATGTAAAATAAAAAAGTGTAAGTGTCCAATAAAATAAATATAAATAAAATGTAACTTTAAGTTTACACGCCCTAATGCCACTATGACTGCTCTAGGAAAATTCTTCGCAGCAGCAACATTACATTTTCAGTCCGAAATACACCTACGCACACACCATATTCGCACTAGACTAAAAAATGATCAAAAACTTGGATAACTACAACCGGGATTTTTGGCGAAAATATTCGTTATTCATTGATAATTTTTAGCACGATGTTAGCAGAGGTATAGATGAATATGTGGTTTCATTTAGTAACGCAATGTAAAAATGACCCTGTATACAGTCCACCAGTAAGTTGGTATCTCAACAGTGCCTAAAATATCCTCACGTGATCGACCGTCGCCCACGCGTTCACACGACCGCTTATATTACCTAACTAGTAGTGCTCGCGGCTCCGCCCGCGTGAAAATGTTTTTCCGGGACAAAAATATTTTCCCGGGTTAAAAGGAGCCTATAGCACTCAGGAGTTATGTAGCTTCCAATTAGTGAAAGAATTTTCAAAATCGGTTCAGTAGTTCCTGAGATTAGCGCGTTTAAACAAACAAACTCTTCAGCTTTATAATATTAGTATAGATTAGTCAAGGGTTTTAGGAACTTAATAGTGTTAGTTGCATGGTTATAAGACGAAGTAATATAGTATCACATCTTTCTCCTTTTCTGTGGTAGGCAGAGCTATAACACACCGACATTTCACAAGCTATGTTGCTTTCCATAGTTTTTACTTGTGAAGGTAGGTAGGGCATGCGAGGGACTATCTGGGTAGCTACCACAGCAAAGTCTATTTATACTGCCAAGCAGTTGTGTGAATACACATACCACATACTCTAAGAGACCGTTGTATTCCGGATTGTATCCAGTTTAATGTACTGAGCATTATGAGACGTTTACGTCGGAGTGACGAGCGCAGTGGAGTGCCACATAGTACTTTGTAGTACAAAGTTCTGTATGCAGTATGGTCGTGCTACTGTTTACGGTCGGTCGCATCTCTTACTATCAGGCCAGAGGCAAGCTCGTCTCGTCATTCAATTGCGTTAAAAAAGTGAGGCGAGCCTACTGCTTTATGTCGGGCACAATTCCTGACTCCATGCAAATATTGATCGGTAGAACCCAATATTATTTTATATTTCTATGGAAACATTGAAAAAGAAACACAGTCGAAAGCAGGATTTGAACCCGCAACTTAGAGCGTACCGTGCCGGTGCTCTCCAGAGCATTACAACATTATCCAGGCACTACATGGCCCTTAACATGTATAAAAATCATAATATAGAACCCAATATTAGTTTACTTGACTCTAGTAGGATCGTAGTCGAGACACCAGCGCGGTAGTCTTAGCGAAACCAAGGCAGCTACTGAGATGATATTTTCAAAAAATTGCTTTATCAATCTGATGTTTTATCAACAAAAACCTTTTCCCGACAAAGATAATACATCGCGAGTCGCGACACGATTGTTATTGAGATTGATATTGCGTTGACGTGCGACTTGTTTGATCTCGCAAAACCATTATGGAAATTGAAGTGTCGCTATTAACATATTAGGAGAGCGAGAACTACGCCACAACGATAACGATGTACATTACCGGTGTTGGTGAATGAAACGATTTTCTAAAAAATGGTGAAAAAAATATTTTTGTATTTTTACTACTATTTGTGTGCAGTGTTTTTATAACGTCGATTGTATTATTAAAAACTAGCTATTGCCCGCGGCTCCGTCCGCGTTATAAGTTTTTCCGAGATAAAAGTACATATAAGCCGTCCTCTAGAATCACTCTATCTGTTAAAAAAACCGCATCAGGATCCCTTGGTTACTTTTAAGGATCCAAGGATACATAGGGACAGACAGACAGCGGGAAGCGACTTTGTTTTATAGAATTCACTACATCCTACTATAATGTACTAGCTATTGCCCGCGGCTCCGCCCGCTTTAAAAAGTTTTTCCGGGATAAAGTCCCGCTTTATATTTTCCCGGGATAAAAAGTAGCCTATGTGTTAATCCAGGACATGATCTACCCGTGTGCCAAATTTCATCGAAATCCGTTCAGTAGTTTTTGCGTGAAATAGGAACAAACATCCATACATCCAAACATCCATACATTCTTACAAACTTTCGCCTTTATAATATTAATAGGATTAATAGACCTGTTTGATTTCCAAAGATAAATAAATGTTTTAGCATACCTACTCGATTAGTAGCAATGTAACCACTGACATCATTTTTTTTGCAACGTTTACATAAGGCAAGTTTTCACACCGTCGACGATAATATAGACATGTCGTGTATATTATTATCCACGTAACACCTTATATTAACTTGAATTACATAAACGAAACGTACCTAACATTTTACATTTATACCACTCATCGTCAATCTAATCTCTAAATTACATAACATCATTAAATACGACACTGACACGAAACTCTACGTGCCCTATCGACAATTTGTAATAGATGTCAGAAGATTACTAACGCGCACGCGAATTTGAACGTTATGCAGCGGTAATAAATTACACCATTTTATTTAGAAAACGTTTGTATGGGAAATAGAAAAATGCTGTTTTGAGGATTTTCCCGGCAATTATTTGAATTTTTCCCACCTTTTAAACCTTCCCTAGACCTTCACGAATAATTAAAGACCAAGATAAGATAAATCCGTTCAGCCGTTCTCGAGTTTTAGCGAGACTAACGAACAGCAATTGATTTTTATATATATAGATACCAGCAGAATTACCAGCGCTTTGCTCTTTGGAGCATTGTATATTGCTGAGCTGGAGCCTGATTGCGGCTACAATATTTCACAAATAGATGTGTACTTGCCTGTTGTATATACAATGTATTATTTGTAGCTAAAATAAACTTTTTTATCTATCTAAAAGTTTTCATTCAAATATACGTACATAATAAAAGCGTGTTATTTTTTTTTCGTTTGTAGTGGTTTTTAAGTCGCTTTTATTTTTTGTTAAAAGTTTTTGTTGTTGTTCTTGTGTTATTAATAAGTACCTATATCTAAGTTAATGCCATAATATTCTGGCATTAACTTAGATATAAGGGTTAGAATAAAGACTTAAATATAAAGACTGTCAAGCGGTTTCATTTGCACACTTTTAGCACGAAAACGTAAATCTATAGAAATAACCATGGTATGTTCCTTGTATGTGGCAGACCCATGCTGTTAGATACATCTTTGCAGCATGAATGGGCGGTCTCAAGTGGATCGATAACATTATCTCACAGAGTATGAAGTGGTGGCACTTCTTGTGCACTTTTTTTAATACTTGCCTCATAAGTTCCCTCTTCCCTCCCAATTTCCCTCCCTTCCCAAATTCCTTTCGAGGGTCATGGTGATCGTATACCGTTGAGTGATTTTCGTGCTCATTAATCTACCTAATGCTATAAAAAACAGAATCTCTACCGCAAACCTTTACTTAGATCATGACAGTGATAATAAACATGTTGAATAACAACGCTTGCATTGCATTTAAATATCCAACTTCATAGACAAACAAACGCGTAAAATATTTGAAAACTTACGTTCACATTCAACGTAAATTAAAACGTGTTTTTCACAATTCAGAGTAGAGCGCCTCTGTATAATTCTGTTATCTCTTAAATAAATTTGCTAGGCCGTGTACGTTACACGATTTTTATCTGCTTAAATTATGTGTATTTAACTTTGGTTACACTGTAAAAAGATAAAACAATTAATCTACGGTTAGTTAAGATTAGGTGGTTTCTAAAATACCAGCTGAATACTTGTTAAGAATTTCCTTTATTCCGAGAAGGATAAATATTATATCCGAGACCTTCCGTTTACAGAAAAAAATGTCATTACATAGTGTAAATACAAGACTGTATATGTTCAGTTCGAGAAAATAATCTCTATTGCCGAAATTAGATTTTCGTCCTTAACCCTTGAAGCCCCGCTTATATGTATAATATATATACAGATGTATGGGAAAACCCTAATATATTATGGACACCGGTGTCCGTCGTCTGACCGATCCAGAGGACGAAATCACTCTGGCTTTACGCGAAAAGACCGAGCATCTAAAGCTCCTACACTCAACAAGACCGCTGTACCGTCCTCGCCGTCGAGGACCTCGTCGCGTTCCCCATCACCCTGCCCTCTCTTAGCAGTTCCGGCCGGCGTGCCGAAGACTACGATCAACACGTTAAATAGGATTAGGTTAAAAACCATCTTCCCCAAACGTTGATGTCTTATCCTCTCAGTGGCCGTCCTGAGCCGAGGTTCGTGACCCGTTAGTGGGTCGCCCTCAGCGTGGTCGCTTAATTTAAGGGTTGCGAGCGCCTTCTGCGCTCACCCACAAGACCGGTGTGCTTGTATAAGCCGACTCTCGTCAGGCTAACAAGAGTATAGTCAGGGACAAAAAAAAAATGTCCGTCGCGGGGCTTGAGGAGTCAATACGTAGAATCTATGCGTAGAAGTAATTATTATAATTACACGTAACATTACCAAAAATGTTAACTGACAAAGCTCAGCATAGCACTTTAAGACGATCGTCATCCTAACTCTTCAGACATGGAAATTATTGCCCACTATTTAATACACTGGTTATGTACTGGAACATACGCCATTTATCCCCGAAGGGGTAGGCAGAGGCGCAACTAGTGCACCCACTTCTCGCTGTTATTCCGTCCCATGATGTGATAGGAGGCGAGCCTATCGCCATATCGGGCACAAATTCCAGACTCTGAGCTGATACTGAACAGAAAAATCCAATACTTACTAGTGGTAGGACTCTTAAATGTAAGTGTCCGTCTGGGTGGGTACCACCGCAATGTCTATTTCTACCGCCAAGCAGCAGAGTGCATGTTACTGTTGTGTTTCGGTTTGAAAGCCAGTGTAACTACAGGACATAGTGAGACTTAAGATATTATGTCTCAGGATGACGAGCGCAGTGGAATGGCACACAGTACTTTGTTCAAGATGCTTGATGGTGTTTCTACTATTTATGGATGGTTGTATCGTTTAACATCAGGCGAACGGCACGCTCTTCTCGTCATTCGATGCCTTAAAAAAAACATCACTTTGCCCGACCCGGGGATCGAACCCGAGATCATATTCTCGCGTCGCGTCGCGTCGCATTACCGCTTTTGTCGTTAAGCTAGGACAACGGGTTAGCTGTCTTTCGACGCGATACAAACTAATTCTGACTAGTACTTTGACTGACAGTTGGCGCGCTACCAATCTTAAAGGAAAGGGTACAGACACTTTCAATTAAGTGGTTATATTTTTGCAGAGGAAATAAGAAATCCTTTTTTGAGTATTCGAGGTTAATATATGAATGTCAATGAAGATATGACATCGTACCTTCGCCCCGGGATATTTTTGGAAATACAAGCTTTTGAAAATATTTGTCTTTTAAATTATTGATAACTATTAGTGATGGGGCAATGATTAAAGCAAAAATATCGATCTAGATCGTATATTTTTTTTATAATAAAATAGTTAATTTTTAGTTTTTTATATTTCTAAAGTAAAAACTAAAACATCAATAATCACATCCTAACCACATTTTTTCTGATAAATGTGTATTTTTCCTTAAATTTACAATCGTTCTTCACTTTTTGTAAGAAACAAAGACCTCCCTGCTATCAACATTTATGAGCTTACTGGAGACTTTAGGGGTATTAAAACGAGTAGTGATCTTTTTTCGATCGCGACCACGTATAGAAAGCTGAGAAAATTGACAGTAGTTACATTTGCGTTCATTTTATTGCGTCATGAATAAACTATAAACTTTTTATAAGGGTAGCCCGTAATAAACAACTTCGTCTGTATCTAAGATATTTAAATGAATGAGGATCTAACGGATTACGAGTTTTTATTTTTCAGGAGTGGTTTAGGAAATGGCAGAGGACTGGAAATTTTCGCTAAAAGATTTAACGATCTTCCTTTTTTCTGCATAGGTATAGGACATAGGTATGTTTATCTATACAAATTTTATTATAAATCTGAAGATTTTGTTTGTTTGATTGAACGCGCTAATCTCAGGAACTACTGAACCGATTTTGAAAATGGTTTAACCAATAAGAAGCTACATTACTACCGAGTGAAATCTATACTAATATTATAAAGCTGAAGAGTTTGTTAGTTTGAACGCGCTAATCTCAGGAACTACTGAACCGATTTTGAACTTGACATAACTCCTGAGTACTATTGGCTACTTTTTATCCCGGGAAAATATTTTTGTCCCGGAAAAACTTTTTCACGCGGGCGGAGCCGCGAGCACTACTAGTCACCCATAAAATATATCTGGACTGAAATAAAAAAAAATGTACTATACCGAACATTCCGTAGCAGTTTTTGAAGAAGTTCGGAGCTAATGCGCTGGCTAGCCCCAACAATCCCTGTGGGACCTCAGTGGAGAGGAAAAGGCCTAAAACAGCGAGCAGCATGCGCGTGGTGCGGTCTGTGCGGCTCGACCGGCGCGCGCACGTCTCATCTGCTAGGCATTGCTTCTCGGGCTGGAAACAAAAATTACAGATTAAAGCATCACATACACATTAACGGAATGGGGAGTATTATTCCGACCTTCCTGAGAATTAACTAAATAGTATAGGTCTGAAGGTGGAATACTATGTCAAATGTTTGTCGTTTTTGTTGTGAGAAATAGGGTAAACCTGGAATAGATGCCAAACGTTTTGAAGCCGTGTTGTGATTTGAAGACAATTATAATCGAAAAGAATGTAAGGATTATTATGTACATACAGTGCAGGGACACACTGTATGTATTTCATAGAATTTGTATTTTATTGTTTTACATTTTGTAGTGGCGCGGGAGCGCGCTCACCAGCGTCCGTTAATCGTTCTCCGTCACGCGCCCCGATAGTCCACGTAACCGTAGACAGTACTGAACACATAAGGGTTAGCAGAACCGGTTGGAATTTTAAGAACCGGGACTCAAATTTTAAATTCCCGGTACTTTTAACCATCAAAATAACCGGGAAGTCACTTGATTTTCGGGACCGGGATTTCCCGGTTCTGAACCCTAGTACACATCCTCATCTACAGTCAAGCAGCATTGTGCATACACTGTTGTGTTTCGGTTTGAAGGGCATTGTAGTCATTGTACCTGCTGGACATAATAAGACTTAGCATCTTAAGTCTCAGGATGTCGAGCGCAGTAGAACGCCACATAGTACTTTGTAACCTAAGGTGCAGGATGGTGTTGCTACTGTTTATGGGCGGCCGTATCGCTTACCATCAGGCAAACGGCATGCTCGTCTCATCATTCAATGCAATAAAATAAATGTAAAAAAAATGCTCTGAGAACAACAAATTAGATCCAAAAGCTTTGCTTGACTTTTAATTTCTTTTGTTAATGGGAATACTAGCTTGTTCTACAAAGACACATAAATGAACTCTATTATCATTCGTATTCGCGAATATTGTTTAAAATACAATTTCATCAACGTTTTTTGCTGTATTTTTTCTGTTTTAAGTATATAGTAATAAATTAAGACACAATGAGGGCACGGTTACACTATACCTAATATATATACCTAAGGAACATTTTTAAGCGTGGTGCATTATGTTTCATTTATTAGTGTCCTATACCGTCATTGATCATTGTATTGACTTTTTTGAATTACGCAAACAAAGAATATTACGCCGTATATCGATGATCACAGTGGCAATGAACATGGTTTATGAATGGACTTTAAAAAAAACGATTAGTCATAAATAGTAGGTAATTAATGTTATATCATACTTATACTCAGTAATATAACTAAGGCAGAGTTATGAACACATTGCTTTATAATGAATCTCTACAATATTTATATAAAATAATACCAGCCCTGTATTATATACTGTCCTACAGCTGGGCACGGGTCTCCTCTACTACTGAGAGGGTTTAGGCCTTAGTCCATCACGCTAGCCTAGTGCGGGTTGGTAGACTGCACATACCTTCGAAAATCTTATAAAAAACTTCTTAGGTATGCAGGTTTCCTCACGATGTTTCCCTTCACCGTTTATTACAATACTAGTAGTGCTCGCGGCTCCGCCCGCGTGAAAAAGTTTTTCCGGGACAAAAATGTTTTCCTGGGATAAAAAGTAGCCTATAGCACTCAGGAGTTATGTAGCTTCCTATTAGTGAAAGAATTTTCAAAATCGGTTCAGTAGTTCCTGAGATTAGCGCGTTTAAACAAACAAACAAACTCTTCAGCTTTATAATATTAGTATAGATTTATAGCCTAACTTTATATTATTAAGTGATGAAGGAATGGAAAACATTGCTTAATTAGCTTCGAACTTTATATAATGTTCGCAAAATTTTCACGTGATAGGAACTGCGAACAATAACTAATTGGAATAGGACACATTTACCATATCCATAGCAACAATGAAGTTAACTGAACAGGAAAATACAGTATATTTCGTTATTTGTAGATTACTTCGATAAATGTATCTTCAGCGCCCATAAGCAGGCATTAGAACGAAAGAAATAAACCATTTATTGGCAACTAGTTGGTGGTAGTTTTAATTGTGAAAACTTAATTGAGCCATGTACTACATAATTTGTTTTATGTTGTTTTTCCTAATTTGCTTTGGATGTTTTGTTTAAAAACTAATAAATAAAATAAATAAATAACTCATGACGTATTTATTTTAAGACTAGCTTTTGCCCGCGGCTCCGCCCGCGTTAAAAAGTTTTTCCGGAATAAAAGTCCCGGTTTATATTTTCCCGGGATAAAAAGTAGCCTATGTGTTAATCCAGGACATGATCTACCCGTGTGCCAAATTGCATCAAAATCCGTTCAGTAGTTTTTGCGTGAAAGAGGAACAAACATCCATACATCCAGACATCCATACATCCATACATACTTACAAACTTTCGCCTTTATAATATTATGGTAGGATTATTATCATAATCAACCACATGGATATATATATAATAGGATTATCATTTCATTTTTTTTTCAACCACATGGTTTCCGCCGAACATTCCGCCCTTAAAATTACCAGTCTGACGTGTCAAAAATAAGAAAATGATTTCTGTTGTTAGATGCTTTAGCAATTAAAGATTGATTAATAACGATAACAGTAAGCGTCCCAAAGGTAAACCTTACGCGAGATGGGAAGACGAATGAATAAAAATAGCTGGCCCCTGCTGGCCGCAAATTGCTCAAGATAGAGATAAATGGATTTCTTTAGCGAAGGCCTCACCTTCAGCTAGAAAGAGGGGCTCTTGCCCAAAAATAATATAAGATATTTAGATTTTTTTCTTTTTTCGAATAAGATTGATATTAACTTAAGTGAAAAAAAAATACAAAAACACGAAATAAAAGGCTTCTTATTTTCATTTTATTATATTTATAAATAACGATTAATAATTAACAGTAGCGTCAACCTCGCGACGCCCAAAGATAAACTCAAAGTTTGAAACAACGCTGTTTTCAGTATCTGTCTATATTTTGAACATCTAAATACAATTGCATTGGCAACAGTTGCAATAACTTCGCTAGGTACTAAATTAATTTCTGTAAGACGTGAATTAAACACGTCTTTGAAAACACAATGCAGTCATCCACAGACTTTGTATTGAACTGAATTGAATTCGTAGAGTTTACATAATTACATATTTAACTGTATATCATGTAGTAATGTTTATATAATGTTATATACAATTCGAGCGGTTAAATGCTATTTAGGTTAAGCGACATTTTTTTGTGATATAAAGTTGTATAAAAAAGACACTGATTCCAAATATATAGAGGTAGCCTGGAAGAAATTGCCAATTGCGATAAGATCGCCATTTGGACTTTTTATTGTTTAGTCTAGTTTATATTGTATATTTGTTATTTTCACTTTGCCCTAGATATACAAGAAATAGTTTATAAATACTTAAATATACATTACTTGTGTAATTTAACTTAATATCCCATAAAAAGGTTGTCTGTAAGAGATTGCCTCGAGCGATAAGACCGCCAATTATTGTACCTGTTCTCTGTCTTCAATGATTTTTTTAATATTTTTGGTGTAAAATAAAGCTTTAAATAAATAAAATAAAATGGTCGCATATGCCAAATAGCCTTTCACCCCTCGAGCTATTAATACATGTTGTTAGATGATATTAAGACAGCAGAATAAATTATGATATTGTCATTCATAAAGACTCACGTTTAAGTAGTTTCACATACATGAACTTGACTGGATAAATGTATATTCCATCAAAAACATAAATGTGAAATGTGAAATCCAAGTCTAATATTAAGAATATGCGTGCTGTTCGACTTCACCGACAAAAGACTTGAAATCTTAATGGTTGCCAAGCCCTGTAGATAATCCTGAAAATTATTTATAAGAACACACTCCATTCTAAAATAAATTTAAACTAATATTTCTCTGTTTTTCTGCTACGGCAATGTATGATATTTAAAAATATAATTTCTTAAATTTGAATAGTCGAATTATTTACACAAAGCAGATAACTTAGTATACATTTAAGCTCAAGATTTGACTTGCTAGTCTTCACATAAATTTTTTCTTATATTTTGCTAATAAACTTATCTTTATGTTACTGTTCTTATATTGTAAAGTCAACATATCCTAATCTTCGAAAAATATTGTTTTCTGATAAAACAAAAATATTTTGGTGGTTACAAATTGTAGTGTAATATGGTGGAATTTACTGTTTGTAATTTGTGTTTACCTTTACGTACGTATATTATTAGTTTGTGGTGTCACATTTATTATTAGAATTCAGATAGTTAAGTGTATATGAAGTAGATCTGATTAGTTTTTAATTTTAGACATAAAATGTTTGTTAGAAAGAAATAATTATATTTTACTGAATTTAAAGTAAAATTTGACGAATAACGTCCGTTGATTATTTAAATTGATAAAATATAAGTAATTTATATAAACATAAACAGCTGGTCTATTTGATGAATACTTAAGATATTTGTTGGTGGAAATTACATGTACAAAATTATGTTTAGAGAATACATAGGTAGGACGTCCCCTGCCGCGCGTCATTTCCCGTCGTGTGCGGAATCGATCTCATACAATTTAATACTGCATAGTAGTGCCGTCTGCCGTCTGCGGTCTGCCGCGTCCTGCGGAATCACAGCTTTAAATTGACCTATATCGAGCACGCCGTGCGATATGTTAACTGTGGCAATTTTTGCCTCGGTTTACTTTTTGAAAAATTTCACCCTTCGCCACTGCCACCTTGACCACTCGGTGTCAAAAAAATTGTACAGATCCTGACTTGTAGTTCCAGTGAGTATGAGGACGTGTAAGTTTCATAAAAAATACACGTACAAGCCTAATGATCCCCTTCCTCATCGAATTTTGGTCACGGCGGCTAATCTCAACAGCGATGAGCCAGGTACGCAGGATATATCGTAATGCACAAGCGTGTTGGCAATACACGGGTGTACTCGTTATTCCTTATTTTTTTTTCCTTAACTCACAGGTATCTACATGTGTTGTAAATTATGTTGTTTACCACCAAATAGTTGCCAATACATGGTTTCTTTCTCTCGTTTTAATGCCTGTTTATGGGCGGTGAAAATACTTTTATGGAAACAATATACAAATAATGAAAATATACTGTAGGTATTCACTATTTTCCTGTTTAGTTATCAAGTGAATATTGGCAAGTATGAGAGGAGAGAAATAAACGTGCGGAACATAGTAATTTCTAGGTTTGGCAATGACACTTGCAGAAAAGAGACAGATATTGATTCACTTTGACACGTTCTACAGAGTGGTAGTTTTTGTGAGAATGTTTCAATTTGTTACATCTATACCTAATTATGTGAACTACCTATTTCAGCTAAAAATAATCACGCACTTAGCACTCTTCACGGTAATATCGTAGAATACAGAATACTACGCAGTTTTATTAAAATGGTAGATTTATGCTACCTTTTACTACGTGATATTTCTGCAAAGTTATGTACTCGTCCATAAAATAACGTTTTGATACATATCTTATGATTTATAATAGGTACTTGTCCCTCTAAAATCCCTTAATGTGTTTGTAATGTCGAAATAAACGGTATAATATTTATTTTATTGCTGTGACAGGTAATAAAAATGTTTCGCGTTGTCATAATGTACTGTTAAAGTAATCAGACAATTTATTTTTTGTGGTACTATAATAATGTATAATAAAGCTAATGGTATATAGTTATTACTATCTATATGTTATTTACGTAAGATAGTAATGACAACATAAATGTTATACATATTGCATGAAATACGGAGTAGATTTGTACAAAGATGTACCAATATGTCTCTATTTTTCCTCGTCGAATAAGTAAATGCTATTATCTGTTGTTCAAACAATCCAATCGGAAAATGACAAACTGTTATTTGAATTTCAAATTTTGCTAAAATATTTGTTTGGAACGGACGGTCCGAGACGAATATCCGCAGCTTCAAAACCCAAGGGCACACACCTCTTATTTTCTAAAACAAAATACATATTCTTTGTGAATTATGGCCCGCATTAGCGGCGCAGAAAAACATCGTGCGGAACCCTGCATACTTGAGAAGTTCTCTGATTTTCGAAGGTAAGTGAAGTCTGCCAACCCGCACTAGGCCAGTGTGATGGACTAAGGCCTTAACCCTCTCAGTAGTAGGAGGCCCGTACTCAGCAGTGGGCAGTATATAATACAGGACTGGTATGGTATGGTATATTTGTTTATTATGCGTAGATTATTTATACGGGCGCGGGATAATGACGCCACTGCACCTCGTGGTAAGTGGAGTGGGTTCAGATAGAATCTCGACTGATGAGAGATACCCCTCACCAGCTGATGCAATTA
Organism: Lapara coniferarum; assembly: GCA_949316025.1. Lineage (NCBI taxonomy): Eukaryota > Metazoa > Arthropoda > Insecta > Lepidoptera > Sphingidae > Lapara > Lapara coniferarum. The sequence continues at coordinate 32,434,427 of OX438919.1, read as the reverse complement.
CGCCGGCCTGTTTGAACAATTCCATTTTCTTGAGTGGAAGCCATGGGGAAATAAACTCCCTCAAGGAAGACCACAAATGCGCTGGAAAGACGACGTGAAGAAGGTCACCGGATTAAACTGGATAAAAAGAACTCAATGCCGCAATGAATGGAAGATGTTAAAGGAGGCCTACACCGAAAAGGTTGAAAAAGACTAATAAGAAGAAGAAGAGGTTTGAACAATTTCAGGATACAAGACGTCCCACAGCTATGCCACATGGTGGGAAATTATCTTAAATATTGTAGATAGAAAATTATAATGGAAGAAGACATTTTGATTTGAAAGCAATTTAAACTGCGTTCAAATATTTTTGTATGATCAAGTAATCCACCTGCGTGAAGCGGGAATCGAACTCGCAAAATATTTAAAAGATACACCTCTATTTTATTTATTATTTCTGTCAAAAGGCTCGATAATAAAGATTATTTTTGTCTAAATAACATAAATATCTATACTAATATTATAAAGCTGATGAGTTTGTTTGTTTGGTTGAACGCGCTAATCTCAGGAACTACTGGTTCGAATTGAAAAATTCTTTTTGTGTTGAATAGACCATTTATCGAGGAAGGTCTTAGGCTATATAACATCACGATGCAACTATTATTATTACATGCAAATAATGGAAAATGTGAAAAAAACGGGGAAAATTATTCATCCTTGAGGGCTTCCATTGCGTGCGCTACGAAAACGGTTCAAGATACCTAAAATATATGTATCAAAGAATTATTCCTCTTGAAATGATCTAAAAAAATGTCTGCGACAGTATCTGTCTATCTTTTAAGATTAACTCACTAGAACCGTTTTTATGGTAATCAAATTTAGTCGAAATGAATGCATTATTGGTTAAGAGTTGTATCAACGTCATAATATTAATCTTTATCCAAATAAATGTGTTGGATAGAGTGATTCAACGGGAAGGATATTATGTACTTTTAGCCCGGAAAAACTTACTAACGCGGGCGAAGCCGTGGGCAAAAGCTAGTCTTAAATAAAAGTAGGGCAATGAAGTGTTGCATTTATTTTAAAAATTATGATTTGTTTACACTTAATTTAATTTAGCAAATGCTCAAAATGTTTACCATTCTGTAACATGTTTACTTAAACAAAATCAACTTCTAAGTTGGACAACATTTTAGTTTTGTTTCTTCCCGGTATGGGATCTAATGAAAATATTAGATATACGGTGACTTCAGCATTATTTTTAAGACATGTTAACCTTGAGCTGATGCTGCAGCATCAAGTAGTCTTTGGGATACCAAACTCTTTAGCAACTTATAGTAGCTATAGCGTGTGAGGGTTCATAAGAATTGTCTTAATGAGTAGGTAGATGTTAGAATATAGTTAATTATCAAGGCCCCATGATGGAGAATATAATAATTTTAAAAAGTTAGAAGAGGACCGGGAGACCAAACTCCGGCCCAGGGAGATGAAAATACTTCTTTAGCGGTCCCCCGACGCGACGACGCTTGGGTCGAAATATTACTAGGCACTTAAACGACAAACACATTTTTGTTTTTTACTTTTAAAGCTTTTTTGTATCGGGTGTTATTTAAATTTAATTTGTATTATTAAATTTTGTATACATAAATTCTAACAATATTCTTCTGGGATAATTTTATTTTATTCTTATAACTAAACTAAAAGCAAGGCTACAAATAAATTATAAGTTATTATAATAAAATTTAGGGACAATTGTAAGATTCCACAGATAGGTATTTTGGAATATAAGTAAATAAAATTAAGGTCGGTTGAGTGACAGGTGTGTCAAGCCAAAATCTCTTTAGAACGTAGCGTCGCTAAATGCGGGGGGTCGGGGGATGAAATATAACGATAGCTCCACCCCCCAATCAAAATCCATCTAGCGGTGAATGGCATTATTACAGCGTAACAGAGCTAAGTTGTCAATAATTTAGTTCGTCTTTTCACCCCTATGGCGTAACAAGCAATAGTGTTTTGTTCCAGACGATTCCATGTGCGTTAGTATGGTGGGACCACATTATTTATTATGCTACTGGCGCTTAGCCGTTTTTCAGCATATACATTACATAGGTGACACATACATACAGGAAAATTAAGGAATAAAACAAAATAAAAGAAGTTGTTAAAGTTGTTGATAAAAAATCTTTATTGATTAAAATTAATAATGATAATCTTACTAATATCTACTTCAGTATCCTGTGATAATATTGTTAATGCGAAAGTTCATAAAAATATTTGGATATTTACATGTGTGTTAGAAGTAAACACAGAAACAACAAAACGGATTTAGATGAAATGGCACGCGAGTAGATCATGTCTTAGATAAACACATAGTCTACTTGTTATCCCAGTAATTTAGCCACTTGGAAGTAATGCATATTTTTAATCTCTTCATAGGGACTTTTTTTTAGCGGAAAGGCATTACACGCGTATGAAGCCGCAAGAAACACCTAGTATTATGATAAAAATGAATGTATTCCTTATTGGCCACTAAACAAACCGCATCATGCACATAAAAATCAAATTCAACCGAAACAACGCAACCTTTACGCCCAGGTTCCCGCCAAAGTCCGTAAAATATTATAGTTGCGATCAGAAATTGTTGGTTGTCAATTTAAAAAAAAACTAAAGTACTCTTTTAAATTTAATTTGATTTGTAAACGATGGGACGAATATTAAACGTTTGACATTCAAAACCAAAACAAGAAGAATAAAACTCCACTTTTAATGATATTTTAACTTGTAAATATAATTGATTTCTAAACGACGGGCGAACATCAAATGTTTGAGAGGTAGGAATATTTTCTAAGGAAAAGCGAAATTATTGTTTTTACTATATTCCAACCATTTTTTTTTATGTTTTCGAATATTTTGTTGGCGTCCAGTTGTTGCGCCTAATCATAACACGTATTCATGCATTTCTAATGTCTGTATTTACAGCATCGGTAGTAATAAGTCACTTTCTCCGCAAAAAACAAAAAAAAAATGGGGAATCTAAAATGATAACAAATAAATCAATAACACGAAAAAAACTTACAAATACAACGAAATTAATAAAAATAATATCGACGCTTGAAAGGCAATCATATCTAAGCGATATTCAGCAATTTTTTTCAGTAGAGCGTTTTAAAGTTTTGATTTTGACAAAAAAAAAACATAACTAAACTATTCTCTGCACAAAAATAATTGTAACTGTTTTAGGAACTTCTTAATGTTTGACATTTTTTGACTTAAATCAACAGCCTTGAAGATTATAAATTAAAAAGTTACCGTCGCTTAGTTACAAATTACCTTAATTTACAAACATGTAAAATCATCTAAATGGATAATTTTATGGATACCGTAACAAGTAAATTTAAAGAAATATCAAATATTTAAAAATGCGCAGTTGGTAAGAATCGTATAAGGATAACTAAATATATTAATAAAATCAATTAAAAATATCTATAGCCAAATTATTGGGTCGCACGAATGTAGAAAAACATAAATACGTGCCCAATATTGTAAATATTGTTATTCCCACCAACATTAAACTATTTAATAAGCAGCAAACTTTAATGAAAATCTAATTTTATTGTTAGATAAACATACATACATCCAAAATATGGCATATTGATATAGAATTTGATAATAGTTAACAAATTCGCTGGAAGGAGGTTCTCGCCTCAAGCAGAACTAGAAAACAATAATATTATCACTAGCTTTTGCCCGCGGCTCCGCCCGCTTTAAAAAAGTTTTTCCGGGATAAAAGTCCCGCTTTATATTTTCCCGGAATAAAAAGTAGCCTATGTGTTAATCCGGGACATGATCTACCCGTGTGCCAAATTTCATCGAAATCCGTACAGTAGTTTTTGCGTGAAAGAGGAACAAACATCCTTACATCCAAACATCCATACATTCTTACAAACTTTCGCCTTTATAATATTAGTAGGATTTATTCATTGTGTTGGAAACTCGTAATTTTCACTCAAATTTTATTTTTGCTGAAAGCACACACATACAAACTCACGCCTTTATCCCATACGGGTAGTCAGAGACTATGGAGCACCACATTCTACGATTTTGACATACGTTTTCCACAAAAGATTTTCATAGTACTTTGCAAACACGAGAAAGAAAGTGGGACGATGTAAAAGAGGCCATGGAATATAAGAAAAATACATGGCTAGATGAGAATAGCCAACGACACTTTCAAAATACTAGGTTCGCAAGCGGGTGTATTTTATTTATTGCGAACAGGTGAATATCTCTTAACAATAAGTATAACCACCTGAACATACCCGGTAATATTAACTATGCGACATCATTGAAGTTAAAGGTTGACAAGTAAAAATATCTAAGCATAAAAAATAGAACTTGTATTATTCAGGTAAAATTATCTAACCGATTACTCTCTTTTTATTTCGTTTTATGTAAAGTTGTATATATGTACTATTAACAATATATTTTATTAAGCTGAAAATATCTTAGCACATCAATATGGTGAGTATGGGTCCAGGCAAATATATATCTACGCCAATGCTATAATTTTGTTGTGTAGGTAATAAACAATTAATTAAAGAGTGAGCATTGTTTTTATTTCAAGTAAACATATATTAATGCAAAACAGTAATATCACGATTTCAAGTAAAACACGATAAGTTCAAAATCAATTTCCTTAAGTGTACCAACTACTATAAATCCGAAAAGTCGTAAATTTTTTGTCGGTAAATGAGAAAAAAAAATGTGAAATTTACCGGAATCATCTAATATCTAACCGCCAAAAAAATTGTCCTAGAGCTACGAAACCCGGATCAATCGACGCAGAAAAAATTGGCGATTTCAAATATGTATATAACTCATTTTCGGTATATCTGTCGTTTAGATATTATTGCCTTTCAAGCGTCGAATTATATTCGATGTTGGATGTCGCTGGCATGACGCACATATTTTTCGCTATCCGTTATTTCCGAATACTTACCCACAGATGTCACTACATTTTTTAATATATTTTTTCACATTTCCTTTAACTAAATAATAAATGATTGAATAATGAATATATTTAGAGGCAAAATTAACTAAGTTTACTTATTTCTGCCGAAAAATTATTGTAATATGCGTTTATAATGTTAAAATCAAGATATCGGTGAGAAATATGTAGAATGCAACTTTTCGACGATAGATGTCTCTTGGTAATGCAACAAGAAAATATGTTTCAAAATGCAAATAAACATAAATTTAAACGGCTTACACATAAAATGTTATGCCATCTTGTTTGATTTTTGATCCTGAGCAACTTCTACTCTCATCAATATCACATTTCATGGTTAAAAGAATTTAATACGTATTTAAACGTCAGATGAGGCCGAACCGAACGCACTGACGATTCACTCAGAACTACGGTTTTAGGCCCCGCCTACTGTGACGTCATGGCCCAAATTGATGGTGACATGACCTAAATGCCTTGCGGCACCTCCGCTATTCTTCTTTTCTTCATGGTGACAGCATACGAACGACCAGTTTACTTACTGACTAATTATTAGTATCTTAAAAGTCTTGAATCAACCTCTCGGTGGAGATTAATCTTAAAGCATTTTTAGTAGATACTCAAAGAGTTAAATAGAGGTTTAATTAAACCGCTGATCATACATAATGGTACACTACGTAGAATAAATTCAATACCTAATTTTGTAATTATTAGGAAAAAAATTACAAAAGACAATTATGTTATATAAAATTTACATACACGCTCTACAGTCCCTCTATCTTTGGAAAATGAACACATTATAAGCTGCTAACATATGGGAATTACAAACCTGATTTGAGGGCATAAACATATCATGTAAACGAAATGGAATTCTGCCTATTGAGTATTACTAGCACGTACAAACGTCTGACAATTTTGCGAAAAATAAGTACGAATTACTTCCCGGCTGGCAGGCGAAAGGCCGTGAACATCTAATACTCTTCATGAATTATAGGCGCACGGTATAAAATTGGGGACGTGTTATTCACAATCCATATTTAAATCTGTTTTACTGCCTATACAGTAAAATATTGCGATACCAGGGCTCTGATTTTCCGCTATATCCCGCCCTCACACCCGCCACTGCAATTCCTGTAAGCCAGGATCGGCAATGGCACGCATTTTATGACACCGAGCGGTGAAGCTCGGCGAGTCTCAGGGAACACTAATATGTCTGTAACCCGCAACGAAATTAATCAAAAAGAAAGATAGGGAGGAGTTGGAAATATTAATTGTCCACTTCCCTCCATAGCAAAGCGGCAGACAAAAATAATGAACTAAGGAGGTATTTTAACCTCAAGTTTACAGACGTTTACAACTAGAAAAGCCAGTTGTAAAGCACCACGCATAAAAATTCAATGAAAGGGTCCTATCATTTGAGCTGTCAAATTTGATTCCAATAATAGCTATGGCAAAAACGCCGGAAAGCACGGAAATTCCGTCTAGTCTCTACAAGGTCCATGTAGTATACAACCCCAGATGTTACTTGCATACTATCCAGCATGATGTTCCGCTCATCATGCCAAAGACCACACTCCCAAAGTACGTGATGCGCAGACTGTTCATACACGTAACCAGGTGTAGAGCATGGGCACACAGGAGAGTGAACCAGCCTAAATGAAAATAGTTTGCCCTTAAAACTACCGTGACCGGTAAGAAATTGCGATACACAATGATCTATTTCTAGCCAAGTTTTATTTAGGCGATCGCGAACGCATGGAAAGTATTTATATAAATGACGCCCTTTCGAGGATACGTCCCATCTATATTGCCATTCGTTTAAAAGCTCATTGTGTACATCAGTGTGCGGTTTAAATAATCTGTTGGTTCTTAAGAGCTCACGTGACGTAAGAAACCGTTTGTCCATATCCTCTCTGGTGGAGTAATACATAGCGGCACGACGCTGTACCTCCAAATCGACTGGGAGTACGCCCGCAAGGACAGGCAAAGCTTGCGTACTAACAGTTCTATACGCCTTACACAAGAATATCAACGCCAGACGTTGACTCTGGAGCAGTTTTCTGCGCACAACACCGAACGTAGCCCTATCGGCCCATACAGGTGATCCGTATGTAATACATGCTAAGTAAGTCGCTCCATAAATGACTTTGAGTGTAGTGAAAGATAGTCCCCACGTAGAAGTCGATATCCTTGTCAAAGCGTAAAAGTTCCTTTTAGATTTTTCTCCAACGTTTCTTATGTGTTCCACAAAAGAAAAATTTCTCTCTAAGAGTAACCCTAAATAACAAACCGATTCTTTTCTCTTGACAGTGATATTATTAAATTTAATTCGTGGCGGTGATTTTAATATTCCCTTTAAAAGCAGTTGGAACGTTTTCTGCGGTGCAAAGGTAAGGCGGTTTCTTACACCCCATTCAGATATCAATTGTAAAGACGTCTCCGCCAAACTTTCTAGTCCCGATCTACTATTTCACTCTATGAGTAATAATCCGTCATCCGCATATCCGATCAAAGTGCACCCCACAGGTAAAGGAATCGAAAGAAAATCATCGAAGCCCAAATTCCATAAGTAAGGACCTACAACCGAACCTTGTGGACATCCCATCGTCAGCGGCTTCGACACGGCGTGGTGGCCAAGTTTCAGTTTGGTTGTTCCGTACGAGAAGTATGTGTAAATAAGGGAATATATATTCCTATAGCAACCTCGTATTTTTAACTTGAGAAGTATCATAGGCCACCAAGCATTATCGAAGGCACCAGAGATGTCTAAGAAGATACCGAGTACATATTTATGTTCCGAAGTACTCACCGTTCTTCTAACCGATATAGCCGCGTCAGTAGTCGACCTACCTATTGTAAAACCGAATTGATTTTTGTGGAAAACTGGTCCGCCCGGTAACCGACGAGGGACGATAAGACGTTCTAAAAGTTTACCTAGAGACGGTAACAGCGTTATAGGTCTATATGACTTGGGGTCCTCGGGAGACTTATCGCCACTTTTAGGTATTATTCGAATGAAACCGGAACGCCATATTCGCGGAAATATGCCTTCAGCAATACATCGGTTAAAGACAGTCAGTAACGCCTCACCGACTGATTTACACGCTTCTTTAATCATCTTGTTGGATACTTTATCCTCACCGGAGGCTTTGTTTAGTGGTAAAGATCTAACGATGCTAATAAATTCATCAAACGTTACGAGGTTTGAGACAGGAGAGTTTGGCATTTCCGTGGCCCACATTCTAATTTGATTGTGATACTCGCTGTCGTTAACAGTGTCATCGGGTATTAGAGAATTTAATAGAGCTTCCGTGGTCTCCTCAATACCAGTTGTATAGCTATTATTAATTTTAATGTTATCAATGTAAGCCAGATGAATTGACTTATTTGCTTTAAACTCATGATATAAAGGAGACCATGGGCCCTCTTTATCCAAACGCGCGGCAATTTTACGCAATAAATTACCTTTTGATTGTTGTACTGCTGCTCTATAATGTGACCTGGCAATTTTAAGTGCATTAAAAGCAGATGTAAATACTTCACTAGTGTCACGACGCTTTTTAAGCTTGTTAAATCTCCTGCGCGCCCTGCGAAAAGTTCGCCGCAGATGGACTAGATAATAGAGTCTGGTATTTGTGCCCGATATGGCGATAGGCTCACCCCCTATCACATTATGGGACGGAATAACGGCGAAAAGTGGGTATAATAGTTGCGCCTTTACCTACCCCTTCGGGGATAAAAGACGTGAGAGTGTGTTTATCAGAAAATTTCATTTCAAACCTGATGTAAGTAAAGAGTTTGAGGCCCAATTTTGACCTCTTACTTGCCTATAAGATTACTAATATCCTTCTAAGAAACACAAACAACTCTAAATAACATAAGGAAACTTTCACAAGTTGGTTACACAAAGAATGTCAGTTGTAACTTACCTCATTCGGTCCAACGGTGGAGCGCTTTAGAAGTTTCTGCCTTCTCCGTTCAGTCGTAGTCAACTTCGATATTAAACACGTACTCAGTATCGACAAAGCTATGCTCGGAACTAGTTTTAATATAACACTGTAAATCCACATAATTGCAGTGACTAATTCCTCATTCTTAGACATTTCTAATACGTATACAGTCCGATTTTGCGGCAAAGACAAGTCCTCCGCGAATTCAGAATTATTTTGCGGTGTCACTTCACTTGGAACAATATTCATCGCGAAATAAATAGGAAGACACAAAAACGGGCATATCACATATGCACTCACAATAGCTAACGTTGTGTTTTTTTTACTGCACCATGTCCTATTTCGTTGTGGATAAGCTATTGCTACGTACCGCCACACTGCCAGCGTTACGGCTAGCCAAATAGATATTGTGTGAAAAGTCTGACTAAATATGGAATGAAAATAGACGAAGACGGCCCAGGCATACGTATTCTTGTTGACTTGCGGGCCAATCTTTATGTTCATGTGCAGCGCGTACGGTATGTACTCGAGCATGACGAGGAGGTCGGCGACGGCGAGTCCTGTGAGGATGGAGTTGGTGGAGCTCAGCATCTCCCGGCGGCTGAGCACGGCGATGTTGATCGAGTTGGTCGCGGAGCCCACGATACATATCACCAAAGCGATATAACCGTGGACTCGACTGTACGCCTTGTTGAAGTCGGTGGCCCCGGGCACGCAGTACGCGTCGGTCGCATTCGCCATGCTCGCGGTCCACTGTCACCGCACCAAGACTGGTCATCGGCACTGTAGTGACAATAGATTTGCTCTGAATTCCATTCGTCCCGTCTTATGCTTCGACGTCATAACCTGCGAAAAATAAATACGGCCATTAGGCGACAGATGATAAACTCTTAAAATATACTTCTATTGTATGGGTCAATTGAGAGTAATTTGAACTTTGGACTCTAGCCACGTAATTTGTTACGGTAAGTCATAGAAGTCGTTTAGACTGATGAATGACTAGCTTTTGTTCGCGGCTTCGCCCGCGTGAAAGGGTTTTCCAAGATAAACGTTCCGCTTTTTAGTTTCTCGGAATAAAAAGTAGCCTATGTGTTAATCCAGGACATGATATATGAGATATGCTGTAACAAACAGAAAAACAGACAGAGATGAAATAATAAAAAAAATCGCTGATTTGTATTCCATTAGTCTTCTGTAGTCACTACCTTTTTTTTATTTACCTTTAATTAGATTATTTATCATATTTCTTTAAATGTACAGGCACACAGCTACTGCTTCATTATATTATGTTTAGATTGACGTGGCAGACCTTTGCGTAATGTGTCGACACGAGGTACATTTGTTTTTCAAACAAACGTTAGCCTATGTTTTGAACAAAACCATTTTCATGAAGTTAGTAAATATTCGACAATAGCACGAAGGTCGACGGCTACGGGCGTGTGACCGCTAATATAACACGTTGTTGATATATCGCGTTAATCTGAATCGTAGAGCATGTGCTTCACACGTGTTTAGAAATAGAAAATGTGTGAGTGATTTATGGATGTTAATTGCGTCACTGGGCCTTACAGAGGCGCTTTATTTGAACTTTATTAACCGACGAGGTTCTCAAGTCGACGTGTATATATTTTTTATGTATGACTACGCATAATTTTTTTACAGTGTAGCCCGATTTTAATAATTATTTTTTGTATTGGATAGGGTATATCTCGATATTGGTCCAATGTAAAATTGGAAAAAAATCTACCCTTAGGATGGGATAAAGAGGTAAACCGCCGATAAAAACTGAAGAGCAAAAAATAATAAACATTTTTAATTAACCTTAAAAACTAAGTTCTTAAACTAATTTAAGTACCTATATGGGCTATATGTACGTAATTTTGAGTCGGCGAGTTCTTTAAATTCAAGGTAATTCAGTGATCTTTGTTCATTGATTTTTTGGCGCCGACCCAAAGTTACGTAGGTATACTTACATTAGTTTAAGAACTTAGTTTTAACTGTTAAATAAAAAAAAAAGATTTTTGCTTTTCAGTTTTTTTGGCGGTTTAATTTTTTTATAATTTTTTTTTTTAAGAACGCGGTTCACTGATTGGTATAGTTTTTCTTTATCACTATAATATTAGCTCCATACAGGACAATGCAAGTTTATTTTGACAAACTACGTTACAGGTTTTGATAAACGGTCAGTCGGATATTTTTGCACTACGCGATGAAATCATATTTGTAATTGTTTAAACTTTCATCATCATCACCATCAGCCGCATGACGTCCACTGCTGAACAAAGCCCTCCCCCAAAGATTTCCAGACGGACCTGACAAAAGCGGCCCGCATCCAGCGCGTTCCTGCTGCTAAACTTTAATGAAGTATAATTGATGCAATCCCTGTCTAAAAATATACGCGTACCATAAAAATATAAACTGAAATCCATTTCTTCGATACAAAAAGATAGCATAAGTATCAAATAGATAGGAACCTTTTAGTTTAATATTTTTACTGGAGGTTCCATTAGGTATTCTAATATAATAGGCAATTACTGGACATTGTCTATTGTATTTGTCTATTGAATGTAATTGTGTAACTATGAAATTAAATTAAAAAAGAAATGCTTTCGTACCACTAAGGATAGGTTAATATTGTACCAAATTGTTAGAATGTTATTCATTTAAAATTTCACTTTAAATTAAACTGCGTCGGTGCGCGTCTACGTGCAAACTCGAGCGCCGCGCTGGCCGTCTGACGCCCGGGGTGCCAATTGGCGAAGTTTTTTTCTCGTAACAGGGTTGCCAAATATCTCGTACTTTCAATACATAATCTCGTAAAAGTAAATTATGTAACGTGTACATTAATAAAAAAAAACCTTAATTTACGCTATGTACTATTACTAGCTAGCCCGGGGTGAGTAAATTCCTTGAGTTGACCCGATGAACCAAGTTTGTTTTACAAATGTTTTTTTGATTCGGCATGGGATTTGAGATTTGTGATCTCAGTAACCAGGAGCTTGATGGATAATAATAAGCAAGAAGTTTATATTGGCTATAAGCTTCTTGATAACAAGTATTTTAGGACGGTATTAATAAATGAATCTCAAGTTTGAGTAACATCTCAAGTAGACATAATGTATTGAACTCTTCATACATTATGTCTACTTGAGATGTAACTCAAACTTGAGATTCATTTATTAATACCGGCCTTAGTGATGGGTGATGTGCTGAGTCGATCGTTTGTGGCATGGATATTCTTTTATGCCTTTTGTATATATTCATGACGCAGGCAGTCAACAATACTACAAATCTCGTAAAAAAGTCTCTCTCGTTATTTCCTGTATCTCGTACAGAGGCTGCAAATCTCGTAAAGTTACGAGATTTCTCGTACATCTGGCATCGCTGTCTGACGCAATAGGCGTAGTGCCCACCGTCCGCTGTAGACGCGCATCAAGTAATATAAATGTTACTGTAAATATATTATTGTGCTTTATGGCTGATTTGCCGCTCGTGTGTCCAGAACTTTAGGTGACGACTGAAAATCAGTGCTGTGTTTTGGTTTACCTAACACAGCTTATGCTGAATTGGCCACCTAGTTGTCGTGGTGAATTTTATATTTGTACTTAGTTTGTTTGTTAAGCTATTGCATAGCTTCTATCGCGGGCCTTGAGCGTGGAGACCGAATCCAGAAATTCCGTAACGAAAAAATAACCTGACACCCCTCACTCCGACCGGCACAGCGGTGATATTTTATTTTCAACTCTATCACAACCACGTAGAGTGTAAAATTCCATAAGTAAATTTAATATCGCAGTCTTGTAAGAATACAATATGTAAGAGGATATGAGCTGAATGTTAAACGATAAAAGGTCGAAATTACCGTGTATTTAAAAATTGTTCCAGTCAGTGAAACGTATCGAAATGTCAAACGTGATTCTAAGTTTGAATTTTTTAAAAGTTTTTATTTTATATCTGTTCAGAGAGGTTATAAATATTAGAATTGCCTGCTTAGAGTTTCGGCGTTAGGGCACGAGTGAAATTTGGACAATAGAAAAAAAAAATGTAATTACTTAAGTTGATAAAAAATGCTATGCAATAGCTTTACCGCGGCAGTCTCCGAGTGCCACACGTCTTTTTTTTTTATGTATCACGTGTACCGCGGCAATTAATTCTTTCTTTCTTTCTATTTATGTGTTCATCAATCTGGCTACCATAGGAATATAAGATTATAGAGGAACAATGTAATTATCTATGGATAGCCACTAATTTAACTTCGGCTAACCACCGCGCCATGTCGACCGACGCAAACAAGTCGACATTCTAGTAATAATACCTTTAATAGATCTAATCTTCCATAAATCACATATTTTTCTCACTTAAAATTGGCTGGCTGACTCAACTCGATAAATTAATGTTTATAGTTACAGAATATTTCTCAGAATTCTTAGGTAAAAATATTCCTTACATTAAGTGCTAAAATTCTCGTAAAAAATGAGGTCATGTAAAATGTATTTTATATATTTTTGGGACGAGAATTGAACACTGAATACCCTCCTTAAATAGGTCCCTCGACTAACTTTATATCCTACTATGTATTATAAACACGAAAGTTAAAGAATATATGAATAAAGAATGTAGAATATAGAAAATAATCCTACTAATATTATAAAGGCGAAAGTTTGTAAGAATGTATGGAGGTATGGATATTTGTTCCTCTTTCACGCAAAAACTACCGAACGGATTTAGATGATATTTGGCACACAGGTAGATCATGTCCTTGATTAACACATAGGCTACTTTTTATCCCGGGAAAATATAAAGCGGGACTTTTATCCCGGGAAAACTAATTCAAGCGGGCGGAGCCGCGGGCAAAAGCTAGTAAAGAATATATGGATGTATGTTTATTACTCTTTCACGCAATCAAGTACTCAACGGATTTCGATGAAATTCGGCACACGGGTAGATCATGTCTTGGATTGGAAGAAGAGCTCAGAAAAGTCGTTCTCATAGACGACAATAATGGTGGGCCTACATAAATGGCCGCTAAAAGTCAAATTGTAATTTTTCTTTTATATTTAACTTTAATATAAGTTAAAATATAAGTATAATTATGACTTTAGTAAGAGCTTGACATTATTAGGTATGATTTGGCTTCATGAAGATTACTACTAATTGAATTAGCACGCGGTACATTAGCGCCACATTATATTTATTAGATGCATGCCTATCTATTTATTTAGTTAGTGTGCTCACATATCTATGTGGAATTATAAATGTGTAATATTTTGCCTTTGAAGTAAATTATATGATACACAATTTACCTGAAAGGTATTTTTATGCTTCACAAAACATAGCCATGTTATGATATAAAAAATTAAGAAATCTAACTACTATCAGTCGATGAATATATATTATTGTATCCATCCCCTCAAGGATAGAAAAGCATCAAAGTTTATCAAGTAGTTAAGTGAAAAGTGTTTCGGGACCAATACGTGTATTATATCCGATTTTAAACATATCGTCTGACGAGGAGACTTTCATCAGTTGACACTCCATATTATGGACCCTAATCCAATTACTATCAGATGCATTGGATCACTTTGGCCCACCCGTACAAAAAGGTGGATGAATTGAATTCGTTTAAATCACTCTTCTTCCTCCGTGGTTTAAATTAATTCCCTTCATACGATTTTTTTAAATTCATTTGTGAAATGGTTAAGTACTCAATGGCGAAATGTGATTATTAAAGAGGTGAGTTCCAAGTCTTAATTTTTGTGGTAGGTGCTGAATGGTGTTGCTATTGTTTATGGGTGGTCGTATCGCTTACCATCAGGCGAGTGGCATGCTCGTCTCGTCATTCAAAGCAATAAAAGCACGTTGAGTTACAAAGTACTGTGTGGCATTCCACTTCGCGCGTCATCCTGAGACATAAGATGTGAAGTCATATTATGTCCTGTAGTTACACTGGCTACAATGTCCTTCAAACCGAAACACAACAGTGCATACACACTGCTACTTGGCGGTAGAAATAGACATTGCGGTGGTACCCACCCCGACAGACTCTTACATATGAGAGTCCTAACACCAGTAATTTAATGTTAATAACAGACTAACAAGTAAACACAATATTCGTTGATTCTGAAGCGATACAAAGTTCACCGGTCTAGCTAGTTGTTATTATATGTCTAAGTCTGGAAAGAAATAATTGTTTCCTTCAAAGATATCCATTCTGTGTTTTACTAATACAGAATGATCATTTATATTGTTCTGTCCGTGGAGATGTCCCGAAATCTATGTTCATAGTATAGTTCAGATTACTTTTACAAAAGTATCTGATTAAAAAACTTTCTCCTTTACTTCTCAGCATTTAGAAGGACAATTATGTGTTGTGATTGGGATTTGTTTTTGAGATTAGACCCGCGAAACAAATGCTCATTTATTGACACAATAATTAGATGTGTTTTCTCTGGAAATCGAATTCATTGATAAAAAACTTATTGATATCGAACTAATTGATTTAGAAGATCATGTAAATAGTCTGTACTATATCCAAAGGAACGTGTTTCCTTTGCGTTGAAGAAATTAATGTAACATCAGAACAAAATTTAAAATATAATAAAATGAAGGCCATGAACAGAAACATAGTAAGTTCGCGTGTCTCATTTTTGTTCTAGAGATACGAATGAAAATTGTTGTTTTAATATTACGATGGGTGCATTTTTATGAAAAATTGTTCACTCTGCGCTGGAAACGGGCTAAAAGTAAACAACAATGTGATATATTTGTATACTAAGCACAATGGTTTAAAATTAAACACAAAGAATGAAACTACATGTGGAATAGGGAAGAACATTCCTAAAATATAGGTGTGCCGTTTTCTGCACTAGCTAGCGTTTATAATTTACTCTTGTTTTATACTCTTGTCTTTTATTGTTCGTTATTACTTATTACCAATTGATAATTGTTACTCTAAGTTGGTAATAACTTTTGGACCAAACATTTGAGCCTCATGTCCGATAGTCTATAACTAACCATACCTTTAAATGTCTTTGTTAATAGCCTTCGCATTTTTTTATATTTCAACGGTTTTATTATAAAAATACGACTTACTAAAATTTTAAACCCAATTACGAATCTAGAAAATACCAAAAGAATTTATAACTTTTAACAAGCATTCGTTACAAACCTATTTCGTTAATAATCAACAATATTTTTCTTATCTACTATGAATTCTTTGGCTATTCCATTTAAAAATACAATTTAATTAATACTACCAATATTTGTAATTTATGTTATTCGACAAATTATTAAACTAGAACACAAATAAAATTATAATACCCAAACTGAAAAGCTATACCTAAACATATAAAACTAATATAGTAAGTAAGTAAACAACTGCTCTAAAGTACTGAATACATTACCGTAACAATAGTGTGCCATAATGGAGTATATGCCACAGGTCCCCAGCTTGAGGGAGCCCATGGATCGGAAAAAGACCGTTCAGAAGACAATAACCGCCAAGAAGATTTTTTCTCAAAAAATATATACATATTTAGGAGGGGCCCTCATTGATTAATTTACTTTGACGTTGTAGTTAAGCCTATGACTGAAAACAATAGTATATTTTACAACTTGATTCAAGGATGTTGCGTGAGTAATTGTAAAAAAGAAAAATATACTGCAACCAATAACAAAACAAAGCAAGCCTCGCATTGTCATGGAAAATATTCAAAACATGGTCGTGTTAAATGAACTAACGATATCTCAAAGCACGTCTGAGCTGACGGGCCCTGACAATATTTTACGAAAACATGGCTGACAAATAATGTTTCTGTCGACGTTGTTTGATATGTATCTTTACTGTTGTTCTAAGCGCTAAACTAATAATATTAATGTCCTTAGTGTATGCCCTAGGATATCGAATATTAGATAATTCAACATATAATACGATGCGTACTGCCTCGGTGGCGTGGTTGTATTACAGTACGACTGCATTGCTGAGGTCTCGGGTTCGATCCCCGGGTCGGGCAAAGTGATATTGAGTTTTTCTATTCAGTATCAGCCCGGAGTCTGGAATTTGTGCCCGATATGGCGATAGGCTCGCCCCCTATCACAGCATGGGGCGGAATAACGGCGAAAAGTGGGTGCACTAGTTGCGCCTCTGCTTACCCCTTCGGGGATAACAGGCGTGAGTTTATATGTATGTATATATGTATAATACGAAAAAACAGCGAGTATGAATGGGACTGGGCGTGGTAATAAACTCTACTTTTATGAAACAAAAGATTTATTGCTTAAAACATTAAAATGTAGATTCGGTTCTTATAACCACTCCAATATGGGCAAAAGGGTTAAAGCGCCTTCTCTCTCCGGACAAGGAAATATAAAACAAACGAATTATTAATGCTAGAAACCTTTTAGAACATAACTTGGTACTGTTTTCTAAGTTAGTTTAACATACACTTTTCACATCGAATTTTTTATAATTATAAAATAAGGAGAATGTTCAATGCTCTTCGTTTCGAAAACTACTAGCCATATCATCAAATTAAGTGCAATCATGTTGTCAAACCAATAACAAAGATTAGCTTTTGTCTGTGGCTCCACCCGCAAAAAGTTTCGGTGTGATGGAAACCACAAACTTCTACTTGAATAGGTATGTCTATTGCAAATGCATTTTATATTCATGCTTAAGATTCAAAATACGTGTATACGTAAAATCTGATTCGATAAATCGTAGAGCGTTTTACTTTTATACTTAAAAGCCTTTTGCCCGCGGCTTCATCCGCGTTTATAAGTTTTTTCGGGCTAAAAGTACATAAAAACCTTCCCGTTGAATCACTCCATCTATTAAAAAAAAAGCATCAAAATCCGTTGCGTAGTTTTAAAGATCTAAGCATACATAGGGACAGACAGCGGGAAGCGACTTTGTTTTATACTATGTAGTGATTTCAGCACCTAGGGTGTAGAATTTCAATTAAAAGAAATGAACAAGGTAACTGAACTATTTATGGCCCACTTTATTTTAAAATCTTCGTACAATCGTTTTATGAAGGAATATAAAGGAAACCCTTTAATTTAATTGTAACATATTTGCCAAATAATTAAAGAAATAATAAAACAATCGTGGTGGGTTATGTTAGAAGCATGGGTAGGTCCTCAACATGGCCTGTAATATTATATTAACGTAAATATTATGTATGCTATCGACATTTAGGTATTACTTTCTTTTTTATTAGGTATTGACATACAGTTATCATTCTAAATTACTCATATTATTCAGGGCTATTCAGTCTGTTCCATAAAATGATGAACCCTAAACCAAGAAAGAAAGAAAGAAAGAAAATCCATTTATTGAAATGGGACCACTTCGCGACCCTTATTTACCAAATAAAGAAGGAATCAAGGAAATACGCTCACAATTTTCGGAGAAATCAGTGTACATACAAAAAAAAAACAAACACACGAATTGAGAACCTCCTCCTTTTTTGGAAGTCAGTTAAAAACAATAAAGCAAACAAAAACTTATAAGCGCGGGCGGAGTCGCGGGAAAAAGCTAGTTTAATATAAACAACTTGATATCTCTCCGCATTCCTAAGAAAAAGGGTAAAAAGAAAAATTTGGGTCTGATGTCCAGTCTATAACTAACTAAACTGTTGAATGTCTTTGTATATATCATTGAACGTTTTCTACATCCGTAAGTTAAAGTTTAAAAAAATTGAACTCTACAACAGTCAAAGCGCATTATGTCCAAATATTAACTTTATTTCATTCAAAAGAACAGTATCGGATGCGATAAAAATAAGTTTCACCAAATATTTGAACGCTCGTATCTGTGTGTTATTTGCATTACAACATTCTAAATTTACCGTCATAAATTAATTTTAATGGCTATAAAGTGTTCTGCATTACGGTTTTGTAAAACAATTTAGTCTAAAGCTGAGGTATTTTGGTTCAATTATTTTTTTCTTCGTAACAGCACTATAAGCTCATACTACATTAATTTGAATGTTCAAAATCCAATTAATATAAACCATGGTGTAACCAATGAAATTTAAATGGTATTTAGTTAAGGTTATTCACTACTATGTTTAACTCCAAGCTTAATATGAAGCGAGTCCATGGTTGTATATAAAAAGGTCAATTACTGGTGGTAGGTCTCTCATATGTAAGAGTCCGTCTGGGTGGGTACCACCGCAATGTCTATTTCTACCGCCAAGCAGCAGTGTGCATACACTATTGTGTTTCGATTTGAAGGCTATTGTAGCCCGTGTAACTGCTGGACATAATGAGACTTAACATCTTATGTCTCAGGATGATGAGCGCAGTGGAATGCCACAAAGTACTTTGTAACTCTAGGTGTTGGATGGTGTTGCTACTGTTTATGGGTGGTCGTATCGCTTACCATCAGGCGAACGGCATGCTGGTCTCATCACTCAAATCCATAAATAAAATACAGATCAAAATGCCGTACGTTGTCTTTAATTAAAGTTCGCAAAAGCTTCATTGCTTGTAAAGCACTTCTACAGCGAGAATACAGAGAGGTAAGATATCAAGTTTACGAAAATGTATACAGAAGTACGCTTTTGTTACTTTTTCATAAATATTCAAGGAGTGGTGTCGTAGCTGTATGTTTTATGAAGACATATGACGTAGATTCCAGAGCCTTATTCACTATTTGATGACAGAAAGGTATTACGGTGGACCTCATCCTTCAGAGAATAAATTATTTATTTTCTTCTAAAAATAAATGACCATTCTTATCATTATTTATTCTACCAAATAACAATTACAGAAATAATATTATATCTATGCAGATATGTTGACTTTACTATGTAATGTTTCGATGTTTATAGTCTCTTTTAATATTAGCTTTTAATTAATTTTCCAAGGGTTCAGACACACACCAAAATGCGCGATACATGTGTAAAAATTTTCTTTCGATGTGATAACGAAAATTCCTAAGAAACCCTGATTCTCTAGTTCAATTAACGTGGTAATTAGAAGGTGAATATAGAATAAATTATTATATATTATTTACCTAAACCACAATTTCTGTGAAAATCGCTATTCACGAATGCGGGCTGGGAATTAAGCATTCATACTTTGTTTTCTTTTATCCCATATACTGGTGAGAAGGCAATAAAGTTTTGTGAAGATATTCTATTTAACTGAAAATGAATAATACTTTATCTTGCTTATTACGGCCTGGAGGAAATTGGAGACATGTTTCCTCATACAGTCGAATTAAAACACCTACGGCATGATTTAGATAATATTCCCATATTATCTAAATCATATATCAAATATTCAGGAGTCGACTTTTTCGATATATTTTTATTTATAAACTAGCTTTTGCCCGCGGCTCTGTCCGCGTTAAAAAGGTTTTCCGGGATAAAAGTCCTGGTTTATATTTTCCCGGGATAAGAAGTAGCCTATGTGTTAATCCAGGACATGATCTACCCGTGAGCCAAATTTCATATAAATCCGTTCAGTAGTTTTTGCATGAAACAGGAACAAACATTCGTGATGGAAGTGTCCGAGGCAGCGTGTCTCACGCTGCCTCGTACACCAAAAGGAGGACACGGTACGGTGTTTCGGGGGCTTCTGAGCCCCCGCAACAGGAAAAGGACCGCAACAGCGGTACGTGCAGGGGCGGTTGCGGACGACAACTTAGACGTGAGTCGGAGGAAGCCCGCAGCCGTCCCTAATGCGCCGAAGATGGCATTTAAAAAAAAAAAAAAAAAAATATAGCCATACATTCTTACAAACTTTCGCATTTATAATATTAGTAGGATAGGATAATAGGATGTTCAATCGTACTTTCAAATCGAAATTTTGACTTACGTTGTTTGATTAGTATGACGTAGATACTAGCTGGCCCGGCGCACTCCGTGTCGCTTCAGAGTCAATGAATCTTGTGTTAACTTATTAGTTTTTTATTAAGATTAAATGAATTATTGTGCAATGTAATGCAATCAGCCCTGTATTATATACTGCCCACTGCTGAGCATCGGCCTCCTAGACTACTGAGAGGGGTTAGGCTTCAGTCCACCACGCTGGCCTAGTGCAGGTTGGCAGACTTCACACACCCTCGTAATTCTTATGGAGAATTCTCAGGTATGTAGGTTTCTTCACGATGTTTTCCTTCACTGTTAAAGTTAACGATAATTGATAAACAATACACACATAACTTCGAAAAGTCAGAAGTGTGTGCAACAATTGTACTGAAGTCAAAATGAAAAAGTTATTTTATATTCATACACAGAGGCAGAGCGCAGCGGAAACTATTGGACTATTGAGCGCGATATGCCACAATAATGATATACTTCTTTCACTTCTTCTACATTCATGGTGCTCCTCATACGTTTTCGCCAGAGAATTTATTTAAACGACTTCAAATACACACGGTCGAAAACTGAATAAAAATTCGTGAAAACTCAAAAAAGATGAAAAATATTCGCGTAACGGTATAAAATGAAAATAGGTAATATGACATTAACATATATTCATTGCGACTGCCGCAGGAACTGAAAAACTGAAGCAGCTATTAAAGGATAAAATAAACAACGCCATGTTAACTTTTTAAATTACAAATTAAATTTATAAGAAAATTAATTTTCTTCATAATTTCCTTCATCATGAACCTTTTCCATATTTTTTTAATGCTGCTATTCGGACAGGATGCAAATCTAAAACATCAAATAACTTGATAATCGGTTCGGCCGTTCTCAAGTTGCAAATGGTGTAACTAACACAACTTACTTTTATATGTAGGTATAGATATATAGATTGACGCGCCAAACGAGACTCTTGTTAACTATTTATGACTCGATTTACTTAGAAATAAAATAGATTCATTCTGCGTGTGACAGTCAATATTCCTCAGACACACATTATACATCAGACATAGATATTACGTATTATAATCGGCTCCAAACTGAATTTAGCAAATATAAACGAAAAAAGGGAATCATAGCTCTCAGCTTACTATGAATAGTGGAAAATTGTTCAAACTTTAGAGTAACGTATATCAACAAAAAATTGTGCTAAATTTGTACCTATATCAAATCTACGCCACGAACAAAATCACAATATCTCCAAGATAGTTAGCTCCCATACAAGATTTATAGACGAAGATTATGACGGTCATTGAGAAACTTTGTTTCATCACAATATTATCCTATTAAATAGCCCATGAATATTAAGATTCCTAATCCTATATTATGATTTTTTTTATACATGTTAATGGTCATGTAGTGCCTGGATAATGATTTTATATTTTTATGGAAACTTGAAAAAGAACAGTCGAAGGTGGGACACGAACCCATCTCCTTTCTCATCTCCTTTAAGAGATTAAAAATATGGATCTTGAAATTCGGCAGCCGAAGTGGGAGTCGAGGTGGCCCAATTGGAAGAGCACCGGCACGGTACGCCGGAGGTCGTGGGTTCGAGTCCCAACTTTGACTGTTCTTTTTCAAGTTTCCATAAAAATATAAAATCATTAAGATTCCTTTTAAAATAACATTTTTAGAACCAACTCCATTTATACTAATTCACATCAAGCGCAAAATTAATTTGGTCTTTAGCTTTTAATGTAGAAATTCAGGGAATGTTTGATGAAGTGTGACCTGTAGATTTGCTGTCTTACCTCTCAGGTATATATCTAATCGAAATCTTTCTTTGTTTCTACTGTGTCAACGTCACGAAGGTCAAGACAAATAATTGTTCTAAGATAATTACTGTTATTACGACGTAATACCGTCTTTATTGCAAAAGAAATGTTTTTCTTTACTATTCACTCAGCGTCCTTTTTTACAAGCTTTTATTTAACTTGTAATTTATGTATGTTTGTTCGGGTGGCAACTTGCAAGTCAATTTTGAAGCAGTTACTCTCAACCGATTGTGTTGAAATTTTGCATACACATTCAGTTTGGGTGAGAATGCATTGTTAGCTAAGTAACGTCATTCTAAATCCAATATGGCGGACGGCTCAAGATGATGGACTAGTTGTTTTTTGTGCACGTCCATAATATTAGTATGAAATGGAAGGGTTTGCAGTGATAAATAAGTACAAAAAAATAGCCTCTCTAAATCCAATATGGCACACGACCCAAGATAGCGGACTATTTTTTTTGCACTCCTATAATATGGGTATCAAAATATGAAAGGGCTTGCTGAAGAATAATATATAATAATACCAGCTACTGTACCAAAAATCACACAATAAAGATTTTATTTGATTTGATTTGAAAATAAATAAAAAGTAAAAAATAAATGAAAAGTAAAAAAATATTTTAGTAACAAAATTTTATTTAAACGGTCTGAAAAGAAAAAAAAAGACCTGTGGCACTCGGAGACTGCCGCGGTAAAGCTATTGCATAGCATTTTTTATAAACTTATGTAATTATAATTATTTATTTATTTTACTTTTTTATATTGTCCAAATTTCACTAAACGCTAAGCAGGCAATTCTAATATTTATAACCTCTCTGAACAGATATAAAATAAAAACTTTTTAAAAATTCAAACTTAGAATCACGTCATCCCGCCACGGGATATTCTCATCAACTGCGCGCGTTTGACATTTCGATACCTTTCACTGACTGGAACAATTTTTAAATACACGGTAATTTCGACCTTTTATTGTTTAACATTCAGCTCATATCCTCTTACACATTACATTCTTACAAGACTGCGATATTAAATTTACTTATGGAATTTTACACTCTACAACTACTTTCTACAATTTTACTCTGTACTGTTGTGATAGAGTTGAAAATAAAATATCACCAATGTGCCGGTCGGAGTGAGGGGTGTCAGGTTATTTTTCGTTACGGAATTTCTGGATTCGGTCTCCACGCTTAAGGCCCGCGATAGAAGCTATAGCTTAAAAAATGTCTTAAAATTTAATCATACTTTGTTTATTACTATGTAGAGATAAAAGCTTGTCGACAGATTTACATGTTTAGATAATATATATTAATTATGTAACTTGATCTTGACAATAAAGAAAGTTTGATAAAATTTAAAGTATTTTTCTTTTTAAAGCATTTAAATAAAAACTTGTTTTAATTATTTCTTTTACTTTTTATCAAGGCTAAGTTTTCGAGCATAGTTGCTTGGACTTCATATTGAAGTTTTTCGTTTTAGAACATTTTACTTAAAAAAAGGAAAGTGACAGAGAAAGATAGATCATCTGGACATTTATTGTGTAGTTCTATATTTTTTAAACCAAATATATCTTCATTTTAATAGCCTCAGTAAGTATGTAAGTAGTACCTGTGAGTAAGGGAAATAGTTATCATATTTTATGTCACTTACATACCTAAAAACTGTAAAATAAAATAAAACGGTGCTAAAATGAAATTCATACCAGATATTCTTATAATTTTAGTTTAGAACAAAAAGGTATTACGGCATTTCAAGAAGGGGAAAAAGCCGGACTCGGTCGCTTCCGCGGCGTGAACGAATCTACGGAATAAAAAAAGCAGTTTAGCTGAGAAGTCTTTTGGGTCACGTGACCAAGTCTCATTGGGCTCTTTCAATTAACCTTGAATTAGAATTCAGGCATACTGACTGTTTTGGAGGAACTCCGTTGCGGACGTTTATATGTAGATAGATGCATTGAACGTCATGTCAGTTCCATCAGAGTTGGAAATTGTGATTCCTCAATTTAGTAGATTGATTATGCACTTCTATTTTAGTGTTCGTGTTCGGGTGGATGATGCCAGATGATATTTAAAAATTGCTTTGCGACGACGTACGTACTAAATATCTTTAAATAATAATGTATGTAAGTGTACTGTATTGTTTTATTTATATTTCATATTTAAGCTACGGAAATTGCTTTGAAGAATCTTAAAACACGTCGAGCGTATATCCTTTGACATCTTTGAGCTTGACATAGGTACTTTTAAAATGTTAGGACGCGACGTCAAAATATGTTGGGGGGAAAATTGATCGCAGAACAATCTTGAACTAAACCGTTAAATATTTACGGAAAAAATATTTAAGTGTAACTTTAATATTATAATATACATACCACTTTTACGTACAGTGTTATAATATTATCGACTCATAAATACGCAAAATAAGCTGCCGATGGGAAAACTCATTATTCTCTGTTAATAAAAATATTGCCAATGACGTAATATATAAATGTGTTGTAGATACTCGCGTGTGGATAGTATTACACATATTATGCTTAAATACAGTTTAATAAATCTTCAACAATTCAGATTACCAGAGTAAAAGGCCTCATAAATGTTGTGTTCCAAATGCGGGATACTCGCTTGTGGATAGTATTACACATATTATGCTTAAATACAGTTTAATAAATCTTCAAAAATTCAGATTACCAGAGTAAAAGGCGTCATAACTGTTATGTTCCAAATACAGTGATTTATTTTATTAAGTACAACATTTGTTGCATGGGCGTATATAACGGGGGATTTTGGGGGTTCGGACCCCGTCCCCTTTACCTTACAACAAAAATAATACATGTACCACATGGGCCACAAAACATGTACACATTGCCTATGTGCACTTCTAACAAACATCGAATCATTATCACGAACTTCCGCATTTATAATAAGATGAAGTAGATCCAACGAAACCCAAAGCAAAAACAACACTGAATTTGGTGACGGCTAGCCGACCCCCCTCCCAATAGGAAAGCTGAAACTACGCCCGTAATTTGTTGTAACGTACCTACGCACCGCCATAGTGGCTTCAGTTCAAAGTCATGCCGTTATACTATGGATTGTACTTATGTCAGCCACCTGAGTATCTGAACAAATTAAAGCTTCTAAATGTGTATACAGTTTTACACTTTTGTGTTGTTACCAATTTTCTTTTTCTCTTCATAATAATAAAATAAACGGGCTTTACTTCGCCCAAAAACAAAAATGTTTCAATTAAACTTGACGCATATAGGCCATTGGAAAGTTTGAATTGGTTTCGTTACGGCTGTACGTAGGTATTTTGCCCACAAGATAAAATTAGGCAAGTAATCCGTGAAGGGCTCCTTTCATTATTACTAGAATTCTTCCTAGATTTAATCGTGAAGGGCGTCTGAATATTGTGAGAAAGATTTGTAAAATATTTTTTTTTAACATGAATTAAACGACTGCCTCGGTAGCGTAGTTGTATTACAGTACGACTGCAAAGCTGAGGTCTTGGGTTCAATCCCCGGGTCGGGCAAAGTGATATTGAGTTTTTCAATTCAGTATCAGCTCGGAGTCTGGAATTTGTGCCCGATATGGCGATAGGCTCGCCCCCTATCACATCATGGAACGGAATAATGGCGAAAAGTGGGTGCACTAGTTGCGCCTCTGCCTACCCCTTCGGAGATAACAGGTGTGAGTGTATATGTATGTATGTATGAATTAAAATATATTATGCTGACACATTTTTTAGACTCAATTCTTTCTATTCGAGCAATTAGTTCTTATCGGAGTGGAATAAGTTTTTGCCAATAAAAATTATATTGTACCGGCTTTTAGAATAGATCTTTTGTAGAAATACGGTAAAATATCAAAAAGCTGTCGTGACAAATTATAGAGGACTGATTATAATAGACAACCAATTGAGTTGTTCTTATTTTTTTATTACAGACTTAAAAATCTCACCAGAAACATGTGCGAGTACTCGAACCGAGAACCGGCTTAACGTCACGTGCTCAGATATAATAACAAGATTGCAAGAGATAACGTCGCACGATTTTATTAAAAGTGATAATTTCAAGTACTCTCCATAGGTTTGCGCAATTTCGTTCCAATCTACGAAGCAGATCGGATAACCGAATTTTATTTAACAAAATTAAAGGTCATCCCAGGTTCTAATTGAAAACAATAAGGACTGATGCTACCGTTTGCTGACAAGTACTATTCGTCACATAAATAACTGTCAAATAATATTTACTTGAAGCTTGTTTAATAGGCCCTTAATATTGTATATTCGTTAAGTAAAATATAAATCACTAGGTATTGCCCGCGGCCTCGTCCGCGTGAAAAGCTTTTCTCGCCATAAAAGTGTCTAAAACACAGCACTACGCCAACGCCATCTATTAACAGAATCAGTTTAAAAATATCAATTATTTCTCATGGGAGTATATTACCGGGAAAAAGGGACCTATATGTTATGTTTTAGATTCTTATAGAAACCTATTCTGTTTCTATAAAAATCTAAAACATTGTCTAGGCACTACATGGCCATTAACATGTATAAAAATAATAATATAGGATTAGACCTATATGTTAATCCAGGTCATGGCCTACCCGTGTGGTAAATTTCATCCAAATCCGTTTAGTTGTTTCTGCGTTTAAATCTAATAAACATACAAACACTTTCACAAACTTTCGCATTTATAATGTTAGTACGATTCCTCATTCGCAAATAACTTGGGAGCGTCTAATTAGAGTATGGAGGAATCACTTACGTGATAATTCCCTCAATTAACATCTTGTATTATTAATATAATTATTTTGGTATTTTCAAGTACATGACTATTTCAAAACCGAACTACGGATCATTGATTTTCATCCAAAGTTTAAATTTAAAATATATTAAAACAAACTAGCGATATATTATGAATCTTGTGTATAATATTAATAGCGTATAAATTGAGACAGAACTTATTTATAATGTAACTACGTTCAAGATTTTTTTACTTTCAAGCGTATTAATTATCCTCTACAAAGACTTCCCATTAGTTTTTTTTTACAACAAAACAGAAGGTACATTTATATAATTGTTATTTTCCGGGAGGAAAAAAATATCTATCAATAAAAAATCTTGTAATTTAAACGTGCTAACAAAGGCAATATTTGATAAGAAGGTACTATTTATCACAAACGTATAAAAAGCCATTTGTCTACATATTTTTTTTCTTTTCATGCTATGACTTCAATATATCCTTGATATATCCTCAAAGCAGATTTCAATAGAGAGAACCAATAGTCAATCACATCATTCAAACTGACATTTCCAATTTCTGCTAAAGGTTTGACAACCATTGAGTGAATTCAAGATAAATTGAATTAAGATTGGCAATAACTGAATAACGTGAGCTCAGTGCAAAGTAACTTTTGGAGTAAGTCTCTTGGAATAGTCTCAGTGGAGAAACATAAGAATCTCAAAATCCGTATACATATTCTAATGTCACTTAGAAAAAGAGTTTTACATCGTATTTTTTTTATGGTATTGAATGACGAGACGAGCGTGCCGTTCACCTAATGGTAAGCGGTACGACCACCCATAAACAGTAGCAGCACCTTGAGTTACAAAGTACTGTGTGGCATTCGACTGCGCTCGTCATCCTAAGATGTTAAGTCTCATTACGTCCAGTAAGTCCCATTACGTCCAGTAGTTACACTGGCCCCAATGTCCTTCTAACTGAAACACAACAGTGCATGCTGCTTGGCGGTAGAAATAGACATTACGGTGGTATCCACCTAGACGGACTTTTACATAATATGAGAGACATACCACCAGTAAAATATTCAATATTTCAGATGTAACTATATCATTGTAAATAATAGGTATCTACCTAATTATGTAGATACATATACATACATATAAACTCACGCGGTTAATCTCCGAAAGGCAAGGCAGAGGCGCAACCAGTGCATGAACGCTCTTCGCTGCGCGTACTCCCATGATGTGATAGGGGGCGAGCCTATTGCCATATCGGGCACAAATTCCAGGCAACGGACTGACACTGTGTATAAAAACCCAATATCACTTTACTGGACCCAGGGATCGATAACGAGCCCTCAACAGTGGTACCGTATTACAACTAAGCCATCAAGGCAGGCAGCTATGTATATTACAAATCCTACTAATATTATAAAGGCGAAAGTTTGTAAGTATGTATAAATGTATGGATGTCTGGATGTATGGATGTTTGTTACTCTTTAACGCAAAAACTACTGAACAGATTTCGATGAAATTTGGCACACGGGTAGATCATGTCCTGGATTAACACATAGGCTACTTTTTATTCCGGAAAAACTTTTTAACGCGGGCGGAGCCGCGGGCAAAATCTAGTTTTTAATAAATTTCTTCATGGTCCAGTCACAGAATTGGGACTCTAACAATGCGGAACTATTGGATCTTGCAATGTAATGCAATTATTATATACTATCCACTGCTGAGCATCGGCCTCCTCTACAACTGAGAGGGTTTAAGCCTAAGCCCAACACGGTGGGCTTTTGCGGGTTGGCAGATTTCACATACCTTCGAAATTCTCAAATAGAACTTCTCAGGTATGCAGGTTTCCTCACGATGTTTCCTTCACCGTCAAATCGAACGATTATAATTATTGATAAACAATACATAGGTAACTTCGAAAAGTTAGAGGTGTGTGTCTTGGGTTTTGAACATCCGGACATTTTCTCCGCAGACAGTACCATTCTCAATTAGATTAACGTCTACTTCCATCGTCTACTTCGGTTCTTACAACATACCAATTACTGACGAAGGTGGGAAAAATAGGTGCCTAATTTAATTAAGGATCTGAAATTAGATAGATAAATAATAGAGAAAAACAGAAGTGGTGACAGCGACGTAGAAAGCGCTAAAGTAACGGAGACTCAATTCCAAGTCTCAAACTTGTGTACCGGTGGAGGAGGCGTTCAGTCGCGGGGAGCGTCCGGCCCTGAAGGAGGTGGAGGCCAAGAGGGCCGCCTTACGGCGAGCCGTCGTGGAGGGGTGGCGTCTCAGGCTGGAGGCCCCGTCGTGGGGGCACAGGGTCGTAGAGGCAGTGCGTCCTGTCTTTGCCGAATGGCTGGACAGGCGCCACGGAGCGGCAACATACCGCCTGACGCAGGTGCTCACCGGGCATGGCTGCTTCGGTGAGTTCCTGTTTCGGGTGGTAGGTATAGAGGAGTCGGCCGTGTGTCACTATTGTGACAACTGCCCAATGGACACGGCCCAACATACGTTGGAGTGTTGTCCAGCCTGGGATGAAGAACGCAGCGCTCTCAGAACAGTCGTCGGAGAAGACCTCTCGCTGCCGGCCGTGGTCGCTTCCATGGTCGGCGGCCGGGAGGCCTGGCAGGCGGTGTCCCACTTCTGCGAGGCGGTCCTCTCGCGGAAGGAGAGTGCCGAGAGGGATCGCCAGCGCAGTGGTGATCCCTCCCACCGCCAGACGAGACGTAGGAGGCGTCGGGTGGACGACTGACCGACGTCTCCCGCCCTGTGGATTGGGGGCGTTTGGAGAATTCCACCACGGTATCCCCTGCCTGTCGTAAAAGGCGACTAATAGGGGCCTCCGGGGGTCACGGGTGGGCGGGACGTGCCGCCCACCCATTAGTCTAGCCAAATTCTGTGACCCCCGTGATGGACATGTCCGAGGCAGCGTGAGACACGCTGCCTCGGACATCAAAAGGCGGACACGATACGGTGTTTCGGGGGCTTCTGAGCCCCCGCAACAGGAAAAGGACCGCAAAAAAGCGGTACGCGCAGGGGCGGTTGCGGACGACAACTTAGACGTGAGTCGGAGGAAGCCCGCAGCCGTCCCTAATGAGCCGAAGATGGCCATATTAAAAAAAAAAAAAAACTTGTGTACCGGTGGGTGGGTCCAATTTACACAGAGATGGGGTGAAATGTTATTATCATCAAGTGGTAATACCACCTACTCTTATGGAAAAAAAGAAATAGACATTAGTTATTTAAACATAAATATTTCCAATTTACATACATACACACTCACGCCTGTAATCTCCGAAGGGGTAGGCAGAGGCGCAACTAGTGCACCCACTTTTCGCCGTTATTCCGTCCCATGATGTGATAGGGGGCGAGCCTATCGCCATATCGGGCACAAATTCCAGACTCCGAGCTGATACTGAATAGAAAAACTCAATATCACTTTGCCCGACCCGGGAATCGAACCCGAGACCCCAGCTTTGCAGTCGTACTGTAATACAACTACGCCACCGAGGCAGTCTTCCAATTATATTCCAATATTTCCAATTTCTTAAGAAATTATTGCATAAAAGCTTTTTTCAGAATCTGATTGTGGTTTTATACTGTAACTAGGTTGCCCGGCGAACTTCGTATCGTGTATGTTATGTTAACTTATTCGTTTTTATTAAGATTGAATAAATTATTAAAATGACTTAAGCTCAACAATTAATGCACAAAAATCAAAATTATAAAGTTATATATTCATACACAGATAGAGAGAAGCAGACTATTGAGCGCGACATGCCACGATAATGACTATACCTCTTTCACCTATTCCACATTCATAGTTCTCATCATGTATTTTCGCCAATTATCCATCCGTACCATTCACATTCGCTCTGTAAATACTTTTCGTGACTCGTCTTTCAACCATCCTCTCCACGTGCCCAAGTTATCTCGTCATACTTCTTTTAATTTTAATCACCACACCAGCTTTCAATTTATAACGTTCTCTTATCATACTATACCCATGCTATAAGAAATAGTGACTCTACATAATATACTATGTAAGGAGTGCACTTCCACCCCATTCACTCGACTTTCGTGCTTCTTCTGCTAATCCGGCATTCACCTCGTCGCCAACAGCACAGTATTGTGAATCGCTATTCTTGTTCCCCTTAATGACAACGTTGATCACAGCTTATTCCTCGGCACATGATCATAACCCTTTTCCAAGTTAGCGAAAGCACAAAAGACTGTTTTGATTTGGCCAAATGTTCCTCCACCATGTACCTTTGTTAGTCTAAGTGTACCTTATGGAAAAGATGTTAGTCTAAGGGAAAAGACTTGATAAATCAAACACACAGTCCAAAATAATTTTCTATGTATACGAAAATTGACGTTTAAACGATACAGCTAATCTCAACTAATTGAGAGTTTGAACTCAAATCTTTAAAATCACTTTTCACCTTTGAGTATCTAGCAAATCAATACTCAAAGCTTTTCACTGACGAATTTCCAAAACAATAGCATGAAGAGAATTCATTAAAACGAATTCAAATACCGTCGAAAACCGAATAAAAATTGCATTGCAAAGAAAATTGGTGAAAACTAAAAAAAGATGCCAACTCGCGTAGCGGTATGCAATGAACCAATCGCCACAGGGACTGTGCAACAGAATCAGCTGTAAAATAAGAAGTAAAAACAATTGAATTACACCGTATTTCCTTTACTACAATAAAATAATATTTCGTTTATAAATTAATATGTAAGCTATCTTTCAAGGTGGATCAAAATGCACACGGTGTGCAAATTTGATTAAAATCGGTTAAGTAGTTTAGGAGTCCATCACGGACAAACAACGTGACACGTAATTTATATGTATTAGATGAAACATAGCTTCTGTTTAACGTAAGTAGTAAGTATTCAAAAATAAATTCAATATCTAATCTCAGATATTTTGTTAAAGGTATTACTCGCGGATTCGTTCGCGTTGAAACTTTTCCCGCTACGAAAATCCCTAAAACAAGACGTGATATATGTGTGTGCCGAATTCGATCCAAATTGGTTCAGTCATCTCTGGATTTATTTTTGACAAAACTTCCAAAAAATTTCACAAACTTTTGCATCTTACTTCTTACTTGGCGGCGGGCGACTTTGTTTTATTAACGGATTAAAACTTGTATTTACCACATAATACAATTTCATGAACTTAATAGTAAATCGTAATCGTCTTGTATCGGTAGTAAAGGGTTTATATTATGAAATATAAAGATGGATTACATAGCTTAATGTTCTTTATAAGTGATTGAGAGTGATTCATCGATTACATATACGATTTTAGAAGAATCCGTTGAGTGATCTTATGCGAGAATTATGCGCGGCTATATTTACACTGTTGGCAGTCCACAACCCTGGAGAAATAACAAAAGTGTAGGTGAGAATTACAATTGCTAATTATCGTGGTTCAACAATATAAATCTGATATTATTATGATTACTGGATATGTATACGATAAAACATAATAAATAGCTTGCATTAATGTTTCTAGATACTCCAATGATTTGGAAACAAGTTTTTTTGCGTGTGGCCTGACAGACGAGTGGGTAGTTTACCTAATATTAAAAGTAATTTTCAGTGCCCATAAAGATTCACTACTGTAAACGAAAAACCACTACAAACAAAAAAAAATATTTACGTATATTTGAAGTCGGTACCTACCTAATTAATATAAATAGAACATTGTTTTCGTATATTTGTTCGTGTATTTGCTTAGTTTAGCTGGCAATTTAAATTAGACACCAACTCCGAATATAGGTACGTGTATAGAGTTTTTTGTTTGTTTGTAGGGGTTTAAGTCCGTTTTATTTTTGTTTAAAAGTTTTTATTTGTTTTTTATTTGTTTATCATGGAATGTTTAAACAAATACGATTACAGCATTCGCAGGTCATCTGCTGTTAGTTCTTGCAGAGTGCCATAGTCTATCTCCGAAGATTTTCATCATATTCTAATAAATTATATACTAAAATCTTCCTTGAAAAATATAAATTTGAATAACGAAAACCCCATCCACATCGGATCAGTTTTTGAGAAAATCGCGAACATATAAACTCATAATACCTGATGATACCTAAGTGATGTAAAGTCAAAATAGAGTGTCTACTGGCGGGTGCATATTACTCGTCAGTCGATACTATAATTCTAGCCTGTTTGTTAGCCATGTCTATTCTGTATTTGTTCTGTGCAACTAATGACTCCAGTCTCTGCATATTTACAAAGCGACCAGTTAGTCACTGCTTCATTTTGTTAATAAACAAGTTCTACCTACGCTTACCACAAATACGAGTGACGGCAATTAGAGTATTTCTTTTACTTTTTACAATAAATTAGCATCTACATAATAATTTATTGGAAATACAGTCAGTTCTTCCACGCAAGCCAAGAAACCTGGCAAATTTTTTTGATTTTTGTTAATGTTCTAACTTTAAATCTATACTAATATTACAAGTTTGCGCGTTCACTGCGAAGAAGGACCCCTCGGCGTCGAAATCTCGAGCAAACTTCAGTTTAGGAGTCATTTGGAAGATAAAGCCAAACTGACTAGTAAAAAGTTGGTCATCCTGAACAGAGCCAAGCGGTACTTCACGTCGGGTCATAGGTTAGCGCTCTACAAAGCGCAAATCCGGCCCCACGTGGAGTACTGCTCTCATCTCTGGGCAGGTGTCCCAAAATACCAGCTCGACCCACTTGACTCCTTACAGCGCCGAGCTGTTCGAATCGTCGATGATACCAATCTCACGGACAAACTGGAACCGTTAGGACTGCGGAAAGACTTTGGGTCTCTCTGTGTGTTTTATCGTTTGTTCCATGGAGAGTGCTCCGAGGAATTGTTGAAGATGGTTCCATCGTCACCTTTTTACCATCGCACCACCCGTCACCGCAGTAGAGTTCATTCCTACCACCTGGAATCGTACCGTTCCCGAACGGTACGGTTCCAGCGTTCTTTTTTACCACGTACGTGTAAGCTCTGGAATGAACTACCTGTGTCGGTGTTCCTTGAGCGCTATGACCTGTCCTTCTTCAAACGAGGTTTAAAAAGAGTATTGTCCCTACGGTAGGCAGCGGCTTGTCTGTGTCCCCGGCATTGCCAAGTCCATGAGCAGCGGTGGCCGCTTACCACCAGGCGGGCCGCTAGCTCGTCTGCCTATACTGGCAACAAAAAAAAAAAAAAAAAACTGAAGAGTTTGTTTGTTTGTTTGAACGCGCTAATCTCAGGAACTACTGAACCAATTTTGAAAATTCTTTCACTAATAGGAAGCTACATAACTCTTGAGTGCTATAGGCTGGTGTTTTTATCCCGGGAAAATATTTTTGTCCCGGAAAAACTTTTTCACGCGGGCGGAGCCGCGAGCACTACTAGTCGTTTGATAAGAATGAGGTGATTACTAACACACGAAACGAGATTGTGGTTTGTTTCTCACATTGGAATATGTTTTATTTTTAACCGACTTCCAAAAAAGGAGGAGGTTATCAATTCGTGTGTTTGTATTTTTTGTATTGCCTACCAATTTATAATACTCTCTTCATAGAAAATATTCCAAAGTATTTAAATAACAAAACCGAGCTATAATAGCCCTTAAGTCGCTGTAACAATCCAAAGCATCATCTGTCCGACGCCAGCGCCATCTATCCCAAAAACAAGATTTAAAAAAAATCTAAGAGAACAAATTACCGAAATAAAAAGTCATCATCATCATCATCATCAGCCACATGACGTCCACTGCGGAACATAGGCCTCCCCCAAAGATTTCCAGATGGACCTACCCAGTAAATTATTATTAAATAATTATTTACGACTGCAAAGCTGAGGTCCCGGGTTCGATCCCCGGGTCGGGCAAAGTGATATTGAGTTTTTCTATTCAGTATCAGCTCGGAGTCTGGAATTTGTGCCCGATATGGCGATAGGCTCGCCCCCTATCACATCATGGGACGGAATAATGGCAAAAAGTGGGTGCACTAGTTGCGCCTCTGCCTACCCTTTCGGGGATAACAGGCGTGAGTGTATATGTATGTAATATATATATGTATATATTTACCAAGAATAAAAAGTAGCACTTGTTAATTCAGGACATAATATTATCCGTGTATCAAATTCCATCCAAATCCGTTTAGCACTTTCTGTGTTTACCTCTAACAAATATGCATTTTCACAAACATTAGCATCTATTCTATAATCTATATGCTATACTAATGTTATAAAGATGAAGAGTTTGTTTGTTTGATTCAACGCGCTAATCTCAGGAACTATTGAACCGATTTTAAATATTCTTTCACTAATAGGAAGCTACATTACTCCTGAGTGTTATAGTCTACTTTTATCCCGGGAAAATATTTTTATCCCGGAAAACCTTTCTCACGCGGACGGAGCCGCTAACAAATACTAGTTGATAATATAAATTAAAGACAACATAGTAAGATTCTTATTGATGTCAACGAACATACAATGTGGGATATCTTGCTTTATCACATTCTATTACATTAAGTCCTTAATTACATTTATGTATAATATTTTTGGTGTGCGTATTTTCTCTCAGGACTGTCAGGCTTGTAATTATGGAAGCGAACGTGAAAATATATGCGTATTTAGTAGGTATGATAAAATATCATTTAGGGAGGTAACCTTTTCGGGTCAAATAATCCGCGCTTGCCTATCCCTTTTTAAAGCTGTGTTTCCGCAGGACGCAGCGAAGTGACGCCTGTGCCGGGCGTCATTTGCTGTCGTGTGCGGAATCGGTTTTTTTTTGTTAATGGCCTTACTGCCAGTAGCCTGACACGAGGCGGCTTTTTTGGCCACACCGGTCTTTAGGGTGAACGCAGAAGGCGCTCGCAACCCTTCGAATTAAGTGACCATGCTGAGGGCAACCCACTAACGAGTTACGAACCTCGGCTCAGGACGGCCAATGATAGAGGATGAGACATCCCCGATTAAAGAAAGATTGGTTTTTAGGCCTAATCCTATTATATTGTGTTGTCATCGGCACGCGGGCCGGAACTGCTAGGAATCGGTCTCATACAATTTAATATTGCATAGTAGTGCCGTCTGCCGACTGCGGTTGCCGTCTGCCGTCTGCCGCGTTCTGCGGAATCACAGCTTAACACAAAATTGATACATGCTCCAAACCAAAAAAAATATAATACCAACATTGATGTATTAAAAAACCCAATACCAACAATTTTTCGAAAGTAAGCCTATGACACGAAAGATGAATAAACACAAACAATATTTCGGTGAAAACTCGCCCGTACCTTGATATCGTTAGACAAAACGTTTCGTGGAGATATAAATTTTAACAACTTTTACGAGAATTTAGGGAAAACGGACGGATATTCTTATTTGGACCAGAATACAATATATTGCTGTAATCAAAGAAACGGTTACGACGCTAGGTACCGGACGATTTAACCCCATTACATGCAAACTAACCATAAAATGATGATCTATATGAGAGTAACCTTTTATTATAATTGAGCTAACGTAATAGCTAGGAATACTTCACTAATTTCTAGACCTCCATGTTTAAGCACTGTTATCTAGTTTGAAGTACATTGTTACTAATATAAATTCTAGGTATCACGATTATTGTTACGTAACGTCTGGCAATGGCTGCATTGCTATGGGATACATTCATTGATGTATTAAAAAACCCATATAAATGGCTACATCTGTTTTATTGTGTGTGCCAAAATTTATGATCAAGCGACTACAAAGCTATTCATATAGTTGTTACAAGGGTAATTACAACTTAAATCAAAGCGTAAGATGCAATCTCAAAATAAATGTGTTCTCTATCATGTGATTTCGGTTGTTCCAGAGTATATAATGTAAGCAGACATTTGGAATGCATGAACACTGCTCATTTAAATCTCATCATATCTCCGAGTAGGTACGATGCGATGAAAACTTTATAGTAAAATAAGCAGGTTCGTGAAAACTAAATCTATACTAATATTATAAAGCTGAAGAGTTTGTTTGTTTGTTTGTTTGAACGCGCTAATCTCATGGTCCGAATTGAAAAATTCTTTTTGTGTTGAATAGACCATTTATCGAGGAAGGCTTTAGGCTATATAACATCACGATACAACTATTAGGAGCGAAGAAATAATGGGAAATGTGAAAAAAGCGGGGAAAATTATTCATCCTTGAGGGCCGCCATTGCGTGCGCTGCGAAAACGGTTCAAGATACCAAAAATATATGTATGAAAGAATTATTCCTCTTGAAATGATCGAAAAAAATGTCCGCGACAGTATGTGTCTATCTTTTAATATTTACTCACTAGAACCGTTTTTATGGTAAACAAATTTGGTCGAAATTAATGCATTATTTGTTAATAGTTGTATCATCGTCATAATATTAATCTTTATCCAAATAAATGTGTTGGATAGAGTGATTCAACGGGAAGGTTTTTATGTGTTTTTAGCCCGGAAAAACTTATTAACGCGGGCGAAG
This sequence comes from Lapara coniferarum, assembly GCA_949316025.1. Taxonomy (NCBI): domain Eukaryota; kingdom Metazoa; phylum Arthropoda; class Insecta; order Lepidoptera; family Sphingidae; genus Lapara; species Lapara coniferarum. Next base: position 32,396,592 of record OX438919.1, on the reverse strand, counting down.
CCGTGGGCAAAAGCTAGTCTTATTATAAAGCTGAAGAGTTTGTTTGTTTGTTTGTTTGTTTGAACGCGCTAATCTCGGGAACTACTGAACCGATTTTGAAAATTCTTTCACTAATAGGAAGCTACATAACTCCTGAGTGCTATAGGCTACTTTTTATCCCTGAAAAATATTTTTGTCCCGGAAAAACTTTTTCACGCGGGCGGAGACGCGAGCACTACTAGTTATAACATAAGTCCAATTAAAACTTGAACTATCATGAGATCTATTTGCGTCATATTCGGGTTTATTTTCAGTGGGTATTGATACCTCGCTGCTAGGTTACGCTTATTAATTTTAGTATGATTGGAGAAAAGGAACCATGTATTGCTATATTCTAGAAGTTGTATTTACAGCTAAAATGGGATACGAGTATAACGTTGGCCATTGAATTGCATAGGCTTCATTAAAGTATATACATATAATTTTTATAATGACTTCTTCTATTTACGCTAATGTTAGACATTAAAATAAAACTATTTTGCGGATTTTATCGCGGTTTTTTAATTTATGTTTTCTCCCGACGTTTCGAAGGCTTTTCAGCACTTCGTGGTCACGGAGTCCGCAAAATAGTTTTATTTTAACACTAGTAGTGCTCGCGGCTCCGCCAGCGTGAAAAAGTTTTTCCGGGATAAAAATATTTTCCCGGGATAAAAAGTAGCCTATAGCACTCAGGAGTAAAGTAGCTTCCTATTAGCGAAAGAATTTTCAAAATCGGTTCAGTAGTTCCTGAGATTAGCGCGTTCAAACAAACAAACAAACTCTTCAGCTTTATAATTTTAGTTTAAATATAATTTTTATATGACTAAATGATGAAACCAACATACACCTTACTATACAGGAAGCATCACAACTAACAATAAACAGTAGCCAGAACATGGAAATGTTAATTACTTATGGAATAGGTTTTGACTGCCTCGGTGGTGTAATTGTATTACGGTACGACTGCAATGCTGAGGTCGCGGGTTCGATCTACGGGTCGGGCAAGGTGATATTAGATTTTTCTATTCAGTTTCAGCCCGGAGTCTGGAACTTGTGCCCGATATGGTGATAGGCTCGCCCCATCATCCCTACCCCTATCACATCATGGGACGGAATACGCACGGCGAAAAGTGGGTGCATTAGTTGCGCCTCTACCTTCCCCTTCGGGATTAAAAGACGCGCGTGTGTGTGTGTGTGTGTGTGTGTGTGTGTGTAGGTTCTTGTCTTTCGACATGACGATAACTTTTTATTTCTATGAATTTATATTTATTGTTTTGCATCTGCTATTATTACTTGACATGGACGAAATCACTGATAGATTATAGTTATTGATGGAAATCATAATGGCATGATGAAAGATTTTGAAAAACTTTTTTATAATGTTCGATAATATATAAGTATTTTATAACGAATATTATATTTATGCCGAAAAAAAAAAATTAACATAAAAAAACGTTTGATTTTAATCACGCCAAAACGCTTTAAAGTGTCATGGCGTTACCTATGACGTCATGTTAGAGTTAAGCAGTTGTAAACATTAGCAGTGTTATCAAAAAATACGCAATTTAAACACGTGTTTAGCTAAACAGTGTCTAATTGTAAACACTCCGTCTAAAGTCTTGTCTAAATCTTTGCATCGCAAAACAGTGTTTAAACGTTGTTTATCTAAACACCCGTTAAACTAACAAAAAAACGAATGGTAGCATATAGCAACACTGAAAAATATTTGACTGTTAGCTGTCAAATTACCGGTGGTAGGTCTCTCATATGTAAGAGTCCGTCTGGGTGGGTACCACCGCAATGTCTATTTCTACCGCCAAACAGCAGTGTGCATGCACTGTTGTGGTTCGGTTTGAAGGACATTGTAGCCAGTGTAACTACAGGACATAATGAGACTTAACATCTTATATCTCAGCATGACGAGCGCAGTGGAATGCCGTACAGTACTTTGTAACTCAAGGTGCTGGATGGTGTTGCTACTGTTTATGGGCGGTCGTATCGCTTACCATCAGGCGAACGGCATGCTCGTCTCATCATTCAATGTTATATAAAAGTATGTTTAATTTTTATTAATCTTATTAAAGTGAAATATACGTCAACTTATTAGCGCTAAACTGAGTGAAACTGAATAAATTTCGGATCGAAATTAAGGCAGCTCCGGACCACCAACCTGCCAGATCAAACTGAATCATTTATTAATCACTCGCGGAAAAAAATCAGCATGTGTGAGTGTTTTATGTGGGATGCAGAGCGTTCTGAATTCCATTTCTTTATTCAGCAACGGAAATAATGAATGTATGAGCCCGGCCTTATTATAACTACGATAAAATTTTGTTACCAGCGACTAGTTTGTTTTCTGTGTGTTGTTAAATTGAAAGTTAAATAATGTTCGTTATGGAACAAGGATTTATAAACGCAAGCAGCGCTAATTTGCTTAGAATTAACTTGTTGTTGCTGGGACCATTTCGGGCATCAAACAAAGACTTTTCGAAATCAAATGTCTATTACATAATACAGGAGGTGGTTGAATATAACCTTGTATAAGTGTATTTATTGTTCAATTTAAACCTCGATGAAGATCATACTCCTTCACTTTGTATTGATTTTTAAATAATAATATGGTAAAACAAGGCAACAGTCAAGGAAAACGTTTCTTTTGTAATTATTAACTTTTAAAAATATTTTCCTTCTTTTCTAAATTTGATTTTGTGAAGGTGATCTAGCTTTCTTTATAACGTCAAGTTGGAAAGTTTCTATTTCTTAATTCAGTTTCTAAGTTAAGAATGCGATTCCGGATGCGGTACTCGATATTTTACTCTATGGGCGAATTATACAGAAAGGACGTGCCAGCGCCACGCCGCGCCGCGCCGCTTAAGTATAATTCACAAAGTGTCGCCTACCTACATTTCGTATTGAAACGTTTTGAAGCGGCAAGATGCCTGCGCCGCGCCTCCACCTTACACCTTTTCTGTATAATTCGCGCCTAAAGTGACGTCATTCGCTCTGATTACTGTTCAGCTTATTATGGCTTATTGCATTATTTTTTTGTTTTATTTTATCAAAATATTCGTTAATCACACGTATAATATTAAAATAAATTTGAGTTTTATAATCCATTGTTTAGGTTTCATTAAACAAACGCAGAACTATATGATTTTTTAACTCTCCTTTATTAGCTTCAGACATACATGTATGTATCTATGTAATGGAAACTTTGAACATGATTTTTAAGGCCTTAAAAATGTCGGATTAAACCGATTTCGCATACTTATCAAGGACCGATGACAATTAAATATTTTAAACTAAAAACACGCGTTTATAGAAAATCCAACTAAATAATGAATAAATATTAGTTTATTTATGTTTAGTAACATCTGTTGGACCATAGTAGAATTATAACTAAACTGGCTACCCTTAATATGTGTAAAAAAAATCCTACTTGTCACAAGATATTGCTGGGGTGCGAAGTCAGGAAACCTCCACGTGGTGCACCCTGGGCAACGGAGCGTCGGTCGAGTTGATCGGCGCAACGGCCAATATCCTGACGAACAGTGGTCTTGGCGGTAGTCGCCGCTTTTTGCGGTGGCTGCCGCATCTTTAGATGGTGGGCCCGTTTATTCGGGCGGCTCCTGGTTCATCCGGGGGTGTCGACGGGCTCGGTGTGCGCTAACACCGCCCCGAGCAGGCAGTGGGGGGGAACCTTCCTCTCCGCTGTCACCGTTGCAGATCGTAATCTAGTATGGAGGTCCGTGGACATGTCTCGCGCTCCTGCTGGACCGAGGGTCTTGGCTTAATCGCCCGGACCACGAGGGAGAAAACCTCTATAAAAAGTTCCCCGAATCCCAAGCGGCGGCGCACCGCGAGGGGATGCATGGCCGATGGGTAGTTCGGTCACTAGTGCGACCCCCGCCAGAGTACCGGCCGACCCTCTTGGCGGGTTACGCTAGGCTTACCCAGGTACAGGGGGCACTGCCTGGGTGGACTCTTATTTCCCCCATACTCGTGGGATTTACGTTTTAGTTATATTTCGAGTTATTCCCAGCAAGCCCTTTCATTTGATACCCATATTATGGACGTGCACAAAAAATAACTAATCCATCATCGCCATTTTGGATTCAGAAGGACGTCACTTGGCGAACAATGCTTTGTCACCCAAACTGAACGTATATGCAAAATTTCAACACAATCGGTTAAGGGTAGTTAGTCGGTAGTTTTTAAGTAGTTACCTACTTCAAAATTGACTTCCAAGATTCTTCCGGAACAAACATACATACATTGCAAGTTAAATAAAAGCTTGTAAAAATAATTGGATTGTTTTAGCCTTAGAATTCACTAGGAATATTGAGAGTCTGAGCACTTTTTAAAATTAGTTTTAACAAGTTCTGCCGCTCTCCTCCGTCCTAATTCGCCACAATTTAGGTAGGTACATTGCATAATGCTTAGGGACGCTTTCACCACTTTAAAATCCCTAATCACGTATTAGAACTTAGCCGTCGTATACACAACAATTGTTGGTTTCATAGGTCTCGAGTAAAAACATCTGGCAGAAAGGTCACGAGTAATGTATAATATTTATTTGTTAGATAGCGTTATATGTCAAACAGTTATCTTGAACTTTATCAGTAACCGGTGAAACTGGCCCTCTAAGTAATAAAGCCAATAGACAGGCTTACCATAACAAAGTTTTAGGTCGGTCTATTAGTTGCGCCTCTGCCTCGCCCCTACGGAGATAAAATGATTGGGTGTGTAGGCATATATGCTTCTTGTTCATAATATTATATATCACCTCTATTGATGGCTTGAAAATTTAATTATTACAGCTGGAATTATACATATTGTACGGGCCGTATATAAAAAATTAAAACGACTGAAACGTTGCTTGTTTATTTTATCAGAATTTCCGACTGACCTGGTTTCTTTATTTAGCATAATAATTGCTGCCATGCGACATCAATCGGAGCCTACGCGAGAGTTTAATCCTACTTACTAGCGCAGAAAGACCAAAGGGCTTCCGGCATCGTTCCTTTTCCGAGGATTGAATCCACTCTATACCAGCTCAGTAGCAATATCTTGTTTTTTTTTTTTTTATATGGCCATCTTCGGCTCATTAGGGACGGCTGCGGGCTTCCTCCGACTCACGTCTAAGTTGTCGTCCGCAACCGCCCCTGCGCGTACCGCGTTTTTGCGGTCCTTTTTCCTGTTGCAGGGGCTCAGAAGCCCCCGAAACACCGTACCGTGTCCGCCTTTTGCTGTCCGAGGCAGCGTGAGACACGCTGCCTCGGACATGTCCATCACGGGGGCCACAGAAGTTGGCTAGACTAATGGGTGGGCGGCACGTCTCGCCCACCCGTGACCCCCGGAGGCCCCTATTAGTCGCCTTTTACGACAGGCAGGGGATACCGTGGTGGAATTCTCCAAACGCCCCCAATCCACAGGGCGGGAGACGTCGGTCAGTCGTCCACCCGACGCCTCCTACGTCTCGTCTGGCGGCGGGAGGGATCACCACTGCGCTGGCGATCCCTCTCGGCACTCTCCTTCCGCGAGAGGACCGCCTCGCAGAAGTGGGCCACCGCCTGCCAGGCCTCTCGGCCGCCGACCATGGAAGCGACCACGGCCGGCAGCGAGAGGTCTTCTCCGACGACTGTTCTGAGAGCGCTGCGCTCCTCATCCCAGGCTGGACAACACTCCAACGTATGTTGGGCCGTGTCCATTGGGCAGTTGTCACAATAGTGACACACGGCCGACTCCTCTATCCGTACCACCCGAAACAGGAACTCACCGAAGCAGCCATGCCCGGTGAGCACCTGTGTCAGGCGGTATGTTGCCGCTCCGTGGCGCCTGTCCAGCCATTCGGCAAAGACAGGACGCACTGCCTCTACGACCCGGTGCCCCCACGACGGGGCCTCCAGCCTGAGACGCCACTCCTCCACGGCGGCTCGCCGTAAGGCGGCCCTCTTGGCCTCCACCTCCTTCAGGGCCGGACGCTCCCCGCGACTGAACGCCTCCTCCCGCCAATGGAATACATCGGCAAGGGATTTGGCGTCCAGGTCCCAGGGCAGAAATCCGGCCAATAGGCAAGCCGCCTCGAAAGAGACCGTGCGGTACGCCCTGACCGCCCGCTGCGCTAAAGCTCTCTGCGGGGCGCGCAGAAGGGCGACGCAGGGGCGGCCCAGGGAGTCAGCCCAAACGGGGCTGCCATAAAGGGCTATGGACCGCACGACTCCGTGATACAGCCTCCGGCAAGGGAAGCCAGGACCTTCCAGGTTGGGCAGCAGGCGGGAAAGAGCGCCCGCTGCCCGGGACAATTTCGTCCTCAACTCCTTAAAGTGGGTGCGGAATCGCCATCGGCTATCCAGGACTAAACCTAGATACCTCATGCTAGAGCCGATGGGGATCCGCACCCCCCCAACGACGATGCCGGCACCGGCCGGTGGCCCTCTCCGAGGTCCGTGAAAACACACGGCCTCGGTTTTCTCGAGGGCCACCTTCAACCCTAGACGTTGTATTCTACCAACTACTTGGCCGGTGCCCGCCGCCGCCAGAGTTGCGGCGTCCCGGAAGGTCCCAGCAGTCGCTGTGACTAACGTATCGTCGGCGTAACAAGTCACGCCGACGCCCCGGAGATTGGAACCACGGAGCACCCAGTCGTACCCGATGTTCCACAGGAGAGGGCCCAAAACCGAGCCCTGTGGAACACCGCACGACATCGCTCTTCGGTGCCACCCATCGGAGCCCGGATACACCACGTGCCTGTCAGACAGGTACGCGTGCACCAGACGCCGGAGATAGGGCGGCACCACGTGGTACCGCAGTGCCTCGTGGATGCAGGGCCAGGGCAGCGAGTTGAATGCGTTAGAAATATCTAACGATACCGCTATCACTACACTGCCTCCGGCCACTGCATCCTCCGCCTGTGCCTTCACCCGCAGAATCGCGTGGACAGTGGAACGTCCCCTCCTAAATCCATACTGCTCGTCGGCCAGATTTGGTCCGACCCTTTCAAGGTGCTCGACGAGGCGGTTATGAATGATGCGCTCGAAGAGCTTTGCCACCTCGTCGAGCAACACGATGGGCCGGTAGGCCGACGGCGACTCTGCGGGTCGTCCTCCCTTTTTCAGCAGGACGAGCTTCCCGGTTTTCCAACGCACCGGGAAGACGCCCTGCTCCAGGCAGGCGGTGAATAAGCTGCGGAGCCTCGGGCCCAGGTACTCGAGGGCTAGCACCCAGGCTTTCCCGGGGATGCCATCGAGCCCTGGGGCCGTGTTTTTGCTCCGCAGCCGAAGCACTGCCGCCCGCATTTCAGCGGGCGAAACCTCCGGGATATCCCTTGCCGGATTCTCACTCGACGATGACGCCACATCCGGTGGCGCCATCGGTGGAGGAGTGAACTCCTCGGTGGCCGGGAACAAGGCCGCGACGACGTTGGCCAGTAATTCTGGCCGGAGACTCTGCGACAGCGGGGGCGCCGCTGGGCGAAACTTCTTCATCACCATCCGGTAAGGGCGCCCCCACGGGTCCCTGTCGAGAGTCCCCACGAACGCCTTACGTGCCGCGACCTTGGCCCCATGAATGGCCACCCGCAGCGCTCTCTTTGCCTCTTTGTAGAGGCCATAGAGCTGCCGCTCCTGGTCTGCGTGGTTTTCGTCTCGGAGCCGGCGACGACGATGCCTGGCGTATCGGCGGCGCGCAGCAACGCACGACGCGCGCAACTGCGCTAGCTCCGCCGACTACCAGTACACCTGTCGCACCGGCGAACGGCGGAGAGCTCGGGGCATGCCGGCGTCGCAGACATCCGACATTGCCACCCCGAACCACTCCGCCTCCTGCTCAACCCGTACCGGCCCGTCCGGCACGGGGAGCCACGACATGACCAGAGCGGCCAGCACTAGGGCCTCCCCATCGAGGCGACGAAGCGCCCACCGCGGGCCGTCCTGATTTGGGGCACTCGGTACACCACCGGACTGGACACTCGGGGACGCGGAGACGCCGAACCTGATGTAACGATGGTCCGACAACGTCTCCACGCCCACGAGGACTCTCCAGTCCCGGACACGGCGTGCGACGGCGGCACTCGCCAACGACAGGTCTATAATAGACCCGCCGTTGTGCCGCACGCATGTGTCCACCGACCCCCTGTTCAGGACGACCAGGCCGACAGAGATCGCCCATTCCTCCAGGACCCGACCACGACCGTTCGTCGCCGGCGAACCCCAAGCCACGGATTTGGCGTTGAAGTCGCCGGCGACGACCGCCGGGTGAGGTTGGCCTTGTTCCACCAAGGCCCCCAGCCGAACGAGGAAAGACTCAAATTCGGCGAGGGGTCTGTTGGGAGAAAAGTACACTCCTACTATCCAAATGTCTCCCAACAGAACCGCCACGCATCCCCTGTCCTTCGCTACTTTTTCGAAGGGTGGGGAGCCAGCGGCGCCCCGGCTGATGATGGCCACCAAGCCGTCAAGGTCCCCAGCCCAGTTATCCCGGGGGGGGACAAAATACGGCTCAGCGACCACGGCCACTTGCACCGACCACTGCGCCAGGCTTTGGGACAACAGGTCCTGGGCACTGGCACAGTGGTTGATGTTCGCCTGGAGGAAATTTAGTTCCATTTATTGGGCGATCTCTACCACGTCCATCGCGGCCCCTTGCGGTGGGCTCGCTGCCTGCGGCTGGGTAGAAGCCCCAGCGGCAGCAGCACTTCGTACCCCGTCGCGACGCCTATCGCGACGGGAGGGGGCGGGGCACGCCTTCCCGCCCACCGGATGTTTGGCGGGCCTCCCTGCGGCCGCGCAGACTGCGCAGTTCGGCGCGGCCTCGCATCCGCGGGCTTTGTGGCCCGGTTTGCCGCAGCGATAACAAAGATCGCTGCGGTCCGGTCCTCCGGTGCAGGTGCTCTGCGTGTGACCGTGCTCAAGGCAACGGAAACACCGCATCGGGCGCGCCCCGAGCACGGTCACCCGGGCCACAGTCCACCCTACCATCAGGCGGCCCGCCTTTATTTTTTGTGCCGCCCTGGTCGGCACCTTGGCCCAAACCGCGCTCAGGCCGGAGCGATCAGGCCGGATTTCTCCGACCTTCACGGCATCAGCTGCGCACTCGCCAGCAACGCTGAGGGCCGCTGCGACCGTCTCGGAAGTGGCTGCCGGATCCAACTCCGACAGCCGCAGCTCCGTGCATTTGGTGGGCCGGGAGATTTGGACATCTTCCGACCCGCTAAAGCATTCCCTCAGCCTTGCGGCGAGGGAGTCCGCCTTCTGCTCCGACTCAGCCCCGGGCACCTCATAAAGCATGGCACCCGTGGCTGCCACCTTGGGCCTCAGCCTGTCAATGCCGAGGCCGGCGAGGTCCACGCGGTGCTGAGCGTCCGTCAGCACCTTGGCGTAGGTTAGGCCCTTGGCCACCGCCGCCGGCGTCAGCGACAGCACTATGGCCGCCGAGCGTGGCTGACGCAGTTTGGGCTCCTTGCGCCTCTGCCTCCTCTGCTGCGGCTTCGCCGCAGGCGTCGCAGCGGGGCTGGGCTTCCCCCGCTTCTTCTTCCCCACCACCACGGTCCATTCAGCGTCCATGGACGCTGGGGCCGGTGGCAGTGGGCGGGGCTCCCTCGGAGCGGCCTTTGCGACGGGGGGAGCAGGAGGACCACCTTTCCCCCTCCCCTTCTTGGGCACCCCAGACGGCCCAGCGACCGCCACGGCAGCAGAGGTGGAGGGCCCGGCCACGATGGCAGGAGCCTTAAGAGGAGGAGCAGACTGCACTGCTCCTTTCCCCTTCCCCCTCCCCTTCCCCTTAGAGGAAGGCTGGGGAGCTCCCCCAACGAAACCACCCTGGACGGGGAGTGGTATGTCCCCGGGGGTGGACCTTCTCTCATGGGCCAGTGGAGGCCTCTGGGCCGGCCCTGCGAGGACGGACTCCATCCTGGCCTGCCACTTGGCCTCCACTGCTGCCAGCTCCTCCAGACGGCGAAGGAGAGAAGCATTTTCACGCTTCAGCTCCTTCACCGCCTCCTCCAATTTGGCGCACTTATCTCGCCACTTTTTGGCCTCGCCTTTAGGGCGAGCACTCGGAGCCGGTTCCGCGGCGACAACCACCTCGGCGGCGGGCACCTTCGGCTTGGCGGCAGAGCGAAGGACCATTCCCTCCTCGCTCTCCTCTCTCCTCGCCCTTTGGCGGGCCTCCCTGCGCTGCAGGAGATCGCGCGCCTTACCCCTCTTTCTTTGGTCGACGGAATCGTCGACCAAAGATGGTCCTCCCCTGCCGCGTCCGGTTGTCGCTTGCGACTTCGGGACCGGCTCCTCAGTGTCGCTCCCGAGGGACGACCTGCTACTCATCTCTGAGCGTTTCCTCCAGAGCCTACGGCTCCGAACGGAGGAAACGCTCCCACTCGACTCAGAGTCGGCGTCTACGGACATCTTGCCCGCGCCGACTCTCTTCCCTCTATCAGTGGGCTTTCGCCCACCAATCTCCGCCTCTCCAGCCGGAGCTGGAGTAGGCAACCTCGTCAATAAAATTTTTGGGTCATTTATATTCATTTTGAATCCCACGAGTATGGGGGAAATAAGAGTCCACCCAGGCAGTGCCCCCTGTACCTGGGTAAGCCTAGCGTAACCCGCCAAGAGGGTCGGCCGGTACTCTGGCGGGGGTCGCACTAGTGACCGAACTACCCATCGGCCATGCATCCCCTCGCGGTGCGCCGCCGCTTGGGATTCGGGGAACTTTTTATAGAGGTTTTCTCCCTCGTGGTCCGGGCGATTAAGCCAAGACCCTCGGTCCAGCAGGAGCGCGAGACATGTCCACGGACCTCCATACTAGATTACGATCTGCAACGGTGACAGCGGAGAGGAAGGTTCCCCCCCACTGCCTGCTCGGGGCGGTGTTAGCGCACACCGAGCCCGTCGACACCCCCGGATGAACCAGGAGCCGCCCGAATAAACGGGCCCACCATCTAAAGATGCGGCAGCCACCGCAAAAAGCGGCGACTACCGCCAAGACCACTGTTCGTCAGGATATTGGCCGTTGCGCCGATCAACTCGACCGACGCTCCGTTGCCCAGGGTGCACCACGTGGAGGTTAGTGCCATAGTGCTGTCGCTGACACCGGCGGCGGTGGCCAAGGGGCTGACCTACGCGAAGGTGCTGACGGACGCTCAGCACCGCGTGGACCTCGCCGGCCTCGGCATTGATAGGCTGAGGCCCAAGGTGGCAGCCACGGGTGCCATGCTCTACGAGGTGCCCGGGGCTGAGTCGGAGCGGAAGGCGGACTCCCTCGCCGCAAGGCTGAGGGAATGCTTTGGCGGGTCGGAGGATGTCCAAATCTCCCGGCCCACCAAGTGCACGGAGCTGCGGCTGTCGGAGTTGGATCCGGCAGCCACTTCCGAGACGGTCGCAGCGGCACTCAGCGTTGCTGGCGAGTGCGCAGTCGACGCTGTCAAGGTCGGACAGATCCGGCCTGACCGCTCCGGCCTGGGCGCAGTTTGGGCCAAGGTGCCAACAAAAGTGGCACAAAAAATAAAGGCGGGCCGCCTGATGGTGGGGTGGACAGTGGCCCGGGTGACGGTGCTAGGGGCGCGCCCTATGCGCTGTTTCCGTTGCCTTGAGCACGGACACACGCAGAGCACCTGCACCGGAGGACCGGACCGCAGCGATCTCTGTTATCGCTGCGGCAAACCGGGCCACAAAGCCCGCGGATGCGAGGCCGCGCCGAACTGCGCAGTCTGCGCGGCCGCAGGGAGGCCCGCCAAGCATCCGGTGGGCGGGAAGGCGTGTCCCGCCCCCTCCCGTCGCGATAGGCGCCGCGACGGGACACGAAGTGCTGCTGCCGCTGGGGCCTTGACCCAGCCGCAGTCAGCGAGCCCACCGCAAGGGGCCGCGATGGATGTGGTAGAGATCGCCCAATAATGGAATTAAATTTCCTCCAGGCGAACATCAACCACTGTGCCAGTGCCCAGGACCTGTTGTCCCAAAGCCTGGCGCAGTGGTCGGTGCAAGTGGCCGTGGTCGCTGAGCCGTACTTTGTCCCCCCCCGGGATAACTGGGCTGGGGACCTTGACGGCTTGGTGGCTATCATCAGCCGGGGCGCCGCTGGCTCCCCACCCTTCGAAAAAGTAGCGAAGGACAGGGGATGCGTGGCGGTTCTGTTGGGAGACATTTTGATAGTAGGAGTGTACTTTTCTCCCAACAGACCCCTCGCCGAATTTGAGTCTTTCCTCGTTCGGCTGGGGGCCTTGGTGGAACAAGGCCAACCTCACCCGGCGGTCGTCGCCGGCGACTTCAACGCCAAGTCCGTGGCTTGGGGTTCGCCGGCGACGAACGGTCGTGGTCGGGTCCTGGAGGAATGGGCGATCTCTGTCGGCCTGGTCGTCCTGAACAGGGGGTCGGTGGACACGTGCGTGCGGCACAACGGCGGGTCGATTATAGACCTGTCGTTTGCGAGTGCCGCCGTCGCACGCCGTGTCCGGGACTGGAGAGTCCTCGTGGGCGTGGAGACGTTGTCGGACCATCGTTACGTCAGGTTCGGCGTCTCCGCGTCCCCGAGTGTCCAGTCCGGTGGTGTACCGAGTGCCCCAAATCACGACGGCCCGCGGTGGGCGCTTCGTCGCCTCGATGGGGAGGCCCTAGTGCTGGCCGCTCTGTTCATGTCGTGGCTCCCCGTGCCGGACGCGCCGGTACGGGTTGAGCAGGAGGCGGAGTGGTTCGGGGTGGCAATGTCGGATGTCTGCGACGCCGGCATGCCCCGAGCTCTCCGCCGTTCGCCGGTGCGACAGGTGTACTGGTGGTCGGCGGAGCTAGCGCAGTTGCGCGCGTCGTGCGTTGCTGCGCGCCGCCGATACGCCAGGCATCGTCGTCGCCGGCTCAGAGAGGAGAATCACGCAGACCAGGAGCGGCAGCTCTATGGCCTCTACAAAGAGGCAAAGAGAGCGCTGCGGGTGGCCATTCATGGGGCCAAGGTCGCGGCACGTAAGGCGTTCGTGGGGACTCTCGACAGGGACCCGTGGGGGCGCCCTTACCGTGTGGTGATGAAGAAGCTTCGCCCAGCGGCGCCCCCGCTGTCGCAGAGTCTCCGGCCAGAATTACTGGCCAACGTAGTCGCGGCCTTGTTCCCGGCCACTGAGGAGTTCACTCCTCCACCGATGGCGCCACCGGATGTGGCGTCATCGTCGAGTGAGAATCCGGCAAGGGATATCCCGGAGGTTTCGCCCGCTGAAATGCGGGCGGCAGTGCTTCGGCTGCGGAGCAAAAACACGGCCCCAGGGCTCGATGGCATCCCCGGGAAAGCCTGGGTGCTAGCCCTCGAGTACCTGGGCCCGAGGCTCCGCAGCTTATTCACCGCCTGCCTGGAGCAGGGCGTCTTCCCGGTGCGTTGGAAAACCGGGAAGCTCGTCCTGCTGAAGAAGGGAGGACGACCCGCAGAGTCGCCGTCGGCCTACCGGCCCATCGTGTTGCTCGACGAGGTGGCAAAGCTCTTCGAGCGCATCATTCATACCCGCCTCGTCGAGCACCTTGAAAGGGTCGGACCAAATCTGGCCGACGAGCAGTTTGGATTTAGGAGGGGACGTTCCACTGTCCACGCGATTCTGCGGGTGAAGGCACAGGCGGAGGATGCAGTGGCCACAGGCAGTGTAGTGATAGCAGTGTCGTTAGACATTTCTAACGCATTCAACTCGCTGCCCTGGCCCTGCATCCACGAGGCACTGCGGTACCACGTGGTGCCGCCCTATCTCCGGCGTCTGGTGCACGCGTACCTGTCTGACAGGCACGTGGTGTATCCGGGCGCCGATGGGTGGCACCGAAGAGCGATGTCGTGCGGTGTTCCACAGGGCTCGGTTTTGGGCCCTCTCCTGTGGAACATCGGGTACGACTGGGTGCTCCGTGGTTCCAATCTCCGGGGCGTCGGCGTGACATGTTACGCCGACGATACGTTAGTCACAGCGACTGCTGGGACCTTCCGGGACGCCGCAACTCTGGCGGCGGCGGGCACCGGCCAAGTAGTTGGAAGAATTCAACGTTTAGGTTTGAAGGTGGCCCTCGAGAAAACCGAGGCCGTGTGTTTTCACGGACCTCGGAGAGGGCCACCGGCCGGTGCCGGCATCGTCGTTGGGGGGGTGCGGATCCCCATCGGCTCTAGCATGAGGTATCTAGGTTTAGTCCTGGATAGCCGATGGCGATTCCGCACCCACTTTAAGGAGTTGAGGACGAAATTGTCCCGGGCAGCGGGCGCTCTTTCCCGCCTGCTGCCCAACCTGGAAGGTCCTGGCTTCCCTTGCCGGAGGCTGTATCACGGAGTTGTGCGGTCCATAGCCCTTTACGGCAGCCCCGTTTGGGCTGACTCCCTGGGCCGCCCCTGCGTCGCGCTTCTGCGCGCCCCGCAGAGAGCTTTAGCGCAGCGGGCGGTCAGGGCGTACCGCACGGTCTCTTTCGAGGCGGCTTGCCTATTGGCCGGATTTCTGCCCTGGGACCTGGACGCCAAATCCCTTGCCGATGTATTCCATTGGCGGGAGGAGGCGTTCAGTCGCGGGGAGCGTCCGGCCCTGAAGGAGGTGGAGGCCAAGAGGGCCGCCTTACGGCGAGCCGCCGTGGAGGAGTGGCGTCTCAGGCTGGAGGCCCCGTCGTGGGGGCACCGGGTCGTAGAGGCAGTGCGTCCTGTCTTTGCCGAATGGCTGGACAGGCGCCACGGAGCGGCAACATACCGCCTGACGCAGGTGCTCACCGGGCATGGCTGCTTCGGTGAGTTCCTGTTTCGGGTGGTAGGTATAGAGGAGTCGGCCGTGTGTCACTATTGTGACAACTGCCCAATGGACACGGCCCAACATACGTTGGAGTGTTGTCCAGCCTGGGATGAGGAGCGCAGCGCTCTCAGAACAGTCGTCGGAGAAGACCTCTCGCTGCCGGCCGTGGTCGCTTCCATGGTCGGCGGCCGAGAGGCCTGGCAGGCGGTGGCCCACTTCTGCGAGGCGGTCCTCTCGCGGAAGGAGAGTGCCGAGAGGGATCGCCAGCGCAGTGGTGATCCCTCCCGCCGCCAGACGAGACGTAGGAGGCGTCGGGTGGACGACTGACCGACGTCTCCCGCCCTGTGGATTGGGGGCGTTTGGAGAATTCCACCACGGTATCCCCTGCCTGTCGTAAAAGGCGACTAATAGGGGCCTCCGGGGGTCACGGGTGGGCGGGACGTGCCGCCCACCCATTAGTCTAGCCAACTTCTGTGACCCCCGTGATGGACATGTCCAAGGCAGCGTGTCTCACGCTGCCTCGGACACCAAAAGGCGGACACGGTACGGTGTTTCGGGGGCTTCTGAGCCCCCGCAACAGGAAAAGGACCGCAATAGCGGTACGTGCAGGGGCGGTTGCGGACGACAACTTAGACGTGAGTCGGAGGAAGCCCGCAGCCGTCCCTAATGCGCCGAAGATGGCATTTTAAAAAAAAAAAAAAACTAAAACGTAAAAAATAAATCATCATCAGCCACACGACGTCCACTGCTGAACATAGGCCTCCCCCAAAGATTTCCAGATGGACCTGAGAAAAGCGGCCTGCATCCAGCGCGTTCCTGCGACCTTCATCAAGTCGTCTGTTCACCTTGCATGCCGACGCTGCGCTTGCCAGTACATGGTCTCCACTCGAGAACTTTAATAAATAAAAAATAAATAAATATATTTAAAAATAAGCTTCTGTTATATGCTCTAAAAAGAAAAAAAACTTTTAATTGAAACAAACTTTGTTTTAAAATTAGAAGCATTTTTAAAAGAAAATGCAAAACTGCTGAAGGGATTTTGACAGCAATTAACACAATTATTTATTCCGGAATACTAACAATGATCAAAAGTTTCACAGGGGCAGTACCACGAGCAAAAGGTAGTCTTGATTATGCAACCTTGATTTCAGAAGAAAATATGTGCATTTTATTTATTATTCTTGCGGTTCCTCTCGCTTGATAAAGTTTTTCCGCGATAAAAGTCCCGCTTTATACCGTATCGATTCCTATTCTTTTCAGGAAGTTGGCATTTGGGGTATGTGTCCTGACTTATTCCAGAGTTATCTCTCGGACATGAAACAATATACAAAAAACAATTCTGCAATTAGTGACTCTCATGATATGAGTTTTGATGTACCTCAGGCCAGTATAATGGGTCCCACGCTCTTCCTAGTTTATATTTTATTTTAATTATTAACCAACGCAAACATTATTAATTATGCTGATGGCTTAATTGTTATTTTCCATAAAACCTCATGGAATAAGGTTTTCAAAACTGCACAAATTGGTCTACACCACGTGCCCGAATGGCCTAACCATAATCTGCTTACGTTAAATGTAACGAAAACAAACTGTATATGTTTTCATAAATCAGCGATGTCAGCTCCTTCTCCCGACCTCGGTATTGTTGCTCATTCTTGCGGCAATGAACCTAAATATAATCTGATATGTAACTGTACGCAGCTAAAGAAGGTACATTTTACAAAATATTTAGGGTCGCAATAGATGCAAATCTTAGATTTAGCATGCTTATTGCTTTGAAATGTACTAAGGTCACGAAAGTTATGTACATGATAAAACTCCTAAGGGCAGTGGCGCCCCTATATTTACTAAATACTGTGTATTTTTCACTAGTATTGCTTGCGGCTCCGCCCGCGTGAAAAAGCTTTTCCGGGACAAAAATAATTTCCCGGGGTAAAAAGTAGCCTATAACACTCAGGAGTTATGTAGCTTCCTATTAGTGAAAGAATTTTCAAAATCGGTTCAGTAGTTCCTGAGATTAGCGCGTTCAAACAAACAAACTCTTCAGTTTTATAATATTAGTATAGATTATGACAATCAGTCCTTACCTATTGTATACTGGCCTGGGGAGATGGTGTATCTACTCAACTTAAAAACTAGAAAGAAGTGTACGCGCTGTCCTAAAAGCCAATGTTCCATTTTGTTTTCCTACCACCACGCTATTCAAGAAAACCCAAGTGCTAAGTAATAAGAGGCTTTACATAAATCGGTTAACCCTCATAGCACACAGAGAGGTTCTCAATTCTAACTCATACCAACTCATGATTGAAAAGGCATTTTTCAAATACCATTTGAATTTGTGAAGACAGATTTTGCTAAAGAATTTTCCCTGAATGAAACCCCTTATTTATAATAAAATAAGTAGAGTATTTGATTTTAAGGCTGGCTGGTACAGCGACTCAGTAGATATGATTAACGCTAAATGTATTTAATCCATAATGCTGTTTTTGTAAACTTCTAATGGATGAGAGTGACAGCACTAGTTTTTAAATGAATGTGTTTACCGTTAAACATACTTAGTAGGTCATTGTGCTAGCCAGCTTAATTGTGTGTATATGCGCGAAGCAAAAAGCAAAATTCTCAAGGGATTATAGGACTGGTCACGTGAGTAGGTATACGGAAAATATTATAAAACATTTTTTCTCAGAATTATAGTTTATGACTTAAAATTAATATTATATTATGATTTTTAATACATGTCAATGGCCATGTAGTGCCTGGTTAATGATTTTATATTTTTATAGAATCCTGAAAAAGAAAATCCCGCTTTCGACTGTTTCTTTTTCAGGATTCTATAAAAATATAAAATCATTAAAATTAATAATTTTTGTACTATCTATACATTTATTTATTTCTTTATATTGCCCTGACTGACTGCCTCGGTGGCGTAGTTGTATTACAGTACGACTGCAAAGCTGAGGTCTCGGGTTCGATTCCCGGGTCGGGCAAAATGATATTGAGTTTTTCTATTCAGTATCAGCTCGGAGTCTGGAATTTGTGCCCGATATGGCGATAGGCTCGCCCCCTGTCACATCATGAGACGGAATAATGGCGAAAAGTGGGTGCACTAGTTGCGCCTCTGCCTACCCCTTCGGGGATAACAGGCATGAGTGTATATGTATGTATGTATTTATATTGCCCGTCAAACCAATTGCTACTTCCTTTGCACTACTGGGGATAACACTATTATAGACTCTATAAAGAAGTTTCCCGATACAGGCCTAGCCTAGTGTGAGACATCTCTAGCAAATCTAAACAGTATAATATGATGAAGATGTAAATGAAAAAATAAATAAGTATGTAAATACAGGGTCATTTTGACATTGCGTTAATAAATGAAATCACATACTCGTCTTTGCCTCTACCAACATTATACCAAAAATCATCCACGAGAAACTAACATTTTTGCGAAAAATAGAAATTTTACTTTCCTGATTTTTTGTGTAGTGCGAATATAGCGTGTGCGTGAATATCTTTCTGACTGAACCTATGATGATGCCGCAGCGACGAATCCTCTTATAGTAGTAGTGGCATTAGGGCGCGTAAACTTAGTTACTTTTTATTGCTATTTATTTTGTTCGAAACTTATACTTTTTTATTTTACATCTATAGTTAAAATAACTGAATGGAAAGTGTTACTTTCAAGGAGATAATTATGTGGATTCATTTAGGAGCGCCATGTCAAAATGACCCTGTATAAAAAGAAAATATTGTCCCGGGATAAATAAAAAAAGCCTATGTGACTCGCTGGTAATGAAGCTTTATATTGGTGAAATAATTTTTAAAACGGACCATTCCTTTTTGTATTCATTCGTTACAAACATACAACAAGTATTTACTATAAACAACAATCTTATTTACGAAAACAGTTCTCCCTCTGTTCTATGTTGCCGTGCCCAGCAGAGGCCACGATTATGTACTTTTCTAAATTTGTGAACTTATTTAACAATTGTGGAGTGCAATAAATTGGTTTCATTTGAGAATAGAATCTCTCCTCTTTATAAAATTAGTATTAATTAAATAGAGTAAACAAGCGTGTGGGTCATCTCGTAGTAAGTAATAATTCTCGCTCGAACACCAAATGTGCTACGAAATCGACCTTTTCTTAGCAAGTTGAAAGGGGTGAGGAGAGTAGGTTTATTGGTTAGCCTTCAGCAATAAATCTTTTGGTCACATACGTCTACAGCAACTCATATTGGCCCAAACTATAACATTTAATAGGTCTTGTCTGTTCTACAGTAAAAACATTGCTTGGATACACCCTTGGTTGGTAGTACACACAAATCTACCACCGTGTCTACACAAATTTTACATTCAAAATAGACTAGAAAGTGTCTAAAATATGAAAATTTTAGCTGGAACAAGCCTTTGAAGAAGGGGATTATTCTGATTAGTTTTAGTTTAATTCTACTATTAATATTCCGATTACGGAAACAGTGGAAGTTCTCAGAACCCTTCAAATCGACCGTGGCTTACTTATGAAGTGATAAAAGAAAAAGATTTATTTAACGCAGCTGGTGGCGCGCCTGAAGCGTACTCAATGATAAACTTTCCTTCCCTTGCCCAGGTTTTTATACAGCAATAGGGTAGTTGACTACATTTTTTAAACACAATTATGAAGAATGTATGGTTTCCGAAATCTAATAGAAAAAGAATTTTCAAAATTGGCGCAATAGTAAGTTATAAAGCTTCGAAATTTGGTGGAAGGGATAGATGTCATATAACAGTAATACCAGACTGTGACGTCACCGAGCTCCACCGGCCATAACGCTGCGTGCGTGCGGAAGAGATAGTGCGATATCCCCGTCACTCCTCCAATTTTGCTCACAACAATATTTCAAATCCGATTTGATTTTAATGCTGATTTCACAGAATTTCTTTTTCGTATTATTTTACGTTACATCTAAATTAATGTACAAAATCAAACATAGAACACCCTGTTGAGTTTCACTGAGCACAAAATAATACTTCATCGAACTTTTATAACTGCCTTTTCTTTATATAGACTGCCTCGGTGGCGTAGTTGTATTACAGTACGACTGCAAAGCTGAGGTCTCGGGTTCGATCCCCGGGTCGGGCAAAGTGATATTGAGTTTTTCTATTCAGTATCAGTCCGGAGTCTGGAATTTGTGCCCGATATGGCGATAGGCTCGCCCCCTATCACATCATGGGACGGAATGTCGGCGAAAAGTGGGTGCACTAGTTGCGCCTCTGCCTACCCCTTCGGGGATAATAGGCGTGAGTGTATATGTATGTATGTATGTAACTTCTATAACAAGATGAAAAATTATATATAACATCTGAGTAAACTTAAATTATTAAATAATCCAACTGATCGTTACGTGTGTTATAATGTTCATTTTATATGTATTTTTTTTAAACATTAATATATAACTAGCTGGCACGGCGACCTTCGTATCGCTTCAGAAGCAATGAATTTAGTGTTAACTTACTAATTTGTAACTAAGATTAAATGAATTAACCTCAACCAATGTACAAAAATCAAAATGAATCCCCATTATCCGGGCCATCCATATTTGCTCGATAAATACCTTTCGTAACTCTTTTTTTTAACCATCCTCTCCTCGCGGCACGCGCCCAAATTATCTCAGTATACTTCTTTTAATTTATAGTCACCAGGCGGCCCTCAGTCCCATACATTAATGACGACTTTGACCACAGCTTATTCCTCGGCACAAGATCATGGGCCTTTCCAAGATTTGAAGACACAAATAAAGTATTTTTTGATTTGGCCAAATGCTTCTCCGCCATGTACCTTACGGAAAATTCTTGATCTTCTTGTACTTGTAAATCGCGGCATTGTAATAGAAATTTTAGAAAAAATTGTATGTAGAGAATTAATTACAACGAATTCGAATACAAATACGGTAGAAAACTGAATAAAAATTGGTGAAAATTCAAAAAAGGTGCTATAGTCCGTCCAACCATTTATTTAACTTTTGACACATGCACGCCTATGACGTTTTATAATTATTGACAAGAAATCGAAAACAAAATAATTGACTACTTTTGGACGCCATATTTCTTTTCCATAGTGAAGTGACTTGCTCTTCAGCTCCGATTTCTATTTATATATGCGTAAGTACATGATAACCAATAAAATAAACTATTACAGTTAAATATTGACAAAAGTTATATTGGACATAGAATATATACCTACAGAATAAATTTATATTCAGAAAATATACACATTCAAGCTCTTAGGCATGTTTATAAAACAACACAAAATGTTGAGCAAAAATAAGATTTCGATGTGCTTAATCGATCAAAACTTCTTCATAAATTAAATCGATTATTACAAGTAATCGAATCTGTAACGCATGAGTACCTCCCCAATTGATTAGAAACCAAACTGTCAAAAGTTAAATAAATGTTTGGATGGACTATAATTACTCGTATAACGGCTAAGCGCATCGGTATGCAATGGAAGGAGGTAATACGGCATTATAATTTGGTACTCTTTGCGACCGCCACAGGAACTACGCGCAACTGAAGCAGCTGTCAAAGGAAAAAAAACACAAAGCCATGTTCATTTTTTTAAAATTACAAACGATGTGTAGGGGAAAATTAATTTCTTTCATAACTTCCTTGATCGTGAACTTTTTTTCATATTTTTATATTTATTCTGCTATTCGGAACAGATACAAATCCAAAAAATCAAGGAACATTATAATCGGTTCGGTCGTTCTAAAGAACGGTGTAACATAACTCTCTTTTATGTATGCAGATATAAACAATAAATTTTATCATACATTAAAAATTACAATGAAGATTAATGGTACGCATTTATAACATTACACCAATTTATTTTAACTGTATCAGCCACATATAATGGAATATAAAGTATAATATATTATTTTCTCGTAACATAATTTCAAAAATCATGTAATGTTTATCACAAAAACTAATTATTTTCCTTATATTTCTGTACTTACCAACTATTCCAATAAATAAATAGCTTCATTTTATTTCATCAACGCACAATTTGTCTCTGCTTATGTGAGAATAGCGGAAAACGTCGCGTTGCCCCAGTGGAAAATCGGAAAGGGCGGGCAGACGCGCGGCCGCGTGCACCGAAACCGACGTCTCACTTCGCACTGATGTAAACTGGAAACTGTATCAAACAAGTCGTCGCTTCAATTCGCTTGTCACCCAAAAAGTCCAAAACAATTATTGGTAAACATTCACCAAATATTCATCCAGTATATAAAGCATGTATACCGTAAGAATCATAAATCAAAACGCAAACAAAACGTTCTTAAATCTAAAATGAGTCTGTTGATTTTATCTTGTGCCAAATTTTTTATTTAATGTGAGCTGATTCAGCGTGTATGTGCCTCGTGGTAGAGTTATATTTACAAAACTTTGACCAGTGAAGCCATTGATAGTGAAGCTTATGAAAATGCAACTATGTGCAAATATGTTTGACTCAATGTATTATTTGTAGGTTATATCTATACTAATATTATAATAAACAATAATTCCAATGTACAGTCAGCGGCATAAGTAGCTATACAAATTCAAAATTTCAAATTACCTACATACGTATGTGTTTTTACAAATCTTTTTTATCTTCACAAAAATAAAATGAAAGAGATTTACTTTACTTCAAACGTAGAATAAAAATGTTTCCATTTAAATTAACGCGTATACAGGGTCATTTTTACATTGCGTTACTAAACGAAACCACATATTCGTCTATAACTCTGCTAACATCGTGCTAAAAATTATTTATGAATAACGAATACCTTCGCGAAAAATCATTTTGTAGTTTAGCGCGAATATGGCGTGTGCGTAAGTGTATTTCTGACTGAAAGTGTAGTCAGTGTTGCTGCTACGAGGAATTCTCCTAGAGCAGTCGTAGTGGCATTAGGGCGTGTAAACTTAAAGTTACATTTTATTGATATTTATTTTGTTCGAAACATAGACTTATTTTTTTTACATCTATGGTTAAAATAACTTGATGGAAAGTGTTATTTTCAACGAGATAAGTATGTGGTTTCATTTATTAACGCAATGTCATAATGAGCCGTACGGCGATTTGAAATTTTGATTTTGTACAGCTACTTATGCTGCTGACTGTACTTATCTTAAAATCAAGGAACAAAAAAAATAAGTTCTGCACGCCACGTGAATAAATAAAATAATAACAATACCATTATCAAATTTTATACACTCTAGTGCTGTTGACCTTTGGAGTTTAGGTGTTAAACATACTTCAATGAAGTCGGTTAAAAACAACACCGATAGGTACTGTTTTTCATGTTTTAATAAAAAAGGGAAACATATAAATTTACATGAACATTACTGCCTGGAAAGCATTGTTGAATCCTTTTTTTGTTTCAGTGGTAATATAAAAAAGATTTAAATGCGGTCACGGATGATTACGCATTATGAAAAAATTAAATTCCGACCAGCTTAACATAACTTTTAAGACACCGATCGAATAATAAAATAGTTTAATGCACAAGTCTTGCAACAGCTTAAGGAAAATAACCGTTATTACTATAGCCTTCATAATCTATATAAAATAAAGTTATTTTCAAGAGTGATTATTCAGTACGGTGTTAATGTTTATCTACACATATGAAAGGCTTTGAACTGAATGACTGACGCACAGCCCTAACCTTTGATCATAGAGACTTGAAACTTGGCGGATGTGTTCTTTGTATGACCTAGGCGTCCGATAAGAAAGGATTTTCCGAAATTCTACCTCTAAGGGGGTGAAAAAGTGGGGCAAAGTCAAAGGGCATCTACTTAAAATTTTGCATAACCTTTTTTAACATAATTGATGGAAGACGTGTCTCGAAGAAAGTTACCTATATTGGCATTGATTTGCTTCGAAGTTGGTTTCAATTTTTCTAAGTAATCGTTTACGTTTGGTTATCAAGTGATTTAAAATTTTCCCAACATTACGCTTATCAACTGCAAAATATAAAATTGTAAAAGCGTCGCGTTAATATAAGAGTCAAGATTATATTATTTATTTCAGTACATTTTTACAATGTTAAATAAAATGTGTTACAAAAGTATGATACTCTTTCTTATAATGTATGGAAAACATGATAAATATTTGTAATTGTGTATTCCACTTTTGAATTTTTTGGTTTGACGTTCTCACAAAGCTATCGCGTCGCGAAAAATTGAATTGCCATACCAGCCAGCTGCGGAAGGAGAGTGCCGAGAGAGATCGCCAGCGCAGTGGTGATCCCTCCCGCCGCCAGACGAGACGTAGGAGGCGTCGGGTGGACGACTGACCGATGCCTCCCGCCCTGTGGATTGGGGGCGTTTTGGAGAATTCCACCACGGTATCCCCTGCCTGTCGTAAAAGGCGACTAATAGGGGCCTCCGGGGGTCACGGGTGGGCGGAAGGGGCCGTCCACCCATTAGTCTAGCCAACTTTTGTGACCCCCTTGATGGACGGCAGCGTGCCTCACGCTGCCTTTGACGCCAAGGGCGTCCTTCGGTGTATGGGGGCTTCTGAGCCCCCGCAACAACAGCAGACGGAGCGCAACAGCGGTACGCGCAGGGGCGGTTGCGGACGACAACTTAGACGTGAGTCGGAGGATGCCCGCAGCCGTCCCTAATGCGCCGAAGATGGCCACCGCGGAGTTTTGGTTGGTATGCCGTGCGGTGTACATAGGTTAGGGACTCGGCCCGGCGGTCGCCCAACGTTTTCCATCTCTCCGAGCGGCTCAACGTCGGGTCGTAAGGCACGGTGAACCCAACATAACCGCTCATTCGTTCCCCTTGAACACTGGGCGGTAGTAATAAGTCACTTTCTCCGCGTAAACAAAAAAAATACCAGCCAGCTAAGATGGTCCGACCTACAGTGCTTTAATAAAGCAGTAGAATCGGTGTGTCTGTACAAAATAAAGAAATGTGACAAAAAGGAAAGGGGGTGACTACAGAAGAGTAATGGATCACAAGTCAGTAATGATTGTAATTATTTTCTGTCCGTCTGTTTGTTTGTTTGTTACTGCACATCTCCTATATTACTGAACGGATTTCGACGAAATTATGCACACGGGTAGATCATACCCTGGATTAACACATAGGCTACTCTTTATCCCCGGAAAATATAAAGCGGGACTTTTACCCCGTAAAAACGTTTTCACGCGGGCGGGGCGGCGAGCAGAAGCTCCTATACAATAAATTATACATTTTATTTTTTTCATCGGAAGCGAAATATCTCGAATAAATATCGACGCGAAGCTATATCAGTCGAAGTCGCAATGGCGGACCGAAAATCTAATCGACTTGGACCCTTGCATAAATATGACACTTACCCACAAGTTCCGCGACAGTGACTGTGCGAAAATAGAAGTTTCTGCTTCATTAATTATCCTTTGTCGTTTGCGATCACGTATTCGGAGAGGACATATCCCATTTCCTACTTTTCAAAAGCGATTTCAATCAGTTTTTGCGGCAGTTTACTTAAACTAGGGATAGTTTCTAAATAGCTCTCGTCCTCTACAAACTATATCAAGTGATTTTCATATAATTTGCGGATAAGGGTAAGAAAACTAAATAGGTACTCAATTTAGATAACGATAATTAACCGTATCATACGTACCTACATAAATATTTGTCTAGGGCTGAAAGAATTAAAATTTAAAAACGGCTGTTTAGAATAAATCGCCGTCATCGCCCTTCAAACCGAAACACAACAGTGCATGCACAGTGCACACTACTGCTTGGCGGTAGAAATAAACATTGCGGAGGTACCCACCCAGACGGACTCTTACATATGACAGTCCTACCACCAGTAAAAAATAATATATTATACATGTATACATATACACTCACGCCTTTTATCCCCGAAGGGGTAGGCAGAGGCGCAACTAATGCACCCACTTTTCGCCATTATTCCGTCCCATGATGTGATAGGGGGCGAGCCTATCGCCATATCGGGCACAAATGCCAGACTCCGAGCTGATATTGAATAGAAAAACTCAATATCACTTTGCCCGACCCGGGAATCGTAGCCGAGACCTCAGCATTGCAGTCGTACCATAATACAACTACGCCACCGAGGCAGTCTGTAATATATTATGTTTTTAACATATTCGTTTTATGCGTACTTCTTTGTTTTTAAGCTGTAAGTACTTATCTACTTTTTCCTTCGGCCGAACATTCTTTGAAGTACCTATAATTCGGGCGCAGATCCTGTCAATTTGTCACGCCAAACTCTCGGTATAATATGGCGGTAACAATTATTTTTATTAAGTTGTTAACTTGGCATATAGTACAACAGATGTAATACAAAACTTGACAATCTCTGCTCAGCGGCTTACACACATCACTCAGAAACTTCCGCCAACCAGTCACTACATACCTACATAAAAATTATACGCTGTATAAATTTTGTATGATATTTTTAACCTCCAAAAGAAAAAGAGGGGTGTTATAAGTTTAGGGTGTGTATCTGTGTATCTGTATGTCTGTGGCATCGTAGCTGTCAAAGGAATGGACCAATTTTGACGCGGTTTTTTTTTTCTTCAGAAGACTGAAGAGTGAGGTCACGAAATAAGTTACGATATTATTTTAACATCTATCCACTTGACATTGGCAAAAACACCGTTGAAACGGTGGAGCCATTTTTAAAAAGAAGAAGAAGAAGACGCGGTTTTTTTTGCTTGAAACCTGATGTGATCGAGATGGTTCTTAGCTATATTTTATGATCTGTTCAGGCTTTTGAAGATTATCAGCTCATTTCCAACTTTCACAACTCCGATTAATTTAAAATTTGGTGTACTGTGACTTCGGCAATATTTTTAAACATGAGCTGATGCTCCAACATTAAGTAGTCTGCGGGATACACAACTCTTTAGCAACTTAAAGCAGATATAGCGTGTTTGGGCTCATGAGGATGGTCTTAACAAGTATGTATTAGATAGTTGATTATCGAGGCCCCTGGATGGAGAATAAAGTAATTTAAAAGTGTGAAATTAAAATTAAATTAAAATTTAAATAACTCCCGACCCAAAAAACCTCTAAAAAGTAAACAAATACAAGTAACGTCAAACGAAGACACTTAATTTTTTTACTTTTAAGAGGTTTTTTTTGTGTCGGGGGTTATTTAAACTTTATTCTAATTTTATCGACCAACCTCTAAATAAAACAAAAATATTAAAATTAGATCCATACTATGTACGTGGACTATTGAGTACATTGTACATGATCATGACGTAAAAGATAAGAATAAAATCATACACGTATAATTTGAATTTCTCTATTTTTCGGATAGATCCGCAAAAACTAATTTACTTTGTTATTGGAAGATTCCTTAAACGAGAATAATATTAATATAACAGTAATTTAATTATTTCGTATACATAAATCCTAATAATATTCTTCTGGGATAATTATTAGTATTTTGAAAGTCTTGAATCAACTCTTGGTGGAGGTAAAAAGAGGTTTAATTAAACTGCGGATAATACATAATGACATACGTAGCATAAATAAAAAAAAAACAGTTCATTGATAAAATGTTTACAATAGTTTAACAATTTAAACTGTTTTTAGTTTTGATTACATTAAACATTTTCAAGGTTCTTTTTTCATATTATATGCGTTTACCATGATTCCCACACTAAGCCAGGCTTATGTCGTGTACAATCATTAACCTAGTTAGAAAATAACGAGTTTATTAAATGCGCTTTAGTTAATGAGTTAAAGGTTAAAACTATGGAAGATAATGATTTAAATAAATTCAATGCCTAGTTTTGAATTATCAGAAAAAAAAGTACGAAAGTTAATTCTGTTATATTAAATACTCGTACATGCTCTACAGTCCCTCTATTTTTGGAAAATGAACACATTATAAGATGCTAACGTTTATGAATAATTGTAAACTTGAATTGAGGGCATAAACATGTCATGTAAACGAAATGGAATTCTGCCTTTTGAATATTACTAGCACGTACCAATGTTTGCAAATTTTACGAAAAATAAGTACTACTTCCTGGCTGGCAGGCGAAAGACCGTGAACATCCGATACTCTTCATGGATTATAGGCGCACGGTATAAAATTGTGACCGTTATATTCACAATCTATATTTAAATCTGTTTTACTACCTATACACCAAAACAAACCTTCAAACTGATAGTCAAACTTGGCATTTATTGTACGTAGTTTATATTGTCATGACCATCCGGGCAAAGAGCAATTTAGCCCGAAAATACAATTCCTCTCATAAGGATAAACACGCGCTAAGCTTGATAAAACTTTGTAATTTCCGGTACCTATGTAAATAATAAAACACTGTGTTATGTATTGTTATACACATTGTTATAGTATTTGTTTTTTATTGTGTCTTATTCTAGGTAAATAAATAACAGAACAGATCAAATATGATACTTAGATCAATACGACATCTTGATGAATTTCAGACCAAATTATTACATGATTCCTGAGAGGGTTATGCAATCGTATAAGATTTTAAAATTTATTACGTTTTTTGCGAGTATATAAATGAACTGCTCTAAACAAAAATAACAAATATATCTATATCATGTTATTTCTTTAATTTTTTAAGTATTAATTGTATTTTATACCTTGAACTGATTTTGAAAAGAGCAACACTAGAGTTTCTTGCCCGTTCTTCTCTAGTGAGAACTGCTTTCCGAACTGGTGGTAGAGTTAATATTGACTGAATCTAAATAATGTATAACATTTTATGGGTTCGAATAAATTTATTTCATTTCATTTCATGAGGATAAACACTTAAGTGATAAAATTGTTAGAAAATTACTGAATTCCATCTTTGACCTGTGTTGAAAGTAATAAATAATATTGTCTTCTGTGAATATTTGTATCTAGACGGTAATGCCAAGCTGATCCCAACGCGATAACTCTGCGCTCTACATTTTAAAAATTATGTAATGCTGGTAGTTAGGTGTTCAACAAGCTATGCATCAGATTGTGTATAGTAACCGTCGTTGATTTGTAACATCATGGCGAAGGACGAGTGAGTGGTTATAAATATGTTTAGATATTTTTTCAATTGTCTTAGTGTCATCCGTAAGTCGTGACACAGCGAACAAATAACGCAGGTATCTGAAATCCAAGGGCTGCAAAGCGAGGTAGGCGATGTTATTTATAAATTCAGTAATTTGCGCCATTTGTAATCATTAAATTTTTGTGGGTTTGGAACAAAGTTCATTTAATAGGCGCTTTGTTATACTTTACGATTCATTCAATTATAATTTCCCATTTAATCCTTATGTTGATGGACGCCATTCGATCTAGTACCTATTATAAAATAAATTATTACTTTTACGGGTAACTTAATTAAATATAGATCCATAATTTGAGACGTCGGGTTCGATCCCCGGGTCGGGCAAAGTGGGTTTTTCTAATCAGTATCCGCCCAGAGTCTGAATTTTGTGCCCGATATGGCAATAGGCTCGCCCTCTATCACATCATGGGACGGAATACGCACGGCAAAAAGTGGGTGCACTACTTGCGCCTCTGCCTATCCCTTCGGGGTTAAAAAGCGTGAGTATGCGCTTTTTTGAGTATGCCATAATTTGATAAACCTAACTAGGCTTTGAAAAATATTTTTACAAAATCTTTTTTTGAAACCCAATATACAAGAAGTAAGTATTTAAGTATGTAAAATAAGAGGACCTAAAACAAGCTCCTATAAAAAATCCCAATATAAGTAAAAAAGCCAGCCGGGTACTTACTTTACGCCTGTAAGACAACTAACTTTCCATTAATCTATTAGACTGCCTCCATTCCTTTAAATTAATAACTTTTCCCTCCTTTCTAACTAAGGAGTTTGAAATTCTAACTTACCCTGTCTACTTCGGACTTTTTGACAGATTAAATAATTACACAACGTCGAAATTGCCTGTTTAATCACCTACTCCGTACTCGGTACACGCTAATATGCGGAAAATTTCTATTGCAAATGTTTTTCAAACTCTATAAATGATTTTTAAGATAACGGTACTCTAAAACGCACCATTTCTTTCGCCCTCAACCAGAGTACATATAACAGACTTGGTAGTAGTATGTTTGCTTTCATAAATAAATTAAAACCAAAATTATAAAAAAACATGCGATTGAAATTTAGGTAAACCCAAATTCCCCGACTTCCAGTAGTGCTCGAGTACAATGGGTTATCAGTAAGTTCGGGTATAACAAGGCTTTGTAGATTGAGTCAGACATAAAGCGCTATCAAAATTCCTTTGGGCCTTTCCGAGAACTAGGGATGCGAAAAATTATAGATTTCAATAATTATCAACCTCTTCATTTTTATAAACCATTTATAATATACTATTTTTTTTTATTAGTAAAAAAATATTTGTTTATAAATCGATTATACAAATTACACATTGTAATCGTTTTTTGCAAACAACTCAATGGGGTAGTTTTCTATGTTTGACATTGTACATTATTTTAGACGTAACATAAAATGATACGAATAAGAAATTCTTCTCCGAAATCCGCATCAAAATCGATTGAAAGATAAAACAGTTATTTAATTTTGAAATATTTATGTGAGCAAAAGTGAAGGGCTGGCGGGGATATCTCGCTATCTCTTTCGCACGCAGGCAGCGTCATGGCCAACGGCGCTTAGTGACGTCACAACCTAGTATTGCTGTTATTTGACAGATACCCCTTCCACCAAATTTCAGCTTTATAACTTGCTTACTATTGCGCCAATTTTGAAAATTCTTTTTCCGTTTTATTTTGGACTAGCTTTTGCCCACGGCTTCGCCCGCGTTAATAAGTTTTTCCGGGCTAAAAGTACATAAAAACCTTCCCGTTGAATCACTCTATCCAACACATTTTGGTTAAAGATTACCTAATATTATGACGTTGATACAACTCTTAACAAATAATGCATTAATTTCGACCAAATTTGATTACCGTAAAAACGGTTCTAGTGAGTTAATCTTAAAAGATAGACATATACTGTCGCGGACTTTTTTTTAGATCATTTCAAGAGTAATAATTCTTTCATACATATATTTTTGGTATCTTGAACCGTTTTCGCAGCGCACGCAATGGAAGCCCTCAAGGATGAATAATTTTCCCCGCTTTTTTCACATTTTCCATTATTTCTTCGCTCCTAATAGTTGCATCGTGATGTTATATAGCCTAAAGCCTTCCTCGATAAATGGTCTATTCAACACAAAAAGAATTTTTCAATTCGAACCAGTAGTTCCTGAGATTAGCGCGTTCAAACAAACAAACAAACAAACAAACTCTTCAGCTTTATAATATTAGTATAGATGACATACATTTTTCATGATTGTATTTAAAAAAAGTAGTCAACTACCCTATTTGTGCGACTAATGAAAAAACGCGACGTAAGTTTACTAACGGCCGGTGTTAATTATTGTGTTGTTTAAAGTTTAACAAAATATTTGTTTTGTATCTTAGTTTTAAAACCAAAAGGTTGTTTTACTTATTGTCATTTTATTTGATTTTTATTCTGATTAATTGACATTTAGTGAAAAATCGATTATTTCTTCTAACTTAAATCGATTTTTAAATAATCGTTTTTTTTTACTTAATATTACATTCCTACCGAGAACTGTCATGATATTTTCACGGATCAAACTTACATCCGGTGGAAAAAACCTGGTGTAAACTGTAAAGGTAATATAACAACAACGTAGTAGGCACTTAATAAAAAATTAAAACAACCACCGAAAAAAGCCTCTAAAAATTTTAAAAATAAAAGTATTTGTTTGTCGTTTAAGTACCAAGTAATATTTTGACACAAGCGTCGTCGCGTCAGGGGACTGGCAAAGAAGTATTTTCATCTACCTTTACATCGACGCGAGGGCGCTTGGGTCAAAATTTTACTAGGTAAGTACTTAAATGACAAACAAAGATTTTTATTTTGGAACTTTTTTGAGGCTTTTTGTGCCGGGGGTTATTTTAATTTTAATTTAATATTTATTTCAAACCTTTAAAATTGTTATATTTTCCATCATGGGGCCTTGATAATTAACTATCTACCACCTACTTGAGACCATTCTTATGAGCCCGCACACGCTCTATCTGCATTAACTTGTTAAAGAGTTGTGTATCCAGCAGACATCTTAATGCTGCAGCATCGACTCAAAGTTAACACGTCCTTAAAATTTTGCCGAAGTAACAGTACACCAACTATTAAAATAATCGGAGTTGTTAAAGTTAGAAATGCTGATAATCTTCAAACGCCTGAAAAGATCTTCATAAATTATAGCTAAAAACCATCCTAATCCCATCAGCTTGCAAACAAAACAAAACCTCGTCAAAATTAGTCCATTCGTTTGAGACATACAGATACACACCCTAAACTTATAACACCTCCTTTTGTCTTTTGTCGGACATTAAAAATCAGTTAACAGATTTACATAGCATGAAATTAAAAACACATTTATTGTGTTGTATGTAACTCGTAATTTTTATCCGGTTTTATTTTCGTCTCTTGGAATAGTATAAAAGCAATTGCGGGTTTTAAGTATTGTTTAATGTTGGGCATAAAACAGCATACACAATACCCAATTCATAGTTAGTACCCGCATAAATGTTACGTAGGTACACACGTTTTATAGATTTATCTACGTTCGCATTTGTTTTACTAACCAGCGCAGCCTTTTCTAGCCCCCCGTATGATTTTATCAATACCGCTTACCGTATAATTAGATTTAGGAATCAACAAACATATTATGGTGGCGCCGACTCCCCTCTAGGCGACGCAGGATTCATATTATAGACCAGCATTTAAGAGAGTCGTTTTTAAAAAGCTTAGATATTATGTTAATTTATAAGTTTTACTGCCTCGGTGGCGTAGTGGTATTATGGTACGACTGCAATGCTGAGGTCTCGGGTTCGATCCGCGAGTCGGGCAAAGTGATATTGAGTTTTTCTATTCAGTATCAGCTCGGAGTCTAGAATTTGTGCCCGATGTGGCGATAGGCTCGCCCCCTATCACATCATGGGACGGAATAATGGCGAAAAGTGGGTGCACTGGTTGCGCCTCTGCCTACCCCTTCGGGGATAAAAGGCGTGAGTGTATATGTATGTATGTATGTATGTATGTATAAGTTTGAATTTTTTCTAAAGCGAATTTTTAAATGCAAGACTTATTAGGATACTAGCTTTTGCCCGCGGCTTCACCCGCGTTAAAAGTTTTTCCGAGATAAAACTCCCGGTTAATATTTCTCCGTGATAAAAAGTAGCCTAGGTATATGTTAATCCAGGACATGATCTACCCGTGTGCCAAATTTCATCGAAATCCGTTCAGAAATTTATGCGTGAAAGAGGAACAAACATCCATACATTCTTACAAACTTTCACGTTTATAATATTAATAGGATTTGATAGTCATTGGTGATTGATTGGCTCGCAGAACCAATAAATACACTGTGCCTCATTTTATCAAATATATTCCAGCATAGTCCAACAAACGGTTCTTCGGAGTAAAGCACAAAGGAAATACGCAAGGGAGTACGAGATTGGAGTAGTATTTCTGTCAGTTATTATTTTCACACTTTCGGTCGCACAGTCGCCGTCCCAATTGCTTGGTAATTGGTATACGTTCTTTAATTTCTATGGCGTAAATTGAAAGCCTGCAACGTAATTTGAAAAACAAAAATACCTACAATGAAATTGCCTTCCCAATAATATTTTTGTTTTGCGGCTTCCCAAGTAACAGATAACCACAAGGATCTACTGATCTACTGGATAGTTGTCGCTTTTTTTAAACTATTTTATTTAATAATTTCTTAAATCCATAGGCATAACAAAAACTTGGTGAGAATGTCACTGGCGGCCTTAAGGGTTTTGCATTATGCGAGTCCCATTTTTGCAAAGATACGATGAAAAGCATTAACACCTTCGGAAATCGAGCATAAAAACGTAATAAAAATTTGCCGCTCAGAGTCTCGCATCAGTTAAAGCCGCCGTTCACAGATTTGTTACTGATATATACATTTTATGAATAATTTGACGATGTAGCCTGAAGAGTTGAATATCAATAGCCATTAGGAATATTATCTTTTGTCCCCGTCGGGTCGAATGGCAAAGGGTTGTACAACATGTCGCGTCGCTATGGCCTGTTATATCGTTACCTGTTGCGCAGTCAAGATTTAAGGCCTTATTAAATGTTGTATAACGTCTGGCGTCGTGTAATAATGTTTTGTTCCGCTTCTCTATCGTTAAATCTTACTCGACATTGCAAAACAAGACACTTTATACCTAAACAGACAATAAGCGTAGCCAACTTACAATTTGGGTATAATCCCAAATTTGGATTCAGACGATGGAAAGGGGGGGGGGATCCAAGGGAAAAAATTATATAGGTAATCCCAACAATTTTACACAAGTATAAACCATGGTATGGACTTAAGTTGAATCTAAGGGTGCAGCAGCCCCCTTTGCCCCTATTTGCCTACGTCCGTGACAATCATCATCATCATCATCATAATGAAACAATAAATATTATAAAATTTGTCAACTAAACTATAATCATTTGAATCCCAGACAAATGGAACGTATTACGTAATTTATTGTTATATTCATAGACCTAAGTTATAACGTAACAACTAAGTGCTGGATGTCCTAATAAATATTTATTAATCAGTACAAAACATTATACTGATTAATATTACCCACTAAAACAACTCATTATTAAGAATCAATCAATCCTATATTCTTTCTCGCAATACATCGAAGCTGTCCATCATAATATTATGATCCGATACTCTGTACACAAAGAGCCCTCTCAGATCAAAGTCTTACAACCCTCCATTAGCTGAACTGAAGTGGGTGATACTTGTTTCTACCAAACTCAAAGGCCTACTGACTTTGAAAATAAAATATTAATTACTTTTACCTTACATTTTTATTTAGTTTCAAACGTATTTTACTAGTAGGTCTCTCGGATGCGAGGGCCCTTCTGGGTAGGTACCACCGCAATGTTTATTTCTGCCACCAAGCAGCGTGTCATGCATTAACGTATTCCGGTTTGAAGAAAAATCTAGATAGCGTGATTACTGGGCATTATGTGACAATTATTTTGAAAAAAAAACTGAATATTTTGTCTCAGTTTTCACTCG
The DNA here is from genome assembly GCA_949316025.1 of Lapara coniferarum. NCBI lineage: Eukaryota > Metazoa > Arthropoda > Insecta > Lepidoptera > Sphingidae > Lapara > Lapara coniferarum. The sequence goes on along the minus strand of OX438919.1, from coordinate 32,361,722 downwards.
AGCACAGAGGAGTACTCCACGTAAAACTATGTTACTACCTAATTCATAATTCTGTATAGAGTTGCTATTGTTTATGGATGGTCGTATCGCTTTTCAAGGACCCTAAATTTCTCATAATAAGTCTTGATGGATCTTGAGGACTTGTCCAGTGCATTAATTTAGATATTGACCTTACATTGGACAACTACAACACGGCAGATTAAGAGGAAAAATTCACAGTTTCGCCTATAAATGAAAACGAACCGTTAAATTATAAGACTTATGGCTAAAATACGTAAAAGTGAGTACTTACTCACAAGTACTTACTTACGAAATAAAACCGTATGAAGTCGATCTATTGTTTGTATTGGAGCGTTAGTAAATAAGAATTGCTAAGATCAGCTCGAAATGGCAAGATTACATTTTATTTATAGACATTGGAAGTCACGCCCCTGCGTAACTTGCGACTACGCTGCACTGTTTCTATGACTCAGTACCCCTAGCAAGAATTTACGCGTAACGTATTCGTATCGATTAAGTTAACGTTAACGTATTGGTTTGACAATATTATACGTCAAAAACAGATTAGTACCGTCATTTCCCATACATTTTAAATTTACCGTTACCATGGTTACACGATTACTTTTCGAAGTTTACACATGCGCAATATTCATGCTACCGTATATTACTTCCAATTACGCTTAGATAATGCGGCGCTGTTTAAAGAAGATGTCCATTTTGTACTGGTGCTGGTCTTCAAAATCTAATTTCAAACTTCAGGGATATTAAAGGGCCAATGGAAGTTGGATCTATGAAAAAATATTTTTAGACCCCTCCATGTATAACTAACTTTTTTTAAATGTTCATATTAAGTGTAGATTTTAAGACTGACTGCCTTGGTGGCGTAGTTGTATTGCGTACGCGTTACGAGTACGAAATGCGCGCTGAGGTCCTAGGTTCGAATCCCGGGTCGGGCCAAAAAACTTTGGTACTGGGTTTTTCCATCTTAAAAAATTACACAGTCGCAGCTCGGAGTCAGGAAGTTGGCGGTGTGATACCCCCGTGCCTCGGAAAGCACGTAATGCCGTTGGTCCTGCGCCTGATCTCTCTCCGGTCATGTCGGATTACCGTCTTACCGGACTATGAGAGTGAAGGAATAGCAAGTGCACCTGTGTATTGCGCACACACTTGTGCACTATAATATCTCCTGTGTACCTGGCTGATCTCCGTTGAGATTGGCCGCCGTGGCCGAAACTGGCTAGGAGGATTTCTTTTTTTTTTTCAGATTTTAAGAAACATATTACATGGATCTCAAAATCGCAGGTCTTTGAAATTAAACGATTAATTGTAAAAGGCTAGTTTTTAATTCTATCAAAATTCCAAATATATAGAAACTGTCGTGGTAAGAATTTCATGCCCGTTTTCGGACATGTCCTTTCCATGCAAAAAATTACTTAAATGAAACCGTCACGTTAACTATAGGATAGTGCGTAAATCCGTGCTCGGGGTACAGTTGTAGGAAAATTAAATATATTATCGAAGAATTGGGTCAACGTGCATCGCTCTCATCAAAACACAATTAACGGTTATCACTGATGATATTAATATGTTTGTGTTCAAATAATATTATGCAGTGGGCGTTGATGAACGTAAATAACTAGTCCTTGCTTTAATCTCGTCTATATATAGTATATCACCTTTAACTTTAACTAATACCTACTGTTTTAATATGTAAGACGAAATTATTGAAATTCCTTACATCTTTATATTATTCCATAAATGTCATCTAATAAAAAAAAGGATTTATACTCATATTCAAATAAATATGTATACGACTTGAACATAATGTTGGACTTAAACGATTTATCCAAGAGCATTCGTGTCGAATATGACGCGTATTAATAACAAAAATTTGCCCTGGGACTACTTTTATATGCAATTGATATAATTCTAATAATGATAACATTACAGTGGTTCAAAGCGGCTTCACGGTACAATAAATAGCTCTACAAAACGTATGACGAGAAGAAATTGTAGGCAAATCTATTTCTATCGCCAAGCAGCAGTGTCTATGAAATGTTGTGATCCAGTTTACGATTGTAGCCAGCGTAGTTACTGGACATTATATGACTTAACATCTCATGTCTCAAGGACAAGCGCAGTGGAGTGCCATGCAGTACTTTGTAATTCAAATTTCTGTATGGTGTTACTGTTTATGAGCGGTCGCTTATAGCTTGCCATCAGGCGAGTAGCATGCACGTCTCGTCATTCAGGAGTAATAAAAAAATGGAGACGAATTTAAGCAGAAAATGTAAGGACATACTTGTAACAAGTCAAGTAAATAGATCCTTGGTTACGTTAGTACATTAACCAAACTACAGAAATTTACTAGGTATTTATACTATAACTAACTACAGAATTTTATTTATTTAAGAACACATAGAATACAAGCAATTTAACACATAATTATAGTGATATGCTTATTAGCATCGAAACTGAACACAAAAATTGTGCACCCAAGTAAAAAGTGATGAATATAATTTCATTTTTTGTTTTTCGCTCCGTCATAAAACTTAGAATACCTAAGACGTAAAAAATGTTTTATTAAATAACTGCTTTTTAAAATTCATCTTAGGAGTCAAGTCACATCTTAAAACATGTAGCCACGACAGGAATGTTCATGTAGTTTTAGAATTTACGTTTCGAAGTCTGAATTCCTTCTTCGCTTTATCTGAGCTTGGCGAGTTCCATCTTTATATACATAATAATTCTTCTGTGCGTCCTAAACGACTGGACGGATTTTAATAGATTTTTTGTGTGTCTTCATGTGAATTTGAGAATGGTTTAGATTACAATTGGGTCTGGTAGGTGGCGCTGTACTCGGGTTCTAGGATTTTATTTCATTTTTAGGGCAGGACAACGTCTCTCGGGGCCGACAGTAGGTAATATATAAACACTTTCCACAAAAGCATTGTTTTACAGTGATACATCTTAACAGACAGAACATCCTACATTTTAAATTGTGTCAAAGTTTATTTTTTAATACACTAACATATATCACCCAAAACCTTGTACACCAGCAATCAAACATTATATAGGTACATTGGTATTGATAGATCGTAAGGATAATACTCTCAAAATGTTACCTATTTATCGTGAATGGCTCCTGCAATATTTTCGCTGAATTATAGAAAATGTGTATTTATTTTCGCCCAGCTTACACAAAATCCATCGATGTGCGAAGCAATGGAGAGCGTGTTCGTTGAAGTGAGCAAAAATGAGCCATTAGGTACTGGCATGGCGGCAAATCGCAACTTGTTCCTTCGCCAGAATTTGTAATAACTTTCACAAATTATGTATTTGATAAAACTTCGAGTGGACCAACACTCTCAAAGAGAACAGGCAGGGACAATGACTCGTACCGATGTATCGCTTTACGTTATTGTTCGGTGGACATCAAACGAGGCACGTAGAATGCTGTCAACCGTACAGGAACACATTTTCTCGTTGGCCGACATTATATTTGGACTGCACTGTAAATCTGGCGCCCTACATTATACATTTAGTAGGGTTAGGATAATAAAAATAGAACTAGACGCGGTGCCATTGCTGCCATTGTCTGTGGCTGATGCCCTCTGCCGGGTGTGGCGCGCCCAGGTGTGGGCGACATCATCGGGTAAGTGCGAATCAGGTGTAGGCGTGGTCAAAATTATTGCACTATTGGATGAAGAGATAAAATAAAATAATTATAATCAGTGTGCTTTGTTTTCTTTTTTTTAATTCCATTGAATGACGTGACGAGCATGCCTTTTACCTGGTGGTAAGCGATACAACCGCTCATAAACTGTAGCAAATCCATTCAGCATCACATTCGTGTGCGTATTCTGTTAAAACGGATTTTCATGTGGGTGCTACATACAAGCAGACACTCATGCCTTTTTATTTCGAATGGGAGGCAAAGGCGTAACTACTGCACCCCTTTTTGACGAGAAGACCTAAGTATCCTTAAGAAGGATTTTTCCTGCGGGATAAAAAAAAATGAGGACGCACTATGATAATATAAAACGAGCCTGTCGCCACCGATGCGACGCAGTCAGTGATATGGGTCTTATTACGTAAAAAGAATCAGGAATGGGAAAAGAGAATGGAGCCAATGATTCAACGAATACGAATGTTGGCACAGGCAGTATATTATAAGCTCCTGCTGTTCAGAATACAAATAATTTGTAGGCCCCATTTATTGGAATATATTCAATATCTCTGTTCATTACACACGAGTTACAAATACATTTGGCTCATTCATTACCATTTAAACCAAAATTTATTTGCCAATTACACGCCCAACGGTTATATGAAACCAATGCAATAACAATTATTAATACGGACGACTGATTGCCGCAATAACCACGTGTGACGTCGATGTACGTACGAACTCGTATTAAAAGGAATACGGATAATCCCATAAGTCATAGTCAAGCCATATAATTATATAATTATATGGCTTATGGGATCATCCCTATTCCTTTCTAAATACACAATTGTGTATTTAGATAGAATATTTGATATTTCATTAGGTAATACTCGAGTGGCCGGTGGCAGCGGCGCTTCGGTGACCTTCATTGATCTTGAAGAAATATTATATAGTAAGGATTTACCTAAGACATTCAACAGAATAGTTGTATAATTCTTTGGGATTCACTATTTCGTTTTATAGTTCGTGAAACCCAAAGTGCCCTTGGTGTGTAAACCTCATTCAAATTCAGTGAATTCCATTGATATAAATAGCGAATAGTCATAATATTATTCCAGAAGAATTGAATCGTCATGTCTCTTTCCATTTTATAAAATAAAAAATGTCATCCAGTCAAGTCAACCAATATTATTTTTTAGTAGAACGGTCAGTCTTCATCTTACTATTTATCTTACTATACTTTCAGAGTTTTCTTCTTACTTCTTAATAATATAAACGAGAAGATTGTGAAAATGTTTGGATGTTTATTAGAAGTAAACGCATAACCAGCTAATGGATTTGGATGAAATTTGGCACACAAATAGACCATGTCGTGGATTAGTACATAGGCTACTTTTTACCCCAGTAAATTTCTCCCATGGAAAATAATGAGATTTTTTTAACAAGTGACGCCTGGCGTCGTATAGATGACGCTATACAACGCTACAGTATTTAAGGGACTTTTGTAGCAGAAAATGCTTATCACGCGGGTGAAGCCGCGAGCATCACCTAGTTTGGATATATGGGTAAATATAATATGAAACTTTGGGTTCTTCTTCTTCTTAGTCGTTACAATCTTGGCAGAGTGGTCTTGGTCCTCACGTCAGGGTTTGTGGCTCGCTTGACAATTCTGCCCCACTCCTCTCAGATTGCTGCTTTCCTGGTGCACGTATATAGTGAACCATCAAGTACCACTTTGACCTGGTCCGTCCATCGCATCGGCGCTCTCCCTCACGCCCGTGAGCCCTCGACCTTCCACTGCACCACAAGGCGCTCGATGGACATTTCTCCACGCCGCGACACGTGTCCAGAAAACGTGAGGATGCGAGACTGCACCATAGAAGACAACCGCTGCTTGATGCCGAGTTCTTGGAGTATAGACTTGTTGGTGCGAAACTCTGTCCATGAAACTCCAAGCATTCTTCTCCAGCACCACATCTCAAGAGAGAGTATCCTCTTCGTCTCGCTTTCTCGGAGGGTCCACGTCTCCGCGGCGTATAAAAATATGGGGAATATTAGCGCGGCGTCAACGGCAGCGTGAGGCCTACCTGCCACAATGCCGTCCATCACGGAGGTCGCAGCAATGTGCTAAAAACATGCACAAAATTAAAGACGGACAGCACCCTGCCTCCAACGTATGCTGGGCCGTATCCAGCGGGCAGTTGTCACAATGGTGACACACGGCCGACACCACCTTCCTCACTACCCGCCGCAGGTACTCACCGAAGCAGCCATGCCCGGTGAGCACTTTTTGAAGAAAATTATCGTCCGAAGAATTTGTCACAGTCTTACATAGCTTTAGGTCGTCTGGAAAAAGGTAAGCGCTAATATATTTAATACACGAAACTATGTCATTTATAAACAAGTTATAGTTTGATAAGAAAACACAAAAAGTGTATCCCCACTCTTTCAGGACGAGTGGGTGATGCCGAAGTAGACTAGATATGTTAAAAGTTTAAATGCTTTTTGATATGCTTAGTATAATACAATTATAAAAGTTTACTAAAGGATACGATCAATTTAAAATTTTAATCACTATTTGGCGTTTGAGAAAATTTTATTAAATTGTTGTAGTTTTCAGTTTTAACTTCTGTTTTTAACGTGCCGAACTTATATGAAACGATTTTGCATAAGTATAAAATAAAGATTATGAAGCACACATTGCACAAGAGGGCCGGCAGTGACTGGATGCATAAAGCAGCAGACCAGAGCAGATACAGAGGGCTTTGTAGCGTATCTTGGGAGAGGCCTATGTCCAGCAGTGGATTGCAACGTCCATTTTCTCAGGATGACGAGTCCAATGGCGTGCCACACAGTACTTTGCAAAAGTTCTGTATGATGTAACTACTTTTTATGGGCGGTCGTATCGCTTACTGTCAGGCGTGCCGCATACTCGTATTGTCATTCAGTAGCAATAACAAAAAAAAGCCACAACAAATTTAAACATGAACTAGTTATATATTGTGCACTGCACACAATTAACAGTTTAAAGTGATTTGTCGGTCTATTCAGATAAATCTGTACCTACATGTGTAGGCACTAGGCATAACTCAATTAAATACAATTTAGCCGACAGCTGATGGCAACGAAAATTGTAACCAAATATAACCAAACTATAGATTATTTTGTTGCGAATTGAATCGGTTTTGTCATATAGTAAATAGATGCAAATTACTTCCTGCATGAATTCTCAACAATATTACCGTTGTTTGCGTAGTGGTAGACTTATTCAACAGTTTAACACCTGGAAGTTTATCGTTTTATGAACAATTTCTTCAGGAACCTTCTTCGTTGTCTAATAGGTGATCAAAGTCATATTGTATGATTATGTTGAAAGCATGATTTTATTGTGCATTGATGTATGGCCCCAACTGAAAACGATATATAATAGATACAATTGAGTAAAACTTCCAATGGACACCAGGTCTATAAATACCTACCAACGCAAATAGTCAAAAAATATTTAGTTCAGTTCAAATGCGTTCTTCCTTTTTACTCTCATTAAAGCCATAATAGCGCCGTATAAATTTATTTTAAATTATTCTTCTAGGTTTCTACATAAAGTTCTTTTTCCTTTTCTTATCTTTCCCTTTCAAAACAGTAAATGATACACACCAACACCACTACAATGGGAAGGTGGGAACCAAAGGGTTTCCACCTTCCCATTGTAGAATGTACATGAGATTAACTCAACTGAAACTTAATGTAATTAATTAGTCAGCAAACAATAGCGCTGATGACTAAAGATTTAACAATAGCTCTCCAATACCCACCGGCTATTACCAGAACCTATTATCTCTTCGCATGAACAATTGGCTACTTTGCTAAGCTCTTTGTTAATATGTGAGTAGACCAAAGTCCAAATGTTCTTGTCATCTCGAATATTTTTTACCTAGACAGAAAAAGAGGCTCGTATATTGTAGTTTTACAAATATTGACAATATATTTAAACTTCGTCATTTATAGTATTTCCTTGTATAGGTCTTTTGTGTTAAGACTATTTTTTTAAATTTGTTACAAGTTTGTATTTGTATACAAGTCTTCTACACTATTCGAGGACATTGTGAGGTCTAAGTGGCACGGGACAACGTTTTGTAAACCACTGAATTTATCTGTTTTTTTTACAGCTACCCATTTATTTTTATTTAGCATGCTTTGAATGCTTTCCAAAAGCTAATTTCAATCAGCAGTTGTAGTTTTTTGAACAACTGTTGCTAAATCAATGTTTTGCCCAATTCCGAGTCGGCTCAACAATTAGGTCAAGGCTACCGTTTCTTACACACTTCTGCAATTTTCCTCGGGTGCTGCGTAGTACAATGCCAAGGTAAAGCTATCTACAAGTACTTTGACTCGGTCGTGTCCTTGAAATAATTACCTACAGCCGCGCGGTACGTAAACACGCGATAGGGCTGCCTATCCACATTATTTTAATTTAATCTAATAAACTTTAGTTTCTTTCTAGTGTTGAGACTGTAAGAGCTATTATCTAAAAAATTTAAGTGTTCAATTAAAATGCATGTTGTGTTTTTTGATTAATAGCTTTAATAAAAAAAAACACCTTTATAAATTCGAAACTGTAAAATATTTGCGCCTCGACTGCGACGTACGAAAAGATTTATTGTTAAATTTAATAGTATAAAAAATCCGCATTTGGATAAAAAGTTTCATTAAATAGAGGTACTTTTGGGAAATATAGACAAGAATTCAAGAATTTTGAACCGACGTTTTCCATCTCTCCGGGCGGCTCAACGTCGGCTCGTAAGGCACGGTGAACCCAACATAACCGCTCAGTCGTTCCCCTTGACGCTGGGCGGTAGTAATAAGTCACTTTCTACGAGTAAAAAAAAATCATAGAAGTCTTAGAGACATTGAAGATTTCTATGACTTTGTGCAGAACATTGTGGTAATTCAATTGATATCATAGGCTTTAGAATAAAATCAGTTTGTAATTTTTCTTTCTTTCTTATGTACAACATTGATGTACTGCCTATATCGTTAAGCGACGTATAGTTTTTGAAGTGTTAATACTAACTTTATTCCGAACATGAAGCATGAATGTGTGCCAAGCGCAAATACGGCTCTAGGTAGGTGGATCATTGTTCATTCGTGCGATGTAATTGGAAATCTACGCTATCCGAAATGGTATTAAAGGATAGCGAAGCCTAGCTGACTGCCTCGGTGTCGTAGTTGTATTACGCCACGACTGCAATGCTGAGGCCTAGAGTTCGATCCCCGATTCAGGCAAAGTGATTTTCGTTTTCTAACCAGTATCAGCCCCGAAGCTGGAATTTATACCGGATATGGCGATAGGCTCGCTCCCTATCACATAATGGGACGGAATATGCACGGGGAAAGGTGGGTGCAATAGTTGCGCCTCTGTCTACCCCTTCGGGGATAAAAGGCGTGAGTGTGTATGTATGTATAATCTCAAAACTAGAAAGAAACTCAAGTATCTTAGATTAAATTAAAATACTGTAGATGGGCAGCCACATGGCGTGTTTACGTGCCGCGTGACTGTATGTAATTATTTCAAGGACACGGTCAACCGTGACCGTAAGTGGTAACTAAAAGTACTCTCACTTGAGTGAACGTACTTTTAGTTAGGTTTACTATGCTATTAGTCTAAGTAATACCCACGATAAGATAGGTACCTATTACTGTCATTCCTAGAAAATATTTAACGGTGAAGGAAAACCTACATACCTGACAATTCGCCATAAGAATTTCGAAGGTATGTGAAGTCTGCCAACCCGCACTAGGCCAGCGTTGTGGACTAAGGCCTAACTCCTCTCAGTAGTAGAGGAGGCCCGCGCTAAGCAGTGGGCAGTATATAATACAGGGCTGATTGCATTGCATTGCATATGATCACGGACTGAAGATGCAGAGGGAAACTCTTCAAAATCAAATAGGATTTTGTTATCATAAGATTAGCCCAACGGCTGAAATGAAATCTCTTTTTTATTTTCCTGAAGAAAAACGAGATCAGTAAGAACACAAAAGAATGTAGGCAATTTGAAATTTTGAATTTGTTGAGCTACTTGTGCTGTTGACTGTATATTTTGATTCTAGTAAGGCCAAGCGCACACGTTCGGTTTCCTAATTAGGTTTCCTGATCCGGAATTCAGATTCGGAATTCCGTGTGACTAGCGCAAACGTCCGGTTTTTTGTATCAACACTTTCGGTTTCCTAATTGGGTTTCCTGATCAGGAATTCAGATTCAGGAACGTGTGCGCGTTGTTGAACGTTTTCTATGTAAGCGGAGCATTACGGTTTCCGAATCTAAATTCCTCATCAGGAAACCTAACTAGGAAACCGAACGTGTGCGGCAAGCGTAAGGGCTGACGGGGACAAGAAGGCGACGCGACGCTACGATGTAATATTTAAATTATTCCATTAATAGACGCTCGGGGCGTAAGCCGTGGTGTAGTAATTCCCAAACATATAACCTTTTCAGTGTAATCGTGGCATTAGTGACGTTCTTACTACTATAAAGATATTGTACGAATGATGCATGCGGAATTAACGTAATACAGAATACTGAATATTACTTACTGGTGACACCAAAAAAATATAATTAACATTTCATATCTTTTTACTCGGACATATTATACAATAGAAGGCAACTTATTAGAGACGCTGCAGTGATACGATAAAAGTAAGCTATTCTTTTGAAGATGTGTAACTTTATTACTGTGGGATGTTCATGCTTATATTATCTATGTTGATATTCAACTAATGCCCTGTTTAGGCCAGTAGTAAATAAATGATCAGTACACAAAAATACTTACTTCTTTTTAGTTAATACGTAACCATACGAGTCAATCATTTTAGCAGTAACACTAGAAAACATCAGAAGAAAAATATTTGTATTCAATTTTAAATAGTTGCACGACGTCTTATTCCTAGGGTCCTTACCAAAACGCCACCATTTAATTGTGACTTAAATATTTGGCGCATTTCTCTTGTTTGTTAAACTTAGCTTTCATTATAAGGGGCAGCGAGGTTATTTCCATTTACCCCACATAATTCCAGGCTCGGAGCAGATGCTGAGCAGAAGTAACCATATCACCAGTCACAAAGATCGAAGCTAATGCCTCAATACGACAGTCGTACTATAAGGTGGTATAAGTGCCGCACCAAAGCAATCTCTTTCTGTAAACAGTCTTTTCGTTATATTTCCTTTCCTATTAAAATTTACAATACTTGAAAGCAAAATAAGCCGTTCGTTCCCTGTTCCATTACCAGATTTTTTATTACGTGGAAGGTTACTGAAATAATGTTTCCTGGCATTTAAAAAGCTTTGTTTTAACGTGAAAATTTTATAATAAAACCAATATTTCTTAGTCTTTGCCTGAGGCTTAACCCGCGTTTTATGTTTCATTATTATTTATTTCAGTGTAGCTCAGCGTAATTATAGATATTATAATAATTGTAACATATCATTTTTATACAAAACAAATTGTTATCGAATTGTAGACGTTTAATACGGTTTATGATCAAAACAGGTGCTCGATACATTATCAAGATGGCCCGGTTGTAGATTCAAATTTTTATAAGCCGAGACTCTAGACCATTGTTTTTCAAGCCTCTATTCGGGGGGTCGCAAAGAAGTCACGAAAACTACCCCAGTATTAAAAAAGCAATAAAGATAGATTGACTAAGAAGAGAATAAACTTTTTGTAAGATAATACACCACTTTTGTAAGTTAATACAAATTAACAAAAAATGAATATCTAGAATAATAATATCTTGAAGTCCATCTAAAAATACATGAAAAAGGGAAGGGGGGGGGGGGGGTCGCGAAATATATTTTCATACTAGAGGGGTCGCTTCATGCTACACTGCTCTAGACCAACACTTATTTTAGAACAAGTGCGAAATTTCAGAACAAGCTACGACGAGTAAAGTAGTTATTACCCAGAAATTTACACTTCTATTCAAAGCAAACGCAATTCGAGTTTTCTCCCATTGAAAGTAATTACATTACAAAATGCGTTACTCTGTTTCTCATCTCGGTACGAATGTTAAAAATGCTTTTCTGTTCTGCACTCACGGCCTGTAAAACTAGATCAGTACTATAACACAAGTGGCTTATAGAAACTTTGATGTTTCTGTAAACACCTGACGGAAATTAAGTCAAGTCAATTGAAGACGCGAACATTAGAAAGTTAATTATTTAGTTACGTAAATGTATGCACACATTTCCTCCACCAGAATGGATAGTTCGATCTATATGATACTCAATCAGTTAAGATATTCTTAGTTCTCTCATCACCATGAAATTAGCGTGAAGCGACAGCCTGCCATATATTTTGGTATCTAAGGTAGAGTATCATTTTCGAAGGCTCAAACACTCTCTCTCTTATTTAATCTTTATTTCTTTAGATTACATTAAGTTAATTAACATTTGTGAATTAAACCTGTCTTGAAAATAAACAAATTCTTCCTGATGTTTATGTAAATACTTTAACGACAGCAATAAATTTGAGTTCTACTTGAAAGATTTTTTTATGGCATAGAATGACGAGACGAGCATGCCGTTCGCTTGATGGTATGCGATACGACCACCCATAAACAGTAGCAACACCATCCAGCACCTAGAGTTACAAAGTACTTTGTGGCATTCCACTGCGCTCGTCATCCTGAGACATAAGATGTTACGTCTCATTATGTCCAGTAGTTACACTGCCTACAATGTCCTTCAAACCGATACACAACAGTTCATGCACACTGCTGCTTGGCGGTAGAAATACACATTGTAGTGGTACCCACCCAGACGGACTTTTACATATGAGAGACCTACCACCAGTAAGATTTTTGCAAATCACATTTTCAAATAAAAAATATTATAAACCTAACGTCCATTGTTCGGTAAGGGTCGCAAAAGTTACATTTTGTACGTAAAGCCGGCATTAACTACACTCGAGGTCGAGACTATCGGTCCTTATAGCAGGATTTAAACCAACAGAGACGAGGGTAAGTGGGATCAACGAGAACTAATAACAAATCCACTTTGAGAAGGACAGAAACTGTCGATTTGCCTCGCACTGCTTCGATTACGTAAACTCAGCTCTGAAGGATAAATCATAGAATCAATTTTACCATCCTATTGTCTATAATAGATACTATCTATTATTCACATATTTTCAACTAGCTTTTGCCCGCAGCTCCACCCGCTTTAAAAAGTTTTTCCGGGATAAAAGTCCCGCTTTATATTTTCTCGGGATAAAAAGTAGCCTATGTGTTAATCCAGGACATGATCTACCCGTGTGCCAAATTTCATCGAAATCCGTTGAGTAGTTTTTGCGTGAAAGAGTAACAAACATCCATACATCCAAACATCCATACATTCTTACAAACTTTCGCCTTTATAATATTAGTAGGATTCCGAGAGGAGTACATGTGTACAGTGCTAGTAGAATGTATTTTGTATCCACCTCGATAATACCACCGTACATAAACGATCTTGTTCATAAACAGAACCTGTGCCTACCTCGATAACTCATAGCTCATACAATTGCCTCAGCTTAGCATTCCGTCGTCTTTTACAATGTAGGTCAAATAAGTGAACTTTCTATTCGCATAGTCACGGGAAAATAAATATCAGTAACATGTAGATATAAGCAAGCGCCCTCTTGTAACAAGAATTCGTCGTGAGGCGTAATTGTCGCTCATCAATTGACACTGTATATTAATCTATTTGAACCCTTCTCCGTTTATCATCAGATGCAGTGGAGTCACGTTGCCGTACCCGTATAAACAGAAATATTATACAAATTTCGGAGGATCCGAGAGGATACAAAGTATGAGCCACAGCCAGTATCAGAATTCTTGGTGTCGACATATCGAGTGACATTCAGTTCCGCGGTCACCTAGAGGTTAGGCCAAATTGGGCTCAAAGAAACTTAGTGTGCTCAACAGATCGATGCGGTATTTCACATCGGGCCATCGCCTGCAATTTTATTTTATTTTGGCCCCACATGGAATATTGCTCTCATTATTGGGCAGGGGCTCGCCAGGTCCAGCTTCTCCCTCTTGAACGTCGGGCAGCTCGAATCGTCGACGACCGTATTCTTTCCGATGCATTCTTTATCGCATTTACAACGAGGTTTGCTCTGAAGAATTGTTCGGACTTATCCCTGCTGCTGAGTAATGAGTTTCATCACCGTACAACGCGGCAAAACTCCAAATTCCATCCACATCACCTTGGAGGTTGGCAATCACCACAGTACGTTTCTGCCAACATTTTTTAACCACGTACTACAGAACTATGGAACCAATTACCGCCAGCAGCATTTCCGGACAGATACGACCTGGCGACCTGAAAAAAAAGAGCGTGTTCCCACTTCAAAGGCCGGCAACGTTACTCTATGCCCCCTGGTATTGCAGATTTTCATGAATGGTGGTGATCACATACCATCTGGTTAACCGTATGCTCTGTTTGCCTCCTATATCATATAAAAAAGGAAAGAGGCAAAGTTTCTAAATTCTAAGTACGTATGTAGTTTGTACTATAGTAAGTATTCTGTGGGATGACAATAACCAGTAAGTACATTATTTTGTCTTCGCCGAGTTTTTTTATTTTTATTCTTTGTTATAAGAACTTACCACGAATTACAATCTAGTATTATGTTTTGAGCTGCTCCAACGCTTCATTAGCTTCTAAATTAATTAGCAATCCTAGGAGGATAATAATATTTTTTTATATCTATGCAAATTTTCTAAATTGAAATAAAACTACTTAACGGATCTGTTCGCGATAAATTGATTCAACTTTTCGCGACGTTTCGAAGACTTTGTTAACAATTTACAGCCTTCATGATCACGAGGCGGTTCAATAATTAAACAAATTTATCGCGAAAAAATCCGTCAAACATTTTTATTTAATCCTAGTAGTAGGGCCCTTAGATGTTATTAAAATATATTTTTTTAATTTGTATGTTTGGATATTTGTTACTCGTTCTTTCAATGTGGATAAAAATTGACACAGTCAATGGAATATTACATCCTGTCGAGAACTTCTTTAAATGAGTATACCTACTGAGACACGACTCAAATACCTATTCGGGAAAAGTCTCTCGGCGAGAGGAGCTGCGGGTGAAATCTAGATTCCGTAATACTCTTGACTTATAGTTTCGGGCATTACAAGGTTACAGGCTGACGGCAATAAAGTTTGTACTCATAAACCTAGTCTGACGATGTTTTTATTGTTTATTTACAGGTGTTCTCTGATAATACACTGGGGGTTTTAAGAGGAGGCCGTACGGACAGCTACTTTTACCGCTTTAGTAACAAGAAAACTTTCTTAAGACACTGTCCATCATTTTTGAAGTTCCATTCACAGATTTAAAAAACGAAAAGTTTGCAATAAAAAAGGCAATGTCTCTTAATAATTGCTGTTTAAACTCGCGACTACGCTAAAGAGTTTTCCCGGAATAAAAACTACTGCATGTTTTCGGGATGTAAATAACTTATAATGGTACATATGTGGTTGCTTGCTCTACACACCATGACCAAGAAATCGGTGAGTTTGACTCCGATACCAAAGTCGTACAAATATTTGCTTTATTTTGGGATTCGAAACAAATAGCTGAATAGACTGCCTCGGTGGCTTAGTTGTATTACAGTACGACTGCAAAGCTGAGATCTCAGGTTCGATCCCCGGGTCGAGCAAAGTGATATTGAGTTTTTCTATTCAGTATCAGCCCGGAGTCTGGAATTTGTGCCCGATATGGCGATAGGCTCGCCCCCTATCACATCATGGGACGGAATACCGGCGATAAGTGGGTGCACTAGTTGCACCTCTGCCTACCCCTTCGGGGATAACAGGCGTGAGTGTATATGTGTATGTGATGTGAAACAAATAGCTCATGATTCACTGCCTAAGTACGCTAGCACTGCGAGGGCTGTACCATTCGAAAATTCTATGCACCATAAAAATACTCATTTAACAAGTAGATATATCTAGTATAAAATCAACCCTTAAAGGATCGCTCGTTCATTGCTATTGTGTTTAATTTCCTAAAGTTTGTAAAGGATGTGATTTATTTTAACAACTTTACCCTAGTTGATAACTTTCTCGATAATATTCTCACATTGTTTCTAACAACAACGCTTTTATGTTAGTTTATTAATTGCAGTTTCTTGGCGTAAATTGCGTGAAGGCCGACATTATTAAAAGTCTTAATAAGATTTTTTTTTATTGAATCGAATGACGAGACGAGTATGCCGTTCACCTGATGGTAAGCGATACGATTACCCTTAAACAGTAGAAACACCATCCAGCACCTTGGTAACAAAGTACTGTGTGGCATTCCACTGCGCTCGTCATCCTGAGACATAAGATGTTAAGTCTCATTATGTTCAATAGACATTGCGGTGGTACCCATCCAGACCGACTCTTACATACAAGAGCCCTACCACTAGTAAATTTATTATTCATTTTATTATTCATTTGTCATAGTGTGGCACAGTAATACTATTCTTACCACTATTGTTGTTTGTAATATTTTATTTCCTACTAAAATGTATATTTTCACAAGTAACCGTCTTTGTCTGTTTGAATACATATTTTACATACGTACATATATACATATACACTCACGCCTGTTATCCCCGAAAGGGTAGGCAGAGGCGCAACTAGTGCGCCCACTTTTCGCCGTCATTCCGTCCCATGATGTGATAGGGGGCGAGCCTATCGCCATATCGGGCACAAATTCCGGGCTGATACTGAATAGAAAAACCCAATATCACTTTGCCCGACCCGGGGATCGAACCCGAGACCTCAGCTTTGCAGTCGTACTGTAATACAACTACGCCACCGAGGCAGTCAATACATATTTTATAGCGCAATATACTTTGTGCGGGTTTTTAACACGAGTAACTAGGGACCTAGCGCTCCAGTTCAAAAACGATTAAGGTCAGACAGGATTTACTGGTGGCAAGTCTCTCATATATGAGGGGCCGTCTGGGTAGATACCACAGCAATGTCTATTCCTAACGCCAACCACCAGTTTGCGATCACTGTTGTGTTCCGGTTTGGTGGACATTCTAGGCAGCGTAATTAATGGTTTTTTTATGAAAATTAAAAAATAAATAAAAGACACCAAAAATCCAACTAAAAAATAGAAAATAAATTAGTATTAATAACAGTGTAAATAAGAAAAAAAAAATTTATTGTAAAAAAGCGTGGGGTGCTTTTTAAGATATTATCAAAATGATAATCCTTCTACTCATATTATCTGTCACATAAGAATAGCCAGTTTAGTTATAATTCTACGGTCCAATAGATGTTACTAAAAATAAATAAACTATCATTTATTCATATTTTCGTTGGATTTTCTACAAAAGCGTGTTTTCAGTTTAAAATATTGAATTGTCGTTGGCCCTTGATAAGTATGCCAAATTTCGATTTAATCCAACGTTTTGTACGGGTCAAAATCATGTTCAAAATGGCAGTTACACAGTGCCGGATTAACCACGTAGCAAGAGTAGCAATTGCTACGGGCCCCGCGCGAAAGGGGGCCCCGCATATTTAAACCCACTCATCTCTGCTTAAGCGTATTTTTTTGGGTGAAACTAATTAAGATGTGGTATGTTCGATTTTTTTGATGTCACAAAAACGTGAAATGTTACAACTTTTCCTACTAAGACAATCCACGTCAGACACTCGGTACCCGACTATTTCCTTGGCGTAAATAATTCAAATAAATTCATACGATAAACACACAAGTTCTACAAAAAGTTGCTTGTATATGCAAGCTCTCTTACCCAACACTTAGTGTGGATGTGTAGCAGAATTGAAATAGATCGATTTAAATTTTTAAAATTTTCTGTCAATTTTTAAGATTAACAGTCTACATTATTTTTAATATAATTTAGTAACCATATACCAAAAATCTATATATAAATAATAATAATAATACCAGCCCTGTATTATTATACTGCCCACTGCTGAGCACGGGCCTCCTCTACTGAGGGGTTTAGGCCTTAGTCCACCACGCTGGCCTAGTGCGGCATGGTAGACTTCACATACCCTCGAAATTCTTATAAGGAACTTCTCAGGTATGCAGGTTTCCTCACGATGTTTTCCTTCACCGTTAAAGCGAACGATAATTGATAAACAATACACACGTAACTTAAAAGTCAGAGGTGTGTGCCTTGGGTTTCGAACTTCCAGACATTGTCTCGGCAGACCGTTCCATTCCCAACTAGGCTATCGTCCACTTTATTATCGTCCACTTACCAAAAATCTATTTTCTAGAATATAAGTATACTAGCAGCCCGCCCTGGCTTCGCACAGGAAGCAAAGCATAATATTTGTACATTTAATTTTGTGTCGTCCAAATTATTAAGAATTATACACATAACCCTTCCTCTTGAATCACTGCGTCCATTGGTGAAAAACATATGAAAATCCGTTCGGTAGTTTTTGAGTTTATCGCGTTCAGACAAACAGATGCGATAGGGGGATTTTGTTTTATAATATGTAATGATGTAAGGACATATCCTTAAAAATAAAAAGATAAAAATAGCCTGTCCTTCCTTGGATTTCAAACTATCTCCATATTTATTCTCTCACGGTTCCACCCGCAAGTAAATATTTTCCGGGATAAAAGTACCGGTTTATATTTCTCTGGGATAAGCAACAGCCTAGGTGCTCCTCAAGGTCTTAAATTATCTTCCTACAAAATTTCAACGAAATCGGCTGAGAGTGACGGCTACAACCGCAAGGTAAAAATATTTGGGATAAAAGTCCCGGTTTCTATTTTTCCAGGATAAGCAGTAGCCTATGTCCTTCCCTCGGTTTCAAACTATCTCCATACTTGTTTTTTTGCGGTTCCACCCGCAAGAAAATGTTTTCCAGGATAAAATCCCTGTTTATTTTTTCCCGGAACCAAAAGTAGCCTAGGTCCTTTCTAGGGTTTCGAACTACCTCCCTACAAAATTTCGTTGAAATCGGTTGAGTGGTTTGGCCGTCCCATTCGTGAGAAAAAAAATCGGTATAAAATATCCGGTTTATATTTTTCCGGGATGGGGAGTACCCTGTGTCCTATCCTGAGTCTCAAACTATCTCCATACTTATTTCTTTGCGGTTCCATCCGCAAGAAAATAGTTTCCGGGATTAAAGTCCCGGTTTAATTTTTTCCCGGGATAAGAAATATCCTAGATCCTTTCCAGGTTCTTAAACTATGTCCCTTCCAAATTTCATCGAAATCGGTTCAGTGGTTTGGCCGTAACGACTCGCGAGAATAAAAAATCCGGGATAAAAGTCCCGGTTTGAATTTCCCCGGGATATAAAGTAGCCTATGTTACTCAGGACTACAGGAGCATTCTAATCTATACTAATATTATAAAGCTGAAGAGTTTGTTTGTTTGTTTGTTTGAACGCGCAAATCTCAGGAACTACTGGTGCGAATTGAAAAATTCTTTTTGTATTGAATAGACCATTTATCGAGAAAGGCTATAGGCTATATAACATCACGATGCTACTATTAGGAGCGAAGAAATAATGGAAAATGTGAAAAAAGCGGGGAAAATTATTCATCTTTGAGGGCTTTCATTGCGTGCGCTGCGAAAAAGGTTCAAAATACCAAAAATATATGTATGAAAGAATTATTCCTCTTGAAATGATCTAAAAAAATGTCCGCGACAGTATATGTCTATCTTTTAAGATTAACTCTCTAGAACCGTTTTTATGGTAATCAAATTTGGTCGAAATTAATGCATTATTTGTTAAGAGTTGTATCAACGTCATAATATTAATCTTTATCCAAATAAATGTGTTGGATAGAGTGATTCAACAGGAAGGTTTTTATGTATGTACTTTTAGCCCGGAAAAACTTATTAACGCGGGCGAAGCCGTGGGCAAAAGCTAGTGGTGAAATAATTTTTGAAATCGGTCTCGTACTTTTTGAGGTAATCCTTGTCAAACATACAAAAATACAAATCTTTCCTCTTTATAATATTAGTATATTGACTGCCTCGGTGGCGTAATTGTATTCTGATACGACTGCAATGCTGAGGTCTCGGGTTCGATTCCCGGGTCGGGTAAAGTGATATTGAGTTTTTCTATTCCGTATCAGCTCGGAGTCTGGAATTTGTGCCCGATATGGCGTTAGGCTCGCCCCCTATCACATCATGGGACAGAATAATGGCGAAAAGTGGGTGCACTTGTTGCGCCTCTGCCTACCCCTTCGGGGATAAAAGGCGTGAGTGTATATGTATGTAAATTGAGTTATAGAAGTTATAACTAAAAAAAATATTTTATTACTTCAAGAGAGATTCTCATGATCACTAACTGCATTGTTGAACGTTCATTTTCGACAAATGAATTAAGGAACACTATGAGTCAAAAACGTCTGAATTATCTCGCTTTGACGAATATAGAATATGATTTGCTCAGAAAAATTGATACGAATAGTATTATTTCTAAATTTGCCCACATGAAATCTATAAAAGTTACTTTGTAAAAGTTTATAAAATAATAAGGAAACAGATAAATAAATATAAAATATAAACATTATTTAAAGTACACCATTGATTAAATATAACATTACCTATTCCTAAAAATATAATATACTTTGTATTAAATATAAACTATGAAATATGTATTAAAAAAAAATAATTTTGTGTAGTATCATCTGTTTTCAATTGTTAGTTTCCTATCAAAATTATTCTAAATTGCCAGGAAATCTCATCTCAGGCTTTTTGTACTTGTCAGAGCCTAACAGCGCCTATAGTAATTTACTACACTATTAATTACCCACAAAATTGTAACCTATAGATAGCAAATAAACGTATTGAGTATTGAATTGTATCTACTACTTTATACTTAAGAACCCATAGCAAATCAAGGGCTCTTTGAAAGAATTTGCTACGGGCCCCGCGCTTGCTTAATCCGGCACTGCAGTTACATACATACATACGTCTGAAGCTAATAAAAGCGTGTTAATATCATGACTCAGGGTGTCGAGTGCAGTGGTGTGCCACGCGGTATTTTGCAACAGTAAGTTCTGTATGGTGTTAATACCATTTATTTACTATTTATGAAGTGTTTTTACAATCTTTAAAAGCTTTAGCAATAATCCGAAACACTTGAAAGCTACGCTTATTAAGCTTCAGGTGCCGTGAAGGAAGATACTTTACCAACGACAAAGAGTTCGCTTTTTTAACTGCCCCGTGTTACTTGATACAGAGATACTGCAGAAGCAAAAGCTTTCAAAGTCAATGGAGTTTGGAAGTCATTTATCCGATACGGAAAATATTTAATAAAGCTGATGCAAATGAATACTTCAAAAAATTAAAGAGCTTATTTACAATAGCATTTTTGAAAAACTGTACATTAGCACATTTTGAAATTTAAATAAGTTTAATGTAAAATAAGTCATCAGTGATCTGCAAGAACACTGAATACTAAAGCGAACGACTTCTTCAATCCATGTTAATTCGAGAGCGTATAGAAAGAAAAAAATGAGCGAATGAAATATTTGATTAATGTCTCAGTAAAACTTTCTATGAATATTAGTATGCGTATGTTTATACTTTTAGCAATTTACTTTTAGTACCTAGATTTTAAATTATGCCTTATGTATCGATTACTATTTGGTCGTGTTAACATGGCATTTCCCTTAATTTTTAACGAAATTTTATTTTATTTACGTAATAAATCATTTAATAAAATATTTTAACACATAAAAACTAGACAACCCGAAATTTCAAAGCTATAATTCATTTATACTATTCTTTTATTATGACAATAATTATTAAATATGGGTTCCCACTGAATATAATGGATACCTAACGTGGCCAGAGTAAGTTTTTTTTTAGATAGGAGCTAGTTATTTTGATGTTATTGAAGCCAAATTAGGTGCTTATGTTCCTTTAGTACAGATGTGTTTGTATTGAATATTATCTCCAAGACTTCTTTATTTTTATAAATTACGTAATGAGATATTTCTAAATGATTTGGGAAATCATGATTGTGTATGTTTTATACAGCTTTTATTATTTTTGTCGATTTTCATATAACCATGGAATGTAATTACTTAGGTGCTATTCTTTGGAGCTTAATAGAATTTCACACCGTTTGATTTGTTTACTGTTATGTTTTGAAGCATCCAGGTACGCAGCAATACAATATCAAAAAATTTTATTTAATTTTTTATCCTTTTGACGTGAATATTGTACATCGATGCCAAGTATCGATGGGCTGAAAAGGATTCAGATTGTGCCACCAAATGGTAGAGCTAACGACGTGCACGTTCCCTATAGATTCACTTAGGGCCGTATCAATAGGTGCTACTGTGTTTCACTCTGAAGTGCGATATCAGCTGAGATGTTGTTAAATTAAGGTCAGCATCTTAAGGCTTCGGTATGACACTCCTTAACTGTCTGTGCCTGCGGCGGCGTTGCGTGCCGGGTGGACCACTTCCCTGCAATATGGTTGAGGAGGCCGATGGCTGGCACATGCGTCATACTCGTGAACGGGTGCTGCTTGTGTGGACTGGTCTGCTGTTTTCACTTACTACATCTAAGTATGAGGGGTATATCTTGAACTTAGATTTATAACGACATCTTAAAAAATTCAGATCAAATTATTACATGTTTCCTGAGAGGGTTATGCACTCGTATAAGATTTTAAAATTTATTACCTTTTTTGCGAGTATATAACTGCTTGAAACAAAAATAACAAATATATCTACATCATGTATTTTTTTTTTCTGTATTATGAATTGTATTTTATACCTTGAACTGATTTTGAAAACAGCAAAACTAGAGTTTCTTCCCCGTTCTTCTCTGGTGAGAACTGCTTTCGAACTGGTGGTAGAGTTAATATTGACGGAATCTAAATAATGTTTAACATTTTATGGGTTCGAATAAATTTATTTCATTTCATAAGATAGTCGCTATTTAATGAACCCATATTAACACCAGCTCAAATGACATCTTAAGTCAGAATATGGTGACAGAGTTTGACAACTGAGTTTTGTTTATGTAAGAGCTCCTACTCAACTGAGAACAAGCTTTTAAATGACAACTTAAGCACACACATGCCTTTTTATCCCCGAAAGGGTAGGCAGAGGCGCAACTTAGTGCACCCACTTTTCGCCATGCGTATTCCGTCCCATGGTGTGATCATCATATGGGGTAAAGGAGACGAAATCAACTCATCAAAACAAAACATACCAGCCTCACAACCTATATTAAATCACTTTGGTTTTTTATAACAAACATACAATATTTTTACACACACAACAGTGTGTGATTCAAGTATTGTAGAAGTTGTCTTAATAATTCTTTTATTATTTTGTTTATCCTTCATTGTGATAATATTCAGCTTGTGTACTTTTACTGTACCTATTTCTTGTTTTAACGTGTATATTATACTATGTATAGAGTAGAGACTCCTTCGCGTAAGTCTTTAAAGTAACAGCTAAACATCATCCAGGACATGAACCGCCTAATTTTTCTTACGCTTAATGATACCTACGTTTATTTCCTGGGGTGGATTTCCCTATAGGCCGAGTAGGCCCGGGCCTAGGTCGGCTAAATTCAGTAGTTTATTTTTCTTTGTAACAGACTTTTTGTGAAAGACAATTTGGGAATAACGATTCATTGTTACTCACAAATAGAAATGGTAAGAATCAGTATCTGAAATACGCTGATTGAGATAATTAAAACATTTAGTGACTCGCTTTTTTCATTTAAATTTAATTTCCACAGTTTATTTAATTTTTCATGCTTTATAGCACAGCGGCGGCAATCTTTCGTAAGCCTGGGGCGGTCAACGTATAAAATCCGCCACTACTTACTTTTATCATAAATATTCAAATTTCAAACTAAAAAACATCTTCGAAAATCTTTCACATTTAGCACATAGAAAGTAGGATTTAGCAACTGTGTTGGTAACAAAACCAACTATTTCTCAAGTTTTATGTATGTCAAATGATCTCACTGGAACATAAAAGACACGTGGTATTTTATGGGTAAGATAATGTAGCACACTGCACACAACATCCATTTCTAATGGCGTCAAGTCATAACTCATATGGTATTATGGAAGCAATGATACTTGCTGCCACAAAAGGATAGGATATTCTTATTGTTATAAAGGTATTGTGATATATTCTACTATGTGCGTGATTTTACAATTGGTTTGAAAAATATTTGTTCTCCGATGAGGACAAGAGTTTTAAATTGATATCGATTTATAATGAAAAAAGACTATTGACCACTCGATTCATATATTAAAAACAAAACTTAAAGCATGTTGAAATAGGGATTATTATTATTTTATAAGTATATTTTTTTTTCGGTATAACTTATTGGTCATTTGCACATGTAAGACACAATCGAAACTCTAAATAATAGTAATTCTGACTACTTACATGAGCCAATATATACATAATACATAGGCAAAAACTTAGAACAATAATTAGGCTTACCTACAAATCCAGTCTCAGTCGTAACTTTGTATAGCATTCCATAATATTTAAAGTTATAATTGCCTGAGTTTGGAGGCATAGCAAGTTAATAAGTACTTCTAGTTGAATAAAGCCAAATATAAATCTCCATAATCTTCCTTAAATCTGTGTAGCCTAGAAGCCATAAAAAGAATAAACACTCTTCTAATTGATGTACCTTTTTTGGTCTGACCGTAAATCAGGCCATTGGACGGTTTTCTAATTAAGACAAACTCCATGAAATCCTGATTGATGACAGCCGCTGATATGGGAGTATTCTTTACGCTTAAGTTTGTTTGTTGTCTGGATGACTCTGGCATTATTGGTGCATAGATTATAATTACCTATATAATTATTTAAAAATCTTAAATAGTTGGTGGTAAATCGTAAGTGATAATAGAGTTTATAACATATATCTTGTATTATTTAGTTGCGTTTATAACTGAATAATGGATCAGCTTACAATGTCCAATAAAATAGGTTAAGTGTAATATGTATAAAAAAATATGTGTGCCATATTTCACCTAAATTAGTTAAGATGATTCAAATAGTTTCACAAACATTCGCAATTAAGTAAATAGTTTAAAAAAGTAAAATAAATCATTTTATACGTAGTGAACAGTGACGCACATTTTTCAAATAAGTACTGGCATTGTTTACTCGACATAATCTGTATATAATTCAATTCGAAATCTCTTAAATGTTATTATTGAAAACGTTTTTAAATTAAAATATTTTATCACAGAATTAATGCTTAAAATGAATTACTGAAAATACGCTGGTCTCGGCTATCTCGCAAATTACGACAGCTAAATTAAAATTTTTATCGGTTGGGTACAAGCTGAATTTGATTACTCGATTTTGTAATTACTCAAAGAGAATAAGGCTGAATACATTTTTGAGACGTGCTTCAAGCATTTTGTCTGCTTTTGTATAAATATCTGACAGTCAAATAATTCAGTAATTTGAAATAAGTTTGTTGCCTCATGGCCTATTTTCTAGATGGCGATAGTTACACCGTATATTATATTATGTGGGTATGTAGGATTGATCTACTTCATTATTTTCGCTGTATCAGAGTCCATCAGTGTCACAGTGCCAGAGCCAAGTCAGGACTTGGAAAGTCGCGGGTGAACTACGTGCTGGTTCTTTAATGTAACTACCTAGCAAAAAAATACTACCCGTTTTTTCTTTCGTTCTGATAATAATATAATTTTGACAGATTTAGTAAATTTTAAACTTCTATCATGGAACTGATAGTGCCGTGACAGCGGACTTTAAAATGTCCAAAGCAGTTCCAATCCTTTCTACATCATGAGCGGACATCGCGTCTCTCCGCATTTTTACCTTTGTTAAAATACCGCCGCCAGCGATCTTACTTCCTATATTTTATTTTATTTTTTATTTTATTTTATTAGGAAAAACAACAGCCTGAATACATTAAGGTTTATAAATTTATTTATATAATATTTGGAAGCTATAAGCTAAGCTAAGCTATATTGCGTTACGATACGGGTACATTTTAAACAACAAAGTAATAAGCTACAAAAACTGCCTTAAATAGGTACAGTCACCAACATAAGTAGCTGAATTTTGTGTTCTTACCAATTTACGTTTTCCCTTCACAAAAATAAAAAAAGGGGTTTACTTTATAATATTTACTCTTCTCGCAAAAAAAAACATTCAAGTAAACTTGACGAGTAGGTATAGGCGAATTGAAATTTTGAATTGTTTCAGCTACTTATGTGGTTGACTGTACAAATTTCTTTGCCTTCTACTATTTTAAAGGAAAGGTAAAAAATTCTCATTGTCTCAGTGGCTTAGGTTTATTGCGTGGGCGGCACTATTTCTGCCCTGAAGTCTCGGGTTCGAATCCCGCGGGTTGGGAAAAGTGATACTGGATTTTTCTTCTCAGTAACATCGAGTCTGGAATTTGTGTCCGATATGGCGATGAGCTCGCCTGTCACATCATGGGACGGAACACTTGACGCAAAGAAAGGACGAACACGTTGCACCTCGGTCTACCTCTTCAGAGACAAAGGCGTGAAGTGCTTCGTTTAATTTCTTGTACAAATTCAATAAAGGTATTCAATAAAGTTCATCTTTTATACTCTTGACAGTTTCCTTAAGAACAGTCAATATATACGGATTCTTTCTAAAATACGCATGATAAATTAATAAGATATATTAAACCTCTTTAGGAGATTGATTTCTAGAAATGTTTTCGTAGCGGTTGCCAAAGAGCCTCTATTTTAATTGGAAGACTTTTTATATAACACCTCAGGTTTGGGGTTTAATCAACTAGTGAATAGGATTTTGCCCGTTCTCAAAACCAGAACACTACCTAATGGAATTAAGTCTGTGTCTGCCAGGGTAATATCTATGTTACAGATTTTTTTTATAATTTACCTAAATGAATTATAGAAGATGTCCGCTTTTTGTAACGGTGTTGGACCACAAAATTTAAGCAGGCTCAAACTTCTTGGAATATCCAAGAAGCGGGCAAAAATATGGATCATGGATCCATTTAAAAGCCACATTTAGACCCCTCCATTTACTTCATATATAGTTTTAAGCAAAATGAAATTGCATAAAATCTCAGAATCGGAGCACTTTATATTTTCTTTAAGGCATCGAATGTCGAGACGAGCATGCCGTTCGCCTGATGAAAAGCGATACGACCACCCATAAAAAGAAGAAACACCATTCATCATAGCGGGTTACCTAGTTTTTGGGAGTACAATTTAAATATACATAAAGTATCTTGGTTAGAGGTTTAAGCCCGTTGTAGGACATGTCCTTTAATCTAGACGTAACGTAAGCACGCATATTTTTTTTCAGTAATGCAAATTAGAAATTGTAGAGATTTATCTTCCAAGGTTCCCTATTGGATTGCATAATTTTTTTTGTAATAATATGGCTACGCATCTTAGCTTTAAGCCTAAATATCAATGTTCATAATAATCATTACGCATAATTATTTTAGCATAAAATAAAAAAGCATAAATACAAAAAGCACAACCATCAGAACGATTAACGTCAAAAAGCATAAATATCAAAAGTCATAAAAATAAATAAGCATCATTCATGTTTGGTTTTGTCTGAGTTGGAAACGACTTAAAGTCGGTTCTGGCACTCGCCGGCCGCTGCCGGGGCACGCTCGCTTCGCTCGCTCGGCTCGTGCGGTGGTTCATATGTACCTAACACGCTCGTCGCTTCGCTCCTCGCTAACCTAATTTATTCTAAATACATGTTATGCAAAATGTGTATTAGTCTAATACAAATTAGTCGAGATAAAATTATTCCAATAGCTTATTATGACAAAAAGTAGTAGGCCAAATATTACTATGCGATAGTACTATTATGCCAATACATATTATGCAAAGTCAATTATGCGAAACAATAATAGTTTAAAAAAATGTAGGCGAATCAAAGAGATCCCATCTTCCAAACCTTTATTAATTCATAAATATTTTTTGGCGCACAATATTTTTAATAATAAGCTACTTAATTATTCGGTTTGTGTCGAGAGATTTACCACCAAATCCGGCACAGCTTAAGGCTATTAAGATCATCGAGAGATGTTGAAATACAAATGGAAGAGTAACTTTTAGAACTGAATATTTGTGCCATAGGTAACTTAGTAGTTACGGTAGTCCGTACCTACTTACGATGACAACGACCCATTGTAAAAAATTGTTACGGTGAGTTTCTAGAATCATCCGGTGTACATCCAATTGAGGCAGGCCGGCATAATTTTCAGTTTCAGCTATCTTTAATTTCCGGTCTAGAACATAAAAGGTTTTAGTTATCATCAAACCACCTCTGAAGTTCGTGACTGATTTAGTTTTTTTCTTCGTAATTATTTATTTATTCTCGCACGAGTATAAGAATTAAAAAAAAATACAATGGCCATCTTATCACTTTAGGAAAAAGGTTATAAGAAGAGCGACAACCAGCAATGAATATTTAGTTTTATTATTAATTACTAATATAATTGTGGATAATTAATAGCTTAATTCAATCATGTTAATCTCTGAAACCAAAGGCTGGCAATTTTTTATCACGGCAACACCATAAATCTCACATCCCAAACTAAAGCTTTACTGAATATATTTCAAGGGGCCTACAACAACGAAACCAAAAATTTGAATAACCCCCGACTCTAAAAATCTCTAAAAAGTAAAATAATAAAAGTGTCTTTGTTGTTTAAGTATCTAGTAAAATTTTGACTCAAGCGTCGTCGTGTCGGGGGACCGCTAAAGAAGTATTTTCATCTCCTGGTCCGGAGTTGTCAGTTTAATTATTTTACTTTTTAGATAGTTTTTGTGAAAATCAACTATCTAACACCTATTCGGTAAGACCATCCTTATGAGCCCAAACACGCTATATCTGCTATATGTTGCTAAGGAGTTTGGGTATCCCGCAGACTACTTGATGATGCAGCATCAGCTCATATTTAAAAATATTGCCGAAGTCACAATACACCAAATGTAAAATCAATCGGACTTTTAAATGTGGAAATGAACTGATAATCTTCAAACGCCTGAACAGATCTTCATAAATTATAGCTAAGAACCATCGCGATCAAATCAGCTTTCAAACAAAAAAAGGCGACAAAGTTGGTCCATTCGTTTGACGGCTACGATGCCACAGACAGATACAGATACACACTGTAAACTTAAGACCCCTCTTTTCTGTCGGGGTTAATAAAAACAGCTACAATGTGTTTCCCAAAATTGGATGAGATGCAAATTGTGATTATGCACTCAAAATTATTGTTGCCGTAAATTGTTCCACGCGTGTCGACAAAATTCTTTAATCAAGCGCACGTTCCAAGTACTCCGTAGACAGCATTTTTAACAAATACGCTTTTTTACTTTAGCTTAGTAGAAAAAGTTATTTTATCGTTGATTTCTATAAAGAAGTAAGCGTATTTTACTAAACAGAGCCGCCTAGCCCAGAGAAATGTTAACCTTAATAAGTGTCTTGGTTCGTATTTTTAATATAAATCAAATAAAGGGACTTAATTTACGTTATAGTGAGGTACAAATCTAGGAATGCCTTTATAGGTTAACGGGATTATCAAAACGTATAATATATTCTGTATTTATTTTAAATGTAAAGGCTGATGCTGTAAAAAATCTTTACTATTATTAAAGACTAGTAGTGCTCGCGGCTCCGCCCGCGTGAATAAGTTTTTCCGGGACAAAAATATTTTCCCGGGATAAAAAGTAGCCTATAGCACTCAGGAGTTATGTAGTGTTTCCTATTAATGAAATAATTTTCAAAATCGGTTCAGTAGTTCCTGAGATTAGAGCGTTCAAACAAACAAACAAACTCTTCAGCTTTATAATATTAGTATAGATTTTTATTTCTTTAATAATATTTTCTTCCTTAAATTAAACGTATATTCAGCGGTAATCTAACCTAAAAAGATATTTGTAAAAGGGGTTAATCGGGGATGACAATCTTATCGCTCCTGTTCATTCATTCAGGAAATTCTAAAATAGTTATGGCACGCAGGAAGAGAGAAACATGCCTGACAATAGAGAGCATTAGCCCTGTAATATTCATTGTGATGCATATAGCTTAAATGGTGGCCCAAATTGCATGTAAAATCCGTTAATCTGAAAAATATCACCTTTTTTTTTTTGTATAAAACAGGAGTGAGTCAATTATTCAATAAAAATAGTAGCGATATTTGTAGATATATTTATGTTAATAAATAGGTGTGTATTTTTATGTCAATAAATGATTTCAGATTTCTGATAAAAAAAAATCTTTTTTTCCTTTCCAGGGGTAGGCAGAGGTGTAACATACTCACATTACGTCAGCTCTGTTAGGCCCAATGTGATAGGTGGCGGGCCTGTTGCCATTCACTGGGTACATTTCCAGACTCCGGGCTGATACTGAATAGAAAAACTCAATATCACTTTGCCCGACCCGGGGATCGAACCCGAGACCTCAGCCTTGCAGTCGTACTGTAATACAACTACGCCACCGAGGCTTGGAAAAGTAAAATTATATTTTATTTAATGGTAAATTCCAATATACTTTCGAAGGTCAATTTGCGAACTGTAATTGAAAAATCTTATCTCTGGGAATATTTTTACAGCTATTAGAAGTTTATTTTTTGATGATATGTAATTCTATAAGACTGCTAAATGTACAGATATTAACCATAAATTTTGTAAACCGTAACATCGCTGACTAATGATCAAATCTAAAATACTTGAATTCGGCATAAAGTCTTAATAATTATCTCATAATACGAATATCAACATCAAGCTCATCATAAATATTATTTGCTTCGTTATAGGAAACCTTTTCTTTGCCCTTATCTCATACAGAACATACTTAACATTGTCCTAATAAATCAGACATTTTCTTTGTTAATCCTAAATATATAGACATACATAGAACACACATGATTCCGTCCGGCGTATTCCCTGTTGGAATATATTTTAATTCTATTACTTACAAATAAATAAATCAGTAACAAATGAAAATGTTAGATCTTGTTTGGATAGTAGACTACAGCCTGAACTAACATTATTTATCAACATTTTATATTGTTATTTCAAGTGATTAATCTTTTTAAACGAATATTATGTATAGCTTCTGAATAAAACATAAGAAAATGAATCATAATATGCTCTGAAATTAGTTCCGAAACTAGCTCGGATTGTCGCACGCTCCAGTGGATACGACATGCTTTCTGTTCTGGTTATTGTGAATCAGTAGGTTTAGTGATTAAGCCAGAAATGTTATTGGGTGATTATTAGCCACAATTGGGTTGAAACTCAATGTGCTTTAATATATCTACATCATATCATATGTGGGCGTCGCAGCTCAGATGTTAGTGAACTAAGTTAAAATCCTAGTTAAAGACTAGCTTCTATTGTACCTAACTACCTACATCGATACTTAATATTTCTTAAAGAATAAGCGACCATACAGACCTCTTCAGTATCGTTATTCTAAGTCCTTACGCTATTATTACAAAATTAAAGGAAGCCAGAATAATTTGTTTGTTAAACGATAGTAGTCATGACTAATATAATTTTTAATAACATTGTGTAAAAACTCTAAACTGTACATGAATTTGTACGCGTTCAAATATTAACTTTTCAAAATGATTATACTTAATACATTATTCTACTAATGTAATACAACATAATAATAATATAAGCATATAAGTCTTAAATTAGTAGAATAATGTATTATATATTTATATTATACTTACGTTATAGTTATATTTAGCTATACGCGACTGAGACTACGAATAGGAGCTATAAATTTTTGGCAAGTTTCTACATCTTTTTAATAAAATATCACCAAAGTCTTTTAGAGCCCATTACGCTCGGCAAAACCCTTTGTTTTGGAAAAGGTAATAAAATAAAACTGTCAGAATGGATGATTAATTTCGTATTTGAAATTGAAGATTGGATGATTTATCAAAAAATCATATTATTGATATTTGCATAATAGATTCTATTTTAAAACAGGTGTACCTATTGCAGACATGTAATACATTCAAAGTTGTTTTTATAAATAATGTATTTGATGCTATACATGCCACATAATATCCTAGAATCCGCTTAAGAAATATTATCTAGTTTATCATAATCTTTTGTCTATTAATTCAAGTATAAATATAAAATAATATGTACCTAGCATACACACAAAAAAATTACTTGGAGTTTTGTTTTTGCAAAATCCTTCGAGATGTAGGTAGGTCTATCTATTTAGGTATGACGGATATTCAAAAGGAATTTTGGCCTCAAATAATATTATATTCCTGTAAATTAATATACTGGTAGCAATCAAATATATATCTGACAATAAGGTAAACTTATTATATACCATCAAAATATAGATAAACATAATAGTACTATTAAATACTACTAACAAATAATAATAATAGAGTAAAATGGGCCTTGAAAGTATGTCCGCTCTGCACAAACTCTCGACCGAGAATGGATTTACTCATTTTTTTTTAACGCGGACCTATCAGCCAGTACCCTGACGAGTGTCGGCTTTTCTGGCCACACCGGACTTTAAGGTTAACACTTTAGGCGCTCGCAACCCTTTAAGTGACCAAGCTGAGGGCAGCCCACTAACTGGCTGCGAACCTCGGCTCAGGACGGCCACTGGAAGAGGATATGACATGAACGATTAGTGAGGATGTGTCAGACTCAGCTCCGTTCCAGAGAGGCTACTGCGAAAAACGAAATCCGAAACGTCGGTCCGAAACGAAGAAACGACGAATTTTGGATTTAACCTTACTACCAAATTACTTCGGATCCGTCACCGTTGAACGAAGGTTTCACGCAGTTTGCGACGCTTCCAACTTCGCTCAACACTTTCGTCACGCAACAACTCTTCATAAAGAAGGATCCGTAACACTTCGTAGTAAGAAAACGTGCGATCCGTCACCCGAAACTACGGATTTCGTTTTTCGCAGTAGCCTCTCTGGTCCGTCTGTTATATTCTGTAAATCTTATAAATGACGGTAGACACAAATATTTTCTTGTTTTTTTTTTCTTTCTCAAGTGTAGTTCCAATAATAGTCAATTACATCTTTATACTAATTCGCATCAACATTTTATTATTTGACAAGCGGTAGGAATACAATTTCCTAACAGCAGGTCGCAGATTTGGATATCTTTAGGGGCAGGCCTATATTCAGCAGTAGACATCATATTTTGGTTGATAATGATGACTATCACTATAGGTACTTAAAACACCAACTGCCTTGGTGGCGTAGTTGTATTACGGTACGACTGCAATGCCAAGGTCTCAGGTTCGATCCCCGGGTCGGCAAAGTGATATTGGGCTTTTCTGCTCTGTATCAGCCCGGAGTCTGGAATTGTGCCCGATATGCCTCGCCCTCTATCACATCATGGGACGGAATATGTATAGCGAAAAGTGGGTGCACTAGTTGTGCCTCTGCCTACCCCTTGGGGGATAAAAGGCGTGAGTGTATATGTATGTATTAAAACACCAACTAACCCATAATGGTAAAATGGAACTTCAATTAATGCACCCACACTACTCCGACTTTTTTCTGTGGCAATGAACCTATTAAAGTAGTGGGCACAATTTGGAATCCCGGGTTCTAATGGAAACCCTATAAAATTTTGATTGATCGACATGACTATCAAACCACAACCTAAACGCTTGTCTAACCGAACAGAATTCACTAAACGCACATCAGATAGTGCAATTTATTAGGCCATTATATTCTGAACACGTTCACACTTCTATTTGGACAGTTTGTGCGATCAATGAACTAGACTCGCTCGGGTAATATAAGGCTCCGAGCTCGCACACTTTTAATAAAAGTCTGCAGCCTCTCCCTGCCTCATAGTGTGCGTAAGTTGATTGTAGTTTTTGCGAAAATAGTAGCAATCGTAGCTTAAAATTCGAAATGATTTGCGTCTAGCTATAAAAGTAGTAGAAAATTCCAGGTTTACAACTAAATTACTACAATATTATGTGCTCGCTCGTAATACAGTTATGTGTAGACGTAACATAAAATGTAAATATATAAACGGACATCACAACACCCACTCTATTTAATTTATCTCATTATGGTTTCGAGTGCAGTAAATAGTTCGCTTCTGTAGAGAAATTACAACCGTGCGTGTACACATGCCGTGTACATAAGTCATATTTAGGTCAACATTATCGCTGAAACGATGTGTTATCAGGCGATTATTTCATTAAGAAGTGAAGCCATAAAAGTTTCTTCAATGGATAATCATTACGTCGGTTCGCGTGCCTTAGAACACATAAAACAACTATAATATCTTCAACATTTATCTTTACAAGTTTCACCATAACTATGTAAGTATAATATAAAGTATCTTTACTAAATATTGTCTTATGATTACTTGACAAACAAAACCATTTCTTAATATATTTTAATACATTGCTCGAAGGCCTAATAAACATAGACATTATTTATGTTGTATACTGCAATAAAATACTAATAATATACTTGTTTTTCTGTGATAATTTAAGAAGATAAGGCCTGTTTGTTCCCGGGTTATTGAACTTAAGGTGGATACTGCAGTATTAGTGTGTCAGTGGAAAGCCATTCATCCGACACGGCCCGAGCGCCACTTTTATTAAACGACACTACCTCAACCGGCAGCCACTGCTTGTCGCTTCTCTAGTACTTTATTAATCCTTATTTAGTCACACGGTAGCAGTTCACAGACCTTTTTTCGTTTATTGTTTAACTAGCTTTTGCCCACGGCTTCGCCCGCGTTAATAAGTTTTTCCGGACTAAAAATACATACATAAAAACCTTCCCGTTGAATCACTCTATCCAACACATTTATTTGTATAAAGATTAATATTATGACGTTGATACAACTCTTAACAAATAATGCATTAATTTCGACCAAATTTGATTACCATAAAAACGGTTCTAGATAGTTTATTTTAAAAGATAGACATATACTGTCGCGGACTTTTTTTTAGATCATTTTAAGAGGAATAATTCTTTCGTACATATATTTTTAGTATCTTGAACCGTTTTCGCAGCGCACGCAATGGAAGCCCTCAAGGATGAATAATTTTCCCCGCATTTT
Source organism: Lapara coniferarum (assembly GCA_949316025.1). NCBI lineage: Eukaryota > Metazoa > Arthropoda > Insecta > Lepidoptera > Sphingidae > Lapara > Lapara coniferarum. Next base: position 32,326,941 of record OX438919.1, on the reverse strand, counting down.
TCACATTTTCCATTATTTCTTCGCTCCTAATAGTTGCATCGTGATGTTATATAGCCTATAGCCTTCCTCGATAAATGGTCTATTCAACACAAAAAGAATTTTTCAATTCGAACCAGTAGTTCCTGACATTAACGCGTTCAAACAAACAAACAAACAAACTCTTCAGCTTTATAATATTAGTATAGATAAAAAAAATATTCTTGATTTTTCAGCGGTTCTATACTACAGTGTGGTATGAACAATTTATAGGCTAATAATAGTGGAAATAGATAGATACTTTAATATCTATAAGGGATTCAATTTCATCGCGTGAGCAAACCACACGCAGCTCCGTATTACTCGTTAAATGTGTGAGCTTACTTTATGATTAACGTTTTTATAAGGTACATGGTATTCCAAGTAATATAACAAGGGAAAATACAGTTGCAGGTTTGGATGCAAGCAACTTAACATATTCAAATGCTTTCATGTAAGTTTAGTGATTCCTATACCTATGTTAGTGGAGAAAAGATAAAGAGAATTCCCCCTTATCATACTGAAAACATGCTATAAAGACATCGTATTTGTCTAGACGAAAATTGTGCCACGGGACGCGATGATGCGCAATTCAGCGTTCGTGTGGGAGTGATCGTGAATTTTGTATAAATTATGTAGAGTGCTACGGGTCAAGTGCTTTCCACTATCTGCTTGCGGCGAGTAATAGAGTTCTTCAGCCACATAGCCAGAAAGGATGGACAGAGCCTCGAACAACTGATGGTTACTGGTAAACTTGAGAACAAACGTCCGAGAGGCCGTAATCCCATCAGATGGTCGGTCCAAATGCGCTCTACTTTAAACACCTAGCTTCATGTTGCGCTTCATATGCTAAACACAGGAACAGCTCGCGCAACTTGATGAAGACAAAGATTACTCCATGTCCAGGAGATCACGACCCTCAGCACTGAGGATAACGATGCAAGGAGGAGGGTAAGGGTCAAGCAACCAAAAACACAAATTAATGTCTCTTGATTTACGTGTAGATGTGTGTGTATGATGTGTTTTTTTTTTTTTAATTTTAGTTTTTTTTTCCTCCCTCTTTCTCATTTTATGTTATATCATTATTTATTACACCTACCTATATTGTTTATCTCTGCATCACCCTAAGGTTGGCTGGTAGAGAATGCCATCGACATTAAGTCCGCCTTATACATTGTTGTATAAAAGTAATAAAATAAATAAATAAATAAATAGATATATCCCACCTGGCTGAATGCCATTTTAGAGTAGGTACAATAAAATTCTTACCGCCATTTACAATTCCACAAATCAAAAACTGTTAGTAGAGAAAAATAATTTACGTTAAATAGCTGTAGCGGAGACTGGTCCCCGACACGATATCGCGTAACAAACACCATGTAGTTTACGTCATACATGTGCTCCTAAGTCCCGGGTTTGAATCCCGGGTGGGGCAAACTGACAATATTGGGTTTTTATTTTTACTATTAGCCCGGTCTCTGAAAATTGTGCCCGATATTAGGTTCGCCTCCTCACATCGTGGCACGGAACACACTTGGCGAAACGTGGGTGCCTGGATGTACCTACCTCTGCCTACCTCTTTGGGGATAAAGGCATGATGTGTGTTTAGGGTCCTTTGAAACAATAAACGTACAAAAAACCAATCAATATTACAAACCAGTATAGTGGTAGTGATATTTGGGTGTAAAAAAAGGGTGCCGAATCATTTCAAGTAACTAGTGCGGTTCACTTCAATACTAAGAGGTAACTATGGTGGTTTTCATATAGGTCAGTGCGCGGTCACTATATTCGGAATTAATCTCGAGATTACCCCTATTCAGGTGGTTGCTAGATGAGTCCATTATAGTTAGAATAGGTTAGGGAATTGACGAAATAACAATGTGTTGTACATACATACATAGTATCACGTCTCTATCCCATAGGGGTAGGCAGAGACTATAGATCGCCACTTTGCTCGATTCTGGCACACTACTTTTGCTTCCTCTACCTTCATCAATCTTTTCATGCACTCCCACCGGTTCAGGGTACTTTTGACCTGGCCTTTACTTAGAATGTCAGATATCTGACATTCGAAGGTTCGGTGCGGTCGACCCCTGCCGGCCCTTCCATCCACACTCGCCTTATATATCCTCTTTGTCAGTCTCCTATCATCCATCGTTTCCAAATGCCCAAACCACCTTAGCATACCCTTCTCAATTTTGGTCACTACATCCTCTGTCACTCCACACATGTCCATCACCCTAGTATTCCGCACTCTATCACACACAGTCACCCCACACATGCTTCTTAACGCTCTCATTTCTACTGCTTTAATCTTACTTTCATGCTTTTTCTGCCATACCCAACTTTCACTACCATACATTAGAGTTGGTAAAAACACTCCTCTATAGACAGTAAGTCGTGCCTTTTTGGACACATTCCGGCTACCCATAAAGGAGTGCAACGCTCCATTCACCCGATTACCTGCACTGTTGTGTACAATGTGTTATACATAATAAGTTTGAAAAGAATCTTGACGTGATAGTGTACTCTGTACATTACGTAAAAATTATCAACGTTCAATAAATCGTAAGTTAAAGAACAGAATATTAAATAGCTCTACGTAGTTAAAGAGAATTGTTTGTGTCTTTAATTATTAAGAATGCACACATATATCTTTATCGGCTGTTGCCTGCAAAATTCATAATCCTACTAATATTATAAAGGCGAAAGTTTGTAAGAATGTCTGGATGTATGGATGTATGGATGTTTGTTCCTCTTTCACGCAAAAACTACTGATTTTGGATTTTGATGAAATTTGGCACACGGGTAGATCATGTCCTGGATTAACACATAGGCTACTTTTTATCCCGGGGAAACATGAAGCGGGACTTTTATCCCGGAAAAACTTTTTAACGCGGGCGGAGCCGCGGGCAAAAGCTAGTAATAGATATAATTGTTAGGTATAGGCCAGCAACGGGAAGTCGAAAATAACACTGTAACAACACAAACAATTTTCAATGGTCCAAATTCCATCATCTCAATAGCTAGAAAACATTAACAAATCAAAAATTGTAGGCAGTTGACATTTTGAAGTGAGGGCGTACCTTCAGCGACAAATAAACTTTACAATTTCACATTGAAGTCCGACGTATTTTTGTTGCGTATTTGTATGTTCGCTTTTATTTATATATGAGATGTGTGACCTTGGGTTTTAAACCTGACGACGTTCGTAACGGCAGTCCGTTCCACTCCCAACTAGGCTATCGCTGGTTTTTCACGTCTGACTATTCTAAAAAAATTTATGTGTGTATTATTTGTGAAATATCGCTCGTTTTAACCGTGAAGGAAAACATCATGAGGAAACCTGCATACCTGAGAAGTTCTTTGAATTGCGAAGGTATGTGAAGTCTGCCAACCCGCACTAGGCCAGCGTGGTGGACTAAGGCCTTAATTCATTTCAATGAGCTCTCTTGGGTTCGTAGTAGAAATAAGTATGTCAGATCTGAACAACATAAATCTTCCTTGGATATTGGAATAAAACTAGCATCGTCAGTCTGTAATAAAACCATTACGCCTCGATAGAGCTTCCCGTATCTTGTAACAGTTCTGAGAACGATGTAACGCATATAGCGCGATGCTGGGATCATCTCCGAGGAAACTTCCCACATTTCTCAGCAAGTTTCAGCAGACAAATAAGAGAGTATCGCAGTTAATGGGTTTCCATTGCATGTAGATACATACAGTCAGACTACAATAAGTGAAAAACATAGATGCCATGCTGGTTTAATAGGCTCAGGAATCTCATTCACTATAATGTGAAACACAAAATGGTAACTGCCGTTTCGTTTTAGTTTCCTATGAACATATATATCAACATCAATTTTATAGATCGACGGTCCCATAGAACAAAGTCGTATATGCAAAATATTAGCTTTTCAGTAGAGCGCTTTGAAAGTCGTAATTTCGTATTCATATGCAAATTAATGCTATTTTTACACATTAAGTTCAAAGTTGTTACTGAACCCTATAGAATATAATGTTTCGTTCATGTATAACTTGTGATTTTCACAATTAACTTAGACTTTCAAAGCGCTCTACTGAAAAGCTTCATTTTGCATATACGACTTTGTTCTATGGGACCATCGAGATATTGTCTCGTGATAACTTAAGTGCGAATATATGAAAACAGATTAAGAATAAAAAGGACATCAGTAATTAATGAGTAATCCTGCGGTGTCTTATGAAGCGCTGAATACAATTGCTGTGTCGTTGACAAGACTGAATAAAAAGGATGCCCGAGAATTGTGGGTACCGCATTGCTGTGTAAACTCTGAACGTGTAAACATCTCTTGATTTAAAAGAATACAGTCCACTATATAAGTAAGGCTGACGTTTTATTTGGGCTAACCCCCGAACCCTGAAGCTATCGAATACCCTAACGTCGGTCGCCTTAATACAATAATGTCGGAATTATCTTGACTCCTCACTAATATTCTAAGTGCGAAGATGTTTGGAGGTGTCGATGTTTGTTTGTAGTAAACCTGATACACTGCTGAACAAAGAACAAATTTGAATGAATTAGGCACACAGGTCATGTCCTGGATTAACAAAATTCAGATAACTTCTTATTCTGGAAATGATACGGTAAAACTTTTATGCTGAGAAAAATCTCATACTGGTGGAGTTGCAAGGAATACCTAGTAAATAATAATACAAATTTATAAACTTTAACGCAGTATTCGTGTTTATTAAACAAGTTCTTTGGATGACGTCCTCAACTGAAGCTAGAATTAATGTAAGCCCCAAATTACTTGCCGCAAAGCTCAAACGCGAATTTATACATAAAATTACTCAACGGGGCATATTTAACAAAGTGCTTGTCTCTGTTTCGCTCGTGGCTTACTCTGGCATTAAATTTTGGGGCAAACACGACTCGATTGTTTGACATAACTACAAGTAATATCAAGTAGTTCTCAAAGTTGGTCATTGTGTCACGGTGTGTTAAGTTTATGTCGCACTTTATTTATCTACAACACAGATTCAGTTATGATATCAGTTACTCCCAATGACTACCATTCGTAAAACTTGCTTTAGTCAAAGATTCTTTTGTTTCCTTGGACGTTTTGCTTACAACAAAATTAATAAGGTACTTGCTATAGCCAACAAAAGTAAATACGAATGTAAAACGATAGTAACTGAATGGCTCTTAAAGTTATCCTATGAAGATACGGAGAAACTTCTTCATCCAATTTCATAACTGTATCAATCTCTCACACACTCATACACACACACACACATGCGCGCACACACACACACACATGCACACACACACACACACACACACACACACACACACACACCAACTTTCATTAATAACTTAGTTCATTAGTAAATAACTTGCCTAGTTCTGTGACTATTGTAGACTTTGCCATTGTTTGAGTCTCTTATTTAGTTATAAGATGAAAAATTTAAAATATTAAGATGAACATTTGAAAAAAAAAATATATATATATATATGATAAATTGCACATCGTTGAAACTTTGTTTAATACAAGTACATTAAACTGAGTCATTGGAAGGTTGCTGGTACTTATAGCTCAGGTCTTCCTATTTTAAGTACCAGCCGAACATAAAAATAGTTAATATACTTGTATTTTAAAATACTTGTAATACTTTTATCAGAAATAAATATTATTATTACTATTATTACTATTACTAGTTATAGAGGTGCTGGAGTAGTTACTAAGTGTTGGCTTCTGTGGGCATTCAGCAGAATACAATTTTGCCTTACATAAATAATTACCAGTGTAGAAGGAAAGTAGAGTACTTACGTACGTCCTTAGCTGAATACTATATAAATGACTTACTACCTTCCTAGATTAAGTATCTACAATAAACCTGAAATTAGGCATAATAGCTAGAGTACGGGAAGGGAATAATATATTTTTTGACTATTGGCTCCATTCACGGGTGAGTCAAGATTACTTTTAGGGAGGTGCATGTTGACTCCTCAAGCCCCGTGACGGACACCGGTGTCCATATATAGGGTTTTCCCATACATCTATATATATAAGCAGGGCTTGAAGGATTAATATTGTCAAATCTAAATCGCGCTGGTTTTTTTTATCGGTGGCAAAGTCGCCCTAGCGCACCTGATGGTTAGTAAAGAGAAAGCGAAACACATATCCACCGGCAAGAGATAAACATCCTCGGACTGTCACCACAGATATGCCGGGCTTTTTTTTTTTTTTTTTTTCGTGGAGTAAGTGCAGTCTTTACCACTACCGCCCAGCCTGGCGACTAGACGGTTATGTTGGGTTCGCCGTGCCTAACGACCCGTTGTTGAGCCGCCCGGAAAGACATCGGGAGAACGCCAGGCCGAGTCCCTACTATTGTATTTATCACTATGCTTAAACTACACTTCCTCGGCGCATTAAGGACAGCTGCGGGTTCCTCCGGCAAAGAGTGCCTAGTTGTCCTCCGCAACCGCCCCTGCGCAGTGCCGCTGAGTACGTATTAACGCCCTTGGCGTCAACGGCAGCGTGATCCACCGACGCTGCCGCTCATCCCGGGGATCGCCCAGTGTACATGAGGAATGTACAGAGTGATTACGCCGGACAGTCTCCACCGCCCACCCGCGATCCCCAATAGTCCCTATTAGTCGCCTCTTACGACAGGCAAGGGATACCGTGGTGGAATTCTTCAAACGCCCCCAGTCCACAGGGTGGGAGACACCGGTCAGTCGTCCACCCGGCGCCTCCTACGTCTTCTCTGACTGCGGGAAGTATCGGTGCGTTCCCGATCCCTCTCGGCGCTCTCCTTCTGTGAACAGATATGCCAGCCTGCTTAATTGCTTCTTCACACTCCGTTTGAAGACACAAGTTTGAATATGCGTGACCATAATATTATAACCTATGCCATCTAATTTATAGATCGCATTGTCGCTCTTACTTACTTTATTTTTCCTTGCATATGCTTCCTACCGCCAATGACTCCATTATTTGTTGTCTATGTCTTATTCCGATAGCCTAGTTGGGAGTGGAATGGACTGCCAAGACGAATATCCGCAGGCTTAAAATCACGTACCTCTGACTTTTATTAAAAGTTATGTGTGTATTATTTTTTGAATTATCACTCGCTTTAACGGTGAAGGAAAATATCGTGAGAAAACCCGCATATCTGAGTAGTTCTCTATAAGAATTTCGAATGTATGTGAAGTCTGCCAACCCGCACTAGGCCAGCGCGGTAGACTAAGGCCTAAAACCCTCTCAGCTGTAGAGGAGGCCTGTGCTCAGCAGTGGGCAGTACACAATACAGGGCTGGTTATGGTTATGTCTTATTCGTTGAAGCGCAAATGATTGAAATGAAATGCGTCGGCGTTGAATGTGCTTAGAACTTTTTTGAGGTTAAATCTTGAAAGATTTATAACCAAAAAGATCATTCAACAAAATTATTCTAAACGTGAAAGGCTGTAATGATAATATTCATGAGAAGTAAAGGCACAAAGGGTTGATTTGGATGAAACACACACTAAGTACGTTTACGTAACGTTCTATCCCGGAAAAAGTTCATTTATTTTGCATCTTTTCTTGTAGTTGAATGACGAGACGAGCATGGCGCTCGTCTGATGGTCAACGATACGACCGTCCATAAACAGAAGCAACACCTTACAGAATTTTTAATTTCAGAGTACTGCACGGCACTCCAAAGCACTTGTTATCTCGAAACAAGGTGTTAAGTCTCATAATGCTGGTCAGTATGCTCAGAATACAATTCCCTTCGAATCGGAACACAATAGTGCACGCAGACTACTGCTTGGCGGTAGAAATAGACATAAATGTATAGACTACAGTAGAATTTTATTCCGAGTAGACTTCCATGCAGGTAGAGTCGTGAGCAAAATCGTTAGCTTAATAAATTTAACCTATAGATCCAATCAAAAAGCATGAAAAGTAACTACAGCATAAATTTAATGTTTATTTCTTTTCAGGACGAAATACATGTTGAGATGATTCGACGGTCGACAGGGAATCGACGTCGTCGCACGGCTTAGAAGATTAGCAAGCAAGAGCGTGAGGCAAACTCAGTCTAGTGAAAACAAATAATCATTGAACGCCAGTTGTAGCTATTGTTAGCTATTAACAAATAAATTGATAGCTAACACTATATTATATTTGTATTATATATTCGGAGAGATTAAATTTATGTGACAGGCATCTAATGGATAAGGATCGGATTTGAGTAATCATACCTACGACCATTTCACACCACTGTCGTTTATAATAAGTGACGATTGGTGCAGTTAGCAGTATGGTTGGCTGTTCACACCATTATGGCTCAAAGTTTTGGTCAATCTTATCCATCTTAAGTTATTAGAAAAGCTACACACAGGCACACAAGACAGAGATTTAAAACACAAACTGAAAAGACAAATATAATCAAAACGAAACCCATTGCGTGCATAATAATTTACAACATGAAAAAACAATTCTATAATGTTTAGTTTAATAATTAGCAAATAATATTAAGGGTTTAGGGGGTGATAGCCTAGTTAGGAATGGTACAATCTGCCGAGGCAATGTCCGGAGATTCAAAACCCAAAGCACACACACCTCTGACTTTTCGAAGTTACGTGTGTATTGTTTATCAATTAGGAACACATCGTGAGGAACTTACATACCTGAGAATTTGCCATAAGAATTTCGAGGGTGTGTGAAGTCTGCCAACTCGCACTTAGCCAGCGTGTTGGACTAAGGCCTAACCCCTCTTAGTAGTATAAGAGGCCCGTGCTCAGCAGTGGGCAGTATATAATATAGGTCTGATTGCATTGCATTGATTGCATTAAGAGTTAACATTATTACAAGAACACAAATAGAAAACCAGTACGGTGTACCTATATTAGTTCAGACACCGAAATAACATAACATAAAACAATAAAGTTACATGTTTTGAGGTACACATTATACTGTATATACTGCAATAAAACCGGGTTTTCTAATGGACCTCCAAACACGGCTTTTAACCCCTATAAAATGTTTACATTTGCATAATTACATTATGTCACTTTTTGCTGATGTTCGAGTTTGTATTTAAATGTAGCTGGAATATTTTAAAAAATAAGGGCATGAAACAACCACTTACGATGTGCTCAAAAAGGTCTGAAGTTGTTCTCTCCGCTTGTGAACACGCAATTTCATTGAACCGTGAACCATTGGTGTGGAGGACCATCTCTCAGACGTATAACTGCTCTCAACAGGAAAACATATTTTGTTATTCGCGCACAAAAATGACAAGATTTTTCAAACATAAATATAAAACTATGATGTCAACTGAATATTTTATGCTAATCGCGTAGAGCCCACAGGAATAGTAGTAGGAATATTTTTTTTTATGTGAGTTATTTGCATCCATCTGAATAACAGCCAAATGCAGAAGCGAGCTATTGACATTAAGAGCCTATGTGAATAACATATGGAATCGTGATGGGCGTGACTTAGCGTATTTCAAATGCGAGGCGCCGCACGGCCCCGCTGAGATAGATCGCGCGCCTCGGCCCTCGTCGCATCGCGTCGTTGCGACAGGTCGTTGCACTCAAGCCCGCGAAAAGATCGTCATTGCAAATGCATGTCTGTGTTGTAAATATTATAGTTATTATAATTTCTAATAAATTTATAACTTATAAAACATAGAATTTATTTTAATGCGTTTATAGAACCATTATTATGTCACTATTATCTACCTAATTACTTGAACATTATGTAAAATGACATTGTAAGTTATCTAAACTCATCGAAAGTATTATTCACTTATAGTTGACTTTTGTTGACAAGATAAAATTTGGTGTGGTGGTAGGTTCGAGTCTTACCCCTACGTAGGTCTGTATGTAGGTAAAAAGCAAAGCAGTATGAAACTTCTATAATATGTTTTAAATTATATTTTGCTTTGTTTTGATTTATTCTTGTGGACTTTCCTAACTTTGGTGGACATAAAATAAATAATAATACAATAAATGGCGTCACTATTTTTCGGCCTGACTCGGGTTCGAACCCGGGACCTCAGCACAATAGGCGTATCGTGTGTGCAACTACGCCTTGGAGGCAGTCAAACATAGCATCACACCTTTTCTCCTCACATTTCGTTAGCTATTTTAGGTCTTATCAAATAGGAGACGAGCTTATTGCCACATACCGGGCCCAATTCAACAGATCGAGCTGATACTGGTCAGAAAAAAATAGTATTTGCCCGACGCGGGATTCGAACCCGAGACCTGAGCGTGGAGGCCGTACCGGGCAAGTAATACAACTACGAGTTGCGACATCAAGGTAGTTTCGACAAGTCATTCACGATGAAACTTCTTCCCTGGAATGTCAGGTCTATTTTACGTAAATGATGCTTCACTCTAGTGCGGTGGCACTATACCATGCAATTTAAAAATCGAATTTTGTATGTAAAGGATGTTCGAAATTTATGCAATGCAATAAAATTACATAGCTTGATATGAAGATTGATTACATTATTATGGTTGAATAGTCACTATATAGGATATATATGTTACAAATGTTGAAGGCGGCCGCTACCTATCTAGATAATTTTTATAATTTTTAATTTGAACTGTATGTAATGTGGGGTAAGAAAAATATAGCAAGGTCATTCTTACTACGCGGGTACTTATGCTTATAGAAAATTTGAAATGTTAATTACTTACAATTTTTTAAATATTTTTGATATTTTGTACAGAAGAATAGACTGATGTTTACTGCAACAGCTACTACTTCAATTCTAAGGCATTTGTTTTTGTTTTGCAATATAACAAAGCTCCGATATCCTTATTGAACTGAATGAAAAATAATGATGGCCATATTTTAAAAGGAGACGGGAAAAACTTCATAGAACTTTGGGCTTAGTGTTACAGAGATAATTTATGCATTATTTTATAGTTATATTAGAACTATTTCCAAATGAGAAAGAAAAATCTGTCTGTCCAATGGGAGTAAAGAAAGAACCGCTGTAGAGTAGAGCTTCTAAATCATTTTTCGGTGAATATCTTTTTTTTACCTGATGACATAAGATGTTCACAGTACCTAACCATTGGATTGCCCTATTGAATAGTGAACAGAACTAGCTTAGACAATAACCAGAATTGAACATATCACATGGAATCGACGAGGACTGATATAAATATATAATGGCTCATTTACACTCTCGCGCGAGTGGTACGCCGAACACAATACGAGCCACGACGCGAGGTGTGAAGCTAGAGTGTTAGTGAGTCAATAATGTATTTCAATTTGACATTACGTCGGGAGCGCTGAACAAAGTTGCCAGTAAAATTAAATAATATCGACCAATATTAAATATCCCAAAAAGTGAAAATGTCTTTTTAGTTTAATTTCTAAAATACCTATAGTTTTTAATTCTTATTCTTTTTCAGCCTTACAAGGCTGCTATTGCACATAGGTCTCCCCCAAAGAATTATTAATACTATTATGTCAATATTATTCTTGTTATACATGCTTGGTATTCTTTGAGTATGTAACCAACGCTCTAAGTTGGTGCCAGCGCCGTGTGTAATATTACACGAACCACTTGGTGCCACTTTTCACCTTTCTATAACTCAAAACCTATTTAAAGTAAACACATAAAACTGTGTGAGTTTAATTATATCTATAAGGACATCTAGAAGCCCAAATTTCATGAAGCTAGCTCAAACGGTTATAAAGATATGAAAGTCAAAATCGTAAATTTTTGTACTGACTGATAGACTTATAGTATCTAAACCTAACCTACTTCCAGATGACCTAGAAGGATGAAATTTGGAATCCAGCTCGGTAATTATGTGTAAGCGTAAGAAAAAATCTAAAAATAAAAAAAGTTAAAAATACAGGGGTCCACATAAAAAAAAAAATATTTTTAATGGTAGCGTTGGAACCGTTACAAGCAAATATTTGAAACAATCCCAATATATGTTTTATTATATTTGCTTTATAACAGAAATATCAAGATAAAGTTAAGCCAAAACATTTGTGGTGTCCCCATAAAAAAACACTTGTAATACGCGCTAAACAGCCGGCCAACGGTGTGTCGTCGGCGGCGCGCGGCACCACACAACTCAATACCTACCTAGTTTTCTTTACAAAAAGTAATGATATCCCACCAAAAACATAAATGTAAAAGATATCACATTTGTAAATACCAGCAACTATTATAGGTATTCAATAAAGCAAACAAATAGAATTTAATACTTGTTCATAATGTTCTTTTGTTCCTATAAATACATATTTAGATTTTGCATAAAACTTGGCACACATTTAGATCTCCATTCTTTTTGCGGCGAAGCCCACAGCTAAGCATAATTTTGGTATTGAACTTGGCTATCCTTTTTTACATTTATGTTTTTGGTGGGATATTTTTAAATGGAAGACATAAAAATAGAAGAATATTGATACATGCTTCAAAAGTGTAAGGTCAAGCCCAATTTAGGCCGTCTCCTTTATACCTATTAGAGTTTGTGGCCAGTCATGTCCAGCGGATTTTGATTTTAAAGCCAATAGCCTTTAAAGAAAAATAAATCTAAATGGCGGCCTTTATTTAAAATTCTAACATTACATCTGCCTTTTGTGCACAAAACAATGCCCAGATATCGATTTTGAGTTCGATTGGCCTTAATACAAAAAACTTCAAAATGGTGGCTACTTTTTTCAATTCTGACATTGGATCACTCTTTTGTTTAAAGTGGTACTCAGATACCGATTTTGAGGTCAATTGGCTTAAAATAAAGAAATTCAAAATGGCGGCCAATTTTTTCAGATCTGACATTGGATCCGTCTTTTGTACCTACAGGCCTGCTCAGATGTCGATTTTGAGATCGAATGGCCTTAAAACAAAGGAATTCAAAATGGCGGTCATTTTTTTCAATTCTAACATTGGATCCGTCTTTTGTACCTACAGGCTTGCCCAGATATAGATTTTGAGGTCGATAAGCCTTAAAACAAGGAAATTCAAAATGGCGGCCACTTTTTTCAAGTCTAACATTAGATCCGTCTTTTATACCTAAAGGCCTGTCCAGGTATCGATTTTGAGGTCGATTGGTCTTAAAACAAAGAAATTCAAAATGGCGGTCACTTTTTTCAATTCTAACATTGGATCCGTCTTTTGTACCTACAGGCTTGCCCAGATATAGATTTTGAGGTCGATTAGCCTTAAAACAACGAAATTCAAAATGGCGGCCACTTTTTTCAAGTCTAACACTGGATCCGTCTTTTATACCTAAAGGCTTGCCCAGATATCGATTTTGAGGTCGAATGGCCTTAAAACAAAGGAATTCAAAATGGCGGTCACTTTTTTTAATTCTAACATTGGATCCGTCTTTTTTACCTACAGGCTTGCCAAGATATCGATTTTGAGTTCGATTGGCTTTAAAACAAAGAAATTCAAAATGGCGGGCACTTTTTTCAATTCTAAAATTGGATCCGTCTTTTGTACTTAAAGGCCTGCACAGATATCGATTTTGAGGTCGATTAGCCTTAAAACAAGGAAATTCAAAATGGCGGCCACTTTTTTCAAGTCTAACAATGGATCCGTCTTTTATACCTAAAGGCCTGCCCAGATATCGATTTTGAGGTCGATTAGCCTTAAAACAAAGAAATTCAAAATGGCCGCCGTGTATACCAATTCTAACATTGGCTCTTAACATTTTAGTTATTATTGATTTATAATGTATAAATAAATGAGTACTACAAAAAATCATACTAAAATAATTTTATGGTGTAAAAATTTGAACAGCCTTTACATGCAAAATACGAATTTTTTAAATGTATGAGCGGCACGCGCAAGCGTCATTTAGGCAAAATTGGGCCGGCATTCCAGGGCGTCCCTAGCTATGAATTACCCAATATAAATAATACATACATATACTCTCACGTCTTTTATCCCCGAAGGGGTAGGCAGAGGCGCAACTAGTGCACTCACTTTCCGTCGTGCGTATTCCGTCCTATGATGTGATAGGGGGCGAGCCTATCACCATTTCGGGCTCAAAATCCAGGCTTCGGGCTGAAAAGAAAAAAATCCAATATCACTCTGCCTGACTCGGGGATCGAACCCGAGACCTCAGCATTGCAGTCATAACGTAAAACAACTACACCACTGAGGCAGAATAAATAACAAAAAAAAAGCAGTGAATATTGTTTTTCAATCAGGGATTCGAACCCGGCACCTCAGCGTACCGATCACTAAATATAACTAAAGCAGGTCTCCGACTAAAAACAATTTACAAAGGTGAAAGGATGTAATAATTACGCTTGCTGCCTATCTTATAGACCTAATAGAGCCTATAATTTTATATTGATACACGGACGTGAGCTGGATACACTATAAAACAGAATTTCCAGGGCACCTTCAAATTTGCCGCGCGGTAGCGCGGACCAATCCCTACACTAGACGGCCAATTCGAACTTTGAAGGCGTCCGAAAATTTCGAGCGCACGTCCGTCGTCAGTAAAGATTCCGGACGACTGAAGCCGGCACGGGCCACTCCCATAACAGCGATGGCGTATTTGGACGTCGCGGATGAGAGAAAGTGACGGGAGGCGCACGCGTATGCCGAAATGAAATGGCGTAAGCGCCAAAACAATTTTCTTTTAATTGTGATTATACTATTTAATTCGTTTTAATTGTGTATTGATAAAACTTTGAAAAAATTGTTGTATTGTATTTAAATAAAGTTACGAATATACATATTCCACCATTTAGAGATAAAGCGTGTTTAAAGAAAATATCAGAGGTAACTTTGAATTTTTTTTCGATCGAGAAAATTTATAGCAATTGTGTTTTGGCTTTGACATATTATTGAGTTATACGTTCAATTTACACATATCCAAAAATCTAACTTCTGATCTTAGTAGTTTACGAGAAATTTGAATTTGAAAGTCCTTAAAGTTCCTGACATAGGCTCTTAAGAGGCTTAATTTGATTACATTTTAAATGCTATAACAACGTAAATTATAAGTATATTGGCGAAATTTACTTCAATAGTAGCCATTAGCCAATAGGTAATTACAATCTCAATATTTAAACGGCATGAACTATTTATAATGTTTTTTTATAGTTAAAATTAAAAAAAAATTCCTAACAACACTCTTGCGTAAGTAGATAAGGTAGGTAGATCCTCTTTTGTTCCTTTAAACCAAGACTGCCCGAATAATTCTTTGAAATAAACTTTGCCAATATGAAACGATGCCTTGAAAATTACCTCAGAAATCTTTACTGAGCGTAAAATTACTTTCCTGCGTATTCAATATATAATTATTATTGTGAGGCTACGTTTAAGTTTACATTTTAATGCAGATTTGAATTGCTATGCAGTTCAATGCTTAATTTCGTGAATTTCAACAGGAAAAAAACTGATACTGAAACACAGTAGAAAGAGCAGAAATACTTTTGAAGGAATTACAATTTCTAACCACTATTCCACCTGGATCAATGGAGCAAAGTTATCATCGCTGCGTTCCAGAAGGCGTGTTAAATCACGAAAGACGCCAAGAAATTCGGGGACATGCAAGGCTAGAAATCATAATATATAACACTGGCTTTTGCCCGCGGCTCCACCCGCATTAAAAAGTTTTTTTTTATAAGAAGTAGCCTATGTGTTTATCCAGGACATGATCTATCCGTGTGCTAATTTTTATCGAAATCGGTTAAGCAGTTTTTGCGTGAAAGAGCAACAAACATCCATACATCCATACATTCTTACAAACTTTCGCCTTTATAATATTAGTAGGAAGTAAACTGTCATAAAATGACAGACCTATTTGTTGAATGATTCGTACAAAATAAAATGATTAGTTATTGTATAATTTCAATTTAAAAACCGTAAGTACTTACTGGCACCCAGTGTTTTACAACCTGGCTTTGGTACTGTACTACTATTAATGGTGGTAGGTCTCTCATATGTAAGAGTCCGTCTGGGTGAGTACCACCGTAATGTCTATTTCTACCCACCAAGCATCAGAGCGCATGTACTGTTGTGTTTCGGTTTGAAGGACATTGTAGCCAGTGTAACTACTCAACATAATGAGACTTAACATCTTATGTCTCACGATGACGAGCGTATTGGAATGCCACACAGTACTTTGTAACTCAAGGTGCTGTATGATGTTACTAATGTTTATGGGTGGTCGTACCGCTTACGATCAGGCGAATGGCATGCTCACCTCGTCATTCAATGCCATAAAAAAAATACATTATCTTTAAGTCATTCTTACCTTCAAACCCCGCTTAAATAATATATAGATGTATGCGGAAACCCTATATACTCAGACGCCGGCGTCCGTCGCGGGGCTTGACGAGTCAAATACGTGTTAGCCCAAGCCCAGCAATTAACTTCAAATCTTCAACATTTGAATTTACGGATCTTTAAATTATTTCAAGGTCGAAAATTTGAATATAAGCGTATAATACAAAGCCACTCCAAGTCGGATAAATCATACATAGTTAAATTGGAACATGAGTGGGTTAGATCCTTAGATAGTGTTGACCCTTAATTTGAAATTCGGAACAAAGCAAATACACAAATTGAAGTCCTTTACGTGCTGTTGATTGAAAGGACAAATTCCATTTATGTAATTTAGATAAAAGTTAAAGCGTTATAGAAAGGGTTAATGTGTTTAATATACTTGGAAGAACCGATTGAATACGCCCGTTGCATGTGTTTGCATGTTTTCTTCTTATGTCTCAGGATAACGAGCGCAGTGGAATACCACACAGTACTTTGTAACTCAAGGTGCTGGATGGTGTTTCTAATGGGTGGTCGTATCGCTTAGCATGAGGCGAACGGCACGCTCGTCTCGTCATTCAGTGCCTTAAAAAAAGTTTCAATAAATTCACTGGCTTCATCGTCCGACAAACCAGAACGAAGTAATGTTTGCATACAGGTGCTTGAAAAGAATGCAAGCCAGACTCATTTTTTTTTTTATTGCATTGAATGACTGGACTGTTAAGTTTTGAGAAATTTATATTCTCATGTGTACCTACCTACCTGTATGCGTTTTATGGGGTTAGGAGTCATAGAATTTACATTTTACTGTGCGAATACACCCATAGACTATCACCACCACTATACCAACCATGTATTATATTCTGCCCACTGCTGAGCACGGGCCTCCTCTACAACTGAGAGCGTTTAGACCTTAGTCTACCGCGCTGGCATAGTGTGGGTTGGCAGTGCATAGATGTAAATGTATATTGATAGAACTAAAATACCAGCAGAAGTTTCACATGGACTGAAAGCGATTATGAAAGTCATTGGAACACGCCATCGTGGATGACACCATCTATATTTAAGTACTTAGTGTATTATTTTTAAATAGTGCGCTTGCGGAAATTTTGTACATTAAGCTTTCTATGTGTTAACAGCTACAAAGAAGATAAACAAAGTTTAAATTGATGTTCCATTTGAGTTGGTGGTATAGTCTACATTCATTAAAAACTTGTAGAATACTCGTAGCCTGAGCGTTATCTGTTGGAGTGTCTAACTGAATATCTAAAGCATAACTTCTAATACGCAATCTACAAGCTAGTCTACACTGTAGTCTGTACTATTCATAAATAAACTTTGTATTTCATATAACCATACCGAGCTGAATAGAAATAAAGGTCGAAATATAATTTTAGTTTCAAAGTATAATCGCCCACTTTATTCTCAAGGACTTAGAAATCTCCTTGAACTTTCTAGATTTCATCAAAACGACGCGACGGTAAGTACTGTTCCACCTCGCAAAGTGAGCATCCTGCGTTCATTTCCGATGGAAATTTTAAAGTGAAATACTTCTTTGCTCCTTCCTTCTTTTTATCTCATTGCGGGTAAAATCCGTCTTACTGATGCCTTGTGCCACTGCAATGTGAAGTCAGCACGTACTTGTTTTACACAGTGTGTTGCTGAAACGACTTGACTTAATATTGATTTTTATGGCATTGAATGAAGAGATGAGATGTTAAGTCTCATTATGTCCAGTAGTTACACTGACTACAATTTCCTTCAAACCGAAACACAACAGTGCATGCACACTGCTGCTTGGCGGTAAAAATAGACATTGCGATGGTACGCAATTTCCCTTACATTTATTTTTTATTTTACCGTGTTACATATTCTGAAGAAACGTTTTCAGATAAGTATGCATGCATTTTGTGTCCACTCTCAGTCTCGTATATGCACAATGTGGTCTAAACAAATCCTATCATAATATTTTCTATATTTAGTCCATATCTATACTAATATTATAAAGTTGAAGAGTTTGTTTGTTTGTTTGTATGAACGCGCTAATCTCAGGAACTACTGAACCGATTTTGAAAATTCTTTCACTAATAGGAAGCTACATAACTCCTGAGTGCTATAGGCTTTATAGACTATTTATCCCGGGAAAATATTTTTGTCCCGGAAAAAC
This sequence comes from Lapara coniferarum, assembly GCA_949316025.1. Taxonomy (NCBI): domain Eukaryota; kingdom Metazoa; phylum Arthropoda; class Insecta; order Lepidoptera; family Sphingidae; genus Lapara; species Lapara coniferarum. Next base: position 32,308,508 of record OX438919.1, on the reverse strand, counting down.
TTTTTCACGCGGGTGGAGCCGCGAGCACTACTAGTTATCAAATAAAAAGACACACCATTAAATTTAAACAAGAGTGGACTGGTCGTCTTTTATGGAACGCATCTGAAACAATCCGTGTTTATGGATTTCCTGAGATGACTCTGTGAAAATTGCCCTGTTAGTTACTAACATAAAAGTGGAGTGAAATCACATAGCTATGATAAAATTAGAAAATGAAAACGATAAAGTGGCGGATAGGGTCCTTAATCCATATAATGGACAAAGCTCTTTACACAAATGAATCGACAGAGTTTTGATTTATTAACCTTGATTATTGCCAACTGACTGCCTCGGTGACGTAGTTGTATTATGGTACAACTACAATGATGAGGTCTCGGGTTCGATTCCCGGGTCGGGCAAAGAGATATTGAGTTTTTCTATTCAGTATCAGCTCGGAGTCTGGAGTTTGTGCCCGATATGGCGATAGGCTCGCCCCCTATCACATCATGGGACGGAATAAACGGCGAAAAGTGGGTGCATTAGTTGCGCCTCTGCCTACCCCTTCGGGGATAATAGGCGTGAGTGTATGTGTGATTATTGCCAACTTATTAACTATTTTTTTATCGCGGGGAAAAACGCGTTATCGCTACCACCATTGGGGGGTGAGTGGAACGGTTATGTTGGTTTCACACAGTCTTACAGCCCAATGTCAACACTCGGGAGTATAGCTTCATCCGAGTGAGCATTGGACCGAGTCCCTAACACACTAATATACACCCTAATATAACACCACTGATATACACCCTACACCGGCATACCAACCAAAACCCGCGGTGACCTTCTTCAGCGCCTACGGGACGGCCCCGGGGTATCTTGTTGCACGAAGATAGCTGCACGGAACCGCCCCTGCACGATGCCGCATTACGGCCTCTCTCTAAATGAGAAGGCTGAGAAGCCTCCGAACTCTAAAGCACGCTATTGCGTCTACAACTGCAGGAGACCAACCACCCACATTGTCGTCCACCTCGTAGTCGCCTACATTAGAGTAGTTGAGACCTTATTAACTATACAGAAACTCATTAACTATAACGAATAACTTTCCTATTCAAGTACTTATCTCTATTCACCGCAGTCACTGTATGTACTCTCGTTTAAATTACCTAATTCTATATTCTGTTTCACAAGTTACATATTTTGAGGTTCATAAGGCCGGGTTTTTTCAAGTGTAGTTAAGGTAATCGTTGGTGTTATTAAGCTGGACGCGCTCGCAGAGCTTCGACTGCTCCAGGTGCTGCGAGGTCGTCCAGCTTAATAACACCCTGACAAAAATATGACTACAGCTGAAAAAACGTGGCCTTAATGTTATTTGACGGTCATCATATTACACAGCTAATGTACAGTCACCAGTATAAGTAGCTGAACAAATTCAAAATTTCAGTTTGCCTATATAGGTACTTATGTGTTATTACTAATCTTTTTTCCTCTTCACAAAAATCCTACTAATATTATAAAGGCGAAAGTTTGTAAGAATGTATGGATGTTTGGATGTATGGATGTTTGTTCCTCTTTCGCGCAAAAACTATTGAACGGATTTCGATGAAATTTGGCACACGGATAGATCATGTATTGGATTAACACATAGGCTACTTTTTATCCCGGGAAAACATAAAGCGGGACTTTTATCCCGGAAAAACTTTTTAACGCGGGCGGAGCCGCGGGCAAAAGCTAGTAAAATAATGAAACAGGATTTGCATTACTTCTTACGAAGATTTTTTTTTCAGTTTAACTAACCGCGTAAATAGGCGATTTGAAATTTTAATTTTGTACATATATTTCGATACCTCCCACGTAAGTTGTTGTATGCCACAAAAATGCCGTTTAGCGTTTTTACTGAAAACGATCCCAATTTCCTATATTCTATGCATTCAAAGTGAAAAAATTACGAAAACACGATTTAATCAAGGTTTTTCCAGACGTATTTTGTTGTAACTTTCGAACGAGAACGGACTACAATAGTGTATATACCTTTGCAATGGTTTACGTGGGGTATGGGATGGGGAGAATCACGCGCTCGCGTGTCGTATTGGTCACATACAATAGACTACGCCGGACTTACAACCGGCCGCACGCGAAAGAAAGCGATTAAGTTCTCTCAAAATTAACTCATGTCATTAAATAACTGCAAATATATAACAATGAAACATACAAGTATAATAACAACTGGGTGTAGACTATGTAATTTGGTCAATAATACGAGACAACAAATTAGCAATTCCGAGACACCCATTCAAAATAATAATGTTTCATTAAGCGAAATAGAACTAAATAGTTTTTGTGATTCAAGCCTGTGATATATTACTTCTATGTTTCAGTTTGTAATATTTTATTGAGATTTATGAGGTTAATGTTACTTTTAGGTGGTGATACCAACCTAAAATATTATATAGATTACTTACAGCACTATACGTCGTTGAGCATTAATTAAAAACATTGTATGTAATACATACAACATTTTAAGTTTACATACAAATAAAAATATTGTTGTATGTTATGAATACAACGGTTTACGTTGCTATTACTATTATTTTTACTCAAATTCATTGTTGTATGTCAAAAATCTTTTCTGAAATTGAGTCTTATAAGTAATATATAAAATGCTGTGTCCTGACTAGCTAACTTTATGACTGATCTATGAACACAGAACCTAAATAACTGGGCCTTGAGACGAAGAGTAAGAGTGAAATTTGGTGGATTTCTTCCTTATACTATGTAAGCATTCGACAAAAAACGATTTCCAGGAATTAGTCCATTACCAATAAGTTTCAATGAATTGGAAATTAATGAGCTATCAATATAATAGATGGATATATCTTTTTCAATAACCTCAAACTATCAATAAATTCTACTGCAAAGTAGTCAAATCTTGAGACCCTTCCCCTTTTTGTAATATCAATCACTTGGACTACGACTGTGATAACGATTTCTGCCCCTATTATATACTAAAGGAAAGTTTATCAGCATTTGACATTGCACCTCAACCCTCACCAGCACCTCTTTCCAGCTGCTCAACATATACAACAATAAACAATAGTCCACTGTCGGATATTTCAAATAATAGTCCCAGCATAAGTAACCGCCGTCGGCAATCAAGGACAGATAAAGGTAATGTAAGAAAAATACATTAATGAATGGATAAATAGTAAGAGAGCATGTTTACGTAATTTAGGAAGAGAATATAGGTATTTCAAGAAATGGTAAAATTCAAGCAAGTAGAAAGATGGCCAAGCCATGTTGCTGTTAAGTTACATTATACAAGGAAAATGTCTAACAAATTATGTTTAGACGGACTAGGTTTTCCATCTTAAAAATTACTATACTCAGTCACAACTCACAGTTCGCAGTCAGGAAGTTGGCGGTGTGATACCCCGTGCCTCGGAAAGCACGTAAATCGTTGGTACTACGCCTGATCTCTCCCCAGTCATGTTGGATTGCCATCTCATTGACTATGAGAGTGAAGGTATAGCGAGTGCACCTGTGTATTGCACACACATACTTGTGCACTACAATATCTGCATGTCTGCCTGATCTCCGTTGAGATTGGCCATCGTGGCTAAAATCTGCTAGGAAGGGATATTTTTAACTATAAAGAGCTTTTGATTGAGTGTAATCTTTCAAGATATGGTTTAATGGAATAAAATAATTATAGGAAGTCCTGGTATGTGCAGAAGATCCTTTTAAAATTGAAAATCGGTAAGTTTTGGCATATAATAATGCTGTAACGATTGCCATTAATAACAATACCCGAAGATGCCAAAAAAATAGTATGGAGCTGAGCTATGCCCTCTCTATGCCAACCATCTCCCCATAACTAGCCTCTGTCACAGTTGAATTAATCCAGCCACATATAACGACTTTTTCAGGAGTTTAGGTATCTCTTTTTGCTAGCTTTCATAACGATATTGAATTTTCTGATCCGGGATAATACATAAATTAGTAGTTTTTTTTTTAAATTTCTTTTAATCATGTATTTTCGTTTTTATTATTGATTCTCATAGAAATAATATTAGTTTTTTTTTTAATTAATAATGGAAGATATTATCTGTTTTTATAAATATACGTAAATGTTAATTATTTTATTTTTTCAAAGATGTTGAATATCTAGTATTGGATGTATCTTTTAAAAAAATAAAGAAATTTATCCTTTATAATATTTCTTTCTTGTTTCTTAACCTACAGTTTGTTTAAATATAATAATACACACATAATTTTTTAACCGATGTCTATTGTTATTACCACATACAGTGGATTGAGACTAATATTTTTCAGTGTATACTATTGTAACTATCATATACAACAATTGACGACACCTAAACTCCGCTGTATAACGTTGTAAGTATGAGATACTACAACTGGCGCAGCCTGTACTCCGCAGTAAAATGTTGTATCAACGATATCTCAGAAAATACACATATTTTTGAAATTATCTTTCAACACAGTTAAGAATACTATTAATTAAATACATATACCAAATTTCATGCAGCTACAATGATAAATGCAGTGTTTAGGCCAATTTGAATCTTTAAAATGCTCTACTGTAAAATTGCTATTTTGGGGATACAACAACTTACGTAGGAGGTATCGATTTATGCTGCTGAGTGTACTCATTTTATTACCATTTATTTATGAGTACAGGTTAGAGTGTAACTTTTGTAATTGGTCGGCTGATGAATTTATGCGACAAGTAGAAATGAGGTAAGTACTTATAAGTTGAGTCTTTATCTAACAGTGTTTGAAGGGTATAAATTAGTAACAAGAGAGTCTATAAACATACAAATTAGACATCTCGTAAAGCTAAGTTTCGAAGGCATTTCAGTTACACTTTCATTAAATACTGTGGCCGTCCAAGTAGTTAACAGCCATCACAAAGGTCAAATGTATTGAATTTCCAACAACAGTGAAAGAAAAGGACAAACAAAAGACTTTAAGTTAGACGAACAAATTGAATCGTAAAGTTACAGTGAACAAAGTGAGAAGAAGGTAAAATAAAATAAAAATAAAAAAGTATTTTATTCTCTGATACAAATTACCTAAATTGGTGTTAACTTATTGTACTAAATAATAACTAAATATATCAGGAACCCCTCTTAGGTAAAGGCCTCCTGAGAAGAATGTATCACGTATTAAATATTAATATTAACTTATCTATTATATAAAAATGAATCCCTATTTTCCTGGTCACGGCATCACGCGTGAACGGCTGGACTGATTTCGTTATTTCTTTTTTTGATGTGTTTATTATTGTCAGGAGAAGGTTCTTATGAAAGAAAAAATTAAGAAAATTGCGCGGAAAAACGGCTGGACCGATTTTAATGATTTTTTTTTTGCGTGTCTTCAGGTGGATTCCAGAATGGTTAAGACTCGGGTTCTAGGATTTTATTTCCTTTTTAGGGCAGGACAATGTCTGTCGGGGCCGCTACTTAATTTATAATATACTTTTGAAGCGCATAGGTACAAGTCATGAGTTGTCAACACATAATATCAAGAAGGAGTCGATAATTAATACTTGCATATGTTTTGACGAATACCGCTGATAAATTTGCTAGAACAAGTATTTATGGCCGTCCTGAGCCGAGTTTCGTAACCCGTTAGTGGGTTGCCCTCAGCATGGTCACTTAATTCAAAGGGTTGCGAGCGCCTTCTGCGTTCACCATAAAAAGCGGTGTGCCCAGAAAAGCCGACTAGCGTGAGGCTACTGGCAGTAGGGCCATTAACAAAAAAAAAGTATTTAAAATAAACCAAAACAAATGTTTTACTCCAAACTTATTTTATTGAAAACTCGCTTTTGCTCGCAGTTTCACCCGCTTGAGAGTTTTCCGGAATAAAAAGTAGCCTGTGTCCTTCCCAGAGTCTCTAACTATCTCCATACCAAATTTAATCCAATCCATTCGTTAGTTATTGATTTTATCGCGTATAGACTCACAGACACTAATGCGGCTGGGGATTTTTTAGGGCTTTTATATTGTCTATACATATTATTAAGCTACAGAGTTTGTTTGTTTGATTAGTTGAACGCGCTAATCACAAGAACTTCTGAACCGATTTTGAAAATTCTTTCACTAATAGGAAGTTACATTACTCCCGAGTGCTATAGGCTACTTTTATCCCGGGAAAATATTTTTATCCCGAAAGAACTTTGCGAGCATCACCTAGTGTAAGGATAAAAGTAAAAGGTAATCCTACTAATATTATAAATGCGAAAGTTTATAAGGATGTATGGATGTTTGTTACTTTTACACGCAAAAACCACTGAACGCCCGCCCGCCCGCTGCTCCGCCCGCGTTAAAAAGTTTATCCGGGATAAAAGTCTTGTTTTATATTTTCCCGGGATAAAAAGAAGCCTATATGTTAATCCAAGACATGATCTACCCGTGTGCCAAATTTTATCGAAATCCGTTCAGTAGTTATTGTGTGAAAGAGTAACGAAGATACATCCATACGTCCATCCATTCTTACAAACTTTCGCGTTTGTAATATTAGTAGGATAAAATTTATACACATTAGTTAACAGCAAAAACAAAATGTGATCTTAATTAGACAAGGGTTAAGTTCTGCAAAAGATTTTGTCATACGGGTAAGCTGTTCTCAAAGAACGTGCTTAATTCACAAGTAGAATTTGCTCGCGGGCCACGCGCGTGACAATTTTTTCCTTGGATAAAAGTCCCGCTCTATATTTTCCCGTATAAAAAAGTTGCCTATGTCTTAATTCCGGACATGATCTACCCGTTGGCCAAATTTCATCTAAATTCGTTCATTAATTTTTGAGATGTGCAGTAACAAACAAACAGAAACAGACAGACAGAAAAAATTACAAAAATCACTGATTTGTGTTCCATTAGGTAATCTTCTTTAGATCACTTTACATACACCGATTCTACTGCTTTATTATCTGAGATAGCTATGTCTTATTAGAATAATTTATAAGAGAGATATGAGGAAATGTTTACAAATATTATTATTTTAGAAGAGAAATGCGTAAACAATGACTTTACTCACAAAAATGAATTTATTTCTAAAAATAAAACACACACACACACTCACTCACGCCTATTATCCCCGAAGGGGTAGTCAGAGGCGCAACTAGTGCACCCACTTTTCGCCGTTATTCCGTCCCATGATGTGATAGGGGGCGAGCCTATCGCCATGTCGGGCACAAATTCCAGACTCCGAGCTGATATTGAATAGAAAAAACTCAATATCACTTTGCCCGACCCGGGAATCGAACCCGAGACCTCAGCATTGCAGTCGTACCATAATACAACTACGCCACCGAGGCAGTCTAAAAATAAAATGCTTCTAAAAATGCTGGCAGATAATTCATTTCGAACAATTAGGGTGTCAGTCAGTTCTTAATGGAACTACCATGAAATGCAACAATTATTCAACCTTTTAGACCAACGTAAAACCGCACAATTTGTCTCCGAACAGAAAACATGCCTCAAGACATCTAGGTTTCCGTAGTATCTTAGCACCAAGGTATTTTACCACATAAAAAATATCACGGACTATTTATCTACAGAGCCGTAAGTTGCTTTTAAGAAATAAAACATATTTCAGCCGTTGAAAGAGGTTCTTTTCGGGGCGCAGTTTCTTTATAAACTGGCATTCTATTTGTATAAAAAAAAACATACCCTGGGGTACAGGCAAAAAACTGGTTCTTTTGTTACGTGACCTGTAATACTGTAAGGCCCCATCATTTTGTGAGAACCAGTTTTATTTGACTTCGACATGGTGCAGCTTGAAAAATGAATGGTTCAACGAAACGCAAATTTTAGATCATATGTACTAACTACCTATACGTAGGTATCTAAACATCTCACAACAAAAAATGCAGATTACACTTACTGTCTTCAAAACAAAAACCGGAAATACCTACTTTCTAAAATGGCGACTGTGTAAATTTATGTCAGTAATGCTTTGATGTATTAAACACCCCAATACATCAATACAGTAATGTGATTGATGAAGCCATGGCCGGAAGATTATTAGAAAATAAATTGAATAACCTCGCTTCACTGTTATTACGTGGCCTTATCGTTATTAAGAGTGTCATTGATCCATTGCAAAATACATAATTTCATTTGTAAATAAAAAGCAAACAACGTTCTCTCTCCGGAATTCAACTGAATAGGGTTGCTCAATACCGACCGAAGTTTGGAATTTTATTACCGAAATCGCGATAATCGCTCCCTGATCACACCATGGGGATGAATAAGCATTGCAAAAATCAGGCTCGTACCTACAGGGGATCAGCGACAAACACATAACATCTCTGAGACCTCAAGACTAGAAAAAAAAATATTTTAGGCTAGACATAGTTGTACAAGAACATTAATTTAATGAAGCCAATAAAAAGTTTAAAAAATTAAATCCTTCTTTACCTACCACATAATGTTTTATTTTTAAAACTATTTTGTGAGTATGGAGTATTTTATAAATTCGTCTTCACTAATTTCCAGATTTACTAAAAAATACATATGAGCTTGCCATAATAAGTTAGTGTATGTATTTATTTACAATAAGTTTGTAGTAGGTATACAATAACCAAAATACTAAAGCTAGGATTATATTCTACTGTACTAAGCATACAGAGTGGTACAAGTGTAAACATCAATAGCGTGTAAGTTACAGAAAATACTCATACAGCAAAATCTAAAGGAACTTATTAAGTAAACGCTTAGCAGTGAACTTCAAAAAGTCCTTTTGTGTTGCGGGGCGAAAACATTTCCTCGATACATTGATGTATTAAAAATTAATACATCAATGCCTCGATAACAATATATTGTGTTAAACTACACAGACGCCAATTTCTACCACTAATCAGCAGTGTGCATGCACTGTTGGATTTCGGTTTGGAATTCTAGCCAGTATAACTACTGCGCATAATGAGCTTATGTATCAGGATGACGAGCGCAGTGGAATGCCACAGTCGCTGAATGCCACAGAGTACTCTGTAACTCAAGGTGCTGAATGGTGTTGCTACTCTTTATAGGTGATCATATCGCTTACCATCAGGCGAATGGCATGCTCGTCTCGTCATTTAATGCAATAAAAATGACGATTAAAGCAAGCTCTACATGGATTTAGCAAAGAATACTCACTTAAGTGTAAATGAGTATTCTTTGTTTGGCTAGGTTGCTTCGAGAACTATTAAGGTAAAATAATGTTTTCTAAAAACCAAAAAATTAAAATACGCAACCATATCAATCAAACGATATTCTACAACTGATATCAAGCTATAAATCTCTTTTACAGTGCTCAAACCACGCTATAACTAGTTTCGCCTACAGCGTGTGGGTTGACCGAGTCGTTGCTCTATCACATAGTACAAAAAACCTGCCGTGAAGTGGCAGTTTCACTGGGTTTTGAATAGGCAGTAAAATTGCTGGATGTTCTCCAATTACGTATTCAGGTATTTGGCATTTTCGGTAATCATGATTGTTTGCCTCGGTGATGACTGCCTCGGTGGCGTAGTTGTATTACAGTACGACTGCAAAGCTGAGGTCTCGGGTTCGATCCCCGGGTCGGGCAAAGTGATATTGAGTTTTTCTATTCAGTATCAGCCCGGAGTCTGGAATTTGTGCCCGATATGGCGATAGGCTCGCCCCCTATCACATCATGGGACGGAATAACGGCGAAAAGTGGGTGCACTAGTTGCGCCTCTGCCTACCCCTTCGGGGATAACAGGCGTGAGTGTATATGTATGTATATGTATGATTGTTTGAAGATTATTTATCATTGGGTGAACCACCATCTCATTCGTCTGCCTTAGTTTAACTTAAGTAGGTATATTATATTACAATAAACATTGTGTGTAAAAGTGCTATTTGGGTCCAATACGATACTAACTACCTATTAATTTTATCTATACTTACATGTAAAATTAATTATAATAAGTATAAAACTAAACACGCATAAACCGCTGAAAAGATTAAGAAGTTGATTCACATAATATAAATAAACCAACATGAAAATTAACAAATAGTCCGTAGGACTATTATTACTATAAAATACTTTTACGCGGGTAGAGCTCCAAGCAAAAGGTTGTATCAAATAAAAAAATATAAAATACCTAACTTTGAATATGGAACAAAATTGAAATAAGCATTTCTCCGAGGCTCTTTGTAGCGAATTTATGAATAGGGTATTCATAAATTTTTATCCTTTTTAAACAGTCGACGAAATAGATTTTTTTGTGTCTTTTTTTAGCCTGTGGGACTAGAAACATTTTATGTTAAATTAGCAATTCGCTATCACCGAAATTACGATCAAACGCTTTACTTATAATTTTCTTTAGTCGGATCAGTTTCGACTGTTTAACAGTGCGGCTTCCGAACGCAATTTCAGAGCACATCACAGATAAATTGCGCGCCATTTCCTTAGCAGTGAGAAGTCAAAGCTACGTTGTGGCGGTACATAAAAATTACCTCACAGTCATAGAACACTATTACTCTAAGAGCTCACAGTTATATAGTATCGTCATACAGCATACCACGAGAAAACATACTCATAGGGTGACCACTGAGAATCAGCGTTGTGCTGTGGTTTGCACCACATGACAACATTATGCTGATCGGATGTCTTTCCGACACAGCCTTGACGGAGCCATAGGTAAAGATAGGGATCATTTTAGTAATGTTTTATTGATTTTATCATGTTTGTTTTTTATCAAATGTGTCTGAGCTTTAATAAAAACGTGGAATAAACGACACGTTCATTAATCGCTCCTACTGACATGTTTTCATCATTAGCTCTTTTGATCGAGCTCTAGAACGGTTGGTCTTTAACGATGTACAATTAAACAAGAGTAAACTTGAAACAAACCCCTCTAGGCTTACAAATTTGCTACGGATCGGCAGGCTAACAAATTTGCTGCAAAATGCTAACCACGGCACTTAATTATAATTTTTTCAAGTGTTTTCGAAACCATCCTAGTTGACATTTGACTATAATGGGGATTTTTATATATCAATGCTAGAATGATACTGTTTTTTAATTTAAGTAGCTACTTTAGATACAAATCAAAAATAGAACCCACATCGCGTCAATTAAACATTTGGTACAAATGATTTGTTTTTTATCATCACTCTGTATCACTAGTCACTTATTTCACTACACGTATACTACATAGTATGATTTACTGCCCAGCATACAAACAGCAAACAAGTAGAACCTTTTTATGTTGGCTTTCTTTATAAACGCGATATCCGGTGGCTAGGTCATTAACTTTGGACAATACTTACTTGCTAAGCCGTGGATTTACCACTTTGTCATTTGTCACGGCCCGCACACCCGCCTACAACGTAATCATTCCCTTAATACGCTTTTAGGGTGATAACAATTTATTCCCAGTGTTTAGGTTATTACTTCCAGCTGTTCATGATATATTACCCACAGACAATCGCTACGTAAAAGAATAAAACATATTTCTGTGAAATTTAACGAATCAATGATTTAATTATTCATGCCGAGCCGGCTCAAACTTGCCCAGATGAGAGCATGTTTGAAGGACCCAAGATTTTCGACACAAAGCCCTTAAAGAATTCATGAGTGCTCTAAGTGGATTTTAAAACACAATGATGGCGAAACTTCGTAAGTGTTTTTGTTTTGATGTTGAAGCTAATAAGGTATTGTATGTTAAAACAAAACTTCTATTGGTTTTTTCACGTATCCCTAACACGGATCAGCCTGTGTGTCCGTATCAAACAGTGGCCTTACTCTTGACACTCGATTCCGTTCGAAATTTAGGATTGGAGTCGAAAACTTGATAATTCGTACCCTTTAATGCTACACTAGCGCACGATTTATCTCGATCGCGGCGGAATTTAGAAAAACTAAATGAAATCGAGTATTTACAATCTCCAGTACATTTCGGCACTCTTGACGCGGTTTTGAAATTAGCGATTGAGTGAGAAATCGTGTTTGAAATCGGATTAACGCAGTTTTAATAAGTTAACTTTTTGGTGTTCGAGTGAGTAATTATGCTTTTGTAAACTAAAAATAATGATGAGGGCCTTATTTAATCATAATTTTGAAAAATATCATCAATATAGTTACAATCCAGTGGCCAAATTGAAAAAGAAATGTGTAAAATGGCGATAATTACCAATATCGTGTTCAGAAACAATAACCATTGCTAAGTAAATCAAAACTTTTAGAATTTCTATATCGTGTATATAAATATACCTGTGGCCTTACTCTTGACACTCGATTCCGTTTGAAATTTAGGATTGGAGTCGAAAACTTGATAATTCGTACCCTTGACTCTCGATCGCGGCGGAATTTAGAAGAACTAAATGAAATCGAGTGTTTACAATCGCAAGTACATTTTGGCACTCTTGACGCGATTTTGACATTAGCGATCGAGTGAGAAATCGTGTTTGAAATCGAATTAACATAGCTTTAAAAAGTTAACTTTTTGGTGTTCGAGTGAGTTATTATGCATTTGTAAACTAAAAATAATGACACGACGGGCCTTATTTAATGATAGTTTTTGAAAATATCATCAATCTATTTACAATTCAGTGGCCGAATTGAAAAAGAAATTTGTAAAATGCCGATAATGACCAATGTTGTGTTCAAAAACAATAACTATTGCTTTAAGTAAATAAAAACTTTTAGATTTTTTTTTATACGGCACTATATTGTGTATATAAACATATTCCATGAGCACAGTCATACAATTACTAAGAATAATTTTAGGTTTTAGTGGCACTCTCCTTTTATCAGTGCCATTCTTGTGACTACAATGTCACAACAATGGGTATCACGATTTATAAAAAAAGTTACAAAAGCTCTTTATGCAAAAACAATAGTGAATAAATGGTTCAAGTGTCCACAACGCCGATATTTCACTGTAGAGTGCGCCGCGCCAAGGCTTACACCGCGCCAGTATCACGCAATTGAAACTTCAATGAACACCACACTCAATAATATAAATATCATATGAGAAACGAGAAATTAAAATATATTTTAACGATAGCGTTGTATTCCTTGATTGCGTTGCATTCTCCAAAGAGAATATAAATATGGCATTCTCTGTATCTCTCATAGAATAATGTCTAAAAGTCCTTATTCTGAGATATCTCTACTTGATTGGAACTTTGACGTTGACATTGCATTTCTTTTTCCATAATACGTAGTTGAGATAAAGACAACACACTTCTTCTGCCGTAGTGTACCACTCTTTTGATATTTTGCTTAAAAAAATACAGTTCTAATTTTATTATATGAGTTCACAGAATATGTTTGTTAAAACTTAAATTATTGGACACGTTTTCGACTGGGATAATCAAAATTACACATGTAAACTATTTACTGTATTATAGAAGATTATGTACGACTCCTGTGTACTCGTGTATGACTCCTCGGGCTCGGCCCGGCGGTCGCTCAACGCCGGGTCGTTAGGCACGATGACCCCAACATATTTGTTCGGTCGCCCCTCACGAAGGCCGGGCGGATGTGGCAATGCACTTTCTCCGCGAAACCAAAAAAAAAACATTAGGTTTAGGTTAGGTTTAGGAGAGTTTAGATTAGGTTTAGATTAGGTTTAGGTTAGGTTTAGGTTAGGTTTAGGTTAGGTTTAGGTTAGGTTTAGATTAGGTTTAGGTTAGGATTAGGTTAGGTTTAGGTTAGGTTTAGGTTAGGATTAGGTTAGGTTTAGATTAGGTTTAGGTTAGGATTAGGTTAGGTTAGATTAGGTTTAGGTTAGGTTTAGATTAGGTTAGGTTTTGGTTAGGTTTAGCTTAGGTTTAGATAAGGTTAACGTTAGGACGACAACTTAGACACTTCTCGTCCGAGGAGCCCGCAGCCGTCCTTAATGCGCCGTAGAAGGCCACCGCGGAGTTTTATTGGGGGGGCCGTGCGGTGTAAATAGGTTAGGGGCTCGGCCCGGCGGTCGCTCAACGCCGGGTCGTTAGGCACGATGACCCCAGCATAATTGTTCGGTCGCCCCCATGAAGGCCGGGCGGATGGTGGATACCTAAATAAAATTATTTTCGCAATCATTGCAAGTGGCGATTTTATTGTTCACAAATCACGACAAGGCATAATTTAAGTCTTAGCTAAAGAAAAAATATCATTTTTGTACTTATTAGTAGTATTAAATTTCATTTAATAAATAACCTATAGACTATAGAGGCGTTATTAGCATTTTTCTATGATTAACAGTTATCAAGTTTAGTTTAACAGTTATCAAGTTTAGTTGAATGATAAATTAACAGATGGCATTAACTGCCTCCGCAGTCCGTTCATTAGTTTAAACGTTTAATGAATATTGCAATAGTAGTTAATAGAATTAACAGCTATTTTTTTATAATGAGTTAAATTAACAGTTATAACGTTTAATGATCACTTCTAATCCAAGGTTATCTGTAAAAAATTGCGGAAAGCGATAAGACCGCCAATTGTACCTGTGTTTTTATCTAATATGTCGGAGTGACTAAAATACTATAAAATAGAATGCTAGCTAATTACCAGTATTTCAATATTGCACAGTGAGATTTAAAATACACAATGTTGCAGATTAATTTGAATTTGTAAAATAAGTTGTTGATTTGACTATTTTTATTTATGAATATTGTATTACTGTTGACTTCAATGAATCGAGTAGTATGAAATTATGTAGAGGGGAGCGAACCTTTATAATGAGAGTGCAGACGCGCTTCAGGGCATTCGAAGTTTAGTTGGCTAGCTCAACAGAACGTTGTTATTACTCTGTATTGTTGTTCAGACGAAATATATTGTTAGAAAGTTAGAAACAGAAGCGATTTTGATTTAAATAAAAACGATTTATTGCTGATTTTTACATAACACATTTATCACTGATTTTACATAAACACTTTTATTATAAGAAATACTTTTACACAGATAGGTATCAACAACTAACCGACCAGTATGAAAATCAATGTTCAACTTACGCAACCGAGATTGACGATGAGACTGAGCTCCAATGAGAGTCTGAGCACGAATGAATGCAAATGGTGGTACGGCACCCTTTTTATTCACACAACTGACATTACTTTGACGTCTCGACTGGTTTTCATATCTGGCAACCCGCTACAAATACCGTTACAAAACTTTTATCCGAACACGGCCTCTCCTGACAGGAGTCCGTCCTCGGGCTCCATCTTCTAGCTCTGAAGATCAGTCTCCAGAACTGACGATGAAGTCGCCAAAATTTCTTCACTCGCCATGACGCTGGATGATGCAGCAGGCTCTTCAATGCAGCTCTGCGTCCACGACGTGCTTGATTGATGCTCACCGTCGCCACCAGGTGTTTCTTTTTCAGAAGGCTGGGCGACGCTAGGAGAGTCAGCTTCCTCAAGTTCATCATTTGCATCTGCGTACAAAAATAAAACAAAGCACAAAAACATGTCCAAAAAGATAACAAAATAAAGCAAGACAGCTCATATGACTTGAGGTAAATTTACTCAACAGTTCAATGTAATAAAATCTAAGCACAACGGATATAAAACATCTTGATATCTGTACCAATCACCCGAGGCAGTTCGCGTCATAATAAAATCTAAGCACAGCGGATATGAAAAATCTTGATATCTGTACCAATCACCTGTGGCAGGTCCCCTCATAATAAAATCTAAGCTCATCGGATATGAAACATCTTGATATCTGTACCAATCACCTGTGGCAGGTCCCGTCATAATAAAATGTAAGCACATCCGATATGAAACATCTTGATATCTGTACCAATCACCCGTGGCAGTTCCCGTCGGGGGAGTGCCTCTCACGACTCGTTAGAGGTCTACGTGAGACATAGCTTTGCGTGTGTGAATCGGTCCCACATAAAAACATGTTTCAACCGAACCTCTCAATGTAAGAATAATAATGTTTGCCTAACGAACACATCACACGCCAAAAACTTGTCCATGATACAACCCTGCGTGTACTACGGGCTCCAGGACCACATGTCTGAGCAATTCTCGGCCTTGTCCGAGCACACAACCACTCAAAGTACGTCCCATATACTAGGATCGCATGCCCGAGCGCAGTCGAAAGCAGCATCCAATAATATGAAACCGTACCTCACTTGAAGTGTATCCGTCGATCAGGATAGCATGCCTGACATAAGACAAGAACTATACCGACCGCAAGACTAAACTTCCCTTAAACGTGTTCACCCCCTTAGGAAACGTTAACAAAATGTGTTCACCCCCTTAGGAAACTTTAACAAAATGTGTTTACCCCCTTAGGAAACTTTAACAAAATGTGTTCATCCACTTAGGAAACCTTAACAGAATGTGTTCACCCCTTAAGAAACTTTAAAAACTTTTCCATAAAAACTTTAGCTTTATAAAATATACAGCACCCAATGCGCTTTTCCGCAATCACCTGATATCCATGCCACTTGAAGCATGATGGAGCTCGTGGTTCCGCATTATCGCAGTTCCGCAGCGCAAGGAGCTCGCAGTTCAGCAGCACAAGGAGCGCGCAGTTCGGCAGCGCACCGCATCACCAGGAGCGCGCAGTTCGGCAGCGCACCGCATCACCAGGAGCGCGCAGTTCGGCAGCGCACCGCATCACCAGGAGCGCGCAGTTCGGCAGCGCACCGCATCACCAGGGGCGCGCAGTTCAGCAACGCACCGCATCGGCAGGAGCGGTTTTCAATTACTGCAAACATAAAATATACGCAGCAGCATCACATCGCTCGGCCTATTCTGACATTACATTAAATCCTACACTACTACAATTTACGTCATTAACTACCCATCACACTGTAAATAGTCCACATGTAAACTGAAGTTATGGTTATAGACAATGCATGTGATGTAACCACACAACTATGGTATGTGTAATGTTTGTCCTCGCAGCGGCACTTTTTCCAGTACCCTCAATATCGAATCACATACGTTTAATTAAGAAAGAATTTAAATAGGAAACTTTTTATGCCAAGTAGGTTAAATTATTTAGTACCGTCGCAACTATCAAAAGGTTTTACCCATTGCGAGCCATGTACAATTTTTTTTTTACTTAAGCCAAATAACTGAAAATATTTGGACCACACATGAGTACTTAACTCTAACACTACGGCTGTTAAATCCGAACAAACATCTCATTGTTATTACAAGCAGGTCCACTTACGAAAAGATAACATGTATCGGCCAGTTACAACACGAATAGTTAATTAATCAATGTCTGTACATGCCTCATTTAACAAGGTCTCAAAATTCGTTAAGAGTACTAAAAAATAAAAGAAGCCATAACCTCAAAGGAGGATTACGGGTCATACGATACCAAACTTCCTTTACAGCCACCGATGAACTTTCTCTGTGCTGGAGCAGTTTGCTTTAACCGCCAGTTGCCACCCGCGCAGTTGCTTTGCCCAGGACACCAACTGACACCATACGCGGCACATCTACTGGAACACTTGCACACCAGCAGGACCGTTTGCACACCAACAGGAACGTTTGCACACCAACAGGAACGTTTGCACACCAACAGGAACGTTTGCACACCAAAAACAACGCTTGAGCACTAACAGTTCAATCGTGGTACACGTAAACACTTATTGTTCATTTGAAGTCGTATACACATGACGTCATCACAAACGTATATACGATGGCTATGTTATACACCACACAACTACTTTTATTTCACATTGCAGTCTAATTCTTATCCCGATATTACTCAGCGCAATTTGTTTTTATTGACGTAAATTGCGGGTAGTCGAATTTCTCAATCGTACCATCTATGGATTCTACATAGCGTACATATGTACTGAACACAATCCACTTCTATGGACATCGATTGCTTATCCAGGTATTTTCAGTGCAATCAATTGTTCGCCGCGTTATATGCGGGTAATGAAATATCTCCACAGTCGTATTGATGGCACATAGCGTAGGTACCTATGTAATGCACACAATCCACTTGTATGGGCATAGATTACGATCTCACTTTTGATGTCAGAAAGTTAGAAACAGAAGCGATTTTGATTTAAATAAAAACGATTTATTGCTGATTTTTACATAACACATTTATCACTGATTTTACATAAACACTTTTATTATAAGAAATACTTTTACACAGATAGGTATCAACAACTAACCGACCAGTATGAAAATCAATGTTCAACTTACGCAACCGAGATTGACGATGAGACTGAGCTCCAATGAGAGTCTGAGCACGAATGAATGCAAATGGTGGTACGGCACCCTTTTTATTCACACAACTGACATTACTTTGACGTCTCGACTGGTTTTCATATCTGGCAACCCGCTACAAATACCGTTACAAAACTTTTATCCGAACAATATTATGTTTATATGAGAAAAACCAGCTTTTAATTATTATTGAAAGCTTAAATCATGACGAAGTCTAAAACATGGAAATACCACCTTCGCCCATATATCCATCATCCAACTCCGAAATCGGAAGCGGGATAAACAATCAATGCCCACAGAAATAGATTGCGCTCACTACATAATATGAACGCTATGTGGAATTCATACAAGGTACGATGGAGATATTTGACTACCCGCAATAAACATCAAGAAAGAAAATGTGCTGAGTAATATCGGAAGAAGAACTATACTACAACATGAATAAAAGTGACCACGTGTGAAACATAACCATCACATATTTATTTCTGACGACATGTGCATACGGCTTCAAATGAACAAGGATCTGCGTGTTTACCGCGATCAAACGTTCCTGTTGGTGTTCAAACGATCCTGTTGGTGTTCAAACGGTCCTGTTGGTGCTCAAGCGTTCCGGTAGATATGCTGCGTGTGGTGTCGCAATTGATGTCTTGGACAAAGTGACCAGGCAACAACTGGCGGTAGATGCTAACTGCCCTATTGTAGAGGAAGTTCATCATTCAGGAAGTTTGGTATCGTATAACCCATAACCCTTCTTTGAGGGTTCTGGTTCCTTTTATTTCTTGGTAACCTTTACCAATATTGAGATCTTATGACCCTTAACCCTTCTTTGAGGGTTATAGTTCGTTTTATTTCTTGGTAACCTTTACCGATATTGAGATTTTATTTAACAGGGCATGTGCAGACGTAGATTAACGAGCAAGTCATGTTTATTATTAATACAGAGCCGTCCATGAACTTAACGACTTGGACAAAAATACCTGTTGTAGTAGACTATGACTGTACATGGCCTTGGTTGACAAGTGATCCAGGTGCATAGTGTTTAGTCTGAAGGATTGTTGGCATTCTTTTGTAACTGATTGCAGCTCCGAACTGTTTAAAACTTTGGATAAAGAGAGAGTCATGCGCCAATTTTGAGGTTATTCTCACATTAAAATGACAATTGAATTCGTAGGCGCAGTTTGATGCAACATTTTATTAAAGGCCAGGGTAGACTGAACGGTTTGATGCTGATGTGATATTTTTGATTGCAGGAACTGAAGATCTTTGCAGGGAGCACTCACTCAATATTTGTAAAAGACTCAGTAAAGCGTGACTACTGAAGAGCCTCTGTGGGGTCCTTGGTAGATCTGACATTTACTGCAACGATAGAGGACGTTTGGACAAGGTGGTCCATGCCGGTACCTTTGAGTACGGAGATGACAGCACGGTCGTAGAGTACTATGTACCTTAGTACTATGTACTATTTGCTCAGAGAAGCTATGATCCAACGCCTGAGCATGTCCCTTAAGGCAGTCTCCGATTGAGGCAATGCCAATCTGGTCAGGTTCATCGCAGCCAAGATAGGCTTATCCTTTTTCTGCCAAAAAGAGTCCATTTGACCTGGCTCCCTCTTTCCTTAATGCGTCCGTGCCTATAACCGACCATCTTAATCTTGAGTTCTAAACTCATAGTCAACGATACCCTTGTTAAAGCTCGATTACAAAGCCTCGAGCATCGTCGCAAAGTTGCTAGTCTATCTGCTTTTTACCGGATACATTTCTGAGAATGTGCAACGGAATTGTACAATTTGATTCCTCCATCCCCATTCCACCACAGTACCAGCAGAGATACGGCGAAGCGCCATTGTTACATGGTCGAAGCTCCAAGAGCTCGCACTAAGCGCTTTGCTTCCACCTTTATTGTACGGACAGCCTAATTATGAAATTCGCTACCGTATTGTCCATTTCCACATAAATACAATTTGAGACTCTTCAAGTCTCGAGTGAATCGGTTTCTTCTGGGCAAGCGTGCTTCACTTTAGGCCGCATCTTCGCTTAGCATCAGGCGGAAAGCGGACAAACGTGAGCCCATTCAGAATTATGTAATGTATGCCAGAGTGGCTCTTTGGGCTGTGCAGACCGGCGCAGAACAGCGTGCTACAGGTAGCACCAAACTGCGAGGTTAGAGGGTAGTGTACAGAGCAACTACTGAGCAGCCTCAGTGGAAAAGCCTCTGCAGATCATCGTTTGACGGCTGTCAATTTTAGGGTAACCCTTTGAAAGTTTGTAGCTCCGCAAGGAGAAGCTTCCATTCTGTTTTGTGTTAAGATTTAATTTTTTCTTATGATGGTTTATAGAAATGCCTGAAGATCAATTGTAGAACAGAGTAGATGAGGCTGTTGATTAAAATAATAGTAAACACGTTGCTTTGTGCTCAACGGAAGCACAAGTATGGGAAACTCGTGTTTGCGTGTTCTAGCAGAGAACGCACGATGGAGGCATATCCTAGAAACCTTGTGCGTGGTGACACAAGTAGTTACTGGAACGCACGATGGAGATATCCCGGGAGGATCGTACTTAGAGGCACGATGTCTGAGCGTTTGGTGTCTTTTGAAATCATGTAGTAAACTGACCAGTTGATAAATCAAGATTTGTGTTGTAGATGAACCTTCAGTCATTTTTCTAAACTTTCCAAACAGTGTTAATAAGTTTACGTGATGATAGATTGGGTAAATAGCCGGAAAGTCAGAGCATAATCGATAAAATTGAAGCCGAGACAAGTAGTACTGACAGTAATTAGGTTTGTATGATGATCGGGGTGGACCATACCACAGGTTGTCATGTAACCATAGCTCAGTAAAAGTCGTTGCCTACTTTTAGTAGGGTCGAGCACGAGTACGCGGTAAGCAGCCACCTCTGGCGGGGGTCGCATAGAGTCCGGGAGAGGTTCTGCATTCCCGTGGGGGTTTGCATATGAGGGTAACTGGAGGTTACTGGGCTCTGAGTAGCCAGAGGTCACATGCAGGCCTTCATTAGTTAGATTAATTGATTTCATTAATAAGATGGTTCGATGATAATCAAGTATAAGTCTGAATTTCACGGTTGATGCATTTGATATTGAAAAGTAATTTTTGGAAACTCATTTTGTGATAAATTTTCTTTGATTTGATTATTTTCAGTAAATGAAAGTTGGTTTATTCAAAGTAACAATACAAATCTCAGTAAAATCTTAAAATAAATCTGAATAGAGTTTATCTGGTTTGGGTCAGGAATGGCAGAGCTGTTGCTGTGTTTCTTTATTTTTACAATAATTGAGGTCATTATCGGTTGTACCACAAGTGCTATGCTTGTTTCGATTGAAGAGCAGTCTTCACTGTGGCTGCTGTTGGACATTTTCTTAGATAAGACCTGTTTCAACTATATTCAGTTTAGTAACTATTTGACAGCCGTGTTGCTGGAGAAATTGTTAGTATCACTTCTTGATAATTGAACAAAGTTGTACTATAGGGGTAACGAGGGATATGACCTAGTCCAGTTGTATCATAGCTGAAGATTTCACCTACTAAAGGGGATAGATGATCTAGTCAAGCATTCCGTAAATTGAAGGGATTTCATCATTGGAATGAATATCTAGACCAGTATATATTACACGATGAAAGGGTCTTTTTATGACCTAGTCCATCAGTAAGATCATTTGATTCATAGCTAATTTTGGAAAATTGTCGTTTGTTTACATTAAAGAAAATTGCGGCACTTAAGGGCGTGCGATTGTCAGAATGACCTTGACAGTGGCAATTGTGAAGTACAGTGCAAGACAGAGATTTCGATGTCTTGCGCTGGCGGCACGTGCACCGAACGTCATCGCCCCCGCCTAATTACGCATTTCTAAAGGATGCGTCTCGGTGCACGGACTGCTTGCTGTCTCTGTACAATTAGTTGGTACTCCTACTAATTCATACCATTTCAGAACCTAAACGAGTCTAAGACAAAAATACCGTTTCTTTAGATTTTTCGGTTCCGAATGCGTTTATATTTATTTTATTGTTTTTTGGCACTTAATTTTGGAGATAAAAAAAAAAAGAACGAAAAATTTAAACAAAAAATTGATTTATGACGTCATACAAACTGTCGAAAGTAGTTGTTTCCTACTGTTTACGTGAATATGTGCGTTGAGTGCCTGGGTATATTTCCAGCTAGATGATGGACTGCAGGGTTTGTTGTGTTGAACTATCACTTAACAACTCATAGTGAAAGTCGTGAGTAAAAGTGTTTGAATCCTGAGAAAGAAAAAAAAATGTGGATCCCATAATTTTGGATTTGGTGTCACTTACAATATAAACATTAGATTTAAATTCATTAGATTAAGATTTAAATTGTAATTGAATCATATTTTGCTTCTGATGTCTGAGCCAGTCTCGACATTCAGAATAGCCGTGTCGGAGTATCATTAGGTACACAGAGTATAAGTAGAGCTATAACTTTACTGTGTTTTTAAATAATTGAGAATTCTGTGTCTCCTTCGTATTGCATTGACACTCATCATTTACTGGTGGTAGGTCTCTCATATGTAAGAGTACCACCGCAATGTCTATTTCTACCGCCAAGCAGCAGTAAGCATGTAGTGTTGTATTTCGGTTTGAAGGGCATTGTAGCCAGTGCAACTGCTGGACGTAATGAGACTTAACATCTTATATCTCAGGATGACGTGCGCAGTGGAATGCCACACAGTACTTTGTAACTCAAGGTGCTGGGTGGTGTTGCTACTGTTTATGGGTGGTCGTATCGCTTACTATCAGGCGAACGGCTTGCTCATTGCTCCTGTCATCCAGAGCCAAAAAAAAAAAAAAGAGAGAAAAAAAAAAGAAAGCTTTCGAATTGTGTTGACATTTGTCGATAACAATCGAATTGCATTCGTTGATGGCAGAGGCCTCCGAATTGCGTTGTGTGTTGGCATTCGTTTGATGGCAGAGGCCTCCGAATTGCGTTGGCATTCGTTTGATGGCAGAGGCCTCCGAATTGCGTTGTGTGTTGGCATTCGTTTGATGGCAGAGGCCTCCGAATTGCGTTGGCATTCGTTTGATGGCAGAGGCCTCCGAATTGCGACTTTTAATTTTCTTTACAGGTCAGAGGCGACCGTATTGCAGAATGGCCGTGTCGGAGTGACTAAAATACTATAAAATAGGATGCTAGCTAATTACTAGTATTTCAATATTGCACAGTGAGATTTAAAATACACAATGTTGCAGATTAATTTGAATTTGTAAAATAAGTTGTTGATTTGACTATTTTTATTTATGAATATTGTATTACTGTTGACTTCAATGAATCGAGTAGTATGAAATTATGTAGAGGGGAGCAAACCTTTATAATGAGAGTGCAGACGCGCTTCAGGGCATTCGAAGTTTAGTTGGCTAGCTCAACAGAACGTTGTTATTACTCTGTATTGTTGTTCAGACGAAATATATTATGTTTATATGAGAAAAACCAGCTTTTAATTATTATTGAAAGCTTAAATCATGACGAAGTCTAAAACATGGAAATACCACCTTCGCCCATATATCCATCATCCAACTCCGAAAAATATGTATATAATTAAAAGTACAAAAGTACCCTACTACCAGCAAGATATACCTTTATTATAAAAGTTATATTGCTCCCGGCTCCGCCCGCCTGAAAAACTTTTTCCGGAATAAACATATTTTCCCGGGATACAAAATAGTATGGATAGCAAGGATTCCTATCCATTCTCTTTACGCGTCCGGCCTATTTGAGACGCTGCTTGATGAATCCGACAATTATTTCATGATTCATCAATGCATTCAGCTTGTGATTCATCCGTATGTGGAAGTCACCGCTCGCATCCCTGACAGGTCCAAAAACGTCGCAAGGGACTTTGCTCACAAACACAGCCAGTTTTTCGTTTTTCATAGTTCGTCCAATACCTTTGTTCAATATTATCGGACTAAAACTACCTAAGTCAACACTATTATGATTTAAACTGTTGAATGATTAATTATTACTGTTGACAGACAGTTTCTGATTTACAAACCATGTGCGAAGCATTCCGCCGCGTCGAAAAGTTTAAGTGATGACGGATACTTCGTGGGCTAGTGCGTCGGACTACACAATAGAGGAATGTCCAATTTAATTAGTATTTATAGTGTTTATTTTAATGGGTGGTTCAAAAATAATTATTTCACAATTCTCGCTTGTTATTTACTTGAAGAGAACATAAAGACTCCGTTAAAATCGTATTTAGACTTAGGATGGTACGAAAAAAATGGCTTTTAATATGTCAATTGAAACATATAAAAATTTTAGTACCTTGGTATTTGGAGTTGGTTCCCATAGTATCAATAAAAAACTTGGTACTCTATAAAATATACTATTTGAACAAGATATTTGAAACTGTGATATTTCTGTGTAGTTTGGTTTGGTGTCCACTAAGGAGTTGTTGCTATTTCTATTTTCTATTTTTGAATAAAAACCGTATCCTAAATCCTCATTACTTATACTTAGTATCTACATCGTTAAATTACATTTACTCTGCGACCTAATTGCCTCGCACATGTGTAAAGTTTGTTGTAAATATATAAATATTTATAAAAGACCAGTCAAACCCATCGGCAGTTCATCAGTTGTTGTGGCAAAAAAAAATTATTGTTTGTATTACATAGGTACTACTGGAATAATAACTGAAATCGTCGAGACTGTATCTCAAAAAGAGTGTAGAGTCTCCAGGTAATTTTTGCCGACTCTGTTCAGTTTATTTATAATCCCCGATAGAAAAAGAGGGATCTTAGAAGTTCAGGTTGTGTATCTGTATGTCTGTCTGTGGCATCGTAGCCCTTAAACGGATGGACCGATTTTGACGCGGTTTTTTGATTGAAATCGGATGTGAGGTGGTTCTTCGCTATAATTTATAGAGATTTGTCCAGGCTTTTGAAGGTTATCAGCTCATTTCCAAACCCCACCCCTGGTTATATGTGGCGAGGTTTTAGACTACCCGCCTCCCCCTACCCAGATAATGTGTATTTTTAGTACAAAGTATCATTAAAATTGTAGAGCATCTAATGAATTCCGCCACGGGGTCACTTACCTGTCGTAAGAGGCGACTAAATGGGGTTAGCGAGAGTCGCGGGGCGAGCAGTGGGGATCACTCGCTCAACTACTCCAATGTAATCGACTCCAAGGTTGAGGACAATGCGTGTGATTGGTGTCCTGCAGTAGTAGACGCCAAAGTCGTACTTTAGAGTTCGGGGGCTTCTCAGTCTACGCATTTAGAGAGGGGCCGCAATGCGGCATGGCGCAGGGGTGGTTCCGTGCAGCTTTCTTCGTGCAACAAGATACGCCGGGGCCGTCCTGTAGGCGCTGAAGAAGGCCACCGCAGGTTTTGGTTGGTATGCCGGTGTGTAGGGTGTAGTGACAGGGACTCGGTCTAATGTTCGCTTGGATGATGCTATACTCCCGGGTGTCGACATTGGGCCGTAAGATCGGGTAAACCATCATAACTGTCCCACTCACCCCCCCACCCCCCCAGTGGCGGTAGCGATAACGCGTTTATTCCCCGCGAAAAAGAAAAGGGTTAAAACACCAATTTGCTTTTGATGCAATGGGTGAACCTATCACCCTGCATCCCAACTAACGGTAAGTAGCTGCGGCCTATAAAATGAATTATGGCGGTATTAATAAATCAATCTCAAGTTTGAGTTACATCCTTAGAGTAAATGTAAGATTAAAAAGTTGAGAACCAGTTCCAATTTTTTTATCGGATCTTTTGTAAATGACTGTAAGACCATCTCAAGCTACAGTTACCCCGAATCATTTTTGATTACTTCTGTCTAGAAACCACCTGCCAAAAGAAAATTTAAAAAACTTAAGACATGCAACCTCATATCTAAATGAAAAAGAAAACCAAGTAAAAGTCCAGTGACATTCACCTTTTTTTTTCACTGCCATAGCACACACTTTCCGTAGTATTATAATGCTCTTTGGCACACACGTTCTCGGCCATAGCATCAGACACGGTAAACAGGGCGGGGCAAATATAAAAGTCGTTGCCGCCTATGTGGTCAAAACTAAAAAAATACCAGTGATTCCAGTTGTTTTATACAAAAATGTTTAAATTAAAAAATTAAAAGAAAATCTTTACTTATAGGTAAGTATACCTACTCAATTTAGTTGTAATTAGAATAGGGACCGTGCACATCGTAAGCTCTGCCATCTGGTGGCATAATCTGTCATTTTCAGCCTATCGATACTTTGCATTGACGTAAAATAAGGATGAAAAATAACATTTAATTAGTTGATAATGTATTGCTGTGTATCTGGATGGTCCAAAATACAAAAATAAACACATCAAATGGTGTGAAATTCTAACGTGCCCAAAAATAGTACCTAAGTACTGACATTCCATGAAAATAGACAAAAATAACAAAAGCTGTAGGTATAAAATATACATAAGTATGAGTTCCAAAAGCACTTAAAAAAAGTCTCATTACGTAATTTACAAAAATAAACATGTCTTGAAGATAATATTCCCAAACAAATCAGTAATTAAGGGAAATAACATCAAAATAACTAACTCCCATCTAAAAAAAAGCATATTCTAGCCACGCTGGGAATCAATAATATTCGACCGGAACCCACATTTTATAATTTGTCATACTAGCTTTTGCCCGCGGCTCCACCCAGTTGTAGTTTTCCCGGGATAAAAGTCCCGCTGTATATTTTCCCTGGATAAAAAGTAGCCTATGTCATATGTGTTAATCCAGGACATGATCTACGCGTGTGCCTTCATCGAAATCCATTTGGTAGTTTTTGCGTGAAAGAGTAACAAACATCCACACAACCATGCATACTTACAAACTTTCGCGTTTATATTAGTAGGATTAAAGGAATATTATACAAAGAAAGAAAGAGAGAAAAAAAAAATTATTGACCACTAGTTGGGTGGTGAACTTAGAACAACAGTGGTGAGTGGTGAGTAACGTAATACAATATTAACAATTTTAAAAAGTACTCAAATACTCATTCAGTGTGGATGGTATATGTCCCACCGCAACCGTGGCAATAGGATCTAGATCAGCATAATATGCCAAACAGCAATGCTTGGCGCTGATTTTCGTATAGACCCTAGAGCAACGTCAACCAAAAATATATACACAATAGTGCGCGAGTGCGCACCACAACAAATACAACAAATAAAATATTGTTATAAAAAGTTTCTTCTTTTATCCACATGTGGCTCTTGCGTCGATTTTGCTCTGCCACCTAAAGTTCGTGCATCTTCCCTATAGACGTCACCTCATTCTATGTTACTTAGGCCAGGTTGGTTCAGCAGTAGTCAGTTAAAGTTATCACATCGGCGAGTCGCAAGCGAATTCACAACGATGCAAAGGCGCTATGCGCTCTTTCAGTATAAGACCGTTAACTCTACTTGACCGGGAATGAAACAACAGGGTAATATGGGTAATACAACAAAAAAAAACATTCATCGATTTATAGATGACGTCGAAATAATGCCAAATTATCAAAACAATGGCATTAAATATTTCCCAGGAAAGTATACTTCCCTTTACCATAATCTAAAGGCAACAAACAACTTAGCGAATTATCGCTTTTGGTTGGCACCGTTATCAGTAAGCACCTAAATAAACAAGCAAGGAACTGAGTTGTCACTTAACTATCATTATGTACACAAAATGGTACTACTTAAAGGAAAGTGATAAATAAAACACAATATTACAATAATGCAGGAGTATAATATTATAAAATACTTTCAGCCTATCGAAACATAATCCTATGGACACTAATTCGATATTTACAGAAAAAAGGCGGGAGGGCATTACACCTAAACCTAGGGATGAGACAACGTGCCGCACCTGCGTGTCCCGCGAGATCACATCCATACAGCGAGCGCTCTCACTAATTATACTGTGCTATATGTATTATGCGATCGGTGTTTCGGCCGAAATCATACTCTATTAATACTTAAGAATAACAAAAAACGCACGGCGGCTCCACCGCCCTCGTACCATTTCATTCACAATATTTGGAATCCACTCGCCACGGTCACAAACCTAGTGTGGAAATCAAAAAGTACACAAACGAAATCGGGAGCACGCTTATTCTGGTCCAGCGATCCAAGACCGACGAGCGGCTCACTCGTCGTGCAGCCGGGGCTCGGGGAAGCCGCGCGCCGTCAGCGGGTCGGGCGCGGGGGACGCGTGAGGCGCGGGGGAGGCGGCGGGCGAGGCGGCCGGCGACGCACTACCCAGTGGCGACGGCAGCGTGGCGTACACCGTGGGCCGCGGCGGCTGGTACGACGGCGCGTACGAGTCACTGCGCGGGTTGTAGAAGGGCGAGTCGTCGGCGCAGCAGTCGAGGTTGGGCGAGTAGGGCGTGGCGGCGCCGCAGGAGGGCGCGTCGTCGCTGGGCCGGTAGGCGGGCGCGGCGGGCGCGTACACGGTGCGGCGCGGCGGCTCGGCCTCGGGCCGGTGGTGGGAGGAGGGCGCGTACGCGTCCGACCAGCAAGCCTTGCTCGGCGTGAAGTCGCCCTTCACGTACAGCTGGATGGGCCGCCGGAACCCCTTGCTGGCGTGCTGCGGCACCCCCAGTATGCAACACTTGCTGAATCCCACCTCCGGCGACAGCAAGTACTCGCGGAATTTATTCGGAAACAACTCGATTGAATTGAAGTTCTCATAAATTGTAGGCTGAAAATAAAAGGAAATCATTTATTTTAGCTTTTCAAACAGTTTTCTACTAATAATATTAGTTTGCAATACTAAGAATTTCTGTATTAGATTACTATATTAACAACAATTATTATCTACTAGCTTTTGTCCGCGGCTTTGCCCGCTTTTAAAAGTTTTTCCTGGATAAAAGTCCCACTTAATATTTTCCCGAGATAAAAACCCTATGTGTTAATCCAGGGTATGTCCAGGGTATGTGGTAACCTACCCGTGTGCCAAATTTCATCCAAACCAGTTCAATAGTTTTTGCGTGAAAGAGTAAGAAATATCCATACATCCACACATACATACTTACAAACTTTCGCGTTAATAATATTAGTAGGATGAAATTAATAATTATAATTAATATGC
Organism: Lapara coniferarum; assembly: GCA_949316025.1. Lineage (NCBI taxonomy): Eukaryota > Metazoa > Arthropoda > Insecta > Lepidoptera > Sphingidae > Lapara > Lapara coniferarum. Next base: position 32,279,264 of record OX438919.1, on the reverse strand, counting down.
AGATAGTTTAAGACTATAGTAACTCGACTCTACTCGGCAGAAAACGAGGGTAATAAGTTTAGGGTGTTTATCTGTGTGCATCTCTGTGGCATCGTAGCTCTCAAATCAATGGACCGATTTTGAAGCGGTTTTTTGAATGAACTCCAGACCAGGGAGATGAAGATACTTCTTTAACGGTCACCCGACGCGACGCCACTTGGGTCTAAATATTACTAGACAATTAAACGACAAACAACGACACTTATGTTTTACTTTGGAGGTTTTTTTGTTGGTGTTGTAAAATTTTTAGTCCCGCGCAAAAATACATAGAGACTTTTATCCTGGAAAAACTTTTTCGCTCGAGCAGATCCACGAGCAAAACTAGTTAAAAATAAAAAATAAATTCAAATCTATAGTTTTAATTACTACTATCACTACATACTATAAAACAAAGTCGCTCCCCGCTTTCTGTCCCTATGTATGCTTAGATCTTTGAAACTACGAACGGTTTTTGATGCGTTTTTTTTTAATGGAGTGATTAAGAGGAAAGTTCATATGTATTTTTATCCCGGAAAAACTTATTAACGCGGGCGGAGCCGCGGGCAAAAGCTAATTTAAAATATATGTGAAGCTAAGCATTTTATTTTTTTAACTATCCAAGTTATATTTACCGTTAAACGCTTCTTCTTTTTATAGCTGGCCCAGTTCTGTGCTTCCAGCACAAGTTTCCCGCCGGGGCGCAGGTCGGCGAACATACGACGGAAGGCACGCTTGAGGCCGGCGTCGCCCCAGTTCAGATGCAACCATTTCGTGGTCGACAGGCACAGGATGAGGTCGAACTGAGGACTGTCAGCGCCGGAGCCCACAGCCACATCCTCACGAGGCACATAGTTGCCCTGTGAATAAAAAAATAAACAAACTGAAAATATGAAACTAATTTTACTACGTTGTGACGTACAGTCAGCAGCAGAAGTATCTGAACAAAATCCTTCCTACTAATATTATAAAGACGAAAGTTTGTAAGAATGTCTGGATGTATGGATGGATGGATGTTTGTTGCTCTTTCACGCAAAAACTACTGAACGGATTTCGATGAAATTTGACACTCGGGTAGATCATGTCCTAGATTAACACATAGGCTACTTTTTATCCCGGGAAAACATAAATCGGGACTTTTATCCCGGAAAACCTTTTTAACGCGAGCGGAGCCGCGGGCAAAATCTAGTCGGCTATATATTAAGTTAAACTGAAACATTTTTTAAGTAAACCTTTTTCATTTCATTTTTCTGAAGAGAAAAAGAGATTAGTAAGAACACAAAAGTATGTAGGCATTTTGAAATTTTGAATTTGTTCAGCCGCTTATGCTGCTGACTCTACATAGGCAGATTATTAAAAAACTTTTTAACAAAAAATAAATCGACTTCAAAACTTATTGAAGAGTTCCATTGTGTATCTCCAAAGATCTTCATCAGATCTTCATAAATTACATACTAAAACATTCCCTGAAAACTATACATTTGAACATCGAAAACCACATCCAAATCGGATCAGTAGTTTTTGAGAAACTCACGGCCATACAAATTTACATACATACAAACATACATACATACTTACATACGGATCGAATACAGAACCTCCTTTTTGAATTCGGTTAAAAATGAATGTTTCTGTTTTTTACTTAATAATGACGACTTAACATATCAAAGATCTGATAAGATGAACTGACTTACTTGCTTGAACGTAACGTTGTATGGGAACGCGGGTGGCAAATTGTCCACTGTGGACGTTCCTAGCGATCCATACAACATGGACATCGACATGGGGAAGAAACACTGCACTTGTTCAGATCGATGGATCGACTTTCTATTTTTCCTTGGTCTCCTTAATTTCCTTCCAGGTAGAGCCTTCTTTGAATCGTCACCTTTATCCGGTTTCTGTTCGATGGAACATTCATCACACTTTTCCTCTTTACATTTATCGCAGTCGATTTTTTTGTCGTCATCTTCAAGTTTTTTGTCGTCCTCTGTCTTTGGCGGATCTGTTGGCACTGGTACGAATGACCGCAAATTTTTTCTCGCCCGGCCTGGAACACAATCACAGACGAATCAGAAAAAACAGTGTTATAATAGTAAGCACATAATAACTGGGTCTTTCGACGCTGTCCTGCTGAGTTATACGCGATATTCATAACAAAGAAAACGGGCGTAGTAATACAGACTTGTCAAAGTTTCTTTAACCGACTTCCAAAAAAGGAGGAGGTTCTCAATTCGTGTGTTTGTATTTTTTTTATGTATGCACAGTTGTTTAATGAATTGATCCTTTTGAAAATATTGTCAGTTTTGAAAAAAAAATACATACACCAGAAAAATATAATTCGCAGTTTTTTTTTATCGTCATCGTTATTATTGTATGACAACATCAACATTAAAGTAAATACTATATACGCGATACCCATATTTGCTATCGTATTTTCTTAATTCATCTCAAAGTTATCTAATAATTTTGCTTTGTTATGAACTAGTGTTCAATATGATGAACTTAAAAAAAATCGCTAATAAGAATAAAAAAAAATACCTCCTTTTTTACGAAATCTATTCGACAATTTATTAGAAAACTATAGATTGTTACATTGCAGATTACACTCCCGCTGACAAAGACCCCACGTGTGTCTATTTTTATAGCTAGCTGAATGCATTTCACAAGATTGAGCAAGTTGTGAGAACTTATCAAGTAACGATATAGTTATGTCGTACATTATACGAACGTATACATAAATGCGGTTAGATACTACAGTGCCGATACGGCTGATTGTGCTTATTAATAACTCTTAAACATACCAATAAGTACAGGGTCGATATCAATTCCGACGACGGAGCGCGCACCAAGGGTCCGGGCCACCGCGATGGATATGTGACCCACATTACACCCTATGTCCAACACGTCTTTGTTTTGGAACAGATGTCGGTGCATCTCGAACACTTGCAGTCGGATATCCATCATTGCGTTCAAGTTCCGATAGCCGTAATATCTGAAAACATATTGCACACACTTACGAAACGTTCGAAGGACCTTGATGCGTCAGTAGTCATTACTAATTAGCAAATCAATGATGGCTTCAACTGAGTGTTTAAGAGACTCTCGGCATGTTATTTACCAGTTCTAAAATTCGCGTTTATTTGTGCTTCATGAGCAATTTTTGGGGTAACAAGTAGTCATACCTTATATGTCGCTTTTGAATTTATTTCGAGTTTTTCAATAACTCCATGTCTTTCTCACAATGAATTCATCGTTTGCGCGGTAAAAACATAACAGCCCGACAGAATAATAACAGAACATAATTCCTCAAATAGGGAGCGGCGAGCAGCTGTATTAGAAATACATATTATCAAATAGTGATAACACACCATCGAAAGTTCTATCTAACTACGAGGAAGGAATTACGGACGATTGGATTGGTAGAAAAAACGTTAAACGATAGAGTGACGTATGTTAGATTTCTATTATCCAAACAACATTAAATTGAGTATTTAATAATTATCAGACGCTAAAATACACAGTTTGTTTAGCTGTCATATTCTTGGTGTGTGGTATTAAGCTCCACTAAAAAGATGTTGAAAACAAAAAAATTAACTAATTATTAAGCCTAAAATTATGCAAAAGAACTGGCTAATAAATTCCCGGGTCTGGCAAAGTGATATTGAGTTTTTCTATTCAGTATCAGCTCAGAATCTGAAATTTGTGCCCAATATGGCTTTAGGCTTGCCCCCTATCACATCATGGGACGGAATAACGCAGAAAAGTGGGTGTATTAGTTCGCCTCAGCCTACCCCTTCGGGGATAAAAGGCGTGATTGCGTGTGTGTGTTTAACTGTTTAATAATGAATTGAGATGATCTAATGATTAATTTCTATAGAATTTTTATGTATATTAGTATAACAGACTTGAAGGTGTACATCGTTTCTGTGCTATTTGTTGTGTAGAATGAGCCTGTCAGTAATTCTATTTATAAATTCTATCATAAAACGCTTATTACAATTGATCCATAAACAACTTTTTATGCATAGATATGTTGCCTTAAGGCATTTAGTATTCTAACCAGGAAGTGAGCTGCCATGATTAAAATTACTTTGTTTACCATACCATACCAGCCTTGTGTTAAATACTGTTGAGCTTGGGCCTCCTCTACTACTGAGAGGGGTTAGGTCTTAGTCCACCATGCTGGCCTGTTGCGAGTTGGCAGACTTCACCTACCTTCGAAATTGTTATAGAAAACTTCTCAGGTATGCAGGTTTCCTCACAATGTCTTCCTACTGGTAAAGCAAACGATAATTCACAAAGAATATACACATAACTTTCTTGAAAAGTCATAGGTGCATGCCCTTGGGTTTTGAAACTGAGGACATATTTTGTCTCAGCAATCCGTTCCACTTCCACCTAGGCTATCGCCGCTTAAATCAGTTTGTTTACTTCCATCCATATTTGCCAATTGGATTACTAAGCATAATATCTTTCCCTAGTTTGCAATATTCCTAATACTTAAATTATGAACTTATTACTCTAGTTTAAACTTCAAAGTATTTTATCAACATAGAGTTTAGAGAGATTTAGTTTGTTTAAAAGAATCTTCTAATTCATCTTGAAGAACATGTATTATCTTCCCATAAAATGTCTACGTTAATTTCTTGAGTTTCCATAGCAATTCTAATACCTCATACTACTTTATTATGGCTTGTTTTTTAAAATTAATTGCTGGATCAGCATTTTATGGGAAGATAATACATGTTCTTCAAGATGAATTAGAAGATTCTTTTAAACAAACTAAATCTCTCTAAACTCTATGTTGATAAAATACTTTGAAGTTTAAACTAGAGTAATAAGTTCATAATTTAAGTATTAGGAATATTGCAAACTAGGGAAAGATATTATGCTTAGTAATCCAATTGGCAAATATGGATGGAAGTAAACAAACTGATTTAAGCGGCGATAGCCTAGGTGGAAGTGGAACGGATTGCTGAGACAAAATATGTCCTCAGTTTCAAAACCCAAGGGCATGCACCTATGACTTTTCAAAAAAGTTATGTGTATATTCTTTGTGAATTATCGTTTGCTTTACCAGTAGGAAGACATTGTGAGGAAACCTGCATACCTGAGAAGTTTTCTATAACAATTTCGAAGGTAGGTGAAGTCTGCCAACTCGCAACAGGCCAGCATGGTGGACTAAGACCTAACCCCTCTCAGTAGTAGAGGAGGCCCAAGCTCAACAGTATTTAACACAAGGCTGGTATGGTATGGTAAACAAAGTAATTTTAATCATGGCAGCTCACTTCCTGGTTAGAATACTAAATGCCTTAAGGCAACATATCTATGCATAAAAATTGTTTATGGATCAATTGTAATAAGCGTTTTATGATAGAATTTATAAATAGAATTACTGACAGGCTCATTCTACACAACAAATAGCACAGAAACGATATACACCTTCAAGTCTGTTATACTAATATACATAAAAATTCTATAGAAATTAATCATTAGATCATCTCAATTCATTATTAAACAGTTAAACACACACACGCAATCACGCCTTTTATCCCTGAAGGGGTAGGCTGAGGCGAACTAATACACCCACTTTTCTGCGTTATTCCGTCCCATGATGTGATAGGGGGCAAGCCTAAAGCCATATTGGGCACAAATTTCAGATTCTGAGCTGATACTGAATAGAAAAACTCAATATCACTTTGCCAGACCCGGGAATAGGAGGACTCAGCATTGCAGTCGTACCATAATACAACTACACCAATGAGGCAGTAAACAGTTAAATTGAAATATAAATAGATTGTAACAACTCTCTCATTAACATACAACAAAATGAATAACAATACACCATTATATGATGATAATATTTTATGCCATTTGGTTCCATCATAGCCTCAACAAAAAAAAAATTATTGATGTTAAGAGCTTACCTGTCATAATTACCATACTGGTAACGGGAGTTTTTTGGATGGAAGGTTGGCAGCTTCTGTTCTCCTTCAGTCATATTTTTAAGTTTAGTACGGTGAGGTGACGCTGGACGCTCTGGTTGTGCTGTACGTTGCTGTGGCCTTGCTCTCATCCAAGCACCTGGCTGTGGTACTACTGGACTGACTATTTTATCCAAAGAGTCCATCCTACGTAACTTTTTAGCATCTTTCCCTTTCTGTGAAGTATTATCACTGTCACTACATGACCTTTTCCTTGCTTTTAATGCTGACGTTGATGGTTCAGGTGGCTGTGGCTCCTGAATGCCTTCAGGTTTCTCATCAGCAACTTCAGCTGTTGGAGAAGTGTTATCAGTTGTGCGACGTCGTAATCTTGCTTTCTTCCGAGGTTTACGTTGCTGCATCTCTAGCCGTTTCTCATACTCATCATTATCCAAAGGCTCCATTAGATTCAAGGGATCTCTGATGTTAGGCGGAATTATAACATCTATTTTTGCCTTGTGTCTAGGTGGTGTTGGTAGTGGAGATGATTCGGGTGTTACTGCATTCATTGCCCTATTGATATCTTCATCTTGCAAACTATTCAAATTGAGAGGATCAGATATGTTACCGCCAAGAAGAAACTTTGTTGGTGGAATGAAGGCTTCTTTACGAGGTCTTTTGTGAGGAAGAAAAAACTTTGATATTGACGGAAAGCTTTGAGTTCTTTTCCTGCCTTGTTTGAATTTCGTACCTCCTGCGTAATGTACTCTCCGCACAACATTTCGATCTACATTATCTTTACTCGCCGGGTGACCTTTCTTTCCATGACGAAACTTCTTCTTTGATTTTTTTGAGGCACTTGCTCCGGCGCCTTCTTCTTTAGATGTATTTGCATCGCATAATGACAATCCCCCCGACTCATTGAGATTCGCTGAAGATTCAGCTGAATCGAGAATCTCATTTTCTGAAATGTCACCAGTTCCTTCGGTTTCAACTTCAGCGTTCTCAGACGCGACCACGTTTTCTTCAGGACTACCCATTACTTATATCAGATACAACAATAACTACATGATAAGAGAAAACTATTTCAAAAATCAAATTTACCGCCACTACGGTACTCGCAAATTGTACATGGATATCCGTCAATGGTGATAAACAGGTTAACAATGCAGTTTGTTTTTATTATTCTTGTGTATCCCAATTCACCTATATGTATAATTAACAAGCGATTAAATGGATACCTGAAAGTTTTTCACTCCACAACTAAACACAACACTTATTAAAACCTTTTACTTTTAAAATATTCCCAATATACCATTCCGTACCGAAATATGGGAAATGGCAATTTAATGTGATTTACTTTGGTTTTCACTTTCTCATAAATTCTTTAAAACACGGTCTATCGTTTCAGTGATTGGAGTATAATACAACCGCATTCAAAAGCAACCAATCATCGTAAAGAATTGTTCTCTTGACTCGAATGACGAATGCACGACGAATCTGAGCATGCTCATGTTACAAAGAGAACACGTTTATGTTGAGTTGCCAGTACAAAAATATTTTTAGTGGAGTTGGTATCGAATGTCATCCCCATAAAATATTATATCATAATAATTAAATTAAGGCGATGCTACATAGTCTGTTTAATTGGCGTAGGCTTGATATTACATTGTTATCACCATGCTTAAAGCAAACAATGCAGGTACCTCAAAAGGAAGACGATCATATATATTTATATGTCTATATACATATTAAATTGTATATTTATATCATACCTACTATTACAATTATGCAACCATATTATACATTCCATCAATCATTTGTATTAATATTCCTTCTTAGAATTCTATATAGCACCCAAAATACAGGCTTTAAGCCTAGTTTGGATACTACAAGCAAACTGTAAGGTTAATTGTATAATGAATAAAATTATTATTGTGCTGTATCTTTCCTGCGGGAAGTTAAGGCACGCAGGCTGGTCCTTCTGGAAGGCTTGCGTGGGGATATGGATCCAACACGAAGACTAGAGGATACATTACTCTAATTGGGGTGTGTACACCTTGCAGGTACTCTGTCTGTATTGTGGAGGAAATACAGCCAAAGACAGCGCCCCCAAGGTGCAAGGGCTATTGCAGAGAAGATGGAAATTATACCAAGTCGATGGATGGGATCTAGCTGGACTGGTTGCTGGGCGGGACGCTCGCTAAGTAAAATGTCCTAATCTCTAATATTTAAGGCAGAAAGTGACTTGCCCTCCACTAGATGGGCATACCAAATGCGTTGTATTCCAAGGACGCTGCATGTGTGGTGTGGGTGGCTAAAGGGTGTCGAGAGGCGTGCACTGATTTCACCATCGCGGGTCGCTGAAGCGTCCCGGAGCAAATTTCATCACTTTTACGCAGATTGAGCACTTCCAACCTGGAGCTCAGATTCTTAGCTCTTGCGTCTTCCACCCCTAGCGGGCCGGTTAAAGCAAGGCAAGTCAAGGGTCAAGGCATCTCATTTAGCCCCCACGGAATCGGGGTACACGGTTTCGCCCATCACCGTCGGCTCGACACAAAGCCGCCCCTGTAACTAAATGTAAAAATGACATGGTATACAAATGGAAAATATGCTAAATAACGATAATTATACATTGCGACAGGATAAAATAACACACTTCACGTGCGCCAGAGTCAGCCAGAATATGGTTGGTTGGCTCGCATCACGTCCTTTGACTCCGGTCAAAAAACCGACGTCGAGTGGAGCGCGCGTGAGGCGAGATGATGAACGACGACGAGAGAAGGCAAGGGTGCCACCCACACTCTCACACTCGCGTTGCCTTCTGAAATATATGTATGGATCTATATCCATTAAGATAAGAGTAAGGTTTAAGGTAAGAAAATTAAATATGATAATATTATCTGTTTACTAAGAACCGCAAGTTTATTAGTTGCTCTATTTTAGAGGTTCAACAAATTATCTTACTCTCACAAAACGAGCACCCAATGACTTAATTTTTTTTACAATAATAATTATTGGTGCCATGGACTCGGACATTTTTTTCTGCGCATCAACTGGGGCTCTAGATAAAATTCCTTTTCTGTTAGCGTTTACGGTTACGGAAAGGTCAAAATGTGTGGAAATGACACATGCAAATCATGTGATTTGTCGTCTGGAGCGTATGTCATTTCCATAGATTTTGACCTTTCCGTAACCGTAAACGCTAACAGAAAAGGATTTTTGTTAGACCCCCTGCGAACCTTAGACTAATACTGCGAACACTGCTACCACTTAACTGCTTGAACTACGCATGAGAATAAGAGTACATAATTATCTTATTGTTGCAATCTTGGAAAACATATAATAAATCAATTGCGATCCAAATTAGTGAATTCTCTAGATTTTAAATATTTTTAAATCATAGACATCTTGGTCTTTAGTTTTTGCAGCTTGGTAGACTTCACTATAGATTTTTTATACTGGCAATATTCGAAGCATCATTTTTGAATTTTGAATTTTATGTATCCGTTTGTTTGCTAACTTCTCAAACAAATTACTGTAGAAACTTTTGAGTTGCTTGGATAACTTTGACTATATTTGTTATCATTTTGTGAAAGAAAAGTGTAAAAAGCTTAACTCCCAATAAATAAGTGTTATTTGCAATATTTATTATACAAATCAGACATTTACATGCAAACTGAAACTCGAAGACGACTCGGAAAGCGTAGACACTGAAAACATGTTTTCAGATAAAGATTCGACTGTGTGAAGCATTTGTGACTAGGGACGAATAGTAATACTGTATATTTATCGTATTCCAGAACTCATTTCTCCCAAAGAATCCAAATCAAATTGAAAAGGTAACTCAATTTTAGTATGTAACGTTAAATTATTTATTTTAATTATTCTTGTATGAAAACAACAATTATTTTCTCTATGTATTGACCAAAATGTGTCTTGGTGTTTCAGATGTCTAGAATACCTAAATTACCCACTACACTTTCAAAAGAAAACAGACCGGGACTATTGAATCGGCCACTGGGAAGGACATTAGCAAATAGTCTCAGTGATGCTGACAAAAAGAACCTACTCATCAATCATACAAGACCTATGCGTGGAGGAGCTACTACTGCCACAACTGGAGTTGCAGCCCCGCGTCTGAAAAGAGCTGCGACAGCCCCATCAACTACTTCTTTACCACCAAAAGTCACTAAAGTCGAAAAGAAGGCTCCGGCTCCAAAAATTCCTCCCTATGATTACAAAGCAAGATTCAATGATTTACTCGAAAAGCATAAGGCTATGAAGAGTGAATTTACTGATTTGAAAGAGAAACATGTTGAGGTGTCCGATGATTACGAGAAGATTAAAGAGACTGTGCAAAGCTGTACTAGTGAAAGGGACATACTCAAAGATAAGTTACTCAGCTCTCTTAATGATTTAAGATCAAAAGTTACAGATTATGAAAAGATTAAAGTTGACTTTGAAATCCAAAAACTTGAAAATGAAGATTTACTGCGAAAAACTAAATTATTAGATGATGTGACTACCAGTCTCAGACTGAAATCTTCAGAATTGGATACAATACAAGCAGAATTTGATGCATTGACTAGACGCCATAACAGTCTTAAAGAGGAGACGGAAGCATTAAGAGTTCTGACTGAACAACTAAAAAAGATATCTATTGAATATGACAAATTAAAACTGGATTATAAAGAGGCACAAGAAGCCATCACAAAGTATAAAGGTGATTCTGAAGCATTACAGAATATTTTAGCATCAATGTACAAAGAACAAAGAGACTTGAGAAATACAATTCAAGATTTAAAGGGAAACATTCGTGTGTATTGTAGAATTCGACCACCTCTAGAATCAGAAATAACAAAACCACTGTTCAACTTAAATGTTCTTGATGCCTGTTCAATAGAGGTTGAGAAAATTGAATTGCTCAACTCTGCTAGGAAATGCAAACCGCAATCATTTTCTTTTGATGGTATATTTACTCCACATGCATCTCAAGAAGATGTATTTACTGAGGTGTCAGCTATGGTACAATCAGCTTTAGATGGATACAATGTGTGTATCTTTGCTTATGGCCAGACTGGATCAGGAAAAACATACACCATGGAAGGTGGATGTGGAACGGAACAATATGGCATCATCCCTCGTGCTTTCAATATGATTTTTACATGTATGGAAGACTTAAAGAGGATGGGCTGGGAACTCACAATCAAAGCGTCATTCTTAGAAATATACAATGAAGTGATTTATGACTTACTAAATTCTAGCAAGGACCAAGAGAGTCATGAAATCAAGATGGTTAATTCCAAAGGTATTGATGTGTATGTATCTAATTTAAAGGAAGAGGAGGTGAAGAGCTCACATGACTTCATCAGGCTGATGATATTTGCCCAACGTAACAGACAAACCGCAGCCACATTGAACAATGAGCGTAGTTCACGTTCACATTCAGTGGCACAGATTAAAATATCTGCCATCAATGAAAAGCGCAAGGAAAGGTATACTAGTAACTTGAATTTAGTTGATCTGGCTGGCTCAGAGAGTGGTAAAACTACCCAAAGAATGGATGAGACCAAACATATTAACAGGTCTTTATCAGAATTGTCCAAGGTCATATTGTCCTTGCAAACTAATCAGTCACATATACCTTACAGAAACTCTAAACTGACTCATTTACTAATGCCTAGTCTTGGTGGCAACTCTAAAACACTCATGTTGGTCAATATCAACCAATTTGATGAATGTTTCAGTGAGACTCTGAATTCCTTACGCTTTGCCACTAAAGTAAACAACTGTAGAGTAGTAAAGGCAAAGAAAAATTTATCTATGGTTGAGACATAATTTATTCTTTTTAAGTTATGTAAGATCATTTTATGACATGAAATAATGAGGTTTAAATGTGACATTTTTATTGAGTTTTTATGAACTCATCTGCACTGTTTACTAATTAACTGTACTTCCATTTAATGCCTTTTTGAGTATCTTTTAAAAACCTTATAATTATGAATGAACCTTACACTCAGTTTATTTAGTCTTTAATAATATAATAATAATTGTAATATACAAATGTTTGGACATTCTTATAGGCATTTTAGTTTTAGTTTTCAATATTTTAATGTTGAACTTTATGTTGAGTGTAATCAACTATAATTAATTGCACTTTAATGTTATTAATATACTTTGATAGTGATATAGTTTTGTTTCATTTTAATTTTTTTAATTATTTAATTGATCAACTAGACATACATACATATACACTCACGCCTTTTATCCCCGAAGGGGTAGGCAGAGGCGCGACTAGTGCATCCAGTTTTCGCCATTATTCCGTCCCATTACGTGATAGGGGGCGAGCCTATCGCGATATCGGACACAAATTCCAGACTCTGAGCTGATACTGAATAGAAAAACTCCAATATCACTGGCCGACCCAGGGATCGAACCCAAGACCTCAGCATTGCAGTGGTACCATAATACAACTACGCCACCGAGGCAGTCAACAGACATAACAACTAGACATGTCCAGAATATTTTTTAATCTAAGTAAGATCTCAACAGAACTCCAAATCTATTTTATGGATTATCTTTAGACACAATATTGTTACAGTAATTATATTTCTATGCTCTGTATTTAATTCATTATGCGACGAACTGAGTTCACTCATCGTTTTTGTATGTCCGTTAAAAATAAAACAAGATAATACAAGTTAAATTTCATTTTAATTATAATATTTTATTAATGATAGTTATATAAAATTAAAGACTAGATCAAATATTAAGCGGTGAGTCGCGATTCTCTCACATGCACAAATACGTTATTGTGTACATCTCCATGCGTTATCTCGGACGCAACAAGAGCGGCACTGGGGCGCAAAGGCCGATCAGACGGTGAAAAATACCGTGGGGCGAGTCCAGGCTCCTCTCGCCATTACGTTCAACGTAAAACGTCAGGTTCCGTTGCAGCCTCTCCGCCCTGTGCTGGTAATTTTGCAGTCTCTATTGTATGAATTAATCTATCTAAGCCGTACAAGAAGCCCTCTTCGTGGTTCCCTTGCTGCCAAGGCGCACGATGATTCACATATGCACCACCGGGTATACGACGTGTTTTGGCGAAATCTATCAGCCAGGCCCCGACGCGCTCATCGTCGTAGATGATGAATATACTACTACCGACGATTTCATGCGATTTGAAGAAATCAGACCGTTCAAACTGATCTCTGATCTCGCGCAGACGAGCAGCGATCGCACGCCTGGCACGTTCATCTTTGCCCAAAAACCGTGCTACCGTAGCTGCAAGCTGTTGTGGCTCGCGTACGTTTTGCAAGTCTGTAAGTGGTGGTTGGCCCGGCAGCTTGACGGCCTCGATGCGAAAACCTTGTTCGGCTGACGATGAACGCTGTTCACGGAACTGCATATACCGCAATTTAGTAACGGCACGTGCAAAATGCTCAGTCTCCGTGGGCGCATTTGGGTCGAGACGAACCATCTTCTCGTAGAGATCAGCGCGTGCATGAGCATTGCTGACTTCGTCTTCCAGAAACGTGCGAGTTCCCATTTTAATATCCATCACATGGGGATCGCGGAAACCGTGAAGAAGGTCCTGCAACTCGATGAAACGCTCGCCACCGTATTCTAACTCTCGATAATAACGAGGAATAACACCCCGCATGTGAGGACAAGCCGCAAGCGCTTCATATGTATCTCGTTCAGGATTATGCGAAGGGTGATCTCCTGCCGCGCGACGTTTCCACACGGTGCCGGGTCCAGCGGGAGCCAATGACCCTGGGTGCCCTGCTAACTGGAACCATTCTGATGAGCGCGATTTAAGCAGAGCATCTGATGCAGGTGCTGACAATTCCAATGCATTCTATAACAAAAGAAACCAATACGTTAATCACAAATTTCTTCACTTTACGAACTTCTAATTTCCATAAAGAGCTCCCGACAAAACATGTACTTTTATTAAAATAATATTATGGACTTTAACTCTACACTAAGTTCATTTTATTTGATATCTATTAAAAATTGCTTATAAAACTGCCTTGCTTGCTATTGGTTCAAACATATTATTATATTAATTCATGATCAAACATAATTTAATAGTGTGGACGCCTTAAGACCGGAAAATAAAATGTGTCATATAATCGGTACTTACAATAGCTAGGAACTTTAATAACTCTGAGGGCTGTGCCGAAGGTGTGGACGTCGCGGTATTAGGAGACGACTCCACAGGTGCTGGGGTGCGGCGCCACCGCTTAAACAGAGCACCTTCATCCTTGGAACGCCAACGTTCATCCTCTTTGCTTGGCACAGCTACCTGAGAACAACGAAAAATATCCGTTTAAACACCACGTCAAACACGTATAGTCACTAAAAGTAGTTTTCACTTTCACATAATTATTAAATCACTGCACATTGAGATGACGTACCGCTAGTATTTTATTGGCGGCGTAAAGAAGACCTCCGGGGCCGAGACGACTCAGCACCGATTGGCGAGAAACACTATTCATCTTACTGCTGACTGTCATTGCGTACGAGTGTTTAGTGCGTGTATGTATAAGGCACGGACACTAGCGAACGATAGCGACTGAGTAGGTACAATGCGGACAACAAGCAAACGCGCGTGAGCTAACGACTGCTGCTAGCCTGCGAATGATATCAGTGGGAGGGACGCCTACGGTTTTATAGAGACCTCGGGTTTACCATGACGTAGGCATCCCCGCAACCCGCGCGCCTCACTCGCCGCTGAGTTTTCCTAGCGCCTTCGTTTTCCATAATAAGTAAACTGCATTTATTTATTGGAGACATGAAGAGGCGCTTGGCTGGGTCCAGATTTTGCAGGTGTGCAATTGAATTACCAAAAATATTTATTTTTTTATGTAGACACCGGAGATAGGTCAATTATAGTGCACTAACTCTACATGTATAACAACCTTATGGCGTACTTGTGTTATATTTCTTTAAATATAGGTAAGAAATTATATTTTACTCTAACCTAGCTTAAGTACAAGTATTTCTACAGTTCTAGATTCATATTTGATTTCGAGTCGTGAAGGATATAAATAATAGGTACATATTTCAAATTATTTATCCAACAAATCTTTTTGTAGAGCAATTTAAATAATAATTTATAAATCTTCTGTTGTATTAAATAAGTTATTGCTATTAAAGTAGGTACCTATATAAAATGAAAAGCAATAATAGACAATATTTTTGACGTAAGTTTATTGTGGTTAAACAAAATTACTCATATACGCATTGTGCGGCTGTTGGAAAATGTACTTTGAAAAACAATCCCGGCCTATGACATCAGATGTCCTCGGTGCATGACGTAGAGGGAAGAAAGACGAACTACATACAACTGAATAGCAGACAAACGTGACGCTCGGTTCCAGCTGGGTGCTTAGCGTCTGTGTTCACTATTCTCCAACAAACTCGCCTCCTAATTCACTGACGTATATTGTAGCGTAATCACGCAGATTAATTTATAACATTATTATTGTGTAATGTGTTTTAAACAATAATTAAATACAAATTACTTTTTTAATTACACACTTGCTAATGTACTTACTTCTCTATACTACCGTTATCAGCGTATGGATTAACTACGATTCTAAGCTGTATTTTGGTCCCAAATACGCCCGCATTAAAATCAGTTCCTGGGATAAAAACAATCTATTGCAATCAGGTAGAATGTAGCTTCCTAATAGCTAAAGAATTTCAAAAATTAAAGTTGTAGTGCCAGAGTTTACAATGTTTAAGAAAAAATCAAAGAAGCCTTTTACCTATTCAGGTATGAATAATAACACTTAGTATACTAAGATAAATTATAAATATCTGCAATTATACAAATTATAAGTTATGTTAAAAAAACAAATGGAATCGGACTAGTAATTAAAATCTATTTAGGCACCTGTCCTGTACGACTACACGTACCAGTGATAATAATTATTTAGATTAATATTTATTTATACTATGTTCATAATTAATAGGTCGCGTAGGGAGTAATTTATATTGACTGTTATCGAAATACGAATTAAATTAGTATCGTGAGCTCTACCTATTCTTAAATCATCTTAGGATTATTATTATGGAATTAGCAACAGCAAAAAAGGTTATTTTTACCACACTCTAATACCATCACCACATAATCTTGTCAAATACATATAAATACTTTAAAGACGTGAAATATATACGTACTTTTAAAATTACTTAATTTTAGCATTCAAGTTTACTTCAGGGCGACTTCCAGTCGTTCAAGTTTTGCCATTAATTGATAACGTCTGGCCATCCGGTTTTCTTAAAAAAAAAAGTGGACGGTACATAACTATGTTACACTTAAGTACCTAAAGAATCTTCTAAACAAATTTCACGGTCATTTATTATTTAGGTTTAATGATATGTCATTACGTACCTGTGATTTACCTACTCAATATATCATGTAGAGTCACCACTCTATTTCAGTTAAAAGGGATAAGGTATGCCTAATGGAGGACAATTTATGTTATGTACCAAATTATTTTTGGATCTTATGAGTGTTTTATTATAATACGCAAACAAAACACTGGGTTAACTGATAGCTAGTGGTGACAGTTCCCCATGAACACGCATAGCTCTACAGGTTGCCGCCCCATCTTGAGATACTTGACCTCTATCAAACTCAATGATCTAACGAAAGGTAAAAACAAAGCTGTCATTTTATGTGGCATTTCTGAGAATCAGTACAACTCCCGTCGCGCTGGACCATCCATGTATAATAACTATTTACCCTTTTCACATTTGTGTAGCGTGATCATAAAACTTTTGCAATGTAACAATTTACCACAACTTCAGAGGTTTTTGTTTCCGTCGGAATAATATTTTATGTTCGTCTACGGGAATCTTTATCGCGATAATATCATATATACGACGCGTATACGTTAAAATATATTGTTCGATGAATAAAACATGGCGGACTCGTATATCTCTCTGTAATGTGACTACTTCGTGAACGCATTTAGACCAATGTTAGAACTATACATTGAGTTACATGACACAGAAGATCTATCAATTTTTATTTTACACAAAAAGATTTTATAATATTGTTTATGCAAAATACTTTTGATAACCGGTATTAAGTGTTTGTTTTTGGGGGGAAGATATTTCTGCGTTTATCCTGATGATGGACATCCTTGCAACATTTTTCTGTATCTGCAATAGTAGAGTGGTAACAGAAGCTAGTAGAAAAACTTTTAGACTGAAGTGGAAATCTAAGACTCAGGCATGTTTAAACATGACCAGACAAAGATTTTCTTTTTGCTATCCAGGAGTCAAGCCCTGCACGTCACTGTACTCAGTCCGGGTACGCCGCCGTTAAAAAAATTAAACTATTATTACGTTTCATCCATGGTCAGGTAAAGTTAAGGCTTTTATCACACTAGCGAATGGCAAGCAAATTCACAGCGAGTGAAAGACGCTGCGCGCTCGTACAAAGTAATAAGACCGTTAACTTTAACTTGACCACAGATTAAACAACAACAAAAGACAAAAGATTAGAGAAATTCGTAGGTAGATACAAATTGGTGTAGCATTACAGAAGGCAAACGAAACGTGACCGTTCGTTTGTTGGATATTGTAACAAATTGTAGAATTCTAATGACGATGACTTTCAATTATGTACGTAAATGTTGTGTATGAGATATCCAAACTAACATTATAAAGTGGAAAGGTTTAATTGTTTGTATTGAATAGGCTCCGAAACTACAGAACCGATTAGAAAAATTCTTTCACCAATATAAAGCTACATTATCAACGAGTAACATAGGCTACTTTTTATCCCGGGGAAATATAAAGCGGAACTTTTATCCAGGAAAAACTCATTCACGCGGGCGGAGTCGCGAACAGTAGTCTAGTATTATATTAGGTACCTAACTATATGAAGACACGTCATTAAATATTATACTCAATATCCAAATGAAAATGCACTTCAACAAATGTGTAAAGTAAATACGTTTAAGAATGTAAATAGAATTATGTACTTTACTTCAATGTAGGCAATTTAAAATTTTAGATATAATGTATATACGAGGGTATTGCCAATTAACGAGATACTAAAAGCTACATTTATCACATTCGAAACGGTTAAGTTCAAGTAATATGTATTTACGTAGGTGTGTTATGTTCTCAAAAGAATTTTATGGTTTAACTAGCATTTGCCCTCGGCTTCACCCGCGTGTAAGTGTTTTTCCAGGAAATATATTTTCCCGGGAGAAAACTATAGCAGGTACTCTGGAGTAACGTAGCTTCCTATTATTGAAAGAATAAAACCTACTATTAAAACTATAAACGTTTCTACAAACTTTGCCGCCCCTTTTTACCCCATTAGGGATTGAATTTCGCATTTCGCAAAATCCCATCTTAGTGAGCACATACGTCCTAAATGGAACGCCCATGCAAAATTTGAGTTTCCTAGTACTTGTAGTTTCTAAGATTTCTTGATAAAAGAGTGAGTGAGTGACCTTTCGGTTTTATATATATAGATTTTAGAAAACTGTTACATTTGACAAATGGTGTTTATGTTACCCTTGAATACGGTATAACATAGGTCAGGTCAGGGTCACAGCAACTGAGATATTACTAGGAGTTGCAGGGTATGCACTATGCAAAACAATATGCACAGACGGCGCGTGGCTTTAATGCGCTCTGTTCAATGCTCGCTGTGTCTCGAGGCCACTGCTTGCATTCTGCACTTATCTGCCAATTTTATATGCAGATGTTCTGGAAATACCATTAAGTACCTACCCAAAACGAATGCAATTTAAAAACTAGATACTGTCAAGTTACATAACTACATGATTTGAGCGCTAAGAATAATATTTTATTCACAATTTCGTTAAAGTACCTATTACTATATTACAGATGTTATTTTTCAGATCGTCATGTTATTTTATTTTTATTTGATGATGCAAACCCTCGCCTGATACGTTATCAAGTTAGGGAACAAGGAACAAAGGCGAGAACGGTTGCATTGACCGTATATCGTTGCTCTCCTGTACTTTTCCAATGTTTACGCTTGAGTCGTGTGCGGCAACTAATATCCACGTCAAATATGCTTAACACCATCCAATAGATTACCTATACTTTGAGTTTACTTTGGTACAGACACGAATAAACTTCATCGCGTTTATTATTATATAAAATATAATATTACTTTATTCATTAGATATATAAAAATAAATTTTCAAAAGAATAGTAGCGACTTATAACTAGGTAGTGATCGCGGATTCGCAAGAAAAGCCTTTCCAGCTTCGCTCGGCGGTTACTGCATTTACTGATGCACTAAATCTCACTTATATTCTTCTGTAACAATTCTGTATAAGTAGCGTAATAATTTATTCTAAATGTGATTGTAGTAGCACTAACGACAAGTCAATACAAAGCAACTAATAAATATTGAATTGTTTACGTGAAACCAATTTCATTTCTCTTCAACTTCAATACCATTGTAATAACATTTTCCATAAATACAATACTTGTTAAATATTTTACTTAAATACACTTATATTTTGAGAGTCGTAATTGTTTTCGATTATTTAATTGTAGGTATGAATAAATCAAGACTGATCTATTGGTGCTAAACAAATAGAAAACTACATTTTGAAGGTGTACTTAATTATAAAGATGACATAAAAATATTTAAAAAATATTTTTACGCGTGTGATCGTTTACGTCTATTTGTTTTATTTTTTACTCCGTTCGCAATTAATTCTCATAATACTATACATATAGTGTGTCGTTCAAATTACAATATTAGGTATGGTTTGTGTGAGAAATTCGATCGTCGAATTGAATATACATTGTAACACAATATGTTAAACATAAATTTTATTTTTTTACACTTATTCTCTATATAACAAATAGAATTACTTAGTTTAATTATTTATTAATTAATTAGTTTTTCTCCTAACGAACGCTGTGCGTAGTTGTAGTAAGGACACAAATTTACATTTAGTTCTTATTATTTACTGTACTGTTGATGCATGCCCTAATGATTTGTGTTCTGTATCTGTGCCTATTTAAATAAATAAATAAAATAAAGTATGAACTTTAAGTATGCCAAAAACTCACTCTTCTCCTTGTGCGCAATGTGCATGAAAAGGGGTACAAAGATTTTTATTCCGTATTAATTTATATTTAGTATTAAGTTTTTTTCGGCGTCACCGCGTACACGATGACTTTGCCAATGTCATGATATGACTTATATAAAGATCATAATGAATAGAACGCTTGTTTCTTGGTATGACGTGTGTTTCAATTAACTTGGCAGACTGAAAATAGTAATTGGTAACGCCACGCTGTAGACATGATATTTAAATAAGTCAAGCCGGTTCTGCTTGCTCACACAAAATCCACGTAAGAATTTTGATGATTATAGTTAATTGAATTGATCTCTAGGGCAGATAGATTCCAAATATATATCCAGGAGTCCAAATAATCCTAATGCATCCGCAATACATATTTCTTTCCTGTAAGATCGGTAGCGCATCATGATTATTTTAGTATATTTTCGTTAAGAATAAATATACGTACTAATTGTCACACAACAAGTTTACGTCATTCCAAAAGAAAATTCTTAAATAAAATATTTTTATTTTTTTGCTAATATGCTTTTACTAGACAATATCTTTTGTAATATACAAAAAGAAATAGACTAAAATATGAATACTATTGGACAATGCGCGAGTGATATTGTCATGTTTTGTAAGAGCTAGTAATATTTTAAACTTATTATATGTTTTATGTAAATGACATGATTTTATATTATGATTTTTTATACATGTCGATGGCCATGTAGTGCCTGGTTAATGATTTTATAGAATCCTGAAAAAGAAACAGTCGAAGGCGGGACTCGAACCCACCACTTTTTCAGGATTCTATAAAATCATTAAATGACATGATGTTCTTAACATCGACTTAAGAATAATGCTTACTGAATTTTTGTCCATAAACACTAGCAACACCAAATCAACTTTTAACCACAAAGTACTAAGTACTAAGTGGCACTCCACTGTGCTTGTCACCCTGAGACCTTAGATGTTTAGTCTCATAATGCTCAGCTATTACGCTGGATACAATGTCCTTCAAACCGGAACACAACAGCTCATGCACACTGTTGCTTGGCGGTAGAAAAAGACATTGCGTTGGTACCTTCCCAGAAAGCCGGGCCCCTCGGATACTAGAGACCATACTAGGAGAGAACTATTTTGATAATTATGAACGTCATTCTCCTTCGATGTAAGCTAGGCATCTTTAACATGATCCCGATTAATCGGTGTTTTGTAAGTTTTGAAATTAATGACGCAGATAACGTTTGGATTCGCAAGTGGCGTGTGTTAGTACAGCTGGTGCTTGCCAGATCATCTCGTAGGTACTTTGTTGTAATTGTTACAATTTTATCCGCGCTAGGTGACTCGTACTTGCATGAGATAACATTGTTGTATGAAAACAAAAAATACTGACAGAGGTCTTCATAAACATTTCCGGAATCGTGCGACGACTTCGTTTCGTTATATTTTGTTTTTTATAGCTAATGTTACACAAATAAATAATAACAATATGTTATTTATTGTAAACATTGTGTTGCAAAATTAGCACGTAAAAATTAATGTTTTCTTTGAATACCCGGTTACCTCTATTGGCTTTGTCGTGCTACTTTTCTTTCAACTCATTAAGTTATGTTTTATCTGCATAATATGATGTTAATTTATGCGAATGCTGTTTATTAACATGTCAAGAACTATTGGACATAAAAAAATAGACAAATGTTTTACAATGAGCCGTTAGTTCACAGGAAGCGGTCGTGCAAGAATGCCACTTTGTCATTCATGATCATATTACCTACTGGATGTCGTGGACACTGGCGTATTATGATAAATTAAAAGTAAAAAATAAATTTAAAAAAGGCTTTTGTCAAGATCAAGTTACATAATCATTGTATTATCTACCCAAGTAAATCTCGCGACAAGCTTTTATCTCTACATAGTATTAAACAAAGTTTGATTTAATTTAAGGTAATTTTTTTAGGTCGTTTAAATAAAAGCTCGTTACTTATTAAATTTATTTTTATATTTTAGTTATTTTTCGAGTTGTTCTCAGCAAGCCCTTGCATTTAATAATACCAGCCCTGTATTATATACTGCTCACTGCTGAGCACGGGCCTCCTCTACTACTGAGAGGGGTTAGGGCTTAGTCCACCACGCTGGCCTAGTGCAGGTTGGCAGACTTCACACACCCTCGAAATTCTTATGGAGAATTCTCAGGTATATAGGTTTCCTCACGATGTTTTCCTTCACCGTTAAAGTGAACTATAATTGATAAACAATACACCGTTCCATTCCCAACTAGGCTATCGTCCACTACCTTTCATTTGATACCCATAATATAGGAGTGCGTAAAAAATAACTAGCCCGCTATCTTGGGTCGTCCGCCATGTTGGATTTAGAGAGAAGTCATTTTAGTATTTGTATTTTTCTCAGCAAACCCCTTCATTTGATACCCATATTACAGACGCGCACAAAAAATAACTAGTCCATCATCTTGAGCTGTCCGCCATATTGGATTCAGAATGACGTCACTTAGCTAACAATGCATTGCCACCCAAATTGAACGCGTATACAAAATTTCATCACAATTGGTTCACGGTAACTGCTTGAAAATTCCCTTGCAAGATTCCACCCGAACAAACATAGGTACAGTCAGCCACGTAAGTAGCTGAACAAATTCAAAACTTCAAATCGCCTCTACACTTTTGAATTTTTAATTATTGTTTTGTCTTCACGGAAATAAAATAAAGGGGGTAAACTTTACTACACAAGAAGAAAAAACAATGTTTCAAATAAATTTAACGCGTAGAGGCGATTTAAAATATTGAATTTGTTAGGCTACTTATGTAGCTGAGTGTACATACATTGTAAGTTAAATAAAAGCTTGTCAAAACAAAATTAAGTGTTTACACTTATGTTATAAACGTCAGAACAAACCTAGACAAACTACATAATATAAAATTATTTGAGTATTCATTATATTGAATTCGAACGCAAATTATTTTAAATTAAGTATGCATTTTTCCCAATACATTTCCAGTTGTTAAAAATTATAATCATTAAGTTATTTATATAACGTCTATTACTTTTAGAATCCCCCTTAACTTTTTTCATTAGTGTGTAAGAATGCATTGTAAGGTAACCTTGGTATTTGGCACCTAACCTGACGAATTTACAAAAGCTTCACGGATTATAAATCAATTTGTATCGGATTGTATGTATTATCGCATTGTTCTGTTTTCCTGCAGAGAATAAGACTGTTGTACGTTTGTACAGGAATATTTTTTTCTTTTTATTTGAAATGAATAACTTACGTATTAAATCGTATAATAAACTATGAATTACGATAGATTTTATCATTTTTAGCTCAACCCATCATTTATTCAATTTGGTTATTCTAAATTCAGTAAGGTGTTTACAATTTTTCCTCCTGTGTACTTACTAAACATATCTTAATAAAACACAATAAGATAAGGACAATTATGTTTTATAACTCTAATTTGATATCAAGATATGTACATTCGTGTTTGGTTCAAATAACCATTTTAATCAATGTACGAGTACGTACGAAACGTGCTTCTGAGTCTCGTACAATTCGGGGTCAAATGTTAATAATATCGGCAAGCGGAAATCTTTGCCCACGAATACAAACTAACAAACCAAGTGTGGCCAAAGCGGAAGGTAAGGAACACACCATGGCTTGAGGATAAACGTTACGGTCACCAAACAGGGCCAAGGTGCCTATCAAATGATTTTTACTAAGTACCATGCTAATGAAGTTGGTGTGAATGCCCTCTTCAGGCTTCAAAATACTATCATAAACAAGGATCATAATGTTATGATGAATGATTATATAGTAATTAGGCGTGCAATTAAATGAGGGCAATGCCTCAATGTCAATACATTGACTTATAAAATCTTAAGCATAACGAACTTTTTATGTGAAAAAGATCTTAGCCACCATTTTATTGAATGAAAACCAATGCAAAAATGTCTTGAAAAATATCCAGAATGTACTACAGATCAAATGATGAATGATGAATGCAATGAATGATGTATTGAACAGGAGTTGAACGCTACCTGCTTGTTGCTTGACTTAGACATGAACACTTTTATTTTTCTGGGAAATAACTGAATTTTAATTTCATGCACCCTGAGCAAGAATCAGGTTTATACAAAGAAGGAAAATGTTCATACAATTATTTCATAATTCTGTACATTGACGTATTTACATAAAATCGAATTCAAATAAACCTACGTACTCATGTTTATGCTGCGCCCGTGAATAAATAAATAATTTATTGCTTTATACATAGTTATATAAAGGTGGACTTAAATATCTAACATAATATATTTAATTATCCACTAAATATCATCACATTTACTAAAGTCAAAAAAGCACAGCTCGCTTTAGAAATAAATTAATCTATACTAATATTATAAAGCTAAAGAGTTTGTTTGTTTATTTGTTTGTTTGAACGCGCTAATCTCAGGAACTACTGGTTCGAATTGAAAAATTCTTTTTGTGTTGAATAGACCATTTATCGAGGAAGGCTTAAGGCTATATAACATCACGATGCAACTATGAGGAGCGAAGAAATAATGGAAAATGTGAAAAAAAACGGGGAAAATTATTCATCCTTGAGGGCTTCTATTGCGTGCGCTGCGAAAACGGTTCAAGATACCAAAAATATATGTATGAAAGAATTATGTCTCTTGAACTTTTTTTTTCACTAGAACCGTTTTTATGGTAATCAAATTTGGTCGAAATTAATGCATTATGTGTTAAGAGTTGTATCAACGTCATAATATTAATCTTTATCCAAATAAATGTGTTGGATAGAGTGATTCAACGGGAAGGTTTTTATGTACTTTTAGCCCGGAAAAACTTATTAACGCGGGCGAAGCCGTGGGCAAAAGCTAGTATTACATAAAGTTAATCGATAGGTGTAAATTATTTATTTCCCACAATAATTTAGGTAGGTATGCGAATAAAATAAATAGAGTTGAGGATTGATGAAAGGAGACGTTCGCTTTTTATATGAGTGCTGGTCCTTAAAAAGTAACCAGGCTCAAATTTTACGGTTATTAAAGGAGTAAAATATGGATTTTGTATCCATTAAAAAATATACCTAACGTTTTTTTTAAAACGTTCATATTAAGTGTTTTTAAGGAAAATTAAAATTACACAAATCTCAAAGTTGGAGGACTTTAAAATTATAGGATTTATTACACCTAGTTTTCGGGAGTATTATCCAAACATATATAAAGAATCTTGATTAGAACTTTATACCCGTTTTTGGACATGCCCTTTCAAGAGAAAAATATTAATATTATATAATAGGTATCCTACTAATATTACAAATTGCGAAAGTTTGTGAAAACATTTGGATGTTTGTTAGAAGTAAACGCAGAAATAACTAAGCGGATTTGGATTAAATTCGGCACACGGGTTGATCATGTCCTGAATTAACATAGGCTACTTTTTATCCCGGTAAGTTGCTCCCTTGAGAAATAATGGATATATTTACTCTCATTCTTCCAGTAGATGGCGCTGGCGTCTTACTATGCTTTTGAGACTTTTGTAGCGAGAAAGGATTTACACGCAGGCGAAGCCGCTAGCAACACCTAGTATTCCATAAAGTTTGCAATATAAGGGAACAACACAAAACGGAAGTAGACATGACGTGAGTCACTTAAAGGTACCGTCCATCGATGAATCAAGTATTTCCGAAAAACATACTCAAACCGATCGCTTACGTAAAGGCGCGGGGTCATTTTATATCCGCGCACGCCTCTAGGATTTTCTCGGCAATTTTTACCTTTACTTTGCAATCTATTACTGTACCTCGTAATTGCTTTTTCACTTATAGGTAATATAAAAACATGCATAATATTGCATAAGCGGGGAATCTCAAAAAATTGCCTTTGTAAATTACTCTCATGACTAATTTTCATAGTCATTTATTAATGTTGCAAATCATAATAGAATCCCATAAATAAGAACAATGTGTGTGATCAAAAGTGGCAGGGAGGTGTGGTGCGGTCCGAAACTATAGGCTGCCAAGCACCAAGAGGAGACAACGACCACTGACACCGACAGCCAGAACTTATCTGTGTGGCTTTTGGTATAAGCCTCCTCCAACACTCTCCACTTTGTTCTCTCCTTCGCTATCCTAGTCCACAATTTTTCCGTTGTCATTAGTCATTACGATGTCCTACAACATATAACTTTGAATAACAAAGTACTGCGTAGTACTCCACTTCATTCATCACGCTGAGACATCACATGTTAAGTCTCATAATGCCCAGTAATTACTCTGGTTACAATGTCCTTTAAACCGGAACACAACAGTCCATGCACACTGCTGCTTGGCGGTAAAAAAAGACATTGCGGCAGTACCTAACCAGGCGGCCCCTTGTATACGAGAGACCTACCAGTAAATAACTTGGAATAAAGCGGGTCATAACGTGTATCATTATTGCGAACCAAACAGATGTCACCGTCCACACTGGCAACTTTCTACCCAGAACTCTATTCGCCCGTAAGTAACTTAATGTTTGACTAAACTGCCAAAAAATAAATCTTACTTAATGTGCCCATAATAATCAAAACGCGAGTAACCAATCTCTCGAAAAGGACAGAAAATTAATTTTTAATAATATAAAAATATAATGTTTAAATTCGAGGGGGTGCGCGATCGATAACCACCCTGGATGCCAATCCATTCCGCCTTTGGGTCAACATAATATTATAGTAAAGATTTTTTTTCTCGGACAAGGGTCACCGTACACCACAACTCGCGTACATCCAGTGAAAGACTTGAAATAAGAATCACTTTCAGCCTAATTGTACAAATACAATAAGATCGAAAGTGAATTTTATTTATATTATTTAAAGACACTAATAAAAATACAAAACACTATATTTTTAGAGGACTGAACGAACTAGCATTAGGTAATCTTCAAATCTGCGCGCCAATGCAACGTACTCTACTCCAACGGACGTCTGCGTGTGGTCTCGCAAACCATTTGCGACAACTTGAGTAAACGCCGGCATGCGATATGCAACTCTATTACAATTTTAAGAGACGAAAAATTTAATTACCTTGTACGTAGACTGAATTACGATGATTACGTACGACTGCAAAGCTGAGGTCTCGGGTTCGATCCCCGGGTCGGGCAAAGTGATATTGAGTTTTTCTATTCAGTACCAGCCCGGAGTCTGGAATTTGTGCCCGATATGGCGATAGGCTCGCCCCCTATCACATCATGGGATAGAATAACGGCGAAAAGTTGGTGCACTAGTTGCGCCTCTGCCTACTCCTTCGGGGATAACAGGCGTGTGTGTGTGTGTGGGTAGACTGAGTTCTACATACACCTGAGTAGTAGCATGCTCTGACCCTAAAACGCCGAATCAATGTTTCGTAAAAATGAATCAATATTCAGGATACATAGCGGAAGTGGGAAGTATTGGTCATCCTATGTATCCTTGTAAGTATCCTGTTTTACAAATGATATAAATATACGTGCCAATTTTATCTTCCTACGGTATACCGAATGATGATGATCACGTCTCTTATTTTATTCAAAGAATTTTTGCTACCCTGAGATTATGTTCATAAGGTTTATGTAATGACTGCCTCGGTGCGTAGTTGTATTACAGTGCTGAGACCTTGGATTCCGTCCCCGGGTCGGGCAAAGTGATATTGAGATTTTCTACTCCGTATCAGCCCGAGGTCTAGAATTTATGGCTGATGTGTCGATAAACTCGCCTCTTATGACATGAGATGGAATACGCACGGTGAAAAGTGGCTGAACTAGTAGCGCCATTGTCTACCCCCTCCGGGATAAAAGGCGTGAGTATGCATGTGTGTTTTATGTAACTTTTGATGTTTACAAAGAATAAAAATTTTAGGTATCAATGTTACGAGATTGGAGAATGTAAATATAACAATATACGAATATATCCAAAATGTTATAACTCTATTACATAATCTAAATATATTCACCACATGGCTTTGATCTGAGGTTGGTTTACATGATGCTTAAGTTATTGGATCGGCATAATATGTTTTGTAATAAACCTATTTTGCTAGTCACTTATATTTACTTATAACGTCATACAGTCGCTACATAAATAATGGATACAATTTGATAGGTTTACAAAATAAAAAGAGCCTCTAGGTACACTAAATTAATTTAGATATTGAAATAAAACTATTTTGCGGATTTTTTATTTATATTTTCTCCCGACGTTTCGAAGACTTTACAGCCTTCATGGTCACGGGCAACAAATAAATTTAGTCACACTGTGGTTGATAAGCCATTGGAGTTCTTTTCCTTAATAATTATTGTACTAAGGAAAAATAGTTAAAGAAGGTTCTCGATTGGCAACTATGAACAGGAAAACGGTGTGAGTGACCCCAGTTTGATGAACAATTGGTTCGGTGTTGGTCACGGAGTTCATCAAGAAACAATGCCTACATTTCCAATAAACGAAAAGGAAAATTTAATTATTTGCATAAATTTCTCATAGTCAAAATACAAGATGTTTTAACTTTTCTGATTTTCAGAAACAAAAAAAAACTTGTTTTTATCCTTGTCAAAATTCCCCACGTAGAACCTAATAGAATTTCATTTCGTTTTATCAAGAATCTCTAAATAAACATAAAGCAACAACAAATTTCACGAGATTATACGAAAATCTCCATACTGTATGAATGGTCAGGTCGGACTTTCGGAAACCCATTTTTTGTGACAATACATTATAGCATGCCTATTATTTAATATTTTCCGCCCATCAACAAACAAAATTAAATTAATTTATATGAGGATTAATAAATGGAATAAATTTAAAACCGATCCATCATTCATGCAGAGGAGATACCATTGCAACGAGTACAAAAAGTAGTAAGCTTAAAATCCTACGAGTAAAACAGGTTCTACAACATTTAGATTATAGAGCGTACGCGAAGCCACGCATGCTGAATCTAATACTAAATTTGATTTACCCACTGTCCGCCCCAACCATTCATCTTATATTTCGATAACATCAACAACACATTGTCATGCCTACGTCTGTAAAGTAAATGAAAATTGTTTAATGTTTGATCATCTGTCGAAGTGTAAATATATAGATTTAGTAAGAAATTTTTACACACATGCAGTTTAAATTTTTTATAATAACTTCATACAAATCACTCAACGTTTAAAACTGCTATAATTATAATATTCTAAGATTCCAAAACCTTACAACGTCATGGAACATTATTTTTCACAATTAACTTAAAGTGCCCAAGTACTTATTTGCGGCTTTTATATAATATGCAGCTTCGTATTACGGTCCGAGCGTGGTTCGGAAATAGTGCGCTCCTCAGCAAGGCTATAGTTTGCGTCACTTTCCACATCATACAATATACATACGTATCGAAACTTCAAAACTCGTTGTATAGTACTATATTAATATTTATTCAGATATTTTTACTTATAAGGAGTCGAGGTTTACTCTTCTGCAATCCATTTGGGAAACTTGTATAAATAATACAGCTGCATAATGTTTTAAAATCCTTCAACACATAATAGTTCAGAAAAACTTTATCCTTAAAACCTATGGACTTGCAGAGGAAGTCTCAGTTGAGTTAAAGTTCTCCTAATTACGCTCTTACTAAACCTTTGGAACAATACATATCTTAGCGAAAAAAATCCTAAAAATACACCATAATTAATGCATGTAGGTAGGTACTGAGGTACATAAAACAACTATTATAAAAATTTATTACGGTCACAAGTTTCGCTCGTATAAAAACGAAATAAGAATTTTAAAACCATTTTCATTTTAATATGAAATATAATTACGAAGCATCTAACCTCCAAGCACCATATTTCTTGTGCGTTATGATTTATTTAAAAAAATATATCTAAAAGTCTTACGTAAATTTAAACGCGTCTAGTATGTTTTAAGGTTTACTACATAAAATTATTATCATACACCTTATGGTTTTATTATGTAAACTGGCCTGCTTGATATGTAACATTTTCTTAGTAATATTGTTTGTTATTCCAAAAACATCCTCCATAAAATTCATGGGGATTTGTAAAGTGCCCCGGAGTATATTAACCTCGGTTGTTGAACACGTGCACTTGCCATGTCCTTCAAATACTGAGGTTACGTAACTTTGACGTATAATCTAGGCATTACAACATTCTTAACATCCTTTATTATACATTTCACTACGCTCATTACACCAATACACCTCTACAAAAACAAGGTGATAAAATACATAACACAGACATAGATAAAGTCGAGAAGAACCATTTATTTAATCTTATGTTTGTTAAAAAAGAAATATTTATTTTATTTCCAGATGTAGAAGTTCAACTTACTATACTAAAGTTTGAAAGTATTGCCAAATCGAACAAACATTTGGGCTAAGGTCGTGAGAACTGAGAAGCCTCGACGTACTATATTAATATAAGGTATATGTTGTTCTTTTTAATGTTATAAGAAGGTTAATTTTATACATATATACACTCACGCCTATTATACCCGAAGAGGTAGGCAGAGGCGCAACTAGTACACCCACTTTGCGCCATTATTCCGTCCCATGATGTGATAGGGGGCGAGGCTATCGCCATATCGGGCACAAATTCCTGACTCCGAGCTGATACTGAATAGATAACCTCAATATCACTTTGCCCGACCCGGGAATCGAACCTGAGCATTGCAGTCGTACCATAATACAACTACGCCACCGAGGCAGTCAATTTTATCACAACATAATATTCCTAAAATGTTTTCTTTGCGCTCTATGTAATGTAAATATTTAGCTATTTTACTACATAGTTTTAGTCGGGAGGATGTTGCTTGAAAATTATCTCGCGGCCTGAAAGGACTTCATTATAGGTATAATTTTCAAGTTTACACGTACATATATAGCATAGCGAGCAAGAACGAGGTTAAAGTAAAAAAAAAATAATGTGTTTTGGTTATGACATAAATCTTAATACTAAATTTCAAGACGGTAGGTTTACATGTTCATTAAATCCAATAAAATTACGCGCTGTGTGATGTCGCATCTTTTTATTACGTGAAAAATTGTATCAATTTTTAATTATCCATTTTATTATATATTATGAAGGAGCCTAAACACACGTAGAGGTAGACAGATATTAAATTGATCTTATCAGCGGTTCTCTGTAATCTGTTTTAGTACTAAGACATAAAATCACAAACACTTATCACGTCAAATAGGATCCCAATATCATTCGTGTCAAATATTACAGGTTCGACATAAAAACACGAAGAATAATATCTTCCAGTTTCCACTACAAAAAAAGCGTTGAACGACCTACATAATATATGTATTATCGTACGATCGAGGATACAAGATTTTTTATACTAAATGTAGTATCGTCATGTATAGTTTTGCACTATAAATCTGTATCAGTTGGTAGGTATTTCTAACAAGAGTCGTATAAAATAACAATTCAACAATATTTTTTCATCGATACCTACATATTATAAAAATAAAATAATAAAATAATATCTATTATATACAAATGAATCCTATTTTCCTTGGTCACGGCATCACGCGTGAACGGCTGGACTGATTTCGTTATTTCTTTTTTTGATGTGTTTACCATTGTCAGGAGAAGGTTCTTATGAAAGAAAAAAATAAGAAAATTGCGCGGAAAAACGGCTGGACCGATTTTAATGAATTTTTTTTGTGTGTCTCTAAGAGGATTCGAGAATGGATCAGCGCTATACTCGGGTTCTAGGATTTTATTTCCTTTTTAGGGCAGGACAACGTCTGTCGGTCCGCTAGTATTATATAAATAAAATAAAAGAAAACAAAGAAAGAAATAAATCTGCTAATAATTATATAAGTAAGCAATGCTATAAAAAGTACATTTTACAGTTTGTAAAATCCAACTTTAAAAGACATTTAATTCGTAGCTGGCATGGTATTTTTCTATAAAAATGTCTACATCAGCTAAATCTATACGTCTATACATGTAAATAAAATTGGAGTGTCTGTTTGTAATATTGAAATAACTGTTTTTTACTACATGTATATGCATATATATATACGGTACATACACCAAAATAACATTCTTTACAATTTTTGTATGTCTGTTTGTTCCGGCTAATCTCTGAAATGGCTGGACCGATTTTGACGGGACTTTTATTGGCAGGTAGCTGATGTAATAAGGAGTAACTTAGGCTACGTTTTATCCCAGGCAAATATAAAGCGGGACTTTTATCCCGGAAAACTTTTTTTTTTTACGCGGGCAGAGTCGCGGGTAACAGCTAGTATATTATAAAAAGTAAAAAAAATAATTCAACAGATTTTTATTTAAATGTTAGAGAATTACATCATGTCACATAATTATCTATACAAGTAAATGTCGCGACAAGCATTAATCTCTATATAGAGTTAAACAAAGTTTGATTCAATTTAAAGCTATATTTTTTTTCAGAACATTTAAATAAAAGCTTGTTTTAAATATTTTTTTACTGTTTATTTATTTTTAATTTTTTGTTATTTTCGGCAAGCCCTTTCATTTGATACCCATATTATAGGAAAGGAGGTGGAGGCCAAGAGGGCCGCCTTACGGCGAGCCGCCGTGGAGGAGTGGCGTCTCAGGCTGGAGGCCCCGTCGTGGGGGCACCGGGTCGTAGAGGCAGTGCGTCCTGTCTTTGCCGAATGGCTGGACAGGCGCCACGGAGCGGCAACATACCGCCTGACGCAGGTGCTCACCGGGCATGGCTGCTTCGGTGAGTTCCTGTTTCGGGTGGTAGGTGTAGAGGAGTCGGCCGTGTGTTACTATTGTGACAACTGCCCAATGGACACGGCCCAACATACGTTGGAGTGTTGTCCAGCCTGGGATGAGGAGCGCAGCGCTCTCAGAACAGTCGTCGGAGAAGACCTCTCGCTGCCGGCCGTGGTCGCTTCCATGGTCGGCGGCCGGGAGGCCTGGCAGGCGGTGGCCCACTTCTGCGAGGCGGTCCTCTCGCGGAAGGAGAGTGCCGAGAGGGATCGCCAGCGCAGTGGTGATCCCTCCCGCCGCCAGACGAGACGTAGGAGGCGTCGGGTGGACGACTGACCGACGTCTCCCGCCCTGTGGATTGGGGGCGTTTGGAGAATTCCACCACGGTATCCCCTGCCTGTCGTAAAAGGCGACTAATAGGGGCCTCCGGGGGTCACGGGTGGGCGGGACGTGCCGCCCACCCATTAGCCTAGCCAACTTCTGTGACCCCCGTGATGGACATGTCCAAGGCAGCGTGTCTCACGCTGCCTCGGACACCAAAAGGTGGACACGGTACGGTGTTTCGGGGGCTTCTGAGCCCCCGCAACAGGGAAAAAGGACCGCAACAGCGGTACGCGCAGGGGCGGTTGCGGACGACAACTTAGACGTGAGTCGGAGGAAGCCCGCAGCCGTCCCTAATGCGCCGAAGAAGGCCCTAAAAAAAAAAAAAAAAAACCCATATTATAGGAGTGCGAAAAAAATTACTAATCCGCTATCTTGGGTCGTCCGCCATTTTAGATTTAGAGAGGTAATTTTTTTTTGTATTTTTCTCAGCAAACTCTTAATTCTTTCATTCTTTTTTATTATGGACGTGCACAAAAAATTACTAATCCATCATCTTGGGCCGTCCGCCATATTGGATTCAGAATGACATCACTTAACTAACAATGCATTAGCACCCAAACTGAACGTGTATTCAAAATTTCACCACAATCGGTTGAGGGTAACTGCTTCAAAATTGACTTGAACAAAACATACATTGTTATTTAAATAAAAGCTTGTAAAAATCATATTCATCTGGGATTTCATCGGGAAATGTTACGCAAACACGTCAAGTATAACAAATTGTAGTTTTTTTATATTGCATTGAATGACGAGACGAGCATGCCGTTCGCCTGGTAGTAAGCGATACTACCACCCATAAACAGTAGCAACACCATTCAGCACCTTAAGTTAAAAAGTACTGTGTGGCATTCCACCGCGCTCGTCATCCTGAGACATAAGATGTTAAGTCCCATTATGTCCAGTAGTTACACTGGCTACAATGTCCTTCAAACCGAAACACAACAGTGCATGCACACTGCTGCTTGGCGGTAGAAATAGACATTGCGGTGTTACCCACCCAGACGGACTCATACATATGAGAGACCTACCACCCGTGAACTTATCTGAATCCATAAAATTATACTGGTTTTTATATCGAGCCATCCTACCTATTCATATCCTTCGTGCGTACAACAAGGCGTTTTGTATTGTACTCTTCCACATCGTGCGTCAATCCTATAAATGAGGGTAGGGGGTGTTGTTCACTGGTATATGCTACGGTACGTTGTTCTTGGTATGGTGCTTTGCTCCGTGGAGAATCACGAATGTCACAGGTGTTTCAACATTCATATCGTGCCTTTAAGTTGGTTTCATCGGTAAGGATTACTCCCTACGTGTCGACTGACGAGTGGGAAGTGGTGACGCAGAGTCTGATGAGGGCCGGTGACGCGTTGCTAATGACCCAAATGAGCTCGTCCGGTGCCCAGGACCACGTGGCGCCAAATCAGGCCATTTACGCTCTTTTCGATATCGTTAAAAAAAGACGCCAATTTAATTCCACCTTCGAGAAGATCTCATGGTAATAAAACATGTTTCTTATTCGTGGCAGCTTTATTAATGTAATGATACCTATTTGACGAGCATAACCGACAAATGAGTGATGGTTTTTATGTTGTGTTTGAAACTGAATTGTATGAATGAATTATAATGAACGTCCAACACGGTTAGCCTCTGTTGAAACCTACCCACGCACAATCAACATGATACTCGTATACTTAGAGGGACATTTGAAACTTAGGAACTTACTAGTCAACTCTAACGACACCGACATGTCGCATGTTCGTATAATTTAAAATATATAAATGTTTTTTACGGTATCATGAGCGATTTATCTGTCGTCTTTTATATTATCAAAGCGGCGCCATAACGTCACAGTTTACGTATAAATATGAAATCTTTCGAGACATGACCCCGAACTATATTATTGCCAGATGTGTATGAATTTCGTCATTTGACATGGCTTAATCACGTTATTACGTCATGTTATATTAGAAAATGGATGGCATATTACTTATTATAACGACATTATTTAACTTAGTTTAAACTGTTTTTTTTTTTCGCGGGGAAAATACGCGTTTTCGCTACCACCACTGGGGGGTGAGTGGGTCGGTTATGTTGGTTTCACACAGTCTTACAGCCCAATGCCGACACTCGGGAGTATAGCATCATCCGAGCGAGCATTGAACCGAGTCCTAACACTATGTACACCCTACACTGGGATACCAACCAAAACACGCGGTGGCCT
Source organism: Lapara coniferarum (assembly GCA_949316025.1). Taxonomy (NCBI): domain Eukaryota; kingdom Metazoa; phylum Arthropoda; class Insecta; order Lepidoptera; family Sphingidae; genus Lapara; species Lapara coniferarum. The sequence goes on along the minus strand of OX438919.1, from coordinate 32,243,865 downwards.
TCTTAGGCGCATACGAGACGGCCCCGGGGTATCTTGTTGCACTAAGATAGCTGCACGGGACCGTCCCTGCGCGATGCCGTTGCAGCCCTTCTCTATACAAGGAAGCTTAGATGCCCCCACACTCTAAAAGACGCCTTTGGCGTCCACCTCGGAGTCGCTTAAATTGGACTGAGCAGCCCCCCGCTGCTCGCCCCGCGACTCTCTTGAAGCCCCATTTAGTCGCCTCTTACGACAAGCAGGGAATACCGTGGTGGAACTCTCTAAATGCCCCCAAACCACTTAGTTTAAACCTGGAACGTATATTTAATATGTATTATTTAGTCTTATGTAGCATATATTTTGCTGTCTCTTATTATCGAAGAAGTATGTAAAACGTACTTTGCCAATTGGTGCCATTCATATGATAAAATTTGTTTTGTTAGCTTAAGAATACTAAACTACAGTAGTTAAACCTCTCCAACCGAATAATATACTCCAGCGTGCACGAATTATAGGGGGCAGCACAAACTTGACACAAGAGCCACATGTGGATAAAAAGAAACTTTTTAGAACAATCATTTATAAGGGTTGCGAGCGCCTTCTGGACTCACCCAAAAGACCGGTGTTCTTTCATAAGCCGACCCTCGTCGGGCTAGAAAGAGTAATGTCAGGGACAAAAAAAAAATAGAATTTCACCCAATTTAATTTGTTTATTTTTATATTTTGGAGCATCCACATGCGCACCAATACGTTGTCAACAAATTAAATGTTATTTTTCGTCCTTTTAATACGAATATTTTACGTCAATGCCAAGTATCGATGTGCTGAAAAGGAGTCAAATTGCGCCACCAGATGGCGGAGCTTACGACGTGCACGTTCCCTATACTGATTTAGTACTATTAAATCAAATGTAAAATAAAATGCGTCAGCGGATTTAACTGACACTGACACGATTTGAATACATCAATAAATCATTATGTATATCCACATTTGGAAACCGGCAAGAGATAATTATTAATCAGGATAACTTATTAAAATTATTATGTTTATAATAAAATGCTATACAATGTTACAATGTTCTTATATAATGTCTGGTTTTATTGGTTGAGTACGAAATACGAATCCAATCCAAATCCAATACTATGGAATTGCATAGACGTCTAATGTTTCTCAGCAGCAAGTTGTAAGCATCTGCTCATCTTACTTAATGAATATCAATGTTTATATTATGTACTACCTTTTGCCCGAGGCTCCGCCCGCGTGAATGAGTTTTTCTGGGATAAAAGTCCCGCTTTATATTTTCCCGGGATAGAAGTAGCCTATGTGTTAATCCAGGACATGATCTACCCGTGTGCCAAATTTCATCGAAATCCTTTCAGTAGTTTTTGCGTGAAAGAGTAACAAACATATATCCATACATTCTTACAAACTTTCGCCTTTATAATATTAGTAGGATCTACATATCTGTAGAAAGATTTCTACATCGGAAGAATATCGTATACTAAAAAACCTTGAGCAAGTGTTAGAATAAGGACATACAAGAATTTAAATATTCATAAATTTATATAACTAACGTAATATTTGTTCGAGCTATAAGTATTATGATTATCAACTTTCCAAACTGACAAGCTATCAAAATTATTATTATATAACTGACTTATAGTGCTCGCGGCTCCGCCCGCGTGAATAAGTTTTTCCGGGACAAAAATATTTTCCCGGGATAAAAAGTACTCAGGAGTTATGTAGCTTCCTATTAGTGAAAGAATTTTCAAAATCGGTTCAGTAGTTCCTGAGATTAGCGCGTTCAAACAAACTCTTCAGCTTTATAATATTAGTATAGATAGTATAGATGGGATGCTTTTATGGTTGTGACGTCATATAGGTGCCAAGTAGGAAGTAAGTAGCTTCCGGTGGGCTCTGTGTGAAGCTTCTGGAAAAGATTGCTGTCATGGGATACATCTCATGACATAAATAGCAAAGAAGGTGCACAATTTGAATCTTTCAAATGAACTTCTTCACTTACTGAAATGCTTATGAAAATTATTTTACAACATATCAATAGTATTGAAATAGGTAATAGGAATATAATAGGAATAAGTATTGAAATTTTTATCTGTTTTATAATTTTTCTCTTTGGGTGCGTCGAATTAACCCAAAATATAAAAAAAAAATATTTAATGAAATCCTCCTAGCCAGTTTCGGCCACGGCGGCCAATCTCAAGTGCACAAGTGTGTGCGCAATACACAGGTGCACTCGCTATTCCTTCACTCTCATAGTCCGGTGAGACGGCAATCCGACATGACCGGAGAGAGATCAGGCGCAGGACCAACGGCTTTACGTGCTTTCCGAGGCACGGGGGTATCACACCGCCAACTTCCTGACTCCGAGCTGCGACTGACTAAATTTCAAGATGGAAAAACCCAGTCACAATTTTTTTGGCTCGATCCGGGATTCGAACCCAGGACCTCAGCGCGCAAATCGTACTGGTAATGCGTACGCAATACCACTACGCCACCGAGGAATATTTAATATAATAGGTTTTGCTATCGTTTCCAAACCAACATAGCTGTTTCGCTGTGCTATCGCAATCTGCGTCACAAAACGCGCGACATCTTCCGACTACGAGATAGCGAACGAAAACAATGAGTCCAAATATTTTAATTTTATTCGTCGATTCATGTTAAGTAATTCAACTCTTACGATATAACAGCTCCAAAAACCGATATCCATTATTTTAATAGGTTATTCAATTATGACTAGACTAGACTAGACTAGACTAGACTGCCTCGGTGGCGTAGTTGTATTGCAGTACGACTGCAAAGCTGAGGTCTCGGATTCGATCCCCGGGTCGGGCAAAGTGGTATTGAGTTTTTCTATTCAGTATCAGCTCGGAGTCTGGAATTTGTGCCCGATATGGCGATAGGCTCGCTCGTGATAGGGGATCACATCATGGGACGGAATAATGGCGAAAAGTGGGTGCACTAGTTGCGCCTCTGCCTACCCCTTCGGGGATAACAGGCGTGAGTGTATGTGTGTGTGTGTTATTCAATTATTAAAGAGAAGTGACACGAGGCGGGTATAAGAAGGGTATACAGTGGGCAGTCGTGACTGAGGGACCGTAACAATTGTACTTCACGAGTCATATTATAAACTATGCTAAATATCTAACGACATATTTATGCAAACTAATGCAATAACATAACTTAAACGGTTGGCGCGGCATGAGCTCTCTCAATCCCGCCCTGTGGATTGGGGGCGTTTGGTGAATTCCACCACGGTATCCCCTGCCTGTCGTAAAAGGCGACTAACAGGGGCCTCCGGGGGTCACGGGTGGGCGGGAGGTGCCGCCCACCTATTAGTCTAGCCAACTTCTGTGACCCCCGTGATGGACGGCAGCGTGTCTCACGCTGCCTCGGACGCCAGGGGCGTCCCTCGGAAAAGGACCGCAACAGCGGTACGCGCAGGGGCGGTTGCGGACGACAACTTAGACGTGAGTCGGAGGAAGCCCGCAACCGTCCCTAATGCGCCGAAGATGGCCATGAAAAAAAAAATGAGCTCTCTCAATATGAAATGACTACATTTTCTTGACTTCAATTTCTAATACCAAACATAGAAAGTAAAATCTCATGTTAAGTTGGTAAGCGATGAAATATAAAAAGTACTCGTTGCTATCTACTATATCGAAATATCAAGCTATAAAATTATTTAATGATTTCATCTTTAGTAAATGTACCTTAGGCTTAGATAAGTACATAATCTTAGAACATTTGTTCTCGATACCCGAAACATGAAATTTTCTATGACAAACTCCCGTCTAATCACGCGATAAATTCAACATAAAGGAAGCATAAGCCAATACATTTACCCCAGGCCCAAGACTGATAGAACTCTTTACGGACGTTAAGTACTACGCATGCCCATTCATTTTTAGCGTTAATTGCAAACAGTGCGAGCGAATGACGGCCTTTAATTCTAAACTATACAATAATGACATCAATATTCAAGACAGCATCAAGGGTTATCTTGTGTTTATAATATAAACATATTTATGAAAGAAACGTGCAAATCTATTTGCGTATAGGATAATATTATCGCCACGTCAAATGGTCATACCACATTATTAATATTATTTATTGTGCTCTAGTATCGTGTGATGATGAAATGTCAGCGATTAAAATGCTCATGTTATAAAAAAAACGATAATAGGGGAGACCGGGGATGTTGTGGGGATGTTGGCGATAGGGGCAGGATGAATAATCGTCACTAATTCGAGCTATTTTAAAGTGTTGCGTTGTCCTGATATACACGAAAAACCGTTAACTGTTTACGAATCTTCACCGCAAACGCGGCATCGCGGGCGCACGTATTCCGGGAGATAAAACGATTTATCGAAAAATGATACCTATGAGTAATTATTTACCTCTTAATATTATTTGTATTGAATTCTTTATATTCGACGCTATGTACTTTCAAGCTATTTGAAGTAAGAGTTTAGTTATTGATGATTATTTTAGTGTAATTTTATTATGTTTAGACACCGTTTTGAGGTACTCACATGAGGTTCAAATTTAAAATAGTTGGTTGGGGCTGGTAGACAAACTTTGTAATTGGGGTTAGTTGACTACCTACAAAATGTACTACGTAGCAATCGAATTATTCTTCACGTGGAATAAAGTGAGTTGTCAAATTTATCAAAAATTTGTTATTTTAAAACTGTGGATTTGCAAAAGAATAACTAATCGAAACAATAAACCCTATGCTGGTGGTAGGATTTTTGTTTCCGCCCCAATAACGAATATCGTACAAAAAGTGACAAATTATATGTAAATTATTTAAATGGTACTGACATTTTGTCTTAATGAGGCACATTGATAATAATAAATAAGTATTTGTTGTCTCTTCTTTTATTTTATTGCCGTATTTTATACCACTTACTTCGTCAGTCAATTTACCCCAAGTTTGATTTTCTTGTTCCACAAAATGGCTTTTGTACACTGTGTTATAAACAATCTCGAGGTTTTTGGTATTTCTTTCGAAAGCTTATTAGTTTACCTATCGAACTTATAGGATTTTTTGACATTGTATACTCAAACAAAAAAATTATAAGCGTCCAAGCCGAAATTTGGTAAGTATCCCCGGTCTCCCCTACTCTTTGTAAAGCTTAAAGTCGCGATTCCATTAGGCAAGTCTTGCATGCACGTATGACGTCACGTTTACAAGACGTGCTGCTGTTGTTGGTGCTGCTTGCCGAGTCATTTGTGAAATAATTTTATTTTTATTAAAAAGGTACAGATACAGACAACAGATTGATTTTTAAACAAAATTACATTCGTTAAATACATGTTATAAATCTGGCATCTATTTACTACTGTACACAACATTCTAGTTACATAGCTTGGTTATAAAAAAGAGAAGTTATAATAACCTTAAATACCTAATAATTACATATTACCATTTGAAAAAAAAAGCAAACGACACCATGTGACTCGTTTGCAATTCTAAACATGCAACTTACCTGTGCCCGTTCAATTAGTGCGTCACTTGAATGAAAATTTACAAATTCAAACTACCCACGTACAAGTTGTAGCTTGTATGCAAGTTTGTTCAAGTTGCATGCAATTTGCAACTTGCATACAAGTAACTTGAATCGCGCCTTAAGTGGTATATTATGAAATACGTAATTGTAGCGTACCTTTAAAGGAACTAAGGACTATGACTTTAAAGTTAAATGTAACTTGGTAATCTAGTCGAAGGATTATTGGTTATTCCCAATCCAACAACTCTGATTAAAGTTACTGGATCTGTGATTATCATCAATATTTTGGCCATCCTAAATGAATTACCACGCAATTCTGGGAAGGGCAGGAGCCATACCCCTCCCCCCTCTATATACGCCTAATCCTAACCTTTTATTAATGATTTTATTAATAGGTTTGGTTTAATTACGCCAGGCGATTTTTGTAGAGCAAACTCTACGAAAATCACCTGTGAGGACATCCAATCGAATCTAAGACGGTTAGTATTTATACATGCAGTAATTAGACCAAGGAGGCAATGACTAATGAGGTCAATATTATGCGGTACTAAACACACAGACCAACAGTAAGCACTTATATTGCGTTGTATTCTTACCTCTGTGCGGAGTAATAAACATTAGTGTGTATAAACGTTGGCAAATTTCTTAGGTATATTTGCTAACACAATCCAGTCTTTATAATTCCGCCGCAAAAACAAAGAAACATATTTATGAGTAAACGCGTGACTGTCGGTGAAAGTAGAACGAATGCTAATTTCCTTTGTATTTAAAGCTGAGTTTCTACAAAGGAAATCAGTATTGTAATCCGATGCTTCAGTTTATACACTTAAAATCCCTTTTGGTAAGACCTATTGTGTCTCTTCCTTTTATGCCTAGTGCTTGAAATTGTGATACGCAAGTGATACATAATTGTAATGTAGAATATCCACGACGTATATGACTATGTAATTTTTATAGAGGGCTTAAAATGCGTACGGTTCTCGTTTGATTATCTACACTTATAGTAAAAAGAGGATATATTCGATTTTTTGATTGTTTGTTTTCCCCGATAAAAGCCAAAAACAGTTCAAATACATTCGAGTGTAGTAGTGACTAAACTAATTCAATGGAAGCCAGCGAATCAATGAATGGTCAAATACTTCCCATAAGGTAAGGGAAAGTGTACGTCGCCCAGTGCAGCCGCAGGAATATATTTGTAATATAATATGATTACCTATGTAAAGAGAAAAAACGCCTATGACAACTATTCACATAAGTCTTATGACTATATTCAAAACATTGGCTTGAACACGTCACACAAAATATGCTGCTTTGAAAAGTGTAGAGTGACAAACAGGATAAAATGTATAAACCATTCTACAATATAAATAATTTAATGTTAATATAGTTGAAGTGAGTACACGCGTAAATAGACCAGTAAAGTAGGTGCACTCAACACTTGTTATATAATATACGAAATCATTGATATAAATTTGCATCAAAACAAGATTTGACCACACAATTTAGTTTGAACACGCAGGGCTAGATCCGGACAAAGAACGGAAAAAAATAGTCTAGACATTCAATATGGTTAATACGCTAGTTATCTGTGCTGTCAGTGGTAGGTGTGGGTGGCACTTGTTTACTAAATAAATAAATATCCCACTGCCAGGATACGCATGCTTCAACTGTCGAAAGTAGTGGAGTTTGAATTATGATTCAGGATCATGAACTATCTTACTAGTCCAACACATGCTTGGTTGCTATTTTAATCAATGCTCTATGCTTATACACTACAACTTCGTCCCGTCACCACCCCGAGTCCGCGCGACTATGTGTCACATAAGCCTAATGGGAAATAATTGCAACAATTTCCTGCCACGATCTAAATAGTACTCAGAAGAATTATTCATGTAGACATGTAAATATAGCACTGCAGTTGTAAACACGTATTTATAGATAAATCGAAGTAAAGTGGCCACTCCATTTATCAACGTTATAAATTGAGAAATAAATAATAGGAATCGAGTGTAATAGTTTATAAAAACATACATGTATAGATTTATCTAAAAATACTTCGTGTGAAGTCAGGCAGCTATAACCAATTCATAAAGGACATAACAATATTTAATCTCTCATTTGAGTTGATTTAATAGCTTACGTAAGGGCCAAAGTCGGTCAGAGAAATTGAGGATTGTCAGCAACGTACGTTATTACCTTGGCATTGAGACCGGCAATAGTGGTAACCTGTTTCGCTTCAGAACACTGTTGCCAGCCTTGCTTGTTAATTGTTCAGGTAAATAATAAAAACTCGTATCGGCCTCTCCATATATCGTTGTATCTGAACGAAAAAAACATTTGCTTAAGTATTTTGGAGCCGTGTATTTAAAAGGTCACGAATGACGTTTGCGTTGCATATTTATTAAGGGTATCAAGATTGGACAGTGAATAAATGAAAAGTGGTTTCACATTGCGTGTATAAAATGAGTACGATACAACAAATCTGGTTGTAACGGTTATATAGAGTCTTATCAAGAACAATCGTTACGCCGCGCCGGTTTCATGCCAAATATTAACATCGACTATTAGTACAAATAATACAAGTTTGATTATACATTGCTTTTTATACGATGAAACCTGGTTAATTGGGATTTCAAGGGACCAAGGATTTCGTACCATTTAAAGAGGTTTTATTTATCCAGTTCTCCAATTAGACAGGTTCAAAATTATAGTTGTCTCATTTACAGAGGCCCCCGCGTATAGAGGTCGAAATGTACTATTATTCAATTTATAGAAGTAGAAATATCAATAAAAATTCTTATTTTTGGTGTTACGAATTAAGTGTATGTAAATGTAGCGAAACCTGTCCCAATCTGACAAAATGACTCACTTATACAAGGAATTGAGCTACTGAGTCCCAAATATAGAGGTAGGTAAAAATTGAAAAAATCCTAGAAATTAAATCTCATTTAAATAGTCCCATTAACAGTGGTAATTCGATGACAAAGTGCCGGGATTAGGACGATTAGGAGGATTAGGGACGGGAGACCTTATTGGGATTGTCAATAATAGAGGTTTTTCACTTATTCAGTTTCCATTTAATTAGGTTTCACTGTATATGTATACAAGTATTACGGTAAAAGTGTGCATGGCTGGCTAAATCCGGTCTATAGTGAATAATAACAAAATCAAAAAGTTTTGTCTGTTCTCTGATAGAGTATAAAAACGAAAAATTAAGAAATACTTTTCTTGTTTTTCTATACACAACCAATAAACTGGAAAATGCTCGAGGCTATTGACCTACATTACACACAAGGACAGTCAACCAAGTACACAGCAAGTCGTTACATCGCGATATGTTTTTTTGTAATATAGATTGGCTAAGAAGCATATGGGTTACCTGATACTAAGTGATTTCAGCCCACAAAGGCCTGGAATTCTGGAAGAATCATGGATAGAAATATCATATGGAGTAAGAAAGTCAGAGATTTCTATGGGCTTCTAGAATTCTGTCAACGCAACAGCAACCTATTAAATTACGTTCCTTTTCTAGGAGGCAGTATCTATAATGTATTCCGTCTGTACTGATACCTCTCTGCTGGAGAAAAAACACAACTACGTCGCTCTACCACATAAAAAATCGGACCAATATTTCAAATGACTTTGAAGTTGAGCTAATTATACGAGATATTGTATTCTAAACCATTTTATTATATTTCGAATATTCAAATTGCCTAGACTTCTATCACAACACGAACAACGCTTTAAACGGCAATGATAAAACAAATTGTGAGATTAAGCGTACCTAATATTCGGAAAAAATAAAAACTATTTGTATTCGTTTTTATTTCAAGAAGAATTAAGATAAGATATTAGTATATTTATAAAGAGAAAATGAAATTTGGTAAGATCCGAAAAGTGTGGGGCGGGGGGCGGTTTGAGGTCTTGAATTTGTTTGGCTTCTTGTGTGACTGTCTGTACCAATCCATGATGTCCTGTTTTGTTTTGTTTTGTTTTGTATTATGTTAGAATGGGAATAGTGTAGTGGGTTACAATTTTATTATAGCTCGTTACCCAAATATTTAGTTAAATTTATATGCACTTATTTTGTAACTGTTTGCTATTCCAAATAAAAAAAAAAAAAAATCTGTATTCCGTAAATTAGTTACAATATGACCAGGCTAGTTAGAGTATCGCGTAGGCGAGTGTGATAACTGAAGACTGATCAGTAGGCAGAATTATCAAAGGCTTTAGGCGGTGATTTGATATAGACGCGGGCAGTATCACAGCAAGCAAGGCAGGAAGTGATTGAGGCGGAAAGAACCCGGCGACATGCCCTCTGGCTGCAATCGACATTCGACACCAGAGCTCGGGTGATGGCTTTGACAGCCAACGTCGCGTCGTGCCGTCCATGGCCGCTATCGATCTTGCATCTGATTAGTGTGGACAAACCGATACGAACCTTATTACATAATATGTACCATTTTTTTTTTTGTTAACTCGGAGAAAGTGACTTATTACTACCGCCCAGTGTTCAAGGGGAACGACTGAGCGGTTATGTTAGGTTCACCGTGCCTTACGACCCGACGTTGAGCCGCCCGGAGAGATGGAAAACGTCGGGCGACCGCCGGGCCGAGTCCCTAACCTATGTACACCGCACGGCATACCAACTAAAGCTCCGCGGTGGCCATCTTCGGCGCATTAGGGACGGCTGCGGGCTTCCTCCGACTCACGTCTAAGTTGCCGTCCGCAACCGCCCCTGCGCGTACCGCTGTTGCGGTCCGTCCTCTGTTGTTGCGGGGGCTCAGAAGCCCCCGTACACCGAAGGACGCCCTTAGCGTCCGAGGCAGCGTGAGGCACGCTGCCGTCCATCACGGGGGTCACAGAAGTTGGCTAGACTAATAGGTGGACGGCCCCTCCGGCCCACCCGTGACCCCCGGAGGCCCCTATTAGTCGCCTTTTACCACAGGCAGGGCATACCGTGGTGGAATTCTCCAACGCCCCCAATCCACAGGGCGGATATAATATGTACCATGCACATGCTAAATTCTTGAACAGTATGCACAAGATATGGTTGTGCTTGCTAGTGCTTGTTTACAATTACATCACTACTAAAATTGGATAACATGCACCTAGTGTGTTTATTATGATTTTGAACTAATATAACACACTAAGATGTTAAAACTTTGGACGTTAATTGATTCTAAAATAAGCCATACGAATTATTATTCTACTATGTCAGAATAATTAATATTGAAATAATACATACGAAAACAAATAATGTTACTCATAAAATATAACTTAAAAGCCTATTAAAGCAATAGTTAGTTTTAGAATAATATGTTGTTCCTCATTTTTCAGTATCACGTTTTACCAATTAAAAATAGGAATAATAACAAAAAAGTACATGTAACATAGTTACGAACCAGATTAAAGATCAATTAGAGTGATATTTAAATATTTACGCACGGAGGGTTCCCATCGGTAGTAAAGCTTCTCGCTTATAGGCCAAATTAAAAAAATATTGCTTTATGTTTTTTAATGTACATAATTAGCAAAGTGACCTTCTGAAACGAAAGTTTTATATAAAATATACTTGCGTCTATGGTGCGAGTAACACATTTGTACATCAAGCTTAAGGCAAACAAGTCTTAACCACGCATATTAATTACTAAAGATACTTTAATATACGATACGCATATAGTGAAGTAAACGCATACAATAAATAACACACATTTACTTTTAAACAAATGCATCACAGAAAAATTGTATCAAGGCAACAATAGTTAACAAGGTTAACTAAACCTGCAATTATAATACGTATATTATAATAGCCGGTAATATAATAGCCCGTAGGCTATTTTATTTAAATAAGTTACTTCTAAACAAATATTATGTTAAGGAAAATTAAACGCGCATCGTAGTGTTTAATACAATTTGCAAAATCACAAAACTCGAGACAAAGAAACTGAATGCAAAACTATATTCAAAATATCCAATGAATAATTAATTGTATGAAAAGTAAGTAGTGATAAAACGCAATAACGCAAATATGTAGCATAAAAAGTGCAATATAAACGCTTACTTTGTCTTTAGAAGATAGGCGTTTTAAGTCTATCAGTTTGTGATACTGTCGCAGCGCACGCATGTACAATCTAACGGGAAGCTCGGCGGGGAGGGAGACGGGCTCGGCGGTCCGGGACGCCACCCCCGCGCCGCTCATGGCACCACAACACACAAACACACTTGTTCTTTATTCATAAGCACCAAACTGAATCGCCATAGAGACCAGCGCCAATCGCGCGTCCGAAGTGAACGTACGGTCCACACAACACTGACGTAGTACGTACCGAGCGCCCCGCGCATGCGATTGCGGACCCGACATGCGGTTCTTGCGAAAAAGAAACTGCGGCTAGCCCACGCTTGAGCTACTTTCCCTACAACCATGCGCGGCTACGTCCGACGACCTAACACGCTTTTACTACAATATAGCACCGACATTACACATGACTGATCCGAGGCGACGCCCCGGATCCAACTAGAGCTTTCGGGAAAGCTCTATTAGTGTTCTACACTATGAGGTGGCAATTTGTGGCATTATGTATATATATACCAAGTTGACACTGTAAACTACTGATTTAGAAGTCTCATTTCCTGACCAATTTTAAATAAACAAAAATAAGTTAAAGTCACTTTGCGCAGGATACGTGCTTTTCTGTTTGTTCAGCAGTAGGTACATTATTTATCCTATTATAGATAATAAAACTGTGTATTTATATTTTACATACATAACTGCCTCGGTGGCGTAGTTGTATTACAGTACGACTGCAAAGCTGAGGTCTCGGGTTCGATCCCCGGGTCGGGCAAAGTGATATTGAGTTTTTCTATTCAGTATCAGCTCGGAGTCTGGAATTTGTGCCCGATATGGCGATAGGCTCGCCCCCTATCACATCATGGGACGGAATAATGGCGAAAAGTGGGTGCACTAGTTGCGCCTCTGCCTACCCCTTCGGGGCGTGAGTGTATATGTATATATGTACATACATAATTAAGTTTTTTCAAGAAAAATAATTCTTAGAACCAATGAAGCACAAATGCGCTCTTAGTTAACACGGGAATAACATTTAGTTCCAATGACGTACATATATTCCTATAAGTTTCCTAACTGGACGCATTCTGTATCACGGAATTCCCTAACAAACAATAGTGTGAATATTAGTCTAAGAGTGTGAAGTTATTCATTGTATTATAACGATAAGGACCCGCCCTTTTTATGGCCTATAGCCATCGAATTCTGGTCGAACGATTGACAGTGAACTCATGCGAAAAACATTGATGCGCATTATCACAACGTGTTAACGTGTGAAACTAGCTGTGAGGAATGAGGATGAATGGTGTCACGCCAACCACGCCGGATAATTGAATTGATTATGTATTTTAATTGGACGGAAAGATGACTAAACAATGTAGGTATAACTAGTTGTCGCACTAATGGTGCTATAGTCACCTACTGTTTACTCCTATGTACCTTCTTGGACACACAGACAGTGAACTTAAAGTGACTAATTCGGCTGATTCATTTTATATAATCATTTTCGAAACAATTCTTTCCTCTTATTTATTAACGTCAGAGTATTTATGTCTTCCACATTTTCTGTAATAGCATAAAAGCATTGTAACATTGACGGTATATTCAGTTAAAAAGTAAAGCTTTACCAACTATCATCGTTGTAGACTATAGAACGATGATAGTTAGTTGGTAGTAGGCCTCTCATATGTAAGAGTCCGTCTGGGTGGGTACCACCGTAACGTTTATTTCTACCGTCAAGCAGCAGGACTGAGGACAACAGTGCATGCACAAATGTACTGTTGTGTTTCGGGTTGAAGGACATTGTAGCCAGTGTAACTACTGATTACTGAACATAATGAGACTTGACATCTTATGTCTCAGGATGACGAGTGCAGTGGAATGCTACACAGTACTTTGTAAGTCAAAGTGCTGGATGGTGTTACTACTGTGTATGGGTGGTCGTATCGCTTACCATCAGGCGAACGGCTTGCTCGTCTCGACATTCGACGCAATAAAAAAAAGGCTCATACATAATATCCCATAATATCCCAATAGAAAAGTTGTCACGACACTTTTATACTTGCCCTGTAAACCACCCAGTAACAATAAAGAACTGGCCGTAAAAGTGACATTCGAAATTTAAATAAAAAAAGACAATTTAAATCTTAGAGTATGTATACGTAGTTATACTTACTCTAAGATTTAAATTGTCTTTTTTTTATTTAAATGCTTTTTAGAGTAGTTTTTTTTTTCGTTAGTTGTATGTTAATTTTAATGTCAATGCTTGCTTAGGTGCTGATCGTGATTCGATGACATATCTATTGTGTAAGTAGGTGGTAAGTAAGAAGGTGTTTTCATTGATGTGGTAACGTTTTAATGAAATATACAATTATTATTATATCTTAAAAGAAATAAAATTTTATTACAATATCTTCACTAATTAATCGAAAACAACTTCGTTCCATCCGGGTGTCCCTTGACACCTCTCATTATTTTTAGATTTTTTCCTACGCTTACACACAATTATCGAGCTGGATTCCAAATTTCATCCTTCTAGGTCATCTGGAAGTAGGTTAGGTTTAGGTACTATATGTCAGTCAGTCAGTACTAAAATTTACGACTTTTTGACCTTCATATCTTTATAACCGTTTGAGCTAGCTTCATGAAATTTGGGCTTCTAGATGTCCTTATGGATATAATTAAACACGCATAGTTTTATATGTTTACGTTAAAAAGGGTTTTGAGTTATAGACTTTATTTCCTAAATACATTACCTCTAAGAAATAAGAATAATTGATTCGTCAAGCCCCGCTACGGACGCCAGTGTCCGAGTATATATATATATATATATATATATATATATATAGGGTAAGGGTAGGGTATAAGCGAGGCTTGACGGGTTAAACAACACTGAAAAACAATTAAAAATATTCGTGTTATGCCCGGTAGTAAGAATTTATTAGAATTTATTAGTACAATAACCTATTACCTAGTTAATATTGTTTGCTAAAACAAACACATTATGCAAATAAATAAAATAGGTATCCACTTAACCTATTTCTACTTTGTAATAAGTTATTTTACTTTTCAAAAATGCTGTTAAAATTCACATTATTTATCATAACATGTAATAAATAATGCTGACCAACAGGAAGTTACATTGATGTACATATAGGGTTTTTTTACATATCAATGGGAAGTTATAATAAACAAACAACTTTAGATTTTAGCGTGAACTGTCAATATGACATTCTACGACAAATAAAAAGTGTGTGTGTGAAGTGAAACTATTTCAATCAATTAATTTGTATAAATAAAAATAAATAATTAAATTATTGTATTCGATTAATATGGTCATATTTTTTTTTTTTATGTCATCGAATGACGAGACGAGCATGCCGTTCACCTGATGGTAAGCGATACGACCCCCAATAAACAGTAGAAACACCATCCAGCACCTTGAGCTACAAAGCACCGTAGGGCACGCCACTACGCTCGGCATCCTGAGACGTAAGATGTTAAGTCTCATTATGTCCTGTAGTTACACTGGCTACAATGCCCTTCAAACCAAAACACAACAGTGCATGCACACTGCTGCTTGGCGGTAGAAATAAACATTGCGGTGGTACCCACCCAGACAGACTCTTACATATGAGAGTCCACCAGTCCACCAGAGACCAGTAAATTATTTAAATACTAGCTTTTGCCCGCGGCTCCGCCCGCATTAAAAAGTTTTTCCGGGATAAAAGTCCCGGTTTATATTTTCCCGGGATAAAAAGTAGCCTATGTGTTAATCCAGGACATGATCTACCCGTGTGCCAAATTTCATCGAAATCCGTTCAGTAGTATTTGCGTGAAAGAGGAACAAACATCCTTACATCCATACATCCAAACATCCATACATTCTTACAAACTTTCGCCTTTATAATATTAGTAGGATATATTTAAATATTATTGTCTGCTAAATTGACAATCATATTATTAAATGATGGTTAATTTCAATAAATTAATACACTTTTACTAATACTTACAATCAAAAGTGAGGTTAACATAATAATAATTACCAAAATGATGATTACGTGAAAAATTTTCAAAACAATAAAAAAAAAACTCTCTCTTTCTCTATTTATTTCAATGAATTTCAAAAAGTGTATTGTTTGTGTTTTAGTGGAAAACATTTGTTACTAACTTACTAAGTAGTAAGTTAAATAAAAAAACAAACCGACTGCGTCAATATCTGTCATCTTTATTAAATTCACTGAAGAACTGAAAAGATAGAGACAAGATTTTAATTTGAATATTTTATTTTGGTTTTACATAATCTTAGTTGACAGTGTTCACAAACGTTGTCGGAGGCATAACACGCTCACTTCTCATAATTTGGTTGGTGATATAGGTAGAGCAACAAAATCTCGGAGGGAGCAGATGCCTCCGACTGCGTTTGTGAACACTGTCAACTAAGATTATTCAAAACCAAAATAAAATAAAACATAACCCTCTTTCTTTCGCAGTACAATAATGTTGGTTTATATTTAGAATTTAGTTACTGTAAAACACACCAGTGAATAAAGTTGGTTATTTTTTTATTTATTTTTACCATTTCTTGTGTATTATCTATTTTGTATATTTTATTTAATATTTACGAGTTATTTTTGTTTGTGTGATTACTGGATCACTAACTCTACAATAGTAGAGCCACGTTGCATTGTATTTAAACTACGCATAAATAAAGATTAAGAATGCCAGCTGAAAGTGACCCATATCGCCTAATAAACAATGTAAATACGGACTCAGGCGCGTGTTAACGCTATAGGTATGAAATACTGATTGACCTATTTGTTAAAATAGATCCTCATTAATCACAAACAAGGTAAATTTAAATATAGACTGCAAAATGGTTTAGTAATCAAGGAAATTTTACTTACTTGGGACCAAAATTCTTCCGTCAACATAACCTCTTTGATTGTTCGCGTGCTCAAACTATGAATGAAAACAACACAAGCGAGACATGAAACTGGCTGTTTTCCCTTTAATCATTACAAAATATCTTGAATACTCGATTAAATCACAACATTTTAGATATTAATATGCATTATGTGTCCCACAACGCAAGCTTGTCATTAGAGTCGGCCTGTTCTCTCCCTCTCAGACATCCCATACTCCTGTTCGGTTGGTTATAACGGTTATTCTTATTATAGACCTGCAGAGCGTGTACATACGTATGGCAATTGAGCTAATTTGAACACTAACTTTAAGAAGCCAATGTCCATATTTGTATGCCGAATGTGTTACAAACCCTTACAAGCATTGATCTATTATATTAGGACGGTGCTTTCGGTCAATTCATTGATTGAGACGTATTTCGGTTGGTATAAGTTTAATTCATCATACAGATATTTTTTTAAGAAGTACACATACTGCAACTGAATATTATCAATCTATAAGTGTGTTCGACTTTTGGTGTGCATACACAGTACACGCTTACAAGTAAAGTGAAAAAGATGTATAAGATTGAACATTATTTATTATCTTTCCATAGTATAAAACAAAGTCGCTTCCCATCTGTCTGTCCCTATGTATCCTTAGATCTTTAAAACTACGCAATGGTTTTTGATGCGATTTTTTAAAAAGATAGAGTGATTTAAGAGGAAGGTTTATATGTATAATACATACATAATATAGTAGAGAATAACTGATAATTTTAGAAGTTTCTAATGGGATGTTATAAATAAACACATTTTTTTGCGCTTACATTGCAAACGCTGGCTAAACCTTACGAGATAGATCAAAATAATGTACTACAGTATTGTACACCTTAAAAAGGCCTACCAAAAAGTCCATGATGGTAACTCTATGTTCCGCATATGTCTATCTCTTAGGGATAACCCACAATAATGGCTTATTTACTAAGCGATTTTAAACAATACAGCATGTAATTTAAATAAATATTTACGAAGATATTACAGATTTAAAATGCAGGGACATAGTGGTTACGGCGCTACCGGTCCAGGGGGCAGGCGGCGCATGCCTATAAATAACGCTTCGAAGGCCACGCTTCGCCCTACAGCACTTTATGTTTTTGTGTGTATTCAGGTGGATTCGAAAATGGTTCAGATTTACAATTCAATGCAATGCAACCAGCCCTATATTATACAAACCTCTCGAGCCCGGAGCGCTGGCCACACTGGCGCAAGCGCAATTTTCGCGTGTCTGTCAACACGCGAAAATCGACCTACACGCACACACATAAGGCGCGTCAACACGCACACATATCGAGTTTGACAGCTGTCAGACCGGCCCGATTGGGCCGGTCGACGCTCGACAGGTATACTGCCCACTGCTGAGCACGGGCCTCCTCTACTACTGAGAGGGGTTAGGCCTTAGTCCAACACGCTGGCCTGATTTACAATTCGGTCCGGGAAAATGTATAGACTGTATATAACTAGCTTTTGCCCGCGGCTTCGTCCGCGACAATAAGTTTTCCGGGCTAAAAGTACATAAAAACCTTCCCGATGAATTACCTACTCTACCTATAAAAAAAAACCGCATCAAAATCCGTTGCGTAATTTTAAAGATGAAAGAAGGCACAGACAGCGGGAAGCGACTTTTTTCTGTACTATTTAGTGATAAAGTTACTTTTATACAAGAAAAACTCTCTGATGCGGGCGAAGCATTAAATCCCTTCATTTGGATTTTATCCCTTGATTAGGATACACAGATACACACCCTAAACTTATAACAGTTTAGGGTGTGTATCTGTATGTCTCTTTGTGGCATTGTAGCTCTCAAACGAATAGAATGAATTTGACGCGTTTATTTTTTTGTTTGAAAGCTGATGTTTTTTTTTTATGGCCCTACTGCCAGTAGCCTGACACGAGTCGGCTTATCTGGCCCCATCGGTCTTTAGGGTGAACACAGAAGGCGCTCGCAACCCATAAAGCTGGTGTAATCGAGATGGTTCTTAGACATAATTTATGAAGATCCGTTCAGGCGTTTGAAGATTATCAGCTCATTTCCAACTCAAAAGTCGGATTGATTTGAATTTGGTATACTGTGACATCGGCAATCTCTAATAATTTATGGCGCTCTATTTAAAATTCTTCCACTTGCTACCATAGCGCCACCTTAATTTGCTCCCTTTCAACGGTACACTGAGATGGTCCTCCTCACTTCTACGCTCCATAGTGAAGTGTTAATGAATTGTCATACCGGCCGCCTTAGATTGTCACAATTATAGTTTTTTTTTACGCACTTGGGTTTCAAATGATAGGTCTTACTGAGAATAACTCGAAAAATAACTTAAAAGTAAAAAATAAATAACTATGGAGAACATGGTAAATACTTGCAATTATATAGTTGAATTTTGTACTTTTTGGGGAGACGTTCTCACAAAGTTATTGCGTCGCCCTCAGAATAAGGACTATAACTTTTTCTAAGGCGTCGCCGAAACATTTATGAAATCCTCCTAGCCAGTTTCGGCCACGGCGGCCAATCTCACCGGAGATCAGCCAGGTGCGCAGGAGATATTATAGTGCACAAGTGTGTGCGCAATACACAGGTGCACTCGCTATTCCTTCACTCTCATAGTTCGGTGAGACGGCAATCCGACATGACCGGAGAGAGATCAGGCGCAGGACCAACGGCTTTACGTGCTTAAAACATTAAATTGTCATACCGGCCAGATAGGATTGTCAAAACTATAGTCCGCTCTCAGAATAATAACTAATGCTTTAGTTATTATTCTGAGAGTCCGCTATCTAGGGCCGGCCGCCATAAGTATTCGATTCAGAATGACGTCACTTAGCTAACAATTCATTGTCACACACACTGAAAGTGTATTCAAAATTTACTTCAAAATAGACTTACAAGATGAATGGTGAACCACCGAAACATACATACATCCCAAGTTAAATAAAAGCTTGTAATAAAAGTGTCTTTGTCGTTTAAGTCCCTAGTAATATTTTCATCTCCCCGGTCTGGAGTTCGGTCCGCCGACGCGAGGAAGCTTAGGTCAAAATATTACTAGGTATTAAACGCCAAACACCTTTTATTATTTTACTTTTTAAAGGTTTTTATGTCGGGGGTTATTTAAATTTTAATTTTATAATTTCGTGATTGTGCATTATGAGTGTTCCCAAGTTTTATAATAAACTTTCGCTACTTCATCCGCGTGAAAAGCCTTTTACCGCTACTAATCCACTGCTAAGGCCCTAACACTATGGCCATACACTCGACGAGTGGCGAGAGAAATAGCGAAGAGAAGTGGGCAGGGACGCAGTGTGGCTGGGATAAATCTAAGTAAATATCAGACGAATACTTATGACTTCAAATAAATATAATTCCATGTTATTGACAGTCCAGAAAGAAGTAAAAGTTCACAATTCATGTACAGTCTGAAAGTAAAAATGAAAAAGATTCATCTCCATGGCGTCAAGGTTTAGAGGCTAAACGACCATGGTGCTCTGTCCAAATGATAATACCCTTATTTGCTTACAAGTCGTCATTAGCTTCGCATTACAGATCAAGAAATGTGATATATATTTACTATACAAAACATTATTTATTTACATTATTTATTATACAAAACATCCATACGAACTTAAAACATGCATGTTTTTTAGATAGTTTGCTTTGTATCAAAATATTGTCTTTAAACTATCAAGAGTTCATCTGAAATCCTCTCTTCTCGTAAGGTTGACATGGTAACTAGAAGTACCTTAAATATCATTTCTTAAATCACTACCTACGTGTCGCTGTAGCCAGACATATGAAAGTTGAGTAGGTATAATTATACCTATAAGTTTAACAAACTATATATTAGGGTCCAGTCACACGTACCACTACGATTTGTATATGGTCGATATCTACGATAATATAATTTTGCCACCAAAATCAAACTTGTGCGCGGTATCGACCACAACGCCACCATTTCTGTACAACGTTTTATCGCTGCGATGTGGTATGGTTGTGGTACGTGTGAATACACCCTTATAATAAATTATGTAAATTCTCAGTTATGTAATGAATTAATACTTTTGCCTCAAAACTTACGCTTTAGCAATTTGGAGACTGGAGAATGAGATAAAAAGCTTTTTACCTGGAAAATGCACGGTCCATGTAAAACGATAATCTCAATTCTATTAAAAGTTTATCACGCGAGCGAAGTAGCAATTACAAGGTAGTTAGAAACTTTAAAAACTCGTTAAGTGTTTTGAACCTTAACTATTTGCCCTTGAATTGCTTTTTAAGATTATGACCTTATAGTTTACATAACGAAGATCACCATGTGTTGTTAGCATTGAGTCACACAATAACAGAACCTTAGGCGCGTATAAATTAAATAAAACCAATTTGATATTTGAGCACAGTAAGCGTTTAGTTTTGTAATCGATTCTATAATCTCAAGGGCATTTTACATCTGCTTAGGTGTGTTAGTAATAGTAGTTTTTATTTGATGAAAATATAATAAATAATAATAATAATACCAGCCCTGTATTATTATACTGCCCACTGCTGAGCACGGGCATCCTCTACTGAGGGGGTTTAGGCCTTAGTCCACCACGCCGGCCTAGTGCGGGTTGGCAGACTTTACATACCTTCGAAATTCTTATAAGGAACTTCTCAGGTATGCAGGTTTCCTCACGATGTTTTCCTTCACCGTTAAAGCGAACGATAATTGATAAACAATACACATGAAATATAAGTAAAATATGATGAAAATATAAATAAAATATAAATATATTTAATTAAAATATTTTTTTTTATTTAAATAATTTTAAGATTTTATGCACTTTTGGTTTTTAACCCAAATATTTTCTTCTCGATCTAATTAAACTAACTAAATACAGAAACTAAAAAACAAAATCACTTGCATATATTCACTCCTTATTACACATTTTATTGCTATTGACACGGAAACCGTTACATTAAAATCGGGATTTAGTTATTTAAAATATCTAACATGGTATTCTTTTTTGAATATCGGGTTCATTATGATATTAGACTCTCAAAAACATACAAATATATTGTGAGACTAATAAAGACAAAAAACATACTAAACAACCGATTGTGTGTACTATATATGACGTAAAATCCGTGTGAAGAAATTGATGTTAACGAATATTAATATATCATTTTATGGCAGGTAGCGGTTTGTATTAACAATTTCGTAAAATGAAATAACACATTACGTGACGTTATTAAATACGTCATACATTGTGGCTGACTACCGGTACCAAATTCAATAATAATATGATAAACATAATTACAAAAGTGAAACACGGCGATTAAAAAAAACATGTATATTTTTTTGGTACGAGAGGTCAAGGCTAGAAAGAACTAATATTATATGGATAAAAATGAATTATTAATATTGGAGATTTTATAATCTGAGCCGCAGCATTAAGTTGGTGTCACGTCCACGCGTAACTACCACGATCATTATAATTTTCAATTCCGTGTGAATGATACTTTCTAAAATCCCATAGGAAAAGTAGGTAATGGTTTTATTGTTCCCGTACTGCACATTTATTTTATTCGAAAGCCATGGTGAAATGTAGTAGATTATGTCTTTACCTATGAAATTGGCGTTTAGTATACAGAAAGATAAGTCATCTTTTTTTAAATATTTTTTATTTCTATCAATCAAAATATGCACCTTTGCTATCGATACATCTTAGCCCGCGCAGTGGTAATTTTTCAATTCCCTTCTTGAAGAAGTCTGGCATACGGGAGCCAACACACTCTGCAAAGGCATTTTGTACTGCCTCTAGTGTATTCAGTTTTTTCCTGCCAAAAAGTTGTACAAATTTTGGAAAAAGTAGAAGTCTATCGGCGCAAGACCTGGTGAGTACGGTGGATGACGCAAAACTTCCAACCCTAACTTTTGTAGCTTAGAACCGGCTGTTGTGAGGTTTCTGTCTAATATCCGAGAGACAGTACAAAATACCTTTGAAGAGTTTGTAGGCTCCCGTACACATGACTTCTTCAAGAAAGACATTGAAAAATTACCTCTGCAATGGCAAATATGCGTCGCTAGCATGGTTGCATATATTGATTAATAAAAATAAAAAAAGTATACAAAAAAATTACTAAGTTTATGTATAGTAAACGGCAATTTCATGGGTACTTATAGATACCTAATATTTAAATACAATATTTTACACGTATAAAAAATATTATTTAAAAGTTTCCAGCCGTGTTTGGAAATGTACATTTCCCACAAGATTTGCGTTGATCAAATTAATTAAAAAACCTTTTGGAACCATTTAGTATGTTATTTTATAGGTTGCATTTGTATTTTAATACTGAGGCATATTATATAACTTGTAGTTTACGAGATACAATCGACCTATATTTATTCTCAAACAGCGCTGCCATGAGGCAGGGATCCTTAACATATGCATTTTATCTATACTAATATTATAAAGCTGAAGTGTTTCTTTGTTTGAAAGCGCTAATCTCAGGAACTACTGAACCGATTTTGAAAATTCTTTCACTAATAGGAAGCTACATAACTCCTGAGTGCTATAGGCTACTTTTTATCCCAGGAAAATATTTTTGTCCCGGAAAAACTATTTCACGCGGGCGGAGCCGCGAGCACTACTAGTATATTATAACTTTAAATAAAATTTAATCATAAACATGATGGAAATCGTGTCGTTGAGGTCAATAGCTTTAAACTTAATATAACCCAATAATTTAAATTTATGTTAAGATATATTTTGAAACTCAGCAGTTTACTACTGATTTCGTTTATAGTATGTTAAAGAGATATTTAAAAGCATCAAATATTTTGTTACTTTATATTTTATTTATATATAGGTGGTAAACGAAAGATTCCCGGCCTAAATTATACAAATATTGTCAAATGACCTCGCGAGGCTCTCGAAAATAACACGAAAATCGTTAATACTATAGATACATACTTTGTTTGGTAGAGTAACCATTTTTATAGCAAACGCCGGCACACGAAAAAGTGGATCATATTGTAATATAATCTCTACAAATCAAAAGCAACTACGATTCCAGGAGAAATATTAAAGAACAGACGGCATTCGTTTATTTCTGGAAACAGAACTATGAAATAGAGAGTTCCTTCTTGCTTTGATTTTATAGTGTTGAACATGTTAAGTAGACAATGGAACATCATGAAAGGACATGTCCAAAAATGAGCACGAAAATCTAAATAAGACAGTGATATATTTGAATAGAACTCCTGAAAACTAGCCTTTTGCAATAAATCGTTTAATTTTAAAAACCTCCGATTTTTAGATGCATATTATTTTGTTTGGCTTGAAAACTACACTTAGTATGAATGTTTTAAAAAAGTTGGTTATGAATGGAGGGGTCTAAAAATATTTTTAATGGATCTAAGTTCCATATACTGCCCCTTTAATATCCTTAAAGTTTGAGCCTGGTTAGATTTTGAGGGCCAGCGCCCATACAAAAAACAGACATATTTAACAGGTCGGGGAAAAGACTTTTCGCATATAATATGTAGAAACTTGTAATAAAATATATTCTTTGGCTGTACTAATTTGTATGTAGATGGTTTTGATGGCATCAAAATGGTTTTTCTTTCTGTCAGATAAAGAAATTGGATCCGGGCTATACTGTAAAAAGTTATGCGTGGTCATACATAAAAAAAATACACGTCGGCTTGAGAACCTTCCTCCGTTTTATTTTTCGTCGGTGAAAAAAAGGAAAAAATGCACAGCAAATCGCGAAAAAAAACTGTGACGTTTATGGACCTAATGCAGAGTCAGTAAGAGTAGCACAAAGTGGTTTCAAGCGTTTTCAATCGGGAAATTTTGATGACAAGGATGCATCTCGCTCTGGTTGCCATGTTACGGCGTTACGTATCACTTTGTCCGTGATAAAGTGGACGCCATTTTTGAAAAAGTGGAACAATATCGACATATCAGTAATTACAACATAGCTGAAGAACTGAGAATTGACCACAAAACAGTTTTGACCCTTTTGAAAAAAGTTGGGTACACAAAAATCTCAATATTTGGGTGCCACACGAGCTTACTGAATGAAACCTAATGAACCGTATACTCATTTGCGATTCTTTATTGAGATGTCATAAAACCGAACCGTTTATGAAGATTGAGAACTGTTGACGAAAAGTGGAATACGTACGAAAAAGGTTGTGGTCAAGGTAGATTAGGCTTCACAGACTGCTGCAAAGCCTGAGTTAATTCGCAGTAAGTTGATGCTCTGACCGACGTCTCCCGCCCTGTGGATTGGGGGCGTTTGGAGAATTCCACCACGGTATCCCCTGCCTGTCGTAAAAGGCGACTAATAGGGGTAACCGGGGGTCACGGGTGGGCGGAAGGGGCCGTCCACCTATTAGTCTAGCCAACTTTTGTGACCCCCTGTGATGGTCGGCAGCGTGGCGGTAGGCCTCACGCTGGCGTTGACGCCGAGGGCGTCCTTCGGTGTGCGGGGGCTTCTGAGCCCCCTCAACAACAGGAGACGGACCGCAATAGCGGTACGCGCAGGGGCGGTTGCGGACGACAACTTAGACGTGAGCCGGAGGAAGCCCGCAGCTGTCCCTAATGCGCCGAAGATGGCCACCGCGGAGTTTTGGTTGGTATGCCGTGCGGTGTACATAGGTTAGGGACTCGGCCCGGCGGTCGCCCGACGTTTTCCATCTCTCCGGGCGGCTCAACGTCGGATCGTAAGGCACGGTGAACCCAACATAACCGCTCAGTCGTTCTGCTTGAAGACTGGGCGGTAGTAATAATTCACTATCTCCGCGTAAAAAAAAACTGTATACTATAATTAATTGTAAATAAACTTAAAAAAAAACAAGTCTTGAGTTTTCATATAAAATACGAAGAAACTTTTTCTCCAACCTAATATCTGTACTATAACATAGGTATTTAGAATTAAATTTTAAACGTAGAGATTAACTACCTACAACAAACACCTTGGCCGCTTCAGCCAGCGCGAGGCCCCAGGCGGGAGCGAAAAAATCGTCGTTTTTACAATTTCGTAGGTGGCTAGACTGACTTTGTTGGTAACCGGGGTGGTGAGCTAGAAAAAAGGTTCTCAGCTAAGGCTCCAATAGTCGCTTGTGATCATATTCACTTGATACTTCCAAGGCCTTGCATTTTTTAGTTAATAGGCACTTTCACTAAAATCTGACGACCATACTTTGCTCCTATTAAACGTAGATACGTACTCACGGTAAGAAACGATTACATCAGCTGTTATTTAATTAGTTGATAGCTTGTAAACGTCATAACACTTTCAAAATCCGACAAAATGTATGTGCTTTTATCTCATTAAACATTGTTATTTAATTGTATTGGGCTATGTTTTTTTTTTCCTTTTTAACAAAGGGAACGTTAATCCTAATTTATCATTTATTGTTGCAGATTTTTTTTCCATTGCGATTTACCTGGGATTGTGAGTTAAGAGCAAGAACAAAAATCGATCAATAAAAATTTACGGTTGTGAAATATCGTCCTCGAAACTAACGACAAATCAATGTATTATACCAATTTGAAAAAATCCAACATTGTCACATTTTTCCGGAAGTAACTCATAAACCCAGCGCACATCGGCAAACTCCAGGCCGCTTACGGAATTCATTCGTACCCAAAGAATTCCGAGCGCCTCCTTATGGGAGAAGCATTTGAAATCGTATTGAAACAATCACCGGAGGTTTGAAGGCTGTATCAAGTTATTTTATAGCCCGACCCTGTTCGCTGACGTCAATGGCGCACCGTGATCCACCTTCAAGATCAATGCGCACGTGAATCGACTTGAATGTAACGCAAATATTGCGTTTCGGTAATAGACGTTGCCGATCGATTTGTTTGAAGGTTTAGTGTAAAGCCTCTTAGTAATGTAGTTTCTTTTTATCAATATATTGCGGGTTAATCTAATTTTTATGAAATGCTAAACTAATATTAAGAGTTTAACTTCATCCACATCTAATTAAAGTTTTCTGGAGTAATTTTTTTTTTCTCCTAGCCAGTTTCGGCCACGGCGGCCAATCTCAACGGAGATCAGCCAGGTACGCAGGAGATATTATAGTGCACAAGTGTGTGCGCAATACACAGATGCACTCGCTATTCCTTCACTCTCATAGTCCGGTGAGACGGCAATCCGACATGACCGGAGAGAGATTAGGCGCAGAACCAACGGCTTTACGTGCTTTCCGAGGCACGGGGGTATCACACCGCCAACTTCCTGACTCCGAGCTGCGACTGAGTAAATTTTAAGACGGAAAAACCCAGTCACAATGTTTTTGGCTCGACTCGGGATTCGAACCCAGGACCTCAGCGCGCAAATCGTACTCGTAATGCGTACGCAATACAACTACGCCACCGAGGCAGTCGAGTATGACTGGAGTATGACTGGTAGGTAAATAGCACCTCAGGGGAGAAAGGATAAGAAAACTTGACATTTGTAATCCTACTTCCTACTAATATTATAAAGGCGAAAGTTTGTAAGAATGTATGGATGTTTGGATGTATCGATGTATGGATGTTTGTTCCTCTTTCACGCAAAAACTGCTGATCGAATTTCGATGAAATTTAGTGCACAGGTAGATCATGTTCTGGATTAACACATAGGCTACTTTTTATCCCGGTAAAATATAAACCGGGACTTTTATACCGGAAAAACTTTTAACGCGGGCGGAGCCGCTGGCAGAAGCTAGTTACAAATATGACTGCAATAGTATAAGTAATAGACTTTGTTTTGTGGTTCCGAGAGCAGTAGTGAGGCGTTTTGTGCGCGGATATCAATTTTTTTGCGGTTTCATCCTGCCGGACTAATGCTGGATTACGCGCACCGCTACGTCGTATTGCTGCGAACAATAACAACTAATAACACTTTACCAATTTAGATATATTTGGTATGTCCGCTGGGCTTCATTGATAAACGTTAACACAGATAGTAATTATTGCTTCCAACTTTGATTATTATTAATCAAAGGCTTCCAACTTGTAATTCATTAAATTGCGATATTTTATAGCCAATTTCTTTTTAGCTTATTCTTGTCATACTGTCCTTACTAATAATTTTGAGCAAGTATATTATAAGTTTAATTTAATTTTAATTTCTTTAGTAATTTAATTTCTTTTAGTTGTGTTCTAATTTAGTAAGCTTAGGTTTTTTTAGTACATACGTAGTATCACGAATGGTAGATGTTGTGACTGCCTTAAACAAGTGGTACATTTTATATAATTTTGTAAAATATCTCTTAATCGTTAGTAGAAGTTTTATTGTAACCACTACTGGCTGTCCAATAAATTATAACATAATATAATCCGTGGACAACGATGTGAGTTGCGCATTTGTATTTTTGTAAATATTTATATACTTAAATAGAACTAAGTAGTTCTACAATTCCTAATGTGTAACAGTTTATTTGTTCCTTAATAATAATTAAATAAAATAAATAAAATGGCGATGATAAACAACGTATTTCCCATATATCTTATTTATTATAACTGTAATAATGATAGATGAATAATATGACAAACGAGAGTTTTTTGGTTGAGGTTTCTATAGAAAAACATACCATTTTTTAACCCCCGACAGAAAAAGAGGGGTGTTATAAGTTTAGGTTGTATATCTGTGTATCTATATGTCTGATTTTGACGCGGTTTTTTTTTTGTTTGAAAGCTGATGTGATCGAAATGGTGCTTAGCTATCAATTAAGATGTGTTCAAGCGTTTAAAGATTATCAGCTCATTTTTACATTCGATTAGTTTAACATTGGGTCTACTGTGACTTCTTCAATTTGATCTGATGCAGCAGCATCAAGCAGTCTGCGGGATACCCAACTCTTCAGCAACTTATAGCAGATATATCGTGTAAGGGCTCATAAGACTGATCGCAGTGAGTAGATGTTATATAGATAATTGATTAAATTATCAAGACCCCATGCTGGAGAATACAGTAAGTAAAAAAATTAAATTAAAAGGTTTGAAAAAATTAAATCAAAATTTGAATGTGTAACCCCCGACATAAAAAAAACAATAAAAAACATTAACTTAGTAATATTTTGACCAAGCGTCGTCGCGTCGGGGGACCGAACTATGAACCAGGGAGATGACAATACTTCTTTAGCGATCCCCCGACGCGACGATGCTGGTGTCAAAATACGACAAGGTTTATTTTTTACTTTTTAGAGGTGTTTCTTCAGGGATTATTTAAATTTTGATTTAATTTTTATGAGCACTTTGACCTCTAACATTTACCTAATAACACGCTTGTGTCACTTTATTACACACGTGACACATAATACTATATTTTAATGATATTACTAGTATTAATGACTACATTAAACTGCAGCAGACCTCACATGTGGGGACGCACGTTTCAGACATTGTAAATATCACAGTTTATTTAAAATAGGTATAATTTAAGACTAAATATAATTGACTCGTCAAGGCTCGCGACGGACGCCGGCGTTCATATACATATATGGTTCCCCCATACATCGATATATATAAGCGGGGCTTGACGGGTTAATAGGTGTCAAAACTACGATCATTTATTAATTCGCAAACAGCTCTAAAAAAAAAATATTAAAGAATTTTCTCATTCAATTTTCATAGAATTCCCTACGTATCAAGTCAGAGGTGCTTGCTCACACGCCTAACGCAAGATCTACGTCACGGCAGTTTTTCACAGTCCTGTAGATTTTAATCCTTACTTTTATTTAAATAGCTATAAATCTGTTTAAGTAGAAAAATAGCCAGTGGCCTTTATTTAGTTTTGAGTAGTTTATAAATAAAATTGTTTGGTATTATAGCCGATTACTTACGTCAAATAACAAAATATAATTTACTGTGACTTAATTACTTCATAGTGCAATGGTTATCTCGTGTTTTGGCTTTAACCGGTTATAGATCGTGTCAACAAATACGGCGCCTCTAGGCTTAAAGGCCTTGTGCTCACTCAGTTTATTCTACACAACAATTGGATCGCAAAATGTCACTATCAATTAGTTCAGCAAAATGTACCCAATCCGCCTTAAATGGCCGGCATAATGACGAAACCTTAAAGCGAACATACACACTCACACCCTTTATACCCGAAGGCGTAGGCAGATACGCAACTAGTGCACCCACTTTTCACCGTATGTATTCCATACCATGATATGATAGGGGGTGAGCTTATCGCCAAATCAGGCACAAATTTCATAGCCCTGGCAGATACTGAGTAGGAAAACCCAATGTCACTTTGCTCGACTCGGGGGTCTAACCCAAGACCACAGCATTGCAGTCGTACCGTATACAACTACACAACTGAGGCAGTCACGACAAAAACGTAAGTTAAATTCAGGTAAGCTGCTTTGCCATTAGGTACTACTAATGACAACAGCTATGTCAAATTCGGTAGCATGCTAAATTTAAAGTCATAATATTTACAGTCATTGATGTTTTAAAAAACCCCTACAATTTATTATAGCTGTAATAATATGTATAAATAAGTTATAAATTAATTAAAAATGTTTCTGTACGAAAACACATTGCCCGCTATTTGATTATATAAAAAAAAAACTTTTGAAATAGTAGTTAAGCCACGCTGTAGACCATTTTGTCTTAGTATAAATTAGTGATATGACCAGGGTAGGTGCTACGATCTCCCTGAATATAGGAGTAAAGTGACTACTAAGCTGAAGCGTATTATAAGCGTCAGGTAACTTTTTTATGTTAATAAATCTCCTATAAGCGGCGATAGTCTAGTTGGGAGTGGAACGAAGTGCCGAGAATGTCCGCAGGTTCAAAACCCAATGGCATGCACCTCGGACTTTTCTCAAGTTATGTGTGTATTCTTGGTGAATTATTGCTCACTTTAACGGTGAAGGAAAACATTGTGACGAAACCTACATACCTGAGAATTCTCCATAAGAATTTAGGGGGTATGTTAAGTCTACCAACCCGCACTAGGCCAGCGTGGTGGCCTAAGGCCTAACCCCTCTCAGTAGTAGAGGAGGCCCGTGTTCAGCAGTGGGCAGTGCATAATACAGGGCTGATTATATTGCATTGTATTGCAAATCTCTTATCTCTTCTCCTCTCTTTTGCAATCCAACAGTTCCTCTTTGAACGGTGAATTCTTTGCCCGCTTGGAATAAGGTTTACTATAAAAATGTTTAAAACTATATTCTGAATATTTTATTTTAATTTTAAATATCTTAAAACACTATTATTAGACCTTTTCTCATACTGTATCGTAAAATAAAAATATTGCCGACGTATAGAAACTTATGTGTCGAAGGCGCAGCTCAACGAGAACGCTCTTTAAATGTAGGTACTCTGGATTATTATGTTATAGGTACTGTGAGGGTCATCAATAGCATTTCGAAGAATGAAGGGATTCTGAGATAAAATAATTGTTGTGGTTTAGAGATAGAGTTTGTGGTAATTATTTATCACTATCAAAACATAGTGACGTCTGCCCTTTGACAATACTGTCTCGTCGCCGCGCTGCCACAAGATTGTTATCGTAAACCATAGCAATTAACTATGTATACTTCCTCTGTTTATTATTTATATTATAATTTAATAAGGTTCTCATGCCCCAGATAAACATGAAATAAGTAAATCATAAAGACTGTGTATCATTTGATCAATCAAAGTCCAAATTAACATGTTTGGGTAATTTTTTCAATATATTGTAAATTTTATTTATCATTAGGTAACCCGGTTCAAAGATCAAAACTGACTATCATGAGACTTTGAACAGTTCGAATCGTATTATTCATTTTGGGAATATATTTTATCGGATAATAGAATTTACAAAGCCTATATTATTATTATTGAGCAAAATTCTCGTAGTCCGTAAAGTTATTTTTTAGATTTACTAAGCATTGGGAACGATTAACACCTGGGGCCTACATTTGTGTACCAACTGTAAATTAACTTCTTTGTTAGAAGTATTTGCATCACGGTGTGACAATTTTATTTTGAATCCGTCGTGACTTATTGCTATTAGAGCTAAAATGATATATTTAAAAATTATCATTCAGCCTTTTTTTTTTGTTTACGCGGAGAAAATGAATTAGTACTACCGCCCAGTGTTCAAGGGGAACGACTGAACGGTTATGTTGGGTTCACCGTGCCTTACGACCCGCCGCGACGTTGAGCCGCCCGGAGAGATGGAAAACGTCGGGCGACCGCCGGGCCGAGTCCCTAACCTATGTACACCGCACGGCATACCAACCAAAACTCCGCGGTCATCTTCGGCGCATTAGGGACGGCTGCGGGCTTCCTCCGACTCACGTCTAAGTTGTCGTCCGCAACCGGCCCTATCATTCAACCTTGCGAAGAACACGCCGGTACCCAAACAAACTTAGATTACTTTAATAATGAAATACCTACTTTAACTAGCAGCATAAGATCTTTAGATGTAAATATTTTTCTGTTAATACAATAATATGTATGGTGCCATATCAGCCGCGGAACATTTAGTCCAATTTAATTAAGACGGTTTGTCTAAGACTGGACCCTACAAAAAGAGAACTTAAATCAAATACTTGCAACAATCGAGATTTATTGTGCTGACCCCACATCAGAGTGGGGTAAGAGGGAGAGAAACAAGAAAATTATATTGCTACATAAAAAAAACTAAAAAGATGACACATACTCACGCCCTTTATCCTCGAAGGGCAAGGCAATTAGTCCACTCACTTTTCGCCGAGCGTATTCCGTCTCACGTGTTGGGGGCGAGCCTATCGCCATATCGAGCACAAATTTCAGACTCCGGGCTGATACAGAGTAGAAAAACCCAATATCACTTTGCCCGACCCGGGGATCGAACCTAAGAGCTTTGCAGTCGTACATAGTACAACTACGCCACTGAAGCAGTAAACAAAGATACAAAGATAAGTCCTAAAATATCCAGATTTTGAAAGAGGTATACTTACCTACGCACATTTATAGTTCTAGAGCAATGGTGAGAGTGGTGCAAGTCTAGAAATGGCTGGAGTATTTGTGGGATTTCAAAATGTTTTGCTTGTATATGTTAACAAGCTACCACTGATATGATAAAATATGATATATATCCACATATCGTGGCTCTTAGCCACTAAACAGTCAATCTGACGTCAATTCAATTACTGAATTGGTATGATTAGGTTCATATAAATTTGTAATGATTGATTATCCGTTTTCAAAAAATTTAGATGTGCTAATTATAAATGATTCAAGTACACTGATCGAGTTGATGCCAGATTGATCATGCCAGCACCCGCTTAAAAGGTAAGACATTGAAATAGTACACTTACACTTAGTAGAGACATTGTAGTGTAGTGTAGATGGTCAATAAAAAAAAATATATATTGTTACCATTGCATAAGCTTGTGATGAATAAATGTTTTCATTCTCACCGTAACAGTTTTATTCTAGAAATTATTCGTAATTATCTAGATTTATTACAATTACGTCTGCGTAAAGTAATTACTGTGATTAAAAAATCATCTGATAGGTATGTCAAAGGTAAATTGGTGTTATCTAGTAAAAATAAAAGCATCATGAGATAATGGCGTGATAATCACACCTTCAGGTACTAAACGAATGGTTAACACAATTGATAACATGTGATGGGTCAGAAAATTAATCCCATCCGTAAAAAACGTTTGTTACGTACAAATTGCGTTCTAGTTATCAGTACATATGACCTCTATTTCAGTAAGCTTTAGGTCGAAGGCATGATACAATCATGGCTTCAATTGCATTAGAGGCGCTTTGGCCACATACAGCCGGCCGATTGCAGTTGTACTTGAGCGCGGGACCGTATATGCGTGCGTACTGTCAGAATCAAAGAAATATTAAGCCGCATACACTATTGCTCACTTCTCTAGATTGTCAGTAAGTTTCATGCAAAATGACACATTCCACAATCATTGTCACTAGTCAGGCTCACAAATATATTTTTTACTTGATTTAATAGTGAACACCGTGAAAGACCCGTTTTGTAGAATAGTATAGTTTGGTCCGAAAAGTCTGGAGTCTGCCGGACCAGCCATGCTGTAAAGTAGACGTCCATGTCGAGGACGCAAGTCTCTTTTTGTTTACTCATTATAATATAGTAGTGCTCGCGGCTCCGCCCGCGTGAAAAAGTTTTTCCGGGACAAAAATATTTTCCCGGGATAAAAAGTAGCCTATAGCACTCAGGAGTTATGTAGCTTCCTATTAGTGAAAGAATTTTCAAAATTGGTTAAGTAGTTCCTGAGATTAGCGCGTTCAAACAAACAAACTCTTCAGCTTTATAATATTATAGTATAGATAAACGGTTCTCAATATGTGACCAGAGCTTAATAGGGGTCACTGGGGATGCTGGGAAGTGGGATGTACTACGCCTCGTGCCGCCATGATGGATAGGACGCGGGGATTTGAGACTAGCAACACAACTAAGCGGACAGTAATGTAGCGCGATATCGTGGGGCAGATACCATCACTCGTGATGACCGCGGGCGGACAATTCTGCGAAGTACACACGTTCCTTCACATAGCACACATGTGGTTAAAACTCAGATATTATGCCGCTGATCTCAAATGGGTATGATCTGTAAAAATATGACAGGGTAATTATTGTTGATAAATGATGACTGAATTGCAGGTCGCTTCTGACAGGTTGGTCTGGAAATCTATGATGGGAGGCCTATATTTATCAGTGGACTGCTAAAGACTGACGTAGAAGAAGAATTGAAGTTTAGTCGTGCGAATAGAAATCCGTTACAAACGAAAGGCTGTGTAAATTTAAATAAAAACCGATCGTAAGAATTTCTATAGATTAACAAGACAATAGTGACTGTTGTCTAATTAAGCATAGCTATAGAGGCTACTACTAGTATGCCGCTAAAATATTTCGCACTCAATATGTAATTTAAGTACGAAATAGAATTCTATTCTCTTTTTTAAGTACAAGGTGCTAAAATTCATTATTTTCTTGGATACAAACTACAAAAAGATGGTTCCCCAGTACTTAGCATGTTTGATATTATTTTTTATGTGGTGCAGCATACGTCTGGTGCGCGAGACGCCGGCGCTGCTTATCACCACGTTTGTGGCTGTTTCCACTGACACTTGTGAGCCGGTGGACTCCAAATGGCGCTATAATTACAATAAGGAACATGTTATTGATAAGGTCTAATTATGTTTTATCTGACGTGCTCCTGGTTAATTATAAAGTCTAATACACTTAAGAATTATAATAAATAAAAATAAGTGTTAGCGCAGACGAACAGCTTAACGCCAAGAAGACTTATTCCCTTACATTCGTGACAAATTTTATAATCTCTGCGTGAGTCCTACTAATATTATAAATACGAAAGTTTGTAAAAATGGATGTAGGTTGTATATATGGTCCAAGAAAAGGTCCAAGGTATGGATGTTTATTACTCTTTCACGCAAAACTACTCAACGGATTTCGATGAAATTTGGCACACGGGTAGATCATATCCTGGATTAAAGCTGAGGCTACGTTTTATCCCGGGATAATATAAAGCGAGACTTTTATCTCGGAAAAACTTTTTAACGCGGGTGGAGCCGTGGGCAGAAGCCAGTATCCTACTAATATTATAAAGGCGAAAGTTTGTAAGAATGTATGGATGTTTGGATGTTTGGATATTTGGATGTTTGGATGTAAGTATGTTTGTTCCTCTTTCACGCAAAAACTACTGAACGCATTTCGATGAAATTTGGCACACGGGTAGATCATGTCCTGGATTAACACATAGGCTACATTTTATCCCGGGAAAATATTAAGCGGGACTCTTATGCCGGAAAAACTTTTTAAAGCGGTCGGAGCCGCGGGCAAAAGCTAGTATTATATAACTATTTTCGATAAATTTACAGGTATTCTGTAAATGTATCATAAATTAAAATCTATATATATATATATATAAAAGAAAGTCGTGTTTATAACTCAAGAGCGGCTGAACCGATTTGGCTGAAAATTGGTAGGGAGGTAGCTTAAGACCAGGAGACGGACATAGGATACTTTTTATCCTGTTCTACCACGTTCCCGTGTGTCATAACATAAAACGTCAGAGAACCAGTGTAGCCCTAAGTTGGTATGGAAAAAATGGTTAAGTATTATTAGGACTCATTTGTTAGCCGGGAGGTTTTTTGCAAGAAAATTGCTGTGAAATTGAGGTTTTTTGTGACGAGAAAAATGAGTACCTATAGGTACTTTCTGAATTTAATAAGAACATATATTTAAAAGTATACTACTCGTTCTATGCAATTTATAATAACATTCGTTTAATACTGTATGCTCAAAGGCACTACTACGATTTGTTTTTACTATGCTACGTAAATAGCATACCAATTACTTTATATAAAAAAAATACGGAAATTGCGTGATGCGCGTACAACAAAATGTTATTATTTAAATTATTAATTATTTATCATAAATACAGTGGTTACAGTACAATATCATATTCAATAATGTAATATTAAGATAATTATTTAAAAAAAACAAGACACAAGGTATGGACAAGGTAAAACAAAATTCAAAATGTAGGCGAATAAATCTTGAATATACAAATTTCTTTCAGCACCTTATCAGTAAATCTGTATAAGTATAACTTAACAATTATTGAGTTTTTGCAAGTCATTACAGTTCACCGTCCCTTATATTTTACGCATGCAACTAGGCAATAATTTGTGCTGTTTAACAGGTAACCACTAGTAATGACCTGAGACTGTAAGATAATAACAGACTATTAGTTACATGGCACGCAATGATGACACATATCTAAAGCTATCACGCGGCGTGTAGCATGCTGGCCAGCAACCTGTAACTTAAGGTAACGGAACCATTAATGGCCCACTTAATTTTAAATTTTTCACAAAATCGTTTCATGTAGGAATGTAAAGACAAACCTATAATTAAATTGCAACTTATCACTACATACTGTACATACATACTAATAATAAAAATGGTTTTATTCGGTCACACTACCTAATTATTAGAATTGTTGGAAATGACAATTTAGATATCGGGTCCAGCTAGAAATATGTATATTTTCTATGATGCATACTAATACGTGAAATAACTATTTCAAATGCGAAACTAACGTTAACGGGTGGGCAGGATTCGGCCCCGAGAAAGATAAAGGTGGGCTTCATCTCGGCAGGGGCCACCCGCCGATAGGTACTCCTTTGTCCAATGTATATACTCTGCACGTGCATAGTGCGAACCGCAGGATGGGTGGCACGTTGGTGGCCTCATGCTTCCGCTGACGCCAACGACATCCTTCACTGCGTGGAGGTTTTTGAGCCCCCCACAATATGACACAGGCCGCGCTAGGCAGCCCTGCACAGGGGAGATTGCAGTGGTATTGTCGTGCGTATCGTTTTATATTATAATACTATTAGGGACTCGGCCCGGCCGCCTCGCGACCATCTATTCGGGCGGCTCAATGGGTCGTATAGCCGACAAACCCAACATAACCGTCCAATCTCTGTCCTCGTGCCTGGGTAGTATTGGTAAAGACTGCACAATTAAAATCAAACTATACATTTCGTACCTCGCAGGGGCGGTTGCGGACGACAACTTAGAGTGAGTCGGAGGAAGCCCGCAGCCATCCCTAATGCGCCGAAGATGGCCACCGCGGAGTTTTGGTTGGTATGCCGTGCGGTGTACATAGGTTAGGGACTCGGCCCGGCGGTCGCCCGACGTTTTCCATCTCTCCGGGCGGCTCAACGTCGGGTCGAAAGGCACGGTGAACCCAACATAACCGCTCAGTCGTTCCCCTTGAACACTGGGCGGTAGTAATAATTCACTTTCTTCGCGTAAACAAAAAAAAATACATTTCGTACCTATCCCTTTTTGGATATAACCGCGTTCCTTTTGCCGTTGTTGGGATTTCCCACAATATGATTTTGAATTCCTCAATGTATCTAACAAACAATAATTGGCGTAGCGACACAGTACTGAGAATGGTTAGTTATTTGCTTGTTTGCGACACTTGTTAAAGTGGTTATTATGAGCCTGCATGTCAGACGGGTTGTAGACAGGGCGCGACCCTTTATCTCAGACGGCATGTTGCACTGCGCCTGCGCCGTCTGGCGGCCCTGACACAATTAATACATATACGTGTTTTGGGTTTTTGCCCCCATTACACAGACTTCACAGTAATTAATGATGAACATAATAATGATTAATGAATGAGCGGATAACCTTACCATAACTTTTTATTTATTGTTACTTTGCTGCGTCAATTTATACTTTGTACAGTCGAACCAAAAATGAGTTGGGAATTTTTTTAAAAGTCTTTTTATGGGTTAAAGTACGTAGTAAAAAGTATTAAAACTCATAAGTAATGTAAATCTCATTGGTAATTTAAATAATGGATTATACGTAAAGGGCTGACTCTACAGGTCATTATCTAAAACTAATTTGGTTATAATTCTTGGAAACCCCAGGGCTATTAATATGCTGCTCCTACAAATATTTATATTTTTTAAATCTGTTTTTTTTCTTAAATATTACCAAATAGTCAAGTAATGAATTAAATAGTAATTTTGTTTACTATCTTTGTAATTGATGTTATAAAAAGAAAGTTAATTGACTACTTCTAGATTCTGATGAGAAAGACCCAAGTCTAAAGTAGGTTTCATGTAAAAAAATGTACGACAGTGTATATGTCCCATCATTTTAAAAACTATAGAGTGTCTTAAGGTTTTTAAAATGGAATATACTTTGAACCTAAACCTCATAGTCACAAAAATATTGCTATAAATCTGTGTGAGGAGCTAGTTTATCGAGAATTTATTTTGAATGTATTGATGATATTTTACTTTAGATTTTGTGTTGTAATACTTAATTAGGACTTATTTCGTATAAAAACATTATTAAATAAATAAATAATTATTAGAGAAAAATAAAAGCAGTGATATCCGAAAATAACATTTAATTTCCGAACATTGATGTAAAGGTTACATCAATGTGTATGAATGAAGGAACGCAACTACACGCCCGTACAGGCACGATCCCAGCACGTTTCGAGCTTCGATACTATTTCATATGTTAGGAATAGGGCTTTCATTTCGAGACTCTCGGTCTCGAAAATTTCGAGAGTCTCGACGATTTTTTTGTATTTTCGAGACTCGAGACTGCTGCCTCCAGTCTCGGGAAAAACGATACTTTCGAAACTAACATCAAGTAATTATTATTATTGAAAAAGTACTAAACTATCTTTTTAAATCCGGGTCAGTGGCGACACAGAAAAATTAAATTTTAGATAATCAGTCGGAAGTCGCAACCTAACATTGTTGAAACATATACGGGTCTTTATAATTAAGTACATCATTGTTATGATCAATTAGGAAAAGATCTCTTTTTGAAAATGGTAGCGATTGGGGGTAATATTCAAACTATTTCAAAATCCCTGCTAATTAGGGTTTTGAAAGTTATGGTAATCCCAGGCCATGAGACAACCCAAAGCATTTATATAACATTATAATTAAGCATATCGAAGGTCACGGAGTGCACATGTGCATGCTATCGCAATTCTCGTAGGAGCCGGCTCTTGAGCAGAGTCTCTCGCTGTTTGAAGATGAGACTCAAATAAAATGTCAAATAAGCATGAAACACTACGCGTCACCTTCATACACTTTAGTTATACGGTAGCGGGTCGCCGATCGCCCAATCGCCGTCTGCACGTCCGCTTTAAAAGAGGCAGGAGATAGTCTCTTCTACGTCTATTACGAGAAGGGAGTCTTCATTTACTATAGCGTGACATGTTTCGACTGTATAAACCTGCGATACGAGACCGTTAAAAATACAAAAAGTCCCGATACTTTGAGACACGAGATGACCTGGGACCCAAACACTTATGGTAATCTATATGCTAGAAGTACGTACTTGTAGCGCAGAATTACAGAGATTTTTTTATGCGATTTACTTCATTAAAAATTATAAAACAAAATCCCCCGCTGAGTCTGTATGTATGTCTTAACGCCAAATTGGCTACTCAATTACCACCGAACAGATTTCGTTGAATTTTGGTATGAAATCTGGAAAGGCTATAGGCTACTTTTTATCCTGGTAAAACTATTTCACGTGGTCGAAGCGGTGAGCAAAAGCTAGTTTGTAATAAAATCAAATCCTCTCTCTGAAAGTAATTATGTAGCGCTCTTTGTCTTTTACATGGCAACTATAAAAATTGAATAGTCGTACTTATAAGTAATTGGTAAATTAACTTTCATATGGCTTATAACAGTGTGATTTATAAAGTATTATTGATATATCTTGTATTCACTGCCTAAAAAGTCTATGAGTCGTGGCCTACGAGCACAATAACTATTTTTTAAATAGTCTCGAAAGTCTCGTTTTTTTTCGAGACCGGACCAAGTCTCGTTTTTTTTCCCGAGACTCGTAAATGTACCGAGACCGAAAGCCCTAGTTAGGAAGCATCGTATGTGGACGAGTCATGATCGTACGAATACGCATTTAAACAGACACCAGCCTAACCTATTACGAAATTGTAGCTTCCATAAAATTCCATAAATATAAAAAATTATAGTTACTGTTCAACGTTCGCACTTTGTTTTATACCTGCACCAAAACACGTTCGTGGCATAATTTAGCTAATACCTTATTAATCATATTAAAACGTGACAAGACCTATTAGTCCATACCGCAGGGACATAAGTAAAAAAAAGTGGCTTGCCAAGTTGAAATAGCTGTGAGCTAAAAAATAAAACAATAGTTGCCACGTTGTGTCGGTATCATGAAACTATTTAAATTAATCGATTATGTATCGAGTGTAGCCAATATCCGCTGACGCACGTCCACGTCTTTAACTTTAGTGCTACCGGCCGTAAATAACAATAATACACTAATTTATAAGCAACACTAAGTGATAATTTATATTCGTATAATCAAATTGTAACCGCTATATAAGGAGCATTGATTTGTAGATATATGTAGGTATAGTATACTGAAATACGTAAATATCTAGTACTTAATGGATATTTTATAATATTAAACAACATTTTTAGATCGCAATGTGTTTCTAGCAAGTGCCAAGTAAAGATTGTTCTGAGACATGATTTTATGGTTTTTAGCTAGTTAAAAGGCTAGTCAATGTTTAATCTCGATGATTGGCACCAAAGTGGCACTTGGGAAAAAACCATATAGCATTAAATAGCCTTAGGTTATTGGCCTCCGTGCGTCACATTGGACCTTGTCCTATATTATTTGACTTCAAGAAAAGAGAGCTATAGATTTGTATACATTGGGCGTCTTGTTGCCATTTCAAACGTGAATAGATATTTTTTTTATTAATAAGGCTATCGCTTATTAATTTACTTGGTATCTGACGGCAAACTATTAAGTATGATCGCACCCTTAATGATCATGGTTTTTTAAAACCAGAATAACCTATACATCTTGTAAGTAGACTACAATATTAAGGTCACAGAAACAACGTAGGTGAAATTATAATGAAGTATAAGTGTAGCTAAATCTATAGAACAATAAACAATATAATAGTGCTCCTCTAAATTTTAACACGACAATAAAATTCGTGAATTCTCTGCATTTAAAAAATTAACAAAAATAACGCTATCATACCAAATGTGTGTTATATCTTTGAAAACGAACGCACAAATCAATTGAGAGAAAAAAATGAGAAAGCGGATATAATGCGGATTATTCGATAACATAACATGCGCCGAATACAGTGAGTTTTATGTCGCGGATGTAACAACATATGATGATAATTAGATACTACTTGAAAAGATATAGGTCAATATTTA
Organism: Lapara coniferarum; assembly: GCA_949316025.1. NCBI lineage: Eukaryota > Metazoa > Arthropoda > Insecta > Lepidoptera > Sphingidae > Lapara > Lapara coniferarum. Next base: position 32,202,547 of record OX438919.1, on the reverse strand, counting down.
GTGACGTCAACATTGATCATTATATCTTGCTGCATAAGGTTTCATTGACAAATAATACGCTTCTCTTTATGGCAAGACTTAAAAGGTGTGTTCCAAACTCAGCTTCCCTCCAATTCCGATATCGAAACCACATAAATGTAGGTAGGTACATGTTAATCAAGCAAGAATTAAACTCTGCCTATTGACGTCATATTTAAATAACATTTACAAGATGAATAAAAGTTAACATAAATTGTCCTTTGACCTCGGATAAAAAACAACGCACAAGCGGGATCGATGGGGACTTTTGATATACCATTTGTAAAGACGTATTTAAGGTCTGTGCAAACATCCAGCTCGTTGGGAATGAATGCAAACTGGAATGTCTATTTTGTTTTGTTGTTTTTTATAGTTAATTTGTTCCTAAATTATGCTGTCAAGAAGTTTTATGATTTCCAACGTCCATCTTCTCTTCCTATTTGTATACAGGTATTATTTTACTTGCTTTTTCACAACTGCAAATAAATGTATTAAAAAAGGAGATGTCCGCTTTTTGTTTGGGTGCGGGGCCTTATAATCTAATCAGAGTCAAACTTTAAGGACATTAAAGGGACAAAATATGGATCTTGGATCCAGAAAAAAAAATTTTTATACCCCTCCATTTTTACAACTTTTTAAAAAAACACTCATATTATTGTAGTTTTTAAGCAAAATAAAATTACATAAATCTCAACAGGTCTTTAAAATTACCAAACGATTTATTGTAAAAGGTTGGTTTTCAGGAATTCTATCCAAATACATATAAACTGTCTTGGTTAGAATTTTAGGCGGGTTTTGAACATGTCCTTATAACCAAAGGTCTCGCTAGGCCTCACCTAAGCAGTTTTAGATAAAAATAGGTGGGATTCCGTCATGTCAGGGGAGGAACCGTTATTAACATCAATAGCCTTTACGGCGAGTGCAACCCTCTTGTCTTCAATGTTAATCGAAGAGACGCAAGTGTTTGATTCTATGAAATCGGGTACAGTCAACCACAAAAGTTGCTGAACAAATTCAAAACTTTAAAACACTTCTAGACATTAACTTTAACAGAAATATAAATTTTTATTTATCTAAAATAAAGGAAACCCTTTAAAATGTATGATAGTGAAAAAAAAAACATTATTGATAGAAACACAAAAGTTTAAGGGCGATTTGATATTTTGAATTTGTTCAGCTACTTTTGTGGGTGACTGTACATATAAATAAAGCTAGACTGAACTTAGACTAGATAGACTATACTTTTATAATAGGTTAATTGTTTTGGGTAAATCGTTATTTCATATTTGAATATTTGTTTTGAGTACCTCCAACAAGATTCGATATTAATCTGTTCATGTAAAACACACAACACACGTCAAACACAATTAAACTATGGACCAAAACATACATACATATATATACATATACACTCACGCCTGTTATCCCCGAAGGGGTATGCAGAGGCGCAACTAGTGCACCCACTTTTCGCCATTATTCCGTCCCATGATGTGATAGGGGGCGAGCCTATCGCCATATCGGGCACAAACTCCGAGCTGATACTGAATAGAAAAACTCAATACCACTTTGCCCGACCCGGGGATCGAACACGAGACCTCAGCTTTGCAGTCGTACTGTAATACAACTACACCACCGAGGCAGTCCAAACCAAACATAATATAGGAACCATAAGCGGTTACGGTTGTACTTATTATGATACTTCTCTTTCTCTCCGACAATCTTTATAGGAGATTGTAAGAACCAAGTAGTCCAAGATTTTTTAAAATTAATATTTAGCCATTTTAAATTTTCATCGTAGTTCAACATCCTACTAATATTATAAAGGCGAAAGTTTGTAAGAATGTATGGATTTTTGGATGTTTAGATGTTTGGATGTTTTGATGTAAGGATGTTTGATGTTTTTCACGCAAAAACTACTGAGCGGATTTCGATGAAATTTGGCACACGGGTAGATCATGTCCTGGATTAACACATAGGCTACTTTTTATCCCGGGAAAATATAAAGCGGGACTTTTATCCCGGAAAAACTTTTTAAAGCGGGCGGAGCCGCGGGCAAAAGCTAGTATGGATATAAAAAAGTTTGCAGCTATCGCAAACGTCCGTAATAACCATGACGGCAAAAATACTTGATATTCGCGTAGACATGTATACGTGGTTTATTAACAATATCTGCAAAACAATGACAGCCAATTTAAAATTTTCAGTCTTAACAAATTTTAATCAAGGCGTAGGTGGTTAATCGTCCTACTGAGTGACACTTAAAGACTTGTGGGTTGCGTACTGAGCTTCCTTAGTTTATTTTATTTTTAAGTGGTTGAGTCGCGCTGTTGTCATTTTATCAAGAACATGAATAACTTTAACCACGCTAGGTCACAGCAACAAAGGGGAATTAGGACCTTTGTTGTATTTTGTGTAGTCAGATCCCACGATGGCAAATTCTAATCCCAAACTCTTACAAATTATTTTTTTATTTGACTACGCAGTCATTTTTATATTGAACTTTTCCCACCATGAACCATAATTATAGACGAATAAAGAGCCCTTTTCCCACCATGAACGAAGACCCATAATTATAGACGAATAAGAGCACTTTAAAGAATTAAGTAATACTATGGTTTTTAGTAATTTCACTAACCGGATAAAAATAATATTATTTCAAGTTTAGTTTAGGTTTTCAATGAAACAATGATACTAGCTCAGTGGGGCGCGGCTTACGCTATTGACACAATAAAATACTACGCAGCTATACCACGTACCTACTATGTAATAAAGCTATTCAAATTATATATATTTTTAGCCATACAACTTACTTTAAATGCACATTACTTAAATATTATTGTGTGTAAAATTATGTGTTTACTCTCATCACATAACAATAGAAACAAAAATTACGTATGTGCAAATTAAAATTAACTTGCTTTGCGACATCAAATACACACCGATATCTCTCTTTAATCTTAATTTAAAACCCGTTTAAGTTATTTTTGCAAATAGTTTGATACCTAACGAGTGTTTATGTAAATGTAATTGTCACTACCATAGCTGATACATTTATTTGGCACTGCGAAGTGAATAATTACATATACATGTCGATATATTTATGTATGCGTGAACATTTGACGTCAACCTGCTCGTGAGTCGTGGTACACGTCCCCTACTACGGATTTCATTATGCTGACATGAAACGACCAAATCGGACATTTACCTCTGATACCCGTAAAATATACATGTTTACATGTTACCCAAAATGAATATCATTCTATACATACTTCGATTGTGTTAATAAAATATTATTGAAAAAAAAACTATAACTAACATACAAGAATAATAGGTATCTAATGTACTCATACCAACTTTAATTAAAAATTGATTAAAATATTTTTTACCTACCAATATTAATTTTTCATGACAAGTATAGTACCTACATAGCTTTATTAATAAAAGTTTAAACAATTCTAAAATATGTACTTATATGTATGCACCTACTTATATTATTATATTTCCTAAATTATAACTTTAGATGGATAATTCACGAAATCAAATATTAGATTATATATTTATGCTAAAACATAATAATTTCATTATAGAATGTGCATTTTAATAGCTTATTAATTACTCGCAAATGAATGTTTACCTTACACGCTACAGTGAATAAACTCAAGTTCAGTTCAGCAACTTGCATTTAAATAAAAGGCGTTAACACTTCTGTATTTATGTTTTTATTCATCAAATATGAATATGTTAGCATCCTTTAAGTATACTTCTCGATAATTCTGACCATAGTTTATGTATAAGTTTTTGGAAGAGGACAACGACTGGAAACAGTGGGACTGCCCAGTCTGTATAGTGCCCTGATTATACGCAAATTGCAGTAAAAATCTTCTACGCAATGTAATACATATTAGACAACTTCTTACGTGTAAGCGTTGGTTCTTCGGATATAGTTAGGTCTTGGAACTTGGCACGTGGAATCAAATATGTTTCTAATAATTATTACCTTTTATTGTGTCTAATGCATGTGCATTGTGCATGAAAGTGTCAAACTTGGGTACGGCTAATGATATCATCGGATTTAAACCCTTTATTTCATCCCCTTACAATTTACAAGTGAAGTCTCAAAGAAACCTTTCTTGGTGTACCTACACTTTTCATCAAATACCTAACATATCCTACTAATATTATAGAGGCGAAAGTTTGTAAGAATGTATGGATGTTTGTTACTCTTACACGCAAAAACTGCTGAACGGATTTCGATGAATTTTGGCACATGGGTAGATCATGTCCTGGATTAACACATAGGCTTCTTTTTATAAGCGACGATAGCCTAGTTGGGAATGAAACGGTCTACCGAGACATTGTCCGGAGGTTCAAACCCAAGGCACACACCTCTGACTTTTCGAAGTTATGTGTGTATTGTTTATCAATTATCGTTGGCTTTAACGGTGAAGGAAAACATCGTGAGGAAACCTACATACCTGAGAATTCTGCCAACTGAAGTCTGCCAACCCGCTAATGCGGGTTAGTTTCAGGCCTTAGTCCACCATGCTGGCCTAATGGCCAGCATGGTGGACTAAGGCCTGAAACCTCTCAGTAATAGAGGAGGACCGTGCTCAGCAATGGACAAGATATAATACAGGGCTGATTGCATTGCATTGCATTGCTTTTTTTTATCCCGGGAAAATATAAAGCGGGACTTTTATCCCGGAAAAACTCATTCACGCGGTCGGAACCGCGGGCAAAAGCTAGTTATTAATATTTAAAATAAAATTAAATGGTTACCAAATACTGTAGAAAAGAAAAAATGTAGAACACACACGATCATTTCATTTTCATCGGAAACAGTAGGTATTGACTAATTGTATTATCAATTGTTTTCTATTAGTGTCTATTATTTTATTATTTTTATTCTTTTTTTTTATTTTCTATCTGTCGTAGAATAAAACTTGAGACATATGGTTTTACATGCAAGACTTAAGTATATTTTTGAGTAAGAAATCGTAATAAAATAACCATCAAAAAGTACAATAGACAATAATCGCTTCATCGAATTCTGTGCAACTTAGCAAAAATCTAATTTAACACTAAAATACTCCAAAATATCCATACATTAATTAGAGTTTAAACAGTGAAGTAATCGTTATTTGGATCCGGAAAAATAATATATGATATAGTTTAATAATCAATTTGGATTATCCTTTTTAAATCACGATACAACAACTATTTATCAGGAATCTGGATAATACAAAATAGGGCAACAGAGAAATTGAATCGTTTTTTAAGTTTTACAATAAAATATATCAGTTTAACTTATTTTAAATGATTATTTTAAAATATTAGAAACAAAATAGACAATGACATTTATAAGAATATTAGATTATTACGTCTTCTCAAAACAGTCCTCATTATTCTCGTAGGCCACATTAAATAACGTAAGGGCCGCTTAACAGGCCACATACGTGTGTTCGTCAGTTCATCGGCTGTCGCCCACCTCTGGCTTTTGGTACAGTTTGTCAGTCGAATGGACTTTTTACAGATATTATACTTTTTACAGATATTATGTAGACCATACATAATGATTTCCAATATTTAGGTTAATTCCCTATTTAATATACATTTTGATCATAGGGTTTAAAAACTTTACCATATTATGATATTTTTTTTTTAATTGTGTACCATTAGTTGGCGTAGAAATACCACCGGTAATGTATATTGCGTCAACTGTTGATGACTCAGTTACAAATAATTCATGTACCTAGTTAATATTCTCACAAAAATGTAGTGAATAGTTAATTTTTACACAAAACCACATGTTTATCAATGGGTCTTGCAAGTCGTAGGTGAATGACGCAGTTGAAACAATATTAATATGGGGAAAACCATGTAACAAACAACTACGCTATAAACATCCTGTAAAATTATTTAGAACTGCAAAAAATTACAAGAAAGGAGATAACAATACATTTCGGAAAATTAAATTTTGACTACAAAATCTGCAAAATGAATAGGCACCCGTAATTTAACATAATATTTTATAGCGCAAGTCTATATTCGAAAAAAGTTTACAACCATCGCATTATTAGTTTTATTATATTATTCTGCAAAAAAAAGTGTATCTTTAGGGCCGACTTCACCGCATGCTCGTTAGTGGTATTCGTCACAGTTTATCATGTCAAAATAATATACAAAATAAAACGATATAAGTATTTGTTAAGTCTTTGGTATCTATGATATTGTTAAAAGATTGAAACCTCACAAGCCACAACATACCGAAGTGCATTGACTCTAACCGAGAAAAGAACATTAGTTTAATACCTATTAATGCGTTCTTAGTTACAATTTGATACGAAAGAACTGGAATATTTTTTTTATTATATGACTTTAATTGGATAATGACTATGTATTATTTCTAAATAATAGAGATATTATAAAGGTTTAAAAACTAGACCGTATATTGTTTCAAATATGAATCGCCGTATTTTTGTCGCTACAAAACGTATTTCTTTGTACATTGTAAAAATATACATATGATAATGCAGGTTTTGAGCATAAAATGATTTAAGTTGCTATTTTTTAGGCCTGTCGATAATAGAAATATAATTTTCAAGATCAAGGGAATATCACATCCGGCAATAGCATCATAAATAAAATGATAACATTGAGAAATAAGCCTAACATAAACAATTCCTAAATTAAAGGATAACTACGTGTAGCTTGAATATAAAATTGTTATTGCTTAGCTACACGTATGAATCTTCTTCGACAGATTTACGTCCGGTCACGTCGAGAAAGAAAATAATTCACGGATAAATGGGTGTAAAAACCAATAGCGACCTTTGTGTCATTGATAGTACAACCGTCCTAGAATGAGGGTTTATGTTATGATTCAATGTGTATTATTATTCTGAATGGTGCCGTGTGGACGTCATCAGGTGCATACGTTGCATAGCAACCATGGGCGTCATGCACCACCTACTGTTTGTCTATCGGTGTATAATAATCGTGTGTGGAGCAAGGATGTGGACGTGAGCCGCCTGCCGCCGAAGCATTTTGCGTAGGCCGTTTATTACGCAACCACTGCAAGTGATTTATCGAAGTGCTTCTTTGCCAAGAAGGAAGAAACTTGTAATAAGAAGCTCCAAGTTCCGTAATCTTTTGTTTTTCTAATTGATATTCCCTTTACATGCTCCGCTCGGCAGATATTATCAATGCAATAAAATTACAAACATGTTATCACTTCCTTCATAAGCTTTTCATTATTTGCATTAACCTAATAAGAATATAATATTGTTTCTTTATTTTTTGTTACGTATCCTCTTTTTATTATAAAAAGTGTACGAATCTTATTAAACCATTACAAAATCGTGAATATATTATTGCTGTTGCTATTCTGACTGCCTCGGTGACGTATTACGAGCGCGGTAGAACCACTACTTAGAAATCCCACGTTAGAGTTCCTGGTCAAACACAATAATTTTAGATTTTTATGCTCAATATCAGCCGAAATGTGGAATTTTCGCCTGATATGGCGATACATTCCCGCCCTAAGATATCATGGATCGGAACACACACACACTTACGCCTTTTATCCCCGAAGGGTTAGGCAAAAACGCAACTAGTGCATCCACTTTCTATCGGAACACACATGCAAAAAATTGGTGACTATCTCCTTACGAAATAATGGCGTGATGTGACTGCTGTTATCGATATTCATTTCAAAAGTGGAAGTATTATTATAGGTATAATGAACTATCGATAGTCCACTCTACTATAGAATTAGGGCTCAAAACTTCTACGAATCTTTTTGCCATATAACTGGATGACTATAATCAGTTAAATCTATACTAATATGAAGCTGAAGGTTTGTAGGTACTATGTATGTTTGTTTGAACGCGCTAATCTCAGGAACTACTGAACCGATTTTGAACATTCATTCATTAATAGGAGGCTACATTACCCTTGAATGATAGCATTCAAGAGTAATGTAGCTATTTTTTATACCGGGAAAATATTTTTACCCCGGAAAAACTTTCGACTATCAGTCGAAAAAAGAATCCCTTGTAATTTGACTATTGCTGAATGCTATCAACAAATAGATTTTACCTATCTGTAAAATAAAATGATATTCCGGACGTTGTATCATTTTTATAACATACATACAATATGTATTTTGTCCTTCAAAGATGTTTTGATCACAGTACTGTAAACGTGTGTAGAGCGCTGCGCGAATACCAACAATATGCAAAACATTGACGTAAAAAACTACCAAATATTTTAACCTACACAACTATATAAGCTTATACATATTCTAAACGAAATCATCTTATTGATCTTATAAAGATATAACTAAACACATGTGCTTTGCAAAAGATATTATGTTTTTAGTTCGTTTTGTTTTCACAGTTGGTTTCAAGAAAGAAAAATTACGTAGGTGATATTGCTAAACGTCGTGTGCTCTATGGCTCTTAATTAGACTTAAGTCGAACTAAGATATAAGGTCACCCACAACACGGGGTCAGCACACCACATATAAATGTCTATGTCGCAGTAAAGTAGCTCCAAGCTATTCTTTACAACCAGCCGCCGGATTCCGGCGCGGCGTGGCGTAGCGGCAACTGCCAACTATGGCAATAAATAACTTCCATTTCTTACACGCATTTGTATATACAGCGAAGAATATTAACAAGATAGTATAATAAATAATAGATGGTACTGATAGTAGGTCTCATATGTAAGAGTCCGTCTGGGTGGGTACCACCGCAATGTCTCTTTCTACCGCCAAGCAGCAGTGTGCATGCACTGTTATGTTTCGGTTTGAAGGACATTGTAGCCAGTGTAACTACTGTGTAACTATGTCTCAGGATGACGAGCGCAGTACAATGCCACACAGTACCTACTTTGTAACTCAAGGTGCTGAATGGTGTTGCTACTGTTTATGGGCGGTCGTTTCTCTTACCATCAGGCGTACGGCATGCTCTTCTCGTCATTCAATGCCATAAAAAGAAACCTTGTCCGTACAATTTTTTATTTGGTATTCAATGCCTTTCAAATTATTATTATTATAACATACATATACATATACACTCACGCCTTTTATCCCCGAAGGGGTAGGCAGAGGCGCAACTAGTGCATCCACTTTTCGCCATTATTCCGTCCCATGATGTGATAGGGGGCGAGCCTATCGCAGTGCCGGATTAACCACGTAGCAAGAGTAGCAATTGCTACGGGCCCCGCGCGAAAGGGGGCCCCGCATATTTAAACCCACTCATCTCTGCCTGAGCGTAATTTTTTGAGTGAAACTTATTAAGATGTAAAACGTGAAACGTTACAACTTTTCCTACCAAGACAATCCACGTCAGACAATCGGTACCCGACTATTTCCTTGGCATAAATAATTAAAATAATTTCATACGGTAAACACACAAGTTCTACAGAAAGTTGCTTGTATAAACGTGTAGAATTTCAGTCGGCCTGATAATCAGCTCTACAAAAAGTCTGCCGTATATGCAAGCACTCTTACCAACACTTAGTGTGGATGTGTAGCAGAATTGAAATGGCTCGATTTAAATTGTTAAAATTTTCTATTTATTTATAAGATTAAGAGTCTACATTATTTTTAATATAATTTAGTAACCACATACAAAAAAACTATTTTCTAGAATATAAGTATACTAGCGGCCCACCCTGGCTTCGCACAGGTAGCAAAGCATAATATTTGTTCATTTAATTTTCTGTCGTACAAAATACTTATGAATTATACACATAAACCTTCCTCTTGAATCACTGCGTCCATTGGTGAAAAACATATGAAAATCCGTTCGATAGTTTTTGAGTTTATCGCGTTCAGACTAAGATGCGATAGGGGGACTTTGTTTTATAATGATGTCAGGACATATCCTTAAAAATAAAAAGATAAAAGTAGCCTGTGCTTCCTTGGATCTCAAACTATCTCCATATTTATTTTCTCACGGTTCCACCCGCAAGAAAATGTTTTCCGGGATAAAAGTACCGGTTTATATTTCTCTAGGATAAGTGCCTAGGTGCTTTTCAAGGTCTTAAATTATCTTCCTACGAAATTTCATCGAAATCGGATGACGGCTACAACCGCGAGGTAAAAAAATCTGGGATAAAAGTCCCGGTTTATATTTTTCCAGGATAAGCAGTAGCCTATGTCCTTCCCTCGGTCTCGAAAGTATCTCCATACTTGTTTTTTGCGGTTCCACCCGCAAGAAAATATTTTCCGGGATAAAATCCCGGTTTATTTTTTCCCGGAATCAGAAGTAGCCTAGGTCCTTTCAGGGGTTTTGAACAAGCTCCCTACCAAATTTCGTAGAAATCGGTTAAGTGGTTTGGCCGTCCTACTTGTGAGAAAAAAAATCGGGATAAAATATCCGGTTTATATTTTTCCGGGATGGGCAATACCCTGTGTCCTACCCTGGGTCTCAAACTATCTCTATACTTATTTCTTCGCGGTTCCATCCGCAAGAAAACAGTTGCCTGGATTAAAGTCTCAGTTTATCTTTTCCCGGGATAAGAAATATCCTAGATCCTTTCCAGGGTCTTAAACTATGACCCTTCCAAATTTCATCGAAATCGGTTCAGTGGTTTGGGCGTGACGGCTCCACTCACGAGAGAAAAAATCCGAGTTAAAATTCCCGGTTTATGTTTTTCCGGGATAAAAGCAGTTATGTCTTTCCCTCGGTCTCATACTATTTCCATAATTATTTGTTTGCGGTACCACACGCAAGAATATTTTCCGGTATAAAATCCCGGTTTATTTTTCCTGGGATCAGAATTACCCTTGGTTCTCCCCAAGGTTTTAAACTATCTCCCTACCAAATTTCATAGAAATCGGTTGAGTGGTTTGGCCGCCCCACTCGCGAGAATAAAACCGGGATAAAAGTTCCGGTTTATATTTTTCCGGGATAAGCAGTAGCTTGTGTCCTTCCCTGGGTCTCAAACTATCTCCATACTTATTTGTTTGCGGTTCCACCCACAAGAAAATATCTTCCGGGATTTAAATCCCGGTTTATTTTTTCCCGGGATAAGAAGTAGCCTAGGTCTTTTCCAGAGTCTTAAACTATGTCCCTTACAATTTCCATCGAAATCGGTCTATTGGTTTGGCCGTAGCAACTAGCGAGAATAAAAAATCCGGGATAAATGTCCCGGTTTGAATTTTCCCGGGATATAAAGTAGCCCATGTTACTCAGGGATACAGGAGCATTCTAATGGTGAAGGAAATTCTGTTTTCAATTGTTACTTTCCTATCAAAATGATACTAAATTGCCAGGAAATCTCATCTCAGGAACGGTGTGAGCACACGCGAGTGAGATCTATGCGAATATTTGATTATTAATGCTGCAAAATGGTTAAATGTTCTGTGGAATCTTGTAAAAACGACACTAGGAAACACACTAAACAGAATTCTAATATCACGTTTCACAGGCAAGCAATATTTCAGTATCTTTTTAGGTAAAATTGAAATCACGCGTCGCGGTATGAAAGGTGCACGGGAGGCGAACACTTATACTCCCCGCACTGCCCCGCATCCCGCTTTTTCGATAGTGATGTTACGCGTCGATACCAGAATCGATGTAATATTTTCATATTATAGCATACGTATTTATTACTATCGAAGGCGATACTTAATATAATGTAGCTTAGGTAACTGTTTTTGTCTGTGTGTGATTTTTAAGCCAATTAATAATTGCGTTTTTGTTTATGAAATGAAATAAATAATTACTGTTCCTAAAAATTTACCGATTACGATAATATTTTTAAGCTATTGCATAGCTTCTATCGCGGGTCTTGACAGTACAAGTTAGCAATCATTAAGATATATTTTTTGAAATTTTTTTAACATTGGTAATAAATATTTCAAAAACTAGACGTGACTATTTTAGGCTTGGGGAGACTAGCTAAGAAATCCATGGCGCGATGCTCGGTTTATATCCATTGGTTCAATTATAATGGATATCCATTAATATTATTGGTTCTTATTGCTTGTAAAAACTGCTCTTGAGGTACCGTGTTTATAAATCATTCCACATGGCACTACACCAATTCGCAGCATAACTTTTATCTGTATTAACGCAATACGCTTAAAATTACTCACAAGGCCATATTTTGTAGAACCACAATTTTTTAACAACAATATGTACCGCGCCGCCGGACCGGTACTTATCGATAACTGTTGCGTTGGTGCTGCTCGCGTGCCCATCCCTAGCAGTCGCCAACAATTCTATATAAGTAGCTATAGTTCACCTGCCTACGCTGGGTAGTGGGCGCACGGTGCGATATTAGCGCTCTACTAGGTACTTGTACTTACTCTAAGGCCTATAGTAAATAGTAATTTACTACACTATTAATATCCCACAAAATTGTAACCTATAGATAGCAAATAAACGTATTGAGTATTGAATTGTATCTTTACCATTTTATACTTAAGAACCCATAGCAGATCAAGGGCTCTTTGAAATAATTTGAAATTAAATCATTTATTCGAATCCATAAAATGTTAAACATTACTTAGATTCAGTCATTTTTTACTCTACCACCAGTTCGGAAAGCAGTTTCCACCAGAGAAGAACGGGCAAGAAACTCTAAGGTTGCTCTTTTCAAAATCAGTTCAAAGGTATAAATTAGGTACAATGCATAAAATTTGCTACGGGCCCCGCGCTTGCTTAATCCGGCACTGGCCTATCGCCATATCGGGCACAAATTCCAGACTCCGAGCTGATACTGAACAGAAAAACTCAATATCACTTTGCCCGACCCGGGAATCGAACCCGAAACATCAGCATTGCAGTCATACCATAATACAACTACGCCACCGAGGCAGGCATTATTATAACAGTTACAACATAACCATAGCTGCAACTTTCATAGGGCTCTTATGGCCTATTTCACAAGTTTCAAGTAAGTTTTATTTAACACTTAATTCAGCTTCCTCATTATTGATGCTAATAGTAGGTATATCCTCACAGCCGCGGTTATCATACGTCATTGGGTTTTGCCGTGTCTGATCCTGGGGGTCACCTTTGTCTTAGTACGGCGTTTGTGTACCTGTTTCCTTTAAAATCTATAACTTATAAAATTACTAACACTAACGTTACTTTTATAATTAAATTTATTTATAGTTACTACCTGTACAATATATATAAGCGGCGATAGTCTAGTAGGGAGTGGAACGAACTGCCGAGACGAATGTCCGCAGGTTCAAAACCCAATGGCATGCACCTCTGACTTTTCTAAAAATGTATGTGTGTATTCTTTGTGAATTATCGCTCGCTTTAACGGTGAAGGAAAACACCGTAAGGAAACCTGAGAAGTTCTCTGAATGTCGAAGGAATGTGAAGTCTGCCAACCCGCACTAGGCCAGCGTGGTCTAAGGCCTAAAACCACCTCAGTTGTATAGGAGCATGCTCAGCAGTGGGCAGTGAAATGAAATCCTCCTAGCCAGTTTCGGCCACGGCGGCCAATCTCAACGGAGATCAGCCAGGTACGCAGGAGATATTATAGTGCACAAGTGTGTGCGCAATACACAGGTGCACTCGCTATTCCTTCACTCTCATAGTCCGGTGAGACGGCAATCCGACATGACCGGAGAGAGATCAGGCGCAGGACCAACGGCTTTACGTGCTTTCCGAGGCACGGGGGTATCACACCGCCAACTTCCTGACTCCGAGCTGCGACTGAGTAAATTTTAAGATGGAAAAACCCAGTCACAATTTTTTTTAGCTCGACCTGGGATTCGAACCCAGGACCTCAGCGCGCAAATCGTACTCGTAATGCGTACGCAATACCACTACGCCACCGAGGCAGTGGGCAGTATATAATACAGGGCTGGTATGGTTCTGGTATGGTATATAGGTACTACCTGAGGTGGGCTGGTCCTAGAATCAAAAGGGCGACGTCATGACTACGCAGTATGGATCACAGGTAACTTTGTTGTAATGATAATAATTACATACAACACTTACAAGATAAGACTGACTTCTGTTTCTAACCAGGCTTTTCATTTCACCTAACTTTACCTACACGTTTAACGACGCGTGAAACCTTTAACCTATGTGCGTAATGACATTAATTTGTAAATCATTCAATGGCAGTGGCGATATCCAGCGGAGTCATGCATACAGCGTGGGATTGCGAAACAGCGTCAACTGTTTGACGTCAATGACGGCCGCCAACACTTTCTCCGCGAATACGACCGGCCGATGCGATACTCGTGGGAACGCGAGTTTGCGGTCAACAACTCATATTTCCGCTGATAACTAAGTAATTTTTATCGCTGGGAAAAAACGAATTGCGTTCAGAATAACTGTGGTTTCATGCTACGATATAGGTATAAAACAATTTTGATGTGCGTTTAACGAAAGGTTGGTTTTCGGCATAAGTGCTTGATAAGTACAGTTTATAAGAGAAAATCACTCAATTGATACTTGACCGGAGTGAGTTGAGTATCAACTTTGGTGCTGCTTTCCTTATCCGTAATACATTTCTCATGCATGGATATCCTATATCCCAAGCCTGACTCGATTCTAGTATCGTAGAAAATTGAATGTCAAAGAGTTGTGAATGTCGTGTTATAATTATCCTACTTCCTACTAATATTATAAAGGCGAAAGTTTGTAAGAATGTATGGATGTATGGATGTTTGTTCCTCTTTCACGCAAAAACTACTGAACGGATTTCGATGAAATTTGGCACACGGGTAGATCATGTCCTGGATTAACACATAGGCTACTTTTTATCCCGGGAAAATATAAACCGGGACTTTTATCCCGGAAAAACTTTTTAATGCGGGCGGAGCCGCGGGCAAAAGCTAGATATATTATAATCTTCTTGGTTATAATACATACTGACAGAATTCATTGATCGATAAAATGTCTTAATTGATCGCCACATAAACAAAATGGCATATTTACAAAAATACCGGGAACCCTTGACATTATTTTATGGAATAATTGTGTTGTGCAGTAGGTTAAAGGGTTATTTTCTCAAAAAAAATCATTACCAAATCCACTTTGAAACTATAATTAGTATATCACTGCGGTATAGACATGGGCGCCGCGCCGGCGTTACGCCGCCGGGCAGGACCCGCGCGCCGCCGCCGCCGCCGCCTAACTTGGACGGCGTGGATTTTGTGAATACTTTTAATTTTTATTGTAAAATTTTATGAATGATTGGGTCTCAAATGTCATATTTAGTTCGATGTAGACATATGCGCCGCGCCGGCGTGGATTTGGAATAAAAAAAACATTTTTCTTCAAATAATTTATTCATAGTTATTGGCCGACTTGGGTTTTTTAAAGTTAATAACAGAAAAACGACTATTAGCGTTAACGATTGTAAAAGGCATCTTGGCTACGGCCTCTGTGCTCACGCGCCCATACGCGGCTGCGCTCTTTCAAACTGTCTAACCTGAAAGGTCCTAGCATCGCTAACTAAACTTATAACTTAACTTACCACGGAGTTATGTGGTCCATGATCTTTTACAGCAGTACCTTTTCGGCCGAAACCTTGGCCCTCCGAATCTCTCTGCAATGCTCTCCAGTGGAATCCGCAGCAGATAATAAGGGCGTACCACATGATCTTGTACGTGACTTACTTGTTGGTTAGGCACCGGCCTAGGATCTGGACCCCAAAGCCCTACGGCCACCTTCCACTGGCTCGAGGGAGCTTCCACACACGAGCAACGTCCGGCTCCTAAATAGAGGCCAAGCGGGCACCTTTCGGCGGAGTTGCCATGGAGGATGTGGTGTCAGGCTGGAGACCCCATCCTCGGTGCCCAAATGTTTTAGTAGTCCAACCTGATTTCACCAAAGCGTGAAGCAACTATGGTCCAACTATAAACTGATAAATGTACTCATCGGAAAACATTGTTCCAGAGAGTATCTGTGGCAGATCGTAGGTGTCTTACGGTCAGGTGCATGTGATCGTTTTTACTAGTCCATGGTCAACAGGCGGAGATTCTAGATTGTGGTGGCTAACTTTTTCGGAGTAGTCCTCCATCAGAAAGAGAGTGCTACGAGAGATCGATAGCGGGCCAATTCCTCTGCCATCAGAGACGTTAGAGATTCCTGGTCCTGACCTGTGAATTGGGGGCGTTTAGGGAAGTCCACTACAGCATCCCCGGTCTGTTATAACAGCCGACTAATAGGGGCTATCGGGCGATCTTGGGGTCTCCCGAATAACCGTCCACTCGGCCTTTGAGGTTGCAATATACGGTCCAATATATAACCTAATATTTATCGGAGTTTTAGCTAACCTTAATTGAGAGCATAGCGATTTCGTGCCATTTAATGGACGACGCGACGCCTCTTGCTGTCGCTGTGTTACTAACCAAGACGACAGCAAGAGATCTTAATTTTTGATGGCCTACGAGTACGGAGGTAGACCTCTTATGAAAAGAGATGGTGCGGGAACACGAAAAGTCGGACACCTCCCGCCAGAAGTAGAAAAATTTGAAGCATGAGGTGGAGAACTGAATATTACCCGTCCTTTCGATGGAGATTTGCGGATAAAATGATTAGGCGCACATGACCATGAGATCATAAAGCCGTCCCTGACGCAACAAAGTGCTTTGGTATACATTTAGTATGCCGTGGTAGTTTACAATGGCAACGCTAGACCAAACGTGGACGTCGGCGACATCAGCTTTGTGAGGCCCCTTTTATTTTCCACTTTTCTCTCGCCCAGGCCTAACGGCGGCTGAACCCTCGGTTGACAAAGGGCACAAAGAAAAAGGCCACGTGCAATCATCTGCCCCCGGAGCCCTGCGTTGGCTAAGGCCGCCACTATCAAAAAGTAATATTAAATAAATTTTTTTGTAAGGCCCCTTAAGCGCGAGGGCGTCGGCGGTCGCTGACGCCTAACGCCGTCACTACTAGTTTTCAGACTAAAAGACTTGGTCCAGCTTGGTGTGTCGCCCGATTCTTCCATCTCTATAAGTGGCGTAACGCTAGGTCGTAAAAGCGGTGATAATGATATAACCGCGCAGTCATTTTTGATAACGGGATGGTGGCACCAAAGGGCATTAATGGTCATTTCACCTTCTCCGCGAAACAAGATAAAGACTCGCGAGTGCAATGGAGCATTTGTCTTTTTTGTTATTATTTTTCGCGGAGAAAGTGACTTCTTACTACCGCCCATCCTTCAAGGGGGGCGACTGAGCGGTTAAGCTGGGTTCACCGTGCCTTACGACCCGACGTTGAGCCGCCAGGAGAGATAAAACTATTAGTTGACCGCCCAACGTATGTACAACGCACGGCATACAAACCAAAACTCCGCTGTGGCCATCTTCGGCGTATAGGGACGGCCGCGGGCTTCCTCTGACGGAAGTGTCTAAGTTGTCGTCCGCAACCGCCCCTGCGCGGTGCCGCCTAGCGCAGCCCGTCTGCTGTTGTGTTAGGCTCAGACGCTCCCGCGCACCGAAGGGCGCCCTCTGCGTCAACGGCAACGTGAGTCCTACCTGCCACGCTGCCGTCCATCACAGGGATTGCAACAATGTGCTAAAAAACACAAAACTAAAGACGGGCAGCCCCCTGCCGTCCGCCTGGGACCCCCGGTGGCCTCTATTGACTAATAGTCTTTTACGACAGGTAGGGGATACCGTGGTGGAATTCTCCAAACGCCCCCAATCTACAGGGTGGATGGAGAATGGGTCCTGAAGGGATTTTTATACCGATAAGTTAATAGGCTAGTGCTTCCAACTACCTACGAACATGTAACTGAGGAATTTATATATGGCCTATACATATATTCAATATTCATAAAAAAAATCCACGCCGCCGGCGTTACGCCGCCGCCGACCAAAAATTACCAGCACGCCGCCGCCGGCTTTTTCCTAGGCGGCGCCCATGTCTACTGCGGTATCGGTACTATTCATTTTCAAAAATATGTATTCAGCATTGTAAGTCATATTTCTAATGCGTCACCAATTTCTCGATTACATAAACAGCTTATTGTTTTTGAACACTGGGTGGTCCCAATACAATAAATAAGTGATGAACATAGTCCAAAAATTATCTACACATCTTAATACGTAAACCCTGCTCAGCTACTGATTAGAATCTAATCATTAGATTTACGTTAAAAGTTGAACAGCCGGCCAAGAATTTAAGACTCCGGATCATTCCTGGAACATCTACCTTACCAACGCAGTTTTTGTAACATATCCACCAACGTATCGCCTCGTTTATGTATGTAACGAACTCATACATCCACGCAACACGACTCACGAGGGATCCGACTACTTTTATAAAAATTGCGACGTGTGCAAACATATGAACAAGTTTTCACGTTATTTATTAAAACAACAAGTTCTTGACGTCAATGCACGCAAAGCCGGTTAAAAATTTAAACAGTTGCTTGTTGATATTCTTTGCTGCTAATCGCTGTGTGGCGTCCATAACGCGGCATGCCATTAAAGTGTGTGTGTTAATCGCATTTGAGGAATCGTGAACGGCGGAGATGGAAGTTATATAAACACTGTATGAGTGTCACGTAGCCGACAAGAAGACAAACACCACAACTCATTAGATTAACATGTTATAAATATTAAGTGCACAATCAACATTACAATCATGTTTCGTTTATCAAAAATATCATTTATCATTATATATTATTTTTTGTTTCATGTTTATAATAAATCATAAGATGGACTAACAACAAATTGATCAATTCAATAAAAAAAAACAATGATATAAAGGATAGCACAGCCCAATAATCCAAAGGTTTATGATCTATGGATAGAAGAGTGTAAATATTTTTACGTTACTTTACCTGGTGGTAGCTCTTTCGTATGGAGAAACCGTCCGAGTAGGTACCTCCGCAATGTCTATTTCTAACGGCAAGAAGCAGTGTGTATACACTGCTGTATACTGGTTTGAAGAACATTGCAGTCATTGTCATACTGGGCATTATGAGACTAACATCTTATGTCTCAGCAAAGATGTTTAAAGATTTTTATTACATTATCGTGTGTCTCAGGGCTACTAGTGGTCGTATCGCGTACTATCAGTCGAGCGACTTGATCGTCTCATCATTCCATTGCAAAAAAATATTGATGTCAATATCGTAGATACCATGCTTCGCGGTTTGAATGTTGTTATGCTCATTTAAAGCAAGACAGTATGCATGAGCGCTATGCAATACAGTCACTCAATGTCGTCATAGTACACTTTTTCAAGATAAAATCATTTTTCATATTTTACCAAGCAGGTGTGATCGTTTGGGAGATATACAAAGGAAACACACTTTGTATATCTCGTATATATATATACACACGCAGTCACTTTGCCGTGCACGAATAAAAAAAAAACAGCAGATAACTCTTATTATCTACTTTAGTTGTAAGTTGCATGTTGCTGTCAGACGACGCACAAGCGACTTATTTAGAATCTTAAGGTGGTAGAAAATGCACATTCCTGATTCTACCTAACACAATACGTATGACAATAAAAAGCACCTTAGTAAAAACTATACCAAACTACAAAATAAACGTACCTACAACAGCATTTAACATAAAAAAAATTCCTAACTGAAATCATAATGGAAGCCACATGCCCTAGTGGAAACTACTTTACTTATTTTATTAGTTCAACAAATAAATAGACTACGTTTTGATCTACTTACATATAATCTGACTGAATACCGTGAGTCGTACATGTTTATCGACTTAGATGTTGAAGAATCGTTCAAGATATAATTTTAGGCGCAGACGCATACTCACGCCTTTCATCCCCGAAGTGGTAAACAGAGGCGCAACAAGTGCACCCCCTTTTCGCCGTGCGTATTCCGTCTCATGATGTGATAGGGGGCGAGCCTATCGCCATATCGGGCACAAATTCCAGACTTCGGGGTGATACTGAATAGAAAAACCCACTATCACTTTACCCGACCCAGGGATCGAACCCGAGACCTCAGCACTCTAGTCGTACCGTAATACAACTACGACACCGAAGCAGTCATATAATTTTAGTGCTAAAAAATTAAAATACACCTAGCTAACCTATTTTTAGCACGCTTTTATTACTTTATTTTAATGTCTATCATAATTCTTGCACCGCTTGTTATGTATCATGAAACTCAAGAGATGTAACACAAAGTTTCGCTATCTCTCGTTACAACTGCCAATTAAGTAAATATTCTTATATTTTACATCTATGCATACAATAAAATCGTAAACTGTCGTGTCTCTACATTAAATTTTTTGGAATAAAATACCTAAAGACGCAAGGAATAGGTAACAGAACTTGACTCGTCAATCCCCGCTATAGACGCCGACGTCCGAGTATATATTGCCCATACATTTATATAATATAGAAGCGGGGATTGACGGGTTAAAACATCATCTTTTAAAATTATTATCAGTTTGTCTATTGGCACCAACGTTTGTTGGCGTATTACGCCAAAACCAATCATTAGATTCAATATTAATAATAACCAACTGAAAATATCGAGCTTTGTATTGTGTAACATACACAGTCGACATACTATTACTATGTATAAGAAATACTCAAGCCTGTGGCAGAAGCCTAATAAATAAAAATAACTTATTACGTACTTAGAGATAACCTTACAGATAATTAAGATTCAAACTACAATATTTCTAGATTAAGTTTTAATAGCTCGTGTAATTCTTGATAATTATTTACAAGGTCAGATGAATGAAAAGCCAACAATGCCTCGTGGGTGGGCGACGGGCCAGAGCGGTCTGGAGCTAGTACCAACACCTACCTGATCGGTAATGAGCAATCAGTATGCAAAAGTGATGTCCGTGAGGTTTAGGACGGCCGGCCACCATGACTCTATTGCTATAACGTTTGCTAACTAAAAACTTATAAATCAATAACTTTTACAGTCTCCGAATGGTAAATATAGATGATAAGTAATTATAGTAAAATAATTATTATAAACCAGACATTCGAAGCTGCAATAAACTGAACTATAGCACAATTCTATCCTAAAATTATAAATCTGAAGAGTTTGTTTGTTTGGTTGAACGCGCTAATCTCAGGAACTACTGAACCGATTTTGAAACCTTCCACTAATAGGAAGCTATATTACTCATGAGTGCTGTAGGCTACTTTTTATCCCGGGGAAATTTAAACCGGGACTTTTATCCCGGAAAAACTTTTTAACGTGGGCGGAGCCGCGTGCAAAAGCTAGTTTCGCATACTTTCAAAAACCTTATAGAGAACTTCTCAGATATGCAGGTTTACGCACGATATATTTCCTTCACCGTTAAAGCCAACGATAATTAACAAAAAATACACACATAACTTTTTAGAAAAGTCCGAGGGTCCTTGGGTTTTAAACCTGGATTCGTCTCGGCAGTCCGTTCTACAGCCAACTAGGCTATAGCCGCTGCATAAGTAATACTCAATGAATATGTATTCTTACGAGGTGGCTGCGATAATACAAGGCATATTTACTAAGGCGAGAAAATCTTATCTTATAAATAAAATTACATGATTTATGATGCTATCCTGAATCGATACTTTATTATATGAAAATTTGTGCCGTCTAACAAAATAAAAATATACTAATGAATATCTAAGAACTGATTTATGAAAGAGTTTA
Organism: Lapara coniferarum; assembly: GCA_949316025.1. Taxonomy (NCBI): domain Eukaryota; kingdom Metazoa; phylum Arthropoda; class Insecta; order Lepidoptera; family Sphingidae; genus Lapara; species Lapara coniferarum. The sequence goes on along the minus strand of OX438919.1, from coordinate 32,180,941 downwards.
TAAAACTTACGTACATGCATTTTGTTATAAAATCTTAAAAACCAAAGCTAATTCAAAATAACTAGAAATCCGAACAAGGTGACAATATCCAGTATTGTTTACAACCAAATATACATACAGGAAATATACAGGAAAATATATATGATACAGGAAAATAATTTAACTCCGCACGGTAATGATTCCTGGTAAGAAAGTAATAATATTACGTGAGCAAAAACAATGAAGACATTAAATGTCTCGGCTGTAAACGGCATTACACTTATATTCTCGGCCATTCCTATTTAGTCGCGATTAAGTAGTTTAGATGTTGTCTGCAATTCCAGAAGTGATATGTCACTTCTATTTAAAGATCGTGGGCATATGTAAATCACACCAGCAGTTATTTTAATGGTCACAATATTGCTAAAGGATACAATTACATATGCTTGTATTCATTTCAGCGTAAATAATAGGACGAAACTTAAAACTGCGAGTGGGTAAAATGATGTGAACTTTCATGATTGTACACGTGGGCGACACTAGTTTTCTTAGTAAATTGATGCTATCTCCATTCTTTCTTTACTTCGTGATTGTACACCTATCTATACTAATATTATAAAGCTGTAGAGTTTGTTTGTTTGTTTGTTTGAACGCGTTAATGTCAGGAACTACTGGTTCGAATTGAAAAATTCTTTTTGTGTTGAATAGAGCATTTGTCGAGGAAGGCTTTAGGCTATACAACATCACGATGCAACTATTAGGAGCGAAGAAATAATGGAAAATGTAAAAAAAAACTGGGAAAATTATTCATCGTTGAGGGCTTCCATTGCGTGCGCTGCGAAAACGGTTCAAGATACCAAAAATATATGTATGAAAGAATTATTCCTCTTGAAATGATCTAAAAAAATGTCCGGGGCAGTATTTGTCTATCTTTTAAGATTAACTCACTAGAACCATTTTTATGATAAATAAATTTGGTCGAAATTAATGCATTATTTGTTAAGAGTTGTATCAACATCATAATATTAATCTTTATCAAAATAAATGTGTTGGATAGAGTGATTCAAGGGGAAGGTTTTTGTGTACTTTTAGCCCGGAAAAACTTATTAACGCAAGCGAAGCCGTGGGCAAAAGCTAGTATTAATTAATTAAAATCGTGTCCGGAGTGTCTCTTGGAATATTAGTAAGCACACTATACACGCATACACCTTTATCATAAGTTTTAATATGGTAATTATAATTAATTACTGAGATCTGTAATATAGTTATTTATCATTTTAATTGATAAAGACGTGGTTCTTGTGACAGATAAGTATGTTTTAAGTTATATAATCATTAATTAGTATACCTCATAATGGCTAATGCCGTATGATTGTGATTAATTAACAACACACATCTCACCTTTATCCCCGAAGAGATAAGTAGAGGTGCAACTAAGGTACCCACGTCTTGCCATGTGTGTTCCGTCCCATAATGGGGTGAGCCTATCACCATATCAGGCACAAATTCCAGACTACAAGCTCAGACTGCGCAAAAACCCAACATTACTTAAACTTCAGGATTTTTTTAAATTTTTGAACATGGTTAAGTTTTATATTATGCGTAACAACTATTCTGATTGATCAACGGAGTGAAGGTCTCAAACGACCCCGATGCTTAGAACACCAAACACACACACACACACACCCGATGGAGTCAACTCAACCCAACCCTTTTCGAGAAATAAAAATACGATAGTTTAAAGTTATCTTACGTGTTTTGTCTAGCATATAATGTTACCTATATAATCAATGTAATCCAGATTCCAGACAGAGTTTTGTAGCACGGAAACCAAAGCAAACATAATTACAATGAATTAATGCTCAGCTAATGTTATCATCACTTGATAGTCGAGAGTCGAGACGCCACAAGCGATTGATAAACACGCAATTACTAGTTTCTGCATCTTTATTCACTCACAACATATTAATATTTATCAGACTAATTATACGACGGCTTCTTTAAAATAGTCATGCTCCCACTTCCAGATTATTGAACTAATACAATTTCAGTTTCCTTCAAAGCGAATTCCTTATAAAAGTCTCTGCTGTTTACATTATTAGTTACGAAATTATTTATATTACCTATTTTAATATTGATTTATAAGTTTATTGTCAGTTTCAATACTTCAGACAAAATATTCATCATCACTACTTCAGAGAAGTCAATGTAATTTTCAAGTACTGAATTTGTACAATTAACTTGCGAACGTTAACGAAAATACTGAACGTAACTAATATAAATATGTCGGAAGTAATAAACAATGAATACGTCTGAAACTACGATCAATCGATCGCAAATTATTGTAACTTGAATTTTTTCCAAATTTATGTACATATATATCCCAGAATAATTCATAGATAAGCAGCGTGATACTAGCGTAGTTGGTGGTGGAAATCATTGAACCCGGCGCGGCGGGAACCGCGGAGGTCTCATCGGCGCTAAAGGCACCCACATCAGTTCGACTATCCCACACACGTTTTATTAGAGTTCAATATGTATTTACTATACACTATAGAGTTATTCAGCCCGTTGATACTAGTGTATGGGGCATTAATATAGGTGATCGTATTAAGTTATAAAATGCATGATATAATCGCAAGATAAAATCACAGTAACTTTTGAAAATATTATGAATTTTAAGACATTTAAAACTGAAATTTAAACATAATATTCGCTGCGATTTATATATTGCGACTGCGACAAATCGTATGTGTGTTACGGACACAACATTCTTAGACCGAACCACACGAGATACACGACTCGACGAATGACCGCTCCATCGTCGATGTCACGCTGAATATGCAGCACCGGATGAATTTAATATTAATGGTCAACTTCTTAAAATGCTCTCCGGGGGACAATCACAGTGATAATGAAATGTTGATACGATATGTAGATACGGACGTGGTGGTTGACCCGCACCTTGACCGACCCGAACCAACTATAATACTACACGGGAGAAACATTACAAAAAGAAACGCCATTCAGTAATGGTAAGTATGTATTTCAGATGGAAATCTAAATAGCAACCACGTTTGAGCGATGTGAAGATATGACGCTATCTGTGTGAATGAAATGAATGACTAATAATTAAGGCTTCTTAAATTACATCGTTGCTAAAAAGGTGTCCGCTTTTTGTATGGGTGCTGGTCCTCAAAATCCAAACAGGCTCAAACTTTATGGGCATTAAAAGGGCAAAAATATGGATCCTGGATCTATTAAAAGACAAATTTTAGACTCCTCCATTTACAACCAACTTTTTTGCAAATCATTACAAGTGTAGTTTTTAAGCAAAATAAAATAACATAAATCTCTAAATCGGAGGACTTTAAAATTATACGATTTATTGCTAAGGCCTAGTTTTTGCGAGTAATACCTATCCAAATATAATAAAGTATCTTGGTTAGAATTTTAAGAATTTTAATTGCAAAAAAATAATAATTATTACTGACTACATATTAATACCGTGAACACACAAACGAGGAGGATATAATATATAACATTGTAAGGATTCCAATTAGATCTGTCCTTAGTATTTTGATGATTATTATAATTTAGTTATTCACAGATTTCCTCGCGCTTTTTGATGAATACAATCTTTATTCATCAAAAAGTGTTGAATGGTATTTACTACTTTTCTATAGACACGAAAATAGCAAGAAAGGAAATCAGCTGACAAAGTAGACCAAGTAAATGACCAACTCAAAAGACAAAATCAAAAAGGAAAGATTTTATATAGTGTAACTCGTTAATGTGCCATCTCCTGTAATTACAATGTCTTCTTTAATGATAAGTTATAACTTCATATCTCAAGCGTAATTATATTGAATTATTATAACTGGGCTAGTTATGCTGTCCACATGTTACTGTTATTTTATATTAGTACTATTTACTTTCTGGTATTATTTGTCAAACTTTTATAGACTTTGTTGCTAAATAAAACTGTTTACAACGAAATGTTTCACTTATATTTAGGTCATGCGCGAACAAATTAATTTTAATCATATTATGTATCTAGAAGAAGTGGAACCAATTTCACACGACTGAACGATATTTCTTTTGAAGAAAGTTGAAAGTTGGCTCTATTCTTAAACAACACATAAATGTGTTGTTTAAGGAATATTATATACTAGATATTGCCCGCGGCTCCGTCCGCGTTAAAAAGTTTTTCCGGGATAAAAGTCCCGCTTTATGTTTCCCGGGATAAAAGTAGCCTATGTGTTAATCCAGGACATGGTGTACCCGTGTGCCAAATTTCAATGAAATCCGTTCAGTAGTTTTTGCATGAAAGAGGAACAAACATCCATACATCCAAACATCCAATACTTTCGCCTTTATAATATTAGTAGGATTATATATTAGGAATATTATTTACCAACACGATTTTTTATGCATATGCAGACGACGAATCTAAATTTGAAAATGAACATATAAAAGGGTTTTGACCACATTTACATAAATTCATCAGGGCAGGTCAATATATTTTACACAAATTCACACTACACTCGATATTCAGTATACATTATTTGGTTAGGTACACCTAAATCCATCTATAACAAATCAATTATACACCAACTAAACTAAAATACGTCAAAGACAGAATACTAAAGTGTCATTTAAATTCATTATTTGCAAACCGAGTACTATTTTAATTTCAAAGCTGGATCCATTATAGGAATTACAAACGAGGGCTTTATATAACGTGTCGTATACCGAAAAGTAAAAAGAAAAATTTAAGTTAAAACTAATTTATAAATATACCTCAGTCCATTCAAGCATAAAACAAATACAATTTTTAAGAATTACTGGGGTGTTTACAATATCATGAGCCTTTGATATGACAAAAATAAATGTTTGCGGGTGGAAAAAAAAACGATCCTAATGCGGCGCACCGCGCAGCGGGAGTCATACCCATGGCGTTCCCACTCACAATCATCTAAACGCTGGAGGCCGCACTAGCATAGAACTTTCTTGAAACGTCTCCTCGTGAATATGTTGAGAAAACAACACTGTTCAATATTTACAATTTTAATGTATGAAGACAGTATAAAGAACCCAGGTCTGTGGGAGTGGTCCCAAGTTCCAACACATTCGTGTAGTAGCATTCAATATTCATAATGCAGACAAAAAATAGTTTGATATTATCAAATCGTATTTAAAATATTACAAACAATAAATTTTGCCCTGGATACTTACTTAGTAATTAGTCAAGAATAGGAAATTTTAGAAATACAAATTACGTACACAACATATGGTATACACCGCAACATGATGTAGGTAATGAAAACAACGGGAACTTCAATTTATTAACATTTTAATTCCGGAAATAGACATTCTATGTTTGATATTTACCAAATATAAGCATCGGGTGAGGAGCAAAATAAACAAAATATTATATAATGAAGTGCACTACTGCTTCTAAACCGTAGTCACCGAGGTGTTTAATTGATAAGAAACTTTCTCAGGAGCAGGAGCAAAGCCATTAATTATTGAATATCTTATCCATTGAATATCTTAAAGTCAAACATGTACAAACCAATAGATGTCAATGAAAAGACCATCGGTTGATGTTTTCATCGGTTGAACTTGGCAGTTCCAAAATACTTTGTGACGATACGAATGTACATTCAATGTGTCGCAATTTATGGTTATCACTTATCAGATTACAGTGTAGTTTGCAGCGACATTTGAGCAATCAGTTTGATTGAACAGAGTGGCACAGGCCGCAGGCGTCTCTCAGACAGCGACGACTGCTCCCCCACGCGGACCTGTTACGCTAACTCCTCATTGATTTGCATCCGCTCGACTCCTTTAGTACCTATCATTGCTTTTTCATCACGTTTTATGTTGATATATACTAGCACACTTTTAAATGCTCGGAAAAGCTTCACCAAGGATAGCTTTCTACTGCGTGTTTCCTGTTTTACAGTTTTGAGCAGTAGGGACCTCGATTCAATATGTGCACAACCACCTATGTGTCACGGAAGTTATTAATATAGCCTATTATAGGTAAATTAAAATGTATGAATCTCATTTTTTTTTTGTCTGCAAACTCCACCATCTATGGGTGTCAATATAAGCCACTAGGTACTGGTGAATTATTTTCACAATAGACCTAAGCGCGAAAAAGGAAGGAAACACCAGCAATCAGTAATTTTAATAAGAGTGATAAAATTGCAATATTTTTTGACAGTAAAGCAATAAAAAAACCAAACTACATTTTTCATATCATTTGATACATTTTAGCGTATCATGACACGCACCGAAATACTATTTATCCTAGAGTTAGGAAATAATATAATGCGTTGAACAACCGATAAGTTAAATGTGAATGATGGTCCAATCAGTGTAATGCAACAAGGTCATAAATCAATGATTGTATGAAAGCAGCACGCACCCGGCCCGTGCCTGCCGCAATCACGACCGCTACATATTTTTTATATTAAAACAGAGAGCTTGTCACTTCCAATTAAAAATTAACCCATGTTTAACCTCAATTGGTTAGCAATCATTTTCACGCCATACACGAATGGATCCTTCATGGTCTCTACATGTTCTATAATGAAATTACATTCTACATGTTCTAGAATGAAATTACAGCAAGTTATGTGATATAACTGTAATTGACACACGGGCGAAAATTTTACACCTCTGCCTTCGGGGATTAAAAGGCGTGATGTGTGTGCGTGTGTGTTGGTGTTAATTATTGTTTTGCTGGAGAAAAAAGAATATTTTCTGAAATTGATGAGTATTATTTTTGTTTCTTTTTTTACTTATTTTAACTGGTTTCCAGGACAATTAAATGAATTTCAATGATTGATATAATTTAAAAACAGTAATATTGAATTAGGAAATCAGTCAAGATTCAAAGATTTGTTGTAAATCCAATATTTGGGTGGACGACCCAAGATAATAGACTAGTTAGTTTTACGCACTTATATATCCTCCTAGCCAGTTTCGGCCACGGCGGCCAATCTCAACGGAGATCAGCCAGGTACGCAGGAGATATTATAGTGCACAAGTGTGTGCGCAATACACAGGTGCACTCGCTATTCCTTTCACTCTCATAGTCCGGTGAGACGGCAATCCGACATGACCGGAGAGAGATCAGGCGCAGGACCAACGGCTTTACGTGCTTTCCGAGGCACGGGGGTATCACACCGCCAACTTCCTGACTCCGAGCTGCGACTGAGTAAATTTTAAGATGGAAAAACCCAGTCACAATTTTTTTGGCTCGACCCGGGATTCGAACCCAGGACCTCAGCGCGCAAATCGTACTCGTAATGCGTACGCAATACCACTACGCCACCGAGGCACTTATATAATATTGGTATCAAATGAAAGGGCTTGCTGATAATAACTCGAAAAATAAGTTACAAGCAAAAAAATAATAAAAAGTAAAAAAGTCTTTAAAACAAGCTTTTATTTGAACACTTTAAAAAGCAAAAATAACTTTAAATTGAATAAAACTTTGTTAAATACTGTGTTAAGATAAAAGCTTGTCGCGAGATTTACTTGTGGAGATAATACAATAATTACGTAAATTGATCTTGACAAAATTAAATCTCGCGACAAAGTTTGAATAATTAATATAAAGTATATTTTTTTCCTTTTAGAGCATAATTTATGCTGATATGCACAATATACTACCCATCTCTCTTAACATAATATCTGCTGTTTAAATAAGTGCTGAGACTGTTAACTGCATTTGCAGATGCTAACCTCGGTCGTCCATCGTCCTGGGAAACTTCAAGGTCATATATTTCGGTTTGAGTGATTCTATTTAGATATACGTATTCTATTTTCTGCACAGTAGCCTCACTATAATTATGAAGAAACTAATATAGTATACATACGTCCATCCAAAACCTATGACCACTATCGATCTATGTGGTTACCAACATAAACAAATCAGTATAAGTACGTTTTCCTAAAAAAGAGAAATGTTTACGTCGATCCAATGTTACCCGAGTTATTTGCAAGGGATGTGATGATGCATCGTCAAGGGATCCTGCTCCTTGATGCCGCGGGGTCAATGATGCATCATGTGAATAATGCATACTCTCCGGACAGAAGTGCGTTTACCCCAAAACGTCTGCATTTTTAATGCACTATCGGGTGAAGGAACGTTGCCCTATTCCCTACATTTTGTATCGTCATCGTGACGCAAACTTTAATATCGATCCTTTTAAGATCTATGGAATATAGTATTCATTCTGAAACCTGAAACATCGCTCGTACGGTTTTATTTTGACCATAATTATAATTGTATTTTGTAGCTTATGACTCAGCGCAGATGCGGCTGTATAAATACAAAAATTATGAAAAACAAAACATGAATTCGCTACGCCTACGTAAATATGAGGAAAATCTTTAACGAAATTCCGAATAGGCAGATAATTAATAAGCTATTAAATATTGATCAGCGGTCCTACCTTCTGAACTTAATGGAGTGACACAGTTGAATTTTGTCACGTACGCTGCTAGCAAATTAATATTAACACTATCACCGCCTAATGAGAGCAACAATCATAAAAATCACACTGGCCCTAATATCATTCAGCAATAATTTACTGTAACCGCAAACTAAATCGATGCCATTAAGATCATTACTCATTGACGCGTATTCAAAAGAGCAACGGATTTATGCAACAGTGCTGTGTCGTATCGATAAAAATCTTTATATAAACAATTAAAAAATTGTTTAGTTTAAAAATGTTTTTACTGCACCGTTTTTAATCCACTAAAGCTTCATTTACGGAAAAGCGGGGCGTCACGCGTTGCTTCGGGCGGGGCGGCCCGTACTTAATTCAAACATACGACGTTAACGAGGCCTTAGGGTGTTCAGTATTGACATTGGACTGGTCGTAAAAACTAAGCCATTTTGCAACATGCGTGAAAAAGTGTTACGCCGATCCTGGAGAGATATAAAATTGCGTAGCTGACCAGCGATCAAGTATTGTCAATTTACGAACCATCAAACTCTCTTTTAAAATTATTAGTAAGTATGAAAATAAATTAAATTTCAAAATAAAACGACAATGTGAAACAAATATTATACAGGTTTTAAAAAAAAATTGTTCAGTTATGTCAAGCATCTATTTAACAGCTCAGGTACTTGGGCATTGACGTCAGCAATCTTGTGGCTTATAAATTAGAAAAATACGTGACAGCGCAAGATCTATATAGAGTCCAACGATGAAGTCCAATACCGTTTCGAGATCCAGAAACTGATACAACACGATTGGGTTCAACAGTTTGTCTACTTAGTACCGCTTTAAAGTCGTGTACCAAATAGCAATTAGTTCGTTGAGGATTCCAATCTAAATTGCAATGTTTGTTATACACATTTAAATTCACGTAGGTTTTCAATAGATAGGATAGATCAATTGAAAGTCCAAAATCGAATCCTAATGAATTTAGGAGATGTGATTTTTTGTGAAAGATTTTACAAAATGAATGCCCCACTCTGATTTCTTATAGGAGCTTTTTTCAAAAGACTGGTGGTAGGGCTCTCATATGTAAGAGACCGTCTGGGTGGGTACCACCGCAATGTCTATTTCTACCGCCAAGCAGCAGTGTACATGCACTGTTTCAGTTTGAATTATATTGTAGCCAGTGTAACTACAGGACATAATGAGACTTACATCTTATGTCTCAGGATGACGAGCGCATTGGAATGCCACACATTACTTTGTAACTCGAGGTGCTGGATGGTGTTTCTACTGTTTATGGGTGGCCGTATCGCTTACCGTGAGGCGAAGCGCATGGTCGTCTCGTCATTCGACGCCATAAAAAAAGAAGTAAAATTATAGGGGATTATCATAAAAAAGTAGCTAGTGGTTCATCCTGAGCCGTCCAGCATATTAGATACAGAATGACGTCACCTAACTAACCATGCATTGTCATCCATGTGTATGCAAAGTTTCATGAGTATCGGTTGAGGATAGCTGCTTTAAAATTCAGTTACAAGATTTGACCCGGACATACATGTAACATACCTACATTGCATGTTAAATAAAAGCTTGTACAAATAAAGTGCTGTTGTGCTGGTGCATAAACTTGGTGGTGATTAAGGTGAGGCACGCGCCACTGCCTGTACGTAAAGCCTACGTGACTTCTGGCAGGGCTCGTCGCTCGCCCACCTACCTAGCCCTAATCGATTTGCATTTGAAATCCATTTGATGACCGGATTCTTAATTACGCGCAGTAATGTTAATATAAAACTTTGATATGTTTTATAACATTTACATTTGAAAATGTAAACAAATTACTCTAGTTTTTGTAAATAACGTTGTATTATTAATTAGGCCACGTTTGTACTCGGGGTTTAACTTGCCACTGAAGCCTGGAACTCCATTAATCTATACATATAAAAAACAAGTAGAGCCGGTGTGTCTGTACATTTAAAGAAGTTTGATAAAAAGAATGAATAAAGAAGAGTAATGGAAAACTAATCAGCGATTTATATAATTCTTTCTGTCTGTCTGTTTTTGTGTTTGTTTGTTACCGCACATATCCGAAACCACTGAACGGACTTCGTTGAAATTTGGCTCACGGATAGATCATGTCCTGCATTAATATTTAGGCTTTATCCCGGGAAAATCTAAAGCCGGAAAAATGTTCTCACGCAGGGGAAGCCGCGGACAAAAGCTAATCGCTAATATATCAATAACATCCAATTCCCAATACAGCAAAAGAAAAACAATTGATATTAGATAGGTAACAGTATTGTCAATGTCGTATCATGTAATTTCACTAATATTATAAAGGCGAAAGTTTGTAAGAATGTATGGATGTATGGATGTTTGTTACTCTTTCACGCAAAAACTCCGGAACGGATTTCGATGAAATTTGGCACACGGGTGGATCATGTCCTGGATTAACACATAGGCTACATTTTATCCCGGGAAAATAAAAAACGCGACTTTTATCCCGGAAAACTTTTTAACGCGTGCAGAGCCGCGGGCAAAAGCTATTATTTTATAATAGTACCGTCAACTTAATTTTCTAAATATGTACATGTTTTTACCAGTATGAAAATATCCCTTATGATTTTACTTTAATTCCAACAAGGCCAATAATACTTTATTTCGCATCATTAAAATATGAATAATTATAATTATCAAAACGCAATGATTTCTCACATTATACATTTTCTGTTGAAACAATAAAATGAATATAGCTCATCGTTCAACGATTGACGTCAATGTTTATAGTAAAACTTTTTAATTACTTAGTATAAATATGATCATATTAACAACAAGACTATATTAAAGATAAAAATGGCTTTCTTATAACGTACCCATTATATATTTCTTTATTTCAAATACTACTTATACCTAACGTTTAAAACTTTTAGTGGGATATTTATGCAATTTTCTTTGTATAAAATTTTTCAAACAAACAATAATAATGATATTCAAATATTGTTTTGATTTTTATTTCCCCAACAGAAGTCGACAACCTTATAAATAATACACTTTTTACAAAACCGATTTTAAATTTATTTGCATCCTCTCAGATATGATACACTATAAAAAGATCCAACTGAAGACATCGGCCCGTGCAGCGGCATCTTTGAACCCGTTGTTTTGTAGACACAAAGCTTTTATTGAATTATTTATTTAACTCGGGGAGCTCAGTAGATTTTTTCTTTGTCCTTATTTATAAATGAAATCATGACCAGCCAAATTTTCATGGCAAGTTTAGATGAAGCATTATGATATACCCACTTAGGGCAATTTTACCGCTTGCTGATAAATGCTACTCGACACTTAAATGTATTCATTTAGGAATCTCTCTAAATATGTATACACGAACGAAGTAAATTGTAATACACGTTGAATTACGTTATTATTACTTAATAATCTAAATAATCTTCTGTAATTTTTTTAATAATCTTAGCCATGTTCCAAATCTTTAGCGAAGTCCTTGATTAATGGTATATTATTAATTAAAAACCGAAGTATTCATTTGCTATATGTATATGTCTATAACGCACTCACAAATTTTTATGTACGTAAAAAATGAATATGGTGTTGACAATTTCGTCAAGATATAACTGCTTGGTTTTCTACTTTTTGCTATAAACGTTTGCCGGATTACCGCAGATCTACTGTATTGTAGAGTCAAAAGTCCGCTACATGCGTAGATAAACTTGTGTGCCACATAAACTTAAATACATGTACATATTTTGGCTTTAGGTACTGGTTGCTATAACTAGTCCAAAAATAATTTCTTAGAAGTCCCGTAAATTAGTTACAATTTTAGCATATAGGTATAACTTTCTGTCAAAATAGAGCAATTACAGTATAGTCCAGTCAAGTTATTCAAAAAGTGCTTCTTCTGAGGAAATCAAGTCAAAAAAGCGCCGAGTACGCCACCTCAGGTGTGGTGTAGAAATGTGTGCATAAAATGGAAAACACGACTTTCCTATGGTCTGAAATCGATAACCCGAGAACGGTACTCCGTAAGAAAAAAATATTAATACCTTTTTGTAGAGAATTTTACGATCTATCAACATTCTCTTTCTCATTTTCCGGTAACTGTAACCATTTCAGAGCAAGGGCGGATCCAGGGGGGGGGGGTCATGGGGGTCATGACCCCCCCCCCCTGGGCTGAGTCCAAAACCTAGGTGGACCACTAATTAAAATTATTAAACATTATGTTTTTATATATTTTTTGTCACAATATAGATTTTATTTTAGTACTTTAAATATTTAATTAATCTATTCATAATATAAAAGTCTTAGTCCTGACTGACAGATCAACGCACAGCCTAAGCCGCTGAACGTAGGGACCAGAAACTTGGAGGGTGTGTTCCTTGTATGACGTACGCTTCTGATAAGAAAGGATTTTCCTATATTCTACCCGTAAGGGGATGAAAAAGGGGGCAAAGTTTGTATGGGGCAACGCGATTCCTTGGTCCAATCTAATTCAAATTTAGCATAAACTTTTTTGATACAATTGATGGGGTTGATCCCTAATGGGGTTAAAAAGGCGTAGAAAGTTATTTTGGCATTTATTTGCTTCGAAGTATCAGTAAGATATCAATACTCCTTATATACTCTAGTAAACAAGTTGAAAAACGTGAAAAATAGAGATAAAGGTCCTAAAAATATGAGCGATGGCTCATTCGATTCGTAATCACCTCAAGAGAATGTTTTTGAAGGATTTTGGTGCAGGTAAAAAATTGCAATTGCTATTAACAAAATAAGATGAAAAAAAAAATTATATTTCGTTTTTTGTTAATAACTCGAAAAATATTAACATTTAAGCAATTTTGAAAAAAGCTCGTTAAAGAGGAGGAAATTTCCAATGAAAAAATCTTTACTCCCGGAATTCTATCTCCATTATTTATAATTTTAATTAGACGTTGAAAATAGGGCTCGGCGCGGCAATTACGGCATGCGCGCGCTGCCGCTAAAGAGAGTTCAGCAATAAAAATTATTTATTTATAACATAAAATGTCTTACAGTATACAGTATCTTCTTAACACTTGAAAGAATCGAGCCCTCAAGAAAAAAAAGTTTAATCACCATTTTTCAAAAAGTTATTCAATTGTTAACTAATAAATTTTTTCCCAATCTCCATTGGCATAAACAATGTGATGAAAGGTATAAATAATTGGCCTATAAATTTTAAACTTTGTGGAGCCCTTTTGATATATGTACTTTATAAGATCCTGTGGTAAATTTTCATTAAAGTTTTTTAATTTGTTAATTATGATTGTTTATAACTATTGAAAAATTTATAAAATTAAGTAGTTATAAAAAATCATCGGTGGTGTATTACATGTGTATTACAGTACGACTGCAAAGCTGAAGTCTCGGGTTCGATCCCCGGGTCGGGCAAAGTGATATTGAGTTTTTCTATTCAGTATCAGCTCGGAGTCTGGAATTTGTGCCCGATATGGCGATAGGCTCGCCCCCTATCACATCATGGGACGGAATAATGGCGAAAAGTGGGTGCACTAGTTGCGCCTCTGCCTACCCCTTCGGGGATAACAGGCGTGAGTGTATATGTATGTATGTTATAAAAAATCATAATTAACAAATTAATAAACTTTAATGAAAATTTACCGCAGGATCTTATAAAGTACATGTATCAAAAGGGCTCCACGAAGTTTAAAATTTATAGGCCAATTATTTATACCTTTCATCACATTGTTTATGCCAACGGAGATTGGGAAAAAATTGGTTAGTTAACAATTGAATAACTTTTTGAAAAATGGTGATTAAACTTTTTTTTCTTCAGAGCTCGATTCTTTCAAGTGTTAAGAAGATACTAAAATTTTTACAATTTTTTAAAATCACATTTTATGTTATAAATAAATTATTTTTATTTCTAAACTCTCTTTAGCGGCAGCGCGCGCATGCCTTAATTGCCGCGCGGAGCCCTATTTTCAACGTCTAATTAAAATTATAAGTAATGGAGATAGAATTCCGGGAGTTACGACTTTTCTATTGGAAATTTCCTCCTCTTTAACGAGCTTTTTTCAAAATTGCTTAAATGTTAATATTTTTCGAGTTATTAACAAACAACGAAATATCATTTTTTTAAATCTTATTTTGTTAATAACAATTGCAATTTTTAACCTGCACCAAAATCCTTCAAAAACATTTTTCTAGAGGTGATTACGAATCGAATGAGCCATCGCTCATATTTTTAGGACCTTTATCTCTATTTTTCATGTTTTTCAACTTGATTACTAGAGTAATAGGTCGGATAGTGTGTAGGGAAGAGAACAAAAAATCGGTTGCATCAAATAACCGATTTTTGAATGCAATTAATTTTATATTCAAAGATTTTGCTATCGTATGTAAATAGAGTTAGATTATTATCAAATCTTACACATTACAATCAAGAGGTTTTTTTATTATAATAGTTTTTGTTAGTCGTTCATTTTGATTTACCGATAGAATTTCACGATTATCCTTTCATAACATTTAAATTGGTTATTGAACATTACAAAGAAATAATGTGTATACTGAAATACAAATCACAATTTGGTACAGTTTAAATTATTTACTTTGGAAATCTTCATTTTCTGTCTTCTATATCTAAATTTAAATATTTAACTCATTGTTCAAATATGTTTGTAAAACATAACTTTTAAATATACAGCTGTGTTTTAGTTGCATCCAAAGTTTAGTTTAGACCAAAAGCTAGTTTAATATAATACTTTGACGGCAAACGCATTATTCGGGAACGAACGCATCGAAAAGAATTTTGTCGCGCCACCGCTACGGCCGCCACCATTCATCTATACTAATATTATAAAGCTGAAGAGTTTGTTTGTTTGAACGCGCTAATCTCAGGAACTACTGAACCGATTTTGAAAATTCTTTCACTAATAGGAAGCTACATAACTCCTGAGTGCTATAGGCTACTTTTTATCCCCGGAAAATATTTTTGTCCCGGAAATACTTTTTCACGCGGGCGGAGCCGCGAGCACTACTAGTATTTGATATTACGTATGTCATATTTCGTGTGACACTTGCGCGCGCTTTTTTTTCGACTAACGTCTAACTAGAACTAACCTCTAACGGAACGTTTAAAAGAACGAACGCATTAAAACAAAGAGCATTATAACACTACGGAAACATTGAAGTAGATGTAGTGATAAGGCGTTTCGGGCGAAGACGTAAAAAAATAATTTGTTAATTAAATATAGGTAGGTATTTTTAAGTACCTACAGTAATTATATTTATTAACTAGCTTTTGCCAGCGGCTCCGCCCGCGTGAAAGAGTGTTTCCGGGATAAGAGTCCTGTTTTATATTTCACGGGGATAAAAAGTAGCCTATGTCCTTTTTGAAGTTCTAAAATATCTGTGTACCAAATTTCATTTAAATCGGTTCTGTAGTATTGGCGTGAAAGCGCGACAGACAAAGTTATTAATTTCGACCAAATTTGATTACCATAGAAACGGTTCTAGTGAGTTAATCGTAAAAGATAGACATATACTGTCTGGGACATTTTTTTAGATCATTTCAAGAGGAATAAATCTTTGATACATATATTTTTGGTATCTTGAACCGTTTTCACAGCGCACGCAATGGAAGCCCTCAAGGATGAATAATTTTCCCCGTTTTTTTCACATTTTCCATTATTTCTTCGCTCCTAATAGAGGCATCGTGATGTTATATAGCTTAAAGCCTTGATAAATGGCCTATTCAACACAAAAAGATTTTTTCAATTCGAATTAGTAGTTACTGAGATTAGCGCATTCAAACAAACAAACAAACTCTTCAGCTTTATAATATTACTAGCTTTTGCCCACGGCTTCGCCCGTGTTAATAAGTTTTTCCAGGCTAAAAGTACATAAAAACCTTCCCGTTGAATCACTCTATGACTATGACGTTCATACAACTCTTAACAAATAATGCATTAATTTCGACCAAATTTGATTACCATAAAAACGGTTCTAGTGAGTTAATCTTAAAAGATAGACACATACTGTCCCGGACATTTTTTTAGATCATTTCAAGAGGAATAATTCTTTCATACATATATTTTTGGTATCTTGAACCGTTTTCGCAGCGCACGCAATAGAAGCCCTCAAGGATGAATAATTTTCCCCATTTTTTCCACATTTTCCATTATTTCTTCGCTCCTAATAGTTGCATCGTGATGTTATATAGCCTAAAGCCTTCCTCGATAAATGGTGTATGCAACACAAAAAGAATTTTTCAATTCGAACCAGTAGTTCCTGAGATTAGCGCGTTCAAACAAACAAACAAACAAACAAACTCTTCAGCTTTATAATATTAGTATAGATAGAATACCTACTTTTTACTTTTCAAAATTAAATTATAACTTCTTGTGACTTGACCACGACTATGTGACCCCCCCCTGGCGCCAAAGCTGGATCCGCCCTTGTTTCAGAGATATATTCAAAAAACGAAAAGTTGTGACCTTTAATCTCAGATAAAAAACAACGCACAATCGAGATCTATGGGGACTTTTGACATAGCATTTGTAATGAAAAATAAGGTCTGTACAAAAATCCAGCTTGTTGGGAATTAATGCGAACTCGAATCTTGACCGGAATAAGTGGTATTATTCCACATAAACAAATGTTTATTATAAAGTGAGTCTGTATACTGTTAATTGTGGCCTAGTATATTTTTCAAAAACTGGATTAGTGGTCACATATTATAGCTATTACGGTACCTTAGAAATCTTGTCCTTAGATAATATTCTCAGTTCTCACCATAAATTCTTTGATATAAAAAATAGATTACTTCATATTTATTGAGAGTGGACGATAACCAACATGGGAATGGAATGATCTGCCGAGACAATTACCGGAGGTTCAAACCCAAGGCACACACCTCTGACTTTTCATAGTTACGTGTGTATTGTTTATCAATTATCGTTCGCTTTAATACAGGGCTGGTATTATTATTATTAGGTATTATATATTTATTGGCTAAAATGTTTATCGTCTTCTTGATCTAATGGTAAAGCATATAGGCTATAAACAGGAAGGTCCTGGATTTTATTGCCATTATGTGATTTTTTAAAAACTATTTTCCTGGCGTTAGCTAGTGATATGGGAAAGGGAAAGAATATTTTTTTATTCTAATTGGAGAACAGCTTTCATAATTTAAAATAAATAATTAAACAATACAATCTCAATATAACAAGATAAATTTGGATTTGGCACATTGTTTACTGGCAAAGGCGTTTAGAAATTTATGAGACATGTTAAAACTTATAGTTAAACGCTATGGTTATTTAATAGGTATACTTATATTTTAATTATTATTTTATAGTTAGGTTCATACTAAGTTAAAGAAAATGCTCACACTTATTCAATTTAAGTTGTGTTTATTCAGAAAAACTTACGCACAAAAAATAAGTTAAAATTTGAAAATGCACGCAATCTCCCAAGATGAAGTCACGATTCACGCCTGAACGAATCGCAATGTAAAGAGTCAAAACATTGTTGCGGTTACAATATCTTAAGGCACAATGCATTGCATCAAAACTTAACAATGTAATTTTAAATGCAAACTAAACTCAAAAATAATCCTTTGTTAGAGTTCTATCCAATCACAGGCATTGCAGAAGGTCCTTAATTTAATGATTGTAAACCTGTGAAGCAGCATTCCATTGCATAAATTACTAAATACTATTTCAGAAGTATTTTATCAACAATGATAATATTTGTTGCCTATTAATCTACCAGAAGTATTGCAGTTTACCTGTAACGAGTTTAATATTTGTTTTACTATTTGCGTCGTAATTTACTAATCAATTTAAACGACGGAGGATTTGCTTAACTTTTACAAAATATTTACATACAGAGTTATGTGCATACATGGCATACATGGAAACCGACTTCGACATTTTTGTATAGAAAACAGCCAGCGTGTGTGAGTCGTGACTCTACATTAAGTAGAGTATAGGAAATGTTCAAATCATTCATTCATTCAAATCCTATCCTACTAATATTATAAAGGCGAAAGTTTGTAAGAATGTATGGATGTTTGGATGTTTGGATGTAAGGATGTTTGTTCCTCTTTCACGCAAAAACTACAGAATGGATTTCGATGAAATTTGGCACACGGGTAGATCATGTCCTGGATTAACACATAGGCTACTTTTTATCCCGGGAAAATATAAACCGGGACTTTTATCCCGGAAAAACTTTTTAATGCGGGCGGAGCCGCGGGCAAAAGCTAGTATTCAATAAAGTGTCTGTTTAATTCTATTTGTATATTTGATAATCCTACGATAGTCCGTCCAACCATTTATTTAACTTTTGACATACCTATGCACGTCTATGAAATTTAATATCTCTTGATAAGTAATCGAAACAAAATAATTGAATGCTTTATGGACGCCAGTTTTTGTTTTTCATAGTGAAGGGACTTGCTGTTCAGCTCCGATATTAATTATCAATCGTTATTCGTAAGCCCACTGATTGTGTAACAATAATAATTCAAAACTTTTACATTGAGAAATCAAATGTCCCAGTGCAAATAAAAAAAATATTTTTATATATGCGTAAGTATATAGTAACCGATAAAATAAACTATTCAAGTTAAATTTTGACAAAATGATTTTGGATATAGAATATCTACAGAATAAAAAAATAAATTTATAAACAGAAAATATATACATTTACATGCTTAGGCATGTTTATAAAACAATACAAAATGCTGAGCAAAAATAACATTTCAATGTGTTTAATCGATCAAAACTTCTGCATAAATTAAATCGATTACTATAAGAAATCAAATCGGTAACGCATTAGTACATCCCCAATTGATTAGAAACCGAACTGTCAAAAGTTGAATAAATGGTTGGAGGACTATAATATTATTAATCATCATCATCATCGTCATCATCAACCACATGAAGTCGACTGCTGAACAATCATAATAATATATTATACATAATATATATGCAAAAGTTATAAAGATATTTGGATGTCTCTAAGTCAAGTTAATTTAAATCGGTAAATGAATTTGGATAATGCTTGGAATGCGCATAGACCAAATCTTTTTAATCCGGAAAAGTGCACAGTGGTACTTTAATTCCGGATTTATTTTCATGCGATTGAACTCAAAAACAACTAATTTAATACGGAAAAATCTACCAGATACGTACTACGCGAATAGTAGAAAAATATTATTGCGTGGACTGGTCTGCTCTGTTTGATGGTTGACTCTATTGTTTACTTAAACTTAAACATGTAGGTGGTTGTTTGACTTAGGTGCTCTCCGTTTATTTTCACATTTGATATCCATCTTTGAAATTGAATTAAATTGTTATTTGCAAATTGTAAAATATGCTATATACATATTTTAAAAAAATATGATAAAAATAAAAGACCTACGCTGAGTTTCTTGGTGCTTCTTCTCGGACCTTTTCCGAAGCACTGGTAGAATCTTTTAGTTAAAAAACATTGTTAAAAATGACGTGTAAAAGTGCCCTCAATATTAGTCGTTTATTAGTCACAAACCTCATCAGGTTTATGGACGACGAAGAGGACAATTTTTTTTTATCATGATATGGCAAATTCATTGCAATCGTCAAAATATTTCTGCTCTGTGATAGAGGGTCAAGACAATCATGTCAATAGTCACCGGACACAGATCTAATTAGAACCATAATTTAATTATAGAGTAAATATTATATTGTAGTGTTCTGCTCGGCCTAGAAATCAAACTCCTCCCGAGTTGTATTTTATGAATCATGTGTAATAATCAATGATGTAAAAAAACCTTTTACATCAATGGTAATAATGAATAATATTTATAATGTAAAACAACAAAATTGTTACTGCACATGGATTTTCTGTGAGACAGCGATCGTCGACCAAAGACATTCCTGTAGTAACATAAAACATCATTGTTGTGGTTCCTAAAATATATACTTTTAATCAAACTTTACACAAAATAATGTAATTTAATTACGGAAAATGAAAAAATTATAATAATTTAATCAATACCGTTAATAATATTAACATTATTGTTGTATTATAACTTACGAAATACGTATTAACATTTAATTTGTACAGGAGGCGTTGGTTAGGTAAATAAAAGCTGGATCGTTGCGCAATACTGAGCGTGTAGACAGTACAAATGATACGCTGCGCCTTGTTCCACTGCAGACGAGGCCTCACGGAGTGAACGAGCGCACGCAGGACCCATATCCCCTCGATACAGCGCGGCACAATCAGGGATACTCACATCATTCGTTAGAAAATAATTGTATACGATAAATATAATCAAACGCTGGGCAAAAAACCAAAGATGTACGAGAAAAATTCTAAAGCATACGGTTAAAGAGTGTGCTATGTTTACGTATTATTTATTATGTCAGTGTGAGTAAACGTTAGTCTTGCAGGACCCCCACATGAGTACTGTCTCGATACATACCTGTTAGTATAGGTATCACAACAGCGGTGTATTGCGGTCACGTGATTCCATTGACGTCAATACTGACCTCTGCCAACTGCGGCATCGCCTGCCTCTTGCTTACTTATCTTACTCGAAATATCCTACATACATACAGCCAAACTTAGTGTTCGTTGGTTGCCACACATTGCTACATACGCCTTCACATACGTATACAAATGCCTACACAAACAAAAATAGGTGTCGCCCTTAGAAACGAGACCTAGTCTAGGTACTCTTCATTTGTAACTAACAATTATAACTATATTCATTTATACATTAGTCATAAGGAAAGTAGACGGTTGACCCACATAATATAGTATTTAAGAGAAAGTAGCTCACGTCAAAAGTTTTTCATATCATTTATTATGTTGTTAATATTTATGAACAAGAACTCCCGCAGCTTCGAGAGAAATAGTAGTAGGTACCAAGTACAATGTTCTTAAACTCTGCTATAACGAAGTATCAATGTACTGATCTATGTTTTTCTACATAAAATTCACCGACTGATTAACAACAAACAACCTAACCCGGAGGCTCTAAAGACATTAAAATTTACACAGCGCCTACTCACCGAATTTAAGTAAACGCTAAGTGGTGTTTTTTAAGCATTAGCTAATGCGAAAGAAGAATAAAATAATGACCCATCTGGCACACATTCAACAATAAACTCAGATGTTAATTTTAAATAGCTGAGAGAAATATATACCTCTGAATTACGTTTAAAACAAAATGTACTAAAGCAATATAAAATCACATTATGCCTCCGTACTTTAGTAACCAAGGGTGAAGAGCTCTTCACATCGCGAAACCCTTTGAACTTTCCTAAACGCATTAGGAAAACGAAAACGAATGAACTCAACGAAAATCTGACGAAATAAAATACACATTCCATTTTCGCTGTACAGTTTGATCCTTATATTATAGACTGTAGTTCCGATCGAACGATTTCTCGAAACATGAGTAGCTGGCAGAAGCCAATGAACCCGGTTTCTTAGTTCAAAGCTCACACAAACTCCGCAGTCAAAGCCTACTTAATGTAAAACAGAAAGATTGTAAATTAGGTACTGCTGTAAATATTTCAGTTAGTAGTCAAAAAGTCTATGTGTCATGAGTTATCTATAGTAGAGACATTCTCGCCAACTTGGCATTATAGGAGCTGTTTTACAGTCAATGATTTCACTTTGAACGATCATCAACATCAGATAAAGTAATATTGGTTTAGTAGAAAGTTATGTAATTCGAAAAATCGAGCCGGGATATTTTTAGATTTCAACCATTACTTTAAATACACACCTACCGCGAACGACATTAAATAAATATCTTAATTTTATCAGCATTGAGGTTTACATAGAATGTGTTTATTTTGGACAGATGAATACTCCAATTATTTATCGTAAATAATTTTCTTTGTTATCAAATTTGTCTGCCTATATTTGCGTTGGGTTAATTTAAAACAGATAAATATTATAGGTACTTAAAACCATTAAAGAATTACCATAAACTAATTGTACTTTGTAATTAACACATCTAAAGAGATTCATTTAAAATATTGTGATTTATTCTGTAGTCACGTTCCTCGAGCGAGTGACTTAATTTTCGTGTCCACTTTCACAGAAAGCAGCAAATGCCACGTGACCATTCACTATTTACTATTAATGATTATGCTGACATTTCGTTTTCTTGTGCAAAAACACCTATCGCGGTCATGTGATGAATGAAATTTGTGCATATTTTTTTTTATAGCATTGATGACGAGACGTGCATGCTGTTCGCCTGATGGCAAGTGATACGACCACCCATAAACAGTAGAAATACCATCCAGAACCTTTATTTACAAAGTACTGTGTGGCATTCCACTACGCTCGTCATCCTGAGACATAAGATTTTAAGTCTCATTATGTTCTGTAGTTACACTGGCTTCAATGCCCTTCAAATCGAAACACAACAATGCATGCACACTGCTGCTTGTCGGTAGAAATAAACATTGCGGTGGTACCCACCCAGACGTACTCTTACATATGAGAGTCCTACCACCAGTAATATATTTCATAATTTTGTTTATCAGCTTCTTCGCCATAATGAATAAGTTAAAATCATTATTTTCTAAATCGCAACAAAAATGTAATGAAATCATAATCAATAAAACTACGTATTTACTCATAATATATCAGAAATAGTAATAGTTCTTATGTCTCAAACTTCAGAAAGAAATGTAGCTGCGATTAAATGCTTGACCGAAACTCGAAAGAGGAAATACTACAATTGAAAATCTGTGGCAAGTATTCTGTTCGAATCCCTGAATCTTTATATTACAGGTGCTGCATATTATGCGATTTAAATTATTTTGTTATATAAAATTGATTTAAGTTTAAAGATTTTTGACGCATCAAATACATAATAATTATTTAATTATCATATACATTAATGTAGGAAACATGGTTTTTGTTTGTTCCACAGTAACGGTAGGTGACATAGATTTTCTTACCTCATCTCTTATCAAATCACAATGTCCAACGTGATACGTCATGTCACAAGTTCAAGGTAAATGCTATAGAATATTTTCCCCAAATATTACATAATTCAGTGTTTGCGCGATTGTTCAAACAATAAAAAACTATTTTGATCTTATGTTCAGCATTAGATCACGTAGGTATTATAAAAGTCTTTCCACTTGCGCAATCGACATCATCGTTACATATGTATTAGTTTGTAAATAACTTAATATTTGGGTATTACAATATCGAGCCTGTCATGTACAACCAAGATACACCAAGCTTAAAATAATCTCAAGGCATTGCTCGCTGATTTGTAGAAGCTTTAATATGAGCTATGACTATTCATTTAGTTGGATCGTAACGTGTAAAAAGTAGTACCATGTGTATGTTTGTATTAATTACCCTTTTGCTACAACTAAAATTAAGAGAAGAAGACTGCCTCGGTGGCGTAGTTGTATTACAGTACGACTGCAAAGCTGAGGTCTCGGGTTCGATCCCCGGGTCGGGCAAAGTGATATTGAGTTTTTCTATTCAGTATCAGCTCGGAATCTGGAATTTGTGCCCGATATGGCGATAGGCTCGCCCCCTATCACATCATGGGACGGATTAATTGCGAAAATTGGGTGCACTAGTTGCGCCTCTGCCTATCCCTTCGGGGATAACAGGCGTGAGTGTATATGTATGATGTAAAATTAAAAACAAAAAATTAAAAACGTAGGTAGCCTAATGATCGCCGTCTAACATATGTATCCAGTTTAGGCAACATTCTGGTACAGTTTGTAAAATAGCAAGTACTTTATAAAAGTTGGTGAATAAATTTGAAATGCCAAACAATCAGGCTACAAGTTTACTTAAAACAAATGGCAAGACTAATAAACCATAGACCGAGCGCCCGATGATGACCGGGTGACAGGGTTCAATCCCCATCTATGACCTGTCTCGCGTGAGAGTATCGACGTATTATACACTAAAATATACCAATGTTTATGAATGTATTAGACTATTGTATATTTTATAATATTTCAAAGAGGAATGATCTACGTCAATTACCTCTCTCATATATTTTTCTACTTTCAGGCTGTCAAATGATAAGGTAAGGGATAACCAAAGCGTTTTTTTACATTTAAAAGGTATTAATAACAAAAAAATAATACCTACTATAGTAGGTATACCTGGATCAAGATGTTTTTTTAACTGACGAAAAAAAAACGGAGGAAGGTTCTCAAGCCAACGTATATTTTTTTTTATGTACGACTACGCATAACTTATTTCTATATTTTCTATCGAATTGTTTTATACTATAGCACGGCAAAGTGAGTATAATAGTGATTACACTGCCTTCGATGGATAATGATAATGAAAATGACAATTTGCAGTTAACAATACAAGTAGACCGAACAGTACCTTATTTCACACCCTATTATTTAATTTTCAATGTATTTATGTTTTTTCGAGTGGAATCTTGCAAGTTAATATTGAAGCAGTTACCATCAACCATGGACTAATAAGAGTACCATCAACCGATTGTGTTGAACATTCGGATTGAGTGGCAATGCATTGTTAACTAAGTGACATTATTCTGAATCCAATATGGCGGACGGCCCAAGATGATGACTAGTTATTTTTTGTAAACGTCCATAATATGGGTATCAAGTAAAAGAGTTTACTAAGAAGAATATAGAAAAGAAAATGACTTCTCTCTGAATCCAATATGGCGGTCGCCTCAAGATAGCTGACTAGTAATTTTTTACGCACTGCTATATTATGAATATCAAATGAAAGGGATTGCTGAGAATAACTTGAGAAATAACTAACAAGTAAAAACTAAATTAAAAGCAGAAAAAATCATTAAAAACCAGCTTTTATTTATATGCTCCAAAAAGAAAAAATAGACTTTAAATTGAATCAAATTTTGTTTGGTACTACATGTAGAGATAAAAGCTTGTCGCGAGATTTGCTTGTTATAATTATGTAACTTGATCTTGACAATAGTAAATCTCGCGACAAGGTTTTATCTCTACATAGCATTAAACAAAGTTTGATTCAATTTAAAAAATATGTATATATTTTTTGAGCCTTTAAATAAAAGTTTTTTATTATAATGTTGAGATGATATTATGATGATGACGTATAGGTATAGTAGACGTTATCCAACGGGATAAAAAATGTGCTACATGTACCTATATTTTATTTATATCTGTCTTTTTACTATAATGAATGTGGTAATGTTTTAATTACTTATTTATTTTTCAATAATTTCTTTCATATATACCTACACTTCTTAAAAATTAATAACAAATGTTGATCGCGTCAGTGATTGTATGTTTAAGTTTTTTTAACCAACTTTCAAAAAGGAGGTTCTCAATTCGTGGGTTTGTACGTTTTGTGGACCGGACCTTAATGTCTCACTGTATCGACATTAGTGCCGTAGGTACTTAGGTACCTACTAACTGCTAAAAATATAGTTCTTTGTGAATGAAGTGACTTTAAAATTATGGGTGGTATTGGTACTCTTCATAAAAAGTCCTAACGCAACATTTGACAAGCGATTTCAACCTAACGATGACGTCATTTAAATATTTGGACCCGAGGGAAAACAATTAAATCATAAATGAATTTTATGAAAAGTCTAAATAAATCCATAGCTAGAATAGTATACCTTTAAACATAAATTAAGACTCATATTTTTGACAACATTCATAATCCCTGTATAATGAACGTTTGCTAAGAAATTATAAATAAAAAGAAAGGAAAAAACTTTGCAATTCTATTAATGTCTGGATCATTGGCTCGGAGATGATAATTTAAGCTTGAATTATTCAGTCACGTGCTGTTCAACAATCAGAATAGAAGAAAGGAATTAGACAGTGTATGGGCGAGTGTGGCCTGAGAAAACGTGAGGCGTGCGGTCGTTCCCGGTCAATCACCACCTCCCGTGCTACACGCATCTCGGATCTTTCGAGAACTTACTACACAGACATTAGACAAGTGTCGAACAGGATCATCAACATTAATAATATGCGTTACGATCAGAAATGGATTTAAATTTACAGCTGGACTAGATTAGATATAACTACAAAGGAATGAAATGTTGATTTGATGGCTGTGAAAAAAGCATTTTTTTAACTTTTTGAGGTAATATAGATTTGTAAATACTGTTCTAATTGATTTAAATTAATACATATTTAGCTGCTGTTAAATTTAAACTGTGTTCTTAAATTTCAATTCACACGTACAGTCGCGCCTCTTATCCAGATTTTTTTAAATTATTCTTTTAAATGAAAAATAAGTTAAATAGGTAATTGCACGTTAAATAGGACGTTTATCAAGATAGGTAGTGGTTTAAGAAAATTCAATAAATTCCATATCATTCTATCGAATAGTTTCTTGAACTCTCTTAAGTAACAGGATAGTGGTTTTGAAGAAACGTTTATGGCGCATGTCATGGTCAGTCATTGCCGCATCCGAAGTCATACAATTTATAATACTCTTTGCATACAATATGCAAGAGCAGATCCAACGTGGCGAAGCAGTGACGATGAAAATTACTATTAAAAATCTCTCTATTTCTATCTACATAGGCTTTTTATCCCGGGAAAATATTAAGCGGGGCTTTTATCCCGGAAAAACTTTTTAACGCGGGCGGAGCCGCGGGCAATTATCATAATAATAACTCAATCGTAAAAAAATAAATGAGTAAGAATCCTGACATGAATATCGTTGTTTAAATTCAAGAGTACCTACTTATTTCATAGAATATCGTAATAAGAATGGGTAAATATTAGATGAAGAGGGAAATCCCAAATCTTGGCAAATATTTCATTAACAACGGAAAAACACTTTTAGTAGGTAGTCTTCCAACTGATTTATTCTCCCTGGGCCCGGTAAAAAATCATTGTGTTCCGTACCATTATGTGGTACTAAATTAACATTTTAGGTATATGCCTATTTTATAAATAATAGCCGCGTCTTACTTATTGCCATAGCGTAAACCATAGTATACTTCGATAATAGTTTGTTTTAAACTCTGAACACGTTTTAAGTTAAGTAGTCCAAAATTCAATCATATGTAGCACCATGATAACTAGAAAAACGTTAATATGCTGCTTCGTGCACCATAACGGTGATACAATTCGCACGCAACTTTATTTTTCTTCGATGTGTAGCCAGGATTACCCAAACAGTTAAATGTCATTATATGATACCTTTTATTATTATGTACCAAAACCATCTATATATATAAAAGGAAGTGGTGTTAGTTACACCACTTATAACTCAAGAATGGCTAAACGGATTTACCTGAAAATTGGTGGAGAGGTAGCTTAGAACCAGGAGACGGACATAGGATACTTTTTATCCCGGGAAAATATAAACCGGGACTTTTATCCCGGATAATTGTTTTCTGCCAGTGGAACCGCAAGAAAACAAGTATAGAGATATTTCGAGATCCAGTTGAGGACATAATTACTCTTATCCCGGAAAAAGATAAACCGGGAATTATATCCCGGATTTTAATTTCTCGCGAGTGGAGCCGCCACGACTAAACCACTGAACCGATAGCGATGCAATTTGGCAGGGAGATAGTTTAAAACCCTGGGAAGAATCTAGGCTACTTCATATCCCGGGAAAATATAAACCGGGACCTTAATCTCGGAAAATAGTTTTTTGCCAGTGGAACCGTATTAAAATAAGTATGGAGATAGTTTGTGATCCAAAGGAAATCAATCTCAAGTTTGAGTTACATCTCAAGTAGACATAATGTATGAACAGTTCAATACATTATGTCTACTTGAGATGTAACTCAAACTTGAGATTGACCTATTAATACCGCCCATAGGCTACTATTATCCCGGAAAACAGACACCGGGAATTTTATTCGGGATTTTTTTCCGGAAAAAAATATGGTTAGGTATTATTTACGGGGGGGTGGGGGTGTTTAGGGATTTTAAAATTTCGTTAAATAAGGACTCATTTGGTGGCGGGGAGGTTTTTTGCAAGAAAATTACGCGGAAAATTTGAAAATTTAAGAATACTTAACCGCCATATTAAACGTGTATGTCACTGAATTCCTCCTAAGCGGCTGGACCGATTTTAATGATTTTTTTGTGTCCTCAGGTGGGTTTGAGAATAGTTTCGATTAACAATTAGATCCGGTAGGTGGCGCTGTACTCGGGTTTTAGGATTTCATTTCCTTTTTAGGGCAGGACAACGTCTGTCGGGGCCGCTAGTTTTTTAATACATTGTTGTTTCATTACGCAGAAACCAAAAAGTAGCGTTATAGGCTATGATTCATTTTGTACAATATTTTATATTAGGTAACAGGAAATAACAACTTTTTTTCTGTGAAATTAGCATCATCATTAGTTGAAAAATAAAGCACTTATTCGTATTTCAAATATTGTCAGCAAGTGTGGGGGAGTGCTGGGGTCGCGCCATCTCTTTCTAACGCAGACAGTGTTATGGCTGTGCCACTCGGTGACGTCACAGTTTGATGTTACCTGATGTTATTTTACAGCTACCCAGTAGGTACCCTTTCCTTTAAATTTCAAATCTTTATAGCTTTTTATTATTGCGTTGATTTTGAATAATCTTTTTCCGACAATGCAGTCAACTATATTATGTTGTTATGTATACCTACGACACAAAATGTATGCAGTATTAAATCTATATTCTCACCTTATTTACAACGTGCTTGTCTTTTTTGCGTTTTTCTTTGCGGAGAACTTTGATTCCATTTCTAAACTGGAAATAATAAAATAAATTATGATCACTTATAAACTCATTTGCAAAAAAAACGGGCACCTAAGCAATGAACCATTTCAAATGTTACTATTGGTTTGTTTGATAATTATAGGTAGTTTTACTTTCACAATTTTGTAAATTAATAAGCAAATAATCGTTTTCGTCAGTATTATCATAAAATTTTGATAAAATTTATGGGTTTTAATGCTAAAGTTCACTAGTAGTGTATGCTCGCTAGTAGTGCATATGCTCGTGAAGTAAAAGTTAACAAAGATTTTTGTTTGTTTTTTCTTTAATAAAGTAAAAGCAGATAAATGTTTAGTATCGAGTGTGACCCCCTCTAGCTGAAATCACAGCTTGAATTCGTCTGGGTATGCTAGCGAGTCCCGGGTACTTGCTTGCGGAATACGTTCCCACTCCGCGGTAATCACATTCTTCAGCTCTCTGATGGTTTGCGGAGCCGGTTATACTGATCTCACGCGTCGTTTCAGAACGTCCCAGACATGCTCTATAGGATTGAGGTCGGGACTTCGAGCTGGCCAATCCAAACGACGAATGCCGACCTCTTGCACATACGCTTCCACATCGCCAGACCGGTGGGCGCGAGCGTTATCGTCCATAAAAATTGAGTCTTCGCCTAAAGCGGCCAATGCGGGTTGTGCATGAGGAATAAGAACTTCCGTTATGTATCGATGTCCAGTCAGTGAGCCGTTTTCAATGAAGACTAACTCTGTACGATCCATTGAATTTATTCCTGCCCAAAACATAATAGAGCCCCGACCATAAGGTGTGATTTCTTCAAAACAAGCCTCTGCAAAGCGTTCTCCTCGTCTTCGTAGCACTCGCCGACGTCGATCTTCACCGAACAGAGATATCCTGGCTTCATCGGAGAACAATACCCTATTCCAGTCTTCTTGAGTCCATGACTCACAATTTCGAGCAAACCTAATCCTGGCAACTCTGTGCTCACGGAGTAACTTAGGGCCGCGGGCCGGGCGATGACTGCGTATATTGGCCGCGAGCAGCGTCCTCCTGACCGTCCATAGACTAATATGCACATTTCTTACTTCTTCGAGGTTGTTCTTAAGGTCCACATACGAAGACTTGCGATTTCTCAATGCGCGACTCACAAGAAAACGATCATCCCGTGGTTGGGTACATGGTTTTCTTCCAGAACCAGGCCTTCTCTCGACGGAACCGGTGTCTTGATACCGCTGCCAGGTCCTTTGAACCGTCGAGCGACTCACACTTAGCCTCTGAGCCACAAAGCATTGGCTGCAGCCCTCTTCGAGCAGCGCAATAATTTTGGTAGCTTTTACCACTTTCTCTAACATTATTGAGACAGCTAAACAG
Organism: Lapara coniferarum; assembly: GCA_949316025.1. Lineage (NCBI taxonomy): Eukaryota > Metazoa > Arthropoda > Insecta > Lepidoptera > Sphingidae > Lapara > Lapara coniferarum. The sequence goes on along the minus strand of OX438919.1, from coordinate 32,150,408 downwards.
CAATAAATGAAGCTTTGACAATTAAGAATATGAAATAAATTCATCAAAATTGACTAAAAGTTATGAAAACCGATATTATCTTTTGGAACTTCGCACCAAAAATGTAGGATAAAAAGTGGTTTTCTGTAAAAACGAGCATCAAACGAAAATTTTAATTTAGAACGTACTGTTTTAAACACCACGGCATTTTTAAAACCGGCCAGTAACATGTACAAATGATTGAAATCATTTTGGTACCGTATTTTTTTTAAAAACAATTAAAATCCAAACCGCCCGTTTTTTTTGCAAATGAGTGTATGTCGATTGGTGAAGAAAAATATGCGTGAAAACAATATTATAACCAAGTAACATTCGAAAGTGTATAAAAATATATGCCTTTTATGTTTTGACCTTTACATCACCTAGTATAGCGTACTATGGCCGTGTTACAGTACTGTGGGCCAGAAGAACATGGGTTCGATTCCCAGGTCGACTAAGAATTATCATGATGTTCTTGAGTTTGTGTCGGCCAGAACGAGAGAGATTATGGACATCAAGCTAGACGATTGGTTTTAAAATCCTCTCGATTCCCAGTTCCGCTCCATGACTAAGAATAAAATAACTGCGCAATTAAATTATTCCAGAAGTATATATTAAGTTAAGTACTTAGTAAATAAGACTCGATAACTACACTATTGTCTACGTGAACGTATTGTACGTGAAGCCCCGCGACGGACGCCGGCGTCCTTACATCTATAATAATATATATATATATATATAGAGATCTCTTGACGGTAAATGTTGATCAGACGCGACTTCACGCGAGCACTTTGTTGATCCAAAAATCTATGTTGATCCGGCGCCTTTTGTTGATCCAATATGCATTTCTGGTAACTAATGTGGCTCCAACCGGATCAACATCTACACTCACGGGACTTCTTACTAACGTTTGCCGAAGTTGATCCGATATACAAATCCACCTTGCGATAGTTACGGAAAATGTTGATCCGATTTAAATGAGCCAATCAGAGCACAGCAAACAGTCAGATTCAGATCAGATTGGCTAAGAGCATCCGTGACGTTTTATACACATCCAATTAATGATATTTTATTCACAGTATCAACATGTTACTAATACGGTGTCACTGAGCCCAATTGGTAATCGCACTAATATTATAATGGCGATAGTTTGTAACGAAGTGTGTAAGCATGTTTCTTACGTCTTCACGCTCAAACGGCTGGACCAATTTTGATGAAATTTGATATAGCAGTAGTTGACACCCTGAATTAGTACATAGACTAAACTTTATTCCGAAAAGTATTCCTGCGGTAATTTAAGCCGCGACTAACACCGCGGAGCGCATCTAGTCAAAGTATAAAAAAAGTGATGCTATCTGAAATGTCGTAGATTGTTTTATACTCGATGTGAAAGTGATAATTTATTTTTTGACTGTATTTTTTATTCTGTACCGGACTCTTACATTCCTTCAAAAGCTATTCTACTTCGTTCTGCTCCAGGGTATAACGCCCGAGGCATGGAACAGGAGTGTGGTGGTATTGTTCTTAAAAAAAAGGTGATAACGCCTTTTTTTTAAGAATTACAGGCCCATCTCACTCTTGAGCCATGTTTACAAGCTGTTCTCAAGAGTCATCACGAATCTTCTCAAGCGCAGGCTAGATGACTTCCAGCCTCCCGAACAAGCCGGATTCCGTAAAGATTATAGTACAATAGACTACATCCATACGCTGCGGCAAGTTATACAAAAAACTGGGCAGTATAACTTGCTACTTTGCTTAGCGTTCATGGACTATGAGAAAGCCTTCGATGCGATCGAGACCTGGCCTGTGCTGCAGTCTCTACAGCAGCGCCACATTGATCATCGGTACATCGAAGTGTTGAGGTGCTTGTATAACAACGCCACCATGTAGGTCCGAGTACAAGAACAGAGTTCAAAGGCTATTCCACTACACAGAGGCGTGAGACAGGGAGATGTTATCTCTCCGAAACTGTTCACTGCCGCGTTGGAAGGTGCTTACAAGCTCTTGGTCTGGAAAGAACTCGGCATCAACATCAATGGCGAATACATCACTCAGCTTCGTTTTGCTGATGATATCGGTGTACTGGCAGAATCGCTGGAGGGTCTGAGCACAATGCTCAGTGACCTCAACCGAGTTTTTCAACTGGTGGGTCTCAGGATGAACATGGACAAGACCAAGATCATGTCGAATGTTCATGTTGTGCAAACCCCGATTATCGTTGGGAGCTCAATTCTCGGAGTTGTAGACGAGTACGTCTGTTTAGGTCAAGTAGTCCAACTCGGCAAGTCCAAATTTGAGAAAGAGATCAATCGGCGAATCCAGCTTGGATGGGCAGTGTTCGGGAAACTAAGCAAGGTCTTCTCGTCCAAAGTACCTCAATGCCTGAAGACAAAAGTCTTCAAGCAATGTGTGTTACCAGTGATGACATACGGCACTGAGACGTGGCCTCTGACTAGGGCCCGCCTAAGACGGCTCACGGTCACTCAGCGAGCTATGGAAAGGGCTTTGCTAGGTGTTTCTCTACGCGATCGAATCAGAAATGAGGAGATCCGTAGAAGAACGAAAGTCACTGACATAGCCCAACGGATAAGCAAGCTGAAGTGGCAATGGGCAGGGCACGTAGTTCGAAGAACTGACGGCAGATGGGACAAAAAGTTCTAGAGTGGAGACCACGTACTGGCAAGCGTAGCGTCAGCCATCCATCTGCAAGGTGGACCGATGACTTGGTAAAGGCCGCAGGAACGCGCTGGATGCAGGCTGTTTTTAACAGGTCCACCTGGAAATCTTTGGGGGAGGCCTATGTTCAGTAGTGGACGTCATACGGCTGATGATGATGATGATGATGATGATACCGGATGATAGACCTAGATGATTGTTCTGTGGAAATAGACTCTCAAATTTGCAGCATGAGAATGGACATTTCATTTTTGTCTCCCACGAAAAGTCGCCCCTTCCTATCACACTAAGTTGTGATAATACCCATCCGCTTTAGACTTAAAAATGTGTTAAATGCTCATAAAACATTTTTGCAAAACAGAAAACGCTTAATTATAAATGTGTTACCTAGTATTATACTAAACTTTACCTCAAAAGAGATTGAAATCAATGTTAAGAAGTTGAAAGTAGCGACCTCTTTTCTAAGTCTAATATTAGATCTGTGTTTTACTATCGATAGCATGCCCAAGTATCGATGTTGACGTCAATTGTCTAAAACAAAGAAATTCAAAATGGCGGCCATTTTTTCAATTATAACATTGGATCTGCCCTTTGTACCTAAGGACATGCTCAGATATCGATGTTGAGGTCGATTGGCCTTAAAACAAAGAAATTCAAAATGGCGGCCACTTTTTTCATTTCTAAAATTGGATCTGCCCTTTGTATCTAAAGCCATGCTCAGATATCTATTTTCAGGTCGGTTGACCTTAAAACATAGAAATTCACAATGGTGGTTACTTTTTTGAAATCTAATATTAAATCTGCCCTATATGATAATTCTCCCGTGAGAAAATTTCGTGTCACACATGCGCACGCATCGTAAAATTTCACTCCATTAAATTTTTCATAACGCGCCTAAAGAAGTATGACTTCAAAAACAGGAGAAAACAGTAGAATCAGGGATTTTGCCGCTTTGTGTAGTACCTATTAGTCAATTTTGGCTCCGGATCAACTTAGTCAAAGTAAATGTCGCATATAAATTAAATATATTCTGGATCAAAGTAATCACATTCAGTATCATTTTTTTGACCGTTAATGGATCCACAAATGTTGGTCAAAACGTCGACGAGTATGTTGAAAACCTGTGAGTGCAGATCCACCGACGTCACACGCGCATCAAGCACGGATCAAAGTATATCAGTTTGTGAGACAAGGAGCGAAGTATACAGGCAAAATAGGTGGATCAACATTTGTTCTAACTTCACACTGGAGCAACATTTACCGTAAATCCGTCATTATATATATATATATATATATATATATATAGCCCCACTTATATATATATATATATATATATATATATAGAGATACCCTGACGGTAAATGTTGATCAGACGCGACTTCACGCGAGCACTTTGTTGATCCAAAAATCTATGTTGATCCGGCGCCTTTTGTTGATCCAATATGCATTTCTGGTAACTAATGTGGCTCCAACCGGATCAACATCTACACTCACGGGACTTCTTACTAACGTTTGCCGAAGTTGATCCGATATACAAATCCACCTTGCGATAGTTACGGAAAATGTTGATCCGATTTAAATGAGCCAATCAGAGCACAGCAAACAGTCAGATTCAGATCAGATTGGCTGAGAGCATCCGTGACGTTTTATACACATCCAATTAATGATATTTTATTCACAGTATCAACATGTTACTAATACGGTGTCACTGAGCCCAATTGGTAATCACACTAATATTATAATGGCGAAAGTTTGTGAGAATAGTGTGTGAGCATGTTAGTTACGTCTTCACGCTCAAACGGCTGGACCAATTTTGATGAAATTTGATATAGCCGTAGTTGACACCCTGAATTAGTACATAAACTAACTTTTATTCCGAAAAGTATTCCTGCTAGAATTTAAGCCGCGACTAACACCGCGGAGCGCAACTAGTCAAAGTATAAAAAAGTGATGCTATCTAAAGTGTCGTAGATTGTTTTATACTCCATGTGAAAGAGATAATTTATCTATATTTTTTGACTGTATTTTTTACTCTGTGATACAGGACTCTTACATTCCTTAAAAAGCTATTCAACTTCGTTCTGCTCCAGGGTACAACGCCCAAGGCATGGAACAGGAGTGTGGTGGTCTTGTTCTTAAAAAAAAAAACGGTGATAACGCCTTTTTTAAGAATTACAGGCCCATCTTCTTAGCCATTTTTACAAGCTGTTCTCAAAAGTCATCACGAATCGTCTCAAGCGCTAGCTAGATGACTTCGAGCCTCCCGAACAAGCCGGATTCCGTAAAGATTATAGTACAATAGGCCACATCCATACGCTGCGGCAAGTTATACAAAAAACTGGGGAGTATAACTTGCTACTTTGCTTAGCGTTCATGGACTATGAGAAAGCCTTAGATTCGATCGAGACCTGGGCTGTGCTGCAGTCTCTACAGCGGTGCCACATTGATCATCGGTACATCGAAGTGTTGAAGTGCTTGTATAAAACGCCACCATGTAGGTCCGAGTACAAGAACAGAGTTCGAAAGCTATTCCACTACACAGAGGCGTGAGACGGAGATGTTATCACTCCGAAACTGTTCACTGCCGCGTTGGAAGATGCTTACAAGCTCTTGGACTGGAAAGGACTTGGCATCAACATCAATGGCGAATACATCAGTCACCTTTGTTTTGCCGATGACATCGGTGTACTGGCAGAATCGCTGGAGGGTCTGACCACAATGCTCAACCGAGTTTCTCAACTGGTGGGTCTCAGGATGAACATGGACAAGACCGAGATCATGTCGAATGTTCATGTTGTGCCAACCCCGATTATCGTTGGGAGCTCATTTCTCGAAGTAGTAGACGAGTACGTGTATTTAGGTCAAGTAGTCCAACTCGGTAAGTCCAAATTTGAGAAAGAGATCAATCGACGAATCCAGCTCGGATGGGCAGCGTTCGGGAAACTAAGCAAGGTCTTCTCGTCCAAAATACCTCAGTGCCTGAAGACAAAAGTCTTCAATCAATGTGTGTTACCAGTAATGACATACGGCACTGAGACGTGGCCTCTGACTATGGGCCGCCTAAGATGGCTCACGGTCACTCAGCGAGCTATGGAAAGAGCTTTGCTAGGTGTTTCTCTACGGGATCGAATCAGAAATGAGGAGATCCGTAGAAGAACGAAAGTCACTGACATAGCCCAATGGATAAGCAAGCTGAAGTGGCAATGGGCAGGGCACATAGTTCGAAGAACTGACGGCAGATGGGACAAAAAAGTTTTCGAGTGGAGACCACGTACTGGCAAGCGTAGCTTCAGCCGTCCATGTGCAAGATGGACCGATGACTTGTTAAAGGCTGCAGGAACGCGCTGGATGCAGGCCGCTCTTGATAGGTCCATCTGGAAATCTTTGGGGGAGGCCTATGTTTAGCAGTGGACGCCATACGGCTGATAATGATGATGACGATACCGGATGATAGACCTCGATGATTGTTCTGTGGAAATGGACTCACAAATTTGCTGCATGAGAATGGACGTTTCATTTTTGTCTCCCACGAAAAGTCGCCCCTTTCTATCACACTAAGTTGTTTTAATACCCAGCCGCTTTTTTTTTTTTTTGTAAGGCCATCTTCGGCGCATAAGGGACGGCTGCGGGCTTCCTCCGACTCACGTCTAAGTTGTCGTCCGCAACCGTCCCTGCGCGTACCGCTGTTGCGGTCCTTCTCCTGTTGTTGCGGGGGCTCAGAAGCCCCCGTACACCGAAGGACGCCCTTGGTGCCCGAGGCTGCGTGAGACACGCTGCTATCCATCACGGGGGTCACAGAAGTTGGCTAGACTAATAGGTGGGCGGCACCTCCCGCCCACCCGTGACCCCCGGAGGCCCCTATTAGTCGCCTTTTACGACAGGCAGGGGATACCGTGGTGGAATTCTCCAAACGCCCCCAATCTACAGGGCGGACCCATCCGCTTTAGACTTGAAAATGTGTTAAATGCTCATAAAACATTTTTGCAAAACAGAAAACGCTTAATTATAAATGTGTTACCTAGTATTATACTAAACTTTACCTTATAAGAGACTGAAATCTCAATGTTAAGAAGTTCAAAATAGCGACCTCTTTTCTTAAGTCTAATATTAGATTTGTCTTTTACTATCAATGGCATGCCCAAGTCGATCGATTTTGACGTCAATTGTCCTTAAAACAAAGAAATTCAAAATGGCGGCGAATTTTTTAAAATTTAACATTGGATCTGCCCTTTGTACCTAAGGCCATGCTCAGATATCGATTTTGAAGTCGATTGTCCTTAAAAATTAGAAATTCAAAATGGCGGCGAATTTTTTAAAATTTAACATTAAATCTGCCCTTTGTACCTAAAGCCATGCCCAGATCGATTTTGAGGTCGGTTGGCCTTAAAACAAAGAAATTCACAATGGTGGTAATTTTTTTTGAAATCTAACATTAAATCTGCCCTTTATGATAATTCTCCCGGGAGAAAATTTTGTGTCACACATGCGCGCGCATCGTAAAACTTCACTCCCATAAATTTTTCATAACGCGCTTAAAGAAGTATAACTTCAAAAACAGGAGAAAACAGTAAAACAGATTTTGCCGCTTTGTGTTTCAGTAACTATTCGTCAATTTTGGCTCCGGATCAACTTAGTCAAAGTAAATGTCGCATATAAGTTAAATATATTCTGGATCAAAGTAATCACATTCAGTATCATTTTTTTGACCGTTAATGGATCCACAAATGTTGGTCAAAACGTCGACGAGTATGTTGAAAACCTGTGAGTGCAGATCCACCGACGTCACACGCGCATCAAGCACGGATCAAAGTATATCAGTTTGCGAGACTTGGAGCTGAGTAAACAGGCAAAATAGGTGGATCAACAATTGTTCTAACTTCACACTGGAGCAACATTTACCGTAAATCCGTCATTATATATATATATATATATATATATATATATATATATATATATATATATATATATATATAAGTGGGGCTTGACGGGTTAAATATAGAAATATAGTAAATTTAATGGTGTTATAATTACTAACTAACTATATATATAATGACGGTTTTACGGTAAATGTTGCTCCAGTGTGAAGTTAGAACAAATGTTGATCCACCTATTTCACGTGTTTGCTCAGCTCCGAGTCTCGCAAACTGATATACTTTGATCCGTGTTTGATGCGCGTATGACGTTGGTGGATCTGCGCTTACAGGTTTTCAACATACTCGTCGACGTTTTGACCAACATTTGTGGATCCATTAACGGTCGAAAAAATGATACTGAATGTGATTACTTTGATCCAGAATATATTTAACTTATATGCCACATTTACTGCGACTAAGTTGATCCGGAGCCAAAATTGACGAATAGGTACTGAAACACAAAGCGGCAAAATCTGTTTTCTCCTGTTTTTGAAGTTATACTTCTTTAAGCGCGTTATGAAAAATTTATGGGAGTGAAGTTTTACGATGCGCGCGCATGTGTGACACAAAATTTTCTCACGGGAGAATTATCATAAAGGGCAGATTTAATATTAGATTTCAAAAAAATGACCACCATTGTGAATTTCTTTGTTTTAAGGCCAACCGACCTCAAAATCGATATCTGGGCATGGCTTTAGGTACAAAGGGCAGATCCAATGTTATAATTGAAAAAAGTGGCCGCCATTTTGAATTTCTTTGTTTTAAGGACAATTGACGTCAAAATCGATACTTGGGCATTCCATTGAGAGTAAAAGACAGATCTAATAATAGACTTAAGAAAAGAGGTCGCTATTTTGAACTTCTTAACATTGAGATTTCAGTCTCTTATAAGGTAAAGTTTAGTATAATACTAGGTAACACATTTATAATTAAGCGTTTTCTGTTTTGCAAAAATGTTTTATGAGCATTTAACACATTTTCAAGTCTAAAGCGGATGGGTATTAAAACAACTTAGTGTGATAGAAAGGGGCGACTTTCGTGGGAGACAAAAATGAAACGTCCCTTCTCATGCAGCAAATTTGTGAGTCCATTTCCACAGAACAATCATCGAGGTTTATCATCCGGTATCGTCATCATCATTATCAGCCGTATGGCGTCCACTGCTAAACATAGGCCGCCCCCAAAGATTTCCAGATGGACCTATCAAAAGCGGCCTGCATCCAGCGCGTTCCTGCAGCCTTTAACAAGTCATCGGCCCATCTTGCAGATGTACGGCTGAAGCTACGCTTGCCAGTACGTAGTCTCCACTCGAAAACTTTTTTGTCCCATCTGCCGTCAGTTCTTCGAACTATGTGCCCTGCCCATTGCCACTTTAGCTTGCTTATCCGTTGGGCTATGTCAGTGACTTTCGTTCTTCTACGGATCTCCTCATTTCTGATTCGATCGCGTAGAGAAACACCTAGCAAAGCCCTTTCCATATCTCGCTGAGTGACCGTGAGCCATCTTAGGCGGCCCATAGTCAGAGGCCACGTCTCAGTGCCGTATGTCATTACTGGTAACACACATTGATTGAAGACTTTTGTCTTCAGGCACTGAGGTATTTTGGACGAGAAGACCTTGCTTAGTTTCTCGAACGCTGCCCATCCGAGCTGGATTCGCCGATTGATCTCTTTCTCAAATTTGGACTTACCGAGTTGGACTACTTGACCTAAATAGACGTACTCGTCTACAACTTCGAGAATTGAGCTCCCAACGATAATCGGGGTTGGCACAACATGAACATTCGACATGATCTCGGTCTTGTCCATGTTCATCCTGAGACCCACCAGTTGAGAAACTCGGTTGAGCATTGTGGTCAGACCCTCCAGCGATTCTGCCAGTACACCGATGTCATCGGCAAAACAAAGGTGAGTGATGTATTCGCCATTGATGTTGATGTCGAGTCCTTTCCAGTCCAAGAGCTTGTAAGCATCTTCCAACGCGGCAGTGAACAGTTCCGGAGAGATAACATCTCCGTCTCACGCCTCTGTGTAGTGGAATAGCTTTCGAACTCTGTTCTTGTAGTCGGACCTACATGGTGGCGTTTTATACAAGCACCTCAACACTTCGATGTACCGATGATCAATGTGGCTGTAGAGACTGCAGCACAGCCCAGGTCTCGATCGAATCTAAGGCTTTCTCATAGTCCATGAACGCTAAGCAAAGTAGCAAGTTATACTCCCCAATTTTTTGTATAACTTGCCGCAGCGTATGGATGTGGTCTATTGTACTATAATCTTTACGGAATCCGGCTTGTTCGGGAGGCTGGAAGTCATCTAGCCAGCGCTTGAGACGATTCGTGATGACTTTTGAAAACAGCTTGTAAAAATGGCTCAAGAAGATGGGTCTGTAATTCTTAAAAAAGGCGTTATCACCGTTTTTTTTAAGAACAATACCACCACATTCCTGTTCCATGCCGCGGGCGTTGTACCCTGGAGCAGAACGAAGTTGAATAGTTTTTGAAGGAATGTAAGAGTCCTGTATCGCAGAGTAAAAAATACAGTCAAAAATATAGATAAATTATCTCTTTCACATGGAGTATAAAACAATCTACGACACTTTAGATAGCATCACTTTTTTATACTTTGACTAGTTGCGCTCCGCGGTGTTAGTCACGGCTTAAATTCCAGCAGGAATACTTTTCGGAATAAAAGTTAGTCTATGTACTAATTCAGGGTGTGAACTACGGCTATATCAAATTTCATCAAAATTGGTCCAGCCGTTTGAGCGTGAAGACGTAACAAACATGTACACACATTTTCTGACAAACTTTCGCCATTATAATATTATAATATTAGTGTGATTACAAATTGGGCACAGTGACACCGTATTAGTAACATGTTGATACTATGAATAAAATATAATTAATTGGATGTGTACAAAACGTCGCGGCTGCTCTCAGCCAATCCGATCTGAATCTGACTGTTTGCTGTGCTCTGATTGGCTCATTCAAATCGGATCAACATTTTCCGTAACTATCGCAAGGTGGATTTGTATATCGGATCAACTTCGGCAAACGTTAGCAAGCAGTCCCGTAAGTGTAGATGTTGATCCGGTTGGAGCCACATTAGTTGCTAGAAATGCATATTGGATCAACAAAAGCCGGCGGATCAACATAGATTTTTGGATCAACAAAGTGCTCGCGTGAAGTCGCGTCTGATCAACATTTACCGTTAAGAGATCTCTATATATATATATATATATATATATATATATATATATATATATATATATATATAGAGATACATAGCAGAGATACATTTACCGTTAAGAGATCTCTATATATATATATATATATATATATATATATATATATATATATATATGTCGGAGCGTCGGGTAATTTTGAAATAGTAGTCTTGCAACACAGGTCTCGATGTGAAAGTATTAGTGGGGTGACAGTTGTGAGTATAAATAAGCCGCTCGCCAGTTGAGGAGCACAGTATTAGTTTGGTCGTCGTTCAGTGTTCAACTAGTTGTCAATAGTCGCTATGGTAACTTAGTGGTTATTATGCTGGTCCTGACAAAGTGATGAGTGATAAACGAGTCACGAGTTAAAGAAATAAAAGTCAATTATGACCATTGCAAAGTGTGCGCTACGTTTTATTGGCTCCTGTGAAATCCTCGTCGACATCAGAATTGGGGTAAGTAATCAATGCCCACAGATATGAATTATGTTCACTCCATATCTACGATATGTGGAATATAATTAGTACTATGGAGATATTTGCATACCTGGAACTCTTTTAAAAAAAGAGTGAAATTGCATCAAGGAATACCGGGATAAGAATTTACTCCCGACGTAAAGTAGTAGCTATGTGTAATATGGACATGGGATTTTTGGATATGAGGATGTTGTCACAGACAACAGAGTCCGAGGTTTGCAATAATCAAGATGGCAATGGTGTGTAAATTTACCACGATTGGGCAACTAGTGCTGAAACTTTCCTGAAGGCATTCCGTTTGTTATGCAATCGGAGTGACAGGTACCGTGGTGGTGCTAGTTACAGGACAGAAGGACTGGACATCCGTGATTGTACGAGTAGAAAGAATCTGGTATTCTTACCCATTACCCTTGTGTGAGGGATCTGGTTTCTTTTATTTCTTGGGAATCTTTACAAATATTGAGATCTTGTTTAACAGGACACGTGCAGACATAGATTAACGGGGAATTCGTGATACTTGTCAGTACAAAGCTGTCCCTAAACTTAAAGAAAAAAATACCTGTTTTAGTAAACAATGACTGCGTGCATTGCCTTGGTTGACCAAAGTTTGATCTAGGTGAATAGTACTCGGTCTGTAGGATTGCTGGCCTACCTTGGTCAGGGTTCTCGATAACGGCACTGCACTGTGGATCGTGCGATAATTCTGAAGTTATCCTTGGGTCCTAGCTTGAGGTCAAGTAGCAGTCTTGTTCAGCTAGAGTGTCATGACCTTCCAAGTTCCAACATCACGAATGTCTGAACGATTATAAAGTCCTTGTGACTGGGAAACTAAAAATGGTATCTCTGTAATTTTACAGACATAGAATGGCAATAGTAATGGCACATTCATGATTAGTCCTACCTTTCTGCTGCCCTGATCAATTATAATCGAATCATCATTATTACCTATGGTAACAGAACTACTCCAGATTCTTTATGGTAATTTTGAGAATGCTAACTAAACTGTTGGTCTAAGTTTGAGGTGAGACTCAGACTAAGGCTAGAATGAGCTGAACAGTATGATGCTATCGTGATATTTTGATTGCAAGAGCTGAAGATTCTTGCAGGAAGTATTCAATGTAATCAGCGTTAGAAAGTTTGTACTCTTGTAAAGCGTGTTTCCTGAAGAGCCTTTGTGGGATCCATTGGCGGATCTGCCGTTTATGACAGTGATCCAGGATATTTAGTATCGTATTACCCATAAGCCTTGCTGAGGGTGCTGGTTTCTATTATTGCTCCATACCCTTCGCAAATATTGCGATCTCGTTTTACCATTTGTTAACTTGACTGGTTCATGGACATGAGATGATGTCCAAAAGTCTTGATCAAAGGTCAGAATAGGCCGAACGGTTTGTGGCTGTTTTAGTTTTCTTGCTTGCCAAGAGATCTTTGTAGTATGTGCCCATCATGGCTCCAGGCTGTGCGGGCCTACACGGAACAGTTTGCTTCAGGCAGGGCAGAACGCCGTGGATATCAGGCGTTAGCCTGGTAGATGCAATCAGGCGTTGGCTTGGTAGATACATTTTACAATGCATATCAGGAGTTTTTAAATCAATGCTAGTCATATCGGGTAAGACATAACTGTCCCGGTTGGAGGGCGATGTACCGCGTAACTATTAAGCAGTTTCTGTGGGAATGCCTCTACAGTTAGTCAATGGGCGTTTTAGGCTGTCCATTTAATGGTGGCTCTTCGTGAGTTCGCAGCTCCATAAGAAAGTTTCATGCTCTCGAAGCAAAGTCGATGAAGCTGCTATGTGCTAGCCAAAGCTATAATCGCTACGATATTTAGTAAAAGCGTGCTGCAGTGTGGTATTTTCACTGCAGGAAACACGAGTATGGGAACCTCTATGTAGGCGTGCTGGAACCTCGATGTAAAGCGTGTCCCCGTGTGGTTTGTGCCCTGCGGGAGGCACTAGTAGTAGAACTCTCGGTGGAGTTTGTCCTGAGAGGCTTATGCGCAATAGTACGTAGTACTATTCAGTATTCTGTGGCGATAGTGACCAAATACTGCAATAATTGATGCAGGTTGACCCAAGAGCCTTTGGAAATACAAGAACTGAACATCCATACAGGATGTACCCAATGTATTCGCCATAGAGGGCGCCATTAAGGAGTCCCTATGGAAAAGCTTTGACAGATCTCAAACAGTTGTTTTGTAAGTTTGCAGGTTCGCAAACAAGTTCCTTGCACCCTGGTCAGTAGTTTCATTCTGTGTGTGTCAAGGTTTATAGTGTTTCCATGATGGTTAGCGAAAGTGCCAGAAGGTTAAATCTTAGCTGAGACTATCGGTGATAGAACAAAGTAGAGAGAGAGTAAGCTGTTGAACAGAGTACTTATAATTAACGCATTGCCTAATGGTAATCGAGGAAGACACGAGTACTAGAAGCTCTGTTTATGAGTAATCCGTATCCAAGTATTTTTCGACCCATTTGTTTGCGGGAGATTGAAACATCTTCCGAACAGAACTTTTTCCTTTTGTTAACGTTTAATTGATAGTTTGAAGTCTGACGAAGTATGTCAGGGTATTCTAATGTTGGATGACTATCGGACACCGGATTAAGGTTGTCTTGAGCCATTGTCAGACGCCAGATGGAGGGAGCCCTGGTTGTCATGATATAGTGTGTTTAGTGATCATTCAAGTAATATTGGAACTACTTTGATTATTTCCACAATAATGACCTTCTTGCTGTTCGAAAGATTGATCAAAGTGCAAAATAATTAGGAAAATGTCTATGCGACAAGTTTTTTCAGTATGCCGCTGGTAAAGCGATGACTGCTGGCTAAGCGATGACCGCTGGCTAAGCGATGATCGCTGGTAAAAATGATGCCGCTGGTGAAGCGATGCCGCTGGTTAAGCGATGCCGCTGGTGAAGCGATGCCGCTGGTTAAGTGATGCCGCTGGTTAAGTGATGCCGCTGGTGAAGCGATGCCGCTGGTTAAGTGATGCCGCTTGTGAAGCGATGACTATACTTTTATACTGACTAATTGTAATTGAAATTATGAAATTGTAAAACTAAAATAGTCGAATTGAAATTGAAAGTATGAAATTAAAATTGTGATGTTGAAATTGAAAGAATGAAATTAGAATTATGATATTGGCATTGAAAATATGAAATTGAAATTGTGATATAGAATTTAAATTGTATTTGTGATATTGAAATTAAAGTGACGATACCTTTTAAAAATTACTCACTAAGGTCAGGAAAGGCCAAGCTAAAAGATGTTGCTGTTCCTTTATTTTTATAAGAATGAACACAATAGTGTATTGTTAGCAATAGCTAGTTGTACAAATGCCATGCCTGTTTCAATTGAAGATTTCGCCTGGTGATCGATAGTACACCGTTTAAATAAGAATTGTTTGAATTGTATTCAGTTTAGTAACTATTTGACAGCTGTGTCAATAGAGTTTGTTACCATCACTTCTTCTCTATGGCTATGACACTAGGAGGTGATGGCGGAAGGGCGCTTTGGGGGTGCTGTCTATTTGTAAAGAAACTCGTGATCGAGGACGATCACATTGTCAGGACGGCCGTGTCGGAGCGTCGGGTAATTTTGAAATAGTAGTCTTGCAACACAGGTCTCGATGTGAAAGTATTAGTGGGGTGACAGTTGTGAGTATAAATAAGCCGCTCGCCAGTTGAGGAGCACAGTATTAGTTTGGTCGTCGTTCAGTGTTCAACTAGTTGTCAATAGTCGCTATGGTAACTTAGTGGTTATTATGCTGGTCCTGACAAAGTGATGAGTGATAAACGAGTCACGAGTTAAAGAAATAAAAGTCAATTATGACCATTGCAAAGTGTGCGCTACGTTTTATTGGCTCCTGTGAAATCCTCGTCGACATATATATATATATATATATATATATATATAGAGATCTCTTAACGGTAAATGTTGATCAGACGCGACTTCACGCGAGCACTTTGTTGATCCAAAAATCTATGTTGATCCGCCGGCTTTTGTTGATCCAATATGCATTTCTAGCAACTAATGTGGCTCCAACCGGATCAACATCTACACTTACGGGACTGCTTGCTAACGTTTGCCGAAGTTGATCCGATATACAAATCCACCTTGCGATAGTTACGGAAAATGTTGATCCGATTTGAATGAGCCAATCAGAGCACAGCAAACAGTCAGATTCAGATCGGATTGGCTGAGAGCAGCCGCGACGTTTTGTACACATCCAATTAATTATATTTTATTCATAGTATCAACATGTTACTAATACGGTGTCACTGTGCCCAATTTGTAATCACACTAATATTATAATATTATAATGGCGAAAGTTTGTCAGAAAATGTGTGTACATGTTATATATATATATATATAGATTATTATAGATGTAATAATCTATATATATATATATATATATATATATATATATATATATATATATATATATACACATATAGTATACACTTTGACTTGAGAACATCCTCCGTTTTTTTCGTCGATTAAAAAAGTGTCATACTTTATTGGTACAAGAGTTTTGGCGGGAACGTGGAAGTGTCATGAGGTGCTCTTGTTTTAATTCATTATTTTGGTGATACTTAGTGTTATATTGCATAAATATGGTGGTATATTATCCAATATAGTACTATTAAAGTGCTCAAATGAAGTGAATTGAAATAACTGTGCCAATCAAGTGCTTTTTCGTTGCCGCCAAAACTCCTTGATAAAGTCTTGGTAAGGTAGCCACTGCTTTACTACGACATAGTACGTAGGAAATAAAAAAAATGACAACCAAAAATACCACTTAAGACGAGGCTGTATGGGCTTGAACTTTTTGACTTCCCTGTAAGGGAGAATTGTTAAAAAAAATAATTATTGGTACAACTGCAATAATAGTAACGCTCCTTACCACCGATTATAAGTTATCGATTTGACAAAAAAAATACATAGCCTATAACCATCGCACAATAAATACGCATCGATAGACACCGCACTTGTCAAAATCGGTTCAAAAGGACCGACGCTAGAGTAGAACATAAAATGGATAGATACATACATACATAGGGTGCTAAAATCATTGCCCTTCCTGGCTTCGCCATACTCGGGTAAAAAGTAAATAAACGAGCAATAATTTTTTAAAGTTAAAAAATAATGTGTACAGCTTCAAAACAACTTAAAACGAATAAAAACATACAACACATTACTAATGATTAATTTCCTCGTAATATTATTTTTTACGTATTATTGATTATAATAATAATTACCAACCCCCAAACATGTTGTTAGTTGATAAAAATTACAACTATAAAAAAAAATTACAACACTAAACTTCCGACAGCTGTCAAATCAATTATCTGTGATAGCTGTCAAATAACTTAAAGGACTCATAAATTTTTACAAAGTATGAATATAAACGTCCCAATTGGGATAAATTTGAGTCTTGCGTGCTAATGGCAAATGTATAGTTGTTAAGTTTATGATAAACGAAACAGGTAAAGTATAGCTCCTATCGTCTCTCCTTTAACACATAGTAGAGGATTTATTAAAGACTCTATCCAAAATTTATTCTGATGATAGCATCTTGTTGAGCGGATTTCACTTTGTCAGTCCAAACATTTCAATATGGCTATCTGGTCCCCGTCTGTCTGGGGGATAGACGTAGTAAGCAAGAGGCCGTGTGTTTATTACAAGAACTAATGTATAACAAAAAAGTAACGAACAGTGAATAAAAGTTGTGCGACGCGCCGCGAGATATCACGTTGCACGCGCCGCGCGACGCCCTGCGTCTCCGAGAACGAGGCCTAAGGTGTAGAGTTTGTTAAGTAAAGGTTTATAGAGTTAGGTCGTGAAGAGTTAGAAACTTGGCTTTACACGAGACCTGATAACTTTTTGACGGTGCGAGTCATAAGATCTCGTCTTGGAAACATTTTGTATGAAAATGTTTTTGCTGGGTTATATTTACTAGAAAAAAAAAACAAAATAATCTTCATATGATTTAACGTATAAAAGAGTTTAAAAAGTAATATCCGCGATTGTTATCATTTGACTATATTTTAATCAATTGTTAGACATAGGTCTCTTCCGATAAGCGCTATTTTATGCGTTCGTCCGCTTGTCTCCTCCAGTTTGAATGTAATTTTGCCAAAACACAGAGCAACTTACGCGACTGCAAGAAAATCGTGCGGTGGTGGTGCGCGGCGTGCGCCAGCACCGGCATCAGCGCCGCGCGCACTCCCCGCGGCGCGCTCGGCGGCAGCGGCGGCCGGCACAGCGCGACCAGCGCCGCGCCCGCGCCCTCCGCGTGCCGCGCCAGCGCCTCCAGCAGCCGCGCGCACTGCACGCCCGCCGCTCCCTCACCGCCCTCGCCGCCGCTCCTGCGCGACACCACGCACGCCTTGTACGCGGCGGCTACTACGTCGCTCTGCAATACGTAACAAACTAACTTCAAATATTTATATTTACTTTATTTATATTTATAGCATTTGATCATTGGCTAAACATTATCTTGAGCGGCAAGATCATGTAGAAATATTTAGACGTTGAGTAACATGGTAAAATAAGAAGAACTCGACTAAAGAGTGTAGTTTTTTGTACACTCGACAAACACGGCGAAAAAAATATTTAATTATTTATTTAATAACGTAATGGTATGTAAATAGATGGAGTAATGCGTTACTTTAATAATGATGGCGCGGCACTGGTGGTGCGGCGTGCAGTGTCGCAGCGCGGCGAGCGCGCGCAGCAGGTGTGTGCGCGGGTGTGTGCGCGCGGGGGGAGGGTGACGCGCGAGCAGGCGCCGCACGAGCGCGCACAGCTCGCCCGCCGCGGTGCGCCCGCCCACGCACACGCACAGCGCCGACCACGCTACACACAATATATTCATTAGGACTCCACAAGACCGCTGTACCGTCCTCGCCGTCGAGGACCTCGTCGCGTTCCCCGTCACCCTGACCTCTCTTAGCAGTTCCGGCCCGCGTGCCGAAAACTACTAGGTACGATACCACTAAATAAGATTAGGTTAAAAACCATCTTCCCCAAACGCTGATGTCTTATCCTCTCAGTGGCCACCCTGAGCCGAGATTCGTGACCCGTTAGTGGATCGCCCTCAGCGTGGTCGCATAATTTTAAGGGTTGCGAGCGCCTTCTGCACTCACCCAAAAGACCGGTGTTCTTTCATAAGCCGACCCTCGTCAGGCTAGAAAGAGTAATGTCAGGGACAAAAAAAATCATTATTCTTTTATGTTATACTAGTCTTTGCCCGCGGCTCCGCCCACGTTAAAAAGTTTTCCGGGATAAAATGTCCGATTTATATTTTCCCGGGATAAAAAGTAACCTAGGTCCTTCCCGGGTCTTAAACTATCTCTAAATAATAGATAGATAATAGAAATAGATTCATTGACTTGGTCGTTACGGCTTCAACGGCGAAATTAAAATGTCCGGGATACAATTTCCGATGTATGTTTTCCAAAATAAAAGAAGCCTATATCCTTCTCTGGATCTCAGACTATCTCCATACTTATTTTCTTGCGGTTCCACTCGCAGAAAAAGAATTTCTGGGATAAAAGTCCCGGTTTATATTTTCCCCGGATAAAAAGTACTTTAGGCCCATCCCAAGGTTTTGAACTATGTCCGTACCAAATTTCATCGAAACGGGTCAGTGGTTTTTGCGTGAAAGAGGAAAATACATCGATACACCCATACATTCTTACAAACTTTCGCGTTTATAATATTGGTAGGACTAGGACTAGCGACTCGTCCAAGCTTCGCTTCAGTAGCAAGACATATTATACTTTTTTTTCTGCCGTAGTATCTACTTTAGCACGTTTCATTGTCCAGGATAAAAGTCCCGCTTTGTATTTTTCCGGGATAAACATAACCTAAAACCTTCCCCGGATCCCAAACTATCTCCATACCAAATTTCATCAAAATCTGTTAGATGGTTTTTGAGTTTATCGCGTTGAGACAGACAGACAGATGCGGCTGGGGGGGGCTTTGTTTTATAATATGTAAAGATTTACGATGTAATTTATCAATAACTTGCTATAATTATGGTATGACAATTAATATCACAGATATGAAGTTTAATAACTTATTATTTATGCTATAATTGAGAAAGTATACCCATGTCCAGAATAAATTTAAAAAAGTATCGAGCGCAAAAATCGTACTTACCTTTAGGACAATCATTAGTGAACGTGTAAAGAAGGTTCAATAGCGTTGTCCGTAACTGTTCTGTCAGCATGCACCAGGGCCACAGCCTTAACAAGGATACGGTTATACCATCCTCTGCGAAGCTCTCCTTGGCGGGAAGACATTCCACCATCGAACAATCGATTAGCGTGAGCGTCCAGTAGAGCGTACGCAGCACTGGATCCTGGACAAGTAAACAGACAAAATATTTTATGAAGACATTGTGTTATGTTCAGCCATGACTTGGGATAGCCATTAAATTGAATCATTATCTCTACCATTATTTTTATTTCTGTTATCATAGTAACCGATCAACTACTTCATAGATAATTTAAATGGAGTTACTTTTAAACAACATTTTGATGTATACTGGAAAGTTTACATATTACATACATACATATACACTCACGCCTTTTATCCCCGAAGGGGTAGGCAGAGGCGCAACTAGTGCACCCACTTTTCGCCATTATTCCGTCCCATGATGTGATAGGTGGCGAGCCTATCGCCATATCGGGCACAAATTGCAGACTGCGAGCTGATACTGAATAGAAAAACTCAATATCACTGCCCGACCCGGGGATCGAACCCGAGACCTCAGCATCGCAGTCGTACCGTAATACAACTACGCCACCGAGGCAGTCAGTTTACATATTACGCTCACTTATTTACAAAAAATCCTTTGGTCAACTTCTCTATCGTTATAGATTCCCGCGAACGGTACCACCGCCAGTCGACACTTTGTATTTCGGCTTCAACAAATCAATTGGGTTTTTTTAAATTAGTATCAGACATCCTGTATTATGATTTTTGTACATATTAAGGGTCATGTAGTACCTGGACAATGTTTTAATTTTTATGGAAACATTGAAAAGAAATAGTGGAAAGCAGGACTTAAACCCGCGACATCCAGCATACCGTGCCGGTGCTCTCCCAACTGAGCTATCTCGACCAGATTGAACAGAGGAAAGTAGATCGAGATAGTATCAGCCATATTAAAAAAACGTTACATTCGTTTGTATTAACTATACAGGGGGCTTAGAATGTGAAAAAAAAACACGATACGTCTCCGCTTCGTTTTATTGTGATTGGTTGAGAGACTGACGTATCGGTGAAATCCTCCTAGCCAGTTTCGGCCACGGCGGCCAATCTCAACGGAGATCAGCCAGGTACGCAGGAGATATTATAGTGCACAAGTGTGTGCGCAATACACAAGTGCACTCGCTATTCCTTCACTCTCATAGTCCGGTGAGACGGCAATCCGACATGACCGGAGAGAGATCAGGCGCAGGACCAACGGCTTTACGTGCTTTCCGAGGCACGGGGGTATCACACCGCCAACTTCCTGACTCCGAGCTGCGACTGAGTAAATTTTAAGATGGAAAAACCCAGTCACAATTTTTTTTGGCTCGACCCGGGATTCGAACCCAGGACCTCAGCGCGCAAATCGTACTCGTAATGCGTACGCAATACCACTACGCCACCGAGGCAGTCGTATCCACAGAACAGAGATAGAGATAGAAGTATAAAGTGGGCGTAACCTTTGATACACTAGTTTAGAATGCAGTACAAAGTCACTGTTTGAACGGTCTCAGTCGTCATCGCGCATTGTCAAAGGTTTAATGATTGGAAAAAATATTTAAAAATATTAAAATGCCCTATTATGCTATTCTGGAATGCAAAAATAATAGCCGTACCAAAAATGTGTTCCACGGAGGTATTTCGTACCATCGGTAAGTAATATTTTCTGGTATATTGCTATTTAGTTGAAAAATTTATCTTGATTTTCTATGTCAAACATGACACAAAAATTACAATTTAAAATGTTCCTTATTCTTTTCACTATATGGTTAATTGTCGCAAACGAAAATCAGTTGTTCTAGAATGATTTGTCACCAATTCATAATGTCATCGCTACTCAATTAGTGCATGCGTGGTCGATAAAATATTATCGATAATTATTAATTTTTCACTGAAGCGTTATGTTATGCAGAAAAGTACGAAAAGTTATCTGATGCATGATCCGCTTGTGATGCATAGCTGTGGTCGATATAATAATTAATTAATGAAACAATACTAGATTGTTAATTTTCAGTTTTCCAAAAGATCAATTTATTAAGGAAAGTTGGATCAATGCTACGGGAAGGTTAAATTGGTTTCCTTCCAAATTTTCCGTAATATGTTCAGAACATTTTGTAGAAGATGTGTAATGTAAAAAAAGGGGAAATCAATATTTTAAAGTGAATGCAGAAGCTCATATAAATATTCTAATTCATCAATCAATAAGTAATTATAAGAAAGCCACACACCATAATATTTATTTTATTGTTTTATTTTACTACATAAATTTATTAAAAAAAAAACTATATTAGTAATATCATAAATGCAAATGTTTGTGGAAATTTTTGGATCTCTGTATGTCGGGATGTTTGTTTGGTTTGTATGTTTCTTAGAAGTAAACTCAGACATTTGGCACACGAGTAGATCATAATACCCTTTTTTTTCGCGGAGAAAGTGACTTATTACTATCACCTAGCCTTTCAAGGGAGGCGACTGAATGGTTTTGTTCGGTTCACCGTGCCTTACGACCCAGCGTTGAGCCACCGGGCCGAGTCCCTAACCTATGTACAACGCACGGCATGCCAACTAAAACTCTGCGGTGGCCTTCTTCGGCGCATTAGGGACGGCTGCGGGTTTCCCCGGGCTAAAGTGTCTAAGTTGTCGTCCGCAGCCAGATCATAATACCCTGGATTAACACATATAGGCTACTTTTATTCCGGTAATTTGCTCCCATGGGATATAATGGATATTTTTTCTATGCGTCGTACTGTGTTTTAGGGGCTTTTCTAACGGGAAAAGCTTTTTATTGAGACAACACATAGTTTTAAATAATTGTTTTTAATTACATATAAATGTGCCTGTCTGCTTTATAGGTTAACAATGTTTGATCAGCTATGTTACTTGATATTATATTATGAGTATTACTTGATATCTCATCGTTAATGTTATTTCTTAGGGTGGTGGATTCCAAAGTAAACCTGAAATCATAAATTTAAACGCAGGCGTATCTTCTTCAAACGAAGCACAAGAAATTGTTGCCCCCAAAAAGCGTAAAATATTACCGACTCAGATCCAGGTACAAAATTAAACAACTTTTGCTTGACGAGACGAGCATGTCGCTCAACAAGCGATACGACCACTCATAAACAGCACAAAGCACTATTCATTTTGGAATCAATGCAGTTACGCCGAGACATTGCCTCACTTAGTGTATTCTATCGTCCGTGTCTTGGTGAGTGCTCTGGACAAAAGTTTAACCTTAGGCCATCCTCACACTTCCTTAGGGGAACCACGCGTGCTGGCTTGCGAAACCACTGCTTAGTGATTTCTTCTATCTCAGCCCATATCAATCGGGTTAAGAAGTTCGTAATATTGCTATTAAACTGTGGAACAGTTGCCGGGCACGAATGTTTCCAAGTCTTATGATATTGGGTCCTTAAAACGGAACTTGCAGAAGCTATTAGCAGGCCGGCATAATTCTAGGCGGACACGGTACGGTGTTTCGGGGGCTTCTGAGCCCCCTCAACAGGAAAAGGACCGCAACAGCGGTACGTGCAGGGGCGGTTGCGGACGACAACTTAGACGTGAGTCGGAGGAAGCCCGCAGCCGTCCCTAATGCGCCGAAGATGGCCTTTTTAAAAAAAAAAAAAAAAAAGGCCGGCATAATTCTGCTGTCCGTCAAAGGATATTTTCTTGCCTTGCCGGTTGACGTTTTGCTTAGACGTGAAGTCTACTCTTACTCTCTTAACCCCAGCAGTCAAATCACTATGATAAGTATATATAATCATTATAATTTATTGCAAACTAGCTATATAAGCTGTGTAGCTAATATAGTATGTGTAACATACATATCTGCAGTATTGAAATTATAAAGTAGGAATTTAAAATATATACTTAAAATTTAAAATAATTTTTAATTTACTGAGTTAAAATTGTATTCAAGACAGTTCCAACAACTTTTCCAGTACTTATCAAATTAATATTATATAATTTTGTTATAAGTCCATTTCATTTATTAATGTTAGTTATAAAACAAACACCATCGATAGGTTTACAAAAAGGTAACGTATGGGTGCAACACTATTACCGGCATGCGTAGCGTACTGGGTGTCATTCAATAACTTATCTTAAAACAACTGCCATTGAGTTCTTATGAATGCCATTGCGATTATACGCCATCTCGCGTGGACTAGCGGTATGAAATCGAATTAAAATCAAAATTCAGACTGAAGGAATAATGTCGTATGAAGTCATGTGAATTTTTAGAATACGAAGTTTATATAATGGCATTAAGGTTAAATTTAATGCAAATGATTTTGTATTATACGCTTTATCTTTATTGGTGATTTTAGCCAATCATAATGAAGAGATGATAGTATGCGAATATATGCATGTGTGAGTTTGGCGACACTGGTTTTCTTAGTAAATTGATGCTAAACTCTATCCATTCTATCTTTAATTCGTGGTCGTATCGGTATCGTGACGTATCGGTATTTTGATGTTTCATCAAGAGGCCTATACGTCAGTCTCTCAACCAATCACATTAAAACGAAGCAGAGACGCATCGTGTTTTTTTACATTATAAGCCCACAGTACTTGGTCTTATTATGTCGAGTGATTTTTAAGGTCACAGGAAGCGAGAAAATCCTAACTGTATGACAGAAGTGACTGCGGAGTACGGACAGCGACGCCCGAGCCCCAGCGACTCCAGTACTGCCTAACGATAAAGCTCTAAATATTTACATAATCAGCATCCCGTATAACGTCATTGGGTTTCCCGTGCATGGCGAGGTGGTCGCGTACGGCGTGCAGCGAGTCCATGAGCACGCGCGGCAGGCACCGGTGCAGCGCGTACAAGCGACTGCGACCACTCACCGACAGCACACAAGAGAGGCACGCACTCACATTACTCCACTTCGAGTCTGGAAATAAATTAACACAGTACATAATATTTTATAGTCACTATATACAACAAGCTCAGCTGTATACATTAAACAAAAAATCATGTAATAATAGCTTGACTGGGTTTCGAGCCATCTAAACGGTTGCGAGAAACTAAATAAATCATAATATCCAACTTCCTAATAACCCATAGATCTCCTCTTTGCAATACAATGTTATCAGCCCTGTATTATATACTGCCCACTGCTAAGCAGTGACCTCTAGTACTATAATACGTCTGATGGCGTCATAAGTAATGGTAATAGCTTAGCGTTTATTTACCCACTAGAAGAAATAACGAGCAAGACGAAATTTTAAATATTTTAAAGTACTATGATTTATACCTTAAAACAAATCATGCATATTATAATACATCTATCAAGAACATGTATACAATCAAACTACTTTCACATTATTTTAATGCAATTGTCGAACTTCTTCATCTAGCCTACAAAAACAGCATTGATGCAAACTTAAAAATTATGTCGACATTAAAACTTTCCAATTCGTATGGATTTGGTTGCTGCCTCTGCTAGTAACACTTTTGTTAAGATATTACAGTCAGATAACAGTTAAAAACACAACGACAAACTGATAAAGTTAAAAATAAGATAACTCATATAAATACCGATAAGATAAACTTAGTTCATTTTTTATACATCGAACAATGTATGGAACGTAAACAAACCTCTCAAACATATTGAAGTTTCGTTATTCTATGATTTATAATTATTTTATAGATAACGACCATACTCTCTTTTCTGGTCTCGTTCTGTTTTCACTTTCCAATCATTGTCAAAACTGTTTGGTTAGCTCTGATGCCTTCATGTTCACGATCAAGGCCAGTGTGCCGCTAATATTATCCCTTGGAACCTGGCTCACCCTCTTTCGTAATACCATCTAACAATTTCGAAAATTACATCGTATATTAAATACCTTGGCTAGAGAGATACTTCTTGACGTCTGTCGTCCACTTCTGGTAGAGATTGATCAACGCCTTGCAAATTTCTTCCGCCATATATTCGGGTTGACAATCATGTTTGTCTCGTACAGTATTTCCAGTGTCATAAACAAACGATGATTTAACGTTATCATAAAATTGCATCCAAGATTCATCCTTTGTGTCGTCGACATGTTTCTTAGCCTTTGTCGATTGTGCCAACTGCGCTAAACAGTACAATGCCGCTTCCTGTAACTCTAAAATCGAATAAATATGTTAATAACGCTTTATCAATTCCTATACATATGTTTAAAGCTGTCTGTCAATTTACTAAGCACATGGATATGTGACAATACTGACAAGTATCACATTGTGACTTTATCTAATACAACTGTATAAAAAGATGTGTAGGTTATCTTTAACTGATAAAAATATCACAGTTTTTAAGCACATTTGTACAGAAATATACACGTCCAATTGCTTCCTGGATGTTTCTAATTTTCGTATACATGTAAAGGTTATTTAGCGGAAGTGATTGTCAACAATCGACAAAAAAGACTAACACAATCTTTGCATGCAATCAATTAATTGTCATAATTGCATAAATAGACTGACTGCCTGACATAGACTGCCTCGGTGAGGTAGTTGTATTACGGTACGACTGCAATGCTGAGGTCTTGGGTTCAATCCCCGGGTCGAGCAGTGATGTTGATTTTTCTATTCAGTATCAGCCCGGAGTCCAGAATATGTGCCCGATATGGCGATAGGCTCGCCCCTATCACATCATGGGACGGAATACGCACGGCGAAAAGTGGGTGCACTAGTTGCGCTTCTGCCTACCCCTTCAGGGATAAAAGGTGTCAGTGTGTGTGTGTGAGTGTCATAAATATAAATGATGATCACCAATTTCATCCATCTCCAAGCATTGGCACAGCAAATGTAACAGTGATGGTGAAGATGTTTCTTTCAGTTGTGTCCACACGCTGCCCGCCGCGGCGCTCTCCGACAGCAGCGAAGCGAGCAACAGCAGCGCTTGCGTACACGCTTGTAAACTCGCTGTATTCACTTGTTCTAGAAAAATATACAAAATCGGTATACAATTTCAGTAGAAAAATGGAAGTAATGATACAAGGCTTGTAATTCCGATCCATTGGATGGCGGTCTCCTCTACTGTAGAAAAGAGTTTGGGTTTTCGTCCACCGCGATCATCTATTACGAGTTAGCAGACTTCATAGGCCCCCACATATTTATTTTGACACTCTCTCTAATTCCAAATACCCCCGTGAATACAAAATGAAATATAATTTTTGTTCATGTTAACAATGTCCGGAGGTTCAAAACCCAAGGCACACACCACTGACTTTTCGAAGTTATGTGTGTATTGTTTACCAATTATATCGTTCGCTTTAACGGTGAAGGAAAACATCGTGAGGAAACCTACATACCTGAGAATTCTCCATAAGAATTTCGAGGGTATGTGAAGTCTGCCAATCCGCACTAGACCAGCGTGGTAGACTAAGGCCTAAAACCCTCTCAGTGGTAAAGGAGGCCCGTGCTCAGCAGTGGGCAGTATATAATACAGGGCTGGTATTATTATTATATTTTATGTTTTTAATATTGTACATGCAACAATGTTTTTAATTTAATAAAAACATTATCGATTTACGACTTACTAATAAGATAAAGCTGGGTATTCACCCGCATGTATGTGTATGCGGGAATATTAATAGGATGAACTAAATTTCTATTGTCAAGCTGATCGGTTATGATAGGTCCTTAATTTAATTAAGATACCAAAATAAAGACCCTTATTTTATTACAAAAATTAATAAAGTCTCATTTGAGTTATTTTGACTTTATTGATTGGTTAGTTATTATTCGAGGAAATTAAAAACATTGAAGA
Source organism: Lapara coniferarum (assembly GCA_949316025.1). Taxonomy (NCBI): domain Eukaryota; kingdom Metazoa; phylum Arthropoda; class Insecta; order Lepidoptera; family Sphingidae; genus Lapara; species Lapara coniferarum. Next base: position 32,123,075 of record OX438919.1, on the reverse strand, counting down.
GCTTTAAGCGATTATAAAAAATGTAATATGATGATGAGAGCACTTGTACGGCAGTGGGGAATCGGTGGATAGTAAACACACTTTCCCAAAGTCGAGGCTTTTATTATGCTTAGATAAAATAAATAAAAATAAAATACTTTATTCATCACGTAGGCGAGCATTTATGATAAGTCAAGATACATTTAATTAACAATTATTATTATTAAAAATAGTCACTTATATAATTACAGACATCGATTTTGAATGAGACGTGGAAATATTACCACAAAATAATCGTCGGTCCAAAAAATATTCCCACGTAATTAGTACTTAGATTCGGGAGCTGGAACGCGAAATGTATGTATTTACTTAATGTTAAATTATTATTTTGGTTTTAAGAAGGCGGTTAATTTTTTTGTTAAAAAGGTTTTTATTTCTTCCTTTTTTATGTTAGTAAGAATATACCGCGTCGATGGCGTAGTTGTATTGCGCACACGGTATGATTATTAATGGTGTTACGAAATGTCACAGGAGAGCAAAATTCACGAATTCGTATACTTGGACATCAAGTTACTTTGCTTAAAAAACCAAACTACTCAACCGATTTCGATAAAAATTCTATGTGACCGGCCTGGAAGCATATACTTTGTAATTTAAAAAAATCCAAATCCGTCAATCATTTATATTCTGAGGTAACAAACATAAACTACGCCTCTGACTGAAAAGGAAAAAAGAAGTGATGTAATTTTTATATATACACACACACACACTCACGCCTTTTATCCCCGAAGGGGTAGGCAGAGGCGCAACTAGTGCACCCACTTTTCACCGGTATTCCGTCCCATGATGTGACAGGTGGCGAGCCTATCGCCATATCGGGCACAAATTCCAGACTCCGAGCTGATACTGAATAGAAAAACTCAATATCACTTTGCCCGACCCGGGAATCGAACCCGAGACCTCAACATTGCAGTCGTACCATAATACAACTACGCCACCGAGGCAGTCATTTAAGCCAGTAATTTTTAAATGTATGTAAAAAATAGACTGTACAAAATCCAATGCGAAAACACCATTGAAAAAGTCACAGAAAAGCAAAATTCGAAATTTCGTATACTTAGACGACATACTATTTCAAGTAATTTAGGTTTTAAAACCAATATAGCCATCCAATTTTGATATAAAGCAATTGATGGAACCAATCTGGAAGTATATTCTTTGTAATGAAAAAAGAATTTTCCAAATCGGTCAATACTAAGTTCTGAGGAAACAAACATGAAAAAAAACATACATGTCGTATTAAAAACCTCCTCCGTTTTTGAAGTGGGTAAAAAACAAAATTTCTAGCAAGGAACCTTACTTATTGTTTTCATAAAGGAGACAAAGCACACAATGTTAATTTGTAATGTACCTACCAAATAAACACAATAGTGTTAAATACAAAATAAATAATATGATAATAATAAAATTTACATCCAACTAAACTGCAATAAATCTCATTAAATCACATATTTTCGCGTAAAACAAAACATCGGTACTTTTTTCACAACAATATATATATATATATATATATATATATATAATGACGGATTTACGGTAAATGTTGCTCCAGTGTGAAGTTAGAACAAATGTTGATCCACCTATTTCACGTGTTTGCTCAGCTCCGAGTGTCGCAAACTGATATACTTTGATCCGTGTTTGATGCGCGTGTGACGTCGGTGGATCTGCACTCACAGGTTTTCAACATACTCGTCGACGTTTTGACCAACATTTGTGGATCCATTAACGGTCGAAAAAATGATACTGAATGTGATTACTTTGATCCAGAATATATTTAACTTATATGCTACATTTACTGCGACTAAGTTGATCCGGAGCCAAAATTGACGAATAGGTACTGAAACACAAAGCGGCAAAATCTGTTTTACTGTTTTCTCCTGTTTTTGAAGTTATACTTCTTTTAGCGCGTTATGAAAAATTTATGGGAGTGAAGTTTTACGATGCGCGCGCATGTGTGACACAAAATTTTCTCACGGGAGAATTATCATAAAGGGCAGATTTAATATTAGATTTCAAAAAAATGACCACCATTGTGAATTTCTTTGTTTTAAGGCCAACCGACCTCAAAATCGATATCTGGGCATGGCTTTAGGTACAAAGGGCAGATCCAATGTTATAATTGAAAAAAGTGGCCGCCATTTTGAATTTCTTTGTTTTAAGGACAATTGACGTCAAAATCGATACTTGGGCATTCCATTGAGAGTAAAAGACAGATCTAATAATAGACTTAAGAAAAGAGGTCGCTATTTTGAACTTCTTAACATTGAGATTTCAGTCTCTTATAAGGTAAAGTTTAGTATAATACTAGGTAACACATTTATAATTAAGCGTTTTCTGTTTTGCAAAAATGTTTTATGAGCATTTAACACATTTTCAAGTCTAAAGCGGATGGGTATTAAAACAACTTAGTGTGATAGAAAGGGGCGACTTTCGTGGGAGACAAAAATGAAACGTCCCTTCTCATGCAGCAAATTTGTGAGTCCATTTCCACAGAACAATCATCGAGGTTTATCATCCGGTATCGTCATCATCATTATCAGCCGTATGGCGTCCACTGCTAAACATAGGCCGCCCCCAAAGATTTCCAGATGGACCTATCAAAAGCGGCCTGCATCCAGCGCGTTCCTGCAGCCTTTAACAAGTCATCGGCCCATCTTGCAGATGTACGGCTGAAGCTACGCTTGCCAGTACGTAGTCTCCACTCGAAAACTTTTTTGTCCCATCTGCCGTCAGTTCTTCGAACTATGTGCCCTGCCCATTGCCACTTTAGCTTGCTTATCCGTTGGGCTATGTCAGTGACTTTCGTTCTTCTACGGATCTCCTCATTTCTGATTCGATCGCGTAGAGAAACACCTAGCAAAGCCCTTTCCATATCTCGCTGAGTGACCGTGAGCCATCTTAGGCGGCCCATAGTCAGAGGCCACGTCTCAGTGCCGTATGTCATTACTGGTAACACACATTGATTGAAGACTTTTGTCTTCAGGCACTGAGGTATTTTGGACGAGAAGACCTTGCTTAGTTTCCCGAACGCTGCCCATCCGAGCTGGATTCGCCGATTGATCTCTTTCTCAAATTTGGACTTACCGAGTTGGACTACTTGACCTAAATAGACGTACTCGTCTACAACTTCGAGAATTGAGCTCCCAACGATAATCGGGGTTGGCACAACATGAACATTCGACATGATCTCGGTCTTGTCCATGTTCATCCTGAGACCCACCAGTTGAGAAACTCGGTTGAGCATTGTGGTCAGACCCTCCAGCGATTCTGCCAGTACACCGATGTCATCGGCAAAACAAAGGTGAGTGATGTATTCGCCATTGATGTTGATGTCGAGTCCTTTCCAGTCCAAGAGCTTGTAAGCATCTTCCAACGCGGCAGTGAACAGTTTCGGAGAGATGACATCTCCGTCTCACGCCTCTGTGTAGTGGAATAGCTTTCGAACTCTGTTCTTGTACTCGGACCTACATGGTGGCGTTTTATACAAGCACCTCAACACTTCGATGTACCGATGATCAATGTGGCTGTAGAGACTGCAGCACAGCCCAGGTCTCGATCGAATCTAAGGCTTTCTCATAGTCCATGAACGCTAAGCAAAGTAGCAAGTTATACTCCCCAATTTTTTGTATAACTTGCCGCAGCGTATGGATGTGGTCTATTGTACTATAATCTTTACGGAATCCGGCTTGTTCGGGAGGCTGGAAGTCATCTAGCCAGCGCTTGAGACGATTCGTGATGACTTTTGAGAACAGCTTATAAAAATGGCTCAAGAAGATGGGTCTGTAATTCTTAAAAAAGGCGTTATCACCGTTTTTTAAGAACAATACCACCACATTCCTGTTCCATGCCGCGGGCGTTGTACCCTGGAGCAGAACGAAGTTGAATAGTTTTTGAAGGAATGTAAGAGTCCTGTATCGCAGAGTAAAAAATACAGTCAAAAATATAGATAAATTATCTCTTTCACATGGAGTATAAAACAATCTACGACACTTTAGATAGCATCACTTTTTTATACTTTGACTAGTTGCGCTCCGCGGTGTTAGTCATGGCTTAAATTCCAGCAGGAATACTTTTCGGAATAAAAGTTAGTCTATGTACTAATTCAGGGTGTCAACTACGGCTATATCAAATTTCATCAAAATTGGTCCAGCCGTTTGAGCGTGAAGACGTAACAAACATGTACACACATTTTCTGACAAACTTTCGCCATTATAATATTATAATATTAGTGTGATTACAAATTGGGCACAGTGACACCGTATTAGTAACATGTTGATACTATGAATAAAATATAATTAATTGGATGTGTACAAAACGTCGCGGCTGCTCTCAGCCAATCCGATCTGAATCTGACTGTTTGCTGTGCTCTGATTGGCTCATTCAAATCGGATCAACATTTTCCGTAACTATCGCAAGGTGGATTTGTATATCGGATCAACTTCGGCAAACGTTAGTAAGAAGTCCCGTGAGTGTAGATGTTGATCCGGTTGGAGCCACATTAGTTACCAGAAATGCATATTGGATCAACAAAAGGCGCCGGATCAACATAGATTTTTGGATCAACAAAGTGCTCGCGTGAAGTCGCGTATGATCAACATTTACCGTCAAGGTATCTCTATATATATATATATATTTAAAATAAATATATATATATATATATATATATTTAAAATAAATATTTTTATATCGGTCACAGGATTTTCTTTGCTGGATCTCTAACCAAACATATACATAAACACAAACCTTCAGCAAAAGGTTTCAACGTGAGCACCAAGCTGTGGAGGCAATCTTTGGTGGTGGCGAGAGCTGCGCGCACGCACTTGACCGTCGCGGCCGCGCACAACGCTCGGCACGCGGCCGCGCGCGCGCCGCACACTTCCTCCAACGTACCTTCCGACCAACACGCGCATCTGTGAACACCACGCACTCGTCTGAAACCACCTAATGGCTAATCGTTACCATAATTAACATCATTATCTTTCATAATTACCGCTAATTATTTAGAATGCAAATCAAGCTTGCGTGTTATTTGTGTTGTTTGCGGTTATGCCTTACCGTAACGGGACGCCGGTATTATAACAACGTTACGTATGTAAATGCATTCTGCGGGGCTAGGATGTGAAAAAAAACGACGATGCGTCTCCGCTCCCTTTTATTGTAATTGGTTGAGAGACTGACGTATCGATTTCTCGATCAATCACAAACATCAAAATACCGATACGTCAGTCTCTCAACCAATCACAATAAAACGAAGCGGAGACGCATCGTGTTTTTTTTTCACATCCTAGCCCCGCTGTATAGATTTTTTTTGTGTAAATTATCAGTGCTAATAAGAATCAGAATGCTAATAAAATTATCCAAGATTCGCTATTAAAAAAATAATAATAACGAGTCCTAAATGTTATTAGCATACTGATTCTTATATGGTGGTAGAAAAATTGCACTCGATCGGATAGCGACCACCGTACCTACACAGGGTATCAAACCCGTCATACTAGTCCGCGTAAGTCTCGTCACGTTCCGGAATCAATTTTTGTATATCCGATTTAAACAAGCCGACATAATTGTGTCTACTGGCAAGGGATAATCTCTCATCATCCGACGCTGTATTTGGAACCACCCAGCTTACCATCAGGAACAGTCACTTTGCCCATGTCTCTATAAAAAATTAAAGATGACAAATACAATATGTGGTACTAGTTAAAGCAATAGGAACAACATGTTATATAAAGTTGACATGCTACCTGAATAACAAACGATAGAGTCCCCGGTTGTTCCAGTCGGCGAGACGCGCGCGTGCGAAGGCGCTAACATTGTGTAGCACGTCTGCCGCGCACGTGAGCAGCGCGCCCGTGGGCGGCGGGCGACCGCGCGCCGCGCGAGGAGATATCCGCACGTCGCCGCACTTCTGCGCACGCACCTCCAGTTCCGAACGCCGCTCCAACACCGACAAACATACGTTCGGTTCTATAAATAACATAGAGTTTCATACCTGTTATTTTATAATAAGTTGCGATTATGATTATTAAATCATCGGTATTTGAATCCAAGATTGAATTTTTGTAACAATTGTTTGTCATTAAAATGAGATTTTTACTGATGGTAGGTCTCTTATATGTAAGAGTTTGTCTGGGTGGGTACCACCGCAATGTCTATTTCTACCGCCAAGCAGCAGTGTGCATGCACTGTTGTGTTTCGGTTTGAAGGACATTGTAGCCAGTGTAACTACTGGACATAATAAGACTTAACATCTTATGTCTCAGGATGTCGAGCGCAATGGAATGCCACACAGTACTTTGTAACTCAAGGTCCTGAATGGTGTTGCTACTGTTTATGGGAGGTCGTTTCTCTTACCATCAGGCGAACGGCTTGATCGTCTCGTCATACAATGACATAAAAAAGAGATTTTTAAATCATACTTCAATAAATAAATCCAAATAAATGTGAACAATTCTATAAACTATCATTAAATCAATCAGGCAATAAATCATTCTAGTCACGCATTTTCTACAAACATCTTTAGAATAGTGCGATAATCTAATCTATAAGAGGTTACTTTCCGCCAACGATGGAATGCACTTGCGTATCTACAAATGATATCATAAACTACACAAAAATATTATCAAAATATACTCACCGAAAGTTTCTTTATATTCTTTTGTATTACAAAACTCGACGAAAATATCCATACAGCATTCTAGAAAATTATTATCTTCTAACTGTTGTAGTATTTCGCGCTGCATTACCTAGAAAGAATTTTAAAATCATGGTATATTTGCCTTGGTCGTCGATGTCCCTCAATCAAACAACACAGACACACACACACACACGCACGCACGCACGCACGCACGCACGCACGCATGCACGCACGCACGCACACACACACACTCACACCTGTTATCCCCGAGGGGGTAGGCAGAGGCGCAACTAGTGCACCCACTTTTCGCCATTATTACGTCCCATGATGTGATAGGGGGCGAGCCCATCGCCATACCGGGCACAAATTCTAGACTCCGGGCTGATACCGAATAGAAAAACTCAATATCACTTTGCCCGACCCGGGGATCGAACCCGAGGCCTCAGCTTTGCAATCGTACTGTAATACAACTACGCCACCGAGGCAGTCAATCAAACAAAATATGATAATTAAGCATATTTTGTTTTAATCATTTATTATGGAAATAATAAATTCACTAAAATATTAATTAGAAAAAGTTAACACGAATTGAAATGAGTGAAAGAAAAAGTTTGCATTCAGTAATGACTATTCTTGTACCTGTACTAAAAGTTTCAATTATATTAAACCAAAGATTCAATTACGAGGTAAGAAGGCAAGTAATTGACATTTTTAAAGAGACACATTCATTCAATTGCACACTATACATTACAGCTTCAACTCTAATGATTGGATTTTCATTTGTAACTGCTGGATTAAAATATTAAAGTTGGTTTAATCATTATCATGATATTATGTTACAATAATAATGTTTGTACTTTGTACTTTAAAAGTACATACAAAATTTATAAAGATATTGTTGGTATTGGTAACTTATTAATGTCTTTAGACCATATCAAGATTCCCGTTCATTATGATCTATACTAATATTATAAGAAGAAAAGATTTGAGTGTTTGTTTTTTTGCATTGAATAGGCTCAGAAACTACAGGACCGATTAGAAAAATTCTTTCACCAATATAAAGCTACATTATCAGCGAGTAACATAGGCTAGTTTTTATCACGGGGAAATAGAAAGCAGGACTTTTATCCCGGAAAGCCTTATTCACGCGGACGGACTCGCTTGCAAAAGTCTATTAATAATTTGCCTCCCTAAAATTGATAATAAAAAGTTGCTGCAAGCAAGAAAATACTTGCCGCTAGTTTTTGCTACTTGACACTTAATCAATTCCTAATATGCGGGACATTATCTGGATTTCTATAATGGGTATCACCAATTATATAAATAAAATCATGAATATATACGACTGCCTCGGTGGCGTAGTTGTATTACAGTACGACTGCAAATCTGAGGTCTCGGGTTTGATCCCCGGGTCGGGCAAAGTGATATTGAGTTTTTCTATTCAGTATCAGCTCGGAGTCTGGAATTTGTGCCCGATATAGCGATAGGCTCGCCCCCTATCACATCATGGGACGGAATAATGGCGAAAAGTGGGTGCACTAAGTTGCGCCTCTGCCTACCCCTTCGGGGATAACAGGCGTGAGTGTATATGTATATGTATATACTACCAGATTGTTATCGATTTGAGAGACCAGTTTACTATCCCTCTACAAAGCAGTCTACAAGCTTAGTTAAGTTCCGGTTTGAACGCTATTAAAACCAGTGTAAAAAATTGGGCATCAAAAAACCTCAGCATCTAATGTCTCAGGATGTCTTAAAGCGATTTGTAACTCCAAATTGTATTTAATTTACTGTTTTTAACCCCCGATGGAAAAGAGGAGTGTTTTAAGTTGATGGTGTGTATCTGTGTACATCTGTGTGTCTGTCTGTGGCATTGTAGCTCAGAAACGAATGAACCGATTTCGATGTATTTTTTTTTATTTGTTTAAAAGTTGATTTCCCATGCTCTACACGCTACAAGATCGTCAATGACAAATTATTATAATTAAATTTAATAATTTCATGCGCGTAATTTGATCTTAATGATTCTTCTTGGCGAGAAAGATTTACTGATGTAAGTGTTGATGATGATGAAGAAATAAGAACATCTAAGAAGGAAAGTTCACGCAGCAGGACATGACAAGATACAGAACAGATTATGATTATGCAAAATCCAACTCTGACGTAACTCCATAAAATCATCTATTTAATAAAATTCTTATCATCGAATAAGTGTGAAACAACATATACCTTAAATTGGTAGCATCGAAGAATGAAATTTTACATGCGAGTTCCTTAAACAATGTATGTACCTACGGACCTTCACAAAATTCATCATATAAAGGAGATAAATCTTATTGAGCACACGGTTAGCGTAAGAATAATGTCCTGCGCCGAAGTGACATTAATTAATACAAATGAATCATTCATGACGATGTTCTTACAGTACCTACAATACATATAGTGTTAAACGCGACCTGCAAATACCGCTCATACGACTTCGAAACCACATAAAAAAATATACTCTGAGCGTCATCGGGTTTTAAAGGTATCATGTTCAACTCCTTGTTACAAGTATTTAAAGTACCGATAATTACTGTCGCTAATTTGAACGAATTATAACTAAATACGTAGGTAATTGGAAATTATTATGAATCGATAAGGGCTTTTTATCAAAACAACAATATCAACACGCAAGTTTGATGATCTGCTAAAATGTATCACCAAAAACATCTAATCAGTCAAGGACTCTAAATGAGTAGGTATCTTGCAGATTTTTCTCCCCTAAAAACATGAAAGTAGGTACAAGAAATTGAAATAAAACTATTTTTAATTAAAAAACGGCAACAAAATCCGTAAAACAGTTATAATTC